>OX336393.1:252103920-257103920 GCA_946902985.2 Meconema thalassinum
CAACAAATCGCTATATCCAGTGAATTTTATTTGTTCAGTCACATGTTGTGATCTTGCATTTTCTTCTTTCACCCATCTGTTTCTTTCTTCATAGACTTATGAACATTCAAAACGATCTTTCATGCTTGATTTTTTCGCCTGGTATCTGTAACGGTTTACCCAGCGTAATCTTAAAAGGTGTATTTTTTCGATTTCATATATCCGTTTTCCGTCTCGGCATGATGGGTTAAAATCACTGACTGGACTATTAATTATATTATCATAGTGATTGCATGTGCAACGATTCTAAGAATGGCGAGGTGCTTGAAACACAAATTTCCCTTCCATCCAATATAAACTTGACTGTGTATTCTGCGTAACAAAAAGTTCACAGGCGAAATAAGAAAAGCAGAGTTGCACTTCCAGGTAAACTCCAAACACATCCACTCTTCTCTGAAGACTTGGGGACTTTTTTGTAGAACTTTTCATGCTTAGCAATTCTTCCACTCATAGTATATAGATATTTTTAACGGTTTATCCAGCGTAAGCTTAAAAGGCGCCCAGATGGTAGGTTTTGTAGGATTTTCACTGAAATCGTTATTTCTCGGCTTCCTTTGGTCATAAACAAATTATTATCCTTTACTGAATGGTCAAAACAGTATCAAAATCCATCCAGTGGTTCTCGAGATTACCCGGAACATCCAAGAATCATGGACTTTGTTTTATACTAAACTAGCTGAAGTACCCGTGCTTCGCTACGCGTCATAAATAAATTAAAATGTGAAGGTGACAGTTAAAACAGGGGATAGGCGAGGTGCTGCGCAGAGGGAGATTAAGGATGGAACATTTTGTCCAACTACACCGCTCGGCGTTGACCGTGTTTTATAGCACAAATTTAGGTTTTACTCGCTAACAGTTGCAGATACCTTTCGGATAGAAAATGTAATTTTAAACCTCGCATATGCCATCAAAAGTTTGCTATTTCTTAGCGTTCTCTTTTTATTTGAAATGGAAATATGAAAGTTTGAAACCAAAGGGTGTAGTGACGTCACTAAAATGGTCGCCATCTTTAAATAATGCAAAGTATTGAAATCAAAAGTAACCTATATGTTAACCAGGTAAATCAGCTACATCCATGTAAAATTCATGTAAATCGGACCAGTGGTACTTGCGTGATTGAGTAATACACAGACACACACCATCTCATGTTTAGCCTCGCTTCGCTCGCGTCATAGTCATGTCATATTGTTATTCAATGAAATGCAGGTTTAACCCCGTTAACACCCCTTTAGGACCTGAATATCCAAAAATCCCTCCTTAGTAGACGTTTTCGACACACAACAAACATATCCCCAAAATATCATTCTTCTAACTTTAATAGTTTTGGTTGGTCGATGAGCGTGAACATCCAAAAATCCTTCCTTAGTGGACGTTTTTCTTCCAGAATTTCACCCCTCCTCATAGGCCCCTTAAGTTGCATTTATGAAAAAACGGTCGAACATCTATTTATTTTATTTATTTATTTATTTATTTATTTATTTATTTATTTTTAAGCTGATTGATTTCCTTAGAGTTTCAAACTCCTCGCCTATGTCGTTTAAGAGATACACCCTCCGTTAGGAATCTTTCAACCCCCAATTTTCACCCCTTTCACCTCATAATATACACCACATCGATAAACCCTTAGACATAGGCCTATGTCTGATTATTTTTAATGATTAGTTTATATACCGAATATCACATCCCCAAAGAAACAACTCATGAGATATCGTTATTCAATGAAATGCACGTTTACCCCCCATTAACACCTCTTTAAAACCCGAATAAACAAAAATCATTTCTTAGTTGACGTTTTCGACGTACAGCGAACTTATTCCCAAAATTTCATGTTTCCAACTTTTATAGTTTTAGCTGGGCGTGATGAGTGAGTGAGTCAGACAGGACATTTTATTTCAATTATTTTTACCAGAATTTCACCCCTCCCCATGGGCCCCTTAAATTGGATTAATGAAAAAACGCTTGAACACCTTTTAACTTTTTTTAAGCTGTCTTTTTCCCCTGAGTTTGATGAGTGAGTGAGTTAGTCAGTCAGTTAGGACACTTTCTCTCCTTTTTTCCCCCAGAATTTCACCCCACCCCTTTGGCCCCTTAAATTAATTTATGAAAAAAACGGTCGAACACCGATTTACTTACTCTTTAAGCTGATTTCTTTTTACGCTGAGTTTCAAATTTCTCGCCTATGTCGTTTAAGAGATAGGCCTACACGCTCCGTTAGGAATCCTTCAACCCCCACTTTTCACCCCTTTCACCTCATAATAATACACCACATCGAAAAATCCTTAGACACATGTCTGCTTATTTTTAATGATTAGTTTATATGCCGAGTATCACATCCACAAATGAAACCACTCGTGAGATATTGTTATTCAATGAAAGGCAGGTTGAACCCCCTTAAGACCCCTTTAGAACCTGAATATCCAAAAATCCTCCTTTAGTGTACGGTTTTGACATACAATGAACATATCCCCAAAATGCCATGTTTCCAACTACAATATTTTTGGCTGGGTGATGATGAGTGAGTGAATGAGTCAGGACATTTTCGTTCATTTTTTTTTCTTCAGAATCTTACCCCTCCCGATGAACCCCTTCAATTTGATTGATAAAAAAACTGTCGTAAAGCTATTTACTAACTTTAAAGCAGTTTTTCCCCCTGAGTTTGATGAGTGAGTCGGTCAGTCAATCAGTAAGGACACTTTAATCCAGTTCCCCCCCCCCCTCCCAGAATTTCACCCCTCCCCATGGGCCCCTTAAATTGGATTTATGAAAAAACCGTCATACACATTTTTACTTATTTTCATGCTGATTTTGTTCCGCTGAGTTTCAAACTCCTCGCCTATGTCGTTTAAGAGATACACGCTCCATTAGGAATCTTTCAACCCCCTCTTTTCACCCCTTTCACCTCATAATATACACTACATCGAAAAACCCTCAGACACGTGTCTTCTTACTTTTTAATGATGAGTTTATATGCCGTGTATCACATCCCCCAATGAAACCAATCGGGAGATATTGTTATTCAATGAAATGCAGGTTTAACCCCCTTAAGACCCCTTTAGAACATGAATATCCGAAAATCCTCCCTTAGTAGACGGTTTTAACATACAATGAACATATCCCTAAACTGTCATGTTTCTAACTTCAATAATTTTGGCTGGGCGATGATGAGTGAGTGAGTGAATTAGTCAGGACATTTTCTTTCAATGTTCTTTTTTCAGAATTTCACCCCTCCCGATGAACCCTTTAAATTTGATTTATGAAAAAAAAAAATGTCTAACAGCTATTTACTTACTTTAAAACAGTTTTCCCCCCTGAGTTTGATGAGTGAGTCAGTCAGTCAATCAGTTAGGACACTTTCTTTCCTGTCCCCCCCCCCCCCAGAATGTCACCCCTTCCCATGGGCCCCTTAAATTGGATTTATGAAAAAACGGTCAAACACATATTTACTTCTTTTTTATGTTGATTTTTTTCGCTGAGTTTCAAACTCCGCGCCTATGTCGTTTAAGAGGTACACGCTCTGTTAGGAATCTTTCAATCCCCACTTTTCACCCCTTTCACCTCATAATATACACCACATCGAAAAAACCTCAGACACGTGTCTTCTTATTTTTAATTATGAGTTCATATGCCGAGTATCACATCCCCCAATGAAACCAATCGGGAGATATTGCTATTCAATGAAATGTAGGTCCACCCCCTTAACACCCCTTTAGAACCTGAATATCCAAAAATCCTCTCTGAGTGGGCATTTGCGGCCCTCGAGGAAGCTGCATACCAAATTTCATTCCAATCCGTTCAGTGGTTTCTGAGATTTCGTGATGAATGAATGAGTGGTATTTGACATATATATACGAATAGATAGTGTCAAGTCTTGGTTATGCTAGACTCCGTTGACAGTGCCGTGTGAGCAGTTGAGTAACTAACGGGATTTCAAGTCAAGATCCTCATTTTCTATACCGGTAGTGCAGAGCGCTTTTGGCATCCAGTCGGCCGTGTCTCGGCTTGAGCTATGTTGCCATGGAAACTATCTGCCTTGCCATTCCTTCATGAATATATTTTATGATTTGATTAGCATGTGCTTGAGTGCAAAAGGGCCGAAATCAGAAGAATGAGAAAGACTATCGAAAATTCATGTAGCCAGCGGTTCCTTCTGGGTCCTAAACTATGTGTATGCAAAATATGGTTGAGATTGGTGGAACGGTGTAGATTTGTATACGGAACCAACCCACATACATACAGACTTTCACTTTTATATATTAGATAGAGATGTATAATTTGCATAGCTCACTGTGCATATGAACGATAGGAGTCTGCAGTGATAATGAACCAATTTGTTTTAAACTACTGACTGTATAGGCTATACCTTAGTCGATATTGTCACAACAAACTCCTACGTTCTGATCCTTTTTTCAGATTCCAGTTGGTTTCCTCAAGTACCGAATTGTTCTGATGCAATTATAAAACTTCAGTGCAGCATTTTGGTGACAGGATATTTTTAAAGAAAGAAAGAAAGAAAGAAAGAAAGTTTGGTGTTTTTAAGTGACATTAATCCGAACCAGAGGTCGTGACACCATCTTGATAATTCTATCAACAATCGAATCTGGTCCGCTTTCGTGGAAGGCAAGCAACTTGACCTTTGTGCCATCGTGCTCAGAGTATTTTGAATTTAGCGATTCTTTAATGTCCCTTTTGCAGCAGAAATAGTTTGTCTCTGTTGTCAGTGAATATAAGTTGGCAGCGCTGGTCCTCTCAGTTCGGAGACGGGGCAAGTTCAAGAGCTGAGTCGGGAGTTCGCTACTGCCTTCTCATTATCATCTTACTGAGTGATACGCTCGCTAAATATAGCCTACATAGTATCCGGCCGTCTTAAAATAAGAGCATAACTGCGCAGCGTTCGTGCGAAAGTCATTTGCTGCTGTTCGGGGTTGCTCCTCGTGTGAAGAATGTCCACAGTAGTCAAGCATGACCAGTTAATGCCATCAGAGCGCCTCATTGACCTTGTAATAATAATAAGTCAGTCCCTAATCATAAACCAGCTTACAGTTCAAACACTTGCAACATAGAAAGAGATAATAGGAATTTACACTTATGCAAACCCAGATTAATACAGAGTCAATTCACAAATTCATCACAAGTCTTGTTTCAATATCCACCTCAGTGGGCAAGAGCATGAAAGTCACGAAATCTTAGAGCTGTTTTATAGACATTATCGTTCCCATCATCTTAGCACTTGTTGACTTGACCTACGCGAAGGGAATGAAAGCGACGGGCGGGCAACGAGGTGCGGGAGAGATCACTTTCCGCATTCCAGATCGGTGGTCAATACGTCATAAACATTTCAAGGGTGTACAAACTCATCAGTTCTTTTCCCCATTTACTAGTTAGCTTAACTTACTCCCGTGGATGTATATGTATAGTATTTCAGTAGAAGTTTTGTAACACCTGTACATTCTTATTAAAAATAAAGAATAATAATAACATTCTTTTTAATTAGAAAAGAAAAAAGGGAGACAAATCATGTAAAGAAAAGAAAAAAGGGGAGAAAATCATGTATTCTATCGGTAACGTGCGTATTTTTTACATTTATTTTTTAATTGTATTTGTATCTCATTTTTCATTTTCAATATTGTTTTATGGAATCTTTTTTCTTTAAATTCAATATATTATGTATTGTATAATCTGTTAGGCAGTCAGCCCGAAGGCTGGTTGGATCCTCAAAGTACCACCGTTAGGTTATGTGGGTAGATACCCACAAAAACCCAAAGCAGCGCTATATTGAGGAGTACTAGGCAAGAGAGGAGTGAGGTAGTTTGCCATTGCTTTCCTCACTGAATCAGAACAGCAGTACTAACCCTATGCATAGAACCTTTCACATCATCCACAGGCACTGACTGTGCCCTGAATGGCATTCCTCAGTAGCCATTCCTCAGTAGCTTCCATATAATCACAACCATGAGTGAGACTGAGACACCGGTGAAAAGCCAAATTTTATTCTAGCCTGTGTCATCAGACAAATGCAAATGTACTGCATTCATCAAGACATGGCAAACAGGCACAATAATAAATATTGTAATACAATATGTCCCATAGATAATTGGAATGGATCCTCTGCCGATTCATGGAATATATTGCCTTTGAATTTTATGTACTTCCTTAGAGAATAAATATAATTATTATTATTATTATTATTATTATTATTATTATTATTATTATTATTATTAGAAGAAGAAAAACATCTACACTTCTGTCCTGTTTCGTCCGCAAGAAAGTACCTACAAACAACCTCGGTGAAAGGCAGTGTGTTATGTGGACCTTGCATGAGGCTTGGATGTTCAATTGGCTGCCTTGGGGTGTATGGTCACCCCTATGGAGGAGATAGTGCCACTGTTTGTCGAGCTGCTTCACTCTCCGGCTAGCAACAGAGATCCTAAGCGAGGCCCATGACCTGGTGTTGGTGTGTGCGCCAAATCTTGTACATGATGAAAATTAAAATAAAGCAGCAAAGCAGTAGCATCTCGACGAAATGCATAGTGACGCAGACTCCGTCCAGACGATGAGGTCATCTGTCTCGTGAAGTACAGTACTGGCCTTGGTATGTCTCGCCTCGCCTCACTCTGTGTGGCCAACCAGCCGAATTGTACAGCCCACACACACTCGCAGGGCTGGCCATTCCCTTGTTGTAAACAACTCAATTATAAACACGTTTAAACTGCTTTTCTTGTAACTGCGCTTTCGTGCAGTATGGAACTGTGCTATTCCTTTTTCTCACGAACAATTCACATGATTCACCTTTCTGCATAAGACCTTAAGGGAATTGGGACGTGTGATGGACTCAAAACTGTCAATTTTTTTAGCTTAAAAAATCTCCCTTCTTTCCTGAAGAATTTGGTGTATCAATTATTGTGCTGAAGTAATATTTGATGCAATAAAATTAGGTTTAAACATAATGTTTTAAGGCTATAGCTTCTAGCCAAACATTATGTATGTATTTTCCGTAAGTCATATTTTTTGAAACTTCTGCACCAATTTCTCAGAAACTATCTGATCAATGTGTTTGAAACTTGGTAGTTCTCAAGACACTATATAGATCTACTAGTGGAAGAAAATGTATTCAGGTATCTTTATTAGTTTAGTTTATGGAGCCCAACTTGAAAAGCACTGACAATTTTATAGAAAATTTCAGTTTTCAACTAGGATGTCAAAAAAAGGAAAAGAAACTCCAACTCCTGTAAACAATAGGACAATACTTTTACTTCAGTAGCTCAAAAATGGTTTAACGTAAATATTATGCATGCAAAGTTTGTTGGGTCTGGTCTGAGTATTTGCTCATGAAAAAGGACTTGAGTTAAGGGAATTTTTAACAATATATTTTTTTAAGATTGTCTGACACAAAATATTCAACATCGACGCCTATAATTCTACCCAAATAATGATGAATGTACTCTGAACATACCAAAAGAACATTAAAGGAAATATCTATTGTAGTTTCTGAAATATGTAACTAAACATCGGAAGCTACAATTTTCTATCGATTCAAACGTCCCGGTTCCCTTAACAACGTATCGGTTTAAGGTGGTGCTAGCTAAACAAAACAGTTCGGTTTCTTAATATGATCCTACCACACAAACTACTGAATCAATTGTTATAAAACTTGATCAACATTTACCTTCATAAGATAAAATAATTAAGTTACTGAAAAGGCAATATCATTTACTGCTACCAAGAATTGATTAATTGTAAACAATCTATTCTTAAAATCAAAATATTAAGCAAAAGGTACATTTATGACCTTAAAGAATTGTAACTACAGTAAATACATTTGAAGAAGATATCATGGCTTGCAATCCAACTTATACAATCATGGTTCTAGTTCTTCAAACTTATTGTTCGTAAACTTTTCTTCGATAAGTTTAAAAAGAGCTTTGTGTTTGAAGCAATGCATAAATACTGCAGCAATTATTCTAGTTCAGATGATTGCACATATGCATATAATGATACTGTAAAGATTTCAAGTAGATCGATGCAGTAATATCTGTGATAATGTACCTTATTTGCACAAAAATAATAGTACATTATGCAACGAGCCTATAATGGTAATAATTAAGACACGAGTATGTTTATAAAACGAG
Source organism: Meconema thalassinum (assembly GCA_946902985.2). Lineage (NCBI taxonomy): Eukaryota > Metazoa > Arthropoda > Insecta > Orthoptera > Tettigoniidae > Meconema > Meconema thalassinum. The sequence goes on from OX336393.1 coordinate 252,112,086, forward strand.
CGTATGCGAGTTTTATAATTTGCATACGAGTGTCTTAATTACCATTATAGGCGAGTGCCATACGACTGTTTATGTTCGACGATAATTATTATAACTATTTTATGTTCGAACATATATATTCATAAATATATGTCGAGATTTCGCCTGTTTTATGAACTGAACAGAGCGCATGGGACGCAGAGAATACCTTGTATTTGACCATGGCCTCCTCGATTACTCCACTGTGACATTAGGCCACGCAGTGAAATTCAAATTAGAAGGCCTTGGAACTCAGTGTATATGCGATGATATCCTTATTGCCTCATTATAGTGCAGTTTTCTGACATATAATATTTATATTTCGACATCGTCGAACATAAAATTTGTAAAGAGTGGCTGTCAAAGAAGTGTCTGCAAAAAGGTTAATAAAGAAATGGTAGATGTTTGCCAAAGTTGACAAACTTCACTAACAATTATCTCGGAAATGTTTGCTCCAATTATATTTCAATATAGTGGCAACCTAAAACATAAAAAAAAAAGATGAAATTGATTTTTCCACTAAAACCTAAGTTAGCGCCACCTTAACTGGTGTGGTTTTAAAAGCAACAATAATGTTTTGGGTGCTAGGAAAGTTTGATTTCTGTGGTATTTCATGGTTGGGGATTGGCATTATCAGAATTTCGCACAGGTTTTGTTTTGAAAGAAGAACCAATTGCATGGTCATGGTCATAAAGTTTCGTTTAAGTTTAAAGCCCTCCGTAATTATTTATCCGAGTACGGAACAACGGTTGTAAGTCTCCAAATACTGGGACTTAAAGAGAGGTCCTGTAGGGGATCTTTGACATGTCAGTAAATCTACTGTGCTGGCCTCTCGATTTTAAGGGGAATCTAAAATGTCCCGGTACTTATATACTTGTTAATGTTTCCTTCGAAAAAAAAATCTGCTATAAAACAAAATGAAGATGAATAATATTCAAAATTAAATCAGAAACATCACTGACATGATTGCTCCATGGGGCCGTCCACGTATTACGCAATCACAAAGAGGGGGAGGGTTCGAAGTTTATGTTTACGTCGATGACGTGTGGGGAGGGGAGTAAATGCAATGATTACCCACTTAACAATTAACAAAAAATATCCACTCATGTTGTGCTCTACTCTGCTTTCCAGTCGCACTGACGGAAGGTGCGAGTAAAGCCACCGCGCGGTGGGACGTAGGGGTGTTCCTCTGACCGGGATATTCCCCTGGTCGTTTTTGTTGTACTTATAAAATTAGCAGAAGCCTTACCTGGTAAGTTGAATGTATCATTTGTGTTGTCCTTATAAAATTACCTTGCTCAACGAATACTTGTATTAGGGTCATAAAGAGGCTCAAACATATTTTTGATCAAAAAATTAAGTAGGACTGTCGTCAATTGTTCGTATATTTCTTGTGCTTTTTTGCCCTCGAAGCAGTTCTGGAAACTGCAGCGTTAGAGTTGTTTACAGTAATTGATGTCCTCGACGCTCTGACGTTGTGTTTCTTACTTTCTTATTTCATTTATTTATATGGATAAATTTTGACGAAATCAGAAATATTAGGTATTATTTTTTAGTTATGTAATACAGGGGAGTCCATGTGATGATTACGGTGATTAGCCTACATGGGGGGGGATTTGGATCAAAAATCGACCAAACAGTGATTACCAGGGCTAGGATTTATATGTATTTACATATTTCTTTATTACACAGATAGACGTATATTATTTTACTTATCTCCATCGATTATGTTGTCATCTATTAAAATTTAATTTATTTTTCATATTTATATGTAAAATAAATATTTTTTCATATTTAGTGTTTTATATGCAATATTTGTATATATTTTCTTAGGAGTAAAAATGTATAGAATTGTCGTTATCAGTGACAGAAAATATGGTAACACAGGACATGTTTACAGTTTTGTACATAAATTATATTTGAGCAACGAAAGATTTCTAAAGTATGTGACTGTAACAATAGCAAGCATCCCTTTGAGTCAGGTACCAATGCTTATATAAACATATATCTGGACCTTGAGATACACAAGTTTTAATGAAATGTGTAATGAAAACTAGAATCATTTATTTCTCCTGCTGATACTGTAACGTTAATTAATGCCCCATGTTGGTAGCGACAATTGTAGCAGTTTTGCTTGCCCACACTTTGAGCGACAATTGTAGCAGTTTTGCTGCCCCAAACTGTTGGGTGATAAATGTAACTGTTTACCTTTGCCTAAGCTATGTTGTTTTAATGGGCGCCAAGACCTCAATGCAATGTTGAAATCTAAATTTGTATTTAACAACGTCTAGCTCTGGTAGAACACCTTCAAGAATCTATTCACTCAGATCGTGGTATGATCTGATCATCAACCCAACAAACAATTGTATCAGGAGAAGGAATTGGTCTATATCTAATGCTACCTACTGAAAGCAAAGATTGCATTGTAAAAGAAATGAATTTATTATATAAAACAAGAATAGCAAAATTAATAATAATAATAAGTATAAAATTTAAATTGGAGCGTTGTGATTTGAATATTACCGATAGAAAATTACGTGAAAACGGAGTCTGATAAATTATTGATTTTACTCTTATTCCCAAGCTATGAAGTTACTGAAATATGAAATATAAAACAAAGAGAAATGAGAGATTGCGTATTTCTGCGTCATTCGCGCTTACCGCTGGAAATTGCCGAAACCTTTCCCTCGTACTGGATGATGCCGTGAGCTTCCCACAGTCTCCTGGACGTCTCCATCTCCGTCGATATTTGATGATATTCTGGTAGATTAGATAATTCTATGGTCCGTACATCGGACCCAAACACTCGTACAACCACACTGGTTAGGTTTTACAAAAGTTAGTCCTCCACTTCACGGAACATCGGAGCGACTCCCGCGTACAACCGTACTCGTTAAGTTCTATCCAGATAGTCTTCGTTCCACGGAACATCGGAGCGACCCCCGCGTATAACCATACTCGGCAAGAACTACACCGATTGTCCTCGTTCCACGCCGCGCTGAACGATATATCCACACGCCGGCTCCCCACTCTTCATCCGACTTCTAGCTTACGTGGTCTCCACTGATTGGCTGACCCACCACGCGATCTTCCCCTCCTCCGGGTCATTACACCCGGCGGTAGGGTGAAGTCGTATTCCGTTCCATACATTCGCCTTTCCGTTCTGCTGCTACGCAGGATTGCGTCATGCTTCCCGACAAGATTAAGCGTGTACTTGAATTCCCAGTGAGTCACGTCTCTCGATATACCCTAACTGACGAAAACTCCGTAGAATTCCGCAATCACATAATTTTCTATGATATTGTCGTTCGTAATAATTTGCTTGATAGCGTTTTCTAAGACATAGAAAACCTATCTGAATGCTAATAATTTTTATAAAATGCTCCGAAAATACCTTAATAATAATTATAATAAATTAATAATAATAATAAATTAACATGAAAAATTCTCTTGGCTGAACAATTTGCCGCGTAAATAAATATAGAATGGCTTCCTACTGACTTATGCCAGTTGCATAAAAACCCCTCGAAAAACACGTTACAATACAGTGAATTTTAAATATGCGCCAATCACCTCATGTACGGTAGAGGGGAAACTTCAACCAACACAAATCGCTTCAAGTTTGAAAATATGTAATATAACATTTTATGGCATACTGTAATGGTAGCAGAAATACTCAATGAATGAATGAATGAATGAATGAATGAATGAATGAATAACAAATAAAACGTGAACTGAAAAATAATAAAATAATTTAATTTATGAATCCAGTATTTTTAATGTAGTTCTGTAGACTCTAAAATTTAAAAAAATGTAGGGTTTAGTGATTAGATGAATTTTACTGTCCATATTTTGCCAAAGTTATTCACATATATGTCTACATAATATTTTGATACCTTTTTAGTTTTATTGTCCATATTTGTTCTCATAAGCCTCCGTGGCTTAGGCGGCAGCACGTCGGCCTCTCACCGCTGGGTCCGTGGTTCAAATCCCGGTCACTCCATGTGAGATCTGTGCTGAACAAAACGGAGGCAGATAGGTTTTTCTCCGGGTACTCCGGTTTTCCCTGTCAAAATTCCATTCCAGCAACACTCTCCACTATCATTTCATTTCATCTATCATTCATTTAATCATTGCCCCAGAGGAGTGCGTCAGGCCTCGGCAGCCGGCACAGTTCATATCCTCGCCGCTAGATAGGGGCTTCATTCATTCCATTCCTGACCCGGTCGGAGACTGGAAGCAGGCTGTGGATTTTCATTTTCATTTGTTCTCATAGGCCTATAAGTTATATGTATATACAGGTATTTCGACACTTTTTAGTACATATAAAACCTAACCGTGGTGAATACGTGCCTACTGTTACTGAATGTAATTAGTGTTACTAGTAACGCATCACTCCCCAGCCTTGTTTCAGCATGTGAAAGGTAGCTTACACGGTACGAGTATGCAGTCAAACTCTCAACTGAAAATGCGATAACGGTTGGGATATGTGACACTCAATTCCTCTCGTGTGCTGATGAATCATTGATGTATTATTCATCTCCCAGAAGACAGGCTGTGTTTGTTCCTTAAATGTCGCTCTGGGTCTTGTAGATCTCTCATCAATTTGCCACTTCTGGAAGCTGGTGCCAAGGTCAACGCTCGCAATAACACCTTCCGGTGGTGGGATTGTGGTAACGGTCAGATGTGGCTTTTGAAATATCCCAACATGTGGTTATGGCTGTGAGGGTCCTGATCCGGAACGGTGCTGGCTTGTTTGGCACTGTGCTTTGATTTGGGTTGTTAACCTCAACTCGAGTGAGCGATTCAGAGAACACAACAAATCGTCGATCAGTAACCATCGGGAAATAGATTTTACCTTCAGAAATATTTTTTTGGTAACACACATCAGTGGCAAGGGTCAAACAACATGTTCCTCCAATTATTGTTCGAGACATCTGCAGTTATTTTTAAGCACTGAACCTGGTAATCGAATTTAATGCTTTTCAGTCGGTCAACACGTTGTACTCAATTTTAATAGGTGTTTCCCTAAACCTGAAAAAAATGTACATGAGATCAATGGATGACCAGTTTCGATTGTTAAGCGATCATCATCAGATCCTTTACACTAGGGCTATTAAATCTATGTCCATACAAGTATGCAAGTGGTGAAACTAGCAGAGGAGATGCACTAATATCTAAATACCACATTTTTGTGGGACTTTGTACCCTAGCTAAGCTTAAGATTTTTAATTACTATACTGGAAGTTAAAGCACAATGAGGCTCATCTCTACATAGTAAAACAAAGTCCCCGATTCTTGAATGTAACGGGTAATTTTGAGAACCACTGGATGGATTTTGATGCGGTTTTCACCATTCTGTAAAAGGATTTCTTGAGGAAGGTTTCTGTAGGAAAACATTCATTTATGACCAAAGGAAGCCGTGCGCCTTTTAAGCCTACACTGGGTAAACCGTTTAAGATACCGGGCGAAGCCGGGCGGGTTGCTAGTATCAAAATATATCGCTGTTCTTAGTTTGTGTTTGGCATTTGTCTTGAAAAGTAATAGACTATTATTCTGAAATAGGGCAAAAATTATAACTTACCTGTAAAATAGAATGTGAAAACCGACAAGGCCTACTTATTGAGAATGAAATAAAATCTTAACATCTGCAATAAACTAATAAGTTGTTAACATTGACACATCATTAGCTATTAAGGTTGAATTATGGACTTTAATGACAGGTATTAAATATTTATGTATTAGTACGGACACCAACTCGTACCTACCCATGATTAAGGCTGCTGCAATGTCAGCCGAAACGTCGGGAAATAATAACCGATATATGACGTGGCTCAATCCTGTAAGCCAAGATGATAAAATAGACGCTGGCCGCGAAAGTCTAAGATCTAAATATGTATGAGATATTTTAGACATATCTTATTTAAAGCGTTCTTGCAAAAATTCAACAAGAAATCATTTGAAAAAGTCACACACATAAATATTTCTTGTCAGCCCCTGCATACTCGTGTGGGCCTAATCTTCACATGATACACACTACTTTAGATCCACTCTTCTTCGCTCTTTTCTTGAAAGTGATGTACCTCTAAGTTTTCGAATTGACGCCGACTGTATGTGTTTTGAAGAACAGCCGGAGGTAGCTTTTACAGAAGAGGTTTAATATTGTTTTATGGGTAATTTTCATCATATTTTTCCTACGTCAGGTTTCGGAGAAAGCACTTGACAGTGGCCAAGCTTCGGCCCCATGTAATAGACTACAATCGCTCTCTGCCCCCCTCCCCCCACTTTGCGGCTACGCGAACCGTGCGAGGTTCAATTCTATAGAAAAGGAAGGAAGCTTTTAGTTTTACGTGACCGTTAATAATGCGATCATCAGCCACGGGACCTCAGTTTTACGTGGAATCTTAACCACAGGACATGGCATTTCACTTCGAAATAATGGCTAACTGCAAGGTTATCTTCCTTAAATATTTCCTCATAAAACGTCGCTTCCATTATAAGCTCTTCTTGCAATTCCTGACAAAAGACCGGAGGTCTACCATGTTTACATTTGGACGCCTCTTCAGGAGTTTCATATTTCTCATCAGCTAGCCGTCGCAAGGTTTTTTGTGGTACTAAATGCCAGAAAGCCAAAGCTTAACAAATTGCGCCAGTTGGTGCTACAAAATTAATTTTTGTTGCAGTTGTGAATGCCTGGATGATAACCTTGTAGCAAGTTGTATTTTACCGTGGAAGCCACAGAAGTAGTATAGTACAGTTTGGTGACCTGTATGGACCGCGTAGCAAGGTTAACTTGTGTTTCATCACTCGAGGTCAGCTCAACTCGTTGGGAGCGATGATCCCTCCATGTATGTTGTACCGTAGTCATTCTTTAACTTTCTCGCAGTGGATCATTTAGCTTTACCCGGCACCCTAGCCTGTGTGACTGAAATGAGGAGGTGCGAGGTTCGAATCTCGTCACTGGCAGTTGTCATCCTTAGAGTATATTTCCCAAAGTGTTTCCATACCCAGTGCTTATGGGGCAATGTCTCCAACTTTAGACCCTAATAATTACAACACCACACTGTTTGTTTACTCCTTATTATCCCTGTTCCAACGGAGCCAGAGAGAAAGCGAGATGAATTTCAAAGTGCTAAAGGAAGTAGGAGACTTCTCCTAATTACGAAGCAAAATAACTAGTGATGGACGAAGCAAAGAGGATATAAAAAGTAGGTTGGCTCAGGCAAGGGAAGCATTTCTACAGAAAAGATATGTTTACATCAAATATAGATTTAGTTATTAGAAAGTAATTTTTGAAATCCTTTGTCTGGAGCGTGGCACTCTGTGGAAATGAAACTTGGACTGTTGACGCAGCAAAAAAAAAAAAGAGAATAGAAGCGTTTGATATGTGGTGTTACAGGAGAATGATGATCAGATGGGTAGATTGAGTAACAAATGAAGAGGTATTAAGACGAGTGGGGAAGGGGAGACGTTCCTGGCGACTGCTAATGAAGAGAAGAGATAGGTTGGTAGGACACAACTAAGGCACCCAGGAATAGAAAACTTAGTAATGAAAGGAAGGGTTTGAGGACATGAACCGCAGGGATAGATCAAGGCTAGAATAGTCTTAAGTTGAAACAGGTTGCCGTGGATGTAAGGTGTGGTAGCTAAGTAGAGGTGAAACGATTAGCTAAGGACATGGAGGTGTGGAGAGCTATATCAAAACCAGTCAAAAGACCGAAGACTTAAAACACACAGGTGTTTTTAATACTTGATGTCCTTTCTGACACCAACCTCATAAGAGGAATATATGAAAGGTGAAATGAATGAGCGAAAACTGACCAAGGAATTAGAAGCAAGCAACGTGAGCTATTAAGGTAGAAGATACCGTACCGGCATTTACCTGGAATTGAACATTGGGAAACAAACCACAGTCACTACACTAACACAAGCTATTAGTCAAATACCGCACATCTACTGTGAGTACACGGAGGTGATCATCCCATCCCCTGATTGAATAATCATTATCATCTAGGTTCTCATTGTTAACAAGGTACGCCTTGTGATTTTAATGGTTAGTATTGTTTTTAATTGATTTCGGGACTTTGCGACATCGTGGTCGTTTAACCCTGTGTACTTGGGTATGTGTAGAATTTTCCTGATAACCTGTATTATTGTGGTGTCTGAAGTAGTAATAGTAGTAGTTGTAGTGTGTGTATTTGTAATGCAGGTGAGGATTGGGGAGGAGGCGGCCGTGGCCTAAGTTAGGAACCATCCCCTCATTTGCCTCGAGTAGAAGTGGGGGGGGGGGACCACAAAAAAAACTCTTTACCTCACGAGGCTGAGTGGACCCAGTTCCAGTCCTCAGACCGCAATTAAATTTCTTGGCAGAGCCGAGGATCGAAGCCGGATCTCGGGACGACAGCCTAGAATGCTAGCCTCTACACCAGGAAGAGAACCGGTTAGTATTGTTGGCCACCTCGCCGATTTTTTTAAGTGTATGGCTTTTAGTGCCGGGAGTGTCCGAAGACATGTTTGGCTCGCCAGTTTTTGTAGCTGCTTCGAGGCGGACACCCAATGGGTGAGCTACAAGTACCGTCGCGTGTGGAGTGTTGTCTGGAGAGGAAAGTTTGTATGTAAGGACGAGGAGTTGGAAGGTACCGACTGTGGCTTATAGTTAGGGACCAACCCCGGCATTTGCCTGGAAGGAAGATAGGAAACCACAGAAGACCATCTTCAAGGTTGCCGGCGGGGGGATTCGAACCACCTCGCCTCCCGGATGTGAGCGACTGCCAGCATTCATGCCGTAACGACCACGGCTAACTCACCCGGCACCTCCCCAATGTTTGGCTCCGCCAAGAAATTCAATATGTTTAGACGTACGGTACTGGAATGGTATCGTTGACGCATTATGTCACCCTAGTATCTCGTCAGTTTACTTGACTGTTAACAACACTCAACTGATGTGGGCTTGGAGTGGGAATACAATACAGGTAAACAGTGCAAGGGTGCAAGTTGTTGGATGATATCAATGAATCGCGTGACACGTGTTCGTGTTCAGTATCACAATTACAGCACAATGTTTGCTTCAGAGGAATATCATTTAAACAAGGGGTGCCCAAACGTTTTCACATGCAAGGCCACTAATAAACTTAGGCGATTTGTTTCGGGTCATACAAACAGTGTAACAAAATGTATAGGCTAACTTTAATTATAGTGTCCTTTTGGTGGCGAACACGTGTGTTATCCGCAATAAGTTGCAATTTCCTTATGTAATACAATTTGTTTGCGAGCAATATAGGATATGTTCGTATGGTATTTATTTACGTTGGCTATTCTTCAGAGCCGGTTATAGCTTGAGATGGCCCTATCTCTCAGAACTTCTATATACAAGAGTATACAATAGTTCCGCGACCCTTGCGGGGGAGGGTGGACTTGCAAACTTAATAATGCTACGTCTATTTTCACTACCGTCTGCTGGACAAGGGTATACAAAACTCCCCGATATACCCCATATATACCCCGATATACACCTAAGCCGTTTTTTCTATAATGTACGTCAACTTGTTGGGTTGAATCAAGGTTGTATTTATCCACTGTTGCCACTCATGTTACAAAGTCACCATGTTTGCAGACCACCTAGGTCAGTGGCGTAATTATGGCGGGTGATTAGGGGGGAACAATTCCTCCCCGCCAGAGCGAAATAATTACATAAAGCAGAATTGTTATTTTGAAAATATCCCCAATTTTGATGACAAACGACTGGATTATGTACGTTCATAATTTGAAAATATTTATCTTTAGGCTACTTGTGTAGAATATTAGTGTTAGCCCAACCAAAACTGTTCATTTCCGAGACCTCCCCGAACAAAGCAAAATCAAACGTATGACCAAAACACAAAGCAAAAGAACAAAAACAAAAGCAGAAAACAAACACACAGCCAAAAATAAAAGCAAAAACAAAAGCAGAAAACAAACGCAAAATAGAAAAAAAAAACAGAAAGCAACATTTGAAAACAAAAGAAGAAAACAAACACAAAACAAAAACTGAAAGGGAAAAAGCAAAATATAAACAAAACCAGAAAGCAAAAAGCAAAATTCGAAAACTAAAACAAAAGCAGAAAGCAAAAAGCAAAGTTCAAAAACACACAACCAAAAACGTAATTAGTTCAGATTTGACTCCACTCATCCCCCTCTAGAGGCAAATCTTAGCTACGCCACTGTCCTAGATACAGAAACTGACAGTACGTAGCTCGACAGTTGGTAGCGTGAGGTGATCGTCGTCTTTTGGTGTGACGTTATTCCGGAATAAACACATTTTATCATTAGTCAGATGGCAACCATAACATAGTATGCGAAAACATTAATCATGTTTATGTTTAGTTAGTGGGACCGTATTGATGTTTAAAGTGAAAGTTACGCCTTGATCAATACTTAAATCATAATAACATGTTCAATAAAATTGCATGCTTCGACATGTTTCGACACGAACAATGGTGTCATGATCAGCGAAAAGTTAATGAAGTATACAATTATTTCTTGAACTGGATACAATCAAATCATTAAATGTTTCTATTAAACTCTGAAAATGTTCAAAAATTGGAAATATTAACTTAATAATATCAAAATATTTAATTGAAATTAGGCCTACTTAAACACTGAGTTTATTTTTTCAAGACAATTTCTCGCCCGAAAGAAACCTGCTAACATAGTTGCGAAAAGCCCTTGCTATTTACAGTAAATAGAGAACCTGTCATCTTCTTCTTCTTCTTCTTCTTCTGCTTCCTTCGTTACGGCCAACTAAGGACCACGTCATGTCAACTGTTTTTTCTGCATTTTAATGTTAGCCCAGTACTCCTTCATTCGCAATCGATGTTGCACCTTTCTGTCGTCCACGCCTTCCCGGTTTTTTGCTTCGGCTTAAGTTGAAAACTCAGATGTTTCTGAAGTTTATCCCTAAGTGGGCCACGCTCATGGATATCTTCACGTGTAATCCCTGTCTCCAACAGATCTTTCTCTACTTCAATGAACCAGGCCCCCTTTGTCTTTTTCTCACGGAGAAAAGCAAAAATTCTGTCATATTATTATTATTATTATTATTATTATTATTATTATTATGGGGTGAATACCAAACTATAAAAATTTAATTATTACGAATAGTATCCATGCATGTACATTAAGATGAGAAAAGAAAACCATTTTCCCTACCAATGTTTATCATACAAGTTATCCTCGTAGATCACGTGAATAAAAGTAAGTTGAAAACTCGCTGAACGAGGTAGAGAGGATATAATAAAATAATTAAAAAGAAGTAAAATGTTCTGCCGTTGGATAGCCTTGAACCCGGGATATTTATATCAGGTGCGATACTACTCTCACACTTTCCCAAAGAACTTTCGGGCGCACAGCTTTTTAACGCGCAAGGTTATATATCCAATTATTATTATTATTATTATTATTATTATTATTATTATTATTATTATTATTATTATTATTGAAAAAGCGCACAATGTGCAAAATACAAAACTGAGTAACCAGCTGTAGCCTAAATTATTCCAATCCCAATTGGGTTATTGATGTATGTCTTTGTCGGCAATATTTTGCATGATATCGTGTACAGCATTCACTGCATAGATCACACACACATTAAACAAAGAAATATTCAATTATTACAGTTAGATATTAAATACTGATTGGAATGCATTCATTCAGTACCTGGCATGTTTTCAAATGTAATTAAAGAAAGTTTCACGACCGCTTTGCGTTAATAATGAGAATCAACTGGAAATATTTATTATCCCCAAACGACAACCCTTCTCCATGTTTTATTTCTTACAACTTGGCGCACAATAAGCTAGCGTGTGATATACTTCGGTCATAAAAGCAGGTGTACTGACGAGGATGAATGGAATCATAAGATATTGTACCAGACATCAAAACAGCTTCCTTGCCAGCGTGTGTCGTGTGAAACATTTAAACTGTCATGTTAATGCAGCATAATTTTAGGGCGCCGGTTACAAATATAAATAACTATGTTTGTAAGTTATTTGTTTCGGGCGAGAAATTGTCTTCTAAGAATAAATAGCTTACTCTTTAGTGCTTAAAGTAAGATTACTCTAACTATACCGGAAGATCAGTCGTTCAAGTACAGTAGTTGGAATGGACATGGGTAACGTAATTCGTAAAATTATCTTAATGTTTAAAGTTGACATTGATGTTGCACGCCTTAAAACAACAAATCACCACCAATGTTTAAAGTTTCGCTTCGAGTGAAGTTGGGCTACTCGTCATTTCTTGGTGCCGGAAAACGGGCTAGAAGTTCCTGGCGTGTAGCCAGCTGGAGTTGTGGCCTGCTAAACATTCACGAGCCGTGCGCGATTTCGTTCCACCGTGACGTCAGACAGGCAGCCTACGTGGACTTCCTCTGCCTCTTGAACCTGGCGGTGGATTCCACTCTTGTCCTCGTCACAGTGTTGCCAACAGTTGTTTCCTCAAATCCATTAAGTGACCACCAAGTGACCACTGGCTAGACGTCTTGACTGCCACCCCCTATAACTAAAGCCCTGCGCGGATGCGGATATCCGCAAAATGTTTCTCCATGCGGATATAATTTGCATGGCTGTCCGGATATCGGATAAGCTGCGGTTAATGTTTTGAGTAAATTTGCGGATAGTTTTTAGAATACAATCCGAACTTGGCTGAATATTAACTTATTACTAGGACCCGCATTTTTGACTTTTTTTTTCGTTATGTTATTTTTTCATGATAAATGTAAGATGATGAGTTAAGTTAATCTCGTTCAAATTACGTCATGAAGCAGAGTTAAAACTCCGAACTGAAGTGGGTTGCAATTCCTGCTGTATAACATTCATTTTAAACATAGCACATGACATGCATAGCTTAGGGGAACGAATTTCTCATCAAATGTCCAAATGTGTTGCTTTAATACTTTATGCTTTATCTAATTTAAAAAATGTATTATTGTAATGCCACGCCGACCTCTCACCGGCTGGGTCCGTGGTTCAAATCCCGGTCACTCCATGTGAGATCTGTGCTGGACAAAACGGAGGCAGACAGGTTTTTCTCCGGGTACTTCGGTTTTCCCTGTCAAAATTGCATTCCAGCAACACTCTCCACTATCATTTCATTTCATCTGTCATTTAATCATTGCCCCAGAGGAGTGCGTCAGGCCTCGGCAGCCGGCACAGTCCCTATCCTCGCCGCTAGATGGGGGCTTCATTCATTAAATGCCTGACCCGGTCGGAGACTGGAAGCAGGCTGTGGATTTTCATTATTGTAATGCCAGTAGATTCGGATATAAAACTTGCGGAATCGAATAAAAGTAGTGCAGATGTAGGGCAGATGCGGATAACAGTCGATTCGGATATAAAACTTGCGGAATCGAATAAAAGTAGTGCAGATGCAGGGCAGATGCGGATAACAGTCGTGCGGATACGGTTCGGATGCGGAGTTCAATTTCCGACTTTCCTAAGAATTTGGTTTGAGAATTGTAACTAAGTCCAATCAGCCTCGTGGGGTAGAACTGAGACGAGGAGGTATGACCACGCCCCTTTTAAAGTCCACTTAAAACATTGTTACCTCCTAATTACAAGCTCATGTAGGCTATATCTTACAGTACATTGTCATATCTGAAGAAGCGTATTAGGTCATTAGTTTTAAGTCTCCTTTAACGATCGTGTGGCCTCCGGAGAGACCGAGTGTAGGTCTTTCTAGTTGACCGCCGTGGACGACCTGCGTGTCGTGATGAGGATGAAGTGAGAATGAAGAAGTCACATACACCCAGTCTCCGATCCACGGGAATAACCCCAGGAGATTAAATCCCTGATGGCTTGGATGGAAATCGATCCCGGGGCACTTCGGGCCAAAGCCTAGCGCGCTAACCATTTAGCCACGGAGCCGGACCCTTTAACTACTGATGCTTATAGAAACGCCGGGGTGCAGGAATTTTGCCCCGAAGGGGATCTTTATAACGTGCCAGAAAATCTTCTGACACGGCTCCCTCGTATTTGTGCACTCTCAAATACCAACCAACTGCGCCAGGATTCACCCTGCAACCTGGGCCACAGCAGGCGAGAACTACCCCACGCAGCCAGTCAAAGCTTGATATCGCATTTATGATAAACGCTTGAGTAGACTTACAGAACCATAATTCTTTGTAAGAAAAGACACGTTTATACAACACTATCCTCAAATCATCTGCCACGACCACGCCCCTTTCTGTATTTAAAAAATTGGCTCAAATTTCGAGATTCTATGTCAGCTCCCTGCATTCTATACTCTTAGGGGAATCCTGGCTCATTGCATAACAGGAGTATATCCATCGTCCCTTTTCCCAGGAGACATTCGCTGGATCGATCTTTCGTACTTAACAACTTGAGAGAGAATTAATATGATAATTATTCTCGAACGTACCTAACTTGTGCGTTATTCAGTTATACATATATCGCAAGTGTCTGAAGTTGCCTCTATTGAAATGTAGGCCTAGTACCCGGCACTATAGCCGTGGGCGTTAAATCTTATACCACGACTGGAGTTGGGAACTGAAAGTTTGGAGGTCGAAAGATCGAATCCCGGCGCTGCCAGCGACTATCCTGAATGTAATTTCCCCACACTTCCGTTAAGCAAATTTCAGGATGGAAACTTAATTCAAGTCCTGGAGCACCTGCCCCAATCCTAGTCTCTAACAATTACTAGTACAATCACCATAGAAACACAGGTTATCAGACGAGTCCTGCATGGAGCCGATGATCAAGATGTTCCAAGCCTCTAAAATGAATCAACAGCAGCCTAAATGAAACCACCTAAGTTGTAAAAGCCTGTTTAATGATTTGGATGAGTCTATTTTAGGTACGGTGCCTTTAATTACTTTAGTTGAGAACCTAACATTCCCGGAAGACCGAGGCCAGTTTTAACGGATATTTAGTGTAAACTGCCATTTCGTAACTTGCAGATGAGTGTAATGAAGCTTTGAATAATGCAGACCACCTGTTAGAGGGGTCGGCGATCTCTTTGGCCCCAGGAGCTGCCTGCTCCAGACTAGGGCGTGGCGATCGATCAGACTCTGTGACCTGGTTTTGAACCAAAGTACTCCTTTTATGTCTGGCCGGGAACCGTCAAAATATAGTCTGCTTCCCTTAAATTACACCGCTGTAAGATGTGCATGTCTTATGGTTGAAACACAAAATCCACACCATGACTATCTCTGAATAGTGAATGACTTCGGAGTTAGGTTTAAACAGGTGATATCTGTCTTGTTCCTTGGAAAGTACGTCCTAAAGGTGAGTTCTGTTTGTTAATAAAAACAAAAGTACAGGCAAACTGTTTATTACAAAACAAACTACAAATCATAAACTATATTTCTACAAAGCTCCCGCTATTTTGTAGGCACTTGTCATAGCGTGGCGAAAGTTTTTGTGTGAATTCTTCATAAAACGTTGCTGCCTGTGTTGTAAACCATGTGGTAACATGTCCTTCGAGCTCGTAATCGTTGTTGAATTTGTGTCCACCAAGGAACGTTTTCATGTGCAAGCGATGGACGTCCACTTCGTTAGTCATCGTGCACTTCATCACATCTCCTTACCATTGAATCACTGATCACATTTTCTCCGTACATCTCGCAAATCTGTCGATGAATGTCGACTGGTTTAGTGTTCTTCGCCTTAAGAAAACCAATGACAGATCTAATCTCACAAGCGGTAGGATCTCCAATCAACTTCGCAATTCTAACCAAGTACTCGGCGTGTAAAACGTAACAACAAACAGCGATCTCAAAATTGCGTTATTTCCTTCTCCTGGACTCAGAGCAATTACCGCGCATTCGCTGACCTGCGATTACAGCGCTGCCGGGGCAACGTATGAAAAAAGGACTTGGACTTACTTTCTGGGCGTGCCTAGTAATTACGACTTCAGTACATTTGTGCGTTTAAGTGCCTCTCGTGGACAAACCCCCGACTCTTTGGCGTCACTAACACCACAGCAGTTATAAGGGACCTCAAATTAATACAAGTTATTAAATAATGTTATAATATTAATACAAACAATAGAATAATATTGCAAATATTGCGAAGCCAGCTCAAATACTCTAAAGCTTTATTTTTATTCAGGTATATATGTCTGATTGATGTTAAAACTCAACTACAATGCGGGAAAGAGATATGCTTTATACCTATTATACAAGATCAGCAAACCAGTTTTACATGGTTAACTTACATGGATTTCATAAACTCTACTAGATATGGTGTTAAAAGCATTTCCTATTCAGCCAGCACATCTTATAACAATCTACCTCATTAACTGAGACAAGTACAAAACTTAGATTTAAAAAGGATTCACGCAGGTACTTCCTGAAACAATATGTCGAAGAATATCGAAGATGAACTCATAAACACTCCCTAAGTTTACTACATTTTTAAATGTTATATTATTTACCAATAGTAACTACTAATCATTGATATTGATATTGTTATGTTTAAATATTCATATTATGTGTTGACTTGTTAACAAAATAAGATGCTTAACTGTATTTATAAAGGACAGTCCCCCCCTTAAGCCACCAGATCACTGGGAAATTCTATATCCAATAAATAATGTTAGGGGTTTAACGTCTTTTTAAACTACCGTGGATTTAGATGCCCGGGGGCTGGAATTTTAACGTGTAAGGCAATCTACCGACATGAAGTTGTTGCATTTAAACACTCTTAAATGCCATTGGACTGAGCCAGAATGAAGTCCACTATCTTGAGTTTTGAAGTCCAGAGCTAAATAACTGCCCGGGTGTACCAGGTTGCGCTCATCACCAGGTTTTTGGTTCATCTGAGCATGTCAATACATGGCCGTAAAAGCCAATATTTCATTATTTCCTGATCATTTGACTGGCTTGTCATTTATTAGTCAGTTTGTTCAGAGCGTACATGGGCTATTGTTTATTATCCTGTTTTGTAGCCAATGATAACTTTTTTTCTTTTCAAGAACTGTGCCTATTGTTGAATTCCTTTCTGTGGTGTGCTACGTGCAAAAATAAAACTCAGTCAGTACGCTTGTCTTACGGGCATGTGCTGTGCGATGATGGATCGGTTGTATAATATACGTTTCAAGACTATCAATCAAGGTCGTAGAAGAGTTCGAGCTGTCCGAACTTGACTGGCTGGAACGTATTGTTTGAATTCTCTCCGTGTGTATAGTTGCCAATAGGACTGATCTAAAACATCAAAGGAAAAATCAGCGACGCTTGCCATTATGCTCATCCGATGAACAAGCACTGGGGTACATATTGTGGAACGTTTGTGTATTTAGAACTTTGGCTTGTCCGTTCTTGGGTCATTTTTCTACTTGTATTGCCGTAATGGTCTATCGAACTGTTGTTGCTCACCGCGTTGTACAGTGCATGTAGTTGGTCGTTTTTCGAAAAAGTTAAACATCGCTTTGACTCTCTTAGTGTAAAATCGAAGCCATTCAAAGTTTGTACTATTCTTCGGATAAGGGCTAAAACCTTATCTCAGTAGTCTTAAAGTTCTTTGATTGCACCAACCATTGACCAAACGTGTGGGGAAAAGTGTGTTTAGAGAAGAAATGCATAGGCTACCTCCTTAATAGGCACAATAACAAAACCGCCTACAATGGTCGTTAGTTCTCAAAAATTATCAAACACTTTTGTCTGAAAGAACTTCAGGTATGCCCCAACCGTATGCCAGGGATGAGCAAAATGTTTTGGAATTATAAGATGGGGCTTCCCATATCCCAAGCATGTGTAACTTTTGTTGGTATACCTACCTCCGCCTTCCGGCGTGCAGAGAGGAGTTTATATCGGCAACAGTTCCTTGTGAGAGATCATAGTAAATCCATTTAAAATTTTAGGGTATTGCTAAGTAGATCACATAAAAATTTAAACGTTATGAATTTTTTGTTATATTTCTGAAAGTGATACCACTTTCCCTGAATGTACTGTATATTTAAGTAAAAAGTAACACCCATTGAAATTTGAAAATCTACTTTAATCTCTTTTTATTTTTGAGGGGGTATCAATCTCCTTATTTTGGCTCAACAGGGTTTGGCAACAACTGTTTGGCAACACTGCCTGTACAAACTATCAGTTGTAACTCTTCAGTCGGTCAAGAATTAGTCTACTGAAGAGTTACAACTTAGTTGTGTTAGTCTCTGCGCTCCTATTGGCTGAGTATAAAAAGAACTTATATTCCCTTCGAGTGTTTCCGTGGCTAGTCAACGGTCCGCCTGTTAACAATCTTAAAATATTGGCTAGACATTACTTGAAGTTGGCTTGACCGTGTCAGGTGAATGACTCCGCCCGCTGTCCTTGGAACTGCCGCGTGGCATTACGTCCTCGCAGACTAATGATGCTAGAGGCCCTACGGACCGTGCCGTGCCCCGCAGGATGACACGTGGGAAGGTTAATGAGTCAGTTTTCCATCTGTCTTCACACAGTTGTTAGAAAACCTTTCATAATTTAATCGTGTACGTGTGAATTTGTTGCGGTAATCATGCTCGCATATCAAGGTCACTGCTGCTAACGGAGTCACCTATCGCCTGTGAAAAACACTGTAGGTTATGTATTGAGTTGTTGTTGTTGTTGTTGTTGTTGTTGTTGTTGTTGTTGTTGAGTAACTCATTACTAGTAACTGTTACTTTTACATTAACGAGAGGGCAATGTCGTTACATTTTAAAATTAGTAACTATAAATGTTACGATGTTACTTTTAAGAATAGCGAACTAACGAAAATGCTCGTTACTTTTTAAAATTAGTAACTATACATGGAAGGACGTTACTTTTCAAAATTAGTAACATTTTTATTTTTTAACCGTCGACTTGAGACTCTATGGACTGCGTGTTAACAACCACTCTCATTTCAGTGTCTGAGTCTTGTTCGTTTGCCGGCTTTGACATCTTGCCAGTATCTCTTGAGCCCATCTATCAGCTTGTTCTTCGGCTCCTCTGTTAAAGGGCTTCTCCGTCTTCTGGGTTCTGCCTCCACCATAAAATCCTGATAGCTTTTCACCATCCTTCTGAAACTATTCCTGACTTTGATTTTATCCTCCGTAATGCCCACCTGTCTCATATCTTTCTCACATTCTTGGAACCATTTCAACTTGGAGATCTTCGGTTTAAGAAAATTCCAGATTTTCTTTCTAAGCCGGTCATTATTCATACGGAAGATGTGCCCATAAAACAGCAATCTTCGTTCTCTAATTTTTGTTGTTATCGGTTCCATCTTGCTGTATACTTCTTTATTTGATATAAGTCGAACCTGTCCGTCAACCCATCTGTTGCCCAAGATCTTCCGTTGTAGTCTGCGTTCTCTTTTAAGTAGCTGATTGACTTGTCATGTTCGATTAATACACTTTTTAAAATTAGTAACTATAAATCCAACGTTACTTTTAAGAATAACTAAGTAACGAAAATGCTCGTCGCTTTTGCCAATAGCACGTGGGAATGGAACCAACAACCTATGTCTCTATGTTCAACACAAACAATAACCATAAACGAACCATGAATTTATGTTGGATTTGAAAGATTCGAGTGCCTGCGGCTATCTGTTCCCCGTATTGGTGCCATAAACGTTCCAACCCTGGCATTTATCTGTGTAGACCATTTGCTGACTTCCCAATATCTTCTGTGATGCACATTTGGCTTACGGTACCTATTTTGTAAGAAATTATAAATATAAGGTTTGAATAAGAACTGTTATTGGTTTTAAGCCCCTTTTAACTACCCTGACTTTTAGAGACGCCTGGGTGCCGGAATTTTGCCCCGAAGGAGGCCTTTATCGTGCCAGTAAATCTACTGACACGGCTCGCTCGCATTTCCGCACCCTCAAATGCCAGCTGACTGCGCCAAGATTTGCTCCTGCATTCTTGGGCACAGCGGGCGAGAAAGCCACGCTGCCAGCCGATAAGGTTTGAGGAGGGGAGGAATTGGAACCGATCCTCTATCATATTATGATGCACGCCAAATGTATTGTTAAAATAATCCGTGAGGTATTCCTTCTCTGCTGAGTTGGAAGTTAAAACGTGCTTGTGTCTAGACTTGTGCCATTGTAATCGAGCAGAGAGAAGGGAAAGTGATGCATTGACCGTCATACGACGGTATATTTAGTTTCTTTTAAATCGGATGTAAACTGTGTACAGATGAAAAAATAGGAGATTTCAGGTATCAATTCAAGTAACAGCAGCTAGTGAGTTTCGTGTTACTGTGCAATATGGTTCTATCATGAGCTTGTTTATTAGCTACTGTAGTTAGTCTATTTTCCCTATTGTCGGCTTCCATGGCCAAGCCATAGAAATTATCGCTACTGTTGGATAAACGTAATTAGTAGTTCTGCAGGGTTATTCGAAGGCCAAATATACTCGAACATGTGCCACCAAAGATGCGCATTGCACCACTTGAACTGTTTGCATGGCAACACAGTGAAAGGCAAGTGGCTTTAATTACGTTAGACATTGATGGCACGCAAGAGAGACGTTTCACAGCGTGCGTGTGCATGTGCAGTGTTTGTAGCTTACATCATTCTACAAGAGTGCATATTAACAGGAATGAGGGTGTGGCAGCTGGTGCACTCTTGTCCTCAACTCACAGCTTACCGCTTTCAGTATGTAAACCTACTGTATGTATTCTGTTTCTTCGAAGTCGGAGCATGATGAGTAGAGTTTGGATGTTTGTGACCTAAAACAGTGAGAAATGTGAGAGCAAATATGACTCCAAAAATATTTAAGTATGCCCGAAAATTGATAAAATATGATTAATCCTTGAGTTCATAGGCCTAAGCCTTTTTGTACAGATTTTCATAAGCCGGGCCTTTGAGACCCGGATATAGACTATGGAGGAAATATTAGTGTGAGCTCACTATTAATAATACGAATGAAATGTGAATATTTGACTACGTTCATTTAGGTTCAAAAATGGAAATTTTACATCGAAATGAGGAAATTATTGAATCAAATGTGAAAATATATAAACTTACGAAAGTGTGATTTTGAAACACATCACATAGCATGAAACAATGACATCCTCACATGAAGTCATCACTAAATTAACAAACTAGGGTTTTTGCCAAGTTTTCTGTCAACATTCACACATCATGCATCATAAAATTAATAACTAACTGAATGATTAAACATGAGACGGAAAGACCCGGCTCATGTAAATGTGTAGTAAATTACGAAATTACGATAAAGCTACATTGTTACTCAATTATGAGCAATAATGGTTGATTGGGTCTCTCTCTCTCTCTCTCTCTCTCTCTCTCTCTCTCTCTCTCTTGGGAATTTCACACTCTAAGTCTGAACACTTTTACCATAAATGATTAATAAATCACACCCCCGGCCTCGGAGACCCGGCTTATGCACTCAATGGTTAAACAAACACAGTACATGTGTATTTGACACATTTTTCTTACCTCATTCTTCTGTTCGATCTGGGCCACTATGGACCACGGACAACTACGGAATCTTGTATCATGTTTTCCCTCCACTGGCTTTGATCGTCTGTCAATATAGCTTCATTCGGTAGCTCATCTCCTTCCTGCTTTCCTCTGAAAGAAAAAAAAACTTTTGATGATTTATTTTTTTCTCCTCGGGAACCTCTGAAGTCTGAAACTAATTGTCGAAAGTGGTTCGTGTCTTGAATATATTTCTGATTTAAAAAAATCTATTTACAGTAATTTAAAAAAAACAAGTTTAGTTTCCCTACTTTATCATAATGTTTTAAAATCCAAATCTATTATCCACTCCATTTTCATCTGTTATTCTGAGGTGTGTACAATTACAGTGAAATAAAGTCCTAAATTATGCATGCCTACTTTTCCTACAAGGCAACATTCCATTGACTGCTAGACCAACATATCAGCTACTTTTGGCATTCTCGTATCATGTCAGTATAATTGAACAATGGCCTACATTATGAAAATGCCATAAAATATGACCTATAAAATATATTTTAAAGTTAAGACAAAGGTTCAAAGAAAAACGTGGCTTCTCATAAATATCCAAAGCCTAATGATGGGTTTTTACGTGGCGAGGGTATTTTACGGCTGTATGCTCTTTCTGACGCTTCCTCGGAAGGGGAAAAACCTTGTAGTTTTATGCGACTGTTAATCTAGTGGCCATAAGTGACAGGAGCTCCTCCTTTTTGCTTGGAATTCGAGGTAGGCTACCGGACGTTAACATTTTACCTCAAGTAAATCTCACATAGGCCTATATTAATTGGAATCCGGTCCGCTTCATCGCTCTGCTATCACGCAGCCTCTTCTTAGAAAGGGTGGGGAGTGTTAGAATTGATTAAAGGGAATCTGTGGAAAATTATTTCAAGGATGGCCATTCGGCTCCCGAACCCTGGTATAACCTGGTCTGATACCGGTCGTTTACAGCTTTCAGTAATAACCATGGATGGACTACTTACTTGAATTAATTGGAAAGATTCCTTCAGCAACGTAGGTTCAGTTTTGTGTGATTACCTGTATGTGTATGTTAAAGCCATATCTCATTTTATGTAAAGAAATAGCAGAGAGCAATTAATACTTGATGGCGTAGACCTGCGCGAACTCGGGGGCTTGGAGGGGAAGGTATTTTTGTAGGGGAGGCTGTTACTGATGTTGTGCTACTGGAAGCGAAACAAAACCTCTTTGTCACCAGCTGTCGCCAAACCAAGTTTAGAGAGTGACATTTCGTCACTTGAGATCTTAACTCGTAATACAATAAATTACAGATACCGAGAGCTGACGCGAACACTTCCGAAGTGGACGTTCCTCACCTTTCAATCACGCTGAAGCACATGGACTCGCCCGCATACGAGCTTCACTGTGTGCGCAGCTTGAGGTTTTGCGCCATCAGGTATTAATTGCAATACAGTATACTGAATTCGCAGGAGGAATACAAGGCCTACCCACAATGCTGTCCATGCTCACTGCTGGTAGACAGGTCTCGGAGACGTATTAAGACTCCAATCCCATAATATATAATAATAATAATAATAATATCGTATGGCCTCTGGTGCCGAGTGCAAGTTTTGTTATTTGACACCCAAAGGGTAGCTTGCATGCCGAATTTCGTTGTTTCTTGAAGCACTATGAAAGTCAAGGAGGTTAGATATCTAAGCTCCTTGAACACTATAGCGCTTTCTACTAGAGAAATGAGGAACTTTGTGTTGGCGGAAACTCCTGAGATTAATTTTGCCATTATGAACATGGCCTACTGAATCCAAATGGGTTCTTTGACATGCCAACATCGTATGACATGGTGTCGTAATTTTTGCTGCCTTTCAAAACTCACTTACCACGGCCAGGAGCGAACCTGCAAGCTTGGGGTCAGTAGACCGACACGTTGACCACTCACCCACCGTGCAAAGCTCCCAATCCCATAGGTCCTAGGTTCGATTACAGACTCTGCCAAGAAATTAATTTCTGGTCTGATAGTTGAAACGGGGTTTACTCAGCCCTGTGAAGCAAACCTGAGAAGAGGTAGGGTAGATTTCCACTTCAGTCGCCCTAGAAGTGGTATTGTGTGGTATCCCACCATCTACTACCGTCAAATGCCTGGATGGTCCCTAACTTATGGTGTTGAGACAAATTCTACACATACATACTATGGCGCGCATATTGTTGTTTTTTTTTGGCAGATCTGCGAAAATAGTGTTATCAAGTCAGTTGTGTTGTACGTCTACCTATATTTAGTGATGTTGTAATCTTGCTGGCGGTACAATAGACTGGGCCGATATACAAAATTTGGTGGGTTTCAAAAGATAAACAACGGTTTGTTTCGCTCATGCATGAATGAAAACAGTTTACTTGATATTTGTGTGATATTATTTTTGCAAGGAGTAGGATACAAATACTGTATGCTTTCAATTCTAGTACCTACCTTTTTCATTTCTATCGACGAGGATGAATCCTCTTCCCTGCACAACTGAACGTGTATCGCGTATCTTCGTGCGTGAAAGCTGAACCAATCAACATCGCTGTTGCAAACGAAAGCTGGGGCAATCAAAATTGGCCTACCCTAGCAGGCGGAGTGGTCTGGCTCTCTGAGACATGGGGTCGAAACGAGGAAGGTTTTCTAAATATGCACACGGGGCCGTCTGGCGCGATGTCCAAGCCTCTAAATGAAGCAGCTGCGAACGCTGCGAACTCTTCTCACCTTCAACACATACCGGCATTTAGTTGTGCACTTGACCTTGAGAGCTCAACGGTAGGAGTGGGGTGTAGAGTGGAGCGAGGAGCTTGCCGAATCTAAGAACATTGACTTGCGTGACAGTAGGTTCTCACAATCAGACATGACACGCTCAGCGTGGCAAATGTTTTAAAGCTCGGCCACACAGAAAGCGGTCTGTCGTGACGAAAAGCGATCCAGCGGTCGTCGCGGCGGTCTGCGATATCTTTGTGTGAGCGGCCTAGTCTGGTCGCTTCCTTCTAGAGAATATGTAGTGTGTTTTCATATTCAGTATTGTTTAATATTATTATTGAGTCTGAGCTCGGACGAAGAACAACTCCTTCTCCTATTTGCTTTGCAAAACACAAAGAGGAAAAGACAATGTTGGGTGCATATCAATAAGATGAGAGTTTAGGAGAATACCACCGCTTATGTATCGAACTGGAGTCACTTGAAGATAGGTTTTTCAAGTATTTTCGTACATCGCGCGAATGTTTCGAGGAATTGCACGATTCCGTGCTTCAACCTTCTTTGAAACATTTTTATAATGATCGTGTGAACTGTCGAACAAATATGTGTATTTACGCAGTTTCAATAAATACTTCAGATTGGTCACTCATCACAATCGAAGGCCGCACGGCGGTCAAGCGGGCAATCTATCAATTTGTACAACTGAATCGCTCGCCGTCGCGACAAAGATTAGCGGGTGACGGTAGACCGCGTTCTGTGTGCCAGGGTTGATGCAACTTCGGTAAATACAACTGGATCGCCTGACCGCCTCGGTCTGATATCGCTTCCCGCCGCGACAGACCGCTTTGTGTGTGACAGAGTCTTTACGCTGCAGTAGTAATATTATCTACTGTCGACCAAAATATTATGTGCACTCGAGTTTGAAGGTTGTTTGTGAAGTAACCAATGGACCTACATAAAATCGAATAACGTCATCATTTTCGTCGTTTTATTTTACGTTAGTTCATGTAGGTTTGGAATTTTTAATTTATATTTTAATATTTTTTATCGCAGTTGAAACACAAAAAGTGCCCGTTTTTAAGCGTGTTTCAACCATGCGTCACATTTAAGAATTATTATCTCGCAAACCCGTCATCAGATCGAATCCAAATTTTAACACAATATACATTGGAATGTTGTATAACTGGTTTATTAATTTTGTGTGTTCAAGAACGAAAGTTACCATATTTGTAAGGTAACTTTTTCTCGGCTCGGGGTCGTTGGAAAATGTAGTTCTTGGTTACGTTGTAATCCTTATACATCAAAAAGTTATGCTGTATGACTGTGAAATACGTAAATTAATTCACTTATTTTATATCGGTTTGTATTTGTACCGGGAATTAAGACATGGTTCACCAGTTAGCCGCCCTGGTGAAAGCTGTACAGCGTTGCCAAGATGGGCTCCATCACGCGTCATGGCGCGCCTCGCTCGTAAATGCAGGGCTCCATATCAGCAACGCTGTACAGCATTTCCCGGAGTGGCTAGCTGGTCAACCATGTCTTAATTCCCCGTACAAATACAAACCGATATAAAATAAGTGAATTAATTTACGTATTTCACAGTCATACAGCATAACCTTTTTGATGTATAAGGATTACAACGCAACCAAGAACTACATTTTCCAACGACCCCGAGCCGAGAAAAAGTTACCTTACAAAAATGATAACAACTTTGTTTCTTGGAGACACACAATTTTGAAATTAATAAACCAGTTATACAACATTCCAATGTATATTGTTTTAAAATTTGGATTCGATCTGATGACGGGTTTGTGAGATAATAATTCTTAAATGTGACACGTGGTTGAAACACGCTTAAAAACGGGCACTTTTTGTGTTCCAACTGCGATAAAAAATATTAAAATATAATTTAGAAATTCCAAACCTACTTGAACTAACGTAAAATAGTACGACGAAAATGATGTTATTGGATTTTATGTAGGTCTATTGGTTACTTCACAAACAACCTTCAAACTCGAGTACACATAATATTTTGGTCGACAGTAGGGAGTGGGATAGGGTAGTGCAGAGCTAACTGCCGGTAAGTGTATGAATGCATGAGTGCATGGATGAATTATCCACTTCTACGATGATGTCTTCGCACGTACATTGTTGTATGGAAACAGTTCGTATTCAGCCAGAGCTGGATCATGGCAGAATAATGGAATGGGTTTTAATAGCATAACATTTAAGTGTAGGCTGTTGCTGATTATTGTCGCTGTGTTTCTTCCCACGATACTGTTCCATCACGTCGCGTCGCGCCGGCAGCGCATGTTACGCAAGGCTGGTCAACCCCCGGAACAGCTGATAACTGCTAGGCTTTTGTTCTTCTTGTAATGTCTAATCTTCCAAGTTCCTGTCAATATTTGCTCCTTATAGAAGAAAAAGTGTTGAACTTTGAGCTCCAATTGATCCTATCCGGATATAGCTCTGTTATGTGCCCATACTTGTTTATTTTTCTGCATTTGAAGATTTCTAACAAGACTTTCACATGTGAACAGGTGTTTCTTGGAATTCTTAACATTCTTGTACCTTTTGTAATCTGTATGAACTGTACTTCACACGTTGCTGGCGATAAGCAGTATGACTCGGTCTTGACTATGAATAATGAACGATCTATTTAATCTGTCTCCAGCTT
Source organism: Meconema thalassinum (assembly GCA_946902985.2). Classification (NCBI taxonomy): domain Eukaryota; kingdom Metazoa; phylum Arthropoda; class Insecta; order Orthoptera; family Tettigoniidae; genus Meconema; species Meconema thalassinum. The sequence goes on from OX336393.1 coordinate 252,138,904, forward strand.
TGCGCTTGGTCTGTTGAGACGTCATTGATGTTAATTCATTTCAGGGGCTGGGGCCATATTAATCATCAGTCCCGTTCGCTTGGGTGTGTTGGATTTGTCACATAACCCGTGTTTCTGCAGTCACTGTACAGTACTAGTGTGTGGATCTGGACTTGAAGTAAAGTACCATCTCGACATTTGCCTGTAGGAAGTGTGGAAATCCACGCGGGACGAAATCACTCAGGGTGGCCGCTATAAGCATTGGGATTCGAACCATCTGTCTCAGAACTTCTGTAGTTCTTCCTCGCAGCCTTGGTGCCGCGGAGTGATGACGTCTTAACGAGAAGTGTAAAGCTGTAAAAAGTACCATTGCATTGGAAAACATTTCAGTGTAAGCTTATCGTCGCTTTTGAGCAAAACTGTTATTTGTCAAGCCATCAGCCCGGAAGCTTGTTGGAGTTCTGAGAAACATCACAGTAAGTTACGTGTGTAGAAACCCAGAGTGTCGAAGACAGCCATATAATGAGGTAGGCCTATATATATTTCACACCAGGAACTTTTAGCATCCACATGCTGGAAGGGGGGCTTGCACGTTCCGTTATCCATATCTTGGAAATTCGCACATTAACCAAATAAAATCAGGTATAGAACCCCGGAAAAAATGTGAACTAAAAGTACTTCCCCCCTGCCCGCTCTGACCAACTCAAGCAAGACCAATATCTGTACAGAGGGGTGTAGTCCATCGCTGGCCGGGAGCCAATAGATGTGTTGACAAGCGATGACAGTCCACTCTCTCGCTCAAGCTTGCCCTCCTCTCTGTCACACTGGCTGACAGAGCTAGCGCCGTCGCCAGGGTTTCACTTCAAGTTGCTGAGCTCTACATATCGTTGCGTGTGAAAAAATGATTTAATGGTACGTAGATGAGTATCACAAACTCGTGTGTGGGTGTGATTTGTCACATATTCAATTACCACAATGATGAGTTACCGTTATTTATGGGCTGTGTACACCTGCTAAGTAGCTTTTCTTTTCAGAAAATTTAACTTGGTAAGTTACGTACCTTTAACTTAGATTAGCATACACTTGACAAATCCATTTTACTTTAATATCGTATGATGCCTTTTGTCTTTACCTTTTGATTTAGCCTAGTTTTAGTGTTTTATACTTAGCATTTTTAATTTAGATTTCATTTCAAATATGGAAGTTGTTCATAACATTCCTTTCATGTAACTAAGAATGGTTAAAATACATTGGTACTGTACTAGTAAATAAGACGCTATTCATATCGACATTTAGAACAGGATAGTCTTATGAAATAGAATTCTCTTAAAAACTAGTCCAATTAAGGAAACTCATCGCAAAGCAAATTATAGAATACGAAGTAGCACATGAGAAATATATCAAGAGCAAATTTCGCATTTAATGTAATGGTCTGCCAGTTTTACTAACCGAAGTAATCTTATTACGGGCATTGAGTGCCCAAATGTTTGGCTCCTTTTTATGTTATAAAAGTTTCTGGTGTAAATTTCTCCCTCAATATCATACAGTAAAACCTGCCTTCAACGGAATCGAACGGGACTACCACATTTTTCCGGTAAAGATAGGTTTTCGCTTAACGAAGGTAGGCCTATGCTCAAATAATTAAACCAAGGGCATGTATATAATGGACATACTGAGAAAAAAAAATGTGTACATACCTTATTCAGTGTTGTACTGTATTTACACATTTCTGGTACGAACTAACACAGTACTGTACCACTTTTACACTCGTGTTAAGATCAAACACAACTCTTGCTTTCGAAGCCATAATGACTACTGCCGAACTATGTCAGCAATGTAAGTTGTGAAGTACTTAGTTAAATGCTGAATTCTAAGCTGATTGACAAGGGTCGAGACAATGACAGGCATTTGTTGATTGACAGCTTATTAAAGTGAGCATTGTGAAAGGCTTGGGGAACGGGAAACAGGCAATTAGCCGTACACTTTTGACGAGTAAGTTGGAGAACAAAAGGAGGAATACCTATTTGCTCATTCCTTGTTATCTATAGAATCAACTTGTTATAACAGACAAGGTAGACATTCATAAGGTGCCTGAAAAATTACAAACAATGCATTCCTGAAATTGGGATTTTTTTCCGTTAAAATGCATATTTTAATTTCCGTTCTCTGCGTAATATTGTTTCCGTTTAATGAAGGGAATTTAACACGTTGTCACCCTAAGTTCACAGGAACGTCAAATATTTCCGTTTAAGACAATTTTCCGTTTAATAAAGAGTCCTTTGAAGGCAGGTTTTCCTGTATAACAAAAGACTTCATTTAATATTTGTTTCTAATAATAATAGCCTAATAATCCTAAGTATTTCAGACATGTTATGAAGTAAGCTTTTTTTGGTGGGTTTTTAATTTTTAATTTTCGCTGAAGTTTTTGGGGTTGGGATTGGCAACCTGGAGCTAACAATGAATTCAAGTATTAATTACTAGGAATTTGCCAGAAACTCGAGTACTATTTGATATTTTTAATCGTTCGCGATATTGAGAAACTTGTTATTCCCGAAGGGATTGTAACGAAAAGATTAGGCATATTCCCGAGTTCTCTGCTATTTAAACGAATGCCTTGGTCATTTGAAATATTCCAAACGTTTGTAAGAATCCACCTCTGTCAGCATGACGTCTCCTTGGTTCTCCAAGGTTCTCCTTGGAGCACGCTATTCTGTATCCCTCCTCAATCTTTCAGGTTTACTTTTCCTTGCTCATGTGCATTGTAGTTGACGCTAATCAGAATTTCCCCTTTGTACGTCAGTGTGTGAAGACACTCCTGATCAGGCGCAAATCCCAAGGGGAAGTGGCAAATGATCCTTAACTTGACGGTTTTACCCTTTACATATTACGATGGGATGAATAGAAATACTAAACTTTTTCAAGCTTTGAGATCAAACTAACTAATGTAACTTGTATCGTTGCCAATCCTAATATGTCTAGTCAAATTTTAAAATTAAAGACAAATTGAACAAGTTTGATTTCAGTCTTGGACTATATAGACATGAGAAAGGGAGGCTCGAGGCACGAGTCTCTTACTAAAAAACTCTATTGCCTGAGCACGTAGCCTCACTGTAACCAATACTAACTGCTATATTTCACGTAATAACTGATGAGCCGCGATTATTCCTTCACTGAAATAACAAAAATAATGTACCACTGCCGTTTTTTCCGTTGACTTGTTAAGAAATGCAAGGTTTTCCCTATACTATTGTAATGATTTGGAATATTTTGGTACAAACCGCACCTTTTTACTCCCTCTGGTTTAAGAGCTTGAGTTTTGTGGAACATACACCTAATTGTTTTATGTGATTATATGCTTTAGGTATTGTATTTAAAGTTGTCATTTGTGATTTATCTATCTGTAAGTCAATATAATCCAATCAGAATGGTTCACATTCTTACCCTATTACATTAATTTTCTTTCATTTTATTCCTCATTAATTCCTGTGATGAAATTGTGTTAGTGCGGATATAATGCCGTAGAAACCCATTGTCATATAGCATTTTATCTAATTTCATCCTCTAGAAATGGAATTAATGAGTCGAATTCCACAGATTTCCCTCTTTGTAGATTTTGGCGTGCTTGTGTGGGGTTTTAAGCTCACGCGAGCCTCCTGAGAATACATCGAACATCATTGGATTATGATCGACCAGCCCGTCACAGTTGCATTCACTTGCTCGTCAATGAACTAATTATAAACCATACCGTTAATAGCTCTTACGTGTTAATCTATCTATAGTCTTGAGGGGGCAGGAAATGGTGCCAACGGCCTGCAATACTTTCTATATGTACATCGCCGTATTGTCGTTCCAGACATGACCTTTATTTCTCTTCCTATTGCGTCTCGCGGCGTGGCCGTGCTCGTTAAGTCGTGCACCACGACCACGCGGGCAACTGCAGCAAGTCCGGTGATCGCAGATCCGAATCCCGGCGCTGACAGCGGCTATCCTGAGTATGTTTTTATCACATTTCCTCCGGAATAGTACCTTATTTAAGTTCCCGGGCACCTACCTCATCCCTGTCCTTAAAACATCTACGACTGGCTGCGTGGCTCAGTGGTAACGTTCTCGCCAGCTGTCCCCAAGGGTGCAGGATCGAATCTTGGTGCAGTTAGTTGGCATTTGAGGGTGCGCAAATGTGAGGTAACCGTGTCAGTATATTTACTGACACGTTAAAAATCCCCCTCAGGGCAAAATTCCGGCACCCCGGCGTCTCTTAAAGCCACAGTAGTTAAATGGGACGTAAAACCAATAACATTATTATTATTATTATTATTATTATTATTAAAACTTCTACACTCACTTCTACAGGCATCACATAAAATTCAGTTTATCTAACAATTCAACACATACCTAACTGCATGCGACTGGTGACCAAGATGTCTCAAATCCCGAAAAATTAATTAACGCATCTTCCTATTGCTTCTGTTAACGGCTTGGGGTATTTTCGGCCATCAGCTCCGTACACGGGCCTACTGTAATGTATTCGCGTGATAACATGTGTTATTGTGGTGATTAATGTGTGTGACTAATTATTGGGGTCTAGGCTTGGGATCGGTGGCTCGAAATTTGCAATTGCCAAAAGTGGGTGTGAAAATAAAAGAGAGAAACAACACTAAGGATGGCCGGATTTTTAGCCTACTTTTCACATTTTGCAAAAATGAAGAAAAAGTAGACTTATGAGATCGGGCAAATGTGTGTCTGTCTGTCTGTCTGTCTGTCTGTCTGTCTGTCTGTCCTGTCTGTCTGTCTGTCTGTCTGGCTGTGTGTGTGTCCCCCCCCTATCAACTCCTAAACGGCTGCAGCAATCGAAACAAAATTTGGTAGGAGTAAAGATCTACACCTGAATATCTCACGGCCATATTTGAAAATGATGTCAGTGCTACCAACTGCTACAAAATCGCAATTGAAATTTGAGCTCTATGTTGGATATCTTGGAAAGTATGAATGGGAGCTATTTCAAAATTGGCACACGTACAGATCATAATATTTCAGTTTAATTTCCAGGAGGCCAAACATGGCAGTGTTGCCAAAATGATTATAAGCCTCCTGATAAGTCCAATTTTTAAATGCATATAACTTCTACACTATCAATTGGAATTCAACCAAATTTCGTATGTTGTATGTGTACATAACCAGATATGACTGAGCGTATTCTTAAGACCTACCAGGGCTGCCAACTGTTAATAAATGCTCCTAATTTATTTTATCCAAATACCAATATATCAGAAAGTATGCAAGCCGACAGCTTTAAACTATGCACACGTATAGTACCTGACATTCTATATTAATTTGGAGCAACTTATATACGTCAGTGCTACCAACATGATTCTAAGCCTGCTGACAGGTCCAACTTTAAATACATGCAACTTCCATACTATCATTTGGATTTCAACCAAATTTCGTATGTGTTATGTGTACCATAACAGATATAACTATGCGTATTCTAAGGAGCAACCAGGGCTGCCAACTGTTAATATGTGCTGTCCCTATTTTTGATACCCTAATATCAATATATCAGAAAGTATGCAAGCCAATAGCTCTAAAATTTGCACACGTATAGTACCTGGCATTCTAGACGAATTTGGAGTAACTAATATACGTCAGTGCTGCCAACATGATTCTAAGCCTGCTGATATGTCCAATTTTAAAATGCATGTAACTTCTATACTAACTAATGGATTTCATTCAAAATTGGCACAACAATAGATCATATTATTTCAGATTATTTCTGACCAATACATGCATGACATTGTTGCCAACATGATTTTACGCGCGCTGTTAGATCCAATGTTTAACTGCATGTAACGTCCATGCGATTCATTGGACTTCAACCAAATTTTGTATTTTGTACCTTAAGAGATGGAACTAAGAATATATTCAGTCATCAGGGCTGCCAACTGTGGTGCTCTATTAGGATACATTATGCCAGGTATACAGTATTTCGAACTAATTGGAAATTTCGATATTAGCAACTTAATTTCGTCATTATTCTAGATAGGTTCATATTCTGTAGAATAATCATTGGCATGAAAAGTAGGCTGTATAGTTCTTAACGGAACTTCTTGTTCTTGTTGTTTTCACTAAAATGATGCTTGCTGGTGTAGAAAAGAATTCACCTCCGTGCCGTGCCGCTATGGAGAGCTAATATTGTAGGGTTCTAATTCCGGCGCTGCCAGCGTCTATCCTAAGTGCTATTTTCCTCTGGGCTTTCCTCAGTCCATACGATAATTGTTGAGATAGTACCCTATCTCCCGAGGCGCCAACCCTATTCCCTACCATAATCATTGCACTTACACACACTTCAAAATCACTGGTTATCAGACAAATTCAACACACACAAGTACATGAGGCTGATGACAATGATGTCCCAAGCCCCTAAAATGAATGAATTACTACGTAAGTTAATTCTACGTTTTGGGCAATTTATTTATTTATTTATTTATTTATTTATTTATTTATTTTATTTTTAATTTAATTTGTAATGTTGTTTTAATTTCCTTTTTAATTTTGTTTTAATTTAATTTGTAATGTTGTTTTAATTTCCTTTTAATTTTGTTTTAATTTAATTTTAATTTTGTTTTAACTTTTTCATTTTATTTTAAATTTTAATTTCATTTTAATTTTATTTTGTTTATATATTTAGGCCATATTTATTAGCCTATTTTCAATTTTGAAAAAATAGGCTTATGAGATCACCTTTTGTCCGTGCGTGTGTGTGTGCGTGTGTGTGTGTGTGTGTGTGTGATTCGTGTGTGTGTCCCCCCCTAATAAAATCTAAACGGCAGGAGCGATTTCAATGAAACTCGGAAAGTTCATAGCACTATTCCCGGCGACCTCGACCGTGCCCTTCAAATTTTGTTACGACTCACCAATCCAACATGGCGGCTGTGCGAAATATTTCACCAGCATTCAATATCTCCGAAACTATTACCGATATGATCCTGACATTTTCTATGGTGATAGAGGGAACTACTATAAGTTCACTTATGTGACTTTTGAAAACCTGGTAACTACAAAACCAACATGGCGGCCAAGCGAATTTGCGACTTTTAAATAGTCGTTTCTCGCGATTTGACCAACCAAACGCAATGAAACTTGGTACAGTATATGTTTATATACATTGTAATGCACCGACAACTAACTTCGTTCAATTGTTTACATAATCACAAGATGGCGGATGTGCGAAATATTTCACCGGCATTCTATACCTCTGAAACTATTAGCGGTATCTCCCTAAAATTTTGTACGGAGATAAAGGGCACTACTGGAAGTCCATCTATAAGATTTTCAAAAACCGGTTTACTACAAAACGAACATGGCGGCCAAGCGAATTTGAACTTTTTAAATAGACCTTTCTCGCGATTTAATGTTCCAAGCGCACTGAAACCTGGTACAGGAAATATTTATACACATTGTAATCCACTGGTATCTAATTTAGTTCAATTGTTTCCATAACCTCAAGATGGCGGCAGTGCGAATTTTAAAATTAAGTTTTTATTTCTTGTGATGTATTCATGCGATCGAAGTGAAAGTTTGTATAATGAACCTACGCAATACTTTTCCTTTAATGGTACATGACTCTATGGCCTATACATTTAACAATCCAACATGGCGACCATCCGAAATATTTAGACGATACTGAATATCTACGAATCTATTTTAGCAATCAAACTGCATTTTTTAATGTTCATAGGGGCTATGAACTTAAGTTCACCTATAGGACTTTAAATAACCTGGTGAACACAAATCCAACATGGCGGTGACGCGAATTATAAATATTCACATGGACGTTTCTCGTAATTTAACCATCCGCGTTCAGTGAAACTTGGTACAGTAAATCTTTATCCGAATGGTAATCCACTGGCATCTAATTTATTTCAATTGTTTCCATAACCTCAAGATGGCAGCTGTGAAAAAATTTTAAATCTCCTTGTTTTTTCTTGTGTCCTAATTATGCGATTGAAGTTTGAATACTACACGTTCACGATAATCTGCATGTAACAGTACATAACTCTAGGACCTACATATATAAAATCCAACATGGTGACCATCCGAAATATTTAGTCGGTTCTCAATATCTACGAATCTATTACTGCAATCAAACTGAAATTGTGTATGTTGATAGTGGCAATTAACATAAGTAGGATATATGAAAATAGGCTGTATAGTTCTTCACGGAACTACTTGTTTTAATTGAATTTAGTTATTTTTTAGGCCGGCCCCGTGGTGTCGGGGTACCGCGGCTGCCTCTCACCCAGAGGCCCCAGGTTCGATTCCCGGCTCCCTCAGGGATTTTAGAAACTGATGAGAGGGCTGGAATGGGGTGCACTCAGCCTCGTGAGGACAATTGAGTAGCTGTCTGACAGTGAGGCAGCGCCCCGATCACGAATACCAAGATAACGGTCGAGGGGACCCGATGCGCTGATCACGCGTCACCCCAATATCTGCAGGCCAAATAGCTGGGCAGCGGTCGCTTGGTAGGCCTAGGCCCTTCATGGGCTGTAGTCAGTGCCAGGGGTTATTTTTTATTATTAACTTATTATTTTCAGAGTTCGGAATGATAAGCCGTTATTCGAATCGTCAAGGGAATGGCATGCCTCTAGAAAAGTACGTTTAGTTTAAAATCGAACAATATATTAACCAAAGTTTCTCTATGTTTATTTTATCTTTGTGTTGAGTCTCATCTTTAGTGTGGTGTCTGGTAAAAATACTGCCAGTCTGGAGAAATCGCAGTGTTCTCATTGTTGGTTTTTGTCCAAGGATTATGTTGGAAGGCTTGGTTTGTGTAATATTAGTGCAATGAGCTGTGGTAGCGAGCCTGTCAGACGGCGCCAGTCTCTTTCTGTGTGCTATGTATAACATTCAATCACCTCATGAACTTCACAGAAAAGTTCACACGGAATGCATGCTGCATTGACTGGTCAGTTTCTCAGCAGGTTACATACTATATCTCAGTGGCGTGTGATGCCTCTCTTAAGAAGGACCTAGTTCTGGGATACATCCATTTTGGATGCTATAGACGGTGAATAATCACTGAAAATCACAGTATTGTCATACTGTAGTTAATGAACCCTGTTTTATATTGTAGGCTGCGTTTGTGTTGTAAAGGACCAATTGTCTTAACCTAGTTCTAGGATACATCACTCTCGGATGACAAAGACAGTGAATAATCACAAATGATCACAGTATTGTCTTAGTTAATGAGCACTGTTTTATATTGTAGGCTGCGTTTGTAAACACTCTACCCAAAACATTGTTGAATAGAACCATTTTCTTGACCTAGTTCTAGGATACATCCCTTTTGGGTGCTGAAGACACTGAATATTCTCTGAAGATCACAGCATTGTCATAGTTAATGAGCACTGTTTTATATTAGAGGCTGTGTTTGTATGCACTCTACTCAAAACAGTGTTGGATAGAACCAATGTTCTTCACCTAAAACCACGTATTTAGACTTCGGACCTGAGTTCGATACCCTGCTCAGAGAGTTGAACGGGTTACATTCAGCCTCGTCAGGAAAAACTGGGAAAAGATGGGTTTGATTCTCTGGTCACCTGTCCTAGAAGTAGTTTTCCTTGTTTTCCCATTTCAACGCCAAGCAAAGCCGGGATGGTTCCTAATTCAAGCCACGGCCACCTCCCTTAAAATCCTAACCTCAATTACAAATATACAAGTTATCAGCCAGAGTATACGAGTACACACTCATGTACACGGGAATACACGATCATACGTTGTCGTTAAATGAAACAACAACTTAAATACTTCGTATGATTTTCTTGTTCACTAACAAGGACAATTATTAAGGCTTAATAACCACTACACTATTAATCATAAGATGCAAATGAGAATTTATTTTACAGTTCATTACATAGCCTTCTCATATCTTTAGAACATTATAAATGCTCCCTTTGATGATAGCAGTATATCATTCTCCGGAATGCTCATGGTTTATTTAACAAATCGTTCCTTTTAGTGCGGTAAGACCCTCTTATCGCAACTATCCTACCGCATGCCGATCTGCAAATCGGGACAAAACAGTACGGCATTTATTTATTTATTTTAGCAACTCATTTTTTCTAGGGGTTTTAAAGTGACACACACAGAATACTATATAATAAAAATGTATTGCAGCTGAATGGTCAGAAAAAGGTTAACTATATCTATTAATAAGATCAAAATGGTACTCGAGTGAGCTTTCCATAACTATTGTTTTCTTTTAAAGTTCGTTTAAAGACCATGTTTTATTTACACTGATTGGAGTGGTAAAGTTCACACTTTTTGCCACATATTTTGCATACATTGTTTATTTACTTAGTGATATCTTGTACTTACACATATTTTATGGTAGGATCCGTGAATCGAGAATCCTATGATTGCGTACCTTTGTGTTTGGTCACAGTACTGTTGTTAGTTCATTGCATATTTATCATGGCATCCGTTCGGAAGAAATTGGTATCTATCTCTTTTTCCTTCTATTACTTCTCTAAGAGCCTGTATTTGGTAACGATTCCTTAAGCCTTATATCTTCCACAAAAAAAAAAAACGTTCCCTTGCTTTGATGCAGATGATCGTCACATTGATCATACACACATCAAAAAAAGTTTTGCATCACCTCGGTTCCCAGATCTCCGGCATATAGACGTTGACTGTGTATATTGTATCCAAGATACAGTCCCTTTGACTGTTCATAGATGTCACTAAAACTGCTCAAAGATGTAAACAACCATGCATGAGCAGGGCCTATTAGACGGAGGGGGTACGACAGCCGATCAGTTCCAGTCATTCCACCAGGACGAAGGTACGCTGCTCATGTTGTCTGTAGTTCTACCATGCCTAGAAGGTCAATACCGCAGTTCGATCGCGTCCGCATTGTTACTTTGTGTCAAGAAGGGCTCTGAACAAGGGAAGTTTCCAGGCGTCTCAGAGTGAACCAAAGCGATGTTGTTCGGACATGGAGGAGGTACAGAGATACAGGAACTGTCGATGACAGGCCTCGCTCAGGCCGCCCAAGGGCTACTACTGTAGTGGATGACCGCTACTTACGGATTGCCGCTCGGAGGAACCCTGACAGCAATGCCACCATGTTGAATAATGCGTTTCGTTCAGCCACAGGACGTCGTGTTTCAACTCAAACTGTGCGCAATAGGCTGCATGATGCGCAACTTCACTCCCGACGTCCATGGCGAGGTCCAGCTTTGCAACCCCGACACCATGCAGCGCGGTACAGATGGGCCCAACAACGTGCTGAATGGACCCCACAGAATTGGCATCACGTTCTCTTCACCGATGAGTGTCGCATATGCCTTCAACCAGACAATCGTCGGAGACGTGTTTGGAGGCACCCTGGTCAGGCTGAACGTCTTAGACACACTGTCCAGCGAGTGCAGCAAGGTGGTGGTTCCCTGATGTTTTGGGGTGGCATTATGTGGGGCCGACGTACGCCACTGGTGGTCATGGAAGGCTCCGAAACGGCTTTACGATACCTGAATGACATCCTCCGACCCATAGTGCACCCATATCGGCAGAATATTGGAGAGGCATTTGTCTTCATGGACGACAATTCTCGACCTCATCGTGCACATCTTGTGAATGCGTTCCTTCAAGATAACGACATCGCTCGACTACAGTGGCCAGCATGTTCGCCAGACATGAACCCTATCGAACATGCCTGGGATATGTTGAAAAGGGCTGTTTATGGACGTCTTGACCCACCAACCACTCTGAGAGATTTACGCCGAATTGTCGTTGAGGAGTGGGACAATTTGGACCAACAGTGTCTTGATGAACTTGTGGATAGTATGCCACGACGAATACAGGCATGCATCAATGCAAGAGGACGTGCTACTGGGTATTAGAGGTAGTGGTGTGTACTGCAATCTGGACCACAAATGCTGAAAGTCTAGCTGTATGATGGTACAACATGCAATGTGTGGGTCTCATGAGCAATAAAACGAGCTGAAATGTTGTTTGTGTTGATCTCTATTCCCTTTGTATTTAAAGGTTCCGGAACTCTTGGAACCGAGGTGATGCAAAACTTTTTTTGATGTGTGTAGTTTGTAAACTGAACTGTCAACATGGTACGCTATTGTCACCTGTTACCCGCTCATGTGGAGATTAAAATGTATTCCTTTCAATGGTTTATTCGTTATGTCTCTTCCGCATGTCCTGCCAAAGATTTCCGCACCGTTTCATTGTCCTACGATCACTCGTTTGTCCGGGGGACCCTCGCAAGTTTGCGCAAGTTTAACTTTAACCACCATGTATATTGGTTTATATTTACACATGCAAGCTTACACAAGATGGCAATTTGTGAGAATCGAGCAATGAATACTTTATTTACGGCAGAGATTTGGGGAGTGTTAAATGTCCATTTACACAGGATAAAGGGAGAACAAGACAGGATAGTATGTTAAAAACTAACATTGGAACAAGACTCACGAGGGACAACACGAATACAACAAGGAATCGGGGCAGTTCTATTCACCATAATTCAACTGTATAAAACTTGCGTAGCCGACTTCGGTGGCGTAGTTGGTAGCATACCGAGCTTCTATGCCCATGATCGCGGGTTCAAACCCGACCGGAGTCGTCATGGAACCTTCCACTAACTGCAACTGTGTGAAGCTAAAATTTGTAGGTTAGATTTGACTGTCTAAGTTCCAACGTTCGCCGCTATGTGCTGGTTGCGGTGGCATATAGTAGCCAAGTTCACAGCTAGGTGTCGTTGACGGTAGCATTTGGTAGCAAAAGTAGGAACTACTTGAAATTGATCGTCTGCAGTCCTTACCAGAATTACAGATAACACACACTAATACAGCCATCTCAATAATTAACACCGGTTATCAGACAGATTCTACACACACCCAAAGTACACGGGGCTACATGGCCGCGTTGTCGCAGATCCTAAACTGAGGAACCAACCAACCAAATCTTGCGTAACTGAAAGAAACATTTCGAGTGGTTGGAAGCTCGAAGGCGAGTAAGGTGTGTGCTCTGTAATCCCCCCCCTCTGCAGGGGGTGATAGAAGCAGGCAATTTCTTGTTTCTTTTAAATCCTGAGCACCTCTCGCCCCGCCGTGGCACGCATCGCGGCCTAGCCCTCGGGGTTCTGAGACGGAACTTCCGGTTTCTCGACACACACTGATCCTTAATTCCGTTCCCTGAACAGAGTAGTGGGTGTCATTCTCCTGAATAGACCTGCTGCATTGAAAGGAACAATGCAACACGTTTTTGAAACAGGGTGTTGTAGATTGTGGTTACAGAATACCGTGGAGGTGTGGTTACCAAGTTCGACACCTAGATGCGAAAACTTTACCAGCTTCGTTTTGTTTTTGTTGATTCCTGTTCAACAAAGAACATATAGCCTACTTTCTCCTAAATGTGTGGGTATAGTAATTATAAGCAGGGTTAGGATTTATATGCACAGTATTTACATTTCCCCCCCCCCCCCCCCCCCCCCGTGAATATGGCCAACTATGGACCGCTTTTCTTTCTTTTCTCCACCAAGGCGGTCCGGGTTCGATTCCCGGTCAATGCATGTGAGATTTTCGAAGTGAAATGGCATGTCCTGTGGTTCGGATTCCACGTAAAAAGGAGGTCCCGTGGCTCATAATCACAAGATTCACGGTCACGTAAAACTACTATTTTCCTTTTCTTTTCTCTCTCTCATGTCTGGCTGCGTGGCTCAGGGGTAACGTTCTCGCTTGCTGAGCCCAAGGTTGCAGGTTCGAGACCTGGCGCAGTCAGCTGGCATTTGAGGGTGCGCAAATGCGAGGGAGCCGTGTCAGTAGATTTACTGGCACGTTAAAGAACCCCTTCGGGGCAAAATTCCGGCACCCCGGCGTCTCTAAAAGCCAGTGTAGTTAAAAGGGACGTAAAACCAATAACATTATTATATCTTCTTGTCTCCTCCTAGAACCTCTTCATGCGTTCGCTTTTTTTTCTCTCTCTCTCATCGGAAATGATCCGTTTGGGCCTCCTCTTTGTTGGTTTCTCTTGAAATACTTCTACTCTCTTTCTAAACTCTCTTCTGTTGTGGACCTTCGGAAGTGTGATTCCAACTTCTGCTGCTTCCCTTTTCACCTCATTTAGATGTGGCATTTAACCCCATGATGTAGTTGAAGATCATTTATGTTAGAAAAGTTTTTGATATGAGAAAGAGTGGGTTTTTAGAGAAACACAATTCATATCTCTCTTAATAGGACAATATCAAAACCGTTTAAAATGGTCAATACTCCTCCAATTATTATCTAAAACTTTTGTCTGAAATAAATGTTGATATGACCCACCGTTACGCCAAGGGATGAGCAAAATGATTTTGGAACTAGGCCTATAAGAAAATGCCAAGAGCAATTAGAGGTTGCCAGGACAACGCCACTGCACGAGACCACATTTGAGTTTCCTATCCGTTCTTGTGGGAAGCGGCTTCGGTGCCGTAGCATGCTGATCTTCTATGCCCAAGATCGCTGGTTCAAACCCGGCGGAAGTCGTTGGATTTTTTAAGAGCGTTAAAATCCCTCAGTATGCCTTTCTTCGGAGGGGAAATAAAGCTGGTGGGCCCATGTCGTAGATGTATGGCATGTAAAAGAACCTTCCAATAACTACAACTGTGTGAAGCAAAATTTGTAGGTTAGATGGGCTTGGAAGCTTCTGCCGCCACCTTCCCAATCCTAGCCTTAATTACAAATAAGAACACAACTGAACACTAACAGACTCGAAGATGATGACCACGATGTCGAAGCCCACACAGTGAGATGCTAGACTCAACAGCTGACACTATTGCTATGCTACGCCGATACAAAAACTTGTGGGTTAATAGCTACATACGTGCCAGTTCGCTGTCCACTTCCTCTCTGACCTCTGCCATGCATTTTAATGGCTGTTTTTCTTTTATCGGGCCATTTAAATACGGTGCTTAATCGTCCGTTAGATATGTTTGTAGTGAGTGCCGCGAGTCGATAATTTGCGAACAGTTTAACCTTGGGAATATCGCGCCCTCGACCCTCAACTTCTTGCGGGCCGGGGGATGTTAATCAACTGGTTGATTAGTGATCACCAGCTGCTTGCTCAAGGGTCAGTAGACACACTGTTCTAATGAGAGAACTTCCTCCGATTAATAGGCTATCCATGAGCTCTTCTCTTTTTCTTTACATCTTAACTACCTGTGCGTGCTCGTAGTCGACGGATGTTGTTGTTAATTCATTTTAGTTGTTTGGGACATCTTGGTCATCAGCCTCGTGTACTTGGGTGTGTGTTTAACTTGTGTGATAACCTATGTTTCTGTGATGACTAGGGACCCTTATTTATGGTTATAAACAGACTCCAAAGCTGTGAAATAAAATGTTCAAAACAGTGAAATAATACAGGTAGTTCCGTGAAGGACTAAATAGCATATTTTCATACATCCTACTTATATTAATTGCCCCTATCCACATACAAAATTTCAGTTCGATTGCTGTAATAGATTTGTAGATATTGAGAACCGTCTAAATATTTCGGATGGTCAGCATGTTGGATTTTTATATATAAGCCTTACAGCTATGTAGGTACTATTACATGAAGATTATTATGTAGGTGTTTTATTCAAACTTCAATCGCATGTTCAGGACACAAGAAATAAAAACGAGATTTTAAAATTACGCTCAGCCGCCGACTTGTGGTTATGAAAATAATTTAAATGAATTAGATGCCAGTGGATTAAAATTTATATAAGCATCCTACCGTACCAAGTTTTTCTGCGCTCCAATGGATAAATCGCGAGAAACGTCCATTTGAATATTTAAATTTCGCGTTGTCGCCATGTTGGATTTGTGCTCACCAGGTTATTGAACGTCCCATAGGTGAACTTATGTTTATAGCCTCTATACACACACACACAATTTCAGTTCGATTGCTGTCATAGATTAATAGATTTGGAGAACAGTCTAAATATTTCGGATGGTCGCCATGTTGGATTTTAATATATGTAGGCCATAGAGTTATGTACTATTAGATGAGGATTAGATGATTTCGGTCGCATAATTAGCACACAAGAAATAAAAACTGAATTTTAAAATTTCGCACAGCTGCTATCTTGAGGTTATATAAACACTCTAAACTAAATTAGGTGTCAAAGCATTGCAATTTGTATAGTCATTTGCTGTACCAAGTTTCACTGTGTTCGGGTGGTTAAATCGCGAATAATATCTATTTAAATGCTTCAACTTCGCTTGGCCGCCATGTTCGTTTAATAGTTAGCACGTTTTTGAAAGTCACATAAGACATAAGTGAACGTCTAGTAGTGCCCTTAATCACCATACAAAATTTCAGGGTGATATGAGTAATAGTTTCGGAGATATAGAATGCCGGTAAAATATTTCGCACAGTCGCCATGTTGGATTGGTGAGACGTAATAAAACCGGCATTTACCTGGCGAGTGTGTGGAAAACCCGTGGGAAAATCCACACTCAGGATAGCCTGTGTCAGTGCCGAGATTCGAATCTCGGATCTCCGGACTTGATGCAGCCCTCCATCGCAACGCTACGGGTACACAATCTAGTTTGGGATAATAAATATGAAACTATTTATCTAAAGTCATTGTCATCTGCGAGGTAGTATTCAACATCTTGATCTACTGACTCTCCTGCCCGTAAGATCCGTCTCTGCCAAGAAATTAATTCTGATCTGAGGCTTGGATCAAGATGCAGGAATCCTGATTAAATGCCAAGGGGAGACCAACGTTGTGATCAGAGTCACGTCTCAACAAATCATAGCTCTATTTGCAGGTACACACACACGCACTAGTAAAGATGCGATAATAATACAGGTTATCAGACACTTGCTAGACCACAATTATAACATGCCACATGTGTATGCAATGAGTTTCGTATGCGGGCGAGTCCATGTGCTGCAGCGTGATTGAGAGGGGAAGAACGTTCACTTACTTAGATACTCCGGAAATGTTCACATTCGCTCCTACCGAGACTGTATTGCACGTTAGTGTACCTCCCATGAGCACAGCAGCAGTGAACTCTTCCATTACCTTCTCATCTTTCCTTCGAAGGTTCAGTCCACTTTCTTTTCATGGTATCTCGTGCCTTCTTCTCAGGGCCATCGAGGAGGCAGGGTGTGTGTATCTCCACCACTTACGGTGCACCCTGGATAGTGCTACACCCTCAACGGCTCATGGCTGGCGAGTTCCCGAGTTGGCGACCCCGAGGGATTCCTACAGGGTCCTGCTTCTCCCCTTGTTCTATTGCATTTAGGGGGGGGGGGGACCCTCTCTTCTGCCCCTTTCCTATCCGCCTTTCATGGCTGCACATCATTCAGTCCTGTCTTCGAGGAGTGAGCGTAATTCTTTCCCCTGTCGTTAATTTCCCTTATTACCTTTCTTCATTTGTCCCACTTTTTTTTAAAGTTTGTAAGCCCGTAGGTAGTTTTAGTTAATGTCTCCCTTAAATTTTATTTTTCACAATCACCCAAGCCATTAGGAGCCGATAACCCAGATGTTAGATCTCTTAAAACAACCATCATCATCATCATCCATCATCATCCAAGAACATTGGCGATCTGGCATGATCTGCTGTTTGTCCACAGCTGTTCTAAACAGTGACACTGTATTAAGTCCAAACCACTGGCTTAAGTTCTTTAGAATTGATATTCGTCTGCGTCCTGGACACCTAATGCCATAAATCTTCCCTTGGATAATTAATTGCGAGAGGTGGTAGGCCTATTTGTTGTTGCGCATGGAATGACCAAAGTATTCTAGTTTTCTCCTTTTCATGATACTGAGAATTTCCGAGTCTTTGTTCATACGCCGCAGTACTTCCACATTTGTGACTTTTGCTGTCCATTATATCCTTAAAATCCTGCGATACATCCACATGTCAAATGCTATCAGTTTCTTACTTAAAACCTCGGTAAGTGTCCATGATTCAACTCCATAGAGCAGGACACTAAAAACGTAGCATCGAGCAGTCGGGTGCGTAATGACAGACGTCAATCACGGCTGGTCAAAACTTTTCTAATTTTCATGAGAGAACTTCTGGCCTGCTCAATTCTACAGCGAAGTCCCAGTTATCATTGATTTGACATCCTAAATATTTATATGATGAAACCCTTTCAATTCTTTCATTACCAAGTGTAAGAATCACAATCATCAATTAAAAATATACACACCCAAGTATATGGGGCTGAAATGTCCACAACCTCGCAAGTCCCAAAATGTAACGTCAGTAAAATTTCTTCCTACTGGTGCAACATGAAAGCAGTTGCAGTGTGCATTAGTAAGCTAAACATTTGGTTGGTAAACAGTGTTACAGGCAGTGACGTTCCCCTTCACGAGATATTTGCGTAACAGGCCAGGGTTCACTACAGAGTGAAAGCTGAGAAAGCCTGTAAATGAACGAACATATCCCACGGCTATAGATTGTATGTAATCCCTCGCAGGCTTCATTTCCCACACAGTTTCAGCTCCGGTTTGGACTTCAACTAGCGTACTCATCATCTTCTTGTGTGTGAGAATGATCCTTTTATCTTGAATTAAATTAAGTTACAGGCAATGATATGAAAAAAAATATTCACCAAGCCAACAGTGTAGTTGAGCGCGTTAAGTCATGAAAGTTTTGAAGCCATTTTCTCAGTGTTGCCAATACAAACTGTCAGTTGTAGCTGTTCAGTCGGTCAACACGGATTTGCCCAATAAAAAGGTGGGGTACAATGTATATAACATTTGAACAATAAGTAAATAACACTCCTGGAAAAAATCATGTATTAGTTACGATCACTATTATAATGGGGGAATTTTGATGATTACGTATTCCGATCTTCAAGCGGTCATCATCAGATCTTGATCGCTGAGTTGAGGTTTAAATTTATATACAATATTATCTAACTACGTAAATGTTGTAGTGCGTAAAATTATTGGTGTTTATATTTTACTTGCCTCATGATAATAGTGATCATGACTAATACAGTGAAAACTCTAAAAGACCACCCCTATTAAAAGACCACCTTAAAGACCTATTTTTCTTGGAACCGATTTAAAACCTCATAAGGTCAATGTATTTGTTACCTCTGCTTAAGGACCACCCCTCTCCCCGACCAAAGACTAGGCATTTTCTCAGTCTGACCTCTTTCAGAAGACCACTTCTCGTCTGCTTTCCCATTGGAGATGGTGATGGAGGTAATGATGTAAACAATGGTTCTGTTCGCACGGAACTGCAGTAGCATACAATGTCATTAGAAAAAGTGTTATGTAACGTATAAAAAATACAAAAAAACCGGCTCTCCTAGAAGATTGTTCGAACCCAGAACAAATTAATGGACTTTCGAACTTACTCACAGATATTCTAGAAAGTGAAATTGTTAAAAAAAAAGACGTGCTAATCTGAAACAGAGATCAATTCGTGTCTTTTTAAATGACAGAGCTCAGAAAATAACTAATTATAATTAATTTGTACTAAATGTGAAGCAATGCAGATGAATTGTAATCAAGTATGCGTTCCAAATGTACTTTATTAATAATTCAGTATAAAATTATTTTTAATGCCTACCCCTATAATGAGACCACCCCTCTAAAAGACCAGTTTTCCATGGAACCGTCACTGGTCTCTTAATAGAGGTTTCACTGTAGTTTTTTCCAGGCGTGTTATTGTTCAAATATCACATACAGTACATTGCACCCCGCCCAGTCTTTGATGATCTGATGAGACCAAGTTTATCTTGGAGTAAGAGGTCCCCCTCCTCTACGGCAGAGTCAGCATGCGATTGATGGCGGTAGTCCAAACTTTTGTTGAGCAGTGTATATAAATAATTGTTGCACCTAAAATTCGTAGCTCTACTGATAACATTGGCTTTTCTAAACCTTAACTCGGTCTGTTTTACTGTTCCGTCATCCTGGGGATTACACAGCCAGAACTCTGTAAACTGTCCACCAAGAATACAGTCGTAAGGAAATGTCTGCTTGACCCCGATGCTGTGACGAACAGTAAGACTTGTATGTCTTCGCTAAAGTCCGTTTAATGTTACGAAAACGTATCTATGTGTCTGTAGCTATAATTGTTTGATTTAATATTGGAGCTGCTCGAAATAAACTAAGTGTGGAACAAAGCTAAATGTGATACCATCAAACATGTGTAATGGAACCAGCGATGCCCACCGTACATTTTTTTTTTAATTTTTTTTAGCGTATGGCTTTTAGTGCCGGGAGTGTCCGAAGACATGTTCGGCTCGCCAGTTTTGTAGCTGCTTCGAGACGGACACCCAATGGGTGAGCTACAAGTACCGTTTGGGGGGGGGGGGGGAGAGGGAGAGGGGGAAGTTGGAATGTAAGGGCTAGGAATTGGAAGGTAGCGGCTGTGGCCTATACTTAGGGACCAACCCCGGCATTTGCCTGGAAGGAAGATGGGAAATCACAGAAGACAATCTTCAAGGTTGCCGGCGGGGGATTCGAACCACCTCGCCTCCCGGATGTGAGCGACTGCCAGCAGTCATGCCGTAACGACCTCGGCTAACTCACCCGGTACCGTACAATAATATTATGGCACACATACGACGTACCATAATTTACTTGTCTGTACCATGTGCTAAAACACTAGGGTACAAGTACGCAAAAGCCCAAGATAGCGGGTTCAAACCCGGCGGAAGCCGTCGGATTTTTTAAGAGCGTTTAAAATCCCTCAGTATGCCTTCCTTCGGAGGGGAAGTAAAGCCGGCGGTCCCATGTCGTAGATTTATGGCATGTTAAAGAACCTTCCACTAATTACACTTGTGTGAAGCTAAATTGTATAGGTTAAGAATGTAAGCAACGCTCTTAGGTTCCTACGTTCGTTGCCAGGAGCCAACTGTGGTGGCGTCTAGTAGCTAAGTTCTGAACTAGGCCTAGTAGTCGTCGACGGTGGCGTTTGGCGGCAAAAGTAGGAACTATTTGAAAAAATCAAAGTTGCAATCATTACTTGAATTAAGAAACAGATACACACACTAATACAGCCATCACAATTAACACCGGTTATCAGACAGATTCTACACATACCCAAAGTACACGGGGCTACACGACCGCGTTGTCGCAGCCCCTAAACTGAGGAACCAACCAACCAAGTACGCAAAAGTTGTTTCATTTGAGAGGCTTGGACATCGTGGTTATTTATCCCCCTGTACTTAGGAGTGTGTGCAAATTTTGTCTGATAACCTGTGTTATTTTGATGACTGTATAAGTAGATGTATTTGTAATTCAGGTGATTGGGAAGGAAGCGACCGTGGCCTTAAATTAGGAACCATCTCGGCATTCACCCGAAGTAGAAGTTGGGAAACTTCGGAGAAATAGTTCCAAGATTGCTGAGTTGTGAATAAAGATAGTTTTGAAGCCATTTTTCAGTGATTCCTTATTAACAATTAATATTGTAGGTTTTAGTCGGTCAACACTAAATTTAAAACTACAATGAGGTGGTAATCGGACCCACCTCTTCTCAATTTCGCTTTACGAGGCTGAGTGTGCCCCGTTTCGGCCCTCCGACCAGAATTAAATTTCTTGGCATAGCCGGTAAACTAACCCGGTTGACAGGGGTGACAGCCATGAATGCTAGCCGTAATTTGTAATAACCATTGTAATAACCCTGGATGTTTTGGACATTCTGTATACGAGGCTACACAGTTAAAGAACAGTCATTCTTGCACATGATCAGCGCTATAAAGACGAGAAATCACCACTATTACGCAAGATATAACTCACATTTTATTTGAGCGAGACGGAGAGATGATTTATGAGTCACTAAGGCTATAATTACGCTGTGCCGGTAATTAAGTAATAACAGAGCCAACATGGACGTATCAAAACAGGCGAGGAACACACATGAACAGCGGCATTGCTTTGAGCTGGGTGAGCACTGCCAAATAACTGTCCTCTGTAAATTAGAGGGCAAGAAATTTGTTTTCGGTTATTAGGTCGTAGAATGAACAAGGGACTACTTCATGGATGTAGCGCCTAGCGTTATTGACCGACACTCCTGAAGTTTCGGATTTGATTCTCCGCTCTGTTAAGTCGAGGTTCTGATACAGGGTTTCCCAGCTACGTAGCAGGAGGAGTGGATAGAATCCAGCCAGCCTTCCTCTCGTAAACTCCACCTGCGTTCACTAGATATGGCAGTCAAATAATAATAATAATAATAATAATATCGTATGGCCTCGGGTGCCGGGTGCAAGCTTTATTATTGAACACTATTGCGCTTTCTAGAAGAGAAATGAGGAACTTTGTGTTGGCGAGAACTCCCGAGATTTATTTGCCATTATGAACACGGCCTACTGAATTCAAGTGGGTTCTTTGACATGCCAACATCGTATGACATGGTGTCGTAATTTTTGCCGCGTTTCAAAAATTACTTACCACGGCCAGGAGCGAACCTGCAAGCTTGGGGTTAGTAGACCGACACGTTGACCACTCACCCACCGTGGCAAGCTAAATTATTATAAAATGTACGGTACCGGTACATAAGAGTACAGCCATTTTGCCTAGACCAACTTGGAATTTATGGATGAAAAATGAAGAAAGGCAAACCTCACATTCATATTATTATCTGTAGCATTTCTTTTAGGCGTGAGGTGGGGTGAGGACAGAGGAAAATAATTTGCTATAGTGAATATACCTTGGTCCCCTCGCCCCCCTTAAATTAGAAATATTTATGAATATAATTTGATAATATTAAAATTCAAAGTTGTTTGATGTGACGTTGCATGATTAAATCGGTACGTAAACGGAAGTGCACTTACCCACTATGTTCCGAAAGGATGAGTGGCAAGGGGCCCCATATCTTGGGTTCTATTGGGCGTACAAGAGGTGAAGTGTTTTGGATAGCCCTTGGATCAGCGACCATTCATATAGCCATCGAAAAAATTGTATCACGGTACTGTCTTACAGTACAGGGTGCCAGTTTAAACATTACCCACTTCCTCCAGCCCAGGCAAATTGTTCAAAGAGATTGGTTATTTAGCATTGGATGTGATCTAGTGGGCACTATTAGTTCATGGGCGACTTCTGAGAAGACAAAAAAACATAACTTTTGGCATACCAAAAGTAGGAAATGTTGCTCCAGTCACTTCAGTACTTTCTAATCGCCGCAGAAAATGTTCACATTTTTACGACGTGTTCCTAAGATGTTCTAAGAATTTCTTCTTTCATTATCCATAGTTATCATATTTCTAAGCGTAAAATCATAAGCAGCATGCCATATCGGAACACAATGAAGGCAAATATGCTCCTCTTTAAAAGACTAACGGAAAAGTAGGGAACCAGCTGCCTCAGTCCTCAGTCCGCCTTCCTCACCAGTCACCACCTACAAAACTTTTTGCATGGGAACATATTCACGGATTTCTGCGCTGAGAGAGATAGTAGCAGAGTTTAAAGAGGACACGGTGAGAGTGGAGACAGTGGCAGTGGGAGGGAAAGGGAGATGGATGGTCACAGTGACAATGAGAAAGGAGACAGTGTCAGTGGGACAGAATGAAATGAAGAAAATTACAGGTATTTTGTCGTGATTTACTATATCTTGGTGTAGCCTATTTGGTTCCCGCGTATTTTATCGCATGGGGATTTTACTGATAGATCATTTGGAAAGTTGGCAGGAATGGCATGCATAATGTCCAGTTGTCCTGCTTGAGTAATAAGGAGTTTTACACATAAGTTTGTCACCAGGAAGTGCTCAAAATCCATCCACTGTATAGAAATATATCTCCCCTCATCCCTGACACCGTAGAAACGGTAAATGAGTGGTATGCATAAATTAAAATGTTCACATCCTGACTAAATTAGTACCAAGTTCCATGAACTTAAATGTTAATTGAAACAAAACATACATAATATTTCCCAAGTTCAAGAACGAGCGAGTGATATGGATCGTACATAGATTGCTGGAGAGCGAGTTAATGCGAGAGAAATTTGTCGAGGTGACCTTTCAGATAGACAGGCGGGCACAGGCAGGCGGCCACGCTGTGAAAGACAATACACATGGCTCTGTTGGAATATTCCACACTCGCTGCCTTTCACTCGCCCTACTCTGAAATACACGTCAATCAACACTGTACTGCAAATCACCCTTTATCCCTAAAGAAACAAGTTCCCAACATGCATCACTTCTTCTTAACGAAAACATTACCGATCACGATAGCCCTGTTCGTTGAAGTACAGAACTTTTAGACGAGAAGACAGAGGTGGGATTCAATCGTTTCTTTGACCATTAATGCAACGATTTTCTATTTCAATTGCTGGTATGGTGACTTAAGACCACAACTGCTTTCTTCCCATTCCTAGCCGCAATGACAGCCCACCCGCAAGACAAACCCCATAGTAACACTGGTGAGTGGAAATACTTCTTGCACGCAGTGAATACACGGGGCTAGTAACCTATAAGTTTCAAGCTCCTGAATAAAGCGTATTTTGTTTTCATTCCCAATTTTCATGTTCATAAAAATGCGCAGTACATTTTGAGAATAATGATATGGCAACTTCTTTAAAGGAATTTCCGAACGACTCGGTTAATAGTATCCTGTAAATTTTGACCCAGTAAATTGAGCTATTCTTATACGACATGAATATCTATTCAATTCTTATTAGTCTCGTTTTCCAACCGGGGTGAACGGGGTTGGGGATGAGATGCAATAAACCACGTGGCTGATAGTTTTTACGGCCGGATGCTCTTTCTGACGCCAACCTCACGAGAGGAGTTAACGAGAGATAAAATGAATGAATATGAATTAAAGTTCAATTTCAAGAAGTTCCAACTTTGACCAGCAGACGCCACTGTTACTAACACCTAGTGGCGAACGTTGGAACTTGAATAGACCGTTTTCTAATCAGCCAAATATAACCTACAAATTTTGCTACACACCACCAATTCCAGTGGTAGGTAGGCATACTGAAGGATTTTAATGCTCTTAAAAATCCGACGACTTAGGCCGGGTTTGTTCCCGCAACCTTGGGCATAGTAGTTCAGGATGCTACAGGCCTGACGTTCGATTTAGACGATTGCCCTTGACCTTGAAGCTTGCGGGTGAGCCTGTACACGTCACTCTAGCCCTCTCGCTTCACATTTGTCACCACCGCTTTGATGTAATGAAATTCCAGACTTGAGCACGAGACGATACTGACTTGCAGGCAGTACAGTCCACGTCGAAGTATTGTGTGATGGGGAAGTGCACGTTACATAGTTACGAACAGAGCGCCATTATATTTGCAAATGACTGTGCCTCAGCCGCAGTGTGAGACAGCTTTGTCAATCATCTGACCGCATGGGGCAGCTGACAACAACACAGGTACTGTAGTAACTCGCCTCCAGGCTTCCATTAGGATTTTTCACTCGTCTAAAACAAACGTCCGACCTGTACTGACTACGCCACCGAAGACGCTAAATACGACATGAATGAATATATTATATGAAATGTAGGGTAATAGGATACCTTGACGACAAAAGACTCATCAGTTTATGCCAGATATATTGGCACAATTTTTATACATAACATGATTGATAGTTTTTACTTGGTATCTGAATTAAAATAATGTACCCCTCCACTCTCATGGAGACCGAAACTATAACATTCCACCGTTCAAGAATCAATACAGAACAACATATCAGCAACAAATTGTGCACCCACTTCAACTGAAATATATTTTACAGCACCTTTCATTTATTTTTTTGATCCTCGTGCACAAATACCACGTGATGATGATGATAATAATAATGTCCTATGGCCTCGGGTGCCGGGTGCAAGCTTTGTTATTTGACACCCAGAGGGTAGCTTGCATGTCGAATTCCGTTGTTCCGTGACTATGCAAGTCAAGGAGGTTAGACGTTAGATATCTAAGCTCCTTGAACACTATAGCGCTTTCTAGTAGAGAAATCAGGAACTTTGTGTTGGCGGAAACTCCCGAGATTAATTTTGCCATTATGAACTCGGCCTACTGAATTCAAATGGGTTCTTTGACATGCCAACATCGTGCGACATGCGTATCGTATTTTTGCGGCCTTAAAAAAAAAAAAAAAAACACTTACCACGGCCAGGAGCGAACCTGCAATCTTGGATACCACGTGATATCAAACACTTACAATTATGCAGGCCAAGGTTTATAAGTGTTACAACACTGTAAACACAAATCAAACGCTTCTTGGAAGGATGTTTTGACTAAGAGCCAGCCAGTATCATACTTACCTTTGTCCCAATATAATAACATGCATTATTGTTGGTATTATTAGACTATTATTATCATTATTATTATTATTATTATTATTACAGACAGTGGTAGCTACGCTCGCTAACGCGCAGTGCTATGCCATGGAGCCAAGCTATCTGCGGACTCGGTAGACGTGTGTTCCAGCTACACCGTCGGCCGTCCTTGAAATGGTTTTCAATGGTTTCCCCATTACCTACTCCAGGTAAATGCTGAGACGGTACCTTCCTTGCAGGCCACGGCCTCTTCCTTCCACACCCTTGCCTAGTCACATTCATCTTCATTCATTCCATCTCTCATTAACTGTTCATGAGGTTGGCGCCAGTAAGGGCATCAGGCCATAAAACCCACCCGCTACATTAGATTTTGATCGCCCCACCCATCGAAAACAGGAAAAATAAGGGGTAGACTTAAGTTAAAGACATACGTACATTATTGTTATTATGTATTGTTTGACATCATTATCACGGCAAATACCGGCTACATTTTGTTACAGCCTGGTTCGGCCTTAGCAAGGAACCATCTGTATAGAGACTTGACATTACTGTACACCCATGTCGTGCCCGCACTCTTCACGAGTCTCCTTCATTTATATAAAGGATGAGCTAAATTTCCATCTGAATCGAGCCTTGGTGAGTGTTTGACCAGGGAACTTCCTGACAATATGGCAGGTGTTGAACAGAGCTGGCTTCTGTAGTTCAATATATATCTGCGGATGCAGATTCAATATTGATGGACTACTGTGGAGAGTTTTGGGAATAACACCAGTACACGATACAATTATTGGTATTGTAGTCATCGACTCAAGTTTCCACATCTGCTTTATCTCAATTACCAGCTCTGTGTACTTAGATGTTTTAATAGCAACTGTCGTTTGGATGTTTTGAGTGTTGGGACATGCGATATCTATCAGTAATGCCTCTCTGTGTTCTTTATTGATGACGATGATATCTGGCCGGTTGTTACCGACTGCAACATCTGTCACAACTCTGTCCCAGTAGAGCTTGTGTGTGGCATTTTCGAGTACTGCGGATGGTGTGTATTTCCAATAGGGGACGAAGCTTTGAAGAAATTTATCATCATTTATTGCATTAAACAGGCCATTGAGCGCTACAGCAGAATAACAAAAGGAAAAGATAAATATTACAAATATTACAAAAACCAAAAAAATATTACAAAGGAAAAAATATTACACAACACAAAAAAGATCCAATAAAAGGAAAGTCAGTCAATCATGAGAGGAGGAATTTGCTGCAGATGGTACTCCATCTTTTCCGGTCTCTAGCATCATCCTCCACAGTTGTCGGTTTCACTTCTTGAAGGATCGTTGTCACTCGATCCTTCCATCGTGTTCTCGGGCGTCCTCTCGGGCGTTTTCCCGTGGGTTGAGATAGGAGGACTCTCTTAGGAAGGGATTCGTCCGCTCGTAAGATGTGTCCAAACCATTGTATTCGCCTCTGTCCCATTATCCGTCCAATGTGTGGCTTTCCAAACCTCTGGTACAGGTCTTCTTTCTTTCTTTCTTTCTTTCTTTCTTCTCTCCATTTACCTTCCATGTTATTGTAGACGGGTCCATATAGCTTTCGAAGTACCTTTCTTTCAAAAGCACATATTGAATCTTCTGTCGTTGCTGATGTCGCCCAAGTTTCACAACCGTATAAAAGTGCTGGTCTCACCAGTGTCGTGTACATATGGACTTTGTTCTTCTGAGATATCAGACGAGATTTGAAGATATTTTTCAGACTAAAGAACAAGAAGGTTATACTTATTATTATTATTATTATTATTATTATTCGGTTGTAAGCTGTTAGAAGCCCGGTAAAAATAAATATACGATATTTGATCCAACAAAATGTAGGCTATTAACTGCAATCGATACCCATACGAGGTAAATCTACCGCAAACCATTTACACGTACCTATAGAATAGGTTTCATGTTTTAATGGCCGCAAAATGCAACGTTTCTTTCGTTGAAGGTTTTTAAATAATGTAAAATCTTCTGCTCAAGATTCCCCTCGTTGTTACACTGAACCGAAGTAGCCAGGAGTGAATGAGGAAAATGAAACACCAGGGGTCCTTATAAGGGTGTGCGTACATACACAGCAGTAACTAACTCCTATCATCCTGAGTGTATTGTGTTGTGGTTCTATTTTGCTGATACGCAAGACGGAATACTTGAATTGCACGCTGTAACGCCTCCATCCTCAACTCAAGGCTGCAGCTGTTCGCTGGACATTCCAGCATCACAGTGTTGTCAGCTCCCAATTATATGGGCCAAGGTTTATAAGTGTTACAACACTGTAAACACAAATCAAACGCTTCTTGGAAGGATGTTTTGATTGAGAGCCAGCCAGCAAGCCGCGCCATGAGAACAAGAAAGCCACACTGCATTATTATGCAGCGTGAGCTCCCAATACTAGTCCACCCTCCAAGCCCTCTGCTCGCTCTTCACACCCACACACCGAGATCACCTGCTTGGTCAACAGACGGGATGTACCTTTATCCAAGAACGTCTATTACAGGCATATGAAACAAACATGCAAAGTCCTATTTTATTAAAGAAAGCTTTCCAGTCGATCAACAGGGTTGCCAGATTTCAAGAGTGGAAAAACGGAACACACGTCCCAAAACGTTTCTTTTTTTAATCATTTTATCATTTTAAATGATCTAGTCGACTTCGTCATTACGTCACGGCAACGTCACAAAATGTACCGAGAATGCACTGAGGTGTGTGACGTCATAGTACCGCTTGGTGCATGTGTACTGAGTTCACTGGTGCGCTCTGGCGTTACAAGACGGCAACGACACGGCGAGCGTGACGTCATCCAGCCAGCTCCCTCCTTTCACCGCGCGCTCGCTCGAAGCCTCCAGCCTTTCTAGTATTTTTCAGCATTTGTAGCATTTAAAATTACATAAAATCCAGTCTTTCAGACTGACTGTCCCTTCTTTTTTTAAATCAAGGTTGTTAAATGTTGTAATAAATAAAACACATGTATTAAATAAGCATTACATAATAAAATACACAAAATTAAAACCAGACATTGCTTACATATCATATCGGCCTTTGACACCAGCAACTTACAAATGGTTTTCATTTGAACCACCCATTGCAAGGATTTTTTATTTGTAAGTACCTTCTGATAAAATCCACTACAATTTCCGTCATAATTGTAATATGTGAACAATTATTGTTTCTATCATCTCTCCATTACAATTCATGACAGAATAAAACTCTCTCCTTAAAAGCATTGGAGGGGAAAATGCTGAGTATTAACTTCACAAGGACTAAGATATTCCTTAATTTTGTTGCCCCCAATAAATCTACAACTTGTACCCATCTATCTGACACAGCCATAGAAATAATTTTCTCTTTCAAACTTGCACCTGTATCACCAGAAAACAAGCTAGATATTACAATCAATTATGAAGCAGGACATTTGAAAATTGAATATATTATCAAATTTCTACCAAAAAAAAAACCGGAATATTTGGCGTTCCGTTAAAGATTAAAACGGAACGCGGAACCAAACAAGAAAAAACGGAATTGTTCCGGGTAAAACGGAACGTCTGGCAACCCTAATTACAAGCCGGACGTTTGTTTTAGATGATTGCCCTTGACCTTCACCTTGAAGCTTGCGGATGAGCCTGTACACAGTCACTCTCTAGCCCTCTCGCTTCATTGGTCTGATGTAATGGAATTCCAGACTTGAGAACACGTAACTACACCACCGTGCAGACAGTACCGTCTACGTCGAAGTATTGTGTGACGCGGAAGTACACGTTACATAGTTACGAAATGAACGCCATTATATTTGCCGATGGCTGTACTTCAGCAGTAGCGTGAGATAGCTTTGTCCATCATCTGACCGCTTGGGGCAGCTGATAACACAGGTACTGCAGTAACTCGCCTCCAGGCTTCCATTAAGATGTTTCACTCGTCTAAAACAAACGTCCAGCCTGTACATTAGGCGGGAAGCAAGCATTTTAATCTTGTGTATGGTTTTACGGTCGGATGCCCATCCTAACGCCAACCCTATGTAAGGATTGCATGATAGATAAAATGATTGATGAATGAAACTGGGCAAGGATTTGGAAGGAAGCCGCCGTGACCTATTAAAAGGTCCCTGGCGTTACAACAAAAATCCATTTCAAGGACGGCCGACGGTCGGGTTGGAAACCATTCACCTACCGTGTCCGCGGATAACTTGACTCACAAACTTGCACATGCGCCGAAGTGAGTGTAGTTGCCAAGGTCAGTCCATGAGAATATACAGCACTAACAGTAAGTTCAAATCCCACGCCCACTAGTAATTGGCGACAACAGGACCCCAGCTCAGTCCGACATTGCTTCCACGTACAGTACTTGTATGTATTGTTACCGGCAGTTAGCTCTCAACTTCCCTATCCCACTTTCAACATCTCTTGTGAACGGGAACTGTGAAAACGCAATGTGCGGAAAACGAGTTAGTGTTATGTATGAACATTTATTACTCTCAGCACTTCGAGAATACTTCCACCGGAGTTAAAAGTATTGTTCTTCACTTGAACTTCATCTTGTGTGTAATCACAAGATTTGTGCGTGTGATACGTCAGAAAAAGTCTGAAATATTGAGTCCGGTGAATTTATGAACACTATATATATAAATAAACAGGCAAAACATATAAATGAAAAGATAGGAAGAAAAGGTTCAGAAACTATTCTCTTCATATTCATTGCCATCTACCGCTAGGAGCAGATCATCTAGATGTTCTTCCTTTTTAAACAACAATCACCACCACCTAAAATCCCACTGCCTGCGCCAGAATCGAACCTGGGGCCCATCGGATCCAAGGCAATTGGCATATCTACTTAGTAAAAAATCGGACTTAAATGTTGTGCATTGGAAGGGAGAGAGTGGTGCCATGAGCTCCTCCCCGTAATAAACACGGGTTACAAACTGAAACACGAATGATGTAGGAAGCGTGTACAGTTGTATCTTGGTCTGCCTGTGGGAGCAGTAGCGAAGGCCATGGCCACTGCGGCACCCACAGTTTCCCCTCCCCCTCCCCCTCCCTGTCACATCGGTTGAGTGCGTGAACGCAGGACCCGAGCGAGGCAGGCGAGGAGGAAGTGGATCGCCGCACACGCTGGCAGTGGACTACATCGGGATGGCAGACGTCAGAGGCGCAGGGTTTTCCTGCTTTCTCCATCAAGTTTGATGTGCGAGGGAATGGGATGTCGTAAGTGCCCAGCTATTTGCAAGCAGAGTACATAAACATAACGCCGCGCGTCTATGAACTGGAACAATGTGCACTGCCATCTTTGGTAGTGTAGGAGTTCCGGTAGTCCATTGTCAGTGGCGTAATCCACCTCATGGCGAAGTGCTTTAGTTGTTACGTACTGATGTGAACTTGTGGCGGACTCTAGTGTACGAACTTAGTATTACTGTGTTTAAACTTAAAACTCTCTGGATGTTTCAATTTGCTATGTGAAACTTCTTCTTTCTTTTGTCGATGGTTACATTATTTTCTTCTTAGTAAAAGCTGTTTCTCGTGTTTCAATAAACATTTTATGGATCTCTACAATTAAACATCTAAAACCATCTAAACCCATAAACTTAATCATTTTAACAGCTTCCTTATTGACGTTTAAACTAAATGAAATCAGGAGTGAGAATGCCTCCTGATTTCTTTTCAACAGCATCTTAGCAACATCTTAACGAAGTATAAACGTCTCGCATATCCATGAAAAATACTAAAGAAAACCAAAACACACAACACGTGTCAAAATCCAACCATAAATTACGAAACAATAGTTCTTTGGCAAAGACTATTCCTACATATTCCAACATTTGCTCCACTCCGCAGAGAGAATAGAAATCACACCCCATTGATCATCACAAGATATTTTTTCAAGAAATTATTTTTAGTCTGTTTTATAGGCCTAGTATTATACAATCACCAACTGTTTAGATATTTCATTTTCACAAAATTGTTTTATATTGTCATCAATTTAAAGCCCATAATTGTTGTTACAGATCTGATTTTTAAAACTATTTTTATATAATTTTTATTAATTTTTCAAAGGAAAAAATCCAAGTATAATAAATATTCAAACTTTGCTCGCAATTATAATACTTTATTTTAAAGAACAATTGCTGAGGAGGGCCATAATGAGGCCGAAGCTAGTATAATCAATGAATGTATATTAATTCAGTTTATTGCCATGAGGCGTAGTCTAATAAAATTATTAAATACCCATGGTATTTCATTTTAGTTGTTTAATTTGAGGGGCTTGAACGTCATGGTCATTTAGCCTCCGTGTATTTGGAATTTTGGCTGATAACCTGTGTTATTGTAATGTCTATATTAGTGTGAAGGTAGCTTTAAAGCAATTTTCAGTGTTGCCTTTGATACTGTAAATTTCAGTCGGTCAACACGAACTAATTCCAACTAAGAATATGTGAATAAATAACCTAAAGAGAAATTACATGTGATTAAGATTGTTATGGACTATTGAAGAAGGAGAAAACTTAGGAACGACATGTTTTGCTAGTGAAGTGAGCATCATAAAATCTAAATCTTCAAGACAAATAGCTCTACAGAACACTACCAAACCTACAATGACACCCACAGACAAGGATGTTCTGCTGTGATGAAAAAGACAGAAGAAAATCGTCCTTAGGATTGGCAAATGTCGTGACAATTCGTTGATAACACTATCAGGAATATGGTGTTGTTAATAGGGACTTGGGAACACCTTGAACATCAGTCCCGTGTCTCACGTTTTTTTTATAATGTTGAACCTCTTTATGATCTGAATAGAAGTATTCTTTGAACAAGGCGAGGCTTTTGCTAATTTTATTAGTAAAACAAAACTGGTCCTTGGAATACACCTACGTGCCTCTGTGCGGTGTTCTCGCTTGTACCTTCCCTCAGCGCGACTGGAAAGCCGCGTAGAGCGTAACATAAGTTGGTTTTTGTTATTTGTCAAGTGATTACGTAATCATTTTGTTTACCCCACTCCCCGCTCGTCATCAACGTAATCATAATCTTCGAACCCCTCTTCTTTATGATAACTAGGGCCCGGATTTATATGCACTAAAAAAACTGAAAATATGCATGCCAATATGCACTAAAAAGAATATATGCACGGAAAATAATGAAATATGCACTTAAAACATGAAATTTTATTCACTTACCTATTTACAGGTATCATTTGTTGCAAAAAGAAGCATCACAATAGGTAACTAGTAGTCTTTCAATGTTTTCTGGAGACAAACTATGTCTATTGTCCGTCAAAATGAGTTTATAGGCTGAGAATGATCGTTCTACATCAACTGACGTGATTGGACAGTACTTATACACGGGCACCAAAGTTTCGGAGCATACATCTGGCAAGGATACCCTAGTTCCACTCAAGTATTGACTAATTAACTTAATCTTCTTCAGTCCTGGGTTCGAATTCAACAGCTTTTCTAACTTGCATTTCATCTTCTCTCCAATTTCGCCTGGAGCGGAATTCAATGAAGATGCAGCTTTCTCAACGAGATCAAGTGATTCATGGAGGGGAGTACCAGAAGATTCTAAGCTCTCAATGGCTTTTGGAAGTTTAGAAAAATGTGCATGAATGAAATTCACATCTTGATAAACAGTAACGGTTTCAAACACAACTTTTGCGTCACGGACACACGCAATATGCTCATCTTCAAGTTTTGTAACCACTTCTTTCACTTCATTAAAATTCTCCTGATAAAATGATACTGCGGATAACCATGTCCCGCGCCTAGTCAGGACAGGTTCAGGTGGCAAAGGAACTTCAGGTAGACAATCTTTGTGGAACTGGACACGAGCTGGTGCTTTCAGAAACAGCTTCTTCCCACATCCAATTAAATTGTTAACAGCTAGAAACTGAGTGCGTATTTCTTCTGCAATGCGGTGTAATCCGTGCGCTAAACAGGTTACGTGTATGAGTTTCGGATAAAATACTTGGAGGGCCTTTGCTGCTTTCAACATATACCGAAGCTGCATCTGTGAGCAGTACAAGCACTTTACAACAATTATCCTAAATTTCAGATGGCCACAATAGTCGCAGAGAATCATTTACAAATCTTGCTATTGTGCTATGGTTGGTTTTCTCTAGTACTTAACAAGCAAGAAGATGCGGCGTACCGGGTTCGTCTGGATGTAATTTACCAACCACGAAATTTGCTATGTAACGGTCACATGAATCCGTTGTCTCATCCACCGATATCCAGACATAGTTCCTTCCGATATCAGAACGGATCAATTCCAGGGTAGATTCATATAGCGGAGGTAGGTAATTTTTCCTAAGAGTTGATTCATCTGGTATTTATTGATTTACACAATATTTCTCAAGAAATGATCGCATAACTGGATTGTTTAATTTATTCCATGGAATGTTGCTGCATACGAAAGCCCTACAAAGATCATTTGAAAATGTATTAAGAATACCGGACTTAGGCTTTACCTGCGTAAGAAGTAGTTGTTGTGGTGTGCTGTTCTTCTCCTTCTTTGCTTTAATATGTGCAGTTGTTTTTGAATGCTGTTCAAGCTGAAATTTCTTTTCACATTTTACTTCCTTTGAGCAAACTTGACAGTACACGATGACACCATCTGTTGAATAATCCCTATTACTCGACACCCACTGATTTAGTAAATCTCTTCTCCTGCTCTTTTCCTTAGTCATTTTTAGAAACTAACACTTGAGATGCAGGGCATTAAACTTGAACGTAACTTGTGAACTGAAGATACTTCTGTCTGACCAATTGCCCAACCCCCTGAGATTATCTACTGTGGTAGAGAAAGGAATTCCGGGAAGTCCAGCCAGCCTGCCTACCCATACCTAAGCTATCTGTTGATATTGACAGTTGTGAAAGTAAAGTGCCGTTACACAGAGAGTCGAAAACACCAATTAGTGAGGGGTGCACATAATATAGGCAACTAGCTAGGGATGCACAAAGCAGATTTATTTTAGTAGTTCTTGTAATTGTCCGTAAATTCAGACATATATACCGGAATATGCTGTTACGTCTAGAATATGCACTAAACCTCAAAATATGTCAAAATATGCATATGCATATGCGCATATGCATTTTTTATTAAATCCGGGCCTTAGTGATAACGTAATAGGTGGAAGGCCCCGTAAGTACATAGAGTGGATCATGTGTCAATGTTCTAGATTAGTTGTTACTTTAAAGGTTATGTTCCAGCTTGACTTAACGATGTGAAGATTGGTGACCATGGACTCGACAACTCATGATGCTAACTTTAAAGTTACATTGCAAGTGACAGTGCACATGGTCTGCAAATATGATAACTTTGAAACATGACTGGTAACAATGACTACAACCCTGATTCGACTTAAAAGCAAGACATCTCTACTTAAGTATAAAACAAAGTCCCCGATTCTTGGATGTTCCGGGTAATCTCGAGAACCACTGGATGGATTTTCTTGTGGTTTTCACCATTGTGTAAAGGATATCTCCAGGAAGGTTTTTGTAGAAAATAATTTATTTATGATCAAAGGAAGCCAATCAGTAACGATTTCAGTGAAATAGTCGAAAGAAATAACTGGCGTCTGTGTGCTTTTTAAGCTTACGCTGGGCAAACCGTTAAAAATATCAATATACTATGAGTATAAGAATTGTTCAGCATGAAAAGTTCTACCAAAATGTCCGGGAGAACATATCTCTATCCTTAATACTGTCTGTTAGGTAGTCAGCCCGAAGGCTGGTTGGATCCTCAAATAGTACCGCCATTAGGTTGTGTGGGTAGATACCCACAAAAACCCCAGGCAGCGCTATATTGAGGCGTACTAGGCAAGATGAGGAGTGAGATAGTTTGCCATTGCTTTCCTCACTGAGTCAGAACAGCGGTACTAACCCTATGAGTAGAACCTTTCACAGCATCCACAGGCACTGACTGTGCCCTGAATGTCATTACTAAGCACCACCCATACCTCAGTAGCTTCCATATAATCACAGCCATGAGTGAGACTGAGACATCGGTGAAAAGCCACATTTTACTCTAGCCTGTGCCAACAGACAAATGCAAATGTACTGCATTCATCAAGAGATGGCAAACAGGCCTATCCTTAATACATGGCCCACTATAAGTGCTTTTACGTTTCCATTTCTTCCAACAATCTTCATTCAATTCCTGAGGCGACAGTTTACGAGCTAGCTAGGGGCGAGCCTATCATATCAACCCAGATACAGCCTAGCTAGCGGGCGAGCCTATTACCCCAGATACAGCCAGCAGCAAACTGTCGAGTCGTGTTGAGTTAAGACTACAGAGAAGAGTGGTTGTGTTTGGAGTTTTCTTGGAAGTGCAACTCGGCTTTACTTCATTACGCCTGTGAATTTTTCGTTCCGCAAAATACACAGTTAAGATTGGACGGAAGGGGGATTTGTGTTTCTTGCACATCTTAAATTACGTCTGACAAGAATCCGTTGCACATGCACATCCATGATAATATAATTAATAGTCCAGTCAGTGATTTTAACCCATCATGCCTAGACATAAAACGGATATAGGTCGTAGTTCATTGACATCGAAACAAAAGCGCTTATCACGTAATGCATTCATAACTGTTCCCGTGCGAAGCCGGGACGGGTTCTTAGTTATACTACAAATTGCATTTGTCAGTGTTGCCTTAAGAATCGAAATTCAATGTTTTTCAATCGTTCAATACTATTATACCCAATTGTAATGGGTGGTTCCCTAATTCTGAACAAAAAATACATGGAGACTAATAAATACTGTACACTTGTATGCCAGTTTCGATCGTCAAGCGATCATCATCAGATCCATTACCGTACACTTAGGCTATTAAATCTATGTCGACAAGCGTGGGTGATACACTTATTTAGTTGCAGTAGTATTATTTAATGCCGGTATACCACCTAGGCTTAAAAACTGATGAAAGTAAAGTAACACCCGTCAGACATGAAATATCATAACTGATCACCCATTACAATTGAGTGCAATCGTGTTGACGACTGTCTTTCAAGGAAACAATCAACTTCACTCCGCTTATTTTGTTCATATTTGAACTGGAAATTCAATCAGTCGTATGCACACTACCAAAGGGAAGTTATGTACTCGTATGTTTGCAGTTGAGGGATGAATAGTTTCAATCAAGGGAACCCCGCAGTGCGCTGCAAAGTATTGTTGGGTTCGCCACGACGACTCTACGCGAGGCCAAGTTAAACAGTAGCCTACATTTATGTTTGGAACTAAATCGTTTTGAATACGTCTGGAGTTTTGGATAAATCATAGAAACAGAAATCAGTTCAAATTGAGTTTGAAGATCGATACGGCAAAAATGTAATGCCGGTTCACATTCAGTTGGGAACCTTTAACTAATCAACGCGCATCATATTGAATGTTACAATGTGGAAATGATCTTTTATTTAAAATAATAACTAAAGAATGCAACAATCTCTTGGAAGCAATAGCCTGTAAAACTGGTTTGAGAATCTCCATAGAAAAAAACAAAACTTGTTACAAATATACAGAACGCTCCAAAATTTTTGACAACAGAGAATGGCAGAGTCGAGAAAGTACGAAAATTCAAATATCTAGGAGAATTAATTCAAAAAAATGTTTTAGACAATTGGAAAGAGCATGGTATTACTATTAATGTTTATAACAAAAAGTGCCTAACTAAAAATCTTAAAATAAGGCATTACACTACAGTGGTAAAACAAGAATGCATATATGCGAGTGAATACTTAATATTAAATTATAAATTAAGACAAACTTGAAGTAACAAAAAAAGGAGAATTATGAGAAAAATCTTGGTCCCAGTGAACACAAAAGAAGTATGGAAATTAAGATCTAATGATGAAATATACAAGACATAACGGAAACGATAAGAAAAAGGAGATTGATATTTTTTGGACATATTTACAGAATGGATGATTCCAGATTAACAAACAGGATATTAAAGTACCTTTGGGAGATGAGGTCAACGACTAGCTGGATTCAAGAGGTGAAGAAAGATGTAGAAAGAAATAATATAAGAAAGGAAGACACTGTGGACAGATAGATTTTTCGAAAGAAGGTGTTAAGTATGGAAGGATCCGGGGAAGTGTGGAAAGGAAACCTGGGGCGAGGTGGTATGAGGACAGAAAGAAGCAGCACAATGAAGAAATGAGGAAGTAAGGAGTAGCATGGATTCGACTATATTGGATGCATATATACCCAGTGATGTACAGTATAATGGAACATAAGCATCTTCCATGCGTGTTCTGTGTGTACAATTCATACAGCGCCTAGGACAATAGGATACGAAATATCTCAAACTGTACTTTGTTGACAGTATTAAAAACTTTTGTTGAGGTGTTTAAGTTAAGTCTCTGTCCCTGGTGATGGAATGTACTGCCGACATTGACCCATTTATCAGGTTACACCTTGGCGACTGTCCAGTCTTTAGTCATTCCGCTTCTGACATCATGTGATTCATGTTCCCTTGAGCGTTTCCGCCAAATCACGCTGCACAACTCAGCCTTCATGCGATGATGCATCTCATGTGTTTTATTTTCGACCTGCATTCATCATTGCAAGGTCATCCCTCAGTTTTCATCGTTTACGATGAGGATGACTCAGGTGAAGGATTTTGATCACTCACAGAGAATGTTGGTAGTCAAAAATTGCTCATATAAGTGACAAATGTAGTATTTTCAGTACAATAGTTTGTAGATTACGTTCATCTGCCTAAAAATATAGGAAATTTTCCCGAGACGTCCTAACTTGGCAGAGCGTCAATAGCGACTCCGGACTGTGCCCTGATTTACGTTATTCAGCTCCACTCATACCTCAATAGTTTCCATATAGCCTAATCCCAGTCATAAATTAAACTCAGCCATTGATGATAAGCTGCACTTTGTTCTAACCTTTGCCAAAAGGCAAATGAAAAAAAAAATACTGCATTCATGAATAAATGGCAAACTATCAAATAAGAATAATAACTGAATATATTTTATCGTGTAAATGAATGCTGTCCCTAGGAAACGTCAGGGTCTACTTGACCTAAGCCTAGATCCTAGCTTGGTTGCGATGCAATGTACTACTTGCTCTGCGTCCTGCAGTTCACTATAGTACAGATGTACCTTCTTTCCTATACAGTAAACCCGTCGTCACTGTGTACACAACTACCATACTTGACAGATATGCTATAGAATTAGCTACTCCGCTTAGGGTCTGAAAAAGTAACTGTCACTGTAGGAATGATTACGGCACTGCCATACGATGCCCTTTATGTACATGCCTTCTCTGTGCAGAGTAGTGAAATCAGTCCCTCTAACTTGCCATTCCTTACAGCTGACACAGATATAGGTGTAATATAAAGGTGGTGTGTACATCGTTGATTTTGTTGTCGGTTATAAATCATAGAAGTGAGGAAGTTAATGTGAGATCAACACACTCACGACTATTCACTTACTAAAAACAATCCATCCAGGTTTATCTCTGTTCCAGAGATATCCTAATCTCAGCGCTGTTATTACAGCAGATGTCTTGTTAACATTTAAGTTCCGTAGTGCCTAGAATGCACTCAAATATTCTGAGCTTATTTGCCAATTGAGGAAGCAAAATGTAAAGATCTACACTTGATTTCACCTTCGGTACGTAATACATAAAGGTATAGTGTAGTGATCATTACGGCTCGACCAGCCTCTACCCTCTGCCTCCCAGAAAGAGAGAGAATCAGACTGTGTAGGAAATAGTCCAGGAGCGCAGATTATGTTCAGACCACCATGGTTCAGACGAGCCTCCAGAGGGACCTGGTGCAGATATTCAAGTTGTCGTCCTGTGCATCGTGATGATAATAGGTCCTTAATGTGGTGACCCACAGCATATCCATGCTGACCATCAATGCGCAGGACACCTGCGAGCCCACAGGTCAAAAATGTGCCCCCCCCCCCCGATTATTTTCCACACTCCATCCAGGGTGGCAAATTATGGAATGGTACCTTGTTTAAAGTCCCAGTGCACCTACTCTTGCCCTAGACCCATATTGCACACAGTGTTTTTATTATTTATTTATTTATTTATTTATTTATTTATTTATTTATTTATTTATTTATTTATTTTATTAATGGTGTTTGGCGTTTAGACCTTGCAACCAACCACATAATTAAGAAATGTTATAAACATTGTATAATGTGGGGTCGAACGTTGCTCACGTCCGTAGGTACTACCTTAAATTGCCCTACACGTGACCCCTGGGTGGTGCTAAACGAGCAACAGCGTTAAAGGTGACTTACAATATGCCCAGAAACATATCAAGTAACGGTTCTTTTCAGGACCATCAAACTATAGATGAGAAACACCTAGTCCGTACTATGCAACTTAATATTGAAGGCATAAGTTCTGCCAAATGTGAGTATCTACAGAAACAACTGAATGACCTTAACATTGATGTTGTTAACATTCAAGAAATCCATACCAAAGACGAACAGGATCTCCAGCGCAGAGGACGAATACCCGGTTACACACTGGTCAAAGCTATCCACCATCCACAATATGGAATAGCCACTTATGTGAAGTCAAGTTTAAACGGAGTGCAAGTAATTGATTCAACAGAAGTTGACTACATCTATACAATAGCAATTCAGATAAATGATTTAAAAATTGTCAATCTGTACAAGCCTCCGTGTGTGAATTGGGCTCCTACAGTACTGCCAGCTTTTGACCACCCTTGTATATACACTGGAGACTTCAACAGCCATCACACAAACTGGCGGTATGACACCGTGGATGTGAATGGGGAGAAACTAGTTCAGTGGGCAGAAACTACAAATATGCACCTGGTCTTTGATGTAAAAGACAAGGGAACCTTCCACTCTGCACGCTGGGATAAGGATTACAACCCAGACTTGACATTCGTGTCTAAAGATCAGTTAGACCAACCACTCAACACCACTCGTACTGTTCTGTCCAACTTCCCAAACAGTCAACATCGACCTGTTATGGTGGAAATTGGTTTGAAAATTCCCCTTGTAAACTCAATGCCCTTACCCAGATGGAACTTTCGACGAGCTAATTGGGATGGATTCTCAAAAGACCTTGACTCCAGCTTAGTTGCGGAGAATCTACAGCCGACAGCAAACAACTACGATGAATTTGTGAAACTAGTTATCAAAGCTGCTAAGTCAAACATTCCTAGGGGTTACAGAAAGCAATATGTGCCTGGCTGGAATGAAGAAAGTGAGGCTTTATACCAAGAATACCAAAGTTCTGGAAATCAAACAGTGGGTTCACAGCTACTCCACTCTTTAAACAAGAATAGACGAGAGAAATGGGAAGCAACACTCGAAGAAATGAACTTCGCAAAGTCAAGTAGGAAAGCCTGGCGAGTCTTGAATGGGCTAACTGGCAAGCAACACCCCAAAAAGCCGCATACTAAACTGAGTCCTGACATTATTGCCAACAGGATCGTAGACCTCTCAAGGGCAAAGAGAGACAAGAATCATACCAGAGTGGTAAAATGTAACCTCTCTAACCTCAAGCACAGTGCCCCAAGAAACGAACCGCTTTCCAATCCCTTCTCCACAGCGGAAGTAGAAAGTGCAATCAAACAACTGAAAATCGGCAAGGCTGCTGGTCCCGACAACATCTATAATGAGTTCATTAAGAACATGGGTCCGTATTGTATATGCTGGCTCACTTCTCTCTTCACTTACATTCTCAAAGAGAACAGACTGCCCAGACAATTCAAACTGTCAAATGTTATAGCCATTCTCAAACCTGGCAAACCTGAAGACAGCCCCGAAAGCTATCGTCCAATAGCACTGCTCAGTTG
This sequence comes from Meconema thalassinum, assembly GCA_946902985.2. Taxonomy (NCBI): domain Eukaryota; kingdom Metazoa; phylum Arthropoda; class Insecta; order Orthoptera; family Tettigoniidae; genus Meconema; species Meconema thalassinum. The sequence continues at coordinate 252,180,927 of OX336393.1, forward strand.
CATATTAAAACTTTTTGAACGAATCCTTCTAACCAGAATAGCACCGCTCATTGAGGCTGTTATCCCTCCTGAACAAGCTGGCTTCAGACACGGACGCAGCTGCACTGATCAAGTTCTTGCCCTAACTACACACATTGAAGCAGGTTTTCAAGGTAAACGGAAATCAACAGCTGTTTTCATCGACTTGACAGCTGCGTATGATACTGTTTGGCGACAAGGACTGATCTACAAACTATTGCAAGTTGTACCAAGCCGAGAAATTGTGGATCTAATATCTAGCATGCTTAGTGAAAGGCAATTTGAAGTGTTCCTAGGAAACACTAAAAGCCGCAAACGAAAACTTAATAACGGCCTACCACAGGGATCTGTTTTAGCCCCACTGCTATTCAATTTGTACATCCATGATTTACCAACTACAACATCAAGTAAGTTCATCTATGCTGATGATATCGCGCTGGTAGCTCAGAGCAATAACTTTGAAGATGGCGAACAAATCATTACGGAGGACCTGGAGAAGATGTCAACTTTCTTTAAAACCTGGAGATTGATCCCAAGCACAACAAAAACTGAAGTCTCTTGTTTCCATCTAGCGAATCGTGTCGCAAACTACAAACCTAGAGTCCTGTTCAATGGACAAGAGCTGAGGTACAATCCTTTCCCAAAATATCTCGGAGTCACTTTAGATAGAACCCTGAGCTACAAAGAGCACATCACCAAGCTCTCTCACAAAGTCGCCGCAAGAAACAACATACTGCATAAGCTCAGTGGTACCTCCTGGGGAGCCTCTGCTGACTGTCTACGTTTAACTGGCATCAGTCTTGTTTACTCAGCTGCTGAGTACTGTGCGCCTGTCTGGTTGGGAAGCGTACATGTGAAGAAGATAGACACGAAACTGAACGATACAATGCGTTGCATTACTGGTACCATCAAATCAACTCCATGTCACTGGTTACCCGTGCTGAGCCACATCCCTCCACCTCACTTAAGGCGGAAGCAAGCTCTACTGAGGGAGGCTAAGAAAATCTTTGCATCACCCTCTTTGCCACTGCATCAGGAATTCTGCCATCCGTCACAACAACGATTGCAATCCAGAAGACCGGCAAGTGTCACTGCAAGGCAACTCATCGCGGATGGATTTGACATAAAGGAAAGCTGGAAGCATGAGTGGTCAACAAAAACATTGGGAACAAGTGTCCACCATCTTGATCCCACAAAGAAGCCAAATGGTTTTGACCTACCAAGGAACCTCTGGTGCCGTATCAACAGGTTGAGGACTGGACATGGGTGTTGTAATTATTTCAGGTACAAGTGGGGCTGGATCAGTTCACCAATGTGTGAATGTAACTTAGAAGAACAGACGATTGAACACCTGGTCCTACGCTGTCCTCTTCATTCATACCCTGGAATTCCTGACGACTTGTTTGATCTCACACCTAGTCTAACCGAATGGTTGAAAAGGAAGGACTTTAAAGTTTAATTTTGTCTTATTTGTATTCTGTATTGTATCACCATACGATTAAATAAATAAATGTTAAACACTGTCATACATAGTCTACGTGATGACCATTACTCGAAGAATTTGTTGTGCAGTAGTATCGACTACCTGTAAAAATAATCAAACCTAAAAATTCAGATTATAACACCGATGAAAACAAACATAAACATATTGGATGTTCGGTGTCCTTTAGATACTGTATTACTGTGAGGTAGGTGTCTCGGCTCTGGATAGCAAGGGGGGTGGAGATGCAATGCATATCCGTGTCACTGTGTCAGTTTCGATAAAGATGATTCGGTACATGAAGAGTTTTGTAATATTTATTCCTACAAATGCTGCAGATTAAGCCATGAAGACAGACAGAAGTTTGAGAGTCTATAGTAGTCTAATGGCAGTAAGAACAAGAACATGGAGAGCAAAACATTCGTTCTCTCTCATATTATACGCAGTCACGTATTAACATGATACCACTGCATTGTATCAGTTTTAGTATTTAGTTACTATTTTCCATATTAAAAAAATGAAGAATTGCAGTGTGCTAGAAAATAGTACATTATGCAACGAGCCTATAATGGCAATAATTAAGACACGAGCGTATGCGACTGTATGACACTAGGACAGGCAGTGAAATTTAAATTAGAAGGCCTTGAAACTCCGCGCAGATGCGTTGCTATCCTCACCTAATTGGTCAAACAACTGTTTCTTGAGCTCGGATTGGTGAGAGAAACTGTTTCATAATGAAAAATAGTGTTATAATGACCATTTATGTTCGACCCTGACTATTATATGTCAGAGAACTGGATCATAATGATGGTCATTATAACACTATTTTTCATTATGAAATATCATTTTTATGATGTATACAATTATCCTACCGTATGAATGAAGGAAATCCTGCGTACGCCACTGATCCCCGAGGCTCGTTATCAATATTCCCCAAGCCCCTCAAATGACCTAACTGCGAATTAACTACTTATGATCAAAGATATAAACACGCCACAAACACCTAGTCCCCGGACCAGGGAAATATAGAATATTTATTTATTTATTTATTTATTTATTTATTTATTTATTTAGCGTACGGCTTTTAGTGCCGGGAGTGTCCGAGGACATGTTCTGGTCGCCAGAGTCTGTAGCTGCTTCAAGCGGACACCCATGGGGTGAGCTACATGTTCCGTTCAATTTCAAGTAGTTCCAACTTTCGCTACGAGATGTCACTGACACCTAGTGGTGAACTTTGGAACTTTGATAGAGCGTTACAACGAAATCTAACCTAGAAATTTAGCTTCACACAAGTTTAGTTCGTGGAAGGATCTTTTACATGCCATTAATCTATGACATAGGACCGCCAGCTTTACTTCCCATCCGAAGGGATACTGAAGGATTTTAACGCTCTTAAAAAATCCGACGACTTCGGACGGCTTTGAACCCGCGATCTTGGGCACAGCAGTTAGCATAATTAAATCGAAGCTAATGCACTACTGAAAAATAACTTTTTAAGCTAGTAATCACACAGATCCAACTCACACCATTGTTTGATGTCCAATCCCTTAAAATGAACTAACATGGCTAACATTCTTGGCTGATACACCTGAAGGCCGGGTTCGATTCCCGTTTCTGCCAAGGAATTTAATTCTGGTTTGTGGGCAGGAATGGGGTACACTCTCCTTTGTGGAGCAAAACAGAGAGGAGGTGAATTCGAATCTCACCTTAGCCATCCTAGAAGCGGTTTTCTGTGATTTCCCACTTCTACTCCAAACGCTGAACTGGCTCCTAACTTAGGGCTGCTTGTTTCCCAATCCGAGCATCAACTACAAATACATGCTACTGACGGCACAACAATAACACACATCATGGCCTAGATATCCGCCCCATAAACAATAATCTCCACAGCCACACGGGTTGTCAGACAAATTATCTACACGCCCAAGTACATGGGGCTGAAAGACCATGATGCCCAAACCCCTAAATGGGGAACCGCTTCGTGTTGTAGTGGCTAGCATTCTTGGCTTTCGCTCAGCAGGTCCAGGTTCGATTCCCGGCTCTGCCAAGAAATTTAATTTAGGTCTGAGGGCTGGAACGGGGTACACTCAAGCTCGTGAGGCAAAACTGAAATGACGAGGGTTCGATTCCGACCTCAGCCATCTTAGAAGTGGTTTACCATGGTTTCCCACTTCTACCCCGGACAAAGGCTGGGATGGTTCCTAACTAGAGACCAGCTACCCCCTCACCTGAATTACAAATACGCACACAAATACAGGTTGACAGTCAAATTCTGCACACGCCCAAGTACACGGGGCTAAATGTCCACGGTGTTGCAAAGCTCCTAAACCAATCAACAACAACAAAATCGAACAACTGCCAGGAAAATTGAGAAAACTTTTTAAAATCTGTACCACTACTACTAGAATGTAATAAATTACCTACCTGCGCAAGCACTGAGTGTTGTGCTGCAGCATGAGTGAGAGGGGAGAACTTTCACTTTGCTAGTTGCTATGAAAATGTTCACATCGGCTCCTAGTAACCCCGCTCCACTTTTAAGCTCTCAGGTTTGTTTTAATACCATCAGGTAATAATTGCTCTCTACTACTACTACTACTACTACTACTACTACTACTACTACTACTACTGGGATAACCGGGTGAGTTAGCCGTGGTCGTTGCGGCGTGGCTGCAGGCAGTCGCTCACATCTGGGAGGCGAGAAGTTTCGAATTCCCCCGCAGGCAACTTTGAAAATGGTTTTCTGTGGTTTCCCATCTTCCTTCCAGACAAATGCCGGGGTTGGTCCCTAACTATAGGCCACAGCCACTACCTTCCAATTCCTCGACCTTACATTCACATTTTCCTCCCCAGACAACACTCCACACGCGACGGTACTTGTGTCCGCATAGTTGCAGCTACAAACTCTGGCGAGCCGAACATGTCTTCGGACACTCCCGGTACTAAAAGCCATACTCTAAAAAAAAGTTCTGTGAAGGATAACGCCTAATTTACTGCATAGGTTCTATCTCATGGCCTTGCCTTTTGAACCAGCCTGCAGTAAATGTTTATGAAAGCAATGCAACCACCTTGTTGGAGATTCAGCAATACTGTGACCGCCATTATTTGTCGTGCACTAATCCAAACGCATGCGATGTTGAAATAATTTTTGCAGCCTTGACATTTTAAGTCGGCAAGTAGATCAAAGAAACGAACGAACGGCTCACTTCCTTGTTTCATCATCGGACTAGTCTGATCGTTATGATCAGTAATTTAATCATTCCGTTAAGGTTTATGACCTGCTCTCCTTGCTTCTTCCTTGTCAGCTGATGATTTATAATGCTTTTGCAACAAAATGTGAACGGCATGACGGGGCTGCGGTTAGAATAAGCCCATGAAACAGTGTTGGGGAGTAAAGCGTTACTTTTACCGTAACCGTAGTAATGACGTTACTAACTGAATTCATTAACTGTAACACCGCAACTATTAAAAATAACACACTAACGAAAATGCTCATTTTTTAAAGGATGACGTAATGCCATTGATTTAAGCCCACTACGGAGCGCTCATGACTTAGTTCTCCTTAGATGCTCTTTTCCGTTCCCAATATCTCTTGAGCCCTGCTGATAATTTCTCCTTTTTCTCCTGCGAAAGGGGGCTTCCGTCATTTAGGGACTCGAGGTGGGGGGGTCCAAAACTCGACCATGGCACAAAATTTACAACGAGCTTCTACATCAAGGTCAGCAATTCCAGCCGAATGAAAGTCCTTTAGTACTTCATTACGCCACAGGCTTCCAGTCTTGACTGGTGTTCTATTTTTATCATTTTATGTTTAAAATTATTCACATTTTTTTCAGGTTTTTTTTTTTTTTTTTTTTTTTCGAAGGAAACATCAACACGATTTTTTTTTCATTTATTCTTATTTTATTCTTTTCAAATTTTATCCAAGTATGAATTTTACTTCAGATTCTAGAATGAATAACTCATCTTACTCCTTGAACTAGCAATGTCTTGTGGCAAGCTTGTGATTCTAGATCAGAGATACCGGAGTCTCCTGGACTCAGTTGATCTTTGATCGGTTCTCATTAGGACGAACTTAGATAAAGATTTGCGAAAGACGTGATTGCAGGTCACTGGGAAAGTCAAGGTAGCCTATAACAGTTTTGAATTTTCCCCCCTAAAGAATTCACGAGTCTTAAATATATTGTCTGCGCGCCAGGCTTCAAACAATATAATGTATGTACATATGTATGTAACTTTGTATTGCATGGCATATAGAATCCACTTGTGACAATATAATAATTATGATGATGATGATAATTGTTGTTTTAAGGGGCCTAACAAATATAATAATTAACAATATAATTTAAAGTATAAACAAAACAAAAGAAACGAACACAAATAGAAAGACACTATTATCTAATCAACAGCCACAATCATAGAGACACGCACTCAAACATCCTGGAAGAAAATTACTATGCCAAATGTTCAAGAAACATTCAACATGAGTGCAAAATCCTATTAAGACATACAAAAGTGGCCTTGGCCTTAGCTGCCATCCCGGCTTTCGCTTGGATTAGAAAAGGATGGCAGAGGAGTCAACCCCACCTCTTCTCAGTTCTGTTTCATGAGGCTGAGTGAACCCTGCCTCAGCCTCCAGACCAGACCCGGGAATCGAAACCGGACCTACACGGTGACTCCGAACTACGCCACGAAGTGAAAAAGATAATGTGAACTATTGTGAACTAAAATAGTTAAAATGACACATTTGGGGATTCCAGGAAATAGCGATGTAGACTTGTATTACTAAACAAACAGTGTTACGTCATGTAATCACTTCCCATTGACTCATTCACTACAACGTAGTCAAAGTATACAGTAGATTTACACAGAACCTCCCAGGTAAACAGTAACAACCGTAATATACACTACAGTATAGTTCGGGATTGTTTCCTCTTCCGGTTCTTTCTTCAAGAGTTTTGGACCCCAGGCTGATAGTGGAGTCCCCCCTCAATCCAAGCAAATGCCGGGATGGATCTCAATCAAGTCCTAGGATGCCTAACCCAAATCTCTACCTTAATTACACTTGCACATACAACCTCAGTCCCTACAGTAATATATGCTGTCGTACGAATATCACAATCACAAATACTCAGGCCTAATGAACAACTACATCAATCCACGAATTGAAACAACAACAACAACATAAACAAACAATCATTTCTACTCCCAACCAAATTCAGCTGTGATCCCTGATTGATTTATGCATGACAAGTTATAAATTTTAGGTGGGAACTTGGTTTATGTGCCATCTGTAACAATCTACAATAAGATGGTATATTGGCTCTCACGGCCAGTGAATTAAAACTCAGCAATTCTTCTAGGTTTTTGCCAGCTTGGTGTCCTAGGCGAAACCCCACACAAGACACGGCACAAACCTAGAAGAATTGCTGAGTTTTAATCTACAATAAATTCACCAGAATACCGCCTCATGGTGTAGTGGCTAGTACTATAAGATGACACCTCTATGTTCCCGGGCTTGATTACAGACTTTGCGAAAATTTAAGATTTGGTGTGGTCTATTATGGAGCCTCCCAGGCTCGTGAAGCCACATGAAATTACAATCTGAGAATCCATATTACAACTCTTCAGTTGGTCCCAAACACTGGGACATGCGATTAATAACCTGAAAATAATTACATGTGATTAAAATATACATACATAACGAGAAAACTAAGGCATGACATGTTTCGCTCGTTAAGCGAGCATCATCAGATCAAATATACAAAACAAATAACTTTACGAAACACCTACAATGACACCCACTAACGGTCACTGCCCTCCGACAGTGTGGCAACTGTTACTGGTAAAATACTAAAGCATTAAGCATCCGAAAAGAGAACTATTTACTGTACATACGGTACCTACAATGTCGCAAGACTGAGAAATGACAATCCCACCAACAAACTCACTCCACCACTAATCTATGAAGGTGAAGCTACTGTAGTATTGCTGTGATATACTTAGGCTAAACAACAAGCCCTAAACTAGTCTACTGTAGAATTGTAAATTATTTCAGAAATTACCAACTGCTGAGATGATGGCAAAAACTTGACGTACAAAAACAGTGTTTGTCTACTAATAATGTGTGGAAGATCTGATATGGAGACTTATCTGAAATTGTGGAATGTCTACAAGCTACTCGGACAAATATTTTTCTGATGTAAAGAATAAAACTGTATTCTGTATGTAGAGTCACTCACAAATCACTAATATTTGTAATTTTAGGAGCTTTTATGAAAGCAATTGAAAACGTTTCAGATTATGTAAGAATCTTTCAAAGCTATCTATATTTTATAAAAATAAATGACTTATAAATCACAAGAGTTATACAGTACTAAGAATAACAAAAACTTATTTCTAAATAGGCTAATATATAAAACTCCAACCTTAGTGATCAGGTCCTGAAGATGACCGCGGGACGGTCGAAACACGTAAGCCAAAATATCGTCTTCTATCAGTGAATAATATTTATGTTTGACCCTGGCGAAATGTAAATATTAGGCCTGTATGTCAGAAATTTGTAGGCTACTATAAAGAGGCTCATTATAGTATTAGTTTTCATTAGAATACAGTTTCTCCCACCAATTAGAGCTCAAGAAACAGTTGTGTGACCAATTAGGTGAGGATAGCATCGTACCTGCGCTCACTTCCATGGCCCCCTATTTTAAATTTCACTGCGTGGCGAGTGTCATAGTAAGGTATTCCAGGAGGCCATGGTCAAATACAAGGTATTCTCTGCGTTCCATGCACTCTGTTCAGTACATAAAACTGGTAAAATCTCGACGGATATTTATGAATATTTATGTTCGAACATAAAACAGTTATAATTATCGTCGAACATTAACAGTCGTGTGCAACTCGCCTATAATGGTAATTAAGACGGGGGCGTGGTGGCGCAGCGGTCAAGCTGTTGGCCTCTCACCACGGTGGACCGGGTTCGATTCCCGGTCAATGCATGAGAGATTTTCAAAGTGAAATGCCACGTCCTGTGGTTCGGATTCCACGTTAAAAGGAGGTCCCGTGGCTTATAATCTCGAGATTAACGGTCACGTAAAACTACAATCTTCCTTCTTCTTCCTTGGTAATTAAGACACTCGTATGGAAATTATAAAATTCGCTACGCTCGTTTTATAAACATACTTGTTTTTGCCATTATAGGCTCGTTGCATAATGTACTACAGTGTAATACATGTATTTTTCTTTTAGGAATAGTGTGTTTCAGTTACCCCCACTGTAATGGTTTTAGGGACTTTATGTCCCTCGTTGAGGCAGCCAATCTTATGTGTTTAGAGAACTGAATCTTGTTAATAAGAAAGCTCCTCTGTTGGGCGTTATTTGTAATGGGTTATGTTACATAGAATAATGTTAATATGCAATAATAAACTGATTATATGCAAAGGTTAATAATTAAATAGTCGCCCACTTTTGGGTGATCAAAATGAAACATTTAATTGCGTATTAATCTAATAGTGTATCTGTATTGTTGTCAGCTTCACTAAAAAAAGTACATAATGTGTAGTATTATATGTAGCCAAGGGCGCCAGACCATTTATATATCATGATCAAAATAATATATTAAACCTCGGTTAAACAGAGGTAGAGCATCGAAATTCCTATCTCCAGCCGTAGTGAAACTTACGTTATCTAACCTTACGATAATTAGTTCAGGAGTATGGTGTTGCCTTATAGTAATTTCTAGCTACTAAAAGAAACCAGTCAAACATTTGAATTTAAAAGTGAATTTAATATATAAAAACAACAAGTGCAAAAATAATAAAAATCTAAAGATAATAATGATAAATTAAATTAAAGAATCTACTGAATTTACTTGTATTATGGGTCTTGATTGGAAATTGGAGTATACTGAGTTAATTGAATAAAATATAGATTGAATTTAATAAGCATGAGAGCCTTCTGATTTGACTGGAGTAAAACTGTTTTAAATCGCTCACCGCATTGAAGATCATTGTAGTTGGATTGTTGCGTAGAGAGTTCCTGATGGCCCTGATCTCCCTCAAAGTAATGAATTTATATGTGGATGACGGAATAAATTCCAAAAATCATCCCTGTGACAATAGCCGCCTCGTACACAACCCTGTCACAGTTTGATAAGACAGAATTTCTTATCAAATTCACCTACTTAAATATTCAACTGTCTAGTTTAACATTGCGTTACAGACTCCATCTCGCTACAAGTTCCACTCTTCTGCTCCACACAGCGCCATTCCCTCTCCTCCAGCAATTCAATAATAATAATGTCACCTTCAGTTGGGCGGCCGTCATATATATATAACGTTCCCAGGCACGCGCCCACCCCCACTTCTGAAGTCACTAGGCAATTTGCACGCCTTTCACATATCAATAATGACAATACTTCTTTGTAGCATTTCTCGGGAGGTCCAGCCCACCTTTTGTATGAAGTTGCAAAGGACTCATTCATCGGCCCAGCATTGTTAGTGGCAAGTCTTCATAGAATCCCTTCTTAGTATGATTTGTATACTGGTAGAATACTTGATGTGAAAGACATAAGTGTCTATTTATGTCATTTCCAAGAAGCCGTGGATAAGCCGGCCTTCCGTGAACACCCTCTTTCTTCCCTTGTATGTGTTTTCTTCAGAAATAGTATTCAGTCAAGCATCTAACTTATTTCAAATATAATATGTGTAGCTCCAAGTCCTTTCAATTGCCATAATATTCTACATTACCGCATAATAATAGATATAAATATATTAGTTAACATAATAACTAATTAAAGGTAAAAATTAAAAATTTAAAAAAATATTGATAATAATAATAATAATAATAATAAAATAAATAAAATTATTTCATTCTGGTCACAAATTGGGACCATCACAATTCGCCCCAGAGAATTATGGTATATGTCAATAATCATATCACCATACTTCTCTTCAACACTTGTACAAATATGAAATATTATACCCTACAAAGAAATTACCAACATCAAAAAATTATACCCTTCAAGTTTTATATATATATATATATATATTTAATTTCATCATTGCAGTCTTTCACTGTTCATAATGGCTTTTTCTTTCTTCTTTACATAATTAAAGCGACCTGTAAACAATGTACATCAAAATACCCTTCACTTTTATATTCTTGTTTTGGACACATGGCATCGTTGCACTTATGTATATTTGGGTGGTGTTGAATCGAACATGAAATCTACCCGACTTACTAATATTCGTCAAAACTGGCTTTATTCATCACAGACAAGGTAAATGACACAAATATTATAACAGATCAAAAAACATTCACAGCCTTCTTTTTCTTGTTTACAGTTCATCTTCTCCTTGCCTGAAAAATCATAACAGAAAAAAAAAGGAAAGGAATAACTAAGAGTTAGTGAACGTCACATACGTCCCACCTTTTGATTTCAAACACAAAATCAAAACATAACTTATTTACAATTATTAAGTTTACACCATCACAATCTACACAAGCTACGACCTGTATCGAGCAGGCAGTTTCACTTCACGTCCCCTTCTTGTTCTCATCACTTGTTGATCACTGGGGGCTTCACACTCGTCATCACTTGGTTCGTCTTCACCCAAGGGAGCATCCTGCGGCGACGATATTTCCAGAGGGTATATCCGCTGGATTGGTCTGGTCATACTTCTCCCCGCTGCCTTGACACGAACCACCCTGACATTGTTGTCCTTGCCAGGGAACATTTCTGTGACCTTTCCCACTGGCCATTCCAACCTCTTCCTGTCATCTGACCCCACCAACACAACATCACCGATCTTCAATGTTCTATGGGGTTTCATGTCAGCATGCGACTGCACCAGGAGGCTCAGGTATTCATCCCGAAATCTTTTCCGCAAATCTTCACGCAAGCGGTGGAGATACTTGGCTCGCCTTCTGATGTCTGTTCCATCCAAGTGGTCAAGATCAGGAACTCCGGTGGAACGAATGTCTTGCAGGAACATGGCCGGTGTCAATGGCATCAAGTCATCTGGATCCTCCGAGAGATAGGTCAAGGGTCTGGCGTTGATCAAGGCTTCAACATCGCAAAGAATGGTTGTAAGCTCCTCATACTTGAGACAAGCTTTCCCCAATGTTCTCCTCAACAGCTTCTTGACCATCTGCACCATCCTCTCCCACCATCCACCCCACCATGCAGCAGTGGGTGGAATGAACTTCCACTGAATTCTCTTGATGGAAGACGTTCTTTCAATCTCAGCCCAGTCCAGTGAGGCAAAGGAATTATTAGCCCCAGTGAAATTCGTCCCATTGTCACTGTACAATATTCGGGGTCTGCCCCGCCTGGCGATGAATCTCCTCATTCCTTGGAGGAAGGCTTCTGTCGACAAACTTTGCACAAGTTCCAAATGAACAGCACGATAAACTGCACAGGTGAACAACAGGATCCAGGCTTTTTCACCATCTCTGAGGTGCAAAGGTCCCGCTAGGTCAACCCCACTCACTTCAAAAACCGATGCATCCCCCACTCTATCTCCTGGTAGAGGTACAGGACCAGTCTCAACTCTCTTTGCTTCAAATCTTCGACATCTGACACATTTGTTAACCACTCTCCTCACGGTCCTCCTCCCTCTTAGAATCCAATAGTCTTCCCTCAATTTTCCAAGCAACATTTGGACACCAGCATGAGAGTACTTAAGATGATAGTCTCTAATTAGGATCTCCACCAATTTATGATTTGACGGTAGTAGAATGGGATATCTGAAGTTCTCAACATCATCTCGCTGCACAATCTTTGTCTTCAACCTCAGAAGACCATCTGAACCAACAACTGTGCAGAATGATTTCAATCCTTTCTTGTCGGTCTCTTCCGTCACTCCCAGTTGAGCCAGGCGTAGTAACCTTCTTTCGGCCTCTTCGATTTCCAAAACAGAAAGCTCACCAGACACGCAACCTTCAAGTTTTGATGCTTTCCTGAAGAAGCGCAGTATCCAAGCCACAAGCCTCACAATCTGTGAAAACCTCTAAAAGCGTCTCAGGTACCAGGGGTCTTCCTCTTCGATTGAACTGGATAGTGTTGACGTCACCTTCCTTTTTTCTCGATCAACTTCTTCCTCGTCTGCGACCACACCGGACATAGGCCAGTCCTTTTCTTCTGCTCTCAGCCAAGCTGGCCCCTCCCACCATCTGGAATTTATGAGGGATTCTGCAGAGCAACCTCGCGAAGGGAGGTCAGCTGGGTTGCACTCGCCAGGTACGTGTCTCCAATCTTCTACGCTAGTCAGTGATCTTATTTCCTTGACTCGATTGTTGACGAACACGCCCCAGGGCTCGTTCTTCTTTATCCATTGTAATGCAGTAGAGGAGTCAGTCCAATAGAATTCAGGAACTTGCAAATTTAGACTTTCTCTCACACAGGCAGTCAGACGACTGCCAATGCAACATGCCAGAAGTTCCAGTCTTGGCATCGAAATATCCTTCAAGAGTGTAACCCTTGCCTTGGCCATCACAAGTTGTATCGAAACAGATCCTGGTGTTCCGCTCCTTAAATAAACAGCAGCTGCATAGGCACTTCGACTGGCATCACAAAATGTATGAAGATTCCACAATTTTTCAGACCCGCCGTCAGCGAAATGTCTTGGTATCTTCACCTCTGAAAGTCGGGAAACTTCTGATTCCCACTTCTTGAACTTCCGCTGCACATCATCCGGTAATGGGTCATCCCAGCCCATCTTCAGGTTCCAGCTGCTCTGGATGAGAAGTTTTGGCAGTAAGGTAAAAGGACAAGTAAATCCTATAGGGTCAAAAACCCTCTGGGTGGCAGACAAAATTCTTCTACGAGTGATGTCACCAGATCCACTCTCAGATATATCACAAAAGATAACATCATTGTCTTTGTCCCACATCAAACCGAGAACAGAAGAAACTTGTTGACAACCACTCTCTCCATTCAGTGAGGTATGTTCCCATCCACGAAGTTCAAATTTCGCAGTCGACAACAGTTCGGTGGATTCAGTGATGAATTTATTCATTTCTTCTTCTGACCCAAGTGATGTGACACAATTGTCCACATAAAAGGAGCTCTGAAGTAATCTTGCTGTATTATGGAATTCAGTTGGGCTCCTCTCTAGATGAAGATCAAGTACGGCTGCCAGCAGGAAAGGACTGCAGTTGAGGCCAAATACTACCCGTTTATGTCTGAGAACTTGAAGTTCTCTCCTCTCAAAGTCCTCCCACCAAAGGAACCTCACATAACCCCTATCACAGGGAGCAATGGATATCTGGAGAAAAGCCTTCCTTATGTCGGCAATTACACCAATCTTCCCTGTGCGAAACCTATTCAAAATTGGGGGAATCTGTTCAAGCAGATTTGGTCCCTTCTTTAGACAGTCATTCAAGGACAGATTTCCTTTCCCCTTACATGAGGCGTCAAACACTGGCCTAACAGCTGTCGTGGAGTTTTCCTTGAACACACCTCGATGCGGTAAGTAGTGGCCTTTGTTATCTATTTCTTGAGAAGGCACCTCTTCGATCACGCCTTCCTTCTTCCATTCGTTAAATACATCATTGTAGTCCACATATCTGCCACTACGAATCAGTTTTATCGTTGTAGATGTACATCTCCTTTCAGCAATGTCACGATTCTCTGAAATGTCTTCAAATCTATCATTCCAGGGCATATGAACTTCATAACGCCCCTCCTCATTTATATGCACCGTCTCCTTGAAGTGTTCAAGTGTGGTCGCTTCTAATTCTTCTTTAGATTGTTTCTCAGCTGGATCCCTTATTCCTAGTGTGTCCAACTTCCAAAGATCAGTCACTGAAGAGTTCAAGGTCAACAATGAGATCGCGAGTGCACTAGAAGAGTTCGAAAACCTATCCGTTGATAGTCTCCCCATAATGACCCAACCAAGCCTAGTTTCGACAGCCACAGGTCCACAAGTCAGGTTTCGCACTATTCCTGTTAGCAGAGGTCCACAGGTGTCGGCACCTAGTAGCAGTTCGATCTCTGGCCTGTCATCACCACAGTCAGAGATAAATATTTTATTTTCTTTAAGTTCTTTCATCCAAGGCCCCTTCTGAACTCGAGGGATTGTACCACAAATGATGGCTTGATCTAGAACTGGTACCTCACACGTGTATTTCCCATCTACACTTGCTAGTCTTAGTTGATAACTGGAGTGCACTTTCTTTGTTGTCTCAGTCCCTCCAAATAGAGCATGTGCCATTTTCTCAGAACCTGAGGGTATCAGTCCTAAACCATCTGCGGTCTTCTTCAGCAAGTATGATCGTTGCGATCCAGTGTCGATTAGGGCTCTCACGATGCGCTCCTCTTGATTTCCTGTAATTCTAACCAACAGGGTTTGTAGAAGTACGTCTTTGCTGCATGTCTGGTTACTCAATGTAGTGCTGGGGTCTGCCTTATCTGTCTCTTCCTTTTGTTTCTCTTCACGAGTCTTCTGCTGGAGCTCAGGGCACATTAGCACAATATGCCTTTTCCCACAGACATGACACATGACACTACATTTACATGATTTTGCCATGTGACCTCGTTTCAGGCATTGAAAGCAACATCCCGCTTTCATCAGAACATTCTTCCTTTCAGTTAAGGTCATCTTTTGTGCTTTAAAGCATTCCTTGCTGTCATGAGGTTTGCTGCAAAACACACAATTAAGGCTTAGACTTCTTGAATCCCCAGACAGTAAGCTAGTGGCTGTTGGAATGTTCGTTGCATCTTCCAGTCTCTTCCTTGGTTTGTTCACCGTCCTTTGTGAAGCCTGGAATCCCCCTTGAGCGAGAGTGATTCTCTGTTCTCCCTCTACTTCATTTTTCAAGAATAGAGACAACTGTTCAAGTTTCTCACAGTACACGTTTTCTACTGAATCGCTTAAGGGACGTTGGACAGAAGTTCTCAGCCAGACTCTCAGTAGTTCTTCTGGAAGAGATGACTCTACTAACGGGAACAAAAAAGCGGCATACCTGTCACTAGTCATCCCTAACGACTCAAGAGACCGGAGGTGAGATTCTAAGCGGTCATATAACTGCAATGGAGCAAGTCTCTGCGATGAAGTGACATTCTGAATCACCAATCCTAGTAGTTCGCGAACATAAAATTCAACAAGTAATTCTTCCCTACCAAATCTACTTTCAAGACACTGCACTGCTTTCTCATAATTGTCCGCAGTTGGAGGGAAACTGTTCACTACATCCCTAGCTCTACTGCCCTCCGTGGTGGCCTGGAGTAAATACTGGAATTTATCTTCTCGTTCTATATCTGGATCATTATGAATGCGTTGAAACTGACTCCAAAAACCTAACCAGTCCTTAACCTCTCCCGAAAATTTCCGTAGTTCGATTTTCGGTAACTTCAATTTCTTCTTGCCAACACTATCACTCATAACGGTCATAGCTCCATTTTCTTCAGTCGCAAGAAGAGCAGCATTCACATAATCAGTCTTATAAAGGGCCTCGTCAAGTTTATCGCGGTATTCTTGTACTTTCTCGTATTCAGTTACGTACTCCGACTCGTCGTTGTTATCGAGAAGGAATTCCAATATTTTCTCATCCGCGTCTTTCATTTCCGTGCCAAGGCGTTCCAATTTCGTAAATAGCAATCTTACCTTGTCAGAATCTGCTTCAGCCATCAGTGTATCGTATGTCTTCGTGAACATGGCCCGTATCGGCTTTCTCGCTTTTACGAGTTTATCCATATTTAATCGTACGTACGGGTATGTTCACGTCAAAAATATCCTGTCACGGTCGCCACTAATGTTGAATCGAACATGAAATCTACCCGACTTACTAATATTCGTCAAAACTGGCTTTATTCATCACAGACAAGGTAAATGACACAAATATTATAACAGATCAAAAAACATTCACAGCCTTCTTTTTCTTGTTTACAGTTCATCTTCTCCTTGCCTGAAAAATCATAACAGAAAAAAAAAGGAAAGGAATAACTAAGAGTTAGTGAACGTCACAGGTGGCATACACCTTTGTTTTATATATTGAGGACGTAGAATTCAATTTTCAGCCTGGTGTCGAACTGAATTCACTATGGCCAGTTTGTAGGACTGCCAACTGATCAATTCACTTAATCACTTCACAACACTTGGTATGTGATGCGAATAACCAGATCTACTCCAGTCTCTCAGGAATTATATGTATCTAGTAACACAGGCATATTATAGAAAAAATGAAACTTGATTAGCTTATATTACCTAAGACAACATCGTTCAGTGCAAATGTAGTGCGCTAATTTACCCCACATATGTATATATATCACACTCAAATACACAAGCTTATAGCCGACAAAATACGCTTTATATTTCCTCTGTGCTCTTCAAGACACACAATATCATAGATCGGCGCAACACTTCGCCATTACCTGCTCGTTCAGACCACAATCATTCACTTAATATTAAGCGACTTTCCTTACTTACCATCAGTTATACTTCTATTACTCATGATACATATTTCCTTTAAGATCTCACATTATAGGTCCCGCATAATCGTTTTACTGCATCGTCTAATTACTCACCTTTTTGACCTGAGTTACTCACCTTTTTAACCGTAGTTACTCACCTTATTTCTCACAATTACAGTCCATTCTACTCAAGATCCCGTTATTTCTCACGATTACTCCATTCTACCTATGATTATACCTCTTAATCACCTGTAGATATTCACCTTATTTCTCAAAATTATACTTCTTTCTATTCAAGATTACACCTCTTTATTGCCCGTAGTTACTCACCTTTCTCTCTCAAAATTACCTTTCTTTCTACTCTAGATTACCATTCTTTCGCGAAATCCGTATTCACTCACTTTATTTCTCAAAATTACACTTCTTTCTGCTCAATATTACCTTTCTTTCGCGGAATCCGTATGGCCAATAAAAAACTTAATTTCTCCACTACAAAAAAATCACTTACCTTTAAATCCTTTTATTAACCATCCTATCTACTGAAATATTAACTGTTCACAAAATCTGCCTAATTAAATTACGGGCATCAAAATAGAGCTTTACTTTCCTCTCTGACTTGGGAACTACCCTTAACGAATTAATATATGGGCTAATATAGGGTTCTATAATTGTACCCTGCAACATGCTTTCAATCTGCCTTCTCACAGCTTCCTGAAATTGGTAAGGTACGGGGTAGCGTGACCTACAAAAATACTGCGATCATGTACATTTAATGAATGTTCGTAGCAATTAGCTAATCCAATACGGTTTCTCAAATATATACTAATTCTCTTACAACACCTCCAACAATCGATCCACACGATCACTCTCTAACGCACTCTGTAATGCAGCCTCACGCAAGGAATCCTCTAGATAATCCTTCGTCATCATACTGCCTAAAAATGTAAAAAAACAAGGTTCCCTCTCAAGAGATACCCCAACAATCTCACCAATAACCTCACTACAAATATCGACTCCTTTAGTCATTAATACCTCCTCAAGTGTACATATATTCTTAGAACCACCATATAACTTACTTCAATTATTAAATGACATGATCACATCTCCACCCATTCATCTGAATTTGACACTACCCTCCTTATAACATAGCTGTGCAGAATGTTGCGACATCCTGTCCGAACCCATAATTAGTTAATATATCAGATTTGGAATCAAAAAACATACTTGTGTTCCAATCTTACTTTCTTTTAAAATTTCTGCAACCACTTGTTTAGAAATTGTGTGGAATATCTTTCCGCCGCAGTTAACACAATAGTAGTTCTAATTGGAATTTCCTATATTTTTTATACCATGTTCCTTCCTATTATTATAAAATGCTGCACTGATGCAGAAAACCTGACAGCCACTGTCAAAATGTGTATTGATACACGCCCCTAACACTTGTAATTTTAAGACTGAGTTAAAATTAATAACGGTAGGTTCTTTAGATACCTCCATAAATTCACTTAATAAATCATTACGGATATTTAGGTCATACGGTTCGCTCAAAATAGTAATACCGACTTACATAACAACTCTATCTGGCATTTTTAAGTTCTTATAACCTTCTTCGCTTCTATATTTATTTATAGTTACACTCTCTTCTCTCCTCATAACGATAGTTTCTTCCTCCTCCGTATTATATTTATCAATATTAACACTGTATTTCGCCTTTGCTCCTATTACTTCCCCTATTCTATCTTCTATGGCACGCCACTGCACTTCATAATCTTTCTCACTCTCTTTCATTATATTCTCTATTTCCTCTAACAACTTCATTTTCTCCCCTTTCATTTTACTTCTGGACTTACTAATTTCATGCCTTTCCTTCATTTCTCCACTACTATAGCTTAACGACCTTTCTAACTGTTGCTTTTTGCTTCTGCTTTCTTCTATATCCGTCCTTCTTTCGTCTTCTACACTATCTCTCTCCACCTTTTCCTCCACCATCGCGCTCTGCTTGTGCTTTTTCTTCCTATGCTTTGAATTACTTATCTCAGCTTTCTGCTTTCCTTGTTCAATAATTATGTCTTTCTGACTGTGCCTTAACGCACGCTTCTCTATCTCTGTTAACTTCATATTGACTTCCTTTATATAGGCTCTGACTTCTTCCCTTGTCTGCCTATTTTGTTCCTCTATAATTGTCTGCATTTTTATTTCTTGAGTGCTTATCACTTCCTTTATTTTACCTACTTCTATTCCTATCTTGTCTTTAATCTTCATCTCTTCTTTCTTGCTACGTTCCATAATCTCTACCTTCACGTCTTCTACTCTTTCCCTTACCTCTTGATTAATCTCTTCTACTTTCTTGCCTATAACTTCAAACTTTTCCCCTACTTCTATCCTAACTTCAACTATGGTTTTCTTTAACTCACTTTGCAATTCCTTTCATATTATTTCTTTGAATTCTGACATATTCTCCTTAATTCTCTCATACTTTTTATTCAACTCCTCATTCATCTTTTCCACCTTATCTAGCTTCTGATTAATTTCTTTATTATCTTTACATATCGCCTCTTTTATCTCCCTACTCCTCTCCTGATTTTGCCTACTTATTTCCTCTCTCATCTCCCTACTCATCTCCTGATTTTGCCTACTTATTTCCTCTCTCATCTCCCTACTCATCTCCTGATTTTGCCTACTTATTTCCTCTCTCATCTCCCTACTCATCTCCTGATTTTACCTATTCATCTCCTGATTTTGCTTACTTATCTCCCCATTCATCTCCTGATTATTTTATTGCTATCTTCTAGCTTCTTGTCTATTGCCTTGCTTATCTCCTGATTTTGCCTATTCATCTCCAGAAACATTCCCATGATCTCATCTAATTTATTTTCCGAAATATCCAAAGGCTTTTGTTTCTCCTTCCCTCCACTAGTCTCAGGATTTATTTCAGGATGTACCTCTATATTCGTCTCAGGGTTAACCTCGGGATTATTCTCAGGATTACTCTCAAGATTTACCTCCGACATCTTGGTATAATCCTCTACACTCTCAGCCTCAGTACCACTATCAACTTTCGAATAATTAGTTTTCTCGCCTTTACCCCTACTCCTCAATTTCCTTTGTTCCTCATCCGCCACCTCGAAGTTCACCGTATAAAGTTTACCGTTCCAAAATTCACCTCACTTTCCCCCAAATCAATCACTAATAATACACTAATTCACTTCCCTTTCCCCCAAAATCACTGACAATTTGCACTGAATTTACACTCACTCCTTCCGTAAATATCGTTAGGTTTTCGTGCCGCATAGTTGGGGACCATTTGTAATGTTTTCTTGTGAGAACTGTATCTTGCCCCAGTAGTTGGGCGTTATTTGTAATGGTTTTAGGGACTTAATGTCCCTCGTTGAGGCAGCCAATCGTAATGTGTTTGAGAGAACTGAATCTTGTTAATAAGAAAGCTCCTCTGTTGGGCGTTATTTGTAATGGGTTATGTTACATAGAATATTGTTAATATGCAATAATAAACTGATTATATGCAAAGGTTAATAATTAAATAGTCTCCCACTTTTGGGTGATCAAAATGAAACATTTAATTGTGTATTAATCTAATAGTGTATCTGTATTGTTGTCAGCTTCACTAAAAAAAGTACATATTGTGTAGTATTATATGTAGCCAAGGGCACCAGACCATTTATATATCATGATCAAAATAATATATTAAACCTCGGTTACACTGAGGTAGAGCATCGAAATTCCTATCTCCAGCCGTAGTGAAACTTACGTTATCTAACCTTACGATAATTAGTTCAGGAGTATGGTGTTGCCTTATAGTAATTTCTAGCTACTAAAGGAAACCAGTCAAACATTTGAATTTAAAAATGAATTTAATATATAAAAACAACAAGTGCAAAAAGAATAAAATACTAAAGATAATAATAATAAATTAAATTAAAGAATCTACTGAATTTACTTGTATTATGGGTCTTGATTGGAAATTGGAGTATACTGAGTTAATTGAATAAAATATAGATTGAATTTAATAAGCATGAGAGCCTTCTGATTTGACTGGAGTAAGACTGTTTTAAATCGCTCACCGCATTGAAGATCATTGTAGTTGGATTGTTGCGTAGAGAGTTCCTGATGGCCCTGATCTCCCTCAAAGTAATGAATTTATATGTGGATGACGGAATAAATTCCAAAAATCATCCCTGTGACAATAGCCGCCTCGTACACAACCCTGTCACAGTTTGATAAGACAGAATTTCTTATCAAATTCACCTACTTAAATATTCAACTGTCTAGTTTAACATTGCGTTACAGACTCCATCTCGCTACAAGTTCCACTCTTCTGCTCCACACAGCGCCATTCCCTCTCCTCCAGCAATTCAATAATAATAATGTCACCTTCAGTTGGGCGGCCGTCATATATATATAACGTTCCCAGGCACGCGCCCACCCCCACTTCTGAAGTCACTAGGCAATTTGCACGCCTTTCACATATCAATAATGACAATACTTCTTTGTAGCATTTCTCGGGAGGTCCAGCCCACCTTTTGTATGAAGTTGCAAAGGACTCATTCATCGGCCCAGCATTGTTAGTGGCAAGTCTTCATAGAATCCCTTCTTAGTATGATTTGTATACTGGTAGAATACTTGATGTGAAAGACATAAGTGTCTATTTATGTCATTTCCAAGAAGCCGTGGATAAGCCGGCCTTCCGTGAACACCCTCTTTCTTCCCTTGTATGTGTTTTCTTCAGAAATAGTATTCAGTCAAGCATCTAACTTATTTCAAATATAATATGTGTAGCTCCAAGTCCTTTCAATTGCCATAATATTCTACATTACCGCATAATAATAGATATAAATATATTAGTTAACATAATAACTAATTAAAGGTAAAAAATAAAATTTTTAAAAAATATTGATAATAATAATAATATTAATAATAATAATAAAATATATAAAATTATTTCATTCTGGTCACAAATTGGGACCATCACACCACTTAATCTAATTGGTACCGACACCAGTGGTTACGCTCGCTAAAGCGCAGCGTTAAGTCATGGGGCCCGGGTCTCTGCTGACTAGGTAGACGCGTGGGTTCGAGCCCCACCGTCAGCAGTCTTTGAAATGGTTTTCCGTGGTTTCCCCATTTTCAACACCAGGCAAATGCTGGGATGGTACCTTCTGACAGGCCACGGCCGCTTCCTTCCACATCCTTGCCCAGTTTCATTCGTCTTCATCCATTCCATCTCTCATCCCGGCGCGCAGGTCGTCCACGGGCGTCGACTAGAAAGATCTGCAATCGGCCTCTCAGGAGGCCACACGACAAAACAAAAAAAACTAACAGGTCAAAAAGCGTGTTGACCGACTGAAAAGTATAAAATGGCAGTTGTACAGGCAACACTGAAACAAATAGTTTCAAAACTACGTACAGTATAATTATTATGAGAGGATATAGTAAGAAATGAAACGACTGGATAATGGAATAGGGTCAAGCGTAGGAAGGAAGTGCCCGTGCCCTGTTAGAAGCTACCGTCCTAGCATTTGCCTGGAGTTGAAAACCGGGAAATCACGGAAGACCATTTCAAGGATTCGAACCCGCCTATCTACTGAGACCGGAGATAGCCTGGCCCCATTGACTTTGCTCGTTATTCCGCTTAGCTACCCCGATAGATTATTTTCTGGAAAGGAGAAAACTTACCACTGGCTGGCATCTATGTGATGAAAGTACAGTAGTGGTGATTTATATTGGGTTTAATGACTCTCTCGGTACTCAAGACCTGTTGTAAACCTGCATCCTGTGGAGTGATGGTTGACAGCAGACGGCCTTGCAGCAGGAAGTATACCAGTTATCGATAAGATAAAGCAGGTTATGTTTACAAATGGAGCTTTCTCGAAGGTGTGGTAAGACACGGCATTAATAACCTAGATCCTGTAAAGAAGAGCTCATCACTTCCTGAGCGTGGAGAACGGTTCTGAAGTGATCATAAATCACTAATATCATAAGCTTGCGGTATTTTTAGTGGCTTGGTATCTACTGGTAGTTGTAACTCTCCAGTCGGAATAAGAATTTTCCCAATGACTAGGTGGTGGTACAATATAGATGAGACTTTGACAACTCCGCAGTGTATCCCTTTGCAGCCGTCACACCAGAATTAAATTTCTTGGCAGAGCCGGGAATCGAACCCGGGTCTCCCCGGTGACAGCCATGAATGCTAGCCACTACGCAACGAGGCGGATAGGAAAGATTGGATAATATTCAGACCTACATTAGACATATCTATCCGGGAAACATAAGACGAAAATGTCATCGCAGGGGGCAAGCTCTGTGAACTTGCGGGACGAAGGGCGGAGGCAGGGTAGGAGCAGGCGTGAATTGAGAAGCCTGTCGACAGCCCGCCGTGTTACCTGATATTCTCGTCTATTCCAATACTGCTAACATGGGTCTTTTCTGAAACCAGTGTGGCGTTGGGAATGAGTGACTGAGTCACCGACTAATGTATTTGCTTCTATTACTACGCAAGGACCGAGAAACCTCATCACTCGTCACCACCACTACTCATAGTCGGCGATGCACATTCCTCTCAGGTCCACGCAGCTTACACCCGAGCAGTATGCCTCAAGAAAGCTACACCAGAAAACGCAGCTGCGTGCAAAACAAGATACTCTTTTTCTTTAACCCGTTGAATGCTACGCCTGTCAATAGGCGGTGCGCGAGAACGTTTTTTTTCTTTCTTTCAATTCCTCGTTCGATCTCGTGTGCCGAGTCGATCTCTGGCATGTTTTGCCATATGTTGGGCATTAATATGTACTACTACTTGAGTTTGGATTGTTGCTCCCAGAAGTAACTTACAGAGAATTTTCTAGCCGTCTGTCCTCTATAGCTGGAGTTCATCTATGATGTAAACAAGCATGGCGGAACCACAAGAAAGTTCTTCTCTCCACGTTGAGATTTCAGATCAAAGAATCCGTCAGTTACTAACTACTAGCATGGAGCAACATCTATTAATTGTATTTTGGGACATTTACCTCTTATGGAGTTGATGCGAAGGTTGGCACCAAAATTTTAAGAATTGTCTAAAAACATTTTTTTTTGTATTTTTATTAAAAAATCGTATAGATATTTTAAGCCCATCACCTCCATGATAAGTTAGACATTACGGCTTCTACTATTATTTTTTCATGCTATTGAAGAAACTCAGCACTAAGGTAGCAAACAGCTGACTGGTAACTCGGCACTTAAAAGGTTAATAACAGAACTGAGCGGTAATTTTACAGTTTAATACTTATGAACGGATTGGTGTCGTGAAGGAGAAACGGGGTGTTAGGGACAGGTGCATGCTTGAGATTTAAGTAGAACATGTTTGGGGTTGTGGGGAAGGTGAGTTACCGGCGGTTTATTTTTTTTTGATAACCCACTTCGGAGGTATGCACCAGCAGTGGGACAGTGACGGAATGGATTCAAACCTAAAGATCCATCGCTTAGATATAAACGAGGCTTCAGATACTGGTGTGAATGCAAAAAAAAAAAAAGCAAAAAAAAAAGGGGGGGGGGGTGGGATGAAACAAACAAAAACAGAATTTTCAGACAGGTACAAGAACAACTTGGCAATTATCGGGGAAGTGCTTATGTTGAGTATGGTATTTCACCGAATGCTGCGAGAGTAGCTTACTTTGTTTTCAAGCCCTGGGACTTTACTGTAGCCCAAAATAATGTCAGCTACACATTATAACAGCTAGTAATAGTACGCAATAACTCTGCATTTTGAAGTGGCTGACTGGAGTAGCTGACGTCACTTGGACGGCAACATCCGCTTTAATTTTTCTGGGTGGGGGAAGAGAGCTGGCCAGCGCAGCGGAGTGCAAAACAAAGCTGGGAGGACAGACCTGCATTCCGACCACACTCAACATTCTGTCACGTCACCCCCTGGAAGCCCCACCCCACCCAGGTGCCATAGAGGTAGGCCGTATTTCTCAGAAATGTAACCCAAAAACATGTCTTCGTTGAAACACCCGAATATAGTGCGCATTACCTTAAATAAGTAACAATGTAACCTTACGATTTGTCTCACTATAAAAATGGTATTTTACAGTAGAACTTCTTGTTGCTGGGTTGAATCAGGGTTGTACTCACTATGTTTCCAGACCACCTACAGACTCGGATACTGACTTATAATTGAAGTGATAGGATCAATTTTTCAGTGCTGCCTAGTTCTATTAAAGAAAGCTTTTCAGTCGGTCAACACAAATTGTGCCCAATTACATTAGGTGGGAAAACAAGTATTTATATATCCTAACCTGCAAGAAATATTACACGAGATATTCATCACAAAATAACACGCTCTTGTGTACAAAAATGGGTGGGTACTTAATTGGATGACATATTTAGATTGTCAAGCGATCATCAGATCTTGGTCACTTAGGCTTAGTTAATGTACGGTGCTTATGAATTACACTCTTGCACAGATATACAGTGTGTCCACAAAGTCTCTCCGCAGCGCGTGTCTCGCCTTGCGGGACGTGTTGGGTTGGCAATACATTTCTATTATGTTGTTACAAGGGAAACAATTACAATAAATTAAGTAATTCAATACGGTACTCACCACTATCGCACTGTGCTCCGTAAAGTTCCCAACAGCACGGAAAATCTCTTCCACTAAAAACACACGCTCTTGAGCAGTGAGCATTCCCACTGTACTCTGTATTACCAATAACGAACGCTGACGTCTGTCGAAGTACAACAGCTCCCCTAAGTATTTAGGAGTGATATTGGACAGGGCATTAACTTACAGACAGCATATTGCAAAAACAGCAGCAAAATTAAAAAGCCGTAATAACTTACTAAGTAGGTTAACTGGAACATCATGGGGCGCTGATGCCAACACACTCAGGACTACTGCTTTGGCTGTCGTTTACTCTCCAGCTGAATACTGTGCAGGTGTATGGTTGAACAGCTCCCATTGCCAACTGGTTGATATTCAACTCCGGCAGACAATGCGGATTATCTCTGGCACTCTACATTGCACTCCCTCACAGTGGATACCTGTACTGTGTAATGTTGTTCCTCCTCACATCAGGAGACAGCATGTTCTTTCCCTCCTGTGGCGCAGAATTATGAATAATGAAGTTCTCCCAATCCACCAAGACGTCAATCAACCTTCCACATCCAGGTTGAAATCACGGAAACCAGCCTACAAGACGGCTATGGAACTTACTTCAGCTCCATTCAACCCCCGAAATACATGGAAAGTTGAATGGTCTACCTCTCCATCTCGTGGCCTAATTGAAGTACTTGATCCTACCATCAAACTACCTGGATTCCATCTCCCTCGAGCTGTCTGGTCCCGTCTGAACAGAATTCGATGTGGCACTGCTCGAACTAGAGCAGCCTTACATCAGTGGGGTTTGATAGACTCGCCTCTTTGTGATTGTGGATATGAAGTGCAAACCAACAAGCATGTCGTGCAGGAATGTCCTCTATATATGTACTCTGGGACCTTAGAAGAGCTCCATGCAGCCACTCCTCAAGCTCTTGAATGGATTCAAGACCTGGCAGCCCATATATGAAGGGTCCTAATGCTGTAAATTGTTTTTTTGAAAATTTATATTTATTAATTATAGTACTGTCTTGTAAGCATCATACGCTAAATAATAAAAGCACGCGGGAAAATGCTGCGTTGCCACCGAGACAGGTCATGATTCAAGAGGCTTGCAGGAAGACGACATATAGTAAAGCCATGATTACTTCCGACTTGGCGTTTCAGTGTTAGGCTAGAGTTTCGTTCGCTAAATCGCGGCATCGCGACCGAAACTCAATTTATCGAAATATATCGATTTGAATGGTTGTCTGTGATTGGTTAAAGTGATTTTCCCTCTGACCGCTAGATAACTCTAAGGTAACACTGAAACGTCAAGTCGGAAGTAATGATTGCTATACTATAGGCTATACTGGGGAAGTTAGCCCCTTGCCTGGCGGTATAATGGCAGTGACAAGTCAAGGCACAGTAGAACACATCGTCAAACCACGTGCTCACTGCTGTGTCTGCATACATCGCAACACTGCTCGCTGTTGCCATGGAGACCGTTACCCCTCTCGTCTCCACTCCTCTCCTCACCCTTCAAGCGGATGACAGCCGTCGCCGTTTACCTTTTGTAAATCAGAGTAGACACTCAACTTGCCCAGGAACTTGACAAGAACGTAACTTGCAGTGTCAACACTGTCACGCACAGTCACTCACTGTCGGCAATAATGAACCGGTATTCCCCACCCTATCTCTCCTGTTGGAGGTCAACATGGAACAAGTGCATGCCTATGCCAACCGCTGCGGTGAGACTTTGCGTATACAGCGACATGAATTTGCTGCCAACCTAACACGTCCCGCAAGGCGAGATCAGCGTAGCTCACTGCTGCGGAGAGACTGCGGACGCTCTGTAAATACAATGTTTAGATTACGTAAGTTTGTAAAAACTTGTGTAACGTGTCAATCTTATTTACAGATATTATTGCTCACTTATATAGTTCTAAATTATTTTTAGTTGTAAAGTAACTACTGCAACTATTCTGTTGGGAGCTCACTTGTTTGCGAGCGCTGGGTGAGGTGGAGAACGAGAGGGAGGGGCTTCCTTCCATACGCATTACTTTCGTAGCCGTGGCAACCTGCTTACTGCTCTGTACAATATATCTACCCGTTGTGCAGACACTCAGTAGGCATTGACTTAGTAACTTTGTTGCTGTATGTTTCTGCCCTCTTTTTGTCGTTATCATCGCTCACCGTTTTATTTCTTTCCTCTTGTGACTTCCGGAGAAGTTTCTTTGTGAGAGAATTATTTTAATTTTATTTGAATTGCAGCCAATGGTCATAGCGGGGTATTTTAATTGAACGTCCGAAGGCTCCCCCATCAAGTTCAATTTCAATTAGTTCCAACTTTGGCTACTAGAGATGCCACTGTCACTGACACCTAGAAGCGAACGTTGGAACTTGATAGAGCGTTTCTAATCAAATAACCTACATACTTAGCTACACACTCCCAATAGTACTGGTAGGTTCTTTTACATGCCATAAATCTCTGACATGGGCCCGCCGGTTCCCCTCCGAAGGAAGGCATACTGAAGGATTTTAACGCTCTTAAAAAACCCGATGACTTCGGCCGGGTTTGAACCCGCGATCTTGGGCATAACAGTTCAGCACGCTACTGACTACACCACCGAAGCCGACTTGAAAAGAATTATTATAGCGCTATGTATTTAGGGAGGCAGATATAACTGAGCTTTAGCCAAACTACTAGGCGCCACTTTCTCGGCGGCTAGACTACAATGAATTCCTGATGGCACAAACCTGCGCGAATTTGTGAGCGAAGGGGGAAAGAAGGAGAAGGAAGGTAGTGGAGGGGGGTCACTGCAGATGTGATTCTGGAAGGCGCATTAACGTGCAATACAGTTACAGTAGGAATCAATGTGAACATTTCCGTAGCAACGAGCGAAGTGAACGTTTCTCCCCCCTCAATCACGCTGTAGCACATGAACTCGTTGCGTACGCATGTGCCATCAGGTAATAATTGCAGTCTACATTCCTCTGCCAAGCATTCAAGTGAACTCGCAACAGCACCCTGTACCTAAGCCCACTGTTTATCTGCTTGTCGCTCATCAATCATCACAAGTACACTCTGGGCCTGAAGTAACTTTTACTTTCAATGCATAGCTCAGCTTGCACACAACGATCGGAATCTACAATGTCAATGAACCGATTTGTTATAAGCTACTGACCGTATCTCTGTTATAATCCTGTCTGTGCAAGTGCCACCTTATCATTCCTTTTCGCGCATTCGAGATGGATTATGGCTGTCAATCAAAGTGAGGTACGACCGCAAGCAACCTTCCTTCTCCTGTTAAAGTGTCGAATGGCTGAGGCAGTTATAAATGAGAAGACACGGGTTTCACGGCCACCTCCTTCCCAATCCCCGCCTGAATTACAAATAAACGCACTACTGCAGACACCACAACAAAACAAATGGACGGACAATTTCAACACACTCCCATGTACATGGAGCTAAAGGACCATGATGCCCAAATGATACAACCACTTCTACTCCAGGCAAATACTTATAGCCTATAGTCCTTAGCGTTAAGTCATGACCGCCTCCTTCCCAAACCTGGCGTAAACTCTCCACTGTAGCAGCAACTTGCTCGGTCTCCACGGCGCGGCATTTTGTTCTAAATAGCCACTGAGAACAAGCAGTGAGAATAGGAAATGGCGTGCAACGGTGCAATACTGGAGACCTGACAAGCGAGCCGGCAACAAGGTCTGGACTCTGGACTCCACGTGGATTGACAGAGCAAATTAGTCAAGAATAATCAGCTATTGGTCAACAACGAACACTCATAAATAGGGCTCGAATATTTAGGGGCTAAAATCTGGAAAATATTTACTTTCATGTATTAAAAATACCTGAAATATGTGACAAAGAAGTAAAAATATTTAAATATAATGTAGTATATTAATGTGATTATAAACAATATGCACTACTCATGAATGCAATTTATTCTATGTCTCACTGACTGCTGAAGCATTATAATACACAACGAGATACATATTCAGGTTGTCCATCACAAATGACCGACGATTATAGCGAAACACTTATTCTGAAGGCGCGAAACTACGGCAATATGTGTCTTGCCCTTGAGGTGTTTTGTAACTTGAGATCGCTGTTTAGCCTTGATGCTTCTCCACATGGCTGGCAGAACAGAACGCCCCCATCAGAAAATTATCTTTAAATTCTGCAACAGACGATAACTTATAGATGTTTTTACTTTAAGCATCCTAGAACTGCCTTACACTTCACAGTGCCAGAAATGAACTGCATGTGAGTGACACTGGTTCCAGGTAGCTGGGGGAGGGGGAGGTTTAGTACGTGGTGCAATATGACTATGGACACGGAAATCCCCGACTTCCACAGTGAGTGGCACGGGGCAACAAGTTAAGAATAACACAGCTGCAAGCTGACATACGGTCTTCATGAAGATTATATAGCTCACAGGTTCTTCCCGTTGAAGTAACACAGAACACAAATGCAATAAACTGAAAGATCTAGCATTCTGATTTTAAAAATGTAAATATTATGTCTTTGTATGTGCTAATAGGTGAAAAGCAGGAATTTATGTATTAATAGAAAAAATGCTTAAAATATGTATTTAAATTTTAAAAAAATATTTACCTAAAAATCCGAGCCCTACTCATATAGTCACTGTGGACGTGAGGTACTGGGTAACTCTTTCCTCGGGGTTGGGATTCAAATTTTCCTCCTGATGAGAACTGCATTGATGCGCTGCTTTTTCCACTTCAAGTGGCGATCAATCTTAGAGAGTTTACACTCTTGTCCGATGTCACTGTAAGCGACGAGTAGCCAGTCGTTAACGAGGAAATTGAGAGAACTATTTGCAGGACTGATGGTTAATATGATAAGCCTCCGTGGCTTAGGCGGCAGCACGCCGGCCTCTCACCGCTGGATCCGTGGTTCAAATCCCGGTCACTCCATGTGGGATCTGTGCTGGACAAAACGGAGGCAGACAGGTTTTTCTCCGGTTACTCCGGTTTTCCCTGTCAAAATTTCATTCCAGAAACGCTCTCCACTATCATTTCATTTCATCTGTCATTCATTTAAGCATTGCCCCAGAGGAGTGCGTCAGGCCTCGGCAGCCGGCACAGTCCATATCCTCGCCGCTAGATGGGGGCTTCATTCATTCCATTCCTGACCCGGTCGGAGACTGGAAGCAGGCTGTGGATTTTCATTTCATGGTTAATATGTCGCAAGCCCCTAAATGAATCGACAACAGCAACAAACGCATGGTGTAATACTGGATTATGGACTGTTTTTTTATATTGTTCTGTTGTTGACTGAAATAAATAAATAAATAAATAAAGTGTACATTGATTATTTCAGATAACGTGGCCGTTAATCTCGTGTTCTTCAGGCACGGGACCTCCTTTTTATTCATTTATTGTGAGAATCAAAACTACCGGACGTGACATTTTACCTCAAAAATGTCATGCATTAACCGAAAATCGAGACCGATCCTCCTTGGTGAAAGGCAAGCGGGTTGGCCGCTGTGCATCACATCCTCCTTTTGTCTGATAACTTCTGCTTCCCTGGTTTTTTTTTTTTTTTGGTCTCCTGAGAGGCCGAGTGCAGGTCTTCCAAGTCGACGCCCGTGGGCGACCTGCGCGTCGGGATGAGAGATGGAATGGATGAAGATGAATGAAACTGGGCAAGGATGTGGAAGGAAGCGGCCGTGGCCTGGTAGAATGTATCGTCCCAGCATTTGCCTGGTGTTGAAAATGGGAAACCACGGAAAACCATTTCAAGGACGGCCGACGGTGGGTGGTGTAATACTGGATTATGGACTGGGCCCATGACCTAACGCTGCGCTTTAGCGAGTGTAGCAATTGCTGTCGGTGCTTGCCTGGTGACTAATAATGAATGTAAGCTAAATGTTTTTATTTGGGTGAATAATTGGGTTGGAATTCCGGTTAATGAAATAAGATACCAACCTGGAGACAATCAGCTTGATCGCTGCGTCATCACGCCCTTCTTTTATCTGATAACCTGTGTTTCTTTGGTGACTGTAATAGTAAATGTAAATGAGATTTAAAATCTTTTATAAAAATGATCTCCTACCTGTATTTTATAGAAACTCTTTCTGTATCTGGTGAATACATTTAATCTTGAATTCAGTACTTAGTTTCATGTTTCTCTAAAAACACGTTTAATTTTTTTAAATGGGTAATTTTAACATAATTTTGAAAGCCTTAACAACCTAAATGGCATCTTTTGCTAAAACCTTACTTAGCCTATTACCTCTTCGATCACCATGCATCACCATGTATCTTAATTATCTCCGAACAAAATATAATAATTTAAAAGAAATATATAAAAACGGAACTGATACATCTGCCCGCGCCACTTTTAGCAGAAGCTCCATCGGCAGATATATCGGTCGCCTGGCACTATACGGGTAAATGAAATAGGACACCAACCCAGCATTTGGCTGGAGGGAGCATGGAAAATACCGGAGAAAAACACATTGAGGTTGGCCGCTGTCAACCCAGATTCTCTGAGCTTGTAGTTCATATTGCAGCCATAGAGTGTGATTTAACACTCTCGGCTTTACTGCTGCTTCTAAGCCTATATTGTGGTTCAGTTTCAGATGTGTTCTGTTTATTGTTGCACTTTTGTGTAGATCTATCGTCTCAACAATGAAATGTTGATTTAAATGTGATATATTTATAAAGGGTTTTACTTCAGGGTTGTCTTATTCTCAACCAGGAATCAAAACACGAGAGAAAATGACCGAAGCAGTCGTCTCAGAGCGAGTTCAGAAGGTACATAAAACGAATCTGCTAAAAGGGCATATGTGTAAGTACTTTAATATTGTTTTCTTTTCACGAATTTCGAGTACAATTAGATCTTTTCATATTAAGTTGAAGTATTTCACTGAACGTGCATGCTTAGTGCATGGAATCACTATGTAGTTACAATACATACAGCATTTACTAAGCCTGCACCTATTCTCGTGTAGAAGTTGGTACACACTGTAATTTACTGCAGAGTTTAGTAGAATCTTTTATGTAATTATGTAAGTTACTTTCGGTGTCGGCCTGGCGGTAGATTTCCTATATAGTTACACTCTGTAAATGAATTTTAAACGTAGAATTTGTTGTAGATATCTAGATTGAGATTATAAGGTATATCTAAAATATACGACAGTAAATGGAATTTGTGTTCATATTTGAACAACGAAAATAGTTCCTATGAGATGTTTTGATTTGCAAGCTTCCTCTGTGGATAAGTGTCCCCCTCATGGTCCCAACATTGCGGGAGCGATTGCCAGCTGAGGAAGTCAGATTATTCAAGGTCAAAACGTCCGGGAAAACTGAGACAAGGGGTGCTGCTGCTTCATGATGACGCACGTCCCCATACTGCAAAGGTCGTAACGCTGAAGATATTACCCATTTAAGATTTGATTGCCGCTGAGCGTGACAGCGCCAGTGTTTATTGTAGCAGCTGCCCCGCACAGTGAAGCGGGGAACACAGCGATGACAGAATGCATTCTACACATAAGTCAAGCAACATTGCGCGTCACAGGAGCTCATGTCACCATGGACAGTTAAACGATGACTGAGGCTATTGGAACTGAGTCATATCATACTCGTGCAACTGTACCCGGCAATGAAGCAGGCTAACGTGTGACACAAACTCGAGAACCCACCCTATAGTCTTGATCTCTCCCCCATGTGTGATTATCACGCCTTCGGTCCCTTAGAAAAGGCATTGAAGGGTCGACGATTCCTGTCGGACAAGGATGTGCAGCAGGCGGTTACGGACTTCTTCACTCAGCAGAACACGGTGTTTTACCACATGGGGATCTTCAACCTGGTGCGTGCTTTGGTGGGACGAGTGCCTCAATGCTAGTCCGCCTCGTTGCGTAGTGGCTGTCACTGAGGAGGCCCGGGTTCGATTCTCGTCTCTGCCAAGAAATTTAATTCTGGTCTCGACATCATGGTCATTTTCCCCCGTGTACCTGGGTGAGTGTGGAATTTTTCCGTTAACCTGTGTTAGTGAGTTAGTTATTGTTGTTTTAAAGGGCGGAACTACGAGGTCATCTGCCCATTAACCTGTGTTGATGTGATGGTTGTATTAGTGTGTGTATTTGTAATTCAGGTGGGAATTGGGAAGGTAACGGCCGTGACCGTAAGTTAGGAACCATCACGGCAATTGTCTGTAGTGGAAGTAGGAAACCACGGAAAACCACTTCCAGGATGGCTGAGATGGGAATCGAACTCCTGCTGCTGCATTGACTGGATCCGTTGCCAACGAGATACTCTATTCATAGGCAGGTCAGTCAACTCAGGCTCGGGTATACTGTAGTGGTAAGAGGAGCACCAATTAGGAAATGGGCAGGTGAAAGATAGCTAAGGTCATCTGGGTCATTTGACAAAGCAGTCATTGGGCGAGAATTGAGGCATGCTTCGATCTGCGTGACAAGTGTACAGAGCTCTTCGAAGGTCATTAGTGTATTTCCGGCAACTCTCCTTAAGTAGTACTCCATCGACTTAACAGCGGCGTCCCAGAGCCCACCGAAGTGTGGGGAGCCATGTTATGTCTTCCATGTCTAAATAGTTCTTGATGTCTTCACAGAAGGTACTTGATAGTAACAGTTTGCGTAGATCTTGCAGTTTCTTGCTGGCACCAAAAACGTTCGTGCCATTATCGCTATAGATAATGGAACTCTTGCCTCGTCGTGCTGTGAACCTCCTCAACGCTGCCAAGAATCCATCAGTACTCACTACTTCCAGGTGAAATACCTTGATTACTAGGCAGATGTAACTCTTGACTGTAAGTTTCTCACTTTTCCTGACCTGATGAGAAAAGGTCCCTGCGTAGTCGACGCCTACATTTAGGAATGGTCGGCTTTTTTGCACTCTGGTCACAGAAAATTGTCCCATCAACTGTTGACACGTTGTTGCTTTGAATCTAAAACACTCCAAACATGTATGAATGACTCCACAAAACTGCCTTGGCGGTGGGGATCCAATATCTTTCACGTAGGGACGAAATGGTGAGTTGTGTGGCTGCATGTAGAAGCCGAATATGTTCCCCCATAACCACAAGTTTCGTCAGAGTATGCTGTGGCCAAAGAAAAAGCTGATGCTTAGAGCTGTATGGCAGGTTTGGGTTTCAAGCAGTCAGCCGTCACTGTCAGCATTCCCTGGTTGTCTAAGAATGGGTGCAGATCTGCAATCTTGCTCTTCTTGGAGACGCAGCAGGAACTACTTGAAATTGATCAGCTGCAGTCCTTACCTGAATTACAGAAAACATACACGCGGGCGATGTGGCACTAATATCTGACAGTATTTATGACCTACAGGAGAGTTTAGACCAATGGAGAAGAGCTCTCGAGTCTAATGGACTGCGCACTAGATGAACCAAGACTGAATATATGGTATGCGACTTCCACCACAATAAACTCAGCATGACAAATATGGAACTTAAACTACATGGTGAAACCTTACCAAGAGTAACAACATTTAAATATCTAGGTTTTGCCATTGCTGAAGATGGCACGATAACCATCGATATAATCCATAGGGCCACGTCTGGGTGGAACAAATGGCGCGAACTAACAGGAGTTTTATGTGATCCGAAAATATCTATAAGAACCAAGGGTAAAGTTTATAAAACTGCCGTAAGACCAATCCTACTCTATGGCAGTGAAAAATGGGCTACTACAAAGGCACAAGAGCAAAGGCTACATACATACCACTGAAATACGTATGTTACGTTGGGCAGGTGGAGTTACCCTCAAAGATAAAATCCGTAATGAACATGTATGAGGCAGTTTCAAAGTACTGTAGCGCCTATAACTGAGAAACATTTAAGCGTCCAGGCTAAGGTGGTATGGACATGTTATGCGAACACCGGAAAATCATGGCTACACAAAAGAGAGGGAGCGGCAGACCTCGAACAACATGGATGACGAATGTCCAAAGGGGCATGAGGGTATTGGGTCTATCTACTGATGATGCTCTACAACGAAACAAATGACGCCTCAGGATTAAGAAAGCCGACCCTGCGTAACGGGAAATGGCGAGGAAGAAGAAGAGAAGACACACTAATACAGCCATCACAATTTACACCGGTTATCAGTAGAGACCGGATTTTAAAGGGAAAAATATTCATTAAAAAAGGACCAAAAAGGGGGAAAATATTCAGTAAAAAAGGATTATTTAAGAAAAGGGAACTGGTCAAGAGAATAAGGGAAATAAAAAGGTATGCATAATCAGTTACACTTCTAATTTAACTTTACTGGATTAAAGAATGGTATCAATTACATGTCCAACATTTGAGGATATTAAGTATATAGGCCTATTCTCTTTTATGTAGTGTCCTTGTGTTACAGTGTTTATTGCATTAAGAACGAATTGAACCTGATGACATTTAACATTTCAATATGTTTGAAGGTCAAATTTTGTCTCTTTGAATTTAAAATATCTTTATACAAAGAAAATGAGCGCTCAACATCAACGGAAACCAGTGGGGAATATTTGGTTTTTACTCTAAACTCTAAATCAGTGCACTTCACTAGTTTTTCAATGTCTGGATTCTTTGATAAGCTTGCCTTAAGTTTTTCTTTTGCGAATCCCTCAAGCATGTTGTCATTACTTTCAACCAAACTCCACTGCACCTCCTTGGATAAGCACTGTTCTTCCAGTTGCAAGATGGCGGCAGGAAGAAACTTGAACGTATGCACTGCGTACAGCTCTGTCTCCAAATTCAGGTCACTCAGCAGGTCCTTCGCTCGACCCACAGCTGCAGATTCAACATCGCCCAAAGACTGTATAAATTCCTTTATCTTAGTGAAATGTTCACAACGGAAAACAGCACATGAAATCCATGTCCCCCATCTAGTTATGATGGGAAACTTAGGTAGTGGTAGGCCTGTAACTTCCTTGTAAAGCTGTATTATACTTGGAGCTTTAATCAATGTCTTCTTAAGTTCGGATATGAAGGCATTTGCAACAATATATTCAACCCTTATTGCTTCACATACCCTATGCAAAGCATGGGCAATACAAGTTGTATGGTGTAGATAAGAATACACAGGCTTCAACTGTGCAAATGCTGAGACCATGTATGATGCTTGGTCCGTAACAACTTGCCACACTTTGTTGTACTGTATTCCTGATGGCCAGAGTTTAAAACAAGTCATTGAAACTCTGCATTATAGATGTAGAGTTTACTTTTTCCAATTCGTACATGGCAGCCAACATTGGTTTTGATGGGTCTCCTGTCAATGGCATCACTATTACAAGCTACTGCTGCCACTTAACGGTGCGTGTTATTCTCTATGACTCTGTCTCTTCATCCAAAATGAAGCAAGCTGGATGGTCTCCAACAACCTCCTTAACATTTTGTACATTAGCTTCATAAATTGGTTGTAGGTAACTCTTTCTAAGTGTACTTTCATCAGGGACAGTGCGTTGTGTGTATTTTTCCAAGAAACTCTCCATTGCTGGGTTATTCACCTTATTTAAAGGAATTCCACACTGAACAAAGGTAACTGTGAGGTAACTGAAAAAAAAAAGTTTCGTTCCCTGCTTTTTGTTCGGCCTTCTGAAAAGATTCCTGTAAAAATGACTGGAAACTTTCGCACGAATAGCTTTGTTTTTCTCATGTTTGGCATACTTGAGATGCTGAATTATTTTGTCCTCTATATGTTTCCCATCTACTTTAATATCAATATCACATAGAGAACATCGAACAACGGTACCATCCGTTTCGATTAAATCGTCCTTGAAACTGATTACCGCTCTTCGCGTATTATTGCTTAATGACGACTTCGCCATCACTATTACAAGCTACTGCTGCCACTTAACGGCGCGTGCTATTCTCTATGACTCTGTAACCAAAGAGAATAGGCTGTAACTGCTTCACACATTCTGGAGGGGATGCGACGAGTCTAACAACACCTGAGGGTGGGGTGAGGCGGTGCAGTGGGCGAGTTCAACACTGGGGTGAGTTCGGTATAGAACCCGTGTTAATTCTTTCTTCCCTTACGCTATATCGGTATTTTATGCAGGTATTTTCCCTCAAAGTGAAATAAATTCTTGAGGTTTTGCCGTATATTCTTAAAAAAAAGGGAAAATAAGTGCAGATGTAGGAAAAAAAGGAACAAGGACTAAAAAAAAGGGAAAAAAGGGAAGTTAAAACACGGCAATCTTGAGTTTTAAATACAGTTTTAACCCATAGTAACGATTATTTGTTCCCAATTAATTTTTTTAAAAAAGGTATTCCCTTTAAAATCCGGTCTCTAGTTATCAGACAGATTCTACACACACACACACACACACACACAGTATACATGACCGCGTTGTCGCAGCCCCTAAACTGAGAAACCAACCAACCAACCTTTCAACAGGTCCACGGCACTTTTTTTTTTCAAATTCCCATCCCTCACCCGTCTTGAAAAGAATAAATAAATGGCAATTGGTTGTATAATAAAATAATAAAATTTTATAACTACATGGGCCTATATTTGTTATTCCGTATGGATTGATTGTGAAAGTAATAGGTCGATGTTTTATCAGGTCCTATTATGTTACTATATAGATGAGGAAAGCTAAAGCTCTTCGCTGAAAGGATTATCTCATGTCTGACATATGCTGTATGTAACTCATCTAATTAGCGGAGTGAAGAGGCATTTCCACGAACACGGCAGCAGCTGAGTGCCTGCTACAATACAGAACACACTACGAACGTAATCTTCTTTGAGGCATATTTTTTAATATTCTACGAGTAATTTATTTCGAAAGATTTTGCGAACTATATGATTGAGTTTCATAACCTTGTTTGGTAAGGTTGGATTGAGTGTTTTCTAGAACGTTGATGGTTGGTTGGTTCCTCAGTTCGGAAGCTGCGACAACGCGGTCATATAGCCCTGTGTACTTTGGGTGTGTGTAGAATCTGTCTGATAAGCTAACCGGTGTTAATTGTGATGGCTGTATTAGTGTGCGTTATGTTATTCGGGTAAGTACTGCAGACGATCAATTTCAAGTAGTTCCTACTATTGCTACCAAATGCTACCGTCAACGACACCTAGCCGCGAACTTGGCTATGAGATGCCACCGCAACTGGCACCCCGCGGCGAACGTTGGAACTTAATAGAGCGTTATTAAAATTTATCCTACACAGAATTGTAGTTAGTTGAAGGTTCTTTTACATGCCATAAATCTACATGGGCCCGCCGGCTTAACTAAGCCTCGAAAGGAAGGCATACTGAAGGATTGTTAACGGTCTTAAAAAAAATCCGATGACTTCGGCCGGGTTTAAACCCGCGATCTTGGGCATAGAAGCTCAGCATGCTATCAACTATGCCACCGAAGTTGCCCTTTTCTAGAATGTTGTATTATGGATGGTAAGTTGCTGAAATTACGTCTTTCAGTTTGCTTTTATATTGTAGCGACTGCTTGTTTGTGACTGCCATACTTGGCTGTCACCGTGGAGGTCCGGTTTCGATTCCCGTCTCTGCCAAGAAATTTAAATTCTGGTCCGAGGGCTGCAACGTGAGGCAAAGCTGAGAATCGGTGGGTTTGATTCCCACCTCGGCCATCTTGGAAGTGGTACGTATACCGTGGTTTCCCACTCCTATTCCAGGCAAATGCCGGGATAGTTCTTAAACTTAAGGCTACGGACAGTCTCCTTCCAAATCCACACTTGAATAATAATTATCCACTAATACAGCCATCACAATAACACAGGTTATCAGCCATAATTACACACACTAAAGTACACGGGGCTGAATGACCATGATGTCCAAGCCCCTTAAATGAAACAACGATTCCCACCTCAGTTGTCCTAGAAGTTGTTTTCCGCCTTTTCCTCCACTCCTACTCGAGGCAAATGATGGGATGGTATTGACTTTAGACCACAGTCGCCGCCTTCCATACACTAGCCCCAATTTAATAATGCATACACTATTACAGCCATCACAGTGGCACAGTTTATCAAAGAGATTCTACACACAATCAACGAATCAACAACAACAACTGATTTATTTTGGAGCTTTGTGACATCGCGGTCATGTAGCCCTGAGTTCATGGGTGTATGGGGGGGAATCTGTCTGATAACCTGTGTCAATTTGATGTCTGCACTTGTTTGTGTAATCGTACACCACCTCGTGTCATAGTGACTAGCATTCTTGG
Organism: Meconema thalassinum; assembly: GCA_946902985.2. Classification (NCBI taxonomy): domain Eukaryota; kingdom Metazoa; phylum Arthropoda; class Insecta; order Orthoptera; family Tettigoniidae; genus Meconema; species Meconema thalassinum. Next base: position 252,220,584 of record OX336393.1, read on the forward strand.
CTTCACTATGGAAGCCCGAGTTTGATTGCTGGTTCTGCCGAGAAATGTAATTCTGGTCTGAGGGCTGGAGCGGGGTACACTCAGGCAGGTGTGATTCTTACCTCAGCCATCCTGGAAGTGGTTTTCCGTGGTTTCCTATTTCTACTCTAGACGAATGCCGGGATGGTACCTAACTTAAGGCCACGGCCGCTTCTACCATAATCTTAACCCCAATTACAAATACACTCACTACTGCAGTCATTACAATGACATAGGTTATCAGACAGATTCCTCCTACACCCAAGTACACTGGGCTACATGTCCATGATTTCGCCAAGCCCCTAAATAAAATCAACCATAACAACTAGTTCGAACCGGTTGCCGCAACATATGTTTGTAATTGGGGCTAATAATAATAATATCGTATGGCCTCGGTGCCGGGTGCAAGCTTTGTTTTTTTGACACCCAGAGGGCATCTTGCATGTCGAATTTTGTTGTTCCTTGAAGCACTATGACAGTCAATGAGGTTAGATATCTAAGCTCCTTGACACTATAACGCTTTCTAGTAGAGAAATGAGGAACTTTGTGTTGGCGGAAAATCCCGAGATTAATTTTGCCATTATGATCACGGCCTACTGAATTCAAATGAGTTCTATTACAAGCCAACATCGTATGACTTGCGTGTCGTGATTTTTGCCGCCTTTCAAAAATAACTTACCATGGCCAGGAGCGAACCTGCAAGCTTTGAGGTTAGTAATCAGACACGATAATCCACTCACCCATCGTGGCAAGCATTGGGGCTGTTATTGTGGTAGGAGACGGCCGTGACCTTAAATTAGAAACCATCCCGGCATTTGCTTGGGACAGACATGGGGAAACCACAGAAAACTACTTCTGGGATTGTTGAAATAGGAATGGAAGCCACCGCTTCACAGTTCTGCACCACGAGGTGAGTGAACACACATTTCTTGACAGAGCTAGGAATCGAACCCGGACCTACGCGGCGACAGCCAAGTATGCTAGTCAACTCGCCACGACGCGACGTGGACATATATTCATTAACAACTATCGGAAGAGACCGTGACTTGGAATACATCTGCAGAATAATGTTACATATGGCGTACGTAATTAGCATTCCTCTACCGGTCTACCGTGTAGCTAGGGAGACTGCTTGAAAGATCTGAAAAGTGTAAGGACCATTGTTCTTCGTGATGTGACTGTTGTAAAAGAAAGTCTTTATTCGGACAAGATACAGTAGTAATTCACAATTATTTTTCAATCTAATTTATGCAAAGAAATTCATATTTTTCTTTATCAACGCAGAATATTAATATTAAGTTTTTGTGGCTGGTGTAGAATTTGCCTTCTAAATAGGTGACCCCCCAGCCCACATTCGGACCGTTTCTTAATTTTTGCTACCCCGGAATAAAGAGTCACACACCAAAAATGGATAGCGTGAAAAAATGAACAGGAGAAAAAAAAACTATCGCAGAGAGTGTGGTCTCAATCCAGTTATGTTTCTACATGTGGGGATATTTTTTTTTGAAAAATATATTTGCCTTATTTCACCACATTCAATAACAATAAGTAACGTGAATGGAGTATGAACAATGTAGAGAATAACGATCAAACTGTTATTCATGTCATATCGTAGTCATACCGCTGCCAAGTCAGCATACCACAGCGTACAGTTCAGTACCGGAAGTCTAAAATTTCATTTGATTGTGCGTTTCTCCCACTCTTGCTGTCTGTCAGCTCGTTGGGTGTGGGTTACCGACGTATTAATACCTGTGCTATTCTTCTTCTGTGAGTGGATCTCTCAAAAACATAAGCATGCGTATCGTTAATGGTACATTCTTCTCAGATGACACGTGGAATCATAAATCCACAGTATTGTGATGACTGATTTCAAATATAATTACATTTGTCTACTAATATTTGCGTTTCAAAGGTGGATATGAAGAGATACAATGAATATCTATCTTTGGACCACATCGTGGCTGTCGCCCCGGAGGTCCGTGTTAGATTACCGGCTCTGACAAGAAATTTAATTATGGAACGGGGTACATTCAGTCTCGTGAGGTAAAACTGAGAAGTGGTGGGTTTGATTACCTCAGTTTTCCGTAGTTGACCATTTCTACTCTGGCACAAATGCCGGGATGGTTTCTAACTTAAGGTCACTGCTGTCTCGTTCCCAATCCTCAACTGAATTACACACACACATATCAATACAGCCAACACATTAACACAGGTTATCAGGCAAAATTATACACACACATCCAAGTACAGGGGAATGAATAAATGACCGCGTTGTCTAATCCCCTCAAATAAAAGACAACAAACGAATATCTATTTGGTGAGTGATTCTTACGGCCATGTCATGCGTGAGAGCTGAAATGAGTGGTGTATGGCCATTGGAGAGGCCTGCTGCAGGTCTTATAAAATGACGCTGTTTGGTGACTTGCGCGTCATGATAAGGGTGAAAGGAATGTTGAAGCTGCAAACATGCATTTCCCAAGACAAAAGAATTAACCGTCCGAAGTTATAATCACATGACCCGGCTGGGAATCGAACCTGGAGCCCTTTGGATCAAAGGCAAGTTCGTCACGAAACTGGACAAAGAAAGATGACATGAAGATGAAGGAAGTAGTCGCGGCCAATTAAGAGATTGTCGTGACGGCTAACGCGTACCCAGGTGGCGTTCGTTCATACTCATAGTCCTACCGCTCACAAACAGTCCCGCCCAACTTGAAAGGAGGGTTTGGTGTGTGCTTCTTTTCTCTCGACAACAGATGTCTCTCGTGATTTAAAAGTATTGCAATGTACAGTGGCAGCATAACTATCGTCATAGTGAGAGAGAAAATTAAGAGACAGCTTCTACTTAAAGCCCCAAACCATCCCCCCGCTGGGCGAGAACAACTTGCATAAGTTTTAGAATCAATCGCATGCCGATTTGCTTGAAAATACCTTGGATTCGGTTGTCCGACGCCCCCCATTTCCCTGGAGTTGAAAATTCCGAAAACCATTTCAAGGACGCCGACGGTGGGCTTCGAACTCGCTAGTCTAGTCTTGCGCCTCAGCGAGTGGAGCTACCACGAGTTTTTTATTTTAGCGTATGGCTTCTAGTGCCGGGAATGCCCGAGGACATGTTCGGCTCGCCAGTTTGTAGCGGCTTCTGTGCGGACACCCATGAGGTGAGCTACAAGTTCAGTCGCGTGTGGAGTGTTCTCTGAGGAGGAAAGTGTGATTGTAAGGACGAGGAGTTTTAAGGTAGCGGCTGTGACCTATAGTTAGGGACCAACCCCGGCATTTGCCTGGATGGAAGATAGGAAACCACAAAAGACTATCTTCAAGGTTGCCGGCGTGGGGTTTCGAACCTCCTCGCCTTCCGGATGTGAGCGACTGCCAGCAGCCACGCCGTAACGACCACGGCTAACTCACCCGATACCACTAGTGATAAATTGATCCATTGAAACAACGTAAATGATTTTAATGCAACTAAATTTTACCAGTGTAACCACCATTCCTAGTTATTAACAGAGGTACTCAGTGGTTTAATCGTGTGAGTTATAGGCCTACCGTCCACTTCGCCTGTTGGTAGTCCCGAGTCGAAATTTCGAAAGCGGCCATCATATTTGCTTTTCCCTTTGTTTTTTCGCGCTTCTCCCAGGCATATTCCGTCATGGTCCCTATTTCAAGTTCCAAGGCACCTGTTTCAAGCCTAGCCATTAATTATTACTGTCAATATTAGTGGGTAGTTTGATGATATACTACTAATAATAATAATAATAATCTACCGACGTTCTGTTTCATGAAGTTTTATTGTCAGGCTTAAGTTTCTTGTTTAAGAAATATACTGGCAATGTACAACACAGTGACCTGGAAGTCCACAGGAAGAGTCTCTGTTGGCCAAGTGTTGTTACCTCCAGCAGAGAGAAATTCCCTCCGCGGGTCAATGACCTGACTACGACTGACACTTGCTTGCTCAGCGGAACAACCAGAGAGAATTGCAACACACATGACGGGATCCACGCTAAATCGGCCAGTTTCACCATAAACCCACTAGTACACAATAACTCTTCAAGTCTTGGGCCAATGTTGGGGCAACGGGACATCGTTCGAACCAGTGTTGCTTTCTAATGCCATAGTCGGAGTCACCCAAGTTCACTTCCTGGTGTAGCGGCTAGCATTCTTGGCTGTCACCCCGGAGGTCCGGGTTAGATTCCCGGCTCTGCCAAGAAATTTAATTCTGGTCTGAGGGCTGGAACAGAGTACACACAGCTTCGTAAGGTAAAACCTCAGTCATCCTGGAAGTGGTTTCCAACACCTTCTCCAAGCAAATGCCGGAATAGTTCCCAGCTGATAGCTACGACCGCCTCATTCCCAATCCTCAATTGAATTACCTGTAGTCTATCTCGTGGCGAAGTGGCTAGCATTGTTGTCTGTCACCGTGGAGGTCCGGGTTCGATTCCCGGTTCTGCCAAGAAATTTTATTCTGGTCTGAGGGCTGGGACGGGGTTTACTCGGCCTCGTGAGGCAAAACTGAGTAGAGTCGGTTTCGATTCCTACGTCAGTCATCCTGGATGTGGTTTTCCGTGGTTTCCCACTTCTATTCGATGCAAATGCCGGGGTGGTACCTAACTTATGGCCACGACCACTTCATATCCAAATCCTGCCTCGATTACAAAATACACACACTAGTATAAACATCACAGGTTATCAGACGATTTCTACACACACACCCAAGTACAGGAGGCTAAATGACCACGATGTCCAAGCCCCTCATATGGAACAATAACATGAAGTCTTCTAACTTTTAAATACGAACCACCATGTTGTTTATTATTTTAAGAAACCGAGATCAAGTGGTCAAGTATTGTGTCACGGGAATAGGCCTATGCCTGTGGGAAGAGATTTCTAATATTGTCAGTGTTTTCTTTTCTTTCTAATTTGTATCTTACTTAAGGCTACTGTGTACTTACTTCACACAATTGGAAATCGATGAACCATTCTGTAGAAAGAGAGGTGATGGGAGCCCCAGATATTTAATTTGACTCACTTGTATCATCGTCATCACATTTACACGTTGGTACAGACACAGTTGCAGATAGAAGGATATTATAGTCAAACAACCCAAGGATTGTTCTTTTAGGAATTTATTTTTCTATTTTACAAGCCTATGAATATATTGAAGCTCCCTACACTTACAACCATCACAACAACACAGGTTATCATTATTATGGTGTTGCAAGCCATTTTTCAGTGTTACCTTAGTAATCGGAATTAATGTTTTTCAGTCGGCCAACGTGATTGTACCCAATGGTAATGGGTGGTTCCCTAATCCTGAAAAAAGAAATACATGAGATTAATAAATGCACTAGGATGACCAGTTTCGATCGTCAAGCGATCATCATCAGATCCTTTACACTTAGGCTATTAAATCTATGTCTAAAAGTATGGGTTATAATATTTACAATACATACACTGAACTGCACGCAGCAGAGGTGGCAGCTGCGCGGGAATGGACCACTCATCGCTCAAACAACTAAGTTGACAATCCACTCTAACCTGACCATTTAATAATAATAATAATAATAATCACATTATCATACCAAGCAAGCAAACTTGATGGTGAATCGCCACTGTGAGTATCTCAACAAGAAATCACGTATCTTGACTAGTTGTGCTAGTTTACGACTGCATCCGATTAAGTGTATATATCATACCCATACTTGTAGACATAGATCTAATAGCCTAAGTGTAAAGGATCTGATGATGATCGCTTGACGATAGAAACTGGTCATCCAAGTGTATTTAATAATCTCAAGTGTTTTTTTTAGGATTAGGGAACCACCCATTACAATTGGGTACAATCATGTTGATCGTCTGAAAAACATTAAATTTCGACTGGTTCTCCGACAATATTACACACATAGCCAAGTATACGGGGCTGAATGACCACGGTGTCCAAGTCCTTCAAATGAAACAACAACAACATGGAAGAACAGGAAGTGGAGGTAGATGGAAATAGGTCTGATGAAAAAGCGTTCAGCACTCAGTGAATATTAGAATGCTCCTTGAGTAGCTCAACATGGAACAGGTACCCACGGTGAAAAACGAGGAGCAATGGCCTAGGGGTTGGATTTAAGTAGATTTTTTTTACTATGAATGAGGCTTTAATTTCTTGGACCCTCCCCTTTATGTAAATCCCGGGTTCGCTACTGTGGTGTATCATTGAGGTCAGTGAACGGTCGAAACAGTTCTCGATCGAATGTCTCGCAAGGGAGATAAAACGGTCAGCCGCGATTTGATTTCTTACTGTCTCTGAAATACGATGTCAACGTCTGGGGGACAAGCAGATACTTTTTTTTTTTTTGAAGTATTGTTGTTGCTTCCCCACGGTTCAGCCGCGGACTAATCGTGCACCATGGTGACTGCGGTGGGGAGTTCCAGCAAGTCCGGATGTATTAGGTTTGAATCCTGGAGCTGGCAGCTGCCATCCTAACTGTAGTTTCCCCCTAAAGTTTTCCACCCACACTCGTTCCAGGAAAACGCCGGGATGGCTCATTACTTCCAGTTGGTACCTACTCCAACCCCTAACTCTTAATCATTACAGTTGCACACGTACACAGACAAGTGCGGGATATATACGGAGCCTTGAAGGGGAAATGGAATAGAATTTTGGATTTAAAATAAATATTTTATTACCTAGGCCTATATGTATTTCCTAAACATTCCTCTTTAAAATGATGTATTATAACTCGGTTGAATTTTGATATTCCTGAGTTAGGATGTGCTGTGAACCAGGCATGTTGAAACTTTCAACTCAATTTCCCGTAAGTTTACTTTTTATTTTTATTTCGGGAACCTTATTTCAACTTCTGCTAAACCTAAAACCAAGAAACTTTGAGAAGCAGTTTATTTCGGTGTTTTACAAAGACTGAAACCATTTCATGTCGATATATAACATATCAAAACGAGGTGACAACTTATTGAAAAGTGGTAGTTAAAACATACTAGGTGAAAATAATCTCTCTAATTATTCCCATTCAAAGAAATATTGTAGTTTCAGTATAAGCACAATGTCTTCGTTCATACACTGTACACATCAGCTACGAAGAAAGCGTGGTTCCCAAGGAAGAGTAGGCCTACCTATAATCTAGCAGAGAAGATAAAGCGATTCCATTCAGGCTACTCTTAAAATGAAGTAGGGATATCTCGATCATTAGCTGCATGTTCTTGTGTGTGAAACCTGTCTAATGTCAGGTGTTACTATAGCGCACACAGGGCGAATCTACTCTATTCGCCCTGGCGCACGTGCTGTATTTTCATTCTTTCATTCATTCATTTATTTGCAATGGGGGGTGTGTCCCCCGGTGGCAAATTGGATATACATAACAAATACATAATTATACATAACAATACATAATTATACATAACAATTCAATAACAATTATACAACAATTAAACTGGAGTATTTACACAAATAGTCAGTCTTTTCTTAAACACACCTATATGTTTGGGAAAAGGCTCTAAGACTGCGGCAGGTAGAGAGTTCCAGTTATCAATGGCACGGTTTACAAAAGAATATTTACCATAATTTGTTCGCTGTGGTCGGCCCTTAACTTTGAAAGGATGATCGCTCCTACCCATATAAGTGGGCTTTCCCAATCGTTTGCTAAGCTCACCCCATGCTGGTTGATTTGTATACGTGTTGTACATAGCAATGGAGCTGACTAGACGAAATTGCAGTGGCTTGCTGTGGGAATGGTGTTTAGCAACTGCAAAATGATGATCTGCAATTTGTTCGCGGTGAGCCATGTCTCATAGTGGCCTAAATAATGAATGGTTTGATTGTTTTAGTTCTTAATTCATTTAGGGGCTTTGCGACATCGTGGCCATTTAGTTCCGTGTAGGATTTGTATGATAACCTGTTTTATTGTGGTGTCTATAGTAGACTAGTGTGTTTGTGTGTTTGTAATTGAGGTTAGGATTGGGATGGAGGTGGCTGTGGCCTTAGGTTAGGAACCATCCCAGCATTTCCCTCGAGAATGTGAAACCACTTCTAGGATGGCCGAGGTGGGAATCGAAACAAACTTCTATTGAGTATTGCCTCACGAGGCTGAGTGAACCCCCTTCTACCCCTTAGACCAGAATTCAATTTCTTGGCAGATACGGGAATTGAACCCGGACCTCCGGGGACGACAACTAAGAATGCTTGCCGCTAAGTGTGATTTGAGTTCTGGTCGACACCGAATACTGCGACTTGTGTGTTTTACTTCAGATTAATTTAGATTACCGTGATAAATTAGCATTGTGGTAAGAACAAACTGCGTGACCTCAGGTATCAGTGCCGTAACTACGCGAGGGGGGATTAGGGGAATAATCCCCCCTCAGAGCCAAAATAAATGTAAAGTTGAAATGCCGGGATGGTACCTAACTTAAGGACGCGGCCATCTCATTTTCAAGCTTAGCCTCCATTATAAATACACACGCTCGTACATACATCGCATTAATACAGGTTATTAGACAGATTCAACTGGCATTCAAGCACACGGGGCTAATGATACAACAACAAATATTTCGTTCTGTTTGTAACAGAAGAAGATCTGTTTTCCTCACATAGCTTACTAAGCCTTACGATCGATCAGAGAACTCCCTCGGCGCATGTGCTTCCTAAAAAGGAGAGTGAGTAAGGTCAGTCAGTCGAATAGCGTGCGACGATTCCATTTATTCTGCGAGTTCACGGGCATAATTCAATGAATCGTAACTCTCAGTACTTCACTGAAATGCGATCCGAAAATAAACGGTTCCCAGTTACCGCCATGATCTAAGTAATCACAGTGACTCAAAACTCCAGCTCTTCTGAAGGAATAATAATACGTTTGTGACCATTAATCTCAGGATCATAAGCTACGAGACCTCCTTTTTACGTGAAATCAGAACCACCAGAAATTACGTTTGACTACGAAAATCCTACTTGCATTAACTAGGAACTCGACCCGATCTGCCTTGTGCCATCTCGCCCCTTAGGGAAAAATGTCTGTTGTAGGACACTGATTGGTTTTTGGGATTGGAAAACAAAATTAGGTTATTTATGTGCAAATGCATACAGCGATACATGAATTACGTTCAATAATATCGATTTGATTACTGATAGAGATGGGCCCTTATTCCACTAGGCTCCTCATTTGTGAAACTGTATTAATTAGTGTGTTTATTTCATGTGCTAGTAGGCCCATGCGAAGTTTCTGCACTTTAGCGTAGGGGTAATGAAACGTGAGCAGAAACCTTATTAGAGAAAGCGCAAGTTGTTATTGGAAACGTATTTAATTAATTACATTGAGCACATTTATGTACATGGGCGAGATTGAGGCACGGACATGTTGTACAGAATTTCTGTGAACACAATGTTGGCTGTCATAGTGGAATCTATGGTTAATTTTTGTGTGAAGCGACTCAGTTGTCTAAGTGCCGACAGAGAAGAAGTGGAGTGAGGACTCGCTGGCCATAATTAAACGGAACGCAGAGATAGCTGGCACAGTGCTGTACAGTACCTTCTCCCGTGTCAACTATCTGACGTGAAAGTTCGGCAAATTGAGGCACAAGGACAAGATAAGGAAAGTTTTACATACCAGAATTCTTCTGAATTACTACCTTCTTGCACTATTGCTCAGGATCTGATGTTCCCAATATGCAGTCTTCTCAAATACTAAAAGTATACTTGGTTAACTTCTATATCTTCTTGTTATAATACAGGGTGTTTTTTCTGGAGCGGGTCCAGCGGCCAGCTATCAGGCGCGCGCACGCCTTCCGCCAGCCAACCGAACTCGGCCCGCAGATTGCGTGGAGGGGGAAACCGTAACACATTAATTAATGGAAATTCACCAGCAAATCATGATTAAAGAACTTACCCTTTCACAGAAGATGCTGAACAGACAGTAACTTTACAAGTTACATAGTTACATTATGTTGCTACTCCTATACCACCCTGCGTGTTTACTGTAATTAATCGAAACACGGACCCAAGCCCGTTTGATGTTTAATTGAAACCAGACCTTTCCTCACCACAACGCGTCCATGAAATGGTCCGAGAAACGTAGGATAAGAGTTCACAGGGAAATGAAAGAATACTGGGTTAACAGAAAAGCTCAAGGTTTCAGCACGAAAGCAGCCACCCAACAATCCACCAAGAACACCAGAAGTGGTAGACAACAACTATAGTTAAAACACAAGCACCGTGGTCCATAGGTGGCCGAAACAACCAAAGGTGAATGGATGACAATAGGCTGGCAAAGAAAATCTCTGAAAAACTACAAGTGGCTGGTAGAAATAACACAAGACCTACAAGAAATTGGTATTAACGAAGAAATCATTGACAATAGAACAAAATTTAGAATCCTAATAAAGGGAAACAAATTTTTCGAGAAACCCACTCGGAAGAATTCAGGATGGATGGAAGAACGCAATAGAGAGCACAGTGATCGGATGAAGAGATATTGGGAAGAAAAGAGGAAACCTTGTGCTAAATAAGTTGTAACGCGCTCCTTAGTTGAGCATAACGAATCAATAATAATAATAACCATTGGAGTTGTACCCAAAACCCTGCACACTAGTCAATCAGTATTGAATCTGCATCCGCTATGTTGAACTGCAGAAGCCAGTTCTGTTAAACACGTACCATATCGTCAAGAAGTTCCTTGGAGAAAACACTCCGGTCCATCACTCAGCAAGACTCGAAGATGACTCAGAAAATTAGTTCATTCTCCAAATGAAGGAGACTCGTGAAGAGAGAACGGACACGAAATGGATGTAATGTGAGGTTTCTGTACAGTGTAATTTACATTGTATTTCTGTACAGATGGTTCCTTGCTAAGGCCGAACCAGGCTGTAACTTTAAATGTAGCCGGGCTATGCCGTGATAATGACGTGAAAATAATAATAATAATAATAATAATAATAATAATAATTACTTAGGCAAACAACCTCTGATCACCCAACTTGGAAAAAGCCCTCAGGTAAATAGTTTTCAAATACTTGGGGAAATCATACAACCATCTGGATTAAATCGCGAAGCAAACAAAGAGAGAATCTCTAAATTACAATAAGCCTAGTAGAATCACCTGGATGAGTTACAACAAAAAATCAATTTCTCGGAACGCAAAATTAAAACACTATCGCACAGTAATTCAACCTGAAGCATTATACGCATCAGAAGCCCTAATCATTGGAGGCCGATCACTAACTAAAGAGGGGGGCGTGGTGGCGCACCGATCCAGCTGTTTGCCTCTCACCAAGGTGGACTGGGTTAGATTCCCGGTAAATACATGTGAGATTTTTCGAAATGAAATGCTATGTCTTATGGTTCGGATTCCGCGTAAAAAGAAGGTCCCGTGGCTCATAATCACAAGATACACGGTCACGTAAAACTACAATCTTCCATTTCTTTCTATCTAAAAATTTAGAAAGACAAGGAAGGAAAATCCACAGGAAAATCTTTGTCCCAGTGTGCATAGAGCGAGTGTGGACAAAAAACAAAACAAAAAAAAGAGCTCTCATGAGTTACACCAATATTTCGAGAATTATCAGACACTATTAGAAAAAGACGATTACAATTTTATGGATATAATCGAGGAATGTACAATGAAAGACTTACTAAAAGGATATTTAATCTTGCCTTCTCATTTAAAGCCAAGAATATCTGGGTAATGGAAATTGAAAATGGCCATCAAGAAATCAACGTAACGGACGAAATGTTATGGGTCGGGCCTATATTCACATCGTTTGTGAACAAACTGCAAACTTCCGGATGAGAGCCACCACTGCATAGACAGCAGAGTTGAAGAAAGATCATAGTGAGAGAATGAAGAGATTTTGGGAAGTGAAGAAATCTAATTCGAATAATAATAATAATAATAATAATAATAATAATTACGGCCACATTATGAGACTGAATGACGACCGGCTAACAAAGAGAATAGACTTACTTACGGAAACTTGAAGTGACAACAGTCTGGGTTACCCAAGTCCAAATTGATCTCGAAAGTGCAAACATCATACCAATAGACATAGACGATCGAATGACATTCCGACATAAGATCCACAGTTGGGAAGTCGCACATGAAGATCGACCAAGGAGACCAGGGAAAGGATGGACGGAGGAACGTCGAGTCCGACACAGTGAGATGATGGAGTTCTGGAAGAAGAGAAGAACAGCACCAGAACATAATTTGCTTAATGTGATCCTTTGGGTCTAAACAATGTAAATAAATAATAATAATAATGATAATGATAATTATAAAAATAAAAATAATAATCTTATTATATAATACGCTAAGGTGTGTGTTTCACAAAACTCAAGCTCCTAAACCAGAGGGAGTTAGAAGGTGTGTTTTGTACCAAAATCTCCCTAATCTTCTCAATAGTACAGTACGGGAAAAATGTTGCATTTCTAGATAAGTCAACGGTAATATATTTATTTGTTTATTAAGTGCTATTAAACAAATAAACAAGACTATAGCGTATAGCCCCTGACAGAACTGTGTCGCGTAAAGCCCGCATAGCACTAGATACGGGCGGGTAGTCTGTACACATGGGGCGCACACAACCCATTATGCGAGAGTTCTCGCACGGGTTCGCTATTAATATTAATTATTATTTTTATGGTCGATCGATTATTTTCGATAATCCAGTCATCAAGGAAAGCTATTATCGATCGACGAGTCTACATGTGCGTGAGCACGTACAGAACAGGCCTTTGCTATGCTTGGAATGTCATACAGTTATGTTGGTAAGCTGGCGGTAAGTCGATCCACGTGCAGCAAGGGCAGGTCGGCCTGCCTGGCTGGGTTGCGGGTAAACCACAGTAGTGTGTACAGTGATGAGCATGCGCTCTGTTCTCTGCTATATGGGGCAAACATAGAGCGTCGCGACGCTGCCCGGGCTCAGTGACCCACTTAGCTACTCCATCACTTGGGTATAATGCATCACCGAGCATGCTAATTCTCCCGACAAGCAAGCCGCAACACGACAACAATTATGGAAGGGATGGGCGTGTGTATCTCTACCCCTTATTATTTTCGTTTTCAACGGGATTGGGGATGAGATGCGATGAAACTCTAGGTGGCGGGTGATTTTTACGGCTGAGTGCCCTTCCTGACGCCAACCCAATGAAATGAATGAAATTGGGTAAGGATGTGGATGGAAGTGGTCGTGGCCTGTCAAAAGGTACCGTCCCAGCATTTGTCTGGAGTTGAAAATTGTAAACCACGAAAAACCGTTTCAAGGACGGCCGAAGGTGGAGCTCGAACCCACGTCTGCCGAGTCCGCTGATAGCTTGACCCCGTGGCCTAGTGCTGCGCGTTTTCGAGAGTAGCTACCGTTGAATAAATACATAAATGACTTCCATATCCACAAAGGAGATAGGCCAACCAATTATTGTCCTTCGCTATGACGAGGGATCATTATTAACCAGGCATATTGAGCCGACGTTTACGTGTGGTAGGGTGGTCAGTGGTCGGCACCTATCCACCCCTCTTGCCTCAGAATCTGGTAGATTAGCATTTGGATCACGAGTCTAGGGGTAACAATATACTGAGACTTTTAAATTCCTCCCAGATCTGGGAAACGAACCCGAGACCTCTTGAGGTGAAATCCACCGGTGCTATCCACTGCACCACGAGGTAAAAAATAAATCCTTAATTATATTAAATTAATTATAAATACGTAGATAAATGGATATTAAATAGCGTGACATGTTTCCCTATGCCGTTAATCATGGCTTCCTTAACCGGGCTCACTATCCTATAAAAGACTGCTACTCGATTGTCTTCACAAGGCTGAGGATACCCAATTCCAGCATACACGTCAGTTCTTAAATCCTTGACGGAGCCGGGAATCGAACCCGGGGCCTCATAGGTAAGGGGCACACTTGCTACCCTACAACACGGAACCCGCCAGTACATAATAATAATTATGATAATAATAATAGGGTAGTTCGAGTGTGTGGATTTTGCAGGAAATTTATTATGCCAGAAACCAGACACAATCAATCATATACTGTAGACTTCTGTATTAGCTCATGACGTGGTGGCAGCTGTTATCCTCTTTTTGGAAAAACATGTCTGTTTTAGAAGGAAATGTGAAAAGCAAAACCATTTACCATTATAGGAAAATGTGAGAAACTTGCCGTATTGATTAATGGATAATTATTTAAAATGGCCCACCAATCTGCATAAAATATATATTTAAATTAGCACATGTTTCGATCCAACAATGGACCGTATTATTAAACCTTAAGACATTCATGTAATAAAACTGTTGAGAAATAAAATTAAGTAAAATATATACAGGATGAAGTGAAAAAAAAACTGGAAAAACAATGAATTAGAACGATGAAAATATAAAATCTAATGGATAAGTAGGCCTATTATTGTAAAATGTAAGAATAATAGAATCAATTTGAAATAAAATACAATGGATATCATTACAAATAATTTGGTTAAATGAGGGTTCTAAATATTTGAATATAATTTTAAAAACACTCTGAAGATGCCTTTTCCAACTTGTTATTGGATCCGTGATGGATGGTTGTGATGTTCAAAAAGACAGACAGATGGAATTGAGACTACCAATCATAAAGTCATACTTGTTGGCCTATTCTCGATGTATTCGTTAAGAAGGAATGTAGAAAAACAAACTTAACTCAAGGAATACTAATTATTGCTTTTTGATTCAAAATCTCATTGTTGCAGTTGTTTTCTTTCTACAATTATTTATTTCCCCTTTAAAAAGTCGTATTATTTACCTCTTTAATAAATTTCATATCCTGATTTTTCTACTGTAGCATAATTTTACTTAACTGCCTCGATGTTCCACCTCGTCAAATAAAACCCTTCAACACCACTGAGGGTTGAGAATCCGCACAAATCTACGTTATATTCAAATGTCTGTTCGGTCGTTATATTGCACCAATTTCATGGAAATATACACCACTGGCAACACATTTCATAACTTTTAAGTAAAACTGACCGTAGAGGCAGATGACCTCGCCTCTTAAAGCAACAATAACCAACTAAAACTGGCCGTTTCTCACAAGAGGACTTTCTGCCTGTGAGATATCCGTGAAGAGAGTGTAAGAATGCTTCGTTTATAACGTGATAACACGCAGTGTAATGTATGCAAAACATCGGCGACTAACAATGAGGAAAAGGAAAGTAGGCCACGAGTACTGATGGGTATAGGGGTAATGGAAGATAATAGGGACATTGTCATTAATGCAACGGGGAAAGTTGCCAGAATCGGAAGAAGACCAGTGAGAAAGTTGGTGGTAATTCTCCGGAAACATGTAGATCGTTCCCTTACGTATTCGCTTCATGAAGTCCGTTAACTGGTCCAGACTACCTGGTTGAATTCTTAAGAGAAAACGAGGGACTGCTAGAATCAACAAATACTGTACAAATCCTAAAATAATATAAATTAAAATAAATTGCAGTTAGTTGAATAAAATAAAATAAATTGCATAGAAATGAATAACACACCAAGAAAGATCATATTTTATTTCAAACATTGATCCTATTAATCCTCGTCAACTCATACTGAAAGTTTATAGGCTCTCAAATACTTACGTGCCATACCCTTTTTCTATGTAAAGGAATTGCTCTTAAATAAATGAAGTGTGAAGTGTACAATGTGTGTTATTTCAGGTGTGTTTGTGTAGAATATATAAAATACAGTCGTACCTAGATATCTCAAATCGTTATGAGACTTACTGAAAATACGAGTTATTGAGATACGTAGGAAAAAAGTTAAAATCTATACTAATATAATAAAGCTGGAGAGTTTGTTTGTGTGTGTGTTGAAACGCGCTAATCTGTGGAACTACCAGTCGGATTCGAAAAATTCTTTTTGTATATGATAGTCTGATTCAAGAGAGATAGTTTGGGCTATGTAGCATTAGACTACACCTCTCGGGTAACCATAAAGATTGATTTTTGTTCAGTAAGTCGGAAGGAAAAGCGCTCCCGGACAGCTTCAATAATACCTAAGTCTATTGTTGCCTGGCAATGCGGGCTGCATCACGTCGACCCTACCAGTGTTCTGGTGCAGAATTATTGCGAGCTGCTTATAAATTGCAGTCACAGGGAGTAATTAATGCAAAATGATTTCTTAGGCCCCTTAAAACGGTTATCATCATGACATAAGGGCGATGGTGTTGGTGCAGTATACTGAGATCATCAGCTGCAATAAGCGTTGGTGCTTTCCGATCCTTATCCTTGAGCGCTCCAGTTCTGTAGTAGTATTCATTATCATCCATAAAACAAATTAATCCACCGGGCGAAGCCGGGCACTACTGCTGGTTTGTGATATACTGTGTGTAGGCTTTCAATATAATAATCTAAATCTCTACATAGTATAAAACCAAGTCCCCGATTCTTGGATGTCACGGGTAATCTCGAGAACCACTGGATGGATTTTGATACGGTTTTCACCATTTTGTAAAGGATTTCTCGAGGAAGGTTTCTGTAGAAAAAACATTCATTTATGACCAAAGAAAGCCGAGCAGTAACGATTTCAGTGAATCATCCGTGCGCCTTTTAAGCTTACGCTAGGTAAACCGTTAAAATGTCTATTATAGGCTACTGTGAGTGTAAGAATTGTTCAGCATGAAAAGTTCTACAAAAAAGTCCGGGACAGCATATCTGTATCTATAATACATCGCCCACTATAAGTGTTTTTACTTTTTCATTTCTTCCAACAATCTCAATTCAGTGGACATTTAAATTACAGTACTAGCTTCGGAGTGAGTTTACGAGCTAGCTAGCGAGCCTATCACCCCAGCTTCGGCCAGCATCAAACTGTCGAGTCATATCGAGTTAATACTTCAGAGAAGAGTATATGTGTTCGGAGTTTTGCTGTTCACCTCGGCTTTTCTGAATTGCCTCTGGGACCTGCCGTTCGTGCGCCTTTTAAGCTTACGCTGGGTAAACCGTTAGAGATACCGGGGCGAGTTGCTAGTTTTTGTAATAAACATGGATGTTCGTAATGATGACAGCTTTATTACATTATCTAAGTAAGTTGCATACCTAAGTATAGAAATTACATACGGTTGACGCGACTATAGTAATCTGTGGAAAATATGAATTAGAACCTCCGTATTACGTAAATGTGCCAGGAATATAATTCAAGCTTCAAAATAACGAAATATTCGAGTTATGGAAATTCGACTTAAAGAGAAAATGATACCTGTGAATTCCTGGTCATCAGCCCCGTGTAGTTGGGTGTGTGTTGAACTTGTATGATAACCTGTATTAATGCGATCACTGTATTAGTGTGTGTACTTGTATTCGGAACAGGGATGAGGTAGGTGCTCCGGGACTATTCTGCTATTTGCCTGGAGGTAGTCCGGAATAAACACGGGAAAAGTACAGTATACTCAGGATAGCTGCACTCAGCACCAGGATCTCAGGACTAGCTGCAGCTGCCCTCGCGGCCGTGGTGCACGATTTAACAAACACGGCTACGCCGAGAAAAAACAGCTTTTAAGTTTTCTGCTCAGTAGTAATATTCTCACCTGCTGTGCTCAAGGTTGCAGGATCGAATTCTGGCTCAATCAGTTGGCATTTGAAGGTACTTAATTGCGAGGAATCCGTGTCTGTATATTTATTAGCACGTTAAAGATCCCCTTCGGGGCAAAATTTCGGACCCCGGTGTCTCGTAACTCGAAAAGTTGAAATAGTTAAATAGGACGTGAAGCCAACAACATTAATACACTGCTCAACAAAAGTTTGGGCTACCGCCATCAATTGTGTGCTGACGCTGCCGTAGAGGAGTGGGACCTCTTACCCCAAGATAAACTTGGTCTCATTCAGAGCATGTCTAATCCGTGTGCTAGTAAACACTGATACTGATCAACATGAGATACAGATTTCCAATGTTTTTGTTTTCAAAAGGGACACTTAGAAGCGAGTTTGCTTAGTTTTTGTACCGTTTCATTGTTATCAAACCACGATTGTTACTGTTTTCAGAAGGACCCTATTTAGTTTGTTAATAAGTTATTGTATAAACATCAATGGGTTTACTATAGGAAGTCATTGTAGTAAAATCTATGCTATTCCAAACTTTTGTTGAGCAGTGTATTATTACTAATTTTTCTTTCATCCATTTTTGAGAATTTTGCTTTTGTAACTATATTTTATTTTCCTTTGACAATTTAGCAAATAGAACATGAATTCACAAGGTATCAACGTTCTTCATTAGGCTTTGAATTTACAGTAGTTATGTTATTGTTTTATCTGGTTACGATGTGAAGTCTTGAAACGGATTTTCTTTGCTCCACGTTGAGCGTACAATTGAAACGTTTTCTATTGCCCTCACTGTTGCGTGACAAATGTAATGGTTTCTTACTAGCTCTGTCTTGCACTTTGAAATATTTACTCTGACTAAGATATGTTGTTTTAATGGGCGCCAAGACCTCAACGCTATGTTGAAATATAAATTTATATTTAACAACACCTAGCTCTGGTAGAACACCTTCAAGAATCTTTTCACTCAGATCGTGGTATGATTTGATAATTAACCCAACAAACAATTGTATCAGGAGAAGGAATTGGTCTATATCTAATGCTACCTACTGAAAGCAAAGATTGCATGGTTAAAAGAAATGAATTTATTATATAAAACAAGTATTGCAAAATTAATAATAATAAGTTTGAATTTAAATTGGAGCGTTGCGATTTGAATATTACCGCTAGAAAATTACGTGAAAACGGACTCGGATAAATTACTGATTTTACTCTTATTCCCAAGCTATGAAGTTACTGAAATACTGAATATCAAACAAAGAGACGAGAGATTGCGTAGTTCTGAGTCATTCGCGCTTACCACTGGAAATTGCCATAGCGTTTCCCTCGTACTGGATGTTGTAGAGAGCTTCCCACAGCCTCCTGGTCGTCGTCATCTTCTTCGTTAGTTGATGAGATACTTGTAGATATGATAACTTATGGTCCGAATATCGGAACCAACCACACTGGTTAAGTTTTACAAAGATAGTCGCCTTGCCTCCACGGCGCGCAAACCATATATGCACTCCACGCCTCTCCTCTCAGGACCCGTCTTCAAGTCGCCCGGTCTCCACTGATTGGCTGACCCACCACGCGATCTTCCCCTCCTCCGGGTCATTACACTCGGCGCGGCGATGATGTCGATTACCGGTCCAGGCCATTTCGCCTTTTCTTGAAGCAGCAACCCAGCTTGCGTCATGCTACTCGACAAGATTAAGCCTGTAGCCGAATTCCCCGTGACTCATCTCTCTCAAAATACCCTAACTGACAAAACTCCGTAAAATTCCGTAATATAATTTTCTTACGATAATGTTCGTAATAATTTGCTTGATAGTATTTTCTATAACATAGAAAACCTATCTGATTACTTATAATTTTATAAAAAATGCTCCAAAGAAATACCTTAATAATAATAATAAGTTAATAATAATAATAAGTTACATACATTTTTGAGAATTTTGCTTTTGTAACTATATTTTATTTTCCTTTAACAATTTAGCAAATAGAACATGAATTCACAAGGTATCAACGTTCTTCATTAGGCTTTGAATTTACAGTAGTTATGTTATTGTTTTGTCTGGCTACGATGTGAAGACTTCTGTCGACCAAAATATTATGTGCACTCGAGTTTGAAGGTGGTTTGTGAAGTAACCAATAGACCTACATAAAATACAATAACATCATTTTCTTCGATCTATTTTACGTTAGTTCATGTAGGTTTGCGTTGCGTTGCCGAGTTGGAGCCCATCACTTCCGAGTGAGGCGCGCCATGACGCGTGATGGGCTCCAACTCGGCAACGCCTTACAGCTTTCCCTGTATCGGCTAGTGCTGAACCATGTCTTATTTTCCCGTACAAATACAAACAGACATAAAATAAGTGAATTAATTTACGTATTTCACAGTCATACCTTTTGATGTATAAGAATTACAACGCGACCAAGAACTACATTCTCCAACCATCCCGATCTGAGAAAAAGTTACCTTACAATAATAACAACTGTGTTTCTTGGACACACAAAAATTTGAAATTAATAAACCAGTTGTACAACATTCCAATGCATATTGTGTTAAAATTTGGATTCGATCTGATGACTGGCAGCTTTTTGAGATAATAATTCTTAAATGTGACGCATGGTTGAAACACGCCTGAAACGGGCACTTTTTGTGTTCCAAACTGCGATAAAAAATATTAAAATATAAATTAAAAATTCGCAACCTACATGAACTAACGCAAAATAGAACGAAGAAAATGATGTTATTGGATTTTATGCAGGTTTATTGGTTACTTCACAAACAGTCTTCAAACTCGAGTGCACATAATATTTTGGTCGACAGTAGAGACCTTGATGACTCACAAGACAGACAATTTGCCCGTGCAGTGTCGCCTAGTTCTATCATAGAAAGCTTTTCAGTCAACACAAATACCCCCTTTTTTTTGTACATAAAAGTGTGTTATTTTAGTGACAAATATTTCATGTAATATTTATTTCAGTTTAAGGTATAAATACTTGTTTTACCACCTACAGTAATGCAATTTGGCACAATTTGTGTTGACCGAATGAAAAGCTTTTTATAATACAAGAGTTACAAAAGTTTCGTGCTCTTCAGTCGGTCAACACGAATGTATCCAAAAGAGTTGGGATATACCCTAATCCTAAAAAAACAACATGATATTAATAAATACACTAGGATGACCATTTTCGAATGTCAAGCGATCATCATCAGATCCATTATACTTAGGCTATACAATCTATGTTTGAAAATACGGGTGAAAAGCAGCTCAGCGAGATAACATACCAGTGCCCGAGAGAAGTAAGCTGCTCGCTGCTGTAGTGCGGAAGACACCTAACCTGATAAGTAGCCTGTAGGACAGCACAGTACAATCAGAATTGACCATTCACAACAACTATTTAGTCACTCTAAACAGACAAATTCCGGAGTTCTATCACCACTTTTAGCATTTTACCAAAACATCACATGGATTACAACTAACAAATACCGACGAGTTGCATTACCAATACTGCAACTAAATAATTGTACATATTGTAAATATTTTCACCTGTATTTTCAAACATAGATTTTATAGCCGAAGTGTAATGGATCAGATGATGATCGCTTGACAATCGTAACTGGTCATCCTAGTGTAGTTATTAATTTCATGTTTTTTTTTTCTTCAGGATCATTGTATAACCCAAATCTTTTGGGTACATTCGTGTTGACCGACTGAAAAGCACCAAACTTTTGTTTACTAAGGCAACACTGAAAAATGGCTTCAAACCACATAATACAACAGTTATTCAACAGCAAGGAATTCTACTGTAAATAACCATGTTTGTAGTGACGGGGGACAACTGGTAAGATTACATATTTAATAACTTATTTATGAGGGTAGCACGAATGATTTCTGGGGCAAATAAAGGAAGCTTTTAGTTTTACGTTATCGTTAATCATACGATCGTGAGCCACGGGAAGTCTGGGACAAATAGATGGGAGCAATGGCAGGAGGGTACTGGTAATGAAGAGATAAAGGTTAAGTTAAACGTGAACACGCTAGATGGAGCTGTTCATATGAGCCGACTCAGATGATGGGGTCATGTGAAGAGTTCGGGTGTATAGGGTAAGATGATGATGATAATTGTTGTTTTAAGGGGCCTAACATCGAGGTTATCGGCCCCTTATAGGGTAAGAGAAGCAGAGATAGATCTAGGATGCGATTGTCAGATTCAGGGCCGGTTCCATCAACCTTCGTTAAAATTTTAACGACATGTTAAAGTAATTTAACGGAAATGTTAGCAAAATGGTGTTCCATCAACCAACATTACTGCTAACAAATCGTTAATCTATCCGTTATTTTAACATCCCATTCTTGCTCAGTTAAGGAGTTAAACATAGTGTTAAAAATGTTTACAAGCAAATACAGTATGCCTTTCGTGCTCAGTTATTGTATTATTTATTTTTGATTACCGTATTTGAATAATGCTACAGAACAAAAATTCTTGCCAAGGTCTCATGACATGTTGCAACTGTCTGAAAAGAAGTTTCTGGAGATGTGTTGTGCATAAATACAGTAAGGACTTTACCTTACAACCGGCCACTTAAATGATATGCCTAGGCCTAACCTACAAATTAGCCTACATGTAATGAAATTGGTAAATATAGCCTATTCAGACAGCAACATCAATACGTAATGGTCAATGTAGTTTTATAGTGTACAAAATGTTATTGTACTGAATTTCAAATTATGAATAAAACTAGTGGAAATGACAGCTATTTGATTTGCATCCAAAGCTTTCAGTTGATCAGCATGAGTGTTGATTTGTAGTTTTCATTTTCAAATAGTTTAGATAAAGTGTCACGATGCAATTTAAATATAATCGCACATACAATTTTTGATCTATAAATAGCCTACAAGTTGACTATAAAGATTTTTAAATTTTTTAATAGGCACCTGATTATTAGGAAAACTGAGCTTCACAGATTTGAAGCAGCAATGGGGCAAGTTAAAAAAAAAAAAGACAACCACATGTTGGCCTACGATAAAGCGACCCCTAAAGTAATTTTTGCCACATGTGAAGAACAGCTGTCAAATCGACCCTGCTAAAAGTCGCCTAGTTTGCAATGCAGGGCAGAATGTAGGGTACTGGTTATTTTAAGAAATTCATTACCGGTAGTTAGTGATGTGGGACGGGTAAATACCCAGTGGGAAGGTAAATATAAATTGGGTATTTACCCAATGGTCTTTTAAATACCCAAAATGAGGGTATTTTCAGCTTTTAAGCTTTGTATAACACTTTTTGATGTGTTGATGAAGTGTTGGACATACAAGGACTGAAACACAGGTATTTGAAATCAGGAACAATATTGATCCTTCAAAACTAAAAAAAAAAAAAAAAGGAAATTGGATGTCCAGGTATTTTTGGGTATGTTATGTTTTGACACTGTAACCTTGTCTTTAATTAGTTTTGTTTTACCTTAAACTAAAGTAAAATATTGAATAAAACCTTTTGGTTGTTTTGTGTTTTAAATTTTTAATAAATACCAAGATATTGAGAAGGTCGAGATTTATTACGATACTGGAAATGAGCAACAAAGATGTGGGAGGGAAAAGCTACTTTTGTAGTAATAAGAGTAAGCTATTTGCATATTAATTGAAAGTGTATGCCAAAACTCAAAAGGTAATAAAGAAAGGACATTTGAAAAAAAATGCTTAGTAAAAGTGCTTTTAAGTTATTTTTCATTCAATTTTAAATATTAAAGAAATATTAATTTTTAAATCATACTCTTAAATAACACAAATGCATGTCAGGAAGTTTTTGTAGTATGTGGGCTCTATATTGGGTTAAGATGTACTGGATGCCAGCAAGCATATGGGTTGGCAACACTGCTTAGCTCATTCTACCCAGAATTCAAACGGACACTGTACTTCCCTCTCATTTTCTATTCTTTATTTGATTTTCTATTTACTATTTACTAGCCTTTTTGGTTATTTGATTATTTATTATGAACTAGCAACCCACCCCGGTTTCGCCCGGGAACCGTTATGAATGCAAGGTGATAGGCTACTTCTAACGGAGGTCTTATAAGATATCATTGTATACGACATTAGTAGTTTTCCCTCCAGCAGTGAACACGAAAAGATTTCGGTTTGATGTAACAAGCGATAGAGCCACGTAAAGCTGTCCATGAGAAAAACATTCTCCATCAAGATCAACTCCAGTCATGCTAAGTGTCTGATCCTGTGCTTTGTTTATAGTCATGCCAAAGCAGACTCTTACTGGAAATTGTACTCGTTTGAAACGATAAGGCAAATCTGAAGGAATCTTAGGGATTCCGTGTACTAAGACCGTTTCTCCTGTACCACAGCTAGTTAAGATAGTTGATTCAATGAAACAGTTTTTCAAAGTTTTCACTACCAATCGTGTCCCATTGCATAACTTTGGTGGTTGTAAATTACGTAGCAATATAATAGGCACTCCTACTTTTAAAATAAGCTTGTGTGGTGGCAAGCCAGAAGGAAATAAAGAATTTAGGAATTCTGTAGGGTAATGAACAGCTTCTTCACTATCGACTACTGCGTCTAGCCTATTGAGTAATATACTAGAGCCTGGGCAGTGAATTTGGAGAACACCAAGTCATTAGTTTTCACAACTTGTTCGTTTGTCGGCGATAATATTGCTCTTTCTTTAAACCATGAATGAGACTTGTTATATAGGCCATGGATTTGAGGATAAACGCTATCAATCAATTCTTGAATACTGCTTACTAAAGCACAGAAATCGTCACTTTCCGACTCTAAGTAACAAATTAGTAAACAAACTATTATCTTCTGAAGATAAGAGTAGCCTATTCTCATGTTAGTTTTGAGTGCCAATTTGTTATATCTGACCAGATGTAAGATATTTTTAATGAAGCGTTCACTTCGTCGGCTCTCGTTCCTCTGGTAACAACTGGTAAGATTTGACGAAAATCTACGGCGAACAAAACTGTGCAGCCACCCATAGGTGTGTTCCGATTCCTTAGATCACGCAAGGTCCTGTCTACAGCTTCAACGGAAGTTGTGTGCGACATTGTAGCCTCATCCCATACAACTCAAGAATTAAACTGGCAGTGTTACTTTGATTTGAAATATTACATACATTTCCATCATTACTGCTGACTTTCAAATGAAGTTTAAATGTTGCATGTGCTGTTCTTCCTCCTTCCAAAAGAGTGGCTGCAATTCCAGATGATGCGACCCGGCAAGAGCAATATTACCACCAGACCTCACTTTGGCGAGCAACACACAAATCAAAAACGTTTTGCCTGTGCCTACAGGGGCATCGAGGAAAAATATCTTACCTTCCGTCTTAGTGTTATAAGCTTGTTTCTGATCGTGGTTCAGACGGTGTTCTTCTTGAGCAACGGTTTGAAGGTGCCGAGAACGAAGTCTTTCTTTCTCTTGTGGCAATCTAGAAATTATTTGTTGCTCTGTTTCATTGTTACGTGATAAGCACTTTTTTATTTTGCGTTGTCAATGAACTATGACCTATATCCTTTTTACATCTCGGCATGATGGCTTAACATCACTGACTGGACTATTAATTATAACGAATTCTTGTCAGACGTAATTTAAGAATTGCGAGGTGCATGAAACACAAATCCTCCTTCCGTCCAGTCTTAAATTGACTGTGTATTTTGCGGAACGGAAAGTTCACAGGCGAAATGAAGAAAAACCGAGTTGAACTTCCAGGGAAACTCCAAACACAACCAGCCTTCTCTGAAGTCTTAACTCAACATGACTCGACGGTGTGCTGCTGGCTGTATCTGGGGTAATAGGTTCGCCCGCTAGTTAGGCTGTAACAGGGGTGACAAGACTCACCCTTAGCTAGCTCGTAAACTGTCGCCCCAATATTAGAATGGACATGGCTGGAAGAAATGAAAACGTAAAAATACTTATCGTGGGCGATGTATTGAAGATAGATATATGCTCTCCTGGATTTTATGTAGAACTTTTCATGCTGATCAATTCTTACACTCATAGTATTTAGATATGTTTAACTGCTTGCCCAAAATAGACTTAAATAGCGCTCTGGCGCCAGTTTTTTTTCCCCACTGAAATCGTTACTGCTCTGCTTCCTTTGATCATAAATAAATTATTTTCTACAGAAATCATCCTCGAGATATCCTTTACAGAATTGTGAAACCCGCATCAAAAGATATCCAGAGGTTCTCGAGATTACCCGTGACATCCAAGAATCGGGGACTTTGTTTTATACTAAGTAGAGATGATTTTACAAACTGTTCTGAAAAACTGTACATTACACCTTTTGTAGAACTTGGCCAATGCTCTGAATAAATTTCCCCCTACTTTTATCTCAATGTTTGCAAAAAAAAAGCCTAGTTCAATTCTAACCCTGAGTTTTTAAGGTTATAACTATTGAATTGGAATAAAGATGTCCCACAAAAAAGCAAGGAAGTGTTATACAGAAGCTACTATATCCCGATACTGACCTATGCTTCAGAAACGTGGACAATGAAGAAAAGAGACATAAGCAGAATACAGGCAGGTGAAATGAAGTTCCTGCGAAGTAGGATCGGAGTAACAAGAAGAGACAGGGTGAGGAATGAAAAGGTCAGGGAAATAGTGAAAGAGGAGCCCTTGCAAGGTAGGATTGAGACATCAAGACTGAGGTGGTATGGACACTTGAGAGAATGGATGAGAAGAAGCTTCCCAAGAGGATACATGAGATGCAGATGCAGAAGAAACGACCAAGGGGAAGACCAAGAGATAGATGGCTGAAGGGAGTGGAGGAATGTGTCAAGGAGAGGCGAGGACTGGACCAGAGTGACAGCGGAGAGGTGGTGGGAAGAAAGGACTAAGTGGCGAGGCTTATGTTCCAAACAGACCCAGCCTGGGGCTGGAAACTGTTCAAGATGATGATGATGATCTAATGTTTTTACATTTCTAAAAAGTTAATGTAGAATAGTTTGCATAGTTTAAGGTTCAACTTACCACGACACAGGATTTTTAATGAAAAATCTAAAATACCCGGGTATTTACCCAAATTGGGTATTTACCCGGGTATATACCCTGGGTATCTACCCCGGTTTATAAATACCTGGGTATTTTACATCACTACCGGTAGTATTTATTAATAAATAATTCTCCTTTGTAAAATGGCAGCCGCATACGATCATATGCAGTACTTCGAAATCGGCTTTGCGACGCGAGGTAGGCCTAATCTACTCCATTCCGTCTGAAAAGCTTTTTTTTTTTAAGTAAAGCATTGATATGGCAATTGTTGAATTTGAAGAGCACAGCGGAACTGAGCAAATAAATTACTCATCTCTTAGCCTCAATTATTATAAAAATAACTGAAAATACGAGAAAAGAGCACACCCATCTACTCAAATCACATGTTATAGCATCAGTTCTGTTTGTTTGTTTCCATCGCCCTTACGCTAGTTCCAGATAACGGCAGCACCATCGCTTGAGTTCGCGAATAGCAAACAAATGAATACAAGTTGACTAGGCACAGTTCAGAAGTCTGAAAAACCATCCATGCCGTTCACTGCTTCCTTGATCCTTACATCAAGTGACATTTAACGCATCGTTTGTTAACCGACTTGTTAAAACGTTTTGTGGAACACGTAATCTATAACAGAATGTTAAAATTATAACGATTTGTTAACTAACGTTTCGTTAGCCAAATTTAACGCAAGGTTGATGGAATCGGCCCTCAGTGATCTCAAAGTGAGAGGTGTTGAAGCAAAGGAGACCGTAATGCTAACTGCTAATAGGGCATCATGGAGGTGACTTGTTCCCAAACAGAGGCTTACAGACTAGACTGGACGCTGAAAGGCAAATCAGTCTCAAAAGAAAATGTATGACTGTATGTAGCCTATGTATTTAAGGTGACGGTAACTATACTCACTGTATAACGCAAGTTACCAGAACGTCCGTGGCCCCTGATTTAAGCAACACCCATTACACACTCATCTCCCAGAAGCTTGAGACTGGTTTCAGACCTGGCTCACTTTAGTGAATATTGTTGCTTTCAGACCAAGAGCGGAAGTAGTTCTGTGAATTACACGGTCACGTACTAAGTATTACCTTCACATGACTTCCTTTATGGAGTTCAAGGAATTTATTTATTAGTTTTCTCTTAGAGAATATTTTGTTATTACTGTAGAATTGTTTTGTTTCTCTTTCGGTGGAAGCTACCGTATTATTAGCCAGTTCAGCATAGTCTGGCAACATAGCTAATAATTTTACCTCGAAATCTTTATTGCTGCTAATACTAGGAAAGTTTACTTTACAGACTTGGACTTTCCGTGTGTTTAGCTTGACCAAACTGGTTTCTTGATGTTTATCTTGGAGCATGGCTGCTTGAATACTGTATCTTCTATGATACATTATTCCAGAATATAATGTTGACGCTCATAATGTTTACATTAGTGTTCATATGTTCAATGATAAACGCTATCGACAGGAAATACAGACTCGTGAACACCAGGGTCATATCAGTACGACTAGAGTGGATGGAAAATAACTCTAAACAAATAATGATAATAATAATCATCATCATAATCATTGGAGGAAGATATCTCATTAAAGACGTAGAGAAACAAGAAAGGAACATATTGAGGAATATTCTTGGTTCAGTCTGCCCTGAGTGAATCTGGATGAAACGGAAGTCTCAGGAGCTTCATCAGCTGTATAATTTGTACCTAAAAATACTTTCGATGTCAGCTGCGGATTTTGAAAATACTGTTTTCTAGTCTAGAACGGAAAAATCAGCTGCATTCAAGAATTCGCTCAAGCGCTGCAGAAGGCGTTTGGCCCGGCCCTTGGAATGCGAGCAAGAGGGTTATAACATTTGTTTACGTCATTGGAGATAACCCCTTTGCCGACCCATTGCCAAAACCTGAGCGGAGTTGAGGAACTCATTTTTGGGTCCCTTGGAAGACCGAGTGGAATTAAGGAAATTCGAGGGGAAATGATGTTCGACCTCACCTTCAGGAAAAGACGATTGAAATTCTACTGCCATTCTCAGAATGAACAATGACAGGCTCACCGAAAGGATTCTCAACCTTGCTCTCTTAATGAAAGTCAAGAACTGGCTTGGTGAAATACTCGTAGAAAAAGACCTTCAAGCATTACGGGGGGAAATGTTACAACATCGACTCCAGTTCAGAACATAATATCCATCATTTCTTTGAGAAAGTGACTACCAGAACCAAGAAATCATGGACGGAAGAAGATTTTTAATGCCTAGATGAAGATATTTTGGGAGAAGGAAAAGCATCATTAGCAATAAAAGTTATATCGCACTCCACAGTTGGGCATAACGATGTAAAAGAGTAATAATAATGTGTACGTCCACCCCTTATTCCCATTTTTAACGGAGTTGGAGATGAGATGCGATGAAAGTATATGGAGCGGATTGTTTTTACGGCTGGATACCCTTCCTGACCCCAACTTCATTAGAGGAGTTATTGAGAGATGAAATGAATGAAGATGAATGAAACTGGGCAAGGAAGTGGTCGTGGCCTGCTTGAAGGTACTTGGCGTTTTGAATAAATAGCAATTCATAATTACTTAATGAATGGACTGTAACTGGCATGTTTTAACTTCGTTTGTAGTATGAATAGAAATAACACTACTTTCTTTCACACATCTTCTTATATTTCTGCGGAGTCTTAAAGCCTCCGGGTTTGTAATGTTTTGTGCTTGTTATAAGATTCCTCATCCTACAATGTCTTCCAGTAAGAGCCAAATCTCCTCAATTAATAATATAATCTCTGGAATACAGAGAAGGAATTAATAAGTCATGGGCTCCTTCTTCACTGCCTCCTAGAGACTCATGTCAGACACAAGAAGTGTGCTGCTATCTTGTTCTGGAGTGGGGAAAGAGCAGTGTTGTAATCACCACAGATACATACCCATGCAACTCAGAGGGATCGATAAATCTATGGCACAGTGACGTAAGATAAACATAGCATTCTCAAGGAGCAGTCAAAGAACATACCAAACCCCAGCAAACCCCTAAATTAACTAAATATGGGGAACCTGTCTAAAAGCGCCACCAGTTCCATCTTCAAAGCGGATTTCTTATGTTTTGTACTTTTGTTTCTGGGGCATTCATATTTACGGCCATATTTAAAGGAGGCAGGCAGGGAAAGTTCCTGTTGTAGACAGCGTTTAGCGTTTCTTTGTCATCATGGTAGTTGGGCACGATTCTTACGTCATGCTGGTGAGACGGAAATTCCCGCAGTACTCAAAGAAGTGGTCATGCTTTTAGGCTGCGATTAGAACACACTTACGAGTGAAACAATCACATTGTATTGGCTGCGCCTGTCAGTAGAGCTGTCATTTGTAGCTCTTCAGTCGGTCAACACGAATTTACCCGAGACTGGGTGGGGTAAAATGTGTAAAATTTGTAAATAACACTCCCGGAAAAATATTACATGCAACTATCACTATTATAATGGGGAAATCCTAAATTTACATGTGTTAAGTTTTTTTTTATTCAAACATTTTCAAAAATATCATTTAAGTACCGTATTTGAAAATTTGTATTTAAAATTTACTGTAAGGATATCCATTTTATTAATGTTAGCCTAGACGCTGAAGAAGGTATCTTTGTATACTGAAACATGTACGTGAAGTAATAAATATTATCTTCAGTATTGACAAGGCGGATTCCATAAAATAAAAAATAAAATAAAGGCTCTGATGTAAAAATGATTACGCAATGACGAACAAAAATCATTGCTGTCTCTTTTTCCTTCGAGTTGTATGCACAAAACCTACTGTTTCAAATCTCGTTTATTTCCTAATTCACTGGACTTGACCCTTCTCCCCCCCCCCCCTCCCCCTCCCCGGTGCACTGTTTCTTGTTTTCCCCGTATTCTTGGACCTAACTAATATTTTCCAAAATCACCTTTGGTATTGTTTAGGACCAAGTGAAACCTCGTAGTCACGTGAAAAAATAAAAATAGACTATTAATATTATTAATTATAATTGGACATAGCCGTACAAATGGAAAAATAAAATATTTACAAAAATTTGTTGAATTGATGGGTCCGAAGTAAGCATTGTACTGTATTTCATGTATTTTAACATTTGAAGTTAGATGTTAATCCTGAACACAGGGTTTAAAGAGAACATCAGGAAGTCTGACTTAGTACAGAAGCTCGTTGTTGTGTCTTCATGTAATTCGGACGATGTGTGGACCAGAAATAACCCTCAAGTGGCCGGACTGACGACCTAGAGCGGCAGCAGGTTGTTTGCTGAAAATAGCTGCACCTCTCTCGGTATTATTAATGACGGGGAGGGAAGGTTGCCCGTCGAATGATGAGTGAGTGTGTTCGACCCCTCGCTCGCGGGTAAACAAACCGGAACTGCGTGCGTGAATCACGACCCATTCATGCGACCGCTGAGGGATGGAAGGAACACTTGGCTATTAATTAATAGATTTGCTCGTCCCCCACCAGGAACACACACAACAAAAATTCGGCTCGTCTTAGAGAAGTAGCAGCAACGTAGTCGCTTCTTTTTTAGTTGCCTTGTTTATATTATAATTATTAGTTTTATTTAATTTTTTGTTACATTTTTTTTTCTTTTTTCAAATTAAGGTGTCCACCTCTACATTTTAAAATCCATTCCAAATTTGTATACTTTAATCTGAGTTAAGAGGGTAGCATCCTCCGTGGCTTAGGCGGCAACACGCCGGCCTCTCTCCGCTGGGTCCGTGGTTCAAATCCCGGTCACTCCATGTGAGATCTGTGCTGGACAAAACGGAGGCAGACAGGTTTTTCTCGGGGTACTCCGGTTTCCCCTGTCAAAAATTTAATTCCAGCAACACTCTCCACTATCATTTCATTTCATATGTCATTCATTCAATCATTGCCACAGGAGAGTGCGAAAGGCTTCGGCAGCCGGCACAGTTCATATCCTCGCCACTAGATGGGGACTTCATTCATTCCATCCCTGACCCGGTCGGTCGACTGGAAGCAGGCTGAGGATTTTAATTTTCATTTCAAAGAGGGGCAGATGACCTCGTAGTTCCGACCCTTAAAACAATACTCTGCCGTGTAGCCATGTGCGTTAACCCCTAAGATAGGACAGCAGTGACAGCAGCTATCCTGAGTGTGGTTTCCCCCGGGGTTTTCCACACTCCCTCCAGGTAGATGCCGGGATAGTTCAGTCGCAACGGTCAATGGATACCCACTTAAAACCTGTTATCTCCATAATCCTACTGCTCAGTCCCACCCAACAAGTTATGGGGGTTCGGTGTCGGCATCCTTTCTCTCGACAGCATTATGTCTCTCGTGATTTAAAGGTACTGTGGCTGTATAACTATTGTCTTGGAGAGAGCCAACTTCCGCTTAAAGCTCCTGTGTGTTTGAGTCTTCAGTCTTTTGACTGGTTTGATGCAGCTCTCCATCCCTCCCTGTCCTGAGCTAATCGTTTCATCTCTACATAGCTACCACACCCTACATCTGAGGCAATCTGTTTAACATATTCTAACCTTGGTCTACCCCTACAGTTCTTGTCCTCGACCCTTCCTTCCATAACTAAGCTTACTATTCCTGGGTGTCTTAGTATGTGTCCTACCAACCTATCTCTTCTCTTCATTAGCAGTCGCCAGAAACATCTCTCCTCTCCCACTCGTCTTAATACCTCTTCGTTTTTAACCCTATCTACCCATCTGATCTTCATCATTCTCCTGTAACACCACATTTCAAATGCTTCAATTCTCCTCTTTTCTGCTGCACCAATAGTCCAAGTTTCACTTCCATAGAGCGCCACGCTCCAGACAAAGGCTTTCAAAAATGACTTCCTAATACCTAAATCTATATTCGATGTCAGCAGATTCCTTTTTTGTAGAAATGCTTTTCTTGCCTGAGCCAACCTACTTTTTATATCCTCTTTGCTTCGTCCATCACTGGTTATTCTGCTTCCTAAGTAACAGAAATCTCCTACTTCCTTCAGCTTTTCACCTGCCAATTTGATCTCCATAGAGGTTTCTGATTTATTTCGGCTGCATTCCAGTATTTTTGTTTTACATTTATTAATTTTCATCATGAATTCTTTCCGTAAGACGGAGTCCATACCATTCAAAAACTCATTCAAATCCTCAGGCTTGTTGGCCAAGATGACGATGTCATCAGCAAATCTCAGAGTTGAAATTATTTCTCCTTGAATCTTCACTCCCACTTTAAATTTTTCTCTAATTTCCTTCATTGCTTGTTCAATGTAAAGATTGAAAAGTATGGGTGATAAGTTGCAGCCTTGCCTTACACCTTTCTGAATACCAGCTTCTCTCTCATGTCCTTCAACTCGAATGACTGCTGTCTGGTTTCTGTATAGATTGTATATCACCCTCCTATCCCTGTACTTTATTCCAATCGATTTCAAAATGTCAAACAATTTAGTCCAATCAACGTTATCAAAAGCCTTTTCTAAGTCTACAAAAGCCATGAACGTTCTCTTATCTTTCCTTATTCTACCTTCCAAAATCAGCCTAAGACTTAGTACAGCTTCCCTTGTTCCTACATTTCTCCTGAAACCAAACTGGTCTTCACCCAACTCCGTTTCTATCTGGCTCTCAATCCTCTTGTAAATTATTCTAGACAGGATCTTTGAAGCATGAGTAATCAAGCTGATTGTACGGTAATCTTCACATCTGTCAGCTCCCACTTTCTTTGGTATAGGGATGATTACATTCTTCTTGAAATCAGGGGGTACCTCGCCTGTCTCATAAATCCTACACACCAAGTGAAATAACCTGATCAGACCTTCCTCTCCTATGCAGCGTAGCAACTCAATCGGTATATCATCTATGCCTGGTGCTTTGTTCCTGCTTAAGTCTTCCAAACCCTCATAAAAAGTCCCTCCCGCAGGGCGGGAAACGCTTGTATATGGCGTAAGTTCAATCGCATGCCGCTTTCTTTGGTGACCACTGGTGATGAGTTGGCAGCGACTATTCCTTTTCAAGTGGCGGGACATCTACCCTTTCCCGACCCTAGTAATTAGTTTCACACTACTAAGTCATCGTAGAAACACAGGTGATCAGGCTCATTGAACACACAACCAAGTTCACGGGGATGATTATAAACATGTCTCAAGCCCCTAAAACTCATTAACAACAAACAACAGCTACACCGAGGAACATCGAATATGGACTGGTTGCGTGGCTCAGCGGTAACGTCTCGCCAACTGTTCCCTAGGTTACAGGATTGAATCCTGTGCAGTCAGTTTGCATTTGAGGGTGCGCAAATGAACATTGGGATAACTCGCAGGAGATTAGATGTAGAATTGGCAAGGCTAAAAGTGCCTTCTAACAATGGGCTCGATTTTCAAGAGTCATAACCTCACCCTCACAACAAAAATAAGACTCCTCAAATCCTATATAGGCTATTCAGTATACACAGTGGTTTTGTATGGCGTAGAAACATGGACCTCGAAGGAAGAAACCATTCGCGTTTGAACTATGGTCATAGGCTACAGAAGGATTTCAAAGATACCATGGACTCATAAGATTACCAACGAAGAAGAATACAACCCCAGAAATAGTAAATATTGTTAAATACCGTAAGCTTCAATACCTGGAAACGGCTTCGGTGGCGTAGTCGGTAGCATGCTGAGCTTCTATGCCCAAGATAGCGGGTTCAAACCCGGCCGAAGCCGTCGGATTTTTTAAGAGCGTTAAAAATCCCTCAGTATGCCTTCCTTCGGAGGGGAAGTACTGTAAAGCCGGCGGTCTCATGTCATAGATTTATGGCATGTTAAAGAACCTTCCACTAATTACACCTGTGTGAAGCTAAATTGGAAATGGTTAAGAATGTAAACAACGCTCTTAGGTTTCTACGTTCGTTGCCAAGAGCCGACTGCGATGGCGTCTAGTAGCTAAGTTCTGAACTTGGCCTAGTAGTCGTTGACGGTGGCGCTTGGCGGCAAAAGTAGGAACTAGTTGAAAAATTCTAAGTTGCAGTCTGTACTTAAATTAAAAAACAGATAACACACACTAATACAGTCATCACAATTAACACCAGTTATCAGACCGATTCTACACACATCCAAAGTACACGGGGCTACATGACTGCGTTGTCGCAGCCCCTAAACTTAAGAACCAACCAACCTTCAATACCTGGGTCACATAATGAGGTACAGAGGCAGATACGAACTACTGTAATGCATTTTGCAAGGAAAAATAGAAGGAGAACTAACCCAAGGACGAAGAAGAATTTCCTGGCTTGCCAACCACAGAAAATCGGAAAATCATCCACCCAGTTGTTCCGGATAGTGACCAATAAAGTCACCATAGCCAGAATGATTGCCATCGTTCGAAGCGGACAAGCACCCTGAGAAGATTGAAGCCATTTATCAGCGTTGCCTAATTCTATTAAAGAAAGCTTTCCAGTCTAATAACACCTGTGTGAAGCTAAATGGTATAGGTTAGGAATGTAAACAACGCTCTTAGGTTTCTACGTTCGTTGCCAAGAGCCAACTGTGGTGGCGTCTAGTAACTAATTTCTGAACGAGGTCTAGTAGTCGTTGACGGTGGCGTTTGGCGGCAAAAGTAGGAACTATTTGAAAAATTCAAAGTTGCAGTCCTTACTTGAATTAAAAAACAGATACACACACTAATACAGCCATCACAATTAACACCGGTTATCAGACAGATTCTACACACACCCAAAGTACCCGGGGCTACATGACCGCGTTGTCGCAGCCCCTAAACTGAGGAACCAACCAACCAAGCTTTCTAGTCGGTCAAAACAAATTGTTCTCAATTACATTGGGCGGGATATAAATATCTATGTAGCCTACACTAACCTGAAGAAAAAAAGAAAAACAAGTTATTATAACAAACGAACACGCTTTTATGTACACGATATGGGTTACCTACTTAATTGTTGCCATGGTAACTAGTTGTCGGTCTCTACTGAACTAGAATGCATAGGCCTAGATAACGAACACTAGAAATTTGTCGATGCAACACGCTTCAACGAGTGCGATCTAAGTGTCTACTGCAAACTAGAATGCATAGAACTAGATGACGGGAACGGTTACGTCTCAAAGCTCAAGAAACATTATACGTATATATAGCCTATTAGGTACAGATAACATCAATAATGTCCAGTCGTTTCTTGGCGGTAACTCCTAATTTAATAATGTAGTTGTTTTAAAATATTGTCAACTTTTGTCGTGTAAATGTAGGCTACCCTAAATTTACTGTACCAAACGCATTAAGGACTGTATTTTGTGTGTCCACTTCCTGGTGTAGCGCCTAGCATTCTTGGCTGTTGCACCGGAGCCCTAGGTTCGATTCCTGACTCAGCCTCGTAATGCAAAACTGTGAAGAGAGGTGGGTTCGATTCCTACCTCAGCCATCCTGGAAGTGGATTTCCTTGGTTTCCCACTTCTACTCCAGGCACATGCCGGGATGGTACCCTACTTAAGGCTACGGCCGCTTCCTACCCATATTTTACCTGAATTACACTAGTACAAGCATCACTGTGACACAGTTTATCAGACAAATTCTACACACACCCAAGTACACGTGGCTACATGACCACGATGTCGCAAAGTCCCTAAAAGAATCGACAGCAACAACAAGGTGTTGAAGTGTCTTCAAGTCAATATTACAATTATCCTAATAATTTGACCACGTCTGTACTACACCCAAGTATACGGCGCTGAATACGATATTAAAGCCCCCTGAATGTAGCAGCAACAACAGTAAGAACCTTTAAGGAAAGATATTAAATTAATTTCAATACCGACAGTAGTGGCTACGCTGGCTAAAGCGCAGCATTAGGTCATGGGGCCAAGCTCTCTGCTGACTCGGTAGACGCGTGGGTTCGAGCCCCACCGTCGGCCGTCCTTGAAATGGTTTTACGTGGTTTCCCATTTTCAACACCAGGCAAATGCTGGGACGGTACCTTCTGACAGGCCACGGCCGCTTCCTTCCACATCCTTGCCCAATTTCATTCACCATCATTCATTTCATCTCTCATTAACTCCTGTCATGAGGTTGGCGTCAGGAAGGGCATCCGGCCGTAAAAACCATCGCCACAAAGGCTTCCATCGCATCTCATCCCCGACCCCGTTGGAAAACGGGAATAATAAGGGGTAGACAGACATACATACATACATACATACATTAAATTAATTTCAATGGCGGTTTCATAACTTGGAATAGCATAATAATTCGAGGTGTAAACCAGAATGTCGGGTTGCTGAGGTTGGCAGTGCCGCAATGTTCTGTGACTAAGCGACTTGTGTTATGTCCTGTGCAGTGTGTGTCGGACGGTGTGCTCGTGTGATGTTGTGAAGTGTGATCGCTCTACTCATGCTGAAGGCTATGGTTGCTGGCCAGCCAGTGGACACCCATAATGACATGTATTGCTCTCAATACGACTACTACCCAGAGTTCTACCCGCAGCATCATGAGCTCTGCCCCGCAGGGGCTCATCACCCCCTCTGCACCGTCCATGGAGACTACGGTAAGATCACATCACATTTCTAGCAACTAACAGTTGGCTTGTTAAGGTTCCCTCTAACCACCTTAGAAGGCCTAAAGACTGAGAACATAGGCCACGTATTGGATCTCAAATAAAGCTTTACAAGTGCCTGAACGGCTCCTTCAGTCCGTCAAATAGGTCCCAAAAGTAGTAAGCTAATCTGGAATCTAGGAACTACAGTATAAAAAAAACCATCACCTTCAATATGCCACATAGGCCGTGAAATGGTCGAACTGCGCTAATTGGGTTGAACCCAGAGAGTCCAGTCAGCTAACGCTAATGGGTTTGAGAAGCGAGGGGGTGGGGGGTGGGGGGGGTGGGGGTAGGTAACCTCTCCTGAAATATTGGTTAGGCCATGAGTTGATTGACAGCTACGTACACCTGGACTCCCTGGGGTTTCCGTAGATACAATCAGTGAAGCTAACATGTTATCCTTGCATAGTCCAAGAGGTGGAGAACTGCGACTAGTACGAACCTATACATTTTGTAAGTGTGAGCAGTCACAACGGGGCTTTAAGTGGAGGTGTTCGAACATGAATGTTCTGCCTATTTATTTACGAATGCACCTTGTTTTGTAGCAGAATACATTTTGGTTCTCACGATATCGTTATAAAGCTCATAGTGCAGACTATAACTTGGATACAAAGACATTTTTACGAAGCTACAACATAAAAGATAAAATGTGCAGATCTGAATGGTAACTGTGAAACACAAAGAAAATGACCGAACTTGAGCTTTAAGTACAAGGCTAAAGAAATCCAGGAATCTTGGAATAATGCCAAAACTTGCTAATGAATATTTGAGTAACAAGAATATACAGTGAAGAACACAGCGAAGGTCAGGTTGACACATTCCGACAATATTAATTTACCTTCACTTCCAGTTTGAAGTGGGGGCAGTGAAACAGGACTCAGCCAACTTCCACTGTTAGGATCTTGATAATTGACCCCCGTGGAGAGAACCCATTAGCGCAGATCGGTATCACCCATAGGTCGTGAAAACTTTAAAGTGGGGACTCCATGATAAAATAAATCCTACAAGGGAAAATATCAGTAATCTCTAAGTTTCTAGGCGATCTCGGCTTCGATGCTCTGCTCTTCCAGAGATTTACGGGATGCATTAAGTCTCTTGGGGACCTGCTTGAATTAGGAAGTAGTGCTCTATTTCCTAAACCATGGTAATTTGGCTGAGTGTGTTATCGAGCTGGCCATACATTTCCCATAATCCGTAGTTCTATGTTGGAAGCGCCCAAAATATGCTGTAGCCAATTCGTGGGGTTCTCTTCTTAATCTCAACATTGCAAGAGGAATAGTTTCTTAAATATGCTTTTGACTGGCGTTTTTAATAGAAGCTTATAAGAATGCAAGCCCGAATTCCGTGATGAATCCTTGCAGCTTCTAGTTAATTTAGGTCGTCTTGTGTGTTTATTTTTTCATTGCTCTACAATCTAAACTGCTTGAAGGATTTTGTTTAATGGGGCAAGTACAATGAATATCGTAATGCCTCTCCACTTATTCGTTGATCTGGCCTGCCTGGCCACAAAGAGAAGAAGGAATAATTGAAATGAGAGAAAATTTCAACTGGATCTACAGGGCTATTAATCACACACAGTGTAAATTTGAGAAAGATGGTACTCCCTAGCGGACGCCCATATTAACATTCCTAACAGAAAGAAAAAAAAAACTCATTATCTTAAATTAGCTCGGAGCATCAAAGGATTAATAATTCCGTATTTTCATTCTAACTTTCGCTGGAGGTACAGCCATTCCTACTGCACATTATATTATTTTATTTGAGACTTTTGATAGTCTGTTTTGTATTAAAAGTGGAACACCAAACTTCCAGTGCTTGATCAGGTGTTACCTGCAGGATTTGCTGAGTTTAGAGCTGTGTAAGCAGTTGGACTTCTGCTGATGACTTGGTTGTAGACTAATGGCAATTTCTTCGAAGCTAGCAGTCTTTCATGTTGAAAGGTTAGCTAAAGTGTAGAGTGTAAATTATAGGGTCTGGCATGTTAATAACATATAAGTGTATTAATTCTGGAGGAGACCAAATCCAGACCTTTACACTTCTACCAGGCTCATTATTGAAAATATATCATTTGCATACCTTTCTGAGAGTCATTAGGAATTAAAATTACTGTCAATTATCACTGCTACACCGAAAATATGTTATATTGCGTAAATGAATGTTTTTATTTCTTGCTCATTGAATGACGGCAGCCATGTTTCCGAGGCGCATGTCAACATTGATTATTGATGCCTTTTTTGGTTAATTTCAGTCTTAGCGGATGGGA
Source organism: Meconema thalassinum (assembly GCA_946902985.2). Lineage (NCBI taxonomy): Eukaryota > Metazoa > Arthropoda > Insecta > Orthoptera > Tettigoniidae > Meconema > Meconema thalassinum. Next base: position 252,259,940 of record OX336393.1, read on the forward strand.
GGATATGGGTCAGATGTGATGAAAAAGAAATCGGAAAATGATGTAGTAATAGATGTTTACTCCCCCGAAATTCATCATTAGAAGAGGTATTTTGGCTAATTTAATTGCTTTAGAAAATTATATCGTACGAGTAATGTCTCATTCAGAGTTACGAATGGATTTTTAATGTAGAGACGTACTAAAGTAACTGCTATTTGCGGTCCACTGGTTTGACATCCCTGGCCTGCCATAAGCATTACGAACGATTCTTGTAAACATTATGGAACGACCCTCTTCTCGCTTTAAGTATTCCAGTGGCAGTTAGGCGATCCTTGCCAGCCCAGGTCAAACGAGTGCTTTGTATTCACTGCAGCTGACTTAATCTGTGTCGGAAACTGTTCAGTGTGCGTCCATTGATACTGCTATCAGGCTTCCGGCAGCAATGGACATAGCGCAACGTGGAGCGTGCTAATGTGTCAAATATCATTTCATGAATGAAAGAGCGAGCAGGGGCGCTGTGGGACAGACTCTTCTCGAGTAGGAAGCTTCAAATGACACTGGGAATTACGTGAAACGTGCTTTCTGTGTGGATGGAAGCAGTAGTGACCGGCAACAAGGTTGCAGTGTTGATGCACAACGACCAGATTTTTAACAGCAAAAATTAACACGGTAATAGCTTGCCACGGTGGGTGAGTGATCAATGTGTCGGTCTACTAACCCCCAAGCTTGCAGGTTCGCTCCTGGCCATGGTAAGTGTTTTTTTTGAAAGGCGGCAAAAATTACGACACCATGTCATACGATGTTGGCATGTCAAAGAACCCATTTGAATTCAGTAGGCAGTGTTGAAAATGAAAATCCACAGCCTGCTTCCAGTCTCCGACCGGGTCAGGAATGGAATGAATGAAGCCCCATCTAGCGGCGAGGATATGGTCTGTTCCGGCTGCCGAGGCCTGACGCACTCCTCTGGGGCAATGATTAAATGAATGACAGATGAAATGAAATGATAGTGGAGTGTGTTGCTGGAATTAAATTTTTGACAGGGAAAACCGGAGTACCCGGAGAAAACCCTGTCTGCCTCCGTTTTGTCCAGCACAGATCTCACATGGAGTGACCGGGATTTGAACCACGGACCCAGCGGTGAGAGGCCGGCGTGCTGCCGCCTAAGCCACGGAGGCTTCAGGCAGTGTTCATAATGGCAAAATTAATCTCGGGAGTTACAGCCAACACAAAGTTCCTCATTTCTCTACTAGAAAGCGCTCTAGTGTTCAAGGAGCTTAGATATCTAACCTCCTTGACTTTCATAGTGCTTCAAGGAACAACGACATTCGACATGCAAGCTACCCTTTGGGTGTCAAATAACAAAGCTTGCACCCGGCATCCGAGGCCATACGATATTATTATTAACACGGTAATAATATTTTTAGCAATAAAAGCTGTAAGTTTCCTTTTATATGCATAGGAATTCATAGTTTCTGTTCTATAATAATTCAATGAAGGAAATTAGAGAAAATGTGAAATAGGACTAAAGATTCAAGAAGAAATAATTTCAACATTGAAATATGCTGATGGCATTTTCATTTTAGCCAAATCACCAGAGGATTTGAATGAGTTTCTAGATGGCATAGGTTCAGTCTTGAGGAAAGAATTCATGATCAAAATCAGTAAATGTAGGACAAAAATAATGGAATGCAGCCGAATGAAATCAGAAACCCGTATGGACGTCAAATTGACAGGTGAAAAGCTAAAAGTAGTAGGAGACTTCTGCTACTTAAGAATCAAAATAACCAGAGATGGACGTAGCAAAGAGGATAAAGAAAGGTAGGTTGGCTCAGGCAAAAAAAATCATTCCTACAGAAAAGGAATCTCTTGCCATCTAATAATATAGATTTAGTTATTAGAAAGTCATTTTTGAAAGCCTTTGTCTGGAACGTGGCGCTCTATGGAAGTGAAACTTGGGCTGTTGGCGCAGCAGAAAAAAGGAGAATAGAGGCGTTCAAAGGTGTTACCGGAGAATGATGAAGATGGGATGAGTAGAGAGAGGAACAAATGATGAAGTATAGTTCCCTCACTTTCCTGGTTAACGAGCGGCGACTCAAACGTAAGGCAGTAGCACGAGCCGACAATAACCATTGTTCGCTACTGACCAATAGCTGACGGTTGTTGACCAATAGAATGCTTCCTCTGTCACTTCACGTGGACACCAAAGTCCCACTCTGGCAGCCAGCTCGCGTGTCACACAGGTGTCGGGTGTTCAGTGTTGCACTTCTGCATATATTTCTTTCCAGTCTCGCTGCTTGCTCTCAGTGGCTACGGTAGAAAGTTGACAACGCTGTACCTCGTGCTGGGAAAGCTTTGGTTCCAGGCAGTCATGGAATGTTAACATATCCGCCCAGCTATTTCAAAGGCGAGCCACACGTTAACGAGGAAAGTTCAAGAACTATATTAGGATGAGTGGGCGAGGAGGGATGTTTCTGGCGACTGCTAATGAAGAGAAGATATAGGTCGGTAGGTCACATCCTAAGACACCCAGGAATAGCAAATTTAATTATTGGAGGAAGGGTTGAGGACAAGAACTGTAGGAGCTGCGCTCGACGTGTGGTCGTTGTCAGGGTCGAGCACCGACCAGATCTCAATAGTGGAGGGTATGGCAGAGTAAATCCTATCCCAACAGTTACCTCGAATGGTCGTTGCCCGCTGATTGCAACAAGGGAGCAGAGAGGCGCACGAAGACATCCGATATGCTCCGTTAACTGCGTGAGTGTGGCACTCCTGGTTCTTTCTCCCCCTCGCATGACTTACGTTGTTTCGTTCTGGTGAAGTTGTTCATATAACTTTTAATCAATTTAATCTCAACATGAATGCGATATTCTTTGAACTTCGGCATTCGTGACGAATGAGGTACATCCGTTTTACCGCGCAATGAAATACAGTTTTCTCTGATATCAAGCAGTCATTGGCACTACCACCTCCACCTCCACCTCCACCTCCACCTCCCCCCCCCCCCTCCCTTCCCCTTCCCCTTCCTAATGAAAATAGTGCAACACCCAGTGGATTCGATTCCCACTTCAGCCATCTTGGAGGTGGTTTTCTGTGGTTTCCTACTTTTACTCCAGACAAATGCCGGAATGGTTTCTAACTTAAGGCTACTGCCGCTTCCTTCCCAATCCTCACCTGACCTACAAATACACAATAATAGAGTCGATCACAATAACACACTCAAGTGTACGGAGCTAAATGACCACGATGTCAAAGCCCCTCAAATTAAATAATATTATTTGTTTTTAGGAATTTAACAAAATGTTTCCTGTTGATGTTTTAAATGTTCCTTGAAAGTACAACTAAAATGATCCATAACATTATTGTTGATTGCTGTTGTTGTTGTTGTTGTTGGGCCAGTTTCTTGTCGCAAGCAAGCATGTGGGCTAATGTGGCTGCAGATCAAAATCGAATTACGGTCGTCTTCTCGAGTAGCTAGCAACTGTGCCACTAAACTATAGAACCTGTACGCACGGGGCCATACTGGTTGATAGCAGGGATGGAAGATTTTGAGAGATGAAAAGATTTTTTCGAATTGCATAACGTTGTACCGGCCTCTTCAAAGGCTTTAGTTGATGTGGGATTATTAGGGTTATAATTCGACAATTACTGAATATTTACTACTTGTATTATATTATAATAACTTGTGGAGGATTTGATGGATGAATGTAAGAAATTGAGAATAGCATAATTTTTAAAATATTGGATACAGAGGTTATGTTAGTGCATCATTATTATTTGCTGGCTGCCTAGCTGAGCGGTATCGTTCTCGCCTGCTGTTCCCAAGGTTGCAGGATCGAATCCTGGTGCAGTCAGCTGGCTTTTGAGGGTGTGCAAATGTGAGGAAGCCGTGTCATTAGATTTTCTGGCACGTTAAAGATCCCCTTTGGGGCAAAATTCCGGCACCCCAGCGTCTCTAAAAGCCGCAGTAGCTAAAAGTGACGTAAAACAAATAACATTATTATTTATAATTAGTTCATTATTGCAGTAACTCAGGTGACATTTTATAATATGTATTTCTCTTTAAAAAGCAAGGCAGTTGAAAAGCAGGTGATGTGGAATTATACTTAGAGGATACGAAGAGGAGGTGGTTGGTGCAAGAGTAAGGAGCATGAAAAGAAGGAAGCAGACACAAATGAAGAGGATGAGTTTTTCCTGGTAGCCTAGTGGTTTCAAGTCGGCTATCCTTTAAATAGTTCCTGGAAGTGCTTTAGACTAGACATCCAATTTCCAGGTTCTAACGCATTCTTTCGACTGCCGCTGTAGTTTCCTTTTAAGAATAGTACGGTACAACGTTGCAGCACTCAAAGAGAACGATTATGTTACACGAGGGACTAAATTATGCCAGAATTCCAATTATTGTTAATTTGTTATTTATGTTTTCGTCTGTCATTTGTAGCTTTTCAGTCGGTCAACACGAATTTGTCCAATGTTTGGGCGGGTTACAAAGTATAAATACAAATTTTAAAAACATGTATTAGTTAATTATCACTATTAAAATGAGGCAATTGAGGATTACGTGTTTCAACCTTCAAGTAGCCATAATCAGTTCCTGATCATTAAGGCCCGGAAGTTCATGCAGTATTAAATGAATAAATATGCTTGCAAATATCCACAAATAATTGGTCAAATATGCATCACTTTTAAAAAAATATGCACTATGAAATAACTACGGCAATTACGACCACTCGGTATTCTGTAGCGTTTCTATTTTGAATATAAAGAAAATATGAACAAACGGACGTTATAACTACAGTACACCTTTTTAAATATCTCAACTAAGAAACGGTTCTAAATAGTATGAAATGTTAATTTATGGTACTTCAAGCGGTGTTGACTATCAATAATTATTTTATGTTAATTTTTACGTATATCTGATATTCAATTTTAATAACCATTGAACTTTCAAAACGAAAATAATTTTACAGTATTTACGTTGTTAATGCTGAATAAAAATAATTGATATTAACTTGCAAAAAGGACAGACAAGGGAAGTCCCTGAACCGGGGAATCACGGATCCTGCTGGAACTTTTCAGATACGTTGCGTGAGCCCAACTAGGCTGAACCGTGAAGAAAAATCTTTCGGAAATTAACTTCCCCATGTACTAGATGAAAAAATAAGATTTACAAATTTCAATTGGCGCGCCAGGGGCGTGAGCTTCATTGGCTGCGTCAGAGGTTGCTTCCCAACTGTACTATGGTTTGCGGCCTACGACGTACAATCACCGAATGAGAGGCAACAGACGGTGAGTGTCCCATGCATTGCATGATGAATGGTAACATTGGAAAAGTTATATGTTGACAGGAGGAAAAGTATGGAAAGGTCTCTCAGCATTCAAGAACAGGACCTATTGGACAGTTTGGATGGTATGTTGATGGTTTTGTGCCTATCTGGTTTTCTGGCGTTCGTCTCTTGTAACAAATGTGTTTATTTGTTGTGCTTATTGATATTTACGGGTATCATAACTGGTTGTATAGAAAACAGTACTATGAACGTGGACACCTATATATTGTAAAGATGCAGCATTAATGTCGCATGCCGCAGCGCAGCTTGGGAGGGCAGTCGTTTCGAACGTGATCATTTGAGCCACCAATCAAGCGTGAGGCACACTCCCGCTTGGCCAGTGCGCACAGTTCAAAATTGTTGTATTTACTGCCGTCTACGGTGGGTAGGAGTTAATTTCCGAAAGATTTTTCTTCACGGTTCTGCCTAGTTGGGCTCACGCAACGTATCTGCTAAGTTCCAGCAGGATCCGCGATTCCCCGGTTCAGAGATTTCCCTCGTGAGACGTACTAGGCATAAGAACAATTTCAGTATTATTCCGTGATAGACTCTCGGAGTCCGAGTCGAAATATACAAATTTAAGAACATCAAGTAACAAAGTGCTTGAAAACTATAGGAAATTAGAATATACGCCCTTCTCAAGCAGAAATATGCACTTAAACAGGCAAAGGAGGAAGATATGATGCATTGTGCCAAAATATGCATAAATATGCAACAATCTGAACTTCCCGGCCTTACGGGGGTGAATGACGCTACGTGGGAATTGCTGGGCATGGAGACGCCGCGTCATAGCGTCCTTTTACCGCTAGTGTACATCGGGACTATTAGGGTATTTACTTAGGAACGTCGCTAAATACCCCCCGTCGTTACCGTAATAATTAACGGTTACCAGTAACGCGTTTCTCCCCGACTTAGGCAGATAACCTCGTTGCCACTTCCCTTAAATTAACAGCAGCTGTCTGTCTGTTTGTGTCTGTGACGTTTATTCAGCTGGTCGCAGCGTTACATGCTCATCTGGAGCCACATCTCCCTCCCCGCGCAATTGGCTGTACGGTGCTCGGGCCGACGTCACAGGAATGTGGTGTGATTCATAACTGTTCCGGCCAGCGCAGTAGGAACCAGTATGAAGCCCTCGCCGCCTACAAGCCACTCAAGTGCGGATAAACAAAACGTTATCCGCATCCGCACGTTGGTCATCTGAATCTACTGACATTAAAATAATATTTTTATATAAAGCATAAAGTACAGTATTAAAGCAACACATTTATAGACATTTGAGGAGAAAGTCGTTCCCATAGGATATGTATGCCATGTGCTATGTTTAAAATGAATGTTATACAGCCAGAATTGCAATTCTTTTCAGTTAGGAGTGTTAATTATGCTTTAATGACATAATTTGAATGAGATTAGCTTAAATCAATATCTTACATTTGTCATGAAAAAAAAAAAAAGAAACATAACGGAAAAATATGATATGTCACTCATAAACATCCCGGTTCTAGTAGTAATATTAAACAAATTCGGATTGTAACTTATTCTAAAAACTATCCGCAAATTTACTCCAAATATTATCCGCAGCTTATCCACTACCCGCACAGCCATGCAAACTATATCCGCATGGCAAAAATTATTGCGGTTATCCGCGGATATCTGCATCCGCGCAGGGCTTTAACTATAGTGCGGAGTTCCACATCAGTCGAACAAAAATTTTACATCAAATCTTCCTAACTGCACCGGCCGCAGTGGCCGAGAGCCTTGTGCCTCACTCGCATCGGGAGAGTGTGGGTTCGAATTCACCTCGGTTGTCCTGAAAATGGTTTTCGTGGTTTCCCATTTTCACCACCAGGTAAATGCCGGGACGGTTCCTTTCAATAGGTCCACGACCGTGACCCGTCCTGAAAAGAAAAATACATGGCCATTGGCTGCATTTTTTAAATGTTTTCTAACTGTAAATTTATACTTCTCAGTCAGTTAACACCATGGCCGTGGAAAGTGATCACGGCCCCTTCACTTTTTTCAACCTGTCATTATTTTGGAAGTATTACGCTTGAATTTGCCCAACCCATAAAAAAGAAACTCCGTGGAATGTAGCATGTTCATATTGAACATCAGTTTATTTGGTTGTATTTTTTTGTCTTTCGTTACTTCTTTTACTACAAGATTTTGTTTACTGTGCACTTATGATTTCATTTTCGTTATATCTGACCGTCTATGGATTCCACAAATATAAGTCGTGCTTCTTTCAGAAAATGTATGAAGTGGCCTATATACGGTAGTAGAAATGTTCATTGATTGAATTAGAGGTTTACCGCCTTGTAAAAATAATCATCAAATTCCATACGTTACAAATTTAATGAACAAAGCAAAAGACACAATGGGTATTTATAAACTTGAAGTGATAGAAGTTTTGTTTCAGTATTGCCTAATTCCATTAAAGAAAACTTTCCATTTGGTCAACACAAATTGTGCCCAATTACATTGGGCGGGAGATAATTATTTATATACACTAACCTAAAAAAAGTTATTACAAACTAACACGCTTTTATGTACACACACACATACGCATACACACACGGGCAAAAGGTGATCTCATAAGCTTTTTTTTTTTTTCATAAATGAAATTAGGCTAAAAATGTAGGCAACTTTTGTCGTTCCAGTAGATCAGTAGGATGTTCTGCAGTGAGCTTTCCTTGAGGTAGGACCGTTCTGGTGCAAACGGAAAGTATACCTGCGCAGTTTGCAGGATGGTTCGGTTCGAGTCTCTAGGATTCTCTTAAAGTCTCACTCTCCAAACAGTTTTACGTCATCCCCCATCCTTGGGCCCGTAATTAAGGTTGATTGAGATAATCTAATGTAGTTAATTTAATACAGCTCAATTGCTGTGCAATGAGTGTGAGATTTTTGAGGCTAAAAGTCCTCGCAATGGTTCGGATATCACTTAAAAAGGAAGTCGTGAGGCATAAGATCAAGAGCTTGCTTGTTTTGACATAGTTTGCTAGTTAAAATCATTATTGCCTTTAAAGGGGACCTTGTACAGTAGGTAACGAATGTCCCATTTAATTCAATGTTAAAAGTGGACATATTTCGGTTCACCCTGTAGACAAAATAACCATTACATTATCTTTAAAAAAATCATGGCTGTAGGGTATCTCATGTTAAACAAAGCCATGCACATTTAGTACATTTGGAATAATGGGGCCTGAGAAATAAAATAAATAAATAAATAAATACGCGATGCATTTATTTTCAAAAAATCAAAATTTTCAATGCTCTTCACACAAGTATTTACACTTCTACACAACATATTGACCTAAATTTGCATCACTTTCATTATTTGGGTATAAAAAGTAAGTTTAGTAAGTTTCATGGTAATAGCTCTCTTACTTTTTCAGAAATATGTACCTAAAACTGAAAAAGTCACTTTCTGGTAATTTCAATTTAAAAATTTTACACATGATAATCGTGTATTGCCTTCATAATTAGAACAATCCTGCCCCATAATCTGGATCATCTGCACCATTGGCTTCTTCCATCTTCCTTTTAGTGTTCCTTTGATGCTTTCTGGCATCTTGCCAAGAAACGTTGGTTCGTTTATCAGCCTCGGATCACTCGCTGGTGGTCTATATCATTGAGGGCTGATTGTGTGTTGACACCCGGTTCAATACCTAACAGCTTGTACCAAATTTCGCTCAATTTGGTTTCACCGTGTTTGAATTGATAGGGGGAATCGATTTGCACACATACATGGCCGCCATCTGCAAATTATTGGGCTGATGACCTTATAGTTTGGTCAAAATTTGCTTCATACATAAAGGTGTTGTTGCAAAATTCGGAAGATATCAGATGATTAGGTTAGTCGTAATTTGATTTAAGTTTTGAACATTTCGGTTGCCGCCATTACGCTTTCGTCAAGATAGCGGTGACTTAAAACATGACATTCAGGTGCCAAATATCGTTCAATTCGGTTTTGCACTTACTGTTTCTTATTTCAGTAATAGTTCCTTTAGACTCACTACACTGACTTATGTTAGAGAAGTACTGATTACCTCTAAATTTAGCTTTGGGGGAAAACTACTTTATCCTAGGCATTGTTGTAGGATCTATATTTTTAACACAATTCAACACATGCATACAAATGACAAACCAGCTGAGAACTGACACGTAATCCCGCCCAAACTCTTTATCCAGAGAATAAACAAGCGAACTGCACATACAGAGCTGCCAATACACGTATTAAAAATATTACCTTTATGAGAAATATGCTTCTGTGGCCCTGCTTTACAGAGATCTATGTCTTTTAGTTACGGCATGTATAAAAGGGGCGTGGCACCCATTGTGCACTGTGGCACAAAATAATTTATATATCAAAAACTAATAGTCCGATCTTCATGAAAGAAACTAAGATTTGTTCAGAAAAGTGTGCTTAATTAAACTAAACAATAAAATAAAAATCCCAAATTTGATCCCTTTAGGCAAAACGGTCCCCTAATTTTGATCACTGTGCACTTATGATTTCATTTTCGTTATATCTGACCGTCTATGGGTTCCACAAAAATAAGTCGTGCTCCTTTCAGAAAATGTATGAAGTGGCCTATATACGGTAGTAGAAATATTCATTGATTGCATTCGAGGTTTACCGCCTTTTAAAAATAATCATCAAATTCCATACGTTACAATTTTAATGAACAAAGCAAAAGACACAATGGATATTTATAAACTTGAAGTGATAGAAGTTTTGTTTCAGTGTTGCCTAATTCCATTAAAGAAAACTTTCCATTTGGTCAACACAAATTGTGCCCAATTACATTGGGCGGGAGATAATTATTTATATAGACTAACCTAAAAAAAAGTTATTACAAACTAACACGCTTTTATGTACACACACACACATACGTATACGCACACGGGAAAAAGGTGATCTCATAAGCTTTTTTTTTATCATAAATGAAATTAGGCTAAAAATGTAGGCAACTTTTGTCGTTCCAGTAGATCAGTAGGATGTTCTGCAGTGAGCTTTCCTTGAGGTAGGACCGTTCTGGTGCAAACGGAAAGTATACCTGCGCAGTTTGCAGGATGGTTCGAGTCTCTAGGATTCTCTTAAAGTCTCACTCTCCAAACAGTTTTACGTCATCCCCCATCCTTGGGCCCGTAATTAAGGTTGATTGAGATAATCTAATGTAGTTAATTTAATATAGCTCAATTCCTGTGCAATGAGTGTGAGATTTTTGAGGCTAAAAGTCCTCGCAATGGTTCGGATATCACTTAAAAAGGAAGTCGTGAGGCATAAGATCGAGAGCTTGCTTGTTTTGACATAGTTTGCTAGTTTAAATCATTATTGCCTTTTAAGTTCCCTAGTTCAGTGTTATTGCACAAACATTATAAGTAACTGAGAGTCTTGCCTTATGGGGGTGAAAATGAATGCCAGTTGTCTGTCAACTCTGGCATTCTTTGCATTCTCGTGACGTCATATCCGTCGTCCGATTCTCCATTCTCATTGTGAGTCTTCAGCTGTGCCGCGACAACCTTCACGTCTTTTATGTTCTCAGGATAACGGGCATCAGACTTATCGACTGAACTTTTTTTCCATTGTGGGTTTTATTTTAAAATTTATTTTACTTTCATTTTCAGAAACTAGTGTTTGGGCCCATCGTTGGCGGTATTTTTCTTTTCATTAATCGTTATGAAACTTCAACATTGTTCTAATAATACATTTACACCAGGGACAGGCAACCTGGAGCTTTGGTGATCTCTCAAGAGATTTTCACATTTTGAAATTATCGTACCCTTACAATAACATACCTGCCGATTTAGGCGAGAGGCTCCCAATTTTCCATATTTTTTCTTGCCTCACTATTACTCAAATTGTCCTTCCGATTTTTGTAAATTATTGGCGAACTTCAAACATTTTTTTTTTTTGTGGAAGTGTTTATAGTGGGCAGGTAATGAATGTTATTTGGGTACCGGTTCTTGAATTCGTAAATGGGTTTTGTTTCAGTGTAAGCGGTTGTTTGTTGACATACCTGCAACATTTTCGTCACATTCTAGTGTTTTTGCTCGGTGTTTGGCTCTATGAACAAAAAATACAATTCTGTGTTTTTGAAACAGTTTTCGGAACAATTTCCATGCATGATTGAATCCAGCAAAGGTAATATATTTTGTATTTGTACTGTTCTCGATGTAATGATTTTATATATCATGGTGGAAAACGTGATATTTCGTAACATGTGGGAACAAAGAGGCACCAAGAAAATGTGAAGTGTAGCAAAAAAAAAAAGGTAAAATTTAAAAACATATTTTTTGGGTGTTAAAAGTAAATGTTATGGGATAAGAAATGCCGAAAGCCCATTTACATAATTCAATTTGAAGCATGGTTTGCCAATTAATTGAGCTGATATGCACTCTTTGCATCTCCTGAATTTTCCCGATTTTCAAATCAAAATCTCTTGAATTTTGTTTTTGTAAGGTTGGCAGGTATGCAATAATCATATTGCCATGCCATTTATTTTATAGAAAACTGAACATGGCATTATAGCCTAAAGGTGCAAGTCGACCTACGCGTCTTAATGAGGATGAAATGAATGATGAACACACAAACAACCAGTCCCCGATGTTAAAATCGCATCACACGGCAAAGAATTGAACCCGGGGCCCTTTTGAACAAATGGTAACAGCCCATCTACTTCACCCTAACATTCGACAACATGACATTAAGATACTATCAATAGAATTAATATGACTGTTAGGTAGTCAGCCCGAAGGCTGGTTGGATCCTCAAAAAGTACCGCCGTTAGGTTATGTGGGTAGATACTCACAAAAACCCAAGGCAGCGATATATGGAGGCGTACTAGGCAAGAAGAGGAGTGAGGTAGTTTGTCATTACTTTCCTCACTGAGTCAGAACAGCAGTACTAACCCTATGAGTAGAACCTATCACAGCATCCTCAGGCACTGACTGTGCCCTGAATGTCATTACTAAGCACCACCCATACCTCAGTAGCTTCTATATAATCACAGCCATGAGTGAGACTGAGACATCGGTGGTAAGCCACATTTTACTCTAGCCTGTGCCAACAGACAAATGCAAATGTACTGCATTCATCAAGAAATGGCAAACAGGCCAAGAATTAATATATGTAGAGATAATATATTACAAATAGGACTAGTAGGCATGTATTAAAATACTATCATATTTCCACGTACACAGTGTGAAATTTGAAATTGCCTTAATATTCGGTGAACAGGAGTTCAAGATGCAAGATATCATTTCCTGATATCAAAATTTGGCCCAGTCAATTCAACAAGAATTCTTGATAACGTTTAGCGAGCGGCTTCAGTGGCGTAGTCGGTAGCATGCTGAGCGTCAATGCCCAAGGTCGCGGGTTCAAACTTGGCCGAAGTCGTCGGATTTTTAAGAGCGTTAAAATCCCTCAGTATGCCTTCCTTCGGAGGTGAAGTAAAGCCGGTGGTCCCATGTCATTGATTTATGGCATGGAAAAGAACCTTCCACTAAATACACTTGTGTGAAGCCAAACTTTGTAGGTTCGGTTTGATTAATGCTCTTAAGTTCTAACGTTCGTCACCGGGCGCTGGTTGCGATGGCGTCTGCAGTCCTTACTTGAATTAAAAACAGATAACACACACTAATACAGTCATCACAATTAACACCGGTTATCAGACAGATTCTACACACATCCAAAGTACACGGGGCTACATGACCGCGTTGTCGCAGCCCGTAAACTAAGGAACCAACTACGATTGAAGGGTTCATTCCAAAAAAAAGACACATTTAAAAATTGACTTCTTAAATAAATAAATAAATAAATAAATAAATAAATATTCTTTCTCTTCAAGGCCAGCTCCGCGTGTAGATATTATTGCTGTCTCCAAAAAGTAGACAGGTCGGGTTATATACGAGTGTAAAATATTGGGGGTTGTACAAAAATAACATAGTCCAATGCTTTTTCAATATAATTAATTACCTAGAATGTTTGGCATTCAATAATAACGTGTACTTTGTTAGGATTTATATAATAAATACTCATATTTGAGGTTGGATTTTTTTTTCACTTCTGTATTCAACTAAGATTTCGGCAAAAACTAGACTAGCGGTAGTCCAGATTTTTTTAAAGGTTTTCTCAACTATTCTCATAAAAATATATTTTATTTATGAGCAATGTAAAGCTGTTAGTGAGACAATACTCGGTCTAAATACAATTTTTATTTCATTCAGCACAAATGAAGCTATACTGTTTTATTTAGTTTCTGAACAATTTAATTTTTGGACTTATCTGGTTCTTGGGATGAACCCTTCAATTATTGTTTCAGTATATAACATTTGCCACCTTCTGAATCTATGTTGGCGAACTACCGGTAGATCGGGTTCGATTTGTTGCCGCCCCCTGAGCTACTATTCCAATAGCCATAAAAAGTAGCATAGTCACAGTATTTAACTTTGGGCGGCACGCGGGTTTGGTAAATGATGATAATAATAATAAATAGCATAATCATCCCCATGAGAAGCTTTTTTCGAAAGTTACTAAAAGAAAGAAGCAATTGACATTATAATGAAAAGCATAGGCTACGTTGGTAGGAAGTTCCATAGTGAGAAAGAAAAAATCGTGCTTTATGTCAATAAGTACCAAATCCCATGGCATGACATAAAAAAGACAGTTGTTGTGGCGTCATATAGCAAAGTATTCTCCAAGGTTCCGATGTTTATAGTCAAATTTATGCTTTTCACAAGCAATTATTTAGAATTTCAGTGCCAAAAAGTTGTCTACCCAATACATCCGAATTTCCTGTGCTGCTAAAGTTTAAACAGAAATACCTGTACTCGGTATTTTTTAAATCTGAACGTAATTGAAGTACAATAGTAGGCCTACTTAAACTTGAAATTCCACCGTATGAACGTTTGTTTTTCTCTCCTGTAAAAGTTTTACTTTTGGATTTGGTACCTTTTGGAAATAAGCTCCTTAAATAGGGGTCAATAATTTCTGCCCTTCACATTGCTCTCATTCGAGCTTTCAAACGCACTGCTCCAATGTTCTACCTACTGTTAGTCATAGATAAACAAATGCCCATCCCACATTGCTACCGCTCTTCTAATGGGAGATAGTTCTGAAGCTGACGTCAGACTCTGAACAAACAAGAAGCTGAATACTTCGCAACGGAAGTAACGGTTTTCTGCTTTAATGAATACGTTCTCTAGTTGAAGGCGTGTCCGTGTGTGGACTAGCGGAATGAATGTGTGTTACTTACTCGTACATTCTCTGGTAGCTTATTTTTTATGGGGCCTTGTCTAGGTTTGTTGAAAGTAAGTTTTGCATGATAGAATATTTCCTCCTCACATATTATGAGGTAGATTTCATGAGAAAGCCAACTATTGCAATGGGTGCCATGTTACGACTTCCAGAAAATGTTGACATGACATATCTTCCCGTTTCATATCTCCCAGACCACTAAACCACCGTCAGTTCAAAAGTTTAGTCTATATATATCACTTTCTTGTGGACACGATACACGATAACCTAACTACAGTCGTTTTGCACCATTCACTTTCAGAATCACACATAGAATATAACTAATCAATATCTCGGTCGAGTTCGTTAATGGGAAAAATCGGACCAAGGGCGGTAGAACTGGAAGGGCCTTTTTCTAAAAATTGAAATATCTCTATAACTTTCTTAGTATGGGAAAAATCTGGTTGGTTGGTTCCTTAGTTTAGGGGCTGCGACAACGCGGTCATGTAGCCCCGTGTACTTGGGTGTGTGTAGAATCTGTCTGATAACCGGTGTTAATGGTGGTGATTGTATTAGTGTGTGTGTCTGTTTTCAATTCAAGTAAGGACTGCAGATTTTTTTTCAAGTAGTTCCTACTTTTGCCGCCAAACACCACCGTCAGCGATTACTAGTCCAGAACCTGGTTACCAGACGCCACTGCAGTCGGCTCTTGACGACGAACGTCGGAACCTAAGAGCGTTTGTCAAATGTTTAACCTAACCTACTTTAGCTTCACACAGGTGTAATTAGTGGAAGGTTCTTTAACATGCCATAAATCTATGGCATGGGACCGCTGACTTTACTTCCCCTCCGAAGGAAGGCATACTGAGGGATTTTTAACGCTCCGACGACTTCGGCCGGGTTTGAACCCGCTGAGAAAAATCTAATTCATTCAAAGTTCGTACTGTTACGTGCCACCCTCTAGTGGCACCTTTGTTAACTGGATTACGGTGGGTATAAAGCACAACACCAATTACTGCTTAAAGAAATAATTAATTTTATTGCAGCCAGAAAAATACACTACTCAACAGCAATTATTACCTTACTCCAGTTTCCTCACGTCTAGAACACTTTCCCCTTCACTTGTCAACAGACCACAGTTAATCCTCTTCGCTAATGAGTCCGGTCCCTTACGCTAGCTGGAAATAGCTGCACTAGGTCTGTCACTGTACTATACACTGTTTCACAAGCACCACAATCACTTCCTCGCTGTCAAGAGAATCAGCTGCACTAGGGGTTTCGCAAGTCACCACACTTCTGTCGCTCAGGATAATCGCTCACACTAGCTCGTAAAACACAACAACAACCACTGCTTGACAGGTCGCACTTACATAGCAGGCCGGTGACTCAATAAATGCTTCTAGATCCATCCAGGGCTCACGGCTTCTCGAGGTAACCATCGCTGGTCCAGTCACGAATATTCTGGACTATCCCTTTGTCCTAGTAGCCCTGTTGCACAAGGCGCACGCAATACAGGAGGCAGGCCACAGCCCAGCCCTGGGGCAGTTGTGACTTATGCGGCGAGCGATGACACAAACTCACAGCCGTAACACCACCCCCTGCCTAAAAAGGCTGATCGTCCCGATCAATCATTGGTCCGTCTGTGTCCCTCCGTAGGCTGCCAGGCGATTTCGGTGCACGATCTTCATCTTCGCCCTCGGGCTCCGCTGGATCCTGTAGACGACATCGTTGATCCGTTTCACGACTCGGTACGGGCCCTCCCAGGACTTCTGCAGTTTGGGTGACAGGCCTTTCTTCCGTAATGGGTTGAAGAGCCAGACCAGGTCGTCCTCGTGGAATCCGCCGGCATCCGTCTGCTGGTCGTATCGGGTCTTCATTCGGTCGGTCTCGATCCGCAGTTTCCTCCTCGCGAACGCGTGTACGTCCTCCAGTTGGTCGACCAGTTCTTGACAATACTGGCTCACCGGGATCGGATCATTCCCTGGTCGGCCGAAGGCAAGATCGACAGGTAGACGGAGCTCCCTCCCAAACATGACCCGGGCTGGTGTGCACCCGGTGGCTTCATGCACGGCGGCGCGGTAGGCCAGGAGAAATAGTGGAAGATGCTTGTCCCAATCCCTCTGGTGCTCGCTGACGACTTTTCGGAGATGGTTCTCGATGGTGCGATTGAATCGCTCTACCATCCCGTCGGACTGAGGGTGTAGCGGCGTTGTCCTTGTCTTCCGGATTCCCAGCAGCTGTCATAGGTTCTGGAACACCTGCGACTCGAAGTTCCTCCCTTGGTCGGAGTGCAGCTCCAGGGGTACTCCGTACCGGCTGACGAATTCCTTCACCAGGGTCTCTGCAATCATCGCGGCTTCTTGGTTAGGGAGCGCATACGCCTCCGGCCATTTGGTAAAGTAGTCGCTGACGACTAATATGTAGCGGTTCCCTGCCTCGCTTAACGGGAATGGCCCAGCAACATCGATGGCCACTCTCTCCATGGGGCCGCCCACGTTGTAGGTCTTCAGTGGACCCCGTCGTCTTCGTCCTGGGCCCTTGCTGGCTGCGCAATCGTGGCACCTCGCGCAGTAGTTATCCACGTCTGTTCGGCATCCGATCCAGTAGAACCGCTCTCTCAGCTTCTCCAGGGTCTTCTTTATCCCTAGGTGTCCACCAGATGATCCTCCATGAACTTCCTTCAGGACTTCCTCCGTCATAGCCTTTGGAACGACGACTTGTTCCCGAGATATCTTCCCGTCGGTGCTCGCCCAGGTACGGCAGATGAGGCCATCCCTTACAATCAGCGAGTCCCACTGTGCCCAGTAGGACTTAAACTTCGGGCTGCAGTCACTCACAATGTTCCACCCGGGTCTGGGGACACAGGCCCCCTTCCATTCGGCTATCAGTCCCAGGTCATCATCTTCTGCTTCTGCCCGCGTGAAAGATTCGTGGATCCAGTTCCCTTGAAGTTCCACAGTAGTCCGTCGGCACAGTATCCCGGTGTTCTCCTCCCTTCGGGCACAGAAGGTGCAGTCTTCGGGGCACGGTCTTCGTGACAGGGCGTCGGTGTTAGAATGCAGTTGGCCTTTCCTGTGCTGAATCTCAAAGTTGTACTGTTGAAGCCTCTCTAACCACCGCGCGAGTTGACCCTCGGGCTGCTTGAAGTTCAGGAGCCACCGCAGGGATGCATGGTCGGTCCTGATGAGAAATTCTTGCCCGTACAGGTACTTGTGGAAGTGTTCAATGGTCTTCACGATGGCGAGCAGTTCCTTCCTGGTGACGCAGTAGTTCCTTTCTGGCTTTGACAAGGCCTTGCTGAAGTAGGCCACTACTCTCTCCTCGCCGTCCACTACCTGCGACAGGATTCCCCCTATGCCAAAGTCGCTGGCATCGGTATCGACGATGAACCTTGTTCCAGGTCTGGGGTAGGCCAGAATAGGCGCGGTGCACAGAGCTTGCTTGAGTTGTTCGAAGGCACAGTGGCATTCTGCTGTCCACGTGAAGAGTTGGTTCTTCTCAGTCAGTCGATGTAAAGGTTTGGCGATGTCGGCGAATCCCCTCACGAAGCGACGGTAATAAGTGCAGAGTCCCAGGAAGCTTCGTAGTTGGGACTTGTCCTTCGGAACTGGCCACTCCCTCACAGCTGCGGTCTTCTCTGGGTCGGTGCGCACCCCTTCCTCAGAGACGATATGCCCAAGGTACTGGACCCGCTTCTGGAAGAGCTGACACTTCTTGGGGCTCAACTTCAGCTGGGCAGCCCGTAGCTTCAACAAGATCTCCTTCAGGTTGCTGTAGTGCTCCTCGAAGCTTCTCCCCAGAACGATGACGTCGTCTAGGTGGACCAGGCAGGTCTTCCAGTGTAGTCCCCTCAGAATGGACTCCATTAGCCTTTGGAAGGTTTCAGGGGCGTTGCACAGACCGAATGGCATGACGGTGAACTGCCAGAGCCCGCTGCCCACAGAGAACGCCGTTTTCTCGCGGTCCTTAGGGTGGACCTCCACCTGCCAGTAGCCACTCTTCAAATCCAAGGTGGAGAACCACCTTGACCCTGATATGGTATCCAGCGTGTCGTCGATCCGGGGTAGAGGGTAGCTGTCCTTCTTCGTGACGTCGTTCACACGCCTGTAGTCCACGCAGAACCTGGTGGAACCGTCCTTCTTCTTCACAAGCACGACCGGAGAACTCCAAGGACTATGTGATGGCTCGATCACCCCTTGCTCCTTCATCTCTTCTACCATCCGGTCGACTTCGGCTTGCTTGGCGAGCGGGACACGTCGGAATGGGGCCCTAATCGTTGCGCTGTCCCCAACGTCGATTCTGTGCTGGACCAAGCTTGTCCTGCCGAAGTCTTTGCTCCCCACGGAGAAGACATCCTGGAATTCACGTAGCAGGTCCTGAAGTTGGCGTGATTGTTCCTCGTCTAAATGGTCCTGGGATCCTTGGTACAGCTTCTGTAGTTCTTCTGGCAGTGTGCGTCTTCTTCGGTTGTCCGTCTGCAGGTGTCCGTTTGTCGTATCTGTGATGCGGGCAATCCAGGTAACGGGCTCGCAGACTCCTAGGTTGGTGTCCCGGTGAACCGTAATGTCGTAGTCGTTCAGGTTGGACAGGCGGACGTACGGCCGAGTCGTCGTGTTGATGAGAGTCTTGGCAACTAGCAATCCTTTTGTCTGGATGTCCTCATATTTTGGCTCGATGACAGCCGCCACTCCCTCAGCAGTTCCGTCGACAATTACGGCAGCGCTGACCTCCATCCTGGCGGGAACGATGACGTCTTCTCTCAGCCTTACTCGTCGTGCGGTGATGGACTCGTGCGCAGGTTGCAAAGCAAGTTCCTCACCTCCGAAGTGCAGAGTGTTGGTACTCAGATCCAAGATGATGTTGTTCTGGTCCAGGAAGTCCAGTCCGATGATCACTTCATTTGATACGTCAGCCACAAGCACTGGATGCTTTATCGCCCGTCGACCAATGACGTACTCCAGTGATGCTTCGCCATGTACCGGTGCGGTCTCTCCGGTCGCGGTTATTAGCTGGAGGTTCCTTTGTGTGGGTTGAACTCTCCACTTCGGGATCACGGTGGGACTGACGATGGTCCTCGATGCTCCCGTGTCGATTAGCATGGGCCAGCTCTCTCCGTTGACGACTCCGTCGACCATCAGGCTGCTATTGTCCCTCCGTAACTTCGTCACACGAACCTGGACTGCCGGGGCTTGACGACTGTCACAAGCCAACCTTTGCCCCCCAAGGCTGGCTAATACTCGTTTCCCTGGGTCGCGCGGTTTTCAGACGACTGATTTCCCGTCGGATACCCTCGGTGGCGGCGATCACCGCAGTCCTTGCTCAGGTGGCCTTTCTTACCGCAGGTCCAGCAGGTCGGTAGTCCTCTTCCGGGACGCCTCTCCGGTTGCCTTCCGGCTGTGTCGTTGCTGGTGGTGCCGCGACTATCGAAGAAACGGCTTACCGCCTCCATTAATTCGTCGGCCAGGGGCTTGGTCTCGTTGGTTTTTACTGGTTCGTCGACGTCCACTTGACGCACCCGCGCGTGCATTCTGGATGCCTGTTTCGCCGTCTCGAACTCAAGTGCGTGGCTCAGCGCATCTGCCAGGGTCTTATTGCGCGCGAGACGCAGCGCCTGTTGAGTGTCCGAGTCCCGTAGCCCGTCGGTGAAAGTCTGCGTCGCTATCTGCTCCAGAAAGTCGGCCGGCGCTGTTGGGTAGGCGAGCCTTACGAGGCGTGCGATGTCCATCTCGAACTCTGCAGGGTTTCCGCGTTCTTCTGTACCCGGGTCCGGAGCTGCATCTGATAGGCCTGCTGAAGATGGCTATCTCCATATCGGGACTCCATATGGGCGATCAGGGAAGCGTAGTCCTGGGATCCAGTCGGGATGGCCTGAAGGACGTTAAGGGCGTCACCTCTCAGCGCTACAATGAGAGCTGTAGCCTTTTCTGTGTTGTTCCAGTTATTTATGGAACAGGCCGCCTCGAACTGACGTAAGTAGGTGCTCCACGGGACCTTTCCGTCGAAGGTTGGGGGCGTCACTCTGCTATGACCCGTTCCTGATATTCCCGGTGTAACGGTGGGCGGGCGTTGGCGCAGCTCGGCAACTTCCTCTCGTAGAGCGTTGAATTTCTCTTCCACCCCCGTCAGTGGGCGTTGGCGCAGCTCGGCAACTTCCTTTTGTAAGGCGTTGAATTTCTCCTCCACCCCCATCAGCGGGCGTTGGCACAGCTCGGCAACTTCCTTTTGTAAGGCGTTGAATTTCTCCTCCACCCCCATCAGCGGGCGTTGGTACAGCTCGGCAACTTCCACTTGCAAGGCGTTGAATTTCTCCTCCACCCCCATCAGCGGTCGTTGGCACAGCTCGGCAACTTCCACTTGCAAGGCGTTGAATTTCTCCTCCACCCCCATCAGCGGGCGTTGGCGCAGCTCGGCAACTTCCACTTGTAAGGCGTCGAACTTCTTTTCCACTGCCGTGACTTCCTCACGCAGACCCAGTTCTAATTTCTTCAGGTCCTGTGTCAACTTATTCTGACCGTCTTCCATCTTCTTCTGGCCGTCCTCTATCCTCTTCAGGTCCTCCGCTAGTTTATTTTGACCGTCTTCCATCTTCTTCTGGCCGTCTTCTAGTTTGGCAGTTAGGTCCTCGGCTAACTTCTTCTGGCCGTCTTCTAGTTTGGCAGTTAGGTCCTCGGCTAACTTCTTCTGGCCGTCTTCTAGTTTGGCAGTTAGGTCCTTGGTTAAATTCTTCTGGCCGTCCTCCATCTTGGTTTCCATGCCATTTAACTTTTCCAGCAATGCTGCCAATTTCTCCTCCATTTTAGTTGTTTGTCTTGTAAAGGGCATGCACTCACAGGGAAATTGGAGAAAATGACCTGCTCGGGTTTTGAAACCAGGACCGTCAGGTGTTGTGCTTGAGTTCGTAATCCGGATTCTGACACCAGTAGTTACGTGCCACCCCCTAGTGGCACCTTTGTTAACTGGATTACGGTGGGTATAAAGCACAACACCAATTACTGCTTAAAGAAATAATTAATTTTATTGCAGCCAGAAAAATACACTACTCAACAGCAATTATTACCTTACTCCAGTTTCCTCACGTCGAGAATACTTTCCCCTTCACTTGTCAACAGACCACAGTTAATCCTCTTCGCTAATGAGTCCGGTCCCGTACGCTAGCTGGAAATAGCTGCACTAGGTCTGTCACTGTACTATACACTGTTTCACAAGCACCACAATCCCTTCCTCGCTGTCAAGAGAATCAGCTGCACTAGGGGTTTCGCAAGTCACCACACTTCTGTCGCGCAGGATAATCGCTCACACTAGCTCGTAAAACACAACAACCACCACTGCTTGACAGGTCGCACTTATATAGCAGGCCGGTGACTCAATAAATGCTTCTAGATCCATCCAGGGTTCACGGCTTCTCGAGGTTTCCATCGCTGGTCCAGTCACGAATATTCTGGACTATCCCTTTGTCCTAGTAGCCCTGTTGCATAAGGTGCACGCAATACAGGAGGCAGGCCACAGCCCAGCCCTGGGGCAGTTGTGACTCATGCGGCGAGCGATGACACAAACTCACAGCCGTAACAGTACTATTCTTCGGATAAGGGCCAAACACTTACCTCAGTAAAGTTTTTAATATTACCAACCATTGACCAAAGGGAGGGGAAAATGGCATTTTGAAAGAGGGGGGGGGGGATCATACCTCCCTTGATAGGCACACTATCAAAACCGTTTAATATAGCCTATAGTCCTCTAACGAGGGAACTACTCCAGCTCGAACGGCTAAAACCGACTGGCAGTGCGCTTAACATACGCAGATATGTCTGTTCTACTACTCATCACGGGCTTTACCTGTAAAACCCCGCATCAGTGTACAATCAATGTTTTGAAGTTGCGGCGTCCAAAGATTGCAGAAACACAATTATCAGCAGAAACTACCGTGCAACAGGCAATTTGGGCCATTATATTAGGGAAAATCCATTCCTAGCAATTGGTTAGACCTTTAGCATGTATGTGGTAACATTAAAAAAAGATTGCAGAAACACAATTTGCAGCAGAAACTACCGTGCAACAGGCAATTCGGACCATTATATTAACAAGAAACAGATGCGGTGCAGTATCATCTGGCAAAAGGTTGAACACTTGCTTGCAACAAGAAATCTTAACACATGCAGTACTGTGTTGTGTAAATGTGGAGTTGCAATGAAGTGATTAAAAACAGCGGAATGGAACATTACGCACAAGTAACAAGGGCAACATGTAGACATACTCAATTATTTACAATATTCCCGCATTGCAATAGTCCAAACTCAAATGTCACGGCGATCACATTAGCACATACTCAGATGGCGCTGGCGACCGAACACGTACTTTTACAGATGAATGGCATTGATAGCTATTGTCATAGATACAACTGTATACATTAAACCCACTTTCAGTTGGTTTTCGTCGTTCGAGCTGGAATACTACCCTCGTAAGAATTATCTAAAACTTTTGTCTGAAAGAATTTTTTATATGACCCACTCTTACGCCCAAGGATCAGCAAAATGTTTTCGGAATTATAAGCAGATGTTTTTGTATGGCGAACAAGTAGAAATTTTGTAGGTAGGCAATAATTGGCAAATTGAGTGAATTCGAAATATTTTTTCTTTGACCGGTGAAATCTACCTTCGCCTTCCGGCGTGCCAAGAGATATATTTTATTCTTTAAGTTGTGAAGGAAGGTAACCTAATAATTACAAGTAAAACTCACAATTACAGTCACCATAAAAACAGATTATAGATCAAGATGTCCCAGGATCCAAAATGAAGTAACAATAACAATAATAATCTTATCGTGTTATAAGCCATTTTTCAGTTATGCCATAGTAAATGAAATTAAAATGCTTTTCAGTCGGTCAACACGATTGTACCCAAATTGTAATCGATGTTGTTCCCTAAACCTGACAGAAAGTGGTTATTAAAATATAATAATTAGCCACCTCCTGGTGTAGCAGCTAGCGTTTTTGGCTGTCGTGGTCCCGAAGGTCCGGGTTCGATTCCCGGCTCTGTCGAAAAATTAAATTCTGGTCTAAGGGTCATCCTCGTGAGACAAAACTGAGAATAGGTGGGTTCGATTCTCACCTCAGCTATCATGGAAGTAGTATTCCTTGGTTTCCCGCTTCTACTACAGGCAAATGTCGGGATGGTTCTTATCTTAAGGCCACGACCGCTTCCTTCCCAATCCTCACCAGTATTACAAATACACCCACTAATACAGCCATCACAACAACACAGGTTATCAGACAAAAATTCCACTCTCACCCCTCAAATGAAACAACTGTAGACAAAATCTTATGTAATTTCTTTTAGTTTTAGGGAACAACCAACATCCATTATAAATAGGTAGACCTACTGAAAATCATTTACATTTCAACAACAATAATGATTTATGAACAATTTATGATATTCTCGTAATTTGGTTATTCGTTGTAGATAATAAAATGCAGTTATGGATATATTTATTTGAAATGTACTACGATCTGTGTTCTAGTCTGCTCTTTGGCGCCTGCTTCACTCTTCCGCTGGCTGTGAATCTCAATAGAAATTAAATGTGAAGGATGCTATGAATTATGTATGAGGTTTTGTTTGCTGTATACTGGCACTGAAAACTTTGAATTGGAATTTGGCGATGGGAATGGGACTCCAGATGTCGTTAACTTACCTGTGTGGGAGTATCGTGGGGTTCACTCTCGGGAGACTTCTTGATATTTCATATATAATAATTCTTGTTTTGGCATATTAGATGTTGGAAGCCGTGTGTAGACAGTCTAGTTACGACGTGGCGGATCTCGTAGTTCGGAGCCATCCATACCCGATTCGTCATGGCTTCGGTGCCGCAGAACTCAGGCCAGACAGATGCTCTTTTGTCCTCCATGATTCGTAGCTGGTATTCAAAAGCCCTGGTGTGCTGAAACATAAATTGCAGCCTGATGTCTTCAATTAGAAACGTCTCTTTTATCAGTCTTGATTTTGCTGGTTTGGACAGTCCCAATGCTTTTTCATAAATGCTGACTTCACCTTTTCTAGTGTCTCTAGGTTTTTGTCCGTAAGATTGTTCCTTTATAATTTCTATCCCGTAGGATTGGCATAATTTTTGCTTTGAATAATTTCACATTTCATTCCAGCAACACTCTCCACTATCATTTCATTTCATCTGTCATTCATTTAATCATTGCCCCAGAGGAGTGCGTCAGGCCTCGGCAGCCGGCACAGTTCATATCCTCGCCGCTAGATGGGGGCTTCATTCATTCCATTCCTGACCCGGTCGGAGACTGGAAGCAGGCTGTGGATTTTCATTTTCATCTAGGCTGAGTAGTCGAATGTTTATGTCCAGCATGGCCAATACTGCTTAGGCTGCTCGTTCTGTTTGTTACATGTTCAGTAAAACATTTAACCATGGGTTGCAATGTAATCCCTAGGTATTTGTATTCGGACGAGATTTTGAGGTTTTGCTCTCTAATGTTGATCTGAGCTTTCGTAGGTGTTTTGCCTCCATTTCTGATTATCATTTTCGTCTTTGATATGTTTATGTGCAAATTGTGTTGATTGCACCATGTATTAAATTAAGTTCATATATGACAGAGTAACTAATACGTCAGAATAACATTTTATTCAATACTCTTTATCGGAATAGTGAGCATCAGCATTATTTGCAAATGAATCTGGAGGTGTGCTTGATAAACTGGGGGTCACCACCAACTTGAGCTTACCGATCTCGTGGAAGTTTATCGCAGGCTAGCTATGTGCACCCATCGATGATGAGTTCATACTGTAAGGGTAATTATTGTGTTGGAAGCCATTTCTCAGTGTTGCCTTAGTAATCGAAATATGTTTTTCCAGTCGGTCAACACGATTGCACCCTATTGTAATGGGTGTTTCCTGTTGTTGTTTGAGCCTTCAGTCTTTTGACCGGTTTGATGCAGCGCTCCATTCCTCCCTGTCCTGAGTTAATCGTTTCATCTCTACATAGCTACCACACCCTACATCCGAGGCAATCTGTTTAACATGTTCTAACCTTGGTCTACCCCTACAGTTCTTGTTCTCGACCCTTCCTTCCATAACTAAGCTTGCTATTCCTGGGTGTAGTTATGTGTCCTACCAACCTATCTCTTCTCTTCATTAGCAGTCGCCAGGAACATCTCTCCTCTCCCACTCGTATCAACACCTCTTCGTTTGTAACCCTATCTACCCATCTGATCTTCATAATTCTCCTGTAACACCACATTTCAAACGCTTGAATTAAATCTCCTCTTTTCTGCTGCACCAATAGTCCAAGTTTCACTTCCATAGAGCGCCACGCTCCAGACAAAGGCTTTCAAAAGTGACTCCCCAATACCTAAATCTATATTCGATGTCAACAGATTCCTTTTCTGTAGAAACGCTTTCCTTGTCTGAGCCAACCTACTTTTTATATCCTCTTTGCTTCGTCCATCACTGGTTATTTTGCTTCCTAAGTAACATAAGTCTCGTACTTCCTTTAGCTTTTCCTAATCCTGATAAATAAATTTACATGAGATTAATAAATACACTTGGAAGACCAGTTTCAATCGTCAAGCGATCATCTGATCCTTGACACGTAGGCTATTAAATCTATGTCTACAGGTATGTGGGTGATGGTATTTACAATATATACACTTATTTAGTTGCAGTAGTAGTTAAACTAGCATAGCTAATCGAGATTTGTTAGCGATGTTAGCAGCAGTGCGGGAACCGACCACACATCTACTTGACCATTTAATAACAATCGCATAATCACAGTAAGCAAGAAAACTTGGAGTTCAGTCATCACTGTCAGTATCTCAACCCAAAATCACATATAACTAACAAATCTTGACTAGTTGTGATAGTTTAACTAGGACTGCTGCAACTAAATAAGTGTATATAATGTAAATATCAAAACCCATACTTGTAGACATAGATTTAATAGCCTAAGTATAAAGAATCTGTTGATGATCGCTTGACGATCGAAACTGGTCATCCAAGTGTATTTATTAATCACTTTTTTTTAGGGAACGACCCATTACAATTGGGTGCAATCGTGTTGACCGACTGAAAATCATTGAATTTCGACTGTAAGGGTAACCAAAATATACCTGGCATATCTATCTCACCTTCGCATGTTATCGCTGTAATATGCAGACAAAGGACGTGCATTAGCAAATGCGTAGATCGAAGTTCGTATCGAAGGAAAATAATTTGATGCAGATTTCGCAAATTGTCTTCCCTTCCCTGGACAGGTTTTCCCGCTTATGTCAGTAAAGGAACTGTTACTCATAGAAGGCTTCGTCGTAGGATCAGTGGCAGTGTCCGCTTAAGGACCCCAAGATCGTGGTTTCGATTCTTGTCCGAGGAAGTCGAATTTTTGAAAACTGGCAAAAATCCACGGCACCTCAAGCCGCACGATGTCGGCTCGTGAAATATATCTTCTATCACATTGGTCATTGCAAAACAAAATTAATTGAATCCTACCCAGTCACCCAATAGAGTTCCGGTTTCGCTGCCAGATGGCAGTGATATTTGGAACGTCGAAGTTGGAGGAAAGATCACTTAAATGGCTGCAACTCGAAAGATCCTCTGAGGTCATATTATTATTATTATGATTATTATTATTACTAGCGGACCCGTGCAAGGACTCGCGCATAGTAAGTTGTGTGTGCCTCATGTGTACAGACTACCCGCCCGGTTCTAGTGCTATGCGGTTGTACGTGACACAGTTCTGCCAGGGGCTATCGTCTTATTTGTTTAAAAGCACTTTATAAACAAATATTTTCCCGTTGACTTTTCAAGAAATGCAAGATTTTTCCTGTACTATTGAGACAATTTGGAAGATTTTGGTACAGACCACACCTTCTAACTCCCTCTGGTTTAGGAGCGTGAGTTTTGTGAAACATACACGTTAGCATATTGTATAATACGATAAGATTCTTATGGATATGGTGAATCTCAATACAAAATATATGGACTTCACAATCATGTACCGTATCTTATAAGGGGCAGATTACCTCGTAGTTCCGTCCCTTAAAACAACTACTACTATTAGCGTACCTTATAATTATCATAGGAAATCTAGCGATCTTTCTGGCGATCAGATGTTTCATTTTTAGCTCCTCCAGATTCGATACCAGAGCCTTCGGAACCACTCCCGTTGCTGACATCACCAGTGGTAAAATTCTCAGAGTTTACACGCCATATCTTCCTGATTTATTCTGCCAACGATGCATACTCGTTGATGGTTTGTACCTGAGTGGTTTTGAGGTTATGGCTTACGTTAGTGGTACCGCAATTTTTATCAAATGAACAGTTTGGTTCGTTTTGTTATGGTAGAAGATATCTGGTCGTTCTGCCCAGATTTTCTGGTCAGTTAGAAGAGGTCTGTCCCCACTACAGTTTATACTATTCTTTTTCATGTGGGGGCGTGGTGGCTCAGTGGTCTAGCTGTATGCCTCTCACCAAGGCGGTCCGGGTTCGATTCCCGGTCTATGCATGTGAGATTTTTGAAGTGAAATGCCATGTCCTGTGGTTCGGATTCCACGTAAAAAGGAGGTCCCGTGGCTCATAATTACAAGATTCACGGTCACGTAAAACTACAATCTTCCTTCTTCCTTTTTCTTTTTCATGCACGTTGGGCAGTTGATTGGTGTAGGCCAACGTATCCAGTAGTCCTGTTGTAGCAAACTCTTGGTGTACAATCTTGGCTACATCATTATGCCTCTTTGTATACTCCACATCAGTTAGAGAAAGACAGCCACCAATATAGTTCAATATTTCCCAGTCCTCCTTGGTGAGAGACAAGCAGTTTGACCTCTGCACCACCACGCCCCCTACAAGAAAAGGATAACACGGGGCTGATCAACATGTTGTTCGAAGCTTACAAATGAGAACTACAACAAAAATAAATTTTAGATATCTTAAATGGGTTAGGAAACATTTTAGGTGGTTAACTCCATCTCTATCTATCCGTGATTGCGAAGGGAAGCGTGCTTGCTTGCTTGCTTGCCTGCTTGCTTGCTTACTTGCTCGCTTGTTTGTTTGTTTGTTTGTTTGTTTGTTTGTTTGTTTGCATTATTGCTTTCCTATCATGACTATCAATGGTGATCCCAAATTTACGTTGTAATGAAATAACGTGCAATCGTCGAAGTGTTTTATGTTTCTTCTAAGAGGCTTTGTGTTAAAAGGCTGGATTCCCGTCTGTCAGGTATTTTAGAACTGAACTGAGGGTGCACCCAGCCTCGTGAGGACAATTGAGTAGCTGTCTGATCAAATAGGCAGCGTCCTGGTAAAGAAAAACATAAACGACCGAGGGAACGTGGCGTGCTGACCACGCGTCGCTTCACAATCTGTACGCCAACACGGCTGGGCAGCGGTCGCTTGGTAGGCCAAGGCTCTTCAGGGGCTACGTGCCCCAGGAATTTTAAATCTGGTTTTAAAAGAGATGCAGGGATCAATTCGTTTCTCTTTAGTGGAAGGTAGTGTGTGGCATTGAACCCAGGCTCACTCAGTGCGGCTTGGCGTGGGAGCGCATCTTGCAATTAAGAGTAATGGAGATATCAGTTGGCAGCATCAGCTTCTCGCTGAGCACCTACTTGACATGCAAGACGGCGCAGCGTGGCCAGGACGTTGGCGGAGATAAGGAGGTCTACGAATCACTGGGCTATCCTTCATCCTTCTGTCCTACACCACCAGCCAAAACTTAGTTCCTGACTGCCCTAACACATGATTTTATTGTAAGCTACGAGCCTACCAAGCCACTTGGGAATTAAGAGAAATGAGTAATAGCGGATCGAGCTGCAAAAGAGGCGGTATCATTCCACCTCGACTAATAGAGGTACCAGGTATTTAGAGATATTCACTCTATAATAACAAGTACTGCCATTCTGAAAAATTCGGTGGCTAACTGACTCAAAGATAGCTTTGATGCCATTTATCAGTGTTGCCTTATTAACAATTGATATAGCGGCTTCGGTGGCGTAGTTGGTAGCATGCTGAACTGTTGTGCCCAAGATAGCGGGTTCAAACCCGGCCGAAGTCGTCGGATTTTTTTAAGACCATTAAAAATCCTTCAGTATGCCTTCCTTCGGAGGGAAAGTAAAGCCGGCGGTCCCATGTCATAGATTTATGGCATGTAAAAGAACCTTCGAGGAGCTAAATTTCTAGGTTAGATTTCGTTGGAACGCTCTATCAAAGTTCCAACGTTCACCACTAGGTATCATTGACATCTGGTAGCGAAAGTTGGAACTACTTGAAATTGAACGGAACTTGTAGCTCACCCTAGGAGTGTCCGCTTGAAGCAGCTCCAGTCTCTGGCGAGCCGAACATGTCCTCGGACACTCCCCACTAAAAGCGATACGATAAATAAATAAAATAAAATAAATAAAAAAATGATATTTTAGCTTTCAGTCGGTTCAGTGCCATTTCGTCCAGGTGCCATTTCGTCCAGCAACACATTTCCTTGAAAAACGTGCCATTTCTTCCAGCTCAGTTTTACAAATTATTACACAATTTAATGAGTGCCATCTCGTCCAGACGAAATGTTGACAAGGGTTGAGGCAGTGCAGGTAGTCGGAGTTATATGACCCCTGTGCTTACGTGCACAACCACAGGATGTAGGATATTCCCTTAGGGCTCCCTCCCCAAAGCCCTTCAAAGTCCCCCATGTAATTTTATCGAATAAACAAATATTCCTGCTTGATATATGATAAGATATTTATTTAAACAGATATTTTAGTAATGCAAATTTGGATATATTTTAATTATCACCTTTCCCCAGGGGCTCACATCTAGTGGGACGTGGGTTGGCAACCACGGAATCCCAGCTGAATTTCAATTGCACTTTGTGAGTATTTGGAATCTGAAATGCGCGTTTTCATTTATATTGCATTGTGTATTTCCAATCTCATTTGCATTTTGTAAGTATTTTGAATTTCACTTGCATTTTGTAAGAATTTCGACTCTACATTGCATTTTGTACGTATTTTGAACCTGACGTACATTTTGTGCGTATTATTCAATCTATTCCTTTTGTGAGTATTTTCGTTCTAAATTCCGTTTTGTGAGTATTACCGCTCTCCATTTTGTGAGTAGTTTCAATCTGAGTTCCTTTCTTGTAAGTATTTTCCTTCTCACTTAATTTTCGTTCTGGTTTACACTGCATTGTCATTTTCGCTATCACCCAGACCGTTAGGGGCCGATAACCTAGATAACATAAAACAACAATTATCATCACCTGATTTGTGAAAATATTTGTTTCTATTCTCACTATGTTGCTTACATTATAAGCATTTCATTGTAAAATATAGTTGACTGGTGGCAAACGAGCGGAGCGATTAACGTCCATTATTGCAAACATCAAAAAATTACTTATTTCTAACAGGAAACGCAATGAAATGAAACAGTTAGTGTAGACCTGTCAAACTGTCAATCATAGGTGTTTGGACGAAATAGCACTAGTGGGCCGGTTGAGTGTCAACGCACCTGCCTCTGTTCATGGAATTTGGACGAAATGGCAAGACATCTTTCAGACGGCCCACACAAAATCATCCAATTACTGGAATATGTGAAAAAATAACCTGAAATAAATTCTATGTGATTAAGATAAATATTGTTATTAACTGTTGAAAAAAGAGAAAACTAGGGGATGACGTCTAAAAACTTCTTAAGAGATAATTGCTTTTATAAAAGCGAATCAAATGAAAAGCATTCAAAGTTACATTAGTAATAGATAACTACTGCACATCAAAGGTGGTTGTAGACATTACACAATTCAGATAATCCACATAAGATCTCTCATAGTAGACAAACACTATTTCGTATGTTGTAGACTAGTTATAACTTTTTACTATCATAACAGTAGAGTACGTGTTGGTCGTTTCCGCATTATAGTTTACAATTCTATAGTAGTTTAGGGGTTAGCGGCTTCGGTGGCGTAGTTGGTAGCATGCTGAGTTTCTATGTCCAAGATCGCGAGTTCAAATCCGGCCGAAGTCGTCGGATTTTTTGAGAGCGTTAAAAATTCCTCAGTATGCCTTCCTTCGGAGGAGAAGTAAAGCCGGCGGTCCCATGTCATAGATTTATGGCATGTTAAAGAACCTTCCACTAATTACACTTGTGTGAAGCTAAATTGTCCTAGGTTAAGAATGTAAACAACGCTCTCAGGTTCATACGTTCGTTGCCAAGAGCCGACTGCGGTGGCGTCTGGTAGCTAAGTTCTGAACTAGTAACCGTCGACGGTGGCGTTTGGCAGCAAAAGTAGGAACTATTCGAAAAATTCAAAAGTCTGTAGTCCTTACTTGAATTAAAAAAACAGATAACACACACTAATACAGTCATCGCAATTAACACCGGTTATCAGACAGATTTTATACATACCCAAAGTACACGGGGCTACATGACCGCGCTGTCGCAGCCCTTAAACTTAAGAACCAACCAACCGTAGTTTTGGGCGTATTTTTTTTTCATGAATCACAGAAATAGTAGCTACACCTTCATAGATTAGTTGGGGGAGGAAGCCTGTTTTGTTTGATGGAACCGTCATTTCTAAATTTTGCAACGTTAAAATAAACTAGCGAACCCGTGCGAGAACTCTCGCATGTGTATAAACCACCTGCCTGGCTTTACTGTTATGCGGGCTTCTATAAATATGTTTATTTGTTTAAACGCACTTTTTAAACAAATTGTCGATATTTATGAAATCAGAGAGCAATTCATCACTGCTGCTGATTGCACAATGGGTTGTGCGCGCCCCATGTGTACAGACTACCCGCCCGGCCCTAGTGCTATGCGGCACAGTTCTGCCAGGGGCTATCGTCCTGTTTATTTGTTTAAAAGCACTTGATAAACAAATAAATATATTGTGACCTTTATGCATATCTGATAGCATAAAGTCCACATATTATTCCAACAAAATTTAAGTCATGTCTCAAAGCCGATGTGAGAATGGAAGTTGCTTGTGAAACTAGAAGGACAAAAGGGCGGTTCGAACGTGACTTGAAGGAGCTTTCTCCCAGCGCGAACAAAGGTGGCAGGAAAGAGAAAATCCACATCTGGACACCAAATGTGCCAGACAACGCGCGAAGGTCGTTCAACTGCGCGGGCAAATGCAGAAAACTCAACGATTACCTACCAAATAAACCCCGCTCATTTGAAAGGAATTAGAGCAGTAATTAGGATACAGAGACAGGAGTTATACCATCGTATAGGGGATGATCCCAGCCTCTCAGAAATATCATCAAAATTTAAATCAGATTATTCTGTGATTTTTGCCAGAATTAAAATGAAATCAGGGGGTGGATTTGAAACGACCAATGGCAGTGAGAGACGCCAGACGCGATCAAATCCCGCCGAAATTGAGGGACAATGAAGCAAATTACGGAGCTCATTATCTAACGATCCTACGATCGAATTTTTAATATGAAGGAGTCATTGAGACATTGGGAATGAGGACGTTCTGAGGAGCTAGTTCACATATTCATGTGCGTATTATTTTGGAAATAAATTCTGAGAACCCCCTACTCCACGTCCCTTTAAGAGAAATCGTATAAATAATGGATTGAAACACAGCGAAGTTAGTCTACTCTGGGCCACGACAGCGGCGGAAGCCCGTGCCGCGAACCTTCGGACAATACGGTGATTTTTATAAGTTCTATTAGTCTACTCTGGGCCACGACAGCGGCGGAAGCCCGTGCCGCGAACCTTCGGACAATACGGTGATTTTTATAAGTTCTATTAGTCTACTCTGGGGCCACGATAGCGGCGGAAGCCCGTGCCGCGAACCTTCGGACAATACGGAGATTTTTACAAGTTCTATAAGTATACTTTGGGGCATCGTCAAAGGCGAAAGCCCGTGCCCTGAGCGTTCAGAAATTAACATTTTACAAGTTTTATAAGTCTTAATATACGCTGTGGACGCGAGAGCCTGCGTTGAGGCATAAGAATAATTAACATTGTTACAAGTAGGAGCTAGCATACCTCCAAAATTGAACATCGCTAAGTATTCGCGAGTGCAAAGTAGAACAGTGCATATCATAACAGTATGACGCAGTTGTAATGATAGCTATATGAGATAGGAGCTTCATGTACGAGAACCGTGCATTGTGTTAATGGTAATAATTCACAGTGGACCTTTGTTTTTGGTGAAATTTTGAGAAAAACCGTGTGTAAATTCTCCTCCCATCAAGATGAATCAACTATTGAAGAAGACTGATATCATGGACCAGAAACGCATCAGGAAATATGAGAGATAAGTAAATAATGTATGGGGCATGAGGGTCATAATGTTTCCCATTATTGGGGTCGGATAAGTCTATCTCGATCATAAGCAGTTATGATAAAAATAGATATTTTAGGCGTACCGGGCATGTTGTGTAGATTTGTGTGTTTATCAGTAATGAGAATTTTGTGTGTTTTATAATGTAATAAGTATATGAGCATCAAAGTGTTATCTTAAATATGGTTGTTTTTGGGATGTCATTTATCTTTGTGAATGCACAGTCAAGGGAATATTTGTTTGATAGTGCTTATGCACAATGTAATTGTAAAAGCTAAATGGGGAAGACCACTCGATAGTGTGACAAGACCGGTAAGTGACAATGAAATTATGAGAGTAATGAAAATGGTAAGTGATTATCACGCGAAGGTACAAGTGGTAAGACATGAATGGCTACAGGGTAGTATGAGATATATTCAGATGAGGCTAAGAGTCGATCTTGGGTCGAGCAGAAATAAAGCGGATGTGGTATTCCCGCGTTCTTCGATGATATAATGGTGAGTGAAATAAAGCGGATGTGGTATTCCCGCGTTCTTCGATGATATAATGGTGAGTGAAATAATAGCGGAGGTGGTATTCCCGCATTCTTCGACGATATATAAATGGTAAGTAATATGATTGAATTCATTAGCTGATGAGAGCCCACTTTAGCTCCGTCGGAAAGAGGTTGAATTGCTCGAGCCCAAGGCAGGTAAAAGGGAGTCTTAAGATGCAGGTAGAAATGGTTAGCCGTCTGAATTCTCAAAGCAGCCAAGAAGGTTGTGCTGGCCTGCCGGTTAGCATGGTGAAAGCACGTCTGTCACAAGGTCGAGTTGGCATTGTATTATATGAAGGGAGAGAGTCCAACTCCCCGGGGTTTCTTTAATGTGCCGCTTCAGGAAGCGATGGGTTATATTTTGTCATTATTTTTGGAGTGCATTCATTATGATGTTGTTGTTTATTAATAATCACGGCGCACCGGCAGCCGAAGTATTTATTTGATGCTTCATGTAGGTTGACTTGTTTATTTTACCATAATTAACGGAGTTATAGCTCTGAGTGAAGTAATTGTTTAAAAGTATAAAACACACATAGCCCGTAACCTAGAATAAACCTATTGCCTTCATTATCTGACTCTTGTGAGGAAAGATGATTGTACGAATAGACGTGTCCGATTTCCCAAAGAACAAGTTTTGCAAGTTATAAAAATGAGTGCGCAATATTATTGTGATAGAATGGCTGGTTTATTTAAGCCATAGTTATTTGAATTAAGTCTGTTGACAATAACTCTTGGACTTGAAGCAGTGGACTGCAGTAAAATAGACTATTTTCTATTCCTGGGTTCAGCCAGTGTGAAATATAATTTGCATTTTTTTTATATTGTTGTTTTTCAGTAATTTAAGGGAGTTGATTTTATTTTATTTGTCTGTGGTTGGGAGAAAAGGGAGATGATGTTTTTGTGAAATAAATTATTTTATATTAGGAGTTCTCTGACCTACTGATTTTAAGATAAGCCACCTGTGATCCTGTGACAATATTCCTAGGATATTTAGTATAAATTAGAGCCACCCCGAACAGAGCACCACCCGAGTGAGAGTCGGCATCCTAGAAGAACGCGGAAGGGTATAATATTTCTGTTAACTTTTCAAGAAATGCAAGATTTTTCCTGTAGTATTGAGACGATTTGGAAGATTTTGGTACAAACCTCACCTTCTAACTCTGGTTTAAGAGCCTGAGTTATGTGAAACATACACCTTAGCGTATTATATGTATATAGATAGATCTTTGTTTGGATGCTAAATAACTTAATAGTCTTATAGTAATAATTACCACAGTTACTAAGTTTCTGACAGGTTTTATTTTTTTGTTTTTGGAATACAGAGACTATCTGTGGGTGTCACTGTAGGTTTGGTAGTGTTCTGTAGTGTCATTTGTCTTGTAAATTTGGATCTGATGATGCTCGCTTGACGAGTGAAACACGTCATACTTTAGTTTTCTCATTTTTCAAAAGTCCATAACAATATTTATCTTAATCATATGTAATTTATTTCAGCAGGTATTTTTTCACATACTCCAGTAATTGGAATTATTTTGTGTTGTCGGCTGAGAGCTACAATATCAATAGATGACTCAAGATCCATTCAACTGAGAGCGATGAAGGGAACCACTCCCATGTGTTGGCGCTCTTTCCGGGCCCGTCATTTTGAGCAGATTAACCCTAGAATGGTCGAGTTCGTCTCCGTAACACTTCTGCTTCCCCCACTCCTCCCTTTTGTCCAATCCCCACCAGTGTTTGGCACTCCAAAAATACAAAGCAAATTAGTCAAAAAAATCGAAATTACCTTAGTCAAAATCCATAAATCCACCCCCCCCCCAAAAAAAAAACAATCAATATTAGTCAACATTTGTCAAAAAATCGAAAGTAAGATAAATGAAATAAAATATGTAAAAAATTAGTCAAAATACAAAATAAGCGATCAAAATTAGCAAAAAAAAAGCTTAAAAAGTAAAAAAAAAAACCACAAAATTCAAAATTTGTCAAAATCCAAAAAGAAAACAATCATAAGTTAGTAAGTCAAAATGAGTGAAAACCAGCCCAAAAATTTAAAAAAGAATTAGTCAAAATCCCCCCCATCACAAAAAATAAAAATATTCAAAAACTGCCACCATTCTGCTAGCCTAGAGAGTGAAATAAAAGTTGACGTAAGTGGTATTCATTATCAGTTTGTAGAATCGTAGTCGTCACCGATGCGAAGCGCTACCGATAACAACGATGCAATTAGCGCTAACGTACTAGGGTTAAGGAGACGTGTTGCAAGGTCCACTCGTACCTGATGAGAAGGTAAGACCCCCACTTTATATCTATGGAGCGTATTCACCGTGGCCCACATTTTAACCGAGAGTGAATCTTGCTGATCTACGAAGAAAGCTTGGTCTGCAAAACTCCAGGTATACATAACTGTCAACTCATCACACTACCTTCTTCTTCTTCTTCTTCTTCTTCTTCTTCTTCTTCTTCTTCTTCTTCTTCTCCTCCTTCTTCTTCTTCTTCTTCTTCTTCTTCTTCTGCTTCTTCTTCTTCTTCTGCTTCTTCTTCGTCTTCTTCTTCCTTTTCTTCTTCTTCTACGCGATCAGGCCCAGTGGACCGCGCGCTGTACAAGTTTCCTTCTCCATCGTCTTCAATCCATAGCTGCCATCCGCCAACTGTCCACACGTTGCAGATCTTCATGGCGTCCATCACTTCACCACTTCCTTGGTCTCCCTGGTGGTCTTCTTCCTGTGGGGGATGAAATCCAGTAGCTTCCGTGACCATCGGTGGTCTTCCATCCGGGCTACATGTCCAGCCCACTGCAGTCTTCTGGTTTTGATGGTTACAGCTATGTTGGCATTATGGTACAGGTCTTCTACTGCATGATTGTGTCTAATCCTCCATTCACCCTGTGTACATCCCTCACCGGTCTGAATATCTTCCGAAGAACTTTTCTCTCAAATACGAGTAGTCTATGAAATTCCTGTTTTCGGATACTCCATGTCTCACATCCATACAGTACAACGGGTTGGATCAGAGTTTTATACAGACGAATGTTGAACAGTCTGGAGAGACATCTGGACCGAAGAAGCTGTGTTAAGCTGTATAGAGTTCGGTTTCCTGCTTGGATCCTGACCTTGATTTCTGCCTCACATGATGAGTTCTCCGTGAAAAGCGATCCTAGGTACTTAAATTCATGGACCCTCTTGTAGGACTGGTCCCCTACCCGGAGTGACTGTAGTTGCCCAAAAACGAGGCCTTGCCCGCGAGTCATATTGAGGTACTCCGTCTTGTTTTCATTCTCGATTAGCCCAAATTTGTTGGCAGCTGCCTTGAGTGCTCTGGTCATTTGCCTCAACTCTTCCTGAAAGCTGGAGAGTAAACTGATCTCATCTGCGTAGGCAAGGTATGCTAGGTTCTTCCCTTCGACTTGGATTCCTTCAAAATTCTTTCGAAAGATCTCACGTATGATCTTCTCCAAGGCAAAATTGAACAGTGTAGGAGATAAACCGTCTCCTTGCCTGAGACCCGTCAAAATTTCAAAATCCTCCGTCACTCGATTTCCCATTTTTATCTTACTGCCAACAAGTTAAAAGGAGAGTTAGCCCCTCTCTTTTCCCCTCCCCATTAGTGAGAGTGACTATCTGGGAATAAACTCTTAAGTCCAACTTGGTCCATCCCACAGGCCTGCAATTCTGATATGCCCGTGTGAAAAGGAAGTACTTTAACAGTCACCGGAAGAAGTATCGCAGTGTAGTCTTGATACACTGGTAATGGGAACCAGGACACTGCGTTCTAATCTTCCATAAAACAACGTAGTGGGATAAAAATATATTTTGAATTTGTTTCAATTCTCTTATGTGCGTTCATGTTCCTCTGTGGGGTTATTGACCATTTATTTTGTGGGATAAGTTCCGAGACTTCCTACTAATTTGCCAGATGTTCGCTATTGTTAATTTGTTTTCGAGCCTTTGGAAATCTTTGTCATCAGCCCCGTGTGTTGAATGTGACAGATAACCTTTGCTTCTGTGGTGACTGTAAGTGTGTAAAGATAAATTTGAAGCAATTTCTCAGTGTTGCCCTATTAACAATTAATATTGTATCTTTCAGTCGGTCAACACAAAATTTGATATGTTTCGTTCGTCAAGCGAGCATAATCAGATTTAAATATATGCAATACAAAATAGCTCTACAAAACCCTGCCAAACCTACAATGACACCCACCAACGGTCACTGTCCTCCAAAAACAAACAAAAAACACGTCAAAACTAACTATACTATGAAGGTGTAGCTACTATTGCTGTGACATAGGCCCTACTTAAACTATTGTCTGTTAAGTAGTCAGCCCTAAAGCTGGTTGGATCCTCAAAAAGCACCGCCGCGCCGTTAGGTTGTGTGGGTAGATACCCACAAAAACTCAAGGCAGCGCTATATTGAGGTGTACTAGGCAAGGTGAGGAGTGAGGTAGTTTGCCATTGCTTTCCTCATCGAGTCAGAACAGCAGTACTAACCCTATGAGTAGAACCTTTCACAGCATCCACAGGCACTGACTGTGCCCTGAATGTCATTACTAAGCACCACCCATACCTCAGTAGCTTCCATATAATCACAGCCATGAGTGAGACTGAGACATCGGTGAAAAGCCACATCTTACTCTAGCCTGTGCCAACAGACTGTGCCCTGAATGTCATTACTAAGCACCACCCATACCTCAGTAGCTTCTATATAATCAAGCCATGAGTGAAACTGAGACAACGGTGAAAAGCCACATTTTACTTTAGGCTGTGCCAACAGACAAATGCAAATGTACTGCATTCATCAAGAGATGGCAAACGGGCCTTAAACTACTGTAGAATGTATATATTAATGCAGAAATGATCTACGACCACTCTACTAATAATGTGTTGAAAGATGGCGACTTATCTGAAATTACATAAAGCATTTTGTGTTGACCGACTGCAAGCTACAATATTAATTGTAATATTATGTGTAACATTATTGCGGTTGAGGAGTGGGGTAGGTACCTCAAGACTTGGAAATAATGTCCCATCCCAGCATTTGCCTGGAGATATTGTGGAGAAATAAAACCGGAGGAAAATGTCACTTAGGATTGGCGCTCTCAGCGGCTTCATGTTATCAGATAAATTCCGTGCACACTCCAATATATGGGGCCCCTTGGTGAAGCAACAACAATAATAATATATTACTATAGGACTTGCATTATTACAGGTAATATTCACGAACATGTAGGTGTACGAGGCTGAAGATCGCTATGACCCATAAACCGTAATTTAAAGCCACAGAAAATTTGTTTAAGACTAAAAGAGGTCGTACAGAAGTTCGAAATCGCTTAATTTTGCTTAATTTTTGTATTTCCTTGGTCTACGTTATAGACAAGCATGAGAAAAGCCTGAACTGTATGCAATTTCGAATGGTACAAGATGCATGTCGGATGAGCGATCACATCTGTTCTGGCTGCGCCTTGTGTGAATCATGCAGATGACCCGCAGAACATCAGAGAGTTCATCAAATAGCCGTCATTATCAACGCTGCGCCACTGTACTAACCAACAAAGGAGATGCCAATACGTAGACATGAAATCATGTTGGGCTAAGATTCAATAGGTGTTTGAAGGAAGGACAGCCGCCTTAGTACTAGGGTACTAGGATGCTCTCCGTTCATTCCTAGTAAAACGAGGATTTAATATAGGTGTTCGTGGATTGCAGGTTCGCACGTTCAATGATTTTGTAAGTTATAATTTTTAAAAAATGTTTCGTCAAGAAATAAAATTTCCTTTATTTTCATAATTACGCACAAAATATAATAATAATGCAACAAATGGAGGAGATTGTTAAAATTAGTATAACTCGGCTATTTCTGTGTTACTATTATTCTTTCTTTCTTTCTTTCTTTCTTTCTTTCTTTCTTTCTTTCTTTCTTTCTTCGTTATGCCCATTCATAGAGCGCGTTGGAACTTGTTAGTTGGCTTGATGACTTTTGCCTTCCTCTTCTCCCAAAGTCTCTTCATGAACTCACTGTGTTGCTTCTTACGTTCTTCTGTCCACCTTGTACCAGTCCTGCTGATCGATTTCGACCTTAATGTGTGCTTATTTACAGACCTTCTGAAGATATCTTGTGTTTTGTTTTCATTATTTTCTCTCCTATGTTCATCTCATTCAGGTCTTCCCTTGTTTCCTCCAGCCAATTTATCCTCGACTTTTTTGTATTAATTATATTGAATAATCGTTTTATTAGTCTATTGTTGTCCATCCTAAATATGTGCCCAAATAATTTTAACCATCTCCTGCGTACAGTGTTTGTGAGACTATAGAGGTCTGCAGTTCGTCTCTTGATCCAAATTCCATTTTCTTGTTTAGGGCCGAATATTTTTCTAAGAATTTTTGCGTTCTCGCTTTTCAATCTCTTCAAATTTTGAATGGCTCTTAAATTTATGATTTCTGATGCATATATAGCTTCTGGGAGGACATCACTTTTGTAATGCTTCAATTTTGCATTATGTGACATCACTCCGCGTACTCGGGAAGCTCTCGAGACCGAAATACTGCAATATTCTTCTTCTTTCTTTCTCCGTTAGGGTCTTCTGAGGACCACGAACCAATTTCAATGTTTAGTCTTTGTTGTTCTTTCTTCTTCCTCCAGTGCTCCTTCATCTTTTCGCTGTGTGTTTTGTTTCTCTATTCCGACCATTTTGAGCCTGTTTTCTTATATTGCCTTTCTTGGAGTCCTTCCATTCCCAATACAAAACCATCACAGTCGGACTCCTTGCGAGCCTAAGACACTGATGATAGCACTGGATCTCAAGATGTTCAGAGCAAGTCACTGAAGAGACACAACCTTACGTACAATACTTGCAGTACCAAGGAGGGCAGCATTTGCATTAACTGCATATAGGCCTAGTTTCTCTTCAAGCCAAGATTCTCCTTTGTATTTTCCGAGTCCTTTGTAAATAAACCATTCACAGAGACAACTGGAATGACGAGAACTTCCTTTAAGCCGTATATGTGATAGAGCTCACAAGGAGAGGTCGCCATGTGGTTTACTAGAAAAGTGTTCAACTTTGGTGGGTTTGCTGTTCAAAAAAAATATTTTACCCCTGTTTGAGCGTTTTCGCCAGTGGGCCTTAGTGTGCTCAGAATTGAACGTTTAAAATCAATTCTCAAACTTCTGTAGTCTTATTCCCATTAACGTTTCCGGCTCGTCTCCGTGGCCTAAGAGCGTTGTTTACATTCTTAACCTATCCAATTTAGCTTCACACAGGTGGAATAAGTGGAAGGTTCTTTTTAACATGCCAAGCATCACGGAGGAATAGACTAATGATGTTAAAATATTGTACATAGCTCCAAAACCGAAGAGACCACAGCAAATACATTATAGAAAACACAAAAGACAATAAGGGATGTATCAATAAAAGAAAAAAGTGGTGATCAAGGTCTGACTCGAAACCTCCAGTTCCCCAAGCCAACGCGCTAGTGATTACACCACGGAGACGAGCCGGGTCCATGTGCGAGCATAGGTCTACAAAAGTTTGAGGATTGATTTTAAACGTTCAATTTTGAGCACACTCATGCCCATTGGCAAAAACGCTCGAACCGGGGCAAAATATTTTTTTATGAAGAGCAAACCCTCCAAATTTGAAGGCTTTTCTAGGAATCCACATGGCGACCTCTGCGTGTCAGTAGTAAGTGGCTGGTATTTGTGCCTTT
Organism: Meconema thalassinum; assembly: GCA_946902985.2. Lineage (NCBI taxonomy): Eukaryota > Metazoa > Arthropoda > Insecta > Orthoptera > Tettigoniidae > Meconema > Meconema thalassinum. The sequence goes on from OX336393.1 coordinate 252,301,994, forward strand.
GCTCAGCCACCGTATTCTGTAGGTTTCCATCGAGTGGAACAGCAACATCGACGGTGGTAGCCCTGTGTGCTTCCTTATCGCACAAGGTCTGGCCTGTCGGACTGTGACATTTATCGAGCAACACTGCCTTCTGCATTCTGGCGATCAGATGTTTCATTCTTGGTTCCTCCAGATCCGTTTCCAGATCCTTCGGAACCACTCCCGTTGCTGACATCACCAGTGGTGAAATTTTCACTGAGTTTACTCGCCACATCTTCCTGATTTATTCTGCCAACGATGCATATTTGTTCATTTTTTTTTTGTACGTGAGTGGTCTTGAGGTTTTGGAAAGGAAGCTCGCAGTGTAACGTGGCCGTTAATCTCGCGATCATGAGCCTTGGGACCTCCGTTTTACGTGGAATCCGAACCATAGGACATGTCATTTCACTTCAAAAATAGAATCGAACCCGATCCGCCTTGTCGATAAGCAAACAGCTTGATCGCTGCGCCACCATGCCCCCGTTGAGGTTTTGGCTTAGTGGTACCGCGGTGTCTAAGACACAAACCTTTTGATTTGTTTTATTAAGGTACACGATATCTGGTCGATTTGCCAAGATTGTCTGGTCCGTTAGGATAGGTACAGTTTGTACACCTCGTTTTCAAGTACGTTGGACGGCTGATAGGTGTAATACTCCATAGTCGTTTCCAGAAGTCTTCTTGTTATAGCAAGCTCTTGATGTACGGTCTTTGTATACTCCACACCAGCTAGAGAAGAACAGACACCAATGATGAGATATTATTATTATTATTATTATTATTATTATTATGTCCACCATGTCATTGGGTACAATTCACCATTTCATCGGCATTTGTTGCAAGATGGAGTTGAGCTCTCTAAACTGGTAGGTTGAGGAACGAACGAACGAACGAACTACGGAGCAGGTCTCTAAAATAACTACTTTCGGTTGGCCTTCAGCGACTTCGGTATGATCCCTGTGGAAGAGATTATGATAGGCAATACAAATTCCTGACACCACATCTGTTGGATCTCTTCAGGCAGAGGCATGTATTTTGTCACATTTTCAGCATAAACATGTTGGATATTATGCGAGTTAGCGATTGCGATGCCTATTAGAAGAGTTTTCTTCTGCACTTTATCAGTAAGAATAATGTCTGGCCTGTTTGCTGATATAGGTCTATCACTGACCTGTCCCAGAGTAGCTTGTATGTATCACATCAAGAATATATTGATAATAAGGCAGAACATTATTACTTAAGGAGTGCTTCTTTGTCAGGTTCAAGTGGATTATCTTGGCAACTTGGTCATGCCTCCTCAAGTAGTACGTAGATGAAATTGTTGTACAGCCCCCTGTGATATGCTGGATGGTCTACGGTTCGCGATGGCATCTCCTAAATTTGTCATCTGGCATGTCTGCCTTAATGATGTAGCCTATTTTAGGTAGTTCTTTGTTGCCACTACTTGATCTTGTATCGCGACCATGAACCCCTCAGTCTCAGGAAATGGATCCGCCAGCTGCTCGACGCATGTACAGTATGTCGACATATTCTTGACAGATCATACGTATAACGGGGCCGTGCAGTGCTTTCTGAGCCTACTGTTGAAGCTTGTTGGTTATTGTATTATTTTTATTATATCTTCTAAGAGCGCGTAAAAGTGTTGCTGAGTACATTTGTGTCTGCAGGTATGAGGTTGGTGTGTAGTATATTAATGTTGATTGCCAAGAAGTGTGTTTTAAATTCAAGGTGCGGTTTTAATTTTAAGACAGAACAATCAATGTTTGATACAACAGTTAAATGAACAGATCCTAAAGCCAGCAATTTGTTTCTGATAATTGTGGTATCGTGCTGTTGGCCTGGAGGGATGCGGGCGGTGCTACTCTGAAACAGGTGTTTCCCCGTACGATCAATAACGTAGCGTGCGTACGCTGCGGCCATTCACGTTTCCACAGCTGCATGCATGGAGGTCATCACCATCTCAGTGTTTATACGGGTTAGCTTTCTCGCAACTGGGCAGGGTGATACTGCCGAGATATACTGCAGTTCACCTCACCTTAAATACTTTACTGTTTAATATGAAACCGTTTCACTTGTCCCTCTTCACTACAAAAATGATCATTTTTAATTATTTTCTTGCTGTTAAATTGAACCAGGGTTGCATTCTTTGGCGCCATTCACGTTTCAAAGTCTCTAAGTTTGCAGACCGCTTCCCGACTGTGAAACTGCCATTTGTAGTGTAATGTAACTTGAAAGTTGGTAGCATAACCCAATCGTGACGTCATCCATGGTCGCCAATCCTCAAATCATTACCAAAATAATAACCAAACAATGCATAACATAACCTGTAATATATCACCAAACTGAAGAACATCGTTACATTTCCACTTGACGCAGACTGCATATTTTATCGGTTGTAGTTTCATTTGACGAGCTTGGGCATAGTGGCCATTTACTTACAAACGAGGTCAATATCGTGATATTGGCGTGAAGACCTTCAGGTGTGTTAATGTCGCTGGTCAACTCATTTACGGCCATTAGAGACCACGTTTAACAACTGTTATTTACACATTCGTAGAGGCCTCCATTTTTTTTTGTAGCCTAGTAAGTTATCGTTGCATTTGATCCTGTTTTCCATTGACTTTGGGACGGACTCTCTTCTCTTTCCCTTTCCCTTCTGCCTTTCATGACTCAACCTACTGTCGACCAAAGTATTATGTGTACTCGAGTTTGAAGGTTGTTTGTGAAGTAACCAATAGACCTACATAAAATCCAATAACATCATCATTTTCGTCGTTCTATTTTACGTTAGCTCATGTAGGTTTGGAATTTTTAATTTATATTTTAATATTTTTTGTCGCAGTTGGAACACAAAAAGTGCACGTTTTTAAGCGTGTTTCAACCATGCGTCACATTTAAGAATTATTATCTCAAAAACCCGTTATCAGATCGAATCCAAATTTTAACACTATATACATTGGAATGTTGTATAATTGGTTTAGTAATTTCAAAATTTTGCGTGTCCAAGAAAAAAAGTTATCATTTTTGTAAGGTAACTTTTTCTCGGCTCGGGGTGGTTGGAAAATGTAGTTCTTGATTGCGATGTAATCCTTATACATCAAAAAGTTATGCTGTATGACTGTGGAATACGTAAATTAACTCACTTATTTTATATCGGTTTGTATTTGTAGGCGGAAATAACACATCGTTCACCAGCTACCCGCTCCGTGAAAGCTGTACAGCGTTGCTGTGATGGAGCCCATCACTTCCGTGCGAGGCACGCCAAGATGCATGATACGTGATGGGCTCCATTTCGGCAACGCTGTACAGCTTTTCCGGAAGCGGGTAGCTGGTGAACGATGTGTTATTTCCGCCTACAAATACAAACCGATATAAAATAAGTGAGTTAATTTACGTATTTCACAGTCATACAGCATAACTTTTTGATGTATAAGGATTACATCGCAACCAAGAACTACATTTTCCAACCACCCCGAGCCGAGAAAAAGTTACCCTACAAAACTGATAACAACTTTTTTTCTTGGACACGCAAAATTTTGAAATTAATAAACCAGTTAGGCCTATACAACATTCCAATGTATATTGTGTTAAAATTTGGATTCGATCTGATGATGGGTTTTTGAGATAATAATTCTTAAATGTGACGCATGGTTGAAACACGCTTAAAAACGTGCACTTTTTGTGCTCCAACTGCGACAAAAAATATTAAAATATAAATTAAAAATTCCAAACCTACATGAGTTAACGTGCAATAGAACGACGAAAATGATGATGTTATTGGATTTTATATAGGTCTGTTGGTTACTTCACAAACGACCTTCAAACTCGAGTGCACATAATACTTTGGTCGACAGTAGTTCCAAATCCCTCAATACTCACTCTTAGAGGATTAAATCTCTTATTTTATTGCTTATCTTAGGGGCTACGACATCGTGGTCATGTAGTCCGTGTGTGTGTAATTTGTGTGGTAGCCTGTGTTATTGTGATGGCTGTACTAGTGTGTGTATTTGTAAATTGGGATATGGAAGGAGGCAGTTGAGGCCGAAGTTAGGATCCATCCCAGTATTTGCCTGGAGTAGAAGTGGGAAACCACGGAAAACTACCTCCAGGATGGCTGAGTTGTGAATCAAACCCTCCTCAGTTTTGCATCACGAGCTCTCACACCAAATTACAATTTCTTGGTTGAGCCGGGAATCGATCCCGGACCTCCGGGGCGATAGCTAAGAACGCTAGCCGCTACACCAATTTCTCTTATTCCTTTCTTCCTTTTGTTTGAATAAGTCAGTAAGTTGCACTCGTATTTATATTGAATGCATCATCCTTATCATTAGGTCTGATGATCTGGATGTTTTACCAATTAAACCAATAACAGCCACAGACTAGAGGATGATTGTTCCATTCAGGGACTAGGGACGGCATGGTCACATGTTCTGTATAAGCGTGTATGTTTAATTACCTGACACTCGGTGATATTGTACTGTCTGTAGTTATGAAACTATATTTAGGTCCAGTGGCTTAAAATAAAGAACCTTTTGTTGTCGTTGTTTCTACCGTATAAACTAGAAACGTTTTGGAAAACAAATTGTAAGGTGACTTAATAAACCAGTCAAAGAAAAGCTCACATCGGGACAAGACTGCTTATAAGCTCTTTTCGGTACTTCCAATTAATCCTAGTCCTCCAGTGACAGGCCCGGCTTCGTACCTAAGTGAATAATACATCATCCTTTGATCCGAAGGGTCGTGAGTTCGATTCCCTACCCAGTCATAGCATTTTAACTTCGGATGGTTAATTCCCTTGACTCGGGGACTGAGTGTTCGTAACGTCTTCATTAATTTCATCCTCATTATGGTGTCTTCAACTTTGAAGGCCGTCAAAGGCCTGTACCAGGCGTCTACAGAGGTCACAAATCATTATTTTAACACAGGTACACCAATTTCAGCAGACATACTGTAAGTTATCATACAAGGTGTTCTCGCTCTGTAGTAAACCGGTCTGATTGTCAGGATGTCCTTGGACATTAAATAAAGCTAACGCATTTCCAGACATCCACGTAATGTAGCCTAACTGTTTCGGATTGAAGTTAGTATGTTTCAACTTTTTCAGCTGAAAAAGATTATGAGCAATGGGCTCCCAGCATCAATGCTCCAGGTAATAGCAAACCGGAGATGAGGTAATATCCGAGATAAAGGGTAGTCATGTAACTGACAATCGGAACACATTTCAAAGGGCAATAGCCGTACTTCCCAGCAGTGGTGAGCTATTGATCACCCCTCCCTGCGCCGAAATCCCAAATACTATCGACTTGTGAATAACAACTATAATTCGTAATATTATAACATCGAAAACGTTGTTGTTATGGTATTATTATTATTAGTATTAGACTATTATTATTATTATTTTTATTTTATTTTTTACGACCATTAGATACCATGTTAAACAACTGTTATACATTCATCGAAGCCTTCTCTGCAGCTCAGTATCGTTGCCTTTGATCCTTGGCTGTCTTCTTGTCCACCCGCAGTTCAGCTCGCCGTCTTCGTGAAAGCCCCTAAAGTTACTAGATCTGCTGCCGGTACTTGATTCTTTTTAGAATGTCGATTAGTATTGCAATTATTATTATTATTATTATTATTATTATTATTATTATTATTATTTTCTTCTTCTTCTTTGCGATAAGGCCTGCTATTGACCACGCGAGAATTTCAATTCTTCACTCTTGGTTGTTTTCTCTTCCGTTCTTCCCAATATTTCTTCATTCTTAGACTATGCTGCTTCTTTCTGTCTTCAGACCACTTCGCCCCAGGTTTCCTTTCCACTCTTCCTTGGATACTTCCATATTTAACACCTTTTTTCGTATATTCTCTCTGTACACAGTGTCTTCTTCTCTCATTATATTTATATATTCATTTATCAATTTATTTATCTGTTTATTTATCTTTTTTATTACTCATCTATTTACTTATCTACCCACTTATTAATTTATTTATTTAATCATTTATTTACTCACTTATTTACTCTTTATTTACTTATTTATTTACTCACTTATTTACTTATATATTTACTAACTTGTTTACTCATGTATTTACTTATTCATTTATTTACTCACGCATGTACTTATTTATTTATTTATTTTTGTATTTACGTACTCAAGTATTACTTAATTATTTATTCACTTACTTACTTATTTACTCACTTTATTGCATATAAAAATTGTGTCCACAATTCATGAGCGGTAGATGGAGAAAGGTCAAACCTCGCACGCTGTACAGTATACACAGAAGTATCCATATCTTTGTTGGTTAAATAATGTCTTATACTGTATGTATTTAAATCTGAGTATGTTACATGATATATTCAAGTTTACACCTTTTAATTGCTATACCTACATAACTCCTGTGCATGACATCATTAACACACTGGTCGTAAATAAATGGGGATTTAGGGGTTTGGGCATAGTGATCATTCAGCCCCGTGTACTTGGGTTGGTGTTGCATTTGTCTGATAACTAGTTTTATTGTGATGTCTAGCAGTGTGTGTTGACCGGAGTGGAAGTAGTGGAAGTAGACAACAGTGGAAAAACATTTCTAGGATGACTGAGGTGGGAATCGAACCCACCTCATCTTAGCTGACGACCAAGTGTCCCAAGCCCCTAAAATGAATTAATAATATCATTCATCTCTCTATTCTTCGGATGAGCTTGGCGTCAGGAATGGTATCTGGATGTAAATGCGAAGGATTTCGTGAAGCTTCCATTGGGTGGACGAAGAAGAGTCGGGGCATCAAGTAATTGCGTTATTTGGTGACGTAGGGTGCTATTAGGCTGTTGCATACATCATGCGCCTTCAATGTTCTAAATTGTGTTTGATTAGCTTAACACGCCAGACGTGCGCGCTGGCGTCCATACACTCCGCAACATCTTCACGCCGCTCTATTCCGTGTGTTCCATTATGCAATCTCTTCAATGAATATGTCATCCCGTAAATTTAACACACTGTACAAGTGGGTAACTGGAGTAATAAAGAGCATTCTAGTTACAGCATATGTATTTATAAATACTGTACTGTCCACGATATCCTTGTCATAATTCAAAGTAAGCTTGTAGAGACTTTAAACCTACAGTACTTGACCAGATTATAATGATCGATCATAGATTTCTTGTACTCATCAACTGGTGGCGTTGTTTGCTTCATATACGAAATTTCCACTGAAGAAAATTGATTATCTCTGTTCTGCGTTTGTTGGCATTTTGCTTTTGACTAACTAAGCTGGTTTCGGTCATCGATTGTAAAGGCGTCTAAGAGATTAAGTGTTTTTTTACGCACTTACGCACTAGCTGAACAGCTGCTCCATCATACCGTTGAAACTTAATTCGGGATTTGCTGGAACCTTTTCGCGCATTATGTCACACAGTCCGTACAGGAAGGAGGTGGTTGTGGCTTAAGTTTGGTATATTCATCCCGATATTCATGTAGAGTTAGAATGGGATACTTTATTAGGAATCCCTCTACATCAAAGAACGTCTTGTGGTCGTGACAAGGATTTACGAGCTGATCCAAAGCCAGTCTTCACGGTGCGGTGGTGACAGGAACACGTCAGCCATTTGGGACGACAAGGAAATGTACTACCTCGTCCTCGTGACGCACCATGAATCACTGCCACAGTGATAGTAGGCATGGCACCGCAAGGTGGTATTTCACACTATTACCTACTGTACTTACGCTCAGGTTCCCACCAATGAGAAGCTTTGGAAGCTGAAATTTTGTAATTGGGATCTATTTTTTATAGCGCGCTGTGTTCGATCTGCAGACCACCTCGTGGTGTAGCGGCTAGCATTCTTGACTGTAGCCCCTGAAGTCCAGGCTCAATTCCCGGCTCTGCCAAAATATGTATTCTGGTAATAATAATATCGTATGGCCTCGGGTGCCTGGTGCAAGCTTTGCTATTTGACACCCAGAGGGTAGCTTGCATGTCGAATTTCGTAGTTCATTGACTATGAAAGTCAAGGAGGTTAGATGTTAAATATCTAATCTCCTTGAACACAATAGCGCTTTCTAGTAGAGAAATTAGGAACTTTGTGCTGGCGGAAACTCCCGAGATTAATTTTGCCATTATGAACTCGGCCTACTGAATTCAAATGGGTTCTTTGACATGCCAACATCGTATGACATGCGTATCGTATTTTTGCCGCCTTTCAAAAATCACTTACCACGGTCAGGGGCGAACCTGCAATCTTGGGGTTAGTAGACCGACACGCTATCCACTCACCCACCGTGGCAAGCTTGTATTCTGGTGTGAGGGCTGGAAGAGGTATTGGCAACTCCAGCTATCTGATGTGCCCCCTCCCAGGGGCTCACATCTAGTGGGACGTGAGTTGGTGACCAGGGACCCCAGCTGAGTCCGGCATTGCTTCCACTTACTTGTGCCGGGCTCCTCTCCGTCTTCTTTCCTGTCGACCTCTCTTGGTCAACCCTTGTTCTCTTCTGAACCCTACGCTATTAGGGTATCCGAGGCCTTGGCCTTAAGTTAATTGGCCCTTCTCTCATCTTTCCTGATCCCTCATTCTGCTAGGGATCAGCCTTCTTTTTCTTTTCAATATAGTTCCTTTTCTCTTTTAGATTCCCGCCCTGTTTTTATGAATTGGCTCCCCGTGTATCTAAATTACATTTTGTGAGTATTTTGAATCTCAACCACATTTTGTACGTATTTTCAATCTAAACTGCATTTTATTAGTATTTTCTATCTAAACTCTATTTTGTTAGTATTTTGAATCGCGGGCTGACACATTGTGAGTATTTTGAATCTAAATTACATTTTGTAAGTATTTTCAATTTCAATTGCATTTAGTAAGTATTTTGAATTTCAATTGCATTTTATGAGTATTTCGAATCTACTTTGCATTTTGTAAGTATTTTGAACCTAAAGTACTTTTGTTGAGTATTTTCCTTCTAAATTACCTTTTGTAAGTATTTCCACTCTACATTTTGTGAGTCGTTTCCATCTGAGTTCCATTTTGTAAGTATTTTCAGTCTAACTTAGTTTTCGTTATTGTTTCCATTTCATTGTCATTTTCGCTATCACCCAGACCATTAGGGGCCGATGACCTAGATGTTAGGCCCCATAAAACAACAATTATCATAATGTGCCATCTAGCGGTGAAAAAAAGAATACTTACAAAATCACGAGGGCCATGTGGTGTTGAGAGATAGTAAGCAGACACCGAACCCTCAGAACTAGTTGGGTGAGACTGGGTGCCGCTTGGGTAGCGTTGACCGTCGCGACTGTACACTCAACCTCGTGAGGCAATACTTAGAAGAGAAGAGTTCGATTCCCACCTCAGTCGTTCTAGAAGTGGTTTTCCATGCTGTTCCAGGACAGTACTTTCTAATAAGTCATGGCCTCTTCCTTCTAAATCCTTGTCCCGGAGATTAAGGCTCGATTCACGGCTCTGCCAAGAAATTTAATAGTGGTCTGAGAGAAGGGACGGGGTACACTCAGCCTTGTGAGGCAAAAATGAGAAGAGGCGGGTTCGGTTTTCCCCTCAGTGTTTTTTGTGGCTTCCACTTTAACTGCTCCAGGCAAATTCCAGGATGGCTCGTAACTTAAGGGCACGACTGCCTATTTCCCAATCCTTACCTGAATTACAAGTAACTTGCACACACCACAACAATACAAGTTATCAAACAAATTCTCTCTCTATTTATTTATTTATTTATTTATTTATTTATACAGTACACCTAAGTACATGGGGATAAATAAGCACGATGTCCATGCCCCTCAAATAAAACAACAACAAACCAAATCCTTGCCCAGTTTCATTAATTTCTTCTCTCATTATCTCTTCTAATTAGGTTGTCAAGAAGGGCATCCGACCGTATAAAACAAATACCACATAAAAGTTCATCGCATCTCATCCCCGTGTCAGTATAAACGGAGATAACAAGGCGTAACATACACTATTTTATATTTGCCGCTCCCCGTGCGACTTGAGGTTCAATTATTGTTCGTGAAGAAGCCTAGAGATGTGGGGTGTTGAGCCTCTGACCTTGTGACCGCAGCTTTTAAGCGTGTTACCTTGTTAACTTATCTTCCTGACATTCCTCTTCTCCCACGCCTTCGTGTGTGGGACGCTGCTACTGCTGGTCTTTGTTCTATCAGTTGCTAGTTGTAACTCTTCAGTCGGTCGACACAACGTACAATGTACGTAATGTAAAATAATAAATAGGAGGTTGTTGGAAAAGGCTAATTCATAGATTGCTATACCCTCTGACGTTGGATAGTAAGCTAGTGTCCGCGGGCGTTATATGTAGGCCTACTATAGTTTGTATAGCGTCACGAAAATCCAGAGTGGTTAAAATGGATATAAAACCAATAACATTATTATTTATTAGATTTTGTGTTCTTTGATCTATCATTAAAGTCATTGTTTGGATGATCGACTGTGTTCAAGTCATTTGACAACGATATTCAACATTTGGGTAAGTAAATAAACACTCCTGAAAAAATTATATGTAGCATATTAGTTTTAATCACTATTAAATAATAGGCAATTTAGGATTACCAATTTCGACCGTCAAGCGGTCATCATCAGATCCTGATCACTGGGGTTGAGGTTTAAATTTATACACCAATATTAATCTGTGTGATATTATTATATTTAGTTTAATGAGTCTGATTGATGTTTATTTTACTCTTCGCAATTTGATCATCGATATAAAAGTTAGTTTTTTATACGGGTTTACGAATTACGTGTGCGTATTATGCACGTCCATACTGTTAAAAGAACGCAATATGATAGAAATTACAACATGTACTAGAATTCTATTATGTAGGACATATTGTGTGCTCGGATAAATAACCAGTATCGTTTTTATTCACTAAGATCTTTCCTATGGCCGCTGAAAGACTGGCGTCTGTTCTAATAATACGAAGTGTATTGGCAACATACATGTAAGGATTTGTATTGGAGTCTGGAAACTTTCGACACAACTACCGCTTAAAGCCCACTACCCTCCTAAAATCACCCCCCATACTGAGCGAGAAACACTTGTAAGGGGATGGTAGATCAATCGCATGTCGCTCCTTATACAACCCTGTGGGACTCAGTTTGCCTACGGAACTATACATGATTGTAGATGGAGAGATTCCATTGCACGTTCAATGAATAATAAAACAATACAAGTACGGTAGTTAAACAAATCAAGGATGTTATCAAATATTCACTATCTAGAAAGCCATATCTTCACACACCTGTATCGCTGCCGCAGATAAGCGACAGCTCCGCTTATCGTTATTGCTGACGCGTTAATTACAGCAGGTGTCTTGACGCTACACAAGCGCTCTGCTCAATGAACACGAATCAGCAACATATGTTAATATTGACTTACTATCTCACAAATGGTTCCATAGCATACAGACTGAAATCCAAAACAAATCTCCGCGAACCTGAGAGGAATATGGATCGCAGACGACGATGATGAGAGACGTGCGGGGTTCCCGGTCCATGCGTAGTAACAGAAGCAAATACATTGATCGGTCACTCACTCGCTACACCACAGTGGTTTAGGCAACGGCCCTTTGTGAACAGTAGGCTATTGGAATAGACAGGAATTCCAGATAACAGGCCTTTCTCTTCCTGCCTCCCGTTTCACCTCATCCCTCAAGCTCACAGGCCTTGAAACCGAGCAGTACGAGTGCCGGCGGCCAAGTTATAAACTATTCTTCGTTTACTTGCGGCACGCCGACAACTGGCACTGTTGCGTGGATAGGATGACTCACAATCAGCTCCTGTAGCCTAGGTATCATGGCCCTCTCCATAGTGACATGACATGACATGCAGAATGTGCTCCTGTTGCGCTTAGGCCGGTATTACACTATCAAATACATTTGTCAAAACTTTGATAAAATATATGACAGTGTAATGGGGAAATCTTTTATAAAAGGTGGCTTTATAACATTTCTTTTATGAAAGGTATGAGCATCATGCTATCTTTGATAAAAGATTCAAACCAAAATGGCGGATCATAATAGCTGGAATATTACAACAACAAAGATGCTCATATCAGAATGTGAAATGCATGATTTGTTACATAATAAATAGTATAAAACATGTAAAAACATAATCAAAAGATATAAAGTGTAGGTAACAAGTAGTTTCGTGAAGAACTATACAGTCTATTTTCATATATCGTACTTATGCTAACTGCCACTATCAACATACAAAATTTCAGTTTGATTGCTGTAATAGATTCGTAGATATTGAGAACCGACTAAATATTTCGGATGGTCGCCATGTTGGATTTTATATAAGGTGGTCCTAGAGTTATGTACTGTTACATGAAGATTAATGTGTACGTGTAGCATTCAAATTTCAATCGCATGATTAGGACACAAGAAGAAACAAGGAGATTTTAAAATTCGCACAGCCGCCATCTTGAGGTTATGTAAACAATTGAACTAAACTAGATACCAGTGCATTACAATGTGTATAAACATTTCCTGTACCAGATTTCATTGCGTTTGGAACATTAAATCGCGAGAAAGGTCTATTTAAAATTTTCAAATTCGCTTGGCAAACATGTTCGTTTTGTAGTTAACCGGTTTTTGAAAGTCTCATAGTCCATAGATGAACTTCCAGTAGTGCCCTTTATCTCCGTACAAAATTTCAGGGTGATACCGCTAATAGTTTCAGAGATATAGAATGCCGGTGAAATATTTCGCACATCCGCCATCTTGTGGTTATGTAAACAATTGAACCAAGTTTGATGTCGGTGCATTACAATGTGTATGAACATATACTGTACCAAGTTTCATTGTGTTTGGTTGGTTAAATCGCGAGAAACGTCTATTTAAAAGGCGCAAATTCGCGTGGCCGCCATGTTGGTTTTGTAGTTACCAGTTTTTTCAAAATTCACACAGATGAACTTCTAGTAGTTCCCTTTATCACCGTAATAAATTCCTGGGTGATATCGGCAATAGTTTCGGAGATATTGAATGGTGGTGAAATATTTCGCACAGCCGCCATTTTGGATTGGTGAGACGTAACAAAATTTGAAGGGCACGGTCGGGGTCGCCCGGAATAGTGCTATCAACTTACCGAGTTTCATTGAAATCTCTCCAGCCGTTTAGAAGTTATTAGGGACGCACGCACATACACACACACACATGCACGCACACATCAGAGGTTATAAGTGCTGTACATAAAGGACGCACATTTCAGGATATAAAGAAGAATTATAGTTTTACTGTACACACGTTAATGCAGACACCACAATAACGCTGGGTAGCAGACAAATTTTACATACACCCAAGTACACGGTATTAAATGAAACAACAACGAAAACCTTACCGCTGTGCCAGACAGTGGCCCAGTCTGTTTTTATATTAGGCCTAACATTAGTTGGTTGATTGGTTGGTTCCTTAGTTTAGGGCCTGCGACAACGCGGTCATGTAGCCCCGTGTACTTTGGGTGTGTGTACGATTTGTCTGATAACCGGTGTTAATTGTGATGGCTGTATTAGTGTGTGTTACCTCTGATTCTGGTAAGGACTGTAGACGATCAATTTTTCAAGTAGTTCCTACTTCTGCTACCAAATGCTACCGTCCACGACACCTAGCTGCGGATTTGGCTACTAGATGCCATGGCAGCCAGCACCTGGCGGTAAACGTTGGAACTAATATAGCGTTATCACCTAATCTAACCTACAACTTTTGGCTTCACACAAATGTAGTTCGTGGAAGGTTCCTTTGCAAGAATATTCTTTATGATAACTATGAAAGTTATCATATTAATGTAATGTCACTTACCGTATTGTATAGTTCTCTACCAAGACGACTGGCTGTGTGGCTCCGCGGTAACGTTCTCGCTTGCTGTGCCAATGTTACAGGATCGAATCCTGGCGCAGCCAGTTGGCATTTGTGGGTGCGCAAATGTGAGGGAGCCGTGTAAGTAGATTTACTGGCACGTTAAATATCCCCTTCGGGGAAAAATTCTGGCTTCCCGGTGTCTTTAAAAGCCGCAGTTAACGAGGAGCGTAAAACCAATAACATTATTATTCTCTACCAAGTGATGGAATTGAGCAACATATGACCGCCATAGTTGACGATCGCATACCTTATGTTTCTGATCTCCGTGATACAGTACCATGAATAGCTAGAATAGGTCAATATGAGTTATAATAAGAGATAATATTTCACATGATAATATCTAGCCTCGATTTCGTCGGGAAGCTTTCGATATTTAAGTTGAGTCGTGGGCTCAGTTCCTTTATTTCTTATTTGTTTTCATACTGTAGTGCCATTCCCCGTGTCTGTTAAGCCTTCAGCCTGGCTCTGGCAAGGTTGAGGTCATACATGTATATCTCTGGCACCTAGTGATTATTTTGTTACCTAACTGACCCTGGCCCTGTGTGAAGCCCTCTCCCTCCTCAGAGTGTCTCTTACCTAACTTCTGCTAAAGAGTCGCCACTGACCCCACTCAAGGTCTGCCATATGTTGATGACCGCATACCTTATATAATGATTCTGATCTCTCCGCCGTGATACAGTACCATGAGATGGCTTGAATAGGACAATAGGAGTTATACTGCGCAATACATATTACGTAAAGTTTTTTTTTTGCTTAAAAACATTTCCGTTTTAAACCGTACTGATGTCCTGTACTAGAACAGTGAACAAGACCGGGCGCCATATAGGACTCAGGTTTCAAATAATAGTTAACTTTGTATAACCTTATTCCATTCACCTTAACCGACACGCCAGAGGATTTGAATGATTTTTGAATGGTATGGACTCAGTCTGGAGGAAAGAATTCATGATGATAATCAATAAATGTAAAACACAATTATTGGAATGCAGCCGATATAGATCAGAAACCTCTATTGACATCAAATTGGCAGGTGAAAAGCTGAAGGAAGTAGGAGACTTCTGTTACTTAGAAAGCAAAATAACCAGTGATGACGAATCAAAGAGGATATAAAGAGTAGGTTGGCTCATGTAAGGAAAGCATATCTACAGAAAAGGAATCTGTTGACATCGAATATAGATTTAGGTATTAGGAAGTCATTTTTGAATGCCTTTGTCTGGAGCGTGGCACTCTTTGGAAATGAAACTTGGACGTTTGGTGCAGCAGAAAAGAGGAGAATTGAAGCCTTTGAAATGTGGTGTTACAGGAGAATGATGCAGATGGGTAGATAAGGGTAACAAATGAGGAGGTATTAAGACGAGTGGGGGAGGAGAGATGTTTCTGGCGACTGCTAATGAAGAGAAGAGATAGGTTGTTATGACACCCAGGAATAGCAAGCTTAGTTATGGAAGGAAGGGTCGAGGACAAGAACTGTAGGGGTAGACAAAGGTTAGAATATGTTAAACAGATTGCCTCGGATGTAGGATGTGGTAGCTATGTAGAGATGAAACGTTAAACTCAGGACAACATCTGTAAACAAGATTGACGCGTTACGCAAGTTTTTACGAACTTCTGTATCTTAACATTGTCTATATATTTGTGCGTACTTGTAATTCATAAACATTGTAATTAATTCAGCCTAAAAGAGCAAGATCTAAAGATGGTCGCTTGAAGATCGAAACATGTTTCTTCCGTATTGTATTACACTTTCATTTAAAACTAAAGGGCATGTGCGAGAAATCTTGCACGAGTTAAACCACCCGTCCGGCTTGACTATTATGTGGGCTGGACGCGACAGAGTTCTGGCAGGGGATATCTTCTTGTTTATTTGTTTAAACACAATTTATAAACAAATAAATATATATACGTTGACTTTTCAAGAAATGCAAGATAATTCCTGTACTATTTAGACGATTTGGACGATTTTGGTACAAACCACACCTTTTTAACTCCCTCTGGTTTAGGAGCTTGAGTTTTGTGAAACATACACCTTAGCGTGTTATATAATGCGATTCTCTTCTAACAACACCAAAATTATCACGTAATATTCATGCATCGACATTTCTAATTTGAAGAACACACGTTCTTAAAATACCTTGTGTCCTGTCTGATCGTATAACAACCCTCTCTGCCTTTTGGCGTAGTGACTAGCATTCTTGGCCGTCTCAGTGGAGGCCCGGGTTCGATTCCTGGCTTTGCCAAGTAATTTAATTCTGGTCTGAGGGCTGTAACGGGGTACACTCAGCCTCGTTAAAACTCTCTTCCTATTTATCAAAACTCCACATTCCTGATGAAAGTTGATGTGCCATCCTGTTCAGCTTATGTCCCGCTGATGTTCGACTTATGACTTGTAGTTGGAAAGACGTGGCGGTTGATATTAGTGAGATTCCTGTTGTTAGTTCCTCCGCTGGAATAAAACATTGATGGCCTATGTTTGCGTGTTGAGAACTGAAGGTCGCCTGTGTAGAGCAAGATCATTGACCGAGGACGTCCTTCACATTGCAAAGCGATGTGTGCGAAGCCACATACAAAGTGGGACTTGCTACTGGAATGCAGTGTTGTGTGCAGTGCACAGTATACAGTACAGTACTTTCTCAGAGAAATTGTATCAGTTTCTTTGGTAACAAAAATATTGGCCGCCTAACAAGTTCCAGCTGGTTGAAAATTAACCAAGTACACAGTATTAATTACCTAGGGATTTGACATATTGACTTTCCACGGTCAAGTGATTCAAATCAAGGAATTTATTTTTATGGGGGTTTGAAGTGGTGAACGCTCATTATACCTATCTCGCAAGGAAAATGAGAGCAATTTATGAATATCTGGGCTTAAATAAATTGTCAGTCTTAACTATTGAGAGAATGATGATATATTATTATTATTATTATTTATATTTATTTAATCGATTGTTCCCCTTAAGGAGAGCGATTGAACTTGAATACATGATTTCATCTCCTGGCGTTTTCCCGCTTCTCTTCCCAAAATCTCTTCATCCTCTCAGAATGCTCCTTCTTCCGCTCAGCTGTCCACTTTCTTCCAGGCTGTCGTGACGGTCTCTGATCAAACTTAACATTTTTTTGATTTTATTCCTGCACTCGGTGCGGTCCTCAAGGTTTTCAATGTTGACCTGTTGTAGGTCCCTCTGAACCTCTGTCAGCCACTCCGTGCCACCCTTACTCCGTGTTATAACGTTGAGCAATTTCTTCGCCGTTCTGAAATTTTCCATCCTGTAAATGTGTGTATAAAACTGTACTCGGCGTTTTCTGATTACTTCCGTTATCGTGTGGATCTTTTGGTAGAGTTCGCTTTGAGGTCTCTTCATCCAAATACCGTTATTATTAACTGCCCCGTAAATCTTTCTGAGAATTTTCCTTTCCTGTTTTTCTATATCCTTAATTTTTGAATGACCCTCGATTACCATTGTTTCAGCTGCGTAAGTTCCTTCCGGAAGAATCACCGTTGTATAGTGCATAATTTTGCGTCTAACGAGATGCACTTCTTGTTGTAGTAAGCCCACGTTAGCTTGTAGGCCTTCTGTAGTTTTGTGATTCTTTGTTCATTGGCGATTCGGTTTAGTCCCGAGGACTGTATGATTTCACCAAGGTATTTAAAATGGGGGACTTGTGTTATTTTACCGTATTGTGTGATTAAAGAAGAGTTATTTTCTGGCCGTCTTTCCATATAGTGTTTTTTTTCATAAGAAATTTGTAGTCCGGTTCTTTGAGCAATTGGTGTTAGTGATAATGGCAATATCGTCCGCAAAAGCGAGGCACTTGACTGTAAGACGGTTCTCTTTTTTTATTCCAATTTGAATGCCTTTTACATGAGGTTCCCATTCCTTAATGATCTTTTCTAGAACAATATTAAAGAGCATTGGGGATAATCCGTCCCCCTGTCGAACTCCAGTTTTGATGAGAAAGGGCTCCGATATTTCACCCATAATTTTCACTTTGGACATAGTTCCTGTAAGCGTCTGTCCAATGATTTTTCGGGTCTTTCTGTCTATCCCGAATTCTTTCATGATCATAAAAAGGGTTTCGCGATCTACAGAGTCATACGCTTTTCTGAAGTCGAGGAATGTTATTACTGTATTTCTACATTTTCTCATTTGTAATATTGTTTTCAAGCTCCACACCTGTTCAGCACATGATGGCCCTTTTCTGAATCCGGCTTGGTATTCACCAATTAGCGGATCCACCTGGGGTTCTAGCCTGTTTAAAAGTGCCTTGGTGAGGATTTTGTAAGCAATAGGGAGCAGGAAGATTCCTCTGTAATTACTGAGGTCTGTTTTATCACTCTTTTTGTGTAACGGATGAATTAGAGCACATTTCCAGTCTTCTGGTATTCGCTCCATCGTCCATATGTCTGAAATAAGGTGATGAAGTTTCTGCGTAAGTGTAGGATCGTTCAGTTTCCAGAATTCAGCAATGATCCCATCTTCTCCTGTTGCTTTGTTATTTTTGACCTTTTGGATGATCTCCTGAATTTCTTCTAGGTCAGGGGGTTGTGAGTCCGGGTGTGTGGAAACCGGAGGAGTGAAGGCAAGTTTTTCTTGGGGTGGTTCGCAGTTAAGAAGGGAGTTGAAGTATTGGGCTAATATTTTACAGTTTTCTTTCGCGTTGGTTTCCAACGTGCCATCGGTTTTTTTGAAGCACATGCTGGGCGCCTGATATCCCTTTAAGTTTTCTCTAAACGTCTTGTAGAAGTTTCTAGTATTATGTTGGGTGAAATCCTGCTGGATTTCATGGAGTCTGTTGTTGTCATATCCTCGTTTTTCTTTCCTAATTGTTTTGGAGGCATATTTTTGGGTTTTAAGAAAGTTCTCCCAGTTTTCCTCAGTTTTGTGACTGTTAAACTTTTTCCACGCAGTCATTCGGTTGTCAACTGCCCGATCGCAAATTGCATTCCACCAACGATGTTTTCTTGTGCGAGGAGGTTGTCCTAGTTTCATGACTTCCTGAATTTTCTTCGTTATTTTCTGCCAGTCTGTTGATGTCTCCTGATTAATTTGCATTTTGATTTCTTTGTGGAGTTTCAAGTACTCTGGATCTGGTTTAATATTTTTTGGGTGGGCCTTTTTGCTTTCTATTGGGTTGGAATTTCGTCTTAATTTGGAGAAGATGATGGTCTGATTCAAAGGCACCTTTGCGAGCTCGGACATTTAAAATTTCTTTTGGGTTTTTCTTGGAAATTGCGATATGGTCAATTTGGTATTCACCCTGTCTAATATTGGGTGATCTTCATGTGGTTAACTTGTGTGGAGGTTGTTGAAATTGTGTGCTCATGATCTTAAGTTCAAAGTTTCTGCAGAAGCCAATTAGTCTTTCACCATTTCCGTTGGTACGTTCGTGCTTAGTATGGGGGCCTGTGGTATCACTAAATTTTCTTTCCTTACCTAACTGGGCATTAAAATCGCCCAATAAGATCTTCACATGGTGCCTTGGTATTTTGTTGGTTGTTTCTTCGAGAGTTTCCCAGAAATTGTCCATAGTTTCAGGGTCGGATTTGTTGAGTTGATTTATGGGAGCGTGGACGTTGATCAGTGTGTAAGCTTTATTGGCTGACTTTACTGAGAGCAGAGATACTCCTTCTTTGGGAGAAGAGAAATCGATGACTGAGTCGAGTACGGAATTGTGTATGGCGAAACCGGTTCCCAGGAGTGGTAGCTTGCCTCTAACTTTTATGGCAGGTTTGCCTTTATAGATTCTGAAATTCTCCGTATTAAAGTGTTCTTCATCCGTGAATCGTGTCTCTTGAAGTGCGGTGATTTTGATGTCAAATTTTTCGAGGGTGTTAGTGAGTTGTTTTAATTTGCCTGTTTTAGTGAGGGTGTTCAGATTAATTGTGCCAATAAAATTCTTGCGTCGAGTTTTGAGAGTGTGAAGAGTTCTTGAGAAGCTCCGATTCTTCTCCGCATGGTGTCCCTGATCCCCCAGAATCCGATGATCAGGTGAGTCCAGTCTATCGACTGGTGCCTGGGGTAGTGATTCTGTGATCGTCTTTTCCATCATGCGCTCAAGTTGAGTTTTGTTTTTTGTGGTGATCTCAGTTGAGACCACAGGTATACGACTCGATTTTTGAGTTCGAGAAGATTTTAGTGCAGCCGCCTCAATTAGAGAAACAGACGCTGACCACTTTGCCGCTTGTTTCAAGTCAGATGCAATGTGGATTTCGCAGAATGGCATGCCTCTTCCGCCAGTTCCGCCGTACCGAGATCCATTCTCTCCGCCAGCACTGCCGTTGAGGTCTTCGCTGTAATCCTAGCAAGGAGCCCTCACAGGTGCTATCACTCGGGCCAAGTGAACCCTGGTTTTTTAACGAGGTTGTTACTCCTCCCCCTCCTCCTTCCTCGTAACTTACGTGACGAGGCCCCGGGCTTGGGACCGGCATTATTATTATTATTATTATTTATTTGTTATTATTATTATTATTATTATTATTAGTCATCTCAAGGACTGGTGTGGTTCCCTCACCTCTTCTGCAAGGGATAAAGTATCTTGATCTGGACACTAACTTGTATAAATTAATTCAGAAGGCAGTGATTTTGGATACAACTAAGTTTATTCGTAAATTCATTGGCAGTAATCTAAATTAAGGTGATGTTTATGCTTTGATTCAATGTAATCTGCACAATTGCTTTGTATTTTTCCAAACAATGATCTTAGAATAACATTAATAATAATAAACTAGAAATCCAAGAAAGGAAGATAATGAGGAAGATATTGGGACCAATCAAGGAAGGGAGTAAATATTATAAGGCGACCCAACCACGAGCTCTATAGTTAACTCTGAAGGAATTACAGACGTGGCCAGGAAGAGACGTCTTAACATTTTATGGAAACGTCTCCGGGGTGCATTCAACCAGGCTGACCAACCAGCTTCTCACATACTGGTAAAGAAGGAAGACCGAGTCGCCATGGCTGATAGAAGTGCACAAAGATCTGCTGGAACTGGGAGTTACGGAAAAAGACATAAAAGATCGAACGTCTCTCAGGAACAAATAAAGTTGCAGGAAAAAATCCAAGGAAGAAGACAGGGGCCCTCTGGACTAAGGAGAGAAAGGAACAACACAGTCAGATGATGCGTGACTGCTGGGCAAACATCAAGACCCACTCCAAGTAAAATAGTTGAATATCCTGGTCCGTAGTTTGCCTATACGGAACAAGAAGAAGAATACTATAGCTATGGATTTAACTGCGGCTTTCGGAGACGCTGGATGCCGGAATTTTGCCCAAAGGGAGTGTTTTACGTTTTAGTAAATCTACGAACACGGCTCCTTCGTATCTAAGCCCCCTCAAATGTCAACTGACAGAGCCAGGATTCGATCTCTCAACCTTGGGTACGAGCCGGCGAGAGAGAGCATTGCTGATGCGTCTCGGAATCCACTGAGGGAATTGAAGTAGCATAAGGTATGCACATCGATGGACTAGGTAGAAGATGATTGTTTTTAAAATATTTATTTGACCTTCGGCTCTATATAGCCTTGCAGTCAGCTCCAATTTGTACGATTAAACTTACATGAAATCGTTTAATAAATGACATTCAGAGATGAACAACACGAACACCCATGCCCTAGGCCGGACTGGAGCCAGCAGTCTCACACGCTGGTCCTGAGCTAGAGGTAGAGCTGAGGTAGAGGAATTAGAATAACTCATATGTTTTGTAACCAATTAGCAATGCAATCCGACTGAACAGTGATCAAGGGCTCCACTTCACAATGAGACTGCACCAGATCAGTGCTTTTGCAATGAAACGCGAGAAACCTTCCTCTTCTTTTGCAATTCAACTACGAACATTTTGTAACACGTAGTTCAGAATTTAATTTAAAATCACGGGGAGTCCCCCAAGATGAATCATTGTGGAAGGAATGGATCTCACAATCCGACGTTCCAACTGGAGTCCTTCACCGCCTATCCGGATGTGCTCTTAATATTTCCAAGAAAGAGGATTTGAATGAGTTTTTAAATGGTATGGATTGCGCCTAGAAGAAAGAATTCATGATAAAAATCAATAAATGTAACACTAAAATGCTGGAATGCAGCCGGAAAAAAATATCAGAAACCCCCATTGACGTCAAATTGGCAGGTAAAAAGCTAGAGGAAGTAGGAAACTTCTGCTAGCCTACTTAGGAAGCAAAATAACCAGTGATGGAAGAAGCAAAGAGGATATAAGGAGTAGGTTGGCTCAGACGAGGAGAGCAGTTCTACACAAAATAAATCAGTTTATATCAAATATAGATTTAGGTATTCGAAAGTCATTTTTGAAAGCCTTTGTCTGGACCGTGGCACTCTATGAAAGTGAAACGACTGTTGGCGCAGTAGTAGGCTAAAGAGGAGAACAGAAGCATTTGAAATCTGGTGTTACTGGAGAATAATGATCACATGGGTAGATATAGTAACAAATGAAGAGGTATTAAGACGAGTGGGAGAGGAGAGATGATCCTGGCGACTACTAATGAAGAGAAGAGATAGGTTGGTATGATAAATACGGTACTAAGACACTTAGGAATAACAACTTAGTTATGGAAGGAAAGGTCAAGAAAATTAGGGTACACCAGGGTTAGAATATGTTAAACACATTGCCTTGGATGTAGAGTAGGGTATCTTATGTAGAGATGAAACGATTAGTTTAGGACAGAGAGGCGTGAAGAGCTGCATCAAATCAGTCAAAAGACTGAAGACTCAAACAAAAACAACAACAACGAGTTGGCCCCGGCGACCCCAAACAATTGGGATAACCAGAAGAAAGAAAGTGAGATATTTGACAGTCGTTATGTAATACAAACATTTAAGGTACGTTGAATACGTTTTCTTCTTTGTTAGGTAATGGCGTGTGTACGACTACATTGTTCGCCCGACCTGAGGTTAGGAAGATAGTAACCGTGCGCCTTGAGGTAGTCGGTCGTGCCATGCTACATTGACAGCTCTGAATGGTTACTATCCGTTTATTGCTTGATTTTTTTTCTCTTGTCTTGCACTTAAAATGAACGCTCTAGTATAAAAAGGAACAGCTGTAGTTTAGGTCAGTCCTCATTGGAATAGAAAGTGTGGCAGTGGGATATAATGACCAGATTATATACAGTTAAACCGGCGATGTTATAAACTAACTGGCGAGTGCCGAATCAGAAACACATATAAAATATGCATTGCGTTTTGTGTTAAGTTGTTGCGTTGATACTCTGGTATCGCCTTTTGGTAGCATCTAGAAATCCCCAATCTGTAGGGTTCTAGTTGTTATTGTTGTTTTGAGGGGTGGAACTACGAGGTCATCTGCCCCTCTTAACACAGATTAAAGTATACAAATTTGGAATGGAATTTAAAATTTAGAGGTGGACACCCATTGCGTTTAGACCAGTGATGAACATTTGAGCGCTCCCGGGAAGCTTGGGAGCGCATCGGCCTACTGAGCTTGGCCGTGAAGGTAGAAGAATTGGATTCCTATATAATCCCTTATAATGAAATAGGCTATCTAATAATGGGTTCCGATTATTACATGTTGATAATCGAACAGTTTTACCATTAAAGACACAAATTCGAATATTATGTGGACATGGGCAGCGGCAAGGTTTCGCAGGGCTGACCAATGTTGCGTACAGAGTTGGTAGATTCGTGCGCGCCGTCAGTGAATACTGTACCATATATGTTTTCTTTTAAACACACTGCTTGAGGTAGTAATGAAATAATTCAGCCCTGGAACATACTTGAAGATTGTTTGTGGTTGTTGTTTTAAGGTGTACAGCATCTAGGTCATCGACCCAGAAATAATATTGGAAATGTAATGTTTACGTTATAGACTATGGGAGTGACCTTACAACTACATTATAGCCATCCCGGCATTGTTGAAGGCAGCGTAAAAATACCGGGAGAAAACCACTCTCAGTATGGGAGCTGTCAGCGCCGAGATGCGAACCTTCTATCTCGGGACTTGTTGCAGCTCCCGAGTGTTGCGTGAATTAACGCCGCTGGGCTAAAACTCTTGCCTCACTGTAAAGTGAGCACTTATGTTGGAGTAGAGGAGTGTAAACATCTGCAGGACTACGATAACACGGAACTCCGAGAAGCCGGTGTGGTGTGATTGTAGCTATGCTAAACAGGTAATACGTTCCTTGGAGAAATCTAATCAAGAAAGTAAATTAACTCTTCTCTCTCATTTTGTCTCTCTCTAACCAGATATAAGACAAGTATTCATACCAAGAGAGTCACACGTCCGTGCTTCGGGAGAGGTTGTTATAATAATAATAATAATAATAATAATAATAATAATAATAATGTTATTGGTTTTACGTCCCTTTTAGGGGCAGATGACCTCGTCGTTCCGCACCTTAAAACAACAGTAACTAACTACGTCCCTTTTGACTACTGAGGCTTTTAGAGACGCTGGGGTGCCAGAATTTTGCTTCGAAGGGGATCTTTGACGTGCCAGTAAATCTACGGACACTGCTCCCTCCCATTTGCGCACTCTCAAATGCCAACTACGTTAACTGCGCCAGGATTCGATCATGCAACCTTGGGTACAGCTGGCGAGAACGTTACCGCTGAGCCACGCAACCAGTAGAGAGGTGGTGGTGGTGGTTGTTGTTGTTGTTGTTGTTGTTGTTGTATTTCTGGAAGGTGTAGCGGCTAGCATTCTTGGCTGTAACCCCGGAGGTCCATGTTCGATTCCCAACTCTGTCAAAAAAATTATTCTGGCTGAGGGCCGGGATGGTTCCTAACATAAGGCATCGGCCACTTCCTTCCCAATCCTCATCTAAATTACAAATACACACACCAATACAGCCATCACAATTACACAGGTTATCAGACAGAATCACACACACAAATACACGGGACTACATGACCACGATGTCACAAAGCCCCTAAATTAATCAACAACTTTAAAGTCCAACAGACTTGGTCGCTTGGAGTAGCGTATCGTTCTCGCCTGCCCAGGGTTGCAGGATCGAATCGTAGCGCATTCAGTTGGAAATCGAGGGTGCACGAATGTGAGGGAGCCGTGTCAGTAGATATACTAGCACGTTAAAAATCCCCAGCATCCCGGCGTCTCTTAAAAGCCGCAGTGGTTAAAAAGGGACGCAAAACTAATAATATTATTGTATCAAAAATTCAACATAGTTTTACCGCCTTCTTACACATCGGTTCATACGAATACGCCTTCTGACTGTAACCCAAATATATAAAAAACTACTGGTATTATTCGCCTGAAGCGTGATGGTGCAGTGGTCAAGCTGCTTGCCTCTCACCAAGGCGGGTTTGATTCCCGGTCAATGCACAATGGGTCAAAATCGAAATCTAGGGGGACAAACTTATTTTTACCTTTTAATCATGAATTTAAAATGAAAGCAACGTATATAATTTGTTTACTTCATAATAAACATTAGTTAAGACCTTTTTAAGCTACGCCTACATGCAAGAAATTGTCTATGACTAGGAGTTGCATAGAGCATTCAGTTATCTCTTCAGAACAATTTTCTACCCCTAATTTACTTTTAACAAAGTCACAAAGTTCCACTTTTGACATAATCGTCGAACCCAGTGCTTCAAACAGTTGTAAACGTGTGAGAATTGGTTGCGCGGCATCTTCTAAAACGTAAAATAACTAAGTAAGTTGCAAAAAGATGCAAAAAATCTTATAACAGGCGTAAACTACAAGACTTTATCTACATTTTAACATTAAGTAGAAAGTGACGCAGAGTGACGCGACATACTAAACATCTAAGTGAAAATATAAGTTTAAAAATAATAGTTAAATATTATATAGGCCTAAGTTAATGCAAATATAGCTAAAATTACGTAACAAATACGCCCATTAATAACTGAAACACGTTACAAAGATCATACCTTCAGCTGCATGTTCCATCTTAAAGCATCACACTATCCACAATCAAACCACAGCCACTTACATTCACCCTCCAATTCAGACTGCTCGAACAGTGGTGACAGATTTACACTAAGATGCGTTTATATCCCAGAATAGTGAGTGGAAATTATATGAGAATGCTGTAGAAGTAATACATTTTGATGTTTTAATGATGAAAATAAATAATTTTGTCCTCATAGATTTCGATTTTGACCCACTGTGCAATGCTTGTGAGAATGTCAAAGTTCAGGGGGAACATACAGCTTAAGAAGACAAACCAGTAACGAATTTAATATTGTAACTGTGCCTGTCATAGCTCTTGTATAACAATTATATCCATTCCCAAGGAAACACACAGAATATTACAAGCAAAGTTTTGTATTTTCAAAATTCAAATCGTAACTATTTTTAGCCTATTTTCAATTTTGAAAAAATAGGCTTATGAGATCACCTTTTGTCTCTCTCTCTCTGTGTGTGTGTGTGTGTGTGTGTGTGTGTGTGTGTGTGGATTTCAATGAAACTCGGTAAGTTCATAGCACTATTCCCGAAGACCCCGACAGTGTTCTTCAAATTTTGTTACGCCTCACCAATCCAACATGGAGGATGTGCGAAATATTTCACCAGCATTCAACATCTCCGAAACTATTACCGATATCACCCTGAAATTTTTTACTGTGATAAAGGGAACTACTAAAAGTTCACCTATGTGACTTTTGAAAAACTGGTAACTACAAAACCAACATGGCGGCCACGCGAATTTGCGACATTTAAATAGAAGTTTCTCGCGATTTAACCAACCAAACGCATTGAAACTTGATACAGTATTATGTTTATACACATTGCAATGCACCGACATCTAACTTCGTTCAATTGTTTACATAACCACAAGATGGCGGATGTCCGAAATATTTTACCGGCATTCTATATCTCTGAAACTATTAGCGGTATCACCCTGAAATTTTGTACGGAGATAAAGGATACTACTGGAAGTTCATCTATTAGAATTTCAAAAACCAGTTAACTACAAAACGAACATGGCGGCCAAGCGAATTTGAAAATTTTAAATAGACCTTTCTCGCGATTTAATGTTCCAAACGCAATGAAATCTGGTACAGGAAATGTTTATACACATTGTAATGCACTGGTATCTCATTTAGTTCAATTGTTAACATAACCTCAAGATGGCGGCTGTGCGAATATTAAAATTAAGTTTGTATTTCTTATGTCGTAATCATGCGATCGATGTGAAAGTTTGAATAAAGAACCTACGCAATAATTTTCCTTTAATGGTACATGATTATATGGCCTATACATTTAACAATCCAACATGGCGACCAGCCGAAGTATATAGATGGCTCTGAATATCGACGAATCTATTATAGCAATAAAACTGATTTTTTATGTTCATATGGGCTATGTTTCCATAACCACAAGATGGCAGCTGTGCGAAATTTTAAAATCTCCTTGTTACTTCTTGTGTCCGAATCATGCGATTGAAGTTTGAATGCTACACGTACACAATAATCTTCATGTAAGAGTACATAACTCTAGGACCTACATATATAAAATCCAACATGGCGACCATCCGAAATATTTAGTCGGTTCTCTATATCTACGAATCTATTACAGCAATCAAACTGAAATTTTGTATGTTGATAGTGGCAGTTAACATAAGTAGGATATATGAAAATAGGCTGTATAGTTCTTCACAGAACTACTTGTTATCCATTTTTTCAAAATGTGGTCCTTGCTTTGTGCTGATCTTCACAGTTTCCATCAAATCTCCCAAGGATAAAGGAATGTTTTGACTTTTCATTTTTTAAAGTGGGTGTTAAACTCTCAGGTGCAAAATGAAACTCACTCAAAATCGTTGTGGTTTTAATTATTCTTTTTATGAAACATTTCACATTATCTCCTTTCATGAGGTTGGCCGTAAAAACCATCCGCCACAAAGTCTTTCATCTCATCTCATCTCATCCCATCCCCGACCCCGTTGGAAACTAAAATAATATTGGGTAGACATAGGGTAGAGTGGGGCAAGTTGAGACATTTTTTACTTTTAATTTTTTTAAAATTTATTCCCTTTGTTTTTTTTCAATTGACAAAGGCTTCTTAAAATACTTTCACCTTTTGCGCATTTAAATATGCTACTTGTAAATATTATATATTACCCCTTTATATCAAAATATTTTTTTTTGGTAGTACCCGCAAGTGTAACAACCTTCCCCACATTGGGGGCAAGTTGATATTAGCTGGGGGCAAGTTGATACCAGTGTAGAACATCTTATAATAATGCATTTAGGGTAATTTATTACAGCTGTGTACCAGGAATATAAAAGTATTTTATTTAGCTGAACGACATTTCAAATATAAAAATGAAAATAAAAGGCTGAGCAATGCAATGAAAGTAATTTTGAACAGCTTTGTGCCAAGAATATGAAAGTAGGACTATTTTATTTAGTTTAAAGACATCTTAAATGTAAAAATTTAAAAAAGTTAACTGATAAATGAAAATACAAGGCTGAGCAATTAGTTTCAGAGAGCTATTCAGAATCAGAAAGTAAAAATCAGATGTGCAATGAATACATATATACATTTTTGAGTCCTTTCCACATTAAATATGCGCCCATTTTTTACATGACATGCACTGTATCCAGTCTTGTCCTGGTTTTGAATTAGAATAAGGTTCCAAGCAGACAAGACATAAGGCGTCATCCTCTTCTTCAGACTCTGATTCAATGCTGACTCTCTTCTTTGGAATTATTTTCTTCTTCTCTATCTTTTCTTTCGCATAATTTTTTGTCGATTCAACCAAGTTATACAACCTCTTCCTTGACTTTTCTATTTTTATACGTTTCTTTGCTTCTTTTTCTGCAGCTTCTTTCTGTAATCGTTCCTTGACTGGCGTGCTTGTGAGTATGGCAGACTTCAAAGGTTTCTTCCCTTTCTTCGAGTTCTTTCGTTCACCAGCTTTAGGGTAGGGACGGACTTCTTGAGGGCTGACAATGGATAGGCATAAGCCTCCAGACGATGTTGGTTCAGCTTGAAGTGACTGAGACTGTAGCACATTACTGGTTCCAGCCTGCACTTCTTGATTGTTGTCTCTGACCGTCAACATGTCTGTCAGTTACGGCACTCGACAGAAAGTCAGCATCGGTAAATACGTCTCTGTTGAATGGCGCAATCCCTGTTGCTTGGAAACCAGAAACTATGTTTGCAGGTGTTATGCCTTTTAGGAAGTGCCACTTTGACAATGCCAGGAATGTCATATATAGTTACTGTTTTGCCTGGATTATTAGTCATCCAGTCATCAACTGAAGCAAAATAATATCTCTTAAAAGGTCCATACACTGATTTGTCAAGAGGTTGTAAGCGGTGGGAGGTGTGGGGAGGGAAAGACAACATTACAATGCCGTTTTCCTTGCAGAAGTTGAACGCTTGGATAGACAGATGGGATTCATGGTTGTCCAGAACTAACCAGCAGGGATGATCTTTCGAAGATTTTACATGACCGTGAAAGTGCTTGACAAACTGCAAGAAAGATTCACTCGTTATCCATCCAGATGGGTAGGAAGTACCAATGCAGCCTGGTGGTCCGTTGATTACACAATGATCCTTAAAAACCCTTGGAAAAACGAACATTGGAGGAACTGAATTTCCGATCGCACTTACACCAAGAACCATTGTGACTGTCCTCTTTCTGCTGAGATAGCTTTTCCTACTGCACGCACTCCTTTTTCGGCTACGATTTTAGTAGGTCTTTGAACAGTTTGCACGCCGGTCTCATCAACATTCCAAATATTTTTCATTTCAAATTTGTATTTATCCAACACACTTTTCAAGTTGTTGTAAAAGATATTCACGTTGGTACTGTTGAAACTAGTCGCTCGGCTTAAACTGGTTGCTTCAGGCTCCCGGATTGAAAGCCGAGGATGTCACTTCATGAATAAGTTGAACCAGTCTCTTGTTGCTATGTTATGGTTAATCCACGTATCAGGCACATTGATAAAATGCCTGTTTGCCATGGCCAGTTCATATGCCAGTAGTTTAATATTCTCTGGAGTTAGTCCATAGTAAATTTTGGAGCAATGTAGTATGTATTTTTCAAGCTCAAGTTCTAGGTTCTCCGGAAAAATCTGTCTAGGCTTAGCATAACCCACTGTAACAAATAGGCCATTATTAGATTCATCCTTTTTCCTAACATTTCTGAAAAGTGTCATTTTGTCCATTTCATAAGCGATAACCGCTTCTCGCAAGGTCATCGTTCGTGCTTTGACTTCATCATATGCTTTATCAAAAGTCTGAATCAGAATTTTTCCTCAATCCGTCTTCCTTTTGTAGTTCCGCAAAATTTTCCTGAAAAAAGAGGCGAGGGATATGTTTCAATGCATTGGGGTACGTTGATACGCTGTATCAATATGCCCCAACCAGCATGTATCAACTTGCCCCTACTGCACACGTGACGTTTAATTTAACCTCCCGACTAAATTAAGAAGGCTACGACATTTGTAACTATTGAATATTACTCACCTATAAGTGTACTTTTCGAGGAACTAACAATAAACTGTCTGAAATACAATGTCCTTTTCAAAAATTAACTCAACCAACACGCTAAAAAAAATACTTTTCTATACTGAAAACAAACATTTAGTCACCAAACACAGATGACACGTGCGTCCACTATGAAACGCCGGCAGGCTCTGGCTTGAAGTGACCTACAACGTCTGCTGCTACGGCGGACTGCCTGGGCATGCGCACTAGGTCACGCCACCTTCCGTATCAACTTGCCCGCGTATCAACTTGCCCTACTCTACCCTACTAGAGAGAAATAGAGAGAAAAATAATAATCTACATTTTGGCTTTACTAACAGGACGCACAGTTGTGGGAAGGTAGACTATAGGCAAGGAAATTAGTCTTAAAAAGGAGCTATGAAGAAAATAAATGCACTGTTAGATAGCTAAGGGACCATAGCTTAAAATGGCGTAAAAATTCAATTTTGAACATTTTCGGCATTCTGCAG
Organism: Meconema thalassinum; assembly: GCA_946902985.2. Lineage (NCBI taxonomy): Eukaryota > Metazoa > Arthropoda > Insecta > Orthoptera > Tettigoniidae > Meconema > Meconema thalassinum. Next base: position 252,332,786 of record OX336393.1, read on the forward strand.
CCCCTTAAAGAAAGCTTTCCAGTCGGTCAACACAAATTGTGCCCAATTACTGTAGGGCTACATTAGGTGGGATACAATCGTGACTACGGGGGAGGGGATGATTAGGGGGATCAATCCCCCCAGAGCCGAATAATTAAAAAAAAACATTTGATGAAAAAGAAATCCCCATTTTTTGGATTGATGACTAACGACTGGATTACGTACGTTTATAATATGAAAACTTTTATCTTTACTGCGTAGAATATTTAGTGGTAGTCCAACCAAAACTGTTAATTTCCGAGAGGTGCAAATAAAACATATGAAATGCTATCGAGATCAAACATGAAATCGTGTAGGTTGGCTTTCATTGATTGTCTTATTTTGCCCCCTCACAAAGCAAGAACAAACACATGACCAAAACACAAAGCAAAAGAACAAAAACAAAAGTGAAAGCAGAAAAACAAAAATAAAAGCAAATAGCAAAAATCCAAAATAAAGCAGAAAACAACCCCAACTAAAAACACAAAAGAAACAAAAACATAGAAAACAACAAACTCAAAACCAAAAACGCAATTAGTTCAGATTTGACTCCGCTCATCCCCCTCCAGACGCAAATCCTAGTTACGCCACTTGGCGGGAAACAAGTATTTATTTACTAAATGAAAGAAATATTACATAATATATTTATCACAAAATACACGCTTTTATTATACAGAAATATCTTATGTAATATTTCTTTCAGTATAGCGTATGTAAATACTTTGTTTCCCGCCTAATGTAATTGCTAATTGGGCACAATTTGTGTTGACCGACTGAAAAGCTTTCTTTAATAAATAAGTAAATATTACGGGACTGGCTGCGTGGCTCAGCGATAATGTTCTCGCCTGCTGTTCCCAAGGTTGCAGGATCGAATCCCGTCGCAGTCAGTTGGTATTTGACAGTGCACAAATCCGAGGGAGCCGTGTCAGTAGACTTAGTAGCTTGCCACGGTGGGTGAGTGGTTAACGTGTCGGTATACTAACCCCAAGCTTGCAGGTTCGCTCCTGGCCGTGGTAAGTGATTTCTGAAAGGCGGCAAAAATTTACAACACGCATGTCATACGATGTTGGCTTGTCAAAGAACCCATTTGAATTCAGTAGGCTGTGTTCATAATGTCAAAATTAATCTCGGGAGTTTCCGCCAACACACAGTTCCTCATTTCTCTACTAGAAAGTGCTATAGTGTTCAAGGAGCTTAGATATCTAACCACCTTGACTTTCAGAGTGCTTCAATGAACAACGAAATTCGACATGCAAGCTACCCTCTGGGTGTCAAATAACAAAGCTTGCACCCGGCACCCAAGGCCATACGATATTACAATATTATTTTAGTAGACTTACTGGCGCGTTAAAGATCCCCTTAATTCAGGCTCACCGGCGTCTTTAAAAGCCACAGTAGTTAAAAGGGACGTAAAACCAATAGTAGGCTATTATTATTATTATTATTATTATTATTATTATTATTATTATTATTACACACATGTTACGGGGTGGGAAGCCAGATGTAAGGCCCCTTAAAATAAAATGATCATCACCGGTTTTACAGTATTGAACGCCGTGTTATCTAACTTGTTATTGAAGTGTTGATGGCTCTATTTCCGTTCTGAATGAAGTGGCCGTGCCGCTCCCGCGGTGTTATAGAGAGATATTAATCCAATACCTATCAGTGTCACGGAAAGTTTAATTGTAGGAAGCTGCGAGGCTCTTCCATCACGTTTCTCATTTTCACGTTAAATTGCGCATTTCCGCGTGAGTCCACGCGATCGGTTCACTGCTCCGCTTCGCTCTGAGTTGTTTACTGTTCACGGCTGATTGAGCGAAGTATCAGGTGACATCGTACTTAACTAGCTGGATGATCGCGATATGGGGCGACTGGTCAACACGGCGGGGAGTGTAATGAAACATATCCACAAAACAAAATGTATTCTCAGAATATCTAGATTGTTGAAATTTCATTTAGTGGTTTAGATATTGTGATCATCAGCCCCGTGTACTCAAGTGCGTGTAAAGTTTGTGTGATAATCTTCTTTATTGTGATGTCTGTAATAGTATCTGTGTTTGTAATTGAGGTATGAATTATTTGATATTAACACTATCCTTGGGTCTAGCATAAACCGATATCTCCCAGTATGAAAAACAAAACAAAATATTGACTCATCGTCATCACTATATGACTATCTGATCTGTGCAACTAATATTTAATTACATGTAAATCTTATTGAAATATTAAAGCCATTTTCATTGTTGCCTAAGTAATTTGTATTAATAGAAGCTTTTCAGTAGGTCAATATGAGTGTGTCCAAATTAGATTGGGTGGGGAAGTACAATTAATTTCCTAGTGCCTAAAATAAATCACATGAATTATTCATACAGTTTATTTATACACTTTAGGTTCAGTGGATACCTAAATTATGCCTTACGTGAGCTGAATCTGATAACGTTCGCTTGACGAACAAAGCTAGCCATCAAATTTAGCCCCCCATTTTGTGAAAATTGTTTTATTAAGTACATAAATAATTCATGGTCCTTTATTAAACGGAAACTCCTATTTAACGGAAATATTTGACGGTCCTTTCGACATACGGGGGGGGGGGGGGGGGGGGTTGGGCTTTTTAGATACGCTGCATTAAATTGTGACTGTTATGCGGACAACGGAAATCAAAATACGCATTTTAACAGAAATTTGAAGTTTCAGAATGTATTGTTCAGAAAATGTTCAGGCACCCTGTGAAAGTCTACCTTGTCTGTTGTAAGAGTTGATTCTGTAGATAACAAGGGATGTGCAAATAGGTCTTCCACCTTTTGTCCTTCAGCTTACACGACAAAGTGTATACGATAAGTTGCCCGTTACTGTTGCCAAAACCTTTTCCAATACTCCTTTAATGATCTGTCAACCAACTAATACGTGTCTTAATAAAACTCTTTGGCAATAATCTTACTGGTCTAATAATATGGGCTACCCGTATTGATTGAATTAACAATTGAAATAGTAATAATAAATCCGTCAAATACATACTAAATTTTTATTAAACTTATAGAAAGTTTAATACACTGAAGAAAATGGAAATTGCAACACCATGAAGGCATTGGTCGTTTGTGTTGATTTTCAAGATATGGAATGATGCCATGTAGGTATGTAAACGATCAAAGTTTCAGACCCATTGGATTGTTGCTACAGGTCTCCCCACGTGATTGGCCGCGGAGGAATCAACTGCAGTATACGGACTCGAGTGTAGCGTAGTTGACTTGCAGTCTGTGCAGTGAAGTGTTCCCCGTCAAACATGCCTCGACGCCAGAGAAGAGCACGCTATCAACAACTGTCGCCGTTTGAGAGGGCTCGGATAATTGGGCTGTGTGAGGCTGGATTATCGCTAAGGACTGTCGCTGCACGTGTTGGCCGACAGGCATCTACGGTACAACGTGTATGGCAGCAGTGGTCAAATGAAGGTACCCACACTCATAGACCTGGCATAGGCCCAGCGCGACAGACAACTGTGAGAGAGGATCGCCGCATCATTCGGATGGTCCGGATGGAACCCCATGCAACAGCAGCGCAAATTCGAGCAACTGTGGCACCCCACGTTACACAACAAACAGTTGGTAATCACCTGCGTGCAGCTGGCTTACGATCCCATGTCCCTGCAGAAGGTGTTCCATTGACCCCACAACAGCGACGATTAAGGCTGGTCTGGTGTCAAGAACGATCGACGTGGGTCGACGAATGGCATAGGGTCGTCTTTAGTGATGAATCGCGCTTCTGTCTTGCCCGCAGTGATCGCCGGAATCGTGTGCGCCGACGTACCGGGGAGAGGGGGCCGCCCAGACCTTATTGTCGAGAGGCACACAGGGCCAACACCAAGCATTATGGTCTGGGGAGCTCTTGGCTTTAATGTGAAATCACAATTAGTGCTTGTTGAGGGCACTATGACTGCTCGACAGTACGTTGATACGGTACTCAATCCAGTGGTTGTCCCTATGATGGCGAACATTGCTAATGGGATGTTTCAGCAGGACAATGCTGGCGTTCACACTGCACGCATCTCCATCGAAGCTCTCCACGACATCACAACCTTAGAATGGCCCGCCAGATCCCCGGACCTCAGTCCTATTGAGCATGTGTGGGACATGATGGGTCGACAACTGGCCAACCGTCCTCAACCACCCACAACTCTGGACCAACTGACCCGTGCAGTGCAGCAAGCATGGGCCACAATTCCTCAGGAAGCGATCCAGGGCCTTATTGACTCCATGCCTCGACGAATTCATCAATGTATTGCAGCTCGTGGTGGGCACATCCTGTATTGATTGTTGTCCAAACTTGCGGTTAGAGGGACCTGAAAGTGTAATCATCGAATCACAACCGAACACTCGTCCTGCATGTTCAATTGCAGCAATGTAGCACCACTCCTTCTGGGTATTGCAATTTCCATTTTCTTCAGTGTAATTTAATGGACATGTTTCGACCTAACAATGAGGTCTTCTTCAGCTCAGTTAAATTAAAATTAAATCTTATATCTAACTAGGTATAATAATTAGATTCCCTGATTTAACGATATCCGCGAAATATTTCAGCAAACGTACATATGTTATCACAACGATATATTTAATCCAAATATGCCATTTTTTTTCAATATTGAAGCCGCGAAATATCGTGAATTAATGTTATTTTGCGAAACGTGTTATTTTCACCCTAAAATCTCAAATACCAGCGAAATGCTGGTAATACTTTTATTTTAAAACTGTTTAGCCTACTTTAAAATTAAATGAAATAGTTCCACAATCTGTTGTTTGATAGAAAATATGAAATCTTAAATATAAATGTTTCGTAAGGTAAGGGATAATGAAGCCCCTTCTCGAGCTTGATTGATCTGATATCCTGAAATCATGGAAACAATGCTCTGCTTATTCTTTGGGGGCAGACGTGGAGAGTATTTGTGGAAGTAAATGATAGGTTAGGTACTAAAAACAGAAAATATAATTAATTTGAGATTTAGCTCTTCCGAATATATATAAATAGCTAGGATAAATTGTTAGTCCTCCAAATGTTTCTATAGTGTTCAGTATTTAATCAAATCCGTGCACCGTACACATAGTTATTTAGCACACTCACATCTCACTTTTTTATTTCACCGCTATGGATAATTTATTTCGCCGCTTTGAAGCCTTTCATATTAACATACACCTGGGTCCCTAATAATAATGTTCAATGTAAGATTTGCTTGTACTGTACTAGTTCGTAGCAGAAATATGTAAATACAACACGAATAAGGTATGTACACCATTTTCTCAGTATGTCCATTATATGCATGTTCATGGTTTAATTATTTTAGCAAAGTCCTACCACTATTGAAACAAATTTGTAGAACACCTTGCGAAACAAGCTGCACAAGGAAACCAGCTTTGAAATATCACTGTGGTTCATCCTTCAGATTTCATCCCAAGACTTAACGACAGAGCACGCGTGCAATGGACACAAGAATGGTTGCTATCCATAAACGCTCGAGGCTACCGTTATTTTACTGTCCTGCTTTATCCTCCATGGGAACCTTGGTTCTCCAAATGGAATGCCAGATATATCACTTCCCTCATCAGATTGCGATTTAGCCATGGCAGTTTCACCAGTCATTTAATTCGCTTAAACGTACTTAACCACTCCGTATTTTTCATCTGATAACACATCTTTCGGTGTTATTTGTAACTCTTTAGTCGGTCAACACGAATTTGCCCAATGAGTGGGTGGGTACAATGTGTATAATATGCAAAGACCACTCATAAACTAATCATGTGCATTTTTCCAGGACTGTTCTTTACAAATTATATACTGTACAGTTCATTGTACCCGCCCAATCATTGGGCAAATTTGTGTTGACTGACTGAAGAGTTACAAAATAACAGTTTGTATAGGTAGCACTGAAGGAATGGCTTCAAAACTTTACATATCATTCGGTGACTTCAATCATTTGTTTGATATCGTATTTGATAAACTTCGCCTCACACAATCTAGCCTTATATAGTACGGTATGCTGATTGCGTCTCTAAACATTGAAAAATGTCGAAACTCTGTATTCTATCGAAATAAGTATCGATAAACTGTTATATCGTATAAAAGACAGGACATTTTAAATATGAATCATCTGTATCATCCCAGTTTCGTTTTATAGTTTTATATTAGCTCTAAATTGTAAATATCTCTAATTATGTTTGTTTGATTATTTGATAAAAGACATACAGAAAAAAGAACCAACAATTTAAGACCGCACAAACCATACTCGAGGTCGGACTCGAATCATCAGCATGCGCATCGCTCAGTTCCAGAGCCTCACACGTATTGCTGCACTGTGTTGAGGTGGACTGATCTCTACGATAAAACCTCACAACGAACGTGAGTCATTCTTTAAGGTGTCTTGTTATGTTTAGTGACAGGTCTGTTTCCGTTATATTTACATTCTTCTTGCTTGCTATTGATAAGGAAGGTATACGCTCTTCGACATCTCCCGTAAACATGTGAATGACATCTGCCCTCTGATCTGTAAATATTACTGCAGTAGCCGTTTTATCAACACTGCCTTGTTTACTCCGTGTCTGAATCCCACCGGTCGAGACGTGGCAGTTTCCTTCCTTCCTTCCTTCATTCATTCCTTTTTATCCTGCTTTCCTTCCTTCTTTCCATCCCTTTTCTTCTGCCCTTCCTTCGCTTCCTTCCCTTTCTCCTTCGTTCATACCCTCCCTCTCTATTCCTCCTCCGTCCGCCTCGTTGCGTAGTGGCTAGCATTATGGGCTGTCTCCACGCGGCCCGGGTTTGAATCCCTTTCTGCCAAGAAATTTAATTCTGGTCTGGGGTCTGGAACGGGGTACACTCAACCTCGTGAGTCAAAAATGAGTAGATGGGGGTTCGATTCCTACCTCAGCCCTCCTGGAAGTGGTTTTCCGTAGTTTCCCACTTCTACTCGAGGGAAATGCCGGGATGGTACTTAACTTAAGGCCACGGCCATTTCCTACCCATCCTACCTCAATTACAAATACACACACTAGTACAGACATCACAGTGACACAGGTTATCAGACAAATTCTACACACGCCCAAGTACACGGCTACATGAAAAACAATCCCAAACAACAACAACAACAACAACCTTTTCCTCCTAGCGGTCTGAATACCTTATTTCCTGGATATCTTACTTCATTTTTTCCTTCCTTTCTCCCTGCCTTCCTTACAGGGCGTGGTTGTGCAGTGGTCAAGCTCTTAGTCTCTCACTAAGGTGGGCCGGGTTCGATTCCTGGTCAATGCATGTGAGATTATCGAAGTGAAATGCCATGTCCTGTGGTTCGGATTCTACGTATAAAAGGAGGTCCCATGCCTTATGATCGCATGATTAACGGTCACGTAAAAATAAAAGCTTCCTTCCTGCCTTCCTTATAACCAGTATTACATATGTAGCTTACTGTTAGGGGTTTATCTCTCATTTCGGCAGGGAATTGATTAGGAGTGGTCGTGTTTTATGAGAAAAAAAAACCAGCCCAACATTTTTCTATTGTTGGAGTTGGAAACTACGGAACTCATTTCAAAGATAGTCAACCGTAAGATTGAAGCTTGCCTGTCTCTAGAATCTATGAATAAATTACCACCCTGGTTTAAACGCACTGAGCTATTCTGGTCAGTTATACAGTTTGCAACTAGTACTTCAAAACAACTGGTCCGTCGGTTATAAATTCCAATTCAATGTTATTGGTTTTTACGTCCCTTTTGATTACAGTGGCTTTCAGAGAAGCTGGGGTGCCGGAATTTTGCCCAGAAGGGGATCTTTAACGTGCCAGTAAATCAACTTACACGACTCCATCGCATTTGTGCATTCTCAAATGCCAGCTGACTGCGTAAGGATTCGATCCTGTAACCCACAGCAGACGAGAACGTTACCGTTGAGCCATGCAGCCAGTCGGGTCAAAAATTCCAGTTGTGTCACTGAAACTTGACCACTCTTTGTTCTCTCAAGCACGCTGGTTTTTTTTTTTTTTTTTAAGAACGAGACATCAAATCACGTCCCCCGTCCCGTTGGTATGTTTAATATACCCTAGTTACATTTACATAATTTTAGTTTGGTCCCAGGCAGCCCCTTTACCAAATTGAAACTGTTCTGAAATTTACAACAACTAAAGAAAAAAAGTGTGTGTTGTTCCTATTATAGATGGTGTTTAGAGGTACTGTATGTACTATGACTCCTGTCCCAAAGGTCACGGGAGTGGGTCTCAACTCTACCAATAAATTCTTCTCTCTCCTGAGTGTTACAACCAACTGGATCTATCAACCTCATAAGGGTATAACTGAAAAGAGATAGGTTTGATTCCTACCACCCATATTTTAATCATAAAAGCTTGTTATTTTTGGGATAAAGATCTTTCTTAATATTTCTTTTCAAGTTATGGTAAGTTATATAAATACTTAATGTAATTGGGGACAATTTGTGTTGTCAGGCTGGAAAGCTTTCTGTAATAAATCAACTATTCTGGAAATGGTTTCCTAGTCCTACTCCAGAAAAATGCCATCAGTGCCTAATCTTAAGCCGCGATCGCCTCCTTCCCAAGATAAGCCTCCAGATACTATTGTCCGTCCAAAGTTAAGAGTGGACTGAAGCTCTAATGGTTTGGCGCACGAGTAACGACGACACTGATAACAGCAATGTTGAGAAGCTTGCCAGCTACAACACAGCATACATCGTCAACTTGTATTATTACATGCATAGAAAACGCAAACGTAACGATAAGACTTGTTCATAAATACCACGCTCCCCAATGTAAGTCACTATTATTGTTTTAATTTGCACATCACTTACTCCCCTCACACTTCCCAACACACTGTTTGAAATATCCTGGGGAGATCTGCACTCATGCGTTGGGTGGAGCTCAAAAGCAAGCAGTATACTCTCGATTATCCATGCGCGGATTATCTGGTTTGCGGATTAACTGTGATTGTGAATGCAGTAAACAGTAAAAAAAATATCTTGAAATGATACTGTACTGTGAATTGATAACGTTTGAATTTATTTTTCTTACATATCTTTACAGTGTAGTCCCGGTATTTTACGTACATATTTTTTGGAGTGTAGTCTCGGTGGGGTAAGTTATTTTTAGTACGGTACTTTTGTGATAGGTCGACGACTTCTTGCTCTGTCCAGTCTTGTTATGTAATAGCGAAGTGTAAGTTTCGTAAGAAGGTGGGGGTAGGCTTATTTCAAGGTTGCTGGAAGGAAAGTGCTGTCTGCGTTGCATTGAGGGATCCACTTAAATGGTCAACAGCTGTTGAGCAGATAAACAACCAAAAGCAGAGAACCATTGAGGACCTTTTTAGCAGAAGCTCCCTCGGCCATTTTTTCAGCTGTGTGTTGTTTCAAACAGTGCTTTGTTAGGTGCCGATATATTGACATTTGTTCAAGTGCGACGTGTGGTGATGAGTTACGAATGTTCATACATTACTTTTAGCTGCTTAATTTAATTGTAAAGTTGCACTGTACTCTCTTAAAGCCATTGGTCGCTACTCTGTTAGACGACAGTCTGGACAAAGCCATTGGTCTCTACTAGATTAGTGACGACTGTCTGGACGAAATCATTGGTCGCTACTAGGTTAGGTGACTATCTGGATGAAAATTACTGCTTGTACTGCAAGCAAGGTGGTCTGGGTTGCAAGCTCCAGGTTAGGTTCGTGTATGTATGTAAAGCTTTATTAACATAATTTAACATGATTGTATGCATCTTTTAAACCTTAAGTGTATTCCATGACGTCATGGATGCCGCCATTTTGTGCCTAGGGGAATTTTGTAGTGTAATGTATCGCGATCTATACTACTAGATAATAATTGTTGTCTCTTTGTTTTTGCAGGTCCGGTGACGGTGCCAATGGTGTCGACAAACTCGACGCCTCCCATCGCCATGCCAGTGCAAGTTCCACCGGGCCATGTGGTGCAGCAGATTGTGGACGAGAGCGGCACCTTGCGGCACGTTATCCTATCTCCCCAGGCCATGATGCCGATGTCGCCGCACTTCGTGAGTACTCTCCTTCTTGTCCGTATACTGGTTGTTTTGGAACTTTCTGCCCCAACAAAGAGTGTAATAAGGGACCTCAAATGTGGCAATAAGACAGTTTTCTGTGTCCCAAACTCACTCCCCTCACTAGATCCAGAGAGGATCAAAGTGATTATTGATTCCCCTTTAAATTATACAATCACCTATACGTGTACACTGTGGTAGGAGAATATACATTTCATGAAGGGCAAAATTCAATCCAAGTTCCTTAATTTATCTGCATCTTAGCAAGGCCCCACGGCGTAGCCATGCGCGTTAAATCGATCACTACGACCGCGATGGAGGATCTGGAACAAGTCTCGAGATTTATCCTCGAATCCTAGCGATGACAATGGAGGGTTTTCCTTCGCGGGTATTCCCACACTCCCTCCAGGCAAATGCGGAACAGTACCTTACTTCAAGTCCCATGGCACCTATCGCATTCATGTCCCCAATAAAACTGCACACGCTTCTACAGTCACCACATAAACACAGGTTATCAAACAAATCGCACACCCAATTACACGGGGCTGTTGACCAAGATGCTCCAATCCTTTAAAAAACGAATTAACAACAACAACTTCGAGGTGGTTAGCCCACCTCGTGACGTAGTGACAACACTCTTGGCTGTCATAGCGAAAGTCCGGGTTAGATTCCCGGCTCTGCCAAGAAATTTATTTCTGGTGTAGGGGCAGGAATGGGGCAGAACTGAGAAGAGTGTGGAAAGAAGTGGAAAACCGCATCTAGGATGGCTGGCATCAGTTTTGCCTCACGAGGGTGAGTGTTCAGCCAGACCAGAGCCGGGAGGGGAACCAGTACCTCAGTACGGTACACCACAAGGTACCGCACGCTGAGTCAACTATTTGTATTTATTCATGAAACGTTCTGCCCTGTAGTAACCTTCTCGCCGCGGACATGACAGCGACAATAATGAAAGCTGAAGGCACGCCACGCAGCAGTGCCGGATATGCCTGAGCACACCCATTGGAAAATGCGTCAGCAATATTCCCTTTGCGTAAAGAGCAGCCGGAACTCCCGGTACGGTGCGGATATCGCTTCATTACACGGCTGGTTCTAGGGGCGTCGCCACTGGTTCCGGGTAGCATAAAAGCATTTCCTACATCGACAGACAGCCTGTATTCGTTTCGTTTAGTTGGTGGTGGTGGTGGTGGTGGTGGTTGTTGTTGTTTCAACCCTCCGTCAGGCGCAGCTAATCTGTCATCAACCATTGAAATCTATAGAATGTTTATTTCTGAATATGCCAACGACAACAGCATGTCACTTGAGAACAACAATCACTCTTGCGGCTACTCGCGACCAATAGCGTGGCTGAATTCGTGCTGTCCTTATATCGATGTAGGGAATGCTTACATTATGTTCGGGTGGGCACGGTCATCCACCCTCTAAGATGAGGCTTTTTCATCCGTTTGTTTCACTAGATAATGCATCAAGTATCACAAAATACTGTTGTTGTTGTTCGATTCCTGTAAGGGCTTTGCAACAACGTGGTCATGTAGCCCCATGTACTTCGGTGTATGTGTGGAATCTGTTTCATAACCTGTGTCATTGTGATGGCTGTACTAGTGTGTGTATTTGTAATTGGGGAGAGGATTTGTGTAGGAGGCAGCAGTGGCCTTAAATTAGGAACCATCACGGTATTTGGCTGGAGTTGAAGTGAGGAAACCATGAAAACTATTTCTAGAATGACTTCGAACCCATTTTTCCTCAGTTCTGTCTAATGAGGGTGAACGAACCACGTTCCAGCCCTCAGACCAGAATTCAGTATCTTGGCTGAGCTGGGAATCGAGCCCGGACCTCCGCCGGTGACAGCAAAGAATGCTAGTCGCTACGCCACGATTTGGACAAACATGAAATTCAATTCTGGTCTGAGATCTGGGAATGAGTTCATATAACCCAGTGAGGCAGAATTGAGAAAAGGGGAGTTCGTTTCCCTCCTCATCTATCCTAGAAGTAGTTTTCAGAGGTTTCCCAGTTCTACTCCAGGCAAATGTCCGGACGCTGGCATTCTCTACACGGTTCGAAGGTGGACGAGAAGGTGGGTTGTGCTTACGTTATTGATGGTGCAAATACCAAGATCTCTTTGCCTGAGGCCTGTAGTGTATTTACTGCGGAGCTCGATGCCATCTATGAAGCTCTGCAGTTTGCACTACAGGGTGCACGAATCCACTTTCTCGTGTATACCGACTCTTTGAGTTCGTTGCAGTCAATTGCTACACGTTTCCCGCAACATGTGGCTTCCAAGCCACATGGGAATTGCGGGAAATGAGTTAGCGGATCAAGCTGCAAAAGAGGCGGTATCACTACCACCTCGACCAATGGAGGTACCCGCTAGAGATATTCGCTCTCAGTTACGCCTACAAGTGGCTAGATGACCCACTGCCCAGTAAACTGAGAGCGATCAAGGGAACTACTCGTGTTTGGCGGAGCTCTTTCCGGTCACGAAGAGAGTCCGTCATTTTGTGTAGGCTGAGGATAGGTCATACAAGATCCACCCACTCGTACCCCACGAGAAGGGAAGGACCCCCCCCCCCCCCACACACACACTTTGTACCTGTGGAGCAGTTTCCACCGTGGCCCACATTTTAACCGAGTGTGTGGATCTTGCTGACTTGCGAAGAAACCTTGGTTTGCAGATGACGCTCAAACTTACATTAGCCGATGACGCGGTGGCTGCTGATCGCGTTATCCGCTTTATAAGTGAGAGTGGGTTAGGGCCAGCAATCTAAATTTTCCAGTGTAAATTGACTCAACGACTTGTTCGTTTTGAATGATAATTTTTTGTTTTTCCGTAATTTTTGTTAATTTTTATAATTATTATTTGTATTTAATTTTTTGTTTTATTAATTTTAGGTCTTTTCAAATTTAGGTGTCCACCTCTAAATTTTAAATTCAATTCCAAATTTGTATTCTTTAATCTGTGTTAAGAGGGGCAGATGACCTCGTAGTTCCGCCCCTTAAAACAACAACTAACTAAAAAACAGGTTGGTACCTATGTTAAGTACCCAAGTACACGGGGCTACATCACCATGATGTCCTACAGCTGCTAAAGTGAATAAACATTCTTGAGAAGAGTATAGAGTGTTTTGGAATTTGTTTCTTTAATAGCCTTTGCTTGAACAAAACCAAAGCAGGAAGAGGACTGCTTTTATTGCACTTCTGCATGGACTTGCAGAGCATTTCAGCCATCCTCTTCCTGGTACTGTGATTAGCCACTTGCTTATGGTCAGCACGATCTTGTCACTCACTTTCGTTTTGCTTTGCTGCAATCTCTTATGCAGTTTCTTAATAGAAAGTTTCACTTTCATCAGTGCATTGCCGTTACCATTACACAAGAACTATTCTTTGTGTGTTGGAAGTGTGACTAAATCGATACAGTATTGCTTCAGTTTCAGTACAGGTCTTATCTGGCATGTCCACGTCCTATTTTTTGAAACCATGATGGCAGAATCGTATTGTTTTTCCAAGCTATCCAGAACAACTGCCACTGCCGAGTGCATTTCACACGTATTAAAAGGAATTCGTTCAAAACTCCACGAATTTCGTATAATTACACACAGCCAATGCAAACCTGCTCTCTTGGTACGTGAGTTAAAGCGAAGGACAACGGATGTGTGGATGTTTGCAAATCCAGATATTAACACGAGGTATTTTAAAACGGCGAGTGCACTTGCAAGGTCCATGCGCATCCAAGGCAACTGACGCATGGCAATAATAATGTTACAAGTGGAGTGACTTTCGTGACTTCATAGAAACCGGGGTGCCTGAATTTTGCCCTTGGGGATCTATAACGTGAGATTCACATTTAAACACCCTTAACACCATCGTTCCGAGTCTGAATCAATCCGCTATCTTGAGGCTTAAAGGCCAATGCGAAAGCAACTGCTCCGCTTACCCCAACACAAATTCACACACTCCTCACCGAGATGGCCAAGTTGACACCAGTCCCTAAATGAAGCAATAACAACTTGACAATCTTAGGTATAAAGTAGGATATAACATGTGTGTCTTCATGAGATGTGGGCTGTGAACCATCGGTAAATCTCAAACCGACTGATTCTTTAAGGAGACGTTTGAAATAAGATGCTCTGCTTTATACTTACTTTTCGATCTTTTAGAGTGAGGGGCACACAAGAAGGCGGGCAGGTGTCGTGCGATTTGCGGACGTGCTAGTTGCGGACATGGTATGAAGGTCATGATTAGATGGTGCTAGTTGTGGACAAGGATCGGGAAGCCAGGCGCCTGGGTTATTCCCTAAGGATTCTTGGGAGGTTAAATGTACTTAGGGCTCAAGTCAGTAGCACGTCGCTTTTCCAAAGTACAACATCGTGCAGTAATGGAATTTATTCTCTCAACTAAAGGGAATCCTTCCTTAAGTTTTGAAGGGTACCGATACTGGCAGCATCTCAAAACTGCAAATGCTATCCACTGTGTGTGTGTTCAGGAGCGGCGCGTGAAATGTAAGGGTGCATTAAGAACTACCACCAGCAATGAAGACACTGGAAATACTCCTTATCTGTGCTTTCCAAATGTGGCCTAGACACAGGTGGAGGTGGTGAAGTCAATCTGCAGAAAGAGGATGCGAGAAGAATTAACCACACAACCAAGCGTCATCTTCCGTCAAGAAATAGGAAGGGCATGGATCTGGTTTCGGAAATTACCAAGTATTCCGCAAATAGCACGGGTCGTTGGGGATGGCGCAGGAAATGTCCGCAATTGCTTTCCGTGCAACTGACAATTCACGTATCAGTTGCACATGTCTGAGGCTCGCCGACTGCCATCTGTACGACTGCGCAACCAGGGCTGACCGGCTAAACACTGTGGCGTAAACAGTATAGCGCGGACTTGGTAAGTTATGAGGATGGCTAATGAGTTAGCGCGGGCAGAAAGAGAAAGGGGTAGTCGGCAACATCGCAGTAAATGTCTCTCACTGTGCGCATAACTCTTTGTCGCCCGCCTTCATCTGCGCTCTCCACTCTTATATTCATGAATATTATTGATGAAATCGTGTTCAAATATTTACATCTCTTTTAATGGTTCTGGATGTCACTAACGTCCAGGTCCGCTCATTCAATAGGCTCTCAATCGCATAATTCGTCGAGGTAAAACATTTAGCAGCTAGTTTGGAGCGTGAAATGTTCATATTTCCCCATATTAATAACGAGGCCTTTCGCCACAGCGGAGAGGTGGAAATGAGCGATCGAGAGAAGGTAGGCTGTCCCATCATCATATCCAGCAGACACGAGCAGTTTTTCCATAGATTTTGTTTTTGTCGTGTGACCTCCTGAAGGCCGAGTGCAGGTCTTTCTACTCGACGCCCGTGGGCGACCTACGCGTCGGGATGAGAGATGGAAAGGATGAAGATGAATGAAACCGGGCAAGGATGTGGAAGGAAGCGGCCGTGGCATGTCAGAAGGTGCCGTACCAGTATGTGCCTGGTGTTAAAAATGGGAAACTACGGAAAACCATTTCAAGGACGGCCGGCGGTGAGGGTCGAACCCACGCGTCTACAGAGTCAGCAGAGAGCTTGGCCCCATGGTCTAACGCTGCGCTTTAGCGAGCGTAGCTACCACTGTCGGTTTTTCTAGAATGAAACCGCTAGTGATTAATTAAACGACCTTGTATCCATTAAATACTTGAAATTTAACGCTTCGCGTTGTGACTTAAATAGCTTCTAGGATGTTGGACATTGTGGCTTATTGCCCGAGATATTCAGCTCATGTTCTCCAGATTGTGGGTTGAAATCCGTGCACTGTTGGTTGGAATCTAAGGGTATACCTCAATTATTACCTGATGGCACATGCGTACGCAACGAGTTCCGTATGCGGGCGAGTCCATGTGTACGACGCGAGTGAGAAGGGAGGAACGTTGACTTCGCTTGTTGCTACGGAAATGTTTATATCGGCTCCTACTGTAACTAGCAGTATTGCACGTTAGTGTGTCTCCCAAGAGCACAGCAGCAGTGACCCCGTCCACTACATTCCCTCTCCTCCTTTTCACTCGCCGCTCTCTGGGTTCGCGCGTGTTTGCGACATCAGGTATTAATTTATTGCTGTCTAGTAGTAGTCTTTGTAATCTTCTAGGGACACTAAGGTGCGGGTTTACTTGTGTTTGGTGCTAGGTAAGATCATAACCCAATGTTATGTACAGTCACTCAAACAGTGAGTGCACTCATGGTAAAAATTTGGCAGGAGTGTCAGGGATTATAAGTACTGCTCGAGTCCAAGCTCCGTGAACCTGAGGGGAATGTGGATCACGGACTATGAGGAGTGATGGTGACGAGTGATGAGGGTTCCCGGTCCGTGTGTAGTAACGGAACCAAATACATTAGTCGGTGACTCACTCACTCATTTGCAACACCACAGTGGTTTAAGCAACGGCCCTATATTAGCAGTATTGGAATATACATGAATTCCAGATAACACTCTTCCCGCCTGCCACTTCACCTCACCCCGCAAGTTCACAGAGCTTGGACCTGAGCAGTAAGTGTTCCGAAGTTATTCTGCTTCGGATTTTTGCTCTGGCCTCGAGATCTAAACAAACTAACGATAAAGAAATTCAATAAATGATGAACATTCTCTTCTTGGAAGCCTTTTTCAGTGTTGCCTTAGTAAACGAAATTTGAAACGCTTTTCAATCGGTCAATGCGATTGCACCAAATTGTAATGGGTGTTATTCTCTATACCCGTTCATAAAAAAATATAAATACAGTAATAAATAAATCAACAAACAAACAAACGCTGTTGCCAAGATTGCGCTCATTCTTTGTTTAAGCAACTGTACCATCGCGACACTTGCCTAGGTAGAGTGGAGAATTACGGCCGTCATATACCACTAGGATGACTGAGATGAGACTACCGAACCCATCTCGACTCAAGAGGCTCATTGTACCCTGTAACTGCTCCGACTTTCTTAACGTTAAAGAGTTGCTACGTGAATACTTTGCTCTCGGTCGTAGCAGTGGTTGTCGAGAGACATGAATTACTGAACTTTGAGAGTAAATTAGTTTCAGATTTGTTGACCAGCTTCTTTCTCGCGTGTATGTCCATCGCAAATCTTCGCATCTCCCCCTGTTGAAGAGAATAGATTTGATCTCTTTGCGCTGTACTAAGCTAGACACGCGAGCAGTTACATTGTAATCATAGTTCGTCCAGACCAAGCTCAGAGGCCAGATTTGTTGGCGGAAAAGCATTGCGTAGACCAAAGCGTACAGTCCGCACGAAGTATGGCCAAACTCCGAGTTAGGGAGTAACACATTACTTGTAACCCCGTAACTAGGAACGGTTACATTTTGTTGTAACGAAGTTACTATTAAATTTAACAGTAATAAGGAATCCGGCTTTTCCCACGGACCAAGTGAGGGATCCCACCTCTACCGCCACCGATGGCATTGTCCTGGAACACATTTAATTGCCGTAATTAAAATATATTGTATCATTTATTTTCAAATAATGTAAATCTTTTGTAAAATTAGGCTAAAATAAAGTAAAACAAAAATGTTCCTGTTCAAAATTGTACACATTGAACAAGATTTAAAAATATTTCCTGAAAACTTTTCGTTTTATTTTTTCGAAACCCTTCCCAATTTGATTGATGTTTGTCCTTCCACTGTCACTGACTCATATCTGGTTATTTTTAACACAAACAAGGATATATAGGCATTTTATGCAGAAAGTAACCTTTACATATTTTCTATACATCATTTCGAAAATAAGCGTAACTCAACTGAAGCAATGACCTCTAATTTAAACTTATCTATCTCATCTCGCGTCTACTAACCAATCGATTCTTAGGTTAGCCGATTAATCTATTATTCGGTTAGTCGATTAATCGATTGATCGGTCAATCGAATAATTGTTTTCGATTATTTCAAATTATTCGATTAATCGATTAGGAACATCTTTTATTGCCAGCTTTAGTTAAAAGTCCTCCCTTCCCTTCAGTCCCTTTCTCCATCAGCTGTGTTCACGTAACATTTGAACGAGTGAGAGGCATTTCCAACTTTACGACGGATTCCTTTCAATGTTCCTTTCTAATATTACAGCTCTTAAATTTTCTTGAAGTATTTCAAATAATTACTGTCGGTTCTTTATGGGGAGCGTGATTGCGCAGTGGCTTAGCTGCCCGCCTTTCACCCGGACGACCGGGGTTCGAATCCCGGTGACAACGGGGTGGAATTTTCTACTGAAAAATCACGTGGAGTCAGAAAGGGCATACGGCCTTAAATCCCCGGCCAACACCAAAATGAGCCTGGTTGGCTCCGGCGACCCCAATTAATTGGGAAAAGCCGAAGAAAGTATTGTCGGTTCTATATGCTATTCCACTTAAAACTGTTTTTATTTGCTCTGTGACGTAATCCATGCAACATCACGCCGCGAACGTATCGCCCGTGAAAGAACACACTGGTATGGTACTCGTACGCATTTGTCTGTAGTTGAAAGAAATCTATTAGTTCCCCTTTCTCAAACTCAGTCTGGTCTGGTGGTCCTTATAATTCGAGAACATTTTCACATATGTTTCACATCAGCGTGTAAATTACAAAGACAATTGAATACTGAAAAAGTCCTCGATACTTACAAAGTACAAAATACCCTAGGAGGTCGTGCATTTCATACATAGGCCTATCCATCGGATAACGGTGTGTTAGTGTTTATCTCAGGCTTCTATAATAATAAGAGTGTGCGTGTAGTACACTTTCTTCTTACCTAGTATTCCCGGGTTCGATTCCCGGTTTAATCAGAAATTTGAAATCGAACGCGAGGGCTGGAACGGGCTCCACTGTGTCTCGTGAGGACAAATGAATAACTGGTTCGTTTGAGAATTAACGCCACATGGCATAACACGAAGGTAATACGGTTGAGGGTACCGTCGCACAGTGGGGCAAGAGTGCCTCACATGCGGCATTAATTCTAATTTTACTTAATAGGATTTCTAAGTTATAGGCTTGTGTCTTACGAAAAGTGAAAATACAGTAAATTTGGCATTTGTTTATTAGTATAATAGTTGTAAAACATTGTATTACTCATTTAAGATTTGATTGCCGCTGAGCATGGCTGCGCCACCGATGGTTGATTATTGTAGCAGGACGCAGGGTAAAGAGGAGAACACAGTGATGACTAGGGCCCGGATTTTTAGGTGGCTTAAATCTTCACTTTAGGTTTCTTGTATTCTAAAAATACGTTATTTTAGGTTTTTCTTCCAGGATCAATGCAGGCAGCATTTCCTGTTTTTCTTATTTTTGTGAAATTTATTTATGAACTTATTTCACAGAAGTATACATTGTCACTTACTTGTGCCGGGCTCCTCTCCGTCTTTTTTCCTGTCGGCCTCTCTTGGTCAACTCTTGTTCTCCTCCGATCCCGACGATATTAGGGTATCCGAGGCCTAGGGAGTCTCTTCCTTTCTCGCCTATTGGTCCTTGTCTCATCTTTGCAGATTCCCTCCTTCTGCGAGGGCTCAGCCTTCTTTTTCTTTTCATGTTATCTCCTGCCTTCTGCTCAAGGCCCTCAAGGAGGCAGGGTGTATGTAGGCCCACCACTTCTGGTGCACCCTGGATATTTCTGCACCCTCAGGGGCTCACGGCTGGTGAGTTCGGGAGTTGGCGATCCCGAGGGATTCCTGAGCTGGATCCGTTTTGTCCCCTTTTTACACTGACTTTGGGGCAGGCCCTCTCCTCATTCCCTTTTCCATCTGCCATTCATGGCTCTCCTTCCTTCTAAGTCCCTCAATCCTCATTCTTCGAGGGCTGAGGGCATTTAATTTCTTCCTGTCTTTCATTTGCCTTATCCTTTATTTGTTTACCATTTCTTCTTCTAGTATGTAAGTCTGTAGTTTTCATTCTCATTTCATCTTATCACCCAAACCATTAGCGGTCGAGAACCTAGATGTTAGGCCCCTTAAATCAACAATTATCATTGTACTGCATTTAACGGTAATAACCTGAACTATCTCCGTCCTACTGCTTGTAATCCCGGTGGAAATAATTTTACGATGCATTTCAATGGGAAAATACCTTTTATTTGAAAAAGGCGAAACAGCTGTTTTAAGTTATTTTAGGTGTCAACCCTCATTTTTATTTTTTTTATTTCTAGGTGAAATAAAATTCACATATTCTGCTCCAGGAAGTGTAAAACGAACGTATATGTTGACATTTACGAATTACATAGCCAGGAAGAAAGTAGGTAAAAACCTAAGAATCCGGGCCCTAGTGATGACAGAGTGCAGTCCGCACATAAGTCAAGCAGCATTGCGCGTGCTACCTGTCTTAGAAGCGCAGATAAGTGTCACAGGAGCTCATGTCACCACGGATAGCTACTGGAGCTGTCATATCCTACTCCCGCAACTGTACCTGTCAACGAAGCAGTGACGTGTGACACAAGTAAACAGAGAATAGTTCCCATCTCGACCGCCGGCAATCAATTCGTGAAAGGGTAATACAAATTATAACTGTAGCAAAATAATTATGGAAATGCAGAAAGCAACTTATATAACATGAATCCTCAGAATTATATTCTGATTTACAAAAGTTGTCATCCGCTTGAAGGGTGAGGTGAGGAGAGGGCTAACGATCTCCATAGCAACAGCGAGCAGTGTTGCAATGTACTGTATGCCGACACAGCAGTGAGCACATGGTTTGACTCGGTGTTCTACAGGCCGGACATTTGTTTTAGACGATTGCCCTTGACCTTGAAGCCTGCGGGTGAGCCTACTCTCACTCTCTCACCCTATCGCTTCACACTTGTCACCACCGATCTGATGTAATGGAATTCCAGACTTGAGCAGACAGTACAGTCCACGTCGAAGTATTGTGTGACACGGAAGTACACGTTACGTAGTTACGAACAGAACGTCATTATATTTGCCAATGACTGTACTTCAGCAGCAGTGTGAAACAGCTTTGTCAATCATCGGACTGCTTGGGGCAGCTGATAACAACACAGGTACTGTAGTAACTCGCCTCCAGGCTTCCATTACGATTTTTCACATGTCCTCGGACACTCCCGGCACTAAAAGCCATACGATAAATAAATAAATAAATAAATAAATAAATAAATAAACTCGTCTAAAACAAACGTCCGGCCTGTACTGTGCCTTCACTCGTCACTGTCATTAGACCGCCAGGCAGGGGGACTAACATCCCCAGTACTGCTTGGGTCAAAGCTCTGTGAACTTGCGGGGTGAGTGGGAGGAGGCAGGGAGAAGAGAAGGATCTGTCAACAGCCCGCCTCGATATGTGGTATTCCTTTCTATTCCAATACTGCTAACATAGGGCCTTTGCTCAAACCACTCTTGAGCTGCGAATGAGTTAGTGAGTCACCGACTAATGTATTTGGTTCTGTTACTACTCACGTACCGGGAAACCTCATCACTCGTCACCATCACTTCTTATAGTCCGGTATCCACATTCCTCTCAGGTTCACACAGCTTAGAGCCGAGCAGTATTTCTGTTTTCCTGCAAGCCTGTAGGAATGTTATGAGTCATGATCTGCCTAAGTGGCAACGCAGCATTTCCCCACGTGCTAGCTTTGACAGCTGTCAGCGATCATTATTGGTAATACAGAGTATAGCGAAAGTACAATAATATTGTCTCAATTACTACCATCACTCCCTTCATCATCGTCATCATCATAGCTTGCCATGGTGGGTGAGTGGTCAACGTGTCGGTCTACTAACCCTAAGCTTGCAGGTTTGCTCCTGGCCGTGGTAAGTGATTTTTGAAAGGCGGCAGAAATTACGACACCATGTCGTTCGATGTTGGCATGTCAAAGAACCCATTTGATTCAGTAGACCGTGTTCATAATGGAAAAATTAATCTCGGGAGTTTCCGCCAACACAAAGTTCCTCATTTCTCTACTGGAAAGCGCTATAGTGTTCAAGAGCTTAGATATCGAACCCCCTTGACTTTCATAGTGCTTCAAGTAACAACGAAATTCGACATGCAAGCTACCCTTTGGGTGTCAAAATAACAACGCTTGCACCCGGCACCCGAGGCCATACGATATTATCATCATCATCATCCTGACTCCTAGGACTAATTGTAGATATGAATGGAGATTTTAATAAATCTAATGCTTCTTTCGGATGGCCTTGAAGGTTTTTTTTAAGTTTCCTCTTGCTGGTGATAAGTGGATCAGAACTCACCAAAAAGTAATTTTAAATATCAACTTTGTTTGCTGTCGACTAAATTTTCTGGAATAATTTTCCCGGCAATTTTTGAAGTCCTTATTACGTGCTTCCAGTGCTTCCTCTGTGAACTGTCCTATAGGAAGCAATGCGGAAGATACTATTTCAGGTCTATGTATCAAATATTTGTGCAGTGTAGGCAGTGGCGGATCGTGAATTTTACCGAGGCGGAGACTCAACCTTTTAAGATGTAAACCGTTTTTGTGATGTTTTTCCAGTAATTGACAGAGATGATTTCATACTTGAATTGCGTTTTTTTTCTTCTCACATATTTTTGTAGCTTGATTTCCTTATTTCGTTTGGACTAGGCACTACTGTTTTTAAAGAAATAACAAGGGTATTAAAAATGCTCCCAGTCACTGGAAAAAGAAGAAAACCTGACCCAGCTCAGGAATCCATCAGGGTCGCCAATTCCCAAGCTCACTAGCCATGAGCCCTTGAGGTTGTATCCCCCCAGGGGCTCACATCTAGCGGGGCGTGGGTTGGCGACCACGGGATCCCAGCTGAGTCCGGCATTGCTTCCACTTACTTGTGCCGGGCTCCTCTCCGTCTTCTTTCCTGTCGACCTCATTGGTCAACTCTTCTCTTCCGACCCCGACGGTATTAGGTTATCAGAGGCCTAGGGAGTCTTTCACTTTCCCGCCTTAATTGGCCCTTGTCTCATCTTTCCTGATACCCTCCTTCTGTGAGGGGTCAGCCTTCTTTTTCTTTTCCTTTTACCTCCTGCCTTGTGCTCAAGGCCCTTAAGGAGGCAGAGTGTATGTAGCCCCACCACTTCTGGTGCACCCTAGATAATGCTACACCCTCAGGGGCTCACGGCTGGTGAGTTCGGGAGTTGGCGACCCCGAGGGATTCCCGAGCTGGGTCCGTTTTCCCCTTTTGTCCCTTACCTTTGGGGCGGACCTTCTCCTCTCTCCCTCTCCTCTCCTCTCCTCTCCTCTCCTCTTTTCATTATATTTACTTTTCTCTTTAAGATTCCCGCACTGTTTTTGTTACTTGGTTTACCGTGTATCTAAATTCCCTTCTAGCGGTTTTTTAAGGCATTTTTAATCTACGTTGCTTTTTGTATGTTTTTTCGATCTAAATTACATCTCGCGATTGTTTTCAACCTCAATTGCATTTTGTAAAGATTGACAATCTAAATTGCTTTTTAGTAAGTCTTTCAATATGGCGGAGAGACCTTTGGGAGTATTTTGAATTTCAATTCCATTTTGTAAGTATTTTCAACCAAAACCGCATTTTGCACGAATTTTGAATCTCAATTGCATTTTGTTTGGCGAGCATTTTGCACATATATTGATTCTCAATTGCATTTTGTGGGTATTTTGAATCTAAATTACATTTTGTCAAGTATTTTCAATCTAAATTGCTTTTTGTAAGTATTTTCAATCCACATGAGTCCTTTGAATCTACCGTACATTTTGTAAGCATTATCAATTTCAATTGCATTTTGTTAGCATTTTCAATTTCAATTGCATTTTGTAAGTATTTTGAATTTCAATTGCACTTTGTGAATAATTTGGATTGGAACTGGGATATTTCAATCTGAATTGCATTGTGTATTTTCAATTTCAATTGCATTTTGTAAGTATTTTGAATCTCAATTGCATTTTGTACGTATTTTCGATCTCATTTGCATTTTTTAAGTATTTTGAATTTCAGTTGAATTTTGTAAGTATTTCGACGCTACATTGCATTTTGTACGTATTTTGAATCTAGCCTACGTTTTGTGGGTCGTTTTCAATCTATTCTTTTTGTGCATCTTTTCGTTCTAAATTTCCTTTTGTAAGACCATATTGTGAGTTGTTTCCATCTGAGTTCCTTTTGTACGTATTTTCCGTCTCAGATAATGTTGTTCAGGTTTCCATTTCATTATCATTTTCGCTATCACCCAGATCATTAGGGGCCGATAACCTAGATGTTAGGCCCCTTAAAACAATTATCATCATCATCATCATCATCATTGAGGTTGTATCCCCACCACAAGGGTTCAAAACTAGTCCTAGTGGGACTTGGGTTGGAGACCTTTGGACCCCAGCCGGGGCGGCTATTTTTTCCACTTGTGCCGGGCTTTTCTCTGTCATCTACCTGTCGACCTCCATTATTCAACTCTTGTTCTCTTCCAACCCCGATAGCATTAGAGCATCCAAAGTCTAGGGGGCATTCATTTTCCTGCCGTAACTGACCCTTATATCGTTTATCCTGATACCCTCATTCTTCGAGGGTTCAGCCCTATTCTTTTATTTTCATAACTTCTAAGCCTTCTACACAAGGCCCTAAAGGAGGCAGGGTGTGTGAAGCTCCACCACACGTAATGCACCCTGGATAGGGCTACACCTTCAAGAGCTCAGCTTTTGAGCTCGGGAGTTGGCGACCGTGATGTGTTTCAGAGCGAGATCCATTTTCCCCTTTTTGCATTGACTTTGGGGTGGACCCTCTCTCCGTTCCCTGTTATATCTGCCTTTAATGGCTCTAGTAGTTTCCATTCTTCGAAGATTGATTCTTGTTTTAAGGGGATGCACAGCAAGGTCATCTGCCCTTCGAAGATAGAGGGTATTTCTTTTCCGTCATTTATTTCCCTTATTTGTTTCCTTCTTTTATTATTGTCGTTTTCTTCTTCTAGTACATAAGTTAGTTGTAAGTCAGTAATTAGTGAAGCCTAGCTGTAGATTTCATTTCATCATAATTTCTCACCATCTCCTAAACCACTAAGGGTAGATGACCTAGATACTTCACCCCTTTAAAAAACAACTCCATCATTGAAGGTGTATCGATATCTAAGGTGCACCGTGCATGGTGGGACAACACACATTCTACCTCCTTTAGGGCCTCTTGCAAACAGCTCACCGGTGGGATTCGAACCAGTGATCCCACGCTTACGAAGCAGGACTCTTACCGCTGTTAGAGAAGGCAGAAAAAAGGACAAAATGAGGTCTGATCCTATAAAAATTAGGGCATCGGGAAAGAGAAAGACAAGAACCAATTAAGGCAGGGGAATGAAAGACATCCCAGGCTTCCGATACCCTAATAACGTTGGGGTAAGAGTTGACATGAAAGATATAAGAGAGGAAACTCAGCTGGGGTCGCATAGTCGCCAACCCATATCCCACTAGTTGTAACCAATTTGATAATAACTTATGTGATCTGAAGCTCTCAGGAAGAAAATGAAGACTACACGCAACAGAGCGATCAGAAGGTAACCATTTGCGTCCTCTCTTGTCACCTTCTCTGGAAATCCCACGTAACCACTTCTCACGCAATGAATTGTCCGATTGAATCTCATGAAATGAGATTCCCCGGTATTCTAACTTGCCCAGTTCTGATTTACAAAAGGGCACGCAACAGTACAACATTATAAAATCATTCAGAACACATTCCAACTTCGACATTAACATCAATACAAAACTTATGTCTGCCACAGTGACTTGGTGCTGCTTCCTAGCGCATTTATTTGGAAACAAGGTTGTACGCATAAATCGTTGAATGGTCAGGCAGTTTAAAGCTCCTTGGCCATGAGGGAAGCTATCCAGTGGCTGCATCAGACTCAATCTGACTGAATCCACACACTTCGTGATGTAGCGCGTGAGGGGTTGGAGAGGGGATAACTGGAGGTATTCGTTGTCATGGCAACGTAAATTACAAAGCGGGCGTCTTTTGATGAGTTCTCATGAGTATCCGGTGCGCTCTACCGACGAGAAGACCGAGGAGAGGAACTACACACATTTTGTCACGATGGCAAAACATTAGGTGCGAGGAGAGATATCATTGGGGCTGATGAGGAGGGAGGAGGGTGGGAGGGCGGCGTCCTTGAGTCCAATATCACCGGCCGCCTCCGAGTGTAGGAGACATGTTGCACCATGGGTATTTCTAAACGAAATATCTTGCCGTGCATAGGCAAAAAATCTAAACTTTTCATGATTTCCAGAAGTTTTCTCCTTGTGATGAGCATTTTATTTGAGCTGGTACCTGAAATAAGCCCAGACAATATTTTATTTGACGCCTTCCGATTTTCTCTGTTCTTGATTTTATTGTCAATTAGAAAAAAGTAGGCCTAGCAAAATGTAGCAGCAAAACTAAACTGATCTCCAATATAGAGGCCACACTAGTAAAAATCAACAATGCATGCTCGGACTGCCTCGGAACATAACTATTCACTTTCTTATACTGTATCTCAAGATGGTAAATATAAGCAGACGTTTAAAGAACGATTTTTCTGACACTATTACTATATAACAACTAAAAATATCATTACATACCTGAAAACGAAGGTTCCATGGCGAAACAATGAAAAAAAAATCCGAAAACACGACTTATCTGCTCTGCAATATCTCAACTACTGTGGGCTCCCCAAGCGAGACGCAATGTGGTCAAGGTCACAACGTGTTTCCCCTGCCGCATTTGAGGCACTCTTGCCCCACTGTGCGTCGTGCCGGTCACGCGTCCCCAAAAAGAGATGGACAGCAGTCTTCCTTGGATACGTGTGCTCCTTTCGGCCAATCGCGGTGTAAATAATAATAATAATAATAATAATAATGAGGCAGTGACTTAGTGAGTCTAGTCGAACTGGGGCTCCTGATATTTGTATAGTTTATTTAGTTCCTTCACGTCTAATTGGTTGTTTGATGATTTATACGTTGCTTTTGGGTGATTTGCTGTTGGTATTTAGTGTTTTATGCTGTTGTGAGAGCTTTTATAGAAATATTTGATAAATTTGTTGCGCGTGATCTTTGTTTACTCTGTTGCTTGGGAATAACTTGAACCAGGTTAGGTTATACATCTCGTATATGGTAGTATTTCTTTGAATAGTTAAATTGAGACTTTGAGTTGTGTATTTATACCCCGTTAATTGATAACTGTCCAATTGTATCATCTGTCCGACAAATTATTGTGAAACGCTGTTCTGATTCATACGACACGCAGGGTAGGGTTATGTGAGAAGATATCAACTAAACGGAGCTACTGATTCTTGAATTGTGTCCGTCCTTCAGTTACAATAGTGTATCCATCTGTTTCCACATCTCCTGACACTGTGAGTATTTATGATTTCATGTAGTGCATGCTTATGCAATGTCCAACTTTGGTGAACTATTCGAGTGACGTCGATCATAGCACGAAGTTCTTCATAATTTTCCTCTGACAATTCATATGATCTAATAATGTTGGCTAAGGGCCGTTTGTTTCATTTCTTTTCGGCGAGTAGACTTAAGTGCACTATAATTTAACGTAAAATGAGTAGGAGGAGGAATGTGCAAGAGGAGGACTCTGGACCTGGTCCTGGGATGAGGTTTCCATCGAACCGCGAGCGGCCGAGAACCAGTAGCGGCTGGTGAAGAAAAATTGTGGGTGTGCACTCTTAAAAAAAAGTCTAAATTTGATGCATATCTAAGCATACAAAATAACTGTCTCCTCACTATGTTACTCTATTTTGTATGCTTAGATATGCATCTAGTGGCACTTGGAGTTGGTTTTTCGACACCTCGATATTTTGCTGTTCTATGTTCCCTCCTGAATGCACAATGAAGCTGTTGTCTGATTTGTTACTTTCCTAGTACTTGTAATTCCAATTCTGCATTCATGTAGGCTTTTGATTGTTCACATTTGTCGATTTTAGTTAGATTTCATTAGAAAGCTACCTATTGCAAAGGGTGCCATTTCGACATCCGGAAAAAAATTGACATATCTTCGCGTTTTACATCCCACAGATCCCAAAACCACCGTCAGTTCAAAAGTTAATATTATAATGTATATGTACAGGCCTACATAAAATATAACCATTCAAAATCTCGGTCGGGTTCGCTAACGGGCAAAATCGGACCAAGGGGTTGGAAATGGGGGAGGGGGGGTGAAATATTGCTATAACTTTCATAGTATTTTAAAAACTGAATCCATTCAAAGTTCGTACTATTTTTGGAATAAGGGCCAAATGCTTATCTTCGTAAGTTTGACCAAAGGGGTGGGGAAAATGGAGTTTTTAGAGAAAAGAAATCATACCTCCCTTAATAGGCACAATATCAAAACAGTTTAAAATGGCCAATACCCCTCTAAAATGTAACAACATTTTTTTGCCTGAAAGAATATTTGATATGACCCACCCTTGCACCAAGGGATGAGCAAAATGTTTCAGGTATTATAAGAAGATGCTGTATGCTAAACATGTGTAACTTTCGTAGGTATACTGTACAACAATTGGCAAATTTAGTGAATTCCAAGCATTTTTCTTTGCCCGGTGAAATCTACCTCCGCTTCCAGCGTGCAGATGGGGATTTTCTTTTCTTGTGCACGTAGCACGACTTTAAGCACGGTAAGCAATACATCCAGTTGGTTAGTTCACAGCCACAAGCCCACTCATACTAACTTGCTGTAACTTCATCATGGAATAAGCGATTCCTAACCTTCGCTTTGCACAGGGATGTTTGAATTAAATTCAGGTTTGGAATAGGTCTTCCCATTTCTTATTATATGGCCACCTTTTCTTGCAGAGTAAGTAAGTTGAGACGATGTAATAGCCTGAACAGTAGCGATAATAATCCCGAATCCCACCTCGGCCGTCCTGAAAATGATTTTCGTGGTTTTTCATTTTTATCACTAGGCAAATACCGGGACGGTTCCTTTCAGGCCAACGGTCAAAATCTCTTCTTTGACCCTGAATTAGACCCATGTTTGCGGTCACATGTCACCATCCCCAGTTGCATTTGCTGAAAAAGAGTGTTTGCCTCCCAGACACCATCCTTCCGACGGTAGAGGAATGATTCTAGCTATGTCAGTGGGTGAAGCCAAGCTGGGAGGATAAGCTATCAATTACGTAATAATGCACACGCACTCAAATAACTCTATTCCACACTTTAGAAACACACTTGTGACAAATACTTGCCACGTCCAAGATCAACAAGATAATAGGCTGCGTTAATCCTCCAAATTACTGGACCTTAAAAATCTGTAAATTATAAAGAAATGTAATGAAACTGAATTCACTGTTACAACTATAGACTATATAATATCATACAGTTGGCTGCATGATTGTGGTTTTTTAAATGCACATTGAAAATCAAATGGCAGTGGCGCTAGCTGCGTAAAGACACAACCTTTCAAACCACTTCAATCTGCGCATGAAACTCTACTTGGTACAAAAATTCACCAACAGATAGTGCGGTAGCTCCTACACGCTAGCGGTCATCGCTTCTTCGTCTGTCAATCAGATGCGACAGGAGCTGAAAAAAAAAAACGGAGCATGCGCAGTACAATTCGCCAGGCAAGGATTTGGCTCCGATTCTGTTATAGTAAACACACATCCCCGCTCCCCTCTTGCCATCCCCTCTCCTGCCGTCAAGCCTAACGCTGGCTACAATTTTGCAGGTGGCGAACGGCGATATTTGATGATACCTGAGTCAGCACACAAGCAACGTGCAGTGAGGCGCAACGAACGCGGTACATTTAAATGTAAAAAAGCGGTATTCTGGACATTTGTTAACGCTTTATACTACCATAAAATCTTATATTAATTTTTATATTCGTAAAATTCAAATGTGAACGGCAATTTTTCAAGAATGGGTGTGCACTGGCTCCAGGGCGAATACCCAGAAACCGCCACTGCCGAGAACGGATATATCGGCGATCGGTCGAGCTCATACTGAAAACAGTTCACCGTTAATAACTATAAGCAGCACCCAAGATCACCCAGCTGCGTCTTCAGTAGATGTTTTGCCGTCATCTGAGACGTCAACCACTGCTGCAGGACTACCGAGAAGACGCATTCAATGTTCAAATGAAATGAACAACGAAGTTATGCGTCTCTATTATTCCGTTACGAAACTAGTAACTGATATGACTATGTACAGGCACCTTCTGTGGCAAAACTTTATCGAGAAATACCCTGGCTTGTCTCAGCGGCTCACAGAACAAAATTTAGCGGATAGAAGAAGAGCTATTGTCGGAAAAAAGTTGTTGTCAACTTTGGAAATCAATGAAATAAAATGCGAAGTCGTAGAACAACTCCAAATCAGAGACTCCGAAGATCTCATACTGCAATTACGGGAAGAACAGGTTGCTTTGGAAGAAAAAGATGAATTTCAGTTGGAAAGAGAACCTCAGTCACAAGCTCGTCTGCATCAAGATATACAATACGCGGCGTTGTGTGAACAAGCAGCCCTCTATTTCCAATAAGCAATGGAGAAGTACTATGGGACTAACCCATGTAGTCGTCTCAAGATCCCGAAGGTAAACACCTCTGTAAAGTTTAGCGTAATCGTGAGCCATCTTAACAACACAGTTGTCTCTAAAGCTCTAGATGGTGTGGATGATAGAGTACGTACAACTGGTAATTTATTGTGGTGCGTTAGCTGCCGTACAAGCGATTGGTATTAAAATTGTGCCACAATATGAAAGGGTCCGTGCGAGCTCAGTGATGCCTCCCCCATGGCAAAAGCGCCTGGAGAAGAAGATTGAGGAGCTTCGTAGAGAACTTGGTCAACTGACTCAATTCAAAAGAGGAAATCGGTCCCTTGGACAAATCAGGAATGTAGTGCGCATAATACAGCCAAGTCGTTTAAATGAGCTGGATCAAGACAAGCTGTCGGAAATAATAGACACGCGCACTCAGAGATTGGCTACGCAGGTACAAAGAAAGTCAAAAGCGGAAGGATCAGAATAGAGCATTTGCATTGAACCAGAAACAATTCTACAACAGCTTGCAAAACTCTAATCCAGAACGTCAGAATAATACTCCTTCAATCGATGAGGCCACGAATTTCTGGTCTAATATTTGGGAACAGCCCAAAGACCACAATTTTCGTGCCAACTGGATGATAGAAGAAGAGGCGAGGTTTTCTGGTGCGATTAATGAAATGAATAGCCCTGACATAATGGAGCATGAGGTGAAGGCAGCGACTCTACGTACACATAACTGGAAAGCGCCTGGGCCAGATTTTATACACAACTACTGGTATAAGAAGTTCACAGGTGCCCATGAAGCAATAGCCAAAGCCTTCACGCGAATTTTACGATTTCCTGAGGAAGCTCCGGAATTTCTGTTCATGGGAGATACCTTCTTGATACCAAAAGGTGAAGAATCAAGAGATCCGTCGAACTACAGACCTATCACTTGCCTGTCGGTGCTTTACAAGCTATTTATGGCTATAATTGCGGAACGAGTGTGGACATTGCGCGGTGAATGGGATACTCGCTGAAGAGCAGAAAGGGTGCCGACGGAAAACGC
This sequence comes from Meconema thalassinum, assembly GCA_946902985.2. Lineage (NCBI taxonomy): Eukaryota > Metazoa > Arthropoda > Insecta > Orthoptera > Tettigoniidae > Meconema > Meconema thalassinum. The sequence continues at coordinate 252,364,267 of OX336393.1, forward strand.
AAGGCTGTAAAGATCAAGTGATAATAGATTCAGTTATTGTAAATTTGGCTATGAAAGGACAAAGAAACGTGTATGGCCTACATTGATTACAAGAAAGCCTATGACTCCGTACCTTATTCGTATTTGATAGAAATATTAAAAATCTACAAGTGTGATCCCATCATTGTCCAATGCCTACAATCTATCATGTCTAGATGGAATGTGAAACTTCATCTAAAAGAGCGATGCCAAGTCACTCCGTCCCGTGCAATTCGAATTAACCGTGGAATATTTCAGGGAGATTCGTTCAGTCCTCTATGGTTCTGTCTGTGCTTAAACCCGCTCAGTGGGCAGTTAAATAGGAGTGGATTGGGATTTGAAATGCGAGCTGGTGAGGTGAAGCACAAGGTTTCACATAGACTGTACATGGATGACTTAAAAATCTATGCAAGCACACGGCGTCAACTGCAAGGGCTCTTAGATATTACGCAGACGTTTAGCGACGATATAGCGATGGAATTCGTACTTCAAAAATGCAAGGCGATCATACTGGCAAGAGGGAAACTTGATAGGGCAGAGGGCTTCAATGTTGGTCTAGATGAGTTAATCGAGTGTTTAGATGAGGGTGAGACCTACAAATACTTCGGCTTTCTTCAGCTTCGTGGGATCCGACACACACAAATTAAAGCCAATTTACAGAAAAAGTTCTTTAATCGAGTGAATATGGTTTTGAAATCATACTTGGATGCAGGCAAGAAGGTCAAAGCTCTTAACACCTGGGCAGTACCTGTACTTACGTATTCGTTCGGGATCGTTAAGTGGTCTAAGACAGATTTAGAGCAGATAGAACGGAGAGTACGAGTCTCAATGACAAAATATCGGCTTCATCATCCAAAGGCAGCGATAGAGCGTATCATACTACCACGGAGCGAAGGCGGTCGAGGGGTCATAGATCTCGCAATCGCCCAAAGTAAGCAAGTGGAAACTCTGCGACAGTACTTCTTTGGCGCAAGAAATACTCCTCTGTATGAAGTCATTGTTGAAAGTGATAAGAGATTCACACCACTACGGCTTGCAGACATGCAATATGACACAAAAGAGCACGTTATTTCGTTTGAACAGCGCCTGATGGCATGGTTACGAAAATAACTGCATGGTGTACACCCTCACTTCATCATGTCGACCGATCACTGTCGAACTTATGGTTGAAGCATGGTTCGCTCTTCAGTGAAACGGAGGGCTTTGTAATTGCGATACAGGATCGTGTCATTGCAACCAAAAATTATAGAAAGCACATCCTTAAAGAGAATGTAGCAGATGATCGATGTCGTAGATGCACCTCAGCGCTGGAAACCATCGATCATACCATCGGTGGCTGCTCTACGCTGGCTGGTATAGAGTATACCAAGAGGCACAATGATGTTGCTAAGATCTTACATCAAGAGCTCTCTATAAAATCTGGACTTCTGGATAAGTGCATTGTGTATTACAATTACCAGCCTGCCAACGTGCTTGAAAATGAGCATTATAAGATGTATTGGGATAGACCTATTTTAACCGACCAGAAAATCTTGGCCAATCGACCTGATATTGTCTATCTCAATAAAAGAGAGCAAAAGGCCTACTTGATAGACGTTGCTGTCCCACTTAGCCAAAATATGCAAACTACCCAAGCTAAAATACAAGTACGCACCGTTGGCGGAAGAAATACGAAAACTGTGGGGATTAAAATGCGTGAGGATTTTGCCGGCAGTGATCTCTTCCACGGGAGGTGTTCCAAAGACCTTGGCAATGGCTTTGGAGGAACTGAAAATGAAACATCTGATTGCCAGATTACAGAAGGCAGTGCCACGGTGGGTGAGTGGTTATAGTGTCGGACTACCAACCCCAAGATTGCAGGTTCGCCCCTGGTCGTGGTAAGTGATTTTTGAAGGCGACAAAAATCACGACACTCATGTCATACGTTGTTGGCATGTTAAAGAATCCATTTGAATTCAGTAGGCCGTGTTCAATGGCAAAATAATCTCGGGATTTTCCGCCAACACAAAGTTCCTCCATTCTCTACTTGAAAGCGCTGTAGTGTCAAGGAGTTTAGATATCTAACCTCCTTGACTTTCATAGCGTTCAAAGGAACGACGAAATTCGACATGCAAGCTACCCTCTGGGTGTCTATTAACAAAGCTTGCACCAGGCACCCGAGGACATACGATATTATTATAGTGCTGCTGGATACGTGCCATATTGTTAGGTTATTTTTATCTCAGTAATAGGTTTACAGGGTTCTTGATTTACAAATCCGTACCTTGTAAACTGAATTGTACCATAATTATGAGAAATTAAAGATAATAATACTTAGACAACTTGCTGAATGTAAATTGAGACTTATCTGGCAATGTGGCAGATTTTGAGATTATGCAAGAGGAGAAAGAGGACGGGAAAAGGATCACGGTTTAGCAAGTAGAGTAGGTGGTAAATAAACTACATTGTCACAAAGCGGCAGGGGTAGATGAAATTCATTTAGAAATGGTCTAGTATAATGGGAAAGCATGGATGAAATGGTTGCATAGGATAATTGAATTGGCATGGGATTTATGGAAGGAGCCCTCTGACTGGACAAAACGGTAATCGCTCCAGTTTACAAGCAAGGTAACAGGAAAGATTGCAACATTATCGATGCATTTCTTTGATAAGTGTCCCAGGCAAAGTGTACTCGGGCATTGTAGGAAGGACAGTTGGATCTTGCAATGGAGAATATATATTTAATTGAAATAAAGTTCGCCACCGGATCTGCAAGAGTGACATTTACTAGCAACCAGGTGAACTATGCGTGTGCTAACCACGGCCTACTAGATGTGAGCTACGCTCTATACTGGCCTTGTCATTCCCAGTTAGTGAACCCATGCATACGGTGTAATTGAAAAATTTCCTCTTGTTGCCGATAGAGCGCACTTGGCCCCAAGGATAGGCGCGATTAAAAATTAGCTGTGAAGTAGGTTTATGAAATGTTTCTCCCAGTGATACATTTAGACCAACGAAGTTTTGTTTCAGTTTCAATTATTGTAAGTAGTCAGTGTTAATATACTGAATTCCTACGTTGTTTGGAGTGTTTGCTGATGAAATTGCAAAATGTTGGGGTAAATTATAAACTATGGTTTGAACGCCGCTGCTCAAATCCAGTGTGTCAAACTGTCATGTGCCATTTTGAACTTCTGAATATGAAGAAAATAGGAGGTGATAAGGACAAAGAGTTGTTTGGTTGGTTCCTGAGTTTAGGGGCTGCGACAACGCGGTCATGTAGCCCCGTGTACTTTGGGTTCTAAACTCACTTGGGCAAAGGGAATATACTCTGCGGAATATATTGGCATACATTATATCTTTCTGTAACATATAAAGACATCTCCCTGGCACCGCTGGGTACAATAGTTAAAGTGTAGATAATCACAAAAAAAAAAAAAAATAAGAGGCCTCGAACTGATAACTGCCTAAGGTAGTATTTCCCAAACTACTGTATGCGTCGCCGATCTTGGTCTAGTGAGCTGGGGTTAGAAGGAAAAAGTTAAATATGTAAGGTGCGTTCAAAAAGAAACGAGCCGAAGGCTGGAATGCGCAAACCGGTGACTACATCGGCTAATCGTGGCGTGTGTAACGAGGTGTGATTCCGACCAGAGCGTGGAAAGTCACAGCCCGTCGCTAGAGGGCACGCGTCACGTGACGATACAAAGCGAACAGCAGCATGCATCAATCGTCCAACGCTGCCAGTCGCATTGCAAGCAGTGACATGGAGGCGTCAACCGAAGAGCAAAGAGGTGTTGTTCGGTTTCTGACAGCGGAAGGAGTAGGGGGAACGGACATTCATCGTCGAATGTCACAGTGTACGGCGAACACTGCATGTCCCTTGCAAGGGTCAAGGCGTGGCACAAGCGCTTCAGGGAAGGACGGGTGTCATTAGCCGATGATGCTCGGTCTGCCCCCCCCCCCCCCCCCCCTGCATTACCGATGACAACGTCCAGCTGGTTGAAGCACTCATTACCCAGGACCGCCGAGTGACAGTGAACGCCATAGCCGCCATAGTCGCTCCACGACAATGCACGACCTCATACGGCCAACACAGTCGTGGCACTCCTGCAGAAATTCAAATGGGAGGTTCTCGGCCACCCTCCATAAAGTCCAGACCTCTCTCCCTGTGATTACGGCATGTTTGATCCCCTGAAAAGGGCTCTGCGGGGCCAACGATTCACCTCGGACGCCGACGTCCAGCTGTACGTGCGGAACTGGTTCACATCGCAGCCCAGGGAATTCCAAGAGACAGCCATTCACCGCCTCGTGTTACAGTGGGACAAGTGCCTCAACAGCCAGGGCCAATACTTCTAACATACAGGTACTGGTTTCTGTAATAATGCTTCCGGCTCGTTACTTTTTGAATAACGGATAAACTGTACAATGCAATCTCAAAAGACGGTTAGGCTACATATTTTAAAGAATCGAATAAATCGAACAACAATAGTATATCTTTTTTTGTTCTTGTTGTGAACGAGCTCCCTCATTTAATTTTCTACTTTTTGAAAACTTGACGTGTGTCGTGAGGATCTCTCATACAGTTTAAGAAAAAGTGTTTCACCATTATGGATAAACTATACATGAGGTCATGTACAAACATGCCTTTATCTTATCTATTTCTTCTTATTTATTCAGTTCTATTTTCGTACGTTTACATTTCAAAGAAGACAAGCTACTGATACAAATGACCAAATCAAATAAGGATTCTTGTCTTGTTTTAGTTACAGAGGTTCGCGTAGAAAATGTGCCATGTGAAGTGCGCCGCAGTCAGTCCAAAAGTGTTGGGAACCCAGTCGCTGTGTCTTATGTCCGGCCGTGATAAACACATACCTTTCTTGTGAGCAGAAGCTCAGTTCCTGTGAAGCAAAGAATATTCTGTAGGAGTGAAGTATCGGTGAGCATGGGCCACGTGATGTTTTTGTCTGACCACGATAGCATGTGTTCGCGCTGTGCTCAGCGAGGTGGAGTGGGCGGTGAATACAGCATCATTCCGCGAATTCAGGCTGGCAGGACTGATAACAGGCGATGGTGGCGCCATTGCGGCGGGCTCTGCGACTAGCAGTGCCAACATAGCAACATCGGCGTAAGGTTAAAGAGGCGGCTTCGCTGACTTCTTCCTTTGAAGGTTCGCATGGTTTACAACTTCGTAATTTAAATATGGCTGTAGAGAACGACGACAGTGGAAAGAAGCATGTTGATGTAGCAACGACCAAACCGAAAACGGTAAGAGAGAAATAGTTATTACCGTATAACTAGTTGTCACAGCTCACCAGCTGACGTTGACAGTTACCTGTTGTGCTTGGCACGTAAGTTCATGTTTTTGTACACGTATAGCGCGCGGACGTGGTTTAATGTTATCGTTGTTTTATTTTATTTCATTTTTCAGTACGGTAACCGAAACTAATATTGAAATATAGATTTCATGGTCAGATAATTAAATTACATCAAATAGTGTAGGTTTTTGCCACGTTTGTTTGGGATTACGCCCTTATCTTCAGCTTTAACTGTTTGGCCGTGTCTGTTGTGGAATTTCACTCTGGTGTACCATTAAGAATAATATATTCTTAGATAATATTCAGGAAAAAATCTAGGCTTTTACATTGGTTGAGTGTCAGACTGTTATCTTATCTTAGGCGAGTACTTCGATAGAAATTAATTGATTAATTAAAGAATAGAATGTTTGAGCTGTTTGTTCAGAAATGCAACGTACAGAAATTTAGAGTCCAAGTCCTAGATATTTAAAAAAAATATATTTTCCCGTTCCCGCCCACACAACCACCGTTGTTTAGTGGTCAGATATGGTATTAGGTAGTGGAGATGTCTCAGTACTAAAACATTAGATATGTTTAACCTGTGTTTTATCCAGGCATCCCTCATCGGGGGGGGGGGGGGCAAAGACTCGGAAATGTAGTTACACCGTACCACCCCTGGCCGAGTTTTAGGGAATTCATCCAATAATAATAATAATGATGATGATGTTATTGATTTTACGTCCCTTTTAACTACTAAGGCTTTTAGAGACGCTGGGATTTTGGATTTTTCCCCGAAGGGGATCTTTAACGTGCCAGTAAATCTGGCACGACTTCCTCGCATTTGCGAACCCTCGCATGCCAACTGAGTGTGCCAGGATTTGATCCTGCAACCTTGGGCACAACTGGCAAAAACGTACCACTGCACCACGCAGCCAGTTCGGAAATTAGTCTGCTTGAGATCCAGCAATGATAATAAAATGCATCATGTTGTTTCATTTGAGGGGCTTGGACATCCTGATCATTTAGCCCCGTGTACTTGGGTGTATGTGTGTGTATTAAACCTATTTTTGCCTACTAACCTGTCTGTAGTTGTGTGTGTAGCTTTTTTTGTAATTCAAGTGAGGGTTGGGAACGAGTCGACCGTGGCCATTTACATGGAGTAATAGTGGGGAAACCACGGAAAACCATTTCCAGGATAGCTGAAGTGAGAAACTCATCATGTAACTGACTGAAACTATCGTTTTGAGTTATTCTATAAATTATAAAAATATAGTGCTTCAGATAAACGGGGTCCTCAGGTGCGTCAGTCGAGCCGAATGGCACAGTCAGTTAAGTCGTTGTTGTTGTTGTTAATTCATTTTAGGGGCCTTAGACGTCTTGGTCATCAGCACCATGTACTTGGGGGTGTGTTGAACTTTAATCTGTGCTGCTTTGGTAGTGTGTGTACCTATATTAGGGGGCGGGGATGAGATAGGTGCCCCGAGGTTTCAAATAAGGTAATATCTCGGCATTTGCCTGAAGGGAGTGTGGAGAAAACAGGGAAAAACTACCAGCCACTGCCAGCGCTGGAATTCGAACCTATCTCCAGACCGGTTACAGCTCGCAATCGCGGTCGTGGTGCAGGATTAAACGCTCACGGGTACGCCGCGGGGTAGTCGATTAAGCGCAGACCTTCGAAACCCTAGGAAGTGGGTTCGATTCTCGTTCAATTTGAGGCAACTTAGTGTTTGCATGGGACAAACGTACTGGCACATTAAAGATCCCCTTCAAGAGCAAAATTCCGTCACCTCGGTGTCTCTAAAGCCACGGTGGTTAAAGGGGACGTATTGTTATTATTATTATTATTATTATCATTAATCTGGTACGGTAGGGGGTAGTTACTTCATAAACAAATAGAAATTTAGCGTTAACGTGACCAATTGACGATATGCAGCAGAGCCTTCCCTTGCGAAGAAGACCAACAGACTACTTACTGTATGTGTTGCCAATGCCTTCACTAACAAAAAAGGCTGCTTGGCCAAGTATCGGCGAAGAAATAAACACAGGTTATGACACAAGTATTAACATATGAGTAAATGAATTGCGTTGTGGTTTATTTATTGACGACATTTAAGAACTCGTCATATTAATTTCGTAATATTTTACAATTATCGAAGCAGTTAATCACGTCATCCAGTAGCCGAGTTGAATCTTTAATGCTCAGTCAGCTGTTGAAACGGAAACGTTGTTGTTGTTAATTCGTTTCGGGAGGCCTAAGGACATTTTGGCCATCAGCCCCGTATAATTGGGTGAGTGTAGAACTTGTGTGATAACCTGTATTTATGTGATGGCTGTAATAGTGTGTGTAACTGTATTAGGGACAGTGATGAGATAGGTGCTCCGGGACTTGAAATAAGGTACTATCCCGAAATATTCTTGGAGGGAGTGTGGAAAAGAACGGGGTAAAACCACACTCAGGATAGTCAGTCAGCGCCGGGATTCGAACCTGCGATCTCCGGACTTGCTGCAGAAGCCCTCGCGGCCGTGGTGCACGATTTAATGAGCACGACTATGTCACGGGACTGAAACGTAGTCTAAACGATGCGGCAAAAATGAAGCGATATGCCTCGCGGCACAGTGGCTAGCATTCTTTACTGAGCGGCTTCAGTGGCGTAGTCGGTAGCATGCTGAGCTTCTATGCCCAAGATCGCGGGTTCAAACCCGGCCGAAACCGTCGGATTTTTTAAGAGCGTTAAAATCCCTCAGTATGTCTTCCTTCGGAGGGGAAGTAAAGCCGGCGGTCCGATGTCATAGATTTATGGCATGATAAAGAACCTTCCACTAATTACACCTGCGTGAAGCTAAATTATAGGTTAAGATTTGACCAACGTTCTTAGGTTCCAACATTCGTCGCCAAGAGCCGACTGCGTTGCCATCTAGTAACCAAGTTCAGAACTAGTTGGTCGTTGACAGTGGCGTTTGGTAGCAAAAGTTGGAACTACTTGAAAAATCGAATGTATGCAGTCCTTACTTGAATTAAAAACAGATAACTCACACTAATACAGTCATCACTAAGGCTCGGATTTTTAGGTAAATATTCTTTTATGTAAATACATATTTTAAGCATTTATCTATAAATACATAAATTCTTGCTTTTCATTTATTAACACATAAAAAGAAATAATATTTTTTTAAAATCAGTATGCTAGATCTTTCAGTTTATTGCATTTTTGTTCCGTGTTACTTCAACGGGAAAGAACCTGTGAGCTATCTAATCTTCATGCAGAGCGTATGCCAGCTTGCAAATGTGTTATTCCTAACATGTCGCCCCGTGCCACTCACTGTGGAAGCCGGGGATTTCCTTGTCCATAGCCATATTGCACCACATGCTAGACCCCCCTACCCCAGCTACCGGGAACCAGTGTCACTCACATGAAGTTCATTTCTGGCACTGTGAAGTGTAAGACAGTTCTACGATGCCCAAAGTAAAAGCAACTACAAGTTATCATCTGCAGCAGTATGTTGCAGAATTTAAAGATAATTTTACTTCTGATGGGGACGGTCTGTTCTGCCAATCATGCGGGAAAGCAATCAAGGCAGAACAGCGATCTCAAGTTACACAAAACCTCAAAGGCAAGAAATATATTGCGCAGTTTCGCGATAATCGTCGGTCATTTCTGATGGACAACCTGAACTGAAGATGTATCTCGTTGTGTATTGTAATGCTTCAGCAGTCAGTGAGACATAGCATAAATTGCATTCGTGAGTACTGCATATTGTTTATATTCACATTAATAAACTAAATTATAAGTAAATATTTTTACTTTTTTGTCACATATTTCAGGTATTTTTAATACATAAAAAATAAATATTTTCCAGATTTTAGCACCTAAAAATCCGAGCCCTAGTCATCACAATTAGCACCGGTTATCAGACAGATTCTACACACAAACCCTCAAAAATGAAACCACAACAACAAACATGAAGTGTTCGCGTGCGACAGAAATTAATTCTGTTTTTTTTTTGGTAGTTACTTCCCTGCTTGTCCATTATTTTGTTTGTTTGTGAAAATTATGTTGATTGTAATGACAAAGAACCATCTGGCAGTAATTTATTGAATATGGAGTTTTTCTAATGATAATGATAGTGACATTGACGTAGATGTTATTCCCTTTACAATGGTTGCATACGGTTTATAATATTGAATGTACGGAATGCACTTGTGGTGCTGTTCTTTTTTCCAGTTCTGGTCAAACTTAACTATATTTGGTGATTTGCTGTAATATAAAGCGCAATATAAAAATCCGATTCCATGGATTAATTTCACCTGGTTTAGAAACTGCAGTCTCATTATTATTATTATTATTATTATTATTATTATTATTATTATTATTATTATGCGTTTGGCCCTCTAAGGAGCAGGTAGAACCATTAGTCTGCATTGATCTCTTGTTCTCCTGATCTTCTCAAAACATCCTAATCCTTTCGCTATGTGCCTATCTTCTTGTTGAGTCCATGCATCTTTGAATTTCAAATTCCTTGCCGTTGGGAACTTGTGTGGGAACTTACATGAATTTATTTTCTGTCTATATGCAGTCCGTGTCGGGTCAGTATTGATTTGCTTTATTTGAGGTCCTTTTGGGTGTCTGATAGCCAGTGCACTTTGGTTGTATGGGTTCCGTTGATTATGAGGAAGATTTTCTTGGTCAATCGAGAGTTGTCCATTCGTGCTATAGGTCTATGGCCGTAGAATTGCATGCGTCTTGTCCGTGCAAGTGAGGTGAATCGATCAGTCAGTGAATACAGTTCCTCTGAGCTTTCCTTCATCCAGATACCGTCTTGAAACTTTGGTCCGAATATTTCCTCAGTATTTGCCATTCTATCTTCTCAATGTCTTTGATGTTGATGATGGTTAACGATGACGTCTGAATAGGATAGAGTGCCTCTGGGAGGATGACTGTGTGGTAGTGATGGAGTTTGGCTTAGTGAATAGTGATTTCTTGTTGTAAATATTCCAATTGATTGTGTAGGCTTCTCGTAATATTTGGTTGATTGGTTCCTCAGTTTAGGGGCTGCGACAACGCGATCATGTAGCCCCGTATACTTTGGGTGTGTGTAGAATCTGTCTGATAACTGGTGTTAATTGTGGTGGCTGTATTAGTGTGTGTTATCTGCATTTCAGGTAAGGACTACAAACGATCAATTTCAAGTAGTTCCTACTTTTGCTACCCAATGCTACCGTCAACGACACCTAGCTGTAAACTTGGCTACTAGATGCCACCGCAACCGGCACCTGGCGGTGAACGTTGGAACTTGAATAGAGCTTTAATCAAATCTAACCTACTAATTTAGTTTCACACAATTGTAGTTAGTGGAAGATGCCATAAATCTATGACATGGGTCCGCCGGCTTTACTTTCCCTCCGAAGGAAGGCATACTGAGGGATTTTCAACGCTCTTAAAACATCCGACGACTTCGGCCGGGTTTGAACCCGCGATCTTGGGCATAGAAGCTCAGCATGCTACCAACTACGCCACCGAAGCCGCCCTCGTGTAATATTTCTTCGTGTTTTGTTAGCTATTTTTTCGTTGCCAGTGTTCTCGATAATTTTACCTAAGTACCTAATGTGCTTAACTTGTGTGATGTAGCCATATTTGGCTGCAAGTGATACGAGGTTTGGCCTCTTGGAATCCATCTAGGCTACTGTGCTTTCTCATAAGAGATCTGGAGACCGGTCCTAATAGATATCTCATGAAGCTTCTCGATGGTATGTCTGGCTTCTTCGGGAGTTCGGGTAATATTATTGCTAGATCGTCAGCAAAGGCGAGGCATTTTGCGTAGATTCATTGATCTTTTGTTCCCATACTTAAATTCTTTCGCCCATGTTTTGATCTTAGCTAGTATCAGGTTGAACAGGAGTGAGGACAACCCATCACCCTGTCTTACCTGTTCTAATGTGAAAAGGTTCGGATACTTCACCCTTTTATTTAATTTTAGAGGTTAGTTATTGAGATTTCAAGGGGTGAAACTACGAGGTCATCTGCCCTGAATTTTAGAGGTTGTGTCTGTCAAGGTCTGTTGGGCTCAAGGAGTTGTTTTGTTGTCCACGCAGTATTAACGAAGTATATTAAACAGGGTAGTGCGGTCGATTGAAGCGTATGCTTCTTTTTTAATTCTACGAAAGTGACAACTGCGATTCGGCTAGCGATGTTGGAGTGCCATCTTGAGGTTTCAGATCTGTTCTACGCACGATCGACACGGTCGAAAGCCCGCTTGATATTCACCGACCACGTGTTATGTCTGTTGCTCCAATCTGGTGAGGAAGACACGTGAGAGCACTTGTTAGGCGATTGGCAGGAGTGAAATGCCACGGTAATTTTTCGGATCTGTCTTTGTCACCCTTTTTGTGGAGTGGGTGAATCAAAGCAGGTTTTCCAATCGACCGGTATAATGTCAGTCTTCCATATATTTGCAATGATGGTTTATAGTTTGTCAATCAAGAGTTCGCCTCCGATCCTGAGCATTTCGGCGATTACACAGTCTTCTCCTGGCGTTTTCTTGTTTATTATCTTATACAGGGTGAACAAACAATGCCGCACTTGAGGTTGGTATGCGATTCCTCATCCAATTGTAAGACAAAAGTTCCAATAGCAAAATCGGATCGGGTGCAGTTTGAAAGCACAAGTATGAAAAACGAGAAGCTGGCAACACTGTCATATCCTGCAGTGCATAGGAATGTACAGAGATAGCTCCAGCAGAGTGCCGAGTTCCTGCGACCAGCTTTTGGCCACGCTGCATGCAGTTCCAGCGTTGCCAGAGCCTCGTTTCTTCACACGCATTTCTGTTAAACCTATTGGCGGGATTAGGTTTTGCAACATAAACTTTTGTCGTGAATTTCGACGAGGAACCGCATGCAGACTTCCAAGTGCGGCATTTTCTGTTCACCCTGTATATTAAAATAGTCAGGTAGAAATTTGACATTTTACTAAAACTGAAATATCTTTTTACGTTACGGCAACATTTGTCTTAAAATGTAACTAGAAGACCCGTGCTGCTCCGCCGCATTCAATCTTACAGGACTTCTTTCCATATGACATTTGCTGTTCGCATGTCTCATACTTGTGACCTGAACAGACGGTTCCAGTACCGTTGCCTTTAATTTTTAACCTACCTTTCATATTTTGAAAAAAGTATGAAATTGTAGACTTATGAGTTCAAATGTGTGTCCCACCCTAGCAAATCCTAAACGACGGCAGCTATCGAAACCGGTGTGAGTAAAGATCTACCATAACATATCAATGCCATATTTGAAAATAATGTCAGTGCGACCAACTACTGAAATTTGAACTCTAGGTTGGATATCTCAGAAGGTATTCATAGGAACTGTTCCAAAATTGGCACACATATAGACCATATTTTAGATATCATAGTGCTGCCAACATGATTCTACGCGTCCTGATTGGTTCAATGTTTAACTGCATGTAACATCCATACTAAAAGAAATGGATTTCTTCCAAAATTGGCACATTTGAAGCTCATAATGTTTCAGATTAATTTTTAACAACCCCGTGCATGGCCGAGTTGCCAAAATAATTCCACGCGTGCTGATAGGTTCAATGTTTAACTGCATGTAACGTCCATAACTAGAAATGGATTTCATCAAAGTTTGTATGTGCGATGCATGCTTTAGTAGATACGATTGCTTATTATAAAAGTCGCCACAGCTACCAACTGGATATTAATAATAATCTCAAGTCTGTTGAACCCCAGATTCAATGTCTCTGATTAGGTGTACGGAATAAACTTAAAGCTTAGAACTCTGTAAAGTCAAGATACTTCACTTAGTTGTATGCACGTTTATAATGTTCAGTGTTCAACTCCATGCAACTGCCATACTAATTTACGGGCTTATATATTATTTTTTTCACGTGCAATGTGTGCCATAGCAGCCATAAGCATTCGTATTTACAGATTCCATGGAATTACCAACTGCCTAGTAACATTCTGAGAACAATTGAACCCTTGACTCAATATCAGAGAATCTGTTCGCATAAACGGGTTGAAACTCTATTTGCAGATAGATTTTCAGCAACACGCTCACTGTAGCCTATATATCAGTGTTACCAAATTAATTATACTTACGCTTATGGGTTTCATGTTTAACTGAATTTAACTTCCGTAACTTTCACTGGATTTCTGCCAAATGTTGTATGTAGAATGCATGCCATAATATATACAGTATATGCGCACATTCTCAGATAGAGCAGTGCTATCAACAACCTATTTACTCTCCCTGAGCATTTGAGGCTTAGACTATCACTATCTCAGAATCCACTGCCGTATTACACCAAAATATTTCAGTTATATTTTGAGCAATGTTGAGCATGTATAATGGCAGTGCTACCAGCAGAATTATGTAGATAAAGATATTACTCGAAATCGATCTAATTGCAGGAATAAGGATTGAATCTTAAATTTTAAGAAAAGTAGGCTATTTAGTTCACGGAACTACTTGTTAACATCTGTAATAGAGTTCGCCTCCGACTCTTCATATATGAATAATCGTGGTGAGAGCACAAACCACCTCTAAGAACGCATCCTGACACAAACTGCCTACCAGCCTCCGAGCGCTTGCATGTTGCAGCGGGACAGGCCATCTGACTCCTGAACACATGCTTGCTGCAGAACATTTGATTCGCTCCTCAGCCCACTACGGCCAGCACACACCTTGGGTAGAAGAATGATCTTGGTGAAATTAATATTCGTAATTATTTTAAAACGCGGATGACAGAATCATGTAAGTTGTGACTCGATTGATAGTGTGAAACGTGCATAGTGTCTCAAGCCAACAAACGCCGTCGTTGTACATTTACTTGTGAAGATATTTCAGTTTTAGTAAAGGGTGAAGTGTGACCTTGGTGCAATGATATAATCGCAATTATTTTAAAACGCATATCACGTAATCAAGTAAGTTGGTGCTCAATGGATATGCGTCGTAACGTGCATAATGTCTCAAACTAACAAACGTAGTCGTAGCAGAATTACATGTCAAGATATTTGTGTTAGTAAAATGTGAAATTCCTTCCCAATTACAGTATTCTAACATATAGGCTACGATACAGTATATTACAGTATATTAATATAGACCGCTCCGTTGTCTAGGGACTAGAACTCCCGGCTATGCCAATAAATTTAATTCTTGTCTGAGGGCAGGAACGGGGTATACTCAACCTCGTGATATTGAAGGTTTTTTTCTTTTCGTGGTTTCCCACTACTACTCCAGGCGAATGCCGAGGAAATTCCTAACTTAAGGCCACGGCCGCCTTCTTCTCAGTCGTCATCTGGATGACATATATACACACTAATACAGCCATCACAACAACACAGGTTATCACACAAATTCCATACATACCCAAGTACACAGGGCTACATGACCACGACGTCGCAATGCCCCTAAATGAATCAACAACAGCATACAGTATATTGTGTATAGAAGTCCCAGCCGCCTCCTGCCCAATCCTAGCCCCCGATTGCAACTGCACACACTAATACAGCCATCACAATAGTACAGGTTTATCAGACAGATTACACACACACACACACACACACACACACACAAGTACATGACCACGATGTCACAAAGCCCCGTAATTAGTTAACTATATTCGACCTTACCAAGACCATGTTTGTCTGGTTAATTCAATTTCTTCTGGCTCTTTCACAATGTCTGTACTATCACCTTCAATGATGATGATATGATAATAATAATAATAATAATAATAAGGGAAAGTTAGAAGCCCGAGGATTTGTATTCGAAAATCGATGTCTCATTCAGCCCATGGAAGAAACTGAGACTTACAAATATCTTGGTTTCCAACAGTCAAAGAGAATGGATCACAAGATCATTAAGGATCAAACAGTAGCGACGTACAATCAACGACTCAACAAGATTCTGAAATCCAAGTTGAATGGAAGGAACATCTTCAAGGCCATCAATACATATGCCATTCCAGTACTGGCTTATACGTTTGGTATAGTATGGACACACAGACCTAGAAAATATTCTTATTAAGACGCGCGCCACCTTAACGAAACATAGATGTCTGCACCCGAAGTCAGCAGTTGAACTACTGACTTTCCCACGTCAGAGAGGTGGACGCGTGCTTACTGATATTATACAGGTGAAGAATCTTCATGCCTACTTTTTGAGCAAGACGAACTTTCCCCTGCATCAGGCTGTTATTAAGGTGGATGACAAATACACGCCATTGGACCTTTTCCATGCCAGGGATGTGCAGCTAGCTACGTCAGAAGAGTACATAACCAACAAGCTTCAACAGTGGACTCAGAAAGCACTGCACGGCCGTCATCGATATGATTTCAGTCAATAATATGTCGACATACATGCGTCGAACAGCTGGCTGACCCATGCGGATATATTTCCTGAGACTGAGGGGTTCATGATCGCGATACAAGATCAAGTAGTGGCAACAAGGACTACCTAAAATACATCATTAAGGCTGACATGCCAGATGACAAATGTAGGAGATGCCATCGCGAATCGGAGACCATCCAGCATATCACAGGGGACTGTACAACAATTTCATCTACGTACTACTTGAGGAGGCATGACCAAGTTGCCAAGATAATCCACCTGAACCTGGCAAAGAAGCACTCCTTAAGTAATAATGTTCTGCCTTACTATCAATACATTCCTGATGCTGTTCTGGAGAATGATACACACAAGCTACTCTGGGACAGGTCAGTGATCACAGATAGACCTATATCAGCAAACAGGCCAGGCATTATTCTTATTTGATAAAGTGCACAAGAAAACTCTTCTAATAGATATCGCAGTCCTTAACTCGCATAATATCCAGCACAGTTATGCTGAGAAAGTGACGAAATACATTCCTCTGGCTGAAGAGATCCGACAGATGTGGCGACAGGAGTTTGTCACTGTATTGCCTATCATAATCTCTTCCACAGGGATCATACCGAAGTCGCTGAAGGCCAACCTCGATAAATTGGGGCTCCACCATAATCTGCATACTAGTATACAGAAAGTAGTTATTTTAGAAACATGCTCGATAGTTCGTACGTTCTTCAACCTACCAGTTTAGAGAACTCCACTCCATCTTGCAACAAATGCTGATGAAATGGTGAATTGTACCCAACGATATGGTGAACTTATGAGAGATGATAATAATAATAATAATAATATAATAATAATAATAATAATAATAAAAGCCCCCTGCCCGCCAAACAGATTCTCTTCCTGCGCCCTCCAGTTGACATACGGTCTGATTTTTCATCCCTTAAAACAACACATACGCTACCACCATTTTGAAGTAACGACTGTACGTTATCCAACAACTACCGCCTTGATGCTAAGCACTCTGAATCGCTTGATAAACAAGCAGTTTTCCTGTCTGGTGTTAATTTTTCCAAGTCTTTCGGCAAGCAGATCCTTAAACATGTTACAGTGCTGTCTATGAAAAAAAAAAAACAGCCTTGATTTTCGTCTTCTAACTTATGTTTTGTACAGTTGGATGCATGTTTGTAGTAGTGAAATGGAAAATCCTTGGTGTTTTAGTATTACTAGGAAATAATAAGAACAGTCGTTATAGTTATTCACTGCAATACGTCCGTCGAGTTCTTTTCTGTAATGATTTTCTTCTTTCTTTGTTCGATTTTGGCCTACTTTGGACCACGGGAAACAATTGACTTGCTGATTAGTCCTTTTTTCTGCTCCCAGAAACTCTTCATCCTTTCACTGTGGATTCTCTTCCTTTCTTCCGACCAGATGTTCTTGGCTCTTCTCCTTTGCTTTTCCTGGAACCCCTTGAATGCATCAATCCTACCTCGAAACACCTCTCTATTCCAGATCTCATTTGGACTGCTGTAATGATTTGTTTATTGTAGTTTGCCATAAAGATATGACACCTAATGTTTATGTATAACATTGCCTTACTTAGCGTTCACGTAGGACGTGATGGTTATCTAGGTCATGGTGCTATTGAGGTAACCGTGCAGCGGAAGTAAATAATATACCAACTCGTAAGATAAGAAGGAAGAATAACTCTGCACTCTTAGATTCTTCTTGAAGACCGACCGACCGCAACTTGCATTTCAGGAAAGTTAAACCGTACAGTATTGAACCATGTAAGGAACGATGATTTTATTAGACTATTAGACAACGCTAAGGTGTGTGTTTCACAAAACTCAAGCTCTTAAACCAGAGGGTTTCAGAAGGTACGGTTTGTAATCTTCCAAATTGTCCTAATTACAGGAAAAATTTTGCATTTCTTCAAATGTCAAAGGAAATATATTTTCAAGATTGAACACTTCCCTTGCGCGCATAAATCCTTGAATGTTGCCATTCAAACATGGTCGAGCCATTACCCAACAAATACCTGTGTTCATACCACTTCCGAGTATTTGAAGACGGTCGTCAACCAAGTCCTTAATGGCAATAAAATACAGTTGAAAGTATATACGTATACGAATGTGCAACATTTACTTTTTTGTTAATGCGATGGACTATTTTCTCCGGATTGCGGATGAAGAAGATAGTGAGTAGGTACGGCAACTTATCTAATATCAAGCACCGATAGTAGAATGGTTAAGGCAAGGGACTCCAGACCACAGGAGATCGGGTTCGGTTCTACCTCTAAGCGACTTTTTTTTACCACTGGACTATTGTTTTATCAATGAGTATTATTAACGTTTTACACTTGAGTGAGTTATGCAGGAGTTTACAGGAATTATGTCTTTCGTAAAACAGGTAAGACATCAGCGAAAGCAATATTCATGTTATTATTCATAATGTTGAATTTTGGGCTTATGCCGTGTTTTATTATATTGCAATTCGACGCGTTTCGAAAGAAACCATGTCTTTCATCGTCAGGAATAATCTGGACAATAATGACAATATTCATGTTCTTTCTTCGTCATAATCTGCGCGCTCGCATGCGAGAAAAGCAAAGCTGTCTAAGGTCAAAGACATGTCACTCATATTGACGAAGTGATGAAGCTCGAATGACGCATGTGCATGCATTTTTAGCAGTGGACAAATTTCTCAAATATCAAATGCACAAAACCATAAAAAAAACAACTAGCACGTATATATTCTACGTGGGATATGGTACTTATTGTTCTTATTATTAGTAGTATTATTATTACTGTGCCTTCTTCGATCTTAGTCTTTTTTTAAATAAGGGTACATTATTTTATAAAATATTTTGTGTGTAGTCTGTTGTTGCATTGTTTCAATATCCATATTTCAATTCACATTTTTTTAAATTACTGTAGTGTAAACTAACTGAAGAAAACTACGGAATGCTTTCCATCAATTTTGGATCGTTTTAACATGGCTACAACTGTGCTTGGTGAGAGTAAAACACGCAGTAGGCTATAGTGTAATCTACACGAGCATACAATTAAATAACTTCTGTTCCACTTATTTATTACAACAAAAGCACGATTGTCTAACTTGTTATTTTTTAATGTTATTACAGTATCCCCATTTTATACCAAATTTAGACAATAGGCCTAATCATTAAATAGGAATGTAATAATTTCAATAATATTGTCTTTGATATTGAAATGTAATTTTGATACTTAATAATATCGTTGTAGTCGCTTCTTTTAGGGGCTGCGACATCATCGTCATATAGCCCCGTGTATTTGGGTGTGTGGAATTTGTGTGATAACCTGTATTATTGTGATGGCTAGTGTGTAATTGTAAATTGGGGATAGGATTGGGTATGAGGCGACCATGGCCTTCAGTTAGGAACCATCACAGCATTTGCTTGGAGTAGATGTTGGGGAAAACCACTTTCGGGATGGCTGAGTTGGGGATCGAACCCTCCCCTTCTCAGTTTTGCCTCACGAGGCTGAGTGTACCCCGTTCCAGCCCTCACACCAGAATTACAATTTCTTGGCAGAGCCGGGAACCTGACCTGGACCTCCGGGGTGACGAGAAGGACATTCAAATAAAAACTTCCGGCTGAACATTAACAAATGAAACCTACCTACTGACTAGGGGCCCAACTAGACCCCAAACCTCCGGGGATCGACGGTAATCCGCAAAGGAATGTTTTGGCCGTGGACCCAACTCAAGCGTGCCCATTTGAACAAAGGAAGTTTGTAGTTTTACGTGACAGTTAACCTCGCGATCATGAGTCACGGGTCTTCCAGTTTTACGTAGAATCACTTCGAAAATCTCACATGCTTTGACCAGGAACCGAACCCAGTCCGCCTTGGTGAGATGGCAAGCAGCTTGACAATTTGAACACCTCTCACATTTTGATACATCTTTGCGTCCCGCGTTCTGTACTTTTAAAAAATGCATGGTGAAAATTCCTGGTGCTACTCATCAAGTTTCAAAAGACCAGCGGCAAATAGAGTTAAGCCTAACAATTGCGGCCTACTCACTATGCTGAATTTTATGAATAATGATCGTCGATGTCACATGCGCCCACAAATGTGGCTCTCAAATATGATCGTCAACTCGTGTAATCTACTATATAAAGCTCAAATACCACTGACTGACTCATTCATTCATCACAAAATCTCAGAAACCACCAAACAGATTGGAATGAAATTTGGTATGCAGCTTCCTCAAGGGCCGCAAACTCCTACTAAGAAAGGATTTTTGGATATTCAGGTTCTAAAGGGGTGTTAAGGGGGTAGACCTGCCTTTCATTGAATAGCAGTATCTCCCGATTGGTTTCATTGGGGGATGTGATACTCGGCATATAAACTCATCATTAAAAATAAAAAGACACGTGTCTGAGGGTTTTTCGATGTGGTGTATATTATGAGGTGAACGGGGTGAAAAGTGGGGGTTGAAGGATTCCTAACGGAGCGTGTATATCTTAAACGACATAGGCGAGGAGTTTGGAACTCAGCCGAAAAAAATCAGCATAAAAATAACTAAACAGGTGTTTGACCGTTTTTTCATAAATCCAATTTAAGGGGGCCCATGGGGAGGGGGGAAATTATGGGGGAGGGGAGGGGGAAACGTAATATGTCTGAGTGTAAAATTATACATGACCTATGTTGTAGACAATAACACATTATATCTTTTTTGTCTCTTGATATTTCATCATACGACGAATACTTAGGGAGTTAATAATGATTTTGTACTTTTTGGTCGGAATTTTCTAAGTCCCAGGAATGACATAAAAATTGATTCGAATGAAATTTCAAAAAGTAGTTTTTTTTAATACTTTTATTATATTTTTCACGTTTTTTAGGGTCCTAAACCAACATGATATTTTGATGTTTTTTCGTCCCATGCATTTTTGGTTTCAGGTGATAGAATTTATTTTCCACTAGGACCCATGCTTATCTATCTATTTAACTAATGTTATAACGGGATTCCAAATGTTATTGCGGGCGAAGCCGCGGGTAACACCTAGTAGCATATATAGGGACCATTGAAGTCGAGGTAATATAGGAATCCTGGCTGTATGGGAGTAAAGTGTGCATTTTGGTGCGACTAGTTAAGTCTGGTGGTGTACGGCATAGAGGCTTGTTTGACGTATACGTACGCAAGGATGATGTGCGTACGACGAAGGAAGATTATAGTTTTACGTGACCGTTAATCTGGCGATCATGAGCCACGGGACCTCCTTTTTACGTGATATCGAACCACAAGACATGGCATTTCACTTCGAAAATCTCACATGCATTGACCGGGAATCGAACCCGGGCCACCTTGGTGAGAGGCAAACAGCTTGACCGCTGCGCCACCACGCCCCCTTAAGTACGACGAGATACATCTGAACGTTTTCATTGGAAATCTCAAATCTGTAATACGTCTACTTTATTTTCGAATAGAGATTTGTAATTAAGTATTTGCGTTTAAGGATAGCCTACGTCTTACAACAGATGTTTACATAATATACCTAAATAGTAAATGGGAAATACATATAGGTTATAAACTGCTGTAGATAATGATACAATTCTCAAATCTCAATTCGAAAATAAAGTAGACGTAAATATACCGTATCATTGTAAAATACCATTATAACGTTGCACAGAGACAGTGCTTACCTGTGGAAATGTAGCTTTTGTGATTTCTTCTCCTGCCTATTAGAGCATCCGTATCATCCACAATAAATAGGCATCTTGATTTTCTAACAGAATCGACGTACGATCAAATACAGTAAAAGAACCACGACACATTAGCTGACGTGCAACCTGCGTAACATGTCGCGAGTGCCGTACAACACCAGACATGACTAGGCGATGACCAAGGAAGCAGTTTTCAGCGCGAGTTACTATGGGAGGAGTTGTTCCAGTAGTACGGTACCCACAGTTCAATGATAGGGACTCAGCTGGCGAGAACGTTGACTTCTGACAACGGGTGGGAAAATAATGAAACATATGAAGAGAATCAAAGCTGAGTCGATGCATCGCTCTGATCATGGAATAACAACATTAGGAAGTGAAGCTTCTACCTGTTTGCGTTGTTCCTTGACTCAGTTTCTAGACCTATAGAAAGGAGGAAAGCGTCACATCGAGTTGGCTGTGGGAGAAGGTCTTTAGAAAATAGATTCTATCATTATTGAACCGGTGAAATCAGAACATTATTAACGCTGCTGAGAAACTGAGTTTATGAATGAAAAATGATAAAAGAAAATATTTTTCAAGAAAGAGAAATATACCGTGCATGTTGTTCTGTGATTTCATTGATCTATTGCGAGGAAAATATATTTTGTTGAGTGTATTTTGTGTAAATCCCTTTCTATCGAATTTTTATTTCTTTAGTTCTCCAAACAGAAACTGTTGAATATTGTGCCGTAAGTCTTTTAAAGTTTTTTTTTATACGTGTTTAATTGATATTTTGTAAAATCGACCTAAATTATTATTTATTTTCCAAGAATTGTATGTACAATTTATGGACAGCAGATGGAGGAAGGGCAAGCCCCACAAACACGGCAGTGTCTCCATGTGTATTTCCGACAGGTAAGGGACATTCATTTTGCACATGTCAGTTCTTTGGTAGTTACCCAACCTCCTCGTGGTGTCGGCTAACATTCTTGGCTGTCGCTCCCGGAGGTCAGGGTTTGATTCCCGGCTTTGCCAAGAAATTTAATTCTGGTTTGAGGGCTGGAGCGGGGTCCACTCAGCCTTGTGTGGGAAACGATTCCCATCTCATACATCCTGGAAGTGATATTCCATGGTTTTCCACTTCCACTCCAGGCAAATGACTGGATGGTTTCTAACTTAAGGCCATGGCTGTCTCCTTCCCAATCCTCACCTGCATTATAAATTCAAACACTATTATAGATACCACAATAACACAGGTTGTCAGACAAAACACACACACACTCTAAATATATATACACCCAAGTACACGGGGCTAAGCTAGATGACCACTATGAAACAACAACTACTACTTTGATGTTAACGTAATTTTAGTGTTCGTTGATATTGTTCAAGTTACTCTGTTCGGCTTATTTCCTGTACGTCCTTTTACATCGTTTGCTGATATAAGGATTGGAACGGATTTTATTAATGTGGTGGTGGTGGTGGTGGTGGTGGTGGTGGTGGTGTTTTAAGGGGTGGACCATCGAAGTCATCTGTCCCAAATTCTCTTCTCTCGGATTAACTTTCAAGACCACGGGCGAGCAGAAGCTCAATATTACATAGTTATTCCTTTTCTCACATTTTATTATCACTTATTTCAGGTTATGGTAGTTAATAGACTACCAGTATGAATAATAAGACTTCGCGACCACCTGTTGTGAGCCAGATGCTGCAGCTTAAAAACAGCTGACCTTGGGTCGATATGTATAATGTTTCAAGGTGCAAAGCATCGAATTCATTGCTCATATTTGTACGGAAGTGAATTGATGTTAGGTCTTGATACATCCATCCAAATGAGACAGCTTTTCCTACGTTACGTCTTGTTTCATTGTTATTCTCTTGGCTTCCTTGCCTCTGTGTTTTATATTGTGCTAAAAATTAATACAGTTTTAACAATTTGTGCGCCGCAAAATTCATAGAATAGCCCAATATTTTGAATATAGTGTAGAACGTTTGATAGTTCTAAGAAGTTAGTTATTGTTGTTTTAAGGGGCGGAACTACGAGGTCATCTGCCCCAGTTCTAAGAAGATCCAACAGCGTGGCCGTGTGCGTTAATTCATGTCTCATGACTGCAGTAGGGAGCTGTGATTTCGGAGATCTGAAATTTGAATCTCGGCGTTGACAGCAGCCATTTTCAGTGTGATCTCTTTCAGGGTTTTCCCCCTAATTTCGTGACAATGTCGGGATGGTATCTTATTTAAAGTCACCGTGCTCCTTGTCCAATCCTACTATGTACACTAAATAACACGCACTAATACATTATCACAGTAGCACAGCTTATCAAACAATTATTACATAGGCTAGGCTATATAAATACAATACATACACAAGCATATATAACATAGACTACGGTATACACTCACACACCCAAGTATACAGGGCCATTGGCTAATTATGTCATAACTGCAAGAAGCAATAACAACAAACGTTTTAAAAATAAGGCAACCGTAATGTTAGCAGATGCTGTACATATGGTTTCTGTGAATAGTAAACCACTACTACCCCACTTGTGAGCGAGTTGTTAAACATTTTGATGGTACTGTCGAACCGGAAAAATGTCTTAAGGAAGTTTCGAGGGCACCTTATAACTGGTTTCTCCTTCTTGTACAAATAACACTCAACCAAAAGTATTTCCTACATTGTAGTGTACTGTACTTGAACATATGTATATTACCATGTATTTACTTTATATAAATTGTACCCGCCCAATCATTGGGCAAATTCGTGTTGACCGACTGAAGAGTTGCAAATAACATCGCCACTAGTCCAATAGTTACTAAAAACAAACTGAGCGAGAGAGCTTATTATCTATGTACTGCTTGATCACCTGCGTCAGTTGTCAACACTAAAGCCAAGCTCATCACAAGCTATTTGGTAGGGCTACTCGCTCAGGGATTTTCACGGCATGTGGCCAGAAGTGCGAAGTCATAAATTAAACTCCCTGTATTATCTTTGTGTTTTATGAATTTGTTCAGATGACCTTAACTTGCCACTCTGTTTCTACTCGACGAATGAAAATTACTAGACAAGGGAAACAGAAAAGATCATTCTTTATCTCACAACCGCATATCCAATTGTTTTCGTATCCATTTTCATGAATTTTTCTATAGCACACAACGTTGGTCTCCCTAAACGTTTCACCTCAATTGTATTTCTTCTATACTTCTCCCATAGAATGGATTAGCCAATAAACTCTCGACTGAATTCATTATTGAGTCCACATTCATAGACAAGCTCGCTAAACAGTACACGAAGGCAGCGACGCTGCTTTACCGATGGGAGTGGTACACAGCAGATCAATTCTAAGCAAGGGCGAAAGGAGAGGGAGCCTGCCGCAGAGCCGGATTTAACAGTATGCCACCTATAGGCTAAAGTCCATTTGCCGCCCCCTCTGTAGTTCATATTTACTTAATACATTTGTTTTATACAACAAAGGATAGATTTCATTGGAGTTTTCATCTTTTTAAACACCAAGTTCATTTTGTTTAGATAAAACTACAATTTTAATGACTTAGCCTACATAATAAATGTTAAAATGAAATTATTTAGCTACTTGTTTTTTTACTTACTTCTTTTAAGATTCGTTAAAAAATGAAATGGGTTTCGAACTTAATTAATTAATTAATTAATATTTGTTCTTGGGGATCAGTGATCACTATTTTACACATATTTTTATATTTTAGTAGTAGCTACGAAGCCTCCGTGGCTTAGGCGGCAGCACGCCGGCCTCTCACCGCTGGGTCCGTGGTTCAAATCCCGGTCACTCCATGTGAGATCTGTGCTGGACAAAACGGAGGCAGACAGGTTTTTCTCCGGGTACTCCGGTTTTCCCTGTCAAAAATTTCATTCCAGCAACACTCTCCACTAACATTTCATTTCATCTGTCATTCATTTAATCATTGCCCCAGAGGAGTGCGTCAGGCCTCGGCAGCCGGCACAGTTCATATCCTCGCCGCTAGTTAGGGGCTTCATTCATTCCATTCCTGACCCGGTCGGAGACTGGAAGCAGGCTGTGGATTATCAGTAGTAGCTACGCTGGCTAAAGCGCAGCATTAGGCCGTGGGGCCAAGCTCTCTGCTGACTCGGTAGACGCGTGGGTTCGAGCCCCACCGTCGGCCGTCCTTGAAATGGTTTTTCGTGGTTTCCCCATTTTCAACACCAGGCAAATGCTGGGACGGTACCTTCTGACAGGCCACGGCCGCTTCCTTCCACATCCTTGCCCAGTTTCATTCACCATCATTCATTTCATCTCTCATTAACTCCTCTCATGAGGTTGGCGTCAGGAAGGGCATCCGGCCGTAAAAACCATCGCCACAAAGACTTCATCGCATCTCATCCCCGACCCCGTTGGAAAACAGGAATAATAAGGGGTAGACATACATACAATGCTAATGACTATCTTTTACCGACAGTAGTGGCTACGCTGGCTAAAGCGCAGCATTAGGTCATGGGGCCAAGCTCTCTGCTGACTCGGTAGACGCGTGGGTTCGAGCCCCACCGTCGGCCGTCCTTGAAATGGTTTTCCGTGGTTTCCCATTTTCAACACCAGGCAAATGCTGGGACGGTACCTTCTGGCAGGCCACGGCCGCTTCCTTCCACATCCTTAACCAGTTTCATTCACCATCATTCATTTCATCTCTCATTAACTCCTCTCATGAGGTTGGCGTCAGGAAGGGCATCCGGCCGTAAAATCCATCGCCACAAAGACTTTCATCGCATCTCATCCCCGACCCCGTTGGAAAAACGGGCATAATAAGGGGTAGACATACATACAATGACTATCTTTTGCATACGGTAATTGAAGAACTGTGTTCAATTTGAATTAAGTTGTCCTACATGGTGAAATGAAATTACACAAAATGTAGTTAATTACAGGTTTATTTGTTGAAAAATATACAAACTTCTCTAAAACAACTTACCCCACGTAATCTTGATGTTCAAATTTACATACGTTTCTTACAAGATTTCTTAATGGCAAACTCGTTAATTGTGTCGTCGTACGAAAGTGTTTTTGTTGTATTTGCCTCAATACAAAGTAATGAAAGTGAGTTTAGCCGTATTTGAGAAATACTAGTTCGCAGATAGTTCTTATCTCTTCTAAGGCAGGAACAAATTTAGAAGGACTAAAACATATTTTTAAGTAACATGTATTCTTAAATTCGTACGGAAAATATTAACGTCTGAAATACTTCATTTTAGCTTTTGAATGAATTGCCAAACTGCCGCCCCTGAAATTTGCCGCTCTAGGCTGCTGCCTACTTAGCCTATTTAGAAATATGGCCCTGCTGCCATGAGCGCTGCTACCGTCAGCTTAAGCACATTTATGTTTGCAAACTAAGCTGATCTGTGGACTGAACCTATACGTAGTACAGTTACTATAACTGAATGCAAGGTACTGTGATCGACTAGAAAGAAGATCGCGCTAATACGGTATATAATTTCTATAGATTATTATTAATTTATATGGTTACAACATGTATAATTAACTTAACAAAATTATGCGTGTGCTATAGCTCAGTAGCGCTGGTTGCAATTGCAGAAGTGATGTCGCGATGACCCACGGTTCCCCAATCGGAATTCTTTCATCCCCAAACCCCTACACTAGTAGAGACTGGGTGCCGTGTCGGTTTCTTTTCTCTTCACACCAGATGTCTTCACCGTTCCCCCTCTTTTACAGGTGCCGTGGGTACTACCAATAGCATATTTGTCACTTCTTCCATCAACTATCTAAACATGTTATCATTCATTTTCATGAGTAAACAAAACATAAAGTACCGGTGATTATACTAATATTAGAAGTTATTTTTCTCTTTGTTTTTGCTTTAGGCTTACTAGTGCGATGGCCGGTGGTATCAGAGGCTTGATACTGTATAGAGGTTTCAAAATTAGGGAACGTACTATATAACATTGGCCGGCCCCGTGGTGTTGGGGTAGCGCGCCTGCCTCTCACCCGGAGGCCCCGAGTTCGATTCCCGGCTCCGTCAAGGATTTTAGAAACTGACGTGAGGGCTGGAACAGGGTGCACTCAGCCTTGCGAGGGCAATTGGGTAGCTGAGATTAACGGCCGAGGGGACCCGATGCGCTGACCACGCGTCACCCCAATACCTTCAGGCCAAATGGCTGGGCAGTGGTCGCTTGGTAGGCCTAGGCCCTTCATGGGCTGTAGTGCCAGGGGTTATTATTGTTATTATTATTACTATATAACATTGTAGCCACTCCTCTACCGTCTCCCAGTGTATTGATATCGGTATCGTATACCCTGTTCCTTAAATAATCCATTACAATGTAGGCTATTGTGTGACAGTACTTGGAGCCAATAAGTCCATAGCCACTAAAAGAAGCATTGGTAAATTAATCTTCTCTTTCCGCCTGTCATTAGGGATTCTTAAGACACTACCCTCTTGCTTTGTAAACCACTGCTACTCGGTTGAGTACCGTATCACTGGTGGGCAGGGAACCATTGGCGCTTAGCATGTACTGGGAGACATGCGATTGCCTGACACGTTAATTTTCAGATTTAGTTTCCGAGGGCCTCCACATTATTGAATGAATGTGACTGTTAAGCAATACTTTCCGCAAATATTGATGAAACCACAAGATTTTCAAACAGCTAACAAAACACGTGAAGAATACCTTATATTGATTGCCTAGACTGCAGGGGAGGCTAGTGGTTGTGCTAACAAGAGAAGTATTGGCAACATTACTGTAACTATTTCTTGGAAAGTAGAGACTTAAGAACCAACTCTTCTTTAAAGCCCATTACCGATACCCTCATAAAACTGCCGCCTCCCCTGGGAGAGGAACATTTATTCTGGGCTGAGGATCAATCTCGTGCCGCATTCTTTGTCACCGACTGGGTATCAACTTTACTTGTTGAACGATTTAGATGATGGGGCAAGAGGAGAGGAGGGTGGTTCCCCGGTTCACGTAGTCCCATTCTTCTCAGCTGCTCTTAATTCACCTTCAGAAGTTAAACTTATATTAGCCGATGACGCGGTGGCTGCTGATCGCGTTATCCGCTTTATAAGGTAGAGTGGGTTAGGGCCAGCAATCTAAATTCTCCAGTGAACATTGACTCAACGACTTGTTCGTTTTTGAATGATAATGTTTTGTTTTTCCGTGATTTTTGTTTATTGTTATAATTTTTATTTTTATTTAATTTTTTGTTTTTGTTTTAACTTTTGGGGCGGAACTACGAGGTCATCTGCCATCTTCAGAAGTTATTTCCTTCTTTTTTTCCCTTTTCATTACAAAAGCATTTTCATATAATACTGAAAGTAATCAACTTTCCAACATAGCTGGGCAATGATACCTGGTTCACTTCTCACTTCAGTCGTATTTACCCAAAAATATAAGGAGGGGGAAGGTACTCTCCCGGTTCACGTACTTTTCATATTTTCCTACTGATCTACTGCTGCTAATCTTAGTTACATTACGGTATACTAAATTTTCAACCTGTTGTGGTGTACAAGTCATATTTTGTTTTCTGATTTCAGGGTCCAGGGCCTGGCACGAGTTCTAACCAACCTCCACAAACCTTCTATGCACCTCAGGGACTCCCTGGAGGCTACCCACCACCTCCGTTCGGTCATGCAAATCCGTTGCAACCTGGAGTCATGGGGCACGTACCTCCTCCTACACAACAGGGTAAGATAACCACTATGTGTCTGTTTTACAAACAAATTGAAGGTTCTATATATAGTCTTCCAATTATTTGATATCCCTCCATCAGTTGGATCATTCAATCATTTTGCACATTTTCTTATGTGTTTCAGCTATTTGTGCAGTTATATGAAATGCATGATGTTACCATTCCATACAGACATTTTCTAATACCACTATAGCCAGGAGCAGATGACCACGTAGTTCCGCCCCTTAAAACAACAATAACTAACTAACCACTATAGCCTACACAGCAGCAGCATGTTATAACATAGAAGTGTCCAATGCATCAATCAAGGCTTCAATACTGGCTGATTGAAATCACCGAAGTTCCCATCGACATAATATTAATCTTCTGTTCCATTTCTTGGTCTTTCTAAGGTGAAAACAAATCGTCGACAAAGCTTATTCAAATGGCCTTGACCTTCTAGAGGGGGGGGGGGGGGGACACAAAAATCCCATATTTTCCTCTCCTACCATTACCAGTTTTTGAAACTAATATTAATAACCTGTTCATGTTTTGAGACTGTAATGTCTGTAACACTCTTGTGTGTTGGAATAATTAGACTTGAATGACAGAGGCGATTACCTCCTTGGTCACTCCCATCTGTTATCAGCACTTAGTTTTTTAACACCTCTACCATTTCGTTTTGAGCCTCCCTCCTCGACCTTTTCACTCTGTAAATATTGTTGTCGAAATTAATTGAGATCAATATTGATTGCCCCAAGCCTCCGTGGCTTAGGCGGCAGCACGCCGGCCTCTCACCGCTGGGTCCGTGGTTCAAATCCCGGTCACTCCATGTGAGATCTGTGCTGGACGAAACGGAGGCAGACAGGTTTTTCTCCGGGTACTCCGGTTTTCCCTGTCAAAATTTCATTCCAGCAACACTCTCCACTATCATTTCATTTCATCTGTCATTCATTTAATCATTGCCCCAGAGGAGTGCGTCAGGCTTCGGCAGCCGGCACAATTCATATCCTCGCCGCTAGATGGGGGCTTCATTCATTCCATTCCTGACCCGGTCGGAGACTGGAAGCAGGCTGTGGATTTTCATTGATTGCCCCCTAAGATCCACAAGACCATGGGAAATTTTAAGTTAGACATTCAAGTGATTCCAGCACTGCGGCAGCAGACCCTTCAGGAGACATAAGGATCGTTGTATATGATACTACATACCCTAATTACATACCCTAAAAGAAAGTGGAATTACTGCATCCTCTCTCCCATCAAAAGATGTTAGGGTATGACATAAGTACAGTTGAACTTGGTTATAACGACATCCAAGGGGCCTTAAAAATTATGTCGTCATAAACGAGTCGTGGTACAGGCCGGACGTTTGTTTTAGACGATTGCCCTTGACCTTGAAGCCTGTGGGTGAGCCTACACACACTTCACTCTCTCATCCTATCGCTTCACACTTGTCACCACCGATCTGATGTAATGGAATTCCAGACTTGAGCAGACAGTACAGTCCACGTCGAAGTATTGTGTTTAGCGGAAGTACACGTTATGTTGTTACGAACAGAACGTCATTATATTTGCCAATGACTGTACTTCAGGAGTAGTGTGAAACAGCGTTGTCAATCATCGGACCGCTTGGGGCAGCTGATAACAACACAGGTACTGCAGTAACTCGCCTCCAGGCTTCCATTAAGATTTTTCATTCGTCTAAAACAAACGTCCGGCCTGTAATCGAGATTCATATTTTCAGTATAGTGGGGGAGGAAAATGAAATAGAAGAAACCTAATTAAATTTATTCTTTTTTATGCTGTATACTCACTTTTAAGCCTACAGGAGCATACACTACAATTAAAACAATTTATTCAGAACTCACCAATTTAATTAGGAGTGCAATAATCTGTCGCCTATTTGTCCAATGCACACTACCTAAATTACATTCCATGTTCATTATTTCAATTGCAATTTCTCTTTCCTAGTTTAATGGAACATGATCACAATTCTAATGGCCTACTCTCTGTAGGGATAAGCATTTCCAAATCGTTTGAACTGTGAAATTAACTAGGCCAAATTAACTACACACATCTGTTTTTTCATTCCATTCTCAATGCCATGAATCGTGCTGTGCTAAGACTACATTAAAACAAGCTATGGAAACTGACTTCAGTTATGTACTGTTAATGAACTTGTGTCAATTTTTCTAAAATCCCTGATGGAGCTGGGAATTGAATCTGGGTCCTCCGGGTGAGAGGCAGGCACCTTACCCTCACACCATCGGGCTGATCCATCAGATAAACACATATCATTATCAATAGATAATACTGATAATAAAATACAATAGAGCTTATAGCCACAAAAATAAAAACTTTAAACCACAATAAAATATACAGTAGATACCATATAATTTAAAAAAAACACCATATTTTGACTGTTCAACTCCTACTTTTCCTGGTTGAAAATTGCTTACTGAAGAAGATACAGTATTTGACCACCTTGGGTGTCTTGGCTGTCATTCCTGAGGTTCATTCAATTCTCTACTCTGCCAAGGAATTTAATTCTGGTCTGAGGGCTTGAAAGGATACATATATTCTTCTGAGGCAGAACTGAGAAGAAGTGGGTTCAATTCCCACTTCAGCCTTCCTAGAAATCTACAGTAGCCTATTGATCTTGACCTTGAGACAGACCTGGCACATTTCAGGTTGTATTTACAGGAGGAAACAGGATGTACTAATAAAAGAACGGAAGGGAAAAGAATTTGTCAGGTTTCCAGAGTTCAACAACATATTACTTTGTACATTGGTTCTTGGAAAATCTTATTGCAACTGAGGCTGAAAATTAAATTACTCATATATGCGAAGTACACACATAAGGTTTGTCGTAATAAGCAAGGCTGATAAATATTTTACTTGTGAGGAATATGTCCGTACTCCAGAAAACACGACATCATAGCAGAGTTGTCTCTGAAACCGATGTCGTTATAACACAGTTCAACTGTATTTTCCCCTATGGACTTGGCAAAAAATAAATTTCTATCTTTCCTCCAATAGCTCTATTGTCTGTTGATTTATCCAACTTTACTTGCCTTTCTTTCACACCATTGCCTTTATAATTCTCTCACATGTGACAATTGAAATTAATTACATTGGTACTTCTCCAGGCCACTCACCTCCACCCCTCAATTTCCACAAGGATGAGAGGACCCAACGGCAATATATCAAGTTAAAGAAAAAGCTGGAACAGAAGCATATGAGAGGTGGAGAAAGCTTCAGTATTAGTTCTTCTCAAGGAACTCCCCCTTCATCTCCTAGGAAAGGTATTTCTAAACAAAGCTCATATTGAATTTCTGCAAATACAGTTTGGTGTAAAGAAACTATCTTAGTGTAGTTTTAAGTTAAAAGAAATAATTAACATGTATGTGTTTTCCTGAGAGTGGTTATAACCTGTTCTAGAATTGGTTAATGGACTCCGGCGTAGTAAAGAGAGAGGAATGAGCAGCGTGGGGACATCGGAAGATGGCGAGGAGAGTAGTAGCGTGCAGGATGAGGAGGAGGAGGCAAACATGATTGTTGAGATGCTGTCCACTGCCAAATCTCCACAGGTCAGTATCTTTTCACAGTTTGTGATCAGTATTTGCCCATCAGATGAATAAAAAGCCAACAGCAGAACAACCCCATGGTATTACAGCCCATTAAGGGCCTTGGCCTACCAAGCAAACACTACTCAGCCCTTTGGCCTACAGATTGTGGGGTGACACGTAGTCAGTGTAACAGGTCCCCATGGTCATTAATCTTGACTTTCTTGACCGGGTTGCTGCCTCTCTGATCAGACCGTTACTCAATTGTCCTCACAAGGCTCATTGTACCCCATTCCAGCCCTCAACGTTAATTTTTCTAAAATCCCTGATGGAGCTGGGAATTGAATCTGGGTCCTCCGGGTGAGAGGCAGGCACCTTACCCCCACACCATCGGGCTGATCCATCAGATAAACACATATCATTATCAATAGATGATACTGATAATAAAATACAATAGAGCTTATAGCCACAAAAATAAAAACTTGAAACCACAATAAAATGTACAGTAGATACCATATAATTTAAAAAAAAACTAACATATTTTGACTGTTCAACTCTACTTTTCCTTGTTGAAAATTGCTTACTCAAGAAGATACAGTATTTAACCACCTTGGGTGTCTTGGCTGTCACTCCTGAGGTTCATTCGATTCCCTGCTCTGCCAAGGAATTTAATTCTGGTCTGAGGGCTGGAAAGGATACATATATTCTTCTGAGGCAGAACTGAGAAGAAGTGGGTTCAATTCCCACTTCAGCTATCTAGAAGTGGTTTTCCATGGTTTTCTACTTCTACTCAGGTAAATGGCAGATGGTTCCTAATTTAAAGCCATAGCCATCTGCTCCCCTCTCCTAGTCTCAATTATAAATACACACACTACTGCAGACATCACAATAACACAGGTTGAGACGAATCGTACACGTAGCCTACCCAAGTAACCACGATATCACAATCCCCCTAAGTGAATCAACAGTAACAACAACAAATTTATTGATTTTGGAAAGAGACTCCACTGGAATTCTGTTTAATTCATTTGCCCATTGTCTTATGAATTAATATAATAGTCGTTTGTTGTAATTGGTTATTGTGAATGGTACTGCTATCTTGTCCTCTGTGTTCCCTATCAGTTTTTTCCCCCCATGCTTGTATAATGTGTGTCATTTCTTTTATCATATTTTGAGTTACATATTTAAATTCTGTACAGTTTTGTTTCATATTTTTACATCACAATATCTTTTTGTATAGGTTACTGAACTAAAGCCGCGCAGTGCCTTACTTATGTGGTCGCAGCCTGACATTGAAGCCGCTATGGAGGGAAAAAGTTCTGAGTTTGACATTTCAGAGTCAGAATTTCGGTATGAAGTCCTTCTTGGTGATAAGGGAAAAGAAGGCAAATATAAGTCAATCTACAATGGGCCTCACTTATCTTGCAGGTGAGTTTCCACTTTCATGTTCATTTTACATTAATTTGGTTGCCAGTAGCTCATGACTTCTGTTGATGGCCATTTACCCTACTATCTGATTTTTTATTATGGATACTCGAGTTTAGGCCTTAATTACAACCAAACCAACAGACCTATTGCAAAGTGAGTTATACCAATATTTTCCTTGTTTAATTCTGCGTTAGACTATATAAGCCAATTATTTTCAAGTTTATTAACTATTTATTTGTGGTTGTATGAAAAATTGTCAGTGTTTTTGACGTCTTTTCTAGGAACCGTTCACTTAAAACTATATACATGGAAAACTACTTGGCTGAGGATAATGACATTTTTATATGCTATAGGCACAAGTATTGGTAGTGTAAATCTCAAGTTTCAATTTTTTTCAACTACCCAATAAAAAGTTCTTATACTTTTTCTGACGTAACGTTTTCTCAGCCCGGGATAAACGTACAGCAGGAAACTTGGTCTCAGTTTGAAGCTCTCATTCGTGATTATCGGAAACTACGACCACTGTAAACGTACAGTGTGATGATGAATTTATGATGAGTAATATTAATGGGTGGTCTTGTGCGTTCTGGGCTGTGCGATTAAAAGCGAGCAGGCTTATGAAATCCGGTGCTGCGTTGCCGCGTTAAGTTGTAGTCGTCGCGGCTCGCAACAAACGAACACCGCTTTACTTTTCCTTTCAACCTTTTATTTTCTTTCCTCGTACAAATTTCATTTTCCATCACCTTTTTCACATAAGGGCTTTGGACCTTCAATGGCAGGATTAAAAATGGTTTGCTTCCTAATTTGGAAATGTCATACTACACAATTTTTACATGGGCTATTTACATTATTTACATGTCTTTACAAAATTTAATTCGGTCAGTATTCTTCGTCTGAAGAATCGCTCTGTTCCGATGAATCAGAACTGCTGTCATTCATGTTAATTATGATTGGCTCGAAATGAGGGACATTTTCAGACAGGCCATCTATCTCCCTGTAGTGGTCTTCAATTCTTTTAGCGTGTTTAATACATAGTTTCCAGAGTTCAGGAGCAACGGTACGCAAGGCTTCTCGGCATAAAACAATCATTGCTTCCATACGTCTACCATTTTGTAATATGTTAGCGCAAGTTCGCCATCAGACAATGGTGGCATCTGGATGTGATATGATGTGATGTGGCCTATAAGTAGTAAACAGGAAGACTGAAAATAGCATGTGGACATAGCCATTACACAACTGCCCGGCAACGCTGCACTCGAAATTACCGGCTCGCCCGCTTTTAATCGCACGGCCCAAAATGCACAAAACCTACCATTGATATTACTCTTCATAAATTCGTCATCACACTGTACGTTTACAGTGGTCGTAGTTTCCGATAAACATGAATGAGAGCTTCAAAATGAGACCAAGTTTCCTGCTGTACGTTTATCCTGGGCTGAGAAAACGTTAGGTCAGAAAAAGTGTAAGAACTTTTTATTGGGTTATTGAAAAAAATTGAAACTTGAGATTTACACTACCAATACTTGTGCCTATAACATATAAAAATTCCATTACGCTCAGCCAAGTAGTTTTCCATGTATATAGTTTTAAGTGAGCGGTTCCTAGAAAAGACGTCAAAAACAAGGACAATTTTTCATACAACCACAAATATATAAATAATTAATTAAATTGAAAATAATTGGCTTATATAGTCTAATGCAGAATTAAACAAGGAAAATATTGGTATGACTCGTTTTTCAATAGGTCTGTTGTGTTGGTTTGGTTGTAATTAAGGCCTAAACTGTAGTATCCATAATAAAAAATCCGATAGTAGTATTTTTAATTTCAGATTCAATGATGATGATGATGATGATGATGATTGTACATTTGAGTGGCAACAACTTATATGTTCATGATGTAGCTTTGGGGCTCTTAGGTAGAGTTGAAATTTAAAATAACCAATGTTTCAAGACAACAGCTTGTCCCTTTGTCAAGGTTAGAATGAAAGATGGAATGAGTTTACAATGGCATATAGCCTCCATAGTTAGAAAGGTATAAGATAGGAAGGCATGTCGAAACATAAACTGCTACTCCATGCCCTCCAGGGACCAAGAAGAAGATGGTAACATAACTATAGAGTGCAGCCATGATCTGCTTGAGGGCCATCACCTATATTAAAGTTCTTAGGTTGTTTGGTTATATCTATCGCCTCTTGAATGATTCTAGATGTGAAATGTATCTCCATACAGGTGACAAATGTTTCATTTGATGGCCATTGTGTATGGCATGTTCAGCCACAGCAGACTTCTCTGGTTGGCAGAAATATACGATATTCCTTGAACCTTGTTGTGATTCTCCTACATGTATACGTAACCACAGGAACATGGAATTTATTCATTCCAGCACAGTTGAGACCAACTGAATCTTTGACCAATCACAAAGATTTGCCTTTTGTAACATTAGACTTGAATAATTATGGTCTTGATATTGTGTCGTCTGAGAATATTGCCAATCCTGTCCATGAAAGTTTGAACATATGGCAGACTAGCCAACTGTGCAGGAGATCAAATATCTTAGTTATCATCTCAAGCTGTACATAGGTAACATAGCCACCACCAGGAATTAATTGCATTTCATTGGGATTCTGTCCAAACGATATGTATCTCCTGATGATATTCTAGTCAGTTTTGATAGTGTGTATTCACTAAGGTGCTCATCAAGGATATCATAAACTTGTTCTTTTCCTCAACATTGACTATCTATTTGGATATGACTCACCCACAATCTGATCAATTCATTAATCTTAGATGCTGTTACTTTATTGTAAGGTCCACATGGTTTTGTAGGAACATGCATTTTTGATGGCTGTCCAAAATAAGTAAAATATTTGCTGTATTTCTATTTTAGGGTTCAAGATCTACGTCCAGGTACCGAGTACTCTGTGTGTCTGCAGGTCCATTTGGATGAGCTGCAAGGTTCTGCCTCGGAGCCTACGGTCTTCGTCACTCCACCTTGTGAGCCTGACCAACCTCTACCTCCAAAGCTCTTTAGTCGCAGTCGGACCAATCTACAGCTCAGGTGAGTGGCATTTCAATAAACATCAGGCTAGAAAGAGTTTTGCCAATCTTGAATACACTGACTCTCGTCTGATCACTGCAGTTAAGTAACATTGGGTGTGGTCATTGCTTGCATGGTGATCACTTGGCAACATCACGAGCTGTTTGCTCAATAAGTAACCACCTCCTTGGTCCTAGGGTTGCATTGCTGCTATCAAAAGGGTCGGATTGGTGTTGGTGATAGTGACCAATGACCTCGTGGGGAAATTTGAGAAGCTACATCTGATGTAAATGAGGGCAATTCTTTTGTGTGTGTGTTTGCGGGTTTTTTTGTTTTGTTTTTTGTTTTTTATTAAACAACCAAACAAACTTAAAGAGTTGTAGAGGAATTCACCCTGCTGACTGTGTGACCACTTGGTACTGTCCCAAGAAAGGCAGCTGTCTGTCTGACCATGTTTGTTTATCGCATGCAAGTTCCTAAGATATGGAACAAATACAAATTAGGTTCAATTCTGTACCTTTCTGAAGCCTCCGTGGCTCAGGCGGCAGCACGCCGGCCTCTCACCGCTGGGTCCGTGGTTCAAATCCCGGTCACTCCATGTGAGATCTGTGCTGGACAGAACGGAGGCAGACAGGTTTTTCTCCGGGTACTCCGGTTTTCCCTGTCAAAATTTCATTCCAGCAACACTCTCCACTATCATTTCATTTCATCTGTCATTCATTTAATCATTGCCCCAGAGGAGTGCGTCAGGCCTCGGCAGCCGGCACAGTTCATATCCTCGCCGCTAGATGGGGGCTTCATTCATTCCATTCCTGACCCGGTCGGAGACTGGAAGCAGGCTGTGGATTTTCATTTTCTGTACCTTTCTCTGGCTTTTGTCTTGTCCTATTAAAAAGGTTAGATCAGGTTGTTGGAGGCTGATTATAGTTTAGTCTGGCTTGTTAAAACAACTCATATAATGTATTTTTCATACATTCTAGTGCACATAATAATTCCGTACTGTACTAAAAAATTCCCCTAAACAGGTAGCGAATTAGCGCTCTCGGCTACCATGGCCGGTCTACAAATGTAGAAATGCATTGAGGGTATTTTATTTTTTTCTTTCATTCCGGTTTCCTTGCAATAATTTTCATAATTTTTAATTTCAGTCATTTTATAAGATCTTCAGCGATTCCATTATGCGTAAATTACCAGTTTTAACGCAATAATAATAGTATAATTGATGTAAATTTATATACTAATTCCAGTATTTAGAAATTTTCATGAATTAAAAAAAAAAGTGGTTTTAAAAGAATTGGACGTGATGAAACGAAACTTCATACGAGTTTTGTAATTCCCCATAGGGGGGAACTGAAAAATATAAACAGTTTCTCTGTAACAGAATGGTTGCATATCAGTGTAATTGCTCATATTGCACCATTTCCCAAGTAATGCTTAGAAAAAGATTGCATTTATTTGTAGTCTAAAGGGGCAAATTATGCAATTGGTTTATATTTGTTGTCTTAATATTGTTCTGTTTCAGGTGGAATGCACCAGTGGATAATGGTTCACATATAACACAGTACATCCTTGAATATGATGAAGGAAAGGGTAATGGTTTTGTGGAAATCTATAGGCACAAAGGCAAACAACATAACCTCATGAAACTTCAAGCATCAACATGCTACAAATTTCGTTTGGCAGCAGTGAATGACTGTGGCAAGAGGTAATTGAAATATTTCTTCTGTTATGTATCCAATCACAAGTAATAAGATATCACCAGGGCATCACCCTCGTTGAGCCGATCTATAGATAGTACCGTTATACAAAATATCAACATTACATAGAAATCAATACTTTTATGTTATTCACTTCTAGGAAACTGTCCGTAAATGATAACAGTAGAATCTCTTGCATCCAACAAGCAATTCATTTGCAATTCGAAGAATAGAACACTTTCGCTCGAGGAGGAAAAAAGAAGGCACATTAAGAAAACCACTTGAGCAATAAAATGTTCAATGAACTTCCGTTCCTT
Source organism: Meconema thalassinum (assembly GCA_946902985.2). NCBI lineage: Eukaryota > Metazoa > Arthropoda > Insecta > Orthoptera > Tettigoniidae > Meconema > Meconema thalassinum. The sequence continues at coordinate 252,403,313 of OX336393.1, forward strand.
TTGTTCTTCATAACCACATCCTTGTCACTAGGCCTTTTATAAAATATAGTGCATATTTGTTTGTTTATTATAGTGGGTGAAATTATGACTAGATGAATATTGTTCCGTAAAGCGCGAAACAAGTCTGTGAAAGTGCTATTATTTTACAAGTGGCGCTGTGGTGTTGGATCGTGCCTGCCTTTCACCGGAAGGCCCTGGATTCAATTCCCAGCTTCGTCAGGGATTTTAGAAATTGACATAAGGGCTAGAACGGGGTGCACTCAGCCTCGTGAAGACAATCGAGTAGCTGTCTGCCAATGAGGCAGTGTCCCGGTCACAGAAACTAAGATTAATGGCCTAGGGGATCCAATGCGCTGACTATGCGTCGCCCCACAATATGTAGGCAGTTGCTTGGTAGGAGAGGGCCCTTTATGGGGTGTGGTGCCATGGAGTTTATTTTTTATTTTTTATGTAACAGTGAAATTAGTTTTAAAATACTATGATTTCAGTGTTCAATTTGGCAGTGATATTTCAGATTAATCAAGCATGATACGATATGAGCACAAAATATTATTGATGTTATTCTTTTAAATTTTTAAACAAATGTAGCTACATATAAATATGGCTTAAACCCTGTTTTAACATTTCTGAAATACAGAGTAGGGTTTCATGTTACAGTTCTTCTGAAAGAACAGCTGAACTCATAGGATTCTGAATAGTCTTCAAATTAAGGCTTCTGGTTATGACATTGCAGCATCGACACCTAAAGATACTGTTGGCAGCACTCTTGGGCCACCCTTAAATTCTTGAGTTCACAGTAAGGAGTGCGTTCTTCTTGTTCTAGCCTTTGTCCCACAGAGCAGGGTCAGCTCTTCTCCACATTTGTCTCCATCTTGCACAGTCTGCAGCATCCTTCTTTTCAACATTGGCTGTTCGCATGTCCTCCTTGATTTAGTCAAGCCTCCGCTTCTTGAGCCGTCCTTGTGGGCGCTTGCCTACTACATTAAGTTGTAGTGCTCTCTTTGCCACTTTGTTTCGCAACTCCATTGTACATATCCATACCAGCGGAGGCGAGCTTCTTGCATCTTTTCACGAATTGGTGCAACGCCAAGGTTGTCTCGTACATGAATATTAGTGACATAATCTAATCTTGTTAGATCAATGGACCAGTGAAGTATCCTCTTCTCCATGGAGTTCAGCACTTGCTCATGTCTGGTGGTTACTGGCCAACACTCGGTTCCATACAATGCTACAGGTCTGATCACTGTACCGTATACTGTGGAGTGCGCTCCAATGGCAATCATTAAAGCACAGTTTTGTCTATATAGGGGTAGTTATCGTGATATGTGATGCTGCAAGTCTGGAGAGACATAGCTAGCAATGAAGCCACTAAAGTCTGTCGAATATGGAAAAGAAATTGCTGAATGTTGTACTACTGTATGACCAAGACTCCATGGTGCCAACTAAATTATACAATTCCACCACACATTTGTTAGAGGTATTGAAGTGAAGTGATAAAAAGTTGAAAGAAAATCAAATGAAATAATAAATTGATTTTCAAGCATGGCATACAAATTCAAGTAATTCAGGTCACTTTCAGAATTCACTTTAAAATTGCCACATGACTTTTGTTTAAGCTTGTGTGTTTAGTAATTCCTGGCTGTTCTCAGCCTAATTGGTAAGCTTCACACCCCTTATCTATTGAACACCTAGACTCAAATGTATTTAATAGTTGTAGCCTGGCATCCTGAGATATGCCAGTCAGACCTTCCCAATGGAGGTTGGCACCGAGATTACAGCCAAGCCCAAGGTTCCTTTTTCCAGAATTCTGGTCAAATCTAGTTCAACTTAGCCACTATGAGACACAGTCTTTGGAAGACCTGTAAACTATTTATAGTTAACGGAGATCTTGCTCTGGTTTTGTCAAATACAGTAGTCTGTATAATAAACATTTTTGAGCTATTCCATGCTAAATTCCAGTTAACCAGCACAACTAGCATTAGTGTCTGACCCCTTGTGTGTTTCTGTATTGCTAGGCAACAAGCCTATTAGGGATGTCGGAATACTTATGCGCTGTGAGAAACGGAGAGGCAAATGGATGTTACGGGCAAGCCACACTTACTTGAAATCTAGTTTGTACTGCCTGTAACTTAAGCATGTTTGAGTCCACTTACTTGAATGAATCACTGTTTCCATCAACAAATATTAATCTCGTATAATTTTCTTACTCTCTCCATTACTGCTTATTCTCCATTTTCTCACCTCTTACTGACCACCCACTCCGAGATGTTGGAGCAGTTAAGAAAAATAGTTGGGAGATATTCTGTATGTTGTACTGATTCTTTTGCAGCCTTTTCTCGGATGTCGTTCAATTTTCTACGTCGGGGAGTCCACCAAATCAGCCCTCTTCTCCTGTTCTGAAGGAAGCATCTGTGACTAGCCTACACCTAGCTTGGCAATGGCGACCTAATGATGACGACTTCACGCTTCAGATGGAGGACTTAGAAACTGGCCATGGTTTCCTACCCATCTATAATGGCAAAGAACAGCATTACATTAGGGAAGGTCTCCGAAGGCATACTGAGTATAAGTTTAGAGTAAGTGTATTCAGTGTTTGTAAGTAATGATTAATAATAATAATGAAAAGCTTAGCCATAAAATAGTTATCTTTTCAGGTTGATTATCATGGTGTTTGTGATTTGTGAATTTGGATCTCATTGTATGCTTGAAATTCCTCAGAAGCTCAGCTGAATACATCAGTCATGAATGTTGCATTGGTTGAGATTTCAGTCAAAATGGGAAATTCTAATCCATATTTCATGTCAAGGTTCAGCATATAAATTTTTGAGCATAAAAATGAAATTTGGGATATATTAAAAAAAGCTTTCCAGTCGGTCAAGGCAAATTGTGCCCCAATTACATTAGGCAGGAAAACAAATATTTATATGCCCTAACATGAAAAAATCACGTGATTTCCCCTCATTTTTGTACATAAAATAGTGTTATTTTGTGTAAAATATCTTTTGTAATATTTTTCATGTTAGGGCATATAAATACTTGGTTTTCCCACGTGTTGACAGACTGAAAAGCTTTCTTTAATAGAACTAGGCAACACTGAAAAAATGACTTCTATTTCTTCAATTTGGGATATATACTGTACAGTAGTTGTGATTTTCTTAAATTCTTTACTGATAACAATGATTAGGTTTCAGGGACTCAACAATTATGTACAGGGTCTTTCATATAAAGTAAGAACGGCAAGCGGCAGTTTTGTTATTCGTTGCTGCGGTGGCCTTGGCCGAGCTTGTGGCACGCCATGTGGTGGAGTTTGCCCCAAAAAAACTCCTCCTCATAGGGAGAACAGCAACAAGCATAAGCTTGGAATAATAGGACTGGGGGGGAAAGCAATTAAGACTTAATAATACCTTAATATGGGGCTGAAGGATTTCACACTTGAACATATGCTAGATAAGAAATATATAATTTATTCAAGAAGTAACATTAAATATAACCACTTGCACTTTTAGAAATTTCAATTAAGAGTTCGAATAAAAGTCAACTTTCATCCACTATAGAATTGCAGTTGCAATTAAAATGTCTTATAAAAAATGAGTAATAAAACACTTAACTTAGCATGGATGTCATTTTGTGCGGCGAGTTTGTTCAGATTCATCCCTCAAGATGACTGGATATAGCGAAGACATAGTCGTAGGTTTCCATGGAGAAGCTTATTAACTGCCCGAAACAGTTTTGAAGAGTAACTAAGTAGCCACATTAGGCAACCCACTCAACACCCTTGAGGCGGTAATGCTGCTTTTGTAGTGTACTTATGCGGTTAGCGATTGTTTACAATCACTGGAAGCACCAACTGACTGCGGTGAAGCGTAATTTGTTGATGCCATCTTCTAAACATGCTGCTTTCATGATGTGAGGTCTCGCACCAAAAGGTTTGTTCTAAGCGTCATTCATAAGGACATGAACAGCGGTTCTTGCGGCATCTTGCCGAGATGTTCAAGAGTAGTGGATAGCACCAGGAAGGAGACCCGGAGTTATATTGTGGCAGAAACCCGCTGAGAAGTCAGGTGACTAGAAATAGGCTGCTCATTGGCAGACAGAGGAGTGAAAAGACGTCACAAGCTCGGGAAGGCCAGATTCAAGCAGCAAGCGAACTAGTCTCGTTCAGATAGTGATATGGTGCGGAGCCCCTTAAACACTCAGGTGAGAAACTTCGATATCTTGATATTAAATAAGTGGTTGTATACAACGTTTAAGCATATCGGTTAAACAATTAATACGAATCCAAAGTAATATTTGTCGTTCGATGGACTCTGAAAACTAGAAACAATTTGACCGAAAAATGGGAGTAAAAACGTACACATTGAAACTATCACGAAAAGTGATCTCCATGGCCCCCTGCTGTACTCTCCATGGCCCCCTGCTGTACTATTGAAAGCATGCATAGTACATATGAGGGCTGTTTTCTTTTTCTTTTTTTCCAAATTCCGATGGACTGTATAAAAATAAGATTGACATACCAAACTGATTTTACTACTAAACGTTTGCTTATTTTATTCTTATGTCTCAACATAATCGCCAAAACGATTGAAACATTTGTCGTATCGTTACACCAGCTTTCCACGCTCTCGGCAAAATATTTTGCCACCACTGAGGTGAGTAAGTCTGGACAGCCTCCTGAAGTTTTTGGCTAGGCGTTGCCACCCAACCATACCTTCAATTCTTGAAAAAGGTGAAAATCATTCACGACCACACTGTAGCCTACTAACCTTACGATATTCTTTTACAAAGAATTCAAGCGTGAAGTTTTGGACCATCTGCTGTTAAGTCCAAACCAGCACTGAATGATTTTCACCTTTTTCGAGAATTGAAGGTATGGTTGGGCGGCAATGCCTCGTCCAAATGGAAAAACTTCAGGAGACGTCCAGACATACCCACCTCAGTGGCTGGTGAATACTTTGCCGAGGGCATTGGAAAGCTGGTGGACATTGGAAAGTTGGTGTAACGATATGACAAATGTTTCAATCGTTTTGGCAATTATGTTGAGACATACGAATAAAACAAGCAAACTTTTAGTAGTAAAATCAGTTTCGTATGTCAATCTGTTATTTTTATACAGTCCATTGGAACTTGATAAAAAAAAAAAAACAACACCCCTCGTATGTACTATGCGTGCGCTTTCAATAGTACAGCAGGGGCCATGGTGCACCACAAGCTCGGTCAAGGCCACCGCAGCAGCGAATAACAAAACTGCCGCTTGCCGTTCTTACTTCATATGAAAGACCCTTTATAATGTAATTGCACCGAGTTTGGCTATACATTGCAAGTAACGGAATTACCTGTAATTTATTTTTTAGTTTTCTCATTGAGTAATCAATACATTTTAGTAATTTTACTAGTAATAATGCAAAACTATTCTCAGTATTGTTACTTTCCTGTAATTACATTTTAGCAACATTGGACAAGGTACTGTCGACAGATCACAAGTTGATCTCTGTAGGACAAAACTTACCTTAGTGGGGTGGGCGGAGGGAAGACCAGCTGACCAAGTCGACTGAAATGGCTATAATCGGCTGTCAGCAGGCTAGGCAGCTAGGTACTCGTCAGTGATGTCGGGCATATGTTCAAGGAAAATTAGTAGTGATCCACTCAACACAAGATGGCAATGAGGATTACATTTCTGCCTCCGATCAACTTGATGTACTTTTTAAAATCGCTAATGAATTCAAAATGTTAGACAATACTCACCATTGAAATCTCTATTTCTAAAACACAGTGCCTCATTTTCAGAAGCACATCCTCTTAAGAGACCCTGCGGTATCTGTGTCTAATATCTTGACAGTTCTGATAATGAAAGGAAATGGTGCATAGCAAATTATAATCAATGTTTTGACTACATTTGACTTTCAGCTGCTTTTTGAGGGCTATTATTGCATCAGCAATGCCTATCACAGAATTGTACTTAACAACATAAAAACATTGACCCCAACCGGATATGGCAGTATATCTAAATCTGCAATTTTAAGATGGTCCAAAAATTTTTGGATGGATAATTTTAAAAAATCCTGGTCTTTTATTTGTGTAAATGCAGCATTAGTTCTCTTTTGGCAGTGGGGATTGTTGTTTATAATGCCAGAACATCGTTGATATCTGTCCATTGAAAACTGCCTCTCTCCCTCTCCATGAGTTTGAGTTTACAGAGTCTTAACATAAATTGACTTTGTGATTTTTTTTTTTTTTTCTTACAGTTGCGGGCAAACAATGAGGAGGGTCCATCGAGATGGTCTGAAGAGGTTTGCTATCGCACCTTGCCAGACCGGCCTGCTGCACCACCCAGACCCAGTGTCAAGGGGCGTGTGCATGCTCATGCATTTAAGATGAAATGGGAGCCTCCTTCAGACAGAGGAGGGGCCGACATCACGACGTATATCTTAGAGATTAATAGTGGCAGTGGTGAGTTTTATATGTTACTTCTTGTGTCACAGGAAACATTACACATGGTCTACAATTCTATTCTATTTAAATTAATTTAAAAAGACCTTCGAAAGCCTGAGTATCATAAGCGTCAGTTTTATTGAAAGAGAATTTACGATACTATCAAGGAGAGAGGGTAGATATTGAGTTACTCTTTGTAACGTATTTTGTGTCTAATTTAAAATATAGAGGGTTATATCTATATATCAGCACCGTCGCACACGGGGATATTCCACTCGGTGGCCCGTGCATCGGCCGACCGCGGCCAACACGATTGTACCCAAATGAGATGGGTTATTCCCTAATCCTGAAAAAATTTTACTTCTTCTTCAACTCCTTTATGCGTCAGGGTAGCCTCGTTTGAGCCATTTCTACCATTCCGCTACATTCTCTTCATTTCCGCAACAGGTTTGCCCCTTTTTTGTCCTAATCTCTAATATCCCATGTTCCGTTTCCACTCGAGTCGTCGTCGTTTATATCCATCCAATCCGAGGCTACTTATAGTTCTCTGAATCACTTTACCTCCACATGGGTGATTAGCCCAATGTAGAGTGGTTTGTTGGGTTACCTTCCCATTCTCCATATTTATCCCCTGGAGACAGGGTGCCCCAGATGGTCAGGGTTTGGGCAGGCATTTTCTCCTTACCCACTTAGGTATGGTTTCCCCGCAAATATTCGGGTGGCTGATTGCTGTGGTTTCCCACTGGGTGATGGGGCCGCCACATCCCTACGCCTGAAAATATTTACATGAGATGTATTTATTAATCTCATGTAAGTTTTTTCTTTTTTTTTTTCAGAATTAGGGAATAACCCATCTCATTTGGGTACAATCGTGTTTACCGACTGAAAAGCATCAAACTTTTGAATTTTAACATTGGAACAATATTTTAAATGCGCGTTTGTGACGAATATAAGTTTTTCAATGATATTTTAACAAATGAAAGGAAACTTTGATGAATATTTGATGTGGCATAAGAATATTATTAAGAACTAGATTTTAATTCAATAAATGTAGCAAACAAAATAAAAAAAGTAAAAAGCAATGATGAAGTAGATCAGATGTTGATAACATATCCATCTGAAATGATGAAAATCCACAGCCTGCTTCCAGTCTCCGACCGGGTCAGGAATGGAATGAATGAAGCCCCCAACTAGTGGCGAGGATATGGACTGTGCCGGCTGCCGAGGCCTGACGCACTCCTCTGGGGCAATGATTAAATGAATGGCAGATGAAATGAAATGATAGTGGAGAGTGTTGCTGGAATGAAATTTTGACAGGGAAAACCAGAGTACCCGGAGAAAAACCTGTCTGCCTCCGTTTTGTCCAGCACGGATCTCACATGGAGTGACCGGGATTTGAACCACGGACCCAGCAGTGAGAGGCCGGCGTGCTGCCGCCTAAGCCACGGAGGCTTGATAACATATCCATCTATACAATGAATAAAAATAAAATAAAAAATAGTATTGACAAGGTGGAATAATTTAAAGATAAAACCATTTTTTGTCATAAATATCGTAAGTAGATACGGGGAGGGGTCAGCAAGAATGGTTAGTTTTGTATCAATGTATAGTGCGGGATGTTTCAATAATACACTTAACAATCAGTGGATAATAAGTGGACATTATAAACACAATGATTCTTTCTGTTTTATTCTGTACTGTATTGACTTAATTGACTGTATTCGATGTGAATAAATAAATCGTTGTACAGGAAAGGATAGAAGCAAGCCCAGTGGGGTCTGTAACATTGAAGGGCTGTTAATCACATTGTTTTTACAAATGCCCACCTTTGAAGACCGGTGTATCCAGCTGTGGAGATAGTTCTTGCCCTTTTTATTTTGCCCTGTTTTTTTTTTTTTTCCTCACTCCAGCTTCTCCTGCCTGTCATTCATGTTGTTTTTATCTCTCCTGTTCTTGTCCAATGTTGGTTTATATTTTCCTGCATTGATTTGTGATTTACATGTGAATTTTATAAACAGCAGTAATAAATGAACAACTTGAACTTCCAGCATGTTTTATGAATTATTAAAAATATTTAAAAAGATTAAGTTTTATGAACTAGCAAAATATATCTACAGTAGAGCGTCGTTTATCCGGACTAATTGGGACCGAAAGTGCTCCGGATAACGATTTTTCCGGAATCAAACATGCATTTATTTAATCGGAAAAAACATGCATAGTAAATTATGGTAATAACCTCCAAGCTTCTCATTTAGCTGCAACACTTTCTCACATAACAAAGGTCCAGCAATGGGATCTCCCTTATTTCTTGTCTGAATAAACCATAAGTACACCACTTCTTCCAATTTTTATCCCTAGCTCATCTCATGGTTCTACTCTTGTTAGACCCTCCTTCCCTATCTAACTTCGATGCATAATTCAGAATTTCAACTTTCCTTTCTTCAAATAATAAATTGTGGATTTTCTAACACTAAGTTTTAATTAGACTCTGCACACTCTCACCTTTATCCAGTTTATTAATGATCTCCACCTTCTTCTCAATGGATAAAACATTGCGATTTCGTTTTTCTTTTTTTGTCACTCAGAGAAGCCATTTTCACAACGTAATACAGTACTGTACACACAGTACAGTACACACACTCACATACTGTAACACAATGAAACATTATAGAGTAAACAAACGGGACGTGACATAAGAGACAACAATTGAAAACGAGAACCGACTCACTACTGTAGGCAGCGCGCGCTGCTCAGTAATTTTTTTTTTTGCTCGTCCGGATAATTGACGTTCCGGTTGTTTGACGTCCGAATAAACGACGTTCTACTGTATATTTTTTAAAATTTGAAGCTTTTTTTTGCCTAGGATACAATACAGTAATGTTTATAAAATTACCCTCCATTTTTTAAAATTTCATTTGCTTATAGTAGTCTAGCAGCCATGCCAGTTTTAGGAGCTTTTCTGGGCATATCTTGTTCCGTATAAGCCAACTATGGACCCAGCATTCAACTATTGTTTGGAGTGGGTCTTGATGTTTGCCCAGTAGTCGCGCATCCTCTGGCTGTGTTGTTCCTTTCTCTCCTTTACCCAGAGGCCACCTGTCTTCTTCCGTAGGGGTTTGTCCTGGAACTTCATTTGCTTGAGTTTACTCCTGAGAGATGTTCAATATTTTATGTCTTTTTCTGTAACTGCCAGCTCCAGCAGATCTTTGTCCACTTCAATCAGCCATGGTTACTTGGTCTTCCTTCTTTGCCAATATGTGAGAAGCTGGTTGGTCAGCCTGGTGGGATGCATCCCGGAGACCTGTCCATAAAATGTTAGACGTCTCTTCCTGGCCACGCCCCTAACTAATTTTTTCAGAGTATCTATAGAGCTTCCTGGTTAGGTCGTCTTTTGTATTCACTCCCTTCTTTGACTGGTCCCAATATCTTCCTCTCTTGGATTTCAAGTTTGTCCCTGAGTCCTTTCCTGTTTAATATGAGGCAATCAGAGGCATATAAGGCTTCAGGGCGGATGACTGTCTGATAGTGGGCATATAATCTATTAAAATTTTAAATAATTTTTAAATGGTCCAACTTCCTAGGTTTAAGCAATATTTTATTCATACTTTATTTCCTCCACTATACAGTGCTGACAATGTGCTTTACTAAACAGAATTTCCATGTTTTTCCGTAGGTTTCGAGACAATTTACACGGGCCCTGACACGGAGTATGTATGTGACCGACTGGTGCCTGGGACCACGTATCAAGTGCGAGTGTCGTGTATCAGTGCTGGGGGACGAAGCGACAGCTCGGATCCCTGTACTGTGATCACCGAGGCTGTGTGTCCCAGCAAGTGCTCGCCACCTAGACTGCACGGCAAACCACGAGCCACCTCACTCGCTCTAAAGTGGGGTCAGTATATTTGGTCATTTAGCCTAGTGATTCTCAGCTGAGAAATTATGCCTACCCTCCATTTTTATGTAGTCATCACATAGTTTGTACAAAGTGAGAAATTATTTTGGTCTTTGTCAAAAGTTGAAAACCAACACAGTCAATATTAGATAAAGATTCCCTTTTTTTGTTCTTACCAAGGATAAAAATATTTTTAATATCTTATTATTATTATTATTACTTCTTATCATCGAGGGAAATGGTACTACTTTATATATTAAGAATAGTTTTGAGTTTTCAGACCAACAAAATGTTGTATTTATTTAGAAGAAAACATATGATTTTATATTTTACCATGAATTCAAAACCACTTAAATATGCAGGTCATAAAATATAAAGAAACCAATTAATGAATTTTGGACAAATTTACCATTTATTTTGCATATAAAGTGAGAAATGCAATTAAATATTACTTACTTTTTCAGGCTACCCAGAATATGATGGTGGTGCTCTGCTAACAGAATTTGAGGTGATAATGAAGTGTCCTGACTCTTCTTTCCGGGTTGTTCATAAAGGAAAAGAAACGGAATGCACTGTATTAGACCTCTCTCCTGGACAGGAATATGTCTTCCAAGTTCGAGCGTGCAACAGGGTTGGGGTGAGTACACTTACATTCAGAGTGCTATTAAGTCTAATCTAGCTGTTAAAACTGGACACCTCTCACATAGTAATACATCTTGCAAAATGTTATTTTGATTGAGCATCTTTTCCTCTTCCTTTCAACTGATTCATCTACTGGCAAAGTATTTTTTTTAAGGTAGTAAACGGTAACTTTGAAACTTCCTACATATATATAGCCTTATTTTTAGCCAATTTTCTTGATACGAAATATAATTAAGTACAAGTTTCTCGGGCTTGTAGGCCGTGGTCCAGACAGGATATCCCGACGTTTCACCGGAAACTGCATCCGGCATTATCAAGGGTTCCCTTGATGAACGCCGGCCGTGAAAGCCTAAGCTGTTATGCGAAATATAGGTTGTCCGTGTGCATATGTGTATAATCTTTCTCCCCCTCCCCAAATGTATGGTTGTTTGAAGGAGGTGTGATTTCAATGAAATTCGGTACGGACTTCTGTGCCATAACTGTGACCAGGACTGTGCCTTTCTAATTTCGAGAAGTGCCACCAATCCAGCATGGCGGCCATGCGATACTAGGCATTTCCAGAAAGTAAGTTCCATTTTTATACATTGCTCTGGCATCATGGTTTGGTGCATGCGTGGTCATTGCTCCGAGTCATGGAGAAGGAAATGGTGCCATTATGAGATCGCTGTCTGTTCTTTGCACTTTACAGTGCTTGGTTAGAATGGCGAAGCTGATTGCAAATCCCACTGCTTGTGAGATTAGATCTGAATGCAATGAACACTAAACCAAGTCCCTTAATAAGAATCTTTTGATTTTCCCACCCCATCAATACTTTATTATTCTCATTAACACTCGCGGAACAGCGAGGTAATCTGCCCCTTATGCCATGCTATGACAAGTGCCTCCAAAATGTTGGGAGCTATGTTGACTGATAGTTTATGATTTGTAGTGTGTTTTGAAATAAATAGTTTGTATCTGTGCTCGTTTTGTTTTTATCACCCAACGGAACTTACTTTCTGGACGTACAATGTATATTTCACTGGTACTCAGCATTTCTGAAACTATTGCAGTAATTAACTTGAAATTTTGTATGATGATAGAAGACTATAAGTTTTTTCATTATATGACTTTTAGAAACATGCTAAGCACAAAACGAACATGGAGGCCATGCAAAGTTCAATTATTTAAATGAGCCTTTCAGGCGATGTAATCATCCAAGTCCAGTGAAATTTATCATATAGTAATCTTTATTTAGAGCTTAATATACTGGCATCTAATGTATTTAAACTGTTTTGAAAAATTCAAGATGGTGACTCTGTGAATTTTTAAAAACTAATTTATTTCTTGTATTCTACAGGGTGGGCGGGAAGTAACTAGGTATTATTAAATGGCTGTTAAGTGTTTAATATTGATGGAATAATATTGGAAATAGCGGAAACATACAGAACATTAAATAGGATAGTGATTTCTCATGCTGCGTAGAACAGACGGTGGCTGCGAGAGGGGGTACACTCAACAAAGATGGTAAATCGCCTGACAGTAAGAGAACGAGCACAGATTACTTCGCGCTATGAGGTGTGGAATTCGATCGTTCGATGTCAATCGACACAATTGCCATTACTGGGTAGCACAGGATCCTGGAGTTACGGTGGAAAAGTTGCAGTCTTGTCCAAAAGTGACCGTGTGGCGTTGAATAACGGCTACAAATGTCGTCGGCCCATATCTCCTGCGTGGCACAATTAACAATTAACGGAGAACGCTACCTTCAAATGCTTGAGGATAACGTTTGGTCCACGATATCTGGATGAGAAAATACCACCGACATTATCTTCATGCCCACCGCCTCACTTTGCATATGTAGTGCGGAACTGGTAGGATGAGAAGTTTCCAGGACGTTGACTGGGGAGACTTGCATATCACGAATGGCCTGCAAGAAGTTCAGACCTGACACCCTGTGACTTTCTTTTATGGCGCTGCGCAAAAGAGGAGGTGTACTGGACAAAACCTCGCTCATTGGACGAATTGGAAGGGCGGATTCGGGATGTTCTTACCAACGTCCCACACAACTTCCTCCAGAAAGCTGTAGATTCCATTCCAGGTCGTTTGAGGAGTTTGGTCGACGCCACATGTGCCTACATCAAAATGTAATGGAATTGTGTATGGTATGCAATCATATTCCCATATAACAGTGTATTGGACGTACTATGTCCCTATCCTGACGTATGCCTCGGAGACTTGGGTTATGAAAGGAAGGGAGAAGAGCAAAATACAGGCCAGTGAGATGAGGTTCTTGAGAAGCAGTATTGGAGCTACAAAGATGGACAGAATAAGAAATGAGAGGACCAGAGAATTAATGAAGGAGGAACCATTACAGGATGGTATAGAGAAATCTAGACTTAGATGGTATGGACATGTAAAACGAATGGAGGAGAAGAGGATACCCAGGAGAGTACACGAGACGAAGTGGGAAGGAAAGAGACCGAGAGGAAGACCGAGAGACAGGTGGCTGAAGGGGGTGGAAGAAAGCGTGAAGAAGAAAGGAGAAGACTGGACAAGGATGGAGGCTGAGAGATGGTGGGAAGACAGAAGATGTTGGAGAGGCTTGTGTTCCAAACAGACCAGGCCAGTGGCTGGAAACTGTGCAAGATGATGATGATGAACAGTGTGCATACTGTATTAATTTCAAATAAATAACTCTGCAAACATAAAAGTTATACGTCAATTTCAATACCTAGTTAATTCCCGCCCACCCCGCAATGAAACTTTTCTTAATGAACCACTACTATAATATTTATCTACTGGACCATAAATCTATGGCTTACATGTAATAAATTAGACAGCACACATCTCAATTCTTGAGGATATGAATTTCCCTAACTCGTCAAGGAATGATCTGATATCTGTGAAATTGGCTTAGTGAACTACTACTATAGTCTAAAACTACAGGTGTATAAATCCAAATCTTACTTTTAATTAATTAGAGATAGCACACACGCCATGTCTCAGAGAAAATATTCTCTAACTCCTCATAGGATGAGTTGATCTAAGTATTGCTATGACTGAAACATTCTGACATATAATTTTCTTATATAGTTAGGTAAAAATAATATCGTATGGCCTCGGGTGCCGGGTGCAAGCTTTGTTATTTGACACCCAGAGGGTAGCTTGCATGTCGAATTTCGTTGTTCCTTGAAGCACTATGAAAGTCAAGGAGGTTAGATATCTAAGCTCCTTGAACACTATAGCGCTTTCTAGTAGAGAAATGAGGAACTTTGTGTTGGCGGAAACTTCTCGAAATTAATTTTGCCATTATGAACACGGCCTACTGAATTCAAATGGGTTCTTTGACATGCCAACATTGTATGACATGCGTGTCGTAATTTTTGGCGCCTTTCAAAAATCACTTACCATTGCCAGGAGCGAACCTGCAAGCTTGGGGTTAGTAGACCGACAAGTTAACCACTTGCCCACCGTGGCGAGTATAGTTACATAGTCTCTATTGATCCTCTTGTTACATTCTCACTTATAAATAGAATGACACGTTCAGCAGCCATCGCATCATCAATTAATCTACGATTGAGCAATTCTGCAGACCAAATATTTCACTGGAATAAATATTTACTGCAATCCTTAAAATTCTCATGGATATATTATATTTCAGTCAAGAGCACCTTACCATGTTTTTAATGTATTCGGAAGCGTAAGATAGCTATGCTACTGTTCAATGTCTACAAAAGAACATCAAAAATCCTAGACTAAAGAATATGAACAAAGGAGTGACAGTAATGATTGTGATCAGTAAAAACGGAAGATGTGATAGCAAGCATGGTGGTTAGTTATCAAAATAAGGCACTATAATTGGCTGATTTTTCTCAAACACTTACACGTTATTGGTTCAAAACGAAGGAGTGATGCATATGTGCATTCTACTAGCTCAAATCTAAACACAGTCTGAATTACAAAATTAAGTTGCTGAAGTTTTTTTTTCTAACATATTTTCCAAGTTAATTTTTCTTAATTAACAGGTAAGATTCACTTAATATTTGATGATGAATGTACAATAAAATGATAAATTTAACCATTTTTGGTTTTGTGGGATCTGTATTGACAACAAGATTGTATTCCTTTCGCAAAGGGTTAAGTTTCCACGTAGTTAGTACTATAATTTTCTTCTTAAAGACTAATTGTAACAACTATTAACTACTTAGATATAGGTTAGTATAGCCCAGAAACTATGTCTACTCATATATCTGACAACTGGGCCCTTAACAAAAACAGTCCCCTACATATGATTTAAGGAGATTGAGCCTGCTAATGCTTGAGTTCTGTATGCTGTTGGCAGGCTGGACCCTGGTCCGAGGTGCTGGAGGTGTTGAGTGGGGCAGCTCCCCCGGGGTGTCCTGGTTCACTACAGGTAACTTGTCGATCGCCCCATAGTGTCCTAGTGCAGTGGGAGGAGCCTGCAAGCAATGGTGCTCCAATCACAGACTACCGGCTCGAAATGTGTTCCACAGACAAGGAGCACGATTATGTGACTATTTTCCATGGCCTAGCTACCGCGCACGAGGTGAAAGGTCTCCAGGCAGCAACGCCTTACTTCTTTAGGATACAGGTAAGATGCACTTCATTTTGTATGATGAATATTCAATACAATGACATAAATTTAGCCATTTTTGGTATAGTGGGATCTATATTCACAACAAGATTGTATGCCTTTAGCATAGGGTTAACATTCAACATAGTCAGTGCTATAATTTTCTCCTTTAACCCTATCCCGCCCTTAGCGCCCGAAAGCGCCCATCTCTTGACTTATCCTTCCGGTCCTTAGCGCCCGAAAGCGCCCGGTCGCATTATCTGCACACGTCTGCCATCTATGCGTCAGGTTTGTAGTTTTCTCAACTCTAAAGTGTTTATAAAGCATTTACGAACGTGAGTACAATCCACAAGGCAGTGAAAACAAAACAATAGCGTAAATCTATCTTGAACTTCCGTGCACTCTCATCAGGTGTTTCGTTCGTAAAACATGGCGGGATTGAGCAATGCCGAAAATGAAACCGAGCTCAATATAGGCGATGAAAGTTACGCAGAATCATTTAGTATTGGTGAAAGTGAGATTTTAGTCAGTGAAGAATGATGATAATTTCAATGATAATAGTGATGTAAGTGAAAACGGAGACCAAGAAATCGGACCTGACGGCGATGTCCCGGCATTTCAGGTAACACAAACAATTCGTTTTTTACTCCGAATGAGTTTTTGGAGAAATTATTTTGTAGTTTCATTTGGTTGTGCTAATAAAAGGAATATTCCAATCGTTAGTATCGATTCTTTAAAAAATAGTAATAAGTTTATGCTTATACCGGTATTTGTTTATATCACGCCGGCCCTCAATTCTATAGTATTTGACAATTATAAATAAAACTGTTTAGTACGTATCGTGATATGAATAGACAATGTTTGTTAGGTGTTCTCCTCACTTTGGGAAATGTTGTATAATATAATGAAAGTATTCTCTTCAATGTGAGAGTTATAGGTTATGTTTACATGTCGTCTGGCGATTTCTCCAGTATCACCAAGATACTGGTTTGAACCAAGAACCTTAGGACTCCAAGAAGGGAGATATGGATGTGATGGTATGTTTTCTAATATTGTTGAAAATTTGAATACATTATGGTCAGTCGTTTTCATTATATTATACTTTTTCTGAAACAATGTACTTAGATGCATTTCTTTCTAAATAATAGGGTAAAACCTGGGGATAGGCAACCTGAAAAGGTTAAAGACCAATTGCAATTTATTTTGTACATGCTTTGAACAATGTAGTGTTCTTTTTCAGCAAAAATCAACATTTCCAGTCAAACACATCTCTTTAGACAATACACATCTTTACATTAAAAAAAAAAATGCTTTGGTACACATTAAAATCATTCAGTCTGCTTTGTGGCATAGTTACTTAACATTCTTGGCAGTCACTGCTAAGGTCCGGGTTAAATTCCTGGCTCTGCCAAGAAATTAAATTCTGATCTGAGGGTTGGAACGTGATACAGCCTTGTGAGGCAAAACTAAGGTGAATTCGGTTCTCACCTCGACCATCCTGGAAGTGGTTTACCGTGGTTTCCTCCACTTCTAAAGGCAAATGCCGGGATGGTTCCTAACTTAAGGCCATGGCTGCCTCCTTGCTAATCCTTGCCTGAAATAAAAATACACACACTAATATAGACACCACAATAACACACACATCCAAGTGCACAGAGATAAATGTCCATGATGCCCAACCCTCTCAAATGAAACAACAGACAACTAAAATTTGTTCATGCACACTTATCACTTTGTCCTTGTAAAATGTATTCCATTCTATGGTTGGTAGGGTTGTCTTGGTTTATTGTCCATTGTGAGGATTGTAAGCTTATTTCCATTATCAAAATTAACAAAATTATCACTGTTGAAGGGAAGAGACAAGGGAAGAGTACCTGGAAAGAAAGAAGGAGGCAAAGAGAGTAGTGGCTGAGGAGAGAAGAAAGTGGATGGAAGAGTGGACAAAGATGATGGAGGATAGTGAAGGTACAAAAAAGGTCCTGTATGGGATGGTAAAAAATAAGAGGCGGAAGAATCCTACGGATTGTTAGAATGGTGAACAAAAGGGGACAAGAGATAGAAAATAGGGAAGAACTGAAGAAAATGTGGAAAGAATATTTTGAAGAACTTCTGAACCCAAATGGAAAAGATGGTGAGGAGGAAGAAATCGGGGAAGAGGAAGATGAACTGCAAACAGAAAAGGACTTAACATGGAAAGAAGTGGAAGATGCAGTGAACAAGATGAAAGGAGGGAAGGCACCGGGTGTGGACGAGTCGGGTGTGGAGATGGTGAGAGCAGCAGGAGAGGTGGGGATACAATGGTTGTGCCGAGTGATGAGGACAGCATGGAAGGAAAGGAAGACCCCAGAAAACTGGAAAAAAGGAATAATTGTCCTGATCTTCAAGAAAGGTAATTTGAGGGTGCGCAAATGCGAGGGAGCCGTGTCAGTACAATTACTGGCACGTTAAAGATCCCCTTCGGGGCAAGATTCCGGCACCCCGGCGTCTCTAAAAGCCGGTGTAGTTAAAAGGGACGTAAAACCAATAACATTATTATTATTATTATTATTTCAAGAAAGGTAGTAGAACAGATTGCAGAAACTATCGGGGAATAACACTGATGAGTCATTGTGCAAAGATCTTCGAGAAAGTTTTGGAAAAGAGAATTAGGACAGGGATAGAAGGAGGGATGAGGGAAGAACAACATGGCTTCAGAGCAGGAAGGTCCACAGTGGATTTGATTTTTGCTGTAAGGCAGTTACAAGAACAGCACTATGAGTATGGAACAGATCTACTGATGGCCTTCCTGGACATTGAGAAAGCATATGACAGTGTATGCAGAAACAAAGTATAGAAGTCCCTGGAGGATAGAGGAGTAGAGAAATGGACTATAAAGAGGATAAAGGGGATGTACAAGGGAAGCGTGACCTGTGTAAAAGTGGGAGGAGAGAGATCAGACTGGTTGGAACAGATAAACGGCCTGAAACAAGGAAGTACACTGTCACAGTTACTTTTCATTGTGGTGATGGATGACATAATGACCCGAGTGGCACAAGTAATTGGGGAAGGAAAGATGAAAGCAATGGTGTTTGCAGATGATTTGATGATTTGGGGAAACAAGGAGGAGGAGGAGGTACAGGAACAGTTGGACGTGTGGGAAGGAATAATACAAGGATATGGGATGAAATTTAGCATAAATAAGAGTGAGATGGTGATCACAACAAGGAAGAAGGAAAGTACCACAACGGGAATAACAATTGGTGGGGAACAGCTGAAGAAAGTGGAGAGTTTCAAGTATCTGGGAAGCCTGATACAAGATAATGGAAGAAACGATAGAGAAATAAATGAGCGGGGGAGGCAGGCAGAAGCATTTCGGAGGAGTGTGAGAAGCATGTTATGGAGCAAGGATGTCCCTCAGAACAGCAAAAAGATCGTATATCGGACGTACTATGTCCCTATCCTGACGTATGCCTCGGGAGACCTGGGTTATGAAAGGAAGGGAGAAGAGCAAAATACAGGCCAGTGAGATGAGGTTCTTGAGAAGCAGTATTGGAGCTACAAAGATGGACAGAATAAGAAATGAGAGGACCAGAGAATTCATGAAGGAGGAACCATTACAGGATGGTATAGAGAAATCTAGGCTTAGATGGTATGGGCATGTAAAACGAATGGAGGAGAAGAGGATACCCAGGAGAGTACACGAGACGAAGTGGGAAGGAAAGAGACCGAGAGGAAGACCGAGAGACAGGTGGCTGAAGGGGGTGGAAAAAAGCGTGAAGAAGAGAGGAGAAGACTGGACAAGGGTGGAGGCTGAGAGATGGTGGGAAGACAGAAGACGTTGGAGAGGCTTGTGTTCCAAACAGACAGACCCAGTGGCTGGAAACTGTGCAAGATGATGATGATCACTGTTGAATTCTAGTTTTTAAATAATGCCCTACATCTGTTGTGTTCATCGATAAAATGAACTGTTGAAACTATTGACATTAGCTTACTTTAATCAACTGCTTATCGTCGTTCTTGCTGGTGTAATTCTTGAAGTATCCCAGCTGTTGTGTAACTGTATCAAATGACTCCATTATTCACTCTCCTTATTGGAAGACCAGTTTAGTTTTGACTATAGGTCTGATAGCCTAGTTTCGACTATACTCTTTAAGCTGGGAGAATGCGATTGACAGTTCTCGTCTCGCCATGTGGTCTGAGAACAAAGTTGCCAAACTGTAAAAGCCAGGGATACAGCTGACCAGGCACTGAAGCACATGGGTTGTAATATTGCAACGCAGTGTATTAGACATCAACTATGTGAACATTGGGTTGGTCAAGAGGCAGAGGGGTGATGACTGACGTGGAATTTCCGGTCAAGTGTCACTTCCTCCAAGCGTATGGAGTATATACTATAGGTTGGATATCTTTGTGAAGAATGACAGGTTCAGTAAAAGTAAAAGACTTACCTAGACTTTAATCTTTTACTTCAATTTTTCTGCAGCCAACTATACCATAAGATCGTTTTAATCCTCAGTATTTCTTTTTACGTTCAGTTTTTCTTTCCTTATCCATCAGTGTAGTGAGGTGTCCATAAACATGAAAGCTTTCCAATATTGTCATAATATTCTTATTAAGGCTATCTGACCTATAGTCTAAACTTAACTTGCCTCTTAAATATGGAGGAGAGTGGATAATGGATTCATTTAATGCAGTTGATTGAAATACATTTCTAATCAAAGTTTGTTCAAGAATGGGAGACGTTATTAAATTAAGATACGTTGATCACAAAATCACTGCTCGTAAAACTGACTGGTTGTTCTTGTAAAGATTGTTTTAAAACATATTTCCGTAAGCTTTCGAACATATAATTTATCCGCTTAAAATGACGTGTATGCGTAAATCCTAACCTCGAAATGTACGCTATTCGTATATGCATGGTAATTTAACATAACAAACCATATTTTAATCTTCATTAACTCATTGATTCGTTGCGAGTTACAAGATGCCAACACCACATACTACTTTGCAAATAATAACAATTTTTAAAAACCCTGAATATAAGACGACCCCAAGTTTTTATAACACAAAAAGTGGGAAAAAAACGTCGTCTTACATTCGGGTATATACGGTACCTCTTCCACTCCTTGATCTTTGTGTGGGAGCGACAGTTTTACTCTTTTCCTTATTAATTTTCTTTCCTCATTTATCAATCGCTTCTTTCTATATGTCCACCTGTTCTTGTACTTCCCCTTCACTTTCACCCAACAGCACAATGTCATGCTTTTAATGTTCCTGACTCAGTCCTGTTGTTGATTTTTATAAGTATTTAAACTATGATGATAAATAGAAGAGGTGACAACACCCTCCCTTGTGTCACAAGAAAACCCTTTGAACCGTAAATTGTCCATCTGATTGAGATGTGGTACAAGAAGTTTGGTAGGAATGCTTTATTCAGTGATGCCAATTAGACTCTGTTCTTTATTTAATGCCTGCTTTGGGGTGTTAAATTTTGCACATTTGAGTTCTGTGTGCACAGGAGCAAGTGGTAGGGAAGTAAGTGGGGGTCGGCACATCTGCCACACGATTGTTCTTTCTCTCCCCACACACACACAGTCTTTCCAGTTACAAAGAGTTTGTTTGAGTGACAGTATAAGATAACTCATCTAGAGGAATATTCATTGCAAAATAATCATAAAATTCTCGTGATAAGACCATTTATTAATGATTCTTCACCTGATCTCTATACCTGCCATTACCATCCAGTAAGTACTATTTCCGTAACATCTGAAAATTAGGGTAGCTTTTGATGATGCAGAAGTGCCAGACTGCCAGGGATGTGTGATCACAGCCACCGAATTCTAATTCAACTCTTGCTCAGTGGTTTTTTCAACCTCATGCTGCTCTGTCTGGTAAAAGCATTTGCTCTCTCGTAACCACATGTTGGTGGAATGCAATGCCAAAAATTGAAACTTGAACAGAAAAATATATAGTACAAGATTTTTATATGTTCGGCAAGAGGGAAGTAAATTGTGTCAATACTGTTATGTATGTCTTTGTATGACCTCGTAGTTCCGCCCCTTAAAACAACAATAACTAACTGAAACAAAGGAGATTTGGAAAGTGCATTTGAATGTTTCAGCAATACACAAGAAGTGGAACAGAGATTCCAAAAATTAACAGGCTCAGAAATAGACCACACTGCCTAGAATTTCAAATTTTTCAAAAAATGAAAGAAATCTATTAAAAATGAATCATAACATTGCTTTATTTTCTTAGGGGTGGGGATTTTGTAAAATATCAACCTCTTCGCTGCTCTGAAGCATTTTATATCACCATAAATGATTACCTCATTAGAAGTTTATCTCAGTAAATAATACAGTCAATCATAGTGGTATTTTTCTATTTTAATTGATATTGTGTATTACTGCCATGTATTAACTTGTTTAATTCAGTTGGTTTGTCTTGGTAATAACTCTTTTTATTTGGATATTGTACAGGCTAGTAATACTGCAGGGTGGAGTTCACTCTCAGCTCCTAGTCTCGGCTTGACTCCCCCTTCATCACCTGCAGCTATCTCTCAGCTGCGATACTCCGCCACCCCTACCAGCCTTACCCTGTCTTGGCTAGAGCCTGCTTGTCATGGAGCTGATATCCTACACTACAGCGTCGACGTGGGCGAACGTATTGAGTCTACAGAAGGACCTGAGCTGGAACACACCGTCCACAACCTGCAGCCCATGACCACTTACAGGTACTGTACCATTACTCTACAGTGGGATTCAAACTATCTTATCAGAATAGAGAATATACTGGTATTAAGTCAGAATGTAATTTCTTTTGTATTGATGAAGACATTTTTCTTTTCTTTCAATCTCGTGTTAAAGTCCAGTGTGTTGTGTTTGAGTCTTCAGTCTTCTGACTGGTTTGATGCAGCTCTCCATGCTTCCCATTCCTGAGCTTATCATTTCATCTCTATATAGCTACCACACCCTACATCTGAGGCAATCTGTTTAACATATTGTAACCTTGATCTACCCCTACAGTTCTTGTCTTCAAACCTTTCTTCCGTAACTAAGTTTGCTATTCCTGGATGTCTTAGTATGTTACCTACCAACCTATCTCTCCTCTTCCACTCGTAACCCTGTCTACCCATCTGATCTTCATCATTCTCCTGTCACATTTCAAAAGCTTCTAATCTTCTCTTTTCTGCTGCACCAACTGTCCAAGTTTCACTTCCATAGAGCGCCATGCTCCAAACAAATGACTTTCTAATACCTAAATTTATATGTGATGATGTCAACAGATTTCTTTTCTGTAGAATGCTTCCCTTGCCTGAGTCAACCTACTTTTTATATCCTCTTTGCTTTGTCCAAAACAAGTTATTTTGCTTCCTTAGTAGCAGAAGTCTCCTACTTCCTTTAGCTTTTCACCTGCCAATTTCACATCAATAGAGGTTTTCTAATTTCTTTTGGCTGCATTCCATTATTTTTGTTTTACATTTTTGATTTGCATCATGAATTCTTTCCTTAAGATAGAGGCAATAGAATAGGCCTGAAAATATTTTTCTGTAGGGACTGGTGTTATTAAAATTTGCTTGATTATCTTATAACATGAAAGATAGTTATTTAATACGAAACCAACATCTGCGAGTTGTGTTGGAGTCAGCAATCCAGTCATTTAAATTGTTGACACTGTCAAATCACCCTCAAGATGATCAATGAATCAGAGTAATGAGCTAAAACTTAAATAACTAGATAAATTGTGACTTCAATATGTTCTCTTTTCTCAAAATATATTTTTAATTTTAAACTGTTCTCTTTTTTAGGTTATATCATAATCCTCATAAGTATTTTTATATTCTCCCACCAATCAGAGGTCCAGAAACAGTTGTTTGACCAATTAGGTAAGGATAGCATCGCACCTGCGCTGAGATCCAAGGCCTTCTAATTTAAATTTCACTGCATGGCCTAGTGTCATAGTGGGGTAATCGAAGAGGCCATGGTCAAATACAAGGTATTCTCTGCGTCCCATGCGCTCTGTTCAGTACATAAAACTGGTGAAATCTCTACAGCTATTTATGAATATTTATGTTCAAACATAAAATAGTTATAATAATTATCGTTGAACATAAACAGTCGTATTCAACTCGCCTATAATGGTAATTAAGACACTCGTATGGAAATTATAAAACGAGCATATGCGAGTTGCATTATGTACTATTTTAAGCTTTACCTATTCTTTCTTAAGATCTAACGCTCTTAATATTGCATATTCAGTTCTTGTTTCTTCCATATTGCAACTTAAACTTGGGTGTCACAGGTTTGGCTGAAGAAGGGCTGTTAAGACTGAAACATCTCTAGAAAATAAAGTAACTTAAGCTTTCTGTTTGAACATTGGGAATTTTTGGCTATTGAGGCTATATCTCTCTGGATATGTTCTGCGATTTCATTTACTTTTTCCTCGTTAAGTACACGTTTTTTAACACTTCGCTTCTTATCGAGTAGAGAACCAGTTCCCCTCATTTGTTTACGAGCTTCCGCATGGTCTCTCTATGTGGAGGGTGCACACCTGAAAAATGTGTTATGAAACATTTAACGACTTCCCTGCAAGACTCTGTTTTCACATAATTATCGTACATAAATACCCTTTCCTGTACCGTGTACACACGTGGAGGCATTATGAGAATTATACCCAAAAGTAACACTTCACAACTCGAAAATAGTTGGAGCGACAGATGAACACTAAATACACGTTATAAGCATGGACCACACGTTATAAGTATGGACCAGAACTGCGAAGTGCGTGCTGTGTAACAGGAAGTGATCAGTCAACGGGAGGCAGATAAGCTTGGTGCGCTGGCCGGCCGAGTCATGAGAGAGACTAGCTGTAGAATGTACCTCTAAAATAAAACTAGCCTATACATTATGAATGTAGTGGTTATTTATTGTTTTAAGGGGCGGAACAGCTAGGTCATCTGCCCCTTTATGCATTTAATACAAAGGGGTGAGGGGGTTAACAGGAGGCCTTAAATTCCATAGTGACCCAATTGTACAATCAGTATCCTTCTCTTGACATCGCAATGCCAGGTGTGAGAAAGGCTTGATGATTCATCACAAGGTGACCTGTCCTGACATGAATGTCATAGCACAACTCTCATTTAATGCATGTGTCTCAATGAAGCTTGTAAGAAGTCGCAAGTTGTCTTATTAATCACTTCACACTGGTAATCTCCTCCCTCCCCCTCCTTACCAGCTGGCAGGGGTCAGTGGTAAAGTGTAGGTCTTGAAACTGAATTCAAGCTCTGCTGCCAGTTCGAATCAGGTCATGGGTATGGATGTGTGTTGTCTTTAATTGTAAGCCCATTCAATTTCTATGATATAATATATACATTACAATAATCTTTCCTCATTATACCAAAACATATATTACAAGTATAAATAAATTGTCTGCAAACCTATTCATTATCCACACCAGCATGTAGCTTACATCTACCAGCTCCTTAAGTTTATAGATATCTGCTGCAGCCTTGAAATAGCTTAAATATGGTCGGTGTTGAAGATTAACACGAGTGAAGAGGCAAAATATATATTCAGTGACATTTGAGCTTCAGAGTCTTTGAGCAAAGGAACAATTTTCAATGAATTTCTCTGTAGTTAATGAGTCAGTATGCAGATGGTGGTGGTCATTGTTTTAAGGGTTGGCACATAGAGCTGATCTGCCCCAATCTAGTGTACAATGCAGTGAACTTGAACCTTGTTTCTTTATTGTAGGTGTCGAGTCCAGGCTGTGAATAATGTCGGCCCAGGCCCTTTCTCAACTGTGCTGCGAGCATCTACCCTCCCTCTTCCTCCTGCCCCTCCAAGACTGGAATGTGTTGGGGTAGGACACAATTATTTGAAGCTCAAATGGGGTGATGGCAAGAACCTTGACTTCACCCAGTACACCGTTGAAGTGGAGAACTATTCCTCAAAAGAGTAAGTACTGTTACTGTTCGTAAATCCACATAAGAAAAACCTCATTAATATTCTCTAACTTGTGAAATATGCACCAATGAGCAAAATTTGATTATACTTGGCTTCGAAAGTAGAGAACCTTTTACCTCAACCAGTCATCCACAGTGACAGATTTATGAGTGGTTACTACTTGTGATAACTACCGACATGACGAGCAGTTCTCTCTTATAACCTTTGTTCCACCCTGCCACTAATAAGTAAAAAAGTAATTGGTATTCTGCCCGAAGGCAGGTCCGAGCCTCTGAAGAGGCTACCCCCCAGCTGGAGTTTACATGCGGTAGGGGGCCAGGGCCTTTCCGCTCCTCCTCATGTTAGCCGACAGCGTGCAGTACCTAGAACCGGCATACCATCCAAGTTCCGACCATGCCCAATGCTGCTTAACTGCGGAGTTCTCATGGGATCCGGTGTTTCAACATGGCCAGACCGTTGGCCCTGTCACTAATAGGGGGAGGATTTACACAGTTGCATAATATTTATTACTTTCTTATGTTAGGTGATAATTTGAATTACTGATGTCATAGTATTTTCTGCAGTAAAAAAGCGCACATTCCCAATAATTGTCAATCTATTCTTCAGATGACGTTATGATTTCATAGAAATATTTTAAGGTTTAAAATTTCAACAAGTAACTTGGAGAAGGCGTGCACAGTCTTCAAGGACGGTCTAGCAGATAACATGGTTTGAAAGACAACTGTGTATAGATTGTCAGCATTAAGTGCAGGAAACAGAGGACGAGTCCATTCGAAGGTACTGTGAGAGAGGCAACACAAGCTTGAGTGACGATATGAAACAATATTCTCATGTGCTCGCATATGCTGCTGATTTATTTGATTTGCTCTTTACAATAAATTCATGAAACTTAATACTGTACTTGATTTTGAATAACCCTATACAGTATAAACACCAATAAAAATTAAACATTCTCAGAATCCAGTCCAAGTTCCCACTTAAATGTACTGTATGACTACTTAAATGCTTGACTTTTTATTTTGTGTTGCAGTTTTTATGCAGTATACCATGGGACAAGTCATAGCTGTAAAGTTCATCGGCTCCATGAGCTGACGAGGTACAGGTTTCGTATTTCTGCTGCCAATGATGCTGGGCAAGGGGACTGTTCTGAGCCGCAGGAGTTCTCCACTTGTATCGCACCACCGCCAACTCTTAAAGGTGAGCTCCTCCGCATTGTTGTGTGATGTGGGAATACCTGCACCACTTCCCACTCTTCTCTGACTCTCCTTGTTTCTCTGTTAATCTTGTTCTAAGTGGCTTCGGTGGCATAGTTGGTAGCATGCTGAGTTTCTTTACCCAAGATCGCGGGTTCAAACCCGGCCAAAGATATCGGATTTTTTAAGAGCGTTAAAAAATCCCTCAGTATGCTTTCCTTCGGAGGGGAAGTAAAGCCGGCTTGCCCATGTCATAGATTTGTGGCATGTAAAAGAACCTTCCACTAAATACAATTGTGTGAAACTAAATTTGTATGTAAGATTTGATTAACACTATTAAGTTCCAACGTTTGCCGCCAGGTTGTGGTTGCATCTAGTAGCCAAGTTCTTAGCTAGGTGTCGTTGATGGTAACATTTGGTAGCAAAAGTAGGAACTACTTGTAATTGATTATCTGTTGTCCTTACCTGAATTACAGATAACACACACTAATACAGCCATCACAATTAACACCGGTTATCAGACAGATTGTACACACACCTAAGTACACAGGGCTACATGATCACGTTGTCGCAGCCCCTAAATTGAGGAACCAATCAACAAATCTTGTTCTGAAGTCTTGCATATTCTCCCTGGTTTCCTGTGGCTTTGCACTTCCTACGTTCATCCATTAAATCCAGTATCTCTCCAGTGATCAATGGTTTGTATAGTTTCCATCCCTGACTAATGAATTTGATATGATTACTTTGGGATGAATTCCTCTTGGACCATGAATTATCCTACGCCGACTGATGTAATTAAATGTGTATTACAGCTCCAAAGGTGAGTGATATTCACCTGAGAAGCTGTATGGTGGAGTGGAGTCCGTGTAAGCCATCGTGGGCAGACTCTATAATTTACCAAGTGCAGCTGGCTCGCCTCCGAGACCAAGAATATAAACAGGTAAGTGAAAATACCTGTAGACACAAGATTTCAGAAGTCTCTTTCTCTTTTAAGAGTTAATTATTAAGTGGATGTGTCATCACTCTCTTTTCTTTTTTCAATTGTTTATTTTTATTTTTTATAACCATGGGAAAGGTGTGATCAAATGATAAACACAAGTTTTATCAGGCCTTGAAATTGGGTAATACAGTCTTTAAGGGAGTTGTTGTGTGTCCCAAAATGATTACCTGACCTTTAGCTAATTGTGTTATTACTGTAACATCAATGTGATACATTCTTCACATAATGGAAATTGTGTGTAATTCATGCAGTTCTTAACATTTTTAGTAACTCTGATAAATTACTTTATGGTAATTTCCTTCACTATTTTGTTTGATGCATCTTGAGTGTCATGGCAAATAATTACACAGGCTTGCGATGAAAAGAAATATAAGGGAAGTGATATCTGAACTTTATGTATTTTTCGTTGCTAATTTCGAGAACGGTAATTCAAAAGTTCTATCCCTTCACGTTTTCTTGAAAAATTCAATGATACTTGGATTTTTATGAACATTTACCTGTGATTGAACATAATAGAAGAACGTCAAGAAGCTTCAAAGGAAAAGGACTACGTACTTGAATAGACACTTTGTTTGTTTTGCTTTGTTTTTTGCTCAGTTTAAAATTTGTTTTGAACGTTCATGTAAACATTCCTCTTGGTCAATCGTCTATTTTATCTCGTAGAGCTGGGATATTAAGAGCTTTATCTAATCGAATTGGTGATGTGGCTTTATTAATGGCTATTGCTTGAATATTAAATTTTGGGAGATCTCCTAGAAACTGCACCACAAATTCATGTAAAAAGTTCAAACTCGAAGGAAAAAAAAACTTTTTTGCTCTCGATTTTAGCAAAAAATATTGATATTGATTTTACAAAATTCCTTGACGTGATGAAAAAAATGGTCATTTTCAAAATAAACACACCAAATAACATAAAAATTAGAGAAAACTTCTCTTGTATTTTTCAAAAAATTAAATTTTGCTGGCCTGCTAGTTAATTTTAAAGATCCCTTTATTAAAAGGCAACCAAACTGGCAAAGCTTTATTAACAAATGAGTCACTTAGTTTCAAAACCAGTCAAGGCCACCTTAAATAAAGATACTTTGATTTGTAAATTGGAGCTGATAGCCTCGATAGCCCCTTAAATCATGATTTGTAAATCCTATTCTGTGCCAGTGAAGTGAACTTGACTACTGATTTGCTTCAAAAAGTGTTCCTTTAGACAGAATTGAAGCACTCTCCAAATCAAATGTATGACAAACGTTTTTAATGCTTTGAAATATGGGAAGTAAGAATCGAAGTGACTCGTATTCACAGATGGACTTGACTGGTTTTGAAATTAAATGACTCAGATTATATAGATTTATATAATACAGACCCTTTTCTTAAAATTATATCTAAATATAATAAATTAAATCTATAGCATCGTAAAACTTGTAAATATGTGCAAATTGAATCTGCGGAAGTCCGGGTTCGATTCCTGGCTCTGCCAGAAAGTGTGAGGGCTGGAACAGGGTACACTCAGCCTCGTGAGGCAAAAACTGACAAGAGGTGGGTTTGATTCCTATTTCAGCCATCCTGGAGGTGTTTTTCCATGATTTCCCACTTCTACTCCTGATAAATGCCGGATGGTACCTAACTTATGGCCACGGCCGTTTCCTACCAAAATCTTGCCTCAATTGCAAATACACCCACTAGGACATCACAGTGACATAAGTTACCAGAGAACTTCTACACACACAAGTACACGGGGCTTCATGAACATGATGTTGCAAAGCCCCTAAAGAAACAGCAACATATAATCTTAAAAGAAGCATACAAGTTCATCATACGACTTTTGAAGATTATTTTACCATCAAATTCCCAAACCACCTACCATCTTTCACCACCTTGTCCTGAAGGATTCCAAGATCAGACATCAGTTAGTTCTCAAGCCCAGGGAAGCTTCCAGACATATGTCTGTTATCAATTAAGCACCTAACTGGTATATCATTGCTTTTTTTTTCTTCCTTTCTTTCTTTCTTTCTTTCTTTCTTTCTTTCTTTCTTTCTTTTGTTTGTTCAGTATATTATTGCACTATTCTAAATAGAATGGTTTGTTTGAACATTAATTTTATACAAAATTGTGTGTCGTAGGTGCACAGAGGAAGTGAAA
Source organism: Meconema thalassinum (assembly GCA_946902985.2). Classification (NCBI taxonomy): domain Eukaryota; kingdom Metazoa; phylum Arthropoda; class Insecta; order Orthoptera; family Tettigoniidae; genus Meconema; species Meconema thalassinum. The sequence continues at coordinate 252,433,119 of OX336393.1, forward strand.
CTAAAGTGCAACTGCATGACTTGGAACCAGGAACAGAATATAATGTTCGAGTGTGCCCTATTAGACAAGCAAGTAGTGGGGACTTACCAGGTGCTTATTCACCTCCAGGAGTCTTTGCTACAGCTTTGCCAGAACCTGTAATGACTTCAAATCCCAAGCCAGTCACTGCACAGGTAAGCAAAAAGAGTTCCATTCAATATAATTTTCCTTAGCATACAAGTGACAAATGATCCATAAAATAGCTGCAGAGAAAAGGCAACTCCCCATAACCCGTTAGGACACGCACGTGGGTGTTTTTTACCCAGGGCAAACTGAATTGTTAATAATTCTTGGTGCAACGAACATTCTGCCTTCCGCCCCTCGCTTCTTTACCAATGGACTCTCCCATGCTGTCCTTATTGCTTGCCGTTGTTTTAATGTTAGTGTTGTGCGAGCTGTTGACACGTTTGTATGCTAATGTCAGTCACGCGCGTGCTTGTGCAAGTTTACAGTGCGATCTAATTTTCTCGTGGCCTGGCAGATGTTTCGCGATGGACAGACTAACCGATAAGGATATAAGTGATTTACTTGGTGATGATGAACATGATGAAACTGTTGGTGGAAGTGACAATTCATATATAAACTTAGTTTATGAAAATGATCATGGCAGTGATACCAAGCAGGACAGTTGTGCGTCAGAATACGAAGGTACTTTTTCCAGTGAATCTGAACATGAAGATGATAAGGATAATATACTGTTAGGTATGAGACTTCATGTAGGGGAAGGTTAATAAAAGTATCATTCCCCAGAGCTCGAAATATTGCTATTTGTTTGCCTGGTCCCAAAAGGGAAGCTCAAATGCAAAGGCCATTATTGATTTTTAGGGGATAACTGTAGACTATGGAATAATTGCTTTTGCTTCTTGAAAAGAGTGATTACGTATAGTGTTTTGTAATGATAAACTGTTTGGGTAAAACTTACCCAGCATGCCCATACGTTACAAAACAGAGCACGATGGGTTAAAAGGGATCAGTTAAATGATCGAGAGACAAATCTCTTATAATATTTATTCCATGGATAGCTTTGAAATAAGTTGCAGAATGATGGCAAAAGACTTACCTATGCTATGAAATTAAATAAACTCCCTATAAGCAAGTATTACACTTATCCAAAACAACCAACAATCTAAATTTACAAGTGATATTTACTCAAAGATCTTGGCTCTTTTTGAAATTCTGATTTTTGGTTTTCCATAAATTTTGTTTATTATTATACTGTAATTATTAGTCTTAGAATTTCTTTTGAAAAAAACTGAAATAATGTCGACTGATCCACCACTCGAGAATATAATTAATATTGATGAACATGAAATCAAAATTGTTGATAAATTTAAATATTTAGGTGAAATTATCACCTATAATCTAAAAGAAAAACCAACCTGGCAGAATAGAATAAATAAATTGAATAAAGCCAATTATAAAACCAAAAATAAATACAAAATTAAAAAATCGTATCGATGGCAGAAAAATTAAGACATTATAAAACAGTTACACAGCCAGAGGTGACTTATGGTAGTGAAATTATTTTCAATACTACTAATACAGCTGAAATAGATAAAATACTTAAAACAGAACTAAGAATAATTAGGACATGCATAAATAAGCAATATCAAGTTAATGGTCATTGGACATAATACAGTCTCTAAGGAAATTGAACCATTATTAAGTACAATTATTAGAAAGAAACGGATCTCATTTTTTGGACATGTTCTTTGAACACCTGAAACTAGAATTAGTAGAAAAAAATAGTAGAGAATAGTAGTAAATCTATGACTTTAGTCTTATTTCTATCTTTTCCCGTATTGATTGTGATATATTACAAAAGTAAAGTAAAGTGGATATTTTTGTAATAAGTCACCTTTAATGGAATTTCTGAATCAAGAAGCGGAAGGAGTGCTAAGCACTAAGGAAATGAAAGGTATTACTCCCGATTCACTTCCTTTTTCCAACATTCCGACAACAGCTGCCCTCCAAGTAAATACGACAAAAAACTCCAAGGCAAGGAAATATCCGGCCATAAACCTCTTCGTGTTTTCTGTGAAAGTAAAGGGCATTGGGCACAGAACTGTAGAATGTTGACAATTTTTTTTAAAAGGTTGGAGAAATTAACTTTCAAAGAGGTGTTTTCTGTGCCCAAATAAAGGACCACACTGTAAGAGAGTGTCCCAAGAAGACCAAAGTATCCTGTTCTAAATGCAAACAACAGCATCACTTCTCTATCTGCCGCCAAGATGACTCCAACCACAGTAAGATCAAGGCAGAAATGCCTAACTTTTCCTACTTACAAACTACCTGTGTTTTGATTCAAGGACCTACAGGAATTTCAAGATTACTCAATGTTTACTTGGTGCAGCAAGCCAAGTCAAAACTCCTTGGTGGATAGTTAGAAACTTCATGTCACAGAAAATCGCGACTTGGCAGTCACAGCTGTTGAAGCAACTTACTCTGCCTCCAATTATTGCCGACTTATTGTATTGTATTGTATTGTATTGTATTTTTTATTCATCCATTCAATCATATAATGTACATTGTACAATGATATAGGACACGTCAATTCACAAATTATACTAATACTAATTTACAATCACAATAATAATATGGGCCTACACAAGGATAACCTTACATCTCTTAGTCCTATGAATACATAAACATAACTATTGATATTCTAAAAACTCTTTAACTGAGTAGAAGCAGTGCTCCAGCAAGAACTCTTTAGTTTTTATTTTGAACTTTATGTAATTTGCTGTACTTTTAATATTATTTGGCAAATGATTATACAGCGTTATAGCTGCATGGAATACACCATTTTTACATAGTGTTGTATTTGCAGCATGTACATGAAGATTGTTCTTTTGTCTGGTCTGGTAGTTATGTATATTTGAGTTCATCTCAAAGATATCCTCATTTCCTAAGCTTTGTTTGACAAATAATAGAAGTTCAAAGATGTAAATACATGGCAAAGGTAAAATTTTCAGTTGTTTAAACAGAGGCTTACATGTATGCAATCTAGTAGTTCCTTTCATTGTTCTAATTATTCTTTTCTGGATAATAAAGATTTGGTGAGCAGCAGGTGAATTTCCCCAAAATATGATTCCATATTTCATAAGCGAATAGCAATAAGCAAAATAAGTACTAAGAACAGTTCTCCAGCTAGTCGATTGTCTTAATACTCTCAATGCATAACAACTTGAGCTTAGTTTCTTGGCAAGTTTAGTGGTATGCGAGTTCCATTTTAGGTCATCCTGCAACCAAAGGCCTAAGAATTAAGTAGAAGAGGCGTTACCAATTTTAAGGTCATTTAAGATTATGGAGGGAGAATTAATACTTTTATTCTGAGCTGTGTGAAAGTTAAGAACCACTGTTTTACTAGTGTTGATAAGGAATCCATTATTGTTGAACCATAAGGACAGCTGACCTGTTACTTCCTCTACTGATTTTTGAAGTTTAGTGTCATTTTCACCCCTCATCAGAACACTTGTATCATCTGCGAATAGTACAGTTTTGAATGCAGGTATCTGAGATGGCAAGTCATTTACGTAAAGGAGAAAAAGTAGTGGCCCTAGAACGGACCCCTGCGGAATGCCATACTTCAAAAACATAGGATCTGAGTGGTAATATTTAAATATGTTTGTGGCATTTTCTAAACTTTTTTGTTCGACGATCTGTTGGCGATTATTTAAATATGACTGAAACCACTTACTAGCGATACCCCTGATACCATATTGATGGAGTTTATCAATTAGTATCTGATGATTTATCACATCAAAAGCTTTAGACAGGTCCAAAAACAGGCCACATACTCTCTTCCTTTCATCAAGTGACTCAAAAGCAGGATTTAAAAATTCATAAATTGCGGACATTGTTGATTTTCCTTCTCTAAAGCCATGTTGAGAGTCAGTTAACAATTTATATTTGTTTATGAAGCTAATTAGACGGTTGTACATTATCTTCTCTAAAATTTTTGAAAATATCGACAATAAAGAAATAGGTCTATAATTGGTTACGTTTTCTCTATCTCCCCCTTTAAATAATGGAATTACTTTTGCAATTTTAAAGATATCTGGAAATATTCCTGACATGAGAGATTGGTTACAGAGGTGTGTTAAGGGGGTAATTATATTTTGGATACATTTTTTAATTAGTATATCAGGAATGTTATCAACTCCTGAGCAATGTTTATTCTGTAGGTTCTTTACAATATTGAGGATTTCTGCTTCTGTAACATTTTCAACCAACATTGATTTTCCATTAAATGTTATATTCGCGAGTGTTGATTTTATTGCTTGTATATTGTTTACATTTAGTATTTTTTCAGCTATGGTAGCAAAATGCTCATTAAAAATTCTTGAGACATTTTGTGGGTCATTGATCTTCTTGGAGTCTTCTGATAACGTTATGTTATTTACTGCCGGTTTTGTTTGCCTGGTTTCATTTTTTATGATATTCCACATAGCCTTAGTTTTATTTTTAGATTCCAGGATATAATTATCATTTGACATTCTCTTTGCTAATTTTATAACTTTGTTAAGTATGGTCTTATAGGTCTTGAAATACATGTTAAATTCATTGGAGGTTTCGTGCGTACTTTGAAAATCGTGGAGGAAACGCTTTCTTTTGCATGAAGTAATTATTCCAAGAGTAAGCCATTGTTTTGATGGAGAAGAAACTTTCAGTCTGATACTCTTCAAAGGAAATGCAATATCAAAATAATACAGGAAAATATTAATGAATTCCTGGAATTTTTTGTTTGTATCTATTGACTTGTACACACCTTCCCAAGTTTCTCCTTTTAACAAGTTGTTGAAATAGTTTATATTGTGCTGACTAAAGCTTCGACATTTATCAAACTGAGCATTGTAAACTGGGTTTGAAATATTTAGAGTTATTATTTGAGCTCGGTGGTCACTGAAACCTGTGTTGATTACTTCGAGAGAGTTGCAGTTCACATTGTCATTAATTATTATCTGGTCAAGTGTGGATGCACTAGTTTTTGTTATTCTTGTGGGTACTGTTACTGTGTGAATTAGATGATGGGAGCTTAACAAATTTAGCAATTCCCTTCTCTCCGTACTTTCCTCTAAAAAGTTAATATTGAAATCTCCACAAAGAACTATTTTTTTATTAAATTTATTTATTTTATTTATTATCACTTCCAGTTTATTCAGAAATAACTTTGCACTATTTCCTGGTGAACGATATATACAGATGAGAATTAAATTTTCTTTTGGGATAGAAATAGCTGTTGCCTCAAAATGTTTATCTATGCATAAGTCATCGGGAATTGGTATAGGCTTAAATTCTATGTTTCCTTTGATATAGATACATACACCTCCATGCTCTGATGTTGATCTACAGTAGTAGCTAGCTAAAGTAAACCCTGGTATGACAGCATGATTGATTTGTTCAGGTTTCATCCAGTGTTCAGACAAGCACAGGATGTGGATATCTTTGAGTGATGTTTGTAGAAGCATATCGATATGAACTAGTTTATTATTAAGTGACTGTACATTTTGGTGAAATATTCTGATTGAGGAACTCTGTGCATTTGTACTGTTGTTAAGCTTGGGGATTATAGTTCTTGCAGGAGCACTTACCTCTGTTCTAAAAAACTCTCGCCACCGAGTGAATTCACTGATTCTACAGTAGTCGGACTTGCAGTATGAGGTAGTGGGATGACTGGTCCGGGGGAGTGGAACTTTTTGTTGACTTCCTCCGCTACTTGTGAACAGATCTGTTGCTTTCCTTTGGTGTTTAAGTGAAGACCATGTCGGGTAAACAGTTCTCTTGGTACATCAATATCAAGAAAGTGAACATGCTGATATAGTCTGGATAGTGCTCTAAGCTTTTTGTTCGTCCTCTTTACCTCCTTGTTGACACACGATTCTTCCATTAGATCATGTCTGTGTGGGATGCCTAAGAGTATAACGTTTGTACCTGAAAGTAGTGGGAGCTTATCTTTGTAGGTTTGTATTGCATCATTCGCTTCGTTTTTCGCTACATCGTTCGTACCCCCCCACAAAACAATTGTTGGAATCTCCATGAAGACTTCAATCTGTATATCCACCATCGAAAGCTAGAACAGATACACTTCTTACCCAAGCGTTGTGAATGTCTTCGGAAGTCTACCACTTGCCGATCCAAAATTTCCACTGAAGTACTTATTGGAGCAGATCACTATTGGAATATTGTCGAAGAAACATAGAAGACAGCACATGTCGAAGAATTAAGTGAAGGACATAATAACAGCATTAGAAACGTTATGCTATGTACCCCAGGTGAAAACCATTTTACACAGCCTGTCCGGCTGGTTATCCCCCTCGAGATAGACCTGCAACACCTGTCGCCTGTTGTTGTGACTGTGTGAGACTTGGACACATCGATGTTGTCTTGGAGATGAAAAGAAATAATAAGTAGCTTTGAACACGACCAAGTACCCATCCCCTCATTCACGACAGACATAATCAACAACTGAATGTAACAGAGCAAAACCAGATCAAGATTATAATTCAAACATGTGCGGCAAGCTTTGAAACATAAATGTTGATAGACAAAATGACTCGGGATATTCGCCCAGAAGTGAACACTGTCCAATGATTGTTCATAAGGCTGTTGGATGCCTTCAGAGTCAATTCTGTCAAAAAGAAAAATTCTAAGCCTGAGTTGGCAATATAAAGCAGGATTGGGTTCTCTTCTCTCTATCCAAGGCCAAGTTCTTGAGGAGGATCTCCACCCTATATTAGGAACCTGTTTTTCATAAACAGGGAACATCTCTGATCCAGGATGTTTTAAACCGATTTACCTTACAGTTGTGGGAGCTGATCAGTGACCATGCATTGTAGTTACCTCTTCTGTTCCTATCTTAGTTATGAGTAGGAAGTAGCAGTGGAGAAATATTATTCATTTTCATTGTCCATTTCCAGTGTTGGATCTGGGTGTGTGGAGACACTTTCTCTGCAACCTCCTCAGTCAAGTTGACTGTCAGCATTGAAGTCATAGCTGATTCATTAGTAGAGAGCAATTATTACCTGATGGCACAAACCCATGAGCTTGGGAAAGGAGGGGAAGGAAGGTAGTGGAAGGGATCACTGTTACGGTGTTACTGGGAGACGCACTAATGTGCAATACGCTACAGTAGGAGACAATGTGAACCTTTTCGTAGCAACTAGCAAGGTGGACATCTTCCCCTCTCAATCACGCTGCAGCACATGAACTCGCCTGCATGTGAAACTCATTACATGCATATGTGCCATCAGGTAATAATCTCTAACTGCCAGACTTCAAAACTCTGTTATTAATATTATTATTGTTACTTAATAATCCCTTTAGCCCTAGATTAGAGTGCAATCCTCTGGGTATGACATTTAATAAGAATTCTTGCTTTTATTTTTACAGAGTGTGGAGAAGAAGTCAATGACTGATCAGCATTTGGCCATCATCATTGTGATTGGTTTCTCTTGTGTGGGCATTCTCATAGCCGTGGCCATGCAGCAGTTCATACACTGGAGCAAATCTAGCCCGTGAGCTATGCCACAGTACCGTGCAGCACTTGACAAATGGTGTTGCCCTCACCCTGATATTCCACACTAACTTTATTTTTTATTTCTTTTCTTCATGGACCATTTTTTATATTGTTATTCATCTTGCTGCTTTCCAACCAGAGCTTGGGCATGACAAACTAGGGAGAACCTTAAGAGGTTTCTAATACCATCATCTTATCACTATTTTTATTCGTGTCATTATGGCAAAGTAAAGCACAAATTGCATTTACTTTTCTCTTACTGTTAGATATATAATTTTTTTAATAATAAAGTATGGTATTCCTGCCTGTTTTTTTTGGGTTTCACGTGTCAAGGAGTGAGTTTATATTAAATGTCTTTAGAGAGAAATGGAAGAACTTATGCCTGATTGATAGTTTTTATTCATTTAATTGAAGTAAGAAAAGCAGTTACTGTATTTCTATATTGAATGTTGTTGGGAAGGGAAAGCTTCTGTAACTTCTGTTTCCTTTTTTAAGATACAATTTTTGTTTTACCACACTGATAGGTTTTTGTTGCTGCACAATTTATCAGATTAAGCACTGTATGTTTTATTTGAATGTGAGTGTTTTGTTAGCTTGTTCTGAATGTTTAGACTTGACTTTATTGCTATATGTGTTATGTATTTCATGTACTTTATCTTGCATCTCTGTATTTGTTAGATGTTGGAAATGCTGCCATTGTGTAGCTGAATCTAGTGACATATAACCTAAAGTCATTGTTACAGCTTCATTGCTAACATTACTGTGAAACTTGGGTCTTCCTCTATTATTGTTTTGTAAGAAGAAAATGGAATAAAATTTTAAAAAATAATCAAGATGGAACCTAGAGATAATAAAATGTAAATACATTATGAAATTAGAATGCAAAAAAAAAAAAAAGTTAAGACAATGTTAATAATTTTTACTCCGTGGACATTGTATGTAAAGATCTTGAATGTAGTGTTAAATATATTGAAAATTGACTCATTTTTCTTCTTTAATTTTATAAATAATTAATCTTTATGAATGTTTTAATAGAATTTTAAAGTAACAGTACTGAAACAAAGACCAAATTATTTTAATATTTAATTGTTCCAAGGTTTGTTTCCATGAAAAATTGGCTTCCTTTGGATACAATTTGCGAAAAGAAAATCACTCTATCTGTAACATTTACTTCCTGCTTAACAGTCAGTTGAAAGCGTTTCTGAAACTCTTGAATATGAACTACAGTAAAACCTGGTTAATTTAAAATTCTATAGATCAAAATTTTACTGAACCTAGATATTTAGAAAATGTGGCCCATCTTGATAGTATATCTTGAAATCTTAGTTTCTATCGCCAACATTTACCCACCAAAATGGCACCTTAAAGACAAGGTGGAGTGTGGCAGCACTGTCAGTCGGTGCAAATCTTGGCATTGGTCTGAGAGTGGCACTGGCAGTGTGAAGTGATCTTAATCCACCATTTTCCCATGCTTGGCCACAAATTGTAAACCCTAAGGATGGTGGGAATCTGGTCAAATCGGCACAGAGTAGGACTGATAGTGTGAATTGTGATAGCTAATATTGCCATTTTCTCTCACGAGCCTAAACTATGATAGGATCAGCAGGAATCGAAAACGGGCCGAGAGCAGCCTCCATCATCACAAATCGTTTGACTCCTTGCTTAGGGGCAGATGACCTCATAGTTCCACCCCTTAAAACAACAATAACTGACTCATTGCTGAACGTCTTGATCCCGTGAACTAAGCAGCGCCATCCCAGATGGTTACTAGCTATTATTAAAGCCTTCTGAAGAGAGAAACCAGTGATCTTCATAACAGGGTCTATCCACTTGCTCGCTGCGTGTGCCCTTGGTCTTGTGCCCTCAATCTTCCCTCCCATGATTAATTTTTTGAACTTATCTCCATCTCTTCTCGCAATATGTCCAAAGAACTGAAGGATTTTTTTGGTTGATAATAGAAGAAAGGCCCCTAGAGATGTTAAGTTCTTTAATAATAAAGTCTTTTCAGTCCATTTTATACACAGTATTCGAGAACAGCCTACTTCTGCTATTTTCACGAGTCCAGCCGAAAATTCAGAACTGCAGGTATGTGAGAAGCACTTCAACTAGCTAGAAAATGATGCCACATACAAACTCGTGCTGTTTCTCCATGTCATGTATACTCAAAATTGCCAATACTGCAGTTATGTCAACCCATTCGAAAATTCTGCCAGCTACATAACAGCGCAATACCTAATACTCAAAACCGTCGGGATATAGGAAATATTTCAAGATTGAGTCACACCAACGAACGTCTCGATTTCTTTCTCCACCAGATACCTTAATTCTAGAAATGGAATGAGTGAAGATTAACAAATATGCCCTATAATATTGAAACCCTTGCATGAGAACTGAAATCAGTGACCCTCTTATCAAATTAAATCTCATATAATAATTGATTATATTTGCCAATAATGAATCGAACATAGGGTACTTCAAGACATATCAACTAATGCTGTTTCTCCATGCTAAAATGCTTACTGAAATTGCAAAGATTGCAGTAATAATGTCAATAGATTTGAAAATGCTGCCGATCCTATAACAGTACTTCTGCTATTTTTCGTAGCCTGACTGCGATCTCACAACTGATGCCAGGTTTTACTGTACTTCTATCCTGAAATGTGTAATAGTGGTGTAAGGTAAGTTTCCTTCAACTTGACCAAACACTGCATGCTGTGAACAAGGAACCCATGTTCTCTATGGTCTCCCTGTTGTTTGTCATGGTATTTTAGCCTTTCTATGTGCTAAAGGGGATATGTTTGTAGTGGACGTTTGTACTTGTACAGTTGTATTTTGTTTTCAATATATTGAGTTATTTTTTGCATTTTCTTCAAGAGTCTCTTTCTTTTCCAACTTTAATGTTTTTTGTCTGTACAGACCTACTTTTGTTGTACAGACATAATGTGACTGTATTGTCTGTGGTGCTAGAACTTGCTCATGTAGCATTGAAATATGTTTATATTAGCAGAAATGTTTATGAATGAAAGAATATATAGGAAAGGGGGTGGCTTATTTTTAAGAGAAAAAAAGTCAACATAGTTTTTATCATTGTGTCGAAGGATAGGTAAGGCCAATAAGGAGCTTTCTGTCATAAGTTGCCAGGTATTAGATTGATTGTACATTTTGAGTGTGTTTATTTGTTTGTGTGCATGCATGGCTGCATGTTTATATTGTTGAAAATTTGTAAATTTGCTTATATGCCTTATTTCTTACATGTGCAAATAAAAAGGATTTCATTGCTGTATACTGTGTAGAGAGATGAAAGGAAAGGACAATTAGGACTTGCCAGTTTTGTTCCTGAGAAAAGAAGCGATATTGCACAATTTGAAGAATCACTGCTGTTAAGTTACCTTGGGTATTGGTGCCGTACCAGATGTAGTGGTCAGTGAAGGCCACTTATATTTGTACATAATCATTATATAATATATTGTGTATGGTTACAGAGGTAAATAATAAATTATTCAAATGAAATTTTGCAGAGATAAATTTGTGAATGGGTAATTGAAAATAATATATATGTACTGTACTGGTAGCCTAAAATGGAGAGAGTATGTATAATGGTTGGAAAGCAGAATTCTTTATATCATAGGTAATATTAATCTATTATGTGTAATTATTAATGAATATTAAGAAATATGAGTGAAAGAGCCAAAGTGTTTTCCATGGGACAGTGGGTACTGTCCACAAAAGATTACTTTTTCTGCTAGCTGATGAGCAGGTTTTTGGTACATTTGCTCTTACTCAAGTTACTATGAATACATATATAGAAAAAAATATATATTATAATAAAAAAATATATTTTATGTAAGTGTATCAATGATACTCTTCTCCAATATAAGTCAATTTTTCTGCAGTATAATAAGAATGTTAAAAGTTCTCTTGGGAAAAAATGTATTTATCTCTGCTCTTCTGAGCACTGAGCTCTTGAGTCATACATGACAGGAGTGAACTGGCTGCCTTTTTTGGCATCTTGTATTTTCTATGGTAGGGTCAGTAAATGGGTTTATGAATCAAATGACACTAACATTGTATTCCATACAACATATCCAACATCTTTCATACCTTTTTTAAAAATTTCCATTCCTAAATCTGTATGTAAGTATAGTGCATGGAAATGCAATCGTGTAGGATTATTTTATACCTGATATCCAAAAATGAAATTTAAAATGTTTTGTGTTGGTTCTATTGGATGTCAGATACTTAAGTTCTATACTTCTCTGAATACAGACTGCATAACACATGAAAAGGTATTGAAGTAACATACTGTAAACTTGTCCAAAATTAAAATTGAGGCTGCAAAAAAAGAAAAAAACAAACAAACTTGTGTTTTGATTCTTCCTTTTCTCCAAAATTATAAACTGGCATGAAGCATGGATTCCTTTCTCTTAGATATCCAGGGTTTGGCTGAAGTAATTTCCAGCCTTCTTAGAGTGCTGTTGATGAAACAGTTTGTCACGAATTTTACCATGGGGTGGTGCTGTTGACAAAACAGTTAGTCGCTATGTGTACGCCTTTTAACTCCTATGCTGCCATGTTCGACTGTAGTCGAATGGCGATCACACTCCGTCCGCTGCCGTATTCGACTTTTAATCCATGGCTTCAGAATTTTATAACCGCTTGATACGACGCTCTTCTGACGTCATAGGTGAACTTCTAGTAGAGCCCTTTATCACCGTTTAAAATTTCAGGGTGATATCGGTAATAGTTTCGGGGATATAGAATGCCGGTGAAATATTTCGCACAGACGCCATGTTGGATTGGTGCGACGAAATAACATTTCAAGGGCACGGTCGGGGTCAGACAAAATAGTACTATGACCGTACCGAGTTTCATTGAAATCGCTCCAGCCGTTAAGATTTTATTAGGAGGGAGGCGACACACACACGGCCAAAGGTGATTTCATAAGCCTATTTTTTTTTTTTTTTCATAAATGAAAATAGGCTAAAAATTGAGATCAATTAGAAGGGAAAAAGGTGATTATGACTTAAGTGATCAATTAGAAAAAATGAAATAGTCATATGGGCCTACATACATAAAAAAACTTCCACTTTCTCATTTTTGTTTTGCCTTTTTTTTGCAGTGTATGTGCACCCACTAGAAATATTTGTCATAATAGTACTTTCCAGTGGTCTTGAGTATATATGTAATCCGAAAATAAAGTTATTTGAGGTAAGAATAAATATTAATTTTTCACTCCTTAATTCAATCTTTTGAGAGTCAAGTTCAAAATTTAATTCGGCAGCATAGGGGTTAAATTCCACATTCCGGCTTGAGGCAATGTTATTTGAAAGTAGACTTATCTGCACTTTTGTAATAGTCCATGGAACCATTTACTTAGCATTTTTAATCTCTATGGTGATGTGAATTACGGTATTCGTTTGTTCAATGTTTGACTTATGTGTCGAGCCCTGTGTGTATAAACAAAACATTATCCGTTCGGCTGTTATCAGAATCTTGGGGCAGATGACCTCTTAGTTCTGCCACTTTAAACAAAAACTATGCCTAACTATCAAAATCTATTGGCATTACAATAATATTTTAATTACCGTATATACCCGAATATAAGACGAGGCCTAGTTATCAACTGCCTCTTGCAGATTTCTTCAAAAAAATACTCGCCAACTCATAACTTGCACAATATATGCCCTTAAGGTTGTGCTTTCATTTTTATAACGTCTCGTGTTATCGGAAATCCCTCTGCCCGCTTTTCCAAGACATACTCTATAATTTCTTTGCTCAAGAATGGGAGAAGTTATTAAATTAAGATACGTTGATCACTCAATTACTGCTCGTAAAACTGACTGGTTGTTCTTGTAAAGATTGTTTTAAAACATATTTCCGTATGCTTTCCAACATATAATTTATCCGCTTAAAATGACGTGTATGCGTAAATCCTAACCTCAAAATGTACGCTGTTCGTATATGCATGGTAATTAAACATAACAAACCATATTTTAATCTTCATTAACGCATTGATTCGTTGCGAGTTACAAGATGCCAACACCACGTACTACTTGGCAAATAATAACAATTTTTAAAAACCTTGATTATTTATTTTTTTATTTTTTTTATACCCTGAATATAAGACGACCCCAAATTTTTATAACACAAAAAGGGGGGAAAACCTTGTTTGACATTCGGGTATATACGGTAGATAAAATATTCAAGCAACACATTTAGACATTTGAGGAGAAAGTCATTCCCTTAGGCTATGTATGTCATGTGCTATGTTTAAAATTAATGTTATACAGTCAGAGTCGTAACCCTTTTCATTTCGGAGTGTTAATGTGCTTAGTGGCATAATTTGAATGAGATTAGCGTAAATCATCTTACATTAGTCACGAAAAGAAAAACAAAGGAAAAATATGATGTTGAATATCATAACTATGACCCGGATGTTTATGAAATAAGTTCAGACTGTATTCTAAAAACGATCCACAAATTTACTCCAAACATTCTGCTATCCTCACAGCCATGCAAACTATATCCGCATGGAGAAAAATTTTGCAGATATTCGCATCCAAGCAGGGCTTTACTTATGCGCACTAAAGTCTGATTTGTCACCCCTAATGAGAGGCAGTTTTCACCACATAAGGCAGTCTATACCTACATCCAGATCCACTATCCCCCCCTGAAATTATTCTCTGGGAACGCCCCTGAAGGAAACTTATGTGTATAAAATGTAATCCAATGTAATATATGGAACCAATAGCAGAAAGAATATGTTAAATTGATTTAGGGCCATGATGTGGAATGGGGCTAAGATGTGTGAAAATACATGGGGGTGTATATTCATTTGGAAATTTATTAAAGGAATTGCGCATAGACATGCATAGTAGTACATACATAATGTGTATAGAAGTGTCAATTTGAATGATTGCATTCCTTTAAGGATTTCAGTCGCTTTTGGCATGCAAGTATATGGTACCTGTCACAAAACTCATCACATACTGTGCAAACAGTCATCATCAGGGGTGTGATATTGTCTTCCTGCAAATCTTGTGATGGTAGCCATTGACAGCTAAGCTTGTTAGCAGGTGTCTTAGTTCTTCATTTGGTTTAGTCCATCCTCTGTCGATCATTGCTTCCGTGCTATAGAACTCTGGCCATATGTCTTCTTGTTTTTATTTCCTCTCTGCCATAACGTGGACCCATTGTGGAGTCGATGGAAGGATCATTTTCAATCTTAGGTCGTCCAGAAGGAAAGATTCTCTGGCTAGAGCATATGCAAGTCGGGAGGGCGCGTATTTTGAGATTACAAGGGTTGCCTTCAGAAATCTCGCTTTTATTTTCTCTATTGATCTTAAGTCTTTAAGACTTAGCTTATCCCAGATTATCTCCAGTCCATAGGTGAGTATTGGGATTATTTTCGCTTCAAACAGGAATAAGGCAGTTTCAAGCGACAGCTGTTTTTTGGACAGTAGAAGATACAGAAGTGGGAGTCAAGGTCAATGGGGAATTAATATGCACACTTAGATATGCTGATTGCACAGCACTTCTTGCCAGTAGTATTGAAAGTCTACAACTGTACATTGATAAGCTTAATATAGTTGGAGAAGAAATGGGTCTGATGATCAACACCAAGAAAACGAAACTTATGGGTTTCAGTCGAAGAGATAAAGTAATTCTGACACTGAAAGGACAACAAATCCAACAAGTTAATAAATTTAAGTACCTTGGTTGTTGGTTGTCAGAGGATTTGAATCCAGACCTTGAAATGGCAAGATCAACTTTTAAGAAAATGAAACCTTTATTGTGCGATGATGCCTTAAATGTAAAACTAAGACAGCATATTGTAAAATGTTTTGTTTGGTCCATTTTGCTTTATGGAGTGGAAATCGTCCATCATTGAAACTCTGGAAATGTGGTTTCATAGAAGGATGCTGAAATTTGGATAGATCATGTCTCTAATGCAGAGGGCAAATTCTCAACGAGAGCTACTGACCACCATCAAATGCAGGAAAATTTCATATCTGGGTCATGTGTTACGTGGTGAAAAATATACAATATTACATCTCATTTTAAAAGGCAAAATTGATGGGCAACGAAGAGTGGGGAGAAGGAGGACGTCTTGTCTTCGGAACCTTCAAGACTGGACTGGAACGAGATTTATTGAACAGCTCTACCGCTCTGCTGAAGATAGACAAACGCTATCCACATTGATCGCCAACGTCCGGGAGACTGGGCAGCGCACATAAAAGAAGAAGTGATAGCGCAGTGACGTTCTTGATGGTGTATATGGCTCTAATTGCTGCTGATGTTCTGTCTTGAATATCTATTCTGAAGGATATCGCAGATGTTTGCAGTGTGATTCCTAGGTACTTAAAGAAATTCACGATTTGTAATGACTCCCCTTTGTAGGTTAATTCGGAAATACATAGCAGTTAAAAGATTAATAACTAGGAGGGTTTCAGAATTATTTACAGTAAAAAAACATTTCTGAAGTCACTTGATTTCTACCAAGATGCCTCAAAACACAGCATACCCCTCAGGTCTTGCTTAGGACATCTAATAAAAAAGGATACACATCACTTACTCTTACTCTCCTGGCTCCACAAACCGTAGTCTAATTTTGGCCTCGTCAAGTAGCCTCCTCGACCTTGTTCTATCCGAGGCATTTTTTTATTGTTTCGTAACAGGTTTATTTTTATGGGATGGGTTATTGGCCCAGTGCCCAAACCCCAACCTGGAGGACCAATCCAGTTTGTTCACGGTGGGTATTTTATTTCCCCACTACCCTCTGACCCTGCTGTCTGCAGATCCAGCGAGCTTCCCCCAATTCCAAAGGAGACGTGCCCGATACAGGTGACTGGCAATCCCCCACAGGAGGATACACATTGGGTAACAAATTTGGAATGGTGCGGTTTTATTATTTTTTGATTAGAAATGTTAAGTGTTCTAGTAGATGTGGTGCTGCAATATAAGGCCGCCGAGTTGGCAATGATGTTTCCAGCAAGTGTGTTCAGGAGATTCTTTAAGCAGATCTTCTGGAAGAATTCTTCTAATTCTCAGTAGATAGTGCCTCTTGTACCAAATAACAGACATCGTGCATTGAAGATGAAATTCCTGTATTCATCATGATACATCATGTTCATTAAATTCCAAGATTAAGTCCCATAAAAGGAAATTAAATTATCTGGTTTAAATTTGGCTGCCATGCCCTTGGAGAGCTACATAACAAACCAATGTGTCCTGGAAATCCTGTTCCTCAAGACAGTTAAGCACCTGCGATTCATGTCCACCGTGACATAACGACAACCATTTAGCTTAAATCTCTCCTTTGGAAACGGGCAGAATCGCAGGTGGCCAGATTAATTGAATACAAGGTGTGGGGAAGGTCGACCACAGAGAACTCTGTTGAGCTGATGTATTGTTATCATTTAAACATACAACACTGCAAATACAAACTGATCACTTAAAAGAAGGAAGATACTACTGTGCATAGGAACAAAGAGAACACTGGCCAACCTTCTTGGCCAAGGTCAGCAGCTATTGGTCAAAGCACGTCATCTCACACAAAGTGTCAATCACAAACTAATAGAAATTACAGTATAATCTTCTTCTTCGTCATGAATGGGTCACTTAAAACCACACGGAATCAACATTTGTTGGCCTTTCTTTTAGCCCAGTATTCCTTCATACGCAATGAATGGGTTTGTTTTCGTTGCAAGTTTCCCGATTTCAGTCCGAATCAGTAGATTTGGCGATCCTAATTATTTCATTGTTATTAATTATTGTACCAATTCAATCTTTTGTTCAAGTACAGTACTCCCTCTGTAATCCGGCATCTCAGCTCTCCGGCACTCCCAGTAATCCGGCGTTTTGTATTCGAGTACGAGCTCAACACTTGATTTGATAATGCGTCCCCAATACTGTACAATGTTTTCCACGCAGCGACAAGACTAGTGTCTGAGTAAACAATGCATTGGCGCCAAGAGCGATGACTCACGCACACCTCCCTCAGGTGCTTAGTGTAGGACAGTTGTACTGTAGTAGCGTTGTGTTGAAGATGGCATCCGTGCAGAAAAACATAAACATAAACATAAAACTCTATCTTTGTTAGATAAACATGAAATCCTAAAGCGGCTTGAAAAGGGCGAAACGTTAACTAGTGTTGCTAACGAATAAGGTGTTGGTCGAGCTACAGTTCATGAATGTGATGAGTAAGTCCGTATTCACTGAATGGTAAAATGGATATTTTAAACCCCCAGCGAAAAGATTTTTGAGGGAGCGGAAACTACCAGAAAAAGCTTTGCTTATCTTAGACAACTGGAACAAGTTCTCAAAGAGTGTCTCAACCGTAAAAAGCAAAAGACAATTGATGCATATTTCCAACCGTCTACTTCCAAGGAATAACGTGAGTTATGTGATGTATTTTCGTATTTTTTTACTTTGTATAGTACAATGTAATTAAAACTGATTTTTGAATATCTGCGTTGTTCTCTATATATTCCAGTAATCTGGCGTTTTCGGTAATCCGGCAGTGCTCTGGTCTGATATCTGCCGGATTACCGAGAGAGCACTGTACGTGTGAATTTTGTGAGTTAGTCTGTTTAGGTCCATTCTTTCTAAGTGTCCCATGAATTGGATTCTTCGCATATGAATTGTCTCTGTGAGTTTGGAGATGTTTTTATATATTTCTGCATTTGGCTTTGGAAAATTAACTCCATTTTTAATTCTCAGTCCTAAGATTTTTCTCATTTCACGTTCCTTCTCTTCCAATTGTCCTTTTAGTGTTTTGTGTTGAATAGTGAGAGTTTCTGAAGCGCAATGAGCTTCGGGTTTGATTGCTATTGTATAGTGTCGGATTTTGCAGTTCCAGGAGAGACTATTTTTATTGTAAATATTTTTAAACTGAAAAGCAGTCTCCATTTTTTTGATTCTGGTATCAATAGATTTTTCCATTATAATTTTCAGTAATCCGTTCACCTCTAATCTATTATATTTTAGTTGAAGCATTATTTACAAAGAATCTTGACTGTAAAGGAACAGTACTGCAAGTACAGGACTGATTTAAATGGCTGAATGTAGTTAGGGAAAGAAAAAAAATATATCCAAGAAAATGGTCAATTATTACTTCTTTTATTTTTAGAATCTTTACCGTCCTTCCAAAGCCTAGCACTCGATACGATACAAGAATTCCCCAGTTCAACTGTGCCAAGCCAAATATTGTAACCCTGGTATACAGTATTTGGCCAAAAAGTTTTCTGGAACGTTGTCGACGTACTGGGTAATCTATACTAATATAATAAAGCTGAAGAGTTTGGTGTTTATGTCTTTAAACGCGCTAATCTCTGGGACTACCAGTTAGATTTGAAAAATTATTTTTGTATATGATGGCCCTTTTGCACAAATCTACACCGCTTCACCGATCTAATAACTGACGGACATATTGTCGCTAGGCGACAACGACTAACGCTGTATCATGATAGTCAATGCCGCACCATTGATGGACAGGTTGTCACTAGGCAACAACGATTTACTCTTTATCATGATAGACCAGTAAAATTTGCTAAAGGACACATGGGAAAACTGTTCGATTGACAATCAAGGATTGTATTGGACTGTAATATTCTCTATGCTATCGTATGCACAGCATATTAGCAAATTGTAATGTACAGTAATGCTATCCAGTCAGAGAAAAATAGTGGCAGACATTCCTACATTCTCTTATCACCGTTTTGCAGTTTTCATGTGTAGACAGTTGTTATTTCATTTGTGGAGCTTAGACATCGTGGTCATGTTGCCCCGTGTACATGGGTGTGTGTAGAATTTTTATGATAACCTGCATTATTGTGATTGTTGCACTAGCATGTGTAAATACGGTAAAAAGCTCAATGTTGGTTTGTCCGTCTGTTATTTATACAAATCTACACAGTTTCACCGATCTGAACCAAATTTGTGGTACTTACCCTTTGGAACCCTAAGAGTAACACTGTTTACATGAAATTTCGGACAGAGCACTCCATTCCCTGCATTTAGGCCTTTTGGCACAAATCTACACCGTTTCACCGATCTGAACCAAAATGTGTATTACCTGCAAGTAACACTGTCTACATGAAATTTCGGACAGACCACTCCATTCCCTAAATTTAGGCCCTTTGGCACAAATCTACACCGTTGCACCAATCTGAACCAAATTTTACATACTTACCCGTTGGAACCCGACGAGTAACACCGTCTACGAGAAATTTCAGACAGACCACTCCATTCCCTGCATTTAGGCCCTTTGGCACAAGTCTACATCGTTTCACCGATCTTAACCAAACTTAATGTACTTACCCTTTGGAACCCAGCGGGTAACACTGTCCACTTGATATTTTGGACAACTCTCTCCATTCCCTACATTTAGAACAACAGACAAAATGAACTTGAAAACTACATTTTAAGGTCCTAGAACCATTCATGTCCGTATAGTGTAACTAAGAATATTTTAATAAGTCAATTGTTGGCTGGCAATGCGAGCTGCATCACGTCACTACTACCAGAATTGCGAAATTAGTTACAACTTGCGCTGCTTATAAATTGGAGTCACTGGGAGTAATTATTGCAAGAAGATTTCTAAGGCCCCTTAGAACAGTAATCATCATGAAAATATTATGCCTCAGTATAAGTGCGACGGTGTTGGTGTCTCTAAATGGACTTAAAACGTACTGTAACTAAATCCCTATTTAAGCAATACTAAATCCCCAACACATCATCATAGAACTCTTGTAGTGTACGGAGTAATCCGCCATGAAAATCGCAAAAATTTACTGTAGGAATCTGTATGGCTGCGCCTCTGAAGAGAAG
The DNA here is from genome assembly GCA_946902985.2 of Meconema thalassinum. Lineage (NCBI taxonomy): Eukaryota > Metazoa > Arthropoda > Insecta > Orthoptera > Tettigoniidae > Meconema > Meconema thalassinum. The sequence goes on from OX336393.1 coordinate 252,453,508, forward strand.
GAGGAGTTTGAAGAGGAATTGCAGAAGCAGCTGGGAGGAAGGAATATGATTGTTATGGGGGATCTGAATGCCCATGTAGGAAGAGAAAGACAAGGGTATGAGAGTGTGCTTGGACCAGAGGGTTGGGGCAGAAGAAATCAGGAAGGAAAGAGACTGTTGGACTTCTGCCAAAGGAACAGCCTGCTAGTTGGGAACTCCTGGTTCAAGAAAAGAGAGAGCCACACAATCACATGGTACAGTGATGACTTGACCAGGAAGTCGGCGGTCGACTATATACTGTATGAGAAAGAACTAAATAAGAACATCACGGACATCAAGGTTATACCATCGGAGAATCCGGATAGCGACCATCGATTGCTGGTAATGAACCTGAGAGGGACTAAGGAGAAGAAAGGGACTGAGAACCAGGAAAGACGTATTAGACTGGTCCACTTTTCAACCGGTTGAAATTCTAGCGGCATTTTGGGTAACATTTTGCCAAATGTGTTTTTAATACTAATTCGGACCTGCTGAACACGAATTTTGATGTTGACACTCCCGAATTTCGACCGGAAGCTCAGAATTCAAGATGGCGCCCAAGATTGTAGACGTTTTCTTACTAGTACGATATTTCCACTCCCGAGGCCGATTTTCTTCATCTAAAGACCATTTATAGGGTTATTTGTGTAGTAGAATGGGATAGTAACTGTAACAGATTGTGCAAGCAATTATTTAGCCTTGGCTGGAAGCTCAGAATTCAAGATGGAGTCCAAGATGGTGGACATTTTATCAACTTCACGACTCAGGGCTGACTTTTTACATTTTAAGACTGTTACTCTGGTTATTTTTGTATAAAAATACTATTCTAATTGTTACAGAGTGTTAAAGCAACTAGTTGACCGTTTTAGAACGAAAAAATTCTGAGAAAACATGAAATTATTTTGAGTGGATCGACCTTGCATTTAGCCAAGTTTATGTCTTGATTTGATATTGCATAGGCATTATTTTTCTTTTTATTGTATATTTTTGCCGATATGTCTGTTTTGGCTTTTAGTTTGGCGTTTAATGAGTGAAACATGGTTGTTGAGGCTATTTATTACTTCGTGGTTAAATGCAATAAAATACTATATGTGTCGCAAGAATAAGTAAACCACGCTTCCCAAAGGCAATGACGAATGGCATATTTCTTCTTCTTCTTCTTCTTTTGAGACCACAAAGGATCACTTTACCCAACCATTAGTTCGTCGACTTGTAGGAACTGTACGAGCCTTGCGGTCCTCCCAGTACTTCTTCATGCGTATTGATCGTCTTGCCCGTTATTTGGCGGAAAATATTCTTGTAGGAATTTTCTTCTTTGTGAGTGGAAAATGAAACGTCATATTTTTAAGTGCTGTAGTTAAACTTTTCTTATTTGCAGCATCTTCTGTTGTTAGGCCAATTTCTTTTAAGCCCTCTCTGATTTCTTTTAACCATCGGCATCCAGTTGTTGTGTTTTTTGAAGCAAGATTGTACTGCACTAGTTGTTTTAGAAGACGTGAATCTGGCATTCTCATGATGTGCCCAAAGAATCCTAGTCTTTTCTTTCGCATGGTATCAGTAATGGGTTCTAGGTTGTTATAGACCATATTGTTAGGTATTATTCGCCATTGCCCATCTTTTTTATATCCTTTATTGATACAAGTTCTTCCAATTCGCCTTTCGATCTTCTGTAATCTGTCGGTTTTAGAATGTTCATTTAGATGGAATAATGTTTCTGCTGCATATGTGGCTTCCGGTTTTATGACTGTATTGTAATGTTTAATTTTTGCATTAATTGATAAGCATTTCTTTTTGTAAGTTTCCCATGTTAATTTTTGTGGCCTAGATAACTTGTTGGTTCTTATTTGAATTGACGCTTTCTCATTTAAATTGTTTGTTATTAGCTCTCCTAGATATTTGAATCGTGTTACAATTTTAATTTTTGTGTCATTAATTTGTATTTCCTTTAATGGTGTTGGTTTTTGTGGCATGATTTCTGTTTTTTCGAATGATATCTTAAGGCCAATTTTATTTGCAATTGTCTGAAGTTCTGATATCTGTGTTTTGGCTTCCTCTAAATCTTTCGCCAATAATGCCATGTCGTCTGCAAAACCAAGACAGTTTGTTTGAATTTTTCTCCCTATTTTTATATTTGGAGGGCATTTCTTAGACCATTCTCGCATTACCATTTCCAATGAACAATTAAATAGTAATGGTGATAAGCCATCACCCTGTCGTAAACCGGTTGTGACCTCAAATGGGTCAGAGAATTCACCTCTGAATTTAACTTTTGATTTGCTGCCTGTAAGAGTTAGTTTTATGAGATTTGTCAATTTGGGGTGTAATCCCATGTGTCTTAGAATTTTTAATAAAGATTCTCTATGAATACAATCATATGCTTTTTTAAAGTCGATAAATGTTATCACCATATCTCTATTCCTTTTTCTATTATAATCCATTATCAATTTTAGGCTCATAATTTGATCTGGGCAACTTCTCCAGGGCCTGAAACCTCCTTGATATTGTCCTAATTCATTTTCAAGTTGTACTTTAATTCTATTGAGAAGAATTCGAGATTTTTTTTTATAGGAAACATCCATGTGGCATATTTATAGTAATTATACTAGATTTTTGAAAATTACATTAATCATTTAATCATCATTTTTCGAATTTGTACAAGATCCGGAACAGAAACACATTGAGGTACAAATTAACTTAGCCTTGCAGCATTTACAAAGCGTTGTAGAACAATCTTTTTTGCAACCACAAAGAACAATATCGATAGCAGCCTTTGGAATGGGTTCAAGCGTGCTGAGAACGGGGATGTAGCCGCCTGTGATTGGTGACAGGACAGGATCAGGTAGATGAGCGTTCTCCCACACTGAAGTTTGGTAGTGACTTCGTTTAATATGTTCCAAAAGCGCTGCGCTGGTCGGCGGAAGAGATTCTGTTTTTACCTTACCAAACATGGCATGACACGCAACGTCAGTCGAAACTATTGAGTCAGCTACCTGAAGAAGAAAAGAGACCGAATTGAAATGTACGAGCCAAGTCGACGTAGGCAAGGTAAGGTGAATTTACTAGAAATACAAACCTTGTACAATTTTGTCACAAACATTTCTGCAGAAGATATAGCCTCTTCACTGAGAGGTACGATACCGAGCGAGGACAACAGGGTGTAGTGCTTTCGAAACACTTTAAAAGCTGCTGGTTTTGTAATGGACGCTAGGTATGATGTGACATCACTCCCGGTGATTGTATGAAAGGCCAGTATACTCTTTACCAGTCCTTCGTGCAATTTGCTATGTACTCGTACATCATGAACAGGTACAAAAACTCTCTTTCTTGAAGTTCCACTCATTAACCATACTTCATCTGCAGGTATTTTATCGAAGTGATAAAGGAGCAACAGAAAGACATCTGTCTCTCTAGCAGACACGACAATTTGCTTCGCAGTACTTGCCACTGCGTGCAGAACAATTCTTGTGTCAGCTTCCTTGTGAGAAGTTCCGAGGGAGGAAATCGGTGTTGTTTTCTGGTTAGAGAAAACCTTCCTTCCATCTTTAAAGCCTCCGGCAATAACCAGCTCAACGCCATCAAAGATAGCTTGTGCAAGGTACTGCGACACAAACTCAATCAAGTTGGTTTTATTTTCTTCCAGAGAAAGGAAATTAATAACGCAATTAAATCTTCTATGCCCGATAACCTCAAATTAAGGTTATAATCAATAGACATTAGTTCGTTTATAGTTGCCTGAATGGCTTTAGTCTGCACATGCCGCACGGGTTCCTTTTTCGAACCATCCTGACTAAATATACACTTCTTCCAATCTGTTTTGACTCGTGCGCTTTTTATCGTGCTTGTCATGAGAGTCTCTTTAGGTGGAGGCATTTTGATTAACCTCCTCTCTGTGTCTCTTTTTTTTTTTTTCTCAATCGCTCTATATTCGTTTTGTTGGTAAAATCAGAGTAACATTCTCTGTGATAGGAAAAAGAGACGTCGTTACTTGGCAACTCCAAAAAACTGTCAATAGGAAAACTGTAAATTTCGTCATACAGAGCCTTTCGTTCTTCCGCACATGACTTCAGTTTCTCATAACGCATAACTGTTCCTTTTGTCAACGTAAATACTCCTTTTTTTCTTGGATTTCGAACAAAGAATGCACAAATTACTTCGACTGTCATCATCACCGTGTAGATTTACTTGAGGTTCCATCTAAAACACACGAGACCATAACCTCAAAGAATGGCTCACTTGCGTATTCTTGCTCAGACGATAAAAACAACTGCTTATAAACACTTACAGGTACCACTTTCAGACATAATTCCACTAAAAAAATATTGAAAAACCGTCATTGCACCAAACACAAACAATTTCTCAATTTTCTAAACTGCGACAAGATGCCCACAACACACAGAAAACAGCGCAGAGAGCATAAGAGAGCTCGGGCCTGACCGCTAGAGCTGAACCGTCACCTAAATACATAGCCTAATATGTTTAACAGTTCTGGTTCACTTTTAAGGTATTTACGGACACTTGCGACCCTAAGTGTCCTATATCAAATTACTTGTCTCAATGCCATCTACGTCGCTACAGAGAGTTTTAAACATTAATAAGAATCTCCCTGTATATATGACTTGACTTACTTCCTTCATCTCCTAAGCGGAGCATAGGGTATCAATGAATTTCCGCCATCGGACTCTGTTCTGCGCCATCCTCCTAATCTCGTTCCTGGTGTTCCTTGGTCTGCCTCTTCGCCTACTACCTTGTGGATTCCATTCCAGGGCTTGTCTTGCTGTTGTCTCCATCTCGTAATGTATGCCCAATTCATTTCCATTTCCTACGACGCATCTCAATATAAATGGGTGTTTGCTGTGTTCTTCTCCATAGCTCTTCATTGGAGATAACTTGTGGCCACCATATCCTCAGGATATTCCTCAAGCATCTATTCACAAATATTTGGAGTCTGTTAATCAGTTGTTTGTTGGTCTTCCAAGTTTCACACCCATAGAACAATATTGACTTGACATTTGAATTGAATTGAATTGTGAAGTTTGGTATAGGTGTTAAGTTCCCTTGCTTTCCAAATTGGTCTCAACATTGCAAATGCTCATTTAGCCTCATTTATTCTATTTCCTATATCCTCCATAGTACCTCCCTCAGTGGTGACCATACTTCCCAAAACTGTTTGAGTTGATCGATCTCTTGATTCCCTAGAAATAATGGTGCCTTATTTTGGTTATTATGGTGCATCTCCTTGGTTTTCCTTCCATTGATCTTCAATCACACCTCAGATGCTTCAGTTCTTAAATCATTCAGCTTTGCTTCCATATCTTTGTAACTGCTGGCTAGTAAGCACAGATTGTCTGCGAAATCCAGGTCCTCCAACCTGTTACTGTAGTCCCCACTGGATACCTCTTCAGCGATTCATTGCTTTCTTCATGATAAGATCCAGCTCTATGAGAAATAGTATTGGAGACTGCACACATCATTGTTTAACTCCTGTATTTACTGGAATGGGCTCCGACAACATCCCCCGATGTAAAACTTGACAGGTGTAATTCTCATACATTTCTTGAGTAATCTTTATAATTTTCTTTGCAATCCCAAACTCATTCATGGCACGCCAAATCTTCTCTCTCATTATATTATCAAACTCCTTTTCAAAATCAACGAATAGTAGATACAGTGACGATTGCAGTTGATTGTTCTATAATTATGCGTATAGTGAAATGGTCAATCTGGTTCTCCGTTTTATGGTCCGCGGACACCCAAGTCACTTTATGGCAGTTCTTATGAGGAAAAAACGTACCTCCTATCACCAAACTATGGTTGCTACAGAATTGAATAAGTTTGTCGCCATTCTCATTTCTAGTACCTAAACCATGTCTCCCCACTATATTTTCTATTCCTTGATTATCACTTCCGACTTTCGCATTGAAGTCTCCCATCACGACCACTATTTATTTATTTATCGTATGGCTTCTAGTGCTGGGAGTGTCCGAAGACATGTTCGGCTCGCCTGAGTCTGTAGCTGCTTCCAGCGGACACCCTTAGGGTGAGCTACAAGTTCCGTTCAATTTCAAGTAGTTCCAACTTTTGCTACCAGATATCAATGATACCTAGTGGTGAACATTGGAACTTTGATAGAGCATTCCAACAAAATCTAACCTAACAATTTAGCTTCACACAAGTTTTGTCTGTGGAAGGATCTTTTCTTCTTCTTCTTAAGACGCCGTCTCCAAACGAAGGTTGGCGATCCACGTAGCCAGCTCTGACCTTGACATTGCAGTATGAAATGCTTCCTCCGATGTACACGGGTGCCACCTTCTAATGTCCTTCAACCATGAATTTCTGCGTCTCCCAACGGATCTTTATCCTTGTGTCATTCCTTCAATAATTAGCTGTAATAATTGGTACCTCTCGTTTCGCATGATGTGACCTAGGTATTGTGTCTTTCTTTGCTGTATAACATGTAGAAGTTCTTTTTGCTTTTTCATCCGATGTAGGACCTCGACATTTGAAATTTTCAATATCCAAGGTATGCGCAGGAGACGACGATATACTGTAGATACATTTCAAAGGCATCGATTCGTTTTTCAATAGAAGGATCCATGATCGAGCATTCGTAACCATATAGAAGAACATGCCATAATTCTATGACATGGCACCGCCGGCTTTACTTCCCCTCCGAAGGAAGGCATACTGAAGGATTTTTAACGGTCTAAAAAATTCCTCGACTTTGGCTGGGTTTGAACCCGCTATCTTGGGCACAGCAGTTCAGCATGCTACCAACTACACCACTATATCCCTTTTCTTCACTTTTATCAAGGTTCGATGTAACTGGCCGTAAAATTGATCTTTTCTTTCTTCTCCTGTCTGTGTTGGTGCATAGCACTGCACCACTGTGATTGGTCCAACTCTTGATGCAAATCGGGCTACTATTATCCCATATGAGACTGGATACCACTCCATCAAGCTCCTCCTTATCTTTTGTGTGATCAGTAAACCAACACCATCTCTATGTTCTTCTGTTCCTGAGTACAAGGACGTGTCCCCTTCCTGGGTCGTTATCTCCCTGAACCAACTCCATCTCATCTCACTCAAACCTAAACAAATCCTCGCATATATCTCGCATTAATTTCTGACGCCGTCATAAAAATGATTGAAGCAATTTTAAGATAGAACCCCACCCACTGGGCATCACACGTCTTGCCCATGATGTTTCTATGCGTTTTGGCGGCGGTGGTTTCCTTTCTTTTCACAGTATTTGTTGCCCGTCTTTTGCATTCTCGACAAGTAGCACTAGTCTTCACCTTCCAGTGTTGTTTCTCAGTTAACTGTGATCGTCTTCTCCTGTATTTACAGGAATGGGCTCCGACAACATCCCCCGATGTAAAACTTGACAGGTGTAATTCTCATATATTTCTTGAGTAATCTTTATAATTTTCTTTGGAATCCCAAACTCTTTCATGGCATGCCAAATCTTCTCTCTCATTATATTATCAAACTCCTGTAGTCGAATGGCGATCACACTCCGTCCGCTGCCGTATTCGACTTTTAATCCATGGCTTCAGAATTTTATAACCGCTTGATACGACGCTCTTCTGACGTCATAGGTGAACTTCTAGTAGAGCCCTTTATCACCGTTTAAAATTTCAGGGTGATATCGGTAATAGTTTCGGGGATATAGAATGCCGGTGAAATATTTCGCACAGACGCCATGTTGGATTGGTGCGACGAAATAACATTTCAAGGGCACGGTCGGGGTCAGACAAAATAGTACTATGACCGTACCGAGTTTCATTGTAATCGCTCCAGCCGTTAAGATTTTATTTGGAGGGAGGCGACACACACACGGCCAAACGGTGATTTCATAAGCCTTTTTTTTTTTCCATAAATGAAAATAGGCTAAAAATTGAGATCAATTAGAAGGGAAAACGGTGATTATGACTTAAGTAATCAATTAGAAAAAATGAAATAGTCATATGGGCCTACATACATAAAAAAACTTCCACTTTCTCATTTTTGTTTTGCCTTTTTTTTGCAGTGTATGTGCACCCACTAGAAATATTTGTCATAATAGTACTTTCCAGTGGTCTTGAGTATATATGTAATCCGAAAATAAAGTTATTTGAGGTAAGAATAAATATTAATTTTTCACTCCTTAATTCAATCTTTTGAGAGTCAAGTTCAAAATTTAATTCGGCAGCATAGGGGTTAAATTCCACATTCCAGCTTGAGGCAATGTTATTTGAAAGCAGACTTATCTGCTCTTTTGTAATAGTCCATGGAACCATTTACTTTGCATTTTTAATCTCTATGGTGATGTGAATTACGGTATTCGTTTGTTCAATGTTTGACTTATGTGTCGAGCCCTGTGTGTATAAACAAAACATTATCCGTTCGGCTGTTATCAGAATCTTGGGGCAGATGACCTCGTAGTTCTGCCACTTTAAACAAAAACTATGCCTAACTATCAAAATCTATTGGCATTACAATAATATTTTAATTACCGTATATACCCGAATATAAGACGAGGCCTAGTTATCAACTGCCTCTTGCAGATTTCTTCAAAAAAATACTCGCCAACTCATAACTTGCACAATATATGCCCTTAAGGTTGTGCTTTCATTTTTATAACGTCTCGTGTTATCGGAAATCCCTCTGCCCGCTTTTCCAAGACATACTCTATAATTTCTTTGCTCAAGAATGGGAGAAGTTATTAAATTAAGATACGTTGATCACTCAATTACTGCTCGTAAAACTGACTGGTTGTTCTTGTAAAGATTGTTTTAAAACATATTTCCGTATGCTTTCCAACATATAATTTATCCGCTTAAAATGACGTGTATGCGTAAATCCTAACCTCAAAATGTACGCTGTTCGTATATGCATGGTAATTAAACATAACAAACCATATTTTAATCTTCATTAACGCATTGATTCGTTGCGAGTTACAAGATGCCAACACCACGTACTACTTGGCAAATAATAACAATTTTTAAAAACCTTGATTATTTTTATTTTTATTTTTTTTATACCCTGAATATAAGACGACCCCAAATTTTTATAACACAAAAAGGGGGGAAAACCTTGTTTGACATTCGGGTATATACGGTAGATAAAATATTCAAGCAACACATTTAGACATTTGAGGAGAAAGTCATTCCCTTAGGCTATGTATGTCATGTGCTATGTTTAAAATTAATGTTATACAGTCAGAGTCGTAACCCTTTTCATTTCGGAGTGTTAATGTGCTTAGTGGCATAATTTGAATGAGATTAGCGTAAATCATCTTACATTAGTCACGAAAAGAAAAACAAAGGAAAAATATGATGTTGAATATCATAACTATGACCCGGATGTTTATGAAATAAGTTCAGACTGTATTCTAAAAACGATCCACAAATTTACTCCAAACATTCTGCTATCCTCACAGCCATGCAAACTATATCCGCATGGAGAAAAATTTTGCAGATATTCGCATCCAAGCAGGGCTTTACTTATGCGCACTAAAGTCTGATTTGTCACCCCTAATGAGAGGCAGTTTTCACCACATAAGGCAGTCTATACCTACATCCAGATCCACTATCCCCCCCTGAAATTATTCTCTGGGAACGCCCCTGAAGGAAACTTATGTGTATAAAATGTAATCCAATGTAATATATGGAACCAATAGCAGAAAGAATATGTTAAATTGATTTAGGGCCATGATGTGGAATGGGGCTAAGATGTGTGAAAATACATGGGGGTGTATATTCATTTGGAAATTTATTAAAGGAATTGCGCATAGACATGCATAGTAGTACATACATAATGTGTATAGAAGTGTCAATTTGAATGATTGCATTCCTTTAAGGATTTCAGTCGCTTTTGGCATGCAAGTATATGGTACCTGTCACAAAACTCATCACATACTGTGCAAACAGTCATCATCAGGGGTGTGATATTGTCTTCCTGCAAATCTTGTGATGGTAGCCATTGACAGCTAAGCTTGTTAGCAGGTGTCTTAGTTCTTCATTTGGTTTAGTCCATCCTCTGTCGATCATTGCTTCCGTGCTATAGAACTCTGGCCATATGTCTTCTTGTTTTTATTTCCTCTCTGCCATAACGTGGACCCATTGTGGAGTCGATGGAAGGATCATTTTCAATCTTAGGTCGTCCAGAAGGAAAGATTCTCTGGCTAGAGCATATGCAAGTCGGGAGGGCGCGTATTTTGAGATTACAAGGGTTGCCTTCAGAAATCTCGCTTTTATTTTCTCTATTGATCTTAAGTCTTTAAGACTTAGCTTATCCCAGATTATCTCCAGTCCATAGGTGAGTATTGGGATTATTTTCGCTTCAAACAGGAATAAGGCAGTTTCAAGCGACAGCTGTTTTTTGGACAGTAGAAGATACAGAAGTGGGAGTCAAGGTCAATGGGGAATTAATATGCACACTTAGATATGCTGATTGCACAGCACTTCTTGCCAGTAGTATTGAAAGTCTACAACTGTACATTGATAAGCTTAATATAGTTGGAGAAGAAATGGGTCTGATGATCAACACCAAGAAAACGAAACTTATGGGTTTCAGTCGAAGAGATAAAGTAATTCTGACACTGAAAGGACAACAAATCCAACAAGTTAATAAATTTAAGTACCTTGGTTGTTGGTTGTCAGAGGATTTGAATCCAGACCTTGAAATGGCAAGATCAACTTTTAAGAAAATGAGACCTTTATTGTGCGATGATGCCTTAAATTTAAAACTAAGACAGCATATTGTAAAATGTTTTGTTTGGTCCATTTTGCTTTATGGAGTGGAAATCGTCCATCATTGAAGCTCTGGAAATGTTATTTCATAGAAGGATGCTGAAATTTCGATAGATCATGTCTCTAATGCAGAGGGCAAATTCTCAACGAGAGCTACTGACCACCATCAAATGCAGGAAAATTTCATATCTGGGTCATGTGTTACGTGGTGAAAAATATCCAATATTACATCTCATTTTAAAAGGCAAAATTGATGGGCAACGAAGAGTGGGGAGAAGGAGGACGTCTTGTCTTCGGAACCTTCAAGACTGGACTGGAACGAGATCTATTGAACAGCTCTACCACTCTGCTGAAGATAGACAAACGCTATCCACATTGATCGCCAACGTCCGGGAGACTGGGCAGGGCACATAAAAGAAAAAGTGATAGCGCAGTGACGTTCTTGATGGTGTATATGGCTCTAATTGCTGCTGATGTTCTGTCTTGAATATCTATTCTGAAGGATATCGCAGATGTTTGCAGTGTGATTCCTAGGTACTTAAAGAAATTCACGATTTGTAATGACTCCCCTTTGTAGGTTAATTCGGAAATACATAGCAGTTAAAAGATTAATAACTAGGAGGGTTTCAGAATTATTTACAGTAAAAAATCATTTCTGAAGTCACTTGATTTCTACCAAGATGCCTCAAAACACAGCATACCCCTCAGGTCTTGCTTAGGACATCTAATAAAAAAGGATACACATCACTTACTCTTACTCTCCTGGCTCCACAAACCGTAGTCTAATTTTGGCCTCGTCAAGTAGCCTCCTCGACCTTGTTCTATCCGAGGCATTTTTTTATCGTTTCGTAACAGGTTTATTTTTAAGGTATGTGTTATTGGCCCAGTGCCCAAACCCCAACCTGGAGGACCAATCCAGTTTGTTCACGATGGGTATTTTATTTCCCCACTACCCTCTGACCCTGCTGTCTGCAGATCCAGCGAGCTTCCCCCAATTCCAAAGGAGACGTGCCCGATACAGGTGACTGGCAATCCCCCACAGGAGGATACACATTGGGTAACAAATTTGGAATGGTGCGGTTTTATTATTTTTTGATTAGAAATGTTAAGTGTTCTAGTAGATATGGTGCTGCAATATAAGGCCGCCGAGTTGACAATGATGTTTCCAGCAAGTGTGTTCAGGAGATTCTTTAAGCAGATCTTCTGGAAGAATTCTTCAAATTCTCAATAGATAGTGACCCTTGTACCAAATAACAGACATCGTGCATTGAAGATGAAATTCCTGTATTCATCATGATACATCATGTTCATTAAATTCCAAGATTAAGTCCCATAAAAGGAAATTAAATTATCTGGTTTAAATTTGGCTGCCATGCCCTTGGAGAGCTACATAACAAACCAATGTGTCCTGGAAATCCTGTTCCTTAAGACCGTCAAGCACCTGCGATTCATGTCCACCGTGACATAACGACAACCATTTAGCTTAAATCTCTCCTTTGGAAACGGGCAGAATCGCAGGTGGCCAGATTAGTTGAATACAAGGTGTGGGGAAGGTCGACCACAGAGAACTCTGTTGAGCTGATGTATTGTTATCATTTAAACATACAACACTGCAAATACAAACTGATCACTTAAAAGAAGGAAGATACTACTGTGCATAGAAACAAAGAGAACACTGGCCAACCTTCTTGGCCAAGGTCAGCAGCTATTGGTCAAAGCACGTCATCTCACACAAAGTGTCAATCACAAACTAATAGAAATTACAGTATAATCTTCTTCTTCGTCATGAATGGGTCACTTAAAACCACACGGAATCAACATTTGTTGGCCTTTCTTTTAGCCCAGTATTCCTTCATACGCAATGAATGGGTTTGTTTTCGTTGCAAGTTTCCCGATTTCAGTCCGAATCAGTAGATTTGGCGATCCTAATTATTTCATTGTTATTAATTATTGTACCAATTCAATCTTTTGTTCAAGTACAGTACTCCCTCTGTAATCCGGCATCTCAGCTCTCCGGCACTCCCAGTAATCCGGCGTTTTGTATTCGAGTACGAGCTCAACACTTGATTTGATAATGCGTCCCCAATACTGTACAATGTTTTCCACGCAGCGACAAGACTAGTGTCTGAGTAAACAATGCATTGGCGCCAAGAGCGATGACTCACGCACACCTCCCTCAGGTGCTTAGTGTAGGACAGTTGTACTGTAGTAGCGTTGTGTTGAAGATGGCATCCGTGCAGAAAAACATAAACATAAACATAAAACTCTATCTTTGTTAGATAAACATGAAATCCTAAAGCGGCTTGAAAAGGGCGAAACGTTAACTAGTGTTGCTAACGAATAAGGTGTTGGTCGAGCTACAGTTCATGAATGTGATGAGTAAGTCCGTATTCACTGAATGGTAAAATGGATATTTTAAACCCCCAGCGAAAAGATTTTTGAAGGAGCGGAAACTACCAGAAAAAGCTTTGCTTATCTTAGACAACTGGAACAAGTTCTCAAAGAGTGTCTCAACCGTAAAAAGCAAAAGACAATTGATGCATATTTCCAACCGTCTACTTCCAAGGAATAACGTGAGTTATGTGATGTATTTTCGTATTTTTTTACTTTGTATAGTACAATGTAATTAAAACTGATTTTTGAATATCTGCGTTGTTCTCTATATATTCCAGTAATCTGGCGTTTTCGGTAATCCGGCAGTGCTCTGGTCTGATATCTGCCGGATTACCGAGAGAGCACTGTACGTGTGAATTTTGTGAGTTAGTCTGTTTAGGTCCATTCTTTCTAAGTGTCCCATGAATTGGATTCTTCGCATATGAATTGTCTCTGTGAGTTTGGAGATGTTTTTATATATTTCTGCATTTGGCTTTGGAAAATTAACTCCATTTTTAATTCTCAGTCCTAAGATTTTTCTCATTTCACGTTCCTTCTCTTCCAATTGTCCTTTTAGTGTTTTGTGTTGAATAGTGAGAGTTTCTGAAGCGCAATGAGCTTCGGGTTTGATTGCTATTGTATAGTGTCGGATTTTGCAGTTCCAGGAGAGACTATTTTTATTGTAAATATTTTTAAACTGAAAAGCAGTCTCCATTTTTTTGATTCTGGTATCAATAGATTTTTCCATTATAATTTTCAGTAATCCGTTCACCTCTAATCTATTATATTTTAGTTGAAGCATTATTTACAAAGAATCTTGACTGTAAAGGAACAGTACTGCAAGTACAGGACTGATTTAAATGGCTGAATGTAGTTAGGGAAAGAAAAAAAATATATCCAAGAAAATGGTCAATTATTACTTCTTTTATTTTTAGAATCTTTACCGTCCTTCCAAAGCCTAGCACTCGATACGATACAAGAATTCCCCAGTTCAACTGTGCCAAGCCAAATATTGTAACCCTGGTACAGTATTTGGCCAAAATGTTTTCTGGAACGTTGTCGACGTACTGGGTAATCTATACTAATATAATAAAGCTGAAGAGTTTGTGTGTTTATGTCTTTAAACGCGCTAATCTCTGGGACTACCAGTCAGATTTGAAAAATTATTTTTGTATATGATGGCCCTTTTGCACAAATCTACACCGCTTCACCGATCTAATAACTGACGGACATATTGTCGCTAGGCGACAACGACTAACACTGTATCATGATAGTCAATGCCGCACCATTGATGGACAGGTTGTCACTAGGCAACAACGATCTACTCTTTATCATGATAGACCGGTAAAATTTGCTAAAGGACACATGGGAAAACTGATCGATTGACAATCAAGGATTGTATTGGACTGTAATATTCTCTATGCTATCGTATGCACAGCATATTAGCAAATTGTAATGTACATTAATGCTATCCAGTCAGAGAAAAATAGTGGCAGACATTCCTACATTCTCTTATCACTGTTTTGCAGTTTTCATGTGTAGTCAGTTGTTATTTCATTTGTGGAGCTTAGACATCGTGGTCATGTTGCCCCGTGTACATGGGTGTGTGTAGAATTTTTATGATAACCTGCATTATTGTGATTGTTGCACTAGCATGTGTAAATACGGTAAAAAGCTCAATGTTGGTTTGTCCGTCTGTTATTTATACAAATCTACACAGTTTCACCGATCTGTACCAAATTTGTGGTACTTACCCTTTGGAACCCTAAGAGTAACACTGTTTACATGAAATTTCGGACAGACCACTCCATTCCCTGCATTTAGGCCTTTTGGCACAAATCTACACCGTTTCACCGATCTGAACCAAAATGTGTATTACCTGCAAGTAACACTGTCTACATGAAATTTCGGACAGACCACTCCATTCCCTAAATTTAGGCCCTTTGGCACAAATCTACACCGTTTCACCGATCTGAACCAAATTTTACATACTTACCCTTTGGAGCCCGACGAGTAACACCGTCTACGAGAAATTTCAGACAGACCACTCCATTCCCTGCATTTAGGCCCTTTGGCACAAGTCTACATCGTTTCACCGATCTTAACCAAACTTAATGTACTTACCCTTTGGAACCCAGCGGGTAACACTGTCCACTTGATATTTTGGACAACTCTCTCCATTCCCTACATTTAGAACAACAGACAAAATGAACTTGAAAACTACATTTTAAGGTCCTAGAACCATTCATGTCCGTATAGTGTAACTAAGAATATTTTAATAAGTCAATTGTTGGCTGGCAATGCGAGCTGCATCACGTCACTACTACCAGAATTGCGAAATTAGTTACAACTTGCGCTGCTTATAAATTGGAGTCACTGGGAGTAATTATTGCAAGAAGATTTCTTAGGCCCCTTAGAACAGTAATCATCATGAAAATATTATGCCTCAGTATAAGTGCGACGGTGTTGGTGTAGTACATAGAGGTAATCAGCTGCTATAAGCGTTGGTGCTTTCAAATTTACTTTCATTTATTCAGATCCTTATCCTTGAGCGGTATGTGGCGATAAATGACACTATTGCTACTTCAGGTGCTCAGGACAGCCGAAGTTTTCCAAAGTGCTCTGATTATTTTCCTATGGCACTATGTGACAAAATAGGACACTATCGATCTCTACTTTTCTAATAGCCAATAAGATATAGGCAGTCTTTTATTTCACATACTCCTCTTTCTAATCATATTTTTCAATTCGTTTGTTAATTACATGTGTCAGTACTGTAGTTAGCCATTTCCCTATTCATTATTGTCATTATCATTACGGGAAAATGACCTGAATGTTATGTCCGTTATACTTTACTACTTATCACCCCCACCACCACCACCACAAAAAGTTATATTTTTAAAATATTTTTTTTTCTGTTTAAGTATTATGTGCCAGTTCTGTAGTAGTCTTCATTATCATCCATAAAAGAAACAAATCCACCGGGCACTACTGCTAGTATTTAATAAGATAGGTGTAATTAGAGCATGCTTAGAATATTTAATCCAGTCACTTCTATTTCTTCTTAATTTAAGGAGAATGACAGTGTTTTGTTGAAGTTATTAATTCATTTTAAGAGCTTGGTACATCTTGGTAATCAGCCCTGTACACTTGCATGTGTCTTTCTGTGGTGACTGTAATTGTGGTAGGTGACCCAGGACTTGAAACAAGCATAATTGAGAAAACACTTTGATGTCTCTAAATGGACTTAAAACGTACTGTAACTAAATCCCTATTTAAGCAATACTAAATCCCCAACACATCATCATAGAACTCTTGTAGTGTACGGAGTAATCCGCCATGAAAATCGCAAAAATTTACTGTAGGAATCTGTATGATCGAGACAAAGAAGTTGAACTCTGTCTTTAGGGACGGTGTCATCACTTTTTTTTTTTAAGTAGAGCCAACAAGATTGTGTCTGGCACAAAATTGAATTTTTGGTGCTCGGTGTGACTTAAGGAGCAATTACATTTACCATGCTAGGAAATGTAAGATATTTTCCGTACCGATTTATAGATAACTCTTACAAATACGATATTTCGTACTATGCCTATCGATAGAAATTATGAAACATCTATTCAATAGTTGTTTCGACTCTTCAATGGAGTCTTCTTCAGCATAAATGTAATTTGCTCCGTTTCTGGCACAATAACAAGGTATGTGGTTTACGGAAACTGAGAAGGACATTAATGAACTGGAGATATCAGATCTGCATGACAGACAGGCTGTGAGGCGTGCTTTGAAGGAAGTCGATGGTTTTCAGGAGAAACCTCGGAGGAAAGGTACCCCCTGGACTACTGAAAGAAAGAAGTTACACCAGCAGAAAATGCGTCAATACTGGACGAAGATCAAGACCCTCCAGTTGAATAAGCGTGGTCCTAAGTAGGCCAATTCGAGAGAAGAAGAAGAATAGAAACAATATAATTTTGAATTGAGTTAAAATATCAAAACAGATGAATATTGTCGAAAAATTACTTGCAAACCAATATCATATTTCTTGAGTTATTATCCAAACAAAAATGTATCCAATCATCTACAGTATATGGAAAACATCTTCCGATTTAGAAATTATATGTTGGATTAAAGTCTCCCGTAAGTCCAACCCCTCGTCCACGTCGTGGGAGACGGGCAACAGCACAAAGTAGGGGATTGCCTGTAGGGGCAAAGTACAGTGGGGACTTCGTGTGCCCCGGGACCGTTACGGTAGCTGTGAAGGTCCTACAGGAACCCTGAAAAGTGACGGCTAACGGGGGCTCTGATGAAGCTACGATAGGCCCAGCAAGCCAGTAGTGGATAAGACTTTTGCTTTCAAGAAGGGAACAGGACGGATAAAATGGACGACGACCTAGCTGTGTTCATGGACTAAGATTTGGAACTTTAAACATAAGAACGCTGATGGGGAAGGTGGATGAGATAGTAGATATGATGGAAAGAAGGAAGTTGGATTTATTGGGATTGGCAGAAACAAAGTGGAAAGGGGAAGGAAGGAGAGAACTGAGAAAAGGCTATAGACTATACTGGAGTGGGAATGAAGAGGGAAAGAGGAATGGAGTGGGAGTAGTAGTACGAGATGGTTTAAAAGAAGTGATAGGATGATGAAATTGAAAGTATCACTAAGGGGAGAGACCATAGAAATAGTGCAAGTGTAAGCTCCACACGTAGGCTGCGCCTCTGAAGGGAAGGAGGAGTTTGAAGAGGAATTGCAGAAGCAGCTGGGAGGAAGGAATATGATTGTTATGGGGGATCTGAATGCCCATGTAGGAAGAGAAAGACAAGGGTATGAGAGTGTGCTTGGACCAGAGGGTTGGGGCAGAAGAAATCAGGAAGGAAAGAGACTGTTGGACTTCTGCCAAAGGAACAGCCTGCTAGTTGGGAACTCCTGGTTCAAGAAAAGAGAGAGCCACACAATCACATGGTACATTGAAGACTTGACCAGGAAGTCGGCGTCGACTATATACTGTATGAGAAAGAACTAAATAAGAACATCACGGACATCAAGGTTATACCATCGGAGAATCCGGATAGCGACCATCGATTGCTGGTAATGAACCTGAGAGGGACTAAGGAGAAGAAAGGGACTGAGAACCAGGAAAGACGTATTAGACTGGTCCACTTTTCAACCGGTTGAAATTCTAGTGGCATTTTGGGTAACATTTTGCCAAATGTGTTTTTAATACTAATTCGGACCTGCTGAACACGAATTTTGATGTTGACACTCCCGAATTTCGACCGGAAGCTCAGAATTCAAGATGGCGCCCAAGATTGTAGACGTTTTCTTACTAGTACGATATTTCCACTCCCGAGGCCGATTTTCTTCATCTAAAGACCGTTTTTAGGGTTATTTGTGTAGTAGAATGGGATAGTAACTGTAACAGATTGTGCAAGCAATTATTTAGCCTTGGCTGGAAGCTCAGAATTCAAGATGGAGTCCAAGATGGTGGACATTTTATCAACTTCACGACTCAGGGCTGACTTTTTACATTTTAAGACTGTTACTCTGGTTATTTTTGTATAAAAATACTATTCTAATTGTTACAGAGTGTTAAAGCAACTAGTTGACCGTTTTAGAACGAAAAAATTCTGAGAAAACATGAAATTATTTTGAGTGGATCGACCTTGCATTTAGCCAAGTTTATGTCTTGATTTGATATTGCATAGTCATTATTTTTCTTCTTATTGTATATTTTTGCCGATATGTCTGTTTTGGCTTTTAGTTTGGCGTTTAATGAGTGAAACATGGTTGTTGAGGCTATTTATTACTTCGTGGTTAAATGCAATAAAATACTACATGTGTTGCAAGAATAAGTAAACCACGCTTCCCAAAGGCAATGACGAATGGCATATTTCTTCTTCTTCTTCTTCTTCTTCTTTTGAGACCACAAAGGATCACTTTACCCAACCATTAGTTCGTCGACTTGTAGGAACTGTACGAGCCTTGCGGTCCTCCCAGTACTTCTACATGCGTATTGATCGTCTTGCCCGTTATTTGGCGGAAAATATTCTTGTAGGAATTTTCTTCTTTGTGAGTGGAAAATGAAACGTCATATTTTTAAGTGCTGTAGTTAAACTTTTCTTATTTGCAGCATCTTCTGTTGTTAGGCCAATTTCTTTTAAGGCCTCTCTGATTTCTTTTAACCATCGGCATCCAGTTGTTGTGTTTTTTGAAGCAAGATTGTACTGCACTAGTTGTTTTAGAAGACGTGAATCTGGCATTCTCATGATGTGCCCAAAGAATCCTAGTCTTTTCTTTCGCATGGTATCAGTAATGGGTTCTAGGTTGTTATAGACCATATTGTTAGGTATTATTCGCCATTGCCCATCTTTTTTATATCCTTTATTGATACAAGTTCTTCCAATTCGCCTTTCGATCTTCTGTAATCTGTCGGTTTTAGAATGTTCATTTAGATGGAATAATGTTTCTGCTGCATATGTGGCTTCCGGTTTTATGACTGTATTGTAATGTTTAATTTTTGCATTAATTGATAAGCATTTCTTTTTGTAAGTTTCCCATGTTAATTTTTGTGGCCTAGATAACTTGTTGGTTCTTATTTGAATTGACGCTTTCTCATTTAAATTGTTTGTTATTAGCTCTCCTAGATATTTGAATCGTGTTACAATTTTAATTTTTGTGTCATTAATTTGTATTTCCTTTAATGGTGTTGGTTTTTGTGGCATGATTTCTGTTTTTTCGAATGATATCTTAAGGCCAATTTTATTTGCAATTGTCTGAAGCTCTGATATCTGTGTTTTGGCTTCCTCTAAATCTTTCGCCAATAATGCCATGTCGTCTGCAAAACCAAGACAGTTTGTTTGAATTTTTCTCCCTATTTTTATATTTGGAGGGCATTTCTTAGACCATTCTCGCATTACCATTTCCAATGAACAATTAAATAGTAATGGTGATAAGCCATCACCCTGTCGTAAACCGGTTGTGACCTCAAATGGGTCAGAGAATTCACCTCTGAATTTAACTTTTAATTTGGTGCCTGTAAGAGTTAGTTTTATGAGATTTGTCAATTTGGGGTGTAATCCCATGTGTCTTAGAATTTTTATTAAAGATTCTCTATGAATACAATCATATGCTTTTTTAAAGTCGATAAATGTTATCACCATATCTCTATTCCTTTTTCTATTATAATCCATTATCAATTTTAGGCTCATAATTTGATCTGGGCAACTTCTCCAGGGCCTGAAACCTCCTTGATATTCTCCTAATTCATTTTCAAGTTGTACTTTAATTCTATTGAGAAGAATTCGAGAATTTTTTTTATAGGTAACATCCATATGGCATATTTATAGTAATTATACTAGATTTTTGAAAATTACATTAATCATTTAATCATCATTTTTCGAGTTTGTACAAGATCCGGAACAGAAACACATTGAGGTACAAATTAACTTAGCCTTGCAGCATTTACAAAGCGTTGTAGAACAATCTTTTTTGCAACCGCAAAGAACAATATCGATAGCAGCCTTTGGAATGGGTTCAAGCGTGCTGAGAACGGGGATGTAGCCGCCTGTGATTGGTGACAGGACAGGATCAGGTAGATGAGCGTTCTACCACACTGAAGTTTGGTAGTGACTTCGTTTAATATGTTCCAAAAGCGCTGCGCTGGTCGGCGGAAGAGATTCTGTTTTTACCTTACCAAACATGGCATGACACGCAACGTCAGTCGAAACTATTGAGTCAGCTACCTGAAGAAGAAAAGAGACCGAATTGAAATGTACGAGCCAAGTCGACGTAGGCAAGGTAAGGTGAATTTACTAGAAATACAAACCTTGTACAATTTTGTCACAAACATTTCTGCAGAAGATATAGCCTCTTCACTGAGAGGTACGATACCGAGCGAGGACAACAGGGTGTAGTGCTTTCGAAACACTTTAAAAGCTGCTGGTTTTGTAATGGACGCTAGGTATGATGTGACATCACTCCCGGTGATTGTATGAAAGGCCAGTATACTCTTTACCAGTCCTTCGTGCAATTTGCTATGTACTCGTACATCATGAACAGGTACAAAAACTCTCTTTCTTGAAGTTCCACTCATTAACCATACTTCATCTGCAGGTATTTTATCGAAGTGATAAAGGAGCAACAGAAAGACATCTGTCTCTCTAGCAGACACGACAATTTGCTTCGCAGTTCTTGCCACTGCGTGCAGAACAATTCTTGTGTCAGCTTCCTTGTGAGAAGTTCCGAGGGAGGAAATCGGTGTTGTTTTCTGGTTAGAGAAAACCTTCCTTCCATCTTTAAAGCCTCCGGCAATAACCAGCTCAACACCATCAAAGATAGCTTGTGCAAGGTGCTGCGACACAAACTCAATCAAGTTGGTTTTATTTTCTTCCAGAGAAAGGAAATTAATAACGCAATTAAATCTTCTATGCCCGATAACCTCAAATTAAGGTTATAATCAATAGACATTAGTTCATTTATAGTTGCCTGAATGGCTTTAGTCTGCACATGCCGCACGGGTTCCTTTTTCGAACCATCCTGACTAAATATACACTTCTTCCAATCTGTTTTGACTCGTGCGCTTTTTATCGTGCTTGTCATGAGAGTCTTTTGAGGTGGAGGCATTTTGATTAACCTCCTCTCTGTGTCTCTTCTTTTTTTCTCAATCGCTCTATATTCGTTTTGTTGGTAAAATCAGAGTAACATTCTCTGTGATAGGAAGAAGAGACGTCGTTACTTGGCAACTCCAAAAAGCTGTCAATAGGAAAACTGTAAATTTCGTCATACAGAGCCTTTCGTTCGTCCTCACATGACTTCAGTTTTTCATAACGCGCTACTGTTCCTTTTGTCAACGTAAATACTCCTTTTTTTTCTTGGATTTCGAACAAAGAATGCACAAATTACTTCGACTGTCATCAGTCGGGCAACAGCACAAAGTAGGGGATTGCCTGTAGGGGCAAAGTACAGTGGGGACTTCGTGTGCCCCGGGACCGTTACGGTAGCTGTGAAGGTCCTACAGGAACCCTGAAAAGTGACGGCTAACGGGGGCTCTGATGAAGCTACGATAGGCCCAGCAAGCCAGTAGTGGATAAGACTTTTGCTTTCAAGAAGGGAACAGGACGGATACAATGGACGACGACCTAGCTGTGTTCATGGACTAAGATTTGGAACTTTAAACATAAGAACGCTGATGGGGAAGGTGGATGAGATAGTAGATATGATGGAAAGAAGGAAGTTGGATTTATTGGGATTGGCAGAAACAAAGTGGAAAGGGGAAGGAAGGAGAGAACTGAGAAAAGGCTATAGACTATACTGGAGTGGGAATGAAGAGGGAAAGAGGAATGGAGTGGGAGTAGTAGTACGAGATGGTTTAAAAGAAGTGATAGGATGATGAAATTGAAAGTATCACTAAGGGGAGAGACCATAGAAATAGTGCAAGTGTATGCTCCACACGTAGGCTGCGCCTCTGAAGGGAAGGAGGAGTTTGAAGAGGAATTGCAGAAGCAGCTGGGAGGAAGGAATATGATTGTTATGGGGGATCTGAATGCCCATGTAGGAAGAGAAAGACAAGGGTATGAGAGTGTGCTTGGACCAGAGGGTTGGGGCAGAAGAAATCAGGAAGGAAAGAGACTGTTGGACTTCTGCCAAAGGAACAGCCTGCTAGTTGGGAACTCCTGGTTCAAGAAAAGAGAGAGCCACACAATCACATGGTACATTGAAGACTTGACCAGGAAGTCGGCGTCGACTATATACTGTATGAGAAAGAACTAAATAAGAACATCACGGACATCAAGGTTATACCATCGGAGAATCCGGATAGCGACCATCGATTGCTGGTAATGAACCTGAGAGGGACTAAGGAGAAGAAAGGGACTGAGAACCAGGAAAGACGTATTAGACTGGTCCACTTTTCAACCGGTTGAAATTCTAGTGGCATTTTGGGTAACATTTTGCCAAATGTGTTTTTAATACTAATTCGGACCTGCTGAACACGAATTTTGATGTTGACACTCCCGAATTTCGACCGGAAGCTCAGAATTCAAGATGGCGCCCAAGATTGTAGACGTTTTCTTACTAGTACGATATTTCCACTCCCGAGGCCGATTTTCTTCATCTAAAGACCATTTATAGGGTTATTTGTGTAGTAGAATGGGATAGTAACTGTAACAGATTGTGCAAGCAATTATTTAGCCTTGGCTGGAAGCTCAGAATTCAAGATGGAGTCCAAGATGGTGGACATTTTATCAACTTCACGACTCAGGGCTGACTTTTTACATTTTAAGACTGTTACTCTGGTTATTTTTGTATAAAAATACTATTCTAATTGTTACAGAGTGTTAAAGCAACTAGTTGACCGTTTTAGAACGAAAAAATTCTGAGAAAACATGAAATTATTTTGAGTGGATCGACCTTGCATTTAGCCAAGTTTATGTCTTGATTTGATATTGCATAGTCATTATTTTTCTTTTTATTGTATATTTTTGCCGATATGTCTGTTTTGGCTTTTAGTTTGGCGTTTAATGAGTGAAACATGGTTGTTGAGGCTATTTATTACTTCGTGGTTAAATGCAATAAAATACTACATGTGTTGCAAGAATAAGTAAACCACGCTTCCCAAAGGCAATGACGAATGGCATATTTCTTCTTCTTCTTCTTCTTCTTCTTTTGAGACCACAAAGGATCACTTTACCCAACCATTAGTTCGTCGACTTGTAGGAACTGTACGAGCCTTGCGGTCCTCCCAGTACTTCTACATGCGTATTGATCGTCTTGCCCGTTATTTGGCGGAAAATATTCTTGTAGGAATTTTCTTCTTTGTGAGTGGAAAATGAAACGTCATATTTTTAAGTGCTGTAGTTAAACTTTTCTTATTTGCAGCATCTTCTGTTGTTAGGCCAATTTCTTTTAAGGCCTCTCTGATTTCTTTTAACCATCGGCATCCAGTTGTTGTGTTTTTTGAAGCAAGATTGTACTGCACTAGTTGTTTTAGAAGACGTGAATCTGGCATTCTCATGATGTGCCCAAAGAATCCTAGTCTTTTCTTTCGCATGGTATCAGTAATGGGTTCTAGGTTGTTATAGACCATATTGTTAGGTATTATTCGCCATTGCCCATCTTTTTTATATCCTTTATTGATACAAGTTCTTCCAATTCGCCTTTCGATCTTCTGTAATCTGTCGGTTTTAGAATGTTCATTTAGATGGAATAATGTTTCTGCTGCATATGTGGCTTCCGGTTTTATGACTGTATTGTAATGTTTAATTTTTGCATTAATTGATAAGCATTTCTTTTTGTAAGTTTCCCATGTTAATTTTTGTGGCCTAGATAACTTGTTGGTTCTTATTTGAATTGACGCTTTCTCATTTAAATTGTTTGTTATTAGCTCTCCTAGATATTTGAATCGTGTTACAATTTTAATTTTTGTGTCATTAATTTGTATTTCCTTTAATGGTGTTGGTTTTTGTGGCATGATTTCTGTTTTTTCGAATGATATCTTAAGGCCAATTTTATTTGCAATTGTCTGAAGCTCTGATATCTGTGTTTTGGCTTCCTCTAAATCTTTCGCCAATAATGCCATGTCGTCTGCAAAACCAAGACAGTTTGTTTGAATTTTTCTCCCTATTTTTATATTTGGAGGGCATTTCTTAGACCATTCTCGCATTACCATTTCCAATGAACAATTAAATAGTAATGGTGATAAGCCATCACCCTGTCGTAAACCGGTTGTGACCTCAAATGGGTCAGAGAATTCACCTCTGAATTTAACTTTTAATTTGGTGCCTGTAAGAGTTAGTTTTATGAGATTTGTCAATTTGGGGTGTAATCCCATGTGTCTTAGAATTTTTATTAAAGATTCTCTATGAATACAATCATATGCTTTTTTAAAGTCGATAAATGTTATCACCATATCTCTATTCCTTTTTCTATTATAATCCATTATCAATTTTAGGCTCATAATTTGATCTGGGCAACTTCTCCAGGGCCTGAAACCTCCTTGATATTCTCCTAATTCATTTTCAAGTTGTACTTTAATTCTATTGAGAAGAATTCGAGATTTTTTTTTATAGGTAACATCCATATGGCATATTTATAGTAATTATACTAGATTTTTGAAAATTACATTAATCATTTAATCATCATTTTTCGAGTTTGTACAAGATCCGGAACAGAAACACATTGAGGTACAAATTAACTTAGCCTTGCAGCATTTACAAAGCGTTGTAGAA
This sequence comes from Meconema thalassinum, assembly GCA_946902985.2. Classification (NCBI taxonomy): domain Eukaryota; kingdom Metazoa; phylum Arthropoda; class Insecta; order Orthoptera; family Tettigoniidae; genus Meconema; species Meconema thalassinum. Next base: position 252,478,848 of record OX336393.1, read on the forward strand.
CAATCTTTTTTGCAACCGCAAAGAACAATATCGATAGCAGCCTTTGGAATGGGTTCAAGCGTGCTGAGAACGGGGATGTAGCCGCCTGTGATTGGTGACAGGACAGGATCAGGTAGATGAGCGTTCTACCACACTGAAGTTTGGTAGTGACTTCGTTTAATATGTTCCAAACGCGCTGCGCTGGTCGGCGGAAGAGATTCTGTTTTTACCTTACCAAACATGGCATGACACGCAACGTCAGTCGAAACTATTGAGTCAGCTACCTGAAGAAGAAAAGAGACCGAATTGAAATGTACGAGCCAAGTCGACGTAGGCAAGGTAAGGTGAATTTACTAGAAATACAAACCTTGTACAATTTTGTCACAAACATTTCTGCAGAAGATATAGCCTCTTCACTGAGAGGTACGATACCGAGCGAGGACAACAGGGTGTAGTGCTTTCGAAACACTTTAAAAGCTGCTGGTTTTGTAATGGACGCTAGGTATGATGTGACATCACTCCCGGTGATTGTATGAAAGGCCAGTATACTCTTTACCAGTCCTTCGTGCAATTTGCTATGTACTCGTACATCATGAACAGGTACAAAAACTCTCTTTCTTGAAGTTCCACTCATTAACCATACTTCATCTGCAGGTATTTTATCGAAGTGATAAAGGAGCAACAGAAAGACATCTGTCTCTCTAGCAGACACGACAATTTGCTTCGCAGTACTTGCCACTGCGTGCAGAACAATTCTTGTGTCAGCTTCCTTGTGAGAAGTTCCGAGGGAGGAAATCGGTGTTGTTTTCTGGTTAGAGAAAACCTTCCTTCCATCTTTAAAGCCTCCGGCAATAACCAGCTCAACACCATCAAAGATAGCTTGTGCAAGGTGCTGCGACACAAACTCAATCAAGTTGGTTTTATTTTCTTCCAGAGAAAGGAAATTAATAACGCAATTAAATCTTCTATGCCCGATAACCTCAAATTAAGGTTATAATCAATAGACATTAGTTCATTTATAGTTGCCTGAATGGCTTTAGTCTGCACATGCCGCACGGGTTCCTTTTTCGAACCATCCTGACTAAATATACACTTCTTCCAATCTGTTTTGACTCGTGCGCTTTTTATCGTGCTTGTCATGAGAGTCTTTTGAGGTGGAGGCATTTTGATTAACTTCCTCTCTGTGTCTCTTTTTTTTTCTCAATCGCTCTATATTCGTTTTGTTGGTAAAATCAGAGTAACATTCTCTGTGATAGGAAGAAGAGACGTCGTTACTTGGCAACTCCAAAAAGCTGTCAATAGGAAAACTGTAAATTTCGTCATACAGAGCCTTTCGTTCGTCCTCACATGACTTCAGTTTTTCATAACGCGCTACTGTTCCTTTTGTCAACGTAAATACTCCTTTTTTTTCTTGGATTTCGAACAAAGAATGCACAAATTACTTCGACTGTCATCATCACCGTGTAGATTTACTTGAGGTTCCATCTAAAACACACGAGACCATAACCTCAAAGAATGGCTCACTTGCGTATTCTTGCTCAGACGATAAAAACAACTGCTTATAAACACTTACTGGTACCACTTTCAGACATAATTCCACTAAAAAAATATTGAAAAACCGTCATTGCACCAAACACAAACAATTTCTCAATTTTCTAAACTGCGACAAGATGCCCACAACACACAGAAAACAGCGCAGAGAGCATAAGAGGGCTCGGGCCTGACCGCTAGAGCTGAGCCGTCACCTAAATACATAGCCTAATATGTTTAACAGTTTTGGTTCACTTTTAAGGTATTTACGGACACTTGCGACCCTAAGTGTCTTATATCAAATTACTTGTCTCAATGCCATCTACGTCGCTACAGAGAGTTTTAAACATTAATAAGAATCACCCCGTATATATGACTTGACTTACTTCCTTCATCTCCTCATCAATGAATTTCCGCCATCGGACTCTGTTCTGCGCCATCCTCCTAATCTCGTTCCAAGTGTTCCTTGGTCTGCCTCTTCGCCTACTACCTTGTGGATTCCATTCCAGGGCTTGTCTTGCTGTTGTCTCCATCTCGTAATGTATGCCCAATTCATTTCCATTTCCTACGACGCATCTCAATATAAATGGGTGTTTGCTGTGTTCTTCTCCATAGCTCTTCATTGGAGATAACTTGTGGCCACCATATCCTCAGGATATTCCTCAAGCATCTATTCACAAATATTTGGAGTCTGTTAATCAGTTGTTTGTTGGTCTTCCAAGTTTCACACCCATTGAACAATATTGACTTGACATTTGAATTGAATTGAATTGAATTGTGAAGTTTGGTATAGGTGTTAAGTTCCCTTGCTTTCCAAATTGGTCTCAACATTGCAAATGCTCATTTAGCCTCATTTATTCTATTTCCTATATCCTCCATAGTACCTCCCTCAGTGGTGACCATACTTCCCAGGTAGCAAAACTGTTTGAGTTGATCGATCTCTTGATTCCCTAGAAATAATGGTGCCTTATTTTGGTTATTATGGTGCATCTCCTTGGTTTTCCTTCCATTGATCTTCAATCACACCTCAGATGCTTCAGTTCTTAAATCATTCAGCTTTGCTTCCATATCTTTGTAACTGCTGGCTAGCAAGCACAGATTGTCTGCGAAATCCAGGTCCTCCAACCTGTTACTGTAGTCCCCACTGGATACCTCTTCAGCGATTCATTGCTTTCTTCATGATAAGATCCAGCTCTATGAGAAATAGTATTGGAGACAGCACACATCATTGTTTAACTCCTGTATTTACTGGAATGGGCTCCGACAACATCCCCCGATGTAAAACTTGACAGGTGTAATTCTCATACATTTCTTGAGTAATCTTTATAATTTTCTTTGCAATCCCAAACTCTTTCATGGCACGCCAAATCTTCTCTCTCATTATATTATCAAACTCCTTTTCAAAATCAACGAATAGTAGATACAGTGACGATTGCAGTTGATTGTTCTATAATTATGCGTATAGTGAAATGGTCAATCTGGTTCTCCGTTTTATGGTCCGCGGACACCCAAGTCACTTTATGGCAGTTCTTATGAGGAAAAAACGTACCTCCTATCACCAAACTATGGTTGCTACAGAATTGAATAAGTTTGTCGCCATTCTCATTTCTAGTACCTAAACCATGTCTCCCCATTATATTTTCTATTCCTTGATTATCACTTCCGACTTTCGCATTGAAGTCTCCCATCACGACCACTATTTATTTATTTATTTATTTATTTATTTATTTATCGTATGGCTTTTAGTGCCGGGAGTGTCCGAGGACATGTTCGGCTCGCCTGAGTCTGTAGCTGCTTCCAGCGGACACCCTTAGGGTGAGCTACAAGTTCCATTCAATTTCAAGTAGTTCCAACTTTTGCTACCAGATATCAATGATACCTAGTGGTGAACATTGGAACTATGATAGAGCATTCCAAAAAAATCTAACCTAACAATTTAGCTTCACACAAGTTTTGTCTGTGGAAGGATCTTTTCTTCTTCTTCTTAAGACGCCTTCTCCAAACGAAGGTTGGCGATCCACGTAGCCAGCTCTGACCTTGACATTGCAGTATGAAATGCTTCCTCCGATGTACACCGGTGCCACCTTCTAATGTCCTTCAACCATGAATTTCTGCGTCTCCCAACGGATCTTTATCCTTGTGTCATTCCTTCAATAATTAGCTGTAATAATTGGTACCTCTCGTTTCGCATGATGTGACCTAGGTATTGTGTCTTTCTGTGCTGTATAACATGTAGAAGTTCTTTTTGCTTTTTCATCCGATGTAGGACCTCGACATTTGAAATTTTCAATATCCAAGGTATGCGCAGGAGACGACGATATACTGTAGATACATTTCAAAGGCATCGATTCGTTTTTCAATAGAAGGAACCATGAACGAGCATTCGTAACCATTTAGAAGAACATGCCATAAATCTATGACATGGCACCGCCGGCTTTACTTCCCCTCCGAAGGAAGGCATACTGAAGGATTTTTAATGGTCTAAAAAATTCCTCGACTTTGGCTGGGTTTGAACCCGCTATCTTGGGCACAGCAGTTCAGCATGCTACCAACTACACCACTATATCCCTTTTCTTCACTTTTATCAAGGTTCGATGTAACTGGCCGTAAAATTGCTCATTTCTTTCTTCTCCTGTCTGTGTTGGTGCATAGCACTGCACCAGTGTGATTGGTCCAACTCTTGATGCAAATCGGGCTACTATTATCCTATATGAGACTGGATACCACTCCATCAAGCTCCTCCTTATCTTTTGTGTGATCAGTAAACCAACACCATCTCTATGTTCTTCTGTTCCTGAGTACAAGGACGTGTCCCCTTCCTGGGTCGTTATCTCCCTGAACCAACTCCATCTCATCTCACTCAAACCTAAACAAATCCTCGCATATATCTCGCATTAATTTCTGACGCCGTCATAAAAATGATTGAAGCAATTTTAAGATAGAACCCCACCCACTGGGCATCACACGTCTTGCCCATGATGTTTCTATTCGTTTTGGCGGCGGTGGTTTCCTTTCTTTTCACAGTATTTGTTGCCCGTCTTTTGCATTCTCGACAAGTACCAGTAGTCTCCACCTTCCATTGTTGTTTCTCAGTTAACTGTGATCGTCTTCTCCTGTATTTACAGGAATGGGCTCCGACAACATCCCCCGATGTAAAAATTGACAGGTGTAATTCTCATATATTTTTTGAGTAATCTTTATAATTTTCTTTGGAATCCCAAACTCTTTCATGGCATGCCAAATCTTCTCTCTCATTATATTATCAAACTCCTGTAGTCGAATGGCGATCATACTCCGTCCGCTGCCGTATTCGACTTTTAATCCATGGCTTCAGAATTTTATAACCGCTTGATACGACGCTCTTCTGACGTCATAGGTGAACTTCTAGTAGAGCCCTTTATCACCGTTTAAAATTTCAGGGTGATATCGGTAATAGTTTGGGGGATATAGAATGCCGGTGAAATATTTCGCACAGACGCCATGTTGGATTGGTGCGACGAAATAACATTTCAAGGGCACGGTCGGGGTCAGACAAAATAGTACTATGACCGTACCGAGTTTCATTGAAATCGCTCCAGCCGTTAAGATTTTATTAGGAGGGAGGCGACACACACACGGCCAAAGGTGATTTCATAAGCCTATTTTTTTTTCTTCGTAAATGAAAATAGGCTAAAAATTGAGATCAATTAGAAGGGAAAAAGGTGATTATGACTTAAGTGATCAATTAGAAAAAATGAAATAGTCATATGGGCCTACATACATAAAAAAACTTCCACTTTCTCATTTTTGTTTTGCCTTTTTTTTGCAGTGTATGTGCACCCACTAGAAATATTTGTCATAATAGTACTTTCCAGTGGTCTTGAGTATATATGTAATCCGAAAATAATGTTATTTGAGGTAAGAATAAATATTAATTTTTCACTCCTTAATTCAATCTTTTGAGAGTCAAGTTCAAAATTTAATTTGGCAGCATAGGGGTTAAATTCCACATTCCAGCTTGAGGCAATGTTATTTGAAAGTAGACTTATCTGCTCTTTTGTAATAGTCCATGGAACCATTTACTTTGCATTTTTAATCTCTATGGTGATGTGAATTACGGTATTCGTTTGTTCAATGTTTGACTTATGTGTCGAGCCCTGTGTGTATAAACAAAACATTATCCGTTCGGCTGTTATCAGAATCTTGGGGCAGATGACCTCGTAGTTCTGCCTCTTTAAACAAAAACTATGCCTAACTATCAAAATCTATTGGCATTACAATAATATTTTAATTACCGTATATACCCGAATGTAAGACGACCCCGAATATAAGACGAGGCCTAGTTATCAACTGCCTCTTGCAGATTTCTTCAAAAAAATACTCGCCAACTCATAACTTATTAACAAATTCACAAAGAAATTTGATACAATGGTCCGGTTAGCTCAAAACAGTTGCTAGCGTTTCGCCCCAGTGTACCAATGGGCTCTTCATTTGGTTATGGTACACCTCACCAAGACGCGTGGCTAGTACATACTGTGAAGGCCGCTGCAAGGCACAAATGTTGCCACGAGCAGCGCCAATGTACTATAGAAGTCAATACTTCCTTTCAAAAATAATGTTAGCTTACCTAGCTAATCCATATTGGAAATATCTGTTCCCGTAGGAAACAGATTGAAAAATTGTCCGATTGAGCTATGTATATTAACAAATTCACAAAGAAATTTGATACAATGGTCCGGTTAGCTCAAAAGAGCCCATTGGTACACTGGGGCGAAACGCTAGCAACTGTTTTGAGCTAACCGGACCATTGTATCAAATTTCTTTGTGAATTTGTTAATATACATAGCTCAATCGGACAATTTTTCAATCTGTTTCCTACGGGAACAGATATTTCCAATATGGATTAGCTAGGTAAGCTAACATTATTTTTGAAAGGAAGTATTGACTTCTATAGTACATTGGCGCTGCTCGTGGCAACATTTGTGCCTTGCAGCGGCCTTCACAGTATGTACTAGCCACGCGTCTTGGTGAGGTGTACCATAACCAACTGAAGAGCCCATTGGTACACTGGGGTGAAACGCTAGCAACTGTTTTGAGCTAACCGGACCATTGTATCAAATTTCTTTGTGAATTTGTTAATATACATAGCTCAATCGGACAATTTTTCAATCTGTTTCCTACGGGAACAGATATTTCCAATAACTCATAACTTGCACAATATATGCCCTTAAGGTTGTGCTTTCATTTTTATAACGTCTCGTGTTATCGGAAATCCCTCTGCCCGCTTTTCCAAGACACACTCTATAATTTCTTTGCTCAAGAATGGGAGACGTTATTAAATTAAGATACGTTGATCACTCAATTACTGCTCGTAAAACTGACTGGTTGTTCTTGTAAAGATTGTTTTAAAACATATTTCCATATGCTTTCGAACATATAATTTATCCGCTTAAAATAACGTGTATGCGTAAATCCTAACCTCAAAATGTACGCTGTTCGTATATGCATGGTAATTAAACATAACAAACCATATTTTAATCTTCATTAACGCATTGATTCGTTGCGAGTTACAAGATGCCAACACCACATACTACTTTGCAAATAATAACAATTTTTAAAAACCTTGATTACTTTTTTTTAAATTTTTTTTATACCCTGAATATAAGACGACCCCAAATTTTTATAACACAAAAAGGGGGGAAAAACCTCGTTTTACATTCGGGTATATACGGTAGATAAAATATTCAAGCAACACATTTAGACATTTGAGGAGAAAGTCATTCCCTTAGGCTATGTATGTCATGTGCTTTGTTTAAAATTAATGTTATACAGTCAGAGTCGTAACCCTTTTCATTTCGGAGTGTTAATGTGCTTAGTGGCATAATTTGAATGAGATTAGCGTAAATCATCTTACATTAGTCACGAAAAGAAAAACAAAGGAAAAATATGATGTTGAATATCATAACTATGACCCGGATGTTTATGAAATAAGTTCAGACTGTATTCTAAAAACTATCCACAAATTTACTCCAAACATTCTGCTATCCTCACAGCCATGCAAACTATATCCGCATGGAGAAAAATTTTGCAGATATTCGCATCCAAGCAGGGCTTTACTTATGCGCACTAAAGTCTGATTTGTCACCCCTAATGAGAGGCAGTTTTCACCACATAAGGCAGTCTATACCTACATCCAGATCCACTATCCCCCCCTGAAATTATTCTCTGGGAACGCCCCTGAAGGAAACTTATGTGTATAAAATGTAATCCAATGTAATATATGGAACCAATAGCAGAAAGAATATCTTAAATTGATTTAGGGCCATGATGTGGAATGGGGCTAAGATGTGTGAAAATACATGGGGGTGTATATTCATTTGGAAATTTATTAAAGGAATTGCGCATAGACATGCATAGTAGTACATACATAATGTGTATAGAAGTGTCAATTTGAATGACTGCATTCCTTTAAGGATTTCAGTCGCTTTTGGCATGCAAGTATATGGTACCTGTCACAAAACTCATCACATACTGTGCAAACAGTCATCATCAGGGGTGTGATATTGTCTTCCTGCAAATCTTGTGATGGTAGCCATTGACAGCTAAGCTTGTTAGCAGGTGTCTTAGTTCTTCATTTGGTTTAGTCCATCCTCTGTCGATCATTGCTTCCGTGCTATAGAACTCTGGCCATGTGTCTTCTTGTTTTTATTTCCTCTCTGCCGTAACGTGGACCCATTGTGGAGTCGATGGAAGGATCATTTTCAATCTTAGGTCTTCCAGAAGGAAAGATTCTCTGGCTAGAGCATATGCAAGTCGGGAGGGCGCGTATTTTGAGGTTACAAGGGTTGCCTTCAGAAATCTCGCTTTTATTTTCTCTATTGATCTTAAGTCTTTAAGACTTAGTTATCCCAGATTATCTCCAGTCCATAGGTGAGTATTGGGATTATTTTCGCTTCAAACAGGAATAAGGCAGTTTCAAGCGACAGCTGTTTTTTAGACAGTAGAAGATACAGAAGTGGGAGTCAAGGTCAATGGGGAATTAATATGCACACTTAGATATGCTGATTACACAGCACTTCTTGCCAGTAGTATTGAAAGTCTACAACTGTACATTGATAAGCTTAATATAGTTGGAGAAGAAATGGGTCTGATGATCAACACCAAGAAAACGAAACTTATGGTTTTCAGTCGAAGAGATAAAGTAATTCTGACACTGAAAGGACAACAAATCCAACAAGTTAATAAATTTAAGTACCATGGTTGTTGGTTGTCAGAGGATTTGAATCCAGACCTTGAAATGGCAAGATCAACTTTTAAAAAAATGAGACCTTTATTGTGCGATGATGCCTTAAATTTAAAACTAAGACAGCATATTGTAAAATGTTTTGTTTGGTCCATTTTGCTTTATGGAGTGGAAATCGTCCATCATTGAAGCTCTGGAAATGTGATTTCATAGAAGGATGCTGAAATTTGGATAGATCATGTCTCCAATGCAGAGGGCAAATTCTCAACGAGAGCTACTGACCACCATCAAATGCAGGAAAATTTCATATCTGGGTCATGTGTTACGCGGTGAAAAATATACAATATTACATCTCATTTTAAAAGGCAAAATTGATGGGCAACGAAGAGTGGGGAGAAGGAGGACGTCTTGTCTTCGGAACCTTCAAGACTGGACTGGAACGAGATCTATTGAACAGCTCTACCGCTCTGCTGAAGATAGACAAACTCTATCCACATTGATCGCCAACGTCCGGGAGACTGGGCAGGGCACATAAAAGAAGAAGTGATAGTGCAGTGACGTTCTTGATGGTGTATATGGCTCTAATTGCTGCTGATGTTCTGTCTTGAATATCTATTCTGAAGGATATCGCAGATGTTTGCAGTGTGATTCCTAGGTACTTAAAGAAATTCACGATTCGTAATGACTCCCCTTTGTAGGTTAATTCGGAAATACATAGCAGTTAAAAGATTAATAACTAGGAGGGTTTCAGAATTATTTACAGTAAAAAATCATTTCTGAAGTCACTTGATTTCTACCAAGATGCCTCAAAACACAGCATACCCCTCAGGTCTTGCTTAGGACATCTAATAAAATAGGATACACATCACTTACTCTTACTCTCCTGGCTCCACAAACCGTAGTCTAATTTTGGCCTCGTCAAGTAGCCTCCTCGACCTTGTTCTATCCGAGGCATTTTTTTTTCGTTTCGTAACAGGTTTATTTTTATGGGATGGGTTATTGGCCCAGTGCCCAAACCCCAACCTGGAGGACCAATCCAGTTTGTTCACGGTGGGTATTTTATTTCCCCACTACCCTCTGACCCTGCTGTCTGCAGATCCAGCGAGCTTCCCCCAATTCCAAAGGAGACGTGCCCGATACAGGTGACTGGCAATCCCCCACAGGAGGATACACATTGGGTAACAAATTTGGAATGGTGCGGTTTTATTATTTTTTGATTAGAAATGTTAAGTGTTCTAGTAGATATGGTGCTGCAATATAAGGCCGCCGAGTTGGCAATGATGTTTCTAGCAAGTGTGTTCAGGAGATTCTTTAAGCAGATCTTCTGGAAGAATTCTTCAAATTCTCAATAGATAGTGCCTCTTGTACCAAATAACAGACATCGTGCATTGACGATGAAATTCCTGTATTCATCATGATACATCATGTTCATTAAATTCCAAGATTAAGTCCCATAAAAGGAAATTAACTTATCTATTTTAAATTTGGCTGCCATGCCCTTGGAGAGCTACATAACAAACCAATGTGACCTGGAAATCCTGTTTCTAAAGACCGTCAAGCACCTGCGATTCATGTCCACCGTGACATAACGACAACCATTTAGCTTAAATCTCTCCTTTGGAAACGGGCAGAATCGCAGGTGGCCAGATTAGTTGAATACAAGGTGTGGGGAAGGTCGACCACAGAGAACTCTGTTGAGCTGATGTATTGTTATCATTTAAACATACAACACTGCAAATACAAACTGATCACTTAAAAGAAGGAAGATACTACTGTGCATAGGAACAAAGAGAACACTGGCCAACCTTCTTGGCCAAGGTCAGCAGCTATTGGTCAAAGCACGTCATCTCACACAAAGTGTCAATCACAAACTAATAGAAATTACAGTATAATCTTCTTCTTCGTCATGAATGGGTCACTTAAAACCACACGGAATCAACATTTGTTGGCCTTTCTTTTAGCCCAGTATTCCTTCATACGCAATGAATGGGTTTGTTTTCGTTGCAAGTTTCCCGATTTCAGTCCGAATCAGTAGATTTGGCGATCCTAATTATTTCATTGTTATTAATTATTGTACCAATTCAATCTTTTGTTCAAGTACAGTACTCCCTCTGTAATCCGGCATCTCAGCTCTCCGGCACTCCCAGTAATCCGGCGTTTTGTATTCGAGTACGAGCTCAACACTTGATTTGATAATGCGTCCCCAATACTGTACAATGTTTTCCACGCAGCGACAAGACTAGTGTCTGAGTAAACAATGCATTGGCGCCAAGAGCGATGACTCACGCACACCTCCCTCAGGTGCTTAGTGTAGGACAGTTGTACTGTAGTAGCGTTGTGTTGAAGATGGCATCCGTGCAGAAAAACATAAACATAAACATAAAACTCTATCTTTGTTTGATAAACATGAAATCCTAATGCGGCTTGAAAAGGGCGAAACGTTAACTAGTGTTGCTAACGAATAAGGTGTTGGTCGAGCTACAGTTCATGAATGTGATGAGTAAGTCCGTATTCACTGAATGGTAAAATGGATATTTTAAACCCCCAGCGAAAAGATTTTTGAAGGAGCGGAAACTACCAGAAAAAGCTTTGCTTATCTTAGACAACTGGAACAAGTTCTCAAAGAGTGTCTCAACCGTAAAAAGCAAAAGACAATTGATGCATATTTCCAACCGTCTACTTCCAAGGAATAACGTGAGTTATATGATGTATTTTCGTATTTTTTTACTTTGTATAGTACAATGTAATTAAAACTGATTTTTGAATATCTGCGTTGTTCTCTATATATTCCAGTAATCCGGCGTTTTCGGTAATCCGGCAGTGCTCTGGTCTGATATCTGCCGGATTACCGAGAGAGCACTGTACGTGTGAATTTTGTGAGTTAGTCTGTTTAGGTCCATTCTTTCTAAGTGTCCCATGAATTGGATTCTTCGCATATGAATTGTCTCTGTGAGTTTGGAGATGTTTTTATATATTTCTGCATTTGGCTTTGGAAAATTAACTCCATTTTTAATTCTCAGTCCTAAGATTTTTCTCATTTCACGTTCCTTCACTTCCAATTGTCCTTTTAGTGTTTTGTGTTGAATAGTGAGAGTTTCTGAAGCGCAAAGAGCTTCGGGTTTGATTGCTATTGTATAGTATCGGATTTTGCAGTTCCAGGAGAGACTATTTTTATTGTAAATATTTTTAAACTGAAAAGCAGTCTCCATTTTTTTGATTCTGGTATCAATAGATTTTTCCATTATAATTTTCAGTAATCCGTTCACCTCCAAGCTGAGATCCACCCTAAACAAATTCACGCCAGTGGCACTTCTTCCGAACGTCACTTTTCAAAGTCCAACGGCGATGGGATATGGACGGTGGGGGCAGGTTATGGGTGTAACTGGAAGCCCCTAGTTCGGACCTGCACGTTGGCAGCAGATGTGTGATGGTCGTCTTCCGGAGACTCTGTGACTACTCAGGAATTCGGTCCTGCATCTGTGTTTGGGCAGGCCTATTTAGGATCACCGCTGCCCACCCCACATGGGGAAGGCCCTAGAAAAGGTGGGCTAAACATCCGAAGTCACAATCTTGGTCCGGCTGGGCAACCGCACTCAGCAGGTCACCCCTCATGCGGTCGAAACTCAAAAACAGTAAAGAATCACAATTTGATTATTGGATCATGGAACATCAGAACCTTGCTTGATTTTGACAATAACATTAGACCTGAGAGAAGGTCAGCTCTCGTAACCCATGAGATTATATTTTAGTTGAAGCATTATTTACAAAGAACCTTGACTGTAAAGGAACAGTACTGCAAGTACAGGACTGATTTAAATGGCTGAATGTAGTTAGGGAAAGAAAAAATATATATCCAAGAAAATGGTCAATTATTACTTCTTTTATTTTTAGAATCTTTACCGTCCTTCCAAAGCCTAGCACTCGATACGATACAAGAATTCCCCAGTTCAACTGTGCCAAGCCAAAAATTGTAACCCTGGTACAGTATTTGGCCAAAATGTTTTCTGGAACGTTGTCGACGTACTGGGTAATCTATACTAATATAATAAAGCTGAAGAGTTTGTGTGTTTATGTCTTTAAACGCGCTAATCTCTGGGACTACCAGTTAGATTTGAAAAATTATTTTTGTATATGATGGCCCTTTTGCACAAATCTACACCGCTTCACCGATCTAATAACTGACGGACATATTGTCGCTAGGCGACAACGACTAACACTGTATCATGATAGTCAATGCCGCACCATTGATGGACAGGTTGTCACTAGGCAACAACGATTTTCTCTTTATCATGATAGACTGGTAAAATTTGCTAAAGGACACATGGGAAAACTGATCGATTGACAATCAAGGATTGTATTGGACTGTAATATTCTCTATGCTATCGTATGCACAGCATATTAGCAAATTGTAATGTACAGTAATGCTATCCTGTCAGAGAAAAATAGTGGCAGACATTCCTACATTCTCTTATCACCGTTTTGCAGTTTTCATGTGTAGACAGTTGTTATTTAATTTGTGGAGCTCAGACATCGTGGTCAAGTTGCCCCGTGTACATGGGTGTGTGTAGAATTTTAATGATAACCTGCATTATTGTGATTGTTGCACTAGCATGTGTAAATACGGTAAAAAGCTCAATGTTGGTTTGTCCGTCTGTTATTTATACAAATCTACACAGTTTCACCGATCTGAACCAAATTTGTGGTACTTACCCTTTGGAACCCTAAGAGTAACACTGTTTACATGAAATTTCGGACAGACCACTCCATTCCCTGCATTTAGGCCTTTTGGCACAAATCTACACCGTTTCACCGATCTGAACCAAAATGTGTATTACCTGCAAGTAACACTGTCTACATGAAATTTCGGACAGACCACTCCATTCCCTAAATTTAGGCCCTTTGGCACAAATCTACACCGTTTCACCGATCTGAACCAAATTTTACATACTTACCCTTTGGAGCCCGACGAGTAACACCGTCTACGAGAAATTTCAGACAGACCACTCCATTCCCTGCATTTAGGCCCTTTGGCACAAGTCTACATCGTTTCACCGATCTTAACCAAACTTAATGTACTTACCCTTTGGAACCCAGCGGGTAACACTGTCCACTTGATATTTTGGACAACTCTCTCCATTCCCTACATTTAGAACAACAGACAAAATGAACTTGAAAACTACATTTTAAGGTCCTAGAACCATTCATGTCCGTATAGTGTAACCCTGGCCTAGTACGCCTGGTCCGCCGCAGCGCAGCGCTGGCTCCGATTTGTGATGTAAGTTAGCATTGGCGCTTACGAGACTTTTAAAACCTTGCGACCTGTTTTACATGTTAAAACACCGCAAGTCCTCATAGGCGCTAATAAGTTCGATTTCTCCACTTACTTTACTGTGCCCAATTATAATTTAATAAGTCGTCTCCTGTAATAGTCCAGTTTCGACAATAAGCGAAACAGAGAGCAAGTTCAAAATGCAATTAGTTTTGCCAGCTATTGGTAAATTTAAAAAAAGAACGGAAAAATTAACCTCGCTATCAGAAAGGATTTCTTCACATTGTTACAAATTTTACATTCCCTTAACAGACTTGCAACACAGAAAAAAAAAAAAAGCCGTACGAACGCAACTTTCAAATTTACCGTAGATTACTATAAAATTCAATAATAACCATAAATTTCACTCCACAAACACCGAAATCAGTAAACTACCATCATTTCAGAAGAACTTAACAGTAAACAGACATAGAAGGCATAGTCATGACCCCTTCATGGAGTAGGCTATTGCCTAAACCCGATCACGGCTCCTTCAACTTTACATTAGAATATTACAAAAATCAATTATACCCATAAATTTCACTCCACAAACACCAAACTCAATAAACTACCATCATTTCAGAAGCACTTAACATTTAAGATACATAGAAGGCATAGTCATGACCCCTTCATAGAGTAGGCTATTGTCTAAAACTGATCACGCCTCCTTCAGCATTACGGTACATATATGTTTTTTAACTCATTGTCTTTTTATTCTCATCCCTTTCTTCACAGAAGTAGTCTTTAATGGCTTCAAGAGCATTTTTATTTACACCATACTGGACAAATACTTAGGCAAATTAGGAAATATATGTGGAACAGAATAGTCTTTCAATCGCCAGTTGGTTCTTGGGAGAAGTAATACTTCCTTCCCTTCTATCACAAATTTGTCAAATTTAACAATTAAATCTTCTGAAAAGTGAGCATCACAGATGTAGGACTTTTCAGTAAGTTCCCTATCCTTCCCTGGTATGGCCCCTTTGCACTTGATAAATCGTTCCTTATCTTTAGGAGGTTTGAAAAACCGTCTGACCTCTTTACAGTCCTCATAGCTAGATCTGCATCCTGGTACAAAAAGCAAGACATCTTCACTACTCACATTAAGCACTCGTGAAAATATATGGGCTAAACTGCTGTTTACTTACATTAAATAACAATAAAATTAACACACGAAGATAATGTCGACACACGACAAGAAATTAAATTCCATTTCAGTTAATGCTTCCTACAATAGCATTTCAGGTATTAATACTATGAAGTAATAGTGTAAGCACTTGTATATCAATAAACGATTGCACAGAACACCACCAAAATACTCCGACCGGTTAAATACTTAATATATCGCACATAAACACATAAACATATGTGGAAAACAACAATCTCAAGTCGACCGTAGCGCTGCGTAGCGGCGAGTGCCAACCCGATCCGTATTCATTACATGCTATTGAGGGAGAAGAGATCACACTTTATATTCTATTCGTTATGGTGTAACTAAGAATATTTTAATAAGTCAATTGTTGGCTGGCAATGCGAGCTGCATCACGTCACTACTACCAGAATTGCGAAATTAGTTACAACTTGAGCTGCTTATAAATTGGAGTCACTGGGAGTAATTATTGCAAGAAGATTTCTTAGGCCCCTTAGAACAGTAATCATCATGAAAATATTATGCCTCAGTATAAGTGCGACGGTGTTGGTGTAGTACATAGAGGTAATCAGCTGCTATAAGCGTTGGTGCTTTCAAATTTACTTTCATTTATTCAGATCCTTATCCTTGAGCGGTATGTGGCGATAAATGACACTATTGCTACTTCAGGTGCTCGGGACAGCCGAAGTTTTCCAAAGTGCTCTGATTATTTTCCTATGGCACTATGTGACAAAATAGGACACTATCGATCTCTACTTTTCTAATAGCCAATAAGATATAGGCCGTAGGCAGTCTTTTATTTCACATACTCCTCCTTCTAATCATATTTTTCAATTCGTTTGTTAATTACATGTGTCAGTACTGTAGTTAGCCATTTCCCTATTCATTATTGTCATTATCATTACGGGAAAATGACCTGAATGTTATGTCCGTTATACTTTACTACTTATCACCCCCACCACCACCACCACCACAAAAAGTTATATTTTTAAAATATTTTTTTTTCTGTTTAAGTATTATGTGCCAGTTCTGTAGTAGTATTCATTATCATCCATAAAAGAAACAAATCCACCGGGCACTACTGCTAGTATTTAATAAGATAGGTGTAATTAGAGCATGCTTAGAATATTTAATCCAGTCACTTCTATTTCTTCTTAATTTAAGGAGAATGACAGTGTTTTGTTGAAGTTATTAATTCATTTTAAGAGCTTGGTACATCTTGGTAATCAGCCCTGTACACTTGCATGTGTCTTTCTGTGGTGACTGTAATTGTGGTAGGTGACCCAGGACTTGAAACAAGCATAATTGAGAAAACACTTTGATGTCTCTAAATGGACTTAAAACGTACTGTAACTAAATCCCTATTTAAGCAATACTAAATCCCCAACACATCATCATAGAACTCTTGTAGTGTACGGAGTAATCCGCCATGAAAATCGCAAAAATTTACTGTAGGAATCTGTATGATCGAGACAAAGAAGTTGAACTCTGTCACTAGGGACGGTGTCATCACTTTTTTTTTTTTAAGTAGAGCCAACAAGATTGTGTCTGGCACAAATTTGAATTTTTGGTGCTCGGTGTGACTTAAGGAGCAATTACATTTACCATGCTAGGAAATGTAAGATATTTTCCGTACTGATTTATAGATAACTCTTACAAATACGATATTTCGTACTATGCCTATCGATAGAAATTATGAAACATCTATTCAATAGTTGTTTCGACTCTTCAATGGAGTCTTCTTCAGCATAAATGTAATTTGCTCCGTTTCTGGCACAATAACAAGGTATGTGGTTTACGGAAACTGAGAAGGACATTAATGAACTGGAGATATCAGATCTGCATGACAGACAGGCTGTGAGGCGTGCTTTGAAGGAAGTCGATGGTTTTCAGGAGAAACCTCGGAGGAAAGGTACCCCCTGGACTACTGAAAGAAAGAAGTTACACCAGCAGAAAATGCGTCAATACTGGACGAAGATCAAGACCCTCCAGTTGAATAAGCGTGGTCCTAAGTAGGCCAATTCGAGAGAAGAAGAAGAATAGAAACAATATAATTTTGAATTGAGTTAAAATATCAAAACAGATGAATATTGTCGAAAAATTACTTGCAAACCAATATCATATTTCTTGAGTTATTATCCAAACAAAAATGTATCCAATCATCTACAGTATATGGAAAACATCTTCCGATTTAGAAATTATATGTTGGATTAAAGTCTCCCGTAAGTCCAACCCCTCGTCCACGTCGTGGGAGACGGGCAACAGCACAAAGTAGGGGATTGCCTGTAGGGGCAAAGTACAGTGGGGACTTCGTGTGCCCTGGGACCGTTACGGTAGCTGTGAAGGTCCTACAGGAACCCTGAAAAGTGACGGCTAACGGGGGCTCTGATGAAGCCATGGGCCAGCAAGCCAGTAGTGGATAAGACTTTTGCTTTCAAGAAGGGAACAGGACGGATACAATGGACGACGACCTAGCTGTGTTCATGGACTAAGATTTGGAACTTTAAACATAAGAACGCTGATGGGGAAGGTGGATGAGATAGTAGATATGATGGAAAGAAGGAAGTTGGATTTATTGGGATTGGCAGAAACAAAGTGGAAAGGGGAAGGAAGGAGAGAACTGAGAAAAGGCTATAGACTATACTGGAGTGGGAATGAAGAGGGAAAGAGGAATGGAGTGGGAGTAGTAGTACGAGATGGTTTAAAAGAAGTGATAGGATGATGAAATTGAAAGTATCACTAAGGGGAGAGACCATAGAAATAGTGCAAGTGTATGCTCCACACGTAGGCTGCGCCTCTGAAGAGAAGGAGGAGTTTGAAGAGGAATTGCAGAAGCAGCTGGGAGGAAGGAATATGATTGTTATGGGGGATCTGAATGCCCATGTAGGAAGAGAAAGACAAGGGTATGAGAGTGTGCTTGGACCAGAGGGTTGGGGCAGAAGAAATCAGGAAGGAAAGAGACTGTTGGACTTCTGCCAAAGGAACAGCCTGCTAGTTGGGAACTCCTGGTTCAAGAAAAGAGAGAGCCACACAATCACATGGTACAGTGATGACTTGACCAGGAAGTCGGCGTCGACTATATACTGTATGAGAAAGAACTAAATAAGAACATCACGGACATCAAGGTTATACCATCGGAGAATCCGGATAGCGACCATCGATTGCTGGTAATGAACCTGAGAGGGACTAAGGAGAAGAAAGGGACTGAGAACCAGGAAAGACGTATTAGACTGGTCCACTTTTCAACCGGTTGAAATTCTAGCGGCATTTTGGGTAACATTTTGCCAAATGTGTTTTTAATACTAATTCGGACATGCTGATCACGAATTTTGATGTTGACACTCCCGAATTTTGACCGGAAGCTCAGAATTCAAGATGGCGCCCAAGATTGTAGACGTTTTCTTACTAGTACGATATTTCCACTCCCGAGGCCGATTTTCTTCATCTAAAGACCGTTTTTAGGGTTATTTGTGTAGTAGAATGGGATAGTAACTGTAACAGATTGTGCAAGCAATTATTTAGCCTTGGCTGGAAGCTCAGAATTCAAGATGGAGTCCAAGATGGTGGACATTTTATCAACTTCACGACTCAGGGCTGACTTTTTACATTTTAAGACTGTTACTCTGGTTACTTTTTGTATAAAAATACTATTCTAATTGTTACAGAGTGTTAAAGCAACTAGTTGACCGTTTAAGAACGAAAAAATTCTGAGAAAACATGAAATTATTTTGAGTGGATCAACCTTGCTTTTAGCCAAGTTTATGTCTTGATTTGATATTGCATAGGCATTATTTTTCTTTTTATTGTATATTTTTGCCGATATGTCTGTTTTGGCTTTTAGTTTGGCGTTTAATGAGTGAAACATGGTTGTTGAGGCTATTTATTACTTCGTGGTTAAATGCAATAAAATACTACATGTGTCGCAAGAATAAGTAAACCACGCTTCCCAAAGGCAATGACGAATGGCATATTTCTTCTTCTTCTTCTTCTTTTGAGACCACAAAGGATCACTTTACCCAACCATTAGTTCGTCGACTTGTAGGAACTGTACGAGCCTTGCGGTCCTCCCAGTACTTCTACATGCGTATTGATCGTCTTGCCCGTTAATTGGCGGAAAATATTCTTGTAGGAATTTTCTTCTTTGTGAGTGGAAAATGAAACGTCATATTTTTAAGTGCTGTAGTTAAACTTTTCTTATTTGCAGCATCTTCTGTTGTTAGGCCAATTTCTTTTAAGCCCTCTCTGATTTCTTTTAACCATCGGCATCCAGTTGTTGTGTTTTTTGAAGCAAGATTGTACTGCACTAGTTGTTTTAGAAGACGTGAATCTGGCATTCTCATGATGTGCCCAAAGAATCCTAGTCTTTTCTTTCGCATGGTATCAGTAATGGGTTCTAGGTTGTTATAGACCATATTGTTAGGTATTATTCGCCATTGCCCATCTTTTTTATATCCTTTATTGATACAAGTTCTTCCAATTCGCCTTTCGATCTTCTGTAATCTGTCGGTTTTAGAATGTTCATTTAGATGGAATAATGTTTCTGCTGCATATGTGGCTTCCGGTTTTATGACTGTATTGTAATGTTTAATTTTTGCATTGATAAGCATTTCTTTTTGTAAGTTTCCCATGTTAATTTTTGTGGCCTAGATAACTTGTTGGTTCTTATTTGAATTGACGCTTTCTCATTTAAATTGTTTGTTATTAGCTCTCCTAGATATTTGAATCGTGTTACAATTTTAATTTTTGTGTCATTAATTTGTATTTCCTTTAATGGTGTTGGTTTTTGTGGCATGATTTCTGTTTTTTCGAATGATATCTTAAGGCCAATTTTATTTGCAATTGTCTGAAGCTCTGATATCTGTGTTTTGGCTTCCTCTAAATCTTTCGCCAATAATGCCATGTCGTCTGCAAAACCAAGACAGTTTGTTTGAATTTTTCCTCCTATTTTTATATTTGGAGGGCATTTCTTAGACCATTCTCGCATTACCATTTCCAATGAACAATAAATAGTAATGGTGATAAGCCATCACCCTGTCGTAAACCGGTTGTGACCTCAAATGGGTCAGGGAATTCACCTCTGAATTTAACTTTTGATTTGCTGCCTGTAAGAGTTAGTTTTATGAGATTTGTCAATTTGGGGTGTAATCCCATGTGTCTTAGAATTTTTAATAAAGATTCTCTATGAATACAATCATATGCTTTTTTAAAGTCGATAAATGTTATCACCATATCTCTATTCCTTTTTCTATTATAATCCATTATCAATTTTAGGCTCATAATTTGATCTGGGCAACTTCTTCAGGGCCTGAAACCTCCTTGATATTCTCCTAATTCATTTTCAAGTTGTACTTTAATTCTATTGAGAAGAATTCGAGATTTTTTTTTATAGGTAACATCCATATGGCATATTTATAGTAATTATACTAGATTTTTGAAAATTACATTAATCATTTAATCATCATTTTTCGAGTTTGTACAAGATCCGGAACAGAAACACATTGAGGTACAAATTAACTTAGCCTTGCAGCATTTACAAAGCGTTGTAGAACAATCTTTTTTGCAACCGCAAAGAACAATATCGATAGCAGCCTTTGGAATGGGTTCAAGTGTACTGAGAACGGGGATGGTTTTGTAATGGACGCTAGGTATGATGTGACATCACTCCCGGTGATTGTATGAAAGGCCAGTATACTCTTTACCAGGTAGATGAGCGTTCTCCCACACTGAAGTTTGGTAGTGACTTCGTTTAATATGTTCCAAAAGCGCTGCGCTGGTCGGCCGAAGAGATTCTGTTTTTACCTTACCAAACATGGCATGACACGCAACGTCAGTCGAAACTATTGAGTCAGCTACCTGAAGAAGAAAAGAGACTGAATTGAAATGTACGAGCCAAGTCGACGTAGGCAAGGTAAGGTGAATTTACTAGAAATACAAACCTTGTACAATTTTGTCACAAACATTTCTGCAGAAGATATAGCCGCTTCACTGAGAGGTACAATACCGAGCGAGGACAACAGGGTGTAGTGCTTTCGAAACACTTTAAAAGCTGCTGGTTTTGTAATGGACGCTAGGTATGATGTGACATCACTCCCGGTGATTGTATGAAAGGCCAGTATACTCTTTACCAGTCCTTCGTGCAATTTGCTATGTACTCGTACATCATGAACAGGTACAAAAACTCTCTTTCTTGAAGTTCCACTCATTAACCATACTTCATCTGCAGTTATTTTATCGAAGTGATAAAGGAGCAACAGAAAGACATCTGTCTCTCTAGCAGACACGACAATTTGCTTCGCAGTACTTGCCACTGCGTGCAGAACAATTCTTGTGTCAGCTTCCTTGTGAGAAGTTCCGAGGGAGGAAATCGGTGTTGTTTTCTGGTTAGAGAAAACCTTCCTTCCATCTTTAAAGCCTCCGGCAATAACCAGCTCAACGCCATCAAAGATAGCTTGTGCAAGGTGCTGCGACACAAACTCAATCAAGTTGGTTTTATTTTCTTCCAGAGAAAGGAAATTAATAACGCAATTAAATCTTCTATGCCCGATAACCACCAAATTAAGGTTATAATCAATAGACATTAGTTCATTTATAGTTGCCTGAATGGCTTTAGTCTGCACATGCCGCACGGGTTCCTTTTTCGAACCATCCTGACTAAATATACACTTCTTCCAATCTGTTTTGACTCGTGCGCTTTTTATCGTGCTTGTCATGAGAGTCTTTTGAGGTGGAGGCATTTTGATTAACCTCCTCTCTGTGTCTCTTTTTTTTTTCTCAATCGCTCTATATTCGTTTTGTTGGTAAAATCAGAGTAACATTCTCTGTGATAGGAAAAAGAGACGTCGTTACTTGCCAACTCCAAAAAACTGTCAATAGGAAAACTGTAAATTTCGTCATACAGAGCCTTTCGTTCTTCCGCACATGACTTCAGTTTTTCATAACGCGCTACTGTTCCTTTTGTCAACGTAAATACTCCTTTTTTTCTTGGATTTCGAACAAAGAATGCACAAATTACTTCGACTGTCATCATCACCGTGTAGATTTACTTGAGGTTCTATCTAAAACACACGAGACCATAACCTCAAAGAATGGCTCACTTGCGTATTCTTGCTCAGACGATAAAAACAACTGCTTATAAACACTTACTGGTACCACTTTCAGACATAATTCCACTAAAAAAATATTGAAAAACCGTCATTGCACCAAACACAAACAATTTCTCAATTTTCTAAACTGCGACAAGATGCCCACAACACACAGAAAACAGCGCAGAGAGCATAAGAGAGCTCGGGCCTGACCGCTAGAGCTGAGCCGACACCTAAATACATAGCCTAATATGTTTAACAGTTTTGGTTCACTTTTAAGGTATTTACCGACACTTGCGACCCTAAGTGTCTTATATCAAATTACTTGTCTCAATGCCATCTACGTCGCTACAGAGAGTTTTAAACATTAATAAGAATCACCCCGTATATATGACTTGACTTACTTCCTTCATCTCCTAAGCGGAGCATAGGGCATCAATGAATTTCCGCCATCGGACTCTGTTCTGCGCCATCCTCCTAATCTCGTTCCAGGTGTTCCTTGGTCTGCCTCTTCGCCTACTACCTTGTGGATTCCATTCCAGGGCTTGTCTTGCTGTTGTCTCCATCTCGTAATGTATGCCCAATTCATTTCCATTTCCTACGACGCATCTCAATATAAATGGGTGTTTGCTGTGTTCTTCTCCATAGCTCTTCATTGGAGATAACTTGTGGCCACCATATCCTCAGGATATTCCTCAAGCATCTATTCACAAATATTTGGAGTCTGTTAATCAGTTGTTTGTTGGTCTTCCAAGTTTCACACCCATTGAACAATATTGACTTGACATTTGAATTGAATTGAATTGAATTGTGAAGTTTGGTATAGGTGTTAAGTTCCCTTGCTTTCCAAATTGGTCTCAACATTGCAAATGCTCATTTAGCCTCTTTTATTCTATTTCCTATATCCTCCATAGTACCTCCCTCAGTGGTGACCATACTTCCCAGGTAGCAATACTGTTTGAGTTGATCGATCTCTTGATTCCCTAGAAATAATGGTGCCTTATTTTGGTTATTATGGTGCATCTCCTTGGTTTTCCTTCCATTGATCTTCAGTCACACCTCAGATGCTTCAGTTCTTAAATCATTCAGCTTTGCTTCCATATCTTTGTAACTGCTGGCTAGCAAGCACAGATTGTCTGCGAAATCCAGGTCCTCCAACCTGTTACTGTAGTCCCCACTGGATACCTCTTCAGCGATTCATTGCTTTCTTCATGATAAGATCCAGCTCTATGAGAAATAGTATTGGAGACGGCACACATCATTGTTTAACTCCTGTATTTACTGTAATGGGCTCCGACAACATCCCCCGATGTAAAACTTGACAGGTGTAATTCTCATACATTTCTTGAGTAATCTTTATAATTTTCTTTGCAATCCCAAACTCTTTCATGGCACGCCAAATCTTCTCTCTCATTATATTATCAAACTCCTTTTCAAAATCAACGAATAGTAGATACAGTGACGATTGCAGTTGATTGTTCTATAATTATGCGTATAGTGAAATGGTCAATCTGGTTCTCCGTTTTATGGTCCGCGGACACCCAAGTCACTTTATGGCAGTTCTTATGAGGAAAAAACATACCTCCTATCACCAAACTATGGTTGCTACAGAATTGAATAAGTTTGTCGCCATTCTCATTTCTAGTACCTAAACCATGTCTCCCCATTATATTTTCTATTCCTTGATTATCACTTCCGACTTTCGCATTGAAGTCTCCCATCACGACCACTATTTATTTATTTATCGTATGGCTTCTAGTGCTGGGAGTGTCCGAAGACATGTTCGGCTCGCCTGAGTCTGTAGCTGCTTCCAGCGGACACCCTTAGGGTGAGCTACAAGTTCCGTTCAATTTCAAGTAGTTCCAACTTTTGCTACCAGATATCAATGATACCTAGTGGTGAACATTGGAACTTTGATAGAGCATTCCAACAAAATCTAACCTAACAATTTAGCTTCACACAAGTTTTGTCTGTGGAAGGATCTTTTCTTCTTCTTCTTAAGACGCCGTCTCCAAACGAAGGTTGGCGATCCACGTAGCCAGCTCTGACCTTGACATTGCAGTATGAAATGCTTCCTCCGATGTACACGGGTGCCACCTTCTAATGTCCTTCAACCATGAATTTCTGCGTCTCCCAACGGATCTTTATCCTTGTGTCATTCCTTCAATAATTAGCTGTAATAATTGGTACCTCTCGTTTTGCATGATGTGACCTAGGTATTGTGTCTTTCTTTGCTGTATAACATGTAGAAGTTCTTTTTGCTTTTTCATCCGATGTAGGACCTCGACATTTGAAATTTTCAATATCCAAGGTATGCGCAGGAGACGACGATATACTGTAGATACATTTCAAAGGCATCGATTCGTTTTTCAATAGAAGGATCCATGATCGAGCATTCGTAACCATATAGAAGAACATGCCATAAATCTATGACATGGCACCGCCGGCTTTACTTCCCCTCCGAAGGAAGGCATACTGAAGGATTTTTAACGGTCTTAAAAAATTCGACGACTTCGGCTGGGTTTGAACCCGCTATCTTGGGCACAGCAGTTCAGCATGCTACCAACTACACCACTATATCCCTTTTCTTCACTTTTATCAAGGTTCGATGTAACTGGCCTTAAAATTGCTCTTTTCGTTCTTCTCCTGTCTCTGTTGGTGCATAGCACTGCACCACTGTGATTGGTCCAACTCTTGATGCAAATCGGGCTACTATTATCCTATATGAGACTGGATACCACTCCATCAAGCTCCTCCTTATCTTTTGTGTGATCAGTAAACCAACACCATCTCTATGTTCTTCTGTTCCTGAGTACAAGGACGTGTCCCCTTCCTGGGTCGTTATCTCCCTGAACCAACTCCATCTCATCTCACTCAAACCTAAACAAATCCTCGCATATATCTTGCATTAATTTCTGACGCCGTCATAAAAATGATTGAAGCAATTTTAAGATAGAACCCCACCCACTGGGCATCACACGTCTTGCCCATGATGTTTCTATTCGTTTTGGCGGCGGTGGTTTCCTTTCTTTTCACAGTATTTGTTGCCCGTCTTTTGCATTCTCGACAAGTACCAGTAGTCTCCACCTTCCATTGTTGTTTCTCAGTTAACTGTGATCGTCTTCTCCTGTATTTACAGGAATGGGCTCTGACAACATCCCCCGATGTTAAACTTGACAGGAGTAATTCTCATACATTTCTTGAGTAATCTTTATAATTTTTCTTTGGAATCCCAAACTCTTTCATGGCATGCCAAATCTTCTCTCTCATTATATTATCAAACTCCTTTTCAAAATCAACGAATAGTAGATACAGTGACGATTGCAGTTGATTGTTCTATAATTATGTGCAGTGTATTGATCTGGTCTGTAGAAGTAAGCCTTCTCTAAATCCTGCTTGTACTTTCCTCAGCCTTAAATTAACTCTCTGTTTTATCCTTTCTAGAGTTACTTGCGAGAGTACCTTACTTGGGATTGAAAGGAGAGAGTAATCCTTCTCCAGTTGTCACATTCCAATAAATCTCCTTTCTTCGGAAGCTTGATCAACAGTCCTTTCTTCCAGTCTGTAGGAATCTTCTCTTCTTCCCAGATCTTCTCAAAAAATGGGAACAGAATCTCAACCGTAGTGTCCGTATCTACTTTCAAGGCTTCCAATGGTATGTCGTCCATACCTGCCGCCTTACTGTTCATTAGTTGTTTGATAGCCTTTTGTATCTCTGTTCTAGATGGTGGTTCTGTGCTTATAGTCCTATCTTCATGTTCTTCTTCTATCATGTCCACTGCTTCTCTTTCCTCGTTTATTCCCCGATTCAGGATCTCCGGAAAATGTTCTCTCCATCTTTCTAGTTGTTCCTTTTGTGTAGACAGTAATCTCCCATCTTTGGCTTTCACAGTTTTATCAAAACTAGAGAACTTCCCTGTTAATCTTTTGGTTATGTGATATAGGGTCCTACTATCGTTGTTTTGCGCTGCCATCTCTGCTTGTGTTGCTAAATTATTGCTAAATACTCTTTTATAATGACGGAAACTCCTCTTCACTATTTTGATAAGTTGGTCCTCCCTTCCCCTCCCTCTCTTGCCTAAAACCTTTTCACCTTTCCTTCTTCCTCTCTCAGCTATTGAAATCTGTTTCTCAACTCTAGTGGGAATTGTTGTTGCGCCTCCCTATCCTTCAATTATCGAGGTTAAACCTTATCCTCCCCTTTTGATGAATGTACCTAATACTTGCTATCTTCAATCGGAGCGTAGCTATTACTAAATGATGGTCACTTCCCTCATCTGCTCCTCTCTTGTTCCTTACATCCAACCGGGAAGTTCGCCATTTCTTGCTTATAGTGAAATGGTCAATCTGGTTCTCCGTTTTATGGTCCGCGATCACCCAAGTCATTTTATGGCAGTTCATATGAGGAAAAATCGTACCTCCTATCACCAAACTATGGTTGCTACAGAATTCAATAAGTTTGTCGCCATTCTCATTTCTAGTACCTAAACCATGTCTCCCCATATTTTCTATTCCTTGATTATCACTTCCGACTTTCGCATTGAAGTCTCCCAACACGGCCACTATTTATTTATTTATTTATTTATTTATTTATTTATTTATTTATTTATTTTATATTTATCGTATGGCTTTTAGTGCCGGGAGTGTCCGAGGACATGTTCGGCTCGCCTGAGTCTGTAGCTGCTTCCAGCGGACACCCTTAGGGTGAACTACTAGTTCCGTTCAATTTCAAGTAGTTCCAACTTTCGCTACCAGATATCAATGATACCTAGTGGTGAACATTGGAACTTTGATAGAGCATTCCAACAAAATCTAACCTAACAATTTAGCTTCACACAAGTTTTGTCTGTGGAAGGATCTTTTCTTCTTCTTCTTAAGACGCCTTCTCCAAACGAAGGTTGGCGATCCACGTAGCCAGCTCTGACCTTGACATTGCAGTATGAAATGCTTCCTCCGATGTACACCGGTGCCACCTTCTAATGTCCTTCAACCATGAATTTCTGCGTCTCCCAACGGATCTTTATCCTTGTATCATTCCTTCAATAATTAGCTGTAATAATTGGTACCTCTCGTTTCGCATAATGTGACCTAGGTATTGTGTCTTTCTTTGCTGTATAACATGTAGAAGTTCTTTTTGCTTTTTCATCCGATGTAGGACCTCGACATTTGAAATTTTCAATATCCAAGGTATGCGCAGGAGACGACGATATACTGTAGATACATTTCAAAGGCATCGATGGCTTTTAGTGCCGGGAGTGTCCGAGGACATGTTCGTCTCGCCTGAGTCTGTAGCTGCTTCCAGCGGACACCCTTAGGGTGAGCTACAAGTTCCGTTCAATTTCAAGTAGTTCCAACTTTTGCTACCAGATATCAATGATACCTAGTGGTGAACATTGGAACTTACTTCCCCTCCGAAGGAAGGCATACTGAAGGATTTTTAACGGTCTAAAAAATTCCTCGACTTTGGCTGGGTTTGAACCCGCTATCTTGGGCACAGCAGTTCAGCATGCTACCAACTACACCACTATATCCCTTTTCTTCACTTTTATCAAGGTTCGATGTAACTGGACAAAAATTGATCTTTTCTTTCTTCTCCTGTCTGTGTTGGTGCATAGCACTGCACCACTGTGATTGGTCCAACTCTCGATGCAAATCGGGCTACTATTAGCCCATATGAGACTGGATACCACTCCCATCAAGCTCCTCCTTATCTTTTGTGTGATCAGTAAACCTGAGTACAAGGACGTGTCCCCTTCCTGGGTCGTTATCTCCCTGAACCAACTCCATCTCATCTCACTCAAACCTAAACAAATCCTCGCATATATCTCGCATTAATTTCTGTCGCCGTCATAAAAATGATTGAAGCAATTTTAAGATAGAACCCCACTGTTTTAATCCCTTGGTTGGGGTAGTTGGGATAAAACACGGTTGTGTTACTGTGTTAATTTAGAAGATTGTACCTGGGTGAGAGTATCTTCCCGTAGCTGGGAGAGCTTATTAGTGTAGAGTGTTGGTGTTTGGTGTCTAATCTATTGGGGGTGTCCCTGCAAGATGCAAGTATTTGCTAGTGGATGGATCTCTAAATACAGGCTACTATACTGGCCTGCCAGCTAGGCGGAATGAGTAATACAATAGACGTGCTAAGTCAGCGGCTCGACGCTATGCAGTCGAGTCGCGTGTTGTGAGTACGATGTAGTCTGACGAAGCAATTACTGGCTACTACGGTCACGGGCAATTGTGACGAAAGTCAGGTGGGGTATGAGGATGTGAATTGGAGTGTAATTAGTAATGCAAGTGTAGCTTACTGACCATGTATTTATTGGTCAGTAGATGTAGATTGGTATGTCCCTCTTGGGGAATTTAAACAAGTATAAAATACAATTTGTGTGTACAAGTTTGGGGTAGGTGTTCACAAGAATCAAAGGAGCCTGAGCACGGCTGAATCTCACCTGGTGATAAAAACTGGAACAAACGTCGGACAGGGCCGCTGGCGAAGCACAGAGTAGAACAGATAATGGCTCCAGTTTGGACTCCATTCTTATACCATCCGGCGCTGAGTGGTCAACATTGCGTAAATGTAGCTGCCCCAGATAGTTGTTAGTGTAGATGTTTGTGTATGTTTTGCAAGTAGTTGGCTAACCTCCCAGGCTGGGTGGCCGCCGCTTGCTGTGTATAGATAATGTTCTGGTCTTATGGTGTTGCCAGTTGGGGTGGTTTTGGTAAAAGATGGGGGGTGGCTCTCAGGGGGTACTGCCCCCCCGGGCTGTACAAGTCCCCCTCATCGATTAGTTCGCGTCCTCGCGAACGGGAACGGGAAGTAGAGTGGACGTGTCGATGTGATGTTTTCTTCTTGGTTTCTCCTCGTACCTCTTCTTCTTTGTCTTCCGTGTCGGTGTCGTGTAGGTGTATCGATGTCGTGGTGATGTGAGTCCAGCGTGTGCTCAGAGGGGTAGGTATTGGGTGTACATAGTTAATCTAGGATTGCTCACTTGAAAAGTTAACATTTGAAATAGTAATAATAAAAATAATAATAATAAAAAAATACATGATTTTGACACTATATATATATGTTGGTGTTATCCAGGGAGGAAAGAAAAAACCATGGCTGGACGGGTGGTTGTGCCATCCGGCGCTGTGTTGGAGAAAAAAAAATGCTCTCTGCAGTGTATTATGTGAAAGATGGAAGAAAATAGCAAAAATAGGTGCCCCAGGGTATAAGTTAAAGGAATATATATTAATGGTTTATTATGTTGGGGTGAAACGGGACACCTTCACAATGTGTCGTTAAAGAGAGTGGAAAAGAAAAGTACATGTGTTTTAAATGTGTAAGCAACTGTATACAATGCATATAATAATTCATGTGTGTGTACAATAGTAGCAATGACAATGGTGAAGACATAATAATGTGATACTCTAGCCCATTCTGGCATAGTAATATTTGCATGCTAATAATAAAGATAATTGTGTTATTACTGGTAATCATACTAATTGTGTTCGTAGACATGGTTTTAATACATCTGTTATAACAATCGTTACAATAATCATTACAACAACCATTTGTACAACAATACTGCTAATAATACTAATCATAACCGGTAGTACTCATGAGTCTGGTACCTTTCATTTCGTAGAACTCTTTACCTGGCCTTTGTATACCATTCGCTGATTCCTCTCTGGCCATTTTCTACTCGGCCGTTTTACCGTAGTTTAGTGGCTAGGCCGCTAATTCTTTTTCCATTCAGCTTATGTACTAGTGGTTTTCCCGCCGTGGGTTGGGAAATTCCACCCTGGCGTCGAAGGTTCGGCCCTTACAATACTTGTGCCGCCCTTAGATGCCGAAGTCACGCCTTATTTGCGTGTCATCTTGTTTTTCTGCGTTCAGCAATGCCCAGTATCCCATGGATACCGTGCCTCGGTGGTCGCTACGCTGTCACCTTTAGGAGGTGCAACTGAAATTGACAAAGAGTGTATGTGTCTGTACAAGAGGGAGAGAGTGTGGTATTTCTGTGTTGGGAAATATATTTACAATAGGTTTGTGTACAATCCTCGTCATCTGCAAAACAAAATGTGTTAATGGCCATTTATCTGGAAACATGTACATTCTGTTGCTTCCTTGCTTTCCTGCAAATAGAGTATATTAATACATATAGCATTTCCATCGCTGCGCATAGTATAAAAAATCAATTATGGCGCCACTTAAGTCTAACTTAATCTAGGTTAGCCTATGTTAGTCTAGTTTAGCCTAGGTATTGTCGGGCTTACCCTGGTAACGGATTTTAGTTACCAGGTGCCGATAGTGCTATCTTAATACTATTTATTCTATGTATTGTCGGGCTTACCCTGGTAACGGATTTTAGTTACCAGGTGCCGAGCGCTGTTATCTTAATTTAAAAAGAAGTTTGCCTTAAACTATCTTAATTAATACTAAATGAAAAATATCCTGTATATACATGCCGAGGTGGACCTTAACCTAATGCCGAAATGTGGTATGCTACTGTTTTGTAACAGTGCTTATTAAATTTGATTAAATCTAAGTTGCCTTTGAAATGGCACTGTAACTTATACGCTAGAATTTTGATGGAGGCTCTTCCGGTCGATTTCTCTCCCGGGGGCCCTTGTAGTCCATTGCTGAGACCGGAACCCAACAATGGCTCGTAGTCCCCTCCGTCTTAATGCTAATTGTCGACATTACCTTATGAGTAATTAATAAATTAATAGTAATTAATAAAGTCCTGGGCTCCTGCGCTGCTAAAGAGCAAACCCCTCGCCCGGCTATCCTGTTGGTCGTTGTTATACTTGCCTCTGTCGGCATTATTCTTCATTTATCATGTGTTTATGTTTATTGCTGGGTTGCCCACGAGACCCCCTGTGAGAGCTCGCCGCATTCCTCATTTACATCTCTGGCCGCCCGCTGCGTGACCATTTAAGCTCTGGAGACTCGCTGTCATCCATTTATGTGGGCACGGGGCCGAATGATCGCATTCATTCCTTACGCATTATTCATTTTTCATTTATTATCATTTGTTTGTTAGATCTTCACCTCGCCTCGCGGGGCAAGGACTTGGCGAATCTAGGATTGGTCCCGCTGAATCCTGAGATCCTTCTTCACTTCACGCGAATGGAAGACTAACTTCCCGTCATGGAAGCTCTACTTAAGTTACATACTAACTAGAAGTCTGGTCCTAGTGTGGTCGTCTCTAGGTTTGTCTCCTGAGTCTAGTGTGGAGCTGGCTAATTTTCCCACCAGCCGTCAAAAGTCTCCCCTGCAGGTTTTGGCTTCGATGACCGTGGCGCATAGTGGGTATAACTGTCTCCGCCAAGGG
Organism: Meconema thalassinum; assembly: GCA_946902985.2. Taxonomy (NCBI): domain Eukaryota; kingdom Metazoa; phylum Arthropoda; class Insecta; order Orthoptera; family Tettigoniidae; genus Meconema; species Meconema thalassinum. The sequence goes on from OX336393.1 coordinate 252,510,439, forward strand.
GGGTAGGCTAGACGCACCCCTAAATCTTGACGTTTGCCCGCGCCAAGTCATCGATGCTTCAACCTTACGTTTGTCAGTCATTCGGTCAACTGGGTCAGGCCTCATCATCGCCTTCTCCAGCTCTGTTCCTGTGTGTCGCCTCTGCCTTCCATTTAAACTCTCATCACCATCCAGTGTGATGTCAGACTCCTTTTATTTAAAAAAAATAAGTGTGATTTGTAAAATAAGTGTGTGTATCATGTAATTATGTAAGATTTTAAGTGTTCTGGGGTTGTAGAATCTTCTAAATACATAGTCTACTTTAGGCCTGTAATTGCACTGTCGGATTTCCAGCGGCAATGCCTTGGTTATCTCCTGGAGGCGTTAGTGGGTTTTTATGGCGTTGGGTCCCTTGTTATTGGGATCCGGGGGTGTTATTTGCTGACTGGGCTTAAAGCGTGGTAGGAGAGGGTCATGCATCGTTGGTCTCCATGTTAATGGTGGCCGGGAGCCGATGATGCTGCTAGGATGTCTTTACAGTGAGGGGGTGGGGTAGGTTTTTCCCAAGTGTGCAAAAAATTTTAAAAAGTGCCATGCAGGTGTATTAGTAATAAACCCTGGTATGTGGTTGGGATATTCCATGCATGGGGATGGATATGAGGCGTATCCGCTCTCATTTGAGGATAAGGTATGGGTCGAGGTATAATAATTCTATGTCCCTTGCATGCGGGATTATTTAGTAAGAAAATATTTGTTAGTGTAAATGCTGCCTCATCTCTTTACATGGAGATGTGCATTAGCTTGATATTGTTTTCGACTCACCCCTAATACTCGGGTGTAGGCATTTGAGACCAGGGTGTAGCATACCCGAATTTTGGGTAGACGCATGAAGTCTATCAACCTCGATGTATATTTTGGAATGTAGTCTAGTCCTGTCATTCTCACTTGGTCACTATTTGTTTTCTATCCGCTCCGTGGGATGTGCACTGGTGAAATGGGGATGCCATAAAGCATCTACTATATTGTTGAATACCAGTCTGTAAAATGCCTGTGGGTCTGTGATACCCATGTTGTGTATAAATGTTTGTGTCTGTGGGCGTCGCCTTCGGGCTGCCCTTTGGGATGGTTAAGTGCGGTGACGCTGTGACGTCACGGCCTAATGTGGTCTCCTATTCATACCGTTAGGGTAGCAAGTGATTGTAAGTGTAAGTGGTCATGTCCTGATTACCTATGATGGTTTTTAAAGATAGAAAAACAAGAAAAGAAGTTATGAGGGGGGGGGGGGGGGTTGCTCCCACAGGGAATCTGTCTGTATCCGCCCCTGATTGGTGGGCGCGTGTAGGCAGGAGGTGCCCGTGGCTGTGATTAGCGCGGCTGCGTGTGTGTGGTCGCGTACCACTGCAGCACGCTGGTGCGTGGGCCGTTATCGGATAAGTCTTATCGTGTGTCGTGTGGCTAATTGTCAGGTGGCGCGTGTAGCTTGTTAACATCCTTGTATACATGCTCCTGTGTTCCTAAGATGAATCCGGCCTATAGTGTTTGTACATTGCTGGATGCTATACCTATTGTAATAGTGCTGAATCCTGTGTCAACTGTATGCTATTATTATTGTTTGTTGGTTTGTTTTGTATGCTTGTATCATCATGGTCGCGTGTCATTGTCACGTCTGGCTATGCTGGGAATGTCTACTGGTAATAGTGCTGCAATGCACTGGAATTCGCAACTCAGTGTTTTGTTGTGTTTGTTTTTGCGTCCTTGTATACGGGAAGTCTCTGATGTTATGTATGGCGGCCGACGGAACGTGACTTTTGCCATTGTTCGTGTGTTGACATTGTTTTGCATTCTGGGAGGGCCAATGTGTGAATCTGTCCTGTTTTTGCTACCGATGTTGTGTGGACATTTCTCCCGCAAGACCTTTGCCTTGTGTAATTATCTATAATTTGTGTTTAGGAAGTCTATTTCCTATGTTCGGGGTAATCCAAATTTGGCATGATTTCTGGCCGTAGAAATGTGGTGTTACCTGTTTTGTGTCTGTGAGAGTGGCGTCCCCAGTATCTAGGTTTCGGGCGCTATGGTTCAGAGAAAAGTATCTTGTGGTCCCCGTAGGGGCCGAGCATTCTCGGTACGCCCCCTATTGGGAATCCCGGGGTCGCTAATGCCTAGGTAGGCTGTTGTAGCGAGTACCTTGGAACGAATCTATGCTCCTGTAGGTATGTTAAAGAACCTCCCTGTGTTCATAATTGTGTGGCTCAACCGCTTATGTACTTGTATACGGCCCTATTGCAATGTATTTGCCACCTCTAGTGTATGTTTAAAGCGTGTACTCTGTGATAACATGCCATTTATACATGCATAATTTAAACATTCTAATGCCTATTTTCACTCTTGGCTCCACTCTATGGGGAACAGTGTCTGTATGGGACCCTCTGGTTTTTTCTGTGGGGGTTGGTGTATGCATGCTATTTGTGGGATGCTGCCCGTGTAATTTGTCTGTTCCCGCGTCCATATTCCTGGTTTTAATTTGGACGTCACTGCGGTTTGCCTTAATTTTGGCCAATTTCCGTCTATGTCGGAATGAGTTTTCCCCTGTGAATGGGTCTGTTTGGTGTCTGGCCGCGCTGGCTGAGTTTTCTGACTTGTCATGATGAAAAACCCGTGTTTTGTATGTAAGTAATCTTTCGTCGGTCAACAATTCTTGTTTTCCACGGCGTCCGCTTTTATTGGGCATTCGGACCCGCGATCCCGTGTAATGCTCCGTGTTTTATGTCTGCGTTGTCTGTTGGGATTTGTGTGTCCCTAGTGTGGCCTCTGATTGTGTTGCCGTGCCAAAAATGCCATTGGCTAGCGTCCTTTTTGGCACGTTTGTGTTGTGTTTCTGTGTGTTCACCCCTGCCTTGGTCTAAGGCCTCGGTACTACAATTTTTGTGTTTTATGTACCCTGGCGCGTGTGTTGTGTGTTTGAGACACGCGTATGAAAATATACGTTAGTGTGAGTATTTTATGCCATTCGGGACGACCCTCGTACCCTAATTTCGGGAGTTATCGGGCTTTGAAAATGGCGTGAATGATTGTGTTTGTCACAGCCATAGTGAAAGCACTCCTTGCCCGTTGGGTACTGGCGAAGGTCGCATGCCCATGTATGTGTTATCGCTGACCTGGCGATAGTATTAGGTTTCAAGTGCTTGCTTCCTTGTCTGGCGGCCCGCTTGCCACATGTGCCGAGACAATGTGTGTAGGTTTGCTGACGTGCCTTTCTAATGTCTTCATATACAGTGTACCTTAGGTTCCTCGTAATGGAAAAGAACCTACCTCTGTGTTCATATATTGTGTCCCCAAATTTTGTGTTGTTGTAGGCCTGGGGTGAAAAATTCCTGTTAGTGGTAGTTAGATGTCTTTATGTACGTGTGTCTTTGAGCCTCTAGTCGCGTGTTTGGTGACTAGGTGTCGGAGGTGGTTTTATTAATTTGTGCATATTAATTCCTGTTAGTGTGACTGTCCCTTATTGCTCTATCCTCCAATTGGATAGTTACCCGACCTTGCATTCCTGGTATTCAGAAGGTCGAGCGTTCGAGACCGTCTTTGTCCAGGGTAATCATTCCCGTTGCCTTTTGGGCTTGTGTCTCCGGGACAGATTTGTCAGTGTTACTGATGTTTTGTGGCAATTTTAGCTTACTGTGTGCCTTCCAGAAATATGTGGTTTTTCCCAAAGTCTGGGATTTTCACCCTATGGTGTTTATGTTTAGTTTGAGCGCTATTATTGGGGACAAGAACATGTTATGGGCAGTGTAATAAATAACGTACACCTATGGATCAAATATATACAGTTCAACCTGGATGATTCGAACTTCAAGGGATTAGTACAAAAAAAATTCGGGTTATCCAAAAATTCGAATTAAGAAAGTTCTTTGAAAAGAGCAGAGAAAATATATTGTATCACGTTTACATAGTGATTTACGTTCACCAAAGCAGATTAACAAACGACGGTACTTTATAAAGATTGTATCGTAAATAATCTCAAAAGTTTCAAATGAAAAATAAAACCTATTTAACGACGTTAGCAATACAGTAATCTAGTTACGTCTCAGGGAAATCTACTATTTTTCAAAATAGTTTGAGATTCTTGACTGTTTCGTGCAATTAAGTCTCTCAGCCATCACAAAAGAATCTAGCAAATTGTAGGAACGGAAAACAGAGCGCTTTAGTCATTTCTACTTAGAAAGACCCGCCTAAGCTCTGTGATGTGGTTTGTTGCTTAGGCTGCACTCGGAACAGTTCCTTCAGGAGCTGAGCCATATGACCCAACTGTTTGGCTTCCCATTGGCTGTTTACACTAAAAACTTTGAATTATCCAGGATATAATTCGACTTAACCACGATTATAAACCATTGATAACCTATAAAATGCTAGAGGCCAAGAGAAAAATTCGAATTATATACATGTAAAATGTATAGTTTAGTGCATGAATCTCTGTGTGTCTACCGTTTACAGGGGTGGAACCTGTCCTTTGTGTGTCAATTGTAGTGTTTCCTGCATGTAAAAGAACCTACTCGTGTGTATGTTTGTGATGCAAGTGAGTAGTGGTTTTGTGGGGGTTCAGATACCTCCTCCTCCTCCCCTCCTCACAAGATGGCGGCAGCCCGATAACTCCCGAACCCGTGGTCGGATTTTGACGAATGAGGTGTCATTGAACTCGGGCTGACACTCCCTTTCCAATGGACAATATATTTCAACCCCAAAAATAAAACCTACTCCTACTAGGGGTGAAATTGAATTTTTTAGAGAATCTCTCTTTCCAATTGCAACATGTGAGAGTTTGAATGCTGATATGGATTTAAACGTTGTTCTACATAAAGTGCATGTGTTCGGTCGATAGCCACTATGAATTAACATGCTTGTTTTTGTTTTTTACGCATGCCCACTCATGGCTTTTGTAAGAGGGTGGGGGAGTGGATCCCTATGGATGGGTTATTGTTGACGGGTCATTGTTGGCGGGGTCATTGTTGTCGGGTCCTTGTGGACGAGTCCTTGTGGACAAGTCCTTGTGGACAGGTCCTTGTGGACAGGTCCCTGTGGACGAGTCCTTGTCCCTTTGGACTGATCCCTTTGGACCGGTCCCTTTGACCTGGTTCCTACGGACTGGCTCATGAATTTATTTAAATTATGTCAAAGGGCCTAACTACATTTCGCGTGTGTTGAACTGACGTTGTTCACTAATCCCCTGTGAGAGTTTGATTGCCGATATGGAATGAAACGTTGTTCCACACAAGAGACATGTGTTCGGTGGATAGCCACTATGAATTAACATGCTTGTTTTTTTGTTTTTTACGCATGCCCACTCATAGCTTTTGTAAGAGGGCGGGCTTTTTAAAAGATGGCGGCTGTAGTGTAACCTAACCTAACCCAACCCACGAGTGGTGATCAAAAAGTATTTTAAGTGACGCTTGTCGATTGGCAAACCAATAATCAAAGAGGGATATGTCAGGCCTTGAGGCGATAGCCCCTTTTGATTGATCCCTGTTGATTGATCTCTGTTGATTTGTCCCTTTGGACTGGTCTCTATTGACTAGCCCTTTTGGACGGGCCATTTTTGACAGGGGGTCATTTTTGATGGATCCTTTTTGGCAGGTCCGTTTCGACGGGTCCCTGTTGACGAGTCATTGCTGACGGGTCCTTGTTGATGAGTCCCTGTGGACGGGTCATTGTTGACGGGTCCCTATTGACAGGCCATTGTTGACAGGTCATTGATGACAGGTCATTGTTGACGGGTCATTGTTGATGGGTCCTTGTTGACAAGTCCCAGTTGATGGGTCCCTGTGGAAGGGTTCCTTTAGACCGACCCCTTTAGACTGGTCCCTATGGACCGGCCCATGAAATTTATCCAAATTATGTCAAAGGGCCTAACTACATTTGTGTGTAAAGCAGTGTGTTGAACTGACGTTGTTCACTAGTCCTTACTACTACAATTGGATAACGATATGAAAGGAATTGATTAACCAGACATGAGTTAACTACCAACGAAACACTTTGGCGACTCTGCTTGTTATTGACCAATGAGTAGGGGTTTAGAAAAACTGTTTGCTATTTTGGGTTATATAATAAAAATGCTTAGACCTTTTGAGTGACTATATTTGCTAAACAAGACATTATACCAGACACGATTAGGATTCTTATGTAGCTCAGACAAGGAAAGCATTTCTACAGAATCAGTTGACATTGAATATAGATTTAGGTATTAGGAAGTCATTTTGAAGGCCTTTGTGTGGAGCGTGGCACTCTATGAAAGTAAAACTTAGACAATTGGTGTAGCAGAAAAGTGGTGAATTGAAGTGTTTGAAATGTGGTGTTACAGGAGAATGATGAAGATTAGATGGGTAAATAGGGTTACTAACAAAGAGGTATTAAGACGAGTGGGGGAGAAGAGATGTATCTGGTGACTGTTAATGAAGTAAAGAGATAGGTTGGTAGGACACGTACTAAGACACCTAAGAATAGCAAACTTAGTTAAGGAAGAAAGGTTCGAGGACGAGAACTGTGGGGGGTAGACCAAGTTTAGAATATGTTAAACAGATAGCCTTGAATGTAGGGTGTGGTAGCTATATAGAGATGAAACGATTAGCTCGGGACAGATAGGCGCTGAGATCTGCATCAAACCAGTCAAAGGACTAAAGACTCAAACAACAACATGTAAGTTCACTAAAATAATGTTGTGTAACGGTAAATGTTAGTCAACGAACAGTAATGCATTACTAAAACCCATGACACGATACCTAAGAGCTTTTCTAAAATGATTTTAAAATGCCTTTAACCCTATATTGAACACCCAGTTCACAAGACTCATAACTGCAATGTTATGGTAAAACAAAACAAAATCTATATTTCAAAACAAGCAAGTGGTTTAGTCAATGTATACTGGAAAAAGTTTTGTAAACACTCAAGTCCTCAAGACTAATTAAATTAGTAACTGTCAGGTTGACCGAGTGGTTAAGGTGTTTGACTTAAGATCAAATTTTCTGTATAAGGAAGCAAGGGTTCGAATCCCTTACCTGACATAACTATTGCCTTGACATGGCTTGGCCACACTGCATTATTATGATACTCGGTACACAAACCATAGATATAGTGTATTGTTTAAGGCCACTCTCTTTCTGAACATAGTCAGAGACTGTTGATGGTTAACAATTGTATTAATAGTGGGACTTGGGGATAGTAATTAAGAAAAACAGACAATACCCATACAATATTTTTATTAAATTCATTTTATAATAGTTACACACTGAATTCAACTCTATCTCTTTACCATTGTTCTATATAGATTTTTAAACACAACGCTTGTTGTAGATCCTTTTACAACTTTCTCCAGGTACTCTTGCTCTTAAAAACCGGGGAAACCGCAATGGTTTTATAAACATAAAACTCTCATCCTCTTCTTTTTCATAATTATCATCATCATCATCATCATTATGAATGTTATCATCAAAATTATTATAGTCATTGTCACCATCATTATCATCATCATCATCATCATCATTCTCAACATCACTAGAACTATCCAATTCCTCTTGTTTGTTTTCCACAGGGACCTCTTGTAGAGTCTGCGTTGCTTTTGATAGTGTTAAGGGTTTTTTGAACGATGGTATTTATCCTAACATGTCTTTTTGAGGTGATGATGAATGCTTTTTAACAAACAATGCACTATCTTGAGCAGCAATATATTTTTCTTGGACTTGCTTTTTTTACCTGGGTTAGAGTATTTTGCGTATTTAAATGTGTATTAATTTGAGATTCACAATGATGTTCTTTTGAAGTAAGTACGTTGGAGTCTTTTGTTTTAATCATTCCTCGACACTTTTTGGATCGTTGTTTTGAACATCGCCAAATAACAGTTCCATCTTTATTGGTTGTTTTTACAATATATGTATATCCTTTATAGAAGACACATGGCTTGCCATGACTGGTTGTTGAGACTTCCATATCAACTAATACATATGAATTAAATTTTTAGTAAAGTCACATGAACAATCTTTAGATTACAAGTGATTTACACACACACACACTTTCCTAAATGTCAAGATTTATGGATGTTGTTTTCCGCCAACAGCTGCTTACTGCGTATGACAAGGCTGGAGACTGGTAGGTGAGACGGTCTTTCACGATGTGAACACTGTAACAGGCAGTAGTCAACTGACAATATTCTTATACCCTAGTCAAGGTTAACAGGTACTTACTGCGTATGACAAGACCGTACACTCGTAGGTTAGACCGTATTTTTTGTTTATTGCTAAGGATCCCATATATACCCTAGACATGTTAGTTCTGAACACTTAGTGGTTAATTGTATATATTGAATTTAAATACACAGCTCATACAAGCACGTTTTGCGGATGGGAGGGGTGAGAGGCTGGCAAAAAAGGAAATGTTTTAGTTTAATGAAAAGTCATGTCCTAGTAGGCGTGATTTATAGTAGACGCAATTGATAGTAGACGTAATTGATAGTAGGTGTAATCAATACTAGACGTGATTAATAGTAGACGCAATTGATACTAGGCGTGATTGATAGTAGGCGTGATTTGTAGTAAGCGCGATTTATAGTAGACGCAAATGATAGTAGGCGCGATTGATAGTAGGCGTGATTGATAGTAGACGCGATTGATAGTAGGCGCAATTTGACATGGGCGCCGACTCAGATCATTTTTGATATCATAAAGTTACAGTGTCAATATTTATACAAAGTACAAGGTAGAGGGTATTTTAAGACATAACCTCAGCTCACTTAACATAACCTAACTTTACCTAACCTAACTTTGTCACGTGACATGTTCTACAAGTTTAGACTTGCTTTAAGACTGATTATGTCGTCATAGATTGATGGGAGGGGTGAGAGGCTGACAAAAAGGAAATGTTTTAGTTTAATGAAACGTCATGTCCTAGTAGGCGCGATTTATAGTAGACGCAATTGATAGTAGGCGCGATTAATAGTAGACGCAATTGATAGTAGGCGTGATTGATAGTAGGCGTGATTTGACATGAGCGCGATTTATAGTAGACGCAAATGATAGTAGGCGCGATTGATAGTAGGCGTGATTGATAGTAGACGCGATTGATAGTAGGCGCAATTTGACATGGGCGCGACCCAGATCATTTTTGATATCATAAAGTTACAGTGTCAATGTTTATACAAAGTACAAGGTAGAGAGGGGGTATTTTAAGACATAACCCCAGCTCACTTAACATAACCTAACTTTACCTAACCTAACTTTGTCACGTGACATGTTCTACAAGTTTAGTCTTGCTTTAAGACTGATTATGACGTCATAGATTGATGGGAGGGGTGAGAGGCTGACAAAAAAGGAAATGTTCTGGTTTAATGATTTGCATCATGGCGCCCAAGAATAGTAATGTTATATGTACCTCCTGTAAAGTTTCGCTGAAGGAGAATGAAAATTTCGTACAATGTGACGGAAAGTGTGGTGAAATGTTTCATCTTAACTGTGCTCGTGTGACGAACGCCGTTTTTAAAGCAATGCTTGCAAATCCGGGCGAAATTCTGTGGCATTGTAAACAATGCAAACATAACCCTAATTCAGTCAAAACAGCTACATCTAGTTTTCAGCCGACTAGGGTCAAACCGGACACCGCAAGCTTATGTGAAGCGGTTAACAATATGCAACAAGTGCTAAAGGATGTTTGTAGCTCTCTGGAGTATCAATCAAAAAAATTTGATGAACTCTTGGAGCAAAATACCGCACTAAAATCTTGCATTGACCAACTCACTCTAGAGGTAAACAACACTAAAGTGGAGAATGGCTTGCTTAAAGAACAAAATGGGCAACTTAAAAGGCAAGTTAATGACTTGGAGCAATACTCTAAGAATTACAACCTTGAAATCGCCGGGATACCAGTCTCCGAACAGGAGAATGTGTATAATATTGTGGCTCAAGTGGCAAGTGCAGTTGGTGTTGACATTGAAACTGATAGGGACATTGAATATTGCCACCGACTTCCAGCCTTTACGGATAAGAATGGCAAGAAGAAAACGCCCCTCATAGTAGCAAAATTTTATTCCCGCCAAACTAAAGACATGATCATGAGCAAAAAACGGAAACATGGAAAACTTCTTTGCACAGATGTCAAGATCAAGGGAGACTCGACAGTGTATGTAAATGAAAATTTAACGAAAGACAACCAAAACTTATATTGGCTTGCCAGGAATTCTAAACGGGCAATGAATTATAAATTCGCATGGACCAGGAACGGGAAGATCTTCATGAGGAAAAATGAAAACAGCCCGATTCTACAAATCAAGACTGCAGCTGACCTACCAACAGTTCATGGGAATCAAGGAAACTGAAGGTATGTTTGCCTGAGCCAAGTGATCAATCAATATTTTAGGAAATTTTGTTTCTAAGTGAGTGTAAAGTAATTATGGAAGTACCCACAAATAAAACAACTACGGTATGAAATCAGATAACGAAGTAGACCTTAATTTTCAAGATATTACTTCAAAGATTGTAAACAGTACTCAAGACTTGAACAAATTAATTACCGGTAGCTTTACTGCAGGAATTAAAATCATGCACCTAAATATATGTGGCATGATAACAAATTTTGAAAGTATGCTAGTTATGCTCGATCAACTTGATCATAAACCAGATGTCATTATACTGTCTGAAACTCAGCTCATTGAGGATATACCATTTGCTATTTTAGGATATAATGAATACTTCATACCAACTCAAAATTCTACCCATGACAGCATAAAGATATATGTGCATGAAAACCTCATACAAAATATTACAATATCTACTGTAAAAACACTGAAAGCTGCAAATGCTAGCCTACTCAACTTCAGATATAATAAAGAAAGTTACTTGGTACTTGCTATATACAGATCACCCTCCACAAGCCCAAAGAAATTCATAGAAGAACTAGGAAATACTCTCCAGCACTTGCCTACAGCTACACACAGTATATTAATAGGAGATATAAATATTGATATTTTAAATCCTACAAGGCAATATGCCCAAAATATTAAAAATGAGTATTTAAATGTATTACATGCAAATGGATTCATTTCGTACATAAACTCACCAACTAGAATAACCCCAAAATCCAGAACATGTATCGATCACATACATGTTAAGTCCCACAGAAACAGCAACTTTGACCCTTTTGTTCTGCATACCAGTATCACAGATCACAGTCCTACATTTCTCATACAAAATAAATCTCAAAAATACACTCCACAAACAGGAGAAAATACTTTGAACAATGTAAGAATAAATTATGAAACTCTAAAAAAATCATTAACTAAGGAAACTTGGGAATCTATCATAACTGAACATGATGTTAACAAAGCAGCTGATAGTTTCATTAAGTTACTGACTCAATACATCTCTGAACACTCTACTACCATAAATAACGTAAGATCAAAATTTAAAAAAATTACTCCATGGATCACAACCGGAATTTTAACTTCTATTAGAATAAGAGATAAATTACATCAGAAAATTGTTAAACAAAGGGAGAGGTCTACAAACAGTGATGAGGTCCCAGAAACTGTTAAGAAACATAAATTGTACAGAAACTGGATAAACAGGCTTGTTAAAATAGCAAAAGAAAGGTACTATTCCAAACAAATTATGTCAAACTCCAATAATTCTAAAGTCCTTTGGAAAAATATTAATGATTTAACATGTAGGAAGGGAAATAAATCTTCAGCTGTTGACAGCATATTTATCAGAGACTCACAAGAAACATCCCAACCAGCTGCCATTGCAAACAAATTTGTCGACTATTTTAGTAACATAGGTTTAGAACTTTCTCAAAAAATAAGTAATACAAGAAAGGAACCTGACAACACAAATGCACGTGATAGCACTGCAAAATCTCAACCTCAGTCTATCTTTTTTATACCCATAACAAAATCAGAAATAACAAACCACATAGCTGCTCTAGAAGATAACTCAGCAAATGGCTATGATAATATCTCTAGTAAAACAATTAAGATAATTAGTTCAGAAATTCTACAACCACTGCACCATATTTTTAATTTATCACTAACGAAAGGACAATTTCCAGACTCATTCAAAATTGCCATCATAATCCCAGTCCATAAATCAGATGATAAAAGAGAGTTAAATAACTATAGACCAATTTCCCTCACAACCCACCTCTCTAAGCTACTAGAGAAATGCATCAAAACCAGATTACTTAACTATCTGAATAAGTTCAACATATTGTCACCAAATCAGTTTGGTTTTAGACCAAACACTAGTACTCAAGATGCAATATTCTCCCTTACTGATTATTTGTATAAAGCCATTGATAGTTCTAAAAGAACAATTTCTGTGTTCCTGGATTTAAGAAAGGCTTTTGACACCGTAGACCACAATATACTCATTAGAAAACTTGAAAAGGAAGGTATTCGTGGTACTCCTCAAGAACTAATAAAAAGCTTTCTTTTTAACAGAATACAAAAGGTACGAATCAAAGGTACTCTAAGTAGAAGTGCTGAAGTAAAAATTGGAATTCCCCAAGGAACAGTTTTAGGTCCTATTCTTTTTCTGTTATATATTAACGATTTGTGTAAGCTGAACTGTAATGCGATGATTACCTCATATGCTGATGACACTGTCGTCACAGTCACAGGAACAACTTGGGAGGACACTTTTAATAGAACTCAAGAAACCCTTGCTACAGTCCAAAAATGGCTAAGAAACCACCTCCTTACCTTAAATGAAACCAAAACACAATACCTATGCTTCTCACACAACAAAACATTACAACCCACAGACAATTTAACACTGAAGATCCACACACCAATTTGTAACAATGGCGAAAGATGCAACTGCTATACCCTACAGAAGTCAATGAATGCTACATATTTAGGGGTTATTATAGATAGTCATTTAAAATGGAATATGCATGCATCAACGTTGGCCAATAAACTTCAAAAGTTAATTTATATATTTTACAGAATCAGAAATATCCTTTCAGCAAAAGTCTTGAGAACTGTATATTTTGCCTTAGTCCAGTCACAACTACAATATGGAATAAATGGTTGGGGTGGAATACTTGATTCACATTTGGCTCAGGTAAATACCTGCCAGAATTTCATTCTAAAAGTTATGTACAAAAGGCCACCAACTTTTCCAACATGTGAACTGTATCAACAAAGCATGTTGCTTAACATACGACAGTTATTTGTTCAGTCTTCAATCATATTTATACATAAAAATATGAAGCTCTTCTCTAATGGACAAAAACTTGAAATGTGCACTAGACTTCAAGACAGAACTGGAATAAATATCCCTCGTCGAAACACACTACTTGGCCAAAGGAATTTAAGTTGTCTTAGCACTAGGATATACAATATATTGCCAGTAAATGTGACAAATAATACCCTGAATATATTGAAGAAAAGGCTTTTTATATGGCTCCTTAGTAACTTTGATAGAGTAAATGAACTTATAAATTTTCACCAACATTTTTAAACCAACTCGGTCAGAAACAAGTAATGTATCATCTTCTTTTATTTTCAGTATCCTTATAATTAATGCTTTTGCTATAAACTTTTCTTATTATTATCAGTCAAATACCATGTTGCAAATAAATTAAGAAATTGTGTTCATGAAGCCCACACACAAGTTTATCTTATGTGGGATTCACCCTGTATTTTTGATACAACATCTGTATATGTACATGTTTTCTGTCAGTGAATAAAAATGATTGCTCGTAAAAAAAAAAAAAAAAAATGAAACGTCATGTCCTAGTAGGCGCGATTTATAGTAGACGCAATTGATAGTAGGCGCGATTAATAGTAGACGCAATTGATAGTAGACGCAAATGATAGTAGGCGTGATTGATAGTAGACGCAATTGATACTAGGCGTGATTGATAGTAGGCGTGATTTGTAGTAAGCGCATATCATAGTAGGCTCAATTGATAGTAGATGCAATTGATAGTAGACGTGATTGATAGTAGGCGCGATTGATAGTAGACGTGATTGATATGGGCGCGACTTAGATCATATTTGATATTACAAAGTTACAGTGTCAATGTTTATACAAAGTACAAGGCAGAGAGGGGGTATTTTAAGACTTAACCTCAGCTCACCTAACATAACCTAACTTTACCTAACCTAACTTTGTCACGTGACATGTTCTACAAGTTTAGACTTGCTTTAAGGCTGACTATGACTATGACGTCATAGATTGATGAGAGGGGTGGGAGGCTGACAAAAAAGGAAATGTTTTGGTTTAATGAAAAGTCATGTCCTAGCAGGCGCGATTGGTAGTAGACGCAATTGATAGTAGACGCGATTAATGGTAGGCGCAATTGATAGTAGGTGTGATCAGGTACTTACTGCATATCAAAAGGCTGTACACTCGTGTGTTAGACACTCTATCTTGTTAAGGACCCCTATATATTCCCTATACAAGGCTATACATGTTAGTTCTAAACACTTAGTTGTTATTTGTATATTAAATTTATATACACAGGTTATACAAGCACGTTTTTTCACACAGTAAAACTTTGTCAAATAGCCACATGCGACACGCAAAGTATGTTTCCGCTATCTAGCGGTGACTATGGAAACTACCTGAACATATCCTAATCTAATCCTAGCTAACTTCACCTGACGTGACCATACCGGTTTGTAAGCAACAACAACAACACACTAAGATTCCATGAATTCCAGAGTACTTTTAGATTAATTAAATAAATAAATAAATAAATAGCCTTACAAATCCCATAAGGGCTATGGCCTCCTGCTTTGCAGGGAATTGCTCAGTTTTAACTCATCAGGTGAGCAAGTCCTGAGGAGCATTCGGGGTTATTCTTTCTGATTGGGCCTTCTATATAGATGTGCAGCTGATTAGAGATTAAGTAAATTATATTACGATGGCATAAAATTCGCTACAACAATCTTCATTTCTGAGTCTGGCGATATCAAGGCCTCAAATATCCATTAGTATTACGGAAATCATAATAGCCATCAATTAATATCTGGGAGCTTCCCATTGCCACTAAGCACAAAGCTTACCCTGTCTAAGCACTTGAACAATGAGAGAAACTGCGAAGTCTTCACTCTTCAGTAAAATCTACGTATATTGAACCGTTTCAAATAGGTCTTTTTAAAATGCAATACAAAACCTTACCGGTGGAGTTTTTACATCTAGTTTGGATGCAGATACCTATACACGTTCTTTAACATCCCACAAATCATTCACTATGTTGTGCACATGTGGTCCCGGAACGAATTAATAAGTGTTTCGCAAGATAGTTGAACCTTTTGAATTCCTTGTGATGGAGTAAGGTTATTTTCCCTAGTGAACACGATGATGTTTCCTCAAATTAGAGCGCGAGACAATGTTCCATTAGTTCTGTCCGCCATGCAAATGACTTCTCACATGTGCTACAAGTGTATTACTTCACTCCAGTATGAACAACAGTGTGCTTCTTGAGGTCACCGCTCTGTGAGAAGCCTTTATTGCACACCAGAGATATGTACCGCTTTGCTGCATGCCCACTGAACGGTGTCTTTCTAGTTGATGCATTGTTTTATTGGTCACTGCATGCGAGTCTCCCTAGGTCTTTCCACTCCTGCCTCATCTTCGCTGTTCTTGTCCATTGTTTTCCTCCCCATTTTACGAACCAGTCTGCCCATCTGATTCATTGTCTCCCAACGTTTCGTCTTCCTGTTCTTGGGTCCCACATCGTCATTTTGTACGTCCATCGGTTAGGATCTAATCTCGCTACATGTCCACCCCATCTCCATTTGATCTGGTCTGCTGATGTCATAGCGTCTTTCATGCCGGTTCTCCTTCTTAAATCTTCGTTCCGTATTCTATCTCTCAATGAGACATGAAGTATCTTCCTTTCCATTTTCCGTTGACATCTCTGGATCATTTGTCTTTGTTTCGATGTTAATGCCCAAGTTTGGCAACCATATAGTAACACCGGTATAACGCATTTTTCCAGAACTTCAGCCTTTAAAGTGTGTTTTTGGGTCTTGTCAGCCAGTATAAACTTTAGGGACCAAAAGCTCTTCCATGCTTGTCCTATTCTTCGTTTGACCTCTTTCTCTGAACGACTTGAAAATGACATGTTCTGACCGAGATATACATATTCTTCAACATATTCCAGTGTTTCTCCGTTCACATTAATTGGGGCTTCTAACGCATTGGTCATCAGCTTCGTTTTCTTCGGGTTCATTGTAAGGCCCACTTCTTTACTTGTTTTGTCTAATTCTTTTATCATTTGTTCCAGCTCTTTCGCTGATTCAGCCACCAAAACAATGTCGTCTGCGAACCGTAAATGGGTTAGTCTTGTCCCATCGATTCTGATGCCATATTTTTCTTCCCAGTCTAGTTTTCTAAACTGATTTTCCAGCAAACAGATGAATAATTTTGGTGAGAAGGGGTCTCCCTGTTTTACTCCCCTTTCTATCATGATGTTACATCCTTCTCTTTCTGTCTTTATTCTGGCTTGGTTACCGTCGTAGAGTTTGCCAAGGAGTCTAACGAATTTGTTTGGGATGCCTTGTTTTTCCAGTGCTTCTAAGACGCTTCCCTGTTCTACGGAGTCAAATGCCTTGTTGTAATCCACAAATGCGATATACACCTCTAGATTAAATTCCTGAACTTTCTCCATGAGTTGATTTATTGCTTGCAAGTGGTCTGATGTACTGAAACTCTTTCTGAATCCTGCTTGCTCTATCGGTTGCTGTTCGTCCAGTGCCTTTGTCATTCTATTGGTTAGGATCTTCATAAATAGCTTGTAGAGGTTTACAATTAGGTTGATCGGTCTGTAGTTGTTTATGTCGTCCTTGGCTCCCTTTTTGTGTAGAAGTATGATAATGCTTTGTTTCCACTGCATTGGTATGTCTTCTGATGTGAGTATGGAATTAAATAATGTTGTGATGACTGGGATTAGGTCTTCTTCACCCCATTTTAGAAATTCATTGTAAATTCCAACTTCACCTGGGCATTTTTCGGTTTTCGTTTGTCGAATGGCTGCTCTTACTTCACTGGGTAGTATTGGAGGTGTTTCTTCCTCTAGGTTTTCTTCTGATGTATTCTGGTCCTGATGCAAGTTGGATCTTTGAGAGTTACTTGAGTATAGTGTCCTATAGAACTCTGTCGCTTGCGTCATTATCTCTTCTCTTGAGGCTTGTCTTTTTTCGTTGTTGTCTTTTACTCCCAGTATCCAATGTTTGCCTGGAGTTAATTCTTTTCTAATCTTCTTTATTGATTTTGTGGTATCCATGATTTATTTGACCACTTTAGTGTTGTGTTCTCTGATGTCTCTTCGGATTTCCCTTTTTGATTGTTTATTGACTTCCGCATATTCCAGCTTTTTGTGTTCGTTTTCTATGACTTGTGATTTTAGGCGTTCTCTTTCTTCGATCAAACATTTGGTGCTATCCTTAAGTTTTATTCTATTTTTCATACTGTTTCCAGGTGTTGACGATTGTTTGGCTGCGCGGGATATGCAATTTACGAGCTCTGTATAGTGTTGTTGGACTTTTTGCTCCGTTTGTTGGTTGAAGTCTCGTAGGTTTTGTTGTAGTGCTTTTACATACTCCGCCCTGTCTATGCATCCTGGATGTGTAGTTTTGTTGTTGAAGTAATGTCTCCTTTTCTTCTTTATTCTCACTTTCAATCGTACCATTCTGTGATCTGTGTCAAACTTCAGACCATTTATCACTTGTATGTGTTTCACCTCTGTTAGTCTATTGGTTAGGATGAAGTCTATTTCGTTTTTGATTTTCCCATTCGGAGATTTCCATGTCCATTTGCTTTCTGGGCTTTTCTTGTAAAATGTGTTCACAATTTTAAGTCTTTGTCCCAGTGCAAACTGTATTAGTCTTTCTCCTCTTTCGTTCCTTGTTCCGTATCCGTGAAGGCCCATAGGTTCTTCTTCTTCGTATTCCTTTCTTCCTACCTTGCTGTTGAAGTCTCCAATTATGAATGTTGTGTGTGCTTCGTACTCGGCTAGTGTGTCTTCGAGGAGCATATAGAAGTCTTCAATTTCTTGTTCCGTACTTGCTTCTGTGGGAGCATAGACTTGAATTATTATGAACGTGCTGTCATTTAATTTTAGGGATAATACTATGATTCTTTCTGAGATTCCCTTTATTTCTTTTATATTGTGTTTTAAATGTCTCTTTATCAAAAAACCTACCCCTTTTTGTCCTTTTGTTTCCCCTATGAAGCTAAAGACATCCCCATTTGTTTTCTCTATTATGTCTTCGCCGTATTGCCTCACCTCACTGAGGCCTAATATATCGTACCTTACGTTTTCTAGTGCGTTTTCGAGTTCTATTTCTTTATCTTGGGTTCTTAAGGTTCTAACGTTTAGTGTACCAAGTATGAGTTCTTCTTCCTTGTGTGAACGTTGTTTCATCGTTGTGTTGTGTTGAATTCTTCTTCCCCGTTTTTTGAGGGTAAGTCTTTCCAGTGCACCCACTGGTCATTTAACAGGATTTTCTGGTATCCAACTCTTACATTGTTATTACCCTTTTCCCTTTCTTCCCTGGCTTTCTGTCGGAGTGATGCTTGGATTTCTCTTTCTTTTATTGTGAGGTCATCATCTATGAATATGTCTTGTCCTCTCAGTTTGTGTTTGTTTCGGACTATTTTTAGTTTGTCTGCAAAATTTGTGAAAGTGACTTTCACTATACCTCTATTGTTTCTGTCTTTACCGACGTAGGTTGATTTTTCTGCCGTCACTTCTTTTTCTATCGTGTCCAATATCTTCTTGATTTTGTTCTTTAGTTCGTCTTTGTTACTTTCATCATTAGTGAATTCTTTACTTTTTACCACTATGTTGTTCCTCCTTTCTCTTTAATTATCGACTCTCAACTCTTATAACTATGTCTATCCCACTCTGTCAAAAACACGATATATTTTTTTAAATTTTTGCTTGATGTCAATAATAAAGTGATAATGGGTTTTCCGATCCTATCACTATAAATTCATTACCCCCCACTCTTATCTCGGTCTCGACAACAACCATGCCTATTTTTATTATGTCAGATGATGTAATGTTCGAGTGCAAAGTGGATGTAAAAGTGAGTGCAAAGTGAGTGCAAAAGTGAGTGCAAAGTAAGTGTAAAAGTAGTTGTAAAAGTGAGTGCAAAGTGAGTGCAAAAGTGAGTGCAAAAGTGGGGTGTAAAAGTGGTACCCTATTTGTAATGGCTTATTTGACAAGTTATTTTGTGGTACCCTATTCGTAATGGCTTATTTCACAAGTTGTTTTTGTCAATGTATTTAGAGGATATTTCTCTTGTTCATGGAAAGTATCTCAGCCCTTTTTATGATAGCATAATGCTTACCGTCATGTTTGTAAGCAACAACAACACACTAAAATTCCAAGAATCCAAACTACTCTAAGGTTAATGATGGTCTCTCAACTCCATTCCACGCCTAGTCAAAAAACATTATACATTTCAAATTTTTCAAAAAAGGTAAATTGAGAAAGTAGGCTATATATTTAAACTAAAAATCATATGCTAACTCCAACACCTACGTCTATCCCATTCTCAGTCAAAAAAAAAAAAAATATATTCTTTAAATTTTTCCAAAAAATATTTGGAAAGTAGGCTATAATTTGAAAACTAGTCATCCTAAAAAGTCATATATAGACTCAAACCAATGGCTTTTATGTCCTTAATCGTTAGAACAAAACATGAAATTTGACATTTTTCCAAATATTGATCATTTTTATAAATGGGCTATATTTTGTAAACTATGAATTACACAAAAAATGTGTTTGACATAAAAATGACAGGTATTTACCCCCCTTTACCCACAAACCAAGTCCCAGGTCTCTGGGACAAAATCCAAAAAGGTTCAATTTTGAAAGTAGACGATGTTTTGAAAACTAATCATTCTAAAAAGTCATATATAGACTCAAACAAATGTCCTTTAAGTCCCTTAACGTTAGAACAAAACTTAATATTTTTTTCATTTTTTCAAAAAAAAAGTCCAATTTTCAAAATTGCCTATATTTTGGAAACTAAGAATTAGTTCCAAAATGGCGGTCGTAGCTTAACTCAACCTAACCTAACCCTACGAGGTGTGATCAAAAAGTTCCAAAATGGCTGCCGTAGCTTAACTTAACCTTTGATTGATCCCTGTTGATTGACCCCTTTTGATTGATCTCTGTTGATGTATCCCTTTGGACTGGTCCCTGTTGACTACCTAGCCTAACCTAACCTAACCTACAACGTGTGTTTTCAAAATGGCGGCCGTAGCTTCACTTAACCTAACCTAACCTAACTTAACCTAAACCTACGAGGTGTGATCAAAAAATTTTCAAAATAGTGGTCATAGCTTAACTGAACCTTGCCTAACCTAACCTAACCTAAACCTACGAAGTGTGGTCATAAAGTTCCAAAATGGCGGTCGTAGCTTAACTCAACCTAACCTAACCCTACGAGGTGTGATCAAAAAGTTCCAAAAATAGCGGCCGTAGCTTAACTTAACCTTTGATTGATCCCTGTTGATTGACCCCTTTTAATTGATCTCTGTTGATGTATCCCTTTGGACTGGTCCCTGTTGGCTAGCCCCTTTGGTCGGGTCCTTTTTGAAGGCAGTCATTTTTTTTACGGGTCCCGGAGGACGGGTCCTTGTTGACGGGTCCCTGTGGGCGGGTCCTTTGGACTGATCCCTATGGACTGGCCCATGCATTTTTTCCAAATTATGTCAAATGGACCCGCCCACAGGGACCCGTCAACAAGGACCCGTCCTCCGGGACCCGTAAAAAAAATGACTCCCTTCAAAAAGGACCCGACCAAAGGGGCTAGCCAACAGGGACCAGTCCAAAGGGATACATCAACAGAGATCAATTAAAAGGGGTCAATCAACAGGGATCAATCAAAGGTTAAGTTAAGCTACGGCCGCTATTTTTGGAACTTTTTGATCACACCTCGTAGGGTTAGGTTAGGTTGAGTTAAGCTACAACCGCCATTTTGGAACTTTATGACCACACTTCGTAGGTTTAGGTTAGGTTAGGTTAGGCAAGGTTCAGTTAAGCTATGACCACTATTTTGAAAATTTTTTGATCACACCTCGTAGGTTTAGGTTAAGTTAGGTTAGGTTAGGTTAAGTGAAGCTACGGCCGCCATTTTGAAACTTTTTGAACACACGTTGTAGGTTAGGTTAGGTTAGGCTAGGTAGTCAACAGGGACCAGTCCAAAGGGATACATCAACAGAGATCAATCAAAAGGGGTCAATCAACAGGGATCAATCAAAGGTTAAGTTAAGCTACGGCAGCCATTTTGGAACTTTTTGATCACACCTCGTAGGGTTAGGTTAGGTTGAGTTAAGCTACGACCGCCATTTTGGAACTAATTCTTAGTTTCCAAAATATAGGCAATTTTGAAAATTGGACTTTTTTTTTGAAAAAATGAAAAAAATATTAAGTTTTGTTCTAACGTTAAGGGACTTAAAGGACATTTGTTTGAGTCTATATATGACTTTTTAGAATGATTAGTTTTCAAAACATCGTCTACTTTCAAAATTGAACCTTTTTGGATTTTGTCCCAGAGACCTGGGACTTGGTTTGTGGGTAAAGGGGGGTAAATACCTGTCATTTTTATGTCAAACACATTTTTTGTGTAATTCATAGTTTACAAAATATAGCCCATTTATAAAAATGATCAATATTTGGAAAAATGTCAAATTTCATGTTTTGTTCTAACGATTAAGGACATAAAAGCCATTGGTTTGAGTCTATATATGACTTTTTAGGATGATTAGTTTTCAAATTATAGCCTACTTTCCAAATATTTTTTGGAAAAATTTAAAGAATATATATATATTTTTTTTTTGACTGAGAATGGGATAGACGTAGGTGTTGGAGTTAGCATATGATTTTTAGTTTAAATATATAGCCTACTTTCTCAATTTACCTTTTTTGAAAAATTTGAAATGTATAATGTTTTTGACTAGGCGTGGAATGGAGTTGAGAGACCATCATTAACCTTAGAGTAGTTTGGATTCTTGGAATTTTAGTGTGTTGTTGTTGCTTACAAACATGACGGTAAGCATTATGCTATCATAAAAAGGGCTGAGATACTTTCCATGAACAAGAGAAATATCCTCTAAATACATTGACAAAAACAACTTGTGAAATAAGCCATTACGAATAGGGTACCACAAAATAACTTGTCAAATAAGCCATTACAAATAGGGTACCACTTTTACACCCCACTTTTGCACTCACTTTGCACTCACTTTTACAACTACTTTTATACTTACTTTGCACTCACTTTTGCACTCACTTTGCACTCACTTTTACATCCACTTTGCACTCGAACATTACATCATCTGACATAATAAAAATAGGCATGGTTGTTGTCGAGACCGAGATAAGAGTGGGGGGTAATGAATTTATAGTGATAGGATCGGAAAACCCATTATCACTTTATTATTGACATCAAGCAAAAATTTAAAAAAATATATCGTGTTTTTGACAGAGTGGGATAGACATAGTTATAAGAGTTGAGAGTCGATAATTAATCTAAAAGTACTCTGGAATTCATGGAATCTTAGTGTGTTGTTGTTGTTGCTTACAAACCGGTATGGTCACGTCAGGTGAAGTTAGCTAGGATTAGATTAGGATATGTTCAGGTAGTTTCCATAGTCACCGCTAATTAGCGGAAACATACTTTGCGTGTCGCATGTGGCTATTTGACAAAGTTTTACTGTGTGAAAAAACGTGCTTGTATAACCTGTGTATATAAATTTAATATACAAATAACAACTAAGTGTTTAGAACTAACATGTATAGCCTTGTATAGGGAATATATAGGGGTCCTTAACAAGATAGAGTGTCTAACACACGAGTGTACAGCCTTTTGATATGCAGTAAGTACCTGATCACACCTACTATCAATTGCGCCTACCATTAATCGCGTCTACTATCAATTGCGTCTACTACCAATCGCGCCTGCTAGGACATGACTTTTCATTAAACCAAAACATTTCCTTTTTTGTCAGCCTCCCACCCCTCTCATCAATCTATGACGTCATAGTCATAGTCAGCCTTAAAGCAAGTCTAAACTTGTAGAACATGTCACGTGACAAAGTTAGGTTAGGTAAAGTTAGGTTATGTTAGGTGAGCTGAGGTTAAGTCTTAAAATACCCCCTCTCTGCCTTGTACTTTGTATAAACATTGACACTGTAACTTTGTAATATCAAAAATGATCTAAGTCGCGCCCATATCAATCACGTCTACTATCAATCGCGCCTACTATCAATCACGTCTACTATCAATTGCATCTACTATCAATTGAGCCTACTATGATATGCGCTTACTACAAATCACGCCTACTATCAATCACGCCTAGTATCAATTGCGTCTACTATCAATCACGCCTACTATCATTTGCGTCTACTATCAATTGCGTCTACTATTAATCGCGCCTCCTATCAATTGCGTCTACTATAAATCGCGCCTACTAGGACATGACGTTTCATTAAACCCGAACATTTCCTTTTTTGTCAGCCTCTCACCCCTCCCATCAATCTATGACGACATAATCAGTCTTAAAGCAAGTCTAAACTTGTAGAACATGTCACGTGACAAAGTTAGGTTAGGTAAAGTTAGGTTATGTTAAGTGAGCTGAGGTTATGTCTTAAAATACCCCCCCTCTACCTTGTACTTTGTATAAACATTGACACTGTAACTTTATGATATCAAAAATGATCTGGGTCGCGCCCATGTCAAATTGCGCCTACTATCAATCGCGTCAACTATCAATCACGCCTACTATCAATCGCGCCTACTATCATTTGCGTCTACTATAAATCGCGCTCATGTCAAATCACGCCTACTATCAATCACGCCTACTATCAATTGCGTCTACTATTAATCGCGCCTACTATCAATTGCGTCTACTATAAATCGCGCCTACTAGGACATGACGTTTCATTAAACTAAAACATTTCCTTTTTGTCAGCCTCTCACCCCTCCCATCAATCTATGACGACATAATCAGTCTTAAAGCAAGTCTAAACTTGTAGAACATGTCACGTGACAAAGTTAGGTTAGGTAAAGTTAGGTTATGTTAAGTGAGCTGAGGTTATGTCTTAAAATACCCTCTACCTTGTACTTTGTATAAATATTGACACTGTAACTTTATGATATCAAAAATGATCTGAGTCGCGCCCATGTCAAATTGCGCCTACTATCAATCGCGTCTACTATCAATCACGCCTACTATCAATCGCGCCTACTATCATTTGCGTCTACTATAAATCGCGCTTACTACAAATCACGCCTACTATCAATCACGCCTAGTATCAATTGCGTCTACTATTAATCACGTCTAGTATTGATTACACCTACTATCAATTACGTCTACTATCAATTGCGTCTACTATAAATCACGCCTACTGGGACATGACGTTTCATTAAACTAAAACATTTCCTTTTTTTTGCCAGCCTCTCACCCCTCCCATCCGCAAAACGTGCTTGTATGAGCTGTGTATTTAAATTCAATATATACAATTAACCACTAAGTGTTCAGAACTAACATGTCTAGGGTATATATGGGATCCTTAGCAATAAACAAAAAATACGGTCTAACCTACGAGTGTACGGTCTTGTCATACGCAGTAAGTACCTGTTAACCTTGACTAGGGTATAAGAATATTGTCAGTTGACTACTGCCTGTTACAGTGTTCACATCGTGAAAGACCGTCTCACCTACCAGTCTCCAGCCTTGTCATACGCAGTAAGCAGCTGTTGGCGGAAAACAACATCCATAAATCTTGACATTTAGGAAAGTGTGTGTGTGTGTAAATCACTTGTAATCTAAAGATTGTTCATGTGACTTTACTAAAAATTTAATTCATATGTATTAGTTGATATGGAAGTCTCAACAACCAGTCATGGCAAGCCATGTGTCTTCTATAAAGGATATACATATATTGTAAAAACAACCAATAAAGATGGAACTGTTATTTGGCGATGTTCAAAACAACGATCCAAAAAGTGTCGAGGAATGATTAAAACAAAAGACTCCAACGTACTTACTTCAAAAGAACATCATTGTGAATCTCAAATTAATACACATTTAAATACGCAAAATACTCTAACCCAGGTAAAAAAGCAAGTCCAAGAAAAATATATTGCTGCTCAAGATAGTGCATTGTTTGTTAAAAAGCATTCATCATCACCTCAAAAAGACATGTTAGGACAAATACCATCGTTCAAAAAACCCTTAACACTATCAAAAGCAACGCAGACTCTACAAGAGGTCCCTGTGGAAAACAAACAAGAGGAATTGGATAGTTCTAGTGATGTTGAGAATGATGATGATGATGATGATGATAATGATGGTGACAATGACTATAATAATTTTGATGATAATATTCATAATGATGATGATGATGATGATAATTATGAAAAAGAAGAGGATGAGAGTTTTATGTTTATAAAACCATTGCGGTTTCCCCAGTTTTTAAGAGCAAGAGTACCTGGAGAAAGTTGTAAAAGGATCTACAACAAGCGTTGTGTTTTAAAATCTATATAGAACAATGGTAAAGAGATAGAGTTGAATTCGGTGTGTAACTATTATAAAATGAATTTAATAAAAATATTTTATGGGTATTGTCTGTTTTTCTTAATTACTATCCCCAAGTCCCACTATTAATACAATTGTTAACCATCAACAGTCTCTGACTATGTTCATAAAGAGAGTGGCCTTAAACAATACACTATATCTATGGTTTGTGTACCGAGTATCATAATAATGCAGTGTGGCCAAGCCATGTCAAGGCAATAGTTATGTCAGGTAAGGGATTCGAACCCTTGCTTCCTTATACAGAAAATTTGATCTTAAGTCAAACACCTTAACCACTCGGTCAACCTGACAGTTACTAATTTAATTAGTCTTGAGGACTTGAGTGTTTACAAAACTTTTTCCAGTATACATTGACTAAACCACTTGCTTGTTTTGAAATATAGATTTTGTTTTGTTTTACCATAACATTGCAGTTATGAGTCTTGTGAACTGGGTGTTCAATATAGGGTTAAAGGCATTTTAAAATCATTTTAGAAAAGCTCTTAGGTATCGTGTCATGGGTTTTAGTAATGCATTACTGTTCGTTGACTAACATTTACCGTTACACAACATTATTTTAGTGAACTTACATGTTGTTGTTTGAGTCTTTAGTCCTTTGACTGGTTTGATGCAGATCTCAGCGCCTATCTGTCCCGAGCTAATAGTTTCATCTCTATATAGCTACCACACCCTACATTCAAGGCTATCTGTTTAACATATTCTAAACTTGGTCTACCCCCCACAGTTCTCGTCCTCGAACCTTTCTTCCTTAACTAAGTTTGCTATTCTTAGGTGTCTTAGTACGTGTCCTACCAACCTATCTCTTTACTTCATTAACAGACACCAGATACATCTCTTCTCCCCCACTCGTCTTAATACCTCTTTGTTAGTAACCCTATTTACCCATCTAATCTTCATCATTCTCCTGTAACACCACATTTCAAACACTTCAATTCACCACTTTTCTGCTACACCAATTGTCTAAGTTTTACTTTCATAGAGTGCCACGCTCCAGACAAAGGCCTTCAAAATGACTTCCTAATACCTAAATCTATATTCAATGTCAACTGATTCTGTAGAAATGCTTTCCTTGTCTGAGCTACATAAGAATCCTAATCGTGTCTGGTATAATGTCTTGTTTAGCAAACATAGTCACTCAAAAGGTCTAGGCATTTTTTTATATAACCCAAAATAGCAAACAGTTTTTCTAAAACCCTACTCATTGGTCAATAACAAGCAGAGTCGCCAAAGTGTTTCGTTGGTAGTTAACTCATGTCTGGTTAATCAATTCCTTTCATATCGTTATCCAATTGTAGTAGTAAGGACTAGTGAACAACGTCAGTTCAACACACTGCTTTACACACAAATGTAGTTAGGCCCTTTGACATAATTTGGATAAATTTCATGGGCCGGTCCATAGGGACCAGTCTAAAGGGGTCGGTCTAAAGGGACCCTTCCACAGGGATCCATCAACTGGGACTTGTCAACAAGGACCCATCAACAATGACCCGTCAACAATGACCTGTCATCAATGACCTGTCAACAATGGCCTGTCAATAGGGACCCGTCAACAATGACCCGTCCACAGGGACTCATCAACAAGGACCCGTCAGCAATGACTCGTCAACAGGGACCCGTCGAAAAGGACCTGCCATAAAGGATCCATCAAAAATGACCCCCTGTCAAAAATGGCCCGTCCAAAAGGGCTAGTCAATAGAGACCAGTCCAAAGGGACAAATCAACAGAGATCAATCAACAGGGATCAATCAAAAGGGGCTATCGCCTCAAGGCCTGACATATCCCTCTTTGATTATTGGTTTGCCAATCGACAAGCGTCACTTAAAATACTTTTTGATCACCACTCGTGGGTTGGGTTAGGTTAGGTTACACTACAGCCGCCATCTTTTAAAAAGCCCGCCCTCTTACAAAAGCTATGAGTGGGCATGCGTAAAAAACAAAAAAACAAGCATGTTAATTCATAGTGGCTATCCACCGAACATATGTCTCTTGTGTGGAACAACGTTTCATTCCATATCGGCATTCAAACTCTCACAGGGGATTAGTGAACAACGTCAGTTCAACACACGCGAAATGTAGTTAGGCCCTTTGACATAATTTAAATAAATTCATGAGCCAGTTCGTAGGAACCAGGTCAAAGGGACCGGTCCAAAGGGATCAGTCCAAAGGGACAAGGACTCGTCCACAGGGACCTGTCCACAAGGACCTGTCCACAAGGACTCGTCCACAAGGACCCGACAACAATGACCCCGCCAACAAAGACGCGTCAACAATAACCCATCCATAGGGATCCACTCCCCCACCCTCTTACAAAAGCCATGAGTGGGCATGCGTAAAAAACAAAAACAAGCATGTTAATTCATAGTGGCTATCGACCGAACACATGCACTTTATGTAGAACAACGTTTAAATCTATATCGGCATTCAAACTCTCACATGTTGCAATTGGAAAGAGAGATTCTCTAAAAAATTCAATTTCACCCCTAGTAGGGGTAGGTTTTATTTTTGGGGTTGAAATATATTGTCCATTGGAAAGGGAGTGTCAGCTCGAGATCAATGACACCTCATTCGTCAAAATCCGACCACGGGTTCGGGAGTTATCGGGCTGCCGCCATCTTGTGAGGAGGGGGGGGGGGGAAGAGGAGGTATCTGAACCCCCACAAAACCACTACTCAAGTGACATTAGTGTATGCTATACAAACCCTGGTGTCTATTTACGACATGTACGTCATGATCTGTGAGTACCTATGCATATAATATAAATATGAGGTGTCGTCTGTGGAATTGTCGCGTCAGTGTGTCTACAGCCATGGCTTCAATTGTATTATGTAATGTGCGTTGCCTTTTTCCTAGGCCGCTTTCCATTATTGGAAGATTGGATTTTTTTCATGGTGAAAGTTGTTATGCACGTCCGAGCGTCATTGCTCGAGAAGGTGAATACTTTCGCCCTGTCACTAAGGCATAGGCCCCTGATACCCATTGGGGTGCTTCTTTACTATTTTCTGGAGGGGTTTGTAGCAAAGTAAGTTTGGGTCTACGTTCACCGTAGTGCCTGGATATTGGCCTGAGTGTGCTTGTGCCTGAGGGGCTGATTGCGCTCCGCGCTACCCTAGCAGTGTTTATAGGGGTGTGTGTCTTCCTGACTGCCTGGCCTCGTGGGGTAGGTAATAAAACCTTTCTTATGCCCCGTGTATTGCGTGTTTGCGCCTGGGCAGTATGCACGGGCGTGCGTTTTGCACCCTGAGGGGCTGAAGGCAACACCCTCTTATGCATTTGTACTGGGGATGCACATGCCAGTGTCCGCCTCCACTCTGGCGAAATCGCCCTCTGAACTAGCGGTAAAGGTCGTGTATTTGTCTGTGATTGCCCTGTCAATGTATTGGAGGGTAGTCTAACTGATTTCTGGCCTATGGCCACGGTAGACTCCTTCCCTTGTGTCTGCCTATGTGTGTAGGTTTGTGTGGGCTTATCGTGCTGTGGCACGGGCTCTATGTCCTCAGCCCATGACATAGTTACCTCCCGGTTTCTCCCTGTGTTACGGTGTGTGCCTGATAGCCCTGGCGTCAACTCCCTCTTGTTCGTCCGTTCTGAGGGGGTTGGCGTAGGTTCTGCCCCTCAGTCTGGCAAGATTGCCTCCCGGACCGGAGCTGAGGGACGTGTGTTCATGTGAGCTTGGCCCTGTAGTGAGTTGGAGCCTAACCTGGCCGTTTTCTGAACTGTGGCCACGGCGAACTCCTTTCCCTGTGTTTTGCTAGGTGTAGAGATGGACATCCGTACGAATTGCTGCGTTAATGTGTCTATGGCTATGTCCTCTCTAGGGCGGGTTGGTGGCCCTGCCATGAACTCAAAAATGGCCTTGTTGGCCTGGAGCTCCCTATATTCTTCCCAAATTTGGGCGTACTGCCTATTGAGGCATATGGCCTGTTCGGCAACTTTGGTGCCATTAGTCCCTATCCGTTGGTGTTCCCTGATGATTGTTTCCCATTGCTGGAAAATGAATTCGTGTCGGCAGTGTAGTTGCCAGTGTGCCTTAATGATTTGTGTACGGAGGGTGGGGATTTTCGCTCGAATCTTTCGATTCTTGGCGCTGCGGAGTGGCCGGACAAGTGCTCTTATAATTCGCATATACTGGGCGTGCAATAGTTGCTGATACCTTCTTAGGTAGTCCTGTCTTGCCTCAAAGACCTTGTGCCAGGCAATTAACTCCTGGTATTCCCCAATGCTCCTCAGCACAGCTAGACGGTATAGAGGGGCCATGCTGAATCAAGTGTATGTATAAAAAGAACTGTGTGTGTTTTGCAATGTATTATATTTCTGATTCTTTCCAGGGGGTGGGGGTGGGTGGGTGGGTTGATTTAAATTTCCCTTGTGTTCCTAGAGTGCCGGGAAAAAATAATAATGCTGTCTTAAAAAAAAATTAACTATCGCTTGGCTGTGTGCGGTACGGATCGTTTCTATCACGAGGGCTCGTTGTATGAGTCCTACCCTCATTGTGCGTGGTAGTAGCGCCTCCACCAAATATGTTTTAATCCCTTGGTTGGGGGTAGTTGGGATAAAACACGGTTGTGTTACTGTGTTAATTTAGAAGACTGTACCTGGGTGAGAGTAGCTTCCCGTAGCTGGGAGAGCTTACTAGTGTAGTGTGTTGGTGTCTAATCTATTGGGGGTGTCCCTGCAAGATGCAAGTATTTGCTAGGGGATGGATCTCTAAATACAGGCTACTATACTGGCCTGCCAGCAGGGCGGAATGAGTAATACAATAGACGTGCTAAGTCAGCGGCTCGACGCTATGCAGTCGAGTCGCGTGCTGTGAGTACGATGTAGTCTGACGAAGCAATTACTGGCTACTACGGTCACGGGCAATTGTGACGAAGGTCAGGTGGGGTATGAGGATGTGAATTGGAGTGTAATTAGTAATGCAAGTGTAGCTTACTGACCATGTATTTATTGGTCAGTAGATGTAGATTGGTATGTCCCTCTTGGGGAATTTAAACAAGTATAAAATACAATTTGTGTGTACAAGTTTGGGGTAGGTGTTCACAAGAATCAAAGGAGCCTGAGCACGGCTGAATCTCACCTGGTGATAAAAACTGGAACAAACGTCGGACAGGGCCGCTGGCGAAGCACAGAAAAGAACAGATAATGGCTCCAGTTTGGACTCCATTCTTATACCTTCCGGCGCTGCGTGGTCAACATTGCGTAAATGTAGCTGCCCCAGATAGTTGTTAGTGTAGATGTTTGTGTATGTTTTGCAAGTAGTTGGCTAACCTCCCAGGCTGGGTGGCCGCCGCTTGCTGTGTATAGATAATGTTCTGGTCTTATGGTGTTGCCAGTTGGGGTGGTTTTGGTAAAGGATGGGGGGTGGCTCTCAGGGGGTACTGCCCCCCCCCCCCCCCCCCCGGGCTGTACACCACCCACTGGGCATCACACGTCTTGCCCATGATGTTTCTATTCGTTTTGGCGGCGGTGGTTTCCTTTCTTTTCACAGTATTTGTTGCCCGTTGTTGTTTCTCAGTTAACTGTGATCGTCTTCTCCTGTATTTACAGGAATGCGCTCCGACAACATCCCCCGATGTAAAACTTGACAAGTGTAATTCTCATACATTTCTTGAGTAATCTTTATAATTTTCTTTGGAATCCCAAACTCTTTCATGGCATGCCAAATCTTCTCTCTCATTATATTATCAAACTCCTTTTCAAAATCAACGAATAGTAGATACAGTGACGATTCCAGTTGATTGTTCTATAATTATGCGCAGTGTATTGATCTGGTCTGTAGAAGTAAGCCTTCTCTAAATCCTGCTTGTACATTCCTCAGCCTTAAATTAACTCTCGGTTTTATCCTTTCTAGAGTTACTTGCGAGAGTACCTTACTTGGGATTGAAAGGAGAGAGTAATCCTTCTCCAGTTGTCACATTCCAATAAATCTCCTTTCTTCGGAAGCTTGATCAACAGTCCTTTCTTCCAGTCTGTAGGAATCTTCTCTTCTTCCCAGATCTTCTCAAAAATTGGGAGCAGAATCTCAACCGTAGTGTCCGTATCTACTTTCAAGGCTTCCAATGGTATGTCGTCCATACCTGCCGCCTTACTGTTCATTAGTTGTTTGATAGCCTTTTGTATCTCTGCTCTTGATGGTGGTTCTGTGCTTATAGCCCTATCTTCATGCTCTTCTTCTATCGTGTCCACTGCCTCTCTTTCCTCGTTTATTCCCCGATTCAGGATCTCCGGAAAATGTTCTCTCCATCTTTCTAGTTGTTCCTTTTGTATAGACAGTAATCTCCCATCTTTGGCTTTCACAGGTTTATCAAAACTAGAGAACTTTCCTGTTAATGTTTTGGTTATGTGATATAGGGTCCTACTATCGTTGTTTTGCGCTGCCATCTCTGCTTGTGTTGCTAAATTATTGCTAAATACTCTTTTATCACGACGGAAACTCCTCTTCACTATTTTGTTAAGTTGGTTGAAATCTGTTCTAGCTTGTACTTTCTCTTCTTGTGTTCTTGCATTGTTAAGTCTTTTCTTACATTCCTGTTCACGGTTTCCCATGTCTCAGAAGTAACCCATTCCTCCCTTCCCCTCTCTCTCTCTTGCCTAAAACCTTTTCACCTTTCCTTCTTCCTCTCTCAGCTATTGAAATCTGTTTCTCAACTCTAGTGAGAAATGTTGTTGCGCCTCCCTATCCTTCAATTATCGAGGTTAAACCTTATCCTCCCCTTTTGATGAATGTACCTAATACTTGCTATCTTCAATTGGAGCGTAGCTATTACTAAATGATGGTCACTTCCCACATCTGCTCCTCTCTTGTTCCTCACGTCCAACAGGGAAGTTCGCCATTTCTTGCTTATAGTGAAATGGTCAATCTGGTTCTCCGTTTTATGGTCCGTGGACACCCAAGTCACTTTATGGCAGTTCTTATGAGGAAAAATCGTACCTCCTATCACCAAACTATGGTTGCTACAGAATTCAATAAGTTTGTTGCCATTCTCAATTCTAGTACCTATACCATGTCTCCCCATTATATTTTCTATTCCTTGATTATCACTTCCGACTTTCGCATTGAAGTCTCCCATCACGGCCACTATTTATTTTTTATCGTATGGCTTTTAGTGCCGGGAGTGTCCGAGGACATGTTCGGCTCGCCTGAGTCTGTAGCTGCTTCCAGCGGACACCCTTAGGGTGAGCTACAAGTTCCGTTCAATTTCAAGTAGTTCCAACTTTCGCTA
The DNA here is from genome assembly GCA_946902985.2 of Meconema thalassinum. Classification (NCBI taxonomy): domain Eukaryota; kingdom Metazoa; phylum Arthropoda; class Insecta; order Orthoptera; family Tettigoniidae; genus Meconema; species Meconema thalassinum. The sequence goes on from OX336393.1 coordinate 252,543,241, forward strand.
CCAGATATCCATGATACCTAGTGGTAAACATTGGAACTTTGATAGAGCATTCCAACAAAATCTAACCTAACAATTTAGCTTCACACAAGTTTTGTCTGTGGAAGGATCTTTTCTTCTTCTTCTTAAGACGCCGTCTCCAAACGAAGGTTGGCGATCCACGTAGCCAGCTCTGACCTTGACATTTTTCAGTATGAAATGCTTCCTCCGATGTACACCGGTGCCACCTTCTAATGTCCTTCAACCATGAATTTCTGCGTCTTCCAACGGATCTTTTTCCTTGTATCATTCCTTCAATAATTAGCTGTAATAATTGGTACCTCTCGTTTCGCATGATGTGACCTAGGTATTGTGTCTTTTTTGCAGTATAACATGTAGAAGTTCTTTTTGCTTTTTCATCCGATGTAGGACCTCGACATTTGAAATTTTCAATATCCAAGGTATGCGCAGGAGACGACGATATACTGTAGATACATTTCAAAGGCATCGATTCGTTTTTCAATAGAAGGATCCATGATCGAGCATTCGTAACCATATAGAAGAACATGCCATAAATCTATGACATGGCACCGCCGGCTTTACTTCCCCTCCGAAGGAAGGCATACTGAAGGATTTTTAACGGTCTTAAAAAATTCGACGACTTCGGCTGGGTTTGAACCCGCTATCTTGGGCACAGCAGTTCAGCATGCTACCAACTACACCACTATATCCCTTTTCTTCACTTTTATCAAGGTCCGATGTAACTGGCCGTAAAATTGCTCTTTTCTTTCTTCTCCTGTCTGTGTTGGTGCATAGCACTGCACCACTGTGATTGGTCCAACTCTTGATGCAAATCGGGCTACTATTATCCTATATGAGACTGGATACCACTCCATCAAGCTCCTCCTTATCTTTTGTGAGATCTGCCGGTCAAGAATGCAATGAGGTAGAATTTAATATTCGCTATTAGCGTACACTGAAAGACGCGGTAGAAACCACTACCATAATTGTGGCAACGTCACACAGAGTGTGATCGTTAGCCTTTCGGTGGTGCTCCACATGCTAAATAAGTAATTGTTAGGTTACAACACTTCGAGATCTAGTATTGTTTGTTATGATAAGCTGACGACAGAAGTCAAAATAAAGAATGCTGTCAGTTGAACTCTTGCGTGATTGGGTTATACGGGTATGGGTTACGATGACGACAGATGTTATAAAGAGTTTCTTGAAGACGGGCTTCACAAATGCGTTGAACAGAAGTCAAGATGATGCACGAGAGTAGCACGGAGATTGGCAGCAGAGACGGCAGTGACAATGCCAGTTGTCTTGTTTCAATAAAACAAATTTTATGTTATTTCGGGAATACGGACTTTCGCACACAAATCCCCGCATATATCACGCACCGAAAATTTTCAGTCAAAAACAAGCGAGTTATATGCGAGCAAATACGGTAGTTGAGGGAAGGAGACTGTTTTGTTGATGGGATTGTCATTTCTAATATATATGTATACAGTATTATATATACACTGAAGAAAATGGAAATTGCAACACCCAGAAGGAGTGGTGCTACATTGAACATGCAGGACGAGTGTTCGGTTGTGATTCGATGATTACACTTTCAGGTCCCTCTGACCGCAAGTTTGGACAACAATAAATACAGGATGTGCCCACCACGAGCTGCAATACACTGATGAATACGGCAGGGCATGGAGTCAATAAGGCCCTGGATCGCTTCCAGAGGAATTGTGGCCCATGCTTGCTGCACTGCACGGTGGTGTATTCTTTGGAATACACAGTAAGACAGAGTTAGCCTTCGCTGCTCTTTGCTTAACTTATTTCTTCCCTTTTTTTCTCAAACACCAACAGTGATTTCTTACCTTTTCTTTTATGTGCACACCTTGTTCACTCTGTTTAAAAGTTTGTTGTAGATATAACTTCCATGATCAACCCAGCGGCATAATTAATTGTAGGTACTGTAGGTACTACTGGAACGACTCCTCCCATTGTATCCCTCGCTGAAAACTGCTTCCTGGTCATCGCCTCCTTGACGTGCACGACCAGGCGTAACTAGTCGCACCAAAAACTGTCATACCATTGAACTCTAGAATGCAAGTCAGCTGATTTGTCGTGATTCTTTTCATATATTTGATAGTACGTACCTCTGTGCAACGGTAGACTATATGTATGGTATTTTCCATTAATACGGTAGGTTTACAGTCTACTTTATTTTCGAATTGAGATTTGTAATGAAGTAGCCTATTCTGCGTTTATGGATACGTCTTATATCAAATTTTGACACAATAGGCCTAAATAGCATATCCCAAAATACACGTAGGCCCTATTATAGGTCATAAGTTATTAGTCACAGAATTATAACCTAGGCCTAGCTAATATTACAGATTTTCATCGAAACGTCCAGATGTATTAAAGAAATGGGTTACAGCTGTGAACATTTTTATAAATCATGCTACTTGTTTCATTCAAATAGAAACAAACCACTGCTTAAAGATGATGCAGTATGGTACCTGCAATTTTCGGTAAAACTTCACAAGAGGGTTTCACAATGGTTTTGCCTAGACCAATATTTTCGTCCAGATCAATTTTGGATTGAGAGCGCGGCCCTGTGGGCCGCGTTAGCTAATAGATAACACCCCCGTTTTTTGTCACGCACAGTGGGGGAAGTCACGCATCAATAATCTCTATCCAGGCTAATAGTTTTGCCTTTTATTTCATGTCGTGAAACCCTCTCGTAAAGAATTAATCAATTTTCAATCAGCATCTGCTTCAGCCACCCAAGAAAAGACCAAGAGTTATTGAACGACAAGTAGCCTACAAGTTGAAGTATGTGGACCTAGACGTAATATTTACTGTTACATTTTCATCAGCATAGGCATAAAATTTCACATTTTCCAGTATACTTTTATTATGTCAGTCTTGGAGACTATAAAAAGAATTCGGCTTAGTCCAAGGGATCTGTCCTGGAGGACCCTGTTCGTTTGCTGTATGACTTATGTGAGGTCTAAGTTTTAACCTGTTTTGAAGAAAAAGAAGCTTGTAGTTTTACGTGACCGTTAATCTTGTGATCATGAGCCAAGGGACCTCCATTTTACGTGGAATCCGAACCACAGGACATGGCATTTCACTTCGAAAAGCTCACATGCAATGACCGGTAATCGAACCTGGTCCACCTTGGTGAGAGGCGAATAGCTTGACCGCTGAGCAACATGTACCATTGCCTTTAAGAATATTGAACATGTGGTTGTTTTGCATAAATAAAGTATGAATTTTTGTTCACTAAGCATCAATTTAATTGTTTAGTTGTAGGCTTATGCATATTCACACACATATGAATGCTGCCTTTGAGTTAATAAAAATGTTGAATACAAATTACCATATCTTTTGTTCTTTATTCTTAGTCATTCCCTGTCTAACCTTATATTTTTTTATTTTAATATACGTACAGCTTGTTTTTTTTGCCAGTAGACCTATAGTTATCGTGTATGCTGCCTTTAATCTAAGGATAAAAATGATGAACAATCAGGTTGCAATATAATATTTTATGTTGGTGTATATTCCTAGCCATTTTAAGTATCAAATTACTATGATATTTTGAAATATGTATTTCAGCGTATGTTCCGTTTAGTTCACCGTTCGCCTAAATGTTCAAGAGTACCTCTTTTACTTGTATCTCGTCGTAAGTACGTACATCATCCTTGCGTTCGTATACGTCAAACTCACCTCCTTGATGTGCACTACCAGGCGTAACTAGTCGCACCAGAAGCCGCACTTTGCTCCCATACAGTCGACATTCCAGTATTACCTAGAGTTCAATGGCGGCATCTAGCAGCTAACTGCTGAAGTTCCTCAACATCTCTATGCTCAAGAGGACTTCCTTCCCAATCCAGCCACAAGATGTCGCCGCTATCTTCAGCTAACATCTCCATGCTCAAGAGGACTTCTACAATACACCCTTCCACCAGGCTTCGCTATTGACGCCTGCTCTCAACTCCTTGAAGATTACTTTTAGTTTTATTTCTAAAGTTGGTAATTTATATGTATGTTCCTTTGTTTTTTCCCCAACCCCCTTCCCTCCTTGGTACCTCTGTGCTTCATTGTGCGGTCCCCACTTGTGTGTTAGTCTTCCAAGCTCACAGTCGGCGCCTAACTAAGGCTCTTCTCCTGATCATGTGAGACATGTTTTAAATTGCTACGCCATGAAGTGGATTTAAGCTAACGGTCGCCTGGATCGCCTACTCTTCAGAAATGAGCTAAGTACTAATCTTAAAAGTTTTTACATGGTTTTAATGGTTTTTAAATAAGATTTTATAGACAGTGTGCGGTATTGCTATCAACGACATAATAACCGCCTTCGAGGGACTTTTCTAGTCATGCTCCATCCATCTAAGCTGACTTTCCAACTTATAAAATTAGTGCTTCCTGCACAAATTAATTGGGAATGATTTCTCACACCGTGGGAGATTTATTATACTTACTGTCTATAAAAACTTAGCTCTTTTCCTCCGCGGGATGTTCTGCCCAATTCTACTGTTATCACAACTCTAGAACTTTCTACATCAATTTATCTTTCTACAAGTAAAACCGTCAAGTACTTTCCACCTAAATACGGAAACGCTTGTTCCTCACTGAGGAATTTATGTTGAAAATACTTCTAATCAGCATATAATTTGTCTTTCTTCGTTGGAAATTGTCCGCTGCATTCAACTACCATCTATAAACGTCACAACGCAATAAACTTTCTCAAACTAAAATTCAATTAGTGATCTCCAAAATTGTAATAACTTTTCGTCTGATAAACTTTCCTTGTTGCAATAGTGAACTTTTCAACGGACTACAGTGCATAACAGTGCCCATTCAACAACCATCCGTGTCGCGTTCGAACGAAAGCAATAAATACGGCCATAGACTTTCTCCTAATCCTCCTATTTCCTCCTCTCAAACTCCTCACTAACATATTATAATAATTGTAAAATTTAGGTTCTTTTCAATGAGGTGACACTCTATAGAAGTGCCCTCCCATCTTTGTACTGTTTTCCATAGTAATTTCTGTATAATCTGTGTCTAGTACACACCTTAAATCATATTGTTTTTCCTCATTTATTAGGGAATTCAATTATTTCTACTCTCAAGTGAGTTTTCTAACTTTCCTTTTTCCAGGTTTCACGAAAGGGTAACTGGCTCCATTTTTCTCATGATCCCTGCTTCAATACAAGAAGTTATAGAAACTTCTTCTTAATTCTTTCTTTTCTTGTTATAATTTCAAATTTAATATTTGTTCATACTTTAAGATTTCCACATAGGAATTCTCAAAGTGCATATATTGTACCTGATTCTCTGTCATAGCTTTAATTATTTATAATCCTCGTTATAAACTTTAAAGTTTGCTATTTTTAGCACAACTTTTAAAATCTTATTCAGATTTATGCTCGAAGCAAGTTTTAAACTTGCATCCCCTTTAACATCGTTAAAAAAAAACTACAATTTGTTAGAATTAAGTCTCAGACTTTTGTACGTTAAAATTGTTCATTGTTATTAATTGGAATCTTAATCAGCTTTATATAGTTTGTTACATCAACTCTAAGTATTGTTAAATAAATTAAATTCCATTTTTTCGTTTTATAAATTTCCTAGAGAATAACGGTCAGGCAGGTCCTTGTTTTCCCTAGCCTCTTCCTTGGCTTATGGTCCCTTTAAGAAAATTACTTAAAAAAGTAATTAAAGTTTCGCTACTTGTTGTATTTAACTTGAAACTTCAAAAATCTTGTTTAAAGCTCTTTTTAGTTTTCATAACTAATTCTAATAAGCCATCGAGGCGAGCATAGCTAGCTCAGCAAGCTTCCTGCTCGTCGAGATTTCCTCTATAACTCATGGTTTATTTTCCAAATTCATAGTTTTCCTCTGGTTTGAACTTTTAATCGGCACTCCGCTGGTTACAAGCTCAACTTAACTTACGTGCAACAATTGGCATTCTTCCAACTCATCAAGAAGAAATAAAATCCTTACTAAAAGCATTCATATTGCTTCATCACTTCCCTTTTTGGGAGTATTTGGTTGGTCTAACGGAGATCCAACAGTGCCCAAAATTAAAGTTATCACGGCCAGTTCAAATTATTTGCGCCTTTCAAAACCTTCGATTAAACCTGACTTCTTTTTTCTTTGTCTTGTCAGACAAAGTAGTCAAATATAGGCTGGGAAGGGAAATCACAAACGCCACTTGCTTGCAAATAGCCCAAGCTCCAGCCGCATTTCCCGTTAGCTACAGCCAGGTACATACCCACTTTAGGTGTTTCACAGGCTTTGCAGTGACACTCGTCACTAACTCATTTAAATTTATTTTGTTTGCTTAGTGTTGGACTCTCGTCCTATTTACCCACACTTGTTCTTCATTCTGAAAACCACTTCCCTTTCCTCTTCATCTTCCCTTGGGGGTAGGGTTAATTCCTATCAAAAACATACCCAAACTTTGGTCCCAGAAACCCGAGAGAGTCCATTTGTCAATATTTTGCAAATCATTAATATCTACTTTGAATTTTTCAGCTATATCTTCACTGTGCAAAGCTTGTGAGGGGGAAAGAGGCCGCTCCTGTTTCCTTTGGTGTGTCCCTTTCTTTCAACTTGTTTGCTGCTGCCAGTCTGACAGCATTTCCAAGGTTTCACAGTTTCGTAAGTTATACTTTAATTTACCTATTTCGCCATGGCTCCTACAGAAAAAGACAAGGATGGTAAGGATGAAAAACTTACTTCCAAACGAGCTTCTTATAAAGGGCAAATCACCAGATTCAGAAAATACATCAAAGAGCTAGATCCTTCACAAGCTCAACTAGATTTGTTAAAACATCGCGTAAAGGATTTTGAACGTGCTTATGAAAATTATTGCAACATCCAAACTGAAATCAAAACTTGTATGCTCAATCAAACTGATGATTGAGTAGAAGTAGAAAACCAATATTACGAAGGTATAGGTTCTGCCTTTAAAATAATACGCCAACTCGAAGAAGAACAGAAAAAGGACGGTTCTGTTCTTGGTTCCCTTCACGAACAACAAACCTCTTTTCGTGAGGGTACTCACAAGCCCAAACCAATTCTACCCAAGATTAATTTACCCCACTTCTCTGGAGACGAATCTACTTGGGATTCTTTCTATGAACTTTTTTGTTCCCTTGTTCATGACAATGAAGACATTCAAATCATTTACAAGTTTCATTATTTGCGATCTATTCTCCGCGGTCAAGCCCTGCAGTTGGTTGAAGCACTCCCATTAAGTGCTGAAAAATACCCCATTGCCTTTAACCTGTTGAAAGAAAGATACGGTAATTTACGGTTACGTATTCAACGCCACATGAAGGCTCTATTCAATTTACCTGCGTCACAGCACAATGACGTTACTAGTTTGCGTACTCTTATTGATACGACACAACTTCACGTAAAAGCTTTGTCCCAATTAGATCAACCCACTGACCACTGGGACACTTTCCTAATACATTTACCTGTAGTGGTTTCTAAAATCGATGTTGCTACCCTCAAAGCTTGGGAAATTGAACTTTCCAAAGACGACGATTACTTTAGCTTTAGCTAACCGAAGTGAACCCTCATCCCCTAGTTCTAAATTTGAATCATTGTTTCTTAAATCAAAAAACCAAAGGCTCAGCGTCTAGTACCCAAAAACCCGGGTCCAGCTCGTCTAAACTCAAGTCAAACGCCACTGGTTACCCAACTAGGTCTAGTGAAGGCCGTATTGCTAGTTCTCTCGCTTTAAACACTCAAAGCGAACCCCGTAAGAGTTTAAATGAACCATTAAAGTGCATTCTTTGCAAAGATTCCCACGCCTTATATCTATGTAAATCTTTTAAAGAAATGTCAGTCGACGACAGAAGAAAATTAGTTTCCCAAAATAAACATTGCTTCAACTGCCTTTCATCTAAGCATTCTGCTTCTAATTGCAAGTCCAACAGACTTTGTTTTCATTGTGAAAAAGCTCATCACACTTTACTGCATCGTAATGATCAAGCAAGGTCATCAGCCGCATCTACTTCTCAGAAAAGGGACAATGCTAGCAGTTCTAATGCTTCATCTTACATTCAAAATGCCAAGTCCATACGTAGTGCCCAAGTACTATTGTCCACCGTCCAAATCGAAGTCCAGGATAATTTTGGCAACTGGGTCTGTGCACGCGGTCTTCTTGATTTGGCGGCAACCCATGATTTCGTTTCTAATTCATTAATCAAAAAACTAGGCCTACCTGTAAACCCTACTTCCATTAATGTATCAGGTATAAACAGCTTAAAATCACAAGCTTTACAGTTTTCTAAATTAACCATAAGAGACACTTGTCATAGAAATGACTTTCTAAAACTTAATTGCCTCATCCTCAACAGTATCGGAGAGGATACTCCTAGTCCACTCCGTCGATATCTCAGGTCTGAACATTCCTTCAAGTATTTCAAGCATTTATTACACGGCAGGAAATTTTCAGTATTCACGGATCATAAGCCTTCGACACATGCTTTTAGGCAAAATAATGAAACAGCTTCACCTAGACAACGTCATTTGCAATACAATATCTCAGTACACAACAGAATTGATTCACATCTCAGGAAAAGACAACATAGTAGCTGACAATCTGTCAAGACTGGAGGAGATGTCGATAATAAACTGATGAAATTGCTACGAATCAGGAAAAGGATAAAGAACTCGGGAGAAAACCCCCAAACTTCTCTTAAATTCAAATCTTGTCTATTACCATCTGGGAAGTCACTATTCCATCATTACCATAGCATGTCACATCCAGGTGTACCGACTACTGTGAAGCTACTAACATCAAAAGCAGTGTGGACCAATATGAAGAAAGACCTAACTCTTTCGGCCAGATCCTGTCTCAACTGTCAAAGAGACTTTGCTTAACCCTTAGATACATGCAAAGCGGCACCGGTGCCACTTTTTTTGAAAAATTTTGTTTTTTGTTTGGTAAACACGAGTTCTGTGAGATCGCCAGCTTTATCCTTTGTTCGACATGTCCTGCAGGGGAAGGGGTAGGTTCGGAGCCTGTCTGGTTCCCAGTCAGTCTGAGACAGGTTCTCAAATTGCGAAGTGCGCGAATGCGGCATTCCGTACCACCGTAACAACTGGCTGGAATCGGTGTTGTGAAATAATGTAAGTATTTAACTTATTTTACCTTTGTTGTTTCTTTCTGTTTCTATCATTATTATCGATGTCAACACATAGTCTGCAAGCTTGCCTTCTGTTTATAGGTCTCGACATGGCTGTCTACAACAGGAGATTGAAAGGTTGCTCGAAGTACTTGATGAGCAAGAAGGGTCACTGGATGAAGAGGATATATTTGATTTTTTTAAGTCCTAGTGCAGAGTTATTTTGTGTATTTAGGCACTGTAAATTACCAGAAAGTGTCCTTTTCCAAGCCAAGAATCTAAGTGTATAGGCCTACATATTTCTGACGAACAGTTCTTCTTTTACTCTAGTGTATTTCTTGAGCTTGTTGAGCATCTGGTATAATGTCTTGTAATATGAGCCTGAAAATAATCAAATAATTCTCAATATACCTTTCATGTGTGAAAATTATTATCTTTTCTTCATTGTCCAATAAATGTTTATAAGAATTTTTAATTACATTAAGTATGAATAGTAAATATGTCCTTATCCCATCCCTCCCAATAAAATATTTTATTAAGAAGAATTTCGTACATACCGATAAGATTTTTTCAATGTATTCTCATAGGTTCTGTATAATTCTCCCTATGAATCAATTTTAGCCGTTTAGCAAGTCACTAAATTACGAAAAAGAATGAAAAAATATATTATGCCGCTAGCGTGTACGAATGTCAGTGAAAGAGATGCGTGTAGCTAAGGGTTAAAGTCTCAAGGCACACCAAGGCTCCTATGGGTATATTTTCTGAAGATCAGCGATTCAGTACTGTCCATGTGGACCTCATTGGACCTTTACCGCCCTCTGAAGGTTTCATATATCGTCTCACGTGTATAGACTGGTTGGATGGAGGTAGTGCCTCTAACAAACATTACAGCAGAATCAGTTGCACAATCATTTTATAACAATTGGATTGCAAGATTTGGTGTTCCTTCCAAGATAATTTCTGACCAAGGGAAACAGTTTCAATCCGAACTCTTTCAGTCACTTGCAAGACTATGCGGATGTAAACTTAATCATACAACTGCTTATCATCCACAAAGCAATGTCAAAATTGAAAGTTTCCACTGCACTCTTAACCTTCATCGGCTAATGTATGCGGCTAACAGCCGCAATATTTGAAAAGAGTTAGCCGTTCCGCCTGGGTGTGTCACAATGTAATGGGAGGAGCTAATATTCCTAAGTTACACCCTTCCCGGCTAGGCGGCACGGTATCCAGAAGTTCCCACGTCTAGTTGGCATCCAGTGTGCCTTCTTAGTTCATAGGTGTCACATCGGCGGCTGTCTACCGCACGTTAGCCACTGTGTCTCAGCGGTTTGTCACAATGTAAGTGTATGTTGTTATGATTTTGTTCTTTGGATTGCTTTGTAAATAGGTGTTTTCAACTACATAAACTACAATATCATTGATGTCTAATACAAATACGTACATATTATAAAACTTGTGTCATAATATAAAATATATTCAACCTTACTTAGTTGAGTTATGAACTTTCGTTGGAAGACTGACCTTTCTGACGGCGACCCTTTGCACAATTTAGGTCAATTACGCTATCAAATAGTAGTGTATTACCAAGGAAGGAAAGGAAGCTTGTAGTTTAACGTGACCGTTAATCTTGAGATCATGAGCCACGGGACCTCCTTTTTACGTGGAATCCGAACCACAGGACATGGCATTTCACTTCGAAAATCTCACATGCATTGACCGGGAATCGAACCCGGACCGCCTTGGTGAGAGGCATACAGCTAGACCGCTGAGCCACCACGCCCCCAGTGTATTACCAAGACGAATAGAAGGACCTAGTGTGAGGACTCCGCCATTATAGAACGGTAGTTGGTGGTCCCGCCACTACAAGCACTGCAAGCGATTATGTCCAACACGTGTCCTGTTGTTCCGTCGAACCGGGTCATAGAAAAGTGGGCGGGAAGCTACTGTGTGAGATGAAAATGAAAATCCACAGCCTGCTTCCAGTCTACAACCGGGTCAGGAATGGAATGAATGAAGCCCCCATCTAGCGGTGAGGATATGAACTGTGCCGGCTGCCGAGGCCTGACGCACTCCTCTGGGGCAATGATTAAATAAATGACAGATGAAATGAAATTGGAGAGTGTTGCTGGAATGAAATTTTGACAGGGAAAACCGGAGTACCCGGAGAAAATCCTGTCTGCCTCCGTTTTGTCCAACACAGATCTCACATGGAGTGACCGGGATTTGAACCACGGACCCAGCGGCGAGAGGCCGGCGTGCTGCCGCCTAAGCCACGGAGGCTGTTACTGTGTGAGATATTTGTGTGAATTAAATTGAATTTTCTTTGATTTCAGTTCTTAAATTCAGTTTATTGTGTCTTGTGTACATCAGCATTTTATGTTTTGTGTAGGCCTACTTCAAACATATTTCTTTGTTAATATTACTGTTTTGTGCCATCATCATTCCGAGTCCAGCATCCAAGCAAACTGCACGCCCCTTCTCCAAGCTCCGTCTTCTAACGCCAATTGACCAAATCGATGATCCGCCAGCCTTGTCAGCCTTTCTACCAGGCCTAGTCCTCGCTATCGCCTCGACTTCGATATTTCAAGCCATTCCACTACGTTCCTATAGGCTTAATTTGCATCACTAATGGTAACAGTGCAGATTAAGTCACTCCTCTACCATTCAAATATCCAACACCATACCCACCCTGTAACCATCCTAGTCAAGCAACTCCTGTCTCCCTCGAGTTTTAATACAAGTTTAGCTCATCCCCTCACCCTACCAAGCAGCCAATAATTAATTATTTCAAGTACGGTAACTTCAAATTTCATCAGCGCACTCAACGTCACAGCTCCAACTGTATTTAAACTGGATAACTTTGAGTGACTGGTAAATTTGTTTTTATCTTTCCTTATTCTCTGGTCGACCAAGATATTTGACCACTATCTCTTAATCATTACACATACTTATACACTCACGAACACAAACATGTCGCACACTGACACTAAACCTCGCACATTAACGTACCAGGGCATAACATTCCTGATAACTCAGGACCCTGATGACCCTAAAAGCCCAAATTACACCCCTGTCAATCCAAAAACACTAATTTCGAATGGGCCTACCCAAAAACGAGATGGTACACTCGTTCCACTTAAACCAGCTTCACCAAAATCAGATTCCTCACTCTCTAGCTCGCCTACTCCCTCACCGGACCACGTCACATTCCTGACATTTGATTTCGAGAAAGAGCTGTGGTACGCTTCACCCAATGACAGTAACCTTCAGACCACGATGGTCCTCATCCATCCAACTATTGGTATTAGCCTTTGTAAATCAGTCAGGCAAGCAGTAATTAACGCGCTCAATCCCATAGCCCAATTTATTTCCCTCATTGAGGAATTAGGTAATCACCACATAGGCATCACTCCCTCTGAGGATAGCCATCTCAACTCTGTCACTAGTGCTCTCAAGAGCCGCTCTGCCATTCCCCCATTTTCATTAATTAGATTCAGACCCACAAATTCACTTTCTTTAGTCTCTCAATCTGAGGAAACTAAATTGCCACAACAAAAAACAACAAAAGTAAGTCTGTATAGCCTAGGTACTCCAGGAATCTGTGCTTTCCGTAACATGTAATGGAGACCGTAGTACTTATTTCCGTGAATTATATTTTCCATTGCGCCCTGCCGTGTTATTTTAATTGTAATCGCTAATTACGTTTTAAAAGAGCATCAGTTACAAAGTAATTCGTTTCCCTTGGCATTATCCCTAAGACCAGCTGACCGGCAGCGTGGATCTTGCCCACTCTAGCGCTGCCGGGCGGGACGCGCTTGAACTTGAGGAGTCCTCTCACTTTCCCTTTCATTCGTCATGGTATTACTATATCGCTCTGAAATAATATATATTTTTAATAAATAATATAGAACCAATGCTTCTGTACAGCGTAATTTTGGTTTATGGTTTCTAGGGCTAGATATAGCACTCCCGAGGACATCCAAAGAATTCTAAGGGAACTAGAAGTTGAAGAGGCTGCTGGAAATGAACAAGAGTGGGATTTAGATGACGACCAAGATCCTGACTTTGAACCTCAACAAATTCATGATGATCATCATAATTCTGATTCGGAGACTGATATGGATAATGGTGACTTCGCAATGGAAGTTGACGACGAGGAGGAAAAGCGGTTCTTCATTGGAAAAGATGGGGAGACTCTTTGGTCAAGTAAAGTATTGCGGTCTCAGACAAAGGTGAAGTCAAAGAACATTGTGAAGGATATTCCTGGGCCTAGGGCACAAGCTCGACAATGCCAAACACCACTTTATTGTTTCCTGAAAATCATAAGTTCCGACATGATTTCTGATATAGTCAGATTCACTAACATTTATATTGCAACCAAGAAACATGAGAACGAAAGAAATGAAGCAGACAATAGAGTTCGAGAGAGCCGATTCAGGTCAACGACGAACGCCGAAATTATGGCTGTCATAGGTGCTCTGTTTTTAATTGGAGTGAAAAGGGGAAATCGTGCTGATTTTTCAGAATATTTTGCGACAAACGGTACTGGATTGACAATTTTGCGTGCGAATTTCAGCAAAGAGGGGTTCAAATGTCTCCTAAGGTAGATTAGGCTTGATGACATAACAAGTAGGGAACAGAGGAAGGAAACTGACAAGTTGGCTCCAGTGAGAGATCTACAAAATAAATTCATAGCCAATAGCCAACAAGCCTACAACATTGGGGAATTTGTAACCCTCGACGAGATGCTGGTTGCATTTCGAGGACGTTGTGGGTTTATTCAATATATGCCGAAGAAACCAGCAAAGTACGGCCTGAAGATTTATGCCCTTTCTGACTCCCAAACATTTTATACCTACAATCTCGAACTGTACTGTGGGAAACAAAAACCTGGTCCCTTCGAAGCATCCAACAAAGCTTTCAACATTGTCAGAAGATTATGTGCTCCAATAGAACGGAGTAATAAAAACCTAACAACCGACAACTACTTCAGTAGCTATCCACTTGCTGAGCATCTCCTGAAGAATGGCATTACATTTCTTGGGACCCTACGTAAGGATAAGGCAGTTATCCCCTCAGAATTTGTGACTGAAAACAAGAATCTTCTACCAGGGAGTCACTTGTTTGGGTGTCAGGAGGATAAATCGTTGATTTCATTTGCCACCTGAAAGAAGAAAGTTGTAATTTTACTCTCCACCATGCATGACCGCAATGATATAGATGACGAAACCGGTAAACCTGAACACATCATGGATTACAATGCCACAAAAGGAGGCGTAGACACTGTTCACTTGATGTGTCCACGTATTACTACGTCAAGGAAAACTCTCAGATGGACAATGACTTACTTCTTTCACATTCTAGATCTAGCTGGAATAAACTCGATGCGTATTTTCCAGATGAACAATCCTACGGACAAATCATTGAGAAGAGAGTACCTCTACCAGTTGGCCCTTGAACTTTTGCAAGAAAACCTTCAAGATCGGGCCAAAATACCAAGGCTTCCTAAAAAGTTAGCTCTATTTTTGAAGGACTACAAGGAAGAAAGCTGCTCAACATGGGAAACGCCTGTACGACCAGGAATTTGCTATATTTGTGGGACACACAAGAATCATCGAACACGGCTCTCCTGCAACACATGCCAAAAAAATGTTTGCCAAACACATGCAAAGTTGTTCTGTCATAATTGTTATGAAAGTTGTGAAAATGAGGACGACTTAGTGTCTGATGAATAACTTTAGAAACCTGACCACCAACAACTACTATAGTAGCTAACCACCTGTTGAGCATCGTCGGAAGAGTAGCATTACATTCCTGGGATTCTGCGTGAAGATAATGTGTATATCCACGGCCGACTGAATACGAGCTGCGCTCTATACCGGCCTTGACATTCCCAGTCAGAACCCATGTATAACATGTAATTGGAAAGTTTCTACTCGTTGCCGGTAGAGCGCACTCCCCTCCTATTATAGGCGCGATAAGGAATCAGTTGTAAAGTACGTATATTAAATGTGTAATCTCATGAACCACTGAATGGATTTTGATGCTGCTTTCACCATTCTGTAAAGGTGATCTCGAGGAAGATTTGTGTAGAAAATAATTTATTTATGACCAAAGGGAGCCAAGCAGTAACGATTTCAGTGAAAAGGTCGAAAAAATAGCCTGGCGTCCGTGCGCTTTTTAAGCTTACGCTGGGCAAACCGTTAAAAATATCAATATATTATGAGTGTAAGAATTGTTCAGCGTGAGAAATTCTACAAAAAAGTCCGCGAGAGCATATCTCTATCTTCGATACATCGCCCACTATAAGTGTTTTTAGTTTGGACGGGAGGGGGATTTGGCTTGCACCTCGCCATTCTTAAATTACGTCTGACAGGAATTCCTTGCACATTCATAACTGTTCCCGGGCGAAGCCGGGGCGGGTTGCTAGTGACACTATATAATTATTATCATTATAATTTCCGCATTATCAAAATTAAAATTATATCGCAAAATAAAATAGCGTGCTAATAAATCTAAGAGAAATTAGACATACCTTGTACCTTCTTCGGGTCCAAAGGATACAACTCCAGCACCGTCTCATCAAAAGGAAAGAGAGGATGAAAATTACAGCCGGGAACAAGTAGCAGCCAATCGTGTGTTGTGTTTTGTGCTAAGAGATCTTTCGACAAATTATCAGATACCGTGTGCCTTCTTTTTCACGAAGCAGCTGTCAGGACGGGACTTACATAAACACCTGCTGGAAGTTATTTTCGAGGTTGAACAATGCGGTTTCATAATTATAATAACTGTCTCTGATAATCACAAAACTAACACTACAATGATGAGGCATTTAGGGGGAGGGAATTTGCAACCAATGGTCAATCACCCATACGACGAGTCTAGGAATGTATTCCCTAGTTTTGATCATTGTCACATTCTAAAAAAAAAAAAACATTAGAACGCAGTTTCTGTAACGAGAGATGACTGATGGTACTGGAATAATTTCAGGGAAATACTTGTCATTACTATACACAATGCAAAAGGGTGAGATCGTCAAACCGGTCAGACACCTCACTAAAAAACACATCGAACCCACTAAATTTGAAAAAAATGAATGTTCGGCGTGCCAAGGAAGTGTTCTCGTCAGAAGTTATTGGTGCCATTAGTACACTGAAAGAAAATATAGGCATGTACCCGGAAGCGTACACATTCATGGACGCAGAAGCAACCATTTTTTTTGAAAAACGTTAATAAATGGTTCGCTATGCATGACGTAAGCATCACATATCATCATATTCAGTCTAGAAATCCAGATAAAGGGCATTTTTTCTCATTAAATGTCAGTCGCCTAAACTGGCTAGAGGAATATTTTCTTTCTTACCTTGAAACTTTGAAAGCTGCTAGTAACGCTGCTAGAAAGGAATTCCTGAGTTCTGAGACTTACGAAGCTACCTATACAATTAATCACGGATTCAACTGTCCAGTGCATAAGGTATCTTCTAAAAATGGGTAGAGGAAAATCGCCAAATATGGGGAGTTTTTTTTATAAGGCTCACATTAGACATAAGAAGGAACGGAATAATTTTGGTTTTCTCACCAATGTAAACCTCAGGCGATATACTATGTATATTACAAATATGGGCACGTTTGATGTTGTAATACCCTCTGATATTATTGTTAACTTTAAAAGTGCACTTTCCCCGTATTAGGCAACCGGGTTTCGTAATATGGGGAGGTGAGAAACCTCACGGTTTTTATTTATAATAGGTACACTGAATAGTATACCCTACTAATTAAAGCATTAATTCTGACAATTTTTTTCGTGTGGCCTCCTGAGAGGCCGAGTGCAGGTCTTTCTAGTCGACGCCCGTGGGCGACCTGCGCGTCAGGATGAGAGATGGAATGGATGAAGATGAATGAAACTGGGCAAGGATGTGGAAGGAAGCGGCCATGGCCTGTTAGAAGGTACCGTCCCAACATTTGCCTGGTGTTGAAAAATGGGAAACCACAGAAAATAATTTCAAGGACGGCCGACGGTGGGGCTCGAACCCACGCGTCTACCGAGTCAGCAGAGAGCTTGGCCCCATGGCCTAACGCTGCGCTTTAGCCAGCGTAGCCACTACTGTCGGTAACTTTGACAATGTAATGAAATCATGAACACAAATAGTACAAAAATACAAAAATGTATATTTTAAGTAAATAACAGTCCTAGTTTCCTGTTGCCGAACTTCCAAACCGTTCAGCAGAAAAATGCATAAACTTTAATGAAAACCGAGTGATTCTGATCGAATTCAACTGTAACGAGGTGCAAGGTATGTCTAATTTCTCTTAGATTTATTAGCACGCTATTTTATTTTGTGATATAATTTGCATTTTGATATTGTGGGAATTATAATGATAATATAATAGTGTCACTAGCAACCCGCCCCGGCTTCGCCCGAGAACAGTTATGAATGTGCAAGGAATTCCTGTCAGACGTAATTTAAGAATGGCGAGGTGCAAGCCAAATCCCCCTCCCGTCCAAACTAAAAACACTTATAGTGGGCGATGTATCGAAGATAGAGATATGCTCACGCGGACTTTTTTGTACAATTTTTCATGCTGAACAATTCTTACACTCATAGTATATTGATATTTTTAACGGTTTGTCCAGCGTAAGCTTAAAAAGCGCACGGACGTAAAGTTCTTTCTTCGACCTATTCACTGAAAACTAAAATCGTTACTGCTTGGCTCCCTTTGATCATAAATAAATTATTTTCTACAGAAATCTTCCTCGATATTACCTGTACAGAATGGTGAAAGCCGCATCAAAATCCATCCAGTGGTTCTCGAGATTACCCGTGATATCCAAGAATCGGGGACTTCGTTTTACACTAAGTAGAGATAAGTCATAGTCGTGCAATGCTTGGTGAACAGCGCTGTGTGAGCAGTTGAGTAACTAACAAGATTTCATGAAAAAGGTCTCATTGTCTAGGCCGGTATGAGCGCATTCAGTCGGCCGTGGTATATCCCCCCAAGAGTGTGACTGAAAAAAGAATTCTGTTGTGGCTGCTTCTAATTTGTGAGATATGTTTTGTTCACACAGGTACATTTTAGCTAATAGATATCTTGAATGTTTATGTTTTCTTCGCTTTCATTACATTTATATGATTTTTTGATATTGTGCATACAAAGAAAATACAGTTTATTGACGATAATTAAAACCAACTGAAAATTGATGTCTTATAACAATAAGAAATGTGATAATATTTAAGCTTTTAAAATATGTTGTAATGGAGAAATCATTTTGAAAAATAACAACTTTAATATTACTTAATACAGTAGGCCTACTTATTAATATTTATTTAAGAAGGAAGCTTGTAGTTTAACGTGACCATTAATCTCGCGATCAGGAGCCACGGGACCTCCATTTTACGTGGAATCTGAACCACAGGACATGGCATTTCACTTCGAAAATCTCACATGCATTGACCGGGAATCGAAGCCGGTCTGCCTTGGCGAGAGGGATACAGATCGACCGCTGCACCACCACGCCCTATTTGTTTAAGAAACCTGATGTCTATTATACATTTAAAGTCAATAATAGCACTGTCAATGAGAAAAATGTAATTGCGGCCAACAGCCGCAACGTTAGCCGACGTGTTAAAAAAATGACGTTAGCCGATGAAGGTTAAAGCTGCTACCAGAGCTCACAGTAATCAGATGGACAGAAGTCCTACCAACAGTTCTTTTAGGACTGAGATGTGTCATTAAAGAAGAAACAAACTGTTCAATTGCCCAAATGGTTTATGGATCAACAATCAGACTGCCAGGTGATTTTCTTTGAAGAATCCACACACCAAAAAGAATTTCCAGTTTTTGTGAGTAAACTGCAACAAGAGATGGCAAGACTAAAACCAGTGAACTGCAATCACAAAAATTGAAACACAACATTTGTGGACAAAGACCTTAAAAATTCTAAACTTGTTTTCGTCAGAGTGGATAGGGATGAAGGTATCTCTTGAAAAGCCATATGAGGGACCATATAGAGTAACCCATACATCAAACAAGTATTTTACCCTTACAATTAAAAACTAAGAGGTAAAGGTTTCCATTGATCGGTACTTTACCCTTGCAATTAAAAACAAAGAGTTAAAGGTTTCCATTGATCAGTTGAAGCCTGCATATACTCTGCCTGATGATCCTGTTGAAGGTCTCCCAACAACCCCATGTCAATCAACATCAGAGACTTTGAGAGATGAGCAAAAAGAACCATCATCGAAAAGTGTGCTTTTGGATGAAGGAAGAAGATGTACTCGTTCATGTTGTAACTTTGGTAGTTTTATTCTTATTTATCAAGTATGCGGTTCTATATATGTAAGGTGCTGCCACCTGCCCTTTATGCTTTCAGTTTGTCTAAAACTCTCGCCATGTTCCCACATGTTTAGTTTGGGTGTTTCTTATAGTTCTTGTTACCTGGACCAGTCTTCTTCTTGACGAACATAGCTCCCGCTATTTCACCTTGTGTGCTCGATTTTCGTGAGTCATCCTCTTCGATGATTTTGGTCCGAAGAGCCTCGGGAGTCGGTAGGTTGTCACGTGACTCTATTGCACACCGAAAGTTCTCGAACCGTGCCGGCAGACTGTATAAACACATAACTGTCAACAATTCCATATTGATCGTGATGTTCTTATCTCCCAATTTGTTCACGGTGTCGAAGAAATCGTTCAGATGGTCACGCACTTCGCCATCGTCCGCCAATTTTTGTAAGGTTAGCCTTTTCTGGAATCAACTACTTACACGTTCGCACCGGTGGTGCGAATGGAATCAATTCGATTGATGGTTTGTCTCGCTGCCAAGCTCGGTGTAAAAATCAGACAGTACGATATCACAACGGCTTATCTGTATGGTAACTTAGACAAGGAAATATTCATGAAACAACCGAAGAACTTCAGGGAGATGTTAGAGAGCATTGCGATGTCTGGAACTGACGACGAAACCAAGGAGAAGGCCAAGAACATGCTTCGCCAGTTGCAGGGAGGCGACATGGTCTGCTTACTACAAAAATCACTGTACGGATTGAAACAGGCCGGTAGAAACTGGTATGCCAAGCTGCGTGAGGTCTTGAGGAAGTGCGGTGCCAAACCAACCGCATCGGGTCCGTGTCTATTCCAAATTGGTTCCGGAAATAACATAACTTTGATTGCCGTTTACGTTGACGACATGATGGTGCTGTCAAAATACAAAAAGACGATCGCCGAGATTTCCAGAGTCCTGAGTGAAAATTTCAAGGTCAAGGACTTAGGATTGGCCAAACACTTCCTAGGCATCGAACTAATCCAGGAGATCGGATGTATAGCCATGCTACAGCAAGGTTACATTGAAGAGCTTCTCCAACGCTATGAGATGGCCGACTGCAACCCTGTAGTCACACCACTCGACCCTGGAACGAAGTTGAGCAAAAATGAGAATCCCTGTACTGACGAGTTGAAGTTGCCTTACCGCGAATTGGTAGGCACGCTGACATATCTGTCGACAACTACACGCCCGGACATTTCGATCGCTGTCAGCTACCTGGGACAGTTCAACAATTGCTTCGGAGTCGAACATTGGAAAGCTGCCAAGAGAGTGCTGCGGTACTTGAAGGGGACTTCGAACATCGGGCTGATCTACGAAGCAGACACGGAACCGATCCAAGGATTCGTCGACGCCGACTGGGGAAGCTGCCAAGAAGATAGGAGGTCCTACATGGGGTACGTGTTCCTGCTCGGCGGATGCCCTATATCGTGGGACTCAAGAAAACAAAGAACCGTGGCCCATAGCACCACGGAGGCCGAGTACATGGCGTTGTCAGAGTGCGCCAAGGAAGCTGTGTACTTACGTCGATTTCTGCTCGAGTTAGGCTTCAAAGACTTAGCACTATGTTCATCTTTTGTGATAATCAAAGTGCAATTAATTTGGCAAAGAACGCGATGTATCACAGTAGAAGCAAACATATTGATATCAAACATCACTTTGTTCGTGAAGTCTTTGAGTGTAAATTTTTTGTTTTGAAGTATATCCCTACGAACGATCAAGTTGCTGACTTTCTCACGAAGAGTTTAAGTCGAATGAAACATGAACGTTGCTTGAAGTTTGCTGGTTTGGAGAGTGTAAAGATTGTATGAACCTGTACTTGAGGGGAAGTGTTGTAACTTTGGTAGTTTTATTCTTATTTATCAAGTATGCGGTTCTATATATGTAAGGTGCTGCCACCTGCCCTTTATGCTTTCAGTTTGTCTAAAACTCGCGCCATGTTCGCACATGTTTAGTTTGCGCGGTTCCGCTATTGCCATCCATGTACATCAGTTCGTTATTATTATTAAACTCACATCAGTTCGCTTTGCTTATATATCTCTGGTTTCCTTATATCCTCTTACAGTTCAGGGCATGTTGTTAGTTTTCCTTCTAAGTACAGTACATGAACAGTTTGTTTTTCGTAACTTAGTTACTGGAAGGGGAGTGGTGTAGGCTATTAGTAGGTCAAAGTTGAATGCTACAACATGAGACGTTTGGACATAAGATGGCTGCCTTATTATAGGCACCCTGGAACAGTGAACATTAATACATTCTCTCTGGTAACTGAGAGATATTCTCTTTGATGATTCTTGAGAAGAGAGTTGTTAAAATAGGTGATTCATTTTAGAGCGAAAAACATAATAAATTTTATGTTCGACCCTGACTATTATATGTCTGAAAACTGTATCATAATGATGGTCATTCTTCTTCTTCTTTTACGGCCTCATTGGACCACTTCAGTCAATCATTTCTCGGTCCTCTTCTTCAGTAAGTTTCCTTTCCGAGTCGCCCAGTAGCTTTTCATTCGCTCTGATATTCTCAGGCGTTCCTCATCTGTAAATACAGGGTGTCGAGCGATGACCTTTTTTCAAATTCCCGTATTTCCCGTACGAAAATCCAACAAATTCCCGTATATTTTAGAACTATCTAAGACTAGAGTTCGCATACCGAATGGCTGAAAAATGAATCTTAAAGCGCGAATCAAGATTTTCTGGCGTAAGTGTAACTGCATTTTTGGATATACTTCCGCAGACCACGGGTGATGGCGAGATTTAGGCCTAAACCGTAGCGTGAGCAAAGCGTGCGTGTCTCTCGCAGATGGGATGAGATGCTACGAACACAAATCAAATACCGTTTACCTGAGGAGAGCTGATGTAAATGACTGTTTTACTAAGGAGGGTTGAGAGAGTAGAGAATAGGAGTGTCACATAATAAATGTTTACGGAAGGTGACTGAATCGTATAGAGCTTCCACGAGTTAAAATTGCACCGTAACACTAACAATAACAAAATGGCACCGAAGCTTATGCATAGTGAACTTCTGGTCCGCGAATCTCTATTTAATTTTCATTGGCAGTGAATCGTTCGTTCGTGATTATCTTTATTATTTTGGATTGTGGTTTTGTTTTTATGCGTTCAACTTATGGAATACGAACTAGAGGGTCGGCCTCTCATGAATATTCCCAAGACAAGTGTTCCCTAAAAGCGTAATTAGTAACACTTCGCATCAGAGACGACCATAACAAACAGCTTGCCTACAAAGTGTGCGATTTGCACATTTTAAACAGCAGTGGTCTAACTATATCTTAGACTACAATAATTAAGTAGGTGCAAATTAAATATGTTATATGTGAGAATATTATTATAATTTGCTAACAGGTTGTTATGTTAGTATATTATGCATTAACGTGACCCATTTATATACTAAATTGTGACGGAAGTTACGAGTTATAGGCTATTCGCCGTAACGGTAGGCCTCATATTTACTAACAACGCATCATTTCTTATTTAATATTTATTTAATCATTATAATTATAACAGCCTATCTATTAACACTTATTTAACCAATAATCATTTTATAATTCTATACATATTCCAGGTATTGCAAGAATGCGATATTTGATAGCACAAACGGTTACACCTTAAATTTCAACCGTGCCTAGTTTTCAGTACCTATGGAAAATATTACCGTAAGTTAATAAACCAAACAACTGGCGACATTTTTTTAAAATGCTCATTTAATTCTTCACCCTAGTCTACGTAAAGTACCATACGGTAATCACTGAAAGGGTAGGGGGATTATGACCCATCATCATCATCATCTTGTACAGTTTCCAGCCCCAGGCTGGGTCTGTTTGGAACATAAGCCTCGCCACTTAGTTCTTTCTTCCCACCACCTCTCCGCTGTCACTCTGGTCCAGTCCTCGCCTCTCTTCTTGACACATTCCTCCACTCCTTTCAGCCATCTATCTCTTGTTCTTCCCCTTGGTCGTTTCTTCTGCATCTGCATCTCATGTATCCTCTTGGGAATCTTCTTCTCATCCATTCTCTTTAAGTGTCCATACCACCTCAGTCTTGATGTCTCAATCCTACCTTGCAGGGGCTCCTCTTTCACCATTTCCCTGACCTTTTCATTCCTCACCCTGTCTCTTCTTGTTACTCCGATCCTACTTCGCAGGACCCCAATTTCACAAAACGAATGAACCTCATTTTACATGAATTATGGAACCCGAATCCTAATGGAGGTATGGATTGTCCGCATTTAGAAATACGTTAGTCAATAATTTAAAACAAGATGCCAGAAAACTAAATACAAAAAGCTGCGTGCCTACTATGGTGTTATGTTGCTCCGTGAAAAAGATACACTTCGCCAAGATTATACGACATGCATACAGTTAAATACAATCATCCAATTGGAGAAACACTTTCTTTGTCACGATCTTATAAGCAATTCGAACATAAACTGCTGTAATTTACGGGAAAATGTGCAACATTTAGAGACTACGAGTGTTGTATGTGGCACAACGTTAGCTGATATTTCGCATAATTAATACATAAGGAATGAACACATGCAGAGCTTTCTCACTGCACACAGCTGAAGATCATACATATCATTCTTGGTACATTTTACGTTCTCTTAACAACAATAATATGCTTAGTTACATGCAAGTTACTATCCCTTTTTAGATCACGACTTTTATAGTAAAATTGGAGGCGTGTCCGCTATTACACGCGTAAATTATGGGACAAATACAGTATTGCTAACCCCGCGCATTCAGTACTGACAGCCTTCCTGTCCCATTGCTTCCACTACCTGACTACTAAACCAGAAGCTGGTAATACATAACCATACGCCGGTGGCGCGTCCAATGGCAAATGAAAGATCGAAAGAAAATGTAAGCTCTATAGAAGCCCGGAACAAGGCGATACAATTTTCTGCGCTACTGAAAATAGTCAAAATACCCTTTGTAATAATGAATAATAATGTTGGGGGCCATGTAGTAATAGGTGTTACCCACCCACTATCCCTTTTTAGATCACGACTTTTATAGTAAAATTGGAGGCGTGTCCGCTATTACACGCGTAAATTATGGGACAAATACAGTATTGCTAACCCCGCGCATTCAGTACTGACAGCCTTCCTGTCACTTTGCCCCACTTTTCCTCTCCGCAACCCACGGTCGCCACATAACAAGACCCTACGTTCAACCGCCACACGGCAAGAATTCTGAGCATGCTTCTCACCTACACCCTGTATTTCTAAGGAAACAACGCGAAGGATATGTTGGGAGCTTGGAACAGCTGAGCTGTGTTGCTAAGTTTTTAGTGTTGTTGTAAATCAACTGATTCGAATAATACCATGGCTTCCTCTAAGAAGGCCTTGGCCACACCGCTTCTCTTACGTCATACGTCCGGGTCCGGCCGTGCGCTAGGCAGAGAAGACATTGCTGTCTGTCAATATATTCATTTGAAATCGGGTTATTGGAAAGAAGTTCACTAATATGTATGGACGAGGGAAGGTGCGTATACTGTAAATGTACTGTAGATTCTGATGTAAGTTATTTCATAATTAGTCAACAAAACTATAAAAATTGTAAAATTACTTCACATACATTTAACTTATACTAAAACATGTCAAGAATCAAATAAATACTTCACATAAGTGTTAACAATTTTCTTTTCTTACTTTCACTTGAAGTAGGCCTACTCGATGCGTCTGTCATCCTTTTGGAGTAATTGTTCAGAAGAATGTTCGATGCAATTGCAATTATTAGCTTAACAGTATCATCATTTTCTCTGCCACAAATACAGGTATCTTCAATGACGTGACGCATTACTGTGTCAGAAAAAACTATCTTCTCACTTAGTAAGCACAAAACATCCTTCTGTTTGTCACTGAATGATAAGAAGACATTGTTCATATCTCTCTGATATTAGCGACTGCATAATCGCAATTACATTGCTTGTTATTTCAATAACAAAATAATAATAATAGGCCTATCGACCGGGGTAGCTACTCACGTAGTGCCGAAAGGCCCTGGGACCTGACTATCCCTGGAATCGGAAGAGTAGTGGGTTCGAATCCCATCGTCAACCGTTCTTGAAATGGTTTTCCGTGGTTTAAAATTTTTAGCTCCAGGCAAATGCCGGACACTGACGCTTCCATCCAATTCTTTTCCCAGTTTCAGTCATTGTATCTCTCATTAACTATTCTGGTGAGGCCGGCATCAGGAAGGGCACCCAGCCGTAAAAACCATTCGCCACATTTAAAAAAAATCTTAGTTCAACACCAACCCCATAGAAACAGCAATAATATGACTTGGAAATAATAATGATAAAGCACCATTAGACTTCTGAGTCATATCTTGCCTCTGCTAATAAATTACAGTTCCGTAGGTAGTTAGGTAGACTGATCTTCGTCATTCATGTCTGTCATTTCCAGCAGGCATTCTTATTCTGACATCATACGAAACAGAAATAGACGGAGATGACTTCCACATGCAATAAATCGCTATGTCTGTTTTAGTAACTAATTAGTACGCCCATATCAGTGATTTATGTGTATCTGATTAACTTACACTGCTTAAATGCCAACGCAGGCATGAGAAAAATAGCTATCGTAGGTCATGGTCGATCGAAAGTAGACCTACTGATTATTGACGAGAATAAAGACTCTGCTGGTATCAACATACGATTGTTGTTTCAACGTATTTAAATTTTAACAAGTGTATGAAGCTTCGGAACAGTACAGAAGAGCTACCACGTGCGAAAGAATTCGAGAGCTTACTATGATTTAATATTATAGAATAATGACATTGTTTTAGAAGCTGTACTTACGTTTCCCAGGTGATTAACTTTCGCTCACGGGTCTACCTTAAACACAATTGAAAGAACTGCGAGCGATAAAAGAATATATCCAATTTTATGTGGACTAGCACGTTCAGCACCATTCATCCCCATGCTTACTTCTCGCCACACATAGACGAGAGTGCGGCGTTGCCGCTCCGATATGGACAAGGCCTGCTTATAGGAAGCCATGATAATACACAGCGCTACATTTCAGACATTATTTCTGTACAATTATACGTAATATATTTAATAAAACGAGTCTGAGTCAATCCCGAGGACATTCAAACAGAGAAATACAATACTTTTAGATGAATAAATAAATTACACACCGAAGCTATGATACCTTTATCATCGGTATTCAATTCAATAAATACGACAAAGATGGCAAACACTCTACAGTTAATGAATATAAAAACACTCACCATGCAATGGTTATCCTAAGCGGAGGTCTTTCACAGCTTACTACAGTAGTCGACAAATAACACCATGCTCACTCACTGAATCGCGACTCTCTACGGTTAATATTAGCTTTCGTGGTAACACAAAAGTAAAGTTAAGGCAAAGACATATTTAGCACTGAGCACTCAAACAAGCCGCTCTGTGGCGATATTATTGTGGGAATGAATTTTGGCAAGCGAATAAACCGAACACGTCTTGAAGTAGTTTTAAGTATAGAAACTGCATTTAAACGTAAGATTACATAAGATGAGATTTAACAGAACTTGACGTGACATGACTTGACACAAAAACTGTAACTGATCGTCTTAGTTTCTCGCGACTTCCACTTGACTCCTCTACGCGGCGACACCGGGCAGTGTCGAAGCTGGCGGGAAACCCAAGAACGTTCATTATTTTCAGATTCCCACAATCGGCCATCCTGCAGATCATCTGCCTCGGATGATGAGAAGTCTTCAGCCCAGGGTTTGAGGAATTCAGCACAAGTAGTTGTTCGTTTGGGGCCTAAGTGATTCCCTTCACGACAGAGGTCGTAAGTGTCATTCAGCTTGACTCTGGAGATTCTGTAAGGCCGAAGGTACTTTTTCTGCAATTTAAGGCCTGGTTCAAACTGGGTCCTCTTGATGGTTTTGATATCGCCAACTTGGTACTGCCGAGCAGGCCGTCGACTTCGATCAAACGACACACTGTTTTCTTGATGCACTTTCTGGATTTGTGCTCTTGCTTCTTCACGGTGTCCATCTCTCCTGGTCTCAAACTTGTCTACCATCTCTTCACTGATCAACTCAAGTATTCTCAGGTCATTTTCAGAGCGCATTTTGGCTCCTGTCAAAAGTTCGAATGGCGTCTGCTTGATACTGCGGTTGTAAGTGGAATTCATGGCTCTTCGATCAGGTTCGACGTGCTCGTTCCAATCTCCAGGGTTTTCGATGGACAACTTGGCCAGCACGGAAGTGATCGTGGAGTTCATCCTTTCTATCTGGCCATTGGCACGAGGGAGTCTGGTCGTGATCAGCGAGTGGGTGATGTTGTTGGCAGTGCAGTACTCGTCGAATTCATGTGAAATATACGCGGTTCCACGGTCGGTGACGATCTGCGCAGGATTACCAAATACTCCTTTTTGCACGTCCAATTTCTCCGTAGTTTCTTTCGTGATCGTCGTTTTAGTGGGATACAGCCACACAAACTTTGTGAAGCTATCCGTTACTGCGAGAATATGCTTGCATACTTTTTTCATTGAATCTAAGGGTTCAAGATGGTCAGCATGGTAAATGTGCAATGGTGTGCTTTCTTTAAATAAGGGATGCAATAGTCCTTGTTTCATCGTGATGCTCATCTCAACGCTGGTACTCTTCGCCTCTTCCGATGCCTTTCCTATGTCCATCTCATCGTCTGCTACCACGTCGATTTGGTACAAGTACGCTTCTGATATGTCCTTGGACATCTTGACACCGGTTTTGCTGATGGTAGTTATGGCTTGGTCCAGCAAGTCGTTACCCATGATAGCTGGCAACTTTAGTACATCTCCAGACACCACATAGAAATCAGTCAAGTAAGTATCGTCGTCAACCTGGACGTCGGTTGGAAAATATCCTAGGGGACGCACCTCACTATCTCCGAAACCCTTGAGTACTATGGCGGTAGTCTTCAGCTCCAGATCGCCCATCTCTGTGTAGATGTCTTCACGGATCAGATTGATTGGGCAGCCCGTGTCAACTAATGCATTGATCTTTTGGCCCTGGAGCAACAATTCTTTCATCTTTATATTCGACTTGGTTCCCAAAGCGACGTTCACTGTCTTCTTCTTGGCATTCTGCTCAGGGTTTGGGCACTTGGAAGCTATGTGTCCGAAACTGCTGCAATTGAAGCACTTTGGACCCTGACTCTTGTGTGGACATTCTCTGGACTCATGACTGTTCTTCTGACCACAATTGTAACATCTCTTTACAGGCGAGGTCTGCTTCTGCCTGTTGTCTTCTCTTGGTGTATGATTGTTTGTCGCCCTCTCATTTATCGTCACCTGGGAGTTTCGTGCGTAAGCACTCTTATAGATCTTCAACTTGTCCTTGAATTCCTTGATGTCCTTTGCTCCATATAGAATCATCTTGGATCCAGTGTCATCCTCGATGCCATCGATGACGTATTGTATCACTGATTCATCATCGATTGTCGACCTGCTGGCTATTTCTCGCATCACCAGGAAATATTCGTGAAGAGTTTCAACTTTTGTTTTTCGTGGGTTGGTTAGCAGTCGATGAATCTCTGCTGCGCTGGCATCATCTCGGAATTCCTTCTTCAGGGCTTTCTTCAACTTGTGCCAGGATGTGATGCCACGTTCACTCTGCACGAACAACTTAGCCAGGCCTGTCAGCGACTTTTTTGCAAATACGTATTTCTGCATCTCGTCCCAGCCCATCAACGTTGCTGTTTCCTCAAAGTCCTCAATCCAACATCGCACCGGATAGTTCTCACTGCCGTCATAGGTTCTGACAGAGCCCTCTACATCTCGGAAAGTTAACGCAAACTTGTGTGCGACTCCACAGTTTGCAGTGTGCCGCAAGTCCACCACGTCCTGGTCCACTTCCCCTTCACTTGAGCTTTTTTCTACAGTCTTCGCTTTGTGTTTGGTCGTTGTTATTTTCTTTTGTTTACCTCCTATTGCTTTGGAGAGTTTCTGGTCTTCGGACGAGCTAGATGAATCTGATGATGATCCTGTCGTGGTAGAGGTTGAATGTTTTGAGGATTTCATCCCAGCCATTTTCTCCTTTAACTCACGTAATTCCTCCGCCAGTGCTTCGTTTTCCTCTTTCATCTTGCCCATTGCATCTTCCTTTTTACCAGTCTCTTCTTCTTCACCTTCTTCGTCTTTACACATCCCCAGCCACGAAAGGTCCATTAAGTTATCACAGACGCGTTGCACAAGTACAGCTTTCTCTCCCGTATATACAATTTTTAATACTGTGCACATGGCAATCAGGTCAGCCTCGGTGAATTCGGTCTCAATGAACTTCAATTTCACCAGGTGTTCTGGTGAGTCACGTTCAAACTCGAATCCTGGGAATTCTCTTAAGCGCTGTCTGTTCTTTCGATCACGTGGCAGTTTTTCGAAAATGAGGTTATGTAACGTCTTAATCACGGCCGTGGGCGCCGTCTTAATGTTATTATTCACTTTATCAATATCTTGTAAACACGCCACTTTGTCCGCTATTTTTCTTTGTCTTTCGGCACTCGCGCTGAACACTTTTCTTTTCGTCGTCGTCGTAGGCTTCAGGATCCTTGAACTCGTCTTTTGTAGCCTGCTCAAACCACCACGTCTTTGGAGGTTGAACAGCTGCTCGTCTTCTATATTCCACGGACCCCCGTCTTCGTCGTAAATCTTGCCAGAAAAATGCCGTCAATTCGTGCCTTGTCGTCTTTGGTTTTATCGCTGTAGGTCTAGCCAAAATTGCCGTTCCGCACTCAAAATCGTTAATATCTCGGACGAGCCCCCAAATGTGGGAATGAATTTTGGCAAGCGAATAAACCGAACACGTCTTGAAGTAGTTTTAAGTATAGAAACTGCATTTAAACGTAAGATTACATAAGATGAGATTTAACAGAACTTGTCGTGACATGACTTGACACAAAAACTGTAACTGATCGTCTTAGTTTCTCGCGACTTCCACTTGACTCCTCTACGCGGCGCCACCGGGCAGTGTCGAAGCTGGCGGGAAACCCAAGAACGTTCATTATTTTCAGATTCCCACATTATTGCCGTTGTTTTATATTGTCCAGTTGTAGGCTATTGAAAGACAGACGGTATTTTGAACACTATGACGGGAAACAATAGCCTGTGCTCTATTATCGATTGACACAAGCGAACTGACACCAATAAATAAATTATCCTCAGTCACTTGGCAAGGGTTTCTTTGACACCCTCCATCCCTTCACTGTCCCTATCACATCACCACCATCATTGTCTTCGTCAGAGATTGATGAATTGCCAAGGTTAATAATCATTCCATCCACCGCGATATCCAGACCGCCTTCAGTATTTCATTCTGTACATGCTATACGGGATGTGTCCAGTCCTCGGGTCGAACTTCGGCGAAGTAAAAGTAACGAAACAATGACAATGAAAGGAAATCCGACACAGACAGTGGTTAACAAGCGACTGAAACAATGCCTGCCCATACGAGAAGAATTGTCACTTATGTGGTGAATTTTGTAGCCACATGTTGGTGACGGGTGTTAGATAGTAAAATGTCGAGAGCTGTGAAACATTGTTTGTAGTTTTTGAAATGTATGCATGTGTGACGCATTTGCATTAAGTATTTGCACGGACTTTAAAACGATTAGGTGTGTGCATCTCCCCTGCGAAAAGAAGACCATGGAAAGGCTAAACACAGTAAAATTCCAGACGCGACTCGCCGCAAATACTTTTTAATTTAGATTTATTTTATCAAAGTAGATAATAGAAAATAAAATAATGCAAAACGAAATTAAATAAGTCACTTTGACAAATGCAAGATTGTTACTAGGAACTTCAGTTATACACAGCACAAAATTAAGTTCTTTTGACAGTACTAATTTCTAGTCCAGTCATACACAAAATAAAATAAGATATTAGAGAGTAGAATACGAGCCAAAGTGGAGAGAGAATTGAGAGAGGAGCAGTATGGATTCAGATCTGGGAGATCAACAGTGGATCTCATATTTTCAGCGAGACAGCTCCAGGAACACCACTATGAATTTGGAGAGGATCTGTTGATGGCCTTCCTGGAAATCGAAAAGGCCTATGATAGTGTGTGTAGGGAGAAGGTTTGGGAAGCAATGGAAAACATGGGAGTGGAAAAAGAGACTGTAGGCAGAGTGAAAGAGATGTATTGTGGAAGTGTGAGTTGTGTGAAAGTTGGAGGGGAAAGAACAGACTGGTTCAGACAAATGAGTGGCCTGAAACAGGGTAGTGCACTGTCACCACTTCTTTTTATTGTGGATATGGACGAGGTAATGACACGGGTAGCAGGAAGGATAGGAGAAGATAAGATGAAAGCAATGGTGTTTGCAGATGATCTCATGGTCTGGGGAAACAAGGAGGAGGAAATTCAGGAGCAACTGAAGGCTTGGGAAGAAGCAGTGGGAGAGTATGGATTGAAGTTTGAACCACTTTTCAGAATTTATTGTAATTATTATTATTATCATCATGATTATTATTATTATTATTGTCATGTGTTGTGACATCTCTATATTACGCCTCGAGAGTTTAAAAGTGCGCAGTTTGTCTGTATGTATCTCTCTGTCTAACGTTGTGCAACCCCTGGCTACATACTGCCTTGTTCTCTCGTATTGGCTAGTGTTGTTGCTACCTTGCATTTTGTTGTGCAATTCGTTCTGCCATTGGCTCTGACAATATTTGACGCGAGTTTGGGGCCACTCCCAAACTACGCATTTGATTTTTCTGAGAGGCTTCTCTCCCCTCTGGGGGGACAGAAGCTAAGTCAGTCTTAGACGCGCCGAGATGTAAGGCGAACGTGTGTATTCGGGCAGAGGCCCACCCTCATGGCGCAGCGGAATGTGAGTACGGCTCAATGTATTTCTATCTAACGCAATGTAATTGTTTTTGTTAAACGTTCCTTCTTTTGCTTAATTCTCTTTCCTTTTCAAGATGTTATTGTTAGTATTTTAATCCTTGAACCAGATCTCCGGGACCTTGCGTAATGTCATACGGCGGAGTTCTTTTTGTTGCTTTTGTTATGTGCCCTTCTCACAGTTTTATTATTTTGGTTAATACCTGTAAGATTCGAAAGTATTGCGTTTCTGCGTCTTGGCTTATATATATTTCCTGTCGGGCCTTAGTGCTCGTCTTTTGCGTCGGTGTCTCTTTGTACCACAAATGTTTCATTTGATTGGTAGCAATTGGACCTTTGTTTGTGGACAGTATGTGTGAGGTAACGGGACTGATGTCCAACGTCCCACTAATACGTGTCCCTTTTGTTTATAGAATATATGTGACGGTGGTTAACTGGGATTTCTCCAGCTCCGATGTCATATTATTCTTTTTTTTTATATGTTGCGTTGGTGCGGCATTATGTAGGGAGTATAAGCCTATTTTTTATAGCGTGCTTTCGATTTTTACCGGTCTCTTTCGTCCCAAGTCAATTGTAATGTAATGTATCTCCGTATATCTCATTTTCCTTTTGTTTTGTTTTTCTCTTTCGATTTTCGCCGTATTACATAACTTAATTATAATTCCCCTTGTCTTCTCCTTCCTCCTATCTCCGTGAGATCTCTCTCCCCTTTGTTTTACTCCCCTCACTCCTCCCCCTTCCCTCCGGTATGTTTACATAACATCATGAAAAACTTCGCGTCTCGTTAATATTCGATTTTTGAATTTTTGCAAGTTTGGCGTTTCTCTCTGGCTTTCGTAAGTTTCATTTTATTTTCTTTCATGTTCGTATAGTTTCGTTAGATTCATATTGTTGAGCTGTTACTCAGGTTCTGTTGTGCTTTTTAGTTTTTAAGTCTTTATTCTTGGTTTTGGGTTTCTTTTGTATTATTGAGCTTGTATTAGCTTGCCTTTTTTCTTTGTTTTAAATAATTTGTTTATTTCGTGTACACGCTCTTTCTTTTATCCTCAATACATTTTTATATTTTAAGTAATATAGCTCCCTTGTCTTGTCATTTCTTATATTTAAGTTCCCCTTCCTTATCCTTATCCTTATCTCGATTTCGTCAATCTTGTCTTTGTGACGTAACAAAGGCACGATTAACACGTCTCTGGGATTTGTTTAATTAATTTTATGGGAATCTCATTTTTGCACTTTTGATTGTTGCATTAAGCAATTATTTGTTTGCATTTGGTTTTTTGGAAATCATCTTTTGCTCGCTCCGAAAACCTTGGGCCCAGCACCGGGTCGAGCAAGACGTCTTTTCCCCCATCCATTTGCGACCTTGTTGATTTTATTCTTCCACTGCTACTCTGACGCGCATTATTATTATTATTAATAGACCTTTATCGGCGCAATGGTAGCAGATCGCATGGTTGCGTGCGAAATCGTTCCCTCCTCACCTCTCTCAAGTTATTAACCTTTTATTATTTTTCTCTTCATTTACATTGTATTAAAATTTGTTTTTCTTTGAGTTTAAGGAATTCAGTGAATTGTTTTTCCCCACCCCTGAAGAAAGGGTGAAGTTACTTTCTGTGTGAACTACGGGCATCCAGGAAACCCATCTCCAAGGAAAGGTGGTTTAGTCCCTCAAGTAAACAAGACATCCAAAAGACCCAGCTTCGAGGTGAACAGTGGCAACATATCAGTGAGTACATCGCATCGCTGGAACACGACACGTCACGGTATTGTAACCTACTTTTATGTATTTGCTTCCTCTAGTAGACATTTGTTTAGTTAACGGTGATTTTAAGGCGACAGGAAATTTTGTTTGCTTTCTCTTCCTTTTCATTTCGTCAGTGTTGTGGACGTTTTTATTTTACTTTCTGTGAAATAGAAAATGCATTTCTCTCAAGGGTTTGAGTCCTTACCTTTGTTGTAAATAGTCGCTTAGTTGACTGTGATATTTCTCAGAACTCGCCTCACCCCTTCATATGTCTCGGTCTGGAACAGCTGCTGACAGGTTTCTTGTCATTACCGTGCAGCCTAAAAACCCCCGCCCCTCTTTCTCCGAAATTTTCCCCAATGAAGGTAGGCCCACTTATGGGAACCGTCTCTTTAAATCCTACGGTCACCCCGACCCACCTTGAGCCTCGCGTAATTATACTAACGTTTGATGTTAGTAAAGTGTTTGTTGTCTCAGTTATGAATGGTCTGTTGAGCTATTATGTGTGTTATGATTGGGAGTTAAGTTTGTTTCATAATTAGGGAGGGTGATTGTTTTATTTTTGTCAGGGGATTTCAATGTAGGTTTTCATTTAAAATTGTTTATATACGGTAAGCTTGATGTTACTATATGTTCAGTATGGCAGTGTGTATTTCGTTGGGAAACCTGCTAGGTGAGGTCTCCGTCGGAATTAGGGTTTGGGACCTGTCCCACGGCTTCGACGCCCACTTAGGATGTACATAGATTCCACACGATTCGTCAATCTTTAGTATGGGATGAAGTTTGTCACGATGACCTGTAGTCCGTTATTTGAGTTTCCATGGTGTTCCAACGACTCATATTAGCATTCTGATGTAATGGGGAAATTTTGATTTGTTTATGGGAAGGAGTATGTAGTGTTGTTGTTGTTGATTGTATTTTGAGATGAATGTGTGTGTCAATGAGTTTAATGAATTTTTATCAACAGTTATTTGTGGGTGGATTCAAATTTAGTTCAATTTTGATTTTATACCCTATTCAATTTAAACTATATATATATTACGTACGAACTATTTATTCGTTTTTATTGGCAAACCAAATATACGATAAGTATTACTCAGAGATACCAACCATTTTAGGTCTACGGCATCCTTGGTATGGGACATTGATGTTCGTGTGAACTACTCTGGCGTGCATTACCCAATTTTCTTATATTTGTATGGGATAGGCCATACCCTCTGTGTCTTTAATTTTTTTTATGCGGTACCTCTGAGGTCTACGGCCCGTATATTGACGCAGTAACCATTTTATTTTTGTGGGTTGGTAATATTTATTATTGGGTTTCGAGTTTGATTGATTGTATGTCTGGTCTTGATTGGTTTTATGCGAGGTTCCAGTCTGTTCCTTTTATTTGGAAGGTATTTTGTAACGTAATTATTTGGATTTTCGTTCTCTGTCCGGGATGGCATTTTTTTTTTTTTTTTCGACAGCTACTTTGAGTTATTATTCCCTTTTATTTGTTAGTACCTAATGTCTTTTGATGAAGGTTATTAGTATATTTTGCCCCTTTACTCCTTCTATGTATCTAGTTAGGCAGGAGACACCCGTGGCCGCCTGAGTTACACGGAGGATTTCGAAAGATGTGTTGAACTATACTTCTACCTAAGGCAATTTCCAGTACCTGCCTGCTTTTGTTGTAAGGAGCCGGCCCGACCCATTGTCCGAGCTGCAGACACGACTTGCTATTGTTCGGCAGTGCCTGAGATGGTCTGTTGACTTACATTCTTTTCTTGTAGTGACAGTGATTTGTCTATTGATATAGTTGTTTACTATTTATCGTAACTTCTGTTTTACGTTTTTGTGAAATCATGTTTTTATAAATCATTTCAATCTAATATGTTTTCTCTAAGATAATGTGTATTATTTTCCTGTATCTGTCATATATTTGGAGAGTGTTTCCGGTAGCGATAGCTAGTCTCCAAGTACCTGAGAAGTGGCCGGTGTATCCTTTAGACCCTGTTCACGGCTCGTTTTCTCTTCTTTCATTTGGTCTGACGACCCTGCCTATTCATACTTTTACTTTCCAGCTAGCAGAATGAATCCACTTTCCCCCTTACGCAGCTTATGTAACCCCAAATATTTCCCCGACGCAAGCCTTATTTTGTATACAGGGTGCTCCCCTTTATATTTTTTTGTGATCATGATTTAACCTTTCTCTTTCTTTTATTATTAGAAAATTGGCTGATTTCCAGAAGGTCGCCATTAAGAAGACTTCGCTTTCTCCACGTCATCTGGCAGAGTCTAGCTCAAGATTGACCGTTTTATTATCATTATTTTCTTTTTGGTACATCCATTTTTTATATGTGTGACGTATTGACGTGCAGTAGAGGTAGGATCCGCCTTTATTTCACGCCTGTACTGATCCTTTATATGATTTGAATTTTTGTTGTTTTAATTTCATCTTAAAGTTTTTTTTCTTTCGTACCAAAAAAGAAAAAAAATTCCTCACCAGTGAACATCTTCGTGAATACGTGT
Source organism: Meconema thalassinum (assembly GCA_946902985.2). Lineage (NCBI taxonomy): Eukaryota > Metazoa > Arthropoda > Insecta > Orthoptera > Tettigoniidae > Meconema > Meconema thalassinum. Next base: position 252,579,813 of record OX336393.1, read on the forward strand.
GTATGAAAATATATGTGTGTTTGAGAAAAGAGACTTGCGTTTCGTCAAGCCTTTTATGGAAGTTATGACGTTCAAAGAACTTTTAATTAAGCTGCGTCTTATGAATAAGAGAAATGTGAGAACATTTTATTATGTCTTAATTTTTCATGTGTGTATCTGGTGTACATGATGTAATCTTCTTTCCTTCACCCTGTTCAAATGTATCTAATCGAAGAATGTTATTTTATATAATTTTGTTATGAAAAAGAAAAAATTCTTTTATGCCTTTGTTATGTAAAAGAATTTTTTTTGGAGAAAGCGGTGGAATTTGAACCACTTTTCAGAATTTATTGTAATTATTATTATTATCATCATGATTATTATTATTATTATTGTCATGTGTTGTGACATCTCTATATTACGCCTCGAGAGTTTAAAAGTGCGCAGTTTGTCTGTATGTATCTCTCTGTCTAACGTTGTGCAACCCCTGGCTACATACTGCCTTGTTCTCTCGTATTGGCTAGTGTTGTTGCTACCTTGCATTTTGTTGTGCAATTCGTTCTGCCATTGGCTCTGACAATATTTGACGCGAGTTTGGGGCCACTCCCAAACTACGCATTTGATTTTTCTGAGAGGCTTCTCTCCCCTCTGGGGGGACAGAAGCTAAGTCAGTCTTAGACGCGCCGAGATGTAAGGCGAACGTGTGTATTCGGGCAGAGGCCCACCCTCATGGCGCAGCGGAATGTGAGTACGGCTCAATGTATTTCTATCTAACGCAATGTAATTGTTTTTGTTAAACGTTCCTTCTTTTGCTTAATTCTCTTTCCTTTTCAAGATGTTATTGTTAGTATTTTAATCCTTGAACCAGATCTCCGGGACCTTGCGTAATGTCATACGGCGGAGTTCTTTTTGTTGCTTTTGTTATGTGCCCTTCTCACAGTTTTATTATTTTGGTTAATACCTGTAAGATTCGAAAGTATTGCGTTTCTGCGTCTTGGCTTATATATATTTCCTGTCGGGCCTTAGTGCTCGTCTTTTGCGTCGGTGTCTCTTTGTACCACAAATGTTTCATTTGATTGGTAGCAATTGGACCTTTGTTTGTGGACAGTATGTGTGAGGTAACGGGACTGATGTCCAACGTCCCACTAATACGTGTCCCTTTTGTTTATAGAATATATGTGACGGTGGTTAACTGGGATTTCTCCAGCTCCGATGTCATATTATTCTTTTTTTTTATATGTTGCGTTGGTGCGGCATTATGTAGGGAGTATAAGCCTATTTTTTATAGCGTGCTTTCGATTTTTACCGGTCTCTTTCGTCCCAAGTCAATTGTAATGTAATGTATCTCCGTATATCTCATTTTCCTTTTGTTTTGTTTTTCTCTTTCGATTTTCGCCGTATTACATAACTTAATTATAATTCCCCTTGTCTTCTCCTTCCTCCTATCTCCGTGAGATCTCTCTCCCCTTTGTTTTACTCCCCTCACTCCTCCCCCTTCCCTCCGGTATGTTTACATAACATCATGAAAAACTTCGCGTCTCGTTAATATTCGATTTTTGAATTTTTGCAAGTTTGGCGTTTCTCTCTGGCTTTCGTAAGTTTCATTTTATTTTCTTTCATGTTCGTATAGTTTCGTTAGATTCATATTGTTGAGCTGTTACTCAGGTTCTGTCGTGCTTTTTAGTTTTTAAGTCTTTATTCTTGGTTTTGGGTTTCTTTTGTATTATTGAGCTTGTATTAGCTTGCCTTTTTTCTTTGTTTTAAATAATTTGTTTATTTCGTGTACACGCTCTTTCTTTTATCCTCAATACATTTTTATATTTTAAGTAATATAGCTCCCTTGTCTTGTCATTTCTTATATTTAAGTTCCCCTTCCTTATCCTTATCCTTATCTCGATTTCGTCAATCTTGTCTTTGTGACGTAACAAAGGCACGATTAACACGTCTCTGGGATTTGTTTAATTAATTTTATGGGAATCTCATTTTTGCACTTTTGATTGTTGCATTAAGCAATTATTTGTTTGCATTTGGTTTTTTGGAAATCATCTTTTGCTCGCTCCGAAAACCTTGGGCCCAGCACCGGGTCGAGCAAGACGTCTTTTCCCCCATCCATTTGCGACCTTGTTGATTTTATTCTTCCACTGCTACTCTGACGCGCATTATTATTATTATTATTATTTCCAAGACCTGTAGTGGCGCAAGTTCAACATCAGTAAATGTGAGATCCTGTTAACGACCAGGAAAAAGGACAGAACAATGAATGGGATAACACTTGGAGGTGGACAGCTGAAGAAGGTGGAAAGTCTCAAGTACTAGGGAAGTATAGTGGAGGAAAATGGGAGAAATGACAAAGAGATTACGGAACGTGGCAGACAGGCAGAAGCTTTTCTGAGAAGCATTAGGAGCTTAGTGTGGAATAAAGATGTCCCACAAAAAAGCAAGGAAGTGTTATACAGAAGCTACTATATCCCGATACTGACCTATGCTTCAGAAACGTGGACAATGAAGAAAAGAGACATAAGCAGGATTCAGGCAAGTGAAATGAAGTTCCTGCGAAGTAGGATCGGAGTAACAAGAAGAGACAGGGTGAGGAATGAAAAGGTCAGGGAAATAGTGAAAGAGGAGCCCTTGCAAGGTAGGATTGAGACATCAAGACTGAGGTGGTATGGACACTTAAAGAGAATGGAAGAGAAGAAGATTCCCAAGAGGATACATGAGATGCAGATGCAGAAGAAACGACCAAGGGGAAGACCAAGAGATAGATGAGGAGTGGAGGAATGTGTCAAGAAGAGAGGCGAGGACTGGACCAGAGTGACAGCGGAGAGGTGGTGGGAAGAAAGGACTAAGTGGCGGCTTATGTTCCAAACAGACCCAGCCTGGGGCTGGAAACTGTACAAGATGATGATGATGATGACTTTGTTAATACTAGATTATGGTTAGCGACTTTAGTCACACAAAATAAGATAAAACAAACAATATTCAAGGATTTATTAATTTAAAGCTTCACTAGGGTACTCATCTTCTCTTCAAATTTCTCTGCTTCAGAACGGGCGTCGTTCAATATCTTCAATATCTTTTTTCCAATTCCTGGAGATCTTTCGTGGCCTTTCTTTCGACTGCCACCTTAGCCGTCGCTTCGCACCTGTTTTACTTCCTTGAACACGGCCTAGGAGTTTCGGCAGTATGGACTCTTGCTCACGGTTATCTTTTCTACTCCACCAGCTGCCATCACAACGTCCTGATCAGTAAGCATTCCATCAGACTTGCTTCTTTGTGATTGACGATCATGCTCTCCTTGTTCAGGGAGAAACCTCTGTCTAGAGCTGCATTGTTGTGATAAAAAATCAGTATCATTTTAACGAAGGTTGTGAGATCGTATTTGGCAGGAACTGAGGAAGGTGCTGAAGCCACTAATTCAGACCACAGCACGTCGAGCCGTGGCTCTTTTCCGTCGAACTGCTTCAAATGCAAAGTGACGGAGGGCAGTCAGAGAAGTGCGGAGTAGCTGCTCTTGATGCGGTTAGCCATTGCACCAGAAATCAAATTATTCTGATTACAAAGAATTTTCAGGGCAATGACGATCCTAACTTCTTCCAACTTAGGAGTCTCAGCGACTCCTATAGGGTCTAGGAAGGAAATAGCACGGGTCATCTTGTGAGCAAGAGGTGACCTCTCTTTGATTTTTTCAGCCCTAGGATACGATTGTGCGAAATTGCAGCACATCCGCGTCTGGAATTTTCTGAGATCTTGAGTTGTTAGCTTCTTTAAGGGCTGCTCTTGTCGAGAAACCCAGGTCTCCTCTGTGAATAACAATGCGGACTGATTCCTGTATGTCATTGTCAACAACGAGCGCGGCGCGCGTAGCCCTGCGCGGAGAGGGTACGGCCGGCGGTCGGCCAGGCAAAGCATGCATTCGACGTTGGCTGGGTTCTCATCCCGCTTAGCGCTCTATCGGTGTCGCAAATTGCGAGTGGCAGAGCGGTCTGCAGGCGAAATAGAAGACTGAGTGGGAGGACTCTACCGAGCGTAGAGTAGAAGTCAGGCATTATGAAACTTTTCAAGATTTCCCATATCAAGTGCAAATTTCCTGTATAATTCCCGTATTTTTCCCGGGTCACTAAAATTCCCGTATAATTCTTGTATTGCTCGACACCCTGAAATACCCTTTTTACTGTATTACGTTTGTCTATTTTAGCCTGAAATCTTATTTTTATCTCTCTGTTTTTTTGTTTTGTTTTGCAAGTCAGCGCAGCACCCGATCACAAAATTCTAGTAACAATCTCAACAGATATTTATGAATATTTATGTTAAAACATATAATAAAGTTATAATTATCGTCGAACATAAACAGTTGTATGCAACTCGCCTATAATGGTAATTAAGACACTCGTTATAATGATGGTCATTATAACACTATTTTTCATTATGAAACAGTTTCTCCCACCAATCACAGCTCAAGAAACAGTTGTTTGACCAATTAGATAAGGATACCTTCGTTCATGCCCTCAAAATCCAACATGTCTATATAAATTACCGAAAGTGCACCGTCCATATGCTCGCCTAAATAAACTGGTGAATATGAGACAAGAAATAGCACTGTACCTTAATATCCCCAAATCCAATTTCTACTCAGCGCATTGTTTTCAAACGAATCGTTGACATTTTTACTAAATACTGGTGCTCAATCTGCACATATGGCTTTGAAGCGCAAAGAGCGCAGGCGTCGGTCGGTCAGAGAGCTTGGAAATCAGAGATATGCTACCCAGCGCAGCATTCTCCAAGAATATTTATGTTAAAACATATAATAAATTTATAATTATCGTTAAAGATACGAGAAAATAGAATTTTGAAATTGAATTTGTAGCACTTTCATCTTGAAAAATAGCATTTTGGAGCATTTTGAAATTTAAAAATTAGCATTTTGTAGCATTTAAAAGTTTGTCACCAGGTACAATAAACAGGTTCAAAATAATATGCACGGAAACTAATTCAAACATGTGCAGGATTGGAAATATGGGCATTTCTGATAAACGGCATAAGCATTTAATATAACTCTCCTGTAGTGTGTGTGGTTTTTATTTTTACTAAGGGAGTGTTAGAAGTATTAAAATCCTAATATCATTATTACAGAAATGTAGAAACTTGACATCATACATTTTTCAGAAATGTGAGATCTCTGAAAATAAAGGCATCAGCCTGGCTAATTGGCAAGATTGAGTTAAAGTGCTGTCGGTTGGTTGTATGACGTGAGACGAGGGTACCTAAGCTATGCTCAAAAGATCAACAATCAACAATATCAGGTGTTGTGAAGCAACTCAAATATTGAGGGCCGGCGGAGAGTTGTATTAGTTCACTGGTACCAAGGTGCCAATTGTTAGAATAAAGCGAGCTGTGGTCAGGCAATAATGCTTGTCTTACGAAGTTTACTGTGTGGCAGGTGGAATGACGACAATACCAGGCTGTCCTAGACTCGATGGACGAATTGGTTCAAATTCTGAGGATGTCTATGAAATCCTTTTGTGTGGTTTTCCTACTAACTCCTTGCCAAGTTCCATTCATTTCTTTTAATAACTTATCTTATGAGGTAGGATTCAAGAAGTGCCATTTGACCATTAAACCACCGGCAAATAGAAATTCAATGTCCCTCATCCATGGCCCTCATTGAAAAGGAAGTAATAATGTGAATCATACATTTACTTAACTTTGTGTAAATATCACACAATGGATAATTAACTAAATAATAAAATGTATGTTTACTACCTCATTATTTCCTGACCACACTGCGACTCTTGACTGACAATCTGTAAAACAGTATCCGAATTCACGGAGAAATCGCCGGACGACATGTAACATAACCTATAACTCACACATGGTAGAGAATACTTTCATCATATTATACAACATTTCCCAAAGCAAAGAGAACGCCTAACAAAAATTGTCTATTCATATCACGATACGTACTTGAGAGTTTTCATTTTCATTTCAAATACAAGAAATGAGGGCCGGCACGATATAAACCTATATAAGCATAACCTTATTGCTCTAATTTTTTAAAAGAATCGGACAAACGATTGGAATATTCCTTTTATTAGCACAACCAACTGAAACTACGAAATAATTTCTCCAAAATCATCGTTTTACTGGCGATAAAACAGTGGATATTATGCAGCAATAATAACAGCACCATCTTCAAATTAATTTTTACCGTAATAGATTGTTTTCACGACAATAATCGATGTTCGTACATATCGATTATTACTCGTAAATATCGATTATATAGCCGATATTTTCATTGCTGGGAACTCGCAAATTTTAAAGTTGAAGCACGAAAATGTAATAAAACATAATTATTCAACATTAATCGGTAAATTCGGCACTTTTCGCATGTATGGGAATAATTCGCAAGAACCCTTACTTATCGCACTTTGTCGCACATTCAGTTTCGCAAATTTTGGGTATACATAGTCATATTAGTTACCAGGTAGTTGAAAAAAGGAGAAAAAAAAGGAGAAAAAAGTAAAATTCGCATTTATCGCAATTGCGATTTTCCCGTATCTCTAATTATCGTCGAACATAAACAGTTGTATGCAACTCGCCTATAAGGGTAATTAAGACACTCATATGGAAATTATAAAACTCGCATACGCTCATTTTATAAACATACTAGTGTCTTAATTATAGCCATTATAGGCTCGTTGAATAACGTCCTTTGAAGTTAATATTATTTAGTGTAGCTGCCGCTACAGTTCCATTTACAGATTTGCCATCCATTTGTGAATGGACACAGAATCAATCTATGTCCACCCAACGGAGTCGGAGATGAGATGCGATGAAATTCCACGTAGCTGATGGTTTCTACGAACGGATGCCCTTCCTGACGCCAACTTGACGAGAGATGAAATGAAAGTTCAATTTTAAGTAGTTCCAACTTTGGACATCAGATGCCACTGTCACCCAGCGGCAATCATTGGAACTTGATAGAGCGTTTCTAACCAAATAACCTACAAATTTAGCTACACACTACCAATTGTAGTGGTAGGTTCTTTTTCATGCCATAAATCTATGACATGGGCCCACTGGCTTTACTTCCCCTCCAAAGGAAGGCATACTGAAGGATTTTAACGCTCTTAAAAATCCGACGACTTCAGCCGGGTTTGAACCCACGATCTTGGGCATAGCAGTTCAGCATGCTACCAACTATGCCACCAAAGCTGTTCAAATGGACACAGAATGAAGTACAAAAGTAAACTATTGTGGAGAATTAGAACTAGACTCCTTTGAAATAAATAAACAAGGCACTTCCAGACAGGTAAAGGATTTACCTGATCTGAGGATAAGGATATTTCTTAAATCTCTCACTCACCAATAAAAAATATAAAAAAAATATTGAACAACAAAATCTTATTTTCAGCACATCTGTACATTTTTTGAAGTAACAAAAAATACCATTGCCTATTGTTTTATTACAATAAAGGGAGAATAAATCTTTTAGGCATACAGCAAATATAAGTTCTTCTAAGAAAACTAAACTATTTGTACCTTTTTTTCTTTTGTTTTGTGTTTTTTGTTTTACAGCAGCAACAGTTGCTAATTCTCCAAGACAAAACAGTACCATACATGTTAAAAAAAAACTGAATCACACTGATTCAATAGCTTTTCAAGTTCAAATACACATAGCAGTAACATACATACTACAATACTCCTGCAACATTACAGAACATCTTGTAATAGCTTTATGACATTGCTTCCTATTATTGGCAAACCATAAAAAAGGTAATTGTTATGTCCACACATTCCAGCTGATACTATGAGTATCCATATTAATCTCTGGACCACAAATTGTGGCTATCTAATTGATAATGACTACCACAGCACAGTTACTTAAATTATAGCAACAATTAACAAATATTAGAAAGAACACTGAATAACAAGAAAATTCATAGTTTTTTAAAAAGGTCCTGTACAAAGTTCATGGTCTAGACTAGAAGGTGCAACAACACAGCTTCATATCTGTTTATTCACTACAGATGATGCACTGAATACAGACGATGCAACTCAGTGTCTCTCCTTCTAATAAGAGGCGCAGGAAATCGAGATATTTTGCAACAACAAAGACACTGGGGAATACGATTGTTTAACGACTAGAAACTACAGTAGAACTTCGATAATCTCAACACACTACTAATATATATACAGCAAGTGAAATGAGAAAACTAAACCGAAAGCACTCATTGAAGTGGGGAGAGGAGGTGCACATGGCTAATATGGAAGAACATGAGGCTTCAAGTCTTACTTTAGCTTATGGTATCTCCAACCATCAATATTTAGCTACCACAATGTCTTTCTTCATACTAGTTTTACAGTTTTGTACATCTGCATGTGTGTATGTGCACACCAGCCCTGACTGCAAACTAGTAACAATGGCTTTTGAGTTGCAGCAGTTTACGCGATCTACTCTCCAATTCTGACGTTCCATTTACCACTGCCATATGGCAGTGAAGTCAGAACTCTAGTGGGCAATCTGATGCAGAGATTTAATTTTGTCTTGTCATCACCAGAAATCTTATATGAGCCAACATCGAATGACTTGGAGAGCTGTGGATTTTCGCCACCCTTCAAAATCCTGACTTCTTCAGACAGGAATTGAACCTGCAATCTTGGAATCATGAAACGAACACTTTACCACGGGGCCAACAAGGAAGCTCAATGTTCAAACCGCTCAAGTTGGAAAGGCCTACCCCTTTCCACTGTGTCTCAGTGTACCCTGTACTCTGCCTCGGTAGTGCAAACAGTATACCTTCAAATATAATATACAGTAAAACCTCGATTCATCATGTTTTGGCAGAGCAAAAATAAAAAAGGGATGGATTTGGGAAACTGATATACATGGGATTGTGTTCAAAATGTTTAGAAATTCTGTTTGTAATAAATTATAATCTTTAGAGGTTACAGAGAGGTTCTCAACCACTTACTAACATTCAGCTTTTAAAAAAGGAATTTCACTATTCTGATTTAATATCACATAGCATATTTTTGATAGATTATAAGAGCACTTCCAATTCTCAACCATACTGTCAACGGGAAGCAAGTTGAGAAAGAATCGTGACTGCGACGAGTATGAATGAGTGAATCTAAACACAAAAATAATTTGAGTTGTTAGTCATGTGCTCAGATTACGACCCCTCATCAGCAATATCACAACGCACCATTTGAAACAAAGAGTGGTTTTACATCCCTATTAAGCTTTTAGAGATGCTGAATTTTGCCCCAAAGGAGATCTTTAATGAGGAAGTAAATTTACTGACACGGCTCCCTCATATTTGTGCACCCTCAAATGTCAACCGACTGTGCCAGAATTCGATCCTGCAAACTTGGACACAGTCGATGGGAACATTAAAGCTGCGTGGCCAGTCGAGCTAAATTTGAATATACTAACTTGTGCCTAGACTCGCAAATTCAGCATAACTTAGTTCTTAGAGGAAAAATTGGAACAAAAAGTATTGTTTCCAGGTATAAACCACACATAATTTGTCCTCAACGTATTCATGGCCTTAAAAACAATGTTCCTTTAACCTAAATTTGAGTGTTAAAAATATTTTGCCCTTTTACAGATGCCATATACATTTACAGTACACATTTTCATAAAATCTCATTGACTAATTGCATTAGAATAACAAACGTAGTGCATATACTTGAACAATGTATACCATGTGCTTAAGTATGGAGAAGGCTATTTAACCCAAGATCGGTTGAGGGGGAGGGTAGCGATAACAAAAGATTTTCTCGAACCGCCATTTCTGTTTCTTTTATTCTGCTGACATGTTCTCCAATCTAACTGATCGTTGATATGATATGAATTGGATAATGCCGGCAACGTTTTCTGTGCTAGCATTGGAGGGAACTAGACTGCTATTTGTGAATGAAGCAGCACGATATCAAAGACGATAGATATTCAGAGAATGAAAGTATATAATAATGTAATTAATTAGTTCCCTCCTAGGCATCCAATATATTATTTTGCACATTACATTGTTTATCATTCATTCCATTCCTGACCCGGTCGGAGACTGGAAGCAGGCTGTGGATTTTCAATATCATTTGAATAGATCCCATACGTTTAAAATAATAGTCAATGTTTTCTACAGCACTCTGTGTTTATTTGTATAATAAGGCATTTTGATTTACTTATGTATTGTAGCCAAATCTGATAAAAAATAAATGAAAATGTTCCATAAGGTGACAAACGAATACAAATAGAATCTTTTTAGCACGAAAACTTGCGATAGATATCCGTGAGAGAGACGGAAACTTCTTGATCTTCAGCGTGAGCGCCGCGCTAACATCTCGACCGATGACATGGTGTTAGTAGGTTAGACCGATGTTGGGTTAAACCATGAGAGTTGAGAAAAATCATGATTGTGTCGAGTAGGAATGAGAATTGTGTTATCAAGTGAATCGGAAAAAAAAAACCACACAAGTTGATTGTTGAGTGCTCGAATTTAATACGCTGGATTCGAATCGACTAACGTGTCTTGACTTGGAAATTTGGTAGAACAGAGACGTGGGAGGACAAATTGGAACTAAAAAGTATTGTATTTGATGCAGGAGTTTACTGCTCAGCAGCATTTAATGTATTTGTATTGGAACCAATTGCGCCCTGGAACACAACATATGGTGCCAAAGGCGAACAGTTCAGCATTGACGTTTACAATGGATGCACTTGAAATTATACAAGTGATTCCTTTCTCTTATTTCTCCCCTAGCTCTACAGCCTTGTCTACCTAGCAACCACTGCTCAGCCGTATGGCCTGAAGTTTGAGATGTGACGCATCTCATCGGCCATTAATCTTGGGGATCTAGACTGAAGTTGCCTCTCAGATCAGACAGCTACTCATTTGTCTCCATGAGGCTGAGTGCACCCTGTTCCAGCCCTCAGAGCCACCTACTAGTCATAACTTGAGAATCTGTTCAAACCTCAGAATGATACATTTGCAAATTACAGTATATACAAACTTTACCAAATTATCATTTATGTAGTGTAGTGTATCATTTGGGTATTTATTTCAGTAGTCAGTGTTGTTTATCTTAGGGGCTTTGCGACATTGTGGTCATGTAGTCCTGTGCACTTGGACATGTAGTAATAATAATAATAATAATAATAATAATAATGTTATTGGTTGTACGTCCCTTGTAACTACTGTGGCTTTTAGAGTCACCGGGGTATCGGAATATTTCCCCGAAAGGGATCTTTAGCATGCCAGTAAATTTACCGACATGGCTCCCTTGCATTTGCGCACCCTCAAATGGCAACTGACTGCGCCAGGATACGATCCTACAATCTTGGACATGGCAGGCAAAACTTGGGTGGGTGTAATTTATATAATAACCTGTGTTATTATTAGGGACCTGAAAAAAATCGCATTTGCGATAAATGCGAATTTTCAAATTCCGTACAGAACAGCAGTACGCTAATCATGGCTTCTATTGTTCCGATACTGCAACAGTATTTTGCAAATATTGTAACTGCCATGTTGGGTGGGAGAAGGACAATACTCAGAAACATATTACATCGGTAAAACATGTTGCGAAGCGACGAGAAAGCGCAACAGTTCCTGAACCCAAACAAACCTCTGTTATTGAAAAACTACAGGGTGCCAAACAACGGAAGCATGACAAGGACTACTTCACAAAAAGAACTGTTGAAGTATTTGCAAAAGCAAATATTCCATTAGAAAAGCTTGAAAATGAAACTGTAAGAGCGTGGATTGCTGAATTTTCAAGTCAAGGGGAGTGGACAGTGAGCGTCTTTTGTCGCACTACAATACAGTTGTTACAGACAGAAGGTGTAACTTGAAAGAGTGCAACGCCGAGTTATTTACAATGCTTTCATTTGAACATTAAATTGTATCTGAAGTGTCGCCAATAAAGTCATATAGTCCGTAAGAATCCGGAAAAATTTAGATGCTAATTTTCCAAAAATAGTTGCTAAATAGGGGAAAAAATAAATGCTAATTTGAAGGAAAATAGATGCTAAATTTTCAGGTCCCTAGTTATTATGATGGCTGTACTAGTGTGTGCATTTGTGAAGTAGGTATAGGATTGGGAAGGAGATGGCCGTTGCCTTAACTTACGAACCATCCCGAAATTTGCCTGGAGTAGAAGGGGGGAAACTACGGAAAACTACTTCCGGGATGGCTGAGGTGGGAATCGAATCTTCCTCTTTTGCCTCAAGAGGCTGTGTATCTCGTTCCAGCCTTCTCACCAGAATTAAAATTTCTTGGCAGAGCCCAGAATCCAACGCTGACCTCTGGGAAGAGAGCCAAGAACGCTAGCCGCTACACCACGAGGTGGTCTATTTACTTCAGATATTACGAAGATTATTTTGAGTAGACTATATTAATATTTGGCCTGTTTGCCATCTCTTGATGAATGCAGTACGTTTGCATTTGTCTGTTGGCACAGGCTAGAGTAAAATGTGGCTTTTCACCAATGTCTCAGTCTCACTCATGACTGTGATTATATGGAAGCTACTGAGGTATGGGTGGTGCTTAGTAATGACATTCAGGGCACAGTCAGTGCCTATGGTGCTGTGAAAGGTTCTAATCATAGGGTTAGTACTACTGTTCCGACTCAGTGAGGAAAGCAATGGCAAACTACCTCGCTCCTCATCTTGCCTAGTACGCCTCAATATAGCGCTGCCTTGGGTTTTTGTGGGTATCTACCCACATTACCTAACGGCGGTACTTTTGAGGATCCAACCAGCCTTTGGGCTGACTACCTAACAGACAGATATTAATATTAACTGTCCAAGATTTTTGGGCTCTCTTCTACATGCTGACCGACAGGACAACAATCTTTACGTCAAACCCACAATGAGCAATTTGAAAAATGAAGAAAAAAAGTATTATTCAATAAGTACAAAGCTCTTTAAGACAGTGTATATTTGTGATTCACAAAAAGAGAGGACAACCAATCTACATGCCCACTGAATAATACAAATGTAAAGTTTTGAAGCCATATTTTCCAGCGTTGCCTATACGAATACGAACTGTTTGTTGTAAATCTTTAGTCCGTCAACACGAATTTGTCCAATGCCTGGACAATGTATATAACATAACTTAGGTAAATAAACACTCCAAAAATAAAAATGTATTATGATCACTATTGATAATAATAATAATAATAATAATAATAATAATAATAATAATGATAGTAATTACACCATTATTAATAGTGATCATAATTAATCCATGTAATATTTTCAGGCTGACCGGCTTTACTGTTATGTGGGCTTCTTGTTTGGTTGTTTAAATGCACTCTTGAAACAAGTTGTCCATATTTATAAAATCAGAGCGCAAATTCGCCACTGCTGCGGGTAATTCTCTTTCTTTCCAATGCACAATCAGTTACTTGTGAGGGCCTCATGTGTATAGATCACCCACCTGGCTTAACTGTTATGTGGGCTCGACGCAGCACAGTTCTGGCAGGGGCTATCATCTTGTTTATTTGTTTAAAACCACTTCTTAAACAAATAAATATAATTCTGTCAACTTTTCAAGAAATGCATGATTTTTCCTACTATTGAGACAATTTGGAATATTTTGGCACAAATCACACCTTCTAACTCCCTTTGGTTTAAGAGCTTGAGTTTTGTGAAACATACACCTAAGCGGTTTATATAATATACAGTATATAGATTGTACCATTGGGCAAATTCGTGTTGAAACTGAAGAGAATAAGAAGCAGCTCTAGACATAAATACAGAATAAAAATAAATAATTAAATAAATATATTTATAAAAATAGACACCACTTCCTATTCCACTCCTCCGACTACTTAAAAGCTAGCAGTGATTATCTGCAAATTCATCAACTGTGTTACAGCACAGCATCAAAGTCTTGGTTCAGATTATCAAGGTTCTACTGTATTTACATATGCTAGCAAGGCAAGAGATTAGCTAGGACTCTGCTCAACAGAGGCCATTACCTGATCTTGTTTCGTAAGATCAGGAAGTTGTTCTTCATGCATGGGCTCATCGGAAACTGCAATCATAGTACGTCCCGGGGAAGGACTGTCCACAGGTCGAAACGTGAAGCCTGGGGAGTCAGCACTAGACAGGGATTCAGGAGTTCCCACAGAACTCAGAGAACCGGGGAGAGGGCTCGATGCAGTATCCAATCTTCACATGAGAACAGAAACAAAAGTAATTAAATCACAGAAAATTGGGAAAACATTACAAGACATACTACTGTATTATTAAATAGGAAAATCAGGATAGAAGGAGAAACATAGAGGAAAGAAAAGAAGAGGTGGCATTCAAGCCACTAACCCATTAAATAATTCTTCAAAGCTGCAGCTCCCAGCAAGGTCATTTGGCATCAAGGCTCATAAAGAGAGTGAGCAGTCTGTCCAAACAGTGTGTAAAGGGGGCATTTTCCCACTTGCTCTGGCATGGTTGTTCATAACCTCATAATGACTTATTTATTGAATTTTCAAAGGTGTTCCCGACTAGAAGGGCGAACTCGACATGTGAGTCTAATTTATTTATTTGTGCATTCGTCTCTATTGGTAACAGTGAACATTATTGTAGATGAATGTAGTTGAATTCTCCCTGATATACCATGAAAAATGGACATATGCAAATCAGGGGAGTTTGACTCTACCGGTAGCTGCGCAGAACAGAAGGGGGAACTCGAGAGACCGTGGTGTCCCCACTCCAAACCCACTTTCCATCAGATACACCAAGCTCAATCAAGGGTACACTCATCCAAGTGAAACAAAACTGAGAAGAGGAGGGTTCATTTCCCACCACAGCCATCCATGGTTTCCCACTTCTACGCCAGGCAAATGCCGGGACGGTTCCTAACGTAAGGCTACGGCCACCTCCTTCCCGATCCTATCCCCAATTTACAAATAAACACACTAGTACGACCATCACAATAACACAGGTCATCACACAAATTCTACACACACCCAAATGCACTAGACTACATAACCACGATGTCACAAATCCCCTTATAAGCAAAAACAACAACAAACTGTACAAGCATCACAAATGGCATCGAATATTGTGAAAATCGATTGTACGCATTCCTTGGTATTATTATTCCATTCATGTCACGTGTCAATTATAATAAATTAATTAAATGGGAAAAATTGGAAAACCTAAAGGAGATCAGAGAAAGTAAAATAAAAGTATGGAAATTGAAAGACAAAACTGTACAGGAAGATTTTCAGGAGAGATTGAAGCAACAAATCCCAATTACTGAAGTGGAAAACATAGAAGAGGAATGGTCCCACTTTAAAAAGGCATTTGTTGGTGCAGCAGAGAGTGCTTGTGGTAGGACGTCAACAAGAGTGAAAGAGAAGGAGACACCGTGGTGGAATGAGGAAGTGAGGAATGCAGTGAAAGAAAAGAAGTCTGCATGGAAAGAATAGAACCGAGATCAAACAGAAGAAAGCAAAAGGAAGTATCACGACAGCAAACGGAGGTGTAAGAAAGTGGTAGGAGAAGAAAAGAAGAAAAGTTGGGAAGAATTTACACGAAGAATGGAAACAGATGTAAGTGGCAGTAAAAGGATGCTGTATGGACTTCTAATAAGTAAGAGGAAAGAAAGAGTTACTACAAAGCTAGTGAAAAAGGAAGATGGAGAGTTGTTAACACACCCAGAAGAGATAAAGGGACGATGGAAGGAGTATTTCGATAAGCTATTGAATGTGAGCAATTGTACGGGTGAGATGGAAGTGACACAACCTGACGACTCTATAACAGAAGATGATATAACAATGCTGGAGGTGGAATTAGCAGTAGAGAAAATGAAGATGGGAAAAGCAACAGGGGTGGATGAAATCAGTGTAGAAATGATAAAGGCTGCTGGACCTGTAGGTATGCAATGGTTGTATCGACTGCTAAAGTGTGTGTGGAAACGGAAATGTGTACCAGAAGACTGGGAGAAAGGGCTAATAATACCAGTGTTTAAGAAGGGGGACAAGAAGGTGTGTCATAACTATAGAGGGATCACCCTCATATCACAGATAGTAAAAATACTGGAAAGGATATTAGAAAGAAGAATGAGAAGAAAGGTGGAAGGAGAGTTGCAAGAGGAACAGTATGGCTTCAGGAGTGGAAGATCCACAGTGGACCCAATCTTTAGCTTGAGGCAGGTGATGGAAAAGAACTGGGAATATGGAGAGGATTTGATAATGACTTTCATAGATCTAGAAAAGGCATATGATAGTGTCCCCAGAGAGAAGGTATGGGAAACCATGGTTAAGAAGAGACTGGGAAGCGAAATGTTGGAAATGGTGCAAGCAATGTACAACAACTGTGTTAGCAGGGTACTGACCCCAGTTGGAAAGACAGATTGGTTTAGGAACAAGACTGGACTAAGACAGGAGAGTGTGCTGTCACCCCTCTTGTTCATAATGGTGATGGATGAAATTGTAAAGGAAACAAAGGAAGCATATGGATATAAAGAAATGAAGTTACTGTTATTTGCAGATGATATTGTGGTCTGGGGAAGGAACACCGAAGAAGTGCAAAAACAACTAGATGCACTGAACGAAAATATTCAGAAGTACGGCCTGAAAATCAGTATAGAGAAAAGCAAGACCATGGTGATGACAAGAGGGGAAAGACAAGGAAAGGGCACTGTGAAAATTGGAAGTCAGAGTTTGGAAATTGTGGACACGTTCAAATACCTAGGAAGTGAATTGATGCAAACTGGTAGGTTGGACATGGAGTTTGGCAGGAGGGTACAGCAGAGCAATGCATTCTATCAAAGTGTAAGAAAACTTGTTTGGGATAAGGAAGTACCAAGGAAAAGCAAGGAGGTAATGTATAACGTGTACTATGTTCCCATATTAACTTATGCAGCTGAGACTTGGACCTTGACAAGCAGGCAAGAGAGTAGAATCCAAGTCAGTGAAATGAAATTCCTAAGAAGTATGATAGGAAAGACAAGGAAAGACAGAGTGAGGAATGAAGATGTTAGGAAGGAAGTTGGGATGGGAAAACTAAATGAGAGAATTGAGAAGAATAAACTAAGGTGGTTTGGACATGTAAAGAGCATGGAGGAAAATAGAATACCAAGACAGATGCTGGAGGCAAAGTGCAAGGGTAAGAGAGCAAGAGGAAGACCTAGAACAAGGTGGATTGATTCAGTTAAGAACAGCATAAGAAAAAGAAATCTGGACTGGGACAAGATTGTGGAAGAAGAATGGTGGAAGGAAAGAGGAAAGTGGAGAAGTGCCATAAATACCCCGACCCGGCAGGAACTGGATAAGGGGAAATGATGATGATGATATGATAAACGTTTTGTTTTATTACTAATTTTTGGATGAAATCACGTCACAAGTATGGTCCGCTGTCCAGCTGGAGTTTCACCTACTTTCAACATTGGTGTTGGAGTTCATCAAGGTTCTGCACTTTCGCCTCTTCTGTTAATATTGTGCATGGAAACAGTAACAGCCGACATACCAACACCTCACCCATAGACAATCTTATATGCTGATGATGTATTTCTCGCCAATCAAATTTTTGAAAATCTCGAGAATCGTGCTCTGTGCTGGGAAGATCGCCTGGGCAAAAATGGTTTAAAACTTAACATAGGAAAAACCGAATGCCTGCAATGTGGCACACAGACCAATGGTACCATGGTACATTGAAGACCATCAACTTAATAAAACTACTAAATTTAAGTAACTTGGTTCTCTGATCACTTTGGATGGCGAGACCAATCTCGACGCCCAAGCATGAGTAAATACCGCGTGGCTGAAATGGCGCCAAGTCACTGGAGTACTGTGTGATTAGGAAATACCTATCTACCTGAAAGGAAAAGTTTACAAGACCATGATAAGGCCAGTGGCACTCTACAGAACAGAATGTTGGCCAGCTTCAACCAAACACGAACAAGTCCTCCAGGGAATGGAAATGAAAATGCTGCATTGGTCCATGGATATTACAAGGCTTCACCATGTCAGAAATTAACACGTAAGGAAGCAAATGGGAGTTGCAACAATTAAAGACAAAATGAGGGAAGCGCATCTTCGCTGGTATGGGCATGTCACTAGAAGGGTTGAGAACTCTGTGGTAAAAACGGTCCTCCAATACGATCCAGGAGGGCATCGACCATAGGCGCCCAAAGAAATGATGGATGGATAGAATCAGTAAAGACGTACTGGTGTGCAGCCTCAAACCCGAAGATGCCCTTGACAGGAAGAATTGGCGAACAACAACCAAGCAAGTGGAACTTACACCAGCAAGGGAAATACGCTAGGAAAGAAGAAGAAGAAGAAGAAGGAAATTGTAATGGTATTTTTTCTCGAAACGTGCATTTGTTGAGTTCGCCCTTCTGTTCGAGAACTCCTCATATGATTTCACAAACATCTTTAGAAACATGACTTGGTATCCTAACATAGAATTTTCCTTACTTAGACCAACAAGTATCACGTCTTGGCATGCTGCACAAAATTGCAAATGAGACCACAGTGAGTATTTTCAGATCATAGGTAGTAGTGGAAAACAGCTGACTAAATTACCAGTCAGTCGTAACTAAGCAGTGTAGGCAACACATGAAACACAAAAACTAAGCCTAAAAATCCCACATAAGAAAATTTAGCAATAATGCAAGACTGACTCTACAGCCATTTAATTGTAGAGTACCATACTTAGAAGATTTAAGGCCTCAAAGATGGGTTAAAACTTAATATTTTCTGTAATTGATACACATACACAATTTATTCAAAAATTAGAATTTCAATATTTTTTAAAATGTCCATGTTAATTCCACACACAATACACAGAGACAAAATTTCATCTCATAAGCCTGCATTTCTTAAGATGAAAATAGGCTAAAATTATGAGTGAATGCAAATGAGGGCATCCTCCTTGTGGGTTAGCAGTTGGCCATCATTATTTTAAGGGATAAATATCTGCAAGAAAGGTAAAGTTAAGACTCGAGTGAAAATCCACAGCCTGCTTCCAGTCTCCGACCGGGTCAGGAATGGAATGAATGAAGCTCCCATCTAGCGGCGAGGATATGAACTGTGCCGGCTGCCGAGGCCTAACGCACTCCTCCGGGGCAATGATTAAATGAATAACAGATGAAATGAAATTATAGTGGAGAGTGTTGCTGGAATGAAATGTTGACAGGGAAAACCGGAGTACCCGGAGAAAAACCTGTCTGCCTCCGCTTTGTCCAGCACAGATCTCACATGGAGTGACCGGGATTTGAACCACGGACCCAGCGGTGAGAGGCCAGTGTGCTGCCGCCTAAGCCACGGAGGCTTTAAAGTTAAGACTCGAGTATATAAGATAAATTGGAAATGAAATGCCACTATCCACCAACCTGTTAGTATGTGCCATAAGTAATCCTCCTCTGTCCACAATGTAACAATTTGCTCGTTTGGCTGGTGGTGATGCATATTGATCTTCTTCCAGCTCACATTTCCGTTTTACAGGTCCTAATGAGCTTGGTCGCATTGGTACAGGGCTCTGACTCCTCCTATAAATTATAAATATGCATGAATTAAAACAGAAGACGAATTGTATTCTTTAAAGGAAAATACAGTAAAACTGTATTCATAAGTTATTCAGGGGCCTGAAGAAGAAAACATATGGTCATCATTGTGAAAGACACCAAACTGAAATTCAACACAATGTCTAAGTGGAGAGGTGGGGAGAAGGACTGTTTACAGTGGAAATCTATATTTGGAATAATATAAACTTACTATAAACAGTTCACACACACTACCTGCAAAAATTTATTAAACTTCTAAATAAAGAAGATGGCACCGACTTCTTGGGTTGAGCGTTCATTCAAACAGAGAAATATGATACTTAGATGATAAATAAATTACAGGTATGATACCTTTATCATCGGTATTCAATTCAATATGACAAAGAGGGCCAAACACTCTACAGCTAATGAATATAAAAACACTCGCTATGCATTGAAAATAATAATATCGTAAGGCTTCGGGTGCCGGCTGAAAGCTTTTGTTATTTGACACCCAGAGGGTAGCTTGCATGTCGAATTTAGTCGTTCCTTGAAATGCTATGAAAGTCAAGGAGGTTAGATATCTAAGCTCCTTGACACTATAGCGCTTTCTAGTAGAGAATGGAGGAACTTTGTGTTGGCAAAAATCACGAGATTAATTTTGCCATTATGAACACGGCCTACTGAATTAAAGTGAGTTCTTTAACATGCCAACAACGTATGACATGCATGTCGTGATTTTTGCCACCTTTCAAAAATCACCTACCACGGCCAGGGGCGAACCTGTAAGCTTGGGGTTGGCAGCCCGACATGTTAGCCACTCACCCACCGTGGCAAGCTATGCAATGAATATCCTTTAACATGAAACAAGAGTCTGGGTGGAGGTCGTTCACAGCTTACAGAGCAGTAGTTGACAGATAACACCATGCACGCTCACTGAATCGCGACTCTCTACTGTTAATATTAGCTTTCATGATAATGCAAAAGTAAAGTTAAGGTAAAGGTAAAGAAATATTTAGCAAGCACTGAACACTCAAACAAGCCGCCCTATGGCGATATTATTTCAGTGGTTTTATATTGTCAAGTTGTAGGCTATTGAATGGCAGGCGGTAATTTGAACACTATGACGGGAAACAATAGCTTGTGCTCTATTATCGCCTGCCGCAAGCGAACTGACACCAATAAATAAATTATCCTCAGTCACTTGGTAAGGGTTTGACACCCTCCATCCCTTCACTGTCCCTAAAATCACCACCACCATCATTATCCTCGTCAGAGCTTGATGAATTGCCTAGGTTAAATTTCATTTCATCCAACGCCTTCAGTATTTCTTTCTGTACATGCTGTATGGCATGTGTCCAGTCCTCGGGTCGAACTTTGGCGAAGTAAAAGTAAACGAAACAATTACAATGAAAGGAAATCCGACACAGTGGTTAACAAGCGACTGAAACAATGCCTGCCCAAACGACAAGAATTCTGTCACTTGTGTGGTGTATTTTGTAGCCACAAGTTGGTGACGGGTGTTTGATAGTAGAATGTCCGGAGCTGTGAGATATTGTTTGTAGTTTTGGAAAATTATGCATGTGTGATTCATTTGCAGCGAGTGTTTACACAGAGTTTAAAACAATTTGGTATGTGCATCTCTCCTGCGAAAGAAGAGCCTTATGTTTTCCCCAAAGACCATGGAAAAGCTAAAAACAGTAAAATTCCACACGCCACGAATACGTTTTAATTTAGATTTATTTTATCAAAGTAGGTAATAGAAAATAAAATAATGCAAAACAATATTAAACAAGTCACTTTGATAAACAAGATTGTTACTAGGAACTTCAGTTATACACAACACAAAGTTAAGTTATTTCGACCGCACTAATTTCCGAATAGGAACTGTAGGCTAGTCACACACAAAATAAAAGAAGTCACTTGGTCAATACTAGATTGTAGTTAGGAATTTAGTCACATAAAATAAGATAAAACAAACAATAATCAAGGATCAGACTTGCTTCTTTCTGATTGACAATCATGTACTCCTTGTTCAGGGAGACACTTCTCTCTAGAGCTGCACTGCTGTGATACAAAATCAGTATCAATTTAACGAAGCTTGTGAGATCGTTTTTGGCAGGAACTGAGGAAGGTGCTGGCCACTAATTCAGACCACAGCACATTGAGCCGTGGCTCTTTTCCATCAAACTGTTTCAAACGTGCAGTGATGGAGGGCAGTCTCAGAAGTGCGGAGTACCTGCTCTTGATGAGGTCAGCCATTTCACCAGAAAGCAAATTCTTCTGATTACAAAGAATTTCCAGGGCAATGACGATCCTATCTACAGCCAAACAGGAGTCTCAGCGACTACTATAGGGCCTAGGCAGGAAATAGCACGGGTCATCTTGTAAGCAAGAGGTGACCACTCTTTGATTTTTTCAGCCATACGAATGTACAATTTTCCGCAGTTGGTGCAAAATGGTCTGAAATTTTCTGAGAACTTGAGCTGTTAGCTTCTTTAAGGGCTGCTCTAGTCGAGAAACTCAGTATAGCCGTACATACTTCTTTCTGGGTTATCAGGGCGTGGTTGTTATTTCACAATTAGGGAGTTTTCTTTTAAAAATAACATCTTTCTCCATTTTATTCTTCTAGTATTTAACACTAAGCATCAATCACTAACACTTCACTTCTCGGGATCTTTTCACATAAAACCTTATCTACTTCCAAGACCAAAAACACAATAAACATCTCAACAGATACTAACATGGAACAATACCCTCTCTCCAAAGATAAAACGGACAGATACTCTAATACAAAATCTAGCAGTATGGACTTTAACAAGAATAGACATAGATATATCTAAAAACAAAACAGCATCAAAAAAGGAACATATAAAAGAAACTGTACAAAACATCTAACTTCATTGGCAAGGCCACCTGCCATGCCACACAGAGATGCAAACTGCCCTCCCAGCATGAGCCATTTCCTTACCTTACAAACCCAAAGAAAATGAACAGTGACACCAGGTCGGAAAAACAAGTGGTCTCCTTTGTGAATTACAATGCGGATTGATTCCTGTCTGTCATTGTCAGCAACGAGCGTGGTGCGCGCAGCCCCGCGCGGAGAGGATACAGCCGGCGGTCGGCCAGGCAAAGCATGCATTTGACGTTGGCTGGGTTCTCATCCCGCTTAGCGCTCTATCGGTGGCGCAAATTGCGGGTGGCAGCATGGTCTGCAGGCGAAATAAAAGGCCGAGCGGGAGGACTCTACAGAGCGTTCGGAGGCTAAGAAGTCGGGCGTTATGAGACTTTTCAAGATTTCCCGTATCAAATACGAAATTCCCGCATGTTTCCCGGGTCACAAAAATTCCCGCATATCCTGTATTTCCCGTATCTCTCGACACCCTGCCACCCTATGAATATTTTTAAAAAAAGGACTCGAGAGGAGAAGGACCAGTCTTGCTCGGCGACAACGAGGTCACGTATCAGCCAATCAGCGGCAGTCACACTCAGTTGCTCATAGCTGCATGAACATTGAAGCGAGTAGCAGACACAGGGAGTCCATTGTGCGATGTTGCCAAAGCGCAGGAGTGCACAGCGCTTGCCTGTGGTGATATAGGTCTACGGAGTGTGAAAGCGAAGTTATCAGTACAGGCAAGTGGAAATGTGTACTTTAGATCGCCGGGTAAAAATCATATGGTACCGAAAAGAGTCGCTGGAATTGATGACTTTGATCAGGATGTTTTACGGTGTAAGGTAGGTATTCGAGTTTTATGATAGACGTGACATCCCTACAGCAAACAAGTTAGTTCATGTAATGCATGAAGCCACTGGTTTTAATGGGAGCACTCGGTTATGTTAAAACGCGTGGGTTTCAAGTATGTTAAGTGTAATGACGGAAGGAAATTTTTACAGTCGTGATAACTATTAGAATTTTAATAGTTTGTTGTTGGTTATTTAGGGGCTGCGGCAGTTAACTGTAGCCTACATACAGGTAGGCTCTATTAAGAGCTTTTCCCACAGACGCCATTCAAAGAAGATTCTGACAGTTCTAAGCAACCAGTTTATTTTATTTGTATTTGTTTTGGTTTTTAGTATGTATACGGGGTTGCTTTCCAAAAAACCTGCAGCGCTGTGTCTCAATTCACTTCCTTGTACTGAGAGATGGCTGTGTGTAGGGTTAGGGAAAGCGAGGACGGTTTATCGTGAGACACCCGCTAGTGTAAATGTATATTGTATAAAATGAAATAGCATGTGTTGTTTTCCAGTGTTTTGCCTTTTTAAAGAGGTGGACTACCACCGGTTTCTCACTCCTCAGCCACAGAATTGATTCCCGACAGCTCAATGTGTGATCTGTGCTGGACAAAGCGGACGGTGGACAGTACTCCGGCTCACCGATGGTATACTATTCCACAATTGCACCTTCATCATGCTTGTCATTTCATACTTCAATGACATCTACACAGGGGGGAGGGGCATCCTTGAAACAGTATGCCACAGCGAAATAAATAAACTGTTATGATTTCTGTTATTAATATTCAAATTATGTGCTTGTGAAATCTTGGTCATCAGCCCCGTGTACTTGTCTGATATAACTTGAGTGCTTGCCACGGTGGGTGTGTGGTTATAGTGTCGGACTACCAACCCCAAGATTGCAGGTTCGCCCCTGACCATGGTAAGTGATTTTTGAAGGCGACAAAAATCACGACACTCATGTCATACGTTGTTGGCATGTTAAAGAACCCATTTGAATTCAGTAGTCCGTGTTCAATGGCAAAATTAATCTCGGGATTTTCCGCCAACAGTATAGCAGGATGAAGGAAATTTGGAAGCAAAGGAAATTGAATACAGTGAAAGATAGGCAAAGTTGATTCATCGTACCCTTCAAATGGGTTATTCGAAAGAAGAAGAATAGTGCAATGAATCTAGTTAATTTTGACTTGTAGACTGCAATAATTAATACCTGATGGTGCAAACCTGCACGAACCCGAAAGCGAAGAGGGGAAAGTAGGAGAAGGAAGGTCGTGGAGAGGGGTCACTGCTGATGTGTTCCTGGGAGACGCACTAACGTGCAATACAGCTACTGTAATAGCAAGAGCAGATGTAACAATTTTCATAGCACCAAGCAAAGTGAACATTCTTCTCCTCTCAATCACGCTGCAGCACATGGACTCGCCTGCATACGCATGTGCCATAAGGTAATAATTGCAGTATACCACCTTCTTTTGTAGGTGAGGACATCTCAGGGCTGGTGGAATTCTCATGCCCATGTGCAGTTCTCACTGAACAGCCACAGCCACTATCCCTCTTCAGAGTATCCGTATGCATATCTGTTGTCTCCATATTTGTTCTAGCATTCTGTAGTCATGTAACATACATGCGAACTAGTCATCCTCCACTCCAATTAAAGTTCTTACATTTAGGTCTGTACGCTTGAAGTAACTCATCTTTTAGCAGTTAACAATGTCCATAGGAACTTCAGATGATACTAGTGGATACACACAAACCTTTAAAGATGAATCGCTTTTAGTAGTGTTGAACAAGCACATTATGTTTTAGCATAATTAGACAATTTGAGCTGTTCAAACTGGAGCACTTCCCTTGTGAGTGACAGACATGCATTCCCATACACATCTTTCATGTGCATGTATATCTACCCTTTATTATTCCCGTTTTCGACAGGGTGGTATATTCCTTGAATATATGCAATACGTAGTTTGAACCCATATTGGGTTCTGTCTAGTTTTTCGCTTTCTCTCATCTTTTATTCCGTGAAAAAAAAAAAAAAACACCAATAGATTTATTGCGTTTTTGCTCTCTCTTTGTGCTTTTGCTCATGCACTTTTTTAGTGTGTTCCAGCAAATGAGATCCATTGACCCTCTTTCAACAGAAACGTCAAGCTCCTCCTTAGTGCTCCATCACGCGGCACTTTGCTGAACTCACTCGTCTCTTGCGGACAACATGGGAACCCGTTGTCACTAACTATCGATGATAGTTGGAAGTTCGACTTGCCTTCTACAGATGGCAACCTACACACTTCTACATTCTTTCGACTCTGCCTCAAGAAAAGAAATTTGTGTACCCTAAAGATATGTGTTTATACATTGGCATCCCTAATGTCTTCCATCCCCTCTTCTCGCCGCTCAATTCGCTAGTCGGGAGCTCTACAAAGCTCGTCATTCTTCTAAGGACAGCCAGCGGAGCCGCTGTGTCTATCTACAAGGGACAACTGTCTCCCGTCCGACATTTTGTGAAAGCCATGTAGTGATAGTACTCTATCAGCACTGTGGTCAGCCAGCCAAACATGAAAAGATTAGTTACACACTATTTTAACCTAGCTATGAAGCTCTTTTAAGAAATGCAAGTAATCAAATCTGCAATATTTTATCTTTCTGGCAAGGTATCATTTTCTTGATGTAAAACGTCAATTTCACCACCGTGGGAATCCGTGCTAAATGTAAAAGTACAACTACTGGCTTTACTCCTTTTTCATCTATACGCTGACAAAGTTAATAACTTGACACATCATGGGATTAATGTTGTACCCAATTCAATCTAGTCAAAACAATCTCGAAAGTTCTTCATCATCGTCAAATTTAAAGTCTGTAATATTGACACATCGTGAAATTCATGGAACTCCGCTTCTAACTGTCTAATGGGTCAACTTTGCTCATACCTCGAGGCTCTCAACTTCAAGCAATTACATCAAAGTTCAAGAGTGAAATAGCTTTGAAACTATGCAAATTCTCAACCCGGAAAGAATTCATCCTGTTCAACAGTGACATTTTGTAAAGATAAACTTTATCCCCATCTTTTGAGTTCGTCGTGCCAAAAATAATCTGGTTTGCCGTGCAATCGGTTACAGTGTTGGGTACCCATACATACATATGGACAAACAGTGAAGAAACCCTAATTTCTTTCCCTCCCCCTTTCAACTCCACTAACAATCAACTCTTTAGCTTAAGTAATCTATGGTCTATTGTTTTTGGTAACTTGAGGTTTCGTCCTTGGGATGCCCTCCCCACTTTTGAATGTATCAATTCTGTATCTCTGTATAAATTCAGTGGTATTTGTCAACCATGTCCCTAGGTCCAACTGATGGATAGTTGGAGTTTTCTCGAAGCTAAAATGCTTTAAATCTATTGTAACTTTAGAAGCTTGCAAGCTCATTATATTCTCTTGCCGTCTAAGCCCTGTTTCATCCTTGTGCCGTCTAGGCTCAAGCTCATCATTCTCTTGCCGTATTGGCCCGGTTTCATCCTTGCGCTGTCTAGGCCCAAGCTTATTGCAATGCTTGCGCTGTCTAGGCCCAAGTTCATATCACCATTTTGTCGTCAAGGCTCTCTTGTAAGTTATTTAAATTGTTCTCAGCAGTTACTGCTGTTCCCAAGTTGCTGGGAGCAACCTAGATTTCTCTATCTTAACTTTATCTTCATTGTGTCTAATGGGACATGTTAACTTGTGATGTTTTTACTCATCTAGCCTAATCTAGTCTATGCAATAATTGCAAATTTTTCCATAAATAATAAGAGTCTAATCTTGGTCTGAGACCCACTATTAAGCAGCAACTGCTCCATTTGTGTATTGTAACTTATTGAATTGCTCAAAAATTGTACCAGTGGCTTAGCATCAAATGTTTAGCCACGGCCGCCCCCTGTTTGTATTTTAAATTATCTCTGAATTACTTAAGTTTGACAGTGTATTCTAGATTCTATTGTCAAAGCTAGTTACTATTCTCACTATTCTTTCACTGATCTTCACTTATGGCAGCAATATGAGATGCGCCTCGTGAACTTGGGCAATTATTGCTTTCGTTTGTTGTGCTCTTACCAAAGTTTGCTTAACTACTACTTCTGTTTAGTTCATGATTTTTCACAGATCTCTTTAAACGAGTGTCGCAGGTATACCTCGCTCAGTTAACTTCCTACCTTGGGTCGTTCTCAATCTATGCATCTTGATTTTTTTTCTTTCTCTAATCTAGCTAAATCTCTTATTAGTGTCTTTTTTTGTGAGAGATTTAGTTTTTCTTTTCGAGCACAACAATCATATTTTTTCATATAAGCTTTGAGCTTGATTATATCTGTAACTTCTGCCAATGCTTATAAATGGCCAACGACCACCCTTTCCATCACACTACTCTGCTTGGAAAGGTTTAGAAACTTTTATATTGATATCACTACTAAATCAGTATTCTTTTATCATTGTTATTTACTTTGGTTAATAAACATTTGCTTGTTTTGGGTCTTTCCCATTTAAACCAACTCTTCTGATTTCTCACCCTAACCCGTTTCCTTTTTCTACTGCATCTTCCCTATGGTGGCGATTGGACTCTTCCAATTGCTCCACAGGGTCAGGGATGAGATGCGATGGAAGTCTATGCAGTGAAGTGGTTTTTTTCTCGCCGGAAGCCCTTCCTGATGCCAACCTCATGAGAGGAGTTAATGAGAGATGAAATGGATGAGCTGGGCAAAGAGCTGGGAGGAAGTGACCATGGCCTATTAGAAGGTGCTGTCCCGTCATTTGCATGGAGTTGATAAAGGAAAACCACAGAAAACCATTCAAGGATGGCCGATGGTGGGGTTCGAACCCACTTCTACCGACTCTGCAGATAGCTTGGCCCCATGGCCTAGCGCTGCACGTTAGCAAGCATAATTACTGCTGTTGGTACACATCCTTTATATGACAATTTTTTATTCCACTAAAACCTTCTGCTTTCAAAATATTAGTAACAGCTACCTGGGTTTGTTTGGACAAATCTATGCTGTGCACATCTTCAGTTTAATGTGCTTTTGCATATGTAAACACAATACTGTACCATCAGACCATACCAGTCTGCTTTCTTACATATCCCACCACCTACCAGAACAACCACAAAGCTTTGAATATTTAAGCGATGATGCTATGCTTTGTTGGACAGGCTAGGCAGCTTACTGATTGTGCGAAGCATATACTTATTGTACAAACAATCAATGGACAAAAATAGGAGAAATGGAAAAGGACAAACACAATGACTACACAGACAAGGAAAGCATTTCTACAGAAGAGGAATTTGTTGACATCGAATATAGATTTAGGTATTAGGAAGTCGTTTTTGAAAGCCTTTGTCTGGAGCATGGCACTCTATGGAAGTGAAACTTGGACTGTTGGGAGTAGCAGAAAAGAGGAGAATTGAAGCGTTTGGAATGTGTTATTACAGGAGAATGATGAAGATGAGATGGGTAGATAGGGTTACGAGTGGGACAGGAGAGAGATTTCTGGCGACTGCTAGAGAAGAGATAGGTTGGTAGGACACTTGCTAAGACACCTAGGAATAGCAAAGTTAGTTAAGGAAGGGTAGAGGACAAGAACGCTAGGGGTAGACCAAGGTTACAATATGTTAAACAGATTGTCTAGGAGGTAGGGTGTGGTAGCTATGTAGAGATGTAGAGGATATGGAGGGCTGCATCAAACTAGTCAAAAGACTGAAGACTCAAACAGCGATGCTAATACAACACTCTTGCTTTCATTCATGCCTTTTTTCCACAAAAATGAAGCTTGGTGGAGCCATAGTAGCTCATTCTCCACCAAGCCATAGGAAAGCACAACAAAGTGCACATTTAGTAAAATTTAAAAAAATAAAATAAAGTAAGAACACAGACCAGATTATCACACTGAAAAAGGAAATATGGTCACTCTGTTTTTTCTCTGTCCTGTCCATCTATAGTTCATACTAAAAGCAACGTTAACTTACCTTGGAAAAGTCCTCGTAGGACTGGGAGAGAGGTTACTTTTCCATGTCATTTGAATCCCAGGAGAGAAACACTGCCGAGTTAGTCGAGTTGGAGAAGGTGTTGGTGAAGGTGAAGTACAAGCAGGAGGGCAAGCTGGAAGATTCAGATGTAACTGATCGTAGAGCCCAGGACCCGGGCGTCTATTCGTCTCGGAACTGTCCGACTGAAACATAAGACGTACTAACAAATGAAAAAGAACATAGCACTCTTCTTACCAACAATGCAGATTTTTCTGTAAATATATACAAAGCTTTCCATTCTTATACACTATTCTTTCCTTTCTTCAGTGCATGATTTTCCTTTAATTAAATATTTATCCAGTATGTTTTAAGGTAGCAAACAGACAACATTATAAAGAAGAAGAAGAAATAGTCTCTCTGTCTTCTTCCTCTGGGAAACAACAGCAACAGAAGCATACAATATTTACAAACAAAGCAACAGAAATATTACTCATCCGATGAGTATTTGTCGTTCTGAAGTGAGTGCATTGTCTTCTGTTTACATCTGTCTATCAGTGCATCAGGGCTAGTTGGGGCATGAGAAAGGCACGTATACTCGACATCGAGCATTACTGACACAGTTCTGACAGGATTTCTTGGTTACTGACCTTGACAGACCGAACATGAGAAAGAGTCTAGCCCTCGAATGACATCAGGTTAGCATGCCGCCCTGCCTCTCACTGTCAGATTGCTTGGCACGTTGGATGTAATGGTGAAGAATACTGCGCTAAGTTGTGAACATGGTTTTTCGGACTAAGCGGAGAGTTATCAGACCGCGAACAGCGAAGTTCATAAGGGGACAGCACATCTCTACTGCTTGTGGAATAGCTACGTGCGCGCGCTGGTTGCACAGGTCCGACGAACAGCTACATCCTAGTGCACAAGTGATGATGATAAGTTGTTTTGAGGGACCTAACATCTAGGTTATCGGCCCCTAATGATCTGGGTGATAGCGAAAATGATAATGAAATGCAAACTAGAACGAAAATTAAGTGAGACGGAAAATACTTACAAAAAGGAACTCAGATTGAAACAACTCACAAAATGTTCTGACAAAAGGGAATTTAGAACGAAAAGATTCACAAAAAGAATAGATTGAAAAATACCCACAAAATGTAGGCTAGGTTCAAAATACGTACAAAATGCAATGTAGCGTCAAAATACTTACAAAATGCAACTGAAATTCAAAATACTCACAAGATGCAAATGAGATCGAAAATACATACAAAATGCAATTGAGGTTCAAAATACTTACAAAATGCAATTGAAATTGAAAATACACAATGCATTTCAGATTGAAAGATCCCAGTTCCAATCCAAATTATTCACAAAGTGCAATTGAAATTCAAAATACTTACAAAATGCAATTGAAATTGAAAATGCTTACAAAATGCACGGTAGATTCAAACGACTCATGTGGATTGACAATACTTACAAAATGCAATTTAGATTGAAAATACTTGACAAAATGTAATTTAGATTCAAAATACCCACAAAATGCAATTGAGAATCAAAATATTTTCAAAATGCCCACCAAACAAAATGCAATTTAGATTTAAAATTCTTGCGAAATGGGGTTTGGGCTGAAAATTCTTACAAAATGCAATTGAAATTCAAAATACTCACTAAAATGCCCTGAAACCTACATTGAAAGACTTACTAAAAAGCAATTTAGATTGTCAATCTTTACAAAATGCAATTGAGGTTGAAAACAATCGCGAGATGTAATTTAGATCGAAAAAACTTACAAAATGCAACGTAGATTAAAAATACCAAAAAACCCCTAAAGGGGGAACCAAGTAACAAAAACAGTGCGTGAATCTTAAAGGGAAAAGGAAATATAATGAAAAGAGGAGAGGGTCCGCCCCAAAGGTAAGGGACAAAAGGGGAAAACGGACCCAGCTCAGGAATCCCTCTGGGTCGCCAACTCCCGAACTCACCAGCCGTGAGA
Organism: Meconema thalassinum; assembly: GCA_946902985.2. Classification (NCBI taxonomy): domain Eukaryota; kingdom Metazoa; phylum Arthropoda; class Insecta; order Orthoptera; family Tettigoniidae; genus Meconema; species Meconema thalassinum. The sequence continues at coordinate 252,610,991 of OX336393.1, forward strand.
CCCTGAGGGTGTAGCACTTTCTAGGGTGCACCAAAAGTGGTGGGGCTACATACACCCTACCTCCTTGAGGGCCTTGAGCAGAAGGCAGGAGATAACAGGGAAAGAAAAAGAAGGCTGACCCCTCCCAGAAGGAGGGTATCAGGAAACATGAGACAAGGGCCAATTAAGGCGGGAAAGGAAGAGACTCCCTAGGCCTCGGATACCCTAATACCGTCGGGGTCAGAAGAGAACAAGAGTTGACCAAGTGAGGTCGACAGGAAAGAAGACGGAGAGGAGCCCGGCACAAGTAAGTGGAAGCAATGCCGGACTCAGCTGGGGCCCCATGGTCGCCAACCCATGTCCCACTAGATGCGAGCCCTTGGGGGTGCACAAGTGACCGCCAGTGTCCAAATACAAACGTACCAACTGTACCTGTTGTTCTGCTGCTGATACTAATCATCATATATATCATTTCAGTACTATAGATCTCTTTTGCGGCGCTCACAAGTAACCGATGATAATGAATGACCATTCAAAAGAAAGATAATTACCTGCAGCAGTGACGAATTGCACACTTATAATAACCCCTTGCACTACAGCCCATGAAGGGCCTAGGCCTACCAAGCGACAGCTGCCCAGCCATTTGGCCTGCAGATATTGGGGTGACGCGTGGTCAGCGCATCGGGTCCCCTCGGCTGCTAATCTTGAATCTTCCACACTTATTTCATAAATATCAACAATTTGTTTATAAACAAATATTTAAACAAGTAAGCTAGACAATAGCCCCTGCCAGAACTGTGTCGCGTCGAGCCGCATAACAGGAAAGAAGGGCACATAGCCAGCCCCTACAAGACTATGTCACATCGAGCTGCATAACAGGAAAACCGGGTAATACACAGTGATTATACACGTTTAACATATGAATGCCTTAAAACTATTCTCAACTGACCAAATGCAAAGCTCATGACACAATGATTCGTCGACTTACAGTGCAGACCCACTATACCCGGGAAATTGGATTGTGTCACACCGCTAACAACTTGTAGTTCACTCATCTACCACCAGCAAGGATTCATCAGACAAGTAATATATATATATATATATATTTCTTTTGTAATATCATGCTTTTAGTATGCATTGTTGGACTCGCTGATTGTGCGAAGCATATACTGTGGACAAGAATAGAGGATCGACACACGGGAAAGGACAAACAAAATGACAGGCCGCACCTGCCCAGTGGAGGGAGACGTCAAAATGGCAAAGTGCGCAAAACCAACAACGACAATTTACATAACTGACCATTCACACCATCAAATCAATGCTATAGACCTCGATGAGCTTGTTTCGACCTCACAGTCTAAAGCAGGGGTCTCCAAACTACGGCCCGGGGGCCACATCCAGCCCGCGGACAGATTTTGTCCGGCCCGCGGAGAGCTAGCATACTTGAAAACTCCTTTTAGAGAACATATTTTTTTATAGCAAATTAAATTTAGTTTACTCAAGTATTCTAATTTTATGTTGAATATTTATTAATATGACATCTACATTGATATGGTCATGGGCTAACTACTCATAACATTGTTGTAGGCTTATTGTTATTGTTTTTGTGATAAGTTGGATAAAGAAACACAGAATTGTAATGAGTAAAGACATGTATAACATGCAGACATATGAAATACTAATGAGATTTATGTAATTGAGATTTTCCACTGACAATAGTTTGTAGTTGTGGACTAATTTTACTTGTACCAATTATTAAAAGAGATTTAAGATGCTCATCAGTTAATTTAGATCTGTAAACATTTTTTGTGCACTTCATTTTGGAGAAGGTCTTCTCACACAAATAAGTAGTACCAAAAACAGAAAACAGCCCACGAGCAAATTTATGCAAATTATCAAATTGTGTCAGTGGAAGACTCTTATAAAATTCCAACAAAGATGAGTTTTGATATTTGTTCTTAATTATATCACTGCACTGTAGTTCAATCATTTCCATTTGAAGTTCCGGGGCTAGGGTTTCAATGTCAGTATCAAAAGGATACTGAAAACCCTTAATTTGATTCGCAAAGGCATCGAAGTCCGAGAAACGAGTATCAAAATTTATTTTCAAAGCACTCAAAGTTTCGATTGCAAAATCGATAGGAAACTCAGTCTCAGTGGTGTGGCTGAATATTTCACATGTTTTAAAATGTGAAAAACATTTACTTCGTAGTTGTGATTGAAACAGTATCAATTTCTTCCGGAATGATTTGATATTAGTGTATAAATCAGGAAGATGCTGGTTTTCTCCTTGCAATCTCAAATTCAGTTCGTTCACATGTTTTGTCAAATCAACATAGAATGCTAACTTCCACAGCCATGCGTTGTTTTGTAATTCAGTAAGAGGGCGATGCTTTTCATTCAAAAAAATTTCGATCACTGCTCGAAGTTCAAAAAAGCGCTGAAGGACTTTCCCACAACTAAGCCAACGTACGGCAGTATGATAAGGTAAGTAATTTTCTCCAATCTCTTCAATAAATTGTAGGAATTGTCGGTGATTCAGCCCAAAAGATCTCATAAAATTAACAGTTGATATGACTGGTTTCAGAACTTCAGACATATCCAAACATTTTCCGCACAAAGACTGTTGATGAATGATACAATGTAAGACTAATGGTTTTGAACCACCGTCATTTTCTACAGCCTTTGACACAAGAGCGACCACTCCTTTATCTTTCCCACTCATGTTTTTGCCTCCATCAGTTGTAATACATTTCAAGTTTTTCCATCGAAGGTTCTTTTGATTAATAGCCATTTCAACTCCTTTAAAAATATCTGTACCAGTAGTTGTGCCATGAATACTATACATATCAAGAAGTTCTTCATGCACTTCATAGCTTTTATCTACTCCTCGAATATAAATCAACACCTGAGCAGTATCTGACACATCCGTTGACTCATCCAAGGCCAAAGAAAACCACTCAACATCTCCATTTTTGTCGAACAGTTGAGAGGATATATTTTCAGCGATGTTTTCTACCCTTCGAGCCACAGTGTTTGCTGACATACTGACAGTTTTTAATAAATTTATCTTTTCAGGGCACATTTCTTCGGCTGCTGCAATTATGCATTCTTTGATCATTTCTCCAGCGGTGAATGGTTTTCCACGTTTTGAAATTTCAAGAGCCACACGAAAGCTGGCACGAGTTGCAGCCTCTTGTTCGGTTTTGAGTTTTGTAAATGAAGATTGCTGCGATTTCAATCCGCGCTTCATAGCTTCGAATTTTTCTGTCCGCAAACTTCCTGTATATTTTGAGTAATTTTGAAAATGTTTTGTTTCATAATGACGTTTAATGTTATATTCCTTGAGAACGGCTATGCTTTCATTGCAAATCAAACATAGCGCCTTGTTACTGGACTCAATTACGAAATACTGAATGTTCCACTCATCTTTGAATTTTCTGCATTCACTATCAATTTTTCGCTTCTTTTCCATACTACTAAATCACACACAAAAGCAACAATTCAAATCAAAATACTGTTACAAAGATGTCTTAAACACGCACAAACACGTTTTAAGGAGGTACGCACTATTTTATTTCACAACAGTGTCATAGGAACTGACTTGTGGTTGCGCAACTAGCCTTCTTATATATTCCAAATACTGCCATCTAGAAGTGAGTGGAAGACACCAGAACTCTCTCGAACACCAACGAGATTACTCTGTACGTGCTATTAGCGCCATCTGTTAGCGATAGAAGGTACTACCTATTTCCGCTTGTGTCCACCTAGTGATGTGGGCTGGGCAAATGCCCAGTGGGCAGGACATCTATAAATGGGCATTTATCCGGGCATTTGCCCAAAGCAGTTTTAAGCGCCCAAAATCTGGGCATTTAAAAAACTTTTTTTTGTGGTCTTTTTACTACTTGCGATTGTTACTAGAGCTTCTAAAACATAATAAAAACCATTAATTAAAGGTACATTTCGTGGAAGAACTAGTAATGCCCGAATATTCATTCATTCGTTTATTTGCAATTGGGGGTGTGTCCCCCGGTGGCAAAATAGATATACATAACAAATAAATAATTGTACATAACAATTCAATAACAATTATACAACAGTTAAACTGGAGTATTTACACAAATAGTCAGTCTTTTCTTAAACACACATATATGTTTGGGAAAAGGCTCTAAGACTGCGGCAGGTAGAGAGTTCCAGTTATCAATGGCACGGTTTACGAAATAATATTTACCATAATTTGTTCGCTGTGGTCGGCCCTTAACTTTGAAAGGATGATCGCTCCTACGCATGTAAGTAGGCTTTTCGATATGTTTGCTAAGCTCACTCCATGCTGGTTCATTTGTATACGTGTTGTACATAGCGCAGAGTCTAGATTTCATCCTCCTAGCCTCAAGTGATTCCCACCCAAGTTTCTTTAAGATACGGCTCACACTGCTCCTCAGAGGAAGATGTTCGAAGCCGTATCAGGAAGGCAAATGGTGCCTTTGTCCAGCTCTACCCCATCTGGAGAAATAGAAACATTTTCAGGAAGACCAAGCTCCGCCTTTTCAATAGCAACGTAAAGTCGATTCTTCTCTATGGCTGTGAAACATGGGAAGTCACAAAACCGATCAACAACCAGCTACAGGTGTTCATTAACAGATGTCTGCGTCGCATCATGAATGTGAGGTGGCCGGACATAATCTCAAATGAAGATCTTTGGACCATCACTAATCAACAACCGATTAGCATCCAGATCAAGGAGAGGAAATGGCGCTGGATTGGTCACACACTAAGAAATCCGGACGGAGCTGTTGAGAGGGCGGCGCTAGACTGGAATCCTCAAGGCGCCAGGAAACGAGGTCGACCTAAGAAGACCTGGAAGAGGACGATCGAAAATGAAATTGCAGAGGTGGACAAGAACTGGAGTCAAGTGAAGAGAATGGCCAGGAACCGTACTGCGTGGAGAAATTTCGCCAAGGCCCTATGCTCCGGAAGGAGCGGCAGGAATTAAGTAAGTCACACTGCTCCTGGGATTAAAGTCACTGAGCACAAATCTAGCGGCCTTTCTTTGTACCATTTCCAACTCGCATATGAGCCCTACTTGATATGGATCCCAAACCGCCGAGGCATATTCCACAATAGGTCTCTGGTTTGAATAAAACATTGTATTACTGAGTTAGGCCTGCAGGCCTACTCATCTGAATGTAGGAAATGTAGGGGCACCTGTTACATCTGCTGCCACAGAGCGGACCTTTGGCAGTTTTTGTTGGATTCATAGTAAAAAAAGAAACGAGACTTGCATCTGAGAGGGTTGCCAAGTTGACTTATCTAGCCTACAATTGGAAGCTGATGAATGGGGAGAATGGAACATCTAAGCGTACGACCGACAAAATAACTGAAGGGATTCGTCAGAGTAATTCAGAACAAGGAGAAGAAACCCCAACACCCAGTCAAGAACGAATTATAGGCCTAGAGGAAGATTCAGAATCAGAACTGTCAGAAGAATCTCAGCCAGAACTACTTGAAAGTTCAATAGAAAGAAGTGATGAAGAGGATACAGAAACAGAAGAAAGTGATTAAGATACCCAAGAACAACAAAACATTCATTTATTATTAATTTCATATTTAAATATATGTAGTCTGCTGTACCTCATGTCCTCATTTGTTTCATTTTTAACTTATACAGTTAATGTAATAGCATACATTATGTATTCATTATTAGTCATTTGTCATTAAAATATCAAACTCATTTATAAAGATGTGTTGATGTGTTAAGTGGATTATTTTCCCCCAATTACACAATCAACATTCATAGGCATACGCATAATTATTATGTATAAAAATCCACTCGAGTTGAGAGGCTATAGAAAAATATTAGGACTACTTAACTACTTTTCCATCAATATAAATTAAATGATTTTGTATATTAAATATGTATACTGTATACATATATATACCTGTTTATATGGATAAATATATAGAATATGTATGTGTAGATACATATATGGCTAAAACAATATTTATTTAAACGTTGCATTATGAATATGTTTTTAAAAGAGATAAATGCCCAAAATGCCTGGGCATTTATGGGTTTTGGGCATTTGTCCGGGCATTTATCCTGGGCATTTGCCCCGACTTATAAATGCCCAGACATTTTACATCACTATGTCCACCAGATGTCGTGTCACGTTACTCCTCATGGCTCGTACTCTACGACTAATCTAGAAATTACAGATAATGACAGGAAAATTAATAATATGCAGTGTTGCCGTTTTGCGGACTTTAGTCCGATTTGCAGCCTTTTTTCAGCGTTGCGTACTTTTTCGGACTTTTTTTTTCATCAGTGGACTATTTCACTTCTTACCACCGGCAACAATGATAATATGGTTTTGGCCTTCGGAACTTACTGGAGTAATCAGTATGGCCCTAAGGCTGGAAAGTTTGGAGACCCCTGGTCTAAAGGATAGGGTGGGCAACAAACATTTCTGGAGTCACTTAAAATACTATAGGATTGAATGAAAACAGTGGAAATTGTTTCTGTCCTCGTTATGTTTTCTCTCTTTATCTCTCCCTCCACCTGCACTTGCCTGTCATTGTATCTGTCCTTAACCCATATTTCTATGCTCCTTTACCTGTCCAATGATTGTTTTTATGATTTGGGCACACTAAGTATGTTGCTCCTACAAGAGGACAGAGCAAATAAGTGTCTTCGTAAGGGTAGAGCAAAGAGGCAATGTATTTCCTTACGTCTACTATTTGATCAGCCTGGCGAAGATGGACATTCACACCATCAATTCAATGCTATAGCCCTCAATGAGCTTGTTTTGACCTTGCAATAATGGAGACTAGCTCCCGTAGTGCATTAGTACTGCTCGTGGTTCATAAGAATCCTGCAGTGGTCTTCTCAGTATGTAGTAGCTAGCATCTTAGTGACGTTTACCATACCAACTGATGAGTTCAATGGTTCACTGAGGCAAAACGTCGACTAACAGATTTGAGCTGACCGGATCAATTTTTCGATTTTCTTTGAAATTTGATATGATGGAACAACACTGACCACAACAGGGTGTAGCAGTATACCTTAGCCCACCCCAAATTTGTTTTGTCTACGGTCTTACACGATATATGCAGTAGGTAATATTATTTGAAAACCATCAAATTTCATGTAACTTTCCCCTCTATCCCAAGTGAAAATACTTCCACAGCAAGACCCCACCATATTGTTACCATCGTTCTTCTACACATATTCTCTCGCATTTGCCAACAAAGGCTGGGTCTAATTACTGGATGTCTACCAAAACCAACTAACAGAATTCCCTGACAGTTCACGGATTTTTCCAGGATAAATCAGAAAATTCCCTGAGTAACAGTAGCGGCCATAATATATAAAACAGAGTTTGTACTTAAAGACATTTCAAAAAGAGCTTGAACAATACAGGGTAACATGACAAAGTAAAAAAATCTATATTTTGCCAATTTCTAAATTTTTCATCCAGAAAAACTATTGAACTTGAGAGTACTGAAAGTAGCTCGTCAATAGTAATGTTCTCAAAAATCATACAGTTACACATTTATATACAAATACAAATGTAATTTGTGTGCTCTATCTTGTAAGAAATGAGAGCATACTGATTTAACGTCAGTACGAACATGCATCTACAACAATCATTACCAGAATAATAATTTTCCCCCCATCAAAACTTAAATGCTTAATTTCCAATTATTCAAGGTTGGACCTTGTAAAACTAAAAATTCTCTGAGTGTCATTAAAATACCTTGATAATTCCCTGGATTTGAAAATTCCCCGAGTATTCCCCGTTTTCCATAGTAGTAGACACCCTGAAACACTACTGACTGAGAATGCAGGTCCGGTTGGGAATCTTTGTCAAGCTTTCAAGCCATATTTTCCAGTGTTGCCTATATAAATAATTGTTAGTTGTTCAGTCGGTCAACACGAATTTGCCCAATGTACAGACGAGGCCAAATTATTAGAAATAAAACTTCCCAATTCAATAACTATTTGTAACCCTAATTAAGAACGTAACATGTGTGTTCATATAAATTTAGCTTTAATCACTGATGAATGTACAATTTCTTTATTCATTTATTTAATATTGTATGCAATTGTTTGGAGTCATAGAGAGTATTTTTACTCCATTGTTTTGTTAAAAATTATCACCTGTCTTTCTTTATAACCTAAATAATATTTTAATTCCGAAAACACTCACACATGTCACTGCCCAGAAGGAAGTACAGTAGACCCTCCATTTAGCGTGACTAATTGGGGCGTCCGTTAAATTGTGAATTAGGAAATTAGTTTTCTTTTAAATCTTTAAAAACAACGCGAATCATCATCATCAGCTCGCTCCTTGAAGTGTGCGTCCTCAATTGCGCAACTCCCAAGCAATAAAAAAATACCGATAGTGTATCTAATGAATAATCAACATTTGTGAGTTATTGAGGAACGGTCGGTTAGATGTGTTCTATTTCAAAAATGGCTGAATGTTGTTCTTGCATCCAAGATTATGGCCGATAAAACAATGTTTTTGGTTTTTTTTTTTCCTAGTTTCATTTGGTTGCTCTACGTGGTTTTATTTATTCCTTTTACAGTAAGAACAGTACGGTTATGTTTATATTGTGTCAGCCAATAATTAACAAGGTTTTTCTGTAATTAGTATTTACTGTGCTTTAACGAGAATTTGTAATGCACGCCAGTAGATAACACTTGTTGTGAACGTGCACACGTGGATGTGCGAAACGTAAAAAAAGATCTCAGTTGGTCTAATTCTGTCCGTTAACTCCGAAGTCCGCTGAATCGAGGGTTTACTGTAAATGTATAAAATATTTCATTACCCAAGCTGTTCGCATTTGTGAAGGCTACAACAGCCCTTAAATATTTAATTTCATTTTTTCGTGTTTATCGAGAGAAAAAGCAAGAATGCGAGACATCATTTTTTCTTTCTTAACCTATAAATGTGACATGTGCTTACATGTGGTTTATATAATTTTGTTTAAATTTATATATGCTTCTTTCTTAAGTTACTTATTATATTTTACACTTATTGTTCTTTATTCAGAAATACAAGGTTGTAAGACACTTCCTTTAGGACTGTTACAGTGTTATTCACATCACCGATCGCTGCCAAAGATTTGATTCAAATGACAGCTATCATTTTCTCCTCCTTCGCTCTCATTGATCAACTGTTCTGCTGACCAATCACAGTTCTCCGCCTATCGACGTTTCTCGAACACATCGATCTGCCGCTATATAAGCGACTATGATCTCCTCCTTCGCTACGATTCAGACTTTAGTCAACTCATCAGCCAGCTGTCGCCGCATCTCAGCCCCGGAGGCTTCGAGACTTCGTTGAAACTCTCGACATGAAGATACTTCAAGAATAACCAAAATGCTTTGAAAGTACTCAGAGCAATATAGGTGTTGCACCTATTCTTTATAATTCAAGTTCCCTTTTCATGGAACTCTAAAACTTCAAAATTCATCGTCTGCATGTCGACAGCTGTTTTTAATCTTGCAAGTGTTCACCTATATGAAAGTGCTCCGCAAATGGCGACGATTCATGCTGGTTGTCTTTTACTCCAAACCTCCTGGTGAGGTATACAGTTTAAAAAGACCACCTAATCTTTGAATTTCTCTACTGGTTCTTCATTTATGGTTAAATCAACTAACGGAACTTCTCTTCAGGAAATGGATAAGTAAAACTGTGTAAAACTTACAAAACTTTTCTACAGGGCTCTGTATTCAGGCCGCACAAATTTGTTTCTCGAGCTTTTCAGCTCCGTAATTCAGTGTCAACTTACCTTACCTACATTATTCAAAGGCTTCAGTATTGCCTTTCTTATAGACAACAGAGTTGGTCAATTAAGTGTTTCACTTTACTTCTTTCATTTGCTTGTATTCCAATTGCGTTGTAATGCACTTTTTCCGATTGCTTTTCACATATCGACTTGTTTCTGCAATCTTCATTCTTACAGGCAAAGTTGCCCTTCTGGCTTTCGTCGTGGTTATTGCTGCTTCAGGATTTGGTCCCTGAGCACAATAAACACAACAAATACTTCACTACCTTAAGATTTGGCCCTCGTGCACCCTTCAATTCTATCTTTCAGTGCTAAGTTTTTTATCCCTGTTTTGGGTGTTTCAACCCTTAACGTTTTCTTTCAAACATCTGAGGCTGAGCCCCCAAGTGTTTGAAAGTGGATTACTCACTTTTCTTGTATTGTGTGCTGAACCCTCTTCTCTTTTCTTTCAAGCATCTTGTGTTGAGCCCCCAAGTGCTAGACCTAACCTATCAACGTCATTTGCAGAAGCTAAGTGATATTCTGATTGAAAATCATTATTGTTATTTATTACAAACTTGTTACAGTTTATAAATATTTATGGGTTTATCCCCTCTTGTTAAAACTTGTTATTGCACTGGATATTTGTTAAATAAATTTGAACTGTTGAAGCAACTTGTTCTTGCCTTGCAATTGCTTTGTTTTCCCTTACATGTTTCAACTGGTCTCTTGTAATGCTCAACTTAACCTTAGCTCGGAAGTATTCTTTTGAGTACTGTGCCAGTCGAACGACTCCCCTTTGCCTATTGTCGCCATCTGGACGGTTATTCTTAGAAGCCTCGTGGCGTAGGCTCTTCTAGCCTTGGGCTTTCAGCCTTTTCTTATGTTGCCTTCCGCAATATTTCTTATTTCTGTGTTTGGTAGGCCTTCCCGGGCAGTTTACTTTAAATGAAACCTTTGTTTGAGTACACGTGATCGTGTAATTAGTGTAGCGTCTGTGATTTGCTCCTATCATCCTTCCCGCCTATTGTTGCTCGGATAGCAATTATTCCTTCTCTTGCTTCCGCTCTATTGAGCCATGCTCCTCATTTGTCTTGATATTCACGATTGCTCTTTGTTGCGCCTGCTGCGCCCAAGCCGACCAGATCTAAGGGTCTCCTCCCAGTTTTAACTTAGGCCCCAAGTGTCTTTTGTCTTGCACCCCAATACTTTATGTACTCCCTTTATTTAAATATATTTGTTATTTGTTTTGAAGTTGAGAACATGATTCCGCTACAATCCAGCGCGTCCAATACCCACCCTTTGGGTACGTCCAGCTTTCCACTCCCTGGGCATTCTGCCCAAGTCCCCCTTTCCCTGAGTCTTAAAGGTAGCATTAACAAATCTAGGCTTTGGGGAATTAAAGAGGGGCTGTGCGGTATCCCTTGCGGGGTGCCGAGTAGTAACTGGTAGCGAGAGCGTTGGTTATCGAAGTGCCGAAGTGCTGCTAGCCACCCCAAGTTCTCTTGGCTGGATTTTTATGTTACCACCAAATTTATCATTAACCTTTGAGTCATGATTTTTTGTTTGGGGCAAGTAATTTCTGTAAATGGTAACTTCAGTAAAGCTAGGAACCTGTTGTGTGTGGAGTATGCTGTGTGCATAATACTAATCTCTGTCTGTTTTCTGTTTTTTTCTCCATGGCCTTGTGCTTAATCGGAGCGCCACGAAGTTATTAAAGGAAAGTTGTAATGCTAATTCCATCAACTATGATGAGTTGAAAATGAAGGATTCCCTAGGGCTCGGTGAGCTCTGGTGTTGCTGCTCTCCCTTTCATGTCTCTGTTTCGCTGTGTTGCTGCAGAAGACCTCGCCGTGGTGAGTTCAGTTCAGTACAGTAGTGTTGAGTTGACCTGTAATCTGTTGTGCCTCAGTTCTGTATCAGTATGATAAGTATATCGCTCAAACTCCCCGTGTGTTTCGGTTGTTATTGTTTTGGAGTTTCTCAGCCGTGTGGTGCTGTTTGATGCACTCAGTGTGATAGCGCAAGTTTTCTTCGGGTGAAATCTAGTGATTTTTCTGACCGTGTAAATTTCGAAAATTTGAAAGCCTATTATTGGCAGTGTTGACTTGTAGTAATTGTTTGTTCCTGGCAGTTGGTTGAGCCGTAATTGTCGAGTTATTATTTTCTGGCAGTAAGCCAAGTTGAAAGCAGCTGTATGCAAATATTATTTTCTGGCAATAAGCCAAGTGGAAGCCGTGAGTGCTAAATTATTTTCTGGCAGTAAGCCAAGTGAAGCTGTATGCTTTAGCCATGTTCTCGCAGTATTGCCAAGTTTGAGTTAAAGCTAATTGTCAAAGCTAAGTGAAGCCGTGTGCTTAATTATTTTCAGGCCGTGTTGCCAATTGGAAGTTAAAGCTATGTGCTATCTGTGTTGTCAAGTTATAGTAAATTTTCAGGCTGAATGCCAAGTTGAAGTTTTATCGTTGTAATCCGCATTTTTCGAGGCCAACATTTGTGTAGTGGTACACCTGGTTCTACTAATGTAGTTGTAGACAGTAGCTGTTTGATCCTGTAGATCTCTTTGAAGTAGAGCTGTCCTTCAGATTTTATTGCTGTGACATTTTGTGTGAATTTTCAGGGTACATGAAAAGTGAATTATTAGTGTACAGTGGTACACCTGCCAGCAGTGTCTGTGCTATTTGAAACAGTGAAGTGTGAACCTGCTTTTGATAAGTGTATTTTGAATTTTGATAATCTGTGTTTGTGAGGTTATGTTCACATCTGCTATGGAGTGCCAAGAGTGTAGCAAGTGTACGTGCTGTTATAGTGTGGCACAGGGTTGCCAATTGTGTCGATGATATTTGGATATCAGCTGCTGCGTGCAGTTCCAAATTTTAATATTTCAGTTTCAAGGTGTGCTGTACGAACGAGCGATGTCTGTACGAGTAAATGGATATGAGCAGTTAGTGGGTTGTCAGCTGGCCTATTTTTCGGTAGTTAAATTATTTCCTGTTATCGTGGCTGGGGCCGGTGTTAAAGCTTCAGCGTTGTTATGTTGTTAGTTTGGATCAGCTGCCTAATTACATCTGTTAGTGTCGAGAGAGTGTTGTGTGAAAGTCAGTTAACCTTGATTTTACATAGTTGGTGGGTAAGCAGAAATAGGATCTGCATTGTAATTGTCTATTGTGAGAATAGTGGATGGCTCGAAATTTATTTTATTTCAGAATTTTTTGGATTTTATTGTAACGAGCCCCGTGAACTTGGGTGAAGTGAACCTGATCTGACGTTCAGATGTTGCTGCGACGTATCACTTGTATGCTGTCCTTGTCGTATGCAGTTCAGAAGAGTTCCTGTTGTGAATTTCTTTGGTCGTACCATTTTTGATTTTCAGTCGGTGACCAAGTAAGCTGTTTTGAGAAAAATTTTATTTCAGGTGGTTTTGGAAATTTTAGGTAGCTATGGAGTAGCAGCTGAAGAACGTGCTGGGACCTCGTGTGTGGATGGTTGTTGCTGTTGCTTTTATTTTAGGGTTTTTCTTGTATTTCCTGGACATTGCCTGTGCTTCCTCGAGTTGGTACCTGTCCCGGTTGTACCCCGGCGTCCTCTGGTGACATGGTGTTTTCTCTTTGGTTGACTGGCCTGTGATGTCTCTATCGTCAATGTTCGGCAGGAGGAAGTGTTTTCAGTATGTGCCATGTGTCGAGCTAGTTCGTCCCCTTCTGTCATGTGACTTGGTGGAGTCGCCTTGTGGCAGGAGCAATTTGTAGTGTGTGTCGTAGACGTTTCATTTCGGTCTCGTGTTGGAGAGTTGGTGCCAGTCGACATGTTCGATCTGCTATGTTGGTACCAGGTTCTATATTGTGTGTCAAGGTATCTCAGTTGGAGCGAGATATTTGTTGTGAGAGTTAGTGGTCTTGTAAGTCTACAGGTAGTTGCGGTAGAAAATTTTATTTCAGGATGGTAATTCCCTGCAGTTAGTTGAGAATTTCGGGATGGTGTTTCCCCGCAATTTTATTTCAGGAAGAAGAATTCCCTGTTTTGTAAATAGAAGTTTGCCAGGATGCTGTGCCCTGAGCGGAAGTTATGGAAGGTTGCCCGGAGGTCGTTCCATGAGCTTTTGTGAGGTTGAATTTTGGTAATTACAGGAAGGTGCATTCCCTGTTGTGTTGGTAGCCCAGGATGGTCGATGCCCTGAGGTTGTTAATCTGTTCAGGATGGTTGATTCCCTGATTTTTGGTGGACCCTGAGTCGGTCATTTTATTTCCAGGATGGTGTATTCCCTGATTTTTGGTGGACCCTGAGATGGTCATTTGCAGGATGGTGAATTTCTCTGTTGCCCGTGAGGTATTTTAATCAACGTTGAATATGTGTGCCCCCTGAATCTTGCTCCATTGCGCGAGTATTGGCAGGCTGGTACATAATTTGGGGTAGGTTTAGTCTTCTTGTCGTTGGAGCAAGTGGCAGATGTTCCAGACCTTCCGAGCGACGACTGATCTATGCATAGTTTCGGAATTTGTAGTTGATTTTCGAGCGATCGTAGTAGCCTTCCGTGTGAACCGTGAACTAAGTTCTGATACCCCAGAGGAAGTTCCTGTGTTGGGATGGTGCTGTTTCGAGGAGTTGGTTAGACTTGAAGTAATTAAGTATAACAATTTAAAGTTTCCGCCTAATCAACACTCATTTAATATTTAGTTAGCTTATGGGTACATGTTTCGGAATTAGTACAATTCCTTCTTCAGCCCTTCATAATTCATGTTCAGAAACATCATAGACTAAAAAGACTAAAAAAGACCACGTCCATGTAAGAAACATAACACACTGATATTAAAATATTATAAAAAATATTATAAAAACTGGTTGAACACTTTAAAACATGACATAATATGGACATTACATACGATAAAACAATAAAAACATTCCTGCTGTTAACAATCAAATTGATTACTAATCACTCCTATGCACATTCTTGAAAGGTATGCGCAGGTCAAATGGTGCAGTCGTTAATTTGTAAATAAAAACAAAGAGCACATTACATTAGTGTTCAGGACACAAATAACTTGCTGTACTGATAAATGTTGACATAGGTGGAGACTTTGTTCGGCACTTTATTAAAAGTGCGCTGGCATGTGCTTAGTAGATGCAAACGGAGAAAACGGATTATTAAGCTTGTATTTTGCACAATAACTGGGTGTGTTTATCTTGAGCCGAACGCTCCTGCTGCAGGTTGACTCCACTCACAGCACTAGTGGATTAGCCTGCATACACATCGGACCGTAAACAGCCAGGCACTTGACCCTACCTACATCGCCTCGCATTAGCAGTCACGCCGGTGTGGGAGCCTACCACCCAGCACCACAGTCATTGACCTTGGCGTTTTGCTCTCAAACGTTGCACGTCCGTGGAGCGTTCGGCTCAAGATAAACACACCCAGTTAATGTGCAAAATACAAGCTTAATAATCCGTTTTCTCCGTTTGCATCTACTAAGCACATGCCAGCGCACTTTTAATAAAGTGCCGAACAAAGTCTCCACCTATGTCAACATTTATCAGTACAGCAAGTTATTTGTGTCCTGAACACTAATGTAATGTGCTCTTTGTTTTTATTTACAAATTAACGACTGCACCATTTGACCTGCGCATACCTTTCAAGAATGTGCATAGGAGTGATTAGTAATCAATTTGATTGTTAACAGCAGGAATGTTTTTATTGTTTTATCATATGTAATGTCCATATTATGTCATGTTTTAAAGTGTTCAACCAGTCTCCCATAAGTCCAACCCCTCGTCCACGTCGTGGGAGACGGGCAACGGCACAAAGTAGGGGATTGCCTGTAGGGGCGAAGTACAGTGGGGACTTCGTGTGCCCCGGGACCGTTACGGTAGCTGTGAAGGTCCTACAGGAACCCTGAAAAGTGACGGCTAACGGGGCTCTGGTGAAGCTACGATAGGCCCAGCAAGCCAGTAGTGGATTAAACCAAATGCTTTCAAAAATGGAACGAGCCTCGGACAGGATGGATTTAATAGACGACGACACGGCTGTACACACGGACTAAGATTTGGAACTTTAAACCTAAGAACGCTGACGGGGAAGGTGGAGGAGATAGTGGATATGATGGAAAGAAGGAAGTTGGATTTATTGGGATTGGCAGAAACAAAGTGGAAAGGGGAAGGAAGGAGAGTACTGAGAAAAGGCTATAGACTGTACTGGAGTGGGAACGAAGAGGGAAAGAGGAATGGAGTGGGAGTAGTAGTACGAGATGGTTTGAAAGAAGAAGTGAGGAGAATAAGTGATAGGATGATGAAAGTGAAAGTAGCACTGAGGGGAGAGACCGTAGAAATAGTGCAAGTATATGCTCCACAAGTAGGCTGCGCTTCTGAAGAGAAGGAGGAGTTTGAAGAGGAATTGCAGAAGCAGCTGGTAGGAAGAAATATGATTGTTATGGGGGACCTCAATGCCCATGTAGGAAGAGAAAGACAAGGTTATGCGAGTGTTCTAGGACCAGAGGGTTGGGGTGGAAGAAATGAGGAAGGAAAGAGACTGTTGGACTTCTGCCAGAGGAACAGCCTGCTAGTTGGGAACTCCTGGTTTAAGAAAAGAGAGAGCCACACAATCACATGGTACAGTGATGACTTGACCAGGAAGTCGGTGGTCGACTATATACTGTATGAGAAAGAACTAAATAAGAACATCACGGACATCAAGGTTATACCATCGGAGAACCTGGATAGCGACCATCGATTACTGGTAATGAACCTGAGAGGGAGTAAGGAGAAGAAAGGGACTGAGAACCAGGAAAGACGTATAAGGATATGGAAACTGAAAGAAGGGGATAGAAGGGTCGAGTACCTCAAAATGGTAAAGGAAGGAATTCCAACAGATGAAGAAAGAGGGGTGGAAGAGGAATGGGCTAGATTTAAGAAGACACTAGTGGGTGCAGCAGAAGCAGTATGTGGGAGGACAAGTAGTAAGAAGAGGTGGAAGGAAACACCATGGTGGAATGAGAAGACAAAAGATATAGTAAGGGAAAAGAATAGAGCCTTTAGGAGGTGGTATCAAAATAGGACGGTAGAGACAAGGGAAGAGTACCAGGAAAGAAAGAAGGAGGCGAAGAGAGTGGTGGCTGAGGAGAGAAGGAAGTGGATGGAAGAGTGGACAAAGATGATGGAGGAGGATAGTGAAGGTACAAAAAAGGTCCTGTATGGGATGGTGAAAGATAAGAGGCGGAAGGATCCTACGGATTATGTTAGAATGGTGAACAAAAGGGGACAAGAGATAGAAAATAGGGAAGAACTGAAGAAAATGTGGAAAGAATATTTTGAAGAACTTCTGAACCCAAATGGAAAAGATGGTGAGGAGGAAGAAATCGGGGAAGAGGAAGATGAACTGCAAACAGAAAAGGACTTAACATGGAAAGAAGTGGAAGATGCAGTGAACAAGATGAAAGGAGGGAAGGCACCGGGTGTGGATGAGTTGAGTGTGGAGATGGTGAGAGCAGCAGGAGAGGTGGGGATACAGTGGCTGTACCGAGTGATGAGGACAGCATGGAAGGAAAGGAAGACCCCAGAGGACTGGAAAAAAGGAATCATTGTCCCGATCTTCAAGAAAGGTAGTAGAACAGATTGCAAAAACTATCGGGGAATAACACTGATGAGTCATTGTGCAAAGATCTTTGAGAAAGTTTTGGAAAAGAGAATTAGGACAAGGATAGAAGGAGGGATGAGGGAAGAACAACATGGCTTCAGAGCAGGAAGGTCCACAGTGGATTTGATTTTTGCTGTAAGGCAGTTACAAGAACAGCACTATGAATATGGAACAGATCTACTGATGGCCTTCCTGGACATTGAGAAAGCATATGACAGTGTATGCAGAAACAAAGTATGGAAGTCCCTGGAGGATAGAGGAGTAGAGAAATGGACTATAAAGAGGATAAAGGAGATGTACAAGGGAAGCGTGAGCTGTGTGAAAGTGGGAGGAGAGAGATCTGACTGGTTGGAACAAAGAAACGGCCTGAAACAAGGAAGTGCACTGTCACCGTTACTTTTCATTGTGGTGATGGATGACATAATGACCCGAGTGGCACAAGTAATTGGGGACGGAAAGATGAAAGCAATGGTGTTTGCAGATGATTTGGGGAAACAAGGAGGAGGAGGTACAGGAACAGTTGGACGTGTGGGAAGGAGTAATACAAGGATATGGGATGAAATTTAGCATAAATAAGAGTGAGATGGTGATCACAACAAGGAAGAAGGAAAGAACCACAACGGGAATAACAATTGGTGGGGAACAGCTGAAGAAAGTGGAGAGTTTTAAGTATCTGGGAAGCCTGATACAAGATAATGGAAGAAACGATAGAGAAATAAATGAGCGGGGGAGGCAGGCAGAAGCATTTCGGAGGAGTGTGAGAAGCATGTTATGGAGCAAGGATGTCCCTCAGAACAGCAAAAAGATCATATATCGGACGTACTATGTCCCTATCCTGACGTATGCCTCGGAGACCTGGGTTATGAAAGGAAGGGAGAGGAGCAAAATACAGGCCAGTGAGATGAGGTTCTTGAGAAGCAGTATTGGAGCTACAAAGATGGACAGAATAAGAAATGAGAGGACCAGAGAATTAATGAAGGAGGAACCATTACAGGATGGTATAGAGAAATCTAGACTTAGATGGTATGGACATGTAAAACGAATGGAGGAGAAGAGGATACCCAGGAGAGTACATGAGACGAAGTGGGAAGGAAAGAGACCAAGGGGAAGACCGAGAGACAGGTGGCTGAAGGGGGTGGAAGAAAGCGTGAAGAAGAGAGGAGAAGACTGGACAAGGGTGGAGGCTGAGAGATGGTGGGAAGACAGAAGACGTTGGAGAGGCTTGTGTTCCAAACAGACCCAGCCAGTGGCTGGAAACTGTGCAAGATGATGATGATGATGATGAACCAGTTTTTATAATATTTTTTATAATATTTTGGTTGGTTGGTTGGTTGGTTCCTTAGTTTAGGGGCTGCGACAACGCGGTCATGTAGCCCCGTGTACTTTGGGTGAGTGTAGAATATGTCTGATAACCGGTGTTAATTGTGATGACTGTATTAGTGTGTGTATCTGTTTTTTAATTCAAGTAGAGACTGCAACTTTGAATTTTCAAATAGTTCCTACTTTTGCCGCCAAACGCCACCGTCAACGACTACTAGGCCTAGTTCAGAACTAGCTACTAGACGCCACCGCAGTCGGCTCTTGGCAACGAACGTAGCAACCTAAGAGCGTTGTTTACATTCTTAACCTATCCAATTTAGTTTCACACAGGTGTAATTTGTGGAAAGATCTTTAACATGCCATAAATCTATGACATGGGACCGCCGGCTTTACTTCCCCTCCGAAGGAAGGCATACTGAGGGATTTTAACGCTCTTAAAAAAATCCGACGGCTTCGGCCGGGTTTGAACCCGCTATCTTGGGCATAGAAGCTCAGCATGCTACCGACTACGCCACCGAAGCCGCTAAATTATAATATTTTAATATCAGTGTGTTATGTTTCTTACATGGACGTGGTCTTTTTTAGTCTTTTTAGTCTATGATGTTTCTGAACATGAATTATGAAGGGCTGAAGAAGGAATTGTACTAATTCCGAACCAGGCAGCAGGTTGACTCCACTCACAGCTAGTGATGTAAAATGTCTGGGCATTTATAAGTCGGGGCAAATGCCCAGGATAAATGCCCGGACAAATGCCCAAAACCCATAAATGCCCAGGCATTTTGGGCATTTACCTCTTTTAAAAACATATTCATAATGCAACGTTTAAATAAATATTGTTTTAGCCATATATGTATCTACATATACGTATTCTATATATTTATCCATACAAACAGGTATATATATGTAAACAGTATACATATTTAATATACAAAATCATTTAATTTATATTGATGGAAAAGTAGTTAAGTAGTTCTAATATTTTTCTATAGCCTCTCAACTCGAGTGGATTTTATACATAATAATTATGCGTATGCCTATGAATGTTGATTGTGTAATTGGGGGGAAAATAATTCACTTAACACATCAACACATCTTTATAAATGAGTTTGATATTTTACTGACAAATGAATAACACTGAATACATAATGTATGCTATTACATTAACTGTATAAGTTAAAAATGAAACAAATGAGGACATGAGGTACAGCAGACTACATATATTTAAATATGAAATTAATAATAAATGAATGTTTTGTGTTCTTGGGTATCTTAATCACTTTCTTCTGTTTCTGTATCCTCTTCATCACTTCTTTCTATTGAACTTCCAAGTAGTTCTGGCTGAGATTCTTCTGACAGTTCTGATTCTGAATCTTCCTCTAGGCCTATAATTCGATCTTGACTGGGTGTTGGGGCTTCCTCTCCTTGTTCTGGATTACTCTGACGAGTCTCTTCAGTTATTTTGTCGGTCTTACGCTTAGATGTTCCATTCTCCCCATTCATCAGCTTCCAATTGTAGGCTAGATAAGTCAACTTGGCAACCCTCTCAGATGCAAGTCTGTTTCTTTTTTTTTACTATGAATCCAACCAAAACTGCCGAAGGTCCGCTCTGTGGCAGCAGATGTAACAGGTGCCCCTACATTTCCTACATTCAGCTGAGTAGGCCTGCAGGCCTAACTCAGTAATACAATGTTTTATTCAAACCAGATATACTTAATTCCCATTTAGATGTTATTGACATCATTGACACAGGATAAGTAAATTATTATTAGCAATATTTGCGACTACTTGAGGGAACAGTGGGAAATATTATCATGGTTTAATGACAGGCAACATGGATTTCGGAAAGGTTACTCATGCGAGAGTCAGATGCTATCACTTTTTCAAGATATTAGCGAATCGTTAGACGATGGAGTTTCAGTCGACGCCGTAGTTATAGATTTTGCGAAGGCATTTGATGTCGTGCCGCATAACATGCTACTCCATAAATTAGCTTCGACGAAGATTGATAGAAGAGTAATTTTATGGATCCAAGAATTTTTGACGGGTCGTTCCCAGAAAGTGAAAGTTGAAGGCCGATTCTCGGATGAAATTACCGGAACGTCGGGTATCCCTCAGGGCAGCGTAATCGGAACTTTGTTATTTTTGGCGTTTATAAATGACTTACCAAATGGGATTCGCAGTGACTGTCGATTGTTTGCGGATGATTGTGTAATATATCGAAAGATGCATGACTCACAAGACAATGCAGTACTTCAAGATGACCTGAACCTGGTCTATAAGTGGGCGATTGAAAATAAAATTAAAATAAACACAAGAAAATTTAGTCTAATAAAAATAGGGAAAGTGCGAAGGCAAGTTTTTCAATATAACATTGGCACGGAAATACTTGTAGAAGAAGATTCTTGCAAATATTTGGGCGTTCACGTAAGAAATGATATGAAATGGAGTAGTCATATAGGATGTGTAGTTTCTAAAGCTTACAAATCCCTGCACTTTGTAATGAGGGTATTAAAAGGAAGTAGTACCTCTGCTAAAGAATTAGGATATGTGTCACTTGTAAGACCTATTCAGGAATACGCCTCGGCGGTTTGGGATCCATATCAAGGGCTCATAAATGAGTTGGAAATGGTACAAAGAAAGGCCGTTAGATTTGTGCTCAGTGACTTTAATCCCAGGAGCAGTGTGAGCCGTATGTTAAAGAAACTTGGGTGGGAATCACTTGAGGCTAGGAGGATGAAATCTAGACTCTGCACTATGTACAACACGTATACAAATCAACCAGCATGGGGTGAGCTTAGCAAACGTATGAAAAAAGCCTACTTACGTGGGTAGGAGCGATCATCCTTTCAAAGTTAAGGGCCGACCACAGCGAACAAATTATGGTAAATATTCTTTCGTAAACCGTGCCATTGATTACTGGAACTCTCTACCTGCCGCAGTCTTAGAGCCTTTTCCCAAACATACAGGTGTGTTTAAGAAAAGACTGACTATTTGTGTAAATACTCCAGTTTAATTGTTATTGAATTGTTATGTACAATTATTTATTTGTTATGACCTATTTTGCCACCGGGGGACACACCCCCAATTGCAAATAAACGAATGAATGAATGAATATTCGGGCATTACTAGTTTATCCACGAAATGTACCTTTAATTAATGGTTTTTATTATGTTTTAGAAGCTCTAGTAACAATCGCAAGTAGTAAAAAGACAAAAAAAAGTTTTTTAAATGCCCAGATTTTGGGCGCTTAAAACTGCTTTGGGCAAATGCCCGGATAAATGCCCATTTATAGATGTCCTGCCCACTGGGCATTTGCCCGGCCCACATCACTACTCACAGCACTAGTGGATTAGCCTGCATACACATCGGACCGTAAACAGCCAGGCACTTGACCCTACCTACATCGCCTCGCATTAGCAGTCACGCCGGTGTGGGAGCCTACCACCCAGCACCACAGTCATTGACCTTGGCGTTTTGCTCTCAAACGTTGCACGTCCGTGGAGCGTTCGGCTCAAGATAAACACACCCAGTTAATGTGCAAAATACAAGCTTAATAATCCGTTTTCTCCGTTTGCATCTACTAAGCACATGCCAGCGCACTTTTAATAAAGTGCCGAACAAAGTCTCCACCTATGTCAACATTTATCAGTACAGCAAGTTATTTGTGTCCTGAACACTAATGTAATGTGCTCTTTGTTTTTTATTTACAAATTAACGACTGCACCATTTGACCTGCGCATACCTTTCAAGAATGTGCATAGGAGTGATTAGTAATCAATTTGATTGTTAACAGCAGGAATGTTTTTATTGTTTTATCGTATTTAATGTCCATATTATGTCATGTTTTAAAGTGTTCAACCAGTTTTTATAATATTTTTTATAATATTTTAATATCAGTGTGTTATGTTTCTTACATGGACGTGGTCTTTTTTAGTCTTTTTAGTCTATGATGTTTCTGAACATGAATTATGAAGCTCTGAAGAAGGAATTGTACTAATTCCGAAACATGTACCCATAAGCTAACTAAATATTAAATGAGTGTTGATTAGGCGGAAACTTTAAATTGTTATACTTAATTACTCAACGTCAACACGGAACCTGAAATGGACTCTTCTTCGAATAGACTTGAAGTGTTTTTTTATTTGGGGGGAATTTTGATTTTAATCTTCAGTCGGTCCTGAGAGACGTGTGGAAGTTGGAGTGAAGTAGTGTCATCTGAGTAAGCTCGATGACGCTGGAGGGAAGCTGCGCTTTGTGGACGAGTGAAGTAGCATAGAGTCAGCTCGGTTATGCGTTGTGTATCCTTGTGTGAAGTTGATAGCAATGGTTTGGAGACCTAGAGTGATTGCTGCTTTGTGTTGGTGCGAGTTTTGTTTTGTGCCTGGAGAAATGGTTGCTCTAAGTGGTGCAAATTTTATTTAGAAACATTGAGTGGATGTTTGAGTGATGATTGATGCCTGGGTGTTGCTGCCGAGGAGAGGTCCTGGTCAGTTGTTTTGGTTGTCAAAATTTTGGTTACAAATTCGATTTTTGAAAATTTTATTTGTTCTACAGGTTCAGTTTTGAAAGTTTTATCGCTTACAGATTCTGTTGAGATGCTGTTGCTTCTTGGCCCATTTGTTGGGCGGTCTCTGAGTGAGAGCCATACTTGTTGACAGTGCGTTTGAAACGCTATCTTACTTAAATGTAAATAACTGTACTGGCTGACTTCCCGGCAGGCACTTGTTGACCCTGTGTTGGTCGCACTAATTATGGGAGCAGAGTCACCCTGTCCCTATGGGAGGTTTCTTGTGTAAGTGGCGCATCCGCAAATTGATTACTGTTTCTTAGAATGTGAATTCAGGATTTTGGATTGGGACAGTTGATTTGGTCCTTCAGACAATTTTATTTTGAGTTAAGTGGGTTCCTCCCCTCCCCTTTGGGTATTTTGACAAGAGTTTAATTTCATTGGTTCTAAAGTAGTCCTAATTTTTCTGGTGTTAAATTGATTTTAAAGTTAAAGCTAAATTGTTAACTCAAGCGGTGCGTGTGCTTCGATCTGCATAAATTATGTCCTCTCGTGATCTGAGAGAGTGCCTCGTCAGTATGATCACAAAGTGTGCCAAGTCCTCCTTGAATAAAGTGGAGTTTCCCCTATGTGTGTGTTCTTCGTGTGGTCAGCTGTATGTGACTCACCCCCTTACATCATCGAGTATGTGTCCTGCATTATGGCAGGGAAAGTGTCAGCTCGACCTCTCCTGTCGAGCCAGCTGCTGTGTGTGGATGGTTTGCTGCTGGTCTCCGATTTGTTACAGCTATGGTCCAGTAAGGGTGTAGCCCAATGGGGGCAGTGATCTGAGGCCTGGGTCACTGTCGGCCCCGACGATTTCCATCTTCTGGTGGTGGAGCTTGACGGCTGCTGGCGGTCCTGATGGCGATACCTACCTGGTCGTCCTTACCTGGCTGGACACACTGGGCTCTGGTGCTGGGCTGTTCCACTGGTGGCATTACTGTACATCACGCCATCATGATGTGATTCAGGCAGAACATGTGATATGGAATGAACTGTACAAGTGCTGCATGATCGATTAACTGTTACGAGGTCAAAGGAGTGAGTCAAGTGGTATACTCACCTGTCATCATCATCCCCCCCCCCGCGCTCCTCCCCATTCTTCGATGGCAGAGGGGAAGACTGTGCCAGTCGAACGACTGCCACAATATTTCGTCCCCACCCATCCCCCTCTCGCTGGGCTGCTTGTCCCGCGTGCTGGGCTCTGAACACTGTATTTCAAACTATGTCAAACTCCCGCCGTTACTCCCCTCTCTGCCAGGCTACGCACTTCCGGCCTTGGAAGTAGCGAGAAGTCACGAGAAGCCGCCAGATTGTTCCCGAACTCTCCAGAAGGAATTTGTAATACTGGCCGCGTGACAAAATGCTGCGCGACGATTGGTCGATGCGTACGCGCATGCGCCGAGAACCGAGATGAACTTGTGCGTCCTACTGACGCGAACAGTCTGCTTGTGGACTCGCTACGATGTAGTTTAAAACTCTGTTAGCTGGCCGCTCGGATCGGCCAGCCATTTGTGGCTGATATAGGCCATGAGGCCTAATTTGAGGTACTGTACTTTTAGAACCATATTTATTCTTCAGCTTGAGTTATTTTGTTTCTTTACTCACGATGGAGTCGCTTTCCTTTAATATTTGCTGTTTCTGTGCGGTGAGAAACATTTGCGTCTGACGAACTTTGGACTTGTACTTGTGTTGGCCACACATTATTTGAAAATCATCAATTTCATATTGCTAAGTAATATTATTCTGGCAAATATCTTCACGTCATGTTTCTGAGTCTAAAACTATATTTTACGCCTAACATAGGCCATGCAAATTCAAACACGTGCTGAACATGAAATGATAACGGTCATTATTCAGACGCCAACCTAACTTTGGAAATAGATTAAAAGTGTTTATTTAAAGGACTTGAACCAATGCCTATATTTTGATATAACTGAAACATGCTGTAATTTTGGATTGGGCTTTTTATGTTATTTTGTCGGCAGCTTTCCCCTTTGGCTATTGTCACCATCCGGTCGGCTATTCTTAGACGCCTCGTGGCGTAGGCTCTTCTAGCCTTGGGCTTTCAGCCTTTTCTTATGTTGCCTTCCGCAAAATTTCTTATTTCTGTGTTTGGTAGGCCTTCCCGGGCAGTTTACTTTAAATGAAACCTTTGTTTGAGTACACGTGATCGTGTAATTAGTGTAGCGTCTGTGATTTGCTCCTATCACCCTTCCCGCCTATTGTTGCTCGGATAGCAATTATTCCTTCTCTTGCTTCCGCTCTATTGAGCCATGCTCCTCATTTGTCTTGATATTCACGATTGCTCTTTGTTGCGCCTGCTGCGCCCAAGCCAACCAGATCTAAGGGTCTCCTCCCAGTTTTAACTTAGGCCCCAAATGTCTTTTGTCTTGAGCCCCAATACCTTATGTACTCCCTTTATTTAAATATATTTGTTATTTATTTTGAAGTTGAGAACATGATTCCCCTACAATCCAGCGCATCCAATACCCACCCTTTGGGTACGTCCAGCTCTCCACTCCCTGGGCATTCTGCCCAAGTTCCCCTTTCCCTGAGTCTTAAAGGTAGCATTAACAAATCTAGGCTTTGGGGAATTAAGGGGGCTGTACGGTATCCCTTGCGGGGTGCCGCATAAGTACTCTCCGATACTGGAGGTCTTAAATCGACCGATCCTTACCACTAGCAATTAAATGAAACACCGACTATACCTAGTTAATATTTATAATCCAATATCATCATCAACAATTCTGAAGCGGCTTCGGTGGCGTAGTTGGTAGCATGCTGAGCTTCTATGCCCAAGATAGCGGGTACAAACCCGGCCGAAGTCGTCGGATCTTTTAAGAGCATTAAAAATCCCTCAGTATGCCTTCCTTCAGAGGGGAAGTCAAGCCAGCGGGCCCATTTCA
This sequence comes from Meconema thalassinum, assembly GCA_946902985.2. NCBI lineage: Eukaryota > Metazoa > Arthropoda > Insecta > Orthoptera > Tettigoniidae > Meconema > Meconema thalassinum. The sequence goes on from OX336393.1 coordinate 252,637,149, forward strand.
TAGATTTATGGCATGTAAAAGAACCTTCCACTAACTAAAATTGTGTGAAGCTAAATTTGTAGGTTAGATTTGATTAACACACTATTAGTTCCAACATTCATCGCCGGGTGCCGGTTGCGGTGGCATCTAGTAGCCAAGTTCACAGCTAGGTGTCGTTGACGGTAGCATTTGGCAACAAAAGTAGGAACTACTTGAAATTTATTTTATCTGCAGTCCCTACCTGAATTACAGATAACACACACTATACAACCATCACAATTAACACCGATCAGACAGATTCTACACACAACCAAAGTAAACGGGGCTACATGACCGCATTGTCGCAGCCCCTAAACTGAGGAACCAACCAACAACAATTCTGAACGGTTATGTGACAAGATCACCTCACTTCCTTATTTAATTGTTTTGTTTTATTTCATACGCTTGTGGCTTAAATGTACCTCAAATTCACCAAAATATATCAAAGAACGCATATACTTAGAAGGTATACTGGCAAAAAAAATGAATCGATACCAGACTACTTCAGAATTTATTGCTCTGTCTGGAAATCTAATATAGCACATTATTCTAATAGCCTAATATGGCCATGTCTGTATATGAAATGAAAATCCACAGCCTGCTTCCAGTCTCCGACCGGGTCAGGGATGGAATGAATGAAGCCCCCATCTAGCGGCGAGGATATGAACTGTGCCGGCTGCCGAGGCCTGATGCACTCCTCTGGGTTAATGATTAAATGAATGACAGATGAAATGGAATGATAGTGGAGAGTGTTGCTGGAATGAAATTTTGACAGGGAAAACCGGAGTACCCGGAGAAAAACCTGTCTGCCTCCGTTTTGTCCAGCACAGATCTCACATGGAGTGACCGGGATTTGAACCACGGATCCAGCGGTGAGAGGCCGGCGTGCTGCCGCCTAAGCCACGGAGGCTTGTTCCATGTCTGTATATAATATAACTTAATAAACAAACACTCCTGAAAAAAATTACATGTATTAATTATGATCACTACAGTGAAACCTCTCTATAATGGACACCCTTGGGACCGTAAATACTGTCCGCTAAAGAGGGGTATCCACTACAGAGAAGGTTAGAGAAAATGATTGCAATTAGGCACATGCACTTGTGCAGTATGTGTACTTACATGAAAACGTAGGGTTACCCGCAGTAAAACAGTCCAGTTTCATCTGCATTTAAAATGTTTTCCGGCGAATAGCCGTCAGTGATGGAAGGCAATTTTTCTTCCCAGATTGAAACATTATCCATATCAACAGTGGAGGATTCTCCACAAATTGCTCTAAATTTTATATCGGGGCACTTTCTGAATCTCTCCAGTCAGCCATTCGAGGCGTTGAAATCTCCGATACCTAATTCTGCCGCGAAATCGAATGCTTTGGCTTGTATCATTGGTCCGGACACGGATGTTCTGACTTCTTAATTTGCTGAACCACTCTATCACTGCCTTATCAATAACTGCACCATTACCACTTTTAAACTGTCTAATTTGCAGCTCATTACCATTAAGATGCCAAACCTTAATTATCTCTTCTTGTTTTATCACAATTTCTTTCCAATTTTAAACACTTCAGATAGTTTCCGTACACCACTTTTCTCACGTTTGTGATAATCTACGATGTCTACTTTCTCCTTTAAAGTTAAACATTTATGAAGAGCCATTTCAGATGCTCTCACTTGTAACTGCAACGCACAGGTCCTACAATATATTTAAGAAGTTTCACGGTAAAACTGACCAGATAGTGAAAGTATGAATTCCCTTAATCCGACCATTTCAAGTTCAAGAGCAATGAAATTGATACAGTTAGGCCAAGATTTATTTTTGGTGCAGTGCAGTAGATAGGGGATGGGAAGGTCAGCGCTAACTGGCTTCCAGGAAGCACAGGATGTGTCGAAAGTACATTAACACAAGAGAGTGTTCATACAAGGCTTAATAGACCTACAGAGAGTGATTTATTTTCAAAACAAGTGTCCGCTAAGAGAGGTCGGTTGATTTCTCTTAATGCGGCCGGGGTGTCTGTGTCCGTAATAGCGAGTGTCCGCATAAGAGAGATTAATTACTAATATACTTAATAGGGATTTGTTCACAGACCTAGAAAATCGTCCATTATGAAGAGGTGTCCGCCTCAGAGGAGTGTCCGGTAAGAGAGGTTTCACTGTATTAATAATGGGGTAGTTGAAGCGTGCGGCCAAATAAGGGACTACGTTACACCCAGCATGTTACGAGTTATGAGCTTGGTTGGAGAGTTTCAGTATGCCTGGCGATAGGCAAGTGCACACGTAGACCTTTCTTCCACAAGCTAATTCTCTAAAGCATGTATGTTTTTGTAAAGTTATGGCGGTTTTGCTTGTTCTCCGTAGTGTTACCTCTTTTAATTTAACATACATTAGAAGGAAAAGAATCTGTTTGCATACCTGCCAACCTATCAAACTAAAAAATCGGAAGATTTTGAAGACTATCGAAGTCTAAATCATATTTCTTCGCCAATTACCGAGGAACCGAAAAAATCACTCAGATCGAAAAACCACAATAGCCTACCGGCATATTAATGCCAACAACATCTAAGTTATACACAAATAATTTCACGTGTTAAACAGATACAATATTCCTCTCACCCTCAGGCTATTATGAAAACTTCTAGGAACACACGCTGAATTAACTATCGACTATTTCAAACACAGAGATATTCAAATCCAACTAAGGGGGACGCGTAGTTATGGAGAATTATCTATAAATTATCGATACGAAGCGAAACTGCGGTATCGAAACACACTACACGTAAAATCGATCTGTTCGATGGATGACTGGAGTTTGTCATCTCACACTTTTAGTCCGAATTTACGCTTGAGATTTTTGAAAAATCCGGAGATATAAAACGTTAAGCGGGAGGGCGGGAGGAGTGGTGTAAAATCGGGAGTCTCCCGCCTAAATCGTGAGGTATGTGGCAGGAATGTGTTTGTTATACGTGCCGAGTTTATAATAATCCATAAATAGGGACAGTTTCTGCTCTATTGTGACCATTTTACACCCTTACATCCACAATTGAAATTTCCATTTGGTTTACTTCTGCCCTATTTCTGTTAATATATAGCTTAACAGCATTTCATAATCATTTCCGTTTTACGTCATCCCACTCTGTCATATTCTGCTTCTTTCGTATCACTTTGTTAATGCGTTGCAAATCATTAGGCAAAATTTGCATGTTTTCACTGTTTAAAGCACTGCTATTACTGTTAATGTAACTCATTTCTAAAACATAGTCCTCTGCACTTCCAGAATAAACGAAAACTCGCAACAGACAGACACTCAACTGCGCACCGCTCACATCAGGTACTGGCTCAAGGACAATGCCTCACAAAGACCCTTAATCCCCGCCCAGTCATTGGGCAAATTAGTGTTGACTGACTGAAGAGTTAGAACAGTGGGAATCTTTGCACTAGAATTGGGTGGCAGTAATTTGAAACAGCCTATCAAGTTAGTGACCTATTGTTCAGAACAGATAACCATTTCAAGAATTCGGAGTAATTCAAACCCAATTTGGCCCTCAGGTATGAAATACTTGGTCCCCCAGTGATTCAAGTGACTGAGATAGGCTGTTCATTCAAGTTATAAATAAATCAATCAAAAAATTATTTCAATGAGAAAACACTTTATTCTTGAAACACTCACCTTGCGCTGAGTCGGAGACCCAGGAATGAGAGCTAAATCCTCACATGACTGAGACATCTGTAGAGCAGAACGTATTTCTCGTTCGTGAGCTGCCTCTCGACCAGCTATATCGACACATTCCTCTTGACGAAGTTGGCTAACTCGTGGTGTCAGACGAGGACCTGATGCCTACCCATGAAAACAGATAGAAACATTAACTGCAAAACATAGCAAAGAAAAAATATAAATAGTGCTGTCATTCATTCAGTTACAAAGTTCTGAAAGACGACTCAACAACGTAGCCTAATTCCTTAATGGTAGGTTTATGCTGAACTCATGTTTTCTCTATACATAGCAATAATCAGTAGCAGTGTACACATACATCTGTGCTGTAACTTTCTTTTGTAACCCTAGTGTTGAACTGCTTGGTGTGGAATGTCATACACTACACACCAAGTCCTCCATACACTCTGTCACGGAGTTGTATTTATTTTTAACTTAACTTAGCATGTGGAGCAATACATCACATCGTGATTTCTGTGTCCCGTTACTTACCTCATTAATTATTTTGTCCCTGGCAGTGACCACAATTTCAAACTTGATTTATGTAATATATCTAGTAGTTCAGTTTTTTGGAGCTTTTGCCCGCACATTGTCTTGGAGATAACGTAGGGCGAGTTGTAAATTGGTGGGAGTGTGTGATTGTGTAAAAGTTCCTTAGGAAAACGTATTCTTTGATTTAGGTTAGGATTTTCTTGTGCAAACCTGAAGTACCTTTTCTTAAGTATTTTGACTTATGATACCTTTTCCAATTTTTCTATTTCTAGGATAAGATATGTTAGATCGGTTAGTGGTTCAGTTGAGGCTATTTTATTTGATTTTTGATCTGTATACCATTTATTAGCATTCTGCTGCATAGCATTCTCTTACCCACTACAGCAGAGCTCATTAACCTCTTAGGTAATCTCACCTCCCCTATTCTCAATACATTTACATGACCCCACCATCAGAGTCGGCTCATACGGACAGCTTCATTGAACATGTTCATTTCTAACGTGCCAATGCTCCAATCTATTCATCCCAGCAATCATTTATGCTATCTTATATCAGTTACCTCTAGCTTATCTGAAATATATACATGCATACCACTAGTGAACACATACCACAGCTCTAAAATGCCAAATGCATGATGATACTGAAGGTACGGGTTTGTTGAATGAGGACTCAGATATAGAATCAAAGTCATATCGCTCATTCGTCATATCGCTCATGTTGGCCCGTATTGACGCAAATAGAATTCAGTAAAGAGTGAAAAACTTGTCTAGCAGCATATCATCATCAGTTTGAAATCCTAGACTGAGCTTTTCATCAAGGACCAGAACACCAAAATGAATGGGGAGCATCTACTTTAATGCCAGAAACTGGACCCCAACTTCCAAAAATAGGAGAACCTCCCAAAACTGTATTGGAATGCTAGAATACTTGTGGATTGGTTTCTCAAGCCCTGTTATTAAAAAAGCAACAACTACAACAAAGATTGAGATGCTGAGGGAGCCATGAGGAGAGAACACTAATTTTAAGTACGGTTGCATCTGCGTGGATCCACAGGATTATTAATTTCATATTTGTTTAACAGAAATACCATATCAAAGTATTCGTTAATGCATTCCCCTGGTCTACTATTTTAGGTAGATTAGATTAGAAAGCTACCTATTGAAATGGGTACCATGTTTCGACTTCCCGAAAATTGTGACATATCTTTGCGTTTCACATCCCCTACACCCCAAAACTACCATCACTTCAAAAGTTTATATATAATTAATTTATATGTGCATACATCACTTTTTTTGTGGACATGATAACTACCACCAATTTCAACCAATCACTTTCAAATGTATACCGGTACATAAAATATCACCCTATGAAATCTCAGTCGAGTTCGTTAATGGGCAAAATCGGACCAAGGGGGTGGGAATGGGTGGCCTTTTTCAAAAACAGTGAAATATAGCTATAACTTTCTAAATATGTGAAAAATTGAATCCATTCGAAGTTCGTATACTGTAGTCTTCAGAAAAGGATCAAAAACTTACCTCAATAAAGTTGTTTGATAGCACCAACCATTGACCAAAGGGGTGAAAAAAATTGAGTTTTTTTAGAAAAAAGAAATACCTCCCTTAAAAGACACAATATCAAAACCATTTTTTTTGGTCATGTAGCCTCCTGAGAGGCCGAATGCAGGTCTTTCTTTTCGACGCCCGTGGGCGACCTGCGCGTCGGGATGAGAGATGGAATGGATGAAGATGAATGAAACTGGGCAAGGATGTGGAAGGAAGCGGCCGTGGCCTGTCAGAAGGCACTGTCCCAGCATTTGCCTGGTGTTGAAAATGGGAAACCACGGAAAACCATTTCAAGGACAGCCGACGGTGGGGCTCGAACCCACGCGTCTACCGAGTCAGCAGGGAGCTTGGCCCCTTGACCTAACGCTGAGCTTTAGCCCGCGTAGCCACTACTGTCGGTATCAAAACCATTCAAACTGGTAAATAGTCCTCTAAAACTTTTGTTTGAGAGATTTTTTGATATGATCCACCCTTACGCCAAGGGATGAGCAAAATGTTCTCGAAGACGTCACAATGATGAGGGAACTAGGGATGTCATCAAAGCAATATTGGTGTTGTTTTGACAGCCGTGTGGTTCTACAGACAAAGATAGCGTTATCTCCAACTCCTGTCTGGCAGTTGTGCTAGTGCAAGGTAAGTAGCAGTAGACTATAATATAATTATAAGAAGATGGAAATTATCCTACGCTAAACATAGTCTATAGAATGTTTCTAGGTATACAACAATTAGCAAATTTAGTGAATTCAAAATATTTTTCTTTGCCCGGTGAAATCTACCTCCGCCTTTCGGTGTGCCGAGAGGGATTTATTTTTACTAAGGAGTTATTATGTTGTTCCTTGAAAAGATATTTTCTGAGATTTATTAAAACATGAAACGCTGGGTCAACGAATTGAAATCATGATGATGATAATATCGTATGGCCTCGGGTGCCAGGTGCAAGCTTTGTTTATTGACACCCAGAGGGCAGCTTGCCTGTCGAATTTAATGCTCCTTGGAGCGTTATGAATGTCCAGGAGGTTAGATATCTAAGCTCCTTGACGGTATACGTAGAGAAATGAGAAACTTTGTGTTGGCGGAAAATCCCGAGATTAATTTTGCCATTATGAACAAGGCCTATTGAATTCAAATGGGTTCTTTAACATGCCAACAACGTATGACATGAGTATCGTGATTTTTGTCGCCTTTCAAAAAATCCCTCACCATGGCCAGGAGCGAACCTGCAAGCTTGGGGTTGGTAGTCCGACACTATAACCACACACCTACCGTGGCAAGCAAGCATGATGATAATTGTTGGTTTAAGGTGACTAAGAGTCCTTCGCAGATCGGCCAGGTCCACACACTCCAAGACAATGTGTGCCACGGTTAGGTAGGTGCCGCTAGTACACACAGGAAATTGAAAACAATAAACATCATACTCACATTAGCACTGTGGCCAGGACTAAAACTTGCACTGAATCTTCGAGTTCGTTGCTGTGAACTTGGGAAGTTATTAAATGATGATGAATCTCTGAAACAAATAATAAATACATTTACTTAAGGCTAGCTATAAAAAGCTCAACATTTGAACTGGTAGTGTGGCTAATAATGTAATCTGCAGCATGAGAGACCAGCTATCAAGCACTATCTATAACAAGGACATATAAACCATATTTCAAATCTTAATACCACCCAAACAGCATAAAAGTGAGTTGGAAAACTAGCATCATAATTTTCAGCAATATTGAATTATTTTCTGCATTTTGAGCCAAATCTCCCTTGAGACACCTCCCCTGTCAGCAATTAGTTTCCAAATAATTATGAAGAGCACTATATAAAATAATGCTTCAATAACACAAGCTACTAAAATCTGATTCCATCCACCTAATGTGAAGTTCCCAAGGCAAAGGCAATCTGGCACTAATTCCCAATGCTAGGGTAGTCTGGTTCTGAGCTCTAAGGTAGGGGCAGTGATGACCTAATTCCCAATGCAAGGGTAGTCTGGTTCTGAGCTCTAAGGTAGGGGTAGTGATGACACAGGAGACCAAACCCTAGGGGAAAATATTCTACTGAAATTAGCCAAAATATCTGTGGTAAAGGTTGGGAAAAAATCTGGAGATGATGTAGTAATAAATGTTTACTCCTCCCTCCCACCATCCCGCTTTTAGTTCACGACTTATAGAGCTAAATTTCCAGCTGAGTCTGCCATTCTTCTTCTTGTTCTAGCTTTTGTCACGCAGAGCAGGGTCGGCTCTTTTGCACAATTGCCTCCATCTAACACGGTCTGCAGCGTCGTCCTTCTCAACATTGGCTGCTCCCATGTCCTTCTTGATTTGGTAAAGCCACCGCTTCTTTGGCCATCCTTGTGGTCGCTTGCCTACTACATCTAGTTGTAGTGCTCTTTTTGCCACTGTGTCTTAGCAACTCTGTAGTGTCCGTACCAACGCAGGTGAGCTTCCAGCACTTGTCAGGGATCGGTGCAACACCAAGGGTTTTTACATACTTTGTATGAAATTTACATACCATGGCCACTCCCATGAGGTTTGTCCGTGCTCACACACCAGTTACCTTCAATTAGTGTGGCATATTTTGTATCCCACTGGCAACAATGTGTGTGCCTTGTTGACATTTGAATGAGAATTATGAGCTGTCAGAATATGGCTGCCAATTTTAAAAGAGCAATAAATAAAAACACATATTTACGTAATTTAGCACATATTTCAGGAGCAGCAGTAACCAGGGTTAGTAATTTGAATTGGTAATGTCCCCCAGAAGATGAAACAAGGTATGTAAATACCACAATAACATCTGATGCAAATGAAAAAGCCACGTTCTGGTCTCATTGAGAATTAATGATTTATTTTTGTGTCCCGGATGGAAAGGAGACGGTTTGGAGAATGCTTGAGGAACATTACTCACTCTGTGCTTTCTTTGCAACGACACCATTCAATGGAGGTTGTGATGGTTTAGGGAGGTATCAACATTGAAGCATGTATGGAACAGGTGTTCATCAAGAATGAATCTCTCTCAGCCCACCAATATACAGAGTGTCCACTTAAATCTTTCACCACAAATATATCTGAAACAACAATAGATATTGAAAAACAACTCTCTCAGGTATAAAGGCAGGGATAATGGCAGGGATAATGTAAATAATATGGTTCATTTAAAAGCGTACGCAAATATGATGTTCAACATTACGGTAACTTGTGTATTTATAAAGGGACACCCCGAATTATTTATTGCACAATTGATAACAAGGAAACTCGCGTTAAGTATGGTGTTTGTTGCATGGCAATAGGTCAATTACATCCTGTAACGTGAAGTTGACGCTTGAGATAAATAAAGTGCGCATCAATCCTGGATGTTCAGGCGTAATTTCATGTTGTTGTTTGCATCATCTGTCACACCGTAGTACGACAATCAAATAATAATTAGAAGCAACGTGAAGCTCGCACTTGAACATCAAGATGTGTAACTGATGCACATTTCATTTATCTCCAGCGTCAACTTCACGTTACAATTTCTCAGGATGCAATACACCTATTGCGATGTAACAAACGCCATTCTTAGCATGAGTTTCTATGTTATCATTTGTACAATAAATAATACCGGGTGTCCATTTAAGAAGCTTTTGTACATCATATTTGCTTATGTTTTTGAATGACCTACACTATTTAGTTTAATGAGCTCCTTCCCTGCCTTCATGCCTGTGAAAGTCTATTTTACAACGTCTATACCAGAGGTGGCCAAACAGCATTCTGGGCGCGCTGGCTGAACTCCAGGGTGCTTCTGGCATGGACGGCCTTGCAGTGATAGTGGGGGAAGACTATATGTCTGTCTCTCTCGCTTTCTCCCGTACTGCATCTGCTGTGTCAAAAGACAAACGGACGCGGTGTAGTGTCCCTTATATTGAAAGAGTTTTCTACCAGATTTCTAGAACTTGCAAAACTTCAAACAGTTTTTTATTTGTTTGTGAAGCCAATTTTAATCTCTGTAACTGAGGTTCCGCATGAGTTTTAAATGGAGCTTATAAATTTGCAATGTAGCACTAGACTTAAGGATATTTTTATCTCAGTGAAAAATTTGCAGATTTCTACTCAAAATTACCACAGCAAGAATATCCAAAATTACACAGGCAGGCTGCACACGTGTTATCAATGTTTGGAGCGATGTATGCATGTGAAACATTTTTCTCTGCATTGAAACTAACAAAATCACAGCACTGCGCTCCAATGTCTGACGATAACCTGTGAAACAGCCTCCGGTTGATTGTCTCGCAAGCAATTGTACCGAACATTGAGCATGTTGTAAATATGAAAACAAGGAAAATAAAAATGTGATCAAAATTGCATTGTCATAAAATATGAGTCCCATGATACCTTATCAATATTTCTGATTGTTTTAATTGTGACCACCTCGTAGTGTAGTGGCTAGCATTCTTGGATGTTGCCCTGGAGGTCCGGGTTTGAATCCCGGCACTACCAAGAAATTTAATTCTGATCTGAGGGCTGGAACTGGGTACACTCAGCCTCATGAGGCAAAACTGAGAAGAGGTGGGTTTGATTCCCACTTCCATCTTGGAAGTAGTGTTCTGTGGTTTCCCACTTCTACTCCAGGCAAATGAAGGGATGGCTCCTAAATTAAGGCCACGGCCACCTCCTTACCAGTTCTCACCTGGATTACAAATACCCACACTAATACAGCCACCACAATTATACAGTTTATCAGACAAATTCTATATACACACCCAAGTACATGAGGCTACATGACCACTATGTTGCAAAGCCACTAAGTTTAATGCTAAGCACGCAATCTTCAAGTGCCGGTACGCGAAGTAACATGCGAACAAAATGTACACGTTTCGGACAACCAATAGATTGGAAGAACAGTTTGTTTATATGTTTACTATATGTATACTTGCAGAGAAAATTTTCAGTGGGTCATCCTGCATTTAAGAGATTCTGGCAGATCGTGTGATGCCTATTGCACCTGCCATTGGTAAGCACTCCCATCCTAATTCAGGACAACACTCAACCACATGCTGCTCCTGTGTAAGTGCATATCTGGATGTCATCTGGATTGAAGGCATGATGTGGTCTGCGTGCACTCCAGACCTTAACCCAAAATAACATGAGTCAGAAATGCCTGGGAGACAGGCCAGGAGTCACTCTCTAACATACTGGGAAATTATTGGGTTGCACTCCAGCATGAAGTTTTGAATGTTTCCTTGTTTGATAGTGCTAAAACAATCATGGGTCTGACGTACCACTCCAAGACACTTCAAAGTGTTAGGTTGTTGCTGAATTACCATACTGTGATGATGTAATGTTTCCAAATGATATCATCATCATCGGCTTTAACTCGAATCCAAGTATAAATCTTCTTCCTTCAGTCCAGTTTGTGGATGTGTTTACGGTGACTAAAGAGTCCAATCCTAGCATGGAACAAGCGGCCACACAAGTCACATAGTATTGCTGGAGGAGGACGTGGTTGGGCTGCTCGAAGTTTCCTAGCTTGACCTCTTCATGTGTGCGTCGATCCCTTTCAAACGTCTTTACAGTATCCGAGATGGTACGGCGCCAAGTTGAGCGGTCTTCAGCCAGCATGTCCCAGGTTTGTGAATCAAGACCTGTCAATTTCAGGGTCTGCTTAAATTGGTCCTTGTAGCGCCTCTTAGGACCACCATGAGGTCTGGTGCCAGAGCATAACTCACCATATAGCATTTGACGAGGTAATCTCACATCATCCATCCGATGGACATGACCAATCCATCTAAATTGGTGACCTATTATGGATGATTCTATGCTGTTGATTTGAGCCTTTTCCAGAACAGCAATATTGGTAATGCTGTCTTCCCATTTAATCCTCAGGATTGATCGAAGTTTTTGTAGGTGGAAACACTCAAGCTTCCTAAGATCACGTTGGTAAAGGGTCCACGTTTCACAGCCATACAACAATGTAGAGACGAGAATCCAAGTGGCAGTGAACGCGTTCAGTCGTGTTGATTAAGTGTGCTGATTTATTCTCGAATTGATTGGTTGCAGGACTTCAATTGGGAAGTTTTCCAGGTTAATTGTGAGTACAACGAGTCTACTCATGTAATTGAACACAGGACTGTGATATACTGTTAATATAGAGTGAAAAAATATCATTTTATGTTTTACGAGTGCCAGATCAACAAAAGTCGACAATTGAATAACGTAATTCAGCGAGGCTTGTCCAAAGCCCTTCGCTACCCAAGAATGGCTACTAGTAATGGCATCGAACCATTACATAACCCTACTAATAGTTCGTTCTACAATGTACCAAAGAAATCCCTTCCAAGTTACGCATCCGTAATTCAATCAACTCCAAGTAAAGAACAAGCAATTATCATAGACGCACATGACGGAATCCCATTAAAGGATTATATCCTCACTGTTGGTAAAATAACTAGTCCTGATAACATACGATATGTATCTCGCATTTCTAATTCGAGAATCTGCATATTCCTATCGAATAAAAATCTTGTTCAAGAATTATCCTTAAACCACCCTGTAATCAACATCAACAACATTGACCTTTCCCTACGTCCACTAATAGTTCCAAACAAACGAGTGATATTATCAAATGTCTGTCCTATTTTACCTAACTCAGTCATTACAGACTACCTTCAACAACTGAATATCAAACCAATGTCCTCCATATCTAACCTCAAGGCTGGAATTAATATCCCAGGTTTTGCACATATACTCAGCTTCCGCCGACAACTCTATGTTAAACCCTGTGACTTTAATAAACTACCTACTTCATTCCAGATATGCTACGAAGGAACTAGTTATTGGATATACACCTCCTCTGATATCCCAACCTGCTTTACTTGCAAAGAAGAAGGCCACTTGGCCAGTGCATGTCCATTGCTAACTAATCCTTCAGACGAAGAAAACCAACCTTTCAACCTACCTCCAACCCCTTCCAAGGAGCAACCATCCAATCCAGCCGGCAATACTTTGGAGCATGAACAGGATAAGAATCGTCTTCAAACTATTGAACATAATACCGACTCCCTTCCTACTTATCAAAACACTCCTCTAATGGAAACGTCCTTGAATGGACAACTACCGCTACCTGAAATCAACGAAGAATCGTCTACCACCATACACCATGGAATAAAACGACCTTTACCTCCAAGTGACTCCTCAGATATCTTTTCCAGAGCTGACATCAAGTCCTTCTGTGATGACCTCTCTATATCGGGAGATGATAAAACAGATGATGAATTCCCTACTCTGGGCCCCCAAAAAACTCCAGACATAATCCAACCCAAGAAAAAAACAATGAAACCGAATTCCTTTAACTTAGAAAATCAACTCCTCCCTGTGAAAGAAGTGATAGAAGCTGATCCCTCTAACTTTTCACTTGACTTTTTACAACTAAAAAGTCTTTTTGAGAATACTAAAGGTGCATCAGCACCTAATGCCTTATCCATTGCACTATCTTACACATCTAATATTGAAGAACTCATCGAGACTATGCGCAAACTACATCCCTACTATCAAGACAAGAACATCAAGAATAGTAACACTCGACTTATCAAGAAACTACTCAATGCACTTAATAATGACAGCAACTCCTCTCCTCCTATAACTCTTCAAACCGAAATGAACCCAAGCCAATAATCCTTCTATTTAAATAATCTTCATGAATCCCAGTATATTACAGTGGAATATAAACGGGTATTACCCCCAAAACGAATACTTGAAAATTTTAGTCAATGAACATCAACCTCAAATAATCTGCTTACAAGAACCCAACTTTAGAGACCACAATGTGGCTAATATAAATCATTATACAGCATACTACAAAAACCGCAACAATCCTACTTACGCAAGCGGAGGAGTTACCACCTACATTAGCAATAAAGTTCCTCAAAAAGAAATTCCACTAAATACAAAATTGGAAGCAGTAGCATCTATGATCTTCCTTTCACTTTCCTTCTGTATCTGCAATATATATCTCCCCTCCAGCCAGAAAATAGACCTGCAAGACCTAATAGATATAACAAACCAACTTCCCAAACCATTTATTCTCTTGGGTGATTTTAACTCCCACAGCACTGTTTGGAACAATGACTATTCAAATAAAAGAGGAAAAATAATTGAAACACTAATAGATTCTGAAAATTTAATCCTACTAGACTCCAATGGTCCTACACACTGGGACATACAGCACGGAACGTTCAGCAAAATTGATCTATGTTTATGCACTGCAGACATAGCAGCAACATTCACATCGAACGCTAGTAAAAACCTCTATGGAAGTGATCACTTCCCTATATCAATTAATAAAAACAACAAACTTCACCCTCAAATTAATCCTAAGAAATGGAACTCAAAACATGCCAACTGGAGTCAATACAGAGAAAATATCAAGACTGAGCTCAACAGATTACCGCCATCTTACCTCATCAAAAATTACAATATCAACTATATTGTAAACGAATTCACTAAGGCAATACTCAAAGCCGCAGAAAATCAGTCCCTAGAATTAACAATGTAACCCACAAAGGAGTAATTCCTTGGTGGAACAACACATGTAAAGAAGCAATCAAAATCAACAATCAAGCTTTTTACAAATACAAACAACACCCTACTCTTGAGAATAAATTAAATTTTCAAAGAAGTCGAGCAAAAGCACGAAAAGTTATCAAAGAAAGCAAACGAAATTCCTGGATAAAATACGCGTCCTCTCTTTCCAATCAGACCCCTCAGAACTCTGTTTGGGAATACTTACGGAAAATTAAAGGAATCCAAAATCCCTCAAAAACAATAACTCTCTCAACAAAATCTGGATCAACAATAACCAACCATCTAGACATTGCCAATACCTTAGCCAAAAACTTTGCAAAAATATCAAGTGATTCCAATAATGAACAAGTACTCTCAAATTTCCGTGGACCTGACAATAACTCACTCACAGACCTCTTTGATAATACCAATGATAGTTACAATGATAAAATTAGCATAAACGAAATATCTCAAGAACTCAACGACTGCCGAAACTCTAGTCCTGGCCCTGATGATATAATATATGAATTCTTGAAAGAACTTCCCCCTGACGGATTAGAATATCTCACCGAAATTTTCAACTTCATTTGGACTCGGAAAGTATTTCCAGATGCTTGGAGGAAAGCCATAGTGATTCCTATACCCAAACCAGGAAAGGACCACATGATTCCTGATAATTATCGACCAATAGCTCTAACATGTACTATGTGCAAATTAATGGAAAAAATTATTAATAAAAGACTAAAAAGTTAAAATAGTGAAGCAATTTAAATACTTAGGAGAAATTATAACTTACAACTTGGATGAGAAACCTGCATGGCAAGAAAGAACGAATAAAATGATAAAAGCCCAAAAATTAACATGGTCTACATATAAAAGAAGATGTCTATCAATGGCAACAAAATTAAAACATTACAAGACGGTGGTTCAACCAGAGGTGACCTATGGAAGTGAAACTCTTTTTAAAGTTACTCAGAAAAACAGAATCGACAAAATTTTAAAAGTAGAAAGAAGAATAGCTAGAACATGCATAAATAAAAAATATCAGAAAGATGGACAGTGGCGGATAGTACCAAATGAAGTGGTATACAGAGAACTGGAACCCATCACTGATACTATTCGGAAGAAACCGCTTTCTTTCTTTGGTCACATCATGAGGACACCAGAAACCAGGTTATCTAGAAAAATTGTAGTGAAACTTTGGAATATGAAACAACAAGTAGGATGGATTAAGGAAATTAGAGAAGATATGAAAGAATTGGAAATAACCTTGGATGACTTGCAAAACAAAACAACAAAATTTAAAAAACTGAGAGATATAAAAATAAGATTTCAGGCTAAAATAGACAAACGTAATACAGTAAAAAGGGTATTTACAGATGAGGAACGCCTGAGAAGATCAGAGCGAATGAAGAGCTACTGGGCGACTCGGAAAGGAAACTTACTGAAGAAGAGGACCAAGAAATGATTGACTGAAGTGGTCCAATGAGGCCGTAAAAGCAGAAGAAGAAGAAAAAGACTAAAATGGATACTAGAGCAGCAGAATTTCTTTACACAAGAGCAGTGTGGTTTCAGACAATTTCACTCAACAACTGATACCTTAATAACCTTAGAATCAGAAATTCTAGATGCTTTTCGACATGGACTCCTAGCAGTCAGTTTAGACATACACAAAGCATATGATATGATACGCAAAACTCAAGTCATAGAAACCCTAAAACAACACAATATCAAGGGAAATATGATTGGATTCATATACAATTTTCTACAGAACAGAAGCATCCAAGTACGAGTTAATGGTGCCCTATCTCAAGAAATCAGATTAGAGAAAGGAGTCCCACAGGGTCCAGTCATTGGTGTAACCCTTTTCTTAGTAGCCATAAATGGCATAACTTCCTGCATCAACCTCCCAGTAAACTCTTGCCTCTTTGGCGGATGACATCACCATTTTCTGCAAAGGCCGTAATCTATCAACAACCCAAGAAATAATACAAAAATCCCTCTACAATCTTGCCCAATTGGGAGAATCTTACAGGCTTCATTTTCTCTGCAACCAAAACCAAATGCATTCTATTTTCCAAACAGAGAAGACAGAATGAACAACCAGAATTATATCTCAAGGGAAATAAAATCGAAGTGGAAAAATAAAAAAAATATTGGGAATGACCTTTGACAGCAAACTAACATGGAACTCCCATCTTAAAACTTTAAGAAACGACTGCCTACGTCGAATTAATGTTCTCAAATCATTAGCAGCTAACAACTGGGGAGCTAACGCTCATGTATTAATGTCCACGTACAAAGCAGTCATCCGTTCTAAGCTAGACTATGGCTCCATTATTTACAATTCAGCCCCAGCATCAGCACTTAAATTACTTGACCCTATTCAAAACACATCTCTAAGGATCATCTTAGGAGCTTTTAGAACCAGTCCGATCTCCAGTCTACTAATGGAAGCTTATGAACCTCCGCTCCAATCTCGCAGAAAACTACTGACTATCAATTATGCAACAAAGTTCGCAGCGTCTCCGCACTCCAAAACTTACACCTATGTTTTCCCAAATAATCAATCTCTTCGCTACCCCACGCAGCAAAGAAGACATCTTCCTATCCACATTAGACTTTCACGACTCCTACATGATGTCCACTCTCATTTTCCCCCAATTGCTCCGAGAACTACAACAAATATGTCAATTCCGCCATGGAGAATTAAAACTCCACCAACTATTTTAGACTTATGTGAAATTAATAAAGAATCAACTGACAGTAGCACCTTCAAGACACTCATTATAGAGAAAACCAAAAGATTTCCCACCTTTACCGCAATCTATACAGATGGATCAAAGACAGAATATGGTAGCGGCTGCGCTATTGTATATCCAGATCATACGATAAAGTATACATTACCAAAAATATGCTCTATATTCACATGTGAACAATACACCATTCTAAAAGCTATAGAATCCATCAAGAATTACACAAAAAGAGAAATCTTTTTAATCTTCTGTCACTCCTTATCTACAATAAACTCCCTTCAAGATTCATCGCCCCAAAATATACTGGAGTCATATAACACGGCAACAAATAATGGTCAGCAAATTGACATTATGTGGATTCCCTCACACAAGGGGATAAAAGGCAACGAACAAGCAGACATAGCAGCCAAAGAAGCAACTCGTCTCTCCCCTCAAGATCCAAAATTTCTCACCCCCTACAATGATGTGGCCTCTTCTCTTAAACCAAAAATCCACAAACAATGGTTAACCGACTGGATCCGGTCCCCACACTCAAAGCTTCATGACGTCCGGAATGATTCTACAAATAAATTCGACACCCCGCTCCTTCCACGCCGAGACCAAGTCCTCATTACCAGAATACGAATAGGTCATACCAAAATGACCCACGCACACATCTTCTGCAAGACATCTCCACCGGTATGCGAGAACTGTCAAGAACGGAAAACGGTTAACCACATACTACTAAAATGCCCTTTGTACGATCAACAAAGAACTCTATGCAACCTCCATCAGAGAAGAAGCCTAAGTGAGATCTTAAATGAACACATCCATTTCAAAAACATAATTAATTTTTTAAAACTGACGAATATGTACCAAGATATATAACCTCTGTAACAACTTTTGTAATACCGCACCTTAAGTAAATTTTTGTATCCAACATTGTTATAGCTATGTACAAAATTCTGTATGTCGCGATATGACTCTACGAGTTAAAGCGACAATAAAAACAATGTAGAAATGACTACTGCTTTGTACACCATAAGCTTTGTACTCATGGACAGATCTTTATTCATGAAGACCCGGTGTGCTAATTGTCCATATGCTCCATGGGCTGTGCCAATTCTGTTATCCACATCCTGCTCACAGGTACAGCTCACAGAAATGGTACTGCCCAGGTACGAGAAGTGGTCTACCTGATATAGATTTATACTGAAACATATAAAGATTAACTTAAGTGTTTCGCATTTCTTGGCGGTGAGTATATACCTATTATAAACACAACTTTTTTGCCTGTCAACACCGAATCATACATCACACTTACGATAAAAGAATTTAAAGTATTGAAATTAGCCAAAATACCCTTTCTGATGATGAAAAAGAAATCAGAAAATGATGTAGTAATATATGTTTACTCCTCTGCTGTCCATAACCAACCCGCTGTCCCTTATTTTGATCAAGACTTATATAGTAAAATTCCAACTGTGTCCACCATTATGCGTGTGAATTATCATCAAATACAGTAATGCTAATCCGCATTGTTGTGCTGACAAGAAGGAGAAACAACACTCTTGTACCAATGCAAGTGGGACAGACGATGATTAATTCATCAAGGAGTACGAAGTACTTGGGTGTGACGCTAGATATGAAGCTCACATTCTGGGCCCATATTCAAAGAGTGACGGATAAAGCAGCAAATGTCTTGACCGCTTTGAGCCAATTAATGGGTAATATTAAAGGTCCGAAGCCTAGCAAACGACGTCTCCTGATGACAACAGTCCAGTCAATATTAGTCTATGGAGCTGAGATCCGGCTGAGCCCTTTCGGTTCGAGAAGTATCGCAAAAGGATAGCAGCAGTATAAAGGAGAGGAGCACTGAGGATCTTATGTGTATATCACACCGTTTCAGAGCCCGCTGTTCTAGCGGTAGCGGGAGTAGCACCAATTGATTTACTTGCCTTGGAGCGTCAAGAAGTTTGGCGCACCAAAGGAGAACTGGGCATACATCAGGCAAAGACGTCTGCACACAACCATTGTATGGAACAATGGCAACAGAAATGGGATGATGAGACACGAGGTCGATGGACAAAGAAACTTATTCCGCGTCTGGCTGACTGGGTTGATCGAAACCACGGAGAGGTCAATTATTATTTGACACAGTTCCTAACAGGCCATGGTTATTTTCGGAGATTCCTGCATCGTATTGGCGTGGCTAATAGCTCTTTGCGTCATTATGGTAATGAAGAGGATGAGGCGCTCCACACATTCTTTATGTGTGAACGTTGGTCAACACACAGAAGAGATCGGCAAGTTTCTCTAGGGGTAATCATGCCGGACAACATCCTAAAGATGATGCTCCGAAATGATCAAGCATGGAATCAGATAGCTATTTACATAGAAGGTGTCCTGCACCAGAAGAAGAGGGAACTGATAACAGAATAAGGAAGGAGCAGATTAAAAGACTCACTAATTTGACACCGTCCTGAAGTAATGCGAGAGCGGTTCCAGGACGGACTGTCAGGATGTAAAGGGTGTGGATTTTTAGCGGGTAAGAATCCCACACACTTGAAGAGCGCGGACCCTCTTCAAGCACCTCGATAGATTTTTCCACTTCCCTCGTAAAAAAAAAAAAAAAAAAATCTGCGCTGTATGCTGTACAGCACCATACATTTTGCAGATGACATAGCATTGATAACAGAGAATGAAAAAGGTATGAAAGAGGCACTAAATCACATGAATGTGAGGTGTGGTATGAGGATAAATAAAAAGAAGACCAAGATAATGGCATGCATTAGGGATAGTGATAAGAGTTGTTGGTTCTTGTTACATTGCGATGCGGCCGAGTCTAGGGAATTTTTAGGGATTTCAGTGACGTCACCGTGATGTCGCGGCTGACGTATTGACGCTTTGCCTGCCGGGAGTCAGTGCGCATGCTTGTCAGCTGATTAATACGTCAGTTTCGCGAGCGGTGTTGTTCGAAGAGGTCGTCCATTTTTTTCACCTGTTAGCGGTTTAAACGTAATTTTAGCAATTATTATTCCTGTGAATAATCTATAGAACAAGATTTTGATATTAGCAGTGTCGTGTGCGGGATTGTGTTGGCGATTTGTAATAAAATTGTTGAATTCCTGAAGTCGTCGTATTAAAATAAAATGTTGTTACGTGTTATACGTGAGGGAACGTGTGTTCGAAAAATACTGGTTTTTCCTGTACATGTGGAATAATACGAACTGTGGGAACTATCGGTGAGTTTGTTTTTTACGTTGTTCATATATTTATTTTGGTTTTTGCATTTAATTGAAAAGTTGTACTGTATTCTTCTAAAGCCATAGATAATGCCATTTGTCTAATAGATAATATTACGTCAGGCAAGGTGGGAGGGAGGGAATATGCCTGAGTAAAAAATATAGAAAAATTGGCATTTACAAGAACACTTGCAAAGGCATAACAGTCTTTTGTACCAGACATATATTGGTCGTTTTTTACGTTTCATACAGTATGTTTGTGTGGCGTTATTAGACAGTCTGTAAAGGATGGTGATTTCTAATTAAGTATTTTCAGTCAATATTGGAAAACCTAAAAATACCGAACTTTTCTTTTGGGGGGGGGGGGGGTTTCACAGCCCCCCCCCCCCCCCAAAACCATTATTGACCACAATATTTTATACGGAAATTAGAATGCTTTAGTTTTTTGGTTGTTTTTACGTATGTTATCGTATTTGTGTTTCTGCATTTGTAGCCAACATTGGAAAAAAAAAAAAATATACATAACCATATCTTGCTATACACAATTCGTTATTGAGTTGTCACCACCCAAAATAATGTATAATCAATGTTTTTCCATAAGCTTGCCAGAGAAGCATTTCGTAAAGTCGTTGATAATATCACGGAAGCCGACAATTTTATAATTAACAATTTCAAATAATTACCATATGTATCGTAATATGTAATTGAGCTATAGGCCTATATGCCAAATTTAGATTTCGATGCGGAAAATTAAGATTCTCAATTTAAATCGTGACATTTTTCTACGCATCAGAATCTGTAATTGATCTACGTAGTCCAATTATAGATTTCGATGCGGAAAATTAAAAATATCAATTGAAATCGCAAAATTTTTCTACGCATCGGAATCTTTAATTGAGCTATGTAGGTCAATTACAGATTTCGATGCGCACCTCGTTTCGAAGGTTTTTGTGTTTCCCCACCCAAATACCCCTATTACCCAGGCTTTTCCCGTAAGCTTGCCAGAGGAGTGACGTCGTTGATGTTTTTAGGGGATTTTATACGCAGCTGCATCGCAATGCAATATTATCCCGAGTTGTTAATGTGCTACTGGATGGAGAACACCTAGCCCAACTATGGGAATTCAAATATCTGGGGAGTCTGATCACAACTGATGGAAAATGCACGAGAGAAGTAAATGCTCAAATTGCACAGGCAAAAGAAGCTTTTTCAAAAAAGAAATCTTTACTAACGTCAAAGACAGTCAACTTGGAGGTACGAATTCACTTTGTGAAAAGTTTATTTTATATGGAGTATCGTAAGCTATGCCTCTGAAACTTGGACCCTAAGAAAGTAGACGTGACAAAATGCAGAGCATTTGAGATGTGGTGTTGGAGAAGACTCCTGTGGACTTATAAAGATACCGTGGACTGATAAAGCCACAAACGAGGATGTTCTCAGAAGAGCAAATGAGCCTCGCAACTAGGTTGAACCTTTAAACAAACAGCTTTGTTAGTCACTTGCTTCGATGTTCTGACTGTCCACCACCCTATTTGAAGGAAAATTGGAAGGAAAAAAGAGCAATGGAAGATCAAGAACACAATTTATCAACAGCATTAGAGGCCAGCACACCTATTGCCATTTGAAGCTGGTGGCCAAAGGACGGAGACGCTTGGACATCATGCATGTTTCCCAGCAACGCGACGGTTGAGGTGATGAAGAAGAACCGGCGCTTATGGTACTACTGTAAAATTTGTTGAATCCAGACCAATGGCTTTTGTCTAGATCAATAATTGTTAGGTAGCATGGCCTAGCCATACACCCCTAGTTTTTGTCACGCACAGTGGGATAGTCAAGCATCAATAGCCTTTAATTAGTGCTTTTTTGTAATAGTAAAATTTGTTGAATCCAGACCAACGGCTTTTGTCTAGAACATTAATTGTTAGGTAGCACGGCCCGTAGCCATATAAACACCACTGATTTTGTTGTGCACAGTGAGGTACTCACGCACCAATAACCTTTAATTAGTGTGGTGTATTTTGTATCCCATATGTTGGCAACAATGTGAGCACATTGGTGACAGTTTAAGAGGCCTAATGTGCTGCCGAACATGGCTGCCGTTGTAAAATGAGCAAATATAAAATATAAAACCTCCCTCTGTCTTAAGTTAACAGTCCAGGGGCTGGTTTGCAACAACTCGCCAATCTTCTCTATTCCCCGCCATCCTCTTCAATTCACAATATGATTTTGTGTTCGTGTCTGCCATTATCTGTGTGATGTTAAGTGGTGGTCTTCCTCTTGTGTTTTTCCCTTCTAACATCCCTTCGATGACTCTTGCTAGCAGGCTATTATGTCTGAGAATATGTCCCAACATATTTGCTCTTCTTGTTTTCAGACTCTTCATAAAGCTTCTACTTTCTCCTGCTCTTCTGAATACCTCTTCATTTGTCATATGTTGTATCCAACTGATCGTAAGCATTCTTCTCCAGCACCAACCCTCAAAAGCAATCAACTTCTTCTCTTCTCTCTTCCCTATTGTCCAGGTCTCACTACCATACAAAGCCACACTCCACACGTACGTCTTCAGCCGTGTTTTCCTTATTTCTAGGTCTATACTTCTGGATGTGAAGAGATTCTTATTCCCATAAAAGGCGTTCTTTGCCTGAATAATTCTACTCCGAATTTCTAGTTTGCTGGTTCCATCATACGTTATCAAGCTTCCCAGATACTTATATTTCTTCACATGTATTCTATCATTCTCAATATAAATTGCTGATGCTCTTCTATTATCTTCCTGGTTCCGACTGTATACGAGTATTTTTGATTTAATTTTATTCATCTTCATGTTAAATTCATTTTTAAGGATGTTACAGTATTCATTACATGGAGTATATGTTGAAGATCATCTTCATTATCTGTTGTGGAGCATGTCAATCTTTTCCCCCATGTATATTTACTCCAACTTAAATCTCTTCTCTTATCCTATTTATGGCGTCTTAGACATACAAATTAAATAAGTAAGAGATAGCTAGCATCCTTGTCGTACTCCTTTTTTTATTTCAACCTCTTCCTAGTTATTGCCAGATCATATTATTCCCCTTTCAATCTTATACAAACTATGTATTATTCTTCTATCTCTATAAGAGACTCCTACTTTGCAGTCGGAGATGTAGTGACCAGTGTAACTGTAACGGTTTTCGTCACTGAGCCAATAGTGTCACTCTCGTATATAAGGACATATAATAAGGATGTCAACGGGTCTTTCTCAACGCACAAAGTCTTACGAGATTCGTCATGCCTTCGTTGCCGATAAGGAACAACTTTGCGAAATCATGCGTGCGATGTAATAGGTGATTCCCAGCGTCAAACATCTCCTGCGAGTTGAGCTGTCTTGACGCGGCGTATTGCTTCTCGCATGTGCTAAGCAGGCACACGAGTTAATTATGTGCATACGTGTTATGTTCCGACATTTTAAAATGTTGCAAGAGTATGATATAGTTGGTAATTGTTTCTGTAACATATGCGATTTGCTATTTCGTGCCCACGTTCCTAGTTTGGTTAGAAATGCTGGTGACGAACACTGGATTTTAAAAAAAAACTCACTTTACCAATGCTCGTCATTTGTGACGAAAACTGGCACATTGTCATTTCTCCTTGTAAGACCTAACTAACAACGGCAATATAATTATAATGTAGTTCCGAAGCACCCTGCATTAATTAAATTGTTGTTTGGTCATCGTGTCCAATAGTCGTCATAGCTGATGATCGTTAGAGCTCATGCATGACGAACATTAATGCACAATAATGTTAAAGTTTGCGTTAACGTTTCAGAACAAATAAACATTTACAGTGTGCTGTTATTATGAAAATCTGTCTTTTTGATCGCCGTAGTTCTTGGCTGGCTGCGTGGCTCAGTGGTAACGTTCTCGCCTGCTGCTGCAGGATCGAATCCTGGCGCAGTTATCTGGAATGCGAGAAAGCCGTGAAAAAATTCCGGCACCCTGGGGTAGTGATGTAACATACCCAGGTATTTATAAACCGGGGTAAATACCCAGGGTATATACCCGGGTAAATACCCAATTTGGGAAAATACCCGGGTATTTTAGATTTTTCATTAAAAATCCTGTGTCGTGGTAAGTTGAACCTTAAACTATGCAAACTATTCTACATTAACTTTTTAGAAATGTAACAACATTAGATAGTTAATAAAATTAAATTTAATTAGAATTGGGACTTAAAAACAGAATTAGAATTGGGAATTAGATCAGGAGATAAAATTAAATAGTTACCCCTGTATAACCTTAAAAACTCAGGGTTAGAATTGAACTAGACTTTTTTGTTGTTGTTGCAACATTGAGATAAAAGTTGGGGGAAATTTATTCAGAGCATTGGCTAAGTTCTACAAAAGGTGGAATGCACAGTTTTTCAGAACAGTTTGTAAAATCATCTCTACTTAGTATAAAACAAAGTCCCTGATCTTGGATGTCACGGGTAATCTCGAGAACCTCTGGATATATTTTGATGCGGGTTTCACAATTCTGTAAAGGATATCTCGAGGATGATTTCTGTAGAAAATAATTTTTTTATGATCAAAGGAAGCAGAGCAGTAACGATTTCAGTGAAAAAATAAACAAAAAAACCTGGCGTCCTAGCGCTTTTAGGTAGATTTCTTTAGAAAGCTAACTATTGCAATGGGTCCCATGTTTCGACTTCCGGAAAATTTCGACATATCTTCGCGTTTCACATCCCCCAGACCCCAAAACCACCGTCAGTTCAAAAGTTTATATATAATTTATGTATGTATGTATGTATATATATATATATACAGGCTGTAAAAAAAGTCCTGCATCAAACTTAAACTCCGCATGCGGGTGGGGGCAGGGAGTAATTTGAGATAGGGAACCCATGTGTGGAACTCAACCGTTACGCCCCTATGAGGGATTTTAATTATGAGTACATTTGGCAACGTCGCGTGCTACCCACGGCAGAGGACCGATTACGGCTCACAAGTCAATCTAGCTATAAACCCACATCGTGGCTCAGTGGCAAGGCGTTAGACGCTCACACGCGAGGTGACCGGGTTCGAATCCCCCTTCCGACATTGCTGATTTTTTTCTTTCTTTGAGTCGTTTGGATTTGCATCAATTAATTACTACATAGGGCTGGATTAGATCCTTTTTGTTTCTAATTTCGTTTTAAAAGGAGCTAAATTATACGCCGCAATTTTGCGTTTTAAAAGAAAAACAAATTGGTTCTGTTCGTTGCCGATTTATTTCTTCGCGGTAGGATTTTGTTTGGACACAAATATTGCTGTACGATTGTTTCGCAATGATATCTTTAAGATCGCAATTTGAGGTAAAGGTCATAGGCGGTTACTTTACAAGCAAAAGATAGCGAGTTCAAAAATGTTACAGTGAAGATTCAGCGATCGTTGGAACTGAGGAACTTTAATGCTTATCAATTATTTTATTGAATTGTGCGTAAGATCACTTCTCTGTGTCGCTTTTCTTAGATTTCCTAATTATTGTATGTTAATGAAACTCCGAATTTTCTAACTGTTGTTTTGTTGCTCCCAAGCCTTATTGTTACACGTTATTTCAATCAAAGTGAGGTAGCCTTTGGTCTGCGTGCTGGCCTACGAATCGGGCGTTCCCGGTTCGAATCCGAGTAACTACAGGTATTGGAACTTCAGGAAATTTCGGTGTTTCCGGTTTCTGTAAAGTCTAGAAAATTCTGTCAGGGTATAAAATCCCTCAAGAACAGCGATGCTTTATCACTTCTACCGCGAGAGTCATCTAAACCGTAGCTTTCCTGAAAATTCGCAATGGACGGATATCCTAACGAACGCCTCGCAGACATCCATTACGTCTACGGATTGGCCGACGGGAATAGTCGCCAGGCCCAGCGCATCTACCAAGAGAGGTTTCCCATGCGCCATATCCCACACTGCCAATTTTTTACGCGAATTCACAATCGTTTGCGAGCAACAGGATCGATTCAGGTAAGTACCATATCTGTCAATGTGTATCTCTTCCTATTCGTCTTTTGTTTCCCTGTAAATGTGATAAAATAATAGCTACGTCTTAGTGTTTTAAACAATTTAAAAATGGAACGGTGTAGGTACTAGAAGCAGGGAAGAGAATGTCAACATTCTCCCATCGAACGTAACACTTTCGCATCTCGCTGTTGGCTCCTAAAACCCAAACCGTTCCAAATAGGTCAAAGATATCAGATATGAAAGTTACTTTAAAAAATAAAACGCACCTTATTCAACTCCAATATTGTAATTGTAGAAAAAACAGTGCCCAGTCTGAATGGCGGGTACCGATACCCAACGTTTGAAAGCGCCTGGACGGCAAACGGTGGGTTTCCGACCTTATGTTCTTCGATTGTGAAGCCTTAAAATTTCAAGGCGGATTCAGGGTTTTTGGATGCAAAAATAAACTTAACACTCCCTGAAAATAATTTAATTTTAGTGATTCATAGTGTTCATTTTGTTATGATTAAGGGTATCCGTCGGTGATTTTTCTGAGTACCTTTCCTATTAGAGGTATCAGTTTTGAAAGAAGATTTTCTTTACGAACGGTGCTTTCTATTCTGCTTTGTTTTTAATCTGAATTTTAGGTTGGATTTTTAAAGTTATCGTTTAGTGGGAACAAAGAAGAACGGTTTAATTCACGTTGTTTCATTAAGTTCTTTTTCATTACACAGGCTCACAACCCCCGACCGAGAAGACCGCGGGGGAGGAGAACTCCAGAAATGGAAGAAAGGGTTTTGGAGCGTGTACGCAACAATCCTTCCACAAGCACGCGTGCGATCGGACGTGCGGAAGGGTTAACGCATACCACTGCTCACAGCGTGATACAAGATGATGGCCTGTATCCGTATCATTTTCAAAAAGTTCAAAAAGTAATGCCTGAGGATCTTCCAGTCCGGATGGATTTCGCCAATCAAATGATTGATCGCTTGGGGAAGGACCCTGATTTCTTGTCGAAAATTTTATTCACCGACGAAGCGACGTTCACCAGGGATGGTTGCTTCAACATCCACAACAATCACACGTGGAGTCACGAAAATCCTCACCAGACAGTCGGGCAGGGAAATCAAGAAAAATTATCTGTGAACGTTTGGGCGGGTATTATTGGGACCATCTAATCGGGCCTTACATTTTACCAGCCAGACTCAACGGACGCGTTTATCTGCGGTTTATTCAAGAAGTTCGCCCAGAACTTCTGGAGGATGTCCCGCTGGAGACAAGGGCTGAAATGGTCTTCCAGCATGACGGCGCCCCAGCTCACTGGCTCCGAGCAGTTCGGGACATTTTGGACGAAACGTTCCCCGAAAGATGGATCGGCAGAGGAGGTCCAGTTCAGTGGTTTCCTCGCTCTCCTGATTTGACGTCACTTGATTTTTTTCTTTTGGGGATACATAAAGGACCTGATATCGACAGTCACGAAGAGCTAGTCGGAAGAATAGCTGTAGCAGCCGGCGTTGTTCGGGAAAGAGCAAAAGAAATTTTTGGACGAGTCCGCAAATCACTTGTAAACCGTTTTCATTTTTGCCTTCGTGGCGATGTGCAAGGAGGCAATTTTGAGCAACTGCTTTAACGAAAAATCATTTGTAAAACTCTCCCAAAGTAAAGATAATTTAGTTTGCTATTGTTCATTTCTTCCACGTCTACTTTTCTGGAAAGATATCTTATGTATTGAAACTGAAAAACAATTTGAATTAAAACTGATAAATTGTCTGATTTTCAAAACGAGAAATTTTTGTTTTTTTAATTACAGACCTCCCTCCGCAACAACAATAAAAAGATAAATACGTAAATTAAATGAAAAAGAGAACTGCCATAGCATCTTAAGAAAAGACACAGTCGCAATATTGCTGAAGTTTGAACCGTTACCGAACACGTGGCTATTAGGATAAGCGTAAACATTTAATTAAGATTCTCAAAACGTTCTTGAAACTTCTACCTGAAAACATCATGCTTACGGTAAGAGGAAAAAAAAAACAATTTGGGTTGGAAGAAGGATTCGAACCCCAGCGTGTAGACACCTACGCCGAAGGTCGAGCGCTTTACCACTGAGCCAGGAAGTGGGACTGGAGCTAGGTAGACTTGTGAGTGATAATCGGTCCTCTGCCGTGGATAGCTCGCGACGTTGCCAGATGTACTCATATTTCAAATCGCTCATAGGGGCGTTACGGTTGCGTTCCGGACATGGGTTCCCTATCTCAAATTACTCCCTGCCCCCACCCCCATGCGGAGTCTAAGTTTGGTGCAGGACTTTTTTTACACCTGTATATATATGTATATCAGTTTCTTGTGGACACGATAACTGCCGTAATTTTGCACCAATCACTTTGAATTTTTTACATAATATGTATCCCTATAAAATCTCGGTCGAGTTCGTTAATGGGCAATATCGGTCGAAGGGGGTGAAAATGGGGGGCTTTTTTCGAAAAATTGAAATTTCGCTATAACTCTCTTAATACGCGAAATATCGAATCCATTCAAAGTTCATAATATGTGACGGATAAGTGCCAACAATTTATGTCAAATAAGTTTTTTGATAGCACCAACCATTGACCAAAGGGGTGGGAAAAAGTGGGTTTTTCGGGAAACATTAATCATATCTCTCTTAATAGGCACAATATCAAAACCGTACAAAATGGACAACATTCCCCTAATAATTACCTAAAACTTTTGTCTGAAAGAATTTTTGATATGACCCACCATTACGCCAAGGGATGAGAAAAATGATTTCGGAATTATAAGAAAATGCCAAGAGCTATCAGAGGTTGCCATGGCAACACTACTAAATTGATGAGGGATGAGCCGTTGCCATGACAACGCACTTGCACGAGATCAGATTCAGTATTTCCATCTGACTAAGCCGGCCCCGTGGTGTTGGGGTAGCGCGCCTGCCTCTCACCCGGAGTCCCCGGGTTCGATCCCTGGCTCCGTCAGGGATTTTAAAACTGACGTGAGGGTTGGAACGGGGTGCACTCAGCCTCGTGAGGACAATTGAGTAGCTGTCTGACAGTGAGACAGCACCCCGATCACAAATACCAATATTAACGGCCGAGGGGACCCGACGCGCTGATCACGCGTCACCCCAATATCTGCAGGCCAAATGGCTGGGCAGCGGTCGCTTGGTCGGCCTTAGCCCGTCATGGGCTGGTTGGTGCCAGGGGTTGACTTTGACATCTGACTAAGTGGGAAGCGGGTTCGGTGACGTAACTGGTAGCATGCAGAATGTCTATGCCCAAGGTCGCGGTTTCAAAGCCGGCCGAAGTCGTCGGATTTTCTAAGAGCGCTAAAAATCCCTCAGTATGCTTTCCTTTGGAGGGGAAGTTCCAACGTTCGTTACGAGTTGCTGGTTGGGGTGGCATCTAGTAGCCAAGTTCACAGCTAGGTGTCATTGACGGTAGTACCTGGTAGCAACATTAGGAACTACTGCTTGAAATTGACCATCTGCAGTCCTTACCTGAATTACAGACTAATACATCCATTACAATTCACACCGTTTATCAGACAGATTCTACACTCACCCAAAGTACACGGGGTTAGATGACCACGTTATCGCAGCCCCTAAACTGAGGAACCAACCAGAGGTAGATTTCATTAGAAAGCTAACTATTGCAATGGGTAGGCTACCATGTTTCGACTTCCGGAAAATTTCGACATATCTTCGCGTTTCACATCCCCCAGACCCCAAAACCACCGTCAGTTCAAAAGTATATATATATCAGTTTCTTGTGGACACGATAACTGCCGTAATTTTTCACCAATCACTTTTTACCGAATATGTATACCTATAAAATCTCGGTCGAGTTCGTTACTGGGCTAAACCGGTAGAAGGGGGGTGAAAATGGGGGGCTTTTTTCGAAAAAGTGAAATATTGCTATAACTCTCTTAATATATGAAATATCGAATCCGTTCAACGTTCATACTATGTGTCGGATAAAGCCCAAAAATTTATGTTTGAAGAGTTTTTTTATATCACCAACCATTGACCAAAGGGGTGGGAAAAGTGGGATTTTCGGGAAACATTAATCATATCTCTCTTAATAGGCACAATATCAAAACCGTACGAAATGGACAATATTCCCCTAATAATTACCTAAAACTTTTGTCTGAAAGAATTTTTGATATGACCCACCATTATGCCAAGGGATGAGAAAAATGATTTCGGAATTATAAGAAAATGCCAAGAGCTATCAGAGGTTGCCATGGCAACACTACTAAATTGATGAGGGATGAGCCATCAGACGTTGCCATTACAACGCACTTGCACGAGATCAGATTCAGTATTTTCATATAAGTGGGAAGCGGCTTCGGTGACGTAACTAGTAGCATGCAGAATGTCTATGCCCAAGGTCGCGGTTTCAAAGCCGGCCGAAGTCGTCGGATTTTCTAAGAGAGCTAAAATCCCTCAGTATGCTTTCCTTTGGAGGGGAAGTTCCAACGTTCGTTGCGAGTTGCTGGTTAGGGTGACATCTAGTAGCCAAGTTCACAGCTAGGTGTCGACGGTAGTACCTGGTAGCAACATTAGGAACTACTGCTTGAAATTGACCGTCTGCAGTCCTTACCTGAATTAAGACTACTACAGCCATTACAATTCACACCGTTTATCAGACAGATTCTACACTCACCCAAAGTACACGGTGTTAGATGACCGCGTTGTCGCAGCCCCTAAACTGAGGAACCAACCAGAGGTAGATTTCATTAGAAAGCTAACTATTGCAATGGGTACCATGTTTCGACTTCCGGAAAATTTCGACATATCTTCGCGTTTCACATCCCCCAGACCACAAAACCACCGTCAGTTCAAAAGTTTAGATATAATTTATGTATGTATATATATATACAGTGTGGTCCACCCGCCCCTTATTTTTTTTGGAGGAAGGCAACCCAACTAACGCGTATATCACAGTCATCCTAAAAACATTGGTACGTCCATTGTACAACTTTACCGTTGAGTACATCCTCGCGAATATAGTAGAAATCAATAGTGGCAGTGTTCTTTCATTGACCTCAAATATAATGCATGATTGAAACGATCAGAGCTCCGAATAACACCTTCTTACGTTTGGACAGGAAGTGTCTACGAATAGATTCAATACATGCCAGCAATACATTATGGTTCTCGGTAGCTATGGTGGCTAAATCAAGAATTGCTAGAGTAGCGTCAACGAAGTCGCATTGTAGTAGGTTCGAACCTTGAACTAGTACATTTTTTTTTTTGCTTAATGTCGTTTATTGTGGATGTATTATGGACGCATATCTATCTGTTCCAACGAGTGATTTTTTTATTTGGTCCTCAAAAGGACCGTACTTTTCCGATGGTACGCAGCCATATTGGACGACGACATAACGATCTGTAGAACGAAAGCAAGGTATCCTGTATATTCAAGGTAGCAAGTGTTCGAAATTTTGACCACCTTTGTTTAAATGAAAACTCCGACTAAATCAGACGACACACATAACAAATAGATTTATTATGTGGGTAGGCTCACGAATAAATACATCAGACCGAAACTATAATTTCTTTCAACGGCTTCTGTGCGAAAAGCGATTGCTATACACTTACAGTAATAGTTAGTTAGTGAGGTTTTAAGGGGCGGAACTACGAGGTCATCTGCCCCAAACATACAGTAAATACAGATAATTATAATGTTATTGGTTTTACGTCCATTTTAACTACTCGGGCTTTTAGAGACGTCAGGGTGCCGGAATTTTGCTCCGAAGGGCATCTTCAACGTACCAGTAAATCTACTGACACGGCTCCCTCGCATTTGTGCACCCGCAAAAGCCAGCTGACTGCGCCAGGATACGAACCTGCAACCTTGGGCACAGCAAGCGAGAACGTTACCGTTCAGCCTCGCAGCAAGGCAGTAATTACAGTTTTTTTTGTCGATTTACCCTCTAGGTTGGTGGTTCCAACGGACTCAGCGAGGGAACTCACCACTACCGCCTCTATGGGCAGTGTCCTGGAGCTTGGACCATCTGGTCGGAGGGGATACAACTGGTGAGGTGTGATCAGCACCTCGCCCAGGCGGCCTCACCTGCAAAGCGAACAGGGGCCTCATGAGGGAAGGGAGGAGGGGAAGATTAGGATGGATAGGCAAGGAAGGGGAAGGAGACGGCCGTGGCCTTGAAGTAGGAACCATCCCGGCATTTGCCCGAAGACGAAGTGGGAAACCACGGAAAACCACTTCGAGGATGGCTGAGGTGGGAATCGAACCCCCTCTACTCATTTGGGCCACCCTAGGCTGAGTAGACCCCGTTCCAGTCCTCATACCACTTTTTTCAAATTTCGTGGCAGAGCCGGGAATCGAACCCAGGACCTTCGGGGCGGAAGCTAACCATGCTGACCGCTACGCTACGGAGGCGACAGTATTTACAGAACGTGTCATATTATTATTCTGGGATAAATATTGAACTATTAAAATTCTAATTATCACGAATATAGTCGCCTCCGTTGCGTAGTGGTCAGCGTGATTAGCTGCCACCCCAGACGTCCTGGGTTCGATTCCCACCTCTGCCACGAAATTTGAAAAGTGGTATGAGGACTGGGACGGGGTCTGCTCAGCCTCGGGTGGTCCAAATAAGTAGAGGGGTTCGATTCCCACCTCACCCATCCTCAAAGTGGTTTTCCGTGGTTTCCCACTTGGCCTTCGGGTAAATACCGTGATGTTACCTACCGTACGGCCACAGCCGCCTCCTTCCCTCTTCCTTGCCTGTCCCTCCCGATCTTCCCCTCCCTTCCCATCCGTCAAGAGGACCCTGTTCGCTTTGCAGGTGAGGCCACCTGGGCGAGGTGCTGATCCCACCTCCCCAGTTGTATCCCCCAGACGAGATGTTTCAAGCTCCAGGACACTGCCCGTAGAGGCGGTAATGATGGGATCCCTCGCCGAGTCCGTGGGAAAACCTAACATGGAGGGTAAAATCGACTAAAAATATAATAATTATAACGAATACTATCCATCCATGGTTTTGAACAGTATTTAGGGAAAATAGCCATTTAAATGAGACAAGAAAATAACTTTCCCTATCGTCTTCGTAGATAATGTGAACAAAACTAAGTCGAAATCTTGCTGTACGAGGTAGGGAGGGTATAATAAAATAGTTAAAAATAATTTTAAAAGTCTGCCGTTGGATAGTCTTGAACCCGGGATCTTCGAAAGAGCGAGCGGGCGCAATAACACTTGCACGCATTTTCAACACACTCTGGAGGTTTTTGTTGCGCTTCTTATTAACGCGTATGGTAAAATATTAAATTATTACAGTTAGATCTTAAATATTATAATATCGTATGGCCTCGGATGCCTGGTGCAAGCTTTGCTATTTGACACCCAGAGGGTAGCTTGCATGTCGAATTTCGTAGTTCCTTGACTATGAAAGTCAAGGAGGTTAGATGTTAGATATCTGATCTCCTTGAACACAATAGCGCTTTCTAGTAGAGAAATGAGGAACTTTGTGCTGGCGGAAACTCCCGAGATTAATTTTGCCATTATGAACTCGGCCTACTGAATTCAAATGGGTTCTTTGACATGCCAACATCGTATGACATGCGTATCGTATTTTTGACGCCTTTCAAAAATCACTTACCACGGTCAGGGGCGAACCTGCAATCTTGGGGTTAGTAGACCGACACGCTATCCACTCACCCACCGTGGCAAGCTTCTTAAATATTGATTGGAATGCATTCAGTACCAAGCATGTTTTCTAATTTACTTAAAGCAAGTTTCGCGACCGTTTTGCGTTATTAAGGCGAATTAACTGCAAATAATACCCTCAACGACAGCCCTTCGGTTTTATTTCATACAACTTAGCGTACAAAATGCTAGGGTGTGATACACTTCGGTAATACAAGCGGGTATACTGACCAAGAGAACAGATTCATACAGGATTTTGTACCAGCGATCACAGCAGCTTCCTTGTCAGCGAGTGTCGTGGGATACAGGCCTAAAGATATGCTAAGACTATTTGTTAAAATTTAATAACAAAACAAGATGTTCGGTAAAGAACGTATAGCCTACTTTCTCCTAAATGAATGGATATTGTTATAATTCGTTGTCCTTTTCAAGGAGTATAATTGAATGTTAGTTGTAGTAGCTTCTTGAAATACAACGTGCTATTCGGATATTTTACATGAATATGATGTGCCCTTTGCTAGTGCTACCTCTGTAAAAAAAACATTCAATTCGGTTTCACCGTGTTTGAATTGATTGGGGGAATCAATTTGCACACATACATGGCCGCCATCTGCACACTAATTGGATGATGACCTTGTAGTTCACACAAACGACGCTCGCCATATAAGTATATGTAGTTGCAAAATTTAGTGGAGATCGGATAATTAGGTTAGTCGTAATTTGATTTAAGATTTGAACATTTTGGAGGCCGCCATTACGTTTTCGTCAAGATGGCGGCGATATAAAACATAACACTGAGGTCTCCTTCGCTAGTGCTACCCCTGTACCAAATATCGTTCAATTCGGTTTCACCGTGTTTGAATTGATAGGGGGAAGAATCGATTTGCACACATACATTGCCGTCATCTGCAAACTATTGGGCTGATTACCTTGTAATTTAGTCAAAAGACGCTCGCCATATAAATATATGTTGTTGCAAAATTTGGTAGAGATCGGATGATTAGGTTATTCGTAATTTGATTTAAGCTTTGAACATTTGGGTGGCCGCCATTACGTTTCCGTCAAGATGGCGGCAATATAAAACATGACACTGAGGTGCCCTTTGCTAGTTCTACCTCTGTACCAAATTTCGTTCAATTAGGTTTCACAGAGTTCGAATTGATAGGGTGGGGCAGACATACAGAGTACATACATTCACACACACACAGAGACACACAGTCACACACACACACACACTCACACACAGACACACAATTTTTGGCCCTGTGTAGATCTCATAAGTCTTCTTTCATTTTTTGCAAAAATCGAAATTATGCTAATAATACCATGGGAAATTCTAAGGAATACGTATACTTCGATGCAAGCACTGGCGATCAGAATATCCTTCGATATGTTGTTGTTTTGTTTCATGAGAGGGGCTAGAACATCGCGGTCATTTAGCCCCGTTTACTTGGGAGTGTGTGTAGAATTTGTCTGATAACCTGAGTTATTGCGGGCTTATAATGATGTGTGTATTTGCAATTAAGGATTGGGAAGGAGGCGGCCGTGGCCTTAAGATAGAATCCGTCCCGGAATTTGGCCGGAGTAGAAGTGGAAAACCACGGAAAACCATTTCCAATGTGGCTGAGGTGGGAATCGAACCCACTTCTTCCCATATTTGCTTCACGAGGCTACGTGTACCCAATTTCAGCCCTCAGACAAATATTACATTTCTAGGCAAAGCTGGGAATCGAACCCGGACCTCCGGAGCGACACTTCGATATGTTATATTAATATTCATGCCAGTTTTTTAAATTTGCTGCCATTACAGGTCACGTGGCATAACGTACCAGTTCGATCGTATTCTCGTAAATAAATCAGCAAAATTCAACGTATTTGTCACAAAAATACGTCGTAAGGCAAT
Organism: Meconema thalassinum; assembly: GCA_946902985.2. Taxonomy (NCBI): domain Eukaryota; kingdom Metazoa; phylum Arthropoda; class Insecta; order Orthoptera; family Tettigoniidae; genus Meconema; species Meconema thalassinum. Next base: position 252,672,975 of record OX336393.1, read on the forward strand.
AAATGTGGCAATGTAGTTACATCCCCACTAAAATGGAATGTGGGCTTTCGTTCAAAAAAGTATGCCTACTACTGGATTCGAAGCAGAATTCAACCCGCTCGCGCCCATCATGTACGGTCAGGCTTTAAACCTCTCAGCCACCAGCACATGGTAGATACCGCTCGCTAAACGTGGTGTAGTTACAGTAGCCGTCCCACCTCAAACGTTTAAGTCCATCTCAAAGTCTTCAATCACGTTTTATGGTGTTGATTTAACTGTCTACTATTACAGATCACGTGGCGTAAGCTATTAATTCGATCGAATTGCGTGTATGTGTGTTAATTCAAGGAGCAGTGAGTCATATGTTAGTAGAATGGGCCATAGTATTTGGCGGGGAAAAGTTTAAGGTCGGTTTTTCTTTGCTAGACCCATGGCCCAATTACATTGCTGTCGCACAGTCAGAGCGCAGAGCAATATCGACCATCGGGAGAAATGCCGTGTTAGTTGGGTTTCATAAAACTAGATAATAAGGGGCGGGTGGACCACACTGTATATATATGCATATCAGTTTCTTGTGGACACGATAACTGCCGTAATTTTGCACCAATCACTTTGAATATTTTACCGAATATGTATACCTATAAAATCTCGGTCGAGTTCGTTAATGGGCTAAATCGGTCGAAGGGGGTGAAAATGGGGGGGCTTTTTTTTTCCGAAAAAGTGAAATATTGCTATAACTCTCTTAATATGTGAAATATCAAATCCGTTCAACGTTCATACTATGTGTCGGATAAAGCCCAAAAATTTATATTTGAAGAGCTTTTTTTATAGCACCAACCATTGACCAAAGGGGTGGGAAAAAGTGGGTTTTTCGGGAAACATTAATCATATCTCTCTTAATAGGCACAATCTCAAAACCATACAAAATGGACAATATTCCCCTAATAATTACCTAAAATTTTGTCTTAAAGAATTTTTGATATGACCCACCATTATGCCAAGGGATGAGAAAAATGATTTCGGAATTATAAGAAAATGCCAAGAGCTATCAGTGTTTGCCATGGCAACTCTACTAAATTGATGAGGGATGAGCCATCAGACGTTGCCAAGATAACGCACTTGCACGAGATCATATTCAGAATTCCATCTGACCAAGTGTGAAGCGGCTTCGGTGACGTAACTGGTAGCAAGCATGCTGAATGTCTATGCCCAAGGTCGCGAGTTCAAAGCCGGCCGAAGTCGTCGGATTTTCTAAGAGCGCTAAAAATCCCTCAGTATGCTTTCCTTTGGAGGGGAAATTCCAACGTTCGTTGCGAGTTGCTGGCTGCGGTGGCATCTAGTAGCCAAGTTCACAGGTAGGTGTCGTTGACGGTAGTACCTGGTAGCAACATTAGGAACTACTGCTTGAAATTGACCGTCTGCAGTCCTTACCTGAATTACAGACTAATACAGCCATCCCTAAGTACATGGGGTCACATGACCGCGTTGTCGCAGCCACTAAACAGAGGAACCAACCAAAATCTCTGCGGGAGATATAATTTTGCGTGAAGAAGTAACAGACCGTTACATAGTTACACATCAGTGTCGAAACCTAGCATAAGGACAGTGTGACCACAAGTATAAAAATGGACCCCAAATGACAAGAAGGTTACCGTTCCCATAAGACAATAAAATGTTTAAAATAAGCATAAAATGACGAAAAACAAAGTTAATTAAGCTCCAATTATAAAATACCTTCTCGCAATAAATGAGGTCTGATCCTTCTACGAAAACCTGCATATTCTGCCTATTTTCGCCTATCTCCAAGTTTGTCCGGGGAAATCTACCTCCGCCTTCCGGCGTGCCGAGAGGACTTTTTTTAAGTTTATTTCGGGCAAACCGTTAAACATATCTAAATACTATGAAAGAATTGTTCAGCATGAAAAGTTCTACATAAAATCCAGGAGTGCATATCTCTATCTTCAATACATCGCCCACGATAAGTATTTTTATGATTTCATTTCTTCCAACCATGTCCATTCTAATATTGAGGCGACAGTTTACGAGCTAGCTAAGGGCAAGTCTTATTACCCCCTGTTACAGCCTAACTAGCGGGCGAACCTATTACCCCAGATACAGCCAGCAGCAAAACGTCGAGTCGTGTTGAGCTAAGACTTCAGAGAAGGCTGGTTGTGTTTGGAGTTTCCCTGGAAGTTCAAATCGGTTTTTCTTCATTTCGCCTGTGAACTTTCCGTTCCGCAAAATACACAGTCAATTTAAGATTGGACGGAAGGGTGATTTGTGTTTCATGCACCTCGCCATTCTTAAATTGCGTCTGACAAGAATTCGTTATTATATAATTAATAGTCCAGTCAGTGATGTTAAGCTATCATGCCGAGATGTAAAACGGATATAGGTCATAGTTCATTGACATCGCAAAATAAAAAAGTGCTTATCACGTAACAATGAAACAGAGCAACAAATAATTTCTAGATTGCCACAAGAGAAAGAAAGACTTCGTTCTCGGCACCTTTAAACCGTTGCTCAAGAAGAACACCGTCTGAACCACGATCAGAAACAAGCTTATAACACTAAGAAGGAAGGTAAGATATTTTTTCTCGATGCCCCTGTAGGCACAGGCAAAACGTTCTTGATTGGTGTGTTGTTCGCCAAAGTGAGGTCTGCTGGTAATATTGCTCTTGCCGTCGCATCATCTGGAATTGCAGCCACTCTTTTGGAAGGAGGAAGAACAGCACATGCAACATTTAAACTTCCTTTGAAAGTCAGCAGTAATGATGGAAATGTATGTAATATTTCAAAACAAAGTAACACTCCAAAATTGTTCTTTAGTTGTATGGGATGAAGCTACAATGTCACACTAAACTTCCGTTGAAGCTGTAGACAGGACCTTGCGTGATCTAAGGAATCGGAACACACCTATGGGTGGCTGCACAGTTTTGTTCGCCGGAGATTTTCGTCAAATCTTACCAGTTGTTGCCAGAGGAACGAGAGCCGACGAAGTGAATGCTTCATTAAAAATATCTTACATCTGGCCAGATATAACAAATTGGCACTCAAAACTAACATGAGAGTAGGCTACTCTTTTCTTCAGAAGATAATAGTTTGTTTGCTAATTTGTTACTTAGAGTTGGAAATGGAGATTTACCGGTCATTGACGGAAAAATTACCCTCAGTGACGATTTCTGTGCTTTAGTAAGCAGTATTCAAGAATTGATTGATAGCGTTTATCCTCAAATCCATGGCCTATCTAACAAGTCTCATTCATGGTTTAAAGAAAGAGCAATATTAACCCGACAAACGAACAAGTTGTGAAAACTAATGACTTGGTGTTCTCCAAATTCACTGCCCAGGCTCTACTATATTACTCAGTAGGCTAGACGCAGTAGTCGATAGTGAAGAAGCTGTTCATTAGCCGCCTACAGAATTCCTAAATACTTTATTTCCTTCTGGCATGCCACCACACAAGCTTATTTTAAAAGTAGGGGTGCCTATTATATTGCTACGTAATTTACAACCACCAAAGTTATGCAATGGGACACGATTGGTAGTGAAAACTTTGAAAAACTGTTTCATTGAATCAACTATCTTAACTAGCTGTGGTACAGGAGAAACTGTCTTAGTACACAGAATCCCTACGATTCCTTCAGATTTGCCTTATCGTTTCAAACGAGTACAATTTCCAGTAAGAGTCTGCTTTGGCATGACTATAAACAAAGCACAGGATCAGACACTTAGCGTGACTGGAGTTGATCTTAATGGAGAATGTTTTTCTCATGGACAGCTTTACGTGCCTCTATCGCTTGTTACATCAAACTGAAATCTTTTCGTGTTCACTGCTGGAGGGAAAACGACTAATGTCGTATACAAGGATATCTTATAAGACCTCCGTTAGAAGTAGCCTATCACTTTGCATTCATAACTGTTTCAGGGCGAAGCCGGGGTGGGTTGCTAGTTCATATATAAAATAAATAATCCAATAACCAAAAAGGCTAGTAAATAGTAAATAGAAAATCAAACAAAGAATAGAAAATGAGAGGGAAGTACAGTGTCAGTTTGAATTCTGGGTAGGATGAGCTAAGCAGTGTTGCCAACCCATATGCTTGCTGGCATACAGTACATCTTCACCCATTATAGAGCCCACATACTACAAAAACTTCCTGACATGCATTTGTGTTATTTATAGTATGATTTAAAAAATTAATATTTCTTTAATATTTAAAATTTAATGAAAAATAACTTAAAAGCACTTTTACTAAGCATTTTTTTTTCAAATGTCCTTTCTATTGAATATATTTTATTACCTTTTGAGTTTTGGCATACACTTTCAATTAATATGCAAATAGCTTACTCTTATTACTACAAAAGTTGCTTTTCCCTGCCACATCTTTGTTGCTCATTTCCAGTATCGTAATAAAACTCGGTCTCCCACAAATCCAACCCCTCGTCCTCGTCGTGGGAGATGAGCAACGTAATTAAGTAGGGGATTGCCTGTAGGGGTGAAGTACAGTGGGGACTTTGTGTGCCTCAAGACCGCTACGGTAGCTGTGAAGGTCCTACAGGAACCCTGAAGAAATTACGGCTAACGGGGCTCTGGTGAAACAACTGCTGCCTTGTAGTTTGGAGTTGGTTCTTTAAAGGCTAAGGGAAGAAACCCTGACAGAAAATCAGCCTGGTGCCTCAGGCTTAAGGTGGCAGCCCCTCCAAGGCACTCGGAGGCAGTGGGTTAATCACTCGCTCCTCTTAAATAAACTGATTACGGAAACTGAAGCGAAATTACAAAACCGGACGGATAACCTGATGACGACTTTTGGCATGAAGAGGACTACGAAAATCGGTTTCTGGAATGTGAGGACCTTGATGGAGAAAACCAAACTGAAACAAGTGACACGGGAGATGAAGAACTATGGGCTGGATATCCTAGGATTGAGTGAAGTGAGATGGCCAGGATTTGGTGAAATACAGACAACAGATGGAATTACATTTCTCTATTCTGGGGGCGATGATGAAGAACACAGGGATGGAGTGGGGTTGCTGCTCAACAGAAATGCAAAGAGAAGCCTTATGGAGTGGAAGCCAATTTCTAGTAGGCTCATGTTTGCTAGGTTCAAGACAAAGATCAGGAATGTGATCATCATCCAATGCTAAGCGCCTACAGAACAATCGGAGCCAGAGAAGAAGGAAGAATTCTAGCAAATGCTGAGAGATGTCACAAAACAAACAAGTAAGGACATTCTCATTGTTATGGGAGACTTCAACGCGAAGGTGGGCTCAAACAATGAGGGGTTGGAGCAGATCATGGGTAAACATGGCCTTGGTGAGATGAATGACAATGGGGAGAAATTTACGGAATATTGCGCCAGTCAGGATTTGGTGATGGGTGGCACGGTATTTCCTCATAGGCAGTTCCACAAGATCACCTGGGTGTCTCCTGATCAAGTCACAGAAAATCAAATTGATCACATCGCGGTGAGCAGGAGGTTCAGAAGAAGCTTGGAAGATGTTAGGAACAAGAGAGGAGCGGACGTTGGTAGTGACCATCATCTTGTGGTTGCCAACTTCCGCATGAAGATCATCGCAGTCCTCCGAAAGTTTAACACTCGGCACAACAAGTTTGATGTGGGCAAGCTTAAGAACCAGCAGAGATTGGACCAATTTAAACTGGAGCTCAGAAATAAATTCCAGGTGTTGGATTCCGAGATAGAGAAGGACGTGGAGACTGTGTGGAGCGAGGTAAAGAATATCTTTGTGGAAACCAGTGAGATGCAGCTCGGGTACAAGAACTACCTGCGGAAAGAATGGATATCCGATCAGACCTGGGACAAGATAAATTATAGGAAGGAGATTAAGGCCAAGCTCAACACCTGCAAGACTAGGCAGCAGAAGGCTCTCACACAAGCAAAGTATTCAACAGCAAACAGGGAGGTAAAGAGGAGTGTACGGAAGGATCATAGGAGGTGGATTGATGAGCAGGCGGAGAAAGCAGAAGAAGCGGCAAGAAGGGGGGACGTTAAGGAGCTCTATGGCATCACAAAGATGCTTTCAAAGAAAGGTTTAAATAAAACTAGGCCTGTGAAGAGCAAGACGGGCGAGATCCTCACGACGTGTGAACAGCAGCTGACAAGATGGAGAGAACACTTTGCGGAGGTTCTTAATAGAGATAGAGGACCAGAAAGTAAGCAGCGAGGAGATGAAGAGGAAGCAGAAAGTGACCCAAGCATCAGCCTCGACTCCCCAACTCGGGGCGAAATACGGACAGCGTTGAAGCAGATGAAATGCGGGAAGGCACCAGGTCTGGATAATATCCCAGCGGAAGTACTGAAAGCAGACCTGGATATTACGATCGATCTGCTTCACCTGCTGTTGGAGAAGATCTGGAAGGAGGAGAAAATACCAATCGACTGGAAGAAGGGGTTGATAGTCAAGTTGCCGAAGAAAGGGGACACCACAAACTGTAACAACTGGAGGGGTATCACCTTGCTGTCCATTCCAAGCAAAGTGCTGGCGAGAGTCATCCTGAATCGTATAAAAGACTGCGTAGAAAAAAGGCTTCGGAAGAACAGGCTGGATTTCGCCAACATCGCAGCTGTATGGATCTCATCAACACCCTCCGAATCATCCTGGAGCAGAGTGTGGAGTGGCGGAATACCCTTTACCTCACATTTGTTGAGTTCGAGAAAGCCTTCGACTCCGTAAATCAAAGAATCATGTGGAAGACCCTCGAGGAATATAAAATTCCAACAAAGATCATCAGAATCATGGAAGAGATGTACGAAGGGTATGAGTGCCAGGTTCTTCACGAAGGCAAATTAACAGAAAAGATAAAGGTCAGTTCCGGAGTGAGACAAGGGTGTGTCCTTTCCCCCACTCTGTTCCTGTTGGTCCTGGATAGTGTGATGAAGAAGGTAATGGGAGGACGGAAGAGGGGTATTCAATGGGGTATAAATGACAGGCTTGAAGATCTGGATTTCGCAGACGACATTTGTCTTATGGCACAACGGTACAGAGACATAGAAGATAAGCTGGGGAAGTTGCAGAGAAGCAGAACGTGCAGGACTGATGATCAACACCAACAAGACCAAAGAGATAAGGATAAATTCTGACATCACGACTAGTTTGACAGTCAACGGAAAGGAAATTGAGCGAGTTGAGTCCTTCCTCTACCTTGGAAGTATAGTCACAAATGATGGGGGAGCAGAGGAAAATGTTCGAAGCCGTATCAGGAAGGCAAATGGTGCCTTTGTCCAGCTCTACCCCATCTGGAGAAATAGAAACATTTCCAGGAAGACCAAGCTCCGTCTTTTCAATAGCAACGTAAAGTAGATTCTTCTCTACGGCTGTGAAACATGGAAAGTCACAAAACCGATCAACAACCAGCTACAGGTGTTCATTAACAGATGTCTGCGTCGCATCATGAATGTGAGGTGGCCGGACATAATCTCAAATGAAGATCTTTGGACCATCACCAATCAACAACCGATTAGCATCCAGATCAAGGAGAGGAAATGGCGCTGGATTGGTCACACACTAAGGAAGCCGGACGGAGCTATTGAGAGGGCGGCGCTAGACTGGAATCAGCAAGGCGCCAGGAAGCGAGGTCGACCTAAGAAGACCTGGAAGAGGACGATCGAAAATGAAATTGCAGAGGTGGACAAGAACTGGAGTCAAGTGAAGAGAATGGCCAGGAACCGTACTGCGTGGAGAAATTTCGCCAAGGCCCTATGCTCCGGAAGGAGCGGAAGGAATTAAGTGAAGTAAGTAAGTGAATAAAACTCTACCTCCTCAATCTCTTGGTATTTATTAAAAATTTAAAACACAAAACAACCAAAAGGTTTTATTCAATATTTTACTTTAGTTTAAGGGAAAAAAAAAAAAAAACTAAATAAAGACTAGGTTACAGTGTCAAAACATAACATATAAATACCCAAAAATACCTGGACATCCAATTTCCTTTTTTTTTTTTTTGGAAGGATCAATATTGTTCCTGATTTCAATTTAAGGCATCAAATACCTGTGTTTCAGTCCTTATTTGTCCAACACTTCATCAACACATCAAAAAGTGTTGTTCAAAGCTCAAAAACTGAAAATACCCTCATTTTGGGTATTTAAAAGACCACTGGGTAAATACCCAATTTATATTTACCTTCCCACTGGGTATTTACCCGTCGCACATCATTACCCTGGGTTCTCTAAAAGCCTCAGTAGTTAAATGGGACATAAAACAAATAACATTATTATTATCAGTAGGTCTAGGCCTAGGGTTTTTAGGTGTGCTAAAGAGGATTCTTTCTAATTTGAGATGAAAAATATATTCCAAGACTAAATCTTTGCTTTCAAGCAATATGTCGAAATGCACATTTCTCAATTAGTCTACGATATTCAGCAAATGGAAGCTGCTATTAAGGTCATTGAGGAGGACGGCATGAGTATTACAACGGCCGCGGAGAGGACTGGTGTTCCGAGAAACGCCCTCTCGGACAAAATTAAAGGAAAAACTAGAGAGAGGAAGATGGGGCCAAGTTCCTTTTAACAAAAGGTGTTAGTTCAATGGGTAATCTCACTAGGAAAAGCGGGGTTCCCGGTAACAAAGGAAGATTTGCAAAATAGCGTCCAGTGCCTCACAAAAGAATTGAAGAGGGACACTCATTTCAAAGATGGGTGGCCAAGGAGGAAATGGTGTGAATCTTTCCTAAAAGGAAATCCAAGCCTGTCTTTACGAACCCCTCAATATTTGAAAGTAAACCGGACTGCAATATTACAGAACATCAAATTGAAACCTACAGTTATTTGGTGGAAAACGACTTACAGTCAATCTTGTCAGACCCTCGGCGATTGTTCAACGCAAACGGTATGTTATGCCGTGGTCTAGTCTCACTTTTTATGTGACTACACCTCCCATCCCCCAGCAAAAATAAAAAATACAAAGATCACGGCACAACACCCCGTAAAATGACTATTCGCTCTTGAACACCGGTCAGGGACGCCTACATCAATACACGTTTTTCTGGTTATATTGTTCAAATTTCAATTATTATTAAGTTAATATTATTACTATTGTATTTCAAATGCACTTTAAGAAATACAAGAATAACTTATAATAAATGTGTTTACAGCAGAATTACGATCTTTTCATGCCCGTATGTCTACCTGCCATTCCCGATTGCCGATTTTTTGTCTTTACCTTTTTTAAATAATTACTGGCACTGCATTATTCGTAAATGTTATTAAGGTAACTGTACCGGTTTTCGTCACTGATCCAGTCGTCGTCACTCTCGTATATAAGCACAAAAAATAAGCATGTCAACGGGTCTTTCTCAACGCACGAAGTCTTACGAGATGCGTCATACCTTCCTTGCCGATATGGAGCAACTTTGCGAAATCATGCGTGCGATGTAATAGGCGATTCCCAGCGTCAAACATCTCCTGTGAGCTGAGCTGTCTTGACGCGTCATTTTCTTCTCGCATGTGCTAAGCACTCACGTGAGTTATTTATGTGCATGAGTGTTATGTTCCGACATTTTTAAATGTTACAAGTGCGTGATATAGTTGGTAATTGTTTCTGTAACATATGTGATTTGTTATTTCTTGCTCACGTGCCTAGTTTTGTTAGAAATGCCGGTGACGAACACTGGATTAAAAAAAACGCACTTTACCAATGCTTGTCATTTGTGACGAAAACTGGCACATTGTCATTTCTCCTTGTAAGACCTAACTAACAGCGGCAATATACTTATAATGTTGCTCTAAAGCACCCTGTATTAATTAAATTATCATTTGATCATCGTGTCCAGTAGTCGTCATAGCTGACGAACTTTGGAGCACATTCGTGATGAACACTAGTGCACGATAATGTTAATGTTTGCGTTAACGTTTCACAACTAATAAACATTTAAAGTGTATTGTTATTATTACGTAGGTCTCTCTTCTTGACGGCCGCACCTCAGTAGGCCTAGGGTTTTTTGGCTAGGCGTGCTACAGAGGATTTCTTAATTTTTTTATTAAGATGAAAAATATTATATTATTCTAAGACTAAATCTTTGCTTTCAGGCAATATGTTATTTAGTTATTGTTGTTTTAAGGGGCGGAACTACGAGGTCATCTGCCCCAGGTAATATGTCGAAACGCACAGTTCTGAATTATGATATTGAGCAAATGGAAGCTGCTATTAAGGCCGTTGTGGAGGACAGCACGAGTATTAAAAAGGCCGCGGAGAGGAATGGTGTTCCGAGAATCACCCTCTCAGACAAAATTAAAGGAAAATATCCTAGAGAGAGGAAAATGGGGCTAAGTTTCATTTTAACAAAGGAAGATGAGGCTATGCTAGTTCAATGGGTAATCTCACTAGGAAAAGCGGGGTCCCGGTAACAAAGGACGATTTGCAAAATAGCATTCAGTGCCTCACACAAGAATTGAAGAGGGACTTCCCTTTCAAAGATGGCGGCCAGGAAGGAAATGGCGTGAATCTTTCCTAAAAAGAAATCCTGGTCGATCTCTTACGAACCCCTCAAAATTTGACAGTAAGCCGTGCTGCAATTATAGAACATCAAAATAAAACCTGGGTTTCAGAAGTCTACAGCTATTTAGTGGAAAGCGACTTCCAGTCTATTTTGTCAGACCCTCGGCGACTGTTCAACGCTGAAGAGACGGTTTTCTTTCTCGATCCGAAATAGGTAACAAAGTGCTGGCGAACAGGGGTGACAAGACAATATATCAGCAAGTGAATTCGGATGAGAAAGAATGCTTAACGGTACTTGTAACAGGCAATGCCCACAGCGATATTTCTCCTTCCCTTGTAGTGTTCAAGTATGAACGTCTGCTGCAAGACATCATTGTTGTAATGTAATGTTGTAACACTGGGGCATTGTGTTTTACGAATTTCTCAGTAACATATTTCATCCTCGGTTGGTTGAGAGAGAGATTCCTCTCCCTGGCATTCTATTCATAGATGGGCACTCCTCACAATTGACTATACATACTAGTAAATTTTGTGAGGGTCATGGAATTGTTTTGGTCGCTTTACTACCTAATGCCACACACGTACTTCAACCCATGGATGTAAGGGTTTTTAAGCCACTAAAGACTGCCTGGAAGAAAAATGTTCATGAGTGGCGAATTCAGAGGGTTGATAATAGCGAAGATACTGCACTGAAGAAGAAGGATTTTTCGAAACTTTTAGCAACAATTGGTGTTAGGCCTCGGCGAATGGTCATTTTCCGGGCTGTTATGCTGTGGTCTCACTTGTTTAGAGCAGAATTACGATATTTTCATGGTCGTATGTCTTCTACCCACCATTTCCACTTCCCGATGCCGTTTTTTTTAATATTTCATTTTTTATTAGAAAAAACATAATTACTGCTACTGTTTTATTCCTAAATGTTGGCCTCCAAGTCGATAAATCGGTGTCTTACGCAACAATTGACAGAAATGCATTATAAACAGCAGAAAAGGAAAATCAACGGTTCATTGTTCCATTGCGATGCGGCCGCGTTTGGGGAATATTTAGGGATCTCCGTGACGTCACCGTGATGTCGCGGCTGACGTATTGACGCTTTGCCTGCCGGGAGTCGGTGCGCATGCTTGTCAGCTGATTAATACGTCAGTTTCGCGCGTGGTGTTGTTGGAAGAAGTCGTCCATTTTTTCACCTGTTAGCGGTTGGTAAACGTAATTTTAACAATTATTATTCCTGTGAATAATTTATAGAACAAGAGTTTGATATTAGCAGTGTCGTGTGCGGGATTGTGTTGGCGATTTGTAATGAAATTGTTGAATTCGTGAATGGCGTTACTCGTTAGCGTTTTGATATTAGCAGTGACTTGTTCGCGGGTTGTGTTGGCGATTTCTACGAAAATTGTTGATTTCCGTAAGTTGTCGCAATCAATTGACGAAAGTGTTATGTGATTCATTGTGTGGACGATAATTACTGCTTCTTCTTCTACATGGGGAATAATACGGCCTGTGGGATCCATTGGTGAGTGTTAATAAAGTTGTTCATTTATATTCTTTTGGTTGTTGCTGGTAATTGAAAAGTTGCACTGTGTGGGGGAATACGCCTTGTAAAATAGGAATGGATGGGTAAAATATAGGCAGAAATTGGCATTTACAAGAACCTATATAGGTAATTTTTTGACGGTTCATACAGTATGTCTGTGAGGCGTTATTAAACAGCATGTTAAGGATTGAGATACAAGTATTTGCAGCCAATATTGGAAAACATAAAAATACCGAACCAGGGGGGGGGGAGAGCATTATTGACCACAATGTTTTTTTAGAATATTACTATGTGTTAGCGATAGGTTGTGTTTGTGGTTTCGATGGAAATTAATGCGTTTGCCAGCAGCTAGGTTAGCTTTGTGTATGCCTGGGAAATGTGTTAACGTACCGTATTGATGCCAATTGGTGGTTATTACAGACCGCGATCGTTTGTGCATAACTTTTTTATAAAAACAAATTGGCTTCTTTTGTGATGTTATCATCCACTTGACGAAATGCATCTCTGGTAAGATTATGGGAAAATCCTTGGTTATAGATTATATTGGGTGGTGACAACTCAATAACAGAAAAGAGCATTAAAAAAACCTTCGAAACGCATTGTGTTTCGTCATCTGTAATTGATTTATTTCCCTACCTCATTTGATACGCCGTACATACGAAAATGTTTTAATCGAGGGTTACATTTACATGATTTTGTATTGGAATGGGTAATTGGCCTACTTAGTTAAATTAAGTCGGCGATATTTCCGAAAATATTCCGATATAAGGTTATATTTTTAAAATTCTGTATCTGTAATTTGCCTATATAGCTGAATTTTAGATGACGATAAACATCGTAATTTATTTTAATTTTATAATTATAAAACATTGTATCGAAATCTGTCATTGACCTATATAGCTCAATTAAAGATTCCGATGCGCAGAAAAATTTCGCGATTTTAATTGATATTTTTAATTTTTCCGCATCGAAATCTATAATTGGCCTATGTAGATCAATTACAGATCCCGATATACTTTGTAATTTTTCTACGCATCGGAATCTTTAATTGAGCTATGTAGGTGAATTGCAGATTTCGATGCACGTTTTTTCAATTATGAAATTGTAAGAATTACGATGTGTATCGGAATCTACCATTGATCTATACAGTCCAATTGTAGATTTCGATGCGGAAAATTGAAAATATCAATTGAAATCGCGAAATTTTTCTACGCATCGAAATATGCAATTGAGCTATGTAAGTTAGGTAAATTGTAGATTTCCATGCAAGTATTTTGAATTATAAAATTTTAAGAATTACGATGTGTATCGGAATCTACAATTGATCTATATAGTCCAATTGTAGATTTCGATGCGGAAAATTGAAAATATCAATTGAAATTGCGAAATTTTTCTACGCATCGAAATATGCAATTGAGCTATGTAGGTGAATTGTAGATTTTGATGCAGGTTTTTTTAATTATGAAATTGTAAGAAATACGAGGTATATCGGAATCTACAATTGATCTATATAGTCCAATTGTAGATTTCGATGTGGGAAATTTAAAATATCAATTGAAATCGCGAAATTTTTCTACGCATCGAAATATGCAATTGAGTTATTTAGGTGAATTGTAGATTTCGATGCACGTTTTTTTCAATTATGAAATTTTAAGAATTACGATGTGTATCGGAATCTACAATTGATCTATATAGTCCAATTGTAGATGTCGAAGCGGAAAATTGAAAATATCAATTGAAATTGCGAAATTTTTCTACGCATCGAAATATGCAATTGAGCTATATAGGTGACAAGAGTTTAGTGCTTTTCAGTCGGTCAACACGAATGTACCCAAAAGAGATGGGTTATGCCCTAATCCTGAAATAAATTACATGAGATTAATAAAACACTAGGATGACCAGTTTCGATCGTCAAGCGATCATCATCAGATCCAATACACTTAGGCTATAAAATCTATGTTTGAAATACAGGTGAAAATATTTACAATATGTACAATTATTTAGTTGCAGTATTGGTACTGCAACTGTCAGTGTATGCTAAATGCAGTATATATGTTAGGTGAAATGCTAAATGGTGATAGCTATCCGGAGATTGTACTTTAGAGAGATTATATGGTTGTAAACTATGGTTAAACTATAAAATTTTAGGCTAACTACTTATCTGATTGTCTTCCGTACTACAGCTATTCGCAGTTTTCGTGCTCACTTGAACTCGCTGTGCGGTCGACTGCGGTGGTTATCTTAACGACTGGTTTTTCCCTGCCTTCCCCCCCTGTCCCTACGTGCTGTGGGGAGTGATCGCGATGTGTTTATGTGAGGTGAGGTGTTGCCAACCTAGATAAGATGTATGTTATTGAATGAGGTGGATCTACAACTATTAAAGACCGTGGATTAGTCCTCGCCACGCGTGGAGCATAACCCAGGTGAATTGTAGATTTCGATGCACTTTTTTAAATTATGAAATTGTAAGAAATACGAGGTATATCGGAATCTACAATTGATCTATATAGTCCAATTGTAGATTTCGATGCGGGAAATTTAAAATATCAATTGAAATCGCGAAATTTTTATACGCATTGAAATATGCAATTGAGTTATTTAGGTGAATTGTAGATTTCGATGCACGTTTTTTTTTTTTTTCAATTATGAAATTTTAAGAATTACGATGTGTATTGGAATCTACAATTGATCTATATAGTCCAATTGTAGATTTCGATGCGGAAAATTGAAAATATCAATTGAAATTGCGAAATTTTTCTACGCATCGAAATATGCAATAGAGCTATGTAGGTGAATTGTAGATTTCGATGCACGTTTTCTTAATTATGAAATTGTAAGAAATACGAGGTATATCGGAATCTACAATTGATCTATATAGTCCAATTGTAGATTTCGATGCAGGAAATTGAAAATATCAATTGAAATCGCGAAATTTTTATACGCATCGAAATATGCAATTGAGCTACATAGCTCAATTGTAGATTTCGATGCGTAAAAAAATCTCACGAATTCGAAGGTTTTTGAGTTTCCCCACCCAAAAACCCCTATTACCCAGGCTTTTCCCGTAAGCTTGCTAGAGGAGTGACGTCGTTGATGACGTCATGGTAGACGCCATTTTGTTTTAGGGGAATTTTATCGCGGCGGCATCGCAATGGAATATTATCCCAAATTAACAATGTGACGGCAATTGGTGCAAACGGGTGACGAATATAGGAAAAATCCAAATACATCGTGCCGAACACTCGCGCAAAAACACGCTTTTTTAAAAAATACGTAATTTTTCCTAATACGAATATCTTCGCTATTTGGACTTTCCTAGTGTTTGAGGTTAGGTACAGTGCTTTTGTTGATTAAATTTACCAAAATGTGTAAGGTGTATATAATTTCTTGACTAAATCTGTCTTAACATGACGAACATTGGTGCATTTACCTTAGCTTCCATGTCAATAAATTGGTACCTTACACAACAATATTGACGGAAATGAATTATAAACAGACAATAAGGACATCGAACAACGTGACGACAATTGGTGCAAACGGGTGACGAATATTGGAAAAATCTAAATACATCGTGACAATTACTAGCGCAAAAACACATCTTTTAAAAATATACATCCTTTGTATAAAAATTTTTAAAAACTGAAATTACCTGATTTAATAGTCGGGAGGATATCAGGAAAGGATTGAGTATTAGATGTTCACTGCTCCGCTGTCATAGACCCACCATCGTGCCCAAATAGCAACACGACATATAGCTGAAATCGAAGTTCTGGCCTCCATCTTTCTCACTGAGTCAGTAATGCCAACCCCACGCGTTTGGTACTATTTCGCACGTGATTCATGAAATCACTACACTCAGTCAAAAGTGATCTCAATTACAGTGTTTATTTATGTATTTATAATGTTTTACATTCAAAAACAGACCTAACCTGGGGCTTACGCCCCAGACCCCCTTCCTTGTGGTACTAGCAGTAATTTTCGACCAGGCAGTACCTAACCTAGTAGCGGACATAAATTCTATCATATTAATGTTTTACATACAAAAACAGACCTAACCTGGGGCTTACGCCCCAGACCCCCTTGCTTCTGGTACTAGCAGTAATTTTCACTAATTCTGCACACCGTGAGAACATGCCTTTTCGTAACTTATAACAAGGTATATTATTGAAAATGTAGTATTTATGATTTACACACCTTTCTCGGAGTTGTTGGGAGTAACTGCCGCACCTCAATAATGTTTTTTTCTTACGAAAATAAAGAATTTTTATCGTGTTCATTTCACTACGGACGCCATCTTGGACACTCGACAGATGGACATGTGACTACGTTACCAACATGTCGCACACAAAATTCACCATTCACCATTTCACACGTAAAGACGTAAAGTACTGCCTGGCCGAAAATTACTGCTAGTACCACAAGCAAGGGGGTCTGGGGCGTAAGCCCCAGGTTAGCTTTGCTTTTGTATGTAAAACATTAATAAGATAGAATTTATGTCCGCTACTAGGTTAAGTACTGCCTGGCCGAAAATTACTGCTAGTACCACAAGCATGGGGGTCTGGGGCGTAAGCCCCAGGTTAGGTCTGTTTTTGTATGTAAAACATTAATAAGATAGAATTTATGTCCGCTACTAGGTTAAGTACTGCCTGGCCGAAAATTACTGCTAGTACCACAAGCATGGGGGTCTGGGGCGTAAGCCCCAGGTTAGGTCTGTTTTTGTATGTAAAACATTAATAAGATAGAATTAATGAAGTAATTTCACACGTCACACAATCCATGGTTAAAGTACGACTGACTAGTTGGATTTGGCGCAATAGTATATAACATTATCGACGCTCATTTGTTTCTTTGTATACCCGGTGCGAAATAGTACCAAATGCGTGGCGTTGGCAATCCTGACTTAGTGAGAAAGATGTCTCCTAGAGACTTCATTTCAACTATATAAGTAGTGTTGCTATTTGGGATGGCAGGGTGGGTCTATGACAGCGGACGAGTCAACATCTATTAATTTATCATCTCCACATGTCACTACTAATTTATCATCTCCAGATATCATTACTACAGGCACTTTGGCTAATTTCATTACTCAATTTTTTTTATACACATGATCTGTTCTCATGGTGTGCAGCGCTACCTAATTTTCCACAAAATTAATTGTTACCGAACCTAGTAGCGCACGTAAATTCTAATATTTTACATACAAAAACAGACCTAACCAGGGGCTTACGCCCCAGACCCCCTTGCTTGTGGTACTAGCCTAGCAGTAATTTTCCGCAAAACAGTGCTTAACTTAGTAGCGAAGGCGTGTGGTGAATTTCTTTATTCAAGTTGGTAACGTAGTCACATGATCGACTTTCGGGTGTCACATGACTGTTCAAGATGGCGTCCGTAAGTGATGGAAAATGCTTTATATCCGTGAAATAATTATTGCGGTGCAGCAGTGGCTATTGAGTATGAAGAGATTGTGAAACGACTCCAAAGAAACTCCCAACAACTCCCGGAAAGGTATGTATATCATAAATGACATATTTTCAATAAGCTAAGGTGTTAAAAGTGAAGAAAAGGGAGGATGGTCTAAGATGCACTTTAAATGTGTAGAGTTTGAGGTTAGGTACAGCGGTCATGTTGATTTAAAATACCAAAAGGTATAATTTTTTTTTCCTTAACTAAATCAGTCTTAACATGACGAATATTGGTGCATTTACCTTACTGGTAGCCACACCATTATTCTACGAAGCATGTCCCATACCTTGTGGATGAAGTAGTGGAGGCTGTAGTCATGGTTGTATTCAGTTCATTTATCATTGGAGCACTGCTGGATCGTTTCAAGGCAACAGGTGAATCAACATCCATCGTGAAAGGCATCAATTGCACTGTTTAGGGGCTTTGATGAATAAAGTTTTAAGCTTCTTCCCAACATTGGATATTAGCAAATTTAAAACAGTATCTTCAATTTAATTCATCAGTCTCGCACTGGTCACAAATGAACCAAACTAGAAAAAGACTAATGATATCACTTTATTCCACATGAGCGTGTTACATGTCATATTTTCAATATACAGGGAAGAACATTACAGTATAGGCCATTATTTTCGTTCTAGATGAAAACTTCTGCAGGTGATATAACGCATTATTACATACGGCCTAGTTATGTCCAATGTTAGAATAAATAAAACCATGGTTTGGTCAATAAATAGTTGCCACTTAACAACTCGGACCCCTAATATCGCTTCACACTAAACAAAAATAACATGACGAAAAAAGTCCACGAGTAGCCTATTCAGAATAGACACCGAAACTCCGACCTGGACTTCGTAACTTTCGCACCTACGATTATATCACACAATCAAACTCCTAGTTTTATGTTTAGTCATAAAGGTAGCCGTGCCCGCTCATAATATTCAACTCGAAGAATATATTTACGTTTCATATTGAGCCACAATCATTACGAAAGTAAAACAGTCCATAATCCAACCTCCCTTTGACAAGCAGCCACCATTACCGTGAGTCGACAGTGTTGCCAAATGCTGGATATATATTTACCTGATTTTTTTTTTTTTTTTTTTCAGGCAATCAAAATAGAATACATTATAGTACTGTGAACGTGCAATTTGTTCGCCATAAACCCACAGATTACCTACTACTATGAAATAATATACAGGTATCTAAATTAATTAATCGTTTATCGGTGGCGTAGTCGGTAGCATGCTGAACTTCTGTGCCCAAGATAGCGGGTTCAAACACGGCCGAAGCCGTCGGATTTTTTAAGAGCGTTAAAAATCCCTCAGTATGCCTTCCTTCGGAGGGAAAGTAAAGCCGACGGTTCCATGTCATAGATTTATGGCATGTTAAAGAACAATCCACTAATTACACCTGTGTGAAGCTAAATTGAATAGGTTAAGACCGTAAACAACGCTCTTAGGTTTCTACGTTCGTTGCCAAGAGCCGACTGCGGAGGCGTCTAGTAGCTAAGTTCTGAACTTGGCCTACTAGTAGTTGACAGTGGCGCTAGGCGGCAAAAGAAGGGACAATTTGAAAAATTCTAAGTTACAGTCTGTACTTAAAAAAAAAACCAGATAGCACACACTAATACAGTCATCACTGTTAGGATTGTAATTTATAATGTAATGTCGTTAGGTTGGCAAACCATGTTCGAGTGTTTTTTGTTCTAACAGTGTACGCGGCAGTTGCCAAGATCCGTTGTTGATGCCTGTTCTGTAATATAGATATGTGTAATTACTTATGATTTGAAGGCCCTAATTCCAAAATCTGGCGACCGTGACAGGACTTTTGTTAAATATGGAAAGGGCACGTAAAGTAAGAAGTGTTACAAGAACGGCATTTACACGAGTGCACAACGAAATAAAAGTAGAGTTGGATTCTGCCGAACCTCCACGCGTGTTTGAAGCAGAAGCGAAGTTCCCGTTATTAAAACTTAAGTACGATGAACTTCAGAGAGTTGATGAACAGATATTCACGCTGATGTTAGAAGCAAATGCAACAGAAGATCAGCTAGACGCAGAAAGCATGACGAGAGAAGATTATACTAGCAAGTATTTAAAGATGCAGTTTGTGTTGAATAAGAGAATGTGACAATGTTAGTGTTACAAGCAGTCAGAGAGGAAGTAACCTTCAAAAAAGGAAATTTAAGCTTCCGCAGATTGAACTTAAGAAATTTAGCGGCAATATTAAGGAGTGGTTACCGTGGTGGGGACAGTTTTCAAAGATTGATCAAGATGAAAGCATTGAGTTAGGAGATGCAGTATTTGCAGTCAACTGTGCCGTGTTCCCGTGCTAGAGATTTAGTGGAGAGCCACCCCCCAACAGCGGTAAATTACCCTAAAGCCGTAGAAGCCTTAAAATCACGATTTGGAAAAGAGGATATGTTGATAGAGGTATACATTCCAGAACTTTTCTCACTAGTGTTGAAGAACAGTGTGCCAGGGTCTTCACGCTTACTATCAGCTTTATATGACAAACTAGAGTCCCATTTGAGGTCTTGAGAGTCTTTGGGTATAACTACTGAAAAATGCGAGGCGATGTTATTTCCATTAGTCGAGTCATGTATTCCTGAAGACTTGCTCAGGATCTGGCAACGAAACTGCTGGAGGAAGTCCAAAGGACCGTCTAAAGGGATTGATGGATTTCATCAAACTGGAAGTAGAGGGAGAAGAAAGAATCTGTATAGCCATGTCTGGAATAAAATTCGAAAAGGATAAAGAGAGGGAAAATTTAGGTTTTCAAGCAGATTAAATACCGACAGCGGCAGGCTTACTAGTCACTAAAGAAAAGAAAGTTAGTCTAACCTATAACTGTACATTCTGTAATGGTAATTATGCTAGCAGTGAGTGTTTTAGTGCTCAGGAACTAAGTCTTGATGCAAAGAGGAAAAGGATATCAAATAAAAAATGTTGCTTTGTGTGTTTTAAGCCAGGACATTGTGCAAAGACTTGTAGAATTTCACTTAAATGTGTAATTTGTCACAGGAAACATCCCATCATGTGTCCAGAATTGCCTTCCAATAAGGATATCAAAGAGGATGAGAAATTATCAGACAAAAGTGAGCAGCAGGAACCAAAGTCTATTGAAGCATTGGATGCAAGATCATTAGCTTCGCCTGAAGTGTACTTGCAGACAGTTATAGTTAAGTTAGTAGGAAAACATGTTGAAGGAAAAGTCAGAGCTATTATAAATACAGGGTCACAGAGGTCCTACGTTTTGAAAGAGGCTGCGGTTGAAATGGGTTATGAACCTATTAAAGAAGAGATGGTTATTCACTCATTGTTTGGGGGTAGTAAAACGGAAGTTAGCCAACATAATACATACAGAATTTGTTTGGGCAGTATAGATGACAATTACCGGTGTACTATTGAAGTGTTGGATCAAAACATTATATGTGGAGATATTAGTCGAATCCAGAGAGGTCCTTGGGTGCAAGAGTTTGCAGATGGAAACATTGAACTGACAGATGTAGGAGATGAGATAGTACCAATAGAAGTGTTAATTGGTGCTGATGTAGCAGGTAAACTCTTCACAGGAGCAAGCAAGAAATTGGACAGAGGGTTAGTATCCATGCAAACTAAACTTGGATGGACTGTGATGGGCAAAGTAAATGGGGCTCAGACAAGAGGCAATTGTGGTATGGTCGTGTCATCAATGTTTGTTAGGAACATTCCAGTGTCAGATTTATGGGACTTGGAACTCATTGGTATCAGAGATCCGGTATTGCAGAAACCCAAGGAGGAGTTGCATCAAGCTGCTCTACAGCATTTCAAGGAGACTGTGTCAATTAACAGCGAAGGAAGTTTTGAGGTACACATGCCTTGGAAGGAGGGTCATCCACCTTTACCAGATAATTATGATATACATTTGAAGAGGCTGGATTTGAGTTATAAGAAACTGAAAAGGGATGGCTTGGTAGAAGACTACCTATAAGTGATGAATGAATGGCCTGTATTTGATGCTTCTACAAAATTGGCAGGAAAACCTTCACTAAATGAGTGCATGGAATCAGGGATTAACCTGAGTGAATGTATACCTAAGATCCTTTTGCAGGTCCGAGCTAAGGCGAGAATATATCCAATGAAGAAGATAACGATTCCCCGGCTGGAGTTATTAGCAGCTACTATCGGAGAACGATTACACAACTCAGTGGTGGAAGGTCTTGGAATCGAAATCCGTGAAGCATTTCTGTCGAGTGACTTAACAACAGACCTTTCTTGGATTCTCCGAGAAGATCAATGGTTGACATTCGTTGGAAACCGAGTGACAGAAATTACGAATTTGACATCAGCTGATCAGTGTAGACTTGTTCCTGGTGAAATTAATCCGGCTGCCTTACCTTCTCGGGGGGTGCGGTGCAAAACAGCGTTGGGAGTCCCAATGGTGGGAGGGTCCTGATTGGTTGACATTCGTTGGAAACCGAGTGACAGAAATTACGAATTTGACATCAGCTGATCAGTGTAGACTTGTTCCTGGTGAAATTAATCCGGCTGCCTTACCTGCTCGGGGGGTGCGGTGCAAAACAGCGTTGGGAGTCCCAATGGTGGGAGGGTCCTGATTGGTTGAATGAACCACCAGAATCATGGCCGGAAATTCCAAATGAAACTGATAAGATCGAGTGCTTCAGTACGACCCAAAGGATACAATGGAAATTTAATCTACCAAGTGCTGCCTGGTGGGGTGGATGGTGGGAGAGACTAATAAGAATCTTGAAAGAGACTCTTCGAAAATTTATCGACCGAGCAAAGCCAGAATATGAAGAGATGTCCACCATCCTTTGTGATTGCGAGTCTTTAATGAATTCTCACCCGTTGACTTATATGTCCTGTGAGTCTGAAGACCTAATTACATTAACACCATCCATGTTCTTGCAAGAAATCAAGGAAGTGGGAGTGCCTGACATGGATGAACTAGGCTCTACGAATATTTGTGCAAGAATATCTTACAGACCAAAACTCAGAGAGGGTATTAGAGAAAGATTTCGGCGAGAGGGACAGTTGACTCTTAGGAGTACCAAATGGAGGGACAGGTCTCTTAAGCTGGGGGAAATTGTACTCATTGGAAGCGACAACATGAAACGCCTAGAGTGGCCTTTAGCCAGAGTGGAGAAGTTGATACCTGGACTTGATGGGGAGGTTCGAGTAGTACGCTTGAAGACATCAGCTGGCATACTTATACGACCAATCCAACGGCTCTATCCTTTGGAAGCTGCAGGAAAGGAAGGTATTGTTAAATGTCACTTGTTGGTAAAGGAGGGTGTTCAAGAGAAGACTGAGGCAGTGGAAGAACTGAAACAGACCATAGATTTACCTAAGGTGGCAGCTAGGAGTCGAGAAATAAAGACTCCACGAAGGCTAGATTTGTGAGATTATAATTATTGATCTGTGTGAAAGGGGTTAAGTTCACTCATCAGGATTTGTTAACTTAAGGTGGGAGTATGTTAGGATTGTAATTTGTAATGTAATTTCGTTAGGTTGGCAAACCATGTTCGAGTGTTTTTTGTTCTAACAGTGTATGTGGCAGTTGCCAAGATCCGTTGTTGATGCCTGTTCTGTAATAAAGATATGTGTAATTACGTATGATTTGAAGACCGAAATTCCAACAATCACAATTAACACCGGTTATCAGACAGATTTTACACACACCCAAAGTACAGGGGGCTACATGACCGCGTTGTCGCAGCCCCTAAACTTAAGAACCAACCAACCATCTCATATAATAATCTAACATAAGTTATATAAAAAGGATAAAATTGGTTGTAAACCAAAAATTGCGTGTAGGCGCTGCATTGGCGTAGAAATTATTTAATTTATTTATTAACGAGCATAATTTGTGCAAAATAAAATTCCCAGTACATATCACTATCAAATAAATAAATAATGTGCAAAAGATCACAATTATGCTCTTCATATCATGCAGTAGTCTATTCATACACATAAGAACATGGTAACGAAATGGAATGTTTTTCAGACGGTCAACATGATTTCAACCAATTGTAATGAGAGCATAGACCATAAATTCATGCTCTAAGAATGAGAGTTTCCTATTGTATGCTTGAAGGGAGTTTCCCTAATCCTGAAAAAAAAAAGAATACATAAATGCACTTGGAAGACCGAGTTTCGATCGTTAATCGATCATCATCAGATGTTTTAAACTTAGGCAATTAAATCTCTCTACAAGTATGGGTGATGGTATTTACAATATAATATACACCGATTTAGTTGCAGTAATTATTAAACTAGCGCAACTAGGCAAGATTTGTTAATTACGGTATATGTGATATTTTGTTAAGATATTGATAGTGGTGATTGACCTTTAAGTTCGCTTGCTTAGTGTGATTATGTGATTGGCATTCACGGCCCGTGAATTAAAACTCAGCAATTTTTTATAGGTTTATACCTTGTCTTATGTGGGGTTTCGCCCAGGAACACCAAGTCCGGGCGCGGAACACCAAGAGCCCACTGATGAGCCAGCTTGGTGTTACTGGGCGGAACCCCATACAATACACGGCAAAAACCTAGAAAAATTGCTGAGTTTTATGTGACTGTTATTAACTGGTCAGGTTGGAGTGAATTGTGAACTTAGCTGTCAGTTGTAACTCTTCAGTCGGTCAACACGACTTTGTTCAATGACTGGGCAGGTTACGATGTATATACTATGATCACTATGTAATCCGGTAATTTTAGGATTACGCGTTTCGACCTCCAAGCGGCCATCATCAGATCATGGTCACTGGGTTGAGTCTAAAATTTTTATACAAATATTACCTAAATACATAAAAAATTAAGTGCGTTTATAATACGATTCGCAGTTTGAATAAGGGTTTGTGAATTACCTATGGGTAATACGAACGTGTATACAAATTTGATCAACACAATATAATAAATAAATTAAAAATAAAATTAGGGTATGCACTTGAATTCTATTAAGTATATGGTTACTTACCTCAGAGGAGCCATGGGTGTACAGTTGTTGCCTTGTCGCCCGCCTACTCCCAACTTTGGAGTTTTATTTCCAGGAGTGTTATGTACTCATTATTCATATATTATATACATTGTACACCACCCAGTCATTGGGCAAGTTCGTGTTGATCGACTGAAGAGTTACTACTGACGGTCTGATAGGTAACATTGAATTGCCTTCAAAACTGCACATTACAAATTAGCTGATTGAACGATGTGTGGTCGGGTCCGGTCTCGTGCAGTTCCTCTCACCACTCCCTGCACTGAACTTTCAGACTGGTCACCCAAGTGTATTTATTAATCTCATGTATTTTTTCAGGATAAGGGAAACACCCATTATAATTGGGTGCAATCGTGTTGACCGAATGAAAAGATTAGATCAGATTAGATTTGTATTTATCCATTTGATCAATTACATGTATACAATACTTTTTTGATATAGGACGCGTCAGAAATTACATCTATAAAATAAAAGAACTCACAGGTATTGTAACAATTTTAAATAGTAATAATGGTCGGGGTTACCCAACAACAACAAGCCATACACGTTGGGCGATCAATGTAACTAAATTCTTTACTAATAATAATCTTCGGGGTCTTTATAATGTTACGCACACAAAGTAATAAGAAATACAATACTTTTAATGCTTGTTTGTCTACATGTAAGCAAGTTTCCATTACCTGCATCTTGTAGGAGTATATGGCAGGAGAAAGACGTCTAGGCTTATATGCAGTATACATGTTTAATACGAACTGAACGACAAGGTTACAAACAGGCGATTATATAAAAAAAACATACAAAAGAATCAACGAGAACATTCTCGTAACTAGAACCGCCACCAATGGCGTTGCGCTTCCTGGCGCTGAATTTAAACTATAGATCAGCTGTTGGGTTACATATTTCTAACACATCTCTCGCACTATATCCACAACTACCTTCATGAGGAAGAGACACCTCACAATGCTTAATATTATTCTGCTCCATTCTTATCTTCTTGCATTTTCTTAAAACATCTGTTTCTACATCAGCATACATCAAGACATCAGATAACCATACATCCAAAACACTTCATCTTATTCCTTTTTTTTCATCCTAACCTTTCTATACTGCACCCTTCAATAAAGCATTGTTTTATCAAGATTCTTTCTATGGGGTCGTGCTCAGTCCTGGATGCTTTTCAAAGCAAAGTTCGCAAAAAACAACATGCTCTAATGAATAGAAAGGTCCATGACAGAGGCTATACTAGAAATAAAATGAATAACAAGTAGAATAAAAGATATTTAATGACTGAAAATTATGTGCATAATAATAATAATAATAATAAAAGGAAATCCTCCCTGACTTTCACTCCCATAAGAAATAAATATTACTGAGCGGAAAGAACTCGCTCCACACAACAAAACAATGTGAATACAGCTTCACTCAAAATGATTATACATAACATAAAATTGAGCGGTAAGAACTCGCTCGTCACAACATATGGATGCAAGTCCATTTTTATTCCTGGTCAAGAAGTTATATAATGCGTGGTGTACTGATTCTTAATAAGAAAATGAGTACTGATGCGAGTCCGTTTACAACTGAAACAGTCATATTGCTCACGGAGTTGCATCTTTTAAATCACACTACGGCTATGGGACCCACCCTTAATTAACACACTATAATTACTACTGACACATGCAAGATCTAATAATACAAAAAATGAAGAACCTCCCTGAGATTCTAGCCGCTGCCACAGCACACAAAATGAACATATGGATGCAAGTCCATTTTTATTCCTGGTCAAGAAGTTATATAATGCGTGGTGTACTGATTCTTAATAAGAAAATGAGTACTGATGCGAGTCCGTTTACAACTGAAACAGCCATATTGCTCACGGAGTTGCATCTTTTAAATCACACTACGGCTATGGGACCCACCCTTAATTAACACACTATAATTACTACTGACACATGCAAGATCAAATAATACAAAAAATGAAGAACCTCCCTGAGATTCTAGCCGCTGCCACAGCACACAAAATGAAGAGCATGCCGAAAATAGGCCAAAAAGCTCGCATCATAAAATGCGAACACAGCCTCGCACATCCTAATGCCACACGGGGTCATTGAACGCGTAAAATAAACACACAAGAAGTCAAGCAACAACAACAAAATACAAGCCTAACGGCTGAAAATTATATTTACCTTTTATAAACGCCAGACAAACAGATGTTTCGGAATATACCTTAAAACCATGGACAACACCCATTTAATCAATCAAATACTCTTTATAACCGATCAGAGTTTTGTGAATTTAAATAACATCTTATACTGAAATACAGGAACCTGGCCTGCTACTAATGATGACCAGTTGTTATCTGATTTGAGCACTCCCCTCCTTGTATGAGTCATCGCTGCCTCGACTCACTCTTTCAGTCCTTCAAGCTTGGTGCTAATTATACATGGAACCACACTGATCCCGTTATCCATCTGGAAACGCGAAACGACATATCTCACTCATCCACTCGGATGGCAAGAACACAAATATATTCCACAAGCTCAGCCTCGCGAGGTTATGAACTGGGCTGATATGCAGCAAGTCGGAATAATCTCAATGATATATTCCCGCTAACGCATCATAAAATCACACTATACACCATAAAGCTTGGACTGACTCACTCACAAACATAACATCTGGGTCGGCTCAAAACAGATCAACCTACATTGCGTCCATAGACACATTAAACAAATAAACAACAAAAACTCGGGTGCAAAGTGCCATCCCGTACAGACCTGCTAGAAAAGCAACTTTCAAAATAATCCTGATCCATCATAAATTCTGCTCACAAATAATCTTTACCCTCCAAATTCTATTTTTAATCTCAAATTAATTCAGTTCCATTTCTGTTATAAGGCATACTTCCGAATACATTACCAACCAAGCAAACAAATATCTACAAAAATACGTCCCATAAAACCATAGCTGATTTAATAAATAAATAAATTCATTTGTACTCATTCCTATAGAACAGCGTCAGGAAAACATCTGCAGCCATCACTCCTTTAAAATGCTTAGATCGCCATCGACATCTTCTGGCAAATGTCCTGCTGGTTCCAAGATCCGCCCTCGTTCCTAGACGTCATCTCGTGCTGAATTAAGATAAAGTTTGTCAGATACAGACACGATATATTTCCTATTAAATTCACCGATCAAGTACTAAATTCCTTGACCGTCAGTAGTGGAGTAAGGGAGGTTCTGCCCCCCCCCCGCGCCACCACTACTCCCAATGCGAGCCGATAACTCCCGAACCCGTGGTCGGAGATTCACGAATGAGGTGTCGTTGGACTCGGGCAGACGGGGCTTTGCTATGGACCACTCATTTCAACCCCTAAATAAAACCTACCCCTACGAGGGGGTGAAATTGTAATTTTTAGTGAAAGTCTCTTTTCAAATGCGACATGTATAAGGTGCGCTGCTAAAAAGAACTAAAACGTTGTTGCTCATATAGCGCATGCGCTTTGTTGGATGCTGATATGGATTAACATTTTTGTTTTTGTTTTGTACGCATGCGCACTTGGGATTTTTGTAAGAGGGCAAGTTCTTTGAAAAAAAAAAGATTGATAAGAAGGGGTTTTGGTGGTGAGGAGAGAGCCAGATAGTCGCCTACTTTCCTACGAAGTTTGCCAATATCTCTCGAACACAAGGTCGGATTTGGACGTGTGACGTGTCAAATCGCTTGTCTCAAAGCCCTATATATGTTCTTAATAGGTTAAAGTATTGAGAATGAGGGAAACAGGCTTTTTGGGGATAAAACCATGATTTTAGACTTTTTCGGATATCTCACGAATGCATGGTCGGATTTGGTCCTATGACGTGTCAAATGGCTTGTCTCGAAACCATCTTTATTTTGGTAATAGGTTAAAGTTTTTGAGAATGAGGGAAACAGAATGTTTTGGTGTAAAACCGTGATTTTAGACTTTTTGCTATATTTCGCGAACCAATGATGCCAGAGGCGTGTACGACGGGTCCAAGGACTCGGGTTGACGTCCTCTTTGCTATAGACCACTCGTTATAATTTTAAAAACTATTGGAAACTCGATTTTGGGGTAAACACGTGTTTTTTGTGATGAACTAAGAAGCGGATACTGTAGCGTGTAGATGTGAAAGTGTTACGGAGTAGTGGAATGCAATGTGGTCACACAGCAATGTAAATAATATGAACGCAGACTCGGACATGTTGGGAATCTACACGGACCTCAATACCCAAAGTATGTTTCAGTAAACCCATTAGGGGTTGCCAGGAGATGAACGGTCAACATCCCGGCCCCATCAGAAGAAACGGCCAAGGGAGCGTGTGTAAAGAGAAATAGGGCGTGAATCTTGGTTCATACAGACAAGAATAAAACCAAAGCTCCAGCGAGCTAGAGACAAAGGGTCTCGGGTCGTTTACGGGTTGGGATGGCAAACAAAATGAACCAGGATTCAAAAGCAAACCCCCTAATTCGAATTAACAAACAGATAAAAAAAGAAACAGCCCTCGTAAAATCACATCTGCTCCTTTATTGGCCAAAGGATAACCAAACATGCTACCTGCCTACTTAGAAATTCGATCAGGAGACTGCCCAGCCAAAATTAACACAACCATTATTCCATTAGTGCACACGCATAATAATAAAAAAAATACTGGCCACTTAGTCCAAAGTTTACCTGTGGCATGTGCTCAGAAGGAAAAAAAAACATATCATAACATGACAATCTACCTTTATACATCGATGGACGGCCTCCTGCATCGAATTGAAATTTGCAATCTAAAGAGCATCAAACAAAATCACATCATAAATTTTCCCAACATCAACTGGACGTCACCTAATGTGGAATTCGATAACCAACCGAAATATAGATCATTTACATTTCCAACTAGTGTTTAAATATTTACACAGCGCATTCTTATTGTTCTATCTGGTCTACAGGCATGACCGTTCCAATTACCTTGGTCCTCATTAATATACCCATTTGCATAAGTAAGTTACCGATATGTCATATGCTGACGTCTAGAACTGGTTCACAACTTTCATAATAGTATACCTCAGTGTGTTTCATTTTCGTGACCAACATTTAATCATAGCCATTCAGTCAACCACTATGTGTGAGGATCTGAGTAACCTTACTGCAGAGCGTACCCTCAAGTACATCACAGCTCTGTTCCACACTCAACCCTATGAGGAAATGCAGCACATCCATCCATCTAGTGAGGAACCTGTCCGTACAACTACAAATTTTCAGGGTCATACATAGCCCCATGAATAACCTTGTTACACATAACTGAATATCACCACATTAATCTACCTCGTAACATATGACGGAATACCATATTAATCTCATGACAAAAAATTGCGCTTAATAGCATACCTCGAACCCACACTTAACACAGTAATTCAACCTTACAATGAAGTCGTACGATAACATGACACTTTGCCCAAGGAACCATATCATACCAGACAACAATTGACCAAAACCAGCGTCTTATTTCATATCACATTTCTGAATTTCATAAGAGACCCTTTGGAATAAAACTTGTTCCATGATTTTCATGCCCAATTATCTCGAGCGATATTTCTTTTTCATGGCCATGCGTGATTATCTCCAACTATATTTCGGTGTTGATTATAGCAATATTTATCAACCTTTAACTATGAATATTATTATTATTATTAATCTTACTATTATATAATTATATTTCAAAGCATAACATTGACATTGATGCTGTTCGTAAAAGTCAAAACGACTCGAAGTTGAAAAAGAAACTCTGCACAACCTCAGGAAAATGAGAGTGATGCTCTTATTTAACCTAGAATCATTGATTGTTAATAGCGTTAAACTATGTGAATGGGATTAAATTACACGACCCCAAGTCATCTTATGGCATGGCTATTCAAAAATGGAGATTCTCTTCTTTACGATGAACAGGAGTGAGAAAAAGATATCTTACTTTGGATCCGGCGTCGTGATGAATCCTGGTCTTTGGGAATAAGAGACGTCGATGTTTCCTGGTCATGCGTACAGCGTCGTTCCACCTGCGTCTCCCGGCGCTCCAGTGTAAGGATGTGTCCCCTACATCTGTCAATCTCCAGGCGACGACCATGACCGCCCCCGACTGCACCTCTCCACCAACGGCGTTGGCGTCGGCGTCGGCGTCTCTTATCATCTCGTTCCATGTCCACGCATCCATTTCCTCACGACCGTTCATCCCCTGGCAACCCCTAATGGGTTTACTGAAACATACTTTGGGTATTGAGGTCCGTGTAGATTCCCAACATGTCCGAGTCTGCGTTCATATTGTTTACATTGCTGTGTGACCACATTGCATTTCACTGCGCCGTAACACTTTCACATCTACACGCTACAGTATCCGCTTCTTAGTTCATTCAACTTGACCTGCTCACGTCTCACACTCTATGTTTAGACTGTTCGCCTCGCCTGCGCAACCTGCAACCATCAACGCAAGCTTAAAGCAGATATATCCCTTTCCTCATGCGCACACCGTGTCTCTTGAATGCCAGCTTGGCTGTTCACCTTTAAATGACGTAACCGGTCGGCGTTATAATTCAGGTTTCTCTCCGGCCTTCGCTCAAATGTCCAGATGTTCAAATGTTTAGGCGTACACAACTTTATCAGATTATTGCCACAGTACCTTCCTTCGGCGTTTTTGTCCGTTAGCTGACCCGGATCACGTGCGTAAAACTTCATAATACAAAGAACGGCGAAGAATTCTGTGATCTTACGCACTCTGCATAACCCAATCGCGGCACTGGCATAAATCTACACATACCTCCGTCAATCAGTTGTGGTCCTTCCTTCACGTGCCGGCGTGCCGATATATGGATATCGCGATGGCGACACTTCACCCAAACACAACTCCACCGCGCTTCACGAATGATTTCTTCCAACATGCGACGACGAGTATTAGGCACGCACATAAAAACTATCCAGTGCCCGATGCGGAATTTAACTCACGTGGCTTACATCACTGACCACCATATCACTCACTCGTCCTAGCAGTGTCGCATAAGACTTCCTCGTCCGGGCCACACCGTATCACTGAACCTTCCAGAACCGAGTTGACCTCCTCTCGAAAAAAAAGGGGCGGAGGGGTCGGAAGCTTCTGGAGCATTCCCCCACTCTAGCGGTTACCTCGCTGCGTCATGCCATGACGTCATACTGACCCTCCGGTCTCCTCTCAATCTCCCATAAACCGGGGCCGGTGATTGACCTTGACTGGATCGGTCACAATACCTACCATCCAAATCAAGCAATTCCTGTCTACCGCGAGTTTTAATACAAGTTAAACTCATCCCTTCGCCCTACCAAGCAACAAATAATTTCTAGAGTCTATGGTACAGTGAGCAAACTCAAATATAGCTTTTAAACGTAACAGCGCCATGACCCGAACTGCACAAAAACAAATACCAGCAGACAACCGATGCTAGATAATATGCAATTGACACATAAAATCCAGTGGAACACACACATTAGATCACGTGTAACGCACATTTATACATATATACAATTGAAAATAACACTGTCATTGTTTTAGGGACCACATTTACTGATTATAAGCGAAAAATTAAAAGTGTTCCATATCAAACGCGTGTTATTGAGTATTTTACCCTACTTATCCAGACTGACCGCAGCGCCCCAATTGTTAGTTTGAGTTGCCAATGGTACTGCAGATAAGCTTTCAACATTCTTTCAAGGATTTTTATTTTTGGGGCCAATTGTATATACTGGGGTAGTTTATTATATAATTTAACTCTTGTATGAAAAGTTCCTTTTAGATATATACTTGTGTGTGTGTGTGTGTGTGTGTGTGTGTGTGTGTGTGTGTGTGTGTGAAATATGAATGTTTTGATTTTGTCTTGTGTTATGCCTATGAGCATCATTGTTTGTTTCAAGAAAAACGTCTTTATACATTAAATTCTTTTTAAAAACACACTGGGAGTATTTTTAAATCCTTAAACAGAGGTCTACATGATTCTCTAGTGTTTACATTTGTCATAATTGTTGTCGACCTCTTTTTTTATTCTAAAAGTGCTTAGTACATCTGGTGACATACCATGCCCCAAAATATGATCCCATATCTTAAGTATGAATGGAAATAAGCAAAATATGTATATCTTAATGTGTGCATGCTTGTGCAAGTTTTCAAAATACGTAACGCAAAGCATATCGAGTTCAGTTTAGTATTCAAATATTGTAGGCTATATGTTTATTCCATTTCAAATCATGCTGTATCCATAGTCCTAAAAACTTTGTGTCTGATTTATTTTCTATTTGATGATCATTTAATGTTATATTGGGCGTCGCAGGATTCCTATTCTTTGTAGTGTGGACATTTAGAGATACTGTCTATTTATAGTTAATTATGAGACGATTATCTTGTGACCTTTTGGTTAACTCTTCTGTAACGGAGTCAGCAGACAGCTGAAAAACCTGTTTTGTTTCACCTTTTATTACAAGTGTTGTATCGTCCGCAAACAAAATTTCCTTATGAGAATCAACGTTCTGTGTTATATCATTGATATATGGAAGAAAGTTTAGAGGGCCCAAAACCGATCCCTGGGGTACTCCGAACTTAATAATACACACACTGGGCAATGTTTCATTAAGTAATCTGGTCCTGTCATCCTTGTATCCCAAGTTTACTATTTGTTTACGCCTTGTTAAGTGAGATTCTATCTATTTATTAGCTAGACCTCCAATACCATATTGATTTAGTTTTGTAAGGAGGATTTTATGGTCAACAACATCAAACGCTTTCGATAAATCCAAGAATAGGCCAATTACTTGTTCCTTATTGTCAATTAACTTCAGTATTCTATTACTACATTCATAAATTGCTGTCTGTGTAGATTTTTCCGATTTTGAATCCATGTTGTGAGTCTAATAATAATAATAATATCGTATGGCCTCGAGCCAGAGGGCAGCTTGCATGTCGAATTTCGTCGTTCCTTTGAACGCTATGAAAGTCAAAGAGGTTAGATATCTAAGCTCCTGAACACTACAGCACTTTCTAGTAGAGAATGGAGGAACTTTGTGTTGGCGGAAAATCCCGAGATTAATTTTGCCATTGAACTCGGCCTAATGAATTCAAATGAGTTCTTTAACATGCCAACAACGTATGACATCCATGTCGTGATTTTTGTCCCCTTTCAAAAATCACTTACAACGGCCAGGGGCGAACCTGCAAGCTTGGGGTTGGTAGTCCGACACGTTAACCATTCACCCACAGTGGCAAGCTGTTGTGAGTATGATATTATTTTATTTC
Source organism: Meconema thalassinum (assembly GCA_946902985.2). NCBI lineage: Eukaryota > Metazoa > Arthropoda > Insecta > Orthoptera > Tettigoniidae > Meconema > Meconema thalassinum. The sequence continues at coordinate 252,706,713 of OX336393.1, forward strand.
TTACTATAATACTTATCAGTCTCTTATACATGATTTTTTCACAATTTTTGCAAAACCAGTTGGTAAGGTAATAGGACGATAGTTATCTAATTCATCTTTTGAACCTTTTTTGTGCAGTGGAATTACTTTTGATAACTTCAAAATATCCGGGTAAGTTCCTGAGAGAATTTAACTGTTTGTATCATTTCAAGACGCTATGTGGGTGATGTTTGCTCTATAGTATGAAGAAGGTACTTAGTAGCGCTTGTGTGGTGATATCTTGAACTTAGCAAATAGGAGTGCTAATCTTAGTATTCCATAGAGGAGGAACTAGTAATACAGGAAGTGACTGGGCTTAGGAAGCCAGAGAGAGACATAGAGAATGTGAGCAATTAATGCTGATAATTAAAGGTAGAAAATTGTATGATGCGAGATGTATATATATATTGTATGTGGTTATATCAAATTGGAAAGCATAAGTTTAATAAAGATAAACCTGGAAATCATATCCCGTTACTACAGCAATACATGTACGGTATATTTTATATGATAGGCTATACAGCATTCCCCCTCAATCTGTCAGTAACATTCTGATGCATTGATGTTATTATTATTATTAACTTTATTGGCCCCATTGGACCACTTGAGTCTTCCATGTTCACTTTTTCTTTGAAGGTTGTATTGTTTGATTCTTCTTATCTGCCCAGTACTTCTTCATTCATTCTGATCACAGTGTTGTTAATTCGTCTGAAATCTCTGCAGGCCGTCTTTGCATCATTTCTGCTGAAAATTTGTGATTCTTAAGAAGGGTGGTAATTTTATTCTTGTTCTCTGCATCTGTAATTTCCAGTCCAACTGTTTTGAGATCCTCTTAAATTTCTTTGATCCAATGCCCTCAAGTCTTCTTTCCCAGATTTCTCATCAATAGTTGTCGTAAAATCCTGTTTTCTGGTAATCGTAGGATGTGAAAGAAATACGAGATTATTTTCTTCTTCATCGTGCTGGTAACTGGGTCAATCTCTTGATATACTGTTTCATTGGAGAGGATTCTCCAGAATCCTTCAACCTGGTACTTTTTATTTATGCAGGTTCTGATAATTCTTCTTTCAGTTTTAAGGAGCTGAACAGTTCTTCTTTCATTTTTAATTTGGAACAAGGTTTCGCAAGCATAAGTGGCTTCAGGCAAAGTTACAGTTTTGTAGTGTTGGATCTTAGTGCCTATTGACAAGCATTTTTTTTATAAGTTGGCCAGGTTGGAAATTGTGCTATTTTCATTTTGTTGGTTTTATTTATCCAGGTTATGCAAAATGATTTCTTCAAGGTATTTAAATTGTAGAACTATGTTAATTTTTTGATCATTTGTGATGACTTCCTTTATGTCAAGAGGTTTCGTTGGCATGATCTCAGTTTTCTCAGAAGATATTTGCAATCCTATTTTTAATGCAATATCCTGGAGACCGGTGATCTGAGCACTAACCTCTTCCATGACAAGGGCTAAGAGAGCTAAATCATCTGCAAACCCTAGGCAGTTTGTTCTTATTGAGGGTTTTGCTCCAATTTTGATTTTAGGTGGGTTTTCTTTTTGCCAAATTTTCACGATGTAATCGAGAGCCACATTGAAAACTAGTGGGGATAATCCGTCACCTTGTCTAAGGCCTGTTTTTATTGGAAAAGCACTTGACATTTCTCCCCTGAACTCGACCTTTGAAGTTGTGTTGGTTAAAGTTAGTTCAATAATTTTTGTTAATTTAGGATGAAGGCCATATGATCTGAAAATGTTTTTAAAGAGTAGGTCTCTGTATACTCTCATAAGCCTTTTTGAAATCTATGAATGAAATTAACAGTTGTTTATTTCTGTATTTGTAATATTCCATTATTAGTTTCAGGCTGAGAATTTGGTCTGGGCAACTTCTGTATGGGCGAAATCCTGCTTGGTATTCTCCAACCTGGCCAACTTATAACAAAAAATGCTTGTCAATAGGCACTAAGATCCAACACTACAAAACTGTAACTTTGCCTGAAGCCACTTATGCTTGCGAAACCTTGTTCCAGAATGAGTTTTATCCTATTGTAAATTATGCGAGAGAAAATTTTGTAAGTGCAGTCCAGAAGGGTTATTCCTCTGTAATTGTCTGGATTAGTTTTATCTCCTTTTTTGTATAACGGATGAATTACACCAGAGGTCCAATATTCTGGGATTTTCTCTATGATCCACATTTTGACTAGATGCTGATGCAGATTTATGATTGCTGGTTTCCCTGCTTTTTGGGCGTCGCAGGATTCCTATTCTATATACCGGTAGTGTGGAAATTTAGAGATACGGTACTGTTTTTTTTTTAAGTTTATTATGAGGCGATTATATTCTGACCATTTGGTTAACTCTTCTGTAACGGAGTCAGCAGACTGCTGTAAGACCTTCTTTGTTTCACCTTTTATTATGAGTGTTGTATCGTCCGCAAACATAATCTCCTTATGAGAATCAACGTTCTGTGTTATATCATTGATATATAGAAGAAAGAGTAGTGGGCCCAAAACCGATCCCTGGGGTACTCCAAATTTAATAATACCCTCATTTGACAATGTTTCATTAAGTAATCTGGTCCTGTCATCCTTGTGTCTCAATCTTACTATTTGTTTACGCCTTGTTAAGTAAGACTCCATCCATTTATTAGCTAGACCTCTAATACCATATTGATTTAGTTTTGTAAGGAGGATTTTATGGTCAACAACATCAAATGCTTTCGATAAATCCAAGAATAGGCCAGTTACATGTTCCTTATTGTCAATTAATTTCAGTATACTATTACTACATTCATAAATTGCTGTCTGTGTAGATATTTCCCTTTCTGAATCCATGTTGTGAGTTTGATAGTATTTTTTTTCTATAAAACTTATCAGTCTCTTATACATGCTTTTTCCCACAATTTTTGCAATACCAGTTGGTAAGCTAATAAGACGATAGTTATCTAATTCATCTTTTGAACCGTTTTTGTGCACTGGAATTACTTTTGATAACTTCAAAATATCCGGGTAAGTTCCTGAGAGAATTGAACTGTTTATTAAGTGCGTAAGTGGATTTATTATATTTTCTGCACATTTCTTTAAAATCGCTTCACGGATGCCATCAATGCCAGCACAGAATTTATTTTACAGCTCTTTTATAACTATTCTTACCTCTTCACTTGTGACATGATTTATAAACTATTTATTTATTTATTTTATTATTAGAATTTAGTGTATTTACCTGTAATTTATTTAATAATTTTTGTGGAATTTCCAGAAAATAATAATTAAAGGTGTTTGCTATTTCTCTGGATTATTAATCACTTTATTAGTACAGATCAGTATAATGCTCCTTTGTATTATACAGATTTTCCAGTTTCTTTCTTTATCACGGACGACATAGCCCTGATTTTATTAGATGATTGGGAAATAAAATTATCATTATGCATTTTCTTTGCTAGTCTTATTACCTTACTTAATATGCTAGTGTATTTTTGTAGTATAAATTTAATTCAGTTGTTGTGTGGTATTGTTTATATAATTTGAGTAGAAATTTCTTTCTTTGACATGAATTTATAATCCCTGTTGTTATCCAATTGCTAGTTTTGTTATTTTGAATAGTTCTTTGTTTAAGGGGGAATGCCGTTTCAAAATAATGTTTTAATGCATGAAATTTATCATTTATATTTTCTAGTTTATACATTTCAGACCATGTTTTCTTTTTTAATAAGTCATTGAAATATGTAACATTTGTTTCAGGGAATGACCTGCACTTTGATTTTATTAAATTATCATTATTATTGATTTTTTCGGGTACTTCAAAACTCAGTATTAGTCCATGGTGGTCACTAAAACCCGGGCAATATACTTATATTGAATGGTGATATTTATCTGTATTTATAAAAAAAAGTGACTGTCAGTCGGAAAGACTAGACTTTGTATCATTTTAAATGCTACAAATGCTGAAATATGCTAGAAAGGCTGGATACTCTTGATATGTTAGAAAATTATCTGCATAATACTTATCTTGTTTCAAATTACTCGCGAACGGCAAATGCAAACCAAGGGCAAAGCAAGGTCAAGCGCGCGGGATGCCGCACGCTCACCAGAGCGCGCGTGGACGTGCCCCTTCCAACTAGTCTAAAAACGCTTATAGTGGGCGATGTATTGAAGATAGAGATATGCTCTCGCGGACGTTTTTGTAGAACTTTTCATGCTGACCAATTCTTACGCTCATAGTATATTTATATTGTTAACGGTTTGCCCAGCGTAAGCTTAAGAAGCGCACGAAAGCCAAGTTTGTTTTCGACTTTTTCACTGAAATCGTTACTGCTTGGCTTCCTTTGATCATACATAAATTATTTTCTACAGAATCTTTCCTCTAGATATCTTTTACAGAATGGTGAAAACCGCATCAAAATCCATCCAGTGGTTCTCGAGATTACCCGTGACATCCAAGAATCGGGGTTTTTTGTCTTATACAAACACATGCACCAAGCGGTACTATGACGTCACACACCTCAGTGCATCTGGGTACATTTCGTTCCGTCACCGTAACGTAACACCAGATCCCAGCGTAACGACGAAGTCGACAAGATCATTTAAAATGATAACAATTTGACCAGGAATGGTTTTACTATATTTTGTTATTCTTGTTGCAGTATTTATTGTATGTTTTAGTCCATAGGAAATTAGTAACTGTGTTAATGAATACTATTTCTCTCACAGTTTAAGAAATCCACATTTTTATCCCCACAAATTATTATATCGAAATTTACTTAGCTCATGTTATTGAGTAACAATTCTAATTTACCTATAAATAAACGAAAATTTCCTGACGGAGAACGGTATACGCATACAATTATTAACTTAAACTGCTGTATTTTTACGGCAGAGAATGCAAAATCCTGTTCCATAATTAGATAATCATAAGCTGTTAACTTAAGAAGATACACAAATACCACCATGGCTAATATTAGATCTAGAGTATTTACTAGCTAGTATAAACCCTGGGAATTGAATTAATTCAACGTGTTCCTCTTTCAGCCAATGTTCTGAAGTACATAGTGCTGAGATGTCTTTAAGTTCATTTTTAAGCAATAGATTTATGTAATCAATTTTATTATGGAGAGACTGAACATTCTGGTGGTAAATTTTAAATTTGTTACTTTTGTAAGCTTGTGTTGGTGATTTATTTGCATTATTATTATCATAATTGTTATTATTATTGTTGCTAGACAAATCCGAAATACCATTGCTGCACTCAGTTAAATTTGACATCAAAAGGTACTCATCTGAATGCCAAACCTCACGTTTGGCTTCTTTTACCAGTTTCCCTGCTTCCACTCTAAAGATAATACTGTTAAAGCTTTTTATTTTATTTCCCAATCATCTAACATTTGAATTTACAAGTTTGCAGATTTCATCATTAAGATACTCTTTCCCTAACCTATTTAAGTATAGGCCATGCCGTGTGTGGAATTTCCTGTCTAATTTACTTACATCTATAATTAGGACATTTGGAACACTCTTACAAATGTTATTAATTTTCCCATTTGTAGCCTCTATTTCTACATTTACACATGATTTCGGAACTAAGTCATATCTCTGCGGAATGTTTACAATAATTGAGGCGTTGACATGGGAAAGGTAGTAAGTGCCAAAAATGAAATTTTTCAGGAGAAGCAAAAAACGATTTGCGATCATTTTGTTATTCACTTTATTGCACAAAATACTTCCAAATTGAAGAAATCCACCCACTTAACATATTGAAAAGCAATATTCAGAATTAGGCATAGCATGGTGGAAAAATAATTTGTCTATACAATGTTTAAATAGAGATTTCTACACAATCAGTACTAGGCTACCACTTGAGACTGATTTTGTTAGGCACAGATATCCCTGTAAAATGCATGATACTTCTTATCCTGGAAGTCCATCATTGGCAATAAATCCTCCTTTTTTGCTTCATTGATGAATATTCTTCTTTCAAGGGGTTGCAAAATCTTAATATTGGTGATGGCCTTGAATGACTGATGCCTTTTGAATATAGCATGTTCCTTCAACATTTCAATTTCATTAAATGACTGTCTTGTTTCAGTCACGGGGAATTCTCTTGGAATTCCAATCCAGCCTGGGGCGTGGTGGCACGACGGTCAAGCTGTTGGCCTCTCACCAAGGTGGACAGGGTTCGATTCCCGGTCAATGCATGTGAGATTTTCGAAGTGAAATGCCATGTTCAGTGGTTCGCATTCCACGTAAAAAGAAGGTCCCATGACTCATAATCATAAGATTAACGGTCACGTAAAACTACAATCTTCCTTCCAATCCGTCCGACGGGACGGTGCTTATTTCAAGAGCACCCGTACTAAAAGAACTTGTCAGATTCAGCAGGAAAGTCAATGACGTTATCATTGTTCATCATAATTACATTATTGGGCTTGAAAACATTAGCACTGCAAATCATTTCAGCCATTTCTTCTGGAACCATTGGCTTACAGTTTCTTTCTCTTTTCGATGATGCCAAATTTCCTTTCACGGGGCTTTTAGGAGTGTCCGGAAACCAGGAATTTTAATTCAACAGAATGAAAATAGTTTATGGCATTGGCATAAATCATAACCATTAACAACATTCGATTTTTATTCTGCCCTGCGCATTGTATTATTGTATTTCCCATTTCCCAGAATGTTGACAACGTTAATCAGACCCACGATATGTACCTTGCATGTCTGCTATCTGTCTCCTGAAATCGGTGTGGTGTTTGCTTATTTCTTCTTGAGTGAAACTGGGGCACTTGTAACATTTACATGTTGCCTGGAAAAGTAGAAAATATTGGTTAGATTAGCCTATGTCTCTTTCCTAACCTGCCTGACCCTTGCAAGCGAAGTCTGTGTTCGACGAGTTTGCATTGTTACACGTCAATTATGAAGTGAGAAAACATATCTATTAAGAAGTGTCATTTAACTTAACATTTTGAAAGGACCACGTTTTGTAGGCATGTTGATTTTCACAATAATTTGAGTATCACTTCCACGCAACAAGCGGAAACTTGTTTGGCGCGCAAAAGGAGTTACTACGTTCTCTGCGCCACGAGCCTCGTACTTGCCACAAGAGCGATCTAGTGGCAACAATTTCAAGCTGTTCTAATCATCCATCGACTTCCTACTTTCTCTGCGGTGTTGGCCTTGGTTCTTACTACCTTCTTCACGAAAAAAACGAAAATTTCATTTTTGGCACTTACTACCTTTCCCCTGTCAACGCCTCAATTATATTTGTGTTATGCATGGATGGCAATGTACCCTTTAAATCATTGATTACCTTTTTACTCTCGTTTCTGTAGACGTCGTTTGCTCCCGCGATGATAACTGCATATTCCTTTGAAGTTAGAGACGCACCATCTCCTACCATCCCGTCCGTGACCGCTGCAATTGGAGCTCCGGGTTTTACTGTCGAAGTGACCTCCATTTCTCCGCTTCTCTCCAGAACGTTTGCTGCCATATCTCGCCCGTGACTATCCGCAAATATCCGCATCTTCCTGGATTTTCTCTTTATCACTTTCTTCTTTTCTTCTTGAAGAAAATCATCATTTTCTTTGACGAGCGCTCCAATTGAGTTACCGATACTCCATTTTTAGGCCTAGGCTTATTCGATCTTACACTATCACCAATCACTGTCGACCAAGTCTCCTTGCTTTCTTCCCTGTTTCCTTTTAATTTATTCAATTCTTCCATTAACTTAGCAGTATCGTCCTTTATCAGCTTTATAATTTCATCTTTTGAGGACAGTTCGTTTCTCGGGTTATGACATTCGCATGACGGTACCGGTACATTACGACAATCGGTTTCACTTTTCCCCTCATTCAATTTTACCTGAGATCTTGTGATGATTTTATTTGCATTTCTTACTTTTATTTTGCACGACGAGCACAGATCCGTAACGGTTACACTACCTGACGAGACACTAACACTGTTTACTGACGCCATACTAGAGATCTAAGTCGGCCTAGATGTTTACACCAAGTAACAATAAATTTATTTTAATTTTTACTACATAAATGAATTAATCTAGTTACCTACTGATAAAGAAGAATGTGAAATACGTATATCTTCCAATCGGGTGAAATCTCGTAAAAGCACCACTGCTCTACTTGGTTCAAACAGTGATTGAAGAAGTCACCGAATCTTTGGATACACGTTCCACGGTCGACTCTAGACAGGTCGGATAGCTGAGACTTGGCAACATGTTCATCAATCATACCCTTGCAGGCGGGAACACGAAAGGAACGTTCAGTCTGGCAGGTGTTCTTGTTTATCAAACAGGGATATTTCCTTCAATATTTTGTTTGTTACGCTTTTTACGTTTATACGCTTTACAGTAGCGTTTATTCTATCCTTCCAGTTGAGTTTTTTTTAAACTGTAATCCCTAAGCGAGAACACGCTGACGAGTGTGCTCTGTATCTGGCAAATATGGCAAATAGCCTACGTTACATGGTCCAGGTATGTTTCGGCACCGTAACAATGCCAGATAAATGTTGTGTCCCCAACTGTAACGCAAATTATCCAAGTAAGGGAGGTTACACGCCAGTGTTTAGGTTCCCAAGTAACGAAAATCTGCGCCAGGCCTGGATTAGGAAAATTCCTCGGAAGGAATGGAAACCTTCGAAATGGTCTGTAGTTTGCAGAAACCATTTTCACGAAGGTGATATTAAAGATTTCCCGATTTTGAGGAACCCAACACCCTTTTGATAGTAAAGTTTTCAGACTTAAAACAAATATACCTCCGTGGTAAATTTGCCAGCCCACTGTTGATCAGACGAGCACATAAACTGAATCACAAAACGTTGCATCCGAGTAACTTAGAAAGACAGAAGGTTTCCCTAGTATCATGTATCTAGTTTATGTCCTCTATGGAACTTCGTCGGAGTGTATATATGCTTTTACTCTGTGACAATGTTAGTTGTAATTTGTTCATTGTGTTAAGATGTAGATTCAGATGTGTGTGCATATTAAAGTGCTATAATATCCTTTATTCAAAACAAAATAGCTATAATGTGCTTTATTCAAAACATAATAGTTGGCGACGAGGAATTGGGACTTGATTCTCCGGTACAGATATAGCCTACATCAATGAAGTACGGTATTTACGTCGTTTGTTTCAACGGCCACGTGAGTAAAATCAAGAATCAGGCAAATCGACATGAAATGTACACAGAGTACTTGTAGACGATCCTAAGCAACTCATCGTATATTCAGCTACGTGTGCCTGCATGCCACATATTCAAAATAATATTTATCGCAGTTCGAACTTTGAGGTTATGCAATGTTTTTTTTCTCAAGCCCAGGACAATTTTCGGTCATCGATCACTACCCAGTGTGTTTTAAATCTGTTATCTTGAAACATTTTATTATATTTGAACTGTGATTTTTAAAATTATTTCGAAGTTCCGTCAAGATGGACGCAAATCAGTTTCAACAATTACTGAACATGTTTACTGATTCTCAAGAGAAGTTACTTGAAAGGTATCAAGCTCACCATCCCGTCACAACCCCACAAGCCACTAACATCACACCTTTTGAAAATGTTGATTCTGAAAAGGAAAAATTTGTGTCGTATTTAGAACGATTTGAAAATTACGCCAACTTCAACAATGCCACCGATCCAACAAACAAAGCTCAACTCTTGTGTACATCAATAGGGGCAATTCATTATAACAATCTCTCTGCATTTTTAGGCCCTGATAAACCAATCAAGTCTCTTGGTTATAATGACCTAGTAAAGCATTTCAAGCAAATACTGTCACCTCAAGTCTCAACCGTAGTTTCCCAACACTATTTTTTGAACGTCAATCAAAAAGAAAGTCAAAATATTGCAGGATTTGTTGCCACTCTTAGAAGCCACTTACTAGACTGTGACTTTTATATTCAGTGTACATGTGACGCCAGAATTTCAATCGCGGATGTTTTTCTTCGTGCACAATTTATACGTGGCTTGCGAGATAATTGGATCAGAGAGAAACTTCTCCAGTCTAGTGACACGAAATTTGATGATCTCCTGAAGAAGGCTATAGCCTTGGAAGCATCGCGGTATGAGAGTAATCAGCTGTCAAAACAGCTCACGGCACCGTCAGACACTATAGAGGACACAAACAAAGTAACAAAAGCCTCAAGTTCATATAATGACCGAAGTATGAATCAATATAGCAGTGATACTCAGTCACGTTTTGTTCAACAGCCTAGCCCAGGCTCTCACTCACGTTCACAGTCCAGGGGCCGCCGTAGTTCTGTCAATTATAGAGCACTAGGTATTGATGGATTATGCCAGAATTGTGGAAATTCAAACCACAGGTCAAGAGATGGTCGCACAAACAGAAAATCTCTTAAATGTAGGTCATGTAGGAAAGTGGGACATGTTGCAAAAGTTTGTATCACTACACTTCTTCAACAGTCAAATACACACAACATTGCAACTGATAACATAGATGACAACTTGCATTACCACCCTGAAACCAATTTCGGGATAGGACAACTGGAATGCATCGAAGATCTCTTTGAAGAAGGACAAGAATCAGATAAATATTTTATCACTGTTAAACTCAACAATAAATCACAAAGATTTGTAGTCGACACGGGAGCAAAATATTCACTCATCCCAGGGAACGAATGTTCAACCTTGGGTCTTGGTTTGCCATTGCAGCCAACAAAAGTCTGTTTTCGTTCATATTCTGATCATGTTATCAAACCCAGAGGAAAATTGTTGTCACAGTATCATACAAAGGAACAGAAATTGTAGCAGATCTTTTTGTAGTACCGCAAGTCATGCCGCATTGCTTGGTCGTGTTTGGATCAGGGGCCTCGGCCTTGATCTGAAGGAAATTGACAAGGACACAAATCAATCACTTCACACTGAATCTGTCAACTCAGTGCAGTCAATTCAGGATATTTTACATCAGTATAGTACAATCTTTGAAGAAAAAATTGGATGCATTCCCAATATTGAAGTAAAACTGCAGCTCAGAGAGGGGGTGAAACCTGTCTTCAATCGTGAACGTGATGTCCCTTTTGCTCTTCGGGAACGCGTTGAAAAGGAACTCGCTTCATTGGAATCAGAAGGAGTTATTTCTCCCACAGCTTTAAGTGATTGGGGATCGCCTCGTGTTGTTATCCCAAAACCGGATGGGGGAGTTAGGTTATGTGTTGACTACAAATGCGGAGTAAATTGAAGGTTAATTTCTGCAAACCATCCCATAAGACCAGTTAATGATGTTCTACATATTCTTAGAAACTCAAAATTTTTCTGCAAGTTAGACTTATACAAGGCATATCTACATCTGAAGGTTGATGAAGAAGGTAGTATGATTCAAACTATATCCACTCACAAAGGAACCTTCAGGATTCACCGACTGAGTTTTGGCATCAAAACTGCCCCATCAGAAGTTAATAGGATATTATCACAGATCCTTCATGGTCTTCCAAAAGCTGAAGCTTATCTTGACGACATCATAATACATGGTACAACGAAGGAGGAGTGCACCAAGAACTTAATAGCCTGTCTAGAACGGCTTTCAAAAAATAATCTGCATTTGAACAAAAGCAAATGCTCATTTTTCAAGGAAAACATAGACAACCTAGGGCATATTGTATCATATAATGAGATCCGCAAGTCACCAGAGAAAGTTCAAGCTGTGTCACAAATGCCACGCCCTAAAAACAATGAAGAAGTGAGACGCTTCCTTGGTATTGTGACTTATTATGCAAAGTTCATTCCTAATTTTTCAACGAAGTCCCACCCATTACGGCAGTTATTGCGGAAAGGTGAACGGTTTTTCTGGTCTGCAGCCTGTGAAGCAGCTTTCTTGAATCTCAAGTCCGAGTTATGTAGTGAACGTGTCCTTACCCCATTCAACCCATCACTGCCTATCATCTTGTCAACCGATGCCAGTCCTACTCGTGTTGGAGCAGTATTAAGTCATGAGATGGATGGCCAAGAAAGACCCATCGCCTATGCATCTCGTGCCCTAACACCAGCAGAATGTAATTACAGTCAGCTTGACCGGGAAGCGCTGGCAATAATTTTCGCCACATCACACTTCTACAACTATATTTTTGCAAGAAATTTCATTCTTGTGACAGACAATGAACCTCTGTCTCGTATTTTTCATCAGAACAAGGGCCTGCCACAAATGACATCCGCAAGGCTCCTAAGATATGCATCGTTTCTCTCCGGGTTTGACTACACGGTAAGAGTGAAAAAAGGGAAAGATAACGAAAATGTTGATTGGCTATCCCGAGCCCCTGTTGCATCTACCTCACCAAACATTGAAACATCAATAAATGCAGAAATTTCACAACTCTGTGCTGAAACGATTCTTCAAGTGTCAAGTGAAGCCATTACGTATGAAACTATCCGTGATGAGACTATGTTAGACCCTGAACTTAGTGCCACCCTGCAACGTCTTCAAAGTCAATCCTTGGATGAACCATATACAGTTGAAAATGGTATTCTATTCCGTCAAGACCGAATTGTTATCCCAAAGAAACTACAAAGAAATTTTTTGGAAGAGTTACATTTAACACACCTCGGCATTGTGAAAACAAAACAGTTAGCAAGACGATATGTCTACTGGCCGCAATTAGACAAAGACATTGAGAAGCTTATCAAATCTTGTGAAGAGTGCGCGCAGACTCGTTCAAATCCACCAAAAGCTCCAATACACCCCAGGGATGAACCAGAAGAAAATTGGGAACGCATACACATTGACTATGCGGGGCCATTTGATAACCACCATTTCTTGATGTGTGTTGACGCGAAATCCAAGTGGGTCGAAGTACGAATGGTGAAAGACGCTTCATCCACTGCAACTACTATCAGTCTGCTTGACAATATCTTTACCGTACATGGGTACCCGAATGTCCTTATGTCAGATAATGCCACTGTCTTCACGAGTGATGTATTCAGATCCTATTGCAAGGAGAGAGGGATTTTTAGAAATATATTGCACCAGGGCACCCAGCAACCAATGGGCTAGCCGAGAGAAACATCCAAACTTTGGAGAGGCGACTTCGTGCTGCTGTAAATGACCCGGCACCATTATCGACTAAGTTACAGAACATCTTGTTTCAATACAGAGCAACGCCATTGGCATGTGGACAGTCTCCAGCTGAACTATATTTGAGACGTCGGCTACTGTATCCGGTTGGATGCTCTACTTCCAAACCAAAAGAGCTTGACTACAACCAGTTTCTCACCCCCTGTTCGCTCTTTCAAAGTGGGAGAGAGAGTGCAAGTCCGGATTCACCAGAAAACCCGTGATATTTGGCAGTTTGGTTTTATACAAACTAAACTCGGCCAGCGTCACTATGATGTGAAATTGGATTCGGGACGAATTTTAAAGCGGCATGTTGACCAGTTATTATCGACTCTCGTGCCAAAGAAAGATAAGCATGTCACTTTTGCTCCAACAAATCCTCCAGTGCGTGGTGTTCCAAACATACCAACACCAACCCAGTCAAGACTAGAAAATGAGGATATTCCTCCTGCAACCCACACTTCAGATGATACAAGGCAGACCATCATGCAACCAGATGAACGCCCTGATCGAAACAGCCTTCCACCACCTGCTGATAATTATTTAAGAAGATCAGCCAGAGACAGGCGACCTCCTCGGTATCTGCAAGACTATGTGCCCAAATGAATATGAATAGTTCCTTTTTTTGTTTTTTATATAAGTGGGGGAGACTATTATTTATCTGGTTTATGTCCTCTATGGAACTTGGTCGGAGTGTATATATGCTTTTACTCTGTGACAATGTTAGTTGTAATTTGTTCATTGTGTTAAGATGTAGATTCAGATGTGTGTGCATATTAAAGTGCTATAATATCCTTTATTCAAAACATAATAGCTATAATGTGCTTTATTCAAAACATAATACCTAGCTTGTAATATTTTCCACGAGTCAACTTTGTGTTGATTGTTCATTAGGAAAAGAGGCCTCTACCAATGATCCTTACTTTGACACCCTTAACAGAGGTGGTCTCACTGTTCCATCAGACCTAGTGTACCACATTTCTGATACTGCTAGCTGTGTCCTAAGTGCATTGATCTCCAATGATGATAATGAAGACAGGTTCTTAAAGTGTCAAAATCAAAAGAGTGTGCTAGTAGTTGTGTCTACAACAATTTTGTTTGGTGATACATTCACGCCTAATATCAGCTGCCTGGCTCTTATAACAACTTTTCATGATCATGTGCACGTTATTCACTTATTTCCGATTGTAACACTGGTCATATGTAAATAAAAATAAACAGATGTTTTGCTAAACATATACGTATGTTTGTCCAATACTGTATTAATTCAGTAGTTTTTGTCGGCTCCCTCGCTATCAAACAGCTGTTCATGCGCTCGCGACGAAGTATGACTGACAACAACCGTAGCTACAGTGTTGTCAGGTCGAACCTTCCGACCTTTCTAGACTCGACCGTGCACGTTCCCACAAGTTAGTTAAATACTATCAATGTTCCGTATTTCACTTGACCTAAGAAAAGTGACTTTATAGATTTTAAACCTCTGTTATAATATTTTATCAGCACTTTTATCAAATAACTTCTCTTACCTCACTACTTGTGACATGATTTATAAATAAAGTATCACTGCATATATTTATTTCATTATTAGAATTTAGTGTATTTACCTGTGATTTATTTAATAATTTCTGTGGAGTTTCCAGAAAATAGTAATTAAAAGTGTTTGCTATTTCCTCTGATTATTAATCACTTTATAGTTGCAGGTCAGTTTAATGTTCCTTTGTATTTTAGCAGATTTTCCAGTTTCTTTCTTTATCACGGTCCACATAGCCCTGTTTTTATTAGATGATTGGGAAATAAAATAAAAAGCATTAACATTCAATTGCTAAGGCAAAAATGAAAATGACTTCCAACACGATAACGTGGTAACCTTCCCAGATTCGGTCTAACAGCTCAAGACCACCTCAAGACACAATCGAGTTTGGATCGTGGTGTCATTTTGTGCACATCTTACGGTGGAACTGGAAACCGTGCACAGTCAATTAAGTCACAAAGTGACGTAAGTCCTGGTTCGAATTTATCCATGCTTTTTTCACTATGGCCACAGTCGAGTAGAACTCTATCCGAATTTCTCTTCTTTTGAATGTCATTTCTGCCAGTACCCTCTCCCAATAGTCGTGGAAGGCAAAACCCAAGTTGAATCTTAAGTCCTCCAGTAAGAAGGGCTCCCGAGCGAGTTCATATACGGTACTAATCTTGAGTGGATATATTTAGATACTCCAAGGACGGCATCAATTATCTAGCTTTTACCTTTTCCAATAATCGAAGATCTCAAATGTAAAACTGATCCCAAATTACCTCTATGGCATACGTGAGTATTGGAAAGATTTTGGCGTCGAAGTTGCCCGAGGTGGACCTCAGGAATAATCTTGCAGTGGCTCTGATATCAAATATAGCCTTTGTATCTGCTTTCACTCGCAGTTTTACATGGATACTGAACGAGTGCATTGTTGTTTGTAAGGTTACACCCATATATTTAAGACTATTAGTATTAACAGGATGTATAAGTTGACTCTTGAAAGATATTCTGTGTTCCAGGGATATACGTCCAGTCATCCTGAAATTCATGTACACAGTCATCTCTGTATTAATTTATGATCAGCCCAGTTCTCGAGAGCACGGATTGCATTTTATGGTTGGTTCCTTAGTTTAGGGGCAGCGACAATACGGTCATGTAGCCCCGTGTACTTTGGGTGTGTGTAGAATTTGTCTGATAACCGGTGTTAATTGGGATTACTGTGTTAGTGTGCGTTGTCTGTTTTTATGCAAGTAAGGACTGCAGACGATAATTTCAAGTAGTTCCTACTTTCGCTACCAAATGCTACCGTCACGACAACCAGATAAGAACTAGGCTACTACTAGATGCTATCAGAACCAGCGTCTGGTGACGAACGTTGGAACTTTAGAGCTTTAATCAAACCTAACCTACAAATTTTGCTTCACACAAGTTTATTTAGTGGAAGGTTCTTTTACATGCCATAAATCTATGACATGACCCACCAGATTTACTTGCCCTCCCAAGGAAGGCATACTGGCGGATTTTTAACGCTCTTAAACAATCCGATGACTTCGGCCGGGTTTGAACCCGCAAACTTGAGCATAGAAGCTACGACGCTAAAGCCGCCAAGGGTTGCATTTTTAACTCTTTGATGTCATGGGATCCCAGAACCATGTCGTCTGCGTAGATATATATCTTCGTTGCCTTTGTATCTTCTTGATGATCTCGTAGTTCCGCCCCTTAAAACAACAATAACTAACTTCTCGAATTGCTTGAACAACATCGTGCGTGACGACATTGAACCGGAAGGGGCAGAGATGGTCTCCCTGGAGTACGTCATTCGTCTGTATGATACGTAGCGTTGTCGGAATTTTGTATGTTATTACTCCTTAGTATGTTGTGGATCAAAATTGTGAGTGCTTTATTTTCTTTCACTAGCGAATTTAGTTTCGTGTAGATGATTGTCCTACGTAGATTGTCAAAGGCTTTTCAGAAATCTTCGAATAGTGCATGGAATTTTCCTTTAGGTGTACTGAGGCACGGTCGACTCTAGACAGGTCGGAAGGCTGAGACTTGGCAACATGTTCATCAGTCATACCCTTGTCAGGCGGGAACACGAGGGAACTTTCAGTCTGGCAGGTGTTCTTGTTTATCTCATAGGGATATTTCCTTCTATATTTTGTTTCTTACGATTTGTACATTTATACGCTTTATAGTAACGTTTATACTACCCTTCCAGATGAGTTTTTTTTACTGTAATCCCTAATCGAGAACACACTGACGAGTGTGCTTTGTATCTGACAAATATGGTATTTTTAAATGCCTACGGTACATGGAATTATCACATATCGTACTTCATGTTTTAAACTTGGATTTTCATGGAATGTTTCGGCACCGTAACAATGCCAGATACATGTTGTATCCCCAACTGTAATGCAAATTAACAAAGTAAGGGAGGCTACACACCAGTGTTTAGGTTCCCAAGTGACGAAAATCTGCGCCAGGCTTGGATTAGGGAACCTTCGAAATGGTTCGTAGATTGCATAAATTAGTCAATTAAGTGAAAAAATACTTTCAGTTATTGCCACTGTATTGCTAAACAATTATTCACAGGCAAGGAATGATGCTGTTGATGTCAGCAAAATTGGTTATGGGAAGAGAAAGTTGCAGCACTTTAGGAAAGAAACAGAAGTAATCTGATACAGTTATGGAATACCAGCAGCAACAGACTATTTCTATAATGGTAGTAAATTATCTCCTCCCCTATGGTCTTGTACCTTAACGTGGTGGGGAGGCTTGTGCGTTTCAGTGATCCCGAGAGCAATGCCGGCGGGAACTTCGGCTCCTGGCAGGGTCACCCATGCCGGTAAGGTCGAGGGTGAGAGACCAGACTAAATGACAGACTACACTATGATGGTGGGCAGCAGCGTCATCAGTAGGTTACTTCCAGGCGGAGGTGTAATTCAGTGGTACGGTTGGAAATCTGTGGGGGCTCGTTTTCAGTCCATAAGGTGGCAGCCCTACCAGAAAACTAGGAAGCTGTGGGCTAATAACTCGCACTCACCGAAATTGTTTATTAAAGAAACTGAAAAGAATGAAAACCGGACGGATCTCATCTTGACAACTCTCGGCACGAAACGGAAGACGCGAATAGGTTTCTGGAATGTGAGGACTCTGGGTGAGAGTAGTAGGCTGTGGCAGGTGACCAGAGAAATTATCTCGTATAAACTTGAAATACTTGGGCTCAGTGAGATAAGATGGCCAGATTTTGGTGAGATAAAAACTTATGAAGGACTTACCCTCATATACTGGGGAGGAGCGAGGAGAATGCGGAACGCAGAGATGGAGTTGGTCTTTTGCTTACTGAACATGCAAAGAAAAGCCTTATAAGTTGGCAACCCATTTCCGAGCGAATATTATCAGCACGATTTAAGACTCGCATTCGCAATGTTACTATTATACAATGCTATGCACCCACGGAACCATCAGAAGAACATAAGGAAGCATTCTACTCCCTTCTACACGAGACAGTAAAGAAAAGCAGTAAGAGAGATGTGATTATAATAATGGGAGACCTTAATGATAAGGTAGGAGAGAACAACGAGGGACTAGAACGTGTGATGGGTGTACATGGCCTTGGGGATAGGAATGGAAATGGGGAAAAGTTCACAAACTTCTGTGCTAGCCATGACCTTGTTATTGGAGGTACTTTGTTTCCTCATAAGAGGTGTCATAAGATCACGTGGATTTCCCCTGATCATGACACTGAGAACCAAATTGACCACACCGCTGTGAGTAGGAGATTCCGAAGATCCCTCACCGATGTTCGGAATAAGAGAGGAGCTGATGCTAGCAGTGATCACCACCTTATGCTGGCTGAGTTCAAGATGAAGATCATGGTAGCAAAGAAGAGGTTTGAAAAACAGAGCAAGAGATTTGATGTGAGGAAGTTGAAGGAGGAGAAGGTCAGAGAAGAATTTAAATTGGAGCTAAGAAATCGTTTTCAGGTACTCCAATCTGATACAGCAGAAACTGATATTGAATCTTCCTGGAGTAATGTAAAGAACATCATCCTTGATACAAGTGAAATAGTCCTGGGAAAGAGCAATCCTCTCAAGAAGGATTGGATGTCAGAACAAACTTGGGAGGCAATAAGTCATAGGAAAATGATTAAGGAAAGGTTGAATATGTGTAGGACTCGACATCAGAAAGCAAAAGTGCAAGCAGAATACACGGTCGTTGACAAAGAAGTCAAAAAGAGCGTGAAGAGAGATAAGAGTAATTGGATTGATGAGATGGCGAAGAAGGCAGAAGATGCTGCATCAAAGGGTGACAGCAAAGAAATGTACCGCATCACAAAAGTGCTGTCCAAGAAAAGTTTCCGAAAGAACCGACCCATAAAAGACAAACAGGGAAATTTACTCACAACTCAAGAAGAACAACAAGAACGGTGGAGGGAATACTACACCGAAATTTTTAATGTTGATCGAGGGATTAATGAACACCACGAAGAGAGGAATGTTGAACCTGATAATTCTGATCCAAGTATTTTTTGCACAGTCCAACTTGTGCTGAAATCAAAGAAGCCTTGCTACAGCTGAAGAATGGAAAAGCCCCCGGTGTCGACAACATTTCGCCAGATGTCCTCAAGATAGACATGGACACCTCAGCTAATATCCTGAAGCCATTGATGGAAAAGATCTGGTTTGAAGAGAAGCTGCCTGCGGAATGGAAGAAAGATGTGATTGTTAAAATCCCAAAGAAGGGTGACTTGACGAATTGTAACAACTGGAGAGGTATTACCTTACTATCCGTACCAAGCAATGTATTTCTCAGAATAATCTTGAATCGCGTGAAGAAGTTTATCGAGTCGAAGTTGAGGAAAGAACAAGCTGGATTTAGGGAACACCGTAGTTGTGTGGACTTAATTAACACTTTAAGGATTATTGTGGAGCAGAGTAACGAATGGCAAGCAGCACTGTACATCACGTTTATAGAATTTGAGAAGGCCTTTGATTCCATTAATAGGAATGTCACGTGGGAGACCTTAAAGGAATATGGTATACCAAGTAAAATAGTTAACATCATACGAGAGATGTATTCTGGTTATGAACGTCAAGTCCTGCATGGGGGTCAGCTATCCCAGCCATTGGCCATCCAGATTGGAGTACGACAAGGATGTATTCTTTCTCCCACCTTGTTCCTGATTGTTCTTGATAATACTCTTAGGAAGGTGGGGAGAGGAAGGAAGAGAGGGATACAGTGGGGACTTCGAGACATGTTGGAGGATCTTGATTTTGCTGATGACATCTGTATGCTAGCACAGCGCTTCAGAGACATAGAGGGAAAACTGGCAAACTTAGAACTTGAAGCTGCTAAGGTTGGACTTAAGATAAACCCAAAGAAGACAAAGGAGCTGAGAGTAAACTCCACAGTACAGGCTGGTCTCACTGTGGGAGGAGTAGATGTAGGACAGGTGGATACGTTTGTTTACTTGGGAAGCGTGGTAACGAGAAGTGGAGGGGCTGAGGAGGTCGTCAAGAGCAGAATAAGAAAGGCAAATGGGGCTTTTGTGCAGCTCTATCCAGTGTGGAGAAACCGTAACATATCCAGGAAGACGAAAATCAGACTTTTTAATACCAATGTGAAAGCTGTCCTATTGTATGCATGTGAAACATGGAAAGTTACCAATCCTATCAGCCACCAACTTCAAGTATTCATCAATCGTTGTCTGCGTCGAATTCTGGGTATACGATGGCCAGATATAATCCCTAACAAAGATCTGTGGCAAAGGGCTAACCAACAACCTATAGAAGTCCAAATTAAACGGAGGAAATGGGGCTGGATTGGGCATACTCGGCGGAAACAGAATGATGCAGTAGAAAGGAGAGCTCTGGACTGGATTCCTCAAGGGACTCGGAGACGGGGAAGACCTAGGAACACCTGGAAACGCACCATTGAAGAGGAGGCCAGAAAATCGGGAAAGACTTGGAGGGAAGTGAAGAACTTGGCAACAAACACAGACCGATGGAAATCATTCTTGGATGCCCTATGTTCCGCACGGAGCGAAAGGAAATAAGTGAAGTAAGTAAATTATCTACATACATGTGCGGCGGAATCAAGGGTATATAGGCCTACAGTGTGAAGATGTTATGGGAGATAGCCTACATTTTTACATCACATAACCCTCAATTGCATCTACTTACTCCGTATTATTATTATTATTATAACACTGCCAATTGTTTTATTACCATACTTCAGAGTAGTAAAATACGAAAAGAAACCAAATTAATTTTCTTTATTTTGCTTAACACTTTTATGTTGGTAAATTATTTCCGTGTTACTCATGCCTACTATCAGCTGCTTGGCTCTTATAACAACTTTTCACGATCATATGCACGTTATTCATTTATTTCCGATTGTAACACTGGTCATGTGTAAATAAAAATCAACAGATGTTTTGCTAAACATGTACATTATGTTTGTCCAATATTAATTCCGTAGATTTTGTCGCCTCCCTTGCTAGCAAACAGCTCTTTCAGTTCAGGCGCTCGTGACGAAGTATGACTGACAATAGCCGTAGCTACAGTGTTGTCAGGTTGAACCTTCCGACCTTTCTAGAGTCGACCGTGACTGAGGGCAATCTCTATGTCATCTTTGAGATTTCTGAATGCCTGGAGCGTGTTTCTTCCTCTTCTAAAACCAAATTGCCCTTCTGGGATTTTATCGTCGATTTCTTCGGTGAGTTTCTTTTGTCACAAGCGTCGTAAGTACCTGTATCTATAGTAGTAGTAGGAATTTAACAGTAGTAGGAATTATGGTCACACACATCTCCTTTTCCTTTGTGGAGCACCTTTACTATTGACGTTTTCCATGATATTAGGATGACCCCTGATCGTAGGCATAGATTCAGTTTGTCTATAAAAACTGGAGTAATATTAAAACTGTTTTCTTGATATCCTCATTAAAGATACCGGCTGGTCCGGATGCTTTCCCGTTTTTCAAACTAGACATAGCATTGCGAACCTCTTCTGTTGTGAACGAGCAGATATTGGTGTCTTCAGCTTCGATTGTTTTCTTTTGATATGCTGCCGTGGATCCCTTCGGATTTAATATAAGGGTAAAGTGCTCCTCCCTGATGGACATTTCGATTTTTCCGACAGTTTGTGTTGTCCTGGGTCTGAATGCTAAGTAAGGGTTTTTATTTGCCTCTTCCACCATCCTGTCCGTTTTGAGTTCGGTGAAATCATCCCGATTCTTCTTGAGTAAATTCTTATATTTCTTCATGAGACGACTATAAACTATTGATTATTGTCGGTTTTTGCTATGTGGAGGGCTTGTAGGACTTTTTTCACTTTCTACGTAGCAGGTTTTATTGAACCGTTTTTGTGATTTTCGTTCTATTATTGTGTTGGTTGACGATCGAGTTATATAATGCGTAAACATTAACTATTATGACAATGGTAATAATTAATATCCGTGTTTACTGATAATACTATGTGATTCAAAACCGCCTTGTCAAACACTAAATAATAAAGTTTAATTACTGCTTATACGTACATGTTTCGGTGTTCAATGACACCTCACCAGCGTAGATTGAATTAATATAATCTTATAACTAAGTGTACAATTATAAAAGAGAAAATGGATATCCTTACAAATCACTATTAAAATGTAAATAGAAAGCTCACAAAAAGAATTAGAAAACATATGAATACATAAGAATATAATGAATATAAATGTACCTTAAAGGACTGCTTGTTAATAAATATGGGTTGATTTAGTGAATCGGACGTCTCTGCTATATGATGTATCTTCTAGTTATATCACAATCC
Organism: Meconema thalassinum; assembly: GCA_946902985.2. Taxonomy (NCBI): domain Eukaryota; kingdom Metazoa; phylum Arthropoda; class Insecta; order Orthoptera; family Tettigoniidae; genus Meconema; species Meconema thalassinum. Next base: position 252,729,111 of record OX336393.1, read on the forward strand.
TTCAGTGTGGTTTAATATTATCGGGCGTAATATTACTATAAATCAACGTTAGTGGATACGGCAGTCAGTGTCACATTCATGTGGTCTAACCTTAAATTTTTCAGATGAAACATACTTGTCAGTTATGTTACGATGTTGTTAATAGATTAGTGAAATATGTAAAATTTTGATGGTATAAAAGTATCTAACCTTGAAATAAACCAGAAGATTCCTACTAGTTGAATCGTTCTGTTGAAATTAGCTGTCCAATTTGGTAATGCAGTACCGTACATAACCTTAATCCAAACTGACCTTGTATTTTATATGTATATGTCGTATGAAACAATTTGGATATTGCCAAGCCAAAATATATTGAATGGATAATTTGAGAATAAAACAACCATCATTCATGAAACAGTGGGCAACAAATTGGAGTATGCAAATAGCTTTGCCTAACATACAAAAACAATCAGCTCATAACACACAAATATACAAGGGTAACCAACAACAAATAAATAAACAAACCTATCGTTACGCCATTTGCGTCCTCCCTGCGCAAACCGGCTGTTGTTTGCAGTTGATTGTCATCTATGTGTGGTAATCAGTTATGCCTGTGACAGCGTGATAAAAATCACGACTGACGTCCCTTACTTGCAAATATCTGGGCTTCCTGGGATTATTCCAGAAATTCAAATTCATCGTCACGAGAAGTGTCAGCTCGTCCAAGACTTGTGCTTAGTTGTCATCTCAAATGGATGAAATTGGAAGATTCAACCATATAATTAAATATTAAATATAAGTATTCAGGTATTATTTTAGTATATCATCTAGGTTTACAGGATGAAGCCGCGTCGTGTATTGATGATCGTTTCCGGACTTTTCGGCTGTCATTGCAGCAGCCTTATGGGTAGGTACGAAATAGTGTGCGTACTCAAATTGTCGGTTATTGCCAGCTAGACGTACCTGCTTGCCCAGCATTGACGTCACGCTGCTTTCTGATTGGACCGCACCCCTGCCAGTCGCGCGCTGAAAGAGCTTTCCAAGTCTGAAACCATCTTCGCGATTGAAATTATTGGGATGCTTCTCGACCTCTATTGCCTCTCTAATTAACCTGTTTTGATATCCAGGAATTTTGGGAACGATTTCGGCCTTATCAAATTCGATGGTGTGTCTCGTAACGTCAGCATATTCAGCTATTGCAGATCTGTAGTCTATCTGTTTTGTGTCTCGAATGTGCTCTGAAATCCTACAAAAGAGGGCGAGTAGAATATGGCAAATGTAAACACTAGAGAATCATTTAGACCTCTGTTTAAATATTTAAATATTCTCCCACTGCTCTGCATATATATCTTTGAAACTATTATGCTTTTAAAAGGAATTTAATGAATAAAGATGTTTTTCTTAAAACAAACAATGATGTTCATAGGCATAACACAAGACAAAATCAAAACATTCATATTTCACACTCACACACACACACACACACACACACACACACACACACACACACACACACACAAGAATATAAAAAAGGAACTTTTCACACAGGAGTTAAATTATACAATAAACTACCCCAGTATATTGTTTTACCCTTGTTGTGGGGGTAGAATCTGGGGGTGAGTAGGTGTGGAGGGTGGTGTATAATTATGGGGAACTTCGGCTGGTGTGAGGGATCGACGGATGAGTGTTGGAAGGAGTGGCGGGTGAAAGGGTAAAGCTTCTAGGAATGAGGGATCACAATCGAGGATGCTCCCGCGGGGTAAAGGTAACGTCTGGCGAACTAAGGGGGGGGGGGGGCGATTGAAGCTACGACTTGCTGCTGACACTGCGTTACGAGCAATGCGCGCTAGAGGACAAGGTCGGCTGGCGCAAGCAAACTAATAACGCTGACCCTAGTACTTTGATGTATGAATAAGTTGTGTGCGGGGAAGCAGGCCGTGAAGTAGGGTGAGGACACAATAACAACAATAGGGCTTTGATAATAATAGTGTATTAGCTTACTAAGAGCTGTAGTGTGAATGTAGATGCTTCCCTGAAAGTAGGGATAGCTTTCATATAAGTATGGGTACAATGTAATTAGGTGCGGTAAAGGGGAAGGATAACGATTAATTGTAGGACCCGGAGATGTACACACTCACCTGAAGTACGGAGACGGCATTCTTCGCTCTGGCAGAAATTCTGGAGGCAACAGACCCCTCTCCTGTTTCGGAAGTCCATTTATGTGTTTTAGGTTTGCTGACTGTGCGTTTCCTAATAGCTGTGGCAGTCGGTTCCTGTGTTGATATTTATGAGATGTGGTAAGCCTATGTGCAAGAGCTGTGTTTTAGCTCTGCTGGCTTATGTGGTAAGAAGTGTGTTGTTGTTGCTGTTGTTTACAGCCTAGGGGGTATTTTGAAGGGTGAAAATAGTGTAGGGTGTTGGGCAGATAAGTGTAACTAGCGTAGATGTACTGGTTAATTGTAGATAGATGTCTGGAGTGTAGATCTAGTTGTAGGTTCCTTGGCGTATGTGCATATCTCTGTTAAGGGCGCTAAGTGCCCTTAGGGTCCTAACAACTCGTCGTTCCAATCTAGTTTGCGTCCCCGCAAACTGTTCTCAGACGTAAGGGTGGCTATCCTCTTCTTCTTCTTCTTCTTCTTCAACCTTCTTCCTCATCCTTCTTCTTCACTGGTCGTGGTGGTGTAGCTGATGTATTAAGTGTGGTCGTGTGTGTGTACTCTCAGGTGGGGTACATATTATTTATACATATATATTAAATTGCTCAGAATATAAAAAAATGTGAAATACAAATCATCAATCACTAATCATAAGTACAATAGGGTAATAAATGGTGGTATTGCCGCAGAGAGGAAAAAACATGTGATGAGTAAGCATTTCTGCCGTCTTCGCAGCGCGATGAAAATATTGCTCTCTGCGTGTACAAAAATGTAAAATGGGCCATGTGAAATGTGTAAAAATGTAATGGAAGGGAGGTAAAAGAATAAATAAATGCCCTGAGGTTTAAGTTAGGGGTGATATCATAATGCGTTTATTGTGGGTTGAAAATAGGGCATTTTTACAAATCCGGTCGTTAAAAGAATGAAAGGAAAATCATGTGTTGAAGTGTATACAATGTGTACAGTGTGATACATTTGTGTGTGAATGCACTAGTGACGATTACAATAATGCTCGTTGTAATAATAGTCATAATAATAGTGACAATAATAAATAACAATAATCACAATAATGGCCTGTAACAATAATAACAATAGTCATAATACTAAACATAATAACAACCTTTAATAATAATAATAATAATAATTTTTTTACGAGGGACTGTGAGAAATCTTCAAAAGACACTTGTGAAGAGTCCACACTCCACAGTAGTGTGGGATTTTTACCCACTAAAAACCACATCCCTTTTCCCACGATGCGTTCATCACCCCGGAACCGCTCTCGCATTACTTCAGGGCGATGTCGTGCTTACATAGCCTTTCAGACTTCTTCTTTCTTCATTTCTTCTTAAGGGCGTTCGTACGCTTCCAGATCTCGCTATTTCTGGCGAAGGACATCCTCCACATACACTGCTACATTATCCCATGATTGCTGGTTCCGTAACATCACAGAAATAATATTATCTGGTGTCAGTTCTCCCAATTCAGTTTCCACATATTCTCTCTTTATCATCCAATGGCCGCACACGAAGAAGGTGTGAAGTACATCATCGATGTCGTCACAATATATGCATGTTGCACCACTCGCTCCGCCTACTCTATGCAGGAATTTACGGAAATATCCGTGTCCTGTTAGAAGTTGTGTGAGGTAATAATTGACTTCACCATGGACTCTTTCGACCCAGGTATCCAGGCGAGGTATCAGTCGCTTGGTCCATTTACCAAGAGGGTCACTTTCCCATCTGAGTTGCCATCGCCTCATCCGTTGGTTAAAGGCACGCTTCTTTGCACATTTCTTTCCCAGCTCTCCTTGGGTACGCCAGATTTCTTGTCGCTCCAATGCAAGTAGATCTATTGGGGCTATTGCTGCCACCGTGAGGATTGCAGGTTCAGAAACCGTGCGGTATGCACATGCAATAAGTAAAGCTGCTCTCCGTTGTACGGCAGCTATCTTTCTACGATACCTTGCAAATCTCAAGGATTCGGCCCAAACTTCGGAGCCATACAGGAGCACTGACTGAACCGTCGTCATGAGGAGGCGTCTTTTACTTCATTTTGGGCCATTAATATTGCCCATCAGCCTACTAAGTGCTGTCATGTATTTTACTGCCTTATCTGTCACTCTCTGAATATGGTTCCAGAATGTGAGCTTGGAGTCAAGTGTCACTCCTAAATATTTTGTACTCGTAGATGTTTCAATCACTGTATCTCCAACAGTCATTGGTACAAGAGTCTCAATCCTTTTCCTCGTCAGAAGAACTATCTCCGTTTTATGTTCTGCTAATGTTAGTCTGTGACTCGTCATCCAGTTTTTTATGCGCCGCATCACCTGGTTCAATTTGATTTGAGCCATCTCAACATTGCGGGCCACTATCAAGGCAGCCACATCATCAGCGTAGCCCACTAGATTCGTATCCTCTGGCATCTCCAGACGTAACAAGCCATCATACATGATGTTCCAGAGATCTGGACCAAGGATCGATCCCTGTGCTGCTCCAGCCGTCAGTCGTTTTGCCCTTTGTCCATATTCCGTATCATAGAGCAGAGTGCGATCCCTGGAGTAGTCTCTCATAATGCGCATAAGATACTGTGGTACTTTGAAAGTCTCTTCAAGAGCCTCCAACATGTCATTCCAACTTGCCGAATTAAAAGCATTCTTTACATCCAGGGTCACAAGAAGTGTCACTTTACGAGAATGATGATTGCCCGTTTGCGCTCTTTCTACTGTGCTCACCACCTCCCATATTGCATCAATAGTAGAATTTCCTCTGCGAAATCCATGCTGATGAACAGATAAATCCCCTGCTATCTGAACTGCTGAGAGAATTCTTGGCTGCAGAAGTTTCTCTAGGCCTTTTCCAGCTGTGTCCTACATACATAAAGGTCTATAACCAGCAGATTTTCCTTTGCTGATTAAAACCAATCGAGCCATTTTCCATCGGGCATTAAAAACACCCGCTTGCAGGCAATGATTGTACATATTCAACAAAAGTTCTGGACAAAGCTCTGATATTATTTTTAGCACTTCTGCAGGTATATCATCTGGTCCTGGAGCCTTCTTGTTTCTAAGAGAGCTAAAAGCTGTATTCAGTTCTTCTACTGTGAAGAGAGGTATATCATTCAGTTCACTTTCATCGTCACAATCAGTCCTCTCTGGATGGTCGGGAAATAGTGTGTCCACAATTTTTTTTAATGGTTTGTGAATCCATGCTCGGGTTTGAGAATTTTCCAAGTTTCTTCATTACAATCTTATAACCCAGACCCCATGGATCATCTTCCACTTCCTTAGCCAAAGCCCACCATTTATCAGCTTTACTCTTCTTAATTGCTTTGCCGAGTTCCTTCTTTGCTGACTTATACTCCGCTGTGACTGAGGTATTCACTTCTCTGCCTCTCGTCCTCTGGGCCATGCGTCGAAGACGCAGACAGTTTCTTCTCAATTCTGCAATTTCTTCGGTCCACCAATACGCTGGACGTCTGCTAGTTCCTGGTCCCTTTCGGGACATTGATGTATTGCATGCTTGCTGGATTAGCTGCATGGTGAGTTCAACACGTACACCAGCTGCTTCTTTTCCTCGACAGCAAGAACATTTTTCTGCTATGTTCTCCATTCCATTTTGTATTACATCAAGAAACGTTTCCTTGTCAATGCTGGCTATATTCCACCGTGCTGGCCTGCGCAGTATGTTTCTTGCTTGAGGAATAAACGAAAGATGATATATTGGTGAACACTCCCTGTATAGTCCTCAATAACTTGCCATCCAGTAATCTTAGGCGCGATATCCTCCGTTGAGAATGTTACATCCGGTATTGTTCCCTGACACCCTGGCCGTCGGAATGTTGGTACATTTCCAATGTTATTGACCACTAAACCTGTTCTAGCTGCCATTTCCATTATGCGTCTTCGTCTGGAGTCTATTTGCGGCATGCCCCATTCCAACGCTTAAGCATTAAAATCACCAGCGACCACTAGTCCTTTGTCCATTCCACGCAATGCATCCTCAAGGCCATCAAGTTTCATTTGAAAGTTTTGGACAGATTCATTTGGCGTAAAATAACAGCCTACAATAGTGATTCCCCCAATCTGTACCCAGACAAAACCATTTTCACATCTATGCTCTGCGACTGAGAATTTTCTTAGATCTGGTATCCAAATTGCTGCTGTTCCAAGATTATCCGCAAACCACCAAGGATGGTCCCTATCTTGATATTGTTCACTAATAATAATGATGTCTGATTCCATCTCATAAATGAGCTGTGTCAGAAGGTCGTTAGCTTTTTGACTCCTGTGCATGTTTGCTTGAAGGATTCGCATCATTTGCTGTTATTTCTGGCCTTTTCAAGAGCTTCACGAAAAACTGTGCATGCACCTGATCCAGGAGCATGATTTCGTTTAACTTCATTGACACCTTTATCTGTACAAAGCATGCTTCGCGGATTATTCTTTTTACAGTCTACTGCTTTATGACTAGCCTCTCCACACATAAAACAAAGTTTACTTCTGTGCCAAATGTCCATATGACAGGCATCGAAAGCAGCGAGGTAAAATGGTATAATAATAATAATAATAATAATAATAATAATAATAATAATAGTCATGGTGGTAACAATAATAATACCCTGTGATAATAATAATAGTAATCTGTAATAATAATAATAATAATAATAATAATAATATCCATATTCTTGGTACCTTTCATACGAAAATAAAATAAATCATTCGGTGGAACTCTTACCTGGCCATTTTTGCATACCTTTATCTTATGCCGGCTAATATCTATCTCCTAATACCTTACCTATCTCACTTCAAAACGGCTGTCGTTATACTATCTTACACTGTATATAGGTTCCTCTCTGTGGGCGAGTTCCTTATCTTGGCGATAAGAATCGGCCCGTACAGTATTGGGTACGACCCTTATTGGCGTTTTGGTATGCCACATAGCTGGCATCATCGTTGATTCATCCGCGGTGACAAATACCCCACAGGTATTTATTACCTTGGTATGGATGTATTATTATAATCTGTAGGATATCGTTGTGTACAGTGCGTAGCGTAAGTGAAGGTTGAGTGACGTTTGTGTTGAGATAATAGGGAGACGTGTTCGTGTTTTGGCGGTGCAAATATATTTAAAAAGGCTATATACATAGTTTCACCACCTGGAAAGAGATAGATTAGTGTGTATGTGGATGAGTCTAGCTGTCCACCGATCTGTAAGAGAACGCATGGTTAGTGTTCCTATATCAAATGTGAACATTCGCATTTGCTGCGTATAGCGCATATACTCTATTTTGGCGCCTTATATAATATCTTAGCCTATGCCTTACATTAGCTACTTGTAGCTTATAATACCACCCTTGTGTATGTGTAAATGTGCATTGTCGCGTGCAGAGTAGTGTAACAATGTGTGTTACATTGTATTACCAGGGTGCTCATGAAAACTCCGTTCAAATTGTCAAGACTATCGCTGACCAATTGGGTGTGACAGTTGTTGAGTCCGATATTGACGCCTGCCATCGGCTACCACAAAGTAGAGAAGATCTTCCACCTCCTTTACTAGTAAAATTCTGCAGCCGGCTAAAAAAGAGGCAATTCTAAAAGGCAAAATATCCAAACCCAACCTGAACTCAAGTGATGCAGGAATCAATGGAAGGGCTAGGCCTATCTACATTAACGAGCATTTGACGCCAGCCAATAAAGTACTTCACAAACAGGCAAGAGACCTCCGTAATTTAGGTTTTAAATACGCCTGGACCCGGGACTGTAAAGTTTTCGTCCGTAAATCAGATAGTGACAAGGCTATCAGGATCACCTCACCAGAAGACATTGAAACGCTAGTAAAAGACTCTTCCATCAACAAGGCTCAGCCATCCCATTCACAGTATTAATAATGAATCAAGACATGGACCTACTAGTTGATGTTGACTTACACACATCAATTGATGAGCGTAAATATGACTGTATCCACGACTACATAACAGACACTAAAAATGAGGTTATCCAAATTAAGTGTCTTTACCTAAATAGCAGAAGCCTAAAAAATAAACTAGAAGATATCGAGATACTTATACATATTGTGGAAAATCTAGATGTCATAGTGGTAACCGAGACTTGGGTAAAAGTAATGAAGCTAAATACTTCAACCTAAACAACTATTATGTTGCATTTGTACACAGAGACAATCAGGATGGTGGAGGTGTGGGAGTTTATGTCCACAAAAAATGGAATACAAAAGTTATTAACCTAGTTGAGAGTAACCATAGCTTGATCCAGTTAGAGCTTATAAGAAATGATACTGTTCGTTTCAATAACCTGAATACTATTGATATAATTGCAGTATATAATCCTAACATAAATAACGCAACAAAATTCATGCAATCTCTAGAGCACATTCTCTCGAAAAACAATGCCAATCTTTCCTTATGCATTGGTGATACAAATATTAACTTATTAAACAAAAATAATGTAACCAAATCATACCTCAATCTACTATCAAGCTATGGTTTCACACAAGGCAATACTCGCTATCCAACAAGAATAAGTGAATCAAGAAGAACACTCGCTTGATCAGGTGGCCACTAATAACTGTAAATATGCCTATAGAATAAGCAATATAAATAGTGATATTAGTGATCATAATATTCTTGTAACTGAGATTTTCTGGTCAAACTACTATCCAGGTAAAAACCCTATCTCGAACATGACATTTAAATACGCCCCCAACAAGCTCAATAAACGTGAATAAAAATTACCGGTACATGAACAAAAACAAATCCTCTAATGATCTCAATCAAATAGACTGCTTAGATGATCTAAACGAAACTTACATCGCCATGAAACACAAAATCTTGACACAGACACCCAACAAAGAAAACACTGACTCACCTTTAAAGGAAATACACCAGAACCACAAAAACCCATGATTAACAACAGAATTAATTCAACTAATAAAACAAAGGGACCTACTACATGCTAAACTTAAAACTAGCATTCACGGATACAATAACCTCTTAAAGGAAGAGCACATAATATGTAGGAATAAAGTGACAGCTTTAAAACGGAAACTGAAATCCTCATACTATGAACATAAAATAACATTGAATGCCAATAGCATAAAAGATACTTGGAAAGTAATCTATGAAATGATCTACAACTGCACAACTGAAAACAAAGATGGTCCCAGTGAGATAATAATAGACGGTAAATCTTTCACAGGAAAAGAAAATATTTGCAATGCTCTAAACATTCATTTTATAAACATAGCACACAAATTAACCAAAAACATCCCCCCGGTGAAGAAAGTTAATGAAATTAATGTCAACACAGTTTCCATATTTATGACCCCGACTAATGAGATGGAAATTCGCAATATTATATTAAGCCTTAAAATGAAAAGTAGCCAAGACAAAGATGGTATGTCAGTAAAATTGTTAAAAAACTCCATTGACATGCTCAGTAGCCCACTAACTACTTTAATAAATTTATCGTTAGAGACTGGTCTGGTGCCTGATGATCTAAAAATTGCACGAGTCATACCAGTCTATAAAGGAGGTGACAAAAGCAATCCGGACAATTACAGACACATTTCCATCCTCCCACCCATATCCAAGTTACTCGAAACAGTAGTAAAAAACAGAATTGTTAATTTCTTAAATAAAAATGATTACTTCTACAAAGGGCAAAATGGATTCCGAGAAAACTCAAGCACAGAAATAGCCACAATTGATATTATCTCTAACTTGCAGGATGTCTTAGACAATAAGATGACAGCGAGTGGCCTTTTCATAGACCTGAGAAATTCTTTTAGGGAAACTTGATAAAGCAGGTATCCGAGGAGTAGCTTGGACAGGGTTTAAAAATTACCTATCTAATCTTAAGCAGTATATTGAAATAAATGGCTATAGAAGTGAGGAAGTTAATATTACCCACGGTGTGCCCCGAGGATCAATACTGGGTCCTTCCCTCTTCTTAGTATATATTAATGACATAGCAACACTCCGTTTTCATGGTAATATAACGTTGTTTGCAGACGACTTAAGCATCTTTTACAATGCGTACACCACCAACACGCTGATTACACACATGCAGGAGGAAATGAATACCATAATTGGCTGGACCCAGTCAAATAAATTAACAATAAATGAAGATAAAACAAATTATTTAATAATATCTAAGCGTAGAACAAAGTTAGACATCACTCAGACTATAATGCTGAATGGAAAAGCAGTTAAAAGGGTCTCATATGTCAAATACCTAGGCCTAATAATAGATGAAAATCTCTCCTGGCAAAAGCACATTAATGCATTAGTAAAAAAATATCACCTGCCACTGGGATGATAAAAAAATTGAGCTACTATATCCCAAAATATCTACTCAGTAAAGTGTATTTTTCCTTAATCCATAGCCACTTACAATATTTGAATACAATTTGGATAAAATGCTCAAATTACCTAAAAAAGGAAGTTGAGGTAATTCAGAATAGAGCCATAAGAAACATTTATAACTACCCTTTTTTAACACCAACCAAACACCTTTATATTACGAGTAAAATTCAAATCCTACACAAAGGTATCCACACAAATTTAAACTTCACTAAACAATCTGATTTACACGCTTACAAAACTAGACATGCAGATGACATTAACACTTTTCCATATCAATTCCAAACAATATGGCAGTAATAGCATTAAGTATAGTGCCTTTGTAAAGTTCAATAGACTACCAGAAAATATAAAAATTGCACCTAGCCTACCAATCTTTAAAAGGAGGCTAAAACAGTTTATGTGGAATGATTATAAAATGTCAGTTTGAAGAAATTTCATAATCTGAGAAGACAAAAGAAGAACACATTGTGTACAAAAACTTATGAGAGCTACAAGATGTATATATTTTCATACTGAAAACTTTGTAAACTAAACATTGTATTGTAATTTGTCGCCAACAAGATAAAACTGTACAATTCCTTTGTATATGAGTCCTTGACTCGTTAAGGGATTAATAAAATGCATTATTATTATTATTATTATTATTATTATTATTATTATTATTATTATTATTATTATTATTATTATTACCTGTTGTCAAGATCATTTGTTTTCTCGCTGCTACGTTGGAGCTCTTGATGAAATAACTCATACAATCGTTAGTACAAATATTCTGGCCATAAGTGCGATCGTTCCCGGAGCGCTGCTCATGGGTCAGTCAGCTCCGGTGTTTGTTCGAGATGGAGGCGTTTCCTCGGTCGCCTTGTCTACTATCGCCTCTACGAGCAGATAGATAGTTTGCTGTTCAATTGCACTTCTATGCTCTGTCCTTTGTTGGACATGGCCTTCGCCATCTTTCGCTATGTCCGCTCTATTCGTTATGCCTGTCCTCCATATGTGTGACTTATAATCTAATTACTTACTAATCTATTCCTAGAAATATACTTGCCAATTACCCCTTGTACGTTACTGTTTTGGAACAGTAACTTGTTGAATTTTCTTATCATCTAAGTTCCCCCTGAAATAGGTAACTGTTGCCTTACATACTAAACATTTTGGTTGAGGTTTTGTCCGGTCGGTTTCCCTTCCAGGCGTCATGCGTGCTCGTCCCTCTTGGAACCGGAATCCAACAGGAAGGCCAGACTAAGTCCTTTTACGCTCCCCTCCTATATACTAATTTGCTAGCTTCCTCCCTTTTATATCTAAGTGTGTAGTGGCCTTTATGCTCGCTTATTATTAAAAATCGCATATAATTTGCTTTCGTCGGTCCTACAATGCCGTTTCGCCATCGATCAATCATTTATATTTCGTCTTTTTAATCACCTATTCTGAAGTGTGTTTTTAGTGCTCTTCTCTCGCGAACTGTCACAAAACCACTGAGCTGCCCCAGCTGCCGTTCGCACGCCCCTTCTTTGTCTATGAGCTGATTTGGCTGTTGACATCCCTCCTTCCATCTGGAATGTTCGGCGCACTATGACGTTACTACCACTATAAAACCTTAGGTCTACCGGCCTATGGGTCGACTCTCCAGATCAGTCACCTGCTGCTACTAGCCTTCTGGGGGTCATTACCCTCTGGAGCCACACGGCCTTGCCAGAGGCTCGGCTTCACGACAACACGGGGTCAGGCTGCAGGCCAACCTTTACTCCAGCTGGCAGATGAGCAATTTTCTACAACGCTGTACTCAGTTTAAAGTCTGCCTAATGGAAAAGCAACTTCTCGAACCAGCGGAGATTTTATTACCAAGAAACATCTCCCTGCTGGTCAACTCTCGTCAGCACGACTAAACATCGCCAAAACCTTGGCTTAGAACCCACACCTCTGGAGTGTGTGCGCATTAACCTCGATCATCAGCCCTGTGCGGGCAATTCGAACTGCTACTTCAATCATCAGCTCTGTGAGGACAATCTACCCGCAACCTTGGTCATCAGCCCTGTGCGGACAAACCAACTGTTTCCAGCCAAGGGTTTACTGGCCTAACACGAAATGGTTTTGTTTTTTCACCTCATTGAAGGTGGTATCATATACTAGTAGACACCTAGCTTTATCATGGTTAATCATTAAGGGTTCCTCTTTTATGTATTTTAAATTATGTGCCTTTTAATTAACAATATAAAGTTTAATCCCTCATAAGGGAATTTTGTTAACCTTTTTCGTTTCCTGGAGAAACTAGCAAATTTGCATTCTTATTACTCTTATTATCAATTCTTAAAATATATTTATTCAAAGTAACTTCATATGCTCTTTAGAGATTTAATAAACGCAAAGGAAAATCTTAATCTTTGGTCTCTTCCATCACCATCATGTAAAATTCAATCCTTGTGTCCGAAACCCTACATCCTTTCAAAATCCCTAAAAGGGTAACCCCCAACCCTTTTCCAATCTGCACGTCTGGCTTCAACGGATTTTCCACGCTGATATTAATTACGTAATGTAGAGGGTGTTAGTAGGTAGATTTCGGTGTACATGCAGTGGTACGTTAATGGGTTTCCGGGGGGTATGTTATTTATTTTGTTAATGGTAGGTGTTACCGCGTAGGGTAGGATGGTATTGTATTATTGGGCTTTCCTTCATACTGGCCCTTTTAATATTGCTCGAGGATGTATATACTACTAGGATACATGATTGTCAGGGTGGTTTTTCCATGCGGGTGGTAGTAATTTAAAAAAATCATGCGGGCTGTATTAAATTAAAATATGGGTATAGTACTTCTTTTGGGGAGCGCTGTGCGTCTATAGCAGGGTTAAATTGTAGTTACCACTGTATTTGTTTATGAAATGCCCTTCTGCTTGTTGTAAGGAGTACTTTACTTGTAGGGGTGGGGTGGGTTGGGATGTGTGCTGTATGCTTGTCTCCGTGTGGTGAGTGTGGGGGAATTATAATATGTGCCTGCCTGTCTGCCCTGTCTTGGCCATATATTTCTATGCGCGATCACAATGTTTTCCTATATGCAATATCGCGTGTCCTCTCAGCGTTCGTGATCGCTCCTATAATCTCGCTTAATCTAATAACCTCATATATTTGTCCCTGATGGTATTCGGGTGCTGCCTTGCACCCTGGAATAAAATGGCTGCCCTAATGATTGTTAAAAGTCTATATGTTCAATGCGCTGTGGCTTGCCTGGCCTGATCGTAGGCAGTTTTCACCTATATATGTAATTTTTATTTCCATGTCACCGTGTGTGCTGATTTTTCACTTATAATATTTGGCTAATGTCGCTAACGTCATTATATTGTGGGTAAGAATCCCTGTGCCCTCGTATCGTGCTTATCGCTATAGTAGGGGGTAGTTTTCAGCTGCTATGGCATTTTTTTGCCGTTGATTGCCGCCATTTATTTGTTGGCAGAGTAGTCGAAATTTGTTATGAAACTAGAGTTTTCCTCTGCGAGTCGCCCGTGGCTTAGCGTTCATTGCTGCTATGCCCGGTCAAGCTGGTTCCGCATGCCTGCTGGCGTCATAATGTCTGCGGCCCGTCTCTCGCCTGGCGTTATCTGAGTGCCTTGTGGGCGTGCCTAGTGTCCTGTACCGCTGTTCGCCAATCGTATACTGACATAATAATGGCCGCTCTCCGTGCGTACTGTGTAGACGTTCTAGAAGCATGGCGCGATCTTAGTCAATGTCAGCACTGTGTTATTGTTTGTTAATGGTGCTATTGCTCACAATGGGGATATTAATGATAATATTACTAATACCCATAATGATGTAAGTGTTGATTTGTTGGGATTGTGTATATTTTACGTGGCCGTCTGTTTCCTGGCGTCAGCATTTTACAATGTTTAGTTTATGAGTACGTGGCTGGTATGTCTTCCGGTATGTTTCCTGTCCCGTGGCCCTAATGTAAGAATGTGTTTATGCATTGCGTACAAGCGCAATGTTTTCATTGCAACAGTGTGGCTGGCTCTTGTGACAATTGGTTTGAAAATGAGGCGCAATATAGTTTCCATGGCCTGTGTATATCTTGCGATATGTATTGTCCCGAATTATGTCTATTATATTGAAAAACTTACCTCCGCTGTCCTATTATTTGTGCCTGCGCGTATAGTCTAGCTTTTATCCCTGCTATCCTCTAGGTCTTTTCTAATCTGCGCTACACTGGTGTCCGTTACCCTGATTGTCTGTAAATCTGTGTGATTGTAGTACCTGTGATTCTGATTGTCTGTAAACCCATGTGAATGTAGTGTCCGTTTCTATAATCCTTTCCCTAATGTGCGTAGCATCGGATACCTGTGTTTCACGACTTAATCCCTCCTATATTAATATTTATGTCATAGATCAATTGTTTTATGCCCATATTTATATACTGGCCGGACGTTTGTTTTAGACGATTGCCCTTGACCTTGAAGCCTGTGGGTGAGCCTACACTCACTCACTCTCTCACCCTATCGCTTCACACTTGTCACCACCGACCTGATTTAATGGAATTCCAGACTTGAGCAGACAGTACAGTCCACTTCGAAGTATTGTGTGACGCAGAAGTACACGTTACGTAGTTACGAACAGAACGTCATTATATTTGCCAATGACTGTACTTCAGTAGTAGTGTGAAAAAGCTTTGTCAATCATCGGACCGCTTGGGGCAGCAGATAACAACACAGGTACTGTAGTAACTCGCCTCCAGGCTTCCATTAAGAATTTTCACTCGTCTAAAACAAACGTCCGGCCAGTACCATACATAATATCCTCCTGATATGAATACCGTTGTGTCTACTGCTATGCCGTTTTTAAATATATCACTTGTAACCTATATTTCACGTGTGGTCTGTGTCCTTATATTTATGCGGGCTGTACGCGACTTTAGGAAATATCGGTCATGTATGGACCTATTTTGTGCGTGTGAGCTGTTAATTATTATTATATTGCTATTGTACGTAGTTTATAGACATACCCGGGATATATATATATATATATATATATATATATAATGTGAATTGTTAATGTTTGTTATTCTATAGCTGAACGTAGTTTATAGACATACCCAGGTCTATATTTCTGTATATTAGGGCTGCTTTGAACCTGCAAGGTTCCCAGTCCGATGCCCTGCATATAATTCTGCTTTGTCTGCATGTGAATTGTTAATTTCTGTTAATTTATAGCTGTATGTAGTTTAGTTTATAGACATGCCCGGGTCTATATTTCTGTATGTTAGGGCTGCTTTGAACCTACAAGGTTCCCAGTCCGATGCCCTGCATGTAATTCTGCATTGTCTGCATGTGAATTGTTAATTTCTGTTAATTTATAGCTGTACGTAGTTTAGTTTATAGACATACCCGGGTCTATATTTCTGTATATTAGGGCAGCTTTGAAGCTGCAAGTTTCCCAGTCCGATGCCCTGCACGTAACTCTGCATTGTGTACATGTGCATTGTTAATTTCTGTCATTCTATTGTTGTACGTAGTTTATAGACACACCCGGGTCTATATTTCTGTATGTTAGTGCTGCTTTGAACCTGCAAGGTTCCTAGTTCGATGCCCTGCATATAACTCTGCATCGTGTGCATGTGAATTGTTAATTTCTGTTAATTTATAGCTTTACTTAGTTTATAGACATACCCGGGTCTATATTTCTGTATGTTAGGGCTGCTTTTCCGTCGGTCGCCTGTGTGACCGCCTTCCAGCCACCCTGCGTGTAATTGTGTGTGTGTGTGTGATATTAAAACACATGTGTGAGACCATATTATGTCTCCCTGCCTTATCTCAGTTTTGGTGATGTGACCCTATCTTTCATTGGTTTTGGATTTGTACTGCAGGAAAATAATTCACACTTAACTGCTGTTTACTGCGTACTGCTAAAGTTGAAACGCAGCGGAGTACTTCCTTGCGCTAGCTGGGCTACGCGTTATTGTCGACTCATGTGAACATCTCACATTTCCTTGTCGCTCGTGGCAGTGTTGTAATTCCAGCCACTACCTCACTTTGCTTGTTCTAGTTATGTTCGTAACCTTATTTATTAACGTCCATGTGTTTCCTATATTTCATGGATCCCTGGCATATATAATATCTACACACATATAATGCAAATATCAGGTGTGCCTTAACATGATTAATGAAGATAGGAACCCGCGTTTCCTGTGTCGGAAGGCCCTGGATTCGAATGATGTGCACTGTCGTAGTGGAGGTCCTAGACAATGTGTCGTGGGAGTGTGTTCGGATCCCCTTCGCTGTGTAGATGTTTTAAGTGTCCTGTAAAGGGGTATGTCTGATTGTTTTGTCCTATGTGGGTGCGCCGCCTGTATCAGCGCCTCAGGGGTCGTTTGTTCGACTCCTGGAGTGTCCGTATCAAACTTAGGACCTCCGGCCTGCTCCCTATGTACATTTCCCAGCACCCAATCATAGTCTGCGTTCCGTGCCGTTCACTTTTAAATGCGGGCATCGTGTATATGTCCGTATTTGCGCCGCATTCGTGCGGTGAAGTTTATCGATCGCCAAGCGGCAAAGCTCTGTTCTGAATAAGTTTTTTATCTTGCCGAATCTGACTGACGATTTATATTGGTGTCTAAGCACGTGTCTCTGTAATAATTAAGCCGCTGTTATGATTGTCTAGAGAAATTATACCCCTGTGATGGCGTTAATGCTTGAAAATCGTTTTTGTGTGCCTCCCAGTGCTGTCCTCAGTTATGTTCAGTGTGTTAACAAAAATAATGTTGGCCTCTCGTTGAAGTTTGAGATTTACCGTGTAGAGGGTCTGCTTGTTTAAATCTTGCTATAAAAATTATTGTTCTATGCAACATCCTGTGGATTTTTAGCAATATGATGTATATATATCACCATATAATATGCAGGATTATTATGCACATGAAGCACTGTAACCTATAGCACTGCCTTTTCCGAATCCTATTTGTCCTTCATTGCAAATACTTACGTCCGAGTGGCATTAATTTTAAATATGTATATCTGTGTGTTGCGGCCATGTTTAGGGGTTGGACAATAACCTGTCGATTTCGTGTAAGTGTATGGCCGTGTTGGCCGTGAATTGCCGTATGTGTTAGTGTCTATGTTCTCCTATACGGTCCTGGCTTCGATCCTTGCCGCCTAGTACCTATTTATGTATGCTTGGGCTGTTGGCCGTGTATATTTCGATTATTCTGATGTTGAGATGTACATGTTCGCGAATGAGGCATTTATGGTTTGTATGTAATGTGGCGTATAGCGCCCTTATCTACCTTCTAACCGCCATCGCTCGACGGTGTGTTTGGGTTCTACCCGTTATCATGGCGTAGGCTTCTGGTATCCACTTGGGTGGATCCCTACGGACATCCTGCGGTGTTTGTAGTAGGGTGACCTTCCGCCCTGCCTCTGCGTACTTTCTCCTAGTCGCCTGGAGTGTCCGCGTATTTAAGGGTATTATCGTGCGGCGGGATGTAGTATTAGTGTCAATAGGGGTATGTGCCCCTTTGTGTAACTGATTTGTGGGGGTGGGTAGAAATGTTCGCCTCGGTGTCTGCTTAACTTTCCTGCTAATTGGCGATGTAGGGCGTGTGAATGTGTGTGGTCTTACCGCGCTTATAGCTGAGACAGCAGGCTTAGGCTTCTGGGCCACGGCAGCCTCCTTCCTACTCGAGGTGCTGAGTGAGGCGATGTCCATTTTCGCGAACTGCCGTGTCAGCTCCAGTATTGTCCTCTCCATAGTTACAGGCTTGTGTATTGCCAAAGTTAGTGTCATATTATCAGCCTGTAATTTGGCGTAATCTTGCCAAAGCGTGGCGTATTTCTGTGTGAGCTCCATGCATTCATCCCCAACATGTGTCCGCCCTGTCCGTATCTTTGTATGTTGTGTCGTGAGGTTAAGGTGTCCAGCTCGTAATTGGTAATGTAGTTCATGTAGTCTGTAATGTGATCGGTTGAGCTGCGCACATATGGTGCTGCTCCTGGCTTTAATCTCATCCTCCTGTGGATATTCCCTGTTTGTGTGTATATATGCTTTCAGGATCCTTTGGTACAGATTCTTTAGGAGTTTCTGTATTCTGTGTGTCTCTGTTGCTCCCTGATCCCCTGGTGTTTTTCTATTAATTGCTGATAAGCCTGCATGTTATTGATCATGACCTGGCGGGCGAGTGTGGACATATTGTGTGTTAATGAATGTTAATGAACAATGGAAAAGTGTGTGCGAAACCCTTAAAACCTGTGTGGGTGTGATTTCGATTTTGAGACAATCTATCCAAACAAAAATTTTCAGTCTTGGGGTTTTCGGCCTTACAAGAGGTTTCTGTCGTGAATACCCCATGGGGTGGGATGGGGGGATAATATAATTATTGTGGCCCGCGTAAAAATTCTCTCAATTATCGCTCTGAAAAAAATCTTGCTACTCGCTTGGTCTTCGCTTCCGCGATAATCTATTTAGAAAAAATCTATTCTGGGCGTTGCTTGGCTGCAAGGATGGTACCGTCCGCACTAAAGGGCTTGTTGTATAAGTCATATTAAAACGTAGTGCTCGGCGCCGCCACCAACTTTGTTTTACCCTTGTTGTGGGGGTAGAACCTGGGGGTGAGTAGGTGTGGAGGGTGGTGTATATTTATGGGGAACTTCGGCTGGTGTGAAGGATCGACGGATGAGCGTTGGAAGGCATGGCGGGTGAAAGGGTAAAGCTTCTAGGAATGAGGGATCAAAATCGAGGGATGCTCTCGCGGGGTAAAGGTAACGTCTGGCGAACTATAGGGGGAACGATTGAAGCTACGACTTGCTGCTGACACTGCGTTACGAGCAATGCGCGCTAGAGGACAAGGTCGGCTGGCGCAAGCAAACTAATAACGCTGACCCAAGTACTTTGATGTATGAATAAGTTGTGTGCAGGGAAGCAGGCCGTGAAGTAGGGTGAGGACAAAATAACAACAATTGGGCTTTGATAATAATAGTGTATTAGCTTACTAAGAGCTGTAGTGTGAATGTAGATGCTTCCCTGAAAGTAGGGATAGCATTCAAATAAGTATGAGTACAATGTAATTAGGTGCGGTAATGGGGAAGGATAACGATTAATTGTAGGACTCTGAAATGTACACACTCACCTGAAGTACGGAGACGGCGTTCTTCGCTCGGGCAGTAATTCTGGAGGCAACAGACCCCCTCTCCTGTTTCGGAAGTCCATTTATGTGTTTTAGGTTTGCTGACTGTGCGTTTCCTCATAGCTGTGGCAGTCAGTTCCTGTGTTGATGTTTATGAGATGTGGTAAGCCTTTGTGCAAGAGCTGTGTTTTAGCTCTGCTGGCTTGTGTGGTAAGAAGTGTGTCGTTGTTGCTGTTGCTTACAGCTCAGGGGTATTTTGAAGGGTGAAAATAGTGTAGGGTGTTGGGCAGATAAGTGTAACTGGCGTAGATGTACTGGGTAATTGTAGATAGATGTCTGGAGTGTAGATCTAGTTGTAGGTTCCTTGGCGAATATGCATATCTCTGTTAATGGCGCTAAGTGCCCTTAGGGCTTTAACAATATAAAACTTGCCCCAAAAATTAAAACCTTTGATAGAATGTTGAAAGCTTATCTGCAGTGCCATTGGTTTTACTCTGTAGTTGAATATCTTAGCGTATAGGAGCGATGAAATCTATAATTATATTTTACTTTTCAATTTTAATTGTAATACCTAGCTGTAAGTTGTTGTATTTATAGAATTAAGTTTTCATATTATGATAATAGAGTAAGGTCTAAATAGTTGTCCAATAAGATTGTATCTCTTACGATCTGTTACTAGAATAAGTTATAAATAGTTATAGTATTAGTAATATATACCTGTTAGTTCTTTTGTTTTATAGATGTAATTTCTGACGTGTCCTATATCAAAAATGTATTGTATACATGTAATTGATCAAATAGATGTTACAAAAATATAATCTAATATAATCTAATGGAAACGCGTCTTTTCGTTTGCCCTATGTAAACCTGTCCACAGGAGCAAGGCACTTTGTGAACTCCTGCGTCCTGGTTTGGCTGCTTTATCTCAGTTGATTTACGCACCACTTGCGTCAGCTTGTTTTTTGGGTGCATCACAGTTGTCACATTGTGTTTCTTTAGCAACCTGTCAACCCCTGTACATACGGCAGAAAGGCTTTATGGTAGGGCCTATCTTCGTTCTTTTTGTTAGTTCTTGGCTTTGTTCTACATTCCGTGTGGCCCTATTTATCTGTCCTTTGCTGTAACTATTAGCTAGGAGCCTATTCCAAACTCGCTTCTTCTCTTCATTTACGCTATCCTTATCGCAAATGTGGTTGGCTCTGGTGAGGACTGTCCTAGCTACCATTTTCTTCTGCGACGGAGGATGACTTCAGTTTGCATGTAGGTACCGATCTGTATGAGTATCATTCCTATAGATCCTGTGTCCGAGCACGTCGTCTGTTCGTTAATAGAGCAGAATGTCTAAGAAAACCAGCTGATTATTTTCTTCTACTTCCATTGTTAAGTTGATGCTCGGATGTCTGGAGCACATGAAGTCCAGAAAGTCCTGAAGCGTGGTGCGTCCATGTTCCCATATCAAAAAGACGTCGTCTACGTATCTGGACCAACACTTAGGCTTCAATGGGCTCTCCTTTATCGCTTCTTCTTTGACGTTCGCCATGAGTTCGTTGGCCAATATTGGAGAGAGGGGGAATCCATGGCTGCTCCCTCCGTTTGCTGAAACAACAGCCCATTGAATACGAAGACTGTGGAGTTAACGCAGTGTTGAGCTTAGTCAACTAAGTCCATTGGACCTCCGGTGGCTGTACGGTTTTCCCTGATTAACTGTGTGGCGTCAGGTACAGGAACCCTGGTAAACAGGGACTCCACATCGAAGCTTGCCAGTAGATCACCGTCACTCAGGTTTATAATCGCTATGATCTCTATAAAGTGATGCGAGTTTCTCACGTGAGAGGCTGGCGAAGGGAATAAAGGCTGCAGGACCTGGTTCAAAGATTTAGCCAGAGCGTGAGTTGGTGACGTTGAATAGATGACTCCTTAATTAGCCGCGTCGTCATTAGTTCTATCTTCCTTATGGGGTTCTTCGGGATCGCCTTGTAAGATTGGTCTCAGAGGAGGCTGTGAACTTTATCCACGTAGTCTTGGGTGTCGAATACAACCGTGGCATTCCCTTTGTCTGCAGGTAAAATCGTAATGCTTTCATTACTTCGTAGCTCTTTAAGGGCCTGACGTTCTACTCTGCTGATGTTGCTTGCAACGGGCCTGGCATGTTTGTTGATCTGAGAGGCCTCTGCTCTATTTTCTTCTGATTCTAAGGCTGGTAGATGACGGATAGAAGCTTCTACCCCACATATAATATCTTCCGTAGGAGGACGTCTCAGCGTGATTGCGTAATTAAGTCCTTTGGTTAACAGGTTCTTACTTAGCTCGATCAGTGGCAGGGTTGACATGTTGATCACTATGCACTTCCTATCTAGAGCATACGTTAGAGGTTGTTTCTGCCTTTGTTGCAGCAAGTCAAATTTATTTATATGTGTAGTTGTTGTTTTCTGTAATATGGTATCTGCATGCCTTGCGGTTATGTTATCCAATATCGTCCAATCGTCAAGAGAAAGTCGTAGCATTAGCTTGAAGTGTATGTCATATAGTTCTCGTGTCACCATATCTAGTCCATGACGGTAGTTACGGACTCTTTCACGTAATAGAGCACTTTCAGTTCGGAGTAAAATTCTCCACGCTGCAGCCGAAGAAATATGATGTTTTACCTTGATAAACTTAGGTGAAATGATGTAGTTTCTGCAGCATTACAAAAAGGCAACTAAACTCAGCAAGCGCGATCGTTTCTGGCGTAAAATGTTCAATTTCCTGCTGTAGGAGTGAGTTTCCTCCCCGTAGAGGCGTACATATTTAGATCGTAGGCTTTCTCGGACGGTGTCTAGTTTATCATCTAGGATTACAGGATGGAGCGGCATCGTGTATCGGTGATGGTTTCCCGACGTTTTGGCTGTCATTGCAGCAGCCTTAATCATGGGTAGGTACGAGTTGGTATCCGTACTCAAACTGACGGTTATTGCCAGCCAGAGGTGCCTGCTTGCCCGGCATTGACGTCACGCTGCTCCATGATTGGTCTGCGCCAATGCCAGTCGCGCGCTAGGTGAACTTTTCAAGAGTGGCTGAGTCTGAAACCATCTTCGCGATTGAAATTATTGGGATGCTTCACGACCACTATGGCCTCTCTAATTAACCTGTTTTGATATCCAGGAATTTTAGCAATGGTTTCGGGCTTATTAAATTCGATGGCGTGTCTCGTGTTCAGCTATTGCAGATATGTAGTTTAGCTGCAATGGCAGTCGAAACGTCGGGAAACAATCACCGATACACGACTCGGCTCCATCCTGTAAGACTAGATGATAAACTAGACACCGGCCGCGAAAGCCTACGATCTATTTATTTAAGTACCGTATCTGATTATTTACTTGCATGTTTACTTGAGAAAGAAAATCTATCACATTATTCTTATTATTCCATATACTTATTTTATTTATCCCTCAAAGTGTTTTTAAATATTTATTAAGACCATTCAGAATACCAACATCGAGTAGCGGAAACCACTATCTTGATTCATATCACCAATATGCATGTGCAAAAAAAAACCACTTACACAGTACACGACAGTCACCACTTAACATGTGCCCTAATGATTAAAACACCCGTAGCTCCCACAGCTCACGTTAGTATTTGGCCAACGGTGAGAAAAGTCTATCACCTGCTGCCAACACCCATACCCCCTTAATATGAGCGACGTATGTCTGCTCTAATATCAACTGTCTCTTCAAGACACAACAAAAACGTTGCCCTCAATTTATACAATGGTCTTGGTCTTAACACAATAAAAAACTGACGAGCCTTACAGTAGTCGCATATGATGTGTAACATCTGGCATAGAAGAAACCTCACGTGAAATTGTTGATACACCGGTAATTTTTACTATTATTGGCACAAATATTAATCTATTGTAAAAGGGAGTGTTTTACAGATATTGTAGTTTATAATACGGAACTCATTTTATTAGATGATTTGTAGCTTCATCCAGCACTAGCCTAAATAAAGAATACGATATGGATCAACTAGATTAATAGACGCGACACCGCTCATAACTTTAAATTCCTTATAAACAGGTCCTCTTCACTCACATACCAACACGTAATTTCATATGGATTCTGTTAAAATGAGTCATATTGATATGATAAATATCGTTTACAGTGATAAACTGGTAGCAAAATTATCTACCCCGTCCGGGATTCGAACCCAAGATCTCTAGATTCACAGTCATAAGCACTAACCCCACGGGTATTTCGACTACGCAAATTTTGTGCACAAGATGGTGACTTATTTCCGAGTTCCAATAATACTGCATTACGGATTTAAGTTTCATTTATATTTTGCTTGTTTCGATAATGTTCCTGCGTGAAATTGAGTTTAAAATGCCTTATGAATAGACCCTCTTGTGAGTAAAGAGAATGTATTCTGCAATAGTTCATGAAGACTTGCTCAATTCTCGTATACCACAACGATTATATTATATTGATGACTGCATTACCGTTATGTGGGTTAATATTTGAATAGCCATTGTGCAGAAACATAATACCGGCAATGCCGACTACTTACAATGGTTGATATTAAGGCATTTTACCATTTAAATACTGATACGAAGACTTCGAACATGTACCATGTCATTTGTTTCGATCACTTGACACCAGAGTTCGCATGAGCGTTTTCCGTTCAGTCGTCGTCGTCGGCTGTAACTCGATTCCAAGTAAACATACTTCTTCCTGCATAGAGCTTTTCAGACCAGCTTGTGGATGTGCTTCTGATGACTAAATAGGCCAATCCTGGCATAAAACATGCGCCCACATAAATTGCACTCTGGTCGGGGGAGGGCGGGGTTGCAACTGACGAAGCTTTCTTGCTTGTCGTTTAGCCTCTTCATGTCTGCGACGTTCTTCCTAAAAGAAGTTGACAGCCGTCGATGTAGTGTTCCACCACAGTAAACGGTCCGCAGCAGATGTTTCCCATGAGTGAATGTCTATACCAGTCGTCGTTATGATGTGTTTTAACTGATCTTTAAAACGCTTCAAAGGGGCCCCATGAGGTCTAGTGCCGGAGCAAAGTTCACCATAAAGGAATTGACGTGGAAGCCTGGTATCACTCATACGGTGAACATGGCCTAACCATCTCAGTTGATGAGCGATGATAGTTGTCTCAATGCTATCGAGATGCGCTCTCTCGAGAACTGCAGTGTTGGTCACGTAGTCCTCCCACTTGATGTTCAAGATGTATCTCATGTTTTGTTGGTGGAAACGCTCAAGTTTCTTGATATCACGGCGATAGAGTGTCCAAGTTTCACAGCCATACAGTAGCGTTGAGATGACGACAGCTTTGTACACCATGAGTTTGGAATGCATCTTTAGGTCTTTATTCATGAAGACTGTGCATTAAACGGCCAAATGCTGCATGGGCAGCCCCAATTCTTTTGTCAACATCCTGTTCGCAGATGCACCGTTTAGATAAGATGCTACCAAGATATGAAAAATGATCAACCTGCTCCAGTGTTGAGTCTAAGATGGAGATATTGAACTCAGGAAGAGTTAATCCTGGGGCAGGTTGTGCAAGCACCTTTGTTTTCTTTGCATTGATGGTGAGACCAAAGATATCACACGCAGTGCTAAAGCGATTGACCGATTGTTGAAGCTCTGCAGCTGTCGGAGCAGGAGATGCGGTGTCATCGGCATACTGCAGTTATGTCACCCGGGTAACTTGGGTATGTCTCTGTGAACGAAGTCTTGCCAGATTGAAAAGACCTCCATCGAAGCGAAACTTATTCTCTATGCCTGGGTTGTTGGAAGATGATTCATACATCATGGCAGCCATGTACAATGCAAAGAGTGTTGGAGCAAGCACACAGCCTTGTTTCAAACCGTGAGTGATTGGAAATGGATCGGATACAGAGTTACCGTGAAGAATCTTCCCAGACATTCCACCATGAAGAGCTTTAACTAATTCCACATAGCGATCTGGACATCCAAAGTGCGTTAACACTTTCCACATAGCAGGTCTTGGTACTGAATCAAAGGCTTTTTCCAGGTCATAGAAAACTAAATACAGGGGCTCCTGCACTTTTCCTGGAGTTGTCTGGCACAGGATATCATGTCTTTTGTGCCCCTGGAATCCACATTGAGACTCTGGCAAAATCCTCTCCGAGATACTTTTGAGCCGGTCTAGGAGAATTCTTGCGAGAACTTTACCTTCAATGGATAATAGCGATATACCACGGTAGTTCCCACACACGCAACGATCGCCTTTCTTGAAGATAGTTATGATGGCAGCATTCTTCAAGTCGTCAGGTACTTCTCGAGTTTCCCAAATTAACAGGATAAGTGTAAAAAGTCGAGTCTTCAAGGCCATACCTCCCTTTGAAACAACTCCAGAGGGATGTTATCAGGACCAGGAGCCTTTCTCGGCTTTAGTCGATTGAGCGCTTTGGTGAAATCTCGGAATGTCGGAGGAACCGCCATCCATGGTTGTTGGGGCTGCTGAGGGATGTTTCGAAGAAAGTCCTCGGCAACATTGGAGGCACGATTTAGAAGTGCAGAGAAATGTTCCTTCCAACGCTCCAAAATTTGTCCTTGTTCAGTTAAAATGGCGGAATTGTCAGCAGTTTGCAATGTACCTGATGATGATCGGATTGGGCCGTATACCTCCTTTATTCCTGCATAGAAGTTTCGCATGTCACGGGCATCAGATAGTTTTTGCAGTTATTCAGCTTTTCGCTGCCACCAGTTGTTCTTTATTTCCCTGATTTGTGCCTGACATTTCCCCTTAAGTTGCACGAATTGTGATTTTTTCACACTGGAAGACGGATCTTGAAGAAAGGATAGATGGGCTTCCCGTTTGGCATTGATGAGACACATAATTTCATCATTATTTTCATCAAACCAGTCTTGTCTTTTGTTCTTCACAAAACCAATTGTTTCCTCCAATTGTTGTCCATTCCTGAACAACACCATTTGTGCTAACAGGGTGACTAGCCAGCTTATTTGCGATTTCATTTCTGTAATCTGTAGCAATTGATTTTACTTGGAGTTTAGAAGTGTCAAATTTCCGTCTCGACAGGTTGTGGATGGATCGTTTCGGTTTGCGGCAGATTGAGATCCTCAACCGGCAAAAAAGGAGCTTATGATTTGTCCAACAGTCATCGACACTTCTTGCGGTCCTGGTGACAAGGATGTCCTTTTTATCACATTGCCTGGTGATGATATAGTCAAGGATGTGCCAGTGCTTCGAGCGAGGATGCATCCAAGTGGTTTTGAAGCGATTCGGCAGGCGGAACTGAGTGTTGGTAATAAAGAGTTCATGTTCAGCACATAGACCAAGGAGTTGTTTTCCCATCACACTGTTCCATAATTGATGATCTTTACCAACTCTGGCGTTGAAATCGCCAAGCATTAAGAGTTTGTCTCTAGATGGTACTTTGGTGATGATTGTGCTCAGCTGGTTGTAGAATTGATCTTTAACTTCTATATCAGCATCAAAGGTGGGAGCATATGCAGAGATAAGAGTCATAAAGTGACCCCCGGAGAGCAGGGACGTATTTCCCACTAGGCACACTAGGCACGTGACTAGGGGCGGCACGGCCTGGGGGGCGGCGCAGCCTGACGTCCGACGGGCGCCGCGGCATCGGGTGAATTGCCGTGCCAAGCGCCAGGCGCAGTGACCGGGAACGGCAGTCAAAGGGAGCTTACTTTGCATTTTCTCATGTAAATTTGAAATCTAAATACAATTCATAAACTCAAAAAAATTTCTCGTATACAAGTCAAGTGTGAAGTTTTGTTTTATTTAATATGGGTATATTTTATGCCGGTAGTCAACAGACTGGCATCACTGCCAGTCAGTGGGGATACAGCAGACTGTCAAAGCTAATGTATTTTAAGTCTGAATTACCAATAAAGCTCGCTGACAGCTGTCAAAGCTAGCACGTGGGGAAATGCTGCGTTGCCACAGATTCAGATCATGACGCATAACATTCCAAGAGGCTTGCAGGAAGACACAAATACTGTGGAAGTTAGCCCCCCCTGCCTGGCGGTCTAATGACCGTGACGAGTGAAGACACACTGAGTCGAACCATGTGCTTATTGCTGTGTCGCCATACATTGCAACATTGCTCACTGTTGGCGCCATGGAGACCGTTACCCCTCTCGTCTCCACTCCTCCCTCACCTCACCCATCAAGCGTATGGCAGCTTTCACCGAGCATCTTTTGTAAATCAGATTATAGTCGTTCGCTTAACGTCTTCACGTTCAGTTGTTATCCTTACCAAGTCGTTCACATTGCCACATTGCTTAGATAAAGTAAGTGTGTTATAATTTTTTAAATATAATGTTGAACTAAAAAGTACCAATGAGTGAACAACGTCGGAAGCTTAGTGGATCAGGTTACCGCAAAATCGCAAGTGAAAAAGTGAAAAAGAAACTAACTTTTTGAAAAATATTAAGACGGTTGACAGTTTTTTTAAACCTCTTGAAAAATCCAACGAGAGTGGACTGAGTGGAGAAGGCTGCTCATCTTGGGAACAGTACAATTTCAACGAAAGTGGTTCAAACAATGAAAATAATGATCAAGCAACAAGTGCCCCTGAAACGGATAATTTTATATTGAGTGATGATAACGAACGTAGTTCCGACAGTACACAAATAAGTAAAAGTTCAAATGATTCCGTTTCACAACAAACTGATATAAATTTTACTGTTAGTGACGACTCCATTGAGTGGAAAATAAATGACACCACGATCGAAGTATTATTACACAGAGGAATCAATCAATATAAAGATTGTGATTTTAAAAACTCTAAAAGGGATTTTGGCAATAAAACCAGATATTTAAATAAACAAATCTTTAGTAGGGAATTACAAAATAGAGAACTCATTTCAAGAGATTACTTGGTGTATTCAAAGGGTACAGGTTCGGTATTTTGCGCTTCCTGCAGATTATTTGGCTTTCAGAAGACGTGTTCTAAACTAGCCAGTAAAGGTGTTTCGGATTGGAAAAATATTGGAGCGATTTTGTCTGCACATGAAAACTCACAAGAACACATCAATTCTGAACTGGCTTTTTTGACCCGCAAGAGAAGAATTGGAACGCTAGACAGTCAATACGATTCCATCGTCGAAACTGAAAGGAAGTATTGGAAACACGTTTTGGAAAGAGTGTTCGCTGTGGTGGAAAAGCTGGCAAGCCGAGGACGTCCGTTTCGAGGAGCTGATGAAACATTTGGGTCTCTACACAATGGGGAGTACATGACGTCACTGGAATTAGTAGGGGAATTTGATCCGTTTCTCGCTGAACACATACGTAAATTTGGTAATCCAGGTTCAGGGAAAACGTCCTATCTGTCTTCATTTATTTGCAATGAGGTAATTGTACTGTTAGCCTCTAAAGTTAGAGATATCATAATCAGTGAAGTGAAACAAGCGAAGTATTACTCCATAATAGTGGATTCAACGCCTGACATAAGTCACACTGATCAGCTTTCAATTGTTTTGAGGTTTGTGCAAGAAAATGGCAATCCTGTTGAACGCTTTCTCATGTTTTTTGTCGAATACTGGGCACAAATTCGAAGACTTAGCCAATGCTGTTATGGCTGTTTTAAGATCAAATGCCATCAATGTATCCGACTGTAGAGGGCAATCATACGATAATGCTAGCAACATGTCAGGCGTGTATAGTGGCTTACAAGCTAGAATAAAGGGTGAAAATCCCAAAGCACTGTTTGTTCCTTGTTCGGCACATTCACTTAACCTTGTAGGTACGTGTGCTGCAAGCTGTTGTCCAGAAGCTTGTGCTTTCTTTAACCTTATACAAAACGTTTACAACTTTTTTGTTGCATCTACTAAGAGATGGGAAATTCTAGTTACCTTTAGTCAACCTGAAAGTAAAACTCTTAAGGGTTTGTCTGAAACAAGGTGGAGTGCTCGTGAAAGTGCATGTAAAGGGCTCTGTGAAAACTTAGACGGTGTTATGCTGGCTTTAAAGGACTATGAAGAGAACACTAATGAGAAGCCGTTGGTAAGAAGTGAAGCCACGGGACTTTTGAGATCATTGAATAGACTGGAAATGGTATTCATGATAGAACTTTGGAGTGATATATTGGACAGGTTTGAACAAGTTAGCCAAACTCTTCAGAAAATAGAAACGTCCATAGAAAGAGTTGTGAGACTGTATGATCCATTAGTCCTTTTTTATTGATTCTCTCCGAGACATGTTTGCCGTATATGAAGAAAGGGATAAAAAAAACTATGTGATTTGGACGATGAGACTTGCTACAAACTTCAAAAAAAGAGAAAATTCCAGGCTGACGAAAACAAAGAAACTGAAATACTTCTTGAAGGACGTGACAAATTTAGAGTTGAGACATTTTATGTAACCTAGTTCTCGACCAACTAAAAACTGAGTTGCAGAAGCGGAAAAACGCATATGGTGAAACAGCAGACAAGTTTTCAGTTTTTAACGATCTGTCCTCCTCAACTGAAACAATAATAGAGCGTGCAAACAAACTTCAGTCATTGTATGCCAATGATCTAGAAAAGTCATTTTCAAATGAATGTGTACATTTTTCTTGTCTGTTGAAGAGTAGTGGAATTAGAAACAACCCACTCGTCATGATGAAATATATTAGAAAAGAACAACTCCAATCAACATTCCCCAACATTGATATAGCTCTTCGTATGTATTTGTGCACAGCTGTTTCCAACTGCTCAGCGGAACGTTCATTTTCTGTCTTAAAAAGAATGAAGTCTTGTCTTAGATCAAGGATGAATGAAGACAAATTAAACTCGTTGGCTATTCTACACATCGAGGCTGAACTTTTGAACAGTGACAAGATGAAAGTTGAAGATCTAATAGAGGAGTTCTCAATTATGAAATCCAGGAGAAAATCTATGTAAATAAAAAACGCCGCTGGTGCAGATGTACTGTATTGATGCATAAGATATGTGTATTGATTTGCTTGTTTTTAACATCTAATTTTGTTCTTAATTATGAACATTGAATTATGTTTTTAAAAATTGTAAAATCCTTAACAGACTTGATGTATCATTTATTGTAGCTGATACAAAGGCTTAACAATCACTTTAAAACTTTATCAAAGTGTAAAGAAAACTTTTATATTGAGTAAATTTAGCCTACATACATACATACATACATACATACATATACATATTTATTGACGGCTTCCACCATTTTCTTTTATACAACATAAAAGACATTAAGAGTAATACAAAGTACGGTACCCTACTATTACAATCAACTATATTCATACAGATTGTCTAATGAATAGGAAAACAGATATTTTCTCAGGGGTCTTTCATCGGTATTGAACAAGTCTATGTTGACCCCATTAGAGATTCGCATCATTCTGTCAATGGGACTATTTAGACCATAATTAGTTGGGTGCCAGTTTGTTTCAAAGACATGATGCTTGCGCATCGAACGGGGTGGCACATATATATTGATTTCATTTAGTAATTCTGGGCAGTTTATATGAGAGTTTAAAATTTTGTACATATTAAGAATATAAAAATTTTCACGACGGGATTTAAGAGTTGGCAGCTTCAATTGCATCATTACTTCGGTGTAGTTATGATTCGTTATTGGGTGTAGGAAACGATATGCATAAATTCGTAGGAATTTGTGTTGTACTTTCTCTAAACTCTCAATTTGTGTTTTATTGAAAGGGCTCCAAATCGGTGTACAATATTCAATTAAGGGTCTGACAAGGGTCAAGTACAGTAGGAAATATATATTTGAGTCGCAAAATTCCTTGGAATAACGAGTTATGCAACCTAATCTCTGCAAAGCTTTTTTTTTTAATATTTACCATATGCTCATTAAAATTAAGCGTGTCTGAGAATTTTACTCCCAGGTCACATATACTTCTAACAGCATGAAGTGGAGTAGACGATAGAAAGTGATAAGAGAATTCAATATTCTGTTTCTTCTTTGAGAATCTAACTAGTTTACATTTAGTTTCATTGAGCAGTAACCCATTTAAAGAACAATACTCCTCTAGACGCCAAAGTTCTTCCTGAAGAAGTATACAGTCCTGTAGAGATTGAACTTTCATAAAGAACTTTGTATCATCGGCTAACAGGAGGATTTTGGCATGTTTGAAAACTGTATTGATATCATTAATAAAGATTAGAAATAACAATGGAGAAAGATGGGCACCTTGCGGAACACCAGAAGAGACAACTATTGGTTGAGATAAGAAATTAAGTATTTTGACAATCTGAGTTCTGCCTTCTAAATATGAGGACAGCCATGATAATAGAGGGTTTTGTATACCATAAGATTGTAATTTTGAAAGAAGAATTTTATGGTCGAGAGAGTCGAAGGCTTTGGCTAGATTAGTGTAGATGCAATCCACTTGATTGTGCTCTTCTACTGCTTTCAGTAAGTACTCCAAATAAACTAGGAGATTTGTACATGTTGAACGACCTGGCATAAAGCCATGCTGTTGTTCAATTATGTAGGAGGAAAATTGGGGTGTAATTTTGTCAGTAATTATAGATTCAAATAATTTGGGTATAAAGGACAATTTACAAACAGCTCTATAATTTTTAACATTGGATTTGTCACCACATTTGAAGACAGGAGTTACATAACTACTCTTCCATCTATCAGGAAATTTACCAGTTCCAAGAGAGAGGTTAAATAAGATGAATAATGGTTCTGTTATAATGAATCGACAAGATTTTAATAGAATTGGTGGGAGACCATCAGGACCAAATGATTTGTTATTTGAGAGTTTCTCTAATTTGTTATAAATATCACTCTTTTCAATCTGGCAGGTGGAGACGTTAATAGAGTAAGGAGTTTCAAATTTTTGGGTGTTAACGATTGGTGCCTTATAGACTGAGGAGAAATGTTTAGCAAAAAGATTGACAATACCGGGTCCATCACTTTCATTCACATTGTCAAGATAAACTGTACCAGGAATACCTTTATCATTCTTTTTTGTCTTGATAAAAGCCCAAAAGCTTTTTGGGTCGCTGTATAGATTAGATCTAATTTTGTTTAAATATTCAGTATAACATAGTTTAGACAAGTGTTTACATTTGGCTCTAAGCTCCGAGAAAGCATAATAATCATGAGTGCTGCCCGACTTTTTGTATAAGGCATGGGTCGCTTTCTTCTGTAAGACACTGGCTCTTAGTTCACTGTTAAACCACTGTGGGAAACATGGGTCCTTATAATAAGCAAGAGGAATAAATCTATCAATGCCTTCATTTAGAATAGAGTAAAAAATGCTTACAGCAGAATTTATATCTTGTTCCTTCAATGCAGAGCTCCAGTCTATTGTAGCTAAGTAATTATTGAGACCGATATAATTACCTTTATCAAAATTGTGATAACTATAATTACTTGAAAGAGGTTGGTGATCAACCTCCATCTTAAAATCAATATCTAGAGGAGGGTGGTACTTATCCTCAGGAATTAGAACATCTATGCTAGGGTTAACAGTTAAGGAAAAATTGGAGAATATTAAATCTAGATTACGGTTAAGAATATTTGGAATGTTATTAAACTGATATAAGTTTAGATAGCAAAAGGAGTCAATAATTTGTTCTGATTTGTCAGTATTAATTCCACATGGGAGGAACCCCATACAGTCTTCATTTGATTGAAACCATGTTATATTCGGGAGATTGTAATCGCCCATTAACAGAAAATGGCAATTTTCATTTTGAGAGTCCAATATGTCTTCAACTGTAATGGTATGCTCTATGTACTTTTGCAATTCTAAGCTTGGTGATAGATATACAGAGCCTAGAATGAATGTTTGGTCATGAATTTGGACTTCAACAAAGACTTGTTCAACAGATTTAATTTTTAGGGATATTAGTTTAGATTTGTGAGTTTTCCTGATTGCAATTAAGACACCACCTCCTGATTCTAATTCACTAGCATCTATGGAACGATCACAACGATAAACATCATATTGATCTAGAGCTAACTCACCGTTACCTATGATT
Source organism: Meconema thalassinum (assembly GCA_946902985.2). Lineage (NCBI taxonomy): Eukaryota > Metazoa > Arthropoda > Insecta > Orthoptera > Tettigoniidae > Meconema > Meconema thalassinum. The sequence goes on from OX336393.1 coordinate 252,762,689, forward strand.
TCACAAAGGTTAGATTCAGTAAGGATTATGAAATCGTAATTCGCCATATTAATTGATTGAGAAAGAACAGTTAATTTTGACCTTAGTCCATTTACATTCTGATAATAACCACTGATATTAATATCTTTAGATGAAGAACTATTCCTTTGTGTTGTCTTGTTTATTTGGTGAGTGGGCAAAACCATAAAAAATCTTCATTTCGGGTGGCTGTCTTTTTCTTTCTGCAGGACATGCGAACCGAGCTACAACCTGCTTGTGAATTTGTTGATATGTCAATGTCCTTGATTGTATCAGAGATCATTACTTGACTTCCTGATTCACGTTGGTAGGTGAGATCACTTTCCAGGTTAATACATTTTTCTGCCTTCTCATTACTGTCCAAACTTGGTTTAAACTGGAGAGGGATGGCTGTTCCCTTGGAATGTAAGATAGAGTGCATCCAATCAGCTAATAGCCTATTGGAAATATGCCAGTTTGTAAGAATATTCTTAATTCCTATGTAAGTAAATCAATCTTAGATCAATAACTTTTAGTTTTTATTAACATCAACCCCACAATTTTGATTACGATTTTTTATAATTAATCTGCTTTATATACAATCAATAATGTCTAAAATTAAAATGACGTGCAAGATTTATCCTATACTCAGCCTTCCAGCGGGGCTTACCCTTACTCGGACACAAATAAAGCCAACCGGCCGATGAATTAGATGATTCATTAGTCGGTCGGCTGCATTGTGTGCGTGCGTGAGTTAAGGATCACTCTCAGGTGCCACCCCCACCCCTGGACGACCAACGTGGGAGGGAGGGGGGGGGGGGGTCAGAATGTGCCTAGGGGCGGCAGATATGTAAATCCGTCCCTGCCGGAGAGTGGGATTCGAAGAGTCATAATTCTTTCACTGACAGCAGTTGGAGTTAGCTGGTGATCATTCACCAGTGTGGTCTTTATAGCGAAACCAACACCATGAATACGGCGCTCTCCCTCATCTTTTCCCTTCCAGAATATGGTGTAACCTGAACTGAACTCTGTAATTTTACCTTCGTTGGACAATCTGGTTTCACTTAAGGCAGCAATATCTATGTTCATTCGACCAAGCTCATGGGTAACGAGTGCTGTTCTTCGCTCAGGCCTGTTATTGTCCTTCAAATCGAGTAACGTTCGAACATTCCAGGATCCTATCATTAATGTTTGGATATTCTTTGTTTTCGTTTTTCGACCGCAAAAGGGGTGACCCGCTGGGTGCGGCCTCCCAGCCGGCTGAAGGTGTGACTACCGATGTTTAGCCCACATTTTCTAGGGCCTTCCCCATTTGGGGTGGGCAGCGGTGATCCTAAATAGGCCTGCCCAAACACAGATGCAGGACCGAACTCCTGAGTAGTCACGAGGTCTCAGAAAGAGGACCATCACGCATCTGTTGCCAACGTGCAGGTCCGAACTAGAGGCTTCCAGTTTCAACCCGAAAACTTGCCTCCACCATCCTTATCCCATCGCCGCTGGACTTGTTGAAATATGTGACAGCAGGAAAAATGTGCCACAAGCGAGATTTTGTTTAAGGTGGATCACAGCTTGCAAGGAAGTGACCCACACACTATGATCTCGGAACTATACCCTGCGGCACAAAAGAAATGAGACGTGCAGGTTCTAGCACCGTAACTGCAATGGACTGCCGCAGACTCTAAATATAATTGAGTTGCGCCTTCACAGCCAGTCCATCTGGCATGACCTCATCCGCCTCCACGATCGTTGAGAACCACAAGGAAAGTTCCTCCTCCGTCCGTTTTGCCGTTGGGCCAATATATACGTAATGGGTTTCAGTGTCATTTCCTACACTGAGGGGACCATCACCCCACCTAAAGGGGCTCATCCTTCAGACGCCGTTGGCCCCTTCAGGGGGTCGAGTTATTTACCGCCGTCCAAAATACGGCGTTAGTTGTTTTTACAGCTGGTTGCCAAACCAGCTAACCCTCCTCCTTTCGCATTCCGGACTTGGGACATATACATTCCACATGGCCGAGAGTACGTCATGGTATCAATTTTCGACACCGCGCGCTCATTGTTTCTCGTACCACTGCCAGCTGGGTCTTACTACTGCCCGCTGAATCGATCGATCGAGCGGGCAGTGCATACTTCCGTTTTCCACCACTGCCAGATAGTACACTTCCGTTCGATCGATCGAGCGGGCAGTGCATACTTCCGTTTTCCACCACTGCCAGATAGTACACTTCCATTCGATTGATCGAGTGGGCAGTGCATACTTCCGTTTTCCACCACTGCCAGCTCGATCGTTCCGATCCACTTCCGTCCCCAATTTTCAAAATCACTCCCACAAATCACTCCAGCAACCGAGCGGAAAGATGTTACACATCAAAAATGGCTAAAGGGAAACAGCTGTTCACAGCTCTGAATGCAGCATAAATAGATCTCAAGTGATCCTTCGATAAAACTTGTAGTTGGAAATTGTAACATGAATATTTATTATCTTTCCTAACATGCAGTCCTGACTGCTAGAAAACATTGCATTCCATTCTCTCAATCACAAAGTCTTCTCCAACTTGTCACATAATGCCGTCTTTACTGTAGTTGACATGAATGAAATCAAAATAAATCAATCCTTCGCAGGTGTTATGTGTTACCGGCACGGCTTAACAACAGGATTCCAAGGCAGGTTTCCAAGACCTCGCGTCGCCTCGTCACTGCCTTCCAAACTGTCCTCACATTTACAAAATCTCGCTTGCTACTAGGAGGCTGTCTCTCGACTAAAGCATTCCTATTCATTTAAATACACACAAAATCTGTTGTCCACGCTTTTCTTTCTGGCATGTTCACAGTTTATCAGATTACCAAGAATTGCAAATAGTAGAATGACGAAGACATGACACCTGCTTCCTCCAGAAAAGTGTAAAAATAATACGTAGAAACTCCTTATAAACATATTCACACGCCTGTCTTATTCCAGTCCTGCTTCTAACCACCATGCTATTCCGAAGCATACTAAAGCGAAGAGAAAAATATATCACTAGACCAGATGATGTCAAAATGATATGTAGAGATTCATAATAATGCAAGGTGCTCCCAATGCAGTTGAGGTTATTCTTATTTACAGGTGCAATTCAGTCAAACAATTAGACCAAATTCTGTCAAGAAAAAATGCTAAATATCATTAAAACTAGCTACAAAAATGCCCTACTTGCTCTATTGCGTATTGAGTGTGGTCAAATTCTATTGTTAAATCCACCAACAAATCTACCGTACAGTAATGAATTATGTTAACTCGCATATCGTCGTTGTAGGCTATTGAAATGGTTCTCCTATCATATGACCATATCCCGGGTTCGGCTTTTTAGATTCATCCCAGTCGACGTTTCCTTTTGCCTCTCATGGTACAGGCATCAATCAAGGCTTTTCCCCATGGTGATGTTTCTACTCCATACGCCTAGTCTTTGGGACTGATGAATCTGCCATGTGGTTAGTTATCGTGGTTGATTTAGACATGTTGAAATATTCCCTGAACCACTGATTCTAATATTATACTGGGAACAATATCAACACTGAGTTTACACTGGTTCGGGTAGTCAAAATTTCCCTTAGTTTCCCGCCACAGCCTCTAATATCGCTTCTACAATGTATTTCACAGGATCTAAGACTTTCAAATTCACTAAATATCAGTTTAAACTTATTATACAAGTTCACAGTTTTTATGAAATAATGTTCTACTAGTTGTATTCGTAATATGTTGTTAAAAGAAATGACAATTTCTCAGTCTCGTGATTACTATCACAAATTGTCACTTATTATGTGCACCATGTGCTCGTCCACGTTCGATCCTCTGATAGCGTATTACATAAAATATGTCAAAGAAATACAAATTGACGTACTAGTCGTCGCAATAATTCGCAAAATACCTCATTTACTTACCGATTCCTTCGGGCGTTTGCCCACAAGTCCAAATCACCTAGATTTGAATATTCATCCGATTTATTACACGAACAGACAGAACGTGTCAACCAAATTACGCTCTCGTAAACTGTAATAGCGTCTTCCTTCCTGGCAGACTAAAGTGTGTACAGCGTACATCGTTTCATGATTCCAAAAATGCTATTTCGCTTACGGTATCTGCGATGTTTTAAATTCATTGGACTATTTCAAAAAAAAGTAGATAAACTCGTAGGAACCTCATAATCGTTTCCAAACATCTCGTAGTGTCATAATAAATAATAATTAATTAAATACATGTTGAAAACTGTGGTGAGACTTCCCAGGTACTTCCTTCGATGTTCCAAAGTGTAAACATGTACCTGGAGTTGAACTACTTTTATTGGCACGAATTCAAACCTCCTCCAGATTATTTCGTCAGCGTGAATTTTCAATGTTTTGGAAAGTGGCATCGATCATGAGCCTTGCGGTCTCATATCTCTCTTCGTTGGCCAAATACAAATTTCAGCAGTAAATTTTTATTTCCATATCCCAATTTACCAGCTTACCATTTAATCAGCTTTCCAGTTCATCATCGATGATACTTTTTCAAGTTCAATGCGTTGTAGATTCCTATTCGCTCATCTGGGTTGAAGTAATTTATAGCGTAACTACCATTGTTGTAAACTTCAGCTGACCTATGTGGGCCATAGAACAGAGATACAAATTTGTGGTTACTCTCTCTAAAGGATTTGATATCCCTGGTCTACGAATTAGGACTAAATTCCCCACATTCATTGGTCTCCTGAATCGTTTGTTCCTTACTCTTCTCAGACGTTTTTCAGTCTGCCTTGTGAGTCTTTCACGCGCAGCTTCAATTTTGCTGGCCTCTGATGGTTGGATACAGGATGGTATAGTCACAAAATTGTGCCAAATTCACCTAGGTTACACACCAAGGTGTATCTCGGATGGAATCTGGACGGTACTTTTATGAACCATGTAATTTATACAACGTGCCATCACAACCAACACTTCGGTCCATCTCCAATGTTGGCCCTCACAGTATATGCGACAAATTTTTGAAATTTCGGCCATTACGCGTCCTGAAGTATTCCTTTCTGGATGTTTAATGGACGATAGGAAGTATCCTATACCTAGCTCCTGCATAGCATGGGAAAACTGTGCAGACGTATACTGCGACCCATGGTCCATTAACAAAAATGTGGCTTCCCCGCTTCTGGGATCACTTGCCGTTTGATTCGTTGGATGATTTGGTGCGCTGTGGCCATTTGAATCGGATGTAACATGGTGTATTTACTGAAGCCATAAATTGTTACGACCACGTATTGGTTTCCCCTACCAGACTTGGAAATAGGTCCAAATATGTGTTGGGCATACAGTTTTCTTGGTTGAGTAGGCAAAATTGGACGTGGACATTCCTTTAACAATTGCGTAGGGAATTTATTACACTGGCATGCGTCACATATACGCACATAATCTCTGACAGTAGTTCCCATATCCATATCCTTGTCAATGGTTTTATCCGTACACCCATGTCCGATTGTGAGATGCACCAGTTAAGTAACCAGGGGTTGGGTACCACAGCACGAAGTTCAGTATGGTCTGGATCGACAAATTTATACAGTAGATGTTGGTATAGCACATAATCAGCTGCTAGGGCTGCCGGTTGAATATGGTCGGCATATTGTGCATCCATTTGCCTTCGAGGTACCTGATGATGTTGCGCAGTTCATGGTCACGTCTTTTACCTTCACAGATATGTCTCAACCTTCTCAAGGGTTACGCGCATTCTCCCTCGATGGCAATGGCATCAGGGGCGTATATAACCGGGTGTGTGTGTGTGTGTGCTGAAGGGGCTCCAGCCCCCCCCCCACGAAAAAAGCAATAAAAATTAAGTAGTGTTGCTATGGTAAGAGCATAAAATAATTGTAAATTTGGTGTACCCTAATCTTAACTTATTGGCTAAATTATAAACGATATTAAGATTGAAATTAGACTAACTCGTGATGTAGTGGCTAGCATTCTTGGCTGCCGCCCCGGAGGTCCAAATTCCAGCAGAAAGGTAAACATTTTTTTTGTACAAGTTTACCTATCTGCTTAGTAAATTGACAAATATTTAGATATTTGCCATCCATGGATCATAATAGAAAATTCATTAAATATAATATTTTATTTGTGTGTTGTGTTGTATTTTACAATTTTGTTTGTATTACCAGTAATTTTAGGATATATAAACTTTGAATCTTATCTAAAATAATTACACAAAGTTTTTCGCTCTAAGATATTGGTTGATATTTCCGGGTATTTTGCGGTGACAATACCCTGAGTATTGGCAACTCCAGCTATCTGATATGACATCTAGCGGTAAAAATGAGAAACTTACCAAGTAGGGTACATTTGTCACGTGGTGACTGTTTGTATTATGGTTTCTTGTATTGGTAAGCAGATCGTGGTAAATTCTTCGTGTTTATACATAAGTAATAAGTTTTACTCGTTGATAAGAGTGCAAAATGAGTAAAATCAAAGTATATTGCTCAGTTTACGGCTGTAAGTCGATGTATAAGAGGGCTGCGGATATACGTTTTCATTACTTTCCAAAAGATGCAAATAGCAATAGCAGAAAGGTGACGATACCAAATAAATACGGGCAACAAGAGCGGGTTGGATCACCACCACTACACTCACTGACGACAGGACGGGTTGTTCACTTACGCCGTGCCAAGCCACACCTAGACAGCCAAGCACAGTCTCGCCGAGCCAAGCCGTACCAAGACAGCCAAGCCTAGGCCTACACCAGCCGAGGACAGCCAAGCTTCATCAGTCAGGTCCTTTCCCGCTCTCAAGTTCATTTCCAATAACCCTACCAACCGTCATCACCTCGCTCTGCGATATCCGAGCCATTCCACTACGAGTCATATAGGCCCAATTTGACTTCGCAGGGTAAATACTTCCCATCCAAATCAAGCAATTCCAGTCTACCCTGAGTTTTAATACAAGTTAAACTCATCCCTTCGCCCAACCAAGCAGCAAATAATTTCTAGAGTCTATGGTACAATGAGCAAACTCAAATATAGCTTTTAAAGGTAACAGCACCATGACTCGAACTGCACAAAAACAAATACCAGCAGTCAACCGATGGTTGATAATATGCAATTGACACATAAAATCCAGTGGAACACACAAATTAGATCACGTGCATCGCACAGTTATACATATATACAATTGAAAATAACACTGTCATTATTTTAGGGTCCACATTTACTGATTATAACCGAAAAATAAAAAGTGTTCCATATCAAACGCGTGTTATTGAGTATTTTTACCCTACTTATCCAGACGACCGCAGCGCCCCTAGTGTTAGTTTGAGTTGCCAATACTCACAATTTTCCAGGATAGCCAGCCCCCCCCCCCCCGAAAAGAAATTGCATATACGCTCCTGAATGGCATGGACGTGACCCTCTGGGTTTCAACTTAATATGTCAGCTATAATATTTTCCTTTCCAGGGCGATGTTCAATTACTAACTGGAATTGCAGGATAAAAAGGGTCCATCTAGTAATATGGTCATTGGCCAGCCTTGTCCGTAGAATGAAAGTTAGTGCATGGTGGTCTGTGCTAAAGATGATCCCCTGCGTCCACAAGAGCATCCTCCAGTACTCTAGAGCATACACTACAATGAGTGCTTCTAGTTCTGGCGTGAAGTAACTACGATCATGGGCTCGCAACTTGCCACTTAGGAACGCAATGTAGTGACGTTTCTGATCCTCGTCCTCCTGTAATATGACAGCACTGATTCCTATACCAGGTGCATCTGCCTCCAGAATAACGTTCCTGGTGTAGTCAGGGTATTCCAACGTGATGCTATTTAACAACATTAGCTTGGCCTCCTCAAATGCGCGATCACAGTCCACGTTCCACGCCCATTTGGTGTTCTCTTGCAACAATTCTTGGAGTGGCACTACTAGCCCAGGAACATAAGGTTTTTAGGTCCAAAAAAATGTTATAAAGCTAATTTTTTCAGAACCCATTAATTTGACCCTAGGGAACAACATATCAAAATACTCGGGCGTACATGTGCTGGCTTCCTTGATTTCCAGGCCTGGAAACCTGGAATTCCAGGAATTCTTCATCGCCGCCCTGGAACGCCCGTAAAAACGAACGACTCGGGCTAGGTAGACAAAAGTAGTATCAAATGAAAGAAAAAAGCATGCAGACTCCGTATATAAGACTTAAGGATATGTTTTTCTCCTTTCGGGGAAGATTGTAAAAAGAAAAACGCGTGAAATTCAAAATTTTTGAGTTTTGATTTTTCCTGCATTTACTGCAACGACTGAAAATGAAGTATATACCAAAATATCATGCGTGATATAACAAAGACCACATCTTTAGCTTTTCAGACCATCTGTCATGTTTGCTTTACGTTTATTAATGAAAAGTTATAGCGAAAATTAAATGTGTAGTAGTTGACAGTGCAGGATTGCGTTGTGTCGTCGGGGGTTTAGCCTATTCGGTTAGCAACTGGAATGTAAAGGTTGAGCTAATTTTTTTTTCTACGGAAGCAACACATGAAATTTTTATTTACACACATAATAATTAAGTATGAGTTAAGCCTTCGAAATCATAGGAAAAAGGCATTGGATGAAAAGGTGTAATACAGGAGCTGGTAGTTAAAGTGACATTGGGTGAATCTAGATACTGATCTGTTTCATAACTATGTACTGCGTTATCACAATTTTGTCCGTGACATTGAGAGCAAATTTATGAACATTCTTGGCCGGATCGTCTACATCTACAACGCACTCCGCAGTCCGTCTTGCAATCGCAGGCAATTAGGAGGAGAAGAGATTCAGGAGCTGGTGGCAGGGTTGTGGGAAGGGGAAAAAGAGAGTTGTCAATGGCTTGCCCCACACTGTTGGATTGAGGTTTCTTCCCAGCCATTCTTGAACCTAAAATCAAACTCAACATATTTAACTCTCCTGAGAAATACTAGAAAAATATTGTTTACGTGTAGTGTAAAGGAAAACAATGAAAGTTACCTGCAAGTAAGTCCGCATTGAGTGCTGCCGTATAGCTTCCCTTGTTGGAGGAAGAGTCGCAAGTTCAAACTGAGATGTTAGAGCTTGGCGCGTAGTGGTCATCTGGTACACACGATGTCGAAGATAATCGATATTCTCCAATTCATCTCCTCCAGGATACAGTGCCCTTATGAACTTTCCTCCAACAGTGCAATCTTCGCGACTCGCAGATGGATTTGTGTATGTTTTGACAATTTCTTCCCGAATATCCACACTTTTTTGAAGCAATTTGTATGCCTTCTTCTTCCCCGTTCCGTAGATTGCAGATGTTTTATCACCACCTGAGACAGCATGGGAGTAGAGCACGCAGTTCTTCATGTCACCTATTTCATCTTGAATAGCACCAATATCGTACAGCTCTCCGGGGCACTTGGAAGTCCCTGGGTGCAACATGACGACATCTCCCGTCTGACGCCTGGCAATCAGCATTGCCAGAAGATCGGTATCGTTGCCAACTACAACTACAGACTTCCCCAAGCTCTCTATTTCCAAAGCAGTGTGCACGATGAGAGGATCGGCGTCCCCAGTTGCCTGGTATACTCGAACTTTTACAGCTTCAAATCTTGAAACAAGTACATCAATAAGTCGAAATTTGAGTCTCCTGTTCGTCAGAAAGTCCGCCTGTGATGCTGTCGATGTCGAATGTTCGGTAAAGTCGATATCAAAACAGGTCCTTCTTACAGCGCGTCGCCTTTGCTCTGCTTTTTTCGTAGTTGGCTGGCCATTGTATCCGTCGAAATCAACAACTGCAGAAGAGTATCGAGTCATAACGTGTCTGACGTAAAGGTCGCGATTTTCTCCGTATGTTGCCAGTCGAGGCCAATTAACAGCGTACATGAGATAGCCTCCGTCAATGACATACGTGGTCTCTGGACAAAGTTGATTGCCAATTTTTGAGTGCTTAAAGAGAGATGCGAACGCTGACTTGCCTGTTTTGTGCATTGAACATCCGTCAAAAATAGAGGGTGGAGTTGGCGCCAGCTCATAATGCAAGTACTCCGCTTTTTCAGTTTCGTGTTTTAAAACTCACACTATTCTCATAAATAGCTGACTCGGGTTTACGGGCGTTATTTCATTTCTGATCATCAGAGTACCGTCTGCTAAACATGCAAACAAATTCTAATCTAAAAATTAAAACTTTCCCTAGGATTTTTGTTACAATGTACCCTGAAAGCAGAGAAAACATTGCTTATAGTACTATTTATGAAATCTGCATGCTTTTAACGTTCATTTGATACCTTTTTTGTTTACCTACGTAGAGTTGTTTGGTGTTTACTTCCGTCCGGTAATACCAACTTACCTTCGGGTTAAATTTGTTTCGTCTGTAACTGCTGAATTATTAGACGTAAAACAAAAATAAGTCCACATCTATAAAGCTAAAACGATGCTCTTTCTTATTACAGGTCCATTTTTTCATGAGCTGCCGTATTAGTCTATAATAAACGTACAAATGAATTCAAACTTACAAAAACTTTGAATTTCGCGCATATCTTTGGTTACAATCTACACCGAAACGAGAAAAATATTGCCTAAAGCCTTATATATGGAGTCTGCATGCTTTTCTCTTTCATTCGACACCAGTTTTGTCTACCTAGGCCGAGTCGTTCAGTTTGTACGGGCGATCCAGGACAGCGATGAAAAATTCCTGGAATTCCAGGTTTCCAGGCCGGAAATCAAGGAAGTCGGCACATGTACGGCCGAGTATTTTGATATGTTGTTCCCTAGGATCGAATTAATGTATTCTAAAAAAATTAGCTTTATAACATGTTTTTTGAGGTTCAGGCGATATTTTGACTTAAATGCCTGGGCTATACAGTTTCAGAGTATGCCGGAAAAAGAACGGCGAAGAATTGCATTATTCCCAGGAATTGTCTGACATGGTTAATCCTTGTGGGTTGGGGAATTCAGAAATAGCCTGGATTTTAGCCGGATTTGGCTTGTACCCGCCCCACTAATAATTTGTCGTACGAATTTGATTTCGGACTGAAAAAAATACATTTGTTAATGTTGAATTTAAAATTGGACATCCTCAAATTTTGAAAAATAAGACGAAGGGTGTTGAAATGTTCCTCTTCAGTCTCAGACGCAATTATAATATCGGCAGCACACAATCTTCTCCTTCACTTCAGGTGTGAGGTTTGCATCCAACGCACGGATGAATGCAGCTCCAGCATTCTTTAATCCGAAGGGAAGTTTGCAGAAGACAGCACCGCACCAAAAAAAAAAAACCAATGTATTTTTGTGTTGTTTCCGACAAGTTTATATGGTAATATATTTGCATCAATCAAGGGAAGTTAGCTACTTTTTGCCTTTAATTTTTCTTAAAATCACCCTGATTTTCGGAGGTCTGTCATGCTCGGGGCTAAGCATTCGTTAAGTGCCCGTGCATCGAGGCATAACCGAAGGGTATCATCTGGCTTGATAACAGTTGCTATAGGATTCATATATGAAGTGGCGCTTTCTTAATTATATTTGCAGCTTCCGTCTCATGGATCATCTGAGCAGCTTCCTCCAAATGCTTTTCGGTCATAGGGTAGACCTTACGTTGGAATGGAGAACACCCAAAACCACTAGGTTGTATTCAAAATTTCTAATTTCGCCAGGGTTAGTGTTGAAAATATCCTTGAATTCATGAATCAGATCACCCAGTTTCCCCTCAAATGTTTCGGTAATTGCTTTGCATCCTTCACCTTTTCAAGGGTGTTTGTAATGTGAAACTCATCCATCACTTTCATGAAAATATTTATAGTTCTACCGTTATCATCTTCATCCTTATCAGCGTCATTACAACATCCAACAACCGAAATTGAATGGTATCAGACTTCATGGCTATTACGCATCAATACTGACGCATGAAATCGGCTCCCAAAATAGCCTCATGCTTAAGATCTTTTGTGACTAAGAAATTATAGTGGTACACATGTCCTCCAATTCCCATCGAAGTAGTATGTGCTTAAACAGTTTGGATATTGCATCATCACGAGGGGATATTGCGTAATCACATGCTTGATGACGTCATGGTGTGCTTGATGACATCATGGTTGCTTAGAGCGAGTACGTGCACGTGTTAGCAGGAGGAAGAGGTTGACCTTTAACCACTTGAAGCAGATAACCTTTGGCTTGTATATGCGGGGGTGATAAAAATTACTGGGTGTTGATGTCATGGGGGGGGGGTTGTTTATTAGGATTCTAACCGTCATCCGACACTAGAGCAAGCATGTGCACGTGCACATGTTAGCGTGGGAAGAGGTTGACCTTTAGCCGCTTGAAGCAGATAACCTTTGACTTATTTATGCTTTCGAACGAACATTGGCGATGATTCTCGAACGCATGGTCGGATTTGAGCATATAGGGTGTCGTAGGACTCGTGGTGAACCGCCCTTTGCTATGTACGGGATATATCTCCACCAAAATAAAAACTACCCTTACCCGGGGGTGAAGTAGTGTTTTTTTTGTAAGCATGCACACTTGAGGGCTTATGTAAGACAGCAGGCTTTATAAATGATTATTTATACATAAGGTTTTTTAAAATATTTATTAAGAACCAAAAAAACTAATAGATCATCCGCTTTTTAGTATCTCGCTAACCAATAATGCGATTTAAACATATTGGGTGTCGTAGGACTTGTGGTGTACCCCCTTTGCTATGGACGACATATTTCCATCCCAAAGTAAAAACTACCCTCACCCGCGGGTGAAGTAGTGTTTTTTTGTATGCATGCGCACTTGGAGGGGTCTTTTGTAAGAGAGCGGGCTTTTTAAATGATTTATAGATGAGGTTTTTTAAATATTTATTAAAAAACAAAAAACTAATAGGTCATTCGCTTTTTAGTATCTCGCTAACCAATAATGCGATTTAAACATATGGGGTGTCGTAGGACTCGTAGTGAATTCTCCTTTTGTATGAACGAGGTATGTCCACCCCCAAAATAAAACTACCCTTACCCGGGGTGAAAGAGTATTTTTTTGTATGTATGCACAACGGTGGCTTTTGTCAAAAGGGTCTAACAACACTTTTGTTAATATTTTCTGAACCCCTGATGGGATTTTGCCATAGGCAGTATCCTAGCACTTGGGGTGACGCCTCGTTTTTGAATGTATGATTCATATTTTGTCAAAAGGACGTAACTACACTTTTGTTAATATCTCGTGAACCAATCATGCTAGGGACTTGTATGAGGGGTCCTAGCACTTTGGGCGACGTCCCCCTTTGGGGGGTGAAACTAGCCCCCAAAATTGAAAACTCAATATCTTGGAAACTAAGAATCCTAAAATTAGGCGTGAGAGCTTTAAAAAATAGGTGATGACATAGGCTTTTCTCGATTGGTCGTTTCACCCCTAAAAAGAGTAAATAGTCATGTTATGAAAAAAAAAATGTTAAACACCTACAAATGATAAATGAACCTAAGATCTTTCGTTTTTGATGAAAAATAGCAGGGGTGTGAAAACAACTCCCAAATTGAAAAATCGATACTTTGGAAACTAAGAAACGCAAAATTAGGTGTAATAGCTTAAGAATTGGTTGTGACATAGGCTTTTACCTGGATAGATGATTTCACTTCTAAAACAGTAAATAGTGATTTTACAGTGGGGAAAAAGGTGTTAAACGGGTAAATATGATAATTGAACCTAAGCTCGTTTGTTTTTCATGAAAAATAGTGAAAACTACCACCAAATTGAAAAAATCGATATATTGCAAACTAAGAACCCAAAAATTAGGTGTGGTAGTTGAAAAATTGGTTGTGACAAACGCTTTTACCTCGACAGATTATTTGACTCTTAAAACAGGGAATAGTAATGTTACAGGGGGAAAAGGTATAAAACACTTAAAAGCATAAGAGCTTTGTGAAACCATGCTTTAATGAATGTGTGCATGGAGGATGACAGCTTGCTAATTATTATTATTATTATTATTATTATTATTATTATTATTATTTTATTATTATAATTACTTTTATTTTTATGATGATTATTATTATTATTAGTAGTAGTAGTAGTAGTAATAGGTAATTATGGATTAATGTGTTTATAGCTAATGAATAAGGCTACAGAGTTGTATCAGGTGTTGTACAAATCAGGATGGTCAACCCGTTGCCATGCCCCATGTATTTACCCAAAACAGCCAAAACGTTAAGGTTATCGGCCTGAGATTTTATAAAACTAATTATCGGAGAGGGTGAAGTAAGGTGTTGTTTTGGACTGACAATGGCTAACCCTTTCCCTTGATTTATGAATTGACCCAAAAGGTTTTACCTGACAAGACTGAGTGTACCCTGTTGCGGCCTTAAGAAAATCGAACCCGGACCTCTGTTGTGACAGTTGAGTTATATTAATGATGCTTTTTGAACAAACACACACTTGAATACTATCGCTGGGTTGAATCTGCACAGAGACACTGGCTTTGTTTGTGTAATGAGTCTTGGTGATAAGAGCACGGCGCTCTTGCCAGCAAGTTTCATATTACTCGTCTGCTTGATAGTGGACGTGCTACGCACCGTGTTAACGTACATGACTAGATAGTTGTTAGGTAAGTGTTGACAAGGCTCAGTGAACCTTATTACAACCTTAAAATGAAAATGAATTTCTTGGTATAGTCAGGGTTGGAAGCCAAGGCCTTAGGGTAGACAACCAAGTATGTTAAACACTACACTGTGAGATGGTCAAATGTTAATTTAACAGAACATATAGAAAAGATTTCTGTAGTTTAACGAATTGACTAACGAGGGAACGGTACGAAGTCGGACGGCGAATTTTGGTTTTATTTTTACATAGTCGTGAAGGTCTTTTTACGCTGAAAATGGTAGTGGAGGTCTAATTTTTCGCAAGTCCTTTTTAAGAGGGCATTTGGGAGCTCAAAGTCGGTGGTGCGTGCTCTAAATTGTACAGTACATGCCAGCACACGTCAGCGCGCACAGCCAGCGGCTGTCTTGCCTCGCCTACCCTCTCCACTCGTTCGGTTCTCCACTGACGTTAGTTGGGATATTTTATTTACAAAGATGAATTCATTGTGGAGTATAGAATAATAACAATGGTTTACAAACATATAATACATAATCACATATCATCATCATCATGCCGTTCAAACTGTTCAAGAAATGCCTTTATTCTAACACAGTCTGGCATGAGTGCATTGTTTATGGCATGATAGTGAAAATCTAACACAAAATGTGAATAATAGAATACAAGAAAACAATGCGCACACCTTATAAAAGAAAAATTGGTACAATCATTTCCAGCACACTTTTTATCAAACAAATTATGAAAATTAGTTTGCGAGACAGTATGAAATTCCGCTGTATTGTCAGTAATGGAATAACCACCCACTTTCCAAGCATATTTCAGCATTGGTACAAAACAATCAGCTTGTAATTGGTTATGCGCTAGCATTTGACTAGTTATAATGAAAAGTCTGTTCTTGGGTTTTAATTTTGACTGGCCGTGTAAATTACTTACTCGGAAAATGTTTCCCATTCGACGGACTAAACATTTTAGTTGTCGGAAAAGTCCAAGTTCACACAGCTGGCAAAGATACGTAGTTCCTTTCGGTATGTATTCCATTTGTACATGTTTGTCCGTCAGAGATTCAAGTTGTGCATTTTTGCCCTGGCCACTGAATGAATCTAGGAGAAGAAGATTTCTCGTGCGTCGTCTTGTAATTGCGGATGGAAAACGTTTTGGAACCAGGCACGTACATGCCCTTTGCCCATTTTCGCGGAAGATGAACAATCAATGACGACATACTTAAAGACATCGATGTAGGCGTTGATACTTTCTTGTACCCTAGGTCCAAACTTTCCATTAATTTCTTGGAATACGATCAAGAACAAATGTTCCATTTCTCCGGCTTTAGAAATGTGATATTGCACTGTGTGGGAGTGCGTAAAACTATTTCGGCAAACAAGCGTAGCAAGAACGTCTTTCACACCACGAAAATCATAACTTCTCTGTGTTGCCATTTCGTACTCGAATCGGGACTGGTCCGAATTCCAGATATTGGCATCCGCGACCTCTTTCTCTTCTTGCAATTCATTAATGAATTTTACAAACTTTTTAGCCTCTTCATGTCGTACTTCTTCGTCTGTTTTAAAAGTTTTACCGACGAGTTTGGTTACTTTTCGGAACCGAATTTTCAAACGCCTTTTAAGGTTTGTCAAGTAGGAGTCGCTCTGGAGAGAGTGTTTGGGGCAAAACAACTCTCTACCCTCACCAATCCAACGCTCAATGTTGGATTTTGTGACATATAAATAACGCATCCTTGTCTTGGTGAACTCCTCCTTAACATACGCTCGAACCATTGCAAATTTCCTAATTTCTCCATTGTGTTCAACGTGGTTGACGATTCCACAAATTTGTCGCCGAGTCTTCTTATACTTCCGTACAGCGTACATGTGTCCTTGATCCTTTATTGTTTCATAAATGTCCAACAATAACTCGGAATCATAATCTTCCACTGACTTACAGGGTCTTCCTCGGCCATCACACGACATGTTCTCTTCGTTAAACTCATCTCCATGTTTACGTTTTTTTTCGGTGGTTGTGTCCCCTCCTCAACGCCATCGTCGTCTTCTGAATCAACGAAGAAAGCTTCTTCCTCCTGAATAAGTTCGCATTTGTCCTCCAAAATTGCATCAAACGTTGTTTTTATATGTATGTACATTATTTGCTCTTTATCAGATAGCTCTGTAGCCTCCTGAATATTAACACCGTAGGCACTAATAAGAGCTGCAATAATGTTGCAAGCGGTCATTACAACGTAAATATTCCAATGCGATCGCCTGTATGTGGAATAGCCATCAGCCGTGGATAACTTGACCGTAGGCAGCCGTATGTGGTGGGGGATAGTGGAGAACCGAACGAGTGGAGAGGGTAGGCGTGGCAAGACAACCGCTGGCTGTGCGCGCTGACGTGTGCTGGCATGTACTGTACAATTTAGAGAAAGCACCACCAACTTTGAGCTCCCAAATGCCCCCTTAATAAGGACTTGCGAAAAATTAGACCTCCACTACCGTTTTCAGCGTAAAAAGACCTTCACGACTATGTAAAAATAAAACCAAAATTCGCCGTCCGACTTCGTACCGTTCCCTCGTAAGAGCCATACCATGAGAGGTATAAGTAATTGAAATTGAAATAGGAATCTCTGTTTCTCGGGCTTATAGGTCGTGTTCCAAGGACATTTTGTCGTCCTGACGTTTCGCTGAATACTGCGTTCAGCATGTTCACAGGTTACATAAAGCGAGGTAAAACAAGTAAACAGAAGATATATAAATAGTCAACAACCCACACATAGAGGCTACCATAGCAACGGCGTACCACATAAAAGTAATGCATCAAGGACAGGGCTGCTCGTCTGTTGCATCTTCTCGTCTACGACGGTCAATAAGGGCAGGCTTGAGGGGATTAAGGACTGGAAGCCAAGCTCTGTTCACACGTTCTGCTTCCTCCTTAAGATTGAAGCTGTTAGTATGCTTCAGGATTTCAATGGCCTCCCTTTGTAGCCTGGCATGATAAGACACCGTGGTGGACAGAACTTCGGTGTCTCCATATCTTATATCGTGACCTGCAAGTAGCGAGTGTGCTGCTACAGTGGATTTATCTGTTTGTCCCAGCCGGCTGTGTCGTTCGTGCTCCTTGAGGCGAGTGGCAATACTTCTTTTCGTTGTTCCAATATATACTTGGCCACAATCACACGGGATTTTATAAACCCCTGCCGCGGTATGAGGATGTCGCTTATCTTTAGCGGACCTAAACATGTCCTTAATTTTTCGTGTAGGCCTGTATATGGTCTTTATATCATGGGACTCGAGTAGCCTCCCTATTCTGTCCGTGACCTTTTTTATATATGGAAGAAAAGCTCTAGCCAGGGGCTGCTTGTCTCCAATTACCCTTGTAGTTGGACGTCTCGGATGGAGTGCTCGCTGGATATCTTTCTGGCTGTACCCATTCGCGCGTAAGGCCTCGTTGAGGTGTTCAATTTCTTGTTTTAGGCACTGCTTTTCACAAATTCTTTTAACGCGGTCAGCCAGTGTTTTTATAACTCCGTATTTCTGTCGGGGGTGGTGGTTGGACGTCTTATGGAGATATCGGTCAGTATGGGTCGGCTTACGGTAAACTGTATGTCCCAAAGTTAGATCAGCGGTCTTCGTTACCATAACGTCGAGAAACGCGATTTTCTGTTCATTTTCTAACTCCATGGTAAACTGAATGTTCGAGTTCTGGCTGTTAAGATGTTGTAAAAACAGATTTAATTGATCTTTACCATGGCCCCATATTACAAAGGTATCGTCCACGTATCGTAGCCACACTTTAGGTTTCAAAGGTGCGGTCTCTAGTGCTATTTGTTCAAATTGTTCCATGAAGAAATTCGCGATCACCGGACTAAGGGGACTGCCCATGGCGACCCCATCAATTTGTTCATAGAAATCACCCTTCCACAGGAAATAGCTAGCGGTGAGGCAGTGGCGGAATAAGGCGGTGATATCATCAGGAAAAATCCGTGCGATGTACTCCAGGGCTACCTTTATAGGTACTTTCGTGAAAAGAGAGACCACGTCAAAACTTACTAGTAAGTCACCAGCTTCTAGTTGAATAGTTTTCAATTTATCAATGAAATGGCCGGAATCTTTGACGAATGACTGTGTACCGCCGATATGTGGTTGAAGTAAGGTAGCTAAATGTTTGGCAATGCTATAAGTTGGTGATCCAATAGCACTCACGATAGGACGAAGAGGAACATTATCTTTGTGTATTTTAGGTAAACCATAAAGTCTTGGTGGTAAAGCTTCACTTCTGGTGGTTCCCTTCTTTACGTTTTCAGGTAGCGAAGATACCTTGATCAGGCCGTTTGTTTCACGAAGAATCCGGTTGGTAGGATCTCTCAGTAGTTTGCGGTAGGTACCCGGGTCTAAAAGTTCCAAAACCTTGGCAGTGTAGTCGTCCATGTCCAAGATAACCGTTGCGTTCCCTTTGTCTGCAGGAAGAACGATTATGCTCTCGTCCATGTTGAGAGTCTTTATAGCCTTTCTCTCCTGAGGTGTGAGGTTACTCTGCGGTGCCGGTGCCTTCTTGATTATACGTGAGGCTTCATGACGGATTTCATCTGCTTGTTCAGTTGGTAGCTCACGGATTGCCGCTTCAATATTGGCGACAATGTCTTCCACGGGAATCGAAGGAGGGGTCACTGCGTAATTTCCTCCTTTCGCTAGTATAGAAATTTCCCACTCTGACAGGTGGCGATTGGTCAGGTTAACAATTGTCCGTGAGATGTCCAGCGTAGGCGCAGGTACCGGCGCGGGCTGGTCTCTCTGTAACCGCTCAAACTTTTTCTTCTGCCGGATGCTAGACTGTTCAAATGTTGAACGCATAGAGTAGAAGGTGATACGATCTACATTTTCCCAGTCCTGATATGAGAGTGTGCTGCTGATGCGGTAGTGCAGCTGTAAGAGTGCCTGATCTGTAGTAGCGAGCCCCTTACGTGCAAAGCTTATGCGTTCACGTAATAGCGAACGTTCAGTTCGATCATATATTCTATGGGCTCTAGCTGAGGTTAGTGGTCTCTTCATTTTAATAAACTTGGGAATCATACCTGTGTCTCGGCATCGTAGAAGAAACGCGAGTGATGACAGAAGTTGCGACTTTTTCTTCCTTAACCTCTCAAAGCGACGAACTAAGTGTGATATTTCCTCCCCGTAGAGGCGAATTAAGTAAAAATGTAGACTTTCACGACCGGCGTTGAAATAGGAATCTCTGTTTCTCGGGCTTATAGGTCGTGTTCCAAGGACATTTTGTCGTCCTGACGTTTCGCTGAATACTGCGTTCAGCATGTTCACAGGTTACATAAAGCGAGGTAAAACAAGTAAACAGAAGATATATAAATAGTCAACAACCCACACATAGAGGCTACCATAGCAACGGCGTACCACATAAAAGTAATGCATCAAGGACAGGGCTGCTCGTCTGTTGCATCTTCTCGTCTACGACGGTCAATAAGGGCAGGCTTGAGGGGATTAAGGACTGGAAGCCAAGCTCTGTTCACACGTTCTGCTTCCTCCTTAAGATTGAAGCTGTTAGTATGCTTCAGGATTTCAATGGCCTCCCTTTGTAGCCTGGCATGATAAGACACCGTGGTGGACAGAACTTCGGTGTCTCCATATCTTATATCGTGACCTGCAAGTAGCGAGTGTGCTGCTACAGTGGATTTATCTGTTTGTCCCAGCCGGCTGTGTCGTTCGTGCTCCTTGAGGCGAGTGGCAATACTTCTTTTCGTTGTTCCAATATATACTTGGCCACAATCACACGGGATTTTATAAACCCCTGCCGCGGTATGAGGATGTCGCTTATCTTTAGCGGACCTAAACATGTCCTTAATTTTTCGTGTAGGCCTGTATATGGTCTTTATATCATGGGACTCGAGTAGCCTCCCTATTCTGTCCGTGACCTTTTTTATATATGGAAGAAAAGCTCTAGCCAGGGGCTGCTTGTCTCCAATTACCCTTGTAGTTGGACGTCTCGGATGGAGTGCTCGCTGGATATCTTTCTGGCTGTACCCATTCGCGCGTAAGGCCTCGTTGAGGTGTTCAATTTCTTGTTTTAGGCACTGCTTTTCACAAATTCTTTTAGCGCGGTCAGCCAGTGTTTTTATAACTCCGTATTTCTGTCGGGGGTGGTGGTTGGACGTCTTATGGAGATATCGGTCAGTATGGGTCGGCTTACGGTAAACTGTATGTCCCAAAGTTAGATCAGCGGTCTTCGTTACCATAACGTCGAGAAACGCGATTTTCTGTTCATTTTCTAACTCCATGGTAAACTGAATGTTCGAGTTCTGGCTGTTAAGATGTTGTAAAAACAGATTTAATTGATCTTTACCATGGCCCCATATTACAAAGGTATCGTCCACGTATCGTAGCCACACTTTAGGTTTCAAAGGTGCGGTCTCTAGTGCTATTTGTTCAAATTGTTCCATGAAGAAATTCGCGATCACCGGACTAAGGGGACTGCCCATGGCGACCCCATCAATTTGTTCATAGAAATCACCCTTCCACAGGAAATAGCTAGCGGTGAGGCAGTGGCGGAATAAGGCGGTGATATCATCAGGAAAAATCCGTGCGATGTACTCCAGGGCTACCTTTATAGGTACTTTCGTGAAAAGAGAGACCACGTCAAAACTTACTAGTAAGTCACCAGCTTCTAGTTGAATAGTTTTCAATTTATCAATGAAATGGCCGGAATCTTTGACGAATGACTGTGTACCGCCGATATGTGGTTGAAGTAAGGTAGCTAAATGTTTGGCAATGCTATAAGTTGGTGATCCAATAGCACTCACGATAGGACGAAGAGGAACATTATCTTTGTGTATTTTAGGTAAACCATAAAGTCTTGGTGGTAAAGCTTCACTTCTGGTGGTTCCCTTCTTTACGTTTTCAGGTAGCGAAGATACCTTGATCAGGCCGTTTGTTTCACGAAGAATCCGGTTGGTAGGATCTCTCAGTAGTTTGCGGTAGGTACCCGGGTCTAAAAGTTCCAAAACCTTGGCAGTGTAGTCGTCCATGTCCAAGATAACCGTTGCGTTCCCTTTGTCTGCAGGAAGAACGATTATGCTCTCGTCCATGTTGAGAGTCTTTATAGCCTTTCTCTCCTGAGGTGTGAGGTTACTCTGCGGTGCCGGTGCCTTCTTGATTATACGTGAGGCTTCATGACGGATTTCATCTGCTTGTTCAGTTGGTAGCTCACGGATTGCCGCTTCAATATTGGCGACAATGTCTTCCACGGGAATCGAAGGAGGGGTCACTGCGTAATTTCCTCCTTTCGCTAGTATAGAAATTTCCCACTCTGACAGGTGGCGATTGGTCAGGTTAACAATTGTCCGTGAGATGTCCAGCGTAGGCGCAGGTACCGGCGCGGGCTGGTCTCTCTGTAACCGCTCAAACTTTTTCTTCTGCCGGATGCTAGACTGTTCAAATGTTGAACGCATAGAGTAGAAGGTGATACGATCTACATTTTCCCAGTCCTGATATGAGAGTGTGCTGCTGATGCGGTAGTGCAGCTGTAAGAGTGCCTGATCTGTAGTAGCGAGCCCCTTACGTGCAAAGCTTATGCGTTCACGTAATAGCGAACGTTCAGTTCGATCATATATTCTATGGGCTCTAGCTGAGGTTAGTGGTCTCTTCATTTTAATAAACTTGGGAATCATACCTGTGTCTCGGCATCGTAGAAGAAACGCGAGTGATGACAGAAGTTGCGACTTTTTCTTCCTTAACCTCTCAAAGCGACGAACTAAGTGTGATATTTCCTCCCCGTAGAGGCGAATTAAGTAAAAATGTAGACTTTCACGACCGGCGTTGAAATAGGAATCTCTGTTTCTCGGGCTTATAGGTCGTGTTCCAAGGACATTTTGTCGTCCTGACGTTTCGCTGAATACTGCGTTCAGCATGTTCACAGGTTACATAAAGCGAGGTAAAACAAGTAAACTGAAGATATATAAATAGTCAACAACCCACACATAGAGGCTACCATAGCAACGGCGTACCACATACAAGTAATGCATCAAGGACAGGGCTGCTCGTCTGTTGCATCTTCTCGTCTACGACGGTCAATAAGGGCAGGCTTGAGGGGATTAAGGACTGGAATCCAAGCTCTGTTCACACGTTCTGCTTCCTCCTTAAGATTGAAGCTGTTAGTATGCTTCAGGATTTCAATGGCCTCCCTTTGTAGCCTGGCATGATAAGACACCGTGGTGGACAGAACTTCGGTGTCTCCATATCTTATATCGTGACCTGCAAGTAGCGAGTGTGCTGCTACAGTGGATTTATCTGTTTGTCCCAGCCGGCTGTGTCGTTCGTGCTCCTTGAGGCGAGTGGCAATACTTCTTTTCGTTGTTCCAATATATACTTGGCCACAATCACACGGGATTTTATAAACCCCTGCCGCGGTATGAGGATGTCGCTTATCTTTAGCGGACCTAAACATGTCCTTAATTTTTCGTGTAGGCCTGTATATGGTCTTTATATCATGGGACTCGAGTAGCCTCCCTATTCTGTCCGTGACCTTTTTTATATATGGAAGAAAAGCTCTAGCCAGGGGCTGCTTGTCTCCAATTACCCTTGTAGTTGGACGTCTCGGATGGAGTGCTCGCTGGATATCTTTCTGGCTGTACCCATTCGCGCGTAAGGCCTCGTTGAGGTGTTCAATTTCTTGTTTTAGGCACTGCTTTTCACAAATTCTTTTAGCGCGGTCAGCCAGTGTTTTTATAACTCCGTATTTCTGTCGGGGGTGGTGGTTGGACGTCTTATGGAGATATCGGTCAGTATGGGTCGGCTTACGGTAAACTGTATGTCCCAAAGTTAGATCAGCGGTCTTCGTTACCATAACGTCGAGAAACGCGATTTTCTGTTCATTTTCTAACTCCATGGTAAACTGAATGTTCGAGTTCTGGCTGTTAAGATGTTGTAAAAACAGATTTAATTGATCTTTACCATGGCCCCATATTACAAAGGTATCGTCCACGTATCGTAGCCACACTTTAGGTTTCAAAGGTGCGGTCTCTAGTGCTATTTGTTCAAATTGTTCCATGAAGAAATTCGCGATCACCGGACTAAGGGGACTGCCCATGGCGACCCCATCAATTTGTTCATAGAAATCACCCTTCCACAGGAAATAGCTAGCGGTGAGGCAGTGGCGGAATAAGGCGGTGATATCATCAGGAAAAATCCGTGCGATGTACTCCAGGGCTACCTTTATAGGTACTTTCGTGAAAAGAGAGACCACGTCAAAACTTACTAGTAAGTCACCAGCTTCTAGTTGAATAGTTTTCAATTTATCAATGAAATGGCCGGAATCTTTGACGAATGACTGTGTACCGCCGATATGTGGTTGAAGTAAGGTAGCTAAATGTTTGGCAATGCTATAAGTTGGTGATCCAATAGCACTCACGATAGGACGAAGAGGAACATTATCTTTGTGTATTTTAGGTAAACCATAAAGTCTTGGTGGTAAAGCTTCACTTCTGGTGGTTCCCTTCTTTACGTTTTCAGGTAGCGAAGATACCTTGATCAGGCCGTTTGTTTCACGAAGAATCCGGTTGGTAGGATCTCTCAGTAGTTTGCGGTAGGTACCCGGGTCTAAAAGTTCCAAAACCTTGGCAGTGTAGTCGTCCATGTCCAAGATAACCGTTGCGTTCCCTTTGTCTGCAGGAAGAACGATTATGCTCTCGTCCATGTTGAGAGTCTTTATAGCCTTTCTCTCCTGAGGTGTGAGGTTACTCTGCGGTGCCGGTGCCTTCTTGATTATACGTGAGGCTTCATGACGGATTTCAGTTGAACAAGCAGTGAAACAAACGGCCTGATCAAGGTATCTTCGCTACCTGAAAACGTAAAGAAGGGAACCACCAGAAGTGAAGCTTTACCACCAAGACTTTATGGTTTACCTAAAATACACAAAGATAATGTTCCTCTTCGTCCTATCGTGAGTGCTATTGGATCACCAACTTATAGCATTGCCAAACATTTAGCTACCTTACTTCAACCACATATCGGCGGTACACAGTCATTCGTCAAAGATTCCGGCCATTTCATTGATAAATTGAAAACTATTCAACTAGAAGCTGGTGACTTACTAGTAAGTTTTGACGTGGTCTCTCTTTTCACGAAAGTACCTATAAAGGTAGCCCTGGAGTACATCGCACGGATTTTTCCTGATGATATCACCGCCTTATTCCGCCACTGCCTCACCGCTAGCTATTTCCTGTGGAAGGGTGATTTCTATGAACAAATTGATGGGGTCGCCATGGGCAGTCCCCTTAGTCCGGTGATCGCGAATTTCTTCATGGAACAATTTGAACAAATAGCACTAGAGACCGCACCTTTGAAACCTAAAGTGTGGCTACGATACGTGGACGATACCTTTGTAATATGGGGCCATGGTAAAGATCAATTAAATCTGTTTTTACAACATCTTAACAGCCAGAACTCGAACATTCAGTTTACCATGGAGTTAGAAAATGAACAGAAAATCGCGTTTCTCGACGTTATGGTAACGAAGACCGCTGATCTAACTTTGGGACATACAGTTTACCGTAAGCCGACCCATACTGACCGATATCTCCATAAGACGTCCAACCACCACCCCCGACAGAAATACGGAGTTATAAAAACACTGGCTGACCGCGCTAAAAGAATTTGTGAAAAGCAGTGCCTAAAACAAGAAATTGAACACCTCAACGAGGCCTTACGCGGGAATGGGTACAGCCAGAAAGATATCCAGCGAGCACTCCATCCGAGACGTCCAACTACAAGGGTAATTGGAGACAAGCAGCCCCTGGCTAGAGCTTTTCTTCCATATATAAAAAAGGTCACGGACAGAATAGGGAGGCTACTCGAGTCCCATGATATAAAGACCATATACAGGCCTACACGAAAAATTAAGGACATGTTTAGGTCCGCTAAAGATAAGCGACATCCTCATACCGCGGCAGGGGTTTATAAAATCCCGTGTGATTGTGGCCAAGTATATATTGGAACAACGAAAAGAAGTATTGCCACTCGCCTCAAGGAGCACGAACGACACAGCCGGCTGGGACAAACAGATAAATCCACTGTAGCAGCACACTCGCTACTTGCAGGTCACGATATAAGATATGGAGACACCGAAGTTCTGTCCACCACGGTGTCTTATCATGCCAGGCTACAAAGGGAGGCCATTGAAATCCTGAAGCATACTAACAGCTTCAATCTTAAGGAGGAAGCAGAACGTGTGAACAGAGCTTGGCTTCCAGTCCTTAATCCCCTCAAGCCTGCCCTTATTGACCGTCGTAGACGAGAAGATGCAACAGACGAGCAGCCCTGTCCTTGATGCATTACTTTTATGTGGTACGCCGTTGCTATGGTAGCCTCTATGTGTGGGTTGTTGACTATTTATATATCTTCAGTTTACTTGTTTTACCTCGCTTTATGTAACCTGTGAACATGCTGAACGCAGTATTCAGCGAAACGTCAGGACGACAAAATGTCCTTGGAACACGACCTATAAGCCCGAGAAACAGAGATTCCTATTTCAACGCCGGTCGTGAAAGTCTACATTTTTACTTAATTCGCCTCTACGGGGAGGAAATATCACACTTAGTTCGTCGCTTTGAGAGGTTAAGGAAGAAAAAGTCGCAACTTCTGTCATCACTCGCGTTTCTTCTACGATGCCGAGACACAGGTATGATTCCCAAGTTTATTAAAATGAAGAGACCACTAACCTCAGCTAGAGCCCATAGAATATATGATCGAACTGAACGTTCGCTATTACGTGAACGCATAAGCTTTGCACGTAAGGGGCTCGCTACTACAGATCAGGCACTCTTACAGCTGCACTACCGCATCAGCAGCACACTCTCATATCAGGACTGGGAAAATGTAGATCGTATCACCTTCTACTCTATGCGTTCAACATTTGAACAGTCTAGCATCCGGCAGAAGAAAAAGTTTGAGCGGTTACAGAGAGACCAGCCCGCGCCGGTACCTGCGCCTACGCTGGACATCTCACGGACAATTGTTAACCTGACCAATCGCCACCTGTCAGAGTGGGAAATTTCTATACTAGCGAAAGGAGGAAATTACGCAGTGACCCCTCCTTCGATTCCCGTGGAAGACATTGTCGCCAATATTGAAGCGGCAATCCGTGAGCTACCAACTGAACAAGCAGATGAAATCCGTCATGAAGCCTCACGTATAATCAAGAAGGCACCGGCACCGCAGAGTAACCTCACACCTCAGGAGAGAAAGGCTATAAAGACTCTCAACATGGACGAGAGCATAATCGTTCTTCCTGCAGACAAAGGGAACGCAACGGTTATCTTGGACATGGACGACTACACTGCCAAGGTTTTGGAACTTTTAGACCCGGGTACCTACCGCAAACTACTGAGAGATCCTACCAACCGGATTCTTCGTGAAACAAACGGCCTGATCAAGGTATCTTCGCTACCTGAAAACGTAAAGAAGGGAACCACCAGAAGTGAAGCTTTACCACCAAGACTTTATGGTTTACCTAAAATACACAAAGATAATGTTCCTCTTCGTCCTATCGTGAGTGCTATTGGATCACCAACTTATAGCATTGCCAAACATTTAGCTACCTTACTTCAACCACATATCGGCGGTACACAGTCATTCGTCAAAGATTCCGGCCATTTCATTGATAAATTGAAAACTATTCAACTAGAAGCTGGTGACTTACTAGTAAGTTTTGACGTGGTCTCTCTTTTCACGAAAGTACCTATAAAGGTAGCCCTGGAGTACATCGCACGGATTTTTCCTGATGATATCACCGCCTTATTCCGCCACTGCCTCACCGCTAGCTATTTCCTGTGGAAGGGTGATTTCTATGAACAAATTGATGGGGTCGCCATGGGCAGTCCCCTTAGTCCGGTGATCGCGAATTTCTTCATGGAACAATTTGAACAAATAGCACTAGAGACCGCACCTTTGAAACCTAAAGTGTGGCTACGATACGTGGACGATACCTTTGTAATATGGGGCCATGGTAAAGATCAATTAAATCTGTTTTTACAACATCTTAACAGCCAGAACTCGAACATTCAGTTTACCATGGAGTTAGAAAATGAACAGAAAATCGCGTTTCTCGACGTTATGGTAACGAAGACCGCTGATCTAACTTTGGGACATACAGTTTACCGTAAGCCGACCCATACTGACCGATATCTCCATAAGACGTCCAACCACCACCCCCGACAGAAATACGGAGTTATAAAAACACTGGCTGACCGCGCTAAAAGAATTTGTGAAAAGCAGTGCCTAAAACAAGAAATTGAACACCTCAACGAGGCCTTACGCGCGAATGGGTACAGCCAGAAAGATATCCAGCGAGCACTCCATCCGAGACGTCCAACTACAAGGGTAATTGGAGACAAGCAGCCCCTGGCTAGAGCTTTTCTTCCATATATAAAAAAGGTCACGGACAGAATAGGGAGGCTACTCGAGTCCCATGATATAAAGACCATATACAGGCCTACACGAAAAATTAAGGACATGTTTAGGTCCGCTAAAGATAAGCGACATCCTCATACCGCGGCAGGGGTTTATAAAATCCCGTGTGATTGTGGCCAAGTATATATTGGAACAACGAAAAGAAGTATTGCCACTCGCCTCAAGGAGCACGAACGACACAGCCGGCTGGGACAAACAGATAAATCCACTGTAGCAGCACACTCGCTACTTGCAGGTCACGATATAAGATATGGAGACACCGAAGTTCTGTCCACCACGGTGTCTTATCATGCCAGGCTACAAAGGGAGGCCATTGAAATCCTGAAGCATACTAACAGCTTCAATCTTAAGGAGGAAGCAGAACGTGTGAACAGAGCTTGGCTTCCAGTCCTTAATCCCCTCAAGCCTGCCCTTATTGACCGTCGTAGACGAGAAGATGCAACAGACGAGCAGCCCTGTCCTTGATGCATTACTTTTATGTGGTACGCCGTTGCTATGGTAGCCTCTATGTGTGGGTTGTTGACTATTTATATATCTTCTGTTTACTTGTTTTACCTCGCTTTATGTAACCTGTGAACATGCTGAACGCAGTATTCAGCGAAACGTCAGGACGACAAAATGTCCTTGGAACACGACCTATAAGCCCGAGAAACAGTGATTCCTATTTCAACGCCGGTCGTGAAAGTCTACATTTTTACTTAATTGAAATTGAATCCTTAGCTGTTGACCCTACTACATGTAAGCTATAGCAATGCCCGCCTATAAGCTATCATGTTAGAAAAAGAAATTTATGGGTTGTTCTAGACGGAGAATGATTGTGTTTACTGTGAAACACAAATCTGAATTTAAAAATAGTTTATGTCCTACATGATGTTTGAACTCTTTTTTTATTTATACTTTAGACAAACGCTAACATAGTTGTAATTCAGAAGCCATGGCCGCTTCCTTTCCAATCCTACACCATACACTGAAGTTAAAATTAATAATGATCACGTTACAGACAGCCAGTTTCAAAGCCATGAGAAATAAGTGAACAAAGTATAAAATTCATGAGCCAGTCGGGAATTCAACATGGTGTTGTTTCAA
This sequence comes from Meconema thalassinum, assembly GCA_946902985.2. Taxonomy (NCBI): domain Eukaryota; kingdom Metazoa; phylum Arthropoda; class Insecta; order Orthoptera; family Tettigoniidae; genus Meconema; species Meconema thalassinum. The sequence goes on from OX336393.1 coordinate 252,791,765, forward strand.
ACAAAAGACAAGCGTTCTATAAACTTAACCACCAAGCTGTCCTATCGACCCCTAATTGTTTGGCTGATGGTGAAAATAAAATTAAATGTAAACTATAACTAAAACTAACTACACACTTATAACTAGAAAAAAGAAATGTAAGACAAAAGGATAACATGACAAATAAAGGACAGAAGGAATAAAAAATGCCCCTCAACCCTCAAGAATGTGGATTGATGGACTTGAAAGGAAGGAGAGCCATAAAAGGTAGATATGAAAGTAAAAGAGGAGAGGGTCCCGCTCCAGAGGTAATCGATAAAAAGGAGGAAAACTGGACCCATCTCAGAAATCCCTTGGGGTCGCCAACTTCCAAACCGATCAGCCGTAAGCCCCTGAGGGTGTAGCCATATCCAGGGTGCACCACAAGTGGCGGGGCTACATACACCCTACCTTTAGTGTGGCTTGAGCAAAAGGCAGGAAATAACATAAAATAAAAAGAAGGCTGCCTCCTCACACAAGGAGGGTATCAGAAAAAGTAAATAAACAAGGGTCAATTATGTCGGATATAAAGAGACTCCCTAAGCCTTGGATACCCTAATAATGTCGGAGTCGGTAGAGAACAAGAGTTGACCAAGTGTGGTCGACAGGAATGAAGACAGACAGGAGCCTAGCACAAGTCAGTGAAAGCAATGACGGACTCAGCTGGGGCTCCATGGGCGTCAACCTACATTCCACTAGATGTAAGCCCATGTTTGGGGGTGGTGGAAAATAAATGTTTTAAATCACTGGCTTTAAGGACGGTAACACATGGCATGCATTTATAATGCGATACTGCTCCTAGGGGTATGCAACATTTTATTAGATACTCAGCTAACAACAGTGTACATGACCCCTTATTATTTTCCCTAAGTACAGTACATGGGAATGATGACCATCATTTCCAAGCCCCTAAGTAAGACAAAAACGAATTATTTCCATTTCCAAACAGTTGGAGTGAGTTGAGTTTTCTAAACGTCAAACTCATGTGGTTTTCCACTTACACTCCAGGTAAATGCCATGGTTGCCCACAGACAAGTGCAAAGAAAATCAAAACATGTTATGTTTGTATCAATTCCTTACCTACATGACAACATGTACTTGAAATAACAAGTAATGAGCATTCTATATTAACAATAGTGAGATGGTTGCAAACTGCCAATGCTTAGAGCTCATTAGCGGCTTCTAAGGGAGGCATGGAGTACACTTACTTGAAAAACTAACAAGAGGAGTGTTCGATTTTCCCACAACACCCATCCTGAAAGTAAATTTAAATGACTATGCACTTAAGTCCATAACCACCTCCTTACAATTCCTACCCTTCATAGTCAATGGCACACATTAATACAGCCATCACTGTGACAGGTTATTTGTAAAATATCTAAATATCTGAGATTTATCTTGAAATTGACCAGAATTTTGTAAAATCCAATAAATTTACCACAAATTTAGCAAATACCACCAAATTGCTGCAAAATCGAACAAATGACTACCAGATTTATTGAAATGCCATTGAATTATTAAGGAATGGTTTAAACTACCTCAAATTTATATAAAATTACCCGAATATAGATGAACATTCACTAAAATCTACCAAATTTAGCCAAGAGGTCTACAAACCATGAAATGTAACCAATTGTTTTAAAATTCACAACATGTACTCAAAATTCCATAATATTCCCTTTACTTGTATGCTTTTTTAGTTGTTGTTTCGTTTACCACACTCCCTGCAGACAAATACCTGAACATGACTTTCTCTTAGACTAGGAGCTCCACATTTGACATGATAGCCGAGTTTCATGCACCGTACACTGAAGTTAAAATTAATGATGATCACGTTACAGACGGCCAATTTCAAGTTTCATAACTTCTTACTTTGAGGTTCATAACACTAACTACATTGAATTATTTAGCGGTTTCCTTTTCACAATTCCTGTCTATACTTTCCTCTTGAAGGTTGCAAGATGCTTGCAAGGTCCCTAAAATGCAATTAAATTTAATAAATACCTTATGATGGTTTGATTTGTTTAATGATATGGTGTTAAGACTATTTTTTAGGTCTTGACTGGCCTTGCAATAAGAATTGACTAACCAAACATGAGTTACCTATCAGGGAAACATTTTGGCCACTATGTTGGTTATTGACCAGTGAGTTTAGCTGTTTATAATTTTTTTAAATCATATACAACAGAGGCTTAAACCTATAGACAAACCGTGTGACCATGTTTGTTAAACAAGACATTATACCAGAGACAATTAGGATACTTATGTAGAGCTTACTAAAAATAATGTTGTGTAACAGTAAATGCTAGTCAACAAACAGTTATACAGTACTAAAAAAATCATCATAAAATACCTGAAAGCTCCTCTAAAATTATTGATCTGTAACATGTTTTCATCAGCTTGCTATGTATTTTTGGCTTGGAGGGGATTTTCAAGAAATAAAATGCAAATAGAACTGAAATGCAACAAAAATGATGAGCGCGCGCGGTGGCTGAGATTGATACCACGACGTACTGTCGGTTGTGTAGCTGTGTGGAATGTATATCAAATATGGTTTACTTCAGGGTTTGGAGATCCCATTAAAGATATTCCTACAATAAATGACCTTGAAATGGTCATTCTATCGTGTGAAAATATTTATTATGTGATATTTAATGAAAACAATTATGATTTATTAAATGTTTATATGTTTACTGTATATTTATTTAATGTAAGCACTTGAGGCGCTACCGACCAAAATACAGCACTATCTGCAATGTATATTGCATACTTGAAGGTTTGGTGGTCACATTAAAGGTATTCCTACAATAAATGGTTTTCAAGTTGTCGTTCTATGACGTGAAAATATTTAATATATGATATTTGCTAACAGGATATGCCACTGGAATTATTTTACAAGTACACTGCAGAAAATGGAAATTGAAACACCATGAAGGCATTGGTCGTTTGTGTTGATTTTCAAGATATGGAACGATGCCATGTAGGTATGTAAACGATCAAAGTTTCAGACCCATTGGATTGTTGCTACAGGTCTCCCCACGTGATTGGTCGCGGAGGAATCAACTCCAGTATACGGACTCTGGTGTAGCGTAGTTGACTTGCAATCCGTGCATTGAAGTGTTTTCCGTCAAACATGCCTCGACAACAGAGAAGAGCATGCTATAAACAACTGTCACCGTTTGAGAGGGCTCGGATAATTGGGCTGTGTGAGGCTGGATTATCGCTAAGGACTTTCGCTGCACGTGTTGGAAGACAGGCATCAACGGTACAACGTGTAAGGCAGCAGTGGTCAAATGACGGTACCCAAACTGGTAGACCTGGCACAGGCCCAGTGCGACAGAGAACTGTGAGAGAGGATCGCCGCATCATTCGGGTGGCCCGGATGGAACCCCATGCAACAGCAGCGCAAATTCGAGCAGCTGTGGTTCCCCACGTTACACATAAAACAGTTGGTAATCGCCTGCGTGCAGCTGGCTCACGATCCCGTGTCCCTGCAAAAGGTGTTCCATTGACCCCACAACAGCGACGTGTAAGGCTGGCCTGGAGTCGAGAACGATCGACGTGGGTCAACGAATGGCATAGGGTCGTCTTTAGTGATGAATCGCGCTTCTGTCTTGCCCGCAGTGATCGCCGGAATCGTGTGCGCCGACGTACCGGGTAGAGGTGCCACCCAGGCCTTATTGTCGAGAGGCACACAGGGCCAACACCAAGCATTATGGTCTAGGGATCTATTGGCTTTAATGTGAAATCACAATTAGTGCTTGTTGAGGACACTATGACTGCTCGACAGTACGTTGATAGGGTACTCAATCCAGTGGTTGTCCCTATGATGGCGAACATTGCTAAAGGGATGTTTCAGCAGGACAATGCCCGGTTTCACACTGCACTCGTCTCCAGAGAAGCTCTCCACGACATCACAACCTTAGAATGGCCCGCCAGAACCCCGGACCTCAGTCCTAGTGAGCATGTGTGGGACATGATGGGTCGACAACTGGCCAACCGTCCTCAGCCACCCACAACTCTGGAACAACTGACCCATGCAGTGCAGCAAGCATGGGCCACAATTCGTCAGGAAGCGATCCAGGGCCATATTGACTCCATGCTTCGCAGAATTCATCAATGTATTGCAGCTCGTGGTGGGCACATCCTGTATTGATTGTTGTCCAAACTCGCGGTCAGAGGGACCTGACAGTGTAATCATAGAATCACAACCGAACACTCGTCCTGCATGTTCAATTGCAGCAATGTAGCACCACTCCTTCTGGGTGTTGGAATTTCCATTTTCTTCAGTGTAGTTATTTTAATGACCAACAGAGTTCACTGTTAAGAAGGGAGAGCCCTATGTGGAATGTAGGATAACATGTAATAAATTATGCGTGATATGCCACAACTGTAAGGCTTGTGATTTTTTAAGATGCCTTTATACCTATATTAATCACCCAGTTTACAAGACTGATAACTGTAATGCTACGGTGAAAACAAAACAAATCAAAAATGTGCATTGAAAAACCAAAAAGTGGTTGAGCAAATATACAGTCAACATGCAAAAAAACAAGAAAGATATACAAATTATGTTATTAATTTAATTCAAATATATATATTTTTACAATAGGTATACACACCCAAAGAATACAGCTCTTTTTGTTCATGTTTGCTTTTTATAGTTTTTAAATATAACACGTGCTGAAAATTATTTTAGGGGATGGGGGTGTTGCTACGTTGACCAATTACACAATAATACCAGCTTTACGAAGTTCATCTTCTATTTTTAACAGCTCTTCCTCATAACCAATATGACCAGCCTGTTTACAGGCATGCAAGAGCTGTAGACGTTCGACTAATATATTAGGATCGTTCCATTTGCTATTTTTTATGAATGGTTTCAAATACTCGGGAAGCAGTTCATCATTATCACCATCATCATCATCATCATCATCATTATCATCCTCATTATTATAATCATCTTCATAATGATCATCATCATCATCGTCGTCATCTTTACCATCATAATTTCCACCTGTGTCCACAGTCTGTTCAATGGTTTGAGTTGCCTTTGATAGTGTTGAAAGCTTCTTTTTAGATGTGCTAGAGTGCTTTAACATTGTTATGTTATTATTATCACCATCACCATCCTTTTCACCTTCCCCAACCAACTTCTTGATGGGGTATGTTGTCTCTGATAGATTTGAGGGCTTTTGGGATGTGGGTGTGTGTCTGAACATGGGTTTTACAGGAGGTATTAAATGTTTCTCATCAAACAACTCGCTAACAGCATGAGTACGTTGTAGTGTATTAAACCTGAGGTTAATATTATCTTGAGCAGCACTATTTTTTTTGGACTTGGTTTTTTGCTTTGGTTTGAGTTTTCCTTACATTTACACTAGCATGATTATTAAGTTTACAATCATGATTGTTTGAAGATAATATGTCCAATTCTTTTGTCTTAAGCATTCCTCGACACTGTTTCGATCGTTGCTTTGAACAGCGCCAAATAACAGTTCCATTTTTATTGCTTCGTTTCACAATATATGAATATCCTTTATAGTATGCATAAGGCTTACCATACCTAGTCACGGATACTTCCATATCAACTGTCAAGCATAAACTAATTTCTAGTAAAGACAACTTGGTAATAACAACAATAGATTAATGTGGGAGCATATATAGATGCAAAAAGTGGGAGCAAAGGTGGGGGTAAAAGTGGGAACAAAAGTGGGAGCAAATGTGGGAGCAAAAACTGTGAGCAAAAAGTGGGAAGCAAAAAGAGGGAGCATATATGGGATGAAATGTGGGATCAAAGCATATATAAAGATGGGATTAAATATGCTAACAAATATGTCAACAAATATGCCAGCAAAAGTAAATACACAAGTCAAGATAGTTTAAAGTGCAAAGAAAATATGGGAGCAAATATGAGAGAAAAAGTGGTGTTTTTCTAAAACAACAAAACATAACAAACTTAGTCATAACCTAACCTAACCAACCCTAACCTAACCTAACTTCACCTTTCCTAAACTAATCTAACCTAACCTAACCTCACCTAACTTCACCTATCCTAACCTAATTTACCCTAACTTAACCTAACCTAACCTCACCTAAACTAACCTCACCTAACCTAACTTAACCTAACCTAACGTAACCCAACTTCACCTAACCTAACCTCACCTAACCCAACTTCACTTAACCTCTTCACCTAACCTAACTTGACCCAAATTTTCCTAACCTAACCTATCATAACTTCACCTAACCTAACTTCACCTAACATAAACGTTAAACTCCCAGAACAAAATTAAATTCTGGGCATAGTTGAGTTGGAACCCAAGACCTCAGGGATAACACCGTAGTATACTAACCACTACACCGCGAGATGGGCAAATTATCTCGCAACACAACACAAAAATAAAAGTTTCCTGTAGTGTAACTCATTGGCTGACAACCATAGTTGGGAATTCAAACCCAAGACCTCAGGACTTTTGTTTTGAACATTATCAGAAATATTATTCCATTTACATTTTGTTGCTGCTTATAGTTATAAGAGTTGGCATTAATATGGGAGCAAAAATTGGGAGCAAAACGTGGGAGCAAATGTGGGAGCCAATATGGGAGCAAAAGTGGGAGCAAAATTGGGAGCAAATATGGGAGCAAATGTGGGAGCCAATATGGGAGCAAATGTGTGAGCAAATCAGCTCACCTCGGATATCACCAGTGAGTGCTCATATCCACCGCTAGGTAGCGGAAAAACACTTTGCGTGTTGTATGTAACTATCTTACAAAGTTTGACTGCATGCAAAACATGCTTGTATAAGCTGTGCATATAATTTTAATATACAATTAAAACTAAGTGTTCAGAACTAACATGTATAGCCAGGAGTGTAAAGCCTTGCCATATACAGTAAGCACCTGTTGGCAGAAAATGTTTCCTGATAATAACGGACTTAATGAATATGAAACGTCTTTTGAGTGTCGTCAGTACAAGTGGAAAACCACATGAGTTTGACGTTTAGAAAACTCACCTCACCCTAACTGTTTGGAAATGGAAATAATTCGTTTTTGTCTTACTTAGGGGCTTGGAAATGATGGTCATCATTCCCATGTACTGTACTTAGGGAAAATAATAAGGGGTCATGTACACTATTATTAGCTGAGTATCTAATACAATTTTGCATACCCCTAGGACCAGTATCGCAATATAAAGGCATGCCATATGTTACCGTCCTTAAAGCCAGTGATTTAAAACAAAAGAGGTCTTTATTTTCCACCACCCCCAAACATGGGCTTACATCTAGTGGAATGTAGGTTGACGCCCATGGAGCCCCAGCTGAGTCCGTCATTGCTTCCACTGACTTGTGCTAGGCTCCTGTCTGTCTTCTTTCCTGTCGACCACACTTGGTCAACTCTTGTTCTCTACCGACTCCGACATTATTAGGGTATCCAAGGCTTAGGGAGTCTCTTTATTTTCCGACTTAATTGACCCTTGTTTATTTACTTTTTTCTGATACCCTCCTTGTGTAAGGAGGCAGCCTTCTTTTTATTTTATGTTATTTCCTGCCTTTTGCTCAAGCCACACTAAAGGTAGGGTGTATGTAGCCCCTCCACTTGTGGTGCACCCTGGATATGGCTACACCCTCAGGGGCTTACGGCTAATCAGTTTGGAAGTTGGCGACCCCAAGGGATTCCTGAGCTGGGTCCAGTTTTCCTCCTTTTTATCGATTACCTCTGGAGCGGGACCCTCTCCTCTCTTACTTTCATATCTACCTTTTATGGCTCTCCTTCCTTTCAAGTCCATCAATCCTCATTCTTGAGAGTTGAGGGGCATTTTTTATTCCTTCTGTCCTTTATTTGTCATGTTATCCTTTTGTCTTACATTTCTTTTTTCTAGTTATAAGTGTGTAGTTAGTTTTAGTTATAGTTTACATTTAATTTTATTTTCACCATCAGCCAAACAATTAGGGGTCGATAGGACAGCTTGGTGGTTAAGTTTATAGAACGCTTGTCTTTTGTTTGAAACAACACCATGTTTAATTCCCGACTGGCTCAAGAATTTTATACTTTGTTCACTTATTTCTTATGGCGTTGAAACTGTCTGTCTGTAACGTGATCATTATTAATTTTAACTTCAGTGTACGGTGTAGGATTGGAGAGAAGGCGGCCATGGCTTCTTAATTACAACTATGTTAGCGTTTGTCTAAAGTATAAACAAAAAGAGTTCAAACATCATGTAGGACATAAACTATTTTTAAATTCAGATTTGTGTTTCACAGTAAATACAATCATTCTCCGTTTTAAACAACCCATACATTTCTTTTTTTAACATGATAGCTTATAGGCGGGCATTGCCATAGCTTACATGTAGTAGTGTCAACAACTAAGGATTCAATTACCTATACCTCTCATGGTATGGCTCTTAGTCAATTCGTTAAACTACAGAAATCTTTTCTATATGTTCTGTTAAATTAACATTTGACCATCTCACAGTGTAGTGCTTATCATACTTGGTTGTCTACCCTAAGGCCTTGGCTTCCAACCCCGACTATACCAAGAAATTCATTTTCATTTTAAGGTTGCAGTAAGGTTCACTGAGCCTTGTCAACACTTACCTAACAACTATCTAGTCATGTACGTTAACACGGTGCGAAGCACGTCCACTATCAAGCAGACGAGTAATATGAAACTTGCTGGCAAGAGCGCCGTGCTCTTATCACCAAGACACATCACACAAACAAAGCCAGTATCTCCGTGCAGATTCAACCCAGCGATAGTATGCAAGTGTGTCTTTGTTCAAAAAGCATCATTAATATAACTCAACTGTCACCACAGAAGTCCGGGTTCGATTTTCTAAAGGCTGCAACAGGGTACACTCAGTCTTGTCAGGTAAAACGTTTTGGGTCAATTCATAAATCATGGGAAAGGGTTAGCCATTGTCAGTCCAAAACAACACCTTACTTCACCCTCTCCGATAATTAGTTTGATAAAATCTCAGGTCGATAACCTTAACGTTTTGGCTCTTTGGGAAAATTCATGGGGCATGGCAACGGGTTGGCCATCCTGATTTGTACAACACTTGATACAACTCTGTAGCCTTATTCATTAGTTATAAACACAATTAATCCATAATTACCTAATACTACTACTATTAATAATAATCATAAATATAATAATAATAATAATAAAAATAATAATAATAATATATATTTTTTTTAGGGGAAGAAATGCATTTACGCACAGAGTGTCGGGCTCCTGCTCCTGAGTAGCAGACTACCGACTAAATCTCCCCCCGTTACTTCTGAACACTAGCCTGGAACCGTTTAACACATTACTTCAGGCTAGAGTCATTTTATATTTGCCCGTAGGGCACTCTTCCATAATGAATCATCTTCAATGGTGATCCAGATCCGTCTTCTTTGTCCGGAGGATATCTTCAACAAAACTTGCTACAAGTTTCTTATGTTCTTCATTTTGTAGCATTACCGCAACAATATTGTCGGGAGATATCTCTACACCAATGTGATCTTGAAGAGACTGCCTATTTTGAACCCACCGTCCACAAGAGAAGAAGGTGTGATTAACATTATCTACCTCATTAACACAGTAGATACAATCTGGTGAATTTCACGGGTGTTGAAATAGTTATAGTTAAATTAGTAGGCTACGAACTGCTTTTAGATGCTGTCCTACCGAAATAAAATACACTTATGAACGAAACTTAGCATGTGAGCTTACGTGTACCGGTATATAAATCTTAGAGCCTAGTTCTTGTGTTGCCAATTCTACCAACAGCAACGCTTGAGAATTATAGACGGCGATGCTTGAAATCATAAAAGAACGAATCTTTATTACCGGTAGTAACAAAAACAATAATGTATCGCTTTCAAAATGTCAAACAACAAACGAGGTCCCAATAGAATATAATGTTCTAGCTTCAATTGTTTTCCTTTTTTACAATTTCTGTTACGGTACGGTACCGTATTTGAAAGGAAGTATTTTGTTTGTCTCATTTGCTATAGCCATCGCCGTCTATAATTCTCAAGCCGTGCTGTTGGTATAGAATTGGCAACGTTTAGTTGAGTCCGTAAATTTTATAAACACGTTAAGACCACATGGTAAGTCGTATTCATAAATATCGTTTATTTTGATATGACAGCATCTAAAAGCAGTTCGTACTAACTATTTCAACACCCGTGAAATTCCTCGTGGTAAGTCAGACGTATTGAAAGTTGTAGAAGTGAGTATATCCCGTATTAAGTTGCATGTGTAACTAATACCATGAATTTAACCAACATATTCTTCACTAATATTTCATTAAACTATTTCAGATGCATGGGAAGTGTTGTGTGCCTGGCTGTAAGTCAAATTATGCCAGCACTATTAAGATAACTGTTTATATTACAACGTTTTGATCACTACCGTACAGCGAGGTGGACGTTGTGTGTCTAGTAGGCCTAATTTAGTTTAGGTTTATATCTTCATGGCCCTCTATTTTCCAGTACATTATGAACTGTACTCAGTTGGCAAGTGCTTTGAGGTAGATTTCATTAAAGAGCTACCTATTTTTAAATTAAGTGACCAGTGGAACATTATAGTCACGACTGTCAACATTAACCTGGGAGGCCTATTGTGACTATGAGGAGTGCATCTGTGGACAAAAAGTGAAGGATTCATTATCAAAGGCAGTCTCTAAGTTAGTAAGAATGTAGTCTTAAATATATTTTCTGAGTGCGTCAATGACGGCAGTGAACATAGCAGCAAGAAAAGAAAACTTCAGACATTGAGGTATAGTACAGCCTTTTATTATTACCTTATCGGGAATCGACAGTACATAGCATGATAATATGTATCCTTTATTTGTGATATTTGTTTGTAGATTCAGCGGACGTTATGTTCTGTTGTATTTTCGGTAACATTTTGCCTCAAAATCTATGTGTTTACGCAGTGTTAGCAATTACCATGTGCTTGCGCTAGGCCTCCCAGATGACAGACGGGCGGTGTTGCCAACACGTATGACACGGCTTGAGAATTAATGGTTGGTTCCTCAGTTTAGGGGCTGCGACAACGCGGTCATGTAGCCCCGTGTACTTTGGGTGTGTGTAGAATCTGTCTGATACCGGTAACCGGTTTTAATTGTGATGCCTGTATTAGTGAGTGTTATCTGTTTTTTTTATTCAAGTAAGGACTGCAGACTTTGAATTTTTCAAATAGTTCCTACTTTTGCCGCCAAACGCCACTGTCAACGACTACCAGTTCAGAACTTAGCCACTAGACGTCACCGCAGTCGGCTCCTGGCGACGAACGTAGGAACCTAAGAGCGTTGTTTACATTCTTAACCTATATAATTTAGCTTCACACAGGTGTAATTAGTGGAAGGTTCTTTAACATGCCATAAATCTATGATATGGGACCGCCGGCTTTACTTCCCCTCCGAAGGAAGGCATACTTAGGGATTTTTAACGCTCTTAAAAATCCGACGACTTCGGTCGGATTTTGAGAATTGTAGACGGCGATGATATAGCCCATCAAGCAGAACTTTGATTCAGTTCAGTTACACTGGCGGAAAAAAATATCCCAACACCGTGAAATAAGGAATGTAGAGTACGGAATTTTCGGCAATATATTTGGCGAGGTAACATATTTAATTGATTAAAGGTACAAGAATACAGGTTAATGTCCGCGCGAGAAAAGCCATCGCAAATGTGCCACGCTGGTCCATTAATAACCGGTATAATCGCCAGACTGTTGAATGCAGGCATGCAAACGTACATGCATTGTGTCGTACAGGTGCCGGATGCCAGCTTGTGGGATGGAGTTCCGTGCCTGTTCCACTTGGTCGGTCAATGCTGGTTGAGGATGACGCTGGAGTTGTCCAATGATGTCCCATATGAGCTCGATTGGGGACAGATCGGGGCATCGAGCAGGCCAAGGCAGCATGCCAACACTCTGTAGAGCACGTTGAGTTGCAACAGCGGCATGGGGGCGTGCGTTATCCTGTTGAAACACACCCCCGGGAATGTTGTTTATGAATGGCAGCCCAACAGGTCAAATCACCAGACGGACATACACATCTGCAGTCAGGGTGCGTGGGATAACCACGAGAGTGCTCCTGCTGTCATAGGAAATTGCTCCCCAGACCAGAACGCCCGGTGTAGGTCCAGTGTGTCGACGCCGCAGACAGGTGGAATGCAGGCGCTCACCTGGCCTCCTTGTAACCAACACATGGCCATCACTGGCTCTAAGGCAGAATTGGCTTTCATCGGAAAACACAACGAACCTCCATTCCATCCCCCAATGAGCTCTCGCTTTACACCACTGAAGTCGCAGACGGCGGTGGTTTGGGTAAGTGGAATGCACGCCGCAGAGCATCTGGCTCGGAGCTGTCCTTCAAGTAATTGATTTCGAACTGTTCATTACGTCAATGTGGTGCCAACTGCCGCTCGAATTGTTGCAGACCCCGTCCGATGCGCCAAAGCCATATGCCGAATACGGCAGTCCTCCCTCTCGGTGGTGCCACGGGGATGTTCAGAGCCCGGTCTTCTCGCATCCGTATCTCCTCGTGACCACTGCTGCCAGCACGCATGCACAGTGGAGACTTTTCTGCCAAGTTGTTCTGCAATAGCGCGGAAGGAACATCCACCATCAAGTAGCCTTATTACACGGCCTCGTTGAAACGCAATGAGCTGTTGATACTGACCTCTTCGTCGTAAAGGCATTCTTGACCCACCTAGAGTCACTCCATCCAATCTCACAGGTAACTAACGCTCTCGCACATTACAGCTCGTATTTAAAGCAAACCAGATGTGCAATGTCATGGGGCCACTACTAGCGCAACGATAATGCGATTTGCTGCAAATTTGAATCAACGTAATCTTTCAGATGTATAAATATGCCGGCTTTCACGGCCGGTGAATTAAAACTCTGCAATTCTTCCAGGTTTGTACCGTGTCTTGTGTGGGGTTTCGCCTAGGACACCAAGCTGGCTCATCGGCGGGCTCTTGGTGTCCCCGCTCGGACCCCCACAGGAGTAACGAACTGCGCCCTACCTCCCTTTATATAGAGTGCAACTGCACTCCTTGACTGCGAGAACTAAAAGCTCAAGCAGCCTGAACCTATATACCATCTTTTTGGAAGCCTTCATATGGAGGTTCAGGCTGCTTGAGCTTTTAGTTCTCGCAGTCAAGGAGTGCAGTTGCACTCTATATAAAGGGAGGTAGGGCGCAGTTCGTTACTCCTGTGGGGGTCCGGGCGGGGACACCAAGAGACCGCCGATGAGCCAGCTTGGTGTCCTAGGCGAAACCCCACACAAGACACGGCACAAACCTAGACGAATAGCTGAGTTTTAATTCACCGGCCGTGAAAGCCAATATACCATCATTTTGGAAGCCTTCATAGGGAGGTTCAGGCTGCTTGAGCTTTTAGTTCTCGCAGTCAAGGAGTGCAGTTGCACTCTATATAAAGGGAGGTAGCGCGCAGTTCGTTACTCCTGTGGGGGTCCGGGCGGGGACACCAAGAGCCCGCTGACGAGCCAGCTTGGTGTCCTAGGCGAAACCCCACACAAGACACGGCACAACCCTAGAAGAATTGCTGAGTTTTAATTCACCGGCCGTGAAAGCCAATATACCATCTTTTTGGAAGCCTTCATAGGGAGGTTCAGGATGCTTGAGCTTTTAGTTCTCGCAGTCAAGGAGTGCAGATGCACTCTATATGAAGGGAGGTAACGCGCAGTTTGTAACTCCTGTGGGGGTCTATGCAGGGTGGTGTATTCTTTGGAATACACGATAAGACAGAGTTAGCCTTCGCTGCTCTTTGCTTAACTTCTTTCTTCCCTTTTTTTTTTTCTCAAACACCAACAGTGATTTCTTACTTGTTCTTTTATTTCAGCACCTTGCTTACTTTCTTTGTAAGTTTGTTGTAGATATAACTTCCATGATCAACCTAGCGGCATCTAGCAGCTAACTACTGAGTTCCTCATCATCTCTATGCTCAAGAGGACTTCCTTCCCAATCCAGCCACAAGATGTCGTCGCTATCTCCAGCTAACATCTCCATGCTCAAGAGGACTTCATCATCATTCCAATCCTCCAGACGTCGTCATCATCATCGCCTGCTAGCTTCTTCTTGAAGATCACTCCATCAAGAAAATTAATATCTAAGAAAGCAATGTATCATTGTTAGGTTGCTAATTTTTATGTATGTTCCTTTGTTTCCCCCACCCTCCTCCCTCCTCGATACCGTCGTGCTTCGTCGAGCAGCTCTCACTTCTGGACCAGTCGTCAAACCATACAGTTGGAGCCTACTTCATGCTTGTCTCCTGTCTACTTGAGACACTTTTAAATCAGGACGCCATGTCTTAATTTTAACGTCAACCGTCATCCAGATCATCATCGTTCATCAAAATGAGCTAAGTACTACTTCAATGGTTTTCACAAAGTTTTAAATGTTTTAAATTGCTTATAGCATTTCATTTGATTTTATAGACAGTGTGAAATTGATAAATGTGATGCAATATCTGCCTTCAAGAGATCTTCCTGATCTAGTTGTGGCTACTTCAGCTAACTTTTCAAAATGAAAAAGTACTTCTTGTACTGATTATCTGAGATACTATCTCACACCGAGGGATAATTTAAAGTACCCACTGTCTATAGAATTCAGATTTCCGCCGGGGGATTTGTTTTGCCCAATTCAACCGATATTATTGCTCTAGAACTTTCTACATCAAGTTATCTTTCTAGAAGTGAAATTGCCTGGTATTTCTTTAAATATGGGAACACATTTTCCTCATTGAGAAATTCATGTTGTATAACCTCTAATCAACATAATTTGTCTTCCTTCGTGGGATTTTCCGTTGCATTCAGCTACAATCTACGGATTTCTAAAGAAATAAACTTTCTCCAACTAAAATTCAACTAGTGATCTCCACAATTGCAATAACTTTTCATCTTATAAACTTTCCGTGTTGCAATAGTGAACTTTTCAACGGACTACAGTGCATAACAGTGCCCATTCAACAGCCATCCGTGTCGCGTTCGAACGAAAGCAATAAATACGGCCATAGACTTTCTCCTAATTCCTCCTCTCAAACTCCTCACTAACATATTAAAATAATTGTAAAATTTAGATTCTTTTCAATGAGGTGACGCTCTATAGAAGTGCCCTCCCATCTTTTTACTGTTTTCCATAGTAATTTCTGCATAATCTGTGTCTAGTACACACCTTAAATCATATTGTTTTTCCTCTTTTGTTAGGGAATTCAATTATTTCTACTCACAAGTGAGTTTCCCAACTCTCCTTTTCCAGGTTTCATGAAAGGGTAATTGGCGCCATTTTTCTTGTGATCCCTGCTTCAATACAATAAGTTATAGAAATTTCTTCTTAACTCTATTTTCTTGTTATAATTTCAAATTTAATATTCGTTCATACTTTAAGATTTCCACATAGGAATTCTCAAAGTGCATATATTGTGCCTGATTCTCTGTCATATCTTGAATTATTTATAATTCTCGTTATGAACTTTAAAGTTTGCTATTTTATTGCACAACTTTTAAAATCTTATTGAAATTTGTGCTCGAAGCAAGTTTTAAACTTGCATCCCCTTTAACATCGTTAAAAAATTTACAATTTGTTAGTATTAAGTCTCAGACTTTTGTATGTTAAAAATTGTTCATCGTTATTAATTGTAATTTTAATCAGCTTTATATGGTTTGTTACGTCAACTCTAAGTATTGTTAAATAAATTAAATTCCATTTTTTCGTTATATAAATTCCTAGAGAATAGCGGTCAGGCAGGTCTTTGTCTTCCGTAACTCTTCCTTGGCTTATGGACCTTTTAAGAAAATTACTTAAAAAGTAATTAAAGTTTCGCTACTTGTTGCATTTAACTGGAAACTTCAAAAATCTTGTTTAAAGCTCTTTTTAGTTTTCATAACGAATCCTAATAAGCCATCGAGACGAGCATAGCTAGCACGGAAAGCTTCCTGCTCGTCGAGATTTTCTCTATAACTCATGGTTTGTTTTCCAAATTCATAGTTTTCCTCTGGTTTGAACTTTTAATCGGCACCCCGCTGCTTACAAGCTCAACTTAACTTACGTGCAACAATTGGCATTCTTCCAACTCATCGAGAAGAAATAAAATCCTTACTAAAAGCATTCATATTGCTTCATCGCTTCCATTTTTGGGAGTATTTAGTTGGTCTAACGGAGATCCAACAGTACCCAAAATTAAAGTCATCTCGGCCAATTTAAATTATTTTCGCCTTTCAAAACCGTCGATTAAACCTAACTCCTTTGAAAGGATATACAATAAATCTGTCATTCTTGGTCTTGCCAGACTACCACCCTTCCCCATATTACCCAATTTTAAGCTGGGAAGGGAAAGAACAAACGCCGCTTGCTTGCAAATAGCTCAAGCTCCAGCCGCATTTCCCGTTAGCTACGGCCAGGCCCATACCCACTTTAGGTGTTTCACGGGCTTTGCAGTGACACTCGTCACTAACTCATTTAAATTTATTTTGTTTGCTTAGTGTTGGACTCTCGTCCTATTTACCCACACTTGTTCTTCATTCCGAAACCCACTTCCCTTTCCTTTTCATCTTCCCTTGGGGGTAAGGTTAATTCCTAGCAAAAACCTACACAAACTTTGGTCCCAGAAACCCGGGAGAATCCATTTGTCAATATTTTGCAAATCATTAATATCTACTTTGAATTTTTCAGCTATATCTTCACCGTGCAAAGCTTGTGAGGGGGAAAGGGGCCTCTCCTGTCTCCTTTGGTGTGTCCCTTTCTTTCAACTTGTTTGCTGCTGCCAGTCTGACAGCATTTCCAAGGTTCCACAGTTTCGTAAGTTATACTTTAATTTACCTATTTCGCCATGACTCCTCCAGAAAAAGACACGGATGGTAAGGATGAAAAACTTTCTTCCAAACGAGCTTATAAAGGGCAAATCACCAGATTCAAAAAATACATCAAAGAGCTAGATCCTTCACAAGCTCAACTAGATTTGTTAAAACATCGCGTAAAGGATTTTGAACGTTCTTATGAAAATTATTGCAATATCCAAACTGAAATCGAAACTTGTATGCTCAATCAAACTGATGATCGAGTAGAAGTAGAAAACCAATATTACGAAGGTATAGGTTCTGCCTTTAAATTAATACGCCAACTCGAAGAAGAACAGAAAAAGGACGGTTCTGTTCTTGGTTCCCTTCACGAACAACAAACCTCTTTTCGTGAGGGTACTCACAAGCCCAATCCAGTTCTACCCAAGATCAATTTACCACACTTCTCTGGAGATGAATCTACTTGGGATTCTTTCTATGAACTTTTTTGTTCCCTTGTTCATGACAATGAAGACATTCAAATCATTTACAAGTTTCATTATTTGCGATCTATTCTCCGCGGTCAAGCCTTGCAGTTGGTTGAAGCACTCCCATTAAGTGCTGAAAATTACCCCCATTGCCGTTAACCTGTTGAAAGAAAGATGCAGTAATTTACGGTTACGTATTCAACGCCACATGAAGGCTCTATTCAATTTACCTGCGTCACAGCACAATGACGTTACTAGTTTGCGTACTCTTATTGATACGACACAACTTCACGTAAAAGCTTTGTCCCAATTAGATCAACCCACTGACCACTGGGACACTTTCCTAATACATTTAGTGGTTTCTAAAGTCGACGTTGCTACCCTCAAAGCTTGGGAAATTGAACTTTACAAAGACGACGATTACTCTTACGCAGCCGCGGCTCGTGGTGTTGGAGCTGGGGAAGGCTCAGCACGTAGTGGCAAAATGCTGATATAACGCATTATACGACACCCACATACACGGCTGCAGGATTTTTAATTTCACGGTGAAAGGTGGGGGAGCTCAGAACAGACTTACAGATTGGCACCATTATGTTATTTTATAAAGCATTTTTTTTCCCCTAATTAAAATGAATGTACTTACCTAGTTTCAACATTCAGGAAGAGGCAATGCATTCCGTTTCTAATTTAACCTACTCCCCATTCTAATTAGTCCCGATCAGAGGAGTCTGTTTCACGGTTGTACACTACCAAACAATCGCAATTTACTTAGAAAATACTGTGTTTACCAGCTAGAACTGTAAGGGAATTGATCTGTAACATAGTCCGAAAGTGAACCCGATCTTGAGGGATAAATGGAAACAAATAAATAAACACAATTGTAGATATTAAGAGCAGTGAAGCTACTTGCTATTACTTTATATAAACACATGACCTTTAATTCATAGGTTTGTAAGTGAAGTCTGCCCTCCTCTCCTTTAGAGCTGCAAAGTGGTCAATGACAAGCTCATTGAAGTTCGGTGACTCCAACAATTCCTTTTCTGTGGAACACATTGCAAGTGCACAGTCGGCCTTCCTTCATTGTGTTTCGTAAAAATGTTTTCACTCGTTTTAGGGTATAGAAACACCGCTATGCCTCTCCTGTGACCCTTCACAATCAGCCTAGTTTCGTGGTCGAGATTTTTTCCCGATACGCTACTAACTGAATTCATTGTCTTGTTGACATACACTTACCACTACTGTAACTGGGGCTGCCAGACGTTCCGTTTTACCCGGAACAATTACGTTGTTTCTTGTTTTGTTCCGCGTTCTGTTTTAATCTTTAACGGAACGCCAAATGTTCCGTTTTTTTTGTTCATTTGATAGTATATTCAATTTTGCACCAATTTTCAAATGTCCCGCTTCAGAATTGATTGTAATATCTAGCTTGTTTTCTGGTGATACAGGTGCAAGTTTGAAAGAGAAAATGACTTCTATGTCTGTGTTAGATATATGGATACATGTTATAGATATATTAGGGGCAACAACATTAAGGAGTATCGTAGTCCTTGTGAAGTTAATACTCAGCATTTCCCCCTCCAATGCATTTACGGAGAGAATATCAATTGGAGAGATTATACAAACAAACTCCATTGTTCACATATTACAATTATGACGAAAATTGTAGTGAATTTTATCAGAAGGTACTTACAAATAAAATATGTTTGCAAAGGTTTGTTCAAATGAAAAGCATTTGTAAGTTGCTGGTGCCATAGGCCTATATGATATGTGTATTTGATTATGCAATGCTTATTTAATACATGAAAATGAAAATCCACAGCCTGCTTCCAGTCTCCGACCGGGTCAGGAATTGAATGAATGAAGCCCCCCCATCGGTAGGATATAGACTGTGCCGGCTGCCGAGGCCTGACGCACTCCTCGGGGCAGTGATGAAATGAATGACAGATGAAATGAAATGATAGTGGAGAGTGTTGCTGGAATGAAATTTAGACAGGGAAAACCGGAGTATCCGGAGAAAAACCTGTCTGCCTCCGTTTTGCCCAGCACAGAGCTCACATGGAGTGACCGGGATTTGAACCACGGACTCAGCGGTGAGAGGCCGTTGTGCTGCCGCCTAGGCCACGGAGGCTTGCTTTATGTGTATTATTTATTACAACGTTTGACGACCTTGGTTAAAAAAATACAATGGCAACCCTAACTGTAGTCCATGACACGCAAATTAAGACTTGCCACTGACAAACAACATAATTATTGAACTAATTAAGTTACACCAACGATTTTAACGCGCGAACACTTGTTTACGAATACGCAGCATGGGCGGTGGCATATTTTAAACAGAATACTTTCCTTAAGTCTCGGTGGATGGCTCTGCTAACCCTTGCCACCTCATGGTGCTATCTGGCGGAAATATTTTAGTTATTATACATTAAGGGATACCATTTGAGTTCTCAATAATGATTATCACTTATTAGTCATATCTAACTGTTTCTGGTAACTTGTCATTATTAATCGTTCGGAGAGTGAAAGAGGGAAAAGATAAACTTTCATGAGAGTGGTTTCAGTCTCCTTGAACAACTTTGAATGCATTCCACAGAATAAGAATATCTTGTCGTCGTTGGCAAGCCTGGCTTAGGCTGTAGTCGCCTGAGCCTTCAGCGATACAATTGAAACGAATGGAGCTTTCATAACCACGCCTCCCGTCCCTGTTACATAGGAAGGAATGGGACATCGAAGGCGCAGCCTAACGGCGCTACTATCCATCTGAAAAACATTCTTTATCAACAGTTCCAAATATATTGACTCGTGACTGAATGAATTGAGTGAAATTTATAAATGTTTCCAATCAATATAAATTATAAATTCCTCAATTAAATACGGTATGTATATTTATAGAATCTTTCAGGAGAGGCTCCGCCTAAGAGCCTTTAATGACCAGCCGCGCCTGCTCTTACGAGCATTTAGTCACCTTCATAAATGCTAGATGCTAACTCTTAACTGCTTTAGCTAACCAAAGTGAACCCTCATCCCCTACTTCTAAATTTGAATCATTGTCTCTTAAATCTAAAAGCGAACGCTCAGCGACTAGTACCCAAAAACCCGGGTCCAGCTCGTCTAAACTCAAGTCAAACGCCACTGGTTACCCAACTAGGTCTAGTGAACGCCGTGTTGCTAGTTCTCTCGCTTTAAACACTCAAAGCGAACCCCGTAAGAGTTTAAATGAACCATTCAAGTGCATACTTTGCAAAGATTCCCACGCCTTATATCTGTGTAAATCCTTTAAAGAACTGTCAGTCGCCGACAGAAGAAAATTAGTTTCCCAGAATAAACATTGCTTCAACTGCCTTTCACCTAAGCATTCTGCTTTTAATTGCAAAGTCCACCAGACTTTGTTTTCATTGTGAAAAAGCTCATCACACTTTACTGCATCGTCATGATCAAGCAAGGTCATCAGCCACATCTACTTCTCAGAAAAGTGACAATGCTAGCAGTTCTAATGCTTCATCTTACATTCAAAATGCCAAGTCCATACGTAGTGCCCAAGTACTATTGCCCACTGTCCAAATCGAAGTCCAGGATAATTTTGGCAACTGGGTCTGTACACGCGGTCTTCTTGATTAGGTGGCAACCCGTGATTACGTTTCTAATTCATTAATCAAAAAATTAGGCCTACCTGTAAACCCTACTTCCATTAATGTATCAGGTATAAACAGCTTAAAATCACAAGCTTTACAGTTTTCTCAACTAACCATAAGAGACACTTGTCACAGAAATAACTTTCTAAAACTTAATTGCCTCATCCTCAACAGTATCGGAGAGAATACTCCTAGTCACTCCGTCGATATCTCAGGTCTGAATATTCCTTCTCATTTAAGGTTAGCCGATCCTCTGTTCAATGTACAAGGCCCCATTGACATACTCTTTAGTGCCAATGTTTTCTGGAATTGCCTTCGTAAACAAATTCGTGAGTTATCTTCAAACGTGGTTGCCAGACACACTAATTTTGGACGGATCGTTACTTGTCAACTTCCTCATTATTCTCCCCAACCCGTATCGCAATGTTATTTCGCTAATACTGATTTGGAACAGTTCTGGAGGCTTGAAAGCGTTGATTCTCCTAACGTAACCTCTTCAGAAAACGAATTTTTGAGCAACTTTTCTTGAACACTACCACTCGTTCTCCTGAAGGCCGGTTCATTGTTCAGATGTCAAGATTACTCAATCCCCCCAAACTTATTAATTCTCAACCTAAAGCTCGAAAAGCTCTCTTTGCTATCGAGAGCAAATTCAAGAAAGAACCCCTCGTTAAACAACAGTACAGAGTTCATGGATGAGTATGAAAGCTCATATCATATGGAAGTTGTCAGCAAATCTGATGACGAATTGCATCCCCCAATTGAAACGGTTTTCTTAAATCATCATCCCGTGTGGAAAAACCCTCTTGTAAATGATAAAATTCGAGTCGTTTTTAATGGGTCATCACCTGATCTTAATGGCAACAGTCTTAACGATACTCTTTACTCTGGTCCCGTTATTCAGTCAGATTTATCTGCTATACTGTTAAATTTTCGATTATTTCCCATAGCTGTTATAGCGGACATCAAACAGATGTACCGTCAGGATTTAATTCAACCCGAACAACACGATCTCCAAAGAATCTTGTGGCGCGACGAAATCAGCAAGCCCATTAAAATATTTCGCTTAAAGACGGTCACTTATGGCTTAAAACCTTCCGCTTTCCTTGCTATCCGATCCCTACATATGTTAGCCTCTCAAGATGGTCATTTATTTGATTCTAAAGCTTCTGAAGCACTAACTACATCTTTTTATGTAGACGACTATCTCCAGTCCTTCCCGACTCTTGAGGAAGCGTTTTTCGTGTCACTAGAACTTCAGGCATTGTTGAAGAATGGAGGATTCCCACTTCATAAGTGGAATTCCAACTCCCATGAGTTTCTTGCCCAGTTTCCCATAGAAGATGTAGACCCCTCTTCCCTCAACATCTGCGGAGATTCTGAATCCATAAAAACTCTTGGAGTTCACTGGTGCAGTCGCACTGATACTCTCATCTATAAAGTATCGCTTTCCAAAGAGCTCCCCAACACAAAAAGGCAAATTCTCTCTGAAATTGCAAATATTGTTGATCCACTTCATTTCCTTGCTCCGGTTATTGTTATAGCCAAGCTTTTCATGCAAGAGTTATGGTCGCTCGATTGTGAATGGGACGAAACTGTTCCCCTTTCTTTTCTTAATAGATGGCTTTCTTTTCGTAAAAGTTTGCTTGATCTTTCGCTCATTGAAATTCCAAGAAATATAATTAACGCTCATCCTAACACATCTTTCTTCCTTCATGTGCTTGCCGACAGCTCCGAGAAAGCTTACGGTTGCTGTGCATATTTGGTTTATCGCAATTCACTAAATGAATCTTCATTTTCAAACCTTGTTTGCTCTAAGTCTAAAGTTGCTCCTCTTAAAACTATTACTTTGCCTAGGCTTGAACTGTGTGCTGCACTCATGGCCGCTGAAACTTCCAAAAAAACTGCAGAAAGTTTTAAAAGTAGAATTTTCGCAAACATATTTGTGGAGCGATTCCATGATTACTCTTTCTTGGATCGCAAAGAAACCCACCCACTGGCAAACCTTTGTTGCTAACAGAGTTTCCAGAGTTCAAACCCTTTCCTCTGGATGTCAATGGAAACATGTTCCCAGCGCTGATAACCCCGCTGACATCATCTCACGTGGTTGTTTACCCTCTCAATTGGCAGCATCTCAGTTGTATAGGTATGGGCCCCCATGGTTAATTGAAGACTTTTCTTGTTGGCCTTCTAAACCTCCAGTCACAAACTCCAACTTGCCTGACGCTAAAGTATCTAAATCTACTGCTTCCTGTCTTGTTTCCAACGCTTCGTTTCCCTTGTTGGCACGTTATTCTTCTTTACATAAACTGATTCGAATTTTTGCCTATCTACTCAGATGGAAATATCTTGTTGTTGATCAACCTGTTCTTCCTAAACCGCATCTGACCAATCACGAATTAAATCTCGCCACTAGTAAAGTTTTGCAGCTAACTCGGCAGGAGGCCTTTTCTTCTGAATTGTCTTTGCTCTCAGCTAACAAAGATCTTCCTAAATCTAGTCGTCTTCGCGCTTTAGCCCCCTTCCTTGATGACAATGGGTTACTCAGGGTAGGTGGTAGGCTTTCGCATTCTTCACTTTCTGAAGACAAAAAGCATCCTCTTATTTTGCCCTCTAAGCATCACGTAACTTTCTTAATCCTACGTGACTTTTATTATCGTAACCTGCACGTTGGTACACGCACCCTGCTTTGCTTCTTAAGGGAAAAGTACTGGATCATAAATGGAGTTCATGAAGTTTCCTCTGTAATTCACAAATGCATTCCTTGCTTTAAAGCGAAACCTAAAGTCAATACTCAATTAATGAGCTAGTGGAGACTCCTAATGGATAGCTCCACTCAGGGAGTGGCGCCCCTGCCCAAGCAGCCCCAGGTCCCTCTGGCCCGGAGGGTAGTCCCTGGCAAGGGTGGGGTAGACAGGGCTCCTTAGCCACAGTGAAGGCAACCTGTCTAGGGGTGACAACCCCGAATAATAAGCCTCTCAAGCTAACAACTTGAGCAGTACCTTGGACAGTGACTCGTCGCTGCCCCATGAAGAATGATCTTCAACTGAGCATGGAGGAAAATTTCGCTAAATGCACTACCCCAGGTGGTAACCAATCCACCGTTGCCCATGGCAACGTTAGCGGACCTTCGGATTCTGGGGAGTCCGCACTAACATGCTTTAAGGATGAGTCGGAGCATCCTGAAATTCCTGGACGTAAACTCAGATCAAGACGGCAAAGTTTCTTCGCAACATTTAACGCCAATTCACTGCTCAAAGTGGGTAAACTGAAACATCTGACAGACTCACTAACACGACATAACATAGTACTGACAGCAGTACAGGAAACCAGATTCACTGATGACCATGCCCTTGAATCCCAAGGGTACAGAATCCTCAAAGGAAAAGTCGGTCAGCGAGTAATGAAGAACGTACCCCACTTAGGTACAGGATTTATAATCAGCCATAAGATACTGGATTCAGTCATCGACTTTAGTTCTCCAAGCAGTCGTGTATCTATCCTCTCTCTCAAATGTGCTAACAAGGGCTACACTTTAGTCAATGTACACGCCCCAACCAACCAGGACAACAAGCGCAACCCAGACAGAACTGACAAATTCTGGGAAGACCTAGTAGATATTCTCTCTAAAATCCCAGACCGACATACCACCATACTGCTTGGTGACTTCAATGCCCAGTTAGGAAGGGAGAAAAAATACAGAAACATAGTGGGCAACTATCCAGCGCATAAACGAACTAATCGCAATGGAGAACGATTGGTGGAACTGTGCAGGGCTTTCGACTTGGTTATGAAGTCTACAGCATTTAAACATCTGCCAAGAAAGCAAAAGACTTGGATCTCTCCTAACATCAACCTGGGTGAATTCCAGATAGATCATGTGGCCATCTCAAGAAAATCCCAAAAGGAAATACAAAACGTGAAGGTATTAAGAAGCGCCAATCTGGACTCAGACCACTACCTCTCAAAGATCAAACTGCGACTCCAACCTAGAAACAATAGATTACACAGAACCTCCAAGATGGTCAGATTTGATATAGAGCGACTTAAGAACAATCAAGAAGTCAGTCGAAGACTGAACAGTGCAGATCTTAACAACTGGGACCAACTGAAAGAAGCTCTTGTCAAGACGGCTAGTGAACTTGCTCCCCTCACTAGAAGAAAGAAACATCCGTGGAGGACTGAAGACTGTGACAACACAATAGCTCAAAGACAGACAGCCTGGATGAAATGGAACTCTAAAAGACTAAGGAAAATTGGGAGAACTACTTGGAACAAAGGAAGCTTACAACCAAGATAATCCGAGGAACCAAACGGGCCTTCACACGCAACCAACTAACCCAAATCGAAGAGAACTTCGCTAAAAATAACACCAGAGACTTTTACAAAACATTCAAGCAGT
Organism: Meconema thalassinum; assembly: GCA_946902985.2. Taxonomy (NCBI): domain Eukaryota; kingdom Metazoa; phylum Arthropoda; class Insecta; order Orthoptera; family Tettigoniidae; genus Meconema; species Meconema thalassinum. Next base: position 252,817,106 of record OX336393.1, read on the forward strand.
CACTCGGAAAATACACTCCACCAAGTCTCCACTTCAAAGACTCACAGGGCAAACTGGCTTTTAACGACAAGGACAACTGTCGCCTCTTAGCTCAGTACTTTAAGAACTTGCTCAACTGTGATTCACCCAGCGAAGACTTTGACTACATACAAACAACACCAAACCCGGACTCGCTGCCTCCTTCACTGGAAGAAGTTCGTGAAATCATTCAACTTCTTAAGAACAACAAGGCAGCTGGAGAGGACTCCATTGTTGGTGAACTCTGGAAATGTGCTGGAAGCAATGCTGTGTGCAAACTCACCGAGATCATACAGAACATCTGGGAAACAGAGAAATTACCACCTGACTGGACCTCAGCTCTGATCCATCCCCTCCACAAGAAAGGAGATTTTACTGACCTAAACAACTACCGTGGGATTTCTCTCGTCCCGGTAACATACAAGATTTTCTCCAAGGCATTACTAACACGGGCAGAAAGTCAACTGGACAGTCAACTCGGAGAATATCAGGGAGGCTTCAGGAAGGGCCGATCCTGTGCTGAACAGATCCTCAACCTGAAAACTGTACTTGCATACTCCAAATTGAGAAACCGCAAGGTGGTTGTCACCTTTGTTGATTTTAGGAAGGCCTACGACTCTGTTGATAGGGAAACACTTAATAGAATTCTCCAAGAACTAGGGTTAGACAACAAAACCCGCAAACTCATTCTAGAAACCTTGACCAATACCCATTCCAAGGTTAAATTTAGAGGCGAGGTCTCAGCAAGCTTCGAGATAAAAACAGGGGTGAGACAAGGGGATGGACTTTCTCCACTTCTTTTCAACTGTGTCCTTGAAAAGGTTGTGAGAGAATGGCGCAAGGAACTGACCAATATGGGTGTCCAGAGTGGGATATACCTGGGGCGTAGGAAGGAAGGACTGGTTGTAGATTGCCTGGCCTTTGCTGACGACATGGCACTTATTGCCGATTCTCTGGATACAGCAACAATGCAGGTCAATTGCCTCAGAAGACAGGCAGCCAAAGTGGGTCTTCAAGTGTCGCTGGAAAAAACAGAATTCTTCACCAACATCAAAGAAGCTAACAGAGAGATGCTACTAGAACAGGGAAAAATCAAGAGGATTGAGAAATTTAAGTATCTCGGCGAATGGATTGAACCCAACTTATCAGAAAGAGCATCATTATCCATGAGAGTCAACAAGCTGGAACTGGCTTATCGACTGACAAAGAACATCTACAACAAGAAATGCCTGTCACGCAACCTGAAACTGAAGCACTACACCTCAGTCATACGACCAGAAGCCCTGTATGCCATGGAGTGTCTCTCATTGAACCGAAGTGGTCTGATGGAGAAAATGGAAGTCAGAGAGAGGAGAATTCTCAGGAAGATCCTAGGTCCGGTAAAGGAAGATGAGGAATACCGTAGGCGGCACAATTCCGAGCTCTACGAACATATAGAAAGGCTCTCTGACTGTGCTAGGAAAAGGAGAGTAGCATTCTATGGTCATGTGGCAAGATTGCCTCCCAAAAGACTGACCAATAGGCTGTTCACTTTCTGGCAGAACAAGAAGGTTCGTACCACTTGGCTGACAGAAACTGAGAAAGACATTAATGAACTGGGAATATCAGATCTTCAAGACAGGCAATCTGTGAGACATGCCCTGAAGGAAGTCCATGGATTTCAGGAAAAACCCCGGAAGAAAGGTACCCCTTGGACAGATGAAAGGAAGGAGTTACACCGGCAGAAAATGCGACAACACTGGGCAAAGATCAAAGCTCAACAGTTGAACAAGCGTGGTCCAAAGTAGGCCCATTCGAAACAAGAAGAAGAAGAAGAGCGATCTACCCTCTTTCCACTTTTCTCCTATACGTCCTTTTGCTTTAACTGGTGTGGACTATATGGGTCCGTTTCAATATCAATGCAATTCCCCTGAAGCTAAACGCAAATTGTTTGGAAAAATCTATGTTTCTCTTTTCATTTGCATGGTTACTGGCGCGATTCATCTGGAACTAGCAACAAATGCCTCTACTTCTTACTTTTTGTCAGCCGTCTCTCGCGTCACTGCTAGGCGTGGCGTTCCCTCTGAGATGTTCTCCGATAACGCCTCCACTTTTCAAGGCGCAGCTTCCTTGTGGAAGAAAGCTCTTATATCTTCTCCTGCCATGGAACAGATTTCTAATTTTTCCTACTCAAAGGGTTTCAAATGGCGGTTTATACCTCCCTACGCCCCTCATCACGGTGGTAGATGGGAATCCTGTGTCAAGCTGACCAAACGTCATCTAAAAAAGGCGTTAGGTAATCGCATCCTAACTTATGAGGAATTTAACTCTCTGTCTATTCTGATTGAAGGTGTTGTTAATTCTCGTCCTCTGAGACCGCTTTCTACTGACCCTGATGATCCGCTCCCATTGACACCTGGTCACTTTCTCGTAGGCACTTCTCTTTCCTCCCCTTCCCAACACTTATAGAGACTCTAACCTGCCTATTGTTTGGCGTAAACTTGAAGCTCTTCGCAATTCTTTCTGGAAGAGGTGGAAATTGGAATACTTAAACTTCCTTGCAGCGAAGACAGAAGTGGTTTCTTTCTAATCCTGACATTAAAGTGGGGGACTTGGTCCTTGTTAAAGAAGCTTCCCCTCCCTTGGTCTGGATCTCCGGTAGAGTGACCGAGTGTTACCCGAGAAGGGATGGGAGAGTCAGGGTGGCCAGGATCTTGACCACAAATGGGCATATTACAAGACCACTTACTTTAATTGCCCCCCTACCTTTAAATCTTTAACATTGTGTTTCTTGTTCTCTGTTGGTGTTTTCCCCTCCCAGCTTGGTGTATTCTTTGGAATACACGGTAAGACAGAGTTAGCCTTCGCTGCTCTTTGCTTAACTTCTTTCTTCCCTTTTTTTCTCAAACACCAATAGTGATTTCTTACTTGTTCTGTTATTTCAGCACCTTGCTAACTTTCTTTGTAAGTTTGTTGTAGATATAACTTCCATGATCAACCTAGCGGCATCTAGCAGCTAACTACTGAAGTTCCTCAACATCTCTACGCTCAAGAGGACTTCCTTCCCAATCCAGCCACAAGATGTCGTCGCTATCTCTAGCTAACATCTCCATGCTCAAGAGGACTTCATCATCATTCCAATCCTCCAGACGTCATCATCATCGCCTGCTAGCTTCTCCCTGAAGATCACTCCATCAAGAAAATTAATATCTAAGAAAGCAATGTATCATATTTAGGTTGCTAATTTTTATGTATGTTCCTTTGTTTCCCCCACCCTCCTCCCTCCTTGATACCTTCGTGCATCGTCGAGCAGCTCTCACTTCTGGACCAGTCGTCAAACCATACAGTTGGAGCCTACTTCAGGCTTGTCTCCTGTCTACTTGAGACACTTTAAAATCAGGATGCCATGTCTTAATTTTAACGTCAACCGTCATCCAGATTATCATCGTTCTTCAAAATGAGCTAAGTACTACTTCAATGGTTTTCACCAAGTTTTAAATGTTTTAAATTGCTTATAGCATTTCATTTGATTTTATAGACAGTGTGAAATTGATAAATGTGATGCAATATCTGCCTTCAAGAGATCTTCCTGATCTAGTTGTGGCTAGTTCAGCTAACTTTTCAAAATGAAAAAGTACTTCTTGTACTGATTATCTGAGATACTATCTCACAGAAGGGATAATTTAAAGTACCCACTGTCTATAAAATTCAGATTTCTGCCGGGGGACTTGTTTTGCCCAATTCAACCGATATTATTGCTCTAAAACTTTCTACATCAAGTTATCTTTCTAGAAGTGAAATAGCCTGGTATTTCTTTAAATATAGGAATACATTTTCCTCATTGAGAAATTCAAGTTGTATAACCTCTAATCAACATAATTTGTCTTCCTTCGTGGGTTTTCCGTTGCATTCAGCTACAATCTACGGATTTCTGAAGAAATAAACTTTCTCCAACTAAAATTCAACTAGTGATCTCCACAATTGCAATAACTTTTCATCTTATAAACTTTCCGTGTTGCAATAGTGAACTTTTCAACGGACTACAGTGCCCATTCAACAACTATCCGTGTCGCGTTCGAACGAAAGCAATAAATACGGCCATAGACTTTCTCCTAATCCTCCTCTCAAGCTCCTCACTAACATATTATAATAATTGTAAAATTTAGGTTCTTTTCAATGAGGCGACGCTCTATAGAAGTGCCCTCCCATCTTTGTACTGTTTTCCATAGTAATTTCTGCATAATCTGTGTCTAGTACACACCTTAATCATATTGTTTTTCCTCTTTTAATAGGGAATTCAATTATTTCTACTCACAAGTGAGATTTCCAACTCTCCTTTTTCAGGTTTCACGAAAGGGTAATTGGCCCCATTTTTCTCGTGATCCCTGCTTCAATACAATAAGTTATAGAAATTTCTTCTTAACTCAATTTTCTTGTTATAATTTAAAATTTAATATTTGTTCATACTTTAAGATTTCCACATAGGAATTCTCAAAGTGAATTGTACCCGATTCTCTGTCATATCTTGAATTATTTATAATTCTCGTTATAAACTTTAAAGTTTGCTATTTTTTGCACAAGTTTTAAAATCTTATTCAAATTTGTGCTCGAAGTAAGTTTTAAACTTGCATCCCCTTTAACATCGTTAAAAAATTTACAATTTGTTAATATTAAGTCTCAGACTTTTGTATGTTAAAGTTGTTCCTCGTTATTAATTTTAATCTTAATCAGCTTTATATGGTTTGTTAGTAGGGGGTAAGGGGGGTTCTAAGCCACTCGTAGCCATGAGCGTTTAAGCACGCACCGCGACTGCATGTTGCAACTTGGCAACCCGATATCTCGCGACCCCATGGTCCGATTTTGACATGCGACATATCGTTGGACTCGGGCTGACTCCCTCCTTTCAATGGACAACTCATTTCAACCCCTAAATAAAACCTACCCCTACTAGGGGGTGAAATTGTAATTCTTTAGTGAAGGTCTCTTTTCAAATGCGACCTGTATAAGGTGCGCTGCTAAAATGAACTTAAACGTTGTTGCTCATATAGCGCATACGTTTTGCTGGATGCCGCTATGAATCAACTTTTTGTTATTGTTTTTTACGCATGCGCACTTGGGATTTTTGTAAGAGGGCGAGCTCTTTGAAAAAATATTTATAAGAAGAGGTTTTGGTGGTGAGGAGAGAACCAGATAGTCGCCTACTTTCCTACGAAGTTTGCCGATATCTCTCGAACGCAAGGTCGGATTTGGACGTGTGACGTGTCAAATCGCTTGCCTCGAAGCCCTATATATGCTATTAATAGGTTAAAGTTTTGAGAATGCTGGAAACATGTTTTTTGGGGTAAAAACGTGATTTTAGACTTTTTCCGATATCTCACGAATGCATGGTCGGATTTGGTCCTATGACGTGTCAAATGGCTTGTCTCGAAACCCTCTTTATTTTGGTAATAGGTTAAAGTTTTTGAGAATGAGGGAAACAGAATTTCTTGGTGTAAAACTGTGATTTTAGACTTTCTGTTATATCTCACAAACCAATAACGCCAGAGACGTATACGAGGGGTCGTAGGACTCGGGGTGACGCCCCCCCCCCCCCCACACTACTCCCCCTTTTGAATATAGTATTTATGTTTTTTTAAATGCGAAAGGGTCTAACGACACTTTTGTTGAAAACATTTTAAGTTTTTAAAACTTTTTTTAAAAAATCACTAAAATTTTCATGAAGAGTGGTTGTAGATAGAAAGAGACGATACCACTGGGCACGTGTTTCAACGAGGCTATTACTGGCCACGGTGGTGATATACCAATACAGTATTCGCTATTTCGATGAGACGGCGGGTCGAGGGTTCGTTTTCCGATTTTTCCTATGATGGAATTCCTAATTCCTAAACCCCCTGAAGGGGGGTCTTTAACATGTAAACGATTATGAGTGACATGACAAATGATAATTCCTTGATCAGATGAAGTTGGCTTTAGATAGAACAAACAGAACTTGGTTATATGTTGCTTGAAGTGAGTATAGAAAACAAACTTGCTGGGGCAGACTGACAGGATGTGGATGTTATTTGAGCTTATTGGAATGCATTGACTTGACAACAGGGCAATGAAAAAAGCACAGAGATACTGAGGACAATTGAAGGTCAAACGATATGGCAACCATGGTGGGAGGGGGAAGCGAGGATGATGTCGCCGATCATGTTCAATGGATGAATTTATATTTTGCGGAGCATTGTTCGGAGAGGGTCATGTGACGACTTGTTTTAAGGGTATTTATTTTTCCGATCTTTCCTATGGTGGACTCATTGATTGAAATAATCCAAAACTGCTAGGGCATGGCCTTGAGATTTTATAAACTGTTAATGGTTTTGACATACAAGGTCCCCCCCCCAGAACTTGACATGATGTCATTCTTTTTATGGCTTATGAATTTCCCAAAAAAAAAAAGACCCAAAACAACAAGATCATGGACTTTTGCTTTTCTTAATATATTGCAAACCCATAATGTAAGATGTTTACTGTGAGTGACGAAACCTAGCTAGGTAAAGAAAGAATTATTATAGGCTACATGTATGGTGACTGACACGTCTTTGACCATTGGAACTTGTTTTCAGATCTGACTGTAGTACATAGGGAGTATAGGTTGTAGGCATGGCTTGACAAACGGTGTACACAAAATTCAATTTATCGATTCAAGAATTAAGAGTAGACTATCATTAATTAATTGGTTAAAGAGTGTAGCTAAAAATTTAAAAAAATGGTGACTAAATTAAACTAAACCGAACCAAGTCGAATCAAACCCAACTGAACCAAACCAAGCCTAAAGCAAACCAAACCTAATCAAGAACAAGCCAAGTGCTTAAGTGTAAAACTTGTGGGGGAATGCAGTCATTGGCAATGTCCAAAGGAAGGGATAACGCTCTACCTTTAGAGGGTAAGATAAAGCTAGCGCATGGTGCTAATGCATATTCCCAAGTACATGAACCACACACACACACAACTATCCTATGCTGTTTTTATGAGTTGACTGTTAAAACTTACTCAGTGGTTACTGAGCAAGATGGTCGCTACACACAACAAGCTTTAAATACTTGAGGCTAATAATCTATACACACACACACGCTTGTTCTAAACTAAACTGTCTTGCTGGCAGTGCTCACACAGTAGGCAAATGACAGAAATGCTTGGCTAACAGAAATACAATCATTTTCGGTTGTCTAATGTTACCAGCTAACCATTACATGCTATAGTGGTGAGCACATGTGCCTCTTGCACTGGAGATCGTAACTCGATTTCTAGCTCTAAGGCCTAGAACGAATCAAACTAAGAAAGAAGGGTATGGTGACGCGGTGGTTAAACTGTTAGCCTTTCACTAAGGTAGACTAGGGTTTGATTTTAGGTTAATATACATGTCATAAACAAACAAAAGATCGGAGATAATGTTTAAAACTGATTACACTTGTCTCTTTTCAAATTATTACTTAGATTACAAATACAAAGGTGGACTGGGTTTGATATACAGTTAATGCTGCCTATCGCATACTAGCCTGTAAGAAAGCCAAACAAGCAAAAGGCGTAGGTAGAGCAGTGGTAAAATCGCTATGTGTAGAGAACTACCTAACGGTTTTATGAACTGGCAATGGTATGTCGCATAAACAGTGCAGGATACAATCCAGCAACCATAATTTGTATCTAGTGGAACAGAGAAAACATATATAGAGAGAGATATAGAAAGCTTGTGTATGTATGGGTAGCATTGATTGTTTGACCAGAGAAAATACGGTGAGGTAGGGTGGGGAGAGGGAGAATTAACACTTATATATGAATGAATGGTAAATAGTATTTTTGTTTTTTTTCGATAGTTTTGTTTTTCAAATGCAGTGGTAGATAGCCGTTATTTTGTAAAACATTCTTACTTGCAGTAGTAATAAGCCTCTACGGTCCCACTAACACACATAGACAGACTGTACGAGTGCCATGGTCAAGCACTTACATTAAGATCATTTACAAAAACATAAAATGAAAAATAAAAAATCTTGTTTTAGAAATATCGTTTTTCAACATACACAAAATAAATAAAAAAATGTGTAAACAGCAAAATGGAAAATCTATGTTTCCATATAGGCAAAATTTAAAAACCTTAAACGAACATTTAAAAAATATATATATAAATGGGAAATTGACAAATGTGTAAATATGAAAAAGGAGAAAATCCATGTTTCCATATCATGAAATTGAAAAAAAAAAAAACATCAAACTGTCATTTAAAAAAAATGCAAATGGAAAATTGACAAATTGCAATGTGTGAAATGTGAAATTGAACAAATGGCTATCATTATAAAAAAAAAAAAAAAAACACAATGCCTTATGGTTGAGGAGTGAATCAAACCCTCTCTACTTATTTTGGACCACCCGAGACTGAGTATACTTGTTTTTGTCCTCATACCACTTTTAAAATTTTGTGTTAATGCTAGGAATTGAACCCAAGAGCTTGTAGGGGGAGACCAAGGTTAGAATATGTTAAACAGGTAGTCTTGATTGTAGGATGTGGTAGCTATATAGAGACGAAACGATTAGCTGGGGACAGGGGGCATTGAGATCTGCAGCAAACCAGTCAAACGACTAAAGACTCAAACAACAACATGTAAGCTCACCAAAATAATGTTGTGTAACGGTAAATGTTAGTCAATGAACAGTAATGCATTACTAAAACCCATGACACAATACCTAAGAGCTTTTCTAAAATTATTTTAAAGTGCCTTCAACCCTATATTAAACACCCAGTTCACAATACTCATAACTGCAATGCTATGGTAAAACAAAACAAAATCTATATTTCAAAACAAGCAAGTGGTTTAGCCAATGTATACTGGGAAAAGTTTTGTAAACACTCAAGTCCACAAGACTAATTAAATTAGTAACTGTCAGGTTGGCCGAGTGGTTAAGGTGTTTGACCTAAGATCAAATTTCCTGTACAAGGAATCAAGGGTTCGAATCCCTTACCTGACATAACTATTGCCTTAACATGACTTGTCCACTCTGAATTATTATGATACTCGCTACACAAACCATAGACAGAGTGTATTGTTTAAGGCACTCTCTTTATGAACATAGTCAGAGACTGTTGATGGTTAACAATAACATTAATAGTGGGACATGGGGATAGCAATTAAGAAAATAAGAAAATCAGCCTATACCCATACAATGTTTTTATTCATTTAGTTTTTTTTACAATAGTCTCACACTGAATACAACTTTTTATCTTTTTATCATTGTTTGATATAGATTTTAAACACAACGCTTGTTGTAGATCCTTTTATAACTTTCTCCAGGTACTCTTGTTCTTAAAAACTGGGGAAGCCGCAATGGTTTTATCGACATTAAACCCTCATCCTCTTCTTTTTCATTATCATCATCATCAACATCATTATAAATATTATCATCATAATTATTATAGTCATTGTCACCAACATTATCATCATCATCATCCTCAACATCACTAGAACAATCCAATTCTTTTTTTCCTTTTCAAAACGGACCTCTTGAAGAGTCTGTGTTGCTTTTGATAGTGTTAAGGGTTTTAGAACGTTGACAACTGTCCTAACATGACTTCTTGAGGAGATGATAATTGCTTTTCAACAAACAATGCACTATCTTGAGCAGCAATATCATTTTCTTGAACTTGCTTTTTAGCATTTTCATGATATTTTGTTGATAGCAACAGTGTTTTATCTGGTACACTACATTGATGATTACCCACACTTAAGACCTTACCATTCTTACTTTTTAGATGACCTAAACATTTTGTTGTCCTTTGTTTTTAGCACTGCCAAAATATGATTCCATTCACATTTTGCCGCTTATAGTTATACGAGTAGCCATGAAACAGTGCACGTGGTTTGACTTTATTGGTTATAGTATATTCCATAGCAGTAACTGACTTGTAAAGTTGATCTACCTATTACAAAGGTCAGAACAATTCTGGTGAAAGTGTAATTTTGTGTTGACGTTTTATATTGGATGATGTTGGTGGCTTATTTTGGTGGCTTATGTTGATGGTTTATGTTGGTGGCTTAGTTTGGTGGCTTATGTTGGTGGCTTATATTGGTGGCTTATGTTGATGGCTATGTTGGTAGCCTTATGTTGGTGGCTTATTTTGATGTCAGTTTTGTTATATAATGTATTTGATCCATTCATTTATGACGTTATAGCCAGTCTTAAAGCAAGTCTAAACTTGTCCGACATGTTGGATTTTTTTTCATGTGTGAAATTATCAAGTACCAATGATCAAGTGAGCGTCTTTCTTTCTAATCCGCAGTTCTGCCCCATAGCATTGAGAATATGTATTGTAGTAGTCTATAAAGAAACAAAAAAAATATCATGTCTAATACAGTTTAGCTATAAGTGACCAGAACCAAACATTTTATTGTAAGAGCTTTCCATAATGATAAGAAAAAAAAGAGCTTACCATAATGATAGATTGTGTAAGTAAACGTCTTTTGCTGCTTGATGCCACTACTAAAGTGATACTCATACAACAGACAAGTGAGTTCATGTTTCGTGCGGTGAGGTTTTAAGTGTGAGTGATCATTAATGTATGCTCCAATTAAAGAGGGTTTGATTCACACCTCAACCATAAGGCACTGTGTATTTTTTTTTTAAATAATGATAGCCATTTGTTCAATTTCACATTTCACACATTGCAATTTGTCAATTTTCCATTTGCATTTTTTAAAATGACAGTTTGATGTTTTTTTCAATTTCATGATATGGAAACATGGATTTTCCTTTTTCATATTTACACATTTGTCAATTTCCCATTTATATATATATATTTTAAATGTTCGTTTAAGGTTTTTAAATTTTGTCTATATGGAAACATGGATTTTCCGTTTTGCTGTTTACACATTTTTTATTTATTTTGTGTATGTTGAAAAACGATATTTCTAAAACAAGATTTTTTATTTTTCATTTTATGTTTTTGTAAATGAACTTAATGTGAGTGCTTGACCATGGCACTAGTACAGTCTGTCTATGTGTGTTAGTGGGACCGTAGAGGCTTATTACTACTGCAAGTAAGAATGTTTTACAAAATAACGGCTATCTACCACTGCATTTGAAAAACAAAAATACTATTTACCATTCATTCATATATAAGTGTTAATTCTCCCTCTCCCCACCCTACCTCACCGTATTTTCTCTGGTCAAACAATCAATGCTACCCATACATACACAAGCTTTCTATATCTCTCTCTATATATGTTTTCTCTGTTCCACAAGATACAAATTATGGTTGCTGGATTGTATCCTGCACTGTTTATGCGACATACCATTGCCAGTTCATAAAACCGTTAGGTAGTTCTCTACACATAGCGATTTTACCACTGCTCTACCTACGCCTTTTGCTTGTTTGGCTTTCTTACAGGCTAGTATGCGATAGGCAGCATTAACTGTATATCAAACCCAGTCCACCTTTGTATTTGTAATCTAAGTAATAATTTGAAAAGAGACAAGTGTAATCAGTTTTAAACATTATCTCCGATCTTTTGTTTGTTTATGACATGTATATTAACCTAAAATCAAACCCTAGTCTACCTTAGTGAAAGGCTAACAGTTTAACCACCGCGTCACCATACCCTTCTTTCTTAGTTTGATTCGTTCTAGGCCTTAGAGCTAGAAATCGAGTTACGATCTCCAGTGCAAGAGGCACATGTGCTCACCACTATAGCATGTAATGGTTAGCTGGTAACATTAGACAACCGAAAATGATTGTATTTCTGTTAGCCAAGCATTTCTGTCATTTGCCTACTGTGTGAGCACTGCCAGCAAGACAGTTTAGTTTAGAACAAGCGTGTGTGTGTGTATAGATTATTAGCCTCAAGTATTTAAAGCTTGTTGTGTGTAGCGACCATCTTGCTCAGTAACCACTGAGTAAGTTTTAACAGTCAACTCATAAAAACAGCATAGGATAGTTGTGTGTGTGTGTGGTTCATGTACTTGGGAATATGCATTAGCACCATGCGCTAGCTTTATCTTACCCTCTAAAGGTAGAGCGTTATCCCTTCCTTTGGACATTGCCAATGACTGCATTCCCCCACAAGTTTTACACTTAAGCACTTGGCTTGTTCTTGATTAGGTTTGGTTTGCTTTAGGCTTGGTTTGGTTCAGTTGGGTTTGATTCGACTTGGTTCGGTTTAGTTTAATTTAGTCACCATTTTTTTTAATTTTTAGCTACACTCTTTAACCAATTAATTAATGACAGTCTACTCTTAATTCTTGAATCGATAAATTGAATTTTGTGTACACCGTTTGTCAAGCCATGCCTACAACCTATACTCCCTATGTACTACAGTCAGATCTGAAAACAAGTTCCAATGGTCAAAGACGTGTCAGTCACCATACATGTAGCCTATAATAATTCTTTCTTTACCTAGCTAGGTTTCGTCACTCACAGTAAACATCTTACATTATGGGTTTGCAATATATTAAGAAAAGCAAAAGTCCATGATCTTGTTGTTTTGGGTCTTTTTTTTGGGAAATTCATAAGCCATAAAAAGAATGACATCATGTCAAGTTCTGGGGGGGGGGGGGGACCTTGTATGTCAAAACCATTATCAGGTTATAAAATCTCAAGGCCATGCCCTAGCAGTTTTGGATTATTTCAATCAATGAGTCCACCATAGGAAAGATCGGAAAAATAAATACCCTTAAAACAAGTCGTCACATGACCCTCTCCAAACAATGCTTCGCAAAATATAAATTCATCCATTGAACATGATCGGCGACATCATCCTCGCTTCCCCCTCCCACCATGGTTGCCATATCGTTTGACCTTCAAGTGTCCTCAGCATCTCTGTGCTTATTTCATTGCCCTGTTGTCAAGTCAAGTCAATGCATTCCAATAAGCTGAAATAACATACACATCCTGTCAGTCTGCCCCAGCAAGTTTGTTTTCTATACTCACTTCAAGCAACATATAACCAAGTTCTGTTTGTTCTATCTAAAGCCAACTTCATCTGATCAAGGAATTATCATTTGTCATGTCACTCATAATCGTTTACATGTTAAAGACCCCCTTCAGAGGGTTTAGGAATTAGGAATTCCATCATAGGAAAAATCGGAAAACGAACCCTCGACCCGCCGTCTCATCGAAATAGCGAATACTGTATTGGCATATCACCACCGTGGCCAGTAATAGCCTCGTTGAAAGACGTGCCCAGTGGTATCGTCTCTTTCTATCTACAACCACTCTTCATGAAAATTTTAGTGATTTTTTAAAAAAAGTTTTAAAAACTAAAATGTTTTCAACAAAAGTGTCGTTATACCCTTTCGCAATTTTTTTAAAAACATAAATACTATATTCAAAAGGGGGAGTAGTGGGGGGGGGGGGGGGCGTCACCCCGAGTCCTACGACCCCTCGTATACGTCTCTGGCGTTATTGGTTTGTGAGATACAACAGAAAGTCTAAAATCACAGTTTTACACCAAAAAATTCTGTTTCCCTCATTCTCAAAAACTTTAACGTATTACCAAAATAAAGAGGGTTTCGAGACAAGCCATTTGACACGTCATAGGACCAAATCCGACCATGCATTCGTGAGATATCGGAAAAAGTCTAAAATCACGTTTTTACCCCAAAAAACATGTTTCCAGCATTCTCAAAACTTTAACCTATTAATAACATATATAGGGCTTCGAGGCAAGCGATTTGACACGTCACACGTCCAAATCCGACCTTGCGTTCGAGAGATATCAGCAAACTTCGTAGGAAAGTAGGCGACTATCTGGTTCTCTCCTCACCACCAAAACCCCTTCTTATAAATCATTTTTTCAAAGAGCTCGACCTCTTACAAAAATCCCAAGTGCGCATGCGTAAAAAAACAAAAATGTTGATTCATAGCGGCATCCAGCAAAACGCATGCGCTATATGAGCAACAACGTTTAAGTTCATTTTAGCAGCGCACCTTATGCATGTCGCATTTGAAAAGAGACTATCACTAAACAATTACAATTTCACCCCCTAGTAGCGGTAGGTTTTATTTAGGGGTTGAAATGAGTCGTCCATTGAAAAGAGGGCGTCAGCCCGAGTCCAACGATATGTCGCATGTCAAAATCGGACCATGGGGTCGCGAGATATCGGGTTGCCAAGTTGCAACATGCAGTCGCGGTGCATGCTTAACGCTCACGGCTACGAATGGCTTAGAACCCCCTTACCCCCCTACTTTTGTTACGTCAACTCTAAGTATTGTTAAATAAATTAAATTCCAATTTTTCGTTTTATAAATTCCTAGTCAGGTCAGGCAGGTCCTTGTCTTCCGTAACTCTACCTTGGCTTATGGTCCTGTTAAGAAAATTACTTAAAAAAGTAAATAAAGTTTCGCTACTTGTTGCATTTAACTGGAAACTTCAAAAATCTTGTTTAAAGCTCTTTTTAGTTTTCATAACTAATTCTAATAAGCCATCGAGGCGAGCATAGTTAGCTCGGCAAGCTTCCTGCTCGTCGAGATTTTCTCTATAACTCATGGTTTGTTTTCCAAATTCATAGTTTTCATGTGGTTTGAACTTTTAATCGGCACTCCGCTGGTTACAAGCTCAACTTATCTTACGTGTAACAATTGGCATTCATCCAACTCATCGAGAAGAAATACAATCGCTTACTAAAAGCATTCTTATTGTTTCATCGCTTCCCTTTTTGGGAGTATTTGGTTGGTCTAACGGAGATCCAACAGTACCCAAAATTAAAGTTGAATGAAAATGAAAATCCACAGCCTGCTTCCAGTCTCCGACCGGGTCAGGAATGGATTGAATGAAGCCGCCATCTAGCGGCGAGGATATGAACTGTGCCGGCTGCCGAGGCCTGACGCACTCCTCTAGGGCAATGAGTAAATGAATGACAGATGAAATGAAATGATAGTGGAGAGTGTTGCTGGAATGAAATTTTGACAGGGAAAACCGGAGTACCCGGAGAAAAACCTGTCTGCCTCCGTTTTGTCCAGCACAGATCTCACATGGAGTGACCGGGATTTGAACCACGGACCCAGCGGTGAGAGGCCGGCGTGCTGCCGCCTAAGCCACGGAGGCTTCCTCCAAAATTAAAGTTATCACGGCCAATTTAAATTATTTTCGCCTTTCAAAACTGTCGATTAAACCTAACTCCTTTGAAAGGATATACAATAAATCTGTCATTCTTTGTCTTGCCAGACTACCACCCTTCCCCATATTACCCAATTTTAAGCTGGGAAGGGAAAGCACAAACGCCGCTTGCTTGCATAGCTCAAGCTCCAGCCGCATTTCCCGTTAGCTACGGCCAGGTCCATACCCACTTTAGGTGTTTCACGGGCTTTGCAGTGACACTCGTCACTAAGTCATTTAAATTTATTTTGTTTGCTTAGTGTTGGACTCTCGTCCTATTTACCCACACTTGTTCTTCATTCCGAAACCCACTTCCCTTTCCTTTTAATCTTCCCTTGGGGGTTAAGGTTAATTCCTAGCAAAAACATACCCACGGGGACACCAAGAGGCCGCCGATGAGCCAGCTTGGTGTCCTAGGCGAAATCCCACACAAGACACGGCGCAAACCTAGAAGAATTGCTGAGTTTTAATTCACCGGCCGTGAAAGCCAATATACCATCTTTTTGGAAGCCTTCATAGAGAGGTTCAGGCTGCTTGAGCTTTTAGTTCTCGCAGTCAAGGAGTGCAGTTGCACTCTATATAAAGGGAGGTAGCACGCAGTTCGTTACTCCTGTGGGGTCCGGGCGGGGACACCAAGAGCCCGCCGATGAGCCAGCTTGGTGTCCTAGGCGAAACGCCACACAAGACACGGCACAAACCTAGAAGAATTGCTGAGTTTTAATGCCTACCAACGTTCGCTAATCTAGCACAACCCCTCTTGGTGTTGGGATATTTTTTCCCCCAATGTATTTGCGAGACAGAATACTAAGTGGGTGATCCTTGCAAGTATTTAGCTGTTCTACTTTGGTGTGAATCGTTTTACAAATAAGCTAATCTAGCACAACCCCTTCTTGGTGTAGGGATATTTTTTCCCTAATGTATTTGCGACATAGAATACTAAGTGGATGATCCGTGCAAGTATTTAGCTATTATATTTTAGTGTGAATCGTTTTACAAAATAGCACAGTGGTGATCATTGTAATGTATTGTGAAGTGACTTGTGATTTATAACTAATTTTATCGATAAATTCTTATATGGGTCTATCATTTCCTTGAGTCCGACAAAAAAACAAAAAAATATAACCTGCCAGGTGCCGAGTAGCCTACCGCAAACTTAAGTCAGAAAAAGCACGCTATACACAGAAAGAAAGCGGGTCCATATACACATTGCTCAAAACGGAAACAGTCGTTGCAATTACAACAAAAGTACCGTACAAGCGGAAGAAAAAGTCCAAACCAATGATTCGGGATTCATTGCAAGTACTTTCCATGGCCATCCCTTAACATCCAAGGCGAAAATAATACCGATTTAAATTCTTCCAGTTCAGGAAAATTAACAGAAAATCTGGAAGAATTGACAGATCCTGTAAAATTGAATTCCTCTTTAAGCGACTCCGAAAGGTTGGAAATTGTAAGGATAGGTCCCCCGAAGAGACCAGAGAGTGATTTCGTTTTTCTTCGTAGTTGTAATGGTTGGACATTTTCATTAAATTACTACAGTAGTAAGGAATGGAGAGCGGATTGATCGATCATTGTTAGTTTACTGTATAGAAGCGGATTCTGTGGTGTGTTTTTGTTGCAAGCTGTTTTCTTAATCACAAAATGTCTCTCACTGATGATTGATCTACAGTAATGACTGGGGGCATTTATCTGCGTAGGTAAACAAACACGAAAGATCTAAAGCCCACTTGGATTCTCATTCAAAGTTGATTGAGTTGTTATCTCGCCTTAAATTAGAAAATACAATTGAATCAACACATCAAAAATGGTTAAATGTGGAGACTCAACATTGGCGAAGCGTAATTGCCATGGTTAAATTCTTGGCGCAACAATGTTAACCTATCCGTGGAACATCTGATAAACTGTACGCTCCTTATAATGGCAACTTTCTGAAGCTTGTTAAATATCAATTGTTAGCTTTGATAATGTTATGCCTGAACATTTACTGAGAGTTACATGTTTTAACTATTAGAAGTGTTGAACATTCAGAATGAATTAAACTTCTCATCTTTTCAGTCGTAAGAAAAATAGTTTCTATGGTGCACAGTGCTAAATATTACAGCATAATTGCAGATTGTACTCCTGACATACAGTAAGTCATACAGAGCAACTGACGCTAATTGTGAGATTTGTTAATACTCGCATGGATAATATCAACACTCACGAACATTTTCTCGGTTTCATTCCCGTAGAGGCCACCGCAGGCTCAATTTTAACGGAATGTATTCTTAAAAAATTGTCAGATCTGAACATTTCTATCTCAAATATACGCGGCCAAGGTTATGACAATATGAAAGGAAAACATTCAGGAGTTCAGCAGCGCATTCGAAATTTAAATCCGACAGCATTTTTTGGCTCTTGCAGTTCTCATAATTTTTAACTTAGCTGTGAATGATGCCGCTATGTCATCTAAAGCTACTGTTGGGATTCAGTACATAAATTGTACGATAACTTACATGTTTTTCACGGCGTCAACGCTGCGTTGAGGAATCCTTAAAACATCATATCCCAGCCCTAATTCCAAATCCATTACGTTCCACCCCATAGGAATCAAGAATAGAAGCCATCCATCCTTTATAGTAGGGGAGCCCAAGAGGCTAAATGGGGATTTACTCGAGCGTCGTGGGGACCCTTTGGTTTGTGAAGATTAGTTGCCCTTTCAATGGATGGGGAAGCGTGTACATATTTTCAAAAGCGTAAGAAAGAAAATAGTCACAAATAAATACTTGGGCGCTTCAGATATTAATAGTGTACGCGCCCCATGAGTTTCTGATAACGGAGGATTATTAATCTGCAGGTTTGCATGGTGGGGTTGAAAAAAAAAAAAAAATATTCGAGCGCGTCAGATATTCAGAAGGAATGTTAAGTAAACCCTAAAGGAGCCCCTATTCAAAAGACTGACGATTTGGATGCGACCAAACTCATGGCCGATTTTTGAAAATATACAGATGGTTCAGCTTGATGTCCTTGTCGTGATGACCCATAATCTGACAATTATGTGGGAAGGGATTTTGGCAAGCGAATAAACCGAACACGTCTTGTAGTAATTTTAAGTATAAGAACTGTATTTACACATAAGATCACAACAGATGAGAGTGCACAGAACTTAGCGTGACTTCACTCGACACAAAACTGTCACACTGATCGTCTCTCTTTCTCGCGACTTCCCCTCGACTCCTCTACGCGGCGCCAAGACTGGCGGGAAACCCAAAACGGTTCAACATATTCCGATTACCACAATCGGCCATCCTGCAGATCATCCGCCTCGGATGATGAGTCGTCTCCAGCCCAAGCAGATTTTGTCCATCACAGAACTTGAAGAGGATACCATCCTGCAGGGTGTAATCCTTGTAGACTATGGCTTCGTCTTCAGGTGCTCCATGATCGCACACAGACCTTCATCACCTTGCTGAGCTCGCTTCAGCCTGGCAACGAGTCCATCGACGAGACCGTAGAGGACCATGGGTTGGAGACTCAAGGCATCAGCGTGAGAGATTCTCGCACCCGGTCTATGCTCGATCGAGTAATCAAACTCCTCTAACATCATGGCCCACCTTGCAACTCTCGGAGTGAGGTCCTTCTTGTCCATCACCTTCTGGAAGGCAGAGCAGTCGGTTATGATCTTGAACTTGATTCCAAGCAGGTACAATCGGAGCATTTTCAAGGTTGTCACCAAAGCTAACACCTCGAGCTCGTAGATCGATGTTAGGCCCCTTAAAACAACAATTATCATCATCATCATCGTAGCTGCTGTACCTTTCCTCCTGTGGCGTAGTCTTCTTGCTCAGATATTGAACAGGATGCAGTTGACCATCGTCTGGGAAACGTTGCAGTAGTACTGCTCCATAACAATACTTGCTTGCATCAGTATAGACTTCCGTCTTGTAAGCTGGGTTATGTATGATGAGGACTGGATCTTCGAATAAGGTTTTTTTCCGACTCCTCCGTTCTTGCTCAAAGTTGAATCCACCGGTTGACTTCAACAGATCACTGAGCGGTTCTGCAATCTTGGCGTAGTTTGGGTTGTACTTCCGGAAATATCCGGAAAGGCCAAAAAAACTGTGGACTTCGGCTAGCGACTTGGGTTCTGGATGTTGAACTGCGGCTGCTTTCCTAGGAGATGGTGACACAGTTCCATCTTCTACAACGTGTCCTAGGAACTCAATTTTCTTTTTCAGAAACTGGCACTTCGAGAACTTAATATCCAGATCGTGAGTTTCAGCTACCTCCATCACTTGCCCAAGCTTCTCTATGACATCATTTTCATATTTTGCTGGGATTACTACGTCGTCCATGTACACTAGGACTGTGCCGGATTGAATTTGTTCTCTGAATACACAGTTGATAAAGCGGTGGAACACAGGAGGCGAGTTGCAGAAACCAAATGGAACTTTCAGGAACTCGTATTGGCCTGAATGTGTCACAAAGGCCAATACTTTCTGCTCTCTTCCTTGACTGCGACGTGAAAAAATCCGTTTCGCAGATCCAGAGTACTGAATACTCGGGCATCACTCAGCTTGTCCAGGCCGTCATCAATGAGTGGTAGTGGGTATCGATCATTGACAGCTTTTCGATTCACTGGACGGTAATCGACGCACACCCTCGGAGACCCATCTTTCTTCCACACAACTACCACTGGACTAGCGTACTCAGACATACTGGGTCGGATGATGCCATCTTGGAGCCACTGCTGCACTTGCTTCTCTACAATCTCTTTCTCAGCTGGTGATAAGCGTCTTGGGTGACTGTGAATCGGTTCTTCTTGTTTCATCGTGATGCTCATCTCAACGCTGGTACACTTCTCCTTGCGCGGCGAGTTTTCATTGACCATCTTTCTGATTCTCAAAACAGCCTCTTCCGATGCCTCTCCTATGTCAAACTCCTCGGCTGCTATCACGTCGATTCGGTATAAGTACGCTTCTGATATCTCCTTGGACATCTTGACACCAGTTTTGCTGATGGTAGTTACGGCTTGGTCCAGCAAGTCGTTACCGACGATAGCTGGCAACTTGAGTACATCTCCAGACACCACATAGAAATCAGTCAAGTAAGTGTCGTCGTCAATCTGGACGTCAGTTGTAAAATATCCTAGGGGTGGCACCTCACTATCACCGAAACCCTTAAGTACTATGGCGGTCGTCTTCAGCTCGGGATCGCCCATCGCTGCATAAACGTCTTCACGGATCAGATTGATTGGGCAGCCCGTGTCCACCAATGCGTCGATCCTCTGGCCCTGGAGCAACAATTCCTTCATCTTCATATTCGACTTGGATCCCAAAGCGACGTTCACTGTCTTCTTCTCTGCAGAACCCTGACTCTTGTGTGGACATTCTCTGGACTCATGACTGTTCTTCTGACCACAATTGTAGCATCTCTTTACAGACGTGGGGCAGATGACCTCGTAGTTCCGCCCCTTAAAACAACAATAGCTAGCTCTTTACAGACGAGATCTGCTTCTGCCTGTTGTCTTCTCTTGGTGTATGTTTGTCGTCTTCTCATTTTTTGTCAACTTCTGGGAGTTTCGTGCGTAAGCTCTCTCATAGATCTTCAACTTGTCCTTGACTTCCTTGATGTCCCTTGCTCCATACAGAATCATCTTGGATCCAGTGTCGTCCTCGATGCTATCGATGACGTATTGTATCAACGATTTATCATCGATTGCCGACCTGCTGGCTATTTCTGGCATCACCAGGAAATATTCCTGAAGAGTTTCAACTTTTTTTTTCCGTCGATTGGTTAGCAGTCGATGAATCTCTGCTGCACTGGTATCATCTCGGAATTCTTTCTTCAACTTGTGCCAGGATGTGATGCCACGTTCACTCTGCACGAACAACTTAGCCAGGCCTGTCAGCGACTTCTTTGCAAAAACATATTTTTGAATTTCGTCCCAGCCATCAACGTTGCCGTTTCCTCCAAGTCCTCAATCCAACGTCGCACCGGATAGTTCTCGCTGCCGTCATAGGTTCTGACAGAGCCCTCTACATCGCAGAAAGTTAACGCAAACTTGTGTGGGACTACCTGGTTTGCAGTGTGCCAAGAGTCCACCACGTCATGGTCGACTTCCCCTTCACTTGAGCTTTCTTCTCCAGTCTTCGATTTGTGTTTGGTCTTTGTTATGTTTTTATGGTTAGGCCTACCTCGTATTGCTTTGGAGAGTTTCTGGTCTTCGGACGAGCTAGATGAATCCAATGATGATCCTGACGTGCTAGAGGTTGAATGTTTCATGGATTTCATCCCAGCCATTTTCTCCTTTAACTCACGTAATTCTTCCGCCAGTACTCCGTTTGCTTCTTTCATCTTGCTCATCACATCTTTCGTTTTACCAGTCTCTTCTTCTTCATCATCATCATCATTGTCTTTAGGCATCCCCAGCCACGAAAGGTTCATTAAGTTGTCATAGACGCGCTGCACAAGCACGGCTTTCTCTCCAGTATATTCAAGTTTTAACACTGTGTAAATGGCAATCAGGTCAGCCTCGGTGAATTCGGTCTCAATGAATTTCAATTTCACCAGGTGTTCTGGTGTGTCACGTTCAAACTCGAATCCTGGGAATTCTCTTAAGCGCTGCCTGTTCATTCGATCACGTGGCAGTTTTTCGAAAATGAGGTTATGTAACGTCTTAATCACGGCCGTGGGCGCCGTCTTAATGTTATTATTCACTTTTTCAATATCTTGTAAACACGCCAGTTTGTCCGCCATTTTGCTTTGTATCTCGGCACTCACGCTAAACACTATTCTTTTCGTCGTCTTAGGCTTCAGGATCCCGGAACTCGTCTTTTGTAGCCTGCTCGAACCAACGTCTTTGGAAGTTGAACAGCTGCTCGTCTTGTATATTCCACGGACCCACATCGTCGTCTTAAATCCCTCCAGAAAAATGTCGTCAATTCACGCCTTGTCGACCTCCGTCTTTGGATTTATCGCTGTAGGCCTAGCCAATATTGCCGTTCCCCACTCGAAATCCTTCGCATCCCGAACGAGCCCCCAAATGTGGGAAGGGATTTTGGCAAGCGAATAAACCGAACACGTCTTGTAGTAATTTTAAGTATAAGAACTGTATTTACACATAAGATCACAACAGATGAGATTGCACAGAACTTAGCGTGACTTCACTCGACAAAAAACTGTCACACTGATCGTCTTTCTTTCTCGCGACTTCCCCTCGACTCCTCTACGCAGCGCCACCGGCCGTTGCCAAGGCTGGCGGGAAACCCAAAAAGGTTAACATATTCAGATTCCCACAATTATGTGGAGGAATTTCCTTAATCTGAAGGTTTATAAAAAGAATTATTAATTTTTTTAAATTACTGAATGTAATAAATACAATTAGATGAATGACAATGGGGAGAAATAAGAAGCGGCAAGAAGGGGGAACGTTAAGGAGCTCTATGGCATCACAGGTTTTAATAAAACTAGGCCTGTGAAGAGCAAGACGGGCGAGATCCTCACGACGTGTGAACAGCAGCTAACAAGATGGAGAGAACACTTTGCACAGGTTCTTAATAGAGATAGAGGACCAGAAAGTAAGCAGCGAGGAGAAGATGAAGCAGAAAGTGACCCAAGCATCAGCCTCGACTCCCCAACTCGGGGCGAAATACGGACAGCGTTGAAGCAGATGAAATGCGGGAAGGCACCAGGTGTGGATAATATCCCAGCGGAAGTACTGAAAACAGACCTGGATATTACGATCGATCTGCTGCACCCGCTGTTGGAGAAGATCTGGAAGGAGAAAATACCAACCGACTGGAAGAAGGGGTTGATAGTCAAGTTGCCGAAGAAAGGGGACACCACAAACTGTAACAACTGGAGGGGTATCACCTTGCTGTCCATTCTAAGCAAAGTGCTGGCGAGAGTCATCCTGAATCGTATAAAAGACTGCGTAGGAAAAAGGCTTCGGAAGGAACAGGCTGGATTTCGACAACATCGCAGCTGTGTGGATCTCATCAACACCCTCCGAATCATCCTGGAGCAGAGTGTGGAGTGGCGGAATACCCTTTACCTCACATTTGTTGACTTCGAGAAAGCCTTCGACTCCGTAAATCAAAGAATCATGTGGAAGACCCTCGAGGAATATAACATTCCAACAAAGATCATCAGAATCATGGAAGAGATGTACGAAGGGTATGAGTGCCAGGTTCTTCACGAAGGCAAATTAACAGAAAAGATAAAGGTCAGTTCCGGAGTGTGTCCTTTCCCCCACTCTGATCCTGTTGGTCCTGGATAGTGTGATGAAGAAGGTAATGGGAGGACGGAAGAGGGGTATTCAATGGGGTATAAATGACAGGCTTGAAGATCTGGATTTCGCAGACGACATTTGTCTTATGGCACAACGGTACCGAGACATAGAAGATAAGCTGGGGAAGTTGCAGAGAGAAGCAGAACGTGCAGGACTGATGATCAACACCAACAAGACCAAAGAGATGAGGATAAATTCTGACATCACGACTAGTTTGACAGTCAATGGAAAGGAAATTGAGCAAGTTGAGTCCTTCCTCTACCTTGAAAGTATAGTCACAAATGATGGGGGAGCAGAGGAAGATGTTCGAAGCCGTATCAGGAAGGCAAATGGTGGCTTTGTCCAGCTCTACCCCATCTGGAGAAATAGAAACATTTCCCGGAAGACCAAGCTCCGCCTTTTCAATAGCAACGTAAAGTCGATTCTTCTCTACGGCTGTGAAACATGGAAAGTCACAAAACCGATCAACAACCAGCTACAGGTGCTCATTAACAGATGTCTGCGTCGCATCATGAATGTGAGGTGGCCGGACATAATCTCAAATGAAGATCTTTGGACCATCACCAATCAACAACCGATTAGCATCCAGATCAAGGAGAGGAAATGGCGCTGGATTGGTCATACACTAAGGAAGCCGGACGGAGCTATTGAGAGGGCGGCGCTAGACTGGAACCCTCAAGGCGCCAGGAAGCGAGGTCGACCTAAGAAGATCTGGAAGAGGACGATCGAAAATGAAATTGCAGAGGTGGGCAAGAACTGGAGTCAAGTGAAGAGAATGGCCAGGAACCGTACTGCGTGGAGAAATTTCACCAAAGCCCTATGCTCCGGAAGGAGCGGCAGGAATTAAGCTAAGCTAAGCTAATAAATACAATTAACAGAAAATAATATGGTGTAATGAAAAAAATAAAGGAAAGAGTGATAAGGGACTAGAGGCGCAGTGGGAAATACATAGTTCTCAGCAGCTGCACGCACCACACTTTATTGATGATTTTTAACTACTTCGGCTTGTGGAAATCGGCAGATTATATTATTCCCGTGATCCTTGAATGATTTCCTTCAAAATAAAAACAAAATTAACCGCGCTCGAGAATGTCCAGGTGACGTTCTTTTTTTTTCTTTCAACTTTGTGAGTCTCCTATTTCCTTATGTCACGTGCACATCGTCAGATTATTGAAATGCACACTTTTCTGCATCTAATTAACTCACCTTGCCTTAATCTGACGTGCTCGAGTTTTTCTAACGCTCGATTTTTAAATTCTGATCGGCTGCCCTAAACATAGATAAAAGAGTTCAGTATGGTGGGGCTAATTAACAGGATGCAAGGTTCCCCCCCCCCCCTTATGTTATTCTGCCGCGCTTGAGTAAATCCCAAAACCCCCACTTGCACTCCCCTACTATTACGGTATTACATTGATGTCTATTATGATGCTTTAACAGACATATCTGTCACTGGACAAAATGGCAAGGCATGAAAGTGAATCGCTTGACCTTAAACTCAAGATGTTGCTTAGTTATATGGCACTACAGCTTAAATGAAATTGAGGTCGCTAGTTAACTACTGCAAAGCATTGAAATGGAACTTACTACTGCTGTTCTCCAAAAATTTAGAATTTCAGAAACAATGGATCATTCCAAAATGTTCTTGTCGATGTTATACCATTAGCCGAAAAACTTGAAGTTGACCCTGATTTCAAGCCAGCATTTGTATTTACGAGAATCCGTAGGCAGAAGCAACAGTACGATTATGAGGCAAACGATGAGTCAATTTTGGATCCGGAAGCTAAATTTAAGGTAGAATTCGTGTTCTTAACATTGTAACGATTTCCATCCAAGAAATATTTAAGCAACTAGACTACCATAGTTCTCAGTTTTCTTTCTTTTGTAACATCCCTTTATGATATTTAATTTCACTGAAAGTAAAAAAAAATAATTAAAATATTAGCATTGTTGTACTGTTGGATGTTGGTGGAGGGGGGGATAAAGAGTAATAGGCAGTAAAAGGATGGGATGACATTT
Organism: Meconema thalassinum; assembly: GCA_946902985.2. NCBI lineage: Eukaryota > Metazoa > Arthropoda > Insecta > Orthoptera > Tettigoniidae > Meconema > Meconema thalassinum. The sequence goes on from OX336393.1 coordinate 252,842,516, forward strand.
TCAATTCTCGTGTAGGGCCAGAAAATATCTAGAAATACCTTAATACAAAGTAATAGCACTGGCTATTTTTTTTTGTACTGACCTGGAATTCATTTTACTTACAACTTCATACCTTTTAACCCTAAGGGTACAATATCAGAAGAATCCACAGTAGGATAAATAAGCCGGTTCTGGCACAGGGGCTAATGGGCAAGATGGCCGCCGCGCGCAATCACTCTATGTTATTCTTATGGAGGGGTCATTCAGAGCTGGCACAGGGGCTATTGGGCAAAATGGCCGCCACGGCCTGAGACCGTGGATTACGTCACAGGGAGAGGTCGGCCGTGTAGTTGCCAAATGGAATATTTATTATTATTATTATTATTATTATTATTATTAGGTAATTGTTAATTGATCATGTATAATCAAGACCAGCCTTATATTGTCCACTTCTTGGTGTAGTGGCTAGCATTCTTGGAGGTCATTCCTGAGGTTCGAATCCCGGCTCTGCCAAGAAATTTAATTTCTGGTCTCATGAGTGGAACGGGGTACACTCAGCCTTGTGAGGCAAAACTGACAAGAGCTGGCTTTTGATTCATACCTCAACAATTCTGCCTAACCCAACTTCACCTAACCTAACCTAACCTAACCTAACCTAACCTATCCTAACCTAACTTCAAAGTCAAAGCAAATATGAGAGCAAATGTGAAAGCACACATAATAAACTAAGTTATAACCTAACCTAACTTCACCTAACCTAACCTCACCTAACCTGTCCTAACCTAACCTAACGTAACCTACCTAATTTAAAATTGCAAGCGAAAAAAATTTAGCAAAAAGTATGAGAAAAAAGTGAGAGCAAATGTAAGAGCACAAATAATAAACTTAGTTATAACCTAACCACACCTAACCTAACCTAACCTAACCTAACCTAACCTAACCTAACATAACCAAACTTCAAAGTGAGAGCAAAAATGTAAGAGCAAATGAGAGAGCACAAATAATAAACTTAGTTATAACCTAACCTAACCTAACCCACAGAAACCTCATTTAAAGATTTTAGATTTTATGTTTTAACATTTTAGATTTTTGATTTTTTCATTTTACATTTTTTAGATTTTACATTTCACATTTTTGATTTTTTTGTATTTTAGATGTTAGTTTTTTTTAGATTTTACATTTTAAATTTAAGATTTTTTGATTTTAGATTTTACTTTTTACATTTTCCGAAAAGAGTAAACTACTAGGTCACATACCTAACCTCACCAAACCTAACTTTGCCAAACCTAACTTAAGCTAATTCAAAGGCTAATGCACATACACAAAGTATATAAGGGTACAAGCAACTATCCTTATGCTAGTTTTATAGGTTACTGTACAATATGATAACTACCCCAACCGTTTTTTTTTCATTTGTTGTTTACACATATGACAATTTTCCAATTTCCCATTTTCATTTTTTTAAATGTTAGTTTTAAGTTTTTCAATTTCATAACATGGAAACATGGATTTTGCATTATGTTGTTTACACATTTATCAATTTCCCAATTTCCCATTTACAGTTCTTAAAATGTCAGTTTAAAGTTTTTCAATTTCATGATATAGAAACATGGATTTTCCAATTTGTTGTTTACACATTTGTCAATTTACCAAATTCCCATTTACAGTTTTTAAAATTTCAGTTTAATGGTTTTTTTTTATTTTGTCAATATGGAAACATGGATTTTCCAATTTGTGTTTTACATGTTCATTTTGCATTAGGAGTGGAGAGAGGTGAGTAGTAATAAAAAATGTACAAGCAGTTTCCATACGGTACAATATTTTTTTATTTTAAATACATGTACACTATTTACACATAATACATTTTTATATATATTCCTTATTGTTATAAATTGTACACTTGTTTTTATTTTGTTTTCTATTTTATTTATTTTTGATTATGAATGCCATTTCTTATTTTGTTTTTTTATTTTTGTAGTGCTATTGTTTTATTTCCTAAATTGTTTTGTTTTATGTATTTGCTAGTTGCAGGCAGAAGATTTTGATATTCATAACTTAACTCTTTAAGCATGGTTAATGATTGAGTAATGACCATAGGCATGTGTACCTATACCATCAGCATCAATCACTCTTTTATCATCACTAGGACACAAAGCAATTTTGTTTAGTCTTATAGATGATATGTCATGTTGTTTAGAAGCGATAATGTTCATGGGTATTCTTTTTACATTGTTTTTCATGACACAATCCTTATAATCTTGAAAGCTTATACAATTTTTGACAACACCTCTGTTAATACCTTTAATCTTTTTGATTTCTTTACCATTTATGTCTAATGTGTACATTTTAGCTCTAAGTCCAACAAATGCTTTTATAATTTGTCCACAAGCCTCGTCTTTAAATTTCCCCAACGTTTTCTTGTTTGATGTAGAGTAACATATGTGATTAGTAGGATAATCTGATGTGTCCAGGTGTTGTAGGAAATCCAACTTGTCTTGATATACATCTGGGGTGTTAACCAAATATATGAACGAGTCAGTATCCATATACATGAGTTTAAGATTGTTCATGCCATAATAGGGTAGCAGGACATCATAGTGGTGGGAATACATGAGAGTTTTTGAAATATCCAGTATACACATTCCAATATATATAGGCTTATTGAATACAATGTTACGTTTAGACATGTGGAAAGCAGCTAGGTTAGGGCCATAAATTGTTCTGTCGATAAATGTCGGCTTTGCTATTAGCTTTTCTGCCTTTTTGCTGTCAGTCACAAGACGTATGTCTATTCTTTTACGGATATTTTCCATTGTTTTCCCAAAAATGGCATTGTTGAATAATTTGTACAGATTTTTCTCAAAATCATTTTTGGCTTGTTTTCGAAGGTTGTTATTAAAATCAACGTATGCCTTTAACCAAGGTCTTTGTTTAAACTTTAACACACGATGAATTTTTATCAATTTTATTCCATGATCTAAAGCCTGTTTTAATGCCATGTAGTGAACAACATATCGCCTTCGATTTCCAAGATGAGGAATTAGTTTTTTCAGAGACGAATCCTTAGGTTGTGTACACTCTGGTAGGAAAGGTAAATCGTTGTGTAGATCATGAAGGTCAGATGGGTAATCAACATCAACGTCTAGAATGTATCCCACAGGATCGTCTTTCTTTAGTTTTTCTAGATCAACAGTATCTGGAGAAACCCACTGAAATCCACCATAAGGAAGGGAGTGACACATAGCCCACCCGTATTGGTTGTTGGCATCATCATAGGTAATAAACTGCGATGGTTTCTCAGAATCATAGGTTTCCATGTATTTATTGTTAGCTTCAGCATACCGATGAGACACCTGGCATATGCCTCCACGTATTCCAGACTCGATTAAAAGAATCTGATCGTAATCCTGTAGCAATTCCAGTTCAATGCCTGTGTAAAGGAGCATTGCATCGAAACTTAAACCAGGCGAAGTAAAAAAGTGTGCAGCATCCACTCGGTGTGTTTCTAGTGTTTTGTTTCTAAAGGTTTCAAAGCTGTCTGCAAGAAGGAGTACATCTGAAGTTAGGTAGAGGTCACTATATTCCCCTAGAGTTTTAATGTTGAACTGATTCCAGACACTTTTGGCATGTTCATAGTCTTCTTGACTAACATCTTCTTGACTTAATTTGTTAAAGAATGCCTCTTTTGGAGGTAAACACGTTTCACTTAACTTTTCCCATGAGTCAATGTAGTCATAACAAAATACCCCTTTACGAGTCATGAGCATTGCATTTTCTTTTCCAAAGTACTTGTCTGTTTCAGGGTATGATGTTAAGTTGGAAACTAAGTTTTCCAAACTACTCGGCATTAACCGAAACGTATCCACAAATCTAAGCTTAACATTTCCTACATATTTGGTAAAGGAAATGTACTTTTCTTTGGAGTTAGCGATAACATCCACTCTCTCAGTATTACATCCCAATTGCTTTACAATGAAATTTGCGTCGTAGCCACTCATATTATGTAGAAACACAGGAACGGGGTTTCGTGTTTTACACCTCAAATTACAGTTATTGTGAGCACTTCCACGGTATTCCCCTGTAATATGGCAGTGGTCTCGAACTTTCCAGTCCTCTTTGGTGAATGGTTTATGACACAAATAACAGGTTTCAGAAGATTGGAACTCTGCTTCTTGATGCTCAGTTAAAGCTTTTGAAACATTTAAGCTGTAAAGTCTATCAATTTCATTAGCTATTGAGATCAAACAGTCCATAAACTTTTCTGCAGCGTCAGGTCCACGATAAATAACAGGTTGGCTTGGAAGATTTGTCTTTATGTGTTCCACAGCGGGTGATGGTTTAACGTATATACCAAAGCTCATAGGAACATGACTCTGGTATGGCACTGTATAACTTGCTTCAGGATTGGGCAAACATGTTTGATAGGGTAAGAGTATACTTTCGAAATCTGCATAGATAACGTAAGGTATTCTTAGCATTTTTTCCACGTTTAAAAATTTGACAATGGGGTTTTTAATAGGCATTTCAACCCTAGCAATGTCATGCTGGACACACAAAGCTCTATGTTCTTTCAATTTTTCCATTCCTTGTTGTCCATATTGATTATCAAAGTGAGTAAAACACCGTTTACACGTATATATCTTATGTTCACGGCGGGTAATCTGATGTGCTACTAGTTTATCAAAATCTTTGATAAAGACGTAGTGGTTCTGGCCGGATGATGAACTTAGCAGAAGGAGGTCGCGATGGTCTTGCATCTCTTGATCCACAACCTTTAGAGGGAACAATTTGTTGTCTTGTTCCAATCCAAATACATTAATGGATATATCGTTGGCTTTTTCAAATTTGGGAATGTCAACTAGCGATGTAGGAAACGATATTACAGAAAAATCATACTTGTTGTCCAGGTCCTTGTATTTACTAATGCGATGAGCATTCTTTTTAACCAGTTTTGCTAAAATGGCATACATAAAACACTTTTCATCATTCAAATTTTCAGGATTAATGCAGGCTTTTCTTGCTTGTATAGCTGCTGGTAATGGAATATATGTGCTTCCACGCAAGGGATTGTACTTATTTATTTTCAATCGTACTCCTTCCACTGCTAACAAAGCCCAATTACTGCCTTTTAGCTCAGATTCCTCCATTTCCGTAGTTAACTTTGTAAATTGTGTTTCCAAGAAACTACTTAAGTCCGTTTCCAAAAATAGGGCCTGATTTCGTGTTTTAAAAGCACGATCTGTAATTTCATTGGCATATGTATGAATGAATCTACATTCAGCCACAAGATTAACTTTTATCGACTTGTGCATTGCTAGTTCTTTCTGCATAGCTTGTATTATTTGCTGTTTGGACTCTTTAAGGTATGAATTTAAATCCTTGCACGTATCGCAACGAATGAAATAGGATTTAAGTCGACCTCCAAAAGATGTCTCATATTCAATAAGTCCATTTTTGTCAGGGACCAATGACAGTAGGTAATGTTTTGTAGGCTCTGCTTTTTGTCTTTTAGCTACCGACACAACATTACAACATTCTTCATGACGACGTCCATTGTAGGCATTGTTGAATGTACTACCACAGGTCTTGCACTCATGAAATTCACCACACGATACTTCATGTCGCTTCCTATGATAGTCTCGAAGAAAAGTCTTTCCACACTCTTTACACATATAGCTAGGAATGGCTTCTTCCATTATGATTGTTGATTTCTGCAAACAGCTGCTTACTGCGTATCACAGGGCTAGAGGTTGGTCAGTGAGACGGTCTTTCACGATGTGAACACCGTGAGAGGTAGTAGTCAACTGGTGATATTCTTGTGAAGGGTCCACTAATATACCCCTAGTCTAGACCAACAGCTCTTTACAGCGTATGACAAGGCTGTATACTGGACAGTGAGACGGTCTTTCACGATGTGAACACTGTAACAAGTAGTAGTCAACTGATTATATACTTGCTAAGGGTTCTCTAATATACAATAGTCAAGACCCCACAGCTACTTACTGAGTAGTACAAGGCTGTACAATAGTTGTTTTAACAGTCTTTCACGATGTGGTCACTGTGAATGGTGGTAGTCAACTGATGATATTCTTGATAAGGGTCCTCTAATGTACCCCTGGTTAAGGGTAACAGCTGTTCACTGCTTATGACAAGGCTAAAGACTGGTTACTTCAACGGTCTTTCACAATGTAAACACTGTGACAGGTAGTAGTCAACTGAAAATATTCTTATGGCCTACTCAAGGTTATCAGGTACTTACTGCATATCAAAAGGCTGTACACTCATGTGTGTTAGGCACTTTTTCTTGCTAAGGACCCCAATATTCCCTACACAAGGCTATACATGTTAGTTCTAAACACTTAGTGGTTAATTGTATATTCAATTTTTGTACAAAGCTTATACAAGCACGTTTTTATGAGGTAAAACTTTGTTAAATAGCTGCATGCGACACACAAAGTATGTTGCCGCTATCTAGCGGTGACTATGAGAACTACTTGAACGACCAGCATGCTACCTAGCGCTCCATTTCAACACTCGCTCACTGAACGACCAGCATGCTATCTAGCGGTCGATAGCAATACTCCTCAACTACCAGCCTGCTATCTATCGGTCAATATGACAACTCACTCAACTACCAACATGCTACATGGCTTTTTTGGTCAGTTTTTTGTTGGCTTATGTTGGCTTTTATTGGCTTTTGTTGGCTTTTGTTGGCTTTTGTTGGCTTTTTGTTGGCTTTTGTTGGCTTTTGTATTAGCTCTTTTATATTTGCTCTTGTTTGTTGGGAAAGTATGTTGGTCTTGGAAAGTATGTCAGTCCTTTTTTTATGGCTGTAAAATGCTTACAGCCATGTTTGTAAGCAGCAACAACAACAACACACAATATTCCAAAACAATCCAAAGTACTCTAAGGTTTATCAATGACTCTCAACTCTTACACTTACCTCTATCCCATGCCTAGTCAAAAATAGTGTATTTTTCAAATTTTTCAAAAAATATTTGGAAAGTAGGCTATATCATTAAACTAAAAATCCTAAAAAGACATATGTTAACTCCAACACCTACCTCTATACCATTCTTAGTCCAAAAATAGTGTATTTTTAAATTTTCCAAAAACATATTTCCAAAATGGGTTATATTTCCAAAATTAAAAAGTTTACAAAAATGTTTGTTTGACAGAAATGAATGGCCTTTACCCCCTCTACCACGGTACCAAGTCCCAGGTCTCTAGGACAACAAAAATAAAATTTTGAAAATGGGCTTTATTTCCAAAATTAAGAATTTTACAAACAAGTTTGTCTAACGTAAATCAATGGTCTTTACCCCTTCTATTCCCATACCAAGTCTCAGGTCACTAGGTCAAGAAAATAAAATTTTTAAAAAATGGTCACTATTTTGGAAACTAGGAATTCTACAAAAAAGTTTGTTTAACATAAATGAAAGGTCTCTATCCCCTCTACCGGTAAACCAAGTTACAGGTCTGTAGGACAAACATGAAAAACGTTCAACTGGGAAAGTAGGCGATTTTTCATAAAACCAAACATTCTAAAAAGTGTTCTATGGGCTTAAAATAATGGCCTCTATGTCCTTTATTTTTTATATAAAACTTTTTTATTTTTTACATTTTTTTGAAAAAAGTTCAATTTTGAAATTTTTATATTTTGGAAACTAGAAAGTTTACAAAAATGTTTGTTTGACGTAAATGACTGCCCCTGACCCCATCTACCACCAAAATAAATTTCAATTCGCTAGGACAAAAAATAACAGTAGTGGAGTGGTGGTGCTTCTAAAGTACCCGGTGGCGCTCGGCTACGCTGAATTTGTGGATATCTTTGCGAACCCATGATCGAGAGAGCGTCAGCCTGAATAATTTGATATGTTGCATGTCAAATTCCGATCATGGGTTCGCGAGATATCCACTTATTAACATGAACGCCGCCCGAGCAACGCCGGGTGAGTTAGAAGCACCACCACTCCACTACTGTTATTTTTTGTCCTAGCGAATTGAAATTTATTTTGGTGGTAGATGGGGTCAGGGGCAGTCATTTACGTCAAACAAACATTTTTGTAAACTTTCTAGTTTCCAAAATATAAAAATTTCAAAATTGAACTTTTTTCAAAAAAATGTAAAAAATAAAAAAGTTTTATATAAAAAATAAAGGACATAGAGGCCATTATTTTAAGCCCATAGAACACTTTTTAGAATGTTTGGTTTTATGAAAAATCGCCTACTTTCCCAGTTGAACGTTTTTCATTTTTGTCCTACAGACCTGTAACTTGGTTTACCGGTAGAGGGGATAGAGACCTTTCATTTATGTTAAACAAACTTTTTGTAGAATTCCTAGTTTCCAAAATAGTGACCATTTTTTAAAAATTTTATTTTCTTGACCTAGTGACCTGAGACTTGGTATGGGAATAGAAGGGGTAAAGACCATTGATTTACGTTAGACAAACTTGTTTGTAAAATTCTTAATTTTGGAAATAAAGCCCATTTTCAAAATTTTATTTTTGTTGTCCTAGAGACCTGGGACTTGGTACCGTGGTAGAGGGGGTAAAGGCCATTCATTTCTGTCAAACAAACATTTTTGTAAACTTTTTAATTTTGGAAATATAACCCATTTTGGAAATATGTTTTCGGAAAATTTAAAAATACACTATTTTTGGACTAAGAATGGTATAGAGGTAGGTGTTGGAGTTAACATATGTCTTTTTAGGATTTTTAGTTTAATGATATAGCCTACTTTCCAAATATTTTTTGAAAAATTTGAAAAATACACTATTTTTGACTAGGCATGGGATAGAGGTAAGTGTAAGAGTTGAGAGTCATTGATAAACCTTAGAGTACTTTGGATTGTTTTGGAATATTGTGTGTTGTTGTTGTTGCTGCTTAGAAACATGGCTGTAAGCATTTTACAGCCATAAAAAAAGGACTGACATACTTTCCAAGACCAACATACTTTCCCAACAAACAAGAGCAAATATAAAAGAGCTAATACAAAAGCCAACAAAAGCCAACAAAAAGCCAACAAAAGCCAACAAAAGCCAACAAAAGCCAATAAAAGCCAACATAAGCCAACAAAAAACTGACCAAAAAAGCCATGTAGCATGTTGGTAGTTGAGTGAGTTGTCATATTGACCGATAGATAGCAGGCTGGTAGTTGAGGAGTATTGCTATCGACCGCTAGATAGCATGCTGGTCGTTCAGTGAGCGAGTGTTGAAATGGAGCGCTAGGTAGCATGCTGGTCGTTCAAGTAGTTCTCATAGTCACCGCTAGATAGCGGCAACATACTTTGTGTGTCGCATGCAGCTATTTAACAAAGTTTTACCTCATAAAAACGTGCTTGTATAAGCTTTGTACAAAAATTGAATATACAATTAACCACTAAGTGTTTAGAACTAACATGTATAGCCTTGTGTAGGGAATATTGGGGTCCTTAGCAAGAAAAAGTGCCTAACACACATGAGTGTACAGCCTTTTGATATGCAGTAAGTACCTGATAACCTTGAGTAGGCCATAAGAATATTTTCAGTTGACTACTACCTGTCACAGTGTTTACATTGTGAAAGACCGTTGAAGTAACCAGTCTTTAGCCTTGTCATAAGCAGTGAACAGCTGTTACCCTTAACCAGGGGTACATTAGAGGACCCTTATCAAGAATATCATCAGTTGACTACCACCATTCACAGTGACCACATCGTGAAAGACTGTTAAAACAACTATTGTACAGCCTTGTACTACTCAGTAAGTAGCTGTGGGGTCTTGACTATTGTATATTAGAGAACCCTTAGCAAGTATATAATCAGTTGACTACTACTTGTTACAGTGTTCACATCGTGAAAGACCGTCTCACTGTCCAGTATACAGCCTTGTCATACGCTGTAAAGAGCTGTTGGTCTAGACTAGGGGTATATTAGTGGACCCTTCACAAGAATATCACCAGTTGACTACTACCTCTCACGGTGTTCACATCGTGAAAGACCGTCTCACTGACCAACCTCTAGCCCTGTGATACGCAGTAAGCAGCTGTTTGCAGAAATCAACAATCATAATGGAAGAAGCCATTCCTAGCTATATGTGTAAAGAGTGTGGAAAGACTTTTCTTCGAGACTATCATAGGAAGCGACATGAAGTATCGTGTGGTGAATTTCATGAGTGCAAGACCTGTGGTAGTACATTCAACAATGCCTACAATGGACGTCGTCATGAAGAATGTTGTAATGTTGTGTCGGTAGCTAAAAGACAAAAAGCAGAGCCTACAAAACATTACCTACTGTCATTGGTCCCTGACAAAAATGGACTTATTGAATATGAGACATCTTTTGGAGGTCGACTTAAATCCTATTTCATTCGTTGCGATACGTGCAAGGATTTAAATTCATACCTTAAAGAGTCCAAACAGCAAATAATACAAGCTATGCAGAAAGAACTAGCAATGCACAAGTCGATAAAAGTTAATCTTGTGGCTGAATGTAGATTCATTCATACATCTGCCAATGAAATTACAGATCGTGCATTTAAAACACGAATTCAGGCCCTATTTTTGGAAACGGACTTAAGTAGTTTCTTGGAAACACAATTTACAAAGTTAACTACGGAAATGGAGGAATCTGAGCTAAAAGGCAGTAATTGGGCTTTGTTAGCAGTGGAAGGAGTACGATTGAAAATAAATAAGTACAATCCCTTGCGTGGAAGCACATATATTCCATTACCAGCAGCTATACAAGCAAGAAAAGCCTGCATTAATCCTGAAAATTTGAATGATGAAAAGTGTTTTATGTATGCCATTTTAGCAAAACTGGTTAAAAAGAATGCTCATCGCATTAGTAAATACAAGGACCTGGACAACAAGTATGATTTTTCTGTAATATCGTTTCCTACATCGCTAGTTGACATTCCCAAATTTGAAAAAGCCAACGATATATCCATTAATGTATTTGGATTGGAACAAGACAACAAATTGTTCCCTCTAAAGGTTGTGGATCAAGAGATGCAAGACCATCGCGACCTCCTTCTGCTAAGTTCATCATCCGGCCAGAACCACTACGTCTTTATCAAAGATTTTGATAAACTAGTAGCACATCAGATTACCCGCCGTGAACATAAGATATATACGTGTAAACGGTGTTTTACTCACTTTGATAATCAATATGGACAACAAGGAATGGAAAAATTGAAAGAACATAGAGCTTTGTGTGTCCAGCATGACATTGCTAGGGTTGAAATGCCTATTAAAAACCCCATTGTCAAATTTTTAAACGTGGAAAAAATGCTAAGAATACCTTACGTTATCTATGCAGATTTCGAAAGTATACTCTTACCCTATCAAACATGTTTGCCCAATCCTGAAGCAAGTTATACAGTGCCATACCAGAGTCATGTTCCTATGAGCTTTGGTATATACGTTAAACCATCACCCGCTGTGGAACACATAAAGACAAATCTTCCAAGCCAACCTGTTATTTATCGTGGACCTGACGCTGCAGAAAAGTTTATGGACAGTTTGATCTCAATAGCTAATGAAATTGATAGACTTTACAGCTTAAATGTTTCAAAAGCTTTAACTGAGCATCAAGAAGCAGAGTTCCAATCTTCTGAAACCTGTTATTTGTGTCATAAACCATTCACCAAAGAGGACTGGAAAGTTCGAGACCACTGCCATATTACAGGGGAATACCGTGGAAGTGCTCACAATAACTGTAATTTGAGGTGTAAAACACGAAACCCCGTTCCTGTGTTTCTACATAATATGAGTGGCTACGACGCAAATTTCATTGTAAAGCAATTGGGATGTACTACTGAGAGAGTGGATGTTATCGCTAACTCCAAAGAAAAGTACATTTCCTTTACCAAATATGTAGGAAATGTTAAGCTTAGATTTGTGGATACGTTTCGGTTAATGCCGAGTAGTTTGGAAAACTTAGTTTCCAACTTAACATCATACCCTGAAACAGACAAGTACTTTGGAAAAGAAAATGCAATGCTCATGACTCGTAAAGGGGTATTTTGTTATGACTACATTGACTCATGGGAAAAGTTAAGTGAAACGTGTTTACCTCCAAAAGAGGCATTCTTTAACAAATTAAGTCAAGAAGATGTTAGTCAAGAAGACTATGAACATGCCAAAAGTGTCTGGAATCAGTTCAACATTAAAACTCTAGGGGAATATAGTGACCTCTACCTAACTTCAGATGTACTCCTTCTTGCAGACAGGTTTGAAACCTTTAGAAACAAAACACTAGAAACACACCGAGTGGATGCTGCACACTTTTTTACTTCGCCTGGTTTAAGTTTCGATGCAATGCTCCTTTACACAGGCATTGAACTGGAATTGCTACAGGATTACGATCAGATTCTTTTAATCGAGTCTGGAATACGTGGAGGCATATGCCAGGTGTCTCATCGGTATGCTGAAGCTAACAATAAATACATGGAAACCTATGATTCTGAGAAACCATCGCAGTTTATTACCTATGATGATGCCAACAACCAATACGGGTGGGCTATGTGTCACTCCCTTCCTTATGGTGGATTTCAGTGGGTTTCTCCAGATACTGTTGATCTAGAAAAACTAAAGAAAGACGATCCTGTGGGATACATTCTAGACGTTGATGTTGATTACCCATCTGACCTTCATGATCTACACAACGATTTACCTTTCCTACCAGAGTGTACACAACCTAAGGATTCGTCTCTGAAAAAACTAATTCCTCATCTTGGAAATCGAAGGCGATATGTTGTTCACTACATGGCATTAAAACAGGCTTTAGATCATGGAATAAAATTGATAAAAATTCATCGTGTGTTAAAGTTTAAACAAAGACCTTGGTTAAAGGCATACGTTGATTTTAATAACAACCTTCGAAAACAAGCCAAAAATGATTTTGAGAAAAATCTGTACAAATTATTCAACAATGCCATTTTTGGGAAAACAATGGAAAATATCCGTAAAAGAATAGACATACGTCTTGTGACTGACAGCAAAAAGGCAGAAAAGCTAATAGCAAAGCCGACATTTATCGACAGAACAATTTATGGCCCTAACCTAGCTGCTTTCCACATGTCTAAACGTAACATTGTATTCAATAAGCCTATATATATTGGAATGTGTATACTGGATATTTCAAAAACTCTCATGTATTCCCACCACTATGATGTCCTGCTACCCTATTATGGCATGAACAATCTTAAACTCATGTATATGGATACTGACTCGTTCATATATTTGGTTAACACCCCAGATGTATATCAAGACAAGTTGGATTTCCTACAACACCTGGACACATCAGATTATCCTACTAATCACATATGTTACTCTACATCAAACAAGAAAACGTTGGGGAAATTTAAAGACGAGGCTTGTGGACAAATTATAAAAGCATTTGTTGGACTTAGAGCTAAAATGTACGCATTAGACATAAATGGTAAAGAAATCAAAAAGATTAAAGGTATTAACAGAGGTGTTGTCAAAAATTGTATAAGCTTTCAAGATTATAAGGATTGTGTCATGAAAAACAATGTAAAAAGAATACCCATGAACATTATCGCTTCTAAACAACATGACATATCATCTATAAGACTAAACAAAATTGCTTTGTGTCCTAGTGATGATAAAAGAGTGATTGATGCTGATGGTATAGGTACACATGCCTATGGTCATTACTCAATCATTAACCATGCTTAAAGAGTTAAGTTATGAATATCAAAATCTTCTGCCTGCAACTAGCAAATACATAAAACAAAACAATTTAGGAAATAAAACAATAGCACTACAAAAATAAAAAAACAAAATAAGAAATGGCATTCATAATCAAAAATAAATAAATTAGAAAACAAAATAAAAACAAGTGTACAATTTATAACAATAAGGAATATATATAAAAATGTATTATGTGTAAATAGTGTACATGTATTTAAAATAAAAAAATATTGTACCGTATGGAAACTGCTTGTACATTTTTTATTACTACTCACCTCTCTCCACTCCTAATGCAAAATGAACATGTAAAACACAAATTGGAAAATCCATGTTTCCATATTGACAAAATAAAAAAAAACCATTAAACTGAAATTTTAAAAACTGTAAATGGGAATTTGGTAAATTGACAAATGTGTAAACAACAAATTGGAAAATCCATGTTTCTATATCATGAAATTGAAAAACTTTAAACTGACATTTTAAGAACTGTAAATGGGAAATTGGGAAATTGATAAATGTGTAAACAACATAATGCAAAATCCATGTTTCCATGTTATGAAATTGAAAAACTTAAAACTAACATTTAAAAAAATGAAAATGGGAAATTGGAAAATTGTCATATGTGTAAACAACAAATGAAAAAAAAACGGTTGGGGTAGTTATCATATTGTACAGTAACCTATAAAACTAGCATAAGGATAGTTGCTTGTACCCTTATATACTTTGTGTATGTGCATTAGCCTTTGAATTAGCTTAAGTTAGGTTTGGCAAAGTTAGGTTTGGTGAGGTTAGGTATGTGACCTAGTAGTTTACTCTTTTCGGAAAATGTAAAAAGTAAAATCTAAAATCAAAAAATCTTAAATTTAAAATGTAAAATCTAAAAAAAACTAACATCTAAAATACAAAAAAATCAAAAATGTGAAATGTAAAATCTAAAAAATGTAAAATGAAAAAATCAAAAATCTAAAATGTTAAAACATAAAATCTAAAATCTTTAAATGAGGTTTCTGTGGGTTAGGTTAGGTTAGGTTATAACTAAGTTTATTATTTGTGCTCTCTCATTTGCTCTTACATTTTTGCTCTCACTTTGAAGTTTGGTTATGTTAGGTTAGGTTAGGTTAGGTTAGGTTAGGTTAGGTGTGGTTAGGTTATAACTAAGTTTATTATTTGTGCTCTTACATTTGCTCTCACTTTTTTCTCATACTTTTTGCTAAATTTTTTTCGCTTGCAATTTTAAATTAGGTAGGTTACGTTAGGTTAGGTTAGGACAGGTTAGGTGAGGTTAGGTTAGGTGAAGTTAGGTTAGGTTATAACTTAGTTTATTATGTGTGCTTTCACATTTGCTCTCATATTTGCTTTGACTTTGAAGTTAGGTTAGGATAGGTTAGGTTAGGTTAGGTTAGGTTAGGTTAGGTGAAGTTGGGTTAGGCAGAATTGTTGAGGTATGAATCAAAAGCCAGCTCTTGTCAGTTTTGCCTCACAAGGCTGAGTGTACCCCGTTCCACTCATGAGACCAGAAATTAAATTTCTTGGCAGAGCCGGGATTCGAACCTCAGGAATGACCTCCAAGAATGCTAGCCACTACACCAAGAAGTGGACAATATAAGGCTGGTCTTGATTATACATGATCAATTAACAATTACCTAATAATAATAATAATAATAATAATAATAATAATAAATATTCCATTTGGCAACTACACGGCCGACCTCTCCCTGTGACGTAATCCACGGTCTCAGGCCGTGGCGGCCATTTTGCCCAATAGCCCCTGTGCCAGCTCTGAATGACCCCTCCATAAGAATAACATAGAGTGATTGCGCGCGGCGGCCATCTTGCCCATTAGCCCCTGTGCCAGAACCGGCTTATTTATCCTACTATCCACAAACCGGTATTCATCATTTTGTCAAAATGCAATTACTCTTGGTTGGCTGGTTGAGGGGGGATATGGTAATTTGGAGGCGGAACATACTTTTATGGAAAATTCTATTTTGTTGATTCCTTAGTTTAGGGGCTGCGACAACGCGGTCATGTAACCCCAATTATGGAAAATTCTGTTGTCGAAATAACTCTTAAATCTGCATTTCAGGAGATATTTTTGTGTGTTTACATGAGGTATGATCATTTTATTCAGAGACTGTACCTGACGTGAATAAACACATCACCGTTTGAAACCTTGCAACGAATCGAGTTAGGTTCTCCCTTGGTGTTTCCATTTATTCATTTCGTAAGTTTACTGTCCATCCACCAGCTTAAGGTCCGTGGCAGGAATGCAACAAGTCAGCTTGAGACAGCTGGCCTCTGCGCAAACGACAATACTGCCAACCTACTACTGACCCGTACGATTTCACAATTGAAACTAAACGAAAGTAGCAGCGAGTAACTATAGCGTGAATAACATCGGTGCTGAGTTGGCAATACCTGCAGTGGCACGTCCACTCAATCAACACAGCTGCAGTGTCTCTCTCTCCTCTCCCCTTCAATCCCCTAAGCCCATGAGCTGGTGGACGGACAGTACCATCTCTTAATGTGGGGTGGTGTGTTGCTTTTCATGAAGCTATATATGACATTTTGGGGCCTTTTCGCGAATTGAGGGCTCCACTAATTATGTTGCATATTACGGTATGTTATCTCTCTAGTCTTCAGCCTCATATTTGTTCACAGATATACTACAGTGACTATATTTATACAGTGTGGCCAAGTCTGCATAGCTGCCATATTCCATAGAATGCATGAATCTAATTATGTTTTGTTAAGGGTCTATATTGATGTGATTTTAATGGCAAAATTTTAAATTATACTCGTCTGCCTGGTCGAAACAGTTTCAAAACAAAATTATATAGTTATTTGTTCATGCTTCAAACTGACGTGGGTTCTTTATCAGCAAGTTTATGTTAGAAGTAGCAAGCAAATATTAAAAAAACCTTCTGATGAATAGGTAGCACTTGATAGAAAAGAAAGGTCTTGAAGACGGGGTGGAAATCTTGAAGTCGAACACTTAGGTAGACCACAATGAGTTCTGTATGTGAGCGAGTCCATGTGCTGCAGCGCGAATCGGAATGTTCACTTAGCTTGCTATGGAAATGTTCACATCAGCTCCTACTACAAGTGTTGCTGTATTGCATGTTAGCGTGTCTGCCAGGAGCACCAGCACTACCTTCCTGTTCCACTTTTCTCTCCATCACTCTTGGGTTTGTGCACGCTTGAACCATCAGGTATTAATTGCAGTCTAGAAGTAGTCACATTATTGGAAAATCTCGATAAGCTTGAAGATGAAAACACTACAGTCATTGAATATTATATTTTATAGAATCTCGATGTTAGTTCGAAACATGTACAAATAATTGCACAACTTCATTTTCAAATTCTATTGACCAGACAGACCATTTTAATATTTTTTTTTGGCCATCTTCAGTATTTTGACAACCCAATTCAATTACTCTTGGTCATGAGAAAACTCTCAGTTGTCTGAATAATGTGAAAATCTGTATTTCAGGATATGCATTAGAAGCAGGTATATTTTTGATTCATTAAATGGTGTGCTAGAGGTACTAGCTACTTTCTTCCCAATGTAACATGCTGAAAAGCTCACCTAAATTACGACTATCTACTGGTGCCACAAAACTTATAATACAAGTGATATTTATTGGTACTACTGCTACGAGACATGCATCAAAGGAAAAACAAATTTTTAAAAATAACAGAAATATTTTTAATTACAACTGAGAAACAGGGTATCTACAAAGAAGGCTGAATAAACATTTTTTCTCTTTTTGTGCAGAGTAGGCTGGCTCGAGAATACCAACCACACTCTCACACATGCATTGCATTTATATACATTAGTTCTTGTGCAAGATATAAGATTACTATACAATAATTTAAATACTGTATATTTTATAATCAATACAAAATATTACTACATTAGAAATGTGTTACATTATTATAAATGTATGAATAAGAAAGCACAATAAAGGATATGGCACAATACATGTATGACTTAGGGCTTATAACTTACAAAAGAAAAGAGGACTTCATTTTATACAATATGAAATGGCCATGTGAATGGTGAGCAGCATGTTGCATTAACAATGAGAAAGATTTAAGTGTTAATAATAACACTCAACAGATTTAAGTTTTATTTCTCAGATTTTGAAACAGATTACCGGTATTAGTCCTTGAAAAGAAACCCAGCAAAACTATAAATATTAATCCATAATAGGACGTAAGTCCTTGAAAAGAAACCCAGCAAGAGGATAAACATTAATCCATAATAGGATGTCATGTTACCTTATCACTTCAAGCTAGTTAAGTGCAATTTCCTCAATATCCATATAAAAATGGCTTTAAAATTATATACAGTGTGTATCTGAAATACTTTTAACCGCTGTTTGAAGAAAAACAGTTCGTAAATGTTACAAAACTTCTAAAACAGGCAACAAGACTGACTGTGTTTACAAATTTGTTTATTATTTCTTCTGTAAATATAATATTTTATCTTGTATCTAAATAATCTTTAGTACATGTTTCGATCGAATTCGATCTTCCTCGGCTAACTATATAAACTTAACTATATTAGTCTCAATCAGGCATCTGAATGGCACATTCAAAATATAACACATTAAAATTATACTACACGTTTTAAAAACATTAAGATTCTTAGTTACAATTCATTCATCAAATTTGTTTAGTGAATAATCCGTTCCTTGTGTAAACTTGTCCAATTATACCCTATTTAATAGGTCTATGCATCGACCGTTATTTTCTGTTAATTCGAAAACTGGTTTTTGTCTTTTTTTTTGTTTAGCAGATGATTAATATGATACATATCTTTGTTATCTATTTTGAAAAACTTTATTTCTTTGCAGGGCAGCTACATATGTGATGTTCTCTTGAATTTTATTATAATACGAAACACTTAGCAATTTCTTGAATTGCCTTCCTTGAAATCTTCCTTTCTAGATTTAATTGTTGCCTTTAATTCTAGCTACCTCCTTATGCCTGGTAGAAAATCGTTTTTTTTTAATATTTTGTGTGAGGCTATCTAACTTTGTTCCGTTTGTCACTGCTGCTTGTTTCTGACTCATTACAATGAGATTTTTAGCAATGTGCTAAGTATGACAGTGAGTATGCAAGTATGCACACTGACCATGACAAAACAGATGAAAGCGATAAATGCTCTTTATAAATGCATACACTGTCTGCTTCACAGGGAGAATACCTCATGCCAAAGAACAACACACAATTTGCACGTCCAACTCAATCCTCCCAAACAGTCGGTATGCAGAGAACCAGTCATATCACGTGCTGCCACAGTATGATCCTCTTGATCATATGTGTATCAATGACTGTCGTCAGTTTTTATTTTTATTGTCCGGATTGAAGTAATAACAGTGTAACAATTTTTTTTTTCCATGTTTTAATACAATTTTCTTAAGAACAAAACTTCTTATTTAGTGGTATTGTTAACTCTTGATACTGTACTGTACTGGTGCTATCACGAAGCAAGTGTGTTTACTGTGAACCTGTGATACAGTATTTTGACAATCTGTGGCCTTATTTTCTCAGCGAGACATCTCTTCAGACTGGTGCAACAAAATTTTGACATGTCCATCAGGGATATTCAGCCATTTGTTGAAAGGATTTTAGATACATCCTGCATATAAAGAGGAACGAGAGAGACCATTAACTTTGCATGGTTGCTTGTATATTTGTGCCCTATTTTTGGCCAAAAATTAATTCTCCAACACAGTTCCATATGTTACAAAACTAAATATGATTTAACATAAATCAACTTACTGAGAAACCCAAATTCTTAACCTATTCACCTTGCTAGAAGAGCAGCTATTGCATAGTGGAAATGCAAACAATGCTTGTGGAAGTTCAAGCTTTGGCAATATTCTAATTTAATTTAAAAACAGCAGGAACCAAACTTGCCACATTTTTTTTAACACAGCACATTTCTGAGAATTTTCAACAAATTCTCAGAAGAAGAGATTTTAAGAAATTGCACTAGAGTTAGCAAGAGAATGTAATGCCCTACAGTGATAGAAAGGACAGGTTCATATAACTAAATGTGTCCCCTTTATAGAGCAGTCTTACATTTCCCCTTAACACTGTATATAAATATTAAAAATCTTCACCTATCAAATGTACATCCCTTGCTGATGTTGCTTTTAACCGACGAGAAACATGAAAATAAAGATTTTCCACCCAATCATTGCAGGTAATCAATTTTCAAAAGGAATTTAGCTGAAAATATAGAACACCTTCAATGTTACTTGAACCTCCGAGTTTTTAGATAGATGCAGTAATCATTATGTTAAAATGGCCAATGTATAACAGGCTCACTTTATCAACTTATGATGAACAATTTATTCATCACTAACGAATTATGGCAATCGTCCATTTTAATGTTCGTCTGCTTGAAGACACTTATGTGCAGGTTATATTTTGCTCAAATTTTGCAATATTTCTCCCAAAATCTTTAATTTTGTTTCCTTTATGGTAACGTACCATAACTCTATGGCTGGACAGTAACTTGTAGCTAATGAACATTCTACCTACTCTAGCAAATCCATACATTCCATTCAATGAGTTGCTCTAATTCTTTTACATTCGAATTGAGCCACTATGAACTATGAGTTAGCAATCGATATCATTTTCAGTGGTTAGCTCTTGTTTGTCTGCCCACTTCGATGTCCTGCCAGTATCTCTTCAACCCAGCACTCAGTGACTTCTTTCAGCTTCTGAAAGAGGCTCCGTTTATTGGGTTCTGCTCCTAACTTAAAACTTCGGTAATTTTTGACCATTTGTCTAAATTTATTCCTGTCCATAATTTTGTCCTCTGGAACACCAAATTTCTTAAGATCATTATCACATTCTTGGAACCATCCCAATTTCTTTGCCTTTGGTTTCATAAAAGTACAGATATTCTTATTCTGTCGATCATCGGACATTCTGATGATGTAGGCCTACCCATAGAATAAAAACCTTTTCTGGTTCTATCTTACTGTATGACTCTTCAATGGATTTCAAATGTATGTGCCCGTCAAACCCATCTGTCGCTTAAAATGTTTCTCAAGATCCTGCGTTCTCTTTAGACCAACTGGTAGACTAATCCCTGTTTGTTCATAGTCAAAGTCTCTAAAGCATATAATCCTTCAGGTTTGACAACTGTGCTGTAGTGTCTTAACTTTACTCCAATGCTCAGCGACTTGTTATTATAGTAGTATTTCGTTAGATGATATGCTCGGTGTAATTTCCAGATCCTAAAATTAATAGCTTCCTGCTCTAGGCCATTTTGTTGGATTACCTCACCTAAATTTCTTCACATGTTTAATTCTCCCTTGTTTTGTGATTATCCATTCTGGTCCATCACTGATGTTTGTCATGCAATATGTCTTCTCAAAGGAAACCTGTAACCCTACTTTCTCAGCCATCTCTGTCAACCGATTGATCTTTATAATTGCTGATTTAGTATGGTTGGCAAAAATAGCTAGGTCATCTGCAAAGGCAATCTATGTACACCCCTTTCAGTTTAGGCCCTAGTCTGAACTGTTCTTTATTCCCTTCTTCTCGATTCAGTATCTTCCTCCATTCTCAAATGACCTCTTCCAAAACACAGATGAAAAGGATTGGAGATAGTCCATCATCTTGTCTGACACCAGATTTGATTGCAAAGGGATCCGAGATCTCGTCAATGAATTTCCCTTTCGACACTGTGTCGGTCAAAGTCTATTTAATCAGATTTCTGGACATGTCATCTACCCCAAACTCTTCCAGAATATTCAATAGTTAATTGAATTCAATTCTCGATCAATTGAGTCAAATAATTTCTTAAAGTCAATGATAATAATAATGTTAATGGTTTTACGTCCCTTATAACTACACTGGCTTTTAGAGACGCCGGGGTGCCGGAATTTTGCCCCGAAGGGGATCTTTAACGTGCCAGTAAATGTACTGACACGGCTCCCTCGCATTTGCGCATCCTCAAATGCCAGCTGACTGCGCCAGGTTTCGAACCTGCAACCTTGGGCTTAAAGTCAATGAATATGACCATATAGTCATACCTGGCATCATCTTATACCTGATGATGATATTCAGGTTGAGATTCTGTTCCAGGCAAGAATGTCCTTTTCTGAAACTGGCCTGGTACTCGCCAATCTGTTTACCAAGATGATCTTCAAACCAGTTCTAATGAACTTTCAACACTTTAAAAATGAGGATGATTTGGCACTATTTAAGATGAAAGAAATAACAATAATAGAGACTGAATCAGGAAAAAGGACATCTCATTCTTCGGACATCTCATCAAGACACCAGAAAACAGGATCAGTAAGAAAATAATAGAAAAATTATGGAATAGTAAGAGTAATATTTGATGGATTGCAGATCAAAGACGATATGGAGGAACTACAAATTACAATTGAAGATTTACAAAACAAAACAAAACAGAAAAAAAATCAAGAGACTCAAAGACACACAAATTAGGTTAGAAACCAAGATCAACAAACAGACAAGGGTGATTTCGAACAAAGAAAGGAAGTTAAGATCTGAGAGAATGAAGAAGTAACTTACTGGGTTAACAGGAAACTGAAGAACCCTTCGTATAAAATTGTCTGAAGTGGTCCTATGAAGGCCATACAATATAAATAAATTTATAGACTGAATAGCTGCAAGAATGGTTTTAGGATTACATAGTTCTGTGCAGGTAGGTTTGATTCCTTGTTTTGGTACGAGGGTCTGTAGATGAAGTTGACCTGACTGGGAAAATACCTTATATGAGAAGCAGAGTCTTATCTTATAAAGGGAAATTAAAATGCTGTAGGATGACATGTGCAGATCTCAACTGCCATTTGTCTGTTGTGCCAATAAGAGGCTGTTCAATCAGGCCAAGGCTCTGTGGGCTTAATTCTTAGTTTAGCCTAAAACAGAGTTCATTTTTCCAGCAGGTACAATAATACAGAACTTGATACCTCCACTATCGAGTGTAAATAATATTACTGTTTTAATTTTAATTCCTTGGCAGTGAAATCCAATATACCAATATTACTGTAGTCATCATTCATATTCACATACCATTAACATTTCAGGATGCAAAATACAACAAATCATTATTGATAATTTGTAACAGAATTACAACTTCCATTTTCTCTTCTCTGTTAAGACATGGGGAATTGTACATATAGTAACTGCCTTCTAGAGTACAAATGCAATACAAGATAATCTATTCACCAAAGTCAATTAACATAGTGCTGATCTTATTCTTTATACTGCCCTACTGGTGTATTCGGGTTAAAAGTGAAGTTTTATCAGCTAACTTCATAGGGAAATTAAATTTCCTGAAGAGTTTCTCATAAACTGAAATGAACTCCTTCAAGGCTAGAGATAGCTTTTTGTCACCTTTTAGCATAATACTGAGATAGATGGTATAATGCACAAGCAATTTGATTAACCCCACAACCATAACATACTTGTCATGCTAAAGGATGGCCTCCACCTCATTTCCAACAAAGAAAATTCAATAGATTCTTTCTACTGGAAGAAGGGAAAGATCAGATAACTATACCTTCCTTTGATCACAACACCTTGTGACATTTGATTAGCATTCTTGGCTATCACTGCTAGATCTGGGTTTGATTCCTGGCTTTGCCAAGAAATTTAATTCAGGTCTGAGAACTGGAACGGGATTCACTCAGCCTCATGAAGCAGAACTGAGAAGAGGTGGGTTCAATTCCCACCTCAGCCATCCTATTAGTGGTTTTCCATGTTTCCCACTTCTACTGCAGGCAAATGACGGACGGTATTTAAATTAAGGCCACGGCCGTCTCCTATCCAAATCCCAACCCCAATAACAAATACACACAAGTACATCCATCACAGTATCAAATCATACAGATTTCACACACATCCAAGTACATGGGCCTACATGACCACGATGTTGCAAAGCCTCTATATGAATCAAGAACAAACAACAATCTACAACAGAAAGAAAAACACTATTAGCATGAAAGAACAGCACACAACTAAAAACTGAATTATACATGAAAAGAGAGGCTGAAAAAATATATTAGGATTCCTTTTTTGTACGTAGGTGGCAACATTATACTATCAGTGTTGTCATATCTGAAATAATGATATGCCGAGACATCTCATGTTCTTTTAGGTTTATAAACTGTGTTAATCTTCTTCTTTTGAAAACATTTCTGCTTATGCAGATCGTTCAGTTGTGTGAATAATAGTGTTAACCAAGGAAATCCGTGCAGTGTCTTATCAGAAGTGAAAGCAACTAATGCAATAGTACAACTTTTCATTTCAGGCTGTGCGAAGAAAACATGGGAATAATTAACAGAAAATGTTGAGAATTTAGAAAAAATCTTAAAACCTGGAAACTGGGGCTGGTAACCTCGAAGTTCTGCTTTGGAAAATAGCAATAGCTGGTAGTTAGTATCCCAATTGAAGTTATTGGATTCTTTTGATTTTCTTCTGCTTTTGTAAAGCTGGAACATCAGTATGACAAATATCGAAAGAGCTGGTCTGTCGAATCGAGCTGTCGCTGGACATTTGGGTCGAAGTGATGCGGTGATCAGACGATGCTGGCAAGCGTGGGTCAGCAACGGCAGGCATCAGCGTCAGGATGGCAGTGGTCGTCTGAGGGCCACAACAGCTCGGGCAGACAGAGTGATTGTCAGAACAGCTGTCACAGCACCGGAGTCGTAGATATCAACAATCCAGTGTGTGACCCACACACGTGTCCACCATGACCATCAACAGACGCCTGTGCGACAGGAATTTGCACTCGCGCCGCCCACTACGCTGCTTACCACTCACACCTGTTCACCGTCAAGTCAGATTACAGTGGTGCCGTGCTTGAGCAACGTGGAACTGCACTGACTGGGAACGTATAGTCTTTGGTGACGAGTCCCGTTTTCAACGGTGCCCTGACGACAACTGCAGACGTCCAGGCCAGCGTGGGGATCCTACCATGACTATCGCACGCCACACAGCCCCACAACAGGGGGTGATGGTCTGGGGTGCCATCTCCTTTGATAGCCAGACCCCTCTGGTAGTCATTCCTGGCACACTGACAGCACAGAGGTATGTTGGTGACATTCTACGGCCGGTTGTGTTACCGTTCCTTAAGCGACAACTTTCCAACAGGATAATGCCCGGCCGCACACAGCACGTGTTGCTATGGACTGACTTCAAGCTTGCCCTGTCCTTCCTTGGCCAGCTCGGTCGCCTGATCTCTCTCCCATAGAGCACATTTGGGATGTCATGGGAAGGCAATTGTGAACATCCCGGAATGTCGCCGATTTAGCCCAACAGTTGGAGACCATTTGGCACGAAATTCCGCAGGACACCATCCAGGAACTTTTATCAGTCAATGCCACGTCGAATGACAGCTTGCATCCAGGTCAGGGGTGGACCAACACCTTATTGACGTCCTCACTTTGTAACGCACTAACTCTGCAATAAATCATTCGATTGTTGTTCTGCACTTTTGATAGTTTGTTTTTCTATGTCTGTCCTCACATCCACCGATTTTTATCGCCATCGGACAATTCCTTCCTGGTGTGTCGTTCTTTTTGTTATACAGTGTATTTAAAGCGACATCACTATGTTATCTAACAATAGGAACATTCTCTACATTGTTGGCGTTGATAAAAATATGCTGCATTAGTGATAGCCATTAAAAGAGGTTAGAACAAAAAATATATTGGCAACCTATATAGATCATTTCATCCAAACAGTTCAGGCCAAAGTTCACATATTTAGCATTAACCAGTATAATTTTGTGTAGTGGTGGATAGAAAATTGTCACATAATCATACAGTAGGCTACATACTGAGTGAGCATTATGTTGGAGTGCAGCTGCTGACCAGTCGAACATGTGTGTTGCTTCCATTAGCCAAGACAGTTAGAGCAGCACTGCTAGTGTAATGGTATGCAAGGCACAAGCATGGGCCCTAGCTGCCTTGGCCAGCGGCAACCACACAAATGCCTGGTTAGTTGGCAGCTGCACTCCAGCAAAATACTCATCCTATGTGAATATACAGAGTCTTTATATTTGCTTGGCAAGGACATTCTCGCTCACGTGCTCCGCCAGAGACGGCTCAGTTGCCGGCTACCGCACACACATACAGTATGTATGGCAGAATATAGTGCTTAAAATCAGTATCATGCATTTTTACTCACCATGTTTACAGTAGATGCTGAAAATGTTCCCCATCCACTGCCAAACACAATCGGCATCTCCTTATGAAGTTTCGGTTACTCCGGTTAATTTAGTTTTAGTAAGGAAATAACGACCTTCACATCTATTTTTATTGTTTACTGAACCTGTACGTTTGAATCTCTCTTAGCCAGGTGTTTTATTGTCCAATTTATAGGAATGGGTCTCCCTGGAAATTTCACTTGATACTTTCGTCTTGTTCTAGCGCACGATTCCCTGTACTTTATGTACGTATTGTGCAGATGAACACATTCACGTAACGAATATTTCACATAAGGCATTACAGCACTACACACAATCACATTAAAACGTACGGTACACAGTAGCTTTATAAAACACACAAATAGCACAGAGCTCTCACGTCTACCGCAGGAAAATCATGGTAATACGGCTGCAGACCGTGCACACCTATCTATAATAGCCGGCTATTGGCCGGGGACTGGCAGCCAAGGTCGATTGGAATCGTCTTGCCAAGCAAAAATAAAGTCCCTGTATATAAGAGTAGGCCTAATGATGTGACAGTGTGAGTTGGTGTTACTTATAATGGTTTGTTTGGCCAGTTCAACAATACCATTACTAGGGAAAATTAACTGCAGTTACCTACCGGCTTTGTACGGTATTTATCCTTCTACATAATTGAACATGGATGAACTGTGACATCAGCAATATGAGGCACTGCCCTGCTATACCGGCATGGCAGTGGTTGAATAAAACATTCCTACAACCTAGAATTAGTTCACATAGCCCTGTAGAATGGCCACCAGACTTTTTTTTCCCCACAGGAGGGTACCTGAAGGATAAGGTGTAATAATAACATTGCATCAACAATTTGGCAAAACTATGTGGAGTTAATGCTAAAGAATTTGAAAGGATAGTATAGATGTGCCACGATGCATGCAACAACACTGTTCTTTGTCTTGAAGCAGAAAATGCGGAAAACCACATCCATCAAAATGGAGTAAAATAGAACAAAATGCCTGATATTTTCTTCATTTCACATAAGCAGAGTTCTTCAGTATTAATAGAAGTGCTATATGTAACTGATGACATTGTAAGGGACAGAGCATTTCACCTGAATTGAACTACCACAAATATCTTTAAAATGAAATGAAATTGATACAATGTAATTTATACATGCACATGACCTCAGATTTGCAACTCGTGGTGAAGGACCAACTTACGAAAATGGCTATCGATCAAATGAATCTCCCATCCACATAGAAAGAAAAAAATATCAGAAGCCATTGTCACAGAACGTCATATTTATAATCGAAGACTGTTAGGAAAAATACAAATCAGAGCGAAGTATCGAATATTCGCCACACACCCTTTATCGATGGCCTGAGGAATCTTGTCCTGGCATGAATGACAGAAAATCTGAGTACGTGCATGTGTACAACTGTAAAACACACTGCACTTACGTAAATTTTATGGAAAACCCGTAAAAGTTGGCAGGTATGCATGTTTAGTGACTCATTTTTAGTAGCTTCTAAATTTGATATTGTGTAAAGCTGGAAAAGGTCAATAGTTCTTGGTCCAAAACAAGCAATGAGATTTTAAATACATTTTTGGTGTTGACAGGTGGAATTTCTTTAATGATATACAGTAGAGCGTCGTTTATCCGGACTAATTGGGACCGAAAGTGTTCCGGATAACGATTTTTCCGGATAATTAAACATCCGTTTATTACATAGGAAAAACTAGGCAGAGTACATTATGGTGATAACCACCAAGCTTCTCATTTAGCTGCAACGCTTTCTCACATAACAAAGGTCCAGAAATGGGATCTCCCTTTACTTCTTTTCTGAATAAACCTTAAGTACGCCGTTTCTCCCAAGTTTTCGTCCGTAGCAGGTTTATCTTTTTTAGACCCTTCTTCAATATCTTACTCAGATGCATAATTCAGAATGTCACCTTTGCGGTCCTTCAAATCATAAAATGTGGATTTTCCAACACTATAAGTTTTCATTAGACACTGCACACTCCCACCCTTATCCAGTTTATTAATGATCTCCACCTTTTTCTCAATCGATAAAACATTGCGATTACGTTTTTCCCTTTTGCCACTCGTAGAAGCCCTTTACACAACGCAATATAGTACAATACGCACACTCACATACTGTAACACGTTGAAACATTATAGAGTAAACAAATGGTGGGAGACAGCAATTGAAAAAGAGAACCGACTCATTACCGTAAGCAGCGCGCACTTACGCGTAACAACAGTAAGCTCGCGCTGCTCTGTCTTTTTTTTTTTTTGCTTGTCCGGATAATTGACGTTCCGGTTGTTTGACGTCCAGATAAACGATGTTCTACTGTATTAGGATTCAACACGGATCCATAGTGTTCAACAATATATTCATTATGTCTTTATATATCCTACACTCCACAGAGACAGGCATTGCTTCCACTTACTTGTGCCAGGCTCCTTGCTTTTATCTTTCATGTCTGACCACCCTTGTTCAACTCCTGATCTCTTCAAACTCTGACCACATTTCTTCAGGAGGCACAAGGAGTTTTTCACTTTCGCACCTTTCCTTTCTTGCAAATCTCATTTACAAGGCCTTGGAATTCTTCCTTCTTTAATATATTTGTAAGAAACGAGGGGCAGATAATGCCTATGGCCTATTCTCTTAAAATAACCACCACCAAACATACACTGCAACATCATGTTCATGCATCATGTCTAACGAAGCATATCCAATCAACAGCATAAACGAAAGCTTTATATGATGGCATAAAATCTCTGTTATGTTCCTACAGTGCTTAAAACAAGATTAAATAGGGTAAAACAAATATTCCTTGAAAGAGTGGTGGCTTAATGAATAAAGCTAGAGCTCTGAAACAGTACACAAAAATAGATTAACTTAAAATTTTGAGCCAGAGTTATTAGAAATAACCACATAAGTCTTACATTTGTAAAGCTTCAAAGACAGCCTATGAAAAAAACAACAACAAAAAACCAAGATGTTCAGTAAAGAACATACAGCCTACTTTCTCCTAAGTGTATGGCCTATTCTCTTAAAAGTGTATGGGTATAGAACTCTTTGTCTTTATCAAGGAGTATAATAGAATCATTTCTTTGTTGAAGACCTTAGAAACTATTTACCTCTACCAAACGCCAGAGCCTCGGAAAAACTACTACCGTCATTGAAGAAAAAAAGAGAAGACATATCTCAAGATTTTATGGAACTGGAGACATGATTGACCGGACGTGGGCAACATCCAACTTTGAGTTGAAGCATATGTTTACACGTCTGGCTGTCCATGGTTTTCACCACCTTAATTGTATTAACAAATCTTTCCATAACCCTACAGTGTGCCAACTATGTGGACAAGCATGGGAACGCTACCACTTAGAGCTCTGTAGTAACAGAAAGCAATCAAAGACTATGCAATTCAAATCGCCAGAGCATAATTTTAGTGTACATGTTCATTCTTTATTTTCGATTGCTATTTGGCTGCAATATAAGTATTAATTAATATCCTGAACTAGCACCAACAGATAAGAGTACAGGTACTATGTGGCATCGTTTTGTTCTTTAGTTCAAATAACACTTTCAAGCAACACACAATAGGCTGTTACAAACGCTTTAAAATAAAAATGTATCATATTATTAACTTGCCATTCTTCAAATTCGATGCGCATTGAATGCCAATGGTAGGCAAACCAATGGAGTCCCAAATAGACCAGTCATGACATCTGACAGAAAAGTTTCGCACAAGATAATCCTAATAGGGAAGTGCATTCTAGCGGCCATAAAAGGAAACTTTTGAATTAAAGCTGTTTCAACGTGCAGGCCGGTGCGCAGCTCGCAACCAGTTGGCCACGATTGTCACCCTCATAGTTCATCTGGTTGCTGTTAGATGTCTCGTGCACATCCGGTGGTGAATGTTGTTTTAATTAAATATATATTTTCCATTGTAATATGCACAAGATAATGCTTAAGTTTATAACGTCTGAGTACTTACAAAACAATGAATATAAAAAATTCAAGCAAAATAACCCAACTTTGATAGATTTTGAACCCCAGTCAAACGGGTAAAAGACTAGTGCTTTACCACACAGCCAAACATGTCCACCGAAATTCATCGTTATCAAACGACTTACATACAACGTCTTAGCATATAATCATTTTGACTAAACGATATCTTCAGTGGAGTATATTTTTCTATGTAAAGCATTTCATACAAAGTTCATATTATTTCTATCAGTAGGTTGTATTGCATGAAATACTCAAACTAGTGAAATATAGGTCAGGCACAAGATATCAGCTGCCATCTTGTCTTGTAGCCACGGCTACCATCTAGTACAGGCTGTTCCAAATCCATGAGTACACGCGAGTACTCAGCAGTAATGCTCGGAGCACGGTTGGAGAGGGAGTGGGGGTGATAGCCAATACGACACTGGGCGAAGGTCATAACACAAATCAATGCGCTTCCAGCCAGTCTTGATGTATCCACCGTGCAGTGACGGCAGCCCCCCCACAGCAGAGCTGTATTGCATGTTGCAGGTTTACTCACGGAAGGCGGAGAGTACTCCACTGCTCACGAGCGAGCTGCTCGGCTGGAACAGCCTGATCTAGTATTATAATATGAACTTAAAATATTGAACGGGCCACGCCCTTTAGGACAGTTTAAACTATTGTCGGTTTGATAATCGGAACGAATGGGTTCAAAGTTATTAATTATAATGCTTGCATAATTCACACAACCGACATCCTGAAATAGTACGGCTGATGACCTTGTAGTTTGGGCGCAACACACGTCCTATATGAAGGTATGTTGATACCAAATTTGGTAGAGATCGGATGGTTAGTTTAGTCGTAATTTGATTTTACGTTTTGAACGTTTGAGTAGCGCCATTCAGTTTTGGTAAAGATGGCGGCGATTTCAAACATGACACTGAGGTGCTCTTTACTAGTTCTACCTCAGTACCAAATTTCGTTCATTCGGTTTCATCGTGTTTGAATTGATAGAGGGGGGACAGACATACCAAATCACACACACTCACACACAATTTTTTGGCCGTATAGATAAGTCTCCTTTCATTTTTTGCAAAAATCGAAAGTAGGCTAATAATAGAAGAAGTTATTATCCAGTGAATTTTACTGCTTGAAAGGCTGTGCATGACTTTCGTGTGAAGACTTATTTTCCAATTGAAACAAAGAAATGTAATTCCTTTCTTGTGAAATTTCTTCCCAACAGCTTTATAATTCTGCTCCTTAAATCCTTGAAGATGGGCAGATGACCTCTATGTTCTGCCCCATAAAACAATGAGATATTCAAAATATCCCTAAATATCATGGTACCCTGGATCCAGACAAATGAAATCGGTACAACTCTGTCTAAAACAAAAAGTAATCACTTCCAACAGTGTAATTATAGGAGGTGGAGAAGTAGCCATTACATTGTCAAGTAGCAGCAGATGCTTAATAGATAACAACTAAACTTGAAGCACTACAGATTGGAGGGGAGTGGGGCACATGAATAGAAATAATGTGGTTTCTGGAGATTTTGCTTTTTGGACCGACTTGATGTTAACAAGATATTGATTTGTTTCAGGTGTGAAATTATCAATTTATCTATTGTTTGAACAAATGTTTATAAATGCAGTTTCTTGTCATGGAAATGTGGTAGCCTTTAGCAACAAAAATCGTGACCAAGGAATGTGGAAATTAAACTGTGAGTCAGGGCATACATTACATTTACCATCAGTGGTTAGAATTGTTGTAATGTGCCCAGAACTTGCTTATGTCTTAAAATAGCATGCTGCTTCATGATGAGCACTTCCTTGATGAGGCTCTTTGTTAAACATCCCTAATTTTGCCATTTATCTTTGCCTGCTGGGACAGATCACTGCTTAGCCCAACAACGAGTCAGTACAAGTGTTTGAACACACTCGACATAATTTGTTGTGTTGACATGATACAATACTCTTTGATCAAAGAGGTAACGTTACTCATGGCTGCAGTATTCCTAAAGCTACATGCACCTCCCAGAAGAAGATAAATGAACAACAGTTATGGCGAAAGGCACCCCAAAGCTATATCAAGAAAACCAAAGATCAAACTGCCCTTCTTAAGAGCAAAACCAAAGAAAAGTATTTGGTAGTACAGTGACAATTGCATTTCTGATCTTTCTATATACTGTATTTCCTAGCATAATCGTAGCATATTTTTAGCCTAAAATTCGTAGAAAGAAAAGCAGGGAGCGACGATTATGCGAATGTAATAGAAGTTCAAATAAAAACAACACAATCTTTTAAAATATACTGTATCATTATTTGCTGCACGCTTGTGCGCTTTCTTAATATTATTATTTGATTATTCTGTAATCCTGTGTATTTCACTTTTATCAAGATTACCATACAATTCTTGTATTTTTTCAATGTAAACACCGCGTATGTAACATTACACAGGGTCTCTGTTGAGATGTTTCCATGGAAGTGGCTGATGCTAGACTGGCGCGAGGTGTACTTTGCAATAGCAGTTGGGTCTGTTTTCACGCCAGCGAACTAGGGCTAGCAGCGTTTTGTACGGCGACTTATTGAATCTCATTCCGAGGCCAATTCACGGAAGTGAGTCCACAAGTTTCACTCCCCTGGATTGACGCTGGGCGCGATCGCTGTTTAGTGTGCCGTGCCCTGACCGCTCGCTTAGCGTAAGTCAAAGCCTGCAGACAGACTCCTTTCTTCTGACAAGGTCACATCAGGCTATAAGCTCACAGTATGTGCAACCGACCGGCACACAAATACAAATGTGCTTATACTCGGATTTACAAAAGATGACCGGTGAATGCTGTCCTCAGCTTGAAGGGTGAGGTGAGGAGTGGAGACGAGAGGGGTAACGGTCTCCATAGCAACAGCGAGCAGTGTTGCAATGTATGCCGACACAGTAGGGAGCACATGGTTTGACGCAGTGTTCTACAGTGCCTTGACTTGTCACTGTCATAAGTATTATCCTGTGTATCTATTGAAGTGCATTTGCTTATTCTTTCATAGGCTACAGTAAGCGTTATCGTTCTGTGTTTGTTGGAGGCGTGAGTAAAAACAGATTTTGAGTTTATTTCTGTTATTCGCATCATCGTGTCTATTTTCGTTGCGTAAAAATGGCATCGGTACGTGCTCGCGGAAGGCCCAGGATCCATTCTCCGCGACATATAACAACTTCAGGCCGTGGTGTGCCTCTCCATAGCCAAGCAAGGGAGATGGTATGTGATGTGAGGAATTTTATGGAGGAAGAAGAGGAAAGTATGCCCTTACGGGAAAAACCTCTGATTCCATTTGTTCAGGTGAGGAAAAGAACTGCAAAGGCTCTTGGTGTAAGTGAAACCACTGCGTGCCGAGTGACGAAAGAGATCAACTCCAGGGAAGAAGAGGCAGAGGAAAGGGGTGGTCACTAATTGAGATGGCTTTCAACAAGATGCTGTTAGATGGCATATTTATAGCTATTATTTTAGGAAAGAAATTCCAACATGTCGCAACTTCTTGTTGCGCTCAGAGGCCAATGTGGGTGAGTGGTCAACGTGTCGGTCTACTAACCTTAGCTTGCAGGTTCTTCAGAACCTTTCCCATCCTTTGCATTAAAATCTCCCATAACAAGGGTTATTTATTATTATTATTTTTATTTATTTATTTTATTGTGATGATTATTATTATCAATGTGTTCTCATTTTGTTGCATCGATTGTGCCCTTTCACACGAATACGGCTGACACACCACAGATCCCAGTATTTGTGTCTTCCTGGAAGCCTCTTGGAATGTTATGAGTCATGATCTGCCTCAATGGCAACGCAGCATTTCCCCATGTGCTAGCTTTGACAGCTGTTCATTATTGGTAATAAAGAGTATAGTGACGATGCTGGCAGCTTGCATCACATGGACATAGTCCGCAGGCATAGAGACAAGATTAGTTTCTTCTGACAAGGTCACATCAGGTTATAAGCTCGTAGCAGCGGGTGCAACCAATTTGCGCACTAAAACAAATGTGCTATGTGACGATGCTGGCCACTGACACAGCATGCGTCATAGCCCGCAGGCACAGAGACAGGGACTCCTTTCTTCTGACAAAGTCATGCCAGGTTATAAGCTCGCTGCAGCGTGTGCAACCGACCGGCGCACAAATATGAAATTTTATAAACCAATTTTTTGCGTTTTAAAAGTGGGGTGCAACAATTATGCGAGGAAATACGATATGGCCTTTGAAATGGGCTGAGCTAAGGAACGTGGCATGTACAAACATCGATTCCCTGTTTGCATTTGTTTCCAATCTGTATACTTGCCAACAATAGCCCAAATATGCAAGACTATTGATATATTAAATTGAGTCATATCTGAAATTTAACATATTGTTAGCAACACCATAAATGTTGCATCAAATATCCTATGGATAACTCATGTGCTCAGTTACCAAATTTAGTCTATAACAGTTATAACCAACAAACCTTGCATCTGATTTTCTATTTTTACATATCCTTATTCCTGAGCTCTAGCATAATTTGTTTAGCCACAAGGTCTTAATACCCACTACAGTATAATGAGAACAATCAAGCACCTACCAGCATCAAAGACATCTTATGCTACCTAGCCTTAGAAGTCTTCTCTGATAAATACCATACTTAAATATTAATTTACAATCTCTAAGGCATCTTCATATACAGTACATAAAAAAATTCAGATTAATAGAAGATTTGTCAAAGGAAAACTTAATTGTCATAATAATATTGATACAGTAGTAAACTTGATTATTCTATCCTCGTATGCTACGAGTATGAGTAAGCTCTACGCTACCAACTACTGAAATGGTTAATAGAATCAAAAGGTTGTTCACTGTGACCAAATACAAGCTCTATTTTAAAATAAAATTAGGAGTTGAACATTTACTTCTAACTAGATCCAACAGTGTCAGCAACTAGCAAATTGCTTTGAAGGACAAATGTCAGAAAAATGGAGTTCTTAACCCCAAGACATACAGGTATTTTAAAAAAAAGTTTGATTTAGAATAGAAAGAGCAACACAATAAGAATGTTCACTAGTTTTAAAATGAAGATACAGATGTACATGTATTTAAATACATATTTTGCAGCAACATATGTGAGAAAAAACCCATTTCACTATATTTTTTATTCAAAAAATAGCTTTTTCTCTCTCTCTCCTTTTCTTACTTTCTTTGCAGATAAAAATAATATCACAGAAAATATATTCATATATTTGTGTGAATATGTCATATATACATGTGGCTGTAAATTTTCAGTAACCAAATATTTTTTTCTAAATTAATTTCATATGGCTGTTCGTAACAAAATATGAAGCTAAATACAAAGTATAGCATTCTCAGAAGAATTACAGCACACACTTGAAGAAAATGTTTCTGCACTCCAGTCTTTTATATTTTGTATTGCAATATGCAAATGAAATACTTTCGATAGTATATCTTAAAATTTAATGAGTTGTTTTCTTTTGGAGTAGAAAATTAAATTCCATGTCATGATGTTAATATACAGAAAATTAATACAAAGAGATGTTATATCCCTTTTATAAATCAACTACAGAAAATGTATACAAGATTCACTACTTACAGTAAATAACAAGTAAATACGTATCTTAAAGCAAAGTGCTCGAATTACATTCTGCTCTGAACAAATATTAAATTTGTGCCAACTCTGCTAGGCATACCAAAAGCTTACTGCATGTCATACTTGGATCCTTTTCATATAATTATATTTTGCTGAAACAAAAGTTTTCAGTAAAATATAAAGCAGAATACTATATACATATCGTTAACTGAATAAATTTGAGCCCAATGAAGGATTTGATCTACAAATTTTCTTATTTTGTTCAGACCAAGTTCTTTACTAACACCCTAAGCTGAAATTCAATATCTATATTTTATATACACAAAACAATCTATCACAGAAGAGAACATAGTTATAGTCTAACAATCCTATACTAAGGTAACATCGTCATGCAGGAAAAAGGAAAGTACAAATGAAGCAACTTATCATGGTAAGTTGAAAAGTTTAAAGTACTCACTGAAGTTATTCAGCTAATTTACAGTTAATTGCCTTTTGGGAAAATTTGAAGCCATTTTGTAATGTATTAATATAAATGTAATTTCTTCAGGAATAGTGTATTATAATATACTAGCAACCCGACCCGGCTTCGCCCGGGAACAGTTATGAATGCATTACGTGATAAGCTTTATTTTTTCCAATGTCAATGAACAACGACCAATAACCGTTTTATGTCTCGGCATGATGGGTTAAAATCACTGACTGGACTATTGATTATATTATCATGGAGATGCATGTGCAACAAATTCTTGTCAGACGTAATTTAAGAATGGCGAGGTGCATGAAACACAAATCCCCCTTCCGTCCAATCTTAACTTGACTGTGAATTTTGCGGAACGAAAAGTTCACAGGCGAAATGAAGAAAAGCCGAGTTGCACTTTCAGGGAAACTCCAAACACAACCACTCTTCTCTACAGTTTTTAACTCGACACGACTCGATAGAGTGCTGCTGGCTGTATCTGGGGCAATAAGCTCGTCCGCTAGCTAAGCTGTAACTGGGGTGATAGACTCGCCCCTAGCTAGCTCGTAAACTGTCGCTTCAGTAGTTGAATGGACACGGTTGGAAGAAATTAAAATGTAGAAACACTTATAGTGGGCGATGTATTGAAGATAGACATATGCTCTTGCAGACTTTTTTGTAGAACTTTTCATGCTGAACAATTCTTACACTCATAGTATTTAGATATTTGTAAGGGTTTGCCCAGCGTAAGCTTACAAAGCGCTCGGACGCCAGGTTTTCTTTTCGACTTTTCCACTGAAATTGTTACTTCTCGGCTTCCTTTGATCATAAATAAATAATTTTCTACAGAAATCATCCTCGAGATATCCTTTAAAGAATGGTGAAAACCACATCAAAATCCATTCAGTGGTTCTAGAGTTTACCCGTAACATCCAAGAATCGGGGACTTTGTTTTATACAAAGTATATATATAAGGTGCGTTCAAAAAGTAAAGATCCGGAGGCTGTAATGCGCAAACTGGTGACGACATCGGCTAATCGTGGCGTGTGTAACGAGGTGTGGTTCCGACCAGAGCGTGGAAGGTCACAGCCCGTCGCTAGAGGGCACACGTGCACGTCACGTGACGATACAAAGCGAGCAGCAGCATGCATCAATCGTCCAACCAAGACAGTAGGCCATTCGACATGCTTCCTGATGTGGTTGAAGACTGTGGGGCACCCATTTGGCACACACTTTCCGCAAATGCAGTCGTTCCTTCATGATGGTGTGCACACTTCCGACGCTCAATCCGACCACGGCAGCTACGGCGTTCACTGTCACTCGGCGGTTCTGGGTAATGAGTGCAACAATCAGCTGGACGTTGTCATCGGTAATGCAGGGGAGTGCCCCAGACCGGGCATCATCGGCTAACGACACCCGTCCTTCCCTGAAGCGCTTGTACCACGCCTTGACTCTTGCAAGGGACATGCAGTGTTCGCCGTACACTTGTGAGATTCGGCGATGAATGTCCGTTCCCCCTACTCCTTCCGCTGTCAGAAACCGAACAACACCTCTTTGCTCTTCGTTTGACGCCTCCATGTCACTGTTTGCAATGCGACTGGCAGCGTTGGACGATTGATGCAGGCTGCTGGATTTGTATCCTTGTCTAATCTAATTGGGCAAAAGAGTGTTGACCGACTGAGAAGTATAAATTGATAAATCTTTTGAGCTCAGAGAAAAAAAAAGGTGGTCCCACAGTATATATGTAAAACAGAACACCACAAAAAGAGAGCAGAAAACATAACACTTCATCAATGTGAACATAAGGTTCAGTAAGTCACTCTTTTTTGTTCTTCCTTTTCCATATTGACGATGTTGCTTGAATTCTGCCTTTGTTTGACTATATTCTTTATACCACAGCATAAAACATATAACCAACATATGAATGCTATCAAGTAAATTAACTTATGTTGCACAGGACACAAAAACAGTTGCATTATATAAATCATTATTCACAGCTAAATTGCATAGTTTCCTATAGTTAATTATTAGATTCAGATGATTCATAACTTAACAGTTAAGAGATATAAATAACATCAAATTTTAAAAACTTAGCATCCACTAACTATCCAGCTAATATCTGAACTACTTTTTTTTTAATGAACCATATTTCTTTATTAATAACTAAGCAATTAAAGGAAGTTCTTTACAGTATATAAAATGGGTGACAAGTATTTCTTCTTCTTTTTCTTTTTCT
This sequence comes from Meconema thalassinum, assembly GCA_946902985.2. Classification (NCBI taxonomy): domain Eukaryota; kingdom Metazoa; phylum Arthropoda; class Insecta; order Orthoptera; family Tettigoniidae; genus Meconema; species Meconema thalassinum. The sequence continues at coordinate 252,880,693 of OX336393.1, forward strand.
AAATTCCAATACTTCAAACATAATATGAAAAGTCAATAAAATTGATTTACATGAGGTTTAACCAAAAAGAAATATTTCTAAAAAACTAAAAATTCTAGATTTTCTTTTTCATACATCTACAAGGATGAGTATGAATCTACTCTACCAAACAATAAGTATAAACTAGGAAAGATCCTTCCACATGTAAATAAGTAGGAAGACTGTTAAATAACATGTCATGGATTCAACTACCTGTGCATCATCAACTGCTTGGTTATATTAACATTTAGTGCTTGAGATTACGTACATCGAACATAAAGGAGAACAACAATACATGGCTTCAAGCATATTCATGAGTAGAGCCCAGGTTTGTAGGAATACACTTCCATAGCCTTAAATGTATAGTGAAACTGAACACTGTCTTGAAGTATATGGAGGAGGAAATGGAAATTTCAATCATTTCTTACTAGAACATGTATAAATATTCTCCATGCTCAATATTGCTTAAGCCATTTTAAATCAAAGCCTGTTGAGATGTGACACATAAATATACTGGATTTTACTTAAGTTCTGCCTGTTGCTAAGCAGAGAAAGTGGGTGCTCAGTTGAATAGATCATTGGTCCAGAAATCTGAAGGTACCAGGTTTGTCCTGATCAAACTGCCTAACATCATTATGGCTTATACTTCTTATACACAACACGAACCTAATAACTGAAAACCTCATTTGGTAATATAGGTTGTGAGTCGCACATGCACACATCCTGAGAGGTAATCCAGCAATCCTAGTCAAATAGCTATTAACTTCATGAACACTGTAGGGATGTAGAGGTAGGTACCCATGATTATGGGATCATACAGTTGTGTCTGTAATCAACAGCTTTACTTAGTGAAAGTCACTTAGGGGGGGGGGTCTACCTCTGTGCCTTTCAACATTTATTTTTCTTTCTACAATAGCTTTTCCCATATCGTCCATTCTTCTGACAAAGTGAAGATATGATTGTGGTGTTTGATGTAATAGTCTCTCCTTTATTGCAAGTTCATTTAGGAAAAAACTGATTGGTGTGGTGTTCTTTCCAATATATTTTAATGTTATGCCTACAGACCTATAGCTTAAAAAAACTCTTAAATTTTTCTGGTCACGATGTGAAGTTTCGAAGCCATTTTTTCAGTGTTGCCTGTACAAACCGACTGAAAAGTATTAATGAATAGCTTTCTGGTCATGTTGATGATGCTGATGATTGTTGTTTTATGGATTGGAACAGTGAGGTCATATGCTCCAGCAGGCAAAATGTTGCAATGGTAAAAATCTGTGTTTTAGCCAGTATTATTTAGTTTCTCTTTTCTTTCTCTGTAATACTGAATTTTAGTAAGTTCCGCTTGTTGCCAAACAGAGAAAAAGTGTCTGAACATGGTAACTCATTGGATAGATTATCAGGCCAGAAATCTTAAGGTCCAGGTCTATATCTTCAGTAGAATTTTTCCAAGTTTTAGTTAATTATGAGGTATCTGTTCTGCCCATCACCATTCTCCACTTGCTCTCTTTGGTGCAGCCTCCTGCTTTGTTTCTTGGTGAACTCAGGTACACAAAACTGTTTTGGCCTTCCACCAAGGTAGGCCGGGTTCTATTCCCGGTCAATACACGTGAGATTTTCAAAGTGAAATGCCATGTCCTGTGGTTCAGATTCCACGTAAAAAGGAAGTCCCGTGGCTCATGATCGTGGGATTAACGGTTACGTAATACTATAAGCTTCCTTTCTTTTCCAACATGATTACAATCCCAATTATTGGAAAATGTAAAACAACCTGAAATTGTATGTGATTAAAAGTTATTTGCAATGGATCACAAGAAGAGGGAGAACATAAAGGATGACATGTTACACTCATCAAGTGAGCATCATCAGATTCCAAAGGCCAAATCTCCAAGACAAAATAGCTCTACAAAATCACTACCAAAACCCACAAATGTCAACCATGAACTGATGGGTCCTCAAACACTAACCCACCTAGCAGTGACAGAATTTTAAATGTAAATGTAAAACAGCAGCTGAGGTGGTTCCATGCCAATGCATTCGATCTTCTGCATGAGTATCTAGACTAATGGTAACACTCCTCAAGGTTTGCTTGAGCTGGTCTTTATAACACTTCAGAGGTGCACCTAAAGGTCTCTTGTCCGAGCTGAGCTGGCTGTACAAGATTTGCCAACCCTATCAAGTGACTTTAGTGTCTATTGTGTTGACCCAGCACAGAAAAAAAAAATGACTAGCACCTCATTGGACAATAATTAGAGAATCGTCTTGTCACGGGATCCTAGTTCTGTTCCCAACAACATTATTGTTATTATTCAAATGAGTTTTTTTTTGTGTGTAGGTAGTTGAAGGATTATTTTTTATTTAAGTATGTTGTTCATTTTAAATCAGGGTGGGATTCTGATGAATGTTATCAATAGGGCTCGGATTTTTAGGTAAATATTTTTAAAAAATGTAAATAAGTTACATATTTTAAGCATTTTTTATATGAATATATAAATTCCTGCTTTTCACTTATTAGCACATAAAAAGACATATTATTTACATTTTTTAAAATCAGTATGCTAGATCTTTCAGTTTATTGCATTTTTGTTCTGTGTTACTTCAACGGGGAAGAACCTGTGAGCTATGTAATCTTCATGCAGATCGTATGTCAGCTTGCAACTGTGTTATTCGTAACTTGTCGCCCCGTGCCACTCACTGTGGAAGTCGGAGATTTCCTTGTCCATAGCCATATTGCACCCTGTGCTAGACCTCCCCCTCCACTAGCTACCTGGAACCAGTGTCGCCGACATGCAGTTCATTTCTGGCACTGTGAAGTGTAGGCAGTTCTTCGATGCCTAACGTAAAAACAACTACAAGTTATCGTCTGTTGCAGAATTTAAAGATAATTTTACTTCTGATGTGGGCGTTCTGTTCTGCTAACCATGTAGGAAAGCAATCAAGGCTGAACAGCGATCTCAAGTTACACAACATCTCAAGGGCAAGAAACATATTGCTGCAATTTCACGCCTTCAGATGAAGTGTTTCGCGATAATCGTTGGTCATTTGTGATGGACAACCTGAAGGTGTATCGCGTTGTGTATTGTCATTTTTCAGTAGTAAGTGAGGCATAGAATAAATTATATTCACATTAATAAACTAAATTATAATGAAATATTTTTACTTTTTTTGTCACATATTTCAGGCATTTTTAATACAGAAAAAATAAATATTTTTCCAATTTTTTGCGCTTAGATATCTAACCTCCTTGACTTTCATAGTGCTTCAAGGAACAACAAAATTCAACATGCAAGCTACCCTTTGGGTGTCAAATAACGAAGCTTGCACCCGGCATCTGAGGCCATACGATGAAATTATTATTATTATTATTGCACCTCAGAAAGCAATTACCTCTCTTATAATATTGTCTTTTGCTGCTTTTCAGTAGGTCAATTCATTGGGCACAATTGTGTTGACCGACTGGAAAGCAGCAAAAGACAATTTGTATAGGCAACACTGAAAAAAGAATGGCTTCAAATTTCCACATCTCTTGTGATATGATGATCATCATCATCTTGTACAGTTTCCAGCCCCAGGCTGGGTCTGTTTGGAACATAAGCTTTGCCACTTAGTCCTTTCTTCCCACCACCTCTCCGTTGTCACTCTGGTCCAGTCTTTGCCTCTCTTCTTGACACATTCCTCCACTTCTTTCAGCCATCTATCTCTTGGTCTTCTCCTCGGTCGTTTCTTCTGCATTTGCCTCTCATGTATTCTCTTGGGAATCTTCTTCTCCTCCATACTCTTTAAGTGTCCATACCACTCAGTCTTGATGTCTCAATCCTACCTTGCAAGGGCTCCTCTTTCACTATTTCCCTGATCTTTTAATTCCTCACCCTGTCTCTTCTTGTTACTCCGATTCTCCTTCGCAGGAACTTCATTTCACTTGCCTGTATTCTGCTTATGTCTCTTTTCTTCATTATCCACGTTTCTGATGCATAGGGCAGTATCGGGGTGTAGTAGCTTCCTTGCTTTTTTTGTGGGACATCTTTATTCCACACTAAGCTCCTAATGCTTCTCAGAAATGCTTCTGCCTGTCTGCAACAATCCATAATCTCTTCGTCATTTCTCCCATTTTCCTCCATTATACTTCCCAAGTACTTGAGACTTTCCACCTTCTTCAGCTGTCCACCCCCAAATGTTATCCCAGTCATTGGTCTGTCCTTTTTCCTGGTCATTAACTTGAACTTCCATCCGTACTCTCCCACTGTTTTTTCCCAAGCCCTGAGTTGCTCCTGAATTTCCTCCTCCTTGTTTCTCCAGACCATGAGATCATCTGCAAACACCATTGCTTTCATCTTATCTTCTTTTATCTTTCCTGCTACCCGTGTAATATGATATTGTTCCCAAATATACATGTAAACAATGCAAAACAAGAAACAAGCCCTACTGATTATCTTGGCAAGCTTAAGTTGGAGGGGGAGGGGTATGAACTTTGAAGGTTATGGCACCACAATGTTACGAATATCAGCATAGATCACATTTTATTATTAAACAAAGTTGGGATATTTCAAAGAATGGTTCTCTTGTACCCTATAACTATAACTTAAAAATGGGCAAATAAAACCGTGACTGATCCATCTAAATTAGCAATGTCACCAACAATGTGGAACAAAACTAGTGAACAAATCTTAATTTCCGCAGGCACATTGCTTCCTAACATTACAGATTCTGTAATCTTTCGTTGATAAATACACAAATCCGTTGCTTAATACAATCAATAATAATCTATGTATGTGATAACTCATCATATATATTATTTCAGTAGTATAGATCCCTCCTACGGCACTCACAAGCAACCGATCGTGACAAATGAGAATTGAAATGAAAGAGAATGGACATTAGCAGTGACTCTTAACTTCATAAATATCTATAATTTCTTTAAAAAATGTCTATTAAAAAATGTAGGAAGTGTGCCATTTGCAAATACTGTTGCTGTAGAAAAAACACGCTCCACAATTGCTGTCCACTTCACATTTTGGCCGCTGTGATACCTGTTTCGTGTCATTTTAACATTCTGAGGTCTTTCTTTGATCATTTTGCATGGATTTCAGAAACAGTAAATCAAAGGAATGAAAACTCAAATCGTATAATTTCATAATTATCGAATAACCGGTGAGTGTTATGATGATCCAATTTTCAGTGATTGCCTTCTTAGGGAACGTAGAACTTGGAATTCCAACTGAAATGTAAATAGCGTTCTATAATCATTTGGTTGAAATAAAAACATAACATCCTTTCTCCTTAAGTCTCTCATTATAAACCTATTGGAAAAAGTGTGGTTTATGAACATGGAAGATTCTCGCACGGGTCCGCTAGTGTCTATGAATTCACTTTCATTGCATAAGTTGGCACAGATAGTCGGCAAAACCCTCCTAGATTCTTCGTCACTTATATTCTTTGCCTCCATGTATAATTAGTTCTTGCATCTAGGTGGCGTTGGAATACTAAATGTGCGCGGCATTCGTACCCAAGCATTACGTCATCAGCTAAGCTCCTCTCCCTCCTCTGTTATTACCGTATTTACTCGGCTATAGGACCCCTTTTTTCCCCCTAAATTTCTAGTTCCGAAATTGAAGGGGGTACTATAGACGCGAACTTCACAAAAATCCATCATATTGGGAAAGAGACAGAGTAAAAATAAGCTATTTTATGTTGTTGCTACATAGTACGATATATATTTAATCAAAATAAACGAAGTTTACATCTTTAATCAGCCCATTATGAGATTGCCATAACCTCACTTATCCACCACTATTCCCGGCTGGCCCCCACTGAATTTCACTACTGTCCCTTGTTAAGCAAAATTCTTATTATCAAAGAAATAGAATGCAATGGACAAAGTATCAGACATGGAACTGCAAACTTTATTTGAACATAGGGAGGGAGAATGCATCAATTAGGGAATGTCTGATGATGCTGAACGATCACATCTCACTAACATTTTGTAAACACAACCGAGTACGTATTATTCACATATTTCACATTAATATACCAATAACGTGTCACACACATGCCGACGGTGAAATGTGTTTAAAATAAAACGGAGAAGAAGAGGCTGATGTAAACACCACTTCGAGGCGCAATACAAAGGATAACAAAAGAATGCAGGCAAGATATGAATCCATAACTCTCATTGGCGGATTTTAAACTTAGCGCTTCTACTCGGCCAATAGTGTGGCATCTTCTATTGGATATCGGGTGAAGCCTATTGGCTACACAATTCGATATCCTGCCCAACCGAGTACATTTACGCAAAATGGCGGTCATATTGTCTGAATAACAAAAATAATAATGTAACAAGAAAAATATTTGTCATAAAAGGGGATGAATTTCAGTTAAAATTTTTTTTTTAACAATTCGTCAATTTCCAAGAATGTTGTATTTTGACTCTCAAAAATTAAGGAGGGGTACTATATGCGATTTCCAAGAATTTTGTAGTTTGGCTCTCGATAATTAAAGGGGGGTACTATAGGCGAGGGGGTCCTATAGCTGAGTAAATACGCTATATGCTCCTTGATCATCCCATTTGATGTGCATAATGGAACAGATTTTCTGCTGGAGAAAGCGTTCCAGTTTCTAGCCTGGTGGTATAGAGTCCAGGTCTCACATCCGTAAAGTAATGTAGAGAAAACAACTTGGTATACCATTAGTTTCGTACTGATCCTTAGATTTTTGTTGAAAAGTAGATAAATGTTAATTTATCTGAATGTGTTCAATGCAAGTGGTTATTATAAAACACTTAGTGTGACAAGCCCCCGAAAAACAATCTATAAATGTGAACACAAATAAGCAGTAAAAACCTACAAGTGAGAGAAACCAAATAAACCGAGTTTGTCCATTAATACTCTGCTAAATATAGGGGCAGATTTTCTCGTAGTTCCGCCCCTGAAAACAACAATAACTAACTAACTCTGCTAAATGAATTGAAATGAAAACTTATTATAAAGCCTATCGTCTTCAAGTTGTTAATACTACTTAACACATGCAATTTTTCCACATTTCCCAATAATTAGGATTGTACTCGTGTTGACCAACTGAAAAGTTACAATAACTAATAAGGCAACACTGGAAGATGGCTTCAAAGCTTTCTATAAGTAATATCTGATGATTGTGAATGAATGGTCACAGCAGCAAATTTGAGTTTCCTTACTCCTTCCTGTGTAGCCAGAAGGTAAGGAGAGAAAAAAAAAGAGAGAAACACCACCTTTGCTTTTAGGACGGCAATATTGCAATTTTTATGCAATCGGCCAGATTGTCGAGATTCCAAAACTGATCTCTTTGTAATATTTCCTCCAATAATAATAATAATAATAATAATAATAGCAAACAATTTCCTTTTAGGATGGCAATACTACTCTTTGTAATATTTCCTCCAATATTATTGAAAGCAATTCTGGTATTTGCTTGTCATGATTTTTTTGCTAGTTAACAGCTGTACTCGTAATAATGCAGTATTATTACAATGCAAAACTGCTGTTTATTGCATTTTATCTATTTTAGTGAATGTTGGGGTGTTGGAGACTAATTCATTGATGTCGTTTGCAGAGAGATAGATTTTTAAAACTTTATTTACTTAATTTTATCTATTTAATTATTTATCTCATGGAAATCTAGGTATAGAATACATGGGATGAGACACAGACCTCACAGTGTACATTTGGAACAGTGCCAGACATTACAACGAAAAGTTTGCTTATTTGTTGCAGAAAGAAATGTACTGTGGGCAGTATATGCAAGTGCTGAGGGGAGAGGAACATCTCGCCTGTCACTGGAAACAATTAGCTGTGGGTAGTATCTGTGCACACCTGCTAAGTAGCATCTTTCTCTGGTCTGTTCGACGAGATTTCTACTGCATGATGGTTTCGAGTTTGGAACCAAGTATTTGCATGCAATCAATGCCGTTCTCACACCCTTTGGCGAAATGCCCACTGTCCTTTGGGTTTTAATAATAATAATAATATCGTTTGACCTCGGGTGCCTGGTGCAAGCTTTGTTAATTGACACCCAGAGGGTAGCTTGCATGTCGAATTTCGTCGTTTCTTTGAACGCTATGAAGTCAAGGAGGTTAGATATCTAAACTCCTTGACACTACAGCGCTTTCAAGTAGAGAATGGAGGAACTTTGTGTTGGCGGAAAATCCCGAGATTAATTTTGCCATTGAACACGGCCTACTGAATTCAAATGGGTTCTTTAACATGCCAACAACGTATGACATGAGTATCGTGATTTTTGTCGCCTTCAAAAATCACTTACCATGGCCAGGGGCGAACCAGCAATCTTGGGGCTGGTAGTCTGACACTAGAACCACTCACCCACCGTGGCAAGCTTTCTTTGGGTTTTGAGTTTACCTGAGAATGGAAAAATATTGTAATGTTACGCAATCAGCCAGTTTGTCGAGATTCCAACACTGATCTAGCAGTTATATATTTGTGATTGCACATGGAAAAATTTCACAACGCAAGTGGGTATTGTGACATTACAGATTGGAGCTGTTCTTGATCAGTTTGATGGAACTCCTGCTGTCTCTATGGTTTCAAATTCATGGCCGGGCAAGGGAAAATCAATTGCAATAAGCACCTTTCATTATTATTATTATTATTGGTCTATTTGAAAAGGTTTCTTGCTGCATTCGTGGTCTAATGTTGGCAGTTGGGAACGAACTATGTTATACAATCAGCGCTGCTCACGGTTCGTTTGACAACATTCCCACTGTACTAGCAGAATGACTGTCACACGTTTGCAGTTGGGCACAGGGAAAAGCGAGTAGGGTTTGCGATTGGCACTACTCTTGTCCCATTGGACAGGACCTCATGCTGTGGTAACAAGTTGACACATCGTGCATAACTTATTTCAAAATTAGTATATCCTAAAAATCAAGGCTCTACTTCAGTAATACAACTATACAGTAACTACAATATTGTCCAGTACCTGTTTTCTCATATTAAGAGGGGTGTTCAAATGAAAAGGTACGAAGCAATACTCTGGGTACAATTTATTCGTTATTCAAAAGTAATCACTACAGGCCTGTGCACAAGTGTCTCATTGCTTCACTAGCCGCAGGATTCCCTGTTTCCAGAAGTCTTGTGGTTGTGACAGGAGCCCCTGTACGGTGTCCTTTAGTTCGTCGTCCAATTGGAAACGTTTTCCCTTGAGACGAACCATTAACAGTGATGAGTGTTGTGCGACACTCCATAGCCTACGCAAGTCCATACAAGATCAACGACCTGGACTGCTCACAAAGGGAGTGTTTCCGCTCCATGATAACGCTCGTCCACACATCTCTAACGTCACACAAGGTCTATTGGCCACGTTCAAGTGGAGCAACTTGAGCTCCGCTCTACAGCCCGGACTTGTCACCCTGCGACTTCCATCTGTTTGGTTCATTAAAAGAACATCTCAAGGGAAAACATTTCGAATCGGACGACAACTAAAGGACACCATACAGGATTGGCTCCTGTCACAACCAAAAAGACTTCTGGGAAAAGGGAATCCTGCGGCTAGTAAAGCAATGGGACACCTGTGCATAGGCCTGTGGCGATTACTTTTGAATAACGAATAAATTGTACCAAAAGTATCGTTTCGTACCTTTTCATTTAAACACCCCTCGCATGCTATTTTAAAGGGCTAACTATCATATTCGCTCGCATATATCTTGCCACCGCGTATATCTCGCACCCCATTTTTAAATTGGAAATTGCAGGAAAAAGTATTCCTCGCATATATCTCGCATTAATTTCTGACGCCGTTATAAAGATGATCGTAGTAATTTTAAAAAACGTCTTGCCCGCAATGTTATTGTTCGCTTTTGCGGAGGTGCTTTCCTTTCTTTCACGGTGTTTGTTGTCCATCTGTTGCATTGTTGACAAGTAGGCATACCAGTATTGTCTTCACGTTCCATTTTTGTTTCTCAGTTAAGTGTGATTGTTTTCTTGTGGAAATCGTTCATTTAGTTATGTAAAAACGCGGAAGTTATACGGCTGGATTTAAACTCAAAGTGATCAAATACGTAGACGACGATGGTAATAGAGCTGAAGGCCGAGAATTCATAGTGAACGAATTTGATATTCGCTACTGGCGTCAACAGAGAGACGCGCTAGAAACCAATAACCAAACAAGTAAGGTATTTTCAAATGTGGCGACGCAGTAAAACAACAATACGGGGTGTGATCGTCAGCTGTTTTGTTGGCGCTCCACATGCTAAATAAGTAATCGTTACGTTAGAACACGTCGCGATCTGGTATTGTTAGCCACGATAAGCTGACGACAAAAGACAAAATAAAGATGGCCGTCTGTTGAACTCTTGTGTGATTTGGCGCTCCACACGCTTAAAAAAATAATTGTTAGGTTAGAACACGTCAAGATCTGGTATTGTTAGTCGATGAACCCTTATCATTGTGTCCAATAATAATGTTTCATATTAATAAAAACGATGGAAATACTAAATACATGATATGCTGGATATTTGAGTAATATTGATGTAGCAAGAAATCTGGACTTGGTAAGACATGCTACGTGCTGGCTGGAAATGACAAATAGTTTCACAACCAATGCTATTCTTGGATTTCTGAGAAAATCAGATATGACGCTGTGGCGTACGTGACCATAAAAGGCCACAATGCTGCGTACAAGGCAAGGAGTGAGAGAGAGGAGAATAGTCGTGACGTGAAAATAAGGGCGGGATTTGTAAGGTCAGAACTCCGAAGCCAACTTATCTGACCAATAAGAAAACATGACGCCAGAACATAGCGTCAGTGTGTTTTGCGCGGCAATCGGATATAAAAAGATCTAGCGATCGGTTTGCTTGTTCGACGGCAGATTCGCGACCTGTGAGAAAATACAAGAATTTTGTGAGGTCACACATAATTATAGGCCCATTACTTAAAATATTGAGGAGCTGTTTTTCTCCCACCATTGAAACTTTAGGCTTTCTGTATATATACAAATGTCTGAGATGAATCGGGGCACTCCTAATTATTCTTCGACAGTCATTTTAAGACGTCCTTAAGACGATATGGTTTTAAAATTATAGTTGTGTGTCGGCAACGAAGTTGGAAATTTTCATAAATTGTGAGATGGCAATTAGCCATAGAATAGGGAAAGTCGACGATTCTGCATAGGACGATCTGAGGAAATAAAATACTTAGAACGCAGATAGAACAGTTTAAAAACTTTGATTTAATTGTGTTTTAACAGCAGCAAAATGTCGACCATGGAGAGAAGACAGCAAGCTTCATCCTCCATTACCATCAGTGTTATGGGCTAACGGCCTAATGATGGGAATTGACGAGGCGGGAGGCCTCTGGAAAGCAGTTTAAGTGATGAGTATTAAAAAATTGATTTATTGATTTTGGACGAGGGGAATCGCGAGAGATGTGTGGAACTTTGTATAGATTTTATTTGTGTGGTTTAATTTAAATTTCAGGGTTTGATTTCTTAACTGACATGCGTGTAGTAAATTTTGGCATTGCGTGACAATTATGTTGTACAGTAAATTTGTAATATAAATGTTTTCCTTGTGTATACGTAATTCTTAGCGAAACGGCCGCATCGATTAACGTATCTATAAAAAGTGTAGCCATGAATGAGAACCTAGGAACGACAATGATAAATGGACTGATTTAATGATATGTTAAACTAATTACTACGTGGGGGGAATATTTGCATTTTGTTGCTTTGATAACTCGGGCTAGGACTGATCCTGTTATTTATTCTTTATTGTCATTTGGACATGTTGTGTGTCATTATCTGAGAGGTGTGCTGATTAATGCTACGACGAGATCTTCGAGAAATGTGCCACGTGTTTTTGGGTGTAAGTGATGATGATGAGGAGAGGTAAAGCCTGTCCATGACTGCGATATCATTCCGGCAAACTAGTTATCCGTGGGGATAAGTTTGACCTGGGAATGTATTCTTAAAAATCCCTGAGAGGATGTTTTGAGATAATGTGTTATTTATTTGTACGCGTTTAACAGGTGGCGATTAGCAAAGGTGCTGTACGCTGGCTATGGGCCAGAATCTATATTTAGCGTGGCACTAATTACTACTTGGGGGAAGAAATCAGCCACTCTCTCGGTGATGCGATAACAGGCCCGGTTGTCTCCAGCTCGTTATGACACGTTATGTTTGCTTTAAAGCCTAATGAGTTAAGGTTATTTTATTTGGTTTAATTTGGGAAGTTGCCATGTTGTCGATCCAAGTTTCTTTTATCATTACTACGACTTATTTGTTCATTGTTTTAAAACGCCAAACTTTCCGGCGTAAAAATTAAAAGTTGTATTTTGTTGTTGTTGGCTCTTATTTTCAAGGCCATTGTATTCATATAAATATAATTTGGCAACCGGCCAAACCTGTTCATGTCATGTTATGCCTTCCTAGTGTTTTAAGGTATAAGACGGTAATTCCGCAGCCCTTATTTTAAATAATACACACGTGTATTTGGTTGTGGTAATCTAAGGTTAGAGCATGTCAGTAGTGTATATAAATATGTAATTGTTGTTCCCACATTTCCGTAATTCGTCCTTCGCAGTACGGAGTCCGTTCCCGAACCAACTGTTTTGGTCGGAAACGAGCGCCCGTCAAAATGCTCATTACTTGAACTAGTCTTAAAACCCGTGTCGCTCATAAATATTAAATTTTTGTACTATTTTATTTGTTTGTTATATTTGGATCTTGTGATCCGTTTCCTTTTGTTACCTTGATTTAAGTGACATTGCAGTCACAATGCTTGTTGACAGCTGTCATGCCGTGTCGTCACGGTACGTCAGGCTGGTCAGTGTTAGATCTGTTCACGCGAGTGAACAATAAAAGGGTGGTTATAGTTTACCTTTTTATGTTTGATTCAGTTAATAAATTTCATTTTGTTAGTAGATCCTGTTGTTTTTCTTGGCTTTATAATAATAATAAGTTAACCTTATGAACCCTGGAAGTTATGTTGATAGCAAAACCTCTAAATCACATTCACAAGAATCCATTACGACCCCGAAATTTTGAATCTTGTCTACATGCTATTTTCCAAAGGGTTTATAAGAGTTACTTTGGCTTCCGAACGTGTGGCATTTGTGTTTTAGAAAAAAAAAATAGATCACCGGCATGTGATAAGTTTATTAACGTAAGTTAGGCGAAGATAGTACCGCCAAATGTTTGAAAATATAAAGTCATGGAGTTTGCAATAAAGTAAATGTGGAACAAGTTAAGTGTTTGAACTTTGATTAAAATTAGAACAAACTGTTCCAGGCGCCCAATAAAATTAAATTAGCTTTGTGTAGAAAAGCCAAACTCAAAGAATTATTTGACAGGAAGGTTAGACCTTAAAAACTAATTAATACTCTATTAATTGGTTAAAATTTGTAAGTAAAGTAAGGTCAGGAAGATTATAACTGAATCAAAGGGTTAAAATTAAATGGAATAATAAGTAAATTATACTCAGTGATGCTATAGTTTGTGGGAGTAATTTAAAGTAAATGAACTGAGTAGGTAAAGGGTTAATGTGTGTATATTTAATATGTGTGAGCGCGCGTATCCAGGGCTCCGCCCTTATGTCATTTCCCTATGTCTCAAATATATTATTGTTGTGATGGCAACTCTGGGAGAAATTCGCGAAGTGATTGAACTAGCATCCGCTCGTACGCGAGAACAACTTAGTGAGATGAGAAAGGACATAACCAATGAAATACAGACACAGTTAGCGGCAAATAGTGAAGAAACGCAGACACAGTTAACGGCTATAAATAAACAATCGGAAGAAATACAGACACAGTTAAACACAAAACTATCTGAAGTTAACGAGAATATAAATCAGAAAATTGCTACACAAAACATTCTGGTTAGTGAACAATTACATAGGCAGTCTGAGAAAAACAATGAAATGTTAAACGCACAAGACGAAAGGAACACTCAAAATCTAGCTGCGCTAACGGTAGAAATCAAAGAGCACACAAAAGAACAGCTAATCCAATTAGCAAAGGACGTTAGCACTAACAATACCAAACAATTAGGAATAATAAAAGGTATCGAAGATTCGTTTAAAAAGGAAATAAAAGGAATGGATGAGACTGTTATGGCAAAACTAGCACAAATCGAGCAAGCGTGTTTGACCAGCTCATCTGAAATCAAAGAAGCACACACAAACTTAGAAAAAAGGTTTGAGAATATCGAACGAGGGACACAGGGTATGCAAGATCAGATAATTACAGTAGATAACAATATCACGGGCTTAGTGACGGAACTCAACAAATTAGAAATACAATCAATTAAGAAATGGAAAAAGTTAGAAATTGACCAGGAAGAAATTAAACAAACATTAGAACAGAACAACATTTCTCTGGGAGAAAGGATAGATAAACTTGAAGATAATCAGGAGGCTAATCAACAGGAAGTCGAAAAACGCTTTGTTAAATTGAAGGATACTATTAGGAAAGATTGGACCAAGATGAGCGCTGATTCGAAAGATGAACGGCTCGCAGTAAGCAAGAAGCTAGGGGAAAATAACGCGAAAATACAGGCGTTAGAAGAAAATATGAAGTTAAGATTTCAAATTCAAGAGGACCGCATGATAAAATCGGAGTTGCAGTCACTTGGACATAATACGATGTTTGCGACACTAATGGAAAAGGGGAAAGGGGAGAATGCGGAAAGAGAGCACACAATAGACAGCCACGAGCTTGGGCAAAGTCCAAGAACGGTAGACACGCAAGCATTCCAGAATTATGAGGGTCGTAGCTCGACACCTCAAAACACACAACTTCCCACGCAAGTTATACAAGTCATCCGTGGAAACGAATTTAAACCGAATAAGTTTTTACCAGAGAGCGGAGGGACACCTAAAGCTTTCTTAAGGGAACTGACAGAATATTTTTCGGACCAAAATGTTAGCTCAACGCGACAATTAAGAATGGTTGAAAAATTTTTGGCGGGCTCAGCACTTACCTGGTATCTTGGATTTAAGAACACATTTAAATCAATGGAAGGTTTCCACAAGGCCTTCCTAAGCAAATACTGGAGTGGGTCGTATCAACAAAGCTTGCGGATGGACTTATACTCGCGCAAATACCATTCCACGCATCAGACGAAATATGCAGATTTTTTCGCCATGCAACTTGTCAAATTGCAGGATCTTGATAATCCCCCGAGCGAAATGGAGCTAATAACTACTATAGGAAAGCAGATGCCTATTAGCGTTCAGCAATTCTTGGTGGCGGCAAATATTACGACCGTGGTCCAGGCAGAAGAGGTATTAAGGAGGATAGATGAAACCACTAATTACATCAACCCGAGAGAGAAGAGACAGATAGAGTTAGTTAATGCAGTCGAAGTAGTCAAGACACCGAACAAAAACACGAGGTCGCAAGCTACAAACACTGGGGATAACCAAAGACGGCAGAGCACCGAAGAATATGAGCCGAGATCTCAACCGAGATACGAAAATAGGGACAGAAACCATAACAATCAGGAAGAAACTAACCGCTACCGGAACACAAACAATCAGCAGTGGCGAGATAATAGGAGATACCAAACGTCATACAATAGGAATAATAATAATAACGCACCTTATAATCGGGGATGGCGTGGAGGACACTATAATCAACAATATAGGCCCAGGGACAATAGGCGTTACAATCAACAATATAACGCACAAAATAACCAGCGGTTTAACGAGCAATCGGATCCAAGGGATGATCAGAGAAATTGGAACGAGAGACACGCTGACCCGCAACAGTACCTGGAGGAGCCACGTAACATGGAAGGAAATAATGATAAATGGGAAAGAGCGATAGATCGGCGGAAAAATCCCGACAACCACGAGGAGGAAAACGGAACACATCAAATGTTGGAGGCCATGCATGTAGAAACCCAGAGATATTTGGAGGAGCTGCATGGAGAAGAAGAAAATAGAGCAGCCGACAATAGGAAACAGAAGAATAGCAGGAGAGATTCGCAGGCCGTGTCAGGCAAGGGTCTCGAAATATGGTAAAAAAAAAAGTTATTGTACGGGAATAGGAGAAGAAGAAGGGAGAAGGAAGAAGATGGCAACGCGGGGGAGAAGAAGGAGATGACATCACGGTAAAATGGAGAAGAGACAGGAGCGGCTTAAGGAAGTTCAACTAGGGGTTACGAACTTAGGTAACAACGCCTACAGAGTCCGAGAGGTGAGCACAGGAAACATGGCAGTGTATAATAGTTCACATTTAAAATTGTATCATCAGAGAGAGCCATACGAACCGAGAAATAATGTTACTGCAGCAAATTAAACATTCGCGTGATAACATACAACAAAAGATACGGGGGTACCCTAGTGGTGAAAGCGCTCGAAAGACAGCTCTGACGTGTTTACAAGTTCAGGCGGAAGTCGTTAATGAATATGTTGATGTTTTGAAAGAGTGAGAGGGGAGACGAGTAGCAAGGAAAGAGGCCGGAGGGCATAAGTATACAGGAATTTCCTAATGAGTTTGGAACGAGACGGCTACTGAAACAGACAGAGGCGGACAGTCATTATATTTTGAGGGTGACCAGCAACTTCAAATTTGAGCCAGAAAAGTAGGGGATGTGAAATTCGACTTCATTTGAGTTCGAATTTCATCAACTAGGGGTCAGATGAACCCTTATCATTGTGTCCAATAATAATGTTTCATATTAATAAAAACGATGGAAATACTAAATACATGATATGCTGGATATTTGAGTAATATTGATGTAGCAAGAAATCTGGACTTGGTAAGACATGCTACGTGCTGGCTGGAAATGACAAATAGTTTCACAACCAATGCTATTCTTGGATTTCTGAGAAAATCAGATATGACGCTGTGGCGTACGTGACCATAAAAGGCCACAATGCTGCGTACAAGGCAAGGAGTGAGAGAGAGGAGAATAGTCGTGACGTGAAAATAAGGGCGGGATTTGTAAGGTCAGAACTCCGAAGCCAACTTATCTGACCAATAAGAAAACATGACGCCAGAACATAGCGTCAGTGTGTTTTGCGCGGCAATCGGATATAAAAAGATCTAGCGATCGGTTTGCTTGTTCGACGGCAGATTCGCGACCTGTGAGAAAATACAAGAATTTTGTGAGGTCACACATAATTATAGGCCCATTACTTAAAATATTGAGGAGCTGTTTTTCTCCCACCATTGAAACTTTAGGCTTTCTGTATATATACAAATGTCTGAGATGAATCGGGGCACTCCTAATTATTCTTCGACAGTCATTTTAAGACGTCCTTAAGACGATATGGTTTTAAAATTATAGTTGTGTGTCGGCAACGAAGTTGGAAATTTTCATAAATTGTGAGATGGCAATTAGCCATAGAATAGGGAAAGTCGACGATTCTGCATAGGACGATCTGAGGAAATAAAATACTTAGAACGCAGATAGAACAGTTTAAAAACTTTGATTTAATTGTGTTTTAACAGCAGCAAAATGTCGACCATGGAGAGAAGACAGCAAGCTTCATCCTCCATTACCATCAGTGTTATGGGCTAACGGCCTAATGATGGGAATTGACGAGGCGGGAGGCCTCTGGAAAGCAGTTTAAGTGATGAGTATTAAAAAATTGATTTATTGATTTTGGACGAGGGGAATCGCGAGAGATGTGTGGAACTTTGTATAGATTTTATTTGTGTGGTTTAATTTAAATTTCAGGGTTTGATTTCTTAACTGACATGCGTGTAGTAAATTTTGGCATTGCGTGACAATTATGTTGTACAGTAAATTTGTAATATAAATGTTTTCCTTGTGTATACGTAATTCTTAGCGAAACGGCCGCATCGATTAACGTATCTATAAAAAGTGTAGCCATGAATGAGAACCTAGGAACGACAATGATAAATGGACTGATTTAATGATATGTTAAACTAATTACTACGTGGGGGGAATATTTGCATTTTGTTGCTTTGATAACTCGGGCTAGGACTGATCCTGTTATTTATTCTTTATTGTCATTTGGACATGTTGTGTGTCATTATCTGAGAGGTGTGCTGATTAATGCTACGACGAGATCTTCGAGAAATGTGCCACGTGTTTTTGGGTGTAAGTGATGATGATGAGGAGAGGTAAAGCCTGTCCATGACTGCGATATCATTCCGGCAAACTAGTTATCCGTGGGGATAAGTTTGACCTGGGAATGTATTCTTAAAAATCCCTGAGAGGATGTTTTGAGATAATGTGTTATTTATTTGTACGCGTTTAACAGGTGGCGATTAGCAAAGGTGCTGTACGCTGGCTATGGGCCAGAATCTATATTTAGCGTGGCACTAATTACTACTTGGGGGAAGAAATCAGCCACTCTCTCGGTGATGCGATAACAGGCCCGGTTGTCTCCAGCTCGTTATGACACGTTATGTTTGCTTTAAAGCCTAATGAGTTAAGGTTATTTTATTTGGTTTAATTTGGGAAGTTGCCATGTTGTCGATCCAAGTTTCTTTTATCATTACTACGACTTATTTGTTCATTGTTTTAAAACGCCAAACTTTCCGGCGTAAAAATTAAAAGTTGTATTTTGTTGTTGTTGGCTCTTATTTTCAAGGCCATTGTATTCATATAAATATAATTTGGCAACCGGCCAAACCTGTTCATGTCATGTTATGCCTTCCTAGTGTTTTAAGGTATAAGACGGTAATTCCGCAGCCCTTATTTTAAATAATACACACGTGTATTTGGTTGTGGTAATCTAAGGTTAGAGCATGTCAGTAGTGTATATAAATATGTAATTGTTGTTCCCACATTTCCGTAATTCGTCCTTCGCAGTACGGAGTCCGTTCCCGAACCAACTGTTTTGGTCGGAAACGAGCGCCCGTCAAAATGCTCATTACTTGAACTAGTCTTAAAACCCGTGTCGCTCATAAATATTAAATTTTTGTACTATTTTATTTGTTTGTTATATTTGGATCTTGTGATCCGTTTCCTTTTGTTACCTTGATTTAAGTGACATTGCAGTCACAATGCTTGTTGACAGCTGTCATGCCGTGTCGTCACGGTACGTCAGGCTGGTCAGTGTTAGATCTGTTCACGCGAGTGAACAATAAAAGGGTGGTTATAGTTTACCTTTTTATGTTTGATTCAGTTAATAAATTTCATTTTGTTAGTAGATCCTGTTGTTTTTCTTGGCTTTATAATAATAATAAGTTAACCTTATGAACCCTGGAAGTTATGTTGATAGCAAAACCTCTAAATCACATTCACAAGAATCCATTACGACCCCGAAATTTTGAATCTTGTCTACATGCTATTTTCCAAAGGGTTTAGTACTATGTCCCTATCCTGACGTATGCCTCGGAGACCTGGGTTATGAAAGGAAGGGAGAAGAGCAAAAGACAGGCCAGTGAGATGAGGTTCTTGAGAAGCAGTATTGGAGCTACAAATATGGACAGAATAAGAAATGAGAGGACCAGAGAATTAATGAAGGAGGAACCATTACAGGATGGTATAGAGAAATCTAGACTTAGATGGTATGGACATGTAAAGTGAATGGAGGAGAAGAGGAGACCCAGGAGAGTACAAGAGACGAAGTGGGAAGGAAAGAGACCGAGAGACAGGTGGCTGAAGGGGGTGGAAGAAAGCGTGAAGAAGAGAGGAGAAGACTGGACAAGGGTGGAAGCTGAGAGATGGTGGGAAGACAGAAGACGTTGGAGAGGCTTGTGTTCCAAACAGACCCGGCAAGTGGCTGGAAACTGTGCAAGATGATGATGATGATGATGATAAGCTGAGGACAGAAGACAAAATAAAGAAGGCCGTCAGTTGAACTCTTGGATATAGGAGTATGGGTTATGGTGTTGACAGACAATATTAAGAGCTTCTTGAAGACTGGCATCGCAAATGTATTGGATGGAAGTTAGGATGATGCAGTATGGGATGATGATGCATACGAGAGTAGCTCGGAGATTGGGAGCAGCGACGGCAGTTGACAATTCCAGTGGTCTCGTTTCAATAATGCAAATTTAAGTTTTTTCGGGAATAAGGCATTTCCCTCACAAATCCCTGCATATATCTCACACCGAAGATTTTCACACCTTTTTTTCGGTCCGAAAAGTGCGAGTTATATGTGAGCAAATACGGTACATTCCCAATTGTAAAAATATCAAGCACACCCACAATTTAAGAAGTGATTGTCAGAACAGAAGGGGCAGATGACCTCGTAGTTCCGCCCCTTAAAAAAAACCAATAACTAAACTCAGAACAGAATATCATTGTTCAGTTTGAGAGTTCAACTTCCTTTTCCTCAAAAGTAAATAAATTTTTCTGTTAAATCCAATAAAATATCATGCACTTCAGTAACTACAGGCTAAAACAGGCTCTGGACAATGTACAATAAAATAACAAGTAATGCACAAGGTATAAAACATGAACTTGGTCTGAAATTCTCTCTCATTTTATGGTAGTTTACATGTAGTTACACAGAGAAAAATAAGATATTAAAAATAAATAGTTATTGATATATACCATTATCTAAGAACTACATGTGTAGATATGAACTACAAGGTTTGTAAAAATTATGTATTTAAAAAAATCTGCTCTTGAAATTCTTAACAAAAATTTCAAAGTGTTATATGATCTATTTCTGCCCTGCTTAGAGAAGGTTCACAATGTTTACACTAATTCGTCCATTAGTACAGAATCAAGCATTAAGATTCTTTGTGAACAACGTTTGGAATTGAGTGTATTGAAACTGTACTTGTTATGTTACAACTCTACAATAAGAATATTTATTTAATCTTACGTCATTTTAAAAAGCGCATTATCCCTTGCATTTCTTAGTCATTTTCTTTTGAAATGCAAAGATTTTTCAGATATTTGCATACAACTATGTGTACACGCTTAAAAACATAGATAAAAACATTCTGGCATACATACGTCACTAAAGTTTCATAAAAATGGATTACTGGAATGGCCAGCAGGAGCAGGACTAGCACCAAGCTAGAAGAAAAATAAAAATCTCAGATGATATTTTGCTCGGCAGTTCATATACTTATTGAGGCACTGGTAACAAAAGTGAGGAAATGGTCCATCCATTTTAACAGGTACAATATTTTCAAACAAAAAATAAATATCCACAAAAGAAAATATCAATTAAAAAATGCAAAAAACAGGTAATATTATAAATAAATAAGTAAATACCATAAAAAAAATCAAGTAAAAAAGAAAAGACAGTCCTGCCCTCCCCCACTTCTTTGTATTGTGTTAATTTTACGAAGACACACTAAGAACTAAATTAGTTTTTTTTAAAGCAATTTTTGTAGTTTGGTCCATAGATCAACAAAATGAGATTAAACACCAGAAGGTTTTCTCGGGTTTTACCAGTGTCTGTTATGGGGTTTTGCCCAAGTGTACCAAATTAGGCTTATCAGCAGGTTTTTGGTGCACCCTGCTTGGACCACATTGGGGTGGCAAACCTTATGCTATGCCCCATGCCTGGAGCACATCCAAGTGCTTCTTTCTGTGGGAGCTAAGAGACCCTCAGCTTTATCTCTTCCCTATAAAGGTACTGTACCCTCATTCTCAAGACAAGACAAGATTGCTTTTATTAGAAGGTAATACGTAAATTACTTGGGAACATGGAGAGCGGTTCAGGATCATATGTTCCGCGGCCCACTAGCTGACTATGGAGAGCAGTCAGGCCGAGCGTAGCATGGCGCATGCGTTGGCAGAACTAACGTCACAGCTGGTTGGTCAGTGATATTGATTATTATATCGACCACCACCAAGAGATAAATTATGCCCATAAAACGGGAATAAAAGCTTTTTACACGTTCTGGTGTATCATCACATATCAGTAATTATAGCAGGTGACGGATTATTAACTACTTTCAAGTAATTGAAATCCCGGGAATATGGAAAATAAGATATTTTTATATTATGATTACCAATTTTGAGCACAGGTAGCGCAGCGGTCAGTGCGACCGGAGACGCGAGTTTGCCTGCTCGACAGAGAGCTCAGAACGGATTGTATCACTCTTGAATATACATACAGAGTGTAGTGTCAGATCAGGTGAACCGAAAGTGAAAGTTCACGCTGCGTAAATTGTACAAGCACTGTACAGCGTGGAGATTCCTGGTGTCGAACAGGACTCCAATTTCATATACGCGTAAGTTATTGCGGACGAAGTAGCAATGCAGTTTGTCAGGTCAGACAACTGTTCGTTATAGACAAGCCGTGTACTGTTCTTGTAAAGTTTATACTTGCTTTTACAAGCTTAAAGACATATTGCACATGCAGGCACTGGCTATTATAAGGCACACGTATTGTGTATATTTAGGACAATGAGTGCTATTATTCGAGAAGCATTTCTGTATACAAGTGCATGGATATTGCAACTACTTCATCATTTATAAAGCCTGAACTATGCTTGTCTGACATCACAACCATGTTGAGCAATTGGATGTCAGGAGGAAAGACCATTATGTGTTTTATTAATCTAACTATGGGCGGTTAGACGCAGCAAGCATGAGTGTCACTATTCTGGCAAGGCCACGAACATTTTTTATGCAACCGGCATAGCTGTTCGCGCTTTTGAGTGTCGGCGGACACAGCCGTTGCTATTGAGTATAGTGTGTTATGCAATGATCCGGTTACGCGAGGCTATTGAACTTACAACCCAAGCCGAAATGGACATCGTTGTGCTGCGATTGTTAGGTCGTTATCCTGTGATGGAAGGAACATTCGGTGGAGTGGGGGCTGACAATTCTGCCAGGATGGGAGATATCCTGAGGACCAAAGGGAACCAGGGGAGAGATGTCTGGAGACCCGGGATTCGGTTCTTGTTTTCCTGGAGAGTCGAGACCACTACTTCATATATGGAAGGAATAGTCATGAAGGACATGCCATTGTTCGTTCATGAGCTCCGAGAATCATCAAAGGTACTGAAAAAAAAAGTCTCATCAATCGTAGTAAAGCATGTTTATTCTAACGTTGTCACATTGCCACATTTTATAGGATTTTAGTAGAATGTCTAAGGGTAGATTTTAGGCTTGATCTTAGTGTCAAGACTGATTCTATTCTAGACGGGGGTTTGATCCTACTAAAGGATGCACCCATTGTGATTAAATGTATTGTTGTTAAAATTTTTTGGTGACTGTAAATTCAAGTTTATTTAATTGGGAATTTATTTAATGTAGAGAAGAGGAACATTAGGCCAAGATTCATCATTCCACGTGTTTTTATTTTATTTTTATATAGTGAATGAACACTCGTTACATGTCTAGTTATGACATTATTCAATTATGGGGTAGACTCAGTTTTGAGTTTCTACTATAGTTCGACTACAAAAAACTGTTATACACTTGAAAATTGAATTTCAGTATTCAGGTTGATAATTAAATATTGCAGTAAGCTTTTTGAAGCTATTTCAGTGAAGAAAGTGGATTCTTTTGCTTTGCTAGGAATTTATATTCTGCTCTTCTGGAAGATAGACGCTTTTAGTGTTTCTAACCGATCATTTGGAGAGCTGATTGTTATGATCACCCAGACCGGTGTTGTAGGACACTATTTGTCGTTCTTGAAACCATTCGAGTAGATTTATTCCGACCTTTGACTTGATCCAATTTATTTCTTTAGTAACCTTTTGAGATTTTGTATTAAGATCGCTTCGTTAGATACGTTTAAGATCTATTGGAGATGGATAATACAGGTGTTTTATACACAGTTTGAAGTTTGAAGACTTTTTGCAAACATTCATCCTATTTATCAACGTGAATCCCAGATAAGATTTATGTGGAGGCAGATCTATCGCCAGATTTGTGGTTGTAATTAACACTTATTGAAAGCAACGCATATTGATCGTTATAAATAATAATATAAGAGTAAATGACACTAATTAAACATTGACTAGTTGAAACCCGTCAAAAATGACGGTCAATAGAAAAATATTTACTGAAGAATTTTCTTATATAGGCCTACTGTATATTCTTTGTACGATTATTTTTTGGCTCTAT
Organism: Meconema thalassinum; assembly: GCA_946902985.2. NCBI lineage: Eukaryota > Metazoa > Arthropoda > Insecta > Orthoptera > Tettigoniidae > Meconema > Meconema thalassinum. The sequence continues at coordinate 252,904,660 of OX336393.1, forward strand.
TGAAAATATAAGGGCGTCAAAAGATTGCACTCTCAACATTGCAAAATACTGCTGGCCATGACGGAAAAATTGATGAGGCAAATTGAGACCTATACGTTCCAGAGTTTTCCCTTGAGCTTCATTGATTGTGACAGAGTATGCCAAATAAATTGGAAAATATTGCCTCTTAAAACTAAATGATAGTGTTTTATCGGATGCTGTTAAATCAAGTCGAAGGATTAGACCTCTCTGCCTAATTTTAACTGCACTTATTATTTCCAAATCCAAGCAATATGGTTGCATTTAGGAGCCCTTGGGAAACGTTCAGATTTCTAAGCAGCAAAACGGTTCAAGCGTTTGGAATATGTGGAGGCAAGTCATTTAGTTCTGTATCATTTAATTAATGCCCCATGTTGGTAGCGACAAGTGTAACAGTTTGACCCTCACGTTGAGCGACATGTGTAACGGTTTGGCTGCCCCTAACTGTTGGGTGATAAATGTAACTGTTTACCTTTGCCTAAGCTATGTTGTTTTAATGGGCGCCAAGACCTCAACGCAATGCTGAAATCTAAATTTGTATTTAACAACGTCTAGCTCTGGTAGAACACCTTCAAGAATCTATTCACTCAGATCGTGGTATGATTTGATCATTAACCCAACAAACAATTGTATCAGGAGAAGGAATTGGTCTATATCTAATGCTACCTACTGAAAGCAAAGATTGCATTGTAAAAGAATTGAATTTATTATATAAAACAAGTATAGCAAAATAAATAATAATAATAAGTTTAAAATTTAAATTGGAGCGTTGCGATTTTAATATTACCGATAGAAAATTATGTGAAAACGGAGTCTGATAAATTATTGATTTTACTCTTATTCCCAAGCTATGAAGTTACTGAAATATGAAATATAAAACAAAGAGAAATGAGAGATTGCGTATTTCTGCGTCATTCGCGCTTACCACTGGAAATTGCCAAAGCATTTCCCTCGTACTGGATGATGCTGTGTGCTTCCCACAGTCTCCTGGACGTCGTCATCTCCGTCGATATTTGATGATATACTTGTAGATTTGGTGACTTTATGGTCCTAATGTCGGAGCCATACCCTCGTACAACCACAATGGTTAAGTTTTAAACAGATAGTTCTCCACTCCACAGAACATTGGAGCGACACACACTTGCAACCGAACTAGTCAAGTCTTTCACAGATTCTCCCCCACTCCACGGAACATCGGAGCGACTCCCGCGTGCAACCATACTCGGCAAGTTCTACACAGATTGTCCTCGTTCCACGGCGCGCCGAACGATATATGCACACGTCGGCTCCCCACTCCAGTCCCGACTTCCAGCTTACGTGGTCTCCACTGATTGGCTGCTCCCCACGCTCTACTTCCCCTTCTCTGGCTCATTACACACGGCGCGCGGATGATGAAGTCGATTTCCGTTCCAACTATCCGCCTTTTCTTGACGCTGCGACCCAAGCTTGCGTAATACTTCTTGACAAGAATCAGCCTGTCCCTGAATTTCCAGTGAGTCATGTCTCTCATAATATCCTAACTGACGAAACTCCATAAAATTCCGTAATCACATAATTTTCTATGATATAGTCGTTCGTAATAATTTGCTTGATAGTGTTTTCTAAGACATAGAAAACCTATCTGTATGCTTATAATTTTTATAAAATGCTCCGAAAATATCTTAATAATAATTATAATAAATTAATAATAATAATAAATTAACATGAAAAATTCTCTTGGCTGAACAATTTGCCGCATAAATAAATATAGAATGGCTTCCTACTGACTTATGCCAGTGGCATAAAAACCCCTCGAAAAACACGTTCCAGTTCCAAGGAATTCAAGAACTCTGAGGAGTCTAATAAAACTGGCCGCAAACCGTCACATATAATTTTGGAATATAACGAAGAAATGCGATGATGTGCACCTCCATACATCTTAATACAATGTGGACCGTATGGGTGTGGCACAGTAACATTGGCACCAAATGAAACGAAGGACATAGCATTGTACTGCCGATTAGTCTCTCTGAAATTCCTTGAGATATCATCTCCAGTGAAAAATAATTGTTGCAGCATGTCAAATATTTTATATTTAGTCAGATTAATTTTACCATTACAATAGCAAAGGTAAAAGTAACCAAGTGTAGATTTCTCTCAAGAGAAATACAGTGCAGAACAATGTTTACATTTGTTCGTCAAGGACCCTACACTGTAACGGTATAGTATCTGGAATTGTATCTGAAATGCCGTATTTATATTGGAGTTTAAAAGTGGCTTCGTATTTTTCTCCGATTTCCCACTTGTTTGCGGCTAATGTTCTATTTCGTAAAATGGGTTTATTTATAGCAGCATTTCTCCCCAAATTAACGTCATAGCCTATTAAATAACACTATAGTGGCCTGCATCAACGCAGCTGCCAAATATTAAATAGCAAATAATAACTTACTTCCATTGCCAAAATCAACTGCGTGGTTAGAATCATTGTTATGTACTCTAAAAAAATAATCAATAAACAATAATATTCACTTATACAACTAAGTTCAGAGACTTCCATTCTCAAGTTGGTTGCTGATGAGAATGCGATGAGACTGATCGCCAATAATAAAATCCTTGCAATTTTTGCAATTTGCTTGCAAAGGCAACTCAGGATGACGACCTTCATTTTGAAATAAACAGAATGAAACTGCTCTAAATAATCAATTTCCATCACCTGTTGAAGGTACAATACTTTGCATTTCCATGACAGTAAATTATGCAAGGGAGCATAGAATCACTTCGCCTTTACTGGAATAAGCATAGACTCACTTCGCCAGCCACCGTAATGGGGGGAGTTTTAGAATTATATGTTCAGTGTTTGTCAAAGATCGTATTAACACAGGGAAGCCCAGTCTTAAGGCTACATTCTGAGCTATCGCCCCAGATTCCAGGTTCGATCCCTGCTCTGCCAAGAAATTTAATTCTGGTCTGAGGGCTGGAACGGGGCGCACTCTTGAGGCAAACCTAAGAAGAGCAAAATTTGATTCCCATCTCAACAATCTTGGATGTGGTTTTCCGTGGTTTCCCACTTCCACTCCAGGCAAATACCGGGATGGATCCTAACTTAAAGCCTTAGTCGTCAACTCCCCATTCCCCATACTAATTACAAATGCACACATCAATACAGCCATCACATTAACACAGGTTATCAGAGAAAGGTTTACACTCACACACCAAAGTAGATGGGGCTGAGTGACCACGATGTCTGAGTCCATCAAATGAATTATGTTCGACAATTTTCTCTCAAGGAGAAAGCGATTGTGCCCATTTTTATTTAATAATTTAAAAGTATCTGGCAACGTAAATCATGGAGAATTCCTTACCTTACGGCAATAATAAACGTAACATATGTTTAGACAATGTAATACCAATTGCAAGATAGAATAATTGGGAAATAAAATTACATGTCTGAGGTGGGAATCAAACTCCTTCGACGATGCATAATCAATTTCGTTGTCTACAATGTTAGCCGCTGAGCCACCCAGACAACAAAATTAAGAGTGCAATATTAAGTGACGTAAACAACAAACGCACTCAACTGCCAGTTACAGTTCATCAATATTTCCCTTATTTCATGATTCTATTCCAGTATATATCGGGATACAACATAACCGACATTTCCCTTTTCAATTCTCATAAACAAAGATCACACTACGATACGGTAGATCTTTTATCCGCCATTTCTCTCATGAAGAAACGCCATTGTGGCCACGCGCAATTGCCACATATATTACATTTTTCTTTAAACATTTAAAAATATACCGTAACATATATTTTCCTTTTAAAGACACACTGCAAATCTGCATGCCAAGAGCTTTCGTTAGAATGCCATACGAAGCCAATCGGTTAAGTCGTTTTCACAATCTCGTGTGTACAAAAAATACCTTAGTGTTTTAAATATATATGGCAACAGAGAATTCGTCACTTTACGGGAATGATAAAAGTGAAATATGTTTCTACAATGTAATACCAATCGTAGGAAGGAAGAAAACAAAAAAACAAAAAAACATATCCGAGGTGGGAATTGAACCCTCTCGACCATGCAAAGGATGGCAACAGAGAATTCGTTACTTTACGGGAATGATAAAAGTGAAATATGTTTCTACAATGTAATACCAATCGTAGGAAGGAAGAAAACGAAAATTTAAAAAAACATAACCGAGGTGGGAATCGAACCCTCTCGACCATGCAAAGGATGGCAACAGAGAATTCGTTACTTGACGGGAATGATAAAAGTGAAATATGTTTCTACAATGCAATACCAATCGTAGGAAGGAAGAAAACGAAAATAAAAAAACATATCCGAGGTGGGAATCGAACCCTCTCGATCATGCATAATACAAATTTCTGGGCAGTAAACATATCCCCTCGGTCATCCAGACAACCATGTGGCACTGCAGTATTAAGCTATCTTACCAGTATACACACTCAACCTGCAGTTTAAGTCCTTCAATTCGTGGTTTATTTAATATAATTCTATTTCAATGCATATTGTAAAAACATAATTAACATTATTGGAGACCCTTTTTAATTCTCATAAACAAAGATCTCAGTTAGACGCGGCCGGAATCGCCATTTTCCTTGTTGAGAATGGCCATTGTGCGCATGCGCGGGAGTGTCAAATATTACATATTTCTTCAATCATTTAAAAATATACCGTAACATATATTTTCCTTTTAAAGAAACTCTGCAAATCTGCATGCCAAGAGCTTTCGTTAGAATGTCTTACGAAGCCAATCGGTTAAGTCGTTTTCACAATCTCGTGTGTACAAAAAACAGCTTAGTGTTTTAAATATATAGATGGCAACAGAGAATTCGTTACTTTACGGGAATGATAAAAGTGAAATATGTTTCTACAATGTAATACCAATCGTAGGAAGGAAGATATATGTCACTGTTCTATTAGACTGTGGTGTGTGAGTGTGTCAGGTAGCAGTTGCATTGTTTATTAGTCACAGTTCATTGTTTCAGTAGACTGTGATGTGTAAGGGTGCATGTGAGTGTGCCTGGTGACAGACTGTTTTAGTGGTAGTATTTGTTGTTGGTGGAATTTTGGTATTTAATTGTTAGTACGGTAGATGGTTAGTATTTTTGTTAGTAGAATTGCTCTTTACTTATTCTGAAAGGGAGTAGCAGCCTTTCAGAATAAATCAATTCTTTACTAGTCTTATAGACGGTTAAGATATTGATAATATAAGCCAAATAATGGCTACACTGCGTCCTGCTGCACGGCTGAAAGCAACGGGCAACTACAGCCGTATGCTATTCCCGAGGATATGCACCTCTCTATGCATAATTACATGTGATGATGGCCTCCTCCCTTGTAAAATTTCAATCCGGAGGTAAACTAGTCCCCCGTTCGGATCTCCGGGTGGGGACTACTCGAGAGGGGGTTAACATCACAGAAGTGACAAAGAGGAAATCTGACATTCTACAGATCGGAGCGTGGAATGTTAGAAGTCTGCTAGGAAGTGGAAGGTTAGAAAACTTAGAAAGGGAAATGGATAGGTTGAGGTTGGATTTGATTGGGATTAGTGAAATGCGCTGGCAGGAAGAACAGGACTTTTGGTCAGGAGACTATAGGGTCATTAGCACTAAATCAAACAATGGCCAAGCAGGGGTTGGCCTCATATTGAGTAGGAAACTTGGACAGCGGGTGGAATATTATGAGCAATATAGCGAACGGATTATTGTAGCAAAAATCAACACTAAACCTACCTGCACCACAGTGGTACAAGTCTATGTGCCTACCAGTCAAGCTGATGATGAGGATGTTGAAAAGGTCTACGAAGAAATAGACGAAATTCTGAGGTATATCAAGGGTGATGAAAATGTTATAGTAATGGGAGATTGGAATGCTGTGGTAAGAAAAGGGAGAGAAGGGAAGATAGTAGGAGATTTCGCATTAGGTGAAAGGAATGATCGAGGAAGCAGGCTGGCAGAATTCTGCACCGAGCATGAGTGGGTCATAGCTAACACCTTATTCAATAACCACAATAGAAGAATATACACATGGATGAGACCAGGAGATACAGGGCGTTACCAAATCGACTTCATTATGGTCAAGCAGAGGTTTCGAAACCAGATTTTGGATTGTAAAACATATCCTGGTGCTGACATAAACTCTGACCACAATCTGGTTGTAATGAAATGCAGATTAAAGTTGAAGAAACTGAAGAAAAGTCAAAAGCCAAAAAGGTGGGCAATAGACAGACTGAAAGAGAAGGATGTAAACGAAAGATTCAAGAAGAGTATAAAGGAAGGACTAATGAAAAACCCTAAACAAACTTCAATTGCAGACGAATGGGCACTTTTGAAGAATGAAATAACAAAATCCGCAGAACACATTGGTAGGAAAGAAAGAATAGGTAGAAAACCGTGGATCACTCGGGATATACTAGAATTGATGGATGAAAGGCGAAAACACAAGAATGTAAGAAATGAAAAGGGGAAAGCAGAATACAAACGTCTGAGAAATGAGGTTAACAAGAAGTGCAAGGAAGCGAAAGAAGAATGGTTGAAAGAGAAATGTGCAGGTATAGAAAATTGTCTGAAATTAGGAAAAGTAGACACAGCATATCGCAGGATTAAGAATACTTTTGGGGAAAAGAAGACTAAGTGCTGTAATATTAAGGACACAAATGGAAAGCCTCTAACAGATAGGGAAGAAAAGGTTGAGAGATGGAAAGCTTACATAGAGAGTTTGTATAAGGGAAAGGAGAATGAGAATCATGTAATGGAAAGGGAGGAGGAAATTGATGTGGATGCGAAAGGAGATTTAATATTGAGATCAGAATTTGATAAAGCTTTGGAAGACTTAAGCAGGAACAAAGCACCAGGCATAGATGATATACCGATTGAGTTGCTACGCTGCATAGGAGATGAAGGTCTGATCAGGTTATTTCACTTGGTGTGTAGGATTTATGAGACAGGTGAAGTACCCCCTGATTTCAAGAAGAATGTAATCATCCCTATACCAAAGAAAATGGGAGCTGACAGATGTGAAGATTACCGTACAATCAGCTTGATTACTCATGCTTCAAAGATCCTGTCTAGAATAATTTACAAGAGGATTGAAAGCCAGATAGAAACGGAGTTGGGTGAAGACCAGTTTGGTTTCAGGAGAAATGTAGGAACAAGGGAAGCTGTACTAAGTCTTAGACTGATTTTGGAAGGTAGAATAAGGAAAGATAAGAGAACGTTCATGGCTTTTGTAGACTTAGAAAAGGCTTTTGATAACGTTGATTGGACTAAATTGTTTGACATTTTGAAATCGATGGAATAAAGTACAGGGATAGGAGGGTGATATACAATCTATACAGAAACCAGACAGCAGTCATTCGAGTTGAAGGACATGAGAGAGAAGCTGGTATTCAGAAAGGTGTAAGGCAAGGCTGCAACTTATCACCCATACTTTTCAATCTTTACATTGAACAAGCAATGAAGGAAATTAGAGAAAAATTTAAAGTGGGAGTGAAGATTCAAGGAGAAATAATTTCAACTCAGCGATTTGCTGATGACATCTTCATCTTGGCCGACAAGCCTGAGGATTTGAATGAGTTTTTGAATGGTATGGACTCCGTCTTATGGAAAGAATTCATGATGAAAATTAATAAATGTAAAACAAAAATACTGGAATGCAGCCGAAATAAATCAGAAACCTCTATGGAGATCAAATTGGCAGGTGAAAAGCTGAAGGAAGTAGGAGACTTCTGTTACCTAGGAAGCAGAATAACCAGTGATGGACGAAGCAAAGAGGATGTAAAAAGTAGGTTGGCTCAGGCAAAGAAAGCATTTCTACAAAAAAGGAATCTGCTGACATCGAATATAGATTTAGGTATTAGGAAGTCATTTTTGAAAGCCTTTGTCTGGAGCGTGGCGCTCTATGGAAGTGAAACTTGGACTATTGGTGCAGCAGAAAAGAGGAGAATTGAAGCATTTGAAATGTGGTGTTACATGAGAATGATGAAGATAAGATGGGTAGATAGGGTTACAAACAAAGAGGTATTAAGACGAGTGGGAGAGGAGAGATGTTTCTGGCGACTGCTAATGAAGAGAAGAGATAGGTTGATAGGACACATACTATGACACCCAGGAATAGCAAGCTTAGTTATGGAGGGAAGGGTCGAGGACAAGAACTGTAGGGGTAGACCAAGGTTAGAATATGTTAAACAGATTGCCTCGGATGTAGGGTGTGGTAGCTATGTAGAGATGAAACGATTAGCTCAGGACAGGGAGGAATGGAGGGCTGCATCAAACCAGTCAAAAGACTGAAGACTCAAACAACAACAGGAAGGAAGAAAACAAAAAAAAAAAACAAAAAAAAACATATCCGAGGTGAGAATCGAACCCTCTCGACCATGCAAAGGATGGCAACAGAGAATTCGTTACTTTACGGGAATGATAAAAGTGAAATATGTTTCTACAATGTAATACCAATCGTAGGAAGGAAGAAAACGAAAATTTAAAAAAACATAACCGAGGTGGGAATCGAACCCTCTCGACCATGCAAAGGATGGCAACAGAGAATTCGTTACTTTACGGGAATGATAAAAGTGAAATATGTTTCTACAATGTAATACCAATCGTAGGAAGGAAGAAAACGAAAATTTAAAAAAACATAACCGAGGTGGGAATCGAACCCTCTCGACCATGCAAAGGATGGCAACAGAGAATTCGTTACTTGACGGGAATGATAAAAGTGAAATATGTTTCTACAATGCAATACCAATCGTAGGAAGGAAGAAAACGAAAATAAAAAAAACATATCCGAGGTGGGAATCGAACCCTCTCGATCATGCATAATACAAATTTCTGGGCAGTAAACATATCCCCTCGGTCATCCAGACAACCATGTGGCACTGCAGTATTAAGCTATCTTACCAGTATACACACTCAACCTGCAGTTTAAGTCCTTCAATTCGTGGTTTATTTAATATAATTCTATTTCAATGCATATTGTAAAAACATAATTAACATTATTGGAGACCCTTTTTAATTCTCATAAACAAAGATCTCAGTTAGACGCGGCCGGAATCGCCATTTTCCTTTTGAGAATGGCCATTGTGCGCATGCGCGGGAGTGTCAAATATTACATATTTCTTTAATCATTTAAAAATATACCGTAACATATATTTTCCTTTTAAAGAAACTCTGCAAATCTGCATGCCAAGAGCTTTCGTTAGAATGTCTTACGAAGCCAATCGGTTAAGTCGTTTTCACAATCTCGAGTGTACAAAAAACAGCTTAGTGTTTTAAATATATAGATTAATTGAAATGTAACGAAACTTGTATAATTTTAGCAACACCATTTTAATGTGTATTTGATCTGTTAATTAAGCCTAGTATGGAATTCTTCGTTCACCAAGGGAGGTGATTGTTTGAGGCACTAAGTTATAGTAGTGCAATATAAATAGTGATATGAATGCTCAGTGCAGCATGATATTTGATGGTAAAGCCATGTAGAGGCTAGTGTCAATTATTGTTGAAAGGATATTCAATGGAATATTCCGAGTTGTAATGAAATTAAATACAATCCACTCAGATGGATTATGAAAGTAAGAGTAATTATGGCCTAAGGCATTGCATTTCAGCATCTTTTCACGTTAATAGTCTGTTGTGGGAATCTTGCATTTCAGGCAAGTAGAATTAAATCTACTTGGTAGATTTTCGAATCTTTGTATCACTGCAATGCTTATCAGGTGTTATAATCATCCCTAACTCCGATCTGGTGATGAGAGTTCATTTTAGGTGAATGTAAAATAAATTAAATTCGACTTAGCTTAATTGCTTGGCCAGATGAAATGAATAAATCAGAATAACACAGCAAACACGAATCTAGTAAGACACTTATGGAAGGTGTCAATTCTGAATCGTGCGAAGAACACTAAGAAAGTGTTACAATTTGGCTGTACATATGTATTATTATTATTATTAATCTTGATTGGTCACATTGGACCACTTGAGTCGTTCCACAATCACTTCTTCTTTGAAGGTAGTACTGCTTGGTTCTTGCGCTCTTTCCAGTACTTTTTCATTCTTTCAGATCGGGATTTTCTCAACTCATCTGAAATCTCCATAGGCTTTCTGTGTGTCATTTCTGCAGAAAATTTGTGAGTTTTAAGAAAATGAAAATCCACAGCCTGCTTCCAGTCTCCGACCGGGTCAGGAATGGAATGAATGAAGCCCCCATCTAGCGGCGAGGATATGAACTGTGCCGGCTGCCGAGGCCTGACGCACTCCTCTGGGGCAATGATTAAATGAATGACTGATGAAATGAAATGATAGTGGAGAGTGTTGCTGGAATGAAATTTTGACAGGGAAAACCGGAGTACCCGGAGAAAAACCTATCTTGCCTCCGTTTTGTCCAGCACAGATCTCACATGGAGTGACCGGGATTTGAACCACGGACCCAGCGGTGAGAGGCCGGCGTGCTGCCGCCTAAGCCACGGAGGCTTCTGTGAGTTTTAAGAATGGTGTTAATTTTAATTTTCTCCTCGGCATCTGTTATCTTGAGTCCAACTGCTTTGAGATCTTGTTGGATTTCTTGGATCCATTTTCCTCCAGTTTTCTTTCCTAGATTTCTCATCACCAGTTGGCGTACAATTCTGTTTTCTGGAAGCCGTAAGATGTGAAAAAAAATATGAAATACATATGTATTATATCATTTTTTTTTTTTTTTTTTTTCAAGGTATAAATTTGTGTGTATTATAAATATGACATTTTCAGGGACTCAATTTAAATGATTTCATCTCTGTTGGACCGTTTAAATTGTTGTTGTATATATTTGGGTAAAATGCAGTCATTTCCAGTGGTGACTGGGGGCTAGCATTTGTTCCCAATGAGCGTGAAACTTCAGTTGGAAGTTGGGCACTTTGCCTTAGTTATAATATAGTGGTTCTCACTATATCCTTGATTTTTGAATAAATTTTTTAGTTCATTTTAAATCTTCGAAGTGTGATACTTTATAGAAACGATAAGAGAACACGTTAAGAAGGCCAGTGGTGGGTATTTCAGTGGTTTTCCACACACCAGAGGTTACGTCTTTTCGAAATTCTCGTGCTTTTGAGCTTTCTTTTAGTCGTTTACCGCGGTTTTTCTTAACGTAGTCTCAGTTAGGAATTCCTGTACCCCATTATCCTCGTCACATGCTGGGTAGAATCTGGGGATTTTCTAGCTGGGGTTTTCAGGTTCTACGTTTCAGTTACCATCGAGGGATTACAACATGCTGATGGTAGGTATTTCGGGTACAGTACCAAAGGCTATCACAACCAACACCATCATTTGATACCTCAAGGGCATTCTTCTGGTTGATTTCCTCACCAGGGGAATGACAGTTACTGAGATACACCTACAAAGCAAGTGATCAGGGAGGGAACACAAATTTCTTCTGTGTCAATATCAATGCCTTGCTGTTCAGTTGGAACAAGTGCTTGTAGACAAGAATGTTGAATAGTAATGTATATCAGTGCTCAGCTACTGTGTATCCATATTCTGGTGCCATCACCGTTCAATGATGGTTGGCAATCATCCTGGCAATGAGAGATTTATAGTTTGCCACACAAAATAGAGAGCATGTATCCAGTGGGTACCAATCGTGCAAGAAGGGAGTATGAAAGAGACCTAGGAGGGAGGAGACCAGCTAGCAGACCTAGAAAACAATGGACAGATCTGGTGAGGAAGGATAAACAGGAGAGAGGCTAGGATTGGGATAGGATTGTGAACAAAGAATGGTTCTTGGATCGACGGAGATAGAGGGGACTCGTATATCACACCCGGGAAACTGGAGTTGGTCAACGATGATGATGATGATGACCAATCGCGCATGTTAGGCAAACACGACATCCTTCTTCGGTCAAATCTGTGTGTTGGAATGACTGTTTCCCGAGGGATACAGGATATTTATTTCTCTGAATGAACTTGATAACACATCAAATTTCAAAGAAATTCGAAAAATTGATCCGGTTAGCTCAATTCATATGCCAGCGTTTCACCCCGGTGTACCATTGGGCTCGTCAGTTGGTATGGTACATCACCAAGACGCGGCTAGTACATACTGTGAAGGCCACTGCAAGGCTCATATCGCCGGCTTAGGACCAGAATAGCGTATCTACAAAAACACTTTTCAGGAAGCAAGAAAAACTAACAAAATTGTTATTACCGTATACACCCGAATGTAAGATGAGCTTTTCCCCCACTTTTTGTGTTATAAAAATTGGGGGTCGTCTTATATTCAGGGTATTAAAAAAAATTTTTTTTTTATTGTTATTATTATTTGCAAAGTAGTATGTGGTGTTGGCATCTTGTAACTCGCAACAAATCAATGCGTTAATGAAGATTAAAATATGGTTTGTTACGTTTAATTACCTTGCATATACGAATAGCGTACATTTTGAGGTTAGGATTTACGCATACACGTCATTTTAAGCAGATAAATCATATGTTCGAAAGCATACAGATATTAGGTACTATAAAGCATACGGAAATATGTTTTAAAACAAACAAGAACAACCAGTCAGTTTTACCAGCAGTAATTGAGTGATCAACGTATCTTAATTTAATAACGTCTCCCATTCTTGAACAAAGAAATTATAGAGTATGTCTTGGAAAAAGCGGGCAGAGGGATTTCCGATAACACGAGACGTTATAAAAATGAAAGCACGACCTTAAGGGCATATATTGTGCAAGTTATGAGTTAGCGAGTATTTTTTTGAAAAAATCTGTAAGAGGCAGTTGATAACTAGGCCTCGTCTTATATTCGGGGTCGTCTTACATTCGGGTATATACGGTAATTGGCATGTAACTGGTTATATATTTTGATTTGGAAGTCGGTGATTTTTTTATATATTGCTAACATATTTCCAAAGATCATTGTGCAGTTATTTCTTACATGCAGTGTTATAGAAACTTGGTATAGATTTTTTTAAAGTCATTAACAGAGATACGCTATTTTGGCTCTAATGATTTTCTATTGAAATTATTTTACATAAGCTTATGTAGGTACCGTAACTGGAGTGTAGGAGTAAATTTATTTTTGAATCATGTAATGACTACAAAGCATTATTTGATTGTATTTCTTAACCTTTAACTGAAGAAGAGAAGTTTGTAGTTTTACGTGACCGTTAATCTCCTAATAATGAGCCACGGGACCTCCTTTTTACATGGGATCTGAACCACAGGGCATGGTATTTCAGTTTGAAAATCTCGCATACATTGACCGGGAATCGAACCCGGTCCGTGGTGAGTGGTCAACGGCTGGACCACTGCGCCCCCTAACCTTTAACTGGTGGAGTGAAATAAAAGAAATAAACCTCTGTGCTTCTTTAATTAAATCTTGCATGGAGCTGTTGTTTATGTTTGCCTTCTTATCTGTGTTCTCATGCCGACACTTAACACCCTCGTTGATGACATTTTAGTGGCCCTGGTTAGCTCACCTCATTAGTTTGAAGTGTTCAAGTGGACTGGCAGACCTCACATCACCACCAATTACGGTTAGGTTCCAAAGTGTGTTGTACGTGTGAATCAGTGAAAAGTGATCTGCGGTGTATTGTTTAATTTTAAGTGGCGACAACCAGCATCATGAAATTTATCAGAACGTCTGCATACTGTGAGTAAAAAATGACAATTTTTTTACTCCTTGTATTATTACATTTTAAACATATTAATATAACCAGAGATTATTGCATGCCGAAACATATAACATAATGAAAGTAGTTGTATGAAGTGTCAAATGTTAGTTATTGAGAAATATATTTGGCAGGAGTCTCTTAGACCTCACGTCACAAGTTATGTTCCGAATTCCATACGTCACCAGTTAAAGGTTAAAGGTACAAGTGTTATTAGGTAACAAGTTAACAATGGATCATGAATGGCTGAGTGATTTTTCTTCTCATCCTTCTTTTAGTAGTATTGTTGTCATTATCTTCTGGGGTGTCATTCTGTTCTTTAATCCGACATAAATTTCCGTGAGTGCTAATGACATCGCAACTTCCAAAATGTTGAGAATATCTTTTGTCTACTTTCTTCATCAAAGTTACTTGAACACTTTCTATGGCAATTCGAACAGTCTCTATGATGTAAGAATTTACCTGGTTTCAGAATGTTACTGTCACTTTTATAGGGCTGTCCATTTTGCCTGTTCATTTTACGTTTGTTCCTTTTCCACTCAATTGACTGAGTGATTTTTCTTCTCATCCTTCTTTTAGTAGTATTGTTGTCATTACCTTCTGGGGGTGTCATTCTGTTCTTTAATATGACATAAATTTCCGTGAGTGCTAATGACATCGCAACTCCTACCTGCCAATGGGACTTTGGCACTGATTTTTATTTTTCCCCTAACAGTGTGGGCCTCCATGTCATGCATTTCATCGTCTGTTGTAATCCCATTCGAGGATGATGGCACAAATGAGTCTTCTGAAATTTCTGATTTTTCATCATCACTTTTGTCATCTACGTCAATGCGAATACCTCCTTCAGCTGTGATTTCTCTCCCATTAGGGCATTCTTGAAATTTATCTGGTGCCGTACTGTATTTTATAGCACTTACTATAGACTTAACACCACATGAACTTTCTTGCAGATCCCCGGAATTGTGATTTTGTTTTCCAGAAACGTTCGTGAGTTCTGCCAAAGTTTTCCCCTGTTCGGAATCTAATTCTAATTCTGAATCCACATCACTTCCAAACTCTGCTTTAGAATCAATGGGCACTGGAATTGCGGATGGCGGCTCTGGAAAAGCGATGAATGCAGTACTTAGTGTAGTCATAGCCAGAGGCGGCCCGTGCTATTGGACTCAAGGACGCCGCCCCTCCACTGCCTCCTGCAATCGCAATGTACTTTCTGCTTGCCGCTAGGGAGCACTCAATGATTTGCCATCGCAACCAAGTTCCTCTTCTTGCCGGAAGATGGCTCCTGAACTCGTTTGGACTTAGTAGAAATCGCCCTCTTGATAATTAACGTTGCTATGACAACGAATTCCTCCATGTATCCCCTCTCCCAGCTACGTCAGGAGGAAGTGGACTCAGTGTGCTTGAGTCTCAGCCGAGCTAACGACAGGCAGGGAGTGAGAGCATGGATTGTATTGGTACCAACATGAAAGTGCGGGAACTTAAAGAAACTGTGTTTAGCTCATTGAGCTTACCTGAAAAAGTTGACTTAAAGAACAGTGGTCGTCCAGTGCCAGTATTGAATATAACGCAAGTTCAAGCTGCATGTAGGGCCCGTGGCGCGTTTACACGTAAATTTGATGCGTCCATATATGATAAATGTTTTTGGTTGTGTGGGTGTGAGGACAGCAATGCTTTCTTATGCTTTGTGTGTTTACTGTATGGAGGTGATGACAATTGGACAAAAGAAGGAGTAAATGATTTGAAGCACCTACATGTGAAAATAAAGAAACATGAGAAATCAACTAGACATCAGAATAATACTGTCAGTTTCCAACTTCTCGGCAGATGTAACATTGCCGAAAGTTTAAGTAGTGCGCATATGGAGGCTGTTGGTGCTCATAATGAATTGGTTACAAAAAAATAGGGAGGTTCTGTCAAAAATAATTGATATTCTGAAATTGTGTGGTGCGTGTAATCTGCCTCTTCGTGGCCACGACGAATCGGCTTCCTCGCATAATAAAGGTGTATTTTTGGAGTTAATAGAATACAGCAAGAATCTTGATCCACTGTTACGTACACATTTTGAAAATGCAAAAGTTTTTAAGGGTACTTCAAAAACAATTCAAAACGAGCTCCTGGAATGTATATTTCAAATTTGTAGAGATTTCATAACAAACGAAATCAGGCAGTCATCATTCTTAGCCTGTATGGTTGATGATACTACAGATGTATCGACTCGGACCCAGACAGTGACTGTGTTTCGATACGAATTGAACGGAACAGTACATGAGCGTTTCTGGGGATTTTTGAATGCAGAAAACCATACTGCAGTAGGTTTATCAAAATGCATTTTACAAGAATTGCAACTTTTATTACAAGACCATCCCGAAAAATTGATTGCACAAACATATGATGGCGCTGCAGTATTTCGAGGACATTTAGGTGGTGTCAATGTCATAGTAAAAAATGTCTATAAAAGTGCGCTACTGCTATGCACATCAGTTGAACAGGCTCCTGGAAAAGGCGTCATCGAGTGTTTCCAGTGTAAAAGTTTTTTTTGTTAATCTCAAAGGCATGTCAGTTTTCTTCTCGAATTCTCCAGAAAGAACAGCCGCACTCGATGACGTATGCAGCGTAAGAATACCAAGAGTGTGCAAGACCAGGTGGAATTTTCGTTCGAGGTTGGTAAGGACAATTTTTGAGAATAAAGACTCAATTCTGCAGTGCTTTGAAAACATTCAATCTGAGGCATCAAAACCTCATACCGCTGAAACAGTGTTACAAGCTGCTGGATTTATTAAGTGGCTGAATGATGATACCTTCTTATTCTGGTTGAATTTCTTCAATAAAGTGATGCCTCATGTGGACATTTTATATGCTCAGTTGCAAAAGGTCGAAACAGACGTTGCAAAAATACATCATGCATTGCATTGTTTTGAGTCTACTTTGCAGAATATCAGACACAGTTTGCTGAGTTCAATCCAGACAACACAAGAGCCATTACCAAAAAAGTGATGTGGAAGCTCCGCACAAGATTTAAATGCCGCCGCAAGAGAAATATGTGATTACATGCTCGCCGAGGTGAAAGATAGATTTGAGTTAAGAAATCATCTTTCAGGAGCCAAATTGTTCCTGCTTGAAAACTATGAAGACTACAGGAAACGGCTGCCTGTTGAAGATGTAAACCGTTTTTGTGATGCTTTTCCTGTAATTGACAGAGATGATTTCGTACATGAATTGGGTGTTTTCTACTCACGGCCAGAGTTCTCTCCAAATGGCAACATAACCGGGTGTTTAAAAACTCTTGATTTCCTTATTTCATTTGGACTAGATACTACTGGGTTAAGGAAATAACAAAGGCATTAAAAATATTAGTGGCAATGCCAATGACAACATGTGAAACTGAAAGATGTTTTTCGACCCTGAAGTTGATAAAATCATATCTACGTAATTCTATGGGGGAGGACAGATTAACAGCTTTAGGGATGCTGTCAATTGAGAAACAAATGGTGAAAGAAATTCCTAACTTTAACAATAAAGTGATAGAGAAGTTCATTAGTGATACTGACAAGTGCAGAAGAATGGAGTTCCACTACAAATGAGAGCTTTTGTGAGGTAAATAGAATTATAGGCTATTGAAATATGCGTATTTAATATGGTTGAGTCCCCCCTCGGTAAAATTCACGAGCCGCTACTGGTCATAGCCTCTGGGAATCACATGCGTTTTATAAATTAGTTAATGATAGCATTCATAAAGATCCATGATCACTGACTTGGCCTCTCAACTCGGTTATAAAATCTATTCCTGAATACAATGATCTAGCTCCAAAGAAATCAACATTACTTTGGTATATTTAATGAAGCCATAATCTTCTGAGCTCGACTTAAATACATCGTAGCTATTCAAACTTTGCACAGCAATGAACGAACTTACCAACAACTGAAAGGCAAAAGGAAGCTTGTAGTTTTACGTGACCGTTAATCTCGCGATCATAAGCCACGGGACCTCCGTTTTACGTGGAATCGGAACCACAGGACATGGCATTTCATATCGAAAATCTCACATGCATTGACCGGGAATCGAACCCGGTCCGCCTCGGTGAGAGGCATACAGCTTGACCGCTGCGCCACCACGCCCCCTAACAACTGAAAGGCATTTAAGCTACTACAGCACTACTCGAGTCTAAGTTACCGTATTTCCTCGCATAATCGTCGCCACCGCGTAATCGTCGCACCTCACTTTCCAAACACTAAAATAGGTTTATAAAATGTCATCGCATAATCGTCGCATAGCATATTCGTATTTGTGCGCCAGTCAGTTGCACATGCTGCTGCGACTTTGTCAGAAGAAAAAGTCTCGTCTTTATGCTTACGGGCTATGAACTGTGACGCGAGCGTCAAGCTTCGTCACTTAGCACATTCCGCGAGCATATAATCTGGCGTGATCTTGTCAGGAGAAAGTAATTTCGTCTTTATGCCTGCGGGCTATGAACTGTGACGCGGTGGCCAGCGCACATTCCGCGAGCTTATAGGCCTAATCTGGCGTGGTGATGTCAGCAGAAAGTAATCTCGTCTTTATGCCTGCGGACTCTGAACTGTGACGCGAGCGGCAAACCTCATCACTTAGCACATTCCGCGAGCTTATAGGCCTAATCTGGCGTGATCTTGTCAGCAGAAAGTAATCTCGTCTTTATGCCTGCGGGTTATGAACTGTGACGCAAACGGCCAGCGCACATACCGCCAGCTTATAGGCCTAATCTGGCGTGATCTTGTCAGCAAAAAGAAATCTCGTCTTTGTGCCTGCTGGCTATGAACTGTGACGCGAGCGGCCAGCGCACATTCTGCAAGCGTATAGGCCTAATCTGGCTTGATCTTGTCAGCAAAAAGTAATCTCGACTTTGTGCCTGCTGGTTATGAACTGTGACGTGAGCGGCCAGCGCACATTCCGCGAGCGTATAGGTCTAATCTGGCATGATCTTGTCAGGAGAAAGTAATCTCTTCTTTATGGCTGCCGGCTATGAACCGCGACATGAATGGCCAGCGCACATTCCGCTAGCTTATAGGCCTAATCTGGCGTGATGTTGTCAGCAGAAAGTAATCTCGTCTTTATGCCTGCGGACTCTGAACTGTGACGCGAGCGGCAAGCCTCATCACTTAGCACATTCCGTGAGCTTATAGGCCTAATATGGCGTGATCTTGTCGGCAGAAAGTAATCTCGTCTTTATGCCTGCGGGTTATGAACTATGACGCGAGCGGCCAGCACACATTCCGCGAGCGTATAGGCCTAATCTGGCATGATCTTGTCAGCAAAAAGTAATCTCGTCTTTGTGTCTGGTGGCTATGAACTGTGACGCGAGCGGCCAGCACACATTCCGCGAGCGTATAGGCCTAATCTGGCTTGATCTTGTCAGCAAAAAGTAATCTCGAATTTGTGCCTGCTGGCTATGAACTGTGACGCGAGCGGCCAGCGCACATTCCGCGAGCTTATAGGCCTAATCTGGCGTGATCTTGTCAGCAGAAAGTAATCTCGTCTTTATGCCTGCGGGCTATGAACCGCGACGCGAATGGCCAGCTTCGTCAGCACATTCCGCGAAGGTTAACCTGTCGTGACCTTGTTAGAAGAAAGAAGCCTGTTTCTGACTGCAGGCTATGACTCAGTCCAGACTCACGCTACGCGAATGACTGGCCCGTACAGCAAATAATAATAATGTTATTGGTTTTACGTCCCTTTTAACTACACTGGCTTTTAGAGACGCCCGTACAGCAAATAATGATACAGTATATTCATTGAATGTAAATATTCTTCGCATAATCGTCGCACCCTGCTTTTTTCCACGAATTTTAGGGTAAAAAAGTGCGACGATTATGCGAGGAAATACGGTATGTGAACCTGAGAGGAGTGTCGATAGCGGACGATAATGGGAGATGTAGGGGTTTCCGATCCGTGCGTAGTAACAGAACCAAATATATTGGTCGATCACTCACTCATTTGCAACTTCTCACTGGTGTATGCAACGGCCCTATGTTAGCAGTATTGGAATAGACAGGAATCCTAGATAACACGGCAGGCTGTTGACAGGTCCTTCGCTTCCTGCCTCCCATGTCACCTCACTCCACAAGTTCATAGATCTTGGAGATACAATTAAGTAGTAAGGAAAAGGCAGTAAGCATAACAAACCTTTAGTGCGCGCCAATAATTCAATTCGAACCAAAGTAGTGTATTTACACTTACGCTGATACTGCTCTAACAATTTTCTCGTAATCCGTAGAAGCAAAGTGACGCATCTTAACTTACGATTTTTAGGTATTAACGATATCTTGCGGAAGGTAGTTACGCTATAGGCTTATTTAAAAAAATATTAAGATTACGCTTACGCTGTTATGGCAGTAAATATGCTTCATTCTAACTAAGAAAAGCCATGCGATACGCCAATTTGGCTATTTTTGTAGATACGCTATCCTGGTCCTAAGCCGGCGATATGATACCACGAGCAGTGCCAATGTACTATGAGACACAAGCTTCCTTTTTTCAAAAATTAGCCTTACCTTGGCTATCCATATTAGAATAACTGTTTCCTGAAGGATGTGACACAGTGGCAAGACAAGAATTATAAGTCATTTCATACTGTGATAAAATGAAAGGAAAGGAAAGTTGTTTTTTTTCCAAATCGACCTTTACCTAAAAGACGAACTGAAACACATTAAGCGTGCAAAAGAATAATAAAAGCTTTATTGATATAGTCATCATCGAAGTCCCACTCCAGTCACCCGGGTGTGGTTTACAAGCCTCCTCCACTCCTTTCTCTCCTTCCATTTTTCCTGTTCCATCACTTCTGCCACATCCAATCCAGCTTCTCTAATGTCCTTCAAAATTTGGTCCAACCACCTTCTTCTTGGTCTTCCAACTGGTCTCTTTCCTTTGACCTCAATTGTTGTTTTTAATTAGTGTATTAATATGAAATATCAACAAAGCAGCTTACTCACCACAAAAGGATTCCCCACGGCATTAGGATGCCAAGTCTTGGCCGGGAAGTTCATGGATTGACTAGTAGTAAAAGCACCCACAGCATTTGAAGGTAATCCACCATTTACTATTTGACCATTTGGTGTGCCATTCATACCAAGAGTACCCCAGCCAAAGGCTCCTTCTGCAAAATGAGAATTGTATTATAACCGAACAACCAAAACTACTAAGCAAAGAATATAAGGGGATTATTTATCAGAATATCAGCATCATTTAGAACACAATAAGTGGAAATCTTATGTTCTGGAAATGATATGTTAAAAGTTGGACAATCAAAGGAAGATATCACATCAAATTTTTGGTATGACTGCAGAAAAGGAGAAGACATAACTATTTTTTTCTTTTTAATCTCGTTTAAATTTGCTTATCATCAAAAGTGGAATGTTATACCAAGATAGTGAATAGAATTTTCTGGTTCGTAAATTATTATTGTATAAACGTCCGCCAATGGGCTTAAAATATGACTATGTAAGTGTACTCAAGGTTGTTTGACTCCATATTGGAATCGTGTTAGTGTGGAGGACTGAGAAGATGGACATCTTTGGCTTATTTCATGTATTTCTTCTTTGTTTATTTCATGTATTTATTCTTCATGTTTGAGGCTCTTTGATATAAGTTAGTGTAATAAAAGATGGCTGCTAAGTAAGACGTCCGTGTTTCACGATCACTGATTTATACATTATACGAATCCCAACATTGGTGCCGAAAACTTTAGATTACGTAGAAATGTGCATTAGATTACGGGCAATTGTGTTTTACTTGTGTACAAAGTAAACTGGTGATGCTATCACTACAAACAGCAATCACGTTATGTACAAGCAGCCACGCCACGCCGGATTACGAGGTAAGAAGATACTGGAACTTCTACACGCGCCACATACTAACGTGATATCTCAGTTTTAATATTATTGCAAAAGTGATACTACTACGACTAAACAGTGCACGAATTGTAATATAATTATTTTACACCACGTAACGGAATTCACGAATGATAGACGAGCAAGTGCTGCCATCTTGCGGTAGATCCTAAACTAAATACCTGGTAGCCATCACGGACACTACAAGACGATCTCACGATTAATACGCATGCGCTGACATCAAACAATCACCTTCACTTGTCGCAGCACGGTACTATTTATTTATTTATTTATTTCGTCACCCATTCTTCAAGATGCAAGACGAGAGTGTTAAGAGTAAACTAGCGTTTTTGAAAAGAAAGCGGAAGACGGAACGAGCAACTATATCCAAATTCAGTACGATAATAAATAGCGCTACTGTCGGCGACATCTCAAAATACGAATATAATCGCATTAGACTCCAAGAAGCTTTAGATCATCTCACAGTTCTGGACGATAATATACAGGAATGTTTGACCGACGCAGAATACGAGGCCGATGTCAAGAAATGTGAGGAATACATCGACATCGCGAAGAGAGCGATTCTAAAAGCATCACACGCCGAGAATAAATCTAAGTCACTCTCGAGTTTGATAACATCGGTCGCCGGAATGAGTATGCAACCAACGCCAGGATCTCCAGTCCCAACACCCGTCACACACACAGTGAAGCTCCCTGCTGTAAAATTAGACAAATTCGCAGGTGACATTGAGAACTGGGCTCGTTTTTGGGAGCAATTCCAGTCTTCTGTTGACAACAATCAATCTCTCGCTCACATTGACAAGCACGTCTAACTCCGTGGATATCTGGAGGGTGAGCCGAAGAATCTAGTTGATGGAATAACGATAACGGCTGATGCTTATGAAGAAACAAAACGGATATTAATATCTGGCTATGGAAACACTGACCGCATAATTCAGGCCCATCTTGACTATCTCGAAGCCTTACAACCAATTTCAGACGATACTCCTAATCTAAATGCCATGTACATCGAATGCAATAGACGCGTACAAGCCTTACGGGCCTTAGGGGAGAATGTAGATAATTACGGGCGGATGTTATGCCCTAAAATTCTCCGAGCATTCCCTCAAGGTATTGTCCGCCGTTGGATAATTTATTCCAAACGAGAGAGCATTCCCGAGAGTCACATTACCAAGTTGATGGAGTTCCTGAACGAGGAGGTAGAGGGCGCTGTGATCACACAGAAGATCAGAGGAGATATCACTTCACTCGAATCCTTCTCAGGCACTGCCGCGACACTCCATGTGAACACAAAGTCAAAACGGACCGACATGAAAGCAAAGAAAGTGTATTCCGAATTCTGTGTGTTCTGTGAGACTCAAGGCCACTGGGCCCAGAACTGTGTGAAGATCCGCAATGTAGCTGAGCGGATTCAAAAGTTAAAAACTGCCAACCGATGCTTCTTGTGCCTCAATAAAGGTCACAGTGTGAAGGCCTGCATGAAGAAGAGTAAGGTATCATGCGCAAAGTGCAAGAAATCTCATCACATTTCCATCTGCACTGGAGAACAGCCTGCATCAATATCTGTGGGTAAGATAGACGTTACTATGCCGCAGTTCACTTATCTTCAAACGGCAAATATTTGGAACACAGGGCCCACCGGACTGAGAAAACGTACACGATGCATATTGGATGCTGGCAGTCAATCAACCTTCGTAAGCCGAGGTCTGGTAGATCAGCTTCAACTGAATATTGTGGGATACAAGGATTTGACAGTTACCGGATTCGAGTCATCTCGTCACACATCTTCAGCTCGCAGACTCATTGATCTCAACATCAGTGGACTATGCACGGAGGCTGCTCTGCGTATTTCTGCATTTGAGAGTGACAACGTTTACTCGCCACATCCGACTGTTCCACTCGACGTCCAGTCCCTGTCACGCTTATGAAAATTGAGACTTGCTGATCCCAAGGATGACAACAATGAACTTCCTATAGAACTTCTAATAGGTGGAGACCATTATTGGAAGGTGCTACTTGACGACAAGCCAATACGCCTCTCAGACACGTTAGTACTGCCTCCTTCTAGATTTGGATGGATTCTGAGTGGAAATAGGTCAGGAATTACAGTCCACAGCGTCAACGTGCACCACATTCATACTGCTAAGGACCCATCTGTCGAGGACGATGATATGCGACGATTTTGGGATCTTGAGTCCCTAGGAATAAGGGAAGATCAGAAAAGGACCCTCACAACGAAAGATGCCATCATTCTTCAAGAATTCCACGATTCGTTTCACTTACAAGACGGGCGGAGGGTAGTATCCCTACCGAAGAAAGAAGATCTGGTCTTACCCTCAAACCTTAAGAACGCTCTAAATCGTTTTCACACATTGCAGAGAAAACTTGCCGTTAATGCCCAGTACAAAGAAATGTACCACGCACAGATGATGGACTACGTAAACATGGGACATGTTCAGCTGATCGCTACAGAGGAAACCAAAAATGATGTATACTACCTGCCTCATCACGCCATCAAGAAAGAGAGAAATGGCACAGAGAAATGGAGGATTGTCTTTGACGCATCATCCCACGAGAGAGATGCACCGTCCCTCAATGATGTTCTGGAAACAGGCCCTAATCTGTTACCAGAGATACTGTCCACGTTGATCCGCTTCCGGACTTACCGCAAAGCCATAGTAGGAGATGGAACTCAAGCTTTCCTTCAATTATGCCTGGATACTGAAGACCGAGATTTAACAAGATTCTTCTGGTTCAATGTGGAGAAGGACGAACTTGGAAAATGGCAAGCAAGAGATGATACAGCCGTCTATAGATTCACTCGTCTACCATTCGGCCTTGCAAGCAGTCCCTTTCTTCTGTCTGCAACTCTCCGTGAACTAGCAACGAGATTCAAGGATCAGTTCCTGTCAGCAGCAGCACTTATGGATCAAAGCACTTTCATGGATGACTTTGTTGCGGGAGCTGAGGATGACAACAGAGTTATCACCTTATATTACGAGGTGACAGGTCTACTACGACAGATACGGGTGCCGATGGCAAAATGGGCAACAAATTCTGAACCATTGGAAGGCATATGGAGAGCCGAAGGACGTGAAACGAAAAGGGAAACTGGAGTACTAGGTGTACGATGGGTCACAGAATCAGATTCATTACTCTTCGACCATACAGACATCACCGACAACCTTTCGCAGGATCCAGGAACCAAACGAAAGCTACTGAAAACGACCGCAAAGTTCTACGACCCTCTTGGATTACTTTCACCAGTGTCCATAGTCGGAAAAGTTCTCTTCCAAGACACTTGGTGTAGGGGCATAGCATGGGACGAAATACTTCCACATGACATTGCATTGCGATGGCAGCTGAGGATAACCAGCCTCATGGATCTGGCAAGTATGGTCATTCCAAGATGGATTGGTTTATCAAGGACAACATCGGAGACTTCACATGTCCACGTGTTCTGCGACGCGTCGTAGCGGGCCTACGGAGCTGCACTGTATGTTCGAACGTCTACTGACGTAAACACTTCTATACACCTGGTCTGCACTAAGAATAGACTGTCTCCAGTCAAGAAGGTTACACTCCCACGACTAGAACTACTGGCCATCTTAGTGGGTTGCTGTCTTCTGAGGTATTTCTGCCAAACAACAGACTTTAATGTCACCACATCTACTCTGTGGAGTGACTCCATGGTCACTCTAGGTTGGATTAAAAGTGATGCAAACCGTTGGAAGACATTCATCTCCAACTGTGACGGAAATTCAAGGCATCCTGAGTCCAGCTCAGTGCCAGGATAATCCAGCCGACCTCTTGTCACGAGGAATATCCTCAAAAGCACTACAGTCTTCTTCACTTTGGTGGCACGGGCCTGTATGGCTAGCCGACCATCCTAGCTCTTGGCCCCACAGCAGTGTGCCTAACGCCTCACTTCCAGAGACTCGCAAGACGCATCAGCAAACACTTAATGTCGTTACAACGGAACCTCTCATCATTGCTTACAGATTCAGCAGTTATTGGAAAATACTGCACATCATGGGTTGGATTTTGCACTTCTTGAACAACATCAGACAGTCGGAGAAAAATTCTGGGAATCTCACTGCACGTGAATTAGAGGCTTCCCGATTGTGCTGGATACGCACAGTCCAACGTGAGTGCTTTTCTGAAGAGTACGACGCTCTGACAAAAGAGAGAAACTTGTCTGGGAAGTCCAGGATTGCCCGCTACAACCCCTTCTTACAGGACGGCCTTATTCAACTGGGAGGGCGCCTCCACCATGCAGACCTGCCAATACAGCAGAAACATCCTCTAGTACTCGATGGTGCACACCACTTCACTAAGTTGTTGATCCTCCAGACTCACATACGGCTACACCACCTTGGAGTACGAATCGTTCTCTCTGTACTAAGCGAAGAATTTTGGGTCCTCAAGGCACGCCAGGCTGTCAAGAAGGTCATCCACACGTTCTTACCGAGGAAGATCGCCAGAAGCCAACAAGGTAACGAGATCGAAGCCCCGTTGCCTCCAGAACGTGTGCGACATACTACACCATTTGCAGTTACTGGTGTGGATTTTGCAGGGCCACTACTCGGTAAGGTGGGGAATCTCGTACAGAAATCATATATTGTGCTTTTCACATGTGCGACTACAAGGGCCCTTCACCTTGAGCTGGCTTTGGACACGACTACGGAGACGTTTCTGATGGCTCTCAGACGATTTGCGGGACGAAGAGGACTTCCAAACACCATTTACTCAGACAACGCTAGAGCGTTCCAGGCAGCACACAAAGAAATGACACAACTCAGCCTAGTCCTCACTGACCCACGAACGAGCCAGCACTTCGCCCACAACGGAGTCCAGTGGAAATGTATAGCCCCACGGGCGGCTTGGCGGGGAGGCTGGTGGGAAAGAATGGTGGGTACGACTAAAAGATGCCTTAGAAAGGTATTGGGAAAGGCTCTGATTAGTGAGGACGCACTCCGAACTCTATTGGTGGAAGTAGAAGCCGCCATTAACTCCCGACCCATAATCCAAGATGGCTCGGAGACACTGACTCCAAGTCATTTCCTGACTGGCGCACGGCTGACTACCCTGCCCAACGTCTCCGAACCCACGACCCGAATAGACCTGAGGAAGGAGAGGAGACATAGAGAGAAAATGCAGGAGGACTTCCTCAAGAGATGGAAGAATGAGTATCTTCTTGATCTAAGAAGCTACCACGAAGTACGCCGCCCAAATGGACAGACGAAGGAGTGCCGAGTAGGAGATATAGTACTACTACAGGACGACATGCGACCTAGACACATGTGGCAGAAGGCACGAATAACTGAAAGGCGACCAGGCAGGGACAACAAGGTGCGAACCCTCATCCTTCAGATGGCCAACGGGACCAAGATTAGTCGGCCTGTACAGCTGGTCTTCCCTCTCGAGATAGACCAGAGTGGGGAGGATGTGGAGGACTGAGAAGATGGACATCTTTGGCTTATTTCATGTATTTCTTCTTTGTTTATTTCATGTATTTATTCTTCATGTTTGAGGCTCTTTGATATAAGTTAGTGTAATAAAAGATGGCTGCTAAGTAAGACGTCCGTGTTTCACGATCACTGATTTATACATTATACGAATCCCAACAGTTAGGTCTGTATTGACAGTAAGATTAACTATGACAAATGATGTCGAAGAACTCCGTCAATCAATACAATATATTCATTATAAATCACTCCTTAGGGTACATGTTTCGGGCTCTGGGAACCCTTCATCAGCCCTTTCGTATTGAAACGGATTTACTTAGCTCCACGTTGAGCGTACAAGTGAAACGGTTTCTAAAGCCCTCACTGTTGCGTGACAAATGTAATGGTTTCTTACTAGCTCTGTCTTGCACTTTGAAATATTTTCTCTGACTAAGATATGTTGTTTTAATGGGCGCCAAGACCTCAACGCTATGTTGAAATCTAAATTTATATTTAACAACACCCAGCTTTGGTAGAACACCTTCAAGAATCTTTTCACTCAGATCGTGGTATGATTTAATCATTCACCCAACAAACAATTGTATCAGGAGAAGGAATTGGTCTATATCTAATGCTACCTACTGAAAGCAAAGATTGCATGGTTAAAAGAAATGAATTTATTATATAAAACAAGTATTGCAAAATTAATAATAATAATAATAATTTTGAATTTAAATTGGAGCGTTGCGATTTGAATATTGCCGCTAGAAAATTACGTGAAAACGGAGTCAGATAAATTACTGATTTTACTCTTATTCCCAAGCTATGAAGTTACTGAAATACTGAATATTAAACAAAGAGACGAGAGATTGCGTAGTTCTGAGTCATTCGCGCTTACCACTGGAAATTGCCGTAGCATTTCCCTCGTACTGGATGTTGTAGAGAGCTTCCCACAGCCTCCTGGTCGTCGTCATCTTCTTCGTTAGTTGATGAGATACTTGTAGATATGATAACTTATGGTCCGAATATCGGAACCAACCACACTGGTTAAGTTTTACAAAGATAGTCCTCTTGCCTCCATGGCGCGCAAACAATATATGCACTCGTCGCATCCCCTCTCCGGACCCCGTCTTCAAGTCGCCCGGTCTCCACTGATTGGCTGTGCCACCACGCGCTACTTCCCCACCTCCGGGTCATCACACTCGGCGCGGCGATGATGTCGATTACCGGTCCAGGCCATTTCGCCTTTTCTTGAAGCAGCAACCCAGCTTGCGTCATGCTACTCGACAAGATTAAGCCTGTAGCCGAATTCCCAGTGAATCATCTCTCTCAAAATACCCTAACTGACAAAACTCCGTAAAATTCCGTAATCATATAATTTTCTTACGATAATGTTGTTCGTAATAATTTGCTTGATAGTGTTTTCTATAACATAGAAAACCTATCTGATTACTTATAATTTTATAAAAAATGCTCCAAAGAAATACCTTAATAATAATAATAAGTTAATAATAATAATAAGTTACATGAAAACTTCTCTTGGCTGAACTATTTGCCACGTATATAAATATAGAATGGCTTCCTACTGACTTATGCCAGTTGCGTAAAATCCCCTCGAAAAACACATTACAGTATCAACACTCAAACAAGGATTACTAAACATATCCTCATGCAGTTAAAAACATATACATCACTAAAAACTGTTAAAAACACGTAAAAAACGCTTTAAAATCCATTATGTAATGTCATGTGCGTTGAGTACAAACGTGGTTAACGACTCAGACTATGTTGTATTTTTAAAAGAACGTCCTTAAAAATATTTCTTGCTCTAGATGCCTGAAACTGTATTCTGATATTTCCATCCTTTGGATTAGTAAAATGGGCCAGGTTGTCATGTGTTGATGGAGATTCTTTGACTCAAGTTCTGATAAAGCCTGAGTAAAACCATCCCCACAAGGTGTTTGTAATAAACAAATAAACCTAACACTTAAACTACAATAAGTCAGCATGGAACACAAAAATTTTGCCGGGACATTGGGAAAAAATGAAAAGAGAGAAGTGTGAAATGCGTACAAAAATTTTATGTGGCAGTCAAGTAATTTCAACTTGGTCTTCCTATTGCTTTTATGCCACAAATGTTTTCTTTTAATGTTATATCCAGTTATGTATTAAATAAACTTCCTTACAAAATGTAGGAAAAGTTCTGAAAACCTGACATCTTACGACAGATTGTCAAACTTTGACTTAATATTATGTGAGTCGTCCAGTTGCAAAACTCGTTTAATCCACTTGTGAATAAGGCTCATTTGATTCACACTTCTCGTGAAAATTATCCTTATTCACAAGTGGATTAAACGAGTTCTGCAACTGAACTTCGCTTCACGTTTCTCATGGATTAAACAAGTTTTGCAACTAGACGACTCATGTGGTCTTGGCATTTTGGTAATAGAACTGAACTGATGGCTACCAACATTCAACCGAAATGTAGGTAACTGTTTGCATGTGAATTTCTGAACGAATAAATGATAACAATGCGGCGTTTATTAAATATTCAATTTTCTCAAGTATGATACGTATCCCACATTTGACTTGGTTCTTTTTGTTGGGGGGTGGCGGTGGAAGGTGTGTAGCAGTGGCATGCACGTGTAAATACGGTAGTTTTGTTCCTTATATGATTTTCAAAAGGTATAATCAACAACATTAACACAGTTCAATAATTAATAAATTAAAATTAATTAATAACATAATACATTCATTAATGGGTGTTTATTATTTAATTCCTACATGTTTTGTTTCCCACAGGAGGTTTCTTCACGTTGTTGTTGATAAAGACTGAAGCAATGCATCACAAATTAGCAAAAAATAATATTTACATACTCTACCTTAAACGGAATAATCTATGGTCGAAAACCACACTGCATACACAGAATTTCTA
Organism: Meconema thalassinum; assembly: GCA_946902985.2. NCBI lineage: Eukaryota > Metazoa > Arthropoda > Insecta > Orthoptera > Tettigoniidae > Meconema > Meconema thalassinum. Next base: position 252,934,587 of record OX336393.1, read on the forward strand.
TGTATGAATAGGTAGAATAAGATATATAAATAGAAAAAACACAAAATTACAAAATTTAATTTTTTTCTAAGCAATCTACTTGTATTTAAATTGAACAAAATTATAACTATGAAAATATGGCTTATTTTCAACTTGTATCAACAGGAAGACCTATAAAATACAGTATATTATTTCAAAGCAAAACTCATACAAAAGAATGTCTAAAATAGGTTAAAAGCTTATAAAATACACATTAGCTTACAATGAACCAGAAGTTGGTGAAAATAGTAAAATTTCAAAGATAGGTTAAAAGTTTATAACATACAAATTAGCTTACAATGAACCAGAAGTTGGTAAAATAGAAAAATATTGAATATATGTTGTACATCCAGAAAGTTAAGTTCCGTTTGTTAATATATACAAGACGAGAACAGATAAAAACTATTTAATGCAAAATAAACTCCAAAATGTAAACTACCGTATCTTTCCACATAGATCCCACCATTTTGGAGGCACCTGTCATAGCATGGCACAAGTTTTTGTATGCCTTCTTCATAAAACGTTGCCGCCCGAAGAAGTGATCTTGAAATTTGGGGAAAGTTCGTAGAAAGATCAGATAGTGTATACCTATGGTTTTTCTTCACATGTTCAACTGCACGATACAAGTCTTCATTAACCAACATTGGAAGGCCACTTCATTTGTCATCAACTCATCATGCACTTGATTGTGTCCTTCATTGAACTGTCAGACACATCTCCTTACCTTTGAATCACTCATCGCATTTTCTCCATACACCTCGCAAATCTGTTGATGAATATTGACTGGTTTAGTGTTCTTCGCATTCAGAAAACTAATGACAGATTTAATCTCAATTAACTTTGCCATTCTAACCAAGCACTATAAAGCATAAACAAAAGACAGCGATCTTAAAATGACGTCTTCACCTTTGCATTGACTCAAAGCATCTATCACGCACATGCCGAACTGCGATTGAGGCGATGCCGAGGTAATGAATAAAAACGGAACTTACTTTCTGGACGTGCCTAATATCTACACTTTCACTTCTTCTTCTTCCTCTCCAGCATGATTAATCCAACTTATGTGGGGTCGCTGATACGGATATTCCTCCTCCACGTTGTTCTATCTCGGACCATTTCCTCCACAAGCCCCCGCTGTTTCCTGCTTTCTTGAATGCTGTCCATCCATCGCCTTTTTGGTCGTCCTCGGCTTAGTTTCCCTGGTGGAAGCATTTCCATCACCCACATAATCTTGATCTCTTCTCTTAACATGGCCATACCATCTGAGGCCAGCTTCCCTGACTTTCTAAGAAACTTGCACCACGCTATGTTGTCTCCCAATCGCTTCATTTCTCACTTTGTCCATCCTTGTATGTCCACTTGCCCATCTCAGCATACGCATTTCTGCCACGTCCAGTTTTTCTGCCCATCTCCTTGTTATCTGCCAGGTTTCTGTCCCGTATATCATTGCTGGTCTCACCACGGCCTTGTGTACCTTCCCTTTTAATTTTTCTGGTACCTTCTTGTACCTAGATGTTAGGCCCCTTAAAAAGAACAATTATCAACAACAACATATCTTGTCGCACAGTACACTTGATGTTTTTCTCCAGTTGAACCATCCCGACCGTATCATGCTCTATATTTCCTCCTCCAGTCCACCATCTTGTTGGATAACTGTACAAAGATATCTGAATGAACTTGCTGTTGGGATCTCTAAAAAAAAAAACTAACCCCGTGGCACTACAGCCCTTGAAGGGCCTAGACCTACCAAGCGACCGCTGCCCAGCCAATTGGCCTGCAGATTTTGGGGTGACGCATGGTCAGTGCGTCGGGTCCCCTCGGCCGTTAATCCTGGTTTCCGTGACCGGGGCACTGTCTCACTGTCAGACAGCTACTCAATTGTCCTCACGAGGCTGAGTGCACCCCGTTCCAACCTTCACGTCAGTTTTAAAATACCCGACGGAGCCGGGGATCGAACCCGGGGCCTCCGGGTGAGAGGCAGGCGCGCTACCCCAACACCAAGGGGCCGGCCATGTTGGGATCTCTACTCCAGCCAATTTAAAACCTGTTTCAGCACCCCTCAGGCTCAGGAACTGTCTTACAGCTGATTATATTCATTCCTCGGCTTTCTAGTGCTTCTCTCCTTTCCTCCAACCATTTCTCTGCAATTTCCTTCGTCTCTGAGTAATAGTGAATAATAGTGTCAATCAATCAATGGACAGAGAAAGGAGAATAGAATATGTAAGTCATCATGATTTTCCATTTTCCAGCTTAAGCCGGTTCGGAGCAAAAATTACACCCCTCCACTTACCGGTAACTCTGTCGGTCCACCATCCGTCCATCCTTCCTCAACTACTGAACTCCACTCCAGGTTATGTTCTCTCCACCATATCCTAGATCTTCCTCGTTCCCTCTTTCCAGTCACCTGTTTTCCATCTCTTGTTTCGGCACTCTTTCATCATTCATTCTTTTTACATGTTCAAACCATCTCAATCTGTTCTGCTCCAGCTCATCATTCAGCTTCCATATATTCACTTCCTTTTGAATGTCTTCATTTCTCACTCTCTCTCCTAGTCTTCCATACCATCATGATCAGGAATTTCATCTTTGCTGGTCATTGGCCAGGTTTCTGCTCCATTCGTCATTATTGGTAAGTAATAGCCTTCAGTGACATGTCTTTATCCCAAATTAGACTCCGAACCTGATGTTAGAAAACACACCCACATTGTATTCTCTTAGGGGCGTGGTGGCTCAGCGGTCTAGCTGTATGCCTCTCACCAAGGCGGTCCGGGTTCGATTCCCGGTCAATGCATGTGAGATTTTCAAAGTGAAATGCCACGTCCAGTGGTTCGGATTCCACGTAAAAAAGAGGTCCCGTGGCTCATGATCTCTAGATTAACGGTCACGTTAAACTACAAGCTTCCTTTTTTTTTTTATTGTATTCTCTTGTTGATCTCCAAGTAAGTATTGTAGAAAAATATAAGAATAGCCACGATTTCAATCTTTTGTAAGAAAAAAAACAAATTATCCTAATACCAATATTGAGTACTCTTGGCCAAATTCATATTTTCATTGCTTCCACAATTTCTGCCATGCTTCCCAAGTAGACAAGTTTACCTTCCATATTGTAATTAATAATGCACTCCAAACAAAATGTTTAGATAAACTAGGTACCAAAACAATATTGCCCAAACACTAGAGTGAGATTTTCTCACCGGACACTCCAAAGCTCGCCTGCCCTGGCCGGTTGGTCCTGAATGGATTAGCACTGTACGTAACTGAAGGGTTGGTGGCGCTGGGTACTCCATTGGAACCGGTAGCTGGCACCCAAGGATTAACATTGTTTCCTGCAAGATAAGAAAAGGAGTAATGTATTCCAAGAATTGGAGGTGTAGTGTAGTTTCAGTTTCCACGTCATACCAAAATGACAACCCAGGAAGGATTATCTAGAATGGCCGTTTACAGTCAGTCGTGAAAATTTAGTTTATGATTCTCATTAAAATAATAATAAATACTATTACCTTTCTTATGTTGAATGTGTTTACTGATTTGATACCTGTCAGGGCCAAGCTAATGATGAAAATATATAATTATGTACACTCAAAACGAACGAGGTCACTCTTAATGTTCTCTCACCCAATATCGGCATTGTCCAATCAGGAATGAAAAAGCGATTAATCTGCAGTTTATTTTAGGCAAATCTGCCACTTCAGACACTTACAGGTCACCATTTCAGTATTCATTATCAAGCTGGAAAGGGAAAGTAAGCTGGGCCATTGTAGATTAGGACATAAAAAACACATATCAGAAGAGGAAGAAAAGAAAGAGGGAAAACTGTACCTGGGAGCCCAAGGTTAGTTCTAAGATCCCTATTTATTTATTTATATTATTGTGAAAGTTTGTGAGTGTGTGTTTGTTACCTCTTCACACTAAAACGGCTGGACAGATTTGGATGAAATTTGAATTGGAGATAGCTTATTACCTGGATTAGCACATAGGCTGCCTTTCATCCATAAGATACCTCTCCATTCCCTGCATTTAGGCCCTTTGGCACAAATCTACACCGTTTCACCCTTCACCAATCTGAACCAAATATAACGTACTTACCCTTTGGAACCCGGCGAGAAACACTATCCACTTGAAATTTCAGACAACCCTAACCATTCCCTGCATTTAGGCCCTTTGGCACAAATCTACACCGTTTCACCGATCTGGACCAAATTGTACTTACCCTCTGAAACCCGACAAGTAACACTGTCCACTTCAAATTTCAAGGAGCCCTCTACATTCCCTGCATTTAGGCCCTTAGGCACAAATATACATCGTTTCACCGATCTGAACCGAATTATACGTACTTACACTTTGGAACCCGACGAGTAGCACTGTCCACTTGAAATTTTGGACAGCCCTCTTCATTCCCTACATTTACGCCCTTTGGCACAAATCCACACCGTTTAACCGAACAGAACCAAATGTTGGGACACTGCAGATTACACTGTCTACTAAAAATTTCGACAGCCCTCTTTTTCCCTAGATTTAGGCCGTTTGGACAAAATATCCAATTTGTCAAAAGACCAATCTAGGCTCATTTTAAGCTTCGCAATGCATGAAACAAAACTCGCGACTTAAAATTTGGCTCAGTTCGGTGAAATGGTGTAGCTTTGTATACATAAGGCTCAAATTAAGCCCTCGATGCAATAAACAAATTACTGGATGTAAAATTTGGCCAGTTTGCTGAAACGGCATAGATTTGCATAAATAACAGAGAAATGGGCCCGAAAAAACATGTTTTATGACCCTAGAACTAACAGTGTCGGAAGTATTTCGGTGTTGCAGTAGGAGTCCCGAGATGCTGGGAATTGAGGTGTAACTGTAAGGATATTTAAATGAGTCAATTGTTGGCTGGCAATGCGGACTGAATCACATCACTCCCACCGGTGTTCTGGTGCAGAATTGTGAAAATATTTACATCTTACGCTGCTTACAAATATTGCAGTCAAGGGAAGTAATTAGTGAAAAAAGATTTCTTAGGCCCCTTAAAACAATTATAAAAATAGCACTATTGCTCCCTCGGGAGCTCGGGACAACCGAAGTTTTCTGAAGTGCTCCGATTATTTTCCTACGGCGCTATCTGGCAAAAGACGACACTATTGCTCTCTACTTTTCTAACAGCCAATGATATTTATAATTTATTTAATCGTATGGTGATTACTAGGGCCCGGATTTTTTTAAATGCATATGCGCATATGCATATGCATATTTTGAGGTTTAGTGCATATTCCTGTATATATGTCTGAATTTAAGGACGATTACAAGAACTACTAAAATAAATCTGTTTTGTGCATCCCTAGCTAGTTGCCTATATTATGTGCATCCCTCACTAATTGGTGTTTTCGACTCTGTGTAACGGCACTTTACTTTCACAACTGACAATGGCAACATATAGCTTAGGTATGGGTAGGCAGGCTGGCTGGACTTCCCGGAATTCCTTTCTCTACCACAGTAGATAATAATCTCAGGGGGTTGGGCAATTGGTCAGGACAGAAGTATCTTCAGTTCACTAGTTACGATCCAGTTTAATGCCCTGCATCTCAAGTGTTAGTTTCTAAAAATGCCTAAGAAAAAGAGCAGGAGAAGAGATTTACTAAATCAGTGGGTGTCGGGTAATAGGGACTATTTAACAGATGGTGTCATCGTGTACTGTCAAGTTTGCTCAAAGGAAGTAAAATGTGAAAAGAAATTTCAGCTTGAACAGCATTCAAAAACAACTGCACATATTAAAGCAAAGGAGGAGAAGAACAGCACACAACAACAACTACTTCTTACGCAGGTAAAGCCTAAGTCCGGTATTCTTAATACATTTTCAAATGATCTTTGTAGGGCTTTCGTATGCAGCAACATTCCATGGAATAAATTAAACAATCCAGTTCTGCGATCATTTCTTGAGAAATATTGTGTAAATCAAAAAATACCAGATGAATCAACTCTTAGGAAAAATTACCTACCTCCGCTATATGAATCTACCCTGGAATTGATCCGTTAGGCAACTAGCTAGGGATGCACAAAACAGATTTATTTTAGTAGTTCTTGTAATCGTCCTTAAATTCAGACATATATACCGGAATATGCTGTTATGTCTAGAATATGCACTAAACCTCAAAATATGTCAAAATATGTCAAAATATGCATATGTGCATATGCATTTAAAAAAAATGTCTGGATATCGGTGGATGAGACAACGGATTCATGTGGCCGTTACATTGCAAATTTCGTGGTTGGTAAAGTACTAGAGAAAACCAACCATAGCACAATAGCAAGATTTGTAAATAATTCTCTGCGACTATTGTGGCCATCTGAAATTTAGGATAATTGTTGTAATGTGCTTGTACTGCTCACAGATGCAGCTTCGTATATGTTGAAAGCAGCAAAGGCCCTCCAAGTATTTTATCCGAAACTCATACACGTTACCTGTTTAGCGCATGGATTACACCGCATTGCAGAAGAAATACGCACACAGTTTCCAGCTGTTAACAATTTAATTGGATGTGGGAAGAAGCTGTTTCTGAAAGCACCAGCTCGTGTCCAGTTCTACAAAGATTGTCTACCTGAAGTTCCTTTGCCTCCTGAACCTGTCCTGACTAGGTGGGGGACATGGTTATCTGCAGTATCATTTTATCAGGAGAATTTTAATGAAGTGAAAGAAGTGGTTACAAAACTTGAAGATGAGCATATTGCGTGTGTCCATGATGCAAAAGTTGTGTTTGAAACCACTACTGTTTATCAAGATGTGAATTTCATTCATGCACATTTTTCTAAACTTCCAAAAGCCATTGAGAGCTTAGAATCTTCTGGTACTCCCCTCCATGAATCACTTGATCTCGTTGAGAAAGTTGCATCTTCATTAAATTCAGCTCCAGGCGAAATTGGAGAGAAGATTAAATGCAAGTTAGAAAAGGTGTTGAATTCGAACCCAGGACTGAAGAAGATTAAGTTAATTAGTCAATACTTGAGTGGAACTAGGGTATCCTTGCCAGATGTATGCTCCGAATCTTTGGTGCCCGTGTATAAGTACTGTCCAATCACGTCAGTTGATGTAGAACGATCATTCTCAGCCTATGAACTCATTTTGACGGACAATAGACAGAGTTTGTCTCCAGAAAACATTGAAAGACTACTAGTTACCTATTGTGATGCTTCTTTTTGCAACAAATGATACCTGTAAATAGGTAAGTGAATAAAATTGCATGTTTTAAGTGCATATTTCATTATTTTCCGTGCATATATTCTAACTTTTTAGTGCATATTTGCATGCATATTTTCAGGTTTTTTAGTGCATATAAATCCGGGCCCTAGTGATTACAACGAGGAATTCATAAGTCCAGGTCCAAGTTCTTCAACCACAGAGCAGCACTTTCTGATAGATCAAACAGGTCGCTGGGGCTTCTGGAGTAGGCATGAAGAGGGCAACGCAGGATGACATGGTCCATGGTCTGCTCCTCTTCACTGCATTCACACATTGGAGAATCAATCCAGCCCCACTTATGACGCAAGAAATTACAGCACCCATGCCCAGTTCTCAGTCTGTTGAGGCGACACCAGAGTTTTCTTGGAAGGTCAAATCCATTCATTTTCCGAGTTGAATTTATCTTATGGGCATTAGTACCAGATGTTGAATTTGACCACTCTTCCTGCCAGCTCCGGTTTAGGTTGAAATTGTCCCTCAAGAGTCGGCCGGCCAATACACTTGCTGGCCTCCTCGATCGAAGTCGTTGTGGCGATGGGTAACAAAATTCCTGGTGAACTGGTAAAGAGGGAGATGACCGGATCTTCTTTGCTTCTCTCAGCAGAGCTTCCTTTCTCCTCAGGTGGGGTGGTGGGATATGGCTAAGAACGGGTAACCAGTGGCGAGGTGTAGACTTGACAGTACCAGTTATGCAGCGCCTGGTTTCATTCAGCTTAGTATCTACTTTATGCACATGTGCACTTTCCAGCCATACAGGGGCACAGTATTCCGCTGCAGAGTAGACAAGACTAATACCCGTTAATATTAAGCAGTCAGCCGAGGCTCCCCATGAACTACCACAAAGCTTGTGTAGGATGTTATTCCTTGTAGTGATTTTGTGAGAGAGCTTGGTGAGATGTTCTTTGTAGCTTTAAGTTCTGTCCAGGGTGACTCCTAGATATTTCGGGAAAGGGTTGTACTTTAGTTTATCACCAAGGAATAAAACAGATGGCTCGTAGTTTGCGAGTAGGTTGCTAAGATGGAATCATGAAACCTCAGTCTTAGAAGCGCTTGGGATCAATTGCCAAGACTTGAAGAATGTTGCCATTTTCTCCAAGTCTGCTGAAAGAATACCTTCTCCATCCTCAAAATTTCTGCTTTGAGCTACTAGTGCAATGTCATCTGCATAGATAAACTTAGTAGCTGAGGTTGATGGCAAGTCATGGATGTAGAGGTTGAAGAGAACTGGGGCCAATACTGATCCCTGTGGCAAACCATTATTTAATTTTCTTTTACGACTTTTAGAATCACCTAGGAATACTACAAACTCTCTCTCACAGAGCATGTTGGAAATTTGGTTTGCAATTTCCAAGCAGGGAATTACTTCCAGCAATTTAAGAATTAGTCCATGTCGCCAGACAGTATCATATGCACTTGTCAGGTCAATAAGCACAGCTGTTGATTTTAACTTCTTTTGGAAGCCTGCCTCGATGTGAGTGGTAAGAGCCAAAACTTGATCAGTACAGCTACGATTTCTTCTGAAACCAGCTTGTTCTGGAGGGATTACATCTTCAATGAGTGGTGCAATCCTAGTGAGGAGGACTCGTTCCAAGAGTTTATAAATGCAACTAAGAAGTGCTATTGGACGGTAGTTTTCAGGTCTCTGTTCCAACTTTCCAGGTTTCAGAATGGCTATCACTTTTGATCGTTTAAACTGCTTTGGCAGTTTGTTAGCCTGAGGGATGTAAGAAAAAAGAGAAGTGATCCACTTTATACTATATGGACCCATATATCGAAGGAATTCGTTGTAGATATTATCTGGGCCAGCAGCCTTACCGGTCTTCAGCATTTTGATAGCAGCTTCAACTTCCTGAATAGAAAATGGCCTGGACAGATCCTCATTCTTCTGTGATCCATGTTTGAGCTCAGTGAGCTTACGCTTCACATTTTTCATATGGCATTTATCTCTCTTGGTTCGGGTGACTTCAACCATTCTATTTGCTATGGCATCTGGACTCAAGTTATTGCACTGCTTTTTAGAATAATGTTTTCCAGTAAGTCGATTCAAGACTCTCCAAGCTTTCCTGCTCGATTTTGCAAAGTCCATGTCTTTCACTGTTGCTTCCCACTTTTCTCTCCTATTCTTTTCTAATGACTGCAGAAGCTGTGAACCTACTTCATGACTACCTGTTGTTTGATATTCTTCATACAGAGCCTCACTTTCTGGATTCCAACCAGGCACATAATATTTTCTGAAACCTCTCGGAACATTTGATTTGGCAATTGAAATGACCAAGCTGACGAATTCATCATAGTTGCTGGTAGTTGGATCTAGATTTATAACAGATAGCTTCTGGTCAAGATCTTTAGAGAATTTATCCCAGTTTGCACGATTAAAATTCCATCTGGGTACAGGTACTGAGGCCACCAGGGGTATCTTCATATCTGCTTCCAACAGAACTGGTCTATGCTGGCTGTTTGGGAAACTCGACAATATTTATAATAGGCAGTGCCTTTTATTTCACTTACTCCTCTTTCTAATATTTTGTTTCAATTTATAGTAAATTACATGTGTCAGTAATGTAGTTAGTAAATAGCTGTTTCCCTGTTCATTGTTATGATTATCATTAGGGGAAAATGTCCTGGATATTACGTCCATTATGTTACTTATCACCACCACAAAAATATTTTTAACTTATTACTTTCTGTTAGTGCTAATTTAGAATAAACTGTTCTTCAGAGGGAAGTCTATTGATGACTTTGGCTGTGAGACACTCGTTAAGGGCAGCATTATCAGATTTGCATGTGAGGGGGCAGCGAGTCAGCTGTGTGTTGTTTGCAAGTACAGGGTCTTTGAGACAATGCAGGATAGGAGAAAGACTACCTGCACTGGGAGGTGTTGTGGCACAGTCATTAAAACAGACACCACCACTTTGTACTTCTGGGGTTTCTCATATAGTTGGACAGGGAGGTAGATTACATATTTGGAATGGTTGCTGTGACACTGGATGAGGCAAGCTATAGTATTGTGAGGCAAGGTGAATACCACACACACGTTTTGCACTTGGACTGTTTTCAATGGAAGAGGCCACACGAGAATGGAGGTTGTGGGGCCCAGTGGTAGGTCAGGGTGTCCTTGCGGTTTGGCAGATGACAGTGGGCAGCTGGTGAGAAGCTCCTAGGTGATGGGAGAAGAGGCGAGGATATGAAAACCCCGGAGGAGAAGTCCATCTGTTTATCATGTGGTGAATCTCTCTCATACATCAATGGGAAGTAGCGAGTACTGTACGTGTTGGCAGGTACAGTCCTGACTGCCCAGGCACTCAAGGCTGGTCGTTGACCGCCCGCATATACGGCCCGCACGCGACAATTCTGAGTGCCTAACGGATGTCCAGCCCCACCAGCCATCATGCCTGCGTACCAGGATGTTAGGTATGATTTCGGAGCCTTGCAGTTCAATCTGGCGGCTGATTTTCCGCAGATTGTCCTCTTATAGTACAACGATTGCGTCCACCAAGTTTCAAGGTAGGTTTCGACCTGTCTTGCCTGATACTTCCCTTGTTAGGAGAAATCATCCAACCTTCAGCCCTAAACATAATAGCAAATCAAGAATGAGTGAGAAAATTACAGAGAGCGTAAGACTTGCCTGGAATCATTACAACAAAAAATCGATCTTAGTTGATGCAAAACTAAGACACTACAAAACACTAGTTCTTCCTGAAGCACTTTATGCCACAGTAACAACACTAATTCATGGCCACTCAAAAATTAAAGAAATAGAAAAACAAGAACGTAAAATCCTCCAAAAAATGTTTGGAGTACTGAATAAAGAGGGAGTATGGATTAAGAGACCATCATCTGAAATGTATAAAACCATAGAAACTATCACCGACACTTTCAGAAAGAGACTAGCTAAATGTTTTGGTCACACATACAGAATGGGCCACCACAGAACTACAAAACAAATTTTCAACATCACCCTCAACAGTAAAAACAAGTCCAAATGGATACAGGAATCTGAAGAAGACCTCAAGCAGCTAAACATCACGATGCACGACATGAATGATTGGGTTAAATTTAGAAAAACCACATCATCATCCATTCTCCGCTCTAGCAAGCCGGGTATGGGTATAAATGAGCCTCTTCCAGTTTGTCCGGTCCTCCCACATATTGTGCTCCAATTTCTTCTGCCAATCTGCATCCCTCTTGGTCAAGTCTCTCCAGATTTGCTTCTCCCAAATGTGACGGTTGGTTGACCGCCACAAGATTTCGCCCACCCCACCCTCCTACGGGAGGCCCCTTCTGAACTTTACGAATTAATCGAACTTTGAAATTCCCGCTCTCCCTCCGTCTCTGCCAAACATGTTTCCGGCGCGAGAAGTAAGCCGAGAAAGTTCCACTACCTTCTATAAAGAATTTGAATATTTCCATCTCGCAGTGACTTGTGGTCTATATTAATATACCACCTTGATTTAATTATTTCGGCATAAACTAAATAGGCAGTGCATTTGCCTCTTGGCACGCCACAGTTGGCTATGGTGTGATACTTCGTTTGACTTCGTGTGTGTTTGGCTCGTCTCGAGCCGCAGTCAGGAGCCGAGTCGCTTGGCTTGGCATCATTCTACAGGGAGTTGTTGTACAGAACAGTCGACTTGTATTTTGGCACGATGTAAGAGCACGAGAAATGGTGGCACGGCCCTCGGACCATGTCAAGTTATTAGCCCGGCGTAAAACACCGAGAGGGATAAAAGGTACTGTTTTATTTTGAGCATCTATAAAATTCTTGAGTTATTTCATTTTCTTTATTTTTATTACTCACGTATGAGTTAGATTTATCTTGCTAGCTTCAAGTGCGGGTATGAAGCATTGTGTCCATAAACTGTTGCTTGCCCATGTGGTTGTTAAGGGGACGCCAACAGAATTTAATGTAATCATTATTATTATTAGATGGACAACCCTAGATTATTAAGAATGTGAAATGTTTGATCTTATATATTTTGGACTGGGGAAATATTTAAATTCGTGCGGCATACCCCTCCAATTTTCGTACTGGTCATGAGTCATTATTGACGTGCATTGAGCACGCGGGCAGATCTGAACCCTAAAGGTTATTGTTGAGGAGCAAGTACTGAAACTGCGACAGGCCTCCCTTGCTTTGTGGCGAGTCCCGTTATTTCCCTGGCCGCGAGGGGGCTGCTACCCTACCCTTCGCCGCGCCCAAGTACGGTACATTCCTTCGCCAGTGCCACAATTGTGCTCAAGCAAGTCACCACGGGGTGAAAGTGCTGCAGACCTGCTGCCATGCAATCTCGGAGAACTATATCGAACGAGTGACAGTGTATTAATTGTATCAACATGTATTGTATATAACTGTGTAATATAGGCTAATATAATTACTTAAAATGTTCCACAGAAGTGATTTGAAATCCCAGCACTACTGATATCGCGTCAGGAGTTGGCAGTCGGGTTTGAACTGCAGGGGTCTTCCCGCTCACTGTGTACACGCATTCCAAAAACATTCAGTTGGTCACTACTTGCTTCACTCACTCAGCACAGTCCTTCTTTCAGTGGCTGAGTGTCGCCTACTGCAATGACAACCATTGGCATGCGGCAAGCCGATATATTTAACTTAGGAATATGCGGGCCGCGCATGCGTACTGCAAGACCCCCCGCACCCCGTCACAGCGTGTTCAACTGCCATCTCCTGCCGCGATGACAGTATAAATTACAGTCCACCAGAGTATATTCTTCACATTTATTATCAAACTTTCTTCATGGTCCTACCGGCCGGATTGTGCATTGTAACGGTAGCCTCAACGCGAAGTATGAGTGGGAATCGTGTGTTTCTCCTTGAATGCAAGCTACTTCGATGATTCGTATTAACTACAGCCCGCAGTTGCGCAGATTGAACCTCGAGACATTACACATGGAAGGAATTCAACTTTAAGCAGCTTCGGTAAGTACATACTCATTTCTGGTTACCTGTATTCCTGTATGCTATTCCCATTATGGATCCTAAATTGAAAGCACCTCTCGTAAAGACTAGGGGCCTCTCAAAGGCAAATATTACTCGTTTGCATAACTTTGTCAAGAGCTTCCAACCAGGGTCAAGTATTAACGCAATAAAGGCAAGGTTAGACGATCTACCAAAATTAAGGCAGAAGTATGAAGATGTGCAGGAGAGATTGGAATTAGAAGACGAATCCAAGGACCACAGTGAAGATAGGAATACCTTTGAGACTATGTATTATGATCTTGTTGATAAAATGACCACGTTGATTGAAGATAGCGTAGAGTTACGATCAAAACAGAACAATCCTTCGAGTACTAAAAGTGATGGTCAGTCTAGTTCCGGCAAGAGAGAGCTGACACTTCCTACAATTAAATTACCTTCCTTCGGGGGACAGGTCACTGAATTCCGTCATTTTTGTGACACATTTACTAGCCTGGTAATAAACAATCAAGCAATTGACAATATACAACGATACCACTATTTGTTATCTTCATTAACGGGCGAAGCTCATGGCCAGATTAAGAACCTTCCCATAACAGGTCCTAATTTTAAAATTGCTTGGCAAACTGTCTGTCTGAGATACAGTAATCCTAGATTAATTGCCACAGCACACATCAACAACTTGCTGAACCTTCTTCGTGTACATAATGAATCACCCACAGAGTTACAAGCACTTCTAAATCAGGTATCAAGTAACTTAAATGCACTTGAAGCACTTGAACTTGAAATCTCTCTTCACGAAATCCTTCTAGCGCAATTAATTCTTGAAAAGACCGATGACGTCAGCAGAAAACAGTGGGAGCTGACGTCATCAAATTCACAATTCCCAAGACTGGAAGTGCTAAGTAAATTTTTAGAGGACAGATGTCAAGCCCTAGAATTAATCAATGGTAACCGAATTCCTACCCCAGTTGTCAATTCTACCACTCAAAACATCACTAGAAAGAAGCTCACGAACCAAATCAGACAAGTGTATGTTTCAAGTAACAATAATTGTTTATTTTGTACTGGCGTGCACCCTCTTTATAAATGTCAAGACTTTCCAGTGTTAGTGTTGCGCAACGAACAGAATTTGCTAAACAGCATAAATTGTGTACCAATTGTTTGAGACATGGTCACATTGTTGGTGATTGTTCTTCAGGTTCTTGCTATTCGTGTGATTTGAAGCATCACACACTACTTCACCGCAACCGAGGAACTGGTCGTTCACCTACCCCAAGGCCGCCTGATAACACGCATGGTAGGCAACAGGCAAGAACCAACAACTCTATTGTTACGCAACAACGTGCCGACACAGCATCCTATTGCTCACTTAAAATAAAACCGCATACTCATATATTGCTCTCGACTGCATTAGTAAAGGTGCGTGATGGGGAGGGCCAACTTCAGACTTGCCGAGCCCTGCTAGACTCGGGCAGTCAAGCACACTTCAACACGACGGCCTGCACAAAACGACTGAACTTAAAGAAGATACGGAATAGAATTCCAATCCAAGGTATAAGTAGTATCGACGCAGAGTCACATCATAGTGCAAACATAGAGGTGCATTCCATTACTAGCAACTATCAAGTAGTTATTAATTGTGCTGTAGTGTCACGAATTTCAGCTGAATTGCCAGGATCATACATTAACTATCAAGACTGGCAAATTCCCGATGAACTGACCTTAGCTGACCCCAGCTTCAACCAACCAGGTCAGATTGATATGTTAATCGGGGCAGAGATATTTTTTGATCTTCTTAGGCCTGAAAGACGCACGAGGAGCGGACCCTATCCAGTTCTTCAAAACACGGAATTCGGTTGGATTGTAGCGGGACAGTTTCAAATGGATAAGGCGAGCGGTCCGGGTTTACCACCCGTACAGACATTCTTCACTATGAATGACCATTCGCTCAACCAGCAACTTCAACGATTCTGGGAATTAGAAGAGATCACTCAACCAATCAGATCGAATGCTGAAATGGAGTGTGAAAGGCATTTTGTTGACACAGTCAGACGGGATGCAGAAGGTAGATTCACGGTACGACTCCCACTCTGTGGAAAACCATAACTTGGAAACTCACTAACAATGGCTACATCACGGTTTCACAATCTCGAGAGACGCCTTGAAAGAAACCCTCAGTTGAAGGGGGATTACGTCAGCTTTTTAGAAGAGTACGAGACTCGAGGGCATATGGAGCCTATAACCACGGTGCCTGATAAGGAGGTACAGAGCTACTTCATCATCCAGTTTTCAAGGAGTCAAGTTCAACTACAAAAACCAGGGTTGTATTCGACGCCTCCGCCAGTACTACCACCGGACAGTCACTCAATGACATCCTCAGGGTTGGGCCGACAATCCAGCAAGATATCTGGTCCATTATCACCAGATTTCGCACTCACCAAATATGCTTTACGGCAGACATTCGACAGATGTACCGACAGATAAGGGTTGATAGTCATGACCGCAGACTTCAGAGAATCGTGTGGCGATCATCCCCAGAAGATCCTGTAAAACATTACCAGCTCAACACCGTCACCTACGGCACAGCGTCAGCACCCTTCCTCGCCACTAGATGCCTCCAACAGCTCGCTATGGAAGAATCAGACAGCTTTCCTGAGGCAAGATTTTACAGAGAGACTTCTACATTGATGACTGTATGTCTGGAAACGCGACCGTCGAGGACACGTTAGACATTCAAAATCAACTCATCAACCTTCTACAAACTGGAGGGTTCCAGCTTCGAAAATGGTGTTCGAATCACCCCCGACTACTTGAAGCAGTTCCTTCGGAGTGGCGAGAAACCCAGCTCCCACTTCAACTAGATAATGGGGAAAATATTAAGACATTAGGCTTGCTTTGGCATCCTGCTAGTGACCAAGTGCAAATCGTAAACGGCAACTTACAACTACGCAACCCAGTAACAAAACGGAAGGTACTATCAACCATAGCTTCAATCTACAACCCACTTGGACTAGTGAGTCCAATCATCATCTCCTGCAAGTTCTTACAGCAACTGTGGCAGCTACGTCTAGGGTGGGATGAAATTTTACCACCAGAGCTACTTCATCGCTGGCAGAAATTGTGCGGCCAACTTCCACTTCTCAACCAAATTCGGATCGACAGACTTGTATTGGCAAAGGGAACTCCGTTGAACATACAACTGCATGGCTAAATCCAGAATTGCACCATTGAAGCGCGTTTCTCTACCCCGTCTAGAGTTGTGTGGAGCCCTACTTTTATCTCGGCTGATTAAGAAGGTCAACTCAATCCTAAACCTGAATGTCACTAGCGTTCATCTCTGGACAGATTCCACAATAGTTCTTGCCTGGACTGCAGCGTCTCCCAACCGCTGGAAGACGTTCAATGCCAATCGAGTTGCGGAAATTCAGTAAACCACATCGATTAGGGACTGGAAACACGTTGCCTCAGCTGATAACCCTGCTGACATGATTTCTCGGGGGGTCACTCCAGAAACTCTCATTTCCAACGTCATGTGGTGGAACGGACCGTCGTGGCTTATGAAGCATTCGGCATCCTGGCCTACATCAGCCCCTTTATTAATATCTCAGGACGTCCCAGAACAGAAAAAACCTGTTGTTAGCCTGATAGCAGCTCAACCTCAAGATGATTTCATGAAGCGATTCTCCAAGTTAACGCATCTTACGAGAGTAACAGCATATTGTATCAGATTTGCCGCAAATGCCAGACGTCCTCGCAATGAAAGAAAAACGGGTGAATTGGAGTTCGAAGAACTGCGTGTTGCATTACATGCATGCATCAAAATAGCCCAAGCTTCAGAATATGGTCCAGAAATTCACGATCTTTGGATGACAAGGGCCATTAGTAAAGGAAGCAAGTTAATACCTCTGAATCCTTTCCTCTGTGACCAAAAACTCCTTCGAGTAGGTGGTCGACTACAACAATCTGATCTTCCGTTTAACCAGAAACATCAGATAATTTTACCGTCAAGGCATCACCTAACTAAACTGATCATTGAAAATGAACATCTACGCCTGCTTCATGCTGGATGTCAACTACTACTGTCGTCGCTACGTGAGCAGTACTGGATACCTAATGGCAAGAGTACGATTCGTCACATCATTCATTTTTGTATTATCTGCCACAATCTTAAGGCAAAAAACGCTGAACAACTAATGGGTCAACTGCCGAATTACAGGGTAACTCCAGTCAATCCATTCATCCATTGCGGAATCGACTACGCGGGACCATTCTATATAAAAGCAGGCTCTCGCAAAACCAGATCCAAAATCAAGTGTTATGTAGCACTCTTCGTATGCCTTTCTACTAGGGCAGTGCATCTAGAGATTGTAAGCAGTATGACAACCCAGGCCTTCATTGCTTCTCTAAGGCGTTTCATATCCCGTAGAGGCAGGCCAGCCCATGTGTTTTCTGATAACGGCAGAAATTTCGTTGGAGCCAATAGGGAACTGGAGGAGATAAGAAGATTATTCAACGAGGGACAGCATCAACGTGACCTATTAACCTTTGCAAGCAGTGAAGGAATTCAGTGGCATTTTATTCCTCCTCAAGCTCCGCACTTTGGAGGAATATGGGAGGCAGGTGTCAAATCTTTTAAACACCATCTTCGGCCAGTGATGGGCACCGCATACCTTACCTTCGAGGAATTGTCAACACTCACAACCCAGATCGAAGGATGTCTCAATTCGAGGCCTCTAGTCCCGGCATCCGATGATCCCGATGACCTAGTTGTCCTTACCCCTAGTCACTTTCTCATTGGCCGACCAATCACTGCACTACCCCAACCAGATCTGAGTAATGTGCGTGTAAGCTTGCTTTCCAGATGGCAGCAAATCCAAAGACAGTTCCAAGGATTCTGGAAGGCGTGGTCACCGACTACTTGTCCCAGCTACAACAGAGAGGAAAATGGAAGAAGGAAGGGCGCAACGTCCAGGGAGGCACGCTGGTGATCGTGAAAGAAGACAAACTTCCCCCACTGTGCTGGAAGCTTGCAGTGGTTGATCAGGTCCACCCTGGAGCTGATGGACTCGTACGTGTTGCCACTATACGTACCTCGTCTGGTACATTCAAGAGACCCATTACAAAACTTTGCCCACTTCCCATGCCAGACAGAGGCATTTGTAAAGGTGGTGTTTTGACTATGTTCAGTGCTTTGTGTTCGTATGTTTATTGGTGTTATATTTCAGGAGTCCGTTTGTTGAAAAAAGTGTTAAACTCTTTTTTGGCGGGCGGCATGTTGAGGAACAAGTACTGAAACTGCGAGAGGCCTCGCTTGCTTTGTGGCGAGTCCCGTTATTTCCCTGGCCGCGAGAGGGCTGCTACCCTACCCTTCGCCGCGCCCAAGTACGGTACATTCCTTCGCCAGTGCCACAATTGTGCTCAAGCAAGTCACCACGGGGTGAAAGTACTGCAGACCTGCTGCCATGCAATCTCAGAGAACTATATCGAACGAGTGACAGTGTATTAATTGTATCAACATGTATTGTATATAACTGTGTAATATAGGCTAATATAATTACTTAAAATGTTCCACAGAAGTCCAGTGATTTGAAATCCCAGCACTATAAATTACAGTCCACCAGAGTATATTCTTCACATTTATTATCAAACTTTCTTCAGTTATGGTTCTTCAGTTGCTTCTGATGCACTTTATTAATTATTTAATATTTCGAGGGGCTTGGTGCCCCAATCTGATTTTTTGCATTGCAGTTAATTCCCCTTGTTTTGAAGTCACGTGACGTGCTGATTAAATGTAGCTTCTGTGGTTTCAGATACCACGTCCTGTTGATACGCCTGTGCTGGCATTAAATTACTTTGCATGATCTTGTGTGTATTGAGAACTAGAATCTCTTGCCTTGTGCATATGTCGGGACCTCGTATTGTCCCAGCTCTGACCATGGGTGTCATTGTTTCCTCCCAAGTTTTGCTAAGGCCTATTGTATTTCTCGTGTGCCCTAGCCCCCTATTGTATACCCCTTATTTGAATACATCTTGTTTTATTTTGGTTTTTAAATCATGACCATTATTCCAGTAGCCAGCATCCCTAAACCACCCTTTGGGTAAGTTCCAAAGCTCCACTCCCTGAACATTCTGTTCAAGTCCCCCTTTCCCTGGGTCTTAAAGGTAGCGTCAACAAATCTAGGTCCAGGGACACTAAAGGGGGCTGTACTCGTTCTTATTTGAAGGGGCGGTACACCAAATGTCTCGAGGCCTTCCCCTTGGTCTCTTACCTACCTCTTACCTGGTCAAAATATCATCTTGGTGTTCTGTCAGGGGCCATTCTCTTTACATGCCCAAACCATTTCAATCTAGATAGTTCTAGTATGCCAAGCAGACTTCTATCCAAATTGAGCTGTTGCCTAATTTCCCCATTTCGTATTTTATCTCCTGGTCTTCTGGAGACAAGATTGGAGGAACTTCATTTCAACTGCTACTGTCAGGTGCTGTTAAAGTGGCTGCTTCAAGTCCATAAGTCAATATTGGCATGAGATAGGTTTTGTAAAGTGTGATTTTGGATGTTAGAGGAAAGGATTCATCCCACAGTAAATTGCATAGAGAGTGATAGAAATGTGATGCTGTATGTACTCTATTCCTGATTTCATGTGTAATGGTGTTATCTGCAGAGGCATAGCTGCCCAAATACTTAAAATTATCAATATTATTTATACAATCATCACCGAGTCTGAGATGGATTTCTTCAAGTTTTCTACTCATTACCAAGCAAACTGTCTCCTGTCGGCAGATGCTTAGTCCCATCTTATCGAATTCTGATTTCCAAAGATCTAGCTTTGTTTGTACTTCCATTTCAGTCTCGCCCCATAACATGACATCATCGGCACAGCTTTCATTACCTCATCCATAATATTAATGAAGAGTAGTGGAAATAGACAACTACCTTGTTGAACACCACTCTTGTTTTCAAACCACTCTGATTTGTTGGTTTGGACTTGAACACAGCTCCTTGTCTCCTGATAGAGACGTCTGACACGGGTAATAATATCTTCAGGCACATCCTTTCGCTTCGAGCTTTCCCAAACATGTTTCCATGGTATATGGTCATATGCCTTTTCAACATCAAGAAAAAACAGCAATAATCATCTTATTCTTCTCTCAGTATTTCTCAAAGAGCATTCTGATCGCAAAAATAAGGTCAGTAGTTGCTCTGCCTGGTGTAAATCCATGTTGTTCTTTTTCAAATTTAGGCTCTACATATTTCCTTATTTTGTTTTCAAGAATGGACTCGTACATTTTCAAACCGTGAGAGAGCATAGTAATTCCTCTGTAACTGGCACACTGTTTTCTGTCTCCTTTTTTAAACAATGGAATGATCACTCCAAGTTTCCAATCGTTGGGAATCTGATCGTCTTCCCACACTTTCCTCAAAACTCTATACATCCAATGTATTCCAATATCTCCAAGTATTTTGACATTTCATTTACTTTACGACAGTTTCCACATCAAGCCAAGTTAATGTCTCAGTAGTAGGACCACTGCTTCTGGTAACTGAAGGATCATTATTGTCATTCGTCTTATCATTTCTGTTTAACAATATGTCAAAATGTCGCTGGAACTCTTGTACTATGACTGTTTCATTTCTTGTAATCTGTCCATTTGGCTACTCAACTGCTCTGATGATTTCATAATTCCTTCTCTGGTTTTGGATCATGCTATACAACATCTTTTTACTTCCACCCTGACCCAATTTCCTTGCAAGATCTTCCTTACATTTCTGATTTTCGGTTGTGACAATACTTTTGACCAATAGCCTCTGTTCTCGATAAACAACCAATTTCTCTTCTACTTCACTTGGGTTTCCATTTATCCTTGCTTTGTACAAAGCTCTTCTTGCACTATTCCTATTTGTGATAGTTGTTCTTACATCATCGTTCCACCATGTGGTTTCCTTTGGTTTCCTGAATTGATTCTGCTGTCCACAGACCTGCACAGCTGTGTTAACAATAGTCTCCTTAAGTATAGCCCATTCTTCATTGGCAGACTTAACATTGTTGTGAGGAATTCTTCTACGAATAATGGTAGTAAATTCTTCTTTGACACTTTGTTCAGATAGACGCTAGGTTTTTATTCTTGGTATTCTTTTATTTTGAACTCTATTTAAGGGGAGGTTGTAAGCCTATCTCCACCATGTTAAATTTGTCAACTTCATGTTACTTTTTCTCATTACGTATCTAACCTATTGAAACAAAACCTTACAGATATTTAGATCTATATTTTAACATTGTGGTGTTTGAAGCCATATTTTCAGTGTTGCCTTAGTAAACAAGAGTTTAGTGCTTTTCAGTCGGTCAACACGAATGTACCCAAAAGAGATGGGTTATGCCCTAATCCTGAAACAAATTACATGAGATTAATAAAACACTAGGATGACCAGTTTCGATCGTCAAGCGATCATCATCAGATCCATTACACTTAGGCTACAAAATCTATGTTTGAAATACAGGTGAAAATATTTACAATATGTACAATTATTTAGTTGCAGTATTGGTACTGCAACTGTCAGTGTATGCTAAATGCAGTATATATGTTAGGTGAAATGCTAAATGGTGATAGCTATCCGGAGATTGTACTTTAGAGAGATTATATGGTTGTAAACTATGGTTAAACTATACAATTTTTGGCTAACTACTTATCTGATTGTCTTCCGTATTACAGCTACTCGCAGTTTTCGTGCTCACTGGAACTCGCTGTGCGGTCGACTGCGGTGGTTATCTTAACGACTGGTTTTTCCCCTGCCTCCTCCCCCCTGTCCCTACGTGCTGTGGGGAGTGATAGCGATGTGTTTATGTGAGGTGTTGCCAACCTAGATAAGATGTATGTTATTGAATGAGGTGGGCCCACAACTATTAAAGACCGTGGATTGGCCCTCGCCACGCGTGGAGCATAACCCATTCGAACTAAGCGTTGACGGTCTTATGAGGACGTCCCGGCACCTTTAATACTGCCGCGAATATGGGCCTTGGTTTATTGCAGAAGCAAAGTACATCGTACACCTGATCCAGATAACATTTACCTATTAAAACCCCCTAATTTCCCCCCTTTTTTTATCTAGCTTGGCTGTGTCGCTAAATTGTGTTTTGTTTCCGACAGGGTGTGTTTTTTAGTAGCGTGAAGAAGGGTGAGCTTTCCATGAACGTGTGTTCATTTAGATTGTTGGGATTGTTTCGTTTGGCTAGGTGTATCTCGATTGCTTCCTTTATGTCAAGAGCTCTGCCTTTCGATTCGTGATGGATTATTTTAAGGTCCGACTCTATGTTGGTAAAGCTGTGCCCTGCGTCACACATATGTTCGCACACGGCTGAATGTGTTCCGTATCTTATCGCATTCCTATGTTCATTATAACGTGTGTCTACTCGCCTTCCACTCTGCCCGATGTAATTAGCTTGACAATCGGTGTCTTGGCACGTTATAGAATATACCCCTGACCTTGAATACGGGTCACGTTTATTTAGATTACTATTGAGGAGGTGCCTAGCGGTTGTGTTTTTCGTCGTGAAAGCTATCTTTATGCCTTGTTTTTTGAATAGGTTAGTGATTTTATATGTATTCGCATTCACATAGTTGAAACGCGCAAATTTTTTCTCATTACTGTCCGGTTTGGGAATCGTTTTATCTTTATTTTTATGTTTGGCTATAATTTGATTTATTTTGCTTGGCGAGAAGTTGTTTTCCTTTGCTATTTGCATAATAGTTCTTATTTCCTTATTATAGTTGTCTTTTGACATGGGTATGTTTAAAGCTCTGTGCACCATTGAATTGAAACCCGCTAGTTTGTGCGTACTGGGGTGATTAGACTGATTGTCGATTGCATGCGAGGTTTGTGTTGCTTTCCGGAATATGGAATATGAAAGGTCGTTGTCTTTACGTTCAATAGTTATATCGAGATAATTTATTTTCCGGTCTATTTCGGATTCCTTAGTGAATTTGATAGAGTGGTGAAGGCTATTAATGGATTGGAGAATTGTTTCTTCACTTGTTAGTTCAGTATCGTAGATGCAAATTACATCATCTACGTATCTTTTCCATATTACTATTCCCTTTGTTGAAGTCTTTTCTAAGAACGAATTTTCTAGTGCATTGATGAAGATGTCAGCGATTAACCCACTTAGTGGCGATCCCATTGCTAGGCCTTCTCTCTGTGTGTATATTTTATTGTCGAATTGAAACACGTTTTGGGTGAGAACGACCCTCAGTAATCTCACAATCTCTTCAATTTCTTTTACCGAATTGTTGGATTTTAAGTTGTTTTCGATAGTGTTGATTGCTTCAATAATCGGAATATTGGTGTACATGTTAGTTACGTCGAAGGATACTAGCCTGAAGCTAGGTTTCATTTGTAGGGTGTTCAATGCTGTTACTAGTTCTGTTGTGTTCTTTACAGAGTTGTTTTTGTCGTTGGAAAGACGGCATTTTAAGATTTTTAGTAACTCTTTGCTGATTTTGTAATTAGGGGCATTCCTACAATTGACTATTGGTCTCATTGGGCATTCCTTTTTGTGTATTTTTGGTTGTCCCCTCAATGATGGTATTTTCGGGTTATGTTTATTAGTTTTGATTTTTCGGCTTTGGTCAGTATGTATTCTGTTTCTTTTAGCGCACTTTTTATTTGTTTTTGGAATTTGTTGGTGGGGTCTTTTGTTAATTCCTTGATTTCGTTGTTGTTTAGGAATTCGACTGTTTTTTCAATGTATTCTGTTTTGTTCAAAATTACTGTAGTGTTTCCCTTATCTGCTTTTGTGATGATTAAGTCATGTTCTTTTATTTTTTGTTTCAACGACTTTATTTCTTTGAGCTGTTTGTTGTTTTGAATGTTATTGCTATCGCCCTCTCGTTTGAGGATTTTTTTGGCTTCGTTGGTGGCGAGATTTTTGGTTAATTCCCTGTCTTCTGCTGGGAGCTTGTGACTGGCTATCTCAATATCTGTGATTAACTGTTTTATATTGTGGTTCGTGTGTGCGTCTGTGCAGTTGTATTTCAAACCTTTGTCTAACATATTCATTTCACCTTGAGAAAAGGTTACGTTCGTTCTGTTGTTTACTCTGCTGTGGAAATTGAATTCATTGTTATTCGTGTGTTGTTCGTTAGATTGATGGTTCTGTGTTTCTCCTAGTTTTCTTAATTTATTTTCTAGCGTTTCATGCTTCCTCGTTGCTCTGATTTTGATGTTGTCATGTAGGTGCTCGGTGAAGCTGTCCCATTGGGCCGCGTGCCAGAAATTACTTAGTTGCAATTGAATGTCGTATAATTGTTGGTTAATTTTTTGCTTTCTTATGTATGCAAATCTTAATTCGTTTTTTATCCAAAGCGCTTTGGCTTGTTTGGTTGAAATGATCGTGGCTGGTGTGTTCGGTACGGTTTTAATTGGTACGTATTTAGGGGTGAGGTTTAGTTCTATACATTTTTTATTGAACCAAATTGACTTGTCTAAATTCATGAGTTTAAGCCTGAGTGATTTGAATTTCTTGGCTTTACGATTTGCCTGACTAGCCGTGAACATTGTGGTGTTTGAAGCCATATTTTCAGTGTTGCCTTAGTAAACAAGAGTTTAGTGCTTTTCAGTCGGTCAACACGAATGTACCCTAAAGAGATGGGTTATGCCCTAATCCTGAAATAAATTACATGAGATTAATTTTTTATTCTTGTTTACTGAGGCAACACTGAAAATATGGCTTCAAACACCACAATGTTCACGGCTAGTCGGGCAAATCGTGAAGCCAAGAAATTCAAATCACTCAGGCTTAAACTCATGAATTTAGACCAATTATATCCTTACCTTGGCATTGCTTTGGAGTGGAGTTTCGACTCCCATAGTGCACTGGCTTTGCTCGTGACGTGGATACACAAGTATCAAATACGTCTTGCAATGGCCTTCCCAGTGTGTACTAGACAGTGTCTTGGTGAGGTGTGCTTTAACCAACTGAAGAGCCCACTTGCACACCGGGGCGAAACACTGTCATTTTGTTGAGTTATGCCGGAACATTTAGCACAATTTGTGTTTAAATTTACGTATTGCGTCGCATCAGAGCTCGGCCACGTGAAAGCATACGGCGCAGCGTGAGTGTTAGCACGCTGTACATCATTCGCCGCGTCTTCGGCCGCAGTTGGTTAAATTCGCCGCCTTGAGACACGTTCGAATTAGCGATTAGCGCGCCACAACAGTTGCGCAAGTAGGCCTACTGTTACATCGCAAATTTTGTGTTTTTTCGGGAATATGGTCATTCCCCGCGTATATCTCGGACCGAAAATGTTCACACATATTTTCGGTCAAAAAAGTGCGAGATATACGCGAGCAAATACGGTATGTTAATAAAGGTTCCGACCAAGCTACTTTTAGCATCGGCGAGTTTGAGGAAGTTGCGAGATATGAATCAGGACGTTACATCAGCAGCTCAGAGGCGGCTTGGCGCATATTCTGCTTCCTCATACATGAACGCTATCCTTCGGTCATGCAACTTGCCGTACACCTCGAGAACGGCCAGCGGGTTTACTTTAATGAAGACTAAGTTCGTGACCAGTTTAACAGCCCTCCAAACACAACTCTTCTTGCTTTCTTCGAACTAGGCCGATCCGATAAATTTGCTTCAACACTTTCATATTGTGAAGTTCCATCCTATTTCGTTTGGAAAGGTAAGAAGATCTGTAGAAGGAAACAAGGAAAGCCAGTCCCAGGCCATCCTGGTGTGAAAAAAGATCAGACCCTTGGCAGAGTTTACACCGTTCACCCTGGAAATGCCGAGTGCTACTAACTCTGCCTCCTTTACATAAAATCCCTGGCCCTCAGTTTTTTACTGACCTCAACACCGTGGCAGGGGTGGTTCAACCAACATTTCAAGCGGCATGTAAAGCACCTGGCTTGCTAGAGGATGATGCGCACTGGGACCACACACTAGAGGAAGCGTCCTCCACCGACTCTCCCCACAAGATACACCATCTTACTGGTGTTTTGACAAGTGAGTGATCCCATCATGCTCTGGAAAAAACACAGGGACAGCCTTGCGGAAGATGTGGTGAGAGAGGTTCAGAGGCAGTGTGCTGATGTCAACCTGGTCATGGGTGTTATCTACAACAGGTGTCTGGTGCTTCTTGAGGATTTGGTACTAAAAATGTCTGGTCAACAACTGGAACGCTTTGGACTTCCATCGCCTTCTCGAGAACAAGAGTCCGTCGTTGTTCACCGAGAATATGTCAGTGAACTATCTTACGACACAATTAAGTTGTCTAAAGTGGTTGCTGATAATGTTCCAAAATTGAACAACGAGCAGAGGTTGGCCTATGACGAAATAGTTTGAAGTGTTGTTTCAGAATGTGGTCAGCTCTTTTTTCTGGATGCACCAGGCGGAACTGGCAAAACCTTCCTGATTAATCTCCTGCTCAGTACATTTAGAAGTCGACAGAACATAGCCATCGCAGTCGCCTCCTTGGGTATTGCAGCAACCCCACTGGATGGGGGAAGAACAGCGCATTCTGCCTTCAGTCACACTGTATCTGCCCTTGAGACACGTTCGCCCTTTGAAACATCTCTGCAGTTTCCTTTGAAAGTCTGCTACGCCACGACAATTAACAAGGCCCAGGGGCAGAGTTCAAAAGTAGCTGGCGTGGATCTGAGAAGTGATTGTTTCGCACATGGTCAACTGTACGTGGCATGCTTCAGAGTCAGTTCTTCTGGTGGCTTAGTCATTCTGCAGCCTGAGAGAAAGACCAGAAATGTAGTTTACCGAGAAGTGCTTAGGTGTTAAAAACACTGTCGATAGACATGGCAGTAGGCTAGGGGACCTGCCTTAAATCAAAGCTCCCCGTCGTATATTGCACCCAATTTCCAATTTCAACGCTCCATGTTGCCGTCATTATCTTCCACTACAGGAAAAACTTATATAACTAATGTTATAACGGGATTTCAAATGTTATTGCGGGCGAAGCCGCTGGTAACAGCTAGTATGAGATGAAATGGCAATGACAAAATTTTGGTATTAATAAATTATCTTAACACAATTATACATTTGTCATTCTTATTTTTAATTTGTTGAAAATTAGTTCTACATGATAAAAAAATACTTTCGATTAATTTTAAACACTCATCTGCTAGTTTATCTCGTTCCATTTTATTGATAAGAAAGTTAATTTTTAAATCACATCAACATTCCCAAGAAATAGACTGAACACTGTTCTAGTCCGATGTGTGAATGAGGCAGTTTATGTTCTGTCTGTCTTATGCCAAAGATGTTAGGCCCCTTAAAACAACAATTATCATCATCATCTTATGCCAAAGAGACTCAGCACAGGCAGTGGTTTGAACAGAACTTTGACAATGCTGAGAATGAGCAGCTCCAGTATTATCAAAACAATTGATTTTTGCTCCACAGAGTTGGCCTCAAGAGTGGTGATTGGCAATGACCACCACTTGGTACTGAGCACAAGCAAGCTTAAAATACCAGATGGAACTGGCAGGTGATTTGCCCGGCCTTATTTTACACACACCAGAATATCAGAATTTTGCTCTCAAAAGGTTCTGTAACATGCTCAAAAGTCCCAAGATAGTGCTACTACCCCCCACCACCACTACCAAAACAAAAACAAAACAAAAAACAAGCTATACATTTATAAAAAGAAAAATTCTATGCCAGTACAAAGGAATCATAATAAAGCATGGAGAAGGAAGAAACTAGAACAGACTTATTAAGGAAGGAAACAAAAGGCACATTCGGGAAAGAGCACAATGTTACTTTGAAAAATAGATACAGTTTTCTATATAGAGAGAAAGATAAGCAATTGACTTGTATCATAGCAAGTACGAGCATATTAGTGGGGTATAAAGAGCTGTGCGAGGAAGTGGGGCAAGTGACAGGTGAAGTCAGGATACAACAAAGAAGTGACAAGAAGAAATGAGTCAAATACAGTATGTAAGCCTAAATCTGTAGTGTCCACCCTATGGCAATCAGATGAGGATTGTACTATACATAGGTAGAACCGTGTATCATTTGTGGACGAAATGATCAAATATGATTATTTCATTTTAACTATACGTTCAGGACATTACCTATAGCACCATTAATAATAAAGCAGGGCCAATCATGGCATCAGCTTTTCTGTTTTTTTTCCACATTTATTCTAAAATTATGCCATGTGAATTTTGACTATTTTTATTCAGTAAGTTTCTGCAAATGCTGAAACATGTGGACATGCACAGTTTCACATCTACCCTAAGAAAGGGTTTATCAGTCTCCTTAATATGTTTACTACACCGTACCTGTGAAAGGGTTAGCTGTAGATCCAGACTCAGCAAAGTTACTTCCTGAACTGAGGAATCCACTCTGAGATGGAGAACCAAACACTGAGCCACTCACAACACTAGAACTACTGCTCACAGGCCATGACCCAGTTGCGGCAGGCACTATGCAAAGAAACCATGTCATTTTAGCTAACGTGTATTCAAAACTGGTTTCTTGTTTTCTTAAGGAATACAATCCTTAGGGATACCTCCATTTGATATATCTCGATTTACATTAATCCTCGTTTCTCATGGTTCCAACAATACAGACAGTATGTTACCTAACTTCCATTTATTGTTCACTATTTGAAGGTAAAGAACAGTCGGATCATAGGCAAAAAATAAATGGTTTTATTGTTGGATGATTTTTACAGAAGCTGCTGTATTAATGTCTTTTCTCTACGTATTTCCTCCTCAAACATATAATTCAAATAACTTGATGAATGCTTTATTTGGTTCTCATTTATCTGAGGGAAATCCTACCACCAATGCCACATGCACTTATAATACCAAGTCATTTCTATGTTTCAAAATTCTCAAGCCAGGCTGAGAATTTGGTACCAAGGTGTGTCATCAAGACGATCAAAGATATATTATCCACTTCATTCCAGAAGCTGCTGCAACAGTGCCTCCCCATCTAAGATTTGAAAATGTGCTATGCTTGGAGTGTAGCCACATTGTTATAAGTAGGGCCCGGATGTTGATGCCGTAAAAATGATTAAAAAATGCACTTAAAATTTTCAAAAATGACTGTAATAAATGACCTAAAAATTCGAAAAATGCACTATAAAATGGAGAAAATGATTTTATAATAATAAACTCACCAATATTTCAATAATTCGAAAAATGCACTATAAAATTGAGAAAGCGGCAATGAACGATAATTCTCCCACCGTGTACTATGCGGAACTGAGACAAGAATATACACCCCTTCCCCTTTCTACCCCGCCACAGCTGACCTTCGTCAACAGAGCAGATAACATTCCATTCCGCTAATAACTGGTTTGTGAGGAAAACGGTATTGTTCTTCTGCGTCCAAGATATATATTTTTCTACTAATAGCAATACTGAAATATTTTATTTCAATATTTTAAATTATCTTCTATCAGCTACTAGCTTCTTCTTAACTCTGAGAGATGTAAATCTTTCATATAAAGCTGTGACATGACTAAATTGGAAGAAAATGACCTTAAAAGGCCGATTTCTCTAAAATATGACCAAAAAATTCTACCAAACTTAAAAAATACTCTTAAAATGGAAAAATAGCAAAAAATGCAAAAAGATGCAAAATAAAAATAACATATTTGAAGACGGGGTGACCTGTCCGGAATTTCTATGTACTTCAGCATTATTTTAGACAGCTCAGTAAAAAGATGACATGTCATCAACATCCGGGCCCTAGTTATAAGTGACTAAAGGCAACTGCCCAGACAGCAGATGATTCAGGTTCATATCCTAACTGCAGTCACATTTTCAAGTTGTACTCAACAAATAGAAAATGTGTTTATTTTATTTTAATTGTTTAAGTTACCAACAGTAGTGGCTACGCTGGCTAAAGCGCAGCATTAGGTCAAGGGGCCAAGCTCTCTGCTGACTCGGTAGACGCGTGGGTTTGAGCCCCACCGTCGGCCGTCCTTGAAATGGTTTTCCGTGGTTTCCCATTTTCAACACCAGGCAAATGCTGGGTCGGTACCTTCTGACAGGCCAAGGCCGATTCCTTCCACATCCTTGCCCAGTTTCATTCACCATCATTCATTTCATCTCTTATTAACTCCTCTCCTGAGGTTGGCGTCAGAAGGGCATCCGGCCGTAAAAACCATCGCCACAAAGACTTCCATCGCATCTCATCCCCGACCCCGTTGGAAAAACGGGAATAATAAGGGGTAGACATACATACATACATACATGTTTAAGTTAAAACAAAGAGTCAGCACTTTTTTGAATGCCAATCATATATGAGAAGTTCCGTAAGAGAAGAGCAAGCCCGCCACATGTGCATTTGGAGATAATCAGTGTGCAAGGTTCGTGCTCGTGAATTGGATAAGGGCGAGCTCACCATTCGGTGCTCTGGACAAGTTAATGCTGCGAGCAGTTTCAAATGCAAATTGCAATACTAGCACTACTATTGAAATATGCAACATAAAGTGCAAATATTTATTGTTACTGATGTTACTCGTAAATGAATAGAACAAAATTTAGGTTCATTTATGGAGATAAGGCGCTACATACAGTGAAACATAGTATTGTAACATAATAGACATTGCAATACACTAAACATGACGATAAATAACGGATAGGATAACACAATACTATTACGTCAATACAGAATTACTACATCCACTCACCGCTGCGATCACACCGCGACTGGGGCTGTGACGGGCCGTGGTGCGTTTGCCGTTCTCTGCAGGAGCATTTCAATGAATTTGACCTCGGCCACCGCCTTGTCGCTGCAGGCTTCAATATAATGTTCACTTTTGGACGATAAGGGCGAGCTCGTCAGCATGGGGCGCCCTTGCATTATAGAGCATAAAGCTAGCTCCTTGATACGTAAATAAATTAAAAACCAACTCATGGCAGGCTAGCCCTTCTCATGAACGCCTCATGTATGGATGAAGAGAGCAATTTGATTCTTATTACAGTACTTTAAATTTCCTCTATGAGAAATTACAAACTGTGAAAGAGTAATGAAATTGCAAGTGACGTTTGTAAGAGAACAGGAAAAGCAATTTTAAGTTGTTAATGAAGTATTAAAAATAATAAAAACATATTTTTAAATTTCCATTTTCATCACACTGTGTCTTCCTTAGTGCACTTCTTGTGCATAACAGGAACCTTGCATGCAAATTGGTGGCAGTAACACCAGCAGAGTAAATGATCAACATCTCAGCTATCAAGACCTCTACATGTGATATATCAGTATTATTCTTAACAGGAGAGGAGATGTCTAATATTGTTATATATATATTTTTTTAAGTGACCTGATCCGACCATTATGTCCACTATCCTTAGATCCAAGAAAAGACTAAAATAATAATAATAATAATAATAATAATAAATACTGTATTCTACAATTCAAAAATAAACCAAGTAACAAAGAAGTATCTTTTAACAATTAAGAGAAGGAAAATGAAGTTAAAAGACAGTCAAGAGGTAATAATAATAATAATATGGGTTTAACATCCTTTGTAGCTGCTAAGGTTTTAGTGATGCCAGGATTTTATCCCATAACTTTGAGCACAAGAAGAAAGAAAGAACACCACCAGACTGTAGCAAAGAGAAAAGCAGAATAAAAGAAAATCTACAGCATAACTAGACAAACATTAATTATGCAAATAAAGAAAAACTTTCATACTGTAGAGCAAGAGAAAGAAAACTACAAAGCTTTGGTGAACTTGAGATCAAGAGAAAAAGGATGGCAAGGGGGAAAGGGGAATTGAGGGCACAAATATAGTGAATATCCCACAGAAGGAGAAGATTGAAGTAGGCTAAAAAAAATCCTGTCATAGATGTCAGAACGATCCACAAGCCTGATCCTGGAAAGTTTATACTTACATTTTTAGTAGTTGTATCTCTCTTGACCAAATTGTGTCACTTCTAGTAACTCCCACAATATTTAATTACTAAAAGAGTAAATTTAAAACAAAACAAAAATCATCGTAAGCAAATAAAGATATCTTAATAATAACTTTCTTGACAATTCCATTTTCAAAGCACTGGTAAGATCTTTGTTTGCAAAGACCAGCTGGTAGAAATACCTTTATAATGGAGGAAAGCAGCGGAAACGGACACCACAAGGATCAGTTCTAAACACCAGACAAGTTGACATAATTCCATTACATTCAGTGCATTTGTGTATTCGCCACACGAGATATTACAATACAATTAGGCCTATTGTTTTAATAGGAACGGTTGAATTAGAACAATAATAACAAAATGGTGTAGACAACTTCACTAGTGAAATTATTCATAATAACAATTCAACAGACAACAGGCTACATACTTAATCCACATTAATAATAATAATAATAATAATAATAATAATAATAACGACACAATTCAACCATAGAAGTGCACTATACTGCATGTAAATAGTTGACACGTTACACACGTTTTTACAAACTTATGTAATATAAATATTGTACATATATATGTGCAATTCATAAACATCGTACACTAATTAAGCCTAAGTGAACAGGGTGTGAGGATGAACGTGTGACGTTCGAAACATGCCATCCAATTAAGTAGGTATTTGTACATAAAAGAGTGTTAGTGTGTAGGGTATGTAATTACTTGTTTCCCGCCTAATGTAATTGGGCACAATTTGTGTTGACCAACTGAAAAGCTTTCTTTAATAAAATAATAATAATTACATAATCGATGTCACTCTCAGCCCATTTTATGAGATTCCAGCTGTTCTTGTGAGTATATGTTCGCGCCAGAGGACAGAGATATATCACAAGTAGGCAATCGCTATTGGACTGGTTATGACCAGTTTAACAGGATCCCTGCTCTCTCGAAAGTTTTAAGTTTACAGCCAGACATGGAAAAGTTTTGCGATGTTTATGGAATCAGTGCCTCTTTTGGGCCTATTTGACAAGATTTCCTGCTGCCCTCAAGGGCATAAGGTTGTGAACAGACATGGGAAATATTGTGATGTTATGAGATTAACGCCACTTTTGGTTCATATGACATTCCTATTGTCCTAGTGGAGTGGCAGACACAAATTCATGGCCAGGTATGGGATAGAGTTGTGATTAGGGTCATGATCAGCATCGCACTCAGCCCAATGGGCAAGATTCCGGCAAGATTCCTGCTGACCTTCTTGTCTGGGAAACGTGTTTGCAGGCATTTTGTGTGGTCTGCCAACTGTCTTTAAGATGCACTTAAGTGGGTCGACATTGGAATTAGGCATTAAATATTGTGACTTAAAGGAGAAAAATTGAATGCATACTATCATACTTCTTTTGAGTTACGAATTAGACAGTGTTTTGAAATAACCAACTTATCTTGTATGCCTTATATAGCCAATGGGACCCATGTTCAGAGTAAAATTTGAAATCTTGAAATTGAGGCTTGAACTAACCAAGTTTCATGGTGTCATTATTATCATTAATTATGAAGACTTGACATTTAAACCCAGAAAATTTTGGTATGACCTTAAGATGTGAATGTATTTATTCTTTTAAAAATGCAGTTTTTACCTGTATTCCAATCAGCCATTTGAGGTTCTGTAACTTGCTGTTGCTGTTGTTGCTGCTGCTGTTGTTGTTGTTGTTGTTGCTGCTGTTGATGATGTTGTTGGTGCTGATGCTGCTGTGTTTTCATAAGGCTGTCTAAATCTTTAAGGGCAGCATAACGGTCTTCCGATGGGGGTTGACCACTTGCAGCTGAGTTATTAAGTAATGGCTGCTGATATCCACCAACACCCATGGAACTAGATGCCTTACGGGTAGGACTTGGAAAGGCTACCGAGTTGCCCAGTGTGGACAAGGTGGCTGCAGTTGGCATACCTGCAGAAACAATAGACACCTACATTGGTACATTTATTTATAAGTAATTGAAAAAGTTACAATCAGGCTTCATTTACATGTTAAACAGGGGCCTAAAATATGTACCATACATGTAAAAAACAAAGGCATAATTGGAAGTAAATGTGATGGCTAAATAGAAGAAACACAAGACTGTTTTACATTCAAAATTGTACATGAAGTCTATGCCCTCAACCCCATAAATTAAATTTGGTAACAGGCCATTTATTTTACATTAATTGAAGATTGCCATGGCCAAATGCTAATTAGTGCAATGTTCATGGGGAGGGGAAGGAAGGCAGAAGAGCCTGTCACACCATACTCTCTGGGTCTGGGGGCTTCCTAAAGATTTATTTATTGGGTGCTGACCAACTTTCTTTTCGAAAATCACAGAAGGTACAAAGTTATTATCAAATTCCATTGGAATTACAATCCATATGACCTTATGTGAGGACATGATTTTTCGGGACTTTGTCCTTACCAATGAAAAGTGCTCCTTCCTCATAGAAAATTATCTGTGGGCATGGGTGAACAAGAAGCACATCAGTTTACTGAAATCCAATTAATGGGAAAGAAACAATCATCATATATATTATTTCAGTAGTATAGATCTCTCCTGCGACACTCACAAGCGACTGATCGTGAAAATGACCATTGAAATGAAAGAGTAGACATTAGCAGTGACAAATTGCACTCTAATTCCATAAATATCAATAATTTCCTTAAAAAATGACTTAAAAATGTACGAAGTGTGCGATTTGCACATACTGTTGATGTATAAAAATACGCTCCATAATTTCTGTCCACTTCACATTTTGGCCGCTGTGATGCCTGTTTCAAGTCATTTTAACATTATGAGGTCTTTCTTTTATCATTTTGCATGGATTTCAGAAACAGTAAATCAAAGGAATGAGTACTCAAATCGCATAATTTCATAAATATCGAATAACCGGTGAGTGCTAGCCTATAGCACACTCAGCACAAATGACATTATCAGTGACAAATTGCATTCAATTTCTTAAATATCAATTTTTGTAAGAAGTGTTCGATTTGCGAAACATATCACTTTAAAGAATTGCACGAAGTGTGCGATTTGAAAATACTGTTGCTGTAGGAAAAACGCTCCATAATTGCTGTCCACTTTACATTTTGGCCGCTTGGACACCTGTTTCATGTCATTTTAACATTCTGAGGTCCTTCCTTCATTTTGCATGGATTTCAGAAACAGTAAATCAAAGGAATGCCAACTCAAATCGTATAATTTCATAAACATCGAGTAACTGGTGAGTGTTATGATGATCCAATTTTCAGTGATTGCCTTCTTAAGTTAGGAAACGTAGAACTTGGCATTCCTACTGATATGTAAATAGTGTTCTATATTTTAATCATTTGGTTGAAATAAAAACATAACAACCTTTCTCCATATTTTAGTCTCTCATTATAAACCTATTAGGGAAAGTGTGATTTACGAACATGCGAGATTTCTCGCATGGGTCCGCTAGTATATATTATTTCAGTAGTATAGATCCCGCCTGTGGCGCTCACAAGCGACCGATCGTGACAAGTGAGCATTCAAATGAAAGAGAATAGACATTAGCAGTGATGAATTGCACTCTAATTCATAAATATCTATAATTTCTTTAATAAATGACTTTTAAAAAAATTTACGAAATGTGCGATTTGCAGATATTGTTGCTGTAGGAAAATACGCTTCATAATTGCTGTCCACTTCACATTTTGGCCGCTGTGACGCCTGTTTCATGTTATTTTAACAATCTGAGGACTTTCCTTTTTCATTTTGCATGGATTTCAGAAACAGTACATCAAAGGAATGAGTACGGTACTCAAATTGTATAGTTTTATAAATATCCAATTATCGGTGTGTGTGTTGATTATCCAATTTTCAGAGATTGCCTTCTTAAGTTAGGGAACGTAGAACTTGGAATTCTAACTGAAATGTAAATAGTGTTCTATAATCATTTGGTTAAAATAAAAACATAACAACCTTTCTCCTTAAGTCTCCCATTATAAATCTATTGGGGAAAGTGGGGTTTATGAACATGCGAGATTTCTCGCACGGGTCCGCTAGTACATATTGATCTTACTGTAAGTACACTTTCCCCATAATCAAATATGAAAAGAGGCAGGTGTTTATTTTGAAAAGCTCCCCGTAATTAGGCTCTAAATTACTGTAAGAAATGAGCTATTTAGAGGCCATGCCCTCCACAATTGATTTATTTCATTCTAGATTATTTTTATTAATCAGTATTCATGTGTAGTACAGTTTACGCTACAGATTTTGGCCGGTCAGCTCCTGTTGCGCAGTCATTCAGAGGACAGTTGCTGAGCCTCCTGCATGAGCAATTGATACGGGAGTTGTCAGTGGTGTGGAAAGCAACTCACGTACCTCTGGTGATATTGGGTACTGAAGAGAACTCGATAGCTCGGATGTTGCGGCATTTGACGCACATTGGCAGCATATGATAAAAGCATTTATGTTGGTGTCTATAATTTAGAGGTGGAACACCCGATTCGGCGAGTAGGCTGGGTATTGGGCTGGTCCGGAGGGCATCGGTAACCAGCCTAACGCCACTATGGTTGATACTGTCGAGCATTTGCAAGGTTACCGGCCTTGCTGAACCGTATTGCGCAGAACCATAGTCTAGCCGGAACAGGACGAGAGCTTGGTAGAACTGTAGCAGCACCGCACGGTCAGCCCTCTACGTAGTGCCACTAGGAAACTTGAGCATGTTCAGTTTCCTGACACACGCCGTTTTTAGTTGCCGTATATGGTGCTGCCATGTTAATTTGCTGTCAAAATGGAGCCCCAGACAAATGGGCCTATAGTTGCTGACAAGCTTGGGATCCTTTCCAGCCTTGGGAATCGGAATCACGATCCCCTCTCGCCATTGAGATGGAAACTTCCCTTCAATCCATACACGATTGAAGAGGTGCAACAGTTGTTTTAAACTGGAATCACACAGGCTACACAGGACTGATGATCTAGATCTCCCAAGCCATTAAATAAAGTAGCAACTATTATCAAAGGTCACCATTATCACCTCACGGCATAGCCGTGCACGTTTAAATTGCTCACAGCGACTGCGATAGGATCTGCAGCAAGTCCAGAGGTTTGAATCCCAGCGCCAACAATGGCTATCCTGAGTGTGGTTTCCCGCCCCATTTTCTTTCCCACACTCCTACCAGGTAAATGCTGGGATAGTAGCTTATTTCAAGCCCTGGGACACCTACCCCATCCCCAATCCTAATAATTACAGTTAAACACACCACTATAGTCATCACAGAAATGCAGGTTTTAAGACAAATAAACACACACCCAAATACATGGGGCTGATCGCCAAGATATCCCAAGCTCCTAAAATGAACAAACAACATCTCCACTACTGATGATAGTTTTGTCAAAACTACCAGTATCATGGCACAGGCAAATTGTTTAGATGTTTTTCTTGATTTAATTGGTGATATTTTAATGTATATGCATGGGAGACTACTCTTGTATGCCAGCCGAGAGGATGAGCTGATAAAAATAGATGCTAATATAGATACAAGTAGATGCTAATTCAGATTCTTTTAAACAAGCTACATTATTAGGTACTCAAGAATACTCATACTGTACTTTCTCATACTGTCTCATACATTTTAGACCTCTAACCTAGGAATAACTCACTTCTTAAATAATAAGTAACATGCTCCAATACACAAACAGTACATCCAATATTCTAAAAACAATAAATAAATTAGAATCAAAATAACTAAGGATAAAATAATATTCCAACCATCATGCAGCTTTTGTAATATTGTGAAGATATTCAGCACCTTCTATTGTATAAGAGGTGTGGATATAGCAAAGGCAAAATATGATCATCTAGATAAAGTAAGTGAACCTTTAGAAGCATTTGCAAGGAAGTGCATTATATAACTGGGAAACAATTGCAAATGGTAAGGTAGAGGAAATCTACAATATTGCTGGAGCAAAACAAACTCCAAGTACACAATCAACTCACTCCATCGGTTGGTGTTATATCTGGGCGGAACATTATCACTGATCATCACATTTCCAAACATGTGATAGGCTGGAAGGAATAATATCAGTGTTATTTATAAGATATTTTAAATAAGTTAAAATAAATTTAGGAATTATATCATTCAGTCACATAACATTAATGCATCCAATAAAATGTTATCCTTTGTTATAATAAATCGCTTGAAACCATATGCAGAGAACATTATTGGTGATTATCAAACTGGCATTCGCAGTAATAGCTCCACTACTGACGAGATGTTTGCAATCAAAATGATAAGTGAGTAAGTGTGGGAATATAATCAATGTATTCACGATCTGTTTATTGATTTCCTCAAAGCATATGATTCAATTCATAGAGCGAGCCTGTGGAATGTCGTGACAGAGTTTGGTTTCCCTCTTAAACTTATTAACCTGTGTAGATTGTGTATGGATGACAATATAAGTAGAATTCTCCTAAATGGGAAAAGATCTGACCCTTTCACAAACAGAACCGGTTTGAGACAGGGTGATGCTTTGTCCCCTCTTCTCTTCAACATTGCTCTCAAAAATGTTATCAGATCACTAAAATTAGTTCCAGCTGGCATGCATCTCAGACAGTATCATAAAGTGCTTGCATACGCAGATGATATCGTACTCAAAGGAAGAAATGAGATTGAGATAAGGAAATTGTTTGTTGAACTTGAGGAGATAGCTTCAAAATTAAGCCTTAGAATTAATGACCAAAAAACTCAGTACATGGTATTGAAGAGGAATATTGACGTGTTTGGGAATCCGTTACCTTTTCTTATTGGCAAGCATAATTTTGAGCGGGTTGAACATTTCAAATTCTTAAAAGTCTTGATTGATGAACAGAATCATAGAGAAGTGGAAATTATAGTTAGAATACAGAATGCTAACCAAGTGTACTACTCTCTGCAGTTTTTACTGGGATACAAATTTTTGATGAGAAATACAAAATTGAAAATATACAATACCATCATCAGGCCAATTCTAACTTTGGTGCAGAATCATGGAGTTCAACAAAACAGAAAGAACGCTAGTTACGGGATTTCGAAAATAAAGTGTATGGGAAAATTTTTGGACCATGTTTTGACTCCGCATCTCAAAGCTGCAAAAAAGAACAAATAGAGACATACTCCATACACCAATACTCAACATCATTAACTCCGGAAGGCTTCAATGGGCTGGCCATTTACTAAGGATAGGAGATGATAGGATGGTCTTACAAATCTTTAAAGAGGAACCAAGAGGAAAAAGGCCAGTAGGAAGACCACGAAGTTCCTGGAAAAATGAAATCTCCAAACTTTGTAGACATCTGAATGTGGACAACTGGCAAGAACTCACCCAAAACTGAGTTCAGTGGAGGCATTTTATGAGAACGGCCCAGGATCTCCGTGTCCCATAGAAGCCTTTCGAGTGAGTGAGTAACATAACAGTACTTAATCATAAACCCATAAAATATGTATCGTTTTGAATGATACATAATGTACAGTAGTTAAATTCATACCTCATTTTTACCAGTTTTGGTATATTATAGAGTTTTGGCTTGTATATTACTTTAATTAAAGAATTTAAAGCTGGGCATCAACTGGACAAATTTCCTCTTTGAAATATGTGATCTAAATAGGAAAACAACACAATGCTATAAACATTAATAATTACAATACAAAACAGTGACAAAAATCGAGTGATACTGAAACTATCACATTTTGGTTTCTTTGATGCCATTGACCTAAGCTGGGTTCAAGCCCATTTCCTTGGGCTTAGAATGTCTGTTACACATTTTTAAAGAGTGATCACATAAAAATGTTTCTACATCTGTAAAAAATCTTTGTTTATAAAGTGTCAGGGCTGGGTTCACCAGAGTTTGTCAAAATTTTAACGAATTATTAAAGCCCGTTAACGTACGATTTCCAATCCAAAATAGAGCGTGCAATAAACTTCATTCTCAATGACGACGATGTTCATCAAGACATGCTAGATTTTCGTTAACCCGTTCCTTAACATTCTCAAGTACATTGTCCCTGGTACCAACCGTATATCTTCAAATAATCCATCCTCTTGTTTTCTATGACCTCACTATACATAACTACCAAGTGGATAAGTCCATTTCTTTCAATTAATATTAAAACTTTTCAGTCGGTCAACATACCGTATATACTCGAATACCACCTGCACATTTTTAAACAAATTCGGACGTGAAAAATTGGGGTGCGGGTCTTTTTGAGCCATCCAAATTTTAAAGATTTAAATTGCCCGCCATGCGCGATATAGGGTGTTGCGAGTATCCACTAGATGGTGCTAGCCTTCTTCCGGCTATCAATTTGTTTTACCGTAAGCATACAGCGGCATACAGTCTCGCGCACGTTCTCCGAGTGTAAACATGAATTCTACGAAGCGTTTACTGTGAGTGAGAAACTGAAAATTGTGAGGGGAAGCTGAAATTATTGGAAATCGTGCCGCCGGTAGGAAATATGATATTGACGAGTCATGTTACCGCGATTGGAGAAAGAAAAATAATGTTCAAAGCAGCCTTGAAACAGCTGTAATACCAAGTGGATGTTGGCCGATAATCACACACCGACTCCAACTGGCCGCATTCAGCGCCCGGATGTTCAGCTGCTCTGTTCGTGGATTTTTGACGGCAGGGAATCGTATCTCTGGAGATCTTATACGGAAGAGTTTCAAAAAATGTAGTATTTCTAATGCTATGGATAGCAGCAATGACGACATTTTGTGAGAAAGTGATGGTGATAAAAGTTCCGAAGTTGGTACTTCTGATGACGATGATGAATGAAGTGTTTGTGTACTTTTATTTGTATGTTTAATCGTTTGATGTGTGTTATTTTAGGGCGACTTGAAAACTGTTGGAAACTATTTTGGAGAATTATTTAGTGATGATTGTAAATAATTTTGAGTAAACTTTTTTTTTTTTTAATTTTGTTCTTCAAAATAAGGGTGTGGGTCTTATTCAGGGGCAGGTGGTATTCGAGTATATACGGTAATATATTGTGACAGACTGAAAAGTTGTAATATCAATTATCAATAAGGCAACACTGAAATAATGGCTTCAGATCTATCTACCGTATTGGCCCGAAAATAAGCTATCCCCGCATATAAGCCGCACCCTTAATTTTCAAAGAGGAAAAGGGAAAAAAGTTTATGCCCGAAAATGAGCCGCATCCGGAAAATGATCGCAAATGTTTGCGTTCAAAAGGCTTTCTTACAGATCTTACTGAGACTGAGCTACCGTAAATTATTCAAGCTTTGTGTTTCAATACAGTGTTACCGAATAATTATATCACCACCAAAAAAAAAGTTTGCATTGTTGTCATTAAATGTCGCTAGTTTCTCTTACAGACTGTATTGTTGCTTTGTTGCTGTGTTCTTGCTAATGAGCATTCTTTTTTAAACAGTACATGGCATATAAAAGTAAAGGTAGCAAATATAAGCCGTACCCAGATCTTTACCTAAATAATTTTAATAAAAAGTGCAGCTTATTTTCGGGCCAATACGATATATATTTATTTCATCCAAAGAAATATTTGGGTCATGTTCTTCTTCCTCATTTCTTCATCAATCATGTTCAATTTTAACCAAGAATCATATAACTTTTTAAGCTTTTATCAGTTCACTGCCTGCTTGATATCAGAGAATATAGGCTACGAATAATGCCACAATCTTTGTCTTTCAAAGAGTCTTGTACATCGCTTAACAATAAAGATTCCTTTGCTAATGGTAATTGGTGAATGTGCAGTTGAAACACCAACGAGCTTAATTCCGATGTTAAAATTAACGAGACATTTACTGATGGTCTGTTAACGCTGCGTTGGTGAATTCAGCCCTCAGTAAGTCGATATGAATTTTGATTGTCTTTAACTACTCTAAAGGTCCTTTTCTATCAATACTCAAGTAAGTTTGTGTTTAGGCTTATTCTTTAGAACCAGTTTTGGGAATTCGTGCAGTATACGGTATCAGCCACCATAAAAATCTGGAAAATTTTCTATAGTAATAGGTAATGTGACTAAGATGCAGGAGTTGAACATTTTATCGTTAGACGGTGTTATTGTATTTCTTTCAGCAGTGCCAACATTATTGTTTGGCGCTGGTTTTGCCGCTTAGTTCGAAAGTGGGGAACGCGGAATAAGGCTTTACATACAAACTCAAATCTAACCCCCTTGCTTGTAGTACACGTAGTAATTTTCGTCCAGACAGTCTTCTAACCAAGTACCAGCCAACAGTTTCATCCAGACAGTAGCGGCCAATGGCTTTGTCTCACCCAACTTTAGTAAATCAGTAATCATCGTCCAGACAGTCAGTGGTTTTGTCCAACCTCGCTACAGGGGAGTGAAGTGAAGTTGGCAGCATTGCCTGATACAAGCCTTATCCAATGTGGTGACATTGTTCTTTGTCATATTACTGCAAAGTGAAAATTTTAATAATTTCCTTATTCAAGTGTAATGTGCTGTTTCTTAAAAGCAGTTAGCCTCAATAACATGGTACAATAAGCACAAACAAGTTTCAGAGTGAAATGTGACACCGCACAATGCACGAGAGCCCAGTTTGGTACACCAAGGGTATAAAAGGAACAAAACCTTTATTGGTTAAAAGAGAAAGTAGTTATGACAAGATCCATTGAAAAACTAGACAAACACACAAGCATCCACAGTCACAATATTTACTATAAATTGAACCAAAATTTTTATTAGTAGGCTGCACTAATGTGTTTTTCCTTATGATTATGTTTATATGACGATAGTACTTATAAAGCTCGGGAACTAGTTTCCTTCACATAATTCTTTAAAGTCGTTCTGGTTTGCACAAATTATGACTAGATACAGAGTGGCCAATCTGATTATTTTGTGTCTCTAAATAATCCTTATTTTGCCAACAATTCCTTTACAAATTGTGACTGTAAATCTAATTTTCATCACTGCAAATTTTAAATGAATAGAAATACAGAATAAGAATGCTTAATAAATCTCCAACACTCACCTGATGCATTAAATATTGGATTATTTTCAAAGTTAGCAAAGGAAGGCTGAGTAGAATTTGGAGCAAACTGCGATGAGGAACTAAAAGGGTCGGCAGACCCAAAATCAGCCAGAAATTCTGAGGACTTATCAGGCGTAAACATATTGTCAGCAGGAGCCACGGATGTCTGTACACAAAAATTGTTAGGGCATTATTAAACAGGAAAATATGCACTTCAAGATGCAGATATCTCAAAGCTAGACTATACTCACTTGCACACCAAGTGTAAGAGGCTTTGAGTGAGGGGCAGGGAGAGTAGTAAATGGCTTTGCCTCTGGTATAGTTGCTATTGGAGTAGGAGTAGATGTTCTAGAGTGGTTCCGAGTATCTGGTGGCGAAAAAGTGATTGGCCCATTTTTTGCACATGCTTGAGGCTCCAAGTAATACCTACATTGGAGCAAAAAGAAAATAAATATGTAAATATAATAAATAAGAGGCACATTTATATGAACCAACAGCCAGAACACAATTTCCTATAGATATTAATCCACAAAAGATTCTTGATAGTTTTTTTTTCAATTTATTGTGGATTACAATTAATCTTGCAAATATGGTGCATTTCTACACCGTATTATTCCTATATCTGTGGGGGTTGGGGATGAGGTGAGATAAGTTTCTATGTGGTGCGTAATTGGCTGCTGCCAACATGGGTAAAGCCCTGC
Source organism: Meconema thalassinum (assembly GCA_946902985.2). Taxonomy (NCBI): domain Eukaryota; kingdom Metazoa; phylum Arthropoda; class Insecta; order Orthoptera; family Tettigoniidae; genus Meconema; species Meconema thalassinum. The sequence continues at coordinate 252,978,350 of OX336393.1, forward strand.
GCTAATGTGGATATCCACGGATATCCACATTTTTCGCCATGCAGATAGCGGATAAACTGTGGATAATGCATGGAGTAAATTTGCAGATAATTTTTGAATTACAATCCGAACTTGTTGAACACCATTACTAGAACCCGGATGTTATGTCACATATTTTTCGGTTATGTTATGTTATGTTTTTTTTTTTTTTTTCATGACAAATGTAAGATGATGATTTAAGTTAATATCATTCAAATCATAAAGGAAGTGAACCAGAACACCAATATGGATCTTTTGCATATAATATAGTTATCTGGGGAAATAGTGAGCTGGAAGTCCAGGAAAGGCTGAACGTCTGGATGATCATTTGAAAAAAAAAAAAAAAATGGACCGAAAGGGAGTGCTACAAAAAGTGCTGCAATGTCTGTTAACAGACAGAGAAGCAAAGATAATATAATGCTGGAGGGTGTACAAATGGAAACAGTAAACCAGTATCAGTACCTTGGATGCTTAACTTTTCCCGTGTCATTTCTGGAATATTCCGCGCCAACACTTTTTCGTTGCATGTCGTTTACAATATATTCCGCAACATGTTTCCGGCTCCAGCGGGTCGTTTACGGAATATTCCGCGAGCTATTGTAAGTTTACATATAATTACGGCAGGTGGCAGTACGGTATTAAATAATGTATATGAACTCGCCTGGAACCGGAAATGACTACTTGAATCATTTCTTTTACTTTTTTTAGTATTCGTTTGATAGATACTTGAGTTTGACGGTATTAGCTGATGCATCTTTAAGCCGATGTAAACAGTGAAATGGCGGGCTCGTCCGACAAAACTGTGGCTACGATATCAAGTTATTTGGAGGAATCAGATAATGATTACAGTGACTTTGAAGAGAGTGTTGAAGAGATCGACGGTTCAGAATCAAGTGAAAGTGCAGTTGATGAAGATGAGAGTGATAATGATGCAGATGCAAGTGCAGTTCTCCAAGGTAGGCCTGCCATATCTTCATCCAGCGAGGTGTTTTGAAGATTATCACAAAAAGAAACACCTCTGATATTGAAAACAGTGAGCTTCAATCTTCATAGTATTGACGTCCGAAACGGGGGAGGAGCTTGCGGTCAGCTGATTCCAATATGGCGGCGAGATAGTGACGAGAAGTAAGCAAGACAGTGATTGGGTGTGCGTTTGTTATGGCTTCTAATTTATGATGGCAAAATACTACACATTTTCTTTCATTGATAGAAATATTTTTACAATCAATTTAAATGCAGTGCTTAATTACTACCAGTTAAAAATATTACCCACATGTAGATAGTTAATATACTGTCTGCTGTTACATATATGAAGCCTGTACTTGGGAGCCTAGCGGTATCGATGTTTTTATTAATTTCAAAATATATATATATCTCACCTAACACAAAGGACGACTCCCTGATAATAAATTGAATCCAGCAACCCTGAATTTGCATGAATATTTTGGGTTCAAAGAAGCATTATTTGGGATGCTCAAATCATACTTCAATATTGCTAATATTGACCTACATACTTGCTGTTCAAAGGCAAGAGCATAAATTTAATAATCTCTTGCCACAGGCAAGTTAAAATGGAGGCATTCTCTTTATCAATATATTTAATTAAATATTTAAAATACAGATATTCAACAAAGCTGGAGTCCCCATTTGAACTTGTCATAAGCAAACGGAACAGATCAAAAACTACACTTTAAGCCAAATCAAATTCACTCCTCAGCTCGACATAAACCGTAATACCAAATAAAACCTATAGAAAACATACTCTCCTTACTATTGTACAACTTTCAAACCAACTATTAGCACTCAAAACTGAAAAACCCTGAAATGGGAACTAATTAAAGTTAGAATAGCCTAGGCCGATCAGGTCATCTGCTACATTACCGCATATGTATACTTATCACTAAAACTTCCAAATTACGGCTAAGTGACCTATCTGCCTGAGTAGTATAGGTGTTACCGGCCTGGCTGGGATGATGGGTCACCAAACCGGTACTTAAAACTAAGATTTTACACGTTAATTAACTAAATTCAACAGTAAGGAGATCGTAGCCAAAAACACAATTTAAGCCAAATCATACTTCAACATTGCAAATATTGACCTACATACTTGCTGTTCAAGGGCAAGAATATAAATTCTCTGGCAAATTAAGGCTAGGAACAGCATTTTTCTTAAGTTTTCTAACCATTCGGCTATTGTCAATCGTAAGAACCCCCTAAAATAAGTTTACGAAGAGAGGATTACATTCTATGTAGGCCTACGGCACAGAAGAATTAGGCTACAAGTTTATCAGTATTTTTGATGTAGCTAAATCCTTGTGAATACAAATTAGAGACAATAACTATCAATAATAGTCTCCCATTAGTCCAACCCCTCGTCCACGTCGTGGGAGACGGGCAACGGCACAAAGTAGGGGATCGCCTGTAGGGGCGAAGTACAGTGGGGACTTCGTGTGCCCCGAGACCGTTACGGTAGCTGTGAAGGTCCTACAGGAACCCTGAAAAGTGACGGCTAACGGGGCTCTGGTGAAGCTACGATAGGCCCAGCAAGCCAGTAGTGGATGAAACCAAATGCTTTCAAAAATGGAACGAGCCTCGGACATGATGGATTAAATAGACGACACGGCTGTACACACGGACTAAGATTTGGAACTTTAAACCTAAGCACGCTGACGGGGAAGGTGGAGGAGATAGTGGATATGATGGAAAGAAGGAAGTTGGATTTATTGGGATTGGCAGAAACAAAGTGGAAAGGGGAAGGAAGGAGAGAACTGAGAAAAGGCTATAGACTGTACTGGAGTGGGAACGAAGAGGGAAAGAGGAATGGAGTGGGAGTAGTAGTACGAGATGGTTTAAAAGAAGAAGTGAGAGGATGATGAAAGTGAAAGTAGCACTGAGGGGAGAGACCATAGAAATAGTGCATGTGTTTGCTCCACAAGTAGGCTGCGCCTCTGAAGAGAAGGAGGAGTTTGAAGAGGAATTGCAGAAGCAGATGGTAGGAAGAAATATGATTGTTATGGGGGATCTCAATGCCCATGTAGGAAGAGAAAGACAAGGTTATGAGAGTGTTCTACGACCAGAGGGTTGGGGCAGAAGAAATGAGGAAGGAAAGAGACTGTTGGACTTCTGCCAGAGGAACCGCCTGCTAGTTGGGAACTCCTGGTTTAAGAAAAGAGAGAGCCACACAATCACATGGTACAGTGATGACTTGACCAGGAAGTCGGTGGTCGACTATATACTGTATGAGAAAGAACTAAATAAGAACATCAAGGACATCAAGGTTATACCATCGGAGAACCTGGATAGCGACCATCGATTGCTGGTAATGAACCTGAGAGGGAGTAAGGAGAAGAAAGGGACTGAGAACCAGGAAAGACGTATAAGGATATGGAAACTGAAAGAAGGGGATAGAAGGGTCGAGTACCTCAAAATGGTAAAGGAAGGAATTCCAACAGATGAAGAAAGAGGGGTGGAAGAGGAATGGGCTAGATTTAAGAAGACACTAGTAGGTGCAGCAGAAGCAGTATGTGGGAGGACAAGTAGTAAGAAGAGGTGGAAGGAAACACCATGGTGGAATGAGAAGACAAAAGATATAGTAAGGGAAAAGAATAGAGCCTTTAGGAGGTGGTATCAAAATAGGACGGTAGAGACAAGGGAAGAGTACCAAGAAAGAAAGAAGGAGGCGAAGAGAGTAGTGGCTGAGGAGAGAAGAAAGTGGATGGAAGAGTGGACAAAGATGGTGAAGGAGGATAGTGAAGGTACAAAAAAGGTCCTGTATGGGATGGTAAAAAATAAGAGGCGGAAGGATCCTATGGATTATGTTAGAATGGTGAACAAAAGGGGACAAGAGATAGAAAATAGGGAAGAACTGAAGAAAATGTGGAAAGAATATTTTGAAGAACTTCTGAACCCATATGGAAAAGATGGTGAGGAGGAAGAAATTGGGGAAGAGGAAGATGAACTGCAAACAGAAAAGGACTTAACATGGAAAGAAGTGGAAGATGCAGTGAACAAGATGAAAGGAGGGAAGGCACCGGGTGTGGATGAGTTGAGTGTGGAGATGGTGAGAGCAGCAGGAGAGGTGGGGATACAGTGGTTGTACCGAGTGATGAGGACAGCATGGAAGGAAAGGAAGACCCCAGAGGACTGGAAAAAAGGAATAATTGTCCCGATCTTCAAGAAAGGTAGTAGAACAGATTGCAGAAACTATCGGGGAATAACACTGATGAGTCATTGTGCAAAGATCTTCGAGAACGTTTTGGAAAAGCGAATTAGGACAAGGATAGAAGGAGGGATGAGGGAAGAACAACATGGCTTCAGAGCAGGAAGGTCCACAGTGGATTTGATTTTTGCTGAAAGGCAGTTACAAGAACAGCACTATGAGTATGGAACAGATCTGCTGATGGCCTTCCTGGACATTGAGAAAGCATATGACAGTGTATGCAGAAACAAAGTATGAAAGTCCCTGGAGGATAGAGGAGTAGAGAAATGGACTATAAAGAGGATAAAGGAGATGTACAAGGGAAGCGTGACCTGTGTGAAAGTGGGAGGAGAGAGATCAGACTGGTTGGAACAGAGAAACGGCCTGAAATAAGGAAGTGCACTGTCACCGTTACTTTTCATTGTGGTGATGGATGACATAATGACCCTAGTGGCACAAGTAATTGGGGAAGGAAAGATGAAAGCAATGGTGTTTGCAGATGATTTGATGATTTGGGGAAACAAGGAGGAGGAGGTACAGGAACAGTTGGACGTGTGGGAAGGAATAATACAAGGAAATGGGATGAAATTTAGCATAAATAAGAGTGAGATGGTGATCACAACAAGGAAGAAGGAAAGAACCACAACGGGAGTAACAATTGGTGGGGAACAGCTGCAGAAAGTGGAGAGTTTCAAGTATCTGGGAAGCCTGATACAAGATAATGGAAGAAACGATAGAGAAATAAATGAGCGGGGGAGGCAGGCAGAAGTATTTCGGAGGAGTGTGAGAAGCATGTTATGGAGCAAGGATGTCCCTCAGAACAGCAAAAAGATACTATGTCCCTATCCTGACGTACGCCTCGGAGACCTGGGTTATGAAAGGAAGGGAGAAGAGCAAAATACAGGCCAGTGAGATGAGGTTCTTGAGAAGCAGTATTGGAGCTACAAAGATGGACAGAATAAGAAATGAGAGGACCAGAGAATTAATGAAGGAAGAACCATTACAGGATGGTATAGAGAAATTTAGACTTGGATGGTAGGGACATGTAAAACGAATGGAGGAGAAGAGGATACCCAGGAGAGTACACGAGACGAAGTGGGAAGGAAAGAGACCGAGAGGAAGACCGAGAGACAGGTGGCTGAAGGGGGTGGAAGAAAGCGTGAAGAAGAGAGGAGAAGACTGGACAAGGGTGGAGGCTGAGAGATGGTGGGAAGACAGAAGACGTTGGAGAGGCTTGTGTTCCAAACAGACCCAGCCAGTGGCTGGAAACTGTGCAAGATGATGATGAACTATCAATAATCAACAGTACCGGTGCTTATGCAGTGGAAAGAAGTTGTCTTCACAAAAATGCAGACTGCACACTGTCATGTAACGTGTAACATGTTTTCCAATTGACAGCGCCGAAGCCCACCTTTCTCTCTGAACTTTTTGTACAGGAAAGTAGTGAAGAGATTTCATACCCACTTTATACGATTTGCAACCGTATACAGAGCAGTACCTCCTCGAATTTGACAAATTCCTTTCTGTTTCCATCACGACGTCGATGCTTCACCATGCTCACCAGTCACTATGTTACAGCTTCAACATTCTACCGCGTGGCTGCGCCATCCAACTTTTCTGACGTCAATAATGTTGTGTGTGTTTTTGTTGTTCTTTTGTGAATTTATAAGTATATAATTTATAATTTAACTATAATTTTGTCATTATAACACAGTAATTAGGCCGTCAGCACTGTATGCCGCAGAATGCTTACAGATGACAAACAAAGGTCCATTGAGAAAATTAGAACTTAAGGATCGGAAAATTCTAAGGAAAATATTAGGACCTGTTAATGATAATGGTACTTACAGAAGAAAACATAACATTGAATTATTTGAACATATAGAAGATTTGGTGAGTGTGATGAGGAAAAGGAGAATGTCTTTCTTTGGACATTTGGAGCGGATGGAGCATCATCGACTTTCATATCGAATCCACTCATCAATATCTAAAAAAAAATCCTATTGTAAATGGTCGATGCAAGTTAAAAAGGACCTAACAGAAGCTCGAATCAATCAAGCTCTGGTTTGGGATAGGAACCTGTTCAGAAAGGCGGTTAAATCAACCAGTAATCTACACCCTTTAACATCTGTGATGCCTCGCCCTCACTGCAAGTGGACGGAAGAAAGGAGAGCAGAACATTCGTCAAGAATGAAGATCTACTGGCAGACAAGAAAACAAGCATTACAGTGATCATATGAGTGAAGAACATCGTGTCCATTGATGGCCGAAACGTCTAAAAAAAAAAAAAAAAAAAAAAAAAAAAGCAGTGTAATTTTGTTCAACAAGAAAAAAAAACTGTTTTGCAGGCTGAATTTAGCAAGTGTAAATACCATGGTTTTCCTGAACTGTTTCGTATTTTTTAACTTTTCTCTCTTTTCAAATGTATTTTCAAACAAAAATAAAATGTAAAAAAAAATTGACATTTTTGGGGAATTTTCCTTAAAATAAATGATTACTCAGACAAAATACAAAATATATCAGCGACACTGGAAAGGTTAATATCAAGTGACAACAGAATACAGCTTGAATTAAATAACTGTATTCAGAAATCAAGTCAATTCTATCAGCAAGTTCGATATCTACTTTGGAATAAGCAAGTGCCACTAAGATCAAAACAAACTCTGTTTCGAACATACTTTGTCCCTATATTGACTTATGGGTTGGAAACATGCACAACTACCAAAAAAGTTGACAACAGATATGAAGTTTTTTAAGAAGCATGCTTCAAAACACTAGGAAAGACAAAGGAAGAAATGAGAAGATAAGAGAACAAGCTGGAATAAATCAGTCCCTGAAGGAGACCATAACTAGGGCACGTTTGCGATGGTTTGGTCACGCCAAACGTATGACAGAAGGAAAAATTGCAAAACAATGGTTACATACTGAGATTACCGGAAAGAGACCTGTTGGAAGACCTCGGAGGAGATGGCTGGAGAAGGAAGATATCACATCGATTGGAATCAACTGGGAAGAAGTCTTGGAGGAGCAGTGGTACATGAATCGACTAAAAGGGAGAGCGCTCGTAAACCACACCCGGGAAACTGGAGTGGAAACTTGAAGATCATGATGATCACTCAAATTATGTCACTAAGCATAATTAACACTCCGAACCAAAAAGGGTTGCAATTCTGGCCGTATAACATTCATTTTAAACACAGCACATGACATATATAGCCTAGTGGAACGACTTTCTTCTCAAATGTCAAAATGTGTTTCTTTAATACCTTATGCTTGATCTAACTCAGGGGTCTCCAAACTACGGCCCGGGGGGCCACATCCGGCCCGCGGACAGATTTTGTCCGGCCCGCGGAGAGCTAGCATACTTGAAAACTCCTTTTAGAGAACATATTTTTTTTTATAGCAAATTAAATTTAGTTTACTGAAGTATTCTAATTTTATGTTGAATAATTATTAATATGACATCTACATTGATATGGTCATGGGCTAACTACTCATAACATTGTTGTAGGCTTATTGTTATTGTTTTTGTGATAAGTTGGATAAAGAAACACAGAATTGTAATGAGTAAAGACATGTATAACATGCAGACATATGAAATACTAATGAGATTTATGTAATTGAGATTTTCCACTGACAATAGTTTGTAGTTGTGGACTAATTTTACTTGTACCAATTATTAAAAGAGATTTAAGATGCTCATCAGTTAATTTAGATCTGTAAACATTTTTTGTGTACTTCATTTTGGAGAAGGTCTTCTCACACAAATAAGTAGTACCAAAAACAGAAAACAGCCCACGAGCAAATGTATGCAAATTATCAAATTGTGTCAGTGGAAGACTGTTATAAAATTCCAAAAAAAGATGAGTTTTGATATTTGTTCTTAATTATATCACTGCACTGTAGTTCAATCATTTCCATTTGAAGTTCCGGGGCTAGGGTTTCAATGTCAGTATCAAAAGGATCCTGAAAAATCTTAATTTGATTCGCAAAGGCATCGAAGTCCGAGAAACGAGTATCAAAATTTTATTTTCAAAGCACTCAAAGTTTCGATTGCAAAATCGATAGGAAACTCAGTCTCAGTGGTGTGGCTGAATATTTCACATGTTTTAAAATGTGAAAAACATTTACTTCGTAGTTGTGATTGAAACAGTATCAATTTCTTCCGGAATGATTTGATATTAGTGTATAAATCAGGAAGATGCTGGTTTTCTCCTTGCAATCTCAAATTCAGTTCGTTCACATGTTTTGTCAAATCAACATAGAATGCTAACTTCCACAGCCATGCGTTGTTTTGTAATTCAGTAAGAGGGCGATGCTTTTCATTCAAAACAAGTAGTTCCGTGAAGAACTATACAGCCTATTTTCATATATCCTGCTCATGTTAATTGTCTCTATCAACATACAAAATTTCAGTTTAATTGCTGTAACAGATTCGTAGATATTGAGAACCGTCTAAATATTTCATTTGGTCGCCAGGATGGATTTTTATTTTTGTATTACATTAAGATTATTGTGTACGTGTGGTACTCAAACTTCAATCGCATGATTAGAACACAAGAAGTAAAAACGAGATTTTAAAATTACGCACGCCAGCCATCTTGTGATTATGCAAACAATTGAAATAAATTACATGCCAGTGGATCAACATTTGCATAAGCATTTAACGTGCAACGTTTCACGGCACTCAGATAGTTAATTCGCGAGAAACGTCCTTTTAAATATTTATACTTCGCGTCGCCGCCATGTTGGATTTGTGCTCACCAGGTTACTGAAAGTCCTATAGGTGAACATATGTTCATAGCCTCTATGAACATTAAAAAAATCACTTTGGTTGCTGTAAAAGATTCATAGATATTGAGAACCGTCTAAATATTTCGGAAGCTCGCCATTTAGGATTGTTATATGTATAGGCCATAGAGTTATGTACCATTCAAGGACAATTATTGCCTAGCTTCATTATTCAAGCTTTCACTTCGATCGCATGATTACGACACAAGAATAAAAACTTAATTTTAAAATTTCGCACAGCCGCCATCTTGAGGCTATATAATAATTGAATTAAATTAGATGGCAGTGCATTACAATCTGCAAAATCATTTACTGTACCACATTTCACTGCGCTCAGAGAGTTAAATCACGAGAAAAGTCTATTAAAATATTTCAAATTCGCTTGGTCGCCATGTTCGTTTTGTACTTTACAGGTTTATGAAATATGCATAGGTAAACTTGTATCAGTACCCTTTATCACCGTACAAAATTGCATGATGATATCTGTAATAGTTTCGGAGATATAGAATGTCAGTGAAATATTTCGCACAGCCGCCATTTTGAGGTTATATAAACAATTGAACTAAATTAGACTCCAGTGCATTACAATGTGTATAAACATTTGCTGTACCAAGTTTCATTACGTTTGGATAGTTAAATCGCGAGAAATGTCTATTTAAAAGTCTCAATTTCGCTTGACCGCCATGTTGGTTTTGTAGTCACCAGGTTTTTGAAAGTCTCATAGGTGAACTTCTAGTAGTGCCCTTTATCACCGTACACAATTTCAGGGCGATATCGGTAATAGTTTAGGAGATATTGAATGCTAGTGAAGTATTTCGCACAGCCGCCATGTTGGATTGGTGAGACGTAACAAAATTTGAAGGGCACGGTCGAGGTCGCCGGGAATAGTGCTATGAACTTACCGAGTTTCATTGAAATCACTCCAGCCGTTTAGATTTTATTAGGGACACACACACGGACGGACAAAAGGTGATCTCATAAGCCTATTTTTTCAAAATTGAAAATAGGCTAAAAATTTCGATCACTGCTCGAAGTTCAAAAAAGGGCTGAAGGACTTTCCCACAACTAAGCCAACGTACGGCAGTATGATAAGGTAAGTCATTTTCTCCAATCTCTTCAATAAATTGTCGGAATTGTCGGTGATTCAGCCCAAAAGATCTCATAAAATTAACAGTTGATATGACTGGTTTCAGAACTTCAGACATATCCAAACATTTTCCGCACAAAGACTGTTGATGAATGATACAATGTAGGACTAATGGTTTTGAACCACCGTCATTTTCTACAGCCTTTGACACAAGAGCGACCACTCCTTTATCTTTCCCACTCATGTTTTTGCCTCCATCAGTTGTAATACATTTCAAGTTTTTCCATTGAAGGTTCTTTTGATTAATGGCCATTTCAACTCCTTTAAAAATATCTGTACCAGTAGTTGTGCCATGAATACTATACATATCAAGAAGTTCTTCATGCACTTCATAGCTTTTATCTACTCCTCGAATATAAATCAACACCTGAGCAGTATCTGACACATCCGTTGACTCATCCAAGGCCAAAGAAAACCACTCAACATCTCCATTTTTGTCGAACAGTTGAGAGGATATATTTTCAGCGATGTTTTCTACCCTTCGAGCCACAGTGTTTGCTGACATACTGACAGTTTTTAATAAATTTACCTTTTCAGGGCACATTTCTTCGGCTGCTGCAATTATGCATTCTTTGATCATTTCTCCATCGGTGAATGGTTTTCCACGTTTTGCAATTTCAAGAGCCACACGAAAGCTGGCACGAGTTGCAGCCTCTTGTTCGGTTTTGAGTTTTGTAAATGAAGATTGCTGCGATTTCAATCCGCGCTTCATAGCTTCGAATTTTTCTGTCCGCAAACTTCCTGTATATTTTGAGTAATTTTGAAAATGTTTTGTTTCATAATGACGTTTAATGTTATATTCCTTGAGAACGGCTATGCTTTCATTGCAAATCAAACATAGCGCCTTGTTACTGGACTCAATTACGAAATACTGAATGTTCCACTCATCTTTGAATTTTCTGCATTCACTATCAATTTTTCGCTTCTTTTCCATACTACTAAATCACACACAAAAGCAACAATTCAAATCAAAATACTGTTACAAAGATGTCTTAAACTTAAACACGCACAAACACGTTTTAAGGAGGTACGCACTATTTTATTTCACAACAGTGTCATAGGAACTGACTTGTGGTTGCGCAACTAGCCTTCTTATATATTCCAATTACTGCCATCTAGAAGTGAGTGGAAGACACCAGAACTCTCTCGAACCAACGAGATTACTCTGTACGTGCTATTAGCACCATCTGTTAGCGATAGAAGGTACTACCTATTTCCGCTTGTGTCCACCAGATGTCGTGTCACGTTACTCCTCATGGCTCGTACTCTACGACTAATCTAGAAATTGCAGATAATGACAGGAAAATTAATAATATGCAGTGTTGCCGTTTTGCGGACTTTAGTCCGATTTGCAGCCTTTTTTCAACGCTGCGTACTTTTTCGGACTTTTTTTTTCATCAGTGGACTATTTCACTTTTTACCACCGGCAACAATGATAATATGGTTTTGGCCCTCGGAACTTACTGGAGTAATCAGTATGGCCCTAAGGCTGGAAAGTTTGGAGACCCCTGATCTAACTAAAAAGATTATTGTAATGCCAGTAGATTTGGATAACAAATGTGAGAATGTGGATAAAGTCGTGCGGATGCGGATAATGTTTTGTTTATCGGCGCAGGGCTCTAAAAATGGGATCTGTTCGTCACTTATTCGTGTGAGATGCAAGCAACATGATGAGCAGAGCTCAGCACTCCACTCTGAAGAGTTAACAACAATTACATCCATATGATAAGCATAACTATGTATGCCATGTTCTTCTTCTCTTGAATTGGCCTACTTAGGACCATGTTCATTCAACTGGAGGGTCTTGAACCTCGCCCAGTATTGACGCACTTTCTGCCGATATAACTCCTTTCTTTCAGTAGTCCAGGGGGTATCTTTCTTCCGAGGTTTCTCCTGAAAACCATGGACTTTCTTCAAAGCACTCCTCACAGCCTGTCTGTCATGCAGATCTGATATTTCCAGTTCATTAATATCCTCCTCAGTTTCCGCCAACCACGTGGTACGAACCTTCTTATTGTGCCAGAAACTGAGTAAACGATTGGTCAATCTTGTGGAAGGTAATCTCGCGATATGATCATAAAAGGCTATTCTCTTTTTTCTCGCACAATCAGATAGTTTCTCTATACGTTCGCAAAGCTCAGAGTTATGTCACCTACGAAATTCTTCATCTACCTTTACAGCACCGAGGATCTCCCGGAGAATTCTCCTCTTTCTAATTTCCATCTTCTCCATCAGACCCCTTCGGTTTAAAGAATGACACTAATGGCATATAAGGCTTCTGGCCATATGACTGACTTATAATGTTTCAATTTTAAGTTACGACATATGCCATAAATTATAAGCTGGATACATTTATTTGTATATCTGTGTTTTCAAGGTCAGATATTTAAAGTTTGCTAGCAACAAGTGTATTGTTGACCACTTCCACCACATGGAAAGTGTTGCCTGAAACCTAATCTTCAGGTCTTGAACATATGACACATTAAAGGAATAATATTGTTACGGCTGTGAGTTCGTTTCATCGCTCGCCGCATGAGTCAAAACTGCCCCAGGGCTGGACTGCTCTCCCTCAGTGCATTGCATGCGCGTTACGCAACGGACTGCGAAGTGAAAGGGATGGTCCAGAATCTTCGTGACACCACCAGCGAAGGAAATGTCGAGAAGCCGTGTGTCCTGGACGATTCTAGAATTTATTGAGTCGCCAGCCTGCTATATAAGCGGCTTCAACAGTGAGGGGACCGAGTTTTCTGTTGTGTTTTACGAGCTAGTGCGAGCGATTATCTTGTGCGACAGAAGTGTGGTGACGAAGTGCTGTGCGAGTTACGAAATCCTGTGACATTGTTTCTCCCAGCTTGCGAACAGCGTACATCAAGTGCTCGTAAGTAACTGTATTTGTTGTACCTGAGGAAGAGGGGCAGGTAGCTTCTGCCAAGGCCACCGGACTCATTAGGACGGATTAACTTCTGTGGTCTGTTGCAAGTGAAAGGGGCCAAGAGCGCATAAGGAAGAGACTTGAGGAAACTGGAGAAGGCTCCTAATTGCTTGTATTTGCTGATTAGTGTAATTTTCTGGCCACAATAAAGTTAATTATTTCTTTAAGTAGTAATTGGTGTTGTGCTTTGTACCCCCCACCGTAATCCAGTTAACAAAAGTGCCACTAGGGGGTGGCACGTAACAACTGGTGTCAGAAGCCGGATTACGAACTCAAGCACAACACCTGACGGTCCTGGTTTCAAAACCCGAGCAGGTCATTTTCTCTAATTTTCCTGTGAGTGCATGCCCTTTACAAGACAAACAACTAAAATGGAGGAGAAATTGGCAGCATTGCTAGAAAAGTTAACTGGCATGGAAGACGGCCAGAAGAAATTAGCCAAGGACCTGAAGGATGACCTGAAGAAGATGGAAGACGGCCAGAAGAAGATGGAGGACGGCCAGAAGAAGTTAGTAGAGGACCTGAAGGACGGCCAGAATAAGTTAGCAGAGGACCTAACCGCCAAATTTCTGGATGGCCAGAAAAATCTGGAAGAGTGTCTGCTGACGAAATTAGAGGAGAGCCAAAGGAAATTAGAACAGGGCCTACGTGAGGAAGTCGCAGCAGTGGAGGAGAAGTTCAACACCTTGCAAGTGGAAGTTGCTGAGCTGCGCCAACGCCCGCTGATGGGGGTGGAAGAGAAATTCAACGCTCTTCAAGAGGAAGTTGCCGAGCTGCGCCGACGCCCGCCCACAGGTACACCGGGGACATCAGGAACGGGACAGAGCAGAGTGACGCCCCCAACCTTCGACGGAAAGGTCCCGTGGAGCACCTACTTACGTCAGTTCGAGGCGGCCTGTTCCATAAATAACTGGAACAACACAGAAAAGGCTACAGCTCTCATTGTAGCGCTGAGAGGTGACGCCCTTAACGTCCTTCAGGCCATCCCGACTGGATCCCAGGACTACGCTTCCCTGATCGCCCATATGGAGTCCCGATATGGAGATAGCCATCTTCAGCAGGCCTATCAGATGCAGCTCCGGACCCGGGTACAGAAGAACTCGGAAACCCTGCAGGAGTTCGAGATGGACATCGCACGCCTCGTAAGGCTCGCCTACCCAACAGCGCCGGCCGACTTTCTGGAGCAGATAGCGACGCAGACTTTCACCGACGGGCTACGGGACTCGGACACTCAACATGCGCTGCGACTCGTGCGCAATAAGACCCTGGCAGATGCCCTGAGCCACGCACTTGAGTTCGAGACGGCAAAACAGGCATCCAGAATGCACGCGCGGGTGCGTCAAGTGGACGTCGACGAACCAGTAAAAACCAACAAGACCAAGCCCCTGGCCGACGAATTGATGGAGGCGCTAAGCCGTTTCTTCAAGAATCGCAGTACCACCAACAAAAACGTAGCCGAAGGACATCCGGAGAGGCGGCCCGGAAGAGGACTACCGACCTGCTGGACCTGCCGTAAGAGAGGCCACCTGAGCAAGGACTGTGGTGATCGCCGCCGCCAAGGGTTTCCGTCTGGACAGTCAGTCGTAGGGAAACCGCGCGGCCCAGGAAAGCAAGTATCAGCCAGCCTAGGGGGGCAAAGGTTGGCTTGTGGCAGTCGTCAAGCCCCGGCAGTCCAAGTTCGTGTGACGAAGTTACGGAGGGACAATAGCAGCCTGATGGTCGACGGAGTCGTCAACGGAGAGAGCTGGCCCATGCTAATCGACACGGGAGCATCGAGGACCATCGTCAGTCCCACCGTAATCCCGAAGTGGAGAGTGCAACCCACACAAAGGAACCTCCAGCTAATAACCGCGACCGGAGAGACCGCACCGGTACATGGCGAAGCATCACTGGAGTTCGTCATTGGTCGACGGGCGATAAAGCATCCAGTGCTTGTGGCTGACGTGTCAAATGAAGTGATCATCGGACTGGACTTCCTGGACCAGAACAACATCATCTTGGATCTGAGTACCAACACTCTGCACTTCGGAGGTGAGGAACTTGCTTTGCAACCAGCACATGAGGCCGTCACCGCACGACGAGTAAGGCTGAGAGAGGACGTCATCGTTCCTGCCAGGACGGAGGTCAGCGCCGCCGTAATTGTCGACGGAACTGCTGAGGGAGTGGCTGCTGTCATCGAGCCAAAATATGAGGACATCCAGGCAAAAGGATTGCTAGTTGCCAAGACGCTCATCAACACGACGCCTCGGCCGTACGTCCGCCTGTCCAACCTGAACGACTACGATATTACGGTTCACCGGGACACCAACCTAGGAGTCTGCGAGCCGGTTACCTGGATTGCCCGCATCACAGAAACGACGGACGGACACCTGCAGACGGACAACCGAAGAAGACGCGCCCTGCCAGAAGAACTACAGAAGCTGTACCAAGGATCCCAGGACCATTTAGACGAGGAACAATCACGCCAACTTCGGGACCTGCTACACGAATTCCAGGATGTCTTCTCTGTGGGGAGCAAAGACTTCGGCAGGACAAGCTTGGTCCAGCACAGAATCGACGTTGGGGACAGCGCACCGATTAGGGCCCCATTCCGACGTGTCCCGCTCGCCAAGCAAGCCGAAGTCGACCGGATGGTAGAAGAGATGAAGGAGCAAGGGGTGATCGAGCCATCACATAGTCCTTGGAGTTCTCCGGTCGTGCTTGTGAAGAAGAAGGACGGTTCCACCAGGTTCTGCGTGGACTACAGGCGGGTGAACGACGTCACGAAGAAGGACAGCTACCCTCTACCCCGGATCGACGACACACTGGACACCATATCAGGGTCAAGATGGTTCTCCACCTTGGATTTGAAGAGTGGCTACTGGCAGGTGGAGGTCCACCCTAAGGACCGCGAGAAAACGGCGTTCTCTGTGGGCAGCGGGCTCTGGCAGTTCACCGTAATGCCATTCGGTCTGTGCAACGCCCCTGCGACCTTCGAAAGGCTAATGGAGTCCATTCTGAGGGGACTACACTGGAAGACCTGCCTGGTCTACCTAGACGACGTCATCGTTCTGGGGAGAAGCTTCGAGGAGTACTACAGCAACCTGAAGGAGATCTTGTTGAAGCTACGGGCTGCCCAGCTGAAGTTGAGCCCCAAGAAGTGTCAGCGCTTCCAGAAGCGGGTCCAGTACCTTGGGCATATCGTCTCCGAGGAAGGGGTGCGCACCGACCCAGAGAAGACCGCAGCTGTGAGGGGGTGGCCAGTTCCGAAGGACAAGTCCCAACTACGAAGCTTCCTGGGACTCTGCACTTATTACCGTCGCTTCGTGAGGGGATTCGCCGACATCGCCAAACCTTTACATCGCCTGACTGAGAAGGACCAACTCTTCACGTGGACAGCAGAATGCCACAGTGCCTTCGAACAACTCAAGCAGGCTCTGTGCACCGCGCCTATTCTGGCCTACCCCAGACCTGGAAGAAGGTTCATCGTCGATACCGATGCCAGCGACTTTGGCATAGGGGGAATCCTGTCGCAGGTAGTGGACGGCGAGGAGAGAGTAGTGGCCTACTTCAGCAAGGCCTTGTCAAAGCCAGAAAGGAACTACTGCGTCACCAGGAAGGAGCTGCTCGCCATCGTGAAGACCATTGAACACTTCCACAAGTACCTGTACGGGCAAGAATTTCTCATCAGGACCGACCATGCATCCCTGCGGTGGCTCCTGAACTTCAAGCAGCCCGAGGGTCAACTCGCGCGGTGGTTAGAGAGGCTTCAACAGTATAACTTTGAGATTCAGCACAGGAAAGGCCAACTGCATTCTAACGCCGACGCCCTGTCACGAAGACCGTGCCCCGAAGACTGCACCTTCTGTGCCCGAAGGGAGGAGAACACCGGGATACAGTGCCGAACAGACGTGGAGAACCACTGCGCGAGGTGCCACGATTGCGCAGCCAGCAAGGGCCCAGGACGGAGACGACGGGGTCCACTGAAGACCTACAACGTGGGCGGCCCCATGGAGAGAGTGGCCATCGATGTTGCTGGGCCATTCCCGTTAAGCGAGGCAGGGAACCGCTACATATTAGTCGTCAGCGACTACTTTACCAAATGGCCGGAGGCGTATGCGCTCCCTAACCAAGAAGCCGCGACGATCGCAGAGACCCTGGTGAAGGAATTCGTCAGCCGGTACGGAGTACCCCTGGAGCTGCACTCCGACCAAGGGAGGAACTTCGAGTCGCAGGTGTTCCAGAACCTATGCCAGCTGCTGGGGATCCGGAAGACAAGGACAACGCCGCTACACCCTCAGTCCGAAGGGATGGTAGAGCGATTCAATCGCACCGTCGAGAACCATCTCCGAATAGTCGTCAGCGAGCACCAGAGGGATTGGGACAAGCATCTTCCACTATTTCTCCTGGCCTACCGCGCCGCCGTGCATGAAGCCACCGGGTGCACACCAGCCCGGGCCATGTTTGGGAGGGAGCTCCGTCTACCTGTCGATCTTGCCTTCGGCCGACCTGGGAATGATCCGATCCCGGTAAGCCAGTATTGTCAAGAACTGGTCGACCAACTGGAGGACGTGCACGCGTTCGCGAGGAGGAAACTGCGGATCGAGACCGTCCGAATGAAGACCCGATACGACCAGCAGACGGATGCCGGAGGATTCCACGAGGACGACCTGGTCTGGCTCTTCAAACCATTACGGAAGAAAGGTCTGTCACCCAAACTGCAGAAGTCCTGGGAGGGCCCGTACCGAGTCGTGAAACGGATCAACGATGTCGTCTACAGGATCCAGCGGAGCCCGAGGGCGAAGATGAAGATCGTGCATCGAGATCGCCTGGCAGCCTACGGAGGGACACAGACGGACCAATGATTGATCGGGACGATCAGCCTTTTTAGGAAGGGGGTGGTGTTACGGCTGTGAGTTCGTTTCATCGCTCGCCGCATGAGTCAAAACTGCCCCAGGGCTGGACTGCTCTCCCTCAGTGTATTGCATGCGCGTTACGCAACGGACTGCGAAGTGAAAGGGATGGTCCAGAATCTTCGTGACACCACCAGCGAAGGAAATGTCGAGAAGCCGTGTGTCCTGGACGATTCTAGAATTTATTGAGTCGCCAGCCTGCTATATAAGCGGCTTCAACAGTGAGGGGACCGAGTTTTCTGTTGTGTTTTACGAGCTAGTGCGAGCGATTATCTTGTGCGACAGAAGTGTGGTGACGAAGTGCTGTGCGAGTTACGAAATCCTGTGACATTGTTTCTCCCAGCTTGCGAACAGCGTACATCAAGTGCTCGTAAGTAACTGTATTTGTTGTACCTGAGGAAGAGGGGCAGGTAGCTTCTGCCAAGGCCACCGGACTCATTAGGACGGATTAACTTCTGTGGTCTGTTGCAAGTGAAAGGGGCCAAGAGCGCATAAGGAAGAGACTTGAGGAAACTGGAGAAGGCTCCTAATTGCTTGTATTTGCTGATTAGTGTAATTTTCTGGCCACAATAAAGTTAATTATTTCTTTAAGTAGTAATTGGTGTTGTGCTTTGTACCCCCCACCGTAATCCAGTTAACAAAAGTGCCACTAGGGGGTGGCACGTAACAATATAAATGTTTGATTAGAATTATTACAAAGCGGCTGACTCTAGACACCCTAGCTGACTCAAGCCTGGTTGACAGATCAACTTTTAATTTTAAAAATGTGGTAGATTCATACCAGGCTAATAATGTATAATGGTCTTTTTTTTTACTCTTATTATAAATTTACTACAGTACCATGAAATACAGTTTTGAGGTTGTTTTCAGCAATAAAATATGAATAAAATAATAAAACTACTACGGCTTTTAGAGACTCTGGGGTGTCAGAATTTTGCCCTAAAGGGTATCTTTAACGTGCCAGTAAATCTACTGACACAGCTCCCTCACATTTGCGATTCTTAAAAGTCAACTGACTGCGCCGGGATAAAATATGAATAAAAAAAGGTCTTATAGGCCTATGCAAGTAAGTACAATAACTTGGTTAATGTGGTACAGCTCAGTTAGCACTGGTGGACAGCGAGATTCCTCTCCTTTTTCTCAATGCAACATTATAAGAATAAAGCTCTTATTGGACCTAACTTACAGCCTAAACTCAAACAATTTTACATTTGTTTATTCTAAATTTATCCCCTTAATTGCATAAAAATTAATTAATAACATTTCACTTGAATGCACCAATTTACAAATGTTCATGGCTGACCCACTTGGAGCGGTTCTCGATCTCGCTACAAAATGTCATATCAGATAGCAAGCATCACTTAATTTTAAAGGATTAAAAAGCGTGAATGTAAACTTTAATTTATTACGTTAGTCATGTCATTTCTCAGAATAGCATAATGACGTTAGCGACACAGCCAAACGCTCTCCAGCGTTACTCGCGACGTCAATACTACATGTATTTTGTGTCTTGTAATGGCCTTATCAGTATGTGTTTAGCCACCCGTCTTGGTGAGGTGTACCATACCAACTGTCGAGTCCAAAGTTACACTGGGCGAAACGCTGGTAATTTGAGCTAACCGAACCATTTTATCTTATTATTTGATAATAAACACACTAAACAAACTTCTGGAAGGGTTCGTTTTAAGAGCAGGAGTGAAATAACGTCTTTCATCCAACTTAACAGTTTCAGAAATTCACCTTAAAGTTTATTTACATATTACGCAAGTAAATTTAAAACACCTCACCTTTTCTTTTCATACTTGGCTATCATGAAATCTTTAATCTGCTGCTCATCTTTGGTGTCCTGCGGATGATTTACATCAAAGAGACCCAGCCATATTCTTCTACAATACTGAAACAAATATACATTTTCAAATCCAGAATTAGATTTTCAGTACTGCATTGGTGACAAACGGCAAATTTCAGCTATTAGGTTGTGTATTGTACATATAGTACAAGCCGTGTAGATGCAAGGTAGAGAATTAAAATGTCTGGCCCATGCAGGACTAGAACTTAGGACACCATTGAGAGTTCAAGTACAGGGCATTTGTAGGGAATAGCAACCCCCCCCCCCCCCCCTCTTGCATTGCAAGGCCTGTGGCAGCTTCCACCAAGCAGCCGGAATCGCCAGCAAGATTCAGTAAGTCCTCAGATCCACAGTTGGCAGCAGACTTTGTACGAACCTGGCCCCTCACTTGCCACAACTTGCTTCTTAGTGCTGTCAATTGTGGTGAGTGTTGTTTCCAGCAGATTATCTGAATTATCCTTATACAGTAATACACAAACTAATAGCTATAAGCTTCCATTTGTCAGAAATTTTCACGTTTATCACGAAGCATGTCATAGGCAATACAGTATATATACAGTGAGTCCGGGAATGTTCTCCGCAGCGCCTACATGCGTCTGCGAGAGCTAGCCACAGAAGTTACGTTGGCAGCACGGTTGCCGCTTGCATCATATTAGCCTTTCACAAAACGATTGCCGGCGGTCGAGATGGGAACTATTCTTTGTTTACTTGTGTCACACGCCAGCCTGCTTTGTTGACAGATACAGTTGTGCGAGTAGGATATGACTCAGCTCAAGTAGCCTCTGTCATCGTTTAACTGTCCATGGTGACATGACCTCCTATGATGCGCAATGTTGCTTGACTTATGTGAAGAATGCATTTTGTCATCGCTGTGTTCCCTAATAACAAACTCACCACAGCCATTCATAACAGATGCTGGAAGTGCTGATGACACATACGCTCGCTAATTGCAATACACACTGACGATTTCGACAGGCTACAGCACACACGTGTGGGATTCACCCTGTCAAGACACCATGCTACCAACTAAACCGATGAGGCAACCACTCTCAGCTGCACGTAACCACTGCAGAGAACATTCTCGGGCGCCCTGTATTTACTGTACATATATAGTAGATTTTAATGCATTTGTGCACCTCTTATTATTCCTGTTTCTACTGGGATGAGAATGAGATGCGATGAATTTGTGTGTGGTGGATGGCTTTTATGCCAGATGACCTTCCTTATGCCAGAGATAAAATAAATGAAAATGAATGAAACTAGACTAAAAGCTCGAAGGAAACGGCGGTGGGTATTTAGAAGGGACCATTCTGGCATTTTCCCACAAATATAAATGGAAAACCATGGAAAACCACTTCAAGAACGATCAACGGTTGGGTTCGAACCCACTCATCTACCAAGTTTGAAGCAGCCTGACCCCATGGCATTTACACCTTAGCATGCGTAGCGACCGTGGTCGGTTACTGATTTCATTATTTCCTTTTAGAACATTCTACAAGACTTTAGATGAGGATATTTACATAAAACTCACCTGAGTGGTTCAAAGTAAAATACAGTATAACAAAGGTTGTGGACATGGGACAATAATATGACTTATATATAATTACAAAAATTCACACTCATCGCCTACACCAGAGGGCTGCATCCACAGGTTTCACTTGGTGCCACATTTGGGCAACTTGTAGTCACAAGCAGGCAGAACTTATATAATTTGGGTAGATGTTACTTGGAGTGAGGAACTATTTCTACGACTAGTTTCTCTGATTCTGTAAGAAATACTACTCTACCATGTATTACACAAACACCTACTAGTGGCAAAAACTATTTTTCACATTCATATTCATTTTTTTTAAATTGATGAGGTGAAACAAATTTAAAAATAAAATCAATATTGTAAGTCAAAGCGGATACATATCTACCAACATGTTTAATTTAATGTCAATGTATCATATAACAAACTTTTACAGGAGTGGGGGGAAAAGTTGGACGCTTTATCATGGTTAGTAGCATCATAAAGCTCAATTGGTTGCTTAAAAGCTAGAGACTCACCTGAGTAGCATCACTTTATGAGCAGGAGCACATTTTAACATATAAGATCTCCTCCGTGTAACTAAGGGCAGATGACCTTACTGTTCTGCCCCTTAAAACAACAATAGCATATATATATATATATATATATATATATATAACATATACTGTTATCCAGCCTTGGAGGCTGGATTTAGACAGCTCCTTAACCCGGTCCATGAGTCAATCCTAATTGGCTACATGGATAATTCTTGCCAGGCGCGTCCACGTCGCGGGGGTGGGCAACGGTACTGTAATATACCATGGAACTACAGTACTGGCTAAGTTCTGGTGAGGACCCAGTCCTATGGGGTATAACATAGGCCCCGTGCACAGGGTTACGTGCGAAGACCTCAACGGAATCTGCAGCGGAGAAGATGGACTTCAGAACGGTGGAGATTGCGGAAGAGGCAACCCAGTACTCAGGGAATAGTATGAGTACAGCATCAATCGGCAGCGTCTGTTTCCCATGTTAGGGGCGGCTGCAAGGGCGTCTGTTCTCCATGTTAGGGGCGGCCTGAATAATAGCTGGCAGTAGCTTCATAAAATGCCTTTGGGAGTGGCGACCCCATCGTAATAATAGCCTAAAATGGAAATGGCACTTCCAATGATTCGGAAAAGGTTAGGGCGTACCCTGCAGGCGACGCGCAGTTCCTTTGGTACTGGGGGAACTGTGAGAAATGGGCGACCAGTAACCGAAATTAAAGTGGGAATCATGAATGTCATGACCCTCACAGGCAAGGTGGAGGAGGTGGTAGACTTCATGGAGAGGGAGAAGGTTGGAATGATGGGGCTGAGTGAAGTGAAATGGAAAGGTAAAGGCAGGAAGAAATTGAGGAAAGGATATACATTATACTGGAGTGGTGGCCAAGAGGCAAAAAATGGCGTGGGACTGATAACCTCGAAACAACTGGAGGAGTATGTTGAAGTGGTAGAGTGTGTGAGTGACAGAATAATGAAAATTAGAATGAAGATGAAGAATGACGTGATGGACTTCATACAAGTGTATGCACCACAGACTGGAAAAAGAGAAGAAGATATTGAAGCATTCCTGGAGGATGTAGAAAGAGTAATCTCAGATGTAGAAGTGGTAATCATGGGAGACATAAATGCACAAGTCGGAAATGAGAGACAAGGAAAGGAAGAAGTCGTTGGACCATATGGATATGGGAAAAAGAACCGGGAAGGAGAGGAACTTGTAAACTTCTGTGAAAGGAATGGACTGATAGTGGGTAATTCATGGTTTCGGAAGAAAAACAGCAGGAAAATTACGAGATATGGGTGGGGTGATAGAAGAACAAAATCAGTAATTGACTACTTCCTGGTGGAAAGGACAAATCGCAGAAAGTTGATGGATGTGACAGCTTTACCAGGAGAGGCATTTGATGGGGACCATAGAGCTGTGGTGGCAAAATTTAGGTGGGGAAAATTGGAAAACCTAAAGGAGATCAGAGAAAGTAAAATAAAAGTATGGAAATTGAAAGACAAAGCTGTACAGGAAGATTTTCAGGAGAGATTGAAGCAACAAATCCCGGTTACTGAAGTGGGAAATGTAGAAGAGGAATGGTCCCACTTTAAAAAGGCATTTGCTGGTGCAGCAGAGAGTGCTTGTGGTAGGACGTCAACAAGAGTGAAAGAGAAGGAGACACCGTGGTGGAATGAGGAAGTGAGGAAAGCAGTGAAAGAAAAGAAGTCTGCGTGGAAAGAATGGAACCGAGATCAAACAGAAGAAAGCAAAAGGAAGTATCACGACAGCAAACGGAGGTGTAAGAAAGTGGTAGGAGAAGAAAAGAAGAAAAGTTGGGAAGAATTTACACGAAGAATGGAAACAGATGTAAGTGGCAGTAAAAGGATGCTGTATGGGCTTCTAAGAAGTAAGAGGAAAGAAAGAGTTACTACAAAGCTGGTGAAAAAGGAAGATGGAGAGTTGTTAACACACCCAGAAGAGATAAAGGGACGATGGAAGGAGTATTTCGATAAGCTATTGAATGTGAGCAATTGTACTGGTGAGATCGAAGTGACACAGCCTGACGACTCTATAATAGAAGATGATATAACAATGCTGGAGGTGGAATTAGCAGTACAGAAAATGAAGATGGGAAAAGCAACAGGGGTGGATGAAATCAGTGTAGAAATGATAAAGGCTGCTGGACCTGTTGGTATGCAATGGCTGTATCGACTGCTAAAGTGTGTGTGGAAACGGAAATGTGTACCAGAAGACTGGGAGAAAGGGCTAATAATACCAGTGTTGAAGAAAGGGGACAAGAAAGTGTGTGATAACTATAGAGGGATCACCCTCATATCACAGATAGTAAAAATACTGGAAAGGATATTAGAAAGAAGAATGAGAAGAAAGGTGGAAGGAGAGTTGCAAGAGGAACAGTATGGCTTCAGGAGTGGAAGATCCACAGTGGACCCAATCTTTAGCTTGAAGCAGGTGATGGAAAAGAACTGGGAATATGGAGAGGATTTGATCATGACTTTCATAGATCTGGAAAAGGCATATGATAGTGTCCCCAGAGAGAAGGTATGGGAAACCATGGTTAAGAAGAGACTGGGAAGAGAAATGTTGGAAATGGTGCAAGCAATGTACAACAACTGTGTTAGCAGGGTACTGACCCCAGTTGGAAAAACAGATTGGTTTAGGAACAAGACTGGACTAAGACAGGGGAGTGTGCTGTCGCCTCTTTTATTCATAATGGTAATGGATGAAATTGTAAAGGAAACAAAGGAAGCATATGGACATAAAGAAATGAAGTTACTGTTATTTGCAGATGATATTGTGGTCTGGGGAAGGAACACCGAAGAAGTGCAAAAACAACTAGATGCACTGAATGAAAATATTCAGAAGTATGGCCTGAAAATCAGTATAGAGAAAAGCAAGACCATGGTGATGACAAGAGGGGAAAGACAAGGAAAGGGCACTGTGAAAATTGGAAGTCAGAGTTTGGAAATTGTGGACACGTTCAAATACCTAGGAAGTGAATTGATGCAAACTGGTAGGTTGGACATGGAGATTGGCAGGAGGGTACAGCAGAGCAATGCATTCTATCAAAGTGTAAGAAAACTTGTTTGGGATAAGGAAGTACCAAGGAAAAGCAAGGAGGTAATGTATAAAATGTACTATGTTCCCATATTAACTTATGCAGCTGAGACTTGGACCCTGACGAGCAGGCAAGAGAGTAGAATCCAAGCCAGTGAAATGAAATTCCTAAGAAGTATGATAGGTAAGACAAGGAAAGACAGAGTGAGGAATGAAGATGTTAGGAAGGAAGTTGGGATGGGAAAACTAAATGAGAGAATTGAGAAGAATAAACTGAGGTGGTTTGGACATGTAAAGAGGATGGAGGAAAATAGAATACCAAGACAGATTCTGGAGGCCAAGTGCAACGGTAAGAGAGCAAGGGGAAGACCTAGAACAAGGTGGATCGATTCAGTGAAGTACAGCGTGAGAAAAAGAAGTCTGGACTGGGACAAGATCGTGGAAGAAGAATTGTGGAAGGAAAGAGGAAAGTGGAGAAGTGCCATAAATACCTCGACCCGGCAGGAGCTGGATAAGGGGAAATGATGATGATGATGATGATATACTGTATATTTCATTTGAGGCTGTTCTGCCTTTCAATATCCAGTCTATTCTGCAAGCCTCTGTTTGCGAACAAGTAGCCTCCATGATCCCGTATTTAACCGTTAGCACTGCAGCCTTCTCTGCTTCTACACCTTGCACATTAAATTTGTTCAACACTGAATCTAACCATCGCTTTCTAGTTCTACCTCTGATTCTCGTATAGTTCTTGCCCTTGAAACCTAGCTGGGCGGATATGCTTAAATTCCATGGCTTCGGCGAGCCAAGGCTTTCCCAGAGCGAGGCACAGTGTGCATCATTCCGATACACACAAAGTTAGGCGCCCAGCCCCATGTGTATCATATTGTCACACATGACATAGGCTCCTTCTTCAAAGCGTGAGGCTTTCAGATTCACACGTACATTGAAATAGCATAGTGTCTTCTTCTCCCTGGGGCTGTGGGACCGCAGGGCAGTGGTGGGTCGAATATTGTTTGAGGGCTGGCACCACTGCAAAGCCTTTTCTTGTCTGCCAGTTTTCCCTCCAAATTGTATTGTTTACTTCTAGTGCTGGTATGATATTGCAGTAACATGGATTCTGATGAGATAAGAGACGAAATCGGAATGTATTCAGATAGTAGTGAACTTAGTATTTTTAGAAATATGAGTGACTCAGATGATCCGACAGTGCACTTGGCAGACCTTGATTTCGACAGTACTGATAGTGATAATATTGTGATGGACCAACCTAACCTCAATGACGTGGAAATATTACAAGAGGAGGAACAGAATGAGAGTGTCATTTTGAAAACTGATGATGATGACGAAATAGTGATAACAAAAGAATGTGAAGTCATAATTTGGCAGAAGGTTGAAGGTAACTTGAGTACCTTTGATTACACTCCTAGAGAGCCACGAGGTGTAACCGAGACTGCTAATAATAAACTATCTACAAATTCGCCTTTGAATTTTATTCTCTGTTTGTTGATAGTGACATTTTAGATCTGTTGGTCAATGAAACTAATAGGTATGCTGAGCAAAGTATTGTTGATGCCATATCGAAGGAGAAAAAGTGTCCTATATTAGAAAAATGGAATGATGTTACAAGGGATGGCATGCTAACTTTTTTCGGTCTAGTGGTATGGATGGGTCTAGATCAAAAACCTAAACTAAGGAACTATTGGTCCAAAAATGCTATTTACCACAGTACATTATCCAAAGCTATGAGTCGTAATAGATTTGAAATGATTCTTAGTAACTTACACATTGCCAACAACGAGAGTGCCCTACCAAATGACAGATTGGCAAAAATAAGACCACTGGTCAGTGCACTAAATGTTAAATTTCAAAATGCCATGAATCAACAGGAGGAAATATGTATTGATGAGTCTATGATCCCTTTTCGTGGTAGGGTCAAATTTTGCCAATACATCCCAAACAAAAGGCATCGGTATGGGATTAAGTTATACAAGTTATGTCTGAAAGGTGGTTACACCTGGCACTTGAAAGTATATGCTGGAAAAGAAAACATCCCATGCGGTCAGTTAGCTTCTGCTACCACAGTTATGGAATTAGTGCGTCCATTGTTACGAGAAGGACGTACTTGATACACTGAAAATTTTTATACGAGTGTCCCACTGGCCCACCAACTACATGATCAGACACATCTAGTTGGAACACTTCGTAAAAACAGAAAAATAAACTCTAAAACAGTTGAGAAAAGTACACTTCCCAAAGGCCAGATGATTGTCAAGGAAAGCAACACCGGAGTAATAATGGGAAAATGGAAAGACAAAAGGGATGTGATGTTCTTAACAACAACACATGTTCCTGAACTGGTTGAAACTACTAACAAATGGGGTGTTAAAAGGAAACCATCTACAGTTTTGCAATACAATAGAGGAAAATCATTAATTGATGTTTCAGATCAGCTAGCATCTTATGGTACATCTGTACGTCGAGGTGTAAAATGGTACAGAAAACATGTGTTTGAGCTCTTGACTAATACAGCTGTTGTTAATGCACACTCAGTTTACAAGTCTACTGTTTTTGCACCAAAAGACATTGTATCATTCCGAGAAGACCTTGTTACTTACCTGCTTTTGGAACGTCTTCACAACAATGCGACAGACGACCTACCTTCGAACCACACTCTCCAAACCATTGAAGATAGGCCCAGAGGTAGATGCACTTCTTGCTACAAACTTTTATCAGCACGTGATGGCAGGAAACTAGCTGCTAAGAGATGTTGTCAAGTACGAACTATGTGCGTTGGTTGCCCAGAATTCAAGTACATGTGTATGTACTTTTTTTTCAAGAAACATAGATGTGTAAAGAAGTAGTCCAAAGTAAAATGTTGCTTTCAGTAAATTATAAAAGAAATTCATTGAAGGAATCTACTGAGTAATGTATGTATTTACACCTAATGCTGATTCCTGTGTACATTTAACTTTTTTGTAATATAACCTAGCCTATTGTAACGTAACTTAACACTAGTAACAAAAAACAATGTGAAAATTTATATGGAAGTGATAGAAATAACAAAAAATTAGCAAAAATTTTTAAATGTCCTTTTTTTGGGAAGGAGGAACAAATTGACGCACACGCAAAGTGCATACATACTTACTCATAGCCCATGTGCATCTTATTGACTCACACCTAATTTCGGAGCGCTGAAAATGGCAAAATGTTTGTAGTTGTTTTTAAGCACCCGTAGGCCACCGAAATAACGAGTTCATGCAATAGTAAGCCTTGGGCTGTGGGTGAACTTACCACCTTTCTAGCTGGGTTTAACGGTGTATCAATGTGATACACATGGGGCTGAGCTCATAACTTACCATGTATCAAATTGATACACATGGGGCTGAAAGTGTTAATCTCTTAGGTAATCTTTCCTCCCCCATTCTCTTTACATGAGCCCACCATCTGAGTATGCTCATACGAACAGCTTCATCTAGCATAAACCTGGTATATTGGCTTTCACAGCTAAGGAATTAAAACTCAGCAATTATTCTAGATTTATGCCGTGTCTTGCATGGGGTTTTGCCTAGGAACACCGAGATTGACTCATCAGCGGGCTCTTGGTGTCCATGCCCAGAACCCCCACAGGAGCGCTACCTCCCATCTTATGAAGCGCACATGCGCTTCTTTACTGCGAGAGCTAAAAGCTCAAGAAGCCTTTCACCTCCGTATAAAGGCTTCCAAAAAAAGGGTGCTTTGCAGTAAAGAAGCGCAGTTCAATTGCTTGTTTGTTTCCAAGGAGTCCCTGATCTGTCAGATGGGAGTGGGGCTCTGTCACTCTCATAGATCCGAGGCTTACTCAAGACATTGTTAGTAGGTTTAGAAAGTACAAGTGAAGCAGGTTGCTAGCCTTATATAGGGCCTCATGAGTTTCACCTCAGGAAATAAACAAGTTGTGTATCCCTAACCGCCTGAGCACAGGGTGGACCTGAGCCATGTTTAACATCTCTCATTTCTTTATTTTCTTTGGCGGCCGTCCCGGTAGACTCAGACGCCATGTGAGATACTTTCTGTCTGGACGTGCCTTGAGGCTCTCCGCCTTATTATTTAAAATGTAATGTTTTTCCTTTTTATTTAACATTGTTATTATGCCGAAGCCTTCCATTTACTCATGTAAGTAATACATCTAACCTTGTGTCCACTATGCTCATTTCCTAAATTTAACCTTTCTTTTTGATCTTCGTCGTGTGCTTGGATTTGCTGTGGAACCAATCGTAATGGCGGTCTCCTGTTTTATTTTGTTTGAGTCTTCGTTTAACCTTTTATTTGTGCCGTGAAATATATCTGCGAGTGATTTTGTGAGTGTATGTTTTTCTTGCTGCCAGGTGCATTGATGCTGTTTTGATTGGGCATATCTTCGAATGGGTCTCCCGTTGTTTGTGGACGTTGGCGTTTCGACCATTCTCCCAACACGAGGCATGACACCATATATTTTAGCCCTTATGTATTCCCTTCATTCCATGCTTCGTGCAACTGAATCACGGCGGTAACTTTAAGTAGGCCTTACCGTATTCAGCTCGAACTCGGAACGTAAGTTGGGGACCATATAGGTTTAGCATGTTTTGCTAGACTACCTACAAGCACGAGTTGCTTTGTGTTTTATTACTGCATCGTCGGCTGGCATTTTGTGTGTTTGATTGCGTGTATGTATCTTGATATATTTCACGGACACCTGACGTCATTTGTTTCTTCTTATAGTATCTTTGGTTTTGCTTTTCTTTTCTCTGGGGACTGCCAGCTCGATCGCATCCCCATTGCTCGCCACAGCCTCTGCGACACGCACACAGCCTCTTGTTTTATCTTTGCTATGCTTGTTATTTGTGGTCGTCATGACAACCATCCATCTCTAGGCTGAGAAGTGATTGTTGTTGACCAGCGACCGGCTCCATTGCCTCTTGATCATTTACTTCCTCCCTTTTTACATCGTTTTCACGGAAGTGAGCACAGGTATGAATTTAATTTGTTAACGTTATTTACTATCGTAAGTTATTTATTGTTATTTATATTTATCTTCCCCGTTTGAAAGTGACTGTATTTGACCCCTAGGGTACTCTTTTCTTTGAGTGTGTTATTCTGGCCGGTTTTTTTTGTGTGTTCGATTTCACTATAATTAAATTTCCATTTCTTTATCCATGTGTCTTATTTAGTAGTGTTTGACGATCGGGCTGCTCTCTCTCTCTCTTCAACCCTAGGCCTAACTTATTCTAGCTTTCTAGCACCAGGAGGGTATTCCTACCACTCGTCGTGGGACCACCTTCATGGAGTCTGGAGTCGCTCGGCACATCTGGCCTGCAAGTACGGGCCCAGCACAGGTCAGAAATTAACATCCATTTCCACTGCGTACTCCTTTCTTTTCTAGTTGGTTCCAGTGATGCAGCTAGGAGGCACGCCAAGAATATGTTTATTTTAAAAGGGCGGTGCAGACCACAGCTCATAAGTCCGAGAGGCCCACTCCCATTCCATAGTAACTCTTATCCCAACTGTCAGGACCACTTACTAGGCCACTCAGCCATTGCCCATGGTTCATGAACTAGGGCATGGCCACACCATGAACTATACCATACTCTGGGATGAAAAAGAAAAATTGCAAAGTGATCCTTTTCCTCGACAATGCAACTTACAAACCACATTTGATGCTTTCCAATGTCAAACTGGCCTAGTTTCCTTCCAATACAATCAGCATTGTTCAAGGAGTGATTTGCACTTCTAAGTCTCACTACAGGTGTTTAATGATGCAGTCACTGATCATAAATGTTAATAA
The DNA here is from genome assembly GCA_946902985.2 of Meconema thalassinum. Lineage (NCBI taxonomy): Eukaryota > Metazoa > Arthropoda > Insecta > Orthoptera > Tettigoniidae > Meconema > Meconema thalassinum. Next base: position 253,009,087 of record OX336393.1, read on the forward strand.
TTAGCTGACAACACATACTCTTTTGCACGCTCAATTTCCATTATGGATGCTGTTAACAGGATCGGTTTGGTGAAGAAGATGAAACCTCAAATGGTTGTCTAGTACTTAGCAACAGCGGGATTTGCAGAGGCTGATGACATCAGCACATGTGAGGAAGTGAGTAAAAATGCTGCAATGGTATCAATGCTAACTTAGAAAGAAACTAAGTATGCAATGTAGATAAATACATTCGCAGTCATGACCAGCTTGCTACTCACAACAGTTTTCAGTCTGCTGTACAACTTTTGGAGATCCACTGTGCAGAGAATCAAGTAGACGAAAATCCGAAAGATAAAGGCCAAGAAGGGGAAGAGAAGGAGGACAGGATCAAGTACACACTCATGAACAAGCTAATCAGTGTGTCACAGACGATATGAAATTTGGTGTCAACTCAAACTCACCATGGCTCTCCTTTACAGAGCTAAAAAATATATTGAAAAAGGTGCGACATCAAGGCAAGGATGTTAAAACAGGTTTCTTTGTTAAGACATCAGGAAGAAGAAGTAATACAATATACATTGCAATTAGACTGCTGTTCAGTGTTAGAAGTATGACAGTGTATGCTAAGATGAAGAGTAAGTAATAAAATATTTACATCAAGCTACTGTACATGTTACTATGAAATCGCCAAATCTGGACTAAAGAAAAAAAAGGTAAGAAATTGTAACATATTGTCTAATTTTGTTCAATCCAGAATTCCTTTTTCTGGTGCCAGTAGATTCCACTTTGGACTATTTTTCTGTCGTACACAGTTTCATTTTCTCATTTAACTAAGAAACTACCAATAAAGATCAAGTAGGCGGCTTCGGTGGCGTAGTTGGTAGCATGCTGAACTTGTATGCCCAAGATCGCAGGTTCAAGCCCGGCCAAAGTTATTGGATTTTTTAAGAGCATTAAAAATCCATCAGTACGCCTTCCTTCGGAGGGGGAAGTAAAGCCGGCGGGCTCATTTCATAGATTTATGGCATGTAAAAGAACCTTCCACTAACTACAAATTATTGTGTGAAGCAAAATTTGATTAATGCTCTATTATGTCCAATGTTCGCCATCAGGTGCCGGTAGTGGTGGCATCTAGTAGCCAAGTGCACAGCTAGGTGTCGATGGTAGCATCTGGTAGGAAAAGTAGGAACTACTTGAAATTGATCGTTTGCAGTCCTTACCTGAATTACAGATAACACACACTAATACAGTCATCAAAATTAACACTGGTTATCAGGCAGATTCTACACACACACAAATCACATGGGGCTACATGACCGCGTTGTCGAAGCCCCTAAACTGAGGAACCAATCAAAGATCAAGTAACAACACAAGCTCAAGTACTAAATAATTACTGAAAATTACCTCATTTCCACGAGATTTCAAAAGCTCAATTTCATCAGGGTTGAAGCTTGCCATAGAAATTGATTTCACACGATGAGGAGGAGTCAATCCACGACTGAAAAATAAAGTACAGACCATATTATTATTATTATTATTATTATTATTATTAACACCAAAAAAAAGAAATACATTTAAAGTGAAATGATTTCTAACCATGATCAATGGAAAAAACTAAAAAGGATATACTTGGATGACCATTAAAATAAAACAGTGGAAATAGTATTAGGCATTAACTGAGAAAGAGAAATGTAGCCAATTCGATTTGAATACAAGAAGGGCGGTGGATCAAAACAGACTTAGCAAAGATCTCTCCACACTGAAGCACTGAAAGAACGTAAAACCTGGAAAAGATAAAGAGAATGGTCACCAGCAGAGCTAGATGGTGATGCCTAATGTTCTGCGAGGGAACATCGCCCTAGGGTGATGCGAATGGTGCGCTGTCACATGTGGGTGGGGGGCTGGGCACAGAAAAGGCTATGATAGATTGTGTGCACAAAAAATAAAACCCGATCACCTTATTACCATTTACCTATCTGTAAAAATTAATTCTATATATCACTGAGCTGAGGTGTGCGCATCTCTAAGGTATAGTCATATAGAAGCGGCTTCGGTGGCGTAGTTGGTAGCATGCTGAGCTTCTATGCGCAAGATCGGGGGTTCAAACCCGGCCAAAGTCGTCGGATTTTTTAAGAACGTTAAAAATCCCTCAGTATGCCTTCCTTTGGAGGGGAAGTAAAGCCGGCGGTCCCACGTTATAGATTTATGGCATGTTAAAGAAACTTCCACTAATTACACCTGTGTGAAGCTAAATTATATATAGGTTAAACATTTGACTAATGTTCTTAGGTTCCTACGTTCGTCGTCAAGAGCCAACTGCGGTGGCATCTGGTAACTAAGTTCTGAAATAGTTGGTCGTTGACGGTGGCGTTTGGTGGCAAAAGTAGGAACTACTTGAAATTACTGTCTGCAGTCCTTACTTGAATTAAAACAGATACACACACTAATACAGCCATCACAATTAACACCAGTTATCAGACAGATTCTGCACACACCCAAAGTACACGGGGCTACATGACCACGTTGTCGCAGCTGCTAAACTGAGGAACCAACCAACCATAGTCATATAGAGTGAAATTCATGTCTAGAAATATAAATGAGTTGAAACCAATATCTACCTACATTTATAGTTCAGTCCACTGCAGCGCTTCTTTTGCTCACCACCGGCCGTTGTCTTGGCGTTCGTTGCGAGCTTGTGCATGTGGGTTGTGATTTATGTCTGTGGCAAGCTACGAGTGAAATTGAAACGTTATTGTTAGAATGTTGCTATTGTTAAATCATGTATTCTGTGCGTATACTAAATGTTGTTGTGTAATGTAAGATATTAGTAACATGATATTAGAAACAATATCATGTTAGGGTAAAAACACCAGTCATTGACATGGTCACCTATAGTTGACACTCTGGGAAACAATCATTAAAAATAAGGAGTGATGCCTGCCTGTTGCGTTCAAATTTAGGCGGCAACTACTTGGGAGCCATCTGGTGGTACTGGCTGAAAACTAGTCAGATGAGGTGTTATGGGTTGGAGAGGGACGTAGTTCAGTTATGGTCACTGTTGCAAGATAGGGCAGCACATGCTTTCTTTGTCAGTTTTCTTAAGCAGGTGAGTTTGTTTTAGTAATTATATTTCCTCGTGTTGGCTTACTTCAGATAATCCTGATATGTAGTAGAAAAGATAAACAGATGTTCTTTCCATTGTTGTGTTCACAATAGAAAAAAGGCGGGTAAAAGTAGGGTTAGGTTTGGGTGTCAATTATTGGTTCACTAAATCCTGCCTGTAACCCTTAATCGACACCCCCTGTCAATAATGGGTGTTTCCCATATGATTTCAATTTGAAATCTTTTTGTTACTGTCAGAATATACTTTAAATTTTGATCTTTTTGGTAGTCCTTTTGGATCATTTGAATGACCTATACCAAAGGATGACACGGGGTGTCAACTTTAGGTTTTTGGGGTGTCAACTATTGGCGATTGATTCCAAATTCCTATATCTTTATTTACTTAGCCTATTTTATCAATGTGTTTGGTCAGTAAGGTTTGGTCTTTTGACTAATATAGAGCTATCTTTCGTTTTAGGCCACAAAATGAGTAAAAAGTCTAGGAACATTCGGAATTATGCTCCGGAGCAAATGGAGGAAGCAATGGAGGACGTAAAAAATGGCTCTTCTGTAAAATCAGCTGCTAAACGGCATGGTGTGCCAAGAATTACCCTTATGTATAAGGTACAGGGCAAAATTAAGAAATCCCGAATGGGCCCAAACCCCATTTTATCCCCAGAGGAGGAATAGGTGCTCGTGACTTGGATAAAATCCTTGGCCAAGGCCGGTTTTCCAATTGTGAAATAGGAGTTAATAAACAGCGTTCAACAACTTTTAACTCAATTAAATAGGAAATCCCAGTTCAAATCTGGCCGCAAGTGGTTTAAATCATTTTTGAACAGGCACCCAACGATTTCCCTACCAACGCCAGAAAACCTACAACATCGCGGGCATTGGTGTCGGCAGAAGACCTACAAAACTGGTACAGAGAAATATATAATTTCCTGCGTGATGAAAATGTTTTGGACGCCCTAGCTAATCCAATGAGGGTATTTAATGCCGATGAGACAGGAGTCTCTTTGAATCCAAAAGGAGGGAAAATTTTAGCTAAGAAAGGAGATAAGAAGATTTACCAAAAGGTGAATCCAGATGACAAGGAATGTTTAACTGTCATGATAACAGCTAGTGCAGCAGGTGTGATGGCCCCTCCATTAATTGTGTTTAAATATGAAAGGATCCCATCAGAAATTGCAACCAGCATTCCCGCAGATTGGGGAATAGGTCGTTCAGAAAGTGGATGGATGACCGGAGCACCTTTTTATGAGTTTGTCAGCAATGTATTCTACCCATGGCTGATCAGCGAAAACATCGATCTTCCTGTAATTCTTTTCCTCGATGGGCATTCCTCACACATGACTCTCCACACTAGTGAATTTTGTTCTGAAAAAGGGATAATTTTAATAGCTCTTCATCCCAACGCAACACATCTGATACAGCCGATGGATGTTTCAGTTTTTAGATCATTGAAAGGCCGCTGGAAAGAGAAAGTTCATTCATGGAGATTAGAAAATATGGATTCGCCGATTCTGAAAAAGAAAGATTTTGCACCAATTCTAAAAGTGGTTCTTAATGACATCCCTTTCACAGCCATTCAGAATGGCTTTAGGAAGTGTGGTTTGGTGCCATGAAATCCATCCACTGTGATAGAGAACAATACAGCACTTAAGGTATTGGAAAATATCATTGGGAAAGAAAAAATATCAACTTTTCAAGGAGTCGAAGAATGGAAAGGAGAAGTAAAGGATACATCATTATTTTATGCATGGAGAGAGATCAAAACCAAGAGTAGGCCTGTTGGTTACAATGTGATCCCACAACTTGAGAAAAGCATCGATCATTTGACTGAGCATGAAGAATCACCAGAACCAGTGCCATCAACCAGCAAAACTATCGATTTAACACCAAACAGAATCCCCAGGAATGAAGGTGTAGTGCCATCAACCAACAAAACTATAGATTCGACACCAGACAGTATCCCTAGGAATGAAGATGCAGTGCCATCAACCAGCAAAACTATCGATTTAACACCAAACAGGTTCCCCAGGAATGAAGGTGTAGTGCCATCAATCAACAAAACTATAGATTCGACACCAGACAGTATCCCTAGGAATGAAGATGCAGTACCATCAACCAGAGAAACTGTTGACACAACACACAAACGGATCCCTAATAATGTCCCCAGTCCATTTAAAAATGTACTTTTCTGGCCAGATGTTTCTACGGTGCAGAAAAAGAGGAAAAGAGAAACATTACCATCCGTTGTCACTTCAAAGTCATGGCAGGAGTACCACAAGAACAAATTAAAGAAAAAGTTAGATTTAGACGAAAGCAAGAAACTGAAGGCTATTGAAAGGCAAAAGAAGAAGGAACAAAAAGAAGAAGCAATGAAATTAAAAAATATGGCAAAGAAGACTGCAAGGAAAAGGAAGAAGCAGTGTGAAATAATATCTTCAGAGGAAGAAGAAGAAGAATGGATTCCGTCTGGAAGCAGTATTGATGATGTGAGTCTCCATCTCACAGACCAGTCCGAAACTGAAGATTTCGACCTTCAGCACGAAGATGGTGTCGAAGATTTTCCATTGTCCCCAAAGTTGGATCCAGTGACTTGCAATGAAACTTCCCCTGAATTGGAAGGTGAAGGCAGTGTTTTAACAGTGAATGAGCCAGTGGAAAAACCTCTATTAAGTGAGAGGAAGTTTATCAAGACGTTGTCTTGCCCTGATGATGGTACTCGTAAAACAATCCAAGAAGGAGCTTTTGTTGTTTATCAAATAAGAAAAAATAAGAAATACTTCAAATATGTTCTTCAAATAACAGAGGTTCTTGATGAAAATTGTGCCACAGCGGTTACTCTCAACCCCCTCAATCCTTTAAGAAATGTTTTCATTAAAAATGAAAGTGATAAAAGGAATGTCTCTGTGGATGACATCCTTCAAATTCTACCTAACCCATTAACTTTTGGCAAGCCAAGCTCAACGACCCATTACCAGTTCCCTTGTTCAGTTGATGTGGATTGGTAGATCATTCACTGAAGCAGCAGATAAGTCGTTTCTAGAAATACATTTGATTTAAGCTGTGTAATTTTTGTACCAACAATTATAACTACTATATATCTGTGTGGTTGAGATAGCCTATCTCTGATATATTAATACAATGTAAGGTATCAAGAGGATGCTGCTGTGTGTTTATGTAAGACTTATTCCTTATTAGGAACTTTTGTAATTTTGAGTTGAAGTATCTGATATCATTGACAATATAAGTAATTTAGTTATATTTTAGTCACTTATTATTAGTTATATTCTTGTGCTTATTTCTAATAAAATTGATAATGAATTTAGCCTAGCCTAGTTATTTTCCTTTACTGTCAACCATTGGTTCTGAAAGGTGTCACCTATTGGTGTTTTGAGATTTCTGGCGTGTCAATGACTGGTTCAATTTTTACATTTGAAACAAATGAAATATTCCAGCTAACAACTAAGGTTAGAGTTAAAACAAATATATCCTGTAAAAGAGAACAGACTGTAGATTATATTAACACATCAGAAGGAGGTTCAAATGGAAAATGAACAGGAGTAGATTGAAATGAAGTAGAAATTTCTCTTAAGGGTGTCAACGACTGGTGCTTTTACCCTAGGCATATTTTGTTTGCGTGGATAATAATCATACCTAAGTGCAACTTACATCCCTATAAGCATGCAATATTAATAATATTCTAGGAATGTTCTAGTAATATTCAAATAGTATTATAATATCACTGGAGTGTTCCTAGGATATTATATGTTGAATTCGAATAATATTATAGGAGCACTATACAAGTGAGTGAGGACCTTCCCTATAGAACGGAGTCTCACAGAGGCGTTGCCGCAGACAGGCGTATCCTGAGAACTTAGCTATAGAACAAAACAACGAAATTTCCTAGTGGAAACTTATCTTCTCGAGAAGTAGTTTGCAGTAAATTTGTTCGTAAGTTTCAGCGCCGTGCAATTTCTACTCTTGAAGGAACCTCAAACAAAAGGTATACAGAAACAATCCGTGTACTCTGGAGGCTCTCGAGAACGAAATAACTGAACTGATATGAAATATCAGTGAGGATGAATTACAGCAAGTGTACCAAAACTACCTACGTCGGTGAAATGTGTGTTTAGGATTAAAGTACAGCATTTCCAGCAACTACTCTGTAATATTATGATGTAAGTAATTCTGATTATTAAATAAATATGTTAAAAAGTGTAAATGAGGGGCAGATGACCTCATAGTTCTGCCCCTTTAAACAACAATAACTAACTAAAGTGTAAATGTATTAAACAAGTTAGGCACTACGCTGCTGCTAGCCCCAATGCCGTGCAGGACACGTTGCACTAAACAGTCAACCGGCCGCCACAAGGCCTCTGCAAGTCTCCATTCTATAGGGAGACAATATCAAAATAATTCCTGAAAAGTCCAAATTAGAAACCACGTGTGCAGATTTAGAAATAAGTTTAACTGATGGGAAAAAATGTGACATAACATGTTGTGAATTGGTTGAGGGACTTTTACACTTGAATCCATTGTTGAAAGAGCTTGAATCAGCAGAAGCATTAAATGATTTTAAATTTATTAAACAAAATGGTTGGCAGGATATATTGCCAAATTTATGGACAGCACTTCGAATGTTGTTAACCATACTTGTAACTGTCGCTAATGAACAACGAAGTTTCAGTAAATTATAACTTATAATAACTTATTTACTTTCAACCATGTGTCAGGAAACCCTGTCAAATCTGGCAATTTTATCTACAGAAAATAGTATTGCCCAGGACTTGAATTAGTCAAAATTATTTGTAAAAATTTTAAGCGCAAGAGCGGGGAAGGCGGTAAATTTAGTTATTTTTTCTTAATTCGTTTCAATTTTAAATAAATTTACGATGTAAATTTGACGTAAGCATGATGTGAGCGTTGTCTGCGACAAGCAGTTGAAATAAACCTTTTCAAAGAAATATTTATTTTTACTGTCATTGTTTCTCATCCTCACTACTGCCATACTGAGTTACAAATAATGCTAAAAATGTATGTTATCTTTAATCTCTATGTACAGTTTAGTCTCCACAGAGGAGGGGAGCACTGCAATGAGATCTCGCACCACCTGAAAATCTTGCTGGGGCTGCCTCGGAGGACAACTGTATCAGTCAATTCAGAACTTGGCTTAATAATAATCCTTTTTTTTTTAAGATAGCAATCCTAAATCTTTCAATTCCACAAACCATCTGTCTTGACATCAGTCATAGGTAATTGATATTACAACTTGTCAGTTGGTCAACACAAAGTAATGGGACATGCAAAAATAACCTGAAAAAAAATTACATGTGATTAAAATACAGGCTATATTTGTTTTGGACTACAGAAGTGGGAGAAAACTAAGGGATGACATGTTTCGCTCATCAAGTGAGCATCAGATCCAAATATATACAAGACAAAATAGCTCTACAAATCACTGCCAAACCTACAATGACACCCACTAACAGTCACTGCCCTCCAAAACAATTATATATACTGTAACTTTTTTCAGGTTATATTTTACTGGGTCTAATTGGGATTAATTTGTATTGACCAATTGAAAAGTTGTAATATCAATATTAATAAGGCAACACTGAAAAAATGTCTTCAAAGCTACCTATATTCTTCTCTGGTACAAATAAGCTTCAAAAAATAAGGTGACAAGAGCTTGCATGGAAAAACTTTATTTTATTAGAAGAAATAAGGATACATAGGTGTTGGAAGGCATTACTATTTAACATAATCAGCATTCATGTCCAACGAATTGTTCCGAAAGTACAGCAAGACATCAATCCTGACATGGAAGCAATCTGTGTCCAGTCCCTGAAACCATGCCATGACAGCATTTGATATCAGTGATGGACATGCTTGGCTGGCCTTATTGTTCTTCATCTTTCACATTTGTACTGCTGTTATGAAACTCAGTGCACCAAAGCCAAACCTGTTTCCATGACATTTGGATAGGCTACAATAGTTCACCTCATCAAGTTGCTGATGAATTTCTGTTGATAAGATGCTCTTCAAATGCAAAACTGGATCATCCTATGCACTTTCACATTTGACAATGTTCCAATGCATGCAGCCATCTTTCAACTGATATTGCAAGGATCTGATGCACCATACAGTATACTAATGGCTGCACAATAAAGCTGTCGGAATATTCAAACACGAGGAGGAATATGTCATCCATGAGAGTTCTTGTCATCAAATTTTTATGAAGCTACCTGTTATAACACATTTACAGGATTGCCACATGTCCCATAATAATCAAAACTATCCCAAAATCAAATACTATGTCCTGTATCTATATTGGGAACATCCTAGAATTTGAGATCTTTTCATTATTTTAATCCCTAATTTATTACCATTTGCTATAATAGCTAATATTAAGTTATTTCCAAGAAATAATTAGGTATCAGTATTGTCAATCAGGGGTGACAGAAGGTGTTTGCGATTCAGGAATCAAGATTTATCCTAATATAGGCTATAGTACGGTAATATCATTAGGACTCTTTATACTTTTTCAGCATTTATGAATTTCATTTGCATTATGTAAAAGGCATGACATGCTATGACATAAGGTGGAATGTCTCTCTGATTATTCCCTCCAATGCTATGGAACATGATCTCCAAGGAGATTACGATGCATTCTTCTCAAATCTTCTTGACGTTCTGCCAGTCACATTGCAAGCGAGAAGGATGTTCCAGTTACATGTTCAAAGGTGTCAGTCTAGCATGTGACAGTTCATCCATGATCTTTCTTTCATGAGACAAGCAGTCTTTCTAGACTTCCTTCTCCATGTCGTACAATGTGGTCTATGAATTGCAGAATATTTTGTGTACATTGTTGACTATCTCGTCCTGATGTGTAGCTCCTTCAAAAGAGATTTGAGTCAAGAGCTGTCAAAGGAATGCAACACATCCTTCTACACTTCATATATCCAAGGCATCAGTTTTCTTTATCTCTGAACAACAAAGAGTCCTCATCTCAGCACCATAGACAAAAATGGAAAAAAAAAAAACTGTCTCGAGTAATGTGAGAAAGAAAGAACAAACTTTCCAAAAATGTGACAGTTGTGTCACTCATGACATTTCAACTGATTGGAGAAATAACATTTCAAAGCCAGTTTCAATTTCTGTTAACATCATGTTCTTGATAAAATTTTGGCCCTGTCATTTTTTTTTTTTTTAATGTAGATTTTCAGTCTCATTTCAGTGTTTATAGATGTTACACATGAAGAGTTCTCATTTCCATTGCAATGAGAGAGCAGTGACATCTTAATATCAGATATTTGAAAATGTCCTATATCCAACAGAAAATCCTCCATCCCATCCATCAAGTACAGATTTAATGATGAATTCAATGTACATGCTAAGAGTATTGGTGACAACCTACAATCTTGAAGAACATCTTTTTTGAGTTTTAAAATTTACAGAAATCTTACTGTTGATTCTCATAGTAACTATGTTTGTTTCATACAGGTTCCTTATCAGTCAGATGTGGTGTCTGAAAACACCCATTTCCAAAAGCACCAGTCCGAGTTTTTCCCTTACTGAAGCCAATGAAACATATGGGATTTGGTATTCCCAGCTATTTAATCGACTGATGTTAAGCAGTTGTTTTCTATTTCTCTTGGCTTTAACAAAACTGGCCTGCTAAGGTGGAATCTGTAAAGCAAGGAAAGTCTTAAACTTATCCTTCAGGACGTGTGGCATGATATCGCTGACATGAGAAGGGAGCATAAGGCCTGTTTTAAAAATTTTAAAATCATATTTGGTTGTGGAATCTTCCTTATGGAAAGGAGCAAAAATGTGTCAGACCCAATCATTTGGCCAACTGCCAAATCTACATATCGTCGCTCCGGAGAATGATGCAACTGCAAAATTTGGTCAAATGGAGTTATGTGGTCGTCTGGTTTTGGAAATACCTAACGCGCACGTGTGAATATTGTTCGAACTGTAATGTTCAAGGCCGCTACAGGGTAATTGCGTCGTAGAAATGTTAGCTGTTTGTGACCGCACTTCAGAGCAATATCGCCGCATGTCCCAGTGCTGACTTTTGACTTCGTGAGAGATCCTTCGTGTCAGTTGCAACAATGACGTAAGTGTGCTTGGTGTCATTGTTCATCTAACAAATTGAAAACTTTGCGTCTTAAGTGTTCTTTTCACTGTTGTTGAACTCCACCGTCCGTTCAATTGTACGTCATAACTGTTCTTGATGCCAATGTTAACAAGAACGAGATGTCTTAACGTTCCTAATACCAGGTGTTATTCATTACACTAAGTACCATTAAGGGTCATATTGACCCCAATCAGTGAATAAACCTTTATGTGTTGAAAATAGAAAACATAATGAAACATCTTTGAGTACAGTTGACTCCGAGGGATAATGTCATAAATGTTGAACATTACATTTTTTAAAACAGCAGAGATTTTAATATCAAACGTGCTCTTGGGCCATTTAGACCCAAATGGTAATAGGAGGGTTAAACAGATTCATGTCAACTTTCGTTTATATCAATTTTGGGAACTAGGTAGTTTGCGACCATTGTGATATTCTGAGATCTTACCTTTTATGATTGAAAGTGTTCGTTGCTGTCACAGGGTGAAAATGAGCAAACGAACTAAGGAAATTATGCGTCTTGTTCGTGGTCAGGAAACGGAAGAGAACGGAGGTATAATGGGGAAATTGTTCCACGTCAAGTAAAATGCAAATTGTACGTGATACTTCAATTTCAAAGGTCAGTAATGCGGAGCCACAGGCATCTAACACACAACATAATCTCGCAGCCAAACAGGTAACTGAAAATTCATATTATTGTGTGGTTCAAAGTTCAACTGCAACAAAAGTGGATTTGAAAAACCTAAAATAACACCCTCTAGGCTCGATAATAGTTGTGATGATGGTTCAGATGTGTTTTCGTCAAGCTCAAGTGACAATTACGAACCATCTAGTAATGACGAATCGTGAAGTTCTGATTGAATGTCCAACATCACCATAATTCCTGTGAGTCAACAATTGTTAAGCGAGAGAGGACTCACTGAAAATTCTCCAACAAAGAGAGGCAAAAAAAGAGTGCAAAATGTTAATAAGTGGTGCCAAGTTCACGCAAAAATTCTGAGTAACTCAGGGAAAATGCGTAGCCTACATCTAGAACGGGAAAAATCGTTGAGGCTCGTAAGATACGCGCTGCTTGTGGAGATAAATGTATCCTCTCTTGTTCAAAGAAGTTGTCGGAAGATTACAGAAATCAGCTGTTCATGAGTTATTGGGGCCTAGGTTCGCTGCAACGACAAAGGAACTTTTTGAATATGTGCATAGAACAACTTGTTCTGATATGGGCACATATCTGCCCGAGAACCTGGAAAGGCGAATTGTGCTTATAATGAATAATGACCAGAATGTTCGTGAGTGCAAAACATTTTTTGATTAACACTTTGGGAATAACCGAAAGGACAATTCGTACTGTGATCACAGACAAATTCACTAGCACTGGCAGGGTGTCTGACGACAGAAGAGGAAAACATGACAACCGTAATAAGACTGACAAAGATATCTTGAACTCAGTGATGATGATGATGATGATACTTGTTGTTTTAAGGGGCCTAACATTTAGGTTATCGACCCCTAATGTTTTGGATGATCGTGAAATACAATTAGCAGTTTATGATTTACTAGCCGTTTTACCAGTGCCAATAGGATAAACATCGGCCTTTCTCTACAAATCGAGACCCAACTATTACTTTGTCCGTCAACCTTTATTGTATGCAGTTACACTCATTTTTAATCCATTTCACCTGGTTTTCTAGTGACCAAAAAAGTATTGTATTTTTTGTTGTTGTAGGTAACCGAAATTGGATGTGTCAAAAGCCTTTGTTTCTTTTGGCATGAGCGACTCGGAAACAGAGGCGTGACTGAAATAGGAACTTGCGTGTTTCAATTTTCACGAAAGCGAACAGCTATCTTTATTTGCCAACAAATAGGGCCTATGTATAAACTGTTCATTAAAGAATGTTTTAGAATGTAATTTCTGAAACGAGGTTTTTTTTGTTCCTGATACTACTGACAAACTTCATTACACATTGATCACAGTTTCAGAAGAACAATGACGCATTTGCAGGAAAGGGGCCAAATTTGAGCGAAAATAAATAAATTATTTTGAAAACATTTTTGTACCTTCTAATGAGCTTGTATATGTTACAATTTTCCCTGGTTACAATTTCCTACAAAACTAATCTTTTGTGTAATTGAATGGTAACAAAAGATCAATCGATTTTTCGCTTCTCCTGTACAATTGCAGTTTTGGCAGTTATGTCATTGTTATTTCGGAACGACAATATCATGTTATAAATCTCAGTTAAGATCCTCACACCAATGTCATTACTTTGAGTAATTCAACTGTTATATTATCGCTGCTTGCGAGGTTTTAGCTGGACTACAGCTCTTCATATTTCTTGAAGAGAAATGTCTGGTTCAATTTCAATATCTTGTGTTACTAACACCATTCGGGACTTGTCTGGCTGATATAAGATTGCTACAGCATATACAGTATATGTTGTACAAGCTCATATTTCCCGGCTAAATACGTTAACTTCAAAAGAAGAAAAATAGGGAAACCTAATACCTGGATGAGCCTCGTACATGAAAGATGACCCATAACTTTCCATACATTCTTGATTTACAAAGCTATTATACGATACTAAAATTAACAGAGATGTCGGTATAATTAATGTTTTCACCCTTCCCCTTTAAACAACAATTTGTAGCCTAGATTACACAGGGTTGTTACGAGACCAAGATTTGCATTTTCCCTGACCACCAATACTTTATTCTGATCATCGTATGAACATATTTTAAAAATAAAAGCTGTCGAATTGATCAAACGATTGTTACTGATTTACATCTTCCAAATCCCACGACATATGATGTTTTATTTTTTTAAATACACGTCAATGCTAACCTTTCATCGTCGTCGTTTATTTTTTTCCAGCTACTGTATTACACGAGATTTGTAAGCTATTTCATACAAAAAAGTGTTTCTTTTCAGAGATTGTAAAGAAAAGGCTTAAAGAAAGAATTTTAACAAAAAAGCTAATTTTAAGAATTAGCCCAGTTTCAGATGCCATGAGCACTTCAAAAGGCATGGAAAAAAAACTGGCTACATCTGACTTTTTAATAAATTACCGGTAATCGGTTATGCTAAAAGAAATAACACTGACAAATTACAAAAAAATGAAATAAATAAAAAATGGATGCAAAGAACTTTATTTTTAACTTCTTTCTTTGTCAGTACACTCAGATCACAATGAAACTTCTTACATTCAAAAAGTTATTGCAATTGTTATAACTAATGACATAAAAACTATGAACTAATAGTCAAATAATACGATGGGTAAGTAACGTACACGGCACGGATTCTTTCAAAATTATTGCTAAGGTAAGAAAGAAATTTAAATTTAATAAAATCCCTGATCTTGCAGAAAATTTCCCTGACCATATTTTTTCCCCCTGACTTTTCCCTGACTTCCCTGACCTGTAACAGTCCTGTTACAGTTAAACTTCAAAAGGCTACCAGGTTTCACAAAATTACATTCAACTGTTAACAAATAGCCTACCTTATGACCAATCATGCATGGACAGAGATAAAACAAAAGAATGTCTTAATATAAGACAAACACATCAATGACATAACTCCCAACAAAATTTACACCAATACAAGTATATAAAGATATGAACTTAGTCATGATGTTGGTTCTGTAATGTCATAATAATATGCCAATCTAAAAGAAACATAAATTTATTTTTTCTGTTTTGTCAATACAATTAAATAATTAAAATTGGTACTTGTTTCAAACCAACTGCCAGTCCTTCTTCAGCAAATTATTGATTTTTAAACTAATAAATCCTCAAATCTTAAATCTATGACCTAATAAGGTGATTAGACCCTGGTGAAACTGAAGGACTGTTACCGTAAATATTTAACCAGCATCAGTGTCTGAAATCCTAGAAAATATTTTAAGAGTTGTCATACTTTCCATTAGATCAGTGATGCACACCTAAGTGCTCCCAGTGAAGTAGAGGGAGTGAATCTTCCTGCTTATAAATATATAATAATAATTTATAATTAGGGCCCGGATTTATATGCACTAAAACCCTGAAAATATGCATGCAAATATGCACTAAAAAGTTAGAATATATGCATGGAAAATAATGAAATATGCACTTAAAACATGCAATTTTATTCACTTACCTATTTACAGGTATCATTTGTTGCAAAAAGAAGCATCACAATAGGTAACTAGTAGTCTTTCAATGTTTTCTGGAGACAAACTATGTCTATTGTCCGTCAAAATGAGTTCATAGGCTGAGAATGATCGTTCTACATCAACTGACGTGATTGGACAGTACTTATACACGGGCACCAAAGATTCGGAGCATACATCTGGCAAGGATACCCTAGTTCCACTCAAGTATTGACTAATTAACTTAATCTTCTTCAGTCCTGGGTTCGAATTCAACACCTTTTCTAACTTGCATTTAATCTTCTCTCCAATTGCGCCTGGAGCGGAATTTAATGAAGATGCAGCTTTCTCAACGAGATCAAGTGATTCATGGAGGGGAGTACCAGAAGATTCTAAGCTCTCAATGGCTTTTGGAAGTTTAGAAAAATGTGCATGAATGAAATTCACTTCTTGATAAACAGTAGTGGTTTCAAACACAACTTTTGCATCACGGACACACGCAATATGCAAGTTTTGTAACCACTTCTTTCACTTCATTAAAATTCTCCTGATAAAATGATACTGCAGATAACCATGTCCCCCACCTAGTCAGGACAGGTTCAGGAGGCAAAGGAACTTCAGGTAGACAATCTTTGTAGAACTGGACACAAGCTGGTGCTTTCAGAAACAGCTTCTTCCCACATCCAATTAAATTGTTAACAGCTGGAAACTGTGTGCGTATTTCTTCTGCAATGCGGTGTAATCCATGCGCTAAACAGGTAACGTGTATGAGTTTCGGATAAAATACTTGGAGGGCCTTTGCTGCTTTCAACATATACGAAGCTGCATCTGTGAGCAGTACAAGCACTTTACAACAATTATCCTAAATTTCAGATGGCCACAATAGTCGCAGAGAATTATTTACAAATCTTGCTATTGTGCTATGGTTGGTTTTCTCTAGTACTTTACCAACCACGAAATTTGCTATGTAACGGCCACATGAATCCGTTGTCTCATCCACCGATATCCAGACATTTTTTAAAAATTCATATGCGAATATGCATATTTTGACATATTTTGAGGTTGAGTGCATATTCTAGACGTAACAGCATATTCCGGTATATATGTCTGAATTTAAGGACGATTACAAGAACTACTAAAATAAATCTGTTATGTGCATCCCTAGCTAGTTGCCTAACGGATCAATTCCAGGGTAGATTCATATAGTGGAGGTAGGTAATTTTTCCTAAGAGTTGATTCATCTGGTATTTTTTGATTTACACAATATTTCTCAAGAAATGATCGCAGAACTGGATTGTTTAATTTATTCCATGGAATGTTGCTGCATACGAAAGCCCTACAAAGATCATTTGAAAATGTATTAAGAATACCGGACTTAGGCTTTACCTGCGTAAGAAGTAGTTGTTGTGGTGTGCTGTTCTTCTCCTCCTTTGCTTTAATATGTGCAGTTGTTTTTGAATGCTGTTCAAGCTGAAATTTCTTTTCACATTTTACTTCCTTTGAGCAAACTTGACAGTACACGATGACACCATCTGTTAAATAGTCCCTATTACCCGACACCCACTGATTTAGTAAATCTCTTCTCCTGCTCTTTTTCTTAGGCATTTTTAGAAACTAACACTTGAGATGCAGGGCAATAAACTGGAACGTAACTAGTGAACTGAAGATACTTCTGTCCTGACCAATTGCACAACCCCCTGAGATTATTATCTACTGTGGTAGAGAAAGGAATTCCGGGAAGTCCAGCCAGCCTGCCTACCCATACCTAAGCTATATGTTGCCATTGTCAGTTGTGAAAGTAAAGTGCCGTTACACAGAGAGTCGAAAACACCAATTAGTGAGGGATGCACATAATATAGGCAACTAGCTAGGGATGCACAAAACAGATTTATTTTAGTAGTTCTTGTAATCGTCCTTAAATTCAGACATATATACAGGAATATGCTGTTACGTCTAGAATATGCACTAAACCTCAAAATATGTCAAAATATGCATATGTACATATGCATTTAAAAAAAATCCGGGCCCTATATTTGAACATCCAAGAAACTTAGGCTATTTGTTAAACGGTTGCCTGTTAGAAAGTCATCAATCTCGTTTAACTTTTGTTAATGACTATGATGATCTATTACGTTCACCATCAATTAAACAACCTACAGCTCCAACAGAGAAAATCCATAGCGTTACTGGGGATCAAACAACGTTTAACACGCCTAGTAATCCAATACCTTATTAGTATAGGCTACATATTTTACTGTACAGAGAAAGCACCTTCAAATGCCAACTAACCTCGCTGGGATCAATGCTGCTACCTTGGGCACAGCAGGCAAGAACATAACCGGTACACCATTCAGTCAGTCAAAAATCAAAAAGAAATACACCGTAGTGTATGTCCATGTTTTACATTTTAACTTCCTGAACAGGAAAATAAAATACAGGCTACATTAGAATTATTAATATATTGTGCGAGAAGTAAAATACAGGGCGTCAGGGAAAGTTCTCCGCAGTGCCTACAAGCTGCTGCGAGAGATTAAGTCACCAGTTACGTTGGCAGCACGTCTGTCGCTTGTATCATAATAAACAAACAGTAAACTTTATACTCACCACAGCCATTCATAACATACTGTTGCACTCTTCCAATAATCTAACTATACACACTGATGATTTCGACAGCCCACACATGTGGCCTTCACCCTATCAAGGACACTGTGCTGCCAACTAAACTGATGACGCAACTATACACACTGATGATTTCGACAGCCCACACATGTGGCCTTCACCCTATCAAGGACACTGTGCTGCCAACTAAACTGATGACGCAACCTCTCACAGCTGCTCGTAGCCACTGCGGAGAACATTTCCTGGCGCCCTGTAGTACAGTATATCAATAATAATCTCGATATTCCAAACTAAGGAAGGAAGAAATTGAGGAAAGGATATACATTATACTGGAGTGGTGGCCAAGAGGCAAAAATTGGTGTGGGACTGATAACCTCGAAACAACTGGAGGAGTATGTTGAAGTGGTAGAGTGTGTGAGTGACAGAATAACGAAAATTAGAATGAAGATGAAGAATGACATGATGGACTTCATACAAGTGTATGCACCACAGACTGGAAACAGAGAAGAAGATATTGAAGTATTCCTGGAGGATGTAGAAAGAGTAATTTCAGAATTTCAGATGTAGAAGTGGTGATCATGGGAGATACGAATGCTCAAGTCGGAAACGAGAGACAAGGAAAAGAAGAAGTCATTGGACCATATGGATATGGGAAAAAGAACCGGGAAGGAGAGGAACTTGTAAACTTTTGTGAAAGGAATGGACTGATAGTGGGCAAGTTAATTCATGGTTTCGGAAGAAAAACAGCAGGAAAATTACGAGATATGGATGGGATGATAGAAGAACAAAATCAGTAATTGACTACTTTCTGGTGGAAAGGACAAATCGCAGAAAGCTGATCGATGTGACAGCTTTACCAGAAGAAGCATTTGATGGGGACCATAGAGCTGTGGTGGCAAAATTTAGATGGGGAAAATTGGAAAACCTAAAGGAGATCAGAGAAAGTAAAATAAAAGTAGGCCTATGGAAATTGAAAGACAAAACCATACAGGAAGATTTTCAGGAGAGATTGAAGCAACAAATCCCAGTTACTGAAGTGGGAAATGTAGAAGAGGAATGGTCCCACTTTAAAAAGGCATTTGCTGGTGCAGCAGAGAGTGCTTGTGGTAGGACGTCAACAAGAGTGAAAGAGAAGGAGACACCGTGGTGGAATGAGGAAGTGAGGAAAGCAGTGAAAGAAAAGAAGTCTGCATGGAAAGAATGGAACCGAGATCAAACAGAAGAAAGCAAAAGGAAGTATCACGACAGCAAACGGAGGTGTAAGAAAGTGGTAGGAGAAGAAAAGAAGAAAAGTTGGGAAGAATTTACACGAAGAATGGAAACAGATGTAAGTGGCAGTAAAAGGATGCTGTATGGGCTTCTAAGAAGTAAGAGGAAAGAAAGAGTTACTACAAAGCTGGTGAAAAAGGAAGATGGAGAGTTGTTAACACACCCAGAAGAGATAAAGGGACGATGGAAGGAGTATTTCGATAAGCTATTGAATGTGAGCAATTGTACTGGTGAGATCGAAGTGACACAGCCTGACGACTCTATAATAGAAGATGATATAACAATGCTGGAGGTGGAATTAGCAGTACAGAAAATGAAGATGGGAAAAGCAACAGGGGTGGATGAAATCAGTGTAGAAATGATAAAGGCTGCTGGACCTGTTGGTATGCAATGGCTGTATCGACTGCTAAAGTGTGTGTGGAAACGGAAATGTGTACCAGAAGACTGGGAGAAAGGGCTAATAATACCAGTGTTGAAGAAAGGGGACAAGAAAGTGTGTGATAACTATAGAGGGATCACCCTCATATCACAGATAGTAAAAATACTGGAAAGGATATTAGAAAGAAGAATGAGAAGAAAGGTGGAAGGAGAGTTGCAAGAGGAACAGTATGGCTTCAGGAGTGGAAGATCCACAGTGGACCCAATCTTTAGCTTGAGGCAGGTGATGGAAAAGAACTGGTCATGACTTTCATAGATCTAGAAAAGGCATATGATAGTATCCCCAGAGAGAAGGTATGGGAAACCATGGTTAAGAAGGGACTGGGAAAAGAAATGTTGGAAATGGTGCAAGCAATGTACAACAACTGTTGATGTTATCCAATAACTTTCTTCTTCTGTAACATTTCATGTTACAATGTTGGTGTTCTGTGTTACTCGTGTGTCTTTGGTGTTCAAAATAGTGTCCGTTAGTAATGGCTAACTAATGTAGGCTATATTGCAGTTTGTTCATAAACAACTTACTATTCAGAGTATTCCAAGTGTTATCTGGTAATTTAACTAAAGACATCAATAGGTTATGGGCCCAGATACGTGTTGAGAAATTAAGTGTGTGATAAAACGTGTCGTCGTTGTATATTTCTGTTCGAAATCTCGACAAAGCTGACTTTGAGGTTACGCACGTGTTGATATCGTTGCAGTGCAAAATGGACTCAACAAGGCTTCAACATAGGACTTCTGGAAGGGAAATCAAATTGGAGCACTTGGAAATACAAAATAAGTATTTGTTTGCGAGGAATTCCGGGAGCACTTGATGCTATCGAAGGCAGGTTAGTGATGTAAAATGTCTAGGCATTTATAAGTCGGGGCAAATGTCCAGGATAAATGCCCGGGCAAATGCCCAAAACCCATAAATGCCCAGGCATTTTGGGCAGTTACCTCTTTTCAAACCATATTCATAATGCAACGCTTATATAAATATTGTTTTAGCCATATATGTATCCACATATATGTATTCTATATATTTATCCATAAAAACAGGAGTTGAGGCCAAAATAGGCTGTGGAAGTTTTTGTAGGAATTCACTGAAAGAACTTGATTTTGGTTCTGAGGCTGAGCTTGTGCTTGGTACTGCAGATTTGTTGTTGAAATCATCCACTTCAATTAGTAAAGGTTCATAAGGGGATTTTCTTTCAAAAAGGTTTTTCAACCACTGTAATTGTACCTAACAGAAGCACTTTTTTTTAAGATCCTGAGGGCACTTAAAACACTTCTTTATGTGCTTTTCCATTTTGTTACAATATGACTGTTAATAGTCCTTATTACAATATTTACAAGATACTCCTTTCCCTTTCAAATTAAAAAAGTTACAAATAGGTCCTTTTTTCCTAAGCATTTTGTAATGATTTAATCTAACACTTAAACATATAAATAGCCTAAGAAAGAAGTGAGGTTATCTCAGACTCAACCACTCAACAGACAGCTCTACTTCACAACTAACTGAACTGGGCTGCTGGTGGTAGAATGCCTCGCCAATCTCAAGGCCACAACCATCCTACCCCCATTCCACGATCATAGCACAATGGCTGTCCAGGGCCTAGCCCATCCACCCTCCTCCCAAAGCCACTATTCACACCATAATCAAACTCCTACCTAATTTTCCTAAATATAAATGAGTAGGCCTGCAGGCCTAACTCAGAAATACAATGTTTTATTCAAACCAAATATAGATAATTCCCATTTAGATGTTATTGACAACATTGACACAGGATAATTAAATTATTATTAACGATATTCAGGCATTACTAGTTTATCCATGAAATGTACATTTGATTAGTGGTTTTTATTATGTTTTAGAAGCTCTAGTAACAATCACAAGTAGTAAACAGTAAAAAAAAGAAGTTTTCTTAAATGCCCAGATTTTGGGCGCTTAAAACTGCTTTGGGCAAATGCCCAGGCAAATGCCCATTTATAGATGTCCTGCCCACTGGGCATTTGCCCGGCCCACATCACTAGGTTAGTCAAACCAAATGTACTTCCCGCAAGTGCGACTGTTGATGAAAGGGCGGCGTATAAAAGTGCATTAGAAGCATTTAATAAAGCGGACAGTAATGCTTTAATTATTTTAACTACAAACATGACTGAAGAAACACTGCAGAAAATAATTAGTCTTAATACGTCTCGGGAAGTATGGTCGGAACTACACAAATTGTTTGACGGCGTTTCTGAAGACAAGGTTTATAACCTCTGCTTACAGTTCTTTAGTTTTAAAAAACATCCTGAAGATGATATCGTGACACATATTTCGAAATTGATAAATTTGTGGAGTGAATTAAAGCAAGAAATGACTAAAGATGTTAAAGGTAATTCCGAATTGCCAGATTTATTTGTGGTATGTAAAATCTTAGGTACATTGCCTGAAGATTATTTTTCGTTTAAATCTAGCTGGATGCTAATGTCTAAAATTGACAGGACAATTGATAATCGGACCAATCAATTGTGTGCATATGAAAAGGCTTTGAGGACCAGGGAGGATGAATTTATTGCACAGGAAACCCCATTTACGAACTCGTCAAAGCAGCTATCCCAGCCAGTATGTTCAACCAAGCCGAAGATGAAAAAGAAGATAATATGCCACTACTGCAAGAAACCCAATCATACTGTGAAAATGTGTAGAAAATGGGCAGCCAATGGAAAACCTACGAAACCAAGTTGCGCAGATACTAAGGATACGAACATGACACTTGTTGCTGTTACCTCGGCAGTAATGAATGCTGAATGTAGGCCTAATGACTGGTACGTAGATAATGGTGCGATAAGTCACATTACGAACGACAGAAATTCATTAAAGAATTTTCAGTCATTTTCAACGAAACATTCAGTGACTACAGCTAGTGGTGACAAGATCGAAGCGATCGGAAAAGGTTCAGTAGACATTGAAGCAGCAGTTGGAGAAAAGTGGCATGCAATTACTCTGGCAGATGTATGGTATGTACCAAAGATTCAGAAGAATCTATTCTCTGTTCTAGCAGCACAAGATAAGCATCCAAAAAGTGAATTCATATCAACTGCAGAAATTTGTAACTTCAAAGTTAACCAAGATGTCAAACTGGTAGGCATACGTGATCGATTTGGAGGACTTTTTAAATTGGCAGTGAGAAATATAAGACCCATTTCTCACAATGAAGTTAATGTCACAGGCAAAGATAACCTGCTACAGCTATATCATGAAAGATATGGACATCAAAACAAGCGCCATGTGAAGTCGATTCTCAGCAAGGACCTAAACATCAAAGTGGAAATGGACAGTGAACTGTGTAAAGGCTGTATTTATGGCAAGGCTCATCGTCTACCGTTTGGCACCAGAAAGAAGACAACGGAACCAGGAGAGCTTATCCACACAGATGTGTGCGGACCATTCCAAAAATCAGGGTCGGGATAACGATATTTAGTTCTTTTCAAAGATGACTACACAAAATTTAGGACAATCTACTTCATCAAAGAAAAAAGTGAGGTTGTGAAAAAGTTGAGTCAGTTTATAGCTGAAGCAAAGACAGCTGGACATGCTATTAAAGAACTTCTGAGTGACAATGGAAGAGAGTTTGACAATGAAGAAGTCAAGAAAATAGTTCAAAAGGAAGGAATCACACAGTGTCTCACAATGCCGTACACTCCTGAGCAGAATGGATGTAGTGAGAGAGAAAATCGGACAGTCGTGGAAACAGCAAGAGCCATTACGCATGCTCATGGAAATATTCCACAAAGACTTTGGGCTGAAATGATAAATTCAGCTTCGTACATCCTGAATCGGACAGGACCTTCCAATGTTTCTGGGGTATCTCCATATGAGATGTGGTATGGCAAGAAACCTGGAACGAAGCATTTGCGAATAATAGGATCCACTTGCTACGCTCATGTTCCAAAACAACGACGAAAGAAAATGGATCGTAAAGCTGTGAAAGGGATTTTGATTGGCTATGATCACGATGAAGGGTATCGAATTTGGTGCAAAGAAGAAAACAGGCTAATCAGATCACGAGATGTAATTTTTGAGGAGAAGACTTTAATCGAGAGGAAAAGAATGGATATCCCAATAAATGTCGAGCTACCTAACCAAGTATTTCTAGAATCAGGTACTCAGACAGAGGACCAGCCTGATGTTAAACCTCAGAGTGATGAAGAAGAGGATTTCTTGGGTTTCGACGACCTTTTCCCAGATGAAGATGACCACCAAAACAATGAGATGACTGGACGACAGCTGCGAGATAGGTCTACACTTAAACGTCCGAAAATTCTTCAAGACTATGCAGCAACTGTTTCAACAACTTTTAAAGAACCAGATGGCTATGCTGAAGCTTTGAAATCGGATGAACGGGATGACTGGAAAGAAGCCATGGATCGAGAAATGAGAGCACATCAAGAAAATGCGACTTGGGTCATGGAGGATTTACCGCCTGGAAAAAGATCCATTCCCTGCAAATGGGTTTATAAAGTAAAAACAAATGCAGATGGCTCGGTGGATAAATTTAAAGCCAGGTTGGTGATAAAGGGTTTTTCACAACAGAAAGGTGTCGATTATGACCAGACGTTCAGTCCTGTGGCAAGAACATCTACTATTCGAACACTACTCGCTGTTGCTGCCAATGAAAACATGATGCTAGCTCAAGTAGATGTGTGAACAGCATTTCTCTATGGTAATTTAGAGGAGACCATATTCATGAAGCAGTCTGAAGGGTACAATGATGGTTCCAGTAGAGTATGTCATGTGAAGAAGAGCTTGTATGGGCTGAAACAAGCCCCTCGCTGTTGGAACAAAAAGTTCAGTGACTACATAATCAAATTAGGATTTCGAAGGAGTGAAGCTGATCCTTGTCTTTCGTTAGGCAGAGAGGTTGCAGCAAAATTTTCTTCGTCCTCTATGTTGATGATGGCTTGATAGCAGCTGACAATGAGCATGAACTTCAGCAGTTTATCAATGATCTCAAGAAGGAGTTCAAAATTACTTCAAAGCCAGCATCGTTTTTCTTGGGACTAGAAATTAACAAAGACAAACATGGTTCTATCCAAGTTAATCAGAGTCACTACATTCAGAAGTTGCTGGAACAATTCGGCATGAGCAATTGCAGGGCTGTGGCGACTCCTATTATCAAGGACAATGATACGGAGGAGAGTTCACCTAACACTGAGTTTCCATACAGACAAGCAGTTGGAGCTTTGATGTTTCTAATGTGTGGAACTCGACCAGACATTGCCTATGCTGTTGGAGTGGTGTCAAGGAGTCATGAAAATCCAACAGAACGTGATGTGATCAAGGTGAAAAGGATCTTCCGTTACCTGAGAGGCACTTCAGATCATGGAATCATCTACAAGAATGATTTAAATAAAGGTGTCCTAGAATGTTACAGCGATGCAGATCATGGGGGTGACCTCGGTTCAGGACGATCGACTTCAGGTGTACTTTGTCTCTATTCTGGTTAGTGATGTGGGACGGGTAAATACCCAGTGGGAAGGTAAATATAAATTGGGTATTTACCTGGGTATTTACCCAGTGGGAAGGTAAATATAAATTGGGTATTTACCCGGGTGTTTACCCAGTGGTCTCTTGAATACCCAAAATGAGGGTATTTTCCGTTTTTGAGCTTTGTATAACACTTTTTGATGTATTGATGAAGTGTTGGACAAACAAGGACTGAAACACAGGTATTTGATGCCTTAAATTGAAATCAGGAACAATATTGATCCTTCAAAACTAAAAAAAAAGAAGAAAAAAAGGAAATTGGATGTCCAGGTATTTTTGGGTACTCATATGTTATGTTTTGGCACTGTAACCTTGTCTTTAATTAGTTTTGTTTTTCCTTAAACTAAAGTAAAATATTGAATAAAACCTTTTGGTTGTTTTGTGTTTTAAATTTTTAATAAATACCAAGATATTGAGAAGGTCGAGATTTATTACGATACTGGAAATGAGCAACAAAGATGTGGGAGGGGAAAGCTACTTTTGTAGTAATAAGAGTAAGATATTTGCATATTCATTGAAAGTGTATGCCAAAACTCAAAAGGTAATAAAATATATTCAATAGAAAGGGCATTTGAAAAAAAAAAAAAAAAAACAGCTTAGTAAAAGTGCTTTTAAGTTATTTTTCATTCAATTTTAAATATTAAAGAAATATTAATTTTTAAATCATACTCTAAATAACACAAATGCATGTCAGGAAGTTTTTGTAGTATGTGGGCTCTATAATGGTTTAAGATGTACTGGATGCCAGCAAGCATATGGGTTGGCAACACTGCTTAGCTCATTCTACCCAGAATTCAAACTGACACTGTACTTCCCTCTCATTTTTTATTCTTTATTTGATTTTCTATTTACTATTTACTAGCCTTTTTGGTTATTTGATTATTTATTATGAACTAGCAACCCACCCAATTTCGCCCGGAAACCGTTATGAACGCAAGGTGAAAGGCTACTTCTAACGGAGGTCTTATAAGATATCCTTGTATACGACATTAGTCGTTTTCCCTCCAGCAGTGAACACGAAAAGATTTCGGTTTGATGTAACAAGCGATAGAGCCACGTAAAGCTGTCCATGAGAAAAACATTCTCCATCAAGATCAACTCCAGCCATGCTAAGTGTCTGATCCTGTGCTTTGTTTATAGTCATGCTAAAGCAGACTCTTACTGGAAATTGTACTCGTTTGAAACGATAAGGCAAATCTGAAGGAATCTTAGGGATTCCGTGTACTAAGACCGTTTCTCCTGTACCACAGCTAGTTAAGATAGTTGATTCAATGAAACAGTTTTTCAAAGTTTTCACTACCAATCGTGTCCCATTGCATAACTTTGGTGGTTGTAAATTACGTAGCAATATAATAGGCACTCCTACTTTTAAAATAAGCTTGTGTGGTGGCAAGCCAGACGGAAATAAAGAATTTAGGAATTCTGTAGGGTAATGAACAGCTTCTTCACTATCGACTACTGCGTCTAGCCTACTGAGTAATATACTAGAGCCTGGGCAGTGAATTTGGAGAACACCAAGTCATTAGTTTTCACAACTTGTTCGTTTGTCGGGTTAATATTGCTCTTTCTTTAAACCATGAATGAGACTTGTTATATAGGCCATGGATTTGAGGATAAACGCTATCAATCAATTCTTGAATACTGCTTACTAAAGCACAGAAATCGTCACTTTCCGACTCTAAGTAACAAATTAGTAAACAAACTATTATCTTCTGAAGATAAGAGTAGCCTATTCTCATGTTAGTTTTGAGTGCCAATTTGTTATATCTGACCAGATGTAAGATATTTTTAATGAAGCGTTCACTTCGTCGGCTCTCGTTCCTCTGGTAATAACTGGTAAGATTTGACGAAAATCTCCGGCGAACAAAACTGTGCAGCCACCCATAGGTGTGTTCCGATTCCTTAGATCACGCAAGGTCCTGTCTACAGCTTCAACGGAAGTTGTGTGCGACATTGTAGCCTCATCCCATAAAACTCAAGAATTAAACTGGTAGTGTTACTTTGATTTGAAATATTACATACATTTCCATCATTACTGCTGACTTTCAAATGCAGTTTAAATGTTGCATGTGCTGTTCTTCCTCCTTCCAAAAGAGTGGCTGCAATTCCAGATGATGCGACCCGGCAAGAGCAATATTATCACCAGACCTCACTTTGGCGAGCAACACATAAATCAAAAACGTTTTGCCTGTGCCTACAGGGGCATCGAGAAAAAATATCTTACCTTCCTTCTTAGTGTTATAAGCTGGTTTCTGATCGTGGTTCAGATGGTGTTCTTCTTGAGCAACGGTTTGAAGGTGCCGAGAACGAAGTCTTTCTTTCTCTTGTGGCAATCTAGAAATTATTTGTTGCTCTGTTTCATTGTTACGTGACGAGCAATTTTTTATTTTGCGATGTCAATTAACTATGACCTATATCCGTTTTACATCTCGGCATGATGGCTTAGCATCACTGACTGGACTATTAATTATAACGAATTCTTGTCAGACGTAATTTAAGAATTGCGAGGTGCATGAAACACAAATCCTCCTTCCGTCCAGTCTTAAATTGACTGTGTATTTTGCGGAAAGGAAAGTTCACTGGCGAAATGAAGAAAAACGGAGTTGAACTTCCAGGGAAACTCCAAACACAACCAGCCTTCTCTGAAGTCTTAACTCAACACGACTCGACGGTTTGCTGCTGGCTGTATCTGGGGTAATAGGTTCGTCCGCTAGTTAGGCTGTAACAGGGGTGACAAGACTCGCCCTTAGCTAGCTCGTAAACTGTCGCCCCAATATTAGAATGGACATGGCTGGAAGAAATGAAAACGTAAAAATACTTATCGTGGGCGATGTATTGAAGATAGATATATGCTCTCCTGGATTTTATGTAGAACTTTTCATGCTGAACAATTCTTACACTCATAGTATTTAGATATGTTTAACGGCTTGCCCAAAATTAACTTAAATAGCGCTCAGGCGCCAGTTTCTTTTATTTTTTCACTGAAATCGTTACTGCTCTGCTTCCTTTGATCATAAATAAATTATTTTCTACAGAAATCATCCTCGAGATATCCTTTACAGAATTGTGAAACCCGCATCAAAATATATCCAGAGGTTCTCGAGATTACCCGTGACATCCAAGAATCGGGGACTTTGTTTTATACTAAGTAGAGATGATTTTACAAACTGTTCTGAAGAACTGTACATTACACCTTTTGTAGAACTTGGCCAATGCTCTGAATAAATTTTCCCCTACTTTTATCTCAATGTTTGCAAAAAAAGCCTAGTTCAATTCTAACCCTGAGTTTTTAAGGTTATAACTATTGAATTTTATCTCCTGATCTAATTCCCAATTCTAATTCTGTTTTTAAGTCCCAATTCTAATTAAATTTAATTTTATTAACTATCTAATGTTTTTATATTTCTAAAAAGTTAATGTAGAATAGTTTGCATAGTTTAAGGTTCAACTTACCACGACACAGGATTTTTAA
The DNA here is from genome assembly GCA_946902985.2 of Meconema thalassinum. NCBI lineage: Eukaryota > Metazoa > Arthropoda > Insecta > Orthoptera > Tettigoniidae > Meconema > Meconema thalassinum. The sequence goes on from OX336393.1 coordinate 253,037,757, forward strand.
TGAAAAATCTAAAATACCTGGGTATTTACCCAAATTGGGTATTTTCCTGGGTATATACCCTGGGTATTTACCCCGGTTTATAAATACCTGGGTATTTTACATCACTAATTCTGGTGCACCTATTTCATGGATTAGTCAACGGCTACCTTCAGTTGCAATATCGACTACAGAAGCTGAGGTTGTAGCAGCCAGTGAAGCAGCACGAGAAATCATCTGGGTCAAGACTCTTTTGACTGAATTTGGCCAGTTGAATGCAACGCCTGATCTGCAGGTTGATAATGAAGCTGCAATTCGACTTGCTCATAACCCCGAGTTTCACCGAAGAACCAAACACATCCGTGTGAGACATTTCTTCGTTCGTGAACTGGTAACCGCTGGTGAAATTACTGTTTCAAAAGTGAATACAGAGAAGCAGCTCGCAGACATGCTTACGAAACCATTGTTTGCAACTCAACTCCAACAATTGTGTGACAGCATGGGGGTCTGCAAGTTATTGAATAAGGGAGAGTGTGGATGTTATCCAATAACTTTCTTCTTCTGTAACATTTCATGTTACAATGTTGGTGTTCTGTGTTACTCGTGTGCCTTTGGTGTTCAAAATAGTGTCCGTGAGTAATGGCTACCTAATGTAGGCTATATTGCAGTTTGTTCATAAACAACGTATTATTCAGAGTATTCCAAGTGTTATCTGGTAATTTAACTAAAGACATCAATAACAACTGTGTTAGCAGGGTACTGACCCCAGTTGGAAAGACAGATTGGTTTAGGAACAAGACTGGACTAAGACAGGGGAGTGGGCTGTCACCTCTTTTGTTCATAATGGTAATGGATGAAATTGTAAAGGAAACAAAGGAAGCATATGGACATAAAGAAATGAAGTTACTATTATTTGCAGACGATATTGTGGTCTGGGGAAGGAACACCGAAGAAGTGCAAAAACAACTAGATGCACTGAATGAAAATATTCAGAAGTACGGCCTGAAAATCAGTATAGAGAAAAGCAAGACCATGGTGATGACAAGAGGGGAAAGACAAAGAAAGGGCACTGTGAAAATTGGAAGTCAGAGTTTGGAAATTGTGGACATGTTCAAATACCTAGGAAGTGAATTGATGCAAACTGGTATGTTGGACATGGAGATTGGCAGGAGGGTACAGCAGAGCAATGCATTCTATCAAAGTGTAAGAAAACTTGTTTGGGATAAGGAAGTATCAAGGAAAACAAGGAGGTAATGTATAAAGTGTACTATGTACCCATATTAACTTATGCAGCTGATACTTGGACCCTGACAAGCAGGCAAGAGGGTAGAATCCAAGCCATCATCATCATCTTGCACAGTTTCCAGCCACTGGCCGGGTCTGTTTGGAACACAAGCCTCTCCAACGTATTCTGTCTTCCCACCATCTCTCAGCCTCCACCCTTGTCCAGTTTTCTCCTCTCTTCTTCACACTTTCTTCCACCCCCTTCAGCCACCTGTCTTTCGGTCTTCCTCTCGGTCTCTTTCCTTCCCACTTCGTCTCGTGTACTCTCCTGGGTATCCTCTTCTCCTCCATTCGTTTTACATGTCCATACCATCTAAGTCTAGATTTCTCTATACCATCCTGTAATGGTTCCTCCTTCATTAATTCTCTGGTCCTCTCATTTCTTATTCTGTCCATCTTTGTAGCTCCAATACTGATTCTCAAGAACCTCATCTCACTGGCCTGTATTTTGCTCTTCTCTCTTCCTTTCATAACCCAGGTCTCCGAGGCATACGTCAGGATAGGGACATAGTATGTCCGATATATGATCTTTTTGCTGTTCTGAGGGACATCCTTGCTCCATAACATGCTTCTCACACTCCTCCGAAATGCTTCTGCCTGCCTCTCCCGCTCATTTATTTCTCTATCGTTTCTTCCATTATCTTGTATCAGGCTTCCCAGATACTTGAAACTCTCCACTTTCTTCAGCTGTTCCCCACCAATTGTTATTCCCGTTGTGGTTCTTTCCTTCTTCCTTGTTGTGATCACCATCTCACTCTTATTTATGCTAAATTTCATCCCATATCCTTTTATTATTCCTTCCCACACGTCCAACTGTTCCTGTACCTCCTCCTCGTTTCCCCAAATCATCAAATCATCTGCAAACACCATTGCTTTCATCTTTCCTTCCCCAATTACTTGTGCCACTCGGGTCATTATGTCATCCATCACCACAATGAAAAGTAACGGTGACAGTGCACTTCCTTGTTTCAGGCCGTTTCTCTGTTCCAACCAGTCTGATCTCTCTCCTCCCACTTTCACACAGCTCATGCTTCCCTTGTACATCTCCTTTATGCTCTTTATAGTACATTTCTCTACTCCTCTATCCTCCAGGGACTTCCATACTTTGTTTCTGCATACACTGTCATATGCTTTCTCAATGTCCAGGAAGGCCATCAGTAGATCTGTTCCATACTCATAGTGCTGTTCTTGTAACTGCCTTACAGCAAAAATCAAATCCACTGTGGACCTTCCTGCTCTGAAGCCATGTTGTTTTTCCCTCATCCCTCCTTCTAGCCTTGTCCTAATTCTCTTTTTCAAAACTTTCTCGAAGATCTTTGCACAATGACTCATCAGTGTTATTCCCCGATAGTTTCTGCAATCTGTTCTACTACCTTTCTTGAAGATAGGGACAATTATTCCTTTTTTCCAGTCCACTGGGGTCTTCCTTTCCTTCCATGCTGTCCTCATCACTCGGTACAACCACTGTATCCCCACCTCTCCTGCTGCTCTCACCATCTCCACACTCAACTCATCCACACCCGGTGCCTTCCCTCCTTTCATCTTGTTCACTGCATCTTCCACTTCTTTCCATGTTAAGTCCTTTTCTGTTTGCAGTTCATCTTCCTCTTCCCCGATTTCTTCCTCCTCACCATCTTTTCCATTTGGGTTAAGAAGTTCTTCAAAATATCCTTTCCACATTTTCTTCAGTTCTTCCCTATTTTCTATCTCTTGTCCCCTTTTGTTCACCATTCTAACATAATCCATAGGATCCTTCCACCTCTTATTTTTTACCATCCCATACAGGACCTTTTTTGTACCTTCACTATCCTCCATCATCTTTGTCCACTCTTCCATCCACTTTCTTCTCTCCTCAGCCACTACTCTCTTCGCCTCCTTCTTTCTTTCCTGGTACTCTTCCCTTGTCTCTACCGTCCTATTTGGTAGAACCCAAGCCAGTGAAATGAAATTCCTAAGTAGTATGATAGGAAAGACAAAGAAAGACAGAGTGAGGAATGAAGATGTTAGGAAGGAAGTTGGGATGGGAAAACTAAATGAGAAAATTGAGAAGAATAAACTAAGGTGGTTTGGACATGTAAAGAGGATGGAGGAAATTAGAATACCAAGACAGATGCTGGAGGCCAAGTGCAAGGGTAAGAGAACAAGGTGGATCGATTCAGTGAAGAACAGCGTGAGAAAAAGAAATCTGGACTGGGACAAGATCGTGGAAGAGGAATTGTGGAAGGAAAGAGGAAAGTGGAGAAGTGCCACAAATACCCCGACCCGGCAGGAGCTGGATAAGGGGAAATGATGATGATTCCAAACTAAGAAAGTGGTGGCGATTGTAGTTTAAGGGGCAAAACATCCATCCAAGTTTGAAGTGCCATTCAAAGTTTCATAGGCATACCGTATTTAAAAAAATGAAATAATTATAATAAAAAATAAATAAAAAACAATAACCACTAAAAAAAACAGAATTAATTTAACTGCTAACAACATATACAGTAATAAGTTAATATCAATAAAAGTAAATGATAAATCTACATAAAGTTTCATTCATTATTTTGAAACTACAAATTATACAGAACCTGGTAACTAAGTTACTTAGTTTCTAGTTATGTTAGATAGTTATTGTTGTTTTAAGGGGTGGAACTACGAGGTCATCTGCCCCAATTAGTTTCTAGTTTTGAGATGAAACCAAGTAGGCTAATATCCTTTATGTTCATACCAAACTAAGAATTTGATATCAATAACAAAGCAATTAAAAATTCTAGAGGTTACTAGTAATATGGTCTCATTAATGTAATGATAAATGTTATCCTGTACAACAAATCATTGAGACGAGGCAAAATCCCTGCTTTGTTAAAACTTGCAAAATTTATATTTGTAATTTAAAAATACTTATATTGCCCTTGTTTCTCATGTGCATTTGAGTCTTCAGTCATTTGACTGGTTTGATGCAGATCTCCATGCCTCATGTCCTGAGCTATACCTCTAGTCGCCGCAAAACCTAGTTAGTTATTGTTGTTTTAAGGGGCGGAACTACGAGGTCATCTGCCCCTCCGCAAGACCTAAGCGGTTCCCGTGATGTTCTGGTCTGTGAAGAGACTAACGTGTCAGGAAATAGTTCCTCTTTTTCTGCTTGTTTTTTGACATACATGATTTTCCAGTGCATGCTGTTATTGTTTCCATAAGCTGGCTAGATTACTTTTCAGAATTTCCTTTGTAAAAATCTATGAATAAATTTTTCATTTTCACATTGATTGGGAGCTTTAACAACTTTGCTTTTCATGTCATGAATTGTGTGTGTGAATATAGTTTTTAGTTGTATTTGGAACGATAAGAGTAATTCAGTACTAATTTGATATTATATTACATTTTTAATCTTGTTGAGTGACAAAAGAGCACCCGAGTAATTCGATGTATGGCGAATTAGGCTCAAAAGTTGGCAACACTGTTATGATTGCACCAAGTTCAACATGGTTTCTTCAAGTTGTGACTGTACAATTGGATAGAAAATTGCTGGGGCACTACATGGCATCTAGTGCATTGAGTCTACTGGATTCTTTGTGGTGGACCAACAATAGGTAGCAGGGGGCTTTGGCTATAGTAGTATCCTACCTAAGAAGATGGTGTTATGTTTTGATATGATAAAATGTGTAGGATCTGATGTTGAAAGAAAGGAAAACTTTGGTGGACTGTTTAAATTAAAGGTTTTGAGAAGAAAGAACATGTATAGAAAGATGAGTATGAAATGCAGGATGCTTCATTACTAGAAGAAATTAAAATTTTCCTAAGAAGTGATTGTCTTTTAGTATTTTCCTTATGTGCCAAACACCAAGCGACCGCAAATCTTCACCACCCTCATATGAAATGTTACAAAGTACACAACGTGTTCAAACTGCAGCTGTAAAGCTAATCACCATTAATATGCTTAAAAGGTAATAAAAATGGAGAGAAGTTGAGGAAAAGGTGCAAACAAATGATTTTAAATGTATATAGTAGGTTGAGGGATGACAATCTAGAGTTTCCATGCTGGAAACACAAGAAGGGACGGAGAGAGATGTGCGGAGGGATATTTCCCTCAGGACTTGACCTGACGTTTGGTATTATCGTTTCATCTCCACATAGCAACCACACCTTACATCTGAGGCAATCTGTTTAACATATTCCAATCTTGGTCTATCACTACAGTTCTCATGGTTTGCTGTATTTCAATGTAGAAAATTAACATAGGGTCCTGCAATTATAATCATCATCATCAGGGTGAAATCTACATAAACGTACTCGCTCGGCAACCACAGCGGCCATCGGTCAGCCCTACGCTGTGATGTTAAAGTCCGCTTGTCACTAGTCAGTGTAACGGTCACTTATAGGTTTTTGCTCCGGCCCCAAAGCTGTATACATTCCCAGAGCCCACCGAAACTACTTGTGTAAGACTGTGTTAGATAAATCTGGATCTAGAATGTTAAAAATAAATAACTTGGATTCACTCCCTTCCATTAGACTCAATCCTACCTCAGTTCGTTTTAAATATGACAACCTTGAGTCAGATTTACTAAAGTGTTAAAGATTCCCTTACAAGGTCATGAACATTATCACCCGAACACCTCCAAAGCCACAGAGGTTGAAAGGGGTGTTAAACCCATAACATTATTACTGTACCTTTCACTTTAAGTGTTACAAATTAATCTGGTCCAGTATTTATTTATTATGAAGCTCTCTTTATCTATCAATTATGAAATTTGAAGAGTTGGAGGATTGTAGGACTTCCTTATGGGGAAACACTCCTTGATAACTTTTTCTTAAATACAAAAATTAGCCAAAATCCCTTTTCTAATGATGTATAGTAATAAATGTTTACTCCTCCGCAGTCCATAACCCACCCGCCATCCCTTATTTAGATCACGACTTACATAGTAAAAATTCAGCTGTGTGCGCCATTACAAGCGTGAGTTACAGTCACGTACAGTATTGCCAACCCCACGCTTACGGTACTACTTTGCATATAAGTCGTACCGTAAAACAAAATAGTGCCCAGACGTGCAATCCAATGGTTTTTTTTTACAATGTTTACATCCTAATACGTCCAATCCAATGTTTTTCTTAGTAAACAGTGCACCCCCTAGCTTCCCGCGGTCAAGGCCGCACTTCAACCCGACCATTTTAACCTTCATATTGTCCAATCCAATGGTATTGACAATGGTAACAGCTAGTGGTGTATTTTGTATCCCACATGTTGGCAACTGGTGACAATGTGTGCACTTTGGCGGCAGTTCAATATACTAAATATGCTATCGGACATGGCAGCCATTGTTAAACAGCAATAAATAAAAACACATATTTACGTGAATTAGCAGCTTGCCACGGTGGGTGAGTGGATAGCGTGTCAGTCTACTAACCCCAAGATTGCAGGTTCGCTCCTGACCGTGGTAAGTGATTTTTGAAAGGCGGCAAAAATACGATACGCATGTCATACGATGTTGGCATGTCAAAGAACTCATTTGAATTCAGTAGGCCGAGTTCATAATGGCAAAATTAATCTCGGGAGTTTCCGCCATCACAAAGTTCCTAATTTTTCTGCTAGAAAGCGCTATAATGTTCAAGGAGCTTAGATATCTAACATCCAACCTCCTTGACTTTCATAGTCAAGGAACTACGAAATTCAACATGCAAGCTACCCTCTGGGTGTCAAATAACAAAGCTTGCACCCGGCACCAGAGGCCATACGATATTATTACGTGAATTAGCACATATGTCAGTGCAGAAGTGACCAAGGTTAGTAATTACAATTAAAAATGTACCCCCAGAAGATGAACAGAGGTATGAAAATCATATTGAAATGAAAGTGAAAAAGAAGAGTGATATCTCATTCAGCTTTAATGTTGGATCCTACTGTTAGGTGTTGCAGCCCGTAAGTTGCCACTGGGAGGACCTTAGCATAGAATAAAGCCATAGCCGTGTCCAAAGACAGATTTGCAGGACCCGCAATGTCATACATAGCCTACTTCTGATGGTTCCCAAAGATCTCTCGCTTACATGCCCTCAGGAGGCAGCTGAAGGTTGCAATGTGATGCCCAAATATTTGAGAGAGGTCATTACTGCTAGCCTATAAACACAAGATTAGGAGCGTGCTTTTTACCATTTTTACTGTCAACATAGCTAATTACTAAATTTCTTTGTTGGCCTATAAAACCTGTGGAACACTAACACCTGTGCAAATTTACATTAAGTTGAAAACTTTTCAGAAGAAATGTTCAAAGAATGGAAATATATGTAACATGGAAGCAGGTGTTCTAGTCAATATTTGGAGATCACAAAGCAATCTACCCAAATAAGCTGACCAAACATAGATTACTAGGCTAATGCCAAGATACCTTCAACCCAAAAATGTTAGTACAGAAGTCACACTGTGTAGTAACTTGAAACGAGGATGTCAATCATTCCTTAAACGAATGAATGACATTCTGTCATTCCTTGGTCAATAGGCTAACAAGAGCAATAAGCTGAATGAGGACACCTGTGACATTGGTAAATTCATGTTACAAAATGTGTATCATATTCACAGAATGAATCCAAATAATAAAATTATACATTCATTTTTCAACTGCACCCATTAACCAAACAAATAATAAATCAATCAATCATGTCAAGCAACATCCACTACTTAGAACTTCGCTCGAGAAGCTCTATTCTATCGCACCATCTAATAACTGTGCTAGCATCCGGAAATGCCCTTCACAGCTAGAACATGTACATATAAATACATTAGCCAAAGGATGACAGGAGAAAGATTACTTACAGCAGTCCAGAACAAGACGTACACACGAAAGACCCTATTGTCATATTGATATATGTTGGTCCTCTCTGGTGACAATCGAAACATTGTTTATTTGCGGGTTGAGACACCAGTTCCCGTAATATTTTAAGGTGCTTTTCATCTTGTTTTTTCCTCGCGGTAGCCATATTTCATTTCTCTCTTCCCTACTACCAGCGCCACTGTTTTAGTCCAACCATTTTATGTACTACAACAAAGCACAATAATAATAAAGGGTTAGGGGTCATGGAACTCCCACCCAAACACCACGCACAGTCACTTCACGATACGCACATCAAAGCGAAGCCAGTAGAAACATAAAACGTACGTACAACTTTCATAACAGGGTTTAACAGTCAGTATAATAATAATAACCCCTGGCACTACAGCCCAAACCTCTGCACAGTCATTTGGCCTGCAGATATTGGGGTGACGCGTGGTCAGCGCATCGGGTCCCCTCGGCCGTTAATCTTGGTTTTCGTGACCGGGGCGCTGCCTCACTGTCAGACAGCTACTCAATTGTCCTCACGGGGCTGAGTGCACCCCGTTCCAACCCTCACGTCAGTTTCTAAAATCCTTGACGGAGCCGGGAATCAAACCCGGGGCCTCCGGTGACAGGCAGGCACGCTACCCCAACACCACGGGGCCGGCTTAACAGTCAGTATGTCATCTGATTTTACGCGCATTAAATGTCTATCCAAAATTAACATAAGTTTACAGCTTTTTTTTTAAAGCGGTCGTTATTATTTCCCTCGATCAATATGCACATTGTGCGAATTCCTGTATTTGTTCATTAATAAATGCAGATTTTTTAATTTCATTTTTTATTTCATATTTCCCTTGATAAACATGTATACGGCACCCAGGCTTTGTTGTTACTTTGGTGTTGGACTGGTTCATTGTATTGTAGCAGGTGCTACTACCGAGTTTAATAATTATTGTTGGAGACGAAGTTAAGAGCAGCACAATATCGAGGTGCATCATGACGATTAGTATTTCGCAATGTCTACATATTCATGTCTTAAGAGCCCGCTGGTGAGCCTGACTGTACCTGGTGTACCTAGGCGAATTCCTGCAACAAAAAAAAAACACGGCAAAAACCCAATTGCATGGATTTTTATAATTTGGCCACGAAAGCCAAAATGCGATCTTTTAAAAATAAAGAATATATTTCAGCTAATGGTCAACATTACACAAAAAGCAACGGAAACAAAAACTTTAGTTTGTTATTTTTTGGAAACCTCAGTAGGGAGGAAAAAAGCTGCAAGGCCTCACAGCCCTCGCAGTAAAGAAGCGCAAATGCTCTTAATATAAGGGGAGGTAGTGCATGGATCACTAACACACAGTATCAATCTTGAGTGCCCAAAGTGCTGACCGTCGTGCCTATTTTCGTTATTTATACTTCCTGTGTCTACGTTCTTCTGCTTGTGGCCGGCCTACATTATCTGATTCATCTGTCTCCGGTGAGTTCGGTGCAATCTCTCTCTTCTTTCTTCGTGTTTGTGCTGTGCTACGTTTTCTTACGAACACTGCCATGGCTGACAGTCCTCCACCACCTGAGTAGATGTCAACTACACCGGTTAAAACAGCCCACGACGCCTCTTAGTCCTGCGGGTCAGGTCAAGATGAAGTTCTGTCCATCACCTCCACAACAACCGACCCTGACGTCTGGTGGCACGATCACCTCGTCTAATTTAAAAGATACCTGGGGATTCAATTATTGGCTCACCTCTCCAGCATATGGACCCGTCACGTGTGCGTCTCCTTTACTCCTACCGCCGCAGTCGTCTCCATCCCCGGCTAAACTATATGCCCACAAACACTCTACGGAGTTATGTCGACGTGGCCCATAACCCGGCCTTGCATATTTAAGTTGGGAATCGCAGCATTGTGATGCCGTCCATCAACACTTCACCTTCCTTCTTTATCCTTAAATTAACCCATTTAATACCAGAGGACAACCATCCCCGAGCAATTTCCCGACTCCTTTCCCTTCCCGACTCCAAGTCCTACAATCCTAGAATCCAGCAGACCAAAGGGGGTCATAATCTCAAAACCACCAAACCCCTTTACTCTATTTTGGTTAACTCCATCGATGTTCAGCCCATCCTGCCGTGCCTACAACGTGGCGCAACATCAACGGTGTCAACCGCGCACAGTCCCACCTAACCGCCTGTCACTAAATATATCGGTTGTGATCTATGGTGTGAAGCGCATATACAGGGTGCTTCAAAAAATGTATACACGCTTTAAACTATCGTAGTTTTCCCGCTCTACAAGGCTAATGTTATATTTCTTCGCCAGGTGGCAGCATAATCGTTCCTCTATGTTATATTGTCAGTTGGAATTTGTAATATCAACATGGCGGACGTACGTTTGAGTTTTGAAGAACGTAAGCAGGTTATTAAGTGGTACTGGAAGTTTGAGAATGTAAATGAAGTTCAAAGACAGTGGAGAAGGGAGTATGATACAGAACCACCTTCAAGATTAGCAATTACACGCATACGAGACAAATTTGAAGTTCATGGAACAGTGTGTGATGTGCATAAAGGTCATTCAGGTCGACCTCGAACAGCTACAAGTGATGAGTCATCAACGGCAGTCTTGGAACTGTTTCAACGCTCTCCTAACAAATCTTCAAGGCAAGGGGCACGTGAAAGTGATGTAAGTGCTAGCAGCGTGCTACGCATTCTGAAGAGAGGCAAGTATCGTGTTTACATTCCAAGGATGGTGCAACAGCTAAGTGACGACGATCCAGATCGAAGGTTGCAATTTTGTGAATGGTACGTGAACCGGGATTTATGGGTAGCATCATTTGGTCGGATGAAGCCCAATTCAAACTTAATGGAACTGTCAATAGGCACAATTGTGTTTACTGGGGTGAAGAAAATCCTCACATTACAATTGAAAAAGCTGTAAATTTGCCTGGTGTAAATGTGTGGTGCGGTTTGTCTTCAAGGGGACTCATTGGACCTTTTCGATTTGAAGGCACTGTAACTGGTATAACTTACCTAACAATGCTTGCTGATTCCATATTTCCGGCCATTCGTGCATTATACGGTAATGATAATTTTTATTTTCAACAAGATGGTGCCCCGCCGCACTATCACAGGGACGTACGAGCTTACCTGAATCAAAATTTGACGGGCCAGTGGATAGGACGCAGGGGGCCAATCGAGTTTCCAGCACGCTCTCCAGACCTTACACCACTGGATTTCTTCTTATGGGGCACAGTAAAAGATGAGGTGTACAAACGTAAACCACGTAACCTAGACATTCTTTGGAATGAGATTCAAGCCGTGTGTAGAGAAATCTCATTGGACGTTTTGATACGATGTACAGAATCAGTGGTGACTCGTACTCAGAATTGTATTGATGCTGCAGGTCGCCAATTTGAACAGTATTAACATTTGTTATTTATGTTTCATTTACATTGGACTTTCAGCTTTCTAATTTCCTGAAATTTAACTTTGTAGAACGGTAAATAAATTTTCTATGGAAGTTCAAAGTGTGTATACATTTTTTTGAAGCACCCTGTATTCGACCGACGAGATTGCGGCTCATCTGCAACACGAGGGCCTAGATAGTTTCCGGGTGATATGGCTCTTCAACGCCACTAAACCCACCACGCTGGTTCTTGTGCTGACCCCGAGTGCCACCACATTTAACGCTTTGATTTGAGGCAGCACGGCGTTTCAGCCTACGCCAAGCGTCACCGAGTGGAGCCATAACGCACGCAATCCCCTCACCACCTCCACTTTGAGCACTGCCAATCTTATAGTTATTTGCCTGGGGCACCCTGTGGCGTAGAACCAATATGTGGAGTTTACTCGCAGTATCACCCCACCGTACGGTGCACCAACCAAGACCACCCGAAGTGTGCTACCTGCTGTAAGGGGCACCCTGTTTTTGCCTTTAAATGCGGGGTTAGACCTCTTTCTGATCCCTACAAGCCTGAACCAGGGGGAGTTGGGGGGGGGGGGGTGTCCAACCCCCGTCAGGTATTTTCTCAGTCGGTAAATCGACATCAGTCGGCAGTCGGCAAATCCTGAAGAATACGTAACATTTCCCAAAACAGCATTTAAAAAAGCAAAACGGGGCATGGCCATATACGATTTGGTCCGATTTTAAAAATAACTAAAAAATATTATACTGACAGTCGGCATTTTTACCGACAGTCGGCACAAACGGAGGCTGCAATAATTTCGTACAGCCAGGCAATAGCCCAGTGCGGCAAGGGAAAGAGTCGGCAAAATAACCATTTTAAAAGTTTCACTTCCAGCCCTCGGTGCACCGGCTACCACTTGCCATTTCGTTTCTTTGTATGGAAATGAAGAAAGAATGACAGATGAGCAATATGGGACCAAAGACAAGGGATGAACTCATCGGCACGCTCCTGGGTGGGTGTAACATCACACGTTCATTATGCAGAGCGATTCAGCTTCACAGCGAAGCGAGCCCAGCATCTTTGCCATGTGGCTAGACAAAAGGTGCTGGTGAGCGCATTGATAACTGCAGGTCAAGCCAACTCATTGAGATGTTGTCGGAGGAATGTTATGAATTGCTACCGCTTGTCTCGGCGCGTCCTCAGATATTAGCGCTATTGTGACAAAATTGACAGGTTTATGGTTCCAAGGTTCCTCAAGGGGTGGGTGCTCACTAAGGTCAGTGCAGTGGTCACCGACAATGAGAGAAAGCAGTCGTTCCTGAACCAGCAACTTTTACAGTGATAACTAGGTGCAAATACAGTGGCAGTGAGTTTTCGCCGACAACGAACATTTTCACGGAGCTTCGCGAACCCATCACACGTAAGTAATAATAATACAATAGATACATGCGTATTTTCAGCCATGTTTATGTTTAATGGTGTTAACAAGAAAAAATTGTAGAATGATCGTACGCTGGAGTACGTCAGTGGCACAAACTGAAAAGTCGCGGAAAGAAGATAAAGGGCAAATTACAAGAACACTTCACTTCAGAAGCTCATGAAGCAGCGATGGCAGATTTGTGCCACTTTGTTAATGTAAAAGGCCACGAAGACGTTCTCCGTGATAAACTTTTACGGACGATCAGAATTGAGGAAGAACAAGAAAAGGATTTCCACAAAAAAGTTATCCATATACTTATTGACAAAGCAAGAACCCTTTGTCAGCAAGGTTTGACTTTCCGAGGTCACGAGGATGGAATCACTCAAGATAATGAAAGCTTCACGCAAATTGTGAAGTTACTTTCACGGCATAGTCCGGTCACAAATAGGTGGTTGAAAGAAGTGAATACGTGGAAGCACAACGTTACGTATATGAGCAAGGACTCTCAAAATGAATTCATCCATCTACTTGGAGAGAAAACTCGCGAAATATGCAGACGAGATCAAGAACGCTGGTATGTTCTCCGTTATAGCAGATACTACTCCCGATATGTCACATTAAGACCGCCTCGCGTTGAATATCCGATACGTCGTCGTATCCTCGTTCCTGAGGAGCGTCTTTTAAAAATATACGCTGTTTTAAGTTTTAACAAAAACAAAAAAAGATTGGAAAGGAGTTGGCTGAAAAAATATTTTTAATTTTTAATTCAGAAGAACTTACTTCCACTCGATAAACTAGCGTTTCAATCGTACGAATTTGCTAGTAACATGTCTGGCATATACAACGGCACTCAAAAAAGCTATCAGAGAAGTAAAAAATAGATATTCCGTACGTTACACGCCAAGCTCACAGGTTAAACATTTTCGTAGAGACAGTTTGTAATGCTAGCGCGCTTATCCGAGAGATTTTTGTCACTCTTGAAGCATTGTACGGTTTTTTTTTTCGGGTAGCACGAAACGACATTTAAGCTTGCAGAAAGAGCTGGATAAAATTGAAAATTCACTTCAACTTAAGAATTTATCAAAAACAAGGTGGACTGCACGCGCCGAATCAGTGAGAGCTGTTTCTTCGTCTTATGGAGAGATAGTCACAGCATTGGAAACAATGAAAACCTCATTCGATTCTCAATTTGACAGTAAAACCGGAACTTTTGCGTCAGGCTTACTCAAAAAGCATCTAGACTTTGATTTTATCTGCGGCATGTAATTTACCAAAAACATCATGTTTAAAGTTAGGAACGTAACCGAGCTTTTAGAAGCGGAGGAGCTGAATGTAGTAGACGCGATACAGCTGATTCGGAGCGCTTTGAAGTATTTTGAAGGTATCAACGACGATGGCAAGATGAACGCTTTGATAAAGAGTGCATCGTCATTTGCGAAAAGTATGCACTACAGAACCCGGCGACTTGCAAAGAAGTATGACGCGCCCGCTGAAACGACAGCAGAAATGTCTTTCCTTACATTCTACAGAAAGGAGTTCCGAATACCAGTGGATGTATATACTACAAGCGTGCAAGACAATCTCGCAAAACTAATTTCTTTGCTAGAGTCATTCCACATAATTTTCAAGATACCCACTGACAGAAAGATCTGCACCATCGAGCGCGTCCGATCTATAAAGTAATCACACCCCAAAATCATCCTTCAAGATGAAGAGCTTGTGCTGGCTGAGCTTGAAATCCGGCTTGATGCCAGTAAACACTGCTCATCTCTTAAATAGATCGCAAAAGTTGCTGTTAAATGAAAGAGGATTATCCCGTGTGGTTATCAAGTAGTTCGACTGATTTTAACATCCCCAGTGCCTTCTGCTTCTTTCGAACGGTCCTTCAGCAAGTTGAAGCTCATTTTCTATCATTTGCGGACATCGATGGGTGACGACCACTTATAGACTCCCTCATGATGCTGTTTTCAACGAAAGGTAAAGTCGACGACATTGAAATTATGGAGATAGTTGAGAAGAGGTCCTTGTTAAAACATCGTAAAGTAGGGATTTAGAAAGAATCACTAGATTTTTTTTCTTGTGATATTTAAACACTTATTTTGCTCATTTATCAAATTTTCCTGAGATTCAAAATTCTGGAAGTATACATTTTAAATGAAAGTCGTTAATTAAGTATATTAGCCTTGCGTTTGCGTATTGTTTGCCGCCACTGCATCCCCCCCCCCCTCTTCTCCCTCCCGTTGCTCAGTTTTCAAGCGAATAGTCGGCAATGTTAAACAGCCAGTCAGCATTTTTTCTAAATTCTCACCCCCCCCCCCCCCCTAGATGTACAAGGTCGAACCGCCCCTGGCCTGAACACGTCGTTCCTGTCGTCTCACAGGACCTTCACTCCATGGTCCTAGCACGGAGAACATGGTCAGATTTATGACCATGGTTCTTCATAATGTGCTTCATTTTTCCCGTCCTCTCATTATCCATCACATCCAGTTAGCGGCGAGTCTTACTTTCGGTACGCATGTCGACGTTAGCTACTCGGGGAATAAGATGAATTTATATTTTTTTCCCCCTGAGTCCTATTCCGTGTACACGTCAAATGTCTGCTTTTAAAATTTATGTTGTGAATATTGGCTGTCTGACTCGCAAACATGTCCTACTGGATGTTTCCCTTACCCTGTGATCCCCGGACGTTATTCTTTTAAATATTTATTTTCTTCAACCCCGCCACCGCCCTCGTTTTCCCCATTACACTTTTCATCAGGCTGATGTCCTCATCAGTGTCGTGGCAGTGTTATTATTGCTACAATACGCAACAAAATCACTACTAAGCAACATTTCTATGCCTTTCAAAATTATTTTTCAGAATACGGTACCTCATTTTAGAACTCTTTCTTCTTCACGTCACTTTCATCGGCTAGCTGCGTGGCTCAGTGGTAACGTTCTCGCTTGCTGTGCCCAAGGTTGCGGATCGAATTCTAGCGCAGTCAGTTGATATTTGAGGGTGCGCAAATGCAAGGGAACCGTTTCAGTAGATTTGCTGGCACGTTGGGGCAAAATTACTGCAGCCCGGCGTCTCTAAAAGCCACAGTAGTTCAAAGGGACGTAAAACCAATAACATTGTTATTTATTCGCTCACACCACTCTCACTGTCGCTGCTATGAATTTACTACTCCCCCCGACATCCTTACGTTATCTCAATTCTACTTTCCCTAAATATATCTTTGCCGTTGACATTAATATTCATTCTTACTCATTTGTGCAATCTCGCGTTTTCATAACTTCCTTATAGCGTCTCGGGGTTTACACGTTTCCGTCCCTGCTTCAACCCGTCCCCTTAGTGATACTACTCCTGTTTTCCTATACCTTTCCCGTGACCTTGCGGCTCCTGTCACAGTTGATCTTCTTCCTACTCTGACAGTGACCCTCTTCCCATGCCACGGCACTATGTTACCCCCTCCGACCCTGCCTTCATCTTACCCGGCTCTTCTCCAAAACAAATTAGAATGAATATCGCATCACTATTGCCAATATTCTCTCCTCCCTTCGCCTTACCCATCCTTTGGCTCTTCCTGACTTACTTGTTCTTTTTCGGTTGAAACTACTCTTCTTACTGCTGATCGCTTATATATTCCTCGCCAGCTCGCAGCATTTGGTCACAGGGGTAAGCCACTATTTGGAAAGGGCGCTCAAATGTTCTCTCGTGTTTCGTCTGTCGCCACCGTGTCTGCCGTGGGTCCCAGAATAAATCTGATGTAGCAATATGCCTTCCGTGTTCCAACTCGACATGTCTTGCCTGTCCTGATATTACATGTTAGCTATACAAATTGCTCATAGGACTCTCTGATGCGTATACATTCCGTTATTGCTGATTCATTCTATGGCATACTGATGATTATCACGAAGACGTGAATATGTTATGGTGGGGCATGGTGGTGCAGTGGTCAAGCTGCTTGCTCCTCACCAAGGTGGACCGGGTTCGATTCCCGCATGTGAGATTTTCGAAGTGAAATATCACGTCCTGTGGTTCGGATTCCACGTAAAATGGAGTTCCCGTGGCTCATGATCGCGAGATTAACGGTCACGTAAAACTACAACCTTCCTTCCTTCAAAATGCTATGGCCCCTCCTTTCATAAAATAGATAATAAACATGAAATAAATTTGATATAACACTATAATTCATAACTCAATGAAATACACAGCGATAAATAATAAATTAATGATGATCTAACAGTAATATATTCAAAACTACGTTACAGGTGCAGTGGGGGCTTCCGCCCTGGGGAGAGGTGACTCGTTGTGAGTGGTGTTGGAATCCTGCGCCGGGCCTTTCTCATACCCTTTCCTCTTTAATTTTATGTCTTACCATACTTCTCTCCTTCGCCTTATATTCTCATATTTTTCTCCCATTTCTCTTGGGCACAAGAGCTCCCTTGTTGAACTTTATGCCCACTACTTTTGGTGCTGGGGAATGAAATAACTCCCTTTGCTTGCTTGGTTCACTACCCCTGCGGCAGTCCAGGTAAAAACGAAAATTGTTTGTGTACCGGTATTCGTGTTCTAAGAAGATTAATAAGGGATTATGGAATAAGCATTCAACATTTAAGGAGCATATATACCTCTCTTATTCATTCTCACCTTATGTGTATGAGCATAATATGGGGTAAATGTACACAGGAATCAATAGATGAGCTCGAAGTACCGTACTCAAAAAACGAGCAATTAAACTCATGTAGCCTATGGTCACGATTTTAAGAAGCCAACTGTACACATATTTCAGGAGACAAAAAAAATGCCATTACGAAGCCAACTGAAATACTCGGAAGCTTTATTTATGTCGAAATATATACAACGTCTTATTAGTCTTAATACTGAACTGGAATGCAGGAAAGACATTCATATCCACAACACAAGATCAGCGGACCAGTTATACATGGAGTCGACAAACACTACTAGATGATAATGGTATTAAAAGTATATCCTATTCATCCAGCACATCTTATAACAACTTACTTCCTAAACTGAGATAAATAAAAAACTTAAATTCAACAAAAAGGAAGCATGCAGATACTTCCTGAAACAATATGTTGAAGAAAATATATGAAACCAAAAACACCACCTTAGTAGGCCTATATTCTAAAGTGTACTGTAAGTTACAAATCAGTTCGGTTTTAGACCAAACAATAGTACTCAAAATGCAATATTCACCCTTACTGATTATTTGTATAAAGCCATCGATAGTTCTAAAAAAAAATCTGTGTTCCTGGATTTAAGAAAGGCTTTTGACACCGTAGATCACAATGTATTCATTAGCAAACTTGAAAAGGAAGGTGTTTGTGGTACTGTAGCCTACTCCGCAAGAACTAATAAAAAGCTTTCTTTTTAATAGAATACAAAAAGTACGAGTAAGCCTCCGTGGCTTAGGCGGCAGACCGCCGGCCTCTCACCACTGGGTCCGTGGTTCAAATCCCGGTCACTCCATGTGAGATCTGTGCTGGACAGAACGGAGGCAGACAGGTTTTTCTCCGGGTACTCCGGTTTTCCCTGTCAAAATTTCATTCCAGCAACACTCTCCACTATCACTTCATTTCATCTGTCATTCATTTAATCATTGCCCCAGAGGAGTGCGTCTGGCCTCGGCAGCCGGCACAGTTCATATCCTCGCCGCTAGATGGGGGCTTCATTCATTCCATTCCTGACCCGGTCGGAGACTGGAAGCAGGCTGTGGATTTTTCATTTTCACAAAAAGTACGAATCAAAGATACTCTAAGTAGAAGTGCTGAAGTAAAAGTTGGAATTCCCCAAGGAACAGTTTTAGATCCTATTATTTTTCTGTTATATATTAACGATTTATGTGAGCTGAACTGTAATGCGATGATTACCTCATATGCTGATGAGACTGTCGTCACAGTCTCAGGAATAACTTGGGAGGACACTTTTAATAGAACTCAAGAAACCCTTACTACAGTACAAAAATGGCTAAGAAACCACCTCCTTACCTTAAATGAAACCAAAACACAATACCTATGCTTCTCACACAACAAAACATTACAACCCACAGACAATTTAACACTAAAGATCCACACACCAATTTGTAACAATGGCGAAAGATGCAACTGCTGTACCCTACAGAAGTCAATGAATGCCACATGAAAAATCCACAGCCTGCTTCCAGTCTCCGACCGGGTCAGGAATGGAATGAATGAAGCCCCCATCTAGCGGAGAGGATATGGACTGTGCCGGCTGCCGAAGCCTGTCGCACTCCTCTGTGGCAATGATTAAATGAATGACAGATTAAATGAAATGATAGTGGAGAGTGTAGCTGGAATGAAATGTTGGCAGGGAAAACCGGAGTACCCGGAGAAAAACCTGTCTGCCTCCGTTTTGTCCAGCACAGATCTCACGTGGAGTGACCGGGATTTGAACCACGGACCCAGCGGTGAGAGGCCGGCGTGCTGCCGCCTAAGCCACGGAGGCTGAATGCTACATATTTAGGGATTATTATAGATAGTCATTTAAAATGGAATATGCATGCATCAAAATTGGCCCATAAACTCCAAAAGTTAATTTATATATTTTACAGAATCAGAAATATCATTTCAGCAAAAGTCTTGAGAACTGTATATTTTGTCTTAGTCCAGTCACAACCACCAGAATGTCCAGTCTCTTTATAATAAAATTGATTACATAAATCTAATGCTTAAAAATGAACTTAAAGACATCTCAGCACTATGTATTTCAGAACATTGCCTGAAAGAGGAACAACTTGAATTAATTCAATTCCCAGGGTTTATACAAGCTAGTAAATACTCTAGACCTAATATTAGCCATGGTGGTACTTGCATCTTCTTAAGAAATAATTTAGATCATGAACAGATAACAGCTTATGATTATCTAATTATGGAACAGGATTTTGAATTCTCTGCCGTAAAAATTCAGCAGTTTAAGTTAATAATTGTATGCGTATACCGTTCTCCGTCAGGAAAGTTTCCTCTATTTATAGATAAATTAGAATTGTTACTCAATAACATGAGCAAAGTAAATTTCGATATAATAATTTGTGGGGATGTAAATGTGGATTTCTTAAAACTTGATAGAAATTGTGAATTATTAACACAGTTACTAATTTCCTATGGACTGAAACCTACAGTAAATACACCAACAAGAATAACAAAATTTAGTAAAACCACTCCTGATCAAATTTTTATAAATACAGATAAATATCACCATTCAATAGAAGTCTATTGTCCGAGTTTTAGTGACCACCATGGACAAATACTGAGTTTTGAAGTATCCGAAGTAATCAATAATAATGATAATGGAGTAAAATCAAAGTGCAGGTCATTCACTGAATCAAATGTTACATATTTCAATGACTTATTAAATAAGGAAACATGGTCATAAATTTACGAACTAGAAAATGTAAATGATAAATTTAATGCATTTAACAGTACCCTAAAACACTACTTTGAAATAGCATTCCCCTTTAAACGAAGAACTGTTCAAAATAACAAAACTAGCAATTGGATAACAACAGGGATTATAAATTCATGTCAAAGAAAGAAATTTCTACACAAATTATATAAACAATACCACACAACACCTGAATTCAATTTAAACTACAAAAATACACTAGCATATTAAATAAGGTAATAAGACTAGCAAAGAAAATGCATAATGATAATTTTATTTCCCAATCATCTAATAAAAACAGGGCTATGTGGTCCGTGATAAAGAAAGAAACTGGAAAATCTGCTAAAATACAAAGGAACATTACACTGACCAGAAATAATAAAGTGATTAATAATCCAGAGGAAATAGCAAACACTTTTAATGACTATTTTCTGGAAATTCCACAAAAATTATTAAATAAATCACAGGTAAATACACTAAATTCTAATAATAAAATAAATATATGCAGTGATTCTTTATTTATAAATCATGTCACAAGTGAAGAGGTAAGAATAGTTATAAAAGAGCTAAAAAAATAAATTCTGTGCTGGCATTGATGGCATCCCTGATGCAATTTTAAAGAAATGTGCAGAAAATATAATAAATCCACTTACGCACTTAATAAACAGTTCAATTCTCTCAGGAACTTACCCGGATATTTTGAAGTTATCAAAAGTAATTCCAGTGCACAAAAACGGTTCAAAACATGAATTAGATAACTATCGTCCTATTACCTTACCAACTGGTATTGCAAAAATTGTGGAAAAAATTATGTATAAGAGACTGATAAGTTTCATAGAAAAAAATAAAATATTATCAAACTCACAACATGGATTTAGAACGGAAAAATCTACACAGACAGCAATTTACGAATGTAGTAATAGTATACTGAAATTAATTGACAATAAGGAACATGTAACTGGCCTATTCTTGGATTTATCGAAAGCATTTTATGTTGTTGACCATAAAATCCTCCTTACCAAACTAAATCAATATGGTGTTAGAGGTCTAGCTAATAAATGGATAGAGTCTTACTTAACAAGGCGTAAACAAATAGTAAGCTTGAGACACAAGGATGATGGAAACAAATTACTTAATGAAACATTGTCCAATGAGGGAATTATTGAATTTGGAGTACCCCAGGGATCGGTTTTGGTCCCACTACTCTTTCTTCTATATATCAATGATATAACACAGAACGTACATTCACATAAGGAAATTTTGTTTGCGGACGTTACAACACTCGTAATAAAAGGTGAAACTAAACAGGTCATACAGCAGTCTGCTGACTCCGTTACAGGAGAGTTAACCAAATGGTCACAAGATAATCGCCTCATAATAAACTATAAAAAGACAGTATGTCTAAATTTCCACACTATACAGAATAGGAATCCTGCGATGCCCAATATAACATTAAATGGTCATCAAATAGAAAATAAATCAGAAACAAAGTTTTTAGGACTATGGATACAACAAGACTTGAAATGGAATAAACATATACAATATCTGAATACTAAACTGAACTCGATGTGCTTTGCGTTACGTATTTTGAAAACCTGCACTAGCATGCACACATTAAGAAATACTTATTTTGCTTATTTCCATTCATACTTAAGATATGGGATCATATTTTGGGGTATGTCGCCAGATGTACTAAGCACGTTTAGGATACAAAAGAGGGCGATTAGAATTATGGCAAATGTAAACTCTAGAGAATCATGTAGACCTCTGTTTAAAGATTTAAACATTCTCCCACTGCCCTGCATATATATCTTTGAAAGTATTATGTTTTTTAAAAAGAATTTAATGAATAAAGATGTTTTTCTTAGAACAAACAATGATGTTCATAGGCATAACACAAGACAAAATCAAAACATTCATATTTCACACACACACACACACAAGCATATATCAAAAAGGAACTTTTCACACTGGAGTTAAATTATACAATAAACTACCCCAGTATATAAAACTGGCCCCAAAAATAAAAACCTTTGATAGAATGTTGAAAGCTTATCTGCAGTGCCATTGTTTTTACTCAGTAGTTGAATATTTTAGCGTATAGGAGTGATGGAATCTATAACAATATTTTACTTTTTTAATTTAATTTTAATACCTAGCTGTATGTTGTTGTATTTATAGAATTAAGTTTTCATATTATGATAATAGAGTGAGGTGTAAATAGTTGTGCAATAAGATTGTATCTATTAAGATTTGCTATTATAATAAGTTATAAATAGTTATAATCTTAGTAATATATACCTGTTAGTTCTTTTATTTTATGCATGTAAATTCTGACGTGTCCTATATCAAAAATGTATTGAATGCATGTATTTGATCAAATGGAATTAATAAAAATCTATCTATCTATCTATCTACAATATGGAATAAATGGTTGGGGTGGAATACTTGATTCACATTTGGCTCAGGTTAATACCTGCCATAATTTCATTCTAAAAGTTATGTATAAAAAGTCACCAACTTTTCCAACATGTGAACTGTATCAACAAAGCATGGTGCTTAACATACGACAGTTATTTGTTCAGTCATCAATCATATTTATACATAAAAATATGAAGCTCTTCTCTAATGGACAAAAACTTAAAATGTGCACTAGACTTCAAGACAGAACTGGAATTAAAAAAACCTCGTCGAAACACACTACTTGGCCAAAGGAATTTAAGTTGTCTTAGCACTAGGATATACACACATCAAAAAAAGTTTTGCATCACCTCGGTTCCAAGAGTTCCGGAACCGTTAAATACAAAGGGAATAGAGATCAACACAAACAACATTTCAGCTCGTTTTATTGCTCATGAGACCCACACATTGCATGTTGTACCATCATACAGCTAGACTTTCAGCATTTGTGGTCCAGATTGCAGTACACACCACTACCTCTAATACCCAGTAGCACGTCCTCTTGCATTGATGCATGCCTGTATTCGCCGTGGCATACTATCCACAAGTTCATCAAGACACTGTTGGTCCAAATTGTCCCACTCCTCAACGACAATTCGGCGTAAATCTCTCAGAGTGGTTGGTGGGTCAAGACGTCCATAAACAGCCCTTTTCAACATATCCCAGGCATGTTCGATAGGGTTCATGTCTGGCGAACATGCTGGCCACTGTAGTCGAGCGATGTCGTTATCTTGAAGGAACGCATTCACAAGATGTGCACGATGAGGTCGAGAATTGTCGTCCATGAAGACAAATGCCTCTCCAATATTCTGCCGATATGGTTGCACTATGGGTCGGAGGATGTCATTCAGGTATCGTAAAGCCGTTTCGGAGCCTTCCATGACCACCAGTGGCGTACGTCGGCCCCACATAATGCCACCCCAAAACATCAGGGAACCACCACCTTGCTGCACTCGCTGGACAGTGGGTCTAAGACGTTCAGCCTGACCAGGGTGCCTCCAAACACGTCTCCGACGATTGTCTGGTTGAAGGCATATGCGACACTCATCGGTGAAGAGAACGTGATGCCAATTCCGTGGGGTCCATTCAGCATGTTGTTGGGCCCATCTGTACCGCGCTGCATGGTGTCGGGGTTGCAAAGCTGGACCTCGCCATGGACGTCGGGAGTGAAGTTGCGCATCATGCAGCCTATTGCGCACAGTTTGAGTTGAAACACGACGTCCTGTGGCTGAACGAAACGCATTATTCAACATGGTGGCATTGCTGTCAGGGTTCCTCCGAGCGGCAATCCGTAAGTAGCGGTCATCCACTACAGTAGTAGCCCTTGGGCGGCCTGAGCGAGGCCTGTCATCGACAGTTCCTGTATCTCTGTACCTCCTCCATGTCCGAACAACATCGCTTTGGTTCACTCTGAGACGCCTGGAAACTTCCCTTGTTGAGAGCCCTTCTTGACACAAAGTAACAATGCGGACGCGATCGAACTGCGGTATTGACCTTCTAGGCATGGTAGAACTACAGACAACATGAGCAGCGTACCTTCGTCCTGGTGGAATGACTGGAACTGATCGGCTGTCGTACCCCCTCCGTCTAATAGGCCCTGCTCATGCATGGTTGTTTACATCTTTGAGCAGTTTTAGTGACATCTATGAACAGTCAAAGGGACTGTATCTTGGATACAATATACACAGTCAACGTCTATATGCCGGAGATCTGGGAACCGAGGTGATGCAAAACTTTTTTTGATGTGTGTACAATATATTGCCAGTAAATGTGACAAATAACACCCTGAATATACTGAAGAAAAGGCTTTTTACATGGCTCCTTAATAACTTTGATAAAGGAAATGAACTTATGAATTTTCACCATCATATGTAAACCAACTCAGTCACAAATAAGTAATGTATCATCTTCTTTTATTTTTAGTATCCTTATAATTAATGCTTTTACTATAAACTTTTTTTACTATTATCAGTCAAATATCATGTTGCAAATAAATTAAGAAATTGTGTTCATGAAGCCCATGCACAAGTTTATCTTATGTGGGATTCACCCTGTATTTTGATACAACATCTGTATAATAAACATATTTTCTGTCAGAGAATAAAAATGTGTACTCGTAAAAAGAAACTAAAAAAAAGAACAACAGCATATACCGGTATATTTAAAAGGCATTCCCGGGTATTCCCCTCTTGAGCTACCAGCTCACTGGGACATTCTGGTGCATTCTGTGTCCAATAAATAAATAAATAAATAAATAAATAAATAAATAAATAAATAAATAAATAAATAAATAAATAAATAAATAAATAAATAAATAAATAAATGATCACAAAGAGCCCGCTAATGAGCATGACTTGGCGTACCAAGGCGAAACCCGCAAAGGATAACCTGAAGCGAAAATAGTATAGACGAGTCCTGTTCAGCTGGCCTTTGGCCTAGCAAGCAAAGAGCACACAGTAAAATATCAAATAATCTAAAGGACGAAGAGTTATTGGTCATTCTTAACAAAATAAAATGTAAACCATAGGCTACAGTACAAGATCTCGAATTGAATATCCAACTATTGGAAATAAGGAAAGACACGCAGAAAACCCCAGAAAAGCTATTAATTATAAACATCATAATGAAACTTCTAGAACTCAACAAAATGTCAGGCGGACAAGTGGTAAACTTAGCTCTCGTGAACATGTTTGGGATATCAGTATACAAAAGGAAATCAACATCCACTTGTCTGGCGACATAATCAAGCCTCAAAAGACAAAGAGTTTTAATACTTCGAAAATATTTTAACAAACCGAGACCAGCTGAAGACCGAGAAAATCCTTATGAAAACAGCAAAGAACTTAGAAATTGCAAAGGAGCAATGGAGATAGAAGTAAAGTCACATAAACCTATTCAATCAGAAGAAAGTACCAAGAAACGTGCGTATCACGTACCTTCAGTCTGCAAATCCCATCACAGATGGACTTGTTCTCAACCAGAATTCTAACCGGAAAAGCCCAAAGCTTAGATGGAAATACAAAGCAATCGACAATGAACGCTTGATATTGTTAGGGGTTGGAATTTATTTAGTTCCGTAACGGTGTGTTTATTATGGAGTGAATACCGCCCGCGATGATTGGAATTTACTTGACGGCTTAATCAAAGGACGACTTTATTTGTGGCGGGGCACGGCCGACTGAATACGAGCTGCGCTCTATACCGGCCTTGACATTCCCAGTCAGAACCCATGTATAACATGTAATTGGAAAGTTTCTACTCGTTGCCGGTAGAGCGCACTCCTCTCCCATTATAGGCGCGATACGGAATCAGCTGTACAGTACGTATATTAAATGTGTAATCTCAAGAACCACTGGATGGATTTTGATGCTGCTTTCACCATTCTGTAAAGGTAATCTCGAGGAAGATTTGTGTAGAAAATAATTTATTTATGACCAAAGGGAGCCAAGCAGTAACGATTTCAGTGAAAAGGTCGAAAAAATAGCCTGGCGTCCGTGCGCTTTTTAAGCTTACGCTGGGCGAACCGTTAAAAATATCATTATATTATGAGTGTAAGAATTGTTCAGCGTGAGAAATTCTACAAAAAAGTCCCCGAGAGCATATCTCTATCTTCGATACATCGCCCACTATAAGTGTTTTTAGTTTGGACGGGAGGGGCATTTGGCTTGCACCTCGCCATTCTTAAATTACGTCTGACAGGAATTCCTTGCACATTCATAACTGTTCCCGGGCGAAGCCGGGCGGGTTGCTAGTGACACTATATAATTATTATCATTATAATTTCCGCATTATCAAAATTAAAATTATATCACAAAATAAAATAGCGTGCTAATAAATCTAAGAGAAATTAGACATACCTTGCACCTTCTTGGGGTACAAGGACACAACTCCAGCACCGTCTCATTAAAAGGAAAGAGAGGATCAAAATTACAGCCGGGAACAAGTAGCAGCTAATCGTGTGTTGTGTTTTGTGCTAAGAGATCTTTCGACAAATTATCAGATACCGTGTGCCTTCTTTTTCACGAAGCAGCTGTCAGGACGGGACTTACATAAACTCCTGCTGGACGTTATTCTCGAGGTTGAACCATGCGGTTTCATAATTATAATAACTGTCTCTGATAATCACAAAACTAACACTACAATGATGAGGCATTTAGGGGGAGGGAATTTGCAACCAATGGTCAATCACCCATACGACGAGTCTAGGAATGTATTCCCTAGTTTTGATCATTGTCACATTCTAAAAAAAAAAAAAAAAAAAAAAAAAAAAAACATTAGAACGCAGTTTCTGTAACGAGAGATGACTGATGGTACTGGAATAATTTCAGGGAAATACTTGTCATTTCTATACACAATGCAAAAGGGTGAGATCGTCAAACCGGTCAGACACCTCACTAAAAACACATCGAACCCACTAAATTTGAAAAAATGACTGTTCGGCGTGCCAAGGAAGTGTTCTCGTCAGAAGTTATTGGTGCCATTAGTACACTGAAAGAAAATATAGGCATGCACCCGGAAGCGTACACATTCATGGACGCAGAAGCAACCATTTTTTTTTTTTTTTAAACGTTAATAAATGGTTCGCTATGCATGACGTAAGCATCACATATCATCATATTCAGTCTAGAAATCCAGATAAAGGGCATATTTTCTCATTAAATGTCAGTCGCCTAAACTGGCTAGAGGAATATTTTCTTTCTTACCTTGAAACTTTGAAAGCTGCTAGTAACGCTGCTAGAAAGGACTTCCTGAATTCTGAGACTTACGAAGCTACCTATACAATTAATCACGGATTCAGCTGTCCAGTGCATAAGGTATCTTCTAAAAATGGGTAGAGGAAAGTCGTCAAATATGGGGAGGTTTTTTTATAGGGCTCACATTAGACATAAGAAGGAACGGAATAATTTTGGTTTTCTCACCAATGTAAACCTCAGGCGATATACTATGTATATTACAAATATGGGCACGTTTGATGTTTTAATACCCTCTGATATTATTGTTAACTTTAAAAGTGAACTTTCCCCGTATTAGGCAACCGGGTTTCGTAATATGGGGAGGTGAGAAACCTCACGGTTTTTATTTATAATAGGTACACTGAATAGTATACCCTACTAATTAAAGCATTAATTCTGTCATTTTTTTTCGTGTGGCCTCCTGAGAGGCCGAGTGCAGGTCTTTCTAGTCGACGCCCGTGGGCGACCTGCGCGTCAGGATGAGAGATGGAATGGATGAAGATGAATGAAACTGGGCAAGGATGTGGAAGGAAGCGGCCGTGGCCTGTTAGGAGGTACCGTCTCAGCATTTGCTTGGTGTTGAAAAATGGGGAAACCACGGAAAATCATTTCAAGGACGGCCGACGGTGGGGCTCGAACACACGCGTCTACCGAGTCAGCAGAGAGCTTGGCCCCATGGCCTAACGCTGTGCTTTAGCCAGCGTAGCCACTACTGTCGGTAATTCTGACAATGTAATGAAATCATGAACACAAATAGTACAAAAATACAAAAATGAATATTTTAAGTAAATAACAGTCCTAGTTTCCTGTTGCCGAACTTCCAAACCGTTCAGCAGAAAAATGCATAAACTTTAATGAAAACCGAGTGATTCTGATCGAATTCAACTGTAACGAGGTGCAAGGTATGTCTAATTTCTCTTAGATTTATTAGCACGCTATTTTATTTTGTGATATAATTTGCATTTTGATATTGTGGGAATTATAATGATAATATAATAGTGTCACTAGCAACCCGCCCCGGCTTCGCCCGGGAACAGTTATGAATGTCCAAGGAATTCCTGTCAGACGTAATTTAAGAATGGCGAGGTGCAAGCCAAATCCCCCTCCCGTCCAAACTAAAAACACTTATAGTGGGCGATGTATCGAAGATAGAGATATGCTCACGCGGACTTTTTTGTACAATTTTTCGTGCTGAACAATTCTTACACTCATAGTATATTGATATTTTTAACGGTTTGTCCAGCGTAAGCTTAAAAAGCGCACGGACGTCAAGTTCTTTCTTCGACCTATTCACTGAAATCTAAAATCGTTACTGCTTGGCTCCCTTTGATCATAAATCAAGTATTTTCTACAGAAATCTTCCTCGATATTACCTGTATAGAATGGTGAAAGCCGCATCAAAATCCATCCAGTGGTTCTCGAGATTACCCGTGATATCCAAGAATCGGGGACTTTGTTTTACGCTAAGTAGAGATAAGTCTTAGTCGTGCAATGCTTGGTGAACAGCGCTGTGTGAGCAGTTGAGTAACTAACAAGATTTCATGAAAAAGGTCTCATTGTCTAGGCCGGTATGAGCGCATTCAGTCGGCCGTGGGCGGGGCTTTGAGATTCCTGAAGTGTCTCACAGAGTGCGCAGGTGGTCTTGTGGGCGAGAGACGAATGAAGGCACGTTTTCTTGTGCCAGCATGTTATTTACCGAGTTGAAGTGTCAACGATTTGCGTTTGGTATATATTATCGTAATTCGTGTTAAATATACCTCCAATATAGGCGTAATGATGAGGGTCGTAAAATGTAGCGCATGACATTACCGGAAACAGTTTATGTTCTTATTTTTGCGGCACCGTGTTCGTAGATGTGACAGTTTCATTGTGCGAAATTAAACTTTATTTCTAAAGTAGCTGACATGGTCCAAGTCGTTAGAGAACCTCAAAACGTTTAGTTTGAACTGTGCTTCAATATACGTAGGTGATGATGGTTCTTAAAGACTAATGAAAGAAGGCTAGTAGTGGTTTTGGGGGGATTCCGCAGCCTCCAACTCCACATTCCTCCACACAAGATGGCGGCGACGCGCAACGACTAACGTGGCGCGCTTTTCAAATAAAGCTTAACTTAACCTAGCCTAACCTAACAAGATGGCGGCTGTAGGTTAACTTAACCTAGCCTAACCTAACAAGATGGCGGCCGTAGCTTAACTTACCCTTGGACAAAGGGCATAACTACACTTTTGTTGATATTTCCTGAACTCATGGTCGGATTTTGATAAATGAGGTGTCCTAGGACTCGGGATGACACCCTCTTTTCTTTGGACAACTTATTTTCACCCCAAAATAAAACCTACCCCTACTAGGGGGTGAAATATTAATTTTAGGTAAACATTGCTTTCCAAGTGCGACATGTGAGAGGGTGAATGCTATGTTGAAATGAAACGTTGTTCCACATGAAACGCATGCGTACAACTGGACGCCCCTATGATTTAACATTTTTATTTTTGTTTTACACATGCGCACTTGGGTTTTTGTAAGAGGGCGGGCTTTTTGAATAAAGATTTATAGATAAGTTATTTAAAAAATAACCAAGAGATCCAAAACTAGTAGGTCATTGGCTTTCTAATATCTCATGAACCAATAAGGCTAGGGACTTGTATGAGGTATTGTAGGAATTGAGATGACGCCCCCCTTTTTGAATGCATTTTTTTAAATTTTAACAAAGGGCCTAACTGCACTTTTATTGATTTTTTTTTGAATTCATGATGGGGTAACTACTTTAGCCAGTAGCCGATAGTCAGCGTGCAATCTGTTAACGATATGAAAGGAAAGTGACGAAATACATGTGAACACCTGTGATATGACATTATTACCGACCCCTTGTGAAACAACATGTAAGATAACAAGTCAAATCCTGTTTTGGTTCGTACGTGAGAAAATGCATGTTCATGTGTAATATGACCTTACACACAGGTGTTCACCTCGAACATTAACTGTGCACGTGCGCGATAACAGCTAACAAGTCACAACCTGTTTGGCAGCGGTGGGAGGTGAAGGGAAGGAGAGAGGGAGGAGTGGTGTAAGAGAGAACACAGGTGAAGAGAGAAAGAAATATGTATTGCTCATAATACATGTGGAGCTGAGGAGTGTACACACAGGGCTATATGATAAGTACAACATGAATGAAAATAATAAATACAAGGCGCACAGTTTCATACAACATGTAATGTATTAATCCAAGAATTAAAGGCTGAGCTAAATCCCAACCATTTTTCATATAGTTTTTTCCTTTTTGTTTCTACACATTTTCCACAAGGTATTGTTTTGGAAACGCTGTCTTTTGGAGTTCTTGGAGAGAAAACCTGCATTTTATGGGTTGATGGTTGAGGTCCTCTAGTAAATAGGTAACTGGGCTGTCCAGGTTGACTTGACGAATTCGAAATAGTTACGTCCCTCAATTTGGTGTGTAGCCCTTATCATGCGAGAATGATCGCCGAGCCACACGACGTGGCATTGACAGGGTGTGAATAGGAAATTGGAAACGTGGAACATGGATATCGTTAAAACGTGGGGATAACAAGTCAGAAAAAAGAAAAAAAAACAGAGCATACTCATACACACTATATTTTTATTTCATTAAATTACTTTTTACAATTGTTACCTATTTACAATATTTTTGTCTTTGACCTAGGTGGTTATACGTTTAGTTTTTTAAACCCATGACTTGCGGTAAATGAGTTTTCCTCGGGGGGCATGGACTGAGGTGGTTACAAACTGGGGAAGCTGCAATGGTTTTATAGGTGTAAACACCTGATCCTCTTTTTTTACATTATCATTGGCATCATCATAATCATCATTATAATCATCATCATTTTTATAACTATGATCACTATGACTATGTACTCCGTTTTGATGTTTTTCCATGGACACTTCTTGTAGAGTTTGCGTGGCTTTGGATAGTGTTGTTGTTCGCTTTACAGATGGCTTGAAAGAGGGTTTAAACACAACTTTTTGAGGAGATAAATGTTTTTTCACAAAGAAGTCACTATGTTGAGTAACAGTATGTTTTTGTTGGGCTTGCTTTTTCTTGTTCTTTTGATCATGTTTTGTTAACACTAACGGTGTTTCATTTGGTATACCACACTGATGAGTACCCACACTTAAGACCTCACCATGTTTACTTTTTAGATGACCTAGACATTTTGTTGTTCTTTGATTTGAGCACTGCCAAAATATGATGCCATTCGCATTTTCTCGCTTATAGTTATAAGAGTAGCCATGATACAGGGCACGTGGTTTACATTTATTGGTTATAGTATATTCCATAGTAGCCACTCACTTTTATAGTCGATCCGCCTACTACAAAGGTCTGAACACTTGTGTTGAAAGAATGATGTTGTGTTGAAATTTTATGCAGGATGATTTTGGTGGCATATGTTGGTGGCATATGTGGGTGGCTTATGTGGGTGGCTTATGTTGATGACATATGTTGTTGGCTTATGGTAGTAGCTTATGTTGATGGTTTATGTTGGTGGCCTATTTTGATGGTTTATGTTAATGGCTTAGGTTAATGTCTTAGGTTGATGGCTTATGTTGGTGGCTTATGGTGGTGGCTTATGTTGGTGGCTTATGGTAGTGGCTTACGGTGGAGGCTTATGGTGATGACATATGTTGGTGACTTACGTCGATAGCTTAAGTTGGTGGCTTATGTTGATGACATATGTTGTTGGCTTATGGTGGTGGCTTATGTTGAAGGTTTATGTTGGTGGCCTATGTTGATGGTTTTTGTTAATGGCTTAGGTTAATTTCTTAGGTTGGTGGCTTAGGTTGATGGCTTATGTTGGTGGCTTATGGTGGTGGCTTATGTTGATGGATTATGTTGGTGGCTTATGTTAGTGGCTTATGGTGGTGGCTTATGTTGATGACATATGTTGGTGACTTATGTCGATAGCTTATGTTGATGACATATGTTGTTGGCTTATGGTGGTGGCTTTTGTTGATGGTTTATGTTGGTGGCCTATGTTGATGGTTTATGTTAGTGGCTAAGGTTAATGTCTTAGGTTGGTGGCTTAGGTTGATGGCTTATGTTGGTGGCTTATGGTGGTGGTTTATGTTTTATTTATTTATTTATTTCGTATGGCAAAACAAGGATACATTATAAATACATATATCTTCCAATTTTATATACAATATTTACAGATCAATGAATCACATTCAAAACTTAATGTCCAGACTTTTCAGCCAGTCCACTGTTTCCGTAGAGGCACTATGTAATTCTTGGGCAGATCCATTGAATTTTCTCTTTGGGCTGTCCATAAAAATGTGCTGGATGGTCTGAGGCACATTACCACAGTCGCAGAATGGGTCTTCAGATTTTCCCCACTTATGAAGCCAGAATTTACTCCTTCCATGATTTGTCCTGATTCTGTTTAGAGATGTCCATTCCCTTCTCGGTAAGTTGAAACCAGGCGGAGCTCTACAAGGATCATGGATTAAATCCAGGTGGTCGGGATTTGAAGAGGACCATTCTTCATGCCAGGTCTCATCAGCATCAAAATGTGTTTCCAGGAGCTTCTCACCTAGCTTCCATGATGTGTTTCTGGACTTTAATCTCTTCGTTTTCTGAGGGTTGCAGTCCTGATGTAAGGGCAGTTGAGGATTACTGTGGCATTTCTGCCATTCTCTTACAAGAGCTAGTTATCTTCGTATGTGAGGGGGATGGATGTTGGATAAGACGGGTAACCATTTTAGAGGTGTCGATTTGATGGTGCCTGATATTGTCCTCATGGTATCATTCAGTTGGGTATCAACTTTTGAAGTGTGAGTACTGTTAAGTCACACAGGGCAGCAGTATTCTGCAACTGGGTAGACCAAGGCAAGAGCTGATGTCCGTAGTACTGCCGCGTTTGCTCACCAGCCTGTTCCACTCAGCTTGTGTAATATGTTGTTCCTTGTTTTTATCTTGGCTGCAGTGTTAGAGAGATGTTGCTTGTATGCAAGTGTCCGGTTCATTGTGACACCCAGTTACTTTGGATAGGGGTTATACTTAAGTTGTTGGCCTTTGAATTCGACTTGAGGTACATAGCTGGCTTTTTGGTTGTCTAGATGGAAGCAGCTTACTTCAGTTTTGTTCAGGTTAGGTTTAAGTTGCCATGCACTGAAATATTTGTTCAGGTTATG
The DNA here is from genome assembly GCA_946902985.2 of Meconema thalassinum. Lineage (NCBI taxonomy): Eukaryota > Metazoa > Arthropoda > Insecta > Orthoptera > Tettigoniidae > Meconema > Meconema thalassinum. The sequence goes on from OX336393.1 coordinate 253,071,387, forward strand.
GAGATCCTTTGTGGGTGTAGTTTCTGCTGTTTTGAAGTCACTAGATTGGGCAGTCAGAGCTATGCCATCTGCATATATGAATTTCATGGAAGTAGTTTCTGGAAAATCTGCAGTATAGATGCTGAACAGTAGCGGAGCAAGAACTGATCCTTGAGGTAAACCATCGTTAGTGCATAAGGCTTACTCTTACTTCCATTTAAATGCACTTCAAACACTCTATTGCATAGCATGTTGTTGAGCAGTGTAGCAAGAATCTTACAGGGAATGATCTTCAAGAGTTTCAAAATCATTCCTTGTCGCCACACTGTGTCATAAGCTGATGTGAAGCCCACAAAAACAGCGATGGTCTTCTTCTTGTCTTGAAATCCGTTCTCAATGTGGCTGGTGAGTGCCAAAACCTGGTCGCAGCAGCTTCGATTAGGTCGGAATCCTGCTTGTTCAGCTGGTATGTGTTGGAAGGCTGTGGCTGAGATTCTGTTGTAAATCATTCTTTCCATTGACTTGTAGCAAATACTTAAGAGTGCTATTGGTCGATAATCTTCAGGACTATCTCCACTTTTTCCGGGCTTTAGGATGGCATCTATTTTAGTTCTCTTAAGCAGGGATGGAAGCTTACCACTTCTTAGGATGTCATTAAAGAACGTAACTAACTAGTGTAGAGTTCTAGGTCCACAATGTTGCAGAAACTCTGGATATATTCCATCCACTCTTGCTGCTTTGCCTGGTTTTACTTCTTTTAGAGCTGTTGAGATTTCTGCAGTTGTGAATACTCCTGAGAACTGGGAGATTGATTCCGTCGAGGATAGCCTGGTTTTTAGCTCTTTCTTGAGTTTTTTGGATTCATTTTTATTGACATTAGCTCTTATTAATATATTTGGGAGTACAACTTCCAAGTTTTCTAAGAAGAGTCCAAGCTTTTCTGCTTGAGTGTTGAAAATTCATGTTTGCTGTCATTGAGTTCCATTTATTTTTTCTGGCAGAATCTAGACAGTGCAATAGTTCATCAGTGACTTCTGTTCTGTTGCTGCGTTGGTATTCTTCGCAAAGTTCATCACATCTTCTATTCCATCACGGGATATATTCTTTTCTAAATCCTCTGGGAATGTGTTTCTTTGCTATGGAGCATATTAAACCAACAAATCGTTTAGTTGTCCAGTTTGGATGGAATCCAGTGGATATTGTGATCCATCTCATTAGTAAACGCTTCCCCGTTTGCTTTTTCAAAATTCCAGCGAGGTACAGGTGTTGATCTTATTATTGGAACTTCAATGCCAATTTTTAGAAGAATTGGTCTATGCTGACTGCGAGGAAAATTGTTCAGTACTTTCCTGCTGCACTGTAAAGGTCTTCCATGCTCGTCCCTTGAAACAAAACAGAGATCTGGGTTGGTGTCTTTCTTCCATCTTCCTGAGTGAAGTGGCTTATGTTGATTGCTTATGTTGGTAGCTTATGTTAGTGGCTTATGGTGGTGGCTTATGTTGATGACATATGTTGGTGACTCATGTCGATAGCTTATGTTGGTGGCTTATGTTGATGACATATGTTGTTGGCTTATGGTGGTGGCTTATGTTGATGGTTTATGTTGGTGGCCTATGTTGATGGTTTATGTTAATGGCTTAGGTTAATGTCTTAGGTTAGTGGCTTAGGTTGATGGCTTATGTTGGTGGCTTATGGTGGTGGCTTATGTTGATGGCTTATGTTAGTGGCTTATGGTGGTTGCTTATGTTGATGACATATGTTGGTGACTTATGTTAATAGCTTATGTTGGTGGCTTATGTTGATGGTTTTTGTTAGTGGCTTACGTTGATGGCTCTTAATGATTAATAATAATGGGGATCACGATTGATCACTTTTGGAGAGGCGGAGTGTAGGTATTTGTAGCTGACGCTTGTGGGATACCTGTGTATTGTAATAAGGATAAAGTGATAATGAAAATGTAACATACACTCAGTCTTCAAGCTACAGGAATGAATCCTAGGAGAAAAAAATCCTGATGCCTTGACAACTGCCAGCCAACTGCTGAGGTTTTGGAGCGTAATACAGTTGATGTTTGTAATGAGAAGTAACATGTTTGAAAGTATCATGCATTGCTGTCATGGCTAAGCACTCACATTACTGCCATTTACAAAAAAAAGTAGAATGAAAAATCTTGTTTTGGAAATATCATCTTTCAACATATAAAAAAAATAAAAAATTGTGTAACCAACAAAAATAGAAAATTCATGTTTCCATGTCAACAAATTTCAAAAACTTTAAACAGGCATTCAAAAAAATGCAAAATGGAAATTGACAAATGTGTTAAAAACAAAATATCCATGTTTCTATATCATGAAATTGGAAAACTTTAAAAAGTGGAAATTGAAAAATAACGAATGTGTGTGAAATGTAAAAATGAAAACATCAGCAAAAATCTATCACCATTTAAAAATAATAATTAAAAATATCATGCTCTCGGAAAAAAAACTTGTTTTTATTTCATGGCCAATTGCGCTTTACAAAAAAATAGAACACAAAGAAATATCAATTCCTCAATCCTCAATTCCTTAATATTTATGTCCATACATCATTAACTTTCCTTTCATAACACACATCACAACCAAGGCTGCCAACCTCACTTCTTTTGAGGCATCACAAGATGCCAAACGTTTTTTAGCTTTTTTTCAAAAACACTTTATCCACCACACGTCTTAAAGCAGGATGACTATGGCAATAAGAAAGGTTATGTTCTTTGCATGCTTGAATCAAAAATTAATAAGAACATCACCACGCTGCAAACGTTTTTCAAGATGTGTTCCAAGGCCACAAAACCGATAACCAGGAAGATGAATTTTGAAAGGTAAGTATTGAATGACTTTGTTAATGAGGCCATGGCCAGTACAAGTTTGATATATCCTTTTCCATTGATGGTGAAAAGGTTTGATCTTCATCCTCCTCCTCCTCCTCCTCTGTGGACGATGTTTGTTGTTGTTGCTTCTTTTCGCCATCACACTCGCGGAATGAGGAAACAAAGTCTTTACACGGACTTTTATGACCGTGATACAGTTTCACCAGCTGGCAAGTAGCACACTGTCGCATAGAGGAAATTTTTGCCATGGCCACTTGCTTATGGCGATCGTAATCCGTACATGGTTGCAATTCACTCAACACAGGGTCTTGAGTCCATAATTTTGGTACATGTTGCCAAATTTCTTTCACAGCATTGGCTGCCACATAATAAATGAACGACTTGCGGAGCGCCAATAATTCCTCTTTGGTAAAACTATCTAGTTCTTTTGTACACAATGAACTTCCTAATCGCTTTATCAGTAGCATCTCCTCTCTCCATGGTACTACGTTGATATTTACACGTCGCTTGCAGAAATCTCACTGATGGCATCCACGGGTGGACCTTGAGTTTTAATTTCATTCAACAACTCCCAGCAGGCATTGGTGGTTAACCAATGAAAGAGATGCCACACTTGGGCTAAGGCTTTATGGGTTATGTTGCCACAGGGACAGCGGTCCATGAGTGTTTGCATTGAGGGACATCCCAAGGCCATGAGATCAATACATTGACAGTAGGGTGCTAAAAATGGTTGTAACCATTGGCGTTTTTCATTACCTTTCACAAATACCACATGGGCAGAGGACACATTGGCTTTCATCGCCATGTTCAGGTGCTTATATGAAATGGTTCCTTGACTCCAGTTTAGTTTCAAATGATTTCCAATCCATTTAGTTTGTTTACATTCTTCTCACACAACAAATCAAAAGCATAGGGTGGTTTAAACATCAAATGAGTAGCTTGTGATATTCAAAAGGTAGAACAATCAATAATGACAACCTCTTTAAATATAAATTTGTTATTTCCAATGTTAAACCCTTGGCAATCCACAATCAGTGTGCTCAACATGTTGATGCTTGTCTGAACCAAGTCCAACTGACCACTAACTGATTATCCGCGACTAAGGTGTACCCATACAATTGACTTAAATTCCCATTCTAGTAAACAAATTGAGGTTAGGATATGACAGAAAACATAAGAAATAATATCAACAGCAACCTTTTTTACTACATAATTGTATTGGTATAACAAGTTTTACATGCTTTTGTCATTTTGGGATAGGGACGATACCAACTCATACAACAATACAGTCTATTGTGTTTATAGCGTCCATAACACCGATGATGTCCCAATGTCTCTAAACTGGGTGTTTTTGACTGTGAGCTGCTCATCAAAGCACCCTTGACGCCATAAAGTCCACACGTATCATAACTTGTTTTTTTCATCATTTAGAGGTAATAGTGAGGGCGAGTTTGAATGACAGGGTATATTACCCACATTTATTCCACACAGGTAGGGACAGGCACCAGCGCTGATGTTCTTACATAGGTTCATCACTTTCTTCCCATTGGTCTATGGTGATGGAACAAAAGGCACATTTCATTTCATCTCTTGTTTTTAAATAATAGAAACCAGTGGCTGCCAAGGCTTGAGGGATTATGAAAGGCACAGGCCATGTGGTAAAGGTCTTGAAACGTTGTTCCTCACATTTTAAAGTCATGGGTGTAACACCTGTTGAGGCTTTAAAGCAAGATATGACAGAGCGGTTTGACGAGGGTTGACCTGTTATTTAAAATTTAAAATTTACCACCAGATTGTTCAGTCTCTTTATAATAAAATTGATTACATAAATCTAATGCTTAAAAATGAACGTAAAGACATCTCAGCACTATGTATTTCAGAACATTGGCTGAAAGAGGAACAACTCGAATTAATTCAATTCCCAGGGTTTATACAAGCTAGTAAATAATCTAGATCTAATATTAGCCATGGTGGTACTTGTATCGTCTTAAGAAATAATTTAGATCATGAACAGTTAACAGCTTATGATTATCTACTTATGGAACAGAATTTTGGATTCTCATTCGTAAAAATACAGAAGTTTAAGTTAATAATTGTATGCGTATACCGTTCTCCGTCAGAAAAGTTTCCTTTATTTATAGATAAATTAGAATTGTTACTCAATAACATGAGTAAAGTAAATTTCGATATAATAATCTGTGGGGATGTAAAAGTTGATTTCTTAAAATTTGAGAGAAATTGTGAATTATTAACACAGTTACTAATTTCCTACGGACTGAAACCTACAGTAAATACCTCAACAAGAATAACAAAATTTAGTAAAACCACTCCTGATCATTTTTTTAAAATACAGATAAATATCACAATTTAATAGAAGTCTATTGTCCGGGTGTTAGTGACCACCATGGACAAATACTGAGTTTTGAAGTACCCGAAACAATCAATAATAATGCCAATGGAGTAAAATCAAAGTGCAGGTCATTCACTGAAACAAATGTTACATATTTCAATGACTTATTATTGAAGGAAACATGGTCAGAAATGTATAAACTAGAAAATGTAAATGATAAATTTAATGCATTTAACAGTACCCTAAAACACTATTTTGAAACAGCATTCCCCTTTAGACAATGAACAGTTCAAAATAACAAAACTAGCAATTGGATTACAACAGGGATTATAAATTCATGTCAAGAAAGAAATGTCTACACAAATTATATAAACAATACCACACAACACCTGAATTCAATTTATACTACAATAAATACACTAGCATATTAAATAAGGTAATAAGACTAGCAAAGAAAATGCATAATGATAATTTTATTTCCCAATCATTGTGTGGTCCGTGATAAAGAAAGAAACTGGAAAATATGCTAAAATACAAAGGAACATTACACTGACCAGAAATAATATAGTGATTAATAGTCCAGAGGAAATAGCAAACAATTTAATGACTATTTTCTGGAAATTCCACAAAAATTATTAAATAACTCACAGGTAAATTCACTAAATTCTAATAATAAAATAAATTTATGTACTGGTTCTTTATTTATAAATGATGATGATAATTGTTGTTTTAAGGGGCCTAACATCGAGGTTATCGGCCCCTTTATTTATAAATCATGTCACAAGTGAAGAGGTAAGAACAGTTATAAAAGAGCTAAAAAATAAATTCAGTGCTGGCATTGATGGCATCCCTGATGCAATTTTAAAGAAATGTGCAGAAAACGTAATAAATCCACTTACACACATAATAAACAGTTCAATTCTCTCAGGAACTTACCCGGATATTTTAAAGTTATCAAAAGTAATTCCTGTGCACAAAAACGGTTCAAAAGATGAATTAGATAACTACCGTCCTATTACCTTACCAACTGGTATTGCAAAATTGTGGAAAAAATCATGTATAAGAGAATGATAAGTTTTATAGAAAAAAATAAAATATTATCAAACTCACAACATGGATTCAGAACGGAAAAATCTACACAGACAGCAATTTATGAATGTATTAATAGTGTACTGAAATTAATTGACAATAAGGAACATGTAACTGGCATATCCTCCTTAAAAAACTAAATCAATATGATATTAGAGGTTTATCTAATAAATGGATAGAGTCTTACTTAATAAGGCGTAAACAAATAGTAAGCTTGAGACACAAGGATGATGGAACCAAATTACTTAATGAAACATTGTCCAATGAGGGAATTATTAAATTTGGAGTACCCCAGGGATCGGTTTTGGGCCCACTACTCTTTGTTCTATATATCAATGATATAACACAGAACGTTCATTCACATAAGGAAATTTTGTTTGCGGACGATACAACACTCGTAATAAAAGGTGAAACTAAGCAGGTCATACAGCAGTCTTCAGACTCCGTTACAGGAGAGTTAGCCAAATGGTCACAAGATAATCGCCTCATAATAAACTATAAAAAAACAGTGTGTCTAAATTTCCACACTATACAGAATAGGAATCCTGCGAAGCCCAATATAACATTAAATGGTCATCAAATAGAAAATAAATCAGAAACAAAGGTTTTAGGACTATGGATACAACATGACTTGAAAAGGAATAAACATATACAATATCTGAACACTAAACTGAACTCGATGTGCTTTGCGTTACGTATTTTGAAAACCTGAACTAGTATGCACACATTAAGAAATACTTATTTTGCTTATTTCCATTCATACTTAAGATATGGTGTCATATTTTGGGGTATGTCACCAGATGTACTAAGCACGTTTAGGATACAAAAGAGGGCGATTAGAATTATGGCAAATGTAAACACTAGAGAATCATGTAGACCTCTGTTTAAAGATTTAAACATTCTCCCACTGCCCTGCATATATATCTTTGAAAGTATTATGTTTTTTAAAAGAATTTAATGAATAAGGATGTTTTTCTTAAAACATACAATGTTGTTCATAGGCATAACACAAGACAAAATCAAAACATTCATATTTCACACACACACACACACACACACACACAAGCATATATCAAAAAGGAACTTTTCACACAGGAGTTAAATTATACAATAAACTACCCCAGTATATAAAACTTGCCCCAAAAATAAAAACCTTTGGTAGAATGTTGAATGCTTATCTGCAGTGCCATTGTTTTTACTCTTTAGTTGAATATCTCAGTGTATAGGAACGATGAAATCTATAATTATATTTTACTTTTCTATTTTAATTGTAATACCTAGCTGTAAGTTGTTGTATTTATAGAATTAAGTTTTCATATTATAATAATAGAGTAAGGTGTAAATAGTTGTCCAATAAGATTATATAACTTAAGATCTGTTATTATAATAAGTTATAAATAGTTATAGTATTAGTATTATATATCTATTACTACTTTTATTTTATAGATGTAATTTCTGACGTGTCCTATATGAAAAATGTAGGTATACATGTATTTGATCAAACGGAATTGATAAAATCTATCTATACACTCGTCACTTGGTTGGATAGTGGATAATAGTTGACTTCTTTGTGATGAATGATCAAACAGTAGGCCGTGGTATTGGCTGGAACATTGTCATGCGTTTCAAAATCTAGTCGAATGTCGATATTGGATTGCTTGATAGACTCTTCCAAGTAGGAACAGTCAAAGACAATCAGTGGTGCCCTTGTCTTAAAGGCTTGGGGTGACAACATGGGACAGTTTTCTTTTTGATAATACGACCATCTAAATTTAAAAAACAAGTCGTACAGGGGAACAAACTTATTTTTTGAAAATCCAAATCTAGTCCATCATAGGGAAATACAGCTCCATTGAGGAAAAGACGTGCATTTCTCAATTGCAGATGGTCAAATTGTGTAGCATCTTTGGTTTGTTGATACTTGCGATTGGTTTGAAAACCCACGATTATGTAGAGAGGTCTCTCTGTGTAGCGTGCTGTTTTTACAGACCAACTATGTGTGTTGGTGATGGGTAATAGGGGATACTCATGGAGCGCCCAGCTTCTAAATTCCATGGGTAATGACTTATCTCTTTCCACAATCTTGAGCATGTCCAGTTTTTTGCTATCGGCAAGGGTCACGTGGGGGTACTTTCCATAGCATTCGTTGTAGTTGAATTTTGAATCTATGGGTGCATCTTGAGCTCCCTTGAGTGCATTATTATCACTCCTGTCTATCACCAGATAAAGCACTTGCCTTGCGTTAACCACAATACGCTGATGATCTTCGGCAAAGCCTAAAATGAGTTTAAGAGGTAAAAATCCAGTAAAGGTGCCATCGGTGTGCACCATCCAGTCATTGGTCGAGTCAGGGGACCAACCTGCCATGCAAAGTGTTTTACTTTCTTGCTCACTATAAGAAGGGTATAGTTTCATGACACTTGAAATACCCACATTTGTAGTGCTATCCACCACAATATCGTTAATCACATAGCGCACCTCTGAAAACAGGAAGGCAAAAGCATGGTTGGCTAATTTGGATGTTGTTGGTGTAGAGCCATCGGCTTTAGAGAGTCGACCTTCAATCTGAATAACACTTTCATGCGGTAGGGTGTAAATATCTTGGTTGTTGATAACAAATTGAATTTCATCATTGTTATTGGATCCAGGTGTTTGGGCTTAATAGGAATGGGGGTCAATTCTTACCAATCCTGGTTGCTCCTCGATGTTGTTTACCACTTCTAGGATAGAATTCATCATGGGGGGTTGATGTGGTAACCCAAATGCTGAAAAATCTGCTTCTCCTTAGGTGTGAACTTGTATTCACCTGGCAAACAACTAACCCCATTCCTAGACGGTGTTGATACTTTATACACCAGCTTCGTAGCGGCTTTAGCACCAACTTGTAAGTCACTGGTGTGGTAGAATCTAGTTGAATGAGTTGTTGATCTCTATTGACCAGTCTTAACGTTATAATATTAATGGGATTAACAGCCACACAATGAAAGAGCAATACTGGGGGGTTTTCACAAATTATATAACCATTGGGCGATGTCACAATAAAGCCATAAAGCGAATGCGATGGTTCTTGATTGGTATACACTTGGCTAATAATATTACACGTCACCGACACGTGATGGTCCTCGATCAATTTTACTTCATAGTCTGAGTCATGTTTTTGTTGGTCTCCAACACTCGTGGTTTAAATCCTAGTAAAGGGCCGATGGAATCAGGTTGTGATTCAAAGTCAATCTTAAACGTAGAGAAAATATTACAGCGATGAGTGTTGGTAATTCCTGAAAGTTCAAACTTGTGTGTCCCATCAAGAAATGACTTTAAACCATATTCGTTGATCAGCACCACACAAATGTGCTCATAAATATCATCTATTATATATCCACATGGGTTCAGGGTGAGCACAGAATCATTATTGTAAAACTTGTTGTTTACATCTTTACGTATACTGGATATTCTATAAACGTTTCAAGAGAAACAAGTCCCAAACCATAAGGTCTTTCACTCAATTCATTAGGCGGGTAAAAGTCTAGGTTGACTTCAGGTCCACATACATGCAGTGTAAACGTCTTACTTTCTGTCGACATACTGTTGACGTTTTTGCTTATGCTGTGTCTTATATAAAAATATTAAACACAAACGCGCACACTCTTGGCTGTTAAACGGTTGCTCACGTTTCACATTATAATATATCTTGGTCCTGTTTCCAAAATAGGTGACTAGTTCCATGGGTGGAGGTAAATTCCAAAAACCGCCCAAGTACCATACCATACAGCACATTCCTGTTTTCAGGGTCGTGAGGGTAAGTGGTTTCGCATAAACACACATCGAAAATGAGAAAGCGTTAGTTGTTTATCATAGCATTTCACTTGTTCATCCGTCAGGGCATGTCTTGCTATGGTTGAGGTTAATTTTTTTTTATTTGGAGATGGGAAAATCCCAAAACCTTGTTGATGAAAGGCTGGCTTTAAATTGGCATTTCCAGCCCCCATAGCAATCGCTTCCATCGTTTCATGATGTCGCTGACTTTCTTTCAATTCTTGCTTACCCTGCTGTGCAGCTTTAATGGTTTTAGACACCTCACTGGCACCACCTAAAAGTGAACCCAGAGCAGCCAGACCAGCGAATAAAGCAGGTAAAAATCCTGCTCGTTTAGGGACAGGGATCACTCGACCTTGTTTTGAAACCTTTCGCCGATGTTTTGGAATAACACGTCTCTGTGCTGCTCGAAGGGCTTTCCTTATGGTCAACACATTATTTTTTTCAATCGCAAGGGCTTGTCCACTAATGCCTTAACCTCATGGATTGGCAAGGACAAGGTTTTTTAGTCTTTTTCACCACATATCTTTGTTTCACCATGATGATAATAACCAACAACCTTTCACAACAAATTTATATCACAACTGACTTGAGGTTGTTATTTCATGGCTGTATATTCCAATTCTACATAAAGTGGGAAATCGTTTATGGATTTCCCCGCTTGCTTTTCATCCCATGTAAGCATGAGATGGAAGGATAATTCGTCACCTGCATTGACCATTTCATGGTTATGGACCAACATCCTATGACCATTTATCTCGATTTGTAAATGGTTCTCATCAGGCATCGCGTATTTCATGTGAATGGTTCCATCATAGTGTAATCGATAGTGGCTTAAACCCGAAGCAAGCACATAAGTCAGGTGCTGGTCATGGACTAGCGGTAAATGGTTTCTGTCATTCACATGTTTTTCATTTGTCAGATGCACTAAAATTACGGATGGGAAACATTTATAAAGCCTTTTCATTTCATAGGTCACGTAACGTTTAGTGCAGACACCATCCTCTTCTTGCGGGTCTTCCACGTGAATAATGCGGTGATGATTAGCGCTATAGCCATTCACCGTAAGCAGAGGTACTTTGTCATATAACTAATGTACCTTGTTACCCACATACGTTTTGTTGTGACATCCGTAGACACTTGTGGATGTTTCACATGAGTCAATCGCTTCCCCGTAGTCAAAATCTCCCTGTTTAGTGTGTGGCACCACAGACCTATCCACATAGTGTTTATTAGCAGGATCTGGTTCTTGTTTAGGATCATGTATGAGCACAGACCTAGCTTTAGCCATTAACACACGTCCAAAGACATCCATCGTCGACCTGTAGAAGGGGTCTACTCTTTCTATGACAAGACTTGGTTCCATGTATAAAGACAGCCTGCTCACCTCTCTAAGCCTTAGTTGATATGAAGATTACTAAGCATCAAAAGTCATTCCCCGTGGGGGACATGATTTCCCATCTCTATCCCAATCACGTGAACAACGTCACGGTTCACTGTTCCCGTCTTCCATTCGCTGCATCATTGTGGGACCTTCAGGATGTGGAAAGACCAATCTTTTGCTCACGCTCATCACAGCGCCCAATGGTCTGCGTTTTCAAAATATTTATATTTTTGCAAAATCTCTCTACCAACCCCTCTACGTGTACCTGGATCAAGTCATGTCTGAATTACAAAAAGAGAATATGGGTTATTTTACATTTTCTATGCAAGAAAATGTTATTTCACCGGATGAGGTAAAGCCTGATTCACTCATGATTTTCGATGATGTATCCACTGAACGACAAGGCATCATTCAAAGCTATTTCAGCATGCGTCGTCACAAACATATCGATTGCATCTATCTTGGACAAACGTATTCTAAAATGTCCAAACAATTGATTCGTGACAATGCCAATGTCATTGTTTTATTTCGCCAGGACGAGAGGAATAGTCGCCACATTTATAATGAACATGGAAATCCGGATATGACCTTTCAAATGTTTCCAGAATTGTGTGCCATGTGCTGGAACACTCAACGTCATGCCTGTTTAGTGATTGACAAACAAATTGAACTCAACCAAGGACGGTATCGCTTAGAGTTTGATCATTTTATTGCTATTTAAGGCACTGCCTCATTCCCTCTCAAGTCATTTGTCAAGACACCATGGCGTTGGCAGAGAGTCGATTGAAAAAGAATATTATTAGAGCAAAAAATACTATTCGCCAAAAGTTTCGTCAATTGAAACGATCACGTGCAGATCATGCTTTGTTTATTCAACAACATTTAGCACCTCCGCTAAAAGCCATGTTGAAACCCTCTTTCAAGCCATCTGAAACTCTACCCACCGTTTCACAATCCACGCAGACGCACCACGAGGACCCTGAGGAAGAGGAACAGGAACAAGAAGATTTGACTAGTGTTAGCGAAGTTGAGGATGACGAGGAAGAAGTGTTTACACCTAAAAAAAAGACCTCACACCTTGCAGAGTTTTTGAGAAAAAAGAAATTCTTGGTCATGGTCGAAACTCCTTGCCATTCCCGATCGTCTCCATTTTCACAACTCTTGGCCACTCCTCAACATAAAGCTCAACTAAAAACATTTTAATAAAATAATATGGATCAACACTAGAACCTTATTTTACCGATCTATTTATTGGAAACACAGATACCACGTATGGTGTTCGCTATGAAGATGATAATTTTAAAATTGGGGATTCATCGATTAACTTTGCTCGTACTAAAGCTGTTATTAAGAACATCAAATATAAATTAACGCCAGGACTGTTAAAGCTGCTCTTGTCTCGAACACCCTCTTTCCATGATTATACGTCAGAGGACCTTGGTAAATATAAATCCATTTTGTTGGGCACCCATGCCCACAAAAGACAGTATAATCCCGCTCAGCAAGTGAATGTTAATATATCTCAAAAATATAAAACCATCATTGCAAAAATGTTTCCCACCAGTCAAAGTGGTCGTCGTAAAGCATCCGCTTCGGGAGTTAATTTAAAATCATTAAAGCCCCGTGTGGATGTTACCTACTGGCAATATCTCAATAAGCTCGTCCAGCGGCTACAGTTGTTGCATGCTTCACGTCAAGCCGGCCATACCGGTCACGATTGGGAAATTCAAGAAATTGAAGAAGAACTTCGAAATGCCAAAATTATTGTTTAAGCCTTCACCCATTAAAGTGGGCATCGCTCAAGAGTTGCATCGTCCAGCTAGACGTCACTATCAACGACTTAAGGTGATTTCACGGGGTGTGGATGAACTTTGGCAAGCCGATTTGGTGGAAAAGATTCCCTATGCTAGCGTTATCAACTGTGTACGCTATTATGTTGACTGTCATTGATGTGTATTCCAAAATGGCATTTGTACAACCCGTGAGTCGCAAGTCTGGCCCGCAAGTCACCAAGCCCTTTAAACATATTATACAACAATCCGAACGTCAACCCCAGTTGTTACAGGGAAAGGAATTTTTCAACAAGGTCTTCTCCAGTTTTCTCAAATCTTTGGATATTCACCATTACACCACATACTGCAATCTCAAATCCAGTGTGGTCGAGCGGTTTAACCGAACATTGAAAACCCATATGTGGAAAGCGTTTACCGCTCAAGGCTCATTTCGCTGGTTGGACATGTCACCTGAGCTAGTGTCATGTTACAATGACACCAAACACAGAACCATTGGGACCAAGCCACCAAAAATATTCAGCGACTGGATAAAATGTTTAACCCCATAAAAACAGCAGACCCTAGACGTCACCGACTAAAAATTGGGGATTATGTTCGTGTGAGCAAATTCAAGTCCGTCTTCGGCAAGGGCTACACACCAAATTGGGGGACGGAACTATTTCGAATTCGTCAAGTCGACCAGGACAGCCCAGTCACCTATTTACTCGAGGACCTCAACCATCAACCCATAAAAGGCAGGTTTTATCTCCAAGAACTCCAAAATAAAGAGTTTCCAAAACATTACCTTGTGGAAAAATTGTTGAAACAAAAAGGAAAAAAAACTATATGTAAAATGGTTGGGATTTAGCTCAGCCTTTAATTCTTGGATTAATAAATTACATGTTGTATGAAACTGTGCGTCTTGTATTTATTATTTTCACTCATGTTGTACTTATCCTATAGCCCTGTGTGTACAATCCTCAGCTCCACATGTATTATGAGCAATACATATTTCTTTCTCTCTTCACCTGTGTTCTCTCTTACACCACCCCTCCCCCTCTCCTTCCCTTCACCTCCCACCGCTGCCAAACAGGTTGTGACTTGTTAGCTGTTATCGTGCACGTGGACAGCTAATGTTCGAGGTGAACACCTGTGTGTAAGGTCATATTACACATGAGTATGCATTTTCACACGTACGAACCAAAACAGGATTCGAGTTGTTAGCTTACATGTTGTTTCACAAGGGGTCGGTAATAATGTCATCTCACACGTGTTCACATGCATTTTGTCATTTTCCTTTCATATCGTTAACAGATTGCACGCTGACTATCGGCTACTGGCTAAAATAGTTACCCCATCACGAATTCAAAAAAAAATATCAATAAAAGTGCAGTCAGGCCCTTTGTTCAAATTTCAAAAAATATATTCAAAAAGGGGGCGTCATCTCAACTCCTACAATACCTCATACAAGTCCCTAGCCTTATTGGTTCATGAGATATAAAAAAGCCAATGACCTATTAGTTTTGGATCTCTTGGTTTTTTAAATAATTTACCTATAAATCATTAATCAAAAAGCCCACCCTCTTACAAAAACCCAAGTGCGCATGTGTGAAACAAAAAACAAAAATATTAAGTCATAGCGGCGTCCAGTTGTAGGCATGCGTTTCATGTGGAACAACGTTTCATTTCATCATAGCATTCACCCTCTCACATGTCACACTTGGAAAGCAATGTTTACCTAAAAATTACTATTTCACTCCCTAGCAGGGGCGGCTCCTGAGGTGGTGCCCGTGTGCCATGGCACCTCCAGTGTAATGAAGAGAAAATATGTGACTTTTCCCTCTCAAGAACAGTTTATATTACATTTACATTTTGAGGAAATTGTATGCATATTCTGCATTTATTTGAACGAGCGCGCAAACTGACATGCGTTCTGGTGGCGCTTTATTGAATTACTGAGCCAGAGCCAACCGGCACTACCTACGAACATCAGACCACATCAGACACTGTACTGCAATAAGGACTAGTTTGGCTTGAGTTTGTTTGTGTTGTGTTGAGACGCATATTACCCTGAGGTAGAGCCAACGGCCTCGTGACGCGGAGCTTCAATTCTATCCACGAGATAGCAGCACGTCACTGGTACAAGCATACATTACATACACGTTAGAACTGCTGAACTGCTTTATCTTTCAACCACTAGAGTACAGCATATGGCAGCACACCTCCAGTGGTACCAGCTTGACGATATATCACTGTGTCTTGACTATTAAATAAATTCAAACCACAAAATAGTTTTAGTTCTTTATTGTTTGACATTTAGCAACTTTTTTAGGCTCATATTGATGACGGGGATTATTTGTTCTCTCTTTGTAATGTAAAAATTCGGAATTTTTCAACGAGTTTTACTGTGTTTCGTTAATTTAATTTGGCGGCACAGTTTCACGTCCCAAGCGTAAACACAAATTCTCAAGTTTGACTGCAAATGTGTATGAATAGTGTCCGTCGTTAAATAGCTTTTGTATTCATTTATATTAGATGCAGGGGATATCCTTTCCAATCAATCCGTATGTACGATAAGTAAGGTTGTCTTAGAGGTAGGTCATCGTGTTCATTTCATCTCACCTATTTATTTTGAGACAGCAACTGAAATTGCGACAAAGAGACTGTGGTCGCGTGTGTGTTAGCAATAGCCATGCTTATTTTTTCCTATATAGACATGTTACATAAACTTGCATAGCATCATGCGGCATTGACCATATAAACACCGTTTTAATCTAATAAGTGTGCTTTTTGAATCGATACATGCAAGCTAGGTTCCTTAATAAAATTTGATTTGTTTCATGTTTGAAGATCGCATAGCTCGAGCGCAACGTACGAAGCCGTAGGAATCTCAATGAGCTCTGTGTCACCTTTCGGAAGTGTAACAATGAATAAAATACGTGAGTTGTTACAATCTCCATTTAGCGATAGGACCGCTCTTATTAATTCAAATGAAGGTGTCGATCGAGGTTTTGGAACAAATATTTTTGATGAGTAGGCCTAGCATATGTTGTTTTCTTCACATTATTTTTCTGAGAGGTTTGTTCAATTATAATTCTTAAAAGTGGTTTTTATTTAAAATGCATACGGATCAAAATATGTGTATGATATAATATCGTATGGCCTCGGTGCCAGGTGCAAGCTTTGTTGTTTGACACCCAAAGGGCAGCTTGCTTGTCGAATTTTTGTTGTTCCTTGGAGGGCCATGAAAGTCAAGGAGGTTAGATATCTAAGCTCCTTGACACTTTAGCGCTTTCTAGTAGAGAAAGGAGGAACTTTTGTTTTGGCGAAAAATCCCGAGACTAAAATATTTGTAGTAGTTATGCAATTTCTCAATTCACTTCAGCTGACACTTCAATTAAAAACGTCTTGTACAATAGCACAATTAAATAATGTTAAACATATAACTTATTGCATAAAATATGCACTATCCGTACCTGCAACTTTGAATGATTTTATTGCAAATTTTGAATACAAGGATATGGGATGAAATTCAGCATAAATAAGAGTGAGATGGTGATCACAACAAGGAAGAAGGAAAGAACCACAACGGGAATAACAATTGGTGAGGAACAGCTGAAGAAAGTAGAGAGTTTCAAGTATCTGGGAAGCCTGATACAAGATAATGGAAGAAACGATAGAGAAATAAATGAGCGGGGGAGGCTGGCAGAAGCATTCCGGAGGAGTGTGAGAAGCATGTTATGGAGCAAGGATGTCCCTCAGGACAGCAAAAAGATCATATATCGGTCGTACTATGTCCCTATCCTGACGTATGCCTCGGAGACCTGGGTTATGAAAGGAAGGAAGAAGAGCTAAATACAGGCCAGTGAGATGAGGTTCTTGAGAATCAGTATTGGAGCTACAAAGATGGACAGAATAAGAAATGAGAGGACCAGAGAATTAATGAAGGAGGAACCATTACAGGATGGTATAGAGAAATCTAGACTTAGATGGTATGGACATGTAAAACGAATGGAGGAGAAGAGGATACCCAGGAGGATCCACGAGAGGAAGTGTGAAGGAAAGAGACCGAGAGGAAGACCGAGAGTCAGGTGGCTGAAGGGGGTGGAAGAAAGCGTGAAGAAGAGAGGAGAAGACTGGACAAGGGTGGAGGCTGAGAGATGGTGGGAAGACAGAAGACGTTGGAGAGGCTTGTGTTCCAAACAGACCCGGCCATTGGCTGGAAACTGTGCAAGATGATGATGATGAGACACCGCAATGAAGATTTTTAGAGTCAAAATAGTACCAATCCTGACATATGGACTTCAAATAATATGGGACTACTTGAAAACAAGTGATCTAAGAACAATAGAGAATGTAAAAGCACTGTATCTACAGAAAACACTAGGCATCTCAAAATATACACCCTCCAGGTATACATATTTACTGGCAAGAGAATCTTTCCTGATAGAGGAACTAAAATATACACTACTACTACCAACCACGAAAGCATACGGTAATCTCCTAACAGAAAGGCTCAAAAGAAGGAAAAAGTAGAAGAAGAATTCTTCGGCATGAGCGCCATGATCGACCGAAGCTGGGCAAAAGCTAACCAGCAGATGAGAAGCGCAGTCAACAGGCTGGCGGTCCATGGCTTCCATCACAAGACATGCCGCATAACATCATACCACAGCATCTCTGAGAAATGTATGTGCATTCAGTGCAACGAAAAGTGCGACAAATACCACATCCTCTTATGCAAGAACAATACAATATCACTAATGGAACTTAGTTCTGAAGAGTAAAGACATAGATACATCTCAAACAATCAAATGTATTTAAAAAAAATGTATAGCCACTTGGCTGCAATAACGCTTTATTTACCTCATCTTTGCTGTGCTGGAGCCACTGAAATTCCTGCTAAAATACCCTGCATATCTGTTGAGCAGCAATGGTAAATACTAAACCCAGGGGAAAGTGCATAGATCCAGAACCGGTGATGAAACCTAACAGGAAGAGGAGAATTCTTAATTCTGTCAATTTTCCAAATTCCACAGACATACAAGTAGGCTTCTTAAAATACAGCTGTAAATTTTAATTTATGTCTGAATTTACTCCTGCTAGTTAGTTATTGTTGTTTTAAGGGGAGGAACAGCAAGGTTATCTGCCCCTATTTACTGCAGTAGAGGATAATAGCAACCTAGGCCTACTTCCATGTGATGTCTTTTTACAAGCAAATAAGAGTGTAGAACTGTACAGAATCCTTTTGTAAGCTGCTTTATAAATCATACGGGTTTTAAAATTAGGCCTAGGTCTACATAGGCTATAGGCTTCGGGGGCGTAGTTGGTAGCATGCTGAACTACTGTGCCCAAGATAATAGCAACCTAGGCCTACTTCCATGTGATGTCTTTTTACAAGCAAATAAGAGTGTAGAACTGTACAGATCCTTTTGTAAGCTGCTTTAAAAATCATACGGGTTTTTAAATTAGGCTGGGTTCAAACCCGGCCGAAGTTGTCGGATTTTTTAAGAGCGATAAAAATCCTTCAGTATGCCTTCCTTCGGAGGAGAAGTAATGCCGGCGGTCCCATATCATAGATTTATGGCATGTAAAAGATCTTTCCACAGACTAAACTTGTGTGAAGCTAAATCGTTGGGTTATATTTCGTCGGAATGCTCTATCAAAGTTCCGACGTTCACCACTAGGTATCATTGATATCTGGTAGTGAAAGTTGGAACAACTTGAAATTGAACGGAACTTGTAGCTCACCCTAAGGGTGTCCACTGGAAGCAGCTACATACTCAGGCGAGCCGAGCATGTCCTCAGACACTCCCAGCACTAAAAGCCATACGATAAATAGATAGATACATTGGCTATAGATATATTTCATCCTCAATTTTTTACTGACGACCTGGATTTGAGGCCACATAGCTCATACGCCTATACCGATACACCAATCTTCCTCTTTTCATCATTTTTAGCCTGTTAATTGCCAAGTTCATAAAACCATTGTAGGCTACTACCAGTACCGATATGTCAAATTTAAAAACTGATATTAAGGCAACTCAACCGGTATATCTTTTTTAAATAAAAACGACTTGTATCGGAAATCTGATATTTTGAAAGAAAGGCTACCTTAAGCCAATTAATTTGAAAAATGTCAACTAAAGATAACGCCCAAGGTAATCCACCAGAACTGCCGTAGGCCTACCAGTACGGTTCCGGTATGTGAAAGTAACTAAACTCATAATTCTCATCTAAAATATTGGTATTGTCCCTTAGAGTTTTCAATATGTTAGAATAACTCGAAATATTATTTTAGGCTATGCCTACAGCTGCGAATTGCACTTATTTTACTCTAAATTATGGCTTGTCGTAGGCACTGCACTGACAGCGTATTCATCAATAGGAAGGTAATTAGTTAAAATCAGAAATTAATCTCGTTAGTTTATTTCTATACTAGCCTGTTATTTTAACATATCATACCTAGCGTTTAACAAAGACAGTGTGAATAATACCGTCTTACATCTATGAGTAGGCCGAATTTATATGCCAGCTTAGGACGTGGCTGCTTCAATTTTATTGGAGAAAAAAAAAACAGGAAATACATTTGGCACAACATCATCACTTAAAAATTTTCTTCCAGGCAATACTGGCTTGTAATGTAAAGGTAAGAAATTCACTAAACATACTCTCATGTGGGCTGATATGTGTGATTTACTTTCAACACGACGAATTTTGAAAAGCCACTATTTCCTCAAAATACGACCAATGCCAAGGAAGTAAACGTTATTTTGTAGTTGCCATATCTGTTTTTGCACTGGGGAACTGCACAATATTGAACCATTATTCTATAATATATAAAACAACGAATATTCAAGAGTAATTCGTAACTACCTCACACAAGCTACTCATGGCTGCCCACAACATCGGTTCGTAAACAAAGTCTTGTGATAGCGTGACGTCGGAGGGCGGTACTGGTCCAGTCGTCCATTGTTGGGGGTTGAGATCTTTAGGTGCTTGGCGACTTAAGTAACTTACTGGGGGTTGAAAGGGTCTCTAGTCACTAATTACTAATTAGTCTGATTCCCTAAATAAATATGGGAACTAATGAATTACAAGTAAAAGAGCTGGTTAGTCAATGAAGAGCTGAGTAGGCGACCTTGCTGTTGGGAGTGAGTGCGGCTCTACTGAAAGGTTACGCTAGCAAGCGAGCTGTCGATAAAGTTGACTCACCAGATTTTGAGTCGTGTTTATTAACAAGCGGCAAGTTGGGGTAGGTTTTTATTAAAGATAAACAGAGACCCAATTGTAATAAAATGTAAAAGATTTAATGTTAAGCTTGTGATGATGTGAGCAAGCTTCAATAGCTGTACTTAGTGAAGTGCGGTGTATAATAAGTGGTGAAGATGATTACAAAGTTAAAGGTTTGAAGGGGAGAGGAAAAGTATGGAAATACCCTTGTACACTTACTTGGATTAGCTGGTCGACGTGTATAGCCTTCGGCCTGCTCGTGGGCTGGTAGTTTTGCAGACAGACCCCCTCCTTTGGGGTAAAGATTTATTTATAAGATGTGTTACTCTTGAATAAGACAGTTGACACATTCGTGTTCTAGTTAACACCTGCTGTCTGTGTTTTGGTAGTGTGGCAATGCTGTTGTAGCTAACTTGCTAGATCTGTATGGAAATCTTGTAATTAGATAGTTGTAGCTGTTGCTTTCCTTATGGCTTTAGGTGTGAGACTGGGGGTGAAGCGTGTTGAGTAGGGGGCTGATAGGGGGGAGTTGTACTTGTACCCTGTGGGGACCTCAGGGTATAACAAGAGTCTTCCCTGGTTAAATCGTTGTCCCCAACGAATGTTAAAGTCGTGGCGTTACTGTCTCCTTCTTGTTAGTCCACATTTTTCTTCTTGGTCCTTTTCTGTTCTCCTTTCCTGGTCGTGTAGTCGTGTAGCGGAAGGTGTAGATCGTAAATGTGTAACGTGGTGTGTACTCGGGTTGGATAAGTTTAAGGGTGGAACATTTTCTGTTATATAGTATTTGTATGATGATGATGAAATGAAAATGTTCACAAGGTGTTTTACAATTTTACAAGGTGTCATGGTGCATTAACATAGAAATAGAGAAAAAATACAATATAATACAACAGTGAGTGAAGGAAAAATAGGTAGATTACAAGTGGGTGCGATTTAACAATTTGTGTTATATAGTGTACAAAGGGTTAGGGTACATTTATGAAAGGTGAGACAACATACATAAAGAGTTACAATAAGTTTACAGTGTTACAAAGGTAAAGAACAAAATACAGTATAACCATGGAACATAAGTGAATACTAGGATTAAATAAAAGAACAAGTTGGTAAAAAATTCAATGTGTTACAGTGTAATACAGTTTTGAAAAAATGCTCCATCGGGGCAAGAAAATGTTACGAAAATTTGTAATAAGTTTATTGAAGGAGGTGATAGAGCATTTGGACATCGTGTGTGAATACATGTTCAGACAGTTAATACAGTAATGTAATAAAAAAAATCTGTAACGGTGTTTTATACTGATGAGTTACCTTATAATTACGTCGACGTTTTCACTTCTAAGCTTATGCGCGCTATTGTTACTATAACTAGCTTATTACCTATACGTCTTATAGTTATCTTATGATTTAGACGGCCGTTTTAATACTAACTTATAATTATGTGGCCACTCTAATTTAGAATGTACGCCTTCTGCTGTGGGCAGAGGAGCTTATTTTCAACAGTGAGGCACGCCATTTACATATTATGACGCCGCTCATTGTTGTGTATTGCGCCTCATCCCTGGCATCTTAATTGTGTTTGAGTCGTAAAGTGGGTGTGTTTTAATGTCTGATGGCCCACAGATATCAAACATTATGATAATGATGTCTCTGCAGCATGCTGAAAAAGAAAGAAATATTGTGTAAAATATGAAAGGTTGTTAGCTCCTGTCTGGGCTCGTGCTGATTGGAAGGAAGAACTGGTGCTTTCTGGAAGTAAAAGTTTATGTTAGTACATTTGTTTTGTTAGTTATGCAGCCGCTAGCCTTTGTTTGCATTATTGCAGCTGCTAATTGTAGGTCTATCGATAGTGTAGTAGTTGGTATTCGTTTTCTCAATCGAGCAGCCATTGTCTGTCAGTCAATGGTGCGGCTGGTAGCATTACGGTTTTGTGTGAAGGTTAACATTGGCGACGTACTTTCTGATTTGATTACTTTCATACTTTCTTATTTTCCCACTTCGTTAATTTCTGACTTTCATAATTTCAGATTTACTTACTCTCTTGTCGTATCTTATTTTCTGCTTTACCTAGTTTCTGACTTACTTATTCTCTTATCTTATCTTATATCCTTGATTTCGGATTTACTTAATTTCTGACTTACTTATTCTCTTATCTTATCTTATTTCCTTGCTTTCTGATTTACTTAGTTTCTGACTTACTTATTCTCTTATCTTACTTATTTCCTTGCTTTCTGATATTACTTAGCTTCTGACTTCTTATTCTCCTATCTTATCTTATTTCCTTGCTTTCTGATATTACTTAGCTTCTGACTTCTTATTCTCTTATCTTATCTTTTTCCTTACTCTCTGATATTACTTAGTTTCTGACGTCTTATTCTCTCATCTTATCTTATCTTATTTCCTTGCCTTCTGATTTACTTAGTTTATGACTTACTTATTCTCTTATCTTATTTTATCTTCGCTCTGTGGCGGCATTTCAATCATTGGATACGCCACGCACTCGGCGACATTTACTTACTTATTTCCTAAGAGCTCTGTGTTCCCAAGCAAATTTACCCCTGTGGGAATTTTAACATAGGTGGGCAAATCTTATCCCGTAATCAATGCACTAGCCATTACAGCGTCATCACGCAGGTTGGGTCGATTTCCCAAATATTGTGTGGTCTATTTCTGGCAACAGACATAGCCTGGGTTCACCTACCATTAAGTGGCTGTGTCTCATACAATGTGGGTGGGTGGTTGATATACTGTTTGCCGGCAGTAGTGGGATGATGGGAAAGCTGTTACACTTCTTTTTGAACCCTCCTCGTATCGGTCCCGAACCTGATATCTCGCTAACCAAACATGGGATTAGAACATACAGGGTGTCCTAGAACTCGTAGTGACGCCCCCTACTTTCCTATAGCCTCTTTATTTAATTACAAGACCAAAACTAAAAGGTCATTCGCGAGTAGTGGGGTAGTGTTGGTTCTCTCAAGTCGTGCTCGTGCTTGAATATGTATGCCTATGTTGGGAAAGGGTTAGGTGGTGTGGGAGGAGTAGGGTCGAGTGAGGGGTCGTTTAGATGGTATTTTTTCCGCTATTTAATACGTTGTGATACGTGTAAGGATTTAAGATGACACAAACGTCTCATATCCACGGGGGACTTATGAGTGAGTTTTCATGAAATATGGACCAAAATACGGAAATTTGGATTTTACCGAAAATTGGTGCCCACACCTTTTCAGAATCAAGGAGTGTTGGATTTTTTCCCGTGGCGCCATTTTTAAAGCCCAGGTGGTGATTTAAAGATGGATGCGCATCATTATTAAGACAAGACCTTCAGTGAAGATTAGTGAGCAACGTGACCACATACGTCTTCGACAGAGCAGAAAAAGGACCACCCCAGGAAAGAAAACTGCAAGAAAAAAGAGAAAACTGCTGAACTTGTCCCTAGAAGACAGGATGAAGAAGTCTGAGGGCTGTACATATGGTGCAGGGCAGTTCTGATGAAAGTAACTAACCTCCAACTTCAATTGCTGTTTTCTCATGAAGTGATTTTTGTTACATGTAATATCATAAAAAATGCTCCTTGTATTGCAGTTTTGAAGATATTTCGTTCAAAGTTGGTTTGCATATTAAAATATGTATGAACATTACAATTTGCTCTGGATTTTTATGTCAGTGAAAATTAACTGTATTTTTTTTTGCTTTCAAAAATAAATAATTTTTATTTTTAGGGCAAAACATGAATATTATCACTTTGACTATCATTTCTGACTCTCATATAAAAGGTACATAAAATTCCAGAGCAATTTCCATTTGTACATGTATTGTGCTACTGTTTACCAAGTATGGATGAAAATAAGTGAAAACTCCATCGCAAGGAACTTTTTTTATGACCCTATGTTTTGAAAATATTTTTATTATTATTTCAGAAACGGTTCGAGTAATCAATTTGAAATTCAGAATATCCTCTAATTAGAGGCATATCTACACGTGGTTCAAATTGATCTGTCCAGTAGTTTCGGATTTTGGAAACTCACTCGTAAGTCCCCTGTCTCATATCCATTAAGTCCGTTATTATTAGGAACCATTTTCTGCCAACAAGTGCTTGCTGCACATGGCAAGGCTTTACACTCATGGGGTTAGTCAGTCTTTCTTGCTAAGGATCCTCTATATACCCTATACAAGGCTATACATGTTAGTTCTGAACACTTAGTGTTAATTGTACATTAAAATTATATGCACAGCTTATACAAGCACGTTTTGCATGCAGTCAAACTTTGTAAGATAGTTACATACAACACACAAAGTATGTTTTCCGCTATCAAGCGGTGGATATGAGTACTCACTGGTGATATCCGAGGTGAGCTGATTTGCTCCCAATATTTGCCCCCCATATTGACTCCCATATTGGCTCCCTCATTTGCTCTCATATTGGCTCCCACATTTGCTCCCATATTTGCTCCCACTTTTGCCCCCATATTGACTCCCACATTTGCTCCCATATTGGCTTCCATATTGGCTCCCACATTTGCTCCCACTTTTTTACTTCCCCATATTAATGCCAACTCTTATAATTATAAGCAGCAGCAAAATGTAAATGGAATAATATTTCTGATAATGTTCAAAACAAAAGTCCTGAGGTCTTGGGTTTGAATTCCCAACTATGGTTGTCAACCAATGAGTTACACTAAAGGAAACTTTTATTTTTATGATGTGTTGCATGACAATTTGCCCATCTTGCGGTGTAGTGGCTAGTATACTTGGGTGTTATCCCTGAAGTCTTGGGTTACAACTCAACTATGCCTAGAATTTAATTTTTCTCTGAGAGGTGAAAGGTTAAGTTAGGTGAAGTTAGATTAGGTAAAGTTAGGCTAGGTGAAGTTATGACAGGTTAGGTTAGGTAAAGTTCAGTCAAGTTAGGTTAGCTGAAGTTAGGTTACGTTAGATTAGGTTAGGTTAGGTTAGTTGAGGTTAGGTGAGGTGAGGTTAGGTTAGGTTAGGTTAGGTTAGGTTATGACTAAGTTTGTTATGTGTAGTTGTTTTAGAAAAAACAACACTTTTGCTCTCATATTTGCTTCCATATTTTCTTTGCATTTTAAACTATCTTGACTTGTGTATTTACTTTTGCTGGCATATTTGTTGACATATTTGTTAGCATATTTGCTCCCACTTTTTATATGTGCTTTGCTCCCACATTTGATCCCATATTTGCTCCCACTTCTTTTTTGCTCACAGTTTTTGCTCCCACATTTGCTGCCACTTTTGCTCCCACTTTTTACCCCCCACTTTTGCTACCACTTTTTTCATGTATATATGCTCCCACATTAAACTATTGTTGTCATTACCAAGTTGTCTTTACTAGAGATTAGTTTGTGTTTGACAGTTGATATGGAAGTATCAGTGACTAGGTACGGTATGCCTTATGCATACTATAAAGGATATTCATATATTGTGAAACGCAGCAATAAAAATGGAACTGTTATTTGGCGCTGTTCAAAGCAACGATCGAAACAGTGTCGAGGAATGCTTAAGACAAAACAATTGGACATACTTTCTTCAAACAATCATGATTGTGAACTTAATAATCACGCTAGTCTAAATGTGAGGAAAACTCAAACCAAAGCAAAAAACCAAGTCCAAGTAAAAGATAGTGTTGATCAAGATAATATTAACCTCAAGTTTAATACACTACAACGCACTCATGCTGTCAGCGAGTTGATTAATGAGAAACCTTTAACACTTCCTGTGAAACCCATGTTCAGACACGCACCCACATCTCAAAAGCCCTCAACCCTATCAGAGACAATAAACCCCATCAAGAAGTTAGTGAGGAGAGGTAATAGTGATAATAATAACATAAAAATGTTAAAGCATTCTAGTACATCTAAAAAAAGCTTTCAACACTATCAAAGGCAACTCAACCCATTGAACAGACTGTGGACATAGGTGGAAATTATAATGGTAATGATATTAATGATAATGATCATCATTATGAAAATGATTATAATAATGAGTATGATAATCATGATAATAGTGATAATAATGAACTGCTTCCCGAGTTTTTGAAACCATTCATAAAAAATAGCAAATGGAACTATCCTAATATATTAGTCGAACGTCTACAGCTCTTGCATGCCTGTAAACAGGTTGGTCATATTGGTTATGAGAAAGAGCTATTAAATATAGAAAATGAACTTCGTAAAGCTGCTATTATTGTGTAATGGGTCAAAGTAGCAACACCCCCATCCACTAAAAATAATGTTCAACAAGTGTTATGTTTAAAAGAAATAATAAACCAAAAGAGCTGTATTCTATGTGTCTATCTCTTTAAAAAAATGATTAAATTGATAAACATAGTTTGTGTATATTTCTTGTTTTCTTGCATGTTCAAGCAATAGTTATGTCAGGGAAGGGGTTCGAACCCTTGCTTCCTTATATATTTGGAAATTTGATCTTAAGTCAAACGCCTTAACCACTCGGCCACCCTGACAGATACTGATTTAATTAGTCTTGTTGGACATTAGTGTTTACAGAACTTTTTTTTCCCAGTATATATATTTGCTCAATCACATTTTGTTTTTTCAGTGCAGATTTTTGTTTTGTTTCAATTTATTCGGAACATTACAGTTATGAGTCTTGTAAACTGGGTGATTAATGTAGGGATAAAGGCATCGTAAAAATCACAAGCCTTACAGTTGTCACGTATCATGTATAACATGTTACATGTTATCCTACATTCCACATAGGGCTCTACCTTCTCAACAGTGAACTATGTTGTCATTAAAATAACTACTTGTAAAATAATTCCAGTGGGAAATCCTGTTAGCAAATATCATATATTAAATATTTTCACGCCATAGAACGACAACTAGAAAATCATTTATTGTAGGAATACCTTTAATGGGATCACCAAACCTTCAAGTATGCAATATATATTCCTGATAGAGCCGTATTTTGGTCGATAGTGCCTCGAGTGCTTACATTAAATAAGAATACAGTAAACGTATAAACATTTAATAAATCATAATTGTTTTCATTAAATATCATATGATACATATTTTCACACCAAAGAATGACCATTTCAAGATCATTTATTGTAGGAATATCTTTAATGGGATCTCCAAACCTTGAAGTAAATCATATGTGATAAACATTCCACATAGCTACATAACCGACAGTACGTCATGTTATCAATCTCAGTCACCGCGCGCGCTCATTGTTTGTTTGTGTTGCATTTCAGTTCCATTTGCATTTCATTTATTGAGAATCATTCCCACGCCGAAAAATATATAGCAAGCGAGTGGAAACATGTTACGCATTAATACTTTTAGAAGAGTTCTCTCAGGTATTGTATGATGATTTTTTTTAGTATGGCATAACTGTTTGTTGACTAGCATTTACTGTTACACAACATTATTTTTGGTAAGCTCTACATAAGTTTCCTAATTGTCTCTGGTATAATGTCATGTTTAACAAACATGGTCACACGGTTTGTCTATAGGTTTAAGCCTCTGTTGTATATGATTAAAAAAACAGCTTTCTACAACTGTACTCACTGGTCAATAACCAACATAGTGGGCTAAAATGTTTCCCTCATAGGTAACTCATGTTTGGTTAGTCAATTCTTATTGCACGGCCAGTCAAGACCTAAAAAATTAGTCTTCACGTATATAACAATCATCAACACCATTATCATTAAACAAATCAAACCATCTTAAGGTATTTATTAAGTTTAATTGCATTTTAGGAATCTTGCAAACATCTTGCAACCTTAAAGAGGAAAGTATAGACAGGAATTGTGAAAAGGAAACCGTTCAATCATTTAATGTCGTTAGTGTAAGGAACCTCAACGTAAGAGGTTATGAAAGTCTATGTGAGGGTGTGGTTTTTACAGCTGGATGCCTTTTCCTGATACCCTCCTCAGAGACAAGTTTATGGGAAATGAAACTCAGCTATCATGTCGAATGTGAAGCTCCTAGTCTAGGAGAAATTCATGTTGATGTGTTTGTCTACAGGGAGTGTGGTAAACGAAACAACAACAACAACAAAAAGCATACATGTAAAGGGAATATTATGGAATTTTCGAGTACATGTAGTCAATTTTAATAAAAATTGGTTAAATTTCATGGTTTGTACACCACTTGGCTAAATTCGGTAAATTTTAGTGCATTTTCATTTATATTCGTCTAAATTTATATGAATTTGAGGTAGTTTAAACCATGCTTAGGTAAATCGATGGAATTTCAATAAATCTGGTAGTCATTTGTTGAATTTTGCTGGAATTTTGTGTCATTTTGTCAATTTGCGGAAAATTTAGTGGATTTTAGGGAAATTCAAGGTAAATCTGGGGATAGTTAGGTATTTAACAGATAACCTGTCACTATGATGGTTGTATTAGTGTGTGCCTTTCACCACCAAGGGGTAGGATTGGAGAGAGGAGACCGTCATGACCTGAAGTGCATAGTCATTTATATTGACTTTAAGAATGGTTGTTGTGGGGGATCGAACACTCCTGTTGATGGTTTTGGGGGAAGTGTACTCCATTCCATTCCATTATTAAAAGCCACTAATCAGGTCCTAGCATTGGGCAGTTGCAAACCATTTCACTATTCTGAACATCAAATGTGCATTTGCCTGGAGTAGAAGTGGGAAACCACATCAGTTCGGTGAATAGAAAACTCATCTCACCTCACCCCAACTCATTGGAAAATGAAAATCATTCGTTTTTGTCTTACTTATGGGCTTGGAAATCATGGTCATCAGTCCCGTGTACTGTACTTGGCAAAATAATCATGGTCATGCACACTATTATTAGCTGAGTATCTAATACAATTTTGCATACTCTAGGAGCAGTATTGCATTATAAGGCAGGCCATGTATTACCGTCCTTAAAAGCCAGTGATATAAAACAAAAGAGGTCTTTAATTCCACCCCTGGGCGTCATATCTAGTGTATGAGGGTTGACGATCATGGAGTCCCAGCTGAGTCCGTCATTGCTTCCACTAACTTGTGCTAGGCTCCTCTCTGTCTTCTTTCCTGTCGACCACACTTGCTCAACTCTTGTTCTCTACCGACATCAACATGATTAGGGTATCCGAGGCCTAGGGAGTCTCTTCCTTTTGCAACATAATTGGCCTTTGTTTATTTATAATTTCTGATATCCTACTAGTGTGAGGAGGCAGCCTTGTTTTTATCTTCATGTTATTTCCTGTCTTTTGCTCAAGCCCCCTCAAGAAGGTAGGGTGTATATAGCCCCACCACTTGCGGTGCACTCTGCATATGGCTACACCCTCAAGGGGCTTACGGCTGATCAGTTTGGAAGTTGGCGACCCCAAGGGATTTCTGAGCTGCGTCCAGTTTTCCTCCTCTTTTTCTATTACCTCTGGGGCAGAGCCTCTCCTATTATACTTTTATATCTGCCTTTCGTTGCTCTCCTTCCTTCCAACTCCCTCAATCCACATGCTTGAGGGTTGAGGGCCTTTTTTTTATTCCTTCTGTCCTTTATTTGGCCTATTGTCCTTTGCTTTCCATTTCTTCTTCTAGTATATAAGAGTGTAGTTAGTTTTAGTTATAGCTTAGATTTAATTTTCATCTTTACGATGACCCAAACCATTGAGGGTCGATAGGACAGCTTGGTGGTTAAGTTTGTAGAACGCTTCTCTTTTGTCCAAAGGACATCATGTTGAATTCCTCACTGGCTCATGAATTTTATTCTTTGTTCACTTAGTTCTCATGGCTTTGAAACTGGCTGTCTGTAACGTGATCATTATTCATTTTAACTTCAGCGTACGGTGTAGGATTGGAAAAGAGGCGGCCATGGCTTCTGAATGACAACTATGTTAGCGTTTGTCTAAAGTATAAATAAAAAAAGAGTTCAAACATCATGAAGGACATAAACTAATTTTAAATTCAGATTTGTGTTTAACAGTAAACACAATTATTCTCCGTTTAAAACAAACCATACAATTATTTTTTCTAACATGATAGCTTATACGTGGGCATTGCTATAGATTACAAGTAGTATAGTCATCAGCTAAGGATTCAATCTCCATTACCTACACCTCTCATGGTATGGCTCTTAGTCAATTCGTTAAACTATGGAAAACGTTTCTATATGTTCTGTTACATTATTATTTGACCATCTCACCGTGTAGTGGTTAACCTACTTGGCAGGGGCGGTTCGACCTTGTACATCTAGGGGGGGTGAGCATTTAAAAAATGCCGACTGGCTGTTTAACATTGCCGACTATTCGCTTGAAAACTGAGCAAGGTGAGGGAGAGGGCGGGGGGCGGGGGAAGATTTTTTTTGTCGTGTGGCCTCCTCGGATGCCGAGTGCAGGTCTTTCTATTCGACGCCCGTGGGTGACCTGCGCGTCGGGATGAGACATGGAATGGATGAATGAAACTGGCAACGATGTGGAAGGAAGCGGCCGTGGCCTATCAGAATGTAACGTCCCAGCATTTGCCTGGTGTTGAAAATGTGAAACTACGTGAAACCATTTCAAGGACGGCCGACGGTGGGGCTCGAGCCCACGCGTCTACCGAGTCAGCAGAGAGCTTGGCTCCATGACCTAACGCTGCGCTTTAGCCAGCGTAGCCACTGCTGTCGGGGGGCGGCAATGGCGGCAAACAATACACAAGGCAAATATACTTAATTAACGGCTTTCATTTAAAATGTGTTTTATTAGTTCCAGAATTTTGAATCGCAGGAAAATTTGATAATGAACAAAATAAGTGTTTAAATATTACAAGAATAAAAAAAATCTAGTTATTCTTTCTAAATCCCTACTCTACGATGTTTTAACAAGAACCACTTCTACACTATCTCCGTAATTTCAATGTCGTCGACCTTATCTTTCGTTGAAAACAACATCATGAGGGAGTATAAGCGATCGTCACCCATCGATGTCCGCAAATGATTGAAAATGAGCTTCAACTTGCTGAAGGACCACTCGGAAGAAGCAGAAGACACTGGGGATGTTAAAATCAGTCGAACTACTTGATAACCACACGGGATAATCCTCTTTAATTTAACAGCAACTTTTGCGATCCATTTAGGAGATGAGCACTGTTTACTGGCTTCAAGCAGGATTTCAATCTCAGCCAGCACAATTTCTTCATCTTGAAGGGTGATTTTCGGGTGTGATTGCTTTACAGATCGGACGCGCTCGATGGTGCAGTTCTTTCTGTCAGCGGGTATCTTGAAAATTATGTGGAATGACTCTAGCAAAGAAATTAGTTTTGCGAGATTGTCTTGCACGCTTGTAGTAAATACATGCACAAGTATTCGGAACTCATTTCTGTAGAATGTACGGAAATAAATTTCTGCTGTCGTTTCAGGGTGCACGTCATACTTCTTTGCAAGTCGCCGGGTCCTGCGGTGCTTTAAGAAGTCTTCCTCCGCATTTACTTGCATAATTTTCGCAAATGACGATGCACACTTTATCAAAGCGTCCATCTTGCCTTCGTCGTTGATATCTTCAAAAGACTTCAAGTGCTCTGAATCAGATGCATCGCGTCCACAACATTCAGCTCCTACGCTTCTAAAAGCTTTAAACATGATGTTTTTGGTGAAGTATATGCCGCAGTTAAAATCAAAGTCTAGAAGCTTTTTGTGCATGTCTGACGCAAAAGTTCGGGTTTTACTGTCAAATTCAGAATCGAATGAGGTTTTCATTGTTTCCAATGATGTGACGAAGAAACAGCTCTCACCGATTCGGCGCAAGCAGTCCACCTTGTTCTTGGTAAATTCTTAAGTTGAAGTGAATTTCCAATTTTATCCAGCTCTTTCTGCAAGCTTAAATGTCGTTTCGTGCTACCCGAAAAAAACGAACAATGCTTCAAGAGTGTCAAAAAACTCTCGGATAAGCGCGCTAGCATTACAAGCTGTCTCTACGAAAATGTTTAACCTGTGAACTTGGCATGGAACGTACGGAATATCTATTTTGCACTTCTCTGATAGCTTTTTTGAGTGCCGTTGTATATACCAGACATGTTACTAGCAAAGTCGTACGATTGAAACGCTAGTTTATCGAGTGGAAGTAAGTTCTTCTGAATTAAAAATATTTTTTTCAGCCAGCTCCTCTCCAGTCTTTTTTTAAATTAAAACAGCGTCTACTTTTAAAAGACGCTCCACAGGAACGAGCTCTTCATCTTTTTCAACGACGTTTCGGATATTCAACGAGAGGCGGTCTTTATGTGACGTATCGGGAGTAGTATCTGCTATAACGGAGAACATACCAGTGTTCTTGATTTCTTCTGCAATTATTTCACGAGTTTTCTCTCCAAGTCGATGGATGAATTCATTTTGAGAGTCATTCCTCATATACATAACGTTGTGCTTCCGCGTATTCACTTCTTCCAACCACCTATTCATGACCGGACTATGCCGTGAAAGTAACTTCACAATTTGCGTGGAGTTTCCATTATCTTGAGCGATTCCATCCTCGTGACCTCGGAAAGTCAAACCTTGCCGACAAAAGGTTCTTGCTGTGTTAATAAGTATATGGATAACTTTTTTGTGGAGCTCTTTTTCTTGTTCTTCCTCAATTCTGATCGTCCGTAAAAGTTTATCAAGGAGAACGAACGTCTTCGTGGCCTTTTCCATTAACAAAGTGGCACAAATCTGCCATCGCTGCTTGATGAGGTTCTGAAGTGAAGTGTTCTTGTAATTTTCCCTTTTTCTTCTTTCCGCGACTTTTCAGTTTGTGCCACTGACGTACTCCAGCGTGCGATCATTCTTCACTTTTTTCTTGTTAACACCATTAAACATAAACATGGCTGAAAATACGCATGTAATTATTGTATTATAACTTACGTTTGATGGGTACGCGATGCTCCGTGAAAATTTTCCATGTCGGCGAAAACTCACGTCCCACTGCCACTGTATCTGCACCTAGTTATCACTGTAAAAGTTGCTGGTTCAGGAACGACTGCTTTCTCTCATTCCCGGCGACCACTGCACTAAACTTAGTGAGCACCCCAACCCTTGAGGAACCTTGGAACCATAAACCTGTCAATTTTGTCACAATAGCGCGGATATGTGAGGACGCGCCGAGACAAGCGGTAGCAGGTCATAACATTCCTCCGACAACATCTCAATGAGTTGGCCTGACCTGAAGTTATCAATGCGCTCACCAACACCTTTTGTCTAGCCACATGGCCCAGATGCTGGGCTCGCTTCACTGTGTAGCTGAGTCGCTGTGCATAATGAACGCGGGACGTTACACCCACCCAGGAACGTGCCGATGAGTTCATCCCTTGTCTTTGGTCCCATATTGCTCATGTGTCATTCTTTCTTCAGTTGCCATACAAAGAAACGAAATGGCAAGTAGCAGCCGGTGCACCGAGGATTGGAAGTGAAACTTTTAAAATGGTTATTTTGCTGACTCTTTCCCTTGCCACACTGGGCTATAGCCTGGTTGTATGGAATCATTGCAGCGTCCGTTTGTAACGACTGTCGGTAAAATGCCGACTGTCAGTATAATATTTATTTATTTATTTATTTTTAAATCGGACCAAATCGTATATGGCCATGCCCCGTTTTGCTTTTTAAATGCTGTTTTGGGAAATGTTACGGATCCTTCAGGATTTGCCGACTGCCGACTGATGTCGTATTTGCCGACTGAGAAAATACCTGAGGGGGGTGAGACACCCCCCAACCCCCCCAATCGAACCGCCCCTGCTACTTGGTTGTCAACCCTAAGGTCTTGGCTTCCGACCCCGACTATACCGAGACATTCATTTCAAGGTTGCAATAAGGTTCACTAAGCCTTTGTCGAACCTTTACCTAACCACTATCTAGTCATGTCCTGTATGATAACACGGAGCAGAGCACGTCCACTATCAAGCAGAGGAGTAATATGGAACTTGCTGACAAGATAGCCGTGCT
Organism: Meconema thalassinum; assembly: GCA_946902985.2. Taxonomy (NCBI): domain Eukaryota; kingdom Metazoa; phylum Arthropoda; class Insecta; order Orthoptera; family Tettigoniidae; genus Meconema; species Meconema thalassinum. Next base: position 253,105,746 of record OX336393.1, read on the forward strand.
GTTATCACCAAGGCACACTACACAAACCAAAGCCAGTGTCTCTGTGCAGAATCAACCCAGCGGTAGTATGCAAGCGTATGTTTGTTTAAAAAGCATCATGAATATAACTCCACTGTCACCTCAGAGGCCCAGGTTCGATTTTTTTTCTAAAGGCTGCAAAAGGGTACACTGAGTCTTGACAGGTAAAACTTTTTGGAGTCCATTCGTGAACCATGGCAAAGGGTTGGCCATCCTGACTTCTTCAACACCTCAAACAAATGTTTACTATTACTGGTGAGTTACCTTTCTTTCTTCGGCTTTTCTCAATTATTTTGAGTCGCTGGAGTCAACCAGGCTCATTTTGGTTTTGACCGGGGATTTAAGGCCGAATGCCCTTCCTGACGCCACGTGATTTTTCAGGTGAAAATTCCACCCCGCTGTCACCGGGATTTGAATCCAAGCCGTCCGGGTAAAGACGAGCAGCTAAGCACCTGCGCCATCACGCTCCCCACTGGTTAGTTATCTATACACACATTAATCCATAATTACCTAATAATAATAACAATCATCCTCCATAACATGTGCATGGTTTCACAAAACGCTTATGGTTTTAGGTGTTTAATACCTTTTTTTTCCTGTAACATGACTGTTCCCTGTTTTAAGAGTGAAATAATCTATCGAGGTAAAAGCGAATGTCACCACCTATTTTTCAACGATCACACCTAATTTTAGGGTTCTTAAGTTTGCAAGATATCGTTTTTTCAATTTTGGGGTTGTTTAAACTCCCCTACTATATTTCATAAAACAAAAGATCTTAGGTTCAATTATCATTTTTACCCGTTTAACACATTTTTACCCCCTGTAAAATCACTATTTACTGTCTTAGGGGTGAAATGATCAATCGAGGTAAAATCCTATATCATCCCCTATTTTTTAAGCTGTCACACCTAATTTTAGGGTTCTTCGTTTCCAAGATATTGATTTTTCAATTTGGGGTAGTTTCCACCCCCCCCTGCTATTTCCCATCAAAACAAAAGATCTTAGGTTCATTTATAATTTTTACCCGTTTAACACCTTTCATCCCCTGTAAAAACACTATTTACCGTTTTAGGGGTAAAATGACCTATCCAGGTAATAGCGTATGTCATGACCTATTTTTTTAAGCCATTTCACTTAATTTTAGGGCTCTTCATTTCCAAGATATGGATTTTTCAATTTAGGGGGTAGTTTTCACCCCCTGCTATTTATCATCAAAAACAAAAGATCTTAGGTTCATTTATCATTTTTAGGTGTTTAACACCTTTTTATCCCATTACATGACTATTTACTGTTTTGGGGGTGAAATGACCTATCCAGGTAAAAGCCTATGTCACGGCCTATTTTTAAGCTATCACACCTAATTTTAGGGTTCTTCGTTTCCAATATATTGATTTTTCAACTTGGGGGGTAGTTTTCACCCCCTGCTATTCTTCATCAAAAACAAAAGATCATAGGTTCATTTATCATTTTTAGGTGTTTAACACCTTTTTTACCCCATAACATGACTATTTACCGTTTTAGAGGTGAAATGATCAATCGAGGTAAAAGCCTATATCATCCCCTATTTTTAAGCTATCACACCTAATTTTAGGGTTCTTCGTTTCCGAGATATTGATTTTTCAATTTGAGGGGTAGTTTTCACCCCCTGCTATTTTTCATCAAAAACAAAAGATCTTAGGTTCATTTATCATTTTTAGGTGTTTAACACCTTTTTACCCCATAACATGACTATTTACTGTTTTGGGGGTGAAATGACCTATCCAGGTAAAAGCCTATGTCAGGGCCTATTTTTAAGCTATCACACCTAATTTTAGGGTTCTTCGTTTCCAAGATACTGATTTTTCAATTTGGGGGTAGTTTTCACCCCCTGCTATTTTTCATCAAAAACAAAGATCATAGGTTCATTTATCATTTTTAGGTGTTTAACATCTTTTTTACCCCATAAAATGACTATTTACCGTTTTAGGGGTGAAATGATCAATCGAGGTAAAAGCCTATATCATCCCCTATTTTTAAGCTACCACACCTAATTTTAGGGTTCTTCGTTTCCGAGATATTGATTTTTCAATTTGGGGGGGGGGTAGTTTTCACCCCCTGCTATTTTTCATCAAAAACAAAAGATCTTAGGTTCATTTAACATTTTTAGGTGTTTAACACCTTTTTACCCCATAACATGACTATTTACTGTTTTAGGGGTGAAATGATCAATCGAGGTAAAAGCCTATATCATCCCCTAGTTTTAAGCTATCACACATAATTTTAGGGTTCTTCGTTTCCGAGATATTGAGTTTTCAATTTGGGGGGTAGTTTCCACCCCCTGCTATTTTTTTATCAAAAAACAAAAGATCTTAGGGTCATTTATCATTTCTAAGTGTTTAACAGGTTTTTTTTCTCGTAAAATGACTATTTACTGTTTTAGGGGTGAAATGACGCCCCTAAAACAGTAAATAGTCATCGAGGTAAAAGCCCATATCATCCCCTATTTTTTAAGCTATGACACCTAATTTTAGGATTCTTCGTTTCCAAGATATGGATTTTTCAATTTTGGGGGGTAGTTTCACCCCGCAAAAGGGGACGTCGCTCCAAGTGCTAGGACCCCTCATACAAGTCCCTAGCATGATTGGTTCGCGAGATATGAACAAAAGTGTAGTTAGGCCCTTTCGACAAAAACGAATCATACATTCAAAAACGGGGCGTCACCCCCAGGGTTTGGATACTGCGTATGGCAAAATCCCATCAGGGGTTCAGAAAATATTAACAAACGTGTAGTTAGGTCCTTTTGACAAAAGCCGTCCGTGCGCGCACATACAAAAAAATTATTTTCCCCCGGGTAAGGGTAGTTTTTATTTTGGGGTGCATACACCCCGTCCTTAGAAAAGGGGAGTTCACCACGAGTCCTACGACACCCCCTATGTTTAAATCGCACTATTGGTTAGCGAGATACTAAAAAGCCGATGACCTATTAGTTTTTATGGTTCTTAATAAATATTTAAAAATAACTCATTTATAAATAATCATTTAAAAAGCCCTCTCTCTTACAAAAACCCCTCAAGTGCGCATGCGTACAAAAAAACATTCATCGCCATAATGTCAAAAAACACACGTTTACCCCAGATGGCGTTTCCAAATTCCATTCATTTATAAAAATAACCTCACCATCACATAGAGCGGTAAAAATACCATCTAAACGACCCCTCACTCGACCCTACTCCTCCCCCACCACCTAACCCTTTCCCAACATAGGCATACATATTCAAGCACGAGCACGACTTGAGAAAACCAACACTACCCCACTACTCGCGAATGACCTTTTAATTTTGGTCTTTTAATTAAATAAAGAGGCTATAGGAAAGTAGGGGGCGTCTCTACGAGTTCTAGGACACCTGTATGTTCTAATCCCATGTTTGGTTAGCGAGATATCAGGTTCGGGGCCGATACGAGGAGGGTTCAAAAAGAAGTGTAACAGCTTTCCCATCATCCCACTACTGCCGGCTGGACGGGTGGCGACGTCATCACTCGGCACGGGTGATCTCCCATTGTGTTAGAGCTAACATGTGGGCTGGCCTGTTCCGTTTAAGTCGGAACTGTCACCCGTGGTCTGTCTCTGTTGTTATGTGTTAACGCCCTTTGATTTTAATATTTAGGTAGAGTGTACTACCAGGGTATAAGGATAGGAGTAATGTGGAGTGGAGAGACGTGAACTTGAACTCGTCCCTAGAGTTTTACAGTTAATTCAAGTGTATTCCTATGTTAAAAGGATGATGTGGTGTGGGGAGTTAAGAAATAAAATTGCATTTGCTCCTTTATGCTTGATTAAGCGGACTCTGCACTGGTACCTTTGCATGTAATTTCGACTGTTAGTTGGCTGGTTGGATGGAAGTGCTAGGTTTGTTAATTCGGTATTTGGGCATGTTAATTTTTGTTAATTGTTTTAAATGGCAGGATGGTTGTGCGGTGCAGGTATTTGGGTCTGCTATTGAATTAATGGTTCAGGATGGTTAATATTTGTTTAGTTGCGGGTAGGTGGTTATTTATTCTAAGGATGGAGGCTCTGTTAGTGAGACTAGGATGCTGGATGTGTTAATTGGGTATTTTTGGTATGATAATTCGTTAATTAAGGTACTAGGATCCTTTAAGTTAGTGGAACAATTAATCATGCTTGCGGATAATGCTTATTTTTCCGCTGCGTTGTACTTAACATGAGTCTGTGCGTTTGAGCTAAGGTGCATGCTGTCACTCAGCCTATGGCTGAGGTGACGTCACATATAGATATGGCTGCTATAAAAATTTTGTGGGAAGGCACGTGACGTATTGCTTACTGCGTCATCGAGTCTGTACAGAACTTCAACATGGCGTATCGGAGTGCAGATCAGTATCTTCGGTCTGCCTGCGCCAGTGGCGGATCCAGAGGTTCACCTCGGAGGGGGCACTCTAGAATTTCAGAGTAGCTAGAGAAAATTTGTAATAAAATTACTAAATTTGTATTTAATCTACACACACTACACATAACATTCAACCACCAGATTTTATAATTCTACAAGAAATTCATTATATTAAAATGATGTATTGGTTTCAGTTTCAATAACACAAGTCATTGTCATTATGTAAAAAAAACTTTTTAATTCTACAGAATATGTACATTTCCACATTTTAATGCACATTACACAGTCAAATATGTATTAAAACATATGCAAGCATAGAGACTATCTGAAGACAATATACAAGACTACTACACAAATGTTACAAAACATGTACATAGTACCAACATTGTCAGTCACTGACTCACAACTAGTCACATAAATAAAAATACCGGCCCCGGCCAGTCAAATAGTCAAGTAATATAGGAAGGCGCTCCATGACACAAAGGATTATGAAATATATTTCTACTTCTACCTGTCCTAAACATAAAAAATTGTATGTCGATGTACGGATTATATTAACAGTGTTGCCATTACATACTATATGATAACAAACATTGACCACATTCATGAAAGCAGGCAATACAGCAAATATTTTACTTGCAGTGCAGTTTGCAGAAAGAGTCATTTTTATCGGCAATATCAATGTGGCAGACAACTGGTTTTTCGGAGGGGGCACTTGCCCCTGGTGCCCCCCTCTGGATCCGCCACTGGCCTGCGCTGAGTGGCCTCTACACTAGGTGCGTGCGCTGTGTGTTTAATGCTTGCCTGTCATTCGTTCATTGCTTTCTGTTGACGGTAATAGAATAGCTCTTGCCTTCCGCTGGGAGGCGTTGGGATTGATTTATGAAAGTAATACTTAGCGGTGGCCTGAGTGACCTTAAGGGATGTAATTTTTTTTTTTTTTTTTTTTTAGGGGAAGAAATTCATTTACGCACAGAGTGTCGGGCTCCTGCTCCTGAGTAGCAGACTACCGACTAAAACTCCCCCGATACTTCTGAACACTAGCCTGGAACCGTTTATCACATTTCTTCAGGCTAGAGTCATTTTATATTTGCCTGTAGGGCACTCTTCCGTAATGAATCATCTTCAGTGGCGATCCAGATCCGTCTTCTTTGTTCGGAGGATATCTTCAACAAAGCTTGCTACCAGTTTCCAGTTTTCCTCATTTTGTAGCATCACTGCAACAATATTGTCCGGGGATATCTCTACATCAATGTGATCTTGAAGAGACTGCCTATTTTGGACCCACCGTCCACAAGAGAAGAAGGTGTGATTAGCATTATCTAATTCGTTGATACAGTAGATGCAATCTGATGAATCCACCTTCCCCATCTTCTTAAGATAGGAACAGAAGTACCCATGGCCAGTCAAGAACTGAGTGAGATAGTAAACAACCTCACCATGTTTCCTCTCTGTCCAAACCTGCACCTGAGGGATCATTCTCTTAGGCCATTGGCTTTGATCTCCTAGCTCCCATTTGATCTGCCAATTTTGAAAGGTTTGTACTCTTGCCGATCGTCTTGCATTTTGTAAACCCATATCAGATTTCCTCAAGTAAATGTTCTTGCGTACTTTCGCAAGAAAAAAATCGGAATAATCCCGGCAATAACGAGAACTGCTTCCTCAGAGACCGTGCGATATGCAGATGCCACGCGCAAAGCACCCCGCCTCTGCACTTGCGCCAGTGACTTCCTATAAATTTCCTTATCCAGGGCATCCTCCCATATTTCCGCTCCATACAGCAGAACTGAATGGATGGCTGTCATCAATAGTCTTCTCTTACTAAATTTTGGCCCACCAACATTGGCCTTGAGCCGACTGAGGGACGTTACTCCTCTGGCTGCCTTATCTGCAGTCAGTCTAATCTGTACTCCAAAATTCATTTTACTGTCGATCATGATGCCCAGGTATTTTGCTGCTGGCTGCGTCTCTACTTGAATTTGTCCTACCTGTATTGGAAGTATTGTCTGAATTCTCTTCTTTGTTAGGATGACAATTTCCGTCTTACTAAGTGCTAGAGACAGACCATGTTCCTCCATCCATCTATTGATTTTGCGCATTACCATATTGAGTCGCAACTGTGCCTGCTCGACACTTCTTCCTGCTACAAGAGCAGCAACGTCATCTGCATATCCTACTAGAATATTTTCTTCAGGCATTTCAAGCTTCAACAAGCTGTCGTATGTAACATTCCAGAGATAAGAGTTGAAAGCGTTTTTAACATCCAGTGTAACAAAGAGAATCACCCGGCGAGAGTAATGATTATAACTCTCCGCTCTTCGTACTTTATCGGCGACTTCTTGCACTGCGTCCAGTGTCGACCGGCCTATCCTGAATCCAAATTGTCTTGGTGATAAATCGCCGGCTGCGATTATTGCTTCAAGCAATCTCCGTCTTATGAGTTTCTCAAATTGTTTGCCTGTTGTGTCAAGCATACAAAGTGGGCGGTACGATGATGGTAACTCAGGGTCACCCATGCCCTTACTAATGGGCACTAAGCTACAGATCTTCCAGCGAAAGCTAAAGATTCCTGTTTTCAAGCACACATTGAACATTCTCAACAATAACAACAACATATCTTGATCAACTATTATTTTCAGAACCTCATTAGGAATCCCATCCGGCCCCGGAGCCTTGTTGTTCCGTAAAGAATGCGTTGCAACCCGAAGTTCATCTTCAGTAAACAGTGGGAAATCTAGATCACTTTCAAAATTCCTCTCAGGTCTTGTGGGATGAGTTGGAAAAAGGGTTTGAACAATGATGTTCATAATATCATCCTCCATGATGCACGATGTTCTGTGACTTCCAAGTTTCTGTGTTACAATTTTGTAACCTAAACCCCATGGATCAGTGTCAATACCTTCCTGAAGCTTTCTCCAACTCTGAACCTTGCTCGTAGCTATGGCTTTCCGAAGTAGCTTCTTTGCTGCTTTATGCTCCGCTGATTTTTCATTAGCTTCTTCCCGATTTCTTGCTCTCTGGGCAAGACGGCGAAGCCTGAGGCAGTTCTTTCTTAATTCAGCTATCTCTAGAATCCTACACCCAGATTGTAGAAGTGCCAAGTGTGTCACTGAACCAAAGAAATGACTCTTTATCTTTATACTGTTCGCTGATTAACAAGAGATCGATTTGCTTCTCTGTGACTAGCTGATATAGCAGATCATTGGCTGCCTTACTTCTATGTAGATTGGCTTGAAGTATACGAATCATTTGAACCTCAGTGCCTTTTCTTTGTCCAAAGCTTCTCTGAAGACCTTACACTGGCCAGATCCCATAGCATGTGCTAAATCTTTGATAAAACCTCGTTCTTCACAAAGAACACATTTCTTTGAGGCCGTACATCCTCTAGCTTTGTGACCTGTCCCGCCGCAATTGTAGCCAAGTTTCCTTCTATCTGTGCCTTTGCAGTTGCTAGCAACATGTCCATAGTCCAGACATCTATAACAACGAGATACCATGATCCTCCGTCTAATCCTGCAATTGGCCCATCCTATGGTGATATGATCTTGCCTCAAGAGCACATCTGCATCACTAGTTGTTAATGTGACAACAGCCATCTTCACTTCCCTCGTATTCGTTCTCGCCACCAGCACCTTGGTATCAGGAGAGAGTTCTGGAATAGTTCTCTGGATAGCTTCCATGCCCTCTTCGGAAGTAGTTAGTAGCATTGGACCCCAGAACATTTCGCAGAGAATTACCAAAAGCTGCTTTATCCCTGGAACTTGCTCCCAACTCAACAAGGACGTCTCCCGCTTTAGTTTGTCGAATGGACCGGACTTCAGTTCCTGTGCCATTAGGGTTTGCTTTTTGGCGAATCTCCTTCAGAATATCGGCATATGATTTACCTTCAGCTGGTCTGATCAGTAAGGCTGCTCGCCTTGGCCTACTAGGTCTCTTCTGTCTGTTTGGGGTTGCTTGGTGGGTAGATATGTCAACATTATCAGCAAAATCCTCCTGCATATTCTCAGCATTTTCTCTAACCTTTACCAATCTTCTGTCTCTCCTCGATGTAACAGGAGTCCATATTTCTGACGACTCTGTCTCATTCTTCTTATCCCCCTCCTGAGCAGCTACAGTTCCCGAAGTAACTTCGTTCCGGCTGTTAGAATTGGGGGTCATGTCCTTCGGTAGGTCATTCACTACAACCTTGTGAGCTTCGTCTTGTGCCGCATGTGAAGTACGATCACAATAGGCTATAGAATCAATGGCCTCTTCTAGTTCCAATGTCAAATAATAATAATAATAATAATAATAATAATAATAATAATAATAATAATAATAATAATAATAATAATAATAATAAAGTACTGCAAACAAATTATAATACTGCTGTTCTCCCCGTAGTTGGATCAAGCTTATCTGCTATGTGCCTGTGTCCAACGCCCGTTTCTTTTAATCGCGGGGTGTAGGTCTGTTGTTATGCTAATTAAATAAGAATAATGTCTGCTGTCGCTGTTTTATTTTTTAAACACTAATAGTTATCCTATATTCCAATTCCTCGTGGCATTTAACATTTATGCTTCTTTCATTTGCTTACGTAACGGCTATCTACCTCTCGCTAAAACAATACTGTTTACCGGTACTTACTAATCCCTTTCTTTCTCCTTAAAGTTTTAATAATTGGGTAAATATAAATAGTTGCTATTCATCATTTTTGAATACAATAGCATTGATCCAACCGTACTCCGTCTGATAACAATAATAATCATAATATATTAACAAGATGCATAATAATAAAGTGGGTGCAAATTAGCGATAAAATGGTTATATCAGGTGTAGCTCTGCTAGATTCTTATGAAAACTAACCCTTCTGCCTTGTTAATAACAATTGTGTTAGGAATAAAGCATGTAATTGATTAAAATATAGGGTCTGCCTTGTATAGCTGCCTGTTAGTATAGAGGCACTGCTTTCGCTTTTGCGTTTATCGATAATAGTTATACTTATTTAGGAAAATAGTTCAAGAGAAAGTTGGCAGGTTTTCTTTAAGTGCTTGTTGGAAATGAAAATGAAAGTACGTACGTTATTATAACGGGATGTTGCACCGTATCTTGTTTATAAATTGGATTCTATGCGTTAATGACTTGTTGCTTGCTACTCTGTTCAGTGTTGTTCAAATCAAGCTGCTCTCCCTATGTTATTACTGGAGTATATTGTAAGTGGCACTCCCTTGTACTGGCGGGGTGCGTGCGTAAGTCGGGATAGTTTGCGTCGGCAACTTTCTAGCATGTCCGTACTGTTGTCTATAATTTGTAGTGTATTGTGGATTTCAGCGTTGACCCACGTGTACCTCAGGAAAATGACTATCCCTGTTTTCCGTTGTGTAATGGCCGGGATGTACTGAAACGTGTCGTGTAACCCTTAAGTGTTCCTTATTGCACTTGGTATCCCTCATTTAAATTGTGTGTACCGTGTACTTTGGTGTGTGGACATGTTGTCAATTGTGTAGTGCGTACCTATTGCACCGTTACTGTGTCCGCTTGCCGGCTCGTGACACTGTAGATAGTAGGCGCTCTGTATTTTCGGTGTATGCTAACCTGTGTTACATTGTTGTTTGTCTCCTTGTTTTTTTGCATTTCCCTGGACTTGGTTTTGGAGATACTGATCGTGTATGATAGGGTTTCATTCTACGGACGTGAATCGTGTCTTTAATGATTTTGTGATTATGCCTGATACTCACACTGTAGTTTAGATGCGATATTTTTCTGTTAACCTTGAAGGGGCCGCTCCACCTGGGTATAAGGAATTCGGATACGTTCTTCGCACGCGTGGGTGCCCAAATCATTACCAGTTGGCCTGGTTTATATCCTTGGTGCTTGTGTATTCTGCCGTAAATGTCTTTTTGTTTTTTCTGTGCTCTGGTAATGTTTTGTCGGGCAATGATCCTCGCCGTTTGTAGGTACTGCAATCGTTTAGTGTTATCGGGGAGAGTGTCCTGGGGAATGTATATTATCGACTGGGTTCTGTGGATGATAACCATGAAGTAGAAAATGTTGACTGCATTTTGAATCTGTTGAAATGGAAGTATTGTAACTAAAAGTAATCGCCTGCATAAAATGGTCCCAGTTAGTTCCACTGTTATTGGTAAACTTCGCGAGTGCTCTTTCAAAATTTTATTCATGGATTCCGTTAAGCCATTGGTCTGCGGGGCGAAACTTGTATTCGTGTATGACCGTATGCTGAGTAGTTGGATTATTTTGGAAGTGAATACCGTTCCTCTGTCCGATAACAGTGTCTGGAATGTTCCGTAGCGTATGATAATTTCGCACAGGAATTCCGCGATGTGTTTTGTATTCGCTTGAGGTTCGGCCTTCGTAATCCTATATCATTTAAGGTATTCCGTGGCCACTAGTTTGTATCTGTTACCGTTGTCTGATGTTGTAATGGGTCCTTTGATGTTAATCCCCACTTTGTTGAATATCTCTCCAACAGGTTTGGGATTGAGAACGCCGACCTGCCTCCCTGTCCTGTTTTTATATATCTGACAAGTGTGACATGTTTTATAAATGTAGCTACCTCTTGTTTCATATTATCCCTGAAGTAGCGTGTACGAATCCTGTAATAGGTCTTGTGTACCCCTAAATGTGCGTCTCCGAGTGGTGGATTATGTGTTCTGTCATTATGTGTATCTTGAGTGAAGCTGGCACGGCGATTGGGGCATTGTAGTGAGTAGCCGTGGGCTTAAGTTTTAATAACCCTGTCTCGTCTAAAAGAAATCGTTGCGATAAACGGGCGTGCGCTCTGTCTGCGTTGCCGCGGTTCTCCAAGACTGCCCCTATTTGCTTTAAGTAAGGGTCCTCCAGTTGTTCCTGTCGCATATTTGTTTGTGTTATTGAGTATGTCGGCATGGTGTCCCAGTCACGATCTGTGTTTTCGTCAGGAGGATCGAAAACTGGCAGTCGTGAAAGCAGCCCGTCTGCGACTAAATGTTTCGAACCCTTCTTATGCTTGACTTCGAAGTTGTAGTCATATAGTTTAAACGTAAACCTATTAAGTCTTGAGGTCGGGTTCTTTAATTTGTCCCAGTATAGTAAGCTAGCGTGGTCAGTTATCACCGTAAAGTGTGTACCATATATGTATGTTCGGAAATAATTTACCGCCCATGAAAATGCGAGCATTTCTCGTTCCGTAGTCGAATATCTGCTCTCGGCTGGTGTAAATTTCCTACTAGCATAAGCTACAGGGTGTTTGTGCTTCTTATCATCTTCCTGTAGTAATGCCGCGCCAATGCCATATTGGATGGCGTCTACGTGTATGAACGTGAGTCTCTCGTCGTTAAAATGGTGTAACAGTGGCGGTGTGGTAAGTAGTTATTTTAGGGCTTCAAATGCATATGTGCGGTCCTGTGTGAAAAAGAATGGTGTCTTCTCCTGTGTGGGATCTGTTAATGGCCTAGCGATGCGTGCAAAATTAAGTATGAAAAGTCTCTAATAACTTCCTAAGCCTAGGAAACTTCGTAATTGTTTTAGATTTTTAGGCATATGCATATTTGTTATTGCGGCCGATTTAGCCGCATCGGGCCTGATGCCTTCTTTACTGACGACATGACCCAAAATGTTAATCTGTTGTTTTGCAAATTGACATTAAGAGGGCTTAAGCTTAAGTCTTGCTTGTCGGACCCTATTGAAACACTCCTCTAAATGTTTAATGTGTTCATCAAATGTTTGTGAGAATATGGTGACATCGTCAATATACTGTATGTCAGGACGGATTTCCATTTTAGTCCCGCAAATGCTCTATCCATTGATTTTTGGAACGTCTGGCTAGCATTCTTCAAACCTATCGGTAAAACTCGATATTTATAAGGCCCGTTTTCAGTTACGAACGCTAGCTTATGTCTGTCGGGCTCGTAAATAGGGATGGAATAAAATTCAAAGAAACAATCTACGGTGGAAAACCAGCTGACACCGCTAAGTGTTTCTAGGTATGTGTCAGTACGATGAAGAGGGTAAAGGTCATTCTCAATTAGTCTGTTGAGCCTGCGGTAGTCGGTGCATAATCTGTGTGTTCGTCTTTATTTTCAGTTAATAGTACGGTCACACTGTAATTTGAGATGGTCGGCGTAATGATGTTTGCATCCAACATCTTCTGTATTTGATTGTCTATGATGTGTCGCTCCTTTTTGCTAACCGTGCAGGGAGCTTGGTGTAGGGGGCTGTCACTTTTTGTCTGAGCCTTCAGTCTTTTGACTGATTTGATTCAGCTCTCCGTGCCTCCCTGTCCTGAGCTAATCGTTTCATCTCTACATAGCTACCACACCCTACATATGAGGCTAACTGTTTAACATATTCTAACCTTGGTCTACCCCTATAGTTCTTGCCCTCGACCCTTCCTTCCATAACTAAGCTTGCTACTCCTGGGTGTCTTAGTATGTGCCCTACCAACCTATCTCTTCTCTTCATTAGCAGTCGCCAGAAACATCTCTCCTCTCCCACTAGTCTTAATACCTCTTCGTTTGAAATCCTATCTACCCATCTGATCTCCATCATTCTCCTGTAACACCACATTTAAAATGCTTCAATTCTCCTCTTTTCTGGTGCACCAATAGTCCAAGTTTCACTTCCATAGAGTGCCACGCTCCAGACAAAGGCCTTAAAAAATGACTTCCTAATACATAAAGCTATATTCGATGTCAACAGATTCCTTTTCTGTAGAAATGCTTTCCTTCCCTGAGCTAACCTACTTTTATATCCTCTTTGTTTCGTCCATCACTGGTTATTTTGCTGCGTAAGTAACAGAAGTCTCCTACTTCCTTTAGTTTTTCACCTGCCAATTTGATGTCCATAGAGGTTTCTGATTTATTTCGGCTGCATTCCAGTATTTTTGTATTACATTTATTGATTTTCATCATGATTTCGTTCCTCAGGATGGAGTCCATACCATTCAAAAACTCATTCAAATCCTCAGGCGTGTCCTCCAAGATGACTATGTCATCGGCAAATCTCAGAGTTGAAATTATTTCTCCTTGAATCTTCACTCCCACTTTAAACTTTTCTCCAAGTTTCACTTCCATAGAGTTCCATGTAAAGATTGAAAATTATGAGGCTGTCACTAGTGAGACGCAAATGGTGTTCTATGAGGTCGGTAGTTTCTAGTTCCCCTAAAGAATAAGCAAACATATCCTTATTTGCTCTAGGAGTTCTGTGAGTTGTGGTGTTGTTCTGGGGTCATGCTCTGAGTGGGAGAATGTTTACCAGGTAAGCCTTGTGTGCTTGAACCAGTTTGTGTGTGTACTGTGGCCAATGGAGAGGCCTGATGCGTGCTTGTGCCAACTTGCGCCTGTGTATTGTCTGCATCCCGAGTGTACATTAATGGATGTGTACTTTTTTTTCATTCATTCATTCGTTTATTTGCAATTGGGGTGTGTCCCCCGGTGGCAAATTAGATATACATAACAAATAAATAACTGGGCTTGGCAGAAACAAGATGGAAAGGAGAAGGTCGCAGAGAACTGAGGAAAGGGTACCGGTTGTACTGGAGTGGGAACAGTGAAGGAAGGAGCAGCGGAGTAGGAGTAGTTGTGAGAGATGGAATGAAGGAAGAGGTAAAGGGAATAAGTGACAGGATCATAAAGATCAGAGTAACTGTAAAGGGAAGAATCCTGGAGATAGCCCAGGTATATGCCCCTCAAGTTGGATGTACAGCTCAAGAGAAGGAAGATTTTGAGGAGGAGCTACAACAGCAGTTGAATGGGCAGAGCATCATTGTCATGGGAGATTTGAATGCACATGTAGGAAGTGAAAGGCAAGGATATGAAAATGTATTGGGAGCGGAAGGATGGGGTAGCAGGAATGAAGAAGGGAGAAAGTTGCTGGATTTTTGATAGAGAAACGGTTTAGTGGTAGGCAACTCCTGGTTCCGGAAGAAAGAAAGCCACAAGGTAACGTGGTACAGCAGTGATTTAACAAAGAAATCTTTGGTAGATTACATGCTGTACGACTCGGAAATGAAGAGAAGTGTCAGAGATATAAAGGTAATACCATCAGAGGCCTTAGATAGTGACCACAGAATACTTGTAATGAACCTGGGAGTTGTTAAGGATAGCAAGAGGACAGAGTACCATGAAAGGAGAATCAAAGTATGGAGACTCAAGGAAAAGGAAGTCAAGGAAGAATTCCAGAAGATAATAAGGGAAAGGATGCCAACAGACAATCCTAAAACAGGGGAAGAGGAATGGAAGCAATTCAAAAACACAATGGTGGAAGCTGCAGTGGCAGTATGTGGAAGAACAAGCAACAGAAAGCGGTGTAAAGAGACACCATGGTGGAATGAGAGAGTAAAAGAAGCTGTGGGAAGGAAGAACAAGGCTTTCAGAGTGTGGTTGCAGGAAAGAACTGATCTGACAAGGGAAGATTATAAGATAAAGAAGAAAGAAGCAAACAAGATTGTCGCAGAGGAGAGGAAGAAGTGGATGGTAAAGTGGACAGAGATGATGGAGGAAGACAGCAGAGGAAATAAGAAAGTACTTTATGGGATGGTCAAAAGTAAGAGAAGAGGTCTGCGAGAGGATGTGCTAATGATGGACAAAAACGGAAATGAGGTACACAACAAAGAGGCACTCAAGACAGTGCGGAAAGAGTACTTTGAGGATTTTCTGAATCCAAATGGTCATAGGGAGGAAGACAACGTATTGGAAGATGGAGAAGACAACACAGGAATGGAAAAGGACCTGACTTGGAGAGAACTGGAAATGGCTATAGACAAGATGAAAGGAGGAAGGGCACCAGGTGTGGATGAAGTGAGTGTTGAAATGGTGAAGGCAGCAGGGGAGGTTGGGAAACAGTGGCTGTACCGTGTGATGAGGGTGATATGGCAGGAGAAAAAAACCCAGAAGATTGGAAGAAAGGATTAATTGTCCCAATATTTAAGAAAGGAAGCAGAAAGGAGTGCAGAAATTACAGGGGAGTCACACTCATACCTCACTGTGCCAAGATATATGAAAAGATATTAGAAAGTAGAATACGAGCCAAAGTGGAGAGAAAATTGAGAGAGGAGCAGTATGGATTCAGATCTGGGAGATCAACAGTGGATCTCATATTTTCAGTGAGACAGCTCCAGGAACACCACTACGAATTTGGAAAGGATCTGCTGATGGTCTTCCTGGACATCGAAAAGGCCTATGATAGTGTGTGTAGGGAGAAGGTTTGGAAAGCAATGGAAAACATGGGAGTGGAAAAAGAGACTGTAGGCAGAGTGAAGGAGATGTATTGTGGAAGTGTGAGTTGTGTGAAAGTTGGAGGGGAAAGAACAGACTGGTTCAGACAAATGAGTGGCCTGAAACAGGGTAGTGTGCTGTCACCCCTTCTCTTTATTGTGGTTATGGACGAGGTAATGACACGGCTAGCAGGAAAGATAGGAGAAGATAAGATGAAAGCAATGGTGTTTGCAGATGATCTCATGGTCTGGGGAAACAAGGAGGAGGAAATTCAGGAGCAACTGAAGGCTTGGGAAGAAACAGTGGGAGAGTACGGATGGAAGTTCAACATCAGTAAATGTGAGATCCTGTTAACGACCAGGAAAAAGGACAGACCAATGAGTGGGATAACACTTGGAGGTGGACAGCTGAAGAAGGTGGAAAGTCTCAAGTACTTGGGAAGTATAGTGGAGGAAAATGGGAGAAATGACAAAGAGATTACGGAACGTGGCAGACAGGCAGAAGCATTTCTGAGAAGCATTAGGAGCTTAGTGTGGAATAAAGATGTCCCTCAAAAAAGCAAGGAAGTGTTATACAGAAGCTACTATATCCCAATACTGACCTATGCTTCAGAAACGTGGACAATGAAGAAAAGAGACATAAGCAGAATACAGGCAGGTGAAATGAAGTTCCTGAGAAGTAGGATCGGAGTAACAAGAAGAGACAGAGTGAGGAATGAAAAGGTCAGGGAAATGGTGAAAGAGGAGCCATTGCAAGGTAGGATTGAGACATCAAGACTGATGTGGTATGGACACTTAAAGAGAATGGATGAGAAGAAGATTCCCAAGAGGATACATGAGATGCAGATGCAGAAGAAACGACCAAGGGGAAGACCAAGAGATAGATGGCTGAAAGGAGTGGAGGAATGTGTCAAGAAGAGAGGCGAGGACTGGACCAGAGTGACAGCGGAGAGGTGGTGGGAAGAAAGAACTAAGTGGCGAGGCTTATGTTCCAAACAGATCCAGCCTGGGGTTGGAAACTGTACAAGATGATGATGATGATGACATAACAATTCACTAACAATTAAACTGGAGTATTTACACAAATAGTCAGTCTTTTCTTAAACACACCTATATGTTTGGGAAAAGGCTCTAAGACTGCGGCAGGTAGAGAGTTCCAATTATCAATGGCACGGTTTACGAAATAATATTTACCATAATTTGAAAGGATGATCGCTCCTACCCATGTAAGTAGGCTTTTCCATACGTTTGCTAAGCTCACCCCATGCTGGTTGATTTGTATACGTGTTGTACATAGCGTAGAGTCTAGATTTCATCCTCCTAGCCTCAAGTGATTCCCACCCAAGTTTCTTTAACATACGGCTCACACTGCTCCTGGGATTAAAGTCACTGAGCACAAATCTAGCGGCCTTTCTTTGTACCATTTCCAACTCATTTATGAGCCCTACTTGATATGGATCCCAAACCGCCGAGGCGTATTCCAGAATAGGTCTTACAAGTGACAAATATCCTAATTCTTTAGCAGAGGTACTACTTCCTTTTAATGGCCTCATTACAAAATGCTGGGATTTGTAAGCTTTTGAAACTACACATCCTATATGACTACTACATTTCATATAATTTCTTACGTGAACGCCCAAATATTTGCAAGAATCTTCTTCTACAATTATTTCCGAGCCAATGTTATATTGAAAATCTTGCCTTCGCACTTTCCCTATTTTTATTAGACTACATTTTCTTGTATTTATTTTCATTTTATTTTCAATCGCCCACTTATATATCAGGTTCAGGTCATCTTGAAGTACTGCATTGTCTTGTGAGTCATGTATCTTTCGATATATTACACAATCGTCCGCAAACAATCGACAGTCACTGCGAATCCCATTTGGTAAGTCATTTATAAACGCCAAAAATAACAAAGTTCCGATTACGCTGCCCTGAGGGATACCCGACGTTACGGTAATTTCATCCGAGAATCGGCCTTCAACTTTCACTTTCTGGGAACGACCCGTCAAAAATTCTTGGATCCATAAAATTACTCTTCTATCAATCTTCGTCGAAGCTAATTTATGGAGTAGCATGTCCTGCTGCACGACATCAAATGCCTTCGCAAAATCTATAACTACGGCGTCGACTGAAACTCCATCGTCTAACGATTCGCTAATATCCTGAAAAAGTGATAGTATCTGACTCTCGCATGTGTAACCTTTCCGAAATCCATGTTGCTTATCATTAAACCATGATAATGTTCCCCACTGTTCCCTCAAGTAGTCGCAAATGAGATGCCCCATCTGTTTACAAACGATGGACGTAAGACTAACCGGCCTGTAGTTGCCCAATTCAAGTCTGCCCCCACCCTTAAATATTGGGACTACCGTAGCTCTTTTCCAGTCATCTGGGATTTGCGCATTGTTTATGGACACATTAAACATCACCTCTAAGTATCGTGCCACGGCCCTACCTCCTAGTTTACTTCACTACTTCCTACTTCACTAACAATATTATCAGGACCCTTCCATATATTGTAACGTAATTTTTGTATTAGCTTTACAATTGCTGACTGGTTTATTTGGAGAAGTGGAGCCCCTGATTCACCGTTAAGGTCCAACACACAGCTATTGGATTTATTGAACACACTACCATAAAATACATTTAATTCACTAGCAATGGCCTGCTTCTCAATTTACCGTCACCGGACATTATCATCGACAAATTATTTGAATTTCCCTTTCTTCTCCTAACATGACTGTAATTTTTTTTTCCACCCATCGCCTCCCGAACCAAGTAAACCTTGCATATAATTGTCATGAGCAGCCCCCTTTTTTAAGACGAGCTCTCTTGATAAGGACTTAAATTTCAACATATACTTGTCACTATCATGTCTTTTATTGTATAATTTCCTAATTTTCCGTTTAAGACTCCTGATTTCCCGTGTGTAATACTCAGGATCTGGGTTTTGTTTCAGTAATTTAAACGGAACAAATTTATCAATAGCGCTATTTAAAATTTTCAAAAAGTTAGTCCACAGGATATTAATGTGATTTCCTTCCGATGCCCATCCTACAAATAGCTCATTCAAATACCCCTGAAATTTGCCCTGATCCGCCCTGCGATACTGGAATATGATCTTATTTGATACATCAGCGTCTAATTTTGTAATGTCACCGTATCTAATATTTAATTCCACCCCAGAATGGTCACTAATTCCTGGTACTTTCAGACAGTTAATATACAGCTCTACAGGCCTTACGAGATAAATATCTAAGGTATTATTGCCTCTAGTTGGGAAGTCAACTACTTGGAAAAATCCCCCCTCCCTTAAGAATTTGTTTGCAGCGCTCTGAGCTTGACCACAGCTAGTTGACTCACCAGACTAGTCTACTTTGAGGAGGTTTAAATCTCCGGCAATTATTATGCTCTTTTTCATAGCATTACCCGTACAAGTTTTATCATACAGTGTGTCGAGAAGCGAAAAGTTATCTTTCGTGCTCTATACGCCCCTATCACCTGAAGAGGGAATTTATTCCCTTTATCCGAAATTTGTACACATAACATTTCATGATTCGTATCAGCCCACTTTAAGAAACTAGCTATATTTTTGCGAACACAAATAAATAGCCCACCACCTCGCTTCCCCCGAACCCGTCTGTACATTTCGTAGGTCCCTTGATTTATTTCATTACTATTTATATCCTCATATAACCAAGATTCAGTAGCAATGACAATGTCTGGAGAATACGTCTCTACAAGATTCCAAAATTCAATTAATTCATTTCCTAAACTCTGACAATTAACCTGCAGTAATCTTAGTCTTACCTCCGCAGCAAATATCCCGAAGTAGCTCCTTCTGTTCCCGTCGGCTGGCAACCTCTGGACCTGCTCCTCCTCACAATGGCCGGCACGAACCGATGACCCTCTCATGTAGGCTCCCTAGGTTGAAAGCGCCCCGTCGATTTAAATGCAGCTCGTCTCGGGCGAAGTCACGGCCACCAATCCAGCAGTCAGCATCTACGTACACTAATCCCAGTTGTGCACAAACCCAGTCCATGCGGTCATTTACAGTCTTAACTCGCCTTAACGGAACATCTCCCCGCCGAACAATGTCACTCATTATAATTTTTGCATTTCTAAACTTGTTTTTAGCTTTTCTGCCTAGTTCGTAGAACTCCCCCATGATGTAATCAGCTGTAGCCCTCTTCTTCAAATCGTTCGTCCTAACATGGAGCAACAACACTTTAACTTTGTCACAGTCCTCTAAATTTGCTTCTTCCATTTGTTGGGCAAGCTGGTCAATTTTAATCCCCGGATAACACCGCACTTTCGCACCTGATTTCCTTGAGATATTCACACTCCATCGTATCATAGAATCACCCATTATGATAACGTCATCCTCAGTTTGCTCCTCCACGCCCTCTTCCACACTGATCCCAGTAGAAAGCCGTACATCCTTCACCGTTTCCTCTGATTCACGAAGTTTTGTTCTAAGTTCCTGTATTATTTGATCCATTGCCTTGATTTGCACCCTCAAACAGTCCGGCGTATCACATACTTTACAAAACCAATTCCCTACATCATAATCCTCCTTGTTGACCTTAATACAGCCGAAGTGAAACCATTTCTCACATAGTCCACACTGAACACCGTTCTTCAATGTTTTACTGCACGTCGAACACTTTAATGCTGCCACTGGATCATTTGCCTGATTCACATTTGGAGTAACAGGGCCTGGATTCACCTCCACTCCACCAATAACTAACAACGCAGCTATCACTAGGGCTATAAACCACAAGTTACTAGGTCCCGTACGAACACACAAACACCGGAAATCCTGACTACCCTTCGCATACCACAGTCCGATCCTCGCTCGTTAACACTCCAGAGAACAACCCATTTCAGCACACCTGAGAGCTCGGGAAAAACACGACCTTTCACTTTGACTGCCAACTGATAACTGATAACTTGTGTGCTGTCCGTCTGTAAGGTGTATTCCCTCGTTTGCGAAGTTTATATTTGCCCTATATTTGGCGAGAAAATCGGTCCCCAGGATTGCTGGCGAAGAGAGGTTCTCGACAACGAACATGATATGTGTTGATTGGAACCCGGTCATTTGTAATTGTGTGTGTGCTATGCCTACTGTTTTAAGGACTTGTGAATTGGCCGCTACAAGTCGTATATTGCTGTACATTTTGTGAATGTCCCTATCTGTGATGTATTTGGCGCTAATGCAACTAATCGCCGCTCCTGTGTCCAGTAGCGTTCGTATGTTGTGTCCATTTATGGTAGTCCGTATCTGTAGTGAAGAAAGAATACTATGCGCATGGATGACGTATGTGTTATTTAGAATGTGTGTGTTTGTTGTTGTTGTTGTTGCTTTCCTGGGCCGTGACGTTTGCATGTCTGTGTTTGTATTGGGAGTGACTGCTTTGCTCATGTCCGGCTTTGTACAGTTGCTGACACGTTCCTTGCCTGTCCTTCCACTCCTACGTATGGCACGTTTCGCCATTACAGCTACCTCATTGAAGTGTATCTGTTCTACATTGTGGGCCGTCTGACTCAATCTCGCTGTGCCTCCGTTTCGCCTTTCCCCTGATATCCGAATGTGTTTTGGCCTGTGGGCTGACTCTTACATGTTCTATTACTGAGGGGGTGATTGTGTCGGGTTTGAGCGTAATTTGTGCCCCCTGTATGTGTGTAACTGTCCTGGGCTCGTTTCCCGTGCCCTGTCTTATTATGTCTTGTGCATGGGACGTCCTGTGTTCGATGTAGAGTATCCCATATGGGTTAGTTAATTCTCGTATAATGTTTTTGTTAACGGGGGTCCTCGGTTCTTGTTTCCGGTTTGTGCCTTGTGATAGTGTAGTGGTGGTCGTGCAGGGTGTGGGTTCGATTTTTGGCTTCTGTATTAATGTAGTGGCAGTGCTATTTGTCCTGGAGGTTTTGGGTTCGAGTTTTGGCTTTTGTATTGAAGCAGTAGCTGTGTTATTGGTCCTGGAGGGTTTGAGTTCGAGTTTTGGCTGTTGTATTTGCTCCTTAGCTTTAGGGGCTGTGTCTTTCTGTTTTTGAGGTTTGTTTCATTCCCGTTTTCTGGAAAGGCGTATTTTCGTATAAGTGTTCTGTTGCGGGTGTAAGAGGGCTGTAATGTCCTGCGTTAGGGCTCCCCGTTAATAATGTGTGTATATCCTTGTCATACCCTGTAGTAGACAGCATGAGTCGTGTATTGTCCGTTGTGTACACATGTATTGTGCCCTGTCGCTTTGCCTAATGCTGTGACCTCAGTTGCCCATGCGTATGTGCCATCAGTGTTCATGTACTCTTCGTATGTGTGTTTGCTTGCGAACATGTTATCCTGGTCGTCCGTAACGAAATATTTGTAGTCCTCCCAGTTGGCCACAATGTACTGAACCGTTTGCGTCCTGTATTTTCTGTGTTTTTCTTCATCCTGGTCTATTGGGAAACTGATTGCCCTAAACAAGCAGTTTCCATCCCCCTGGACTGTGTGATGTTGGAATTCTGTTAGGGGAAGATCACCAGCCACTGATATATTTGGCTGTCCTTCCCCTCTTAGCAGTTTCCCTGACTACCGTTGTTTCGTTGGTTTGTGTACCAAGTTTGCCCCTGTGGTGAGTGATTTTGCCATCGAACCTCTTGGGGACTGAATGCTGGTGTGGGAATTAAGGGTGGCCTATTGTACGAGGGTGTATTGCTATATTGTGTGTTGCAGTATGTGTATTCGCCTTGGGGTGTGTATTGTTGTGGGCTGTTTCGTCTTTATTGTGGAGTATGCCCTTGTGTACATGGGGGTGGATTGTGACGATGATGCTCGTATTGTCTATGCTGTGGCGGGTTGTATTCTTGTGTCTATGGGGGTGGATTATAGTGACGAGGGTTGTATTGTCTATGCTGAGGCGGATTGTATTCTTGTGTGCATGGGGGTTGATTATAGTGACGAAAGTTGTATTGCCTATGCTGTCTAGGGTAGTGTTCTTGCGTAAATCGGGGTGGATTGTTGTGTCGAGGGTTGTATTGTTTTCCCCGCCTGTAAGTGTTATGCCCCCGTTGTCTGTTTTGGCTGTTGTTGGCCCTTTCGTATTGCATAGGTGAATATATCCCATTGTTATTTTTTCCACTAAGTTGTGGTTGCTGTGCGTTACCTCTATTGTTTCTCCCTTGTGTTTGTGTGTCTATTGTTGAGATTTTATTTCCTGTAACTGCTGGGTGAGGTCGTGTATTTGTTGTTGCAATTCGTGTTTATCAGTTTTGATATGTCAGTCGTTGGCCTTTTCCGTGATTTTGGTGCCCGACTCTATAATCTTAATGTGTTATCGTAACTGTGCGATTGTTGTGTTAGTCATTGTGCAGAGCTTATCGACGAGAGCTGGCCTCAGGTCTTTCATGATAAGCCGTATCTGCTGCTTTTCCGGAATATCTGCGTCGTACCTGTTGCACATGAGTAGCTTAGTGTTGATGTAAGCATTAGTGTGTTCCCTGGGACCCTGCATCCGCTCCTTGATTTGGTCGTAGATATCCTCCTCATCTGTGTTGTTTTTAAATCGTTCTTAAAAAGAACGCAGAGTTTCTCCCATGTTTTTCCCATGTTGTGCTCTTGTAGCTCAAACCATGTCAGGGCCGTGTCGGACAGATATGCTGGAAATAGCCGCTTTCTGTCTGCGTCCGTCCAGCTATTAATGACGGCTGCCCTGCTAAAACCTTGATATAATCCTCGGGGTATGGTTATCTCCTGAGAATTTCGTAGGCTGAATGAGGGGATATTTTGCGTCTACGGCCTTGTCTTCTGTGTGTGTTTCTGTGCTGTTATGTAAGGAAGTGTTGGATTCTGTGTGGTGCGATATTATGGGGTTAATTTGTGAAGTCCCGGGTGTGATTCAATGTATATGTCGGATTGTTCAGTTGTTTCTATGTTATCTAGGGAAATGTTGTGTTCAATTTGTGCTGAATGTATCGTGTGCAGTGTCTGTTCAATGTTTTGTTGTAGTGTTTCAGCAACGGCCTTAATGTCTGCAATGAGTTCCCTGTCTTCTGTGCTACGTGTAGGGTTTTCTAATTGTTGTATAAGTGTATGTAAGTTATTATATATCTGCTGTGTACCGCTAATCTGTTGCAATATGATGAGGGGTAGTGTGGTGTTTAAGTCCTCGCTACTAGTGTTAGGTGATATGGATTGTTGGGAGCTGTCGTGTTGTGCTTGTGATCTTGTCAGGGTGGGGGGGG
Source organism: Meconema thalassinum (assembly GCA_946902985.2). Lineage (NCBI taxonomy): Eukaryota > Metazoa > Arthropoda > Insecta > Orthoptera > Tettigoniidae > Meconema > Meconema thalassinum. The sequence goes on from OX336393.1 coordinate 253,129,566, forward strand.
GGGGGGGTGCGTGGATTATCGCCTGAGGGTATTGCACCCTTAGCTTGAGAGCCGCGGTTTAGAGTTTGGCTATGAGTCGGCCAGTGATGTCTCCGTTAATTAGGTCGTCTTGCATGACTTTGATTTTAGGGTGTAGTAGGTAGGGGTTGGTGACAATTGCGTGTGCTACGTCCCTAGCTGTGTGTCTGATTTTATCCAGGCGCTATTTGTTGTTCTCTTGTGTGTGTGCCGTGTCCCCTGAATGTGTATGTTTGTGTTAAAACGTTTGAGTGTCTTGTGTTATGTGTTTGGCGCTAGGGAGTATGGGGAATTGAATTGAAACACTAGGCTACTCAAAAAAATAATAAGTCTGTGGTTGCTTGGCTAATTGCGCCGGTATGGGTTCATAGTTGCAAAACTTGTTGTATGAGCTACATTAATGCAACTACTTGGCGCGTCCACCAAATGTTAGGGGTTGGAATTTATTTAGTTCCCTAACTGTGTGTTGATTATGGAGTGAATACCTCCCACGATGATTGGAATTTACTTGACGGCTTAATAAATTGTTGGGGCTTGAGATCTTTAAGTGCTTGGCGACTTTAGTAACTTACTGGGGGTTGGAAGGGTCCCTAGCCACTAATTACTAATTAGTCTGATTCCCTAAATAAATGTGGGAGCTAATGAATTACAAGTAAAAGAGCTGGTTATTCGAAGAAGTGCTGTGTAGGCGACCTTGCTGTTGGGAGTGAGTGCGGCTCTACTGAAAGGTTACGCAAGCAAGCGAGCTGTCGATAAAGTTGACTCACCAGATTTTGAGTCGTGTTTATTAACAAGCGGCAAGTTGGGGTAGGATTTAATAAAGGTAAACAGAGACCCAATTGTAATAAAATGTAAAAGATTTAATGTTAAGCTTGTGATGATGTGAGCAAGCTTCACTAGCTGTACTTAGTGAAGTGCGGTGTATAATAAGTGTTGAAGATGATTACAAAGTTAAAGGTTTGAAGGGGAGAGGAAAAGTATGGAAATACCCTTGTACACTTACCGTACTTGGATTAGCTGGTCGACGCATAGAGCCTTCGGCCTGCTCGTGAGCGGGTAGTTTTGCAGACAGACCCCCTCCTTTGGGGTAAAGGACTATTTATAAGATTTGTTACTGCTGAGTAAGAAAGTTGACACATTCGTGTTCTAGTTAGCACCTGATGCCTGTGTTTTGGTAGTGTGGCAATGAGGTTGTAAGAATTGCTACATGGTTGTAACTAACTTGCTAGATCTGTATGGAAATGTTGTAATTAGATAGTTGTAGCTGTTGCTTTCTTATAGCTTTAGGTGTGAGACTGGGGGTGAAGCGTGTTGAGTAGGGGGCTGATAGGGGGTAGTTGTAGTCGTAGTTGTAGTTGTACCCTGTGGGGACCTCTGGAGATAACAATATCCAACTATTGGAAATAAGGAAAGACACGCAGAAAACACCAGAAATGCGAGTAATTACAAACAATTACCGAGGTTCATAGAAACATAACAAGACACCACTCCACTACAGAAGAATGGCCCAAGCCGGCCTCCAGTAATAGGTATGAAACCTAAACTGACCTGAATGCCGCTGATAATACCTCGAGGGACAATAAACGCAGCAGCAAGGTCATCAGTCAGAGCAGCGAAACATTAAGCCTCCTTCAATCTTAATAAAGGAGAATAATATTCTGTAAAATGAAAGAAGAGCTTTTCTGGAACAAAATAATCAGCGAAAAATGTTTGCAAAACAAATAAATCGCAACACAATAAAGCAAAACGTATCAACTTACCGACATTCAATTTTTCACAGCAGTGAGAGATACACTCAAAGACTAAAGACGTGTAGTTTTTCACCTACTTAACTGGCGGTGAACCTCAGGACATACAGGTCGTTGTTAGAAATCTAGGTCAGAAGTGAGAAAAAAGAACTTGAAATAACCAAACTAAAGACACCTGATCGTACAGCCACCACTGATATTGAAAAGCTGAGCTAATAGCAACAATGTTAGGGGAATGATTAATCCCGAATAGTATTCGCCATGACCCTTAGTTATTCCCAGGTAGGTGAAAAACTGCGCTGGTGATCATGATACCTTAACCTGGTAAGGACCCCCAGAAATCCAGCATATAGGCCGATCAGGTTAATTGACTTACTTGGTAAAATTTTAAATACTTTTCTGGAAAGATTGCGCCAACCATTCCCGAAGACCAGTTCGAGTTCGGGAGGGGCCACTTCACAGTCCAGCAGTTAATCCACCTAATAAACATTATAAAAATAGGGTTCAACTTTAAATGATCTACCTCAAGGGTCAACCTCGATGTAGCAGAAGTTTTTGACAGGGTCTGGCACCAATTTTTTATTTGTATAAATTACATCTCCTTGCAATTGAACATAATCATTTTTATTAGTTGGGATCAGATATTTATGCACTGAAAACGATTAAGATATGCATGCAATTGTGCACTAAAATATAGAAAATATGCATTAAAAATTGAAAAATATTCACTTAACAATAAGCCAAAATTCACTCACTTTATACATGTATCATTCACTGCAGAAAGAAGCATCACAATAGATAATTGCAAGTTTTTCAATGTTTTTAGGAGACAAATTACGTGTATTTTAAATCGTTTTCAATGCATAAATATCCGGTCCCTAGCCATCAGTTGAATAATCACTATTACCTGACCCCACTAATTTAATAAATACTTTCTGCTGCTCTTCTCTTCAGGCATTTTGATTTAAGGATTTGCAGACCAAGAATAAAGTAACACATTAACTGAAGAAACTCCTCACAAAACTAACTCCGGGCTATTGGCTGTCGAGATGGTGAAATGAATCCCCCCCCCCCAACAGTTCTTCAAATAGCCAGGCAGCATTTCGTCAAGTACGATTACTATCATCTATTTACCTGTTTTTCAGAAAGTTGCTTACAAGGGATACTGCCCAGATGGTGAAAGGAATGTCCCACCCTTCCTTTCTTAAAATAACCAGTCAGAATGCTTGCGTAAAATATTGGTTATTAATCTGTTGCTCAGAAAGTTGCTTACAAGGGATGTCCAACCCTATTTTGTTCAAGATGTTTTAAAATGTACCGGTACTTAATTTTGACTCTATGTGGTATGCTAAAGTAAGGTGTTATGTTCAGAATATGCAAAAAATCCAATAGACGCTCAAAATATGCATTTGCATACGCGTATAAGCATTTAAAAAAAATCCGGTCCCTAATTACTTCAAAATTATCGCTCGGATCGTAAACCAAACGTCACGCTTGCGAACACTCTTGCGGCAGTCAAATTGATAAATGCTGAGGTGCCGCAGGGGTCGATCCTATGTCCAGTACTTTACCTGCTCTACTTCTGTGATATTCCGGCTGCCGAGAGTGTTGAAAGGGTAATGACACGGCCCTGATGGCGGACACTAGCAAAACCCGACCTGGCCGTCGGGAGGCTTCAGGCCTAAAAGGAATCATTGAGGAATGGTGCAGGAAATGGCGAGTGAGAATCAACACGACCAAAACACTCGCCATTCTCTACATCAAGCGCACATCCAGGAGTGACCATGGCCACCTATAACGGCGAAACGACAGACTTACATGGGCCGAACAGGCCAGGTGTTGTTGGAGTAAATGGCAGGAGAATGACGACTGGGCGTATATGCAAGATAAACTTTTTATACGAACTAACTAACAAGGTCACTCACTTCCTGGTGAGAATGTCTCAATCAAGTCAATGCCAAATTGATGTTCACCCGTTATAAAAATTAACTCGCATCCAAACCGCTCCGCGGGCGGTTGTTGGTGCTATACTGACCTTCACTGTACCAATAATTGTCTGACTAAACTTGTATCTCGCCTAACTTCCGCGAGGTTCTTTACTGTCGATGGCTCGATCTAGTGGCAAATGTTTGTACCTCAGCATGTTTGACCCTCGGCGAGTCTCTGTCCAGTAGATGGCTTGACCTAGTGGCAAAAGTTGGAACTTAATTTTTGAAGTGTACGAAGCTTGCCGATCGGGTCCGTTGGTGCCCGAACGAAGTCTTATTGTCTCGGTTGTTGACGAAAAACAAAGGAAGTTGAAGGAATTCTTACAAGAGGAAAAGATGTGAGATCTAAATCTCTGGTGTAAAACGGGGATTATCTGGCTGTTAGGCCAGGTAAATCACCTCTCCCCGATATTATTTCATAACTGCGTGATATACATTTACCGTCCACCGAAGGGAAATCTATATCAACTGGTTAAATATGTAAACATGAAGAAATACGTACTGTATGAACTTTGGATACAACAGGAATACATCTATTAAGGTTGATTATATGTTGAAAGTTATTGGAACTACTTGTGAGCTGAAAAGGTGAATTGGTCGTCGGTACGCGTATACTGTGTTGGTATTATTCTTCATATTTTTATGTTGCAGTCTAGAGCTGTTGAATAATGATCTTGGTGCAGTTGGCATATATTTTACTATTGGTAAGTCTCTAGGCTTTGAGAACCGAGTGAGCCTAGCATGAAATGAAGGTTCCAATAACTTAATTTTTAATCTGATGTAAGACATATATTTATATGTATTTTAGGGGCTGTGTTTAATCTTTTATTTCTGACGTGCCGCGCTGTGTAACGTTCAGATCTCATTTTGTGTTGAGCGGGGAATTTCTCTAACCTTAAAATATTTTCGTAATAATTAATTTTCTTTTCCTCGTCTCATTTAGTATGGTCTCTTATAGACTCTGTTTAATATATCACTTCTTATGATATGTATTTTATTATTTCATTCGTTGCCTGGAAACAACGTCGGGATTGTTAATTTTTTATGTTTCTCTGGGAAACAATGTGGGTAATTTTTTCAGTCGAGTTGTGATCAGTCATTTTGCAATTGCCTGCTGTACGCACGTATTTGAGGTTGGTCGTGAATAATTAATTGATTTAAAGACTCTTTCAATTTCTAGACGGTTTGACGTTGTCATTACTTCGAATTTTTACGTAGATATTTATGCATTTCATTGGGATCTAATTCTACTGATCTGGAATATAATTTGTTCTTCGGTTATTAAAAGGGTAAATACTTACTTCTCCTTCCCACTTGTGGGTTCCTTGCTTCTTAATTTTAATTAATTTGTTTTCTTTATGTTTTATATTTTATGTTATGTTCATCTTTTAAACATGCATGTAAAATTGTCCTCTCATTAATTATATTTTATATTATGAAACATGCTTCGTGTTTTCTTCGATCTTAGATTTAGTGCTCTTCTCTCAACTTAATTACAACTCGGGTATGGTAATTTGTCCAGCCATTCCACACACATACCCTAGTTACTCTTTGTTATTATTTATTTTTAAATTTCTTGAAGGGTTATATATTTCTTATCTGTTAGTGTTTCTTAAGGTAGCTTGTGGGTACATACTTTGGAAACCACGCTCTGCTACTCTCTCCCCCGCACAATGCTGGACAATAGGTAACGATTGTTCACAGTTTTATGATAGAGGGGGTAGGAAAACACCGCAGAAACATGAGCTGAAAACATACATCAGTTCTCACATGACAGCACCTTGTACACCAAACTGATCGTTCCATGATTTGATACATCCAAGTTTTTCATGCATTAGAAAACCTTCAACATGTGTAAAATTCCAACTCTTACTTGGCAGTAGTACAGTCCCTTTTTTATACAATAAAATACAGAAATAACATCTTCATAGGGTGATGTAGACTCGGTCACACTGAAATAACGTTTTCATAGGTAGATGGAGACTCGGTCATCTTAGGTGAGAGAGGTCATGGCTTAACATCACTATGTCCGGGCCCTGGACATTCGCAACAGTCACAACACTCTTCAATCCGGATGACGATATCGCCGATATTTGATCTGAAATCAAACCGTACTCCGACAGCAATGGTCCGTTTCTATCTTCAACACAATTACTGATTTACATCAGCACGACAAGTCCATGGTTAAATAAGATTTAGGAAAAATTTGGCCAACAGGAAATACATCACTAATTTTAACTAATGTTTCCCCCCATCAAAAGTTTTGAGATTCCTTGCTTTTACAAATTTAAAATACAACTTATAATCATTAATTAGAGACATCACAACCTCTCTTAACATGAGATAAATGCACTCTAAATATTTTCTTTTGCTGAGGGTCCTTTACAAGTAATGTCACCGGAGTGATAAAACTTATAATTTCACAAGGGCCACGGAATCTTGTGTCTAGCTTTCCAGATTCTTTAGAACCAACTTCCTTAACAGAAACATTCTTGACAAAAACCATGTCCCCAATCTGAAGTGACGTTGGTTTACGTCCTTTATTATACCTCTGCTGTAGTTTCTCGTGTGCCACCTTCATATATTTTTTGGCTTTTTTTCCAAACAGAACGTACGTTCTCATTCATGACTTTATCAGGCAACAATTGATTAATAGTCCACAAATTAGATATAGGGGAATTTGGGACGAAGGAGAACATTAAATTGAAAGGGGTGGTGCGATGAGATTCATGCACCGCAGTGTTGAACGAATAAGTCAACCAAGGAATGCAACTGTCCCATAATCTATGGTCCTTATGATGGTAAGCAATTAACGCACCTCGAAGGTTTCTGTTCACCCTCTCAGCATACGATCCTTTAGGATAATAGATAGAAGATGTCACATGGGAAATGGATAACTCGAAACAAAAATTGCGGAAAACATGTGATGTGAAGCATTTCGCGTTATCTGATACCAGAAATTGGCAGGGGCCAAAAACAGCAAAAATTTGGTTAAGACATTTCATTACCGTTTCAGTGGTAGCTGAACGAGTTGGAAACAACCAGTTAAAACGACTGAAGCCATCCGTACAAACCAGTACAAAACGGTTACCCAGCTTCGAAAGCGGCGTCGGGTCGACAAAATCCACGAACAATCTTTCAATGGGTTTATTGGAAAGTTGAGACGATAACATTCCAACCTTAGTGTTAGGAGATGGTTTTAGCCAATTTACATGTCGTACAATTATTTACCAGTCTTCTGATGTCACCATCCATGCCCTTCCAGATAAAGTTTTGCCTCACTTTTAATCTGGTCTTATATACTCCTAAATGTCCACCGATAGGAGACTCATGAAAGTATTTAAAGATCTCGCCTACTAAAACAGTGGGAAGAACAATCTTAGGTGTTCTATCAGAACGGGCCAAACAACACAAGATTCCATTTCTTAAGGAATATGGTTTTACAACTTCACCAACCTCTAATTTTCTTATAATCTCACTTAGAACTGGAACTTCCTTTTGATATTCAGATACATCCCGAAAAAACATGGGACAGTTAGACAGAATTACGACATGTTATGTTCCAAAATTGCGTTACACTTCACATTTTCCTCAACCTCAACATTAGTGTCACTATACATCCGACTTAAACAATCAGCGATGACATTTTCACTCCCTCGGATGTGACGTACAGAGAACTTAAAGGAAGAAATACGAGTGGCCCAACGAGCTATTCTACCAGTTTTCCTAGGTCTGCCAAGAACCCAACTCAAGGCTTGGTTATCGGTTTCTAACTCGAAGGGTACATGTTCGATATACAACTTGAACTTTTCAAGAGCATCCATGACGGCCAAACCTTCGAGTTCATAACAAAAGTAATTTCTTTCTGCATCATTCAGAGTACGGGAAGTGTATGCAATAGGTAATCTACCTTTTCCATGGTCTTGTAGTAATACTGCACCAACAGCACTATTGGAGGCATCGGTTTGCACAATAAAGGTTTTGGAGAAATCAGGGATGGACAAAATAGGTGCATTTATCAAAGCTAATTTCAAATCTTCAAATGCTGCTTCTTGCGAAGGACCCCAAACAAAATCAGCTCCCTTCTTCCTCAACATATTTATAGGAGCAGCACGCTGAGCGAAATGGTTAATGAACTTACGGAAATAGTTCATCATACCGATGAACCTAGATACACCTTTAACATTCTTGGGGGGGGGGGGGGGGGCTGAAAGTCACGAATCGCTTGGGTTCTCGAATGATCCAAAGAAATTCCAGACGATGTTACGATATGTCACAAAAATGAAATCTTGGGTTTAGCAAAGGAAACTTTAGATGGTTTTACGGTAAGACCAGCTTTCTTTAGACGAGACATAACCTCACTAATATGTTCCAGATGATCATCAAAGTTCTCACTGAATATGACTACGTCATCTAGATAATGATACACAAACTTGAACTTGATTTCATCAAGTACCATATCCAGCAAACGGCTTAGGATGGCTGCACCCGTGGAGATCCCAAATGGTAAACGGTTAAAATGAAAGAGATTCCAGTCAGTGGAGAAGGCTGTTAGATGTTTAGAATCCTCAGTTAATGGAATCTGAAAGTACGCACGATTCAGATCTAAAATCGTATACCAGTTAGCACCCCTAAACCATGCAAAGCAAGATCTCAGATCAGGAAGCGGGATGGACTGCTGAATAACCTTTTATTAAGAACTCGATAATCAACCACTGGACGAAATTTACCGTCAGGTTTGGGCACCAAGAATATAGGTGACGAATACGAGGAAGTAGACTTACTAATGATCCCTTCAACTAACATCTCGTCGATTATCTCTTTCAAGATTTTCATCTTGGGAGGGACTAGTCTATACGGTGGCGAACTGACTGGAATATTATCGGAATCATCAATCTTGTATTCCAGCAGATTGTTCACCCCTAACTTATTTGTCAAAACCTCAGGGAAGGATGAACACAGTTCACGAAGTTTATCAGCTTGTTCAGGTTTTAGATGTTCAAAATTAAGCTCCTTAATGGTGTCAGAACTAGATATAACTTTGGAGGAATTCACTCCGGAAAAACTAAGACAAGGCTTGAAGTTTAATTTTAAATTAGGCTTGAAACGAAACCAACATGACCTGATTCTAAGGTCTAGTAACAACCCAACATGAGACAAAAAATCAGCACCCATAATAGCATCGTAAGATAAATTATATGCAACCCAAAAATCATATCTCCAAGTGTAATCTAAAATGCGAATCTTGAAGTTTACCAATCCTAAAACTTCAAGACTAGAACTGTTCGCTGACACAAAATTATTCGGTTCTTTAATAAGTTTTCCAAATTTGCATACTGACCTCATATTTTCAAACCATTTTTTACTTAAAAATGATTTCACACTACCCGAATCGATCAGAGCAGTAACAGGTTTGTTATTTACCAAAATATCAATAAATGGCGAACAATGTTTAGAAACTTCAGAAATGCGACTACATAACCCCACTTTAGGTTTAAGACTTCTGGCATCATCAAAATAATTATTTACCTTCATAGAATTTATTTTTGAACCTTTTGATGCATGACAATCCGAAGAAGTCTCCTTACTGGGTAGATTATAGGCTGAGGAATAACCCACCCACCAAGGGAAGATGATTGAGAGAAGGAAGTAGATTTGGGATTGGAGAAAAAGGATAGAAAAATAGGAGGAGAGTCCCACAAAATTAATGAGTTCAACTTTAAATACCTTTAGAGGCAGTTGCCACTGAAAATTAACACCTTGATACCTAAAATAGGAACGAGCTTGGTCGAGGCTGACGGGAACCGCAGCTAAGACTTGGGCAGTTTGCCAGAGAGAGCCTGTAGTGTATTTCCTCCCAAGCACGAATAAAAGTACTATAGGGAAGGGTGATAGTCTGGCCAGGCAAATAGTAAAAGCTTTATTAAGTGTTAACGAGGGCATAAACCTAGGAAGAGCTAGGAAGGCCAGGATCCTGCCTAACTGTAGTATCAGAGAAATGATGAATCCAAAAACAAATATTTAATTTATTTAACAATGCAGGATTAATTAATCTTTTTAACAAATAAATATTCTCTATGTAGTTAACAATTTGGGGTCGCAGACCTCCCAACATTAAACGGTTGCTCCAGGCAATTGACAATTTACAAGGTTTCAAACCTTACATGTTTCTAAAATCTTTATAAGATTTAAACAAATGAGCAAGGAAATAATTAAAGCTTGAACGTGAATTGGAGTACAAAAAGTGCACCTTAAGAAATTCAGGAGAGAATGTTCTAGAGAAAGTGACAACTTTGAAAATAAAAATAATAACAACATGAAAAATAAGATAGAAGTTCCTACAACTTCTTATATTTATACAGAATTAATATATGAGAATTATACAAAGAGGGCAGGTCACTTACTGTGAAACCTGAAGAAATTGAAAGGGAAAGTTCTAGACTTCCTATGTTTAATTAGGAATCACGAGCAAAATGGGGCAGTTTCCATTTCGTGAAACCTGAACATGACTCTCTCAAGAGTTTAAGGAATTGTTTTCCTGATTATAGGAAAGGAACAATGTGATTTAAAACTTGTATCACACAAGCAATTATACAGAATTTAATTAATGTTAAACTAGCAAAGTTGGAAGGGCACTTCGTGAGTAACACCTTGTAGAAAGTTACAATTTTATAAATAATGGTTGTTAGTAGAAGGTTAAGGAAATATCATTGGGATATAGGATCAATGTTCATGGCCGTATTTAATATAACCGGACGATCGCGACGCGGTAGAAACGTGGAGCAAGCACTGTTTATCACTGTAGTCTATGAAGATGGATGCAAAGTTCACTATAGAAACACTGAAGTTTATGAGAAAAAAGTTATTGCAATTATGGAAATAACTGATTGCACTATATAGGTGAAAGTCTATTTCTTGAAAAAGTTGTGATTTACAATTAAATGCGTCATAGAATGTTCCAGAGGTTCCAGCGGTGGAGGAAAGTTAGCTATTGCAAAAATTTGTAAGGAAGATTCCTCATTTTAACTAGCATTTTCACAAGTGCGTGAACAATACTTGACGGCAAGACTCGCAGATAGAGAACAAGATCTCGAAGGTTCCAGAACGACCTTAGCAGAAAAATGGGGTTGAGAAAATCCAACGGAGGAACTGGCTTTATAATTATAGACAGCGGGTATTAGATAATATCCCACGTAGCGAGAGTATTTCTCTTTGAATAGCTTAAGAAAAGCTCTTTTTTAGTAAGGTTGGCTCATAAGCAAAAGCTCAACATGGCAAATCCCACGAGGAATGATATTTGCCCCAAAGTAAATAATTTCACACTGCCTATAAATTATAATTAAAAGCACTTGGAAGTTAAAACCATGAAGATGAGGTTAAAACTTTTAAAATGGTACTTATCTTGATTTCATGTTGAAGTCGAAGATTTCGATGATGATTACTTAGCCAACATGGCGTAGAAGAGGGTGTGCCTCTTGGTTTGAGGAGGCTAGCTCGAGCGGAGCTTTGACTGATCGAGTCAACTGCAGACTGAGAAGTGAGAGCAGCTCAACGAAGCACGGAGGGTCCAAGAAGGGGAAAAGAGTGGGGGGTAGGAGACAAAAGGAGAACATGTAAGCATTGCCAACTTAAATACTACAAATTGATCTCTTGCTGAGCTGGTCTTCAAGGAGTTAACAGATGATACTAGCGCAGCATGGTGAGTAAAGAAGTGGACGTAGTCCTCTTGCTCCAAGAGAAAATAGCTGACGATGGTAACAGGATCTGGTGGCCAAATGGAGAAGTAAGTCCTCTAGCACCAGGAAAAAATTGAGGAGCTTCAGAGATTCGCTGCGAGGTGACGCTAGGTGGGTCACAGAAGTTATATATCTGAAACATACTTATGAAGACATGAGAGATTTGCTCAACAAGGAGAAAACAGATGATCACTGTTGGTGTTTGACAAAGAGGAAGGAAGAAATGAACATGCAAAGAGCAATAAAAATTATATCTCAGGTACCGTGTATTCAAAGAATGCACCATACTGGGAGGGGCAGACACCAACAGGGAACAAATAAGCAATTAAACATTTAAGAGTAATACAGTAATTGAAGAGAAGTGGTCTTGTGATCTGACCATTAGTGGTCAAGACTCTGAATACCCTGACTCTCCTATCTCTTCCAGGGTAACACTTGGTCATTCTTCCAAAAGGCCAGACTAGGGGGGGGGGGTGAAACATCCCTAACTAAGACCAAGTCTCCCACTTTAATGTCGGGACCGGAAAGAAACCACTTCTGCCTCCCTTGCAAGGAAGTTAAATATTCCAAGTTCCATCTCTTCCAAAGAGAATTACGGAGGGCTTCAAGTTTACGCCAAACAATAGGTAAATCAAAATCCCTGAAAGAATTAGGAAGGGGAGGATGGGCAGAGAGAGAGGGGCGTGTAACGAAGCGACCAGGTGTAAGTGGAAGGAGGTTATCAGGGTCATTGGAAAGCGGAGTTAAAAGGCCAGAATTATCAACACTTTCAATCACAAAATAGCTGGAAGCTGAGGGAAATAAAGCACTAGTAAGGATTGCGATACGATGAGAAAGAAGAATTGGCAAGTTTAAACAAAGCGTATAGAAACAAGTACATCTATTCAAGACAAGAATATACCAAATAAACAAAGGAACTATGCGAGTAGAAAGCAAGAACGCCATAGGTAACAAACTAGTAGCCATAAACAATGACCTTAAGTTATAATGAGTATCAAAGGGTTTACTCAGAAAAATACTTAAGTCAGCGAAAAACGTGACAGGACAAGTATGAATACAAAAACACATCGAATGTGACGACGAGAAAAAACCAGTTTGTTCATCAATGAACATTAAGATCGCAAAATATGTAAGCAAATTGCAATACATAAGCGCGTGAGAAATACGCAACGAAGTTTTGAAACAGGGATCGAAACAGTTATAGAATACGAGCATGAGTAAGTGAGAGACGTAAACAAGCACGGCCTTGACACACATAGTACAACGAGATAAGACATATAAATAGCTGAGAGAGTCCTTAACTAGAACAAGTTTATTTTTGGAAGTAGGTGAACGACTTCTGTACTTGTAGTAGCAACTCGCCAGACAATGCTTGGCAATCAGCCAGAGTTGAGATAAGAGAAACTTGCTTTGAACTGTGTCAAGCGTACAGGAAATAAACAACAATTTGGCCTTCCTCAGACTAGTATACAAACAAGTCTGACAAACAAGCAGTTCGAAGTACACACACACTAGTTGAATCAGCTGTAACTTAAAGCAGATATTCAGTTTGGACGGCATGCAGTCAATCGTAACTTGGACGTGAAAAGGCAATTTAAAGCAATATGAAATAAGGTAGGAAATCAATTTCGCATAATTGAGAGGATCACGAAATCGGACAATTTTCAACAAAAAGAAGCTTAATTCTTCCGAGCAAAGAAGACAAGCTGGGACATTGAGAAGAAGGTTATGCATAAGAATAGTTATTCTAGATGCTATAGAATTCAGAGTTTCAAGCGGTTTCATAAGCGACTTCCAATTGCGAGGAAGGGGGGAGGAGCCGGCCGTGGCCATCCTTCTACATAGCGAAAGAAGTGAAACATAGCGTACAGTAAAGTGATGGAGACTGATAGCCATGGTTTTACACAAGGAGAAGATAGTTTTTAATAGAGAGTTTAAGCAATTAACTGCTATAAAAAATGACATAAGAAGATAAACGAAATAACACAAAGCAAGGCGAACTTGAATTGCCATTTTGTGCGGGAAGAAGGAAAAGCCATTTAAACAACTTACAGAGGTAGTGTAGTTGTTCACGATAAGACATAGTTTCGACAAGTGGTTTTCAAAAATATTGAGATTTGAAACATGAGCGTTGTCTTTTTCAGAAATGGGATTTATGTCAGCTGTAACGAAATGACATTGCGCTTTGGTTTGAACACTGGTATGTTGAATTTCACCAGTAATAACCCAACCAAAATCGGTGTCTCTAGCGACCACGGTTGAAGATAACTTGCGTGTTTGTTTGCGAATGCAATTCCAAAAAACATTGGCACTGAAAAGCACATCAATGGGACCTTGAGCATTAAACTGAGGATCGGCTAACCTTAAGTGCGAAGGAATCTTTAATCCGGAGGTATTGATAGAGTGACTTGGAGTGTCCTTGCCAATACTGGTAAGAATGAGACAGTTTAAATTAAGATTGGTGTTTCTTTGGCAAACGTCTCTGATTTTCAATTTTGAAGACTGCAAAACTTGAGTTTTCAAATTGTCAATGCCGGTCACATTGATAGAAGTAGGCGATGACGAAAGACCTAGTTTTTTAATCAACGATTGCGAAACAAAGTTGTGCGTTGAAGCGGAATCGAGAAGACCACGGGTTCTGAACCAATTTCCAAATTTATCTTGGATTTCGAATTGTACAGTGGTCAACAGGGTTTGCGCACTATGAAAAGTTTCGGCGTTGGAAATGCAGGAAGAAGCATTAGTTTGTTCGGAGCTGCTCTGCATGGAGCTTGAAGAGGCAGGTACTGATGACCTCGATTTATCGTGAACGTGCAATAAAGAATGATGCGGTTTTTTACAATGGAAACAGAGATTTGATGACGTACAGTTCGAAGAAGAATGCTTAGGTGACAAGCAATTGAAACAATGTTTGCTATTCAAGACAAACTTTCTTCGATCTTCGACAGACAATTCTTTAAAGGATTTGCACGAATACAAGGTGTGAAGCTTTTTACAGAGCGTGCATTTTAACGATTTGTTAAGCGGCCTGATATGTTCTCTTGAATTATTGAAAGAAGAACGGGTTTGCTTGTTTTCGACAGATGGGGGCTGATGACCCTTTGAAGAAGCAAGTTTTTTTTCAAAAATGTGAGACTGATGATTCGTTTCGACCTTTTCGCACTGAAATGCGAGTGCTGTAAGGAATTGACATCGACTGTTGAGAAACGAGATAAGGTGTTCGAACGAATGTTCCTTGTTGCAGGCGAGTTCGATCTCCCAGGCCTTCAGTGTCGAAAAATCGAATCTTGATGTAGCTAGGTGAATAAGTATGGTGTCCCATGTTTGGACAGGCTGCTTTAATTGGTACAATGCTCTGACATTTAACTGCTAGAATCTAAGAGGTCTCTTAAAGATGTGACGTCATTAGGTTTGACGGCTGGTAAGTTGAAGAGACAGCGGATATGACGAGCTACACTCAAACGTAAATTGCCATATCTCTCTTTAAGGAGATTAAAGGCGATGTGGTAGTTGTCTGCGCTTAAAGGCAGTGACTCCACCAAGGCCAAGGCCTCAGATTCCAAAGACGTACGGAGGAAGTAAAATTTATGTATGTCTGGGATCTCGATATTTTCATGAATTAGGGAGCAGTAAAGTTCGTAAAAAGAATACCATTCACCTTCCTTGCCTGAGAAATGCGGCAGGCTTATCTTGGGAAGTAACGGTTTCGGTTTGTTCTTGTGAACTGAAGCGGGTGCGAACTGGGCCGGATTGATGACCCTAGTGTCCGGTTCTGAGATATTGCGGATCAGTTGGTGGGCCTTTGCAATTCCTTCAAAGTACAAGGGTTCGACCTCGTCCCGATCCGATTGCAGTTCTGGGCAAGCGGATTCAATCTCGGTTTGAATTTGGTCATAATAATCATAATACCGTTCGTACAACTTAAGACGATGTGTTAAGATATCTAAATCACACTCGGCGGGATTTAACTTGTTGATGAAATTTCGGAATCTAGTGAGTTGCCCTTTATAGGAAGAACGTCTAGCAATGAGAGTTTCATCTTTTTCAGTAGGAGCCATGATAAAGAGAATGAATTGAAATACAACTCACGAAACTGTAGAACCTTGGAGATGCTGTCAAGCTGGCAGCAGCAAATGGGTATAAAGAACAGGACACCCCAAAGGAGACAGGAGCGGCCTCTTTCCCGTTCACAGGCTTTGCACGACGTAGGTATAGCTGAAAGATCCAAAGCAGATGTTAACAATTTGCCAAGTATTGTCAAATGACACTTGACAAACAATGGACATAGCAAATGGACTCTCCCGGGTTTCGGCACCAATTTTTGGGTAGATTATAGGCTGAGGAATAACCCACCCACCAAGGGAAGATGATTGAGAGAAGGAAGTAGATTTGGGATTGGAGAAAAAGGATAGAAAAATAGGAGGAGAGTCCCACAAAATTAATGAGTTCAACTTTAAATACCTTTAGAGGCAGTTGCCACTGAAAATTAACACCTTGATACCTAAAATAGGAACGAGCTTGGTCGAGGCTGACGGGAACCGCAGCTAAGACTTGGGCAGTTTGCCAGAGAGAGCCTGTAGTGTATTTCCTCCCAAGCACGAATAAAAGTACTATAGGGAAGGGTGATAGTCTGGCCAGGCAAATAGTAAAAGCTTTATTAAGTGTTAACGAAGGCATAAACCTAGGAAGAGCTAGGAAGGCCAGGATCCTGCCTAACTGTAGTATCAGAGAAATGATGAATCCAAAAACAAATATTTAATTTATTTAACAATGCAGGATTAATTAATCTTTTTAACAAATAAATATTCTCTATGTAGTTAACAATTTGGGGTCGCAGACCTCCCAACATTAAACGGTTGCTCCAGGCAATTGACAATTTACAAGGTTTCAAACCTTACATGTTTCTAAAATCTTTATAAGATTTAAACAAATGAGCAAGGAAATAATTAAAGCTTGAACGTGAATTGGAGTACAAAAAGTGCACCTTAAGAAATTCAGGAGAGAATGTTCTAGAGAAAGTGACAACTTTGAAAATAAAAATAATAACAACATGAAAAATAAGATAGAAGTTCCTACAACTTCTTATATTTATACAGAATTAATATATGAGAATTATACAAAGAGGGCAGGTCACTTACTGTGAAACCTGAAGAAATTGAAAGGGAAAGTTCTAGACTTCCTATGTTTAATTAGGAATCACGAGCAAAATGGGGCAGTTTCCATTTCGTGAAACCTGAACATGACTCTCTCAAGAGTTTAAGGAATTGTTTTCCTGATTATAGGAAAGGAACAATGTGATTTAAAACTTGTATCACACAAGCAATTATACAGAATTTAATTAATGTTAAACTAGCAAAGTTGGAAGGGCACTTCGTGAGTAACACCTTGTAGAAAGTTACAATTTTATAAATAATGGTTGTTAGTAGAAGGTTAAGGAAATATCATTGGGATATAGGATCAATGTTCATGGCCGTATTTAATATAACCGGACGATCGCGACGCGGTAGAAACGTGGAGCAAGCACTGTTTATCACTGTAGTCTATGAAGATGGATGCAAAGTTCACTATAGAAACACTGAAGTTTATGAGAAAAAAGTTATTGCAATTATGGAAATAACTGATTGCACTATATAGGTGAAAGTCTATTTCTTGAAAAAGTTGTGATTTACAATTAAATGCGTCATAGAATGTTCCAGAGGTTCCAGCGGTGGAGGAAAGTTAGCTATTGCAAAAATTTGTAAGGAAGATTCCTCATTTTAACTAGCATTTTCACAAGTGCGTGAACAATACTTGACGGCAAGACTCGCAGATAGAGAACAAGATCTCGAAGGTTCCAGAACGACCTTAGCAGAAAAATGGGGTTGAGAAAATCCAACGGAGGAACTGGCTTTATAATTATAGACAGCGGGTATTAGATAATATCCCACGTAGCGAGAGTATTTCTCTTTGAATAGCTTAAGAAAAGCTCTTTTTTAGTAAGGTTGGCTCATAAGCAAAAGCTCAACATGGCAAATCCCACGAGGAATGATATTTGCCCCAAAGTAAATAATTTCACACTGCCTATAAATTATAATTAAAAGCACTTGGAAGTTAAAACCATGAAGATGAGGTTAAAACTTTTAAAATGGTACTTATCTTGATTTCATGTTGAAGTCGAAGATTTCGACGATGATTACTTAGCCAACATGGCGTAGAAGAGGGTGTGCCTCTTGGTTTGAGGAGGCTAGCTCGAGCGGAGCTTTGACTGATCGAGTCAACTGCAGACTGAGAAGTGAGAGCAGCTCAACGAAGCACGGAGGGTCCAAGAAGGGGAAAAGAGTGGGGGGTAGGAGACAAAAGGAGAACATGTAAGCATTGCCAACTTAAATACTACAAATTGATCTCTTGCTGAGCTGGTCTTCAAGGAGTTAACAGATGATACTAGCGCAGCATGGTGAGTAAAGAAGTGGACGTAGTCCTCTTGCTCCAAGAGAAAATAGCTGACGATGGTAACAGGATCTGGTGGCCAAATGGAGAAGTAAGTCCCCTAGCACCAGGAAAAAATTGAGGAGCTTCAGAGATTCGCTGCGAGGTGACGCTAGGTGGGTCACAGAAGTTATATATCTGAAACATACTTATGAAGACATGAGAGATTTGCTCAACAAGGAGAAAACAGATGATCACTGTTGGTGTTTGACAAAGAGGAAGGAAGAAATGAACATGCAAAGAGCAATAAAAATTATATCTCAGGTACCGTGTATTCAAAGAATGCACCACTTACGAATTAGTCATTGGTTATGTTTAGGTCTTCTCGAACACCATTTAGCAATATGTTGAAACGATCCACAAGTATCACATCTTTTCCTGTTATTCGATGTGCGATTACTTGAATCGAAGGAATTTCTATTTTGGAAACGAGGGCCTTGTGAGCTATCATAACGGAAAGGATCTCCATAATCCTGAGATTGATTAAAATTAGGAGGAACATTGGCAACTCTCAAGGAATCGGAGTGTTTGATAATACCCGAGTTCAACACAAATCTGTTTAAATCAGAGAAATTTATGGGAATACTGCATGTTGTCAAGTATGACCTGATTTCTGGATTAATCCCTTCCAATATAGAAGCCACAATTTGTTGTTCACTTAATTGCACAGAAAAACCTCTAGCATAAGACTTGATATCAGTTACATAATTATTTAAAGACTCTTCGAATCTCTGAACTCTATAGAAAAAATTATGCATCAGTATACTCAAAGCACGACTAGGAATAAATGAACTTAATATTTCACGGTGGAATCGATCAATGGAATAACAACCTTCCATGGCTACAATTAACTTTTCTCTTAATAAACCAGAGGTATAAGGAAAGATCAGGTTGAAAATTTGACTATCAGAACACCCAAATCTTACAGCATTGTCAGTAAGTTCAATAAATTGCTTTAAAAATGTAATTAACAGGTTAGCATCGTTACCGTTGCACTTCTCTAGATTTTGGATGCAAGCATTTAGGGATGAGGTACACTACCAAACTTAATTCCCATTTTAAACTCCACACGAGGATTATTATTTACATTAGATGACACATCACGTACTAAATTCATAGGATTAATAGGATTTTCAGAACATAGGGGCGATAATCCTTCACCATTTGACCTAGCATTTGATAAATTACCCCTAACCTGGTTGTTCTCATCACCAGAGATGGACACATTAGCAAAAGAAACATTAATATCATCAAGATTTTCAAGGCTATAGCGTGGTGAGTTCGATCCTGTTCTGACATTGCTACACTCAGACCTAACCTCAGATATTCTGCACGCACTTGGATAGTTTTCCTGATTATACATAGCTGCAGGTTCACTATGATTATACAAAGACCCACAAAAACTTCCTAAATTGCTTTCAACACTGATATTATGCACAAATTCGTTCAATCCACTAATAGAAGGAACCCCTTCATTTGCACACACAACAGGGTTAACACTCGCACTCTCACTATTATTTGGTAATAACGCAAAAAACAATCAACAAGCTTAGCACGAAGAGAAATTAATTGTAAATGGAATTCAGGATTTATCCTGCCAAACTTCTACTAAATCACGAAGGCGATGGTACCAATGTAAACAGCGGACCTTAAATCTGGTAAGTTGAGAATTAGATGGAGCACAGTCAGAGTTTAATGAATGAAAAAACACAATTAAACTTTCAACAGATGGTACAATACGGGACTTATCTTACGTCCAGTCAAATTTCCTCCAGTTTGGTACACGTACAGGATTATCCGTAACTGCATTCAGTAATATCAGATCCCTTTCCCTATTTCCAGAAGAAGTAGAACCTCTAATCAGGAGTTCATAGATAATTTCTTCTTTGGTCAAACTGTAAGCTGCCCTAAGATTCCGTTGCTCCATTTATAGTCGACATGAAACATAAAATCACATAGGATTAATACAAGATTTTTCAGAATATGTAACCCTTTTATGCCTATGCTTTCTCCAAGCCCAGTACACATTCTCTCAACAAAATACAAAGTGGAAACAAAACCACGCGACTAGGTACCAAAGTATGTACCCACAAGCTACCTTAAGGAACACTAACAGATAAGAAATATATAACCCTTCAAGAAATTTAAAAATAAATAATAACAAAGAGTAACTAGGGTATGTGTGTGGAATGGCTGGACAAATTACCATACCCGAGTTGTAATTAAGTTGAGAGAAGAGCACTAAAACTAAGATTGAAGAAAACACGAAGCATGTTTCATAATATAAAATATAATTAAATGAGAGGATAATTTTACATGCATGTTTAAAAGATGAACATAACATAAAATATAAAACATAAAGAAAACAAATTAATTAAAATTAAGATGCAAGGAACCCACAAGTGGGAAGGAGAAGTAAGTATTTACCCTTTTAATAACCGAAGAACAAATTATATTCCAGATCAGTAGAATCAGATCCCAATGAAATGCATAAATATCCACGAAAAACTTCGAAGTAATGACAGCGTCAAACCGTCTGGAGAATGTTCCCTTCAAATAAATTGAAAGAGTCTTTAAATCAATTAATTATTCACGACCAACCTCAAATACGTGCGTACAGCAAGCAATTGCAAAATGACTGATCACAACTCGACTGGAAAAATTACCCACATTGTTTCCAAGAGAAACATAAAAAAAATAACAATCCCGACGTTGTTTCCAGGCAACGAACGAAATAATAAAATATATATCATAAGAAGTGATATATTAAACAGAGTCTATAAGAGACCATACTAAATGAGACGAGGAAAAGAAAATTAATTATTACGAAAATATTTTAAGGTTAGAGAAATTCCCCGCTCAACACAAAATGAGATCTGAACGTTACACAGCGCGGCACGACAGAAATAAAAGATTAAACACAGCCCCTAAAATACATATAAATATATGTCTTACATCAGATTAAAAAATTAAGTTATTGGAACCTTCATTTCATGCTAGGCTCACTCGGTTCTCCAAGCCAAGAGACTTACCAATAGCAAAATATATGCCAACTGCACTAAGATCATTATTCAACAGCTCTAGACTGCAACATAAAAATATGAAGAATAATACCAACACAGTATACTCGTACCGACGACCAATTCACCTTTTCAGCTCACAAGTAGTTCCAATAACTTTCAACATATAATCAACCTTAATAGATGTACTCCTGTTGTAACCAAACTTCATACATTTCGTATTTCTTCATGTTTACATATTTAACCCGATGATATAGATTTCCCTTCGGTGGACGGTAAATGTATATCACGCAGTTATGAAATAATATCGGGGAAAGGAGATTTACCTGGCCTAACGGCCAGATAATCCCCGTTTTACACCAGAGATTTAGATCTCACATCTTTTCCTCTTGTAAGAATTCCTTCATCTTCCTTTGTTTTTCGTCACTAACCGAGACAATAAGACTTCGTTCGGGCACCAACGGACCCGATCGGCAAGCTTCGTACACTTCAAAAATTAAGTTCCAACTTTTGCCACTAGGTCGAGCCATCGACAGTACAGAACCTCGCGGAAGTTAGGCGAGATACAAGTTTAGTCAGACAATTATCGGTACAGTGAATGTCAGTATAGCACCAACAACCGCCGCGGAGCGGTTTGGATGCGAGTTAATTTTATTAACGGGTCAGATGTGTAAAGCTCTCTGTAACCAACCTTGCTTTATATTTTACAATATCACCATTTGTATTGCGCTTAGCTTTCATCACCCGCTTATTCTGTATAATATCTTTATATTCTGACTTATTAAGGCCTTATTAACCATCATGGAATCCATTTCGCACTTCAATGCTTTATGCCATTCCTTAGAGTTGTAACTGCTATCCTGGAGAGACTGAGGAAATACCACGGCAACTCTCCCTCTAGACTGACGAATGAAATTTGAGTTGAAACTTTGAAATAATAAGTGATTGCAAGATGTTGAACATGGATACATGATCTCCCTCCAATGACCAAACATATGAACACTTACACAGTCTGTAGAGCAGCTGAGATCTCTTCTTCTCAAGACGTGGTAAGACTCTGTCTTTAACCATGAAAGTATTTGTTTTGGGAATAAGAGATGACTTAAAGCTATTTCTAACTACTAAGGAAGAAAACGCCTGCATCGAATAATATAGATTTAATTATGATTAAAAAACAAGAGAATGACGATAAATGAAAATAATAAAAATAAGCAAATGACCCTACTGAATTTACTTTGGCTCTGCGAAAATAGCAATTGGAGGTGGTCTAAAAGTTAAAGTTTTAAAATAAAAGCTGGAATTTACGTGCCGATAAATTTAAAGCAAATAGAGACTTTGGGTAATTCGCGTCAGTTGGCTCAACCATGAAGATCTTCTCTCGCCTTCGTGGTGATGTTGGTTTCCTTCGCTGTCGTCCATCTTCTGCTCGTCATGATGCGTTGAATTAAATGTTAAGTTGGTTGAACAGAGACGTGATAAGTCCTCTGTTTAATCGGTTGTGATGGGATATAATCTCTAAAATCTCTCTTATGGTGATAGCCCAGACACGACTATCCCCGATGGTGTATATAGACATGGATTTGTCTAGGACACTCGACGGATGTGATATATTACTGGCGAGCTCATAGAACCAACATAACGTATAACTTGTCAGATGTGATTTAAGTAATATCAAGAAGGTTGAATTCGCTCTGTATCAGTATTTACAAATGTACCCACAAGATACCTTAAGAAACACTAACAGATAAGAAATATATAACCCTTCAAGAAATTTAAAAATAAATAAATAATAACAAAGAGTAACTAGGGTATGTGTGTGGAACGGCTGGACAAATTACCATACCCGAGTTGTAATTAAGTTGAAAGAAGAGCACTAAATCTAAGATTGAAGAAAACACGAAGCATGTTTCATAATATAAAATATAATTAAATGAGATGACAATTTTACATGCATGTTAAGAAGATGAACATAACATAAAATATAAACATAAAGAAAACAAATCAATTAAAATTAAGAAGCAAGGAACCCACAAGTGGGAAGGAGAAGTAAGTGTTTACCCTTTTAATAACCGAAGAACAAATTATATTCCAGATCAGAAGAATTAGATCTCAATAAAATGCATAAATATCCACGAAAATCTTCGAAGTAATAACAACGTCAAAGCATTTAGAGAATATTTCCGTCAAATAAATTAAATGAGCCTTTAAATCAATTAATTATTCACGACCAACCTCAAATACGTGCGTACAGCAAGCAATTGCAAGATGACTGACCACAACTCGACTGGAGAAATTACCCACATTGTTTCCAAGAGAAACATGAAAAAATTAACAATCCCGAAGTTTTTTCCAGGCAACGGACGAAATAATAAAATACATATCATAAGAAGTGATATATTAAACAGAGTCTATAAGAGACCAAACTAAATGAGACGAGGAAAAGAAAATTAATTATTACGAAAATATTTTAAGGTTAGGGAAATTCCTCGGTCAACACAAAATGAGATCTGAACGTTACACAGCTCGGCACGTCAGAAATAAAAGATTAAACACAGCCCCTAAAATACATGTAAATATATGTCTTACATCAGATTAAAAAATTAAGTTATTGGAACCTTCATTTTATGCTTAGGCTCACTCGGTTCTCCAAGCCAAGAGACTTACCAATAGCAAAATATATGCCAACTGCACTAAGATAATTATTCAACAGCTCTAGACTGCAACATAAAAATATGAAGAATAATACCAACACAGTATACTCGTACCGACGACCAATTCACCTTTTCAGGTCACAAGTAGTTCCGATAACTTTTAACACATAACCAACCTTAATACAGATGTACTCCTGTTGTAGCCAAACTTCATACATTACGTTTTCCTTCATGTCAACATATTTAACCCGATGATATAGATTTCCCCTCGGTGGCCGGTAAATGTACATCACGCGGTGATGAAATAATATCGGGGAAAGGAGATTTATCTGGCATAAGGCCAGATAATCCCCGTTTTACACCAGAGATTTAGTTCTCACATCTCTTCCTCTTGTAAAAATTCCATCAATTTACTTTTGTTTTCGTCAACAAACGTAGACAACAAGAGTTCGTTCGGGCACCAACGGACCCGATCGGCAAGCTTCGTACACTTCAAAAATTAAGTTCCAACTTTTACCACTCGGTCGAGCCATCTACTGGACAGAGACTCGCCGAGGTACAATCATTCACCACTAGAGCGAGCCAGCGGCAGTACAGAACCACGCGGAAGTTAGCCGTGATACAAGTTTAGTCAGACAATTATAGGTACAGTGAAGGTCAGGATAGCACCAAAAACCGCCCGCGGAGCGGTTTGGATGCGAGTTAATTTTATTAACGGGTCAATAAACTCATCAACAGCTCCCACCAGAGAGTTCATCTTCTTCAAATTGCCGCTACCTCACAGCCAATCACTGGTCAGTTGTCATGACAATTCAAGATTAGATGTGATACGTGATAACTCCTCTTCTATAATAGGACCAACAGTACCATATGACATTCCTTCCAGCTCCTTCGTGGTCGTGACGTCTCATAATTTGAATTAGCATCGGGGACACTACTGACGTCAGTGCTTTGTCTCTAGGTTCCAGCGTACAGCAGTTGACCTCGATCAAGGGCCTTTCTCCCAGACGAGTTTCTAGGAAACGAGTAACTGCCCTTGTCTTCGGCGCTATAGTTGGGACCAGGGGGTGTCAACCAGATAGGGATCATTTGGCACCATCGGTGTAGTAGCACGTGCCAGTCGTATGGAGCGCTGTATATCGTGTTGCCAACATATGCATGATACAATGTTGTAATTAAATTGCAAACATATCACTATATTTAGTCAATAAATATACACATAATTCCTAATTGACATTTCATTGCAATTATCTTGCTCACAGACGATAATTACGGCACTTATCATTAAATAAACATTATTTCTACTGGGTTGGCGGCACTGACCATGCCATGGCGGCTCTGTTTATGTGTTGTATGTAATAATATTGGCCGTATACAAATAAGCTAAATAAGCTAATGTTGTGTTCTATCTAATCTTTCTTATATCAAATTGTCTTCGTGGTAATGAGAAGTGAACAGTTCTTCTTCTGCTACGCCAATTAAGTACGCTTATTTTAAGAATTTAAGTAAAAACGTGTTTCTGCGTGTGCAAAATATACCGTAGCCTAGTTTTGAATATATATATTAGACGCAGTGTACAGTTGACATATTAATTAACTTTCACTATTATTTATCCCACAGGTAGGCCTACCAAATTCTGGGAACAAACAAATCGTAAATTGCTGTTCTCGAAATAGTAGAGGAATGTGGCAATTAGAAATGACCATGTAAGAGTCTATGTTTCCGTAATATTTTCAACTTGATTACATCTTGCAGAGATACGTCCAGTAGCATGAGCCTATTGCGTATGTGTACTCAAGTTCTTGAGGTGTGTTAATAATTCATTTTACATTGCGGTAGATTAAAAATGTCATGATATTTTCCCCTTCTTGAATTTCAAATTATTATTGGTACCGTATTCAAAAAAGATCAGTTCTTGTACATGTTAGCTACTGGTGCTGTGGCATGTACCTATTCAATTGGTAGAATAGGTAGTAATGCCATTACTGATGTAGAACTGTAATGTTCCGCGACCCAAATACCATTCAAATGCACCTGTCCTCCTCTAATAAGCCAAGAACAAACAAATGTGTAGATGTGTTTCCTTGCATATTCATGCTATGGGCACTTTGTATTTATTTTTGTAGATACACAGGAAAATAAGCTGTGCGGTTTATGTTATGGTAGGAATGCAGTGTTTGGGCAGGGTGTTCAGTTGGTCGAATTGGTAGTAATGGCAATACTGATATAGGACTGTAATTACAGGTTATTAAAACTTAACATTCACCCCCATGGTCTAATAGGTTTAATGGCCTAGGATCATATAGTCTTACCAATGTGTAACTATATACATTAAGTTAATGTGTTCTTGTTCTGTGGAACGAAGTCCAACGTGAATATACGTTTGCTAAGTCATGGTGCTAAAGTAGTCGACTCGTGTAATGTTCTGCGACCCAAATACCATTCAAATGCACCTGTCCTCCTCTAATAAGCCAAGAACAAACAAATGTGTAGGTGTGTTTCCTTGCATATTCATGCTATGGGCACTTTGTATTTATTTTTGTAGATACACAGGAAAATAAGCTGTACGGTTTATGATATGGTTGGAATGCAGTGTTTGGGCTGGGTGTTCAGTTGGTCGAATTGGTAGTAATGGCAATACTGATGTAGGACTGTAATTACAGGTTATTAAAACTTAACATTCACCCCCATGGTCTAATAGGTTTAATGGCCTAGGATCATATAGTCTTACCAATGTGTAACTATATACATTAAGTTAATGTGTTCTTGTCCTTTGGAACGAAGTCCAACGTGAATATACTTTTGCTAAGTCATGGTGCTAAAGTAGTCGACTCGTGTAATGTTCTGCGACGCAAATACCATTCAAATTCACCTGTCCTCCTCTAATAAGCCAAGAACAAACAAATGTGTGGATGTGTTTCCTTGCATATTCATGCTATGGGCACTTTGTATTTATTTTTGTAGATACACAGGAAAATAAGCTGTGCGGTTTATGTTATGGTAGGAATGCAGTGTTTGGGCTGGGTGTTCAGTTGGTCGAATTGGTAGTAATGGCAATACTGATGTAGGACTGTAATTACAGGTTATTAAAACTTAACATTCACCCCCATGGTCTAATAGGTTTAATGGCCTAGGATCATATAGTCTTACCAATGTGTAACTATATAAATTAAGTTAATGTGTTCTTGTCCTGTGGAACGAAGTCCAACGTGAATATACTTTTGCTAAGTCATGGTGCTAAAGTAGTCGACTCGTGTAATGTTCTGCGACCCAAATACCATTCAAATTCACCTGTCCTCCTCTAATAAGCCAAGAACAAACAAATGTGTGGATGTGTTTCCTTGCATATTCATGCTATGGGCACTTTGTATTTATTTTTGTAGATACACAGGAAAATAAGCTGTACGGTTTATGTTATGGTAGGAATGCAGTGTTTGGGCTGGATGTTCAGTTGGTCGAAATGGTAGTAATGGCAATACTGATGTAGGACTGTAATTACAGGTTATTAAAACTTAACATTCATCCCCATGGTCTAATAGGTTTAATGGCCTAGGATCATATTATAGTCTTACCAATGTGTAACTATATACATTGTGTTCTTGTCCTGTGGAACTAAGTCCAACGTGAAAATCCAATAAAACCATGGAACCATTGGCCCGATAACCCCACCCTTATCTGCCAATTTTTATTTTATACTCTTGGTAAGTTAATAAGTGTTAGGTTCTATCGATGATATTCTGTAACAGTGAGATAGATACAAGACAAATATAATTGATTTATTGTATGCCAATGTAATGGTTGATATACCTATAGGTAGTATTTTATTCCCACACGTTATTTACAATATTTTTCAACACGTAGGATGCCAATGTCTAAGCTTACATGGAGGGATTTTTTCATCAATTGATTCTGTAATAAGACCACCTTGTGGTGTGGTTGCTGCCACTCCTGAGGTCCTGGGCTAGTTTCCAAGCTGGATTAAGTAATTTAATTCTGGTCTGACTGTTGGAACGGCGCACACTCATCTTTGTGAGGCAGAACTGAGAAGAGGTAGGTTCGATTCTCACCTCGGCCATCCAAGAAGTGGTTTTCCAAGGTTTCCCCACTTCCACTCCAGGCTAACTCTGGGATGGTTCCCAACTTAAGGCTACGGTTGCCTCCTTTCCAGTCCTCACCTGAATTACAGGAAGTATACACACTACTACAGATACCACAATAACACAGATTATCATACAAATCATACACTCCCCCAGGGGCTCACATCTAGTGGGACGTGGGTTGGCGACCACGGGGCCCCAGCTGAGTCCCGCATTGCTTCCACTTACTTGTGCCGGGCTCCTGTCTGTCTTCTTTCCTGTCGACCTCACTTGGTCAACTCTTGTTCTCTTCCGACCCCGACGGTATTAGGGTATCCAAGGCCTAGGGAGTCTATTCCTTTCCCGCCTTAATTGGCCCTTGTCTCATCTTTTCTGATGCCCTCCTCCTGCGAGGGGTCAGCCTTCTTTTTCTTTTCTTGTTATCTCCTGCCTTCTGCTCAAGGCCCTCTAGGGGCAGGGTGTATGTAGCCCCACCACCTTTGGTGCGCCCTGGATATTGCTACACCCTCAGGGGCTCACGGCTGGTGAGTTCGGGAGATGGCGACCCCGAGGAAGTCCTGAGCTGGGTCCGGTTTTCCCCCTTTTTTCCATTGCCTCTGGGGCCTTTCGTGGCTCTCCTTCCTTCCAAGTCCCTCGATCCTAATTCTTCGAGGGTTTGAGGGCATTTCTTTTCCTCCTGTCCTTTGTTTGCCTTATTCTCCTTTTGTTTTCCATTTCTTCTTCTAGTAGCCTATATAAGTTTGTAGTTAGTTTCAGTTATAGTTTACATTTGATTTTCATCTTCACGATCACCCAAACCATTAGGGGCCGATAACCAAGATGTTAGGCTCGTTAAAACAACAAATATCATCATCAACAAATCATACACACTTCCAAATACATGGGGCTAAATGTATATGTTATCGAAAGCCCTAAATGAATTAATATAAAAAACACAATGATTCTTTTAAAATGTCGTTAACTTACAGTAGGTGCAAACATACACATGTCAGCAAATTCAAGTTCCCCGTTTCAAGCATTAAGTTACACATTTATTAAGTTTACTGTTTCAACATGCACACTGGTATGTGTTGTAGGAATTTGCGGTTCATCGGTGTCAGCCATTACATCAAGGAGGAACTAGGTCCATTATTAAGTGCTGGTCCCTACTGTTATACTTTGGCAAGAAAGAAGAAAGGAACATGCCTCAACACATATTTTTAGGAGGGCCAGATTTGATTACTGTAATTTTGCTAAGTTTGATCTTGGCTCTTGCTGTTATCTTCTCTTCATTGACAACTTTTTAAATAAAACATGATGAATTCTAGCAGTATTGAGTGTTTTTCTTGTTTTTCATTGATAGTCCTATTTCTCCTTTCCCCTTAACAGCACGTCATGGAATGTATTGTATTAGTGTGCGATGTTAATTTTTGATGTAGCCTACTTACTGCATTTCACCCTTCAAAATTTTTAACTGGATGTATTTTAAAGGGCATATGAAATGAACTACTGTATAGAAATGTTGTGATATCCAATTCTTTTTCTGTCCCCTAATGTATTTGGCACTAATTACACTAACAATTTTAGTGTGATGAGGATCTGGTTACACCTCCTGATTCCTTAGCATTCTCTCTTAAAATTTTACTGTTATTGCTAACAGCATCAAGCATTTTAAAATATGAATTTTCTCCCTTCCCAGTACTTTTCCTTTGTAGTTTTTTTCTAATAACTAATTGGTTATAGGCCTAATTGGGCCATTTTTTAAGCTGAGTAATAATATGCTGCAGGCCTTGTAGTAGCCTAATTTTTGTCACCAATGCAATATGCTCCAATTGCAACTGAAAGAAATTTAAACATGTATATTAGTGATGAGGTTATGTTCTAAATGCTGTGATTGTTCATTTCAAAGTTCTGGAATTCACAATTTCCCACTTTGTTATTATTTTTATTAATTTTTTCTGTTATTGGTATTTTGAATGTGATTTATTTCTTGTAGATCATATTATTATCTCCACACTTAAAAACGTGCCATAAGTATTGGGAGATTGTGATTTTCGGAACATTGAAGTGGGCAGAGCATTTAGGACGGGAATATTTAGCGGAACGAGGGGAGGGGCAGGGTGGAGGGGAGGGGGCGGGAGGGTTAGTGTTTACGAGATCTGCTCATAGGTGGCGCTACCGGTCGACATGTTGCTAGTACATCAGTCAACCACCAGACAGTGCTGAAGTCTTAGGTACCAAGAATTAGCATGGCTGTTGGCCATCTGTAGTAGTAGGTAATCTGTGGTTGGGACCACTCATGCTGTGAATTGTCGCTTCCCGTAATCCACTTGGTTCCAGCCTCTCACCCCTAAATTATGAAATACTGTCACTCTGCCCTTCGCTATGTTCATCAAGCCAAATGAAATGAATTACTATGCATTGAAATGACGGCTAAATGTCTTATAAAAAGCTGATAATCAAAATGATAATAATAATAATAATAAGTAAATCAAGGTATGTGAACCAATATGTGAAAGCACTACTAATCATAATAATAATTCAATGTGACTCATTAATAATAATAATAATAATAATAATAATAATAATAATAATAATAATAAGTCAGTACTGAGCCCGAATAGCTCATGCTGGTGATAGCTTGTACGAGAGAAAAGGAATTTCTTATGTCCGAGAGTTATGAACGCATCCTAGAGGCATGCCACCACATCAGATGTTCTTTTGACTTTGTTAAGAAGCTATGGATAATTACTCATCATGATTAAGGAATTTTTCTTTAATGTGCAACTTTGAATTTATAATCAGAAGTCATACAGCGTAATTAGCCACATTTTCATGGCCCTCTATTTTTATTTATGGTTTTAAGACCAAAGGTATATCGTCGCAGACATGCAAGAGGAAAGAATTTAGTTGCTAAATGATTCGGGAGTGAGAGAGCTAGAACGCCTACTTCCTTAAAGGAATGACTCTTACTTGTACTCGCGAGTCGAGCACACGTCATTTTGAAGGTCCAAAGTTGACCGGAATTCGCAGACGTCGTTATCAAGAATCTGATTAATTTAACACGACCACAGTATTATTTAAGCACGAAGTGTGTTGGTGAAGTGAATAATCCACGAAAAATATTTAAATCTGTGATATTTTTAATCAGTGGTAAGTGAATGATCACATGGTTACGGCACGCCAAAAGGCTGACCATTGTGACAATTAGTGATTTTTGTACCAGTGAGATACCAGTGAAATCTAGTCGAAATATCAATCAGTTCCTATTTAATATTATCGAGCCGTGCAAAGGCTGGAATCAGCACAACCACGATTAAGCTGATACAGGCAGAAGGAAAATTTACCACGTGCAAAGTGTTAAATTCTGTGAGTAGACACGTGCTTTGTGTCCAAAATCTAGCTTCTGTGATCAAGCAGACAAGGCCTTTCTTTAAATACAGTCTGCTATTTTGATGTGTAAAAGCAGTGAATTAATACGCTAGAAGCAGTTTCGTCATTCTACAATTTGATAGAAGATGCCTTCATTACACCACGTGCAGAGGCATAATTGTCCTGTCCCAACGAAGAAGACGATGATGGCTTAAACATTCTAAAGGGAGGAACGTCTAACATCTGAGCCACACTACAACCATGGAAAAGACCTATGGATAACCATGCTTATAGCCAAGCAGTGAAGATATCCTTGGATTCCCTGGATTAAAGGAAAAATCCCTCAATCCTTTCTTTCGGATGAGGTGATCTGCAAATAGCTGTAAGTCATGATCTGAGATCTATTCATGTACGGTGAATGGTCATGGGTGGATTAGATTGTAGCATCCGTAATACCCCGTTTAGACGTCTCGGTCGCGATCCCGATTATCTCAGATCTGGATAACGTCCAATCGCGATCAACGGCATTTGTCATTGGTACGTGTTTAGACGTCCCATCATGAAACAACGGGATAAACGAGTAAAACAGCATGGCATCGCTAAGGTCTGCCAACTTTTGAATTCCAAGTGTTATAGCAGAAATGTACAGTAGTTTGTTTCCTGCAGTTTTGAACTACTTCAGTTATTCTGTATACATAATTCAACTTGCTAATGTATATTTTTAAATATATACAAATCCTAAAAGGAGTCGTGTAGGCAAGGCCTACTCTTGGTGTGGAAATAAAAATATTTTGAAATGTTCATGCACAGGTCTAGGATATTTATTGCATAAATACTTCTTTGTTCGTTCAGAGTCATTTGGCCCTATCGGAATCCCCTCTATGTCTATGACAGTAAATTTATATCTTTATTAATCGTCTTCATCGACTTTCCCCAAAGCTAATAATTTTTTTCAGCGTTTAAACACTGGTATGTTTGTCTCCATCCATCATTTCGTGTCTCTCAATCTTCATATATCTGATATCAGCCAACACAAATACAACCATCATGGCCAACATTACGTACTTCTCGCTTTCAAAACACAAGATAATACAAAATGGCCATCATTTCCACTGCCTACTTCACTCACCCAGCAGGAGGATAGAACACACCGACGATCGCAATGGCCACGAACGCGATTATCTCTTTGTGGGAACAGGATCGGGCTGATCCTGTTGGAGGGCGCCTGATCGCGATCGCAACCGGGACGTCTAAACGAAGTATAACGTTATTGTCAGTCATCAGGTAGGATTTTTCATTCTTTTTGGCCACCTTCTATGGTGATTTCACGCTTAACATGCTTCTTTGCATTTCGTTCCTGGACAGAGTTAGACACCTACTTGTGTGTTACACACGGTGCAATATTGTTTTCAAAAGGTAATTCCGCGTAACGGATGATGAATTTCGTAATTTGTGACGGGGGCATTATTTCTAATTCAGGTCGAGCTGATTATATTTTTCATGTTTTCTTAAGTCCCCCTTTGATCATTATTTTTGCACGCCACTGCACCTTTATTATTATTTAACATTTAAGGACGTATCGTTTAGGTAAGGGAGGTCTCCAGCCTACATTGTTACTGTAAATTACATTTTCTAAGAGTGAGCAGTATGCCACCTGGTGCATTCTTGGAATGCACGGTACCTGAGATCACAATTTTGAATACTTTTGCACGTTCTTTCCTTCCTTTTTGTCAAACACCAACAGTGATCATTTGTTTTCTCCTCTATGTGCAAATTTCTTATATTTTGTGTGAGTATGTTTCAGATATATATTCTGTGACCCACCTAGCGTCATATAACAACAAATCTCTGAAGCTCTTCAACTCTTCCTCGCGCAAGAGGACTTACTTATCCATTTGGCTACCAGATCTCGTTACCATCGTCAGCTATTTTCTCCTTGAGCAAGAGGACTACGTCTACTTCTTTGCTCACCATGCTGCGCTAGTATCATCTATCAACTCCTTGAAGACCAGCTCAGCAAGAGAAGATCAATTTTTTGTTGTAATGTTGCCTATGTTTATATGTTCTCCTTTTGTCTCCTACCCCCTCTCTTCCCCCTTTTTCTTGGACCCTCCGTGCTCCGCTGAGCCTCACTCACTTCTACGTCTGCAGTTGACTCGTTCAGTCAAAGCTCCGCTCGAGCTTAGCCTCCTCAAACCAAGAGACACACCCTCTTCTACGCCATGTTGGCTAGATAGTCTTCATAAGGAACTCCGACTTCAACATGAAATCGAGATAAGTACCATTTTTAAAAAGTTTTAACCTCATCTTCATGGTTTTAACTTTCAAGTGCTTTTAATTGTGGGCAGTGTGAAATTATTTACTTGGGGCAATAATCATTCTTCGTGGGTTTTGCCATGTTGAGCTTTTACTTGTATAAGCCAACCTTACTATAAAAGAGCTTTTCTTAAGCGATTCAAACGAGAAATCCTCTCGCTACGTGGGATATTATCTAATACCCGCTGCCTATAATTTTGAAACTATTTCCTCCGTTGGATTTTCTCAAACCCCATTTTCTGCTAGGGTCGTTCTGGAACCTTCTAGAACTTGTTCTCTATCTGCGAGTCCTGCCATCATGTATTTCTCACGTACTTGGGAGAACCCTGTTTAAAACTAAATTACTACAATAGTGAATTTTCGTCCTCCGTTGGAACCTCTGGAAAATTCTACGGCGCATTTGATTGTAAATTACAGCTTTTTCAAGAAATAGACTTTCACCTACATAGTGCAATCAGTTATCTCCATAATTTCAATAACTTTTTTTCTCATAAACTTCAGTGTTTCTCTAGTGAACTTTGCATCCATCTTTACAGACTATAGTGTTAATCAGTGCTTGCTCCACTTTTCTACCGCGTCGCGATCGTCCGGTTATATTAAATACGGCCATGAACATTGTTCCTATATCCCAATGATCTTTCCTTAACCTTCTACTAACAACCATTATTTATAAAAATGCAACTTTCTATAAGGTGTTACTTACGAAGTGCCCTTCCAACTTTGCTAGTTTAACATTAATTAAATTCTGCATAATTTCTTGTGTGATACAAGTTTTAAATTTACATTGTTCCTCCTTTAAAAAGCAGGGAAAACAATTCTCTCAACTCCTGAGTGAGTTATTTTTTGGTCTCGCTAAATGAAAACTGCCTCATTTGACTGGCGAGTCTTATTCAAAGTATAAAAGGTCTAGAACCTTCCTTCTGATTAACTTTTCAGGTTCACAGTAAGTGACCTGCTCTCTTTGTATAAATCTCACAAAGTAATTCTGTTTAAATATAAGAAGTTGTAGGAACTTCCTTTTTATTCCTTATGTTTTCCATTTTGTTATCTTCGAAGTTATTCTCGTTAGAATGTTCTTTCAGAGGTTTCATATAAGTACAGTGCTTGTACTCCTGTAAATGTCAAAACTTTAATTATTCCATTTTGCCTATTTATGAAATCTTACCAAGATTTTAATACACGGTTAAAAAACCTTAAAATTTGTTAATTGCCTGGAGCAACCGTTCAATGTTTAGAGGTCTGCGACCCTATTTGTTACAAAGTTCAAATGAACTATGCTTATTAAAATTATATTTCATAATTGTTAATTGCCTCAAACTTCCTGCATTGTTAAATAAATTGAATATTTGTTTTTGGATTCATCATTTCTCTGATACTACAGTTAGGCAGGATCCTGGTTTTCCTAGCTCTTCCTAGGTTTATGCCCTCGTTCACATACAATAAAGCTTTTACTATCTGTCTGGCCAGACCATCACCCTTCCCTATAGTACTTTCATTCGTGCTTGGAAGGAAACACACTAAAGCCTCTCTCTGGCAAACTGCCCAAACCTTAGCTGCGGCTCCCGTCAGCCTCGACCAAGCTCGTTCCTATTTTAGGTATCAAGGTGTTAACTTGCGGTGGCAACCACCTTTAAGTGTGTTTAACACTGAACTTATTAATTTTGTGGGACTCTCCTCCCATTCTTCTATCCTTCTTTTCCAATCCCAAATCTACTTCCTTCTCTTAATCATCTTCCCTTGGTGGGTGGGTTATTCCCTAGCCTATAATCTACCCAAAATTTGGTACCAGAAACCCGGGAGAGTCCATTTTTTATGTCTATTGTTTGTCAAGTGTCATTTGACAATACTTTGCATATTTTTAATATCTCCTTTGGATCTTTCAGCTATATCTACGTCATGCAAAGCCTGTGAACGGGAAGGAGGCCGCTCCTGTCTCCTTTGGTGTGTCCCGTTCTTTCGACCCATTCTCCGCTGCAAACCTGACAGCATCTCCAAGGTTCTACAGTTTCGTGAGTTGTATTTCAATTTATTATTTTTGTCATGGCTCCTGCCGAAAAAGATGAAGCTCTCATTGCTAGACGTTCTTCTTATAAAGGGCAACTCACTAGATTCCGAAATTTTATCAACAAGTTAAATCCCGCCGAGTGTGATTTAGATATCTTGACTCATCGTCTTAAGTTGTACGAACGGTCTTATGATTATTATGACCAAATTCAAACCGAGATTGAATCCGCTTGTCCAGAACTGCAATTGGATCGGGACGAGGTCGAACCCTTGTACTTTGAAGGAATTGCAAAGGCCCACCAATTGATTCGCAATATCTCAGAACCGGACACTAGGGTCATCAATCCGGCTCAGTTAGCACCCGCTTCAGTTCACAAGAACAAACCGAAACCGTTACTTCCCAAGATAAGCCTACCGCACTTCTCAGGCAAGGAAGGTGAATGGTATTCTTTTTACGAACTTTACTGCTCCCTAATTCATGAAAATATCGAGATCCCAGACATACATAAATTTTACTATCTCCGCACTTCTTTGGAATCTGAGGCCTTGACCTTGGTTGAGTCACTGCCTTTAAGCGCAGACAACTACCACATCGCCTTTAATCTCCTTAAAGAGAGATATGGCAATTTACGGTTGAGTGTCGCTCGACACATCCGCTGTCTCTTCAACTTACCTGCCGTAAAACCTAATGACGTCACCTCTTTAAGAGACCTCTTAGATTCTATGCAGTTAAATGTCAGAGCGTTATACCAGCTAAAACAGCCTGTCCAAACATGGGACACCATACTTATTCACCTAGCTACATCAAGATTCGATTTTTCGACACTGAAGGCCTGGGAAATCGAACTCACCTGCAACAAGGAACATTCGTTCGAACACCTCGTTTCGTTTCTCAACAGTCGATGTCAATTCCTTACAGCACTCGCATTTCAGCGCGAAAAAGTCGAAACGAATCCTCAGTGTCAAATTTTTGAAAAAAAACTTGCTTCTTCAAAGGGACATCAGCCCCCATTTGTCGAAAACAAACAAACCCGTTCTTCTTTCAATCATTCAAGAGAAGATATCAGGCCGCTTAACAAATCGTTAAAATGCACGCTCTGTAAAAAGCTTCACACATTGTATTCGTGCAAATCCTTCAAAGAATTGTCTGTCGAAGATCGAAGAAAGTTTGTCTTAAACAGCAAACATTGTTTCAATTGCTTGTCACCTAAGCATTCTTCTTCGAACTGTACGTCATCAAACCTTTGTTTTCATTGCAAAAAACCGCATCATTCTTTATTGCACGTTCACGATAAATCGAGGTCATCAGCACTCGCCTCTTCAAGCTCCATGCAGAGCAGCTCCGAACAAACTAATGCTTCTTCCTGCATTTCCAACGCCGACACTTTTCACAGTGCGCAAACCCTGTTGACCACTGTACAATTTGAAATCCAAGATAGATTTGGAAATTGGTTCAAAACCCGTGGTCTTCTCGATTCCGCTTCAACGCACAACTTTGTTTCGCAATCGTTGATTAAAAAACTAGGTCTTTCGTCATCGCCTACTTCTATCAATGTGACCGGCATTGACAATTTGAAAACTCAAGTTTTGCAGTCTTCAAAATTGAAAATCAGAGACGTCTGCCAAAGAAACACCAATCTTAATTTAAACTGTCTCATTCTTACCAGTATTGGTAAAGACACTCCTAGTCACTCGGTTGATATTTCGGGGTTAAAGATTCCCTCGCACTTAAGGTTAGCCGATCCTCAGTTTAATGCTCAAGGTCCCATTGATGTACTTTTCAGCGCCAATGTTTTTTGGAATTGCATTCGCAAACAAACACGCAAGTTATCTTCAACCGTGGTCGCTAGAGACACCGATTTTGGTTGGGTTATTACTGGTGAGATCAAACATACCAGTGTTCAAACCAAAACGCAATGTCATTTCGTCACAGCTGACATAAATCCCATTTCTGAAAAAGAGAACGCTCATGTTTCAAATCTCAATATTTTTGAAAACCACTTGTCGAAACGATGTCTTATAGTGAATAACTGCGCTAACCCTGTAAGTTGTTTAAATGGTTTTTCCTTCTTCCCGCACAAGATGGCCATTCAAGTTCGCCTTGCTTTGTGTTATTTCGTATATCTTCTTATGTCATTTTTTATAGCAGTTAATTGCTTAAACTATTCCTCGAAAACTATCTTCCCCTTGTGTAAAACCATGGCTATCAGTCACCATCACTTTGCTGTACGCTATGTTTCACTTCTTTCGTTATGTAGAAGGATGGCCACGGCCGGCTCCTCCCCCCTTCCTCGCAATTGGAAGTCGCTCATGAAACCGCTTGAAACTCTGAATTCCATTGCATCTAGAATAACTATTCTTATGCATAACCTTCGTCTCAATGTCCCAGCTTGTCTTCTTTGCTCGGAAGAATTAAGCTTCTTTTTGTTGAAAATTGTTCGATTTCGTGATCCTCTCAATTATGCGAAATTGATTTCCTACTTTATTTCATATAGCTTTAAATTGCTTTTTCACGTCCAAGTTACGATTGACTGCATGTCGTGTTACTCGTTCTGCTTTAAGTTACAGCTGACTCAATTAGTGTGTGTGCACTTTGAACTGCTTGTTTTTGAGACTCGTGTGTATACCAGTCTGAGGAATGCCCAGTCGTTGTTTATTTCCTGTACGCTTGACACAGTTCAAAACAAGTTTCTCTTATCTCAACTTTGGCTGATTGCCAAGCATTGTCTGGTGAGTCGCTACTGCGAGTACAGAAGCCGTTTACCTACTCCCCAAAATAAACTCGTTCCGCTTAAGGACTCTGTCAGCTATTTATATGTCTTATCTCGTTGTACTATGTGTGTCAAGGCTGTACTTGTTTACGTCTTCCGCTTACCCACGCTCGTATCTTACAATTGTTTCGATCCCTGTTTCAAAACTTCGTTGCGTATTTCTCACGCGTTCATGTATTCCACTTTGCTTATGTATTGCACTTTGCTTGCATATTTTGCGATCTTAATGTTCATTGATGAACAAACTTGTTTTTTCTCGACGTCACATTCGATGTGTTTTTGTATTCATGCTTGTCATGTCCCGTTTTTTGCTGACTTAAGTATTTTTCTGAGTAACCCCTTTGATACTCATTATAACTTGAGGTCATTGTTTATGGCTACTCGTTTGTTACCTATGGCGTTCTTGCTTTCTACTCGCATAGTTCCTTTGTTTATTTGGTATATTCTTGTCCTGAATAGATGTACTTGTTCCTATACGCTTTGTTTAAACTTGCCAATTCTTCTTTCTCATCGTATCGTAATCTTTACTAGTGCTTTATTTCCCTCAGCTTCTAGTTATTTTGTGATTGAAAGTGTCGATAATTCTCGCCTTTTAACTCCGCTTTCCAATGATCCTGATGACCTCCTTCCACTTTCACCTGGTCGCTTCTTTACACGCCCTTCTCTCTCTGCCCCTCCTCCCCTTCCCAATTCTTTCAGGGATTTTGATTTACCTATTGTTGGGCGTAAATTTGAAGCCCTCAGTAATTCTTTTTGGAAGAGGTGGAACTTGGAATATTTAACTTCCTTGCAACGGAGGCAGAAGTGGTTTCTTTCCAGTCCCGACATTCAAGTGGGAGACTTGGTCTTGGTTAGGGATGTTCCACCCCCCCTAGTCGGGCCTTTTGGAAAAGTGACTAAGTGTTACCCTGGAAGAGATGGGAGAGTCAGGGTATTCAGAGTCTTGACCAATAATGGTCAGATCACAAGACTACTTTTCGACAATTGTTCATTACTGTACTTGTTTTTCTTGCTCGCTGTTGGTGTCTGGCCCTCCCAGCATGGTGCATTCTTGGAATGCACGGTACCTGAGATCACAATTTTGAATACTTTTGCACGTTCTTTCCTTCCTTTTTGTCAAACACCAACAGTGATCATTTGTTTTCTCCTCTATGTGCAAATTTCTTATATTTTGTGTGAGTATGTTTCAGATATATATTCTGTGACCCACCTAGCGTCATATAACAACAAATCTCTGAAGCTCTTCAACTCTTCCTCGCGCAAGAGGACTTACTTATCCATTTGGCTACCAGATCTCGTTACCATCGTCAGCTATTTTCTCCTTGAGCAAGAGGACTACGTCTACTTCTTTGCTCACCATGCTGCGCTAGTATCATCTATCAACTCCTTGAAGACCAGCTCAGAAAGAGAAGATCAATTTTTTGTTGTAATGTTGCCTATGTTTATATGTTCTCCTTTTGTCTCCTACCCCCTCTCTTCCCCCTTTTTCTTGGACCCTCCGTGCTCCGCTGAGCCTCACTCACTTCTACGTCTGCAGTTGACTCGTTCAGTCAAAGCTCCGCTCGAGCTTAGCCTCCTCAAACCAAGAGGCACACCCTCTTCTACGCCATGTTGGCTAGATAGTCTTCATAAGGAATCCCGACTTCAACATGAAATCGAGATAAGTACCATTTTTAAAAAGTTTTAACCTCATCTTCATGGTTTTAACTTTCAAGTGCTTTTAATTGTGGGCAGTGTGAAATTATTTACTTGGGGCAATAATCATTCTTCGTGGGTTTTGCCATGTTGAGCTTTTACTTGTATAAGCCAACCTTACTATAAAAGAGCTTTTCTTAAGCGATTCAAACGAGAAATCCTCTCGCTACGTGGGATATTATCTAATACCCGCTGCCTATAATTTTGAAACTATTTCCTCCGTTGGATTTTCTCAAACCCCATTTTCTGCTAGGGTCGTTCTGGAACCTTCTAGAACTTGTTCTCTATCTGCGAGTCCTGCCATCATGTATTTCTCACGTACTTGGGAGAACCCTGTTTAAAACTAAATTACTACAATAGTGAATTTTCGTCCTCCGTTGGAACCTCTGGAAAATTCTACGGCGCATTTGATTGTAAATTACAGCTTTTTCAAGAAATAGACTTTCACCTACATAGTGCAATCAGTTATCTCCATAATTTCAATAACTTTTTTTCTCATAAACTTCAGTGTTTCTCTAGTGAACTTTGCATCCATCTTTACAGACTATAGTGTTAATCAGTGCTTGCTCCACTTTTCTACCGCGCCGCGATCGTCCGGTTATATTAAATACGGCCATGAACATTGTTCCTATATCCCAATGATCTTTCCTTAACCTTCTACTAACAACCATTATTTATAAAAATGCAACTTTCTATAAGGTGTTACTTACGAAGTGCCCTTCCAACTTTGCTAGTTTAACATTAATTAAATTCTGCATAATTTCTTGTGTGATACAAGTTTTAAATTTACATTGTTCCTCCTTTCAAAAGCAGGGAAAACAATTCTCTCAACTCCTGAGTGAGTTATTTTTTGGTCTCGCTAAATGAAAACTGCCTCATTTGACTGGCGAGTCTTATTCAAAGTATAAAAGGTCTAGAACCTTCCTTCTGATTAACTTTTCAGGTTCAC
Organism: Meconema thalassinum; assembly: GCA_946902985.2. Classification (NCBI taxonomy): domain Eukaryota; kingdom Metazoa; phylum Arthropoda; class Insecta; order Orthoptera; family Tettigoniidae; genus Meconema; species Meconema thalassinum. The sequence continues at coordinate 253,170,375 of OX336393.1, forward strand.
AGTAAGTGACCTGCTCTCTTTGTATAAATCTCACAAAGTAATTCTGTTTAAATATAAGAAGTTGTAGGAACTTCCTTTTTATTCCTTATGTTTTCCATTTTGTTATCTTCGAAGTTATTCTCGTTAGAATGTTCTTTCAGAGGTTTCATATAAGTACAGTGCTTGTACTCCTGTAAATGTCAAAACTTTAATTATTCCATTTTGCCTATTTATGAAATCTTACCAAGATTTTAATACACGGTTAAAAAACCTTAAAATTTGTTAATTGCCTGGAGCAACCGTTCAATGTTTAGAGGTCTGCGACCCTATTTGTTACAAAGTTCAAATGAACTATGCTTATTAAAATTATATTTCATAATTGTTAATTGCCTCAAACTTCCTGCATTGTTAAATAAATTGAATATTTGTTTTTGGATTCATCATTTCTCTGATACTACAGTTAGGCAGGATCCTGGCTTTCCTAGCTCTTCCTAGGTTTATGCCCTCGTTCACGTACAATAAAGCTTTTACTATCTGTCTGGCCAGACCATCACCCTTCCCTATAGTACTTTCATTCGTGCTTGGAAGGAAACACACTAAAGCCTCTCTCTGGCAAACTGCCCAAACCTTAGCTGCGGCTCCCGTCAGCCTCGACCAAGCTCGTTCCTATTTTAGGTATCAAGGTGTTAACTTGCGGTGGCAACCACCTTTAAGTGTGTTTAACACTGAACTTATTAATTTTGTGGGACTCTCCTCCCATTCTTCTATCCTTCTTTTCCAATCCCAAATCTACTTCCTTCTCTTAATCATCTTCCCTTGGTGGGTGGGTTATTCCCTAGCCTATAATCTACCCACCACCAGAATTAAGATGAATTCACATCGTTGTAATTAAGTCAAGCCATGTGTTAACTTTCTCATAATTCCAGATTACACGATAATCGTATCATTTCAATAATTTCCACCAGAGGTTTAGGTGTGAAAACTTGTATAAACTCACTTAAACGTGCTTATTTTCTGTAAGCAGCAGTGGTGATGTACACTTTCAAAGACTTTCAACCGGAGAGAGATCTCTTTCCGTTAAGTTTCTTTGGTTTTCAGAAACCAAACACATCATTGTTATTGGGATTTATCTGTCTTAAACAACATTCTATTCTTTGCTACATGTGCATTATAATACAGAGTGAATGCTAGGGTCACTCATGAACTTTTATTGTGAACCCAATGTGATTTGAAATCAGTGAAAGACATTTCTTTTGAGAATCACTGATACGCAGTAACGTGTATTACAGAGCGCTTGGAGGCATGTGACAGAGGCTCACCAAGGTCGCGGCTGTGGCATTACCCAAGGTTACCTACGTTCTCAATTGCGAGACAGTTGACAAACGACAATTTTTATTTCTCTAGACACTGCTAGGAATGTTCATTACGAGCTATGTTTGTGAATGCGCATGTTATTGACCTTGATCAAGTATCGATTATTTTATAGAATGTCCCAGTACAGGGGTACTACTAAGTCATGCTTTATGTTTGAAATGTCCTCGCAGGTATTTGTGAGCGAGCCCAGTCTATTATTGTCATGATTCATACTGATATGAGTAACCATTTCATAGGTTGACATTTAAGGCCATTGTTTATTCTCACTTGAAAGTGAATATTTATTTTCCGTGTCTTTGATACACGAAGTTGGGTTGGTAACCATGTTTATTCTAGTGTATGCCGACAAATCTATGTTACTGAACAAGTTTGTCTCAGGTGGAATGGTAACGGTCTCTTACGAGCACCGATGTGTTATTGTAAACGTGCTGAGCCACGTATATTTGGCTGAGGTGTACCACGAGATGGTAGCACACTCATGCGATGCCTTGAATTTGGTCAACCATCATAACGAATGAAACTCATAAATCTACGACATTAAACTTAGGGCTAAGTCATGAACATCAATTTATTTTCTAATCCGACGATGATAATCCTACCATTAATTCGTAATCCCTGTTAAAATCTTGATCTTGTTTCTTTTAGTCGAGCGGACCAATGCATTGAGTTTTAGTTTATTCCTACTGGAAAACCTAGTAGCTGACACAGATAGACTTTTCGACAGATATCGTAAGCGAACCAAAAGTTCAGAACTGATGGGCCGCGACTCGATCAGGAGAATGCTGTTTTTGAGCAGTTTGGATTCTCATATTTAAATACACTGATAGATGAAGGTGGATAACAAACAGTTGATCATCTGACTATAGGCAGGGATAACAAGATGCTTATTTGTGCGTTTGATTTATTAACATGTTATCCCAATGTTTACCCTACTGTTTCTTGTATTGTAATATCTTTGTTGATGTACATCATTGTAACATTGTACTGTAGTGATGACTGACAATCATTAGATTTTCATTAGTTTGTTTATCACGGACGTCTAACGCCGTTGATCAGTTAAATCAGGCTTAGTTCGAAATCATTAAATCGTAAATGTAAATATGGGATGGTACCAGTCATTTAACTTTTCTGTCATGTTTGACATGTTTTGCTAACATGATGTCTTTTTCTCAGAAGCATCATCTACCTTTGTGTAACCATTTCCCCAGCTTTGATTTTAAGTTTGTTGTATTTAGGACCTGTCGAGAGGGTTCTACATTAAATCTAGGAGTTTTTTGTTTTCTCTTTGTTTGTTAGCTACGGATTAGCCGTTTTTTCAAACACTCTGACTGTAGGACAGGGGTTTGGCATTGAAGATAAACAAACCATGAGCATGTCTTAAGTCTGGATGTAATCATTTAGTAGTTTGACCTTTTGGGGGTGGATTTCTTTGGGTGCCTCTGACAATCACTGTGATGGGAACCTGATCCTTTAGGGAAGCAGAGTATTGTGCCGGCTAGTCCCACAAGGAGTACATTCCGATCCTCTCCGGCAATGCGTCTCGAGGCAGGGGTCATCTTGGAGGCCACATTACGGTTGGTGGTAACCAGATAACCTCCTCCAACGGGCACAGTACAGAAAATCACAGAGTAAGGTGATGACAAGGCTTCACTTACTGTACATGGCTCTAGTCTTGCGCATAATAGTTTGCGGCTGGGAGCGATCAGTTTAGTTCGCAGCTTCTTAGCGAACTAGTTCGCTCTTTTAGTTCGTTAGCTCCCATCTCGAATTCCCCGTAATTCAGATCGTTTGCTCGCCTTGCTTCTGCCACTGTCACACACACTTGTTAATATAAGTCAACGGTTTATTTAACAATAGTTGATACACAAGGTGGACGTAACTTGAGCGGTCCAGAGCGAAAGTAGAGTCTATTCTCCATGTCGCGCGGGTGCATATATACCGAGCAGTCCAAGTATGGAGTGGGGGGTGAAAGGTTCCAGATTGGAATGTTCTGGGCATAGCAACTAGAATGATCGGGAAGCGGGGGGAAAAGTCGATGTACGCGTTATCTCAAAGTTAATACACAACATTTCCTCCCCCTTTTAAATGGATGCTTTAGGAAATTAACAGGAGAGAATCTCAATGGTTGTCGGCGCTGCCGTGTACCTCTGTGGGGATAAAAGGGGTCAAGGAAATAGGTGGAGCCCTGTTTACAGGTGTAGCTGGTGTGGCTGGTGGTGTTTGGACTGTTGCTGGTGTCTCGGTGAAGCGAACTCGTCTCAGGCTCGGTTGTTCATTGGTTGGTTCTTGATCGTTGGTTGATTCTTGATCGTTGTCCAAGTTGGTTTTGCCTTTGTTGATGACAGCAAACGATCTGATCTGATCAATGTGGCGCTTGAATCGTTTTCCCTGGTAGTTGATCTCGTAGTGAAAGTCACCAGTGCGTGTCACAATTGTTCCAGGGAGCCACTTGTCCATCTTGATGTTGCCAGACAGGAAGTAGACTTTTTGTCGAGGTTCCAGAGTGCGGAATGTTGAGCTCATTTCAGCTCGTTGTTTTTCTGTAACCTTCGTGTGGACGTCATCAGGTCTAGTCTAGTTGAGTCTCGTGCGGAAATCTCGTCCCAAGAAAAGCTGGGCTTGAGATTTTTCAGTGGTGGAGTGTGGAGCCGCACGGAATTGACTGAGGAATTCGTTTAGATTGGCGCGGAGCGTTCTCTTAGTTGTCTTCATCGCATAGAGGGCGTCTTTCCCCGTTGGAACATAACGTTCCGCTTGGCCATTGTTTGAGGGATGGTATGGCTCTGACAACTTGTGATATTTCACACCAATACTTTTTAGAAAGGGCTTGAACTCGTCTGAGACGAATTGTCGACCGTTGTCCGACACGACAATGACTGGCACGCTATAGGACGTGAACAGGTCATCCATGATGGAAATTGTTGCAGCTGATGTTGTTGATGTTATGGGTTGACCTCGAGCCACTCGCTGTATGCGTCGACAACAATCAGCAGAATGGTGTCAGCCACTGGACCCGCGTAGTCAATGTAGACCCATTCCTAAGGTGCCTACAGCTATTTCCAGTGGTAATCTCGGAACTTGGGTAGCCCATGCGCATGAGCTGCACACACGGCGCAAGCATTGATGAGAGACTCGATGTCGTTGTCGATGACAGACCAGAGCACAAAGGAACGTGCCATGCCATTCATCTTGACTATCCCCAGGTGAGCTGCGTGCAGGTCGTTGAGGATAGTGTCTCGCAGTGAAGGAGGGACAACTCGATGCTCGAACATCAGGCAGTTTGCAGCGAGGGTGTACTTCGCTTCTGGTGCCTTGTAATGCTGGCGGGTGAGGTCTTGCCCTGCTTCGTTGATCTGGACAATTTTGCCCAGATGTGGTCTTTCCTGGTCTTGCGTGCGATTGCTTTTACCCTCACTGGTAGCGGTTGCATCTGATGGACTGCAAAAATGTCAAAATCAATAAAACTGTCTATCTCTTCCACCTGTGGAGACAAAAGTTTCTGATGAGGTTAACTGTTGTTGGTAGGTGAGCTTGGGAGCAGTAGTCAGCGTTGGCGTTGGGTATGGATGTCTTGAAGATGACGTCGTAGTCGAAGTGTGCAAGGTAGTCGGCATAATTGGCCATGCGACTTATGCACAGGACCGGCTAAAACTTATCTGCGTGCAGAATCTGTGTGAGAGGCTTGTGATCGGTGATGAGAGTAAAGTGGTGAGCGTACAGATAATTAAAATACTTCTGTACAGCCCACACAATGGCCAGTGTTTCCTTGTCGATCTGAGGGTACCTTTGCTCCGTTACTGGCATCATTCGGCTGGCGTAAGCAGTTGGACGTTCTTGCCCATTGCTGAGGCGGTGTGACAGTACTGCGCCCAGGCCGGTCTTGCTTGGCGTCCGAGGCCATCAGGAGAGGTAACGCTGGTTCATACTGCATGAGTGCCTGGGGCGAGGTTAGGGCGTTCGTGATGACTTTGTATGCCCTGTCGCCTTCTGGTGTCCAGATGAGAGGGCCCTTGAGTAGCATGTGCCTGAGTGTTCTATCTCTGGTGGACAAATCAGAGATGAACGAGCTGTAGAAAGTTGCTTTACCTAGGAACAGTTGGAGTTCTTCTGGTGTAGTCGGTTTCGGTGCATCACGTACAGCTCGGATGCGTGCATCAGACTTGTGGTTGCCTAACGCAACGATTTTGTGGCCTAGGCCTTCCAGTGATGTTTGAGCGAAAACGCATTTGGCCCGGTTGAGCTTGAGGTTGTGTTGTCGAAACCGTTCCAGAGTGGTGCTGTGGGCCTGAATCAGATATTCCAAACTATCAGCAAAAAACTATACTGTCATCACAAAAACTTACGACGTTTGGGAATCCTTGCAGGACTGTGTCCGTTTGCCGCTGCCAGATAGCGGTGATGTTATCTGCTCAAGTTGGGCGGATCAGTCCGTGAGTTGGGGTGTTAAGCGTGACCGCGTGCCTTAGTGTATGCGTCGGTGATGTCCAGGTGGCAGAAGAGAGTGGCGCCACGCATTCGGTTGAACAGGCGTTCCACCTTGGGAATCGGATGTTCGTCGATGATGATCCGCGGGTTGAGAGTAGGCTTGTAGTTGCCTGTGATCCTCAGTTTGCCGTTATTCTTGGCTAGTACGTGCGTTGTCGATGCCCACTCAGAGTAGTCCACTCTTTTGTAGAAGCCAGATGTTATTGTCTTGTCGATTTCCTTGGCTTAGGCATCGCAGGGGGCAACTGGTACGTCTCGAGCTCGGGCGAAGACAGGTGTTGCTCCAGCCTTCAGGTGCATCTTCGCTGGGGGACCTGAGACCTTCCCGGGGATATCGCTGAACACATCTTTGCAGCGAGATAGAATGTTGTCAAGCTGCTTCTGTTGTTCCAAGGTGAGAGCCTGCTTGTCGATAACCCGCACAAACTCCGATAATCAACTCTCAGCCAAAGAACGATTCGACTTCATCGTCAACCAGGTAGAGATTCAGATTTCTAGTCATGGTTCCGATGGTGTTGCACAATGACGTTTTACCAATGCATTTGATAGGATGGCCGGTGTAAGTGACGAAGTTACGATCATTTTTCTGCAACACAAAACCTGGTTCGATCATACTTAGCTTTGATTTGCTCATGGTTGAGCATGGGGGCGCCGTTGTCGAGTTCCATTTTGACGGTGGTTCACTCAATGCTGACATCAACCAGAGGCTTTGGTGCTGCGTTGACCGATCCGATGACCTCAATTTTGCTGAGGTACTCCACTACGACCAGGTTCTCTGCTGGAAGCTCTTCTTCGGTCACGTGGTTTGTTGTTCGACGTTTCCTCGATTTTGATCGGCAAACTTTTCCGAATGTGATCCTTCTTGCCACACTTCAGGCACTCGGCGTTTTAGAACATGCACTGACTGCGAGGGTGAGCTTCATCGCACCCTGCACATGTTGATTGGTTGTCCTGGGATGCACTCTGGTTTGCCTGGTGTGGCCCATGGTGCTGCCTGGTTAGGTTGTAAGACCCATGATTTCGATGAGCTGACTTGCTGCGTGGCGGCTGTTGGTTGCTGTTCTTTCTGGACAGAGGCTTCTCGTATCCAATCCGATTGGTTGATTCAGTTTTAGCGGCAGCTGTTTTGACCTCGTCGGTGGTGGTGTGAGTAGCTTCGAGTGCGTGCGCGATTTCATATCCCGTGGTGAAGTTCTCTGTTTTTTTTTTGGTGGTGATAATCTCGTCGCACATTTGTTCAATTAACATGCGATCAAGGAATGTGCCGTACTCACAAAACGTTGCAGCCTGCCGCAGTCTTAAGGTGAAGCTAGCGATGGTTTCTCCTTGCTTCTGCATTACGCTCCGAAATTTGATGCTCTCAGCAAACTTGTTGCGTGTGGCGTCAAAGTGACCTTTCAGCTTAGATTGAATCTCGTTGTATGACAGAGTTTCCGGATCATTAGGACTAGCCAGGATATTCAGGGCTTCATTGAGTTCAGAACCCATGTAAACCTGTGCAAAGTGTGCGTGTTGATCCGCGGGTACTTTGCTCAGGATGAGTGCCCATCTAAAGTGAGTGTAATAGTCGGCTACAGTCGTCCCGTCGGTCGCACAATACGGTTGTATTGTGAACTGTGGCGGTCGAGGCTGTGATGGTGACGTTGTTGATCTTGTTGTCTATCAGATAGCGTCGGCGATCATTGCCGATAATTGTTGGAGTAGTCCAGAGGTTAAGTCCGGCATGGTGAAGATGAGTGGAGAACAGTATTTCTAACACGCACTGCTATGAACTTAGTTCGGTGCACACATTTGCGTTGAGGTTAGAATGTTCACTCGGTTTCACAACGTTATTTATCTTATCTGACACCACTGTTATATCGTGGGAGATACAAAATAAATAACACACACACTTGTTAATATATGTCAATGGTTTATTTAACAACAGTTGATACACAAGGTGGACGTAACTTGAGTGGTCCAGAGCGGACGTAGAGTCTATTCTCCGTGTCGCGCGGGTGCATACATACAGAGCAGTCCAAGTATGAAGTGGAGGATGGAAGGTTCCAGATTGGAATGTTCTGGGCATATCAACTAGAATGTTCGGGAAGCGTGGGGGAAAGGTCGATTTACGCGTTATTTCAAAGTACACAACACAAAGCCCTACCCTTCTTCTTTTCTTCTTTACTGGCTTGGCATCTGCTTGATGTGCTGCTGTGTTGTTTTGGCTTTGGCAATCTTGTTTCCAGTGGCCAGGTTTGCGGCAGTTCCAACAGAACGGTTTCTTGGGTCTATTATTTTTAAATCCACTCCTGTTTGTGTAGAGTGCTGTTTATTTGCTGGAGCGTTTGTCTTCCTGTAGAAGCTAACATTTCACAAAGTCACTTGTCAACTCTGCGCCTGAATTTTCTAATGCCATAATCATAGGTTCATAGTCATCAGGTAGTCCCTGCAAGAGCAAGGCACCTAGAAATTTATCATCAAGTGTTATTTTACTGCTGCTAGCGGCTGGGAGAGCCCAAAAGCTGTGGAGACATATTCTTCCATAGTCTTGAATTGTTCAAGCTTGGTGGAACACAGTTGGCGAAGAATTCTTGTGTACCTGTTGGCACCTTTATCTTCATATGCCAATTCGAGCGAGTTCCATGCTGCGTTCGCCGTTTTTGCTTCCATGACGTACGGAAAAGCACTCTTTTCCACCATGAGGTTAATCTTACACAAGGCACGTTCGTCGCGCCATTGTACCTCTGCGCCCGTTTTATCACTTCCAAAGATCATCGTGCATAACATAAGTATGTAGTTTTCTCTCCCCTTCAGTTTCTCGAAGTTATAAAGAGAACCGGTGCTGGATTCCGCCATGATGCACACACTTATTGCACGCGATCACAGTTGTGTCCATTCATATCACACTGGTCAGAAAAACGATACACTTATCAATGATCCTGGATCCATAACCTGTTGGAGTAAATGGCAGGAGAATGACGACTGGGCGTATTTGCAGGATAAACTTTTAATACGAACTAACTTACTAGGTCACACACAGGCGTAATATAAAAAGTAAGACAAAAGAATCAAGATCAAGAACATTATAGTAACTAAAACCGCCACCAAGGGCGTCGCGCTTCTTGGTGCTTAATTCAAACCAAAGATCAGTTGTTGGGTTACGAATTTCTAACAGGCGTCTGGGCTTTATTTCAGATTCAAAATTGACTTGCAGCAAACATTTTGATCATACCCTCATCGAGGCCAGGGCAGCTTACCGTTCAGTTTACAGCTTAATCAATGGACAGTCCAAATTAAACACTATTGATATACATGCTAATTATATAGAGAGATACCAGCCGCTAGCTAGGTTTCATTTGTCCTGTCCTCAGGTTCAATTGAAATAAAATATAACGTTACTGGTACGAAGTCTAGCTCCATTGAATGAACATATAATTGCGAACAATGTGCAATGAGTAGTTACAATAGTACAGTACCTACATTATTCAGTTAGACAAAAACTTGTAATGGATTCCGTTCGCAATCTGTATGTCAAGGCGTGGTATCTCGTACACGGTTCACTACAACTGACACACACGCAGCTCACTATTGAATCCACGATTTTCTCGGGTTTTACCTGCCATTTACATCTGATGGAGACTGCGGATTGGAGTAGGTACGCCATTGGTGCATTTAAATACATATAAGAACAACACACTCATCTAAGTTGGCAGATTGAATAGCATTCTGGTTGGTTGGTTCCTCAGTTTAGGGGCTGTGACAACACGGTCATGTAGCCCCGTGGTGTGTGTAGAATCTGTCTGATAACCGGTGTTAATTGTGATGGCTGTATTAGTGTGTGTTATCTGTAATTCAGGTAAGGACTGCAGAGGATCAATTTCAAGTAGTTCCTACTTTTGCTACCGTCAACGACACCTAGCTGTGTACTTGGCTACTAGATACCACCGCATTCAGCACCTGATGGCGAACGCTGGATCTTAGAGTGTTAATCAAATCTAAACTACAAAATTTAGCTTCACACAATTGAAGTTAGTGGAAGATTCTTTTATATGCCATAAATCAATGACATAGGTCCACTGGGTTTACTTCTCCTCCGAAGGAAGGCATCCTGAGGGCTTTCTAACGCTCTTGAAAAATCCGACGACTTCGGCCGGGTTTGACCCCGCGATCCTGGGCATGGAAACTTAGCATGCTACCAACTACGCCACCATGACTAGTATTCTAGCTTAAACATTTCTACAAGGAGTTTGTTTATGTGTTACTTTCAAAATTAAAACAAAAGCATATAAAGGGAAGGCAAGGGAAGATTACCTCGCGGTTCCGTCCCTTAAAACATCATTAACCAACATTAAGTATTGGCAACCTAGCCCACGTTACCAAAGCAACAGTCCACTATCGTACAGGCACGGTCGACTCTAGACAGGTCGGAAGGCTGAGACTAGGCAACATGTTCATCAGTCATACTCTTGTCATGCGGGAACACGAGGGAACGTTCAGTCTGGCAGACGTTCTTGTTTATCTCATGGGGATTTTCCCTTCTATATTTTGTTTCTTACGCTTTCTACGTTCATACGCTTTATAGTAGCGTTTATACTACCCTTCCAGATGAGTTTTTTTTACTGTAATCCCTAATCGAGAACACACTGACGAGTGTGCTTTGTATCTGGAAAATATGGTATTTTAAATGCCTACGGTACATGGAATTATCACATATCGTACTTCATGTTTTAAACTTTGATTTTCCTGGAATGTTTTGGCACCGTAACAATGCCAGATACATGTTGTATCCCCAACTGAAATGCAAATTAACCAAGTAAGGGAGGCTACACACCAGTGTTTAGGTTCCCAAGTGACGAAAATCTGCCCCAGGCCTGGATTAGGGAACCTTCTAAATGGTTCGTAGATTGCATAAATTAGTCAATTAAGTGAATAAATACTTTCAGTTATTGCCACTGTATTGCTAAACAATTATTCACAGGCAAGGAATGATGCTGTTGATGTCAGCAAACTTGGTTAACACAATACTAATGCATTTTATTAATCCCTTAACGAGTCAAGGACTCATATACAAAGGAATTGTACAGTTTTATCTTGTTGGCGACAGATTACAATACAATGTTTAGTTTACAAAGTTTTCAGTATGAAAATATATACAACATTTTGTAGCTTTCATAAGTTTTTGTACACAATATGTTCTTCTTTTGTCTTCTCAGATTATGAAATTTCTTCAAACTGACATTTTATAATCATTCCACATAAACTGTTTTAGCCTCCTTTTAAAGATTGGTAGGCTAGGTGCAATTTTTATATTTTCTGGTAGTCCATTGAATTTTACAAAGGCACTATACTTAATGCTATTACTGCCATATTGTTTGGAATTGATATGGAAAAGTGTTATGTCACCTGCATGTCTAGTTTTGTAAGCGTGTAAATCAGATTGTTTAGTGAAGTTTAAATTTGTGTGTATTCTGTTGTGTAGGATTTGGTATATTAGGACATTTGATTTGATTTCTGCATTTAGGGCTACTGGTTGAATTTTACTCGTAATATAAAGGTGTTTGGTTGGTGTTAAAAAAGGGTAGTTATAAATATTTCTTATGGCTCTATTCTGAATTACCTCAATTTCCTTTTTTAGGTAATTTGAGCATTTTATCCAAATTGTATTCAAATATTGTAAGTGGCTATGGATTAAGGAAAAATACACTTTCCTGAGTAGATATTTTGGGATATAGTAGCTCAATTTTTTTATCATCCCAGCGGCAGGTGATATTTTTTTTACTAATGCATCAATGTGCTTTTGCCAGGAGAGATTTTCATCTATTATTAAGCCTAGGTATTTGACAGATGAGACCCTTTTAACTGCTTTTCCATTCAGCATTATATTCTGAGTGATGTCTAACTTTGTTCTACGCTTTGATATTATTAAATAATTTGTTTTATCTTCATTTATTGTTAATTTATTTGACTGGGTCCAGCCAAGTATGGTATTCATGTCCTCCTGCATGTGTGTAATCAGCGTGTTGGTGGTGTACGCATTGTAAAAGATGCTTAAGTCATCTGCAAACAACGTTATATTACCATGAAAACGGAGTGTTGCTATGTCATTAATATATACTAAGAAGAGGGAAGGACCCAGTATTGATCCTTGGGGCACACCGTGGGTAATATTAACTTCCTCACTGTAGCCATTTATTTCAATATACTGCTTACGATTAGATAGGTAATTTTTAAACCATGTCCAAGCTACTCCTCGGATACCTGCTTTATCAAGTTTCCCTAAGAGAATTTCATGGTCAACAGTATCAAACGCCTTTCTCAGGTCTATGAAAAGGCCACTCGCTGTCATCTTATTGTCTAAGACATCCTGCAAGTTAGAGATACTATCAATTGTGGCTATTTCTGTGCTTGAGTTTTCTCGGAATCCATATTGCCCTTTGTAGAAGTAATCATTTTTATTTAAGAAATTAACAATTCTGTTTTTTACTACTGTTTCGAGTACCTTGGATATGGGTGGGAGGATGGAAATGGGCCTGTAATTGTCCGGATTGCTTTTGTCACCTCCTTTATAGACTGGTATGACTCGTGCTATTTTTAGATCATCAGGCACCAGACCAGTCTCTAATGATACATTTATTAAAGTAGTTAGTGGGCTACTTAGCATGTCAATGGAGTTTTTTAACAATTTCACTGACATACCATCTTTGTCTTGGCTACTTTTCATTTTAAGGCTTAATATAATATTGCGAATTTCCATCTCATTAGTCGGGGTCATAAATATGGAATCTATGTTGACATTAATTTCATTAACGTTCTTCCCTGGGGGGATGTTTATGGCTAATTTGTGTGCTATGTTTATAAAGTGAGTGTTTAGAGCATTGCAAATATTTTCTTTTCCTGTGAAAGATTTACCGTCAATTACTATCTCACTGGGACCATCTTTGTTTTCAGTTGTGCGGTTGTAGATCATTTCATTGATTACTTTCCAAGTATCTTTTATGCTATTGGCATTCAATGTTAATTTGTGTTCATAGTATGAGGATTTCAGTTTCCGTTTTAAAGCTGTCACTTTGTTCCTACATATTATGTGCTCTTCCTTTAAGAGGTTATTGTTTCTGTGAATGCTAGTTTTAAGTTTAGCATGTAGTAGGTCCCTTTGTTTTATTAGTTGAATTAATTCTGTTGTTATCCATGGGTTTTTGTGGTTCTGGTGTATTTCCCTCAAAGGTAAGTCAGTGTTTTCTTTGTTGGGTGTCTGTGTCAAGATTTTGTGTTTCATGGCGATGTAAGTTTCGTTTAGATCATCTAAGCAGTCTATTTGATTGAGATCATTAGAGAATTTGTTTTTGTTCATGTACCGGTAATTTTTATTCACGTTTTTTGAACTAGACCTTTGCTTGTTGGGGGCGTATTTAAATGTCATGTTCGAGATTGGGCTTTTGCCTGGATAGTAGTTTGACCAGAAAATCTCAGTTACAAGAATATTATGATCACTAATATCACTATTTATATTGCTTATTCTATAGGCATATTTACAGTTATTAGTGGCCACCTGATCAAGGAGTGTACTTGTTGATTCACTTATTCTTGTTGGATAGCGAGTATTGCCTTGTGTGAAACCATAGCTTGATAGTAGATTGAGGTATGATTTGGTTACATTATTTTTGTTTAATAAGTTAATATTTGTATCACCAATGCATAAGGAAAGATTGGCATTGTTTTTCGAGAGAATGTGCTCTAAAGATTGCATGAATTTTGTTGCGTTATTTATGTTTGGATTATATAGGCCTACTGCAATTATATTAATAGTATGCAGGTTATTGAAACGAACAGTATCATTTCTTATGAGCTCTAACTGGATCAAGCTATGGTTACTCTCAACTAGGTTAAGAACTTTTGTATTCCATTCTTTGTGGACATAAACTCCCACACCTCCACCATCCTGATTGTCTCTGTGTACAAATGCAACAGAATAGTTGTTTAGGTTGAAGTATTTAGCTTCATTACTTTTTACCCAAGTCTCGGTTACCACTATGACATCTAGATTTTCCACAATATGTATTAGTATCTCGATATCTTCTAGTTTATTTTTTAGGCTTCTGCTATTCACGTAAAGACACTTGATTTGGCTAACCTCATTTTTAGTGTCTGCTATGTAGTCGTGGATACAGTCATATTTACGCTCATCAATTGATGAGTGTAAGTCAACATCAACTAGTAGGTCCATGTCTTGATTCATTTTTATTACTGTGAATGGGATGGCTGAGCCTTGTTGTTGGAAGAGTCTCTTACTAGCCTTTCAATGTCTTCTGCTGAGCTGATCCTGACAGCCTTGTCACCATCTGATCTACGGACGAATATTTTGCAGTCAGAGAAAGTTGCAGCACTTTAGGAAGGAAACAGAAGTAATCTGAAACAGTTATGGAATACCAGCAGCAAAAGACTAGTAAATTATCTACATACATGTGCGGTGGAATCGAGGGTTTATTATAGGCCCACAGTGTGAAGATGTTATGGGAGATAGCCTACATTTTTGCATCACATAACCCTCGATTGCATCTACTTACTCCATATTATTATTATTATAACACCGCCAATTGTTTTATTGCCATACTTCAGAGTAGTAAAATACGAAAAGAAACCAAAATAATTGTCTTTATTTTGCTAAACACTTTTATATTGGTAAATTATTTCCGTATCACTCATGCCTAATATCAGCTGCTTGGCTCTTATAACAACTTTTCACGATCATATGCACGTTATTCATTTATTTCCGATTGTAACACTGGTCATGTGTAGATAAACATCAACAGATGTTTTGTTAAATATGTACATTATGTTTGCCCAATATTAATTCCGTAGTTTTTGTCGGCTCCCTGGTTAGCAAACAGCTGTTTCAGTTCAGGCGCTCGTGACGAAGTATAAGTGACAATAGCCGTAGCTACAGTGTTGTCAGGTTGAACCTACCGACCTTTCTAGAGTCGACCGTGGTACAGGAATAATCAACTATATATTGATAATGCCGATTTCTCGCATTACCCTCTTATTGTTTGTAATAATATAGTTTCTTGGTTTCTTGTCTTGTATTTTTATTCATTGGTTTTTGATGTTTCATTTTTCATTGAGTTTTGTTATCCGAAGTACGAAATAAAATTTAGCTGGAAAGCCATTTCTAAAACGGGGATGGGACAGATTCCAGTATAAGAATAAATAAATGGTTTTGAGGTAAAATAATATATATTTTCTCAGTTTGTTCTTAGCACTGCCGGCTGGATCGCACCCCTCCTGGCTGCTTTAAACTGCCAGCCCGTTCAACGATTACTGCATTGGTTTCAGCGTACAACCTCGTTTCCAAATAAAGGTGCTAGGAAGCAGCACCAAGTGACTGTGGCAGACATTAGTTTTGTATTGATGTTAATGGCGAAGTTGTGTTTGGAATTGATTCTGAACGATTTTATAATGCTGTAAAGCTACTTGCCCTTTTGTAAATCAGAACAGGGCAAGTTAGAATACCGGGGAATCTCATTTCATGAGATACCAGCGGACAATTCACTGCGTGGGATGTGGTTACGTGCAATTTCCAAAGAGAAGGTGACGAAGAGGAAGTAAATAAATAGAAAAATAAAAAAATACATAAATGAATGAATGATTAAGTGAGTAAATGCGTGACTCAATAAATATTTAACATTAATTAAATACATAAATAAATGTGTAAGTAAATAAATATGTAAGTAAACAAATAAGTAAATAAGCAAATAAATAAACAAGAAAATAAGTAAATAAAAGAATAATTAAATAAATAAGTAAATAAATAATTAAATAAATACATATCTAAGTAACTTAAATGAGTAAATAAATATATAAGTGAATAAATAAGTAAATAAATAAGTAAGTAAATAAGTAAACAAAATAAACAAGAAAATAAACAATTAAATATATAAATAAGTAAATAAATAATTAAATAAATTTGTAAGTAAATAAATAAGTAAATAAATGAACGATCTATCCAAAAAATCTGTAAAAATGTATAATACAGCCATCACAATAAGACGGGTTATCAGACAAATTCAACTCACACCCAAGTACATGTGTCTACATGACCACGATGTCGCAAAGCCCTTAAATAAATCAACATCCCATTTTTCGGGGGCCGGAGGCATTTCTTTTCCCTGTCTTTTATTGTCCTTATTCTTTTCTTTTCATCTCGCCAAGTATATAAGTTAGATTTAACTCAGTTAGAAGTAGTTGTATTTTTATTATCATCTGCATAATTACGGGAAAATGAGCTAGACATTTCGCCCCTTAACGATCGCCTCCACCACATGTATTTTTGCTTTCCTTTATACTGAAAATTTGCCCGTAAATATGTGTCCGAATACTTTTAGATGATTGAATAACAAAATAACTAAGTGTAATGTTTCACGTCCGTCAATCTCGATATTAAGCCTCCAAACATAACAATCCTTCGTTTCAGGTATCTTTCTCTTTAAAAAGCCGCTGCAATCCCAGTGCGTTGGTGCTGCACCTAGCGGTGAATTAATGCATATATCTTGTACGCCTGTGAGTGTCGAATGGGCAGGCAGTTTAAAGCAACCAGGAGGTGTGCGATCCAGCCGGCAGTGGTTCTTAGAAATCGAACCTATCGATATATTGTTTTCGATGGCACATCGCTGTCTTCGATATAAATGTTGGGTGATAAAAGGTGACAGATTGACAAGTTGGAGGGTTTTGATAAACATTAAGATTTAGAAAGGTTATTTTAGTGGGGGACGAGAATTGGGGTGTAATTAAAGAATCTCACTCTTCGAAGAAGGAGTACACAATTTTAATAGAGAAGATTTTTTGGAAGGATGACAATGGGAGACGAGACACCAGTTACTTCACTTGTTCTTCCTGTGTTAATACGCCCCATTTTGTCTCAAGTAAGTACCGAAATCTTTGAGATCTTCTTCATTTCATTGTGTTGATATATCAACCTTGATGTTTCATATTACAGGCAAATAATTTACTTTTTGTTTTCTGTTTACTAACAGTTGGAACGTCGAGATGTGGCTGCCTCTCAGACCTTACGAGCTGCCCTGTCAAAGGCTGAAGCTGCCCATCCAGGATTTACCTATGATCTTGTGGTCGGCATTTTAAGGCGGGGAGATCTGAGTATTAACATGAATGAGAGTGTCCTTCGACTTCAAGGTACTGCTTCTGACACAGATGGTAAGTCATCTTATTGCTCTTAAAAGAATAAAAATGGTCTGTTGTGTGGTGGTCGAAGAGTAAATGTATTCCTTTCTTCAATATATACCAGGTGCTAGAGCTCAGCAACTCCTACTGAATCCTCGGATAAAATGTGAACTACAAATGCGCTCTCCTCTCTGTCACACTCTCTGACGGAACTAGCGCTCACAAAGGGTCGTACTTCAAGTTGCTGAGCTCTAGCTTTAGAAGGAAGCCTTTCTGTAACAGGAGTGTATTGAAAGGAGCTGTTACATTAATACTGAATGAGACCATAACATGGCATTTACACTTGCATCAGACCAGAACGTGGCTTTTACATACCTTTCATATGCTGGGCGACATTACTTATTAAAATAATTTTATTTGGGCACTACTGCACCTGAGAGATGTACGGTAGGCTACTATATTACGTAAATATATGTTTTTATTTATTGGTGGAACAGATGGCCTCGTAGTTCTGCCCCTTGAAACCTCAATAACTAACTATTTATTGCTCTTTTAACCACGGCAACCATGTTCCGAAAGAGCTTGAATCTCATTCAACTGTCAACAAGGCGCGCTCAATGAAACACTGAGGCACACACATTGTTGCCAACTTGTGGGATATAAAAAAAACATCGATCTGGACTTGCTAGGCTGTAACCATTGTCAAAAACCATTGGATTGGGCAAAACGAAGGTTAGAATGGTAGGGTTGAGGTGCGGCCTTGCAAATGAACCGAGCGTTGCGCAGTATCGAATGAACTGGGCGCTACTTTGTTTTACAGAGTAGTACCGTAAGCGCGGGGTTAGCAATACTGTTTTAACGATAATTCAAGCGCAGAATGGTGCACACACACGGACTTTTACCTATATGTCATGTTATATGAAGGGGATGGTGGGTGGGTTATTGTCAGCGGCGGAGTAAACTTCTATTACTACATCATTTCCTGATTTGTTTTTCATCATTTGATAAGGTATTTTGGCTAATTTATGTACTATAGAAAATTTTATAGTTCGTATCTCATTCAGTGCTACTGCTTTTACAAGTTAGGCCTATAGCCTATGAATAGTAAGTTTCTTCCTATTGTCACCTTCACGGTCCAATAACACTATAGGAGGCCCAAACTGTAAATTTTTTATGCTATTGAAATTAGCCAAAATATCTTTTGTAATGATTAAGTTAATAATTCTGGAACTAATGTAATAATAAATGTTTTGAAAGAACTCGACAACAGCTACTCCTTGAGAAAAATTCTTAAACTACTAAAATTAGCCAAAATACCAGAGGTAATGTTTGGGAAAAAATCTGGAGATGATGTATTAGATGTTTATTCCTCCGTTGTCTATAACCCATCCACCGTCCCAAATTTATTCATGACTTATATAGATTAAATTCCTGCTGACTCCGCCATTTTGCACGTGATTTAGTAATAATTACAGTATTGCCAACCTCATGCATTTGGTACTATTTCACATCTGGTACAGTAAAAGAAA
Organism: Meconema thalassinum; assembly: GCA_946902985.2. Lineage (NCBI taxonomy): Eukaryota > Metazoa > Arthropoda > Insecta > Orthoptera > Tettigoniidae > Meconema > Meconema thalassinum. The sequence continues at coordinate 253,188,899 of OX336393.1, forward strand.
AGAGTGCCGTCAAGTTAATGTGAAAGTGCACAGAGTTTGTCTTAAGTTAGACATGGATTGTGTGAGTTGCGATTTAACAATCTCCAATTTCAATCAAAATTATCAAAACACATCAATAATTATTTTCCAAACCAATGGTTTTTGCCTAGCCCAATTTTTTATCTAGACCAATGGTTTTGAGGGGCAGATGAACTCATAGTTCCGTCCCTTTCAGCAACAGAAACTAACTAGACTAATGTTTTTTTGCCTACACCAATAATTGTTAGGTAGAGCGGCCCTGCGTTACCGAATATAAAAACCCCTGGTTTTTGTCATGCACAGTGGGGGGTAGTAACGCAAATATTTCTTTTTCACATAATTACAACATAACCTGTGTCGTGTGGTGTATTTTGTATCGGACATGTTGGCAACAGTGATAGGACGTGATATGACGTCAATGTGTGTGCCTCAAACATGGCTGCCATCATTGAATGAGCAAGAAATAAAAAAAAATGATGTAGGGCCTATGTAATACAACAAATACAGCATTTCCAGTGCAGCAGTGATAATTGACAGTAACATCAATTCCTAATGACTTCCAGAAAGGTATGTGAATCATGAATCATATATATTTTCAATAATCTGCCAGGTAGAAGTGTAAAAGCCAGGAGTCAGTGTTGTCAAGCTTTAGTGATGTTTTCTCCTCCGCTGACACTGTCCCCTTTTTTGATCAAGACTTTTATAGTAAAATTCCAGCTGTGTCTGCCATGAATTATGGGACAACTAGAATATTGCCAACAACCCCATGTATACGGTATTGTAGCCCGCATCTTGCGACAAGAAAACGTGGGTTTGCCTAGACCAATAATTACTAGGTGCCATATATGCACCCCTGGGTTTTGCCATGTACAATGGGAGTACCGGTACTCGCACATCAATAATCTTTATCCCTTAACGGGCCATGCTAACTAACAATTAATTATTGATGTAGACAAAAATTATTGGTCTATAGGCAAAAATGATTGGTCCATAGGCAAAAGTCGTTGGTCTGGATTTAACAAATTTTACAGTTAGCACCATAAGCACAGGGTTGGCATTACTGTAATCAGTGATTTAGTTGGAAAAAAATATTTACAGGAACTCATCTTATTAATTCAGCAATTTCCAAATGGACTCGTATTGGGTGTCAAAATCAGCGGCCTCGTGTTTCCGACAAGTTGTTTCATCAGCTGAACGTCTCCCCTTTCGTAGCCATGACTTGACATATGGTTGTGGGTTAAATAAATGCACAGGAGGTCCTACGCTGCTTATGAAAATAAGTCCGCTTGATCTTTCAACCAGCAGCCTATTTCTCTTTTCGGTGCGGATCTCATTCATGGTACTGAAAGCTCTTTCAGCTTCTGGTGAAGAGATGGGAATGGTCTGTACAGTCTTGATTAAAGGCATCAGCTCCACTGGAATTTCCTTGGTCTCGACATACTTTCTAAAAGCATTAATGTACCTCCTCTTGTCTGACATGTGGAAAAAGTCACAAAGGTTGCCGACACTCTCATCACCATAGCAGATATCCAAAGTAGAAGTGGAGGGCCAATTATTTTTGTATAGTACCTTTGAATCACTGATAACTTTTGTCATTCTCTCATGTCTCTGCTGACTAGAGCTGGAACCAAAATGAGATGATGCGGACACATTTTCCATAAGCCTGTTATTTAAATTGTTCACAAGACTTCTGAAAAACTGCTTTCTGTCAATTTTTACAACTTTTTTAGAATTATGTAATCCTATGTTTCTAAACTTTTTGTTTTCTGCAGCTTTAAGAACTGTTCTGTAGTATTCTCCAGAAGCTGAGTTACACATAGATTCTGGCTGCGTGGCTCAGGGGTAACGTTCTCGCTTGCTGAGCCCAAGGTTGCAGGTTCGAAACCTGGCGCAGTCAGCTGGCATTTGAGGGTGCGCAAATGCGAGGGAGCCGTGTCAGTACATTTACTGGCACGTTAAAGATCCCCTTCGGGGCAAAATTCCGGCACCCCGGCGTCTCTAAAAGCCAGGGTAGTTAAAAGGGACGTAAAACCAATAACATTATTATTACACATAGATTCAAACACTTTTATAGTGCGCTTGATAGTATTTTGAGCCTCTGTCAGACTTGTCTCTCTTTTCTGCAACTCTAATGACAAATCAGCTAACTCAACAAGAGCATCATACATAGTTGCAATATTTTCTAGAAACTCTACACAAGTTAACATATTTTCTAGACCTTGGAATTTTGCCCTTTCTTTGGAGTCTCTCTGGTGGTCATTTTTGGCCTCACTAAAATGTTTTACTAGAGCACTGTAGTTTTCCCAGACAGCTTTTACAGTTCTCTGGCTTGAAACTACCCATCTTATTGTAAATATTTTCCCAATCTTCTTTTAACTCTTTGTTCCAGTGAAGCAGCACAAATGTTGAGTGCCCTTTGATTTTTGGGAGACATGCTGTATGAAGAATACAATTTGTCAAAGAAAGAATGGAAATGGTTAACACCTGTAACTTCATTCCTTGTATCAGAAACGGCCAATTCCAAGCGATGGTTTAAACAGTGCCAGATTACTATATCTGGAAATAACGTTAAAAACTGTGCTCCAACTCCATTTTTTCTACCTAACATTACAGAGGCCCCATCACATGCTAGACCAACTAAATGTTCTGCCAAAAAGTTTTCATTCATCCCATATGAAGAAAGATTCTTCAATATCTCTCGAGTAATAACATCTGCTGTAGTTGATTCAACTTCTATCAAGTCCCAGAAAAAGGAAACAACTTCAGAGTTATCTGAAAGAGCACACCTCAAACATAATACTAACACAGATTTTACACTAACTGTTGTTGATTCGTCAATCATAATACTGATTTTCCTCTGATTTTCTGTTATAGATTTTGCTATTTTATTTCTCATTTCCTGTGAAATGTGTTCAATAATATTAGCACAACTAAAATTTGTATGAAGAACTCGTCCCACATCTAAACCATTTAATTGTTGAAGTTCAACATAAACCTGTAGGTCTCCGAAGGGTCTATTTCTTTTCGCAATTGAGTATGCTGTTCGAAATACTCGAATGGTGGTTTCTAGGTGTTTGACATTCATAGTGTCCAAGCAACTTTCAAATATCTTTTTATTGGATTCTGATTTTTGTAACATAGCTTTTTTGTGAGATTCTGAATTTTTGTGCTCAAATATTTTTTTCCTAAGGCTTGTTTGTTGTTAATATTATTTCCGTTGGGATGAACCTTGCATTCTACCCATACTTTCATTAGCTTAAGTCCTGCCCCTTTAGAAACTCCTAATCCTAATTTACTTTCCTCTTTACATATATTGCAGCCTAAATTTTTATTTCCTGCAAATAACCACTCGTTTTCTGACAAAAAATAACGGTACTGAGACTCGTTCCAACAGTCTGGAAAATCTTGTTTTCGGTAGGTGGGTCCTTGAATTTCACAGTCGATGGTAGAAGGTGTAGAACCATAACCTAGATTCTCCCTTGAATCTGCATCACACGTTACAGCAACATTTTGCCCCTGGGTCTATCTCTATACTCACGTCTTATAATGAAACTAATGTTCTCGGAACTCCATTCAGTTTCGTTTTTACTTGAGCCATCACACACCTTTTTAGTATTCTTTGATTCTTCATCTTCATCCCCAGCACGTTTTTTGAACCCAGCCACTTAAGTAAACTCATTGTCACAAGTTGTGACTCACAACTCACTTTCACAGTCACTGGAAAACTTGAAAGGTACTACGGGGCTACTGATGTTCATTAACTGCAGAGAGATTCCGTAATATCTGCTTCACAGCAACACATCGAGCAAAACATTAAAAAAACCTTGGATTCACACAAACATAATGAGCGGAAGAAAGTTGTTGTGCTCACTTCCCGCTCTCCGTATCCAATAGCAGTGTAGCCAACCTTCGAGAACCAGAAAAACGCCCAGGAGTGTAAAAGCGACCTTATTTTATGAACATACAACCGTAAGGTTCGATATTAGTCCGCTAGAGTACACCCATGACGTTTCAGCGCTATGTATAGATTATAAACGATTTTCTTACTGAATGTAAAATTGTTACGTCATTCTAAAGCGGGAAGATATTTTCCGGAACGGCGTTCCGGTCCAACTAAACCACTGATTGTAATTGACAATAATTCATGTGCATAAGGTAAATGCACCAATGGTCGTCATGTTAAGACATAAATTAAAGTATTGAATAGGCGGAAAGATTGAAAATTCTTATTCTTCATAATTACTGTCGATACGGAACCTGAAATGAATAATATTTCTAATAAGATTTAGTCAAGGAAATATAGGGACAATTATAGATTGAGATGCAGCTGAGTATAAAATTCCCATAAAAACAAAATGGCATCTTCAACGACGTCTCTCCTCAGGCAAGCATACGAGAAAAGCCTGGGTAATAGGGGTTTTTGGGTGGGAAACACAAAAATGGAGAGCAGCATTTACCAAAAACCTTGGAAATGCATTGTGTATCGAAATCTATAATTGACCTACATAGCTCAGTTACAGATTGTGATGCATACAAAAATTTCGCAATTTGTGGTTATATTTTTGAATTTCCGCATCGGAATCTGTAATTGGCCTACTTCGGTCAATTACAGATTCCGATACACATGTAATTATTTGAATTTCATAATTTTAAAACATTGCATCGTAATCTGTAATTGACCTAGATGTAGCTCAATTACAGATTGCGATGCATACAAAAATTTCCCAATTTGAGGTTATATTCCGTAATTTCGTAACTGAATCTGTAATTGACCTACATAGCTCAATTACAGATTCCGATACACATCGTAATTGTTTTAATTTCATAATTATAAATTGCATTGAAATCTGTGTCTCCCACAAGTCCAACCCCTCCTCCACGTGGTGGGAGACGGGCAACGGCATGAAGTAGGGGATTGCCTGTAGGGGTGAAGTACAGTGGGGACTTTGTGTGCCCCGGGACCGCTACGGTAGCTGTGAAGGCTCTATGGGAACCCTGAAAAGTGACGGCTGACGGGGCTCTGGTGAAGCTACGATAGGCCTAGCAAGCCAGTAGTGGATATCATATTTGCTTTCAAACCAGGAACAGGCCTCGGAAAGGACGGATGCAAACGACGACGACCCGGATATGCTAATGGACTACGAGTTGGGACATTAAACATACAGACACTGACAGAAAAAGTGGAGGAGATTGTAGATGTGATGGTGAGAAGAAAACTGGATGTACTGGGCTTGGCAGAAACAAGATGGAAAGGAGAAGGTCGCAGAGAACTGAGGAAAGGGTACCGGTTGTACTGGAGTGGGAACAGTGAAGGAAGGAGCAGCGGAGTAGGAGTAGTTGTGAGAGATGGAATGAAGGAAGAGGTAAAGGGAATAAGTGACAGGATCATGAAGATCAGAGTAACTGTAAAGGGAAGAAGCCTGGAGATAGCCCAGGTATATGCCCCTCAAGTTGGATGTACAGCTCAAGAGAAGGAAGACTTTGAGGAGGAGCTACAACAGCAGATGAATGGTCAGAGCATCATTGTCATGGGAGATTTGAATGCACATGTAGGAAGTGAAAGGCAAGGATATGAAAATGTATTGGGAGCGGAAGGATGGGGTAGCAGGAATGAAGAAGGGAGAAAGTTGCTGGATTTTTGATAGAGAAACGGTTTAGTGGTAGGCAACTCCTGGTTCCGGAAGAAAGAAAGCCACAAGGTAACGTGGTACAGCAGTGATTTAACAAAGAAATCTTTGGTAGATTACATGCTGTACGACTGGGAAATGAAGAGAAGTGTCAGAGATATAAAGGTAATACCATCAGAGGCCTTAGATAGCGACCACAGAATACTTGTAATGAACCTGGGAGTTGTTAAGGATAGCAAGAGGACAGAGTACCAGGAAAGGAGAATCAAAGTATGGAAACTCAAGGAAAATGAAGTCAAGGAAGAATTCCAGACGATAATAAGGGAAAAGATGCCAACAGACAATCCTAAAACAGGGGAAGAGGAATGGAAGCAATTCAAAAACACAATGGTGGAAGCTGCAGTGGCAGTATGTGGAAGAACAAGCAACAGAAAGAGGTGTAAAGAGACACCATGGTGGAATGAGAGAGTAAAAGAAGCTGTGGGAAGGAAGAACAAGGCTTTCAGAGTGTGGTTCCAGGAAAGAACTGATCTGGCAAGGGAAGATTATAAGATAAAGAAGAAAGAAGCAAACAAGATTGTCGCAGAGGAGAGGAAGAAGTGGATGGTAAAGTGGACGGAGATGATGGAGGAAGACAGCAGAGGAAATAAGAAAGTACTTTATGGGATGGTCAAAAGTAAGAGAAGAGGTCCGCGAGAGGATGTGGTAATGATGGACAAAAACGGAACTGAGGTACACAACAAAGAGACACTCAAGACAGTGTGGAAAGAGTACTTTGAGGATTTGCTTAATCCAAATGGTCATAGGGAGGAAGACAATGTATTGGAAGATGGAGAAGACAACACAGGAATGGAAAAGGACCTGACTTGGAGAGAACTGGAAATGGCTATAGACAAGATGAAAGGAGGAAGGGCACCAGGTGTGGATGAAGTGAGTGTTGAAATGGTGAAGGCAGCAGGGGAGGTTGGGAAACAGTGGCTGTACCGTGTGATGAGGGTGATATGGAAGGAGAAAAAGACCCCAGAAGATTGGAAGAAAGGATTAATTGTCCCAATATTTAAGAAAGGAAGCAGAAAGGAGTGTAGAAATTACAGGGGAGTCACACTCATACCTCACTGTGCCAAGATATATGAAAAGATATTAGAAAGTAGAATTCGAGCCAAAGTGGAGAGAAAATTGAGAGAGGAACAGTATGGATTCAGACCTGGGAGATCAACAGTGGATCTCATATTTTCAGTGAGACAGCTCCAGGAACACCACTACGAATTTGGAGAGGATCTGTTGATGGCCTTCCTGGACATCGAAAAGGCCTATGATAGTGTGTGTAGGGAGAAGGTTTGGAAAGCAATGGAAAACATGGGAGTGGAAAAAGAGACTGTAGGCAGAGTGAAGGAGATGTATTGTGGAAGTGTGAGTTGTGTGAAAGTTGGAGGGGAAAGAACAGACTGGTTCAGACAAATGAGTGGCCTGAAAGAGGGTAGTGCGCCGTCACCCCTTGTCTTTATTGTGATTATGGACGAGGTAATGACACGGATAGCAGGAAAGATAGAAGAAGATAAGATGAAGGCAATGGTGTTTGCAGATGATCTCATGGTCTGGGGAAACAAGGAGGAGGAAATCCAGGAGCAACTGAAGGCTTGGGAAGAAACAGTGGGAGAGTACGGATGGAAGTTCAACATCAGCAAATGTGAGATCCTGTCAACGACCAGGAAAAAGGACAGACCAATGAGTGGGATAACACTTGGAGGTGGACAGCTGAAGAAGGTGGAAAGTCTCAAGTACTTGGGAAGTATAGTGGAGGAAAATGGGAGAAATGACAAAGAGATTACGGAACGTGGCAGACAGGCAGAAGCATTTCTGAGAAGCATTAGGAGCTTAGTGTGGAATAAAGATGTCCCACAAAAAAGCAAGGAAGTGTTATACAGAAGCTACTATATCCCGATACTGACCTATGCTTCAGAAACGTGGACAATGAAGAAAAGAGACATAAGCAGAATACAGGCAGGTGAAATGAAGTTCCTGCGAAGTAGGATCGGAGTAACAAGAAGAGACAGGGTGAGGAATGAAAAGGTCAGGGAAATGGTGAAAGAGGAGCCCTTGCAAGGTAGGATTGAGACATCAAGACTGATGTGGTATGGACACTTAAAGAGAATGGATGAGAAGAAGATTCCCAAGAGGATACATGAGATGCAGATGCAGAAGAAACGGCCAAGGGGAAGACCAAGAGATCGATGGCTGAAAGGAGTGGAGGAATGTGTCAAGAAGAGAGGCGAGGACTGGACCAGAGTGACAGCGGAGAGATGGTGGGAAGAAAGAAATAAGTGGCGAGGCTTATGTTCCAAACAGACCCAGCCTGGGGCTGGAAACTGTACAAGATGATGATGATGATGATCGAAATCTGTAATTTACCTAGCTCAATTACAGATTGGCGGGTTCGGTGGCGTAGTTGGTAGCATGCTGAGCTTCTATGCCCAAGATAGCGGGTTCAAACCCGGCCGAAGCCGTCGGATTTTTTAAGAGCGTTAAAAATCCCTCAGTATGCCTTCCTTCGGAGGGGAATTAAAGCCGGCGGTCCCATGTCATAGATTTATGGCATGTTAAAGATCTTTCCACTAATTACACCTGTGTGATACTAAATTGGATAGGTTAAGAATGTAAACAACGCTCTTAGGTTGCTACGTTCGTTGCCAAGAGCCGACTGCGGTGCTGTCTAGTAGCTAGTTCTGAACTAGGCCTAGTAGTCGTTGACGGTGGCGTTTGGCGGCAAAAGTAGGAACTATTTGAAAATTCAAAGTTGCAGTCCCTACTTGAATTAATAAAAACAGATACACACACTAATACAGTCATCACAATTAACACCGGTTATCAGACAAATTCTACACACACCCAAAGTACACGGGGCTACATGACCGCGTTGTCGCAGCCCCTAACCTAAGGAACCAACCAACCATCAATTACAGATTGCGATGTATACAAAAATTTCCCAATTTGAGGTTACATTCGGTGATTTCGTACCGGAATCTGTAATTGGCCTACGTAGCTCAATTACAGATTCGATTCCGATACACATCGTTATTATTTTAATTTTATAATTATCAAACATTGCATCGAAATCTGTAATTGACCTATATAGCTCAATTACAGATTCCGATACATAGGAAAATTTTGCAATTTCAGGTTCTATTTTTTAAATTCCGTGTCGGAATCAGTATTGGCCAATATAGCTCAATTACAGATGACTATACAGATTATATTAATTTCATAATTTTTTAAAAAATTATTGGAATACATAATTGAGCTATATAAGTCAATTACAGATTTCGATACAATATTTTATATTAATAAAATTAAAATAAATTACGATGTCTATCGTCATCTGAAATTCAGCTATATAGGCAAATTACAGATACCGATACAAAATTAAAAAAATATAACCTTAAATCGAAATACTTTCGTAAGTATCACCAATAAAACTATTAATAATGTCAGTCTTTTCAATACAATGTTAATAATCTATTTATACAACTGGGTACATGTTTCATACAGTCGTCTGTACTTCCTCAGCCCAAATATACATTAAGACATAAACAAATATGATGCACACTATCAAATACATACAATGATAGTGTGCATCATATTTGTTTATGTCTTAATGTATATTTGGGCTGAGGAAGTACAGACTACTGTACGATGATGATGATGATGATAATTGTTGTTTTAAGGGGCCTAACATCTAGGTTATCGGCCCCTAATACGACTGTACAAAACATGTACCCAGTTGTATAAATACACTGACCGGCAAAAAAAGTGGAACACTTTAATTTTTCATGTCATTTCTTAATTTATTTCACTAAAATGTATCCGTTTTACAATATTTGCATTATTCATGTTAATTTTAGATGGTTGGGCACAGAAAATACCGAAACATGTTTTACAACCCGCTATTTCGTTACATTTCGCTAATCTTACAATTTTCTATTTTTTAGTAATGTTCTTTTGGGCTGGTTTTTATCAAACGTATTGCCAAACAAAACAGTATTAATGTTTGCACTGCACGAGAACACTGGTCACTAAAAACGAGTGTTTCCACCCTTAGCGTCTATGACAGCTTGTAAACGCTCAGTCATACTGTTCACAACTCGTCGAATGGCATCTGCCGGGATGCGATCCCATTCCTCCAGCAGCGATGTTCTCAGTTGTGCCAAGGTGGTGTGGTCACGATGTCTGACGTTCCTTCCAAGCATATCCCATACATGTTCGATGGGGTCCAAGTCAGGACTACGAGCTGGCCAGTCCAGGGTTTGAATCCCCACTTCCTGCAGATATTGTACAACACAGCGAGCAGTATGAGGGCGGGCATTATCCTGCATCAGCATGAAATTCTGACCTATGAAAGGCGCAAAGGGCATCAGATGGTTCATCAGGATCTCTTCGATGTACCTTTGGGAATTGATCGTCGCGTGATCGATGCACATCAGCTCAGTGCGGGCCATAACGTTGATGCCACCCCACACCATAACCTAGCCACCTCCAAATGGAGGCCTGGAGGAGAAAGCAACAGGGCTGTACCTCTCTCCGCGCCTTCTCCACACTCTTTCTCTTCCATTAGGAGATCTAAGATTAAAGCGACTCTCATCAGTGAAGAGAACAGAGGCCCACTGCTCGTGGGTCCATTCCAGATGCTGCCTTGCGAAGCGAAGACGCATCTCTCTGTGATGTTGTTCGAGTGCGGGTCCACGTGCAGGTCTCCTGGACGAAATATGAGCTTCTTCAAACCTTCTTCTTACTGTTCGCTCACTCACTCTCACATTTCTGACATTTTCCAGTTGATTTTGTGCCTGGACTGCTGTGGTATGGCGATCACGCAGAACTTGCAGGGTGAGAAATCTGTCATCCCTGGCACTTGTGCCTCTTCTACGGCCTGACCCTCGTCTCCTGTCGTAAGTTTGGAGATTTCTGTAACGTTGCACTGCAAGGTGAATGCCATCGAGAGATGATCCAATGACCTCAGCAACATAACGGAAGCTGCAGCCATCCTCCACCAATGCAACTGCCTGTGCAGCTCCTTCACGGCTAAGAGGCACGTCTTAGTGTGAACTGCACATGGATAACTTGCTAAAATGTATGACAATGGTTCACACGTGTTCAACAAATGCCAGTTGTTATCCCTAGAACAACAATAAGCGAGCGGCAACACTCATAAACCATAAACGCTTACAGTGCGCTTCCCGCCATAAAACCATTAAGATAGGCTCATCGAAGATCGGGGGTAATTGGTGGTAATAAACCACCCTAAGAAATGTCATATTATCAATTTCTATTCACGGATGTGTCAGATGTTTGTTCTAATGCGTGAAAAGCTTTTAAAATGTGATAAAATCTTTTTCGTGGCTAATTTTATACTATTTATATTACTTTTTTAACTGTTCCGCTTTTTTTGCCGGTCAGTGTAGATTAACATTGTATTGAAAAGACGGACATTATTAATAGTTTTATCAGTGAACATATTCAATACGGACCTAAAATGGAGAATATTGCTCTAAGTATCGCCGACGATAATTTAGCTAAGTAGGCCAATTACCCATTCCGATACAAAATCTCATAAATGTAACACTTAATAAAAACATTTTCGTATGTACGACGTATCAAATTGGAGGTAGGCCTAGGCTATATAAATCAATCACAGATGGCGATACATAATGCGTTTCGAAGTTTTTCTAATGCTCATTTCTCTTATTGAGTTGTCACCACCCAAAATAACCTATAACCAAGGCTTTTCCCGTAAGCTTGCCAGAGAAGCATTTCGTAGAGTCGTTGATAACCTCACTAAAGCCCCCCTCCGCTTCACATAGCAAGAAATGGTTTTGTGTCATTTCGTATATTTTTCCAATGTTGGCTGCAAATACGCGATCACAAACACAATGACATATGCGCTAAAACAACCAAAAACTAAAACATTATAATTTCATTTCATTATAAGACATTGTGGTCAATAATGGTATTTTTTTGCACAGCCCCCACTAGTTTGGTATTATTAGGTTTTCCAATATTGGCTGCAAATATTTGTATCTCAATTATAAATCACAATCCATAACATACTATTTAATAACGCCTGACAGACATATTGTATGAAACGTCAAAAAAAGACGTTTATAAATCTAATACAAAACACTGTCATGTCTCTTTTCCAAGTGTTCTTGTAAATGCCAATTTCTGTCTATATTTTACCCACCCATTACTATTATACCAGGCGTATTCCCCCCACACAGTGCCTAACGTAATTGAATGCAACAACGAAAAGAAATATATGAACAACTTTATTACAACTCACCGATAAATTCCCACAGGCCGTAAGCAGTAATTTTCGTCCACGTAACATTTTCGTCAAAATCAATGGCTTTTCAATTAAATGCGACAACTTACGGAAATCAACAATTTTATTACAAATCACCATCTCAGTCCGCGCACACGTAACTGCTAATACCAAAATCTTGTTCTATAGGTTATACACGGGAATATTTATTATTAATATTACGTTTACAAAACTCTAACAGGTGACAAAAATGGCACACCTCCTTGGCAGGAATCTGGCGCCACACTGACGTAGCTGACAAGCTTGCGGAAATAGCAACTCCCAGCAAGCAATGAACATCATTATCAATATGTCAGCCGTGACCGACGCGTTGACGTCACATAGGTCCCTAAAAATCTCTCTAGACACGGCTGCATCGCAATGTATGATTGACCCAAAATATATACACCTTATACATTTTGGAAAGTTTAATCAACAAAAGCACTGTACCTAAACTCAAACACTATTCTAACACCAGGAAACTCTCAATATTGAAAATATTTGTTTTAGGAAAAATTACTTCTTTTTTTAAAAAGTGTGTTTTTTCCTTAGTCCTTGGCACAATGGCTTTGGATTTTTCATATATTCGTCACCCGTTTGCACCAATTGCTGTCACATTGTTAGTTTTCCTTGTCTGCTGTTTATAATGCATTTCTGTCAATTGTTGCATAAGACACTGATTTATGGACTTGGAGGCTAACATTTACGAATAAAACAGTACCAGTATTTATGTTTTTTAATAATAAAAAAAAGATGGCATCAGGAAGCTGGAATGGTGGGTAGAAGACCTAGGGGCATGAACATATCGTAATTCTGCTCTAAACACATTTATTATAAGTTATTGTTACGTCTGTGAGTTTGTTTCATCGCTCGCCGCATGAGTCACAACTGCCCCCGGGCTGGGCTGTGCTCTGCCTCAGTGTATTGCGTGCGCCTTATGCAACAGGACTACTAGGACAAAGGGATGGTCCAGAATATTCGTGACCCAGCCAGCGATGGAAACCGCGAGAAGCCGTGAACCCTGGATGGGTCTAGAAGCATTTGAGTCACCGGCCCGCTATATAAGAGCGACCTGTCAAGCAGTGAGTGTGTGTTTTTCGAGCGAGTGTGATTTCACTGAGCGACAGAGGTATTGTGGCGAAGTGCCGTGCGAGTTACGAAATCCAGTGACATTGTTTCCCAGCTCGTGGACAGCGAAGCAGCGTGTAGCAGGTTATCGTAAGTAACTGTAGTTTGTGTACATAAGGAAGAGGTGCAGGTAGTTTCTGTCAAGGCCACCGGACTCATTAGGACGGATTAACTTCTGTGGTTTGTTGACAAGTGAAAGGGGGCAAGAGCTCTCCATAAGGAAGAGACTTGAGGAAACTGGAGTAAGGTTCTAATTGCTTGTATTTGCTGGTGAATAGTGTATCTTTCTGGCCGCAATAAAGTTAATTATTTCTTTAAAGGAACAATCTGTGTTGTGCTTCAACCCACCGTAATCCAGTTAACAAAAGTGTCACTAGGGGGTGACACGTAACAACTGGTGTCAAAAGCTGGATTACGAACTCAAACACAAGCACAACACCTGACGGTCCTGGTTTCAAAACCCGAGCAGGTCATTTTCCCTAATTTTCCTGTGAGTGCATGCCCTTTACAAGACAAACAACTAAAATGGAGGCGCAATTGGCAGCATTGCTAGAAAAGTTAAGTGGTATGGAAACCAAAATGGAGGCCGGCCAGAAGAAGATGGAAGACGGCCAGAAGAAGATGGAAGACGGCCAGAAGAAATTAGCCAAGGACCTGAAGGATGACCTGAAGAAGATGGAGGACGGCCAGAAGAAGTTAGCCGAGGGCCTAACTGCCAAACTAGAGGACGGCCAGAAGAAGATGGAAGACGGTCAAAATAAGCTAGCGGAGGACCTGAAGAGGATAGAGGACGGCCAGAAGAAGATGGAAGACGGACAGAATAAGTTGACACAGGACCTGAAGAAATTAGAACTGGGTCTGCGTGAGGAAGTCACGGCAGTGAAAAAGAAGTTCGACGCCTTACAAGTGGAAGTTGCCGAGATGCGCCAACGCCCACTGATGGGGGTGGAGGAGAAATTCAACGCCTTACAAATGGAAGTTGCCGAGCTGCGCCAACGCCCACTGACGGGGGTGGAAGAGAAATTCAACGCTCTACAAGAGGAAGTTGCCAAGCTGCGCCAACGCCCGCCCACCGTTACACCGGGAATATCAGGAACGGGACATAGCAGAGTGACGCCCCCAACCTTCGACAGAAAGGTCCCGTGGAGCACCTACTTACGTCAGTTCGAGGCGGCCTGTTCCATAAATAACTGGAACAACACAGAAAAGGCTACAGCTCTCATTGTAGTGCTGAGAGGCGACGCCCTTAACATCCTTCAGGCCATCCCGACTGGATCCCAGGACTACGCTTCACTGATCGCCCATATGGAGTGCCGATATGGAGATAGCCATCTTCAGCAGGCCTACCAGATGCAGCTCCGGACCCGGGTACAGAAGAACGCGGAAACCCTGCAGGAGTTCGAGATGGACATCGCACGCCTGATAAGGCTCGCCTATCCAACAGCGCCGGCCGACTTTCTGGAACAGATTGCGACGCAGACCTTCACCGACGGGCTACGGCACTCGGACACTCAACAGGCGCTGCGACTCGCGCGCAATAAGACCCTGGCAGATGCGCTGAGTCACGCACTTGAGTTCGAGACGGCAAAGCAGGTATCTAGAACGCGCACGCGGGTGCATCTGGTGGACGTCGATAAACCAGCCAAAGCCGACAAGACCGAGCCCCTGGCCGATGAACTGATGGAGGCGCTAGGCCGGTTCTTCAAGAGTCGCAGTACCACCAACAAAAACGTAGCCGAAGGACATCCGGAGAGGCGGCCCGGAAGAGGACTACCGACCTGCTGGACCTGCCGTAAGAGAGGCCACCTGAGCAAGGACTGCGGTGATCGCCGCCGCCAAGGGTTTCCGTCGGGACAGTCAGTAGTTGGGAAACCGCGCGGCCCAGGAAAGCAAGTATCAGCCACAAATTGTGCTAAATGTTCCGGCATAACTCAACAAAATGACAGCGCTTCGCCCCGGTGTGCTATTGGGCTCTTCAGTTGGTTAAAGCACACCTCACCAAGACACTGTCAAGTACACACTGGGAAGGCCATTGCAAGACGTGCTTGATACATGTGTATCCGCGTCACGAGCAACGCCAGTGAACTATGGGAGTCGAAACTCCACTCCAAAGCAATTATAACCTTACCTTGGCATTGAATATACAATTTTCAAAAGCAACTCAAGCAGGCTCTGTGCACCGCGCCTATTCTGGCCTATCCCAGACCTGGAACAAGGTTCATCGTCGATACCGATGCCAGCGACTTTGGTATAGGAGGAATCCTGTCGCAAATAGTGGACGGCGAGGAGAGAGTAGTGGCCTACTTCAGCAAAGCCTTGTCAAAGCCAGAGAGGAACTACTGCGTACCAGGAAGGAACTGCTCGCCATCGTGTAGACCATCGAACACTTCCACAAGTACCTGTACGGGCAAGAATTTCTCATCAGGACCGACCATGCATCCCTGCGGTGGCTCCTGAACTTCAAACAGCCCGAGGGTCAACTCGTGCGGTGGTTAGAGAGGCTTCAACCGTACAACTTCGAGGTCCAGCACAGGAAAGGCCAACTGCATTCTAATGCCGACGCCCTGTCACGAAGACCGTGCCCCGAAGACTGCACTTTCTGTACTAGGAGGGAGGAGAACACCGGGATACAGTGCCGACGGACTACTGTGGAACTTCAAGGGAACTGGAGCCGCGAATCTTTCACGCGGGCACAAGCAGAAGATGATGACCTGGGACTGATAGCCGAATGGAAGAGGGCCTGTGTCCCCAGACCCGGGTGGAACATTGTGAGTGACTGCAGCCCAAAGTTTAAGTCCTACTGGGTGCAGTGGGACTCGCTGATTGTAAGGGATGGCCTCATCTGCCGCGCCTGGGTGAGCACCGACGGGAAGACATCTCGGGAACAAGTCGTCGTTCCAAAGGCTATGACGTAGGAAGTCCTGAAGGAAGTCCATGGAGGATCATCTGGTGGACACCTAGGGATAAAGAAGACCCTGGAGAAGCTGAGAGAGCGGTCCTACTGGATCGGATGCCGAACTGAAGTGGAGAACCACTGCGCGAGGTGCCACGATTGCGCAGCCAGCAAGGGCCCAGGACGAAGACGATGGGGTCCACTGAAGACCTACAACGTGGGCGGCCCAATGGAGAGAGTGGCCATCGATGTTGCTGGCCCATTCCCATTAAGCGAGGCAGGGAACCGCTACATATTGGTCGTCAGCGACTACTTTACTAAATGGCCGGAGACGTATGCGCTCCCTAACCAAGAAGCCGCGACGATCGCAGAGACCCTGGTGAAGGAATTCGTCAGCCGGTACGGAGTACCCCTGGAGCTGCACTCCGACCAAGGGAGGAACTTCGTGTCGCAGGTGTTCCAGAACCTATGCCAGCTGCTGGGAATCCGGAAGACAAGGACAACGCCGCTACACCCTCAGTCCGACGGGATGGTAGAGCGATTCAATCGCACCATCGAGATCCATCTCCGAATAGTTGTCAGCGAGCACCTGAGGGATTGGTACAAACATCTTCATTTCTCCTGGCCTACCTCGCCGCCGTGCATGAAGCCACCGGGTACACACCAGCCCGGGCCATGTTTGGGAAGGAGCTCCGTCTACCTGTCGATCTTGCCTTCGGCCGACCTGGGGATGATCCGGTCCCGGTAAGCCAGTATTGTCAAGAACTGGTCGACCAACTGGAGGACGTGCAAGCGTTCGCGAGGAGGAAACTGCGGATCGAGACCGACCGAATGTAGACCCAATACGACCAACAGACGGATGCCGGCGGATTCCACGAGGACGACCTGGTCTGGCTCTTCAACCCATTACTGAAGAAAGGCCTGTCACCCAAACTGCAGAAGTCCTGGGAGGGCCCGTACCGAGTCGTGAAACGGATCAACGATGTCGTCTACAGGATCCAGCGGAGCCCGAGGGCGAAGATGAAGATCGTGCATCGAGATGGCCTGGCAGCCTACGGAGGGACACAGACCAATGATTGATCGGGACGATCAGCCTTTTAGGAAGGGGGTGGTGTTACGGCTATGAGTTTGTTTCATCGCTCGCCGCATGAGTCACAACTGCCCCAGGGCTGGGCTGTGCTCTGCCTCAGTGTATTGCGTGCGCCTTATGCAACAGGACTACTAGGACAAAGGGATGGTCCAGAATATTCGTGACCCAGCCAGCGATGGAAACCTCGAGAAGCCGTGAACCCTGGATGGGTCTAGAAGCATTTATTGAGTCACCGGCCCCCTATATAAGAGCGACCTGTCAAGCAGTGAGTGTGTGTTTTTCGAGCTAGTGCGAGCGTTTATCCTGAGCGACAGAAGTGTGGTGACGTGACTTGCCAAACTCCTAGTGAAGCTGATCCTCTTGACAGCGAGGGAGTGAGAAGCATACAGGAGACTGCCTGTGTTTTGAGCGAAGTGTGATTTCACTGAGCGACAGAGGTATTGTGGCAAAGTGCCGTGCGAGTTACGAAATCCAGTGACATTGTTTCCCAGCTCGTGGACAGCGAAGCAGCGTGTAGCAGGTTATCGTAAGTAACTGTAGTTTGTGTACATAAGGAAGAGGTGCAGGTAGTTTCTGTCAAGGCCACCGGACTCATTAGGACGGATTAACTTCTGTGGTTTGTTGACAAGTGAAAGGGGGCAAGAGCTCTCCATAAGGAAGAGACTTGAGGAAACTGGAGTAAGGTTCTAATTGCTTGTATTTGCTGGTGAATAGTGTATCTTTCTGGCCGCAATAAAGTTAATTATTTCTTTAAAGGAACAATCTGTGTTGTGCTTCAACCCACCATAATCCAGTTAACAAAAGTGTCACTAGGGGGGTGGCACGTAACATTATTTTTGTATTAACTTAAAGTGCAATATTAATAATAATAATTGAAATTCGAACAATATAACCACAAGAACGTGTATTGATGTAGGCTTCCCCGACCGGTGTTCAAGAGAGAATGGTCATTTTTCGACTGTTATGCCTTGATCTTTTTTTTGGCCAGGGATGGGAGGCGTAGTCACATAAAACGTGAGACCAGACCATGGCGTAACATAACGTCTGTTTTGAACAATCGCCGAGGGTCTGACAAGATAGACTGTAAGTCGTTTTCCACCAAATAACAGTAGGTTTTAATTTGATATTCTGTAATATTGCAGCACGGTTTACTGTCAAATTTTGAGGGATTCGTAAAGACAGGCTTGGATTTCTTTTTAGGAAAGATCACACCATTTCCTCCCTGGCCACCCATCTTTGAGAGTCCCTCCTCAATTCTTTTGTGAGTCACTGGACGCTATTTTGCAAATCGTCCTTTGTTACCGGGAACCTCGCTTTTCCTAGTGAGATACCCCATTGAACTAACACCCTTTGTTAAAAAGGTACTTGGCCCCATCTTCCTCTCTAGTTTTTCCTTTAATTTTGTCCGAGAAGGCATTTCTCGGAACACCATTTCTCTCCGCGGCCGTTGTAATACTCATGCCGTCCTCCTCAACGACCTTAATAGCAGCTTCCATTTGCTGAATATCGTATGCTAATTGAGAAATGTGCTTTTCGACATATTACTTGAAAGCAAAGATTTAGTCTTAGAATATATTTTTCATCTCAACTTAAAAAGAATCCCCTTAAGCTCACCTATAAAGCCTAGGCCTAGACCTACTGATAATAATAATGTTATTTGTTTTACGTCCCTTTTAACTACTGCGGCTTTTAGAGATCCCGGGGTGCCGGAATTTTGCCCTGAAGGGGGATCTATAACATGCCAGTAAATCTACTGATACGGCTCTCTCACATTTGCTCACCCTCAAATTCCAGATGACTGCGCCAGGATTCGATCCTGCAACAGCAGGCGAGATTGTTAGAGAAGACGCAAGAAAAGCTTGCCGAAGAATGCTGCGCAGATCTTCGGCCATGTTCGGGTGTGCTCGGTAGTGGCATACAACGCCCCTCCCACTTCGCAGCAGTAGCTCGCTAGCAGCTTTTCTGAACGGATCGTCTGCCCAGGCTTGGCAGGCTGTAGACCGTGTCTCGTAGCGAGCCGCGTTGTTGAAGAATGGAGTGAGCAGTGAGCCCGGTAATCAGCATTCGGGGGACACACAGGAGCCCCGCAATGAGCATTAAAATGCGCATCGTTGAGTTTCGGCAAGCTTTTCTTGCGTCTGCTCTACTGCTGAGCCACGCAGCCAGCGTAGACCTTAAGCCGTCAAAGAGGCAGATCTACATAATAACAGCACACTGTAAATGTTTATTGGTTCTGAAACGTTAACGCAAACTTTAACATTATTGTGGACTAGTGTTCGTCACGCATGTGCTCTCAAACGACTACTGGACACGATGATCAAACGACAATTTAATTATTGCAGGGTGCTTCAGAACTACATTATAAGTATATTGCCGCTGTTCGTTAGGTCTTAAAGGAGATATGACAATGTGCCAGTTTTCGTCACAAATGACGAGCATTGGTAAAGTGCGTGTTTTTAAATCCAGTGTTCGTCACCAGCATTTCTAACCAAACTAGGAATGTGAGCACGAAATAGCAAATCACATATGTCACAGAAACTATTACCAACTATATCACACACTTGTAACATTTTAAAATGTCGGAACATAACATGTATGCACATAATTAACCCGCGTGCCTGCTTAGCACATTCGAGAAGCAATAATATGCTGCGTCGAGACAGCTCAACTCACACGAGATGTTTGACGCTGAGAATCACCTATTACATCGCACGCATGATTTCGCAAAGTTGCTCCTTATCAGCAACGAAGGTATGACGAATCTCGTAAGACTTCGTGCGTTGAGAAAGACCCTTTGACATGGTTATTTTTTTGTACTTATATACGAGAGTGACGGCGACTGGCTCAGTGACGAAAACCGGTACAGTTACCATAATGGTGACACACCTGGAATTTTACTATAAAAGTCGTGATTTAAGAAGGGGATGGCGGGCGGGTTATGGTCAGTGGAGGCATAAACATCTATTAAGTTACTACAGCATTTCACGATTTAACTTATTTTTCATCATTTGAAAAGGTATTTTGGCTAATTTGAGTAAGTTAATTTAGAAAATTCTATCATCCGATGATGTCTCATTCAGTGTTACCTAATTTGTTTTACCAAAGTTGGGCCCAGTGGATGCCAAAACCAATGGCCTACTGGGGTTAGGTCTGGTGGATACTTAAACTATTGGTCTATCGAGTTTTCAATATACAAAGTGAGCGGAGCATAAGGGTTAGGCTGTATGGCCATTATGCTTGCTAGCCTATTCTCCCCACACATTTGAAATTGATACAAAAACCACTAGTCTACTGTCCAAAAATGCAGGGTTGGCAATATTATAATTTTCCCACAATTCACACAGATAATGGTGGACAATGCTGGAATTTTATTATGAAAATGAAAAGTGATATAAAAACGAGATGGTGGGTTAATGACATTGGAGGGGCATTCATCTATTACTATATGATTTCCAGAATTATTATTTATTGCTAAGAAAAGTATTTTAGAAAATTTGAGTAGTTTGAAAATTTTAATTCTATGAGTGGGTCTCATGTATTGTCAACAGGGCAAGGTTTTGAAATTTTTTCCATGCATCACTCCGAAAGTGCTTCTTCCTACTTTAACATGGTTATTGATACTAACTTTACTCAGGAAACACCACATTAGTAGTTGAATAAGAAAATTATGAACGTTTTAACTTTGCAGTAGGCCTAGTATACTGACGAAAATATTAGGCACCATGTTGGAAAAAGCAAGGAAACGGCATCGCTGCCAACTTAGCCACTGTCTACACTTCAGTGCACTCTCCAGAAGCTGATGTTTGGATGAAACCATTGGTCACTACTGGGTTAGATCACTGTCTAGACAAAAATTACTGTTTGAATACAAGCAAGGGGGTTTGGTGCATAACCTAGGTTAGGCACGTATTTGCATATAGTGCATTTCCTGCATTAGCTCGGCACGCTCCACCTTCACCACTGCATTTTTTTTTTTTTTTTCTCTTGTTGAATTTATAAATTGAATCTCCTCGGCTGTATGAGAAATTCAAGACAGCGACGTCAGTTTGGTGCAAATGATGGCTTCCAGCCTGATGCTACACCAGCTACCTGATCTATACAAAACCAAAGTATCTGGATGGGAGCATTACATGTTCTGACACTAACATCCAAAACTGAAGAACTGGTTGACCTCATGGGAAGGAGGAAACTTCTGATTATGGGGTTGAGTGAAACAAAGTGGAAGAAAACAGGGAAAAGAAATATCAGATTTTACTATAGCTAGTGATATAAAATACCCAAGTATTTATAAATCGGGGTAAATACCCAGGGTATATACTCGGGTAAATACCTCATCATCATCATCATCATCTTGCACAGTTTCCAGCCACTGGCCGGGTCTGTTTGGAACACAAGCCTCTCCAACGTCTTCTGTCTTCCCACCATCTCTCAGCTTCCACCCTTGTCCAGTCTTCTCCTCTCTTCTTCATGCTTTCTTCCACCCCCTTCAGCCACCTGTCTCTCGGTCTCTTTCCGTCCCACTTCGTCTCGTGTACTCTCCTGGGTATCCTCTTCTCCTCCATTCGCTTTACATGTCCATACCATCTAAGTCTAGATTTCTCTATACCATCCTGTCATGGTTCCTCCTTCATTAATTCTCTGGTCCTCTCATTTCTTATTCTGTCCATCTTTGTAGCTCCAATAGTGCTTCTCAAGAACCTCATCTCACTGGCCTGTATTTTGCTCTTCTCCCTTCCTTTCATAACCCAGGTCTTCGAGGCATACGTCAGGATAGGGACATAGTACGTTCGATATATGATCTTTTTGCTGTTCTGAGGGACATCCTTGCTCCATAACACGCTTCTCACACTCCTCCGAAAAGCTTCTGCCTGCCTCCCCCGCTCATTTATTTCTCTATCGTTACTTCCATTATCTTGTATCAGGCTTCCCAGATACTTGAAACTCTCCACTTTCTTCAGCTGTTCCCCACCAATTGTTATTCCCGTTGTGGTTCTTTCCTTCTTCCTTGTTGTGATCACTATCTCACTCTTATTTATGCTAAATTTCATCCCATATCCTTGTATTATTCCTTCCCACACGTCCAACTGTTCCTGTACCTCCTCCTCCTTGTTTCCTCAAATCATCAAATCATCTGCGAACACCATTGCTTTCATCTTTCCTTCCCCAATTACTTGTGCCGTTCGGGTCATTATGACATCCATCACCACAATGAAAAGTAACGGTGACAGTGCACTTCCTTGTTTCAGGCCGTTTCTCTGTTCCAACCAGAGTCCGATCTCTCTCCTCCCACTTTCATACAGCTCACGCTTCCCTTGTACATCTCCTTTATCCTCTTTATAGTCCATTTCTCTACTCCTCTGTCCTCCAGGGACTTCCATACCTTGTTTCTGCATACACTGTCATATGCTTTCTCAATGTCCAGGAAGGCCATCAGTAGATCTGTTCCATACTCATAGTGCTTAATTTGGGTAAATACCCGGGTATTTTAGATTTTTCATTAAAAATCCTGTGTCCTGGTAAGTTGAACCTTAAAAAAGGGTACCGGTATGCAACCTACTCTACATTAACTTTTTCGAAATGTAACAATATTAGATAATTAATAAAATTACATTTCATTAGAATTGGGACTTAAAAACAAAATTAGAATTGGGAAATAGCTCAGGAGATGTAAACCAAAAACTCCACTACTCTGAAAAAGTTAGCTGAAGTAGAGTAGGCATCAAACAAAAAATAGAGAATGGGAGGGAAGTACAGTGTCAGTTTGAATTCTGGGTAGGATGAGCTGAGCAGTGTTGCCAACTTACATGCTTGCTGGCATACATCTTCACCCATTATAGAGTCCATACACTACAAAAACTTCCTGACATGCATTTATATTATTTAGAGTATGATGTAAAAAATTAATATTTTTTTAATATTTAAAATTGAATGAAAAATAACTTAAAGCACTTTTACTACGCTTCCTTCAAATGTTCTTTCTATTGAATATATTTTATTACCTTTTGAGTTTTGGCATACACATTTCAATTAATATGCATATAACCTACTCTTATTACTACAAAAGTAGCTTTTCCCACCCACATCATTGTTGCTCATTTCTATTAAAAATAGTACCGTAATAAAACTCTTCTCAATATCTTGGTATTTATTAAAAATTTAAAACTCAAAACAACCAAAAGGTTTTATCCAATATTTTACTTTAGTTTAAGGAAAAAACACACTTAAAGACAAGGTTACAGTGCCAAAACATATAAATACTCAAAAATACCCGGATGTCCATTTTCCTTTTCTTTTAGTTTCGAAGGATCAATATTGTTCCTGATTTCAATTTAAGGCATGAAATACCTGTGTTTCAGTCCTTGTTTGTCCAACACTTCATTAACACATCAAAAAGTGTCGTATAAAAAACCTGAAAATACCCTCATTTTGGGTATTTAAATTCCCACTGGGTATTTACCCGGCCCACATCACTAACTAGAGCCTACACTGGTGTGGAAATGAAGTGGAGTCAAAGAATGGAGTAGGATTTTTAATCCATGAAGGCATAGATGCTTGCAGTCAGGTTGAGTTTGTTAGTGAAAGGATAATAAAGTTGTCTGTGAACTTGAGAGGAAAGAAGTACAATGTGGTCCAAGTCTATGCCCCACAAGTAGAATGCTCACAAGAAGAAAAGGTTGAGTTCTTTAATGACTTGGAAGAGCACACTGACCAAGAAAATTTTATTGTAATGGGTGACTTTAATCCACAAGTTGGAACACAGCGAGCTGGATATGAATTCATACTTGGCCCCCATGGAATGGGAAAGAGAAATACAGAAGGAAAGAATATGCTAGACCTATGATTAAGAAATAACCTGATGGTGGACACCACTTGGTTCAAAAAATTCCTCTCGGCACGCCGGAAGGCGGAGGTAGATTTCACCGGGCAAACTAGGGTTTCATGGAAGGATCAGTCCTCACTTATTGCCAGAAAGTATTTTAAAATTGGAGCATAATTAACTTTGTTTTCGTCTTTCTATGCATATTTTTAACATTTTATTGCCTTATGGGGCCGGTAACCTTCTTGTCATTTGGGATCCATTTTTATACTTGTGGTCACACTGTCCTTATGCAAGGTTACGACACTGATGTGTAACGTTTCAACAGTCTAACTTCTTCACGCAAAATTTTATCTCCCGCAGAGATGTTGGTTGGTTCCTCAGTTTAGGGGCTGCGACAACGCGGTCATGTAACCCCGTGTACTTTGGGTGTGTATAGAATCTGTCTGATAAACGGTGTTAATTATGATGGCTGTATTAGTTGGTAATTCAGGTAAGGACTGCAGACGGTCAATTTCAAGTAGTAGTTCCCAATTTTGGTACCAAATACTACCGTCATCAACACCTAGCTGTGAACTTGTTAACTGGATGCCACCACAACCATCAACTCGCAACGAACGTTGGAACTTCCCCTCCTAAGGAAAGCATACTGAGGGATCTTAGCGCTCATTGAAAATCCGACTACTTCGGCTGGCTTTGAACCCGCGAACTTGGGCATAGAAGTTCAGTATGCTACTGGTTACGTCACCGAAGCCGCTTCCCACAGAGTCAGATAGAAGACTGAATGTAATCTCGTGCAGTGGCGTTGTTATGCCAACCTCTGATAGCTCATCCCTCATCAATTTAGAAGCGATGTCATGGTAACCTCTGATGGCTCTTGGCATTTTCTTCTAATTCCGAAATCATTTTGTTCATCCCTTGTCGTAATGGTGGGTCATATCAAAAATTCTTTCAGACAAAAGTTTTAGGTAATTATTAAGGGAATATTGTCCATTTTGTACGGTTTTGATATTGTGCCTATCAAGAGAGATATGATTAATGTTTCCCGAAAAACCCACTTTTTCCCACCCCTTTGATCAATGGTTGGTGCTATCAAAAACTTTTCAAACATAAATTTTTGGTCCTTATCCGACACATAGTATGAACCTTGAATGGATTCGATATTTCAAATATTAAGAGAGTTATGGCGATATTTCACATTTTCGAAAAAAGCCCCTCATTTTCACCCCCTTCGACCGATTGTGCCCATTAAAGAACTTGACCGAGATTTTATAGGGATACATATTATGTAAAAAATTCAAAGTGATTGGTACAAAATTGCAGTAGTTATTGTGTCCACAAGAAAGTGATATATGTACATATATATATATATACATACATAAATTATATATAAACTTTTGAACTGACTGTGGTTTTGGGGTCTAGGGGATGTGAAACGCGAAGATATGTCGAAATTTTCCGGAAGTCGAAACATGGTACCCATTGCAATAGTTAGCTTTCTAATGAAATCTACCTAAAAGGGACTCCCATAGAACCACGAGATACAGCTGTGATGATAAAACCGGTACAATACTAGATTATATACTAACAGATAGGAATGTATGGAAAAATGTGAGTGATGTCAGTCATTCCAACTGAAGACCTTGGAGAAGACCATAGACTACTAGTTGCAGTTATTGGAGAGAAAAGACCTCCGAGGGTCTGTAACAAAAGAGTCCCAAATATTAAAATTTGGCAGCTAACTAAACCATGTATTAAGGAAGAATTCAAGGAAGGTGTTCTTGCCAAAAGAAGAACTGACATCGGTAGATGGAGAATGGAACACTCTAAAGAAGGTCATGGTAGATGCAGCAGAAAAAGTATGTCGACGACAGAGCAAAATAAGAAAACCTAAAGAAACTAAATGGTGGAATGATGATATTAAGAAGGCTGTTAGTGATAGAAACTCATCAAGAAGAGCACTATCGAGCAAGAACGCAGGCAGATCCACGTGTATTAGAAGAGAAGCTTACAGACAGAAAAAACTACATGTGAAACAGGTAGTTGTAGCCAAAAAGCAGAAATGTAAGGAAAATTTGGCTGCCAAAATAACACAGGAAACTATTGTACAGTGTCATTATGAAGAGAACTGCAAATGAATCTATTCAATCAATAGAACTTCCTGATGGTGAGGTGACGAGAGATAGTACTAAAATACTAAACAATACTAAAATACTAAACGAGATCAGAAGGCACTTAGAAATTTTACTGAACTGAACTGAAAATGTAAATGTTTCAGATGACAGGCCTTGTGATTTTAACAACCTGAATGCAGATAGTTTGACATGGTTGGGAGTAGAGACAGCAGTATCTAAGATGAGGAACAACAAGTCACCTGGCAATGATAAATTCAGTGTTGAGATGATTAGAACTCTTTGAGAGATCGGTCAACAATGGATGTAGAGAGTTAGTTCCTCAGTCTAGGGGCTGCGACAACGAGGTCATGTAGCCCCGTATTTTACGGGTGTGTGTAAAATCTGTCTGATAACCGGTGTTAATTATGATGACTGTATTAGTGTGTGTTATCTGTTTTTGTTTTTTTAATTCAAGTAGCCTAAGGACTGCAGACTTTGAATTTTTCAAATAGTTCCTACTTTTGCCGCCAAACGCCACCGTCAAGTCTACTTGGTCAGAACTTAGCTAATAGTCGCCACCGCAGTCGGCTCTTGGCAACGATCGTAGGCACCTAAGAGTGTTGTTTACATTCTTAACCTATATAATTTAGCTTCACACAGGTGTAATTACTGAAAGGTTCTTTAATATGCCATAAATCTATGTTTACTTCCCCTCCGAAGGAAGGCATACTGAGAGATTTTTAACGCTCTTAAAAAATCCGACGACTTCGGCCAGGATT
The DNA here is from genome assembly GCA_946902985.2 of Meconema thalassinum. Lineage (NCBI taxonomy): Eukaryota > Metazoa > Arthropoda > Insecta > Orthoptera > Tettigoniidae > Meconema > Meconema thalassinum. The sequence goes on from OX336393.1 coordinate 253,215,717, forward strand.
GAACCCGCGATCTTGGGCATAGAAGCTCAGCATGCTATCAACTACGCCACCGAAGCCGCAAATGATGTATAGAGTACTCAACACAATATGGAAAGAAAATACAATACCCAGTGATTGTAAGCAGGGAATCATCATCCCATTATTGAAAAAGGGTGATAGGATGAAATATACAAACTACAGAGGTGTCACTTTGTCGCATGGCTTAAAAATTTATGAGTACATCCTTGAGGGAATGATAAGAAAATATGTTGAACCTACACTTGAAGAGGAACGACATGGATTTAGACCACATAGATCACTTGTGGACCTTATTTTTGCAACCCGAATGCTCTACGAAAAGAACTGGGAGAAAAGTAAATCACTTATAACTGTTGTTCTGGACATCGAGAAAGCATATGACCATGTACCGCGCATGCATATATGGGAATGTTTGAGTCGTAAGAAAGTGCCCAAGGACATCATAGCACGCATACAACAATTATATGATGAAACTAAGAGCTGTGTACAGGTCCAGGATGGAAAGTCAGGTTGGTTTGAAACAAAGAGCGGAGTCCAACATGGAAGTTCCCTTTCACTGCTTCTCTTCATTATCATAATTGATGAAGTTTTAAAAGCAAGGATCAAAAAACTAATGCCTTAGTTTTCGCCGATGATGTCTTGGTGTGGGGCGAGTCAGAAGAGGTGGTGCAAGCTAGACTAAATCTTTGGCAGAATGAATTTGTGAATATGGGTCTTAAAATCAGCAAAACCAAGACAGTTGGTTTGGTGATGAGTTGAAATCCTTCAACGGTCCATCTATGACTTGGAGATGAGGAGATTAATGTTGTAGGCAAATTCCAGTATTTAGGTAGTATTCTTTCCTAGGACAATACCATACATCAAGAGATTAACAACAGAATACAGAAAGCTTCCAATTTCTATCAGGCGTCAGCTACTTTGGGACGAAACATTTCCACAAGCTTCCAAGATTAGTTTGTTCAGGATATACTTAACCCTAGAACTGCGGACCGTCTTCCAGGAAGACGGTGTGTTGGTTAATCAAGTGCGACCGTCTCTCTGAAAGACGGTCTCGGTATTCAAAGATAGTACTACTGTTAGCCATCAGATGGCACTAATTTCAAGTCATGCTGGTTCCCGATGATTTTATCTTTCGTTTTGTTACTCTTTGGCAAACAAATGACAATAAGCAGGCTATTATTTGGCTGCAGAAGTGGAAGTACTTTCATGTTGACATTGAAGTTGCATTGAGCAAAATGGCAGCCAACAAGCCTGTGTAGATGATTCAGAAATTGAGCGCTTTTTTAGTAAATAACAAGAATGATTTAAGACAGGTTCCTGAAATAGTAACAAAAAACTGTGAACTTTTCATTTATGATGTGTCTGACTAACATTTAACTTGGCAATATGGTTTTCTAGAGCAGAAAATTAAATTTTATTTCTTATATTTGGTAAAATAATTTTAATGATTAGTTCAAACTGATGAAATAGGAATCTCCGTTTCGCGGGCTTATAGGTCGTGTTCCAAGGACATTTTGTCGTCCTGACGTTTCGCTGAATACTGCGTTCAGCATGTTCACAGGTTACATAAAGCGAGGTAAAACAAGTAAACAGAAGATATATAAATAGTCAACAACCCACACATAGAGGCTACCATAGCAACGGCGTACCACATAAAAGTAATGCATCAAGGACAGGGCTGCTTGTCTGTTGCATCTTCTCGTCTACGACGGTCAATAAGGGCAGGCTTGAGGGGATTAAGGACTGGAAGCCAAGCTCTGTTCACACGTTCTGCTTCCTCCTTAAGATTGAAGCTGTTAGTATGCTTCAGGATTTCAATGGCCTCCCTTTGTAGCCTGGCATGATAATACACCGTGGTGGACAGAACTTCGGTGTCTCCATATCTTATATCGTGACCTGCAAGTAGCGAGTGTGCTGCTACAGTGGATTTATCTGTTTGTCCCAGCCGGCTGTGTCGTTCGTGCTCCTTGAGGCGAGTGGCAATACTTCTTTTCGTTGTTCCAATATATACTTGGCCACAATCACACGGGATTTTATAAACCCCTGCCGCGGTATGAGGATGTCGCTTATCTTTAGCGGACCTAAACATGTCCTTAATTTTTCGTGTAGGCCTGTATATGGTCTTTATATCATGGGACTCGAGTAGCCTCCCTATTCTGTCCGTGACCTTTTTTATATATGGAAGAAAAGCTCTAGCCAGGGGCTGCTTGTCTCCAATTACCCTTGTAGTTGGACGTCTCGGATGGAGTGCTCGCTGGATATCTTTCTGGCTGTACCCATTCGCGCATAAGGCCTCGTTGAGGTGTTCAATTTCTTGTTTTAGGCACTGCTTATCACAAATTCTTTTAGCGCGGTCAGCCAGTGTTTTTATAACTCCGTATTTCTGTCGTGGGTGGTGGTTGGACGTCTTATGTAGATATCGGTCAGTATGGGTCGGCTTACGGTAAACTGTATGTCCCAAAGTTAGATCAGCGGTCTTCGTTACCATAACGTCGAGAAACGCGATTTTCTGTTCATTTTCTAACTCCATGGTAAACTGAATGTTCGAGTTCTGGCTGTTAAGATGTTGTAAAAACAGATTTAATTGATCTTTACCATGGCCCCATATTACAAAGGTATCGTCCACGTATCGTAGCCACACTTTAGGTTTCAAAGGTGCGGTCTCTAGTGCTATTTGTTCAAATTGTTCCATGAAGAAATTCGCGATCACCGGACTAAGGGGACTGCCCATGGCGACGCCATCAATTTGTTCATAGAAATCACCCTTCCACAGGAAATAGCTAGCGGTGAGGCAGTGGCGGAATAAGGCGGTGATATCATCAGGAAAAATCCGTGCGATGTACTCCAGGGCTACCTTTATAGGTACTTTCGTGAAAAGAGAGACCACGTCAAAACTTACTAGTAAGTCACCAGCTTCTAGTTGAATAGTTTTCAATTTTTCAATGAAATGGCCGGAATTTTTGACGAACGACTGTGTACCGCCGATATGTGGTTGAAGTAAGGTAGCTAAATGTTTGGCAATGCTATAAGTTGGTGATCCAATAGCACTCACGATAGGACGAAGAGGAACATTATCTTTGTGTATTTTAGGTAAACCATAAAGTCTTGGTGGTAAAGCTTCACTTCTGGTGGTTACCTTCTTTACGTTTTCAGGTAGCGAAGATACCTTGATCAGGCCGTTTGTTTCACGAAGAATCCGGTTGGTAGGATCTCTCAGTAGTTTGCGGTAGGTACCCGGGTCTAAAAGTTCCAAAACCTTGGCAGTGTAGTCGTCCATGTCCAAGATAACCGTTGCGTTCCCTTTGTCTGCAGGAAGAATGATTATGCTCTCGTCCATGTTGAGAGTCTTTATAGCCTTTCTCTCCTGAGGTGTGAGGTTACTCTGCGGTGCCGGTGCCTTCTTGATTATACGTGAGGCTTCATGACGAATTTCATCTGCTTGTTCAGATGGTAGCTCACGGATTGCCGCTTCAATATTGGCGACAATGTCTTCCACGGGAATCGAAGGAGGGGTCACTGCGTAATTTCCTCCTTTCGCTAGTATAGAGATTTCCCACTCTGACAGGTGGCGATTGGTCAGGTTAACAATTGTCCGTGAGATGTCCAGCGTAGGCGCAGGTACCGGCGCGGGTTGGTCTCTCTGTAACCGCTCAAACTTTTTCTTCTGCCGGATGCTAGACTGTTCAAATGTTGAACGCATAGAGTAGAAGGTGATGCGATCTACATTTTCCCAGTCCTGATATGAGAGTGTGCTGCTGATGCGGTAGTGCAGCTGTAAGAGTGCCTGATCTGTAGTAGCGAGCCCCTTACGTGCAAAGCTTATGCGTTCACGTAATAGCGAACGTTCAGTTCGATCATATATTCTATGGGCTCTAGCTGAGGTTAGTGGTCTCTTCATTTTAATAAACTTGGGAATCATACCTGTGTCTCGGCATCGAAGAAGAAACGCGAGTGATGACAGAAGTTGCGACTTTTTCTTCCTTAACCTGTCAAAGCGACGAACTAAGTGTGATATTTCCTCCCCGTAGAGGCGAATTAAGTAAAAATGTAGACTTTCACGACCGGCGTTGAAATAGGAATCTCCGTTTCGCGGGCTTATAGGTCGTGTTCCAAGGACATTTTGTCGTCCTGACGTTTCGCTGAATACTGCGTTCAGCATGTTCACAGGTTACATAAAGCGAGGTAAAACAAGTAAACAGAAGATATATAAATAGTCAACAACCCACACATAGAGGCTACCATAGCAACGGCGTACCACATAAAAGTAATGCATCAAGGACAGGCTGCTTGTCTGTTGCATCTTCTCGTCTACGACGGTCAATAAGGGCAGGCTTGAGGGGATTAAGGACTGGAAGCCAAGCTCTGTTCACACGTTCTGCTTCCTCCTTAAGATTGAAGCTGTTAGTATGCTTCAGGATTTCAATGGCCTCCCTTTGTAGCCTGGCATGATAATACACCGTGGTGGACAGAACTTCGGTGTCTCCATATCTTATATCGTGACCTGCAAGTAGCGAGTGTGCTGCTACAGTGGATTTATCTGTTTGTCCCAGCCGGCTGTGTCGTTCGTGCTCCTTGAGGCGAGTGGCAATACTTCTTTTCGTTGTTCCAATATATACTTGGCCACAATCACACGGGATTTTATAAACCCCTGCCGCGGTATGAGGATGTCGCTTATCTTTAGCGGACCTAAACATGTCCTTAATTTTTCGTGTAGGCCTGTATATGGTCTTTATATCATGGGACTCGAGTAGCCTCCCTATTCTGTCCGTGACCTTTTTTATATATGGAAGAAAAGCTCTAGCCAGGGGCTGCTTGTCTCCAATTACCCTTGTAGTTGGACGTCTCGGATGGAGTGCTCGCTGGATATCTTTCTGGCTGTACCCATTCGCGCATAAGGCCTCGTTGAGGTGTTCAATTTCTTGTTTTAGGCACTGCTTATCACAAATTCTTTTAGCGCGGGCAGCCAGTGTTTTTATAACTCCGTATTTCTGTCGTGGGTGGTGGTTGGACGTCTTATGTAGATATCGGTCAGTATGGGTCGGCTTACGGTAAACTGTATGTCCCAAAGTTAGATCAGCGGTCTTCGTTACCATAACGTCGAGAAACGCGATTTTCTGTTCATTTTCTAACTCCATGGTAAACTGAATGTTCGAGTTCTGGCTGTTAAGATGTTGTAAAAACAGATTTAATTGATCTTTACCATGGCCCCATATTACAAAGGTATCGTCCACGTATCGTAGCCACACTTTAGGTTTCAAAGGTGCGGTCTCTAGTGCTATTTGTTCAAATTGTTCCATGAAGAAATTCGCGATCACCGGACTAAGGGGACTGCCCATGGCGACGCCATCAATTTGTTCATAGAAATCACCCTTCCACAGGAAATAGCTAGCGGTGAGGCAGTGGCGGAATAAGGCGGTGATATCATCAGGAAAAATCCGTGCGATGTACTCCAGGGCTACCTTTATAGGTACTTTCGTGAAAAGAGAGACCACGTCAAAACTTACTAGTAAGTCACCAGCTTCTAGTTGAATAGTTTTCAATTTTTCAATGAAATGGCCGGAATTTTTGACGAACGACTGTGTACCGCCGATATGTGGTTGAAGTAAGGTAGCTAAATGTTTGGCAATGCTATAAGTTGGTGATCCAATAGCACTCACGATAGGACGAAGAGGAACATTATCTTTGTGTATTTTAGGTAAACCATAAAGTCTTGGTGGTAAAGCTTCACTTCTGGTGGTTACCTTCTTTACGATTTCAGGTAGCGAAGATACCTTGATCAGGCCGTTTGTTTCACGAAGAATCCGGTTGGTAGGATCTCGCAGTAGTTTGCGGTAGGTACCCGGGTCTAAAAGTTCCAAAACCTTGGCAGTGTAGTCGTCCATGTCCAAGATAACCGTTGCGTTCCCTTTGTCTGCAGGAAGAATGATTATGCTCTCGTCCATGTTGAGAGTCTTTATAGCCTTTCTCTCCTGAGGTGTGAGGTTACTCTGCGGTGCCGGTGCCTTCTTGATTATACGTGAGGCTTCATGACGAATTTCATCTGCTTGTTCAGATGGTAGCTCACGGATTGCCGCTTCAATATTGGCGACAATGTCTTCCACGGGAATCGAAGGAGGGGTCACTGCGTAATTTCCTCCTTTCGCTAGTATAGAGATTTCCCACTCTGACAGGTGGCGATTGGTCAGGTTAACAATTGTCCGTGAGATGTCCAGCGTAGGCGCAGGTACCGGCGCGGGTTGGTCTCTCTGTAACCGCTCAAACTTTTTCTTCTGCCGGATGCTAGACTGTTCAAATGTTGAACGCATAGAGTAGAAGGTGATGCGATCTACATTTTCCCAGTCCTGATATGAGAGTGTGCTGCTGATGCGGTAGTGCAGCTGTAAGAGTGCCTGATCTGTAGTAGCGAGCCCCTTACGTGCAAAGCTTATGCGTTCACGTAATAGCGAACGTTCAGTTCGATCATATATTCTATGGGCTCTAGCTGAGGTTAGTGGTCTCTTCATTTTAATAAACTTGGGAATCATACCTGTGTCTCGGCATCGAAGAAGAAACGCGAGTGATGACAGAAGTTGCGACTTTTTCTTCCTTAACCTCTCAAAGCGACGAACTAAGTGTGATATTTCCTCCCCGTAGAGGCGAATTAAGTAAAAATGTAGACTTTCACGACCGGCGTTGAAATAGGAATCTCCGTTTCGCGGGCTTATAGGTCGTGTTCCAAGGACATTCTGTCATCCTGACGTTTCGCTGAATACTGCGTTCAGCATGTTCACAGGTTACATAAAGCGAGGTAAAACAAGTAAACAGAAGATATATAAATAGTCAACAACCCACACATAGAGGCTACCATAGCAACGGCGTACCACATAAAAGTAATGCATCAAGGACAGGGCTGCTTGTCTGTTGCATCTTCTCGTCTACGACGGTCAATAAGGGCAGGCTTGAGGGGATTAAGGACTGGAAGCCAAGCTCTGTTCACACGTTCTGCTTCCTCCTTAAGATTGAAGCTGTTAGTATGCTTCAGGATTTCAATGGCCTCCCTTTGTAGCCTGGCATGATAATACACCGTGGTGGACAGAACTTCGGTGTCTCCATATCTTATATCGTGACCTGCAAGTAGCGAGTGTGCTGCTACAGTGGATTTATCTGTTTGTCCCAGCCGGCTGTGTCGTTCGTGCTCCTTGAGGCGAGTGGCAATACTTCTTTTCGTTGTTCCAATATATACTTGGCCACAATCACACGGGGTTTTATAAGATAGATAGATAAGCGACATCCTCATACCGCGGCAGGGGTTTATAAAATCCCGTGTGATTGTGGCCAAGTATATATTGGAACAACGAAAAGAAGTATTGCCACTCGCCTCAAGGAGCACGAACGACACAGCCGGCTGGGACAAACAGATAAATCCACTGTAGCAGCACACTCGCTACTTGCAGGTCACGATATAAGATATGGAGACACCGAAGTTCTGTCCACCACGGTGTATTATCATGCCAGGCTACAAAGGGAGGCCATTGAAATCCTGAAGCATACTAACAGCTTCAATCTTAAGGAGGAAGCAGAACGTGTGAACAGAGCTTGGCTTCCAGTCCTTAATCCCCTCAAGCCTGCCCTTATTGACCGTCGTAGACGAGAAGATGCAACAGACAAGCAGCCCTGTCCTTGATGCATTACTTTTATGTGGTACGCCGTTGCTATGGTAGCCTCTATGTGTGGGTTGTTGACTATTTATATATCTTCTGTTTACTTGTTTTACCTCGCTTTATGTAACCTGTGAACATGCTGAACGCAGTATTCAGCGAAACGTCAGGACGACAAAATGTCCTTGGAACACGACCTATAAGCCCGCGAAACGGAGATTCCTATTTCAACGCCGGTCGTGAAAGTCTACATTTTTACTTAATTCGCCTCTACGGGGAGGAAATATCACACTTAGTTCGTCGCTTTGACAGGTTAAGGAAGAAAAAGTCGCAACTTCTGTCATCACTCGCGTTTCTTCTTCGATGCCGAGACACAGGTATGATTCCCAAGTTTATTAAAATGAAGAGACCACTAACCTCAGCTAGAGCCCATAGAATATATGATCGAACTGAACGTTCGCTATTACGTGAACGCATAAGCTTTGCACGTAAGGGGCTCGCTACTACAGATCAGGCACTCTTACAGCTGCACTACCGCATCAGCAGCACACTCTCATATCAGGACTGGGAAAATGTAGATCGCATCACCTTCTACTCTATGCGTTCAACATTTGAACAGTCTAGCATCCGGCAGAAGAAAAAGTTTGAGCGGTTACAGAGAGACCAACCCGCGCCGGTACCTGCGCCTACGCTGGACATCTCACGGACAATTGTTAACCTGACCAATCGCCACCTGTCAGAGTGGGAAATCTCTATACTAGCGAAAGGAGGAAATTACGCAGTGACCCCTCCTTCGATTCCCGTGGAAGACATTGTCGCCAATATTGAAGCGGCAATCCGTGAGCTACCATCTGAACAAGCAGATGAAATTCGTCATGAAGCCTCACGTATAATCAAGAAGGCACCGGCACCGCAGAGTAACCTCACACCTCAGGAGAGAAAGGCTATAAAGACTCTCAACATGGACGAGAGCATAATCATTCTTCCTGCAGACAAAGGGAACGCAACGGTTATCTTGGACATGGACGACTACACTGCCAAGGTTTTGGAACTTTTAGACCCGGGTACCTACCGCAAACTACTGAGAGATCCTACCAACCGGATTCTTCGTGAAACAAACGGCCTGATCAAGGTATCTTCGCTACCTGAAAACGTAAAGAAGGTAACCACCAGAAGTGAAGCTTTACCACCAAGACTTTATGGTTTACCTAAAATACACAAAGATAATGTTCCTCTTCGTCCTATCGTGAGTGCTATTGGATCACCAACTTATAGCATTGCCAAACATTTAGCTACCTTACTTCAACCACATATCGGCGGTACACAGTCGTTCGTCAAAAATTCCGGCCATTTCATTGAAAAATTGAAAACTATTCAACTAGAAGCTGGTGACTTACTAGTAAGTTTTGACGTGGTCTCTCTTTTCACGAAAGTACCTATAAAGGTAGCCCTGGAGTACATCGCACGGATTTTTCCTGATGATATCACCGCCTTATTCCGCCACTGCCTCACCGCTAGCTATTTCCTGTGGAAGGGTGATTTCTATGAACAAATTGATGGCGTCGCCATGGGCAGTCCCCTTAGTCCGGTGATCGCGAATTTCTTCATGGAACAATTTGAACAAATAGCACTAGAGACCGCACCTTTGAAACCTAAAGTGTGGCTACGATACGTGGACGATACCTTTGTAATATGGGGCCATGGTAAAGATCAATTAAATCTGTTTTTACAACATCTTAACAGCCAGAACTCGAACATTCAGTTTACCATGGAGTTAGAAAATGAACAGAAAATCGCGTTTCTCGACGTTATGGTAACGAAGACCGCTGATCTAACTTTGGGACATACAGTTTACCGTAAGCCGACCCATACTGACCGATATCTACATAAGACGTCCAACCACCACCTACGACAGAAATACGGAGTTATAAAAACACTGGCTGCCCGCGCTAAAAGAATTTGTGATAAGCAGTGCCTAAAACAAGAAATTGAACACCTCAACGAGGCCTTATGCGCGAATGGGTACAGCCAGAAAGATATCCAGCGAGCACTCCATCCGAGACGTCCAACTACAAGGGTAATTGGAGACAAGCAGCCCCTGGCTAGAGCTTTTCTTCCATATATAAAAAAGGTCACGGACAGAATAGGGAGGCTACTCGAGTCCCATGATATAAAGACCATATACAGGCCTACACGAAAAATTAAGGACATGTTTAGGTCCGCTAAAGATAAGCGACATCCTCATACCGCGGCAGGGGTTTATAAAATCCCGTGTGATTGTGGCCAAGTATATATTGGAACAACGAAAAGAAGTATTGCCACTCGCCTCAAGGAGCACGAACGACACAGCCGGCTGGGACAAACAGATAAATCCACTGTAGCAGCACACTCGCTACTTGCAGGTCACGATATAAGATATGGAGACACCGAAGTTCTGTCCACCACGGTGTATTATCATGCCAGGCTACAAAGGGAGGCCATTGAAATCCTGAAGCATACTAACAGCTTCAATCTTAAGGAGGAAGCAGAACGTGTGAACAGAGCTTGGCTTCCAGTCCTTAATCCCCTCAAGCCTGCCCTTATTGACCGTCGTAGACGAGAAGATGCAACAGACAAGCAGCCCTGTCCTTGATGCATTACTTTTATGTGGTACGCCGTTGCTATGGTAGCCTCTATGTGTGGGTTGTTGACTATTTATATATCTTCTGTTTACTTGTTTTACCTCGCTTTATGTAACCTGTGAACATGCTGAACGCAGTATTCAGCGAAACGTCAGGACGACAAAATGTCCTTGGAACACGACCTATAAGCCCGCGAAACGGAGATTCCTATTTCAACGCCGGTCGTGAAAGTCTACATTTTTACTTAATTCGCCTCTACGGGGAGGAAATATCACACTTAGTTCGTCGCTTTGACAGGTTAAGGAAGAAAAAGTCGCAACTTCTGTCATCACTCGCGTTTCTTCTTCGATGCCGAGACACAGGTATGATTCCCAAGTTTATTAAAATGAAGAGACCACTAACCTCAGCTAGAGCCCATAGAATATATGATCGAACTGAACGTTCGCTATTACGTGAACGCATAAGCTTTGCACGTAAGGGGCTCGCTACTACAGATCAGGCACTCTTACAGCTGCACTACCGCATCAGCAGCACACTCTCATATCAGGACTGGGAAAATGTAGATCGCATCACCTTCTACTCTATGCGTTCAACATTTGAACAGTCTAGCATCCGGCAGAAGAAAAAGTTTGAGCGGTTACAGAGAGACCAACCCGCGCCGGTACCTGCGCCTACGCTGGACATCTCACGGACAATTGTTAACCTGACCAATCGCCACCTGTCAGAGTGGGAAATCTCTATACTAGCGAAAGGAGGAAATTACGCAGTGACCCCTCCTTCGATTCCCGTGGAAGACATTGTCGCCAATATTGAAGCGGCAATCCGTGAGCTACCATCTGAACAAGCAGATGAAATTCGTCATGAAGCCTCACGTATAATCAAGAAGGCACCGGCACCGCAGAGTAACCTCACACCTCAGGAGAGAAAGGCTATAAAGACTCTCAACATGGACGAGAGCATAATCATTCTTCCTGCAGACAAAGGGAACGCAACGGTTATCTTGGACATGGACGACTACACTGCCAAGGTTTTGGAACTTTTAGACCCGGGTACCTACCGCAAACTACTGAGAGATCCTACCAACCGGATTCTTCGTGAAACAAACGGCCTGATCAAGGTATCTTCGCTACCTGAAAACGTAAAGAAGGTAACCACCAGAAGTGAAGCTTTACCACCAAGACTTTATGGTTTACCTAAAATACACAAAGATAATGTTCCTCTTCGTCCTATCGTGAGTGCTATTGGATCACCAACTTATAGCATTGCCAAACATTTAGCTACCTTACTTCAACCACATATCGGCGGTACACAGTCGTTCGTCAAAAATTCCGGCCATTTCATTGAAAAATTGAAAACTATTCAACTAGAAGCTGGTGACTTACTAGTAAGTTTTGACGTGGTCTCTCTTTTCACGAAAGTACCTATAAAGGTAGCCCTGGAGTACATCGCACGGATTTTTCCTGATGATATCACCGCCTTATTCCGCCACTGCCTCACCGCTAGCTATTTCCTGTGGAAGGGTGATTTCTATGAACAAATTGATGGCGTCGCCATGGGCAGTCCCCTTAGTCCGGTGATCGCGAATTTCTTCATGGAACAATTTGAACAAATAGCACTAGAGACCGCACCTTTGAAACCTAAAGTGTGGCTACGATACGTGGACGATACCTTTGTAATATGGGGCCATGGTAAAGATCAATTAAATCTGTTTTTACAACATCTTAACAGCCAGAACTCGAACATTCAGTTTACCATGGAGTTAGAAAATGAACAGAAAATCGCGTTTCTCGACGTTATGGTAACGAAGACCGCTGATCTAACTTTGGGACATACAGTTTACCGTAAGCCGACCCATACTGACCGATATCTACATAAGACGTCCAACCACCACCCACGACAGAAATACGGAGTTATAAAAACACTGGCTGCCCGCGCTAAAAGAATTTGTGATAAGCAGTGCCTAAAACAAGAAATTGAACACCTCAACGAGGCCTTATGCGCGAATGGGTACAGCCAGAAAGATATCCAGCGAGCACTCCATCCGAGACGTCCAACTACAAGGGTAATTGGAGACAAGCAGCCCCTGGCTAGAGCTTTTCTTCCATATATAAAAAAGGTCACGGACAGAATAGGGAGGCTACTCGAGTCCCATGATATAAAGACCATATACAGGCCTACACGAAAAATTAAGGACATGTTTAGGTCCGCTAAAGATAAGCGACATCCTCATACCGCGGCAGGGGTTTATAAAATCCCGTGTGATTGTGGCCAAGTATATATTGGAACAACGAAAAGAAGTATTGCCACTCGCCTCAAGGAGCACGAACGACACAGCCGGCTGGGACAAACAGATAAATCCACTGTAGCAGCACACTCGCTACTTGCAGGTCACGATATAAGATATGGAGACACCGAAGTTCTGTCCACCACGGTGTATTATCATGCCAGGCTACAAAGGGAGGCCATTGAAATCCTGAAGCATACTAACAGCTTCAATCTTAAGGAGGAAGCAGAACGTGTGAACAGAGCTTGGCTTCCAGTCCTTAATCCCCTCAAGCCTGCCCTTATTGACCGTCGTAGACGAGAAGATGCAACAGACAAGCAGCCCTGTCCTTGATGCATTACTTTTATGTGGTACGCCGTTGCTATGGTAGCCTCTATGTGTGGGTTGTTGACTATTTATATATCTTCTGTTTACTTGTTTTACCTCGCTTTATGTAACCTGTGAACATGCTGAACGCAGTATTCAGCGAAACGTCAGGACGACAAAATGTCCTTGGAACACGACCTATAAGCCCGCGAAACGGAGATTCCTATTTCAACGCCGGTCGTGAAAGTCTACATTTTCAAACTGATGAGTTTGAATGATTCGCCTCTATAAAAATAATATAGAACAGTTTTCAGCTTTCTATTGATGTATGAGAAGTTATAGGCCTATTCATAAACACAGTTTGCTTACCGAAAAGGCAGAAGGTGAATTTCTCATATAACCTATGTGAATAATGGAGAAATGTCATATTGTAAAAATATTTTTTTTAGTAACAGGAATTATTAACCAGTTTTAACTGGTTCTTGAAATAGTAACAAAAAACAACTGTGAAATTTTTATTTATGATGTGTCTGACAAACATTTAACTTGGCAATTTGGTTTTCTAGAGCAGAAAAGTCAATTCTTCTTTTTATTTTTATGAAATATTTTTATGATTAATTCAAACTGATTAGTCTGAATGATTCACCTCTATAAAAGTAATATAGAACAGTCTTTCTGCTTTCTATTGATGTATGATAAGTTATAGGCCTATTCATGAACACAGTTTTTTTTTTACAGAAAAGGCAGAAGGTGATTTTCTCATATATGTGCATAATGGAGAAATGTCATACTGTAAAAGTAACTTTCTTTTCTAGTAAATAACAGGAATTATTTAAAACTGGTTCTTGAAATAGTAACAAAAAACTGTGAACTTTTCATTTATGATGTGTCTGACAAACATTTAACTTGGCAATATGGTTTTCTAGAGCAGAAAAGTCAATTTTTTATTTTATTATTTTTATGAAATACTTTTTACGATTAATTCAAACTGATGAGTCTGAATGATTCACCTCTATAAAAACAATATAGAACAGTCTTACAGCTTTCTATTGATGTATGATAAGTTATAGGCCTATTCTTGAACACAGTTTGCTTACAGAAAAGGCAGAAGGCGAATTTCTCATATAGGCTATGTGCATAATGGAGAAATGTCATATAGTAAAAATAATTTTCTTTTTTTAGTAAATAACAGGAATTATTTAAAACTGGTTCTTGAAACAGTAACAAAAACTGTGAGCTTTTATCATGTGTCTGACAAACATTTAACTTGGCAATATGTTTTTTTAGAGCAGAAAAGTCAATTTTATTTTTTTATTTTTTATAAAATACATTTTAAGATTAATTCAAAATGATGAGTCTGAATGATTCACCTCTATAAAAATAATATAGAACAGTCTTTCAGATTTCTACTAATGTATGATAAGTTATAGGCCTAGTCATGAATGCAGTTAGCTTACAGAAAAGGCAGAAGGTGAATTTCTCATATATGTGCATAATGGAGAAATGTCATATTGTACAAATAATTTTCTTTTTTAGTAAATAACAGGAATTATTTATAACTGGTTCTTGAAATAGTAACAAAAAACTGTGAACTTTTCATTTATGATGTGTCTGACACACATTTAACTTGGCAATATACTTTTCTAGAGCAGAAAAGTAAACTTTCTAGATATATATATTTTTTTATAAAATACTTTTTATGATTAATTCAAACTGATGAGTCTGAACGATTCACCTCTATAAGAATAATATAGAACAGTCTTTCAGCTTTCTATTGATGTATGATAAGTTTTATTCATGAACACAGTTTGCTTACAGATAGCAAATTCCCATAGTGTGTATTTTATGAGAATGCACTGCAGCATTTGACGGAAAAACCTGCAGCAGTTCTAGGGTTAATATGTATACTAACATATTGACTGGAAGCAGGAACCCTTACTGGACCAACAAACAGTCGTCTCCAGGCAGTAGAAATGAAGTTCCTTCATTCTTGCCTTCAAAAGACAAAAATGAATAAAATAAGGAATGAGGATATCAGACAACAACTGAGATTGGAAAGGACCCTGCTGGAAACACTCGAACTCAAGAGATTGAGATGGTATGGTCACATGAAGAGGATGGCTCCCCACAGGATACCTTGAGTGTACTTTTGCCAGAGTGGCCCCGGGAAGAGACCAAAAGGAAGACCTTGCGATGTGTGGGAGAAGCAAATTTATAAGGGCCTTGAAGCTAGAGATAAGAACTGGCATCAAATACAAGAACAACAGTTATGGATGGACAGGACAAATTGGAGACGGCTCAATTATAACCGCATCCGGCTTGCTGGAGCGAAGAAACAATGATGATGAATCATTTGCACAATGTTTTTAATAAATATCTATGAAATCCTATTAAATTATAAAGGATGTACTTGAGAGCTTATATACGATGATAGGAATAAAAAGATAAGTATACAATTTGAGGTAGGCCTATACATTTATTTGAAAAAATTATATACCGGTACTGTACAGGAGGTTGAACTTTGCCTTGGAAATACTTAGCCTATCTTAAAATATGAAAAAAATGTTCGTCGCTAAATAAACTTATCTCAAAATTACTTTATCTAAAATGGTATTTGAAACAATAACAATGAATTGTATAGTTGGAAAATAGGCACTGCACATCAAAAATGTGCATAAGGTGTACTTCCTACTACGAACTGAAAAGGAAAGCAGAGAAGCGAGAAGAATGGAGAGCTGCTGCCAACCAGCTTTACAGCTGATAACTAGAGAGAGAAACATCAAAAATGTGTTCGGGATGGAGGAAGTTGGGGATGATGGAGATGTCTCTCAGGAATGCACTTTTCATAGTAAACAAATCTGTGTTCCATGCAGACGTGTTTGATTGAATTGTTGCACGATGTACAGTATGTCTTTTCTTTGAGGGAAAAACGTCACAGCGACCGGAAGTTCCCTATCTCTTTTTTTTAGGAGGTTCAATCTCAGTACCACAGATAAAATGAGAGAATCACAGCTTCTCTGGTATATCTATGAAATCCTATTAAATTATAAAGGATGTACTTGAGAGCTTATATACGATGATAGGAATAAAAAGATAAGTATACAATTTGAGGTAGGCCTATGGATAGTATCCATTCTGAACAGACTAAAAAATATTTCTCATCACTGAAATTAGAAGTGATGAGAACTCTGTGGCAAGAACAGCTCTCCAATACGATCCAGGAGGAAATCGACCCCGTGGACGTCCAAAGAAAAGATGGCTGGACAGAATCAAGGAAGACTTGGTGATGTGTGGACTTACACCTGAAGATGCCCATGACAGGAAGAAGTGGCGAACAGCAACCAAACAAGCGGACTCTGCACCATCGCGGGATACACGCTAGGAAAGAAGAAGAATCTCAGTACCACAGATGTGCTTCACTACTGCCCTCAATTGAAAGGTTTGGCTAGTAGTCCGTGATGCTACGTGTGCTTTCACGAGTTGTAAGCTGTAAAAACAACTTTATGAGAAATTCCTTATTCTCTCCTTGATTCAGTGGATAGTATCCATTCTGAACAGGCTAAAAAATATTTCTCATCACTGAAATTAAAATACATTAGAAATAATAAAAAAGTTACGTGCAGAACGACATTACACATGTCAGCAGCCTACTGAGAAACCACTCCACCGTGTACATAAGCAAACGACTGAGAAGAAAACCAAAGATTTACTTCTAGTAACAAAAGAAAACCCATGAAACAAATGCTTGAAATTAACCTTGGTATGAATTTTTTTCGTACACTAAAACACGCATGGGGTGAATTTCACCCCACCCCACGTGCGTGGGGTGGTATTCACCCCACTCACTAATTTAAGATATGCACTGTCTTACAGGAACTGGTTGATATTGAGTGAACCTGTGAAGAAGACCAGGGCGGAAAGTTTCAAGAACGGAGAATGCACTGAAATCATATTTATATATTTCATAAGGAAATAAAACGATCTGGGGTGGATTCCACCCCAACGCATGTGTTTAAGGAGAGACGTGCACGAAATCCTTCTGAAATATGATTATTTTGTTGTTGCTGAAATTGCAATCTTATTATCTTGGGAATCTATTCCCAAAAGGATTTGGTTGAATTCAGTGCCTAAGTCCATTTAAAAATTTAAATTCCTAACATGTGTGCATCAGGTGCCACACCCCATTTTCAATGCATTGCTATTTTTCATCTTTGCTGAACACTTTAAGTCATTTTAGTCAGGCAGTTGGCGGTATCACTTTTGGTTGATCAAGCCTGGCGATTACCGCGGAAAGTTTGTTTTGACTTCAGAGATACAGTGCGAGGTAGGGGGTTGATATTTCTTCAAAATTTGTAAGAGACGTTATTAATAACAATGGGCAGGTCTGCTAGAGTGTTCAAGAAAGTTAAAAGATCTATTGTATTGAATACAAAGAAAAATATACTGGGCTAATCTAATTTAGTCCAATTGTTTACATAACCTCAAGATGGCAGCTGTGCGAAATTTTGAAATTAGTTTTTATTTCTTCTGTCCTAATCATACGATCGAAGTCAACGTTTGAATATTGAACCTACGCAATACTCGTCATCTAATAGTATATAACTCTATGTCCTACAAACATAAAAATCAAACATGGCGACAATCCAAAATATTTAGACGGTTTTCAATATCTACGAATCTATTACAGCAATCAAACTGAATTTTTTTATGTTGATAGAGGCAATTAACATAAGTAGGATGTATGAAAATAGGCTACTTAGTTCTTCACGGAACTACTTTTCCGGCTGAGAGTCGCTCACTTCTTCATGGAGAACATTCTACATGGCATCGACAAGAGGCGTATTGATTCTGCAAACAAGGCTGTGTATGACATCCATAAGGAGGCCAGGCAAAAGAAAACACTTAGGAGGAAAGCAGCTGAAGAGGTGGATGATGAGCATCATGGATATGGTCAATTTTGATGTTGTTGAGTTGAGACAAGTAGCATACCTTGTAAAATTCAATTGTCATTTCCTGGACTTCCTTTTTCCAAAACAAATGTACCTTTTCCACTTGAACTACTAAAGATATCAATTCAAAACTTGGTAGACAGACAGGTTAAACGTTGTTACACATTTTACTGGAAGGGAATTAGAAAATATATATTTTTATGGATTTCAGAGGTTCATGTTTGCATTTTTTGTGAATTTTTCAAATTCAAAAGTTCTTTCATTTTCAAAAAGTCTAAATAGGCATGGAATTAAAAACGCCTCCAGGGATTACATTAACAAGGTTATAGAAACCACTAAAAAAAATTTACAAGTTCCAGGACCTTAGTGTTGCTGAGAAAAAGGTACATCTATGTGACCAAAATTCAAATTTCAAAAAGAATTATAAAAAAAACGTTCTACCTAAATTAACTGATTAATTTTAGTAGCAAATAACAATGTACATTATTTTAAATCAGTGTGCAAAGTTTCATGATTCTAACTCGAATAACGTCCAAGTTATAGAAAATTTAGAAAGTCAATGCATTTTCGTGCATGTCTCCCCTACATAAGCAAACGACTGAGAAGAAAACCAAAGATTTACTTCTAGTGACAAAAGAAAACGCATGAAATAAATGCTTGAAATTAACCTTTGTATGAATTTTTTTCGCACACTAACACACGCGTGGGGTGGAATTCACCCCAGTCACTAATTTAAGATATGCACTGTCTTAAAGGAACTGGTTGATGTTGAGTTAACCGCGAAGAAGACCAGGGCGGAAAGGTTCGAGAACAGAGAATGCACTGAAATCATATTTATACATTTCATAAGGAAATAAAACAGCCTGGGGTAGATTCCACCCCAAGGCTTGTGTTGAAGGGTTAATGATGTACTACCCAACAATGCTTGAAACCCATACTATTTGAGTGTTAAGTTTTGTGTTGCCAAGTGGAGGAATTTAACCCTTTGTGTATGGATTTATTATGTTGAATGGGATAGAGGTATTTTTTTAAGATAATTAGCAACATTGTAGAGATTTGTAAGATTTTCTAATTTTTCACCCATTTTATTGGATCATGCTTCAAGCTTAAAATGCAATTTCAAATGAAATACATTGTTTAAAAACTTATATCAGCAGAAATTGGCAGTAATTATGTCGTAAAATGTGGCATTGAAACTATGCATGAATCTCTAACAATAGCTACCCTTTGAACAGGGACAACGATCAGTCCGCTTTAATTACTGTGGTGCCTTCATAACTAGGATTAAAGTCTGATGGCATTCCTTCCTTTTTATTGGTTGTTTGGTCCCCCTAGTCAAATCAGTAGGCTATATGCAACTTCTAATGCTGATCTTAAAATTAAATTATTTATACCCTCCTGAAAAGGGAGACTGATGGGTCCAATTGTTCCTACGAAGAGTTGTAACACTACATGCTAAAGAAAAAAACAATAGCCTATATTAAGAAAAAGGAAAGAAAGTTGAATATTAATAAAATATTTCATTATGCCATTGGGCACCAGTTTTGATCATGAGAGATTTTACCCTGCTTTAAGTTGAAAGAATGTGATAAGTGCACTGTAAAATATGCTTAAATTTTCTACTTTGCTGCCTAGAAAAATGAATATGTTCTTGTAATGAAATTATTTTACTATTTTCCATTGCTTATTTTGTCTACAGTTGTGGAATATCGTCTAAGCCGTTCTGAAGATGCCTTTCAAGAATTAAATAAGAAGTCGGCAGCATTGAAGAAGATATTGAGTCGAATACCAGATGAAATAACAGATCGGAAAACATTTTTGGAAACTATAAAGTATGCTATTTTATTTGCATTTTCTCTGGTTGATATGTCCTTATTTTAAAACTAGATAACTTAATGCGCTCAGTTTTCTTCCTTGATATTGAGGAAATCCTTGAGAGAAAAATCTTATTTGATACATTTTGAGTCTGTTAGAATTTTCAAACTTTGACAAAAGATCTTGATCGGTTCATTCCTGAACAATCTCAAATATTGTTATAATTTGAATCATCTATCGCCTTATACAGCGAATTATGTATATACATTATTCACTTAAGCTGTTCATCTCAAACATCTTCCAGTTAATGAGGTGTCAAATGCTATTGGTATCATACTATTGTTTGTGCATTGTTTTGCTGCACGCTTAAAGTGATACACGCTAAGTGTTACGTTTATGCTATTATGTTGGTAGGACATGCAAACTCCTCGCTACTGTTACATATATGCTGAAAGGAGCCACTTCTCGGAATACTGAAAAATCCTTGTTGTCAGTGGCCATAACACAACACTGTCCACTGATAGCACTTGTTTTATTATTGTATTAATAATATTAGCTATGTTGTCAAGATATGCGAACACCTTCATACTGTTACTGTTGCCTAAATAGTGATGAGAAACACTAGTTGCGGGAAAACTCTTTTGTCGCCACTGTTTTACAATTTAATTGGGCACATTAATGTGCTGACAGGTTGCAAAGCCATTCTTTTATTAAATTATGAAGCCAGCATTAAGAAATGGCTTCTAAAAACTATAAAGTATGCTATTTTATTTGCATTTTCCATGGTTGAAATGTCCTTTTTAAAACTAGATATAGTGAGGAGAGCATTCCCTATAGAACGGGGCTTCGCTGTTGCCGCATGTGGGCCGCGCCACTGTGTTTTCAGCGCATCGAGCAAGGCACTAGCGCTAAAAGCAGCGTAATGTCCCACTAGTTGAACACATTTACACTTTTAACGCTTTTAATGATCATATTTACTTACATGAATTTCAGAGTAGTTGCGGGAAATGCTGTCCTTACCAGAAGTTGCACCGACGTAGGAGGTTTTAGTACATTCTCTGTAATTCATCCTCACTGATATTTCGTATGAGTGTAGTTATTTCGTTCTTGAGAGCCTCCCGAGTATGTGGATTGTTTCTGTATACATTTTGTTTGAGATTCCCCCACAAGTAAAAATCGCACGGTGTGCTGACACTTCCGAACACATTTACTGAAAGACTACTTCTTGCTAAGATAAGTTAAACCATGTAAGAAAATAGCTGATAAATTACTCAAATGTAAGAAAATTCAGGCAAGATACATAGTGGCTCTTCTCACGGGGCATGCTCCCGTGAAAAGGCACCTAAACAAAATGGACATAATCAAAGGAAACTTAGACTGCAGACTGTGCGGGAAGGAAACGGAGACAGCCCATTACATACTATGTTCTTGTGAAGCTCTAGATCGCAGAAGATTCAATCTTTTTGGGAGATCGAATTGAACCAAAAGAAATCAAAACAGAGTCCATCATGGGACTGTATTATCTTATTAAAGACACAGGGATAATGGGCTGGTGCCGAGTACACAGGGCAGTACAATAAGCCTCAAGGCTGCAGTAAATCCGGAGCTTAGCTGACGGGCCCTTTGGTATTAAAAAAAAAATCTAGGAAAATTCGAAGTTTTGTTCCATACCTAACCATGTTCACGGGATATGAGATAGGGTACAGTACTTCACCACAAGTCATAATTATCACAACTAACATATCTTGCCACTTCGTATGTAATAAATGCAATGCCAGCATTTGGGGCTTCCCATCCTGCTCTTGTGTTATCGGCAAATGCTAGTCATCTGGTGCTGACTAATCACTCTCCACCCGCCAATCGGCCCGGTAAAGCTCTGTTGTATAGGGAGGGCTCTCACTATATAAAGTGACCAGATTTTTTTTGACAGTGGTTTTTGTCACATTGTACCTGTAAAATTTCATTAGGTTTGAGTTTTGATAGAAAAGAAAAACATATCCACCTCTAAGGTCATCAAGGAGTTGCACGGCGCACATTGATTGCAAATTTTGACTGTGCTGTTATCCTGGAAAAATTGAATTAGCAGTCTTAAAATAGTCTACTTATGTGGAATTCAGAGAATTTAAGTACTGTATACTGGAAGACCTTGGGAAACCAATGTGCTTTATTGTGCTGCTTTTATAAGTAGGATTACCAACATGTCTTCTACCCCAGGTCTCTAGGAGGGGTGTATTACAGTACTTTAATCTGCACTGGCTAGTCAGCAAAGCACAAGAACTTGCCAGTTTGCTGACCCACTGAAAGTGGAAGAATCAGAGAGAGGGGGAAAAGGAAGCAGCCGCACTGTAGAAATAATTAATGCAGCCAATGGTCAGTTAGATACATAAACAAGTTGATTCACAACAGAATTGAGTCGATGACATTAGTTAATTTTTACAAACCATCACGTGATATCTCTCACAGAGTTTCCCACACATACAACAAAAACAGTCCGCGCATGACTCATGAAAACGTACGTTCTTACAACACT
Source organism: Meconema thalassinum (assembly GCA_946902985.2). NCBI lineage: Eukaryota > Metazoa > Arthropoda > Insecta > Orthoptera > Tettigoniidae > Meconema > Meconema thalassinum. Next base: position 253,237,877 of record OX336393.1, read on the forward strand.
TGTGATGGAAAGCATGCACTGCATATTTGGTAACAAGGTGTTTGAGCTGATAGTTTGCTTCTTTCGTCTGTTGTGATCATGGCATCTATAGTGTAAAATTCCATCCAAACATAGTTTATCTTTGCTATGTGTTCTTTGTAGGCCAGCGTGGGCACAAGTAGCATTTTCAAGTGTAGATTTTCTAATTGTATAGTTTCTTTAGTTCGTAGACAAGCCTCGACAGTGTGTATTTAGATTGTGTTCGCTTTAGGAATGTTGCTTATTGAGAGGAATCTCCAAAGTATTTCAATCCCATAGGTAAGATGGGCCTAATTTTGGGCTCAAATAGTTTCATAGCTGTTTCTGGGAAAATCTTCATGTGAACTCTTAGTAGCACGAGAGTGTATGCTTGGTCTTCTCATCACAATTTGTTTCCTTCGACTTTTTGTTTGTCTGTGACACATTGTCATTCTTTCAAATTTTTTCACTGTAGATGTGTATTTTCACTGTCAAAGTTATCATTGTTATCAATTCACAAAATCTCGGACATTGGAAAGGCGTTAGGAGTTGACATCACCAGGGGAAACATGGACGCAGCTCACCACCTCCCATCAGCAAAGCCTGGACCTCAGCTGATAATTGTGAAATTAAATAATAGGTGAAAGAAGGAAGAAATTCTCAGTAGCAGGAGACAATTTTTTCACTGTAGATGTGTATTTTCACTGTCAAAGTTATCATTGTTATCAATTCACAAAATCTCGGACATTGGAAAGGCGTTAGGAGTTGACATCACCAGGGGAAACATGGACGCAGCTCACCACCTCCCATCAGCAAAGCCTGGACCTTAGCTGATAATTGTGAAATTAAATAATAGGTGGAAGAAGGAAGAAATTCTCAGTAGCAGGAGACAAAAGGAGACTCTGAAGACGAGTGAAATTGGTTATAGTGATGGTGGTAATATATATATCAATGATCACCTGACCCCAAGAAATGAAACCATCGCCAAAAAGTGCCGTGAAATGAGGCAACAGGGAAAAATCTTCGCAACTTGGATCAGACTGCAAAATCTACATTCGGAAACATCAAAATGGCCCCTCAAATCTTATATCAAGTGCTGAAATGTTGAATGAACTCGCCCTCTCAAGCTAACTAAAATCCATGTAATAGTAAGATATCTACTAATTATCCCACGTGGAACAAGAATTGCAGAAATTAAACTTTTTAGGTAATGCAATAATAATACACTAGAGTTAATCGAGAGTAACTGCAATACACTTAGCGATTATTATAAAATTAAGGAGAGTAAACGGATAATAACCGATACCAGTACACTAAAATACGTTCACATAAATGCACATAGCATAAAGAACAAGTTCAATGATATCCAAATAATTTTAGCAATCTCAGAAAATAGTCGACGGCAAAAATATCGAGAAAAAGGAAAATATATGTGTTGAAATTAACAAATGTTATGTCAATATTAATAACAGTGTATGGAAAAATCAAGGAAATTGTCCTACCTCGGACATTACGAGATATAAGAATACAACTAGCACTAAGACAATCTTTATATTACCTACTGATGTGAATGAAATTCAATCAATTATAAACTCCCTAAAACACAAAAACAAGTGTGGACAACACTACTAATGTCATGCTACAATTGTGTCTTGAGGGCCTTACACCATATCTTGTCAAAATAATAAATCTTTCACTGATGACTGGTATATTCCCGGATGCCTGTAAAGTCTCGAGGGTGGTCCCGATCTACAAAAAAGGAGACAAAACCCACCCATCAAATTACAGACCCATTAATATATCTGCCTTCAGCAAGGTTCTAGAAAACGTTTTAAACGAAGACATGACTTTCTTTATGAAAAATTATTACTTTGCAAACAGCCAATATGGGTTTATCCAAATAGAGGAGCTGATAGTGCTATATTTCAAGTAGTAACTGATGTAGAAAAGGCATTAGATGAAAACAAACTAGCTGCTGGTGTACTAATGGACCTTCAAAAAGCTTCAAATTCACCACAACATCAGAAATAAATCAGTCTATAAACTACCTGGATCTTACTGTCATTAGGGACACCATGGGCCTACGATTTAAACGAATACATCGAAAAAACAGAATCTTTTTTGAGCAACAAAAATTTCAGCATTATCAGCAAAGATCCCACAGGGCCCACACAACGAATGCTCAAGCAGATATTAAAGAACACCGACATGATTCTAGATGAATATCAAATTAGTAAACTGATCAATATGAACCCAGGCATACCAACCCTTAGAGCATTACCTAAAACTCATAAGGATAACGTACCGATCAGACCTATTGTAAATTTCAGGGGTAGTCCTGTTTACAAGCTGTCACAATTCCTCCAAAAATTTTTGAAAAAACACTATAAATTTACGACCAATAATGCAATTAGAAATTCCATTGACTTCTGTGAACGCACTAAGGTTTTGAATATAAAAGGCTCAGAAACCTTACACACCGCTGACATCAGCGACATGTACACGAACATCCCAGTAGGTCCCACTATACATATAATAGAGGAAAATTTAAAAATGCACAGTAGGATGTCACAAGGTGAAATCAAGGAGTTCATTAACCTGTTAAAATTTGCCGTGCAAAACAATTATTTCACGTTCAACCAAAAAATCTACAAGCAGACAGAAGGATTGGCCATGGGTTCCCCATTGTCAGGCATAATGGCCAATATTTACATTGACCATTTGGAAAACATCAGTATCCGTAAAATAAAAGGAATCAGCTATTGGACAAGATACGTCGATGACGTTTTTCTGATAGTTGATAATGAAATCAGTAGCATCAATCACATTACAACAGAGCTAAACCAAATTGATAATAGCATCAAATTCACCACAACATCAGAAATAAATCAGTCTATAAACTACCTGGATCTTACTGTCATTAGGGACACCATGGGCCTACGATTTAAAATATACAGGAAGCCAACCCAAACGCACACCACCATTAGGAAGGATTCAAATCACCCGGCCAGCCATAAAAAAGCTGCATTCAGGGCATATATTAACAGAGCTATTAACGTACCCCTCTCAGAACAAGATTGGAACAAAGAGCTTTCCACCATATATCAGATAGCCATAGCCAATGGGTTTAGCAAAATGTACGTCGATTCCATTTTAAGCAAAATTAAAAATAAACCAGTCACAAGCTTGCAACCAATAGAAAATAAGAAATCTGTTGCAGTTTTCACATACGCAAATCAACTAACGCACAACATCACGAACGTTTTCAAGAAACAAGAGCTTAGAATAGCATACAGAACAGACAACACCACTATGAAACACTTATTTAACTCCAAATCGATCAACAAACAAGACAAATTCCAGAAATCCGGTATTTACAGAATAAAGTGCAAGGATTGTGATGCGGATTACATAGGTCAAATGGGGCGTAGTTTTAAAATAAGATATAATGAGCATTTCAACGCTGCGAGGCACAAAAAATTCTCAGCCATTAATAATCATATGCAGGAACACAACCACAACTTTTCGAAAATTGAGGAAGACTTGGAAATTTTACATTATTGCAGCAAAGGCATTATGCTTAATATTTTAGAACAGCTAGAGATAGACCAGGCCTTGAGAAACAACCCGTCACACAATCTGAATGAAATCAATTTCGATAGCAATGTTTTATACGAAACATTGACAAACTTTGTCACCAGTAACAAACATAAAAAACCTCCATAAATGGAAACCTCCATAAATTAGATCTGGGTTCGTAGTACCACCCAAACTTCCTTTCCCCTCCCACTCCAAGTGCCTCCCCGCCCCTCCGCTCATTGCTTCCACCAATGGTATTCTCCACCCCTACATGTCTCACGTGGCCTCACCTCGCCTCGCCTAGACTCAGCACTTTAGTTGCAACAGCTGTTTCAAGCGCACAGGTTCACTGCATACACTGGGAGGTAAGGATTTTCTAGCAATCGTTTTCTGGTTGATCATAATTAGATTCTCATTACTTCAGTCCATTCACTAAATAAATTTAATTTTCTTTCAACAGAGGACTACCTGTTTAGTCTGGGAGTACCTAAAAGTCTTTTGCATTTGGACCATTCAAATGGGAATACTACTCTATTTCCGTTCCCCACATGACAAGAAGCAGATAATAGAACAGGACAAGATCTCCTATCAGAACGACATGTGTTTAAACGTTGGCAATGAACAAGATAAATGGACTCTCAGAACTTTTAACATGTGTTTTTAATATGTTTCGTACAAATTTTAATGGAATGTTTTTAATATGTGTTTTATTAGTGTGCATGCATTTTTGGATTTTGTTCAGTGTTTTTTGATGTGTTGCCATTTGTGTGAGAGGCTGATGAAGGACCGCCTTGCAAGGTTCGAAACATGTACCTAACTTAGCGCAATAATAGCGCAAAATATTTTGTATTGATTTGACGGAAAGTTTCAACTGATTAAACTATATATAACCCGAATGAAATCAACACGGCTATCCAACAGAATTTTTGCTTTTCTCCGTGAGAAAAAGACAAAGGGGGCCTGGTTCATTGAAGTAGAGAAAGATCTGTTAGAGACTGGGATTACACGTGAAGATATCCAGGAGTGTGGCCCACTTAGGGATAAACTTCAGAAACATCGGAGTTTTCAACTTAAGCCGAAGCTAAAAACAGGGGAGGCGTGGACGACAGAGAGAAAGGTGCAACATCGATTGCGAATGAAGGAGTACTGGTCTAACATTAAAATGCAGAAAAAACAGTTGATATGACGTGGTCCTTAGTTGGCCGTAACGAAGGAAGAAGAAGAAGAATGATCTCAATAAGCTGGTGGATTGGATGAGAGCACACAAGATGGTTATCAATATCATTAAAACATTTTATTTACTCTATCATAAACCATCATACAAGATTGAGACCACAAACATAGTCAACATAGACCACAAAGAAATAAAAAGGGTTAAATCGGCAACATACTTAGTTATCACACTTGATAGTACACCAACCTGGGAAAATCATGTGATGGAGCAGTAGTTGTATCTTATATAGTATAGGCACTAGCAAGTGTGCCTGTATAACCTACAGTGCGGATAGTACAGTGTTACAATATGGACTCAATGGAATAAAGTAGGGAGTGATAGAGGAGTAATACCTCTTTAAAAAAAACCTTGGTCCAGCTGGCCCGGCTGGTAGTACCTTGTTAGGGTCCCTTGCCAGGGTTACGGTGAAGTCCTCATTGGTACCTGCAGTAGAAGATGTGAACTCTGGCACAGTGTGGTTGGCGGAAGGGGCAGCCTGCTCAGGTTTAATAGGGCAAACTATTGTCCATAGTTATGATGGGCAGATTTTGGCCCAACGGCAAAATGAGCGGAGGAGGAGCCAATCACTCTCACGGCTCCCAACGATCATGGAGGCAGAAGAGGACAGGCTGTAAAGGCGCACCTGAGTAGTACTTGAGTATGCGGCAGTTCGTAGCAGCCTCTGTGTTCGGTCCTGCATGTCTCATTCTGTGTGAGCCGCAGGATAAGGCTCAGAGATCATAGTGTGTGGGTCTCATCCTGGCAAGCTGAGATCCACCCTAAACGAATTCACGCCAGTGGCACTTCTTCCATACGTCATTTAATTTCAAAGTCCAACGGCAATGGGATATGGATGGTGGGGGCAGGTTATGGGTGTAACTGGAAGCCCCTAGTTCGGACCTGCACGTTAGCAGCAGATGTGTGATGGTCGTCTTCCGGAGACTCTGTGACTATAACGATTCTAATGGGGTGAGGGGGGTCTCCGCCCAATCAATACAATTTATTACTGGCAATTAACAATTTATTGCCTCTGGGGACATGTTTCGGGCCTCATGGGCCCTTCTTCAGCCGCATAGATTATGTACATATTCACATCCATCATATTAATTAGACACAAATCATGCATATTTTGAGAAAAACATTAAAAGTAACACTCTAAAAGCTATTTCTAAAACATCATCTTAACCATATTATAAAACAAAAACAAGTACAGCTAGAAGTGACACGTTTGGTCTTAGTGACCTTCTTAATGTTTTGATCCAGTATAATGCCCAATTCAAAGTGCTATTAGAATATTAAAATATTTATTTAAAATGTTTAAAAAATATATGGAGACAATTAGAAGATGACCAATGGGCTAATTGGCTCTCCTTTGTAGTTCTGTGTCCCATTTTTCAGCCAATCTTCATGGTTTGGCTTGAGAGTATATTTTGAACAAAGCTGGACCGTTGCCTTTCCGGCCTTTTTCCTTAATGCTGGATTGGGTAGAGACATTACAACCTTGTGATGAAACGTCAATCGGAACCTATGAACGGGGTGAACCAGCCAAAGGGTATGTCCGCTGTCCAAACTATAAAGAGATAATAATGAGTCTTGGAAGGAACAAATGCGTCAGAAAAACGAGGGATAAAACGAAAATTTGTTGTGTTAAACTAAGCTCGAATTGAAGGTATAACTGACTGTCAGCCTTCCTACCTGGAGGCTGTAATAGGAAGAAAAAGAAGTATCATTATAGTCGCCTACACGTATGAACATGTAAGAGGATGACTCAAGCACCGTATTGCTTACCTTTACTTGAGCGGTTGAAGGTTCAGAGTGTGCTGTGTCTGACGGCACGTCGCTGTGTGAACTGAGCTAGCCCGACCTTGTAGCAGGTCAGGAACTGGAAGGAGGGGAGGGAGGAGATGTGTGTGGGGGTAATGATAAACTTGTTACAAAGCGGAGTATGTCTTAGGTTAGCGGCCTTAATTGGATTACGTTTTGACTGCTATGATTGTTGTGGCCAAGGAAAAAATTTATAAATATTTTCGAAAAGTATGTTAGCATCGAAATTGATTTAGTTTAGATTATGTATCGGATTGGTGCGCTGTGCATTATCTATTTCAATTTGCTCCAATATATTCATAATAGGCCCTTTCCTGACATAGTGGATAATTTCTAAATCTTTCTTTATGTTTGTGAAGGTGTGATTAGCGTCTTTCATATGGTTCCCCATGGCCGAAAATTTTCTATGTTTGATCGCATTTACATGTTCAAGGTATCTCGTAGTGAAACTACGCCCGGTCTGTCCTAGGTAATCTGAGTTACATTGCGGGCATTTGAGTTTATATATGCCTGAGGAATTGTATTTGTTGGATTCATTTATTTTATTAGAATTATAGATTATTTTATGGTTATTGTTGTTAGTCTTGGTGTTGAATTTCTTTAGAATGTTTGCTATGTCATAGGTGTGCCGATTAATATATGTAAAGACGGCAAATTGAGTTTTTTCTTTTCTTATGGGGGTGAGTCGGGAATTGGGTTTGTTTTTAATTTAGTTGATGATTTTTTCTATTTCTGTTCTGGAGTACCCGTTGGCTTCCGCTCACCCCATTAGAATCGTTATTGTATACGTCAATACGGACCTTGTGAAGTGGATAATCCTCCAATTAATCTTGACTCTGTGACTACTCTGGAATTCGGTCCTGCATCTGTGTTTGAGCAGGCCTATTTAGGATCACCGCTGCCCACCCCACAAGGGGAAGGCCCTAGAAAAGGTGGGCTGAACATCGGAAGTCACAATCTTGGTCCGGCTGGGCAACCACACTCAGCAGGTCACCCCTCATGCAGTCGAAACTCAAAATCAGTAAAGAATCACAAATTGATTATTGAATCATGGAACATCAGAACTTTGCTTGATATGGACAATAACGTTAGACCTGAGAGAAGGTCAGCTCTTGTAACCCATGAGTTATCAAGACTCAACGTTGACATTGCTGCTCTCAGTGAAACTAGGCTGTCTTCTGAAGGCAAGATCACTGAACTTGGAGCAGGATATACCATCTTCTGGAAAGGAAAGGAGGAGGGTGAATGTCGTATTCATGGTGTGGGCTTCGCTGTGAAGACCAAACTGGTAAATTATCACCAACTTACGCCCATTGCAATCAGCGAAAGGCTCATGACTCTCCGCATACCACCCTCAGGAGGTTCCTTTATGATGCTCATCTCTGCCTATGCTCCTACCTTAGATTAGCTAAGTGAAATCATCTCCAAGGTACTATCTGCAGATCAACTCTTGCTCCTCGGTGATTTCAATGCCAGAGTTGGGAAAGATCACAGGCTATGGAATCATGTGATGGGCAAACAGGGACTTGGGTAATGTAATCCCAATGGACTATTGCTTCTTGGTCTTTGTGCAGAACACGAACTTTTCATTACCAACATGCAGTTCCGGCTACCAAACCGCTTCAAAACCACGTGGATGCATCCTCGTTCCAAACATTGGCACATTCTTGATTATATAATTACCCGGCAATGTGAGAAGGAGGTCACTCTTATTACCAGAACAGCAAGGAATATAGACTATTGTTGGACAGATCATAAACTTCTTATATGTAAGCTCAGGATATCCATCAGACCTAAACCACCTAGGAACATCAAAAATTTGCCAAGAAGGAAGTTTAATACATCCAAACTTCAGGATGAATCCATCTATAAACATTTTGGAAACAGGATCGTCACCACGTTATCAGAAATCCCAGTAACAAATGACATTCAGCAAGAATGGGCCACACTATGGGTACAGAAGGTTATCACGCAGTCAGCTGAGGAAACCATTGGTTTTAGAGTCCAGAAAAGACAAGACTGGTTTGATGACAACAATGAAGAAATTCTGTCTCTCATCAATGCCTATCTTGCCCATCTTCAAGACCCAACTTTCAACACAAAGAGAGATAAACTACTGGAACTCAAGGGTAAATGCCAGGTGCAGATAACGCAGATTAAAAATACTTGGTGGCAAAGGAAGGCTCAGAAACTGCAGAGACTATCGGATGCTCGAGACTTGAGGAACTCCTATGCAGTACTCAAGGAGATACATGGACCATCTCGCTCATCATCAGGTACACTGAAAAGTGCTGATAATTCTACCCTAAATCGTCCATCAGCAGCTGCTGAAGACTTCCTTTGTGATGTGCCGCAACAACCTGAACAACTGTGGTTGGCAGTACCTCCTACTTATCATGAATTCAGTGCAGCTCTCACCCAATTGAAACCCAGAAAGGCACCTGGCACTGATAACATCCCTCTGGAACTAATTCAAGCCGGAGGTCATTCCCTCAAACAAGGATTTTCACCTTTATCCTCAGAATATGGGAATCAAGAAAGGTACCTGGAGACCTAAAGAATGCCACTATCATCACTATCTTTAAAAAGGGTGATCACAGTGTTTGTGGCAACTACCGTGGTATATCACTGCTTTCAATTGTGGGGAAGATTCTTGCAAGAATTCTACTTAACCGCCTCAAGGTTATCTCTGAGAGGATCCTCCCAGAATCACAATGCGGATTCAGAGCTTCCAGAAGCACAATTGACTTGATTTTCTGTGTGAGACAGCTACAAGAAAAATGTAGAGAACAACAGAATCCACTCTTCTTAGTCTTTTATGACTTGGAGAAGGCATTTGATTCGGTTCCAAGACCAGCCATGTGGGCAGTGCTGAAGCGGTTTGGTTGCCCTCAGCGTTTTGTAGATCTAATCAAGGCTCTCCACGATGGCATGACAGGTCAGGTTTGCCATCAGAATAAGATGTCCGATGAATTTCCTATTACCCATGGACTGAAACAAGGATGTGTACTGGCTCCAATGCTTTTTGCGCTGTACTTGGCTGCAATGCTTTATGATTCACCCACAAACATCCCAGGCGTGGAGGTCAAGTATCGTTTTGATGGAGGGCTTTTCAACCTAACTCGTCTCCACTGCTTTAGGAAAACACAGGTTCCTAATGTTACTAATATGTTGTATGCAGATGATGCTGCGTCGCCAACTCTCGCACCAGAAGAGCTGCAAGAGTCAGTTAATTGTTACAAAAGTGCATGTGATCGCTTTGGTCTTACCATAAATGTCAATAAGACTAAAGTCTTGGCACAACCTTCACCAGGCACACCTCTTCCTCAGTTCAATATCTCCATCTCAAATTTGCCATTAGAACAGGAAGACCACTTCTTGTACCTGGGCAGTACCATTTCTGTGAGCTGTACCTGTGTGTAGGATGTGGATAAGAGAATTGGCGCAGTCCATGCAGCATATGGACGATTAGCACACCAGGTCTTCATGAATAAAGATCTGTCCATGAGTACAGAGCTTATGGTGTACATTTCTACATTGTTGTATGGCTGTGAAACGTGCACCCTTTACCGACGTGATCCTAGGAAGCTTGAGCGCTTCCACCTACAAAAACTTCGATTAATCTTGAGGATTAAATGGGAAGACCGCATTACCAATATTGCTGTTCTGGAAAAGGCTCAAATCAACAGCATAGAATCATTCATAATAGGTCACCAATTTAGATGGATTGGTCATGTCCATCGGATGGATGATGTGAGATTACCTCGTCAAATGCTATATGGTGAGCTATACTATGGCACCAGACCTCATGGTGGTCCTAAGAGGTGCTACAAGGACCAATTTAAGCAGACCCTGAAATTGACAGGTCTTGATTCACAAACCTGGGACATGCTGGCTGAAGACCGCTCAACTTGGCGCCGTACCATCTCAGATACTGTAAAAACGTTAGAAAGGGATCGACGCACACATGAAGAGGCCAAGCGTCAACTTCTAGCAGCGCAACCACGTCTTCCTCCAGCAATACTATGTGACTTGTGTGGACGCTTGTTCCATGCCAGGTTTGGACTCTTTAGTCACCGTAAACACACCCATAAACTGGACTGAAGTAAGAAGATTTATACTCGGATTCGAGTTAAAGCCGATGATGATGACATGAATTTCATATGGGGGGGGGGGGGGGGGGGGTATTGTAAGGAGGAGCTGATAAAAGAACTTGAGATACTCCTGAAAAGTGCAGTAAAATCTATCTTTGGATTTCCGTGGCTCACACCCTAAAATGAATTATACACAAAAACTAAAATTATGCCACTGCAAAAACAAGTAGCTATGTAAGCAACATTATTTGTATACAAATTAGAAAACAAATTGATACACACACATCCATTTTACCCATGCAAATGACATTCATCATTATGCAACAAGAGGAGTAAATCGAATATTCACCAGCCATTCCCAATCCATTAAATTTGGAACTAAAGGAATGATGTCCTCTATAATAAAGGAATATAACTCGCTACCATTATACATAAAGGAAAGTTGTTTCTCTATAAGAACATTGAAGAGGAAAACAACAGACTTCCTATTAAAGAATGACTAGCCTATACTCAATATGTAGCTTTAAGCAATACAATGTATCATTCAAAATAACTTCTGTAAAGTTAGTCACTTACAATCTGATGTACCATTAACCTAAACAATATCATGTTACAAAAATTATATATACGAGGGCTGTTTTTTAAATAAGGGCATTTTTTTTAAGGCCCGTAGTTACTGCACACACCGCAACAAGCGTGCGCGCTACCTCCCGACAGCCTTTGCGAACAAGCAGGCATCAGTTTCAGATGTTTAGCTAACCTGTACGCTGAACTGTGCATCTTTACAAGGTTCAAGATTATTGATACTCCCGCCGCGTGTGAGGTACGATCCGTGATACGTTTTTTGAGTGCAAGAAACATGTCGGCTGCAGACATTCATCGTCAGCTTTGTGAGGTGTATGGTGATAATGTAATGACGAAAGGTAAAGTGCAAAAATGGGTACGCGAGTTGAAAAGTGGCCGTGAAAATGTTTATGACGATGAACGCTCAGGTCTGTAATCACAGATGACTTGGTGACTGCAATTGACACGAAAATTCGGGACGTGGTGGCGCAGCGGTCAAGCTGTTGGCCTCTCACCACGGCAGACCGGGTTTGATTCTTGGTCAATGCATGTGAGATTTTCAAAGTGAAATGCCATGTCCTGTGGTTCGGATTCCAAGTAAAAAGGAGGTCCAGTGGCTTATGATCTCGCGATTAACGGTCATGTAAAACTACAATCTTCCTTTTTGACACGAAAATTCACGAGGTCCGAAGATTCATGATAACCACTCTATCAATGAATTCTTGGTTGTCAGAGCAGGCGGCAAACTTTTATGCAGAGGGATTTCAGAACTTAGTTTTAAGGTGTGACAAGTGCCTAAATAAACAAGGCAACTATGTAGAAAAATAGAGGAAGGTATGTAAAACCTAAAAATAAATGTTGTTTCAAAATAAAATGTTCGGTTAATTAAAAAAAATACGGCCCTTACTTTAAAAAAAGCCCTCGTTTATGCCAAGTTGATTCTATGCTACTTGATTGTCCCTAACATGAGCTCTGGCTCATTGGGACCTGTGTAAATAAAATAAAATATTTAGGAAGATTTTTTAAGAAATTCATATGAAGAACATTGAAAGTAAATCTACAGTTATGAGGCCATTTTATATATTACAGAAGAATACATGCATTTGCTCATTGTATATTAATTTTCTCTTGTGGATTTCCTGTAAAAAGAACTCCTTATTTAATAGATTTCAATTTTCCATTAATGACATATAGAAAGTTATGGAAATATGTGTTTGTTTGTTCATGTAAAAATTCAGAAAGAGCTGTCATAAAGTTAACACAGTTTTTTCTCCCCAGGGAAATTGCTAGTGCTATTAAGAAGTTACTGGATGCTGTAAATGAGGTAGCAGGATTCATCCCTGGATCGACAGGAAAACAAGCTTTGGAACAGCGGAAGCGAGAATTTGTCAAGTTCTCCAAACGCTTCAGTAACACCCTTAAGGAATATTTCAAGGAGGGACAGTAAGTGATTTTTTCTTTCTTTCCCCACAATTCAATATCTTGTGGGGTATTTGTGTGTCATTGAGTTTCCATCGATTACTGTATTTACTTGCATATCAGGTACACTATTTTATGTCAAATACAGAATCCAAAAACAGAGCGTGTGGCTAATTTGCAAGAATACTTTTGACTTTTTTCATTGTTAACATGATTGTTATACATTCTTTTACAAACCTGCACTGGTTGACAATTTCATAGATCCTGGTATTGATGATGTGGTAAAATATCTTCATTGTATGTGCTGAACTGCTGTGCCCAAGATAGCGGGTTCAAACCCGGTCGAAGTCGTCGTTTTTTTTAAGAGCGTTAAAATCCTTCAGTATGCCTTCCTTCGGAGGGGAAGTAAAGCTGGCGGTCCCATGTCATAGATTTATGGCATGTAAAAGATCCTTCCACAGACTAAACTTGTGTGGAGCTAAATTTCTAGGTTAGATTTCGTTGTAACGCTCTATGTAAGTTCCAACGTTCACCACTAGCTATCACTGATATCTGGTAGCGAAAGTTGGAACTACTTGTAATTGAACAGAACTTGTAGCTCACCCTAGTGGTGTCCGCTTGAAGCAGCTACAGCCTCTGGCGAGCCGAACAAGTCCTCGGACACTCCCGGCACTAAAAGCCATACGATAAATAAATAAATAATTGTATGTGCTAGTACGTACAGTGTGCTCGAGACTCCAGGAACTTCTATGCAGTACTCAAGGAAATATATGGACCATCTCGCTCATCATCAGGTACACTGAAAAGCGCTGATAATTCTACTACCTTTACTGATAGTCAAGAAATCTTGGAACGCTGGAAGGAGCACTTCTCTAATCTCCTAAATCGTCCATCAGCAGCTGCTGAAGACTTCCTTTGTGATGTGCCGCAACAACCTGAACAACTGTGGTTGGCAGTATCTCCTACTTATCATGAATTCAGTGCAGCTCTCACCCAATTCAAACCCAGAAAAGCACCTGGCCCAGATAACATCCCTCTGGAACTAATTCAAGCCGGAGGTCATTCCCTCAAACAAGGATTTTCACCCTTATCCTCAGAATACGGGAACCAAGAAAGGCACCTGGAGACCTAAAGAATGCCACTATCATCACTATCTTTAAAAAGGGTGATCGCAGTGTTTGTGGCAACTACCGTGGTATATCACTGCTATCAATTGTGGGGAAGATTCTTGCAAGAATTCTACTTAACCACCTCAAGGTTATCTCTGAGAAGATCCTCCCAGAGTCACAATGCGGACTTAGAGCTTCCAGAAGCACAATTGACTTGATTTTCTGTGTGAGACAGCTACAAGAAAAATGTAGAGAACAACAGAATCCACTCTTCTTAGTCCTTGATGACTTGGAAAAGGCATTTGATTCGGTTCCAAGACCAGCCATGTGGGCGGTGCTGAAGCGGTTTGGTTGCCCTCAGCGTTTTGTAGATCTAATCAAGGCTCTCCGCGATGGCATGACAGGTCACGTTTGCCATCAGAATAAGATGTCCGATGAATTTCCTATTACCCATGGACTGAAACAAGGATGTGTACTGGCTCCAACGCTTTTTGCACTGTACTTGGCTGCAATGCTTTATGATTCACCCACAAACATCCCTGGTGTGGAGGTCAAGTATCGTTTTGAAGGAGGGCTTTTCAACCTAACTCGTCTCCGCTCCTTGAGGAAAACTCGGGTTACTAAGGTTACTAACATGTTGTATGCAGATGATGCTGCGTTGCCAACTCTCACACCAGAAGAGCTGCAAGAGTCAGTTAACTGTTACAAAAGTGCATGTGATCGCTTTGGTCTTACCATAAATGTCAATAAGACTAAAGTCTTGGCACAACCTTCACCAGGCACACCTCTTCCTCAGTTCAATATCTCCCCTGTGAGCAGGATGTGGATAAGAGAATTGGCGCAGTCCATGCAGCATATGGACGATTAGCGCACCGGGTCTTCATGAATAAAGATCTGTCTATGAGTACAAAGCTTACGGTGTACAAAGCAGTAGTTATTTCTACATTGTTGTATGGCTGTGAAATGTGGACCCTATACCGACGTGATCTCATTAAGCTTGAGCGTTTCCACCTACAAAAACTTCGATCAATCCTGAGGATTAAATGAGAAGACCGCATTACCAATTTTGTTGTTCTGGAAATGGCTTAAATCAACAGCATAGAATCATTCATAATAGGTCACCAATTTAGATGGATTGGTCATGTCCATCGGATGGATGATGTGAGATTACCTCGTCAAATGCTATATGGTGAGCTATGCTATGGCACCAGACCTCATGGTGGTCCTAAGAGGCGCTACAAGGACCAATTTAAGCAGACCCTGAAATTGACGGGTCTTGATTCACAAACCTGGGACATGCTGGCTGAAGGCCGCTCAACTTGGCGCCGTACCATCTCAGATACTGTAAAAACGTTTGAAAGGGATCGACGCACACATGAAGAGGCCAAGCGGCAAGCTAGGAAACTTCGTTCAGCCCAACCACGTCCTCCTCCAGTAATAAATACTATGTGACTTGTGTGGACGCTTGTTCCATGCCAGGATTGGACACTCTAGTCACCGTAAACACATCCACAAACTGGACTGAAGGAAGAAGATTTATACTCGGATTCGAGTTAAAGCCGTTGATGATGACAGTGTGTGAGTAAACTCTCTCCACAGTGAAAAGATTCTATCACTTGCCACGCCAAATGGCTTTGAGTAGCAGCGCTGCAGCAGGGGTGCTTTGGCAGTAGCCGACTTGTTTGCTGCACCTCTGGTTCCTGTTATGTAATTCTTTGCTGTAGCCTTGTTCCACATCATATATTTATTAATAGCCTATGTGAAAAAATTGAAATTCCGCCCCTTTAAAACAACAAAATCTATAGTGCCGCCATCGTTACATCCGACTTGACAGTTTACCTGCTGGCGATACGGTGTTGCCAGCCCACTAACGCAAATCAGCTGACGTGCATGATTCATAGCCGTAAAGTTAACAAAACACTCGTAATGTGAATAGACATGTTTACACACATCATACTCGTGAATAAGTACATAGCAGAATACACATGTACTGCGGTTAAAATATTTCTGATAATAAAGCAGAATATAATTGTAACAAATTACTCACCATTACCGCCACGCATCCGGAGTTGAAGATGTTCAGAGTTCGAGAGAATGTATATTTATAAAAACTATAAAGGGAACACACCGCTCATTTCGGAGTCACTATTGCCGACTGTTGAACTATCACTATCACTTGACCCCAAAGAAATGACAAGCTTTTCCAAGACTTCAACAATAATGTCTTCCTTCTCCCAAGCTTCACTAATGATTGCTTTCATGTGCCCCACAACTTTCTCCCAATCTTCCGCCCTAACATTGTCCACAGCCTGTGAAAGAAGTCTTTCTACTTCTGAAATCGTGAAGAGTTTGTTATTAAGGGTGACGTAATTTTTCACCTGGGCCCAAATAAGCTCTATGGCATTGAAATGGCAGTGATAAGGGGGAAGTCGGATTACTTTATGTCTGTGTCGCCTAGCAATTTCGTCCACCTCATACTCCGTAAAATGTGGCTTGTTCAATTTCATGAGTTTCATGAGCTCCCCTTTCTTCATGTCGTCCCGTAAAGGAATGTTTTGGCTCGTCAGCCACTCAATGAGCACATTCTTTCTTGCTGCCATTGTTGTAGCTTTGTCGTGAATGACAGAATTATATGGGGTATTGTCCATAAC
The DNA here is from genome assembly GCA_946902985.2 of Meconema thalassinum. Classification (NCBI taxonomy): domain Eukaryota; kingdom Metazoa; phylum Arthropoda; class Insecta; order Orthoptera; family Tettigoniidae; genus Meconema; species Meconema thalassinum. The sequence goes on from OX336393.1 coordinate 253,254,327, forward strand.
AATTCTGCTCTTCTCAGGCAAGTTGTTCAGCAATATTTCTTCAAACCATTTCTGGAATGTGGTACTGGTCATCTCCTCGTGATAATCACCGCTTTTGTTGGATCGGAACACCAAAGAGAATTCGGCACGAAACCTTGTGACGTACCAGCATGGATCACAATTATTTTTCCCTCTTTCCCAACGGGCACTGCCAATGTACCTTCCATGGAATCATCTGTCCAGGCTTTTCCCCGGGAATGAGGAGCGTTGACCCACGTTTCATCCAGCCACACTATACAATCAAAGTTTTCTTACATTATCTCCCTCAAAAATCTGCACCACCACATTACAATGTCACTTCTTTCCATTAGTATTCTCTGCCCATTAACTTTTTTTATATCAGAATCCCAGATCCTTCACTACTTTTTTCAGAGAAGATTTCCTTCCGTGAAAAAGATCGCTATTCTCAAGAGAACGGAGGAATTTCTCAATTGTCGGGTGCTCTTTTCTGCAGTAATAAGCATAAATATGCCGGCAAATAACGTCTCGTTGGAAAGCGTCCAAGTCTGTCACTGCCTTAGACCTATTTCTTTTCTTGCCTGGCGTTTCTAGTTTAGATGGTCCGGCTGCCTGTTCCTCTGCATGGAATTTCTCTTTCGCAATTGGTATTACTGTGCTTCTATGAACCCTAGTCGCATCAGCTGTTCTCTGTACTGCCTGGGCAACAGGTAATAGAGTTCCCCCATTTTCTTTCTCCCTCTCGAAATACTCAGCACATTACTAATCATTTCCCGGGCTTGACTCCTTAGTGGAGTCCCTTGACCTAAGGCTTTTCACTCTTGGCGCTTGGCTTCCTCGTGCTAGACCCCGTCATGACACTATTACACACACGCACGGCAGAAATAACACAAACACTCACTGACCTAAAGTTAACCTACAACTACATGTAATTATACTATACCGAACTATACTATGTCAAACGGCAAACAAATACTACTGTCGGCACAGAAATTATGTGCACCAGAGTTTGGAGATAAATAGTAACACAACCGAAAGGCCTAAAATAAAACAAGCAACATCTCCCTTTTCCTTGTTTATTTCTGCGTTGATTCATGATACAGGTAGTTTTTAGAAACTTATTTTAACCCTCTTAGTGCCAGGCCAGAGTGCTCACAGTGTGCCAAGAGTGCCAGACTGATTTAGAGGATTTTGCAGGTTCACACTCTCAGGGCTATATAATTCACTATAACATACAGAATGGCTTGAAATTTTCCCTAAATGCTAACTAGAGAACTCACTTACTTCTGAACTACACTTTAACATTATCATGCTCTTGTTTATTTAAAATAAAAATATTTTTTGGAACATTTTCAAAACACAAAAAATAAAAAAAAAACTGAAATAAAACAAAATATAATTAAAAATTCAACTCACAGATAAGTAATGTTCACTTCTGTATAATCTCCCATTCCAGATGAATAAATAGGTGAAATATCACTTTATTATGTAGGGAGTTATCTTCACTAAAGCTAAACACGACACACTGAAAAAAATATTTACAAAAAAATAGGCTTCAAGATTTACCCCTACCCTGCCAGGTGAGGGTTGGTATTTTGCATCTTGTCCTACCTGAACTTCACGTAAATCGTGAAACTGCTGGATATTGTTGTCGTCATCGTTACTACTGTCATTCTGTAGGTCATTATCACTGTCACTATCATTGTTTACCTTGGGTCAAAAAACACCGTCAGATGTTTACATCAATCCCGCCACTTTCACTTTCCACTCCCTCATCAATTGGAGGATTAAATTCCTCATCATCCTCTTCTTCACTCAAATTATTTACGTACACAGCCAGATCATCGCCGTCAACAAACTTCTCCCGCTCAACGCCATTTTGCTCGATGTGTCATAGATGTCACACGGAGCGGATAAACACAGATTTCTAAAATTCACCGAACCGGAACTAGGGAACTTACGCATCATCTAGCGATGTGGTTAAAACTACTATCCTATCTCTGTTGAATCAACGTGTATGGTGCTGCCTCCTGGCAAATCCAACCCTACTAAATACGATGATATATCGTTGCTGGCACTTTAGGCCTAAATACGGAACAACGATATATCGTCGTCTGGCACTCTAAGGGTTAATATCCTTCATAGCGGCTATAACGTAATAAGTAGTTTTTTTTGCGGGATTTGAGCGAAGTGTCGACTTTAGATATTCACAACTCTTAACTCAGTTGTGCTACAGCACCCATCTTTGGATATGTGTTAGTCAGATATGTTTTCTGAAATTTGATCTCCAACACAAACAACAAAACAATCAATTCTGTGAAAGGCTCTTATTTCGAAACTGAACTTCCGCAGAAGTTCGTTCTTGGGTGCGTTGTAATCCACATTATTATTATTAACTTTCTTGGCCACATTGAACCATTTGAGTTTTCCATGTACACTTTTTCTTTGAAGGTTGTATTGTTTGATTTTGTAATCCACATGTAATAAGCTTTTGCGATATGTAACTATCCGTGATCTAAATAAATGGGTTTAGTTTATATGGATTGATATTTATTATGATTTTGGTGACGGTTGTTGGCAGTTAAGTTCCGCAGGAAAGTTCGTGCGCTGTTGCCGCATTCACTGCCTGGTTAGCGCTGTCTCGGCACAGAGCATGTTCAAATTAAATGTATTTTTTTTCACATTTCCCAACAGCTTTTCTCAAAAGGGCTTTGAACCTTCAATGGCAGCTTTTTTTTTTCTATTCATAATTTCATAAAATACCATACAGTATTTACATGACGAACATCTTGGAAAATTATCAGTTATCGTCATCTGATTGAATGTGATAATTCAAAGTAAAATGTTGTGTGATCTCATCCTCACTATCTGAAGAGCTGTTCAAATCATTTTTTATTAGGGGTTCGACTAGGTATTTCTTGAGACAGAGATGATCTTTTTCCCAGTATTAATCTTCAATTTTTATAGCGTGCCCGATACATTTCTTCCATAACTCAGCTGGTACCGATGTTAGGGCCTCGTCACAGAGATCATTCAGCACCATCTCACCGTTTCCTTTCTGTTCTGCATTTGCCTGGTTTACTTTAGCCACTGTATTTTTTAGATAGGCCCATATCAACTCAATTGCATTAAGTTCACTATGGGCAACTGGTAACCAATTCCACATTAGGTCATAATTCCTTCGTAATTTGGTCTAATTTTCTTTCTGGGGTTTTAAAGTGAGGTTTGGCATGTTCGATGAGCGCGGCTTTTGTTAGAGACTTGGAAGTTATCTGCATCTCCAGGGGGGAGAATATTTCTTTTAACTATCCATGATATGATGTTGGCCTACAACCAGCTCATCGTTTCATTTTTTGTATCGGGGTTCAGCATCGTGTGATATGGAGCCCGATCGATAACAATTGCGGACTTGTTCGGAATTATGGTTAAAACCCTCCTAAGCCATTCTTCAAAATGAATAGCGTTCATCTCCTGATGATAGTCGCCCATCTCCTTTTTTTTCCAACAAAACACTAACAAGAAGCCTTCCTCACTTCCTATATGTAGAATTATAGTCCGTTTACTGGCGCCGGAAGGAACTTTGAAGCCACCTCGCCAACCAATCATTTCTTGAAGCTGCCCTCGATATTGGTCTCAATTTGAAAATTCACAGTTCAATGCTTCAATAATGTTTTCTTGCCAAGCGAATTTCATTGAATGGTTTTGACCTCACCAGGTTTCGTCCGTGTAAAAGATTTTGTAGCCTTCATTTCGGAGTCGTCACATTCTTCTGAGAAATGTGTGGTGAGATGCAGCAATGGTAGTCGATTCCATCGAAATTGGCTTATTATTCAATTTTTTGAACCAAAATCCAATGTACTTAACGACTTCTCGAAGTTTAGTATTTTACATTTTCGGAAAGTCTGTTTAACACTCCTCCAATTTAGTTTTCAGTTTTCCGATAGTTCGAAATAACTTTTCTAAATAAAAACTATGAATAGTTCTACATATAACTCGAATTGTAAATTGGTCAATGTGAATGGACGGGCGCCCTGCCGATAATCTTTTCCTCTTGTCTGGTCCGGGATTTTCATCCCACAAAATTTTCTGCATTCACCTAATTAACCGACCTAAAGAACACTCCAAGACAATCAGCAACTCGTTGGAGTTTGATTGAATAATTAGCTAGTACAAAATGAAACAATAAAAATAAATAAATTATATCGAAGACATATTTTGTCATCCTTGGATGAGTGGCCTTGAATAACGGAAGGATCGCATTCTTTGCCAGTGTCAACATCCACTGTTCAACTCTGCCCTTATTTGCTTCCTTTAATAAACACTAATAAAATAATTGTGTTATGGACAGACATGCTACAAGCTACAATATAATAACATACAATTTCTTTTTCTTATTCATTTTGTTACAAACTTGTGAATTCATTAGTTAATGCATGTCTACCCCTTAATATTCTCGTTTCCAACGGGGTCGGGGATGAGATGCAATGGAATTATATGTGGCAGCGCTTTAGCGTATGGCTTTTAGTACCGGGAGTGTCCGAGGACATGTTCGGCTCGCCAGTTTTGTAGCTGCTTCGAGACGGACATCCAATGAGTGAGCTACAAGTACCGTTGGGGAGGGAAGTTGGAATGTAAGGACGAGGAGTTGGAAGGTAGCGGCTGTGACCTATAGGTAGGGACCAACCCCAGCATTTGCCTGGAAGGAAGATGGGAAACCACAGGAGACCATCTTCAAGGTTGCCGGCGGGGGGATTCGAACCTCCTCGCCTCCCGGATGTGAGCGACTGCCAGCAGTCATGCCGTAACGACCACGGCTAACTCACCCGGTATATCCTTTAATGATACAAGTTCTTCCAATTCGACCTTCGATCTTCTGTAATGTGTCGGTTTTAGAATGTTCATTTAGATGGAATAATGTTTCTGCTGCATATGTGGCTTCTGGTTTTAATACTGTATTGAAATGTTCAATTTTTGCATTAATTGATAAGCATTTCTTTTTGTAAGTTTCCCATGTAAATTTTTGTGCCCTAGATAACTTGTTGGTTCTAATTAGAATTTATGCTTTCTCATTTAAGTTGTTTGTTATTAACTCTCCTAGATATTTGAATCGTGTTACAATTTTAATTTTTGTATCATTAATTTGTATTTCCTTTAATGGTGTTGGTTTTTGTGGCATGATTTCTGCTTTTTCAAATGATATCTTAAGGCCAATTTTATTTGCAATGGTCTGAAGCTCTGATATCTGTGTTTTGGCTTCCTCTAAATCTTTCGCCAATAATGCTATGTCCTCTGCAAAACCAAGACAGTTGTTTGAATTTTTCTCCCTATTTTTGTATTTGGAGGGCATTTCTTAGACCTTTTTCATATTACCATTTCCAATGCACAATTAAATAGTAATGGTGATAAGCCATCACCCTCTCGTAAACCGGTTGCGACCTCAAATGGGTCAGAGAATTCACCCCTGAATTTAACTTTTGATTTGGTGCCTGTAAGAGTTAGTTTTATGAGATTTGTCAATTTGGGGTGTAATCCCAAGTGTCTTAGAATTTTTAATAAAGATTCATTATGAATACAATCATATGCTTTTTTGAAGTCGATAAATGTTATCACCATATCTATATTCCTTTTTCTATTATAATCCATTATCAGTTCTAGGCTCATGATTTGATCTGGGCAACTTCTCCAGGGTATGAAACCTTCTTGATATTCTCCTAATTCATTTTCAAGTTGTACTTTAATTCTATTGAGAAGAATTCGAGAATTTTTTTTATAGGTAACATCCAGGAGTGAAATCCCTCTGTAATTGTTAGGGTCTGTCTTATCCCCTTTTTTATGTAGTGGATGGTTGATAGCTGATGTCCAATGTTCAGGGAATTTTCCTGTAATCCAGATGTTGACTAGTTGTTGGTGAAGAGAGATTTTTACCGAATTTTCAGCATACTTCCAAATCTCCGCAAAAGTCTGGCCTTCTCCAGGGGCTTTGAAAATCTTCATCTCATTCAGTGCTATGTAAACGTCTTTTAGTGTGGGCGGGTTAATGTTCTCTGGTGGTGTTGTTATTGGAGTAGTGTCAACATCCAATTACTGGGTGAGTTAGCCATGGTCGTTACGGCATGACTGATGGCAGTCGCTCACATCCGGGAGGCGAGGAGGTTCGAATCCCCCCGCCGGCAACCTTGAAGATGGTCTTCTGTGGTTTCCCATCTTCCTTCCAGGCAAATGCCGGGGTTGGTCCCTAACTATAGACCACAGCCGCTACCTTCCAACTGTCCTTCTGAACGGTACTTGTAGCTCACCCATTGGGTGTCCGTCTCGAAGCAGCTACAAAAACTGGCGAGCCGAACATGTCCTCGGACACTCCCGGTACTCAAAGCCATACGCTAAAAAAAAAAACTAAAAAAAACTTCCAATTGAAGAAATTCTATATGTTCTTCAAAGTTTAGGAGTTTCTTAAAATATTTAGCCATAATTTGTGCATTATCCTGGTTGTTGTGGGCCAATTTACCATTTTCATCTTTTAACAATAAGGTAGGTGCTTCATATTTTTTCAGAGGTTGTTTAAAGATTTTGTAATAATTTCACGATTGTGAAATTTTGAATTCCTCTTCAATTGATTGTAGGGTGTCAGTATGATATTGCCGTTGTATTCTTCTTAAAGTTTTAGTTGTTTCTTTTCGTTGTGTAACTAAATTTTGAAAAGATGTTTCAGATTTTTGGGATTGGTGTATCAACCACGCTCGGTGCCGTTTTTCAATCATCTTATCACATTCATTATTCCACCATTGATGTTTTTTCCACGGTTCAATTGGAGCCAGGTCTTTGGCTATTTGTTGTAGGTTGTGAACCAAGTTTTCGAGTTTATCAGTTATTTTAATGTTTCCAGTTGCTTTTTGGTACTGTTCACTATTGATTAACTGGATAGGATCTATTGTTCGTTTAGTTTTGGGGCTCTGCTATAACTAACTAAATTAATTGAAAAACAGTCTTTTGTTTCTTCGGAGCTCATCAAGTAGATAACCTTAAAAGAAAATTATTATGCCGTTGCTTACAGTAAAATGTTTCTTAAAATTTATTTTACAACTAATTTTATAAAAATTTGATGAAAGCAAGCTGTGTTGTTCACGGTAGAATTATTTTATAAAATCCGTGGATGTATCAGGATCGCCATCTACCGATAAACTTCTGAACCAAGAATCAGCTGTCAACACACATTGGTTTGAGAGTATGGCTCCAACAAACAAAGCAAAAATTGCAAACATTGCTGCTTTAGCTGCAATTACATATCGTACAGTGGTAAAAAGGAAGAAAAGAAATGCTAGGAAGTCCTGGACTCAGGAATTTACAAAAAGAAGAGAAGAGTAGAGGAATGCTGTCCTTGGTCGAAAATAAGTTGAGGTTAGAAGATCAGAATTCATATAGGAATTTTCTAAGAATGGAGGAAAGCAGTTTTAAAAAACTCCTAGATCTTGTTGGTCCCAAAATTATTCGACAGGACACTAACATGAGGCAAGCCATTTCTCCCGAAATGAGACTGCAAGTGAGTTCGAAGCCCGTTTATCTACGCCTTCACATCAGCCTGGCTTGTGTTTGGTCGAATTTGTGAAACATATTCAGGGATTGAGATTTCTGCCTCCCTTCTTGTATTTCTATTGTGGTATATGGGCGTTTTAACCTCATACAAACACTGATATTTCTGGTACTCGTCCAGTAAAACACTAACAGCTTCCTTAGTCCAGCCGGAGCCTGCCATTTTCGAAATGTTTGTTTACAAGCGAGCTTCACAATCTTCTCACCACGTGGCGCTAGCATCATCTTCATGTCAGCTTCCCTGATTGGTTCATTTCGTAAAATTAATTTTACCGAATAGAACATGTCCTATTTTATGGAAAGTTTTATCAAAGGTTTTATAAAACTTGAATTTGACCGTGAGCAACAGAAATTTTATAAAATTAAATTATTGTACAATAAATTTGAAGGAAAATTTTACCGTGAGCAACAGGCATTAGGTGCTAGAGACAGTCATCTTTTATAGGACCATTCTTTACAGATATAGTAAGTGCAAATAAAATATTTTACCACACAGTATTTAATGTGAAGTGATACTAATATTACCTACATGCTTAAAAGTAGCCTGAAGGTCAATGTCTACATTATAGAATATCCTTCATTTAGAACTGTTCAGGATTTTTAAAAAAATAAGTTTTTTCATATAATTTTCTGGCTAACGTGTAGTTACAGTTAACTTGTAGTTTTAACATGGCTTTGTGAAAGTGTGTTATTAATATGTGTTTAAAATTCAGTGTTGTCTAAATTGCTCTGTTCATTTCCTGTTCAGCATTGTTGTTGGTCGTTTTCTTCCAGGGCGAATGCTGTATTCGTTAGTGCATTGTACCTGATTCATCAGACCAACATGATTATGGTGACTGTGAAGAATAAGTGTGAATAATGTACCAATTTTGGCCAATAGTGAGGCATTCTAAAGATGTTGAAGTGTTATAAAGCAAAAGACTTTTGTTTCAAGACTTCTCAGCAAAGGTCCCTTTGTGCTCATCTTTGGAATGCATACCTGTTTAGTCCAATGATCCTGTGAAATAGTAGCATATTTAATTGCAGCAGATAGATAATTTTAAATCTGAAGTTGGAATATAGAAATTATTTCCTCATTAGTTTCTTGTACTCCATTTATAGATGGACTGTTACTTCGTAAGTCAAGCCATAGATACTTGCGATAATGGAAAAATATATTTTAGTGTTATAGGAAGCATTGTAGAGACAGTATTATTATTTAAGTTTGAGGAGATTATCGAATAAAAGCAGTCGTTTACTGGAGTCAGTATGTGGGAAGTACAAATATTTTGCACAAGTACCAAATATTTAAGGGTATGCCATTAGCATTTCATTTGTAGTGTTACATTGTTGATAGGTGTAAGATGTGAAAAGGATTACTTATCTTAAGGGAAATATTGTCTAAGGATGCTATTGAAGATGCTGATTAGCCGGTCATCAGTCAATATTGCAACATGGCCACATGGTGATCACACCTTCACTATAACAACTGTTACACCATAAATAATGCTGTTCATGCTAATGAAGTGGCTTTTAGTTAATGAATGAAAATCCACAGCCTGCTTCCAGTCTCCGACCGGGTCAGGAATGGAATGAATGAAGCCCGTATCTAGCGGCGAGGATATGAACTGTGCCGGCTGCCGAGGCCTGACGCACCTTTTAGTTAATCCCTTCTTTTATTGATTAGTGATAGCTTGATTGGAATTCATTAGGAGCCTCTTTTTGCTCCTAAATGGCCCTGGTTTTATGTGCTTCCTTTCATCATCAGTTCATAGGTTGATTGAAGCTGCTCTAGGAAACAGTCTAAACCAAATTCTATGAATTAGGGAAACAATTCCCTATGCCCCTTCGTGCCCAAGTTAAGGTAATGTTTATTTGTACATAATTTGTGCAGGTATATTGCTATTGTTCTAGGGCTAGATTGGTAAATGTACATGACATGTACAGCAAAATTCAATATTTACATTCCCACTCTCACCTTCAGCTATCATAATGTTTTATTTGTCTGTCCATTTTACCTCTCTATAATAATATTGATGAATGACATGGGATGACAAATGGAGGTTTCAGATATTAGTTTGTGTATTGTACAAATAGTTCAAGCTATTTAGATGGAAGGTAGAGATATAACATATCTATCGCAAGTGGGACGAATCCATGTCTTCGTATCTAGTCTCCGCTGCTCTTCTATATGACTAATACCATATTAAATGGTATGTATGATTGATTGTATGTCCACCTTATTGTTATCCTATATAGATTTATATAACCTTTTTGTCTTCCGAGTTCGTCCTGCGATTTCTTCCTCAACATATCCTGATGTTTTCTTTTTTACTTTTCAGTCTTCCTGTCATGTGTTAGTTTAGTTTTCATTCCATCCTACATAGTCCTATATAAGACAGAAGATATCACTGAAAATATGCCCCCCTCTGCTACACACTGTTCTGAGCAATACAAGATTTGGTGTGGCCCACCCTCTTGATGAGACTAGGAAGTGTAAACAAGTTCACTGGGGGCAATAGCATTAAGTAGCTATTGATTGGATTGATAGCGTGAATACCTACCTTTGAAGGGATGGTGTTTCTGGCAGTGGAAATTGCCTATGCTCTTTATGTATTTTTTCCTTTTATTTCTCCCTCTGCCTGCACCTGCCTGTCAATGTATTAATTTGTCCTTTATCTGTGCTTTTATCTTGTTTTTCCTGTCTGTTTGATTGCATGTTCATATTATGTTTACCTATATAGCTTTATAAGTAGGTAAAATATCCAATTTTTGAACAGATAATAGTAATAATAATTATTAGTAATCATATGGACTCAACTCTACCTGGGTAGATCTCTCAAGTGGAACCCTTTAGCCAACCTACTCTCCTACTTTAATGTTCTGCTTAGCCTGCCAACTGATAGAGACACCAGAACTCATATCTTGTAATCACGTAATGTGATGCGAGGGATATTTTACCAGCTGGCATTGTACAAGTCGGTGTGCTGTGGATTTTGTCCGCCCTACTAAAAACCCACTTCCTCAACCGAGAATTGAACCCACAATGTTAGGGTGATGAGGCGGATACTCTTCCACTGATCCACTGAAGAAGCTTTAGAAAATAGTATTAAATATGCAGTGATGTACAGTATACAGCTCTCTCAGGGATGGTGGGAATTTTACCTGGGAGAGTCTGTTTGTTGGCTCGGGATTGAAGGGTTGATGCCATGCCTGCCACCACATGCATTTCATCCCATGATCCGTGTGGTAGTGGTGGTTAGAGACCATGGCCACTATGTTCAGTACAGGCATCCACAAGGAGTTTGAGGATTGCCAAGTTTGGTATTGATCCATCTTTTTTCTCTGTTGTTCTCATGAGGCTGAGTGAACTCTGGGTGTCTGTGTAGCACGCTGTACGTATGGTACTGGTGTATAGCATAATGATATAAAATTGTGTATTTGGATCTTTTAAGGCCTTTTTTTATGATCTGATGTACCGTACTCTGTTTAAGTTAACTATGTACAGGGTCATTATCTATGTGCGTTCCGATAAACACTGCAAGCTAAGACGGCTGTGACTGGCGCAGATTGCCTGTATGCGGTTCAGCCGGTGGTTGGCGCACTCCGCTGACTCCTATGGTTAGTTCACACGTGTTTTGTCATTCATATGGACGTATATTTGCAAAGCTTAGACGTTAGTGTTGCACGTTTAGTGAGTATTGTGATTACTGTGATTGTTGGTCGTGCCTGGACACCAATTCACTTTGCGTGAACGTGTGTATATCCATAATTCGAATAATAAAAAAGTTGACAGACAGAACAAAAATTAGATGAGATTGTTGTCCATTCTTTCATCAGAAGATGTCAGGTGTGTGTTACCAGAGACGGAGGACATTTTCAGCATCGCCTATGAGCTCTGTAAGTACACATTATTGAACATGTTTGATAAGTGTGAAAGTGCGCGCCAACCCTGGGCTGAACTGGGTACGAGTGCCCACAATCTGCGCCAGTCACTGCTGGCTTAGCTTGCCGTTGGCACTGAAATTACTTGTGCAACATTGGTATAAGCATTATTCTGAGTATAAAATGGCACATATCACTGTAAGAACATTCACAAATAAATTTTTTCACCATCTCTGAATTCGTACCAACTAAAGTTTCAGCAGCTTATACCGATTAATTGAAGTCGCTGGAGTTTAGCTGGTTCATTTTTATTTCAACCGAATGCCCTTCCTGACGCCATGCGATTTTTAGGTGAAAATTACTCCCTACTGTCAGTGGTTCAAATCCCGGCCACCTGGGTGAAAGATGAGTGCATCCTGTTCCTCCTTTCATAGCAAGATCTAAATACTCCATGGCAGCAGCACCATCATGCTTTTCTCTCTGAATTCCTTTGAACTACAGTATTCTTAATTAAAGCTAAAAACTTATTGTTATAATTATGGCATAAGAGAACATACGACCCTCATAAACTAATAAATAACAAGGGATACACAGAACGAACTAGATATATTAAAATAACAGATGATCTAGAGGAAATAGTTCCCGAATTGAAACAAATAGCTGAACAAGTAGCCCCAATAAATCCAAGGAAGAAACACCAATGGTGGAACGATGAGTGTGATAATGCAGTGGAAGATAGACATCAAGCCTGGTTACGGTATCAGAGTCAAAAAACAGATGAATCACACTTGGATCTCATAAAACAAAGGAAGATAACTCAAAAAATAATACGAGGGGTTAAACGGCTATACCAAAAGGATATACTTCTGATGATCGAAACAAATAGCGCGAAAACAAACTCAAGAGATTACTACAAAATTTTTATCAAACAACTACGAAGATATGAACCTCCAACATTAATGTTAAAAGACAAAAATGGCGAGTTAGCTCATAGTAATAAAAGAAATACAGAAATTTTAGCAGAAACATTTAACAAGTTGCTAAATTGCGAAGATCCACCAGAACTGCTTCAAATAAATACAGACACCACTATTAAAACACCATCAGAAAACATAAATCCACCCACAATCCAAGAAGTCTACAAAGCGCTGAGAGAGCTCAAAAACTACAAAGCGAGTGGAGAAGATCAAACATTTGCAGAATTGTGGAAATATGCAGCAGAACCAGTAAAGATTTCATTATACCAATGCATAGTGAACATTTGGATCAAAGAAGAACTGCCAGACCATTGGACTACTGCTATAATACATCCATTACACAAGAAAGGAGAAAAATCAAATCCTGACAACTATCGAGGAATTTCCCTTTTGGATATTACATATAAAATCATGTCACGAATTCTATATAATCATTGTAAAGATCAATTAGAACTGGAAATAGGAGAATATCAAGGTGGATTTCGGCCATGGCGAAGCTGCCCTGAACAGATAATCACCTTAAAATTAGTAATGGACTACTACAAACGTAGACAAAAACAGCAAGTCATAACCTTCGTAGACTTCAAAAAAGCTTATGATTGTATACATAGATCTTCATTGCTGAAAATACTAAGGAATTTCGGACTTCATCCCAAATTAATAAAAATTATAAAACTAACTCTAACAAACACCAAATCTAAAGTAAAATTCAGAGGAGAAATATCTGAACCGTTTACGATTAAAACAGGATTAAGACAAGGAGATGGTTTATCGCCTCTACTTTTCAATTGTGCTTTGGAATATGTAATGAGGGAATGGTACAGGGAAAATCCTAGGAACATAAGAATTGGAACCAAGAAAGATCAAATAGACTTAAATTGCTTGGGATTCGCAGATGACTTAGCGTTACTGGCTAATAATATTCAAGAAGCCAGAAATCAAATAATAAGCCTACAAAATATACCACAAAAAATTGGACTTCAGATATCATTTGAAAAGACAGAGATAATGGTAGCAAATCCACTTGTAATCAATCACATAACAGTAAATAACAAGAAAGTTAAAATAGTGAAACAATTTAAATACTTAGGAGAAATTGTAACTTACAACTTGGATGAGAAACCTGCATGGCAAGAAAGAACTAATAAAATGATAAAAGCCCAAAAATTAACATGGTCTACATATAAAAGAAAATGTCTATCAATCGCAACAAAATTAAAACATTACAAGACGGTGGTTCAACCAGAGGTGACCTATGGAAGTGAAACTCTTTTTAAAGTTACTCAGAAAAACAGAATCGACAAAATTTTAAAAGTAGAAAGAAGAATAGCTAGAACATGCATAAATAAAAAATATCAGAAAGATGGACAGTGGCGGATAGTACCAAATGAAGTGGTATACAGAGAACTGAAGCCTATCACTGATACTATTCGGAAGAAACGGCTTTGTTTCTTTGGTCACATCATGAGTACACCAGAAACCAGGTTATCTAGAAAAATTGTAGTGAAACTTTGGAATATGAAACAACAAGTAGGATGGATTAAGGAAATTAGAGAAGATATGAAAGAATTGGAAATAACCTTGGAAGACTTGCAAAACAAAACAACAAAATTAAAAAAACTGAGAGATATAAAAATAAGATTTCAGGCTAAAATAGGCAAACGCAATGCAGTAAAAAGGGTATTTACAGATGAGGAACGCCTGAGAAGATCAGAGCGAATGAAGAGCTACTGGGCGACTCGGAAAGGAAACTTACCGAAGAAGAGGACCAAGAAATGATTGACTGAAGTGGTCCAATGAGGCCGTAAAAGAAGAAGAATTATGGCATAGCTAAAATGCTCACAGATTTTTGTAGATCAAAGTTATATAAAATGTTACATGCAACTTCCAGCTGCATGCCTTTGCAGTGTAGTGGGTAGCATGTCTGACTAGTAAGCTTATTGGTGGATCAAATATCACATTTCTGTACACTTTTTTTTGTATTAAAATCAATTTCTCTCCCAAATTCTTGGGGTGGTAATGGCTGTGTTTATTAACAACTATGCAGATGTGTTGGGGTCAGTCGAGAAAGCAATCAAATGTGAAAAGATCTCTATAGAGGAGGCAAGAAATCATGCAGAAAATGAAGAGAATCTATTATATTATTCTTACAAAGGAGAAAGACGAAAAAGAACAGGAAGAGGCTGGACCTATTTAGAACTGATGGAAATGAGTTCTTTATGTAACCTAGCTAGGATTAAAAAGAAACACTGGATTAAAGCAGTTAGGCCAAATTAATGATCAGATGGAACACATGTATTATTATTAGGTATAAAAGAATCTGTTGTGCAGTGCAGAACCAGAACTTCAGAACCATTTACTTTCTAGTATTTAGGTGCTTCTTGTCTCCAAAAAAGTTAAGATAGTCATATCTTATTTGCCTACTTGCATTCTTCCAGCTAATCGTGGTACAGAAGAAATTCTTGCCGTATAACACAATCTCATAGATATACCAGAAATAAGATGGCTTGGGTATAGCTATTCCAGATGGTTCACCCATGATTGTATAAAGGTTCATTTCGTGTTAGTTGTAGTTTTATTAGTCCTCTTTTAAAACCATAACAACAGTGCTCTGCCTAAAAGAGGGTTGACCAATGTTATGTATTTATGTATGTTTTCCTTCATTCAATTATACAATAAACCACAAGCTTCAATGTTATTGCTGTTGACACTTATGTAATAAAACTTGCACAGCATTTTTCTGGATCTTTCTTTTCAACTTTATGACCATGCATTATCCATACCATGGGTTTTATCCTAGTATACTGTCTTACAATGGCTGAAGATGCTATTTTTGTAGTGTTCTAATGGCTGGAAGCATACGCAATTTTCTGCTTGATTTATGATTTTGATATGAATCACAATGTTTCTGGTACTTTGTAGTGTGCAACACTCCAGCCAAGAGCAGAACTCTTAATTTCTTGAAGGTTATGAATGGTTTGTACAGGTGGAGAAATACAACATTCACAATGAAAAATATTTGGTGCATGTGTGATATCTTACAGTAAACTGCTGCTTCAATACACGCATTTTATATAAACTGCTGTCCTTAATAGAATTGATCAGTCAAGATAAGAATTAATCCAACAGTTGATTTCTTTTAGGAAATTAATTAAAACTACTGTAGTTTGTGTGTCAATTCTTCATGTCTTTATGTAGGACTGTGATAAAATTTACAAGATGACAGAAGTTGTTGTGAAGATTTGGTGTATGAACTTGTTTGTATGGTTATTTTTAAGGACAGTCGATAACTCTTTGTGCACTTTTTATCACTTTTCCTCAAAGAATGAGTGCTGTCTTGGTAACTGTTTCAGCCAAGTCCCAACGGTGGGTTTACATGAGAACCTTCACAAAGGTGTCAGGAATTATACCTATAAATATATATCATGGGGTTACACTACTCATTCCTTTTGAGTTTTGGATCTAAGCTTGTCAATTAAACAAAGAAAACTGTGCAGCCGCCAAGAGTGAACTCTTTCTTTGTTTGAGCAACTGTACATTGTAAAATTTCAGAATGAAACTTGGTGAGTATTTTTGGGTTTATTAGCAAGTGATGGTGTTATATTGTGTTTCGTTTATAGATAACAGAAAAAATAAAAAATATATATATATGAGGATAGGGAGGGGGGAGGGGAGGATTTTAATTGAAGAGCATTTTTACTTCAAAATATAATTATTAATGGAATTTTTATATATTTTGTTGGTTTTTCAGAATGTTGTACAGTCATATCAGAGTGGAGGCTCAGAGAAGGTTTTGTATCGTTTGTTTAAAGAAATACATTCCTCGATTAGAATGTGTCATCTCTGTTGGTATTGAATTGAATCAAGATCTATGGAGAGTTTGTGGATTCAGGTTACTTTTTCATATTTATGAATTATATTGTATATACTGTACTGTAGGTGTAAGTATTGTACAATATGTAAAAATAAAATAAAAATGAGCTTTGTGGAAGAGAAATGGTTAGTTCAAACAGCTAGTATATGTTATAAGGGTTACAATTCTACATTTTGTACATTGAAGATGAATTATATGTACAAAAATATATACTTGTGCAGCTATATGATGTTACTGTATTTAAAAATTTATAATATTCAGATAATAAAATAAAAAGTCAGTGTTTTAAATTAATGTTTCATTTTTTTTTTAAATTTTGTTGATAATTTTACCTGGGTTACTCAAAATGTACAGTTGGAATCTGCAGTTGTGGATTGTTGTATATTTAAGTTATCCTGTTGATATAGTGTTTTTTCCAAAATGAATAGTCAAGGTATATTAAAAAATAAATAAAGATCCCCCACACATGGTCATGTCCGCTTGTTGCAGAAATTTTCTTGACTGAAAAATATGTTGAACTTGCCTATACATCTCTCAAATGGGTCATGCTTGGAGTGTCGCACTCTGTTCTTTTGGAAAGCAAATTTTATAACTACCTTAGTAAACTCCTATCTTTTTATACAGTATTTATATTTTGATTTAACAATCTACGTTTCATCCCATGCACATTCTGCACCAGATAAACAATTTTCTGGTAAGCATCTAATAAAATCTCCCGCTGTCGGGGTAGACGTTCTTAGTTACATAAACTACTGCAAGTCACCGGCTTCGGTGGCGTAGTTGGTAGCATACTGAGCTTCTATGCCCAAGATCGCGGGCTCAAACCCAGCCGAAGTCGTTCGATTTTTTAAGAGCGATAATCCTTGAGTGTGCCTTCCTTAGGAGGGGAAGTAAAGCCGGCGGGCCCATGTCATAGATTTATGGCATTTAAGAGAACCTCCCACTAACTACAATTGTATGAAGCTAAATTTGTAGGTTAGATTTGATTAACGCTCTTTAAGTTCCAACGTTCGTCGCCAGATGCTGGTGGCGGTGACATCTAGTAGCCAAGTTCAAAGCTAGGTGTTGTTGATGTTGGTATTTAGTAGCAAAAGTAAAAAAACTGCATGAAATTGATCGACTGCAGTCCTTACCTGAATTACAGATAACACACACTAATACAGCTATCACAATTAGCACCGGTCATCAGACAGATTCTACACACACCCAAAATACTCGGGGCTACATGACCGAGTTGTGGCAGTCCCTAAACTGAGGAACCAACCAACTACTGCAAGTCACCCCACCACCAGCACTCGTTTCCAAATCTTAGATGAAGAGGGTGCAAGTTGTAACTTCCTGGATATTGTAGAGATGTCCATGTTTTTATGCAACTTACATTATTTGCTCTTTAAACGTAGAATGACTGGCTGCGTGGCTCAGCGGTAACGTTCTCTCTTGTTAGGTCCAATGTTGCAGGTTCGTATCCTGGCGCAATCAGGTTGCGCAAATGCGGGGGAGCTGTGTCGGGGCAAAATTCCGGCACCTCTGCGTCTCTAAAAGCCAGAGTAGTTAAAAGGGACGTAAAACCAATAACATTATTATCATTATTAAAAGTAGATTATTTGATTCTTGTCATGTTTCCCCCCGTTTGCTATGTATAAGGGTGATTTAAATATAAACCAACATTAATTTTTTAATAAAAAAACATACCGCTGAAGGCTAAAGAAGTGATGTACAAGACCTATTACTTCCTACCAGAAATGACGTATGGAGCAGAAACTTGCCCGATGACGAGGAGAGATGAAAAAATACAGGCAGCCGAAATGAAATTCCTGAGAAGTATGGTACAGAAGACTCGGAGAGATAGTGAGGAATTATGACATTTAATAGAAAGTGAATGCACAGAAGCTGAATGATAAGCTGGAGCAGAACTGATTGAATGGTATGGACATGTGAAAAAGATGAATTATGAAAGAATGTCAAAACAAGTGATGGAGAGATGGATGACTGGAAAGAGAAGACTAGGAAGACCTAGAGTTGGTGGCATTCCTGGCTTAGATCTCCATTGGTTTGCACCCATATAGGAGGAGCATTCGATTGTGGCGACGAGTGGGTGAGAGATTTCACGAGCCCTTCATACAGGAACGCCACCAACAGCAAGGAGGTTAAGGCATGTTTTAGGGTGGGATCATGTTTGGTCGACGTACGTCTCTAATTGCTATCCACGGTAACATGACTGGTCTGGTGTACAGAGACAACATCCTCAAACCTGTTGTTACAGGTTTTGCTGCTACAGTAAGTGAGGGCTTTACACTAATGGATGATAATGCTCGCCCCATCAAGCTAGGGTGGTCGGTCATTTTCTTTAGATGCTTGGCATACAGGGAATGGAGTGGCCTGCATATTCTGTGGACATGAATTGGATTGAACATGCATGGAAAGATCTCGAGTACAATTTCGCACCGTCCCAGTCTCCCAACAAACATTTAGCAACTGATTTAAGCTGCTATCAAAGAGTGGAATAATCTGCCCAAACCAGGTTGGATCCATTGCTTCTCAGTATGCCCATCGTCTGCAAGTATACTTTCTGTCTCTTTTGCACAGCAGATTGTGTGTTGTTTTTCTTTGTATGTAGCCTATATTGTGTATAATGTGATCATATGCACATAGAAAAATAAACAAGTCACTAAATCGCAATATGCAAAACTTTTTTTGAGCACTGTAATAACAGAACTGTACAAGTTATGTTGTAACTTTGATGGTTTTGTTCTTGTTTATCAAGTATGCGGTTCTATGTATGTAAGATGCTGCCACCTGCCCTTTTATGCTTTCAGTTTGTTTAAAACTCGCGCCATGTTCACACATGTTTAGTTTGCGCTGTTCCGCTATTGCCATCCATGTACATCAGTTCGTTATTATTATTAAACTCACATCAGTTCGCTTTGCTTATATATCTCTGGTTTCCTTATATCCTCTTACAGGTTATGGACCCAGATGCGCGTGACTAAGTGCGTAAATAACAAATCATAATTATTCGTAAAAACGCGCCAGTAGTTAACCTCAAAAATGAACGCCGGAAGTATTGGGTGAATTGAACCCCTCGGTAAGGACAATTTCGACACGTGGGCCGTGCAGATGCAGGCTATCCTCATTACGGGCGATTTGTGGGAATTCATCGGCGGGAATTCTACGAAACCAGAACCAGCGGCTGGAAATGCAAACGTGGCGGTAATTCAAGAGTGGGACAAGAAGGATCAAAAAGCTCGGTCGCTGATCATTTTGTCGATGTCGCCAAGTGAAATAAAGCAAGTCAAGAATTGTGTCACGGCACGTGATACATGGCAACGACTGAAACTGATCTACCAATCCCAGGGACCGGCTCGGAAGGCGACCTTACTGAAAAGGCTAACCTTACAAAAATTGGCGGACGATGGCGACATGCGTGACCATCTGAACGATTTCTTCGACACCGTGGACAAATTGGGAGATATGAACATCACGATCAATCCGGAATTGTTGACAGTTGTCAAGATTCTGCGAACTGGAAAAGGGGAAGACCGAAGAAACTTTTTCAAACAAATCTCCAAGATTTGGAGGAGCAAGAAGAAGACGATGAGATTTTTCTAGCAGAGATTCCATTCAAGGAGGCAATAAACAGGACCAAACTCTAACGAGTGGCATGGTGCCATGGTCATGGAAATGGAATCTATCCTGAGAAACAATACATGGGTGCTGGTGGATCCTCCCCGTGATGCCAAAGTCATCGGATGCTGGATGGTGCTGCGCGACAAACTAAAACCTGATGGAACACTTGAGAAGAGGAAGGCCAGGCTGGTGGCTCAAGGTTTCAACCAGGAGTATGGAATCAACTACTTTGACACGTTCGCACCGGTGGCGCGAATGGAATCAATTCGATTGATGGTTTGTCTCGCTGCCAAGCTCGGTGTAAAAATCAGACAGTACGATATCACAACGGCTTATCTGTATGGTGACTTAGACGAGGAAATATTCATGAAACAACTGAAGAACTTAGGGAGATGTTAGAGAGCATTGTGATGTCTGGAACTGATGACGAAACCAAGGAGAAGGCCAAGAACATGCTTCGCCAGTTGCAGGGAGGCGACAAGGTCTGCTTACTACAAAAATCACTGTACGGATTGAAACAGGCCGGTAGAAACTAATATGCTAAGCTGCGTGAGGTCTTGAGGAGGTGCGGTGCCAAACCAACCGCATGGGATCCGTGTCTATTCCAAATTGGTTCCGGAAATAACATAACTTTGATTGCCGTTTATGTTGACGACATGATGGTGCTGTCAAAATACAAAAAGACGATCGCCGAGATTTCCAGAGTCCTGAGTGAAAATTTCAAGGTCAAGGACTTAGGATTGGCCAAACACTTCCTAGGCATCGAACTAATCCAGGAGACCGGATGTATAGCCATGCAACAGCAAGGTTACATTGAAGAGCTTCTCCAACGCTACGAGATGGCCAACTGCAACCCTGTAGTCACCCCACTCGACCCTGGAACGAAGTTGAGCAAAAATGAGAATCCCAGTACTGACGAGTTGAAGTTGCCTTACCGCGAATTGGTAGGCGCACTGACATATCTGTCGACAACTACACGCCCGGACATTTTGTTCGCTGTCAGCTACCTGGGACAGTTCAACAATTGCTTCGGAGTCGAACATTGGAAAGCTGCCAAGAGAGTGCTGCGGTACTTGAAGGGGACTTCGAACATCGGGTTGATCTACGAAGCAGACACCGAACCGATCCAAGGATTCGTCGACGCCGACTGGGGAAGCTGCCAAGAAGATAGGAGGTCCTACACGGGGTACGTGTTCCTGCTCGGCGGATGCCCTATATCGTGGGACTCGAGAAAACAAAGAACCGTGGCCCTTAGCACCACGGAGGCGGAGTACATGGCGTTGTCAGAGAGCGCCAAGGAAGCTGTGTACTTACGTCGATTTCTGCTAGAGTTAGGCTTCAAAGACTTAGCCGCTATGTTCATCTTTTGTGATAATCAAAGTGCAATTAATTTGGCAAAGAACGTGATGTATCACAGTAGAAGCAAACATATTGATATCAAACATCACTTTGTTCGTGAAGTCTTTGAGTGTAAATTTTTTGTTCGCACATGTTTAGTTTGCGCTGTTCCGCTATTGCCATCCATGTACATCAGTTCGTTATTATTATTATTAAACTCACATCAGTTCGCTTTGCTTATATATCTCTGGTTTCCTTATATCCTCTTACAAGTTAAACTATTATTTTGGATCTGAAGATAACCACTAGATTAACAAAACAAAATTTCTCTCTTATATTACAGTGAATATTTTATGATTAACTAGTTGTTTCTTTACAGCAGTGGTTCTGAACCCGTAGACGTCTGCGGACCACTCAGCCTAAAATTGAATCATGTACGGACCACCCCCTCCCCCCAAAACACATTAGTTGTAACCCTTCCTAAATAACCCTTATTTTAAAGATCTTTCAATCCAAATCCTGATAGTCATCGCCGCGAATACATTTGGACGATTCTCATTCAACGCACGTCGTTTCCAAAATCCCCATTTATTGGCCACTTTTTTTATACGTGCTGGTTGACCCGCAGACCACCGGTTAAGAACCACTACTTTACAGCAATGTTATAAAGCCGTCTTTTTTAACATTTTTGAATACTTTCATATGCAGGGTGGATGAGGTATGACTAGGCAGTCAGTAGCATTATTCCCCTGGTCAGGAAGTGCCGAAAGACGTGAAAAATGCATAGTACTAGGTGTGTGGATTAGCAGGGAAGAAATTCAGATGAGGATTGGGAAGGAGGTGGCCGTGGCCATAAGTTGGGAACCATTCTGGCATTTGCCTGGAGTAAAAGTAGGAAACCATGGAAAACCACTTCCAGGATGGCTGAGGTGGGAATCGAACGCACCTCTTCTCAGTTTTCTCTCACAATGCTGAGTGTACCCTGTTACAGCCCTCAGACCAGAAGTAAATTTCTTGCCAGAGCTGGGAATTGAAACTGGACCTCCGGGGCGACAGCCAAGAATGCTTGCCGCTGCACCAGGAAGTGGTCATGGGAAAGATGAAACATCATTTTGAAGAAGTGCAGTCTAATATATTTTCCAGTATTATATACAGAATACTAATAATAGATGAACCAACCAACAGGCCACTGCTGTCAGAAGTTTCTTCAGGTAAGAAGATACCAAGATCTAACTTCATTAAATCCTGGTGTTCAAATACTAAGATTCTTCCATGAAGCTATGTGGTAAGTAAAGTAATCTTTTGCTAAACATTTCTGCAATGATGGCTTTGGTTGTCCTTATAGCAATGAACTCCTGTCAAACTGAAGTGGGTTTTCTTTCGTAATGCAATTTGTTGTGTGTTGATTAAACTATGTAAGTTCAGTTGAACTTCACTATCTCGAACCTCCATTACTCCAATTTTCGATAATTCTTAGTAATATAATTATTTCTCGAACAAACTTTCTATAATTTACATGTATTTTTTTTCTCAAAACAAAAGTTTGATGCTTTTCAGTCGGTCAACACGATTGTACCCAAATGAGATGGGTTATTCCCTAATCCTGAAAAAAAAAGTGAGATTAATAAATAATTAATTACCGTAATCTCATGTGTTTTTTTTTTTTTGTTTTTTCCAGGATTAGGAAATAACCCATCTCATTTGGGTACAATCGTATTGACCGACTGAAAAGCATCAAATCTTTGCTTACTAAGGCTTCAAACACCATAATATTTTTTTCTCTTCAAGTCAAATTTTTTGATATATCAAAGCTTAAATTATATCCCTGGCACTTAAAACTTTCTCTTTTATCTCAAACATTTTTCGTATTTTACAATTCAATTTGTCTCATTCGAAGGTTCGAATTCGAATTTTCCACCAATTAATGTAGTTGAGTCAACCGTGTGCAACTTACTTAGATATGTAAGGTAATGAAGCTGTCATCATTAAGAACATCCATTTTTAGCCTACTTTCGATTTTTGCAAAAATTTAAAGTAGCCTTATGAGATCAATACAGGGCGGAAACTTGTGTGTGTGCGTGTGTATGTGTGTGTGTGTGAGTATGTGTACACTGAATGTCTGTCCGCCCCTATCAATTCGAACACGGTGAAACCGAATTGAACGAAATTTGGTATAGAGGTAGCACTAGCAAAGGGCACCTCAGTGTCATGTTTTATATTGCCGCCATATTGACGGAAACGTAATGGCGGGCACCCAAATGTTAAAAGCTTGAATCAAATTACGACCAACCTAATCATCTGATCTCTATTAAATGTTGCAACAACATACCTTTATATGGGAAGCATCTATTGACCAAACGACAAGGTCATCAGTCCAATAGTTTGCATATGGCGGCCATGAATGTGTGCAAATCGATTCCCCCTATCAATTCAAACACGGTAAAACTGAATTGAACGAAATTTGGTACAGAGGTAGCACTAGCAAAGGGCACCTCAGGGTCATGTTTTATATCGCCGCCGTCTTGTCGGAAAGGGAATGGCAGCCACCCAAATGTTAAAAGCTTAAATAAAATTACGACCAACCTAATTATTTGATCTCTACCAAATTTTGCAATAACATACCTTTTTGTGCGAAGCATCTTTTGACTGAAATAAAAGGTCATCAGCCCAATAGTTCGCAGATAGCGGGCATGTATGTGTGCAAATCCATTCACCATATAATTCACTCACGGTGAAACCGAATTGAATGAAATTTTGTGCAGAGGTAGCACTAGCAAAGGGCACCTCATATTCATGTTTGATATCCGTATAACACATTGTATTTAAACAACCTACTACAACCAACATTCAATTATACTCCTTGAAAAGGACAAAGAGTCAAAACAATACCAATGCATTTAGAAGAAAGTAGGCTATATGTTCTTTACTGAACAGCTTGTTATTACTTAGATAAGGTAATAAAGTTTTCATTTCGAACATCCATATTATTTAGATAATGTAATGGGGGAAGGATGAGTGTGGCAAGATTAAAGTGGTTAGGTCATGCCAAGCGGATGCATCCGACCCGAACTCCAAGTCAGTATTTGGAGGTGAAGGTGCCAGGAAGAAGAGATGGATATCCTGATGATGATGATGTAATGAAGATTTCATCATTACAATCATCATCATGTTTTTCAGTCAAGCGACTGGTCTGCCCCTACAATGAGTCTTCTCCACGTTGTTCGGTCTTGTGCTATCCTTTTGACCATTTCATAATTTCGTAGGCCAGAGCTATGTAGGAAAGATCTCATGAAAGTGTTCCGTGGCCTCCCGCGAGGGCGTTTTCCAGGTATTTTGCCTTCTAGTATGTCGATCATCAGGCCACCATGTCGTAACCTGTGGCCAAGCCAGGTGGATCTCCTTCTATATATCTGGCGGATCATTTTCCGTTTTTCCTTTATTCGATCCAGCACCGTTATGTTGGTCATTTTCTCTACCCAGCTGATCTTTTCCATTCGGCGCCAACACCACATCTCAAACGCTTCTAGTCGTTTAATGTCACCTCTATTCAATGACCAGGTCTCACTGCAGTACATTGCAACTGGCCATATGTAGGTCTTAACCAGTTGTTTTCTAAGGCTGAGGGACATCGAGCGTTGACAAATTAGAGAATGCTTTCCACGGAATGCCTGCTTGGCCATGGCTATACGGCTCCTGATTTCAACTTCACCTTGTAGGTCTTCTGTGAAGATCTGACCAAGGTATTTAAAACGATTGACCTGTTGTACTGGTTCTTTATTTATGGTAATATTTAGTTCGTGTTGATGCTTACTTATCACCAGAATCTTGGTCTTCTTAAAATTGATTTTCATTTCATATTCTGTAGCTGTATCATTTAAACATTGCAACATGTTTGTTAATGTATGCGGATTTACTGCAAGTAATGCCAGATCATCGGCAAATTTAATATTCTGGATAAGTCTTCCACCAACTTTCACTCCCATATTAGAACCTTTAAAAGCCCAATTAGTTATAGCTTCAGCGAAGGCATTGAACAGTCCAGGGGACAGCAAACAACCTTGTCACACACCTTTGCGGATCTTAGCGGGTTCTGATATGTCATTTCCAAGCCGAACAACAGCAGTTTGATTTATATACAGATCAAATATTAATCTGATTAATCGATGGGGACAACCTATTTGATTCAGAAGAGGAAACAGCTTGTGCCAGCTGACTTTATCAAATGCTTTTTCGAAGTCCACAAAGCACACGTAAAGGTTTCTGTTTACACTTAACATCTTTTCTCCAAGACATCGCAAGGACCCGATTGCATCACGTATAGACATATTCTTTCGAAAACCAAATTGAGAGTTTTCTAGATACTGTTCGATGTTTATTTCCATCCTTTTCCTTAAAATCTGCAGAAGTATCTTTGATGCATGAGAGATGAGACTAATGGTCCGATAGTCACTACATTCAACTGGTACAGTCTTTTGGAATTGGAATGATGATGCTGGTGTAAAACTCCTGAGGCCATTTACCTTCTTCGAAAATTCTTGCTACCAATTTGAATATCCATTCAAGTGTACTATCCCCACTATTCTTGATTAGTTCGGCAGGAACATTGTCAATACCTGGTGTTTTACCCATGGATATTGATTTTCGAGCTTCATCGAACTCTGATCTAATAATTCTATCTTCTGCAATTGACCTGTCTTCCTCGCCACGTGTTGGCAAAAGGAATGGAATTGGTTCTGCGTATAGATCTTCAACATACGTCCTCCAGTGTTCCTTCTTGTAATTCAGGTCTGATATAGAATTTCCATGTGTATCACGGAACTGTCTAGTGCGGTATCCTTTTTGTTTCTTAGTAGTTTCCCTGATCTTTTGGTAGGCTAATTCTGTTCTTCCTTGTTTTTGCAGAAATTCAATCTCTTCGCATTTTGACTGCCACCACTCCATTTTCTTCTCCCGACAGAGTTGATCAATCTGGTTCTTTAGCATTCAGTAGTTATTTCTGCCTACTTCTGAAGAGTCGTTTTTAAATTTTCTTCTTTCATCCATCTTTAAGAGAATGTCCTGTGTGATCCATGGTTTGCGATTCACTCTTTCCACTAATCCCACATAGTCTTTAGCAGCCTTTTCGATGGAGAATTTGGCTATTGACCATAAATGATCAACAGTTTGTGAGTTGTTTGCATGTGATGATATGTTGTCATCAGTGGCTTCCTGATATTGCTTTTTAGTTCGCTCACTTTTAAATGCTTCAAGATTCCACTTCTTTGTTGGTTTTCCCTGAATCCTGCATTTAAATTTCAGTTCCGTACTCATTACTAGTAGAGAATGATCAGAACAGATGTCAGCGCCCTGATATGCCATGGATTTCTTCACTTGATTTTTGTATCTTTCCTTGACAAGAATATAGTCAATCTGGTAACGTTGATCATCACCTGGCTTTTTCCAAGTATATCTCTGCCTCTTTGGTGAGGTAAACCAAGTGTTACTTGCAACGAACCTCTCTTGTTCACAGAATTCGAGAAGACGACCACGGGAATTTCTTCTACCAAGACCATACGCTCCTACTGCAAATCCTTCTTTTCCCTCACCGATCACTGCATTCCAGTCTCCCATTATAATAATGTTCTCGCTAGCCTTTGTCTTACGCCGTAATTCTTCCAGCTTCTCATACATTTCTTCGACCTTATCATCATCACGCTGGACGTAGGCATATATACCTGCACCACAACTAAATTTACGGGTGTTGCCAGAAAACGTGCTATGATAATTCTGTTTCCAATAGCTTCAACATCCAGTAGGGCTCTTGAAGAGTTAGCATTTAGTACCAAACCTACACCGCCTTGACCATTCTCACTTCTGGAGTGCAAGACTTTGAAGTCTCCGCTTGTGAACTCTCCTTCTCTCCAACGTGTTTCAGCTAATCCTAAAATATCTAATTTATGTCGGTCTATTTCTCTTTTCAAGTTCTCTGGTTTCCCAGCTTGTAACATAGTTCGAACATTCCATGTTCCAATTTTAAAATAGGGATTTCTCCGGATAACGACCTGAGAGGCCCCATTTCCTCTCCTGCCGGGCCCGACATCATTCCTTTGAGCTTTTATTACAAACATCCATTTTTATTCCTTAAATAATGTAATAAAGCTATCATCATTACGAACAACCATTTTTTATAACTTAGTTAATGTAATAAAGATTTCATCATTATTACTCATTCAAGATTTGATTGCTGCTGAGCGTGGCTGCACCAGCTTTTGTTGTTTATTGTAGCATGAGCCCCTCGGGGCGAAGTGGAGGACACAGCGATGACAGAGTGCATACTGCCAGGGCCGGTCTTAGGGATTTCAGCGCCCTGTGCGAAATTCGATTTTGCGCCCCTCTGTGCGAGGTGGGTTGCCTAACTCTGGCAAAAATTATGAGGTATCATAAAGAAGAATCATGAAAGTATAAAATCGAAAATGCATGTACCGAATTATCGGATGAAATTAAATAAAATGAACCTACAGTACATTTACCCATTTCTTCTTCTTCTTCTTTTGAGACCACAAAGGATCACTTTACCCAACCATTAGTTCGTCGACTTGTAGGAACTGTACGAGCCTTGCGGTCCTCCCAGTACTTCTTCATGCGTATTGATCGTCTTGCCCGTTCTTCGGCGGAAAATATTCTTGTAGGAATTTTCTTCTTTGTGAGTGGAAAATGGAACGTCATATTTTTAAGTGCTGTAGTTAAACTTTTCTTATTTGCAGCATCTTCTGTTGTTAGGCCAATTTCTTTTAAGTCCTCTCTGATTTCTTTTAACCATCGGCATCCAGTTGTTGTGTTTTTTGAAGCAAGATTGTACTGCACTAGTTGTTTTAGAAGACGTGAATCTGGCATTCTCATGATGTGCCCAAAGAATCCTAGTCTTTTCTTTCGCATGGTATCAGTAATGGGTTCTAGGTTGTTATAGACCATATTGTTAGGTATTATTCGCCATTGCCCATCTTTTTTATATCCTTTATTGATACAAGTTCTTCCAATTCGCCTTTCGATCTTCTGTAATGTGTCGGTTTTAGAATGTTCATTTAGATAGAATAATGTTTCTGCTGCATATGTGGCTTCCGGTTTTATGACTGTATTGTAATGTTTAATTTTTGCATTAATTGATAAGCATTTCTTTTTGTAAGTTTCCCATGTACATTTTTGTGCCCTAGATAACTTGTTGGTTCTTATTAGAATTTATGCTTTCTCATTTAAGTTGTTTGTTATTAGCTCTCCTAGATATTTGAATCGTGTTACAATTTTAATTTTTGTATCATTAATTTGTATTTCCTTTAATGGTGTTGGTTTTTGTGGCATGATTTCTGTTTTTTCGAATGATATCTTAAGGCCAATTTTATTTGCAATTGTCTGAAGCTCTGATATCTGTGTTTTGGCTTCCTCTAAATCTTTCGCCAATAATGCCATGTCGTCTGCAAAACATTTACCCATTTACTATATTACTTGAACATGCTTTACTTGCGTTGTAGTAAGGGGATAGTCAAGGTAACACACAAAATATTGGCTGTACGCTTGCATGATGCAAAAATACTGGACTTTATTAACTAATAGGTGTTGCATAACATATTACAATAACTATTTTTCAGTTGTGATGCAAAGTGTCAACATAACAAAATCACTGCAAAAATACACTTACAGGAATCAAGCTTTACTAATTCAAACGTCTTCGACACACAGGAAAAAAAACACACTAAAACCCAAAACCTTATGAGAAGGGAGCTTTCCGTACTTCGACTGAAGTAAACTGTTTTACAAACTGGGCTAAATCGAGTGAACGCGCAACATACCGGTAGTTCTCTATTGAAATTAAAGCAAGTTTTGACAGTCTCTCTTGGCCAATTATAGCACGCAGGTAGGTTTTAATCAACTTCAATTTTGAAAAGCTACTACGTTCACCCGAAGCGACAGTTACCGGCAAGGTTAAGAGAATTCGCAAAGCTACATCGACGTTTGGAAAATCGTCAATCATATTCGTGCTGTAAATAAACTGCAACGCAGCGCGAGGGTTTTTTGCGTTTGGTGGTAGGTGTGGGCTCAAATGTTGCCACTCAGAACATAGATCCATCCCACTTATTTCAGACTCATTATTTCCACTGGAAAGCTGCTTTTGCAAGTTCAAGCAACGATCCATGAGTGGACTACTATCTTTAATAGACCCAGGCAGTACCTTTAGATCGTACAAAAATCCTCATGTTTCAGAATGCTGAATATCTATAACTTCAGTCATAATTCTAAATTTTCCCGTATTGATTATGATATATTATAAAAAATAAAAATAAAATAAAATGTATTGTAAAGTGGATATTTGTATAATATATCGGAATGCTCTTTAAAGAAAAATAATCTCTTCCTTACAGCTACTGTTAGGAGATTGTCAAAGAAACTTTTTTTGAAGAGTCGTTGTGGCTTCACTTGTTTGCACTTAACCTTAGCCTGAGCTTCAGCCTCCGTCAGCTCCGGCTCCAACTCTGACTCAGAACTGTCACTCTCAGTGCCTGACTCGATGACTTGGTCTGAGTCCGAGTCATCTTCCTCAATCAACCGTTTAGGGCGTCTAGTCTTCCTTTTCTGTCTACCTTCTTCGACCTCAAGAGACACAGACGCAATGATTTCTTTAGCCGATATTATAGCGCTTTCATAGCCTTCTTGGGAATATTTTTCAAGGTATGCGATACAACCTTCCGCGAAAGAAGACGCCTTTTGTAGGCCTATATCAATCGCATCTGCTTGCATGGCTATGCTAACTATGTTTACTTGAAACAAAATGTCGTGCCATACTAGAACAGCAACGATAATTTTTTTTCGCCAGGTATTCAGCTTCATGGCGTAGCCCCGAATCAAAAGCAGGATTCTCCTTAATGGCCTTTAAGGCTGCCACTACCCCATTCGTATCGTATCTAAAAGGTCTCACTGCATCTATGCGACACTCCCAGTGAGTGTCGCTCAAATCTTTTAGAGTCAAATTACAAATGTGAGCCAACAAAATGGACCACCGGCCAGGAGACGACGAAAATAAACATATATGCGTTGAATAATGCCAAATAGAGTAACGCAGTAAGGACAGCATTCGGCTGAGTCAGATAAAACTAGGTTTAAGGAATGGCTACCACATGGAACATAATTTGCGCGCGGGAACTGTTTTACAACGCGAGCTTGAACTTCTTTATGTTTACCTTTCATGTTCGCGCCGTTGTCAAAGCCTTGACCTCTAAGGTCTTCTAGCTTTAGTCCCATTTCTGTCAAAGTATTAATGATCAGATCGGCACATTATTGGACTGATCAGTAGGATTTGTTTGAGAAGATCTCCCGTCAATTGATGTTGAAGGTCGGACGAATTTTTTAAAAGCTTCTGGTGCCTTCTTGTCTTCTTCTGCTTGCTGCAACCTTCGTTCTTTGTTTGCAGCTCCACTAGCTTCACCGGAGGAGGCCATTGTTGTAGGGTTTCTCGTTCTTCGACCCGACTTTACACCATCCGCACCACGCACTTGAATGAACGACAATTAACAATAGCCATAACACTCCCGTGTATTGTGCTAAAACGTCCTACCATCTACGAGCGGGCCGACGCCGACTTCGCCCAGCCACACGTGCCGTTTGTTAAGATTTCTTTCTCTTTGACTCTGTCTCCAGCTCGTGTCACACCCGCACCCCTTTCTCCAACCTCACTCCCCTCTCTCCTTCGCCTTGCTACAGCTCTGCTACAACAGCGAACCGAACCGAAATATCACGGAAATGCCCGAGCGCTGCCGAAGGGCGATTTGGTTGGTCCCGGGCCCGGGTGTCGAGCCGGGTTGCGTTTCCACGATAGTGAAAAGGCAAGGCATGGGAGAGAAAGATATAGCGTTTGCTAATCACTATTTCACTGAGTTTAACTTCAGTCTGTCACGGTCTAAGGTGCACGTAGGGTTTTCAGTAGTGAGAGATAACACCGGTTGAACTTAAAAAAAAAAACGATTCCCATATCTGTTTGACGAACTCGCATTTACCTATCTTGCCATTTGTGCAATAGGAAATAAATCAAAATTTGCCTATCTTTGGGGGACGCCTTTGGCGCCCTGTGCGACCGCACATGTCGCACACCCCTAAGACCGGCCCTGCACACTGCACCTAAGTCGAGCAGCATTGCATCAGATAAGCATCACAGGAGCTCATGGCACCATGGACAGTTAACGATGACTGAGGCTACTGGAGCTGTCATATCCTACACGCGCAACTGTACCTGTCAATGAAGCAGGCTGATGTGTGACACAAGTAAACAAAGAATAGTTCCCATCTCGACCGCCGGCAGTCAATTCGTGAAAGGGTAATACAAACATCCGTTTTCATTACTTAGATAATGTAATAAAGATTTCATCATTACGAACATCCGCTTTTATTACATAAATTTAGACAACTATAACTTATGTTGTAAGCCTACATACAGTATTTTGCAACTAGTATATCACAAATTTTAACATTTTTCCTATGTATCTTCACAACTCTAATTTTTGATAAGTAGAATTTATTCTGACATCCCCTAATGATTCAAGGTTCAGCTGTACGTTATTATAGTGAATTATAGCTTGCCATGGTGGGTGAGTGGATATCGTGTCGGTCTACTAACCCCAAGATTGCAGGTTCGCTCCTGGCCGTGATAAGTGATTTTTGAAAGGCAGCAAAAATACGATACGCATGTCATATGATGTTGGCATGTCAAAGAACCCATTTGAATTCAGTAGGCCGAGTTCATAATGGCAAAATTAATCTCGGGAGTTTCCGCCAACACAAAGTTCCTCATTTCTCTACTAGAAAGCGCTATAGTGTTCAAGGAGCTTAGATATCTAACAACTAACCTCCTTGACTTTCATAGTCAAGGAACAACGAAATTCGACATGCAAGCTACCCTCTGGGTGTCAAATAGCAAAGCTTGCACCGGCACCCGAGGCCATACGATATTATTATTAATAGTGAATTATGTACCAAGGTTACCTCATAGAAGTTTCATCATGTCTAATATTGCTGTATATTGTTGGTGAAGAAGCAGTACCACATAACTATCTCCACAGTATTGTTCTGCATTAAAGCATGACTGTTGGTTGTGCATAGTTATGAGCTTTGCTTTGTCACCATCACCATCTCAATAAAAATAACACCGAATAATGTGACCACTACCTTCGTGTTTGTATTATGTTGTACAGCAAAACAAAGAAATGAGACCAGGTTGGGTCTGCATATGGCAAGTGATTCACCCAAAAACCCATGTTACTTCAATCACTTCATGGGAGATGCTGATTCACCTACAGGCTGCAAGATCTAGGTGACTACTACCAAGAAAACCAGTTGATACCAAACCCAACCAAAACACAAGTCTGTGCCTTCCACCTCAAAAACAGACAGGCAAGAAGAAAACTACAAATAGTCTGGCAAGGTACACAACTGGAACATTGCTTCACTCCCAAATATCTAGGAGTGACATTTGATAGAGCACTCGCCTACAGAATACACTGCTTGAACACTAAAAGGAACGTATCAGCAAGGAACAATATTCTTAGGAAACTATCTGGTACAACCTGGCGAGCACATCCTCGTATCTTAAGAACTTCAGTGATATGCAGAATATGCCTGTGATGTATGGTGCGGATCCAATCAATGTAGTCAAGTGGATATCGCTCTGAATGAAACCTGTAGACTTGTTACAGGTTGTTTGCAATCTACACCACCTGAAAAAAATTATTGTCTACCAGGTATCCCACATCCAGATATCGGCCGTGAGTCTGCAGTCAGACTGGAGAGATCTAAAGTATTGGACTTGAAATCCCACACTTTATATGGGTATCAACCGGCAACTTCAAGGCTCAAGTTAAGAAAAAGTTTCCTTCACTTAACAGAATGCCTGTCTCAACTTTCTCCAATTCTTAGAAAAAATAAATGGCACTCTAGATGAAACAGTCCGACAGGTTGGATGTTACCTGCAGAATGCCTCTCCCCAGGACATGAGGAAACTTGGCCAAAATGGAAGACTCTTAACAGGCTGCGCTCAGGAGTTGACAGATCAAAAAGCGACCTGAAGAAGTGGGGATTTGCGTGTGACTCTACATTATGCAAATGCGGTGAAGAGCAGACTGGACCATCTCCTCATCTGCAAGCTGTGCCCTACAACCTGCTCTCTCGAGGACTTGTTGCAAGCCACCAAAGAAGCCTGGATACTGGTCACATTGCATTTGAATTTTGTGTGGGTTTGTAGAGCCTATAAGAGTGGCCGCTGTACGAGGAGCTGCGTGTAATCTTTTCGTACCAATTGCTGGATAGTTTGTGTGTATATTGTATGTTGTCTGACATGATTAAATAAATACCTACAAGCATTGATGTAAAGAAACAACCAATTTTAGCTAATATAATGTTAAATGATAATGCCATTGAATAAGTAATAAAATTTTGTTATTTGGGAAGTGTGATTAATTATGAAAACAGATGTTGGCAAAAAAAGCCTTTCAAAATAAGAAGAATTTGCTGCTCAATGAGCACCTCAACTTGAAGATAAGGAAGTCATTTCTTAAGACATTTGTTTGGAGTGTGTTGACCTGTGGTTGTGAAACATGGGCACTTGATAAAAGAGTAGAAACAAAACTTGAGGCAGCTGAAATTGGTTTTGGGGACGAATGACCCGAACAAGCTGGATGGAAAGAAAGACAAATGAGCTTGTTCTGAACCAAATTCAGGAGAATCGATGCCTGTTGAACACCATTAAGAAAAGGAAAGCAAAATTCATGGGGGACATACTCAAACATGACACACTCCTCAAGGTAATCTTTGAAGGACAAATTTTGGGGGAAAAAACAAGGGGATGACTAAGACAATCGTATTTCGAGAACATTGTCAAGGAAATGGAATGTGACTCGTGTGCTCTTATGAAGAGAACTGCTGAAGATCTTAAGAAATGGCTGCAACAACATGGCTTTTAGCCTTTAAAAGCAGATGATGAGGCTTTGCGACATCATGTAGTCCCATGTACTTGGGTGCAAGTGGAATTTGTCTGATGACCTATGGCATAACGAATAGAATATAAAGTGTGAACTCTTCTCTCTCAATAGCATGTAATGAATACGGATCGGGTTGGCACTTGCCGCTACGCAGCGCTACAGTCGACTTGAGATTGTTGATTTCCACATATGTTTATGTGTTTATGTGCGATATATTAAGTATTGAATCGGTCGGAGTGTTTTGGTGGTGTTCTGTGCAAACGTTTATTGATATACAAGTGCTTACACTATTACTTCATAGTATTAATACCTGAAATGCTATTGTAGGAAGCATTAACTGAAATGGAATTTAATTTCTTGTCGTGTGTTGACGTTATCTTCGTGTGTTAATTTTATTGTTATTTAATGTAAGTAAACAGCAGTTTAGCCCTTACATTTTCATGAGTGCTTAATGGGAGTAGTGAAGATGCCTTGCTCTTTTGTACCAGGATGCAGATCTAGCTATGGGGACTGTAAAGAGGTCAGACGGTTTTTCAAACCTCCTAAAGATAAGGAACGTTTTATCAAGTGCAAAGGGGCCATACCAGGGAAGGATATGTAACTTACTGAAAAGTCCTACATCTGTGATGCTCACTTTTCAGAAGATTTAATTGTTAAATTTGACAAATTTGTGATAGAAGAGAAGGAAGTAGTACTTCTCCCAAGAACCAACTGGCGATGAAAGACTATTCTGTTCCACATATATTTCCTAATTTGCCTAAGTATTTGTCCAGCATGGTGTAAATAAATATGCTCTTGATGCCATTAAAGACTACTTCTGTGAAGAAAGGAATGAGAATAAAAAGACAATGAGTTAAAAAACATATATGTACTGTAATGCTGAAGGAGGGGTGATCAGTTTTAGGCAATAGCCTACTGTAAGAAGGGGTCATGACTGTGCCTTCTATGTCTGTTAAATTATAAGTGCTTCTGAAATGATGGTAGTTTATTGAGTTTGGTGCTTGTGGAGTGAAATTTATGGGTATAATTGATTTTTGTAATATTCTAAATAAAGTTGAAGGAGCCGTGATCGGGTTTAGGCAATAGCCTACTCTAAGAAGGGGTCATGACTATGCCTTCTATGTCTGTTTAATGCTAAGTTCTTCTGAAATGATGGTAGTTTACTGATTTTGGTGTTTGTGGAGTGAAATTTATGGTTATTATTGAATTTTATAGTAATCTACGGTAAAGTTGAAAGTTGCGTTCATACGGCCTTTTTTTTTTGCCATGTTGCAAGTCAGTTAAGGGAATGTAAATTGTGTAACAATGTGAAGGTTAATTTTTCTGTTCTTTTTTTTAAATTTACCAATAGCTGGCAAAACTAATTGCATTTTGAACTTGCTCTCTGTCTTCGCTTATTGTCGAAACTGGACTATTACAGGAGACGAGTTATTAAATTATAATTGGGCACAGTAAAGTAAGTGGAGATGTCGAACTTATTAGCGCCTATGAGGATATCTTGCGGTGTTTTAACATGTAAAACAGGTCGCAAGGTTTTAAAAGTCTCGTAAGCCCCAATGCTAACTTACATCACAGATCGGAGCCTGCGCTGCGGCGGACCAGGCGTACTAGGCCAGTGATATCACTTCTTATTCTATTCGTTATGCCTATGGTATTATGATGGCTGTCATCATGATCCATTTACAGTTCCAGTTTCCTGGGTACTGTTGACAAGCCTCTTCCACTCTCCTCTGTCCATGTACATCTTGTTCTCCATGACATCATCTAGTGTCCTTCCCTCGGTTGCAATGTCTGACTTGACCATGTTCATCCAACGAGTTCTTGGTCTTTCCACCCTTCGTTTACCATCCACCTCTCTTTCTAGCTGTTTTCTTGCTGACCTCGTAGGTTCCATTCTCATCATGTGTCCAAACCACTGAAGTCGTACCGGGTGAGTTAGCCGAGGTCGTTGCGGCATGACTGTTGGCAGTCGCTCACATCCGGGAGGCGTGGAGGTTCGAATCCCCCCGCCGGCAACCTTGAAGATGGTCTTCTGTGGTTTCCCATCTTCCTTCCAGGCAAATGCCGGGGTTGGTCCCTAACTATAGGCCACAGCCACTACCTTCCAACTCCTCGACCCTCCCATCCAACATTCCTCCCCAACGGTACTTGTAGCTCACCCATTGGGTGTCCGTCTCGAAGCAGCTACAAAACTGGCGAGCCGAACATGTCCTCGGACACTCCCGGCACTAAAAGCCATACGCTAAAAAAAAAAAACTGAAGTCGTGATGAGCTGACTCTGGCAAATAGACATGTCTTGACTTGATCCCAGCTTCCCTCCTTACCACTTACCACTGGCTGTATTCTTGTATATATTTGTATTTGGGGCTAGAATTGGGTAGGAGGCAGCCATGGCCTTAAGTTAGGAACCATCCTGGCATAGAGATGGGGAAACCACTTGTAGGATTCTGCCTCACGAGGCAGTTTCAGCCCTCGAACTAGATTTCGATTTCTTGGCAGAGCTGGTAATCGAATCCAGGGTGACAGCTGATAGTGCTAGGCACTGCACCATGAGGTGGTCAGTATAGTTACTGAACAATCATATCCTAAGTATTTTTGAGAAATACAAATTGACAATTGTAATGATATCTTCATGAAAAGACATGAACAGACAGTGACATAACATTTAGACAAAAATATTCTTTACATACCAGTAGCAGTAGGACAACAACTAATCAGAAAGGAGCTTTCCACATGGGAATAAAGTTGTATAATAAATGTGCCTCAACCCTGACATCCATTAGCAGTTTAAGGAATTTTAAGAGAACATTAAAGGTATTTTTGTTGGGACATTTGCTTCTATTCTGTTTAAGAATATATCACACAGTCATTCTGGCTAAAGCTGTATGTAAGTATGCACTCTTGTGTGGTATGTATGCCATTCTCTACCCGTATTGTATATGCAGTTATGATAATGTACAATGCCAATCAATGTATGTATACATGTTTCCACATCCTCAATCATGTATATGATGTAATGGGATTAAATAAATAATGATCTCACAAAGAATGACTTGAAGGAAGGAAGGAAGCTTGTAGTTTAACGTGACCGTTAATCTCGAGATCATGAGCCACGGGACCTCCTTTTTACATGGAATCCAAACCACAGGACATGGCATAAAAGAATGACTTGCACCATGTGCTTGAGAACTGTAAAATTACACAGTAATTACAGTCAAGTATAGTACTTGATAAAATATCATCTTTCATTTCTAACAAAATAATAAGCATCTTTGGAAAAAGAAATCAGTCTCACTGTTGACAAGACTCTGTATAGTTATATTTATATTTTCTTATTTATTTATGGTATAGCTTTTTTCTTAGTATGATAGAGGTATTTAATTAAAAAGGGCTTTTCTCCTTCCAGTGATCCTGCGCATCACTTCATATTTAGCTTCTTTATTTTTTCGTAGATATAATGCCACTGCGATAACTATCACCAACAGAAGAAGCATTGTGGCTGAAAGGACTATGATTATTGTGGGTGAAAAACCCCCTGGTTCAGATTCTGTACTTCCTTTATCCCTGTTATCAGGTTCCATAACATCAGGATGATCAGTACTGATGTTCATCTTTTTTTTTGGTTCCTCAATTGGAACTTCTTCTTCTTCTTCTTCCTCTTTAGTTTTCCATTCCGATCCATTTCTGATGTACTTCACTTCAATAATATTTGAGATATTGCTGAGCAAGCCTGTCATTCCCATTACCCGAAGTGCTAAGTATAACTCTTTAGGCAAGGGAATACTGATCCTCTCCTCACTGCTGGCTTCCTTCGGGGTAATTTTCAAAACGTTTGGAAATGTAGACAGAATTCCATATGTAGTGTTGGCGAGAAGTAGCTGGTATTCAGAAGCTGTGGACAAAAAGAAAACATTGATAATGACTGTTCTCACAATGTTTTTTAAACGGAAACTGTTGAAACACTCTCCTCCTCCCCGATTGAGTTGATTTACAATTAAATACCCCCATTACCACAAACCTACAGAATTTACTGCCTTTAAATACAGGCCACAAGTGATTTTAACATAACTTCCCGACTTTGAATGGGCGCCAAGGTTGACCATATGGGTCTTCCTGAACAAAATAGAATAAAGGGCATTTGGCATGCGTTCGCTGATGTTACCAGGTTCATGCAAAACAGGAATCAACACACATGAATTTTAAAGAGATAATCTATTGGCTGTACTATATTCAATATACATAATATACAACATGAGAAATACCCTTCAATACACTCGTGATAAATTTTGTATAGTACCTCGCCACTGAATTTAGGCTCTTAGAGCAGCAAACACTTACGGCCATATCAGACCTAGGCCTACCAGCCTCCTATACATATTTCACTTATACACAAATCTACACTCGTCAGACTTTCACGCGTATCCTTTGCCTATTCTTTTCACTTTGCACAGTTTGAGCACGAATCAACACTCGCCAGACTTGTTGACTTCAACGCCATGACATCCTCCTATGACTTCCCCAACAGATGATGAAGTGAGGTTATGAACGTCTTTTTAGGGTATGATATGATCAGCTACCCATGGTGTACGAACTTAACCATGTCGAAAATATGTAGTCATTCAATAGCACAACGCTCAGTGAATGTCTAGTTACTGTCTCTGCTGTTCGATTACTGGACCATGCCAGATAAATCGACCCTGGGCGCAATAAGACATGGACTCTAGCCTAAAAGCAAGAAGACCCGATCTCTAACTGTTCATTACGGAAACCATGTCACGTAAAACAACCCTGGGCGCTAGTAGATCTGGACTCTGCCAATAAAGCAATAAGACCACATATGAACACCAGACACGCCATTATATGCACTGGCGAACGGATACATTACCCCAATGTTTCTGCCGGAACTAACTCGTGCGTGGCCCGCTCCTAGCGGAACATCCGTGTCAACACATGA
This sequence comes from Meconema thalassinum, assembly GCA_946902985.2. Lineage (NCBI taxonomy): Eukaryota > Metazoa > Arthropoda > Insecta > Orthoptera > Tettigoniidae > Meconema > Meconema thalassinum. The sequence goes on from OX336393.1 coordinate 253,293,540, forward strand.
ACATAAGACAGTCGAAATTCACACTGACGTCACACAGTAGTTTTCCACGCCGGTACATGGGAGTTCAAGCTATTAATAGCCTAGGTATTCCCTGAACTTGCCACTGCAAGTCGAATTACTGCCTGTCTTTTCCGGGTTTGTCACATATCCAGCACATGAAAATACCAATACATGGTACCTTATAGTACAGCCACGAATCTAACATTTAACATTACTAGGTCAAAATAAAGCCATTAACCCCAAACCAAAATGAAATAATGCTTCTACTCAAAATAATACAGTCTTATATATCCTTATTCCCAAAACGTAATAAATCGCAAAACCTGATCCTAGTTGGTCCAGACCATCCAAAGATGAATCCGTCCACAAAAACACACACAGGCACAATAACAATCACCTCTGCAACCCCACTTTAACCCAATATAATAAGATATGAATAAAATACCCCAAACTAACTGCACAAGGCAAAATACCCGAGGGTGAGCTACTGTAACTGAATAAATTTTGTTACACTGTCTTAAACGAAAATATTAGGTCACGTGAAATTAAGGGTGAAAAATGTGTTAAATTACCTTCATTAAACGGAAACTGTGTTACGCGGACAACGAAAATAAAAATATGCGTAACTTCCGAAATGCAATGTTAAGAAAATTTTCAAGCCCCCTGTGAACGTCTACATTATCTTCTGTAACAGTTGATTCTGTTGCTAATAAGGAGTGAGTGTGCAAATAGGTCTTCTTTCTTTTGTTTTCCAATTTCCACATCAGTGTACGGCTAATTGCCTGTTCCCTGTTCCCCAAGCCTTTCCCAATGCTCACTTTGAGCTGTCAACCAACAAATGCCTGTCTTTGTCCTGGCCCTTGTCAATCAGCTTTTAACTGAGCATTTCTAAACTTTCATTACATATTATACTGAAAGTTAGGCAGTAGTCATTATGGCTTTGAAAGCAAGAGCTGTGCTTGATCTTAAAAGTGACACAGTACAGTAATAATTCATAGCAGAAATATGTAAATACAATGTTGAATGTGGTAGGCACACCATGTTATTAGGGGCAGATGGCCTCATAGTTCCACCCATTAATACCACAATAACTAACTAACCATGTTATTTTTTCCCAGCATATATGTCTACCCCTTATTATTCCCGTTTCCAACGGGGTTGGGGATGAAATGTTGGTTCCTTAGTTTAGGGGCTGCGACAACGCGGTCATGTAGCCCCGTGGACTTTGGGTGTGCAATGAAAGTCTATGTGGAGGATGGTTCCTACGTCCGGATGCCCGTCCTGATGCCAACCTCATGAGAGGAGTTAATGAGAGATGAAATGAATGATGATCAATGAAACTGGGCAAGGATGTGGAAGGAAGTGGCTGTGGCCTGTCAGAAGGTACCGTCCCAGCATTTGCTTGGAGTTGAAAATGGGAAACAACAGAAAACCATTTCAAGGACTGCCGACGGTGGGGCATGAACCCACGTCTGCCGAGTCCGTAGATAGCTTGGCCCCATGGCCTAGCGCTGCGCGTTAGCGAGTGTAGCTACCACTGTCGGTTGTCTATTATATGCGAGTTCATGGTTTAATTATTGGCCTACCTCCATTAACCTATCTTTAACGGAAAAATTTGCGAGTCCTGATCAATTCCGTTAAAGGCAGCTTTTTCTGTACTATCTTTACAGCACATGACCTAATAGCTGAAAGCCTCAATTTGTCATCAATGTAGTTGTAACAATCGAATTCTGAAGAGAATTAATAGCCTACTTTAAAGAAGACTTACCTTGTCCCCAATCTAGTTCTGAACCAGGTGCTGTGAACTCCAGAATTAGTGAAGAATCAATACCAGATACCCTAAGGTCAGTAATAGGCACTGGTGGGTAAAATGATACATTTGTTTTGATCTGGAACAGAGCAGCAATATATTATTACACTTTCTTTGAATAAGATTACAGCACTCGATAAACAAACAGGAATACAGGTGTTCACTATCTGTAGACTTCTATTGCTGGCATACCACTCAGTTCAGAGAGAGCGAGGATTAACCCTTATTCTGACCTTCGCACATATCAATGTCTACCCAATCTGTCTCTACAAACCACCATCACTAGTGGGGGCAGTGCGATGTGCCAAAGAAAACGCCCCATTACGTCGTGCCCACAAGGTCTCCAGACACAAACACGACCATTATCGAGGTTTCTCTGTCCCAACACCACTGCAAATGGAGACAATGGTGGGCAGGTGTCAATGGGCACCATGAGACAACCCCTTCAACCAAGTGCATGGAAATGGTGTGGGCCAACACAGAGACATGTAATGATGGTGTCACTCATCTCTGGATGGCAGTCACTGTAGTACTTGGATCTGCATGTGCTTCTCGGATGATCTGACAATCTTCTCTCCTCGTGGTCCGTCAAGGCTTCCTGAGCCTTGTTGCTATGTGTGTGTGACCTCACACATTCACTGGTCCCAACATAGTTGAACAGTCTGGTCAGTACAGCCTAACATAGGCGTTCTCAACCTGCTGCTTGCAATGAAATTTGGTGCTATCATTATACGAGAAAAAGTGCTCATGAGCACAAACTCTTCTGAGACACATTTTTCAATTCAAATTGTGTTTTCGTTACAGGTTTGGACAGTCAGAATTTTTTTTCATTTTATGAAATATAAATATTTGGACATCCGTATTTTATGAGTATCACGAAAGATGCTGATCAGACTGGACTGTCCACATGTAAATGTATCTTATCTGCATGTGCCATGCAAGCAGTTACAGCATGCCTGGTGAGCGGTGAATCCCTAACTATTTCAGCACTTCAGAGGGAGATAGAGACAGGATAAGTCAGTCTCAAAAAGGTTGAGAACGCCTGGCCTAGCAGGTGGGCAATCCGCTGATATGACCGTCCAACCTTGCTCAGCCAATTAATGCTTCCCCTCCTCAGCTCTATTTAATGAGTAAATACAGTTTGAATGCATTATGGAGGCATGTTGAGTGGCCAACAAGATTTATGCAACTGGGAACAACAGTTCACTACATTTGAGTGGCCTGTGCAAGCCCTTTTATACGCCTTGGATAGGGGCATGGTCACTGGTGGTTAGCCCATTTAAATTCATACAACTACTGGCCCGAAGTGTTTCCCATAAGTCCAACCCCTCGTCCACGTCGTGGGAGACGGGCAACGGCACAAAGTAGGGGATTGCCTGTAGGGGCGAAGTACAGTGGGGACTTCGTGTGCCCCGGGACCGTTACGGTAGCTGTGAAGGTCCTACAGGAACCCTGAAAAGTGACGGCTAACGGGGCTCTGGTGAAGCTACGATAGGCCCAGCAAGCCAGTAGTGGATTAAACCAAATGCTTTCAAAAATGGAACGAGCCTCGGACAGGATGGATTTAATAGACGACGACACGGCTGTACACACGGACTAAGATTTGGAACTTTAAACCTAAGAACGCTGACGGGGAAGGTGGAGGAGATAGTGGATATGATGGAAAGAAGGAAGTTGGATTTATTGGGATTGGCAGAAACAAAGTGGAAAGGGGAAGGAAGGAGAGTACTGAGAAAAGGCTATAGACTGTACTGGAGTGGGAACGAAGAGGGAAAGAGGAATGGAGTGGGAGTAGTAGTACGAGATGGTTTGAAAGAAGAAGTGAGGAGAATAAGTGATAGGATGATGAAAGTGAAAGTAGCACTGAGGGGAGAGACCGTAGAAATAGTGCAAGTATATGCTCCACAAATAGGCTGCGCTTCTGAAGAGAAGGAGGAGTTTGAAGAGGAATTGCAGAAGCAGCTGGTAGGAAGAAATATGATTGTTATGGGGGACCTCAATGCCCATGTAGGAAGAGAAAGACAAGGTTATGAGAGTGTTCTAGGACCAGAGGGTTGGGGTGGAAGAAATGAGGAAGGAAAGAGACTGTTGGACTTCTGCCAGAGGAACAGCCTGCTAGTTGGGAACTCCTGGTTTAAGAAAAGAGAGAGCCACACAATCACATGGTACAGTGATGACTTGACCAGGAAGTCGGTGGTCGACTATATACTGTATGAGAAAGAACTAAATAAGAACATCACGGACATCAAGGTTATACCATCGGAGAACCTGGATAGCGACCATCGATTACTGGTAATGAACCTGAGAGGGAGTAAGGAGAAGAAAGGGACTGAGAACCAGGAAAGACGTATAAGGATATGGAAACTGAAAGAAGGGGATAGAAGGGTCGAGTACCTCAAAATGGTAAAGGAAGGAATTCCAACAGATGAAGAGAGAGGGGTGGAAGAGGAATGGGCTAGATTTAAGAAGACACTAGTGGGTGCAGCAGAAGCAGTATGTGGGAGGACAAGTAGTAAGAAGAGGTGGAAGGAAACACCATGGTGGAATGAGAAGACAAAAGATATAGTAAGGGAAAAGAATAGAGCCTTTAGGAGGTGGTATCAAAATAGGACGGTAGAGACAAGGGAAGAGTACCAGGAAAGAAAGAAGGAGGCGAAGAGAGTGGTGGCTGAGGAGAGAAGGAAGTGGATGGAAGAGTGGACAAAGATGATGGAGGAGGATAGTGAAGGTACAAAAAAGGTCCTGTATGGGATGGTGAAAGTTAAGAGGCGGAAGGATCCTACGGATTATGTTAGAATGGTGAACAAAAGGGGACAAGAGATAGAAAATAGGGAAGAACTGAAGAAAATGTGGAAAGAATATTTTGAAGAACTTCTGAACCCAAATGGAAAAGATGGTGAGGAGGAAGAAATCGGGGAAGAGGAAGATGAACTGCAAACAGAAAAGGACTTAACATGGAAAGAAGTGGAAGATGCAGTGAACAAGATGAAAGGAGGGAAGGCACCGGGTGTGGATGAGTTGAGTGTGGAGATGGTGAGAGCAGCAGGAGAGGTGGGGATACAGTGGTTGTACCGAGTGATGAAGACAGCATGGAAGGAAAGGAAGACCCCAGAGGACTGGAAAAAAGGAATCATTGTCCCGATCTTCAAGAAAGGTAGTAGAACAGATTGCAGAAACTATCGGGGAATAACACTGATGAGTCATTGTGCAAAGATCTTCGAGAAAGTTTTGGAAAAGAGAATTAGGACAAGGATAGAAGGAGGGATGAGGGAAGAACAACATGGCTTCAGAGCAGGAAGGTCCACAGTGGATTTGATTTTTGCTGTAAGGCAGTTACAAGAACAGCACTATGAATATGGAACAGATCTACTGATGGCCTTCCTGGACATTGAGAAAGCATATGACAGTGTATGCAGAAACAAAGTATGGAAGTCCCTGGAGGATAGAGGAGTAGAGAAATGGACTATAAAGAGGATAAAGGAGATGTACAAGGGAAGCGTGAGCTGTGTGAAAGTGGGAGGAGAGAGATCTGACTGGTTGGAACAAAGAAACGGCCTGAAGCAAGGAAGTGCACTGTCACCGTTACTTTTCATTGTGGTGATGGATGACATAATGACCCGAGTGGCACAAGTAATTGGGGACGGAAAGATGAAAGCAATGGTGTTTGCAGATGATTTGATGATTTGGGGAAACAAGGAGGAGGAGGTACAGGAACAGTTGGACGTGTGGGAAGGAGTAATAAAAGGATATGGGATGAAATTTAGCATAAATAAGAGTGAGATGGTGATCACAACAAGGAAGAAGGAAAGAACCACAACGGGAATAACAATTGGTGGGGAACAGCTGAAGAAAGTGGAGAGTTTTAAGTATCTGGGAAGCCTGATACAAGATAATGGAAGAAACGATAGAGAAATAAATGAGCGGGGGAGGCAGGCAGAAGCATTTCGGAGGAGTGTGAGAAGCATGTTATGGAGCAAGGATGTCCCTCAGAACAGCAAAAAGATCATATATCGGACGTACTATGTCCCTATCCTGACGTATGCCTCGGAGACCTGGGTTATGAAAGGAAGGGAGAGGAGCAAAATACAGGCCAGTGAGATGAGGTTCTTGAGAAGCAGTATTGGAGCTACAAAGATGGACAGAATAAGAAATGAGAGGACCAGAGAATTAATGAAGGAGGAACCATTACAGGATGGTATAGAGAAATCTAGACTTAGATGGTATGGACATGTAAAACGAATGGAGGAGAAGAGGATACCCAGGAGAGTACATGAGACGAAGTGGGAAGGAAAGAGACCGAGGGGAAGACCGAGAGACAGGTGGCTGAAGGGGGTGGAAGAAAGCGTGAAGAAGAGAGGAGAAGACTGGACAAGGGTGGAGGCTGAGAGATGGTGGGAAGACAGAAGACGTTGGAGAGGCTTGTGTTCCAAACAGACCCGGCCAGTGGCTGGAAACTGTGCAAGATGATGATGATGATGATGACTGGCCCGAAGTGTGGTGGTATGCTGAAGTGTGTGGCAAACCAACAATTCCTTCTTGGTACGTGAATATTTTTGTTGGCCACTGCGCTCAGAATACAATAAATATACACAAGAGTTTGTAGGTGTTGCAATCTTTAGAGATATTAAGCATGTGTAATAGAACCTATATTGAGCCGCTTCAAAATGACGTTTCTCAATGGAGGGAGGGGTGCTAGGATACGGATATAGTTGTTGGCATTGTCACCTAGGCTGCCAGGCTGGTAAATTTGTGTACGATTTTCAAAATGAAATATCTTGCCCATTGGTATGTATTTCTCGTAAGAAGGAGGTCCTGTGTCTTACAGCCATGAACTTTTTAAAGCTACTTATAACTAGAGCTCGGATTTTTAGGTAAATAAATAGTTTTTATGTAAAGCAAAGACATGGAGACATCCAAATTCACTTATGGGTGAATTTCAACTGGATCATGTGGCAATATCAAAAAAATCAGATTGTGAAATCCAAAATGTGAAGGTCCTGCGTAATGCGAATATAGACTCAGATCATTATCTGTCCCTTATTAAAATGAAAGGTATTCTGTTTAGGAACAATAGAGTGAATGTTGAAAAGGGAATGAAAACGCAAAAGTACAACATCGGTGGTCTGAATTCAAATAACAACACTTTTGCGGAAACACTCCACAACAAACCAAAAGATGGAACATGGTCTACTTTAAGGAACGCCATTGTTACTGCGGCCTCAGAATCCATTCCTCTTGATAGAACACGCAAGCATCCTTGGTGGAACGGTCAATGTGATCACGCAATAGAGGAAAGAAGAAAAGCTTGGATCAAGTGGAATAACAAGAAAGACGATGTGAACCTTGAGAACTTTCTCTGCATCAGGAAAGAAACTTGTAAAATTTTAAAATTGGAAAAAAGAAATTTCCACAAATTTCAAATTATTCAAATTGAAGATGATTTTCTAAGGCACAAAACAAGGGATTTCTATCAAACTTTTAAGCACCAACTGTCCAAATACGTCACCCCTACTCTTCACATCCGAGGATCTGATGGTAAACTTAATCTCAATAATAAAGACTGTGCTAAAGCTTTTGGAGAATATTTTGAAACCCTTTTGAACACGGACATCGTCGTCGTCGGCCGTTACTCGTATCCGAGTTTACGCTTCTCGCTTGCAGTTCCATAATCTTTAGTCCAGACGATGAAGATGGCGCTGATGGCCTATCAGGCCAATTCTCGCATAGGACATGCGACCACATATGTTGCATCCGATGGAGGGTGGAGGACGTGGTAGTATTTGACGTATCTTCTTCCTCTGGCGAATTTCCTCTTCCTGTCTACGACGTTCCTGCTCAAACTGTGCAACTGCATCTGAGATGGTAGCACGCCAGCGAGGGCGATCCAGTGCAAGAGTATGCCAAGTATTTGGGTTTATCTCTACTCTCCTCATGGTCTGCTTGAGTTGGTCTTTATATCGTTTTAAAGGAGCACCACATGGCCTCTTGCCAGTGTTGAGTTCACTATACAGGATTTGCCGAGGTAGTCTGCTGTCACTCATATGATGGATATGGCCTGCCCATCCAAGCCGATGACCAACAATGGAGGCTTCAATACTGTTTATCATTGCTTTCTCAAGGACTGCTATATTAGTTACATAGTCATCCCATTTGATGTTCATGATTAATCTAAGTTTTTTGTTGATGAAAGCGTTCTAGTTTCTTGATGTCCCGGCGATATAGGGTCCAGGTTTCACATCCGTAGAGTAGCGTAGAAATAACAACAGCTTGGTACACCAATACTTTCGTGCTGATACTTAGATCTTTGTTCAGAAACACACGATGTGAGAGACGTCCAAAAGTCACATGGGCAGCCTGAATTCTGTTTTCCACATCCTTCTCAGAGGTACAGTTCGCTGATAGAATACTTCCAAGGTATGAGAAGTGTTCCACCTTTTCCAGAGCTGAGCCAGATATGTTGATATCAAAATCAGGGGGGATGGTTCCAGGAGCAGGCTGAGTTAGCACTTTGGTTTTCTGAATGTTGACAGTCAGGCCAAAACGTTCATAAGCTCTGTTGAAACTGTTGGCAGACTGCTGAAGCTCTTCTGGTGTGTGGGCTGAAGCATTGTCATCTGCATATTGCAATTCTGTGACTAGTGGAATTGGTTAATCTTTTGGAACGGAGTCTGGCCTGGTTGAAGAGCCCCCCATCATATCGATATTTAATTTTCACACCTGAGTTGTTTTCAGGCGATGTCTCATAAAGCATAGCTGCCAGGTACAGGGCAAAAAGTGTAGGTGCAAGTACACATCCTTGCTTGAGTCCATTTGTAATTGGAAATTCCTCTGAGATATCATTCTGATATAATACCTGACCAACCATGCCATCATGGAGAGCTTGGATCAAACTAACAAAATGTTCGGGGCATCCAAAGCGCCTCAAAACCATCCACATAGCGCTACGTGGAACCGTATCAAAGGCCTTTTCAAGGTCATAGAACACTAAGAACAGAGGTGTCATTTGTTCCCTGCACTTCTCTTGGAGTTGTCTTGCGCAGAAGATCATGTCGATTGTACCACGAGAGGCCCGAAATCCACACTGAGATTCAGGTAGTAACTTCTCCGAAACAACCTGAAGTCGATTTAGTAAGATTCGAGCAAATATTTTTCCAGCTATGGCAAGCAGGGAAATACCACGGTAGTTGCCACAGATACCGCGATCACCTTTCTTGAAGATTGTCAGGTTAGCAGGAACATTTTTGGTTTCCCAAATTAGAAGAATGAGATAGAAAAGCCTGGTTTTTAGAGGTAAGCCTCCACATTGAATAAGTTCAAGGGGAATGTTGTCCGATCCTGGAGCCTTCCCTGTTTTCATTCTGCTGAGAGCTATGTTAAACTCTTTAAAGTTTGGAGGAGTGTCCATCCAGGGTTGGGGAATATGTTGAGGGACATGCTGAAGAAAATCGTCAGCAGCAGCAGAACTGCGGTTCAAGAGTGAACTGAAGTGCTCCTTCCATCTTTTCAAGATGTCCTGGCTGTCTGTAAGAATGGTGGAATTATCAACAGCTTTCAAGGTTCCTGATGATGATCGGACCGGTCCATACAGCTCTTTCAGTCCAGCGTAGAAGTTGCGTAAGTCCCTGCTATCTGAGAATTTCTGAAGTTCCTTAGCTTTTTGCTGCCACCAGTTGTTCTTTATTTCCCTGATTTCAGACTGACACTTCCGTTTTAGTTCTTGAAAACGCAATTTCTTCTCTCTGGAGGATGGATCTTGAGAAACAGATAGATAGGCATCCCGTTTAGCTTTGAAGAGGTTCAAGATTTCCTCATTATTATTTTCAAACCAGTCTTGTCTCTTCCTTTCCTCATATCCAATGACTTTCTGTGCAGACTCTGTAATGATATTTTGAAGTGTGGTCCATTCACATTCTACATCCTTTGTGTTGATTGGATTATGAGTTAGTTGTTCTAGAACAGAGGTTTGGTTTTCTGTGGCAACGCTATCAAGTTGAAGCTTAGAGGTGTTGAACTTCTTCCTTGTTTGATTCATGAAATGGGTACGTGGCTTTTTATGGATAGAAATCCTGAATCGACTAATTAGAAGTTTATGGTCTGTCCAGCAGTCAACAATATTTCGGGCTGTTTTCGTGATCAGGACATCACTCTTGTCGCACTGTCGGGTAATGACATAATCAATTATATGCCAATGTTTTGAGCGTGGGTGCATCCAAGTAGTCTTGAAGCGATTTGGCAGTTGGAACTGGGTATTGGTGATAAAGAGCTCATGCTCAGCACACAGGCCAAGAAGTAACAGACCATTAGCATTGCAGTTCCCAATTCCATGTTTACCCATGACTTTTCCCCATAAGGGGCTGTCCCTCCCCACTCTGGCATTGAAATCTCCTAGTAGTGCAAGCTTGTCTGTAGCAGGCACCTTAGTGAGGACTGTGTTCAGTTGGTTGTAGAAGCGGTTCTTAGAATCCTCGTCATCCTTAAGAGTAGGGGCATGTGAAGAGATGAGAGTAATGAACCTGCCTCCTTCAAGAGGTATGCGGAGAGTCATGGGTCTTTCATTTACTGCAGTGGGAACGAGTCGATGATCATTCACCAATTTGGTCTTTACTGCAAAACCCACACCATGGATGCGTCGTTCATTTTCCTCCTTTCCTTTCCAGAAGATGGTGTATCCTGATGAAGCCTCAATGAATTTTCCCTCTCCCGTGAATCTGGTTTCACTTAGGGCAACGACATCAAAGTTAAGTCTGTTCAGCTCATGGCTGATGAGAGCTGTTCTCCTTTCTGGTCTATTATCATTGTCTAATAATGTCCCGACGTTCCATGCACCAATAGTAATGAACTTAGTTATCTTTCTTTCTTTCTTGATTTCGACCGCAAGTTGGGGGTAACCCTCTGAGTCGGTTTCCCAGACAGGTTATGGAAGTGACTACCGATGTTTAGCCCACATTTTCTAGGGCCTTCCCCATTCAGGGTGGGCAGCGGTAATCCTAAATAGGCCTGCCCAGTCACAGATGCAGGACCGGATCCCTGAGTAGTCACAGGTCTCAGGAAGGCAACCATCACACAACTGCCGCCAACGAGCAGGTCCAGACTAGTAGCCTCCAGTTCACCCAAACCTGCTTCCGTCATCCTTATCCCATCGCCGTTGGGCTTGTAGAGAAACAGCAGGAGAGAATGCCATAGGCATGAATTTGTTTAAGGTGGATCTCAACTTGCCAGGGAGTGGCTGGTTGTGACATACCTACTGAACAACTTGCTTTCTATCCTAGCATTGCATACCACGACAGTTCGCCACCCTCCATCGAAGAAATAACACAAATCATCAAGGAGCTAAAAAAATAATAAGGCCTCTGGGGAGGATAGTATTGTGGCTGAATTATGGAAATATGCAGATAATGACTCCATCATTTGTCTCCAGAAAACCATTGAAGAAATATGGCATATTGAAAAAATGCCGGAGGATTGGACTTCCGCCATCATTCATCCTATACATAAGAAAGGGGATAAATCCGACCCAAATAATTATAGAGGTATTTCACTGGTATCGGTAACGTACAAAATATTTACAAGGGCTCTTCTGAACAGAGCAGAACCGATATTAGACCGTCAGTTAGGGGAATATCAAGCTGGTTTCAGGAAATCAAGATCCTGTCCTGAACAGATTCATAACATTAAGACCATAATTTCCTACTGTACGGTACAATCAAAACCTTATGTTGTGATTTTTGTGGACTTTCAAAAGGCTTATGATTGCATTCATAGAGACACAATAATTAGCACCTTACGTGAGTTTGGCCTAGACAATAAATCAATTAATTTGTTCAAAGCAAGCTTAGAAAACACCATTTCTAAGGTCAAATTTTGTGGTGAATTGTCCGAAGCCTTTGCAATCAAGACTGGCTGTAGACAAGGTGATCTGGGATCACCGATGCTGTTCAAGTGTGTCTTGGAAAAAATTATAAGAGAATGGTTAACAATCTTACCAGAAAATTATGGTATTCGAATTGGTTATAAAAAAGAAGACCTGAATATAAACTGTCTCGCTTTTGCAGATGACATTGCTTTGTTTGCTAATTCAATGGAAGAGGCCACTGACCAACTTAATAAACTACAAATCATAGCTGATAAAACTGGACTTAAAGTGGCCTTCCATAAAACTAATTTTATCACAAATGTCAAAGATGCCTCAAAATTCATCACGATTGGTCTGCAAAAAATCAAAAAAGTCCGAAAATTTAAATACCTAGGGGAATGGATTACCCCTAATAATTCAGAAATAGCTGCCATTGAGAGCAGATGTGACAATTAGAAGGTGCCTTTCAAACCTGCAAAAACATTTACAAAAGTAAAAGCTTGTCCCGGAATGTCAAACTTTGTCATTATAACACAGTAATTAGGCCGTCAGCACTGTATGCCGCAGAATGCTTACAGATGACAAACAAAGGCCCATCGAGAAAATTAGAACTTAAGGATCGGAAAATTCTAAGGAAAATATTAGGACCTGTTAATGATAATGGTACTTACAGAAGAAGACATAACAATGAATTATTTGAGCATATAGAAGATTTGGTGAGTGTGATGAGAAAAAGGAGAATGTCTTTCTTTAGACATTTGGAACGGATGGAGCAACATCGACTTTCATATCGAATACACTCATCAATTTCTAAAAGAAATCCCTATTGTAAATGGTCGATGCAAGTTAAAAAGGACCTAATAGAAGCTCGAATCAATCAAGCTCTGGTTTGGGATAGGAACCTGTTCAGAAAGGCGGTTAAATCAACCAGTAATCTACACCCTTTAACATCTGTGATACCTCGCCCTCACTGCAAGTGGACGGAAGAAAGGAGAGCTGAACATTCGTCAAGAATGAAGATCTACTGGCAGACAAGAAAACAAGCATTACAGTGATCATATGAGTGAAGAACATCATGGTCCATTGATGACCAAAACAACAACAAAAATAAAAAAAAACATATTTTAAACATTTTTTTCTATAGTTACATAAATTCCTGCTTTTCATTTATTAGCACATAAAAAGACATAATATTTACATTTTTTAAAATTAGTATGCTAGATCTTTCAGTTTATTGCATTTTTTGTTCTGTGTTACTTCAACGGGAAAGAACCTGTGAGCTATCTAATCTTCATGCAGAGTGTGTTAGCTTGCAGCTGTGTTTTTCTTATCTTGTTGCCCCGTCCCACTCACTGTGGAAGCCAGGGATTTCCTTGTCCATAGCCACATTGCACCACGTGCTAGACTTCCCCCCACCCTGCTACCTGGAAACAGTGTCACTCACTTGCAGTTCATTTCTGGCACTGTGAAGTGTAAAGCAGTTCTACGATGCCTAAAGCAAAAGCAAATACAAGTTATCATCTGCAGCAGTATGTTGCAGAATTTAAGGATAATTTTACTTCTGATGGGGACGTTCTGTTCTGCCAAACATGTGGTAAAGCAATCAAGGCTGAACAGCGATTTCAAGTTACACAATACCCCGAGGGCAAGAAACATATAGCCGCAGTTTCGTGCCTTCAGAAGAGGTGTTTTGCGATAATAGTCAGTCATTTGTGATGGACAACCTGAAGATGTATCTCGTTGTGCATTGTAATTCTTCAGCAGTCAGTGAGGCATGCATAAATTGCATTTGTGAGTAGGCTACTGCACATTATTTATATTCACATTCATCATCATCATCATCATCTTGTACAGTGCTTGCCACGGTGGGTGAGTGGTTATAGTGTCGGACTACCAACCCCAAGATTGCAGGTTCGCTCCTGACCATGGTAAGTGATTTTTGAAGGCGGCAAAAATCACGACACTCATGTCATACGTTGTTGGCATGTTAAAGAACCCATTTGAATTCAGTAGGCCGTGTTCAATGGCAAAATTAATCTCGGGATTTTCCGCCAACTTAAGTTCCTCCATTCTCTACTTGAAAGCGCTGTAGTGTCAAGGAGTTTAGATACCGTATCTAAACTCCTTGACTTTCATAGCGTTCATAGGAACGACGAAATTGACATGCAAGCTACCCTCTGGGTGTCAATTAACAAAGCTTGCACCAGGCACCCGAGGCCATACGATATTATTATTATTATTATCTTGTACAGTTTCCAGCCCCAGGCTGGGTCTGTTTGGAACATAAGCCTCGCCACTTAGTCCTTTCTTCCCACCACCTCTCCGCTATCACTCTGGTCCAGTCCTCGCCTCTCTTCTTGACACATTCCTCCACTCCTTTCAGCCATCTATCTCTTGGTCTTCCCCTTGGTCGTTTCTTCTGCATCTGCATCTCATGTATCCTCTTGGGAATCTTCTTCTCATCCATTCTCTTTAAGTGTCCATACCACCTCAGTTTTGATGTCTCAATCCTACTTTGCAAGGGCTCCTCTTTCACTATTTCCCTGACCTTTTCATTCCTCACCCTGTCTCTTCTTGTTACTCCGATCCTACTTCGCAGGAACTTCATTTCCCCTGCCTGTATTCTGCTTATGTCTCTTTTCTTCATTGTCCACGTTTCTGAAGCATAGGTCAGTATCGGGATATAGTAGCTTCTGTATAACACTTCCTTGCTTTTTTGTGGGACATCTTTGTTCCACACTAAGCTCCCAATGCTTCTCAGAAATGCTTCTGCCTGTCTGCCACGTTCCGTAATCTCTTTGTCATTTCTCCCATTTTCCTCCACTATACTTCCCAAGTACTTGAGATTTTCCACCTTCTTCAGCTGTCCACCTCCAAGTGTTATCCCACTCATTGGTCTGTCCTTTTTCCTGGTCGTTAACAGGATCTCACATTTACTGATGTTGAACTTCCATCCGTACTCTCCCACTGTTTCTTCCCAAGCCTTCAGTTGCTCCTGAATTTCCTCCTCCTTGTTTCCCCAGACCATGAGATCATCTGCAAACACCATTGCTTTCATCTTATCTTCTCCTATCTTTCCTGCTATCCGTGTCATTACCTCGTCCATAACCACAATAAAGAGAAGGGGTGACAGCGCACTACCCTGTTTCAGGCCACTCATTTGTGTGAACCAGTCTGTTCTTTCCCCTCCAACTTTCACACAACTCACACTTCCACAATACATCTCCTTCACTCTGCCTACAGTCCCTTTTTCCACTCCCATGTTTTCCATTGCTTCCAAAACTTTCTCCCTACACACACTATCATAGGCCTTTTCGATGTGCAGGAAGGCCATCAACAGATCCTCTCCAAATTCGTAGTGGTGTTCCTGGAGCTGTCTCACTGAAAATATGAGATCCACTGTTGATCTCCCAGGTCTGAATCCATACTGCTCCTCTCTCAATTTTCTCTCCACTTTGGCTCGTATTCTACTTTCTAATATCTTTTCATATATTTTGGCACAGTGTGGTATGAGTGTGACTCCCCTGTAATTTCTGCACTCCTTTCTGCTTCCCTTTTTTTTTATTCACATTAATAAACTAAATTATAATTAAATATTTCTACCTTTTTTAAAATCACATATTTCAGGTATTTTTAATACATAAAAAATAAATATTTCCCAGATTTTTAGCACCTAAAAATCCGAGCCCTACTTATAACTACTGTACCTAACTTGCTTTGGTGTTTTTATAAGCTGTCACCCTATCTCACATCGAAAAACTAAAAACTAAAAAGTCGTTGACAATCAGTATCTATTTATTCACCTTGTTTCCTTTTCCAAATTACCTTCCCAATTTTTCCCTTGAAATTGTCAGAATAAATATGTTTTTTCCACCCCAAATGCCAACTATTCAATAAACAATTAAGTGCACAAGAATAAATATTTACTTTTCTTATCCTCATGTTAGCTCATTAACCTACGGTAGTTGTAAGTTTTCTTACAATGACAGTCTTTTTTAACACCTAGTTTTAAAATATTTTACAAAATAGAGCTCTGAAATTTGATTACATGAACACCAAATCATTTGGGGATTTCATGCTTATATCCTTACAATTCTCATGTATTAAACAGAGGTACCGGCAGGCCTACTCTTTGTTTAAAAAAATGAGGCATTTCTCTTAATAATTCAGCTTTTTAATTAAGGTTAGATTATTTTCATGGGGAAAATACATGTGTTCTGTTTTGTCACTGTTTGACAAGCATTCTCTCTCTACCAATGTCTTTGATTTAAATTCAGTAAGCAACTGGTTGATAACAAAATCTGGAACTTAATATAAGAATTTTTGCAACCCATATGAAGTTGATTGGAATATTGTGGTTAAAACCAGGACTGTCCTGGGAAAAGTAAAACGAATGGGATTCCTAGGCTATATAAGGGGGATATTGCCATTATAGGCCTACTGTTTGAAGCCAAACTCCAAGATTTTCAATTTAGAGACCCAGCTGTGTAACTGTTTGTGCCATTCTTTTCTTCCAGTAAACACTGCCAGAATTATGCTACTATCTGTCTGTTAGGTAGTCAGCCCAGAGGCTTATCAGATCCTCAAAAAGCACTGCTGTAGGTCATATGGATGGAAACTTACTTATAGATGGAAGCGTACTAGGTGAGATGAGGAGTGAGGTAGTTTGCCATTGCTTTTCTCATTGAGTCAGTGCAGTACAACACCAATCCTATGAATAGGACATTTAACAACGTCCACAGATACTTGCTGTGACTTGAATGCCATTTCACAGCACCACTCGTACCTCAGTATCTTCTTATAATCAGTCATAAATGAGACCAACACATCAGTACAAAGCCACATTTTACTCTAGCAAGTGCAAGCAGACAAATGCAAAAATACTGCATTCATCAAGTGTAGGTAACAGGCCTAATTATGATGTTATAAACAGACATTTGTTGAAACTACTTGCCTTTCCAGGATATTCTAGTAGAGGACAAGTCTAGTTTCTCTCTCACCTTTGATAATTCTGATCTTGCTATTCGACTGATTGGTTCTTGTATGGATTTGCTTCCTAGAAAGAAAATTGTAGATGAATTTATTCTAGCATTTTCAGAATGAACATTACATTCCAATCACTGAAATAATTTAAGTTAAAACTAATTTGAAGTGTAATAGCTAAAAATGAGTCTGTCTTTGGGATTCAAACCCAAATCCCTTGTGTTCTGAGCACCATAGTGGTCCATGTCTGAAAGAGACTCTTTATCATCTCTTGGATGTAATAGCTGAAGCTCCATACCAAGTTTGGTTTAGAACAGGCGTTCTCAACCTAGTGCTCGCGAACCCCACTGTGCTCTTTAAATGAAATTTGGTGCTCTCGTCATAGGAGCCACAAAATGCTTGCGAGCACAATTTCCCCTGAGATCCATTCTTCATTTGAAATTCTGTTGCACATACCAGAATAATAGCGTTTTATTTACAAGTTTTGACAGTCAGAAATTTTATCATTTTGTGAAATAGTATTTTTAATCTACAGTAAGAATAAATGGACATCCTTGTTTTATGAGTTAAGTGAAAAATGTTAATTCGACTCGACTGTCCACATGTAAGTGTACCTTATCTGTATGAGTCATGCAAGAAGTTACAGGAAGGCTGGTGAACGGTGAATCCCTAGCTATTTCAGCTCTTCTGAAGGAGAGAGTGAGTTAGGAAAACAAAAGAGAGGAGCGTGCTTGTTGCATTATTATTATTATTATTATTACAGTAAAACCTGCTGAAACCGGACCCTTTATATACCGGAAACATGGACAAACGGAAAACAAAATACGGAACGGAGGTATTTCTTTTGTAAAAAAAAACCTGTAAACCGGAAAACTGTCTATCGCGGAAACGGAAGGAAATTCCGGAATTGTAGACGGAAATAACCAGACTAAGACGGATAATCTTATCCATAATACAAAGCTATGTACAGTACTAAATTTTGAGCACGACTGTACTTGCACCAAAGTTCTAGGAAACATTAACGTCTGAAGACATTCAAAGTGCAGCTGATATAGCTGCCAAAATCTGCAGGTCATGGAAGAAATGGACGATGATGATGATGAAGGCAACGAAAGGGAACTAAAAATGCACACTTTTGGAGAAGCACTAATCTCTGTTGTGAGTGACAAGAATTTGCAGCTTCCAAGAATGTTCCAGAACTCCTTGAGTTACCATACTGCAGGATGCAAAGGAGATCATACAACGTTCTCTTGTAAATAAGTCGCGACAATGCACTTTGAAAGACACGTGGAAACAAAGAAACGAGCAGAGAACCTGAATTTTTTTTACGTAAGTTGAAAATAGAGAGTAATACATATGAACCTATTTCCTTTTTTATTTACAGACCTATAAAAAAAAAAATTCATTATAATCCTATGTAATAACACAGTAATTCTTTGAGGTGTATTTTGTCTTATTGAAACTCAACCCTTTGTAAAAAGAAAGTATGTGAAAACGAAAAAAACAAAAACAAAAAACGCAACGATTGAGTTCCGCTCTCGGTAGGTTTTACTGTATTGTTATTTGTGTATGAAGCTTACATTAAGATACAAAAGCATCACCGCTGAACTCATTATTATTATTGGATTTAATGGTGGGGTACTTGGTATGGCATGAGGGTGGTGCTCACAGTCTCAAAAGGTTAAGAACACCTGATTTAGATAATAGCTTCTAGGACACACAAGCACTACCAAGGGAAGTTATACAGCTTTTGTCATTGTCTGCATAACACCCTACTAGGGTTGCCAGACGTTCCGTTTTACCTGGAACAATTCCGTTTTCTCTTGTTTTGTTCCGCTTTAATCTTTAGCGGAATGCCAAATATTCCGTTTTTGGTTAATTTGATAATATATTCAATTTCACACTAATTTTCAAATTTTCAAATTTCAGAATTGATTGTAATATCAAGCTTGTTTTCTGGTAAAGCAGGTGCGAGTTTGAAAGAGAAAATGATTTCTATGTCTGTGTCAGATAGATGGGTACATGTTATAGATTTATTAGGGGCAACAAAATTAAGGAATATCTTGGTCCTTGTGAAGTTAATACTCTGCATTTTCCCCTCCAATGCTCTTACGGAGAGAGTTTTTTTTTGTCACGAATATCAAATGGAGAGATGATGGAAACAGAAGCTTCATTAGTTTGATAAAACAAGAATTGTTCACATATTACAATTACAGTAGAACGTCGTTTATCCGGACTAATTGGGACCGAAAGTGTTCCGGATAATGATTTTTCCGGATAATCAAACATGTGTTGAATGCATAGGAAAAAACATGCACAGTGCATTATAGTAATAACCACCAAGCTTCTCATTTAGCTGCAACATACTCTGACATAACTAAAGTCCAGAAATGAGACCTCCCTTACTTCATGTCTGAATAAACCATAAGTACGCCACTTCTTCCAATTTTTCACCCGTGTTTTTTTTTCTTTCTCTTTTTAGACCCTTCTTCACTCTTCGATGCATAATTCAGAATTTCACCTTTTGGGTTCTTCAAATCATAATTTGTGGATTTTCCAACAGTGTAAGTTTTAATTAGACTGCACACTCTTATTTTTTATCTAGTTTATTGATCTCCACCTTCTTCTCAATCGATAAAACATTGCGATTTCGGTTTTTCTTATTGCTACTCGTAGAAGCCATTTTCACAACGTAATACAGTACACTCACATATTGTTAGTTACACTAGTTATTGTTGTTTTAAGGGGCGGAAATACGAGGTCATCTGCCCCCAACTCACGTATTGTAATACGTTGAAACATTATAGAGTAAACAAACGGTAGGAGACAACAATTGAAAACGAGAACCGACTCATTACTTTAGGCAGCGCGCACTTCCGGATAATTGACGTTCCGGTTGTTTGACGTCCGGATGAACGTCGTTCTACTGTATGATGAAAATTGTCGTGAATTTTATCAGAAGGTACTTACAAATAAAAAATCCTTGCATAGGGTCATTCAAATGACAAGCATTTGTAAGTTGCTGGTGTCATAGACCTATATGATATGTCAGAAATTTCTAGTTTTAACTTTGTGTATTTGATTATGTACCAGTAATGCTTATTTAATACAATATGTGTATTATTTATTACAACATATAACAACCTTGATTAAAAAAAAAATGTTTTTGGATGTGTGTTCTGTTTTTCCATTCTTAAAATTTGGCAACCCTACACCGTACAGTTCTATAACATCCAAGAGTTGACATGAGCTTCCATCAGGTGCCAACCACAGTGGTGTAGTTGGTTAGTACACCTGCTCATTTCTTTCATTCCTTTATTTCTTTCTTTTGTATAATCAGCTTTCCCCTAATAAAAGGTTAAGGAAGAGAAGTTACCTGTTGTTATGTTTCCTGTTGCCCAACAGAGTGCAGAGTACCAGCCTGTGTGGTGAAGAGGTGGGGGAACATAACGTGAGTAAATGCCATCCCCAAGGAGTACATCTGATCCTACTCCATTGTCAAATAAAGTCACATTTGATGTTGTTCCATTTAGTAGCCATAGTTCAGCTCTGCAAAGAAAGTACATTTGATGCCAAGTTTACAGGAATGGATATACAATATCAAGCCTCATTGTGTCGTTTCCACTTGATCTACGGAATTAGAAGGTACTGCCATGGCATTTGTCTTAAGTTGAAAATGGGAAATCATATAAAATCATTTCATAGATGGTCGACGGTGGAGTTTGAACTCGTCTTCTGAGTCCAGAGATCACTTGTATAGTTACTGCATTCTTCATTGTTCTGGAATTAAATCATCATCATCATCTTGCACAGTTTCCAGCCACTGGCCGGGTCTGTTTGGAACACAAGCCTCTCCAACGTCTTCTGTCTTCCCACCATCTCTCAGCCTCCACCCTTGTCCAGTCTTCTCCTCTCTTCTTCACGCTTTCTTCCTCCCCCTTCAGCCACCTGTCTCTCGGTCTTCCTCTTGGTCTCTTTCCTTCCCACTTCGTCTCGTGTACTCTCCTGGGTATCCTCTTCTCCTCCATTCGTTTTACATGTCCATACCATCTAAGTCTAGATTTCTCTATACATCCTGTAATGGTTCCTCCTTCATTAATTCTCTGGTCCTCTCATTTCTTATTCTGTCCATCTTTGTAGCTCCAATACTGCTTCTCAAGAACCTCATCTCACTGGCCTGTATTTTGCTCTTCTCCCTTCCTTTCATAACCCAGGTCTCCGAGGCATACGTCAGGATACGGACATAGTACGTCCGATATATGATCTTTTTGCTGTTCTGAGGGACATCCTTGCTCCATAACATGCTTCTCACACTCCTCCGGAATGCTTCTGCCTGTCTCCCCTACTCATTTATTTCGTTTCTTCCATTATCTTGTATCAGGCTTCCCAGATACTTGAAGCTCTCCACTTTCTTCAGCTGTTCCCCACCAATTGTTATTCCCGTTGTGGTTCTTTCCTTCTTCCTTGTTGTGATCACCATCTCACTCTTATTTATGCTAAATTTCATCCCATATCCTTGTATTATTCCTTCCCACACGTCCAACTGTTCCTGTACCTCCTCCTCCTTGTTTCCCCAAATCATCAAATCATCTGCAAACACCATTGCTTTCATCTTTCCTTCTCCAATTACTTGTGCCACTCGGGTCATTATGTCATCCATCACCACAATGAAAAGTAACGGTGACAGTGCACTTCCTTGTTTCAGGCCGTTTCTCTGTTTCAACCAATCCGATCTCTCACCTCCCACTTTCACACAGCTCACGCTTCCCTTGTACATCTCCTTTATCCTCCTTATAGTCCATTTTTCTACTCCTCTATCCTCCAGGGACTTCCATACTTTGTCTCTGCATACACTGTCATATGCTTTCTCAATGTCCAGGAAGGCCATCAGTAGATCTGTTCCATACTCAGAGTGCTGTTCTTGTAACTGCCTTACAGCAAAAATCAAATCCACTGTGGACCTTTCTGCTCTGAAGCCATGTTGTTCTTCCCTCATCCCTCCTTCTATCCTTGTCCTAATTCTCCTTTCCAAAACTTTCTCAAACATCTTTGCACAATGTCAATGACTCATCAGTGTTATTTCCCGATAGTTTCTGCATTCTGTTCTACTACCTTTCTTGAAGATCGGGACAATTATTCCCTTTTTCCAGTCCTCTGGGGTTTTCCTTTCCTTCCATGCTGTCTTCATCACTCGGTATAACCATTGTATGCCCACCTCTCCTGCTGCTCTCACCATCTCCACACTTAACTCATCCACACCCGGTGCCTTCCCTCCTTTCATCTTCCTGACTGCATTTCCACTTCTTTCCATGTTAAGTCCTTTTCTGTTTGCAGTCCATCTTCCTCTTCCCCGATTTCTTTCTCCTCGCCGTGGTTTCCATTTGGGTTCAGACGTTCTTCAAAAAAGTCCAACCCCTCGTCCACGTCGTGGGAGACGAACAACGGCACAAAGTAGGGGATTGCCCGTAGGGGCGAAGTACAGTGGGGACTTCGTGTGCCCCGGGACCGTTACGATAGCTGTGAAGGTCCTACAGGAATCCTGAAAAGTGATGGCTAACGGGGCTCTGGTGAAGCAACGATAGGCCCAAAAAGCCAGTAGTGGATGAAACCAAATGCTTTCAAAAATGGAACGAGCTTCGGACATGATGGATTTAATAGACGACGACACGGCTGTACACACGGACTAAGATTTGGAACTTTAAACCTAAGAACGCTGATGTGGAAGGTGGAGGAGATAGTGGATATGATGGAAAGAAGGAAGTTGGATTTATTGGGATTGGCAGAAACAAAGTGGAAAGAGAAGGAAGGAGAGAACTGAGAAAAGGCTATAGACTGTACTGGAGTGGGAATGAAGAGGGAAAGAGGAATGGAGTGGGAGTAGTAGTACGAGATGGTTTAAAAGAAGAAGGGAAGAGAATAAGTGATAGGATGATGAAAGTGAAAGTAGCACTGAGGGGAGAGTCCGTAGAAATAGTGCAAGTGTATGCTCCACAAGTAGGCTGCGCCTCTGAAGAGAAGGAGGAGTTTGAAGAGGAATTGCAGAAGCAGCTGGGAGGAAGGAATATGATTGTTATGGGGGATCTGAATGCTCATGTAGGAAGAGAAAGACAAGGGTATGAGAGTGTGCTTGGACCAGAGGGTTGGGGCAGAAGAAATGAGGAAGGAAAGAGACTGTTGGACTTCTGTCAAAGGAACAGCCTGCTAGTTGGGAACTCCTGGTTCAAGAAAAGAGAGAGCCACATAATCCTATGGTACAGTGATGACTTGAACAGGAAGTCGGTGGTCGACTACATACTGTATGAGAAAGAATTAAATAAGAACATCACGGACATCAAGGTTATACTATCGGAGAACTTGGATAGCGACCATCGATTGCTGGTAATGAACCTAAGAGGGACTGAGAACCAGGAAAGACGTATAAGGATATGGAAACTGAAAGAAGGAGATAGAAGGGTCGAGTACCTCAAAATAGTAAAGGAAGGAATTCCAGCAGACGAAGAAAGGGGGATGGAATAGGAATGGGCTAGATTTAAGAAGACAATAGTGGGTGCAGCAGAAGCAGTATGTGGCAGGACAAGTAGTAAGAAGAGGTGGAAGGAAACACCATGGTGAAATGAGAAGACAAAAGATATAGTAAGGGAAAAGAATAGAGCCTTTAGAAGGTGGTATCAAAATAGGACGGTAGAGACAAGGGAAGAGTACCAGGAAAGAAAGGAGGCAAAGAGAGTAGTGGCTGAGGAGAGAAGAAAGTAGATGGAAGAGTGGACAAAGGTGATGAAGGAGGATAGTGAAGGTACATAAAAGGTCCTCTATGGGATGGTAAAAAATAAGAGGCGGAAGGATCCTACGGATTATGTTAGAATGGTGAACAAAAGGGGACAAGAGATAGAAAATAGGGAAAAACTGAAGAAAATGTGGAAAGAATATTTTGAAGAACTTCTGGAATTAAATGCGGATCGTAATTAACTGAAGGAGAAAAGTTGGCAATAAACATTCAAAAGCTAATCTACATAAGATTTACCATTTTGATCACTAAAACGAAAAAAACGAAAATCCACAGCCTGCTTCCAGTCTCCGAACGGGTCAGGAATGGAATGAATGAAGCCCCCGTCTAGCGGCGAGGATATGAACTGTGCCGGCTGCCGAGGCCTGACGCACTCCTCTGGGGCAATCATTAAATGAATGACAGATGAAATGAAATGATAGTGGAGAGTGTTGCTGGAATGAAATTTTGACAGGGAAAACCGGAGTACCCGGAGAAAAACCTATCTGCCTCCGTTTTGTCCAGCACAGATCTCACATGGAGTGACCGGGATTTGAACCACGGACCCAGCGGTGAGAGGCTGGCGTGCTGCCGCCTAAGCTACGGAGGCTACACCATTTTGATCACTGTGCATTAAAATTCCATTTTCAATGTATCTGAATGTATATGAAGTAAAGATTCAACTTTTTCTGAGTTTGAATTAGAAACTTTATGGTTTATAAAGAGCTCTAGTATGTTATAAATTAAATGGAAGGAAAACGAAAAACAGAATGGTTATTTATAATTATATGTTCTCTTTGTAATGTTTTGGAACCGAGTCATATCAGAAAATTTCATAATAGTTTAGACATTAAATTAAATAATGTTGTCCGCCACGGGCCCCTCAGAAAGTCTGTGCTCAGACACATGGCACCATCATAGTAGATGGTACTTCACTACCGAAGGCTTCACATTTCCGATACCTTGGGTCCCAAGATTGACCTGAGGGTGACACACTCTCGGACGCTTGTGCAAGAGTGAATGCTGTGTTGATAAAATGGCACCAGGTCACAGGCATTCTCTGTGACTGAAAGATCCCTCAATCTATCAAACAATTGTCTGCCCAGTAGCTTTGTATGGGGCCGAATACTGACCTAATTCAAAGAAACATGTACAAGTCTTTCACACGATGGAGATGTGGATACTAAGATGGTTCTTGGGTATTACACGACTGGATCATATTAGGAACAAAGACTTCCACAACACCCTTGGAATTAACCCTATCCCAGCCAAAATGAGGGAGGTGCAGTTACGGAATGTTGGTACGGGCACATGGCCCAAGCAGCTGCAGAGTCAGTAATTAATAAGGCACTTCTCCTCAAGCCTATTGGACAAAGACCTGAAGGATGACCAAATTAGAGATGGATGGATACCCTTCCTTACTTCCTTACTTACTTACTTAGTTGGCCACACGAACCGAAGTTGGGTCATTGCCTCACTCTTTCGCCTCTTCCATTGCTTTCTGTCTCTGGCCATATTCTCGTTGGCTCCCAGGGCCTCCAGGTCTTTCCTGACTCCATCCTGCCATCTCAACTTTGGTCTACCGAGGGGTCTTTTTCCTTGTGGTTTTCCCTCTAGCACTCTCTTTACCATCCCTTCTTCCCTTCTCAGTACATGTCCTAGCCATTCTATTCTTCTGCTCCTTATTACTGCTATCACGTCCGGTTCGTTGTACAGTGCGTGAATTTCTGTGTTTTTTCTTCTTCTGAAGTTTCCCTGCTCTAATACCAACCCGAAGATTTTTCTTAACACTTTGTTTTCAAAGGTCAATATTCCCCTCTCCATCTTCTTGCTCAGTGTCCACGTCTCTGCCCCATATATTAATACTGGTCGTACAATTGTCTTATAAACACGGAGTTTTGATGTCCTTGATAACAGTTTATTGCTGAATAGTTAATTCACTGCAAAAATGCACCTCTCTGCAGATTGTAGACGGTTCAATATCTCTTCCTCCACATTGTTATTCCAATTTATGATGCTTCCTAGATATTTGAAGGTATGTGCATGATAGGTCTTTGCCCTATAGATGCAGCAAATCGCAATAAATGGAGAGCGAGGTACAGAGTGATGGACACCAAAACATAATGGAAACAACGCCAGGAAGAAGAAGAAGAAATATTTTAATACCTGCCAGGCTACTTACGTAACAGTTGCTCCTCTAACAGGCAGCTCTCCCTGCTGCAACACTGCATGAATCACTGGGGGTTCAGCATCTGGATCAAATGTAGATGGTACAGTATGAGTTGAATGCTCCTCTCTTCCAAATTTGGATAGCCAGGTACAGTATTTACTGAATAAGACCACCTCATAGTGTAGCGGCTAGCGTTCTTGGCTGTCGCCCCAAAGATACGGGTTCGATTCCCGGCTCTGCCAAGATATTTTAATTCTGGTGTAAGGACTGGAACAGGGTATCCTCAGCCTCATGAGGCAAAACTGAGAAGAGGAGGGTCTGATTCCCACCTCAGCCATCCTGAAAGTGGTTTTCAGTGGGTTCCCCTCATTTCTACTCCAAGCAAATGCTGGAATGGTTCCTAACTTAAGGCCACAGCTGCCTCCTTCACAATCTTATCAACAATTTACAAATACACACACTACTGCTAACCAAAATATAATGTGCACTCGAGTTTGAAGGTTGTTTGTGAAGTAACCAATAGACCTACATAAAATCCAATAACATCATCATTTTCGTTGTTCTATTGTACCTTAGTTCATGTAGGTTTGGAATTTTTGATCTATATTTTAATATTTTTATCGCAGTTGGAACACAAAAAGTGTCCATTTTTAAGCATGTTTCAACCATGCGTCACATTTAAGAATTATTATCTCAAAAACCCGTCATCAGATCGAATCCAAATTTTAACACCATATACATTGGAATGTTTTATAACTGGTTTATTAATTTCAAAATTTTGTGTGTCCAAAAAACAAACTTGTTGTCATTTTTGTAAGGTAACTTTTTCTTGGCTGGGGGTGGTTGGAAAATGTAGTTCTTGGTCACGTTGTAATCCTTATATATCAAAAGGTTATGCTGTAAAACTGTGAAATACGTACATTAATTCACTTATTTTATATCGGTTTGTATTTGTACGCGAAAATAAGGCATAGTTCCGCAGCAAGCCGATGCGGGTAAAGCTGTACAGCGTTGCCGAGATGCAGCCATCACTTCCGAGTGAGGCGCGCCATGACGCGTGATAGGCTCCATCCTTGCAACGCTGTACAGCTTTCTCCGTATCGGCTACCTACTGAAACATGTCTTATTTTCGCGTACAAATACTGTACAAACCAATATAAAATAAGTGAATTAATTTACGTATTTCTCAGTCATACTGCATAACCTTTTGATGTATAAGGATTACGACGCGACCAAGAACTAAATTTTCCAACCACCCCGAGCCGAGAATAAGTTACCTTACACAAATGATAACAACTTTGTTTCTTGGACACACAAAATTTTGAAATTAATAAACCAGTTATAAAACATTCCAATGTATATGGTGTTAAAATTTGGATTTGATCTGATGACGGGTTTTTGAGATAATAATTCTTAAATTTGACACATGGTTGAAACATGGTTAAAAATGGACATTTTTGTGTTCCAACTGCGATACGGAATATTAAAATATAAAATAAAAAGGGCCAAACTTACATGATCTAACGTACAATAGAACGACGAAAATGATGATGTCATTGGATTTTATGTAGGTATAATGGTTACTTCACAAACAACCTTCAAACTCGAGTGCACATAATATTTTGGTCGACAGTAGTACAGCCGTCACAATAACACAGGTTATCACACAAATTTCACACTCGCCCAAATACACCGGGCTACATAACCATGTTGTCGCTGCCTCTAAAATAAGCAACAACAATAATCTAGTACCATACTTTGAAGTTTGTTCGGCTTGCTTCATAATTCTTTAAAATATATTCCCTCTTAGGTAAAGCTTTGAAGAATAAAATGATGATTTTATGTTTCTAAACTGATCTGAATCACTAAGAAAGTGCATGAATAACTAAGAATCAAATTTATTGAATGGTTAGTACAATAAATGTTTTCTTTTTGAACATCAGCCAAAAAATTATCATAAAGAGGAGCATATTTAAAACAATTAACACCGGTTATCAGACAGATTCTACACACACCCAAAGTACACGGGGCTACATGATCGTGTTGTCGCAGCCCCTAAACTAAGGAACCAATCAAAAATGTTTTGTAGTGTTATTTGTCTTGCAGATTTGGATCTGATGATGCTAGCTTGATGAGCGAAACACATCGTCTCTTCTTCTTATCCTTCTTCCATAGTCCGTTACAATCACATATAATTTATTTCACGTTTTTTTCACATATTCCAGTAATTGGAATTATTTTGTGTTGACCGACTGAAGGCGACAATATTGTCAATAAGGCAACACTGAAATATGGCCTCAAAGCCATCTTTCCTGAGGGCTACTCTACTTTAAGAGGAGCTAAAGTCATTTGTATGTAAGGTTTTCATTACCCACACAATTCTCTTCTGAGTTCATCCTCTTCTATCTATGAACAATAGTCCAGACGATTTTCCTGAAGTAGCTTCAGTAGCAATCACACATCTGTAAGGAGATAACGTCAAAGCCATGCCCAAGTCATGAATATGTAGTGATATGAACCAAATTAATCATATTTAAGAGCGTCCTTATTGATGTTCTATCTAAATGAAATACCAATAGGTAATTAATAAATTTATTACACTCTAGTCAATAAAATGAATATACATTAATTAATACCAGTTTCGGTCATATTATGTGGCCTTATTCAGCAATTTTTTTTTTAATAAAACAAACTATAATCATATGTTCTCTAAAGAGAATCAAAATGAGTATTATCCGTTGAGCCATTATAAGTGATAAAAATTTCCGGCATAACTCAACAAATTGCTAGCGTTTCGCCCCAGTGTGCCAATTAGGCTCTTCAGTTGGTAAAGGCACACCTACCAAGACGCATAGTAGGCACACACTGAGAAGGCCAAGCAAGATTCTTTGCTACATATGCAGCCACGTCACGAGCATGCCAGTGTACCACGGGAGTCAAAAACTCCACTCCAAAAAACAATAAACCTTGCTTTGGCATTGATATAATCATAATATGTTCTCGAAGAGAATCAAAATGAGTATTGTCCGTTGAGCCATTGTAATTAACACATAAAGTGATAAAAATTTCCTGCATAACTCAACAAATTGCTACGCGTCTTGGTAGGTGTGCCTTTACCAACTGAAAAACCCAATTGGCACACTGGGGCGAAATGCTAGCAATTTGTTGAGTTATGCAGGAAATTTTTATCACTTTATGTGTTAAAACAAACTATTGTAATTACGAGCAAAGTTATGAAATAATATTTCACTTGGGTTTTCTTTCTATGAAAAATTTATAAAAAACAGTTAAAAACAGATCTGTAACAAATGTTGGTTGTGTAACGTGTTTTTCGAGGGGTTTTATGCAACTAGCATAAGTCAGTAGGAAGCCATTCTATATTTATTTACGCGGCAAATTGTTCAGCCAAGAGAATTTTTCATGGTAATTTATTATTATTATTAATTTATTATAATTATTATTAAGGTATTTTCGGAGCATTTTATAAAAATTATTAGCATTCAGATAGGTTTTCCATGTCTTAGAAAACGCTATCAAGCAAATTATTACGAACGACAATATTATAGAAAATTATGTGATTACGGAATTTTACGGAGTTTTGTCAGTTAGGGTATTTGAGAGACATGACTCACTGGGAATTCGAGTACAAGCTGATTCCTGTCGAGAAGTATTACGCAAGGCTGGGTCGCAAGGTCTAGAAAAGGCGAATTGTTGGGACGGAAATCGACTTCTCCCTCTCGCGCGCCGAGTGTAATGAGGCAGAGGAGGGGAACTAGCGGCGTGCTCAGCCAATCAGTGTGGACGACGTAAGCTAGATGTCGGTACCATGGTGGGGGAGCCAACGTGTGGATATATCGTTCGACGCGCCGTGAAACGAGGTCTATCTGTGAAATACTTGCGGAGTATGGTTATACGCGGGGGACGCTCCGATGTTCCGTGGAACGAACAATCTGTGTAGAACTTGCAGAGTACGGTCGCAAGTGCGTGTCGCTCCGATGTTCAGTGGAGTTAGCGACGAACTTTTGTAAAACTTGGTTGTACGAGTGTTTGGGTCCGAGGTACGGACCATAGAATTATCTAATCTACCAGAATATCATCAAATTCCGACGGAGATGACGACGTCCAGGAGACTGTGGGAAGCTCACAACATCATCAAGAACGAGGGAAATGCCTTGGCAATTTCCAATGGTAAGCGCAAATGACGCAGAAATACGCAATCTCTCATTTTTCTTTGTTTTATATTTCATATTTCAGTAACTTCATAGCTTGGAAATAAGAGTAAAATCAATTTATCAGACTCCGTTTTCACGTAATTTTCTATCGGTAATATTCAAATCACAACGCTCCAATTTAAATTTTATACTTATTATTATTATTAATTTTGCTATACTTGTTTTATATAATAAATTCATTTCTTTTACAATGCAATCTTTGCTTTCAGTAGGTAGCATTAGATATAGACCAATTCCTTCTCCTGATACAATTGTTTGTTGGGTTAATGATCAAATCATACCACGATCTGAGTGAATAGATTCTTGACGGGGTGTTCTACCAGAGCTAGACGTTGTTAAATACAAATTTAGATTTCAGCATTGCGTTGAAGTCTTGGCGCCCATTAAAACAACATAGCTTAGGCAAAGGTAAACAATTACATTTTCTCCCAACAGTGTGGGCTAGCGTAACCATTACATTTGTCGCTACCAACATGGGGCATTAATAACCGTTACATTTGTCGCCGACAACTTGGGGCTGAAAACCTAATAACATTTGTGGAAGGAGAAGGGTATATATTTCTGTGCCTGTATTTTGGGGATTATTTGTCTTTATCAGTGTATATCATTATGGGGGATGAGAAAGAAAGACAGATGAGGTTACGTAGTGGTCATCAGCTGGAGAGTGATGATACGAGCAGTATGTCGAGTGATGGTAGTACCGGGGTAGCGGAGGTAAATCCCGATACTGAAACAGGGAGTGTAGGCGGCCAACCAGAATTAAAAACTTTACTTCTCGAGTTCATGTATCAGAACAAAGTTAGTAGTGATGCCTTAAATGCAAAATTAGAACAAAACAGTAGGGAAAATAAAGAAAGTACAGACGCTTTAAACGCAAAACTGGAACAAAACAGTAGGGAAAATAGAGAGAGTAATGAAACTTTAAACGCCAGATTAGAACAAAACAGTAAGGAAAATAGAGAGAGTACTGAAACTTTAAATGCTAAATTAGAACAAAACAGTAGGGAAATGAGTGACAAATTTGAACTGATTAGAGGTGAGATCAGGGGGGTGATGGAAGAAAAGGCTAAAGAGATTATTGCAGATGTAGACAGAAAATTAGGAAAAGTACAGGAGGAGTTGGAAATTAGAATCAGTACACAGGCTGAAAATTTAAAAGAACTAGTGCAACTGGAAACACAGCAGGTCAAAAAGCAATTGGGGGGAGAAATTGACAAAATTCAGGTAGCTACTAAAGAGGTTAAGGAACAGCTGGGGGGTAGAATTGAGAAAGTCCACTCACAAATAGTTGCAGAAGTAAATGATTTAAGAGAGAGTAATAGAGAGAGCATTAGCAAGATTGAGGAGAAACAAGCAAAGCTATATGATAAAGTAGAAGAATCAGAAGGAAACATTAAATTAACAGTAAACAGTATTGAGAGGAAGGCTGAGGAGAAAATCGCAGAATTAGAATTAAAATTAAAAGCTAGGATCAGGCAAGAAAATAGTCAGAATAGGCCAGTTTTGGTGAATAGCACACACAGGGAGGTAGAACTGGGTAAGTTCAGCAATCGACAGGGGTGCCCAATGGAGTTCATGAACACTATAGAAAATAAATTCGGGGAGAGGTTGGAAAATGGTAGTATTGAGTGGTGCCAGGTAGTTGAAATTTTAGAACAAGTGTTTGTGGGGGAAACGAGGAATTGGTTTGCTGTCTACAGAGACAAGTTTACTAATATCAATGATTTTAAAATGAAATTCTGTGAAAAGTTCTGGAATGAGGTTATTCAGTCGCAGCATCGTGAGGGAGTAGTGTGTGGTAAATATAACCCTAAAGGAAGCTCCACCATGACCGAATACTTTTTAGGGCAGGTATTAGTGTGTAAATATCTGGATGGCTTGAAGGAGGAAAGTGATGTGGTAAGGTTGCTACTTAGGCACTTTCCCTATAGGATCAAGGAGGCTGCTTGTATCCAGAATGTAAAGACTATATCACAAGTAGAAAATTTGTTAGGCACATTTGATGCACTAGGGAGAGGGGGTTATGAGGACAATTTCAATCGGAACCAGGGTAATAATAATAATAGACCTAATGAAGCCAGGCATCAAGAAGTTCAAGGGAACGGTGGCGAAGGGGCCAACGCTCAAAATAGAAATAATAATAATCAGCTATATCAGAACAGAGGAAATGGCTATGGTAATCAGTATCAAGGGAGGAACAATGATTTCAGGGGAAATCAAGGGAGGAACAATGATTACAGGGGAAATCAAGGGAGAAATTATAATGACAATAATTACAACCAGAATAGGGGTCAAGGAAGAGGACAGCCTAGTGGTAGTAATATACAGCCAAACAATGACAACACAGCCCAGAACAACCAGACCAGTTTAGTAGTTAGTAGTACTACGGCCAGCTGTAGCGGTTCTTTAAACGCGAACCAGGCTGCGAAGTAAGGTCAGAATCTCAGTCTGTAGCATGCCCTGTCCATACAATTATACAGGAACCCTATGACCTAAATGTAAGAAATGAATTATTACATGAACTAAATGATGAAGATATTATTCAGGAAGTGGTTAGTAAGAGCCCCATAGTTAAATTTAACGTGTCCGAGGCGTACACAGATGTTTTAATTGATAGTGGTTGTATGAAGAGTTGCATAAGTAGTGCATTTTATGATAAAATGAAAGGAACTGGAGTAAATTTTGAGAAGATGCCAATTAAAAGCACTTTTGTTATCACAGCTGTTGGGAAGAGGTCTAAAGTAATTTCTAAGCAAGTTTTAGTAGACATTAAAATTAATAATCATGTAGAGAAGCAGATTTGCCTTGTAATTCCAAATTTAGTATTCAGTGTTATCTTGGGTTCAGAGTTGAAACGTTATTTACTTTGCTCCACGTTGAGCGTACAAATGAGACGTTTTGCTAGCTCCTAACTGTTGGGTGAGAAATGTAACTGTTTACCTTTGCCTAAGCTATGTTGTTTTAATGGGCGCCAAGACCTCAACGCAATGTTGAAATCTAAATTTGTATTTAACAACGTCTAGCTCTGGCAGAACACCTTCAAGACTCTATTCACTCAGATCGTGGTATGATTTGATCATTAACCCAACAAACAATTGTATCAGGAGAAGGAATTGGTCTATATCTAATGCTACCTACTGAAAGCAAAGATTGCATTGTAAAAGAAATGAATTTATTATATAAAACAAGAATAGCAAAATTAATAATAATAAGTATAAAATTTAAATTGGAGCGTTGTGATTTGAATATTACCGATAGAAAATTACGTGAAAACGGAGTCTGATAAATTGATTTTACTCTTATTTCCAAGCTATGAAGTTACTGAAATATGAAATGTAGAACAAAGAAAATGAGAGATTGCGTATTTCTGCGTCATTGGCGCTTACCACTGGAAATTGCCAAAGCATTTCCCTCGTTCTTGAAGATGTTGTGAGCTTCCCACAGTCTCCTGGACGTCGTCATCTCCGTCGGAATTTGATGATATTCTGGTAGATTAGATAATTCTATGGTCCGTACCTCGGACCCAAACACTCGTACAACCAAGTTTTACAAAAGTTCGTCGCTAACTCCACTGAACATCGGAGCGACACGCACTTGCGACCGTACACCTCAAGTATTTCACAGATAGTCCTCTTCCACGGAACATCGGAGCGATTCCCGCGTATATCCACACTCGGCAAGAACTACACAGATTGTCCTTGTTTCACGGCGCGTCGAACGATATATGCACCTGTTGGCTCCCCCACCATGGTACCGACATCTAGCTTACGTCGTCGCCACTGATTGGCTGCACCCTACGCGCTAGATCCCCACTCCTTCCTCATTACACTCCGCGGGAGGGAGAAGTCGATTTCCGTTTCCACAATTCGCCTTTTCTAGACCTTGCGACCCAAGATTGCGTCATGCTCCTCGACAAGATTCAGCGTGTACTTGAAATCCCAGTGAGTCATCTCTCTCAAATACCCTAACTGACAAAAACTCCGTAAAATTCCGTAATCAGATAATTTTCTATGATATCGTCGTTCGTAATAATTTGCTTGATAGCGTTTTCTAAGACATAGAAAACCTATCTGAATGCTAATAATTTTTATAAAATGCTCCGAAAATAGGCTACCTTAATAATAATTATAATAAATTAATAATAATAATAATAATAATAAATTAACATGAAAAATTATCTTGGCTGAACAATTTGCCGCGTAAATAAATATAGAATGGCTTCCTACTGACTTATGCCAGTTGCATAAAACCCCACGAAAAATACGTTACATATTCGCCTCGGATCATCGGATGATTTACCGTGACGACGGTCCATTATCCGATTATCCCAGACACGTTAATAAACCCCATCCAAAATACATATTACATAAACGAAATCACCCTAAATTACAGATATATACACTCATATTTTTTCTTCACGCACTTTGCGTCAAAGTTTGTTGTCACTATGGATTGCACTTTGCAACCAGTCCAATGTTTTACATATGGAATAGTGTTCCACGGATATTTCCGCCTCTCAAATTTCTCTATGTTGGAGAAATAGACATAATTAATGTGTGAGCACTATGTATTTATGATGTCATATCACACGCATTGAAGGTGTTCTGATATATTTATATCACCATAGAACTCCCTAATTTCACTGGAGGTCCCCTCCTTATGGTGACATTTAATTCCACTTATCACTGAGCACACGATCACACTACTGTGGCAGCGCCTCGTGACCATAATACTTAATCTCTCTTTAAAGTAGATTAAATGAATATTGACTTCTGAAAAAAAAACAGTAAATGCGCATTACATATAACACCAAATATTTCTGTGCCGTAATCGCCCTGTCTTGTTAAGTTCCCGTTAACCATATTCTACTTAATACTAGTTCTCAACACAGACCATTTCTCCTCACACACATAATACCATTGTACAAATTATCTTAAATTACACACTTACAAATCTTACATGGCGAGGCCGTAAACAGAAATCACGTGTGCTGATATGTATGAGTTTCATGAAGGACTGTCTCGCATTCTGATGGCCCATCTTTTATCTCGTGGACGCCTTAAGCTAACAAGCCCTATTCAAGCGCTCCCCCATCTCTTGGAGATAAATGGGAACCCATCAGCGCTGCCAAAATGGCCTTGGTGCATCGAGACAATTTAGTGCTCAACAGCATCCGACAATCCCGTCATATTTCCCTGTACCTTAAAAACTCTCATTTACTTACATACTACCCCCCTGTGTGACTTCTGATACGCCTGCCTTAAGACCAGATCTTCCACGCACCAGACACCACACTTACTCATTTGATAGGCTGGCTCGCCAGCTAAACACACTCACTTTATGACACATATTTTCGTAGACTATGTATATTATACGTCCCGTATAATCTGTTTCCCTCACTATTCTCCAGCACATATGCTGTTTTCCCAATACGTTTGGAAACTATAAATGTTTCTGCGTCACCTGCTTCCAACCTTGCAAGTGGCTCCCTTAAAATGAACGTCATCACGTTGCTCTACCTAGCATATTTCTCAGTGTCTGTAACGATGCCCTGTTGCTACTGTCCACACATGCACATATTAAAATACCATCCTCTGCTTTAACCACAGGATAATCCCTACATAAATTAGTGTCCCTCGATAGCATGTCTGCAAGAATGTTATCTTTACCTTTAATATATTTTACTGTGAATTCGTATTCCTGCAGAGCAAGAATCCACCTACTAACTCTGTTAGAACTGAGTTTACAAGTCCTCATATACAGTAATGCATGGTGATCTGTGTGGATCTCAAATTTCCCCCCTACTAAATACATTCTAAATTTCCCTAAACTGAAAACAATACCTAAAAGCTCTAACTCAGTAATCGTGTATCTTTTCTCCGCTGCTGTCAGTCCTCGCGAGGCTAAAGATACAATGCACAGATTACCCTCATCATCTTTCTGACATAATACTCCAGCAATGCCTATATGTGAAGCATCTGTCATAACCACATATTCCTTATCTTTTAACGGATATTTCAGCACTACAGCTTTCTCAAAACCTTCCTTCAGCGCTCTAAAAGCCTGATCATGCTTAGACTCCCATCTCCACCGAGTCCCACTTTTATGCAATTCCCTGAATGGTTCTACCAACCCTGAGTATTTAAGAACGAACCTCCTGAAAAAGTTGCAAATTCCCAGGTAAGTTTTTAACTGTTTAACATTCTGTGGCACCTCTGCGTTAAGTATCTTATTAACCCTACTTTCCTCTGGTGTTACACCTCTACTCGACACTCTATGACCTAAAAATGTCACTTCTGACTGACAGAATGACGACTTAGACAGCTTCAAAGTGAACCCTGCCTGATCTAACTTCTGAAAAACTATATTTAAATGACATAGATGCTCCTCAAAACTGCGTGAACTAATTACCATATCATCAATGTAAATGGTTACAAACTCTCCTGTGTCATCCCCTAATGCGATGTTTAAAGCCCTAATTAAAGCTGCTGAACTACTCCTTAACCCATAAGGTGTTCTACAAAATTGATAAAGGTTATATTTATGACTAAAAGCTGTAAATGGTCTATCTTCGTACATAAGTGGCACTTGCCAAAAACTGGAACTCAAATCTACACAAGTGAAATACTTCTTCCCCTCAAATGTTTGCATTAATTCCTCTATTGACATAGATTTCAGCTGATCTGAACTAATTCTACTGTTAACCAAACGAGCGTCTAAACAAATACGAACAGTGCCGTCGGTCTTGGGTACCGTGATCAAAGAATTAACATATGGACTGTTCGAGTGCTCAATAATCCCATCTTCAAGCATCTGATTAATTTGTGCCTCAACTGCACTCTGATAAGCGAAAGGTACAGGATATCTATGTCCTGTGAATACTGACCTATCAATAACGTTCAATGAATGTGTATAGCAATTGGCCATACCAATGCGATCGTCAAAAACTCTCCTATTACACAATAACACATCATAGAGCCGAACACACTGTTCATCCTCTATATTTCCCTGAAATGCAGCCTCACGTAACGAGTCCTCTAGACTTCCGTTCGTAATCACACTGCCCACAAAACATGGAGAACCCCGCTCTACGGCTGGCGATATCTCATTTAAAGTACAAATCACACCTACAATACTACTCCTCTGAATATGGTCATTGAACGCTACTTCTACTTCAGAATCTCCCCATTTAAATTTCAAACTCCCTACATCATAACATAAGTTACCAGACACTCTACTTAGCCACTCTGAACCCAAGATAACACTGAATACTAAATTTGGAATTACAAGGCAAATCTGCTTCTCTACATGATTATTAATTTTAATGTCTACTAAAACTTGCTTAGAAATTACTTTAGACCTCTTCCCAACAGCTGTGATAACAAAAGTGCTTTTAATTGGCATCTCCTCAAAATTTACTCCAGTTCCTTTCATTTTATCATAAAATGCACTACTTATGCAACTCTTCATACAACCACTATCAATTAAAACATCTGTGTACGCCTCGGACACGTTAAATTTAACTATGGGGCTCTTACTAACCACTTCCTGAATAATACCTTCATCATTTAGTTCATGTAATAATTCATTTCTTACATTTAGGTCATAGGGTTCCTGTATAATTGTATGGACAGGGCATGCTACAGACTGAGATTCTGACCTTACTTCGCAGCCTGGTTCGCGTTTAAAGAACCGCTACAGCTGGCCGTAGTACTAGTTACTACTGCACTGGTCTGGTTGTTCTGAGTTGTGTTGTCATTGTTTGGCTGTATATTACTACCACTAGGCTGTCCTCTTCCTTGACCCCTATTCTGGTTGTAATTATTGTCATTATAATTTCTCCCTTGATTTCCCCTGAAATCATTGTTTCTCCCTTGATTTCCCCTGTAATCATTGTTCCTCCCTTGATACTGATTACCATAGCCATTTCCTCTGTTCTGATTTAGCTGATTATTATTATTTCTATTTTGAGCATTGGCCCCTTCGCCACCGTTCCCTTGAACTTCCTGATGCCTGGCTTCATTAGGTCTATTATTATTATTACCCTGGTTCCTATTGAAATTGTCCTCATAACCCCCTCTCCCTAGTGCATCAAATGTGCTTAACAAACTTTCTACTTGTGATATAGTCTTTACATTCTGGATACAAGCAGCCTCCTTGATCCTATAGGGAAAGTGCCTAAGTAGCAACCTTACCACATCACTTTCCTCCTTCAAGCCATCCAGATATTTACACACTAATACCTGCCCTAAAAAGTATTCGGTCATGGTGGAGCTTCCTTTAGGGTTATATTTACCACACACTACTCCCTCACGATGCTGCGACTGAATAACCTCATTCCAGAACTTTTCACAGAATTTTATTTTAAAATCATTCATATCAGTAAACTTGTCTCTGTAGACAGCAAACCAATTCCTCGTTTCCCCCACAAACACTTGTTCTAAAATTTCAACTACCTGGCACCACTCAATACTACCATTTTCCAACCTCTCCCCGAATTTATTTTCTATAGTGTTCATGAACTCCATTGGGCACCCCTGTCGATTGCTGAACTTACCCAGTTCTACCTCCCTGTGTGTGCTATTCACCAAAACTGGCCTATTCTGACTATTTTCTTGCCTGATCCTAGCTTTTAATTTTAATTCTAATTCTGCGATTTTCTCCTCAGCCTTCCTCTCAATACTGTTTACTGTTAATTTAATGTTTCCTTCTGATTCTTCTACTTTATCATATAGCTTTGCTTGTTTCTCCTCAATCTTGCTAATGCTTTCCCTATTACTCTCTCTTAAATCATTTACTTCTGCAACTACTTGTGAGTGGACTTTCTCAATTCTACCCCCCAGCTGTTCCTTAACCTCTTTAGTAGCTACCTGAATTTTGTCAATTTCTCCCCCCAATTGCTTTTTGACCTGCTGTGTTTCCAGTTGCACTAGTTCTTTTAAATTTTCAGCCTGTGTACTGATTCTAATTTCCAACTCCTCCTGTACTTTTCCTAATTTTCTGTCTACATCTGCAATAATCTCTTTAGCCTTTTCTTCCATCACCCCCCGGATCTCACCTCTAATCAGTTCGAATTTGTCACTCATTTCCCTACTGTTTTGTTCTAATCTGGCGTTTAAACTATCGCTCAATTCCCTATTACTCTCTTTATTTTCCCTACTGTTTTGTTCTAGTTTAGCGTTATTCTGTTCTAATTTTGCATTTAAAGCTTCTGTACTTTCTTTATTTTCCCTACTGTTTTGTTCTAGTTTAGCGTTATTCTGTTCTAACTTTGCATTTAAAGCTTCTGTACTTTCTTTATTTTCCCTACTGTTTTGTTCTAGTTTAGCGTTATTCTGTTCTAACTTTGCATTTAAAGCTTCTGTACTTTCTTTATTTTCCCTACTGTTTTGTTCTAGTTTAGCGTTATTCTGTTCTAACTTTGCATTTAAAGCTTCTGTACTTTCTTTATTTTCCCTACTGTTTTGTTCTAATTTAGCGTTATTCTGTTCTAACTTTGCATTTAAGGCATCACTACTAACTTTGTTCTGATACATAAACTCGAGAAGTAAAGTTTTTAATTCTGGTTGGCCGCCTACACTCCCTGTTTCAGTATCGGGATTTACCTCCGCTACCCCGGTACTACCATCACTCGACATACTGCTCGTATCATCACTCTCCCGTTGATGACCACTACGTAACCTCATCTGTCTTTCTTTCTCATCCCCCATAATGATATACACTGATACAGACAAATAACCCCCAAAATACAGGCACAGAAATATATACCCTTCTCCTTCCACAAATGTTATTAGGTTTTCATCCCCACGTTGGGCGCCAAGTGAAACGTTATTTACTTTGCTCCACGTTGAGCGTACAAATGAGACGTATTGCTAGCTCCTAACTGTTGGGTGAGAAATGTAACTGTTTACCTTTGCCTAAGCTATGTTGTTTTAATGGGCGCCAAGACCTCAACGCAATGTTGAAATCTAAATTTGTATTTAACAACGTCTAGCTCTGGCAGAACACCTTCAAGACTCTATTCACTCAGATCGTGGTATGATTTGATCATTAACCCAACAAACAATTGTATCAGGAGAAGGAATTGGTCTATATCTAATGCTACCTACTGAAAGCAAAGATTGCATTGTAAAAGAAATGAATTTATTATATAAAACAAGAATAGCAAAATTAATAATAATAAGTATAAAATTTAAATTGGAGCGTTGTGATTTGAATATTACCGATAGAAAATTACGTGAAAACGGAGTCTGATAAATTGATTTTACTCTTATTTCCAAGCTATGAAGTTACTGAAATATGAAATGTAGAACAAAGAAAATGAGAGATTGCGTATTTCTGCGTCATTGGCGCTTACCACTGGAAATTGCCAAAGCATTTCCCTCGTTCTTGAAGATGTTGTGAGCTTCCCACAGTCTCCTGGACGTCGTCATCTCCGTCGGAATTTGATGATATTCTGGTAGATTAGATAATTCTATGGTCCGTACCTCGGACCCAAACACTCGTACAACCAAGTTTTACAAAAGTTCGTCGCTAACTCCACTGAACATCGGAGCGACACGCACTTGCGACCGTACACCTCAAGTATTTCACAGATAGTCCTCTTCCACGGAACATCGGAGCGATTCCCGCGTATATCCACACTCGGCAAGAACTACACAGATTGTCCTTGTTTCACGGCGCGTCGAACGATATATGCACCTGTTGGCTCCCCCACCATGGTACCGACATCTAGCTTACGTCGTCGCCACTGATTGGCTGCACCCTACGCGCTAGATCCCCACTCCTTCCTCATTACACTCCGCGGGAGGGAGAAGTCGATTTCCGTTTCCACAATTCGCCTTTTCTAGACCTTGCGACCCAAGATTGCGTCATGCTCCTCGACAAGATTCAGCGTGTACTTGAAATCACAGTGAGTCATCTCTCTCAAATACCCTAACTGACAAAAACTCCGTAAAATTCCGTAATCAGATAATTTTCTATGATATCGTCGTTCGTAATAATTTGCTTGATAGCGTTTTCTAAGACATAGAAAACCTATCTGAATGCTAATAATTTTTATAAAATGCTCCGAAAATACCTTAATAATAATTATAATAAATTAATAATAATAATAATAATAATAAATTAACATGAAAAATTATCTTGGCTGAACAATTTGCCGCGTAAATAAATATAGAATGGCTTCCTACTGACTTATGCCAGTTGCATAAAACCCCACGAAAAATACGTTACAGAGTGGCTAAGTAGAGTGTCTGGTAACTTATGTTATGATGTAGGGAGTTTGAAATTTAAATGGGGAGATTCTGAAGTAGAAGTAGCGTTCAATGACCAAATTCAGAGAAGTAGTATTGTAGGTGTGATTTGTACTTTAAATGAGATATCGCCAGCCGTAGAGCGGGGTTCTCCATGTTTTGTGGGCAGTGTGATTACGAACGGAAGTCTAGAGGACTCGTTACGTGAGGCTGCATTTCAGGGAAATATAGAGGATGAACAGTGTGTTCGGCTCTATGATGTGTTATGGTGTAATAGGAGAGTTTTTGAGGATCGCATTGGTATGGCCAATTGCTATACACATTCATTGAACGTTATTGATAGGTCAGTATTCACAGGACATAGATATCCTGTACCTTTCGCTTATCAGAGTGCAGTTGAGGCACAAATTAACCAGATGCTTGAAGATGGGATTATTGAGCACTCGAACAGTCCATATGTTAATTCTTTGATCACGGTACCCAAGACCGACGGCACTGTTCGTATTTGTTTAGACGCTCGTTTGGTTAACAGTAGAATTAGTTCAGATCAGCTGAAATCTATGTCAATAGAAGAATTAATGCAAACATTTGAGGGGAAGAAGTATTTCACTTGTGTAGATTTGAGTTCCAGTTTTTGGCAAGTGCCACTTATGTACGAAGATAGACCATTTACAGCTTTTAGTCATAAATATAACCTTTATCAATTTTGTAGAACACCTTATGGGTTAAAGAGTAGTTCAGCAGCTTTAATTAGGGCTTTAACATTGCATTAGGGGATGACACAGGAGAGTTTGTAACCATTTACATAGATGATATGGTAATTAGTTCACGCAGTTTTGAGGAGCATCTACGTCATTTAAATATAGTTTTTCAGAAGTTAGATCAGGCAGGGTTCACTTTGAAGCTGTCTAAGTCGTCATTCTGTCAGTCAGAAGTGACATTTTTAGGTCATAGAGTGTCGAGTAGAGGTGTAACACCAGAAGAAAGTAGGGTTAATAAGATACTTAACGCAGAGGTGCCACAGAATGTTAAACAGTTAAAAACTTACCTGGGAATTTGCAACTTTTTCAGGAGGTTCGTTCTTAAATACTCAGGGTTGGTAGAACCATTCAGGGAATTGCTTAAAAGTGGGACTCGGTGGAGATGGGAGTCCAAGCATGAACAGGCTTTTAGAGCGCTGAAGGAAGGTTTTGAGAAAGCTGTAGTGCTGAAATATCCGTTAAAAGATAAGGAATATGTGGTTATGACAGATGCTTCACATATAGGCATTGCTGGAGTATTATGTCAGAAAGATGATGAGGGTAATCTGTGCATTGTATCTTTAGCCTCGCGAGGACTGACAGCAGCAGAGAAAAGATACACGATTACTGAGTTAGAGCTTTTAGGTATTGTTTTCAGTTTAGGGAAATTTAGAATGTATTTAGTAGGGGGGAAATTTGAGATCCACACAGATCACCATGCATTACTGTATATGAGGACTTGTAAACTCAGTTCTAACAGAGTTAGTAGGTGGATTCTTGCTCTGCAGGAATACGAATTCACAGTAAAATATATTAAAGGTAAAGATAACATTCCTGCAGACATGCTATCGAGGGACACTAATTTATGTAGGGATTATCCTGTGGTTAAAGCAGAGGACGGTATTTTAATATGTGCATGTGTGGACAGTAGCAACAGGGCATCGTTACAGACACTGAGAAATATGCTAGTGGAGCAACGTGATGACGTTAAGTTTAGGGAGCCACTTGCAAGGTTGGAAGCAGGTGACGCAGTAACATTTATAGTTTCAAAACGTATTGGGAAAACAGCATATGTGCTGGAGAATAGTGAGGGAAACAGATTATACGGAACGTATAATATACATAGTCTACGAAAATATGTGTCATAAAGTAAGGATGTTTAGCTGGCGAGCCAGCCTATCAAATGAGTAAGTGTGGTGTCTGGTGCGTGGGAAGATCTGGTCTTCCAGGCAGGCGTATCAGAAGTCACACCGGGGGGTAGTATGTAAGTAAATGAGAGTTTTTAAGGTACAGGGAAATATGACGGGATTGTCGGATGCTGTTGAGCACTAAAATGTCTCGATGCACCAAGGCCATTTTGGCAGCGCTGATGGGTTCCCATTTATCTCCAAGAGATGGGGGAGCGCTTGTATAGGGCTTGTTAGCTTAAGGCGTCCACGAGATAAAAGATAGGCCATCAGAATGCGAGACAGTCCTTCATGAAACTCATACATATCAGCACACGTGATTTCTGTTTACGGCCTCGCCATGTAAGATTTGTAAGTGTGTAATTTAAGATAATTTGTACAATGGTATTATTTGTGTGAGGAGAAATGGTCTGTGTTGAGAACTAGTATTAAGTAGAATATGGTTAACGGGAACTTAACAAGACAGGGCGATTACGGCACAGAAATATTTGGTGTTATATGTAATGCACATTTACTGTTTTTTTTTTTCAGAAGTCAATATTAATTTAATCTACTTCAAAGAGAGATTAAGTATTATGGTCACGAGGCGCTGCCACAATAGTGTGATCGTGTGCTCAGTGATAAGTGAGATTAAATTTCACCATAAGGAGGGGACCTCCAGTGAAATTAGGGAGTTCTATGGTGATATAAATATATCAGAACACCTTCAATGCGTGTGATATGACATCATAAATACATAGTGCTCACACATTAATTATGTCTATTTCTCCAACATAGAGAAATTTGAGAGGCGGAAATATCCGTGGAACACTATTCCATATGTAAAACATTGGACTGGTTGCAAAGTGCAATCCATAGTGACAACAAACTTTGACGCAAAGTGCGTGAAGAAAAAATATGAGTGTATATATCTGTAATTTAGGGTGATTTCATTTATTTAATATGTATTTTGGATGGGGTTTATTAACGTGTCTGGGATAATCGGATAATGGACCGTCGTCACGGTAAATCATCCGATGATCCGAGGCGAATATGTAACGTGTTTTTCGAGGGGTTTTGTGCAACTGGCATAAGTCAGTAGGAAGCCATTCTATATTTATTTACGCGGCAAATTGTTCAGCCAAGAGAATTTTTCATGGTAATTTATTATTATTATTAATTTATTATAATTATTATTAAGGTATTTTCGGAGCATTTTATAAAAATTATTAGCATTCAGATAGGTTTTCCATGTCTTAGAAAACGCTATCAAGCAAATTATTACGAACGACAATATTATAGAAAATTATGTGATTACGGAATTTTACGGAGTTTTGTCAGTTAGGGTATTTGAGAGACATGACTCACTGGGAATTCGAGTACAAGCTGATTCCTGTCGAGAAGTATTACGCAAGGCTGGGTCGCAAGGTCTAGAAAAGGCGAATTGTTGGGACGGAAATCGACTTCTCCCTCTTGCGCGCCGAGTGTAATGAGGCAGAGGAGGGGAACTAGCGGCGTGCTCAGCCAATCAGTGTGGACGACGTAAGCTAGATGTCGGTACCATGGTGGGGGAGCCAACGTGTGGATATATCGTTCGACGCGCCGTGAAACGAGGTCTATCTGTGAAATACTTGCGGAGTATGGTTATACGCGGGGGACGCTCCGATGTTCCGTGGAACGAACAATCTGTGTAGAACTTGCAGAGTACGGTCGCAAGTGCGTGTCGCTCCGATGTTCAGTGGAG
The DNA here is from genome assembly GCA_946902985.2 of Meconema thalassinum. Taxonomy (NCBI): domain Eukaryota; kingdom Metazoa; phylum Arthropoda; class Insecta; order Orthoptera; family Tettigoniidae; genus Meconema; species Meconema thalassinum. Next base: position 253,338,256 of record OX336393.1, read on the forward strand.
TTAGCGACGAACTTTTGTAAAACTTGGTTGTACGAGTGTTTGGGTCCGAGGTACGGACCATAGAATTATCTAATCTACCAGAATATCATCAAATTCCGACGGAGATGACGACGTCCAGGAGACTGTGGGAAGCTCACAACATCATCAAGAACGAGGGAAATGCCTTGGCAATTTCCAATGGTAAGCGCAAATGACGCAGAAATACGCAATCTCTCATTTTTCTTTGTTTTATATTTCATATTTCAGTAACTTCATAGCTTGGAAATAAGAGTAAAATCAATTTATCAGACTCCGTTTTCACGTAATTTTCTATCGGTAATATTCAAATCACAACGCTCCAATTTAAATTTTATACTTATTATTATTATTAATTTTGCTATACTTGTTTTATATAATAAATTCATTTCTTTTACAATGCAATCTTTGCTTTCAGTAGGTAGCATTAGATATAGACCAATTCCTTCTCCTGATACAATTGTTTGTTGGGTTAATGATCAAATCATACCACGATCTGAGTGAATAGATTCTTGACGGTGTTCTACCAGAGCTAGACGTTGTTAAATACAAATTTAGATTTCAGCATTGCGTTGAAGTCTTGGCGCCCATTAAAACAACATAGCTTAGGCAAAGGTAAACAATTACATTTTCTCCCAACAGTGTGGGCTAGCGTAACCATTACATTTGTCGCTACCAACATGGGGCATTAATAACCGTTACAGTTGGTTCCTCAGTTTAGGGGCTGCGACAACGCAGTCATGTAGCCCCGTGTACTTTGGGTGTGTGTAGAATCTGTCTGATAACCGGTGTTCATTGTGATGGCTGTATTAGTGTGTGTTATCTGTTTTTAATTCTAGTACTGCAGACATTCAATTTTCAAGTAGTTCCTACCTTTGCTACCAAACGCCACAGTCGACGACCAACTAGTTCTGAACTTGGTTACTAGATGCCACCACAGTCGGCTCCTGGCGACGAACATAGGAAGCTAAGAGCGTTAGTCAAATTTAACCTATAATTCACACATGTGTAATTAGTGGAATGTTCTTTATCTTGCCATAAATCTATGACATGAGACCACGGGCTTTACTTCCCCTCGAAAGGAAGGCGTACTGAGGGATTTTTAACGCTCATAAAAATCTGACGACTTTGGCCGGGTTTGAACCCACGACCTTGGGCATAGAAGCTCAGCATGCTACCAACTACGCCACTGAAGCCGCCTGTTACAAATGTGGGCTCTAATGCCATCGCGCCAGGAGATGGCAGTTCGACACGTTGCGACGGGATGCACGGGGTCTTGCAGTACCCATGCGCGGCCTGCCTATTCCAAACCTAAATATATCGGCTTCCCGCATGCCAATGGTTGTTATAGCAGCACATGACACGCAGCCAGTGAGAAAAGGAACGTGCTGAGTGAGTGAAGCAAGTAGTGACTAACCTAATGTTTTTGGAATGTGCGATACGCAGAGAGCAGGAAGACATCTGCAGTTCAAACCCAACTGTCAACTCCTGGCGCGATATCAATAATTTGATGATAATATAAAAGTAATTTTGTGAAAATGACATTATATGCAAATAATTGGTGTTTGTATAATCCTATAAAATAGACTAGACATATTTTTCTTTAAAAATATATCTTGAGGGTCAATTTTTGAGATGAATAAAGGCTCGTTGTGGAGTGGAGCATAGGATGGATTATGTACTGTATTTATCTTCTTGCTCCAATGGAAATTTTGAAGTGAAATGGAAATGTTAATGGTCCTTAACAAAAGACTGTTTTGTTGTAATCTATGGTGATGAAGTTGGATTTTGTCATATGTTACCGTATGTGTTGGTTTTCATTTGTAGTTCATGATGCCAAAATCTTACAGTTTTTGATATGGTATATGTTTTAATTATGGTATGGTATATTCTCATATTGAGTTTATGATATACCGGTATAAGTAAATTTGTTTTCAAAAGTCTTGAATAAAGTACTTATTTGAACCTTAAGTGATGTAATCATTCAGTTACAATAATACCAAAACTGCAATTAGGTAAAAAGAAATATTCTTGTGTTCTAAGCTATATTTGTGGGTTTGCCATTCAATCATTGGTATTTTTTTCTTTTTCTATTTCCAATTGAGGTAAGTTAAGAAAGAAAGAAAGAAACGATGAAATGATTACCATTCTTGGCTGAGCATTGGAACTTGATGGGCGTGACATTCTGATTACTTTCTGCTGTCACTAGAACGGCTATGAATGTGGCCTCGCTTTTTGCCACAATATCGAGTTTCCACGTCCCCAGCTGCAAAATAGTAAAATAGAAATTAAAATAGGGAAAAGAAATTACAATTACTGTAAGGAAATTGTAATCAATTTGAAAAGTAATCTGCATAGTTACAATTCGAGAGAAACAAATCAAAATTTACGAGTCAAGGTACAAGCTGACTTTTGAATTACCGTAGCATATTTATGGTAAACTCTCTAATGAAGTTTGTTCCAGATGCTAAACATGGTTTTGGAGAAAGGAGGAACACTTTAGCAGTCTTCATTGACTTGAAGGGGCCTCTGATACAGTCTTGAGAAGAAGTTATTTTATAAACTCAAGATGTTTGGGGTGAGAAGATCTATGTTGAACAGGTTTACTTATTTCTTGGCCCAAAGGTGGGTTAAAACACGGTGGAATCCACATACAATTAGGGTCACCACATTCTGCAGACACCTACATTTCGAGCAAAGATATTTAAAAGTTAGTATTATCCAAGTATGCTAGTGAAAGGGTCCATGAAAAACATTTCTGTTGCTACTCACTAAACTATGAACTAAAGTATATTTTAACTGTTAATTAAGAAAATGAAACCATAGTCATGATTTCAACTCAGAATTCCTTCATTCCTGGCAGACACATTGTTAGCCGCTTACACCACTGAGGCCTCGCCACAACCAGGATTCATTTCCAGGTCTTAGAAAAATAATTTTAATTGTTCAGAAACAGTGTAAGTAATATTTACTATAATAATCCAAAGGCATGAAAATGTTGGCCATTTTCTCATGACTTATCAAATGAATTCAATGATTTCTCCACAATCAGCTTTATTCATCTTCATTAACTTCTCTCACGAGGTTGGTGTCTGGAAGAACATCTGGCTGTAAAAACCATCCACTACACAGAAATTGATCACATCTCATCCCTTAGCCTGTTGGAACGGGAATAATAAGGGGTATACATACAAATAACTGAAAATATCTCCAGAAACACTAGACAAAATACCTTGTAACTTATTGGTGATACACACAATATAAATAAAGTATTTCTACTCGTATCTGGGCTGTGAGATATGGCCCTTGTACAGAGATGTGCAAATTGTTATTAAACTCAAATAAAGAATTTAAATCAGCCCTAAGTTAATTTGTTTTTCAAAATAATTTTACTGAGCAGTTGCTGACATTTTTGATGTGTAACATCTTTCCGCTCGGTTGCAGGATTTATTTATTTATTTATTTATTTATTTATTTATTTATTTATTTATTTATTTATTTATTTATTTATTTATTTATTTATTTATTTATTTATTTAGCGTATGGCTTTTAGTGCCGGGTGTGGATATTTTGGTGGGAGTGATTTTGAAAGAAGGGACAGAAGTGGGATTGACGGAAAAGTGTAACAGGAAACAAAGAGCGCGCGCAGTGGCGGACATTGGTACCATGACGTACTATCGCATACGGTTTACGTCAATATTTGGAGGCCCCATTACAGCTATTCCTACAATAAATCATCAAGTTGTTGTTCTTTGGTGTGAAAATATTCATTATATCATATTTGCTGAAAACAATTATGATTTATTAAGGGTCTATTTTTCAATCTCTGGATAAAAGTGATGGGCATCCACTCACCGAGTAACATGTTTTTCAATGCAAAGTTATGCGAACTCCGGTGTCAACTGATTGAAACACAAACCAGATGGTCATAGTCTTCGTATCAGTATTTAAATGATGTTATGCTTTAATATGAAACATTGCAACTAGTCGGGAATGCTGGTATTATGTTTCTGCACAATGGCTATTCAGATATTAACCCACATTGTGTGTTTATACGGGAACTGGGCTAGCCTATCATGGCGGTACGTGAAAATAAGTAACCGTCTTGTACTCTAAATATCTGTGGCTGTAATAGCTGCGATGGTAGCGTGTTGGTCTGCAAATCATGAGGTCTCAGGTTCGAACCCCAGTCCCGGAAATTATTTTTGCTACGAGATTATCAATTTAAACGATATTTATCATAACATTATGCATAATTTTAACAGAATCTACATGAAACTACGATTTTTCTAATTTTAATTACAATATTTTGCACCAAGCAGGAATTGGGAATTTTTTTATTTTTTTATTTAGTCAATTTCCCTCTAGGTTGGTGGTTCCCACGGACTCTGGTCGGGATGGATACAACTGGGGAGGTGTGATCAGCACTTTGCCCAGGCGGCCTCAACTGCAAAGCGAACAGGGGCCTCATGAGGGATGGGAAGGGATGGAAGATTGGGATAGATAGGCGAGGAAGAGGGAAGGAGGCGGCCGTGGCCTTACAGTAGGTACTGCCCCCGTAAATTAAATTATTTAAGGACAAAATGAGAGTATTTTCCGTCCCCATGATAAAATTTAACTAGCAAATATAATTTCTGGAAGTGTGACACAGGAGTGTAGTGTCACAAGCTCGAGACTGTGGGAGAGCCAGATCACGTGATATGTTGCACAATGGACGCTTCATACAGTCATCACAATTAACACCGGTTATCAGACAGATTCTACACACACTCAAAGTACACGGGGCTACATGACCGCGTTGTCGCAGCCCCTAAACTTAAGAACCAACCAACCAACTAGAAGGCAATATTTAGCATAGCAACAGCGAGTTTGGAAATTAATATTATAAATATTGTTATAAATTATGCTAATGGATCCCAGCCCTGAGCCAATGAGAACAGGTCTTATTGAAGACGGGATCAACTTTAATTACACAATATGATGAAATTATGCATTTAGGCCCTTAGAAGAAGATATGGTAATGAAGAGAATATTAAAAGAAATGATGTCTGATACTTTAAAAACCACAGATCGGTTAATCTACGCAGTAATAAGCATTGGTAATCTACGCGCTAAAATTATGGTGGGAGATTGATATGGCCGCCAAAAATTCGACTTGGAGGGGGAGATCCAAGGATCGAGGTTCTTATTCCAGCAGACTTTGAAGAGTGAGGAAGTGTTTTTACTGGGATAACGGAGATCCCAAGGCTTAGTCCGAGTGCGACAACTGTCGACTTGTGGAGACGCGAGGATAGCTAGGTGAAACGTAGGAGGTCACCGCACTTCCATTCTACGTGAAATTGCGAGGAACATTGCATTGATTATATCTCTTATATAATTGAGATCTGAAATTAAATAAGCGAATATATATAAAGAACAGGTCGCAATCGCATACTGTATATTGTGAAAAGTCGAGCGTTTTAAAACTTACCGTTTCGACAATATAAGCCTGTCAAGTTAGATTTCCAAATGTGTTGGAAATAAAGCTGAATATCATTATAAATTGCAACGTGAAGTTGGCGAACGCAGTTCAAGTGAACAGTAGCGGAGAATTTTTAATATTGGCGCAACACATAAACATTAACAGAATGACTATTATTATTCTTCAAACATTATCATTCAGCATAAGTAACATTGTTGATATGATGAACTAAATAGTCATGCGCCAGAGACATATTCGATAACAGGAGTTAAGATACAACGATGGAGCTTCGTTAGACAACGTATTCTTGAATACAAACGTAGTGTACGGTCCATCTTGTGCATTTTCGTCAGTCTACGAACACTAATATAACATCAATTAGCAATGGAAATATTTCATTCACCATTTATATGAATATTTCCATAATTATATTCCAATGATGAAGCTGATACATATTTACGACGGAGAATGAAGACTTTACAGAAGAGATTTGTCAAGATGCTAGGGAAAGGTAGCCCAGCAACACAGAAGAATTTGCCAGAAGGATGTCGTTCGAGCCCAGGCGAATGTTGGTGAATTCCAGAGAGGGACGTTTCTTATCTCTGAGGTCGCAGATCCGAGGTTCGAATGCAGATCCATCTCAGTGTCTTGTACTGAGGAAACATCTAAAGTAATGTGGCAATACTTACAGAGATCTTCAAGTTTTCGTCCAAATAAGGTATTAGTGTATCTCAATTGTTATATAGAGCATGATTAGTAACATTCTGAGCCGGCGATCTTATTCCATATTTCCAGCGGTCTTATTCCATATTTCCAGCGATCTTATTCCATATTTCTATATTTTCACATTTCATGTATTTCAGTGCTTTTATGTATTTTACACTTCAGATGTGTGTTGAGATTTTTATACTTCAAGATTATTTAGAAGATGATTGCATTTCATCTATTTTTCAATTTTATTCTACGGATCAGTTGTGGAACTGACATTAAAATTTTTGTTTGAGGAATCATATTGCCTCATAGGAGACTAGTCGTTTCGACTCTCGAATTTTAATAATTTCATTTAAATCAAGTATTCTGACGTTGTGTCATAGCTTCAAATTAAATTCTTATTAAATTTAATTTGAGCACTTAAATGTAACGACATATAACTTCAAGAAAAGAAGAAACATCGAATGATATTGTCATATCATTATGGTACATAAACTATCGACGATCTAAGAAATACTAGTCGTTTGATAAGACCGAAGTCTTAATCCCTATGAACATTCTTTGTGTAGAGTGGAAAAACATTACGACATTGACAAACCTTTCTTATTATTTGTAAAGCTAAGAGCTTTGTTCATTTAATATGTTAGGGGAAATACCTTTTGATAGAAGATTATTCAAATCTTTGGCTAGGAATTCAAAGCTAGTTTATCCCGGTCAAGATTGAATTCTATCTGACACTATAAATAACATGTGTGTTATTTTATGCTATTTGTGTAACATCACGTCATTTGTGGACATGATATTACAACGATAAACAATTTAAAGCTTGACAAGTGAGATGGGACAGGAGTATTACTTTTATTACATGTATTTGCGACAGACGAGTTAACAGTTAATTATCTTGTTGTGGAGTAAACTTTAGGAGGTTAATCACGACTGTCTAATATCGTTCATTACAATTGGAAGTTTCGTTTGAAGAACTTACGCATGTATAATTGTAGTCCAGTAGTCATGTGCAATGATACTGAGGGTCATGCCAGTATTTCAGAGAAGTTCCTACATAAGATATGTTAATAACAATTAATCCCTTTTGGTTATTGTTTAACATAGTAGATGATAATTTTTACGCCATATATACTGTTATATGAGGATATGTAGAGCTATGGAGTGATCATGCGAGGGAATTCCGCATTTTAAGGAAGTCAAAGTATTGTTGTTCTTCGATAAAAAGGCATGTATCATGATAAGAGCCGTTGTATACAAGTAGTCCAGTTTTTGTGAATGAACGATTTAGCTGTGTTAACAGGAGGGTTTCAGCGGAAATGCAACTTGAGAAAGATTGTCTACCTATGTCTATAATACGATTATTAAATTTTATTAAACCCGAAGTTATGTAATTACGTACAGTTTACCTTATAGTCGACTGTATTATACCGACAGTGTAATGAAACCTATATAAGACGATGTGTAAGCAGTATATAAAACTACAGAACGTTAGGGCAGGATGGTTATGTGAAAAACCAGTGTATATATTTAGTTAAGAATTATATTGTAACCGAGAAGTTAGAATCTCGAAAGTGTCGCGTTAGCAACACTAGATAATGGATATTATTATACACATATTACATGTAAATAATTTTTGTGGAAATGATTTAATTAGTTAAATAATTTAGTAGGATTTATTAATCAATTGTTTTGGAACGGTGTGTGTTTATGAGCGGATGTTTTGGGAATGAATGATTGTTCATTGTTAAGAGTAAATGTGGAACCGAATTGGTCTAGAACAATTACGGGGTGCGAATGAAAGAGTGTATAAAATTTTTAGAATGATTGTTTAAGAAACAGAGTAGTTATGTGAACTTTTGTAAGATCTAAATGTTAATTTTTACGTGTTTTTATAAACGCGCACACAAGCAGTCTCTGTGGACTAGCGAGAATGATTGACCGTTATATTGGAGAGCGATGACATAATATGAACAGGTGTAATCCCACCGCCTTGTATTAATTGTATAAACCAGTTTCGAGTACGACGTGGTGCCGGTATTTCATTGATGAAACAAAGATACTACACGTGCGTTCTACAACGCAGGCTTGAGAATGAAACCATGTGTCTGGAATGCCATTATGAGACTTCATTAAACGTATTTATTTTTACGCAGTGTAGGCCTAGAACAAGCCAAGATTTTATGCTCATAATTTTTAATACAGCATTGTAGTAAGATGTAGAGTTGAAAGGAGGTGTGAATGATTGCGTGTTTTTAATTTTAATGTCTATTGTTAAATTCGTTTATTGTTATTTTGTTTATAGTAGATTAGTTTACCCTATTGTTAATAAATTTTGTTCAGATTGTTTGCCATTGTTGTTGGAGTGTGATTCATTTTAAATATAAGGAGAAGAATATTGTGGATGTAATGTAGGCGAAGCTGAATTCCCAGTCCCCGAGAGGTAAGTAAAGGTGAGTGCCCCGTGTAGTTGGTTGTTGATCCACAATATTCTTGTAACTGCTGTCTGTAAATCCCTAAGGGCCATGTTGGAAGCGATTTCTAATGTAGTATTTGCCGGAGCAGTTAGAAATAGGCAATCCAGTGGGGGCAATGCATATTCCAACAGGATCCTCTCCGGATTATCGGGTACAGTAGGAACGGCGCCGTATGAACTTTGGGGCTACGAAATTAGCTTCGTAGTGTCTCTAAAGGAAGTTGGTTTAAACATTTCTGGTGAAAGAAATAATTACCCGACTTGTGGGATGTCTTATCCAATTTCGGATGGATGTGAGTGTAATTATATAGGCTTAATTTAAATTAATATTAGGAAGGTTACACTCAGATAAAGATCAGATCTTAGAAACCTGAGAGAGGTGTAGTAGGTAGACAGTTTCGTAAAACGACCTTCGATCTGAATATCTATTTTATTTTACCGGTACATGACGATTGCTAAGGTCACGTGTAAAACTAAAGCTAACTTGTTTTGATGATTGTAATGGTAGAATTTCTTTGTGGTAGTATATTTAATGTGAATCACAGGAGAACGAGCATGATGAGTAGGTTTATTCAACATAGGGTGTACTTTAAGTTAATGCTAAGGTAATTTTAAGTTACTTTTAGACATTAAGGTGCTCAAAAATATATATGGAATAGGACGTTGTTCAGATGTTGTTATTTTGCTCTGTTGTTGTTTATGTCTCTACGGCATTATATAAAGGGTTATTGCAATGGCAAGTGAGGATGTAAAGAGAATGTTGGAGGAGTTGCAGCAGAATTTGAAGGAGCAACTGCAGAGCAGTTTAAATGTTGTCAAGGGTGAGATAAAGGAGAATTTATCTGCGAATATGGTAGATATGGAAGGTAAATTTCAGGAAGCCAAGCAGGACCTAGAACAACTGAAGCGGGAACGAAAGGAGGACCTTAACACAATGATTGTTAAAGTTGTTGATTCTCATACAGGTAAAGTCGCTGAAAGTGTCAGAGAGAGTTACAAAACTGAAATTCAGGAAGTTCAGACTTCTTTAGAGGGTTTACATATTAGTGCCTCTAAAATGGTTGCAAATGTCACGCGATTACAGGCCAGCTCAAAGCAGATACAGGATGATGTAAGTGGTGTACGGACAGATGTCTGAGATGTCCGAACTGATGTTAGTAATGTTAGGTCAGATGTATCTAATGTCCAAAGTAAAGTCGATACAGTCCAAGTAGAGGTATCCAATGTCCAAGCTTAAGTAGATACAGTCCAAGCCGATGTCACCAATGTTCAGGTTGACATAAATAATATGCAGTCAGATGTCACTGATGTACAGTCTGACATAGGTAAAATACAGACAGAAGTCAATACGGTATTTGTAGATGTAACAAAAGTCCAGGTGGACATTAATAAGATTAGACAAGAGGTAGAGGCGTCTAAAGAATTGTGTACACAGAATATAACTGCTTTAACGACTCGTTTTGCTAAGGATGCGTTGAAAACTACAGCTTCTCTGGTCGAATTAAAAGGTAGCGTAGAAACTTTACGAACACAGGTTTTTGACCATAATAAAATTCTTAAGGCAGATATTGAGGACATAGCTGCAATGTTAAAAGCTAATGTAGTTGTACGGAAAGACGAGTGGAATAAATCTAGTGGGGAACATGTTAAGCAAATCCAAGATAACATAGAAAAGAAATTAACCAGTACCCAAGTAGAGATTAATAGAGAAGTTATTGAAGTAAGAACAGATCTAGGTAAAAGGATTGATACGCTCACTGAAAAGCAAGTAGAAGATAGAACTCAATCTAGTCAGGATGTGCAAGATTTGAAAGAATCGTTAGAGAATAAAACTAAAACGATAGATGAACGATTAAACAAGGTTGTCACTAACGTTAATGCCATGAGTGAGGAGAAAACTAATGAACTAGAAGAATACGTATCCAAGAAATTACAAAATCATAATCTAGGAGATGTTGCCAAGCTTGAGACGTATAAGGAAGATTTAAAGACCGAAGTAGGCCAACAGCTGAAGAAGATTATCGCTGAGATAGAAGAAAAGGAAAGGGAGAAGATAGATTTCGAAGATTCGAGGAATCTGACTAGAAGAAATAGCCTAGAAATGGAAGAAAGGGAAATCAGGCCGGAAGAAAGATTATTCAGGTTTACGGAAGGTTTAGAGGAGAGGAGTAAAGAGCCCGAAAGTTGCAATAGAGATTTTCGACCAAACCTTCAGGATCCATATCCGAGAAACGTGACAGTCATAAGGAACTTTGAAGACAAACCGCGCAAGTTCAGCAACCTAGATAGTTTCACACCGATAGAGTACATCAGAAATCTCAAAGATTTCTTTATCGAAGCGCATATTCCAAGAGAGAGAGGGAAATGAAGATCGTAGAACGCTATTTGTCAGATTGGCCCCTTGAATGGTTTATGACCTTTAGATATACCTTCATGAACTTCGACGAATTCGCAGAAGCACTAATAAAGCGTTTCTGGTCTATTGAAGCACAAAATTCCCTACGCGCAGAAGTATACTCACGAAAATATTCAGGAACTCTTCCTACACGCTACGCAGACTTCTTCACGAGTCAGTTAGCCAGACTCAGATTTCTTCAACCCCCGTTATCTACAGCTCAGTTGATAGACGTGATAGCCAGGATGCTCCCTGTTGAAGTCAGACGTCTAATTATCTCGTCAGGGATCAACGATCTAGCAAGCATGGACGAATTGCTCAGAAAACTCGATTACACGAGCCCTATGCCAAACGTTGTTGCAAAGAACCAAAGGCAAGAGTACAAAGATATTAAAACAGTATATCTTGACCAAACACAACAGACAGACAATCCGAAAGAACCAGAAAAGGGAAATATTGGTCCTGAAAGGAATAATTATTTCCGTGATCGTAGACCAGAACCCAGATACAGGAGATTCCGTCGAGGTCGTCCATACCAGCAACAGCAAGGACGTAATAACGATAATAGCAATGGCAACCGTAGAAGTGGTTATTATCACAACAATAATAACTACCGATACAATAATAATGGTTATAACAGAAATAATAATAGGAATAACCAAAACGATAATCGTAATAGAAACTCCCAAAATGAAATTATGACGAAGGAGAAATATGATGAACGTCATAAGGAAGGACAAGAATATCTTAAAGATTTAAGAGACAAGGAAAATGGGAATGGTGACAAAAAGGATTTGAGTATCGATTCCAAACCAAGCACCAGTAAAGGAGAAGGTAATGGAAATGGTTCTCATAGACGATATGGAGGGACTATTTACGTTGACCAAAAGAAGTAGAAGAAAGAACAGGATATACTGCTACACAGAACCAAGAAAAGAAGAAGAGGAAGACGTTGAAGAAGAGAAGAAGAAGAAGACGTTGAAGAACCAAGAATAGAAGAAGACGTTGAAGAAGAGAAGAATAGAAGAAGAGGAACGGGTCAGATGAAGATAACGGCAGTAAAACCAAGAAGAAAGAGTGTTCCGCATCGCATAACTAATGCTTAAGGGAATAACTGTTATGAGTTGTTTGACGATGAAAACAACGTTATTCTAGGAAAATTCAACGCTAAAAATTTAAAAAAGTGTCATAAGAAACTAGGCTAAAATAATTCAATACCGTATACGAGTTCAAGTGACATATCAAAAGTCTTGAATTAGTATGATTAAAAACAATTTGCAACTGTTTTTAACTTGAGATGACGGAGGAATGCCCCCGTAAATTGAATTATTTGGGGACAAAATGAGAGTATTTTCCGTCCCCATGATAAAATTTTACTAGCAAGTATAATTTCTGGAAGTGTGACACAGGAGTGTAGTGTTACAAGCTCGAGACTTTGGGAGAGCCCGATCACGTGATATGTTACACAATGGACGCTTCTAGAAGGCTATATTTAGCATAGCAACAACGAGTTTGGAAATTAATATTATAAATATTGTTATAAATTATGCTAATGGATCCCAGCCCAGAGCCAATGAGAACAGGCCTTATTGAAGACGGGATCAACTTTAATTACACAATATGATGAAATTATGCATTTAGGCCCTTAGAAGAAGATTTGGTAATGAAGAGAATATTAAAAGAAATGATGTCTGATACTTTAAAAACCACAGATCGGTTAATCTACGCAGTAATAAGCATTGGTAATCTACGCGCTAAAATTATGGTGGGAGATTGATATGGCCGCCAAAAATTCGACTTGGAGGGGGAGATCCAAGGATCGAGGTTCTTATTCCAGCAGACTTTGAAGAGTGAGGAAGTGTTTTTACTGGGTTAACGGAGATCCCAAGGCTTAGTCCGAGTGCGACAACTGTCGACTTGTGGAGACGCGAGGATAGCTAGATGAAACGTAGGAGGTCACCGCTCTTCCATTCTACGTGAAATTGCGTGGAACATTGCATTGATTATATCTCTTATATAATTGTGATCTGAAATTAAATAAGCGAATATATATAAAGAACAGGTCGCAATCGCATACTGTATATTGTGAAAAGTCGAGCGTTTTAAAACTTACCGTTTCGACAATATAAGCCTGTCAAGTTAGATTTCCAAATGTGTTGGAAATAAAGCTGAATATCATTATAAATTGCAACGTGAAGTTGGCGAACGCAGTTCAAGTGAACAGTAGCGGAGAATTTTTAATATTGGCGCAACACATAAACATTAACAGAATGACTATTATTATTCTTCAAACATTATCATTCAGCATAAGTAACATTGTTGATATGATGAACTAAATAGTCATGCGCCAGAGACATATTCGATAACAGGAGTTAAGATACAACGATGGAGCTTCGTTAGACAACGTATTTTTGAATACAGACGTAGTGTACGGTCCATATTGTGCATTTTCGTCAGTCTACGAACACTAATATAACATCAATTAGCAATGGAAATATTTCATTCACCATTTATATGAATATTTCCATAATTATATTCCAATGATGAAGCTGATACATATTTACGACGGAGAATGAAGACTTTACAGAAGAGATTTGTCAAGATGCTAGGGAAAGGTAGCCCAGCAACACAGAAGAATTTGCCAGAAGGATGTCGTTCGAGCCCAGGCGAATGTTGGTGAATTCCAGAGAGGGACGTTTCTTATCTCTGAGGTCGCAGATCCGAGGTTCGAATGCAGATCCATCTCAGTGTCTTGTACTGAGGAAACATCTAAAGTAATGTGGCAATACTTACAGAGATCTTCAAGTTTTCGTCCAAATAAGGTATTAGTGTATCTCAATTGTTATATAGAGCATGATTAGTAACATTCTGAGCCGGCGATCTTATTCCATATTTCCAGCGGTCTTATTCCATATTTCCAGCGATCTTATTCCATATTTCTATATTTTCACATTTCATGTATTTCAGTGCTTTTATGTATTTTACACTTCAGATGTGTGTTGAGATTTTTATACTTCAAGATTATTTAGAAGATGATTGCATTTCATCTATTTTTCAATTTTATTCTACGGATCAGTTGTGGAACTGACATTAAAATTTTTGTTTGAGGAATCATATTGCCTCATAGGAGACTAGTCGTTTCTACTCTCGAATTTTAATAATTTCATTTAAATCAAGTATTCTGACGTTGTGTCATAGCTTCAAATTAAATTCTTATTAAATTTAATTTGAGCACTTAAATGTAACGACATATAACTTCAAGAAAAGAAGAAACATCGAATGATATTGTCATATCATTATTGTACATAAACTATCGACGATCTAAGAAATACTAGTCGTTTGATAAGACCGAAGTCTTAATCCCTATGAACATTCTTTGTGTAGAGTGGAAAAACATTACGACATTGACAAACCTTTCTTATTATTTGTAAAGCTAAGAGCTTTGTTCATTTAATATGTTAGGGGAAATACCTTTTGATAGAAGATTATTCAAATCTTTGGCTAGGAATTCAAAGCTAGTTTATCCCGGTCAAGATTGAATTCTATCTGACACTATAAATAACATGTGTGTTATTTTATGCTATTTGTGTAACATCACGTCATTTGTGGACATGATATTACAACGATAAACAATTTAAAGCTTGACAAGTGAGATGAGACAGAAGTATTATTTTTATTACATGTATTTGCGACAGACGAGTTAACAGTTAATTATCTTGTTGTGGAGTAAACTTTAGGAGGTTAATCACGACTGTCTAATATCGTTCATTACAATTGGAAGTTTCGTTTGAAGAACTTACGCATGTATAATTGTAGTCCAGTAGTCATGTGCAATGATACTGAGGGTCATGCCAGTATTTCAGAGAAGTTCCTACATAAGATATGTTAATAACAATTAATCCCTTTTGGTTATTGTTTAACATAGTAGATATTAATTGTTTATGCCATATATACTGTTATATGAGGATTTGTAGAGCTATGGAGTGATCATGCGAGGGAATTCCGCATTTTAAGGAAGTCAAAGTATTGTTGTTCTTTGATCAAAAGGCATGTATCATGATAAGAGGCGTTGTATAAAAGTAGTCCAGTTTTTGTGAATGAACGATTTAGCTGTGTTAACAGGAGGGTCCGACAGCCGTGGCTATGCTGGCTAAAGCGCAGCATTAGGTCATGGGTCCAAGCTCTCTGCTAACTCGTTAGACGCGTGGGTTCGAGCCCCACCGTCTTCCGTCCTTGAAATGGTTTTCCGTGGTTTCCCCATTTTCAACACCAGGCAAATGCTGGGACGGTACCTTCTGACAGGCCACGGCCGCTTCCTTTCACATCCCTGCCCAGTCTCATTCATCTTCATCCATTCCGTCTCTCATACCGACGCGCAGGTCGCCCACGGACGTCGACTTTAAAGACCTGCACTCGGCCTCTCAGGAGGCTACACGAAAAAAAGAGACAGGAGGGTTTCAGCGGAAATGCAACTTGAGAAAGATTGTCTACCTATGTCTATAATACGATTATTAAATTTTATTAAACCCGAAGTTATCTAATTACGTACAGTTTACCTTAATTAGTCGACTGTATTATACAGACAGTGTAATGAAACCTATATAAGACGATGTGTAAGCAGTATATAAAACTACAGAACGTTAGAGAAGGGTGGTTATGTGAAAAACCAGTGTATATATTTAGTTAAGAATTATATTGTAACCAAGAAGTTAGAATCTCGAAAGTGTCGCGTTAGCAACACTAGATAATGGATATTATTATAAACATATTACATGTAAATAATTTTTGTGGAAATGATTTAATTAGTTAAATAATTTAGTAGGATTTATTAATCAATTGTTTTGGAACAGCGTGTGTTTATGAGCAGATGTTTTGGGAATGAATGATTGTTCATTGTTAAGAGAAAATGTGGAACCGAATTAGTCTAGAACAATTACGGGGTGCAAATGAAAGAGTGTATAAAATTTTTAGAATGATTGTTTAAGAAACAGAGTAGTTATGTGAACTTTTGTAAGATCTAAATGTTAATTTTTACGTGTTTTTATAAACGCGCACACAAGCAGTCTCTGTGGACTAGCGAGAATGATTGACCGTTATATTGGAGAGCGATGACAAAATATGAACAGGTGTAATCCCACCGCCTTGTATTAATTGTATAATCCAGTTTCGAGTACGGCGTGGTGCCGGTATTTCATTGATGAAACAAAGGTAATGCACGTGCGTTCTACAACGCAGACTTGTGAATGATACCATGTGTCTGGAATGCCATTATGAGACTTCATTAAACGTATTTATTTTTACGCAGTGTAAGCCTAGAACAAGCCAAGATTTTATGCTCATAATTTTTAATACAGCATTGTAGTAAGATGTAGAGTTGAAAGGAGGTGTGAATGATTGCGTGTTTTTAATTTTAATGTCTATTGTTAAATTCGTTTATTGTTATTTTGTTTATAGTAGATTAGTTTACCCTATTGTTAATAAATTTTGTTCAGATTGTTTGCCATTGTTGTTGGAGTGTGATTCATTTTAAATATAAGGAGAAGAATATTTTGGATGTAGTGTAGGCGAAGCTGAATTCCCAGTCCTCGAGAGGTAAGTAAAGGTGAGTGCCCCGTGTAGTTGGTTGTTGATTCACAATATTCTTGTAACTGCTGTCTGTAAATCCCTAAAGGCCATGTTGGAAGCGATTTCTAATGTAGTATTTGCCGGAGCAGTTAGAAATAGGCAATCCAGCGGGGGCAATGGATATTCCAACAGGATCCTTTCCGGATTATCGGGTACAGTACCATCCCGGCATTTGCCCGAAGACGAAGTCGGAAACCACGCAAAACCACTTCGAGGATGGCTGAGGTGGGAATCGAACCCCCTCTACTCATTTGGACCACCCGAGGCTGAGTAGACCCCGTTTCATTCCCCATACCACTTTTCAAATTTAGTGGCAGAGCTGGGAATCGATCCCAGGACCTCCGGGCCGGCAGCTAACCATGCTGACAGCTACGCTACGGAGGCGACAAATTTGATTGTATTGAACATTATTTCTAGTAGTAGCCTATATAGATAGGCTAGAGACTATGGTTTCATTCCTCCTCTTAATTTACAGTATAATATGACGTGATGTTTGTTGAAACAATTGTGACAGTAGCATATCTCCAATTCCATTTATACATTCATCAAAATACCAGTATGAAAACGGAGTGTAAATTAACATTTTAAGAATTGTCAATTTGTGTTGTATACGAGTAGCATAACATGTCAGATGACTTCAGAAATATTTCATCTCAATTTCATAGTAGAATAACATGTCAGATGTTACACATCATATGCGAATACTGTAAGGCTCGTATCTTTTTTATTCTCTAGTTAGTAATGTTTTCTCCCCTATGGACTTACAACTTTTCCCCTAAGGAATTGCGTCTGGAAATTTTCGAAACTGGCGATTCCGAGGGATACCTAAGGTCACTTTCTCTTCTTTCATTGACTTTGGAATGTTCCCTCTAAGTCAGGTGATTTCAATCCATGGTCCACGATTCATTGAATAGTTCCAGAGCGGACCATCAGTAATAAAAACTTTGAATCCCTCTGGTCTAAATTCACACAAAAACTGGAATGACGTAACCAAAACAAAACATGTGATATTCTGCATTCCTCAGTGGAAATTCCAAAAATTCATGATACTGTCAGTTTATTAAAAGAAAATGTAATTGAGACTATTGGTTAAATATTTCAATTAATTTCAGTTCCTTCCTAATATTTTTACTGGATAAGTCACAAAAACGTAAAAATGGAATGTTGGAAACCTGGCGTTGAGTCTAAAGATTTGCACACCTCTGTAAAAAGACAGTTTGAGGACCTCTGTTCTTGATGATGAATATAGTATTGTTATCTTTGCATTCCTCCTGATGGTACCGCCACCTTGAAGAAGGCAATCAGGTATTGCCAGGTGTTTGGAGGCTTATGAGCTCAAATGATTCTATACCAGCGGAAGCTTCGGACAGCTGGACAGGCCTAAGGTGATGAGCCAGACCCTGGTACTCCAGGTTGGAGGTTGGGCATGGGGCTAACAACCCTACCCCGGAAAAAAATACTCGTTACGGAACCAAAGGACAAAGGAAACCAGACGGATGAAATGGATCAACGACCTTGGCAACGGAAACGGTACATGAATTGGTATTTTGGCACATGGAATCTAAGAACACTGAGTAAACCTGGAGGATTACGGAACTAAATAAGGAAATGAAGAAATATAATGTGAAACTGACAGCAATACAAGAGGTGAGACTTGGACCATGACACAAGGCGATGAGGAATTGTTAAGGAGATGGGAAAGGAAGATACTAGGAAAGTATATGGACCAGTAATAAAGAGTGAATTCTGGCAAATCAGAAATAATATGGAGATAAGAGCATTGTATGGTAAACCAGATATGGTAGTGGAAATAAAGAGTAATAGACTGCATTTTAGGGACATGTAGAAAGAATGACAGAACAGGTTGGTAAGGAAAGTCTTCAATGGGAAGCCAGGAGGATGTCGTGTGAGGGGAAGACCTAGGACAAGATGGCTGGATACCGTGGAGGAAGATCTGAGAAAGATGGAAGTCAGAAGATGGAGAACCAAAACAGTCAACAGGTGAGAATGGGTGGAGATTGTCTGGGAGGCCAAGGCTCTACAAGGGCTGTAGCGCCATGGAGAAATTAAGTATCTTTGCATTGTGACCCCATTACAGAAATATTGATCTGAAACTCACCTTGGTTCTGTTTGTACAGTTATGATAGTGTTGCTCTGTTAACTCAATGTTGTACAACAGCCCGTCAGGTCTGGTCACTTTAATGGATACCTCAATGTTATTGGGCCAGTATGAGATGCTCATGCACAGATTAGTTGATGCAGTGCTATCAACTTGGAATGTTCTCGACATCTTCTCCATGCTGTTCACTTCAGCTTCCAAAAGCTAGAGCAAAGCAAAAGTCTTTGTATTAGTTAAGCCACAGACTAACTTAAACTGAAGTGTTGTACTCAAGGAAATACTCTTCCCTTCCTTCTAAAGTTTTGAATCATTGTACAAAGCCTACAAGTTACTTTGGTGAATGTGCATATCTACAGTATAAATAAAAGCAAAAGGCTACCTTGCAATCTTACCTACAAGAGCATATAGATCTGCTCCCTAGTCATAAGTCACAACATTTTGTGAGAAATATCTTAATGTGACAATTTGACTTCTTGTGTTACTGTAGGAAAGTAGGAAAGTAACACAAGAAGTCAAATTGCCACATTAAGATATCATAAGGAGAGGAGGCTAAAGAAGTTATGTGCCAAGCATATTATGTTTCTATAATGACATATGCAGCAGAAACTTGGACAATGACTAAGAGGGATGATAGTACAGTGCAATTAGACCCAAACCTCAACATCCAAAGTAAAAGTTTCCCTTCAGCTCCAAATTGTTCTATACAGTCCACATGTTGTTCGGTAAAAAGTCTCACAATTTTGAGCGTCGGGTTTGGGGGGGGGGGGGGGGGGGGGGGAGGAGGGGGGGAAGTTGGTAAATTAGTAGATTTTATCAATTTTTCTTAAATATTTCGAAAAATATGCGGCTTAGCGTAAAATGTGTTACATACAAAAATAATTTACACAATATTGCGAACAAAAAAGGTCCTATGCATAATCTTGCTAAAGTGAACGGTTCGAGAGTTACGGAGGGTGTAAAAGTGGGCTTCTTTCGTATTTTTTGTTATTTTGGAAAGAATATGACATTATCACTAAGGAAACTAATTTTGTTTATATAGGATTGTGTTTTGTAAAAGCAAATACCGATTTTATTGACCGGTGGTATAAAAAACAAAAGTTTGGTGCTTTTCAGTCGGTCAATGCTAATGTACCCAAAAGATTTGGGTAATAACCTAATCCTGAAAAAAATAAATGAGATTAATAAATACCTACCATCTCATGTAATTGAACTATTTTGGTTACATTCGTGTTGACCGACTGAAAAGCACCAAACTTTTGTTTACCAAGGCAACACTGAAAAATGGCTTCAAACCCCATAATAACCGGTGGTATGTTAGTGATAAGCCCTTGAAGGAACATCAACCTCACCACCTTCTCATAGGGCGATACTTTTTAAGGGAAAATAGGCTTCCACAGGCTTAAGCCATATAAACCTGTGGTATGGAGAAACCCACTCTGAACTATTAAAACTAATAAAAATGTACAATGTTAAATGCGTCCTTAAATTAATGTAAAGTAGGCTATTCATCAGTATTTAGTCCTCTTCAAAAAAAGCACTTTCCTGTTCTAGATCTTCGTGTCCCTGTTATCACATCCTAGGCCTGAGCAATTACCGCATATGCTCGAGCAGTTTAGACCACTCTTTCCGCAATCGCAATTATGGACGCATTCGTCTTTGCAAGCACACACTTTGAGGGAAAGTAATTCCTGGGGAGCTGCAAGACGTGCTGTAGTAATTTATTGGTCTCGGATGTTCGCCAATCTTCTTCCACCCCCACTCGAGCGGATTCTTCTTCTCATTAAGCCACTGCTGCACCTGGTAGTAGGTTCTAAATGAATGCTGCCTGGAAGCTGCCGAAGTGGGGAGAAGTGCAGCCAACTTGAACAATGATTGTATAGGCTGCTTTGCAATAGCCTGGAAGTAACACTGGTAGCGAAAACAATCTTGATCTTCAGTATTCTTGGCTCTAAACATCGCAAGAAGGAAATGCTTTCCAGCTTCAGCCACTGCACTGGGGTCAGCTTTGGGGTCGTTGAAGACTAGAAGTTTCGTACGAAGAGCTATGTTAGCTTGCACTTTCCCATACGTCGTAATTTTCATTGAACCAAAAAGTTTGTATACAGCGTGTCACGGCCATTTAGATCACTCTTGATTTCCAATCTTTATATCGCATTAGTTCGACAGTAGTCCGTGTCGCTACTTTATGCCTTCATTTATGTCGAGAGCAGTCAAATTACAGCGGATCCAACCTTCAGGTAATCCTTCTGCCGCATAGACAATCCGAGGGAATCCCACACAAACGAATAAAATTATATCAATAACCTTCATCTCATACACAGTAGCGATACCTGCTTCGTAATGATCCCAAGCCCATCAGTCAATAGCCTGGCTGCTTTTTTGTAATCCCTAACTTGGCACTTTCCGACTAATTCACATCATCTAAAAAATATACATATCCCTTTTACTTATAATTAACATCATATATGAGGTAATGGCGCGGACGACAATAAGTAATACTGTGAATTGCTTGATATCAAAATGAGATGATTAAATTAATATAATGATTAATGATGAGGAGTGCCTGTGCCGATCCAAGATCTGTCATAGTATAACCACATAGTTGGCACAGTATACTAAAGACGAACAATAAAAAATGACAGCAGAACTTCACTAGAAATAACAAACGCATTCAATGGGTCTCCCAATACGAATGAGGGAAAGAGAGTGGATGAGATAGTGTGTGCGTGGGAGGGGCAGGCAGCCGGTGCTGGGTGGAGGTGGTCCACCGGCCCCATACGCACGGCTTTGTACTGGCGGCCACGCTTGTACTAAACCGATTTTTGTTCCCAGTATTTTTACGCTTCTAACCCTTTGTGGTACCTCAGCCTCTTTTGGACTACAATGCGATTGTACAATATTACTTTTTTATAAAATTGTTTAGTTATTTCTTTTTACATAGTAGTTATATTTCATTTTTCAAAAAAATCTAACAAAATACGAAAAATTGCTACTTTCGCACCCTCCGTAACTCTGGAACCATTCACTTTAGGAAGATTATGCATGGGACCTTGTTTGTTTGCAATTTAATATAGATTATTTTTGTAAATGACACATTTTGCGCTAAAACGCATATTTTTCGAAATATTTAAGAAAAACTGATAAAACTACTAATTTACCAACTTCTGCCCCCCCTCCCCCCTAAACCCGATGCTCAAAATGGTGAGACTTTATACCGGACAACATGTGGACTGTATAGAACAATTTGGGCTTGGGGGGAAACTTTTACTTTGGATGTCAAGGTTCGGCCGTTTTTAGGACTAATTGCACCGTACTATGAGAGCCGAGTACAGGAAGCTGAGATGAGATTCCTGAGAAGTATGGTCCAGAAAACGAAGAGAGATAGAGTGAGAAATGAAGATATATGGAAAGAACTGGGAGTACAGAAACTAAATGACAAACTGGAGCAAAACAGATTGAGATGGTTTGGACAAGTCAAGCGGATGAATGAGGAAAGGCTACCAGGACGAGCACTGGAACGACGGATGACAGGGAGGTGAGGACGAGGAAGACCGAGAATGTGTTGGATTGACTCGGTGAAGTATTGCATTAGAAAGCAGAACCTGGATTGGTACACTGTGTCGGAAGACGAATGGTGGAACGACAGAACAAAGTGGAGAGGAACCATATTTGCCCCCACCCAGTGTCAGCTGGAAAAGGGGAAATGAGGATGAAAAGGAGAGGAGTAACATGGGATGCTGTGGAGAGGGGAAAGCTAGACTAAATGGAGGCATATCATTCATAATGTTCCTACCCGGCTCGCTGGAAGGATATCCTGATGATGATGTTACTGTAGGAATAGAAGTAAACATATTGTATCACATTCACTGCGTATTAGTAGAGCATGACATCAAGATTAATTGGAAGAATATCCATGACATATCCACCAAACTGAGCGAGACCACTCCCTGTCCATTGATTGCATTTAGTTACAGAGGTGTGTAAATTATTAGACTCAAATGAAGAGTTTAAATGTAACAATTTTTTATTCAAAATCATTTTATTGACCAACTAACCATCTTAGTAATGTTTTCTCCCCCATGGACTTACACATTTTCCCATAAGGAAATGCATCTGGAAACTTTCAGAATTGGGATTTCCGAGGGATACCTGAGATGGGTCTGTTTTCAATTTTTCATTGACTTTGGAAGGTACCCTCTAAGTCAGGGATTTCAATCTACAAGTTCATGAATCTTTGAATAGTTCAAGAGCAAATCATCAGTAAAAAGACTCCAAATCCCTCTGCTTTAAATCCACACGACAAGTAGAGTGAAGTACGGCAATCAAAACAAAACGTGTGGCATGTTGCAATAGCAAAGCTCCTCTGTTGGTGGAAATTCTAAAAAATCATTATACTTTGAGTTTCTTAAAAGAAAAGAAAATTATGATTCTTGGTTAAACATTTGAAGTAATTTCAGTGCCTTGCAAACATATTTAGTGCTTTAAGCCGTGAAAAGTATAAAGGCAATTTTTTAAAACTGGTGTCATTTCTAATAATTTTCACACCTGTATTTAGAGAGATTTGATAATAATAATAATAATAATAATAATAATAATAATAATAATAATAATAATAATAATAATAATAATATCGTATGGCCTCGGTGCCGGGTGCAAGCTTTGTTATTTGACACCCTAAGGGTAGCTTGTATGTCAAATTTTGTTGTTCCTTGAAGCACTATGAAAGTCAAGGAGGTTAGATATCTAAGCACCTTGAACACTATAGTGCTTTCTAGTAGAGAAATGAGGAACTTTGTGTGTTGGCGGAAACTCCCGAGATTAATTTTGCCACTATGAACACGGCCTACTGAATCCAAATGGGGTCTTTGACATGCCAACATCGTATGACATGGTGTCGTAATTTTTGCTGCCTTTCAAAAATCACTTACCACGGCCAGGAGCCGAACCTGCAAGCTTGGGGTTAGTAGACCGACACGTTGACCACTCACCCACCGTGGCAAGCAGAGATTTGATTCCAACCTCAGTTAAGTTGGGATGGTATCTGTGGTATTACCAACTTCAACTCCAGTCTAATGCTAGGATGGTATCTAATTTGAGACCACAACTGCTTCCTTCCCAATCCTACTTCAAATTACAAAATATACATAGCTAGTATAGCCACCACAATAACACATGTTATCATGTAGATTACACACACCCTCTCTCTTCAAGTATACAGGGTTGATGGCCATGATGTCAGAAGCCCCTAAATTAAACAACAAGACAATGAGTAATACATTTTACACCATCAATAACATATTAAATTCTAGTTCCAGAGTATTGAACTGCAACTTTGAACATTATCTTCATTTTCACTAATACAGTAATTAATAATAATTCTTTTCTCGGATTTTTAATACCTTAATATTTATTGGTATTAATTACCACACCCACACTTACTAAATTTCTGACAGGTTTTTATTTATTTGTTAACTTTGGAAGGCAGAGCAGAAATCACTAGTAGAGTTCAACATGGAGCGCAATTTTATCATCTCGTGAGAGGGCTTCTTTGAGATACCGGTAAGCAAGTTCCTTTAAGATACGCCATCTTGTTCAAGTAGAACAATCTCTTAATGAGATCTGTGTTGAAGCCAGGCTGAAATGGTTCTGTCATCTCAAAAGAATGGACACACAGAGAAAAGCTAGAGTGTGGTTTGAGAAAGAACTGAAAGGCAAGAGACCAAGAGATCGACCGTCGAAGAGATGGATCGACCAGGTTAGAAATGATCTTGCAGGGAGAGGTCTGGATTTGCAGCAGGTTGTGGAGGGGGAGACATTCTTGGAGAGAACAAAATGGAGAGCGCTCATTCACCGCACCTGGTAAACTGGAGCTGGTTCATGATGATGATGATGATGATGAAAGCAGACGCTAACTACGGTTCTTTGGGTGTAACTGTAGGTTTGGTGGTGTTTTGTAGAGCCATTTGTCTTGTAAATTTGAATCTGATGATGCTCACTTGACGAGCGAAACATATCATCCCTTAGTTTTCTCATTTTCCAATAGTCCATAACAATATATATATATCTTAATCACATGTAATTTATTTGAGGTTATTTTTCACATATTCCAGTACCGGTAATTGGAATTATTTTGTATTGACCTACTGAAAGTTATAATATCAATTGTACCTTGTGGGGTTTGTGACATCATCAATATTTAGTCCTCTGTAGTTGGGTGTTTGTCAGTATAATTTATAAGGATTCGTCTGATTATGGTACCTGTGTTATTGTGTCGCTGTAGTAGAGTGTGTGTTTGAGACTACGATTTGGAAGGAGACAGCCTTGGTCTTAATTTAGGGACTGCCCCAGCAGTTCCTTGGAATAGAAGTGGGGGAAATCATGGTATACCACTATCTTCTATGATGGCTGAGGTGGGAATTGATTGAACTCATCTATTCTCAATTCTGCTTCACAAGGTACACTTGTTTCAGGTCTCAGACCAGAATTAAACTACTTGACAGAAATGGGAATCGATCCTGACCTCAGGGGAAGAAATACAAGCCACCGTATCACCTTTTATATAGTAATAGCAAAAGCAATGGAAGTTACTAATTGTGACCTGGTACTTGGTAGGGCTACTTACAATTGCAGGGATGGATATTGACGGTGCAGCAGAATGCAGTGCTTCTTGTAAAGCCATGATCAATCCAGGAACTCCATCCTCGTCCTGCACATGATAACTGGTTCCTAGTTGTAGCACTTCACTTTTCATATTATTGCTGTTAGAACACAAAACAGTTCATGGTATATAAAATGTAATATTCGTGACATCAAATTCAGGGGTATAGCCAGAAGTCAGGGAGTAGGAGTGCAGAAGGAGTACTTGAGTTATCACATGGTATCAGGGACATTGCCACCTGGTAGGCTTGGATGGGTCTGATCGAACCCAGAATTAGGCTTTGTTCCCATTGGTTGCAGGAGCACCATCACTGTGTGTGAGGGAACTCAGAATTGTGCTTTGTCCTCATTGGTTGCAGGAGCACCATCACTGTGTGTGAGGGAACCCAGAATAAGGCTTTGTCCCCATTGTTTGCAGGAGCACCATCACTGTGTGTGAGGGAACCCAGAATTAGGCTTTGCCCCCATTGGTTGCAGGAGCACCACCACTGTGTGTGAGGGAACCCTGAATTAGGCTTTGTCCCCATTAGTTGCAGGAGCACCATCACTGTGTGTGAGGGAACCAAGAATTAGGCTTTGTCCCCATTGGTTGCAGGAGCACCACCACTGATTGTGAGGGAACCCAGAATTGGGCTTTGTCCCCATTGGTTGCAGGAGCACCATCATTGTGTGTGAGGGAACCCTGAATAAGGCTTTGCCCCCATTGGTTGCAGGAGCACCATCACTGTGTGTGACCGACCCCAGAATTATGCTTTGCCTCCATTGGTTGCAGGAGCACCATCACTGTGTGTGAGGGAACCCAGAATTAGGCTTTGTCCCCATTGGTTGCAGGAGCACCATCACTGTGTGTGACCGACCCCAGAATTAGGCTTTGCCTCCATTGGTTGCAGGAGCACCATCACTGAGTGTGAGGGAACCCAGAATAAGGATTTGCCCCCATTGGTTGCAGGAGCACCATCACTGTGTGTGAGGGAACCCAGAATAAGGCTTTGCCACCATTGGTTGCAGGAGCACCATCACTGTGTGTGAGGGAACCCAGAATAAGGCTTTGCCCCCATTGGTTGCAGGAGCACCATCAGTGTGTGTGACCGACCCCAGAATTAGGCTTTGCCTCCATTGGTTGCAGGCAGGGGCGGATTTAGGGGGGGGGGCGGGGGGGCGACCGCCCCCCCCTGACTTCAGATAAGGTGGAGAAAAGGGGAGAAAGAGGAGAGAAAAGAAAGAAAGAAAAAAAAGGAAAAAAAGAGAAAAAGGAAGGGAAAGAAAAGAGAAAAGAAAATAGCCTATCCGTGGCGAGTCGAGCCTGCGCCTGTACTGACAAGTCTGCGCTGGAACCAAGCCGAGCCGAGCTTCGCTTTCGAAGTGTCCAAGCGTTTGGTGGTCAGTCTCAGTCAACAGTCAGTGCGCGGTGCGCGTTCTTACGATAGTGTTGGCAAGTGCGTTCGCTGATATTTTTGTGCGGATTCTCGAAGGCATTAGAACCATTATGGTAAGTGAGGTAGTCGTGGTGTGCTGTGTTGTGATTTTTTGTAGACGGAAATACCCAAACCCCCCTTTATCGTCCCTCCCACCTGAAGGAGTAAACCAAAGCTCTAAACATAGAATCGTTCAAACTCACTATGTTGCAAAATGTATTTTACATTTTAAGCCGTGCAGAATCGGCAACCATAAATGTACAGAACGTGCGTTATTCACGCCTTATTGAATAGAATTTATGTATAAAATTTAAATTATTAAGTGACTAAGTTTGTATAAGTGTGAGCATTCGCGCGTTTTTTTATATATTTTATTCGCTCGTAGGTTTTGTGTGTCCTGTGCGTCTGAAAGGACGGAAAATATAGTGCATTCCGTTTATTACACATGAAACACATGAAATGAGGTAATTTCAGAACACCTCCAGACGCACAGTGAGGAGAAGAAGAAGTTAACAACAAACGTATTCGACAATGACGCTTGACATTATAAGATATGAGTTAGGGTATAATATCGAGTAAAATATTAATAGATTGAGGAGTTACTGGTGCCAGCTTGTGGAGCAGTGAAATGAAGCAACCTATATTTGGTTTCTCTATTCCTAAGTAGGCTACACACAAACCTGAGCACAATGTGATGGGGTACGCGGAATAAATATAATTGACCGACGCTAAATTACATTACAAACCTATCAACGTAAATGTAAACTCAACTTACTGCACGAATATTATGATATTGGCGGAAAGAGGATGCTGTGAGTTTCTGAAAACACAAGACAATAGTTCGCCTCGCGTTACAAGTAACCCACTTCAAATGAAAATCATCCAAAGTCCTTCATAGAAGTCCAATTATTTTGTCTTGAAATACTTATACTTATCCTAGTGAAGTACTAGTTTAATTTTAATCGGCAATTAAAAAAGAATTAAAAAGGACAAAGTTGAGGTTCCGGTTTAAAAATCTTAGACTAACTAAAATTCGCGAGATAGAGGAATACCTCTCACGGACTGATCAAAAATAAAATGCAAAACCGCTTTAGACACGAAAATGCCTCGGTCCCTTGATTATTATCTAGATTGGGTTTTACGGAGGGGCTATCTGAAATACTTTTGTGATCAAAGAAGCGCCTTCTTAGCATTGCCTGTATTTTTATTTTAACCCACCGTTCGGTTTCTGTTCTAACTTGGCTACGTGCAATGTTTTCTTTGTACGATACAGACATTGACGTTGACATTTGACAAGCGAATTTTTCAAAAGATAAATTTCATTAGAGCAGTAGTAATTTATCTTTTTTGTTTGATTCCTTTCAGGCTAATCGCGAAAGTGGGGGAAGGAAAAGGA
Source organism: Meconema thalassinum (assembly GCA_946902985.2). Taxonomy (NCBI): domain Eukaryota; kingdom Metazoa; phylum Arthropoda; class Insecta; order Orthoptera; family Tettigoniidae; genus Meconema; species Meconema thalassinum. Next base: position 253,366,529 of record OX336393.1, read on the forward strand.
AAAGCGACCGCTGTGGAGATTTGAGAAATTATTTCGGTGCCCCTAAAAAAGTGGTACAAATCCCTGAGCAATCATCCCCGTCCCGTCCCGAAGTTGACTCTGAGGGTGCTTTCAGTTCCGATCATCGTGGTGATGGTGATGACAGAGGAAATGACTGTGAAAACGGAGGCGCTAGTAATGATGCTGAGGGTTGCAGAGCTGGACTGGGTACCGGTAGTGATTGCGGCGTCGACGGTGGTGCTGAAATTGTTGGTGGCAATGTTGGGCTCGGCGGCGACGTACGCGCTGGAAACTTCGCTGACGGCAGAGGGCTCGGTGACGGCGGAGATGCTGGAGTCGGCGATGGTGGTGGCAATAACAAGAGCAAACAACCTATGCCCGGACCCTCACATTCACTTCCAACGGAGCAACTGATTTCACGTCCGTCAAAGGATTCCTGTCGAGATGCTGCTGCCTGTGACAATCTTGGAAACGACGTCGGCTTGTATATAGGTTCAGGAAAAAACAGGCCTGATGACAGAACACTTTCTACCCTTTTGACGAGTCACTGGCAACCAAACGCGAGTTATTGTTTTCCTTTCTCCGTTCACACCAAGGGCGGAAGCGAAGAGAAACGACACCTTCACCTGCAGCACTTACAGAAGTTTCCCTGGGTCGTTCTCTCTCCATCACGTAGAGGACTCTTCTGTTTGTTCTGCCCTTTTTTTGCGAAGTCTACCGGTGGCCAAGGAAGAACGATTCTGTTGAAGACCCTGGTCAAGGAACCTCTGATGAAGTTCGCCAAGCTCCTTGGGAAAGACGGTGACCTACAGAAGCATGAGGCGACGAAGTACCACGAAGAAGCTGCCTTGTGTGCTGAAGACTTTTTGCGCAAGCAAAGAAATCCGCAAGAGCAGCTTCCCAACCAAATGGATAGCTTCCGCCTGGTAAAGATCCAAGAAAACAGAGCAAGACTTGCTCTCATCTTGATGAACATCGAGTTTCTAGGCCGACAAAATATCGCCTACCGAGGTCATCGTGATGACGGCCCAATTGCTCAAGAGGAGTCTTCACAAAACGACGGCAATTTCCGGGCTCTGCTTCGGTTCCGGATGAAAGTTGGAGACGTCAAACTGGCCAAACATCTTGCAACGGCGGGACCCAGAAGCCTTTTCACTAGTAAAACGATCCAGAACGAATTAATTGAGCTGTGCGGGGAGAACATTCGCGAGCAGATCATAAGCCGCGTTCAAGAAGCCCGATTTTATTCTGTTGGATTTGACGAGACAACAGATGTAGCGCACATCTCTCAGCTGACTTTGTTCTTGCGGTATCTCTGGAGGAACGAAATCAGGGAGGATTTTGTGGGCTTCCTAGATACTCGCAAATCTGCGGCGGAAGAGAAAGAGAAAGATACTCAAGGAAGTGAAGAAGAAGGTGATTTCCCTAGTGAAGACGACGATGAGAATCCTCAAGCAGCGGCAGAGTCTGCTGTTGAACCAAAACTGACTGGGGTAAAGCTGGGAGGCATCGTTGCCAAGAAGATTGATGACTTCAAACTAGACCCCAAAAGCTGTGTTGGCATCGGAACTGACGGATGTTCGGTGAACATATCGGAAGCTGTAGGGGCAGTACAAGAGCTGCAGAAGACTGCAGTTCATGCTGTTCGGGTGCCCTGTTACAACCACCAGCTCAATCTGACGCTTTCGAAATCGTCCAAAGTGCAAGCAGTTAAAAATGCATTTGGAACTGTGGAAGAGGTGACGAATTTCTTCACAGCGTCCTCGAAGCGTAATTTTGTGTTGAAGAAGACTATCAAAGGCCAGCTTGTCGCGCTGTGCGATACGCGTTGGGTTGAACGGCACGACACAGTTTTGAAGTTCCTGGACCAATTGGACGACATTGTGAACGCGTTGGGAATCGTTTCTCAATGGGATGAAAATCAGTCAGCGCACAAAGCCGAAAGTTTGCTGGCCAGCATCACTAGTGGGCAATTCATCGTCACACTGTGCTGCATAGCAGAAGTGCTGACTCGGACGGAACCTCTCAGCCGTCTGTTCCAAAGCGAAAATCTGGACGTCCAAACCGCCTCCGAAACCACTCGGAATACGATCCAAATCTTCAAAGAAAAGCGGTCAAACGTCGAACAAGAATTTTCGTCGGTCTTCGACAACGCCAGCAAGCTTGCGCGTGAGCAAGGCACCGCTATCGACCTGCCGCGTCTTGTCCAGAAGCAAAAGAACAGGGCTAACGCGCCGGCTGACTCGCCCGAAGAGTACTACAGAAGGAACATCTACAGTCCTCTTCTTGACTGGATCTTGGAAGACCTCTCAACGCGTTTCACAGACGACGTCTTAAACGCATATCAGCTGAACGTTTTTCTTCCCCGCGTCGTAGACCCAGGATTGAACATGGATCGTCAAATCCACTGCACTGAGGAGGACATCAGCATCCTTTCCGAGCGCTACGCTCCTCTACTTCAAAAATCGCAGTCGGAACTCCGGGCGAAGATGCATGCCGAGACATCCCTTTGGGCGGCGAAATGGAGAAGAGAGAGCGAAGCTGGACGCCCAATCCCTTCAAAGGCGGTGGAGGTCTACACAGCTTGCCATCCACAAGTTTTCCCTACCATCAGAACAATGATTCATATTCTTATTACTTTGCCTGTCAGTATTGCGACCGGGGAAAGATCATTTTCTGTTCTGAAGTTAGAAAAAACTGAGAATAGGTCAAGATGCGGCGAGGAAAGACTGAACGGCCTAACTTTAATGTATGTACATCGAGACATTAAATTAGACTACGATAGAATCATTAACCGTTTTGCTTCCAAGAAAGCCCGAAAGCTAAAACTTCTGTTGTAGTGTTACGGCAGGGAAGGAGCCTAATGTGAGACCATTGGGAATTGTGAGGCAATAAATATTTTTTTCATGAGATGTGCTTTTGATTAAAGTTCATTCCCAAGACCTGTTTTTGTCGTTGGTTTGTTTTTTCGTTGAAAGCATTTTATGATGTTTAGAAGCTTATTGGATCGTTACCTTCTTTTAAAAGAAAAACAAAAGGATCAGTGCCAGTAAAAAATCGTAATGAAATATGAAATAAAAGTACCGGTGCATATCTTTCCAGTAGCCTCGATTACTAGCAAAACTATTATTTTATATTGACTAAGGTACGTGGTGATAAAATAAAAAAAAAATAGTAATAACTAAAATAACAAGCGAAACTGCTATCTGCAGAGATGATGACGGTCTACTAAAAATGGTACTGCCTTCGTGGAGACCTCCTACAAATTGTTCTGATGTAGCCCCCGGAACATAGGCAACCTGATTAAAAATCATTAACCGCCCCCCCCTGAAATACCCCCTAAATCCGCCCCTGGTTGCAGGAGCACCATCACTGTGAGTGACCAACCCCAGAATTAGGCTTTGCCTCCATTGGTTGCAGGAGCACCATCACTGTGTGTGAGGGAACCCATAATTAGGCTTTGTCCCCATTGGTTGCAGGAGCACCATCACTGTGTGTGAGGGAACCCAGAAATAGGCTTTGTCCCCATTGGTTGCAGGAGCACCATCACTGTGTGTGACCGACCCCAGAATTAGGCTTTGTCCCCATTGGTTGCAGGAGCACCATCACTGTGTGTGACCGACCCCAGAATTAGGCTTTGTCCCCATTGGTTGCAGGAGCACCATCACTGTGTGTGAGGGAACCCAGAATAAGGCTTTGTCCCCATTGGTTGCAGGAGCACCATCACTGTGTGCGAGGGAACCCACAATAAGGCTTTGTCCCCATTGGTTGCAGGAGCACCATCACTGTGTGTGAGGGAACCCAGAATAAGGCTTTGTCCCCATTGGTTGCAGGAGCACCATCACTGTGTGTGAGGGAACCCAGAATAAGGCTTTGTCCCCATTGGTTGCAGGAGCACCATCACTGTGTGCGAGGGAACCCACAATAAGGCTTTGTCCCCATTGTTTGCAGGAGCACCATCACTGTGTGTGAGGGAACCCACAATAAGGCTTTGTCCCCATTGGTTGCAGAAGCACCATCACTGTGTGTGAGGGAACCCAGAATAAGGCTTTGTCCCCATTGGTTGCAGGAGCACCATCACTGTGTGTGAGGGAACCCAGAATAAGGCTTTGTCCCCATTGGTTGCAGGAGCACCATCACTGTGTGTGACCGACCCCAGAATTAGGCTTTGTCCCCATTGGTTGCAGGAGCATCATCACTGTGTGTGAGGGAACCAAGAATTAGGCTTTGTCCCCATTGGTTGCAGGAGCACCATCACTGTGTGTGAGCGAACCTAGAATTAGGCTTTGCCTCCATTGGTTGCAGGAGCACCATCACTGTGTGTGAGGGACCCCAGAATTAGGCTTTGCCCCCATTGGTTGCAGGAGCACCTCCACTGTGTGTGAGGGAACCCACAATAAGGCTTTGTCCCCATTGGTTGCAGGAGCATCATCACTGTGTGTGAGGGAACCCAGAATTAGGCTTTGTCCCCATTGGTTGCAGGAGCACCATCACTGTGTGTGAGGGAACCCAGAATTAGGCTTTGTCACCATTGGTTGCAGGAGCACCATTACTGTGTGTGAGGGAACCCAGAATTAGGCTTTGTCACCATTGGTTGCAGGAGCACCACCACTGTGTGCGAGGGAACCCAGAATTATGCTTTGTCCCCATTGGTTACAGGAGAACCCAGAATTAGGCTTTGTCACCATTGGTTGCAGGAGCACCATCACTGTGTGTGAGGGAACCCAGAATTAGGCTTTGTCCCCATTGGTTGCAGGAGCACCATCACTGTGGGTGAGGGAACCCAGAATTAGGCTTTGTCACCATTGGTTGCAGGAGCACCATCACTGTGTGTGAGGGAACCCAGAATTAGGCTTTGCCCCCATTGGTTGCAGGAGCACCATCACTGTGTGTGAGGGAACCCAGAATTAGGCTTTGCCCCCATTGGTTGCAGGAGCACCATCACTGTGTGTGAGGGAACTCAGAATTAGGCTTTGCCCCCATTGGTTGCAGAAGCACCATCACTGTGAGTGAGGGAATCCAGAATAAGGCTTTGTCCTCATTGGTTGCAGGAGCACCATCACTGTGTGTGAGGGAACCCAGAATAAGGCTTTGTCACCATTGGTTGCAGGAGCACCATCACTGTGTGAGGGAACCCAGAATTAGGCTTTGTCACCATTGGTTGCAGGAGCACCATCACTGTGTGTGAGGGATCCCAGAATTAGGCTTTGTCCCCATTGGTTGCAGGAGCACCATCACTGTGTGTGACCGAACCCAGAATTAGGCTTTGTCCCCATTGGTTGCAGGAGCACCATCACTGTGTGTGACCGACCCCAGAATTAGGCTTTGCCTCCATTGGTTGCAGGAGCATCATCACTGTGTGTGAGGGAACCCAGAATTAGGCTTTGTCCTCATTGGTTGCAGGAGCACCATCACTGTGTGTGAGGGAACCCAGAATTAGGCTTTGTCCCCATTGGTTGCAGGAGCACCATCACTGTGTGCGAGGGAACCCAGAATAAGGCTTTGTCCCCATTGGTTGCAGGAGCACCATCACTGAGTGTGAGGGAACCCAGAATTAGGCTTTGCCCCCATTGGTTGCAAGAGCACCACCACTGTGTGTGAGGGAACCCAGAATTAGGCTTTGTCCCCATTGGTTGCAGGAGCACCATCACTGTGTGTGAGGGAACCCAGAATTAGGCTTTGTCACCATTGGTTGCAGGAGCACCATTACTGTGTGTGAGGGAACCCAGAATTAGGCTTTGTCACCATTGGTTGCAGGAGCACCACCACTGTGTGCGAGGGAACCCAGAATTATGCTTTGTCCCCATTGGTTGCAGGAGAACCCAGAATTAGGCTTTGTCACCATTGGTTGCAGGAGCACCATCACTGTGTGTGACCGAACCCAGAATTAGGCTTTGTCCCCATTGGTTGCAGGAGCACCATCACTGTGTGTGACCGACCCCAGAATTAGGCTTTGCCTCCATTGGTTGCAGGAGCATCATCACTGTGTGTGAGGGAACCCAGAATTAGGCTTTGTCCTCATTGGTTGCAGGAGCACCATCACTGTGTGTGAGGGAACCCAGAATTAGGCTTTGCCTCCATTGGTTGCAGGAGCACCATCACTGAGTGTGAGGGAACCCAGAATAAGGCTTTGCCCCCATTGGTTGCAGGAGCACCATCACTGTGTGTGAGGGAACCCAGAATAAGGCTTTGCCACCATTGGTTGCAGGAGCACCATCACTGTGTGTGAGGGAACCCAGAATAAGGCTTTGCCCCCATTGGTTGCAGGAGCACCATCAGTGTGTGTGACCGACCCCAGAATTAGGCTTTGCCTCCATTGGTTGCAGGAGCACCATCACTGTGAGTGACCAACCCCAGAATTAGGCTTTGCCTCCATTGGTTGCAGGAGCACCATCACTGTGTGTGAGGGAACCCAGAATTAGGCTTTGTCCCCATTGGTTGCAGGAGCACCATCACTGTGTGTGAGGGAACCCAGAAATAGGCTTTGTCCCCATTGGTTGCAGGAGCACCATCACTGTGTGTGACCGACCCCAGAATTAGGCTTTGTCCCCATTGGTTGCAGGAGCACCATCACTGTGTGTGACCGACCCCAGAATTAGGCTTTGTCCCCATTGGTTGCAGGAGCACCATCACTGTGTGTGAGGGAACCCAGAATAAGGCTTTGTCCCCATTGGTTGCAGGAGCACCATCACTGTGTGCGAGGGAACCCACAATAAGGCTTTGTCCCCATTGGTTGCAGGAGCACCATCACTGTGTGTGAGGGAACCCAGAATAAGGCTTTGTCCCCATTGGTTGCAGGAGCACCATCACTGTGTGTGAGGGAACCCAGAATAAGGCTTTGTCCCCATTGGTGGCAGGAGCACCATCACTGTGTGCGAGGGAACCCACAATAAGGCTTTGTCCCCATTGTTTGCAGGAGCACCATCACTGTGTGTGAGGGAACCCACAATAAGGCTTTGTCCCCATTGGTTGCAGAAGCACCATCACTGTGTGTGAGGGAACCCAGAATAAGGCTTTGTCCCCATTGGTTGCAGGAGCACCATCACTGTGTGTGAGGGAACCCAGAATAAGGCTTTGTCCCCATTGGTTGCAGGAGCACCATCACTGTGTGTGACCGACCCCAGAATTAGGCTTTGTCCCCATTGGTTGCAGGAGCATCATCACTGTGTGTGAGGGAACCAAGAATTAGGCTTTGTCCCCATTGGTTGCAGGAGCACCATCACTGTGTGTGAGCGAACCTAGAATTAGGCTTTGCCTCCATTGGTTGCAGGAGCACCATCACTGTGTGTGAGGGACCCCAGAATTAGGCTTTGCCCCCATTGGTTGCAGGAGCACCTCCACTGTGTGTGAGGGAACCCACAATAAGGCTTTGTCCCCATTGGTTGCAGGAGCATCATCACTGTGTGTGAGGGAACCCAGAATTAGGCTTTGTCCCCATTGGTTGCAGGAGCACCATCACTGTGTGTGAGGGAACCCAGAATTAGGCTTTGTCACCATTGGTTGCAGGAGCACCATTACTGTGTGTGAGGGAACCCAGAATTAGGCTTTGTCACCATTGGTTGCAGGAGCACCACCACTGTGTGCGAGGGAACCCAGAATTATGCTTTGTCCCCATTGGTTGCAGGAGAACCCAGAATTAGGCTTTGTCACCATTGGTTGCAGGAGCACCATCACTGTGTGTGAGGGAACCCAGAATTAGGCTTTGTCCCCATTGGTTGCAGGAGCACCATCACTGTGGGTGAGGGAACCCAGAATTAGGCTTTGTCACCATTGGTTGCAGGAGCACCATCACTGTGTGTGAGGGAACCCAGAATTAGGCTTTGCCCCCATTGGTTGCAGGAGCACCATCACTGTGTGTGAGGGAACCCAGAATTAGGCTTTGCCCCCATTGGTTGCAGGAGCACCATCACTGTGTGTGAGGGAACTCAGAATTAGGCTTTGCCCCCATTGGTTGCAGAAGCACCATCACTGTGAGTGAGGGAATCCAGAATAAGGTTTTGTCCTCATTGGTTGCAGGAGCACCATCACTGTGTGTGAGGGAACCCAGAATAAGGCTTTGTCACCATTGGTTGCAGGAGCACCATCACTGTGTGAGGGAACCCAGAATTAGGCTTTGTCACCATTGGTTGCAGGAGCACCATCACTGTGTGTGAGGGATCCCAGAATTAGGCTTTGTCCCCATTGGTTGCAGGAGCACCATCACTGTGTGTGACCGAACCCAGAATTAGGCTTTGTCCCCATTGGTTGCAGGAGCACCATCACTGTGTGTGACCGACCCCAGAATTAGGCTTTGCCTCCATTGGTTGCAGGAGCATCATCACTGTGTGTGAGGGAACCCAGAATTAGGCTTTGTCCTCATTGGTTGCAGGAGCACCATCACTGTGTGTGAGGGAACCCAGAATTAGGCTTTGTCCCCATTGGTTGCAGGAGCACCATCACTGTGTGCGAGGGAACCCAGAATAAGGCTTTGTCCCCATTGGTTGCAGGAGCACCATCACTGAGTGTGAGGGAACCCAGAATTAGGCTTTGCCCCCATTGGTTGCAGGAGCACCACCACTGTTTGTGAGGGAACCCAGAATTAGGCTTTGTCCCCATTGGTTGCAGGAGCACCTTCACTCTGTGTGAGGGAACCCAGAATTAGACTTTGCCCCCATTGGTTGTAGGGGCACCATCACTGTGTGTGAGGGAAGCCAGAATTAGGCTTTGTCCCCATTGGTTGCAGGAGCACCATCACTGTGTGTGAGGGATCCCAGAATAAGGCTTTGTCCCCATTGGTTGCAGGAGCACCATCACTGTGTGTGAGGGAACCCAGAATAAGGCTTTGCCCCCATTGGTTGCAGGAGCACCATCACTGTGTGTGAGGGAACCCAGAATTAGGCTTTGTCCCCATTGGTTGCAGGAGCACCATCACTGTGTGTGACCGAACCCAGAATTAGGCTTTGTCCCCATTGGATGCAGGAGCACCATCACTGTGTGTGACCGACCCCAGAATTAGGCTTTGTCCCCATTGGTTGCAGGAGCATCATCACTGTGTGTGAGGGAACCCAGAATTAGGCTTTGTCCCCATTGGTTGCAGGAGCACCATCACTGTGTGTGAGGGAACCTAGAATTAGGCTTTGTCCCCATTGGTTGCAGGAGCACCATCACTGTGTGCGAGGGAACCCAGAATAAGGCTTTGTCCCCATTGGTTGCAGGAGCACCATCACTGTGTGTGAGGGAACCCAGAATTAGGCTTTGCCCCCATTGGTTGCAGGAGCACCACCACTGTGTGTGAGGGAACCCAGAATTAGGCTTTGCCCCCATTGGTTGCAGGAGCACCATCACTGTGTGTGAGGGAACCCAGATTTAAGCTGTGTCTCCATTGGTTGCAGGGCATCTCCACCTGTTTGGCTTGGTTAGACCTGTCTACCTTGTTGTCCCCACTAATTATATAGGATTGTAAAAATGAAATGTGGAGCTTGGTAGAGCCAGGATAAGTCCAACCCCTCGTCTATATCATGGGAGATGGGCAACGGCATGAAGTAGGGGACTGTCTATAGGGGCGAAGTATAGTGGGGATTGCGTGCGCTCTGGACCCGTTATGGTCCTACAGGAATCCTGAAAGGTGATGGCCAACAGGGCTCTGGTGAAGTTACGATAGGCCCAGCAAACCAGTAGCGGATAACCCCCATCGCTTTGATGAATGGACCGAGTCTTGAGTGGAGAGACTTATGTTTCAAACAGACCTGGCCAGTAAGGCTGGAAACTGTGCAAGATGCTAATGATGAGCCTTATCTAATCAAATCAAAATCACTTTATTTGCAATGAGGTGTCAACCTCGGTGGCAAATGAGGTACATAATTTACAAACACTACACAATATTAAAAGAATACAGTAACAAACACCCAAAAGAATACAGTAACAAACACTACACAATATTAAGAGAATACAGTACCGGTAACTTAATGTACTATTCACACATTGATTGAACTCCCCTCTCACAACTGCTGTAGGAATTACATAGCACGTATAATGTTTCTAGGAATACAGCACTAAGTTATACCACTTCTTTCTTTTCCCTGGTTTTGTCTATTCTGCTCTTGAATAACTGGACTGATTTTGGAAAGGGATCAAACACCGCTCTTGGTAAACTGTTCCAGTCCTTCACACCCTTCCCAATGAATGAAAATTTACCCCAATCGCTTCTGCTAAAGTGCCGTCCAATTTTGAATTTGTGGTCTGCCCTGCCAATATAATTACTTTCCAATTGGAGCCTCTCACGGATTTCCCCCCATGCTTCCTCTCCTGTATATGCTCTATATAACCCTACAAGTCTGTTTTTCTCCCTTCTCTTACTTAATGTTTCCCACCCAAGCTTCTCTAACATATCTGATACACTGCTTCTTCTCCTAAAGTCCCCTATCACAAATCTTGCTGCTTTCCTTTGAACACTCTCAATTTCTTTTATTAGGTATTCCTGGTGCGGATCCCATACACTGCTTGCATATTCCAATATTGGACGAACCAAACTTAGGTAACTTTTCTCTCTTATTTCTTTGTTGCATCCTCTAAGTAGTCGCATAATGACATGCAACGATCTGTATGCTTTCCCAACAATGTCTCCAACATGACCCTTCCAGTGCAATTTACTATCAAATCTCACACCTAAGTATTTGCACTTGTCATCTTTTGGTACGATTACCCCATCCATTGTATATTGAAATTCAGTTTTTAATCTCTTGTTTGTGAATATTGTGACAGTTGATTTACCTCCGTTAACCTTCATGTGGTTCTCTTCAACCCAATGTTGGATACTGTCGAGGTCCCTTTGTAATATTTTACAATCCTCTATATTATTTATTTCCCTATAGACGATAATGTCATCTGCATACAATCTTATTTTTGATGCTATATTGTTCCCTAAATCATTTGCATATATTAGGAAAAGCAATGGACCAATTTTACTACCCTGTGGAATTCCCTTCTTAACTTTCTCTTCCTGTGATACGTAATTCCCTACTCTGACTCTCTGAACCCTTGAATTTAGAAATGTTCCTATCCAACGTACAACCCTCGAGTCCAATCCCATTCTCTCCACTTTCTTTAATAATACTCCATGTTCCACTCTGTCAAAAGCTTTGGAAAGGTCTATAGCTATGCAGTCCAACTGTCCCCCTAGATCCAACCGATCTGATATGTCCTGCTGAAATCCCACCAGTTGTGCCTCACAAGAAAATTTCTTTCTAAATCCATACTGGCTCCTCAGGAACCAATTTTTATCTTCACATACCCCTCTAATATATTTTACTATTAAACTCTCCAAGATTTTACAAACTACACTGGTCAGACTTACTGGTCTGTAGTTCTCAGGTTTACTTCTATCTCCCTTTCCTTTATAAATTGGTATTATTATAGATTCCTTCCATTCCTTTGGTATTCTACTATTGTTCATGACATAGTCGAAAAGAAACTTTAAATAAGGCACTATGTACCACCCCATTGCCTTTATTAATTCCCCAGTAATTTGATCACACCCTGCTGCTTTTCCTTGCTGAAGCAGTTTGATTTCTCTAAAAATATCCTCATTTGTAAAGGTGAAGCTTCTTGTGTCCTTATGTGTTTCACCCTCTCCAGTCTCATTTACGGTTTCCAACTCCTGACAATCTTCCACTGAATCTATGAATTCCCTACTAAATAGGTTTGCTTTCTCATTATCTGCAAATAAATGCTCACCCTCTTCTCCCTCCATTGTGGGAATGTGGATTCCGTTTCCCTTTTGGTTTTTAATATATGAATACAGCTTTTTCCATTTCCCTATGTGGTCTTTACCCTCATGAAGTATGCCATTCATGTAATTTTCCTTTGCTTCCTTTTTCAACCTATTGAGCTCCTTTATTAGCTGCTTTCTGGTTTCTCTGTTTCCCCTGCCCTCTTTGATTTGACTGTTTACCATTCTACATTTCCTTTTTAATTTTTGTATGTCCTTTGTATAGTAAACAGGGTCTGAGGTTGTTTTTCCCTTCTTAATATGGTAGACAGCTAAGAATGCTAGCCATTACACTATAAGGTGGTCTTGGGAATGTGGGTGAACACTATTACCATGCTTTCCTTGCTGCTTTGTCAAGTAATTATAATTTATTGGTATTTCCGCATTCCATTACTTTTCTCTCGAATGTTGTTTACCAAATCTATGAGAAGAGCATATACTGCACTTACCCTAAAATTATGGATTTAATTGTCATGTGTGCATCATTCATTAATTCTTTCACATCTTGGATTTCTTCACTGTTGTCAGAGACATCACCATCTGTCATCAACAGTATGACTGTTCCTGGAGATGCCACCTGCAAATATAATACCTGCAGTGAATAGTACTCCACTACTAGACTTCCTATTATTTCCATTTCTATGGGGTCAGGGATAAGGTAAAATGAATGCATATATGGCAATCAGTGGCAGATCCAGGCCTTGTGGGGCCCTGGGTGTTATGATAAGGTGGGGCCCACAACAATAGGAAAAAAAATCATATGGAAAATAGTTTTGTAATAATAATAAAATAAAGAATAGTTACAATATTTTGAATACACTACGGTACATTTATTAAATAATATGGAAGAGACCTGTAAGTCCTTAAAATATTACTTTAGGACTTTTTTCCCGGCTGAAGTCTTCTATCATTTCACTGAAACCTAAACTTGCTGAACGGTCATGGGAGGTCATAGCTGCACTGAAAATGAATATGGATTATAAATTAGTTTGAAAAGTATAATTAATTAATCAATTAAATTTAAAACAATCCATGGCGCGGGACCCCCGGACCGTGGGGCCCTGGCCTGTCGCCCTTCTCGCCCTCCCCTAGATCTGCCCCTGATGGCAATTGCTTTCATGGTAGAATGCCCTTCCTGATGCCAATCTCATGAAAGGAGTTAATGAGAGATGAAGTGAATGAGGATGAATGAAACTGAGCAACAATTCTAGCATTTTCCTGGAGTTGAATAAGGGAAGCCACAGGAAACCATTTAAAAATAGCTGGTGATGAGATTCGAACCCACTCGTCCACCAAGTCCGCCTGGTTGCTGTGCATCTTAGTTTGCCTATCTACCGTGTTTGGAACCGGAGTTCCTATACAATGTACCTAGTGATGGGTGATGGGTGCAAGTTTGAGGCAAACATTTATTTCTTAGAATCCAAAGTCATTTTCTTTCTTATAATAATTATATAATATCGTATGGCCTCGGGTGCCAGGTTCAAGCCTTGTCATTTGACACCCAGAGGGCAGCTTGCATGTCCAATTATTTTGTTCCATCGAGCGCTATGAAAGTCAAGGAGGTTAGATATCTAAGCTCCTCGACACTATAGCACTTTCTAGTAGAGAAAGGAGGAACGTTTGTGTTGGCGGAAAATCCCGAGATTAATTTTGCCATTATGAATACGGTCTACTGAATTCAAATGGGTTCTTTAACATGCCAACAACGTATGACATGCGTGTCGTGATTTTTGTCGCCTTTCAAAAATCACTTACCATGGCCAGGAGCGAACCTGCGAGCTTGGGGTTAGTAGACTGACACTATAACCACTCACCCACCGTGCTAAATAGATCATGGCCAGTTATGCATTGACATTAATTAAGGGAGAAGATGGATCCAACCAATTGATATTGTACTAATATATTTTGAACGATGTCCTAAAATACAGGACTTGAATGATTAATGCAGCAACATGAGTAAACATAAAAAAAAGAAGAAGAAGAAAAAAAGAAAAAATCCATGTTTCCAGAGGAAAGCAGAATTCTTGCAGACCAGTTGAGAGTATTAACATTGAAGACCATCAACTCAATAAAACCACTAAAATTAAGTACCTTGGTCCTCTCATCACTTCGGATGGTGAGACCATTCTCGACGCCCGAGCATGAGCGTCAGTTTTTGGAATGGTGCTCAATGGAAGTGACATTTGAACTATTAATGCAGACAAGAATACACATTTTTGAAATGTGGTCTTGCAGGGCAACGATGAAGATTTGATGGGGAGACAAAATAACAAATGAGGAAGTATTAAGGCAAGTGGGGGAGGAGAGATGTTTTTTGGCGAGTGCTAATGAAAAGGAATAGCAAACCTAGTTATGGAAGGAAGGGTCAATAACTACAGGTGTAGGCCGTCATTTAATAAACTTCCTGATAGAGTAAAGGCACTGCACTAAATTTGTCAGTATTTAAAACTATGAAAATAATGTGGGGAAAATTCTATACATCAAATAAGTTATGCATAGTCTTAAGAATTTTAAATGGTTATCATTTTAAAGGGAACTTGGTCACAACAATGTAACAATGTTAGATATGGTACCGTACCAACTTAACTAATATGTCCTTATTGAGCAAATGTTACGTTCAGAATTTTCTTCCTTGGTGTGTATTTTCTCTTACTGTTAGTAAAACTCTGATTGTACATTAGTACTACTAATTGATAAATAAAGTATATAGAATAGTATTAGAATATAAGTACAACTGTTTAGATGATTTCATGCAACAAGACTCTAATGGAATTTTTAGCCTACTTTTCACATTTTGCAAAAATGAGGAAAAAGTAGACTTATGAGATTGGGCAAATGTCTGTCTGTCTGTCCTTCTGTCTGTCTGGCTGTGTGTGTGTCCTCCCCCCTATCAACTCCTAAACGGCTGCAGCAATCGAAACAAAATTTGGTAGGAGTAAAGATCTATACCTGAATATCTCACGGCCATATTTGAAAATGATGTCAGTGCTACCAACTGCTAAAAAATCGCAATTTAAATTTGAGCTCCATGTTGGATATCTTGGAAAGTATGAATGGGAGCTATTTCAAAATTGGCACACGTACAGATTGTAATATTTCAGTTTAATTTCCAGGAGGCCAAACATGGCAGTGTTGCCAAAATCATTATAAGCCTCCTGATAGGTCCAATTTTTAAATGCATATAACTTCTACACTGTCAATTGGAATTCAACCAAATTTCGTATCTTGTATGTGTACATAACCAGATATGACTGACCGTATTCTTAAGACCTACCAGGGCTGCCAACTGTTAATAAATGCTCCTAATTTATTTTATCCAAATACCAATATATCAGAAAGTATGCAAGCCGACAGCTTTAAACTCTGCACACGTATAGTACCTGACATTCTATATTAATTTGGAGTAACTTATATACGTCAGTGCTACCAACATGATTCTAAGCCTGCTGACAGGTCCAACTTTAAATACATGTAACGTCCATACTATCATTTGGATTTCAACCAAATTTCGTATGTGCTATGTGTACCATAACAGATATGACTATGCGTATTCTAAGGAGCAACCAGGGCTGCCAACTGTTAATATGTGCTGTCCCTATTTGTGTTACCCTAATATCAATATATCAGAAAGTATGCAAGCCAATAGCTCTAAACTTTGCACACGTATAGTACCTGGCATTCTAGACGAATTTGGAGTAACTAATATACGTCAGTGCTGCCAACATGATTCTAAGCCTGCTGATAGGTCCAATTTTAAAATGCATGTCACTTCTATACTAACTAATGGATTTCTTTCAAAATTGGCACAACAATAGATCATATTATTTCAGATTATTTCTGACCAATACATGCATGACATTGTTGCCAACATGATTTTACGTGCGCTGTTAGATCCAATGTTTAACTGCATGTAACGTCCATGCTATTCATTGGACTTCAACCATATTTTGTATTTTGTACCTTAAGAGATGGAACTAAGAATATATTCAGTCATCAGGGCTGCCAACTGTAGTGGTCTATTAGGCTACATTATGCCAGGTATACAGTATTTCGAACTAATGGGAAATTTCGATATTAGCAACTTAATTTCGTCATTATTCTGTAACGTGTTTTTCGAGGTTTTTTTTTATGCCACTGGCATAAGTCAGTAGGAAGCCAGTCTATATTTATTTACGCGGCAAATTGTACAGCCAAGAGATGTTTTCATGTTAATTTATTATTATTATTAATTTATTATAATTATTATTAAGGTATTTTCGGAGCATTTTATAAAAATTATAAGCATACAGATAGATTTTCTATGTCTTAGAAAATGCTATCAAGCAAATTATTACGAACGACAATATCATAGAAAATTATGTGATTACGGAATTTTACGGAGTTTCGTCAGTTAGGATATTATGAGAGACATGACTCACTGGAAATTCAGATATAGGCTGATTCTTGTCAAGAAGTATTACGCAAGGCTGGGTCGCAGCGTCAAGGAAAGGCGGATAGTTGGAACGGAAATCGACTTCATCATCCGCGCGCCATGTGTAATGAGCCAGAGAAGGGGAAGTAGCGCGTGGGGAGCAGCCAATCAGTGGAGACCACGTAAGCTGGAAGTCGGTACCGAGGTGGGGAGCCGACGGACGCGCCGTGGAGCGAGGACAATCTGTGAAAGACTTGACTAGCCTAGTTCGGTTGCAAGTGTGTGTCGCTCCGTTGTTCCGTGGATTGGAGAACTATCTGTTTAAAACTTAACCAGTGTGGTTGTACGAGTGTATGGCTCCGATGTTAGGACCATAAAGTCACCAAATCTACAAGTATATCATCAAATATCGACGAAGATGACGACGTCCAGAAGACTGTGGGAAGCTCACAGCATCATCCAGTACGAGGGAAATGCTCCGGCAATTTCCAGTGGTAAGCGCGAATGACGCAGAAATACGCAATCTCTCGTTTCTCTTTGTTTTATATTTCATATTTCAGTAACTTCATAGCATGGGAATAAGAGTAAAATCAATAATTTATCAGACTCCGTTTTCACGTAATTTTCTATCGGTAATATTAAAATCGCAACGCTCCAATTTAAATTTTAAACTTATTATTAATATTATTAATTTTGCAATACTTGTTTTATATAATAAATTCATTTCTTTTACAATGCAATCTTTGCTTTCAGTAGGTAGCATTAGATATAGACCAATTCCTTCTCCTGATACAATTGTTTGTTGGGTTAATGATTAAATCATACCACGATCTGAGTGAATAGATTCTTGAAGGGGTTCTACCAGAGCTAGACGTTGTTAAATACAAATTTAGATTTCAACATTGCGTTGAGGTCTTGGCGCCCATTAAAACAACATAGCTTAGGCAAAGGTAAACAGTTACATTTATCACCCAACAGTTAGGGGCAGTCAAACCGTTACACTTGTCGTTCAACGTGTGGGCTAGCGAAACTGCTACATTTGGCGCCCAACGTGGGGAATTA
Organism: Meconema thalassinum; assembly: GCA_946902985.2. Classification (NCBI taxonomy): domain Eukaryota; kingdom Metazoa; phylum Arthropoda; class Insecta; order Orthoptera; family Tettigoniidae; genus Meconema; species Meconema thalassinum. The sequence goes on from OX336393.1 coordinate 253,383,748, forward strand.
ATTAACGCTACATTTGTCGCCGACAACTTGGGGCTGAAAACCTAATAACATTTGTGGAAGGAGAAGGGTATATATTTCTGTGCCTGTATTTTGGGGGTTATTTGTCTGTATCAGTGTATATCATTATGGGGGATGAGAAAGAAAAACAGATGAGGTTACGTAGTGGTCATCAACTGGAGAGTGATGATACGAGCAGTATGTCGAGTGATGGTAGTACCGGGGTAGCGGAGGTAAATCCCGATACTGAAACAGGGAGTGTAGGCGGCCAACCAGAATTAAAAACTTTACTTCTCGAGTTCATGTATCAGAACAAAGTTAGTAGTGATGCCTTAAATGCAAAATTAGAACAAAACAGTAGGGAAAATAAAGAGAGTAATAGGGAATTGAGCGATAGTTTAAACGCCAAATTAGAACAAAACAGTAGGGAAAATAAAGAAAGTACAGACGCTTTAAATGCAAAACTGGAACAAAACAACGCTAAACTAGAACAAAACAGTAGGGAAAATAGAGAGAGTACTGAAACTTTAAATGCTAAATTAGAACAAAACAGTAAGGAAATTAGTGTGAAAATGGAGCAGATTAGAGGAGAAATCAGAGGAGTAATGGAAGAGAAGGTTAAAGAGATCATTGCAGATGTAGACAAGAAATTAGGAAAAGTACAGGAGGAGTTGGAAAGTAGAATCAGCACACAGGCTGAAAATTTAAAGGAATTAGTTAAATTAGAAACACTGCAGGTTAAAAAGAAATTGGGGGGAGAAATTGACAAGATTCAAGTATCAACTAAAGAGGTTAAGGAACAGCTGGGGGGGGGGGGGGGGGTAGAATTGAGAAAGTCCACTCGCAAATAGTTGCAGAAGTAAATGATTTAAGAGAGAGTAATAGAGAGAGCATTAGCAAGATTGAGGAGAAACAAGCAAAGCTATATGATAAAGTAGAAGAATCAGAAGGAAACATTAAATTAACAGTAAACAGTATTGAGAGGAAGGCTGAGGAGAAAATCGCAGAATTAGAATTAAAATTAAAAGCTAGGATCAGGCAAGAAAATAGTCAGAATAGGCCAGTTTTTGTGAATAGCACACACAGGGAGGTAGAACTGGGTAAGTTCAGCAATCGACAGGGGTGCCCAATGGAGTTCATGAACACTATAGAAAATAAATTCGGGGAGAGGTTGGAAAATGGTAGTATTGAGTGGTGCCAGGTAGTTGAAATTTTAGAACAAGTGTTTGTGGGGGAAACGAGGAATTGGTTTGCTGTCTACAGAGACAAGTTTACTGATATTAATGATTTTAAAATGAAATTCTGTGAAAAGTTCTGGAATGAGGTTATTCAGTCGCAGCATCGTGAGGGAGTAGTGTGTGGTAAATATAACCCCAAAGGAAGCTCCACCATGACCGAATACTTTTTAGGGCAGGTATTAGTATGTAAATATCTGGATGGCTTGAAGGAGGAAAGTGATATGGTAAGGTTGCTACTTAGGCACTTTCCCTATAGGATCAAGGAGGCTGCTTGTATCCAGAATGTAAAGACTATATCACAAGTAGAAAATTTGTTAAGCACATTTGATGCACTAGGGAGAGGGGGTTATGAGGACAATTTCAATAGGAACCAGGGTAATAATAATAATAGGCCTAATGAAGCCAGGCATCAGGAAGTTCAAGGGAACGGTGGCGAAGGAGCCAACGCTCAAAATAGAAATAATAATAATCAGCTAAATCAGAACAGAGGAAATGGCTATGGTAATCAGTATCAAGGGAGGAACAATGATTTCAGGGGAAATCAAGGGAGGAACAATGATTACAGGGGAAATCAAGGGAGAAATTATAATGACAATAATTACAGCCAGAATAGGGGTCAAGGAAGAGGACAGCCTAGTGGTAGTAATATACAGCCAAACAATGACAACACAGCCCAGAACAACCAGACCAGTTCAGTAGTTAGTAGTACTACGGCCAGCTGTAGCGGTTCTTTAAACGCGAACCAGGCTGCGAAGTAAGGTCAGAATCTCAGTCTGTAGCATGCCCTGTCCATACAATTATACAGGAACCCTATGACCTAAATGTAAGAAATGAATTATTACATGAACTAAATGATGAAGGTATTATTCAGGAAGTGGTTAGTAAGAGCCGCATAGTTAAATTTAACGTGTCCGAGGCGTACACAGATGTTTTAATTGACAGTGGTTGTATGAAGAGTTGCATAAGTAGTGCATTTTATGATAAAATGAAAGGAACTGGAGTAAATTTTGAGGAGATGCCAATTAAAAGCACTTTTGTTATCACAGCTGTTGGGAAGAGGTCTAAAGTAATTTCTAAGCAAGTTTTAGTAGACATTAAAATTAATAATCATGTAGAGAAGCAGATTTGTCTTGTAATTCCAAATTTAGTATTCAGTGTTATCTTGGGTTCAGAGTGGCTAAGTAGAGTGTCTGGTAACTTATGTTATGATGTAGGGAGTTTGAAATTTAAATGGGGAGATTCTGAAGTAGAAGTAGCGTTCAATGACCATATTCAGAGGAGTAGTGTTGTAGGGGTGATTGTACTTTAAATGAGATATCGCCAGTCGTAGAGCGGGGTTCTCCATGTTTTGTGGGCAGTGTGATTACGAACGGAAGTCTAGAGGACTCGTTACGTGATGCTGCATTTCAGGGAAATATAGAGGTGGAACAATGTGTTCGGCTCTATGATGTGTTATTGTGTAATAGGAGAGTTTTTGAGGATCGCATTGGTATGGCCAATTGCTATACACATTCATTGAACGTTATTGATAGGTCAGTATTCACAGGACATAGATATCTTGTACCTTTCGTTTATCAGAGTGCAGTTGAGGCACAAATTAACCAGATGCTTGAAGATGGGATTATTGAGCACTCTAACAGTCCGTATGTTAATTCTTTGATCACGGTACCCAAGACCGACGGCACAGTTCGTATTTGTTTGGACGCTCGTTTGGTTAACAGTAGAATTAGTTCAGATCAGCTCAAATCTATGTCAATAGAGGAATTAATGCAAACATTTGAGGGGAAGAAGTATTTCACTTGTGTAGATTTGAGTTCCAGTTTTTGGCAAGTGCCACTTATATACGAAGATAGACCATTTACAGCTTTTAGTCATAAATATAACCTTTATCAATTTTGTAGAACACCTTATGGGTTAAAGAGTAGTTCAGCAGCTTTAATTAGGGCTCTAAACATCGCATTAGGGGATGACACAGGAGAGTTTGTAACCATTTACATTGATGATATGGTAATTAGTTCACGCAGTTTTGAGGAGCACCTACGTCATTTAAATATAGTTTTTCAGAAGTTAGATCAGGCAGGGTTCACTTTGAAGCTGTCTAAGTCGTCATTCTGTCAGTCAGAAGTGACATTTTTAGGTCATAGAGTGTCAAGTAGAGGTGTTACACCAGAGGAATGTAGGGTTAGCATGTGTGGACAGTAGCAACAGGGCATCGTTACAGACACTGAGAAATATGCTAGTGGAGCAACGTGATGACGTTCATTTAAGGGAGCCACTTGCAAGGTTGGAAGCAGGTGACACAGAAACATTTATAGTTTCCAAACGTATTGGCAAAACAGCATATGTGCTGGAGAATAGTGAGGGAAACAGATTATACGGGACGTATAATATACATAGTCTACGAAAATATGTGTCATAAAGTGAGTGTGTTTAGCTGGCGAGCCAGCCTATCAAATGGGTAAGTGTGGTATTTGGTGCGTGGGAGGAGATGGTCTTCCAGGCAGGCGTATCAGAAGTCACACAGGGGGGTAGTATGTAAATAAATGAGAGTTTTTAAGGTACAGGGAAATATGACGGGATTGTCAGATGCTCTTGAGCACTAAAATGTCTCGATACACCAAGGCCAGAATTTGGTAGCGCTGGTGAATTCCCATTTGTCCCCAAGAGATGGGTGAGCGCTTGCACAGGGTATTTTTGCTTAAGGCGTCCACGGGACAAAAGATGGGCCATCAGAATGCGAGACAGACCTTCATGAAACTCATACATAACAGCACACGTGATTTCTGTTTACGGCCTCGCCATGTAAGATTTGTAAGTGTGCAATTTAAGGTAATTTGTACAATGGTATTATTTGTGTGAGGAGAACTGGTCTGTGTTGAGAACTAGTATTAAGTAGAATATGGTCTACGGGAACTTAAGAAGACAGGGCGATTACGGCACAGAAATATTTGGTGTTATATGTAATGCGCACTTACTGTTTTTTTTCAGAAGTCAATATTAATTTAATCTACTTTAAAGAGAGATTAAGTATTATGGTCACGAGGCGCTGCCACAATAGTGTGATCGTGTGCTCAGTGATAAGTGAGATTAAATTTCACCATAAGGAAGGGACCTCCAGTGAAATTAGGAAGTTCTATGGTGATATAAATATATCAGAACACCTTCAATGCGTGTGATATGACATCATAAATACATAGCGCTCACACAGTAATTATGTCTATTTTTCCAACATAGAGAAATTTGAGAGGCGGAAATATCCGTGGAACACTATTCTATATGAAAAACATTGGACTGGTTGCAAAGTGCAATCCATAGTGACAACAAACTTTGACGCAAAGTGCGTGAAGAAAAATTATGAGTGTATATATCTGTAATTTAGGGTGATTTCATTTATGTAATATGTATTTTGGATGGGGATTATTAACGTGTCTGGGATAATCAGATAATGGACCGTCGTCATGGTAAATCATCCGATGATCCGAGGCGAATATGTAACGTGTTTTTCGAGGGGTTTTTATGCCACTGGCATAAGTCAGTAGGAAGCCAGTCTATATTTATTTACGCGGCAAATTGTTCAGCCAAGAGAAGTTTTCATGTTAATTTATTATTATTATTATTAATTTATTATAATTATTCTTAAGGTATTTTCGGAGCATTTTATAAAAATTATAAGCATACAGATAGGTTTTCTATGTCTTAGAAAATGCTATCAAGCAAATTATTACGAACGACAATATCATAGAAAATTATGTGATTACGGAATTTTACGGAGTTTCGTCAGTTAGGATATTATGATAGACATGACTCACTGGAAATTCAGATACAGGCTGATTCTTGTCAAGATGTATTACGCCAGGCTGGGTCGCAGCGTCAAGAAAAGGCGGATAGTTGGAACGGAAATCGACTTCAACATCCGCGCGCCGTGTGTAATGAGCCAGAGAAGGGGAAGTAGCGCGTGGGGAGCAGCCAATCAGTTGAGACCACGTAAGCTGGAAGTCGGTACCGAGGTGGGGAGCCGACGGACGCGCCGTGGAGCGAGGACAATCTGTGAAAGACTTGACTAGCCTAGTTCGGTTGCAAGTGTGTGTCGCTCCGTTGTTCCGTGGATTGGAGAACTATCTGTTTAAAACTTAACCAGTGTGGTTGTACGAGTGTATGGCTCCGATGTTAGGACCATAAAGTCACCAAATCTACAAGTATATCATCAAATATCGACGAAGATGACGACGTCCAGAAGACTGTGGGAAGCTCACAGCATCATCCAGTACGAGGGAAATGCTCCGGCAATTTCCAGTGGTAAGCGCGAATGACGCAGAAATACGCAATCTCTCGTTTCTCTTTGTTTTATATTTCATATTTCAGTAACTTCATAGCATGGGAATAAGAGTAAAATCAATAATTTATCAGACTCCGTTTTCACGTAATTTTCTATCGGTAATATTAAAATCGCAACGCTCCAATTTAAATTTTAAACTTATTATTAACATTATTAATTTTGCAATACTTGTTTTATATAATAAATTCATTTCTTTTACAATGCAATCTTTGCTTTCAGTAGGTAGCATTAGATATAGACCAATTCCTTCTCCTGATACAATTGTTTGTTGGGTTAATGATTAAATCATACCACGATCTGAGTGAATAGATTCTTGAAGGGGTTCTACCAGAGCTAGACGTTGTTAAATACAAATTTAGATTTCAACATTGCGTTGAGGTCTTGGCGCCCATTAAAACAACATAGCTTAGGCAAAGGTAAACAGTTACATTTATCACCCAACAGTTAGGGGCAGTCAAACCGTTACACTTGTCGTTCAACGTGTGGGCTAGCGAAACTGCTACAATTCCAGATAGGTTCATATGCTGTAGAATAATCATTGGCATGAAAAGTAGGCTCTTTAGTTCGTCACGGAACTTCTTGTTTACTAATCAACTGTACCACATTGTGTTAATATCTTGTAACACATTTAAAATGTAGCATAATTGGTCTGTACAATTACTCTCTATGGCTTTTTGGAATTAATTGAATTAATAAATTGAAATTGAAAATTGGCCGAGGTTGTTGTTGGTAATTCATTTAAGGGGGTTGGTATATCTTGGTCATCAGCCCTGGCTAAGGTTAGAATATGTTAAACAGATTGGTTTCGATGTAGTGTTAGTTGAAGTATTAGAAGACATTAGGTTTTTTTCTCACAAGTTCTTAGTAATAGGTTCTGCAAAATTGACCAAAAGCGTGAGACTTGCTTGAATGGTTGTTTGTAAAAATAATGTTTCTACAAAACAAATATGCAAGTTTATGTTATGTTAATAAGCCTCCGTGGCTTAGGCGGCAGCACGCCGGCCTCTCACCGCTGGGTCCGTGGTTCAAATCCTGGTCACTCCATGTGAGATCTGTGCTGGACAAAACGGAGGCAGACAGGTTTTTCTCCGGGTACTCCGATTTTCCCTGTCAAAATTTCATTCCAGCAACACTCTCCACTATCATTTCATTTCATCTGTCATTCATTTAATCATTGCCCCAGAGGAGTGCGTCAGGCCTCGGCAGCCGGCACAGTCCATATCCTCGCCGCTAGATAGGGGCTTCATTCATTCCATTCCTGCCCCGGTCGGAGACTGGAAGCAGGCTGTGGATTTTCATTTTCATGTTATGTTAATATATCAAATTATATTAAATTTAATAACAGAGCTCTGAAGGAGGACAGTTACCTGTTACCTTACAAATCAACCTCCAATAAACAGTGCAACAAGTAGTTCCGTGAAGAACTAAATAGCCTATTTTCATATATCCTACTTATTTTTAATTGGCTCTATCAACATTCAAAATTTCAGTTTGATTGCTGTATTAAATTCGCAGATATTGAGAACCGTTTAAATATTTCGGATAGTCACCATGTAGGATTTTTAGCCTACTTTTCACATTTTGCAAAAATGAGGAAAAAGTAGACTTATGAGATCGGGTAAATGTATGTCTGTCCGTCTGTCTGTCTGTCCTTCTGTCTGTCTGTCTGTCCTTCCGTCTGTCTGTCTGTCTGTCTGGCTGTGTGTGTGTGTCCCCCCTATCAACTCCTAAACGGCTGCAGCAATCGAAACAAAATTTGGTAGGAGTAAAGATCTATACCTGAATATCTCACGGCCATATTTGAAAATGATGTCAGTGCTACCAACTGCTAAAAAATCGCAATTGAAATTTGAGCTCCATGTTGGATATCTTGGAAGGTATGAATGGGAGCTATTTCAAAATTAGCACACGTATAGATAATAATATTGCAGTTTAATTTCCAGGAGGCGATACATCGCAGTGTTGCCAAAATGATTATAAGCCTGCTAATAGGTCCAAATTTTAAATGCATATAACTTCTATACTATCAATTGGATTTCAACCAAATTTCGTATGTGCTATGTGTATATAAACAGATATGACTGAACGTATTCTTAAGATCCACCAGGGCTGCCAACTGTTAATAAATGCTCTCAATTTATTTTATCCAAATACCAATATATCAGAAAGTATGCAAGCCGACAGCTTTAAACTATGCACACGTATAGTACCTGACGTTCTATATTAATTTGGAGTAACTTATATACGTCAGTGCTACCAACATGATTCTAAGCCTGCTGAGAGGTCCAACTTTAAATACATGTAACTTCTATAGATAGTATAGAAGTATTTGGATTTCAACCAAATTTCGTGTGTGCTATGTGTACCATAACAGATATGTCTATGCCGATTCTTAAGAGTAACCAGGGCTGCCAACTGTTAATAAATACTGTCTCTATTATTGTTACCCTAATATCAATATATCAGAAAGTATGCCAACCAATAGCTCTAAACTTTGCACACGTATAGTACCTGGCATTCTAGATTAATTTGGAGTAACTAATATAGGCCTACGCCAGTGCTGCCAACATGAGTCTAAGCCTTCTGATAGGTCCAATTTTAAAATGCATGTAACTTCTATACTAACTAATGGATTTCATTCAAAATTGACACATCAATAGATCAGATTATTTCAGATTATTTCTGACCAATACATGTATGTCATTGTTGCCAACAAGATTTTACGCGCGCTGTTAGATCCAATGTTTAACTGCATGTAACGTCCATGCTATCCATTGGACTTCAACCAAATTTTGTATTCTGTACCTTAAGAGATGGAACTAAGAATATATTCAGTCACCAGGGCAGCCAACTGTAGTTCTCTAATAAATAATAATAATAATAATGTTATTGGTTTTACGTCCCTTTTAACTACTCTGGCTTTTAGAGACGCCGGGGTGCCGGAATTTTGCCCCGAAAGGGATCTTTAACGTGCCAGTAAATCTACTGACACGGCTCCCTCGCATTTGCGCACCCTCAAATGCCAGCTGACTGCGCCAGGATACGAACCTGCAACCTTGGGCTCAGCAAGCGAGAACGATACCTCTGAGCCACGCAGCCAGCCCAACTGTAGTTCTCTATTAGGCTGCATTATGCCAGGTATACAGTATTTCGAACTTATTAGAAATTTCGATATTACCAACTTAATTTCGTCATTATTCTAGATAGATCCATATACAGTAGATTAATCATTGGTATGAATCTTAAATTTTAAGAAAAGTAGGCTCTTCAGTTCGTCACGGAACTTCTTGTTATGAAAGCCGGATCTAAAGATCCTATAGGCTTTCATATAGCCGTGGTATATTGGAAAAAGTCTGTCTGTATGTATGTATGTGCGTGACGTTTTTGCGTTTAGCAAAGTACAGGTCGCAATTTTCGAGATATCGAGCTGAAATTTGGTACAGTGAAAGAGTTGGGGCCTGTGACGAACCCTATTGTTGGGCGTTAAAATCGGTGCAGGGCCGGACCTTCTTTTGGGGCCCTGAATTTCATCCTATTTTTTTGAATCGATATATCTCGGAAACGGTTGATCGCATCGAAAAATGTTAAAGGTATAGGTGTAAGATCTCCGCGGTATGCAACTTTTTTACTCAAAACGATTTTTTGATATCTCTCACCGTTTTCTATTTTTGGGGCCCTGAAAATGTCCATTGTGTGTGACATTTTTGCGTTTAGCTAAGTACTGGTCGCAATTTTCAAGATATTAAGCTGAAATTTGGTACGGTGAAAGAGTTAGTGACTGTGACGAATCCTATCGTTGGGCGTTAAAATCGGTGCAGGGCCGGATCTTTTTTGGGGGCCCTGAATTTCTAACTGTTTTTTGGAATCGATATATCTCGGAAACGGTTGGTCGTATCTAAAAATGTTAAATGTACAGGTGTAAGACCTCCGCGGTATGCAACTTTTTTACTCAAAACGATTTTTTGATATCTCTCACCGTTTTCTTTTTTTGGGGCCCTGAAAATGTCCATTGTGCGTGACATTTTTGCGTTTAGCTAAGTACTGGTCGCAATTTTCAAGATATTAAGCTGAAATTTGGTAGGATGAAAGAGTTAGTGACCGTGACGAATCCTATTGTTGGGCGTTAAAATCGGTGCAGGGCCGGATCTTTTTTGGGGACCCTGAATTTCAAACCTTTTTTTGGAATCGATATATCTCGGAAACGGTTGATCGCATCGAAAAATGTTAAATGTATAGGTGTAAGATCTCCGCGGTATGCAACTTTTTTACTCAAAACGATTTTTTGATATCTCTCACCGTTTTCTTTTTTTGGGACCCTGAAAATGTCCATTGTGTGTGACATTTTTGCGTTTAGCTAAGTACTGGTCGCAATTTTCAAGATATTAAGCTGAAATTTGGTACGGTGAACGAGTTAGTGACTGTGACGAATCCTATAGTTGGGCGTTAAAATCGGTGCAGGGCCGGATCTTTTTTTGGGGCCCTGAATTTCTAACTGTTTTTTGGAATCGATATATCTCGGAAACGGTTGGTCGTATCGAAAAATGTTAAATGTACAGGTGTAAGACCTCCGCGGTATGCAACGTTTTTACTCAAAACGATTTTTTGATATCTCTCACCGTTTTCTTTTTTTGGGGCCCTGAAAATGTCCATTGTGCGTGACGTTTTTGCGTTTAGCAAAGTACTGGTCGCAATTTTCAAGATATGAAGCTGAAATTTGGTACGGTGAAAGAGTTAGTGACTGTGACGAATCCTATTATTGGGCGTTAAAATCGGTGCTGGGCCGAATCTTTTTTTGGGGCCCTGAATTTCAAACTTTTTTTTTGAATCGATATATCTCGGAAACGGTTGATCGTATCGAAAAATGTTAAAGGTATATGTGTTAGATCTCCGCGGTATGCAACTTTTTTACTCAAAACGATTTTTTGATATCTCTCACCGTTTTCTTTTTTTGGGACCCTGAAAATGTCCATTGTGTGTGACATTTTTGCGTTTAGCTAAGTACTGGTCGCAATTTTCAAGATATTAAGCTGAAATTTGGTACGGTGAACGAGTTAGTGACTGTGACGAATCCTATAGTTGGGCGTTAAAATCGGTGCAGGGCCGGATCTTTTTTTGGGGCCCTGAATTTCTAACTGTTTTTTGGAATCGATATATCTCGGAAACGGTTGGTCGTATCGAAAAATGTTAAATGTACAGGTGTAAGACCTCCGCGGTATGCAACGTTTTTACTCAAAACGATTTTTTGATATCTCTCACCGTTTTCTTTTTTTGGGGCCCTGAAAATGTCCATTGTGCGTGACGTTTTTGCGTTTAGCAAAGTACTGGTCGCAATTTTCAAGATATGAAGCTGAAATTTGGTACGGTGAAAGAGTTAGTGACTGTGACGAATCCTATTATTGGGCGTTAAAATCGGTGCTGGGCCGAATCTTTTTTTGGGGCCCTGAATTTCAAACTTTTTTTTTGAATCGATATATCTCGGAAACGGTTGATCGTATCGAAAAATGTTAAAGGTATAGGTGTTAGATCTCCGCGGTATGCAACTTTTTTACTCAAAACGATTTTTTGATATCTCTCACCGTTTTCTATATTTGGGGCCCTGAAAATGTCCATTGTGTGTAACATTTTTGCGTTTAGCTAAGTACAGGTCGCAATTTTCAAGATATGAAGCTGAAATTTGGTACGGTGAAAGAGTTAGTGACTGTGACGAATCATATTGTTGGGCGTTAAAATCGGTGCTGGGCCGAATCTTTTTTTGGGGCCCTGAATTTCAAACTTTTTTTTTGAATCGATATATCTGGGAAACGGTTGGTCGTATCGAAAAACGTTAAATGCACAGGTGTAAGATCTCCGCGGTATGCAACCTTTTTACTCAAAACGATTTTTTGATATCTCTCAACGTTTTCATTTTTTGGGGCCCTGAAAATGTCCATTGTGCGTGACATTTTTGCGTTTAGCTAAGTACAGGTCGCAATTTTCAAGATATGAAGCTGAAATTTGGTACGGTGAAAGAGTTAGTGACTGTGAAGAACCCCATTGTTGGGCGTTAAAATCGGTGCAGGGACGAATCTTTTTTGGGGGCCCTGAATTTCAAACTTTTTCTTGGAATCGCAATATCTCGGAACAGTTGGTCGTATCCAAAAACGTTAAATGTGCATTTGTAAGATCTCCGCGGTATGCAACTTTTTTACTCAAAACGATTTTTTGATATCTCTCACCGTTTTCTTTTTTTGGGGCCCTAAAAGTCCATTGTGCGTGACATTTTTGGGTTGAGCGAAGTACAGGTCACAATTTTCATGATATCGAGCTGAAATTTTGAGCGGTGAAAGTGTTAGACCCTGTGAGGAAGCCTGTTGTCGGGCGTTAAAAACGGTGCAGGGCCGGAACTTTCTTTGGGGCCCTGAATTTCATCCTTTTTTTTTTACCCCTGATGAAGTTTTGATATCTCTCACCGTTTTCCTTTTCTGGGGCCCTGAATGTCTTCCTTTTTATTCGAACCGTTATATCTGGGAAACGGTTGGCCGTATCTAACAAAGTTAAAGCTACAGATGTAAGATCTCAGTGATTAGCAACTTTCTCAACCCTTAAGAATTTTTGATATCTCTCACCGTTTTGATTTTCTGCTGCCCTGAATTTCTTCCTTTTTAGAATCGTTATATTTGGGAAACGGTTGGCCGTATCGAACAAAGTAAAATCTACGGATATAGGATCTCAGCGATTAGCAACTTTTTTAACTCTTATGATTTTTTGATATCACTCACCATTTTCCTGTTTTGGGGGCCGAGAATTTCATTCTTTTTTTCGAATCGTTATATATCGGAAAGCGTCGATCCTATCGAAAAAGTTAAATCTACAGGTGTAAGATCTCAGTGATTTGCAACTTTTCTACCCCTAATCATATTTTGATATCTCTCACCGTTTTTATGTTATTAAATGTTTTTGGTTTTTGAAAAAAAAAATGGAGCCCAAATGTATATAACTGGTCAAAATTTATCTGATGGTCTAATTGAATTCTACGGAAAATTATCTATAATAACTCGTTTTAACCTTTTCAATAAGTTGAATCATGTATTTACAGCAGTAAGATATTTTCCACTTCCGAGGACGTCCGGCTTTCATAACCATGTGATGGTGTCAGCATTGCCTAGAATATTTTATAATTTTCCTACATTTCCGCGCAATCGGGTCGATGGTCCGAAATGCAATTCCGCAGGCCTTGCCGCCAACGAAGTTGTTGTTTGAGATTATAACCCCTCTTGCTGGCCCCTTGCTGCTGCGCCACCGTCTCATCAAAAGCAGGTCGTGCTGCGTGGACTCCTACTTGTTATATATGTAGGCCTACCTACTATTACATGATGGTTATTGCGCAGGTGTATAATTCAAATTTCAATCGCATGATTAGAACAGGAGAAATAAAAACATAATTTTAAAATTTCGTACATCCACCAACTTGTGGTTTTTTATTTACTCGTGTCAGGAACAAAAATATTACATAAGAAATTATGTACAAAATGGGCAACAAAAATGACAAAACTTGAACATTTAAGGTTCTAAATAATGCATGACCAATATTTTGCCATGTCACGTCCATTTGGTGTTCTTCACCGCATTCACAAAGGACCGAGTCGCAGCAAAAACCCCATTTATGAATGTTGGACTTGGTTCTGCCAACCCCAGATCGCAATCTGTTGAGAGACTTCCAAGTTGTCCAAGCCTCTGTATGTCCTGCTGGGAGCCTTTCAGATGGAGCCATCTACTGAGTAATGTGGGGTCTTCTGGTCAACCAAGATGTAATCCTCAAAACCTAAGGTATGTCAGTTAGGCACTTAGTTGTGTGAAGAAAGCTTCTTGTGGTTATGAAAGCAGTTGAAATAAATTAGATGTCAGTGGATTAAAATTTGAAATTTGTATAAGCATTTACTGCTCCAAGTTTCACTGCGCTCGGATGGTTAAATCACGTTTTTCTTTCCTTTTTCGGGAAGGGGAGGGGGCGAAAAGGTTTCCCGCACCTCCCACGTGACAGCCGACCTGATCTACTGCTGTCTCTGACATGCTGTTAGACTACATAGTAGAAGAAACAGATAGGGGTTTGGAAAGGATTGCCCTTTGAAGCTTAACGCCTGTCTGATTGCAGTTGCAATTTACCAGGCATCATGACGGATATTAACATGGTATATGTGGTATAGGTAGAATGAAGGGCCAGGGAAAAGCCGCATAGGCAGAAAAGAAAGATTGCCTACACGTAAAACCTGGCAGCCTACACGTAAAACCGTGAGAATCGTCCATTTCAATATTTAAATTTCGCGTCTCCGCTATGTTCGGTTTATGCTCACCAGGTTATTGAAAGTCCCATAGGTGAACTTATGTTCATAGCCCATATTAACGTACAAAAATTCAGTTTGATTGCTGTCATACCGTAAACCGGAGTAACTTTGAGACAATGTGTAATTTTCAGCAGTCATGCTTCCCGCCAATGCTACGCATTTGGAATTGGCGCGCAATCACTGCTATCATTCCCGTCGGTACGTGCTGCCTCTCCGCGGCACCGCCAGGAACCTGTTTCTCCATAGTGTCCATAGAATAATGTCAGCCTCGTGTTTAACACCTTATTATAATATGCTCCTTGTTTAACATGGCAGATTTTCAAGTTTCTTCGACGCTCCGCAAACTTTCATACACCAGGAATAAACTGCTCATATTGCAATATTGACAGGTGTGTATTTTGAGAAATATATGCATTGGCATCATTTTCCTTTAACGTAATTTAAAAAAATATGTAGGCTATAGGGTAGGCCTACTTTATAACCTCAAAAATGTAAATGGTCAGCCTTTTGAACTTTGGGAGGTGTCCTAAGTTATTCCTTTATTTTTTTAGAATCAAGTCTGATTAAACATGCCTAGAAATCCCAAACGGGATCTTGGAACATGGCCATACAGAAATTACACAGAGAGAAATAAACAAGGCCTTGCAAGCTATAAAAAACAAGACATTATCGATTCGCCAAGCAGCATCAAAATTTGGCATTCCAAAAAAACACCTTGCACCTGAAGAGCCAGGAAAAGCACTTAAATCCTGTGGGCTGGGCACCTGTTTTCACAAAAGAGGAATAATTACCATTTGTGGGTCACATTGTTGCCGTGTCAAACTATGCATTCTCTGTGGATACTGTTGACCGTAGGTGCTCTGGGAAGAAGGAGGTGCGTTTTAAAAACAACTACCCAGGAAGTGGATGGGCAGAGGGATTTTTGAATCGACACAAAACTATGTTAACACAGAGATCTGTGAAAAACATATCTCACTTGACAGCAGCGACAGATGAAGGTGTCGCGAACTATTTTTTAGACCATTTGGAAGAGGAGTTGAGAGGAATTCCCCCCACACACACCTACAATTGCGACGAAACAAACCTTGTCGATGATCCTGGTGCTGGAAAATTTATCACAAAGAGGTGAACTTAATTTAATACCCTGAGAGGATCCAAAATTCTTCAAAATCGTGCACATCAATCATGGTGTGCGGAAATGCAGCAGGGGATGTATTGCCACCTTATGTAAACTACAAAGCTGAGAAGATATGGACAACCTGGACTGAAAACAGTCCCAATGGAACTTGGTACAACAGGACCAAATCAGGTTGGTTTAATGGGAACACCTTTGAGGATTGGCTCAGATCGTTAATGTTGCCTATTCTGAAGCTTCAGGAGGGACCGAAGGCCATTATTGGTGATCATCTTAGTTGCCACATCAACATGGAACTACTGTGGCTTCCACCGAATGCTACACTCTACACATCTTCTGCAGCCATTAGACATTTCTTACTTTCGTCCGATCAAAAGTGCCTGGCGAAGAGTGCAGAAAGATTGGAAGGTTTGGTCTAAATTCTAGTCTTAGAAATCTTATAAAAATAGAGTTTGGGTGTGGTAATTTCAATAATAATAAGATTAATGCTATAAACTGTTCATAAATAAACTACTGATGTGTACAATTGGGACACACTTATTTCACCCATCCTATCTGTGGTAAAAAGGGTATTGTCCCAAAGTTTCCCCTCATAATGGAGTAAGATTGGGACAGGAATGGAGGTTGTTTAGAAAACAGATGTTGTTCGTACATGGAAATCATGTCCAAATTTGGAAAGAGGAAGGTCAACTTTATATAAAATTGTAGACTTGGCAAATTATCTTAATAAGTAATGACAGGAAATACATAAAACCTGAAAAAGTGTACTGTATCAAAGTTACCCCGATTTACGGTAGATTAGTAGATATTGAGAACAGTCTAAATATTTCGGATGGTCGCCATGTTGGATTTTTATATACAGTATGTAGGCCATAGAGTTATATAACTTACTATTAAGTTCGATGATGATTATCGCGTAGGTGCTTGCCACGGTGGGTGAGTGGTTAACGTGTCGGATTACCAACCCAAAGATTGCAGCTTTGCCCCTGGCCGTGGTAAGTGATTTTTGAAAGGCGACAAAAATCACGACACACATGTCATACGTTGTTGGCATCTTAAAGAACCCATTTGAATTCAGTAGGCCGTGTTCAATGGCAAAATTAATCTCGGGATTTTCCGCCAACACAAAGTTCCTCCATTCTCTACTAGAAAGCGCTGTAGTGTCAAGGAGCTTAGATATCTAACCTCCTTGACTTTCATAGCGTTCAAAGGAACGACGAAATTCGACATGCAAGCTGCCCTCTGGATGTCAATTAACAAAGCTTGCACCCGGCACCCGAGGCCATACGATATTATATTATTATTATCATCGCGTAGGTTCATTATTCAAACGTTGACTTCGATTGCATGATTAGGACACAATAAATAAAAACTTAATTTTAAAATTTCTTGAGGTTATGTAAACTAAATTGGATGACAGTGCATTACAATGTGTATATAAATTTTCTGTACCATGTTTCACTGTGCTCGGATGGTTAAATCACGAGAAAAGTATATTTAAATGTTTCAACTTCGCTTGCCGCCATGTTCGTTTTGTACTTAACAGGTTTTTGAGAGTTACATAGGTGAACGTTTAGTAGCGCCCTTTATCACCGTACGAAATTTCAGGGTGATATCAGTAATAGTTTCGGAGATATAGAATGCCAGTGAAATATTTTGCACAGCCGCCATGTTGGATTGGTGGGACGTAATACAATTTGAAGGGCACGGTCAGGTTTGGACAAAATAGTACTGTGGATTCACAATTAACGCAAGACTGCACTTAAAAACTCAGTTTTATTTCTTACAACAGCTAGGCAGGAACAGAAGATAGTTCACTTCCACTACACTTGTCAGAAGATAGTTCACTTCCACTACACACTCCCCTCCCCCCCCCCCCTAAATAACTACAAGTGAGTCCAGGAATCGGCTGGGAAAATGAACTGTTCGACCAGAACTAGTTTTTCTCATAGGTCTTTCAGCTGCTACGGGTACAGGGGTTGTTGGTGAGTAATCTGTGTGTTGAATTTTGTCTGTATCTGACTGTGGGTGCTGTGTTGTTGAAGAATGTTCCTCGGGTATGAAGGCTGGTTTCAAGCGGTCGATAGTGATCTTCGTAACCTTTCCTTTGACCTCGACTTCGAAATACTTCTGGTTGCGCTTCTTCACTTTGTAAGGACCTGTGTACACTGGCTGCAGTGGTGCTGGTGTAGCGTTCTGATATACAAACACATGGGAGCACGTTGTCAGATCCTTGGAGACGAAAACGTTTCTGTTCCCTTGTTTAGATGTAGGAACAGGTTTCAGCAAGTGGATTGTCTCCTGAAGACGTCTGGCGAAGTCTTGTTGGGTGATGTTAGGGGTCTCGGAGAGAAATTCGCCTGGAAGTCGGATGGTTGTGCCATAGACTAGCTCTGCAGGTGAACATCCTAAGTCTTCTTTGACTGCGGTACGAATACCTAAGAGGACTATTGGGAGTGACTCCACCCAAGAATGTGATTTGAGCAGGTGACTGGTCAAAAGATAGTTCACTTCCAGTACACTTGTCAGAAGATAGTTCACTTCCACTACAGTACTATGATTTTACCGAGTTTCATTGAAATCACTCCAGCCGTTTAGATTTTACTAGGAGGGTGGGCACAAACACACATACGTACACACAGACAGACAAAAGGTGATCTCATAAGCCTATTTTTTCATAAATGAAAATAGGCTAAAGATAGGTTATCAGGGGAACGGTGAAACCCGACAACTTAACAGTCGCCATTCTGAAATGTTTTGTGCATGATTAAATGTGCTGAAAAATGAAAATCCACAGCCTGCTTCCAGTCTCCGACCGGGTCAGGAATGGAATGAATGAAGCCCCCATCTAGCGGCGAGAATATGAACTGTGCCGGCTGCCGAGGCCTGACGCACTCCCCTGGGACAATGATTAAATGAATGACAGATGAAATGAAATGATAGTGGAGAGTGTTGCTGGAATGAAATTGTGACAGGGAAAACCGGAGTACCCGGAGAAAAACCTGTCTGCCTCCGCTTTGTCCAGCACAGATCTCACATGGAGTGACCGGGAATTGAACCACGGACCCAGCGGTGAGAGGCCGGCGTGCTGCCGCCTAAGCCACGGAGGCTTCAGATGTGCTGAAAACAGTTTAAAAAAATTCATATGTTCTCTACAAATGAGGTAGGTTTCATCTAAAACGTTTTATCAGTTTATATTTGATAGAATCAGGAATAAAAATTCTTTAAAATTGATAACTTTTGAAGGTGTTAGTACCAACCCCCTTAACTACAGTACCGGTACTTAAGTAAATGAATATACAGCTCAGAAATGGTATTAATTCAATACCAGGCAATTGGGCCCTTTTAACATCTTGTTGGTTCTGTTTGCAATTAAAAGAAAATGTTTGGATTAGTCTACATTTCTATGCCCCTTTTCGAAATTTGAAGCAGTCAATACGACATGTGTTAGCATGCTTGGATGTGTCTTACCTCAATAGCTTTCTGGACTCCACAATGAGCACAGGACTCTCCTTCAGATCTGATTGGGAGGCTGTGTGTGAGCTCCTTTCTGGACTTTGAATTGACTGCTATGGGACCATGAAGTTCCTTGCCTAGAAATCTGGGGATAAAATAAAGTACAGTACCTTCAATCATTGTGTTCTGGAAAAGGCTTTGTTATTAACTTGATTCAAACAAATAAACCATCCCCACAAATCTGAGACATATTAATTATGATGACGCTTCCAACTCTAAAATACAGTACACTTCTACTTCAAGAAAATGCTGGAATGGTTCCTAAATTATAGCCACGGCCGCCTCCTTCCCAATCCTCATCTGAATTACAATGCACACACTAATACAGCCATCACAATAACACATGTTACCAGGCAAATTACACACACCCAAGTAGGATGGGGCCACATAACCTCGATGGTGCAAAGCCATTAAAATCAAAATATCAATCAACTTTCAAAACCTTCCAAATTTTATCAGTCAATCATGGGGTCTAAGAAGAAATCTGTATTTAAAATCTACTTACGAGAATTTCACTATACTCAGTATAATTCCATCTGGTGCATAGTTTTCAATCCAGTGTGCAACAGCTGTTCGTAATTTATATTTTCTGTTCTGAAAGAATAAAGTAGAGAGATTAAATTTCTTTCACAAATATTTCAGTAGCCTACTTCGGTACGAGTATGAACACCACATCATCCAAATAACCAGCTAAGTACTTTAATCCATATTCAAGTTAGAACACCAACCTGACCATTCACTAACCATTACAGATTACAGTATCACACTAAGCAAGTATGTTTCTTGTTCAACAGCCACTAACATTATCAAAACAAAAGATCACATAATACTAATGAACCTGACAAGTACTACCCTGCCAGGGAATTGTTACCAGTAGGCGTGGAGCGGGGCTGTTGTGTATACATTACGTCAGCTCGACACGTTATGGCTGCTGCGGGCGGGTGTGGAGCAAGAGGGGGAACGCATGTACAGTCATACAATGGCAATGAGAAAACACCGCACAGCGCACGAACCATGCACACACACAACATGCG
Source organism: Meconema thalassinum (assembly GCA_946902985.2). Classification (NCBI taxonomy): domain Eukaryota; kingdom Metazoa; phylum Arthropoda; class Insecta; order Orthoptera; family Tettigoniidae; genus Meconema; species Meconema thalassinum. The sequence goes on from OX336393.1 coordinate 253,403,325, forward strand.
ATGAGGTTTCGCTGGCGACGGCTGCACGGTTATAGCAGGCATGTGGCTGGGTGGAGTGCATTAGTTCCGATTTCCGCCACCGGCATCAATTCGCTGGCTGGGTAGTAACACACATTTACAATAAACTTCTGAAACTAAAATTGTGTTATCTTAACACACATATTCGTAGACATAGATTAATAGGCTTAGTGTAAAGGATCTGATGATCATCGCTTGACAATCAAAACTAGTCATCCAAGTGTACTAATTAATCTGATGTCATTTTTTTCAGGATTAGGGAATAACACCCATTGAGTACAATCATGTTGACCGACTGAAAAGCATTTAAATTTCATTTACTAAGGCAACACTGGAAAATTTGTGATAATTATGTAAACATCAATGAAACATCACAGACTTAAGTTAATTGAAAATTGATACTTTGCCTATTTTAACAATAAACTGGGCAACCATGATAAATTTAGAAGACTTAATGAAATGGCCAAAGGGAATATGAAAAGGTTTCAGATTTGGCATCCCATTGGTGAGGAGAGAACAAATGAGTCACAATTTTGGTCGGTCAATGTCAATGTTAGTAGAGAAATACAACACACGCTAAAGTAGGCTACATGGAACTGATAATCAAGATTTTCCGATTCGTAAAATGAATTATATTTATTACAACTAACATTGTGGCATTGAACCAAAGCCTAAACATTACTACTTTTGTTGCTCTGATGTTAGTGGTTACAATTGTAAAAAATTATACGAGCCTTACAGTAGTCGCATATGATGTGTAACATGTGACATGTTATCCTACTATGTGTGTCCCGGGAGCGCAAATCCCTTGTTAACAGTGAACTCTGTTGGTCATTGAAATAACTACTTGTAGAACTCCAGTGCTCAATCCTGACCGTAATAAATCATAATTGTTATTTGCTAAAAGTCGTTGTATCTTAATCGATTGATAACATATTGTGCATTTTGCATTGGAAAATTAGCGCGGCTTGCATCCAGTAGGCCGTGGCGGAAGCAATCCACTGCCTACTTGATGCGAGCTGCGCTCTATACCGGCCAGTTAGTGAACCCATGCCAGCGATGTTATTGAAAATTGCCTCTTTTTGCCGATAGAGGGTACTGCCAAGTATAGGCGAAATTAAAAATTAGGTGTGCAGAAGGTAGCCTATATTAAATGTGTTTCTCCCAGTGATAGACTACGTTTAGACCAACGAAGTTTCAATTATTGTTAGTAGTCTGTGTTAATATACTGAATTCCTACGTTGTTTGGAGTGTTTGTTGATGCGATGTAGATTCCTCATAGCCACATGGCCGACAGTAAATCGAGTGCTTGCATTAAATAAGAATACAGCAAAAGTATGAAGGTTTAATAAATCGTAATTGTTTTCAGCAAATATGATAGAATGAATATTTTCACACCAAAGAACGACAACTTGAAGATGATTTATTGTAGAAATATCTTAAATTGGATCTCCAAACCTAGAACTAAACTGTATGCGATATACATTCCCCATAGCCAAATGGCCTACAGGACGTCGTTGTACCGATCTCCTCCACCACGCGCGCTCATTGTTTTCGTCCCATGCACTTCCGTCCCATCCATTTCCGTCCCATCCACTTCCGTCCCTTTTCCAAAATCACTCCCACTAAAATGTCCAGCTACCGAGTGCCACAAAAATGGAAAGATGTTACACATCAAAAAGAAAAACTATTGTATACCCATTAGTATGGGAATGATGCTATATGCATTCTAGTGAGATGGTACAAATAATTCTAGTTGACTAACATACATGTGTAGTAATAATTATAGCAGAACATTTTTCTTTCAAGAATCTTTTGAGTATACAAAGTATTTAACTATGTGATAGACAAAAACAGAAAACATTTCTGAATTCAGCACATTCAAAAACATAACAAGAAGTTCCGTGAAGAACTATACAGCCTACTTTTCATGCCAGTGATTATTCTACAGTATATGAATCTATCTAGAATAATGACGAAATTAAGTTGGTAATATCGAAATATCTAATTATTTCAAAATATACCTGGTATAATGTAGCCTAATAGAGCACTACAGTTGGCAGCCCTGGTGACTGAATATATTCTTAGTTCCATCTTTTAAGGTACAGAATACAAAATTTGGTTGAAGTCCATTGGACGTTACATGCAGTTAGACACTGGATCTATCAGCACGCGTAAAAGCATGTTGGCAACAATGTCATGTGTGTGCTAGTCAGAAATAATCTGAAATATTATGATATCTTGTTGTGCCAATTTCGGATGAAATCCATTTGTTAGTATAGAAGTTACCTGTATTTAAAAATTGGTCCTATCAGCAGGCATAGAATCATGTTGGCAGCACTGACTTATATTAATTACTCCAAATTAATCTAGAATGTCAGGTGCTATACGTGTGCAAAGTATAGAGCTGTTGGCTTGCATACTTTCTGATATATTGATATTAAGGTAAAAAAATATAGACAGCATTTATTAACAGTTGGTAGCCCAGATTGCTCTTAACAATACCTATAGTTATATCTGTTATGTTACACATTGCACACACGAAATTTGGTTGAAATCCAACTGATAGTATAGAACTTACATGTATTTAAAAATTGGTACTATCAGTAAGCTTATAATCATGTTGGTAGAACTGAAGTGTATAAGTTACTCCAAATTAATCTAAAATGTCAGATTATACGTGTGCATAGTTTAAATCTGTCGGCTTGCTTACTTTCCGATATATTGGTATTTGGATTTAAAAAATTAGAGAGAGCAATTATTAACAGTTGGCAGCCCTTGTGGCTCTTAAGAACACGCTCAGTCATATCTGTTTATATACACATTTTACATACAAAATTTGGTTGAAATCCAATTAATAGTGTAGAAGTTGTATGCATTTAAATATTGGACCTATCAGAAGGCTTAAAATTATTTTGGCAACACTGTCATGTATGGCCTCCTGGAAATTAAACTGAAATAGTATTATCTAGGCCTACATGTGTGCCAATTTTGGAATAGCTCCCAAGCATACCTTGCAAGATATCCAATATGGAGCTCAAATTTCTAGTGCGTTTTTTCAGCAGTTGGTAGCACTGATATCATTTTCAAATATGGACGTGAGATATTCCGGTGCACATCTTTACATATACTAAATTTGGTTTCGATTGCTGCAGCCGTTTAGGAGTTGATAGGGGGGACACACACACAGACAGACAGACAGACAGACACACATTTTCCCGGATCGATCTCATAAGTCTACTTTTTCCTCATTTTTGCAAAATGTGAAAAGTAGGCTAAAAATCAGTTGATTTGACCATTTTTTTGGAAGGTCAATTTTAGTTGGCCAATGTTAGCAGTATATGCTTAAGTACATGGAACTGATAATCAAAATATCCCAACTCCTAAAATGAATTACATTTATTAGGAGTAGCATTGTGCCATTGAACCACAGCCTAAACATTTGCCAACAATATTTATCAAAATAGAACAGTTATTAATGATTCTATTCTTAAGAATTTCTGCCATTTCATACAGGTGCAGAATGTGAAATGAAGTTATGGTTTTAATATAAGCATTACCTGTACTAGTATAATGTCAACAAAACAGCAACAACAGGAACTTCAAGGTCACTCACCTGTAGCTGCAAACTGGCAGATACATCCAGTAAGAGAAGGATTCTACAAGTAGGAGATTTTTCTATATTTTCTGTTGTTCCATTCTTGTTGATACCTTGCCCACAACATACACCACATAAGAAACACAGGAGAAAACCTGTAAGCAGGTGCTTTACACTCATATTGCAAAGATACTGACTCAAATGGGCCACAAATCTCAAATGAGTCATGCTTTATACGGCAGATTATTCAGCAACGTGCTATGCAAACAATGTTAGATTAGATAAGGAAAGGTGAGGAGGTATAGTAATTGATATCAGTTCTAAAGAACTGTTGATGTTGTGGAATTCCTGTTTATAGCTCTCCGGAAGAGTAAATCACAATTCTGAATAATTCTTTCAAACGCATGAATCAATAGGAAGCTTGTATCTACTTGGACGGTGTATCATACATATTCAGTGGTGTCTTATGACTAGACATTGGATATTTAGGCGATTGCCTTATTTGTCAAAAGAGTCATAAAACAAAACTGGCTGTATATGTGTATGAATTACAAAGATTTAAAGTTATTTATCAGATTTTCAGTAATAATCGACTCCATAATGGTCCATATTGACATAGTTATTTTAAAGAAAAAAAATCAAGTGTTGACCTTTTCAGTACAATAACATTTATAATACTTTACAGGTGCATGTTTCGAGGAAAATAAACCCCCTTCTTCAGCCTGTCCTCTCACTTCCGTATAACATTATAGATAAAACATTGATTCTCTTCGAAAATGACATACATTGAAAAAATACCAATATTTGTAAAAATACATGCTTGTGAAAATGCTAATTAATAAAATAATGTAAAGTGTTATAAATGTTCTTGTATTGAAGAGGCGGACAATTGAATTTTTCCTTTAAAATTATTTATCAGTTTCGTAGTGCCTATAAATGCCTACTTCACTGTTAGTGACAATTCTCATGTTTAAGCGACGTTCACTGCCTAAATATTATGGTTTTATGTACTTTTACTATGGGCTCGGGTAAAATGTGGCTTTCAATGTCTCAGTCTCTTTAATGGTCGATGGTTGTGAGTATATGGAAGCAACTGAGGTATGGGTGGTGCTGATTAATGATATTCGGAGCACAGCTAGTGCCTGCGGATGTTGTGAATGCTCTACTCATAGGATTAGTGCTGCTGCTCTGACTCTGTGAGTAAAGCAATGGCAAACTACCTCATTCCTCACCTTTCCTAGTATGCCTCAGCACTTCCTTGGTTTTTGTGAGTTTCTATCCGCATAATCAACGGTGGAGCTTTTTGAGGATCCAACCAGCCTGTGGGTTGACTACATGTCATAGATGTCATAGATTTGTGGCATGTTAAAGAACCTTCCACTAATTACACCCTAATTTCATGGCCATGGTTTAGATGTTTGCCTTATATAAAGGCATGGAATTCACCTCCACCACAGTTCCGATCATGTTTGAGACAATGTGACACTCAATATCAAGATGGTTTGTGTATGTTTCTGATGTAAATAACTTGAGAAATTACTGAGCAGGTTCTGGTTTTCCCCCTTTTTTCAGTAACTTTGGGCCGGACCCTTTCCTCTTTCCCTATCTGCCTCTTCTTCCTTCCAAATTCTCAATGCTAATTCTTTGAGGGTTGAGTGTAATTTTTTCTGTGTCTTTTATTTCCCTTATTCTCTTGTACATTTTTTCCTCTAGTATGTAAGGTAGTTAGTTAAGTAGTTTTTGATTTCATATTAAATTAAATTATCATCCAAATCATTAGGGATGGATAATCTAGATGTTTCACCCCTTAAAAAAACAATCACCACCACCACCACAATATTAATATGCCCAAGATCGCGAGTTCAAACCCGGCCGAAGTCATCGGATTTTTAAAGAGCGTTACCAAATCCCTCAGTATGCCTTCCTTCGGAGGGGAAGTAAAGCCGGCGGTCCCATGTCATAGATTTGTGGCATGTTAAAGAACCTTCCACTAATTACACCTGTGTGAAGCTAAATTATATTTAGCCTTGGGTTAAACATTCGACAAACGCTCTTAGGTTCCGACGTTCGTCGCCAGGAGCCGACTGCAATGACATCTGGTAATCAAGTTTTGAACTAGTAGTCGTTGACGGTGGCGTTTAGCGGCAAAAGTAGGAACTACTTTAAAAAATTCAATGTCTGCAGTCCTCACTTGAATTGAAAACAGATAACATACACTAATACAGTCATCACAATTAACACCGGCTATCAGACAGATTCTACACACACCCAAAGTACACGGGGCTACATGACTGCGTTGTCGCAGCCCCTAAACTGAGGAACCAACCAATCACATGTGAGACGATACGACGCACCATGTCGAGTTAGTCTGTGTCTATTTCTGACGTAGATAACTTAAGATGATTTGCTCCAAAATTTGGAAATAATTCTTGTGACTCAAGGGCATAACTACTGGGTGGGCATGAGCCCTCCTAGATTATTTGGAAATGGTTCTTGTAACTTAAGGGCTTCGCTACTGGATGGACTTTGATGGGAATGACCTCAATAGTTTGAGCTTTCCTAGATTATTTGGAAATGCTTCTTGTGACTCAGTGCATCACCACCAGGAGGGCCTTGGTGAGCTTAGGCCCCGTAGATCATTTGGGAATGTGATACAAATTACAATATACCGTAAAGTATAGTCCATTTCATATCATAGGGACTTCACCGCCCAGAATGATAGACATCTTGTCATATTTTGGTTAATTATCAATTTATTAAACATTCCTACTGAAGGTCAGTTCTGAGGTACTTATTCTCAACAGAGACATTCTTATTGCTTAGGAAGGAATGATTACCATACTGGTTTCAATAATGCCTGAGGTGCATGCTCTCCCTCCATTTTTTAAGAGTCAAGGTGTCCCACAGATAAGTACGGTGCTATGAATATATTTCTGTGTCACATTGTTCGGAATATGGCAGTTTTGTTCTTAGGTCTAGTGATTTAATTTATGACAGAATATTATATATTAGGGGACCTGTGCGAGAAATCTCGCATGTTTATTAACCACCCGCCCGGCATTAATGTTATGCAGGCTTCTATAAATATGTTTATTTGTTTAAACAAATTGTCGATATTTACGAAATCAGAGTGCAATTCGTCTCTGCTGTGGGTAATTCTGTTTGAATATTTTTTTCAATGCACAATGGGTTGTGTGCGCCCCATGTGTACAGACTACCCACTATACTATAGTGTTATGCAGGCTGGACGCAACACATTTCTGCCAGGTGCTATCGTCTTGTTTATTTGTTTGAACACTCGTTTAAACAAATACATATATTTCCGTTGATGTTTCAAGAAATGCAAGATTTTTCCTGTACTATTGAGACGATTTGGAAGACTTTGGTACACAACGCACCTTCTAACTCCTTCTGGTTCAGGAGTTTGAGTTTTTTGTCGGATGAACTTAGCGTATCATATAACAGACTAGCGGACCCGTGCGAGAACTCTCGCATAAAGGGTTGTGTGTGCCCCATGTGTACAGACTGCCCGCCCGGCTCTAGTGCTATGCGAGCTGTACAGGTCTCAGTTCTGCCAGGGGCCAGATTTCCTTCCAAAAATCTGTAGTAAGCTTGCTTTTAAAAGTACTTTATAAACAAATGAATATATCTCCATTGACTTTTCAAGAAATGCAAGATATTTCCTGTACTATTGAGACGATTTGGAAGATTTTGGTACAAACCTCACCTTCTAACTCCCTCGGGTTTAGGAGCTTGAGTTTTGTGAAACATACACCTTAGCGTATTATATAATACGATTATAACAGAAGAGTGGAAATTGTGGCCTTAAATAGACAACAATGTCGGGCACTGATTGCTTATCCAACTGCTCGGCCGTCCTGAAAGTGTTTTTCGTGGTTCCCATTTTCACTACCAGGCAAATGTCGGGACTGTTCCTTCCAACAGGTCCACGGTCTATTTCCTTCCAAAATCTGTAGTAGCCTAAGCTTGCTTTTTGGTGCTCAGGGATCTTTCTTTAATTTCCAATAATTTCTTTAAGCAACACTCTATAGTTTTTTAAGGTCCAGCATCCCGGGACCAAGGGAACAGGCGTTCGCGGAATTTGGGTAACTAGATCCCATCGCAGTGACCACCAGTCATTGTTCCGGGATTCTGTGTTACCCACCTCCTGGTACCGGTTGGCAACAGTCGTTCTCGGGATTTGGACAACCAGACCCCACCGCAGTAATGTGCAGTCTCAGTTCTGGGATTCTGTTTGCCTTCCTCCCGGTTTCGGCTGTTAATTCGAAGACTTCAATGAACAACTACTACAACAAATAACTTAGCAAGCTCAACATGGTGAGGACTCGTCCTCGCCCATCCTGAGAAAGTTCGCTCTGTCACCCTCGAAATCCTTCTTTAATTAACTCGACAGTATAATAAATAATACGTGAGTAGAGCCCCTTCCCGCCCTCACCTGTTGTGACCATGCTAAAAAACTGTGCGCGTTGTGCTATCCTTTCAGACGCGCACGTCAAATATACTTTATGTTTTGGAATAATGGAATACGGCATAATTTAACCTATATAGTGCCAGGGAACGATCTATCGGCTCTGTTTTTATAAGAGTTTTTTTTTTAAATTTCCAGCAAAACATTGCAACCACTGTTGTAACCAAGACACCGCGGGAATCATTATCTCTCTGGATATATCAATATGTTTAAGTTCCGTAAATAACTGGATTATTAATAAATATTCTTTGAACGTGCTGCAGTGAGCTGACTTCCCCGCGCGTGCGCTCATTTAAAGTTGTGTTTCTTTACTTTCTTACTCGGAGCTAATTAAGATACTTGGCAATAAATTATATTAATCGTATGGCAGTGCATCACCTTACAATACAATGAACAAAGGAACAAAGGTCTAAACTATATCCAAACTATATAAACTATAAATCATGACATCGTGAAGGAAACTCGATTTGTCGTGATATATCGATTTGAATGGCTGCCTGTGATTAACTAGTTAAAGTGATTTCACTTCTAACCGCTAGATAGCTGTAAAGTAGCACTGAAACTTCAAGTCGGAAGTAACGATGGCTCTACTAAATTTGAATGAAGAGGAAATAAGTAAGGTTTTAACGCTGAGTGAAGTGTATGAGAGTGAATTTTTGACTGATGACAACGACCATGAAACATTTCCAATATAAATGACCGTATTAAAAACATTTCTTTTACGAAACAAATGAAACAAGTTTTAATTATTTAGGAACTAATACGTTTAAAATATATTTAATTTGTTACGGAAAAATATCAACATTATAAAAAATGTAGGTAGGAGATATTTTTTTAAATCAAATACGTACTTGTAATTTCACGAAACTTGGCTTGGCATTTTAACATAAATACTCATAATAGCCTGGCATCAAAAGGGTTAAGCATGGTGGTGGCATCTGAATAAAGCACCACGACTTCTAAAGTGGTGAAGCTTCCCCCGCCGCACACCCGAGACAACCATCCAGAGGGTCAGTACGGGTTGTAGTCTCCGGAATCTATTCGGACGCGCACTTGAAACATGACGAATAGAAGGAGAAAGTGAGGAGACTCCTGAAGTTCAAGCGCGCCTCGCCAGGCAGCGCTAGAGTGGGCAAGTTCCACACTGCCGGGGTCAGCTGGTCTTAGGGATGGTGCTAAGGGAAACGAATAACTTTGTAACTAATACTCTTTTAAAAAGTAATTAGCGGTTACAATTAAAATAGCACGGCAGGGCACAATGGAAAATATAATTCACGGAAATATGAACTACGGTCTTCATTGCTTGTTACGGAACGCACAGATTCCTGGAGTATACAGTCGGAGAAAGCCCAGATCTTTCTCGTAACATCTGCAGGATTAAGGATGTGAGATTGTAGAGAGCTTGTCTTGCCACTGACTCCTAACGAATTCCTGGCCTTTGTATTTGATTGACTACCATCACAAGTAAAGCCAGCCACCCTCGCCCCAGCCTCTTCTAACTGCAAAATCACCTAGACTATATTAGAATTTTTGCGAGGAAAACCCCTGGAGTAGCATTTTTGCTTGCATAAACAACAACTGGCTGCACCCAATTATGCACGAAAGGTACGAACTTGAACACTAGAGCGTGATTTGCAAGTACGTTCTTCTGGAGGTCAGGTGTGTGTCCACCTAAATCAACTAATCCATCTACTTTATCAGAAAAGCTATTTAACTCGATTTCTTCTCTTAGCTTCTCTTCTTCGAAAATTACAACACCGTAACGTGAATTATCATTCTTTTCTTCCTTAAAATAGTCTTAAATAGCATTTATACGATGCGTATTAACTCCATAAGGGCACTTAAGTCCTTTACAAAGTTTTCTCAAGTGACTTTCTGAAGGCACAGGCAAGAGATTATGTCGCCGACAATGACGGGATCCTTTCGGTGATTTTATTCTCAACAATGAACACTCTAAAATGAATTCATTGCTGTACCTCATTCCATTGGGAGATTTTTCCTGGCATTTCTTGCTAAGGTGTTCGTTATCAGGGGCGGATCCAGGGGAGGGCGAGGAGGGCGACCGCCCAGGGCTCCGCGGTCCTAGGGGCCCCACGCCATGGATTTTTCTACATTTAATTAATTAATTAAGTATACTTTTCAAACTAATTTATAATTCATCTTCCTTTCTTCAGTGCAGCTATGACCTCTCGAGACCGTTTAGCAAGTTAAGATTTCAGTGAAATAATTCAAGTCTTCAGCCGGGAAAAAAGTCGCAAAGTAATATTTTAATATTTCATTGTTTACATAATCTTATTCAAGGGGACTTAAAGGTTTCTTTCATATTATTAAAATAATGTACTGTAGTGTATTCAAAATATTGTAACTATTCTTTATTTTATTATTATTATTATTATTACCAAACTATTTTCCATTTTATTCGATAATTTTTTTTCTATTGTTGTGGGCCCCACCTTATCATATCGCCCAGGGCATCGCAAGGCCTGGATCCGCCACTGTAATCGTTATCTTTGTAATTAAATGCCTGTGAAATTCGAACCTGCTTCTCCAGCAAATTAATTCTCGATTTTGCTGAGTTGAGGCGGGATCTAACTCGAATTAAATTACGGTTAGCATTCTTTAGGCGCCTTTTGAGCAATATTATAGTCTTTTCAGCATCAGTAAGTACACTAGAATGACCCAAATTCTTATCAACATTGGACTGACCTTTTAATGCCTCATTCGTTGCTCCACTCCCATCTTCAATTTTCTTTCTTCTTTTTCTGGTGGTGTCGAGATTCTTTTTCCTGTTGGGAGCTTTACGGGACTTATTCTTACTACTTCGGTAAATTAGGGGGAAAATGAGGCACTGCTCCAGGACGTAACTTCCACCACACACGGGAGATTTCCACTTCTTCACCATTCACTATAAAATTATCTGATTTTACTATCAAATCAGCAGAGAAATGAATTTGACAAATTCTACTACTACGCGTTAACTTCGTATCCTTTCGTGGAATAGCTCTGGCCCATTTTTCAAATTGATTTGTATCCTTCGGTGGTGAAAAAAATCGTATATCGTCAACTACTCGACCATACCCTGACTTACAGCCAGGTACAAAACAATCAGGCATGTTGAACTATTAAATGAACCAAGCCACATAAGAAATATGCTTGAAGTACACAAAACACAAAACGCTGATGTACACAAGACACAATGAACTGAATTTAAGAACTGAAAGCAAAGAAAATTCAATTTAATTCACACAAATATCTCACACAGTAACTTCTCGCGCACTTTCTACGACCCGACTCGACGGAAACACAGCACGTGTTGGACATAATCGCTTACAGTGCTTGTAGCGGCGGGACCAGAAACTACCGTGCTAAAATGGCGGAGTCCTCACACTAGGTCCTTCTATTCGTCATGCTTGAAATTTGGAAGACAGTCGCAGACGGCGCGGCGCCTGAGAGACTAACACTTTTGTTGTGATGATTGCCTCTCTCCGCCGCTCATGTCCTGTCTTTATGATGTCATTCCGGACAACATAATATACGGCCGAAACAACACAACCATATTTTATTGTTGTTTCAGTTAGTTATTGTTGTATTACGTGGAGGAACAGCGAGGTCATGTGCCCCTTTACTTCAGTTAGGGTCTTGGGACATCTTTGATCGTCAGGCCCGTATAGGCTATTTGCGTGTGCAAGGCATTTGTTTGATAGTATGTGGGCTGCGTTATAGTGGTGACTTTAGCAGATGTGTAACTGTAATGATTTTCACTAAGGATTGATGAACGTGTTCAGAGGTTTGAAATAGGGCATAATTTCGGCTATTGTCTGAGGTAGGGTTGGACGAACCTGGGCAAAATCCACACACAGGATGGCCGCCATCTGTACCGGGGTTCAAACCTTGAATCTCCAAGCAAGCAGCTTCCCAACCGTCGAGAGTGACTTACCTGATTGGCTACGCTGGTGAGCATTCAATTCAATTTTATCATTTCAAATGATCTTGTCGACTTCGTCGTTATGGTTGGGGTCCATCGTTATGCGTTACGGACACGGAGACGGACGTGACGTCATGCAGCCGCGCGGGAAGGTGACGTCATGCTCATGCGGGGAGCGAGAAGCAGACGCTAATGATTATTGGAGTCTGTTGAAAGAGGCCTGGCTTCGATCGACCTGGGGCTTTGAGCGAAGCGAACACAAGAATACAGGATGACTTCTAAAAAGATATACAAGATGCCATATAAGAATACAGGGTGCCTCCTAAAGAGGTGTGCAGGATGTCAGAGTAAAATACAGGTGAAGCGAACACAAGAATACAGGGTGACTTCTAAAGAGATATACAAGATGCCATATAAGAATAAGAATACAGGGTGCCTCACCAAGAGGTGTGCAGGATGTCAGAGCAAAGCATCGAACCAGTCCCAATATTCCATCCCTACTCTCACTCAAAATAGCCCCCCCCCCCCACCTAATGTTCAGCCCGCCACTGCTCGCTCCCAGGTTCTACAACTCATCTCCTAACTCTCTACCGTTACACTAGTCTAGCCAGATCGAACACAGGCCTGCCTGGGGCAAAACACAGAAGGCATAGTCATGACTCCTTCATGGAGTAGGCTATTATCTAATCATGTTCACCTCTCCTTCACCTTTACCATAAATTTCATAAACTCTATTTAAAAATCAGAAACTCACTCCACAAATCTGTAAATCAGTATTCTTCCCTTATTTCAGATACACTATTCATTAAACAAACATATTAGGCATAGTCATGACCCCTTCATGGAGTAGGCTATTGTCTAAATCTGGACACTCATACTACATCCTTAAACTAATTCAAATTTACGGCCAAATGATCCTTCTGACAGGGAGGCAAAGGTTTCCGCCGGCTTGCCTGGGATGATGGGTCACAAAACCGCTATCAAAAAGTACACAATTTACGCTTTATTCAACCAAACCCATCTCTAATACAAGTACAAGAAACACATTTCTTCCCGTGACCCTTAAAGAGGTGCCCGCGCGGGAAGCCTACGTTAATGGGTAATGCAGTCTGTTGAAAGAGTCCTGGGGCTTCGAGCAAAGCGAGAAACCCTCCTGAGCCTTTCTAACATGTGTAGCATTTGTAGCATGCGTCATTTGAAATGATACAACGTCTAGTCTTCCAGACTGACTGTGATTTTTTTGTACAGGTTCGTGTGCTGAATATGTAAGAATTTCTTACTTTGAACTTGATTTTTTCTTAAACGGAGAAGTACGAACAGGCGAATGTATACAGGAGAGTTTTATTATTACATCATGTGTTTTGCCGTCAGCTGATTGTTACATGGACACTAAACTGTCCGCCACGTATGACAGAAAATCCGCCTTGTTGCGTAGTGACTAGTATTCTTGGCTGTCACTGCGGAGGTCCGGGTTCGATTCCCAAGAAATGTAATTCAGGTCTATGGGCTGGAACAGGGTACTCAGCCTCGTGAGGCAAAAAAGAGAAGAGACGAGTTCGATTCCTACCACAGCCATGCTGGAAGTGGTTTTCCATGGTACTCCAGGCAAATGCCGGGATGGTACTGCGCCAGAATTTATTTAAGGTCATTACCAAAGAACCAATCTGGATATGAACCAAGACCCAGAAAAAAATAAAAGAGTGGATGAATATTTTTATTTATTAAAAATTCGAGAAATATGGGAAAAACTGTATGGAAATGAGTGAAATACTATACATCTTATGCAATTATGAAAGGCAAGGAAGAAGGAATGATTTAAAGATGGACATATATTCTATTATATGAATGTGGGAGGTCCATATTGCGAGAGACATCACGCCACTTGAAGCGAGAGTTACGTCATGAAAGAGGGGAAGAGACGAAGGTCGAACTGCGGACTGAAGCGAGGAGAGGTGGTAGAAGTTAAGTCACACCACGAGAGGGGAGGCAGAGAGACTGGAACTTAAGGAGTGTGGAGAACCGGACGAGAGAGTTCTTTCCAATTTGAGATTTCATCGAGTCAAGACCTCGAGAAGAAACCAGTATTCTTATAACAGTGCTACGTTTCATTAGAGTTGAAAGCAAAGAAGAGTGCAGTACAGTAAGACTGTAACTTGAGGAGCAAGCTACATCTATAAACCAGAACGGAACAGTATAACCAAATATTACAGTGCTTATGCAAAGTTGTTCCACATAGCTTGAAACATTTCGACTAGAAGATATTCAGTATTACTACGTGTGAACGCATATTTGAACATTACATTAAAAATGCAAGTTAGAAGTCAGCAACGGGGAAGTCTTAATTATATCATCAGTGAAATGAGAATTACTATGTGCTAAGCTAAAAGCATAGGGAAGTGGAGACTACAAAGATGTCAGTTGAATTCCAGAATTCACTAATATGGAAGGCGCAACAGAATATCTACGTGACGCGCAACATCACCGAACAAAACGTATACTTTTCTACAAGAGTTCTAACACATCTTGAATATTCACAAACGCTTGCATAAACGACGATATTCAACCTGAGACGAGATGTCATTTCTGAAGAAACGAGATCTCAATTCTGAAGAAACGAGATGTCAAATCTGAAGAAACGAGATGTCAATTCTGAAGAGATGGAGAGTCGAAGCCGGACTACTTGCAGTGCACGGGGGACGGAGTGTTGGCAGAGTGAGCTGTTTCACGGCGAGGTCATTCACCGAGGACATCATCGACCTTGTTCTACTGGGAGACGAGCCCAGCTGGTTCTGACACAAACCGGTCTTCATAGCTGTGGGCGATACGATGAGATCCACGACACGTTTGGTTTGGCAGGCGAGACGCAGGTAGCCTATTCTCCAGACCAGAAGTCAACTCAAGGTAGTGAAGAAATTGTTTTATATCATGTAGAATTGTAGTTATGTTCTGTGATTATCCAATTGATCAACGGCATTATTTTTCAACAGCATTTTCCAACTGCATTTTTCAACTGCATTTTTTCAACAGCATTTTTCGACTGCATTATTTTTCAACGGCATTATTTTTCATCAGCATTATTTCAACCGTATAATTTTGTCAAAGTAATTAAATTTGTGTAGTTTTTGTGTAGTAGAAATTTTTCGTATTTTTCTACGGAGTTATTTTCCTTGTTCTTGAAAATTTCAGTCACTTGGACGAAATTTTGGCATAATGATGCTATTAACACTAAAGTCATATTAGAGTAAAACCGTGTAGAATTTTTCATATTTGCGTTAGATTTAATCTAATTAAATCTGTTTTATCGCAACGATGGAATGTGAACGAATTGTTTAAAAGAATGTAGAACGAATTGTTTAAAGGAATGTAGAGTGAATTATTTAAAATAATGTAGAGTGAACTATTTAAAAGGAGTATAACGTTGAACGAACTAAAGAAGGAGTAAAATTGTAAATAAAGTAAAGGAAGTTTATTGGAGCTAATTTAAGTACAGCATATTTAAGAAGTTATGTCACGAAGTGTAAAGAATATTTCGACAACTCATGATGTTGATTCGAGTGTCAGAATTTATTTTCAACTAATTATGAACGAAAGTATTACGAAAACGCTTATACACATATGTCTAATGAGATTTAGAGCATTAAAAAAGCATAGATGAATTTGTTAAACAAATATATTCATGGAAGGAAGTCAAACTTATATCTTTTGTTAAGAATATGAATACTTACTGATATTTCTTGAAAAGTTGTAATAAAATGTAAAGCTGAATTTAAACACGTGAATAAGAAAGTTAACAAAGTTAATTCACAGGGTGATCAGAAAGTGAAAAGTACAGAGATTTATCGCAGAAATGGAATTATAAGCACGAGGCGAAGTTATATCAGGATATAGAGAAGAATGTTAAAGTTAGGAAGTATATGTATTGAAGTGGAAGTTTATAGTTGAAATACCGTGAAAATTAAGGAGATATAAACGTAATTAAGTTACGTATTTTTACGAAGGGAGGCTGAGGAGTCTCTAAGTTTTTCTAGTATTGATCGCAATGATTGTGAAGTTATGTGAGTGTATTAAAGGAAGATTCTGTACAGGGTGTTTAAGAGAGAAGGTAATTGTTGTATAATTATGGAAGAGGAGTGTGGGAACGAAGGTTAATGTCGTGCACTTCTAGTATTCACGTTTATCAGAAAATTGTTAACACAGTAAAGAATTTCAGAAATTATTTCAGTATTTCATGATGAATAGATAAAAGGTAAAAAGGAACAGTGCTTAGCTTAAATGTTTGTCACTTATGTTCAATTGATCAAGACGAGTATTTATTAATTTCAACACGATAGTTGCGGTGTATGTTTGTTATTTGATTGTTAAGAAAGTTGAATAGACGAAAGACTTATTGAAGGATAGACAATTTAATCTTTTCAACACAATAAAGTGTATAATTTGTGAGAACCATAAATGAATGTATATATGCACATAGTTCATGAATAATTTTTGCTTAGATATGGAACTATGGTTCAGAGTTGAAGCGGATCTGTATAAAGTAGGGTTATACTTAGTATCACGCCGTTTCACATTTCCTTATTATATCAGTGCCACGTGCAAATTTATTTTTGGAGTTACTTTTGTTAGAGTGTCAGGGTGACACCATATTCAGGGAGGAAGCCAGTTTTTATACTTGTTTTTAGCATAATAAACGGCTGGCGCTTTTTAGCGACTCAGTCAACTTTTATCTAAGCTGATACCGTTTTCATTGTCGTCATCATCGAAAATAGTACTACGAGGTATAGATACAGGCGCTCACTATAGATTAGACCTTATCACCCCTCGAGATTGGAGTTTCTCGATTTGCTCTAAATGTAAATGATAGTAGGAATTTGTACCTTGGCTAGTAGTGCTATTTTCTTTACGAATAACATTTATCCTGTATGTTCCTGAAATTCCCAATTTTACTTAGTAGGCATGGTAAGTTTGTGAGCTGGGTAATTTACATGTCTGCAATTCTTTATAGTGCAGTGGATATAAGTACTGATGGGTTTCTTCGGGCGCATATAGATAGAAGTATATTTAAATGGCGCCCAACGTGGGGCATTCGAAAGAGCATTCGAAAGAGCACTCGAGAGAAGAAGTTTGGAAGTACTCGAGAGTGAGGCCATATTAGTTTTGAAAAGAAAAATGCCGATCCCAAATTTAATGATTGTTGAGATGAACACAACATCAGCAGATTAGTGGAGTACACTACAGTTGTGAGGCATATTTTTAAAACCAGCTAACGACATTTGTCATGTAATATTAAATTTAAAAGTAAATTCATGTTGTTAAACATAGGTTAAGTGAGATGATAGAATGTAACGATGTCAGTTCAGTAAAATGGGACGATAAGATATACGAGATAACTCGCGATTAAAATAGATGTAAGTAGGATTAAGATGTTCAATATATTCCATCACTGGTATAAAATGCATGCGTTGGTCAATCTGGATATTCACTGGTAATTTTTGTAGTTGATACTTCCCTTATTTTCAAGAAAGAAGAATTATGTCAGCGAATGATATGACGTTCATTCGAACGATGCTCGAAACCATGAAGGAAGGTCAAAGTACGTTGACCAAAGACCTTGAAGCCCTCCACCAATTGACACACAACAACATTAAACAGATGAAAGCCGAGATTCAGAAATCAGCAGCTACTGTAAAATCAGAAGTCAAGGCAGAGTTATCAGTTGCTCAAACACTTACTAAGGCTAGTATAACATTAGCACAGGAAGAAGCTAAGTTAGCTTTAGAGAAGGCCAGAAAGGAAGATAGACTAGCTAGAGAGAAGGAAAGAGAAGAAGCCAAGTTAGCTTTGGAAGAGGCAAATAGGATAAGAGCAGAGATGAGATTAGCTCAGGAAAAAGCTCGCGAGGAGGACAGGTTAAGTCAGGAGCAGGCTAGATTAGAAGATAGAAAAATCCAAGCCGAAATAAGAGCAGCACAGGAGGAGGTCAGGAAAAATCAGGAAAAAGCGCAGGAAGAAGCTAGGAAAAATCAGGAAAAGGTTCAGAGAATTTTAGAAAGGGCAGGTAATGCACAGGAAGAATTAAAAGCTTCATTTGATCAAGTCAAACAGGACATAAATCTTACGAAGACAGAAGTAGGAAATTTAAGATCCGACATGGCAGGAAAAGTGTTAGAAGTCCAATTAGCTAACAGTAATCACATGAGAGAGCTAGAAAAGAAATTACAGGCTAGTATTAGCTCCATTAAGGAAGAGAACAATACTCATCATGTACACATTTCAGGTACCCAGAACAAACTCAAGGAGCAACTTGACAATCTAAATGACACTGTTGGTGAATTACAGGTCAAGTTGGATGGTCAAAGTAAACTGATTGAAGAGGGTATTAATGTGGATATAAATGCTTCCATTGTAAAGGCAGTTACGGACATGAAGGAGGAGGTCGTAACAGTTACAACTAGAATTGTATCAGAAATTCATCATAAATTAGCAAATGACATTAAAGCTATAGAGTTATGTTCCAATATAAATGTTAGTAAGGTACGGGAAGATCTATCTAAGCGGATAGATACATTGCAAATTAATAACGTAGCCACGCTGACAGATAGTGTTAATAAAACAGATTTAACTAACTCAAATGAATTTGACAAAATTAAATGCACGGTCGATGAGATAAGCATAGAACTAGCGAAAATTCGATCAAAGCAGGATAAGGAAACCTACGAAATAGAACAGCAATTAAGGTCACTTACGATAGGGGATGCTACATTTTCATCTACGTTAAGAGCTGAAGTCAGGGAGGACATCAGAAACGACTTGACGAGATTTTTTCAAGCAAGAGATGAAAAATTGAAAGAAGAAATAAGGAAATTAGAGGCTAGGACAGACAAGATAGAAGAGGATAAGGAAAGCGAGATTAGTCAACAGCAGATTCCGAAGTCCAATTTTAACTTCAGTCGAGAGCCATTTCAAACAGAAATAGGGGAACTTGGAGGAGATTTTGAACCTTACCAGGGTAGGTCAAATGCCAATGTTATCGTGATCAAGAATAATGATGAGAAGCCGAACAAATTCAGCGGAGTAGGAAATATTACTGCTGTAGAGTTTCTGAGAGACATGTGGTCGTATTTAGAAGACAACAGAATACCTCGTGAAAGACATATGAGGGTCGTTGAAAAATACTTGGATTCAGAAGCGTTAGTATGGCACAGAGCTTTCAGGTACACTTATCAGACATTTGAAGAATTCGCTATAGCTCTGCAGAAACGATTTTGGAGCAAGGAACTTCAACAAGACATACGAGCCGAAATTTACTCTAAGAAGTATGCATATTCTAGTCCAACGAAATACGCAAGTTTCTTCACGAAACAATTAGCACGCTTGCAGTATTTGCAACCTCCTTTGGCGGAAGAAGACTTGGTTCATGCTATTTCATGCCAGTTACCAACGGAAGTTAGGAGGCATCTCATTTCGGCAAATGTAAAAACTTTAGAAGGAATGGCAGAAATTTTGAGGAGACTGGATCACACGTCTAATGTGTCCAACAACTCAACTGGAAACCAAAACCAGAGAGGTAGAAATCAGGAACAGAGAGAGATTCACACCATCCTCATCGATCAAATGCAGCAAACAGAGGAGAACAAAAATGGAGTAGGTCCAACGAGATCAAGATTGTATGGACAAAATCGATTTCGACCAGATTATCAGAGACCTAGAGAAGGAAGACCATACCAAAATCAAAGATGGGATGAAAATCAAAGATGGAGAAATAGCTACCGCAACAGGAATAATGATTATCGCAGAGAGAGATATTATAATCGAAATAACCCTACGAATAATTATGGATATCGGGGATATCAGAACTGGAGGAACACGAATAATTATTCGAGACAGCAACAACAGCAAAGTCAACAAAATCAAGGTTGGAGAAATAATAACAATGTAAGAAGGTATTATGATGACAGGGAAAGAGAAAGTCAAGAATACCTAAGGAATCTCAGAGAAAGGAACGCGAGAGACCAAAATCAGGGACAGCATAACCAGAATCAAGAATCTCAACCTGGAACAAGCAGAGATCGAAGGAATGAAGACCCAGGAGGGGTACAAAAAAACGTCAAATTCCAAAAAGTGAAGGAGGAAGAAAACAGCACCGTAACCAGACATGAAATCTAGATCAATGAGTTATATGAAGCCACGAATGAAGATCTCCTGTATGAAAGAGAAGAGCCGAAAACAGATAGAGTAGCGAGATAACCCATTATAGAAATCATATCAGAAGGAGAATGCCTGAGAACACTACTAGATACGGGAGCGACAGCATCAATTTTATCAGAGAACTGTTTTCACAGATTGAAGGATGGAAATTCACTTATAGCAATGCCCGTTTCAACTATTAAAGTCAGGGGCGTATTTAACGACAAGACCATGAAATGTAAAGTCCAAGCACTAATGGAATTCTCTATAAATGAATACGAATATGAGCAGATATTCATAGTCTTGAGCCAGATAAATTTCGATGCTATTTTAGGCATTGATTTTATAACAAAGACTGGAGCTGTGATCGATTTACGAAATGGAGTCATAAGATTTAATGAAGGCCAACATCAACCAGAGGATACGAAGAAGGAGGAGAATGAGTGTAGTCTGATTGACGAAACCACAGAAGAAAATCTTGTGAAGATTGTTATGGAAGTTGAAGCAGAAGGAATATCTCACTATGGCAGAAAAATTGAGAATTTTGAAGATCAGAGGGAGAAATTAGAAGAATTGGTCACGACTTATGCAGACATTTTTGATAACAAGCCAGGCATTATAAGAGGATATAAATATCAGATCAAGCTCGCTGATGACACACCTTTTCAGAAGAAATTGTATCCAATACCGGAGAAGTATCAAGCTGAAGTGACAGAGCTCATAAAAGGCATGGAAAAGGACGGGATTATAAGAAAGCAAGCCACTCCTTATTTAAATCCACTCACTGTTGTGAAGAAAGCAGATGGAAGTCTTAGACTATGTTTAGATTCCAGGGGCATAAATACTCTTCTGCTGAAAGAATTCGACAGGCCACCAAAAATTAGAGAACTACTGAGGAGATTCAAGAATAAAACCTGTTTCTCAGTGATTGATTTAACTGCAGCATTTCATCAAATAGAGCTTACAGAAGACAGCAAATGTTATACAGGGTTCATGTTCAATCAAACCTGTTATGTATACCAAAGAGTACCATATGGATTGGTAAATTCAAGTCCAGCACTTATCAGAGCCTTGGATGACAAGTTGAGTGAAGAAGTGAAACAATTTGCCATTTGCTACGTGGATGATATTATCATAGCTTCAGAGACACCAGAGCAGCATATCATGCATTTGACGAAGCTATTTGATAACCTCAGAAGTGCAAACATCAAGGTGAAATTGAATAAATGCCATTTCTTTCAAGAAAAGATCAACTTTCTTGGGCATACTATAGACAGATTTGGTTACCACCCGAATGAAGACAAGATTGAAGCAATATTGAAATTCCCAAAACCCAAGAAAATCAAAGACATCCGAGCTTTTGCGGGTCTTTGTCAGTTTTTCAGTAGTCATTGTCCACGTTATTCAGAGATCATGGCACCTCTACATGAGCTTCTAAAGAAAAACAATAGATGGAAATGGGATGCAGCTGCTGAGAATGCCTTTATTCAAGCAAAGGAAATGCTCAGAGATAACATCAAGTTAGAGTACCCAGATTTTGAAAGAACATTCATCATAGAAACGGACGCTTCACGAATTGGTATTAGTGCAGTCTTATATCAGAAGGATCAAGATGGCAATCCTCACTATATTTCATTCAGCAGTAGGAAGTTACGCACGCACGAACTGAATTACTTCACGACGGAGCTTGAAGCTTTAGCCGTCATAAATGCTCTACAAAACTGGAAGAAATTATTGCTGGGACACAAGATTATAATCAGAACGGATCACAAAGCACTAGAATTCATGTTGAAGTCAGACTTGTCAAGCGATAGGATGACCAGATGGACCATGTTTTTGCAACAATTTGATGCCACGATAGTTCATGTTCCTGGTAAAGACAACCTACTAGCAGATATTCTTTCCAGACATCCGATTCCTGAGAAAGATGTGAGAGTTTATGTTATCCAGACAGATGCGGAAGATCAGGAAACGCTGGATAAACTGAGAAGAATTCCTCTTTTTCAAAAGAAGCATGCACCATTCAGGAACATTTATAGATTTTTGTCAGGGAGGAAGACAGATCCATTGGAAAATTCAACCATTCCAAATTGAAAAGATTTTGCCCAAAGATACAGTAAAATAAATAAATTCAGTCTCAAGAACAGAGAAACTTACTGTTATTAAAGAAAGTACAGGCTATACTTTACTTTAAATTAGCAACGAGGAAATGCACCAGAATTTATTTAAGGTCATTACCAAAGAACCAATCTGGATATGAACCAAGACTCAGAAAAAAATAAAAGAGTGGATGAAAATTTTTATTTATTAAAAATTCGAGAAATATGGGAAAAACTGTATGGAAATGAGTGAAATACTATACATCTTATGCAATTATGAAAGGCAAGGAAGAAGGAATGATTTAAAGATGGACATATATTCTATTATATGAATGTGGGAGGTCCATATTGCGAGAGACATCACGCCACTTGAAGCGAGAGTTACGTCATGAAAGAGGGGAAGAGACGAAGGTCGAACTGCGGACTGAAGCGAGGAGAGGTGGTAGAAGTTACGTCACACCACGAGAGGGGAGGCAGAGAGACTGGAACTTGAGGAGTGTGGAGAACCGGACGAGAGAGTTCTTTCCAATTTGAGATTTCATCGAGTCAAGACCTCGAGAAGAAACCAGTATTCTTATAACAGTGCTACGTTTCATTAGAGTTGAAAGCAAAGAAGAGTGCAGTACAGTAAGACTGTAACTTGAGGAGCAAGCTACATCTATAAACCAGAACGGAACAGTATAACCAAATATTACAGTGCTTATGCAAAGTTGTTCCACATAGCTTGAAACATTTCGACTAGAAGATATTCAGTATTACTACGTGTGAACGCATATTTGAACATTACATTAAAAATGCAAGTTAGAAGTCAGCAACGGGGAAGTCTTAATTATATCATCAGTGAAATGAGAATTACTATGTGCTAAGCTAAAAGCATAGGGAAGTGGAGACTACAAAGATGTCAGTTGAATTCCAGAATTCACTAATATGGAAGGCGCAACAGAATATCTACGTGACGCGCAACATCACCGAACAAAACGTATACTTTTCTACAAGAGTTCTAACATATCTTGAATATTCACAAACGCCTGCATAAACGACGATATTCAACCTGAGACGAGATGTCAATTCTGAAGAAACGAGATGTCAATTCTGAAGAAACGAGATGTCAATTCTGAAGAGATGGAGAGTCGAAGCCGGACTACTTGCAGTGCACGGGGGACGGAGTGTTGGCAGAGCGAGCTGTTTCACGGCGAGGTCATTCACCGAGGACATCATCGACCTTGTTCTACTGGGAGACGAGCCCAGCTGGTTCTGACACAAACCGGTCTTCATAGCTGTGGGCGATACGATGAGATCCACGACACGTTTGGTTTGGCAGGCGAGACGCAGGTAGCCTATTCTCCAGACCAGAAGTCAACTCAAGGTAGTGAAGAAATTGTTTTATATCATGTAGAATTGTAGTTATGTTCTGTGATTATCCAATTGATCAACGGCATTATTTTTCAACAGCATTTTCCAACTGCATTTTTCAACTGCATTTTTTCAACAGCATTTTTCGACTGCATTATTTTTCAACGGCATTATTTTTCATCAGCATTATTTCAACCGTATAATTTTGTCAAAGTAATTAAATTTGTGTAGTTTTTGTGTAGTAGTTATTTTTCGTATTTTTCTTCGGAGTTATTTTCCTTGTTCTTGAAAATTTCAGTCACTTGGACGAAATTTTGGCATAATGATGCTATTAACACTAAAGTCATATTAGAGTAAAACCGTGTAGAATTTTTCATATTTGCGTTAGATTTAATCTAATTAAATCTGTTTTATCGCAGCGATGGAATGTAGAACGAATTGTTTAAAAGAATGTAGAACGAATTGTTTAAAGGAATGTAGAGTGAATTATTTAAAAGAATATAGAGTGAACTATTTAAAAGGAGTATAACGTTGAACGAACTAAAGAAGGAGTAAACTTGTAAATAAAGTAAAGGAAGTTTATTGGAGCAAATTTAAGTACAGCATATTTAAGAAGTTATGTCACGAAGTGTAAAGAATATTTCGACAACTCATGATGTTGATTCGAGTGTCAGAATTTATTTTCAACTAATTATGAACGAAAGTATTACGAAAACGCTTATACACATATGTCTAATGAGATTTAGAGCATTAAAAAGCATAGATGAATTTGTTAAACAAATATATTCATGGAAGGAAGTCAAACTTATATCTTTTGTTAAGAATATGAATACTTACTGATATTTCTTGAAAAGTTGTAATACAATGTAAAGCTGAATTTAAACACGTGAAAAAGAAAGTTAACAAAGTTAATTCACAGGGTGATCAGAAAGTGAAAAGTACAGAGATTTATCGCAGAAATGGAATTATAAGCACGAGGCGAAGTTATATCAGGTTATAGAGAAGAATGTTAAAGTTAGGAAGTATATGTATTGAAGTGGAAGTTTATAGTTGAAATACCGTGCAAATTAAGGAGATATAAACGTAAATGAGTTACGTATTTTTACGAAGAGAGGCTGAGGAGTCTCTAAGTTTTTCTAGTATTGATCGCAATGATTGTGAAGTTATGTGAGTGTATTAAAGGAAGATTCTGTACAGGGTGTTTAAGAGAGAAGGTAATTGTTGTATAATTATGGAAGAAGAGTGTGGGAACGAAGGTTAATGCCGTGCACTTCTAGTATTCACGTTTATCAGAAAATTGTTAACACAGTAACGAATTTCAGAAATTGTTTCAGTATTTCATGATGAATAGATAAAAGGTAAAAAGGAACAGTGCTTAGCTTAAATGTTTGTCACTTATGTTCAATTGATCAAGACGAGTATTTATTACTTTCAACACGATAGTTGCGGTGTATGTTTGTTATTTGATTGTTAAGAAAGTTGAGTAGATGAAAGACTTATTGAAGGATAGACAATTTAATCTTTTCAACACAATAAAGTGTATAATTTGTGAGAACCATAAATGAATGTATATATGCACATAGTTCATGAATAATTTTTTCTTAGATTTGGAACTACGGTTCAGAGTTGAAGCGGATCTGTATAAAGTAGGGTTATACTTAGTATCACGCCGTTTCACATTTCCTTATTATATCAGTGCCACGTGCAAATTTATTTTTGGAGTTACTTTTGTTAGAGTGTCAGGGAGACACCATATTCAGGGAGGAAGCCAGTTTTTATACTTGTTTTTAGCATAATAAACGGCTGGCGCTTTTTAGCGACTCAGTCAACTTTTATCTAAGCTGATACCGTTTTCATTGTCGTCATCATCGAAAATAGTACTACGAGGTATAGATACAGGCGCTCACTGTAGATTAGACCTTATCACCCCTCGAGATTGGAGTTTCTCAATTTGCTCTAAATGTAAATGATAGTAGGAATTTGTACCTTGGCTAGTAGTGCTATTTTCTTTACGAATAACATTTATCCTGTATGTTCCTGAAATTCCCAATTTTACTTAGTAGGCATGGTAAGTTTGTGAGCTGGGTAATTTACATGTCTGCAATCCTTTATAGTGCAGTGGATATAAGTACTGATGGGTTTCTTCGGGCGCAGTACCTAACTTAATTAACAATGCTGGCTAGATGACTGTGATGGAATATTTGAACCCAACAATGTTATATTTTAAGAATTGGAACTTGCAGCAGGATTTTGCACCAGCCTGGAGAGTCTGATACTAGATTGGCTCAACTGAACTACACCATTTTTAGCCTTCGTCCTTTTAACATTTTGCTAAAATTATGAAAAAGTAGATAATCATAATTATAATGTTATGGGTTTTACGCCCCTTTTGACTAGTACGGCTTTGACAGACGCCGGGGCGCGTGCCAGTAAATACTGGCATGGCCCCCTCACATTTGCGCACCTTCAAATGCCAACTGACTGCGCCAAGATTCGATCCTGC
Organism: Meconema thalassinum; assembly: GCA_946902985.2. Lineage (NCBI taxonomy): Eukaryota > Metazoa > Arthropoda > Insecta > Orthoptera > Tettigoniidae > Meconema > Meconema thalassinum. The sequence goes on from OX336393.1 coordinate 253,429,494, forward strand.
AACGTTGGGAACAGCAGACGAGAAAGTTACCGCTGCACCACGCAGCCAGTCTGAAAATAGTAGACTATGAAATGTAGATGTGTGTTTGTCCTCCCCCTCCCTGTCAATTCCTACGGCTGCAGCTATTGAAAACAAATTTGGTATGAGTTAAGATCTCAAGGTCATATTTAAAAAGAACGTCATTGCTGCAAACTGCTTGAAAAACTCAATTGAATTTTGTACCCAATATTGGATATCTCAATAAATACGGCACAGATATTTCAGATACATTTTGAGAAACTCTTACAAGACAGTGCTACCAACTTGATCCTATGGATGCTGATAGATTCAATGTTTAACTGCATAATAATTACCATATTATCTATTCGATTTCAACCAAAATCTTTAATGTGCAGTGTGTACCTTCAGATATGCAACAAGGTTTATCTTCAGAATAACCAGGGTTGACAACTGCTCTTTATATTTTTGAGCTGTGATCTCAATATATTACAAAGTATCCAAGCTAACATTTCTAAACTTTACACGCGATTATAATATAGCCTACTTTTCTAAATTAATTTGGACATCAAATTGGCTCGTGAAAAGCTAAAGGAAGTAGGAGACTAATGTTACTTAGGAAGCAAAATAACCAGTGATGGGCGAAGCAAAGGTACATAAAAAGTAGGTTGGCTCAGGCAAGGAAAGCGTTTCTAAAAAAAAAAAAAAAAAAAATAATAAAAAAAAAAAATGGAATCTGTTGACATCGAATATAGATTTAGGTATTAGGAAGTCTTTTCTGAAAGCCTTTGTCTGAAGCGTGGTGCTCTACGAAAGTGAAGCTTGGACTATTGATGCAGCAGAAAAGAGGAGAATTGAAGCGTTTGAAATGTGGTGTTACAGGAGAATGATGGAGAACAGATGGGTGGATAGGGTTACAAATGAAGAGGTATTAAGACGAGTGGGAGATGAGAGATGTTTCTGGCGACTGCTAATGAAGAGAAGAGATAGGTAGGTAGGACACATACTAATACACCCAGGAATAGCAAGCTTAGTATGGAAGGAAGGGTCGAGGAAAAGAACTGTAGGGGTAGACCAAGGTTAGAATATGTTTAGCAGATTGCCTCGGATGTAGGGTGTGGTAGCTATGTAGAGATGAAACGATTAGCTCAGGACAGGGAGGTATGGAGAGCTGCATCAAACCAGTCAAAAGACTGAAGACTCAAACAACAACAATTTGGAGTAACCCATACATAAGAGTGTTGCCAACGTGATTCTACGCGTGCTGACAGGTTCAATGTTTAACTGCATGTAACTTTTATACGAATAAATGGATTTCTTTCATATACTGTATGTTTACTGTATGTATATACTGTATACCATAATATTGTACAGGGTGATTATTTTGCTGGAGCGGGACGGGCAACCGGCTGCCGGGCGCGCGTGCCTTCCGCCAGCCAACCGAGTTCGCACCGCGGATTGTGCGCAGGTGGAAACCGTAACAGAGTACATTAATTAATGGTAAATTCACCAGCAAATCATGACTAAAGAACTTACCATTTCACAGAAGATTCTGAAAATGTTCTCCTTCAACTGATCGACAGGCGTTGCACCGTGTAAATAAATTAGCGTTTACACGTTGTAATTCCCTTCTGTTGTGAGGGATATCTGCTGCCGTATATTGTTCTCCAGCTCCACTTGAGTACGGGTAATTGATCTGTACACTCTGAATGTTAAATTAACCCACAATTGAACAACAAACGGGCTTAGGTCCGTGCTTCGATTAATTGCAATAAACACGCGGGGGGTGCTTGCAGGAGTAGTGACATAAATTAACGATGTCTGTCTGTCAGCTGAAGGAGAACATTTTTAGTATCTTCTGTGAAAAGATAAGTTCTAACATTTAACTGGTGACGTGAGGTCATTCAGATTCCCAAGAAATAAAAGAACAACTGTGCTTCTTTAATTAAATCTTGCAGCTTCCTTCTTATCTGTGAGCTGACACTACACACCCTCGTTGATGAAAGTTTAGTGACTTAATGGACTTCAATGACCCTGGTTAGTTCGCCACCTCCTCGCGCAATCCCGCGGACCGAGCTCGGTTGGCTGGCGGAAGACGCGCGCGCTCGGCAGCCGGTCGCCGGTCGCCGGTAGCCGGTCCCACTCCAGCAAAAGAATCTCACTGTAGTTTAATTTTGAGCAACCCATACACGACAGTGTTACTAACACACAATTTGGGTTTTGTTGCTATTAATAACTCATTTTTCACAATTTTGGACTTAGTGCTTTTTCCTTGCAAGCCCACGATATAATGGAGTAACAGAATTCTAAAACAAGTGATCAAGGAAAATAAAACAACGAAATAAAACTTGTAACAACTTTTAATAGACATTGCTACTTTTTTTTTGGTATACAAATAAAATGGAAACACGATAATAAATACAGAAGGGTGGAGGATGGGAGGGAGGTTAGAGGCGGATGCCAGGGTTGGTGGAGGCGACGTACTGCAGAAGCTCATCACTGTCTTCACAGATGAAGGGCTTCTCGTGGTAGCAAGCCACATCGTGCCATGCGATGCCATCATTGTACACATTGTTCAGCACAGCCAAGCAGGACTCGTTGGTTCCGTTGATGTCGAACTCAGCATTGTCAGGTTGACGGAACTTCTTGTGACCTGTCTGACTCCAGGGGTTGAATCCAAATCCGGATGGTGCCTGGTTGGTGGGGGACATCTTCTGGCGAGTTGCAGACCAGAACCAACCGTAGACGTTCTTGGGTTCGAGGTCACGTCGGTTCTCACAACCCTTGAAGTCACACAGCCGGCCGCTCGTCCAGATATAGGGCACATCCTCTGTAGGATTTACAAGCAGTTTATATGTGAGTAAATAATTAGGGTGTTTCTTCAGCTCTGTATAGCTCTATAGGGCTAAGTTCCATTCTTTACGTGCAATACCATACAAAGGTATTGAACCATTCAACCCTGTCTAAAGCAATATACCTAGGTATACATATCAAACCCATTGTTATATGTTTACTTTCATAATCGGATCTTGATGTCAGTAAAATTGTCGTGGGTGGAAATAGCATACAAACTTTAAAAATTATAATATTCACCCTGCAATAGCATGCCACATACACATTTTTATTTAGTTCCTAATATTTAGCAGAAAAATAACGGAAAATGTGGCTTTTACATACATAATCCTATTTTCTCTTCATCGGAGAGAAATTTGACAAAAAATATACTGCGTATATGAAGGACTAAAACTAACTTTATTGTGCATGTAGCCCTATATACTAAACTAAACCATTGCATTGCATCGAGTATTGTGAGAGGCTGGCTGCGTGGCTCAGCGGTAACGTTCTCGCTTGCTGTGTGACAACAATTCATGCCAAGTTTCAATGGGGATTAAAGTTGAATTTACCCTCTTCAAGCTATTCATACGTTTGAGCAATGAAAATGCCCACGGATTGCTGGAAGTTTGGAAAAATAGTATACAGTGTACTTGCATTCAATTGACTTCTTAAAAATTATTACAGTACTTCTATTATATTTTATTTATTTTATTATCTTTTGGAGGATTTCCAATTAATGAAGGTAATTTTATAATTTACCATACATTATCATGTTGGAAGCCATTTTTCAGTGTTGCCTTAGCAATCGAAATTTAATGCTTTTCAGTCGGTCGACACGATTGTACCCAATTGTAATGGGTTGGTCGCTAATCTTGAAAATAATTACATGAAATTAATGAATACACTTGGATGACCAGTTTCGATCGTCAAGCGATCATCATCATCAGATCCATTACACTTAGGCTACAAATATGAGTTATGGTATTTACAATATATACACTTATCTATTTACAGCAGTTATTATAAACTAGCGCAACTTGTCAAGCTTTGTCAGTTATATGTGATGTCTTTGTTAAGATGTTAGTGGTGATTGACCTTCAAGTTTGCTTGCTTGGTGTGATATCTGTGATTGTTATTAAATGGTCAGGTTGGAGAGGATTGTACACTTGTCTGAGCGATGTGTGCTGCTATCAACACAATATCACATATAACTAACTAATCTTGACTAGTTGCGCTAGTTTATAATAACTACTGCAACTAAATACGTGTATATATTGTAAATATCATCATCTGCATACTTGTAGACATAGATTTAATAGCCTACGTGTAAAGGATCTGATGATGTTCGCTTCACGATCGAAATTGGTCGTTGTTGTTGTTGCTGTTGTTGTTGTTGTTTGAGTCTTCAGTCTTTTGACTGGTTTGATGCAGATCTCCATTCCTCCCTGTCCTGAGCTAATCGTTTCATCTCTACATAGCTACCACAACCTACATCCAAGGCAATCTGTTTAAACATATTATAACCCTGGTCTACCCCTACAGTTCTTGTCCTCGACCCTTCCTTCCATAACTAAGCTTGCTATTCCTGAGTGTTTTAGTATCTGTCCTACCAACCTATCTCTTCTCTTCATTAGCAGTCGCCAGGAGCATCTCTCCTCTCCCACTAGTCTTAATACCTCTTCGTTTGTAACCCTATCTACCCATCTGATCTTCATCATTCTCCTGTAACACCACATTTCAAACGCTTCAACTCTCCTCTTTCCTGCTGCACCAATAATTTAAGTTTCACTTCCGTAGAGTGCCACGCTCCAGACAAGGGCCTTCAGAAATGACTTCCTAATTCCTAAATCTATATTCGATGTCATCAGATCCCTTTTCTGTAGAAATGCTTTCCTTGCCTGAGCTAACCTACTTTTTATATCCTCTTTGCTTAGTCCATCAACGGTTATTTTGCTTCCTAAGTAACAGAAGTCTCCTACTTCCTTTAGTTTTTCACCTGCCAATTTGATGTCCATAGAGGTTTCTGATTTATTTCGGCTGCATTCCAATATTTTTGTTTTACATTTATTAATTTTCATCATGAATTCTTTCCTCAAGATGGAGTCCATACCAAGTGTGTTTATTGATCTCTTGTAATTGTTTTCAGGATTAAGAACACACCCTTAGCCTCCATGGCTTAGGCGGCAGCACGCCGGCCTCTCACAGCTGGGACCGTGGTTCAAATCCCGGTCACTCCATGTGAGATTTGTGCTGGACAAAGCAGAGGCAGACAGGTTTTTCTCCGGGTCCTCCGGTTTTGCCTGTCACAATTTTATTCCAGCAACACTCTCCCCTATCATTTCATTTTATCTGTCATTCATTTACTCATTGCCCCAGGGAGTGCGACAGGCCTCGGCAGCCGGCACAGTTCATATCCTCGCCGCTAGATGGTTGCTTCATTCATTCCATTCCCTGACCCGGTCAGTCGACTGAAAGCAGGCTGTGGATTTTCATTTAATTAGGAAAACACCCGTTACAATTGGATACAATCGTGTTGACCGACTGAACAAAATAAAATGTCGATTAATTTATCGTTTACTGTATGTTGAGAAAACTGTTGAAAGAGCTACTTTCGAAATATCTCTTCTGATTCACAATTTTAAATCTATGCTCAGGCCTCGTTTTCTAGATACTGTTAATACTGTATACCATTTAATTCGATACAGGGCTTCCTGTTTAAATTCCCACGGGAAATTTCCACATGAATAAATGCGGACAAGAGTTTAGTGCTTTTCAGTCGGTCAACACGAATGTACCCAAAAGAGATGGGTTATGCCCTAATCCTGAAATAAATTACATGAGATTAATAAAACCCATCTCTTTTGGGTACATTCGTGTTGACCGACTGAAAAGCACTAAACTCTTGTTTACTAAGGCAACACTGAAAATATGGCTTCAAACACCACAATAAATGCGGACACAACTAAAATGTTCTTGTGAGAATATCCACAGGAAAACACCTACACGTATGACATTATACTGAATGAATTAAATCTAGGTTGTTAATTTAAACAACAGATATATAAACAACCTAGATTTAAAGCAAGTCCCGGTATAATAGTGTCCTTTCGATCACTACTGTGCTACCGAGCTGCAAATCAGGCCCCAATGCACGGAGAGCCAACGAACATGTCATCAAGAATATTGTCATCTCCATTTACCAACAGGATTACCGAAATACAGTATAAGCCGTGGGGACACCTGGGACACTTGTGCACCTTCGAAAAGTTCCTTAAAATAGGCAATAGTTTCATGGTAGTATATTCACTCAATATCACCGAATAACCTCAATATACTGATGTGAGAGATGGATGGACCATGTTCTCCAGATTCCTACCGTCTCCTTGTTGTGGACATGCACTAGAATAACCTTCATATGAACCAACAATACAGAAATGTCGCAGAAAGCTTCTATACCAGATGCCAGCTCACCCCGTTAATGCTTGGAGTTTCTGGATAACTTGAAGATAAATCAAACCGATTCCAAAAGCAGAACTGTTAAGACATAGCCAAAAGAGTTATAAACACCAAACAGAGAAAATCTGAAATGAAAAGAAAACACGAAGAATACAAAGAGTATAATAAGTACAATAAATACTTGAACATCTCTGGAATCAAACGAGTAATACAATGTAATATCCAATGTGGGAATATCTCTTTGTATAATATGAGTTCGAAAAGAAACTGCTTTACTTCTTTATTAAGAGTTCCCACCGTTTTGAAATAGTAACCATTACCGAGTTACTTCCTGTTCATGAATAAGATGTCCGAGATGGATAGAAATTGTTGTTATTTCATTTAAGGGGCTCGGGCATCGTGTGGTCATTTAGCCCCGTGTACTTGGGCATGTATATATATATATATATATATATACTGATATAGATTTTTCTGATGACCTGTGTTATTGTGGTGTCTGTAGTATTGTGTGTATTTGTAATTCAGGTGAGGACTGTGAAGGAGGCGGCCTTGGCCATAAGCCAGGAACTATCCTGGAATAGAAGTGGGAAACCACTCCCAAGACTGGTGAGGCAGGAATCGAACCCAACTCTTCTCAGATTAACCTCACGAAGCTGAGTGTGCCCCGTTCGAGCCCAGAATTACATTTCTTGGCAGAGTCGGGAATCGAACCCGGGCCTCCGGGGTGACAGCCAAAACTGCTAGCCACTACACCAGCAGGTGGACAAAGATAGAAATTGATCTGAAAAATAAACTTTTCTTTTGCCATTTAATTTGTAAATTTTAATGATTCTAAAATCGTTCGTTGAAAAATATAGGCTCTAACCTACAAATTAGATTTCTTTTAAAGACATTAACTCCCAGATTAGGACAATTAGGTCGTATAGAGATATATTTTCCTTATTAAAGAATATTAAAAATGTAGAGTAAGCTGAAAGGAATAAATTGTAGTTAATACCGGTACTATGTTTTGGTCAATACTGCAGGAGCCTAATTTTTATTCAATTATATTCATTTTCAAACAAATTATTGGCAAGGAAACACTGAAAATATGTTCTAAGCTAGCAATAAAAGGTAATTTACCTCTTTGTATGAGCTGGAACACCTGGTTGTTTTCTTCTTGGGTTTCCATGGTTATCAGGTCCATACAGTACTCTCGGCAGACGTTACGGCAGTCTAACCAATCTAGTTTAGAGTTGCGATACCGCTGTTGGTGGCCACTGAAGAAATAGTTATGTCCACGCCACTGCCATTCTTTTGGCCCTGCAATCAAAAATTAAGCAGTGTATTAAGTGCAAGTTCCTTCGTAACATTTCTGGTATGAACTTAAAGCAAGCGTTAATAATAATAATAATAATAATAATAATAATAATAATAATAATAATAATAATAATAATAATAATAATAATGTTATGAGCTTAACGCCCATTTTAAGAGATTCTAAAAGCTTTAGAAGGCCAGAGTACTCAAATGCCAACTGATTGTGTCGGAACCGATCCCGTACTGTATAAGGATATCGTATGCCCAAAGGGGGCATAGGAAGCGACCGTCGACAACACAACTGAAAAGGAAGGTACAAGGGGAAGACCAGATAATAATCTATATAGGCTATATAATATGCTAAGGTGTATGTTTCACAAAACTCAAGCTCCTAAACCAGAGGGAGTTAGAAGGTGTGGTTTGTACCAAAATCTTCCAAATCGTCTCAATAGTACAGGAAAAATCTTGTATTTCTTGAAAAGTCAACGGGAATATAATATATTTTTATAAAGTGCTTTTAAACAAATAAACAAGACGATAGCCCCTGGCATCGCGTACAGCCCGTATAGCACTAGAGCCGGGCGGATAGTCTGTAGTCATAAGGCGCACAACAACCCTTTTTGCGAGAGTTCTCGCACGGGTCCGCTAGTAATAATAATAGCCTAATAATACGTAAAAGACGGGCATGGTTTTATGGCCACTTCAGACGAATGGATGGCAACAGGTTGTTAAAGAAGTTCTTTCACCTTTTTTTATTCCAACCACAAAACCTCGATGCCCTGATTTATAAATACCAAAGAAGACCTCCAAATGCTCCAAATCAATCCTGACGACGAATTAGACAGGGATCACTTCCGCAAGAAGATTGTCACGAATGGGCTCAAGCGAGTCTTGCCTTCAAAAAGAAGACATGGTGCCCCTTGGACAGAGGAACTCAAGCAGGCTCATTCCCAAAGGATGAGGGATTTAAGGGCGCAAAAGAAAGCCAAATGTGACAAGACTTAACGTGGTCATAGATGGCCCTAGCGAATTATGTATATATGAGTAATATATATTTATTCGTTACGGCCAACTATGGACCACGTTTGACAGCTTTTACATTATTTGTTGTCTTCACTCTCGGCCAATACCTCTTCATCCTCTCTCCCACTTTCTTCTTCTGTTCCTCCGAGTAAGATCTTCCTTTCCTCACTAACAACTCCCCTGTCTCCTGGAAACCTGTAAACTCCTTAACCAGTCGTCTAAACCGCTCTCTGTCCATTGTCTTCTTCTTTCACCCCCATCCGATCCAAGTCAAATCTCACTTCCCGAAACCATTTCGGCTCCGTCTTCCTCTTCCTGAAGAAATCAAAAATCCTCTTCGTCAACCTGGTACTGTTCATCCTCATTGTATTCTCCTTTATCTCATTAGGGCTACGACTCCTTCTGTCTTCAGGTATAGTTCTTTGCTAGGTTTGAGTCTCCTCTCTCCATCCTCGATTTTTGGGCCTAGGTTTTTTCGATACATTTTCCTTTCCCTCTCTCTGATATCTTCGAGGCCACCCTTCCCAACCATATCTAGTGTTTCTGCTGCATACAGACATTTAGGTTTGACAACAGTATCTAAGTGTCGGAATTTAGCCCCAAAGGAAAGGCCCTTTTTGTTGTATGTATCCTTCGTTAGTTGATATGCCATTTCCATTCTTCTCGCCCGCTCTTTGATGGCATCCTTTTCCGACCCATTGTCCTGCAATTTTTCTCCCGAGTACTTAAAACACCTATGAGTAATAATTCATTCATTTCGTATAGGCCATCTATGGACCGCGTCATTCCAGCTGTCTTCTACTGGCTTTGATGTTTGCCCAGTACGCCCGCATTCGTTCTCGGTGGACTTCCTTCCGTTCCTGGGTCCAAATCTTTCCCGTTTTCAGCTTCGGTTTTTCTTGGAAATAGTAATTAAATAACAATAATTTGTTAATAATAATAATAATAATAATAATAATAATAATAATAATAATAATAATAATAATAATAATATTAATTTTGGGAAGAGAAGAAAGCTAATTCAAATCCATCTGTTGAATACGTTCAATCACGCTTCTTAGTTGGGCACAACGTCGTAAAACAATAATAATACTACTGCGACTTTTAAGAACGACGGAGTACCGAAGTTCTGCCCTGAAGGGAAACTTTAACGAGCTCCCTCGCATGTAATAGCTTGCTACGGTGGGTGAGTGATTAACGTGTCGGTCTACTAACCCCAAGCTTGCAGGTTCGCTCCTGGCCATGGCAAGTGATTTTTGAAAGGCGGCAAAAATTTACGACACGCATGTCATTCGATGCTGGCATGTCAAAGAACCCATTTGAATTCAGTAGGTCGTGTTCATAATGGCAAAATTAATCTCGAGAGTTTCCTCCAACACAAAGTTCCTAATTTCTCTACTAGAAAGCGCTATAGTGTTCAAGAAGCTTAGATATCTAACCTCCTTGACTTTCATAGTGCTTCAAGGAACAACGAAATTCGACATGCAAGCTACCCTCTGGGTGTCAAATAACAAAACTTGCACCTGGCACCCGAGGCCATACGATATTATTATTATTATTATTATATCCTCAAATGCCCACTGACTGTGCCGTGATTCGATCCCGCAACCTTGCGCATAGCAGGTGAGAACTTTACCACTGCAGTACGCAGCTAGCTAACAACAACTACAACGATAACACCATCGTCATCATCATCATCATCATCACATAAGCAGGCTACGATTAATGACTTGGCTTTGTAGGGTACATTACACGGAAGACACGTTGATGCATTTGAAAACAATAGCCGAGAGTCATGTCACCGAGTCCCATTTTAGATGACAGGCACAGTAGGAGTCATGTCACGTATTGGGCTGCCGTGGCATAGGTCAAGCACGCCACGAATTACTCAATCGTGTTCATTGCCTCATCCCATTGCTCCATCATATTCCTACCCCGTCTCATCTTCATTAATTACGCCAATAACTTACGGTGAGGATTGAGAAAGTTGTCGCGGACTGCCAAATGAGCTCGCAACGTCAATGAGTCACACATAACACTTAGTGTGCAATTCAATGGTGTGTTGCCAATATTCATTTAGTGGTTTCTCCACAAACTCTGCCTGTCTGATGGGGAATTTTTGCATGTAATAGCTAGTGGGAATTCTGGTGGATTCGAACTTTGTTAATGATTGATATTGTAACTATTCTCTCAATCAACACGAGTACTTGCCTAATAATGGGGAAATTTGATTCAACCTGAAAAACATTACATGTGGTTAAAAGTTATTTGCGCAGATTACAAGACGAGGATGACAGGTTTCGCTCGTCAAGCGAACATCGTCAGATCCTTGGAAAGGTATGCATCTATAAGACAAAATAGTTCTACAAAACACTACCAAAGCCCAGAAAGTCAATCATGAACGGGCGATGCTCTCCAAGAATAACCCTCCAAGTTGACTCAAAAGAGGCATGTGTCTAAATGCCATCTCTTGATAGATCCATGCATAATATTGTTCACAGTTACATAAGCTTTGTTCAAGTAACATCTTGAGACGTGTTTCTTTCTAGTATTGCAAGGCCTTCAAGGAGGCAGGGTGTATGCCGCCCCACCACTTCTGGTGCACCCTGGATAATGCTACACCCTCAAGGGCTCACGCCTGGTGAGTTTGGGAGTTGGCGACCCCGAGGGATTCCTGAGTGGGGTCAGTTTTGTGCCCTTTTCCCTCTGACTTTGGGGAGGGCCCTCTCCTCTCTCCCTTTCCCATCTGCCATTCATGGCTCTCCTTCCTTCCAAGTTCCTCAATCCTCATTCTTCGAGGGTTGAGGGCATTTCTGTTCTTCCTGTCCTTTATTTACCTTATCCTTTATTTGTTTACCATTTCTTCTTCTAGTTTTAAAGTTTGTAGTTAGTATTAGTTATAGTTTTCATTCTCATCTCATCTTTCACTATCACCCAAACCATTAGGGGCCGATAATCTAGATGTTAGTCCCCTTAAAACAACTATTATCATCATCATCATTTCTAGTATTGGCTAAGTGTATACATTATAAAACTATTATTCAGCTGTCAATACGAATTCTAACTTCACTTTACCATAATGGTAAATACATATTATATTTGAATTGCAGCCAATGGCCATAGAGGGGTATTTTAATTTAACGCCTGTGGGCTCCCAACAAGTTCAATTTCAAGTAGTTCCAGACTACCAGAGATGCGACTGTCACTGACACCTAGCGGTGAACGCTGGAGCTTGATAGAGCGTTTCTATATCGAATAACATGATAAAATAGTCCGGTTAGCTCAAATTATAATTGCCAGCGTTTCGCCCCAGTGGACCATTGGGCTCGTCAGTTATATTATCTATCTATATATTATATAATACGCTAAGGTGTATGTTTCACAAAACTCAAGCTCCTAAACCAGAGGGAGTTAGAAGGTGTGGTTTGTACCAAAATCTTCCAAATCGTCTCAACAGTACAGGAAAAATCTTGCATTTCTTGAAAAGTCAACGGAAATATATTTATTTGTTTATAAAGTGCTTTTAAACAAATAAACAAGACGATAGCCCCTGGCAGAACTGTGCCGCATAGCACTAGCGCTGGGCGGGTAGTCTGTACACATGGGGCGCACACAACCCACTGTGCAACCAGCAGCAGTGATGAATTGCTCTCTGATTTCATAAATATCGACAATTTGTTTAAAAAGTGCGTTTAAACAAATACACGTATTTATAGAAGCCCGCATAACAGTCAAGCCGGGCGGGTGGTTTATACACATGCGTGAGTTCTCGCACAGGTCTGCTAGTATTATTTGATATTACATCCGCTCAAATGGAAACTAACATCACATTCCCTTCGGGAATATTTGAAACCAAATTGGATTACCAAACTAAGGTTTATTGCTTTTGTGAAAGGGAATTTGGCTCCCGTAGCACATTGGCATTACTCGTGACGTCAATACTACATGTATTTTGTGCTAGCCACTCGTCTTGGTGAGGTGTACCATACCAACGGACGAGCCCAACGGTACACTGGGGCGATATGCTGGCAATTATAATTTGAGCTAACCGGACCGTTTTATCATATTATTCGATATTACATCCGCTCAAATGGAAACTAACATCATATTTCCTTCCGGAATATTTGAAACCAAAAAAGAGCGTTTCTAACCAAATAACTAACAAATTTACCTACACACTATCAATTTTAGTGGTAGGTTCTTTTACATGCCATAAATCTATGACATGGGCCCGCCGGCTTTACTTCCCGTCCGAAGGAAGGCATATGCTACTGAAGGATTTAATGGTAAATACATATGCATTTAATGTTACCGTATGAATAAAGTAAAGTCGCATCGCACAACTCAAGGGCTGAATAAAATTCAAGCAGCCTTTTGATGGGCAATCGGACTTTACTGTAGGCAGCCATGTTGGTATGCCGAATAGCTCTTTGAGTGTTGACCGTGTTTTGCCAGGTGAACGGGCAGAGTCGCATTTTGAAAGCAGATTTCACTGCAGTACGGCAGTGCACTAGGGGTTGCATAAAGAAATCAATATAAGGGGACGGTATAGAAAGGCATGACGGAAATAAAATCATTATTAACCCACTAGTGCATGAAGTCCAGAATACGAATTACGAATATAGTGATTTTGGCATGAAATCCAGAATACGAATATAGTGCTTTTGATTGATTTAAAAAGGCCCGACGAGAGGGAGGGGTAAGCGGGGCTGTAGGCCCGGAGTCCGGATTTGCTGAGGAGATCGAGGCGGTAAAAGGACTTAGAGTGGAAAACTTTATTTAATTTTATGTCAAAGCTATTATGCAATTTTTTGATATGACCCTGTTCGATGTAAATACAGCCAGTGAATAATAGCCAAAACATAACATAGAGAACATAATAATTAATTTTATGAATAACCATTGTGTTTTTCTTCTATCTCCCGGGGAAATAGCAATGTTGCCAGAGTTGTTCATTTAATTTATAACGTGCTAAAGTTTAAGAGCTCATTGTGGAGCGTAGAGTTTCTAATTCTATCTCAGGAAAAAAATGACATTTCTGGCTTATTCTTGTTGTGCCTGAACACGTTCAGATAAAACAAAAATGGATTTTTTAATGCACAGTGATCAAACTCTTGAGGTTAAAGAACAACCAATGAGAGAGAGAGAGAGAGAGAGAGAGAGAAAAGGAGAGTAGCTGAATAGGCTAACTAAAAACAAAGTAAATTAATATTCATTTGGTCTTAAGAAATATTCTAGGACCACGTATACTGTAAGTACTGACGGGACATGGGAGAAAAGGAAGAACGGGGACCTTTACCGGCACACTGAAAGCATCACTGTCTCAATGCGCAAACGACGGCTGATGTTCTATGGACATCTGATGAGAATGGACGCGAACCATTTGACGAAGAAAGTCCGAGTACTGGTACATTGCTAGACTGAATGCTACGACGAAATGGGTAGAAGAAGTGAAGAAAGACGCGGTTGAAATTGAAATTACCGCCGCCGTGATCCACATCAGAAAGATGTTTCGAAGGAGAATCCACCAAAATGTAGGCCTAAATTGTTAATTTCTGCGGAGCAGCGGAGGATTCAAAGTGAAAGAATGAAGAGGTTCTCGGAGGAAAAGAAGAGATTGACCAGAAAGTCTTAGGTTCTATGTGGTCCATAGTTGGCCAATTTCGGAAACAAAACAAAAAAAACTGTTGGGAAGCTAAATTCCACGGAGCTTTGGGATGGGGAGGGGCAACAATTTGCCAGCTTATTTTAATACCGTAATTCCATTATTGTGTCACAGGTTGAATAAAAGTGGAGGGGCACGGATGACCTTGTCTTAGGGCCCATGATCGCTCTCTACGGCCCTGTAAGTGACCGGGCAGAGTCGCATTTTAAAAGCAGATTTTATGCACTAGGGGTTGTATATAGAATTCAAAATAAGGGGTCGGTATAGAAGGGCACGATACGGAAATAAAATAATTAACCCACTAGTGCGAACATGGTTCTTTTTGATTGATTGAAGTACTCAAATACGTAAAACAAATGCCTCTTTTTGCTAAATATTTGCTTCGTTACGCCAAAGAACACTGAAAGAGAAATAAGCGGAAGTAACATAATTTACGGAGATTATCCAGTCTTTCCGGGAGATACGAGACTGTAGTAGATTCCGTAAACGTTAGTATTTCTATCTAGCAAGTAATCTGACCAGAGTGTCTCTCTGGAGGTCGATGCCACTGCTATAGGAGCGTGGAGACTTCACTTCCTCACTGGGGACTCTCCTTTGGGGGAAACCGGGCTCATCTCATACAGTGTCCACTGAACCAAGAACCACACCTTGCACAAGTGTTACCTCACGAGTGTGGGAATCAGCACGCGAGATGTTATTGCGTCACACTGCAGGGCTAATTGACCTCTCGCTTCCTCGATAACAACATGTCATTACAGAGCTGCTTGCTTATCTGCACAGCACGAGCTCATGTGTGTCAGTACTTCTCGTAATGCTTCGTGAACTGTACAGAGTACAGTTATACTGCAGCGAAGCACTGAACACTTGTCACTGGTTAGTTAGTTTTTTTGGGGGCGGAACTACGAGGCCATCTGCCCCTATTGTCAGTAGGCCTGCTCTGTGGTCTGACGAGTAGGGGTCTGCACATGCAATATTTAAAGGAGTGCTGTGCTATTAGACTAATTATGTGTGAATTGCAGCCAATGGCCATAGCTGGGTATATTGAACGCCCGAGGGCTCCCAGCAAGTTTAAATTTCGAGTAGTTCCAACTTTGGCTACCAGATACCACTGTCACTAATACCTAGCGGTGAACGTTGGAACTTCATAGAGCGTTTCTAACCAAATAACGTACAAATTTGGCTACACACTACCAATTGTAGTGGTAGGTTCTTATAAATGCCCACTGGCTTTTCTTCCCCACCGAAGGAAGGCATACTGAAAGATTTTAACGCTCTTCAAAAATGTGACAAATTCGGCCAGGTTTGAACCCGCGATCTTGAGCATAGCAGTTCAGCATGCTACCGACTACGCCAATGGAACACAATAAAAAAGTTATAAGTAAACAAATGTATATAAAACACAGCAAATCTTCTAGGCATCTGCCATGGCTTTTGAGGGTCTTCAACTTGGTGCACCAAATCAGGCTCATCAGTGGGCTCTTGGTGACCGTGCCCGGACCGCCGCAAAGGAAGTGAACTATGCATTACGTCCCCATACACAGAGGTGGCCAAATTATTATGGTAACGTTCAATAGAACCAAATTTTGTGGTCACATAGAGAGAAAAATAATAGTAACGTATCGTTGCGGGATACGGAATGCTAGCAGAGAAATATCGACCTTTCTGACAACAACGTTAATTTGGGCTGCATAAAACAATATTATTAGGGGCAGCTGATTCACCCGGTGTGGGGGTTACAGTGGTTATATTTGGGGATTATGAATAGATTACGTTTGTAGACTAATAAACTACACCTTTACTTCACTGCCACCACGACCATCATGGAACATACATAGACTGTCGTCAAGGAATACTATAGTTCCCCACATTCTCCCCACCCTGGTCAACCTCCAGGGGGATGACCAGCTGTACGGGGTGTGTGATTTGGTGTCCGTTGGGTCTTCGAAGGATCACTGTCCTGATTTTGCCATCTCGACCCGGTCGTAGTTGTTCGATGACTGCCCTGTCCCACATGATACGCTTACGTTCATCATCTGGTAGGAGTACCAAGTCTCCTACCCGTAGTTCAACTCCTTTTCCAGTACCTTGCCGGACGTGGTGATAATTCTGTACCTGTAACAGGTACTCCTTTGTCCATCTCGCCAACACCCAGTATACACCCACGCCCAAAGACATGGGGCAAAATGACCATTATGTCCAAGCCCCTCAAATGAAACAACAACAACAATGGGTGGAATGTCCGAAGTGCAGCCCTGGATATAATTCGATTAGGCCTACTCGGCAACGCAGCTTAACTGCTTCAAGCTCTCGTGATATCCATCACGCTCTTTCTTTCGAAATACCAGTACTGTAATCTACTAAGTATAGGCCGGTCCCGTGGTGTTGTTCGAACTCGGAGGCCCCGGAGTTGATTCCCGGCTCCGTCAGAGATTTTAGAAACTGACGTGAGGGCTGGAACGGGGTGCAATCTCAGACTCGTGAAGACAATTGAGTTGCTGTCTGACAGAGAGACAGCGCTCCGGTCACGCGCTACCCCATAATCTGCAGACCAAATGGCTGAGCAGCGGTCGCTTGGCCCTTCATGGGCTGTAGTGCCACGGGTTTGGTTTAGTTTTTGGTAGTAAGTACAGTATAGACAATTGCCCAGTCTGCCATTAATAAATGTGGGTTCAACCTAAATATTCGGGAAGTGAATTTCAGATTCCACACATTGTTTCTCTTGTTAACCTTGACATTATTACATCCATAATGTTCACTGTGAGATGAGGTGATATACTGAGCACAAGGAAGTCCTTCAGCAATTCATTTGCACAACGTCTGCGAATACACGGAAGTGTCAACATTCGCAAGCACTTTCAGCTCTGGGTGTGCCCGCGGCTCACAGTTTGATCTTCCGTATTGCTCCTTCTACAGCCTTGAGGACGGCTTCTGACGTAATGGTTAGAGCGCTGCGCGGATAAACCAAACGTTATTCACATCCGGCCCGCATCCGCATGACTGTTATCCGCATCCGAACGTTTGTTTGAAATTTTCAGAATCCGCTGACATACAATAATATTCGTAATTTATTAGATAAAGCATTTATACATTTGAGAGCTGTTTCAATGCGGACACCCATAGGGTGAGCTACAAGTTCCGTTCAATTTCAAGTACTTCCAACTTTCGCTACCAGATGTCACTGATACCTAGTGGTGAAAGTTGGAACTTTGATAGAGCGTTTCAACGAAATCTAACCTAGAAATTTAGCTTCACACAAGTTTAGTCAGTGGAAGGACCTTTTACATGCCATAAATCTATGACATGGGACCGCCGGTTTTACTTCCCCTCCGAAGGAAGGCATACTGAAGGATTTTAACACTCTCAAAAAATCCGACGACTTCAGCCGGGTTCGAACCAGCTATCTTGTGCACAGCAGTTCAGCATGCTACCGACTACGCCACCGATTAGCGGTCACATAAATCTACACGCTTCCTTTATTTTATTCTCTTACCGTAGCCTACATAAAATTAATTTCTCTAAGTTACAAGAAACGCAGTTGTGTGTAGAACATGGACTACAGAAGGAACCTTAGCATGGTGAAAGTCTAATACAGCCTAATAAAGTTGGAACCATGCACTTCTATTGATTGATTGCTGCTGCTTTAAGGGGCGGAACAGCGAGGTCATCTGCCCCTTTTAATGCAGGTAAGTTGATACAAATTTAGATAATCTTAAATGTATAGGTGGATGCATACATTTGAAAAAAGCCGAAGTAATAATAAAACAAAAATGCAACTAATAATAATAATAAACAACAAATTACGGAAAAAATATATTCAGAATTCAAAAGAGAACGAAGTCTTTGTGTAGATTTACACTTGAAAATTTAGATAGCCCTCAAGTCGTCGGCTAATATAAGATCGTCTTGTGACTACAATGTACAGTGTATATTGTTAGAGCGTTACTTCTTCTAGCTTGACTTGTCTAAATGAATATCGCCCGGGTGCATGCACCAGCTCCTTCTCTTGTGTTCCTTCAGTACCACAAATGAGCTTGCTCAAGGAAAAGAAAAGTTTCTGTTGCAAGAAGGATTTCCCGTTAATCACCACGTGGTTGTAAACAGCCTTACAAATGATAAAAGAAAAGTCCCTCTATCACGATTCTGCACCCAATATTATTCGTAAGGCTTACCACGGTGGGTGAGTGGTTATCGTGTCGAACTACCAACCCCAAGCTTGCAGGTTCGCTCCTGGCCATGATAAGTGATTTTTGAAAGGCGACAAAAATCACGGTATGCATGTCATACGTTGTTGGCATGTTAAATAACCCATTTGAATTCAGTAGGCTGTGTTCATAATGGCAAAATTAATCTCGGGATTTTCCGCTAACACAAAAAGTTCCTCCTTTCTCTACTAGAAAGCGCTATAGTGTCAAGGAGCTTAGATATCTAACCTTGACTTTCAAAGCACTCCAAGGAGCGATAAAATTCGACATGCAAGCTGCCCTATGGGCGTCAATTAACAAAGCTTGCACCCGGCACTCGAGGCCATACGATATTATTATTATTTATTATTCGTAATGATACACCACAAAGGTAAGCCAGTAATGGGAAATTAATCCAATGTGTTCATGGATTCGACAAAAAGATTACACCCTTGACGAGAGCCAGTAAGCACGCACGAGTTAATAATGATTGAGTTTGGTGATTCATTTTCTGTTTTGCTATTTGCAACAAGAGAATGGATTTGCCAGAAAGCGCCACGATCGCTAAACAGTCGATTATTCCTATTCGAGAGTGATATGTTCCTATGGTAACACGAGCTAGGCTGTCAATACTACTAATGCCTTTGTAGGCTGTTTTGCTATTGAAAGTGCCATACGGTATGTATAATTTTATGGGAATATTGAGGCCAGAATGAAATTCAGTCATCCAACCCAGTTGTGTGTGTGTATTTTTAGCCTACTTTTCACATTTTGCAAAAATGAGGAAAAAGAAGACTTATGAATCGATCCGAGAAAATGTGTGTCTGTCTGTCCGGCTGTGTGTGTGTCCCTCCCTATCAACTCCTAAACGGCTGCAGCAATCGAAACCAAATTTAGTATGAGTAAAGATGTATACCAGAATATCTCAAGCCCATATTTGAAAATGATGTCAGTGCTACCAACTGCTGAAAAAACGCACTAGAAATTTGAGCTCCATGTTGGATATCATGGAAGGTATGCATGAGAGCTATTCCAAAATTGGCACACATGTAGATAATAGCCTACTATTTCAGTTTAATTTCCAGGAGGCCATACATGACAGTGCTGCCAAAATAATTTTTAAGCATTCTGATAAGCCCAATTTTTAAATGCATATAACTACTACACTATTAATTGGATTTCAACCAAATTTTGTATGTAATATGTGTACATAAACAGATATGACTGAGTGTATTCTTAAAAGCCACCAGGGCTGCAAACTGTTAATAATTGCTCTCTCTATTTTCTTCATCCAAATACCAATATATCTGAAAGTATGCAAGCCGACAGCTTTAAACTATGCACACGTATAGTACCTGACATTTTAGATTAATTTGGAGTAACTTATATACTTCAGTTCTACCAACATGATTCTAAGCCTGCTGATAGGACTAATTTTTAAATACATTTTTTTTTTATTTAGTCGATTTACCCTCTAGGTTGGTGGGTCCCACGGACTCAGCGAGGGAACTCACCACTACCGCCTCTATGGGCAGTGTCCTGGAGCTTGGAACATCTGGTCGGAGGGGATACAACTGGTGAGGTGTGATCAGCACCTCGCCCAGGCGGCCTCACCTGCAAAGCGAACAGGGGCCACATGAGGGAAGGGAGGAGGGGAAGAGTAGGATGGATAGGCAAGGAAGGGGGAAGGAGGCGGCCGTGGCCTTGAAGTAGGAACAATCCCGGCTTTTGCCCGAAGACGAAGTGGGAAACCACGGAAAACGACTTCGAGGATGGCTGAGGTGGGAATCGAACCCCCTCTACTCATTTGGGCCACCCGAGGCTGAGTAGACCCCGTTCCAGTCCTCATACCACTTTTCAAATTTCGTGGCAGAGCCGGGAATCGAACCCAGGACCTCCGGGGCGGCAGCTAATCATGCTAACTGCTACGCTACGGAGGCGACGCTAAATACATGTAACTTCTATACTATCAGTTGGATTTCAACCAAATTTCGTAAGTGCTATGTGTAACATAACAGATATGACTATAAGTATTCTTAAGAGCAATCAGGGCTGCCAACTGTTAATAAATGCTGTCTATATATTTTTACCCTAATATCAATATATCTGAAAGTATGCAAGCCAACAGCTCTATACTTAGCACACGTATAGCACCTGACACTCTAGATAATTTGGAGTAATTAATATAAGTCAGTGCTGCCAACATGATTCTATGCTTGCTGATTGGTCCAATTTGAAAATACTTGTAACTTCTATACTAACAAATGTATTTCATCCAAAATTGGCACAACAAGATATCATAATATATCCGATTATTTCTAACCAGCACACGCATGACATTGATGCCAACATGCTTTTACGCGTGCTGATAGATCCAATGTCTAACTGCATTTAACGTCCATTGGACTTCAATCAAATTTTGTATTCTGTACCTTAAGAGATGGAACTTGGAATATATTCAGTCACCAGGGCTGCCAACTGTAGTGCTCTATTAGGCTACATTATACCAGGAATATTTCGAACTAATTAGATATTTCGATATTACCAACTTAATTTCGTCATTAATCTAGATAGGTTCATATACTGTAGAATAATCATTGGCATGAAAAGTAGTTCGTCAAGGAACTTCTTTTTTTTTTTTTTTTTTTTAAATTAGACATGTGGTTTGCTCTAATTAAAAGATAGACTGATTGATGGAAACACTGTAGGTTTGGCAGTCTTTTGTAGAGCTATTTGTCTTGCAGATTTGGATCTGATGATGCTCGCATGATGAGCGAAACATGCCATCCCGTAGTTTTCTTCTTCGTCGTCGTCGTCTTCTTCTTCTTCTTCTTCTTCTTCTTCTTCTTCTTATTCTCCTTTAATATATAGGCTATATCTTAATCCCATGTAATTTATTTCAGGTTATTTTTCACATATTCCAGTAATTAGAATTATTTTGTGTCGACCGACTGAAAGTTACAATAATAACTGATGGAAATAATGTAGTCTGTAATAATACGTCGTATTGTCTATTATTATTGTTACGTGCCTCACTGGCATCGGGAGAGCGTGGGTTCGAACCCCACCTCGGCTGTCCTGAAAATGATTTTCCATTTTCACTACCATGAAAATGCAGGGATGGTTCCTTTCAACAGGTCCACGGCCGACTTCCTTCCAAAATCCCTTCCTCGACCCATCCTTAATTAGACCCAACTTAGCAGTCGCCTGGGCGATCAGCCTGTCACCTTTCCAGTTGTATCTGCTGATACAGTGTGTTCAGTTCCCAGACACTGCCCTTGCGACGGTAGAGGAATGATCTCACGCAGAGTCAGTGGGTGAAGACAATCTAGGAGGACAAGCAATTAAGTAATAAAGCCAATCTTATTTTGCTTATTTTTCACATATATTTTTAAAACGAGGCTGAGTGTTCCCCGTTCCAGTTCTCAGACCACAACTAAATTTCTTGGCAATCAGGGAATTGAACCCGGACCTCCGGGATGACAGCCAAGAATTCTAGCCGCTACACCATGAGGCGGTTATTTCTATAATTCTGTTTTGGTGAAGTTATGCGCCAGGTGAAATGCGATGCAGATGTCTTCTTCTTATAATTATTATTATTTTGATACTCAGAGGTGCAGTAAGGATGCGACCACCCGAATGTGAAGTAGGAGTTGGAAAGAGACGAGATTGGTAATTTAGTGACTTAATTACGGGTAATTGGTGTTGCATCACGCAGTGCCCTGAGGGAGAAGAAGATACCATCTTGGTGGTAAGTGATGCTCAAGTTCGTCTCCTTGGCCTACTTGTTGACTTGACAGGCTGAGATGCCAGCAGGTGCCACCATCAATTTGTCCAAGGTAGCTTTCCTCTCGCGCGTGCACGGCATACCATTAGGAGCTTCCTCCCGCGTGCATCACTTCTTGTTGGATAACAACAAGTACTTCGTAGGCATGTTTAAAGAGCCATATTACCACCAGAGATAAGATGTGGGTTCGATTCCAAGGCGAGAAAGTCGGAATTATTGAAGGGCAGGAAAATCCAAGGTACTCTGAGTCGTTCGATGTCCGCTCTTAAAATAACCTCTCACTTGGCGGTTAAATCCCGGCTATAGGTTACCCAGTTCCAGTTTCTCTGTCAGATGCTAGTGTAAACCGGAACGGCGAATTTGGAGGGTACATCCAGGGACATAGAGAGCGATTACGGGCCCTAGTTTAGGTCTTCTGGGCCGCTCCATTTTGATTCACCAGTCAATTTTGAAATTGACAAAAAAAAAACCGTGGAATTTAGCTTGCCCAACTGAATATTAATTTACTTTGTCTCTAGTTATTGAGCCACTCAATTCTTTTTCCTTTTATCTCATTTGTTGTTCGTTTACTTCAGACTGGCTGCGTGGCTCAGCGGTAACGTTCTCGCCTACTCAGCCCAAAGTTGCAGGATTGAATCCTGTCGCAGTCAGCTGGCATTTGAGGGTCCGAAAAATGCGAGGGACCCGTGCCAGTTAAAGATCCCCTTCGGGGAAAAATTTCGGCACCCTGGCATCTCTAAATGCTGCAGTAGTTAGTTGGTTGGTTGGTTCCTCAGTTTAGGGGCTGCGACAACGCGGTCAAGTAGCCCCGTATACTTTGGGTGTGTGTAAAATCTGTCTGATAACCGGTGTTAATTGTGATGGCTGTATTAGTGTGTGGATCTGTTTATTAAGTCAAGGAAGGACTGCAACTTAGAATTTCTCAAATAGTTCCTACTTTTGCCGCCAAACGCTAGCGTCAACGACTACTAGGCCTAGTTCAGAACTTAGCTGCTAGACGCCACCGCAGTCGGCTCTTGGCAACGAACGTAGAAACCTAAGAGCGTTGTTTACATTCTTAACCTATACAATTTAGCTTCACACAGGTGTAATTAGTGGAAGGTTCTTTAACATGCCATACATCTATGACATGGGACCGCCGGCTTTACTTCCCCTCCGAAGGAAGGCATAATGAGATATTTTTAACGCTCTTAAAATTCCGATGGCTTCGGCCGGTTTTGAACCCGCTATCCTGGGCAAAGAAGCTCAGCATGCTACCAACTACGCCACCGAAGCCGCCCTGCAGTAGTTAAAAGGGTCGTAAAACCAATAACATCATTATTATTATTACGGACCGGATTCTTAGGTTATTACCTATTCTTTTCCTTACTTCTAAATATAAAAAAATACTTCAATACTTTTCCGAATCACACTCAAAAGAGCCTAAATAATATGCGAATACAAAAAAAAAAAAAAACCTAATTACTGATTTGTTCCATTTATATTTCAATATTTAGTCCATAATTTTTAAAAGTAAACCACAAGACTGTTTTTATCCCTAGCTCTAGTTGATTGAGAGAAATCCTACCTGCCTGAAAATTTAAATACTTTCATCACTTTCCAGCTTATATCTTATTGTTTGATTATTTACTGTCAGGAAAGTGGAGATACATCTCTTATTGTTTCCTATATTATAAATAAATAAATTAATTAATTAATTAATTAAACATTCTTGGTTTTGTTGAATTTGAATAATTAACATCTTTAAGGAGAGCAAATATTGCCTAAAAGTGTTAAGTTCTCGGTGATAATTTGATAAATGACGTATCATTATGTAAAATATTTACAATCTCATTGCAATCAGATTTTCTACTAACAATTAGGCATTAATTTTAAGCCTTAATGCATTAGGCATTAAATAGGCATTAGGCATTAATTTTAAGCCTCTCAGGAGACAAAGAGAAAAGAATTTCAGCTTTGTGCAGTTTATGTAAACGTTTGCTACACTTTAAACATAGAAAAACATTAAAAAAATTGTTTTTGAAAACATGATAATTTTAAAACCTAAGTATCCGGCCCTACTCAATTGTTGGTCCTCACGAGGCCGAGTGCACCCCGTTCCAGCCGTCACCTCAGTTTCTACAATCCTTGACGGAGCCATGAATCGAACCCGGGGCCTCCGAGTGAGAGGCAGACGCGGTACCCCAATACCACGGGGCCGGCTCCAGAAAACTAGGGCTACTTTATATCTAGAAAAACGTTTTAGTGAGAAATTGGAATCAGAGAATTTTCCGGTTTTTAGAACATGCCAATACCATAGGATTCCTCTTCTTCCATTTGAAGCACCAGCATGCTAGTACATGGGGATAAATGACCAGGATGTCTAAGCCTCTCTAATGACACAACAACAACAAATTTACTGTAATCGGTAGCTGGCCACTCCCCGGTGAGGTACGACAAGAATGGGGTCAGCCTGGTAGGTGGCTCATCACAGTTAGATGCGGTGCCAGGTAGATCACGGTTAGTTATGAAAGTACAGTATATAGTGGTCGTTGAGCCGAGCGTGATCTCAGGTCGTGCTCCTCTCCCACGACAAGCCTCGTCTTACATCACACAGATTATGTTGGAAAGTTCCACAATATCAGCAATTAAAATCAGGCCACCGAGCAGCCAGCGTTGAGAAAAGACTATGAGCCGTACGGGCTTTTACTTTTCTTTTTACGGATACCTCCCCCCACATGGGAATTTGTTACCCATCCCACTGCAATAAAACACTATTAAAGATCTTATCTTGGACATTCCTTGTCCTCCTGAACCTGCTTTATAAGTGGTCGATTGAAAATAAACTGAAAATAAATACAAGAATATGTCAACCCAAAACAACAACCCCTGGCACTACACAGCACATGAAGGGCCTAGGCCGACCAAGCGACCACTGCCCAGCCATTTGGCCTACAGATATTGAGGTGACGAGCAATCAGCGCATCGGGTCCCCTCGACCGTTAATCTTGGTTTTCATGATCGGGGCGCTGCCTCATTGTCAGACAGCTACTCAATTGTCCTTACGAGGCTGAGTGCAGCCCGTTCCAACCCTCACGTCAGTTTTAAAATCCCTGACGGAGCCGGGTATCCAACCCGGGGCCTCCGGGTGAGAGACAGGCGCGCTACCCCAACATCACGGGGCCGGCACAAGAATATGTAGTCTCATAAAAATAGGGAAGGCAAGATTTCCAATATAACATTGTCTCGGAAATACTTGCAGAAGAAGATTCGTGCAATTATTTGGGTGTTCACGTAAGGAATGATCTGAGAGGGAGTAGTCCTAAAGCTACCAAATCACTGTACTTTGTTGTACTGAGGGTATTAAAAGGAAGTAGTAACTCTGCTAAGAAATTGTCACTTGTAAGACCCTAAGCGTACCGACAGGGTACCCCCCCGAAAAAAAAAACAACAACATTTGTTTACCCGAATCCCTATATTGTCCCATCTCATCACCATCTTCATTCCCTCTTTTCCAGCTGACACTGGGTGAGGGCAAATATGGTTCCTCTCCACTTTGTTCTGTCGTTCCACCATTCCTCTTCCGACACAGTGTTCCAATCCAGGTTCCGTTTTCTAATGCTATACTTCACCGAGTCCATCCAACGCATTCTTGGTCTTCCTCGTCCTCTCTTCCCTGTCATCCGTCGTTCCAGTGCTCGTCTTGGTAGCCTTACTTCATTTATCCGTTTGACATGTCCAAACCCTCTCAATCTGATTTGCTCCAGTTTGTCATTTAGTTTCTGTACTCCCAGTTCTTTCCGTATATCTTCATTTCTCACTCTGTCTCTCCTCGTTTTCTGGACCATACTTCTCAGGAATCTCATCTCAGCTGCCTGTACTCTGCTCTCATCCCTCTTAGTCATTGTCTAAGTTTCTGCTGCATATGTCATTGTAGGAACATAACATGCTTTGTACATAACTTCTTTAGCCTTAATTGGTGTATCCTTGTACCATATTTGTCCCATCTATCACCTAGTAAATACTGACAGCGGTGGCTATGTTCGCTAAAGCGCAGCGTTAGGTCATGGAGCCAAGCTGTCAGCTGGCTCGGTAGACGCGTAGGCTCGAGCCCCGCCGTCGGCCGGCCTTGAAATGGTTTTCCGTGGTTACCCCATTTTCAACACCAGGCAAATGCTGGGACAGTACCTTCTGACAGGCCACGACCGCTTCCTTCCACATCCTTGCCTAGTTTCATTCATTCATCTTCATCCGTTCCATCTCTCATCCCAGCGCGCAGGTTGCCCACGAACGTCGACTAGAAAGACCTGCATTCGGCCTCTCAGGAAAAAAGAACCTGGTAAATGTTTTACACTACCGCCAGTGGGTTTTCTTTACTCCTGTTATTTGAAATGTGATCACGTTCTTCACTTGGTAAATGCCCTTTTACTCGCACTCTACCCGAAAATGTAGTAACTTCGTTTTGTTCGTTTGGCGCTAGTTTGGATTATGGACAAACGTGGAAGTAATGTGATTAAACTTGTGTTTCTTTCTAATTTGCAAACATCATAGTGTGATTGAACTATGCTAAACCGTGAGTTTAGTGTTCCTCAGAAGGAGCCCACTTCGTTTGTCGTGTACATTTAACTTAGTTAATAGTAAGGCTTGTATCATACAATATCATACAAGGCCAAAATCCGACACTATAACTCAGTCATAAAACCAGAAGGATTGTACGCTTCAGAATGTCTAATTTTAAATAAAAAAAGGGGAGTTGCAATAACTCGAGAAAAAGGAAAGGAAGATTCTGAGGAAAATTCTGGGACCTCAGAAGACTTCTGATGGAACTTGGAACAAGAGGAAAAACGAGGAGCTCTACAAGTGTTCTGAAAAGATCACGGACACAATGCGGAAAAGAAGACTGAAATTCTATGGACACCTGGTAAGATTGGACGAGAACCGACTAACCAAAAAATATCTTCAAATACGGTACATCATGGGATTAAAGGCCACCTCTAAGTGGGTAGAAGAGGTCAAGAGGGATGCAGCAGAATTTGGAATTACTCCAGAGTTGATCCACAATAGAAGTGAGTTTAGAAGAAAGGTAGACAGTTTAGAATCATTTGAAGAGAAACCCATCACAAAGAGACTCGTGAGGATCATTTCCGAGGAGGAGAGAAAGATAAGGAGCGAAAGAATGAAGAAAAGAGAAGGAAGGCCAAGAAGCCTTAAGTTCTATGCGGTCCATAGTTGGCCAAATTCGAAAGAAGAAGAAGAAGAAGAAGAAGTAGGCTTGTATGAAGATAGCCAGATTGTGAGAGTCAATAGTAATGGCAGTAAGAACATGGAGCGCAAAACATTATGTTTCTTACACAGCATATCAGAAGCAGCCACTTATGGACATGTTGATACCAATGCATCATTTCAGTTTAAATAGGCTATTTAGTTACTTATTTTCATGTTGTTTTTCCTAATTTTGAATATTTTCAATACTGTTTGCAATTTCGCTTATTGTGCTGGAAAGAATAATTAAAATAGTTTTCATGCAACGAGAATGTTTCTTTTATGAACAGTAATCGAAATATCATTTTAATAATGTACACATCTATGAATACCCATCCCCCCCCCCTCCCCAGAGAGAAATACGCAACTGGTTATAGCTAAATTCCAGGGAGTCCTTCGTAGCCCAGTGGTTCGTTTTGGTGGAGCATGTCGCTCAGCCCACGTCATCTTCGGAGCCGACGTTTACCTGTCACATCGGTGGTATGTCGGTTATTTACAATGGTATCGTTTGTCCAGTCACGAAATCCCTTAATTGGAAAAATGTATCGAAGTGTAGAATTGTATATGGCAAGACTTAAAATGGTTGTTGATGGCTCTAGCGAAGTATATTCATACAGTGTACATAATTTTAGAAATGGGTTTAGATAGCCTCTCTTCAGGAGGACTTAATTTGAAGTTCAAGGTTTGAAAATGAGTCCCCCATCGGAACTTAAAAAACCCAAATCCCCTCCAATCCGGGCAGGTATGTTAATCCAAATTGAGGAAGGTCTGTTGTCCATTCGTAGTGCAGTTAGTAAATGAATCATTTGAGGTCAGTGCTATACAAACAGAGTTGTTAGGTTGTTGTTTGAGAGCAAATGCTAAACCACTCAGGGCTGTCCACGGAAGGCCACTGCGCTCCAGCAGGTCAATGCTGAGTGCAACTTTCTACAGCCATTGGATATTCCACACGTAGGCTACACTGTATAAGAGTTATACAGCTCCAGCCAACCCTGTAAAAGAGAAATTACTTCTGCTTTCTTTCCTGTGTAAACATCACACTGGACTTTCTTCGACAGTTATTGCTTTACAAGACACGTAGATTGCTACAAAATAGCAGAGTGTCGTATGCACTGATAATAGGGCTCAGCCTGGTTGGGTTCGATGGAGCAGGGACTTTTACCAGGCTATAAAAAAAGAAAGTCAAGATTTGTACTGTTTGTGGCACGTACTAAAAAGGGGTGGCCTGCGACCATCTCTTGATGGCACACACTAGCGCTAGCGTTCTTGGCTGACCCCTAAGGTTCGAGTTTGATTCCCGGCTCTGCCAAGATAATGTTATTTATTTTACATTCCTTTTAACTACTGCGGATTTTAGAGACGCCGAGGTGCTGGAATGTTGCCCCGAAGGGGATCTTTAACGTGACAGTAAATCTACTGACAAAGCTCCCTCGTATTTATGCACTTTCAAATGACGGCTGACTGCGCCAGGATTTGATCCTGCAACCTTGGGAACAGCAAGCGAGAACGTAACCGCTGAAGCACGCAGGCAGCCGCTCTGCCAAGAAATTTTAGTTTTGGTATGAGGGCTGGAAAAGTTAGGAACCATCCCGGAATTCGACTGAAGTAGAAGCGGGAAACCACGGAAAACCACTTCCAAGATGACTGGATTGGGAATCGAAGCCACCTCTACTCGGTTTTGCCTTACGAGGCTGAGTGTACCCCATTCTAGCCCTCAGACAAGAATTACATTTCTTGGAAGAGCAGGGAGTTGAACCTTGACCTCCAGGTGGTGGTCACAAAATATTGAAGGATGCATGTTGTTGTTAAATCATTTTAGAGTCTTAGGACATCTTGGTATTTTGCCCCGTATACTTGGGTGTGTGTTGAACTTGTCTGATAACCTGTGTTTCTCTGATGAATGAAAATCCACAGCCTGCTTCCAGTCTCCGACCGGGTCAGGAATGGAATGACTGAAGCCCCTATCTAGCGGCGAGGATATGAACTATGCCGGCTGCCGAGGCCTGACGCACTCCTCTGGGGCAATGATTAAATGAATGACAGATGAAATGAAATGATAGTGGAGAGTGTTGCTGGAATGAAATTTTGACCGGGAAAACCGGAGTACCCGGTGAAAAACCTGTCTGCCTCCGTTTTGTCCAGCACAGATCTCACATGGAGTGACCGGGATTTGAACCATGGACCCAGAGGTGAGAGGCCGGCGTGCTGCCGCCTAAGCCACGGAGGCTTGGTGTGTGTTTCTCTGATGACGGTAGTAATATGTGTAGCTGTTTTAGAGGTAAAGTGGGGATAGGTGCCCATGTTGAGTACACCGGTTCTTGTTCGATCACCGAAGTTAAGCAACATCGGGCGTGGTCAGTACTTGGAGGGGAGACCGCATGGGAACACCACGTGCTGTTGGCGGTTGGCAGTACGTGTAGCTGTATTAGAGGTAGTGGGGGTAGGTGCCCATGTTGAGTACACCAGTTCTCGTTCGATCACCGCAGTTAAGTAACATCGGGGGTGGTCAGTACTTGGAGGGGATACCGTCTGGGAACACCATGTGCTGTTGGCGGTTGGCAGTATCTGTAGCTGTTTTAGAGGTAAAGTGGGGGTAGGTGCCCCGGGACTTGAAATAAGGTACCATCACGGCATTTGCGTGGAGAGAATATGGCAAACCCCGGGGGAAAACTACATTCAAGATGGTCGCTGTTAGCAGTGGAATTCGAACTCCAATCTCCGAACTTGCTGCAGCGCCTCATCGCGGTCGTGACGCGCACAGCTACGCCGTAGAGTACCCAGAATATGCTAGGTTGAAATGGAAACACAACGATAGGCCTAAATTGATCTAGACAAGGGGCAATGTTGTTATTACCGGACATCCAATACCATGGCCAAGAATGAGTAAATTTTTCTTCTACTAATCAGTTCTGTCTGTATCAGCAGAGGATTCACACGACCTGTTCCTACTTCACTCACTGTAATTGTGCGCTACTATGCGCCTCCATTCCTTCCCAGTTCGCCGCAAACATGACACTAAACGTTAAACGTGGGCATGGGGTTTTAATTTATACCGATAACTCAGTTACCTACATGCAACATTTGAACGGAATCAGAATGTAACACTTCGAAGACTTTCCTTGTTAGTGGACGAATATTTGTGTTGTTGATAATAATGGTAAGTACCAGTTATATTATATCCATAGTCGGGGACATGCAAGCAATTATTCGTTGACATCCCACATCAGTCGCTATGAGTAAAGCCCTGCACGGATAACAGCAAAATATTTCGCCATGCGGATATAGTTTGCATGGCCTTGCGGATAGCGGATAAGCTGCAGATAATGCTTGGAGTAAATTTGCGGGTAGTTTTTAGAATACAATTTGAACTTGTTGAATGTCATTACTAAGGCCCGGATGTTTATGAGATATCATATTTTTCCGTTATGTTTTTATCATGACAAATGAAAGATGGTGATTTAAGCTAATCTCATTCAAATTATGTCGTTAAGCATAATTAACACTCCCAACTGTAAAGGGTTGCAATTCTGGCTGTATAACATTCATTTTAAATATAGCACATGACACACATAGCCTAGGGGAACGACTTTCTCCTCAAATGTCTGACTGTGTTGCTTCAATACGGTACTTTATCTATTTACAAATATTATTGCAATGCCAGTAGATTCGAATAACACACGTGCGGATGCGGATAACAGTCGTGCGGATAAGAGGGCTCTAACTATGCGGTGTATGAATGACTCACTGTTACGAAATAATCTTTGTCAATATCACTGCAAAAATCACGAAGAAAAGGAACAAAAATATGACATTTATGTTCGACGGTGTCGAAATGTAAACATTATGTGTCAGAAAACTGTATCATAATGAGGCTCATTATGATACAGTTTCTCCCACCAATCAGAGCTCAAGAAACAGTTCTGTGACCAATTAGGTAAGGATACCTTCGCTCATGCGCTCAAAATCCTACATATTTCTGTGTTAGCAAGCAAAGTGAATGGTCTCTGCTTTTGGAGTGCCTTGACCCACGCATGCGCTCTGTTCAGTCAGCAAAGTCAGCGCGCCCTGTTCACTAACTGAATCCCGCACATATTTATGAATATTTATGTTAAAACATATAATAAAGTTATAATTATCGTCGAACATAAACAGTCGTATGCAACTCGCCTATAATGGTAATTAAGACACTCGTGTCTTAATTATTGCCATTATAGGCTCGTTGCATAATGTACTATTTCACCACGGGCTTGGCGGACATGGTGAATTACATTTTAAAGTCGCACCCCGGAATCTGGCTACGCCCCTGAGCTTAACTTATTTGAGACATATACATGGCCAGTGAATATCTACTCTTGGAACGACCATGACTGTTGCGTAAGACTCGAAAATGTGACTACTGTTGGGATTCGAATCTGAATCTCCTGCTGTCCGGCCAGGTGCGTTTAGTCACTTGTTCCAATATGGGCAAACCTCAACTATGAACATACTGTATTTCCAAGTTTTAGAGCCCTGAGGAGATATCGTAGAATTGACCATGATCTCCCAACAGGACTACAGCGACCTGTGCGTCACAATCGAAATGATAGGAATGACTGTGTGTATATCACTCACTCTGACTGCATTTCTGTGGCACGGGAAGCGACAGGAAACGACCGGTCTTCTGAGCACCAGGGCGCGCCTCGCTGATGGCTGGTGAGCCAACTGTGAGGGCACAGACTAGCAGCACCAGACATGGCACTACGAGGATCATCTGAAACAAACACAAGGAGATAATGAGGCCATCTTCTAGTATAAACTACTACACAAGGATATAGTCAACATCGGGGGCGGATCTAGGGGAAGGCGAGGAGGGCGACCGCCCAGGGCCCCGCGGTCCAGGGGCACCCACGCCATGGATTTTCTTAAATTTAATTAATTACTTAATTAATTAATTATACTTTTCAAACTAATTTATAATTCATATTCCTTTTTTCAGTGCAGCTATGACCTCCCGTGACCGATTAGCAAGTTTAGATTTCAGTGAAATAATAGAAGACTTCAGCTGGGAAAAAAGTCACAAAGTAATATTTTAATATTTCATAGTTTACATAACCTTCCTCAAGGGGACTTAAATGTTTCTTTCATATTATTAAAACAATGTACTGTAGTGTATACAAAATATTGTAACTATTCTTTATTTCTTCTTCTTCTTCTTCTTCTTCTTCTTCTTCTTCTTCTTCTTCTCTCCGATGAGGCCTGCTAGGGACCACGTGCCAATTTTAATTATTCACACTTTGTTGTTTTCTCTTCCGTTCCCTCCAGTACTCCTTCATCCGTTCACTATGCTGCTTCTTTCTGTCCTCGGACCACTTCGCACCAGGTTTCTTTGGCAATCTTCCTTGGAATCCTTTCATACTTAATACCCTTTTTTCTAAAGATCTTTGATATTTTTTTTATTTCCTGTTGTTGTGGTCCCCACCTTATAATATCGCCCAGGGCCCCGCAAGGCCAGGATCCGCCACTGGTCAACATACAGAGTAAGATTGCTGCAGATATTCACGTCGACACTATGTGAACTGCCGTAAGAAACATCAAAAGTAGCCTGTAAAATATTGCAATGTATATTTGTGATAATTTCTATTTGTGTTTGATTGACTGAATATGTGGATGAATGAATGCTTGATTAATTGTTTGAACTGAAGTAATGCACTGTACGTAATGTTATGTTCATAATGTATTTTGAATGTGATTACCCCCTTTTTGTACGTCATTATTACATTGCCACATGTGGATTCTGTCTGACAATAAAGATTACATACATACACACATACAATGTTTTAACATGGATATATTTTAGGCCTAGGGGTCCCATTTGTGATTAGCTTGGACAAAAAATCTGACAACTAGTTACTATGGCAACAAGAGACAGGCAGATTTAGATCCCAGTTGTTGAAGCGTGTTACCTCGAAAGCGGCTACATCGACAATTTTCCGACAACTACTTACCATGGCAACACGAAGAGGCAGATTTAGATCCCAGTTGTGGAAGCGGTTACATAGACACATTTCCGACAACTAGTTACCATGGCAACAAGAGCAAGAAGATTTATTAGATCCCAGTTGTTGAAGCGGCTATATCGACAAATTTCCGACAACTTGTTACCATGGCAACAATAGCAAGCAGACCTAGATCCCAGTTGTTGAAGCCTGCGCGATACCCATAATACGAATAAAACCACACCGTTGTTGTTGTTGATTGTTTTAGGGGCTTTGCGACATCGGGATTCCAAACTACAGCTCTCCATTACAGTCGTAAAGCGTGACTTAACACACTCGGCTACGATGTTGAGTCATATGCGACAGGCTGGTTTAATCACTAGTGTTGAGAAAATATCATATACACACTTGTTCAACTCGTGTAATTGTGATCGGTGCATGGCCGAAGTTCAACAAGTAAGAGAAATGTCAACACAGTATTGCTGCTCTTTGGAACTTTCTAACCGTTTTGGTAAATTAGTGAACTGTGTCGCAATAGTTGTGACGGAAACGTGAAGTTACGTCCTAGCTTCGAGCACATTCCATGACACGCAGCAGTGGGTCTGATCCTCTGGCGATTGTAGAAGCGAGAAAGTTCCATACAATAGAATATCATATTCTTCTCTTGTAGAGAAATGTTATGAGTGGAGTTTGTGGCTTATTGCTTCTATTAACAAACCGGGGTAAAATTACATGTGATTTAAATATATACTGTACTTGTTATGGATTACAGAAGAGGTCATAGGATGGCATGTTTCGCTCGTCAAGTGAGCATCGTCAGATTAAAATGTACAAGACAAAATAACTCTACAAAACACTACCAACCCCACAATGCCACCCAAAAATGGACGATGCCCTCCAAAAACAGAAGAGCACGGCGAAAACTTTGAAAGTGTGGCAACTGTTACTGATAATGGCATAAATAACTATCCCTCCCTATATTATTCTGCTAAGGTCCCATTCCAGTTTTGTACCGAAAATAAGGTCCCATTTACACCAACCTACACATATGGGGTACCTACAGGTTCAGCATAACCCAATGCGTAAGCGAAACGCACTCACTTACTCTTTAAATGCCTCACAATTAAATAAATACCTTAAAACATGTATATTTACAATGAAATAATGAAAAAATGCAACACGGCAAACATGGTAACAGAATCTCACAGGTCCATCTATTTCTGTAAGACGCTATGCAATTCCAATTATTACATTACTGTGAAAGTTTCCAGACGGTTATAAGGTTATCACGGAACCAAATTAAGCTGTAAAATTCATCAATACATACAGTATAATGCGCTTAAGGGGGTCAAGGGACACTCTAGAACTTTTTCACGCTATTTTCACGTGTGAGTGTGGTACGAAAGGTCTTTTTCACCCGACTATAAAGGGTCCCCGAAAACCACATTTAAAGGCCCTTAAATTAACAGTGTCTGTGATATACCCAGAAAACTAACTTCGCTCTGATAGGCCTATACCTATGAAGGAATGACAAACCCCTAACCACTGCACCAGTAGCTGAATTGATAAAGTCTGATTATTCATACCAAGGATAAATCAGTCATAGCATTCATGATTGAGATTTTGCTAAGTGTACTCTTTACAACTAGAATATACGCGGGCGATGCCGCGACGGGTAATGCTAGTTTATTTTAATATCCATAAGGTTGCAAGACTGAGAAATGACGATAAATACTAAAGCATTAAGGGCCAGAAAGTACACTAGTTATTTTAACATCCACAAGGTGGCAAGACTGAGAAATGACTACAAATTATAAAGCATTAAGGGCCTGAATAAAGAACTAATTACTTATTTGTAGATATTCTTTTTTTCGGATGCTCAATGCTTTAGTAATTATCAGTAATAATTGCCACACTTTCTAAGTTTTTTCCGTGCTTTTAAATATTGAAGGGCAGAGACAGTTTGTGGGATTGTTAGTGTTTTGTAAAGCTGTTTTGTCTTGTACATTTTGATCTGACGATGCTCACTTGACGAGCGAAACATGCCATCCTATGACCTCTTCTGTAATCCATAACAAGTATAGTTTATATTTAAATCACATGTAATTTTACCCCGGTTTGTTAATATCAGACTGCCCTAATTCCGAAATTCAAAACTCCTGTGCTTACAACGACCATTATGAATATTATTTCTCGTGCATTTACCGCAATCACTCCATTAAAAAAAACCAAAGATGGACCTCGTTTCCTTCCCTGGGGTACCTATCCCAAAATTTATAGCTTATTGATAACAATTAGAAACATTATAAAGTCACCAGAATAACACAGATTATCAGTCAAATACCATACACATACAATTCCACGAGGATAGTGATCAAAGAGGTCTCACTGACAACAACAACAACAACAACAACAACAACAACAACAAAAACAACAACAACAACAACAACAACAACAACAACAAAATGAAGGTACTCACTAACTAGTAAATGAGTAATTCAACAGCTGTGTTGTTGTTGTTGTTTTTGTTGTTAATTCGTATTAGGAGTTCGGGCATCTTTCGTCCTCAGCCCCGTGTAGTTGTGTGTTGAATTCGTCTGATAACCTGTATTTACGTGATGACTGTAGTAGTGTGTGTAACAGTATTAGGGACAGGGATAGATCAGGTGACCCGGGACTTGATACAAGGTACGATCCTGGCATTTGTCTGGAGGGAGTGTGGAAAAACCCGGGGAAAGACCACACTTAGGATTACCGCTGTCAGCACCGGGATTCGAAGCTCCGACCTCTTTAGTTTGTGCAGCTCCCCATTGAAGTAGTGATGAGCGATGTAACGTGCATGGCTACGCTGCGGGTCCTCGTGGTGTCGAAGCTAGCGTTACTGACAACCATACCAGAGTCCCGGGTTCAATTGCTTGCTCTGATAATAATGTTATTTCTGGTCTGTGGGCTGCAAAAGGGTACACTCAGCCTCGTGAGGCAAAATTGAGAAGAGTTTGGTTCGATTCCCACCTCAGCCATCCTAGAAGTGCTTTTTCGGCGAACCGGGTTATTAAGTCCTGTGGCTTATGATCGCGATGTTAACAGACACCAGACACCACAGTACCACGGGTTGTCTAACAGGTTGTACAATCACTCAAGTACATGGTGCAGATAACCACGGTGTCGCAAGCCACTTCATCTAACTTGTGTGATGCTCGCTAGGAGGTCATGCTTATGGATTACCGAGCACGCAGTGAATGTCCTTCAAACAAACAGCTGACTGACTGTCATTAACCTCACAATGCAATAATAAACGATGATGTAATACAAACACACTTCTCACGGTTCCGGAGAGAAACACGATGTTGCAACCATTTTACGGATTGTTATCGGAAAGTTCATCTGAAATATGGCAAACGATCTCGCAAGAAGATATGGAGGTATACTTTCTATAGAGGCTCATGAATATTTTTCTTTTTCCCACTATGAAACACTTCTGATTACGAGTTCTGTATGTAATCGTTGCGAGGTAGTGGAGATCAGCCATCAAGAGTGGGTGATTCAATACGAGTTGTTGTTGTTGCTTCATACTCAGGCTTGCGACATTGCTGTTATAAGCTCCATGTTATTGAGTGTGTACGTAATCTGTCTAATAACCTGTGTTGTTGAAGTGTCAGACCATCTCTTCATGTAGTGGCTAGAATTCGGTGTCTTCCCGTTTACGACGATCATGAAGTGATTATTAAGTGTCCCATTTGTGCCGAGCTATAAATTCTGATAGTCCTGAGTATACCGTTAGCGGCGGAATGTTGCCTTAAGCTCCCAGTATGGTGGGGAAACCCCTGCCCGAGAATGCAGTCAGTATGGTGGGACGCATTTGCTTTGATAACTTGTGACTAACTTAGGTTCAGTCCGGTTCATATTCTGTCTGTGACTAACTTAGGTTCAGTCCGGTTCATATTCTGTCTGTGACTAACTTAGGTTCAGTCCGGTTCATAATCTGTCTGTAACTAACTTAGGTTCAGTCCGGTTCATAATCTGTCTGTGACTAACTTAGGTTCAGTTCGGTTCATAATCTGTCTGTGATTAACTTAGGTTCAGTCCGGTTCATAATCTGTCTGTGACTAACTGAGGTTTAGTCTGGTTCATATTCTATCGGTGACTAACTGAGGTTCAGTCCGGTTCATAATCTGTCTGTAACTAACTTAGGTTCAGTTCGGTTCATAATCTGTCTGTGACTAACTGAGGTTCAGTTCGGTTCATAATCTGTCTGTAACTAACTTAGGTTCAGTCCGGTTCTTAATCTGTCTGTGACTAACTTAGGTTCAGTTCGGTTCATAATCTGTCTGTGACTTAACTTAGGTTAAGTCCAGTTCATATTCCGTCTGTGTATAACTTAGGTTCAGTCCAGTTCATACTCTGTCTGTGTATAACTTAGATTCAGTCCGGTTAATTGTGGAGTTTATTTCAACTAAGAGAGCCACAGTAAATATTGCCTTATAAATGAGGGATATAGCTATTAGCGACTAATGCAAAACAAAGACGGAGTAATGATGTGAATGTGTGTCAACGAAGAAAGAATAATAATATTAGTTCTATTGGTTTTGCGTCCTTTTTAACAACTGCGGCTTTTAGAGACCCCCCCCCCTCCCAGGGGCTCACATCTAGTGGGACGTGGGTTGGCGACCACGGGACCCCAGCTGAGTCCGGCATTGCTTCCACTTACTTGTGCCGGGCTTCTCTCCGTCTTCTTTCCTGTCGACCTCCCTTGTCAACTCTTGTCTTTTCCGACCCCGACGGTATTAGGGTATCTGAGGCCTAGGGAGTCTTTCACTTTCCCGCCTTAATTGGCCCTTGTCTCATCTTTCCTGATACCCTCATTCTTCGAGGGGTCAGCCTTCTTTTTCTTTTCATGTTATCTCCTGCCTTGTGCACAAGGACCTCAAGGAGGCAGGGTGTGTGTAGCCCTACCACTTTTGGGGCACCCTGGATAGTGATACACCCTTAAGGGCTCACGGCTGGTGAGTTTGGGAGTTGGCAACCCCGAGGGATTCCTGAGCTGTCCGTTTTGTCCCGTTTATCCTCTGAACTTGGGGCGGACCCTCTTCTCTTTCCCTTTCCTATCTGCCTTTCATGGCTCTCCTTCCTTCCAAGTCCCTCAGTCCTCATTCTTCCAGGATTGAGGGCATTTCTTTTCTTCCTGTCCATTATTTGCCTTATCCTTTATTTGTTTACCATTTCTTCTTCTAGTATGTTAGTTTGTAGTTAGTATTAATTATAGTTCATTCTCATCTCATGTTTCACTATCACCCGAAGCATTACGGGCCGATAACCTAGATGTTAGGCCCCTTAAAACAACAATTATCATCATCATTATTTTAGAGATGCCGGGGTGCTGGAATTTTGCCCCGAAGGGGATCATTAACCTGCCAGTAACCTGCGCACCCTCAAATGCCAACTTGCTGCGCCAGAATTCGATCCTGCGACCTTGGGAACAGCATGCGAGAACGTTACCGCTCAGTCACGTCAGCCAGTCAACGAAAAAAGAGGAATCAAATGCAGTGGTAAACGTGTTAATAAACATTTTAAACTCGCAGTGCTGCTCAGGTAGTCTATCAATATTACTCGCTTCATCAAAGCTTCACATCGTATGTTACTTAAATACGCGGTGGTATTCCTTTGTACGCTAATGGCACTGTGACTCAACTGTCAAAACTACCTATAGGTCTGCCCTCCTTAGGAGGTTGCTCGTCGCTAACTCCACTGCTAGCATGCTGAGCTTCTATGCCCAAGATAGCGGGTTCAAACCCGGCCGAAGCCGTCGGATTTTTTAAGAGCGTTAAAATCCCTCAGTATGCCTTCCTTCGGAGGAGAAGTAAAGCCGACGGTCCCATGTCATAGATTTATGGCATGTTAAAGAACCTTCCACTAATTACACCTGTGTGAAGCTAAATTGTATAGGCTAAGAATGTAAACAACGCTCTTATGATCCTACGTTCGTTGCCAAGAGCCGACTGCGGTGGCGTCTAGTAGCCAAGTTCTGAACTACGCCTAGTGGTCGTTGACGGTGGCGTTTGGTGGCAAAAGTAGGAACTATTTGAAAAATTCAAAGTTGCAGTCCTTACTTGAATTAAAAAACAGATACACACACTAATACAGCCATCACAATTAACACCGGTTATCAGACACATTCTACACACACCCAAAGTACACGGGGCTACATGACCGCGTTGTCGCAGTCCCTAAACTGAGGAACCAACCAACCAACCAACCAACGCTACTGCAACTAGAATTCTTGGCTGTCACCCCCGAGGTCTGGATTTCATCCCCGGCTATGTCAAGAAATTTATTTCCTCTCTAAGGGGTGGAACAGGGTACACTCAGCCTTGTGAGGCAGAACATAGAAGAGGTGAACTCGATTCCAGACAAATGCTGGGATGGTTTCTAACTTACAGCCACTACCACTTCCTTCGAAATCCAATGACAATGATATCCAAATGCATTGTAATTAGTTTTTATTGATTCAGGTAAGAAGTTTTTAGTTTTACGTGACCGTTAATCATGCGATCATGAGGTACGGGACCTCCTTTTTACGTGGAATCTGAACCACAGGACATGGCATTTCACTTCGAAAATCTCACTTGCTTTGATCGGGAATCGAACCCGGACCACCTTGGTGAGAGGCCAACAGCTTGATCGCTGCGCCACCACGCCCCGCTTTTATTGATTCATTTAGGGGCTCTACAATTTCATGGTCTTGTAACCCCGTGTAGGCTACTTGGGTGTGTGTAGTATTTGTCTGATAACCTGTGTCACTGTGATGTCTGTACTAGTGTGTGTATTTATAATCGACGCAGGATTTGGGTGGGAAGCGGC
This sequence comes from Meconema thalassinum, assembly GCA_946902985.2. NCBI lineage: Eukaryota > Metazoa > Arthropoda > Insecta > Orthoptera > Tettigoniidae > Meconema > Meconema thalassinum. The sequence goes on from OX336393.1 coordinate 253,469,811, forward strand.
TGTGACCTTACTTTTGGTCCCATCCCCGCGTTAGCCAGGAGTAGAAGTGAGAAATCACGGAGATTCACTAGTAGGATGGCTGAGGAGGGAATCGAACCCACCTCTTCTCAAGACTGAGTGTACCCCGTTTCAGCCCTCAAACCAGAATTAAATTACTTGGCTGAGCAGGGAGTCAAACTCGGAAATCAGGGATGTCAGCCAAGAATGCTAGGCACTGCGTCACGAGGGGGTCTTGTGTTGCAATTCGAGTTAGGATGTCGAAAGAGGCAATCGTGGCCTAAGTTAGACATCACACCAGTATTTACCTGGAATAAACGTGGGGAACCACGAAAAATACACTTCTAGGATGATTATTGTGTAAGATTTTAAAATGTTATCTCAGTCGGTATTCGAACCCAAGTCTTCTGATCACCCGTGAGGCGCGTTTATCCACTTACACTAATGCGGCCTCGCCTCGACTAGGATGCATTTCCATGTCTTAGATGAAGGTAGCGCTGTGGGATGGCATTCTTCTTTGTTTAGAGTGCCATATTCCCTCCAGGGACGTAGGCGACCTGAATTAGAGCCTTTGGCTTCGTCAAGGGATCACTAACCAGGCGTCCCGAGCCGGAGTTTACGTGTGGTAGGGTGGCCAGTTCCTTCCCACTCCTCCTCCTGCAATAACAACCGGCAGGTTCCCATTTCGCATCAGGAGGCTGGGAGACCCCGAACCAGACCATACCAAGACTTTTAAATTATTGGCAGAGCCGGGGATCGAACCTGGAACCTCGGGGAGTGCTAGCCACTGCGCCACGAGGTGGTTGATGGCTTCCTGGATTTTTGAACTCACAGATGACACAAGAGCCATGTGCACCATGGCTAGAACTTGACTACATTTTCTAAGATGGCTGGGGTAGCAACTCTTATCGACCGATCTCTGGAGGCTGAATGAGTCCATTCCAGTCCTCAGAGCAGAATAGTATTTCATGTCCGATTCAGGAATTGAACCCAGGGCCTTGGGGAGGGGTAGGAGCCTCCATACAAACCTCTAGACCTCGAAAGGCAGCATCGAATTTGACAGGAAAGAAAAGGAATGCAAAAACAATAGCAATTAGCCAACAGTTAATTGTCTCGTTGAATATACCGTATATTAAATAGTGAGGAAAGCGTAAAGGAGGAGGGTGCCGGGAATTTGTCAACCAGTTGTGTACTCCATTGGCTACCGATAAGCTAGACGTGGCCAATGAATGTGCTCTGTTACGTCACTAATCCTTCCATCTCGTATGGAAAGTGTAGGAACACAGACTATTTCTTCAGGGTATAGGCTACTCTAAGTACATTTTGCCTTTCGGGATACTTAAGTCTGTATTCATGTAATGATACCCAATATCTCTGCATTTCCTTGTGATTATGCAACACTTTTAACAGTACGTTGACTGAGTAAATTGTGCAAGGAAAGTCTGTTGAGGTCTACCTTGAAGTGCTTTATGTTGTATTGAAGTAGCTTTAAAATAACATTGGGATTTAAAGCGAGCGTTTTTTTTGCTTCAGAAATATCTACCACTTTGAAATTTAAGTAACTTATTTAAGTAGTGAGGATATGGTGATCATATTCGTCGACTACTGCTTCCAGAAATAAGTCAGTTCTACGGTCAAATAGGAATATTTATAGAGATGTGAATCCAACTACCCTATGGTATTCAATTACGACTCAGTTTGATGCCATTTACAGGCGATTAAAGGCAACAACCTCCTGATACTAGATTACTCGTCCAAAGCAAAATACAGGCACCTGCCTCTCTTAAATTCCTAATACAGGCATCACAGTGACACAGATTATCAGACAAATTCTACACACACACCCAAGTGCACGGTGTTACGTGATCAAGATGTCGCAAATACCCTAAAATAATCAACATCTCATAGAGTCACTGCAGTAGAAATGAACGTTAAATCTATAACATTATTATTATTATTATTATTATTATTATTATTATTATTATTATTATTTCCTTTTTTGTGTATGGAATGGTACCCACTGAACAAAACTTGCCAACACTTTCTAGACAAATAATAAATAAATAAATAAATAAATAAATAAATAAATAAATAAATAAATAAATAAATAAATAAATAAATAAATAAATAAATAAATAAATAAATCGATTTTGTAAAACAGTGAGAATAAAACACAGAAATGCTCTGGACAGTTTAAATAATGCAGCCTACGCTATAAAATATACCAATCTTCCCATTTAATAATTTAGGAGAATATCGATAAACGTGAAGAAAACTGCAAGGATATATTTTTGTCAGTGTGTACGTTTATTATTCTTTTTGGAAATGTGTAGAAAAAACAATTGCAATAGTTCGCGTCTTCGCTTGTAAGTCCAAATAGGCAAACTATTACTTTCTTAAAATTTCAATGGTTCACAAACTCAACTGGCATAAATTTAAATCACACGCTTTCAAAGAAGACTTCCATTTGGAAGCTTTCCTGCCTAATAATATGGATGTTCGTGTGATGGTCTAACGAGTAGCTTTTGGTGCATGAAGAATATTGCGATAAAGTATGAAGCAACAATTTCAATTCAAAACTCAAATACAGTATGCAAATGTTGTATTCTTTTCAGACAAGAAACAATAAAAGTAATATTTTAAGATAGCAAAATAGTCTTACTATGGTATTAGTGCTTGCCCTGTCTTCAATCAAAGCTTCATCGTTACTCAATGTTATCACGTCTACACACCTCCAACACTGGAAAATATGTGTCCAAAGTTACACGACAAGGCTTATCTACAATGCTAAGGAATTGTGTGCTAGTTCATGGTGCTAGTTTATTAATTTACAGAGAGACCGTGCCACTGCAGGCTATGAAGGGCCTAGGCCTACCAAGCGACGGCTACTCAGCCATTTGGCCTGCAGATTATGGGGTGACGCGTGGTCAGCGCGTCGGGTCCCCTCGGCTGTTAATCTTGGTCGCCGTGACCGGGGCACTGTCTCACTGTCAGACAGCTACTCAATTGTCCTCACGAGGCTGAGTGCACCCCGTTCCAGCCCTCACGTCAGTTTCTAAAATTCCTGACGGAGCCGTGAATCGAACACGGGGCCTGTGGATGCGAGGCAGGCTCGCTACCACGGGGTTGGCTCGGTTCATTAGAACATCAATAAAATATGTTCCTTTTCAGAAATGAATCTGCATAATATAATCAATAATTTACGACACCTATAGAAAATTTGAGCCGATGACCTCGGTGTTACGCATCTTAAAACAATCATCATCACCACTACAATGAAAAATTGCGTTCTAGAATATATATATCTAGTATCGGTAATTATGACTCCTCCCCCGATATGGCGTCTTTCTGCAACGAGTCAAAGGAATGATCATTATAATGGTTCATTATACGAAGCTTCTCTTCGATTGCTTGAGTAAGATATGAAAAAATAAAGAAAAAAAGTTTGCAATATTTAGAACTGACGCCATCTTGAATTTTTGAAAACTATTGAACAACATTAGATGCCAATTATACAGAGTTGTTCCAAGTTTCACTGCTCTCGGATGATTACTGTAGATCACCGAAAGGTTAATTATTGAGCTTCGTGTAGCCGTTTTTTAAAATTTGTGTTTATAGAGTTTTTGAAAGTCACATTTATGCATACTTATTTAATAGTCCTTTAATACCTTACAGATTTCAGTTTGATTGCTGTAATAGTTTCGAAGATATTGAGAACCAGTGAAATATTTCATTTGGCCGCTATGTTGGATGCAGGCGATAGAATTAGATACTAGCAGATGTTGGTCATTATACAAACTTTCAATTCGATTGCTCGATCAGGACATAAGAAATAGATACGTGATTTTAAAATTTCGCACAGGCGCCATTTTGAATTTTTCAAAACAATTCAATTAGATTACATGCCAGTATATTAAACCTTACATAAAAACCTACCGTGCCAAGTTTCACTGTGCTCACTCGGATAATTTAATAGCGAGAATAGCCCACTTAAATATTTAAATTTCGCGTGGCCGCCATGATGGATTGTTTTATATGTTAGCCATAAAGTTATGTGCCAATATATGACGATAATTTCGGTGGTTCACTATGTAACTTTCAATTCGATCGTTTGATTAGGATGCAATAAATAAATAATTTTAAAATTTTACACAGCCGCCATATTGAATTTCTCAAAACAATTGAATCAGCTTATAAGCCTTGTATTAAGATTGAATGTGATAAGTTTCACTGCTCTCGGATGGTTAAATCGTGAAAAGAGTTTATTTAAATATTTGAACTTCGTATAGCCACCATGTTAGTTAGTTAATTAGTTATTGAGGTTTTAAGGGTTGGAACTACGAGGTCATCTGCCCTTCAGGCCGCCATGTTGTTTTTGTGTTTATCAACTTGTTGAAAGTTACATTTATATCAATTTACTCGTTAGTACCCTCTATCTCAATACAAAATTTTAGATTGATAGAAGTAATAGTTTCGGAGATGTTGGATACTGGTGGAATATTTCGCGTGGCCTCTATATTAGATTAGTGAAAAACATTAACAAATTTGAATTACTATTATTTTTCCCTCGAATTTGTCTGTAGTCACATCGAGGGAAAAATAATAGGGTTCATTATCGTTTGCAGGATTTGCTTGCAGTGCATTAGTACCATACGGGATTCACACAGAGAAATATCAACCTTCCTGCCAACATGCGTTAGTTGGGTTGCAGCAAACGATATTGGAAGGGGCTGCTGAATCACCCGGTATATACAGGGTGTAACAAAAATGTACGGAACAAAATCCAGGACACATTCCTCACACGTAGACGAAGAAATTATGTTATATGAACATAGGTCCGGAAACGCTTTGTTTCCATGTTATAACTCATTGTTTTCAACTCATTAATAATGGCAAACACACAAGAACAGAACGTACCAGCATACCACATGCAATTCTTGCTCACAGGAGATGTTCAATATGCCCTCCGTGTGCATAGATACATGCATCAACCCACCGTCGGTCGTAGTGAATCTCGGATGCACTGATATATCCCTGGAGGATTGCGTATGGTTTCTCAGCCTTCCATAATACGGGCACGGAGACTCTGAACATCTTGTACTGGGGTTCAATACACAACAGCTTTCAAATGCCCTCGCAAATAAAAGTCCACTGATTTTAGGTCCGGAGAGCGTGGAGGCCAGGCAATTGGTCTACCTCTACCTATCCATCTGTCACCAAATCTGTTATTTAGAAGCCGAAGGACATCAACACTAAATGAGGAGGTGCTCCATCGTGCATGAGGTACATGTTTTGTCGCACAGCTAAAGTCACATCTGCTAAGTCGCATGGCAACGGGGCCATGTAAAACAAAAACTATCGGTGCACCTACGATAATGACAACGGAACCAGACGTAACCAAGAGTGCATGTTCCCCATGATTCTAACGTTCTGTTCTTGTGTGTTTCCCATGCATAATGCGTTGGAGACAATGAGGTGTAACGTGGAACAAAGCGTTTCCGGACCCAGGTTCATATAACATAATTTCTTCGTCTATGTGTGAGGAATGTGCCCAGCATTTCGTGCCGTACATTTTTGTTACACCCTGTATATGGTCTAGTAACCCTGCCTAATCTAACTGGGCAAAAGCATGTTGACCGACTTAAAACGTATCAATTGGCAGTATCACTAGATGGACTTGTAGCTACTTTATAAAGTAAAGTAAAGAATGGTACAATGCCAGAAAGAGATAGGAAACTTTTCCCGGCGTTTGAAATATGCTAAGACATTTCCTGGAGTGAGTGAAAATTTTACACTTAGGGCTCTTAGGATTAAGTTGTCGAGCCAAGGTGCGTTGCATGGTCCTCATGGGTCACCATTCAATTAAAGCTATTCCCACGCACTCTGCCGGGTCGGCTATAAATTAATCCGGTATACAGGAACTATAATAGTCAACCAATAAATAAAGTGGGTGCGTCACCTTTACCGAAAGTGAAAACAGTTTTCAGAAAGAGCACAAGTCACAGAGCTGCATATTTAACAGTGACTTTTAAGGAGAGAGTACATATGTTATGTCTCTTGGATAAGATGTCAGTAAATACTGAGTAGGGTAATGCAACTTGGCATCCAGCCAGACAAGAAGGTTGTCAATTATCATAAAAATATCTCCATAAATAGGCTACTTTATATGTTAAAATACAATGTGGGTATGATTATTGCCTTGTTCAATTATTTTATATTCCATGTCTAATTTATCTTTCTTCATGGATTCAGTCAATGGTTGTGAGGATGATAAATATAACATATTCCAAGTTGTAACTCGAATCTAGACATTGCCAGTTAGGCTGGTCAGGGGAATAATCCTTCACGAAATCCTTGTTGTTGTTGATTAATTTTAATTGTTTTGTGACGTCATGTAACCCTGTCTACTTGGGCGCGTATGTGGAATCTGTCTGATAACCTGTGTCATTGTGATGGCTGTATTACGTAGTTGTAATTGAGGCTACGATTTGGAATCGAACTCATCTCTTCTCAATTGTGCCTCACGAGGCTAAATGTACTACGTCCCATCCCTCAGGCCAGGATTAAGTTTCTTGGGCAGAGTCGGCAATCTAACCCAACACCTTTGGATACGGATTTTCATTATATACCCCAAGACCGCAAGGGGTGACTTCTTAGAATCTGGGAGTGAAACTAATTTTGGAGGATAAACGACGATGAAAGAAAAATATGTACCCGTTAAGATATTCTGGGACTACGGATTTGGTACTAAGCTGGTACTTCTGGTAGAGACTCGACTATTCCAGTCACTCTCTCTCTGCACGCGTACGTGAGACAACACAAATGGTGTGGATTACGTTTTATTACGGTGTATACACTGTTACAGTACATCATAAACCCACTTATGGACTCCGGAACAAATAACCGCAAACAGTTAGCACATGAGATAATTTCATTACTTTCTTCCCTATTCGTAAATTATTGCTTATAATATTTATATGGACTCCGTCCTGAGGAAATAATTCATGATGAAAATTAATAAATGTAAAACAAAAATATTGGAATGCAGCCGAATTAAATCAGAAACCTCAATGGACATCAAATTGGCAGGTGAAAAACTGAAGGAAGTAGGAGACTTCTGTTACTTAGGAAGCAAAATAACCAGTGTTGGACGAAGCAAAGAGGATATAAAAAGTAGGTTAGCTCAGGCAAGGAAATCATTTCTACAGGAAAAGGAATCTGTTGACATCGGATATAGATTTAGGTATTAGGAAGTAATTTTTGAAGGCCTTTGTCTGGAACGTGGCACTCTGGAAGTTAAACTTGGACTATTGGTGCAGCAGAAAAGAGGTGAATTGAAGCGTTTGAAATGTGGTGTTACAGGAGAATGATGAAGATCAGATGGGTAGATTGGGTTACAAACGAAGAGGTTTTAAGACTAGTGGGAGAGGAGAGATGTTTCTGGCGACTGCTAATGAAGAGAAGAGATAGGTAGGTAGGATACATACTAAGACATCCAGGAATAGCAAGCTTAGTTATGGAAGGAATGGTCGAGGACAAGAACTGTAGGGGTAGACCAAGGTTAGAATATGTTAAACAGATTGCCTCGGATGTATGGTGTGGTAGCTATGTAGAAATGAAACGATTAGCTCAGGACAGGGAGGCATGGACAGCTGCATCAAACCAGTTTAAAGACTGAAGACTCAAACAACAACAAATCTTTCTCAATATTCCAGAATTGGATTTTTACGACTATATTGATGATAATTGGAAACTTACAGCTATTAGGTTGTGTGTTTGTACAGGAAGTGTATTATCTTCACATTAGAGAGCTTTGAAGCCCTTTTTTCAGTGTTGCCTTATTCACAATTGATATTACAACTTTTCAGTCTGTCAACACAATATAATCCCAATTACAGGGACATGCGAATAATAAGCTGAAAACATTACATGTGATTAAAATATTGTATATACCAGGTGGCTCATTTGCCCCGTACAATCTACTTTTAGATGTCTCGCATGCACTAATGATGAACGGGAGGTCTAACGACTGAATTCCTAAGGGGTATTCTTTAATGTAAGCAGGTTACATCTGAATGCCAAGAGATAACAATCAGACGGCCACTCGCTACATGTTCCTCAGTGCTCTCGTCCGATGCACCCCATTGCGTTATGAAGCCTCGAACTTCGACGGCATAACGACTAGCTTCTCCATAGATTAGTATGATGGCCGTGTATTCGTTGTTGCTGAATACACCAGACATTGTCAATATGTTACCATAAACTATCGTGTTGTACCACATATGAGCCTATTACGATCTCAAATGCGAGGTTTCATATCGCAATGGGGTGCTTTAGACGGGTAGCGCTGAGGATCATGCAGCGAGTGGCCGTCCGGTTGTTATCTCTTCGTATTCTGACGTAATCTGCCAGCATGCAGTGAGACCACTGTGGAAATTAGATATTAGATATCCCATACAGCAGTAGTGTGTGCGGGACACTTATAGGTAGATTGTATGGGGCAAATGTGCCACCTGGTATACGAGGGCTGTTTTTTCCAAGTTCCGATGGACTGTATAAAAATAACAGATTGACGTTCCAAACTGATTTTACTACTAAATGTTTGCTTATTTTATTCTTATGTCTTAACATAACCTGCAAAACGATTGAAACATTTGTCGTATCGTTACACCAGCTTTCCAATGCCCTCGGCCAAAAATTCTGCAGCCACTGAGGTGGGTACGTCTGGACAATGTCCTGAATTTTTAGCCTACTTTTCACATTTTGCAAAAATGAGGAAAAAGTAGACTTATGAGATCGGGCAAATGTGTGTCTGTCTGTCTGTCCTTCTGTCTGTCTGTCTGGCTGTGTGTGTGTGTCCCCCCCCCCCCCTATCAACTCCTAAACCGCTGGAGCAATCGAAACAAAATTTGGTAGGAGTAAATGTCTACACCCGAATATCTCACGGCCATATTTGAAAATGATGTCAGTGCTACCAACTGCTAAAAAATCGCAATTGAAATTTGAGCTCCATGTTGGATATCTTGGAAGGTATGAATGGGAGCTATTTCAAAATTGGCACACGTATAGATAATTATATTGCAGTTTAATTTCAAGGAGGCCATACATGGCAGTGTTGCCAAAATGTTTATAAGCCTGCTGATTGGTCCAATTTTTAAATGCATATAACTTCTACACTATCAATTGGAATTCAACCCAATTTCGTATGTTGTATGTGTACATAACCAGATACGACTGAGCGTATTCTTGAGACCCACCAGGGCTGCCAACTGTTAATAAATGCTCCTAATTTATTTTATCTAAATACCAATATATCAGAAAGTATGCAAGCCGACAGCTTTAAACTATGCACACGTATAATACCTGACATTCTATATTAATTTGGAGTAACTTATATACGTCAGTGCTACCAACATGATTCTAAGCCTGCTGACAGGTCCAACTTTAAATACATGTAGGCCTAACTTCCATACTATCATTTGGATTTCAACCAAATTTCGTATGTGCTATGTGTACCATAACAGATATGACTATGCGTATTCTTAAGAGCAACCAGGGCTGCCAACTGGTAATATGTGCTGTCCGTATTTTTGTTACCCTAATATCAATATACAGTATCAGAAAGTATGCAAGCCAATAGCTCTAAACTTTGCACACGTATAGTACCTGGCATTCTAGATGAATTTGGAGTAACTAATATACGTCAGTGCTGCCAACATGATTCTAAGCCTGCTGATAGGTCCAATTTTAAAATGCATGTAACTTCTATACTATCTAATGGATTTCATTCAAAATTGGCACAACAATAGATCATATTATTTCAGATTATTTCTGACCAATACATGCATGACATTGTTGCCAACATGATTTTACGTGCGCTGTTAGATCCAATGTTTAACTGCATGTAACGTCCATGCTATTCATTGGACTTCAACCAAATTTTGTATTCTGTACCTTAAGAGATGGAACTAAGAATATATTCAGTCATCAGGTCTGCCAACTGTAGTGCTCTATTAGGCAACATTATGCAAGGTATACAGTATTTCGAACTAATTAGAAATTTCGATATTAGCAACTTAATTTCGTCATTATTCTAGATAGGTTCATATACTGTAGAATAATCATTGGCATGAAAAGTAGGCTCTTTAGTTCGTCACGGAACTTCTTGTTATTTATCGTATGACTTTTAGTGCCGGGAGTGTCCGAGGACATGTTCGGCTCGCCAGAGGCTGTAGCTGCTTCTAGCGGACACCCGTAGGGTGAGCTATAAGTTCCACTCAATTTCAAGTAGTTCCAACTTTCGCTACCAGATGTCAATGATACCTAGTGGTGAACGTTGGAACTTTGAAGTCTCCTGAAGTGTTTCCTTTTTGGCGAGGCGTTGCCGCCCAACCATACCTTCAATTCTCGAAAAAGGTGACAATCATTCACTACCGCACTGTGCCAACGTTGGACTTTTTCGAGGAATTCAAGTGTGAAGTTTTGGACCATCTGCCGTTTAGTCCAAACCAGCACTGAATGATTTTCACCTTTTCCGAGAATTGAAGGTATGGTTGAGCGGCAACTTCTCGCCAAAAAGGAAACACTCCAGGAGACTGTCCAAACGTACCCACCTCAGTGGCGGCAGAAGTTTTTGCCGAGGGCAATGGAAAGCTGGTGTAACGATACGACAAATGTTTCAATAGTTTTGACTATTATGTTGAGATGTAAGAATAAAACAAGCAAACATTTAGTAGTAACATCAGTTTGGTATGTCAATATGTTATTTTTATACAGTCCATCATAACTTATAAAAACAAACCTAGCCCTCGTGTTGAAGAGGGAGAAATCTAACACGTCATCCCTTAGTATTCTCCCTCTTATGTAGTCCAAAACATAGGCCTATATACCGTACTATATTTTAATCACATGCAATTTTTTTTCACATTATTTTTTCGCATGTCCCAGTAATTGGGAATACATTGTCTTGACTGACTGAAACGTTTCAATACCACGATCTTTAAATGTTTCTGTGATCTTCAGTTCCTAGGTGAAAACTTCGAATTATTCACAAGGGAAGAAGGCACATGGGACGATCATTTTCAAGAGGAAGCATACAAAATTGTGTAGTATGGATGTTGAATCGACAGGTGAAAAGCTAGAGGAAGTAGGAGACTTCTGTTACTCAGGAAGCGAAATAACCAGTGATGGACGAAGCAAAGAGGATATATAAAGTAGGTTAGCACAGGTAAGAAAAGCATTTCTACTGAAAAGGAATCTGCCGACATGGAATATATAAGTAGATTTAGGTATTAGGAAGTAATTTTTGAAAGCCTTTGTCTGGAGCATGGCACTCTATGGAAGTGAATCTTGGACTCTTGGAGCAGCAGAAAAGAGGGAAATTGAAGCGTTTGAAAGGTGGTGTTACAGGAGAATGATGAAGATCAGATGGTTGGATAGGGTTACAAATGAAGATGTATTAAGACGATTGGGAGAGGAGAGATGTTTCTGGTGACTGCTATTGAAGAGAAGAGATAGGTTGGTGGGACACGTACTAGGACACTCAGGAATAGTAAAGTTAAACAGATTGCGTCGGATGTAGGGTGTGGTAGCTATGTAGATTAAACGATTAGCTCAGGACAGGGAAGCATGGACCGCTGCAACATACCAGTCAAAAGACTGAAGACTCAAACACACATTCTAAGAAGATGTGATTGGTGTTCTGTATATTATACAGATGGAAAAGCGAGAAAAGAATCTTGGGAAGTTTCTAAGATGACGTGATCTTTTTGCTTCTGATTTCAAGGACTCTAGGAATTAAGCAGTGAATATTTGTTGGCCTTGAAGTATGAATCAGGTTGGGTCTCATGTTCTAACTCTAATATAAGTGCATTCAGCACTTATAGATAATGCGTATATGTTTACCTTATTGGTTGATCCGTATTGCCTATTGGTAGATATTTATATTATTTAATTCGTTTTGTCAATACTTACATACTGTAAATAGTTTATTATTATTTAAACGAAGATGTTTCGATATTCAATGATATCTTCTCCAGCGCTCAAATTAACAGCGTTTAACATTAAGTTAATAAAATAAAAATGCATATCCTTACAATCTATGTCCACCCTTTATTAACCATTGAGGACTGACGCCAGGTCACTTTGACCCATAGTGTGTCACTCTCTTTTTGTCGTAGTCGTACGGATTTTAATGAAGTAATTTTACACCTGATGTCTTCCTACGAACTATTCCCAATATAAAATGAGGTTTATTTTTATTATTCAATTTTAACATGCAGAAAAATGATAATAATTTTCGTAACAGTATAATGGACCTTTATAATGGCGGCAAAGCAAGTCTTTTGAACAAAGGAGCTGATGACCAAGGTGTCCCTAGATCCTAAACACGTATGGACAAGAACGTGAGCTATGTGATTGTGCTGCACCACAATAGTTGGATTTTCCCCATTATTATTTACAGATTGTCCCGACTAACGTACTGTAAGCCAAAAATTGTCACGCGGGGTCTGGCGCCAAGTGTAAATAATAGTCTATAGAATAACTAGAGTGTTCAAAAAGCTATGGTCATGTTTCTTTTGCAGGGTGAATTTCAAGGCTAGGAGGGAAGATACAGTAAGCGACAGGAAATAAGGGCTGACCAAAACGAAAATATAGAGCATTATTTCAGCCTCGGGTCAAACATACCCATGTGCCAGGGTTCGCGTGTTAATCCCATCTTCAACGTAGTCGAGGATAAGATGCGATGAAATTACACGTAGCTGATGATTTCTACGGCCTGACGCCCTTCCTGACGCCAACCTCACGAGAGGAGTTAATGAGAAATGAAATAAATGAAGATGAATGGAAGTTCAATTTAAAGTAGCTCCTACTTTGGCTACCACTGAACGATGGAACTTGATAGAGCGTTTCTATACCAAATAACCATCAAATTTAGCTACACACTACTAACTGTATTGGTAGGTTCTTTTTCATGGGATAAATCTAAGACATGGGACCACTGGCTTTACATCCCCTCCGAAGGAAGGCGTACTGAAGGATTTTAACGCTCTTAAAAATCCAACGATTTCGGCTGGGTTTGAACCCACGATCTTGGGCATAGCAGTTCAGCATGCTACCGACTACGCCACCGAAGCCGACGCCTATCCTTACAATAATTTGATTAAAATTAAAGTTCCAAATACATAAATAAAATTATGGAAGATTGGAAGATATTGCTTCTAAACTGGAGTTGCGATGGATATTTGATGGAGTTTGTTACTTCAACTAGAGCCTTGGGGCATCTTTGGTAATTATTTCTGTGCGCGTATGTTTGTACGGAATTTATCTGATAACTTGTATAATTGTTGTGCTTATGATATTGATAATAGGCTATACTGTATGTAACTGAAATTTTTAAGGTCTGGGATAGTTTTGTGATTTACTGTTTATAAATAACATATAATTATTATCTTGCTGAAAGTTTATTTATTAACATTTGTTTGAAAATAAGTATATGGGCCCATATTGCAGTTTTCAGTTTCCAGCTCGAATATAAGGTTACTGTGCTCACTGTGCATTGAAGTCTCCATCCACAATATTCTGTTCATTCTATCAGAACTTAATATAAAATTTCAGTGACACTACTTATCACTAGTAGTCATGGCTTTGATAATGTTACTGCGTACTTAGATATTACTGATGAGTATTTGTGAGAGAGAAAAGTAATAATTAAATAAATAAATACATTAATTGCCTCCCAAATAATAGACTGCCACAAATGATGAGGTATACTATGTCTTAGTACCCACGTACAGGTATCAATAACATGGTTAAGTACTAGTTAAACACTGTTAAATAATTAAGAATTTTGTAAAATATAGGCCTACTACAATCTAAAATTTGATAAATGTTGCATATTGCGATATTCAGCAACCTTCAAATGATCGCCCAATAACTGAACCGATGTTATAAATGTCATAATTGTTGTACCAAAGAATATAGCTTTTGGAGCTATCGAACGTCTCCCCAAAGTATCTACATGAAAATGAAAATCCACAGCCTGCTTCCAGTCTCCGACCGGGTCAGGAATGGAATGAATGAAGCCCCTATCTAGCGGCGAGGATATGAACTGTGCCGGCTGCCGAGGCCTGACGCACTCCTCTGGGGCAATGATGAAATGAATGACGGATGAAATGAAATGATAGTGGAGAGTGTTGCTGGAATGAAATGTTGACAGGGAAAACCGGAGTACCCGGAGAAAAACCTGTCTGCCTCCGTTTTGTCCAGCACAGATCTCACATGGAGTGACCGGGATTTGAACCACGGACCCAGCGGTGAGAGGCCGGCGTGCTGTCGCCTAAGCCACGGAGGCTTTCCCAAAGTATCTACATAAAGTTTTGAAATAATTAGCTAAAGGAATAGTAACATGAGACTGTTTAAACAAATTTATCCATTATGATTTTATTAGTCAATGAGATTCAAATGGTTGGTTTTAAGCTGAAATAAATTGCTATCGTTCCTATCTCAATTATTCTTCACTTTAAACTTAAACATACATTAAATTTACAATATATTCGCAATCGTATGAGATCGCTTGAAGGCGAATATCAGTGTTACAAGCATGTGTAATGTTTATCTGATTCAAACTGTTGAGATTAATTTGGGAAATTATATTATTATTTTTTTGGTGATTTTTAATGTACATACTAATTGATAACGAGCTACACAATAAGAAAAGCAAACATACGTTACTGCTTATTTCTTAGGCCTAGTAATCTTATCACCTTTCATGTATAGACCTAGCATTCGTCCTTCTCTTAGATGCTCAAACTATTGAGATTATGTTCTGTTGGTAATAATACGAGTTTTAAGCAGGAAGTATATCCATGTGTATCTTCTTCAAATGTTTACACATACAAGCGGGCAGTTCAGCAATTTCGTTATTTCTCAACTTCTGAATATAACTCTCAAAACAAGATACAGAAAAGAACTGTTGACATTTTTATGTTTATTTCCTCATTCAAACTGGCAGTTCAATTATTCCTGAACATCGTTTGGATGCTTGTTAAATCTCGTCCGAACAACTGTTACATCTTTCTTATTGAACAGCTTTGATATATAACTGAATTCAACGACACATATTTTTCAAACACAATATATAATACGTAAAGTAAATATGATATATACATCACTAGACAGTACACATTGACTTACCTTTGCGGTTGTCGAGGTGATATTTGGAAATCCTTCCACGGTGGGACCTCAGATGTTTATATAGCATCTAGGAGGGTGCCGCCTACCTCGGCGGGGCTCCGCATTGGCTGCGCTGAAAGCAAGAGTGAGGGGAACGAGAAAACCGCACACAGCCGCGTTGACCTTAGCTCATCTTCTCCTCCTAACCTTGAGCACTAACTGTACTTTCACTCTTCTTCAGTCAATGTCAATTGCGCCTGCTCCTCTTTTTATGACGATTCATCTTCACTGTTGGAGGTACAGACTTCCCGAAAGGCCCTTGTCAAGTGCATGTGCTTCTTGGTGCTTGCTCAACACTTCCTGTGGATCTGGGTCAAGCCTCAGTGCATCCCGTAGCCAGTGATTACCAGTGCTATAGGGACTGTTTCTAAGTACGGGCGTAACTTACATATGCTTATGGCAAATCAGTGACAGCACAGTGCAAAGTGATACAGATATACCACACTGTTTTTGAAAGCGTGCTAGAAGCGGACGTGCTAGTTGCGGACAACCCTAATGGATACTCTATTGGTGCTAGTTACGGACATAGCTTGCCTCTTGATATCAATTAGCAGCCGGACATATGAATCAATAGTTCTCACAGATCAGGCCAGGTGTAGTTATTCTACTTCATTGTCTTTACGCCGGTATGAAAAAAAAAGCTTGCTATCTGCGTTATTCTAAGAACGGACATTTTGAAAGTGTAGTGATTGGAATGATTGGCTACCACCCCGGAATAACGGTTTCGATTCCACGCTCTGCCAGGAAATGCAATTTGTTATAAACCTTGTTAAAATTACTATTGATATAAACCTTTACTCACGCTTTTTATCCAGGCTTGGGACTGGACAATGTCCCCCTGAAGTGCTGGTCCATTGGCGGTTTGAAGATTTCTTATATTTTCAAGTTTTATTACATTTTATATTTTCAAGGTATTTTTTTTACTTCTTTTTGTACATTTCATATGCGGGAAAAATCTACTAATGTTTCGTCATCATATAAACAGTCACTAGTCCATCTTATTTATATAAGAAAGCGCTATCAGGCTCTCTGCTAAGGCTTTAGCACCGCTTTCAATTTGAGCCATTATTGTGTTGACCCTTTTGTCAATTTCAATATAATTTATGCTTTCCACCTTTTTTCAAATTAAATTCCCAGCTGCAGTCCTGCCATTTTTGCTGCTGCTGCCTCCGAGTCGTCTTTTAGCTTATGAACTAGGAAGTATATGCGCCTGGCTTCCCGATCCTTGTCCGCAACTAGCACCATCTAATTATGACCTTCATACCATGTCCGTAAGTAGCACCGTCCGCAAATCACACTACACCCTATTTTTGACAGAGTCAGCCAGTCTGTGCAGATAATGGTCTGAACGTTCTCAATTCCTTGACGATATAAACCCGCTCCTTGGTCCTGGACCAATTACAGTTTAAACTTATGCATTGCTGGCAAATATCTTACAGATAGCGTTGAATCCATTGTTCAGTGTTGTCTTATTGTTAATTGATATTTCAACTTTTCAATCGGTGAACGTAATGTAATCTCAATTACTGGGACATGCGAAAAATAACCCCAAGAAAATTACATGTGATAAAAATATATATTTGTTTTGGCATACAGAAGAGGGAGAAAACTAAGGGATGACATATTTCGCTCGTCAAGTGAGCATCATTAGATCGACATTTATAAAAGACAAAATAGCTCTACAAAACACTCCCAAACCGACAATGACAACCACTAGCAGTAAACCCTCCAAAAATAAAAATAAACTAACAATTAGAAAGTGTGTTAACAATTATTGGTAAAATACTAAAGCAATGAGCATCCGAAGAAGAACTAATTATACACCGTACTTACTACTGTATGTTACAAGACTGAGAAATGACGATCTCATCAATAGACAGTCTCACTCAACCAATAATTTATGAAGGTGTAGCTACTATTGCTGTGATATATTTATGTCCTTAACAACTGTAGAATCTATTACAGCAATCAAACTGAAATTTTGTATGTTGATAGACTCAATTAACATAAGTAGGATATATGAAAATCGGCTTTAGTTTTTCACGGAACTACTTGTTTGTAACCTAGATACTGGATAAGTAACTCCATACTTGAAAAATTGGAGATTGGGCGTATCATCATATATATTATTTCAGTAGTATAGATCCCTCCGGCGGCACTCACAAGCGACCGATCGTGAAAATGAGCATTCAAATGAAAGAGAATATACATTAGCAGTGACGAATTGCACTCTAATTCCATAAATATCAATAATTTCTTAAAGAAAAAGACTTTTAAAAATAAGTATGAAGTGTGCGATTTGCAGATACTGTTGATGTATGAAAATACATTCCATAATTTCTGTCCACTTCACATTTTGGCCGCTGTGACGCCCGTTTCATGTCATTTTAACAGTATGAGGTCTTTCTTTTATCATTTTGCATGGATTTCAGAAACAGTAAATCAAATGAATGAGTAATCAAATCGTATAATTTCATAAATATCGAATAACCGGTGAGTGTTACAGCACACTCGGCACACAAATGACATTATCAGTGACAAATTGCATTCTAATTTCTTAAATATCAATTTTTGTAAGAAGTGTTCGATTTACAAAACCTATTGGGGAAAGTGTGGGTTATGAATATGCGAGATTTCTTGCACAGGTCCGCTAGTTATTAGAAGATTCGAATAACAACTATAGATCTAATTGTGCAATTGACACGAAAAATTTTGAGAGAGTAGTAAACTACGTATTACATAAGGCATATCGCTAGCAGAAGCCATAAAACTCTCCCACTGAAAATAACAAACCATGTTGGAAATCATCAATTAGAACTTTAATGACGTAACGCAGCAAGTAGGTATACTCACATAAGAAATTTTCTCTGCAAACGGTGCAAGATCTACGTCTAATCAAACGTTAAAATCAGTTCTTCAGAATGCAATAGCGGAATTACAACGAAACTTAATAAACAAATAGTTTTATGTAAGACACAGCTCTAGCGTTAGTAATACGAATATCAATCTGTATTCTTGCGCAATAACCATCTTGAAGTGATAAATTGCTAAAGTCAGTAACGATGATGACATTCACCACGGTGTGGTGGTAGAATCATGTAAGACGCTTTTACTGTTTGACGTTCAAAATTAGTGAATTCACATATTCAAGAAATCCCTATGGAAGTGTAAGTTATGCAGCACGATAGATTTCTTTTGCCAGTATGGACTTAACCCTTTATAGGATAGTGGTCACCATATTAACCACCAGTCATACGGACAGTTTATGCTCTCAAAGATGCTGTTAGTTGAATCCTTATGCCAATTTCGGAGAATTTTCATGCCGAAGTGCTAGTATTTCTAAAATTCAAATATTATATTAATTAATTAATTAATTAATAGATTTATTACAGCCAATGGCCAATATATACAGTATATAAACACATTTTAATTTCCTTCACTATAACTTGTGATAGATCTTGATCTTTTCGAACAGTCCCGTTGATGATATCTTCCGCATTGCTTATCACAGAGTTCACAAAAGCAGTGTTCGTCCGGTGAATGAAAAGACTTTACTTTGCATATTAAATGATGGAACCCATGTACAGCGAAACGAGTCACCGTGTGCCTGAGAGTGTAGTTGGTTTGAGTCCATTCCCTGTTTACCATTCCGTCAGTGCTGTAGAATTCTTCCCAGATATTTTCCTGTTTCTCCTTCCTATCAATTAGGTGTTTTTCTGAGGCTGGTGTTGTTGGTAGTAGACATTTAATTTTAAGTTCCTCAATGAAGAAGGTTTCCTTTGTAAGTTCATATACTAATCGTGTGGGAGTGAATTTTGAAACAGCAAGTGTCCTTTTCAAAAAACTTGCTTTAACACGATCTAATACTTCAAAGTCTCTGCCTTTAAGATGTGTCCATATTAAATGTAGTCCATGTGTTGCGATCGGTGCAATTTTTGCGTGAAATAAGAACATAGCTGTTTTAATATCCAGTAGTTCTGGTTTGGTGATATCTTGAATACTACGAATAGCTGCTATTGCTCTTTCCTTTATATGTAATCTTAAATATATAATATTATAAATATTGCATAGTCTACGTAATATGTTGGATAAAATTTAAAACACGTGAAACTAAAAACAATTAAAGTATAAAAATAAAATATAAATATAGAAATAAAAATCATAAAAATAAAATTACAATAATAAAAGGAATATAAAAATTAAAATAATGAACATAACTATAAAAGAATTATGAATATAATTGTAAAAATCAATTCGAAATTAGTTAATTAATTAATTCAATAAATATATCAAAATTAAATCTATAAGAACATAAATTGAAAATTAAAAATGAATATATAAACATTAAAATTAGAGAAACAAAAAATAACATTATTAATAATTATAATAATACCGTAATTAAAATAAAATAAAATGTAAAAACACGTAAAAATATAAAATAGTTTTGCCCTTGTTTATTTATTTATTTATTTATTTTATTTATTTATCGTATGGATTTTAGTGCCGGGAGTGTCCGAGGACTTATTAGGCTCACCAGAGGCCGTAGCTGCTTCCAGTGGACACCCTTAGGGTGAGCTACAAGTTCCGTTCAATGTCAAGTAGTTCCAACTTCCGCTACCAGATGCCACTGATAGATACCTAGTGGTGAACGTTGGAACTTTGATAGAGCGTTCTGACGAAATCTAACCTAACAATTTAGCTTCACACAAGTTAAGTCTGTGGAAGGATCTTTTACATGCCATAAATCTATGACATGGGACCGCCGGCTTTACTTCCCCTCCGAAGGAAGGCATACTGAAGGATTTTTAACGCTCTTAAAAAATCAGACGACTTCGGCCGGGTTTGAACCCGCTATCTTGGGCACAGCAGTTCAGCATGCTACCAACTACGCCACTGAAGCCACTTAGTTTTGCCCTATAAAGGGTTAACGCAGTGCTATGTCTCTATTATTGAAGTGATAGAAGCCATTATTTAGTGTTGCCTAATTTAAAGAAAGCTTTCCAGTTGGTAAACACAACACAGGAAAGAAACACAATTTGTGTTGACGGACTGGAAAGCTTTCTACTGTCTCTATAAGACTTTAATACTGCACTTGACCACGCTAACTCAACAAAATTATACAGTATGATAAGGATAAAATATGCAAACTATAACCATACATTTAAGAGAAAGAAGGTTGTGTGTTCTTTTTCAGAGCATGTACTGTTATTGTTTTATTCTAATCGAAACTATACAAATACTTAACAACTCAGGGTGTAATTGCGCAATTTAACTAATAATGGTAAGAGAGAAGTGCCATATAAAAGTCGTTACTAGAATTAGTGGTAAGACTGAATATATCGCACAGTTGCCATATTAAATAATATAAGATTGGCAGCATAAATACAGTATTTGTGAAAAAATAGGCCAATTAACCATAGGTTACATAGACATTATTCACACAAAATCAATGTTAGTGGGTAAAGACGACGTTATATTAGTCGTAAAATAAAGCAAACATGAAAGCAAGCAAACAAACACGAAAAATAAACACTTAACAAACTGAGGAATGCGTAAAGAAGCGCATGAACGCAAAGGACAAACAAAAACAAATACAAATAAAAACAAACCGTCCCATTAGTAAGAAGCAAGAACCTTTTTGAAATCCATATGCCAAACATTGACTAAGGTTAGAAGTTCAGAAGGTTTGCCATGGGTTGGAGGAAGGCCAATTAATGGGAGAAATTAGGTCAACACACCTTTGAGAGCACTCGTGCGTATACTTAGCCTCATGGGCACGAGGTGAATCTTTCTGGAGGCATCACAACTGATCGGTGTGTAAACACCTTCACCCTCTTCGAGAAGAAGTACAGTCTGTTCCGATTCAACACGGAACTGTAAAATGGGTTGCCTACCCACCCGCAATCGACTTGAAATCTGCTCGCAGGGCGCTAGCGACGGGGCTGAGTTCGATTTCACTGATTGCCGTCATCTTATGCAGCATTGCAAAGTATTTTGCTCTTTCAAAAAAAAAAAAAAAAAACACAATAAATTTGAACGATTTCTGTTTCAGAACTTGTTATTTTGCGCTTCTGTTAATAGCTTTTGCAGAGCATTTCTATGAAATAAAATTTTATTATACAACATAGTTTATTACAACACAATGTATTTTTTTGTGTTGCATTTTATTTAGAACACAATTTATTGCTTCTTAACCTAATACCACAAAACGAGATACAATTTGGAAATGATTTGTTAGAAAATTGTAATCAGTCTTCGACGCGACATATTTTGAAAGAGCAAAATACTTTGCAATGCTGCATAAGAAGGCGGCAATTGGGTAGGTTTTTGCTGGGAATTAACCTTACCCACAAGGGAAGATGAAGAGAGAAGTAAAGGGAAGTGGGTTTCGGACTAAGGAACAAGTGTGGATAATAGGACGAGAGTCCAACACCAACCAAGAACAATGTTTATAGACGAGTATCACCGCAAAGCCCGTGAAACACCTAAAGTGGGTATGGACCTGGCCGTAGCTAACGGGAAACGCAGCTGGAACTTGAGCTATACGCAAGCAAGCAGCTATAGCGTATTCCCTCTCAAGCATAAATTTGCCTACTATGGGGAAAGGTGGTGGTCTGGCAAGACAAAGAGTGACAGATTTACTGTTTGTACTTTCAAAGGAGTTAGGTCTAACAAAATGTTTTGAAAGGCAAACAAAGGTTGGGCTCGTAGTGATATTTCTTAACTCCGGGTGGGTAATTCCTCTCAGCAAATGACCCAGTACCACCAGGAAGGGTAGCGATGAAACAGTTATGCCTTCGAAAATAATTCTGGTAAGAGCACCAATAGTTGCATTTAAGAATGGCTAAGATTTTACCCAGCAAAGCGCCGACTAAAAGTTTTGACAATGAGAAAAACTTAAATTTGGAAAACCAACCATAAGTTGTAGAGAAAAACTCAACAAGCAGGAAGCTGGCGGAGCGAGCTATGCTTGCCTTACTGGCCAGTTAGAATTAGCTATTCAGGCTAAGAGAGGCTTTAATAAGTTTGTGACTAAGAGTTCTTGCTCAAATGCAACAAACAGTTGAACCGTTATTAATTTGATTTGTGAGTTTTTTTTAAAGAGGGCATACGCCAGGAAGAGTCAAGGAAGATAGGGTCTTACCTCAGCGTGAATCTAGCGAAAAGAATAACGAGAAAAAAAAGGTTTATTAACAATGAATTAAACTTTGAAGAATTAACAAAGAATTAATAACAGTTAGATCATGATTGTGATTTCTAAAAGGTTACATGTGAAGGTCTGAGACCTAAAGATAACAAGTTTATAGTTGGCAAACAATTTTAAATTGATTACAAGTTTAAGACTTGTGGTAAGCACTAAAAATCTGAATAAGATTTTAAAAGTGGTGCTTTAAATGGACAATTTTAACGTTTGTAACAACAATTATAAAGTAATTCTAGCGTAGCCGAATTAATCAGGTACAATGTGGGTATTTTAAGCTTTCATATTTAGAAATATTAAAAGTATGAAAAAAATAACAATTTGAAATTATAACTAAAAGAGAGAGAGAGAGAGAAAATAAGTAGAAGTTTCTAGAACTTCATATATTTAAATAGGGATCACGAAAAAAAATAGGGCAAGTTTCCCTTTCGTGAAACCTAGAGATAACTCACTTGTGAGTCGAAAGAATTGAATTCCGTCATTAGAAGGGAGAAACAATATATTTTAGAGCGTGTACTAGACATGAAGTTACAGAAATTAATTAGTTGTAAATGGTGCAAATATGGGAGGGCACTTACTGAGAGTGACACCACATAGAAAAAAAGACCTAAATTTACAATTTTGTTACTCAAGTTTGTTATTAAAGGGTTTGGGAAAGATGAAATGGGATTGTGAAAGAGTGTTCATGGCCGTATTTGTTGTACTCGGACGAGCGCGATGCGGATGTTAAGGTGAACGGGCACAGATTTCACTATAGTCTGTTGATATAGTTGAAAAGTTCACTGTAGTAGCACATGTAAATCACTAGTTGAGTTTTAGCTTGAGAGAATTATGAGTTGTAGTTTCTATAGGTGGTAGTTAAATGCGGCAGAAAATTTCCCACGAAGGAAGACAATTTATGTGGATTAGAAGTATATACCACATAAGTTTCTCTGTGAAGAAAACGTACTCCCATATTAAAGTGGAAAATACTTGACAGTTTAACTGGTAGATAGATTTTTTGTTATGGAAAGTTCCAGAGCAATGATGACGGTTGAAATGGGTAGAAAGTCCCTCGGCGGAAAAACTAGATATTATAGACAGTGGGTATTTTAGGAATATCCCTCGATGTGAGATAGCATCTCTGAAAATCTGTACAAGGAGTACTATTTCAATTTGAAAGTTAGACTAGATAGCTAGAGTTTGATCAAGAAGATCTTTTGAAGGCAGTTATTGTATCACATACAACAATTTCACTGTCTATAAAATCAAAATAAAAGCATTTAGCTTTTTAAAAGCGATGAGAATGTGTTTAAAACGTGAAGTCGGTACTTATCTTTGCTTCATGAAGAAAGCGATGTTGCTGTTGACGGTTGATTTTAAAACTCGAACAGGGGGCGTGGTGGCTCAGCGGTCTAGCTGTATGCTGTATGTTCGATTCCAGGTCAATGCATGTGAGATTTTCAAAGTGAAATGCCACGTCCTGTGGTTCGGATTCCACGTAAAAAGGAGGTCCCGTGGCTTATGATCTCTAGATTAACGGTCACGTTAAACTACAAGCTTCCTTTTTTTAAAACTCGAACATGGCGTCGGATTTAGAAATTTGCCTCTCGAGTAGAGGAGGCGAGCCTTAGTTGGGTTCCAACTGACTGGTTTGACTTCAGACGCACAAGTGAGGCCAGCTCATCGAAGAGCGGAGGGACCAAGGAAGGAAAAAGAGTGGGGGTAGGAGACAAAGGAACATACATAAGAATAACCAACTTAACAAAAATTAAGTATCTTGATGAAATGGTCTTCAAAGAGTTGATAGCAGGCGTCACTAGCGAAGCCTGGTGGCTAGATTGGTAAGGAAATCCTCTTGTACATGGAAAAATTGAGGAACTTCAGAGATTCGCTGCTAGATGACGCTAGGTGGGTCATGGAAGATATATATCTAGAACAGACTCACAGGTAATATAAGCAAAGTACACCAACAAAGAGAAACTAGGAGATCACTGTTGGTGTTTGCGAAAAAAGGAAGGAAAGAAATAAAGCAAAGAGCAGCAAAAGCTCACTCTGTCTAACCGTGTATTCCAAAGAATACACCAGCAATCAGTGAAATCGAACTCAACCCCGTCGCTAGCGTGCTGCGGACAGATTTCAAGCCTATTGCGGGTGGGTAGGCAACCCATTTTACAGTTCCGTATTGAATCGGAACAGGCTGTACTTATATTTGAAGGTAAAATAATACTAAATGACGATTCTGTGGTGAAGACTATTTATGCATCCAGCTCATCCAAGTAAGACATGCCCACATTTTTTCTGGGGGTTTCATGCATAATACTCATAAAACACATGGAAAAGGAAAAGAGAAAAATACAACTTTTTTTATGCCTCTTCACTCGATCCGTTTGTCAGTAAATTAGTGTCATCTAGTTTCAAAACCCGACATCTGCAACAGTCAGTAAGGTTCATTTTGATTAACTTGTTTTCTATATAGTGGGTGTCATAGTTCTTTAACAACTAAATAGTACGTTATTTATTCTTTGAAAGAAAAAAAAAAAGATTTTTCTCGAGCTGCAATGTACCGGCTGAATCAGCTGCCCCTAATAACATTGTTTTATGCAGCCCAACTAACGCGTGTTATCAGGAAGGTCGATATTTCTCTCCTTGCATTCCGTATGGTACTAATGTACTGCAAGCATATCCCGCAAACGATACTGAACACTATTACATTTCCCCCGTGTTAGTCTGAGGTCACATTGAGGGAAAATTAATATTGTTCAATATCGTTTGCAATATATGCTTGCAGTGCATTAGTCCGTATTTACCTTCAGAACCACTGTAAAATTACGTTGCAATGCCATAACAGTAGTTCAATTATAGATGGCGTGATCTTGTGACAGCCATATCACACTAATAATACGTAGTAGAAAGTTGGTAATGCTGTTTTAAGGGCCCTAACATCTGCGTTATTGACACTAAGTAGAAAGAATATGATGTGTACATAAAATAAAAATGTGTCGATGTTCTTCAATAGACGATAGGTTATGTTATGCGTCGTAATTTTACTCCATGTGAAGATTGGTGACCAAGGACTAGACAACTCATGCTACCAATTTTAAAGTTGCATTGTAAGTGTCAGTTTCGGTGTCAGGATATAATCTGCAAACAGTTGTTGTTGATTCATTGAGAGGCATTGTGACATCATGGTCATGATCTCCCGTCTACTTAGGTGTGTGTGGAGTTTGTCTGATATCCTGTATTACTGTGATGGCTGTATTAGTGTGTGTTGTTGTAATTCAAATGAGAATTTGGAAGGAGGTGGCCGTGGCCTTAATTTGGAAACCATCCTGGCATTCACCTGGAGTAGATGTGGGAAACCACGGAATAACCCCCTTCCAGGATGGCTGAGGTGGGAATTGAACCCATCTCTTTTCAGTTTTGCCTCACGAGGCTGAGTGTACCCCGTTCCAGCCCTCAAACCAGAATTAAATTTCTTGGCAGAGCCGGGAATCGAACCCGGGCCTCCAGGTAATCTGCAAACACAGTAACTTTGAAACATGAGTGTCAACAGTGAGTACAACGATAATTTAACTCAACAGCAAGAAATTATACAGTACTATAAATCACCATGTTTGTGGTGATGGGGGACACAATAATGGTAAAGTTACAATAATGTTAGTAACTTATTTAAGGTCACGTGGAAAAAAGAAGTTTTACGTGACAGTTCATCTCGCGATCATGAGCCACGGGATCTCCATTTAGGTAGATTTCATTAGAAAGCTAACTATTGCAATGGGTACTGCGCTCGAAATTAGGTCTAGTCAAGACAATATCACCGGACGAGGTACGAACCGAGAGCATCAGAGGAAAATAGTGTATACAATTTTCGAGATATTGTACCCTTGCGTCATCATATGGAACATGTGTTCGTATCCCAGCTAGTCCACTGTCTTTCGAGGCATGGGGCGTTCAACCCACTATACGACCACATGTTCAGGATTTGAGTCTGTCAGGTAACTACTCTACTTGAAAGAAACAACAAATTCCTAAATACATCATTTAATGGTATTAATTCATGGCAAAACACAACACAAAACACAAAAATATTACAATTACTTCGCACAACAAAAGTCAAAATTATATGTGAGTCTCTTCTCATAAAGTTTGGTGCTCCACCGCACCCATATCTATCCTAGATATCCTAACGTTGATACTCTTCGACATTGACGAGGGTCCATAGTGTCTTTCACGTGGCACAATTTAACATGAATTTGCATATCACAACATAACAAACACAAATTACATTTAAATAACATTTATGTGCAAATATTAAATATTTATCCGGTTTGAAACGGAACATTTACCTTGAATAACATTGATTTCGTTAGCTTATGCCTTGCTTAACATGTGTTGCTTTTCCGCGCACCTCGTCTTCTTTTCCCTTAAATTTCAAACGTTGAAGTGGTATAGATTTCCCTCCAAAATACGCATAGTTATTGAATGTTTTAGCTTCACCATACAACAATCTTCTGGGTCTCGTCATATCAACATTATCATTACAAACGTGTCATATCGTTAAATTGCGCTACCCGTCTGAATAAATTAGCATACACTGGGTAATTACTCTTTACAAAAATGCATCTGTTTATTTGGTGCAGTTAACTTGTCCTCAGACAATAACTTGGCCAAAACTTATCCGATTACTCCAATCCAACATTCTATATGCATGGAAACAGTGCATATAATTCATTTGATACCATAATATCAAGCATATTTCATTTACTTTTCGAGATATCGAGATTATTCAGTGTACCACTCCAATCTTAAAAAAAGAAAAAGAAAAAGGGATCCGGTCAAATTGACTCTCCTCGGCGTGAACAAAAGATTCGTCACGAACCACCCTCTTCAAGATGGCTACCGGGTCTGTGGCATCCACATGCCATCCTGACCGACTTCCTGAAAATAAACTTGGCCATGTGCTCACTCAGTGGTGCAGCTCTGCCAGAGGTATCTGATTGGATTGTGTCATTACGAATTGAGTCGATCTAAGTATTTAATACCTACACTTAGGGTATTTAATGGGCTCATTTCGGCTCCTAATTAGTATTCATAGCGAGAGATGGATCACAAATAGTTTCGCCGTTCTATCGACGTAATCAGTGGCCCTGTGCGCGTACCAGATGAGTTTCAAACTGTTATCTCACTGTACGGGCACGAATATATTTAGAGGAAATCACTCTTTTCTACTTGAAGAACTTTATCTTACCTCTATAGGTACCGTAGATCAATTACTATACTGGCGTACCTAGGGTGTCTAATCGTTTTCCCTGGCAGCGAAGACTCTGCTAACAGTGGGATACAGACAGCCTCTGCCCCAACTCTGTTGCGAATACATATGTATGCTCTGAGGCGATAACACATCGTAGATTCGAAGATTGGCCTACTAGATTCGTCAACGCGCGAACTATTCTTGGATGGTCCCTGCAATTATTGACGCAAATCTCTTGATTCTACGTTACATGCTCGCTGGTAGCGGCTAAAACAACATTTCTTTCAGATGACTCAATTCATAAAGCACTCCTGTCCTCCATACATTTTCTTATAAGCCAAGGTTTTACGTAGCTCCAAAACAAGTATTAATTTACTGGCACTTACATTGATTACCATAATGGCTCTCAAATGCAACCATGTAGCATTTAACATTATATAACATTTATCTAACATTTCAATGACACTGAAAAACTCTCTTTATCTCGCTATTTTATCTCTCTTTCTCACTTTTCACAATAACACAGTACTCTTTCAATGGATATGACACACTTTGCACGTTCTATAGGCATCAATATGCCGATTTATATATTAATTATTGACACCAACCTCAGATTATTATTATTATTATTAGTTAACGTTACCGTTACTTTCATCAACGTCTTACGCCTAAATGGTCGTAAGCTTATCATCCTCAAAGCCATATATTTATAAAAATATGAGGGATGTGAGCTCGTATACAAATGACTGCTAATTCTTAATATTTGAGGAAATGATTTGTTGTATGGTGAGCTATTAAATCATATTAACATATTTGGATGGTACTCACTTTCATTTTTGCTGGGTTTGTCCAACATGAGAGCAACTCTCCCACCATTTTTGCTTACTTCTAAGCCATCATGACACTTTTCATACGAAACATTGAATATGGTTTGCACATGTTAATTATATCTTGCAATACCGGCATTTTACACTTTTTAAACACCACACATTCTTTTAACATACAAATATAAACACTTTTAACGATCACTTTTAAAAGAAATTTGCACATAATTTACACACGGAGCCTTGCTTGGCTTTCCAATATTGCCTGACTTCAGAGATGCGACGCAGCCAAAGTCTGACAACCACCTGTCTCCTCCGAAAGTCTATCTCGCGTATGTGTGCTCATCTCTCGTCTCCTACAGCTTCTATCTTGTATCTTGCAATATTGCTCAATCATAAATCACAAATACTTGTGATGCCTTCCAGGTTCCCGTAATCTGTAGTATGCGTTACAATTATATGTGTTATTTTAAATATCATAACACTCCCTGTGGATAAGTTCATTGTCTAAAAAATCATACTGAAATATCTCTACGCTGTACTGATTATTAGTCGCGTAAACTGCCTGCTTATACGTCTGCTGTAGACTGGTTATAATATTAATGCAGAATTACTTGTATTTTGCTGCATGATGCGCCTTTCATTGTTCATCACAAAGATACTGAACATAACTACTTATAAATTTCGCGCACTTTTCCCGCGTGGTCGAGCAGCATGTCGTTCCACGAGTTGAGTCAAGACGAACTGACTGCCTCCTCCTTCATCTCCCATATAAAGATTTCTGACGAAAAGTAGTCCACTTGAATTTCAGGAGCGGCTCACTTCTTAAATAACGCGTTTTATGACAAGGTGAAGCGTGATTCTTGCTCGTCTATTCATGGCGGTTCCAGATTCACTTGCGTGCTGACAATTCCTTCGTTCAATTAATTATAATTAATTGCTTTCCTCCATGGCGTAATGACGCTACCTCGAGGGAATCCCCTCCTGCTACGAGACTTATCCGTGCCCCCGCGCAGTACGTGTGTGAATATCCTCATAAACACATACAGGCTTTAATTTAGGTGTGCAAATACTCCTAAATTACCGCTCTTCGAATAGAAGCCTCTGGGTGTAAGTCTCATTCCATTTGAATGATTCATTTGGCAGGAATTAATTAATTAATTTGTCTTGATGACTCTCCCTTCTCTACTGTTCTGTGTTGTCCAGTGGGGATTTTCTTCGTCGTTAATCACGGCCTTCTCACCCCACTGTCGTCGAGAAATAATGCCCTGGCGTCACTTCTGCACCGCCCACTTTCAACTCCGCTTTGTCAAATGTCAAGTTGTCTCTTTCCTTTAGCTTTCGCTAATATATTCGTATTCTGCCTTGCATTTTTACACAATATTCCAACTTTTATTGCTTAAAATTCCCGTTCTGGACGTGGAATTAAGCTATTATTATTATATACTGTCATTATCTCATTGTTACTCGGGTTTACTGTGGCTGTTCCCCCTCAGAGATCAATGGTTCGATTCTTAGAAAAATAATGGACCTGATCTTTCCTTTATAAAGACCCCGGTTCGATGCCAGTCAGCCGTGTCCAATTGGGCACAATATGAATCTTATTTACACTCAGAAAGAGAGATTATGCATCAACAAGCCATTGGTAAAATTTTAGCCAGAAGAAATATTTGTATTTGGAGAAGGAATGGACATTTTATTATTTGATACATTTTAACCAAGCATAAATTACTTGAGACAAGTCCAGCATAGTGCACAGTTTTATCAGTGTCAGCTGCGAGAAACCTGTTTTTGATACGAGGGGACATGGCAAGGGTAAGCAGAGGTCGAACGCGAGCCAGAGGAGAGAGAAGTGGGGACGACGCGTGATTAGCGCGCGCCATAAAGAGTTGACAGCCAATCAGATAAAAGATTGATTACAGAGGAACTGATAAATAATAAATACAATATTTTAATATTATAAAGGATTGTGACATATCAAATTAATCAGGAAGGAAAAAGGAATTTAATTAGCAAGACGTAATTAAATTGGTTAATTGAGAGAGGAGATATAAGCGAAGGAGTGAATTTTCAGAGCGAAGTGAGGCTAGTTCAGTGAATTTACGAGGGAAATCGAATGGAGGAGGCTAGCGAACGCCAAGTAACGAGGCTCTTTCTATCTGAACTTTCAAGGAGACAACACGTACAACGAATCACTCTCTAATCTATAAGAGGTAAAGACTTGGAAAATATTAGACTACAAGATGAAGAAATATAGTAGAAACATGGAACAACAAGTATGAATAAGCTGATAATACAATTGAGAAGAAGTATTTAGCAGAAACAACGAGATATATAAGTCGTGAAACTATACTTTGTAACAGTACATCGAAACTTCAAACGCAAGACCACGCAGAAGAGAAGCCAAAGACATTGTCATACTTCAAGGAAGAAACACATCACACTATACAAGATGTATAAAGAATTAGGTCGAAGGGGAGAGATTACGACTACTCATTGTTTAGAAGGAAGGAGAATGTTTTAATTCTTCCACTATGAAGGGAAAGTAAAGCTATACTAACAAGCGAGATCCAGATATGACCATGACAACATAACTAATGGGAGCGAGCTGCGTCAACATCTGCAGTTCGTTCGAATAAACGCAACAAGCTACTACAGTGGAGAGAAATGCACAAGCTGAGATGATTTCTCGTGTTAAGAAAGCACAATGCAACACTGCCGACATCCAAGAACATCCAGAGATGTGCAGAAAGAAGATGGACCCTAGAATGAAGCGTGAGGAGTATCTAGGTCATCGGGCCGAGAAGAGTGAAACGCTGCGGAGGAGCGAGGTTAACAGCACGGACGGGGGAAGACTGCCAGTCGAGTCCCTGCTGATTACTGGTTTTACTCACCCCATTGCTGTACAACAAGCCCAGCGGTCTACACGAAAGCGGTGTGACTCATGCAGACCAGATGGCAGGCAAGTGTCACATTCCCGAATGCGCGTGGGAGAAATTCCACAGATACCAACATCTTCAGATCTTACCAGCGGCCACAGTTTTGAAGGTAGACAAGTGCAATTTTACACACCTATGTAGTTAGAACTTTTACACGATATTCCAGTATAATGACCAACATATTATCTTATATTCATAGCCCATGTTGTTATTTGACTAGAATTTAGAAATTTTGATAGAAATCTTCATACGTCATTTGGACGTATTTTGAACGTTTGTTGATGATATTCGTCACCGTAATTATATTTGCAGTTTATTAGAACGTTTAGAATTTTTGTTTGAAGATAAATCCTTTGCGATAACAAAGTATATTTCGTAGATATTGTTGTAACATCAGATAAACGGTAATAAGTATGTTAAATAAATATTGTAACAGTGGAGAGAAAGTAGTCATGAATTTTGACAAGCGTAAATTTGTACATGTGATACAAGAGAAAGAGAGGACAAGATCATCCTAGGTATATGAAGCTAATTCGTCTCAGGAACGAAATTATGATGTATAAAACCGTAATTATTGACAGGAGTATTCAATATTTGCATTGAAGGAACTCCATTGTTTGAGAAGATGATATTGTAAAACCCAGAAGTTTATTTTGAACGTAAGAACAGTATGCATATTTTAAAGGCATAGCTGAATGATGAAAACGAAATTATAAGGTATTGTAGATCAATATTTGTTATGAAAAGATCTTGTAAAATGAAAGGAAGGATATTAAGTATCTATTGTAAGGAGAGACGGGAGGTAAAGATATTGTTATTTGAATGACAAACGCGAGCAGACTTAAGATTCAGAGCAAGGCTAGAAATTGTAACAGAAGTGATTTAAAGCAGAGAGAAGAAATACGGCATGATTTTTGGAAGCGAGAATGTGAAGAGATTTGCGGTAATATTTTGTGAGATATGTATAGATGGAACATAGCACGGAATTGTATAATCGATAGAAGATTATGTCGGAGGAGGAGTAGTGAATTCATGAAAAGTGTTACATTCGTAATATCTAGTAGGAATTCTGAATATCTTACTTTGTTGAAAGTGTTTGATATGGTTCATAGAAGTTTGTAAAAGTGCTAAGAGGAGAATATATACTTCAAGCAATTATGTCGAAGGAAGAGTAATAAGGATGCGATAATATATTTATGAAGTGTGTGAGATAAATAATTTATGATCGAAGGATGTGAAATACTATGTGTTAGTTAAGTAAAGCCGTAATATGTATTTTTGGAGAATTACGAGTGTGAGCAGTGAGGGTTAATGCTCGCACACTTATAGTTTTATTTTGGAAGGTTATCTGAAAGTCATGCGTCTCATGTTTGTAATATTATTGATTATTAAATACCGGATTTGTATATTTAAGTGAATAGTCATGAACTTAACTGTTTGTAACAATAATTCACATAGGTTATAACAATGTAATACAGGATTGGACAATTTTATTGTGTGATATACGAGAGAAGGAGGTAGGAATGAACTCTATACAATTAGAGACAAATATAAAGAAATCGTGCAGGACGCGATAGTGTATATATGTGTATATAAACAGTATTATTATTATTAATTATTTTATTCAGATTTGTAGATTTGACGCTATATTGTGGAGACTTTAACGACTGTATTAAACAGGGAACATGTTTGTAGAAGTTGAACGTTAAAGTGAAGTACAACAGAAGTAGAACTATAGTATTTTGCATTGTAATAATGTTGTTTGTTTGCAACATCTTTCAAGGAAAGATATTAGTTTCACATAATTTGTGTGTGATACACAAGAGACTCATTTTTAGTCATATTAAGCCTAGAGAAGGGCAGCTATTTTATTTTGAGTGTTTTTATTTTATCTTTCAACAGTGTTAGGGACATTTATGTAATGTCATTCTTTAGTTAATAAATGACAAGCGTTTTATACACTTGCTACGTTTTTTATACAGCTGATTCTTATTTCAATATTTAATTACGCGATAACGATACCGCTAGCTAGATGCAGACAGTCTATGACACATTTGCCTTAATTACCCGAGAGTCGAGTTGCTCATTTGTGCTCTATTTTTATTTTCTCAAGCTGTTCTGTATGCAACTAGGTGGTAGTATATTTAGGCGTGCATTATGTGTGTTCAGGGTTCCCTAGTCATTAGTCCCGGTAGGACATGTTCAATTCTTAGCCGGGTATTGACATCCCTACAATCCTTTTTCCATCCGCTGGGATTTGGGACTGTGACCTAGAGGAATTCGGGCGCAGTACCATGTTTCGACTTCCGGAAAATTTCGACATATCTTCGAGTTTCACATCACCCAGACACCAAAACCACCGTCAGTTCAAAAGTTTATATATAATTTATGTATGTATATCAGTTTCTTGTGGACTGGATAACTGCCGTAATTTTGCACCAATCACTTTTATTTTTTTTACTGAATATGTATACCTATAAAATCTAGGTCGAGTTCGTTCGTTACTGGGCTAAATCGGTCGAAGGGGGTGAAAATGGGGGGGCTTTTTTTCCCAAAAAAAATGAAATATTGCTATAACACTCTTAATATGTGAAATATCGAATCCGTGTGTCGGATAAAGCCCAAAAAATTATGTTTGAAGATTTTTTCATAGCACCAACCATTGACCAAAGGGGTGGGAAAAAGTGGGTTTTTCGGGAAACATTAATAATATCTCTCTTAATAGGCACAATATCAAAACCGTACAAAATGGATAATATTCCCCTAATAATTACCTAAATCTTTTGTCTGAAACAATTTTTGATATGACCCACCATTACGCCAAGGGGTGAGAAAAATGATTTCGGAATTATAAGAAAATGCCAAGAGCTATCAGAGGTTGCCATGGCAACACTACTAAATTGATGAGGTATGAGCCAACAGACGTTGCCATGACAACGCACTTGCACGAGATCAGATTCAGATTTCCATCTGACTTAACTGTGAAGCGGCTTCGGTGACGTAACTGGTAGCATGCTGAACTTCTATGCCCAAGGTCGCGGGTTCAAAGCCGGCCGAAGTCGTCGGATTTTCTAAGAGCGCTAAAAATCTCTCAGTATGCTTTCCTTTGGAGGGGAAGTTCCAACGTTCGTTGCTGGTTGCGGTGGCATCTAGTAGCCAAGTTCACAGCTAGGTGTCGTTGACGGTAGTGTCTGGTAGCAAGATTAGGAACTACTATTGAAATTGACCGTCTGCAGTCCTTACCTGAATTACAGACTAATACAGCCATCACAATTCACACCGTTTATCAGACCGATTCTACACTCACCCAAAGTACACGGGGTTACATGACCGCGTTGTCGCAGCCCCTAAACTGAGGAACCAACCAAAATCTCTGCGGGAGATATAATTTTGCGTGAAGAAGTAACAGACCGTTAGATAGTTACACATCAATGTCGAAACCTTGCATAAGGACAGTGTGACCACAAGTATAACAAGAAGTTCCGTGACAAACTAAAGAGCCTACTTTTCTTAAAATTTAAGATTCATGCCCATGATTAATCTATATGGATCTACCTAGAATAATGACGAAATTAAGTTGGTAATATCGACATTTCTAATTAGTTCAAAATACTGTACACCTGGCATAATGTAGCCTAATATAGAACTACAGTTGGCAGCCCTGGTGACTGAATATAGTCAGTTCCATCTCTTAAGGTACAGAATACAAAATTTGGTTGAAGTCCAATGGATAGCATGGACTTTACATGCAGTTAAACATTGGATGTAACAGCGCGCGTAAAATCATGTTGGCAACAATGACATACATGTATTGGTCAGAAATAATCTGAAATAATATGACCTATTGTTGTGTCAATTTTGAATGAAATCCATTAGTTAGCATAGAAGTTACATGCATTTTAAAATTGGACCTATCAGCAGGCTTAGAATCATGTTGACAGCACTGGCGAAGGCCTATATTAGTTACTCGAAATTAATCTAGAATGCCTATACGTGTGCAAAGTTTAGAGCTATTGGCTTGCATACTTTCTCATATATTGATATTAGGGTAACAAAAATAGGGACAGTATTTATTAACAGTTGGCTGCCCTGGTTGCTCTTAAGAATACGCATAGTCATATCTGTTATGGTACACATATCACACACGAAATTTGGCTGAAATTCACATTATAGTATAGAAGTTACATGTATTTAAAGTTTGACCTCTCAGCAGGCTTAGAATCATGTTGGTAGCACTGACCTATATAAGTTACTCCAAATTAATATAGAATGTTAGGTTCCATACGTGTGCATAGTTTATAGCTGTCGGCTTGCATACTATCTGATACATGGGTATTTGGATAAAAAAATTGAGAGCATTTATTAACAGTTGGCAGCCCTGGTGGCTCTTAAGAATACGCTCAGTCGTATGTGTTTATGTACACATAGCACATACGAAATTTGGTTGAAATCCAATTGATAGTGTAGTAGTTATATGCATTTAAAATTGGGACCAATCAGCAGGCGCCAATTATTTTGGCAACACTGCCATGTATGGCCTCCTGGAAATTAAACTGCAATATTGTTATCTATACGTTTGCCAATTTTGAAATAGCTCCCATTCATACTTTCCAAGATATCCAACATGGAGCTCAAAATTCAATTGCGATTTTTTAGCAGTTGGTAGCACTGACATCATTTTCAAGTATGGCCGTGAGATATTAAGGTATAGATCTTTACTCCTACCAAATTTTGTTTCGATTGCTGCAGCCGTTTGTGAGTTGATAGGGGGGGGGGAACACACACACACACAGACTGACAGACGGACAGAAGGACAGGCAGACAGACAGACAGACAGACAGACAGACAGAAGGACAGACAGACAGACACACATTTTCCCGATCTCATAAGTCTACTTTTTCCTCATTTTTGCAAAATGTGAAAAAAAAGTAGGCTAAAAATGGACCCCGAATGACAAGAAGTTTACCGTCTCCATAAGACAATAAAATGTTTAAAATATGCATAAAATGACGAAAAACAAAGTTAATTAAGCTCCAATTATAAAATACTTTCTCGCAATAAATGAGGTCTGATCCTTCTACGAAAACCTGCATATTCTGCCTATTTTCACCTATCCCCAAGTTTGTTCGGTGAAATCTACCTCCACCTTCCGGCGTGCCGAGAGGACTTTTTTTTATATGGAATTCGAATCACAGGATTTTATATTTCACTTTGGAAATCTCACATGTATTGGCCGGATATCGAACCCGATCTGCCTTGGCGAGGGGCAAACAGCTTGACCACTGCACCACCACGCCCCCAAGGTGATGCGGATTGTAACACAGAATTGATTTGGGTTCTTGTGACATTTCCTCTTTAACCCTTGCACCCTACCTGGGCCTATACGACTTAACCGTGTCATGCCGGCTGCACACACACAAGCAGTGACTCATTGAAACGGATTAGAGTGCTCATAATAATTCAGCATTTGTTTTGTAGTGATGGGAGCTCACTTATTTGCGAGTGCGGGGTTAACTAGCTGCCCTACACACATACTTCATTCGTTGCTGTGGCATCCTGCTTACTAATCGGCAGAATTCATCGGCCTGTTGCGCACTCACAATGGGACAGCGCCTACTTGTCATCACCAAGTTCGTCTAAATTTGGTTGATTGGTTCCTCAGTTTAGGGGCTGCGACAACGTGGTCATGTAGCACCGTGTACTTTGGGTGTGTGTAGAATCTGTCTGATAACCGGTGTTAATTGTGATGGCTGTATTAGTGTGTGTTATCTGTTTTTAATTCAAGTAAGGACTGCAGACATTCGATTTTCAAGTAGTTCCAACTTTTGCTACCAAATGCCATCGTCAACGACCAACTAGTTCTGAACTTGGTTACTAGATGCCACCACAGTCGGCTCCAGGCGAAGAACGTTGGAACCTAAGAGCGTTAGTCAAATATTACCTATAATTCAGCTTCACACAAGTGTAATTAGTGGAAGGTTCTTTATCATGCCATAAATCTATGACATGGGACCGCCGGCTTTACTTCCCCTCCGAAGGAAGGCATAATGAGGGATTTTTAACGCTCTTAAAAATCCGACAACTTCGGCCGGGTTTGAACCCGCAACTTTGGGCATAGAAGCTCAGCATGCTACCAACTAAGCCACCGAAGCCGCCTTCGTCCAAATTTATCGTATATAAAAATATATAAGAAAGAGTCCATAAATGGATATTTATCATCCAAGCTGAATATAATCAACATGTGCAAACATTTCTGTTAGGAAAGAGAAGCATCGGCCCTTCGTACTTGCTCTTTATCGAAGTACAAACATATTTTCTATTACTGCTTTAATCTGTCATTTATAACTCCCTGCAAAGGTACATGCTCAACAAGCAAGATTGGTCTCCTGAAATTAAATACGGAACAAGATTTGGAGAAAAAGAATCAATTAAGAATAAACCACAGCTTGCACAAACTTCGTGCAAAAATGTTTTATGCAATAGTGAAGGAGGAAAATCCAAATTTGATTAAGGTATGTTTCGATATGCAAACACCCTGTATAGACTATAGCCAACACCAAATCCTTGGGTGAAGTGTTCTATTGAAGACAGGTTTGGCTTTACAATTTGTGCATTATGATTATTTATTTATTTATTTATTTATTTATTTATTTATCGTATGGCTTTTAGTGCCGGGAGTGTGCGAGGACATGTTCGGCTCGCCTGAGTCTGTAGCTGCTTCCAGCGGACACCCTAAAGGGTGAGCTACCAGTTCCGTTCAATTTCAAGTAGTTCCAACTTTCGCCACCAGATATCAATGATACCTAGTGCTGAACGTTGGATTAATTATGATTAATTCCCGAGCACAGACAAAGGAAGAGATGGCTTTTTATACCATGCTTGAAACAGATGGACCGAAATAATGCAACCGATGTCTGCTTTATTGGATTTTCTCAGAAACCTTGAGGAGTCCCAGCCAAAAAATTATTCAATTGATATTCATTTATTTTCTGACTCCTGTACCAGACAAAATACAAATTAAATAATGTAATGCACACTAATGGCTTTCATGGAAGAAGGCAGATATTGATAAAGCTGGTATATTGTTTCCCTATTTGTGGTCACAGCTATATGCCTGCGTGTTCGGTACAGTAGAAAAGACTACCAAAAAGGAAGATATTCTTGCACTGACTGAATAAGTTACTATGAAGCGGTGGAACAACTTGTCATCGTCAAGATACCAAATAAATATGGGAAGCAAAGGATCTGAAGTCCAGTGCGCTAAAGCTCCTGCGATCTAAGATGCCTTTCAAAATACCTACTCAGCGGGTGATGGCTTATGAAGGTATTGTTGTCAGTATCGGATACTTATAACGGAAATCCTGTAGTGATTGAGGTACGGAAATCCAGGAAGTGAGGAAAGCAGCCACCTTGGAAAAGAAGAACATGGTCAGCAAGGATAAGAAAAAGGATGTCTTAAAACTTGTGTGGAATTTTAATGTACGGTACCAGAAGGAGCAAAAGAGTTATAAACACATTGTTGAAAGAGATCAATAGATTTGCAGTATTGTATTTTGGAGCCATTATTTTACTTTGTATTTTAATAACGTTTGTTGTTACAGTATTTTGCACTTCTGTTCATGAAATCCTTATGAAAAAGTATGATAACAAAATGTTATATCATAGCATATTATTCTATTTCTATGCAAAATGTAGCCTTAAGTAGCAAATGACCTCGCTGATCCGCCACTTGAAACGACAATAACTAACTAATGTAGCCTTCTGTGTAATTAATGTTAATAATGATAGAGAAAAGAAAACATTTTGAAGGTGTATATTAACAAACCCATAAACATCCAACTTTGCATTTATTAACTTTTGAAAAATCTCGGAAACTTTGTTCCAGTGTTCTGAGAGAAAGAATTACATTTTTAAAAGAGTCCAATACACAACGAGATTCATGCTTAGAAACGCAGTGTAAATGCTTAATCATATCGTTAATTAGTATTTCGGAGTGATATTTAAAAATGCATTTCCTGCTAAATTTAGTTTTTTGCATTTATCATTTTTTTTGAAAAAAAAAACCCTTTGTTCTGTAATTTTTGTTCGTCCCCGTTGTATCAGCTGCAGTGCTCGCATTTATGTGAGAAGCGTATACATAATTCAAATAATTTATGTCAGGCAATAGGTTGCCATATTGTAAACACATGTCAAGTAGCAAAACTGTACTACCACATGCAACATTTGATTCCTTGCCTATCAATGTAGGAAAATACCGACAGCAGTGGCTACGCGGGCTAAAGCGCAGCTTTAGGTCATGGGGCCAAGCTCTCTGCTGACTCAGTAGACGCGTGGGTTCGAGCCCCACCGTCGGCTGTCCTTGAAATGGTTTTCCGTGGTTTCCCATTTTCAACACCAGGCAAATGCTGGGACGGTATTTTCTGATAGACCACGTTCGCTTCATTCCACATCCTTGCCCAGTTTCATTCATCTTCATCCATTCCATCTCTCATCCCGACGCGCAGATCGCCCACGGGCGTCGAATAGAAAGACCTGCACTTGGCCTCTGAGGAGGCCACACGAAAAAAAAAAAAAGGTAGGAAAGTGGACAGTTGAAACTTCTAAACACTTGCATGTAGTTGGCGTGTCGTTGTGGATAGGCTAACTAGCCTTCAAGATTTAATTTGGGAGCGCCAACGTGCTAGGTCATACCTTGCTGGCATCGGGAGAGCGTGGGTTCGAGTGCCATCTCGGCCGTCCTGAAAGTGATTTTCTTGGTTTACTATTTCCACCACCAGGCAAATATCGGGACGGTTCTTTTCAACAGGTCCACGTCCAGCTTACTTACAAAATCCCTTCCCTGGCCCTTTCTTAACCTTTGACTACACGCACCTTTTAATACTTAATAAGCACACACGTGGTGAATATTGTACCCAAAGAGAATAATATCACGAAATCACTTAGCCTAAACATTTTATCTTATTAAACACATTAAACCAACTGTTCTACAAGCAGAATAGTCAAGGCTAACCATGCTTGATTCTATATCATGATCATTTTCCCGTATAATTTCTTCCTCGGAAGTATCTGCGTCTCATTCAAATTCTTCTCCCGATTCTTTTTGCGCCATAGCATCATAGATTTCCTCTTCAGTAAGTCGCCTCGGATTTTTAGCTCGTATACAAGCCCTTAAAACACAGAGCCGTACGAGATATGGAGATAATTTATAATTATATTAAAATATGATTTAAAAATAATACTGAGTTAAATAACCTGAATCAATATACCCGTGGTGTATTTTGTTCACCAAGCGCAACAGTTCAATGTTTATTCCTATGAATCAGTACGAACGAATCCGGCAACAAAGACACCGATTGTTGTCGTTTGCGAACATTTTAGGGATAGGTTAGATCAGGACTGCCCAACCTACTGCCCGCGAGGCTATTTTGTCTGGACCGCCGCTTCGCGTCCGCGCCGTGTCGCCAAAACTTTGAAACAGCTAAAGCTAATGGGCAAAGAAATGCACACGCACCCCTACCCAAGGTCATTGACTCACTGATGAACACTTACAATCCTTATTAATGATTGGTACAACTAAGTTCGATCCTAAGCGGAGAGAAATTTTAAGTGGTACCGGTACAAAGCTTTTCCATTCGTCGCACTAAACAAAATTATCATGAATTTTATTTCATAATTTGATTGATAATTGTGTCAAATGAACATAAATACTCACTATTTGTCATTCATGCTGTATGAGTGTATTGAATATCATCGTACTTCTATTTTAAAGGGATGTATTAAAAATATTTATATTTTGTTTAGTATTTTTTTTAAATCCACTATAGATAAATATAGAAAACGTCAACAATACTAAGAAAACTAAACTCAGACAGCCACAAAACTCACCATATTGCACCCATATTTAAAAAAATCCATACCCCCTAAACCCCCCGGAGTGTTATTGGCCCACAAGTTCCCCCAACTATTTGCAATCTAACCCCTGGGTTAGATGGTGCCTTAGAGTCTGCAGAAATACCACAATCAAAGATCTACCATCTGTACTTTATACACCAGTGCGTGTACTTAAAGGTTAATTACACCCACGTCTATCATCATCCCCAGTTGTATCTGCTGACAAAGTGTGTTCAGCTCCCAGACACCGTCCTTGCGATGGCAGTGGAATGATCCCTTACCGAGTCCGTGAATTAAGCGAGATTGGTGGATAAGCGATTAAGAAAATTGATCTGAGCAATCCTAAGTTTTCAGCTGCCTAGTAGTACCCCACTCACCCT
Organism: Meconema thalassinum; assembly: GCA_946902985.2. NCBI lineage: Eukaryota > Metazoa > Arthropoda > Insecta > Orthoptera > Tettigoniidae > Meconema > Meconema thalassinum. The sequence goes on from OX336393.1 coordinate 253,511,510, forward strand.
GATTTAAACAGATAGATTCCATACAGTATGAAACTTTGGCAGACTATGCATCACCAAACAAAGAAGTCATCATGCAAAAATTTCATGTCTACTCTTGCGTGTACTTCAGTGAGACGGTAGTAAACCCTCACCTTGGAGATCTCTTGTCTAAGGCGGATGCAAGCTCCGCCTGACTGACAAAGTGGCACATGTTTAATATTCATCTGAAGACAGCAGTGATCTTCTGTATGCAACAGATGATGTCCTTAAGAATATTTCGACATACTGTGTTTTTGTAGATGACAGTGCCACGTTTGCCAATTGTCTGATAACGATGATGAATATACCCAGTGTCCCAAAATTCGCTCTCATATTCTACACAATTGAAATCATGATCGATCGCCTCGTTACTTAGTGGTTACTATTCTTGACTGTCACCGCGGAGGCTCGGGCTCGATTCCCGGCTCTGCCAAGAAATTTATTTCTGGTTTGAGGGCTGAAACAGAGTACACTCAGCCTTATGAGGCAACACTGAGAAGAGGTGGGTTCGATTCCCATTTCAGCCATCCTGGAAGTGATTTTCCGTGGTTACCCACTTCTACTCCAGGAAAATGTCGGGATGGATCCTAACTTAGGTCACGTCTGCCTCGTTCCTAATCCTCATCTGCATTACAAATACACACTCTAATAGGCCTACAGCCATCACAATAACACAGGTTATCAGATAAAAGTCTACACTCACCCAAATACACGGATAAAATGACCACGATGTCCGAGCAACAACAACAAAAACGCAGAAATATTTCTGGTACAATATGGAAGCACTGTATGACGTCTCGTATGCTGAGAAATGCAAGTTAAAAATCAAAGCAAAAAGGAATAAAATACCACAAGAATATTAGAAAATACCGATCATCTCTCATCTCAGAGATGATTTCCTTTTAATCGTTTCTCCTCCCGACTCGGCTTCGCCCACGGGATCTGCGAGGGATCATTCCTATATCGTCGCAAGGACGGTGTTTGGGAGCTGAACAGACTTTGGTGAGCAGATACAACTGGGGATGGGAACAGGCCGATCGCTAACTTGAGACGAATCAAGGAAGGGACAGGGAAGGGCATTTTGAAAGAAGTCGGCCGTGGATCTGTTGAAATTAACCGCCCTGGTATTTGTCTGGTGGTGAAAATGACAAACCACGAAATCCATTTTCAGAGGACGGCCGATGGGGGATTTGAACCAACGCTCTCCCGATGCCAACGAGGCACAAAATGGCACGTCAGCGCTCTCGGCTACTGCGGCAGGTGTAAGAAATGTAAGGTGCATTTTACTCGGTGTTTATGAATATATGTTCTATTAAGTTTGTTTAAGTAGAGTGAGCCTTACTAAAGACTGATAAATGGAAGCTTTCAATTATTAGGTCATATCTACAGGTCGCCTCCGTTGCGTAGTGGTCAGCGTTGTTAGCTGCCACCCTGGAGGTCCGTGGTTCGATTCCCGGCTCTGCCACGAAATTTGAAAAGTGGTATGAGGACTGGTACGGGGTCTACTCAGCCTCGGGTGGTCCAAATGAGTAGAGGGGATTTGATTCCCACCTCAGCCATCCTCGAAGTGGTTTTCCGTGGTTTCCCACTACGACTTCGGGCAAATGCAGGGATGGTGCCTACCATAAGGCCACGGACGCCTCCTTCCCACTTCCTTGCCTAACCCTCCCACTCTTCCCATCCCTTCGCTTTGCAAGTGAGGCCGCCTGGGCGTGGTCACACACCCCAGTTGTATCCCCGACTCAGAGTCACAAGCTCCAGGACACTACCCTCAGTGGCGGTAGAGGTTGGATCCCGCGCGCAGTCCGTGGCAAAAGCCAACCCTGGAGGATAAAACGATAACCCCCCCCCAAAAAAAAAAAAACTACGGAATGTAAAACTTATTCGGATGGAAGACAAAGAACAAAACTGTCCGATCTATGCGGGACTGGAACCAGTGACCTTCGTTACTGTAACAATTGAACTAATGAAGCAGAGATCGCAATTTTTCTTTGCGAAAGGTATCCTCCATTATGTGAAGCTAGCGTATACTTGGCATGATTACGACCTCCGACTTTGTACAGTGTTAGTCTGTATCACTGGGTGTTTGGTCAGATTAGTGGTATACACCACCTGAGGTCGTACTTTCAAATCCCGCATGGGTTGAATATTTTAATTTTCTACGTTCCACCTTAATGACTTGTACTCCCTGTAAAAAACATGACCAATAGCTGAAAGCTTCCATTTGCATTCAATACGGCCGTAAAGAAATCTAATTCAAGTAAAAACTTTTTACCGATAACGTCACTCGGCTTTCATATTATATGAAAAAGTTCTTCACGTCTGCCATCACAAAAATATCTTGTCTTAAATTCAGTTTTCTATGACCACTGGAAAGAGAGGTCTCAGATTGGTCTATTGCAATATCGTTTGAATGATATTTATTGACGGTAACCATGAAGGAAAAGTAATAGTTTATATTTTAATGGCGGCTTTGTCGCTATATCAATTGGTCAAACAATATTAAACATTAAACAACATTTTGTTTTCAAAGGCAAACACAAACAGGTATTTAATTTAAAATAGTTGCATATCGTAGCTGATTAACAGACTTTATTTGAGTTGAATCTTACAGCAGGTCATGAAAGCGCATTTGAAAACATCTTCATGAACACTGGAGAAAGAGCTTTTGACGTTAGACAGTATGAATATTGAACATTTAACATATAAGTACACGCAGAATTATTTTGGCAGAACTGTAAAATATGGATTGCTCAAAATGAATCTGCAATGCTATGGTCTATATGTGCGCTAAGTTGGGAACTAAACTGTTTCAATGTACCAATCAACCAGCTATTCTGCCATAGATCTTCACTCATACCAAATTTGGTTTCGATAGCTGCAGTGGATTTGGATTGTATAGGGGGACAGACAGACAGACAGACAGACACACAGACATACAGACAGACTGACAGACAGACAGGCATACAGACAGACAGACAGACAGACAGACATACTGACGCGCACGTAATCCCAGCTAATACGTCTCCCTTTTAATATTGTTTTGATGGCTTCCGTGGCGTAGTTGGTAGCATGCTGAGCTTCTATGCCCAAGATCGTGGGTTCAACCCGGCCGAAGTCGTCGGATTTTTTAAGAGCGTTAAAACTCCCTCAGTATGCCTTCCTTTGAAGGGGAAGTAAAGCCGACTGGGCCAATGTCATAGATTTATCGCATGTAAAAGAACCTTACACTAACTACAATATTGTATGAAGCTAAATTTGTAGGTTAGATTTGATTATCGCTTCAGTAGTTCCAACGTTCGCTCCCAGGTACTGGTTGTGGTAGCATCTAGTAACCAAGTTCACAGCTAGGTGTTGTTGACGGTAGCATTTGGTAGCAAAAGTAGGAACTACTTGAAATTGATCTCTGCAGTCCTTACCTGAATTACAGATAACACACACTAATATTCTACAGCCATCACAATTAACACCGGTTATCAGGCAGATTATACACACACCCAAAATACACGGGGCTACATGACCGCGTTGTCGCAGCCCCTAAACTGAGGAACCAACCAATATTGTTTTGTAAAATGTGGAAGTAGGCTAAATTTTGAGTTTAACACGCCACTTGGAACTGCATGGGTGCAGTTTTAAATTACCTCCTACCAGTCGAACATTCATAGAACGTTATTCATAAATATACAAGCCATGGATAAAGGCTAATATGGGAATATAAGAGTAAGTAATTTGGTTCTTCAATTTTCAGGAGTCCTCGAAGAAGAATGGATCGCCACTGCGCATGTACACAATAAGATTTCACGCTAGAGCACGTAAATGATTTCTTACACTGTACTCCGGAGTGAGGTCAGATGCCTATACAGCAAACACACACACATACTCTTGTCTCCGAGCCAAATTATTCCAAGACGTCGCCAAGAACTGTAGAAAGTGTTCCTGGAGGGTCAAGCGCGCTCGCTGAAAGAAAGTAACTTATTTAGCGGGTGTAAATACCGTTGTTGTTTCATTTGAGGGGCTGGGGCATCGTGGTCATTTAGAGAAAATTGCTTCAGTGGCATGCTGAACTGCTGAGCTCAAGATCGCGGGTTCAAACCCGGCCGAAGTCATCGGATTTTTAAGAGCATTATAATCCTTCAGTATGCCTTCCTTCGGAGGGGAAGTAAAGCCGGCGGGCCAATGTCATAGATTTATGGCATGTAAAAGATCCTTCCACTGCCTAAACTTGTGTGAAGCCAAATTTGTAGGTTAGATTTCGTTGTAATGCACTATCAAGAGTTCCAATGTTCACCACGAGGTGTCAGTGATATCTGGTAGCGAAAGTTTGAACTACTTGAAATTGAACGGAACTTGTAGCTCACCCTATGGGTGTCCACTTGAAGCAGCTACAGCCTCTGGCGAGCCGAACATGTCCTTGAACGCTCCCGGCACTAAAAGCCATACGCTAAATAAATAAATAAATAAATACATAGTAGTACCGTATGCGTGGGGTTTGCTATACTGTATTTGTCCATAAATCACGCATATAATGGCGGACTCAGCTGGAATTAGCTTGCCACGGTGGGTGAGTGGTTAACGTGTTGGACTACCAACCCCCAAGATTGCAGGTTCGCTCCTGGCCGTGGTAAGTGATTTTTGAAAGGCGACAAAAATCACGACATGGATGTCATACGTTGTTCGCATGTTAAAGAACCCATTTGAATTCAGTAGGCCGTGTTCATAATGGCAAAATTAATCTCGAGATTTTCCGCCAACACAAAGTTCCTCATTGCTCTACTTGAAAGCACTATAGTGTCAAGGAGATTAGATATCTAACCTCCTTGACTTTCATAGCGTTCAAAGGAACGACGAAATTCGACATGCAAGCTGCCCTCTGGGTGTCAATTAAAAAGCTTGCACCGGGCACCCAAGGCCATACGATATTATTATTATTATTATTATTAGCTGGAATTTTATCTATAGGCTATAAGTCGTGATCTAAAAGGGTGACGGCGGGTGAGTAATAGTTGGCGGCGGAGTAAACATCAATTACTACATCATAACCAGATTTTTTCCCGACCGTTACCACAGGTATTTTGATTAATTTCAGTTGTTTAAGATTTTTTTTTTTTTTTGCGTCAGGACTTGGTCTCCTCCAGTTTTACTTACAATATATCTCCACAACAGCGTCTCTCCATCTAAGACTTGAAAGCGTATCGCAGTGGGAGCGTGGCCGCAACTGCTCGGACAGCAGAAGTTTCGGGTTCAAATACCGTGATCTCATTTTCAAGTCTTACTCATCTAGTAAATAAAGAGCAGAAAGTAGTATGTGATGGCATTTCTTAAACCATTTCTAGGAAAAGTGAAGAGCATGGCCACTAAAGAAAGAAAAATGAAAGTCAGCCCAAGGCACAGTGAGTGGTCATACGAGTCATCTATTTCCAAACTCTGACATCAGTATCTCTCAAAAAGATACACTTCAAATTTTATTTCCCTCATTTATTGGCGCTGAATAAATCCTGATTTGATGGTTTTGCTTTACAAAGTCATCCTTATATGTCTAAAGAAGCATTTTTGAAGCAATCAAAACCTCAAATCAATTGAGTGTTTAATGAATACGGGAAACATTATTAAAATTTTATTTCTCTAATTTATTGGCGCTGAATAAATCCTGATTTGATGGTTTTGCTTTACAAAGTCGTCCTTATATGTCTAAGGAAGTATTTTAAAGCAATCAAAACTTCAAATCAATTAAGTGTTTAATGAATACGGAAAATATTTATCAATATGTTTGACAAATACAGATGTCGGGCCTTGGAACTAAACGACTTATATGAACCATCCATTTACGACGACTGCTAACACAATAATGATTTTTTTAGCGTATGGCTTTTAGTGCCGGGAGTGTTCGAGGACATGTTCGGCTCGCCAGTTTTGTAGCTGCTTCGAGACGGACACCCAATGGGTGAGCTACAAGTACCGTTGGGGAGGGAAGTTGGAATGGAAGGACGAGGAGTTGGAAGGTAGCGACTGTGGCCTATAGTTAGGGACCAACCCCGGCATTTGCCTGGAAGGAAGATGGGAAACCACAGAAGACCATCTTCAAGGTTGCCGGCGGGGGGATTCGAACCTCCTCGCCTCCCGGATGTGAGCGACTGCCAGCAGTCATGCCGTAACGACCACGGCTAACTCACCCGGTGACAATAATGACATACTGTACCTAGTCCGAGCAAATACCCTGCCTTCACATCACTGAGCTCATGCGATGGTAATAGTGTTATAGTGCCAGATAATGTTACCACTGCATGAGCTGGAATTGTTATAAATGGAACATAGAAAGGTGGATGGGGTTATAAGGGAGAGGATATGGAAGGGGGGGGGGTAAAAATATTGGGGGAGTTTGTGTTGGGGAATTCACGGTGGTTTGTTTGTTGTTGTCAACAATTTTATTCTTTATATATTCCGTTAGGGTGTTGTACAGGATATTCGTTTCTAAATTTATTTCATGAAGATTATGAAGAGGAGATAGTTTCTGTGCGGTGTTAATTTCTATCGCTTCTAGTACTTTCATAGTGGTCCCCTTTCCTGTAAAATGGAGGATTTCTAGGTCTTTATCGATGTTGGTGAATTTATGATGTGACTCCTCCATTTGTTTTGCCATTGCTGAGAATCTTCTGTATTTTGGGACAAACGGGTAGAGCATTCACAATCAGATACTACGAACATTTTAATGCCACAAAATACAGAAGATTCTCAGCAATGGCAACACACATGGAGGAGTCATATCATAAATTCACCAACATCGATAAAGACCTAGAAAACCTCCATTTTACAGGAAAGGGGACCACTATGAAAGTACTAGAAGCGATAGAAATTAACACCGCACAGAAACTATCTCCTCTTCATAATCTTAATGAAATAAATTTAGAAACGAATATCCTGTACAACACCCTAACGGAATAAGAATAAAACTGTTGACAACAACAAACAAACCACCGTGAATTCCCCAACACAAACTCCCCCAATATTTTTACCCCCACCCCGCCCTTCCATATCCTCTCCCTTACAACCTCATCCACCTTTCTATGTTCCATTTATAACAATTCCAGGTCACAAAGATATAAAATTATATTACCTCACCTTATTTTTTATTTAAATCTCATATTGTATTTTATGAGTATTTTTTTATTGTCATCAGGGCCGGAGAGAGCGGCCGCGAGCCCCAGCGCTGGGGGTATTTAGGGCCCCTGCCATTTATCCATTTTAGTGCAACCCAAATTCACTAATCACAGCCATGTATTTAGTGTATTATACATACCCATATATTTGTAACACCGTAAACTGCATTACCGGTTATAAACCATATCTTTGTAAATTTTAATGTCAAGTCATGTAAGCACTCCAATTCGTTTTAATAATTCTCATTCCCAAACAAACAGTAACCCATTCACTTTAAAAACTATGCAGTTTATTTAACTATTTTTTTTAAAACAAAAACATTCCAATCAATTTGTTTTTAAAATCGATTGTCAAAGTTTTCGTCACCTTATTTGTAAACTGAACTGATAGGTTAGAAATAAAATACTAAAACACTAAATTCACCATAAACTTACATCTTTAATGGCTCACACTATATGCACATCTACAAAACAATCCTACAATACAAACAGTTATATTAACTTAGGCTAAGACTCCCTTTCTGTCCTTTTTTCTGGGAAAAATCATCTATGATATTGTCCAAATTGGTAGACTTCACAAGTTCCGTTTCAACGGCCAAAACATCCAAGCTTGAACGTCTATTTTGGCACATTGTCGAGCGGAAAACGATTTTTACGCGATTGATAACCGAGAAAGAAACTGTTGCGGGGATGGTAACAATTATTCTCAATGCTACATTAAGATTGGTAAATAGGGTTTCCAATTTTAAAGTTTTAACTTTATCGAGAAGGTCCAAGGGCGTAAGAGTTTTGCTACCAAAGTTAGCTTTGTAATTTAATTTCAGGTTTGGTAATTCATCAGAAAGGTCGTTTCCTATGTCATTAAAATAGCGCCTTACAAGCTCAACTGATTTTTCCGAAATTAATTCTTCTGCCATTTCATTGCATTGCTACAAAACGGAAAGCCCGCTACAAAGGGATTGTACTGATCGAAACCGCACTGTCATGTCCCCTATGATACTGTCCAAAATTACATTGAACACATCATTTCAGAAATTAGTTTTTGCGTCATTACTGTCTTCGTGACTGTCATCCTCTTCATCAGCTTGCCTCTTTCTTTCCTTTCGTCTCTTTTCTTCCTCTATTCCTATATTTTTAGCCACTACTTCACCTTCCTTCTTCTTGCGTCTATTTGGTTCAAGGTAAGAATACATCACATATAGGCTATAATACCGGTATATATTTATTATTAACTAGCAGAAGTACCCGTTCTTCGAACGGTGATCGGTGTTAACACCAGACATTATAATGTTATTGGTGTTACGTCCCTTTTAAGTACTGTTGCTTTTATAGACGCACCAGACATTATCAATTGAGCTACTGTTGCAATGGTTAGCGGCTTGTCATTCCTTCATAAGTTTATCAAAACGGAGTTAGTTTTCTGGGAATATCACACACACTGTTAATTTAAGGGCCTTATAATGTGGTTTTCGGAGACCCTTTATAGACTCGTGAATTTTGTGTCTCACATTGAGAAGTGCAACATATGCTTTGGTCGTCCTTCTAGGATAATTTTTATATTTCGCCTATTTTAGCATGTATTTTGAGAAGTTTTTCCCTATATCCACCCTTCTACTGTATGAAATGAACGGTGAAGAGTTTTATAAATGATTGGTGTATTGACTCATGTTTACCATACCTAATTTTACGATGCACCAAGCATCCGAACATGAGTTATAGGCGTACATAAGGATACACAGAAAGACAGACAGACAAACAGACAATATTATTGTCTACGACATATCACCCAGAAATCCAAATATGGGTATATATACCACACAGTATCAAAGAAAATCATCCTTACGATGAACCCGTATGTCGACAAAAAAAAAAAAAAAAAGATTAGTTGAAATGTGCTCTCAAACTAAATTCACCTGACGTGTACTTCCTGACATGAAATAGAATTGAAAGCCTTGTAGATGAAACGCAATACACGTCACATAAAAACTGACCCTCTACGTTGTGTTGGGTCCCCATACACAGGAAGACCTCTTTCATAAATTATAAAAGCTTTGTGGTGCATGAAAATTCAGGTTCTTTAGTCTCAAATTGCCCAAATTCCTAAAAGCCGCAAAAAATGCTGATTCAATTCAGGAATTTTTGAAAATAATGTTGTTGTTTGGAGATATAATAGACCTTCTGCACTATATGTCGCACGTGAAAATTGCATGAAAAAATCCTAGGTTACCCCTTGACCCCCTTAATTGCATTGATGAATTATACAGTCTACGTTGGTTCCGTGATAACCTTATATTTGCAAACTTTCACAGAAATGAAATAAATGTAATAAATTGCTTCTTACTGAAATAGATGGAAAGTTGGATGCCACCCCTTGAGATAATGTTGTCTTGGTTACCGATTTGCATTCCTTCATTAGTTTGTTAAATTAAACTTAATTAGTTTTCTGGGAATGTTTCAGAAACTGTTGGTTTTAGAGCCTTATAATGTAGTTTTCGAGGGCCCTCGAGTTATATTTCTGGCACCGAGGGGCTTTGTCTCGTCGTTGTACGCCATAATATAATACTAATAATAATATAACATAGGGATAGGCATATAATAGACCTGCCATACCACACCCGCAGATGTAAATCGCGTGAAAAAATCTAGACTACCCCTTGACCCCCTTAAGCGCATTTTACGTATTGATGAAATTTACAGCTTAATTTGGTTCCATAATAACCATCTAACCGTTTGCAAACTTTCACACTAATGTAATTAATGGAATTGTATTGCGTCTTACAGCAATATGTGGATCTCTGAGAATCTGTTGCCATGGTTATCGGCTTGCATTCGTTCATAGTTTATTAAATTAAATTAGTTTTCTGGGAATATTTCAAAAACGGTTTGACGTAGGACCTTAAAATATACTTTTAGGGCCCCCGAGTTTTGTCTCTCACATTGAGGGGCTGAAAATGAGCTTTGTCTCGTCCTTCTACTCCTATTTCAGCATGTATGTTAAGGGGGTATGCCCCCTTTTATGAGAGGTATAGAGAAGAGTTACATCAATGATTAGTGTCGTGCCTCTGATGGATATCTGTACCAAATTTTACGTTGATACACCCAGCCGTTCTCGAGTTATAAGGGAACAAAGTTGTCCACAGAAAATCAAGCAAACAGACAGACAGACCAAAACATTATTTTCGCGCGCATCTATCATAAAACAGTCTGAAACGTGTAAATAACTCAATTTTCCGTAGAAATTCAGAAAAAAAACTGACAAATGTTCTTTTTTATATATTGAACCCTTATTGATCTTCGATAAATAAGTATTCATATTTATTATTATTATTACTACGGCCCAGGCAGCACTTTAGGAAGTCGACATGGATATAAGGGAGGCCAGCATTTCGTAATGATTGCAACAGGAGGTGAGCTGGTAGCTATTCTTGGGGAACGGCCAGAATTAGTCGAGTTCAAGGCCAAATTGTGCAACTACTGCACCAAAATTGGAGACATAAAGGAAGAATCACGAGGTACTCGCAACGAACATACGATTGAATCAGCCAATCGCAAGAGACCAAGCCATGACCACGAGGTGGACAGCGTCAGTAGTAAAAAGCCCGCGGAAGTGTGTATCTAAAGAACCGCCGAACGGATTAATCTCCGCTCGAGTAATTTGAGACGTTTGATTTATTTGGAGAAGAATGACACTAGTCCCATCTTTGTGAGACAAAAACTCTGGAAGTTTTTATCCGACTCCACCCCACTCCTCCGCCCCTGTCAGTTTCTAATAAATAGTTTGGCCTGACGCCACTCGAAGCCTATTCTTTGTGGAGCCTTCAGAGGCTTACTTCACGACAGTTTATGTTGTGATTTTTGACGCTCGAATTTATCTAAGCCTTTTCTTTGTGGAGCCTTCAGAGGCTTACTCCACGCCAGTTTATATTGTGATTTTGACGCTCGAAATTATCTAAGTCTATTCTTTGTAGAGCCGTGAGGGGCCTACTTCACGCCAGTTTGTATTGTGATTTTTACGCTCTAAAATTAGTGAAGTTAATTTATTTTGTGAGCTCCGATTGAGCTAAAGTCACAGCGATCGCAGTATCGAATTTTAAAGCTCGAATACAGTTTTATTCTGAAATCTACTTTATTGTGTGAGCTAAATATTTCACGCCAGTGCGTGATAACTTGTAACTTTCAGTTAAAGACGACGAGTTCAGCTTTAAGGGGGAAGTATTGTATCACCCTAATTAGCGCTCAACGGAGCCGAAGTCCACAGTACAGGACGGAAATACCGAGCGAGATAGCGACTGCTAGTGCAGCCAGGATTTTGAACTTGTTAACGAGCCAGTGGCGCGGACTCGAGATGTATATTTTATGTATAAATTGCAGTGTATTTTATATGTGTTTTTATGGTGCGTGTGTGCGAGATAGTTAGGGCCAGTCTTCGCTATTAATCGCATTAGGACAATTGTGGGTGAATTGAGTAGCCTGCAAGCGATTATAGATAGGCAAATATTTAACATTGAACTTTTCTGCCAAGGAGTCGATACCAAGATGATCAGCACGTGGTTTGAAGTTTGGATGAGCTTCAACACATCAACGCAGACGACTACTATGGAGTGCTAATTTGTCCATAGGGCGATGGGTTGAGGAGGATGTCCTTCGTTCTACAAGCAGAAGCGGTGATGTACTAAAATTGGATTATTTCAATTATGTAGTTAGATTTGGCCGGGAAACTTTGTAAATAGTCATGTTTTCTTTTCTTGTTGTTTTAGAGTTTTTCTTGCACCGACACTATAATGTTTAAATGTCCGTTGGCGCGTGGCCAAAGTGTTTGTTTGATATTTTGTTTTTCCTTGAGTCATATGTAATGCGCGCGGCGTGCGTGCGTGATTTTTATCCTTGCAAATGCGGAACCCGTTACATTCGATAAATGGTGCTTTATTAACGTTAATATTTGAAATAGGAATGGGAGGAAATTATTGTAAGATTTTTGCTGAACAGGTTATTATTCATATTAGGGTTGCCAAGCGCACCAACTTAAAAGTAATTTTAGAACACCTTCGTTCTAATTTTGATAGATTTTTCTTGAGTCCTTTTCAGGTGGACTAGTCACGGCATAGAACGGTGGTGCTAGCATGTGGATATTTATTTGTGTCTTTTTATTTCAGGGTCTGTCAAAACCCATACGTGTGATTCTGTGTGTGTTAATGTGTCTAGTGTGTGTTGATTCTACGTGAGGAGGGGGTAGTTGTCCTACCGCTCTGATATTTTTGCTGCTGTTATATTTTTGATGGAAAGACAGGGTGCTCTTGGGAGACTGCTGATTCTTGTCCATATATTTTTCTGACACACACATGTATTATTGTGCTTTGGGGCACACTTCTTCGAGATTCGACCCCATGTTCTGGGAGGTCGAGGTTATTGACACGTGGGTTGACAGACATGCAGAGTTCCACAAACCGCCCGTTTTGCCTGTGACTTATTTTTGATAGGCAGTCCTGTGTGTCCGACTGGCCCTTGTAAGCTTTCATGTAGCAAACCTGTTCATTGTGATGGTGATTTTTAAAGCCATAATTAATTGGGGACTTCGCCATGTGTGTAACGGCTTGTTGTACGTTGTATGGGTAAAATATTGTTAATTAACGTAAATGTTGGCTGTGTGCCTATTGCTTTGTTTATGACTCGATTCATGTAATTTTGTGTGTCACACCCGTGTGGTGTAGTGGTAGAGTATTTGTAAATTTTGACAGCGGTCATTTGTGTATTTTTCTATTGGTCACGTGTTAATGTACTTGTGTTGATTTGTGTGAGAAGTCCTAAGTTTTTAGGCAGTAAATGTTGCTACGGCAATTTGATTCCAATTTCACACGGAAATTTTGTGTTTGTTTATAGTAGATTTAGGAAGTGTCGGTTTAATTTTAAGTATTGTACTTGTGTTCCCCCGTGTCGGTCTAGCTCTAAGAAATGTGGATTCGTTGTCTGAAGGATTATTCTGGATGATAACGAATCACGCATTCAAAGTACACATCGTGATGCATGTAGAACGGCATACGCACTTATATGGTCACTTTTGTATTTTTATCTTAGGGACACTTGGTCCAGGTAATTAATCTCTCCAGAGATACCGCCTTGTTTTGGCATTTTTATTAAATGTGAGTCAGTTGGGAGTTTTCGTTGTTAATTGTTTATGTGTAAATATGGTGATTTGTAATTAAATTCAGTTGTTTTAACCCTGGCTTCACTCTTTCCTGCATGTTATTTTGTTATATGTTACCCTGCAAGTTAATGAAGCGCCCTGACAGCAACTTACGAATATGAACCGTTACACCCCCCGAAACTGAGTCTCATATGCTTCTTTGCAAGGGTTCATAAAACAAAAATGGCTGCCCAAGTGGGGTTGTTGTTGTTGTTGCTTCGCTGATCTCATATTTATTTCGTTGAGAAATGGTGCCAGGTCAAGCGGACATGTTAATTCAGTAAATTGAGGCGATGTTGTACCGCCATGTGCATTAGTAAAATCACTGAGTTCCTAAAGTTAGAGATATTGAACAAGGTTAGAATTTGATTTTGTATTTGTTATAAACTTGTTCTGGCGCCCACATTAAAATTAGAAATTTGCATTATTAATGAACTCAGTCAAAGCAGGAAGATGTTGCCTTATATTTGACATTTAATTGACTTCGGTTAATTGGTGTTTCGTAAATTCTGTTGGTTAGGAATTTAAAAGCAGATCACTAGGGGTTATTTTGTTGTTTGGGAATAAGTGTCATTGTATTCAGTAAATTTTGTTACTGAAATTTTCATTAAATTAGAGCCAGTAATATTTAAATATGTGACATGTATGTGTGTATAGGGCTGAAACCTTGGCCCATGACCCTGTTTTCTCTGAATATTTTTTTGTGTGTGATATGGCGAGTGTTGATGAGATTAAGGCATTGTTAGAACAGATGTCGATCCAAATGTCCGCGAAAAGTGAAAAACAATTAGAACAGTTGTCCGCGAAAACGGAAGAACAATTAGTGCAGATGTCCGTAAAGACGGAAGAACAATTAGATAAACAATTAAAGAACTGTGAAAAACAATTACACGACATGAGCGATAATATTTCGGTCCAGTTACAAGCGCAGAAGATAGACTGTGATAAACAATTAAAGAACTGTGAAAAACAATTACTTGATATGAGCGGTAATATTTCGGTCCAATTAGAAGTCCAGAAATTAGACACGGACAAACAATTAAATGAACTCAATCACAAATTGTCGGAACAGGCGGTAACACAAACGGCACAAACCGAACAATTAGGAAAAATCACTAATGACATTAATCAGAGCGTTAAAAAAGTAGAGAAACTGGCAGGCGAGGTTGCGGAAAACAACATCAAACAGTTAGGCGAAATTAAGAAATTGGAGGCGAAATTTGATAACAAATTAGTACAATTTGACGAGATGGTGGCAGATAAACTCAAGCAGATAGAGGCAGCATGTGTCAGTAACACCGCGGGAGTGAAGAAAACCCAAGAGAAACTACAACAGCAAATTAATTCGGTAGACAGCAACGTGCTGGAATTAATAAAGGAAATTGATAAAGTCGAGGTTAAGGCTGAAACCGAACGGATACACTTGCGGGAGAAGTTAGAGGAGCAATTAGGCAGAACACAAGAGATCATAAGAAAAGAGATGGAAGGCCAGCTAATAAACACACAAGAGGTCATAAGACAGGAAGTAGGAGAGCAGCTCGTCAAGACTCAGGATAATTTGGAAGGTCGACTAATAAAAACGCAAGAGGTCATAAGAGAAGAAGTCGGGGGTCAGCTAATAAAAACACAAGAGGCTATAAGAGAAGAGGTGGGGGAACAACTAGAAAAACGCAAGAACAGATACGTGAAGAGCTAGAGAAAAATCAGGAAAGCTTGAAAAGTAGGATCCGGCGAGATTGGGACCAGCATGCTCATGCGAATAAGTTAGACAGGCTGGCAGTTTTA
This sequence comes from Meconema thalassinum, assembly GCA_946902985.2. NCBI lineage: Eukaryota > Metazoa > Arthropoda > Insecta > Orthoptera > Tettigoniidae > Meconema > Meconema thalassinum. The sequence goes on from OX336393.1 coordinate 253,526,648, forward strand.
AAGCGAATGCAGGCACTGGAGGAAAATGTAAAGTCAAAATTACAGGAACACTCAGAATTAATCATAAAAAACGAGATTAGATCGTTAGAGAATGCGACATTATTTTCAACTGAAAACATACCGGAGAAGCAAACAAGTATTGGAAGTCCTGCAGGTTTAAAGTTGGCTGAGGACACGAGTCGGGGTCAAAGTCCCAGACTAACGACTAATGCATTCCAGCAGTACAGGGGGGAGACTTCAACACCGCAACCGAACTTGGCACCAGCCCAAGTCATCCAAGTCATTCGGGGTAATGATTTGAAGCCCGATAAGTTTAAGGAACATTCAGGAACCACTCCCAAAGCATTTCTACGGCAATTAACTGATTACTTTAATGACCAGCACATCGGCCCTGAGAAACAATTAAGAATGGTGGAGAAATTTTTAGAAGGACCTAGCCTGACCTGGTTTTTAAGTTTCAAGTACACGTTCACAGACATGGCTCAATTCCGCGAGGCATTTTTGAAGAAGTTTTGGAGTCCTTCGTTACAACAGGGGTTGAGAATGGACCTGTACACGCGCAAATATCATAGTACGCATCCAACCCGTTTTTAGGAATTCTTCAGTCAGCAATTGGTAAAATTCAGAGACTTTGACGACCCGCCTAGCGAACAAAATATGGTTCTAACCATCGGGAAACAACTCCCAATGCACATCCAACAATTATTGGTCGCAGGAAACATTCAGACCGCAGTCCAAGCCGAAGAATTACTCAGACACTAAGACGAGACGAGTATGGTCAGCCCACAGACAGGAAGAAGGAATTTGGAATGTGTCAATACGGCAGAGGTAGTTCAGGGACTCCAAAATAACCACAGCCAGGGGAACCAAACTAAGACACAGTCCACAGGGACACAATTCACGCCAAGAATACAAGATTTTGACGGCCGAAACCAGTTCCATAACAACAATCAGAATTATCAGAATAACCGCGGGAGATATAATCAGAATAACCAAAATCAAAATAATCAGTGGACGTACCAGCGGGAGTACACAAATTGGAGGGGAAACCAGAGACAAGGTAGACCTTACCAAAGAAATGGAGATGGTAGATGGAATAACGGCAGGGACTATCGCCAAGAAAATAGAGGAGATTATAGGAACAACTGGGACGAGCGGTATATTGAATCCCGTAAATACTTGGATCAATTAAGTACTGAAGAAGCGGAGAAGGAGAAGTGGGGGCGTGCCATGGCGAACAGACAGAGCCCAGACAACCATCAAGGAGAGGGGGCAGAGAGTTTATTGAGGCAACAGGAGCGACAGAATGACAACCGGCGAAACACAACTAATGGGGCCCGGGATAAAAAAAAACCAAATGAACTGAAAGGAGACAGGCTAAAAACGGAGATCGCCAGGGAGCAAGAAGAGATGATAGTGGCCAATATAGAAGAGTGGGTAGCATTCCCGGACGACTGCCTGGAGGAAGTGGTGAAGAACCGTGAAAATGTTATCAGACAGCTACCAATTATTTACGCGCATATTGGAGGCATGAGGGTGAGATGTTTGATTGATACAGGTAGCCAGGTGAGCTTAGTCACTGAAATTTTGATAAAGGAAATAGCAAGAAAACAGACTGTTCCTATTACGCCGGTACCGCTAATGAAAGTCAGAGGTGTCATTCCTGACAAAACTATGAATTGTAAACAGCAGGCATTTCTAGATCTGGAAATTCTGAACCATACTTTTTCACAAACATTCATTGTTATTCCAAAGATGAACTATAATATAATTTTAGGAGGCAACTTCATTTGCGATTTTCATGCTGTGATTGATTTACATAACAACACTGTAAGCTTCAAACAAGTAGAAGGATTGGATCATGTGGGTTTAAATATGGAAGAGAATCCGCTGGAGAGAGAGGCCAATACTTGGGTTGTTGAGGAATGCACTAATGAGGCCGGAGATAAGATCTTGATGGGAGAGCAAGTCAGCCAGACAGCAGTGCTAGAAATTGACAGCCGAGATATTTCGCAGGAACTTTGGGTGCATTTGGCGGAAGAAGAAATTGGCGGGACCAAATTTGAAATTCTACTTCAGGAGCGACTTAAGGAAGCCATCGTAGGGGAAGCTGATAGAAGAAGACTGGAAGAAATTTTAAGATTACATAAAGGAGCTTTTGACACCGTACCTGGGAAAGTTTTAAATTTTCAATATGCGATGCAGGTAACAGATTGGACCCCATTTAAAGTAAATTGTACCCGATCCCAGAGAAGCACCCTTCTCAGGTGAAGGACATTATTACTAACTTATTAGATTCTGGCATGATAAGGAAAGCGGCAACCCCTTACCTGAACGCAATATTGGCTGTGACCAAGCCAAACGGATCAATTAGGCTATGCCTAGACGCGCGAGTTTTGAACAGCAAACTGCTAGTTGAGCACGACCAAGCACCTAGGATCAAAGACGTTTTGAAAGGCTTCCGTGGGAAGAAGATATACTCAAGTGTTGATTTGACGAATAGTTTCCACCATCTTGAACTTGAAGAAAAATCCCAACTGTTGACGGGATTTTTATTCGATAATCAAAGTTATATCTGGTGTCGAATGCCCTTTGGCGTGAAAACTGCGGGATGTGCACTCATTAGAGCACTCGATAGAAATCTGACTGAGGAGGTCAAGAACTTCACCACGAGATATGTTGACGACATATTAATCGCTTCTGAGACAATGGAAGAACACTTGATAAATTTAAATAAACTGATGGACAACTTGAGAACCATGAACTTCAAGATCAACCTAAAAAAGTCACATTTTTGCCAGAGCGAGATTTTATATTTGGGGCATATAATTGATGTCGAGGGCGTGCGGCCTAATTCAGCCAAGATTGATGCTATTAAGAAATTTCCCACACCTACCAAAGTCAAACATGTTAGAGCGTTTTTGGGAGTGACAGGTTTCTTCAAAGAAAATTGCCCTGGTTACACAGAAACAGTAGCGCCTATGCAGGAGATGTTGAAGAAGGCAAATCGATGGTCGTGGAACGAGGAGTGCGACAGGTCTTTTAAAGCAACGAAGGATTTATTGGAAAACTGTGTGAAACTTGGATATCCGGATTTTGAGAAACAATTTATCATTCAAGCAGATGCTTCGTTAATTGGGATTGGTGCTATGCTGTACCAAGAGGACGCTGAAGAACCCAAGAAGAAATCCTATTTGGCATTTACGAGTCGTAAATTACGGAAACATGAGAGGAACTACACAGTTACGGAACTTGAGCTACTAGCAATTCTATATTCTCTTCAACAGTGGCGTAAGATGATCTATGGTTATTCCATCATTGTTAGAACCGACCACCATGCACTGACATTTTTATTTAAGACAACAATAGCAAGTGAGAGAGTTACACGCTGGTCCATCTACATACAGCAGTTTGACATCACAATAGAGCATTGTCCTGGGAAAATGAACGTCATACCAGATGCCTTGAGTAGAAATCCTGAGGACGGAAACGAAGTAACAGCGGAAGTTCACAATATTACCTTGACACCTAAGGCTCGTGAGTTTTTGGCAAGATTGAAGGATATTCGGAAGGAGCAAGAAGCAGACCCATGGATGATGATGATGATAAAATTCTATAGGAAGGAGTTACAACCAAATTCACCGGAGTACCGAGAAGCCAGTGCTAAACAAGCGAGATTTCACTACTTAAATAACTTGTTACATAAGTACGTGGATGAGCATCATACTAAACTGCGGATCTTAGTTCCAGCATCACTACAGAGGGGATTAACTTGGCATGTTCACGAGAGCCTAGCACATATCGGCACGGATAAGACTGAAGCTACGATAGGGGAGACATTTACTTGGCCCAAGATGAGATTCACCATTGTTGAAGTAATTAGAACGTGTGACGCTTGTCAGCGCACAAAGCCGAACAACTTTATTCTGAAACAACCTCCAAGACCACTATTACCGCAGAAACCATGCGAGATGCTCGCGATTGATTGCTTTGGTCCTTTAGTAAAAGGAAAGCGTGGATGCCGACACCTCTTGGTGTGTGTCGACGTATTTTCGAAGATGGTCGTGCTATGTCCTATTCAGAAGACGACATCAAGACAAGTCCTCAGTCGAATTAAGAACAAAGTCATTCCGATGCTTGGGAAGCCGGAATCCATTCTATCAGATCACGGTACCTATTTCACAAGCAATGTTTTTAGGCAAGGTTTGGAGAGCCTAGGAATAAAACACGTATTTTCAAGTATTCGTCATCCGTGTGGAAATCCGAGCGAGAGAACAATTCGCTGTGTTGCTAAGTACTACAGAGTAATGATTCCTAACGAACACAATAAATGGGTAGACAAAGTAGGGGAAATTGAGATGTGCATGAACACTACTAAGCACGAGTCGACGGGTCAAGTCCCACCGATTGTACACCACAACTGATTGCCAGAAAGAACTTGGGACAAGATCATTCCTTGCCCAAGGGATCCATTATTAGCGCATGATTTGCGAATCCAGCGAACGAGGGAGCACATGAGGAACCAAGCGGATCGAAAGCTGAGACGGTACCGAGGAAAGAAGTTTCACCGAGAGTTACAAGAACAAGAATTAGTGCTGGTTCGTAGACCACCGATCTCCGACCCTAAGAACAAAGTCTTCGCCAAATTCTGTCCGAAGTTCATTGGCCCGTTCCGGGTAATTAAGAATCTGGGTAACAATGCCTACAGATTGGAAGAAGTGAGCACTGGTGCAAAATCTGTTTTTAATAGTGCCAATTTGAAACCGTACTACAGAAGGGAACCATTTGATGATTAGGAAAGACGATATGTGCAGAATCTGTATTGCAAAACTTTATTTTGAGAGCCGACACTCAAACCTATGGGGAGCGCCTGAGTACGCACTTTGTTTGTAAACAACGAGCAGCTGAGACGACGGGAGTGGCAACTACTTGAGGAGAAGGGGGAGACCTAGTGAAAATATGAATGACATTCCAGCGAGAAGGGAGCACACTAATTGAGTCAGAGGGGCATACACTCGAGCAGCTGAGTGAGATTTAAAGAGATGTGTTGTTACTACAGTGGATTTTGTTTTTGAAATCCAAACCAATAAATTGTTTCGAATTTCAAAACCTTGCTGAGGATAAATGAACCCTTATTGATCTTCGATAAATAAGTATTCATATTTATTATTATTATTACTACGGCCCAGGCAGCACTTTAGGAAGTCGACATGGATATAAGGGAGGCCAGCATTTCGTAATGATTGCAACAGGAGGTGAGCTGGTAGCTATTCTTGGGGAACGGCCAGAATTAGTCGAGTTCAAGGCCAAATTGTGCAACTACTGCACCAAAATTGGAGACATAACGGAAGAATCACGAGGTACTCGCAACGAACATACGATTGAATCAGCCAATCGCAAGAGACCAAGCCATGACCACGAGGTGGACAGCGTCAGTAGTAAAAAGCCCGCGGAAGTGTGTATCTAAAGAACCGCCGAACGGATTAATCTCCGCTCGAGTAATTTGAGACGTTTGATTTATTTGGAGAAGAATGACACTAGTCCCATCTTTGTGAGACAAAAACTCTGGAAGTTTTTATCCGACTCCACCCCACTCCTCCGCCCCTGTCAGTTTCTAATAAATAGTTTGGCCTGACGCCACTCGAAGCCTATTCTTTGTGGAGCCTTCAGAGGCTTACTTCACGACAGTTTATGTTGTGATTTTTGACGCTCGAATTTATCTAAGCCTTTTCTTTGTGGAGCCTTCAGAGGCTTACTCCACGCCAGTTTATATTGTGATTTTGACGCTCGAAATTATCTAAGTCTATTCTTTGTAGAGCCGTGAGGGGCCTACTTCACGCCAGTTTGTATTGTGATTTTTACGCTCTAAAATTAGTGAAGTTAATTTATTTTGTGAGCTCCGATTGAGCTAAAGTCACAGCGATCGCAGTATCGAATTTTAAAGCTCGAATACAGTTTTATTCTGAAATCTACTTTATTGTGTGAGCTAAATATTTCACGCCAGTGCGTGATAACTTGTAACTTTCAGTTAAAGACGACGAGTTCAGCTTTAAGGGGGAAGTATTGTATCACCCTAATTAGCGCTCAACGGAGCCGAAGTCCACAGTACAGGACGGAAATACCGAGCGAGATAGCGACTGCTAGTGCAGCCAGGATTTTGAACTTGTTAACGAGCCAGTGGCGCGGACTCGAGATGTATATTTTATGTATAAATTGCAGTGTATTTTATATGTGTTTTTATGGTGCGTGTGTGCGAGATAGTTAGGGCCAGTCTTCGCTATTAATCGCATTAGGACAATTGTGGGTGAATTGAGTAGCCTGCAAGCGATTATAGATAGGCAAATATTTAACATTGAACTTTTCTGCCAAGGAGTCGATACCAAGATGATCAGCACGTGGTTTGAAGTTGGGATGAGCTTCAACACATCAACGCAGACGACTACTATGGAGTGCTAATTTGTCCATAGGGCGATGGGTTGAGGAGGATGTCCTTAGTTCTACAAGCAGAAGCGGTGATGTACTAAAATTGGATTATTTCAATTATGTAGTTAGATTTGGCCGGGGAACTTTGTAAATAGTCATGTTTTCTTTTCTTGTTGTTTTAGAGTTTTTCTTGCACCGACACTATAATGTTTAAATGTCCGTTGGCGCGTGGCCAAAGTGTTTGTTTGATATTTTGTTTTTCCTTGAGTCATATGTAATGCGCGCGGCGTGCGTGCGTGATTTTTATCCTTGCAAATGCGGAACCCGTTACATTCGATAAATGGTGCTTTATTAACGTTAATATTTGAAATAGGAATGGGAGGAAATTATTGTAAGATTTTTGCTGAACAGGTTATTATTCATATTAGGGTTGCCAAGCGCACCAACTTAAAAGTAATTTTAGAACACCTTCGTTCTAATTTTGATAGATTTTTCTTGAGTCCTTTTCAGGTGGACTAGTCACGGCATAGAACGGTGGTGCTAGCATGTGGATATTTATTTGTGTCTTTTTATTTCAGGGTCTGTCAAAACCCATACGTGTGATTCTGTGTGTGTTAATGTGTCTAGTGTGTGTTGATTCTACGTGAGGAGGGGGTAGTTGTCCTACCGCTCTGATATTTTTGCTGCTGTTATATTTTTGATGGAAAGACAGGGTGCTCTTGGGAGACTGCTGATTCTTGTCCATATATTTTTCTGACACACACATGTATTATTGTGCTTTGGGGCACACTTCTTCGAGATTCGACCCCATGTTCTGGGAGGTCGAGGTTATTGACACGTGGGTTGACAGACATGCAGAGTTCCACAAACCACCCGTTTTGCCTGTGACTTATTTTTGATAGGCAGTCCTGTGTGTCCGACTGGCCCTTGTAAGCTTTCATGTAGCAAACCTGTTCATTGTGATGGTGATTTTTAAAGCCATAATTAATTGGGGACTTCGCCATGTGTGTAACGGCTTGTTGTACGTTGTATGGGTAAAATATTGTTAATTAACGTAAATGTTGGCTGTGTGCCTATTGCTTTGTTTATGACTCGATTCATGTAATTTTGTGTGTCACACCCGTGTGGTGTAGTGGTAGAGTATTTGTAAATTTTGACAGCGGTCATTTGTGTATTTTTCTATTGGTCACGTGTTAATGTACTTGTGTTGATTTGTGTGAGAAGTCCTAAGTTTTTAGGCAGTAAATGTTGCTACGGCAATTTGATTCCAATTTCACACGGAAATTTTGTGTTTGTTTATAGTAGATTTAGGAAGTGTCGGTTTAATTTTAAGTATTGTAGTTGTGTTCCCCCGTGTCGGTCTAGCTCTAAGAAATGTGGATTCGTTGTCTGAAGGATTATTCTGGATGATAACGAATCACGCATTCAAAGTACACATCGTGATGCATGTAGAACGGCATACGCACTTATATGGTCACTTTTGTATTTTTATCTTAGGGACACTTGGTCCAGGTAATTAATCTCTCCAGAGATATCGCCTTGTTTTGGCATTTTTATTAAATGGGAGTCAGTTGGGAGTTTTCGTTGTTAATTGTTTATGTGTAAATATGGTGATTTGTTATTAAATTCAGTTGTTTTAACCCTGGCTTCACTCTTTCCTGCATGTTATTTTGTTATATGTTACCCTGCAAGTTAATGAAGCGCCCTGACAGCAACTTACGAATATGAACCGTTACACCCCCCGAAACTGAGTCTCATATGCTTCTTTGCAAGGGTTCAATATGTAGAGATATACTGCACCGCTCGATGTGACCGTGTTTTATTGCACAAATTTAGGTTTTACTCGCTAACCGTCGGAGATACACGAAAAGTGATAAGAACCTTTTGGATAGAAAATGAAATGCTAAAGCTCTTGTATACCATCAAAAGTTTGCTATTTCTTAGCGTTCTCTTTTTATTTGAAATGGAAATATGAAATTTTGAAACCAAAGGGTGTAGTGACGTCACAAAAGTAGGTTTTACTCGCTAACCGTTGGGGATACACGAAAAGTGATAAGGACCTTTCGGATAGAAAATTAAATTTTGAAGCTCTTATAGGCCATCAAAAGTTTGCTATTTCCTACCGTTCTCTTTTTATTTGATATGGAAATATGAAATGTTGAAACCAAAGGGTGTAGTGACGTCACTAAAATGGTCGCCATTTCTTAATAGTGCAAAATATCGAAATTAAGAGTATCCTATATGTAAACCTGGTATTTCAGCTACATCCATGCAAAATTTCATTTAAATCGGACCAGTGGTTCTTGCGTTATTAGGTAACAGACAGACAGACAGACAGAAAGACAGACACACACCATCTCATTTTTATATATTAGTATGATTATATACCATACTTACCTCACTCCTCTTCTTGCCTAGAATGCCTCAATATAGCGCTGCCTTGGGTTTTTGTGGGTATCTACTCACATAACGTAACGGCGGTTCTTTTTGAGGATCCAACCAGCCTTCGGGCTGACTACCTAACATACATATACCATACTAGCAGGTACCCGCGGCTTCGTCCGCGATCAAGACAATGGGGACGATGCATGATTGCTGATACTTGGTCTATTCTATTACAGCAATCACGGCTACAGGTGGGTCCATTCTAATTCTGAATATTCTGATACATACAGTGTATTGATATGAGCAGCAAAGTGGGAATTTTATAGAGTTGTGAAAGTCTGCAGGGTTCGATGTTATATTATGTTAACACATTTTAAAATTACGTTTTTGGTTTTGCCATCTTCTGCTGAGACATAACGATTTTGTTGTCCGGATGCTCGCGAGCACGCTACATACAGTTGCCCATGGGAAAAATGGGTTTGTCTAAATGTACACGTGCTACTTTTAAGTGTGTGTCATTGCGCTTTGTTAAAGAAATTGCGAATATTGTTTGAAGAGGGAACTGCACTCTTGCACACTGGAATGGCAAATCTATCGGAATATGGGGAATTAAAAGTATTCTTACTTAAGCTATTCTGGATGTAATTTGGCCATACTTATTGATGATTTGAACGTCAACATATTGCTATTAATATACCTATAGTTAAATATCTCTCACCTTGGCCGCTGATGTACTGTCATCGCGGCAGGAGATGGCAGTTGAACACGCTTTGACGGGGTGCGGGGGGTCTTGCAGTACGCATGCGCGGCCCGCCTATTCCTAAGTTAAATATATCGGCTTGCCGCATGCCAATGGATGTCATTGCAACAGGCGACACTCAGCCACTGAAAGAAGGAATGTGCTGAGTGAGTGAGGCAAGTAGTGACCAACTGAATGTTTTTGGAATGCGCGATACGCAGTGAGCGGGAAGACCCCTGCAGTTCAAACCCGACTGCCAACTCCTGACGCGATATCAGTACATTATGCAGTCTCTTCCAGTGTTACATCCCAGGGATTGAAATTCTCCAACAACGCTTTTGCCTCACATGCCTCTCTAAGTAATTAAAATTCCTGATTGTTGTTGTTTGAGTCTTCCGTTTTTTAACTGGTTTAATGCAGCCCTCCAAGGCTCCCTCTCCTGAGCTAATCGTTTCATCTCTACATAGCTACCACACCCTACATCCGAGGCAATCTGTTTAACCCTGGTTTACCCCTACAGTTCTGGTCCTCGACCCTCCCATCCATAACTAAGCTTGCTATTCCTGGGTGAATTAATATGTGTCCTACCCTCCTATCTCTTCTCTTCATTAGCAGTCGCCAGAAACATCTCTCCTCTCCCACACGTCTTAATACCTCTTCATTTGTTACCCTATCTACCCATCTGATCATCATTCTCCTGTACCACCATATTTCAAAATCTTCAATTATCCTCTTTTCTACTGCACCATTAGTCCATTAGTCCAACTCAGCAACTTTTCTAGGTTTAAGCCGTGCCTTGTGCGGGGATTCAATGGCCGTGAAAGACAAAATACCAACTTTATTGAAATAAGTTTGCCCAATTCCTCAGTAAGAGTAATTAAGAAAAAATAATAATTTAACGTGACAGCCGGTAGAATACGACACATTCGTCTGTGAATATGGGTTGCTGATCAAGGTAAAAAACGAAAAAGAGCAGATCAATATTGGCAAACAGAAATATTCAGTTCACAAAAATCAAATTTATAAAGAAAACTAGCAGAAGTGCCCGCTCTTCGAACGGTCTTCGGTATTAATAACCAGACGTTATCATCTGAGCTACGGTTGAAATGGTTAGGGGCGTGTCATTCCTTCATAAGTTTATCAGAACGAAGTTAGTTTTCTGGGTATATCGCAGACACTGTTTATTTAAGGGCCATAAAATGTGTTTTTCGGGGACCCTTTATAGACTTCCTAGTTTTGTGTCATACATTGAGAAGCGCAACATAAACTTTGATCATCCTTCTAGGATATTTTTTATTTTTCGCCTATTTTAGCATGTATTTTGAAAAGTTGTTCCTTATACCCACCCTTCTATGAGAAGTACGTTCAAGAGTATTCTAAATGATTGGTGTATTGACTCGTGGTTACAATACCTAATTTTACGATGTTCCAAGCACCCGAACATGAATTATAGGCGTACATAAACATAAATATATATCAACCACACAGTATCAAACAAAATCATCTTTACAATGAACCCGTTTGTCGACAAAAATATGATTACTTAAAATGTGCTCTCAAACCAAATTCACCTAACGTGTAGGCCTACTTCCTGACGTGACAATAATATTGAAAACCTCGTAGACGAAACGCAATATATGTAAAATTAAAACTGACCCTCGCCGTTATGGAAAGTCCCCATCCCCAGGATGACCCCCTTAATAAATTATAAAGGCTTGTGGTGCATGAAAATACGGGATTTTTAGCCTCCAATGGCCCAAATTCCCAAAAGCTTCAAAAACACTATTCCAATCCAGGAATTGTTGAAAATAATGTTGCTGTTTGGAGATTTAATAGACCTTCTGTACAATATATCGCACGTGTAAGTCACGTGTAAAAATTCTAGTGTACCCGTTGACCCCCTTATTCGCATTGTTGAATTTTACAGTCTATGTTTGATTCCACGATAACCTTATAGCCATTTGCAAACTTTCACAGAAATGTAATAAATTGAGTGGCATTGCTTCTTACAGAAATAAATGGAAAGTTGGATGTCACCTCTTGTGATACTGTTGTCATGTTTACCGGCTTGCATTACTTCATTAGTTTCTTCTTGTTCTTCTTCCTCTTCTTTCGGATGGGCCAACTAAGGACCACGACGTTCAACTTTTCGGTTTGGCGAGGGACTTGATGTTTGCCCAATATTCGCGCATTATCTGGCTATGTATCTCCTTTCTCTCTTTTGTCCAGATGATGCCGGTTTTCTTACAGGGTGGTCTGTCCTGAAAACTCTTCTGTTTAAGTATCTTTCTGAGATGTGATCGCTTTCGAATATCGCTTTTCATTATCTTCAGTTCTTGGATATCCTTGTTAACTACTGTTAGCGACGGTGTCAAGCTCTTTTTATTCCCCCAGTAGTTGAGAAGCCGGTTGGTTAGTCTTGTTGGGTTCATCCATGAGACATGTCCATAGAAAGCCAGACGTCTCTTCCTGGCCACATGTGTGATTTTCTCAGTATATTTATATAGCTCCTGATTTGGTGTTCTTCTGTACTCGTCATCTATTTATTAGTTTATTAAATGAAATTAGAATCCTGGGAATATCTCTGAAACGTAGTTTTTGAGCCTTAAAACGTAGTAGCCTCCAAGCCACCGAGGGGCTGAAAATGAGTTTTGTCTCGTTCTTGTACGTCATAATATAATAATAATCATAATAATATTTTATTAATATAGGGATAGCGATATAATAGATCTTTAGTACCACACCCGCCCGTGTAAATCACGTGAACAAATTCAAGAGTACCCCCCTTGACCCCTTTAAGCGCATTATATACGTATTGATGAATTTTACAGCTTAAGTTGGTTCCGTGATAACCTTATAGCCGTTTGCGAACGTTCAAAGTAATGTAATAAATGGAATGGCATTGCATCTTACATAAATAGATGGACTTCAGAGAATGAGTTGCCATGGTTACCGGCTGGCATTCTTTCAATAGCTTAATAAAATAAATTAGTTTTCTGGGTATATCTCAAAAACTGTTGGTTTTAGGACCTTAAATTGTGGTTTTCGGGGCCCGTAGGGCTCCCGAGTTTTGTTTCTCACATTGAGACGCTGAAAATGAGCTTTGTCTCGTCTTTCTATGCCCATTTCAGCATGCATTTTGAGGGGGTAGGCATTCTTTTAGGAGAGGTATGGAGAAGAGTTACATCAATGATTACTTGTGTGCCTCTGATGGACATCTGTACCAAATTTTACGTTGATCCACTCAGCCGTTCTCGAGTGATACGCGTGCAAAGTTGTACACAGACAGACAAACAGACAGACAGACAGACAGACAAACAGACATTTTGTTTTTGCGCGCAACCGTCATAAACCAGTCTGAAACGCGTTAATAACTCGAACTTCCGTGGAAATTCAGAAAAAACAGACAAACTTTCATTTTTATATACAGTATATAGAGATGAAAGCATACCGTGCAAAATAGAAAGCATCTTAACACTGTAAATTAGGGTAAAGATCTGAAAGCTCGCTTACAATAACCAGTTCAAACAGTATAAAATTAGACTCAAAATCACGATCGAATCCGACCCCAGAAATCACCTCTATAAATAAAATATATCTCATTTTGCGCTTATCAATGCGAGGAGCAATGTTCCAGGTTTCCACTTCTAGGAAGTGGGAACCGAACCCCGCGTTTTGAGGCCCTAAAACGAACGGTTTTCGAGATATTGCCAGAAAACTACCCCAGTCTGTGAAATTTCAGCGGTTGCCATAGTAACGTTGATCTGTTTCTCAGGGAACACAGTTATTTGGGAATATCTCCGAAACCGTTCATTTTAGGAACTTAAAAAGTGTGTTTCGGTGTCCCTACAGGACCTCCGAGTATTGTTTCTCGTATCTGGCGGCTTAAAATGAGCTAAATCCCATCTTTGTACAGACTGTCCTTGCTCAGTGCCAAAGGGCCGAAAAAAGTCACTTACAAATTGAATTTTCAAAAACCGTTTCTTAGTGAGCCTCTACATACTCGGATCAACCAACATGCAAAATTTCAGCTTTCTAGGTCTAGTGGTTTGAGCCCTGCGTCGATGAGTCAATTTTGGATGCTCAATGACAAAGGGCCGAAAAAAGTCACTTACAAATATAATTTTCAAAAACCGTTTCTTAGTGAGCCTCTAAATACTCGGATCAACCAACATGCAAAATTTCAACTTTCTAGGTCTAGTGGTTTGAGCCCTGCGGTGATGAGTCAATTGTGGATTATATATAATAGATATTCGTTTAGGAGGGTGGAACCGTATATATAGTGAAGCTGAAGTAGTGGCTAAAAATATAGGATGGCCCCAACAACTTGAAGAGGAAGAAAAGAGACGAAAACAGTTGAAGGTTTTGAAATATTCTTTTCAATCCCTCAAAGTCTCGATGCCATTCAGAAGTTAGGCTCAGTTCAGTCAATGCTTCCAGTTCTTCTATCACTGGAAGGTGAGCTGGGACTGGTTTAACGCTGTCTTCTCTAGCAGACCAGCGAGTCTTCGACATCGAGCGAAGGGACCTTGGTATCTTTCCTTTCAAAATTTCCCATCTTTGGGGACTGGAGCTAAATATGTTAAACAACTTTTGAACAGCTCCAAAGATTGTTACTGCAGCCACACAGCTCTCCGCTGCTTGTTCTCCACACAGATTCAGGGAATGGCAAGTGCTAGCAGAGTAAACTGCTTCACTGTTAGCAGACAGAATTCTTGCCTGAGCTCCTTTGTACGCTCCTTTCATGTTACTCCCATTGTCGTAGCCTTGACCCCTACAGTCTTCTAATGGGATGTCAAACTCCTTTAGTTTATCTAAAAATAAGCTCTGCAATGGCTTCTCCAGTCCTTTTGGTACAGTCGGCAAAGCAAAGTAGCCTTTCTTCGACTTGGTAAGGCTGAGTTTCATTTTCAATCAATTAAACGTATCTCAAAAGAAACGCAGTCTGTTCAACATGTGCAGAATCTGGTGTTGCATCAACTATAATGGCATATATTTTTGCCATTTCCCTTTCTTCTAAAATTGTCTTCGTAACTTGGGCAGCGCGAAGAATAATAAACTCATTTTGAATATCATGAGACAGATAATTCACTTGCATTCATTCTCCCTTTTCTTGAAACGAGCGGACTATATTTAAATGTTCATTCAAAACTCAATCATAATTGGCCAGCAGTTCTAAAATTCCCAAATGCAATTTGAGGGGTTCCCGATTTTATCAATACTACCCCGAAAAGCACGTCCTCTTTCAGCTAGGAATAAAGTTACATTAAGAAGTCGCTTTAAAAGATCACGCCACTTGTCCTTTTCTTGTTCAATGGAGTGAAAGATTAAGTCCGTTAGCGATTTATAATTTTTTGATTTGATCACCTCTGACTTCCACTCAACATAGCAGCTTTTATGACTGGAACTACTCTCATGTTCTGGCACTTTATTGAAGAATATTTTCCAGCGTTTTTCCGCAGAATATCCTTCAGAAAGAGCGAACGAAGATCGTTTTTGCTGGGGCAACGTAAAACGCTTTCTGAACCTTGCTCCAAACAAGCCAATCACGAGTAATCAGTTCACCATTTGTAAGTTTCTTTTGGAATACCGACTCAGGAACGGAATAGCCTACGGAATCCACAAGAAATTGTTCAGGCAAAGGAACATGAGGGTATTTTAAGTCTCGGCTGCTATCGAAAGCAGGGAACCTACATCAACATATTTGTCTGGTAGGCCTAAAGGTAAAGGCGGTTTGTGGCCTTGGATAGATTCAATATTCGTAGGCGACATAGACTGAATAGGACTAGGAGTCCCTGTTTCAGTGATAGGAACTGGTTCATCCTTGTTTGATTCGTTTTCATTTTGTTGTTGTTCATTTGTAGGTAAAACATATAGGCTACTTTATAACTATTACTATCGGTGGGCCTATTAGTAATGTTACCTTTAATTATAACTGACGATGATGAAGGAGGACATTTTAAAAACTGTCCAAGCGATAGCTGGCCTTTCTTCGATGCTCTTTCCTTCAACTCCCTGTCTTCTCTATCCTTCCTTTTTTTGAGTACGTGCTTTGTGTTTGTAATTGCAACTCATAGTAATTTTCAATAAAAACACACTATACGCATTCTAAATTTTAATTTGTAATAGAACAATATTACACATCGACACCATTAAAACTGACGTACACAAATCACATAATGACCTCGTAGTTCCGCCCCTTAAAACAACAATAACTAACTAACAAATTACATAAACCGTGGCGAATCACTAACACAACGTATTACTATTGGATTGGACAATCGACTGAAAGAGGATGACAAAGCATTATTTACGCAGCACAGTGCGGCCAGTGCGGGGACAGCGGGGAAAACCCCTCCTCGGTGCGGAAATCCTCGCGCATGCGCTTCATAGATTGTTGTGCATCATTGCCAACATCAATTTTTCAAACAATAAGCTTGCAACTTAAGATTGTTTTGTGCTTTGAATGGTATAAATAAAAAATCAAGTTAATTTAATAGCCACACACATTTTCAGTTTTCCGGATAGAACTGGATGAGGTAGGTCTAGAATTCTGTACCAACCACAAAAATTTACATTACATCATTGGGCCCGGGCCAAGCCCCTTCAGGGCCGCGGGCCCCGGTGCTGTAGCACCCCCTACACCGGTCTCTCGCCGGCCCTGATTGTCATTATTTTTTAAATTTAATAATTTATTATTAATGAGAGTGCAATGGTTGCAAATTTAGATACTTCATGACCAAGGCAATGCATATTATCTAGAAGCCTTAGATCAAAGTTATCTAAGCAACTGGATGAAGCAATAATGGGGCCATGAAGTTTACGTAATTTAAATGAAGACAAGAAGCAGAGATGAGGCTTTGGTTGAAAAATAGGATTTGAGATTCTGTGAATTAGATCAACAAAGAAAATTGTTTTAGTAGGTCTAAGTAAAGTATGTTTTTTACACGCTTGGACGTCTCCTCATCACGGTGATGTATTTCATTACACGGCAATCAGTGTTTTTCCCTCTAATAAGAGACTTTAAGCTCAGTAGCCCCAGCTTGAATAGCAAGTTTCAGTCAACATCGTTGTAAATAACAGGCCATACATCCCAAGTGAAGTGATTTTCACACGCACAAGAAGCTACTCTGGCTGAAGAAAGGACCAGTACTAGAGGCCCCGAAACATGTACCATATAATAACAAGTTTATAACTTGTTTTAAATAAATGTATTGACTAGGCGGAAGAGTTTCTCCTTTGTTATATAGTGAATCTGTCAATATGGAAAATGAACTTCTTTCAGAGCACAATTTTAAGATAAGTTTTCACTAGGAAAATTCACCATATTCACGAGATACAGTATTTCACCACAAGTCTTAACTCTCTGAACTAAGGTATCTTTCCAGCTGGAAATGTAATCAAGCTATGGTCGCATGCGGTCATTCCCAACTCGTTGTTGTCTAACGGTAATAATAATAATAATAATAATAATAATAATAATAATAATAATAATAATAATAATAATGTTATTGGTTTTACGTCCCTTTTAACTACCCTGGCTTTTAGAGACGCCGGGGTGCCGGAATTTTGCCCCGAAGGGGATCTTTAACGTGCCAGTAAATGTACTGACATGGCTCCCTCGCATTTGCGCACCCTCAAATGCCAGCTGACTGCGGCAGGTTTCGAACCTGCAACCTTGGGCTGAGCAAGCGAGAACGTTACCCCTGAGCCACGCAGCCAGACGATGTCTAACGGTAGATGCTACTTATCTGGCGCTGACTGAACGCTCTCCACGCGTCACACGGCCCAAGAAAGCCTCGGTTCTATAGGGAAGGCTCTCACTGTATAATGGATATTAAACTCTAATACAATTTGTGCAGGTAACTTGCTCATTGCCAATATGAGACTTTTATCAATTTTGTTGATATAATTGCTATCAACAAACAGTGTGCAATGGACATTGTTAGTCTCACGGCCAACCTTAACTAATTCATAAACGGTTAATCTATTCTTCACGAAGGAAGTACTCAGTACTAACCACTGATTTACATCCTTCTTGATGGCTTCATTGTGGTCAACCAGGACTAATAAGTAAAAGAAGTAGCAGCGGTAGCTGGCATGACTTTCATGACCATAAATCAAATTAGCCTACTCATTCTAAGTAACTTAGTAACATCGTAGTCATTTAGCTTAGTGTACTTGGGTGTGTGTATGTACTTTGTTTGATAACCTGTGTTATTTTGATGAATGTATTAGTGTGTGCATTTGTAATCCAGATGAGGATTTTAAAGGAGGCGGCCGTGGCCTTAAGTTAGGAACTATCCCGGCTTTTATCTGGAGTAGAAGTGGGAAGCCACGGAATACCACTTCCAGGATAGCTGTGGTGGGAATCGAATCCATCTCTTCTCAGTTTTGCCTCACGAGGATGAGTTTACCTCGTTCCAGCGCTCAGACCAGAATTAATTTTCTTGGAAGAGCTGGGAATCGGGATGACAGGCAAGCATGCTAGCCACTACACCACGAGGTCGTCAAGCCGCTCATTATTTAAGCTTGCAATTGTACTAGGCTGATAACCATATCACTACAAATATAACACTGACGGCCACTTTAGCCTACTTATATAAACATTAACTAGAATTGTGTGATATTAGGGTCTGTGTGTGGACGCCCCCATCAATCCGTAAACGCCTGAGCCAAATGAAACACAAGTTGCTGGTGAAGTTAGCACCATCCCGTGCAACTTGGTTGGTTCTTCAGTTTAGGGGCTGTGACAACGCGGTCATAGCCCCGTGTACTTTGGGTGTGTGAAGAATCTGTCTGATAACCGGTGTTAATTGTGCAGACGAACAATTTCAAGTAGTTCCTCTTTTTGCTACTAAATGCTACCGTCAACGACTCCTAGCTGTGAACTTGGTTACTAGATGCCATTGCAACTGGCACCTGGTGGCGAACGTCGGAACTTATATAGCGTTATTCAAATCTAACCTACAAATTTAGCTTCACACAATTGTTGTTAGTGAAAGGTTCTTTATATGCCATCAATCTATGACATGGGGCTTTACTTTCCCTTCGAAGGAAGGAATACTGAGGGATTTTAACGCTCTTAAAAATCTGATAACTTCAGCCGGGTTTGAACCCGCAATCTTGGGCATAGAAGCTCAGCATGCTACCAACTACGGCACCGAGGTCGCCCCGTGCACCTTAATGCCGCGACCACTTGAGTTTTCATTCGTTAGTTGACAATCGGCTATATTATCAATCATCGGATCCTTCCTAAAATAAGAATTTACGTTCCGCCCTAAGAAACGAGTCTGACGTTAACAACCTTGTCGGCTTATTAATTTAAATATTGCACCGTGTACAATTTTCGAGTATTATAATTGTTCCGGTGTGTATACGTAACCCCGCTTTATCGATTCCTAAATATGTAAACCAAATTTAACATCCTTTCCTGGGCCTAAATCGAAGTGTTCTGAGGTCACATGAATTTTCAATGAGCGGCTTAGTTGAGAGCAGAAGTTTGAGTCTTGTCACTGGCAAATTCTTTTTTCGTATATTATTTTCTCAACCCCAACTGCCCACACACGGAAGAGTGAAGATATTGAGAATATACTATGTTTTGATGAAGGATATGTCAGTGCTGAACAGGATTTTAATATTTTCTCTTCTCATCCATTTCATTAGCTCGAAATTGTACGTGATTTCAACTATCCCTCAGCTGGTTTATTTATTTATCGTATGGCTTTTAGTAACGGGAGTGTCCGAGGACATGTTTGGCTCGCCAGGGGCTGTAGCTGCTTCAAGCGGACACACATGGGGTGAGCTACAAGTTCCGTTCAATTTCAAGTACTTCCAACTTTTGCTACCAGATGTCACTGATAACTAGTGGTGAACGTTGGAACTTTGATAGAGCGTTCCAACGAAATATAACCTAGAAATTTAGCTTCACACAAGTTCAGTCTGTGGAAGGATCTTTTACATGCCCTAAATCTATCACATGGGACCGCCAGCTTTACTTCCCCTCCGAAGGAAGGCATACTGAAGGATTTAAACGCTCTTAAAAAATCCGACGACTTCGGCCGGGTTTGAACCCGCGATCTTGGGCACAGCAGTTCAGCATGCTACCAACTACGCCACCGAAGCCGTCCCTCTGCTGGTATTGATCAGGATCTCAGTATAGCGCCACCAATGTTAGTAGCAAACCATATTTTCACAACCGTAAGTGCTACAAAATTCTAAAAGTATGGTTCATGTCCAGTTAATACTCCGACGCGGTTCCCTCATATTTGCACACACTCGAATTCCAACTTACTGCGCCAGGATTCGAACTTGTAACCTTGTAAACAGCAGGTGACAACTTTACCGCTACGCCACTCAGCTAGTCTGAGGATAGTTCTTTGAGAGAAAGGTGAATTATGACATCACTCAATTTATTTAATAGGATCAAATGTGCCAGGGAAACAGACATAACTTGACAAACAAACTCAGAGATTGTATCACCTGGGAATTATTGTAATTAAGTCGCAGTTTCTTTAATGTACTGTATAACTTGTGTTTACGTCGCCATCAAACTAAGAGACACTAAACCGTGGGCAATTTTTTTCAACTTTCCTTCACGGTTTACGCGACTAATGTTGAAAATCTCTCACTCGTCAGCGTAGCTCAACGACTGAAATTGAATATGAGAAGAATGAGTCTCTTCTATCGAAAGTCTCGCCGTTGTCCTATCTGTAGATCAGCACCGGGTACGCTTTTAGCATTGTCTTACAAGTTAAATCGTATGTTCCCAGCTGCATATTTATATCCCACCTGCCGTATGTGTACTACCCATTCACTCATCCAAGTTGCTTGCCACGGTGGGTGAGTGGTTATCGTGTCGGTCTACTAACCCCCAAGCTTGCAGGTTCGCTCCTGGCCGTGGTAAGTGATTTTTGAATGGCGGAAAAAATACGACACGCTTGTCATACGATGTTGGCATGTCAAAGAACCCATTTGAATTCAGTGGGCCGTGTTCATAATGGCAAAATTAATCTTGGGAGTTTCCGCCAACACAAAATTCCTCATTCTCTACTAGAAACCGCTATAGTGTTCAAGGAGCTTAGATATCTAACCTCTTTGACTTTCATAGTGCTTCAAGGAACAACGAAATTCGACATGCAAGCTATCCTATGGGTGTCAAATTACAAAGCTTGTACCCGGCACCGAGGCCATACGATATTATTATTACTCATCCAAGTCTTTTTCTTTTTCTGAATGAACCAATATCCTTCGCTTTTGAAGAATGGCCCAGGTTATTACTTGCCATTAGAAGATGACCCTATTTTTTTTTCAAAGTTTTTGTTTACGACTCCAGATTTTGTGTTTGTTTGCAATGGCCCATTTGTTTGTTTATTCTTGTTTACTGATACATACATTAGGCTACAGTAGAGCCAACTACGCTTTACATTCATGTTATCAGTATCACAACATATTTTGCTAGTTATCACCGTTTGTTGTGAATTTTACGCGACTTCTTGATATTTTTGTTGTTCCATTGGTCTTTTTGTGCTGAGCAATTATATATGTTCTCTGTTCGATTTTGTGGAAAACTTGTATGAAAATGCCAAATGTCGTGAAAAACTTGTGGTTTAGCGCAAAATTGTTTTCGTCATAGTATTTAAACATGTCTATCAAGCTGATTGTTCGTTCTATAGACTCTGTGTATGTGCTTGGATGTGTAGCATAACAAAACAAAGAAATGTGGCTCAGGGTGTATCTGCGTATGGTTCTCCCAGAAATCCATTTTACTGCAATCACTTTGTGGGAGACTGTGTAACGTATCCTAAGTAATTGCAGATTTTGGGAGAAACAATCGCCGTATGCAGATCCACCCGTGCAACATTTCTTTGTTTTGTTATTCTTCACATCCCAGTGCAAATACAAATTCCATAAACACCAATGATTAACCTGATAAACAGGTTTAAATACTGCGGTGAAAACATACTCGTATTCCTCACTAAGCCAGGCACATTTGATCAAACGTTTTTCACGACGTTCGGCATTTCCTTACATACGACGTTTAGTTCCTATCAATTTACACTTCACACGCTTTTTGCACAATTTGATTATAGTAAAGGCATCATTACTTCCGACTTTACGTTTTAGTGCTAGGCTAGAGTTTCGTTCGCTAAATCGCGACATTACGAACGAAACTCAATTCGTCGTGATATATCGAATTGTCTAGCGATTGTCTAGTGATTTTCCTGCTGACTGCTAGATAACTCTAGGGTAACACTGAAATGTCAAGTCGGAAGTAATGATGGCTTTACTATAGGTGGGGTTACTATATCTATAACGTACTGTAAAGCCCGGGGGGGGGGTGCAGTACCCCCTGAGAGCCACCCCCCATCTTTTACCAAAACCACCCCAACTGGTAACACCATAAGACCAGGACATTATCTATACACAGCAAGCGGCGGCCACCCAGCCTGGGAGGTTAGCCAACTACTTGCAAAACATACACAAACATTTACACTAACAACTATCTGGGGCAGCTACATTTACGCAACGCTGACCAAGCAGCGCCGGAAGGTATAAGAATGGAGTCCAAACTGGAGCCATTATCTGTTCTACTCTGTGCTTCGCCAGCGGCCCTGTCCGACGTCTGTTCCAGTTTTATCACCAGGTGAGATTCAGCCGTGCTCAGACTCCTTCAATTCTTGTGAACACCTACCCCTAACTTGTACACACAAATTGTATTTAATACTTGTCTAAATTCCCCAAGAGGGACATACCAATCTACATCTACTGACCAATAAACACATGGTCAGTAAGCTACACTTGCATTACTAATTACACTCCACTTCACATCCTCATACCCCACCTGACCTTCGTCACAATTGCCCGTGACCCTAGAAGCCAGTAATTGCTTTGTCAGACTCCATTGTACTCACAGCACGCGACTCGACTGCATAGCGTCGAGCCGCTGACTTAGCACGTCTATTGAATTACTCATTCCGCTCAGCTGGCAGCCAGTATAGTAGCCTGCATTTAGAGATCCATCCCCTAGCAGATACTTGCATCTTGCAGGGACACCCCCAAGAGATTAAACACTAAACACCAACACACTACACTAGTAAGCTCTCCCAGCTACGGGAAGCTACTCTCACCCAGGAACAGTCTTCTAAATTAGCACAGTGACACAACCGTGTTTTATCCCAACTACCCCCAAACCAAGGGATTAAAACAGTACTATACGTGAGAAAATACATCACTATATATATATATATAAATGACAGTTTGTCTGTTTTTCGGAATTTCTACGGAAATTTGCGTTATTAACGCGTTTTAGACTGTTTTATGACGGATGCGCGCGAAAATATTTTTTTTGTTTGTCTGTCTGTGGACAACTTTGCGTCCTTATAACTTGAGAATGGCTGGGTGGATCAACGTAAAATTTGGTACAGATTTCCATCTGAGGCACAACACCAATAATTGATGTAAAACTTATCCGTACTTCTCATAAAAGGGGACCTACCCCCTTAAAATAATCGATGTAACTCTTATCGGTACCTCTCATTAAAGGGGACCTACCCCTTTAAAATACATGCTGAAATAGGCGTAGAAGAGTGAGACAAAGCTCATTTTCAGCCCCTCAGTGTGAGAAACGAAACTCGATGGCCCGAAAACCACATTTTAAGTCCCTAAAACCAACAGTTTTTGAGATATTCCCAGAAAACTAATTTAATTTAATAAACTAATGAAAAAATGCAAGCCGGTAACCATGGCAACAGAATCTGAGGTCCATCTATTTCTGTATGACGCATTTAGTACATTACACTGAAAGTTTGAAAACGTCTATAAGGTTATAACGGAACCAAATTAAGCTGTAAAATTCATAAATACATATAATGCACTTAAGAGGATCAAGGGGTACTCTAGAATTTTCTCACGCGATTTACACGTATGGGTGTGGTACGGAAGGTCTCTTATATCCCTATCCCTATATTGTTATATTATTATTATATTAATTATTAATATTGTTATATTATGGCGTACAACGACGAGACAAAGCTCATTTTCAGCCCCTTGGTGTCAGAAACAAAACTCGGGGCCCCTATAGAGCCGTAAAGTGTTCCATGAAAACTACGTTCTAAGGCTCTAAAACCAACAGTTTCTGAGATATTCCCAGAAAACTAATTTCATTTTATAAACTAACGAAGGAATGCAAGCCAGTAACCATGGCAACAGTATCTCAATAGGTGACATCCAACTTTCCATCTATTTCAGCAGGAATTAATTCCACTCCATTTATTACATTTCTGTGGAAAAAAAAAATGGCTATATGGTTATCACGGAACCAACTAAAACTGTAAAATTCATCAATGCGCTTAAGGGGATCAAGGGGAACCCTAGATTTTTATCACACGACTTAAACGTGCGATATGTCGTACAGAAGGTCTATTATATCTCCAAACAGCAACATTAATTTTAAAAATTCCTGTATTTAAATAGTATTTTTTGTGGCTTTTAGGAATTTGGGCCATTGGAGGCTAAATAACCTGAATTTTCATGCACCACAAGCTTTTATAATTTATTAAAGGGGTGTTCCTGTGGATGGGGACTAGACTCAACGGCGAGGATCAGATCTTGTGCAATAGGGTTGAAGTTTAGTTTTATATGATACTAGCAGGTACCCACGGCTTCGCCCGCGATCAAGACAATGGGGACGATGCATTATTGCTGATAATTGGTCTATTCTATTACAGCAATCGCGGCTATAGGTGGGTCCATTCTAATTCTGAATATTCTGATACATACAGTATATTGATATGAGCAGCAGAGTGGGAATTTTATAGAGTTGTGAGAGTCTGCAGGGTTCGATGTTACATTATGTTAACACATTTTAAAATTACGTTTTTGGTTTTGCCATCTTCTGTTGAGACATAACAATTTTGTTGTCCGGATGCTCGTGAGCACGCCACATACAGTTGCCCATGGGAAAAAATGGTTTTGTCTAAATGTACACGTGCTACTTTTAAGTGTGTGTCATTGCGCTTTGTTAAAGAAATTGCGAATATTGTTTGATGAGGGAACTGCACTCTTGCACACTGGAATGGCAAATCTATCGGAATATGGGGAATTAAAAGTATTCTTACTTAAGCTATTCTGGATGTAATTTGGCCATACTTATTGATGATTTAAACGTCAACATATCGCTGTTAATATACCTATAGTTAAATATCTCTCACCTTGGCCGCTGATGTACATTATGCAGTCTCTTCCAGTGTTACATCCCAGGGATTGAAATTCTCCAACCACCCTGCATCTCTAAGTAATTAAAATTCCTGATTGTTGTTGTTTGAGTCTTCAGTTTTTTAACTGGTTTGATGCAGCCCTACAAGGCTCCCTCTCCTGAGCTAATCGTTTCATCTCTACATAGTTACCACACCCTACATCCGAGGCAATCTGTTTAACCCTGGTTTACCCCTACAGTTCTAGTCCGTGACCCTCCCACCCTAAACTAAGCTTGCTATTCCTGGATGTCTTAATATGTGTCCTACCCTCCTATCTCTTCTCTTCATTAGCAGTCGCCAGAAACATCTCTCCTCTCCCACTCGTCATAATACCTCTTCATTTGTTACCCTATCTACCCATCTGATCATCATTCTCCTGTATCACCACATTTCTAAAGCTTCATTTCTCCTCTTTTCTGCTGCACCATTAGTCCTTTAGTCCAACTCAGCAACTTTTCTAGGTTTAAGCAGTGCCTTGTGCGGGGATTCAATGGCCGTGAAAGACAAAATACCAACTTTATTGAAATAAGTTTGCCCAATTCCTCAGTAAGAACAACTAAGAAAAAAAATTGAAGTGACACCCGGTAGAATACGACACATTCGACTGGGAATATGGGTTGCTGATCATGGTAAAAAACAAAAAAGAGCAGATCAAAATTGGCAAACAAAAACATTCAGTTAACAAAAAACAAATTTATAAAGAAAATGAAAGCATACCGTGCAAAATAGAAAGCATCTTAACATTGCAAATTAGAATAAAGATCTGAAAGCTCGCTTACATTAACCAGCCCAAAGAGTATAAAATTAGACTCAAAATCACGATCGTATCTGACCCCAAAAGCCACCTCTATAAATTAAATATATCTCATTATACGCGTATCAATGCGAGGAGCAATGTTCGAGGTTAGAAGTGGGAACCTAACCCCGCGTTTTATGGCAATAAAACGAACGGTTTACGAGATATTGCCAGAAAACTATCCCCGGTCTGTGAAATTTCAGCAGTTGCCATAGTAACGTTGATCTGTTTCTCAGAGGGAAACACAGTTATTTGGGAATATCTCCGAATCCGTTCATTTTAGGAACTTAAAAAGTGTGTTTCGGGGTCCCTACAGGACCTCCGAGTATTGTTTCTCGAATATGGCGGCTTAAAATGAGCTAAATCCGAACTTTGTACCGACTGTCCTTGCTCAGTGCCAAAGGGCCGAAAAAAGTCACTTACAGATTGAATATTCAAAAACCGTTTCTTAGTGGGCCTCTACATACTCGGATCAACCAACATGCAAAATTTCAGTGGTTTGAGCCCTGCGTCGATGAGTCAATTTTGGATGGTCAATGCCAAAGGGCCGAAAAAAGGCACTTACAAATTGAATTTTCAAAGACCGTTTCTTAGTGAGCCTCTACATATTCGGATCAACCAACATGCAAAATTTCAGCTTTCTAGGTCTAGTGGTTTGAGCCCTGCGGTGATGAGTCAATTTTGGATTATATATAATAGATTTAGAAATGTGATGTGAACTACTCAAAACAGATAAGTAATCATAATCATAGTAGAAACTAGCGTGCATGTTATACAAACGTTCGTAACCTTTTTCAGACTTTGAGCACCATCCTCATGCCATGCCAAGTACTCGAGCTCCATTAAATTGAATAAGAATGAAAATCCACAGCCTGCTTCCAGTCTCCGACCGGGTCAGGAATGGAATGAATGAAGCCCCCATCTAGCGGCGAGGATATGAACTGTGCCGGCTGCCGAGGCCTGACGCACTCCTCTGGGGCAATGATTAAATGCACGATAGATGAAATGAAATGATAGTGGAGAGTGTTGCTGGAATGAAATTTTGACAGGGAAAACCGGAGTACCCGGAGAAAAACCTGTTTGCCTCCGTTTTGTCCAGCACAGATCTCACATGGAGTGACCGGGATTTGAACCACGGACCCAGCGGTGAGAGGCCGGCGTGCTGCCGCCTAAGCCACGGAGGCTTCCATTAAATTGAATATAATAATAATAATAATAATAATAATAATAATGATAATAATAATTTAAAAACAATGTAATGAGAAGATAGAACGGCAGATACTGAGGAAAATATTTGGACCAAATCTTCAGGGTGGTATCTGGATGAGAAAAAGCTCAGTAGAACTGTATTCACTAACTGACCGATTCACCTCACTTACACGGACAAGACGCATGCAATTCTACGGGCATATAGCTCGAATGGACAACTCCCGATGACCAAGAAAATCTTCCTCATAGCCAATGGAACCCGACAAACCAAAGTACGCTGGCTAGCAGACACACAAAAGAACCTCCCTGCAATCAACATTGACACACTAACAACGACACGGGCTGCATATAGACAGAATATAAGTTCATATGTTTCCACCGAAGTTCACTAAGGGACGGAATTTGAAACTCAAAGCTGCATGTACACAAGAAAGAAGACTGGCACATGCGAAAGGATGAGGACGTTTTGGGAAGATAAGAAGAACAAGAAGACCAATGCTAAATAATGGTTATATGTGCTCCTTAGAGGGCAAAACGCATTATAAAATAATAATAATAATAATAATAATAATAATAAT
Source organism: Meconema thalassinum (assembly GCA_946902985.2). NCBI lineage: Eukaryota > Metazoa > Arthropoda > Insecta > Orthoptera > Tettigoniidae > Meconema > Meconema thalassinum. The sequence continues at coordinate 253,554,035 of OX336393.1, forward strand.
AATATTAACAAAAATGTAACAAGAATGAGCCTCTATTTACTTTTCCTGTCTCTCCCTCTGAAGTGCTGAAATAGCTAGGGATTCACCGATCACCAGGCATGCTGCAACTGCTTGCATGACTCATGCAGATAAGATACGTTCACGTGTGGACAGTCAGTCAATTCAGCATCTTTCGTATTACTCATGAAAAAGGGATGTCCAATTATTTTGCTGTAGATTAAGAATACTATATCACAAAGTTATAACATTTCTGACTTGAAAACTTGTACTGGAAACATTTGAATGGACGTGAGTTAGAGAATGGATCCCTGAGACTGTGCTCGCGATCACTTTTTGGCTCGTATGACGAGAGCACTAAAGAGTACCAGGTTGAGAACGGCCTGCTCTATTATACAGGGTGTAACTAAATATATGGGAAAGCTCCAGAGATTCGTTAGAGGACCTGACAACAAGCAAAACATGTCCTGTAAACATCTGGTGTATTTGCTTTCGTTGCTGTGTTACAAGCATTGTTTGTGGTGTACATAACACAGACCGCTTCACTATGCAAATTGGTCATTTGTGTTGATAGAGTGTACGTTACTACTTACAGTTCTCTACAGAAGGTGCTCAAAATGGCTACCACGATCTGTAATTCAGGCGTCGATGCACTGCATCATTGACTGTCTCACACGCTCCCATATTCCCGGCGTCTGTCGTATCTGCTGATAAACTTGCTCTATTCGCTGACGCAGCATGTCAACGTTGTGAATAGGTGTGGCATACACAATGGCCTTTAAATGACCCCATAAGTAGAAGTCTAATGGGTTGAGATCGGGAGAACGAGCAGGCCATGGTGTCTGTCCCTGACGCCCTATCCATTTGTTTGGGAAGTGCTGATGTACAAGTGGCCTGTGTGCCCTCCACAAATGGCCAACTAGCATCGTGCCGCTGTCTGAGTTATGCACACCACAAACAATGCTTGTAACACGGCAACGAACGCACATACACCATATGCTCACGGGACACGTTTTGCTTGTTGTAAAGTCCTCTATCGAATCTCCGGAGCTTTCCCACATATTTAGTTACACCCTGTATTGTATTGTTGTATTGATGAACTATTTACACGTGCATAATACGCATTCGTAAAACAGAAACATATAAAACAACAACGTAGAATAGACTAAGCAGTTTTAATAACGAGATTCACTGCGAATCGTAATACTCACCAGACGAGTTACTGTATGCCAAGTATAACAAAAACACTTGTATAAATTTAAAGTCCAACCCTAGTGACCAGGGTCTGATGATGATAGCGTGACGGTCGAAACGTGTAATCCTAAATCCCTCCTTTATTAGGGAATAATATTAACGCATATACTTTTTTCAGTAATTGATATTTTTTTTTTTTTTTTTTTTTTTTAGCGTATGGCTTTTTAGTGCCGGGAGTGTCCGAGGACATGTTCGGCTCGCCAGTTTTGTAGCTGCTTCAAGACGGACACCCAATGGGTGAGCTACGGCCTGGAAGGAAGATGGGAAACCACAGAAGACCATCTTTAAGGTTGCCGGCCGGGGGATTCGAACCTCCTCGCCTCCCGGATGTGAGCGACTGCCATCAGTCATGCCGTAACCACCACGGCTAACTCACCCGGTAGTAATTGAGTGTCTGTGTACATATACATGATAACCCCGACTAATCAAATTGGGCAAAACGCGTGTTGACGGACTGAAAAGTATAAATTGATAGTTTGTACAGGCAGCACTGAATAAAAATTACGAGCCTTACAGTAGTCGCATATGATGTGTAACATGTGACACGTTATCCTACTATGTGTCTGCCGGGAGCACAAATCCCTTCTTAACAGTGAACTCTGTTGGTCATTGAAATAACTACTTGTATAACTCCTGTGCCAAATCCTTTCAACAAACATGATATAATGAATATTTTCACACCAAAGAATGACAACTTGATGATGATTTATTGTAGGAATATCTTAAATGGCGCCTCAAAACTTTGAAGTAAACCGTATGCGATATACATTCCACATAGGGATCTGCCGGGAGCGGAAATTCCTTGTTAAAAGTGAACTCTGTAGGTCATTGAAATAACTACTTGTAAAACTCCTGTGCCAAATCCTTTCAGCAAATGTGATATATTGAATGTTTTCACACCAAAGAACGACAACTTGAAGATGGTTTATTGTAGGAATATCTTTAATGGGGCCTCCAAACCTTGAAGTATGCGATATAAATTCCACATAGTGCCGTATTTTGGCCGACAGTACCTTGAGTGCTTACATTAAATAAGAATAGAGCAAAAGTATGAAGACTTAATAAATCATAATTGTTTTCTTCAAATATGATATAATGAATATTTTCACACCAAATAACGACAATTTGAAGATGATTTATTGTAGGAATATCTTCCAAACCTTAAAGTAAACCGTATGCGATATACATTCCACATAGCCACATGGCCGACAGTACGTCGTGGTACCAATCTCCGCTACCACGCATGCTCATTGTTTCCGTTGCATTTCCGTCCCATTTCCGTTTCATTTCTTCAAGATCACCCCCCCCCCCCCAAAAAAAAAAATTACTACAGTACCAATCTCCGCCACCCGGCGCGCTCATTGTTTCCGTTTCATTTCCGTCCCATTTCCGTTTCATTTCTTCAAGATCACCCCCACAAAAATTATACAGCAACCGAGTGGAAATATGTTACACATCAAAAACTGGCTTCAAATCTTCACAACGCTCTCAGTTATTCCCCATCCACCCACCCTGTATAATCTATTTATTTTTCATTTAGAATTTTGGATTTTTTTATTCGATTTTGGATGTGAACTGCATTATAAAATGGGGTGTATATAAAAAGTGGGGCAGTACCCTCGTTTATCTACTGTATACTACTGCGAGTAGATCCAGCACCCCTGAAAGGAAATGGAAGTGGAACACCCAAAAGAAGTCAACAATAGCGTGGCTTACGACAGATACAGTGAGCTCTATATGGATCGTGTAAAGGAAGACTTCCCTTGAGTCGTGTTATGCAAGTTTTACTGTTGGCTTTGTTCGACACGTATCTGTAGAATATACCTGTGGCACACATAACTCTTTCTAAACACCTGTGGCCTATTTCTTACTGTAGGGATATTGTCTAGAAAACATAGCATCTAATGAATACCAAACAGTCCATGGACGGGTGCGGGCTTACAGCTGACACTGGCTTCAATGTCATTGACCTCTATATTCCGTGACTGTCAATGTTGGCGTCTAACATATAGACTGTCTAGTCACATTAATGTGACCACCACCTACTGTATGTTCGCCGTGAACGTGCAATAACCACTCATAGACTGCAGGTGACAGTACTAGCAGTGGAAGTATATGTATTTTTCTTGAGGATTAATCCCCCTAGTGGCTGTCACTTACTCCAGCACAGATGGTAACAGGCCTTGAGCAACTTACTGAACTACTGTATATATTCTCGTTTCCCCGGCGAATGTTTGAAAAGTCCCTTCACTTGTCTACTTTACACACAAAACATCCCAGTAAAAAAACAAACCAAAAAACAAGTAGTTCCGTGACGAACTAAAGAGCCTACTTTCCTTAAAATTTAAGATTCATGCCAATGATTTATCTATATATCAAAAACAAAATGTTACATAAGATCTATCAGCGCACGTAAAATCATTTTGGCAACAATGTCATGTATGTGTTGCTCAAAATTAATCTGACATATTACGACTATTATTGTCCCAATTTTGGATGAAATCCATTTGCCAGTATAGAAGTTACATGTATTTAAAAATGGGATGTATCAGCAGGCTTAGAATCATGTTGGCAGCACTGACATGTATCAGTTATTCCAAATTAATCTGGAATGTGGAGCGTCTCGAATGGACGCGGAAAACAGTTCTTAAGTACAGGCAAAAAAAAAACCACCATTATCTTAATTTTTCAGGACGACTGTTGCAGCAGAGGAGCGTGAACGATTGACAACCAACGGCAATGTCCAGGGACACGAGAGAAGAAGTCCCTGCTTGCAGACGTGGCTTCCCTCCCCGGAATACGCTGACTTGGTACCAGGACATACTAGGCGGGCGGACTACAACCCAAACTATCCCCGGGAATTGCGCCGGACCGCCATTGTGGACGCGCAGTACCAAGAGAACTGATTCCCCTACCAAATATCAATCGGCGAGGCACTAGACAATGCAATATCGCATGACACACCTCCCATACTATCAAACCCACTCATATCCTTCCACCTGCATGTACATGTGCTATCACAAAGCAATCTTTTCCTTCTGCCTATGGGGTTATACCCTGGTCCTTCATCAACCTTTACCAACAACCTATGTTCTCCAAACACCAATGATGCCTGGTAAATTACGAAGTAATCAAACAGGTGCAAAGCCTCAAAGGGCAAATCCTCTTCCAAACCGCCATCCTGTTTCTCCTACTCTGCAGACTGACAGCATGTCGGAGACAGCAGTAGATCAGGTCGGCTGCCACGCGGGAAGTGCGGGAGCATTCCGTCCCCCCTCCCCCTAAACAGAAAAGCGGAAAACAGTGCAGTTGCTGTCGCATTGCGGACATTAAGCGATTTATCTGACGGGCCAAGGGTGGAAGCGTTTCCGAAACTGTTCGTGTGCCACCGTGGTTAACCCTTGAGAAAAATATAGCAGGAGGACTGGCGTTGAGTCATTTTGACCCATAGTGTGTCACTCTCTCTTTGCCGTAGTCGTACGGAGTCTAACGAAGTAATTTTACACCTGGTGTCTTCCTACGAACTATTCCCAATATAAAATTAGGTTTATTTATAATTTTCAATTTTAACATGGAGAAAAATGATAATAATTTTCGTAACAGTATAATGGACCTTTATAATGGCGGCAAAGCAAGTCATCTTAATTCTTTTGAACAAAGGAGCTGATGACCAAGGTGTCCCTAGATCCTAAACACGTATGAACAAGAACGTGAGCTATGTGATTGTGCTGCACCACAATAGTTGGATTTACCCCATTATTTTTTACAGATTGTCCCGACTTACGTAAGCCGAAAATTGCCACGCGAGGACTGGCGCCATGGGTAAATCTGACCCAACCGTAAATAATATAGACATAACTTGAGTGTTCAAAAAGCTATGGTCATGTTTCTTTTGAACGGTGAATTTCACGGCTAGGAGGGAAGGTACAGTAAGCGACAGGAAATAAGGGCTGACCAAAACGAAAATATAGAGCATTCTTTAATCCTCGGGTGTCAAACATATCCATGCTCCAGTCCTCGTGGGTTAAAGTGTACTGTACCGTACCGGCGCGGCGCTGAGGCTACTGCTGTGTACCACGGGGCTACTAACCGTGTCTCCTCAACGACCGTTCAGTGAACGTTGCTGCGTATGGGTCTCCGTAGCAGGCGTCTGGTTCATGCACCCATGTTGACTGCTGTTCATCGGTGACGAAGGCTGGAATTTGCACGCCTATACCGCAACTGGACGTCAACGTTTAATGCTCCATCGGACAGATGGCCGTTGGCGTGTACGGCTTGAAACATCTGAACTGAAACACCCACAACCGAGGAACCAAGTGCAGGTGGCCATAGCACTGGAGTCGACATGGCTCCACATCCTTGTCGGTACCTTAGAGAGTCTCATTCACGCTCCCTGCACGTCTCGCAGCGGTCCACTGCAATAGGTGGTTATGCAGGCTATTGATTGGTGGTCACATTAATGTGACTGAACAGTGTAGTAAAATACAGCATTTTTTTTTAGGTTGGTGGCGTGTCTTGTGTGGGGTTTCGCCTAGGACACCAAGCTGGCTCATCAGCGGGCTCTTGGTGTCCCCGCCCGGACCCCCACAGGAGTAACGAACTGCGCGCTACCTCCCTTTATATAAAGTGCAACTGCACCTCTTTCCTGCGAGAACTAAAAGCTCAAGCAGCAATAATCTCCCTACGAAGGCGTCCAAAAATATGGGTGTCCGGGCGGGGACACCAGGAGCGCGCTGATGAGCCAGCTTGGTGTTCTAGGCGAAACCCCACACAAGACACGGCACAAACCTAGAAAAATTGCTGAGTTTTAATTCAATGGCCTTGAAAGTCAATATACCATCTTTTTGAACAGTGTAGGTTTCTTTCACTAATATAGATCTGCTATCGACTGTGATGCTGGTTGGTTGGTTCCTTAGTTTAGGAGCTGCGACAACGCGGTCATGTAGCCCCGTGTACTTTGGGTGTGTGTAGAATCTGTCTGATAACCGGTGTTAATTTTGATGACTGTATTAGTGTGTATCTGTTTTAATTCAAGTAAGGACTGCAGACATTCAATTTTTCCAAGTAGTTCCTACTTTTGCCGCCAAACGCCACCGTCAACGATCAACTAGTTCAGAACTTAGTTACCAGATGCTACCGCAGTCGGCTCTTCACAACGAACGTAGGAACCTAAGAACGTTAGTCAAATGTTTAACCTATATATAATTTAGCTTCACACAGGTGTAATTAGTGGAAGGTTCTTTATCGTGCCATAAATCTATGACATGGGACCTCCGGCTTTACTTCCCCTCCAAAGGTAGGCATACTGAAGGATTTTTAACGTTCTTAAAATATCAGACGACTTCGGCCGGGTTTGAACCCGCGATCTGAATGTGATGCTGACAGAGGAAAAAGGAAGGAAGCTTGTAGTTTAACGTGACCGTTAATCTTGAGATCATGAGCCACGGGACCTCCTTTTTACGTGGAATCCGAACCACAGGACATGGCATTTCACTTCGAAAATCTCACATGCATTGACCGGGAAGCTGACAGAGGCTGATCGAAGGTTTTCATCAGGGAGGGCTGCATGAAAATGAAAAATACTCATCAATAACTTGTGGCTCAACAGCCCATTGAGGACCTTGGCCTACCACGCGGCTGCAGGTCATTAATATAGCCGGCCAAATTGCGGGGTGGTACGTGGTCGGCGCGCCGTGTCCACTAGCCCGTTATTCTTGACTTTGTTGACAAGGTTCACTGCTTTTCGGATCAGACAGCTACTCAGCTAACCTCACGAGACTGAGTGCATCCGTTCCAGCCCTCAACAATTTTGTAAAATTCCTACAGTGAATCGAACATGGGACATTCTAATTAAGAAACAAGCATGTTACCCCTTCACCTCGGGACGGCCATGAACAACTAAAGATCAGTTTTAATCCAATGCCTAGTGAATTGCTCCTTACTCTTTGATATGGAAGTCACTCTCCTTCATTTATACTAAAAGAGTGCACTAAAATTCACATCATGTCAATAGGTGAAAAGAGCGATGACTTCGAATAATATTGAAAAGAAAATCCACAGCCTGTTTCCAGTCTCCGACCGGGTCAGGAATGGAATGAATGAAGCCCCCATCTAGCGGCGAGGATATGAACTGTGCCGGCTGCCGAGGCCTGACGCACTCCTCTGGGGCAATGATTAAATGAATGACAGATGAAATGAAATGATAGTGGAGAGTGTTGCTGGAATGAAATTTTGACAGGGAAAACCGGAGTACCCGGAGAAAAACCTGTCTGCCTCCGTTTTGTCCAGCACAGATCTCACATGGAGTGACCGGGATTTGAACCACGGATCCAGCGGTGAGAGGCCGGCGTGCTGCCGCCTAAGCCACGGAGGCTTCACTTCGAATAATATTAATTTTGTTAATTACTGTATATTGATTTTCTGGGTCTTAGGAAAAAAAATAATAATAAAAAATACAGTTCTACCAAATTTCGGAAAAAATTGTAATCCGAAGGATACATCTTTCTCTTAAGGATTAATCCCTCTAGTGGTTGTCACTCACTCCAGCATATATGGTAACAGGCCATATGCAACTGTCTGAACGTATAGGCCTATTCTCGTTACTTCTGCGAATGTTTGCAAAATCCCTTCACTTGTCTACTTTACAGACAACATATCCCAGTTTAAAAATCGTCTTTGTCAGATTATCCAGAATAGTGAATACTGACATTAAATTAATAAACTGAAAAAGGTCATTTCAGCCCTAGCTTTTAGCTACACGTCTTGAGATATTGGAACAGTCCCACGAAAAGCTAGACGTGGGGCACGGGCCGCCTGCGCCCATTGCTGCCAGCCCAGAAAGAAGGAAAAGCGTCCCGGGTTTCATTAAATTCTACTACGCAAGTAATACTTCTAAAGGAATTCTTTTTTAAAGCTTATCTTCCCATCTCGGCTTCACCCACGGACTCTGTGAGGGTTCATTCCTCTAGCGTCACAAGAACGGTGTCTGGGAACCGAACTCACTTTGTCAGCAGATACAACTGGGGATCACGACAGGATAAATTGCTATAATTCGCCACTAATTGTAAGGGAATGATCAGGAGACATTACCTGAGAACACAACACTAATGGAGAAACAAGGGTCAGCCACATTATAATCAGTAAAGAGGTTACAGCCAGTGTACACGCAGCTTATCTCCACAGCACACATTTTGCAATAGAAGCTTCAAGTGTTTGACAGTATCTAGAGGGGAAAGCTCTGAGAACACACACTCCAGCCACTCTTTGTGACATACCGCTTGTTTCAAAATACAGTAGGCCTATACCTTATCTGCGAGAGTCGACTTGGGGACAGCGAGCTATCTGTTTGTAAGTTAACCCAGAGGCTCGTTGGATTCAAGCCCAACGAGACGGCGCGGGGGTGCAAGCGAGGCTGCTACCTTAGAGCCCAGGCATGCTTAAAAGGGCCCGAAAGGGACTACTCTATGTTCCACATGTCTGTAAGTTAACCCAGAGGCTGGTTGGACTGAGGCCCAATGAGAGGGCAGAGCAAGTGGGGCTGCTGCCATAGGGACCAGACATGCTTAAGGGCCCGAAAGAGACTACCCTATGTTCCCTATTTCTGTAAGTTAACCTAGAAGCTGGTAAGACTGAGGCCCAATGAGAGGGCAGAGCAAGTGGGGCTGCTGCCATAGGGACCAGACATGCTTAAGGGCCCTAAAGGGACTACCCTATGTTCCATATGTCTGTAAGTTAACCTAGTAGCTGGTAGGACTGAGGCCCAATGAGAGGGCAGAGCAAGTGGGGCTGCTGCCATAGGGACGAGACATGCTTAAGGGCCCGAAAGAGACTACCCTATGTTCCATATGTCTGTAAGTTAACCTAGAAGCTGGTAGGACTGAGGCCCAATGAGAGGGCAGAGCAAGTGGGGCTGCTGCCATAGGGACCAGACATGCTTAAGGGCCCGAAAGAGACTACCCTATGTTCCATATGTCTAAGTTAACCTAGAAGCTGGTAGGACTGAGGCCCAATGAGAGGGCAGAGCAAGTGGGGCTGCTGCCATAGTGACCAGACATGTTTAAGGGCCCGAAAGGGACTACCCTATGTTCCATATGTCTGTAAGTTAACCTAGAAGCTGGTTGGACTGAGGCCCAATGAGAGGGCGGGGCAAGTGGGGCTGCTGCCATAGGAACCAGACATGCTTAAGGGCCCGAAAGGGACTACCCTATGTTCCATATGTCTGTAAGTTAACCTAGAAGCTGGTTGGACTGAGGCCCAATGAGAGGGCGGGGCAAGTGGGGCTGCTGCCATAGGGACCAGACATGCTTAAGGGCCTGAAAGAGACTACCCTATGTTCCATATTTCTGTAAGTTAACCTAGAAGCTGGTAGGACTGAGGCCCAACGAGAGGGCGGGGCAAGTGGGGCTGCTGCCATAGGGACCAGACATGCTTAAGGGCCTGAAAGAGACTACCCTATGTTCCATATTTCTGTAAGTTAACCTAGAAGCTGGTAGGACTGAGGCCCAATGAGAGGGCAGAGCAAGTGGGGCTGCTGCCATAGTGACCAGACATGTTTAAGGGCCCGAAAGGGACTACCCTATGTTACATATGTCTGTAAGTTAACCTAGAAGCTGGTTGGACTGAGGCCCAATGAGAGGGCGGGGCAAGTGGGGCTGCTGCCATAGGGACCAGACATGCTTAAGGGCCTGAAAGAGACTACCCTATGTTCCATATTTCTGTAAGTTACCCTAGAAGCTGGTAGGACTGAGGCCCAATGAGAGGGCAGAGCAAGTGGGGCTGCTGCCATAGGGACCTGACATGCTTAAGGGCCCGAAAGAGACTACCCTATGTTCCATATGTCTAAGTTAACCTAGAAGCTGGTAGGACTGAGGCCCAATGAGAGGGCAGAGCAAGTGGGGCTGCTGCCATAGGGACCAGACATGCTTAAGGGCCCGAAAGGGACTACCCTATGTTCCATATTTCTGTAAGTTAACCTAGAAGCTGGTAGGACTGAGGCCCAATGAGAGGGCGGGGCAAGTGGGGCTGCTGCCATAGGGACCAGACATGCTTAAGGGCCCGAAAGAGACTAACCTATGTTCCATATGCCTGTAAGGTAACCCAGAGGCTGGTAGGACTGAGGCCCAATGAGAGGGCGGGGCAAGTGGGGCTGCTGCCATAGGGACCAGACATGCTTAAGGGCACGGAAGAGACTACCATATGTTCCATATGTCTGTAAGTTAACCTAGAAGCTGGTAGGACTGAGGCCCAATGAGAGGGCAGAGCAAGTGGGGCTGCTGCCATAGGGACCAGACATGCTTAAGGGCACGGAAGAGACTACCATATGTTCCATATGTCAGTAAGTTAACCTAGAGGCTGGTTGGACTGAGACCCAATGAGAGGGTTGGGCTAGAGGGGCTGCTGCCCTAGAGACCGGGCATGCTTAAGGGCCTGATGGAGACTACCTTATGTTCTATATGTCTGCAAATTTAATCAGCTCTTTAATACGAAAACCAAGAACAATTTGTTCAAAATATTGAAATAACATTTCAACTAAAATTAGAAATTTTATTTTATTTTACTCTTGTCAGAATACATCTTCTTCTTCTTCTTCTTCTCCTCAACCGCTAGGCTTTTGGGTAACATGCATGTGTCCAAAACGTCTTCTTTCTCTGGCCTTGAGTTTCAAATGTCAATAAGTGTGCTTGCCTTTAATGCTGTCTATAAATTGAGTCCTTGGTCTTCCTTGACTCCTCTTTCCTTCTGGCTTCCCTTCGAAGAGTGTGGTGCACCAGTCAGAATGACGAATCAAATGGCCAATAGAACTATTCCTTCTTCTGTTTATGGATTCAACCAATGTACGTGCCTCCTTTGCTCTTTCGAGAAAATTTTCATTCGTGACTTTATCAGTCCAAGGTATCTTTGGTAGTCGTCGCCAGCACCACATCACGAATACCCTAAGTTTTGATACATCTGCTTGTCGCAGAAAACGTATATAAATCAAAAATACAAACATTTCACTAAACAACGGTGGACCAATATATGCAATGTCCCGGCCGTTGGGTGTAGCTTTCACTAGAGCACTGGAGAGGGCAGACGCTGCAGTTGAGGAGGTGGGCCATGGTTTAGTTTTCACCACAATCACAGCAGGTAGACTCACAAGGTAGTACCCACTTGTTAATGTTGGTACCGATTGTACCAACACCAGACCGCAACCTGTTGAGACTATTCCATCTAGTCCATGTCTCTTCGTGCCCTGCTGGAAGACTTTCAGATGGTTCTACTCTTCCATCAATATGAAGGCTTCTAGATCTCCAGGCATTTACTCTTGATGGTTGAGGTGGATTATTCAGGCATTCAGTCGTATGCAGGGAACTACTCCTAGACTTCAACCGCCGATGAGCAGGTTGATAATCATTCAATGGGTGTGCTTCAGGTATATCAAGAGTACTTTCGATCTTTCATATCTGTCTGTCATTTGGAAATAAGCAATGTAGGCATATTCTAATTTTACTTGCTCGCCTGACGAGTGAAACATGCCATCCCATAGATTTATCCCTCTTCTGTAGTTCATAACAAATACATTATATTTCTTATCATTTTAAATGATCTTGTCGACCTCGTCGTTACGCTGGGGTCTGGCGTTACGTTACGGTGACGGGACGAAATGTACCCAGATGCACTGAGGTGTGTTACGTCATAGTACTGCTTGGTGCATGTGTTCCCCGACAATCTCTACTTCGTTAGTATAAGACAAAAATCCCCGATTCTTGGATGTCACTGGTAATCTCGAGAACCACTGGATGGATTTTGATGCGGGTTTCTCCATTCTGTAAAGGACATCTCGAGGAAAGATTCTGTAGAAAATAATTTATGTATGATCAAAGGAAGCCAAGCAGTAACGATTTCAGTGAAAAAGTCGAAAACAAACTTGGCGTCCGTGCGCTTCTTATGCTTACGCTGGGCAAACCGTTAAAAATATCAATATACTATGAGCGTAAGAATTGGTCAGCATGAAAAGTTCTACAAAAAAGTCCGCGAGAGCATATCTCTATCTTCAATACATCGCCCACTATAAGTGTTTTTAGACTGGATGGAAGGGGCACGTCCCCGCGTGCTCTGGTGAGCGTGACGGCATCCCGCGCGCTTGACTTTGCTTTGCTCTTTGTTTGCGCTTGCCGTTCGCGAGTAATTTGAAACTAGTGTACCCATGTGAGTAATCTCGTTGGATAATATGCATCTGCCTCCAACTAGCATCAGCTCTCAGGCGTGTACGGTAACCCCAATTTTGCAGTGCATATTTTGGATTTGAGGCAAAAAGGTATCAACTCTACAATGATAAAGCACAACTCTATTCTAAAACTTTAATTCATTGAAATAAATCATGGCTTCAAACACAAAACAATACCCAAAAAAAGCATAAAATAAAAGCAAACAAAATTTTTACTTCCACAATCCACAAGTAAACAAATATGAAATCACAACAAAGTCATAACTAGCCATGATGCTTTACCCTTCTGTGAACTTCACAAGAATATACTAGTGCGCTGATGCACCTACGACTTCAAAACAAACTGTACATTAACATAACAGTCATACAATGTGACTTCTTTAATATTACAACAAGGATTATTCCTTAAACCTCTTTATGTTAAACAATTATGTGTGCCGTGCGTGTTTTAATATTTTTCTTCTCACCAATGAAATGCTTTGCATGCATTTACCTATTTGGACGTTGCACCAAAATCCACGTGCAACTCCATAATTATGTAAGCTACCCCCTACACATCCTCCAATTATATGGTTTCACCGCATGCTGTCTGTGATTCCTAGATAAAACGTTACGTTATAGCTTATGTCGGATTGTACGATAGACTACCTCGCGCTCATGGCGATTGGCATCTGGTCACCAACTACATGACTTGGCTCCAGTGACAGTACAAATATATCATGTAACTATTCGTCAGATAGCTAAATTAATGAACCATCAGGATTAACTATAATTATCCATGTGTTCACAAACCACATGGCTATAATACTCAACATAACAATCTTGCATTATATGTCATTTTAACAAGGTCTAGAATCTCTTCCCTTTATAACTTGCCTGGGCGGTCCGGGTGGTTGGCTCCGACCCTCGGCTAAGGAAATCGCTACACAATAGAAAGTGGAATGGGTCGTTTCCCCAATTATCTCGACCTTTCTAAAAGTTTGAAAGCCTCCCTCTCTCTAAGCAGTGGAGATTTACAAGACAAAATACTGTGTCCTGACCGACACACATGTTCCCAAAGGATCTTAATTGACTATTATGCCAACAGGTATTGAATGAGCTTTTGTAATTATTCCTACGTCGAGGATAATGATTAATTAATGGCCTCACATGGGTCCATCCAACATGAAGGTTCGGGGTTCGTAATGCATGAGCCTGGCGGTTGACCGATGTCTCAAGTATAATATAGGCGCAGAAAACCACTGTCGCCATGAGTTTTCGCTGCCCACGAGCGTACATAACTCATCTATAAGTTCTCGGGAAATCATAGAGCTGCGAGGTGTCCCTGTTTCCTCGACTCTATCAAGGATTCCAATCCGGAACACATTTCAATCCTTTCTTCAGAGTTAGGGTCCATTCACTAGAACTCCGGAATAAATAATATCTCCAACAATGTCCACGACATAGGAGAATTCATACGTAGAATAGACTATCTGGCCCCTAATGCTCCATGCTACGACACACCGACCTATTATATTAAGAGAAATCTAACATTTACTCTATAAGCTTCTCAATTAAGCTGCAAATTCAATTCAATAAAAGCTCTTTCATTACTGGTATCATTACCGAATATATGCAATATTCTGATATAAAACTTCTTTCCATAATTACTGAAATGTAATCTCATTGTAACATCTTCCTGCTTAGATTGATAAGTCTTGCACTTAGCGTTAATAATTCTCGCTTACAACAATTTATTTGTTTCCTGATGTGTTCATTCATACTCTTAATAACCATTATTATTATTATCATCATTTCTCACTGACATAAACGACCAAAATCGTAATTTACCATTATTATTATAAATCTCATTGACATAAATGACCAAAATCATCATTTATTATTATTCTCATATAAATTACAAAAATTTCCGACATAGCTAAACGTTTTAAACTCGAACAATCGCGTTCGTTACATTTACATAACTGATTGCCATTCTTAATTCATGGTGGGAATAATTACTCCACTTAATGATACGAATCAACATTTCAACTCTATCAAAATCAACTCATTACTAATTAAACATGGAGGATCAGCCTCCTAACTGACTTTTACTGGCATCTATAAGGAATTCACAATATCTTTACGGAATCACAGACATGCATCGGTCCATACTTCTACATGATCATAACCATAATTTGTGGGGTACTTACATCTCTATAGGCATCTAAGGTGGCTCCGACCAATCATATTCTTCCATGTCGCCCGCCATAATGGGTTTAACGCGACATATTTCTCTTGTTTACACACATTTGATTACACATAATTTCTATCACCAACACGACACGTTGCATACCTTTCAGGAAGTTATCACTCCCCAAACATGTGAAACACTTCATCAAACACTACTTTAAATGATATTTTTACATATACATTACACTGAACACTCGTCACTTATACACACTTCAATGCTGAAATTCCCTAGCAGAGATCGAAATTGCAGGTGTCGACGGCATCTTACGTTACCAACTCCTGATTGAAAGTCTGGTTATCTGCTCTCGGAACTCTCCAACAGTTTTATGACGATCATTACTCCTACAGTAAGTGTCCTGCGTTACATCAATACGCTGGCTCCCAAACATGAGCGTTAACATCTGGTACTCTCATGGCAATACCAAACACTTAGTAAAGTTTCTTTAGCGCATTCTATCGTAGTTACACATATACGATTAGTTAATACTATACACACTGCGCTTACTAAAGTTCAACACTTTCACAAATAATTATATACAATAGTGCTACCGTTAGTCTATACGGTGCTTCGTAACTGAACACGTCATAGTTCGTGCGGCTGATTATGCCTGTATCACGACTATTATTCATACAAGCATGTTTACTGTTTCTTTTACACATACCCGTCTTTGTTCGGCGTCTTAATGAATAGAATCGTCATGCGTTTTGCCTTGACGAACTTGCTTCAACCTGGCTGTAGCTGACTGAAGTTTCACTCGAAGACTGCACGTAGCTTATTTGAAGACTTCTGTCTGCGGCTTACACGCTGTCTCGTACTGCTGCATATTTGCTGCATACTGATTGCAACTTATTGCCATTGTGCTACAATTGACAATTGAGTAAGACTGTAACTGGCTGTAACTGCGCTTGGCGGCATGTAGACTGAGCTTGACTGCGTCTCGACTGACTTACAACTGGGCTTCAAGTGAGCTAGAACTGAGTTAGAACAGAGTTTCAAGTGAGGTTCAACTGAGCTAGAACAGAGTTTCAAGTGAGAACAACTGAGAGCTCCTCCTGGGGTCTACTCCCTTATATCGGATTTCCACAGAAAGTAGAGCAACATCTTCCCGCGTAATCTTCGCTCCTCTCACAGCATGATTCAGGTCTTCAAACCATGATCATTGTGTTCCTCTCTCTTCACAGGTCCCAAAACTATATGTGTGCAAAGGAATAGCTCGTTCAATTAATTAATATTAATTCCTTTCTCCATGGCGTGGGACGCTACCTAGTCGGGAAATCCCCTACAACATCTCCACATCCATCCGCGAACAATGGTCGTTTTACAGTCCTTACGCACATCACTAAATATGCACCAATTTCGCAGGTAAAAGACTCTAAAATTATCTTCTTGCCAAGATATTCACCTGTGTGCAACTCTCATCTCGATTCGTTACTCCAATCACGAGTAATCAATGATTCTTCTGGGCATTTCACCGCCCCTCCTCCAAATCTATTCTCCGTCGGGGAATAACTGTGTCATTATTCAGGCCTCTCCCCTGCTCCAGACGACATAATGGGGTGACAGAGATGGACGTGGCTCCACTGGGACCAACCCACAATTCTGGGCCGATTAGTAAATGTCAGCTCTGCCCTCCTCTGTGCTTCAAACTCCCAATAGCTTACACCAAATCGTCTTATAATGATATAATCTGCTCATTATTTCCTACATTATTTTACTAAATAATGCCATTTCATCAAAAATCACACCAGTGATTAACTATACATTTCTTTCGAGGGGTTTTTACCAAGAAACTCCCTATACAGATCTCTGGTTCGCTTCCTGGTGGAACCTTTTTACTGAGATCACAGTCTCTGAGAACCATGTTCGATTCCAGTCAGCATAACCCCATCGGGTTCATGTTCCCCTTGCAAAACTTATAAAAGTCCAATGCAAGTGGCTTATATAAGTAACCAGCTGACTGTCGACCACCGTCTGTGTTTACGTCTGGGGTCCTTCACCTTGTCTGGCTACGAGTGGGTTAGTAGCGTTCCCCCTTCCACACTCGGCCTTGTTTCTGAGCTGTCTATTCTCCCTGCGAAGGGTCGCGTTTACAGCCTCAACCTCTCTGGCTACTCTGACCATTTCTTCATAGAATTCTCGCAAACACTGGCATTCTTTCTGCTCTCCGCTTACACTGGGTAAACTGTCTGTTTCTTGTCCCGTCTCGCCGTTCCAACATTCAGGTCTGCCTGCTTGGCTGCCTCCGCTCTCCACGTTGAGTTGGGTGTGCGTTACTAATTCTTCTTCTGGTTCATCGAATTCTTCTGGCGAGTAATAAATTTTTAAGTTGGCTATGTTCATAACGACCTCGTTTCCATTCTCTAAATGCCTTAACCTGTATGCATTGTTCTGGAGGTCTCTTATCACCTCGAACGGGCCGTGGTAAGCAAAAATGAACTTTTTATACTTCCGTGCCTCTGGATCTGAACTGGCGGGTTTCTTAATTAAAACTTTCTGTCCCACGAGAAGCGGTTTATGATACCTCTTCGCACGATTCCTTCTCTGACGTCTCTCCGCCTGTGCTTTGAGATATTCAAAGGTTCGTTGGATCCTCAATTCTCTACCGGGCTGTGCGTCTACTGGTAATGGAATAACACCATTCCACGGTCTCTCTGGTCTCTGATCCAGATGTAGAGTAACGGGAACCTGACCTGTCGCCTCATGTACAGTATTATTTATACAGTATTCAATTACTTCTAGAAATTCAATCCAACGCCAATTCGCTTCAGAACAGTAGATCTTCATGTATTTCTGGATCTCTCTCATTACTCTTTCAACGGGACTTGCCTCAGGATGGCGAATGGTAGATAAAATCTGCCTAATTCCTAGAGTTTCCAGTTCTCGACGAAATTCTGCACTAGTAAAGCAACTTCCGTGGTCCGAGAGAATGTTATCCGGCTTCCCAAGAATCGGAATAACTCTCTCTTTCAGGCGCTTCAAGACCTGTTTTGAACTTGTCTTTTGAATGGGGCACAACACCACCATTTTCGAAAATACATCCATGGCTACAAAAATGTGTCTATTGCCTCTACGTGCTCTAGGCAATGGTCCAAAGTTGTCGATACTCAATAGCTGCCTTGGCTTCTCTGGCAATAACGGGATAGGTCGTTGCCTCATTAAAAAGGGATTCGGCTTTACCCTTTGGCAAAGATCACATGTTCTAATAGCATTTCTCACCGTTTCTCTCAATTTTGGCCAAGTAAATGCTTCCTTCAACAGAGCACAGATTTTATCTATCCCCGGATGGCCAAATGCTCTGTGGGCTAGCCATACTAATCTCCTCTGCAAAGATGCAGGAATTACAATCCTTTGACGTGTGTGATCCACATCGTCCCACTTGTGTAATATCTGATTATACCATACATAATCTGTTGCCAATGCCTCCGCCTCTCTGTATATCGCAGTTCCCCTTGCTAAGCGTCCCTCAAAGTAATCGATTATCATCTTCAACCATGGGTCTTCGCGTTGTAGGTTGGTAATGTTCCTTAAGTCATCCAACGTCTTCTGATCTCGATTCTCAATCTGGACCGCTAGTACTTCTTCTTCTCTAGGGTAACGACTTAATCTGTCCGGTATTACATTCTCTTTCCCTGGACAGTATTCTATTTCCACATTAAATTGCTGGATATACAGGGACCATCTTGTCAATCTCTGACTAGACAAATTTGTCTTTAACAAAAATGTTAAAGCTTTATGGTCTGTTCTCAGAACTATTTGGAAGCCGTACACGAGTTTGTGCCACGATTGCAACGCGTACAAAATTGCGAGCAATTCTATCTCTGTGATCGTGTAATTTTTCTCATGGGCTCTCAGTCTTCTGCTTATAAAGGCGATAAAAACTTTCTTCTCAGGCTGGTCAACATTTTCCTGGAATAGCATCGCTCCAATCCCAATAAGTGATGCATCCGTCTGTATGATGAACTTCTTGGTATAATCTGGGTATCCCAGTTTCACATATTCCAAAAGCATTTGTTTTGACCTCACGAATGCTTCCTGACATTGCTCCGTCCAATTCCATCTGCCGCCTTTCTTCAATAGGTCCTGCAGTGGTGCTACTGTCGCAGTATAGTTTGGGCAGTGGTTCGAAAAGAATCCAATTACTCCCAAATACTGTCGGACGTGCTTAACTTTCGTGGGTCGAGGGAAATTCCGAATTACCTCCAATTTATCTGGATTAGGCTTCACTCCATTTGCATCAATAACATGCCCTAGGAATTTAACTTCCCTCTGACAGAAGTGCGATTTCTTGATATTGACCTTAAAGTTAGCCTCTCGAAGGTCATCTAGCAACTTCTTCAGGTCTCTCATGTGCTCCTCCAGAGATTCTGATGTGAGTAGAATGTCGTCTACATATCTGATGGTACTCTCTTTAACCTCATCTGATAGATTGCGATCTAACGCTCTTATCAGGGCTGAACCAGCTGTTTTCAACCCAAAAGGTAGCCTTAAAAATGTGAATGTATGTTGATCAAACATAAATCCTGTCAACAGACTAGTTTTCTTCTCTAATTCAAGATGGTGGAAACTGGATGTGATATCCAAGTTTGAGAATATAGTTTTTCCTTTAAACTTCCTGAGGATCTCTTTAATAGGTGGCACTTGGTCAAATTCCGGAATAACTCTCAAATTTAAGCGTCTCAGGTCCAAGCAGACCCTGACAGATCCGTCTGTCTTTGGTACAATTACCAATGGACTTACATAAGGCGTAGGTGTTTTCTCAATAACACCGGCCTCCAACATCTCCTGAATTGCCTCTTTCACTTTAGCATAATGCTTTTCAGCTATAGGGTAGGGTTTCTGCCTAAATGGTGTCCAATCACTGACTTGAAAAGCATAAGTGAAGTTCTTTATCCGACCAGGTCTCGAATCAAAGACTTCCTTCTGTTCCAGCAATAACTGCTTTAAATTTTCCTTCTCTTTTAGCCCAATTTTCGCTTCTTCTAGCTTCTCCGAAATGTAGTCTTCCAATTTGGGTTCCAGATCTTTTTCCAAGTCTGTGGCTAGTGTTTTGAGCTCCGCTTCTAACTGCTCAATAGCTAACACTTCTTCATCAGCCACATCTCTGTATGTATGCCATACTTGTTCACTGGATCCTGGTTCAATTTCATTGAGTGCGACCTCTAAGCCTTCAGCTTCTTCATTCACATGGAACATAACCCTGTCCTGTGCTAGGTCAATTATCACTCTGTATTCCCTTATAAACTCTGCCCCAATAAGTAGGTTATAAGGTAGTTTGTTCACTAACAGAAAACTCTGTGAGAAAATAGAGCCTCCTATCTGTAAATCTAGGAATACCTGGTATTTACATATCATTGTTCTGTCTGGAATTACCCCTTTAATTTTGACACTGGAGATCGGTATCTTCAAAATGTTCTCTCTCCGGGCTATTTCATTATATAGAGCTTGTGTCATCAGGCTCACTGTTGATCCTGTGTCTAGCAGACTTCTGACTTTTAATCCTGCCACTCTCACAATTATAATAGGCAATTCTCTCTTGACCATGACCTGTGGTCCTCCTGTATCCTCAATCAATTCTTCTGGTTTGGCTATCCAATTGATGATGTTAATAGACTTCCATCCATCAGTCTCGAGCTCTTCTAATTTTGGCGTTTTTTTTTCCTTCAGCGCCCGCCCCTTTGGAGTTCCTTCTCTCCTGTTCGCTGCGCTGTAGTTCCAAACTCTTAGCTCCATCTCCATATCTGTCTGGCGATGTCCTGTTCTGCATGACTTCTTGCCAGCGGACTTGTGATTTCTGGGGCTCATCTCCCCTTTCTTCGAGGTATCGCAAAGAAGCATGATATCGCTCTTCTGCCTCGTCATCGAAGTTTCTTCTCTCTTGGGGTCTCCAATTTCTATTATTGCCTTCCTGGCCATTATTACCTCCATTGTTATGGTACGGTTTGCCCCTGTTATTGTGTTTATTCCACGAACTTCGACCTCTTCCTGCTTTATTAGCATTTCCTTTGTACCTTGACTGCCATTTTCTGGGTTCCTGTTCCCATTGCCGTCCATAGGAATCTAAAGTTTCTGTGCTCGTGGCCTTGTTATTCCTTGGAGCTTGCTGTTGGTCAGTCTGTGTGTTGGTCACGTGGACTTGTTCCACGGTTCGACTCTGACGCATAGTATTTGCTGTGGTGAGGTCCAGTTGCCTTAGAACTGTCTCCATTTCCATAGCAGTTTTCGCATTAGCCGAGATTAGTAGCCTTTGGATCTCGTATGGAAGCTGTTTGGCGATAGCAATGCATAGCTCCAGTTCACTAGGTTTTTGATCCAGCTCTTTAAAACGACACATCTGCGATATGAAGAATTCTGCGTACTTCGTCGGGTTGTTCGTGCTGTACTTTTTGGCATACAAATCCAGCCGTAAATTCTGCTGAGTCGCGGCGTCCCAATACCTTTTCAAGAATGCCTCGCGGAATTCCTCAACAGTATCAAAAGTGTAACGGAAGCTGCGAAACCATAATGCGCACTCCCCCTCTGTTAACTTCTCTATAGCACGTAGCCTACGCTCCTGCGGTATTCGTGCATCATTGAGATATTCAGTCACTTCCTTTAACCAATATTTTGGTGTCATACTACAGTGACTACCTGAAAACTTCCTAGGTTTTTCTTCGCTTGCCCTAATGACGTTTATCACCTGGGTGTGCATCGCGTTTTCATGTGGCGTCGATGCCGCAATTGGTACACCTGGCGTCATGTAAGGACTTTCTCCTGCGCCTGCAGCATTCCTGCTTATAGGTTGGGTTTCTAGGTCTGCCCACCTTGTTTTTCTTATATCCTCTATGCTGCCTTCACTTGACTTAGGATACTTCAGAAGTGTCTCCTCCTGTGCTATTATCCTGGTCTCCATTTGGTTATGGCGCATTTCTGCTCTTTCTAGGCGAGTAATGACTTCTTTTTCTATTCTCGTAAGCCTATCTCGGTTTTCCTCGGCTACTTGAAAAATTTTCACCTTGTCTTCTTTCAGACTTTGTTTGATATGGGATATTTCATCCTCTACGTCCTCTTTAATTTGAGCAAGAGTCTTGTCGCTTGCCTCTGTTTTCTGGCCTTCTCTTATTTCGAGTTCTTCTCTCAGACCTTTAATTTCATCTTGAATGTGTCCATTGACTTTAGACAATTCATTCCGGACCTTGGTGATCTCGCCTCTATTTTCCTCTTGTCTTTTATTGACTATGACAATATCACTCTGAACTTGGTCCAGTTCTTTATGACTTTACCCATCTGACCTTTCACGTTGCCTACCAGCTCCTTACTTTCCTGAGCGATAGCCTTAATTTCGCCTATTTCCTGGCATTGACCTAATATATTCTGGTCCTGTTTCTTGAGGTCACCGTTAATTGCTCTAGCGTAGCTTTTCAATTTCTGATCCCATTTGGAGTCGTTTTCCTCTAATCTCTGGTCTACTGTTTTCGTAAACTCTGCGAACTGTTTCGCTTGGCGTTCGAGATTCGCCTCATTTTGGATCTGAATATCCTTAATATCGTTAGACAACGCCTCTAATTTACTGTTGGTTTGCTCCTGAGCATGCCTACACGCTTGCAAATTACCCTCAAGTTTGGCTTCTATGGCCTCGAAACGTTTGTCAGTATTCACCTGCATTTCCGATACAATGCTTACAACAGTATCTGTTACTTCGGTCTTAATGACTTCTTGCATTTGACCTAACTTATTGTTTAATTCATCTTTATATTCAACCTTATTTGCCTCTAAACGGTTGTTTAATTCAATCTGGTTATTGTTCATTGCAACCTGATTTGCATTAATTGCCTCCTGATTGGCATCTAACCTGTTATTTAACTCTCTCTGGTTCTCATCTAACCGAGTGTTTATACTATCCTGGAACGCTTTGGTTTCCAGTTTACTCTGCTCGTGAGCAGCATCAAAATGTTGTTTCAGTCCTGCAATAACTTGCAAGATCTCCTCCGTACCTGACATTTTACAATAACACACTTAAATATGCAGGCAGGCTTCCTGGAAAAATATGTGGATACGTTTCGAAGAGAAACATCAAACACTGCACACATATTGTGAAGTCGTACAAAACCTGATAATATTATAGTAGATTGTGGATTGGGTATGTAACGCTAGTACCCTTAGGCCCTTCTCTTCTCAATAGAGAGATTCTGCGTTACCTCAAAAAGCCTACTGAATTCAACAATCACTCAAACACAGTTTGAGGCAAAACAATTACTATGGTTTTCCCCATGAAATACCATAAAAAATCTATGGGTTTTCCCTAAATCCCATAAGCTCCACGTATTCTGGGCGCCATGATAAATTAATATGTGTCGTGGTACTAGTAGGACATCGGCCGTATTTTAATTTACTATAAAAACTGTTCAGGGAGTGGTTTTTACTGCCGAAAGCCCCACTTGGGCCACGCCATGATAAATTAATAGTGATATGCACAATCTATCAAAATTTATATATACGTATCGGAACTTAGCTATGGATTAGGAGCGGTCACACCCTACTTCGTTAATTCTTACTTTAATAGAGTTGTGTGCATTAAATCTGACCGACTTTAGTCGTACCTTTAGCTCAAATCACAGTATAGTACATCAATTCCCATGTACCCATGTGAGTAATCTCGTTGGATAATATGCATCTGCCTCCAACTAGCATCAGCTCTCAGGCGTGTACGGTAACCCCAATTTTGCAGTGCATATTTTGGATTTGAGGCAAAAAGGTATCAACTCTACAATGATAAAGCACAACTCTATTCTAAAACTTTAATTCATTGAAATAAATCATGGCTTCAAACACAAAACAATACCCAAAAAAAGCATAAAATAAAAGCAAACAAAATTTTTACTTCCACAATCCACAAGTAAACAAATATGAAATCACAACAAAGTCATAACTAGCCATGATGCTTTACCCTTCTGTGAACTTCACAAGAATATACTAGTGCGCTGATGCACCTACGACTTCAAAACAAACTGTACATTAACATAACAGTCATACAATGTGACTTCTTTAATATTACAACAAGGATTATTCCTTAAACCTCTTTATGTTAAACAATTATGTGTGCCGTGCGTGTTTTAATATTTTTCTTCTCACCAATGAAATGCTTTGCATGCATTTACCTATTTGGACGTTGCACCAAAATCCACGTGCAACTCCATAATTATGTAAGCTACCCCCTACACATCCTCCAATTATATGGTTTCACCGCATGCTGTCTGTGATTCCTAGATAAAACGTTACGTTATAGCTTATGTCGGATTGTACGATAGACTACCTCGCGCTCATGGCGATTGGCATCTGGTCACCAACTACATGACTTGGCTCCAGTGACAGTACAAATATATCATGTAACTATTCGTCAGATAGCTAAATTAATGAACCATCAGGATTAACTATAATTATCCATGTGTTCACAAACCACATGGCTATAATACTCAACATAACAATCTTGCATTATATGTCATTTTAACAAGGTCTAGAATCTCTTCCCTTTATAACTTGTCTGGGCGGTCCGGGTGGTTGGCTCCGACCCTCGGCTAAGGAAATCGCTACACAATAGAAAGTGGAATGGGTCGTTTCCCCAATTATCTCGACCTTTCTAAAAGTTTGAAAGCCTCCCTCTCTCTAAGCAGTGGAGATTTACAAGACAAAATACTGTGTCCTGACCGACACACATGTTCCCAAAGGATCTTAATTGACTATTATGCCAACAGGTATTGAATGAGCTTTTGTAATTATTCCTACGTCGAGGATAATGATTAATTAATGGCCTCACATGGGTCCATCCAACATGAAGGTTCGGGGTTCGTAATGCATGAGCCTGGCGGTTGACCGATGTCTCAAGTATAATATAGGCGCAGAAAACCACTGTCGCCATGAGTTTTCGCTGCCCACGAGCGTACATAACTCATCTATAAGTTCTCGGGAAATCATAGAGCTGCGAGGTGTCCCTGTTTCCTCGACTCTATCAAGGATTCCAATCCGGAACACATTTCAATCCTTTCTTCAGAGTTAGGGTCCATTCACTAGAACTCCGGAATAAATAATATCTCCAACAATGTCCACGACATAGGAGAATTCATACGTAGAATAGACTATCTGGCCCCTAATGCTCCATGCTACGACACACCGACCTATTATATTAAGAGAAATCTAACATTTACTCTATAAGCTTCTCAATTAAGCTGCAAATTCAATTCAATAAAAGCTCTTTCATTACTGGTATCATTACCGAATATATGCAATATTCTGATATAAAACTTCTTTCCATAATTACTGAAATGTAATCTCATTGTAACATCTTCCTGCTTAGATTGATAAGTCTTGCACTTAGCGTTAATAATTCTCGCTTACAACAATTTATTTGTTTCCTGATGTGTTCATTCATACTCTTAATAACCATTATTATTATTATCATCATTTCTCACTGACATAAACGACCAAAATCGTAATTTACCATTATTATTATAAATCTCATTGACATAAATGACCAAAATCATCATTTATTATTATTCTCATATAAATTACCAAAATTTCCGACATAGCTAAACGTTTTAAACTCGAACAATCGCGTTCGTTACATTTACATAACTGATTGCCATTCTTAATTCATGGTGGGAATAATTACTCCACTTAATGATACGAATCAACATTTCAACTCTATCAAAATCAACTCATTACTAATTAAACATGGAGGATCAGCCTCCTAACTGACTTTTACTGGCATCTATAAGGAATTCACAATATCTTTACGGAATCACAGACATGCATCGGTCCATACTTCTACATGATCATAACCATAATTTGTGGGGTACTTACATCTCTATAGGCATCTAAGGTGGCTCCGACCAATCATATTCTTCCATGTCGCCCGCCATAATGGGTTTAACGCGACATATTTCTCTTGTTTACACACATTTGATTACACATAATTTCTATCACCAACACGACACGTTGCATACCTTTCAGGAAGTTATCACTCCCCAAACATGTGAAACACTTCATCAAACACTACTTTAAATGATATTTTTACATATACATTACACTGAACACTCGTCACTTATACACACTTCAATGCTGAAATTCCCTAGCAGAGATCGAAATTGCAGGTGTCGACGGCATCTTACGTTACCAACTCCTGATTGAAAGTCTGGTTATCTGCTCTCGGAACTCTCCAACAGTTTTATGACGATCATTACTCCTACAGTAAGTGTCCTGCGTTACATCAATACGCTGGCTCCCAAACATGAGCGTTAACATCTGGTACTCTCATGGCAATACCAAACACTTAGTAAAGTTTCTTTAGCGCATTCTATCGTAGTTACACATATACGATTAGTTAATACTATACACACTGCGCTTACTAAAGTTCAACACTTTCACAAATAATTATATACAATAGTGCTACCGTTAGTCTATACGGTGCTTCGTAACTGAACACGTCATAGTTCGTGCGGCTGATTATGCCTGTATCATGACTATTATTCATACAAGCATGTTTACTGTTTCTTTTACACATACCCGTCTTTGTTCGGCGTCTTAATGAATAGAATCGTCATGCGTTTTGCCTTGACGAACTTGCTTCAACCTGGCTGTAGCTGACTGAAGTTTCACTCGAAGACTGCACGTAGCTTATTTGAAGACTTCTGTCTGCGGCTTACACGCTGTCTCGTACTGCTGCATATTTGCTGCATACTGATTGCAACTTATTGCCATTGTGCTACAATTGACAATTGAGTAAGACTGTAACTGGCTGTAACTGCGCTTGGCGGCATGTAGACTGAGCTTGACTGCGTCTCGACTGACTTACAACTGGGCTTCAAGTGAGCTAGAACTGAGTTAGAACAGAGTTTCAAGTGAGGTTCAACTGAGCTAGAACAGAGTTTCAAGTGAGAACAACTGAGAGCTCCTCCTGGGGTCTACTCCCTTATATCGGATTTCCACAGAAAGTAGAGCAACATCTTCCCGCGTAATCTTCGCTCCTCTCACAGCATGATTCAGGTCTTCAAACCATGATCATTGTGTTCCTCTCTCTTCACAGGTCCCAAAACTATATGTGTGCAAAGGAATCGCTCGTTCAATTAATTAATATTAATTCCTTTCTCCATGGCGTGGGACGCTACCTAGTCGGGAAATCCCCTACAACATCTCCACATCCATCCGCGAACAATGGTCGTTTTACAGTCCTTACGCACATCACTAAATATGCACCAATTTCGCAGGTAAAAGACTCTAAAATTATCTTCTTGCCAAGATATTCACCTGTGTGCAACTCTCATCTCGATTCGTTACTCCAATCACGAGTAATCAATGATTCTTCTGGGCATTTCACCGCCCCTCCTCCAAATCTATTCTCCGTCGGGGAATAACTGTGTCATTATTCAGGCCTCTCCCCTGCTCCAGACGACATAATGGGGTGACAGAGATGGACGTGGCTCCACTGGGACCAACCCACAATTCTGGGCCGATTAGTAAATGTCAGCTCTGCCCTCCTCTGTGCTTCAAACTCCCAATAGCTTACACCAAATCGTCTTATAATGATATAATCTGCTCATTATTTCCTACATTATTTTACTAAATAATGCCATTTCATCAAAAATCACACCAGTGATTAACTATACATTTCTTTCGAGGGGTTTTTACCAAGAAACTCCCTATACAGATCTCTGGTTCGCTTCCTGGTGGAACCTTTTTACTGAGATCACAGTCTCTGAGAACCATGTTCGATTCCAGTCAGCATAACCCCATCGGGTTCACTAGATAAGCAAGATAAGTATTATGCAGACACTTTTCTAACATGTCAAGAGTCTTTGGCGTCGAGCGAAGCGAGAAGCCTCCAGCCTTTCTAGCATTTTTCAGCATTTGTAGCATTTAAAATGATACAAAGTCTAGTCTTTCAGACTGACTGTCACTTTTAATAACATGTATTTTTAGGTTACTTTTGCAGGTCCCAGCAATTGGAATTCAATTGTGTCGACCGACTGAAAAGTTGCAATATTAATTAGATATTTAAACCGTTACAACATATCGATACAGTAACAAAACTCTAGGTCAATTATAGATGGCATAATCTTATGCTAGTTGTTCAGTTACACTAATAGGATAAGCTGTGTACAATGTCATAGCAAATCTCAGAGTTAAGATTATTTCTTCTTGAATCTTTACTCCTACTTTAAAATTTTCTCTAATTTCCTTAATTGCTTGTTCAATGTATAGATTTCTCATATGTAGGCAATAAGAACATGTCTTTTACAACATGTGTCCGTAAATGTTTGGTTTACGAGTTATGGTCTTCAAAACAGTGGTATTTACTGGAACGAGTTTCTTCCCGTAGGTAGTTGCCGTGATAGAAAATATCTACGTGTGGGGCCATTTAAAATCATTAGTGTATTCGTCTCGGTGCCTGGCATAGAATCCCTTCGGAATCGAATTGTGGCAGATTCTGAGGAAATACGCAATACTCCTGGAATTTGGGATCGATGTGGTGCTGTGGCCTTAGTGACGATGCTACTAGCTACGAATTCCCATTAGCGTACCAAGAAATGCCACCGCGTATTTAAGTAACATACGACGTGAAGCTTTGATGAAGCTAGTATGATGATAGGATATCTGTGCAGCACTGAGAGTGTAAAAGTCGATGCGAGATACAAAAGAGACATGTTCATGACACTATAAAACTATACAAGAAAAAAAAAATGCGACGATGTCAATTGTTTGTGCTAACCAGAACTGCGTGCCCATTTTTCGTTAGCAACTCCATTATTATTTCACGTGGGTGGGTGGAAATAAACTCCATAATTATCCGGACTAGAAGTCTCCGTGGCTTAGGCGGCAGCACGCCGGCCTCTCACCGCTGGGTCCGTGGTTCAAATCCCGGTCACCCCATGTGAGATCTGTGCTGGACAAAACGGAGGCAGACAGGTTTTTCTCCGGGTACTCCGGTTTTCCCTGTCAAAATTTCATTCCAGCAACACTCTCCACTATCATTTCATTTCATCTGTCGTGCATTTAATCATTGCCACAGAGGAGTGCGTCAGGCCTCGGCAGCCGGCACAGTTCATATCCTCGCCGCTAGATGGGGGCTTCATTCATTCCATTCCTGACCCGGTCGGAGACTGGAAGCAGGCTTTGGATTTTCATTTCAATTATCCGGACTGAACCTAAGTTCGACACAGACAGAATGACGAGTTATCAAACCCACCATACTGACTGAATTCTCGAGAAGGGTTTTTCCCACCTTACTAGGAGCTGTCACAATTATTCAATATTCTGTCGCTCACGAAAAACTCAGGACTATGAGAATTTATAGCTCGTCGCAAATGGGGCACTTAATGATGACTTCATGATCCATCCTAATGGGAAGACACTGTCATAAACGGGAAGACACCATCGATGTGAGATCTGCATTCAAGCAGGAAGTGGACATTTTGAACATCTGCTGTAATGGCAAGTACCTGCGGGAAGAGAAATGCTCCAGTGATTATTATCACCGTTTGCAAGCCCATAACTCGGACACCAAACATTTCCGGACACATGTTGTCATGAACCTTTTGTATGGGAATACATACCTGAAATTATGCCCACTATTTTGAAACAGCCGGTATATTTGCATTTGCAGTGCATTGGGACACAGAAGAAGGAAGAGGAAGTGTAGGGTTTTGGGCGGCTCGATTTCACTTGTAGAGACCTCCAGTATTTAACTGTAACGCTGTTCATTTTGACAAAGACGTGCAGTCTAATGGCGAATGGTTGCCACTACCATAACTTAACTCTTTGAGGTTCGAGGAGAGCTTGCTTCACTTGCAGCCAGACCTTTCACCTAGGAGGGTGGAGAATCGAACGCTGATCTCTGTAATTACAAGTAAAGCTTGGTTCTCGCCTGAAGCATGGCCAGAGGTAAGTTTAGTTTCAGAAGGTTAAATACAAGGGTTATTCTAAAGATAATTTTCGTGAGTCTTAGGGACCTAATCTCAAATGATAAAAGCCGCCTTGTCAAACACTAGAAAGTAAATTAATAATTAAATTAACACGTACATGTTTCGGTGTATCAATGACTAGCTTCGCCCGGGAACAGTTATGAATGCATTGCGTGATAATCGCTTTTTTTTCGATGTCAATGAACTACGACCTATATTCGTTTTACGTTTTGGCATGATGGTTTAAAATCACTCACTGGACTATTAATTATAATACCATGGAGATACATGTGCAACGAATACTTGTCAGACGTAATTTAAGAATGGCGAGGTGCATGAAACACAAATCCCCCTTCCATCCAATCTAAACTTGACTGTGTATTTTGCCGAACAAGAAGTTCACAGGCGAAATGAAGAAAAGCTGAGTTGCACTACCAGGGAAACTTCAAATACAACCACTCTTCTCTGAAGTCTTAACTCAACATGACTCGACAGTTTGCTGCTGGCTGAATCTAGGGTAATAGGCTGTAACTGGGGTGATAGGCTCGCCCCTAGCTAGCTCGTGAACTGTCGCCTCAGTAATTGAATGGAGATAGTTGAAAGAAATGAAAACGTAAAAACACTTATAGAGGGCGATGTATTGAAGATAGAGATATGCTCTCCCGGACGTTTTTGTAGAACTTTTCATGCTGAAAAAATCTTACACTCATAGTATATAGATATTTTTAACGGTTTGCCCAGCGTAAGCTTAAAAGGCACACATACGCCAGGTTTTTTGTTTCGAAATTGTCACTGAAATCTTTACTACTTGGCTTCCTTTGATCATAAATACATTATTTTCTACACGAACCTTTCTTGAGATGTCCTTTACAGAATGGTGAAAACCGGATCAAAATCCGTCCAGTGGTATTCGAGATTACCCGTGGCATCCAAGAATCGGGGACTTGGTTTTATACTAAGTAGAGATAACTTCGTCATGTACTAAACATGGACGTGTTAATTTAATTATTTAACTACTTTCTAGTGTTTGGCAAAGCGGCTTTTGTAATTTGAGATTAATATCAGCCAACACGCATACTATTTAATACCATATTCATAATGGTTAATGTCTATGGATTCTTAAGGACCTTTCACACTAAAGTAGCTTGCCACGGTGGGTGAGTGGTTATCATGTCAGACTACCAACCTCAAGCTTGCAGGTTCGCTCCTGGCCGTGGTAAGTGATTTTTGAAAGGCGGCAAAAATTACGACACGTATGTCATACGATGTTGGCATGTTAAATAACCCATTTGAATGCAGTAGGCCGTGTTCATAATGGAAAAATTAATCTCGGGAGTTTCCACCAACACAAAGTTCATCATTTCTCTACTAGAAAGCGCTATAGTGTTCAAGGAGCTTAGATATCTAACCTGCTTGACTTTCATAGTGCTTCAAGGAACAACGGCATTCTACATGCAAGCTACCCTCTGGGTGTCAAATAACAAAGTTTGCACCCGGCACCCGAGGCCATACGATATTATTATTTTCATTATTACACTAAAGTGGAAAGACAGGGCACTTGGAAACGAACCTTCATATCCAAGTTCCATGATATCAAGCATTTGCCACTTGGTACAAGGGGTGCCACTTCAGAGTTAAATTTGATTTATATGGTTTCGGTATCAATTTTCTCCTTCAGTATTTCGACTTCGGACAGTTTCAAATTTCGGTGTCAATCCGGAGAAGTGTTATACACGAATTTTCCAAATTTAAAAAAATGCTGTGATAGTACCGTATTACAAATCCCTGGACATCTTATGAAATCCTTCCCCAAAACATACAAATATTCAGTCACAGTGTATACTGTACTGTATATTGAACTCAAGTGAGCATAGGATTGCTACAAAACATTGCTTCAACAGTAATCAAGATAGTGATTTTCATTTTCTGAATCGTAACCTGCCAATGTTGTTGTTGATTCATTTTGGAGCTTTGTGACTTCGTGGACATGTAGCCCCGTGTACTTAGTTGTGTGTGGAGTATGTCTGATAACCTGTATCATTGTGATGTCTGTACCAGTGTGTTTATTTGTAATTGTGGCTAGGTTTTGGGAAGGACCCAGCCTTGGCATTAATGTAGTTATCACCACGGAGTTCACCTGGACAAGAAGAAAGGAACCGCGGTAAACCAATTCTAGAATGGCTGTGGTAGGAATTGAAGCCACATCTTTTCAGTTCAGCCACACGAGGCTGCGTGAACCCCGTTTTAGCCTTCAGGCTGAAGACAAATTTCCTGTGAAGAAAGACTTGGTGTGATACGTGAAGGGAAATACATTAGAGGTAGGTCCTAGTTGAGGACCACCAAGTATGTTATGCGTTATTTTTCGCAATTTGTTTGTTCTGAAGAGCAGAAATACTCGAGAGTACTGTATGAATTGGGGGTATGGAGTTTCGTAATAGCCATTGGCGATGCGTGCCGTGGAGGCAGGTGCGTGAGTGTATTACGTTCACTTAATAGTGGCTTACATTTCGACATGATAAAGAGATGGTTGCTTGTTTCGTGAGCAGTCTGTTCCAGATGGAGTGCTCTAAATGGTCATTAGAAATCCACTCTCAGGAAGAGAACAACAGTTCGAGTCTCACCTTTAACTTAGCTCTCCTTTCATTCTAGACCAGTTCATTCATTTAGAGGCTTTGCAACATTGTGGTTATGTAGCCCCGTGTATTAGGGTGTGTGTGTGTTTGTTAAGTTTGTCTGATAAATAAGGTTCGGATGTTTAGGACTGACAGAAACGAGAAATATGCAACCAAATATGCCCTAAAATACTGCAATATGATTCAATAAATTTACAATATAACCTAATATATTTATATGATTTCTAAAAACAAGTGTTAATACTGTAGTGAAATGTTATTTTTATTATTAACTAGCTGTATCCGGCATGCGTTGCAATGCCAATCAAAGAAAGTGTTGGCGTTGTAGCTTTGTTTGTTGAAGTGCTTTTGGATTCCCAATATTTTTTTCTTTTTCCGTTAACCACCCTTAAACTATTGTAAAATTGATTTACTATCTAAAAAAAAAAAAAAAAAAAAAAAAAACAAAAAAAAAAAAAAAAAAAACGGGAGAGCGTGCTCAACAAATCACCTAAGTTTCATCGCAATGAAATGAATGACATATGAACGCATACGGGACTTTGTTGAAACGATTCGAGCGCCGTCACCCATTTGTTGAATATACTCGTATGCTACCTATTGTAAAATGGATTTACTAATTCGAAAACCTTCCCTGGCGTGTACACAACAACTCATCAAAGTTTCATCACAATCGAATGAATGGCATATGAACGCATACGGGATTTTGTATAAACGATTCGCACGCCGTTACTCATTTGTTGAATCTTTGTGCGCCACCCATTGAAAAACGGATTTGCTAATTCATACACCTTCGCAGGACTGTACTCAACTCACCAACGTTTTATCACAATCGGATGAATGGTATATGAACGCATACGGGACTTGGTTGAAACGATTCACGCGCTGTCGCTCATTAGTTGAATCTACTCGTCGCTACCATATTGTAAAATGGATTTACAAAATCAGAAATCTTCACGGGAGTGGAAACAACATTTCATTAAATTTCATTGCAATCGCATGAATGGTATATGAACGCATACGGAACTTTTTTTTTAAACGATACGCGCACCGTTACTCACTTGTTGACTCTACTCGTGCGCTACCTATTGTAAAAAGGATTTACTAAGTCAGAAACCTTTCCTGGAGGGTGCACAACAATTCACCAAAGTTTCATAGCAATCGGATGAATGGTGTATGAACGCATACGGGACTGTGTATAAACGATTCGCGTGCCGTCGCACATTTGTTGAATCTCCTTGTGCGATGCCTATTGTAAAGTGGATTTACTAAGCCATAAACCTTCCCTGAAGTGTACACAACAACTCGCCTAAGTTTAGTCGCTATCGGACGAATGGTATATGAACGCATACGGGACTATTTTGAAACACCTCGCGCGTCGTCTCTCATTTGTTTAATCTACTTGTGCGATACCTATTGTAAAGTGGATTTAGTAAGCCAGAAACCTTCCCTGAAGTGTACACAACATCTCACCCAAGTTTCATCGCTATCAGACGAATAGTATATAAACGCATACGGGACTTAGTTGAAACGCTTTGCGCGTTATCGCTCATTTGTTGAATCTACTCGTGCGTTACCTATTATAACATGGATTTACTAAGCCAGAAACCTTGCCTGTAGTGTACACAACTCTCACCCAAGTATCATCGCTATCGGACGAATGTTATGTGAATGTATACAGGACTTTGTTGAAACGCTTCGCCCGTCGTCGCTCATTTGTTGAATCTACTCGTGCGCTACTTATTGTTAAGTGGATTTACTAAGCCAGAAACATTCCTTGAAGTGTACACAACATCTCACCCAAGTTTCATCGCTATCAGACGAATAGTATATAAACGCATACGGGACTTAGGTGAAACGCTTTGCGCGTTATCGCTCATTTGTTGAATCTACTCCTGCGTTACCTATTATAACATGGATTTACTAAGCCAGAAACCTTGCCTGTAGTGTACACAACTCTCACCCAAGTTTAATCGCTATCGGACGAATGTTATGTGAACGTTTACAGGACTTTGTTGAAACGCTTCGCCCGTCGTCGCTCATTTGTTGAATCTACTCGTGCGCTACTTATTGTTAAGTGGATTTACTAAGTCAGAAACATTCCCTGAAGTGTACACAACATCTCACCCATGTTTCATCGCTATCAGACGAATAGTAGGCTATATGAACGCATACGGGACTATTTTGAAACACTTCGCGCGTCGTCGCTCATTTGTTTAATCTACTTGTGCGATACTTATTGTAAAGTGGATTTAGTAAGCCAGAAACCTTCCCTGAAGTGTACACAACATCTCACTCAAGTTTCATCGCTATCGGACGAATGGTATGTGAACGCATACAGGACTTTGTTGAAACGCTTCGCCCGTCGTCGCTCATTTGTTGAATCTACTCGTGCGCTACCAATTGTTAAGTGTATTTACTCAGCCAGAAACCTTACCTGAAGTGTACAGAACATCTCACCCATGTTTCATCGCAATGGGATGAATGGTATATGAACGCATGCGAGACTTTCTTGAAACAAACGCACGCCATTTTGTTTTGCTACTCGCGACATCTATTGTAAATTGGATTTACTACCCCTATACAAATTACGTTGAGTAACTAACGGGATTTCATGTTAAGAGCCTCATTTTCTATACCGGTAGTGGAGAGCGCTACTTGCATCCAGTCGGCCGTGTCTCGTCAAGAGCTACTGTTACCTGGAAGCGACTTGCCTTAGCTGTCATTTGCGTTACGTTTTATAGTGACTTGTATTCTCATTGACGTTTTATGTCACGTCACGGGATAAAAAGTATTCTATGTCCGTCTCCTGATTCTAAGTTACCTCCACATCAATTTTCAGCCAAATCGGTTCAGCCGTTCTTCAGTTATAAATAGTGTAACTAACACTACTTTCTTATATATCTTTATATATATAATTCTTCGACACGTGTGTATGTGACTGAACTCCTCCTAAACGACTGAACCGATTTTGATGGAATTTGGTATGTATATTAGGGTGGGTCCATGTATGGTTTAGATTCACAATCTGACCTGGTAGGTGGAATGAACACAATTTTAGAACCACAAATTACACACAATTTTAGAACCACAATATTCAGTCAAAAACAGTCGTCATGGAAGCCACTAGCCTTGGCCTTCGTGAAAGCTGATGTCGTTGGACGGTTTGTCTCCGCACGTTAGAGCCACCTGGTTGCAACCTGTGCAACTACCGCCATAACATACACTCCGCCCGTGGCGAAAAGTTGTGTTTTATACCAAAGGTGGCAGTGATGTCGAATTCTACTGTTTGTCTCTGCACGTTAGAGCGTTTCAAAGTCCCGTATGCGTTCATATACCATTCATCCGATTGCCATGAAACTTGGGTGATATGTTGAGTGAGCTCCAGGGAAGGTGTTTGGCTTAGTAAATCCATTTTACAATAGATAGCGCACGAATAGATTCAACAAATGAGCGACGACGCGCGCAGCGTTTCAAAAATGTCCCGTATGCGTTCAAATACCATTCGTCCGATAGCGATGAAACTAGGGTGAGATGTTGTGTACACTCCAG
The DNA here is from genome assembly GCA_946902985.2 of Meconema thalassinum. NCBI lineage: Eukaryota > Metazoa > Arthropoda > Insecta > Orthoptera > Tettigoniidae > Meconema > Meconema thalassinum. The sequence continues at coordinate 253,589,837 of OX336393.1, forward strand.
GGAAGGCTTCTGGCTTAGTAAATCAATTTCACATTAGGTAGCGCACGACTAGATTCAACAAATGAGTGACGACGCGCGAAGCGTTTCAACAAAATCCCGTTTAGTTTATATTCCATTCATAGATTGAGATGAAACTTTGATGAGTTGTTGTGTACACTTAAGTGAAGGCTTCTAACTTGGTAATCCATTTCACAGGAGGTTGCGCACGAGTAGATTCAACAAATGAGTGGCGACGTGCGAAGCGTTTCAAGAAAGTCTCGTATGCGTTCAAATACCATTCGTCCGATAGCGATGAAACTTGGGTGAGATGTTGCGTACACTTACGTGAGGGTTTCTAACTTAGTAAATCCATTTTACAATGGGTAGCTCACGAGTAGATTCAACAAATGAGCAACGACGCGCGAACTTTTAATCAAAGTCCCGTATGCGTTCATATACCATTCATCCGATTGCAATGAAACTTGGGTGAGATGTTGAGTACACTTACGTGAGGGTTTCTAACTTAGTAAATACATTTCACAGGAGGTTTCGCACGAGTAGATTCAACAAATGAGCGACGACGTACGAAGCGTTTCAATAAGGTCCCGTATGCGTTCTAATACCATTCGTCCGATTACGATGAAACTTGGGTGAGATGTTGTGTACACCCTACGGAAGGTTTCTGGCTTAATAAATCCATTTTACAATAGGTAGCGCACGAGTAGATTCAACAAATGTGTGACGGCACGCGAATCATTTCAACAAAGTACCGTATGCGGCCATATACCATTTATCAGATTGCGATGAAACTTTGGTGAATTGTTGTGTACACTCCAGGAAATGTTTCTGTCTTAGTAAATCCAGTTTTTAATAAGTAGCGTACGAGTAGATTCAACAAATGAGCGGCGGCGCGCGAATCGTTTCCACAATGTCCCGTATGCGGTCATATATCATTCATCCGATTGCGATCAAACCTTGGTGAATCATTGAGTACACGCCAGAGAAGGTTTCAGGCTTAGTAAATCTACTTTACAATAGGTTGCGCATGAGTAGGTTCAACAAATGAGTGACGGCACGCGAATCGTTTAAAGAAAATCTCTTATGTGTTCATATATCATTCATCCGATTCCGATGAAACTTTGATGAGTTGTTGTGTACACGCCAGGGAAGGTGTTCAACTTGGTAAATCCATTTTACAATATTGGTAGCGCACGAGTAGATGTAACAAATGAGTGACGACGCGCGAAGCGTTCCAACAAAATCCTGAATGCGTTCATATACTATTCATCGATTGCGATGAAACTTTGATGAGTTGTTGTGTACACTTACGTGAAGCTTTCTAACTTAGTAAATCCATTTCACAGTTGGTAGAGCACGAGTAGATTCAACAAATGAGTGACAGCGCACGAATCATTTAAACCAAATCCCGCATGCGTTAAATGCCATTTATCCGTTTGCGATGAAACTTTGGAGAGTTGTTGCGCACGCTCCAACGAATGTTTCTAAATTAGTTTATTCAATTCACGATAGTTTAGTGGCAGTTAACAGAAATTGAAAAAAATATTGTGTATCCAAAAGCACTTCAAGAAACAAAGTTACAACACTTTCTTTCATTGGCAGGACAACGTCTGCCGGGTCAGCTTGTATATATATTCTACATTCAAACCTAAAAAATTGTTAAAATCTACGCTAATTTCATGAATAGGCCTGCGATAAAAATGTTTTCCTCAAATTTTTATCGCAGAATGTATCAAGAGACTCGCGGAAAGCAGCATATTCTTCACCCTTTCTCGCGTTAAAAACTGCGACACAAATCACATTTCCTGTGAAAGAGAAAAGAAAATGCCCCAAGTTAAAAACACTTCTAAGTTTAGTTACAGTTAAACATTTTCTAATGTAGGAACAAGGGAAGCTGTACTAAGTCTTAGGCTGATTTTGGAAGGTAGAATAAGAAAAGATAAGATAACGTTCATGGCATTTGTAGACTTAGAAAAGGCTTTTGACAACGTTGACTGGACTAAATTGTTTGACATTTCGAAAATAATTGGAATAAAGTACAGGAATAGGGGGGTTATCTATACAGAAACCAGACAGCAGTCATTCGAGCTCATGGAAATGCGATATAAGTTGGTATTCAGAAAGGTGTGAGGCAAGGCTGCAACTTATCACCCATACTTTTCAATCTTTACATTGAACAAGCAATGAAGGAAATTCGAGAGAAATTTAAAGTGGGAGTGAAGATTCAATGAGAAATAATTTCAACTCAGAGATTTGCTGATGACATCGTCATCTTGGCCGACACGACTCAGGATTTGAATGAGTTTTAGGTAGATTTCATTAGAAAGCTAACTATTGCAATGGGTACCATGTTTCGACTTCCGGAAAATTTCGACATATCTTCGCGTTTCACATCCCCCAGACCCCAAAACCACCGTCAGTTCAAAAGTTTATATATAATTTATGTATATATATCAGTTTCTTGTGGACACGATAACTGCCGTAATTTTGCACCAATCACTTTGAATTTTTTACATAATATCTATCCCTAAAAAATCTCGGTCGAGTTCGTTAATGGGCAAAATCGGTCAAAGGGGGTAAATGGGGGGCTTTTTTTTCGAAAAAGTGAAATTTCGCTATAACTCTCTTAATACGTGAAATATCGAATCCATTCAAAGTTCATAATATGTGTCGGATAAGTGCCAAAAATTTATGTCAAATAAGTTTTTTGATAGCACCAACCATTGACCAAAGGGGTGGAAAAAAGTGGGTTTTTCGGGAATCATTAATCATATCTCTCTTAATAGGCACAATATCAGAACCGTACAAAATGGAAAATATTCCCCTAATAATTACCTAAAACTTTTGTCTGAAATAATTTTTGATATGACCCACCATTACGCCAAGGGATGAGAAAAATGATTTCTGAATTTTAAAAAATGCCAAGTGCCATCAGAGGTTACCATAACAACGCTTTTAAATTGATAAGGGATGATCTATCAGAGGTTGCCAAGACAACGCCATTGACGAGATCACATTCATTTTTAGCCTACTTTTCACACTTTTCAAAAATGAGGAAAAAGTAGACTTTTAAGATATATCCGGGAAAATGTGTCTGTCCTTCTGTCTGTCTGGCTGTGTGTGTGTCCCCCCCCCCCTATCAACTCCTAAACGGCTGCAGCAATCGAAACCAAATTTAGTATGAGTAAAGATGTATACCGGAATATCTCAGGCCCATATTTGAAAAAGATGCCAGTGCTACCAACTGCTAAAAAAACGCACTAGAAATTTGAGCTCCATGTTGGATATCTTGGAAGGTATACATGGGAGCTATTCTAAAATTGGCACACATGTAGATAATACTATTTCAGTTTAATTTCCAGGTGGCCATACATGACAGCGTTGCCAAAATAATTTTAAGCCTTCTGATAAGTCCAATTTGTAAATGCATATAACTTCTACACTATCAATTGGATTTCAACCAAATTTTGTATGTAATATGTGTACATAAACATATATGACTGAGTGCATTCTTAAGAGCCACCAGGGCTGCCAACTGTTAATAATTGCTCTCTATTTTGTATCCAAATATATCAGAATGTATGCAAGCCGACAGCTTTAAACTATGCACACGTAAATTACCCGACATTTTACATTAATTTGGAGTAACTTATATACGTCAGTTCTACCAACATGATTCTAAGCCTTCTGATAGGACCAATTTTTAAATACATGTAACTTCTTTACCAACAAATGAATTTCATCCAAAATTGGCACAAAATTATATAATATTTCAGATTATTTCTGACCAGCACTCACATGACATTGTTGCCAACATGCTTTTACGTGTACTAATAGATCCAATGTCTAAATCCATGTAACGTCCTTTGGACTTCAACCACATTTTGTATTCTGTACCTTAGGAGATGGAAGTAAGAATATATTCAGTCACCAGAGCTGCCAACTGTATTGCTCTATTAGGCTACATTATGCCTAGTATACCTTATTTCGAACTAATTAAGACATTTCGATATTACCCACTTAATTTCGTCATTATTCTGGATAGGTTCATATACTGTAGATTAATCTATGGCATGAATCTTAATTTTAAGAAAAGTAGGCTCTTTAGTTCGTCACGGAACTTCTTGTTCCATCTGACTATGAGGGAAGCGGCTAACTGGTAGCATGCTGAACTTCTATGCCCAAGGTGCTGGTTCAAAGCCGGACAAAGTCGCCGGATTTTCTAAGAGCGCTAAAAATCCGTCAGCATGCTTTCCTTCGGAGGGGAAGTTACAACGTTCGTTGCAAGTTGCTGGTTGCGGTGGCATCTAGCAGCCAAGTTCACAGCTAGGTGTCGTTGACGTTAGTATTTGGTACAAAATTAGGTACTACTACTTAAAATTGACCGTCTGCAGACCTTACCTGAATTACAGACTAATACAGTCATCACAAATAACACCGTTTATCAGACAGATTCTACACACCCCCAATGTACACGGGGTTACATGACCACCTTGTCGCAGCCCCTAAACTGAGGAACCAACCAACATCTCTGCGGGAGATAAAATTTTGCGTGAAGAAGTAACAGACTGTTAGATAGTTACACATTAGTTCCAAACCTTGCATAAGGACAGTGTGATCACAAGTATAAAAATTAACCCCAAATGACAAGAAGGTTACCATCCCCATAAGACAGTAAAATGTTAAAAGTATGAATAGAAAGACGAAAAAATGTTAACTAACCTCCAATTGTAAAATACTTTCTCGCAATAAATGAGGTCTGATCCTCCTACGAAAACCTGCATATTTTGCCTATTATAGCCTAACCCCTAGTTTGCCCGGTGAAATCTACCTCCGCCTTCCGGCGTGCCGAGAGGAATTTTTTTAAATGATATGGACTCCGTCTTGAGAAAAGAATTCATGATGAAAATTAATAAATGTAAAACAAATCTATTGGAATGCAGCTGCAATAAATCAGAAAGCTCTATGAACATCAAATTGGTAGGGGAGATACTAAAGGAAGTAGGATACTTCTGTTACTTAGGAAGCAAAATAACCAGTGATGGACGAAGCAAAGATGATATAAAAAGTAGGTTGGCTCAGGCAAGGAAAGCATTTCTAGAGAAAAGGAATCTGTTGACATCGAACATAGATTTAGGTATTAGGAAGACATTTTTGAAAACCTTTGTCTGGAGCGTCGCATGCTATGGAAGTGAAACTTGGACTATTGGTGCAGCAGAAAAGAGGAGAATTGAAGCGTTTGAAATGTGGCGTTACAGGAGAATGATGAAGAGGTATTAAGACGAGTGCGAGAGGAGAGATGTTTCTGGCGAATGCTAATGAAGAGAAGAGATAGGTTGGTAGGACACATACTAAGACACCCAGGAATAGCAAGCTTAGTTATGGAAGGAAGGGTCGAAGACAAGAACTGTAGGGGTAGACCAAGGTTAACAGATTGCCTCGGATGTGGTAGCTATGTAGAGATGAAACGATTAGCTCAGGACAGGGAGACATGGAGAGCTGCATCAAACCAGTCAAAAGACTGAAGACTCAAACAACAACAATAGTCCGCAACAGTTGGCAAGTTTTTTTAAATTTTTATCGCCGCTAACGTACAGAAACCTTGAAGCGGCCAGCGGATACCATATTTTAAGTCCATCACCTACCCCAAGATATTACCAATATACTATGACCTTAAAACATTAATAGTGATGAAATATGACAATAACTATGAAAATGACCCAAGCATGCATTTATACACTGTATAAAATCCACCTATAAAGAATCAGGAACATTGAACTCCTGCTTAATTACAGTTATTAATGAAACTGTAGTCAAGGAAAACAATATGACATTTCCTAATCATTCGAACGTTACTGATAACCTTGTCATTGAGATGGCTGTGGTAGTGTGTGTTTTTGTAATTGAGGTTAGGATTTAGAAGGAGACGATCGTGGCCTCTTATTATTAGGGAGCATCCCAGCATTTACCTGGAGTGGAAGTGAAAAACCACAGAAAAGTACCTCTTGGATAGCTAAGATGGAGACTCAGTGTATCCAACCCTTGGGCCAGAATTAAATATCTTGACATTGTCGTGAATCAAACCGACGGCAATTAGCTCTGGAGTCTCAATAAGTGCCCGATAACACTGAATGTGGATCATTGTAGATAATTACAGCAGTAATCGTTTTCATCATTCATTTAACAAGCTTTTAAAATGAGCTATCACCGTAGCCGAGGGCGTCATTTAGCGCTCCACAACTACAACGGAGAGCTACTACACAATTCACTACGACACTTCACACTTGAACACATGTCACTACATCGGCATGTAAGGACGCACTCTTTGAAACTTCATACAGCTGACAAATATGGCGACAATTAAATAAAAACATCAGACAAGCGTACATCAACGTCCGCACGTCATCCGTGACGTCATCGACTGCACTAAACATATCCCCTAGAAACGTACGTATCACGTTATTTGTTCTTGAACATGTTTTTCAACCTTCAGTTTAGTCTCCGACTCTCTATATGCGAATGAGTCTCCTCTATGAGCCCCTATTAGCAGTTGGCACTGCGATATCATCTGCTTCAAAACATTGCACTCATTTAACATCGATTCTAAAAATCGCTTCCTTTATCTATCTTTGCTTCTCTACCCTTTTATAGCCAAGTTCATTAACCTATTAGGTAATCTCTCCTCCCCCATTCTCATCACTAGACCTATGATTTTTAGGCACCAAAAAGTACTATTGGGTTGGTGCATAAGTCCGTAGCGTTTTCCATAAGTTTATCCACATCAAAATTATATGTTTATTAAAAACATCAGATACACATAAACGCGTAATTAAGTATCAGTAACATATTGTCCTTTATTATGTACAACAGTCCGCCAACGCTGTGGTAATTTTTCGATTCCGTGCCTGTAGAAATCACGTGGTTTTTAGTTGAAGAATTCATCATGCCATGTTCGGAGCGCATCTTCATCCGCGAACGAAGTTCCTTGAAGTTTGAGGTAGAGAGCGGAAATGGTGAAAATCTGAGGGCGCAAGATCGGGCGAATAAGGTGCGTGTGGAATGATTTCCCAGTCCAACTCCTGTAGAGTGTTTTTTGTCAGGTTAACAGAGAGCGGCGGGCGCTATGATGGAGGAGCATCACTTCACGCAGTCTTGCTGGTTGTTTTTCTTGGAATGTAACTGCAAGACGTCTCATTTATTGGCAATAAATGTCAGCAGTGATGGTTACACCTCGGGGAAGCAATTCGTAGTACAGCACACCGTCGGTATTCAACCAAATGCATAACATTATCTTTAGAGGATGAGCGCAGATCTTTGTACGGGGAATTGCTTGTTTGTTTGGGCTTAACCATTCCTTTCCTCTCCTTACGTTAACGTAAAGACACCATTTCCCATCACCAGTAACGATACATGACAGGAATGGTCGATGCTGTTCACGAGCCAATCGATAACGGGCAAACAGAGATGCACATTTGGCCGCCCGCTGAATTTGTGATTTTGGCTTAGAGAATGCGGTACCCATACACCGGATTTTGAACTTACCCATTGAATAAGTGGGCGATTGAAAATAAAATGAAAATAAACACAAGTAAATGTAGTCTCATAAAAATAGGGAAATGGCGAAGACAAGATTTTCAATATAATATTGGCTCGGAAATACTTGTAGAAGAAGATTCTTGCATATATTTGGGCGTTCACGTAAGGAATGATATGAAATGGATTAACCATGTAGGATGTGTAGTTTCTAAAGCTTACAAATCCCTGCACTTTGTAATGAGGGTATTAAAAGGAAGTAGTACCTCTGCTAAAGAATTTGGATATTTGTCACTTGTAAGACCTATTCTGGAATACGCCTCGGCGGTTTGGGATCCATATCAAGTAGGGCTCATAAATGAGTTGGAAATGGTACAAAGAAAAGCCGCTAGATTTGTGCTCAGTGACTTAAATCCCAGGAGCAGTGTGAGCCGTATGTTAAAGAAACTTGGGTGGGAATCACTTGAGGCTAGGAGGATGAAATCTAGACTCTACGCTATGTACAACACGTATACAAATCAACCAGCATGGGGTGAGCTTGGCAAAAGTATGGGAAAGCACACTTACATGAGCAGGAGTGATCATCCTTTCAAAGTTAAGGGCCGACCACAGCGTACAAATTATGGTAAATATTCTTTCGTTAACCGGGCCATTGATAACTGGAACTCTCTACCTGCCGCAGTCTCAGAGCCTTTTCCCAAACATATTGGTGTGTTTAAGGAAAGACTGACTATTTGTGTAAATACTCCAGTTTAGTTGTTAATTGTTATTGAAGTGTTATGTATAATTATGTAATTGTTATGTATACCCAATTTGCCACCGGGGGACACACTCCCAATTGCAAATAAATGAATGAATGAATGCAAATGTCGTACAATGGTGGGATGATCACATTTCACCACAGTTGCTAGTTCCCGCGTACACTGACATAGATCATTGTGAATTAATGCGTTTAAACGATCTTCATCAAATTCTGACGGCCTACCTGAACGTGGGGAGTCACTAAGGTCAAAACGACCCACCTTACAAAGGGAAAACCAGTTTCTTGTCATGCTCTCTCCAATAGCATTTTCCCCATACACGGCGCAAATGTTTCTGGCCGCCTCCGCTGCTTTCGTCCCTCTATTGAATTCAAAAAGAAGAATATGTCGGAAATGTTCCAATTTCTCCACTTGGCACTCCATGTTCTAGCGTCCACGGCTCCACTCACTGTGAGCAAATGACAAAACTTCAATATGTAAACTCAAGAACAAACATTGAACTACAAAGCAACAATAACAGTCTATAAATAAAACCATAGCAACCGGAATACCAACAAGCAAAACAAAAACGCTACGGACTTATGCACCAACCTAATATTTTAGGCACCTAAAATAGGCCTTAGAACTGGTAAATTGGGCTGAAAACTATTAATATTCGGTAGTAAAAATTAAAAAGATGAGTGATCAGTTAATGCATAAGTATAAGTAACGACAGGAAAACAATTTATACCTTACTAAACTAAACAGTAAACAATATTTTTCAGGAAGCGGCTTCGGTGGCGTAGTTGGTAGCATGCTGAACTGCTGTGCCCAAGATTTCGGGTTCAAACCCGGCCCACACATGTTTAAAGGTCCCTATCATTTTATAAAACTAATTTCTAAATTTTTATAGAGTACAATAAAAAATACAAAAGTTGAAATGCTTCAAAACATTTTATGGATATTGTGTTTAGCCTATTTTTTGTTTAATTGCACATTTCACATATGAATTCATTGTCTTCCTCCTCATACCCAGCACAATCCTCGTGTGCCCATTTCAGGCAAATAGAGCATCTGATTCACCCTTCATTGCTTTTGGACTTTGAATATAACTCCTGAGAGTAAAGGCAATTTGTATCACTCTCGTCACTATCGGAGTTACTCTCTCCTTTAGTAAATAAAGCACGTTTTGCCACTGTTGATTTCCTTTACTCCTGAATACCTTTTTTCCTTATCACCTCTTTATCACCTCAGCCCAGCGGGGCTCGATCCTGGAATCATCAGCATGTTACAATTCCGAAGGCCGGCGCTTAACTGACCGAGCTACCACCCTGCTCATGCAAGGATATGTTTAAAACGTTCAATAAGTATCCTATTTAAAAGCACAAAGTTTGTTTGGTCCAGGCTTCATATAAATATATTACTTAAAAAATATAATATATAGTGTCGAGCCATGGCCGTGGCCACTCTGCCCTCTTTTACGTCATTGTCTAAATGTGACTCTGCAGGCCCAACCAATTACACCAGCTCTTACTTTCAAAGATGAATTTAAAGCTTAAATTACACTTGTATCAGGTATTGCTGTCATCAATACATACTAGAATCATATACCTAGTTATAATAGTTAATGCAGTACACTTACCTTACATCAGCAACTTGAAAAACAACAAAATTGATCACAACTTCTAAAAGCGTAATCTGATCAGCTTCTAGGCTCAACACAACACTAATGGCGGTCTAGTGGAGTAGTTGAGGCGCTTTTGGCCTGGTAGTAGCACTGTACAGTAGAAAAATAGCCCGTGGCAACTATGCCCGCCGTGGCCGCTATGCCCACCCTTCCCCTATTTCTGTAGAAAATGACTAATTTATGATCAAAGGAAGCCGAACAGTAACGATTCCAGGGGAAAAGTCGAAAAAAAAAAAACTGGCGTCCGAGCTTTTGTAAGCTTACGCTGGGAAAACCGTTAAACATACAGTATCTCAATACTATGAGTGTAAGAATTGTTCAGCATGAAAAGTTCTACAAAAAAGTCCGCGAGAGCATATGTCTATCTTCAATACATCGTCCACTATAAGTGTTTTTACGTTTTAATTTCTTCCAAACATGTCCATTCAACTACTGAGGCGACAGAGTACGAGCTAGCTAAGGGAGAGTCTATCATCTCTGTTACAGCCTAGCTAGTGGGCGAACCTATTGCCCCAGATAGAAGCCAGCAGCAAAACGTCCAGTCGTGTTGAGTTAATACTCCTGAGAAGGGTGGTTGTGTTTGGAGTTTCCCTGGAAGTGTAACTCGGGTTTTCTTCATTTCGCCTGTGAAACACAGTCAAGTTAAGATTGGACGGAAGGGGGATTTGAGTTTCATTCACCTCGCCATTCCCTGGAAGTTCAACTCTCATTTCGCCTGTGAACTTTTCGTTCCGCAAAATTCACAGTCAATTTAGATTGGACAGAAGGAGGATTATATTATATTAAATTATACTGATTGGCGTATAATCTCTACTTAGTATAAAACAAAGTCCCCGTTTCTTGGATGTTACGGGTAAACTCGAGAAACACTGGATGGATTTCAATACGGTTTTCACCATTCTGTAAAGGATATCTCGAGGATGATTTCTGTAGAGAGTTATTTATTTATGATCAAAGGAAGCCGAGCAGTAACGATTTCGGTGGAAAAGTAAAAAAAAAACTGACGTCCGAGCGCTTTGTAAGCTTACGCTGGGCGAACTGTTAAAAATATCTAAATACTATGAGTGTAAGAATTGTTCAGCATGAAAAGTTCTACAAAAAAGTCCGTGAGAGCATATGTCTATCTTCAATACATCGCCCACTATGAGTGTTTTTACGTTTTAATTTCTTCCAACCATGTCCATTCAAATACTGAGGCAACAGTTTACGAGCTATCTAAGGGCGAATATATCATCCCTGTTACAGCCTAGCTAGCGGGCGAACGTATTTCCCCAGATACTGCCAGCAGCAAACCGTTGAGTCGTGTTGAGTTAAGATTTCTGAGAAGGGTGGTTGTGTTTGGAGTTTCCCTGGAAGTGCAACTCGGGTTTCTTCATTTCGCCTGTGAACGTTTCGTTCCGCAAAATTCACAGTCAAGTTAAGATTGGACGGAAGGGGGATTTGTGTTTCATGCACGTCGCCATTCTTAAATTACGTCTGACAAGAATTTGTTGCACATGCATCTCCATGATAATATAACTAATAGTCCAGTCAGTGATTTTAACCCATCATGCCGAGACGTAAAACGGATATTGTTCGTTCTTCATTGACATTCGAGAAAAAAAAGCGCTTATCACGTAATGCATTCTCCCGGGCAAAGCCAGGTCGGGTTGCTAGTAAATAAATAAATAAACTACTCGGTATAATAACACAGAGCACATGCGGCACAGAATGGCTTAAGGAGGTACTGAGAGACTTACAAGTTATCAGTATACAAAATTTCGAAGACCGAACTGAGTTCCAGACGGAAATCGCGAATGTTAAGTTTGAACCAAGATCATTACGACAACCTGGGATAAGTGGACGGATGAGAGGAAGAGGGAACATTTCGCGAGAAAGGAGAGATTTTGGGAGGAACGGAAGAGACACACCTTCAAATGACATCATGTTATCAAGTATAATCGCTCTCCTGTAGGGGAATTTTCGCTTAAATAAATAAATAAATATACCACGGTTGTCCAGTCGGAAAGCCTTTACGGTTCCGAATGCCTGATATTGAATTAAAATAAGGGAAAGTTGAGGAATTAGGGAAGAATGAGAGGAAAATCTTGCGAATGATACTAGGGCCTGAAAAACGAAACGATGGTACATGGAGAAATGAGGATCTATATAGACAGGCAGAGAAGATCATGGACCCCATGCGTAAGAGGATACTGAAGTTTTATCGGCACATCATAAGAATGGATGAGAATCGAATAACGAAAGGAATCTTTAATTACATCACCAAGTTAAAGGCGACTACAATGTAGGTAGAAGAAACGAGAAAAGACATGGAGTACGTTGGCGTACATCCAAAAGACATCTGGAATAGGGCTGTGTTTCGAGCTAAAATTGATAACTTTAAGGAGTTCAAGGAAAGACCCAGTAGAACGACCAAGAACACCTGGTCAGAGGAAAGGAGGAGGAACCACAGCGAAAGGATGAAGAAATTCTGGATTAAGAAAAAGGAACTAACCAGCAAATCAATTGTTTCCCGTGGTCCACAGTAGGCCAAATTCGAAGAAAGAAGAAGAAATAAAAAAATAACTACACTTTATTTCTGTAGTACCGACAGCGGTGGCTACGCTCGCTAAAGCGCAGCGTTAGGTCATGGGACCAAGCTCTCTGCTGACTCGGTAGACGCGTGGGTTTGAGCCCCACCGTTGGCCGTCCTTGAAATGGTTTTCCGTGGTTTCCCAATTTCAATACCAGGCAAATGCTGGAACGGTACCTTCTGACAGGCCACGGACGCTTCCTTCCACATCCTTGCCCAGTTTCATTCATCTTTATCATTCTATCTCGCGCGCAGGTCGCCCACGGGCGTCGATTAGAAAGACCTGAACTCTGCCTCTTAGGAGGCCACAAGACAAATTTTTTTTAAAATAAAAAAAATGTAGTTAGGAATAATCTCGGTATTGCTTTGAATTCAGATATTTAGATGCAGTATGTCTCCCAACATTTCCTTTTCTTTCTTCACCCGTAACATTAGAATCAAAATTAAGCTACTCCGCCACCTGTCAACTCCGATTCTTATTTTTCACACATCGTGCATCGTGAGCTGACACTTTTATACCTAAATAGCAAGTTCGTGCGTGAGACGGACCTGTCATCGACTCGTGATTAATTCGCACATTGCAAGGTTGCAGCAGGCCGTTGGACTCGGCTGCAAGGTCGACACTCCTGGAAGTAGGCCACAGGAGATTAACAGAGCTCTAATTGCTCTCATCCGCTGTACATCACCTGAAGCGTGCCGTACTGTACTCGACTCCCAGGCTTGCATCATAACGCATGACGTGATCCACCACCTACTACTACAGTGAGGGCCTTCTCTATAGAACGGAACCTCGCTGGGGCCGTGTAGCGATCAGTCACCGCCAGTTGACTAGCTTCTACCGATTGTATATCAGCGGGTCGGGAAGCACCAGGTACTGTTATATTATTGATTACATTCCCAGCTGGCAAGATACCTTAGTTGAGAGAGTTAAGACTTGTGGTTAAGTACTGCAGCCAATCTCGTATCCCGTGAACATGGTTGGGTATTGAACAAAACATCGAATTTTCATAGTGGAAACTTATCTTCTCGAGAAGAAGTCTTTCAAAGGAAGGAGGATTGTTGTTTAACGTGACCATCAATCTCGAGATCATAAGCCACGGGTAGAAAGAAGAAGTCTTTCAGTAAATGTGTTCGTAGTGGACGTTTCAGCGTCGTGTGAATTTTACTTATGGGGGAATCTCAAACAAAAGGTATGCAGAAACTATCTGCACACTCTGGAGGCTCTCGAGAACTAAATAACTGCACTGACACGAAATATCATTGAGGATGAATTACAGTGGGTGTACCAAAACTTCCTAAGTTGGTGCAATGTGTGTTTAGAAAATGAAGGACAGCATTTCCAGCAACTACTCTGATATTAATATAAATAATGGTGATGCGGAACGTTATTTAAGTCACCACTGTTCTACATGGAGCGAATTCTTGAATTGTGGCCCTGGGATCGCTCCGAAAAATGTTCCCCAGCCTCCACTGGCGTCTTGCATCAGATCATGCCAAGAGGGCAGCCATTAGTCATGCCTCATGGCTCTCCTAGGCTGTGCTTACAGGAGCTATGCAAGCTCTGGAGAGAATTGTTGTAGTTGTTGATTATTTAGGGGCTTTGTGACATCGTGGTCTTATAGCTCCGTGTTCTTGGGTGCTTGCTGAATTTGTCTGATAACCTGTGTCACTGGGATGTCTGTACTAGTGTGTGAATTTGAAATTGGGGTAGGATTTGGGAAGGAAGCGACCGTGACCTTAAGTTAGTTTCAACCCGGCATTTGCCTCCTGGAGTAAGAGTAATGAAATCACGGAAAACCACTTCCAGGATGTCTGAGGTAGGAATCGAATTCACCTCTTCTCAGTTTTCCTCACGAGGCTGAGTTTACCCCATCCCAGCACTCAGACCAGGAATTAATGTCCTGGCAGAGCCATTAATCGAACCCGGGCCTCCGTGGGGAAAGCCTAGAATACTAGTCACTACGTAACGAGGCGAGAAAAATACTGAATCTAACCAACGCCTCCTAGATCAACCTCTGCGGACTTCTCTCACCTTCTATAGCCAAAATCATTATTTTCCAAGGTAATCTCTCCTCCCCTATTCTCATCACATGCCCCCACCATCTGAGTCGGCTCATACGATATCTGTACCAGTGTGTGTATTTGTAATCGAGGTAGGATTTGGGTAGGAAGCGGCCATGGCCTTAAGTTAGTACCATCTTGGCATTTGCCTGGAGTAGAAGTGGGAAACCACGGAAATCAAACCCACTTCTACTCAGTTTTTTGCCTAACGAGGCTGAGTTTACTCTGTTCTAGCCCTCAGACCAGAATTTAATCGACTAAGAATCGAACCCGGGCCTCTGCGGTGACTCGCTAGCCAATACGCAACGAGGCGGGGAGAGAGAGAGAGAGCCAGTGAGTGGGAAGGAGACGCAAATCCAATCGCTGAGCGGGGAAAGGGGAGTGAGATTTGTGAACGACATTTTAAGAAAGAATTGAATAACAATAATTACGAAAATCAGCATTTACTTTGTAAATAATAAATAAATAAATAAATAAATAAATAAATAAATAAAAACTAACCGTACTTTGTTTCTGTAGTTAGGATTAGATTTAGTATGGCTTTCACAAATTATTTACGATATAGTTCTCTCAGGAAATATTGGTACAATATTAATCATCGTAACAGGATACAGACTCCTCTAAGAGGAGTTAAATTAATTTTTCATGAGACATTTTGTTTCATCTGATAAGACTTGATTACCTACAACTAACCTTGAGTTTTCACAAGAAACGATAACACATTTGATTTAAAAATATATACCGGTCGGCTTACTACTGTTGATTAAGATAAATACGAAGATTTCGTGCTGATGATTGGTAGCTTCGAGCGCTATGGAAGTCCAAATTACTCCCAATCTTAATGGTTGGAATGGTGAAGTATACTTCGTGGAATAGTGTGAAGGTGTTGGAATTAATTACTAGCATATGAAACCGTTCGTAAATTTATGTAATGGGAGTATGTGCTTGAAACATTATCGACGCATACACACAGACACTCGCGCTCTCTGACACACCCCGCGGCGTAGCCATGCTCGTTAAATAGCGCACAACGACCGGGAGGAGGAGCTGCAACAAGCCCGGAGATCGGAGGGTTGAATCCCGGTGCTAACAGCCGTCATCCTGAGTGTGGTTTTAACCGGTATTTTTCCACACTCTCTCCAGGAAAATGTCAGGATACTACCTTATTTCAAGTCCCGGAGCATTTGCCCTATCTCTGTCCCTAATACGGCTACACACACACTATGACTACAGTCATCACAGAAACACAGGTTGCCAGACAAGTTCAACACTCACCCAAGTCTACGGGAGTGATGACCAATATGCCCCAAGCCCCTCTAATTAATTGAAGCACGCCACCGAACAACGCTGCGTGGGGCATTTATCAAAATGTACAGGAAAAAGGAAAACATTTTTTTCATCGCATATAGGCCTACTGTAAATTAAAATTCGACTTTTAAACATAATTATTGGTGAATAACAAACCATGTCCATACTGCCACTCCAATGCCTGTGCAATACCTGTTTGGTTGGTTGCTCAGTTTAGGGGCTGCGACAAAGCGATCATGTAGCCCCGTGTACTTTGGGTGCGTGTAGAATCTGTCTGATGAAAATCCACAGCCTGCTTCCAGTCTCCGACCGGGTCAGGAATGGAATGAATGAAGCCCCCATCTAGCGGCGAGGATATGAACTGTGCCGGCTGCCGAGACCTGACGCACTCCTCTGGGGCAATGATTAAATGAATGACAGTAGGCCTATATGCGATGAAAAAATGATAGTGGAGAGTGTTGCTGGAATGAAATGTTGACAGGGAAAACCGGAGTACCCGGAGAAAAACCTGTCTGCCTCCGTTTTGTCCAGCACAGATCTCACATGGAGTGACCGGGATTTGAACCACGGACCCAGTGGTGAGAGGCCGGCGTGCTGCCGCCTAAGCCACGGAGGCTTTGATATCTCAATATGGTGGAATAATGCTGTATGCGACTGCTCCGCCTGGCGCCAAACTTATCGCCTAGCAACGAGGTGCTTCAAAATGTCATTTCTCCGTGTTTTCCACGTCAGTACGCGGAGAATGCCTCATACATCATTGTTCGACCATAAACTCAATTTGCCAAATAATGTGCTATACAGCGTTGTTCGGTGACGTGTTTCAATTAACATAACAACTCTCTCTCTATCGAATTATTGTTATTTAATGTATAAGGTGCGTTCAAAAAAGTTGATGATGATGATGATACTTGTTGTTTAAAGGGGCCTAACATGGAGGTTATCGGTTCAAAAAGAAACGAGCCGGAGGCATAATTACAGAAACCAGTACCTGTATATTAGAATTATTGGCCCTGGCTGTTGAGGCACTTGTCCCACTGTGAAACGAGGCGGTGAATGGCTGTCTCATAAAATTCCCTGGGCTGCGATGTGAACCAGTTCCGCACGTACAGCTGGACGTCGGCGTCCGATGTAAATCGTTGGCCCCGCAGAGCCCTTTTCAGGGGACCAAACATGGCGTAATCTCAGGGAGAGAGGTCTGGGCTGTATGGAGGGTGGCCGAGAACCTCCCATTTGAAATTCTGCAGGAGTGCCGTGACTGTGTTGGCCGTATGAGGTCTTGCATTGTCGTGGAGCGACCACAGCGGCTATAGCGTTCACTGTCACTCGGCGGTCCTGGATAATGAGTGCATCAACCAGCTGGACGTTGTCATCGGTAATGCAGGGGGGGGGGGGGGGGTGCCCAGACCGGGCATCATCGGCTAACGACACCCGTCCTTCCCTGAAGCGCTTGTGCCACGCCTTGCAAGGGACATGCAGTGTTCGCCGTACACTTGTGACATTCGGCGATGAATGTCCGTTCCCCCTACTCCTTCCGCTGTCAGAAACCGAATAACACCTCTTTGCTCTTCGGTTGACGCCTCCATGTCACTGTTTGCAATGCGACTGGCAGCGTTGGACGATTGATGCATGCTGCTGCTCGCTTTGTATTGTCACGTGACGTGCACGCGTGCCCTCTAGCGACGGGCTGTGACCTTCCACGCTCTGGTCTGTACCACACCTCGTTACACACGCCACGATTAACCGATGTAGTCACCGGTTTGCGCATTCCTGCCTCCGGCTTGTTACTTTTTGAACGCATCTTATAATATAGGGCTATTGCAATATTATTTAATGTAGTGCTATTCAATCGGAAAGAGTGGATTGCATGCAACAAATGGGGCTTCTTAGTTCGCTCTATGTATATAATCCTACGTACAGCGTGTTTCACTTGAATGCACAACAGGCATGTGGGTTGCCTTCCACCTGCAATAGAGCCGCGACAAGTTCTTGCTCGCTAATTCGTCCATCAATGGTCCCTGTGCCTTGGTCTTTTCTGTCCTTTCTGGGGCAAATAACATAGATGTTAGGCCCCTTAAAACAACAATTATCATCATCATCATCATCATCATCATTTCTGTCCTTTCGTTTCAAAGACTGTCATGGTGGCTCAGACGCCAGCGCGAGAGTCTGCGGAGCCTAAGGTCCAGGCTTCGAATCTCGACTGTGGCACCATTGTTTTTAACAGCAAATGGAAGAATAGTGCCTTCCTCTCTTCACCCTCCTTATCTGTTGACCCGAAGACTAGATTCGGGTGTCAGTTCGGGCCACCTTCGGGATGCCAGGGGTCGGGGAGAGGGGGGAAATTTGCTAAGATGTTTGCTATCGGACGCGTGCTCAGCTTCAACTCATTGCTTTAACCTACAGTAGTATCCTGTTCCGACCAATAAGAAAAAAATCGTGTCAGGCTCGGGATTCTAACCGGGTACTATAAGCTCCGCAGTCTCTCGAGCCACCGTGACAGTGTTAGAAACGAAAGGACAGAACAGACCAAGGCACAGGGACTAGAGATAGGCGAATTAGCAAGCAAGAAATTCTCGCGGCTATACTGCAGGGACAGGTTGTGTATTCAAGTGAAACACGATATACAATCCTTCGTACAAGATCTCTTACTTTTTAAATAAGACATGTATGCTAAGAATTTTGCCAATAGAAATGAATTTGTTTTAAGTAGAGAGGTGTGCAAGTTCTTAGACTAGATTCCAGTTTTCCAACATTTCATTTTTTAAATTTTCCCAACTTGTTACCCTCCAGGTTGGTGGTTCCCACGGACTCAGCGAGGGAACTCACCACTACCGCCTTTCCAGGCAGTGTCCTGGAGCTAGGAACACCTGGTCAGAGTGGATACAACTGGGGAGGTGTGATCAGCACTTTGCCCAGGCGGCCTCACCTGCAAAGCGAACAGGGGCCTCATGAGGGATGGGAAGGGAAGGGAAAATTGGGATGGATAGGCAAGGAAGGTGGAAGGAGGTGGCCGTGGCCTTACAGTAGGTACCATACCGGGATTTGCCCGAAGACGAAGTGGGAAACTACGGAAAACCACTTCGAGGATGGCTGAGGCGGGAATAGAATACCCGCTACTCATTTGAATCAACCGAGGCTGAGTAGACCCCGTTCCAGTCCTCAGACCACTTTTCAAATTTCGTGGCAGAGCCGGGAATCGAACCCAGGACCTCCGGGGCGGCAGCTAACCATGCTGACCATTACGCCACGGAGGCGACTTTTCCAAATTAATGCAATAAATATGTTTGCAAGGCACTGAAATTATTTCAAATGTTTAACCAAGAGTCTTAATGACATCTTTCCTTAAGAAACTCACAGTAAATTGACACTTTAAATTTCCACCACAGGAGGGGGTGGGTAGATTATTGGCTGAGGAATAACCTAACCACCAAGGGAAGATGATCACGAAAAGGAGATAGGTTTCGGACTGGAGAAAAAGGATAGAAAAATAGGAGGAGAGTCACACAAAAGTTATAAATTTAACCTTTAATGCACTTAGAGGCGGTTTCCATTGAAAATCCGTTCTCTGATACCTAAAATGGGTAAGAGCTTGGTCTAAGCTGACGGGAAATACAGCTAGGACTTGGGCGGTTTGCAAGAGAGTGGCCTTAGTATATTCCCTCTCAAGCAGGCATAAGACTACTATGGGGAAGGGTGTTGGTCTGGCAAGACTGAGAGTAACAGATTTATTGTATGTCTGTTCAAAGAAATTCGTTTTTGCAAAGTAATTCGAAGGATGCCAATAATTTGAATCAAGTTTGGTATTTTCAGTTTTCGAAGTTATAGAGTTCCTGAAAAAGCGACCAAGTGCTTCCAGGAAGGATAGTGATAAAAAATTATACCTTGGGGAGTAATTTTGGTAAGTGAACCAATGGTTGCATTTGGAACTGGCTAAGCTTTTACTCAGCGAGGAGCCGGCTAAATGTTTAGACAAAGAGAAACACTTATCTTTTGGAAAACCAACCATAAGTTTTCGGAGAGGATCTCCACAAGCAGGTAGCTGGCGTAGCGAGCTTTACTTGCCTTACTGGCCAGTTAGGATTAGCTTTTAAAGCTAAGAGAAACTTTGACGAGATTACCACTAAGAGTTCTTGCTCAAATGCAACGAGTGGTGAAAGCCCTATCAATAGATTTAATGGCATCGAGTAGGGAGAGCCAAGGAGGACAGGATCTTGCCTAACCGTTGTACTAGAAAAATGAAAAAGCGAAAAGAAACGCTTAATTTATTTAACAATTCAAAATAAGTTGATAACTTTAACAAATATATATTTTCAATTTGGTTAACAATTTTGGGGTCACAGACCTCAGAAAACATTAAACGTTTGCTCCAGGCACTTAACAATTCTTAGGTTTCAAACCTTATATATGTACTAAAATCTTTGTAAGATTTAAAAAAGACAAATGAAGTGATTAAAGTTTAAACATTCAATTGAGTACAAGGAGTGTACTTTAAGAAATTTCCAGGCAACTATTTTAGAAAAAAGTTACAACTTCGAAAATAACAATAAGAAAAACATGAAGAATAAGATAGAAGTTCCTACAACTTCTTATATTTAAGCTGAATTACTTTTGGTTAATATACAAATAAGGGCTGGTCACTTACTGTGAAACCTGAAGAGATAATCAAAAGGAAGGTTCTCGACCTCCTATGTTTTAAGTAGGAATCACGAGCCAAATGGGGCAGTTTCCATTTCGTGAGACCTAGAAATAACTCACTCAAGAGTTGAAAGAACTGTTTTCCCTGATTATAAGGTAGAAACAATTTAAGTTTGAACCGTGTATAAAACACGTAGTTATGCAGAAATTAAGTAATGCTAAACAAGCAAGATGGAAGGGCACTTCGTTAGAGTGACACCTTATTGGAAATGATCCAGATTTATAATTTTATTAATATGGTTTGTTAGTAGAAGGTTTAGGAAAGATCAATTAGGATTGAGGATAAATGTTCATGGCCTTATTTAATGTAAACGGACGATCGCGACGCGGAAGAAATACTGAAAGCACTGTTTCTCACCATAGTCTTTTGCATAGATGAAAAATTCACTGTAGTAACACGAAAGTTTATGGGAAAGAAAGTTATTGCAATGATGAAAATAACTGGTTGCACTAGGTAGGCGAGAGTCTATTTCTTGAGAAGGTTGTGAATTACAATTAAATGAGCCATAGAACATTCCATCGGTGGAAGAAAATTCGCTATTGAGCTTTAATTTAGAAGTAAGATTCTTCAATTTTAAATAGTATTCTCACAAGTGAGTGAAAAATACATGACGGCAGGACTTGTAGATAAAGTACAGGATCTGGAAGGTTCCAGAACGATCTTAATAGAAGAATGGGGCCAAAGTTAATCCAGCGGAGGAATTAGCTTGGTGATTTATAGACAGCGGGTATTAGATAATGTCCCACGTGGTGAGAAGATTTCTCATTTAAATAGCTTAAGAAAAGCTACTTTCTGTTAAGGTTGGCTTAGACAGACAAAAGCTCAACATGGCAAATCCCGCGAAGAATGATTACCGCCCCAAATAAGTAATCTCACGCTGTCTATAAAATATCGTTAAAAGCATGTAGAAGTTAAAACCGATGAAGATGAGATTAAAACCTTAAAGTTGTACTTATCTTGGTTGCATGTCGAAGGTGAAGTTCCCTTTGACGGATACCTAATGTGCCAACATGGCGTAGAGAGTAGAGAGTGCCTCTTGGTTTGAGGAGACTGGCTCTAGTTGAGCCCTGACAGATCGAGTCAACTGCTGACTTGCAAGTGAGACCTGCTCAGCAAAGCGCGGAGGGTCCAAGGAAGGGAAAGAGTGGGGGTAGGAGACAAAAGGAATACATATCAGAATAACCAACATAAGAAATTAAATTCTCTTGAGGAGATGGTCTTCAAAGAGTTGATAGCAGGCGATACTAGCACAGCATGGTGAGTGAAAAAGTAAACGAAGTTCTCTTGCTCATGGAGATAATAGCTGGCGATGGTAACGAAATCTGGTGGCCAGATGGATAAGTAAATCCTCTTGCACCAGGAAGAATTGAGGAGATTCAGAGATTCGCTGCTAGATGACGCTAGGTGGGTCATGGAAGATATATATCTAGAACAAACTCACAAAAGATATAAGCGACATGATCACCAAAGAGAAAATAGAAGATCACTGTTGGTGTTTGACAAAGAAGAAGGAATGAACATGCAAAAGCATTAAAAATTATATTCTCTCGTACCGTGTATTCCAAGAATACACCAGGGGGCTTGCTAATGCAAAATGCAAGACGATTCGTTTTGATGCCTTATTTTATTAGCCTACTTTCGATTTTTGCAAAAAATGAAAGTTGACTTATGAGATCACTACAGTACCAACAATTGTGTGCCTGTCTCTGTGTGTGTGTGTGTGTGAGTCTGTGTGTGTGAGTCTATGTGTGTACTCTAAATGTCTGTCCCCCCCCTATCAATTCGAACACGGTGAAACCGAATTGAACGAAATTTGGTACAGAGGTAGCACTGGCAAAGGATACCTCAGTGTCATGTTTTATATTGCCGCCATCTTTACCAAAACTTAATGGCGGCCATTCAAATGATCAAAACGTAATAATGCATTACGACCAAACTAATAATCGGATATTTACCAAATTTGGTAACAACGTTCCTTCATATGAGACGCGTCTTGTGCACAAACTACGAGGTCATCAACCGTACAGTTTCAGGATGGCGGCCGTGTGAATTATGCAAACTTTATAATCCATAACATGGGACCCACCAGTTCCGAGTATCGAACCAAGACTCGTTTAATCTGTTTGAAATGACGTGGCCCGTTTGAAATTAAAAGTTTATATTGTAATATTATTGTCTAGAATTGATTTTAAATAGCTGAGTCGTCTCGGTTATTTGACAAGATGGCAGCTGATCTCTCGTTCGGACCTATATTTTATTAATTTCAGTATGTTGCATGCAATATAGCCTAGTGGTAACACATATATGAACTTTCTATGAAATGAACTCGGTTTAAAATATACTCCAGTAAAGAAATCGTTTAGTCCAAGTCATGATTTGCTATGACGTTGTATATATAATTATATTGGTTCCTAACGATCATTTTGGTGTGCACGATTGGCTGAGTGGTCAGGGCGTTGGTCTTTCATCAGGCTGGCCGTGCTCCAAACCCTATCAGAGTTAGAATTTTTGCTTGAATTTTTTTATATTTATTATTTCTTGAGTACCGAGACGTTTTAAAATAAAGCATTATATGGTGCATTTTGAAATGGAAAATATATATTTAATTAAAACAACATTCACCACCGGAGTGACATCTAAGAGTAATTACATGAACTATGTTATAGCTAACCACAGCTATCTAGATGCTGGCTGTGCTCTCTACCGGCCAGTCAGTGAACCCATGTGTACAGTACCAATAACAAAATGGAGAAAACCTACTACAGCCCAAATGGTAGCAGTACAATAGATTTGGTTCTCATTAATGACGGAGCTAAAGTGATATTTCAAAATATTGTAACAAGTGTTGCAGTGAGGAAACACTTACCAGTAGAGACCATTCTACAATTTAATGAGAAATATACACTCAATGCAGTTTCAAGAATCAAACTTCCAAGGAAACTTGACGTCGAAATAATTAAGAAAGTAGACTTGCGACAGATAATGAACACCATCAAAGAAGGGGACGTGAACACTGCTCTAGAAGCCCTGGACAAACACATCAAGGAAGCCATTCCTCCTGGCAAAGACAATTTGCGAAAAGGCAATCTTTGGTTCAACACTGATTGCTATAGTAAAAGGAAATTGACGCTTAATGCCCTACACAGAGCCAGAGAGTTGAAGACAGAGGCGGCCTACAGCGACTATGCGAACAAAAGGCGAGATTACAAAGAAGTTGTAAGACAAGCAAAAATAACCTATCATCTGAATAAAGAAAAGCACAGTAGAAGAAGCAGAAACGGACCCATATAAGGCACTTCAATCAAAGAATCCTAGATTTCCAAAAAATATACCTATACAGACATGGTCGCAACATCTATTAGGGGCAAAAGACACACGCCCTAGCGCCGTTTTTTCACCAGGTGTAGATTTCGAACCCATCATGGAAGAGGAGGTCATAAAAACAATACAATCGAGCAGAGCACACAGAGTGCCAGGTCCAAACCTCATCACAAATGCACACTTAAAACTCGCAGCCCCAACTATGGTGCCTGCCAGGACAGCGCTCATGATTGAATGCCTACAGTCAGGGCAATTTCCTACACAGTGGAGTACTGCAGTAATAAAAATGCTCCATAAAGGGAAGGGAGATTTAGACGACCCAAATGCCTATAGAGGTATCGCTCTGGAAGATGTACTCTTCAAAGCCTTTACCAAAATAATAACAGGCCGTTTGACTAATTTGACTGATCACAGTATGCTGGAAGAACAATTTGGATTCCGAGTAGGCAGGTCGACCATTCAGGCAGTTTGCTGCCTCCAGGAAGACATAAAAGAGGCCTTAAGACACCTGAAAGGAAAACTTTACTCTGTGTTGGTTGACTACAGCAAGGCTTTTGACACTCTTAACAGAAGAATACTGCTGGGTAAACTAGGATTGATGATTGGAATAGATCACTATATCACTGCGTTCATACGTAATATACTCAACAATAACATGCTGAAAATTGACGACAGTGTCACCCTCTCAGAACCCACAGAACAATGCATTGGGGTATTGCAGGGCGATCCCCTAAGTCCAACACTGTTTAATGTTGCTACAGCAGACATAGTAAAATCCGTGAAGCTAGATGGAGTTAGCATGTACTGTACCCAATCGTCATCATATGGAACATGTGTTCGTATCCCAGCTAACTCACGGTCTTTCGAGGTATGGGACATTCATGCCCACCATACGATCACATGATCAGGATTTGAGTCTGTCAGGTGACTACTCTACTTGAAAGAAACAACATATTCCTAAATATAACATTTAATGATAGAAAATCATGGCTATACAACATAAAACACAAACAAAGGATAGTTTACATTTACTTCCCACAACAAAAATCAAAGTTATCTGTGAGTCTCTCCTTAAAATTAGTGCTTCACCGCACTCAAGTCTATTCCAAACATCCTATTATTGATACTCTCTGACATTTGCGAGTGTCCATAGTTCTTCACGAGGCACAATTTAACACAAACTGGAATATCACAACACAATAATCACAATTTATCTTTACATGACATTAAATCTGCAATTATTAAACATTTATCCGTTTTACTCGGGGCATTGACTTTCAGTAACATTAATTCATTATCTTATACCTTAATTAACAAGTGTTGTGTCGTGCAACTCGTAATCTTTTTCCCATCAATTTGAAACGCTGAAGTGGTACGTTTTCCCTTCCAAAATACATATGGATAGAAATGTTTATAGCTTCACCATACAACGATTTTCTGGGTCTGGTCGAAACATTATCGTTACAAACGTGTCATGTCATTGAAATTACTCTACCCGTATGAATAAATTAGTGTAAACTGGGCAAAATACACTATACAAAGATGCCTATATTTATTTGGTGCAGTATTCCTCCTCAGAGAATAACTTGGCCAAATATTATCCGATCACAGCGATCCAACATGGTATGTGTGTGGAAATAAAGCAATTTAATTCAATTGGCATCATCACATCAATCATATCTTAATTACTTTTCGAAATATCGAGATTCTTCAGTGTCCCACAACGCTTTTAAAATAAAAGGATCAGGTCAACAGACCCCCTTTCCAAGCGGACAATAAATTAGTTTCGGCTGACTGAGAAATATGGCCGCCGGTCTAGTAGCCTTCCTACCACCCCATCTGGCTTCTCACAAGGTCAAGTTTGTTTACTGGTGCAGTATGCTGGAGGTACCCTGAGTGTTGTCCCTAGTAATTGAGTCATTCTAATTATTTAACACCTACATTTAGAGTATAATGGGCTCAACTCGGCTCCTAAATAATATTCATGGCAGGGGATGGATCATGTAATAGCTTTGCCGTTCTGTGGCGACATTAGTAGCTTCTGGCGCGCATCTCAAGTGAGTATCACAGTTCTCTCACTGGTGCAGCTGCCTATAATAAGGAAATCGGCGTTTCCTATACGACGAACTAGTAGTCTTACCTCTAAGGGCAGATCAATTAATACATGGGCTCACACAGGGTCTCTAATAGTTATCCCTGCTGGCAACAATTCTGCAAGCGGTGGATACAGACAGTCTCTGTCCCACTTCGTGGCGAATAATACAATTATGCTCCAAGGCGATACTATCTCGTTGATTAGCCGACTTTTCGCCTAACGCGTAAGCTATGTTTGGATGATCCCCGCAGCTTATTGACGTAAATCTCTTGATTCTACGTTACTTGCTCGCTGTACGTGGCTCAAACAATACTTCTCATAGATGACTCAATTATTAAAGCACTCACGTCCTCTCTGCAATTACTCTTAAGTCAAAGCTTTATGTAGCTCCCAAAACAAGCATAAGTTTACTGGCTTACATTAACTACCTTAATGGTTCTCAAATACAACCCTGTAGAATTTACCATAGTAAATATTCATTCAACAATTCAATGACACTGAAAAACTCTCATTATCTCGATATTTTACGTTTCTTTCTTACTGTTTACAATAATACAGTATTTTTACGTTAGACATGACACACTTTGCACGTCATGACATGCCTATTATTTTATTTATTACTGTTACAGATCCCAGATTATTATTAATATTTAACGTTACCGTTACTTTCATCAATATCTTAGGCCTAAATGGCCGTAAACAAATCATCCTCCAAGCGATATTTTACCAAAATACGAGGGATGTAAGCTCGTACATAAATGAATGTTAATTATTAGTCTTAGAGTGATGCTTCGTTGTATGGTGAACTATTTAATCATATCAGCATATTAAATTTGTACTCACTTTTCATTTTTGCTGGGTTAGTCCAGCACGCCAGCCACGAGCCTACCATGATGCTTAGCTTAAGCTATTATGATATTTATCACACGACACATGGTATACACTTCACACATGATAATCATATTTTCATCACTGTCTTTTCTCACTTTGACACAATACATATTATTTTACCACATACATAAACTCTTTTTAAAAATCACTGTAATATCACTTTATATACAATTCCCACACTCTTTCACACAAGGATCCTTGATTGGACTCCAACTATCGCCTGACCTCAGAGATGCGATGCAGCTAACTTCCGACAACCGCTGGTCTCCATAAAAGTCTGTCTTGCGTGTGCGTGCGTTCGATTCCCGTCACCTACAGTTCATATCACCTCTACTGCATTTCTGTTCAATCCTCTGTCACGACTATTTGTAACGCCTTCCAGGCTCCCATAACTGTAGTGATCTTGACAATAATGTGCCATTTTTAACTATGACAACACCTCCTGGTATGTTCACTGTCTATAAACATCCTAAATTATCCCTACGCTGTCCTGAATTTATACTTGCGTATGTTATTGGTTAAATATCTGCTGTGGACTAAATCTTACACGATGCATAATTACTATTGTGAAGCTGCATGGTGCGCTTCCATTGTTCTCCAAATATACTTGAGCGTCGATACTTTTTAAATTCGCGCACTTTCTTGCGTGATCTGGCAGCGTGTTAGTTTACGTGTTGAGTCAAGACGAACTGAAAACGAACTAACTTCCCTGCGAAGCTCCCCCTATATAAAGCTTTCTTGTGAAACATAGTCCACTGGACACTCAGGACCGACTCCCTTCCTGGAATAATACATTTCCAGACAAAGTGAAGTATAATCCTCATTTGTCCAGGTGTGGAGGTCCCAAAATCACTCGCGTGCAAGCGATCGCTTCGGCCAATTAATTACAATTAATTGCCTTCTACCATGGCGTCATGACGCTATCCTGGTACTTCCCCCTCTGCTGGTCTCCAAAACCTTCCTCCCGAGCGGAAGCAGTGTGTTCAGAGGCTCGTTTATAGATGTAAGCTTTAATTTAGGCGTGAGAACACTCCTAAATTATCTTTCCTAGAATATATTCACCTGGGTGTAAGTTTTATTTCATTTCAATGCTCCAATTGGCTGTAATCAATTAATTTCCGTGGGCGACTGCCCCCTCTCTATTCTTAGGCCTCGTGAACTGGTGGATCCCAGAGTCATTAATCTTGAGCTGTACCTGTGGTCCAGACGAAAATTAGTTCCCTGGCGTCACCTAACTACGCCCCTTCGCTAGCTCCGATTTGTCAACTGTCAAGCTGGTTTGCTTTCATGCATTCGGGCTTCTATAACTGTAGATAGGCCTGCATTTTCTTGCAATTATCCACCTTAAAAAGCTATGATATTCCCGTTCTAGCCGTGAAATCCTGCTATTATGATTATATGCAGATATAACTCATTGCTCTTCGGGTTCCCTGTAGCTGTTCCCCCTCAGAGATCAATGATTCGATTCTGGGCAGAATCATGGGCCTGGTCTTCTTTGATAAGACCCGAGTTCGATGCCAGACTGCCGTGTCTAATTGGGCACAGTACATATACGCAGATGACGTAGTTCTAGCCTCAAGTTCACGTCAAAGTCTACAGTCGTCCCTAGACCTGTTGGCAATTTGGGCCGGAAAAAATGAATTCGATATAAACTTAAACAAAACCGTATCCATGATCTTTGGCAAAGGAGGTAGAATATCAGCATGAGACTCCCTATATCTAGAGCACAAGGCGTTACGTATTGTAAATCAATTTAAGTACTTAGGACTAATTTTTCAGACACAAGGGGATACTTTCACCGAACATATAAAGGACAGAACAATACATGCCATAAAAGCAATGCATGAAATAGAACATCTTAATAAACTATCTTTAGAGACAGCTATGACATTATTTAGAGTAAAAATCAGCCCAATGATAAGCTACGGTCTGAACATTATATGGGAAAATCTCACGCAAAACAACATGAAGTGCATAGAAAGAGTCAAGGCAATTTTCATGAAAAAAGTCCTGTGTATCTCAAAGTATACCCCATCGCGACTGTGTTATGAAATGTCAAGAGAGACCTTCTACATCGACGATTTAAGGTGTCAACTATTGCTCCCATCTACCGCCCAGTACGAGGATCTTCTAAAAGAGCTCAAAACGAAGAGGCTGCAAATATGGAGTGACTTTTATTTAACAGCCGCAATGACGTCTGATGAGTGGAAGGGTCCATGTTACGACCTGAGACATACTATCACTCGTTTCGCAATACATGGATTCCATTTCAAGTTATGCAAAATGGAAGGGTATCATGAGCCTAGTATGGAATGCATTTGCAAATTGTGTGGAAGTGTCTGTGAAAGGTATCAGGCCATGACATGCGGACGGAGGGTTGAGTCACTTAATAGCTTTTGTTGTCAATGACAGTTGAATGTGATCTTGAATATTTTGGGTTTTTATTATTATTTTTATATTGCCTCATGGCCATTGGCTGCAATAAATACCTTATTATATTTGAAAAGGTTATTATTTTTGCTGATAGAGGGTACACATCCCCAAGATAAGGCGCGATTATCACGGCCAACGAGAATGACTGACTGGTGAGTTTTCGTGACGTCAGCAATGTAGTTTTGTTGCACCACTGCCTGGTCTTCGTTTTACTGCCGGTGGGGTACCTAGTCATCTTGTCTACATCATTGAACC
Organism: Meconema thalassinum; assembly: GCA_946902985.2. Classification (NCBI taxonomy): domain Eukaryota; kingdom Metazoa; phylum Arthropoda; class Insecta; order Orthoptera; family Tettigoniidae; genus Meconema; species Meconema thalassinum. The sequence goes on from OX336393.1 coordinate 253,619,426, forward strand.
TGTATAAACGTTGGTATTCATTTATCACTTGTCTTCATAGAAGGTATTGATACAAGTCGTTAGTCGGTGGCAAGTGTATTCCGCAGATCTCTTCTATAAACGAATTAATTTATGTTCCGACCCTTGAAACAACAATAAGTTAATGATATCTATACTGTGCTGCAAGATTCTTTGATCTAATTATACTCATGTGCACATAATTTAACTCACAACGAAGGTCACAGACTCTACAACTCAACTTACTGTAGCCTACTCGTTGCAGCTATTAAAGACACAACTGACCCTTGAATCCTAGTTCGCGTGGATTTTTGTAAGGAGTAACTTCAACAAGCGTAGTTTTGCAAACCTATACAGTATAATTTATCGTGTTTGAAAATACACGGAACATCTAAACTGCGTCCATTTTATGAAGATTGATATAAAATATTGCATTTCTGCTGCCTATGAATTGCTCTCGACTTAAACGTACAAGCACCATCAAGCAGTACATTGCCTACGTCACAGAAGGGGTTGGTTTACGCGCCATGGCCTGTCTTTCTCGTTAGCTGTGCGCGATTACAAATTAGCTGTGTAATAGGTATATTAAATATGTTTCTCCCAGTGATACGTTTAGAGCAACGAAGTTTAAATTATTGTAAGTAGTCGGTGTTAATGTACTGAATACCTACGTTGTTTGGAGTGTTTGCTGATGAAATTGCAAAATGCTGGGGTAAATTATTTGAACGCCACTCCTCAAATCCAGTGTGCCAATTTGCACTTAGAATTGGAAGAAATTAGGAGGTGATAAAGACAAAAAGTTACGGTATAACTATACCCATACATTTAGGAGAAAGTTGGCTATATGTTCTTTCCTGAACATCTTGTTTTTCAAGTGAATTTAGAGCAGAGGGATTTGAAGTCTTTTTTTCTTTTTACTGATGGTCCGCTCTTGAACTATTGAAGGGTTCGTGGACCTTGGATTGAAATAATCTGATTTAGAGGGTACATTTCAAGGTCATTGAAAAAGCAATACTGGACTCAGCTCTGGTGTCCCTCAAAATACCCAATTGCGAAAATTTTAGACGCAATTCCTTATGGGGAAAGTTGTAAGTCCATAGGGATGAAAACATTACCGTACTAAGAGGGTAATATTAGTACATTAAGCAACGAGCCTATACTGGCAATAATTATGACACGAGTATGTTTATAAAACGAGTGAAGCGAGTTTTCTAATTTCCATACGAGTGTCTTTATTACCATTATAGGCGAGTTGCATACGACTGTTTTGTTCGACGATAATTATAACTTTATTTTATATTCGAACAAAAATATAGGCCTGTTTGCCATCTCTTGATGAATGCAGTACATTTGTATTTGTCTGTTGGCACAGGCTAGAGTAAATTGTGGCTTTTCACCAATGTCTCAGTCTCACTCATGGCTGTGATTATATGGAAGCTACTGAGGTATGGGTGGTGCTGAATAATGACATTCAGGGCACAGCCAGTGCCTGTGGATGCTGTGAAAGGTTCTTCTCATTGGGTTAGTACTGCTGTTCTGACTCAGTGAGGAAAGTAATGACAAACTACCGCACTCCTCATCTTACCTTGTACGCCTCAATATAGCGCTGCCTTGGGGATTTGTGGGTATCTACTCACATAACCTAACGGCGGTGCTTTTTGAGGATCCAACCAGCCTTCGGGCTGGCTACATAACAGACAGAAAAAAATATTCATAAATATCTGTCGAGATACTGTCACCGAGTTTAGCGAACAGAGCGCATGCGCTGGGCTTCCACAAAGTATCAAAGATCTTCCAAAGCTTTGTTGTTCTTCTTCTTGGGAATTGTGTGTGCTCAGCATTTGCTCGCTACCCTATAACAAATTCCAAAGCTTTGAAACATTGTTTATCCTGAACTAGCACCAATAGATGGCTCACAGGTAGCCTACTATGTGGGATAATTTTCTTATTTTGGTCAAATAACAGACAATAGGCTGTTACAAACGCTTTTAAATTAAAATGTATCATACAGTACTATCAACTAGTTATTCTTCAAATTCGATGTGTATAGAATATCAATGGAAAGCAAATCAATGGAATCCCAAATAGAACAGTCATTACATCTGGCGAAAAAGTTTCGCATAAGAAATTCCTTTTCTGAAGAGAGGTGGGTTATTGATTGATTCCCGTGGATCTAATGTCATATGCCTGCTGCCTTCATGACATTCTGGTGTGTTTATATCAACAACAGCACTCACTAAAATTGTCGGCGAAATCTTACCCAATGCCCTGTGTAGAAAATGGAGTTGCGGATATTAAGGTACAGTGCTATTCCTTTGTCATATTCCCCAGTTTTTAGCCTACTTTCGATTTTTGCAAAAAATGAAAGTAGACTTATGAGATCAACACAGGGCGAAAAAAGTGTGTCTGTCTGTGTGTGTGTATGTGTGTGTGTGAGTCTGTGTGTGTGTCTGTGTGTGTGTGTCTGTGTGTGTGTGAGTGTGTGTACTCTGAATGTCTGTCCCCCCCTATCAATTCGAACACGGTGAATGCGAATTGAACGAAATTTGGTACAAAGGTAGCACTAGCAAAGGACACCTCAGTGTCATGTTTTATATCGCCGCCATCTTGACGGAAACGTAATGGCGGCCTCACAAATGTTCAAAGCTTAAATCAAATTACGACTAACCTAATCATCCGATCTCTACCAAATTTTGCAACAACATACCTTTATGGGGGGAGCATCCTTTGACCAAACCAATAGGTCATCAGCGTAATAGTTTACGGATGGCGGCCATCTTTGTGTGAAAATCGATTCCCCCTATTAATTCGAACACGGTGCAACCGAATGGAACGAAATTTGGTACGGAAGTAGTACTAACGAAAGGCACCTCAGTGTCATGTTTTATATCGCCGCCATCTTGACGGAAACGTAATGGCGGCCACACAAATGTTCAAAGCTTAAATCAAATTACGACTAACCTAATCATCCGATCTCTACCAAATTTTGCAACAACATACCTTTATGGGGGGAGCATCCTTTGACCAAACTAATAGGTCATCAGAGTAATAGTTTGCGGATGGCGGCCATCTTTGTGTGAAAATCGATTCCCCCTATTAATTCGAACACGGTGCAACCGAATGGAACGAAATTTGGTACAGAGGTAGTACTAACAAAAGGCACCTCAGTGTCATGTTTTATATCGCCGCCATCTTGACGGAAACGTAATGGCGGCCACACAAATGTTCAAAGCTTAAATCAAATTACGATTAACCTAATCATCCGATCTCTACCAAATTTTGCAACAACATACCCTTATAGAGGAAGCATCCTTTGAACAAATGAATAGGTCATTAGCCTAATAGTTTGCGAATGGCGGCCATCTTTGTGTGAAAATCAATTCCCCCTATTAATTCAAACACGGTGAAACCGAATGGAACGAAATTTGGTACAGAGGTAGCACTAGCAAAGGGCATCTCAGTGTCATGTTTTATATCGCCGCCATATTGACAGAAACGTAATGGCGGCCACACAAATGTTCAAAGCTTAAGTTAAATTACGACTAACAAACCATCCGATCTCTACCAAACTTTGCAACAACATACCTTTTTGGAGGGAGCATCCTTTGACCAATCTAATAGGTTATTAGCCTAATAGTTTGCGGATGGCGGCCATCTTTATGTCAAAATTGATTCCCCCTATTAATTCGAACACGGAGGAACCTAATGGAACGAAATTTGGTACAGAGGTAGCACTAGCAAAGGGCACCTCAGTGTAATGTTTTATATCGCCGCCGTCTTGACTGAAACGTAATGGCGGCCACACGAATGTTCAAAGCTTAAATCAAATTACGATTAACCTAATCATCCGATCTCAACCAAATTTTGCAACTACATACCTTTATGGAGGGAGCATCCTTTGACCAATCTAATAGGTCATTCGCCTAATAGTTTGCGGATGGCGGCCATCTTTGTGTCAGAATCGATTCCCCCTATTAATTCAAACACGGTGAAACAGAATGGAACGAAATTTGGTACAGAGATAGCACTAGCAAAGGGCATCTCAGTGTCATGATTAATATCGCCGCCATATTGACAGAAACGTAATAGCGGCCACACAAATGTTTAAAGCTTAAATCAAATTACGACTAACATAACCATTCGATCTCTACCAAACTTTGGAACAACATACCTTTATGGAGGGAGCATCCTTTGACCAATCTAATAGGTCATTAGCCTAATAGTTTGCGGATGGCGGCCATCTTTATGTCAAAATTGATTCCCCCTATTAATTCGAACACGGTGGAACCGAATGAACGAAATTTGGTACAGAGGTAGCACTAGCAAGAGGCACCTCAGTGTCATGTTTTATATCACCGCTATCTTGACGGAAACGTAATCGCGGCCACCCAAATGTTAAAAGCTAAAATGTAATTACGACCAACCTAATAATCTAGTCTCTACCAAATTTTGCAACACCATATCTTTATGTGGGAAACATATTCTGACCAAACTGCAAGAACATCAGCCCAATAGTTTGCAGATGGTGGCCAAGTATGTGTGCAAATCGATTCCCCCTATCAATTCAAACACGGCGAAACCGAATTGAACGAAATTTGGTACAGAGGTAGCACTAGCAAAGGGCACCTCATATTCATGTTTAATATCCCTATAGCACGTTGTATTTCAACAAGCTACTACAACCAACATTCAATCATACTCCTTGAAAAGGACAAAGAGTTATAACAATACCCATGCATTTAGGAGAAAGTAGGCTATATGTTCTTTACTGAACATCTTGTTTATGGATTGATCGGATATCCTTTACAATGTCAACTTTCTAATCATGTAATTCATGTCCGACATGTTGGATTTAGTTTGCATATGCGAAGCTATCAAGTACCTAATTGGTCACAGAACTGTTTCATAATGAAAATCTTGACCTCTGATTGGAGGGAGAAACTGTATCATAATGAAAGCTAGTACTTTGATGACGATCATTATAGTACAGTTTTCTGACATATAATATTTATATTTCGACATCTTCGAACATAAAATAATTAATGTTATTTTTTAAGTCACTTTTAACTACTGTGGCTGGAAGAGACGCCACGCTGCCGGATTTTACGTCCTGAAGGGGATCTTTAACGTGTCAGTAAATTACTGACACGGCTCCTTCGCATTTGCGCACCCTCAATTGTCAGGTGACTGCACCAGGATTCGATCCTGCAACCTTAAGAGCAGCAAAGGGGGTAATAAGATATGTCATCAGCTGGTCAGTAAAATGATTTAGAACTAAGAAATGTGAAAGATTTAATTTTTTTATAAGTACACCTCTGTAGCATATGCGTAACACTGGTTAGCATGGATTGGTAAAGTTGGATACATTCCTTGGCCTCCTCGCTCTCTGGATCTAAATCCAGTGGATTTCTATTCGAGGGAGGGGGACTTGAAGACTCTTAAGTATGGAACCTCGGTCCAAGGTGATTTGAGTGAACATGCCAATAAAGAAGAAGGCAATAAGGGATGACGAGGATCAATGTTTGTTATGTTGATGAATATTGTTGTTTGAAGATTCCTAACATCTATGTTATCGGCCCCTGAGTGTGTGGGTTATGAAAGATGCTCACCTAATAAGAGCACGCTTGAGTAAGATTTATTAAGGATGAAGATAAGCATCTCAAGAGAAAATACATTCCATACATTTACTAAATTATTTCACAAAGAATAGAAACGCACCGGAAGATTGAGAAATTATTGTATAGCTTCAAATGTATGTGAGAGAAATACGATAGGAAAGATGAAGCAATAAGTTAATTGCAAGCACAGTGTCAGGTAGGTTCGTCCTTGGACGTTGTATGGCTTGGTTAATATTGAGAAAAGACTACTTATAATTTAAAAATATGCATTGCATGTCTACCCTTGATGAATACCTTTCCTGCGGGGACGGATATGAGGTAAGATGAAAATCATAGAGGCAAATGTTTTCATGGCCGTATGCCCTTCCTTATATCAACATCATCAGAGGAGTCTAAGAGATATGTTCCTCGTGGTATTTAGACATGACAAGTCTTTTGATGTCACTAATATTATTTCCAGTATTCCAACTTAGGAGACAGTGAATATTAAAAAAACAATCTGACTCATGAAAAGTGGTCTCAGTAGCTGTAATTATTAGGATCGAGAATGAGGTAGCTAGATACCCCAGTGCTTGAAATAAGGTACTGATGATGATGATGATGATGATAATTGTTGTTTTAAGGGGCCTAACATCTAGGTTATCGGCAACTAATGGATTGGGTGATCGTGAAGATGATAATGAAATGTAAACTCTAACTAAAACTAACTACTAACTTACAATATATACTAGAAAAAGAAATGGAAAACAAAAGGAGAGGTAAATAAAGGACAGGAGGAAAAGAAATGCCCTCAACCCTCGAAGAATGCGGATTGAGGGACTTGGAAGGAAGGAGAGCCATGAAAGGCAGATAAGAAAGTGAAAGAGGAGAGGGTCCTCCCCAGAGGTAATGGATAAAAGGGGGAAAACCGGACCCAGCTCAGGAATCCCTCGGGGTCGCCAACTCCCGAACTCACAAGCCGTGAGCCCCTGAGGGTGTAGCAATTACTAAGGTGCACCAGAAGTGATGGGGCTACATACACCCTGCCTCCTTGAGGGCCTTGAGCAGAAGGCAGGAGAAAACATGAAAAGAAAAAGAAGACTGACCCCTCGCAGAAGGAGGGTATCAGAAAATATGAGACAAGGGCCAATTAAAGCGGAAAAGGAAGAGACTCCCAAGGCCACGGAAGAGAACAAGAATTGACCAAGCGAGGCCGACAGGAAAGAAGACGGAGAGGAGCCCGGCACAAGTAAGTGGAAGCAATGCCGGACTCAGCTGGGGCCCCGTGGTCACCAAACCACGTCCCACTAGATGTGAACCCCTGGGGGGAAATAAGGTACTATCCCGGCATTTACCTGGAGTGATTGTGGAAATAGTCACGGAAATACTACACTCAGGGTAGCCGCTATTTGCGCCAGAATTCGAACCTTCGATCTCCGGACTTGCTGCAGCTCCTCATGGTGGTTCTGCTGAACGATTTAACGAGCTCGGCTACGCGACGGGGTATTGAAATTAAGGAAACTTGGAAAATAAAAGAAAGGGGCGTAATGGCGCAGTGGTGTACCTACTTGCCTCTCACTCGGGCAGACCGTGTTTCTTTACAGGTTAATGCAACCAAGATTTTAGTTATTTTTGTTTAAATTCATATTCAGTGGTTCCGATTGCACGGAAAATGGAGGTTTCGTGTCTAAGCCACATAAAACTACGATATTGCTTTGTTTTTTAGATTAATCTATTAAATGTGAGGTGGCTTTGGTGGCGTAGTTGGCAGTATGCTGAGCTTCTATGCCCAAGATTGCGGGTTCAAACCCGGCAGAAGTCGTCGGATTTTTTAAGAGCTTTAAAAATCCCTCAGTATGCCTTCCTTCAGAGGGGAAGTAAAGCCGGTGGGTCCATGTCATAGATTTATGACATGTAAAAGAACCTTCCACTATTTACAATTTTGTGAAGCTAAATTTGTAGGTTAGATTTGATTAGCACTTTATTATGTTCCAACGTTCGCCGTCAGGTGCCAGTTGCGGTGGCATCTAGTAGCCAAGTTCACATCTAAGTGCCGTTTTGGTAACAAAAGTAGGAACTACTTGAAATTGATCGTGTGCAGTCGCTTACCTGAATTACAGAAAACACACACTAATACAGCCATCACAATTAACACCGGTTATCAGACAGATTGTACACACACCCAAAGTACACATGACAGCTTTGTCGCAGACCCTAAACTGAGGAACCCACCAACCTCTTTCAAATGTGAGGCGCAGAATTGACGTGATTTATTTTCTCAATTTTTGGTACGGTATTAGATCGTTCAGTAATTAATGCTGTATTTCAAAATATATTTTTTTAAATAAGAGGTCCCTTTTTGCTTTCCACATCACAAATACTGTAACAGTCCCGCGGCGTAGTCATTAAATCATGCACCATGGCCGCAAGGGCAGCTGCAGCAAGTCCGGGGATCTAGGGTTGGAATCCCGGCACTGACAGGACCTATCTTGAGTGAAGATTTGCTCCGGATTTTTCCGCAACCTCTCCAGGAAAATGCCGGGATAGCAAGTCCTGGGTCGCCTACCTCATCCATGTCCCTAAACAGTTGCACCCACTACTACAGCCATCACATATTCACAGGTTATCACACACCCAACTACTCGGGGATTATGACCAAGATGTCTCATGCTCCTATAATGAATTAACAACAAATACCTTCATCTTTCTGTCTTTCTTTCTTTCTTTCTTTCTTTCTTTCTTTCTTTCTTTTCTCTCTCTCTCTTTTTATTCTTGTTATTCTTGTTTCCTTCCCTCCCTTCTGTAATAGCGTCAAGTTAACATTGGACACAGATGTGAGCTATGGGTGTTGCTCGTAAGGAAGAAGCTACCTATTATGGAAGTAGTGAACTGAATGCTACCCATTAGTGGCAGCGGTAATGTCTCGCAAGTGACGTCACCGCACCAAATGTCAGCCTGAGTGAGCACTTGTTAGTGTGGGAGAGGTAATTGATAGAAAGCACCTGGCGCCAAGGCCACTAGAAGATGCGCGAAGGTCACCCGGTGAATCCTGGTCCAGATCAGCTGCATATTGGTACTCGTACAAGGTCCTGAGGGATGCGCACGACAAGCATTAGTCAGCAGAGGGCTGGATACGTGCCTGACTTCTGCATGGGCTGATCCAAACGAATGTTCGTGGACTATCCTTACCGTCGATACATTGGAACACGACCATCTCGTGGTGTAGTGGCTAGCATTCTTGGCTGTCACCCCGGAGGTCCGGGTTTGATTCGTGACTCTGCCAAGATATTTAATCGTGAGGGCTGGGAACGTCGTGAGGCAAAACTGAGAAGAAGTGGGTTCGATTCCCATCTCAGCCATCTTGGGTTTTCCACATTTATTCCAGTCAAAGCTGGGATGGTCCATAACTTACGGCCACGGTCGCCCCTTCTCATTGCTCATCTAAATTACAAATACACGCACTAATACAGCCAAGACAATAACACAGATTATATCAGACAAATTTCACACACACCCATGTGCACGGGGCTATATGACCGCAATGTCACAAAGCCCCAAAATCAATTAACAACAACAAACATTGAAACACCATCTTCAAAGCAGCGTTTATTTCAAGAAAATGTATCCGACGGGAGAAGGGTTGTTTGTTAGATAATCAGGCGGGAGGTTGATTGGATTCTCAATAAGTAGGCTACTACCAGAGATCATGTGTGTACAAACCCACAAAAACTCAAAGTGGCACAGTAATGAGGCGTATTAGGCACGATGAGGAGTGAGGTAGTTTGTCATTGCTTTCCTCACTGAGTCAGATATACATAGCGTTGAGCCATTTTTCAGTGTTACCTTATTGACAATTGGAGGAAGACTGTTTGTGAATGGGATCGTCATTTCTCAGTCTTGCAACATTGTAGATATTGAAATAAAGTCTAGCAACAGTTACCACATTTTGTAAGATTTTGCCGTTCGTTTTGTTTTCGGAAGGCAGAGACCATTTATGGGTGTCATTGCGGGTTTGGTTGTGTCTTTTTGAGCAGTTTTGTCTTGTAAATTTGGATCTGATGATGCTCGCTTGACGAACGAAACATTTCATCCCGTACTTTTCTTCCTATTTTATAGTCCAACTAGTCTTGTTATCAGGAAGGTCAATATTTCTCTATTCGCATCCCGGAGGGTACTAATGCACTGCAAGCATATTCTGCAAACGATACTGAAATAGTACATTATGCAACGAGCCTATAATGGCAATACTTAAGACACGAGTATGTTTATACAACGAGTTTTATAATTTCCATACGTGTGTCTTAATTACCATTATAGGCGAGTTGCATACGACTGTTTATGTTCGACGATATAATTATTATAACTATTTTATGTTCGAACATAAATATTCATAAATATCTGTCGAGATTTCGCCAGTTTTATGTACTGAACAGAGCGCATGAGACGCAGAAAATGCCTTGTATTTGACCATGTCCTCCTCGATTACCCTACTATGACACTAGGCCACGCAGTGAAATTTAAATTAGAAGGCCGTGGAACTCAGCGCATCTAATTATCTAATTGGTCAAACAACTGTTTCTTGAGCTCTGATTGGTGGGAGAAACTGTTTCATAATGAACAAGTAGTTCCGTGAAGAACTATACAGCCTATTTTCATATATCCTACTTATGTTAATTGCCTCTATCTACATACAAAATTTCAGTTTGATTGCTGTAATAGATTCGTTGATAGTGAGAACCGATTAATTATTGCGGATGGTCGCCATGTTGGATTTTATATATGTAGGTCCTAGAGTTATGTACTGTAGCATGAAGATTATTGTGTACGTGTAGCATTCAAATTTCAATCGCATGATTAGGACACAAGACGTAACAAGGAGATTTTGAAATTTCGCACAGCTGCCATCTTGTGGTAATGGAAACAATTGAAATAAATTAGGTGCCAGTGGATTAAAATTCGTATAAGGATTTACTGTACCAAGTTTCACTGCACACGGATGGTTAAATTGCGAGAAACGTCCATGTGAATGTTTATACTTCTCGTCGCCGCCATGTTGGATTTGTGATCACTAGGTTATTTAAAGTCCTATAGGTGAACTTAAGTTCATAGCCCCTATGAACATAAGGAAATTCAGTTTGATTGCTATAATAGGTTCGTAGATATTCAGAGCCGTCTAAATATTTCGGATGGTTGCCATGTTGGATTGTTAAATGTATAGGCCATAGAGTCATGTACCATTTAAGGAGAATTATTGCGTAGGTTCATTATGCAAACTTTCACATCGATCGCATGATTACGACACAAGAAATAAAAATTTAATTTTAAAATTCGCAAAGCCGCCATCTTGAGGTTATGTAAACAATTGAACTAAATTAGATACCAGTAAATTACAATGTGTATAAACATTTCCTGTACCAGATTTCATTGCGTTTGGAACATTAAATCGTGAGAACGTTCTATTTAAAAATTTCAAATTCGCTTGGACGCCATGTTCGTTTTGTAGTTAACCGGTTTTTGAAAGTCTTATAGATGAACTTCCAGTAGTGCCCTTTATCTCAGTACAAAATTTCAGGGTGATACCGCTAATAGTTTCAGAGATATAGAATGCCGGTGAAATATTTCGCTCATCCGCCATTTTGTGGTTATGTAAACAATTGCACCATGTTAGATGTCGGTGCATCGCAATGTGTATAAACATATACTATACCAAGTTTTATTGCGTTTGGTTGGTTAAATCGCGAGGAACGTCTATTTAAAAGTCGCAAATTCGCGTGGCCGCCATGTTGGTTTTGTAGTTACCAGTTTTTCAAAAGTCACATATGTGAACTTCTAGTTGTTCCCTTTATCACTGTAAAAAAATCCAGGGTGGTATCGGGGATAGTTTCAGAGATATTGAATGCTGGTGAAATATTTCGCACAGCCGCCATGTTGGATTGGTGAGACGTAACAAAATTTGAAGGGCACGGTCGGGGTCACCCGAAATAGTGCTATGAACTTACCGATTTTCATTGAAATCGCTCTAGCCGTTTAGAAGTTATTAGGGGCACACAAACACACACACACACACACTCCTCACACACACACACACACACACACACACACGCACTCCACGGACAAAAGGTGATCTCATAAGCCTATTTTTTCATAATTGAAAATAGGCTAAAATAGTGTTATAATGAGCCTCATTATAGTACAGTTTTCTGACATATAGTCAGGGTCGAACATAAAAATGTTAATCGTTTGCGGGTTATGCTTGCAGTGCATTAGTATCATATAGGATGCAAGCAGAGAATTATCGACCTTCCTGACAACACGCGTTAGTTGGGCTGCATAAAATAACATTATTAGGTGCAGCTGATTCACCCGTGATAATATGTATTTTTTTAGGTTATTTTTTTTCTCATGTCCCATTAATTTGGATTATATTGTGTTGACCGACTGAAAAGCTGCATTATTAATTGCTTTTTTTACCAGAGTAAATTAAACTGAATTTATGAAATACAAAACGTTGTTTATACAGGGTGTAACTAAATGTGTGGGAAAGCTCCGAGGATTCGATAGAGGACCTGACAACAAGCAAAACATATGCTGTAAATATATGGTGTATGTGCGTTCGTCGCCGTGTTACAAACACTGTTTGTGGTGTGCGAAACACTGACAGCGGCACGATGCTAGTTGGTCATTTGTGGAGGGCACACAGGCCACTTGTAAGTTTCGTCACTATTCAAGTCCAATATAATGGATAGGGCGTTAAGGACCGACACCGTGGCCTGCTCGTTCTCCCGATCTTAATCAATTAGACTTCTACGTATGGGGTCATTTAAAGGCCATTGTTTATGCCACACCTATTCATAACGTGGACATGCTGCGTCAGCGAATAGAGCAAGGATGTCAGCAGACACGAGACACCGGCAATATGGGAGCGTGTGAGACAATCAATGATTCGGCGCATAGACGCCTGCATTAGAGCTCCTGGTAGCCATTTTGAACACCTTCAGTAGAGAACTGTAAGTAGCAACGTACAGTTTATCAATACAAATGACCAACCTGCACAGTGAAGCAGGAAACGAACGCACATACACCATATGTTTGCAGGACATGTTTTGCTTGTTGTCAGGTCCTCTATCGAATCCCTGGAGCTTTCCCTATATTTACTATCCTTCCAGCGAATTGTTGCCGGTGGCGGAAATCGGAACTAATGCGCTGCGCACAGCCACATGCCTGCGATAGACGTGCAGTTGTCGCCAGCGAAACCTCATCGCATGTCATTTGTGTGCATGATTCATGCTGAGTCGTGCGCTGTGCGGTGTGTTCTCATTGTATGACTGTACATGCTTTCCCCTCTTGCCCCGGAACCGCTCGCTGCAGCCATAACGAGGCGAGATGAGGTATTGTAAACACAACATTCTCGCTCCACGTCTAGCGCTAACAATTCCCTCGTAGGGTAGTAGTTCACCCTGTATGTCTATGAGATTTCTTGTGACATTCATTTTATTAAACAGCAATTAGTGATTCTGCCCCAACACTTGACGGAAAGTTTTCTCAAGGAAAGTAGAACAGGCCCCACTATCTGATGGCTGCTCACTGAACCATAGCAGCACACTATCACTATTGTTCTTATTGAGTAATCCAGAGCATACCTTTCCTCTTACAGTGCGATGTGACATGCTGCAGTGGTTTATGACTGACAGCGATGCTTATCCATTCTCCACGCCTACTGTTTAAGTGGCAAACAATCGAATTTAACCCTGGGTCAAGTCTTCAGGATGAGTCATTACAATTTCTTTAAACTTTGCCACATGGGTAAATGAGCAGTCTTAATTTTTGATGTGTAACATCTTTCCACTCGGTTGCTGGATATTTTTGTGGGAGTGATTTTGAAAAATGGGACGGAAGTGGATCGGAACGATCGAGGTGGCACCAGCTGGCACACTTCCGTTCGATCGAACGGAAGTGTAAGACGCACTGCCAACTCTATCGATCGATCCAGCTGGCAGTGGTAAGATCCAGCTGGCAGTGGTAAGAGGAACAATGAGCGCGCCGTGTCGGAAACTGATACCATGACGTACTCTCGGCCATGTGGAATGTATATGACATACTGAACGGTAAGCACTCATGCGAACTCTGGTGTCAAGTGATTGAAACAAAGCACATGGTACATGTTTGAAGTTTTCGTATCAGTATTTAAATGGTAATATGCCTTAATATCAAACATTGTAAGTAGTCGGCATTGCCGGTAATATGTTTCTGCACAATGGCTATTTAAACATTAACCCACATAACGGTAATGTAGTCATCAATATAATATAATCGTTGTGGTTATACGAGAATTGAGCAAGCCTTAATGAACTATTGCTGAATACATACTCTTTACTCACAAGAGGGCCTATTCATAAGGCATTTTAAACCCAATGTCACTCAGGAACATTATCGAAACAGCAAAATATAAATGAAACTTAATTCGGGATTGCAGTATTATTGGAACGTGGAAATAAGCCACCATCTTGTGCACAATATTTGCGTAGTCGAAACAGCCGTGGGGTTAGTGCCTATGACTATAAATCTAGAGATCTTGGGTTCGAATCCCGGACGGGGTAGATATTTTTGCTACCAGATTATAATTTTAAACGATATTTATCATATCAATATGACTCATTTTAACAGAATCCATATGAAATTACGTGTTGGTTTGTGAATGAAGAGGACCTGTTTATAAGGAATTGAAGGTTATGAGCGGTGTCGCGTCTATTAATCTAGTTGATCCATATCGTATTCTTTATTTATGCTATTGCTGGTGGAAGCTACAAATCATCTAATAAAATGAGTTCCGTATTGAACCCTTTATCCTCTGTTGGATAAATGATTCTATGTTTTATTTCTCCAGTTAATAAATATTTCAACCAGCATCATGAAAGTAGCCAGACGGAGATGAGGAAATTTCAAGCATTGGTTGGAGACAGCGGGGACATACCTGAAGCAGATTGACAATAGGCTAAATACTTTAGCTGTGAAAGGAAATAGCATAGCGATGTGTCAGAAGGACAGGTGTTGGCCGCCCCAAATAGAAGCGACGCGCAGTGAGACATGCTGCTGGTATGTTCATTGTAATATTCGCGCCTAGAAGAAATATGATGCAGTTACGTGAGTGGCTGATGAGCATGCTGGACACTCCCACGACGCCAAGATCTGCTATAAACCGCCAAATTACAGAAAATGTGAGAACCAATGAGAGAAGAATGCCTAGTTAACGCGGCAGGTCTAGCGTGGGCACGCTCGGCTAGCATTCACGCGGGAAATCGCCTAGACAAAATCTCTACGATCGATTCTAGGATTAATGAGCATATTCTTGACCTGTGCAATATTACGAGTTCAGTGATATTTATTTCATTCCTGTACCACGAATATTTCGAGAAATTTTTACATAAATTCCCCCCCCCCCCCATCGAGACCTAGGGCCAGTTCGTTTATAAGTGGCATGAAGAGCCAAGACATTGACTATTATTTTGTGTGTCGTGGACACAGGTTGTCTATTACTTGTGTGCGTCGAAGGACGTAAGACTATTACTGTGTTTGTCTGCGGACAGAACGACTTCTATTTTGCGTGTCTTGAGAACACAGAAATTATTGTAAAGTGTTAAATTCAGTGATAGATAGTCACAGTACTATATTTGTAGGGGCAGTATCGTCGATAATTCGCCAACGAACTGTGACAGGGAAAGTAGTACCTGAACAGCGAATTTAGTAGTCAGATATCAATTGTATAATAATCTAATTTTTGAAGCAGCGCCAGAGATGACATCGACGACTACAGAGGAAGTTTGGAATTCTCAACACTCCGTCCAGATGGCTGAGATGAGATAGAACCATTCAGTTGGGAAATGGCAGCTGACGTTCTTTGACGGGTGACTACAAGAGAGATGAGTACAAAATAATATTCTTTATTATTTGATAAATTAACTTATGGTTTATGGGACATATTTTTGTAAATACATTGCTTGTGTGATTAACGTAGTATATTTAGTTTTGGTCTGACACACTTTTGTATGGAAGCAGCTCGCACGTATGTAGTTAGTGGAAGGTTCTTGTTTTTGTGTTGTGTTAACTAACGTAGCTATGTGAACGGCCGTGTTTGCATATGTTACGCAATGCGGTTAAAAACGTCTCTCGGAGATCTGTTGTGTTTCAGAAGTAGGACTGAATTAATGTAATTATACAGTAGATTGGAGGGTAATTAAAATTGTTTAAGATTTATTATTGATCAGATTCAGTGTGACCATTGCCGTTGGAGCAATGTAATTTGTGACGAAGAGTAATCAGCTCTATCGTAGGTTTTAAATATTGTGTTTAATGTTTGCGAGCACCTATTCAGCAGACCTGTGTGAAAAGCGTCATGTCAGTCCCAGATGTGTGTATGTGTGTATTTTTGTGGTATTACAAGCGGGAATTTCAGCTGAGACTGATTTCTGTCAGCTTGGTACCCGGTCCATATTGTATCCTTGCGAGGGAAATTGTGGATATGTGATTATGTCTGACCATATGTTGAGTTGGATGAGATTTTTGTTGCTGTTGATTCCGTGAGCTAACGGAACAGCTGGTCGGCTATTTATATACACTGGAGTGGGACACGACAAGTATTGAGGAAAGAGGGAGATGTTTCACAAGGCTGTCTGAACGTGCAAGCATGGTCATTAGTGAGGAGTGCTCGTTGGCTCCCTAATTACTTGAATTACAGATAAGAACTGATCAATGGTAAAAATTGTTGAAATAAATGGGAGTTGCCTACGAATCACGATAATCTCCGAAGCGTTACCTTAACATGCAGTTTTGTTCACATAAAGTAATCTTAGCCGGTCAGGCTTTTGTTGTTGTTGGTTTATTCCAGGTTTATTTTCATTTCAGTGACCCGTGAGTCACGTGCAATGCTGTCTTTCCTTGTGTGTATTGAGCAATTGGCCAGTTGGTAGCTCATGTTGTTAAGTGCGTCATCGCGCTAATGAGGATCTCAGAGAGATTCCTGTAAATAATAGATTTAGTGTGTGTGTCAGCATTAGAGTTTTTAAGGGTTTTTATTAATGTCATGCCCGTATCCATAAACGTTGATTTACGTGATGATTGTTCGTGAGCACCGTGGCTGTTAACCCGTTGTAAACGAACGGTCATCCAAGTACTCATTTTCTCGTAGTTAGTCATCACGCGCACATAAAACTCAAATGCAAGGTAGTGGAACTAGGATCCACAATTTTATTATAAAGGGGGAGATCCGTCTGACTCCTCAAAGTGTTAGATATTCCTGTCAGGGAAAAATTCAGGGAGGATATTTTTTATTATTGTTTGTTTATTTTCTTTTATGCACAATTAGTTATTAAATCATGTTATTATCTTACGTCTTGTCTCCTTACTTTCTTAATTATAGTTTTAATCCTATGACCCTTGCCTCAGTAAAGCATGTTGTTTGGCGGACGTAAACATCACACTATGAACTGAGCGCGACCCCTTGATCAAGATTCTTGCATAAAACACTGCTATTCTGAAGGGTTCATAGGGATAAAACTGGCGCGGCCAAGCGTGGGGCCATTTACTGTGGTGTAACGGCGGAGATTACACATATCAATAGTGGCGTATTTGAGTAAAACTGACATGCCGCAAGCGCAGGCAGATATGACAGTATTTAATCACCGGGAAGTGATATTTTATTAAAAGTAATTGAGGCGAAGTGGATACCGCCAAATGTGTGAAAGATAAAGTAAAATCAGGAGTTTGCAAAGTAAAATACGGTTCACGTTTTTGTCTTTTAAATTAAAGTAATTAATATGTGATACCGGGCGCCCAATGATAAAGTTAAATCTAGATTTGTTTAGAAAGTCAAACTCATGGAAATATTAGGAGGCTGTAGCCTAAAATGACAATTAATACTTTGTTAATTAGTCAGTGTTAATATCAGATCAGGATAACAATTTAATGACTAAATATGTGCTTGGGTTTAAAATTAAATTGAGTAAAACTAGAACCACTCAGAGATGCAATTGACTAGTGGGAGTAAATGTAAAAATAAATGAACTGAGTTGGATAAAGAAAGTAAATGTGCATTGGATTTTATGTGTGTGTCAAAGGGCATTGCTTTATGCCATTTCCCTTATGTCTCATATAAAGTGTGTAATATGGCAACGGTGGAGCAGATCCAGGAGATCATTGAGAGTGCAGCTAGGAGAACACAGGCATTGTTGGACATTAAATTGGCGGAACAGAGTCAATCTATAAACACTAGTATGTTAGAACAAAGTGAAGCAATAAACAATACTATGTTAGAACAAAGTGAGTCTATAAACAAATTATCTGAGCAGAGTGAATCGCTAAAAACTAAACTGTTAGAACAAAGTGAATCGCTAAATACTAAACTAGCTGAACAAAGTGAATCATTGCGGACACAATTAAACAATAGTAGGCTAGAACAAAGTGAGTCTATAAACAAATTATCTGAGCAGAATGAATCGCTAAAAACTAAACTAGCTGAACAAAGTGAATCATTCCGGACACAATTAAATAACAGTAGAATTGAACAAAATGAATATCAGGCGGAACAAGCTAGGATATTAAAGAATGAAATTAATGACACTATCAATTCGCAGTTAGAGGCGCAAAATATTAAAAACACGAACCAATTAGCTTCGTTAACCACAGAAATGAAAGATCACACAAATCAACAGATGGTATTACTGGCCCTAGATGTTAGCAAAAATAATGAGAAACAATTAGAGCAGATTAAAGAAATGGAAGATATTTTTGATCAAAAACTTAGCATTCTGGATGAAACGGTGTTGGCTAAATTAGAGCAAATTGAAATAGCATGCACAATGAATACAAGCGAGGTCAAAATAGCTCAGGATAAGTTGGAAGGACGATTTAAGGGACACTGGGACTGAGTTTTCTAATTCCTGTAAATATTAAGGTACAGTCTTGATATTTTGTTTGCTGGTATTAAGCTGTAGTATAAACATGTGTGCCAAATTTGATCAATGTAGCTTTACTAGCTGCATAGAAATTAATTATTTTCCAATATTTATATGCAAATTATTCAAATATTCAAAATGTCAAGCGCGTCAAACTAATGTAGATAGCACAATTTATTTATATTTTTCTAGTTCCGCATTCTTATACAAATAAAATAGTGCATCGAATTTGAGATTGTATTGTTTACTATGAAGATATAATTTTTTTCCCCAATGAAGTTTATTTTTTGTAAAATTCTTGAAATTTGAAGGTTTGAATTTTTTTTACAGGCAAACCAGAACTCCAATCCAAAAAGTAATGCACACGTTTGTGGATAAAGTACTAAGGAACATGCATGTTAATTTACAAGAAAATTGCATTACATCAGTAACGCGTACTAGATTTTATACATCAGAAAATGTGAAACTGAGAAAACTGCATTTTTCTAAAAACATGCATATATTTTAATATTTCCATTCAACGTACCCATTAGAACTCTCCTGCAGCATAAGTAACACCTTCCTTCTTCTGTTTTGCAACCTCCTTCTTCATCTTTGTGACCTTAGTCTTCCGTCGAGTTGCTTTCTTCTTCTCAGAGGACGATCGCTGACTCTCATACTTCCTGCGAGCATCACGCCTAAGGACTGCCTGTTCAGTCACATAAGGAACTGAAGTTCTTTTGATGTCCGACTTCAAGTCTGTTGTAGCACTGCATCCCATATTAAATTCTGCTACAGCATTGCATACAGAAATTTCAAGTCTCTTTCTTGATATAAAAGTTTCTTTCGGACACTTCCTCCAAATGGTAGAATGTAGACACTCATTTTGATTCTGCGTGGCACCACGGACACATCGGAATAGTAATTCATTAGAGGCCAGCCTCTGA
The DNA here is from genome assembly GCA_946902985.2 of Meconema thalassinum. Lineage (NCBI taxonomy): Eukaryota > Metazoa > Arthropoda > Insecta > Orthoptera > Tettigoniidae > Meconema > Meconema thalassinum. Next base: position 253,638,893 of record OX336393.1, read on the forward strand.
TAAACAGGCATTATTTTACACACTAATGACTCCGAAAGCTTGACAGTCATTTTGTTATGACTCATAGGTACCTTACCTGTCGCTATACTTCTGTTGTAGAAGCACCAAGAATCGACGCCTTGGGGGCACTTCTTATGTTGGGGCTTACTGTCAGTGGACATGTAATGGTAGAGAGTGGCGTAGATAGCAGTTTTCATGTCTTCAACATTAGGTGTGTGTTGTACTATGGCATTCCTATAATAGCTGGTAAGCTTGGTAATCGTAGCATTAGTAAGCCCGCCTGACCTGCCACCCAACTGGACACCCTTTATTTTCCAATTCTGTACCATCTGTCGCAGACCTGTCCCCATTCTCTTTGAAATGTGATTCACGCATTCCTCCTTTTTCAGTACTGTGTTGCTGCCATACACATTTGTACTGACCAAATGGTTGAACGTTTTAGAATCACCATCAGAAAGGACAGTTGTATAACGCATCTGGCAGTCTGAAATGGAACGGTTCCATAAAATTCCAGCAGCAAACATTTCCATTGCAACAGAACTACCCTCATAATTCACCTGACACTCCCCACTCTTCTTATGACCTACATGCCACACATTAAATTCTGGGGACTCCGAACCAAGCTCAGCAGAAGTGATAACACACATAGGACAGTATTTGGATACCACCTCATAGTCTACGACTAGTCCTGTGAGAAGATCTATAGCTATCCCTATTCCATAAGCAGAAGTGAAGCCTCGCTTGTGCCAGGTCCCATCGTAGGAGATTGCAATGTCAATTACATCATTATCAGTAGGCCTACCTTCAGGGTTACAATCAAGTGTATCATATGCCCTACGTACCACCTTCCTAGACTGGGAGAGAGTAAGACATTTTAGAGTCTTAGATTCTGCAGCTAAAACTGTCATATGTCTTGTGAATGTTTTCGAATCCATACCCGACATTCCTAACGTGGCACAAAATTTCTCCATTCCCCGATGCCCTACACCTAAACTGAGACATGCATCGACACTCTTCCTATTGACATCAAATGGAGGCCTCTGTGTAATAGTGTCATCTTCTACTCGAGGGCTTGAATAAGTTTGAGTTGGACAAAAGCCACAGTGGGTACATTTGACACATAGCTTATGCGCTAAACCATGCCTTTCTCGTACTTGAACAGTTAATGATGTTTCCCCACACTCATTGCATTTTATATTCTTCACTAGTTCATACAAAGTGGAAGAATGCACCAGAAAATATTCATCACTTGTTGGATGTAAATTTGGCCTAGGCCTACTTTCAGAACCCAATTGTTCAAATAACCCTAACTTTTGTACACTCTTACAAATGTTATCTCTTGCATCAGCAGTGTTCTGAGAATTGGTGGGTGTGACAAGAGGTGAGATCACATGTTCATTACTAGTTTGTTCAGGAATAACAGCTCCCTTACCTGATGTTTTCCAACGAGCAGCAGCAAGTCTGAAAGCCTTGACAGTTTTCTTCTTGCTTTTGCATTTCGGCTTATGCCAGCGGGAAGTGACTGAATCCATTCTGTATACACTAAAAGTAATACACTCACAGAAAGCAATACAAATCGCCAGAAACTTCACAAACACAATAAATTTCGAAAACGTGCTAGCCTAGCCTCCAATATCTTGTTCATAAACAGAGGTTGACCATGCTTACACTTCTAAAGTCAACACAAATATCATATAAAGATAAATTATGCATCTACTGACATTCTATAAGCGACTAGGAACTCTCATGAAATTATAAAATACAATATAAATGCAAAATTTCATCATGTCGACCGTTTGAGATATTTATTTACTTATTTTCAAACATTGGAGGTATTTGTATAGCTTACGTAGTAAATAGTGTCAATATTCATCGGTAGATGGTAGCACAATGCAGAAACAGTAGACCAGAGGGAATTTCAAATCCGTATTCAAACAACTCCGATAAAAGAATGCATAAATGCGTGTACAGGATAATGTTCTGTAAGGAACCAAGAGAAAGGGGCGTTTAAATGGCAGTGCGGCCGGCATTTAAACGTCTCGCAGTGCCTCAAAAAAGGCGGAATGTGGAAAATGATACATCTAAATCATCCGTTATGGTCAGGGGTACAATAATATGTCAAAATCGAAAATTTGAATTTTTTAATAACATATGCTTAAAACTCAGTCCCAGTGTCCCTTAAGGAGATGGAGAAAAGCGGCAGGGTCATTCAACAACAATTATCAGCAGTAGATGAAAACATATCCGGCATAATTAAAGATATGGACCGTCTCGAGATAAAATCAGCGGAACAATGGACAAGCCTAAAATCGGAGCAAGAGCAATTTAAGAGTACATTAGACGAAAGGCTGAGTCAGATAGTAATCAGGATGACACTAAAAGCCAGATTGAAGGGCAAGTAAGCACGATTAAGGAACAAATAAGGAAAGATTGGAAGAAAATGAATATTGATTCTAAAGAGGAAAGATCCACCATTCTTAAAACAGTAGGCGAAAATCACACGCGTATTCAAGGTTTGGAGCAAGAGGTGAAAAATAAACTTAAAGAGCAGACGGACAGGATCATAAAAGCCGAACTTCGCTCATTAGAACAATCATCTATATTTAGAACGGGAACATTGAAAGACAAGCCGGATGACTCAAATAGTCCAGAGTCCAGCACAGCAGGAAGTCAGACTCAGACAGAGAGCCCATTAACAACAAACACGGAAGGGTTTCGTAAGAATGTCGATAGGAGCTCAACACCACAAGACGGTCATCAGCCCACACAACTTATTCAAGTAATTCGCTCAAATGACTACAAACCGCAGAAATACACGGAAAATTCAGGGGTGACACCTAAAGCCTTTATCAAAGAGATGGAAGACCATTTCAATGACACTGGGGTACCTGAAGCACGTAGATTGAGGATGATGGAGAGATTTTTATCAGGAAATGTCCTCATGTGGTTTTTAAGCTTCAAATATACATTTGGAAACATGTCAGATTTCAACTTAGCGTTTCTGCGCAAATATTGGTCGCCCGCAACACAACAGAGTCTAAGGATGGAGCTTTACTCTAGGAAGTACCAAACCACCCAGCAAACAAAATACTCAGATTTCTTTAACATGCAAATGTTAAAATTTCGTGACCTTGATTACCCATTAAATGAAGCAGATCTGGTGATGACTATAGCGAGACAAATGCCAGTCAACGTACAGCAAGAACTAGTCGCAGCGAACGTTAGTACGGCCCTACATGCAGAGCAGATACTACGGCAAATAGATGAGACTACATCTCATAGTCATTATAGAGGAGGAAGACAGCTGGAGTTAGTCAATACTACAGAGGTCATAAAACCAAAACAGGCAAACACCAAAACGCAGGGCACTAACACAAGCACTTCCACACCTAGGCGAAACCAGGAAGAAGGAGAAAGCAGACCAAATCAGCGTAACGAAAATCACTACAACAATAGGTCATACCAAGGTAACAATAGATACCAACAGAGAGGATATCAGCAATGGCGTGAAAATCGAAGGAATGACAGGCCTTATGGAAGATACGGTGATTACAATGCCAATCAACGATGGAAAGGAAGAAGAGATCAAAATCAAGGAGAGCCACGTAACTATCGAGATGACTGGGATGATAGGCACGCTCAATCGCAAAATTACTTAGAGGAGTTACACGCTAGTCAAGGTGGAGAGCTAGGAAGATGGGAAAAGGCCATTGGGAACATGAAGAATCCTGATACACATACTGAGGAAGCTGGAAGTCTACTGAGACAACAGGGATATCAAGGACATGAGCGACAGAAGGATGATGGGAGTCGCAATGGAGCTAAAAAAAATGTTAAATTTGGATAAAAGAGACAGGCTACAAACACAACAGTCGGAAGTTGAAGATGGATGGATAGTAGCGAACATACAAGAATGGATTGCTTTGCCAGAAGACTGCCTGGAGGAGACGGTGAAACCACGGAACGATGAAATTAGGCAGTTACCCATTATTTACGCAAGGATTGGTGGAATTAATATAAGATGTCTATTGGATACGGGGTCACAGATCAGTCTGGTATCGGAGGCCTTGGTTCGAGAGTTGGGACAGAGTCAGAATATTCCTGTAATTCCGGTACCACAGCTCAATGTGAGGGGTGTCATTCCTGAACGCACCGTCACTTGTAAACGTCAGGCATACTTAGAGCTGAACATATTGGAACACACTTTTGGGCAAACATTCATTATCATGGCAGAGATGAATTTCAATATAATTCTTGGTGCAAATTTTATTTGTGACTATCAAGCAGTGATAGATTTGCACCAGAATACTGTCAGTTTTAGAGAGTATGATCAACTGAAAAATGTGGGATTGCATATGGATGAAATCACTACCGGAAGAGATGTAAATTCTTGGGCATTGGAAGCAATATCGGAAGAGACGGAAGAGGAGGTACGAAAGGCAGAAGATAACATCATAGAAGGAGCTGTTGTGGAACTAGATGAGGAGAGTGAATCCCAGGAGATATGGTCTTTATTAACGGAAGGAGATAACAGCGATGCACAATTTGAAGAGTTACTACAGGAGCGGCTCATTGAACATTGCCCAGGGAAGATGAACGTGATACCGGATGCACTCAGCAGGAACCCAGAGCCTGATAATGAAGAAACAGCGATGGTACAACACTTGGAGTTAACACCGAAGGACCGGGAATTCTCGGAGGAGTTACGTGAGATACAGCGAGAACAGGAAGCGGAACCATGGATGATGCTTTTAATTCAATACTTCAGAAAGCAACTACCTACAGGAACACCTGCATTTCGAGAAGCGACAGCCAAAGAAGGAAGATATGTTTATGTCAACAATTTGCTGCACAAATGGGTAGATAATGACCACACCAAGTTACGCATATTAGTACCTGCATCGTTACAACGAGGATTGACATGGCATACGCACGAAAGTTACGGTCATGTGGGCGTAGATAAGTGCGAAGCGACTATAGGAGAGACATTTACATGGCCACGTATGAGAACAACTATATGTGACGTCATTACAACTTGTGATCTGTGTCAGAGGACAAAGCCCAATAATTATTTAATGAGGCAGTATCCCAGACCATTGCTACCTCAGAAACCATGTGAGCTTCTGGCACTCGACTGTTTCGGTCCAATCCCGAAGGGAAGGCGTGGTTGCCGTCATTTACTAGTGTGCATTGATGTATTTTCTAAATTCGTAGTACTATGCCCTATTCAGAAAACTACATCGAAGCAGGTACTCAGTCGCATTCGAAATAGAGTTATTCCAATCCTTGGAAAACCAGAGTTTATATTATCAGACCATGGCAGTTATTTCACAAGCGCCGAATTCAAGAAAGGTATGGAAGATATGGGTATAAAACACGTTTTAAGCAGTATCCGACATGCTCAAGCAAATCCAAGTGAAAGAGCAATTAAGTGTGTAACTTCATATTTGAGGATCTTCATTCCGAACGAACACCACAAATGGGTCGATAAAATTAAGGATGTAGAGACATGCATGAATTCTACCAGGCACGAGTCAACAGGACAAATCCCTATGGTCCTACACAAGAACGAGTATCCAGTAAGAACGTGGAAATGCATCATTAACTGTCCACAAGATCCAATGATAGCACCTGACTTGCGAATTGAGAGGACGAGAGCCTACATGAGAAAACAAGCAGACCGCAGATTACGGCGAGTAAGAAATAAGAGGTTTCACAGTGATCTTGAAATCAACCAGCTCGTTTTGGTGAAACGACCTGCTACATCGGACCCAGAAAAGAAAATCTTCAGTAAATTCTGAGAAAAGTTCATAGGACCCTATTCTATCGTAAGAAACCTTGGAAACAATGCTTACAGAGTGAAAGAATTGAGTACAGGAACAATGTCAGTCTACAACTCTGCCAACCTAAAAAAATATCGTCGAAGTGAGCCATGGGAGCGCCAAAATTAATGACGCAGTTTAAATCTATGGACGTCCTATTATCAACAAAGTGCACGAGGAGCAGTTGAGTACGGCACGTAAACGAGGAAGTAGTGTTGTTGTTGACAAACATTTACGAGACGAGCAGAGTGTTGCCGCAGGCATCAGAGCGTCATGCACGCAGACTGAGAGGGGAGATACGAGCAGGAAATGAAAACGAGTAAATGCCATTCAAGACAGGAGCGACTAGACCAAGTAATAGAAAAGGGGTGATTCTGAAATAAAACAATTTGGCCAACGGAAGTCTTTTAAAATTATCGACTTTATTCCTAAGTTCGAAATTTTGTGAGTGGGAGAGTTGTGAACCCTTTATCCTCTGTTGGATAAATGATTCTATGTTTTATTTCTCCAGTTAATAAATATTTCAACCAGCATCATGAAAGTAGCCAGACGGAGATGAGGAAATTTCAAGCATTGGTTGGAGACAGCGGGGACATACCTGAAGCAGATTGACAATAGGCTAAATACTTTAGCTGTGAAAGGAAATAGCATAGCGATGTGTCAGAAGGACAGGTGTTGGCCGCCCCAAATAGAAGCGAGGCGCAGTGAGACATGCTGCTGGTATGTTCATTGTAATATTCGCGCCTAGAAGAAATATGATGCAGTTACGTGAGTGGCTGATGAGCATGCTGGACACTCCCACGACGCCAAGATCTGCTATAAACCGCCAAATTACAGAAAATGTGAGAACCAATGAGAGAAGAATGCCTAGTTAACGCGGCAGGTCTAGCGTGGGCACGCTCGGCTAGCATTCACGCGGGAAATCGCCTAGACAAAATCTCTACGATCGATTCTAGGATTAATGAGCATATTCTTGACCTGTGCAATATTACGAGTTCAGTGATATTTATTTCATTCCTGTACCACGAATATTTCGAGAAATTTTTACATAAATCCCCCCCCCCCCATCGAGACCTAGGGCCAGTTCGTTTATAAGTGGCATGAAGAGCCAAGACATTGACTATTATTTTGTGTGTCGTGGACACAGGTTGTCTATTACTTGTGTGCGTCGAAGGACGTAAGACTATTACTGTGTTTGTCTGCGGACAGAACGACTTCTATTTTGCGTGTCTTGAGAACACAGAAATTATTGTAAAGTGTTAAATTCAGTGATAGATAGTCACAGTACTATATTTGTAGGGGCAGTATCGTCGATAATTCGCCAACGAACTGTGACAGGGAAAGTAGTACCTGAACAGCGAATTTAGTAGTCAGATATCAATTGTATAATAATCTAATTTTTGAAGCAGCGCCAGAGATGACATCGACGACTACAGAGGAAGTTTGGAATTCTCAACACTCCGTCCAGATGGCTGAGATGAGATAGAACCATTCAGTTGGGAAATGGCAGCTGACGTTCTTTGACGGGTGACTACAAGAGAGATGAGTACAAAATAATATTCTTTATTATTTGATAAATTAACTTATGGTTTATGGGACATATTTTTGTAAATACATTGCTTGTGTGATTAACGTAGTATATTTAGTTTTGGTCTGACACACTTTTGTATGGAAGCAGCTCGCACGTATGTAGTTAGTGGAAGGTTCTTGTTTTTGTGTTGTGTTAACTAACGTAGCTATGTGAACGGCCGTGTTTGCATATGTTACGCAATGCGGTTAAAAACGTCTCTCGGAGATCTGTTGTGTTTCAGAAGTAGGACTGAATTAATGTAATTATACAGTAGATTGGAGGGTAATTAAAATTGTTTAAGATTTATTATTGATCAGATTCAGTGTGACCATTGCCGTTGGAGCAATGTAATTTGTGACGAAGAGTAATCAGCTCTATCGTAGGTTTTAAATATTGTGTTTAATGTTTGCGAGCACCTATTCAGCAGACCTGTGTGAAAAGCGTCATGTCAGTCCCAGATGTGTGTATGTGTGTATTTTTGTGGTATTACAAGCGGGAATTTCAGCTGAGACTGATTTCTGTCAGCTTGGTACCCGGTCCATATTGTATCCTTGCGAGGGAAATTGTGGATATGTGATTATGTCTGACCATATGTTGAGTTGGATGAGATTTTTGTTGCTGTTGATTCCGTGAGCTAACGGAACAGCTGGTCGGCTATTTATATACACTGGAGTGGGACACGACAAGTATTGAGGAAAGGGGGAGATGTTTCACAAGGCTGTCTGAACGTGCAAGCATGGTCATTAGTGAGGAGTGCTCGTTGGCTCCCTAATTACTTGAATTACAGATAAGAACTGATCAATGGTAAAAATTGTTGAAATAAATGGGAGTTGCCTACGAATCACGATAATCTCCGAAGCGTTACCTTAACATGCAGTTTTGTTCACATAAAGTAATCTTAGCCGGTCAGGCTTTTGTTGTTGTTGGATTATTCCAGGTTTATTTTCATTTCAGTGACCCGTGAGTCACGTGCAATGCTGTCTTTCCTTGTGTGTATTGAGCAATTGGCCAGTTGGTAGCTCATGTCGTTAAGTGCGTCATCGCGCTAATGAGGATCTCAGAGAGATTCCTGTAAATAATAGATTTAGTGTGTGTGTCAGCATTAGAGTTTTTAAGGGTTTTTATTAATGTCATGCCCATATCCATAAACGTTGATTTACGTGATGATTGTTCGTGAGCACCGTGGCTGTTAACCCGTTGTAAACGAACGGTCATCCAAGTACTCATTTTCTCGTAGTTAGTCATCACGCGCACATAAAACTCAAATGCAAGGTAGTGGAACTAGGATCCACAATTTTATTATAAAGGGGGAGATCCGTCTGACTCCTCAAAGTGTTAGATATTCCTGTCAGGGAAAAATTCAGGGAGGATATTTTTTATTATTGTTTGTTTATTTTCTTTTATGCACAATTAGTTATTAAATCATGTTATTATCTTACGTCTTGTCTCCTTACTTTCTAAATTATAGTTTTAATCCTATGACCCTTGCCGCAGTAAAGCATGTTGTTTGGCGGACGTAAACATCACACTATGAACTGAGCGCGACCCCTTGATCAAGATTCTTGCATAAAACACTGCTATTCTGAAGGGTTCAGTATTATGAACTACAATATCTGTGAAACACTCCCTTTTACAATAGATTAATATTTGTGCCAATAATAGTATAAAATACCGGTGTATCAACAATTTCACGTGAGATTTCTTCTATGTCAGATGTTACACATCATATTCGACTACTGTAAGGCTCGTAAGTTTTATTATTATATTAGCAACCCGCCCCAGCTTCGCCCGGTAACAGTTATGAATGCATTGCGTCATAAACGCTTCTTTTTCGATGTAAATGAACTATATCCGTTTTACGTCTCGGCATGATGGGTTAAAATCACTGACTGGACTATTAAGTACCGTGTATTATCATGGAGATGCATAACAAATTCTTGCCAGACGTAAATTAAGAATGGCGAGGTGCATGAAACACAAATCCCCCTTCCTTCCAATCTTAACTTGACTGTGTATTTTGCGGAACGAAAAGTTCACAGGGGAAATGAAGAAAAGTCAAGTTGCACTTCCAGGGAAACTCCACACGCAACCACTCTTCTCTGAAGTCTTAACTCAACATGACTCGACAGTTTGCTGCTGGCTGTATCTGGGGTGATAGGCTCGCCCGCTAGCTAGGCTGTAACTGAGGTGATAGGCTCGCCCCTAGCTAGCTCGTAAGCTGTCGCCTCAGTAATTGAATGGAGATTGTTGGAAGAAACGAAAACGTAAAAACACTTACAGTGGGCGGTGTATTGAAGATAGAGATATGCTCTCGCGGACTTATTTGTAGAACTTTTCATGCTGAACATTCTTACTGTCATAGTATATTGTTATTTTTAACGGTTTGCCCAGCGTAAGTTTAAAAAGCGCACGGACGCCAGCTTTATTTCAACCTTTACACTGAAATCGTTACTGCTTGGCTTCCTCTTATCATAAATAAATTATTTTCTACAGAAACCTTCGTCGAGATATCCTTTACAGTATGGTGAAAACCGCATCAAAATCCATCCAGTGGTTCTCGAGATTGCCCGTGACATCCAAGAATCGGGGACTTTGTTTTATACTAACTGTAAGTAGAGATAATTATTAATAATATTATTATTATTATCAGGGCTAGGTTTAACATGTAGTAAAAAAAAGATACGAGCCTTACAGTAGTCGAATATGATGTGTAACATCTGACATGTTATCCTACTCGTATACTTCACAGCTTGGACATTCTTAAAATGCTAATTTACACTCCATTTTCATACTGGTACTATGATGAATGTATAGATTGAATTAGAGATATGCTACTGTCACATTTGTGGCGCAGCGGTCAAGCTGTTAGTCTCTCACCAAGGTAGACCGGGTTTGATTCCCGGTCAATACATGTGAGATTTTCGAATTGAAATGCCATGTCCTGTGGTTCGCATTCCACGTAAAAGGGAGGTACCGTTGATCATGATCGTGAGATTAACGAACACGCAAAACTACAAGCTTCCTTCCTTCCTTTTACATTAATAATTCATAATAACAAAGTGACACACAACGTCGACAGTACTCTCAAATACTGTGAGCACCTTCCTCAGTAACTATAACATTCATTATTCTCAAGGCTCTCATACAGTTCGTCGTAAACAACCAAAACATGGCTTCCTACAATCATGAAATGACCTAGTCTCACATATGACGAAAATACAGCTTTTATTCCACTCATTTAACAACATTCTGTTATGCATTTAATATTTGACTACTCACCCACAGCTTGACAATAATGCCGCTTACTTAAATGTCATTTGTCGTCTTTGTCCTACCCCATGCGATATTCAACCTTGAACGTGAAGCTTCATAAACTGCTCAATGACAAATGAAAGTCGGTGAAACATTTGCCACTGTGCTCGTCAAACCAGTGCCTGCTAAATGCACTGCCTACTGTATTGCCATAACATTCTCGCGCTACAGAGCGCACACTGCCTTGTTTCCAACACACACATTTTCAATTGTGCAACCAGCTGGCAGTGTGTCTTCAATTCCGTCCGATCCACTTCCGTTCGATCCACTTCCGCCCGATTCACTTCCGTCCCCAATTTTCAAAATCATTCCCACAAAACTATCCAGCAACTGAGCGGAAAGATGTTACACATCAAAAGTGCCAAAATATGTACTTATGCAGGGTCTCCCAGGTAAAGTCAGACCGTCAGGCGGCGTCTTCACTCCCCGTTACAGCAGGTGCCCCAGCCGAGCATATATCGCGACCTCGGCCGGGCTTGTGTCACGTATTTACAATCTTACTTACAGTTCTTACTGAAACTGAGCTACCGTAGATAATTCTAGCGTACGAAACAATACCATGTTACCGAATAACAATTTCAACGCCAAAACGAAAGTTGGCATTGTTGTCTTTAAATGCCACCAGTTTCTCTTACAGGCTGTATTGTAGCTGTGTTCTTGCCAGTCTGAATCGCAAGCCACTAACCTTTCATCAACGAGGGTATGAAGTGTCAGCACACACATAAGAAGGTATCATAAACAACAGCTTCCTGCAAGATATTATTAAAGACGCACATATATTTATTTATTTATTTATTTGGAGCCTAGATGACCTCACGTCACCAGTTCAAGGTTTTAAACATGGCAGAACTTACTCGCGTCAGCCAGAATGTGGTTACCAGATACAATGGCTGTATAACCCGGGAAGGACGACACATCCAGCATCTTTTATGAGGTAATGCTTCATATAAGATGATATACGCGTATCAAAAGCCCGGCCGAGGCCACGACATAAGCTGTCCGCAGCGGAGAGTGAAAACGCCACCTGACGGTCTCACTTTACCTGGGAGACCCTGCATATGTGGATACATTTTGAAAAATATCGACAATAAAAGTAACAAATGCCAAAATATGTACATATACAGCATATGTGAATATATTTTGAAAAATATGGACAATAACATTGATTTACCCACTAAACACTACCTTTTGTTACCTTTAGAGCCTACAAAACTACATTTTAAAAAATGGGTTCATAAATTAAATTATTCAATTTTCTTTTTCAATTCACTTACTTTTCATTTCTAATTAATTAATTCATTCATTATTTCTGCTGTCATAAGTGTTGTTTTTAAGTTCCCAACTTGAAGCTTCTCCTGTTGTCTCGCAAAAGTGATTTGTATTGACTGAAGCTTCGCTCTACCGTACAGGAGTTGGTTGGTGCATATTTAAAATTCACTTTATCAGCAGGAGATATATAAGATTTCAGTTTTACATTACACATTTCCTTAAAACTTTGAATCCTTGAAAACTTACACATATCAACGTCCAGGTATGTGTTTTATAAGCACACGTACCTGATTCAAAGGGATGCTTCTTATTGTTACAACTACGTACTTTAAAAATCTCTCTTTGCTAAAAAACAATGTATGTACTGTACATAACTGTAAACTTGTCATCTGTTGCCATATTTTCTGTCACTGAAAATGACAATTCTATATATTTTTATTCCGTAGGACAAAAGATACACAAATATTGCATACAAATCACTAAACATGGACAAATATTTATTTTATTCGTAAATATGTGCCAATGTCAGAAACATGGAACAATATGTAAAACAAATTTGTTTAATTTGAATAAGGACAATATAATCATCATCTTGTACAGTTTCCAGCCCCAGGCTGGGTCTGTTCGGAACATAAGCCTCGCCACTTAGTCCTTTCTTCCCACCACCTCTCCGCTGTCACTCTGGTCCAGTCCTCGCCTCTCCTTTTGACACATTTCTCCACTCCTTTCAGCCATCTATCTCTTGGTCTTCCCCTTGGTCGTTTCTTCTGCATCTGCATCTCACGTATCCTCTTGGGAATCTTCTACTCTTCCATTCTCTGTAAGTGTCCATACCACCTCAGTCTTGATGTCTCAATCCTACCTTGCAAGGGCTCCTCTTTCACTATTTCCCTGACCTTTTCATTCCTCACCCTGTCTCTCCTTGTTACTCCGATCCAACATAATCGATTGCGATAAATTAAAATTTATGCCTGTGTAATAAAGAATTATGTAAATTCACATATATTCTAGCCCTGATTTTTTACATCGTTATGCCCTATTCAGGAGCACGATTAAACCAGCTTAGCTGATGTGTTGGCCTTCTTTTCCTCCCCAAATCTCTTCATCCTCTCACTGAGCTTCTTCCTTCGTTCTTCTGTACACTTTGGGGGTTGGGTTTGTCTCCAAATCGGTAACCGTCAATTTTGGTTCTGAATTTACATCTGTCCCGTACTCTGCCCAATTCTAGGAATGGGTATTCCAAGATTCAGACACCTAGGTATCAAGGGAAAGGCTACAGCCGCTTTTGAAAGTTGAGATATTTGAATATCGCGCTCCTTTCCTTCTAGATTGAAATGGAAACTTTATGCAGCCAAGAAGATGTTAAGTGACGTGGCAAATAGTAGCAGAGGTCGAGACTATTTGGTGATTAAATAGTTAGCCATGGAGTAGAGACTTGATACTTGGATCAGATTCCTGGCACGGCCAAATGAAAGAGGATGCACTTAGTCTCAAGTGAATCAGACCAGAGACACCGAAGATATGAGGATTTACAGATTTCAGCGTGATCCAGCGTGGAGCCGACCGTTTTGTATAAAAGCCGCTCGGCCCAAGCATAAGCAGCTCACTTCAAACCAAGCTCTTGTAGGACAAGGTGCTGCTGCTACGTCGAGCCAAGGCACATGGTTGCCGAATCTACGCAGAAGATATCTTTGAATTGTGATAGTCACAAAAGTGCTACGATACGTGGGGAACGTAGTAAGTTTCCGGTAGAGGGAATCACTAAGGTGATTGTTATTTTCTACGGACATTGGTGAAACACTTTGTTTCTATATGGACATATGCTAGACTTTGTCTAGATATTATTCTGTCACAGTCCAGTAACAATAATTCAATACTTGGATGTTTTAATCCAACTTGTCAGTTTCACAAATTGTAACTTAATAACCACTCAGTTCTTTCAGTATATTGAAGGCCAGTCTATCACGGTGCTGTTCATTAGCCGACAAAGGGAAACTATATGTTGCTTCGCGCATGATAGATGGTGTGAAGCCATGCCCAGGGAACGATCTTCAGAACAACCGTTGATTGTTTTAGACTATCAGTGTTTTCCTGTACTGAAAAGATTACCGTGAGTTATGTTACAACTGACGCTTTTGAGAAGAGATCATTTGGATCTGACCCCATTTAAGCAAACTGCTATGGATTTAATTGAAGTCAATATTAAAATGGATCAGCAGTACTTCGAACTTCAAGAAATATTTCCACTATGTCGTGCTAGACAGATTGTGGGTATATAATTGCGGCCGATACAAGGATTAGACGTGCGTGTCCAGTAGGGCATGTATCTGGATAAATCTGGTACAGACCAGGTTCACTACGCTTCAAGACCAACGAGAAATGTAAGCCACATTTGACTTTTATATTATGCCTAGTTAATTGGAACAAACTCGTTTTCTGCAGATGACCAACACATTTATTTTTCTTCGTATTTAAATCTTGCATTGATTTACGCAAGACACATTAGGGTTATTCTGAGTATTTTCAGCACTCAGAACAGTTTAGGATCGATGACCGAGCATACCGAGCATTTATTTGAATGTTCATTTTGTTTGAGAATCACGGTAATCAGCCGATATAACTGTAGAAGTTAATATTTATTTTTGTTGAGGAATGGATATTTTATCCATATTCAAAGAGTCGAACATGTGGTTTTTCACATAAGGAAATAATAATTAAACATATTTAAGGAAATAATAACAATAATAATCCAATAATAATAATAGTAATTTTCATAATTTTTCTAAATAATTCTTGGATCTTACATTTTCTAATAATCACATTCATTGAGAGAGAGCTTAAGGATTAGTTTAATCATTCCTAGTTTGGAACAGGTGATTTTCCGAAAGCTAGTGGATAGCACAAGCCCGTATTCCACCAACATTATAGTTCTGGTTGAACAGTTAATATTTGCATTGAGCAAAGTATATTTTTCAGATAACACGGAAAGGCATGACACAGGAAGCCAATGATATTTGTATCAATTAGGATTTTTTTTTATGTTTATATAAAATCATGACGTAGGTACACATTCGAAAGTGAAATAGAGAATATCACAAGCGTGGTAACTTCACGGTTTGAACTGAATGGTAAAATAAAATAAACTTTTAAGTTTATAGCTCTTCCAGTTTTGATAGCAAGCAGAGGCTTGATTTATTGTATAAATTTTGGGAAGAAAATTTATGTGTGTAGAGTAGTTGAAATGCCATTCCCAGGTGCGCATGTGTAAGTCGCAGGAATGAGGAGTTTTTTTTGGAGCATCAATCAAATAGCAGGTTCGATGGCTCAGGTTTATAGGAGGAGTATTGGAACCACACATTTCGTCGAATGAATGACCAAACCACCAGTAATTATTTCAAACTTGTTTACGTATTCCATTAATACTTTGGATTTGCTAGAACCCGGTTTTGTCATGATAACATTTTATTCTTCTTCAGAGAAAGACCTTTGCCGTTGTTATTGGGATATTGTGTTCTTACACAAATAATTGAATGGGCCACTGCCAATTGGCAACTCAAACTAACACTTGGGGCGCTGCGGTCGGTCTGGATAAGTAGGGTAAAAATACTCAATAACACGCGTTTGATATGGAACACTTTTTATTTTTCGGTTATAATCAGTAAATGTGGTCCCTAAGATAATGACAGTGTTATTTTCAATTGCATATATGTATAAATGTGCGATACACGTGATCTAATTTGTGTGTTCCACTGGATTTTATGTGTCAATTGCATTATTATCAAGCATCGGTTGTCTGTTGGTATTTGTTTTTGTGCAGTTCGGGTCATGGCACTGTTACGTTTAAAAGCTATATTGAGTTTGCTCACTGTACCATAGACTCTAGAAATTATTTGTTGCTTGGTAGGGCGAAGGGATGAGTTTAACTTGTATTAAAACTCGGGGTAGACATGAATTGCTTGATTTGGATGGTAGGTATTAATTAACCCTGCGAAGTCAAAATTAGGCCTATATCACTCGTAGTGGAATTGCTCAGATATCGCAGAGCGAGGTGATGGCGGTTGGTAGGGTTATTGGAAATGAACTAGGGAGCGGAGGATACCTGACTGATGAAGCTTGGCTGTCTTGGTACGGCTTGGTTCAGCGAGACTGTGCTTGGCTGTCTAGGTGCGGCTTGGATCGGCGTAAGTGAACAACCCGTCCTGTCGTCAGTGAGTGTAGTGGTGAGTGGTTCAACCCGCTCTTGTTGCCCATATTTATTTGGTAGGCCTATCGTCACCTTTCGGCTATTGCTATTTGCATCTTTTGGAATGTGATGAAAACGTATATCCGCAGCCCTCTTATACATCGACTTACAGCCGTAAACTGAGCAATATACTTTGCTTTTACTCATTTTGCACTCTTTTCAACGAGTAAAACTTATAACTTATGTATAAACACGAAGAATTTACCACGATCTGCTCACCAATACAAGAAACCATATACAAACAGTCACCACGTAACAAATGTACCCTACTTCGTAAGTTTCTCATTTTTACCGCTAGATGTCATATCAGATAGCTGGAGTTGCCAATTGAAAAAATAATTCTGTATCCATGAATTACTTAAAGGATGTTTTCAATCCTATTGTCATGAACTAAATGAATTTATTATAAAGCTACAATTCTTATTTCCGCATTCTGTTCAAGAATTGCAAGTTGTGAAAGTTACTAAAATAGCAACAAATATAAATATTTTTCTTAATAATAATTCCAAGTGGAAAATCGAATAGTTGAATGGTTCAACAATTTTTTTCGATCCAGTTGATGATTCAGAAATCATATTTCTTTGGAATTTGAAGTTCATAATCGAGTCACTTCTCGAAATGTTTAATTTTGGAAGAATAATAAATTTTGTTGTGCTTCGCACAGTTCTTCGATGCTATGCTCAAGGGTCAAATACTTTTCAGATGTTGTTATTAATATGTGTACATAATTAGTGTTGGGTCAAAGATAATATTTTTGACAATATTTTTGAAACTGGAAAAATAAGTGGAAGTTAAAGAATTCTATAAACAATTATAAACAGTGAGAATTTCTACGAGTGTTAATATCATGTTAAAAATTCAACCAGTGAACTACAATATTTCCAGTAAAGACAATTTAATTTGAACTGGATTTCATCGTAAATAATTGATATAATTTTGGAACACAGTCTACAGGACTGATAATCAGACTTGTGTCTCCAAAGACAATTGTTCAATGTGTTGGAAAATTTCTGTACTTTGTGTAAATAGTAGTGTGTGCCGTCGCACTGGAATGATGTTACCTTGAGCATCATTTTGCAGTCAATTTTAAAATTTAGAATAAAATGAGATAATTTTACATGTTGTGTTATGCCCAGTTGAATCTCCTTCTATCCTTATTGTTGCATTGAGCCAAAAATCAGTAAAGCATTTTTTTATTTGATGTCGTTTTTTTGCGATTAGCTTTAACCCATCTGGCGCCCCGGGATATTTTGACTCTCGTGCTGACTGATTCTTGGTAAAATGCATATGTGGTCGTGCGGACTCCGGTCTAAACGGGCACAGTACAGTGTCTTCTGAGATGTTGAATTCCTGGAGATCTGTTTCAATTTAACGAATCTTAGTTAATAATAATAATTAATAATAATAATACAAATGTTCATTTTCATTTCAGACAGTTTTGCCTCTCAGCGTCCAGTCTAGTCTTCAAGTCTCTATTTTGCAAACAAGTCGCCTGCACGATTCCCTATGAGCAGTTAGCACTGCGGCTTCCTCTCCTCTCCTTATCCTGTTTCTCAATGACTCGCTGCGTGGCTGAGGGGTGACGTTCTCGCCTGCTGTTCCCAAGGTTGCAGGATCGAATCCTGGCGCAGTCAGCATTTAAGGGTACGCAAATGTGGGGAGCCGTGTCAGTAGATTTAATGGCACGTTAAAGACCCCCTTAGGGGCAAAATTCCGGCACTCCAGCCACATTAGTTTAAAGGGACGTATAACCAATAACATCTTTCTTCTTCTTTCTTCAATACGGCCAACTAGGGACCACGTCAGTTCAACTGTCTCTTCTTCCGAGCTCTAACTACCGCCCAGTGTTCCCGCATTCGTTTTCGGTGTTGTTCTTTTCTCTCTTGGGACCAAGCCTTCCCTGTCTTCAGCTTCGGCTTTTCCTGAAAACCTTTGTGCGTACGTAGTTTTTCCTGAAGTGGAACACGCTCCTGGATATCTTTAGGGGAAATTTCCATTTCACGTAGATCTTTCTCAACTTCCGTAAACCATGCCCCTTTGGTTTTCTTATCTTGGAAGTACGTCAATATCCGTTTTGATATCCTGCCTGGGCTCATTCGTGTCACGTGGCTATTAAAGGCAATCCTTCTTTTTCGAATCGTGTCACTGATCTTCTCCACGTGCTTGTACAATTCGTGGTTGTGACGCCTTCTGTACTCGCTGTTCTCTTTGATGGGATCCATGATTTTCCTCAAAATCTTCCTTTCTTTAGCCTCTAGTTTTTCCATCAGACCTCTCTTGTTCATTATTAGAGTCTCAGCCACATACAGAGCCTCTGGTCGAATAACAGTTCAGTAATGTCTAATTTTGGCGTTTAAGGATATCGATCTCTTATTGTAGATGTCTTTATTATTATTATTATTATTATTATTATTATTATTATTATTATTATTATTATTATTATGGTTCAACACGGAATCAATCCATCGCCCCCTAGATATATCTCTGCTTGTCTTATTCTCTACATCCAAACTCATTAACCTCTTAGGTAATCTCTCCTCCCCCATTCTCTTTACATGAGCCCACCATCTGAGTCGACTCATACAAATAACTCCATCTAACGTGTTCATTTCTAACGCAGCCTTTATCTCTTCTTCACGAGCACATTCCTGCCATTGCTCCCATCCATTTGTCCCATCAATCATTCGTGCTACCCTCATATCGGTTACCTCTAGCTTATTTACCAGATGTCCTGAATCAACCCGGCTCTCACTTCCATAGAGCAAAGGTCGGTCTAAATACAGCCAAGAAGTTGATTGTAATTTGCACTTATGATACGTGTCATACCGTGAATTATTAGTTTGAAATTAAACAGTGATGTAGTCGCTTCTAATCAAAGCACTGAACAAGTAGTTACGTGAAGAACTCAATAGCCTATTTTCATATATCCTACTTATATTAATGGCCTCTATCAACATACAAAATTTCAGTTTGATTGTTGTAATACCTTCGTAGATATTGAGAACCGTCTAAATATTTCGGATGGTCCTCATGTTGGATTTCTATATATGTTGGCCATGTACTATTAGATGAAGACTAATGCGAAGGTTTACTATCCAAACTTCAATCGCATGATTAGGACACAAGAAATAAAATCGAGATTATAAAATTTCGCAGTCACCATAATAGGGTTATGAAAACATTTGAAATAAATTAGAAGTCAGTGAATCAAAATTTGCATAAGCATTTACCGTACCAAGTGTCACTTTACTCGAATGGTCAAATCGTGAGAAACGTCTATTTAAATATTTAAATTTCGCGCCACCGCCATGTTGGATTTGTGACCACCAGGTTATTGAAAGTTCCAAAGGTGAACTTATGTTAATGGCCTTCACCAACATACAAAATTTCAGGTTGACTGCTGTCATAGATCAGTAGATATTGAGAACCGTCTAAATATTTCGGATGGTCGCCATGCTGGATTCTTATATATGTAGGCCATAGAGTTATGTACTACTAGCAGAAGTACCCGTTCTTCGAACGGTGTTCGTAGTTAACACCAGACATTATCAATTGAGCTACTGTGCAATGGTTAGTGGTTTGTCATTCCATCAAGTTTATCAGAACGAAGTTAGTTTATTGGGAATATCACACACACTGTTAATTTAAGGCCCTTAAAATGTAGTTTTCGGAGACCCTTTATAGATTCCCGAATTATCAGTCTCACATTGAGAAGCGCAACATATGCTTTGGTCGTACTTGTAGGATAATTTTTATAATTCGCATATTTTAGCATATATTGAGAAGTTGTTCTCTATATCCACCCTTCTACTGTATGAAAAGTACGATGAAGAGTTTTATAAATGATTGGTGTATTGACTCTCATGGTTACCATACCTAATTTTAAGATGCACCAAGCATCCGAACACGAGGCATAGGCGTACATAAAGATACACAGAAAGACAGACAGACAATTCTATTGTCTACAACATATTACCCAGATATCCAAATATGGGTATATCTACCACACAGTATCAAATAAAATCATCCTTATGATGAACCCGTATGTCGACAAAAAAAAAAATTAGTTAAAATGTGCTCTCTGACTAAATTCACCTAACGTGTACTTCCTGACGTGAAATACAATTTGAAAGTCTTGTAGACGAAACGCAATACACGTCACATAAAAACTGACTCTCTACGTTGTGCTAGGTGCCCATACACAGGAAAACCCCTTTCATAAATTATAAAGGCTTGTGGTGCATGAAAATTCAGGTTCTCTAGACTCAAATTGCCCAAATTCCTAAAAGCCGCAAAAAATGCTAGTTCAATTCAGGAATTTTTGAAAATTATGTTGCTGTTTGGAGATATAATAGACCTTCTGTACTATATGTCGAACGTGAAAATTGCATGAAAAAATTCTAGGTTACCCCTTCACCCACTTAATTGCATTGATGCATTATACGGTCTACGTTAGTTCCGTGATAACCTTATAGCCATTTGCAAACTTTCACAGAAATGTAATAAATGGAGTGTCATTGCTTCTTACAGAAATAGATGAAAAGTTGTATGCCACCCCATGAGATAATGTTCTCATGGTTAACGATTTGCATTCCTTCATTAGTTTGTTAAATTAAATTAAATTAGTTTTCTGGAAATATTTCACAAACTGTTGGATTTAGAGCCTTATAATGTAGTTTTCGAGGACCCTTTAGGGCCCCCGAGTTTTGTTGCTAGCACCGAGGGGCTTTGTCTCGTCGTTGTACGCCATAATATAATACTAATAATAATATAATATAGGGAGAAATTACAACACCTATTTTTTTTATTATTTTTTATTCAGCCAATGGCCATGTACTTTTCTTTTCAGGACGGGTCAGGGAAGGGATATTATCAGAGAAAGAAGCATTCAATCACGCATGAGCAAAATGGAAATGGCCTACCATTTAACTAAGGACATCTATATGAAAAGGTCAATATCCTTCAACGCAAAACTAAAACATTACTGCAGTGTCATCCGTCCGGAAGTCTTGCATGCTTCTGAATGCCTCACGATGAAGAAAAAAGGCTTGGTCGAGAAACTGGAGGCCAAAGAAAGAAACATTTTGAGAAAGATATTGGGTTCCATCAAAGATAATGGGGAATACAGAAAACGGCATAACCATAACCTATATACTCATGTGGAGAAGATAAGCAACGTCATCCGGAAGAGAAGGTTACCATTTGTTGGGCATGTGAAACGAATGAGCCCAGCGAGACTGACCAACCGCAACATAACTTCCTTTCAGGAGAGGAAAACAAAATGGGCCTGGTTCATTGAACTGGATAAAGATCTGAAAGAAGTGGGGATTACACCAACAGACATTCAGGAGTGCGTCCCACTCAAAGGGAAACTTCAAGCTTGTAAAGGTTTCCAAGAAAAACCGAAGCTGAAAACGGGAAAGCTTTGGACCCAGGAACGGAAGGAAGTCCACCGAGAACGAATGCGGGAGTACAGGGCAAACATCAAAGCCAGTAGGAGACGGTTGGAATGACGCGGTCCATAGATGGCCTATACGAAATGAATGAATGAATAATATGGGGATAGGAATATAATAGGCCTGTTTGCCATCTCTTGATGAATACAGTACATTTGCATTTGTCAGTTGGCACAGGCTAGAGTAAAAGGTGGCTTTTCACCAATGTCTCAGTCTCACTCATGGCTGTGATTATATGGAAGCTACTGAGGTATGGGTGGTGCTTAGTAATGGCATTCGGGGCACAGCCAGTGCCTGTGAATGCTGTAAAAGGTTCAACTCATAGGGTTAGGACTACTGTTCTGACTCAGTGAGGAAAGCAATGGCAAACTACCTCACTCCTCTTCTTGCCTAGAACGCCTCAAAATAGAGCTGCCTTGGGTTTTTGTGGGTATCTACTCACATAACGTAACGGCGGTACTTTTTGAGGATCCAACCCGCCTTCGGGCTGACTACCTAACAGACAGACAGGAATATAATAGACCTGCCGTACCAAACCCGCAGGTGTAAATCGCGTGAAAAAATTCTAGAGTACCCCTTGATCCCCTTAATCGCGTTAATCGTATTGATGAATTTTACGGCTTTGGTTCCGTGATAACCTTCTAGCCGTTTGCAAACTTTCACACTAATGTAATTAATGGAATTGCATTTCGTCTTACAGCAATAGATGGGACCTCTGAGAATCCGTTGGCATGGTTACTGGCTTGCATTCGTTCATTAGTTTATTAAATGAAATTAGTTTTCTGGGAATATCTAAAAAACGGTTGGTCTTCGGTCCTTAAAATGTGGTTTTCGGGGACCCGAGTTTTGTCTCTCACATTGAGGGGCTGAAAATGAGTTTTGTCTCGTCCTTCTACGCCTATTTCAGCATGTATTTTAAGGGGGTAGGCCCCCTTTTATGAGAGGTACGGAGAAGAGTTACATCAATGATTGGTGTCGTGCCTCTGATGGATATCTATACCAAATTTTACGTTGATACACCCAGCCGTTCTCGAGTTATAAGGGAACAAATTTGTCCACAGACAAACAAACAAACAGACAGACAAACAAAAATTTTTTTTCGCGCGCATCCATCATAAAACAGTCTGAAACGTGTAAACATCTCAAATTTCCGTAGAAATTCAGAGATAAACACACAAATTTTAATTTTTATATATAGAGAGATATACTGCACCGCCCGGTGTTGACCGTGTTTTATTGCACAGATTCTGGTTTTACTCGCTAACCGTTGGAGATATACGAAAAGTGATAAGGACCTTTCGGATAGAAAATTAAATGTTGAAGCTCATGTATACCATCAAAAGTTTGCTATTTCTTAGCGTTCTCTTTTTATTTGAAAAGGAAATATGAAATTTTGAAACCAAAGGGTGTAGTGACGTCACAAATGTCGACTTTACTCGCTAACTGTTGGAGATACACGAAAAGTGATAAGGACCTTTCGGATAGGAAATTAAATTTCAAAGCTCGGATGTGCCATCGAAAGTTTGCTATTTCCTACCGTTCTCTTTTTATTTGAAATGGAAGTATGAAAATAGTCGCCATTTTTAATAGTGCAAAATTTCGAAATGAAAAGTATCCTATATGTAAACCTGGTAAATCAGCTACATCCATGCTAAATTTCATTTAAATCGGACCAGTGGTTCTTGAGTTATTGAGTAACAGACAGACAGACAGACAGACAGGAAGACAGACACACACCATCTCATTTTTATATATTAGTATGATTAGATGACGATTCTTGTGTAGGTTCATTATTCTAACGTTGACTTCGATCTCAAGATTATGAGACAAGAAATAAAAACTTAATTTTGAAATATCGCACAGCCGCCATCTTGTGTATAAACATTTGCTGTACCATGTTTCACTGCACTAGGATGGTTAAATCGTGGCAAAGGTCTATTTAAATGTTTCAACTTCGATTGGCCGCCATGTTCGTTTCGTACTTAAGAGGTTTTTGAAAGTTACACAGGTGAACTTCTGGTAGTGCCCTTTATCACCTTACAAAATTCCAGGGTGATATCGGTAATAGTTTCGGAGATATAGAATGCCGGTGAAATATTTCGTGTGGCCGCCATGTTGGATTGGTGTGACGTAATAAAATTTGAAGGGTACGGTCCGAGTCGAACAAAATAGTGCTATGTCCTTACCGAGTTTCATTTAAATTGCTCCAGCCGTTTAGATTTTCTTAGTGGGACACACACACCCGCACACACACATACGCACACACACACACATACACACACACGGACAAAATCTGATCGCATAAGCCTATTTTTCATAAATGAAAATGGCTAATAAACGGCTGACAGCCTTTGAGTTTCAAGATAGTGATAATACAGTATAAAACTTGCAGTACTCTAAGTAGGCTACTCATTTAAAATACATAGTTTAAATAATAATAATAATAATAATAATAATAATAATAATAATAATAATAATAATAATACTTTTTGATAAAATATATAATCTGAAGAGCCAAGGGGGTTGCACCAAGCAGATGAAGGAAGAACTCCGGAGGCTAGGAATTACAGATGACGACTGTCGAGACAGAACACAATTCAGGGAAATACTTTCGAACATAAAGGCTCTTGTGAGAGAAAAGAGAGAACGCAGGGGAGGAAGATGGACAGCGGCGAGAAAGGCGCAACACTCTAAAAGAATGAAGGAAGTGTGGAGGAAGAAAAAGGAAGAAAGAACTATGAGAAGGAAATGAAATGATATATGCGTGGTCCTTAGTTTTGGCCGGTTCGCATAATGTAATGTAATGTAATAATACTTATTATTATTAGTATTAGAATAAGCAATATTACATCCAGAAATACAAAAAAATAATTACAATGATAGATTAAGTATTAGGACATGCCCATACATTGTCAAGCACTTAGCGTATGATTGTAGACATTGTCCTTGTCACTACAACACTGTATAATTCTACTTGTTTTCTTGATCACAGGAAATCCCATTATATTAAATGTGTACATTCTTCATCATATAGCAACTTAAGTCTATTTCTTCTTATTATCTAAGTGAACGTATTAGTATAATAAGTAGTTCCTTGACGAACTAAAGAGCCTACGTTTCTTAAAATTTATGATTCTTGCCGATGATTAATCTACTTAGGTATTATAGACCTATCTAGAATAATGACGAAATTAAGTTGGTAATATTAACATTTCTAATTAGTTCGAAATATACCTGAAATAGTGTAGCCTAATCGATTACTACAATTGGCAGCCCTGGTGACTCTGAAAATATTCTTAGTTCCATTCTTAGAGAATGCACATACAAAACTTGGTTGAGGTCCTATGGATAGTATAGAAGATACATGCAATTAAAAATTGGACCTATGAGCAGGCTTAGAATGATGTTGGAGACACTGTTATGTGTGGGCTCCTGAAAATCAATCTGGAATGCAATTATGTATGTGTGTGCCAATTTTGGAACAGTTCTCATACATAACTTCTGAGATATCGATCATAGAGCTCAAATTTCAATTGTGATTTTTCAGCAGTTGGTAGCATTGATGTCTTTTTAAAATATGGACGTGAGATATTCAGGTAGAGATATTTATTCATACCAAATTTAGTTTCGATAGTTTCAACCCTTTAAGAGTTGATAGGTAGGGGGGTGCATACACACAGGCAGATATACAGACATTAGCCTGGATCGAAATCATAAGTCTAATTTTTTCTCATTTTTACAAAATGTGAAAAGTAGGCTAAAAATGTACATTCTTAAATCTATGTGATGAATATCAAATTTAGCAGAGTAAGAGAAGAATACAATGTGAACTACACCGCTGAGGGCAAAGTCTTGTGGGTGGTATATTAAGCACACGTACATAATTATAGCGTTAAGTGTTCTTGTAAAAAGAAAAAAGTTAAAATAGTGAAGTTGAGATAGTGATAATGTTGATTTATAGATTAAGCTACTTTAATTAATATTCAATTGTATTTTTACTATCTTAAACGAATATCCTTGCGCTACGTATAAACTCTTTAGATTTATGTAACTGGGCGATAGCTCTCGCTACACCCTGAAGTCCAGATGTACTCTGTAAGGTCGGTTTGTTGTATAAACCATTTCAGGACAGTTTAAGGCCAAAATAATTACGCAGCTGCAATATGCTAAGAATACACGATCGCATATTCCCCATACATATCACGTACTTGGATGGTACGAAATGAATGACGCCACTTCGTAATTATCATGGCTTATAACGAGGTTGCTGTTAGTCTGAAGAGCCGTCTAAGAATCCTCAATGATGCAATCCACTGGATACTCAGGATGCCCTCCATGTCCGTGAAACCTGTTTCAGGGTCTTCTTGAATGAGTAGATAATATGAAATGACATGAATAAAACCATTTCTGCCCAATTTCTTATTGAAAATTTTTAATATATTATGAGAATTAAAACCTTAAGACAATTAACGTACTTTTAATTAGAGTAGTACTGGTTTCAGCCACATTGTGACTTTCTTAGCAGATCAGATCTCAGATAGATCAAGTTCAGTTGCAAGTCTTACAGTTATTCATAAATATCTATCGAGATTTCACCAGTTTTATGTACTGAGCAGAGCGCAAGGGACGTTGAGAATACCTTGTATTTGACCATGGCCTCCTCAAATACCCTACAATGACACTAGCCACGCAATGAAATTTAAAATAGTAGGCCGTGGAAGTCAGCGTAGATACGATGCTATCCTTACCTAATCGGTCACACATCTGTTTCTTGAGCTGTGATTGATGGGAGAAACTGTTTCATAATGAACAAGAAGTTCCGTGACGAACTAAAGAGCCTACTTTTCTTGAAATTTAAGATGCATGCCAATGATTAATCTATATGGATCTATCTAGAATAATGATGAAATTAAGTTGGTAATATCCAAATTTCTAATTAGTTCGAAATACTGTATAAGTTACCTGGCATAATGTAGCCAAATAGAGAACTACAGTTGGCAGCCCTGGTGACTGAATATATTATTAGTTCAATCTCTTAAGGTACAGAATACAAAATTTGGTTGAAGTCCAATGGATAGCATGGACGTTACATGCAGTTAAACATTGGATCTAACAGCGCGCGTAAAATCATGTTGGCAACAATGTCATGAATGTATTGGTCAGAAATAATCTGAAATAATATGATCTATTGTTGTGTCATTGTGAATGAAATCCATTAGTTAGTATAGAAGTTACATGCATTTTAAAATTGGACCTATCAGCAGCTTAGAATCACGTTGGTAGTACTGACGTATATAAGTTACTCCAAATTAATATAGAATGTCAGGTACTATACGTGTGCATAGATTAAAGCTGTCGGTTTGTATATTTTCTGATATATGGGTATTTGGATTAATAATAAAAATTGGGAGCATTTATTAACAGTTGGCAGCCCTGGTGGCTCTTAAGACTACGCTCAGTCATATCTGTTTATGTACACATACCACATACGAAATTTGGTTGAAATCCAATTTATAGTGTAGAAGTTATATGCATTTAAAATTTGGACCTATCAGCAGGCTTATAATCATTTTGCCAACACTGCTATGTATGGCCTCCTGGAAATTAAACTGCAATATTATTATCTATACGTGTGCCAATTTTGAAATAGCTCCCATTCATACCTTCCTAGATATCCAACATGGAGCTCAAATTTCATTTGCGATTTTTCAGCAGTTGGTAGCACTGACATCATTTTCAAATATGGCCGTGAGATATTCAGGTATAGATCTTTACTCCTACCAAATTTTGTTTCGATTGCTGCAGCCGTTTAGGAGTTGATAGGGGGGGGGGCACACACACACAGACAGACAGACACACATTTGCCCGATCTCATAAGTCTACTTTTTCCTCATTTTTGCAAAATTTGAAAAGTAGGCTAAAATAGTGTTATAATGACCCTCATTATGATACAGTTTTCTGACATATGATATTTACATTTCGACATCGTCGAACATAAATATATCTAACAAGAAGTTCCGTGAAGAACTATACAGCCTACTTTTCATGCCAATGATTATTCTACAGTATATGAACATATCTAGAATAATGACGAAATTAAGTTGGTAATATCGAAATATCTAATTAGTTCAAAATATACCTGGTATAATGTAGCCTAATAGAGCACTACAGTTGGCAGCCCTGGCGACTGAATATTCTTAGTTCAATCTCTTAAGGTACAGAATACAAAATTTGGTTGAAGTCCAATGGACGTTACATGCAGTTAGACACTGGATCTATCAGCACGCGTAAAAGCATGTTGCCAACAATACCATGCGTGTGCTGGTCAGAAATAATCTGAAATATTATGATATCTTGTTGTGCCAATTTTGGATGAAATCCATTTGTTAGTATAGAAGTTACATGTATTTTTAAATTGGACATATCAGCAGGCATAGAATCATGTTGGCAGCACTGCCTTGTATTAATTACTCCAAATTAATCTAGAATGTCAGGTGCTATACGTGTGCAAAGTATAGAGCTGTTGGCTTGCATACTTTCTGGTATATTGATATTAGTGTAAAATAAATATAGACAGCATTTATTAACAGTTGGCAGCCCTGATTGCTCTTAACAATACTTATAGTCATATCTGTTATGGTACACATAGCACATACGAAATTTGGTTGAAATCCAACTGATAGTATAGAAGTTACATGCATTTAAAAATTGGTCGTATCAGCAGGCTTATAATCATGTTGGTAGAAGTGACGTATATAAGTTACTCGAAATTAATCTAAAATGTCAGAATATACGTGTGCATAGTTTAAAGCTGTTGGCTTACATACTTTCTGATATATTGGTATTTGGATTAAAAAATAAAGAGAGCAATTATTAACAGTTGGCAGCCCTGGTGGCTCTTAAGAATACGCTCAGTCATATCTGTTTATGTACAGATATTACATACAAAATTTGGTTGAAATCCAATTGATAGTGTAGAAGTTATATGCATTTGAACATTGGACCTATCAGAAGGCTTAAAATTATTTTGGCAACACTGTCATGGTTGGCCTCCTGGAAATTAAACTGAAATAGTATTATCTACATGTGTGCCAATTTTGGAATAGCTCCCATGCATACCTTGCAAGATATCCAACATGGAGCTCAAATTTCTAGTGCGTTTTTTCAGCAGTTGGTAGCACTGACATCATTTTCAAATATGGACGTGAGATATTCCGGTGCACATCTTTACTCATACTAAATTTGGTTTTGATTGCTGCAGCCGTTTAGGAGTTGATAGGGGGGGGGGGGGACACACACACACAGCCAGACAGACCGACAGACAGAAGGACAGACAGACAGACAGACAGACAGACAGACACACATTTTCCCGGATCGATCTCATAAGTCTACTTTTTCCTAATTTTTGCAAAAAGGTGAAAAGTAGGCTAAAAATACTAGTAGTCTAAAAGCTAAAAATGCATTAAAATAAAAATAAAATAAAAAAAGATCTGTCACAAGTACTGTTTGTATTAAAAGTGAAAGACAAAACTCTTGAAGAAATCAGCTTGAAGTTGAAATTCTAAAAAGAAGAAAGAGAATGAAATGAGAATCAAATTATAGGAAGTCAAAAATAAGAAGGAAAATATTAAATGTTTAAATACGTACGTGGATATTATGAAGTCATGCAAATAAATTTTGAGGTTTATGTTCATGTATGAGTAAATATCCTTATGATTATGTTGCCTATGTGAAGAGAAACAAGTTGTTCCGTGACGAACTAAACAGCCTACTTTTCTTAAAATGTAAGATTCATGCCAATCTATATAGACCTATCTGCAATAATAACGATATCAAGTTCCTAATACCAACATTTCTAAGTACTGCAGTTTGAAATACAGCTAAAATAATGTAGCCTAATACAGTAACTTACTACAGTTGGCAGCCCTGGTGACTCTGAATATATATCCTGAGCTCCCTCTCTTAAGGTATAGAATGCACATACAAAATTTGGTTGAAGACTAATGGATAGTACGGACGTTACATGCTGCTTGATATTGGATTTATCAGTGCGCGTAAAATCGTGTTGGGAACAATGGCATGTATGTGATGCTCAGAATTAATCTGAAATAATACGATCTATTATAGCCTAGTGCCAATTGGTAATAATTGTTAGTATAGAAGTTACATTTAATTAAAATTGAAACTATCAGAAAGCTTAGAATCATGTTGGCAGCACTGAGGTATATTAGATACTCCAAATTAATCTAGAAAGTCAGGTACTATACGTGTGCAAAGTTTAGAGCTGAAGGCTTGCATATATTTCTGATATATTGATATTAGGATTAAAAAACAAATAGAGAGAACATTTATTAACAGTTGGCAGCCCTGCTGGTTCCTACGAATACGCATAATCATAACTGTTATGGTACACAAAGCACATACGAAATTGGGTTGAAATGCATTTGTTATTATAGAAGTTATATGCATTTAAAAACTTGACCTATCAGCAGGCCTAGAATCGTGTTGGCAGCACTGAAGTATATAAGTTACACCGAACTTGGGTAGAATATTAGGTACTATAAGTGTGCAAAGTTTAGAGCTGTTGGCTTGCATACTTTCTGATATATTGACATGAGGGTTAATCAAATAGAGAGAACATTTATTAACAGTTGGCAACCCTGCTGCTTCCTACGAATAAGCATAATCATAACTGTTATAGTACACAAAGAGCATACGAAATTTGGTTGAAATCCATTTGTTAGTATAGCAGTTATATGCATTTAAAAACTTGACCTATCAGCAGGCTTAGAATCGTGTTGGCAGCACTGATGTATATAAGTTACATCGAACTTGGGTAGAATATCAGGTACTATACGTGTGCAAAGTTTAGAGCTGTTGGCTTGCATACTTCCTGATATATTGACATTAGGGTTGAAACATAGTGAGAGCATTTATTAATAGTTGGCAGCCCTGGTGGCTGTTTAGAATATGCACAGTCATATGTGTTGTAGTACACATAGTACATACGAAATTTGGTTGAAATCCAATCGATAATATAGAAGTTACATGCATTTAGAAATTGGACCTACCGGCAGGCTTAGAATCATATTGGCAACACTGGCATGTATGAACTTCAGAAAATTAATCTGGAATGTTATTATCTATACGTGTTCCAATTTTGGAATAGTTCGCCTGCATAACTTCTGAGATATCCGACATAGAGCTGAAATTTCAATTGCGATTTTTCAGCAGTTGGTAGCACTGACGTCAATTTCAAATATGGTCGTGAGATATTCAAATATAGATGTTTACTCTTACCAAATTTGGTGTTGATAGCTGCAGCCGTTTAGGAGTTGATAGGGGGGGGGGGGGGACACACACAGCCAGACAGACAGACAGACACACATTTTCCCGGATCGATCTCATAAGTCTACTTTTTCCTCATTTTTGCAAAATGTGAAAAGTAGGCTAAAAACAAACAATATAATCTGTAGGCCTATGCAGTAAAATAGATGTTCGTGAATTTTAAATCATTAAAGTTGGAAAATGCTTACTATAAAATATAATCCAGGAAATAAACAAGTATTTAAAATGTAATTTTTGGGCAATGAATAAATTGTTAGGAGTTACTATGATACTAAAGACGGATGCTTTTAGTAGATAAGTTAATTGGCAGAGACAGTTGAAATTCTCGGTTCCATTTAGCGACAAGCTATATTTTAACACCTTCACATATGAGATAATTTTCTGATTGGATTACAGTTTACGACTTGGTCTGTAGGGCTCCAAGCCCGTAATAAGCACTATAAAAGATGAGCGTATCGTATGCAACCCAGTCACTAGTCTTCCCTCTGTGTCAGCAGCCAATGAACACTGGGTACGTGTTTGTCCACCTCGTTGCGTAGTGGCTGGCATTCTTGTCTCTCATCGCGGAGATCCATCTCTGCCAAGAAATTTAATTCCGGTCTGAGGGCTGGAATGGGGCACACTCAGCCTCGTGATGCAAAACCGGGAAGTGGCGGGTTCCATTCTTAGCTCAGTCAACTTGGAAGTCGTTTTTCGTGGTTTCCCACATTTCTCCAGGAAAATGCTGGGTGGGTACTTAATTTAAGGTCTCGGTCGCTTCCTCCCCAAATCCAACCTCAATTACTAATACACACACTAGTACAGACATGACAGTGACACACGTCATCACACAAGTACTCAGGGCTACATGACTACGATGTCACAAATCCTCTAAAAGACTCAACAACAACAACAGCAACAACTTTAAGTGCGCATAGGACTGTAGAGTCCAGCATATAGACCAGTGAATCCGCGAATTTCAACTGTCTCTAACAATAAGGGTTGAGGCCCGCAAATCTCATTCCAGTTACTGTACTTAGGGAAAGACACGGTTGTTCATTCTTCTCTGTTTTACTTGTTTATTTTGCAAATCTCGTATCTGCGATGAAGTAATAAATAATAATAATACGAATACAAAATTACGAGCCTTACAGTAGTCGCATATGATGTGTAACATGTGACATGCTATCCCTTGTTAACAGTGAACTCTGTTGGTCATTGTAATAACTATGTGTAAAACTGCAGTGTCAAATCCTAACCGGTTTTCAGCAAATACGATATAATGAATATTTTCACACCAAGCATCGACAACTTGAAGATGATTTATTGTAGGAGGAATATCTTTAATGGGGCCTCCAAACCTTGAAGTAATTTTGTATGCGATATAGATTCCACATAGCCACATGGCCGACAGTACCTTGAGTGCATACATAAAATGAGAATACTGCAAACATATGAAGATTTAATAAATCATTATTGTTTTCAGAAAATATGATATAATGAATATTTTCACACCAAAGAACGACAATTTGAAGATGATTTATTGTAGGAATATCTTTAATGGGGCCTCCAAACCTTGAAGTAAACCGTATGCGATATACATTCCACATAGCCACATGGACGACAGTACGTCGTGGTATGATTCTCCGCCACCGCGTGCGCTCTTTGTTTCCGTCCCATCCATTTCCGTTTCATTGTTTGTGTCCCATCCATTTCGGTTTCATTTTTCAAAATCACCCCCACAAAAAATATACTGATACCGAGTGGAAAGATGTTACACATTAATATAAAGAAAATCCTGGGTCCAGTCAAAGAACACGGCGAGTACCGAAGACGCCTCAACCAAGAGTTGTACACACACGTAGAGAAAATAACTGACGTGATGGGGAAAAGGAGGAGTTCTTTTTATGGACATGTAACCCGAATGAAATCAACACGGCTATACAACCGAATTTTTGCTTTTCTCCGTGAGAAAATGACAAAGGGGGCCTGGTTCAGTGAACTAGGGAAAGATCTGTTGGAGATTGGGATATCATGTGAAGATATCCAGGAGCGTGGCCCACTTAGGGAAAAACTTCAAAAACATCGGAGTTTTCAACTTAAGCCGAAACTAGAAACCAAACCGGGAAGGCGTGGACGACAAAGAGAAAGCTGCAACATCGATTGCGAATGTGAGAGTACTGGGCCATCATTAAAGTGCAGAAGAAACAATTGACATGACGTGGTCCTTAGATGGCCGTAACGAAGGTATAATAATATAAAACCAAAAGTCCTTTGCGCAATCGAAACTCTGACACTTAACAATACACATGTACTTGAAGAAATCAAAAAAGTAGAGAGGAAGATCATTAGGAAAATATTAGGAGCAAGATATACCGAAGATTGTTACAGGTTACAATCAATCAAAATGACAGAACAGTATTCAAATATCGACATTGCTATTCAGTAAAGATAAATTCAATTCCTCGGACATCTCACTGGACTGCCAGAAAATCGATTGACGAAAAGGACAATAGATTATGGAACCTCACTCAAGAACTCAACACCTTGGCTAGAAGAACTTCGAAAGGACCTCAAAAACGCAAACATAAGTTCAACAGACATTTCAGAAAGGGGCACCTTCAGACACAAAGTAAACAAATGGGAAGTTACATCAGAGCAACCACAACAAAAACAGTACTGACCAAAGTGGTTGGAAGAACGTCAACGAGCCTTCTTGAAAAAAAAAAAAAAAAAAAAAAAAAAAAAAAAAAAAAAAATAAAAAAAATAGACAGGCTAAACGTCAACACACTCAGGACCAATTGACACAGCTGGATGAAGACTTTAAGAGGAACAACTCTCGAAATTTTTACCAAACGTTCAAGCGAAACCTCGGAAAATATACCCCACCCAGCCTACACTTCAGAGGACTAGATGGGTAACTAGCTTATAACGACAAGGACAAGTGCGAAATATTGGCCATGTATTTTGAAAATCTTCTCAACTGTGAGGCCCCTAAGAGCTCTTTTATCTATCAAGACTGGCCCAACCAACCAAATTCTCACCCTCCAACAATAGAAGTGAAGAAGATCATTCAGTCT
The DNA here is from genome assembly GCA_946902985.2 of Meconema thalassinum. Classification (NCBI taxonomy): domain Eukaryota; kingdom Metazoa; phylum Arthropoda; class Insecta; order Orthoptera; family Tettigoniidae; genus Meconema; species Meconema thalassinum. The sequence goes on from OX336393.1 coordinate 253,672,973, forward strand.
TTGAAAAATAACAAAGCACCGGGGGAAGACTCACTAGTTGCCGAACTTTGGAAACAGGCTGGAGACATGGCAATCAACAAGTTGACCGAGATCCTAAGGGACGTTTGGGAGACAGAGAGCCTTCCGGATGACTGGACATCTGCTTTGATTCACCCCTTACACAAGAAGGGGGACTTGACGGACATCAACAATTATAGAGGGATCTCCTTGATACCAGTCACATTCAAGATACAGTACTATCTAAGGCCTTATTGAACAGAGCTGAACCTCAGTTAGATCCACAATTGGGAGAGTATCAGGTTGGTTTTAGAAAAAGACGTTCGTGCGCTGAGCAGATCCTTAACTTGAAATCAGTATTAAGGAAAGTTAAATTTGTAGGCAAAACGTACATAGTTATTTCGGTTGACTTTAAAAAGGCGTATGATTCAGTGGACAGTCGTATACTTATGAGAATTCTACAGGAAATGGACCTGGACCAGAAAACACACAGCCTTATTCAAAAGACCCTGAGTTACACCAGTTCTCGAGTGAAGTTCAGAGGAACACTTTCGTAAAGTTTGAGACAAAGACAGGAGTTAGACAGGGAGACGGGCTTTCACCTCTTCTCTTGAACTGCGCACTGGACAAGGTCATCAGAGAGTGGATAAAGGAAATTGAAGAACAAAATATACCGACCGGGATTTACCTGGGACATAAACGAAAGGGTTTACTTGTAGACTGTTTAGCGTTCGCAGATGACCTGGCACTTCTGGCAAGTTCAGTAGCAGTGAAACAGCTCAACACACTCCAACACCAGGCTGCCAGCGTGGGATTGCAGTTGTCATTAGAGAAGACAAAATATTTCACCAACATCAGTGAGAGTCCCAGTAAACTGCAATTGGATCAGGGCCAAATTGAGAGAGTTAACAGATTCAAGTATTTGGGAGAATGGTTGGAACCCAATCAATCAGAACGGACAGCACTAACAACCAAGAATGTTTATAACAAGAAGTGTCTCTCTCGCAACACCAAATTGAAACACTACTTGGCAGTTATTTGCCCAGAATCCCTGTATGCTACTGAGTGCTTGGTACTGAACAGGAAAGATTTGATGGACAAACTGGAGATCCAGGAGAGGAAAATCCTGAGAAAGATACTGGGACCAGTCAGAATAGATGGCGAGTACAGAAGAAGACCAAATCAGGAGCTGTACAGATATACTAACAAAATCACAGATGTGGCCAGGAAGAGACGTCTGGCATTCTACGGACATGTCTCAAGAATGAACCGAACAAGACTAACCAACCACCTTCTCAAATACTGGGAGAATAGGAAGATCATGACACCGTGGCTAAGAGAAGTTAGCAAGGACACCCAAAAACTGAAGATAATGGACAGTGATATTAGAAACCGATCACATCTCAGAAAGATAATTAAACAGAAGAGATTTCAGGACAGACCACCCTGTAAGACAACCGGTACCATCTGGTCAAAAGAGAGAAAGGAGAAACATCTCAGAGAATGCGCGAATATTGGGCGAACATCAAGTCCCTCGCCAAGCTGAAAAGTTGGACGTTGTTGTCCTTCGCTGGCCCATCCGAAAGCATAAGAAGAATAAATATATAGATTTAGCTGAAGAAATTATGCAAATGTGGGAAATTATTAAGGTTAGGATAACTTACATCCCATCATAATGTTGGCTACTGGAATTGCTCGTTTGACCACTACCTTCCAAGAGTATCCTCTGCAAAAATTACAATCTGATTGGGGGATAGACGCTATCAAGAGTTCCTTTGTTAGATCAATAGTTTTTAAGCCAGTGATCAAGTGGATTATGTGGCAGACCAGATCACAAGGAACGCAGTGGCGTCCGATGAGAGGAGGCTAGGTCTCCTTTGCCTCGTCTATTTGCTTATTCCTCGTCCTTCAGGTATTGTGTAGTTGTTACCTCACATCAGAGGAAATGTACATGTATGTATAGGGAATAACAGATACTGTTTTAGATCCCTTATTTGGGGGTGGTAGGATCTAAAAGGAAGAGTTATTGTATTAATTTATAAAGCAGTGCCTAAAAAAGGGTAGCTTCCCTTGACAGGGTAAGCTGACCAGTGTAGAGTGTTGTTGTGTGCTAGGAACTAGGGGGCGCTCCTATAAATAATGTAGTAGTGTTTTAGGGGATGGGACTCAATGCAAGGGTCACTGTGCTGGTCGCTCAGCTGACTGGCTTATTATATAACTGAATGTGCTTGTATCAGCTAAGTGGCACGCGCTGCTCCCTAGCAGCCGGGCCGCCGCGAGAAATACAATGGTATCTGAGCTAGCACTGTCAGCCTACCGTATGTCACGTCTAACCGTGACGGGAATAAGGAAGGGCGTTGGGATGTAAAGAGGCGTATAAACAGTAAGGCGCGTGTAGAGTGTTGACCAAGTGTTTATTGGTCTGTGATGTTAAAGTATGAGTCCCTTTTAGGGAATGTAACAATGTTTACAATGTGAAAGTACAAGCTGTGGATAAAGGTTACAAAAGTAGGAGATCTGAACACGACTGACTCACCTCTGATGACACCAACGTAGCCTTCGGCCGTACCACTGAGAGACTGATAATGGAGAGATCCCTTGACCTGATTAAGACGCCTTCTTATACTCTTCGGCGCTATACTGTCAGCAATGTGTTGGCATAGCTGCCCCAGTTAATAATATGTCGCTTTGTGTAATGATTGTGCAAGGATTGAGCTGCTTTCTAGAGTGGCAAGCTGTCCTTGTGGTATTGATGGATGTTGGTCTGGCTTTCCAGGGGTTGCCAGTTAGGAGATTTAGACAGATGATGGGGGGGATGGTCTCCAAGGGGTGCATACCCCTGGGAGGCTGTACAAGCGTCTTCCTTCATTTGTTCGCGTCCTCGCGAACGGGAACGGAACTGGAGGTTGGGATGTTGATGTAGCTGTTCTTGAAGCCCCCTCGTATCTCCTGGTGGTGTCTTCCTCGTCGTCGTCGTCGTCGTATAGAATGGGTGATGTCGTGTCGGAGTGTAGGTGTGAGATCAGCCCGTGTTCAGAGGGGAGGGTTATGGGATGTACAGAGATATATAAACTTGACATTGACATTTGTAAAAATGGAAATTGACAAAAAAAAATTGACATTGAGAAAAATTTGGCATCGAGAAAAAATTGACATTGAAAAAAATTGACATTGTTGGCATATTGCTAGTTTCAAAAAAGAAAAAAAAACATGGTTTGGATACTTATCCGTTACATAGTTGTGCAGGGAGGAAAAACCCAGCTAGACGAGGAATTGTGTCGTCTGGCTTTATTTTGGGGAAAAAGTGCTCCCTGCTAAGAGAAAGATAGAAGAGAATAGAAAAAATGGGTGTTCCAGGGTATAATTTAAGGGATATAATCAAAGTGCATTTATTGGTTTGGGATGAAACGGAACACCCTGACAAATGGGGAAGTTAGAAGAAAGAAAAATGAAAGAAAACAAATCACAGACATTATGTACGTTGGTGGTCTTGATAATGGTAACAGATATGACCCGATAATAATAATAGTAATCCTTACATTTGTAATATTCCTGACAAGTTATAATTGAACATAGTAAACATAGTAATAATGATGAACATAGAAAAAATAATGGTTGCCATGTTGGTACCCTGTACGTGTAGGTATGTTGGCCACCCTTGTGGAACCTTGCAATTGTATGACATGGCGAGAAAATACAAAATAATTTACAATTTACAATTATCACTATCATATATACCTTGTAGAGCTCTGTTACATGGCCAGTTATTGTATACCCCTTATACTTAGTGCGCACCTTACCGTCATGCCTCGACTACCGTTCTCTAATGGGCCGTTCCTGGTGCGGTTTAGTGGCTAGTCCACTATTCTCTCCCTGTACTTATCATATAACCTCGTGGTTTTCCGTCGTGGGTCGGAATCCCACCTTAGGGTCGAAGGTTCGGCACTTACAAACTCTGTGTCGCACTTTGAGCCTGAAGTAACGCTTCATTTGCGTATGCTGAAATGTGTTTGCGTTCAGCGATGGTCATCATCCCACGTATGCTGTCCACCGCTGACCGCTGGCGTTGTCACCTTTAAGGGTGCAACTAAAATTGATGAGTAGTGTATTTGTGTATGACATAGATGAAGGTATGTGTATTTTGGTAATATATTTACCACAGACATATTCATGCTCTTGGTTACCTGTAAATCAAAAAATGTATCCATATAAAAATGTTCATCTCTTCGTAGCTCCGTGGTCTTCCTGTGTGGGTGAAAGTGGATTAATCATGAATAGGACAGTACAATACATTGCAATGCATTACAGGTATATATAGAACCTTCATTGGTAGCGCTTAGTTTGTAAACTAAGTGTGGCGCCACTGAAGTCTAAGTTAACCTAGGTTAGCCTATGTTAACCTATTCTAGCCTAGTGCTGTCGGGCTTACCTTGGTAACGGATTTTGAGTCACCAAGTGCCGAGATATTCTACTGTAATCTATATATATATATAATAAAAAAAATTTTGCCTTAAATGTAGGCTTATGCTATCTTACAACGAATTATCATGCCTTATCATGAGTTGTCGGACTTACCCTGATGCCGGGTTTCTGGGTCATCAGGCGCCGAACGGCGTTACTTAATGTTATCTATCTTAATTATGGTCTAAAAAAATGCTATTTCTAAGCCGAAAGGGTTGCCTTAATCTACTGCCGAAATGTGCTGTGCCATTATCTGGCGACAGCGGTTAATAAATTTGCTTAATCCTAGGTTGCGTGTCAAATGCAACCGTCTTACAGCTAAATTTCGACCAGGGCGATCGCCTGAGGCAATTTACTTCCTCAGGACACCACCCGCACGATTCCAGAAACACCCGTTGCCTCTAGAATCGCTGGATTCCGCCCCCTTAATTCTAGGTATCGACGCTTATCAACTAGTATTAACCTAGTCGCATGTGTATTATTGGCTAAATTTGGCCTGGAACGATCGCCTGAGGCAATTTACTTCCTCAGGACACCACCCGCACGAGTCCTAGAAACACCGGTTGTCTCTAGGGTCGCTGGATTCCGTTCCCTTAATTCTAGGTGTCGATGTCTATTACTAGTACTAATCTAATCGCAGGCGGCTTACGGTGCCACTAAGCAAACCGTTTCGCCCGCTGTACCTTCCTGCTCATTACCGTTATCGTTCATCGTTGTCGTAGTTGGGCCGCCCACGTAACCCTTATGAGGCGCTCGCAATGCACCTCTCTTAATGCCCCCTGGTTGCCCGCTGCGTCGCCATTTATGTGGGCATTGGACATTGTGGTCCAATGGCATAATATCTTCGCCTTTATCGGCAATCGTGGTCTGCTTTTCGCAGTAATCTTCGCCTGTATCGGCCGTAGTAGTATGCTTTTTGCATTATAAGAATCTCTTCGCCTTTGTCGGCCGTAGTATTATGTATCTCTTCGCCTTTGTCGGCCGTAGTATTATGTATCTCTTCGCCTTTGTCGGCCGTAGTATTATATATCTCGCAGTAACATTTCCCTCCAACGCACAGGAGTTTTGCTTCCCACTATGGAAGCCGTGCCTACTTAAATTTAAATTTAACTAGAAGTCTAGTCATAATGGGGTCGTCTCTAGGGATAGCTCCCGAGTCCGGCGCTGAGTGAGCTATTTCTCCCGCCATTCTCAGAAAGTCTCCCTGCAGGTCTTGGCTTCGACGACCGTGGCACAAAGTGGGTGTAGCATCCCTTCCTCCCAGGGGCGGTTTATGCGCACCTAGGATTCCAGAGCTTGCCCGGCCAGGCCGCGAATGCTTTGACCTTACGTGGTTCGTCTGTTTGGTCTAGCCGTCAAGTTAAGTGAGGTCGCTGCGCTGTTGAGCCAACTGGGGTAAGGGTCCACATCACCTTCCCCAGCTCTCAAAGTGTGGTCCCTCTGACCTTCGGCTTACGCCGTTATCATCAATCAGATCGTATCAGATTCCTTTGTAAAAAAAAATGTGGGCGTAACCTGTGTAAATAGTTTAATCTCTGTGTAAAATGTAAAATATTTCCAGTGTTGTGGGGTTGTAGATCTTCTAAGTACATAGGCTACTTCTGGTCTACCATTGCTACGTCAGCTTTCCAGCAATAATGCTCTCTTTACCTTAATGGAGGTGTTAGTAGGGTCTGTGGCGTCAGGTACCCTGTTATTATGATCTGGGGGTAGTTATTTGTTGAGTGGGCTTAAAGTATGGTAGGAAGGGGTTGCGCACCTTTGGGTTCCACGTTAGTGGTGGCCTGGAACCGGTGATGGCGCTGGGATGCTCCTATAGTGAGTGGACTGGGGAGGTAATTCCCGGGATTGCAAAGATACGAAAATTTCATGCAGGTTTGATATTAATATCCCTGGTGAATGGATGGGATAGTCATGCATGTGTCTGGATATGAGGCGTCTGCCTTCATGTACGGATAGTTATAGGGTGGGGCATAATACCAATATATTCCTGTCATGCGGGAGTGTTTAATTAATAAAGAATGGTTAGTATATATAACTATGGCCTCATCTCTCATTTGGAGATGCGCATTATGCTTATTTAATTTTTGCCGACCCACCCCTAATACTCAGGTGGTAGCATCGTGGTCCAAGGCGTAGCATGCCTCCTCTTTAGACGCATGAAGTCCATCAACCCCTTATGTGTACTCTGTAATGTAGTGTAGCTGTTTTTGGTCGTGTTCATGTGTCTGCGTTGGTTTATGTTGGACGTGAGAGGGTTATTGGAAGGGAATTGGGTATTAACCATGGTAGCCTGCTGTAGTATGTCGGTAATCCCTCTGGGATTATCCGCCTATGGTTTGTCATCCTCCCTTGGTCCATGTTGGCTTTCTATCCGCGCCTTGGGATAGTAAAGCTTCACGCCCTGATCTGGTCTGCCATTTGTAGTGTAAATGTGGCCAGTGGTCGTAGTGCGACTGGCCATGTCCTAGTCATCTGTAATGATTCCTATGCCTTACAATCGAGAAAAGAAGTTATTAGAGGGGAGATCTTGTTTTCTCAGAGCCCCTGTCTGTGTTCGCTTCTAATTAGTGAGTGCGTGTGTGTGGGCCTATGGTCCGCTACACCACGCGGACGGGTGGTCTGTTGCAGGCTAAGTCGTAATATGTATCGCGTGTATGGGCAGGAGGCGCCCGTGGCCTGCCAATGTCTTTGAGAACGTGCTCGTATGGGCCCAAGATAAGTTCCGCTGTGTCACGTCTTGTCCATTGCGAAATGTTTTTGCAGTGTGAAAAAAAAAATGTATGGTGTTATAATTGTTTTGTGTTTGTAATTTCACGGTCACTGCCGATACACAATAGTGTCTTGTCACCAGCAGTGTTGCAGTATGCCGGGTCTGCAAGTCAGCAGTTGGTATGTGTAATGTCAGGCTGGGATGTTATTGTTTGTCATCCGCTGGCATGTGCTTTCCTGCACGTATGCAAGTGTGGTCATTGTTTTAGATTCCTGGCGGACTTAATGTGGCAATTCATACTATTTGCCAATACTATTGTGTGGTCATTATTCCGTTAGACCTTTGTCTTATGAAATTGTCCTAGCTGTGGCTGGGAAATGTATTTCTCATGTCAGGTGTATTTTGAAATTTTATGCCCGGTTTTTGGCGTGAGGAAATGTGGTATTCCCTGTTCATGTATCAGTATGGGCCAATTTTGGTGTGGTTGGAAGCCTGGATGATTCCCTTCCTTGGTGTCTAATGTTTACTGGGATTGGAACCCGAGATCTCGTGTCATTCTCTGTGTACTATGTCTGCGTTGTTTATGGTTTTGTGCGCTCCTTGTATGTATTTTGGTTGTGTTCCCCGTACCAAAAATACCGTTGGATAGTTAGTTTTTGGTACGAGCGTGGTGTGTGATCATGGGTTCGGACCCGGTTGCCTGTAAAGACTTGGTGTGATCCTCTCTGTGCCGCATATATTATGGCACATGTACTGTGTATTTGCTATGCGCAAACGAAAGTACTCAATACTGTGAGGAGTTTGCGTATTTTTGAACTCTCCTCGTAGTGTAATTTTGGAAGTTATAGGGTCCTTGGATCTGCCGTGAATGAACGCGTCCTTCCTGTCCACTTGGAGCAGGCTTAGTTCGTCTGTGTGCGTGAAGGTCAGCCAGCCATGCGCGCCTTATCACTTCTCGATAGTGTCCAATTTCACTCACGTGTGCATTATCTTGTTACTTGCTTGACAATGCTCTGTGACTGTATGTTTGTGTCTCTCGGTCTGAATGCTATCTCTGTAATTGTGAGTGGGGCCGTCCGCCATACAAAATAACCTCTCACTAACTACATTTGTGTCCCCAAATTTTGTGTTAACTGTATCGCGGTTCAAGTATATTCCTATCCGTTGTACCAAATGTCGTTATATACTAGTGTGTCTGGGCCGCTAGTCGCGTGTTTGGTGACTAGATGCCAGAGGCGATTTTGTTGTTTTTCATGTATGACCCGCTGTTAGTGGAACTGTCCCAATCTGTCTTAGCTTTCTCATTTTTCTATTCTAGAACTGAATAGCTACCCGCCCTTATATTCCTGGTATTCAGAAGGTTGCGGGTTTTGCGACCGTCTTTTACCCAGAGTAATTGTTTCTGGCACTATTCAGGTTGTGTCTCCGGGACAGTTCTGGTGAGTGTTAGGATCGTATCCCGGTTCGATCAGTGGGGTCTGAAGGCTATTCCTTGGCCTTTTTTCCACGTCTGCCAGCGGGATCGTTTCCTTTTCTTTTAGTAGTGTGCCCGCCTGTACGTGTAGGTGTGTGAGCTTGGCGTGTATGATATGCCTTCATACGGCGGGCATGAATAATGTCTTTAATGAGTTTCCTCCCATGGCGCACGCTGACTATGTAATTTAGGTCAGATACCTTCCTGCAGACTTTGAAGGGACCTGACCAGCGTGGCCGGAGGAATTCGGACACGTTTTTCTTACGGGCAGAATTGGAGACCATGACCAATTGCCCGGGTGTGTATTCCACGGTCTTCCTATTCCGATCGTACCGCTCTTTTTGCTTTTTCTGGGCCTCGGCTATGTTTTTTCTAGCGTCCATGCGGGCTATCTGCAAATGCTCTAGCCGAGCCGCATTGTCTGTGTGGGTGTCCTGTGGGATGCATATATTGTCTATGGGACTTCTGGGTGTGTATCCGTGCAGTAGGAAGTGTGGAGAGTGTTTCGTAGCCGTGGATACAGAGGTATTATAACTAAAAGTAATAGCTTGCAGGTATTCATCCCAGTCTGTTCCTGCGTCCTCTGTAAATTTAGCCAGCGCTATTCCAAGTATTTTGTTCATACTCTCCGTGAGTCCGTTGGTTTGCGGGGAAAAACTCGTGGTAGTGTATGCCTTAATCCTGAGTATCTCCAGAAACTGTTGGAGCACTCTCGAGGTGAAAATAGTACCTCTGTCGGATAATAAGGTTTGGAATAGGCCATATCGTGTAACTATATCAAATAGAAATTCGGCTATGCTGTTCGTGTCTGCTTTGGGAACAGCCTTTGTAATCATATATCGTGTGAGATATTCGGTGGCCACCAGGATATATTTATTGCCTTGCTGACTTGTCGTAATGGGGCCTTTCACATCTATCCCGACTCTGTGAAATAACTCTCCCACGGGAATTGGGTTGAGTAGTCCATGAGGCTTGCCAGGTCTTGTTTTGAATCGTTGGCAAGTGTGAAATGTCTTTACAAAGGTATCTATGTCGACCTTCATGTTTACCCAATAGTACTTGTCACGGATTCTAAGGTATGTTTTATGCGTACCTAAGTGCGCCCCTGCCAGTGGGCTATTATGGTGTCCGATCATGATATTTTCTCTCAATGATTCCGGAACCGCTATAGGTGCGCTATCGTGCATGGCCGTGGGCTTAAGTTTCAGTACCCCGTCTTTGTCTAGGAAAAATCGCCTAGACAGCCGTGCTGTCTTGGAGTCCACTTTATCCAAGTCTTCTAGTGCCAATAGAATCTGTTTCAAGTACGGATCACTTTCTTGCTCCTGTTTGATGTTAACCACCGTCAGGGCAAAGGTGGGCATATCGTCCCAGTCGTGGTCCTTACTGTCATCCGGGGGCTCGGCTACTGGCAGCCTAGACAACCCATCTGCGTCTAGGTGTGTAGCGCCTTTCTTGTGTTTGACCACGAAGTCATATTCATACAGGCGAAATATAAACCTGTTGAGCCGCGAATTTGGGTTTTTAAATTTGTCCCAAAAAAGCAAGCTCGCGTGGTCAGTCACTACCGTGAACTTGATACCACAGAGGTATACTCTAAAATAGTTCACTCCCCACGAAAATGCCAGCATTTCCCGCTCTGTGGCAGAGTATCTAGTCTCAACGGCCGTTAGCTTCCTGCTAGCGTAGGCGACGGGCCGTTTGCGCCCTTCGGCGTCTTCCTGCAATAGGGCCGCCCCCAGCCCATACAGGCTGGCATCCACATGTAAAAATGTGGGCCTATCACTGTGGAAGTGTTGCAGTAATGGAGGTGAGGTCAATAGTTGCTTCAGTGTGTTGAAGGCATCTATGTGTTCCTGCTTGATGCTGAAGGGCGTTTTTTCACGTGTGAGCTCAGTTAAGGGATGGGCGATGTGTGCAAACCTATAGATATGCTTGCGATAGTACGAAGCCAAGCCAATAAAACTGCGCAATTGTTTCAAATTTGTGGGCATTGGGATGCCCGTTATTGCGTCAGTCTTAGCTGGGTCGGGAATAATGCCCTCCCTGTTGACAACATGGCCCAATATGTTAATCTGCTGTCTGGCAAATTGACATTTCGCAGGTTTAAGCCTTAGTTTAGCTTCTCTGATCCTTGCGAAAGCCTCCTCCAAATGTACGATGTGTTCGTCAAAAGTGTTGGAGAAGACCGTTATATCATCCACGTACACTAATACGGAACGCCACTTAAGCCCTGAAAATGTCTTATCCACTAGCTTTTGGAAGGTTTGGCTGGCGTTACGGAGACCCATCGGTAAACAGGTGTAGGTAAATAATCCGTTCTCTGTAACGAACGCCAGCTTGTGCCTATCTGGTTCATAGACGGGGATTGAATAGAATCCACTATAGCAATCCATCGAACTGAACCAGCTAGCTCCGCCAAGGGCGTCCAAATAGGTGTCTGCCCTTGGTAGTGGATAACTATCATTTTCGATTAACTTATTGAGCCTCCTGTAGTCAGTACAAAACCTGTGCGATCCGTCCTTTTTTTGGTCAGCAGAACCGGTGAGGAGTAGTTAGAAATAACGGGCACAATGACCCCTGCCTCGAGCATCTCTGAGATCTGAGCGTCGATGGCACGTCTCTCCTTTTGGCTCACTCTGAAGGGAGGCTGGTGCACTGGTCGGTCACTAGTGAGTGTGACATGGTGTTCAATGAGGTCTGTCACAGCGAGATCCTTCATTGAGTGGGCAAAAATATCTCTGTTGGTCTCCAGGAGCTCCGTGAGCCTTTTATTTTGCTCCGGACTCAGGTCCTGCCTGTGGTTCTGGTTGGCCGCCTTATCTGTGTGTGTGTCTGTGTATTGGCTGATAGTGTGCAGTGTAGGGGCCTGATGCTCGTGATTTTCTCGCTCCGCTCGAATCCCATCTCTGTTCCTGGTGTATACCATGGGATGTGTGGTGAGCCTCTGGTCGTGCTTTAAAAGCATCTGACCACTAGCGAAATTTATGCTAGCCTCATATCTAGCGAGAAAATCCATGCCAATTATGGCTGACGCAGAAAGGTGTTCGATAACGAACATGGGGTGCGTTGTGGCAAAATGGTCTATCCTAATATGTATGTTTGCCACCCCCATGTTTTCTAGCGTCTGAGCATTGGCCGCTACCAGCCGGATGTCTCCCGTGACACCTTGTATTTGCGCCTCGGCAATGTGTCGTCTCTTAACACAACTTACGGCTGCCCCAGTATCAATTAGGGCCTGCACTCTGTGGCCATTTATGGTGGCGTGTATCGTGAGGGCCGATACCTGAAATCCACTGCCCTGCACCGATGTGTTGAGTAAGATGTATGTTGTTGTTGTTGTTGTTGCCGGAGTGACATTTGTGCTGGGAAGGCACGGAGCTGTCCGCTTATCGTACCTGGCACGCTTCGCCTCTCGGCTGACTTCCTGTCCTGAATACTTTGCCCCGGTCAGCAAAGTGCGTTTGCCAAGTACATTGCCAGCTCCTTTAACCGGTCTTGCTGTTAGACTAGGAGTCTGCTGGCGAACGTTTAATGTATTAATCGTTCCCAGCCTTTGTGTAGTTGTATTGTTGTTGGTTTCTTCCTCTCGGGAAGGTGTGTCTGCGAACGTGACCCTGAGCTTGCCCTTGTTACCCCGTCTTTTGTTCCAGGCGGTCGCGAGTTCGACTCCTGTTGCTGGCTTCCCCATGCCGAGCGAGCTCGCGTCACGCGCCTGTGTGTGGTCAATTCCCCCCCTGTGTCGTGGTGAAGGGGGTAGGGTTTTCTGTTTGGAGGGTGTGGGCGTGTTCTCAGGCTGTTTGCTTATGATTGTGAGGGGTGTGTAATGTCCCGCCTTAGGGTTTCCTGTAAAAAGTACATGTAGGTCCCTATCGAATCCCGCAGTTGAGAATAGCGGAGGCGAGTGCACATCAGTGTATACATGGATGTTGGCTTTGAGCACCTTGCCAAGAGCGGTCACCTCTACGGCACTGCCATAGGTGCCGTCCTTACCCATGTATTTTCGGTAATCCGCCCCGGTCTGGAATGGGTTTTCCCGCTCGTCCGACACAAAGTCCCGGTACTCTTTCCAGTTGGCCAAGATATGTTTGACCGTTTTCTGTCTGTAGTCCCCATGATAATCCTCGGTATTCCGGATTAGGAAGCTCATGGCCCTAAACAGACAGTTGCCGTCTCCCTGCACGGGGTGTGCTTGGAAACGGTCCGGGGGCGGATCGTCAGCCTTAGCTTTAGCTGGCTGCTTCTTCCCCTTACTCTTGCGAGTTTGCTTGGGGGAAGGGCCCTTCTTGTGTTGTGTTGGGGGAGGAACATCAGCTGCTTCATCCGCTAGCCGACCCTCCCCGTCTAGGCGTTTTTTGGAAATGTGGGTGTACGCCTGCCTGTAATGTATGTGCGCCCCCCCTCGGGGTGGCTGCGCCAGCTCCCCGCCTGCGGTGTGTGTCTAGGCGTAGGGAGTATTGCCCCCCTGTCTGTCCTGTGGGGTGTCTCATCCCTGAATTCCCTCGGGTATTCGTCGGGGAGGGGGTAGTGTTCCGGGCCCTTCGTGTGTTTTCTTCCCTGTCTATTATTGCCCGGGGGTCTGCTTTCCTGTTTCCTCCAGGGCGGGGTGTATGTCTGATGCTGGGGGAGCGGGTTTTCCCGTCGGTTCCCCTTTTCCCTATATTGGGTAGCTGCATACTCCTGTCTGGTCGGGGGTGGGTTTTCTCGCCTGTCCCTATTTCCCCTGTATTGTGGGGGTGTTTAGCTTTGCCTGCGTGGGGGCGGGTTCTCCCGATATTCCCCATTTCCCCTGTACTGCGGGGCTGCATAGCCCTGCCTGCGTGGGGGCGGGTTTTCCCGGTACTCCCTGTCTGCCCTGTATTGTGGGGCAGCGTAGGACTGTCTATTTGGTGGCGGGCTGTTTCGTCGGGGGATGTCGTGGTCGTACTCCTCAGGGTAGTACTCCCGTGTGTACGGGGATGGTGACCGCCGTGAGGGGTATGTCGGCTCTGTGTCCGTGTATGATATCGGTGAGTACCGAGGAGGGTAGTGTGGCCTATCCTGTGGGGGAGGTGTTGTTGGCCGCTGTGGAGGGTAGTAATTTTCCTCCCTCCCGTAGCGTCTCCTCTCTGTGTACCCCCTGTCCCTTTCAGTATGATAGTGTTCTCGTTTGTCTGCGTGCTCATCCCTTAGCGGTCTCCCGCCCGCTTGGATGGCAGCTATGGTCAGTTTCTCCATCCTGTCCACTAATTCGTCCATTTTGTCGTTAGTGTCGTCTTTCTGAGTTTTGAAGTGCAGATCCACGGCTTTTTCCGTAGCCTTTTCCGTGATCTTTCTCCCCTCCTCTATGGTCTTTATGTTATTTAACATATGTTGGACCGTGGGGTTGTTCATGATGCATAGCTTTTCCACTATGGCTGGTCTGAGGCCCTGCATTAACAGCTTGACCTTCTGTTTATTTGTCATGGCTGCATTGTACTTTTCGCACATTATCAATTTAACATTGATGTATGCCTGGGCGCTCTCTTTGGGTCCCTGTGACCTCTGTCTAATCTGGTCATAGAGATCGTCATCGTCTGGTATAAGCTGGAACTCATTTTTCAAGAGTAAAGCGGTTTCCTCCCATGTGGCAGCTTCTAGCGTGTCCTCATGGAGCTCATACCATGTCATGGCCGCCTTTGTGAGATAGGCAGGAAGGAGCCGTTTCCTAACTTCCTCGCTCCAACCATTGATCCGGGCCGTTCTATTGAAGGCCTTGAGGTATTCGTCGGGATCCTGGCCTTCCCCCGTGAACTTTGTGGGGTGGATCATGGGGTACTCAGTGTGTCTATTCATCTCGTTTTCAGCTGTCTCTTGTTGGCTGTGTAGTGATTCTGGTCTGTCTATTCTGTTCGCACCACTATCGTGTGCCGAGGTGTTTGGGCTGTTTAGAGGGGAATTAGCCTCGCTTCCCGTGTACGACACCTGTGTTACGTTACCAGGTGGCTCGTCACCTGATATGTCTGTGCTGATGGATGGTGTGTTGTCGTACTGTGTGGATTTGACTATGTGTACGGTTCTGTCTAAATCCTGTTTTACTGTTTCCAAAATAGTGTGGATGTCAAGAACCGCTTCTGTTGTGTGATTATTGGCTTTGATAGTGTCTGTTTCTAGTAGCTCTGTAATGCGCTCGAGCAGGTTACTGGCTTTCTGCTCTGTGATCTGCAGTTGCTGCAACAATAGGGGATGGAGTGTTGGCAGGCAATCTACCTCACTAGAGCTGGATACTGGTGACTCTTGTGTGTGTTCACTGGCCTGGGACCGTGTAAAATGTATAACTTGTGCTGCGGCGGCAGGGTGTTGAGCACGAATCTGTGCTGTTTTGAATTCAAGGTCCCTGAGGAGTTGTACTGCAGTCTGGTCAGTTATTAAGTCACCGTTCCTAATTTTTAGCTTCGGCAGGAGTGGAGTCGTACTAGCCGACAAATGGTGCGCAAAGTCTCTTAGTGTAGTTCTAAATGTGGACATCTAATTTCCACCGTTTTTACACTGTGGGGCGAATGGGGGTTGGTGTAACAATACAAACTCCTATATGTGTATAAAAAATGTGTGACGTAATATAAGGTCAAAAAAAATTTTCACTATTTGCTTGGCTGCGTGCGGTTAGGACCGTTTTGACTACGAGGGCTCGTTGGTTGAGTCCCGTTCTGCTGTGCGTAGTACCGCGCCTCCACCAGTGTTTTAGATCCCTTATTTGGGGGTGGTAGGATCTAAAAGGAAGAGTTATTGTATTAATTTATAAAGCAGTGCCTAAAAAAGGGTAGCTTCCCTTGACAGGGTAAGCTGACCAGTGTAGAGTGTTGTTGTGTGCTAGGAACTAGGGGGCGCTCCTATAAATAATGTAGTAGTGTTTTAGGGGATGGGACTCAATGCAAGGGTCACTGTGCTGGTCGCTCAGCTGACTGGCTTATTATATAACTGAATGTGCTTGTATCAGCTAAGTGGCACGCGCTGCTCCCTAGCAGCCGGGCCGCCGCGAGAAATACAATGGTATCTGAGCTAGCACTGTCAGCCTACCGTATGTCACGTCTAACCGTGACGGGAATAAGGAAGGGCGTTGGGATGTAAAGAGGCGTATAAACAGTAAGGCGAGTGTAGAGTGTTGACCAAGTGTTTATTGGTCTGTGATGTTAAAGTATGAGTCCCTTTTAGGGAATGTAACAATGTTTACAATGTGAAAGTACAAGCTGTGGATAAAGGTTACAAAAGTAGGAGATCTGAACACGACTGACTCACCTCTGATGACACCAACGTAGCCTTCGGCCGTACCACTGAGAGACTGATAATGGAGAGATCCCTTGACCTGATTAAGACGCCTTCTTATACTCTTCGGCGCTATGCTGTCAGCAATGTGTTGGCATAGCTGCCCCAGTTAATAATATGTCGCTTTGTGTAATGATTGTGCAAGGATTGAGCTGCTTTCTAGAGTGGCAAGCTGTCCTTGTGGTATTGATGGATGTTGGTCTGGCTTTCCAGGGGTTGCCAGTTAGGAGATTTAGACAGATGATGGGGGGATGGTCTCCAAGGGGTGCATACCCCTGAGAGGCTGTACAATACATTACACAAGCAACACGTTGAGCGAGAAAGGCCTGGCCTGCTCTCATCGTCTGCCACTGAAGGAACGTCTATTTCACTGAAATGTAACTCTCCAACGTTTTGTCATTAAAATCATTATTAGTGACGTTTCGTTAATTTATACTGACATTCCATAACTAGCCCATGTATTGATGACCTTTACAAGAGTAAACTAATTAAAAATTAGAGTTTGTTCCGCCTATTCAATCATATACAGGGCGGGTGAAGTTAGATCCGTTATCCGAGAACATACGATTCCCCAGGTCAGGAAGCACCGAAAGACGTGAAAAACGTATAGTAAAATGTGAGGGGTTTAGGAGAAAAAAGAGCAAAAGTACGTCACTCTTGGCAACGCTGCTTGCTACTGTGTACAAGACCGGATCGAGGAAGTGCCACTGGACTGACAGAACAGCCGGTATTCACCGGGGTAGGTCTCGCAGACAACTGATAAGTGAAGGTCAGTTCCACGGAGGGGACGTAACTTGGCCAACCAGTCTAGGAACAACAGAGTTCCGAATATGCTACCCTTCCCCTTTAAGATAAGACATGTACACGCGACAGCTAATGCGATGTTACCGGCCTGGACATAGCAAATAGCCTTCCCGAAAGTGATTGTCGTAACATGGAATTGTTTGAGAACCACTCGCCGTATGCAGATCCACCCCATACATTATTTATTTGGTTATCTTTTGCTCCACAGCATGGTGCAATCCCAAAGCTATAGGACCAACGGTTCGCCTGCAAGACATGTCTAAAAAACGACACAAAACCTTTTCTTTCCCACTAAACCATGTACCTTTCATGATACGTTTTTCACATCTTTCGGCGCGTCCTGACCTAGGTAATAATATGTTCCCGACTGTCCAGTTAAACTTCACCCACCCTGTATTTGGTTACTTCCGGAGAAAAAGACCACTGCACCATTGATGAAGGAAACAAAGAAGGATATGCAAAAAACTCAACATCTCAAAGGTCCAATTGTTAGAAATACATTTAGAAACAGAGTGAACTATTTGGAAGGGGTTCCAGCCGCAGAAAGAACTAAGAAGACCGGAAGAGCCTGGGCAGGACAACAACGGAAGCAGGCCATCGAAGGCATGAAGGAGAATTAGCCTCTTAAGATCCGATTGCCGGTGACCGAGGTGGAAACTACTCTTTGTTTACCTGTATCATACTGTCAGCTTGCTTAGTTGACAGGTATAGTCGCGCGGGTAGGATATAACTCACGTCCAGTAGCCTTTAATCGCTTTACTCTCTGTGGTGAGATGAGCTCCTATTATGCTTAGTTGTGCTGTTGAAACGCACCATTCTTAATATGCCATTATTATTAATTATTCCGTTCACAGTTCACAATATAACTTCTGTCAATACTGTAGTTATATTTCTTACTAAGGGTAAAATGTACATGTTTCGAGCAATTAATAGCTCTTCATCAGCACACTAGAAACAACTGTCAATCTTAACATACGATGGATAACATTAACTTAAACTACTTTACATTGCATATTCAAATTCTTAAAACAGTCACTCTTTTTTACCAAATGCTATAAAAACCAATCAATAAAGTCCATCTTAAAATTCAATGGTTGGTCGTGGAAATAGTTTTGTTTTTTATAGTTAGCTTTAAGGGGCGGACCAGCGAGGTCATAGCCCCCTCTTAACAGAGATAAAATTATAAAAAATTTGTTGAATTTAAAATTTAGAAAAGACCAATAATTAATACAATAAAATAAAACTACAAATTATAATAATAAACAAAAAAAAACTTGTTCTTCTTTGAAATTCTGAATTTCTTTTAAAAGCTTTATAAGAATGAAAAAAAAATTACAGTCAGTCTGAAAGACTAGACGTTACATCATTTCAAATGACGCATGCTACAAAAGCTACACATGTTAGAAAGGAGCAGGAGGGCTTCGAGCGAAGCGAGAAGCCCCAGGACTCTTTCAACAGACTCCATTACCCATTAACTTAGGCTTCCCGCGTGGGCACCTCTTTAAAAGGGTCACCCTTTATTTGAGTCAGACATCTTTTACAACTCGTTAAGAGTCACCCATTATTTGAATCTGATATCTTGCAAACCTCTTTAAGGGTCACTCTGTATTTGAATTGAATCTAACATACTGTACACCTCGTTAAGTGTCACCCTGTAATTTGCTCTGACATCCTGCACACGTCTTTATGAGGCACCCTGTATTCTTACCTGGCATCTTGTATATCTCTTTAGAAGTCACCCTGTATTCTTGTGTGACATCTTGTACACCTCTTTAGGAGTCACCCTGTATTCTTGTCTGACATCTTGTGCACCTCTTTAGGGGTCACCCTGTATTCCTCTCTGCCATTTTGTACACCTCTTTAAGAGTCACCTTGTATTCTTATCTGGCTTCTTGTATATCCCTTTAGGAGTCACCCTGTATTCTTATCTGGCATCTTGTACTGTATTTTGCTCTGACATCCTGCACACCCTGTATTCTTGTGTGACATCTTGTACACCTCTTTAGGAGTCACCCCGTATTCTTGTCTGACATCTTGTGCACCTCTTTAGGGGTCACCCTGTATTCTTCTCTGCCTTTTTGTACACCTCTTTAAGAGTCACCTTGTATTCTTATCTGTCATCTTGTATATCTCTTTAGGAGTCACCCTGTATTCTTACCTGGCATCTTGTACTGTATTTTGCTCTGACATCCTGCACACCCTGTATTCTTGTGTGACATCTTGTACACCTCTTTAGGAGTCACCCTGTATTCTTGTGTGACATCTTATACACCTCTTTAGGAGTCACCCTGTATTCTTGTCTGACATCTTGTGCACCTCTTTAGGGGTCACCCTGTATTCTTCTCTGCCATTTTGTACACCTCTTTAAGAGTCACCTTGTATTCTTATCTGGCATCTTGTATATCTCTTTAGGAGTCACCCTGTATTCTTACCTGGCATCTTGTACTGTATTTTGCTCTGACATCCTGCACACCGAGTATTGTTGTGTGACATCTTGTACACCTCTTTAGGAGTCACCCTGTATTTTTGTCTGCCATCGTGTGCACCTTTTAGAAGTCACCCTGTGTTCTTCTCTGCCATTTTGTACACCTCTTTAAGAGTCACCTTGTATTCTTATCTGGCATCTTGTATATCTCTTTAGGGGTCACCCTGTATTCTTATCTGGCATCTTGTACTGTATTTTGCTCTGAAATCCTGCACACCCTGTATTCTTGTGTGGCATCTTGTACACCTCTTTAGGAGTCACCCTGTATTCTTGTCTGATATCTTGTGCACCTCTTTAGGGGCCACCCTGTATTCTTCTCTGCCATTTTGTACACCTCTTTAAGAGTCACCTTGTATTCTTATCTGGCATCTTGTATATCTCTTTAGGAGTCACCCTGTATTCTTACCTGGCATCTTGTAATGTATTTTGCTCTGACATCCTGCACACCCTGTATTCTTGTGTGACATCTTGTACACCTCTTTAGGAGTCACCCTGTATTCTTACCTGGCATCTTGTACTGTATTTTGCTCTGACATCCTGCACACCCTGTATTCTTGTGTGACATCTTGTACATCTCTTTAGGAGTCACCCTGTATTCTTGTGTGACATCTTGTACACCTCTTTAGGAGTCACCCTGTATTCTTGTGTGACATATTGTACACCTCTTTAGGAGTCACCCTGTATTCTTGTCTGCCATCTTGTGCACCTCTTTAGGAGTCACTCTGTATTCTTCTCTGCCATCTTGTACACATCTTTAAGATTCACATTGTATTCTAATCTGGCGTCTTGTATATCTCTTTAGGAGTCACCCTGTATTCTTGTCAGACATCTTGTGCACCTCTTTAGGGGTCACCCTGTATTCTTCTCTGCCATTTTGTACACTTCTTTAAGAGTCACCTTGTATTCTTATCTGGCATCTTGTATATCTCTTTAGGGGTCACCCTGTATTCTTACCTGGCATCTTGTACTGTATTTTGCTCTGACATCCTGCACACCCTGTATTCTTGTGTGACATCTTGTACACCTCTTTAGGAGTCACCCTGTATTCTTACCTGGCATCTTGTACTGTATTTTGCTCTGACATCCTGCACACCCTGTATTCTTGTGTGACATCTTGTACACCTCTTTAGGAGTCACCCTGTATTCTTGTGTGACATCTTGTACACCTCTTTAGGAGTCACCCTGTATTCTTGTGTGACATATTGTACACCTCTTTAGGAGTCACCCTGTATTCTTGTCTGCCATCTTGTGCACCTCTTTAGGAGTCACTCTGTATTCTTCTCTGCCATCTTGTACACATCTTTAAGATTCACATTGTATTCTAATCTGGCGTCTTGTATATCTCTTTAGGAGTCACCCTGTATTCTTGTCTGCCATCTTGTACACCTCTTTAATAGTCACCTTGTATTCTAATCTGGCGTCTTGTATATCTCTTTAGGAGTCACCCCGTATTCTTATCTGCCATCTTGTACACCTCTTTAGGAGTCACCCTGTATTCTTTTCGCTTAGCTCAAAGCCCCAGGTCGCTCGACGCCCCAGGACTCTTTCAACAGACTCCATACCATTAACTTCGGCTTCCCGCGTGGCTGCATGACGTCACGCACTCGCCGTCCATTACCCATTAACTTAGGCTTCCCGCGCGGCTGCATGACGTCACCGTCTCCGTAACGCATCTCAAGCATAACGACGAAGTCGACAAGATCATTTGAAATTATAAAAATCCTCGAAATGACATATAATTTTGATTTACATATATTATCCAAGTTTTATGTCCTGTGAGGTGGCAGCCTGCAGTAGAGACATCTCACTCGTCACGTTCTCAGTTATCACAGCATCGAACCTGCGGAAGCTCGTGTTTTACCGTACATATACTGTATATCGTGTGCTGTAAGATACGATTCGTGACAGGTATGGGATGTTTCAGTCGAGTGGTTCGGTCCCGGGTTACAGTTTTGTTGTTGATTCTTTTAGGGGCTTTGCGACATCGTGGTGTGTGTAGAATTTGTCTGATAACCAGTAATAAAGAAAGCTTTTCAGTCGATCAACACGAATTGTGCCCAAATACGAGTACATTAGCCGGGAAACAAGTATTTACATACCCTATAAATTAACACACTTTTTATGTACAAATACAAATACCTACTTAATTGGATGGCATGTTTTGAACGTCATCCTCAGTTCCTGTTCAATTAGGCTTATCAGGTGTACGATGTTAAATAATCACACTTAAACACAAATTAGTACATATGCAACGAGCCTATAGTGGCTATAATTAAGACACGAGTATTTTTTATAAAACGAGCGTATGCGAGTTTTATAATTTCCATACGAGTGTCTTAATTACCATTATAGGCGAGTTGCATACGACTGTTTATGTTCGACGATAATTATAACTTTATTATATGTTTTAAGATAAATATTCATAAATATCTGTTCAGTCACTACAGTAGAATGTTGTGATCGGGTGCTGCGGTGGGTAGTATATCTCTCTTGTCCAAGCTCTCTGGACAACCGACGCATGCGCTCTGTGTGCTTCAATACCATATGTTCAGATTGCGCACCAGTATTCAGTAAAACTGTCACTGAAGTCGTGTCAAAACCACGCGCTGTGTAGAAATTGGTTTTGGGGATATTAAGGTACCGGTACAGTGCTATTTCTTGTCTCATATTCGCCAGTTTATTTACGCGAACATATGGACGGTGCGTTTTCCATGTCGGTAATTTATTATAGTTCGATGTTGTGTTTATGTCCGACATGTTGGATTTTGAGTGCATGCGCGAAGGTATCGTTACCTAATTGGTCAATGAACGAGCTCTGATTGGCTGGAGAAACTGTATCATAATGAAAAACGGTGTTATAATGACCATCATTATGATACAGTTTTCTAACACATAATAGTGAGGGTCGAACATAAAAATATATACAATATTTATATTACATACGTTTGTAAAAACTTCCGTCCAACGTCCGTTGGAGGTACGCAGCGGCCCCGGATCACAAGGATCAACTCTAAAAACCAGATAAGTTGACATAACTCCATTATTTCCAGCGCATTTATGTATTTTTAGCCTATTTTCAATTAAAAAAAAAATAGACTGATGAGATCACCTTTTGTCCGTGTGTGTGTGGGTGCGTGTGCGTGTGTGTGAGGAGTGTGTGTGTGTCCCCTAATAACTTCTAAACGGCTGGAGCGATTTCAATGAAACTCGGTAAGTTCATAGCACCACTTTGGACGCCCCGACCGTGCCCTTCAAATTTAGTTACGTCTCACAATCCAACATGGCGGCTGTGCGAAATATTTCACCAGCATTCAATATCTCCGAAACTATTCCCGATATTACATTAGAATTTTTAGCCTACTTTTCACATTTCGCAAAAATGAGGAAAAAGTAGACTTATGAGATCGGGCAAATGTGTGTCTGTCTGTCCTTCTGTCTGTCTGTCTGTCTGTCTGTCCTTCTGTCTGTCTGTCTGTCTGGCTGTGTGTGTGTCCCCCCTATCAACTCCTAAACAGCTGCAGCAATCGAAACAAAATTTGGTAGGAGTAAAGATCTATACCTGAATATCTCACGGCCATATTTGAAAATGATGTCAATGCTACCAACTGCTGAAAAATTGCAATTGAAATTTGAGCTCCATGTTGGATATCTTGGAAAGTATGAATAGGAGCTATTTCAAAATTGGCACACGTATAGATAATAATATTTCAGTTTAATTTCCAGGTGGTCATACATGGCAGTGTTGCCAAAATGATTATAAGCCTGCTGATAGGTCCAAATTTTAAATGCATATAACTTCCACACTATCAATTCGATTTCAACCAAATTTCGTATGTGATATGTGTACATAAACAGATATGAATGAGCGTATTCTTAAGAGCCACCAGGGCTGCCAACTGTTAATAAATGCTCTCAATTTGTTTTATCCAAATACCCATAACTCAGAAAGTATGCAAGCCGACAGCCATAAACTATGCACACGTATAGTGCCTGACATTCCATATTAATTTGGAGTAACTTATATACGTCAGTGCTACCAACATCATTCTAAGCCTGCTGAGAGGTCTAACTTTAAATACATGTAACTTCTATACTATCATTTGGATTTCAACTAAATTTCGTGTATGCTATGTGTACCATAACAGATATGACTATGCCGATTCTTAAGAGTAACGTATGTGATATGTGTACATAAACAGATATGAATGAGCGTATTCTTAAGAGCCACCAGGGCTGCCAACTGTTAATAAATGCTCTCAATTAGTTTTATCCAAATACCCATAAATCAGAAAGTATGCAAGCCGACAGCCTTAAACTATGCACACGTATAGTACCTGACATTCCATATTAATTTGGAGTAACTTATATACGCCAGTGCTGCCAACATGATTCTAAGCCTGCTGATAGGTCCATTTTAAAATGCATGTAACTTCTATACTAACTAATGGATTTCATTCAAAATTGACACAACAATAGATCATAATATTTCAGATTATTTCTGACCAATACATATATGTCATTGTTGCCAACATGATTTCACGCGTGCTGTTAGATCCAATGTCTAACTGCATGTAACGTCCATGCTATCCATTGGACTTCAACCAAATTTTGTATTCTGTACCTTAAGAGATGGAACTAAGAATATATTAAGTCACCAGGGCTGCCAACTGTAGTTCTCTATTAGGCTACATTATGCCAGGTATACAGTATTTCGAACTACTTAGAAATGTCGTTATTACCAACTTAATTTAGTCATTATTCTAAATAGATCCATATAGATCAATCATTGGCATGAAACTTAAATTTTAAGAAAAGTAGGCTCTTTAGTTCGTCACGGAACTTCTTGTTTACGGTGATAAAGGGAACTACTAGAAGTTCACCTATGTGACTTTTGAAAAACTGGTAACTACAAAACCAACATGGCGGCCACGCAAATTTGCGACTTTTAAATAGACGTTTCTCGCGATTTAACTAACCAAACGCAATAAAACTTGGTACAGTATATGTTTATACACATTATAATGCACCGACATCTAACTTGGTTCGTTTACATAACCACAAGATGGCGGATGTGCGAAATATTTCACCGGCATTCTATATCTCTGAAACTATTAGTGGTATCACCCTGAAATTTTGCACGGAGATAAAGGGCACTACTGGAAGTTCATCTATAAGACTTTCAAAAACCGGTTAACTACAAAACGAATATGGCGGCCAAGGGAATTTGAGAATTTTAAATTGAGCTTTCTTGCGATTTAATGTTCCAACCGCAATGCAATCTGGTACAGGAAATGTTGTTACGCATTGTAATACACTGATATCTAATTTAGTTCAATTGTTTACATAACCTCAAGATGGCAGCTTTGCGAATTTTAAATTAAGTTTTTATTTCTTGTGTCGTAATCATGCGATCGATGTGAAAGTTTGAATAATGAACCTACGCAATAATTTTCCTTTAATGTTACATGACTCTATGGCCTATATATTTAACAATCCAACATGGCGACCATCAGAAATATTTAGACGGCTCTGAATATCTACGAATCTATTATAGCAATCAAACTGATTTTTTTATGTTTATAGAGGCTATGAACTTAATTTCATCTATAGGACTTTAAATAACCTGGTGATAACAAATCCAACATGGCGGTGACGCGAAGTATAAATATTCACATGGACATTTCTCGCAACTTAACCATCCGAGTGCAGTGAAACTTGGTACAGTATATCCTTAAACGAATGTTAATCCACTGGCATCTAATTTATTTCAATTGTTTCCATAACCACAAGATGGCCGTTATGCGAAATTTTTAAATCTCCTTGTTACTTATTGTGTCCTAATCATGCGATTGAAGTTTGAATGCTACACGTACACAATAATCTTCATGTAACAGTACATAACTCTAGGACCTACATATA
This sequence comes from Meconema thalassinum, assembly GCA_946902985.2. Lineage (NCBI taxonomy): Eukaryota > Metazoa > Arthropoda > Insecta > Orthoptera > Tettigoniidae > Meconema > Meconema thalassinum. Next base: position 253,698,107 of record OX336393.1, read on the forward strand.
TAAAATACAACATGGCGACCATCCGAAATATTTAGTCGGTTCTCAATATCTACGAATCTATTACAGCAATCAAACTGAAATGTTGTATGTAGATAGAGGTAATTAACATAAGTAGGATATATGAAAATAGGCTGTATAGTTCTTCACTGAGCTACTTGTTGTAACTGTGTATTCGCCAAGCGAGACATTGCAATACAATTTGCACAAAAGTTCAAATAGGAACGGTTGATTTAGAACAATAATAACGAAATAGGCAGACAATTTCAATACTGAAATTATTCATCATAAGAATTCAATATACAACAGGAAACATACTTGATCCACATTAATGACAATTTATTTATTTAGCGTATGACGAATACAATATTATGTACAATATATACAGTACAACTACCATCTCAAGTTCGTAACTAGAGTTCCATGTTAAAAGTTGAGAGGCAGAGATGGGTTTCGCTTGAGACACAGTGTAAGTCTTCTATAGAGCCTCTGTATGCACGTAAATGACACTCGAATGTAATGTGGTCCACTGTCTGTTCCTCTTCTCCGCAATCACATTGAGGTGATGCCTTCCATCCCCATTTGAAGAGAGTGGCTCCGCATCTACCTTGGCCGGTCCTAATACGGTTTAGCGTCCTCCACTGTCGTCTGCGAAGGGAACATCTACCAGGGCACTTGCAGGGGTTGTTAATGATGTGATGATTTGGTAATTAATGATAATACTAATAACGCAACAACCATAGAAGTGTAATATACTGTTTGTAAATAGTTGACACGTTACAAACGTTTTTACAATCTCATATAATATAAATATTGTATATATTAATTATTATTAGCCTACTTTCGATTTTTGCAAAAAATGAAAGTAGACTTATGAGATCAACACAGGGCGAAAAAAGTGTGTATGTCTGTGTGTGTGTATGTGTGTGTGTGAGTCTGTGTGTGTGTGTGTCTGTGTGTCTGTGTGTGTGTGAGTGTGTGTACTCTGAATGTCTGTCCCCCCCTAACAATTCGAACACGGTGCATGCGAATTGAACGAAATTAGGAACAAAGGTAGCACTAGCAAAGGACACCTCAGTGTCATGTTTTATATCGCCGCCATCTTGACGGAAACGTAATGGCGGCCACACAAATGTTCAAAGCTTAAATCAAATTACGATTAACCTAATCATCCGATCTCTACCAAATTTTGCAACAACATACCTTTATGGGGGGAGCATCCTTTGACCAAACCAATAGGTCATCAGCGTAATAGTTTGCGGATGGCGGCCATCTTTGTGTGAAAATCGATTCCCCCTATTAATTCGAACACGGTGCAACCGAATGGAACGAAATTTGGTACAGAGGTAGTACTAACATAAGGCACCTCAGTGTCATGTTTTATATCGCCGCCATCTTGACGGAAACGTAATGGCGGCCACACAAATGTTCAAAGCTTAAATCAAATTACGATTAACCTAATCATCCGATCTCTACCAAATTTTGCAACTACATACCTTTATGGAGGGAGCATCCTTTGACCAATCTAATAGGTCATTCACCTGATAGTTTGCGGATGGCGGCCATCTTTATGTCAAAATTGATTCCCCCTATTAATTCGAACACGGTGGAACCGAATGGAACGAAATTTGGTACAGAGGTAGCACTAGCAAAGGGCACCTCAGTGTCATGTTTTATATCGCCGCCATCTTGACTGAAACGTAATGGCGGCCACACGAATGTTCAAAGCTTAAATCAAATTTCTATTAACCTAATCATCCGATCTCTACCAAATTTTGCAACTACATACCTTTATGGAGGGAGCATCCTTTGACCAATCTAATAGGTCATTCACCTAATAGTTTGCGGATGGAGGCCATCTTTATGTCAAAATTGATTCCCCCTATTAATTCGAACACGGTGGAACCGAATGGCACGAAATTTGGTACAGAGGTAGTACTAGCAAAGGGCACCTCAGTGTCATGTTTTATATCGCCGCCATCTTGACTGAAACGTAATGGCGGCCACACGAATGTTCAAAGCTTAAATCAAATTACGATTAACCTAATCATCCGATCTCTACCAAATTTTGCAACTACATACCTTTATGGAGGGAGCATCCTTTGACCAATCTAATAGGTCATTCGCCTAATAGTTTGCGGATGGCGGCCATCTTTGTGTCAGAATCGATTCCCCCTATTAATTCAAACACGCTGAAACCAAATGGAACGAAATTTGGTATAGACGTAGCACTAGCAAAGGGCACCTCAGTGTCATGTTTTATATCACCGCTATCTTGATGGAAACGTAATCGCGGCCACCCAAATGTTAAAAGCTAGAATGTAATTACGACCAACCTAATAATCTAGTCTCTACCTAATTTTGCAACACCATATCTTTATGTGGGAAACATATTCTGACCAAACTGCAAGAACATCAGCCCAATAGTTTGCAGATGGTGGCCAAGTATGTGTGCAAATCGATTCCCCCTATCAATTCAAACACGGTGAAACCGAATTGAACGAAATTTGGTACAGAGGTAGCACTAGCAAAGGGCACCTCATATTCATGTTTAATATCCCTATAGCACGTTGTATTTCAACAAGCTCCTACAACCACATTCAATCATACTCCTTGAAAAGGACAAAGAGTAATAACAATACCCATGCATTTAGGAGAAAGTAGGCTATATGTTCTTTACTGAACATCTTGTTTTTTATTTATTTTATTTCTTAGCGTACGACTTCTAGTGCCGGGAGTGTCCGAGGACATATTCGGCTCGCCAGGGTTTGTAGCTGCTTGTTTGCGGACACCCAATGGGGTGAGCAACAAGTACCGTCACGTGTGGAGTGTTGTCGTGGGAGGAAAGTGTGATGGTAAGGACGAGGAATAGGAAGGTAGCGACTGTGGCCTATAGTTTGGGACCAACCCCGGCATTTGCCTGGAAGGAAGATGGAAAACCCCAGAAGACCATCTTCAAGGTTGCCGGCGGGGGGATTCAAGCCTCCTCGCCTCCCAGATGTGAGCGACTGCCATCAGCCCCGCCGTAATGACCACGGCTATCTCACCCGGTTATTCGTGTTAAAGTGTGATTCATTAACATCGTACACCTGTTAAGCCCAAGTGAACATGATCTGAGGATGAACGCATGACGGTCAAAACATGCAATCCAATAATGGACGACTTTACTTGAGGCGTGGCTTTGAGGTTCTTGAAGTGTCTCACAGAGTGCGCAGGTGGTCTTGTGGGCGAGAGACGAATGGAGGCACGTTGTCTTGTGCCACAATGTTATTTACCGAGTTGAAGCGTCAACGATTTGCGATTGGTAATACGTATATATTATCGTAATTCGTATTAAATATACCTCCAATATAGGCGTAATGATAACGGTTGTAAAATGTAGTGCATGAAATTACCGGAACCGGTTTATGTTCTTATAGTTACGACACCATGTTCGTAGATATGACAATTGCATTGTGCAATTGTCATTTCTTTATTTCTAAAGCAGCTGACATGGACCAAGTCGTTAGAGAACGTCAAAACGTTTAGTTTGAACAGTGCTACATAATACGTAGGTGATGATGGTTCTCAAAGACTAATGAAAGAAGGCTATAATCTGTGCATACATGGATTATTGAAGAAGTTTGGTGTGCCTATCAAGGTTATCTAAAGACTTTTAAGGCTGTCTGTTTTGCTAGACAGAGGGAAATCTCCTCCAAGAATACTTTATTCGTGGTATGACGGCTAGCTTTGTTAGCTGTCACCCCGAAGGTCTGGGTTCGATTCCCGTCTCTGTCAAGACATTTGATTCTGGTCTGAGGGCTGGAATGGAGTAGGCTACACTAGGCCTCGAGAGGAAAAACTGAGAAGGGGTGGGTTCGAATTCCACCTCAGTCATCCTGGAAGTGGTTTTCCGTGGTTTCCCACTTATACTCCAGTCAAATACCGGGATGGTTCCTGACTAAAATGCAACGGCCGTTTCCTTCCCATATCTCACCTGATTATAAATACACACACTACTACAAATACCACAATAACAAAGGTTATCAAACAATCATCCCACACTCGTTCAAGTACATGGGGCCAAATGATCACGATGTCCAAGGCCCTCAAATGAAACAACAACAACAAAAGCCACTTTATTTTCAAGGGTATGAAGAGAATGACGAGTTCAGCGTTCTTAGGTCGTACTGTTCGTTCAAAGCTGGCTGATTTTTCGTGAATATTTCCAATTTAATAGGAATTGGCTGTCTGGGAAGACATTTTTCTTAGCTAAGGAAATGCATTCATCTAATGGGATTGTTTTACCTCATCTTTACTGTACTGGAGCCCCTGAAATTCCTGCTAAAATAGCCTGCACATTTGTTGAGCAGCAATGGTATAGGTTAAACCTAGGGGAAAGTGCATAAATCCAGAACCGGTGATGAAACCTAACAGGAAGAGGACAATATTCTTAATTCTGTCAATTTTCCGAATTTCACAGGCATACAAGTAGGCTTCTTAAAATACAGCTGTAAATTTTAATTTATGTGCGAATTTACTGCTGCTAGTTAGTTATTGTTGTTTTAAGGAGAGGAGCAGCAAGGTTATCTGCCCCCAATTTACTGCAGTAGAGGATAATAGCAACCTAGGCCTAATTCCATGTGATGTCTTTTTACAAGCAAATAAGAGTGTAGAACTGTACAGAATCCTTTTGTAAGCTGCTTTATAAATCATACTGGTATTTACAGTAGGCCTAGGCCTACATACAGATATATTTCATCCTCATTTATTGACTGGCGACCTGGATTTAAGACCACATACATTAATCTTCCTCTTTTATTATTTTTAGCCTGTTAATTGCCAAGTTCATAAAACCTTTGTAGGCTACTACCAGTACCGGCATGTCTAATTGAAAAACTGATATTAAAGCAACTCAACCGGTATATCTTTTTTAAATAAAAGCGACTTGTATCGGAAATCTGATATTTTGAATGAAAAAGCCAATAATTTCAGAAATGTCAACTAAAGATAACGCCCAAGGTAGTCCTCCAGAACTGCCGTGCCGTAGGCCTATCGGTATGTGAAAGTAACTAAGCTCATAATCCTCATCTAAAATAACGGTATTTTTCGTTAGAGGTCTCAATATGTTAGAATAACTAGAAATATTATCTTAGTCTATGCCTACAGCTGCGAATTGCACTTATTTTACTCTGAATTATGGCTTGTTGTAGGCACTGCACTGACACCGTATTCATCTATAGGAAGATAATTAGTTAGAAATCAGAAATAAATCTCGTTAGTTTATTTCTACACTAGCCTATTATTTTAACATTCATACTGTACCCATGTGAGTAATTTCCATGGAAAACATGCTTCTGCCTCCAGCCAGCAACAGTCCTCAGGCGTGTACCGTTCACCCACTGAGCAGTTGCATATTTTTGATCTGAGACTAAAAGGTATCAACTCTACAATAATAAAGCACAACTCTATTCTAAAGACTTTAATTAAGCTCTAAATCATGGCTTCAAACAAACAAAAACACAATCCCAACAATATAACACAAACAATGCAAAATTATTCCTTCAATCCACCAACATTCGCACTTTATCCTTGCAAATCCAAATGATTATTCATTCATTTACCATGAGATTAATATCAAATTCATTCTCACGTGCGCTGATGCACAGGTAAACTACACATAAACTGTACTTATAATCTTATGTCACCTATTGTGACCTCTTTAATTTCACAATCTGAATTGTTTACTCTCAACACATCCTAATTTACATTATGCGTACAATTGTGTTTTGTATCTCTCTTCCCACCAAAATGCTTTACCATGCATTAACCAATTTATGGGTTGCACATCAAATTTAATTGCAACTCCACAATTACTTGTAATCATACCCCTTTCTGCAGTTCCCTTTCTGCAGTTCCACTTTCTACAGTTCCACTGTATGCCGTTGTGAGTTCAATTTCAAAGATTCCGTTACCGCTGTGTCGGATGGTATATTATGCTACCCTTGCGTGGGCATAGCCTATGGCATCTAGTGTCCGCCTTCAGAACGACGTGACAATGTCAGTATAAAAATGCAACTTTCAACAACTCATAAGTTTGCCAAGTATTAAGTTATCAGAACGATCCTTAATTAACAATGTGTTTCAAACCACACAAATTCATTTTACAATACAACAATGATTCTTTTATTACACACAGGGTTTCAACGCCTTTCCACTCTAAATGTCACGCTCCAAGGGTCGTTTAACATCTCCCCCTCGGTTCTTCTTGTATACAATGGGAATGAGTCGGGCGGTCACAAAACACGTGCTCTGTCCCTTCCTAACTCCCCGCTCTCTTTACCTCCAAGCAGTAACTTGTGCAGTCTCATTGACCTACACATCCCATATGATTTAAACTAAACTGTATGCAAGATAGGTTATGGATTTGTTTAATCATTTATTCCTAACCTTAGGATATTAAAAACTGGTCTCAACAGGTCCATATATATTATATGATGGAACGAGATTCATCATTCACCGGTCGAATTGGCTAGCCGGCATCTTATTAAATGTCACGGTCAGGCACATCCTGCCGCCAAAATTCGCCCCCAGGAGCTGAATTTATCCAATAGCTAGTTCTCGGTCGATATCAGGTGTCATGCTGAGGTTTCCATTGTTATCCTCCCATACACCACTGGATTCGAACCCGGAACATTTCATATCAGTCCACAGAGCTAGGGTCAGTCACTAATTATGCTCTGGCAATAATAAATATCTCTGTATGCCCTAGGCTATATGACATTTCACACGTCGATTAGACTACCTGGCTCCCCTGACCATGGTGCTATGATCCCGTCCTTTAATTAGTAAGATAAATCTAACAATTACTCTTACAAGCTTATTCACAAGCTGCAAATTCAATTCTCTATTAAACTCTTCCATTTCCTAGATTCTTGCATATTTATTTCCATTACTCTGATATACTCTGATATTAAATTGCTTTGCTTAGCCCAACACGTACAATATTATTGCTTGGATAGACAAACATTCCAATTAGCATATATATTTTGCTTACAACCATTTTTCCCTGATGTCTGTTCATTTATTCTTATTATTATTATTATTACTGACCTATATTACCATAACCCGACTCAACGTAACCATTTTCAATAACCGAACATCCGTGTTCGTTACGTTAAGTTTCTATATAACTGAATTGCCATTTTACATTAGTGGTAACGATTTATCCACTCAATGATGTACAAAGACATCTCAACTTGACTAAAATAAACACAACAATAATATCTTGAGGTTCTACCTCCTAAAATTGACTCTTATTGGCATATTCTATAAAATTTGAAATCACTCAACATACAGTGGACTATAATTGCTACAAAATCATGGTTTTTGAGTACTTACATTGGTTAATCTGGTGGCTCCAACCACGCATTTCTTCCAGTAATGCCCGCCATCATTTGCAAAATTAGCAAGGCATTCTTATACTTCCCATACACATTTTACATAACTTTTGCCTTACAAAATACACGGCACTTTGCTCTTCCATGTTGAAGCTGTTGCTTCCTTATTCACACAACACGTTATATCACTTATTACACTATTAATTTTACATATATTTAAATGATCATCACTACAATCAAACGATCACTATGTACATTTCTTAATGGTTGACTTTTCCTGGCAGAATATCAGAAATGCAGACGTTGAAGATCTCTCCTCCAATTCTCTCCCGCATCTCGTCTGAAAGTCTCGATTCTCTGCCTAAGGATTCCTATCGGTCCCCAATCTGTCTATCAATTTCTATCCTTAGAGAAATTTCCTGATATCGCATAAATATGCTTGCATATCGTCCTGAGCATTAATTACAGTGGTATCCCTGCGAAATTTCACCAATCGCATAACAAAGTTTATATCTGCGCAATCCGACATCCTATGATATGTCTAACCAATAGTTTATATACTGCGCTCAACCATTGTACATTGTACTTGTACAGATTACCACCTTCAATTGTCCTACCTTATCTATCACACGGTACATTTCCTGCGTGCTCGGTAGTAGTCCCTCGTAATGCCGACTATAAAAGTATGGCACGACTGTCCTTAATAATTGTGATTAATAAATGCCTTACTGCATGGCTCTTCATGTTAAAGTCCGCGCGTCCCTTCTCTGAATTCGGTAATGTGCACTTCGCACTAGACTGCGGTTCAACTGACTACATTAATCGTTATTAATTCATGCCTTAATGCATGATCATTATGTTGCTGCACTTAAACTGTTAAAATCCGCGCGCCCCCTTTCTGAGCTCGGGAGACGTGCTCCCTGCGCTCAAGTATGGTTCAACTGTCTGTCCTTCGTCCAGCCCTTATATCCGTTTGGAGAGAAAAAGTAGACCGAAAATTTCCCTGCAGCGTCATCGTCTCTCTCAGTATGATTCTGGTCTTGAAATAACGTTTATATGGTTCCTTTTTCCTCGCTGATCACAGATCTGTATGTGTGCTCGAGGATCGATCGGCCAATTAATTAATATTAATTGCCTTTGCCAGCGCTTGCCCACGCGGCGTCCTCTAAAAATCCCCGAAGATATGGTCAGATCTCGCCGCTAACCTCAGATCTACTGTGTCACTGCGCGTTCCATTAAATCAGCCCCGATTTCAATGTTTAATGGCTTGATAATTAGCCTCCCGGCTATACATTCACATAGGTGCAATCTTCATGATCTGAGTTACTCCAATCACGAGTAATCATTAAATTGCTCTGGTATCTCCTCATTCCCCTGGCCTCTCTATTCTCTAACGGGGAATAACTTGACCATATATTACCATCCTGACCTGCTCCAGACGGCATAAGTAGGTCACATTGAGTGGCACGGCTCCAAGAAACCACGCCTACATTCTAGAGTAATTTAACAAGTGTCAAGCGCTCCAACATTCTGCATTCAGTCCAGAATTATATGCCTCATGCAGACCAATAATGCAGTATTCTGCTATTATTCCCTGCATTATATTAACAAATAATGTCAGAATTAGTTCATATCACAACAGTGATTTAATATGTATTTTCACTAGGGGTTTTTATAGCTTAAACTCCCTCAAAAGATCTCGTGTTCGTTCCTTGCTGGAATCTCAATTCTGGGCTCATCTATCTCAGAGATCCACGTTCGACACCAGTCAGCCTAACCCCGTTGAGTTCAATACCAAGCGTTTAACAAAGATAGAGTGAATAATACCGCCTTACATATTGCGTAGGCCTAATTTATATGCCAGCTTAAGACGTGGCGGCTTCAATTTTATTGGAGAAAAAAGCGGGAAATACATTTGGCACTGCATCATCACTCAATAATTTCCTTCCTGGCAATACTGGCTTGTATTCTAAAGGTAAGAAATGGGCTAAACATACTCTCATGTGGGCTGATATGTGTGATTTACTTTCAACACGACGAATTTTGAAAAAACACTATTTCCTCAAAATACGACCAATGGCAAGGAAGTAAACGTTACTTTATAGTTGCCACATCTGTTTATGCACTGGGGAACTGCACAATATTGAACCATTATTCTATAATGTATAAAACAACGAATATTTAAGCGTAATCCGTAACTACAGCTCACACAAGCTACTCATGGCGGCCCACAACATCGGTTTGTAAACAAAGTCACGTGATAGCGTGACGTCATAGGGCGGTACTCAGTCGTCCATTGAGTATGTATTTGTACGTAAAAAGCGTGTTAGTGTGTAGGGAATGTAAATACTTGTTTCCCTCCTTATATAATTGGGCACAATATTCGTGTTGACCGACTGAAAAGCTTTATTTCATATAATTAGGCAACACTGAAAAATAGCTTCTACCACTACAACTGATAACCCGTGTTTTTTGATGACTGTATTTGTAATTGTAATTTGTAATTGTAATTGTATTTGTAATTGTGATAGGATTTAGGTAGGAAGTGGCTGCCTCCATCCCAATCCTCACTTGAATGACAAATACACACACTAATACAGTCATCAAAATAACACGGGTTATCAGAAAAAAAAATCACACACCCAAGTACACGGGGCTAATTGACCATGATGTCCAAGCCCCTCGAATGAAACAACAACATTATTATTCTTGTGTCAGGAACATGGCTCGCTCCGTGGCTCAGCGGTAACGTTCTCGCCTGCTGTTCCCAAGGTTGCAGGATCGAATCCTGGCGCAGCTGAAATGAGAGGGAGCTGTGTCTGGAGATTGACTGGCACATTAAAATTCCGACAACCCGACGTCTCTCCAAGCCGCAGTACTTAAACGGGACGTAAAACCAATAGCATTATTATTATTATTATTGCGGCTTCGGTGGCGTAGTCGGTAGCATGCTGAACAGCTATGCCTAAGATCACGGGTAAGAACCCGGCCAAAGTCGTCGGACATTTAAGAGCGTTAAAATCCTTCAGTATGCCTTCCGTCGGAGGGGAATTAAGCCGGTGGGCCCTTGTCATAGATTTATGGCATGAAAAAGAACCTTCCACTACAATTGGTAGTGTGTAGCTAAATTTGTAGGTTATCAAGTTCCAACGTTCGCCACTGGGTGTCAGTGACAGTAGCGTCTGGTAGCCATAGTTGAAACTAATTGAAATTGAACTTGCCCAGTTTCATTCATCTTCTTCATTTCATCTCATCCACACGCGACGGTACTTGTAGCTCACCCCATGGGTATCCGCAAAGCAAGTACAAAGTCTGGCGAACCGAACATGTCCTCGGCCACTCCCAGCACTAAAAGCCATACGATAATGAATAAATAAACAAAAATAATTATTTTTATTATTACATCAGAAACATACATACATGTTTACCCAGTTACAGTCATAACATAAACCAAAATTTGACCACCATCAGTGCTTTCTCTGAGGTCTTATGTACATCTATCTGAAAAGTTCGGTGAGTGGGCTACATTACGAACGGATTGTTGGCTTACCTGAAACAGCCGTTACTGTCCATCGAAGTAATCCCCAAGGATGGTTCTGCACTTTTGAGAACGACTGAACAAGTCCTGGGAACTCCTGGCATAGTCTTCTTTAGGAATAGCCTTCAGTTTGGGTCGTCAAAACTCTAAATTGAGAGCAAGAGTGAAGCGTGAATTTATGCAACCTTACGTACACATCTGTTCGACGGGTGGCATTGAGAAGGGAGAATGTTCCGTGGAATGGAATGGTCCTGAAAACCATCGTCACGGCTGACGAGATCTGGTGCTTGAGGTACGACGTCGAAGGCAAGCGTCAAAGTATGGAGTACCGATGTCCAGGGTCGACAAAGAGCCATGAAGGGCCAGAGGTTTGCGGACATTTCGGACATCCAACGTAATGTGACGACCCAACTGAAGGCTATCCCTCAGGAAGACTATGCCAGGACTTGTACAGCCGTTCTAAGAAGTTCATAACGATCCACGGGGATTACTTCGAAGGACAGTAACGGCTGTTTCAGGTAAGCCAATAATCCGTCCGTAATATAGACCCATTCACCGAACTTTTCAGACAGAGGGTGTATATTTTCTTCCATGCGGGATGTTGGTGACAGTTCACATTGAATCATGTGCTTTATGATCTGTTCCTTCTCACGATCACACTTGCTGCTATGTCCCTTAATGTATCCTCATCTTGCTAGATTAATCCTGTATCTGCCTACTGATCTCGTTAACCATCCTTCCATCTACATGACTCGCACTACTTGTGCATTACACTACCTAATAACTTAAAGCCTTCATTTCTCATCATCACAGTTGTGTTTATGTAACCAGCAATACATTGCAAACGAAAGATTGACTTTGTGACGTTTCCTTGTAAGTCATAAATAGGGCAAGGCATTTAATGACCAAAAAATAGCAAGAAAACGCAAAATAAAAAAATGCATTTATGACCTAAAAATGGTTAAGAAGTGACACAAAATTTGAAATAAAAGGACCAATTATTTATTCGTTAATCACTTATTTATTAATCCTTTAAGAAACAATTACCTGATTTGAGAGAGAATTTTAATGGATGATAATGCATTAAGATTAAATTATTTTTGTTACTAACAAAGTAAATACCACTTTGCCACCCCTGGTGAAAAAAAAATGAAATATTTTAGAACTGGCATATTCCTCAAATACTCTCCTAGCAAATAGGTGTCATTATTAACAAAGGATATTTAAGAAACAAACTTCAGTGGCTGTTTAAAAATACTCTTTCCATGAAAACTAGTGGCAGCAGGTTATGTTGCAACACTACTTTCTTTTTTGAGCAAGTTAAACATAATATACAAGTATTGTAAACATAAATAATATTAATTAAATATTCAAATATAACGAAATATAACACTTACCAGAAAACAATTAAAAATACCAAAAATGACCTAAAATTGCTACAAAAATGATCTATCTCTTGTAAACGGCAAAAATGCAAAAAATGCCCTAACAAATTGCCCTTATTTAATCAGTCAATTCATGAAACACATGTATATATCCTCGAGCTATCTTTCGGCCGTCCTGAAACTACGCACAGTTACATCTTTTAACGTTTACACTATACATACAAAATATGGTTGAAATCCAATAGATAGAATGGAAGTTGATGTTGATGTCATCCGTTCAGTCAAATCCGACCATCGGCGATGCGATGAATCATCACTCTCCAAGTTGTCCTGTGCCTCACTGCGTTCTTTAGTTGATCCAGGGTGAAGTTAAAGTCTGATTTAATGTTGTCTACCAACGTGTCCTCTGGCGACCTGGTCTTCTAGTACCGCTGATTATTCCTAGCATGATTGCTCTTTCCAATGCATCTGATCGCATAACGTGGCCAAAGTTTGCCAGCTGCAACTTCATAGTCTTACCGACCAATGATATACGGGGCTTGGTGCGCTCTAATACTGTCTTATTGGTGACTTTTTCAGTCATGGTATTCTTAAGAGTCTACGCTAACCCCAGTGCTCAAATGCATCGATCTTCCTCTTGTGTGCCTGTTTTAGCATCCAGCTCTCACATCCATATGGAAGTTACATGCAGTTGAACATTGAGCCTATCAGCACGCGTAGAATCATGTTGGCAACACTATAATGTATGGGTTGATCAAACTTAATCTGTGATTTTATGGTCTATAATTATATGAACCAATTTTGGAACAGTTTCCATATAGTAAACTTCCTGAGTTATCTAACATTCGGATCAAATTTCACACTTTTTAGTTGGTTTCTCAGTTTAAGGGCTGCGACAACGCGGTCATGTAGCTCCGTCTACATTGGGTGTGTGTAGAATCTGTTTGATAACCGGTGTTAATTGTGATGGCTGTATTAGTGTGTATTATCTGTTTTTAATTGAAGTAAGGACTGCAGACATTGCATTTTTAAATAGTTCCTACTTTTGCGGCCAAACGCCACCGTCAACGACTACTAGCTCAGAACTTGGTTACTAGACGCCACCGCAGTCGGCTCCTGGCGACGAACGTTGGAACCTAAGAGCGTTGCTCAAATTTAACCTATAATTTTGCTTCACACAGGTGTAATTAGCGGAAGGTTCTTTAACATGCCATAAATCTATGACATGGGACCGCCAGCTTTACTTCCCCTCCGAGGAATTTTTAATGCTCTTAAAAATCCGACGACTTCTCCCAGGTTTGAACCCGCGATCTTGGGCATAGAAGCTCAGCATGCTACCAATTACGCCACCCTTGCCGCTTTACACTTTTTAAACAGTTCGCGACATTCATTGATGCCATTTTCAAATATGACCTTGAGACAGCCTGACAGATCTTCTCTCATACAAAAGGACAGACAGAAGGACAGTTAGATCGACCCAGATTGGTCTCATAAGTCTTTATTTCAGCATTTTTGCAAAAAGTGAAAAGTAGTCTAAAAAGGCATCAGCTAAAAATCACATTCAAAGCCAGGTTCAAACCTCGGATCTCCAAACACTCAGCTATCCTGTCATAGACTGGTCGGCTACGCTGGTAGATTTGCTTAATGAAAGTGCGGCCGTTATGTAACATAGAGTAACTTAATCTTTGTAACTCAGTAATCTTAAGTGTTACTAGGAAAGCATTTGCTAGGAAATTACTCCAGCCCAGTCTTGTACAAGGAACTGCTTCAGGCGTGTTGTTCCGTCACGAGGTGCTGAAAGAATGTAAACTATGCTTTCATTTTTCTACGTTTCTTAAACCTGTCATTAAAAATATCGTAATTATAACTTCTTCCAGATTATTGGGCACTTAAAAAGAAGAAGAAAGTGCCCGTTCATACACATATAAAAAGCTGGACGAGTGTGATCAAGAATGACCAATTCAAACAGTGAGAGGAGGAGTGAGTAAATGTGCTGTATTTCATTCACAACGGAGGAAATTTCCTTCTTTCATAAGTTTACCAACCCCGTGGCGAAGTCATGCTCGTTAAATCGTGCACCACGACGGCCGCAGCCATTCCAGAGATCGAGATTCAAATCACAGCGCTGACAGCGGCTATATTGAGTGTGTTCATCCCAGGTTTTCCCACACTCCCTCCAGACAAATACCAAGATAGTGCCTTACTTCAAGTCCCAGGTCACCTAACCCCATCTCTGTCTTTACTACAGTCATCACATACATGCAGGTTATCAGTCAAGTTCATCATATTTCCAACTAGACGGGGCTCATGACCGAGATGTCCCAAGCCCCATTAATTCATTAATAACAACAACATATAGTAAGTTTACAGGACAAAAAATACTCACTTCCTGGAGATATCGTTCTAATACCGAGTAATACCGGCTTTGATAACCGCCTCTATTTGGTGAGACCACCTTGTGGTGTAGAGGGTAGCAAACCTAACTGACGTCCAGGAGGCCTGGGTTCGATTCCCGGATCAGAATAGTATAAATTGCGGAGATGTTGATTTCTGAGTTTCACCCATTATCCCGAATAACCTCGTACATTTTTATAGGATTGATATCGGGTGATTTAGTGGGCCAGAAAAGGTACGATAAGAAATTTTAATTGTGATATGAGGGCTGGAACGCGAACGGGGTACACACAGCCTCGTGAGGCAAAACTGAGAAAATGAGGTTTCGATCCCCTTCTCAGCCATCTTGGAAGTGGTTTTCCGTGGATTCCCCACTTCTAGTCCAGGCAAATGCCGGGATGGTTCCTAACTTAAGGCCATTGCCGCCTAATTCCCAATTCTCATCTGAATTACAAATACACACATCACAATAACACAGGTTATTGGACAAATTTCACACACGCACAAGTACACGGGGATACATGACCACGATGTTGCAAACCCTATAAATCAGTGAACAACAACATTTATTTGGCGAGGAAGGTATCTACAAGTTTCTGTAGATATCCCATATCCAGTTGAAGCTACTCGATGATGATAAAATCCCGTAGAATCATCTAATACGTATGCTCAGAGCGCTGTTGTCATCTTGTAAAATGGGTGTATCCACAGGATACTCATATGCAAATGTTAAATAAAATGCAACACTTGCTCACGGAGGCCTCGTTCATGTCACGATGATCTGAATGGTCCCAAATAATGCTCCAAAGTAGCACTCCCAAAGCATCACATACCCTAGTGCACAGGGCTGATAACCAAGATGTGACAAGCACCTGTGTGCAAAAGCCTAGGGAGAAACTACACTCCGGATAGCCGATGTCAGCGCCGATATTCGAACCTCGGTCCTCAAAATTGTTGCAGCTCCCCCTACGGTCGTTGTGCGTGATTTTATGCGTACTTATTTGTGCCGGCTCCTCTTTGTCTTGTTTTCGTCGACTTCCCTGGTTCAACTCTTGTTCTCTTCCGACCCCGATGGCATTATGGCATCTGAGGCCTGAGAAGTCTTTCCCTTTGCCGCCTTAATTGGCCTTTGTCTCATCTTTCCTGATCCCTCATTCTTCGGGAGGTCAGACCTCTTCGTTTTCTTTTCATGATATCCTCTGCCTTCTGTTCAAGGCCCTAAGGGAGGCCGGGTGTGTGTAGCCACCAGCACTTAAGGTGCACCCTCAAGGGTTCACGGCTGGTGAGTTCGGGATTTTGGCGGCCTCGAGGGATTCCTGAGCTGGGTCTGTTTTTCCCTTCTTCCATTGACTTTGGAGCGGATCCTCTCCTCTTTCCCCTGTCCTATCTGCCTTTCATGGCTTTACTTCCTTCCTAGTCCTCAGTCCTCATTCATTGAGGGTTGAGGGGATTTATTTTCGCTGTTGTTGCTTTTCCGTTATTCCTTTTCTCTTTGTTCTTTTCTTCTTCTAGCGCTTAAGTTAGCGGGAAGTTTTAGTTGTAGTTATCAATTTCATAGTTTTCACTCTCTCTCAAATCATTAGACACCGATAACCCAGATGTTAGGCCACTTAAAACAACAACTATCATCCTCATCATCATAAACATAATCAGAAAGCTTCAATTATTTATAGAGACAGTATAAAAATGCTCATAATTTACATGGCGGCGATGCCTTTTTCTTAACAAATGTTTTTAATACTTATCGACGTTTGTGCTATATATAGTAATTTTATTAGGTCTAATGCAGCCAATGACCATTTATTTTATTTTCAGAACTGGTCAGGGAAGGGATTTTGGAAGGGAATCGGCCGTGGACCTATTGAAAAAAGCCGTCTTGGCATTTGCCTGGTGGTGAAATTGGGAAACCAGGAAAATCATTTTCTGGACGGACGAGGTGGGATTCGAACCCTTCGCTCTTCCGATGCCAGCGAGGTATGAGGTACCGTGCCCGGTTTTGTGGTATATATGCAACTCTGAAGATGAGTATACAAAGAAGTCAACGAACGTGTATTGACATGAAGTAGCCTACAAATTGTGGAACAAACTTATCCATTTGTTGGTCCTTTGGGAATAACATGTAGTTGTTTGTTGTTGCTATTGATTCCTTTAGGGGCTTTGCGACATCGTGGTCAAGTAGCCCCGTGTATTTGAGTGTATATACAGTAATTCGTCTGATAACTTGTGTCACTGTGATGTATGTACTGGTGTGTGTATATGTAATTGAGGTAGGATTTGGGTAGGAAATGGCCGTGGTCTTACGTTAAGTACAATCACGGCATTTGCCTGAAGTAGAGGTGGTGAAACCATGGAAAAACACTTCCAGAATGGCTGAGGTAAAAATCTAATCCTCCTCTTTGCCTTAAGAGGCTGAGTGTACCCCGTTCCTGGCCTCAGATCAGAAATATATTTCTTGTCAGAGCCTGGAATCGGACCTCGGTTTCCCGCGGTGACAGCCAAGAATGCTAGCTACTACGCAACGATGTGGACTAAGGAAAAATAGAAAGATCTGGTCATCAAACAACGAGATTCTACTTTCTTAGTCGACGTAACTGTAACCTTTGAAAATGGAGAATAATTCAATCGCGCTGCAATGAATAAAGTGACGAAAACCAGCTTCGGTGGCGTAGTTGGTAGCACGATGAACTCCTATGCCCAAGATCGCGGGTTCAAACCCTGCTGAAGTCGTCAGATTCTTTAAGAGCATTAAAAATCCCTCAGTATGTCTTCCTACGGAGTTGAAGTAAAGCCGGCACGGCGGGCCCATGTCATAGATTTATGGCATGTGAAAGAACTTTCCACTATATACAATTGTGTGAAGCAAAATTGAAGGTTGGATTTGATTAACGCTCTTTAAGTTCCAACGTTCACCGCTAGCTGCCAATTATGATGGCAACTAGTAGCCAAGTTCACGGCTAGGTGTCATTGACGGTAGCATTTGGTAGAAAAAGTAGGAACTACTTGAAATTGATCGTCTGCAGTCGTTACCTGAATTACAGATAACACACACTAATACAGTCATCACAATTAACACCGGTTATCAGAAAGATTCTACACCCACCAAAAGTATACGGGGCTACATGACCGCGATGTCCCATCCCCTAAACTGAGGAACCAACCACAACCGACCAAAGTGACGAAATATACCCGACTCCTCCCAACATTGTGTAGATTCTTTGATACGAACATATGAGAAGACATCCCTATCGTCGTTGGATCCAGAGGTTCACTACCGATGAACACAATCACCAAACTAAAAGAGATCGGCATCATGGAGTAGAACATCATGTTAGATATAGCCCTACTACTCTTAGGACTAGCATATGACTGACCAGATGTCATCTTGATTATGGTTAATCATATCTCGGAGATTGGAATGAAATGCGCTACAAATCTTTTTAGACAAAATTTTTCGAAAAACTCCTCATCATTTATTAATTGATTAATAAGTTAGATTCAGATTTCTTAAATAGGGGAGTCTACCAGAGACTTGGTCTGAAACAAAACTGTCATTTGTGTCACATAGGCTAAGAGTGAAAGCTCTCAAGGATGATCGCCACGACACTGAAGTGGAAAAAGCACCGTATCAATGCGGTTCTCATCAGGAGGAAGTCTCTTAAACAAATAATAAATAATTAAATAAATAAATGAATAAATAATTAAATAAATAAATTAATTAATTTTAACAAAAGTTGGGTGCTTTTCAGTCGGTCAACACGAATGTACCCAAATAGAGCTGGGTTATGGCCTGATCCTGAAATAAATTACATAAGATTAATAAATACACTAGGATGACCAGTTTCGATCGTCAAGCGATCATCAGAAGATCCATTACACTTAGGCTATAACATCTATGTTTGAGAATACAGGTGAAAAATATATACAATATGTACAATTATTTAGTTGCAGTGTGGTAATGCAACAGTCGGTGTATGCTAAATGTGGTATATCTAATGTTAGGTAAACTTCTAAAATAGTGATGAAAATCCGGAATTTGTCTGTTAGGGGTGATTATATGGTTTTACAAAATCAACTATGGTTATACTGAAATAATGCAAGCTTATACTTATCGAGTTGTCTCTTTAACTGGAACTTGAAGCAGTTGCGTGTTGCTATAGACACCAGTTGTAGTCGACTAACCCCGAGTGTTCGCTGGGTGGAACTGGCTTTCCCCTTCCTCCCCCTTTAGTTGCTATGTTCTTCCAGAGGTCTGTGCCTTGTATATTTGTGTGACTTTGGCAAATCTAGATAAAAGTGTATGCTATTGAATGCAGGAGTCTGCAACTACTAAATACCGTGGAACTATCTTCGCCACGCATGGGCTAAAAAGCCATAGATACTGAGCGGTACACGGTCTATTGAAGACGTCCCGGCACCTTTAATACTGCCGCGCATATCGGCCTAGGTTTATTGCAGAAAAATGTACATAGTACACCTGATCCAATTAACATTTACCTATAAACACCGCTATTTTCCCTCCTTTTTTTATCTAGCTTGGCTGTATCGCTAAGTTGTGTCTTGTTTTCGACAGGGTGTGTTTTTTAGTAGGGCGAAAAGGGGTGAACTCTCCATAAAAGTGTGTTCATTTAGATTGTTGGGATTGTTTTGTTTGGCTAGGTGAATCTCGATTGCTTCTTTTATGTCGAGAGCTCTGCCTTTCGATTCGTGATGAATTATTTTTAGATCAGTCTCGATTTTAGTGAAGCTGTGCCCCGTTTCACACATATGTTCGCATACGGCTGAATGTGTTCCGTATCTTATCGCATTCCTATGTTCATTATAACGTGTGTCTACTCGTCTTCCGCTCTGTCCAATGTAATTAGCTTGACAACCAATGTCTTGGCATGTAATAGAATATACCCCTGACTTTGAATACGGGTCTTGTTTAGTTAGATTGCTATTTTGCAGGTGCCTCCCGGTCGTATTATTCGTTGTGAATGCTATTTTTATGCCTTGCTTTTTGAATAGATTAGTGATTTTATATGTGTTCTCATTCACATAGTTGAAGCGCGCGAATTTTTTCTCATTAATGTCCGGTTTTGGAATCATTTTATCTTTATTTTTATGTTTGGCTACAATTTGGTCTATTTTGCTTGGCGGGAAATTGTTTTCCTTTGCTATTTGTTTAATGTTTCTTATTTCCTTATTATAATTGTCTGTTGACATGGGTATGTTTAAAGCTCTGTGCACCATTGAATTGAACCCCGCTAATTTGTGCGTACTGGGGTGATTAGACTGATTGTCGATTGCATGCGAGGTTTGTGTGGCTTTTCGGAATATGGAGTATGAAAGCTCGTTGTCCTTACGTTCAATAGTTATGTCGAAATAATTTATTTTTCGATCTGTTTCGGATTCCTTGGTGAATTTTATTGAGTGGTGTAGGCTATTAATGGATTGGAGAATTGTTTCTTCGCTTGTTAATTCAGTATCGTAGATGCAAATTACATCATCTACGTATCTTTTCCATATTACTGTTCCCTTTGTTGAAGTCTTTTCTAAAAACTCATTTTCTAGTGCATTAATGAAGATGTCAGCGATTAATCCGCTTAGTGGTGATCCCATCGCTAATCCTTCTGTTTGTGTGTACATTTTATTGTCGAATTGAAACGCGTTTTGGCGGAGGACGACCCTCAGTAGTCGCACGATCTCTTCAGTTTCTTTTTCCGAATTGTTGGATTTTAAGTTATTTTCGGTAGTGTTGATTGCATCATTAATAGGAACATTGGTGTACATGTTAGTTACATCGAAAGATACAAGCCTCATGCTAGGTTTCATTTGTAGGGTGTTCAGTGCTGTTACTAATTCCGTTGTATTCTTTACAGAGTTGTTTTTGACGTTGGAAAGGCTGCGTTTTAAGATTTTTAGTAACTCTTTGCTGATTTTGTAATTAAGCGCATTCCTACAATTGACTATTGGTCTCATTGGGCACTCATTTTTGTATATTTTTGGTTGTCCCCTAAATGACGGTATTTTCGGGTTCATGTTTATTAGTTTTGACTTTTCAGCTTTGGTCAATATGTATCCTGTTTCTTTTAATACACTTTTTATTTGTTTTTGGAATTTATTGGTGGGGTCTTTTGCTAATTCCTTGATTTCGTTGTTGTTTAGGAATTCGACTGTTTTTTCAATGTATTCTGTTTTGTTCAAAATTACTGTGGTATTTCCCTTACCTGCTTTTGTGATGATTAAGTCATGTTCTTTTATTTTTTGTTTCAATGACTTTATTTCTTTTAGTTGTTTGTTGTTTTGAGTGTAATTGTTTTCGCCCTCTCGTTTGAGGATTTTTTTGGCTTCGTTGGTGGCAAGATTTTTGGTTAATTCCCTGTCTTCTGCTGGGAGCTTGTGACTGGCTATCTCGATATCTGTGATTAACTGTTTTATTTTATATTTATATTATGGTTCGTGTGTGCGTCTGTGCAGTTGTATTTCAAACCTTTGTCTAGCATATCCATTTCATTTTGAGAGAAGGTTACGTTCGTTCTGTTGTTTACCCTGCTGTGGAAATTGAATTCATTATTATTCATGTGTTGTTCACTAGGTTGATTATTCTGTGTTTCTCCTAGTTTTCTTTGTTTATATTCTAGCGTTTCGTGTTTCCTCGTTGCCCTGATTTTGATGGTGTCATGTAGGTGCTCGGTAAAACTGTCCCATTGGGATGCGTGCCAGAAGTTACTTAGTTGCAATTGAATATCGTATAGTTGTTGGTTGATTTTTTGATTTCTTATGTATGCAAATCTTAGTTCGTTTTTTATCCAAAGCGCTTTGGCTTGTTTAGTTGAAATGATTGAGGCTGGTGTAATCGGTACGGTTTTAATTCGTACATATTTAGGGGTGAGATTTAGTTCTATACGTTCTATAGCTCACAATAAATTAATTTTAACTCATCAAATACATTAACTAACTTTCCAATTTCATTTTTTTACTTATTCAATTTCAATATTAAGTTCTCAATTCATTTAAATAGGAATTTGTATATAATTGAGCGCAACTCACTCACTCCAAGGTTCCATGGAAGAATACTGTACCTTATCCAAATTAAAAAGGGAAAACATGTAAATTCTTTTTCATTGTAAAATTGTAGTACATTTATTGAAAAGAATGTAATGAATTTGTTAATATTGTTTAAGACCAATAGAAAATATGAACGGAGAAAGGATTGAGCCGGGAAGTAGTAATACCTAGTAATGTCACATAGGCTGCTATTCTATATTACACGTCTAACGAATCCTTGCCGGCGGTAGATATAAGGTGCGTTCAAAAAGTAACGAGCCGGAGGTATAATTACAGAAACCAGTACCTGTATGTTAGAAGTTTTGGCCCTGGCTGTTGAGGCACTTGTCTCACTGTGACACGAGGCGGTGAATGGCTGTCTCTTAAAATTACCTGGGCTGCGATGTGAACCAGTTCCGCACGTACAGCTGGACGTCGGCGTCCGAGGTGAATCGTTGGCCCCGCAGTGCCCTTTTCAGAGGACCAAACATGGCGTAATCACAGGGAGAGAGGTCTGGACTGTATGGAGGGTGGACGACAACCTCCCATTTGAATTTCTGCAGGAGTGCCGTGACTGTGTTGACCGTATGATGTCGTGCATTGTCGTGGAGCGACCACGGCGGCTATGGCGTTCACTGTCACTCGGCGGTCCTGGGTAATGTGTGCATCAACCAGCTGGACGTTGTCGTCGGTAATGCAGGGGGTTGCCCCAGACCGGGCATCATCGGCTAACGACACCCGTCCTTCCCTGAAGCGCTTGTGCCACGCCTTGACCTTTGCAAGGGACATGCAGTGTTCACCGTACACTTGTGACATTCGGAGATGCATGTCCGTTCCCCCTACTCCTACCGCTGTCAGAAACCGAACAACACCTCTTTGCTCTTCGGTTGACGCCTCCATGTCACTGTTTGCAATGCGACTGGCAGCGTTGGACGATTGATGCATGCTACTTCTCGCTTTGTATCGTCACGTGACGTGCACGCGTGCCCTCTAACGATGGGCTGTGACCTTCCACGCTCTGGTCGGAACCACACCTCGTTACACACGCCACGACTAGCCGATGTAGTCACCGGTTTGCGCATTCCAGCCTCTGGCTCGTTACTTTTTGAACGCACTGTATATATTATGAACTCCGAATTACCAACAGGTGATGCAATCTACTCGTATTTTCCCGG
This sequence comes from Meconema thalassinum, assembly GCA_946902985.2. Lineage (NCBI taxonomy): Eukaryota > Metazoa > Arthropoda > Insecta > Orthoptera > Tettigoniidae > Meconema > Meconema thalassinum. The sequence continues at coordinate 253,721,004 of OX336393.1, forward strand.
AGATAGCGATAGAGTCTGCGCTGTCTGTCGATGAATCATTGTGGCACAGGATTTGCGGCTAGTCAGTTGGGTATTTCAGTTCTATGTTAAACTAGCTGAAGTACCCGTGCTTCACTACGCGTCATAAATAAATTAAAATGTGAAGGTGACAGTTAAAACAGGGGATAGGCGAGGTGCTGCTCAGAGGGAGATTAAGGATGGAACATTTTGTCCAACTACACCGCTCGGCGTTGACCGTGTTTTATAGCACAAATTTAGATCTTACTCGCTAACCGTTGGAGATACCTTTCGGATAGAAAATGTAATTTTAAACCTCGTATATGCCATCAAAAGTTTGCTATTTCTTAGCGTTCTCTTTTTATTTGAAATGGAAATATGTAAGTTTGAAACCAAAGGGTGTAGTGACGTCACTAAAATGGTCACCATCTTTAAACAGTGCAAAGTATTGAATTCAAAAGTAACCTTTATGTTAACCAGGTAAATCAGGTACTTCCATGTAAAATTCATGTAAATCGGACCAGTGGTACTTGCGTGATTGAGTAATACACAGACACACACCATCTCATTTTTAGCCTCGCTTCGCTCGCGTCATAGTCGTGTCATATTGTTATTCAAAGAAATGCAGGTTTAACCCATTTAACACTCCTTTAGAACCTGAATATCCAAAAATTCCTCCTTAGTAGACGTTTTCGACGCACAACAAACATATCCCCAAAATATCATTCTTCTAACTTTAATAGTTTTGGTTGGTCGATGAGAGTGAACATCCAAAAATCCTTCCTTAGTGGGCGTTTTTCTTCCAGAATTTCACCCCTCCCCATAGGCCCCTTAAATTGCATTTATGAAAGAAAAAAAAACGGTCGAACGCCTATTTATTTTATTTGTTTATTTATTTTTAAGCTGATTGATTTCCTCCGAGTTTCAAACTCCTCGCCTATGTCGTTTAAGAGATACACGCTCCGTTAGGAATCTTTCAACCCCCACTCTTCATCCTTTTCACCTCATAATATACACTACATCGAAAAACCATTAGACATGTGTCAGCTTATTTTTAATGATTAGTATATATGACAAGTATCACATCCCCAAATGAAACCACTCGTGAGATATTGTTATTCAATGAAATGCACCTTTACCCCCTTAACACCTCTTTAGAACCTGAATATCCAAAACTCTTTCCTTAGTGGACGTTTTCGACATACAACGAACATATCCCCAAAATTTCATGTTACTAACTTCAATAATTTTGGCTGGGCGATGATGAGTGAGTGTATCAGTCAGGACATTTTCTTTCATTCATTTTTGATAATTTCACCTCTCCCCATGATCCCCTTAAGTTGGATTTATGAAACAAACGGTCGAACACCTATTTACTTATTTAAAGCTGTTTTCCCCCTGAGTTAGATGAGTGAGTAAGTGAGTCATTCAGTTAGGACACTTTCTTTCCTGTTTTTCCCCCAGAATTTCACCCCTCTCCAAGGGCCCCTTAAATTGGATTTATTAAAAAACGGTCGAACACCTATTTACTTGTATTTTAAGCTGTTTTTTCGCCGAATTTCAAACTTCTCACCTATGTCGTTTCAGAGATACACGCTCCGTTAAGAATCACTCAACTCCCAATTTTCACCCCTTTCACCTCATAATATACACCACATCGATAAACCCTTAGACATATGTCTGATTATTTTAATGATTAGTTTATATACCGAATATTACATCCCCAAAGAAACAACTCATGAGATATCGTTATTTAATGAAATGCACGTTTACCCCCTTAACACCTCTTTAAAACCCGAATAAACAAAAATCATTCCTTAGTTGACGTTTTTGACATACAGCGAACATATTCCCAAAATTTCATGTTTCCAACTTTAATAGTTTTCGCTGGGCGTGATGAGTGAGTGAGTCAGACAGGACATTTTCTTTCAATTATTTTTACCAGAATTTCACCTCTCCCCATGGGCCCCTTAAATTGGATTGATGAAAAAACTCTTGAACACCTATTAACTTATTTTTTAAGCTATCTTTTCCCCCTGAGTTTGATGAGTGAGTTAGTCAGTCAGTTAGCACACTTTATCTCCTTCCCCCCCCCCCCCGAATTTCACCCCACCCCATTGGCCCCTTAAATTAATTTATGAAAGAACGTTCGAACACCGATTTACTTACTTTTTAAGCTGATTTTATTTTCGCTGAGTTTCAAATTTCTAGCCTATGTCGTTTAAGAGATAGGCCTACACGCTCCGTTAGGAATCATTCAACCCCCACTTTTCACCCATTTCACCTCATAATAATACACCACATCGAAAGACCCTTAGACACATGTCTGCTTATTTTTAATGATTAGTTTATATGCCGAGTATCACATCCACAAATGAAACCACTCGTGAGATATTGTTATTCAATGAAATGCAGGTTTAACCCCTTTAAGACCCCTTTAGAACCTGAATATCCAAAAATCCTCCCTTAGTGTACGGTTTTGACATACAACGAACATATCCCCGAAATGCCATGTTTCCAACTTCAATATTTTTGGCTGGGCGATGATGAGTGAGTGAATGAGTCAGGACATATTCTTTCAATTTTTGTCTCTTCAGAATTTCACCCCTCCCGATGAACCTCTTCAATTTGATTGATCAAAAAAACTGTCGAAAAGCTATTTACTTGCTTTAAAGCAGTTTTCCCCCATGAATTTGATGAGTCAGTCAGTCAGTCAGTCAATCAGTTAGGGCACTATCTTTCCTGTTCCCCCCCCCCCCTCAGAATTTCACCCCTCCCCATGGGCCCCTTAAATTGGATTGATGAAAAAACGGTCAAACACATATTTACTTATTTTTATGCTGATTTTTTTCCGCTGAGTTTCAAACTCCTCGCCTATGTCGTTTCAGAGATACACGCTCCGTTAAGAATCTTTCAATCCCCACTTTTCACCTCTTTCACCTCATAACATACACCACACAGAAAAACCCTCAGACACGTGTTTTCTTACTTTTTAATGATGAGTTTATATGCCGTGTATCACATCCCCCAATGAAACCAATCGGGAGATATTGTTATTCAATGAAATGCAGGTTTAACCCCCTTAAGACCCTTTTAGAACCTGAATATCCGAAAATCCTCCCTTAGTAGACGGTTTTGACATACAATGAACATATCCCCAAACTGTCATGTTTCTAACTTCAATAATTTTGGCTGGGCGACGATGAGTGAGTGAGTGAGTGAGTCAGGACATTTTCTTTCAATTTTCTTTTAACAGAATTTCACCCCTCCCCATGAACCCCTTAAATTTGATTTATGAAAAAAAAAACTGTCGAACAGCGATTTACTTACTTTAAAGCTGATTTTCCCCCTGAGTTTGATGAGTGAGTCAGTCAGTCAATCAGTTAGGACACTTTCGTTCCTGTTTCCTCCCCCAGAATTTCACCCCTCCCCATGGGCCCCTTAAATTAGATTAATGAAAAAACGGTCAAACACATATTTACTTCCTTTTTATGTTGATTTTTTTCGCTGAGTTTCAAACTCCTCGCCTATGACGTTTAAGAGATACACGCTCCGTTAGGAATCTTTCAACCCCCACTTTTCACCCCTTTCACCTCATAATATACACCACATAGAAAAATCCTCAGACACGTGTCTTCTTATATTTAATGATGAGTTTATATGCCGAGTATCACATCCCCCAATGAAACCAATCGGGAGATATTGCTATTCAATGAAATGCAGGCCTACCCCCTTAACACCCCTTTAGAACCTGAATATCCAAAAATCCTCTCTTAGTGGGCATTTGCGGCCCTTGAGGAAGCTGCATACCAAATTTCATTCCAATCCGTTCGGTGGTTTCTGAGATTCGTGATGAATGAATGAATGAGTGAGTGGTATTTGACAAATACAGTATATATAAGATAGTGTCAAGCCTTTGTTATGCTAAACTTGGTTGACAGTGCTGTGTGAGTAGTTGATTAACTAACGGGATCTCAAGTAAAGAACCTCTTTTCTATACCGGTAGTGCAGAGCGCAACTCGGATCCAGTCGGCCGTGTCTCGACTTGAGCTATGTTGCCATTGAAACTATCTGCCTTGCCATTCCTTCATGAGTATATTTTATGATTTGATTAGCCTGTGATTGAGTGCAAAAGGGCCGAAATCAGAAGAATGAGAAAGACTATCGAAAATTCATGTAGCCAGCGGTTCCTTCTGGGTCCTAAACTATGTGTATGCAAAATTTGGTTGAGATTGGTGGAACGGTGTAGATTTGTATACGGAACCAACCCACCCACATACATACAGACTTTCACTTTTATATATAAGATGAATGGTTTTGAGGCATTCATGCGCTTAACTGAAGAATAGTGTATTATTGCAGTATTATTAATATCATATTATATTGCAGTATATTATTATAAATTAGCACAAGGTGCAGAACAACTCGCAATCCCTTTGTGTCAATAAAGCTCGAAGCGGAGTGTACATTCCTTCCCTCTTGCCCACTCTAGTCCTAAGGCGCCGATAGAGAGATGCAAACAGTTGACAGCGCACTCACTTCAAAACGGCCGAGACTCGTCAGACGGGTAATAATAGCCCACGTCAGTATAGAAGTTATGGTGTTTGAAGTCATTAGTGTTACCTTAGTAATCTTATTTTAATGTTTTTAAGTCGGTCAACACGATTGTTCCCTAACTCTGAATAAAAAAATACATGAGATTATTTATGTATTTATTATATAACCACTGGCACTACAGCCCGTGAAGGGCCTAGGCCTACCAAGCGACCGCTGCCCTGCCATTTGCCTGCAGATATTGGGGTGAAGCGTGATCAGCGCATCGAGTACCCTCGGCCATTAATCCTGGTTTTCGTGATCGGGGCGCTGCCTCACTGTCAGACAGCTACTCAATTGTCCTCACAAGGCTGAGTGCACCCCGTTCCAGCCCTCACGTCAGTTTCTAAAATCCCTGGCGGAGCCGGGAATCGAACCCGGGGCGTCCGGGCGAGAGGCAGGCGTGCTACCCCAAAACCATGGGACCGGCATTTAGATCTGTATAAGCGTGCAAAGTAACAAGTAGTCAAACAAATACCGTAGCTCGTATAGTTCATGATACTCCGGCATTTTTTGCTAAAAGGAAAAAAGAAACAACAAAAGATAATAAAAAAAACTGTCTGTTAGGTAGTCAGCCCGAAGGCTGGTTGGATCCTCAAAAAGCACCGCCGTTAGGTTATGTGGGTAGATACCGACAAAAACCCAAGGCAGTGCTATATTGAGGCGTACTAGGCAAGATGAGGAGTGAGGTAGTTTGTCATTGCTTTCCTCACTGAGTCGGAACAGTAGTACTAACCCTATGAGTAGAACCTTTCACAGCATCCACAGGCACTGACTGTGCCCTGAATGTCATTACTCAGCACCACCCATACCTCAGTAGCTTCCATATAATCACAGCCATGAGTGAGACTGAGACCTCGGTGATACTCTAGCCTGTGCCAACAGACACTGAATGTGCCCTGAATGTCATTACTCAGCACCACCCATACCTCAGTAGCTTCCATATAATCACAGCCATGAGTGAGACTGAGACCTCGGTGATACTCTAGCCTGTGCCAACAGACACTGAATGTGCCCTGAATGTCATTACTAAGCACACCCATACCTCAGTAGCTTCCATATAATCACAGCCATGAGTGAGACTGAGACCTCGGTGATACTCTAGCCTGTGCCAACAGACACTGAATGTGCCCTGAATGTCATTACTAAGCACACCCATACCTCAGTAGCTTCCATATAATCACAGCCATGAGTGAGACTGAGACCTCGGTGATACTCTAGCCTGTGCCAACAGACACTGAATGTGCCCTGAATGTCATTACTAAGCACACCCATACCTCAGTAGCTTCCATATAATCACAGCCATGAGTGAGACTGAGACCTCGGTGATACTCTAGCCTGTGCCAACAGACACTGAATGTGCCCTGAATGTCATTACTAAGCACACCCATACCTCAGTAGCTTCCATATAATCACAGCCATGAGTGAGACTGAGACCTCGGTGATACTCTAGCCTGTGCCAACAGACACTGAATGTGCCCTGAATGTCATTACTAAGCACACCCATACCTCAGTAGCTTCCATATAATCACAGCCATGAGTGAGACTGAGACCTCGGTGATACTCTAGCCTGTGCCAACAGACACTGAATGTGCCCTGAATGTCATTACTAAGCACCACCCATACCTCAGTAGCTTCCATATAATCACAGCCATGAGTGAGACTGAGACCTCGGTGATACTCTAGCCTGTGCCAACAGACACTGAATGTGCCCTGAATGTCATTACTAAGCACACCCATACCTCAGTAGCTTCCATATAATCACAGCCATGAGTGAGACTGAGACCTCGGTGACACTCTAGCCTGTGGCAACAGACAAATGCAAATGTACTGTATTCATCAAGAGATGGCAAACAGGCCATAAAAAAGAGAACACAAATATAAAATAAAAAATGAAACCAAATAAGTTATACATGGAATTTCATTTACTTTTCATAGCTATGATAATGTGGTAATAAACTTGGAGAAGAGCTGGATGGAGACATCTCAAGGTCAAGTTATTTTTACGAGGGGCAGTGTACAAATGTCATTTACTTGGCCCTCTTTATATATCTTGTAGCGGCAGGTTGAGGCTCCAACCTGGCGAGGAATGTAGCAGCGAGATAAGGTCGCGCAGCCCCCCACCGCATGATGATGTCAGGTCCTCGTTGGGCAATAGTCGATGGACATTAAACGCTCATCTGTTATGTGAAGTAAGAGACCAAGCGGCCGGACAGGTTCTGCGGCCCCTCAGAGAATCTGCACGTAGTCTACACTTTCGCCCATCCCCGCCAAGGACGAACGATATGGGGCATCGGTAATGAAGGTTAACAGCCGCAGGACTAAGATCATCTGGGCCTTCTGGAACAGGAGTTGGCAACATGGTGTTCTCAGAGTAGCTACTTCTCATTATCGCACACGAGAGGAAAAACCGGAACTGCTGGTTTCGGAAATATATATTACCAGTAACCTGGGGTCGATAGCGAGCTGTTCTCAAATTCATCAATTGAACAGCGTGGCCTGGTTGAAAAGAGTGGATGATATACTGCGGTGTGTTCCATAAATGTAGAGCTAGGTTACTACCTGATGGCACAAAACCTGCGCGGAGTCACGAGGTTCGAGGGGAAAGGAGGGGAAGGAGGGTAGTGGAGAGGGTTACTTCTGTTGTGCTGCTGGGAGACACGCTAACGTGCTATACAGTTACAGTACGAGCCGATGTGCACACTACCGTAGCAACTAACGAAGTGAACGTTCCTCCCCACTCTATCAAGCTGCAGCACATGGACTCTAAGGCATACGAAACTGATAGTTTGCGCAACTGGTTTGTGCCATCAGAAAGTAATCGTGCTTTACAAGGTCACGGGATTTCTTTGTAAGTGTAGAGATTGTTAGTGTTGTTGTTTTATTTTAGGGGCTTGAACATGGTGGTCAATTCAGCTCCGTGCACTTGGGCGGGTGTGTATTAAAACAAATGCATAAATAAACAAGTTTTTTCGTGACAAACTTAAGAGTCTACTTTTCTTAAAATTTAAGATTCATGCCAATGAATAATCTATAGAGACCTATTTAGAATAATAACGAAATTAAGTTGGCAATACTGACATCTCTAATTATTTCCAAATATATCTGAAATGGTATAGCCTAATAGAGCACTGCAGTTGGCAGCCCTTGTGACTCTGAATAGGCCTATATTGTTAGTTCCATCTCTTAATTTGTCTGACATCCTGTGTTATTGTGGTGTCTGTATTGGTGAGTGTGTGTTTGTAATTGTGGCGAGGATTGGGAAGGAGGTGGCCGTGGCAGTAAGTTAGTGGGAAACCACGGAAAACCACTGGCAGAGGTAGGAATCGAACCCGCCTATTCTCAGTTCCGTCTCACGAGACTGAGTATACCCCGTTCCAGCCCTCAGACCAGAATTAAATTTCTTGTCAGAGCTAGGAATTGACCTCAGGGCTGACAACCAATATTGCTAGCAGGCGGTCAACTATAAATGCGAGGATCTTTGTAAAAGTGAGGACACTAAGTGAACTGAGAATGGGGGCGAGTAAGTTTAGCCCCGTGAGGCAATGACGTCAGAAAAGTTGGATGGCGCAGCCACGCGGTAGAATGTTGAACCTGTAACATACTGACTGGTGAGCATGGTGAAGCATTGACGTCGTGATGGAAACAGAAAGGAATTTGTCAAATTCGAGGAGGTACTGCTCTGTATACGGTTGCAAATCGTATAAAGCGGGTACTAAATCTCTTCACTACTTTCCTGTACAAAAAGTTCAGAGAGAAAGATGGGCTTCGGCACTGTCAATTGGAAAACGTGTTACACGTTACATGACAGTGTGCAGTCTGCATTTTTGTGAAGACGACTTCTTTCAACAGCATAGGCACCGGTACTGTTGATTATTGATAGTTATTGTCTCTAATTTGTATTCACAAGGATTTAGCTACATAAAAAAACAAGATGTTCAGTAAAGAACATATAGCCTACTTTCTCCTAAATGCATGGGTATTGTTATAACTCTTTGTTCTTTTCAAGGAGTATGATTGAATGTTGGTTGTAGTAGCTTGTTGAAATGCAACGTGCTATAGGGATATTAAACATGAATATGAGGTGCCCTTTGCTAGTGCTACCTCTGTACCAAATTTCGTTCAATTCGGTTTCACCGTGTTTGAATTGATAGGGGGAATCGATTTGCACACATACTTGGCCACCATCTGCAAACTATTGGGCTGATGTTATTGCAGTTTGGTCTGAATATGTTTCCCACATAAAGATATGGTGTTGCAAAATTTGGTAGAGACTAGATTATTAGGTTGGTCGTAATTACATTTTAGCTTTTAACATTTGGGTGGCCGCGATTACGTTTCCGTCAAGATAGCGGTGATATAAAACATGACACTGAGGTGCCCTTTGCTATTGCTACCTCTGTACCAAATTTCGTTCCATTCGGTTTCACCGTGTTCGAATTGATAAGGGGAATCGATTTTCACACAAAGATGGCCGCCATCCGCAAAATATAAGGCTGATGACCTATTAGTTTGGTCAAAGGATGCTCCCTCCATAAAGGTATATTTTTGCTAAATTTGCTAGAGATCGGATGATTAGGCTAATCGTAATTTGATTTAAGCTTTGAACATTTGTGTTGCCGCCATTACGTTTCTGTCAATATGGCGGCGATATAAATCATGACACTGAGATGACCTTTGCTAGTGCTATCTATGTACCAAATTTCGTTCCATTCGGTTTCACCGTGTTTGAATTAATAGGGAGAATCGATTTTGACACAAAGATGGCCGCCATCCGCAAACTATTAGGCGAATGACCTATTAGATTGGTCAAAGGATGCTCCCTCCATAAAGGTATGTAGTTGCAAAATTTGGTAGAGATCGGATGATTAGGTTAATCGTAATTTGATTTAAGCTTTGAACATTTGTGTGGCCGCCATTACGTTTCAGTCAAGATGGTGGCGATATAAAACATGACACTGAGGTGCCCTTTGCTAGTGCTACCTCTGTACCAAATTTCGTTCCATTCGGTTCCACCGTGTTCGAATTAATAGGGGGAATCAATTTTGACATAAAGATGGCCGCCACCCGCAAACTATTAGGCTAATAACCTATTAGATTGGTCAAAGGATGCTCCCTCCATAAAGGTATGTAGTTGCAAAATTTGGTAGAGATCGGATGATTAGGTTAATCGTAATTTGATTTAAGCTTTGAACATTCGTGTGGCCGCCATTACGTTTCTGTCAAGATGGCGGCGATATAAAACATGACACTGAGGTGCCCTTTGCAAGTGCTACCTCTGTACCAAATTTCGTTCCATTTGGTTTCACCGTGTTTGAATTAATAGGGGGAATTGATTTTCACACAAAGATGGCCGCCATCCGCAAACTATTAGGCTAATGACCTAGTTATTTGGCCAAAGGATGCTTCCTCTATAAAGGTATGTTGTTGAAAATTTGGTAGAGATCGGATGATTAGGTTAATCGTAATTTGATTTAAGCTTTGAACATTTGTGTGGCCGCCATTACGTTTCCGTCAAGATGGCGGCGATATAAAACATGACACTGAGGTGCCTTTTGTTAGTACTACCTCTGTACCAAATTTCGTTCCATTCGTTTGCACCGTGTTCGAATTAATAGGGGGAATCGATTTTCACACAAAGATGGCCGCCATCCGCAAACTATTACGCTGATGACATATTAGTTTGGTCAAAGGATGCTCCCCCCATAAAGGTATGTTGTTGCAAAATTTGGTAGAGATCGGATGATTAGGTTAGTCGTAATTTGATTTAAGCTTTGAACATTTGTGTGGCCGCCATTACGTTTCCGTCAAGATGGCGGCGATATAAAACATGACACTGAGGTGTCCTTTGCTAGTGCTACCCTTGTACCAAATTTCGTTCAATTCGCATTCACCGTGTTCGAATTGATAGGGGGAGACAGACATTCAGAGTACACACACTCACACACACACAGACACACACACACACAGACACACACACAGACTCACACACACACATACACACACACACACAGACAGACACACTTTTTTCGCCCTGTATTGATCTCATAAGTCTACTTTCATTTTTTGCAAAAATCGAAAGTAGGCTAAAAATACTGATAAACTTGTAGCCTAATACTTCTGAGCCGTAGGCCTACATAGAATGTAATCCGCTCTTCGTAAACTTATTTTAGGGGTTCTTCCGATTGACAATAGCCGAATGGTTAGAAAACGTAAGAAAAATGCAGTTCCTAGCCTTAATTTGCCAGAGAATTTATATTCTTGCCCTCGAACAGCAAGTATGTAGGTCAATATTTGCAATATTGAAGTATGATTTGGCTTAAATTGTGTTTTTGGCTATGATCTCCTTACTGTTGAATTTAGTTGATTAATGTGTAAAATCTTAGTTTTAAGTACCGGTTTGGTGACCCATCATCCCAGGCAGGCCGGTAACACCTATGCTACTCAGGCAGATAGGTCACTTAGCCGTAATTTGGAAGTTATATTGATGTTAAGTATACATATGCGGTAATGTAGCAGGAGACCTGTTCGGCCTAGGCTATTCTAACTTTAATTAGTTCCCATTTCAGGGTTTTTCAGTTTTGAGTGCGAATAGTTGGTTTGAAAGTTTTACAACAGGAAGGAGAGTATGTTTTCTATAGGTTTTATTTGGTATTATGGTTTATGACGAGCTGAGGGGTGTATTTGATTTGGCTTAAAGTGTAGTTTTTGATCTGTTCCGTTTGCTTATGACAAGTTCAAATGGGGACTCCAGCTTAGTTAAATATCTGTATTTTAAATATTTAATTAAATATATTGATAAAGATGATGCCTCCATTTTAACTTGCCTGTGGCAAGAGATTAATAAATTTATATTCTTGCCTTTGAACAGCAAGTATGTAGGTCAATATTAGCAATATTGAAGTATGATTTGAGCATCCCAAGTAATGCTTCTTTGAACCCAAAATATTCATGCAAATTCAGAGTTGCTGGATTCAATTTATTATCAGGGAGTCGTCCTTTGTGTTATGTGAGATATACAGTATGTAATGTGAAATTAATAAAAACATCGATGCTGCTAGGCTCCCAAGTACAGGCTTCATATATGTAACAGCAGACAGTAAATTAACTATCTACATGTGGGTCATATTTTTAACTGGTAGTAATTAAGCACTGCATTTAAATTGATTATAAAAATATTTCTATCAATGAAAGAAAATATGTAGTATTTTGCCATCATAAATTAGAAGCCATAACAAACGCACACCCAATCACTGTCTTGCTTACTTCTCGTCTCTATCTCGCCGCCATATTGGAATCAGCTGACCGTAAGCTCCTACCCCGTTTCGGACGTCAATAAAGCTGATGATGATATTTGTTGTTTTAAGGGGCCTAACATCTAGGTTATCGGCCCCAAAATAAAGCCTCCGCACTCGGAAGCACGCGTTCCAAGAGTAGTCATACCTCCCAGCTCTGTGTCTACTCGCAGGAAACGCTTATAATGTTGGAACCAAACTACTGTAATTGGACACAGCATTGCCCGCAACATCATATTTTAGAGTATACGCATTTTCCATGACCAACATATTTGAGTTACCGTACCCGAACATTGTAGAATTTACCTTCTTTCTTACCTTTCATAAGGGCGGCCTCGGTGGCGTAGTCGGTAGCATGCTGAGCTTTTATGCCCAAGATCGCGGGTTCAAACCCGGCCGAAGTCGTCGGATTTTTTTAAGAGCGATAAAAATTCCCTTAGTATGCCTTCCTTCGGAGGGGGAGTAAGCCGGCGGTCCCATGTCATAGATTTATGGCATATTGTTACGTGCCACCCCCTAGTGGCACTTTTGTTAACTGGATTACGGTGGGTTGAAGCACAACACAGATTGTTCCTTTAAAGAAACGTATTAGCTTTATTGCGGCCAGAAAGATACATCACTCAACAGCAAATACAAGCAATTAGTTTCCTCACGGAGAGCACACATCCCTTTCACTTGTCAATAAGCCGCAGAAGTAAATCCCTCGTAATGAGGTGGCCCCGTGCGCTGGCTGGAAATATCTGCACTCAGCCTGTCACCGTACTACACACTGTTTCACAATTCACCACAATCACCTTTGTCGCACTGGAAAACACACTCGTTCAATACACAGTTCCTCTGTAGGCTTCTCACTCCTTCACAGCTGTCAAGAGAATCTGCTTCACTAGGGGTTTCGCAAGTCACGTCGCCAACAACTGTCGCTCAAGGTAAACGCTCGCACTAGCTCGAAAAACACTCTCGACCCTGCTTGCCAGGTCGCCCTTATATAGCAGGCCGGTGACTCAATAAATGCTTCTAGACCCATCCAGGGTTCACGGCTTCTCGAGGTTTCCATCACTGGCTGGGTCACGAATATTCTGGACCATCCCTTTGTCCTAGTAGTCCTGTTGCGTAAGGCGCACGTAATACACTGAGGCAGAGCACAGCCCAGCCCGGGGGCAGTTGTGACTCATGCGGCGAGCGACGAAACAAACTCACAGCCGTAACAATAGGAAGAACCTTTCACTATTTACACCTGTGTGAAGCTAAATCGTATAGGTTAAGAATGTAAACAACGCTCCTTGGTCTTGTGGCCGAGAGCCGATTGCGGTGGCGTCTGGTAGCTAAGTTCTGAACTAGTAGTCGTTGACGTTGGCGTTAGGCGTCAAAAGTAGGAACTATTTAAAAATTCAAAAGTCTGCAGTCCTTATTTGAATAAAAAGAACAGATAACACACACCAATACAGTCATCACAATTAACACCGTTTATCAGACAGATTCTACACACACCCAAAGTACATGGGGCTACATGACCGCGTTGTCGCAGCCCCTAAACTTAAGAACCAACCAAACAAACAACCTACCTTTCATAAGATTTGCTTTCCAGTAGTGCTTGAACTATAAAACTCCTTCCATATCGAGGAAGGAGAAAATACAATCTATATTATACCTAGGTACATAACAGAAAAAAAATCAACCGTTATTATTACGATTATGATCATATTTATTTTATTATGATTTTAAGTATGTTATGAACTTAATTTCCTCACTTTCAAATAATGGGAGAAAGGCAATAAAAGAAGAAGATAATTGTGGTTTATATTATTTTACTGGTGTTAGTTTAATTAAAAGTTTTGAATTTTACAAATGATTGCGGAAAATTTACCAACAATTTGACTACAGAGAAAATACGAACTACTTCAGAATATTTTATCACAGGAGCAGGTTCTTGCTGAATGTTTAAAAACAGAATTTACAATAAGTTAATGCTCCAAATAATAGAGAATACATGGAATGACAATTTTTCTTCCAACTCGCATAGTGATCGAGATTTCACATATCTTTCTCTTTCCTTCAAACTATCCTCAACTGCTTCTTGGATATTTTGTTGGTCAAGATTTTGTCTCTTTGCTTCAGAGCTTTCCTGCAGCTAACAGGTTTACTTAGGTAATGAGGGTAATTCGGAAAGATGGATGGCACGACCCCAGGAAGTAAAGAGGGTCCAGTAAGGCTGCGAGGATCTCCTTAGTTTCTTCTGGCATCCACAGATGTTCTTATAATTTCATTGGGGGTGGAAATGTTGTTCACATACCTTTAAAGGATTAATTAAATACCGTTATTAATACTTATTCAGAAGAAATGTGTAGGAGTTTGTGGTTTAATGTTCATTACTGGACTACAAAAAAAACTACAATCAGCCCAAAAGCTAGGTATGATAGGCTACTAAAATAAATTCTGTATGATTGTGTAATAATGGCTATTTTGAGATTGGTTAATAATTTTATTCCAACCCTCCAATACGTATGCCCCTAGATGCAAGGCCTACCCCAACAGAGAACATTAAAGTCAAATTGACTTATAGTATCTAGCGTAGGAATTCTCCACAAGGGAAGACACAACCAAAAAATACCACCGTACGCTTTGTGGGTAGCAATATTGAGGCGTACTAGTCAAGGTGAGGTAGTTTGCTATTGCTTTCCTCACTGCGCCAGCACAGCGGTACTGACCCTGCGAGTGGAATCTTTCACAACATCCACAGGCACTGGTTGTGCCCTGAAGGCCATTACACCACTCACATCTCAGTAGCTTCCATATAATCATAGCCATGAATGAGACTGAGATATGGGCGAAAAGCCACATTTTACTCTAGCCTGTGCCAATAGAGAAATGCAAATGTAGACTACTGCATTCATCAAGAGATGGAGCCTAGGTTAAATTCTATACAAGAAGTTATAAACTTACAAACATGAACCTGTGTGTTGCAAATGGGAGTAACTTAGTCGCAAACTGGGCAATCAATACCTTATCTAAATAAATGCAGTAAGCAGGGCTACCGTAAGCCTATGTTGGTTAAATTCTAAAGTAGGCCCTACTGTGGACCAAAGTATTATATGCACTCGAGTTTGAAGGTTGTTTGTTAAGTAACCAATAGACCTTCATAAAAACCAATACCATCAACATTTTCGTCGTTCTATTTTACGTTAGGTCATGTAGGTTTGGAATTTTTAATTTATATTTTAATATTTTTTATCGCAGTTGGAACACGAAAAGTGCACGTTTTTAAGCGTGTTTCAACCATGCGTCACATTTAAGGTTTATTATCTCAATAA
Organism: Meconema thalassinum; assembly: GCA_946902985.2. Classification (NCBI taxonomy): domain Eukaryota; kingdom Metazoa; phylum Arthropoda; class Insecta; order Orthoptera; family Tettigoniidae; genus Meconema; species Meconema thalassinum. The sequence continues at coordinate 253,736,197 of OX336393.1, forward strand.
CCCGTCATCAGATCGAATCCAAAATTTAACACAATATACATTGAAATGTAGTAAAACTGGTTTATTAATTTCAAAATTGTGTGTGTCCAAGAAACAAAGTTGTTATCATTGTTGTAAGGTAACTTTTTCTCGGCTCGGGGTGGTTGGAAAATGTAGTTCTTGGTTGCGTTGTAATCGTTATATATCAAAAAGTTATGCTGTATGACTGTGAAATACGTAAATTAATTCACTTTTTTATATCGGTTTGTATTTGTACGAGGAAATAACACATGGATTTTGACATGCGGTAGGCTATATTTTAGCCTACTTTACACATTTTTCAAAAATGAGGAAAAAGTAGATTTATGAGATCGATCCGGGCAAATGTGTGTCTGTCTGTCTGTCCGTCCTTCTGTCTGTCTGACTGACTGTGTGTGTGTGTCCCCTATCAACTCCTAAACGGCTGCAGATATTGAAACCAAATTTGGTATTAGTAAATATCACACCTAAATATCTCAAGGCCGGCCCCGGGTGTTGGGGTAGCGCGCCTGCCTCTCACCCGGAGGCCCCGGGTTCGATCCCCGGCTCCGTCAGGGATTTTAAAACTGACGTGAGGGTTGGAACGGGGTGCACTCAGCCTCGTGAGGACAATTGAGTAGCTGTCTGACAGTGAGACAGTGCCCCGGTCACGAAAACCAAGGTTAACGGCCGAGGGGACCCGACACGCTGACCACGCGTCACCCCAAAATCTGCAGGCCAATTGGCTGGGCAGCGGTCGCTTGGTAGGCCTAGGCCCTTCAAGGGCTGTAGTGCCACGGGGTTAGTTTTTTTTTTAATATCTCAAGCCCATATTTGAAAATTATGTCAGTGCTACCAACTGCTGAAAATCCTCAATTGAAATTTGAGCTCCATGTTGGATATCTTGAAAAGTATGCATAGGAGCTATTCCAAAATTGGCACACATATAGATAATAATATTTCAGTTTAATTTCCAGGAGACCATATATGGCAGTGTTGCCAAAACGATTCTAAGCCTGCTGATAGGTTCAATTTTTAAACGCATATATCTTCTACACTATCAATTGGATTTCAATCCTAATTTCGTATGTACTATGAGTACATAAATAGATATGATGGAGCGTATTCGTAAGAACCAACAGGGCTGCCAATTGTTAAAAAATGCTCTCTCTATTTTTTTAAAATCAAATACAAAAAAAAAAAAAAACAGAAAGTATGCAAGCCATAAACTCTAAACTTTGCACACGTATAGTACCTGACATTCTGGATTAATTTGGAGTAACTGATATACGTCAGTGCTGCCAACATGATTCTAAGCCTGCTGATAGGACCAATTTTAAAATACATGTAACTTCTATACTAACAAATGGATTTCATCCAAAATTGGCACAACAAGAAAAAGGAAGATTGTAGTTTTACGTGACCGTGAATCTTGTGATTATGAGCCACGGGACCTCCTTTTTACGTGGAATCCGAACCACAGGACATGGCATTTCACTTCGAAAATCTCACATGCATTGACCGGGAATCGAACCCGGACCGCCTTGGTGAGAGGCATACAGCTAGACCGCTGAGCCACCACGTCCCCTGGCACAACAAGAGATCATAATATTTCAGATTATTTCTGACCAACACATGCATGACATTGTTGCCAATATGATTTTACGTGCGCTGATAGATCCAATGTCTAACTGCATGTAACGTCCAAACTATCCATTGGACTTCAACCAAATTTTGTATTCTGTACCTTAAGAGATTGAACTAAGAATATATTAATTCACCAAGGCTGCCAACTGTGGTGCTTTATTAGGCTACATCATACCAGGTATATTTCGGACTAATTAGAAATTTCGATATTACCAACTCAATTTCGTCATTATTCTAGATAGGTCCATATAGATTGATCATTGGCGTTAATCTTAAATTTTCATAAAAGTAGGCTCTTTAGGTGGTCACGGAACTTCTTGTTAATACTGGTAATACAAATACTGTATGCCTTACCTTTTGTTGACTGTTAAATTTTCTCTTGCGATGGTTTGTATCCACTTCTTTGTCAAACTTGCTTCTTTCGGAAAAGAAAACACTTGTACTTTTGGTCCCGTTGGACAATTTCCTCTACATCTGGTCACACAACACCTATATGGCATTTTGCTTAATAATAATAATAATATCAGTTATACTGTAAATACCTTGCACAACACAACTTTCTACATTGATTCAAGTAATTTGAACGTTGAGGAGCAAAATCTATTGAAGTTACACTTAGTCATTATCGCCATGTTATGACTAATGTTGGTCAAGCAAGGAAGCTATAGTCAGCAAGTGCGGAATCCTTATTATAGTCTAGGTGGCGTTGGTTAAATTTCCACCTCATCCATCCTAGGAGGGTTTCTCTGTGGTTTACTTTTTCTACTCCTAACATCAATTACTAATACACACACTACAATAACACAGGTTATTACACAAGTAATAAACACACTCTGGTATGTCTTGGCAAAGCCAGGAATCGCACTAGAAACTTCGGGGTGACATCCAAGAATGTCAAGAATGATGTTCTTGCATCATAAGTGATGTTGCAGTGTTGGATATAATTGCTTAGTTATTGGAATAGCTTATAGATTTGCTTGTTTCTAGACACTGACATGTGGCAGTGTATTCAGAATAAAATACAACTATTTCTAGATTATGGAGAAAGAAATGTGATAATGTTCCTCAAGACATTAGCGTAGAAAGAGCAAATTTGCATAAAATATTAAATAGCTCAAATTAATTGTAGAAGCTTCAGCCTCATCAGTGACTATAATCAAATTTATGGAGACACAACTTACATTGTTATAGGGTTATAAATGGTTAATGAACTTAGGGAATTTAATTTTAATTTTAATAAATTGGCCACGTCTGTACTTCGAAAAATAAAATTTGAAATCCACTTAAGCCAACCTATCATTTACTTCCCTTGGCTTTTAGCGTCGACTCCAGGTGAATTCCGTGATGGTAACTAACTTGAAGATACGGCCATCTCATTCACAATCCTAGCACACTGGAGCAAATTAATGGCGATTAGCAAACATATTGTAAACGTACACAGACATTCACGGGGTTGTTGTTTTTGTATATTCCAGATAATAGAAGTTGGTTTAGAGAAGAATGAATGAATAAATGAGCGAATAGAAGAATCAATGAATGCATGAATAAAGGTATCAATTATTATTATTAATGAGTGAGCAAACGAAGGACTGAATTTATGAATGAATGATCTAAAGAGTGAATAAAACTGAAACAATGGGTGAATGAATAATTGAATTAATGCACGAATCACTGTATACATTAATAATTGAAGTGACTGACTGCAAGAATCAACGAATGAATGAATGAACGAACGAATTATGAAACAAAATGTGAATTAATGTGTGAGTAAAGGTTGAATAAATGAACGATGAATGGATGTGGGTGAAGGGCTGATTGATTGGTTGAATGAGTGAATGTATGAATGAATGAGTGGATGAATCAATGAATGAATGAATGACTGAATGAATGACTGAATGAAAATTAATGATGAATGGATGAATGAATTAGTGAATGAGTGGAAGAGTGAATGGACGTGTGGATAAATGGATGAGTGAATGAATGGATGGATGGATGAATGAATGAGTGAATTAATTAAAGAGTAAATGGATGAATGAATGAGTGAATTGATGAGTGGATGGAAGGATGAGAGAATGATGGATGGATGCATGAATGAATGAGTGAATAAATGGATGAGTGGATGAATTAAAGAGTGAATGGATGAATGAATGAATGAATGAATGAGTGAGTGAATGAAAGAAATAGGAATGGATGAGTGGATGAATGAAAGAGTGAATGGATGAAAGATTGAATGGATGATTGGATGAATGAAAGAGTGAATGGATGAGTGGATGAATGAAAGAGTAAATGGATGAACGAGTGAATGAATGAATGAGTGAATGAATGGATGAGTGGATTAATGAAAGAGTGAATGGATGAATGAATGAATTAATGAAAGAGTAAATGGGTGAATGAATGAGTGAATGGATGAATGAATAAGCGAATGAATGAGTGAATGGATGAATGAATGAATGAGTGGATGAATGAAAGAGTAAATGGGTGAATGAATGATTGAATGGATGAATGAATAAGTGAGATGAATGAGTGAATGGATGAATGAATGAGTGAATGAATGAAAGAGTGAATGGATGAACGAGTGAATGAATGAATGAGTGAATGAATGGATGAGTGGATGAATGAAAGAGTGAATGGATGAATGAGTGAATTAATGAAAGAGTAAATGGGTGAATGAATGAGTGAATGGATGAATGAATAAGCGAATGAATGAGTGAATGGATGAATGAATAAGCGAATGAATGAATAAATAAGAAAATCAATGAATGAGTGGATGAATAAATAAGTAAATCAATGAATGAGTGATTGAAGTACTGATTTAATGAACGATTGGTTATGAATATATGATAAAAGGAATACTAGATAAATGAAATTTCCTTGTCATTAAGCCTAAAATGTCTTACAAAGACTGACAGTGAGCTTAGATTACACGAAGGATTTATTGCATATTTTTATGTCTACTGTCTACAAACCTAACTACTCTGACATGTAAAGAATGATGACCTTACTGAAAGTGAAAAGGGTTAAGATTATGCATGAAATCGAGTCTTAATCAAATAATTGCAAGAACGTTTACGCCGCCACAATATCAGAAATAGCAAAGGTCTGTCCTCATTTCTTACAAGGTCTATTGCGAGGTGAATCTATTAAGCGAGTATAATGCGAACATAATGATACTGCAGTACTTTAATAGCACTATTTACATTATAATCATGCTATGCGCCATGGTCTCTTAATGATGACGCATTAGAACTGTGCCGCTGAATAATAGAGGGAGTAGATTCCAAGATCGTGAGGTCCAACCCCGGATGTTTGAAGTAAAGCTGGTGATAAGCTATGTTTGATTAATCGATTAAACGTACAGTCGATTAATCATTATTTGTAGCAATTACGGTTTCGATTAATCGATAACTGTAATTATTTTTTTAAATTTAGTCGATTTACCCTCTAGGTTGGTGTCTCCCACGGACTCAGCGAGGGAACTCACCACTACCGCCTCGACGGGCAGTGTCCTGGAACTTGGAACATCTGGTCGGGGTGGATACAACTGGGGAGGTATGATCAGCACCTTGCCCAAACGGCCTCACCTGCAAAGCGAACAGGGGCCTCATGAGGGATTGGAAGAGAGGGGAAGATTGGGATGGATAGGCAAGGAAGATGGAAGGAGGCGGCCGTGGCCTTACAGTAGGTACTGCCCCCGTAAATTGAATTATATTGAGACCACGATGGCTGTATTAGCATAAATGAATAAAGTTATGGATGTCATAGTTGTGACGTGTATATTCATGACGTAGGCACGGATGACGTAGACTTCATGCAAGTAGGCTGATGGAGCTGAGATTCTTGGTGACGTCATGATTTTGTTCGAGAAAGATCTGAGATTTACGACGCAGTCGCAGGAAACAAGGTATTGTGCTAAGGAAGAAGTTACGCTATTGGAGGAGAGACTCGAACCAATGAACGATAGTTTGGAAGGAAGACGGAGATTACTGAAACTACCATATTTGATTACTTTTGGCATGCAGATTTGTGGAAATCTATTTTCAGTTATGGCATTGATTTGGAATTTTGAAGAAATTAATTTTGAGTGTTTGAAATTTGAAAATCCGTCAAGTATAGCCAAAGTTAAAACTTCTAGCAATGACGGAGGAACAGGCTATTGAAGGGATGGATACGCCCCTTAAGAAGTTGATAAAAGGTCGTGCACAGAAGAGAGGAGCTCTCAGAACTCATACTCAGAACTCATACGGATCATACCGCTGATACCGCATATATATTTCAGATGTCATAGAGTCATTTTCGAGTGAATAAGTGAAGCAAGTTGTCTTTAGCGTGTGGTTAAAGCCCGGCGCATCGAACGAACACGGAGCAGTTCCATTTTACGCTACTCGAAACTAGGTGAAGTTGAAACGCTCACATTAACGTTTCCACCAGATAAGATATCAAGAGTTAACTTCAGCCTTTATTATAATTCAATTGGGCAGTACAACATTGAGGTGTGTAGAAGATTTGAACAATTTCACAGTTATACTTCGAAAGATATTGGCACTTTAAGGCTGCCAACAAAAGTGATTTTCTCGCCACATGAGAAACACTTTTAAAATTCCACATTATACACTACGGCTGACACGTGGAGTGCAACAGTGATATTGGAGAATACGTTTGGTAATACAACGATACAGTCTACTATGGAACATTATAATCTTGCAGTGCTTTCAATGATTATAACAGAAGTTGAGATGGAAGGCTAAGGCTTTAATGCAATTGGGACATATATCGGTGGAGTGAAATAACAGCATGGAACTTCGTTAATCGTCATTCTACAAAAGCGAGCATGTAGTGAACATCCAACTACACTCATGCATCGTGAATCCATCGCTGAATTATATCAGATGGCAGTGGAAATTTTTTCATACTCCACAATTATGAATATTTCTGCGGAAATAACTACAATAAACTTCATGGCGAATTACGACCAGAACTTCAGGGAACTTTCAAGAGAGGCCAGGGTTGTCCCGGCTCACAAAGAAGAGTTTTGCCAGAAGGATGTCTTTTGGATACATGGAGCAGTGCAATTTCCGAAGAAGGAAGCAGTTCGATTCTCCGAGGACGCTGATTCCAGGTTCGAGGACGGAGCACATCTTTACGCTGGTGAAATGGAACCAACAGCAGTTTTATTTGGAAAACTTTCCTCTAGAACTTCAATCAACAGATAAGGTAGTCGTGAACGTTTCTTGTATTATTTGAGTCTTGTAGCGATATCTGAGCAACCATTCTTCCCATATTTTCTGTCCTATATTTTGCCCCATTTTCTTGATTGATATTTCTGTACTCAGTACACTTCGATGATTTATGCCTTTTTCTTCGTTTTGTTGAGACATTGTTATGTCATTGGCATACTTAAATAATTGTGGATCAGTTGAGACTGATGATTAAGATTCTTTCAATAATTTGCATATTTTTGTAGTCACGATTTGACTGTAAAGTTAAAGATTTGCTATTGCAGAGTTGAATTCAGACAGCGTGTCATTTTATTAAAGTAATTCTATTCAGTAAATTACTTTGACCAATTTTCTGTCATCCTCAAGAAAGAAGAATGATTAAATGATTTTAGAGCGTTAAAATCTATTACGATATCGACGATCTTTGAAATACTAGTCGTCTTATGAACATGATTGCAACATAGACATTTATCATTGCATTATAGACAATTTTATGAAATATGAACTTTGATTACGATTTATTGAATACACTATAGTAATGAACATTTGATAGGAGTTTTTCTCAATTATAGATTGGAACAATAATGTTTGCATTCCACAGTCTAATTGTATTCTATTCGACTATTTATGCAGTTTCGGTGAACTTTGATTGAAGATAGTATTTTTATACTACGTTACTTTGAAGATATTAATCTCAATTTTGATAGACCAGGGAGGAGTGTCTAATCGTATTTGCTATTAAATTTATTTGTGATTGGCAAATTTTTACTTCATATCGATTCATGAATGAAACCCACGAAGGTTAAATAATAACAGTCATTAATACAATTGATGAATATAAGAATTTTTAAAGAGGAACAATGGATGTATAATCGTTAGTTCAGTGGACATGTAAAAGTCGCTGATGAATAATACCCTTGAATAATGAAGGAGGTTCCCACAGTAATAGATGAAGTTGATGAATTTATAAGTGGAGGTTTTTGTATGTAGTTTGGAAGATTTTTATGCCATATATATGAAGATATATGATGAATTTTGGGCCAATTTTTGTGCAATTTTGTGCGTTTTGAGCGAAGTATTTTTCCGCTGAATGTATTGTCCTGGTTCTTTGAAAGTTATTCATATGAAGATACTGTTAAAATTAACACGAGTGTTAAATAATTTGAGATAAAGATTTTGAATGGAGGTTACTGTCACAAATAATAATAATTATTATTAAACCTTATTAAACCTGAATTTGACATTTAAATATAACTAACCTTCATTGGTCGATTATATCAACACGATTTAAGTAATTATCAACCGGATAAAAGTGTGGTTTAATGTATTTCTTGTATAAATAATATAAACAATATAATATTGTAAATAATTTTGTAAATATCTTTGATAATAATTTGAAATGATAGTGATTAATAGAGGCGTGTATAAAATTTTCAATTGTCATTTGACATTGTTATAAACAATTTATTATTGTTATAAATAATTAATGAACTTTTGTTATTAACATTAAGAGTTTTGTTTTTATACTCTAAACAACGCTAATTAAACAAGTGGTTTGAACAATTAGCCATGATGTGGGATTATTAGAGTATTCCATTGGTGTTTGAATGGAGCATTTAAAGGATTTGCGTGATAATATTTCAGTTGAGATGTGAACATTGACGTGTTTTGAAAAGGATAGCCAAGCTCTGAGGTAACTTGCTTATGCTAGGGTTGAACGAACGGGGAGTCCACTTTGACGATGCAGGTGCATTGCAGCTGGCCCGGACAACTGTATTATAGAGGCCAAGGACGTTTCCATAATAGCCTTGTGGCTATAAATAAAATGTGAAGTATATAAACACGCAAAACAATTGATATATGTGTCTCGTCCCAAATCCCGTTTCCATTCCAAGTGCATTATTATTTTTACGTTGCTATGAGCTTGAGAAAGCTGAAACATTGTATGTAGAGTATACAAGTCCTACAGAAGGACATGGTTACGTGGTCGATGGCTTCTGATTGCCACGTGGATTTTGTTGTTTTATTTTTGTTAAAATCATTCTTTATGTGAAATAAATTATTGTGCAGTTTAAAGTTTCTCGTCTTCGTTCTGGTTCATTTTAAATATCTTGGTGGAGGTTATTGTGTGGGCATACTTTAAGTGATCCAGTTGACAACCCAGTCCCCGAGATAAATTTAAGAGGTAAGTAAAGGTAAGTATGAACCCCCGTATATTTTGGTGTGTTCCACAATAATTTCTTGTTAACTATTGTGCTCTAATCTCGATAGTATCTGTCAGTGCCATATTCATTGATGTAGCTGTGCCGGTGCGATTGATTATTGGCAATCCGATTGAGGGGGCGGATATCTGACAGCCTACTATCCGGATATCGGGTACAGTACCATCCAGGTATTTGCCCGAAGACGAAGTGGGAAACCACGGAAAACCACTTCGAGGATGGCTGAGGTGGGAATTGAACCCCTACTCATTTGGGCCACCTGAGGCTGAGTAGACCCCGTTCCAGCCCTCATACCACTTTTCAAATTTCGTGGCTGAGCCGGGAATCCAACCCAGGACCTCCGGGGCGGTAGCTAACCATGCTGACCGCTACTCTGCGGAGGCGGCGACAACTGTAATTAATCTATTAAAAGTACCAGCCCTCGTTTGAAGGGTGGGAAACACCTTGACACTCGGAGCCAAACGATGTCAAGTCGTAAAAGACCTCTTCTGTCACATTCGGTGATCACAAACAAAATTAATTAATCTAAGCAGCAGGCTGCCAAGTGGAGATCCAGTTTTCCTGCTAGGTGGCACTGTTGCAAGTGGAACGTTAAAACTGTAGAATATATCGTCAATATGGCTCCACTTAAAATACCTGCAGCAGGTAGCTGAGACCAAGCGAGTGTTATTTATCATTGATATTGATTTCACTGGCAATGGTAGCTACGCTCGCTAACGCACAGTGCTAGGCCATAGGGTCAAGCTATCTGCAGACTCGGTAGGGGTTCGAGCCCAACCATCGGCCGTTCTTGAAAATGTTTTCCGTAGTTCCCCATGCCATGAATTTCAACAGTTCTCAATATCTCGGAAACTATCTAAGAAATCAAACTGACATTTTGTATGGTGTTATAGGACTGTTAAGTACGGACATATATCTGACTTTCCAAATCCTCAGAAACACAAAAACATCATGGCAGCCAAGTGATTTTCACATATTTCAAATAACTTTTCTTCCGCTCTAATTACCCGAGTGCAATGAAACTCGGCACAGCGAAACTTTATTCTGAGCTTAGTGTAGACACATTTGATGATATTCAATTGTTTCACAAATTCAAGATGGAATCAGTTGGAAATTTTAAAACCTATTTTTTAAAATTTCTCGCATCTTATTCAGGCGTTTACAAAAAAAATATTCGTATGATGGGCTACACCAGTGCATAATCCCTTAACGTTAAAAGCCTCATCGTATAAATTTGGACACATACTTTCCAGTGCTGGAGGTGTGTTAAAGTGAGTTATCTTAACGAACGGTTAAAGCTTTGATTTAAGACAGGGCATGTACTACGGATAGTACTCCTACCAGGGAATTGTTACCGCTAGCTGTGGAGCGCAGCTATAGTGTTTACAATACCTCATCTCGCCTCGTTATGGCTGCAGCGAGCGGTTCTGGGACAAGAGGGGAAAGCATGTACAGTCATACAATGAGAACACACCGCACAGCGCAAGAGCCAGCATGAATCATGCTAACAAATGACATGCGATGAGGTTTCGCTGGCGACAACTGCACGTCTATCGCAGGCGTGTGGCTGGGCGGAGCGTATTAGTTCCGATTTCCGCCACCAGTAACAATTCGCTGGTAGGGTAGTAACATAATGAGCTGATTATGCTTTCTTTATGTTTCTTGTCTATAATGACTTCATATGAATATTGAGTTTTGATTTTCTTGATCTGTACTTTATCACAACGTAGGTCGATACTAAAAGCTTTTTAGTACATCACACGGGAAATGCTTTTAATAGGAGGGAGAGTTCTTAATGGAAAAGACCAGTAGAATACATGAAAAATGCTATTTAATTCAAGGAACTAGGCCTACAGTACTTGTTTTTATCTGAAGTTGGAGTGGTCACCGTGTTGGTTTAGAGCTCCTGTTTTCGAATGTCATATGCGTATGTGAACTTACTTTGAGGTCTTCTATCATTATACAAAACTAGCAACCTGCCATGGTTTCACCCAGTATCTTTAATGGTTTACCCAGCGTAAGCTTAAAAGACGCACGGACCGCAGGTTTTAGTTCGACTCAATTCACTGAAATCGTTACTGCTCGGCTTACTTTGGTCATAAATGAATGTTTTTCTACAAAACCTTCTTCAAGAAATCCTTTACAGAATGGTGAAAACCGCATCAAAACCCATCCAGTGGTTCTCGAAATTACGCGTCCAAGAATCGGGGACTTTGTTTTATACTAAGTAGAGGTTTCAGGTTGATTGCTGCAATACAGTAGTTACGGTGATATTGTGGCGGGTGAAATTTTTGCAAGGTCGCCATATTGATTTGGTGACATTGAAATTTAAAAGGCACGATCGGGGTTGGGTTGAGTAGTGGTAAGGCCTTACCAAGTTTCATTGAAATCGCTACGGCCGATTAGAATTTGGTAGGGACACACACACGGACAAAAGCTGATCTCATGAGCCTATATTTCATATGATGAAAATAATCTAACAAATGTCACGGTACATGGACCATATTTGGCGCCAAACATGGTTGCCACGCCTGTAGTCGAGCTTGATGAATAGCCTACCTGTAGTGGTCAATGGCCGCACGTGGAGCGCGCATTCCACACATCTTCCGCACGTGCAAGCGAGGACGACACGTGTGTGTGTGTGTCCGTCATCAGCTCTCACTGCCTGAATACTCCGGCGACACAACAATTACCAGTCCAGTGGCTGTAGACAAGACTCAAGTGGTAATTAGGTGTAACAATCCTTACATAACAAGGACCGTAGGGTAAAACTTCTAATACATGGTTGCCCGTCACAACATTCTATACGTCGCACAGTGCTGTGTCTAACGGACAGAAGACGTAAAATCCCGAGTGACAAAAATGATTGAAAACTGAATGCAAGTCAAGTAAACTCCAGCGAATTGTTTAGGTATTTTCCGTGTTTGGAGCGTGGTTTGGCAGTAGAAGTCTATAATACAATCTGTGGTACCTGTTTAGGGAGGAGATAATGTTGAGAGAACTCTTTTGGTACCTCTATAGTGAGGGTGATAATGTTGACAAACAAACCCCGTGGCACCATAGCCTACTAAGCAACCGCTGCCCAGCAATTCGGACTACAGATTTCGGGGTGATGGGTGTTCAGCGCATCGGGTTGCCTCAGCCGTTATTATTGGTTTCCTTGACCGAGGTGCTGCCTCGCTATCAGACAACTACTCATTTGTCCTCACGAGTCTGTGTTAACTCTGTTCCAGCCTTTACGCCAGTTTCTAAGATCGTTGACGGAGCCGGGAACCGAACTCGGGGTCTCCGGATATGATACGGGAGTGTTACACCAACACCAAGGGTCCGGCAAATAATGTTGAGCGAGCTCATAGAACCCGCAGCAAAGAAACACGGTGTGCATCATATATAAAGCCTGCTGATGAGACTAACGTGGTAGGCCTACACCTAAGGTGAAACCCCGCAAGAAGCCAAAGGATTTGCTTAAGATTAATTGCTTTTCCGTGAAGGCCAATATTATATCTTCTGAATGCAAGTAATCAGACGACCTGGACATTTTGTCAAGTCTTAGAAACCACCTCGTGGTGTAGTGGCTAGAATTCTTGGCTGTCTCCACGGACCCTCGACTTTGATTCTCGGTTCTGCTAAGATTTTTATTTCTGGTCTGAGGACCGGAATGGGGTTCACTCAGCTTCTTTAGGTTAAACTGAGAAGAGGAGGGTTCGATTCCTAAGCTCAGCCATCTAGGAAGTGTTTTTCCGTGGTTTCCCACTTCTACACCCGGAAAATGCCTGGATGGTACCTAACTTGTGGCCACGGAAGCTTACTACCCAGTAGACACACTATCATAGTACAGGCATCACAGTGACACACGTTATCTCTCAATTTCTACACACATGCCCAAGTACACGGGGCTACATGATTACGATGTTGCAAAGCCCCTAAAAGAATCAACAACAACTCAAATTACGACGACATACCCGTGATCTCACAGACGACACTAGAGTCACCTTTGCGCCAATGTTGGAACCTTGAGCAGTTGGAATTTGAACCCGGAAGATGTACGTATTTGGCCATACTAGGACATGGAGACATTAATTTTTCAGGTCTTTTATAGAGGGTACTGACTTGTGAGCAGTGACTTCTGGAATGACGTAGATATGTCTGTGATCTTAGGGATGACAATAGAGCTATCTATGCGCCAAGTCGGTACCTAACTTGGGACTTAACTAATAGAAATGACTATAGGTAACAACTTACCTTGAATTGGTGATATTAGTAGAAATATTTTTATATTCGGGCGCTAACGCGCTAGCTCTTGTCTCGTTGGCATCGGGAGAGCATGGGTTGGAATCGCACCTTGGCCGCCCTGAAAATGGTTTTCGTGGTTTCCCCATTTTCACCACCAGGCAAATGCTGGGATAGTTCCTTTCGACAAGCCTACGGCCTCTTACCTTCCCAAATCCCTTCACTGATCCCTCCTCAATTAGATGCAAGTAAGCGATCACCTGGGCGATCAGCTTGTCACCATCCCCAGTTGTATTTCCTTCAATGTGTTTTCAGCTCCCAGACACCTTGTGAGAGTCGAGGAATGTCGCCTAGTCCATAGGTGAAGCCGAACTGGAAGAATAAGCGGTAAAAAAGAAAAATACAATGCAATTTACAATGTTTCGTCTTCAAAATATAAGTAAAATCGCTCGATCTAGCGACTTAATTGGCAACCCTGCACGTAATACTCATCTGTAGTCATGAGTCTTAAAGGTAATATTTCCGTGTAGAAGCGAGACCTGCTGTTTAGAACACCTACTGTGCATTCACCTTTCATCCACCCACATGAGCAGGAACATGCTTACTCATACGTTTCCACTATTATTACATGCGTTACGACTCGTGGAATGTAATAACAGTGTAGAGGAGTGGTTGCGCAACGAATTAGCTGCAATGGGTCATCACTAGGGCTCGGATTTTTAGGTGGTAAAAATAGGGTTGCCAGATTTCAAGAATAGAAAAACAGGAAAATATTAATTTTTTGTGTATTTAAAATACCTGAATTATGAGACAAAAATGTAAAAATATTTAATTATAATTTATTTTATTAATGTGAATATGAAACGACTCCGTGGCTTAGGTGGTAGCACGCCGGCCTCTCACCGCTGGGTCCGAGGTTCAAATCCCGGTCACTCCATGTGAGATTTGGGCTGGACAAAACGGAGGCAGACAGGTTTTTCTCCGGTACTCCGGTATTCCCTGTCACAATTTAATTCCAGCAACACTCTCCACTATCATTTCATTTCATCTGTCATTCATTTAATCATTGCCCAGGGGAGTGCGAAAGGCCTCGGCAGCTGGCACAGTTCATATCCTCGCCGCTAGATGGGGACTTCATTCATTCCATTCCCTGACCCGGTCGGTCGACTGGAAGCAGGCTGTGGATTTTTCAGTGTGAATATAAACAATATGCAGTACTCACGAATTCAATTTATGCTATGCCTCACTGACTGCTGAAGCATTACAATACACAACGCGATACATCTTCAGGTTGTCCATCACAAATGGCCGACGATTATCGCAAAACACTTATTCTGAAGGCGCGAAACTGCGGCAATATGTTTCTTGCCCTTGAGGTGTTGTGTAACTTGAGATCGCTGTTCAGCCTTGATTGCTTTCCCACATGGTTGGCAGAACAGAACGCCCCCATCAGAAGTAAAATTATATTTAAATTCTGCAACAGACGATAACTTGTAGTTGTGTTTACTGTAGGCACCGTAGAACTGCCTTACAATTCAGTGCCAGAAATGAACTGCATGGGAGTGACACAGGTTCCAGATAGCTGGGGGAGGGGGAGGTCTAGCACGTGGTGCAACATGGCTATGGACTAGGAAATCCCCGGCTTCCACAGTGAGTGGCACGGGGCAACGTCAAGAATAACACAGCTGCAAGCTGACATACGCCCTGCATGAAGATTAGATAGCTCACAGGTTATTTTCCGTTGAAGTAACACAGAACAAAAATGCAATAAACTGATTTAAAGAAATGTAATTATTATGTCTTTTTATGTGCTAATAAGTGAATAGCAGGAATTTATGTATATCTATTATATATAATCCAAAATTGACTCATCACCGCAGGGCTCAAACCACTAGACCTAGGAAGCTGAAATTTTGCATGTTGGTTGATCCGAGTATGTAGAGGCTCACTAAGAAACGGTTTTTGAAAATTCAATTTGTAAGTGACTTTTTTCGGCCCTTTGGCACTGAGCAAGGACAGTCGGTACAAAGCTCGGATTTAGCTCATTTTAAGCCGCCAGATACGAGAAACAATACTTGGAGGTGCTGTAGGGACCTCGAAACACATGTTTTAAGTTCCTAAAATGAACGGTTTCAGAGATATTCCCAAATAACTGTGTTCCCTCTGAGAAACAGATCAACGTTACTATGGCAACCGCTGAAATTTCGCTGACCGGGGATAGTTTTCTGGCAATATCTCGAAAACCGTTCGTTTTAGGGCCTTAAAACGCGGGGTTCAGTTCCCTCTTCTTAGAAGTGGAAACCACGAACATTTCTCCTCGCATTGATACGCGCAAAGAGAGCTATATTCCATATTTCTACGAGCAAATCGACTTGGAAAGTCTCATCTATCTATTATATAAAACTAAGTGTCCTGACTGACTGACTGACTGACTCATCATCGCCCAGCCAAAACTATTAAAGCTAGAAACATGAAATTTTGGGAATATGTTCGATGTAAGTCGAAAACGCCCACTAAGGAAGGGTTTTTGGATATTCAGTTTCTAAAGGGGTGTTAAGGGGGTACACCTGCATTTCATTGAATAACAATATCTCCGGATTGCTTTCATTGGGGGATTTGATACTCGGCATATAAACTCATCATTAAAAATAAGAAGATACGTGTCTGAGGGTTTTTCGATGTGGTGTATATTATGAGGTGAAAGGGGTGAAAAGTGGGGGTTGAAGGTTTCCTAACCGAGCGTGTATCTCTTAAACGACATAGGCGAGGAGTTTGGAACTCAGCGGAAAAACAAGATGTTCAGTAAAGAACATATAGCCTACTTTCTCCTAAATGCATGGGTATTGTTATAACTCTTTGTCCTTTTCAAGGAGTATGATTGAATGTTGGTTGTAGTAGCTTGTTGAAATACAACGTGCTATAGGGATATTAAAGAATATGAGGTGCCCTTTGCTAGTGCTACCTCTGAAAAAAAATTTCATTCAATTCGGTTTCACCGTGTTTGAATTGATCTGGGGAATGGATTTGCACACATACATGGCCGCTATTTGCAAACTATTGGGCTGATGACCTTGTAGTCAGTCATAAGATGCTTTCCACTCAAAGGCATGTTGCTGCAAAATCCGGTAGAGATCAAATTATTAGGATGGCCGAAATTTGATTTAAGCTTTTAACATTTGGGTGGCCGTCATTCCGTTTCCGTCAAGATGGCGGCGATATAAAACATGACACTGAGGTGCCCTTTGCTAGTGCTAACTCTGTACCAAATTTCGTTCAATTTGGTTTCACCGTGTTTGAATTGATAGGGGGAATCGATTTGCACACATACTTGGCCACCTTCTGCAAACTATTGGGCTGATGATCTAGCAGTTTGGTCAGAATATGCTTCCCATATAAAGATTTTTTGTTGCAAAATTTGGTAGAGACTAGATTATTAGGTTGGTCGTAATAACATTTTAGCCTTTAACATTTGGGTGGCCGCGATTACGTTTCCGTCAAGATGGCGGTGATATAAAACATGACACTGAGGTGGCCTTTTCTAGTGCTACCTCTGTACCAAATTTCGTTCCATTCGGTTTCACCGTGATCGAATTAATAGGGGTAATCGATTTTGACACAAAGATGGCCGCCATCCGCAAACTATTAGGCTAATGACCTATTAGATTTGTCAAAAGATGCTCCGTTCATAAAGGTATGATGTTGCAAAATTTGGTAGAGATCGGATGATTAGGTTAGTCGTAATTTGATTTAAACTTTGAACATTTGGGTGGCCGCCATTACGTTTCCGTCAAGATGGCGGCGATATAAAACATGACACTGGGGTGCACTTTGCTAGTGCTACCTCTGTACCAAATTTCATTCCATTCGGTTTCACCGTGTTCGAATTAATAGGGGTAATCGATGTTGACACAAAGATGGCCGCCATCCGCAAACTATTAGGCTAATGACCTATTAGATTTGTCAACGGATGCTCCCTCCATAAAGGTATGTTGTTGCAAAATTTGGTAGAGATCGGATGATTAGGTTAGTCGTAATTTGATTTAAGCTTTGAACATTTGTGTGGCCGCCATTACGTTTCCGTCAAGATGGCGGCGATATAAAACATGACACTGGGGTGCCCTTTGCTAGTACTACCTCTGTACCAAATTTCGTTCCATTCGGTTTCACCGTGTTCGAATTAATAGGGGCAATCGATTTTCACACAAAGATGGCCGCCATCCGCAAACTATTCGGCTGATGACCTATTAGTTTAGTCAAAGGATGCTGCCCCCATATAGGTATGTTGTTGCAAAATTTGGTAGAGATCGGATGATTAGGTTAGTCGTAATTTGATTTAAGCTTTGAACATTTGTGTGGCCGCCATTACGTTTTCGTCAAGATGGCGGCGATATAAAACATGACACTGAGGTGCCTTTTGTTAGTACTACATCTGTACCAAATTTCGTTCCATTCGGTTGCACCGTGTTCGAATTAATAGGGGGAATCGATTTTCACACAAAGATGGCCGCCATCCTCAAACTATTACGCTGATGACCTATTGGTTTGGTCATAGGATGCTACCTCCATAAAGGTATGTTGTTACAATATTTGGTAGAGATCGGATGATTAGGTTAGTCGTAATTTGATTTAAGCTTTGAACATTTGTGTGGCCGCCATTACGTTTCCGTCAAGATGGCGGCGATATAAAACATGACACTGAGGTGTCCTTTGCTAGTGCTACCTTTGTACCAAATTTCGTTCAATTCGCATTCACCGTGTTCGAATTGATAGGGGGGGACAGACATTCAGAGTACACACACTCACACACACACAGACACCCACACACACACACACACACACACACACACACACACACACACACACACACACACACACACACACACAGACTCTCTCACACACACACACACACACACACAGACTCACACACACACATACACACACACAGACAGACACACTTTTTTCGCCCTGTGTTGATCTCATAAGTCTACTTTCATTTTTTGCAAAAAACGAAAGTAGGCTAAAATCAGCATTAAAAAAAACAAAATAGGTGTTTGACCGTTTTTTCATAAATCCAATATAAGGGGCCCATGGGGAGGGGTGAAAATATGGGAGGGGGGGGGGGGGAACGTAATATGTCTGAGTGTAAAATTATACATGGCCTATGTTGTAGACAAACATTACATCTTTTTTGTCTCTTGCTATTTCATCATACAACGAATACTTTGGGAGTTATTAATGATTTTGTACTTTTTGGCCGGAATTTTCTAAGTCCCAGGAATGACATAAAAATTGATTCGAATGAAATTTCGAAAAATAGTTTTTTTTAATACTTTTATTATATTTTTCACGTCTTTTAGGGTCCGAAACCAACATGATATTTTGATGTTCTTTTTCGTCCCATGCATTTTTGGTTTCAGGTGATAGAATTATTTTCCACTAGGACCGATGCTTATCTATTATCTATTATATAAAACTAAGTGTCCTGACTGACTGACTGACTGACTGACTGACTCCTCATCGCCCAGCCAAAACTATTAAAGTTAGAAACATGAAATTTTGGGGATATGTTCGCTGTATTTCGAAAGGGCGCACTAAGAAAGGATTTTTGGATATTCAGGTTCTAAAGGGGTGTTAAGGGGGTAGACCTGCATTTCATTGAATAACAATATCTCCCGATTGGTTTCATTGGGGAATGTGATACTCGGCATATAAACTCATCATTAAAAATAAGATGACACGTGTCTGAGGGTTTTTCGATGTGGTGTATATTATGGGGTGAAAGGGGTGAAAAGTGGGGGTTGAAGGATTCATAACGGACCGTATATCTCTTAAACGACATAGGCGAGGAGTTTGAAACTCAGCGGAAAAAAATCAGCTTGAAAAATAATTAAATAGGTGTTCAGCCGTTTTTTCATAAATCTAATTTAAGGGGCCCATGGAGAGGGGTGAAATTATGTGGGGAAAAAAACAGGAAAGAAAGTGTCCTAACTGATTGACTCACTCACTCACTCATCAAACTCAGGGAAAAATATAGCTTAAAAATAAGTTAATAGGTGGTTGACAGTTTTTTTCATAAACCCAATTTAAGGGGTTCATGGGGAGGGGTGAAATTCTGAAAAAGGAAAATTGAAAGAAAAAGGACTGACTCACTCACCACCGCCCAGCCAAAATTATTGAAGTTAGAAACATGACATTTTAGGGATATGATCATTGTATGCCAAAACCGTCCACTAAGGGAGGATTTTCGAATATTCAGGGTCTAAAGGGGTCTTAAGGGGGTTAAACCTGCATTTCATTGAATACCAATAACTCCCGATTGGTTTCATTGGGGGATGTGATACTCGGCACATAAAGTCATCATTAAAAATAAGAAGACACGTGTCTGAGGGTTTTTCGATGTGGTGTAGGTCTATATTAGGAGGTGAAAGGGGTGAAAAGTGGGGGTTGAAGTATTCCTAACGGAGCGCGTATCTCTTAAACGACATAGGCGAGAAGTTTGAAACTCAGCGGAAAAAAATCAGCTTAAAAATACGGTAAGTAAATAGGTGTTCGACCGTTCTTTCATAAATTCAATTTAAGGGGCTAATGGGGTGGGGTGAAATTCTGGAGAAAAAAAGGAGAGAACGTGCCCTAACTGACTGACTAACTCACTCACTCTTCAATCTCAGGGGAAAAAGACAGCTTAAAAATAGTACATAGGTGTTCGAGCGTTTCTTCATAAATCCAATTTAAGGCACCCATGGGGAGGGGTAAAATTCTGGTAAAAATAATTGAAAGATAATGACATAACTGACTCACTCACTCATCATCGCCCAGAAAAAAAATAAGAAGTTGGAGAGCTGAAATTTTGGGAATATGTTCGCTGTATGTCGAAAACGTCAACTAAGGAAGGATTTTTGTTTATTCGGGTTCTGAAGAGGTGTTAAGGGGGTAAACGTGCATTTGATTGAATAACGATATCTCATGAGTTGTTTCTTTGGAGATGTGATATTCGGCATATAAACTAATCATTAAAAATTAGCAGACATATGTCTAAGGGTTTATCAATGTGGTGTATATTATGAGGTGAAAGGGGTGAAAATTGGGGGTTGAAGGATTCTTAACGGAGCGTGTATCCCTTAAACGACATAGGCGAGAAGTTTGAAACTCAGCGGAAATAAATCAGCTTAAAATATAAGTAAATAGGTGTTCGACCGTTTTTTCATAAATCCAATTTAAGGGCCCTAGGAGAGGGGTGAAATTCTGGGGGGGAAACAGGAAAGAAAGTGTTCTAAATGATTAACTCACTTACTCATCAAACTCAGGTCGGAAGAACAGCTTAAAAATAAGTAAATAGGTGTTCGACCGGGTTTTTTAAAATCCAATTTAAGGGGTTCATTAGAGGGGTGAAATTATTAAAAATAAATAAAGGAAAATGTCCTGACTTACTCACTCACTCATCATCGCCCAGCCAAAATTATTGAAGTTAGAAACATACAATTTTGGGGTTATGTTCGTTGTATGTCGAAAACGTCCACTAAGGAAGGATTTTTGGATATTCCGGTTCTAAAGGGGTGTTAAGGGGGTAGACCTGCATTTAATTGAATAATAATATCCCCCGAATGGTTCCTTGGGGGATGCGATAATCGTCATATACTCTCATCATTAAGAATAAGATGACACCATGTCTGAGGAATTTTTGATGTAATGTATATTATGAGTGGGGGGTTGAAGGATTCCTAACGGATCAAGTATCTCTTAAAAGACAGAGGCATAAAGTATAAAACTTAGGGGGAAAATAAACTTGATAAATAAGCAAATACAGTAGGTGGTCGACCATAATTCATAAATCCAATTTCAGGGGCCCATGGGGAGGGGTGAAATTCTGGGGAAAGAAGTCCACTAAGGAAGGATTTTTGGATATACACTCATCATCCTCCAGCCAAACCTATTGCAGTTAGAAACATCAAATTTTGGGGATATGTTCGTTGTATGTCGAAAACATCCACTAGGGATGGATTTTTGGATAATCATGTTCATTGATTAACAATTTCTTACGAGTTGTTCCATTTGGGGGTGTGATATTCGGCATGTAAATTAATCAATAAAAATAAGCAGACATATGTCTAAGGGTATATCTATATGGTGTATATTATGAGGTGAAAGGGGTGAAAATTGGGGGTTGAAGAATTCTTATCGGAGCGTGTATCTCTTAAACGACATTAGCGAGATGTTTGAAATTCAGCGGGAAAAAATCAGTTTAAAAAATAAGTAAATAGGTGTTCGACCGTTTATTTCATAAATCCCATTTAAGGGGTTCATGGGGAGGGGTGAAATTCTCAAAAATAAATGAAAGAAAATGTCCTGACTCACTCATATTCGCCCAGCCAAAATTATTGAAGATAGAAACATGAAATTTTGGGGATATGTTCGTTGTATGTCGAAAACGTCCACTAAGGAAAGATTGTTGGATATTCAAGTTTTAAAGGGGTGTTAAGGGGGGTAAACTTGCATTTCATTGAATAACAATATCTCACGAGTGGTTTCATTTGGGGATGTGATACTTGGCATATAAACTAATCATTAAAAATAAGCTGACACATGTCTAATGGTCTTTCGATGTGGTGTATATTATGAGTAAAAGGGGTGAATAATGGGGGTTGAAGGATTCCTAACGGACCGTGCATCTCTTAAACGACATAGGCCAGAAGTTTGAAAATCAGCGGGAAAGAAATCAGCTTAAAAATACGGTAAGTAAATAGGTGTTCGACTGTTTTATCATAAATCCAATTTAAGGGGCCCATGGGGAGGGGTGAAAATCTGGAAGAAAAACGTCCAATAAGGAAGGATTTTTGGATATTCACTCTCATCGACCATCCAAAACTATTGAACTTAGAAGAATGATATTTTGGGGATATGTTTGTTGTGTGACGAAAACGTCTACTAAGGAGGGATTTTTGGATATTCAGGTTCTAAAGGTGTGTTAACGGGGTTAAACCTACAATTCATTGAATAACAATATGACACGACTATGACGCGAGCGAAGCCGCGGGTACCTGCTAGTCTATTATATAAAACTAAGTGTCCTGACTGACTGACTGACTGACTCATCATCACCCAGCCAAAACTATTAAAGCTAGAAACATGACATTTTGGGAATATGTTCGTTGTAAGTCGAAAACGCCCACTAAGGAAGGGTTTTTGGATATTCAGTTTCTAAAGGGGTGTTAAGGGGGTACACCTGCATTTCATTGAATAACAATATCTCCAGATTGCTTTCATTGGGGGAGTTGATACTCGGCATATAAACTCATCATTAAAAATAAGAAGATACGTGTCTGAGGGTTTTTCGATGTGGTGTATATTATGAGGTGAAAGGGGTGAAAAGTGGGGGTTGAAGGTTTCCTAACCGAGCGTGTATCTCTTAAACGACATAGGCGAGGAGTTTGGAACTCAGCGGAAAAAAATCAGCATAAAAATAACAAAATAGGTGTTTGACCGTTTTTTCATAAATCCAATATAAGGGGACCATGGGGAGGGGTGAAAATATGGGGGGGGGAACGTAATATGTCTGAGTGTAAAATTATACATGGCCTATGTTGTAGACAATAACACATTACATCTTTTTTGTCTCTTGCTATTTCATCATACGACGAATACTTAGGGAGTTATTAATGATTTTGTACTTTTTGGCCGGAATTTTCTAAGTCATAAAAATTAAGACATAAAAATTGATTCGAATGAAATTTCGAAAAATAGTTTTTTTAATACTTTTATTATATTTTTCACGTGTTTTAGGGTCCGAAACCAACATGATATTTTGATGTTTTTTTCGTCCCATGCATTTTTGGTTTCAGGTGATAGAATTATTTTCCACTAGGACCGATGCTTATCTATTATATAAAATCAAGTGTCCTGACTGACTGACTGACTGACTGACTGACTCATCATCGCCCAGCCAAAACTATTAATGTTAGAAACATGAAATTTTGGGGATATGTTCGCTGTATTTCGAAAGGGCGCACTAAGAAAGGATTTTTGGATATTCCGGTTCTAAAGGGGTGTTAAGGGGGTAGACCTGTATTTCATTGAATAACAATATCTCCCGATTGGTTTCATTGGGGAATGTGATACTCGGCATATAAACTCATCATTAAAAATAAGATGACATGTGTCTGAGGGTTTTTCGATGTGGTGTATATTAAGGGGTGAAAGGGGTGAAAAGTGGGGGTCGAAGGATTCATAACGGACCGTATATCTCTTAAACGACATAGGCGAGGAGTTTGAAACTCTGCGGAAAAAAATCAGCTTCAAAAATAAGTAAATAGGTTTTCAGCCGTTTTTTCATAAATCTAATTTAAGGGGCCCATGGAGAGGGGTGAAATTATGTGGCGAAAAAAACAGGAAAGAAAGTGTCCTAACTGATTGACTCACTCACTCATCAAACTCAGGGAAAAATATAGCTTAAAAATAAGTTAATAGGTGGTTGACAGTTTTTTTCATAAACCCAATTTAAGGGGTTTATGGGGAGGCGTGAAATTCTGAAAAAGGAAAATTGAAAGAAAAAGTCCTGACTCACTCACCACCGCCCAGCCAAAATTATTGAAGTTAGAAACATGACATTTTAGGGATATGATCATTGTATGCCAAAACCGTCCACTAAGGGAGGATTTTCATATATTCAGGTTCTAAAGGGGTTTTAAGGGGGTTAAACCTGCATTTCATTGAATACCAATAACTCCCAATTGGTTTCATTGGGGGATGTGATACTCGGCACATAAAGTCATCATTAAAAATAAGAAGACACGTGTCTGAGGGTTTTTCGATGTAGTGTATATTAGGAGGTGAAAGGGGTGAAAAGTGGGGGTTGAAGGATTCCTAACGGAGCGCGTATCTCTTAAACGACATAGGCGAGAAGTTTGAAACTCAGCGGGAAAAAATCAGCTTAAAAAATACGGTAAGTAAATAGGTGTTCGACCGTTCTTTCATAAATTCAATTTAAGGGGCTAATGGGGTGGGGTGAAATTCTGGAGAAAAAAAAAAGGAGAGAACGTGCCCTAACTGACTGACTAACTCACTCACTCTTCAATCTCAGGGGAAAAAGACAGCTTAAAAATAAGTACATAGGTGTTCGAGCGTTTCTTCATAAATCCAATTTAAGGGACCCATGGGGAGGGGTAAAATTCTGGTAAAAATAATTGAAAGATAATGACATAACTGACTCACTCACTCATCATCGCCCAGAAAAAAAATAAGAAGTTGGAGAGATGAAATTTTGGAAACATGTTCGCTGTATGTCGAAAACGTCAACTAAGGAAGGATTTTTGTTTATTCGGGTTCTGAAGAGGTGTTAAGGGGGTAAACGTGCATTTCATTGAATAACGATATCTCATGAGTTGTTTCTTTGGAGATGTGATATTCGGCATATAAACTAATCATTAAAAATAAGCAGACATATGTCTAAGGGTTTATCGATGTGGTGTATATTATGAGGTGAAAGGGGTGAAAATTGGGGGTTGAAGGATTCTTAACGGAGCGTGTATCTCTTAAACGACATAGGCGAGGAGTTTGAAACTCAGCGGAAAGAAATCAGCTTAAAATATAAGTAAATAGGTGTTCGACCGTTTTTTCATAAATCCAATTTAAGGGGCCCTAGGAGAGGGGTGAAATTCTGGGGGGGGGGGAACAGGAAAGAAAGTGTTCTAAATGATTAACTCACTTACTCATCAAACTCAGGTCGGAAGAACAGCTTAAAAATAAGTAAATAGATGTTCGACCGGGTTTTTTAAAATCCAATTTAAGGGGTTCATTAGAGGGGTGAAATTATTAAAAATAAATAAAGGAAAAGGTCCTGACTTACTCACTCACTCATCATCGCCCAGCCAAAATTATTGAAGTTAGAAACATACAATTTTGGGGTTATGTTCGTTGTATGTCGAAAACGTCCACTAAGGAAGGATTTTTGGATATTCCGGTTCTAAAGGGGTGTTAAGGGGGTAGACCTGCATTTAATTGAACAATAATATCCCCCGATTGGTTTCCTTGGGGGATGCGATAATCGTCATATACTCTCATCATTGAGAATAAGATGACACCATGTCTGAGGAATTTTTGATGTAATGTATATTATGAGGTGTAATGTGTGAAAAGTGGGGGGTTGAAGGATTCCTAACGGATCAAGTATCTCTTAAAAGACAGAGGCATAATGTATAAAACTTAGGGGGAAAATAAACTTGATAAATAAGCAAATACAGTAGGTGGTCGACCATAATTCATAAATCCAATTTTAGGGGCCCATGGGGAGGGGTGGAATTCTGGGGAAAGAAGTCCACTAAGGAAGGATTTTTGGATATACACTCATCATCCTCCAGCCAAACCTATTGCAGTTAGAAAAATGAAATTTTGGGGATATGTTCGTTGTATGTCGAAAACATCCACTAGGGATGGATTTTTGGATAATCATGTTCATTGATTAACAATTTCTTACGAGTTGTTCCATTTGGGGGTGTGATATTCGGCATGTAAATTAATCAATAAAAATAAGCAGACATATGTCTAAGGGTATATCTATATGGTGTATATTATGAGGTGAAAGGGGTGAAAATTGGGGGTTGAAGAATTCTTATCGGAGCGTGTATCTCTTAAACGACATTAGCGAGATGTTTGAAATTCAGCGGGAAAAAATCAGTTTAAAAAATAAGTAAATAGGTGTTTGACCGTTTATTTCATAAATCCCATTTAAGGGGTTCATGGGGAGGGGTGAAATTCTCAAAAATAAATGAAAGAATATGTCCTGACTCACTCATATTCGCCCAGCCAAAATTATTGAAGATAGAAACATGAAATTTTGGGGATATGTTCGTTGTATGTCGAAAACGTCCACTAAGGAAAGATTGTTGGATATTCAAGTTTTAAAGGGGTGTTAAGGGGGGTAAACTTGCATTTCATTGAATAACAATATCTCACGAGTGGTTTCATTTAGGGATGTGATACTTGGCATATAAACTAATCATTAAAAATAAGCTGACACATGTCTAATGGTTTTTCGATGTGGTGTATATTATGAGTAAAAGGGGTGAATAATGGGGGTTGAAGGATTCCTAACGGAGCGTGTATCTCTTAAACGACATAGGCCAGAAGTTTGAAACTCAGAGGGAAAGAAATCAGCTTAAAAATACGGTAAGTAAATAGGTGTTCGACTGTTTTATCATAAATCCAATTTAAGGGGCCCATGGTGAGGGGTGAAAATCTGGAAGAAAAACGTCCAATAAGGAAGGATTTTTGGATATTCACTCTCATCGACCAACCAAAACTATTGAACTTAGAAAAATGATATTTTGGGGATATGTTTGTTGTGTGACGAAAACGTCTACTAAGGAGGGATTTTTGGATATTCAGGTTCTAAAGGTGTGTTAACGGGGTTAAACCTACAATTCATTGAATAACAATATGACACGACTATGACGCGAGCGAAGCCGCGGGTACCTGCTAGTCTATTATATAAAACTAAGTGTCCTGACTGACTGACTGACTGACTCATCATCGCCCAGCCAAAAGTATTAAAGCTAGAAACATGAAATTTTGGGAATACGTTCGTTGTAAGTCGAAAACGCCCACTAAGGAAGGGTTTTTGGATATTCAGTTTCTAAAGGGGTGTTAAGGGGGTACACCTGCATTTCATTGAATAACAATATGACACGACTATGACGCGAGCGAAGCCGCGGGTACCTGCTAGTCTATTATATAAAACTAAGTGTCCTGAATGACTGACTGACTGACTGACTCATCATCGCCCAGCCAAAACTATTAAAGTTACAAGCATGAAATTTTGGAAATATGTTCGTTGTAAGTCGAAAACGCCCACTAAGGAAGGGTTTTTGGATATTCAATTTCTAAAGGGGTGTTAAGGGGGTACACCTGCATTTCATTGAATAACAATATCTCCGGTTTGCTTTCATTGGGGGATTTGATACTCGGCATATAAACTCATCATTAGAAATAAGAAGATACGTGTCTGAGGGTTTTTTGATGTGGTGTATATTATGAGGTGAAAGGGGTGAAAGTGGGGGTTGAAGGTATCTTAACCGAGCGTGTATCTCTTAAACGACATAGGCGAGGAGTTTGGAACTCAGCGGAAAAAAATCAGCATAAAAATAACAAAATAGGTGTTTGACCGTTTTTTTCATAAATCCAATATAAGGGGCCCATGGGGAGGGGTGAAAATATGGGGGGGGGGAACGTAATATGTCTGTGTGTAAAATTATACATGGCTTATGTTGTAGACAATAACACATTACATCTTTTTTGTCTCTTGCTATTTCATCATACGACGAATACTTAGGGAGTTATTAATGACTTTGTACTTTCTGGCCGGAATTTTCTGTCCCAGGAATGACATAAAATTGATTCGAATGAAATTTCGAAAAATAGTTTTTTTAATACTTTTATTATATTTTTCACGTCTTTTAGGGTCCGAAACCAACATGATATTTTGATGTTTTTTTTCGTCCCATGCATTTTTGGTTTCAGATGATAGAATTATTTTCCACTAGGACCGATGCTTATCTCTTATATATAATCCAAAACTGACTCATCACCGCAGGGCTCAAACCACTAGACCTAGAAATCTGAAAATTTGCATGTTGGTTGATCCGAGTATGTTAAGGCTCACTAAGAAACGGTTTTTGAAAATTCAATTTGTAAGTGACTTTTTTTGGCCCTTTGGCATTGACAATCCAAAATTTAGTCATCGACGCAGGGCTCAAACCACTAGACCTAGAAAGCTGAAATTTTGCATGTTGGTTGATCCGAGTACGTAGAGGCCCACTAAGAAACGGTTTTTGAAAATTCAATTTGTAAGTGACTTTTTTCGGCCCTTTGGCACTGAGCAAGGACAGTCGGTACAAAGTTCGGATTTAGCTCATCTAAAGCCACCAGATACGAGAAACAATACTCGGATGTCCTGTAGGGACCCCGAAACACACTTTTTAAGTTCCTAAAATTAACGGTTTCGGAGATATTCCCAAATAACTGTGTTCCCTCTGAGAAACAGATCAACGTTACTATGGCAACCGCTGAAATATCGCAGACCGGGGATAGTTTTCTGGCAATATCTCGAAAACCGTTCGTTTTAGGGCCTTTAAACGCTGGGTGCGGTTCCCACTTCTAACCATGAGCGTTGCTCCTCGCATTGATACGCGTAAAATGAGATATATTTTATTTATAGAGGTTGCTTTTGGGGCTCGGATACGATCGTGATTTTGATACTTTCTATTTTGCAGGGTATGCTTTCATTTTCTTTATAAATTTCTTTTTTGTTAACTGAATTTTTTTGTTTGCCAATTTTGATCTGCTCTTTTTCGTTTTTAACCATGATCTGCAACGTATATTCACAGTCGAATGTGTCGTATTCTACCGGCTGTCACGCTAATTATTATTGTTTCTTAAATTATCTTACTGAGGAATTGGGCAATCTTATTTCAATCAAGTTGGTATTTTGTCTTTCACGGCCATTGAATCCCCGCACAAGGCACGGCTTAAACCTAGAAAAGTTGCTGAGTTGTACTAATGGACTAATGGTGCAGCGGAAAAGAGGATAACTGAAGCTTTTGAAATGTGGTGATACAGGAGAATGATGATAGGGTAAGAAATGAAGAGGTATTAAGACGAGTGGGAGAGGAGAGATGTTTCTGGCAGCTGCTAATGAAGAGAAGAGATAGGAGGGTAGGTCACATATTATGACACCCAGGAATAGCAAGCTTACTGTCGACCCAAATATTATGTGCACTCGAGTTTGAAGGTTGTTTATGAAGTAACCAATAGACCTTCATAAAATCCAATGACATCATCATTTTCGTCGTTCGATTTTACGTTAGTTCATGTAGGTTTGGAATTTTTAATTTATATTTTAATATTTTTTATCGCAGTTGAAGCACAAAAAGTGCCCGTTTTTAAGCGTGTTTCAACCATGCGTCACATTTAAGAATTATTATCTCACAAACCCGTCATCAGATCGAATCCAAATTTTAACACAATATACATTGGAATGTTGTATAACGGGTTTATTAATTTCAAAATTTTGTGTGTTCAAGAACGAATGTTGTTATCATTTTTGTAAGGTAACTCTTTCACGGCTCGGGGTCGTTGGAAAATGTAGTTCTTGGTTGCGTTGTAATCCTTATACATCAAAAAGTTATGCTGTATGACTGTGAAATAGGTCAATTAATTCACTTATTTTATATCGGTTTGTATTTGTACGGAGAATTAAGACATGGTTCACCAGCTAGCCGCTCCGGGAAATGCTGTACAGCGTTGCTGACTGACTGACTGACTGATTCAATGACTAACTGACTCATCATCGCCCAGCCAAAACTATTAAAGTTAGAAACATGAAATTTTGGGGATATGTTCGTGGTAAGTCAAAAACGCGCACTGAGGAAGGATTTTTGGATATTCAGATTTTAAAGGGGGTGTTAAGGGGGTTGATCTGCATTTCATTGAATAACAATATCTCTCGATTGATTTCATTTGGAGATGTGATACTCGGCACATAAGCTTATCATTAAAAATAAGAAGACACGTGTATGAGGTTTTTGCGATGTGGTGTATATTATGAGGAGAAAGGGGTGAAAACTGGGGGTTGAAGGATTCCTAACAGGGCGTGTATCTCTTAAACGACATTAGCGAGGAGTTTGAAACTCAGCGGATAAAAATCAGCATTAAAAATTAGTAAATAGGTGTTTGACCGTTTTTTCATTAATCCAATTTAAGGGGCCCATGGGGAGGGGTGAAATTCTGGAGAAAAAAACAGGAAAGAAAGTGTCAGAACTGATTGACTGACAGACTCACTCATCAAACTCACGGCGAAAAACTGCTTAAAATTAGTAAATAGGTGTTGGACAGTTATTTTCATAAACCGAATTTAAGGGGTTCATGAGGAGGGGTGAAATTCAGAAAGAAGAAAATTGAAAGAAAATGTCCTGACGCACTCACCATCGCCCAGCCAAAATTATTGAAGTTAGAAACATGGTATTTTGGGGATATGATGATTGTATGTCAAAACCGTCCACTAAGGGAGGATTTTTGGATATTCAGGTTCCTTTTGGTCCTGGATAGTGTGATGAAGAAGGTAATGGGAGGACGGAAGAGGGGTATTCAATGGGGTATAACTGACAGGCTTGAAGATCTGGATTTCGCGGACGACATTTGTCTTATGGCACAACGGTACCGAGACATAGAAAATAAGCTGGGGAGGTTGCAGAGAGAAGCAGAACGTGCAGGACTGATGATCAACACCAACAAGACCAAAGAGATGAGGATAAATTCTGACGTCACGACTAGCTTGACAGTCAACGGAAAGGAAATTGAGCGAGTTGAGTCCTTCCTCTACCTTGGGAGTATAGTCACAAATGATGGAGGAGCAGAGGAAGATGTTCGAAGCCATATCAGGAAGGCAAATGGTGCCTTTGTCCAGCTCTACCCCATCTGGAGAAATAGAAACATTTCCAGGAAGACCAAGCTCCGCCTTTTCAATAGCAACGTAAAGTCGATTCTTCTCTATGGCTGTGAAACATGGAAAGTCACAAAACCGATCAACAACCAGCTACAGGTGTTCATTAACAGATGTCTGCGTCGCATCATGAATGTGAGGTGGCCGGACATAATCTCAAATGAAGATCTTTGGACCATCACCAATCAACAACCGATTAGCATCCAGATCAAGGAGAGGAAATGGCGCTGGATCGGTCGCACACTAAGGAAGCCGGACGGAGCTGTTGAGAGGGCGGCGCTAGACTGGAATCCTCAAGGTGCCAGGAAGCGAGGTCGACCTAAGAAGACCTGGAAGAGGACGATCGAAAATGAAATAGCAGAGGTGGACAAGAACTGGAGTCAAGTGAAGAGAATGGCCAGGAACCGTACTGCGTGGAGAAATTTCGCCAAGGCCCTATGCTCCGGAAGGAGCGGCAGGAATTAACATAACATAACAGGTTCTAAAGGGGTCGTAAGGGGGTTAAACCTGCATTTCATTGTATAACAATAACTCCCGATTGGTTTCATTGGGGGATGTGATACACGGCATATAACCTCATCATTAAAAACAAGATGTTCAGTAAAGAACATATAGCCTACTTTCTCCTAAATGCATGAGTATAGTTATAACTCGTTGTTATTTTCAAAGAGTATAATAGAACTATTCTTTGTTGAAGACCTTAGAAACGATTTACCTCTACCAAACGCCACAACCTAGATAAAAACTGCTACCATCATTGAAGAAAGAAAGATAAGAAGTATATCAAGAATGTTATGGATCTGGAGACATAATCGACCGGACTGGCTGCGTGGCTCAGCGGTAACGTTCTCGCTTGCTGGGCCCTAGGTTGCAGGTTCGTATCCTGGCGCAGTCAGCTGGCATTTGAGGGTGCACAAATGCGAGGGAGCCATGTCAGTACATTTACTGGCACGTTAAAGATCCCCTTCGGGCCAAAATTCCGGCACCCCGGTGTCTCTAAAAGCAGCAGTAGTTAAAAGGGATGTAAAACCAATAACATTATTATTATTATTATTATTATTATTACATATACGTCCTGCCGTGGGCAACATCCAACTTTGAGTTGAGGCATGTCTTTACACGTCTGGTTGTGCATGGCTTTCACAACCCTAATTGAATTAACAAATCTTTCCATGACCCTACAGAGACGTGTGTATACAAACTATGTGGATATTTTCGATTGCTATTTGCCTGAAATAAAAGTAGTAATTAATAACCTGAACTAACACCAACGGCTTGAATTCAGTTACTATGTGAAATCTTTTTGTTCTTTACTTCAAATAACATTTTCAAGTAACGCAAAATAGGCTGTTACAAACCCTTTAAAATAAAAAGTAAAAATGTATCGTAGTATCATATTGTCATTCTTCAAATTCGATGCGCATAGAATGCCAATGGTATAGTAATCAATGGATCCCCACGTAGACTAGTCGTGACATCTAGTGGTGAAATATCGAACAATATAATCCTAACAGAGCGAGTGCATTCTAGCGGCCAGAAGAAGAAACTTTTCAATAAAATCTGGAAGTTACCTTTTTGGCAGCTAGATGTCTCGAGTAAATCTGCTGGCGAATTATGTTTTAATTAAATATATATTTTACACCATAATGTGCACAATATAACGCTTAATTTTAAAACATCTGAGTCATTACAAAACAATAAACATATAACATTTCAAGCAAAAAACCTAGCTCTGATCGGGTTTGAACCATAGGCATTTGAGCGATAGGCTAATGCTCTACCACTGAGCTAATTGTGTCAACGAATATCGATATATTTAAAATGACTTACATAGAACTTGTTAGCAAATAATGATTTATACTAAACGATTTCATCACTGGAGTATATTATTTATATATAAAGCCTTTCATACAAAGTTTATTTATTTTGTATCAGTACGCTATATTGCATTTAATTCTCAAATTAGTGAAATATAAGTCAGGCACAAGATATCCACTGCCATCTTGTCTTATTACTGAATCAGCTCGGCTTTTTAAAATCACGTCTGCACTATAGTATTACAAAATAAACTTTTAATTTCGAACGTGCCTCTTCCTTTAGAACAGTTAAAACGATTCTCGGCTCGATAATCGGAACTGGTGGGTCCCATGATATGGATTATAAAGTTTGCATAATTCGCACGGCCGCCATCCTGAAATGGTAGGGCGGACGACCTTGTAGTTTGGTCACAAGACGCATCCTATACGAAGGTATGTTGTTACCAAATTTGGTAGAGATCGGATGATTTGGTTAGTCGTTATTTGATTTTACGTTTTGAACGTTTGAGTGGCCGCCATTCAGTTTTAGTAAAGATGGCGGCGATATAAAACATGACACTGAGGTGTCCTTTGCTAGTGCTACCTTTGTACCAAATTTCGTTCAATTCGCATTCACCGTGTTCGAATTGATAGGGGGGGGGGACAGACATTCAGAGTACACACACTCACACACACACACACAGACACACACACACACAGACTCACACACACACATACACACACACAGACACACTTTTTTCGCCCTGTGTTGATCTCATAAGTCTACTTTCATTTTTTGCAAATATGTCTGAGGGTTTGTCGATGTATATTATGAGGTGTATATTATGAGGTGAAAGGGGTGATAAGTGGGGGTTGAAGGATTCCTAACGGAGCGTGTATCTCTTAAACGACATAGGCAAGGAGTTTGAAACTCAGCGGGAAAAATCAGTTTGAAAGATAAGTAAATAGGTGTTCCACCGTTCCTTTTTCTTAAATCCAATTTAAGAGGCCCATGTGGAGGGGTGAAATTCTGGGGGGGGGGGGGCGGGGGGGGGAACAGGAAAGGAAGTGTCCTAACTGATTGACTGACTCACTCACTCTTCAAACTCAGGGAGAAAATACTGCTTAAAAATAAGTAAATAAGTGTTCGACAGTTTTTTTTTCATAAATCAAATTTAAAGGGTTCATGGGGAGGGGTGAAATTCTGAAAAAAAAGAAAAAAAATGAAAGAATATGTCCTGACTCACTCACCATCGCCCAGCCAAAATTATTGAAGTTAGAAACATGATATTTTGGGGATATGATCATTGTATGTCAAAACCGTCCACTAAGGGAGGATTTTTGGATATTCAGGATCTAAAGGCGTCTTAAGGGGGTTAAACCCGCATTTTATTGAATAAATATATGTCACGAGGGGTTTCATTTGTGGATGTGATACTCGGCATATAAACTAATCATTGAAAACAAGAAGTTCCGTGAAGAACTATACAGCCTACTTTTCATGCCAATGATTATTCTACAGAATATGAATATATCTAGAATAATGACGAAATTAAGTTGCTAATATCGAAATTTCCAATTAGTTCGAAATACTGTATACCTGGCATAATGTATCCTAATAGAGCACTACAGTTGGCAGCCCTGATGACTAAATATATTCTTAGTTCCATCTCTTAAGGTACAAAATACAAAATTTGGTTGAAGTCCAATGAATAGCATGGACGTTACATGCAGTTAAACATTGGATCTAACAGCGCGCGTAAAACCATGTTGGCAACAATGTCATGCATGTATTGGTCAGAAATAATCTGAAATAATATGATCTATTGTTGTGCCAATTTTGAATGAAATACATTAGTTAGTATAGAAGTTACATGCATTTTAAAATTGGACCTATCAGCAGGCTTAGAATCATGTTGGCATCACTGACGTATATTAGTTACTCCAAATTCGTCTAGAATGCCAGGTACTATACTACTTTCTTCGGCTTTTCCCAATTAATTGGGGTCGCCGGAGCCAACCAGGCTCATTTTGGTTTTGGCCGGGGATTTAAGGCCGGATGCCCTTCCTGACACCACGTGATTTTTCAGGTGAAAATTCCACCCCGCTGTCACCGGGATTCGAACCCTGGCCGTCCGGGTGAAAGACGAGCAGCTAAGTCACTGCGCCATCACGCTCCCCTAATGCCAGGTACTATACGTGTGCAATGTTTAGAGCTATTGGCTTGCATACTTTCTGATATATTGATATTAGGGTAACAAAAATAGGGACAGCACATATTAACAGTTGGCAGCCCTGGTTGCTCCTTAGAATACGCATAGTCATATCTGTTATGGTACACATAGCACATACGAAATTTGGTTGAAATCCAAATGATAGTATGAAAGTTACATGTATTTAAAGTTGGACCTGTCAGCAGGCTTAGAATCATGTTGGTAGCACTGACGTATATAAGTTACTCCAAATTAATATAGAATGTCAGGTACTATACGTGTGCATAGTTTAAAGCTGTCGGCTTGCATACTTTCTGATATATTGGTATTTGGATAAAATAAATTAGGAGCATTTATTAACAGTTGGCAGCCCTGGTAGGTCTTATGAATACGCTCAGTCCTATCTGGTTATGTACACATACAACATACTAAATTTGGTTGAATTCCAATTGATAGTGTAGAAGTTATATTCATTTAAAAATTGGACCTATCAGGAGGCTTATAATCATTTTGGCAACACTGCCATGTTTGGCCTCCTGGAAATTAAACTGAAATATTATGATCTGTACGTGTGCCAATTTTGAAATAGCTCCCATTCATACTTTCCATGATATCCAACATGGAGCTCAAATTTCAATTGCGATTTTTTAGCAGTTGGTAGCACTGATATCATTTTCAAATATGACCGTGAGATATTCAGGTATAGATCTTTACTCCTACCAAATTTTGTTTCGATTGCTGCAGCCGTTTAGGAGTTGATAGGGGGGGGGGCACACATACAGCCAGACAGACAGAAGGACAGACAGACAGAAGGACAGACAGACAGACATTGGCCCGATCTCATAAGTCTACTTTTTCCTCATTTTTGCAAAATGTGAAAAGTAGGCTAATAAGCAGATATGTGTCGAAGGGTTTTCGTTGTGGTGTATATTATAAGGTGAAAGGGGTGAAAAGTGGGGGTTGAAGGATTCCGAACGGAGCGTGTATCTCTTAAACGACATAGGCGAGAAGTTTGAAACTCAGCGGAAAAAAATCAGCTATAAAAGTAAGCAAATCGGTGTTCGACCGTTTTTTTTATAAATTCAAATTAAGGGGCCAATGGGGTGGGGTGAAATTCTGAAAAAAAAACGGAGAGAAAGTCTCCTAACTGACTGACTAACTCACTCACTCGTCAAACTCCGGCGAAAAAGACAGCTTAAAAAATAAGTTAATAGGTGTTCGAGCGTTTCTTCATAATCCAATTTAAGGGGCCCATGGGGAGGGGTAAAATTCTGGTGAAAATAATTGAAAGAAAATGACCTGACTCACTCACTCACTCATCTTCGCCCAGCGAAAACTATTGAAGTTGGATACATTACATTTTGGGAATATGTTCGCTGTATGTCGAAAACGTCAACTAAGGAAGGATTTTTGTTTATTCGGGTTCTGAAGAGGTGTTAAGGGGGGTAAACGTGCATTTCATTGAATAACGATATCTCATGAGTTGTTTCTTTTGGGATGTGATATTCGGCATAAAAACTAATCATTAAAAATAAGCAGTCATATGTCTAAGGGTTTATCGATGTGGTGTATATTATGAGGTGAATGGGGTGAAAATTGGGGGTTGAAGGATTCTTAACGGAGCGTGTATTTCTTAAGCGACATTAGCGAGAAGTTTGAAAATCAGCGGAAAAAAATCAGGTTAAAAATAAGTAAATAGGTGCTCGACCGTTTTATTCATAAATCCCATTTAAGGGGTTCATGGGGAGGGGTGAAATTCTCAAAAATAAATGAAAGAAAATGTCCTGACTGACTCACTCACTCATCATAGCCCAGCCAAAATTATTGAAGTTAGAAACATGACATTTTGGGGATATGTTCGTTGTATGTCGAAAACGTCCACTAAGGGAAGAATTTTGGATATTCAGGTTCTAAAGGGGTGTTAAGGGGGTAAAGTTGCATTTCATTGAATAACAATATGTCACGAGTGGTTTCATTTGGGGATGTGATACTTGGCATATAAACCAATCATTAAAAATAAGCTGACACATGTCTAATGGGTTTTCAATGTGGTGTATATTATGAGTGAAAGGGGTGAAAAGTGGGGGTTGAAGGATTCCTAACGGAGCGTGCATCCCTTAAACGACATAGGCGAGGAGTTTGAAACTCAGAGGAAAACAATCAGCTTAATAATAAATAAATAAATAATAATTACATAAATAGGTGTTCGACCGTTTTCTTTTCAAAAATCCAATTTAAGGGGCTCATGGGGAGGGGTGAAATTCTGGAAGAAAAACGTCCACTAAGGAAGGATTTTTGGATATTCACTCTCATCGACCAACCAAAACTATTAAAGTTAGAAGAATTATATTTTGGGGATATGTTTGTTGTGCGTCGAAAACGTCTACTAAGGAGGGATTTTTGGATATTCAGGTTCTAAAGGGGTGTTAACGGTATAAACCTGCATTTCATCGAAGAAAAATATGACACGAGTATGACGCGAAAAGTTCTGTCGGCTTGCTAGGTAATATTGATCTAGGAACTTCCTTCATTAGCTTAGATGAATATTTACTTCGCTGACAACTGTCACAGGTCTTTATGACGTCGCGAATCGTTTGTCCCATTTGTCTCCAAACGAAGGTTTCTTGAGCGAGAGCCAAAGTCTTGTCTACACCTACATGAGCTGCAGTTTGGTGTATCATCCAAATAACTGGTTTGACAAGCTTGGGTGGGATCACTACTCTAAGTTTAGTATGATCCTGGTCGATATATTGGCATATAACACCTCCCATAATGTGATATTTTCTAGCTTCTATCTCAGTTCTTCGAAAATCTGGATCAGCGTTGTCCATCCTGCGTGTCAAAAAACGGTAAATTCTTCGCAAAGGTGCATATCTCTTCTGAGTTTGCGCTAACATCTTCAACTTTTCTAGAGTACCATTATCCTCTTGAATCAAATTTATGTGGTTGACAATTACTTCCTCACAAGGGTTTCTGCTCAACACATCCGCTAACAGATTTAATTTCCCAGGTCTATGTACAACAGTTGGGTTAAATTGTTGTAAGAACAGAGCCCATCTGGTGATGCGGTCACTCGCTAAGTCTGTCTTCATAATAAATTGGAGGGCTTTATGATTTGTGATCACTGTTATGTCATGTCCAAACAACACCTTCTTCCACGTCTTAAGAGCATGAACCACTGCTAATGCCTCTAACTCAGTTGCATAGTAATTCTTCTCACAATTCCTGAGCTTGCGACTGGTGAAAGCTAAATACCTGTGTTTGTTGGTATCGTCCAACTGATATAGGATCCCACTGATACCTATTTTGGATGCGTCTGTCTCCACAAAAAATCTTCTTGTAAAATCTGGGTACTCAAGCTTGATATTCTGGATCAACATGTTCTTAGCCGCTAAAAACGCTTGATTGCATCTATCGTCCCATTTCCATCGATTTCCCTTTCTTAGTAAATCCTGCAGAGGTGCCATCGTTTCAGTATATTCAGGACAATGTGTTGAAAAGAACTGACACATGCCTAAAAACTGCCGTACCTCTTTAATCTTTCGTGGGGTTGGAAACTCTGAAATAGCCATGATCTTCTTTGGATTGGGCCTATAACCATCTCCATCGATTCTATGTCCAAGAAATTCAATTTCTTCATGAAAGAACTGACATTTGTTGAAATTCACCTTGAAGTTCGTCCTTCTAAGATCTTCAAAAAGCATTCGAAGGTGCCTGATATGTTCTTCCGCTGTCTCAGACGCTATAATCAGGTCATCAA
Source organism: Meconema thalassinum (assembly GCA_946902985.2). Lineage (NCBI taxonomy): Eukaryota > Metazoa > Arthropoda > Insecta > Orthoptera > Tettigoniidae > Meconema > Meconema thalassinum. The sequence continues at coordinate 253,774,766 of OX336393.1, forward strand.
TATAGCTCACCACATGCTCCTTAACTGCATCTGACAAATTTTCATCTAGAGCTCGGATCATCACCGGACCACTATTTTTCACTCCAAAAGGTAACCTATTGAATACATATGTTTTATGGTCAAACAAGAACCCTGTGTATTGTTTGCAGTCTTCTGCTAGCTCCACATGATAATAAGAACTAGTCAGATCGATTGTAGAAAATAAATTCTTTCCTCTGAATCTGCGCAATAATTCACGAATAACAGGTGGCCTGTCGTGTTCAGGAAGAACTCTTTCATTAAGGGCTCTAGCATCTAGGCATATCCTCAGCTTACCATTAGGTTTCTTGACCACAGCTAAAGGATTCAAATAAGCAGTCGGCATCTTCTTGATTATTCCATCTTTCTCCATATCGCTTATCATTGTACTAACTTCCTCCTTCCATTTATCCGGAATGGGATATAAATTCTTATGGTATGGTTTGTCATCCATCAACTTGATGCTGTAGGTAAAATTTTCTATGAGACCTGGTTTGTCATTGAAAATGTCCTGATATTCTGAAATTGCTTGATCAAACTGCTCCTTAATTTCTGGATTTATTTTACTTTTCATGCCAGTTCTATCTTCTATAGACCTTTCAATGCTGCATACTATCTCATCCAATATATTCTCTCTAAAGAATGTCATCTAGGATTCCTGATTTTCCATGACCCCTTCTTGAAAGTACATGCGCCTACTCTGCATATCAATGATCAGGCCACTCTCACTTAAGAAATCCACTCCTAGGATCATGTCAAAATGTAGTTGACCCACTACTAGGAACATCTGTTCAAAACTTCTGGTTCCAATCCCAACATCTAAAAGTACCTGACTTTTACATTTCATACTTCTGTCTGGGATCACCCCTTGAATCTTGCTAACAACAGTTGGCAACATCGTAATTTCTCCTGATAATTTCAACTCATCCAGGCAACCTATGGATATCAAGCTCACCATAGCCCCCGTGTCCACTAGTGTCTTTATTTTCTTTCCCATGACTTCCACACTGATAACTGGCAATTCATGTCTATTTCCTCGATGTACTACGTCTTCCTCTTCAATTAAATCCTCGTCCTTGACCTGATACGTTTCAACAATGATGATCGATTCCCAATGAGTAGCATCCTGCTCTGCAGTTAATTTGACGTTTTTTTTTCCTTCGCCACTCGTGCTTGCTCGATTGATATCTCTGACTGTCTCCTCGGGTGGTGCACTAGGCTGTCTACATTCTTGCCTCGATCTCTCATATTCACGATTATCTCGTCTTTCATTTGGCTCATTTCTTCGGCCATCCTGCCTGTCATTCCGATTATACTGTTGACCTTGGCTCCAGTTGTTTCTACCACGATATCTATTGTTGTATCTATTCCTATCTTGGTATCTGGAATTCTGATTATAGTTTCTGTATCGGCTGTCTCTTGCGTCCTGATCGTATGGCCTCTCATATGGTCCTTTATATCGATCATTTCCACGAACGTTACGGATGTTTCCTCGATTTCCTTCGTTCCTTCTGTTTTCCCAGGAATCTCTTCTGTCCGTCTGAGCTGTGTTATCAACGACTACCGCATTCACCTCTTGCGTGTTTCGATTGTCGTTTCTTGCATTTCTAGGCGTAACTTGAGCGCTTGTATAGTCTAATCGCCGTAAAATGTCGTCATAGTGCTCAAGTGTGTTTGCTCCCGACGCTATGAGTGATCGCTGTACCTCAATCGGTAACTGTCTCGCTATAGCTTGCAAAAGCTCTTCTTCTGGCAATGGAGGAATCAAAAACTGTAATTTAGCCAATTGTGAAGTAAAGTAATTGGCATAATGCGTCGGATGTGACGTAGAATAACGCTTCGAGTACATTTCTGCTCTTACGTTCAGCTGATCCTCTGCACTCCAAAATCTCCTTAAGAATGCTATTGCAAATTGCTCCATATTCGCGAAATTGCTCCTGAATGCTCTAAACCAAGTTAACGCAGGCCCGTCTAAGGCGCGTTCGACTACCCTTAGTTCTCTCTCCTTGGCTACTCTATGTTCCGCCATGTAGTCGCGAATATCTCGCAGAAATTCGACTGGTGTGACTCCTGTGTTTCCTGAAAACTTCCTTGGCTTGTCATCCAGATTTCTGATAATGGTAACTGGACCTGAGTATCATTCAATTGTACCCAACGTACTCCTATTCGAATTCAGACTATCCTGAGGGATTGAACTTCCCCTTTCGAATGTCACATTCTGTTGCGTTTGACGGTCTTCTCCCATGCTAACCTCTTGATTACCCATATTGCGGTCTATCGGTGTCTGATTTATCGATATTTCTCCTGATGTAATATTTTGACTTGTGATACTATTAATCATAGATTCTAGTTTAAGTATCCTATCTTCTGCCAATTTTTCTGCGGTCTTGACCTGAGTCTTCAACTCATCCAACGACGTAACATTCTGCGTTTTGTTACTCTCGTCTAAATCGTTTTTCAACTTGTCTATCTTGTCTTCGCATGTATTCTTTACTGACGCGACTTGTTCCTTTAACAGATCAACATCTGTCCTAAATAGAGTTGAATCTATCTTCATCGCTTCCTTGTTCTCCGTCAATCTCGCTTCTAAGTTCGCCATACCTGCGATTAATTTCTCATCTAATCCTGCACGTTTTTCTTTTGCTTCGGCATCGACCTCACTATACCGTTCTTCCACGATTGCACCGACTCTATTTTTGAATAAAGCTAAGTTTTCATTAACCTTTTGCTCTATATCATCATCCATTTTCCTAATATCTTTCTGCAATTGATTCTCTAATGATTTTAAATTACAATTAACCTCTCCTAAGACTTCCTCTTTAATGGTCCCAATTACTGACTTTAAATCTTTGATCTCATTACCTAGATTCATCTCTAGACCTTTGATTTTAGTTTCGAAAGATACTTCGGTAGACCACTCTTGAATTTTGCCTACATCTGTCACTAAACCATCGATGTCGAATCTCAACTTCGATTCATCCGATTTAATGTCTTTCTGTATGGACATAACGTCTGTTCTTAAAGTAAGAATGTTTTCTTCTCCTCTAATTTCTAATTCAATAATATTCTTTCTTAATATTTGAACATTTTCCTCTCCTTTCATATTTACTGCAATTATATCTAATTGTAAAGTCTTAAGCATCTCATTATTCTTTAAAGTTAATCTATTCTCTAACCTAGTTAACTTGTTTTCCAACTCTGTGTTAGTTTCTTCACTACGAGTTTGTAATTTCTCTTCCAATGTTTTAAAATTATCCTCACTGTTTGACTGTAATCTGGTCTCCAATAACATCAACTCATCTTTACTATTTGACTGTAATCTTTCTTCTAATGATTTAAAACTATCCTTCAAGTTAGCTTCACTAGCTTTCAAATGACTTTCAGTACTAGTCTGTAATCTAGTTTCCAATGACATCAACTCATCTTTACTATTTGACTGTAGTCTGGTCTCCAATAACATCAACTCATCTTTACTATTAGTCTGTAATCTAGTCTCCAATGACTTTAAATTATCTTCATTATTTGACTGTAACCTAGTCTCTAATGACTGTAAATTGTCTTCACTAGTTGACTGTAATCTGGTCTCTAATGACTTTAAATTTTCTTCATTACTAGTTTGTAATGCTTGCACATTTTCTTTACATCTAGCTTCTAATCTAGCTTCTGAACTATTTATCTGTTCTTTAACTTCCGTTTCCATTTTAGAAATAGTTTCTGCAATACCAGACATGCCACTCTGTAACTCTCCTAACACCTTAGCTAAATCTTCCGGCAACATAATTATATTTTCAATAGACGTTTTATTCAGAAACGTTAGACAACAACACATCACAATGTCTCAATTCCTGCATTCACTTGGGTATGAGAAAAATGACTTATAACTAACATGATATAATACTAATACGATTAACATGAACACTGGAATGGGCACACAAGTATATTGTCTGACTAAGTTTAATACATTTTGTAACACCATTAAATGGACTTGAGATCAATCTCTCAGTAATCTAAATCTGATGTGATTCCATAGAATAAGCAAAATCGAAGCCCCACAGGTGGGTAAAGCCAATTCTCCCTCTCTCTCTCTCTGTACCCGTTCGTCCTGGGGATGCGATGACCCATCTGCTATTACATCGCATTCCTGGAGTTCCAGGACAGAGCGGAGTTAAATGAACCTCTAGTCAAATAAGGAATGTGTCGGAAATTCAGCTGAGATATCGAAAAAGCAATGGGTAACACGAGACAAAGTATCTCTAGGGTCGTTACGGGCGTAAGTTTAATAAAAAAAATGCAAATATAAATGGGCGCCATCAACTGAACTCCTAGCAAACCACATCCTTTCCGGTTAAGCCTTAATCAAGACAAGGAAAGAAAAAGGAAAATCACACCATCATCAGATCACAACTAAGATAAAAACAAATTTATTTCACTTTGATAGTCAGACAGACATTTTAAATATTCATCCTACCTGAGAGCATGGTCGAATGCCAACGTTAAATTGTCATTGTCCAAAAATCGAACCATCTCTTTTCTAATCAAAAGTATTTCTTCCACATACAACGTGAAAAATCTCTAAAGTTCTCTTGGTTTCTCAGGATCACTGAAGCACTATGTCTTTCGTCACTGACATTTGTGATACCTGAGACCTAATTTCTCTTTAAATTAACATCATGAATGTGGATTTGAAAAAATTATTAATCTGTCTAAACATACACATATTATAATCACATATTTTAAATATCACGCAATTTATGGCTTGCATGGCATAATTCAAATGTTAAATACGTTAGAAAAATGCTCCTAAACATCGAATAATTAATTTACACTATTTACATTATCATTACTAATTGCTTGTTTGTGAAATACAGAAAATCCACTGCTCATTGGTTGTAATCATCATCATCATCATCAAAGTTAAATATTTCTCACATTAATTCTCACCTCAAAATTCAACATATTCCTGTCAGAATCATTAACTAATCACCATTAAATCATTTAAATGAAAATTATTATCATTACTTCATTATGCTTTCTAATTATTCACACACTCTTATTTTATCATCTACTTCAGATTAAATCATCTTAAATCATCAATATAAATTGTTTAATTCCTCAACTCAAGTTGCAATTTCTCAAATTATATCTCAATTAAATTTATTTTAATCCATATAAATTCATTAATCATCAGCTTCTTTAGTTAATTATCACCTTCTAATTCAGTTATTCATCATCTATCCAATCATCTATTAATTTATTTAAATCAGTTTATTTATTCAATCTCTAATTCATCCATTTAATTCATTGATTTATTCCAAAATTTAATTTATCAATTTATTTAAATTTTATTCTTCTGGTTATTTAGATTTTTATTATTTCATCTAGTCATTCTGATTTTTATTTCATTAGGTCAGATCATTATTATGCTTAAATTTCAGATTATTATTTCATTAATTATTATTCTCAGAAAATCTTGTATTATCAACTTTATTTATTTGTTTAATTTCCTAACAAATTGTTTAATATGGGTTATAGAACGTTGTCTTACAGTTTTATCACTTCCAAGTTATATCTCGTATTTAATTATCATGCCAAAAATATTATTGCCTTCACGACATCACGTTGGATCTGACTATCCACAACTACATTATATATCCTCACTTCTTCAAATATCACATTTGAATACCACAATTATTTCACAAAACTCCATAAATATTCAGCATACAGCCTGAATCTCAAAAATTACGCTAGACTGGGTTCGACAACCTCACGTCTGCCTCAAAATACATTAGCAACATTGCAACTATCACTTGGCAACTTTCACAAAATGCCTATCACAAACTTCACTTAACCATGTTGCATGATCTACAAAAAAATATATAACTGGCTTCAAATTATCAACGCACACAATCTCCAATAACTGTAATTAATCTGATCACATCTAGACAACTTCTTAAACAATTGAAAAAAATATTACCTTAGTAATTCAAGATCTGCTTTCAAATAGCATAAATTCTCTTACAATTCTCATAATTCACATCACAGAAAAACACCAATGTGCTATAATCTCTCATATCAAAATCTGCAATACTGATCTGCCTTATAATAAATCTGACCATTAATGATTCATCTTACAAGATTCAATTACTTTAAATCCTTCTCAAAGGTATCAAACACAATTATAAAAATCATCGAAAGCATCAGCTGTACCAGCTGTTAAACTGAAAGTACTCTCAAAAGAGTATAGCAACAAAACATTGGATTGGCAAACAAGAATTACAAATGTAACCCTGCTGACATTTATCTTTACTTTATTTAACAAAAGTTCGACTGATATGTGACTAGTAGTTCCTTGTTTGATCCTCTTACAATCTAAAGTACACTCGGATGATAAAACTGAGTCCCTCAATGGCAAGTAAGATGAGTAACCACCATACAATCGTATAAATACGAAAGACCCCATCTCGAAGACAAAATGAGTGAATGTACCAGATAGGAATCAACAAGTCTCTAGTTGTCATATAAAAGCGATATTCATTCACTAAAGTGAATAACATCTTAATATCTCCAAATAATCCAATGGAAAAAATCCCTACTGATGAATAATACACACTCGCTAGTATGCAATGAACTGACGAAATGATTTAGATAATCAATTGCAGATCACGAGTTCGAAATACTCGTCACACAAGAAAAAACTATTCATGAAAACTATCCTTGCTGGAAAAATGTCTAAAAGACCAAACATCTGCTTAATAAAGCCAACCAATGGTGAGAATTTCGTATAATGATGCCTGCCATATCATATGGTCACGCCATATTCTAGCAAAATTTGAAGCATATAAAGTCAAAGCCATGTCTAAATAATCGTATCACTCCTATTAGAAAAATATACATGTGTGCCCAGTATTCATGAAATAATCATATCAGGAAGTTATAACTCTTACAGTACCTTCTGGTGTATTCTTTGAATACACGGTACCTGAGATATAATTTTTATTGCTCTTTGCATGTTCATTTCTTCCTTCCTCTTTGTCAAACACCAACAGTGATCATCTGTTTTCTCCTTGTTGGGCATATCTCTTATGTCTTCATAAGTCTGTTTCAGATATATAACTTCTGTGACCCACCTAGCGTCATCTCGCAGCGAATCTCTGAAGCTCCTCAATTCTTCCTGGTGCTAGAGGACTTACTTATCCATTTGGCCACCAGATCCTGTTACCATCGCCAGCAATTTTCTCCTTGAGCAAGAGGACTACGTCTACCTCTTTACTCACCATGCTGCGCTAGTATCATCTGTTATCAACTCTTTGAAGACCAGCTCAGCAAGAGAAGATTATTTTTTTGTTATAATATTGGCAATGCTTATATGTTCCCCTTTTGTCTCCTCCCCCACTCTTTTCCCCTTCCTTGGTCCCTCCGTGCTCCGTTGAGCAGGTCTCACTTCTCAGTCGGCAGTTGACTCGATCAGTCAAAGCTCCCCTCGAGCTAGCTTCCTCAAACCAAGAGGCACACACTTTTCTACGCCATGTTGGCTAGGTAGTCATCAAAGGAAACTTCGACTTCAACATGAAATCAAGATAAGTACCATTTTAAAGGTTTTAACCTCATCTTCATCATTTTATCTACATGCTTTTATGGATTATTTTATAGACAGCGTGAGATTACTTGTGGGGCGGTAATCATTCTTCGTGGGATTTGCAATGTTGAGCTTTTGCTTGTATAAGCCAACCTTAATAAAAAGAGCTTTTCTTAGGCTATTCAAATGAGAAATCCTCTCACTACGTGGGATATTATCTAATACCCGCTGTCTATAACTCAACAAGTTAGTTCCTCCGTTGGATTTTCTCAACCCCATTTTTTCTACTAAGGTCGTTCTGGAACCTTCTAGATTCTGTATTTCATCTACAAGTCCTGCCGTTTTGAAATCTTCACTCACTTGTGAGAATGCTATTTAAAATTGAAGAATTTCGTTTCTGAATTAAAAGCTTAATAGCTAACTTTCTTCCACCGCTGGAACCGCTGGAATGTTCTATGGCGCATTTAACTGTAATCCACCATTTTCTCAAGCAATAGACTTTCGTTCATTTAGTGCAACCAGTCATTTTGTTCAAATTGAAATAACTTTCTCTGCCAAAAACTTTAGTGTTTCTATAGTGAACTCAGGGGCCGATAACCTCGATGTTAGGCCCCTTAAAACAACAATTATCATCATCATCATCTATAGTGAACTTTGCATCCATCTTTATAGACTACAGTGATATCAGTGCTTGTTCAACTTTCTACCGCGTCGCGATCGTCCGTTTATATTTGAATACGGCCATGAACATTGATCCTATATCCCAATGATCTTTCCTCAACCTTCTACTAACCACCCATATTAATAAAATTGTAACTTTCCTATAAGGTGTCACTCACGAAGTGCCCTTCCAACTTTGCTAGTTTAACATTAATTAAATTCTGCATAATTGCTTGTGTGATACAAGTTTCAAATTCACATTGTTCCTTTCCTATAATCAGGGAAAACAATTCTTTAAACTCTTGAGTGAGTCATGTTCAGGTTTCACGAAATGGAAACTGTCCCATTTGGCCAGTGATTCCTGCTCAAACTTGGGAAGTCTAGAACCTTCCTTTTGATTACTTACTTAGGTTTCACAGTAAGTGACCTGCCCTCCTTTGTATAATTCTCATAAAGTAATCCTGTTTAAATATAAGAAGTTGTAGAAACTTCTATTTTATGCTTTATGTTTTCCTTATAGTTAGCTTTAAAGTTGTTATTCTCTCTAGAATATTCTTTCAGAAATTTCTTATAGTACACTCCTTGTACTCTTGTAAATGCTTAAACTTTAATCATTTCATTTGGTCCTTTTTCAAATCTTAAAAAGATTTTAATACCAGGTTTAAAACCTTAAGAATTGTTATTTGCCTGGAGCAATTTCTGAATGTTGTCGGAGGTCTGCGAACTCAAATTGTTAATAAGATTGGAAAATATTTATTTGTTAAAAATATTAATTTCTCCTGAATTGTTAAATAAATTAAGCGTTCTTTTTCTCTTTTTCATTTTTCTAATACAAAGGTTAAACAAGGTCCTGTCCTCCTTGGCTCTCCCTACTCGATGCACTTTAATCTATTGATAGGGATTTTACCACTTGTTGCATTTGAGCAAGAACTCTTAGTGGCAACCTTTTCAAAGCTTCTGTTAGCTTTAATAGCTAATTCTAAATGGCCAGTAAGGCAAGTAAAGCTCGCTAAGCCAGCTACCTGCTTGTGGAGATTTTCTCCGAAAACTTATGGTCAATTTTCTTAAAGATAAGTGTTTCTTTTTTGTCTAAGCTTTTAGCCGGCCTCTCGCTGAGTAAAGGCTTAGCCATTTCCAAAGGCAACCATTGGTTCACTTACAAAGATTACTTTCCAAGTTATAATTTTTCGTCACTATCCTTCCTGGAAGCACTGGGTCTCTTTTTCTAGAAACTCTATAATTTCGAAAATTGGAAATTCCGAACTTGATTTGAATTATTGGCATTCTTCGAATCATTTCACAAAACCTAATTTCTTTGAGAAGACATACCATAAATCGTTTGCTCTCAGCCTTGCCAGACCATCACCCTTCCCCATATTACTTTTATACATGCTTGGGAGGAAATATACTAAAGCCTCTCTCTTGCAAACCGCCCAAGTCCTAGCTGCGGTTCCCGTCAGCTTCGACCAAGCTCGTACCCACTTTAGGTATCCGAGCACGGATTTTCGGTGGCAACCACCTTTAAGTGTGTTTAAAGCTAAACTTATTAATTTTGTGGGACTCTCCTCCTATTTTACATCCTTCTTTTCCAATCCCAAATCTACTTCCTTCTCTTAATCATCTTCCCTTGGTGGGTGGGTTATTCCTCAGCCAATAAATTACCCAAAATTTGGTACCAGAAACCCGGGAGAGCCCATTTTTTATTTTTTATTTTTTTTAAAAGTGTCATTTGACAATACTTTGCATATTACTAATCTCTGTTTTGAATTTTTCAGCTATAACTACATCATGCAAAGCCTGTGAACGGGAAAGAGGCCACTCCTGTCTCCTTTGGCGTGTCCCGTTCTTTATACTTATTTGCTGCTGCCAGCTTGACAGCATTTCCATGGTTCCACAGTATCGTGAGTTACATTTCAATCTATTCTTTATAACATGGCTCCTACTGAGAAGGATAAAGATGAAAAACTTACTTCTAAACGAGCATCCTATAAAGGACAAATTACCCGTTTTAGAAAGTACATAAAAGAGTTAGATCCCTCAGAAGCTCAATTAGACTTGTTGAAACATCGTGTACGAGATTATGAACGTTCTTATGAAAATTATTGTAACATCCAAACTGAAATAGAAACTTGCATGCTCAATCAAACCGAAGATCGAGTTGAAGTAGAAAACCAATATTACGAAGGCATAGGTTCTGCTTTCAAAATAATACGCCAACTCGAAGAGGAGCAGAAAAAGGACGCTTCTGTTCTCGGTTCCCTTCACGAACCACAAACTTCTTTCCGTGAGGGTACTCACAAGCCCAAACCAATTTTACCGAAAATTGATTTACCCCATTTTTCTGGAGATGAATCTGCTTGGGATTCTTTCTATGAATTATTTTGCTCCCTTGTTCACGACAATGAAGACATTCAAGTCATTTACAAGTTTCAGTACTTGAGATCAATTCTCCGAGGTCAAGCTTTGCAGTTGGCCGAAGCACTTCCTCTGCGTGCCGAACATTATTCCATTGCCTTTAACTTATTAAAGGAAAGATATGGAAATTTACGGTTACGTATTCAACGCCATATAAAGGCTCTATTCAATCTACCTGCGTCAAGGCACAATGACGTCACTAGTCTACGTACTCTAGTTGACACTACACAACTTCACGTTAAGGCTCTGTCCCAATTAGATCAACCTACTAATTATTGGGATACTTTCCTAATATATTTAGTGATTGCTCAAGTTGATACTGCTACCCTCAAAGCTTGGGAAATTGAACTTTCTAAAGAAGATGACTACACTTACGAGCATTTAGTTACTTTCATAAACGCTAGATGCCAACTTTTAACCGCTCTAGCTAATCAAAGTGAACCTTCATCTCCTAGCTCCAAATTCGAATTAATGTCCATCAAACCCAAAAGTGAACGCTCAGCGTCCAATACCCAAAAACCTGGGTCCAGCTCATCCAAATTTAAATCAAACACTACTGGTTACCCAACTAGGTCTAGTGAACGTCGTGTTGCTAGCTCTATTGTTTTAAACACTCAAAGCGAACCTCGCAAGAGTTTAAACGAACCTGTAAAGTGCATACTTTGTAAAGATCCCCATGCCCTATACCTCTGTAAATCCTTTAAAGAAATGTCAGTCGACGACAGACGAAAATTAGTTGCTCAAAACAAGCATTGTTTTAACTGCCTAGCGCCCACGCATTCTGCTTCTAATTGCAAGTCCACAAGACTTTGCTACCATTGTGAAAAGGCTCATCATACTTTGCTACATCGTCATGATCAGGCAAGGTCTTCGACAGCATCCACTTCTCCTAAAAATGATAGTGCTAATAGTTCTAATGCCTCATCATATATTCAAAATGCCAAGTCCATTCGCAGTGCTCAAGTATTGTTGTCTACTGTCCAAATTGAAGTTCAGGATAACTTTGGCAACTGGGTCCGTGCACGCGGTCTTCTAGATTCAGCGGCAACTCATGATTTTGTGTCTAATTCCTTGATTAAAAAATTAGGTCTACCCGTAAACCCCACTTCTATCTATGTGTCGGGTATCAACAGCTCAAAATCGCAAGCTTTACAATTCTCAAAACTAACCATAAGAGATATTTGTCATAGAAACAACTTTTTCAAACTTAATTGTTTAATTCTCAATAGTATTGGAGAAGACACTCCAAGTCACTCGGTGGATATTTCAGGGTTAAACATTCCCTCGCATTTAAGGTTAGCCGATCCTTTGTTTAACATACAAAACCCCATTGACATACTCTTTAGTGCCAATGTCTTTTGGAATTGCCTTCGGAGACAGGTGCGCAAGTTGTCCTCTAACGTGGTCGCCAGAGACACTAATTTTGGATGGATCGTCACAGGGCAACTTCCCCATTATTCTCCCCAACCTGCATCGCAATGTTACTTCTCCAATACTGATCTGGAACAGTTTTGGAGGCTTGAAAACGTTGATTCTCCTAACGTAACCTCTTCAGAAAATGAATTCTGTGAGCAACTTTTTTTGAACACCACCACTCGTTCTTCTGATGGCCGGTTCATTGTTCAAATGCCAAGATTACCCAATCCCCCCAAACTTATTAACTCTCAGCCTAAAGCTCGAAAAGCTCTCTTTGCTATCGAGAGCAAATTCAAAAAGGAACCCCTTGTCAAAAAGTAGTACACTGATTTCATGGATGAGTATGAAATCTTAGATCATATGGAAGTTGTTAACAAATCCGATGATGAATTGCACCCCCCAATCGAAACGGTTTATTTAAATCATCATCCTGTGTGGAAAAACCCTCTTGTAAAAGATAAAATCCGAGTTGTTTTCAATGGTTCATCACCCGACGTTAATGGCAACAGCCTTAATGACACTCTTTATTCTGGTCCTGCTATTCAATCAGATTTATCTGCTATACTTTTAAACTTTCGATTATTTCCCATAGCTGTCATAGCCGATATAAAACAGATGTATCGTCAAGTGTTAATTCAACCAGAACAACGAGATCTTCAAAGAATCTTGTGGCGTGATGAAATCAATAAGCCCATTAAGGTATTTCGCTTGAAAACGGTTACTTATGGCTTAAAACCCTCTGCTTTCCTTGCTATCCGATCCCTACACTTGCTAGCCTCACAAGATGGTCATTTATTTAACCCCAAAGCCTCTGAAGCACTAACAACATCATTTTATGTTGACGATTACTTGCAGTCATTCCCCTCTTTAGAGGAAGCTTCTTTTGTGTCTTTAGAACTTCAGGCATTGTTAAGGAATGGAGGTTTTCCACTTCATAAGTGGAACTCCAACTCCCCTGAGTTTCTTGCTCAGTTTCCCATCGAAGACGTAGATCCTTCTTCTGTCGAAATTTGTGGAAACTCCGAATCTATAAAAACTCTAGGAGTTCACTGGTGCACTAGCACTGACACTCTTATCTATAAAGTTTCGCTCGCAGAAGAGCTTCCTAATACAAAGAGACAAGTTCTCTCTGAAATTGCAAAAATTTTTGATCCACTTCAATTCCTTGCCCCAGTTATCGTTATAGCCAAACTCTTCATGCAAGAGCTGTGGTCTCTTAAATGTGAATGGGATGACACTGTCCCTCTTTCTTTTCTTAATCGCTGGCTCTCGTTTCGCAGTAATTTGTTAGACCTTTCCCTCATTGAAATTCCCAGGAATTTAATTAGCTCTCATTCTAATACACCCTTTTTCCTTCATGTGTTCGCGGATAGTTCCGAAAAAGCTTATGGTTGCTGTGCATATTTAGTTCATCACGATTCACACTATGGATCTCCAGTTTCCAACCTTGTTTGTGCCAAATCGAAGGTCGCTCCTCTTAAAACTATCACTCTGCCTAGGCTCGAACTGTGCGCTGCACTCATGGCTGCAGAACTTGTCAAGAAATTACGGGAAGTATTAAAAGTCGAATTCTCGCAAATTTATCTCTGGAGCGATTCCATGATCGCCCTCTCTTGGATCGCCAAGAACCCTTCTCACTGGCAAACTTTCGTTGCAAACAGGGTTTCCAAAATTCAAACTCTTTCTTCTGGATGTCAATGGAGGCATGTTCCCAGTGCTGATAATCCAGCCGATATTATCTCTCGTGGTTGTTTACCCTCTCAATTGGCAGCTTCCCAATTGTACTGGCATGGGCCCTCGTGGCTAATCGAAGAATCTTCCTCATGGCCTTCTAAACCCCCAGCTACAAACTCCAACTTGCCTGACGCTAAAGTACCTCTACCCATTGCTTCTTGTCTTGTTTCCAATGCTTCTCATCCTTTGTTGTCCCGCTATTCTTCTTTTCACAAATTACTACGAATTGTCGCCTATCTCCTTAGATGGAAATATCTTGTGGTTGACCAACCTCTTCTCCCTAAACCACACCTTACCAATCATGAATTGAATCTCGCTACCGTTAAGGTTTTACAACTGACACAGCAAGAAGCCTTTTCTTCTGAATTTTCATTGCTTTCTTCTAAAAGAGATCTTCCCAAATCCAGCCGTCTCCGTGCTTTAGCCCCGTTTCTTGATGACCATGGGTTACTCAGGGTAGGTGGAAGGCTCTCGCAATCTTTACTCTCTGAGGACAAAAAGCATCCCGTTATTTTGCCTTCCAAACATCACGTAACTTCCTTAATTATACGTGACTTTCATTACCGTAATCTTCATGTTGGTACACGTACTCTGCTTTGCCTCTTAAGGGAAAAGTACTGGATTATAAATGTAATTCATGAAGTTTCTTCTGTAATTCACAAGTGCATTCCTTGTTTCAAAGCGAAACCTAAAATCAATACTCAATTAATGAGCGATCTGCCCTCTTTTCGTTCTTCTCCCATACGCCCATTTGCTTTAACTGGCGTGGACTATATGGGTCCGTTCCAATATCAACGAAACTCTCCTGAAGCTAAACGCAAATTGTTTGGTAAGCTTTATGTTTCTCTCTTTGTTTGCATGGTTACCGGCGCAATCCACTTGGAACTAGTAACGAATGCTTCTACTTCTTATTTTTTTATCAGCTGTCTCTCGTTTCACTGCTAGGCGTGGTGTTCCTTCTGAGATGTTCTCTGATAACGCTTCCACCTTTCAGGGCGCAGCTTCCCTGTGGAAGAAAGCTCTCACTTCCTCTCCAGCCATGGAACAAATTTCTAATTTTTCTTATTCAAAAGGTTTCAAATGGCGCTTTATACCTCCTTACGCTCCGCATCATGGTGGTAGGTGGGAATCTTGCGTAAAGCTCACTAAACGTCATTTAAGAAAAGTCTTAGGTAATCGAATTCTGACTTACGAAGAATTCAATTCACTGTCTGTTCTGATTGAAGGTGTTGTTAACTCTCGCCCTTTAACTCCGCTTTCCAATGACCCTGATGACCTACTTCCACTCACCCCTGGTCACTTCCTTATCGGCACTTCTCTTTCTGCCCCTCCTCCTCTTCCCAATTCTTACAGGGATTTTAATCTACCTATTGTTTGGCGTAAACTTGAAGCCCTCCGTAATTCTTTTTGGAAGAGATGGAACTTGGAATATTTAACTTCCTTGCAACGGAGGCAGAAGTGGTTTCTTTCCAGTCCCGACATTAAAGTGGGAGCCTTGGTCTTGGTTAGGGATGTTTCTCCCCCTCTAGTCTGGACTTCCGGTAGAGTGACCAAGTGTTATCCTGGAAGAGATGGGAGAGTCAGGGTGGTCAGAGTCTTGACCATTAACGGTTCGATTACAAGACCCCTGTCTTTGATCGCTCCTCTTCCATTAAATGTGTAACTGCTTATTTGCTCTCTGTTGGTGTTTGGCCCCCCCAGTATGGTGTATTCTTTGAATACACGGTACCTGAGATATAATTTTTATTGCTCTTTGCATGTTCATTTCTTCCTTCCTCTGTGTCAAACACCAACAGTGATCATCTGTTTTCTCCTTGTTGGGCATATCTCTTATGTCTTCATAAGTCTGTTTCAGATATATAACTTCTGTGACCCACCTAGCGTCATCTCGCAGCGAATCTCTGAAGCTCCTCAATTCTTCCTGGTGCTAGAGGACTTACTTATCCATTTGGCCACCAGATCCTGTTACCATCGCCAGCTATTTTCTCCTTGAGCAAGAGGACTACGTCTACCTCTTTACTCACCATGCTGCGCTAGTATCATCTGTTATCAACTCTTTGAAGACCAGCTCAGCAAGAGAAGATTATTTTTTTGTTATAATATTGGCAATGCTTATATGTTCCCCTTTTGTCTCCTCCCCCCACTCTTTTCCCCTTCCTTGGTCCCTCCGTGCTCCGTTGAGCAGGTCTCACTTCTCAGTCGGCAGTTGACTCGATCAGTCAAAGCTCCCCTCGAGCTAGCTTCCTCAAACCAAGAGGCACACACTTTTCTACGCCATGTTGGCTAGGTAGTCATCAAAGGAAACTTCGACTTCAACATGAAATCAAGATAAGTACCATTTTAAAGGTTTTAACCTCATCTTCATCATTTTATCTACATGCTTTTATGGATTATTTTATAGACAGCGTGAGATTACTTGTGGGGCGGTAATCATTCTTCGTGGGATTTGCAATGTTGAGCTTTTGCTTGTATAAGCCAACCTTACTAAAAAGAGCTTTTCTTATGCTATTCAAATGAGAAATCCTCTCACTACGTGGGATATTATCTAATACCCGCTGTCTATAACTCAACAAGTTAGTTCCTCCGTTGGATTTTCTCAACCCCATTTTTTCTACTAAGGTCGTTCTGGAACCTTCTAGATTCTGTATTTCATCTACAAGTCCTGCCGTTTTGAAATCTTCACTCACTTGTGAGAATGCTATTTAAAATTGAAGAATTTCGTTTCTGAATTAAAAGCTTAATAGCTAACTTTCTTCCACCGCTGGAACCGCTGGAATGTTCTATGGCGCATTTAACTGTAATCCACCATTTTCTCAAGCAATAGACTTTCGTTCATTTAGTGCAACCAGTCATTTTGTTCAAATTGAAATAACTTTCTCTGCCAAAAACTTTAGTGTTTCTATAGTGAACTTTGCGTCCATCTTTATAGACTACAGTGATATCAGTGCTTGTTCAACTTTCTACCGCGTCGCGATCGTCCGTTTATATTTGAATACGGCCATGAACATTGATCCTATATCCCAATGATCTTTCCTCAACCTTCTACTAACCACCCATATTAATAAAATTGTAACTTTCCTATAAGGTGTCACTCACGAAGTGCCCTTCCAACTTTGCTAGTTTAACATTAATTAAATTCTGCATAATTGCTTGTGTGATACAAGTTTCAAATTCACATTGTTCCTTTCCTATAATCAGGGAAAACAATTCTTTAAACTCTTGAGTGAGTCATGTTCAGGTTTCACGAAATGGAAACTGTCCCATTTGGCCAGTGATTCCTGCTCAAACTTGGGAAGTCTAGAACCTTCCTTTTGATTACTTACTTAGGTTTCACAGTAAGTGACCTGCCCTCCTTTGTATAATTCTCATAAAGTAATCCTGTTTAAATATAAGAAGTTGTAGAAACTTCTATTTTATGCTTTATGTTTTCCTTATAGTTAGCTTTAAAGTTGTTATTCTCTCTAGAATATTCTTTCAGAAATTTCTTATAGTACACTCCTTGTACTCTTGTAAATGCTTAAACTTTAATCATTTCATTTGGTCCTTTTTCAAATCTTAAAAAGATTTTAATACCAGGTTTAAAACCTTAAGAATTGTTATTTGCCTGGAGCAATTTCTGAATGTTGTCGGAGGTCTGCGACCTCAAATTGTTAATAAGATTGGAAAATATTTATTTGTTAAAAATATTAATTTCTCCTGAATTGTTAAATAAATTAAGCGTTCTTTTTCTCTTTTTCATTTTTCTAATACAAAGGTTAAATAAGGTCCTGTCCTCCTTGGCTCTCCCTACTCGATGCACTTTAATCTATTGATAGGGATTTTACCACTTGTTGCATTTGAGCAAGAACTCTTAGTGGCAACCTTTTCAAAGCTTCTGTTAGCTTTAATAGCTAATTCTAATTGGCCAGTAAGGCAAGTAAAGCTCGCTAAGCCAGCTACCTGCTTGTGGAGATTTTCTCCGAAAACTTATGGTCAATTTTCTTAAAGATAAGTGTTTCTTTTTTGTCTAAGCTTTTAGCCGGCCTCTCGCTGAGTAAAGGCTTAGCCATTTCCAAAGGCAACCATTGGTTCACTTACAAAGATTACTTTCCAAGTTATAATTTTTCGTCACTATCCTTCCTGGAAGCACTGGGTCTCTTTTTCTAGAAACTCTATAATTTCGAAAATTGGAAATTCCGAACTTGATTTGAATTATTGGCATTCTTCGAATCATTTCACAAAACCTAATTTCTTTGAGAAGACATACCATAAATCGTTTGCTCTCAGCCTTGCCAGACCATCACCCTTCCCCATATTACTTTTATACATGCTTGGGAGGAAATATACTAAAGCCTCTCTCTTGCAAACCGCCCAAGTCCTAGCTGCGGTTCCCGTCAGCTTCGACCAAGCTCGTACCCACTTTAGGTATCCGAGCACGGATTTTCGGTGGCAACCACCTTTAAGTGTGTTTAAAGCTAAACTTATTAATTTTGTGGGACTCTCCTCCTATTTTTACATCCTTCTTTTCCAATCCCAAATCTACTTCCTTCTCTTAATCATCTTCCCTTGGTGGGTGGGTTATTCCTCAGCCAATAAACTACCCACCTTCTCATAATCAGCTGTTATTAAATTTCAAAGATCGTCGATTTTCCTTATGCAATGAATTTCTCGAAAGATCGGCGTGAATATCATTCCACCCACGCAATGACGATTGCCTTCGAATCCCAAGTGAATCAGCTGGTGGACCTCCTCCTCTTCAGGAATCGAATCCATCGCTCTGTGGTGCCATCGCGTCTCTGTCTGCGTTTACTCCGACATGATGAACTGCTGGTTATCCATAGCGGATATTGTGCAAATCCTCACGAAAAAGTTCATAGAAACAGCGGACCCCCTATTCCTCTTCTACGTTACGCCACTGTTCCATACAATGTTCGGTTTGAGTGTTGAAAGTTCAATTTCCACAGCGGTTTAGTCTCACTTGCAGAAAATAAAATTTATTTATCCGAGTGTCTAAGTTTATGAAACACCTTGTAGCTGTGTTCGTACTCGGTAATTTATAACACTGCATAAGAAAGAATTGCATTAATGCACGAGCCAATGTTCATAAGTGCATATGCCTGTAACATTTAGTTTGCCTAAAATCGTTAATGTTATTTGGAATGCGTTATGAAATGCATAGTCGTAATGTCATTGAAAAACTATATTCATTTAAAGTTCACAGTTGCAGTATCTCGTAACTATCTGCCTATACAATTTGATTATTGAATATGAGTTCCAACTCAACGTTGTAATGAAGTTCAGCTTCTATCATAATGCTTGCGTATAAAATTGGAAATAACCCGCTCGTCCCTACTGCAATGTTCTAGAATCATCTCCACCTAAAGCTGGCCTCGCCATGTCGCTCTGCTATGCTGTTCTGCGTAACCAAAATGCAGCTTGGAATAAAGTTCTCCAACGACTATTACAGTTCTGTTCTAAACCCCGGCCTCCTCATGCTTGCTTGACCCGTACAGCTGGTTCTATAACCGGTCTTCACGCTGCCTACTGCGGGTGTCTGCCTGGCTCACTGACCTACTTTTCGTTCGCTGCTTAGTGAAGTCAAAACTGTCACTTTCACTTTCCGTGACAAATGCTGCTTGCTGCGCGACTTTACCATACGCTCGGCATATGTCCTACTCAGCTCGCTCTCTGAATTCGACTGCCGTGCCTACTGTACTTGACTCTCTTGCTCACAGAGCTCGACTGCCTGTCTCTAGACTGCATTGACCTGCACCTCCCTGGCGCAGTCACGTGACGTTCTCCCTACCTCTGTGGTCTTGCGTCACAAATATAATCTCGAACCCCCCATCATCTCGGCTATTAAGTTATAAAATAACTTAAGGGTTATCTGACTTCCTTCAAATTATTTCCATATATAATGCTTGTTATATCTTCTCTTCTGAGATGTTTAAATACCATGTTCCATATATATCTTAATAAAGCTTCATATTTCCATCCATAATTCCATCTGCTTGACTGCTGTCAGTGCCTTCTTAATCCTAGACCTTCTACGTCATACTGACATTCCTCTTGACTCGATCTGAGCGCTATCTTTTCTTAACTCTTCCCAAAATCTCAACTACGGCTTAATGTCTGCTGGCGTAGCCGATAGCCTCAACTAGGTATCGGGTACAAACTGATACCGTTGTTTATTGTCAAGTATGCTCAAAGGAAGTGAAATGTGAAGGAAATTTCAACTTGAACAACATGCAATAACGACTGCACATATTACCGCAAAGGAGGGAAAGGAGAGTGAATAAGATTGGCTTATTGTTAAGTGCATATTTTAAAACTCTTAACGCATATTTTCTACATTTTATACCATAATTGCATGCATATTTTAATCGCTTTTGGTGCATAAATGACTAGTCCCTAGTCATCACTAGCCTTGACAGATTTTTACAGTGCATATGAGCTTTCCAAAATAAAAATAAAAATTTAATGGCGATTTAAGTTATTAGACTTTAGGTACTGTACCAGGTGAGTTAGCCGTGGTCGTTACGGCGTGGCTGCAGGCAGTCGCTCACATCCGGGAGGCGAGGAGGTTCGAATCCCCCCGCCGGCAACCTTGAAGATGGTCTTCTGTGGTTTCCCATCTTCCTTCCAGGCAAATGTCGGGGTTGGTCCCTACCTATAGGCCACAGCCGCTACCTTCCAAATCCTTGTCCTCTTACATTCACACTTTCCTCCCCAGACAACACTCCACACGCGACGGCACTTGTAGCTCACCCCAAGGGTGTCCGCATTGAAGCAGCTACAAACTCTGGCGAGCCGAACATGTTTTCGGACACTTCCGGCACTAAAAGCCATACGCTAAAAAAGTTATAGTCAGTCTGAAAGACTAGACTTTATATAATTTCAAATGACGCATGCTACAAATGCTACACATGTTAGAAAGGTAGGAGGGCTTCTCGCTTCGCTCGAAGCACCAGGACTCTTTCAACAGACTCCATCACCCATTAACTTAGGCTTCCCGCGCGGGAACGGATAGCGGGAGGTGCACTCTGCTGCATGATGTCACGCGCTCTCCGTCTCCGTATCGCATAACGCCATAGCCCAGGAGTAAACTCAGACTTGGTGCATATGCACTGAACAACATGATGACGTCATACGCTCTCCGTCACCGTATCGCATAACGCCATAGCCCAGGAGCAAACTCAGACTCGGTGCATATGCACATGATGACGTCATACGCTCAAGTGCAACCTTAGTACATTTCCTCTCCGTAACCGTAACGCATAACGATAGAACAAAGCATAACGATGAAGTCGACAAGATCATTTGAAATGATAAAAAAGGAGAAAAAAAGGCTTATGTTTGTTTTATATTTTCGACATTAACAAGTTTTAAACAAGCTTGCTTTCAAATTTCGCAAAGAAAGATAGTAGTTTTAAGAGGCCTATACCGGTGAAGTGACTGTCCCCACAAACGACAGAACCGGATTGAATACAATTTGGTACAGAGGTAGCACTAGCAGAGGGCACATCAACCCCATGTTTTATATCGCCACATCTTAACGAAAGCAAAATGGCAGCCACCCGAGAGTTCAATACCAACATAGAGTTACGACTAAACTAATCATCCTATCATCCCCAGGAAAATGCTGGGACGGTTCTTTTCGACAGGTTCACGACCGACTTCCTTCCTACTCCCATTCCTGACTTTCCTACATTAGACCCAAGTTAGCGGTCGCCTGTCACCATCCCCAGATGTATCTGCGTCAAAGTGTGTCCAGCTACATGACACAGTTCATTTGGTGGTAGAGGAATGATCTCTTGCTGAGTCCATGTGTGAAGCCGAGCTTGGATGATAAGCGATTAAAAATATAGCCTACTGGCTGGGATAATATCGTGCTCTCAGGAATACCGCGCCAGTGTGGAGGTGTCCATTTACAGCAACGTAATTGGATATTGTCCCGAACCGTACCAAACTGCGTTGGTTGGTTCCTCAGTTTAGGGGCTGTGACAACGCGGTCATGTAGCCCCGTGTGCTTTGGGTGTTTGTAGAATCTGTCTGATAACCGGTGTTCATTGTGATGGCTGTATTAGTGTGTGTTATCTGTTTTTAATTCAAGTAAGGACTGCATACATTGGATTTTCAAGTAGTTCAAACTTTTGCTACCAAACGCCACCATCAACGACCAACTGATTCTGAACTTTGTTACTAGATGCCACCGCAGTCGGCTGCTGGCGACGAACGTTGAACTTAAGAGTGTTAGTCAAAGATAACCTATAATTTAGCTTCACACAGGTGTAATTAGTGGAAGGTTCTTTATCATGCCATAAATCTATGACATGGGACCGCCGGCTTTACTTTCCCTCCGAAGGAAGGGATACTGAGGGATTTTTAACGCTCTTGAAAGATCCAACGACTTCGACCGGGTTTGAACCCGCGACCTTGGGCATAGAAGCTCAGCAATCTACCCACTACGCCACAGAAGCCGCCATGTCCCGAACTGCACATCGCGCCTGTGTGTGGGAGCATGCCAGCTGCGCCCCATTGTTTCTTGAAGAACAATACGATTTAGATGTGCAAATGTGTCACTACACGAACGATTCGACGAAGTTTTTGAATCATTTAAGGGCCTTGCGACATCTTGGACATGTATTGCCGAGTACTTGGGAGTGTATGTGGAATTTGTCTGATGGCCTGTGTTATTATGATGACTGTGCCAGTGTAACTGGGCCTATAATTTGGGTAGGAGGCAGCCGTGGCCTTAATTTAGACACCATCACTACATTTACCTGGAGTAGAAGTGAAAAATCACTTCTAAGATGGTTGACGTGAACGTTGAACCCACGTCCTCTGAGTTCTTCCTCGTGAGACTGAATGTACTCCAGTTTAAGTTCTCAGACCGAAATTAAATTTCTTGGCAGAGGCGGGAATCCATCCCGCACCTCCGCAGTGACAGTTCAGAATGCTAGTCACTAGGCCAAGGGGGAACAATGAAATGAAGATGAGCTGAGAGTGAACAATGAATAACACGGTTATCAAACAGAGTCCATTCACATTCGTCCCGCAGCGTAGCCATGCTCGTTAAGTCATGCACCAGGACCGTGCGGGTAGCTGCAGCAAGTTAGGACATTGTAGGTTCGAATACCGGTGCTGACAGCGGCTATCCTGAGTGTGGTTTTTCCTCATGTTTTCCGACACTCCCTCCAGGAAAATGCCAGGATACCATTGTACCTTATTTCAAGTCCCGGGACACCTGCCTCATCCCTATTCCTAATACAGTTACACTCACTACTAGTCACCACATTGTTGTTGTTTGAGTCTTCAGTCTTTTGACTGGTTTGATGCAGCTCTCCATGCCTCCCTGTCCTGAGCTAATCGTTTCATCTCTACATAGCTACCACACCCTACATCTGAGGCAATCTGTTTAACATATTCTAACCTTGGTCTACCCCTAGAGTTCTTGCCCTCTACCCTTCCTTCCATAACTAAGCTTGCTATTTCTGGGTGTCTTAGTATGTGTCCTAGCAACCTACAGTATCTCTTCTCTTCATTAGCAGTCGCCAGAAACATCTCTCCTCTCCCATTAGTCTTAATACCTCTTCGTTTGTAACCGTATCTACCCATCTGATCTTCATAATTCTCCTGTAACACCACATTTTAAGTGCTTCAATTCTCCTCTTTACTGCTGCACCAATAGTCCAAGTTTCACATCCATAAAGTGCCACGCGCCTTCAACAATGACTTCCTAATACCTAAATCAATATTCGATGTTAACAGATTCCTTTTCTGTAGAAATGCTTTCCTTCCCTGAGCTTACCTACTTTTTATATCCTCTTTGCTTCGTCCATCACTGGTTATTTTGCTTCCTAAGAAACAGAAGTATCCTACTTCCTTTAGTTTTTCACCTGCCAATTTGATGTCCATAAAGTTTTCTGATTTATTTAGGCTGCATTCCAGTATTTTTGTTTTCCTTTTATTAATTTTCATCATGAATTCTTTCCTCAAGACGGTGTCCATACCATTCAAAAAATCATTCAAATCCTCAGGCGTGTCGGCCAAGATGACTATGTCATTGGCAAATCTCTGAGTTGAAATTATTTCTCCTTGAATCTTCACTCACACTGTAAACTTTTCTCCAATCTCCTTCATTGCTTGCTCAATGTAAAGATTGAAAAGTATGGGTGATAATTTGCAGCCTTGCCTTACACCTTTCTGAATACCAGCCTCTCTCTCATGTCCTTCAGCTTGAATGACTGCTGTATGGATTGTAGATCACCCTCCTATCCCAGTACTTTATTCCAATCGTTTTCAAAATGCCAAACAATTTAGTCCAATCAATATTATCAAACGTTTTTTCTAAGTCTACAAATGCCATGAACGTTCTCTTATCTTTCCTTATTCTACCTTCCAAAATCAGCCTGAGACTAAGTACAGCTTCACTTGTTCCTACATTTCTCCTAAAACCATACTGGTCTTCACCCAACTCCGCTTCTATCTGGTTTTCCATCCTCTTGTAAATACATAAATACAGGTTATGAGACAAATTCAATACACATCCAACTACATGGGGATGATCAAAATACCCCAAGCACGTAAATTGAATTAACAAGAACAATTTATACACACTCAAGTACTTGGAACTGAAGTCTGTGATGTCCCAAGAGTAAGGTGTGGGATGATCTGGGAGCACCAGGGATTGTGTTGTTCGCAGAATCAGTCTGTCATAGCAGCAAGGACACAACAATCTCAGGTGTGGGACGTGTATTAGCATTAACGCACTGAGTTCATTCAATGCACACAAGATAAGAGCTTCCGGCCTGAATCATGCTGCACAATGTAGCAGTATGGCACACACGTAACCATTCACATACAACACAACACGTCTCAAAGAGTTTCTGAATAGGGTCACATTGATAGGGCGGTACATAATTTGTCACACTCTGAGATTGGTGTAGTGATACCTCAGAGTTACAATCAGTAAAGAAGGAAAGTAGTTGTTGGTTTTGTTTTGTGACATCTTAATCATCAGCCCTGTGTACGTGGGTGTATGCTCAGTTTGTCTAATAACCTGTGTGTTTCTGTGACTGTGAGAGACTGAAATTATTAGGGTCGGAAATGTGGTAGCTGCTTCGGATCTTGTAGTAAGATATTATCCCAGCATTAACTTGAAAGTGTATGAAAAAAGACTGGGGAAAAGTATAGGTTTCTCCGTTGTATTGAGAAACATTGAAACGTGGTTATTTATTATTATCATTATACAGTATTTATTATTATTATTATGTCAGTAATGTATAATATATTATGTAATACAATATATCCCACAGATAATTGGCTGGATACTCCAATCATTCGTGGGATATGTTGCGATTGAAATCAATGTACTTAGAGAATAAATTAAGTTAAATTATCATTATTATTACTTCTTCTTCTTTAATCGTATCGGCCAACTAAGGACCACGTTATTTCAACTGGCTTCTGTGGGCTTTGATCTTTGCCCAGTGTTCCTTCATACGTTGCCGGTGTTGCTCTTTTCTTTCTTCCGTCCACATCTTTCCCGTCTTCAACTTCGGTTTTTCCTGAAAACTCTGGTGGTCGTGTAGTTTCTTCCTGAGGGAATTGCGTATCATTATTATTACTATTATAATTATTATCATTATTAGTAGTATTATTAATATTATTTGATACCATCCTGAAGTAATACGTAAGTGATCCCGGGATGGATTTTGTCAAGAGGATGGGATGTGGTTTGTAGTGGGTAAGAATTCCACACGCTTCAGGAGTAGGGACCCTTCTCAAGTGTCTTATGCAAGATTTTCCACTTCCCACGTAACAAAATATTATTGTTATTATTATTATTATTATTATTATTATTGTTACTATGGGACCTGTGCGAGAAATCTTGCATGTTCATTTACCACCCACCCGGCTCTACTGTTATGCGGGCTTCTATAAATATATATGTTTATTTGTTTAAACGCACTTGTTAAACAAATTGTCAATATTTATGAAATCAGAGTGCAATTCGTCACTTCTGCGGGCAATTCCGTTTGAATATTTTTAGCCTATTTTCAATTTTGAAAAAATAGGCTTATGAGATCACCTTTTGTCCGTGTGTGTGTGCGTGTGTGTGTGAGGAGTGTGTGTGTGTGTGTGTCCCCTATTAAATTCTAAACGGCTCGAGCGATTTCAATGAAACTCGGTAAGTTCATAGCACTATTCCTGACGACCCCGACCGTGCCATTCACATTTTGTTACGTCTTACCAATCCAACATGGCGGCTGTGCGAAATATTTCACCAGCATTCAATATCTCCGAAACTATTCCCGATATCACACTGGAATTTATTACGGTGATGAAGGGAACTACTAGAAGTTCACCTATGTGACTTTTGAAACACTGGTAACTACAAAACCAACATGGCGGCCACGCGAATTTGCAACATTTAAATAGACGTTTCTCGCGATTTAACCAACCAAACGCAATAAAACTTGGTACAGTATATATTTATTCACATTGTAATGCACCGATATCCAACTTGGTTCAATTGTTTACATTACCACAAGATGGCGGATGTGCGAAATATTTCACCGGCATTCTCTATCTCTGAAACTATTACTGGTATCACCCTGAAATTTTGTACGGAGATAAAGGGCACTACTGGAAGTTTATCTATAGGACTTTCAAAAACTGGTTAACTACAAAACGAACATGGCGGCCAAGCAAATTTGAAAATTTTAAATAGACCTTTCTCGCGATTTAATGTTCCAACCGCAATGAAATCTGGTACCGGAAATGTTTATACACATTGTAATACACTGGAATCTAATTTTGTTCAATTGTTTACATAACCTCAAGATGGCGGCTTTGCGAATTTTAAAATTAAGTATTTAGTTCTTGTGTCGTAATCATGCGATCGATGTGAAAGTTTGAATAATGAACCTACGCAATAATTTTCCTTTAATAGTACATGACTCTATGGCCTATACATTTAACAATCCAACATGGCGACCATCCGAAATATTTAGACGGCTCTGAATATGTACGAATCTATTATAGCAATCAAACTGATTTTTTATGTTCATAGGGGCTATGAACTTAAGTTCACCTATAGGACTTTAAATAACCTGGTGATCACAAATCCAACATGGCGGCGACGCGAAGTATAAATATTCACATGGACGTTTCTCGCAATTTAACCATCCGAGTGCAGTGAAACTTGGTGCAGTAAATCCTTATACGAATGTTAATCCACAGGCTGTGCGAAATTTTAAAATCTCCTTGTTACTTCTTGTGTCCTAACCATGCGATTGAAGTTTGAATGCTATACGTACACAATAATCTTCATGTAACAGTACATAACTCTAGGACCTACATATATAAAATCCAACATGGCGACCATCCAAAATATTTATTCGGTTCTCAATATCTACGAATCTATTACAGCAATCAAACTGAAATTTTGTATGTAGATAGAGGCAATTAACATAAGTAGGATATATGAAAATAGGCTGTATAGTTCTTCTCGGAACTACTTGTTTTCAATGCAGAATGGGTTGTGTGCGTCCCTTGTGTATAGACTACCCACCCGGCTCTATTGTTATACGGGCTGGACGTGACACAGTTCTACCAGGGGCTATCGTCTTGTTTTCTTGTTTAAACACGCCTGACAAATAAATATACTCGTATTTACGTTGACTTCAAGAAATGCAAGATTTTTCCTGCGCTATTGAGACGATTTGGAAGATTTTGGCACAAAACGAACCTTCTAACTCCTTTTGGTTCAGGAGCTTGAGTTTTTTGTCGGATGAACTTAGCATATTATAATGATAATAGATTATTATACGTCTTTAAAAATAAGTATTTTTTTAGTCAATGTTACGCTCAGGGATGAGAACATCTATGCTAACATTGGAAATTGTGTATTCGATATTTGGTCAATAATGTTTGTAGTTTCCTACATATCACTTCCTTATCAGTATGGGGTCTTACTCCAAATGAATAGATTATTATTATTATCTTTAATTTCTCATACATTATTATGGTACAACTCAGTCTGTAAGTAACGGATTAGATAATCAAGTATCCTGTAAACCTCTTATTGAGATAAAACTGTAAACCTATTATTGAGATAAAAAATAGCCTAACAATATGGCATGTATCTAGCAGCACTGCCTTCTGTATTCTGGCAATCAGGTGTTTCATTTGCAGTTCCTCCAAAGCCGTTGCCAACGTCTCTCCCCGTGGAAGAGATCACCAATGACAAAATTCTCACGCATTTTAGTCCCCACAGTTTCCGCATTTCTTCAGCCAACGGTGCATACTTGTTTGTTTTCTTAGCTTGCGTATTTTGCATATTTTGGCTAAGTGGGACAGCAATGTCTATCAAGTAGGCCTTTTGCTTTCTTTTATTGAGATAGACAATATCAGGTCGATTGGCCAAGACTTTCTGGTAGGTTAAAATAGGTCTATCCCAATACATCTTATAATAGGCTACTCATTTTCAAGCTTGTTGGCAGGCTGGTAATTGTAGTACACCAGGCTCGTATCCAGAAGTCCACATTTTATAGGTAGCTCTTGATGTAAGATCTTAGCAACATCATTGTGCCTCTTGGTATACTCTATGCCAGCCAGCGTAGAACAGCCTCCGATGATATGGTCGATGGTTTCCAGCGCTGAGGTGCATCTACGACAACGATCATCTGCTACATTCTCTTTAAGGATGTGCTTTCTGTAATTTTTTGTTGCAATGACACGGTCCTGTATCGCAATTACAAAGCCCTCAGTTTCACTGAAGAGCGAACCATGCTTCATCCATAAGTTCGACATTTTTTTTTTTTTTTTTTAGCGTATGGCTTTTAGTGCCGGGAGTGTCCGAGGACATGTTCTGCTCGCCAGTTTTGTAGCTGCTTCGAGACGGACACCCAATGGGTGAGCTACAAGTACCGTTGGGGAGGGAAGGAGGGAAGTTGGAATGTAAGGACGAGGAGTTGGAAGGTAGCGGCTGTGGCCTATAGTTAGGGACCAACCCCGGCATTTGCCTGGAAGGAAGATGGGAAACCACAGAAGACCATCTTCAAGGTTACCGGCGGGGGGATTCGAACCTCCTCGCCTCCCGGATGTGAGCGACTGCCATCAGTCATGCCGTATCCACCACGGCTAACTCACCCGGTAGTTCGACAATGATCGGTCGACATGATGTTGGCTGAGCATGTGAGGGTGTACACCATGCAGTTCTTTTCGTAATCATGCCATCTGGCGCTGTTCAAAGGAAGTAATGTGCTCTTTTGTGTCATATTGCATGTCTGCAAGTCGTAGTGGTGTGAATCTCTTATCACTTTCAACAATGACTTCATACAGAGGAGTATTTCTTGCTCCAAAAAATACTGTCGCAGACGTTCCAGTTGCCTACTTTGAGCGATTGTGAGATCGATGACCCCTCGACCACCTTTGCTCCGTGGTAGTGTGATGAGCTCGATCGCTCCCTTGGATGATGTAACCGATATTTT
The DNA here is from genome assembly GCA_946902985.2 of Meconema thalassinum. Taxonomy (NCBI): domain Eukaryota; kingdom Metazoa; phylum Arthropoda; class Insecta; order Orthoptera; family Tettigoniidae; genus Meconema; species Meconema thalassinum. The sequence continues at coordinate 253,804,064 of OX336393.1, forward strand.
GTCATTGACAATCGTACTCTCCGTTCTATCTGCTCTAAATCTGTCTTAGACCATTTAACGATCCCGAACGAATAAGTAAGTACAGTTCCTGCCCAGGTGTTAAGGGCTTTGACCTTCTTGCCTGCTTCCAAGTATGATTTCAAAATCATATCCACTCGATTAAAGGATTTCTTCTGTAAATTGGCTTAATTTGTGTTTGTCGGATCCCACGAAGCTGAAGAAAGCCCAGGTATTTGTAGGTTCGCCCTCATCCAAACACTCGATTAGCTCATCTAGACCAACATCGAGGCCCTCTGCTGTATCAAGTTTTCCTCTTGCCAGTATGATCGCCTTGCATTTTTCAAGTCCGAATTCCATCGCTATATCGTCGCTAAACGTCTGCGTAATATCTAAGAGCCCTTGCAGTTGACGCTGTGTGCTTGCATAGATTTTTAAGTCATCCATGTACAGTCTATGTGAAACCTTCTGCTTCACCTTACCAGTTCGCATCTCAAATCCCAATCTACTCCTATTTAACTGCCCACTGAGCGGGTTTAAGCACAGACAGAACCATAGAGGACTAAACGAGTCTCCCTGAAATATTCCACGGTTAATTCGAATTGCACGGGACGGAGTGACTTGGCATTGTTTTTTTTAGATGAAGTTTCACATTCCATCTACACATGATGGATTGTAGGCATTGGACAATGTTGGGATCGCACTTGTAGATTTTTAATATTTCGATCAAATATGAATGTGGCACGGAGTCATAGGCTTTCTTGTAATCAATGTACGCCATACACAAGTTTCATTGTCCTTTCATTGCCAAATTTACAATAACTGAATCTATTATAACTTGATCCTTGCAGCCTGGCGTTTTCCGTCGACACCTTTTCTGCTCTTCGGCGAGTATCCCATTCGCCTCGCAATGCCTATACACTCATTCCGCAATTATAGCCATAAATAGCTTGTAAAGCACCGACAGGCAAGTGATGGGCCTGTACTTCGACGGATCTCTTGATTCTTCACCTTTTGGTATCAAGAAGGTATCTCCCATGAACAGAAATTCCGGAGCTTCCTCAGGAAATCGTAAAATTCGCGTGAAGGCTTTGGCTATTGCTTCATGGGCGCCTGTATACTTCCTATACCAGTAGTTGTGTATAAAATCTGGCCCAGGCGCTTTCCAGTTCTGTGTACGTAGAGTCGCTGCCTTCACCTCATGCTCCATGATGTCAGGGCTATTCATTTCATTAATCGCACCAGAAAACCTCGCCTCTTCTTCTATCATCCAGTTGGCACGAAAATTGTGGTCTTTGGGCTGTTCCCAAATATTAGACCAGAAATTCGTGGCCTCATCGATTGAAGGAGTATTATTCTGACGTTCTGGATTAGAGTTTTGCAAGCTGTTGTAGAATTGTTTCTGGTTCAATGCAAATGCTCTATTCTGATCCTTCCTATTTTGACTTTCATTGTACCTGCGTAGCCGTTTACTATAGACACCCAATCTAGTATAGTATATCCGACAGCTTGTTTTGATCCATCTCATCTAAACGACTAGGCTGTATTTTTTGCGCTACATTCCTGATTTGTCTAAGGGACCGATTACCTCTTTTGAATTGTGTCAGTTGACCAAGTTCCCTACGAAGCTCCTCAATCTTCTTCTCCAGGCGCTTTTGCCATGGGGGAGGCATCACTGAGCTCGCACGGGCCCTTGCATATTGTGGCACAATTTTAATACCAATCGCTTGTAGGCCTACAGCAGCTAACGCAGCACAATAAATCACCAGTTGGACGTACTCTATATCATCCACACCATCTAGAGCTTTAGAGACCACTGTGTTGTTAATATGGCTCACGATTACGCTAAACTTTACAGAGGTGTTTACCTTCGGGATCTTGAGACGACTACATGGGTTAGTCCCATAATACTTCTCCATTGTATGACTACCCCTTATTATTCCCGTTTTCCAACGGGGTCGGGGATGAGATGCGATGGAAGTATTTGTGGCGATGATTTTACGGCCGGATGCCCTTCCTGACGCCACCTCAGGAGAGGAGTTAATGAGAGATGAAATGAATGATGGTGAATGAAACTGGCCAAGGATGTGGAAGGAAGCGGCCGTGGCCTGTAAGAAGGTACCGTCCCAGCATTTGCCTGGTGTTGAAAATGGGAAACCACGGAAAACCATTTCAAGGACGGGCGACGGTGGGGCTCGAACCCACGCGTCTACCGAGTCAGTAGAGAGCTTGGCCCCATGACCTAATGCTGCGCGTTAGCCAGCGTAGCCACTACTGTCGGTCATAATACTTCTCCATTGCTTGTTGAAAATAGAGGATTGGTTGTTCACATAACGCCGCGTATTGTATATCTTGATGCAGACTGAAATTCATCTTTTTCTTCCAAAGCAACCTGTTCTTCCCGTAATTGCAGTATGAGATCTTCGGAGTCTCTGATTTGGAGTTGTTCTACGACTTCGCATTTAATTTTAGCGATTTCCGAAGTTGACAACAACTTTTTCCCGACAATAGCTCTTCTTCTATCCGCTAAATTTTGTTCTGTGAGGCGCTGAGACCAGTCAGGGTATTTCTCGATAAATGTTTGCCACAGAAGGAAATCTGTACATGGTCATATCAGATTCTAGAATGGTAACGGAATAACAGAGACGCATAACTTCCTTGTTCATGTCATTTGACCATTGAATAAATGAAACAAACGGCCCCTAGCCAACAATATTAGATCATATGAATTGTGAGAGAAAAATTATGAAGAACTTCGTGCTATGATCGACGTCATTCGAATAGTTCACCAAAGTTGGACATTGCATAAGCATGCACTATATCGAATCATAAATACTCACAGTGACAGGAGATGTGGAAACAGATGGATACACTATTGTAACTGAAGGACAAAAATAATTCAATCATCAGTAGCTCCGTTTAGTTGATATCTTCTCAAATAACCCTAACCTGGGTGTCTCACGAATCAGAACAGCGTTTCACAATAATGTATCGGACAGACGATGTAATTGGACAGTATATAGTGAACCATTTACCCTATGTTGGTTAAATGATTCTACTTTTTATTTCTTCAATTAATAAATATTTCAACCAGCATCATGAAAGTAGCCAGACAGCGATGAGGAAATTTCAAGCAGTTGTTGGAGACAGTAGGGACATACCTGCATCAGTTTAACAAAAGGCTAAGTACTTGAGCTATGAAAAGAAATAGCAGAGCTATGTATCATAAGGACAGGTGTGGCTACCTCAATTTTAGAAGCGACGCGCGGTGAGACATGGTTCTGGTATGTTCATTGTGATATTCGCGCCTAGAAGAAATATGATGCAGTAACGTGAATGGCTGATGAAGAAAATAGACACTCCCAAGACGCCAAGATCTACTAGAAACCGCCAAATTACAGAAAATGGAGAACCAATGAGAAGAGAATGCCGACTTGCGCGCCAACTCCGGCTGGGGTACGCGGCGGCTAGTATTGACGCGGGAAATCGCCTAGACAAAATCTCTACGATCGATTCTAGGATTAATGGGCATTTTCTTGACCTGTGCAATAGTACGAGTTCAGTGATATTTATTTCATTCCTGTATCACAATTATTTCGAGAAATTTTTACATAAAATCCCCCTCCATCTAGACCCAAGGGCCAGTTCATTTATAAGTGTGTCGAAGAGCCAAGACATGGACTTTTATTTTATGTGTCGAGGACACGAGACTTCTATTTGGTGCGTCTACGGACGTAGACTTTATTCCGTGTGTCTAGGACACAGGACTTTGATTCTGTTCGTCTGAAGAGATAGACTTGTATTTTATGTGTCGAGGACACAAGATATTCATTGTAAAGTGTTAAACTCAGTGATAGATAGTCATAGTACTATAGTTATAGGGAAAGTATCGTCGATAATTCGCCAACGAACAGTGACAGGGAATTTAGTACCTGAACAAGCGAATTTAGTAGACAGACATAAAGTGTATAATAACCTAATTTTTGTATCAGCGCAAGGATGACATCGATGAATGCAGAGGAAGTGTGGAATTCTCAACAGTCCGTCCAGATGGCTGCTATGAGATAAAGAACCATCCAGTTGGGGAATGGCGTCTGATGTTCTTTGACGGGTGACTACAAAAAGAGATGAGTACACAATAATATTTTATTATTTATTAAATTAACTTATGGTTTATGGGACATATTTTTGTAAATACTTTGCTTGTGTGATTAATGTAGTATATTTAGTTTTGATCTGACACATTTTGTTTGGAAGCAGCTCGCACAATTGTAGTTGATGGAAGGTTCTTTTCTTTGTGTTGTGATAACTAACGTATCTATGTGAACGGCCGTGTTCGCCTATGTTACGAAGTGCGGTTAAAAACGTCTCTCGGAGATATGTCGTGTTTCAGAAGTAGGACTGAATTAATATAATTATATAGTAGATTGGAGGGTAATTAAAAGTTCGTTGAGAGTTATTATTGATCAGATTCAGTGTGATTATTGCCTTTTGGAGCAATGTAATTTGTGACGAAGAGTATTCTGCTCTATCGTAGGTTTTAAATATTGTGTTAAATGTTTTGCGAGCTCTAATTCAGCAGACCCGTGTGAAAGGCGTTATGTCAGTCCCAGATGTGTGTATTGTGAGTATATTTTTGTTGTGGTATTACAAGCGGGAACTTCAGCTGAGACTGATTTCTGTCAGTTTGGTACCAGATTCATATTGTATCCTTGCGAGGACAATTATGGATATGTGATTTTTGTCTGACCATATGTTGAGTTGGAGGAGATGTTAGCTGCTGTTGATTCCTTGAGATAACAGTCCAGCTGGTCGGCTATTTATATACACTGGAAGGGGGACATGACTGGTATTATGGAAAGGGTGAGTTGTGGTCACAAGGGCTGGCTGAGTTTCGCAAGCAAGCTCATCATTAGTGGAGTGCACGTCTGGCTCCCAATTACTTGAAAATAAATATAAATGTGAGAAACTGATCAATGGTAAAATTGTTTAAATAAATGGGAGTTGCCTACGAAACACGATAACCTTCGAAGCGTTTCCTTAACATGCAATTTTGTTAATATAAAGTAATCTTAACCACTCAGGTTGTTTGTTGTTGTTGGTTTATTCTATGTTTATTTTCCATGTCAGTGGCCCGTGAGTCACGTGCGGCGCTGTGTTTCCTTGTTGTTGAGTGTCTGGCCATCGTGGCAGCTCATTTGGTTAAGTGTGTCACCACACTAATAAGGGTCTCAGAGAGATGCCTGTAAATAGTAGAGTTGTAATATGTGTGTCAGAATTAGATTTAAGGATTTTTATTAATGTTATGCCCATATCCATAAACGTTGATTTACGAGATGATTGTTCGTGAGCACCGTGGCTGTTAACCCGTTGTGAACGAATGATCATCCAAGTACTCATTTCTCGTAGATAGTCATCACGCGAACATAAATTCATATGCAAGATAGTGGAACTTGGATCCACATTTTATTAGAAAAAGGGGAGATCTGTCTGACTCCTCAAAGTGATAAATATTCCTGTCAGGGAAAAATTCAGGGAGGATTTTGTTTATTATTGTTTGTTTTATTTTTTTATGCACAAATTAGTTATTAAATCTTGTTATTATCCTACGTTTTGTCTCCTTACTTTCTTAGTTATAGTTTTTATCCTATAACCCTTGCCTCAGAAAAGCACGTTGTTTGGAGGACGTAAACACCACACTATGAACTGAACGCGACCCCTTGATCTAAGATTCTTGCATAAAACACTGCTATTCTGAAGGGTTCATAGGTGAAAACTGGCGCGGCCAACGTTGGGGCTATTTACTGTGGTGTAACGGGGAGATTACACATGTCAATAGTGGCGCATTTGAGTAAAACTGGCATGCCGCAAGTGCAGGCAGAAATGACAGTATTTAATCACCGGGAAGTGATATTTTATTAAAAGTAATTGAGGCGAAGTGGATACCGCCAAATGTGTGAAAGATAAATTAAAATCAGGAGTTTGCAGAGTAAAATACGGTTCACGTTGTTGTCCTTTAAATTAAAGTAAAATTAAGATGTGATACCGGGCGCTCAATGATAAAGTTAAAACTAGATTTGTGTAGAAAGTCAAACTCATGGAAATATTAGGAGGCTGTAGCCTAAAATGACAATTAATACTTTGTTAATTAGTCAGTGTTAATATCAGATCAGGATAACTGTTTAATGACTAAATATGTGCTTGGGGTTAAAATTAAATTGAGTAAAACTAGAACTACTCAGAGATGCAATCAACTAATGGGATTAAAGGTAAAAATAAATGAACTGAGTAGGGTAAAGAAATTAAATGTGCATTGGATTTATGTGCGTGTCAAAGGGCATTGGCGTAGGCCATTTCCCATATGTCTCATATATATTGTAAAACATGGCAACGGTGGCGCAGATCCAGGAGATCATTGAAAGTGCAGCAAGGAGAACACAGGAATTGTTGGATACTAAACTAGCTGAACAAAGTGAACAATTACACAATAAACTATCAGAACAGAGCCAATCTATAAACACTAGTATGTTAGAGCAAAATGAATCGCTAAATACGAAAATGTTAGAGCAAAGTGAAGCGTTGAATACAAAATTATCTGAACAAATAAACACTAGTATGTTGGAGCATGGTGTAACTACAATGGTGAGGCGGATCGCTCCCTCTCTATCGTGCGGATGACGACACAACGGGAGCAGCCGTGACTTGTGGCTAAAGGCGGGAGTCAGGCGCGTGAATCTGCAGTCGATTGAAATAATGATGTTAATGTTGACAGGTGTGTACGTTGCTAGTGAAATTATTGTATTTCAATCTCTGTCAACGGCATAATAAGGAATGTGCCTTCAATCATCCAAGCAACGGTTCGTTAAAGGTGTTTGTGTTTGCAAACATTCCTCATTTATTGAAACTTGTGAGAAATCATTTGTTAGATTTGTCCGTAATTAGATCAGGGATGTGTACTGCTCAATGGGAAAAAGGTGAGCAAGGAATGTTTTGGAACTACTAATTTGTATGTCTTCTTCTGAACTCACTACTGCGCACAAAATTAGCAGATATCTTTTAGACTTAAAGGGACCAGAGAGACAAAAATTTCGGCCTGCAGCTCAAGTACTTTCAAACCAGGTATCAAAGGCTCTTGAATTGTGTGGAGGGAAAGGTTTGATGAAAAACATTGACTGAGAAGAAGCTGCTAGATGTATAAAATTAATAAATGACTGGTTTGGCTTAATTAATGCTAAAAACAAATTTGGGAGTCATTCTGAAAGCCCCCAGGCGATCATAACTTGTGGGACGTGGGTTGGTGACCACGGGATCCCAGCTGAGTCCGGCATTGCTTCCACTTACTTATGCCGGGCTCCTCTTCGTCTTCTTTCCTGTCAACCTCTCTTGGTCAACTCTTGTTCTCTTCCGACCCCAACGGTTTTCCGAGGCCTAGGGAGTCTCTTCCTTTTCCGCCTCAATTGGCCCTTGTCTCACCTTTCCTGATACCCTCCTTCTGCGAGGGGTCAGCCTTCTTTTTCTTTTCATGTTATCTCCTGCCTTCTGCTCAAGGCCCTCAAGGAGGCAGGGTGTAAGTAGCCCCACCACTTCAGGTGCATCCTGGATATTGCTAAACCCTCAGGGGCTTACGGCTGGTGAGTTCGGGAGTTGGCGATCCCGAGGGATTCCTGAGCTGGGTCCGTTTTGTCCCCTTTTACCACTGACTTTGGGATGGGCCCTCTCCTCTTTCCTATCCGCCTTTCATGGCTCTCCTTCCTTCCAAGTCCTTCAATCCTCATTATTCGTGGGTTGAGGTCATTTCTTTTCTTCCTGTCCTTTAATTGCCTTATCCTTTGTTTGTTTACCATTTCTTCGTTTAGTATGTAAGTCTAGTTTGTATTAGTTATAGTTTTCATTCTCATCTCATCTTTCACTATCACCCAAACCATTAGGGACCGATAACTTAGATGTTAGACCCCTTAAAACAACAATTATTATCATCATCATCATCATTCTGAAGGAAATGCATTTGGTACTGATTTTGACAAGCAAATCAGTGTGCTAAATAATGACAATGAGTTGATAGCGTCCATGAAAGTTGACCGACATATAGCCTTGCTCCCATTTCGAAAAGGAATTCTACTCAGCAACACGTATCTAGTTAACCTTTTTAGATGCTTGAAGCCGATGTACCAAGTCGAGTACATAATAACTTATCGTCTAAATCAAGATATTTTGGAGAACCTCTCACATATATTAGAGGAATGGGAGGCTTCAATGATCACCCATATCCTCTGGATACTAAGTAAACTGTAGATTGAGATGGTTCATTTTGGACAAGCCCTCTGCTTCAGTGTTTACTTTAAATATAAATACAGAGGAGGAGGATATTGACGAAAAGTGTCTGATTAAACCAATGGAAACAGAAACCGATAGGCCTACCTGTTTCTTGCAGACTGCGTTAGTGAATGTTGCCAAACATATTCCTGATATCGTGGATGCTCCTGACTAAGAAAAACTAGTTTCCAGTTTATTTATTGAATCAAATTACGAAACTGTGGAAATGAATATGAGTTTGTTTAAAATGACCGATCATCAGAATGAATTGTTGGATGAATTTGATGTCTCAGATTTTAAAGATGAAATGAACCATGAAGGTTTAAAATACAGTACAGGATATGTAGCACATAGATTCAGGGATAAGTACAAAAATTTGCGAACATTGTCTCAAGAACATTGGTTGGTTCCTCAGTTTAGGCGCTGCGACAACGCGGTCATGTAGTCCCGTGTACTTTGTATCTCAAGAACATTAACCCAGTAATGAAGGCCCAGATTGGCTCCAGTTTATTTCAAGGGGAAATCGTTTGTATCCCTATAATGAACATATGGAAGTTGAAACAACAATGGACGCTGAGTTTCATAAATTTCATGACATTTCGCTATCAAATGGTATGTTTATACTCAATGAAGTAACCAGCAGGAGCTTGTAAAAATTGCCTCATATTAATATTGCATATGAGGTTATTCACTGTTTAACTCGAACCCGAGCATATATTAGGTTGCTTGGCTTAAACAGAAAAATAATTTTCGGCAATTCACAGAGAAAATTGAATCGCAAAATGTGTAAATTCATCAATGTAAGAAAATAGTTGATCTCGTTATTGGACTATTAATATATTTTAGAGGTACGGCGCATTCATAATTACCAACATTATTATCAGAGTTCACAATACAAAGTATGATGAGTGTTATAATACATTTTATTTATTAATTATGCCATCAACTTAAGACCAGAGCCGTGTCAAATATATGTACTTCGTGCTGTGTCACCGAACGCAATGCCCACGTTGTGACGTCATCCGCACAAGAGAGAGGGAGCGATCCGCCTCACCATTGTAGTTACACCATGTGTTGGAGCAAAGTGAATCGCTAAATACTAAACTGTTAGAACAAAGTGAATCATTGCGGACACAGTTAAATAACAGTAGAATTGAGCAAAATGAATATCAGGCGGAACAAGCTAGGTTATTAAAGAGTGAAATTAATGACACTATAAATTCACAGTTAGAGGCGCAAAATAATAAAAACACGAACCAATTAGCTTCGTTGACTGCAGAGATGAAAGAGCACACAAACCAACAGATGATATTACTGGCCCTTGATGTAAGCAAAAATAATGAGAAACAATTAGAGCAGATTGCAAAAATGGAGAGTATTTTTGATAAAAAACTTAGCATTCTCGATGAAACGGTGTTAGCTAAATTAGAGCAGATTGAAATAGCATGCACAATGAATACATAGCTCAAGATAAGTTGGAAGGACGATTCAAGGAGATGGAGAAAAGTGGCAGGGTCATTCAACAACAAATATCAGCAGTAGATGAGAACATATCGGGCATAATTAAAGATATGGACCGACTCGAGATAAAATCAGCGGAACAGTGGAAAAGCCTAGAAACGGAACAAGAACAATTTAAGAGTACATTAGACGAAAGGCTAAGCCAGATAGAAAATAATCAGAATGAAAATAAGAGCCAGATAGAAGAAAAAATAAGCACGATTAAAGAACAGATCAGGAAAGATTGGAAGAAAATGAATATTGATTCTAGAGAGGAAAGATCCACTATTCTTAAAACAGTAGGCGAAAACCACACGCGTATTCAAGCTTTGGAGCAGGAAGTAAAAAATAGACTTAAAGAGCAGACAGACAGGATCATAAAAGCCGAACTTCGCTCATTAGAACAATCATCTCTATTTAAAACGGGAGCATTGAAAGACAAGCAGGATGACTCACATAGTTCCCAACCAAGCATAGCAGGAAGTCAGACTCAAGCAGAGAGCCCATTAACAACAAACACAGAAGGATTTCGCAAGAACGTAGATAGGAGCTCAACACCACAGGACGGTCATCAGCCCACACAACTTATTCAAGTAATTCGCTCAAATGACTACAAGCCGCAGAAATACACAGAAAATTCAGGGGTAACACCTAAGGCCTTTATCAAAGAGATTGAAGACCATTTCAATGACACTGGGGTACCTGAAGCACGTAGATTGAGAATGATGGAGAGATTTCTATCAGGAAATGTTCTCACCTGGTTTTTAAGTTTCAAATACACATTTGGAACCATGTCAGACTTTAATTTAGCGTTTCTGCGCAAATACTGGTCTCCCGCCATACAACAGAGTTTAAGAATGGAACTTTACTCTAGAAAATATCAAACTACCCAGCAGACGAAATACTCAGATTTCTTTAACATGCAAATGCTGAAATTTCGCGACCTAGATTACCCGTTAAACGAAGCAGATTTGGTGATGACAATAGCAAGGCAAATGCCAGTTAATGTACAGCAAGTACTAGTCGCAGCAAACGTTAGTACGGCCCTACATGCAGAGCAGATATTACGGCAAATAGATGAGACCACATCTCATAGTCATTTTAGAGGAGGAAGACAGCTGGAATTAGTCAACACCACAGAGGTCGTAAAAACAAAACAAGGAAATACTAAAACGCAGGGTACTAACACAAGCACCTCCACACCTAGGCGAAACCAGGAAGAAGGGGAAAACAGACCATATCAGCGTAACGAAAATCACTACAACAATAGATACCAGGGCAACAATAGATACCAACAAAGAGGATATCAACAATGGCGTGATAATCGAAGGAATGACAGGCCTTATGGAAGATACGGTGATTACAATGCCAATCAACGATGGAAAGGAAGGAGAGATCAGAATCAAGGAGATCAACGTAACTATCGAGATGACTGGGATGATAGGCACGCTCAATCACAAAATTACTTAGAGGAGTTACACGCTAATCAAGGTGGAGAACTAGGAAGATGGGAAAAGGCCATTGGGAACAGAAGGAACCCTGATACACATACTGAGGAAGCTGGAAGTCTACTGAGACAAGAGGAATATCGAGGACATGAGCGACAGAAGGATGATGGGAGTCGAAATGGAGCTAAAAAAAAATGTTAATTTTGGATCAAGGAGACAGCCTCAAAACACAACAGTCGGAAGTTGAAGATGGATGGATAGTAGCGAACATACAAGAATGGATTGCTTTACCAGAAGACTGCCTGGAGGAGACGGTGAAACCACGGAACGAAGAAATTAGGCAATTACCCATTATTTACGCAAGGATTGGTGGAATTAATATAAGATGTTTATTGGATACTGGGTCACAGATCAGTCTAGTATCGGAGGCCTTGGTTCGAGAGTTGGGACGGACTCAGAATATTCCTGTAATTCCGGTACCACAGCTCAAAGTGAGGGGTGTTATTCCTGAACGCACCGTCACTTGTAAACGTCAGGCATACTTAGAGCTGAACATATTGGAACATACTTTTGGGCAAACATTCATTATCATGGCAAAGATGAATTTCAATATAATTCTTGGTGCAAATTTCATTTGTGACTATCAAGCAGTGATAGATTTGCACAAGAATACAGTCAGTTTTAGAGAATATGACCAGCTGAAAAACGTGGGATTGCATATGGATGAAATCACTACCGGAAGAGATGTAAATTCTTGGGCATTGGAAGCAATATCAGAAGAGACGGAAGAGGAGGTACGAAAGGCGGAAGATAACATCGTAGAAGGGGCTGTTGTGGAACTAGATGAGGAGATAGAATCCCAGGAGATATGGTCTTTATTAACAGAAGGAGATAACAGCGATGCACAATTTGAAGAGTTACTACAGGAGTGGCTCAAGGACATTCAATTTGGGGATGAACACAGAAAACAGTTGGAAGAGATTTCAAGGAAGCACAAAACAGTATTTGATACAGTACCTGGGAAAATTTTAAATTTCAAGTACTCTATGCAAGTCGAGGACTGGTCACCTTTCAAAAGCAGATTGTACCCAATTCCTGAAAAGTATCGTGGTCAAGTTAAAATCATTATAGATGAGATGTTAGAAGCTGGAGTGATAAGGAAGACACCTACACCTTATCTAAATGCGATTTTCGCAGTCACAAAACCAAATGGATCTATTAGACTTTGTTTAGATGCCAGAAACCTCAACATGAGACTCATTTTTCCTGAGTATGACAGAGCGCCAATTATCAGAGACGTATTAAAAGGCTTTAAAAACAAGAGCATTTATTCATCAGTCGACCTGACGAGCTCGTTCCACCATCTTGAATTGGAGGAGAAGTCACAGCTTCTAACTGGCTTCTTATTCGATAACCAGACATATTGTTTCGTCAGAATGCCTTTTGGAGTCAAAACAGCGGGCTGTGCTTTAATCCGAGCACTGGACCGGAACCTAACCGAGGAAGTAAAGGAGATGACGGTGCGATACATTGACGACATTCTGTTGGCATCTGACAACATTGAAACTCACATGGAAAATTTAGATAAAGTATTGGGCAACTTGAATGCATCGAATTTCAAAGTAAACCTGAAGAAATCGCACTTCTTCAAGAGCGAGATCTTATATTTGGGTCACGTCATTGACAAGGAGGGAGTGAAGCCAAACCCAGCTAAGATTGAAGCAATAAAGAATTTCCCTACACCAACGAGAGTCAAGCACATTCGGGCTTTCTTAGGCGTAACGGGATTCTTTAAAGAAAACTGTCCAGGTTATACAGAGACTGTAGCTCCAATGCAAGAAATGTTAAAGAAAAATAACAAATGGTCATGGAACGCGGAATGTGAGAAGGCATTCCAAGCAACAAAACAGCTATTAGAAAACTGCATTAAATTAGGCTATCCTGATTTCAAGCTCAAATTTATAATCCAAGCGGATGCTTCACTAATTGGGATAGGTGCTATGCTCTACCAAGAGGATCCAGCTAACCTGCAGCACAAAACATATTTGGCATTTGTCAGCCGAAAATTGCGTAAGCACGAGCGAAATTATACTGTAACCGAGCTAGAATTGTTGGCCATCCTTCATGCGCTCCAACAATGGAAACGAATAATCTATGGTTACCCGATTGTTGTCAGAACTGACCACAAGGCACTAACGTTCTTGTTTAAGACGTCTATGGCAAGCGAACGTGTGACACGTTGGTCTATATACATTCAGCAGTTCAGCATTGAAATTGAACATTGTCCAGGGAAGATGAACGTGATACCGGATGCACTCAGCAGGAACCCAGAGCCTGATAATGAAGAAACGGCGATGATACAACACTTGGAGTTAACACCGAAGGACCGGGAATTCTTGGAGGAGTTACGTGAGATACAGTGAGAACAGGAAGCGGAACCATGGATGATGCTATTAATTAAATATTTCAAAAAGCAACTACCTACAGGAACACCTGCATTTCGAGAAGCAAAAGCCAAAGAAGGAAGATATGTTTATGTCAACAATTTGCTGCACAAATGGGTAGATAATGACCACACCAAGTTACGCATATTAGTACCTGCATCATTACAACGAGGATTGACATGGCATACGCACGAAAGTTACGGTCACGTGGGCTTAGACAAGTGCGAAGCGACTATAGGAGAGACATTTACATGGCCACGTATGAGAACAACTATATGTGACGTCATTACAACTTGTGACCCGTGTCAGAGGACAAAGCCAAATAATTATTTACTGAGGCAATATCCTAGACCATTGCTACCTCAGAAACCATGTGAGCTACTGGCAATGGACTGTCTTGGTCCAATTCCGAAGGGAAGGAGAGGTTGCCGTCATTTGCTAGTGTGCATTGATGTATTTTCTAAGTTTGTAGTACTATGCCCTATTCAGAAAACAACATCGAAGCAGGTACTCAGTCGCATTCGTAATAGAGTTATTCCAACCCTTGGAAAACCAGAGTTTATATTATCAGATCACGGCAGTTATTTCACAAGCGCCGAATTCAAGAAAGGAATGGAAGACATGGGTATAAAACATGTTTTAAGCAGTATCCGACATGCCCAAGCTAATCCAAGCGAGAGAGTAATTAAATGTGTAACTGCATACTTGAGGATCTTCATTCCGAACGAACACCACAAATGGGTTGATAAAATTAAGGACGTAGAGACATGCATGAATTCTACCAGGCACGAGTCAACAGGACAAATCCCTATGGTCCTACACAAGAACGAGTATCCAGTAAGAACGTGGAAAAGCATCATTAACTGTCCACAAGATCCCATGATAGCACCAGACATGCGAATTGAAAGAACGAGAGAATACATGAGAAAGCAAGCAGACCGCAGATTACGGCGAGTAAGAAATAAGAGGTTCCACGGTGATCTTGAAGTCAACCAGCTCGTTTTGGTGAAACGACCTGCTACATCGGACCCAGAAAAGAAAATCTTTAGTAAGTTCTGCGAGAAATTCATAGGACCCTATTCTATCGTAAGAAACCTTGGAAATAATGCTTACAGAGTGAAAGAATTGAGCACAGGAACAATGTCAGTTTACAACGCTGCCAACCTAAAGAAGTATCGTCGAAGTGAACCATGGTAGCGCCGAATTAATGACGCTGTTTGAATATACGGACGTCCTACTATCAACAAAGTCAACGGGGAGCAGTTGAGTACGGCACATGATGAAGGAGGAAGTAGAGATGTTGTTGACAAACATTAACGAGGCGAGTAAGGTGTTGCCGCAGGCATCAGAGCGTAACGCAAGAGTGGAAGGGGGAGAGACAAGCAGGAAATGAAAACGAGTAAATGCCATTGAAGACAGGAGCGGCTAGACCAAGTAAGAAAAAGGGGTGATTCTGGAAATAAAACAAATTGGCCTACGGAAGTATTGTAAAATTGTCGACTTTATTCCTAAGTTCGAAATTTTGTGAGTGGGAGAGTTGTGAACCCTTTACCCTATGTTGGTTAAATGATTCTACTTTTTATTTCTTCAATTAATAAATATTTCAACCAGCATCATGAAAGTAGCCAGACAGCGATGAGGAAATTTCAAGCATTTGTTGGAGACAGTAGGGACATACCTGCATCAGTTTAACAAAAGGCTAAGTACTTGAGCTATGAAAAGAAATAGCAGAGCTATGTATCATAAGGACAGGTGTGGCTACCTCAATTTTAGAAGCGACGCGCGGTGAGACATGGTTCAGGTATGTTCATTGTGATATTCGCGCCTAGAAGAAATATGATGCAGTAACGTGAATGGCTGATGAAGAAAATAGACACTCCCAAGACGCCAAGATCTACTAGAAACCGCCAAATTACAGAAAATGGAGAACCAATGAGAAGAGAATGCCGACTTGCGCGCCAACTCCGGCTGGGGTACGCGGCGGCTAGTATTGACGCGGGAAATCGCCTAGACAAAATCTCTACGATCGATTCTAGGATTAATGGACATTTTCTTGACCTGTGCAATAGTACGAGTTCAGTGATATTTATTTCATTCCTGTATCACAATTATTTCGAGAAATTTTTACATAAAATCCCCCTCCATCTAGACCCAAGGGCCAGTTCATTTATAAGTGTGTCGAAGAGCCAAGACATGGACTTTTATTTTATGTGTCGAGGACACGAGACTTCTATTTGGTGCGTCTACGGACGTAGACTTTATTCCGTGTGTCTAGGACACAGGACTTTGATTCTGTTCGTCTGAAGAGATAGACTTGTATTTTATGTGTCGAGGACACAAGATATTCATTGTAAAGTGTTAAACTCAGTGATAGATAGTCATTGTACTATAGTTATAGGGAAAGTATCGTCGATAATTCGCCAACGAACAGTGACAGGGAATTTAGTACCTGAACAAGCGAATTTAGTAGACAGACATAAAGTGTATAATAACCTAATTTTTGTATCAGCGCAAGGATGACATCGATGAATGCAGAGGAAGTGTGGAATTCTCAACAGTCCGTCCAGATGGCTGCTATGAGATAAAGAACCATCCAGTTGGGGAATGGCGTCTGATGTTCTTTGACGGGTGACTACAAAAAGAGATGAGTACACAATAATATTTTATTATTTATTAAATTAACTTATGGTTTATGGGACATATTTTTGTAAATACTTTGCTTGTGTGATTAATGTAGTATATTTAGTTTTGATCTGACACATTTTGTTTGGAAGCAGCTCGCACAATTGTAGTTGATGGAAGGTTCTTTTCTTTGTGTTGTGTTAACTAACGTATCTATGTGAACGGCCGTGTTCGCCTATGTTACGAAGTGCGGTTAAAAACGTCTCTCGGAGATATGTCGTGTTTCAGAAGTAGGACTGAATTAATATAATTATATAGTAGATTGGAGGGTAATTAAAAGTTCGTTGAGAGTTATTATTGATCAGATTCAGTGTGATTATTGCCTTTTGGAGCAATGTAATTTGTGACGAAGAGTATTCTGCTCTATCGTAGGTTTTAAATATTGTGTTAAATGTTTTGCGAGCTCTAATTCAGCAGACCCGTGTGAAAGGCGTTATGTCAGTCCCAGATGTGTGTATTGTGAGTATATTTTTGTTGTGGTATTACAAGCGGGAACTTCAGCTGAGACTGATTTCTGTCAGTTTGGTACCAGATTCATATTGTATCCTTGCGAGGACAATTATGGATATGTGATTTTTGTCTGACCATATGTTGAGTTGGAGGAGATGTTAGCTGCTGTTGATTCCTTGAGATAACAGTCCAGCTGGTCGGCTATTTATATACACTGGAAGGGGGACATGACTGGTATTATGGAAAGGGTGAGTTGTGGTCACAAGGGCTGGCTGAGTTTCGCAAGCAAGCTCATCATTAGTGGAGTGCACGTCTGGCTCCTAATTACTTGAAAATAAATATAAATGTGAGAAACTGATCAATGGTAAAATTGTTTAAATAAATGGGAGTTGCCTACGAAACACGATAACCTTCGAAGCGTTTCCTTAACATGCAATTTTGTTAATATAAAGTAATCTTAACCACTCAGGTTGTTTGTTGTTGTTGGTTTATTCTATGTTTATTTTCCATGTCAGTGGCCCGTGAGTCACGTGCGGCGCTGTGTTTCCTTGTTGTTGAGTGTCTGGCCATCGTGGCAGCTCATTTGGTTAAGTGTGTCACCACACTAATAAGGGTCTCAGAGAGATGCCTGTAAATAGTAGAGTTGTAATATGTGTGTCAGAATTAGATTTAAGGATTTTTATTAATGTTATGCCCATATCAATAAACGTTGATTTACGAGATGATTGTTCGTGAGCACCGTGGCTGTTAACCCGTTGTGAACGAATGATCATCCAAGTACTCATTTCTCGTAGATAGTCATCACGCGAACATAAATTCATATGCAAGATAGTGGAACTTGGATCCACATTTTATTAGAAAAAGGGGAGATCTGTCTGACTCCTCAAAGTGATAAATATTCCTGTCAGGGAAAAATTCAGGGAGGATTTTGTTTATTATTGTTTGTTTTATTTTTTATGCACAAATTAGTTATTAAATCTTGTTATTATCCTACGTTTTGTCTCCTTACTTTCTTAGTTATAGTTTTTATCCTATAACCCTTGCCTCAGAAAAGCACGTTGTTTGGCGGACGTAAACACCACACTATAAACTGAACGCGACCCCTTGATCTAAGATTCTTGCATAAAACACTGCTATTCTGAAGGGTTCAATAGATTAACGGGGTATACATCCGCAACACAAAGTCTCAATTTTACTTTCAAAGAAATATTAGCATATATGAAGATGTATAACCTAACCTGGTTCAAGTTATTATTATTTTTATTATGCGGCTTCGGTGGCGTAGTTGGTAGCACGCTGAACTGCTGTGCCCAAGATAGCGGGTTCAAACCCAGCCAAAGTCTCGTCGGATTTTTTAAGAGCGTTAAAAATCCTTCAGTATGCTTTCCTTCGGGGGGGGGGGGGTAAAGCCGGCGGTCCCATGTCATAGATTTATATGGCATGTAAAAGATCCTTCCACAGACTAAACTTGTGTGCAGCTAAATTGTTAGGTTAGATTTCGTCGGAACGCTCTATCAAAGTTCCAACGATCACCACTAGGTATCATTGATATCTGGTAGCGAAAGTTGGAGCTACTTGAAATTGAACGGAACTTGTACCGCTAGCTTACCCTAAGGGTGTCCGCTGAAAGCAGCTACAGACTCAGGCGAGCCGATCATGTCCTCGGACACTCCCGGCACTAAAAGCCATACGATAAGTAAATAATTATTATTATGAGGCAAAGTTTGATGTAATTCATAGTAATGACTCATTTTGCGAGTCTTATTACCCTGGTAACCATTCGCGCACTTAAAATAACACTTAGAAGAATTTGAATTTAGTAACTTTTTGGGAATATATTGTTAACATTAAAATTTTCTGTTAACAGTACTAATTTTAAAGTTTAAAATGACACTGGGAAACACCAGAAGAAAGATGGAAAATTTGAATGACTTTTAGTAGCTTGAGGAGCCTTCCGTCCACCACTACAAGTCCGTACAATCTCGCGACCGATAGGCGTACTAATTTTCAATAATAGGAAGTAAGATATTTTTATAGCAACTAATAGATGTGTCTACAGAACTAGAAGGTACAGCCCTATGACGAACACATGTTGCCATGGTAACCACCTCATATCCGTGTCTGTATTTTGTTCACTCTGCTCACAGATATACCCCCCCCCCCTCCCCCGCAGCACTAAAACATATCCGTGTTAACCACCCTCAGGATGGTCGCTTTCAGCACCGGGGCGCGAACCTCCGATCTCCGGACTTGCTGAAGGTTCTCATCGTGGTCATGGTGAAATATTTGATGTACGCCGTAGGCTAAGGAGTTAGTCTGTTTTAAGGGGCGGAACTACGAGGTCATCTGCCCCACAGGCTAAGGAGGAAATACAAAAATAGAAATGCCAATGATTAAGTATAAAATAAATAGCCAGCTGATCTATTTCAGTAGAAGTTACAATCATCACAAGTCATTTTACTCATGATCCCGTGAACTAAGCGGAGCCATTCCAGATGGTTACCAGCTATTATTAAAGCCTGCTGAAGAGGTAAACCAGTCATCTTCATAACTTGGTCTACCCACTTGCTGGCTGTTCCCCTGCTTGGTCTCGTCCCCTCAATCATCCCTTCCATCATTAATTTTTCTCAGTTATCTCCATCTAGCAATATGTCCAAAGAACTGAATGATTTTTTGGTTGACAATAGATTTTTTTCGTGTGACCTCCTGAGATGCCGAGTACAGGTCTTTCTAGTCGACGCCCCTGGGCGACCTGCGCGTCGGGATGAGAGATGGAATGGATGAAGATCAATGTAACTGAGCAAGGATATGGAAGGAAGCGGCTGTGGCCTGTCATTTGGTACCGTCCCAGCATTTGCTTGGTGTTAAAAAATGGGAAACCACGGAAAACCTTTTCAAGGGCGGCCGACGGTGAGGCTCGAACCCACGCGTCTCCCGTGTCAGCAGAGAGCTTGGCCCCATGGCCTAACGCTGCGCTTTAGCGAGCGTAGCCACCACTGTCGGTTGGCGCCCTTAGTAGAGATGTTAAGGTCTTTAATAATGGACTTATTAGTTCTCTCAGCATTATTCTAGGTTTATGCGCGGGTGCGTTTCATAAGAAGA
Source organism: Meconema thalassinum (assembly GCA_946902985.2). Classification (NCBI taxonomy): domain Eukaryota; kingdom Metazoa; phylum Arthropoda; class Insecta; order Orthoptera; family Tettigoniidae; genus Meconema; species Meconema thalassinum. Next base: position 253,824,000 of record OX336393.1, read on the forward strand.
GAGGTATCGCGCAGTTCGCCACTTCTGTGGGGGCCCGGCCACGGGCACCAAGAGAACGCTGATGAGCCTATCTTTGTGTTCCTAGGCGAAACCACACACAAGACACAGCATACACCCAGAAAAATTGCTGAGTTTTAATTCGTAGGCCATGAAAGCCAATATACCATCTTATTAGTTCTCTTTTCAGTCTATTTTATGCGCAGCATTCTGAGTGAGCACCAAAGCCTGAATGCTTCAATACGCGGTTTTTCTCTGGCCTCGAGAAGTTACAATAATAGACATATAATTTTGCTGGGACACCAAATAGATTCTTCTCTGACATTTCCATAATATGGATCCACATTCCGACATAGCGTATGGATTTCAAGACGTAAAGCAACACATGCATTCATTAAGTCACCCAGTTCAATCCCCTTTCCACTACAAGGCTCCAGTCTATCAAGAACACACTAGAGAATCACATCATAACACACCTCACGATGTCCTGCAATTCAGAGGATTTGTGAGGAAGTGGTGTGTTCTCAGCACTAAACGCACATTTCCTCGCTATACACCCCCCACTTAAAGATCTTCATTCTACCTTGAATTAAGGTCTGGGAAACTTGGATTGGCTCTGATAGCCGCATGAATGAACACAGTGGCTGTGTTTGTTGTCATTGAAGTTAAACTCATTTTAGGGGCTTGGGACCTCTTGGTCATCAGCCCCGTGTAGTTGGGTGTGTGTTGAACTTGTCTGATGACCTGTACTGCTATGATGACTGTAGTAGTGTAACTGTATTAGGGACAGGGATTGGGTAAGTAACAATAATAATTATAATGTTATTGCTAGTGAATGTCTAGTACTGAATTACGAATTGGATAAATTAGAAGTAGTAGAAAGAAGAATTATACGCAAAATACTCGGTCCTTTAAAAACTGCAGTATTCTGGAAATTAAGAAGTAATGATGAAATGTATCGAAAAATAGAAAACATATCAGAAACAACACGGAAGAGGAGATTGCTATTTTTTGGACATTTGTACAGCATGGATGACAGTAGGTTAACCAAGCAGATCTTCACATTCCTGCGGAACAAGAAGTCAACAACAACCTGGGTACAAGAAGTCAAAGAGGAATTGTAAAGAAACAATATCAGAGAAGAAGATACACCACAGAGAGATATTTTAGGCAAAAAGTGCTAAAAATGGGTGGATTCCAAGAGAGGAAGGGAAAGAAAACCATCTCGAAATGGTCCGAGGAAAGGAAAAGGAGACATAGAGAGATGATGAAGGAATATTGGTGGAAGAAGAAGAAGGAACAGCAAAGGATATAGCATTGAAATTGTGAAATTGGCTCCTGGTCCCTAGACGACCGAAAAGAAAATAATAATATTAATGTTATTGGTTTTACGTCCCTTTTAACTGCCGTGGGTTTTAGATACGCCAAGCTGCGGGAATTTCGCCCCAGAGGGGTAATTAACGTGCTAGTCGTCTTCTTCTTCTTCTCTTTCACTCGATCTGCCCATCTTGTCGGTAGTTTTCCTTTTGGTCTTCGTCCAGACTCTGACCATTCCAAAGCTCTTTTTGGTAGTCTCTCTTTACCCATTCGGTTTACATGTCCGAAGCATTTCAACCTTTTCCTCTCCATTGGTTCTTTTAGGGGGATGACCTAGTAAATCTACTAATACGGCTTCTTCACATTTGTTCACCCTCAAATGCCAACTGACTGCGCCAGGATTCGAGCCAGCAACCTTGCGTAAAGGAGGCGAGGACGTTACCGCTGAGCCACGCAGCCAGCCGATCTGGTAGGTGTCTCAGGATTTGAAGTGAGGTACTCTCCCGGCATTTGCCTGGCGGGAGTGTAGAATAACCCGAGGAAAAGCCACACTCAGGATAGCCACTGTCAGCACTGGGATTCGATCCTGCGATCTCCGGATTTGCTGCAGCTGCCCTCGCGGGCACGGTGCACGGCTACGCCGCAGGACTGACGCTGTTTAGTTCTATAACCTACAGTTGTAGTTGTTGTTTCATTTAGGAGCTTAGATGTCGTGATCATCAGTCTTGTGTACTTAGGTGCGTGTAGGTGGAATCTGTCTGATAACATATGTTATTGTGGTGTCTGTAGTAATGAGCATACTTTTAAACGAAGCTACAATTTAGAAGCAGACAATAGCAGCCTTAAATTAGATTCCATCCAGTTAGTTACCTGGACTAGAAGAAAGGAACTATGGTAAACTATTTCTGGGATGGGTGAGGTGAGAATCGAACCCAGTTTTCTGGGATGTAAGCCAAAAACGCTAACCACTACAATGCTAAATGTTCGACTATCCACCACGTGACGTAGTGATCAATATTATTGGCTATCACAGTGGAGGTGCGAGCTCGATTGTCGGCTCTACCAAGATATTTAATTCTGGTCTGAGGGGTGGAACGAGGTTCACCTAGTCTCGTGAGGTAGGATTGACAGGAGGTGGGTTCGATTCATACCTGAGAAATCCAAGAAGTGCTTTTTCGTGATTTTCCACTTCCATTCTAGACAAATGCCCTAGTGACAAATACATACACTAGCACAGCCATCACAATGTCACAGGTTACCAGGAAATTTTCACATACACTCAAGTACACGGGGCTACATGATCACGATGTCACAAAGTCCCTTAATAAGTCAACAACAACAAGAACACAGAATCGTGGAAGGTGGCTATATTTAGTTACAATATTTTTATAATCGCTTTTGGTTTTTGCGACCGTGTAGCTTGAGATTATCGGCTATATCATTTTCATTTATTTTATCCTGTAGTGAAGAGTCATGAAGAAGGTAATTTACGTGATGAAAGTAACATATCATCACGAAATGGTTTCACAATTCAGAAGTTTGTAATTTCACGTAACCGTTAATCTCGCTATCATGAGCCACTTCCTTTTTATGTGGAATCCGAAACACAGGACATGGCAATCCACTTTGAAAATCTACATGCATTGACCAGGAATCGAACCCGGTCCACCGTGGTGAGAGGCCAGCAGCTTGACCGCTGCTCCACCACGTCCCTACAATTAGAAACAACTCAAACACTAACACTTATTAGTAGAGGGAGATTACCGGGTCCACTCCTAGACGCATGTGTGCTTGAATACTGATGGCTATGTTGGAAAGGGAAATCTTGCGAAGCAATGGTCTGAGAGGGTCAAGCGAGGACTCGTTTTAAGGGTATGTTTGATGTGTATCATCTTTCCACTCGGTTGCTGGATATTTTTTGTGGGAGTGATTATGGAAAAGGGACGGAAGTGGAACGGAAATGGGACGCAAATGTGTAAGAGGAAACATCGCATACGGTTTACGTCAAGGTTTGGAGGGCCCATCATAGATATTCCTACAGTAGATCATCTTCAAGTTGTCGTTTTTTGGTGTGAAAATATTCATTATATCATGTTTGCTGAAAACAATTATGTTTATTAAATCTTCATACTTTTGCTGTATTCTTATTTAATGTAAGCATTCGAGGTACTGTCGGCCACAGAAATTGGACGGAAATGGGACGGAAATGTGTAAGAGAAAACATCGCATATGGTTTACTTCAAGGTTTGGAGGCACCATTTAAGATATTCCTACAATATATCATTTTCAAGTTGTCGTTCTTTGGTGTGAAAATATTCATTATATCATATTTGCTGAAAACAATTATGATTTATTACTTAAATCTTCATACTTTTGCTGTGGAATGTATATCGCATACGGTTTATTTCAAGATTTGGAGGCCCCATTAAAGATATTCCGACAATAAATCATTGGTACCACTACGTACCTCGCGAATGCGCACCGGTCAGGATTCGGCACTGGAGTTTTACAAGTAGATATTTTAATGACCAACAGAGCTCACTGTTAACATGGGATTTGCGCTCCCGGCAAAACTAATAGATCTTCGGCTTTTTAATATCTCGCGAACAATAATGCTACGGACTTGTCCTAGGATTCGGGGTGACACCCCCCGTTTTCCTATAGCCCCCTTAATTTAACCAAAGGACCCAAAACTAATAGGTCATCGGCTTTTTAATATCTCGCGAACCAATAATGCTAGGGACTTGTATGAGGTGTCCTAGGAGTCGGGATGACGCCCCCCCCCCCGTTTTTCTATCCCCCTCTTAATTTAACCAAGGGTCCCACAACTAAAGGGTCATCTGCTTTTTAATATTTCGCGAACCAATAATGCTGTATGAGGTGTTGTAGGACTCGGGGTGACGCCCTTCTTTCACGATTTTGGGATTTGCAGAGATGGGTAAATCCAGAGCAGAATATTATGCGATATTATCGACAAAAGAAACGTGAGAAAAAATTAGAAATCAGAGGCGTACAGCCGAAAAAAATGACTTCACATATATTTCATCTCAAATTCATAGTAAGAAAACATATCATATGTTACACATGATATGCGACTACTGTAAGGCTCCTAATTTGTTTTCTGATATAGGCTATCTTATGGCGCCCTTATTTTTAGCCTATTTTTCACATTTTGCAAAAATGAGGAAAAAGTAGACTTATGAGATCGGGCAAATGTGTGTCTGCCTGTCTGTCCTTCTGTCTGTCTGTCTGTCTGTATGGCTGTGTGTGTCCCCCCCCCCCTATCAACTCCTAAACGGATGCAGCAATCGAAACAAAATTTGGTATAAATAAAGATCTATACCTGAATATCTCACGACCATATTTGAAAATGATGTCAGTGCTACCAACTGCTGAACAATCACAATTGAAATTTGAGCTCCATGGAAGGTATGAATGGGAGCTATTTCAAAATTGGCACACGGATAGATAATACTATTAAAGTTTAATTTCCAGGAGGCCATACATGGCAGTGCTGCCAAAATGATTATAAGCCTGCTGATAGGTCCAAATTTTAAATGCATATAACTTTTACACTATCAATTGGATTTCATCCAAATTTCGTATGTGCTATGTGAACATAAACGGATAAGACAGAGCGTATTCTTAAGAGCCACTAAGGCTGCCAACTGTTAATAAATGCTCTCAATTTTTTTAAATCCAAATACCCATATATCAGAAAGTATGCAAGCCGACAACTTTAAACTATGCACACGTATAGTACCTGACATTCGATACTAATTTGGAGGAACTTATATACGTCAGTGCTACCAACTTGATTCTAAGCCTGCTGAGAAGTCCAACTTTAAATACATGTAACTTCTATACTATCATTTGGATTTCAACCATAGCAGATATGACTATGCCGATTCTTAAGAGTAACCAGGGCAGCCAACTGTTAATAAATACTGTCTCTATTTTTGTTACCCTAATATCAATATATCAGAAAGTAGCAAGCCAATAGCTCTAAACTTTGCACACGTATAGTACCTGGCATTCTAGATTAATTTGGAGTAACTAATATACGTCAGTGCTGCCAACATGATTCTAAGCCTGCTGATAGGTCCAATTTTAAAATGCATGTAACTTCTATACTAATTAATGGATTTCATTCAAAATTGACACAATAATAAATCATATTATTTCAGATTATTTCTGACCAATACATGTATGTCATTGTTGCCAACATGATTTTACGCGCGCTGTTAGATTCAATGTTTAACTGCATGTAACGTCTATGCTATCCATTGGACTTCAACCAAATTTTGTATTCTGTACCTTAAGAGATGGAACTAAGAATATATTCAGTCACCAGGGCTGCCAACTGTAGTTCTCTATTAGGCTACATTAAGCCAGGTGTACAGTATTTCGAACTAATTAGACATTTCGATATTACCAACTTAATTTTGTCATTATTCTAGATAGATCCATATAGATTAATCATTGGCATGAATCTTAAATTTTAAGAAAAGTAGCCTCTTTAGTTCGTCACGAAACTTCTTGTTTTTAATATGTGGAATTTTTGGAAATGTTGGAAATGGATTTTTGGGCTAAAACATGTATTTTCACATTTTTGGATGATATTTGGGGAAGGAATGGTGGGATTTGATTGTGCGAGGTATGCATTTTTCAGCGTGTTGTCCTCTTTCCCATCATGTATGAAGATGGGTAAAATTTTTGAAAATGAGGGAAACGGATTTCGGGGTAAAACATGATGTTTTGAGTTTTTGTATATCTCGCGAACCAGCAATCGGATTTGGACATATAGGGTGTCCTAATACTCAGGATGAACCCCCTCCCCTATGAATGACCTATTTCCAACCCAAAATAAAAACTACCCTTACCTGGGGTGAAATAATGATTCCTTTGCATGCATGGGCACTTGGGGCTTTTGTATGATGACGGGCATTATGATTATTTATACAGTAGATGAGTTTTAAAAAAATAATTAAAGGACCCAAAACTGAAAGGTCATCCACTTTTTAATATCTCGCAAACCAATTATTCTAGGGACTTGTATGAGGCTTCGTAGGACTTGGGGTGACGCCCCCTCTTTTCCTATAGCACCCTAATGTAGCCAAAGGACCCAAAACTAAAGAGTCATCGGCTTTTTAAAATCTCGCTAACCAATCATGGGATTTGTACATATGAGGTGTCTTAGGACTCGTAGTGATGCCCGCTCTTTTCCCATAGCCTCTCTGATTTAATTAAAGGATCCAAAAACTAAAAGGTTATCTGATTTTTAGTATCTCGCTGCCCAATGATGGGATTTGTACATATGACGTGTCTTAGGACTCGTAGTGATGCCCTCTCTTTTCCTATAGCCTCTCTCATTTAACCAAAGAACCCAAAACTATAAGGTCATCTGCTTTTAATATCTCACTAATCAAGAATGTTAAAGACTTGTACGAGTGTTGTAAGACTCAGGATGGTCAACCCTTTCCCAAAGGCAATGAATTTACCCAAACAATAGTTGGATTTTCCCCCTTATTCTTTCCAGATTATCCCGACTAACGTAAGCCGAATATTGTCACGCGAGGACTGGCGTCATGGGCAAATCTGACCCGAGCGTGAATAATATAAAAACAACTTGATTGTTCAAAAAGCTACGGACATATTTCTTTTGCAGGGTGAAGTACAAGACTAGGAAGAAAGGTACAGTAAGCGACAGGAAATAAGGGCTGACCAAACAAAATATAGAGCATTCTTTAATCCTGGGGTCAAAAATACCAATGCGCCAGTCCTCGCTGATTAAAATTAAAATGCATATCCTTACAATAATTTGATTAAAATTGAAGTTCCAAATAAATAAATATATATTTTTTAACATTAGAAGATGTTGCTTCTAAACTGGAGTTGCGATGGATTGAGGTGAACTTGTAAACACCGATGCAGGGAAATAAGACTTCTAAAAACTTGTAAACACTGATACAGGGAATTGCGACATCTACCCTCGACATCCACCAAGGTCATAACCTCGATTGCCTGCCCACTCTCGCTGCATTTATTGGAATAACTTAAAAAAACATTTGTATATCCCGCAAGAACCCAACCATTCCGAATCCCAAAGCTTTGAAACATTGTTTATCCTGAAGTAGCACCAATAGATAGCGCACAGGTACTATGTTGGATCATTCTGTTATTTTGGTCGAATAACACACAATAGGCTGTTACAAGCGCTTTAAAATTAAAATGTATCGTATTATCGACTAGTTATTCTTCAAATTCGATGCGTATATAATGTCAACGAAAGACACATCAATTGAGTCCCAAATAGAACAGTTATGACATCTGGTGGAAAAGATATCCATTTACTGAACAAAGAGCTGGATTATAATTTCCGGTGAACTAATGTCATATGCATGCTTCCTCCATGACGTTCTGGTGTGTTTAAGTGAACAACAGCATTCACTAAAATTGTCGGCGAAATCTTACGAATGTGTAGAAATTGGAGTTGCGGATATTAAGGTACAGTGCTATTTCTTCTGCAATATTGCCCAGTTTGTTTATGCATTGTGACTACAATGGTTGATCCAATATAGGCTACATTGTCAACTTTCAAATCATGTAATTCATATCCGACATGTTGGATTTTGAGTGCATGTGAGAAGCTATCCTTACCTAATTGGACAATGAATGAAAACATTGATCTCTGATTGGTTGGAAAAACTGTGTTATAACTTAATGAAATGTAGTTCTTTAATGACCCCCATTTTGATGCAGTTTTCTGACATATAATATTTACATATCGGCATCATCGAACATAAACAATACAAACACTTATTGCCAGAGGCTAGACTCGAACCAGAACAGTTCCAGAGCCTCACACTGACATCCATTGCTTGTAAAGTAATATTGTTGGTACCACGCACAGTATGATCAAATATCTACGGAAAATTAATTTCTAATGGAGGAGCCATCACTGTTGTTTAGTACGCATTATATGTGCTTATTATACCATCCAATACACCCGCAGATGTTTCGTTGCGAAACTACAGAAGAAACGCAACTTAAGAGTTGAGAGGTCAGTTGTACCAACATCGGGGACAAGCTGCCACCAAGGTGATCGCAGTTCGAATCTCCCCCCACATTCCTGTGGTTAAGTTCCATTTTAGCGACACGAAGTATTGCTGTTGTTGTTGAATACGTCATGCCATCAAAGGCTTGATTTTAAATTGCTTTTGTCTTGAATAGAGAAACGTTGTTGTTTCATTTATGGACCTTGCAACATTGTGGTCATGTAACCCCGTGCACTTGGTGTGCGTGTGGAATCTGTCGAATAACCTGTGTCATTGAGATGGCTGTAATAGTGTGTGGATTTGTAATTGGGATTAGGAATCTGGTAGGAGGCTGCCGAGGTCTAATTTAACTACCATCCGGGTATTTGCTTGGAGCGGAAATTGGAAATCAAGGGAAACAACTTCTAGGTTGGCTGAGGTGGGAGTCAAGCCCTCGTCTTCTCAGTTTTGTCTCACGAGGATACGTGAATCCCGTTCCAACCCTCATATCAGAATTACATTTCTTACGAGGGTCATGATAAAAGTGAAGGCAACAAACAAACAAAGAGTGGGGATTTGGTACTCTCAGCCACGTGAAGCAAAATTCCAGCCTCAGGGGTTCTCCTTGGTGTTCTTCTTCAACTCAATTACAAATACGCACACTAATACAGTCACTACAATAACTAAGGTCATCACACAAGTTCTAACAGCACTCTGGTATACGGGGCTAATGACTACAATGCCAAGGCTACTAAATAAAACAACAACAATAACAATAAATTATTTATGATTTTGATGCTTAAATTCCTGGGAATTGTGAGGTTAATCTTCTGTGCTAAATACGTGTTCCCCCACTCCTTCCAAGTACAGTACTCATCAACACATTCACCCTCACCTTAGTAAATGGAAGTGACTGGACTGCGAAAGTGATGATTGCCGCGTGGGGTAGTATACCCTGGTAGAGGAAGATGGACCATGAAAGTGATGTATGTCGCGTGGGGTAGTATACCCTGGTAGAGGATGATGGACCATGAAAGTGATGTATGTCGCGTGGGGTAGTATACCCTGGTAGAGGATGATGGACCATGAAAGTGATGTATGTCGCGTGGGGTAGTATACCCTGGTAGAGGAAGATGGACCATGAAAGTGATGTATGTCGCGTGGAGTAGTATACCCTGGTAGAGGAAGATGGACCATGAAAGTGATGTCTGTCGCGTGGGGTAGTATACCCTGGTAGAGGAAGATGGACCATGAAAGTGATGTATGTCGCGTGGGGTAGAATACCCTGGTAGAGGCTGATGGACCGTGAAAGTGATGTATGTCGCGTGGGGTAGTATACCCTGGTAGAGGATGATGGACAGTGAAAGTGAAGTATGTCGCGCGGGGTAGTATACCCTGGTGGAGGAAGATGGACCATGAAAGTGATGTATGTCGCGTGGGGTAGTATACCCTGGTAGAGGATGATGGACCGTGAAATTGATGTATGTCGCGTGGGGTAGTATACCCTGGTAGAGGAAGATGGACCATGAAAGTGATGTATGTCGCGTGGAGTAGTATACCCTGGTAGAGGAAGATGGACCATGAAAGTGATGTCTGTCGCGTGGAGTAGTATACCCTGGTAGAGGAAGATGGACCATGAAAGTGATGTATGTCGCGTGGGGTAGTATACCCTGGTAGAGGATGATGGACCGTGAAAGAGATGTATGTCGCGTGGAGTAGTATACCCTGGTAGAGGAAGATGGACCATGAAAGTGATGTCTGTCGCGTGGAGTAGTATACCCTGGTAGAGGAAGATGGACCATGAAAGTGATGTATGTCGCGTGGGGTAGTATACCCTGGTAGAGGAAGATGGACAGTGAAAGTGATGTATGTCGCGTGGGGTAGTATACCCTGGTAGAGGATGATGGACCGTGAAAGTGATGTATGTCGCGTGGGGTAGTATACCCTGGTAGAGGATGATGGACAGTGAAAGTGATGTATGTCGCGTGGGGTAGTATACCCTGGTAGAGGATGATGGACAGTGAAAGTGAAGTATGTCGCGCGGGGTAGTATACCCTGGTGGAGGAAGATGGACCATGAAAGTGATGTATGTCGCGTGGGGTAGTATACCCTGGTAGAGGATGATGGACCGTGAAATTGATGTATGTCGCGTGGGGTAGTATACCCTGGTAGAGGAAGATGGACCATGAAAGTGATGTATGTCGCGTGGAGTAGTATACCCTGGTAGAGGAAGATGGACCATGAAAGTGATGTCTGTCGCGTGGAGTAGTATACCCTGGTAGAGGAAGATGGACCATGAAAGTGATGTATGTCGCGTGGGGTAGTATACCCTGGTAGAGGATGATGGACCGTGAAAGAGATGTATGTCGCGTGGAGTAGTATACCCTGGTAGAGGAAGATGGACCATGAAAGTGATGTATGTCGCGTGGGGTAGTATACCCTGGTAGAGGATGATGGACCGTGAAAGTGATGTATGTCGCGTGGGTTAGTATACCCTGGTAGAGGAAGATGGACCATGAAAGTGATGTATGTCACGTGGGGTAGTATACCCTGGTAGAGGAAGATGGACCATGAAAGTGATGTATATCGCGTGGAGTAGTATGCCCTGGTAGAGGAAGATGGACCGTGAAAGAGATGTATGTCGCGTGGGGTATTATACCCTTGTGGGGGATGCTGGAGAGTGATAGTGATGTGTGTCACGTGGGGTATTATACCCTGGTAGAGGATCATGGACCGTGAAAGTGATATATGTCGCGTGGGTGAGTATACCCTGGTAGAGGAAGATAGACCGTGAAAGTGATGTGTGTCGCGTGGGGTAGTATACCCTGGTAGAGGATGATGGACCATGAAAGTGATGTATGTCGCGTGGAGTAGTATACCCTGGTAGAGGAAGATGGAGCGTGAAAGTGATGTATATCGCGTGGAGTAGTATGCCCTGGTAGAGGAAGATGGACCGTGAAAGAGATGTATGTCGCGTGGGGTATTATACCCTTGTGGGGGATGCTGGAGAGTGATAGTGATGTGTTTCACGTGGGGTATTATACCCTGGTAGAGGATCATGGACCGTGAAAGTGATATATGTCGCGTGGGTTAGTATACCCTGGTAGAGGAAGATAGACCGTGAAAGTGATGTGTGTCGCGTGGGGTAGTATACCCTAGTAGAGGAAGATGGACCATGAAAGTGATGTATGTCGCGTTGAGGAGTATACCCTGGTAGAGGAAGATGGAGCGTGAAAGTGATGTATGTTGCGTGGGGTGTTGTGGCCTTGACCCGCGAGCCATGCCAGGCTCTCTTACATAAGGAAGCAGCATCGCCTCGGGTGGCGCGACCGACCTTGGCAGAGTCTTGAACTCGGTCCGGCCCAACCACTTTCCGGTCCGGTCCTACGCTTGGGATATTTAGGGATTAACATATGAGACTGCATTGTCATTTTGACAGGCAGAACTGATTGTAGAATGTGATTTCCACTTACGTTATTATCTTGGGTTATATAAATAAGCGATGTTCGGTTAATCCATTAATCTAATAATTTGAAATTAATCAAAAATTATTAGTCGATTATTCGACTAATCGTTCATTCGATCAATCGATTGACCGAATAATAGATTAGTCAGCTAATCAAAGAATCGATTAATTGACTTTTACACACGAGATAAGAAAAGAAGTTTAAGTGAGAGGTCATCGCTTAAGTTGATTTACGCTTATTTTCAGAATGAGGTATAGAAATTTATAAAAGTTACTTTTTTGCCTAAATATAGTCCACAAAGTGTCGTTCCTTGTATATGTTAACAATAACCAAATACGAGACAGTGACAGTGGAAGGAAAAACATCAATCAAATTGGGAAGGGTTTCGTAAAAAGAGAACGAAGAGTTTTCAGCAAAACTTTTAAGTATATATCTAGAATTGTAAAAGTTCTCTTCCCAGCAAATATGCTGAGAATATAAATATGTAAATAAATAAATAAATAAATAAATAAATAAATTAAAACAAGATGTTCAGTAAAGAACATATAGCCTACTTTCTCCTAAATGCATGGGTATTGTTATAACTCTTTGTCCTTTTCAAGGAGTATGATTGAATGTTGGTTGTAGTAGCTTGTTGAAATACAATGTGCTATAGGGATATTAAACATGAATATGAGGTGCCCTCTGCTAGTGCTACCTCTGTACCAAATTTCGTTCAATTCGGTTTCACCGTGTTTGAATTGATAGGGGGAATCGATTTGCACACATACTTGGCCACCACCTGCAAACTATTGGGATGATGTTCTTGCAGTTTGGTCAGAATATGTTTCCCACATAAAGATATGGTGTTGCAAAATTTGGTAGAGACTAGATTATTAGGTTGGTCGTAAATACATTTTAGCTTTTAACATTTGGGTGGCCGCGATTACGTTTCCGTCAAGATAGCGGTGATATAAAACATGACACTGAGGTGCCCTTTGTTAGTGCTACCTCTGTACCAAATTTCGTTCATTCGGTTCCACCGTGTTCGAATTAATAGGGGGAATCAATTTTGACATAAAGATGGCCGCCATCCGCAAACAATTAGGCTAATGACCTATTAGATTGGTCTGCAAAGCTTGGTAGAGATCGGATGGTTATGTTAGTCGTAATTTGATTTAAGCTTTAAACATTTGTGTGGCCGCCATTACGTTTCTGTCAATATGGCGGCGATATTAATCATGACACTGAGATGGCCTTTGCTAGTGCTATCTCTGTACCAAATTTCGTTCCATTCGGTTGCACCGTGTTCGAATTAATAGGGGAATCGATTTTCACACAAAGATGGCCGCCATCCGCAAACTATTACGCTGATGACCTATTAGATTGGTCAAAGGATGCTCCCTCCATAAAGGTATGTAGTTGCAAAATTTGGTAGAGATCGGATGATTAGGTTAATCGTAATTTGATTTAAGCTTTAAACATTTGTGTGGCCGCCATTACGTTTCCGTCAAGATGGCGGCGATATAAACCATGACACTGAGGTGCCTTTTGTTAGTACTGCCTCTGTACCAAATTTTGTTCCATTCGGTTCCACCGTATTCGAATTAATAGGAGGAATCAATTTTGACATAAGGATGGCCGCCATCCGCAAACTATTAGGCGAATGACCTATTAGATTGGTCAAAGGATGCTCCCTCCATAAAGGTATGTTGTTGCAAAGTTTGGTAGAGATCGGATGGTTATGTTAGTCGTAATTTGATTTAAGCTTTAAACATTTGTGTGGCCGCCATTACGTTTCCGTCAAGATGGCGGCGATATAAAACATGACACAGAGGTGCCTTTTGTTAGTACTACCTCTGTACCAAATTTCGTTCCATTCGGTTGCACCGTGTTCGAATTAATAGGGGGAATCGATTTTCACACAAAGATGGCCGCCATCTGCAAACTATTAGGCTGATGACCTATTAGTTTGGTCAACAGATGCTCCCCCCATGAAGGTATGTTGTTGCAAAATTTGGTAGAGATCGGATGATTAGGTTAGTCGTAATTTGATTTAAGCTTTGAACATTTGTGTGGCCGCCATTACGTTTCCGTCAAGATGGCGGCGATATAAAACATGACACTGAGGTGTCCTTTGCTAGTGCTACCTTTGTACCACATTTCGTTCAATTCGCATTCACCGTCTTCGAAATGATAGGGGGGGACAGACATTCAGAGTACACACACTCACACACACACAGACACACACACACACACACACACACACAGACTCACACACACACATACACACACACACACACAGACTCACACACACACATACACACACTCAGACAGACACACTTTTTTCGCCCTGTGTTGATCTCATAAGTCTACTTTCATTTTTTGCAAAAATCGAAAGTAGGCTAAAAATAGTCGCCTCCGTGGTGAAGTGGTGAGCGTGCTTAGCTGCCACCCCAGAGGCCCGAGGTTCGATCCCCGGCTCTGCCACGAAATTTGAAAAGTGGTATAAGAACTGGAACGGGGTCTACTCAGCCTCGGGTGGTCCAAATAAGTAGAGGGGATTCGATTCCCACCTCAGGCATCCTCGAAGTGGTTTACTGTGGTTTCCTCACTTCGTTTCCAGGCAAATGCCGGGATGGTGCCTAACGTAAGGCCACGGCTGCCTCCCTTTCCTACCCAACCCTCATAGGGCCCCTGTTCATTTTGCAGGTGAGGCCGCCTGGGCGAGATGCTCGTCCCACCTTCCCAGTTGTATTCCCCGACCCGAAGTTTCAAGGTCCAGGACACTACCCTGGAAGCAGTAAAGGTGGTAGTTAGTTAGTTATTGAGGTTTCAAGGGGTGGAACTACGAGGTCATCTGCCCCAGCAGTAAAGGTGGGATCCCTCGCTGAGTCCGAGGGAAAAGCCATCCCTGGAGTGCAAAACGACTAAATAAAAGAAGATAAATATATTTAATAAATAAATAAATATATATATAAATCATTCAATCATCATTGACTCTTACATGCATGTTGTGGAAGTTCGCCAGAGGGAGCCGCAACCTGCTGTACAGCTAAGGCAGAAAAGTTGCCGTCATAGTTTCATCATTATAGCTATGAGACACGAGCGGCTTCGGGTAGCGTATTTGGTAGCATGCTGAGCTCCTATGCCAAAGATCGCGGGTTCAAACCCGGCCGAAGTCATCGGATTTATTAAGAGCGTTGAAATCCCTCGGATGCTTTCTTTCGGAAGGGATGTAAATCCGGTGGGCCCATGTCATAGATTTATGGCATGAAAGTGATCCTTCCACTAACTACACTTGTGGTCAGTTTGATACCGCTATATTAGTTCCAAAGTTCACCACCAGTTGCTTGCTGCAATGGCATCTAGTAGCCAAGTCTGGAGCTAGGTGTAACAAAAGTAGGAGCTACTTGGAAAATTGATCGTATTCAGTCCTTCAACCAGAATCACACTAATACAGCCATCACAATTAACACTGGTTATCAGACAAATTCTAGACACGCCCAAAGTACACGGGGCTACATGACCGCGTTGTCGCAGCCCCTAAACTGAGGAACCAACCGTTGAGTCACGCTCCAAAACCTCAATGCGGAGCTCCAGCGTGTCCGGAAAACTGTGGTTTGAATCCCCGTCTGACAATGGCCACTCTGTGGGTGGATATTCCCCGGTTTTCTTTCGCAAGTCCTCGATACCTTATCGCAAGTGTCCTTGCACGTACTCCATGCGTCCACCCAAATACACTACTACAGTCATCACTAGGGCTCGGATGTTGATGCCGTCAAAAAGTTTAAAAAATGCACTTAAAATTTTCAAACATGACTGTAATAAATGACATAAAAAATCGAAAAATGCACTATAAAATGGAGAAAATAATCTTATAATAATAAATTCACCAATATTTCAAAACTGACATCTGAAGCTCAAACTGAAAAGTCAATCAAAATAGATTTCTAACACTTAACAAAAAGTTTATGTTCATAGCTACTAGCTTCTTCTTAACTCTGAGAGACGTAACTCCCTCATATAAAGCTGTGACATGACTAAATTGAAAGAAAAAAAAGACAACCTTAAATGGCCGATTTCTCTAAAATATGACCAAAAAATCTACCAAACTTAAAAAAATGCTCTTAAAATGGAAAAACAGCAAAAAATGCAAAAAGATGCAAAATAAAAATGACATATTTGAAGACGGGGTGGCCCGTCCGGAGTTTCTATGTACTGAACCCGAGGGGGTCATGCTGACTGGTATCGAACGTGGATCTCAGAGATTGTGATCTCAGAATGAAGGTTCCACCAGGGAATGAACCCGAGATCTGTTGAGGGTGTTTCGTTGTAAGAACCCCTAGAAGAAATTATATATTTAATCACTGGTGTGATACCAGTTGTTACTGACATTATTTAGTGAAATAATGCAGGAAAATAGTGGAAGATAGCATTATTTGGTGTACATGAAGTAGGCTATGCTGGACTTGAAACACAGGAGTTTCAGAGTTTGACGTTTTGCAAATAGCCCCAGAATTGTGGGAGGAGACCCTTGGCGCCATGTCAATCTTGTTAACCCAGTTAAGTCGTCTGCAAGGGGTCGGGAGGTTGAATAATGACCAGGTTCTTTCCCGTTTGAGAATAGATTTGAGAATGGAATGGGAAGATCCCACGGAAAATCATTGATTACTCATGATTGGAGCAATGCAATGACATGAGAGTTGCACACAGGTGAATCTTTAGCCAGGAGGCTAATTTTAGAGCCATTAAATGGCGAAATCAAGGCATGTTTAATGCAGTGCGTAATGTTACAGGACTATGGATGTTCGCGGCTGGATTTGAGGATGTTGCCAGGGATTCCCACAGAAACAGCGTCCCCACGCCATGGATAAGACAATTAATATAAATTAAGTGGCCGATCGATCCGCGAACACACATACATTTTTGTGACCAGCGAAGAGAAAGGAACAATATGGATATTATTCCAAGTCCAGAATCATCCTAAGAGAGGAGCTGATTTATCGCGGGAATTCTTGCCCTACTTTTTGTGTGAAACAGATATAAGAGGGTGGGCCCAGTCGAAGCGGACAGTTTTTAGACAGTTTTGGACCCAGTCAGAGGGAGAGTTGAAACAGTCGCAGTTTGACACAGTTGAAAAGGACACGGAGCGCCCAGGCGCGCACACAAAGACTTCAACATTTCACTGGTAATCAGCATGTTAGCTGTGCAACGTAACACACCTGTGAGAATATATTCATGCATGGTCATGAACTAAGAATGAAGTCGGTAATCAACAAACTTGATTATGCGAAATGCATATTACCGAAGTTAGGAGAGGATGCTTGGACTTCAAGTTGGGAAGCCGTGCAGTAAGACTGTTATATAATGTTTATTAAGTGCCGTGTGATATACCAGGCAGGACTGTGAAAAGTAATAATTCATGTAAATACAATGTACAATGTTGAGCGCAGTAAAGTATAGTGATTGGTTATACATATCTGGAGTATACCAGTAAGTAGCGTTCATGACGATATGTAAGCATATCGCTGCAATAATAGGAAGGTTATCAAGAGATGATCGAGAGACTGTTGGTGAATCCGTGAGCAGATGTTCGAGAGGTTCAATCAGGAGGGGTAGGACCGAAGAAAGGGCCGTTCACACCTGCCCTTTCGATACATGCTAGGGAATGTCAACCTATTAGGAATATAAAGTGTAACGTGTGTTTGTGCAGCGATGTTATGTAAAATATCTCTTAAAGTAATAATATAACCAGTGTTATATAGTGTTATGTGTTTTGGAACCATTAGCTTCATTATAAAAATGGAAAAGTGTCATGTGTTTGGAAGCATTAGCTTCATTATAAAAATGGGAAAGTGTCGTGTGTTTATGAATCAGATGTCATATAAGATGTTTATTAGCAAGATGGCAATGTGTCACTAAGTAAGCCGATGGCAGGTGACACTGGAATATGGTGGTTGGAGCCACCTGGATAATCCGACGTAAGTACCCCACAAATCATGTTGTTATAGAAGGATAGCCACTGCATGTAATGTGATTTCGGAAGTATAAAATATGCCAGTAAGAATTAATATTAGGAGGCATACCCTCATATGTTTATTGTTTGATTTCAGTAAAGTTAAGATGTTGAATACATCAGAGAGTGGATTAATCGTTACCACTATTAATGCTACTAATAAAATGGCAATTCAGTTATGTGAAACTTAACGTGACGAACGCGAATGTTCGATCATTGAAGCAGTTACGTTGTGTCGGAAGAATAATGTATGTCAGTAATAATAATAATAATAATTATAATAATGATAAACGGTATAATTGAATACATCAGGATGAAAGGTTTTAAGCAAGAAATATTTACACTAATTGGATTATTTATCTAGCCAAGCAGTAGATTACATTAAGGGAAGAGAAAAGAGTTAATATGAAATATATTGTATTAATGGGAATATAATTATGCAAGGGAATGTAGGAGCTTGACAGTGAATTGAATTTGTGGCTTGTGTAAGCTTGTAGAGTAACAGTTAGAGTTCTCTTTATTATAGGACGAGATCGTAGACAGGCAGGGGCCAGGTAATCTAATCGACGTGTGAAATCTCGTACAGCATGGGCGTACAGAGATATTATTTTATGCCGGAGCGTATTTAGTGTGTACCCTATCTCCGATGTTGGATATGAAATGTTCCGGGATCGAATCCTGTGGTAAGTGCGGGGAGAACATTGGACACCTCGACACTATACCTGATTGCCCGAGAACTTGTTATGGAATGATTCGGCTTGTGAAGCGAATTCATTGGCGGCAGCTGTTGACTGACCGTAATATTTTATTTAAGATACCGGCTAACCACTAGACCTGTGCTCTATGAATCTCGTGCCTTCATATTGTGGTACGGACCTGTTGAGGCCGTTATTAATGTCCTAAGGCTAGGATTAAATATGCAAGCTCACCCAGAACCATTGCATAATATTCAGTTCAGATCATATGGGATCACGTGGATCATTGTGACCACAATTTTGTATTCAAAGTCGTAATACTGCTTGGGAGGTAAAGTCCAGGAAAGGGGAGACAAGGGACGATTTACAGCCGTGAACGACCCTACTCTGTTCCATTGTATGCAGGCAGCTCAAAGGGGCTGGGGTTGCTAAACAAACTGTGAAGGTTCGCGTTTTGAGCGGACAGATTTAAGACCTTGCTTGTATTGAAAGGAAGAATTGTTATTATGTGTAATGGATGTGTGTGGTTTAAAAACACATTACTAATCATAGATTACCCTGATGATATAAAAATTTAGCAATCTAACGAATGGTTAGAAGTTGTATTTGTTACTGTCACTGACACCTAGTTGATGAAGTTGGTTACTCGATGCCACAGGCTACGCTCGCAAGGGTAGCGTAATAGTATACTATCCGACACAACGATAACAGAAGTTATTTAGTGAAATCACAATGACATGCAGTGTAACTATAAAAAGAGGGGAGTGGAGGGGTAGACTTACGTAATTGTGGTATTGCAAGTAGATCGTAGTGCAAGCCATGAGTTGGCTAATGCATGAAAGCATTTGGTGGGAGAGAGAGATGTAACACAGATAGTACACTTGATGTAAATTAAGATGTATTGTAGGATACAAGTAACTTTGTGAATATAAAGGAGTCACATTAGGTGACATGAATGTAATAGTTCAGTTTTTGTGAAACATTACATGTGCATCAGTGCACTTGAGTAAAGTTTAAAGTCCACATACTGGTAAAAGATTGAATAGTGATATGGATTTAATTTGTTCAACTATGTGAATAATTAGTGGATTGTGGGAGTAACTTTGTTTGTTTGTGTATTGTTTGTGGGATTTGTGTTCTCATTATTTTGTTTGAAGCCATGAGTTTTACTGAATTAAAGTTTTTAGAGTAGAGTTGTGCCTTATCATTGTAGAGTTGATACCTTTTAGCCTCAAATCCAAAATATGCAACTGCTCAATGGGGGAGCGGTACACGCCTGAGTCCTGACGCTAGCAGAAGCATATTTTCCATCGAGATTACTCACATAACAATAGCACAGGCTACCAGACAAAAATAATACAAATAAAAGTACCGGGTCTCGTAATTGAATGAACAAACAGCAAACAACAATAACGAAGATGGTTTATTTTAGAGGCCTTGGAATTATTATTATTATTGTACAGGATTGTCTCTCCACGCATGGCAATGACCAATCATAAGGAAGAAAATATAAGGGAGTCCATACTAATCTGAGATTTGGTGAGCGTTTTTAGTATATCTATGACTCCCGTCATAATCTCCATTTTGGCCCGTATTGAAATCTACAATTAATGATTATGGTTTCCCCACTTTTCAATACAACTTTAGTTGTAAACAGCATATCAGATCCGCTTCGCGAGCTGCGATAGGTAGGTACAGTACAATAGAAAAGTTTAACAAACAGCTCACACAACGAAGCACATACAAGTTGAACAAGTTGAACTTAAGTATCAAGCAGTGAACCAAATGGGTAAAATACAACACAAAAACAACAATTTAAAACACGCAATTATTGGAAATTTGTAATCTTCTAAACACGAGATTCTGGGAAACATGAAGTAGCAGTTATCAGAAGAAGCTACTCATCATTTTTTTAAAGACAAAGGAATATTATTCCGGATTTTTAGTAAGGAACTGCATTTTTAGGAATTTTATATCTGACGTTAGTCAAGCGTAAATCCGGAGTTTTATGTATGTAAAAAGGATTTTAGCTAGTGTTAAAAGATGTGTTAAATGTGTATGAAATATTTTAGTAAACTAAGAATGACTGATGAAGGCATAACAATGCCGAAATTGTATCGTGTAATTTAGAGTAAAAAACCAAAACTAAAGTTGTATTGAAAAGTGGAAACCATAATCAGTAATTGAGCGTCTTTAGCCTACTTTCCTTACGAAAAAGAGTATAAAAGCGGATTTTGAGATCAATCACTGGGCAAGGTACCTGTCTCTGTGTCCATCTCCTAGCGTAGTGACTAGCATTCTTGGCTATCACTGCGGAGGTCCAAGTTCGATTTCTGTCTCTTCTAAGACACTTAATACTGGTCTCAGGGCTTTCACAGGGTTCACGAAGACTCGTAACGTATAACTGAGAAAGGTGAGTTCTATTCTCAGTTCAGCCATTCAGAACACGGTTTTGCGTTGTTTTCTATTTATACTCCATGTGAATGCCGGGATGGTACCTAACTTAAGGCCAGGGCCACATCTTAGTACACTCACTAGTTCAGCTATCACAATGACACAATCCACACACTGATAAGTACTTGGTTGTTGTTGTTGTTGTTGATGATGATTCTTTAGGGGCTTTATGACATCGTGGTCATGTAGCCCCATGTACATGGGTGTGTAGAATTTGTCTGATAACGTGTGTCACTGTAATGTCTGTACTAATTTTTAATTCAGGTACGATTTGGGTAGGAAACGGCAGTGGACTTAAGTTATGTACCATCCCGACATATGTTTGAAATAGCTTATAAGTGATAAATCACGTAAATCCACTTTCAGGATGGCTGAGGTAGGAATCGAAACCGTCTCTTCTTAGTTTTGCCTCACGAGGCTGAGTGTACTCGGTTACAGCCCTCAGACCAAAATTGTATTTCTTGTCAGAGCCGGAAATCGAACCCGGGCCTCCGTTGTGACAGCCAAGAATGCGCAACGAGACGGACAGGATAAGGATAGAGGGGCTGTGTATTGTTGGGTACTATTGTAGAAGGAGTCACTCTCCAATCCATTTTAGATGGTAGGTTCCTCAGTTTAGGGGCTGCAACAACGTGGTCATGTAGACCCGTATACTTTCGGTGTGTGTAGAATCTGTCTGATAACCGGTGCTAATTGTGATGACTGTATTAGTGTGTGTTATCTATTTTTAATTCAAGTAAGGACTGCAGACATTCAATTTTCAAGTATTTCCTACATTTGATACCAAACGCCACCGTCAACGACAACTAGTTCTGAACTTGGTTACTAGATACCACAGCAGTCGGCTCCTGGTGACGAACGTTGGAACCTAAGAGCGTTAGTCAAATCTAACCTATAATGTAGCTTCACACAAGTGTAATTAGTGGAAGATTCTTTTACATGCCATAAATCTATGACATGGGACACCGGCTTTACTTCCCCTCTGAAGGAAGGCATACTGAGGGATTTTTAACGCTCCATTTTAGATGTTGTTGTTAATTCTTTTTAGGGGCTTGAGATATTTTGGTCATCAGGTCCATGTGCTTGGGCGTGTGTTCATTTTGTCTGATAACCTGTGTTTCTGTAGTGACTGTAATAGTGTGTGTAATTGTATTTATTAGGGTAGGTGCCCCGGAACTTCAAATTTCCCCCCGAGTGAGTGCAGATAAACCTGCGGAACAGAACACAGAGTCTAGCCACGTTCAGCGCCGAGATTCGAACCTCGATCTCTGAACTTGCGGCAACTTTCCAACGCTCCCATGTTGAGGGATTTAACGTATTCTCAGACGATAAATCGAGCGAAGCCAGTCTCTCTTCTCCTCAGGTGAAGGAGAAATGAACAGAATATGTGGATTCAGACTATAAATGGAGCTTACAATTATGAACGACATTAATGCTAACCCCTTTGAATAACCTCTCACTTAATGGGTAGGCGATGATGTCTTGCCTATTGGACGTGAAGGAACCCTGGCTGGGGGCTCGAACTGTGTCACAACGCCCACGACTCCTCACGACTCATAGCATCGTGGCTACCACGTCCTCGTTCACTTATTAAACCACTAGCTTGACCATAAGCCACACACTCACTGCACTGGACTGTGAAGTGAGGGGCTGTAGCGATCCTGGAGATCAAATCCCGAGTGTGGTTTATTCCGGCGAGCCGAGGGGCACATTCTTGCGAGGATATAATCCGCTTCCTCCTACTCCTGCGTTTGCTTGGCACGACCTTCGGAGACCTCAGTAAGACAAACTAATAAAATCTCTATTTGTACACTGGTTGGTTGGTTCTTTAGTTTAGGGGCTGCGACAACGTGGTCATGTAGCCCCGTGTACTTTGGGTGTGTGTAGAATCTGTCTGATAACCGGTGTTAATTGTGATGACTGTATTCGTGTGTGTATCTGTTTTAATTCAAGTAAGGACTGCAGACATTCAATTTTTCCAAGTAGTTCCCACTTTTGCCGCCAAACGCAACCGTCAACAACCAACTAGTTCAGAACTTAGTTACCAGATGCCACCGCAGTCGGCTCCTGACGACGAACGTAGGAACCTAAGAACGTTAGTCAAATGTTTAACCTATATATAATTTAGCTTCACTCAGGTGTAATTAGTGGAAGGTTCTTTAACATGCCATAAATCTATGCCCGGCTTTACTTCCTCTCCGAAGGCATACTGTGGGATTTTTAACGTTCTTAAAAAGTCCGATGACTTCGGCCGGGTTTGAACCAGTGATCTTGGGCATAGAAGCTCAGCATGCTATCAACTACGCCACCGAAGCCGCTTATTTGTACACTGTTTTTGACAATATCACATAGTACAGATGGCTTTGAAGCCATTTTTCAGTGTTGCCAAATTAACAATTAATATTGTAGCTTTTCAGTCGATCAACACAAAATAATTCCAATTATTGGAATATATGAAAAATAACCTGAAATAAATTACATGTGATTGAGATTTATAAATATTGTTACGGACTCTTGAAGAAGAAGAAACTAAGGGATGCCATGTTCCGCTCGTCAAACGACCATCATCAGATACAAATATGCAAGACAAATAGCTCTAGAAAACACTACAAAACCTACAGTGACACCCACAGACAGTTTCTGCCCTCCTAAAACAAAAAAAAGACACGGATAGTAAGTCTAAAAGACTGGACTTTATATCATTTTAAATGCTAGCAGCCGAGTACCAAGAAGGCAGTGCACGAACAGAGTTTCAAGACTCTATTTTGTTTCTTCACTGCCTACTTGATTGTTCTCGCACTGCCTTCTTGAAACTCTGTTCTCGCACTGCCTTCTTGGAACTCGGCTGCTACATCGTACTATGACGTCACACACCTTAGTGCATTCTCGGTACATTTCGTCCCGTCACCGTAACGTAACGTGAGGCCCCAGATAAAGTCGGCATAATCTTTTAAAATTATAAAAGAACTACGGTATTTATTTTAATGTTGCAAAATTAAAAAAGACTATCCCATCAACAAAACAGTCTTCCTTCCCCAAACTAATCTATGAAGGTGTAGCTACTATTGCTGTGATGCACTTAAGCAGTAAGCCCTAAACTACTATAGAATTGCAATACGCGGAAATGACCAACAAGTGCTCTGTTGTGATGATTAAAAGCTATAACTACAACATAATATTGTTTATGTTCGACCCTAACTATTATGTGTCAGAAAACTGTATTATAATGAGGCTCATTATAACACTATTTTTCATTATGAAACAGTTTCTCCCACCAATCAGAGCTCAAGAAACATTTGTGTGACCAATTAGATAAGGATACCTTCGCGCATGCGCTCAAAATCCAACATGTCTATACAAATTACCGAAAGTGCACCGTCCATATGTTCGCATAAATAAACTTGTGAATATGAGACAAGAAATAGCACTGTACCTTAATATCTTCAAATCCAATTTCTACACAGCGCGTTGTATTGAAACGACTTCGGTGACAGCTTTACTGAATACACAATCTGAACATATGGCATTGAAGCACACAGAGCGCATGCGTCGGTTGTCCAGAGAGCTTGGAAAACAGAGATATACTACTCACCGCAGCACCCAATCACAACATTCTAGTGACTGAACAGATATTTATGAATATTTATGTTAAAACTTATAATAAAGTTATAATTATCGTCGAACATAAACAGTCGTATGCAACTCGCCGATAATGGAAATTAAGACACTCGTATGGAAATTATAAAACTCGCATACGATCGTTTTATAAAAATACTCGTGTCTTAATTATAGCCATTATAGGCTCGTTGCATAATGTACTATTATGTTCGACCCTGACTATTATACAGTATGTCAGAAAACTGTACTGTAATGAGGCTCATTATAACACTATTTTTCATTATGAAACAGTTTCTCCCACCAATCAGAGCTCAAGAAACAGTTGTTTGGCCAATTAGATAATTCGATGCGCTGAGTTCCACGGCCTTCTAATTTAAATTTCACTGCCTGGCCTAGTGTCACAGTGGGGTAATCGAGGAGGCCATGGTCAAATACAAGGTATTCTGTGCGTCCTATGCGCTCTGTTCAGTACATAAAACTGCCGAAATATCGACAGATATTTATAAATATTTATGTTCGAACATAAAATAGTTATAATAATTATCGTCGAACATAAACATTCGTATGCAACTCGCCTATAATGGTAATTAAGGCACTCGTATGGAAATTATAAAACTCACATACGCTCGTTTTATAAACATACTCGTGTCTTAATTATTGCCATTATAGGCTCGTTGCATAATGTACTATTATGTCAGAAAACTGTACTATAATGAGGCAAACTATAACACTATTTTTCATTATGAAAAATCAGAGCTCAATAAACAGTTGTTTGACCAATTAGATAATTAGATACGCTGAGTTCCACGGCATTCTAATTTACATTTCACTGCCTGGCCTAGTGTCATAGTAGGGTAATCCAGGATGCCATGGTCAAATACAAGGCATTCTCTGCGTCTCATGCGCTCTGTTCAAATCTCGCATACGCTCGTTTTATAAACATACTCATGTCTTAATTATTGCCATTATAGGCTCGATGCATAATGTACTATTGTCTACTATTAATGTGTTCATAGATCTACTGTTGATACTTATTTGAAGTTGTTGAACGTCTACATGCTGCTCAGATAACCTGTTTTGGTGTAGGATTCAATAATTTTACACCCTCTGTCTGAAAAGTTCGGTGAATGGGCTATATTACGAACGGATTGTTGGCGTTCCTGAAACAGCAGTTACTGTCCTTCGAAGTAATCCCCGTGGATGGTTGTGCACTTCTGAGAACCACTGAACAAGTCCTGGAAACTCCTGGCATAGTCTTCTTTAGGAATAGCCTTCAGTTCGGATCGTCAAAACTCGAAATTGAAAGCAAGAGAGAAGCGTGAATGTATGCAACCTGCCTTGCACACCTGATAGACGGGCGGCAGTGAGAAGGGTGTATTTATGCAACCTAACGTGCAAACCTGTTCGACGTGTGGCAGTGAGAAGGGTGAATGTTCCGTGGAATGGAATGGTCCTGAAAACCATCGTCACGGTTGACGAGACCTGATGCCTGAGGTACGACCTCGAAAACAAGCGTCAAAGTATGGAGTATCGGGGTCCAGGATCGCCGAAAAGCCCTGAAGGGCCATATGTTTTCGGGCATTTTGGACATCCAACGTAATGTGACGACCCAACTGAAGGCTATCCCTCAGAAAGACTATGCCAGCACTTGTACAGCCGTTCTAAGAAGTGCGTAACCATCCACGCGATTACCTCGAAGGATAGTAACGGCTGTTTCAGGTAAGCCAACAATCCGTTCGTAATATAGCCCGTTCACAGAACTTTACAGACAGAGGGTGTAATATCACTTAGTGAAAATTTTCTCTGAACCACTCATGTACTTACGGGCAACGTTTTTATTTGATCTCGGCTAACTCACCATCTACGGCCAATTCGTTTGTTGTTCAATGAGAGGCTAATGGACCTTCCTAAAATATACAGTACTGTAGTTTACGAGAGAAGCATGCACGTAGTATCTTACGGAAACCTTCGGATTAACCTGATAACAATCGGTGGTGAATTTTTTAGTGTGATTGTGTCTGTAGGAAGTGGGTAGGGGGAGCAGTAGATGAACCCTTATCATTGTGTCCAATAATAATGTTTCATATTATTTAAAAAAAACCGCTGGAAATACTAAATACATGATATGCTGGATATTTGAGTAAAATTGATGTAGCAAGCAATCTGGACTTGGTAAGACGGGCTACGTGCTGGCTGGAAACTACCGACAGTTTCACAACCAATGCTATTCTTATTCTTCTGAGAAAATCAGGTATGACGCTGTGGCGTACGTGACGATCGACAGGCCAAAATGATGGGTCCAAGGCAAGGAGTGAGAGAGAGGACAAGTGTCGTGACGTCAATATAAGGGCGGGATTTGTAAGGTCAGAACTCCGACGCCAACTTATCTGACCAATAAGAAAACAGGACGCCAGAACATAGCATCAGTGTGTTTTGCGCGCCAATTGGACATAAAAAGATCTAGCGATCGGTTTGCGTGTTCGGCGGCAGATTCGCGACCTGTGAGAAATTACAAGATTTTTGAGAGGTCACACATAATTATAGGCCCATTATTTAAAATATTGAGGAGCTGTTTTCTCCCACCATTGGAACTTTAGGCTTTCTGTATATATACAAATGTCTGAGATGAACCGGGGCACTCCTAATTATTCTTCGATAGTCAATTTAAGACGTCCTTAAGACGGTATGGTTTGAAAATTCTAGTTGTGTGTCGACAACGAAGTTATACATTTCATAAATTGTGAGATGGCAATTAGCCATAGAATAGGGAAAGTCTACGATTCTGCATAGGACAATATGAGGAAATAAAATACTCATAAAGCAGATAGAACAGTTTTAAAACTTTAATTTAATTGTGTTTTTAACAGCAGCAAGATGACGACCATGGAAAGAAGACAACAAGTTTCATCCTCCATTACCATCAGTGTTATGGGCTAACGGCCTAATGGTGGGAAATGACGAGGCGGAAGGCCTCTGGAAAGCGGTTTAAGTGATGAGTATTAAAAAATTGATTTATTGACTTTGGACGAGGGGAATCGCGAGAGATGTGTGGAACTTTGTACAGATTTTATTTGTGTGGTTTAATTTAAATTTTAGGGTTTGATTTCTTAACTGACATGCGTGTAGTAATTTTTGGCATTGCGTGACAATTATGTTGTACAGTAAAATTTTGTAACTTAAATGTTGTCCTTATGTATACGTAATTCTTATAGCGAAATGGCCGCATATGATTAACGTATCAATAAAAAAGTGTAGCCATGAATGAGAACCTAGGAACGACAATGATAAATGGACTGAATTAATGATGTGTAAAACTAAAGCTAGACGTGGGGGGAAAATTAGTGTTTTAGTTGCTTTAATAACTCGGGCTAATTCTGATTCCAGTTATTAATTCTTTATTGTCATTTGGACATGTTGTGTGTCATTTATCTGAGGGGTGTGCTGGTACATGCTGCGACGAGATCTTCGAGAAAGTGCCACGTGTTTTTGGGTGTAAGTGATGATGAGGAAAGGTAAAGCCTGTCCTTGACTGCGACATCATTCCGGCAAATTAGTTACCCTTGGGGGTAAGTTTGACCTGGAGATGTGTTCTTAAAAATCCCTGAGAGGATGTTTTGAGATAATGTGATATTTTGTTTGTACGCGTTTAACAGGTGGCGATTAGCAAAGGTTGCTGGACGCTGGCTATGGGCCAGAATCTATATTTAGCGTGGCACTAATTACTATGTTGGGGGAAGAAATCAGCCACTTACTCAGAGATGCGATAACAAACCCGGCTGTCTCCAGCTCGGTTATGACACGTAATGTTTGCTTTAAAGCCTAATGAGTTATGGTTATTTTATTTGGTTTAATTTGGGGAGTTGCCATGTTGTCGATCCAAGGTTTCTTTTATCATGACTATGACTTATTTGTTCATTGTTTTAAAACGCCAAATTTTCTGGCGTGAAAATTAAAATATGTATTTTGTTGTTGTTGGCTCTTATTTTCAAGGCCATTGTATTCATTATAAATATAATTTGGCAACCGGCCAAACTTGTTCATGTCATGTTATGCTTTCCGAGTGTTTGTGGTATAAGACGGTAATTCCACAGCCCTTATTTTAAATAATACACACGTGTATTTGGTTGTGGTAATCTAAGGTTAGAGCATGTCAGTAGTGTATATAAATATGTAATTGTTGTTCCCACATTTCCGTAATTCGTCCTTCGCAGTACGGAGTTCGTTCCCGAACTGACTGTTTTGGTCGAAAACGAGCGCCCGTCAAAGTGCTCATTACTTAAACTAGTCTTAAAACGCGTGTCGCTCATAAATATTAAATTCTTGTACTATTTTATTTGTTTGTTATTTTTGGATCTTGCGATCCGTTTTCCTTTTGTTACTTTGAATTAAGTGACATTGCAGTCACAACGCTTGTTTGACAGCTGTCATGCCGTGTTATCATGGTACGTCAGGCTGGTCAGTGTCAGATCTGTTCACGTGCGAGTGAACAATATAAGGGTGGTTTATTGTTAAGTGTTTTATGTTTGATTCAGTTATTAAATTTCATTTGTTAGTAGATCCTGTTGTTTTCTTGGCTTTGTAATAATTAGTTAACCTTATGAACCCTGGAAGTTATGTTGATAGCATAAATCTCTAAATCACATTCACAAGAATCCATTACGACCCCGAAATTTTGAATCTTGTCTACATGCTATTTTCCAAGGGTATATAAGAGTTACTTTGGCTTCCGAACGTGTGGCATTTGTGTTTTAGAGTAATGAAAATAGATCACCGGCATGTGATAAGTTTATTAACGTAAGTTAGGCGAAGATAGTACCGCCAAATGTTTGAAAATATAAAGTCATTGAGTTTGCAATAAAGTAAATGTGGAACAAATTAAGTGTTTGAACTTTGATTAAAATTAGAACAAACTGTTCCAGGCGCCCAATAAAATTAAATTAGCTTTGTATAGAAAAGCCAAACTCAAAGAATTATTTGACAGGAAGGTTATACCTTAAAAACTAATTAATACTCTATTAATTGGTTAAAATTTGTAAGTGAAGTCAGGTCAGGAAGATTATAACTGAAACAAAGGGTTAAAAATTAAATGGAATAATAAGTAAATTATACTCAGTGATGCTATAGTTTGTGGGAGTAATTTAAAGTAAATGAACTGAGTATGTAAAGGGTTAATGTGTGTATATTTAATATATGTGAGCGCGCGTATCCGGGGCTCCGCCCTTATGTCATTTCCCTATGTCTCAAATATATTATATTTGTGATGGCAACTCTGGGAGAAATCCGCGAAGTGATTGAATTAGCATCCGCTCGTACGCGAGAACAACTTAGTGAGATGAGAAAAGACATAACCAATGAAATACAGACACAGTTAGCGGCAAATAGTGAAGAAATGCAGACACAGTTAGCTGCAAATAGTGAAGAAACGCAGACACAGTTAGCGGCTATAAATAAACAATCGGCAGAGATGCAGACACAGTTAGCGGCAAATAGTATAGAAATGCAGACACAGTTGGCGGCAAATAATGTAGAAATGCAGACACAGTTAGCGGCAAATAATGTAGAAATACAGACACAGTTAAACACAAAACTATCTGAAGTTAACGAGAATATAAATCAGAAAATCGCTACACAAAACATTCTGGTTAGTGAACAACTACATAGGCAGTCTGAGAAAATCAATGAAATGTTAAACGCACAAGACGAAAGGAACACTCAAAATCTAGCTGCGCTAACGGTAGAAATCAAAGAGCACACAAAATAACAGCTAATCCAATTAGCAAAGGACGTTAGCACTAACAATACCAAACAATTAGGAATAATAAAAGGTATCGAAGATTCGTTTAAAAAGGAAATAAAAGGAATGGATGAGACTGTTATGGCGAAACTAGCACAAATCGAGCAAGCGTGTTTGACCAACTCATCTGAGATTAAAGAAGCACACACAAACTTAGAAAAAAGGTTTGAGAAGATCGAACGAGGGACACAGGGTATGCAAGATCAGATAATTACAGTAGATAACAATATCACGGGCTTAGTGACGGAACTCAACAAATTAGAAATACAATCAATTGAGAAATGGAAAAAGCTAGAAATTGACCAGGAAGAAATTAAACAAACATTAGAGCAGAACAACATTTCTCTGGGAGAAAGGATAGATAAACTCGAAGATAATCAGGATGTTAATCAACAGGAAGTCGAAAAGCACATTGTTAAATTGAAGGATACTATTAGAAAAGATTGGACCAAGATGAGCGCTGATTCGAAAGATGAACGGCTCGCAGTAAACAAGAAGCTAGGGGAAAATAACGCGAAAATGCAGGCGTTAGAAGAAAATATGAAGTTACGATTTCAAATTCAAGAGGACCGCATGATAAAATCGGAGTTGCAGTCACTTGGACATAATACGATGTTTGCGACACTAATGGAAAAGGGGAAAGGGGAGAATGCGGAAAGAGAGCACACAGTAGACAGCCACGAGCTTGGGCAAAGTCCAAAAACGATAGACACGCAAGCATTCCAGAATTATGAGGGTCGTAGCTCGACACCTCAAAACACACAACTTCCCACGCAAGTTATACAAGTCATCCGTGGAAACGAATTTAAACCGAATAAGTTTTTACCAGAGAGCAGAGGGACACCTAAAGCTTTCTTAAGAGAACTGACAGAATATTTTTCGGACCAAAATGTTAGCTCGACGCGACAATTAAGAATGGTTGAATTTTTTTTGGCGGGCTCAGCACTTACCTGGTATCTTGGATTTAAGAACACATTTAAATCAATGGAAGGGTTCCACAAGGCCTTCCTAAGCAAATATTGGAGTGGGTCATATCAACAAAGCTTGCGAATGGACTTATACTCGCGCTAATACCATTCCACGCATCAGACGAAATATGCAGATTTTTTCGCCATGCAACTTGTCAAATTGCAAGATATTGATAATCCCCCGAGCGAAATGGAGCTAATAACTACTATAGGAAAACAGATGCCTATTAGCGTTCAGCAATTCTTGGTGGCGGCAAATATTACGACCGTGGTCCAGGCAGAAGAGGTATTAAGGAGGATAGATGAAACCACTAATTACATCAACCCGAGAGAGAAGAGACAGATAGAGTTAGTTAATGCAGTTGAAGTAATCAAGACACCGAACAAAAACACGAGGTCGCAAGCTACAAACACTGGGGATAATCAAAGACGGCAGAGCACCGGAGAATATGAGCCGAGATCTCAACCTAGATATGAAAATAGGGACAAAAACCATTACAATCAGGAAGAAACTAACCGCTACCGGAACACAAACAATCAGCAGTGGCGAGATAATAGGAGATACCAAACGTCATACAATAGGAATAATAATAATAACGCACCTTATAATCGGGGATGGCGTGGAGGACACTATAATGAACAATATAGGCCCAGGGACAATAGGCATTACAACCAACAACATAACGCACAAGATAACCAGCGGTTTAACGAGCAATTGGATCCAAGGGATGATCAAAGAAATTGGAACGAGAGACACGCTGACCCACAACAGTACCTGGAGAATCCACGTAACTTAGAGGGAAACAATAAGGATAAATGGGAAAGAGCAATAGATCGGCGGAAGAATCCCGACACCCACGAGGAGGAAAACGGAACACATCAAATGTTGGAGGCCATGCATGTAGAAACCCAGAGATATTTGGAGGAGCTGCATGGAGAAGAAGAAAATAGAGCAGCCGACAACAGGAAACAGAAGAATAGCAGGAGAGATTCGCAGGCCGTGTCAGGCAAGGGTCTCGAAATATGGTGAATAAATTTATTATACGGGAATCGGAGAAGAAGAGGGGAGAAGGAAGAAGATGGCAACGCGGGAGAGAAGAATGAGATGACATCACGGTAAAATGGAGAAAAGACAGGAGCGGCTTAAGGAAGTTCAACTAGGGGTTACGAACTTAGGTAACAACGCCTACAGAGTCCGGGAGGTGAGCACAGGAAACATGGCAGTGTATAATATTTCAAATTTAAAATTGTATCATCAGAGAGAGAGCCATACGAACCGAGAAATAATGTTACTGCAGCAAATTAAACATTCGCGTGATAACATACAACAAAAGATACGGGGGTACTCTAGTGGTGAATGCGCTCGAAAGACGGCTCTGACGTGTTTACAAATTCAGGCGGAAGTTGTAAATGAGCAATGTTGATGTTTTGAAAGAGTGAGAGGGGAGACGAGTAGCGAGGAAAGACGCCGGAGGGCACAAGCGTACAGGAATTTCCTAATGAGTTTGGAGCGAGACGGCTACTGAAACAGACAGAGGCGGACAGTCATTATATTTTGAGGGTGACCAGCAACTTCAAATTTGAGCCAGAAAAGTAGGGGATGTGAAATTCGACTTCATATTGAGTTCGAATTTCATCAACTAGGGGTCAGATGAACCCTTATCATTGTGTCCAATAATAATGTTTCATATTATTAAAAAAAACGCTGGAAATACTAAATACATGATATGCTGGATATTTGAGTAAAATTGATGTAGCAAGCAATCTGGACTTGGTAAGACGGGCTACGTGCTGGCTGGAAACTACCGACAGTTTCACAACCAATGCTATTCTTATTCTTCTGAGAAAATCAGGTATGACGCTGTGGCGTACGTGACGATCGACAGGCCAAAATGATGGGTCCAAGGCAAGGAGTGAGAGAGAGGACAAGTGTCGTGACGTCAATATAAGGGCGGGATTTGTAAGGTCAGAAATCCGACGCCAACTTATCTGACCAATAAGAAAACAAGGCGCCAGAACATAGCATCAGTGTGTTTTGCGCGCCAATCGGACATAAAAAGATCTAGCGATCGGTTTGCGTGTTCGGCGGCAGATTCGCGACCTGTGAGAAATTACAAGATTTTTGAGAGGTCACACATAATTATAGGCCCATTATTTAAAATATTGAGGAGCTGTTTTCTCCCACCATTGGATCTTTAGGCTTTCTGTATATATACAAATGTCTGAGATGAACCGGGGCACTCCTAATTATTCTTCGATAGTCAATTTAAGACGTCCTTAAGACGTTGTGTGTCGACAACGAAGTTATAAATTTCATAAATTGTGAGATGGCAATTAGCCATAGAATAGGGAAAGTCTACGATTCTGCATAGGACAATATGAGGAAATAAAATACTCATAAAGCAGATAGAACAGTTTTAAAACTTTAATTTAATTGTGTTTTTAACAGCAGCAAGATGACGACCATGGAAAGAAGACAACAAGTTTCATCCTCCATTACCATCAGTGTTATGGGCTAACGGCCTAATGGTGGGAAATGACGAGGCGGAAGGCCTCTGGAAAGCGGTTTAAGTGATGAGTATTAAAAATTGATTTATTGATTTTGGACGAGGGGAATCGCGAGAGATGTGTGGAACTTTGTACAGATTTTATTTGTGTGGTTTAATTTAAATTTTAGGGTTTGATTTCTTAACTGACATGCGTGTAGTAATTTTTGGCATTGCGTGACAGTTATGTTGTACAGTAAAATTTTGTAACTTAAATGTTGTCCTTATGTATACGTAATTCTTATAGCGAAATGGCCGCATATGATTAACGTATCAATAAAAAAGTGTAGCCATGAATGAGAACCTAGGAACGACAATGATAAATGGACTGAATTAATGATGTGTAAAACTAAAGCTAGACGTGGGGGGAAAATTAGTGTTTTAGTTGCTTTAATAACTCGGGCTAATTCTGATTCCAGTTATTAATTCTTTATTGTCATTTGGACATGTTGTGTGTCATTTATCTGAGGGGTGTGCTGGTACATGCTGCGACGAGATCTTCGAGAAAGTGCCACGTGTTTTTGGGTGTAAGTGATGATGAGGAAAGGTAAAGCCTGTCCTTGACTGCGACATCATTCCGGCAAATTAGTTACCCTTGGGGGTAAGTTTGACCTGGAGATGTGTTCTTAAAAATCCCTGAGAGGATGTTTTGAGATAATGTGATATTTTGTTTGTACGCGTTTAACAGGTGGCGATTAGCAAAGGTTGCTGGACGCTGGCTATGGGCCAGAATCTATATTTAGCGTGGCACTAATTACTACGTTGGGGGAAGAAATCAGCCACTTACTCAGAGATGCGATAACAAACCCGGCTGTCTCCAGCTCGGTTATGACACGTAATGTTTGCTTTAAAGCCTAATGAGTTAAGGTTATTT
Organism: Meconema thalassinum; assembly: GCA_946902985.2. NCBI lineage: Eukaryota > Metazoa > Arthropoda > Insecta > Orthoptera > Tettigoniidae > Meconema > Meconema thalassinum. The sequence continues at coordinate 253,858,765 of OX336393.1, forward strand.
TATTTGGTTTAATTTGGGGAGTTGCCATGTTGTCGATCCAAGGTTTCTTTTATCATGACTATGACTTATTTGTTCATTGTTTTAAAACGCCAAATTTTCTGGCGTGAAAATTAAAATTTGTATTTTGTTGTTGTTGGCTCTTATTTTCAAGGCCATTGTATTCATTATAAATATAATTTGGCAACCGGCCAAACTTGTTCATGTCATGTTATGCTTTCCGAGTGTTTGTGGTATAAGACGGTAATTCCGCAGCCCTTATTTTAAATAATACACACGTGTATTTGGTTGTGGTAATCTAAGGTTAGAGCATGTCAGTAGTGTATATAAATATGTAATTGTTGTTCCCACATTTCCGTAATTCGTCCTTCGCAGTACGGAGTTCGTTCCCGAACCGACTGTTTTGGTCGAAAACGAGCGCCCGTCAAAGTGCTCATTACTTAAACTAGTCTTAAAACGCGTGTCGCTCATAAATATTAAATTCTTGTACTATTTTATTTGTTTGTTATTTTTGGAACTTGTGATCCGTTTTCCTTTTGTTACTTTGAATTAAGTGACATTGCAGTCACAACGCTTGTTTGACAGCTGTCATGCCGTGTTATCATGGTACGTCAGGCTGGTCAGTGTCAGATCTGTTCACGTGCGAGTGAACAATATAAGGGTGGTTTATTGTTAAGTGTTTTATGTTTGATTCAGTTATTAAATTTCATTTGTTAGTAGATCCTGTTGTTTTCTTGGCTTTGTAATAATTAGTTAACCTTATGAACCCTGGAAGTTATGTTGATAGCATAAATCTCTAAATCACATTCACAAGAATCCATTACGACCCCGAAATTTTGAATCTTGTCTACATGCAATTTTCCAAGGGTATAATCACTTAGTGAAAATTTTCTCTCAACCACTCATGTACTTACGGGCAACGTTTTTATTTGATCTCGGCTAACTCACCATCTACGGCCAATTCGTGTTGTTCAATGAGAGGCTAATGGACCTTCCAGCAATAAGACGATTTTCAATTCTGATTTTCCTGCCCCGCAACATACCTCCTGCAGACGTTGTCAGATTGGATAGAGCAGCACTCAATTATTATTTTGATTGACAGCTCGCGCAAGCGAGGGAGCCTTTGTCGGAATCGCACGCGACTGGGCGTAGAGTTTGATTAACAGCTATTCGGCCAAGATATTTTATTGTCCCGTAAATATTTACCGCTGTCAAAGGAGTTGGAGAAAGAATATTCTTATATTTACTGCACGTGTGTTATCAAAGCTTTTCACCGCTGACCTTTAAGATTGGAAATGAGGAAGTTGCACGAGCCTAACCCTACATGCGCCTTGCACGAGCCAATAAGAAGAGCCGATACCGAACTAAGTTCCAGTGCATAAATACTTAAAATAAAAGTATGTAGGCTATTCGTCTCCTGATGGTGTGTGACAGTTTAAGCTTGGTCGTCGCGCATCGGTTCTTCTCAGGGAGATGGATAAATCAGGATTTCAATCAAAGTGAGTGATATAGTCACGTGACACCCGACTTATAGTGAATGATTAGTGTAAAATACATTTAAATTTCCATTGCATTACGTTTTATCTCGTTGCTGTTTTTTGTTGTTGTTGCATTGAAAGGCTTAGACACCGTGGTCATTTCAGTCCCTTTTACTTGGGTATAAGTGTTTTATTGTCTCATACCCGGTGTTAATATGGTGTCTGTATTAGTTGCCTATTTGTGATTGAGGCAAGAATTAGGATGAATGCGGCTGTGAAAGTTATGAACGATCCCAACATTTACATGGAGTAGAAGTGGGAAACCACGGAAATCACTCCTACGATGTCCAAGGTGGGAATGGAACCCACCTCTTTTCAGTTTTGCCTCACAAAGCTGAGTGTACGCCATTTAAGCCCTCAGACCAGAATTAAATTTTTGTCAGAGCCGAGAAACAAACCTGGACTTCTGGAACTATAGCTAAGAATACTAGCCGCTGTGTTCTCGTGTTATCCTCTACTAGCAGTAGTGCCCGGCTTCGCCCGTGGATTTATTTGTTTTATTGATGATAGTGAATACTACTACAGAACTGGAGCGCTCAAGGATAAGGATCGGAAAGCACCAACGTTTAGCCTACTGCAGCTGATAACCTCAGTATACTGCACCAACATCATCGCCCTTACACAGAGGCATACTAATCTTATGATGATTACTGTTTTAAGGGGCCTAAGAAATCTTTTTGCACTAATTACTTCCAGTGACTGCAATTTATAAGCAGCTCGCAATTCTGCACCAGAACACAGTAAGGGCAACGAGATGCAGCCCGCATTGCCAGGCAACAATAGACTTACTGTCCGTCCACCAGCTCAAGATCCGTGGCAGGAATTCAAAGAGTCAGCTGGAGTCGGCTGGCCTCTGCGCGAACAACAATAGTGCCAACCTCAGATACGTATGCGTTCCACTCCGCACAGGCTGTGTGGCAAACACGGGCTTTTTTTTTGTGTGTGTGTGGATGGTGTGGACACAGGACAGTAATAATTTTTAAGTAATATTATTGCTCAAGTATAGAATGTGTATTCGCGATTAGATAAAAAAAAAACGTTATCCGCATCCGCACTACTGTAATCCGCATCTGCCCCGCATCCGCACGACTTTTTCCCGCATTTGCACGTTTGTTATCCGAATCTACTGGCATTACAATAATATTTTAATTAGATAAAACATGATTCACTAGGTTTGATTCTTTTGATTGTTTTTTCAGAAACTCCTGTATAATCGGCAGCTCTTGCTGTTGCCTGACTCAGTGGAAGTTTTATACACTTGTTCCTTGCTTCTTCATGACATCCCTCAATCACTTTCCTTATTATTTGCTTACCCTCAGAATGTATCACTCTTTTTTTCTTCACTTCCGTCATAACACTACTGACCCATACGATTTCACAATTGAAACTAAACGCAAGTAGCAGTGATTAAACATAGCGTGAATAACATCGGTGCTAAGTTGGCAATACCTGAAACGGCACGTCAACTCAATCAACGCAGCTGGAATGTGTCTCCTCTCCCCTTCAGTCCCCTAAGACCATGAGCTGGTGGACGAACAGTAGTTTTTTTAGCGTATGGCTTTTAGTGCCGGGAGTGACCGAGGACATGTTCGGCTCGCCAGGTTTGTAGCTGCTTCGAGACGGGCACCCAATGGGTGAGCTACATGTACCGTTGTGGAGGAAAGTTGGAAGGGAAGGGCGAGGAGTTGGAAGGTAGCGGCTGTGGCCTATAGTTAGGGACCAACCCCGGCATTTGCCTGGTAGGAAGATGGGAAACCACAGAAGACCATCTCCAAGGTTGCCGGTGGGGGGATTCGAACCTCCTCGCCTCCCGGATGTGAGCGACTGCCATTAGTCATGCCGTAACGACCACGGCTAACTCACCCGGTTAGGTTTTATTGAAGCTGTTCGGGAGCGCTTGTTCTTACGACTTACTGAACAAAAAACAATCTGTAAGGTTAATAATATTAATGTTATTGGTTTACGTCCCTTTTAACTACACTGGCTTTTAGAGACGCCGGGGTGCCGGAATTTTGCCCCGAAGGGGATCCTTAACGTGCCAGTAAATCTTCTGACACGGCTCCCTCGCATTTGCACACCGTCAAATGCCAGCTGACTGCGCCAGGTTTCAAACCTGCAACCTTGGGCTCAGCAAGCGAGAACGTTACCCCTGAGCCACGCAGGTAAGGTTACCTGAGAGGTGTAGCCTAATGCTACATAGCCTAAACTATTCCTCTTGAATCTGGCTATCATACACAGAAATAATTTTTCGAATCCGACTGGTAGTTCCAGAGATTAGCACGTTTAAACAAACAAACAAACAAACAAACTCTTCAGCTTTATTATATTAGTATTGATAATGTTGTTGTGATTGTTGTTGTTTCAATAATGAGTTTAGGACGCGTTTAACAATCACCGCTATGTTGTTATGTGGGTCTGGGATACAGTATGCTTGATAAACTGTGTTGTTGTGGTGACATAAGTGGTGTGTGTGTATTCGAATCTAGGAGTGTGGTAAGGCACCATTCCAGCATTTGCCAGGAGTGAGTGTGGAAGAACCTAAAGTCCTAAAGCGATACACACTCTGAATGACCATTGTCAGCTCCGGCCTTACAACATAAGATCCCCTTTGCAGTTGAGATTTAAATCGCTTGGCTACGCTGCTTGGTCCCCTATAAAAATGAGTGTTTGAGTCTTCTGTCATTTGACTAGTTTAATGCAGTTCTCCACGCCACCCTGTCCTGAGCTAATCGTTTCATCTCTATATAGTTATCACATCTCACATCCCACAATCTGTTTAACATATTCTAACCTTAGTCTACCCCTACAGTTCTTGTCCTCGACCCTTCCTTTCAGAATTAAGTTTGCTATTCCCGGATGTATTAGTAGTCGATATATCCTACCAATCTATCGCTTCTCTTCACTAGCAGTCACTACAAACATCACTCCTCTCACACTCGTCTTAATGCCTCTTCATTTGTTATTTTTATCTACCCATCTGATCTTCATCATTCTCCTGTAACACCACATTTCAAACGATTCTATTCTCCTCTTCTCTGCTGCGACAACAGTCTAAGTTTCCCTTCCATATAGTGCCACACTCCAGACAACGGATTTAAGAAATGATTTCCTAATACCTAAATCTATATTGATGTCAACAGATTCCTTTGCTGTAGAAATGTTTTCCTTGCCTGAGCCAACCTACTTTTTACATCCTTATATCCTCTTTGCTTCGTCCATGACTGATTATTTTGCTTCCTAAAAAACAGAAGTCTCCTACTTCCATTAGCTTTCCACCTGCCAATTTAACGTCCATTAAATTTGATGATTTTCATCATGAATTATTATTGCCTAAGACAGAGTCCATACCCAGCGGCTTCGGTGGCGTAGTTGGAAGTAAGCTGAGCTTCTATGCCGAAGTCGTCGAATTTTTTAAGAGCGTTAAAAATCCCTCAGTATGCCTTCCTTCGGAGGGGAAGTAAAGCCGGCGGTCCCACGTCATGGATTTATGGCATGTTAAAGAATCTTCCACTAATTAGACCTGTGTGAAGCTAAATTTGGTTAAAATTTAAACAACGCCCAGGTTCCTACGTTCGTCGCCAGGAGCCGACTGTGGTGGCGTCTAGTTGCCAAGTTCTGAACTAGTAGTCGTTGATGGTGGCGTTCGGCAGCAAAAGTAGGAACTACTTGAAAAATTCAAAGTCTGCAGTCCTTACTTAAATAAGAAACAGATAACACACACTAAGGCTGTCATCACAATTAACACCGGTTATCAGACAGATTCTACACACACCCAAAGTATACGGAGCTACATGACCGCGTTGTCACAGCCCCTAAACTGAGGAACCAACCAACCAGCCAGAGTCCATACCATTTAAAAACGCATTCAAATCCTCTGGTGTGTCAGCTAAGACCATGAAGAACATAAGGGCGGAATTCATATAGATGTTAAGGAATATTAGGAATTGCACTTCAGAAAATGATGAAAGTTAAACAATCTATATGTTATTATGCTCCCAAGAAAATTGATTTTCTCCACATCTATTGTAAATCACGTTGTTCAAGTTAAACTATTGCTACAGAGATTATTGTTATATAATAGCTATACGAGAAGGTTATTAACATTTCACCTTAATGCGTGAAGTTACCTTTCCATCTACATTGGCTTTGCTTATAGTCCCATCTAGCGTTATGTATCAACATTCATGATTAAAACTTATATTTTCACATGAGTAAATTGATTGCTCTTGGAGCTAATGTTGTAAGAGTTTAGTCACATTAATATTATGTCTGTTAAGTTTTCAGGCTGGAGGTTGATTGAATCCTCAAAAAGAACCGAGAATTTATGATGGATTTGAAAGGTTTGAGTGCCTGCGCGTATCTGTTGCCCCGCATTGGTGCCATAAACGTCCCAAATGTTCTTTGAGGTGGCAAATTCAGACATGTCTCTGTGTAGACCATTTACTTGGAGACCAGAGAATAGAATAAAGAATCTCCCACAAGCTTCTGTGATGCACATCAATCTAATATAACGGTCTGAATGAGATTAGGTTCGAGCCTCAATCAGGGTTTATGATGATAACATTAAATATTATTATTATTATTATTAATAATAATAATAATAATAATAATAATAATAATGCAGAGAAGGCCAGAAAATAAATCCCCTTTAAACACAAATACAGCAAAATCGCACAAGTCTGCACTTTTAAATCCCTTGGTGAAATTATACAGCCCTCAAGACTTAATCGAATCGCCAATGAAGACAGAATCACTAAGCTCCAGAAGGCCTACAGGCTAAAGTGGTCCCATTACAACAAGAAACGCATTTCGACGAACGCCAAATTACGACATTATAAATCAGTTATTCTTCCAGAAGCAACATATGCGGCTGAAACAATAGTAATCGATGGTCATTCCAAGATTAGGGAACTGGACAAGCAGGAACGAAACATTCTCCGGAAGATCTACGGAGCAATCAACAGAGACTGCATTTGGATGAAGAGACCTAGTACTGAACTCGATCAAAACACCATTACGATAACAGACGAAATTAGAAAACGCAGAGCCAAATTTAGCAGTCATCTACAGGATGGCCACCTCCAGATTGCCCAAGAAACTACTCGGTATCATAACACAGAGTAAATGCGGCACAGAATGGCTTAAAGAGGTACAGAGAGACTTACAAGTAATCAGTATAGACAATTTCGAATACCGAACTGAGTTCCAGACGAAAATCGCGAATGTTAAGTTTGAACCAAGATCATTACGACAACCTGGGAAAAAGGGGACGGATGAGAGGAAGCGGGAACATTCCGTGAGAATGAAGAGATTTTGGGAGAAGCGAAGGAGACACCTCCAAATGACATCATGTGATCAAGTTTAATCGCTCTCCTGTAGAGGAAGTTTCGCTTAAATAATAATATATAATAATAATAATAATAATAATAATAATAATAATAATAATAATAATAATAATAATAACCCAGCCAACCTAGGCCCAAAGTTTGGGATGCTGGGTTCTGCCTGTCACAAGCCAGGACAAATGGGGAGTGATAGAGGAGTAACACCTCTTTTCTAAAACCAGGGTTCATCTGGCCCTGATGATAGCACCCTATAAGGGCTCCTACCAGGGTAACGGACAAGCTACTGCCTTGTATTTGGCGTTGGATCGTCAAAGGCTAGAGGAAGAAAACCTTGAACAAAAATAACCTGATCCTCGAGGTTGGGGGTTGTAGCGATGGGCTAGCTCCCCGTCATACGCAAAAATGTTTACAATGCTAGAAAATCTAAAGACAATTGGAGCATTAAATTCCATTTTATGGAGCAGAAATATAATATTTTAAACAAAACTAAGAAACGTATTTACAATACCGGTACATTGGTACAAAGTATTTGTTATATGGAGCAGAAACTTGGACGTGCAACAGACTATTGGAGGAGGGTGGCAAGGACTACATTGGAGGAGGGTGGCAACATTTGACTACATTGCAAATACGAGAATCAGAAAAATTATGCACGTAAAAAGAAACGTACCAGAAGTGGTTGAAGAAAAACGATTACAATAGTTTGGACATGTGAAAAAGGTGCAGAATAGTAGAATTCCAAATTTAATGTTACATTGGCAAGCTGAAGGCAAACGGAAACGGGGTAACCAAGAGAACAATGGATGGATGGTGTAAAGGCAATCACGGCTACCAGAGGCTTAAGCGAGGAAGCTGCTGAAGACCGAAATTTGTGGAGGATTAGAGTATTTTTGGGTTGAAGGAATACTACTGTATTGTAGAATATTCCTAATAAAGAGTAATAATAATAATAATAATAATAATAATAATAATAAAATAATAATAATAATAATAATAATGTTATTGGTTTTACGTCCCTTTTAACTACTGCAGTTTTTAGAAACGCTGGGGTGCCGGAATTTTTAACGGTTTACCCAGCGTTAGCTTAAAACGTGCACGGACGGCAGGTTTTTCTTCGACTCGATTCCTCGGCTTCCTTTGGACATAAATGAATGTTTTTTTCCACAGAAAATTTCCTAGAGGAATCCTTTACAGAATGGTGAAAACCGCATCAAAATCCATCCTGTGGTTCTCGAGATTACCAGTTACACCCAAAAAGTCGGGGACTTTTATTTAAGACTACAGGATGTAGAGATATACCAGTTATTACAATTAATTATAGAAGGGAAAATTAATTGGAAGAGGAAGAAACTCGTGGATGAAAGATACCTGAAGATGGCATTGTTGCACATCGGAAGAGGCCTTTCATGCAGCAATGTCAAGCTGTGGATAGTCAAGCTCCGTTCGGAGACGACGTCTTGAGAAGAAGAAGAAGAGATATAAGCTAATATAACCAAGATATAGAAGAGTCAATGAAGTGAGTTCTAAATTGCGATCTACAGTATTCTGCAAGAAAGAAGTTAGTGTAGCGACCAGAAACTCCCTCTACTTCACTCAGTATTAGACCCAGGTTGATACTCGGTCAACGACACTGCAAGGATAATCGCGGGATACCTAAAACCAACACCAGTGGCCCCACCCAACATCCGGACGGCCCTGCTGCGGCCGCCGAGAGAACAAAGCAGGAGAATGACCATCGAAATCCACTATATGGGCACCAGGCAGCTAGGTCTCGCCTCAGATCCCGCAAGAGTTTCCTTGCTAGGACTCTGCCGCTGGAAAGAACACCAGAGACAATTCGTCTTAACAGATGGAGGAGCTCACTGCCCACAGACATGTTGCCAAAGGAAGAACTGGATCCTGGCGCCAACCTACCTTATCCTGTGTGGAGGTCCCTCAACCGCTTAAGAGTGGGTGTCCCGCGATGCAAGACCAACCTGAAAAAATGGGGGATCCTTCCAGCTGACGCAGACAGCTCTTGTGAATGTGGAGCTGAACAAGACCCAAGCCACGTACTATCTACCCCCCTCCTGGACAACCCATGCACAATGGAAGTTTTTTTTAGTGGAAATAACAAGGCCATCGCAGCTGCAGTTTTTTGGAAATGCTGACCGGACTCGGAAATGAATGATGAATGCGTATTAGACCGACCTTGCTGTATGGGAGAAAGAAATGGATGGAGTCAGCATATCACATACATGAGCTAGAGGTAACTGATATGAGGGTAGCACGAATGATTGCTGGGACAAATAAATGGGAATGGCAGGAAGAGGCACTTGTAATGAAGAGATAAGGACTATATTAGAAAGAAAAAAAAAACACACTTTAAATGGGGCTATCCCTACGAGTCAACTCAAATGGAGGGGTAATATGATGAGAATGGGTGAGGAGTGAGATTACGTAGGAGGTTAATGAACTTTGCTGTAGAGGGTAAGAGAAGCAAGGGTACACATATGAGGCGTTTGATAGATTCATTGTTTAACTATTTCAAAGTGAGGGTCATAGAAGCAGAGGAGAACACAGTGCTAACTGCTAATAGGGGATCATGAAGGCGACTCATTCGCAAACTGTGGATTGCAGACTAGACTGGAACATTGAAAGGAAAAAGAGTCACAAATGAAAATTAGGTACCAAAAGTTCAATTGGAGGAGCGCTTGCAAGTTCAAGGTTTGAGCCACGAGATTAAATGATTAACGTCGCTAGGCAAATTGTGGTTCGGTAGACCAGCAGATATAGGCTACATGCCCCTCAGGTCTATACAACACTCAGTAAGGCCGATGTCTGCACTGGGTTTCGAACCTCGGATCTCCCTAAGTTGCTTGACTTAGCATCCTAGACTACGCTACAGAGCTGAATGGTGTAATCTCAATACCACAGTCTAGTGAACTTTGCTGTAGAGGGTAAGAGAAGGAAGGGTAGACCTATGACGAAACAGGTCGAAATTTAATCAAAGTGAACGTGCACACTGCATGTATTTATTTGTAGGATGTATTGAACCCTTAATATAAAAGTCATGATATTAATGTTTCATGAATTCTGTTCTGTGTGGAGAAGAGAGGTTGAATATTAGAAGTTAAACCTGCAAATGTTGAAACAAAGATCTACCCGTTGGCAACGAGGGGACGCCAGACTTCCAGCGCGAACAATAGAAAGGGTAAAATTTGTGATGTGGTGAAGACACAAGATGCTGGCAGAACACCGTTAGCTCGTGTTCAACAAACTAGGCTTGGCGTGCGAGGGATGTGATTCACTCTGGAAAAATGTGCTTTGTGCAGAAGAGAGATGACAGAGAAACTGTGGAAATCAAGAGATGGAAATACGTTTCGTCGACGCCCATAAGAGAGTGGTCTGCAAAATACCGCGATATTGGAAATCACATTGACGAATGAGGAGAAGGGACGCCGGTGATTTCGCGCTCTTATGAAGACAAGCAATCAGCAGATATTATGGAGGGAACTCGATATTGATTAATCCTACGATCAGAGTGATTCCCGCATGCCAAAAACGTGCGCTTCGCATCGAGCCGAGTTCTTTGATATACATTGTTTGTCTGTGCGGTCATTGCTTAATTAAATATATATTTTATCCAGTCCCCACTCCTAAGTTTTGGGTAAAACTGTATAAATACCGTGTGAGGTGTTCACTCAACGCTTATTACGTTCAGTATTCTGTATTCTGAAGACGTTACTATGTCTGTCGCTATGCGAGTCTGAGGACTAAGTACAATTTCTAGTTTGCCGGAGAGCAGAAGAACTTATAAACTTTTGGAGTTAAACTTTGCTGTTGGAGATGATTATTATTACGTCTCTAGCTAAAATAATTGAAGTGTTTTGCGTGTGAACTTATATAGTAGAGCACACTGCTATAATTTAGGGAAAGTCATCGATCAGTATTGTTCCACTGGACTGTTGATGGATTTAGTAGTCTACCGGAGCAATCTAGAAAGGGTTAACAGTGTTAGAAAATATTTTGAATCTAACTGACATTTTAATTGAAGCAGCAAGTCAACAATGAAGCCCATGGCATCCGCTGACGAAGGAAGGATGTCTCGAAATTCTACAAGCACCAAGATGATGACCATGTGCTAATTGCAATGCCGGGGTCATGGCCAGGGACATCGATTTGATGAAAAGGATGACCGAGGATGAGTACCAAAAGAATTAATTTTCATTATGTAGCTAGTTTTGGTAATCGGGAACTCTTGTATATATTTTTGTGTTTGTTGTATTTTTCTTGTAGTTTTGTTGTGTTGTTTTGTTCTATCCGACTACTTATTTAGTGTGTGGAGCTCATCGTGGTTATTCAGTTTTTTGTATTTGTGTAAGTTTTATGCGGGACAGTATATTAAATTGTACTATCGAGTACTAAGAGTGTGTATTTTGACAAAATGCAACACAGGAATGAAGTATGTAACTGTCGATAAATGGAGCATTTTATAGATAACGTAACTGCAGTGTTGGGGGAAAAATGGAATTTGTTTAGAGAACTTCGATTTACACAGGCTATAACCTATGCGATAGAACAGATAAAGAATTTTGGACCTACAACACTGGAATGGCTTCTGGAACTCTACAATAACTGCTTCAGACAGAACAAGATTCCGAAGATATGGAGGAAAATCAAGATAATTGCTATCTTGAAACCTGGGAAAGAGCCTTCTGACCCTCAGAGCTATCGACCTATCTCATTATTATGTCATCTTTATAAGATATTTGAAAGGTTGCTATTGAACCGGTTATCACCAGTGATTGATAGTCTACTCATACCTGAACAGGCAGATTTTAGACCACAAAGGAATTGTACAGCGCAAGTAACTCACTTAACTCAACACATAGAGGATGGGTTTGAAAGGGGGAAGATCACAGCGGTGGCATTTATCGACCTTTCATCAGCTTGTGATACAGTCCAATGGTGCACAAGATCTATGGATTGACCAAGGACTATGGTTTCACCAGAATAATTGCCACCTTACTACACAATCGAAGATTCAATGTAGAATTCCAAGGAAAACACAGTCGATGGAGAAACCAAAGGAATGGTCTACCCCAAGGGAGCGTACTGTCACCGATACTCTTCAACATCTACACAAACGATCACCCAAGACCTCTCCCCTGCAAAGGTTTCATATATGCAGATGACCTTGCCTTGACTGTACAGACAGACGATTTTGAAGATGCAGAACAGTTGCTTACAACAGCTCTAGGAACTTTTTCTCATTACTACAATAAGAACCTCCTGAATCCTAACCCACAGTAAACTCAGGTCTGCGCTTTTCACCTTTGAAATCGGCAGGCAGGAAGGAAACTGAAAGTCATTTGGGGGGGCTCTGAACTAGAGCATTGTTTTACCCCCAAATACCTTGGAGTTGCCCTAGATAGATCGTTAACCTATCGGCGGCACTGCCTTAACACTAAACAGAAGGTGGCAGCCCGAAATAACATCATTCGGAAGCTCATTGGTAATAATTGGGGTGCCCAACCCCAGATGATCCATACTTCTGCAATGGCACTATGTTTCTCCGCCGTCGAATATGCCTGCCCTGTATGGAAGAAATCAGCCCAAGCAAAACAAGTTGACGTAGCTCTTAATGAAACTGCAAGGCCTGAAACCGACTCCCGTCGACAAGCTGTACTACATGGCAGGCATTGCTCCCCCTGAAATACGTCGGGAAGTAGCCTCAAATGCCGAAAGAAAGAAAGTGGAAGAAAGTGAGCTACACCCGCTGCACGGATATACTCCTCCAAGACATAGATTGAAATCTAGGAGGAGCTTTTTACAGTCAACATCTCCACTTACCACATCCTCCAACAAAGCCAGAGAAGAACTGTGGGCAGCCAAAATCAATCATCTTCCAACAGGGGTAACACCAGCAGAATGCTTACCAGCCGGGCACAACTTGGACTGGACCACTCGGAAATCATTAAACAGATTACGAGCAGGTGTAGGCAAAACTAAGGATAACCTAATGAAATGGGGATACCTACAAGAATCAACACTTTGTGAATGTGCAGAGGTACAGACAACAAAGCATCTGTGTCAGTGCTTATGCTGTCCTGATTCTTGCAGTGAGGAGGACTTGTTTAAGGCACAATAAAATGCTATAGCAGTTGATCGTTTCTGGACAAAGACAGTTTGATTACAAATATATATGTATAATTCCATGTTTCTCCTTTGATTTTGTTTGTACAATATTATTTATCTACCTCTGATTCGAGTAGATAAATACCTATGCGATATTGCATATTTATTAGCAAGAAGCCATAAGCTTCTTTGGTGATCATTGTAACGTAAATTGAGCCCATAGTTAAATTATTGTGCTTTTGGAACACATTTGTGTGAGCTATTTCTGTGATCTGGAGCGATTGGGTGGAGTACAAGTGTCGATCCAAGATATGGGGTCTTATGTATGTTTATTCTGCGCGGGGTGTGACACTGAGTCATTTACCTGTCTGCTGCAATGCGACGAACAGTACTCTCAAGGGAGAGGAGGCTGTCATTATTCTTCGGTCCTGAATTGCAAAGTGCAATTTCTGGGCACAAATCTGCGATACGATGATATTATTTTATTTCAGGATATGTGATGCTGTTTCTACGGTTTTCAAAAGCTAAGGAGCTTTGAGACAATTTGGTAAGACCTGCCTGGTTTGCGACACAGATGATGAGGGCTGTTCGAAGTCCACTTGCTAGCTCAAATCTCAGATAAGAATAGTCAGGCAATTAGTGGCCGAAAAGTGTGCTCATAACATGAGAATCATCTCTGGAGACTGTGTAATTGGAAGTGAATTATATTATTAAATTTTGGGAGTTCTCCATGTCACATATGCAGTTCAGGAATATGTTGATATTTGTGTTTACATTTTCATGTTAGTTACTGTCTCAAATAAATGTAGATATTTTTGATGCATATTTTTGTGCGCTAATTGTAATGTTATAAGTGTTCGGGAAACAATCGGTTTGCCCAGGTGTTGGTTGCGAGTGGCCACGATTGAGTGTTCATTGTTTGTGTCTGTAAGACCTAAGTTGTTAGGCAGTTTGATTTTGTGCGTTCGCACGTGAATAAGACTTCATGCGGAAGTGATCTTGAATTATAGTTAAATGGTAGCCGGTTGGCAATTGATTTCTTGTTAGCCATTGTAAATGTGGTTCCCGGTGCCAAAGTCTGGTGAAGAAGATCATGGATACGCGTCTTGCGACTTGGATCAATGGAAGCGTATCTCATGACAGTGTACTCGTTCGAGGCTAAGTCTTGTCATATCGTCATGCGCTTATACACAGCAATTAGGAGCTTATGGACGAGGTCCGTGCATATTTTGTTGGTTTAACAGCATTTTTGAAGCTCTATATTATTCATGTAATTATTTGTTTTGATATGTGTTCCTTGGTTCATAAAAGGGTGTCATTAGGGAGATTTTGTGATTATTGTGTCTATCTTATCGGTTTATTAAAGTTATTTTCTGTTAATCTTGGGTCATCTTTTCTTGCTAGTTATATTCTTACCTATGTTACCTTGATGTTTATGGAAGAAAAAGTACAAAATACCCAACCTCACGACGATGAACTGAACACCCCCGAAATTGGTCTCGTGTATGCTTCTTTCAAGGGGACAGTACAGAGCGTGTGCAGCTTGGATGTATGGGCATCTTCCAGACTATCGCCCAGCGACGACCTTCTCCTTCCCGTGCAGTGTAAAGAGGAAATACAAATGAGGCGATTGACGACACCTGATGCATTTAGCTGCAAATTGACAAGGCCCAAGGATGAGCAGCAACATCCGTGTCAGATAATGCAAGTAATGGCGATAAATAACAAAATAAACACAGCAAGTAGGCCTACTTCCATTTTATGTTTCAAGTTTAGTTCCGACCGGTTTTACCTTCCGGCATCGATATGACTAGGAACTGGATTCTTAGGTTTTTAACTATTTTTAGCCTATTTTCAATTTTGAAAAAATAGGCTTATGAGATCACCTTTTGTCCGTGTGTGTGTGCGTGTGTGTGTGTGTGTGTGTGTGTGTGTGTGAGGTGTGTGTGTGTGTCCCTAATAAAATCTAAACGGCTGGAGCGATTTTAATGAAACTCGGTAAGTTCATAGCACTATTCCCGGCGACCTCGACCGTGCCCTTCAAATTTTGTTACGTCTCACCAATCCAACATGGCGGCTGTGCGAAATATTTCACTAGCATTCAATATGTCCGAAACTATTACCGATATCGCCCTGAAATTGTGTACGGTGATAAAGGGTACTACTAGAAGTTCACCTATGAGACTTTCAAAAACCTGGTGACTACAAAACCAACATGGCGGCCAAGCGAAGTTGAGACATTTAAATAGGCTTTTCTCACGATTTAACTATCTAAATGTAATGAAACTTGGTACAGCAAATGTTTATACACATTGTAATGCACTGAAGTCTAATTTAGTTCAATTGTTTACATAACCTCAAAATGGCGGCTGTGCGAAATATTTCACTGACATTCTATATCTCCGAAACTATTACAGATATCACCCTGCAATTTTGTACGGTGATAAAGGGTACTGATACAAGTTTACCTATGTATATTTCATAAACCTCTAAAGTACGAAACGAACATGGCGACCAAGCGAATTTAAAATATTTTAATAGACTTTTCTCGTGATTTAACTCTCTGAGCGCAGTGAAATGTGGTACAGTAAATGATTTTGCAGATTGTAATGCACTGCCATCTAATTTAATTCAATTGCTTACATAACCTCAAGATGGCGGCTGTGCGAAATTTTAAAATTAAGTTTTAATTTCTTGTGTCGTAATCATGCGATCGAAGTGAAAGTTTGAATAATGAACCTAGGCAATAATTGTCCTTGAATGGTACATAACTCTATGGCCTATACATATAACACTCCTAAATGGCGAGCTTCCGAAATATTTAGACGTTTCTCAATATCTGTGAATCTTTTACAGCAACCAAACTGAATTTTTTATGTTCATAGAGACTATGAACATATGTTCACCTATAGGACTTTCAGGAACCTGGTGAGCACAAATCCAACATGGCGGCGACGCGAAGTATAAATATTTAAATGGACGTTTCTCGCGAATTAACTATCCGAGTGCCGTGAAACGTTGCACGTTAAATGCTTATACAAATGTTGATCCACTGGCATCTAATTTATTTCAATGGTTTGCATAATCACAAGATGGCTGCTGTGCGTAATTTTAAAATCTCGTTTTTACTTCTTGTTGTCTAATCATGCGATTGAAGTTTGAATACCACACGTACACAATAATCTTAATGTAATAGTACAAAAATAAAAATCCAACCTGGCGACCATCTGAAATATTTAGACGGTTCTCAATATCTACGAATCTGTTACAGCAATTAAACTGAAATTTTGTATGTTGATAGATGCAATTAACATGATCGGGATATATGAAAATAGGCTGTATAGTTCTTCACGGAACTACTTGTTCCTTAATAAAAATATTTTAATACCTATCCGAATCACACTCAAAAGAGCCACTCATGAATTCTGTACTACCTAAACAAAACTAAATGATATGCGAGTAGGCCTACCTAAAATTACCTAATTGCAGTTTTGTTCCATTTATTGTAGTATATTTTAATCTTTAGTCCCCTATTCTGCCTACTTTTCACATTTTGCAACAAAAAGTTCCGTGACGAACTAAAGAGCCTACTTTTCTTAAAATTTAAGATTCATGCCAATGATTAATCTATATGGATCTATCTAGAATAATGATGAAATTAAGTTGGTAATATCCAAATTTCTAATTAGTTCGAAATACTGTATAAGTTACCTGGCATAATGTAGCCTAATAGAGAACTACAGTTGGCAGCCCTGATGACTGAATATATTATTAGTTCCATCTCTTAAGGTACAGAATACAAATTTTGGTTGAAGTCCAATGGATAGCATGGACGTTACATGCAGTTAAACATTGGATCTAACAGCGCGCGTAAAATCATGTTGGCAACAATGTCATGAATGTATTGGTCAGAAATAATCTGAAATAATATGATCTAATGTTGTGCCAATTTTGAATGAAATCCATTAGTTAGTATAGAAGACAGACAGACAGACAGAAGGACAGACAGACAGACAGACAGACAGACAGACAGACAGACAGACACACATTTGCCCGATCTCATAAGTCTACTTTTCCCTCCTTTTTGAAAAATGTGAAAAGTAGGCTAAACATGAGGAAAAAGTAGACTTATGAGATCGGGCAAATGTGTGTCTGTCTGTCCTTCTGTCTGTCTGTCTGGCTGTGTGTGTGTCCCCCCATATCAACTCCTAAACGGCTGCAGCAATCGAAACAAAACTTGGTGGGAGTAAAGATATATACCTGAATATCTCACGGTCATATTTGAAAATGATGTCAGTGCTACCAACTGCTGAAAAATCGCAATTGATATTTGAGCTCCATGTTGGATATCTTGGAAGATATGAATGGGAGCTATTTTAAAGTAGGCACACGTATAGATAATAATATTGCAGTTTAATTTCCAGGAGGCCATACATCGCAGTGTTGCCAAAATGATTATAAGCCCGCTGATTAGTCCAAATTTTAAATGCATATAACTTCTACACTATCAATTGGATTCCAACCAAATTTCGTATGTGCTATGTGTACATAAACAGATATGACTGAGCGTATTCTTAAGAGCCACCAGGGCTGCCAACTGTTAATAAATGCTCTCAATTTATTTTATCCAAATACCCATGTATCAGAAAGTATGAAAGCCGACAACTTTAAACTATGCACACGTTTGGTACCTGACATTCTATATTAATTTGGAGTAACTTATATACGTCAGTGCTACCAACAAGATTCTAAGCCTGCTGAGAGGTCCAACTTTATATACATGTAACTTCCATACAATCATTTGGTTTTCAACCAAATTTCGTGTGTGCTGTGTGTACCATAACATATATGAGTATGCCAATTGTTAAGAGTAACCAGGGCTGCCAACTGTTAATAGATACTGTCTCTATTTTTGTTACCCTAATATCAATATATCAGAAAGTATGCAAGCCAATAGCTCTAAACTTTGCACACGTATAGTACCTGGCTTTCTAGATTAATTTGGAGTAACTAATATAGGCATACGCCAGTGCTGCCAACATGATTCTAAGCCTGCTGATAGGTCCAATTTTAAAATGCATGTAACTTCTATACTAACTAATGGATTTCATTCAAAATTGGCACAACAATAGATCGGATTATTTCAGATTATTTCTGGCCAATACATGTATGTCATTGTTGCCAAGATGATTTTACGCGCGCAGTTAGATCCAATGATTAACTGCATGTAACGTCCATGCAATCCATTGGACTTCAACCAAATTTTGTATTGTGAACCTTAAGAGATGGAACTAAGAATATATTCAGTCACCAGGGCTGTCAACTGTAGTTCTCTATTAGGCTACATTATGCCAGGTATACAGTATTTCGAACTAATTAGAAATTTCGAAATTACCAACTTAATTTCGTCATTATTCTAGATATATCCATATAGATTATTCATTGGCATGAATCTTAAATGTCAAGAAAAGTAGCTCTTTAGTTCGTCACGGAACTTCTTGTTAAAGAGATACTTGGTCATTTACTGTAATCAAGAAACTTCGGCTAAATACTTTATCTTATTGTTACTGTCAGGAAAGTGAGGATAAATCTTTTATTGTTTCCAAGTTTCCTATATGCTAAATAAACAAAGTGAATTAAACGGGCTAGAGTGTGAAAATCACCTCTGACATCCTTGGTTTTATTGAATTTCAATAATTAACATATTAAAGGAGAGCAAATATTTCCTAAAAATGTGAAGTTCTCGGTGATAATTTGATAAATGACGTATCATCATGTAAAATATTTACACTGTCGTTGCAATCAGATTCTTTTACTAACAATTCATTAATTTTAAGCTTTGTGCAGTTTATATCAACTTTTGTTACACGTTAAATATAAAAAACCTATTTAAAATGTTATTCTACCTATTAAAAACCTAAGAAACTTATTTTATCTTTTTGAAAACCTAAAAATCCAGTCCCTAGTTATGACGAAACAGGTCGAAATTAAATCAAAGTGAACGTACACATTGTATGTATTTATTTGTAGGGAGTATAGAGCACGTTCAGCTTGGAAGTATATTAAAAGAAAAAATAATATTTTCAAAAGCAATTGAGATACTATAATTGTTAGTTGCTTTTTCTGCAAATACAATAGAGAGATTCAAAAATGTTTTTACAAATTAATGCAATGGATATTCTAATAAAAAAAAAAGAAATTTGTCATGTCCTTTGTGTGGAGTGTGCTTCTGTATGGATGTGAATCTTGGACGATCAGAGGTCAGGATTGGAAACGACTTGAAGCATTAGAGATGTGGGTCTGGCGGAGAATATTAAGGGTTAAATGGATTTGAAAGACGACTAACATCAGCATCATGCAAGAAATTCAAGGGAAAAGAGAACTGAGACCAACTATCCATAAAATAAAAGTTAAATTCACAGGCCACATCTTGCGACATAACGCTTTCCTAACTAATCTCCTAGAAGGTAAGCTCACAGGGAGGAAAGGCCGAGGTCGACCAAGAACATGTTTCCTACAAGACATCACACTAACTCTTCATTATGGTTCCTACTGTGAGATGAAACTAGGTGGTGAAGACAGAGAGCAATGGTTGCGGACACAAGGCATTGCCTTTAGAAGTTGATGATGATGAATACACTTTGATATGCGACCATTAGTGGTGCAACGGACGTCGAATCTGTATTTGTAGCATTGCAGGTGTAACATTTGCGATAGCTTCTCGAATACGATGGCGTAGATCTGGAAGATCATGAACTCGTGTTTGGTACACTTGATTCTTGATAACACCCCACAGGAAAAAATCAAATGTTGTAGGGTCTCACAGAAACCTCTCGTATTTAGGCATTTTGTAACCATTAGCCAACAATTCGCGTGTCTTTCAGGATTGAGACTGCGAGTGGGAAGCTTCCAACTTCTACAGTGTTAATCGGTAGAATCATTATCACTGAAAGCATCTCGTTCCAAACACCGTGCCTAAATTCAAATCCTCAATGGCAGAGCCGGTAATCGAACAGATGACACTTACACTAAACCACGCATGTGAAACACCAGTATATATAAAATACAATACACGATGGATAATCCAGTCAAGGTTGGATTTAATAATTTATTCCACTTTTTGCCTCTTGTGAACTCTTGAATGGTTAAGACCTTGTCGTGAACACGTGACTTCCCGATTCTTATTATATCATACCGACACGCGCCAGATGACTCTGCAGACTATATCTCGAGGTGCATCGCAATGAAAACACATGCGTATTTATGAACATGTGAGTGATGTAATGCTGCACGGCCTTGACGGGAATCAGCCATAAACATTATTATATTTAAACCAATTGAGCGTAGCCTAAAATGAAGTCTAGAGCTAGAAATAGCACTTTTCAACCAAGTTAAAAAACCTCAATTATGCCTATTTATAGGAAAAGGACAAATATGGCGTATAATTAAGAAAAACGTGCAATTGAAACTTTTAGGACCATACAGTATACAGGGCTAACATTTTATTCTAAGAATTGGATTTTCATGACCACATTGATGTTAATGTTAAGTTTAGTCAATCTCGTTACCATCATCGTACAGAGTGACCCTCCTCTGCCAATCACAATCCAATCGTGGGGTAGGCGCTACCAGAGCTCCATTCAGTTCGCCTTTGATAAATACATTTCTTTATATAATGAAGAACTTTACAAGTGTACTGAAAAGATCACAGACGTAATGAAGAAACGGAGGCTAAATATCTACGGACATTTAATACGAATGGATGAAGGCAGGCTGACCCAAAAGGATCTTCAGCTACATCATGGGGTTAAAGGTCACATCTAAATGGGTAGATGAGTGAAGAGGGATGCAGCGGAAGTTGGAATTACTCTACCGAAGGCCCACGATAGAAGAGAGTTCCGCAGTCGAGAAACCACCAAGCAGGAGACCAAAACGGATCATTTCCGAGGAGGAGAGAAAACAGAGAAGTGACAGGATGAAGAAGTCCTGGGAAGAGAAGAGAAAGAAGCCAATAAGTCTTGAGTTCCTTGCGGTCCATAGTTGGCCAAATTCGATCATAAACAACAAATAATCCCTTTTCTCCGGAACTTTTCAACATGCAACGCTGAAAGTTTTAGAAGTAACTGTTCCTTATAGCCTATGTGTTATATTTTAACTGGGCCACTTTTCAAAATTTAGTTCAGTTTAATGTTGCCTGATGGAAATGTTCACATGAAAATGCTGTTAAAATAACGCCGGTTTTTAAAAGATCCATGAAAAAGATCAACATTTTTCTTATTTTTCATCAAGGAACATCCCTAAAAATGCAATACGTTAGTTCCTCTTAATAGTTCCTGAGATAATGGTAAATACAAAGTTGAAAATCAAAATGACAGCGTGAGACATTCCAGCACGCCTAAATTGTATTGGGATACCACCCAATAACTACAGTAAGTGATGTTCGGTTAATCGATTAAGAGAATAATTTGAAATTAATCGATTAATCGACTGACCGTTTCATCGATTAATTGACTAACCGAATAATATATTAATCAGCTAATCAAAGAATCGATTAATTCCTTATTAGTAGACACGGGACAAGAAAATAAGATTAAATGAGTGGTCATCGCTTAGGTTGAGTTACGCTTATTTTCGAAATGATGTATAGAAAATTATAAAAGTTACTTTTTGCCAAAATATGCAAAGTGTCCTTCCTTGTTTATTTTAGCAATGACCAAATAATAGTCAGTGACCGTGGAAGAACAAACATCAATCAAATTGGGAAGGGTTTCGAAAAAAGAAAACGAAAGGGTTTAAGCGAAGATTTCAAATTCTTGTTCAATGTTTAAAATGTAGGACAAGAGCAGTTTTGTTTTTCTTTGTTTTAGCATAGTTTTCGCAAATAAGGTATATTATTTAACAAGTAGTTCCGTGAAAAACTATACAGACTATTTTCATATATCCTACTTACGTTAATCGCCTCTATCTACATACAACATTTCAGTTCGATTGCTGTAATAGATTCGTAGATATTGAGAACCGACTAAATATTTCGGATGGTCGCCATGTTGGATTTTATATATGTAGGTCCTAGAGTTATGTACTGTTACATGAAGATCATTGTGTACGTGTAGCATTCAAACTTCAATCGCATGATTAGAACACAAGAAGTAACAAGGAGATTTTAAAATTTCGCACAGCTGTCATCTTGTGGTTATGGAAACAATTGAAATAAATTAGGTGCCAGTGGATTAACATTCGTATAAGGATTTACTGTAACAAGTTTCACTGCACTCGGATGGTTAAATTGCGGGAAACATCCATGTGAATATTTATATTCGCGTCGCCACCATGTTGGATTTGTGATCACCAGGTTATTTAAAGTCCGATAGGTGAACTTAAGTTCATAGCCCCTATGAACATAAAAAAATCAGTTTGATTGCTATAATACATTCGTAGATATTCAGAGCCGTCTAAATATTTCGGATGCTCGCCATGTTGGATTGTTAAATGTATAGGCCATAGAGTCATGTACCATTAAAGGAAAATTATTGCGTAGGTTCATTATTCAAACTTTCACATCGATCGCATGATTACGACACAAGAAATAAAAACTTAATTTTAAAATTCGCAAAGCCGCCATCTTTAGGTTATGTAAACAATTGAACTAAATTAGATACCAGTGCATTACAATGTGTATAAACATTTCCTGTACCAGATTTCATTGCGGTTGGAACATTAAATCGCGAGAAAGGTCTATTTAAATTTTCAAATTCGCTTGGCCGCTATGTTCGTTTTGTAGTTGACCGGTTTTCGAAAGTCTTATAGATTAACTTCCAGTAGTGCCCTTTATCTCCGTACAAAATTTCAGGGTGATACCGCTAATAGTTTCAGAGATATAGAATGCCAGTGAAATATTTCGCACATCCGCCATCTTGTGGTTATGTAAACAATTGAACCAAGTTAGATGTCGGTACATTACACTGTGTATAAACATATACTGTACCAAGTTTTATTGCGTTTGGTTGGTTAAATCGCGAGAAACGTTTATTTAAAAGTCGCAAATTTGCTTGGCCGCCATGTTGGTTTTGTAGTTACCAGTTTTTCAAAAGTCACATAGGTGAACTTGTAGTAGTTCCCTTTATCACCTTAAAAATTCCAGGGTGATATAGGGAATAGTTTCGGAGATATTGAATGCTGGTGAAATATTTCGCACAGCCGCCATGTTGGATTGGTGAGACGTTACAAAATTTGAAATGCACGGTCGGGGTCGTCCGGAATAGTACTATGAATTTACCGAGTTTCATTGAAATCGCTCCAGTCGTTTAGAAGTTATTAGGGACACACACACTCTCTCACACAAACACACACAAACACACACACACGCACACACACACACGGACAAAAGGTGATCTCATAAGCCTATTTTTTTAAAATTGAAAATAGGCTAAAAATACGACTATGTGATACAATATATTCTAATTAATAAAATGTCTGCTTTGCTTTTGTAAGAGCGTAGTTAAATGAGGGAAGTACATCGATTAATCGACAAAACAGTTAATCAATTACTCGACCAACCGAATAATCGATTAAACGCACAATAGATTAATCGTTATTTGTAGCAATTAATTTACTTTCTGCTTCGATGAATCGATTATTCGGTAACTGAACCAGTCCTACCAATAACAAACGTGCCATATGTTTACCATCTCTACCGTGGGCTATAGGAGTGAATTTTGGGACACCCTATTGAAAAGTAGAAATTATTATGGTTGGTTGGTTGGTTCCTTAGTTTAGGGACTGCGACAACGCGGCCATGTAGCCCCGTGTACTTTGGGTGTGTGTAGAATGTCTCTGATAACCGGTGTTAATTGTGATGACTGTATTAGTGTGTGTATCTGTCTTTATTCAAGTAAGGACTGCCGACATTCAATTTTTCCAAGTACTTCCTACTTTTGCCGCCAAACGCCACCGTCAACAACCAACTAGTTCAGAACTTAGTTACCAGATGCCACCACAGTCGGCTCTTGACGACGGACGTAGGAACCTAAGAAAGTTAGTCAAATGTTTAACCTATATATAATTTAGCTTCACACAGGTGTAATTAGTGGAAATTTCTTTAACATGCCATAACTCTATGACATGGGACCGCCGGCTTTACTTCCCCTTGGAAGGATGGCATACTGATGTTAAAAACTCCGCCGACTTCAGCCGGGTTTGAACCCGCGATCTTGGGCATAGAAGCTCAGCATGCTACCAACTACGCCACCGAAGCCGCTAGAATTATTATACATGTAGATTTATACTACAATAAAACAACAGCAACAAACTAAGGTTTACAGCAACAAAGTTAGAAGCATTCAGCGCTTGGAGACCACGCTATGGAATGTATGCGAATGATGTCACGTTACAGGACATTATGGGTACTCATTGCCGGCAATAGCATCTTCAAGGTTCCAGCCAAATGTTAAATGTCAAAAAACCTTTTTTCATTCCGGTAACTTGACATGAATTGCTTGTTTCCACGCGAGAACATGCAAAGGTCTCAAGTTACTTAATTTGAGTTGTTTTCTCTTCACCAATACCTGTTATTTCCAACACCGGTTTCAACTAATCAACAACTTAAAAAGTAAGTTATGCTTCTTATCTGTTTAGCCTTTGTGACCTCCACAATTTGACTTGCATACAGATGGTTAACTGCTGCCCTGGTGAAGAGGTTAGTGTAGCTGACTGCTGTTCTGTGAGTTCCAGGGTTTGAGTTCCAACGTTGCTCCAGGAGTTTTTCTTGAAATTTGGTGGAACGGATTAGACTCGGTCTCGTCAATAGGTGGCCCGCAGGCCACGTGAGATGATTGTAATTTCTCCAGAATTTAATAACTTTATTGTATACCCCGCTGCATAGCCGAGCACGTTAATTCGCTCACCACGTCTATGATGGGGAGCTGCAGGAAGTCCAGGGATTGAAGGTTCGAATCCGGGAGTTGACAGTTGAGTGTGGTTTTTCCCGTTCTTTTCTACACTCTCTCCAGGCAGTACCATACTTCAAGTTTCGGGGCACGTATCCCAATCTCATCCCGACCACAGAAACACAGGTTATCAGACAAATCGAACACACGTCCAAGTACATGGGACTGATGACCATGATGCCCCAATCCCTAAATAAAGATTAACAACTATCTTCTCTATAAAAATGAAGGTTACGAAATTGTTTGTCTGTATGTCCTTTATGCGTTCATATACCATTAGTGCGATTGCCAAGAAACTTGGGTGGGTTGTTATGACCACCCCCGTGAAGTGTCTGACTTAGTAAATCCATTTTACAATAGGTAGCGCACGAGTAGTTTCAACAAATGAGTGACAGTGCGCGAATAGTTTCAACTAAGTCCCGTATGCGTTCATATAGGCCTAGCATTCATCTAATTGCGATGAAACTTGGGTAAGTTGTTGTGTACACTCCTGCGAAGGTTTCTGACTTAGTAAATCCATTTTACAATAGGTAACGCACGAGTAGATTCAACTAATGTGTAACAGCTCGCGATTCGTTTCAACAAAGTCTCTTATACGTTCATATAGCATTAATCCGATTGCAATGACACTTTGGTGAAATGTTGTGCACGCCCCCAAGAATGTTTCTCAATTAGTATATCCATTTTAAAATAGGTGGTGCACGAGTCGATTCAACAAATGAGAAATTGCGCGCGAATCGTTTATACAAATGAAATTTGGACAGTTACCTTGTGCACGCCCTCGAAAGGTTTTGCATTTTTAAATTCATTTCACTTATAAGGTGGAGCGCGAGTCGTTTCAACAAATGCGTGCTGACGCCCTAATAGTTTCAAGAGATGGACTTTGGTCAGCTGTTGTGCACCCCTGTGAAGGTTTATGAATTAGTAAATCCATTTTACAATAGTTGGCTCAGGAATAGTTTCAACAAATGAGTGTATTTCATACAGCTTAGAGGCAGTTAAACGGGAAAAGAATATTGTGTGGTCAAAAGCACTTCAACAAACAAACTTACAACGCCAACACTTTCTTTGATAGGCATTGCAACGCATGCTGGGTACTGCTAGTATTATATAAAATAGGGAATAAATACATTTTTCCAGTGGTATAGGTCACTTCTTAGCACCCACCTTCCCCAGCGAAAGAATTATTTAAAAATGAAAGCACGGGTAAGAAGTGAGTATATTATTTAAGTACGGTAATGCAAATACATCCAAATTGTTATCAAGAGGGACCAAAATACGAATATATAAAACTATAATTATGCCATTATTACTACAGTATATGGTGTAGAAACATGGAGATTAAGCAAATGCACAGAGAGAAAGATAAAGGTTTTTGAAAATAAAATCCTCAGAAAGATTTTCGGATCAATTTGTGAAGCAGGTGAGTGGCGAAGGTAAAAGAACAAGGAACTAAAGGAGTTGTATAAAGGACCCGATGTTGTTGCGGAAGCTAAGACAAGATGGCTGAGATAGACTGGCCACTTGTATAGAAGAGAAGAGGGATCTAGACTGCGAGAAGTGTGTGAGAAGAAGCCGGACGGACGAAGACCTATAGGAAGACAAAAACTGAGATGGAGAGACCAGGTAACCAAGGACATCCAGCTACTAGGAGCGCGAGAGGAAGATGCCAAGGACAGGTGGAGGAGGCTACTTCTCGAGGCTAAGAACAGACTGCGGTTTGTGGAGTCAGGAGGGTAAGAGTAAGAGTAAGTAAGACAAAGGATGTGAGTGTTAGTTAGTTATTGTTGTTTTAAGGAGCGGAACTACGAGGTGATTTGCCCCCTCGTAACACACATTATAGTATACAAATTTGGAATGGAAATTTAAAATTTAGAGGTGGACACCTAAATTTGAAAAGACCGAAAATTAATAAACCAAAACATTTAAAAAATTAATAATTATAATATAAACACACAAAAAAAAACGGAAAACAAAAATTCAGCATTCAAAAACAAACAAGGAAGCTTGTAGTTTAACGTGACCGTTAATCTTGAGATCATGAGCCACGGGCAAAAACAAACAAGTCGTTGAGTCAATGTACACTGGAAAAGATAGATTGCTTGCCCTAACCCACTCTCACTTATAAAGCGGATAACGCGATCAGCAGCCACCGCGTCATCGGCTAATATAAGTTTGAGTGTCATCTGCAAACCAATGTTTCTTCGTAAGTTAGAAAGATCCACACACTTGGTTAAAATGTGGGCAAAGATGTGAGAATCAAGGGACAGATATTGCAATATCGGAAGCCATATTTCAGTATTGCATAAGTAACCTATTATTACAAGCTTTCCAGTCGTTCAACACACGCTTGCCCAAATTAGATGGGGGTGGGGAGTTACAATTAATAACATAGTGCTTGAAATAAATTACATGAAATATTCATACAGCTAATTAACAATTCTCACAAAATGGAGGGAAATCTAATCTGGGCACACTCGTGTTAACCAACTGAAAAGCTTCTAATACCGTAATAGAAGGAATACCGTAAAGGAATACCGTATACCGAAAAGGAAGGGAGAAGAGCAAAATACAGGCCAGTGAGATGAGGTTCTTGAGAGGCATTATTGGAGCTACAAAGATGGACAGAATAAGAAATGAGAGGACTAGATAATTAATGAAGGAGGAACCATTACACGATGGTATAGAGAAATCTAGACTTAGATGGTATGGGCATGTAAAACGAATGGAGGAGAAGAGGATACCCAGGAGGATACACGAGACGAAGTGGAAAGGAAAGAGACCGAGAGACAGGTGGCTGAAGGGGGAGGAAGAAAGCGTGAAGAAGAGAGGAGAAGACTGGACAAGGGTGGAGGCTGAGAGATGGTTGGAAGACAGAAGACGTTGGAGAGGCTTGTGTTCCAAAAAGACCTGGCCAGTGGCTGGAAACTGTGCAAGATGATGATGATGATGATGATGATGATTAAAGGAAATACTCAAATTTTAATCTTTCGTCCGTCCAGGGAGGAAGACAATAAATTGTATAGCGTATATCTGCTTCTTTTCACCTGGCTTAACAAAGTTTTGGTGACTTACTGCATTGAGAAAAGAGATGGCATATTCCTGACACAGATATGTCACAAGCAAGCTCCTTAGGACACAAAACAAATCATCACGACACAGGACTACGGGTGCTAGCAAATTCTGACAGCGTAATCTTGGCTTTGCTCTCTTCACCAACACCAGTTGAGGTCGGATTAGTTGGCTACGGTATTTTATATTTTGTTACCCTATTGACTCTATGAATCTGTCAACGATACATAATCGAACCTAGTCAATGATAAATTAAACACTACAAGTGGTACTATAGAGACAAGTTCGTAGTTGTTTTGCAGCAAT
Organism: Meconema thalassinum; assembly: GCA_946902985.2. Lineage (NCBI taxonomy): Eukaryota > Metazoa > Arthropoda > Insecta > Orthoptera > Tettigoniidae > Meconema > Meconema thalassinum. The sequence goes on from OX336393.1 coordinate 253,887,088, forward strand.
GAACTTTTTATGTGAATACGTAGAAATTTTTATGGATTGGGCTACATCATCACTACAGTTTAAGTCCAGAAACAATAGTGATTTATTACTGTACATGACACGACTACCATGATACGTTGGTTCCTCACATCCTCACTGCTTGCTTTCTGAAACTCTACGTAACGACCATTTCCTCTTTCTGGTACCGTAACTTATATAATATACAGGGTGATTTTTGTAACAGTCAACGTGTCTCACGCAGCACGTTGGCTGGCAGCTGAACGGTCGCCGACCGAGGCACGTGTTTCGTATTTCCGGCTATGACAGCCGTCTTAAAGGCGACAGACAGACTTCTGTGACAGAAGTTCTGTCGTACTTAAGTCTGAAGGAAGAATTCGTTTGTGTAGTTGAGATGCGAGTAGCCTAATTTAGAGTATTTTAACTAGATATAAGCAGGACACTTACATTCCTCTGTATTTTTTGTAAAATTACAATTAGAATGGATTTTGAACTATTTATTTTGAATCAACGTATTTACCTGTAAAATTGTTTTGTAAAAATAATTCGAAAGTCGGTAAATAGGCCTACATTAAAGAAAACTGGAGTATTTTTCAACAAGAAATCGCAGTTTAATCGCCAGCTTCATGCACAGGTAAAGGTGGATTAGATCCGTGCTAGCTTCGAACGTCCTACTCTAAAATCAATCCGGCGTATTGCTCAGCAAACAAGAATAAGTCCATCTTATGTAAATTGTAAGTACCGTGCATTTAATAATACTCTTTCTTTGCCTCTGACAACCGGCAATACATGACAAATAGCTCGGCTGGACAGCACTCAGCTGCCGAACAGCGATCTGGATGGGGCCCGTCGACCATGTTATAAATCACCCTGTCTACTTTGTATTATTTAGGGGTATCTATAACCCTTATTTCTTTGAGCATGGATTCTCAAAATATACAGTAATGTGTTATGCAATGTAAGAAAAATCCAAAACGTGATTGCTGCAAAATTCATTCTACAAATTTCGATTATTTTTGTTGTAGTCTCTTTCGAGGGGATTCGATATCATGGTCATTTAACCCTGTGTAGTTGTATATATTTGTATATTTAATATAATTTAATTTAATTTGTCTAATAACCTATGTTGTTATTATTATTATACAGTATTCTGCCTAGTGGCAGGTCCATGTCTTCGTACAGAGAATTTCAGCTTGTTCCTTCAGTCTGCTGTAACTTCTTCCATCTTCCATGTCGTCCAGATATTGAATTCTTCTTCTTCTCCGTCCTGTCGTTCCTTTGATCTCCCCTTCAATGACGTCGTGCATGAGCCCCTCATGTCTAAGTATGTGTCTGATCCAGTTGGCCTTCCTCCGAAGAATTGCTTTCAGAAAACTTTTCTTCTCACCTACTCTTCTAAGTACAGCATCGTTTGTCACCCGATCTGTCCACTTGATCTTCTCTATTCTCCTCCAACACCACATTTCAAAACTGTCTAAGAATTTTCTCATTGTCCACGTCTCTGCCCCGTACAGTGCAATGCTCCAGATGTAACACTTCACCAATTTCTTCCATACTTCTAAATTCTACTTGCTGGTGAGCAGAGTCCTCTTCTTGTTCAATGCGGCTTTGGCCATGGCGATTCTGGCACGAATTTCATTTGTGCATTGAGCATCTTTTGTCAGCAAGCTTCCCAAGTACTTGAACCTATGTTAATGTGATGTACATAATAGTGTTAGTTAGTTATTGTTGTTTTAAGGGGAGGAACTACGAGGTCGTCTGCCCCTATGTAATAGTGTGTGTATTTGTAATTCAGGTGAGAGCAGGGAAGGAGGCGGTCATGACCTTACGTTAGGAACCATCCCGGTAGTTTCCTCGAGTAGCAGTGAGAAACTACGGAGAACCACTTTCAGGATGGCTGAGGTGGGAATAAAACAAAAAACAAAAGTTAATAGGTAAATGTTATCTGGATCAGGAGTGTGATGTACTTTTTTCTTCATCAAACCAAGGCCGTCATTCGTGGCAGTATTAAAGGTGCCGGGATGCCCCCAAAAGACCGGGTGCGCTTAGTATGAATGGGTAATTGTCTACGCGTGGCGGGTGATGTTCCACGGTCTTTAATAGTTGAATTCCTCCCTGAATCCAATAAAATGCATCTTATCTAGATTTGGCAACATGTCACAATTATTCATGCATTGACTACAGACAACACATAGGAACACGGAGTGGGGGGAAATCAGCTCAGTGAGACAACATTCCAATTCAGTCGACCGTCACTGCTCCAAGAGAGAAGTTGATACTACTCGCAGTTACAGAACGGAAGACATCCCACCAGATAAGGAATAGCTTGCACTATACAGCACTATACAGCACAACCATAGTTGACTTTTACAACCATATAGTCACTCCAAACAGACAAATTCCGGATTTCTACCACCATTTTAGCATTCCACCTAACATCATAACTAGCATACACTGACAAGTTGCATTACCAATACTGCAAAAAAATAATTGTACATATTGTATATATTTACACCTGTATTTTCAAACATAGATTTTACAGCCTAAGTGTAATGGGTGTGATGATGACCGCTTGACGATCGAAACTGGTCATCCAAGTGTATTTATTAATCCCATGTATTTTTTTTCAGGATTAGGGCATAACCCAGCTCATTCGGGTACAATCGTGTTGACTGACTGAAAGGCACCAAACTTTTGTTTACTAAGGCAACACTGAAAAATGGCTTCAAACCCCACAATGAGGTGGGAATCGAATTCGCCTCTTGTCAATTTTGTCTCACGAGGCTAAGTATACCCCATTATAGCCTTCAGACCTGAAATTACTTCCTTGACAGGGCCGGGAATCGAACTCGGACCACAGATGTGACAGCCAAGAATGCTAGCCATTTACAATTTCGAGGTGTGCCATATAGAAGAGAAAGAAAATAACATGAAAGACTTATTTCTCGGGAAGCAGGTGATCTTAGAGGAAGAAGTCCCCTCCACTCTTTCCTAGACACCGTAACAGATGGATTTCATAGTGGTGGTAATGGGAGTGAACTTCAGAATTCCACTTAAGCTTGAAACTAGGCTATGACGATCATTTGCCAATTTGGGCAAATCCTTAAACTGCTCACTTTCCATCTCTAATTGCTGGCAATTTGTTTGCTGGAGTAACGGTTACAGTAATGACTTTGAGTGTAGCGTTACATCAGCGTAGCGGCTGGTAAACAAAGAAGAACTCAGGCAACGGAAACACTTCTTCAGCCACTTAATAATAATAATGTCGTGACATCATATTACTGTACTGCTTGGAGTCTGCACCTCGACTCTTATTTCTTTTCCCATACTACCATTCCGAAAGAATGCACAGTCTAAGTACTTAAAATGGTAATAATAATAATAATAATAATAATATACTGAAGCCCCTGATGGCCAACCTCGATAAGCAGGGGCTGCACCATAATCTGCATACCAGTATGCAGAAGGCAGTCATTTTAGAGACCTACACCATACTTCGTTCGTTCCTCAACCTACCAACATAGAGAAATCCACTCCATGTTGCAACAAATGCCGAGGAAATAGTGTATGTATTATACCCAATGATATGGTGACATAATAATAATAATAATAATAATAATAATAATAATAATAATGAGGAGACTGCTGTCAAACAGCTCGAGATACTTAAAGAAAGTGCAGAAAAGTTGGGACTACAGATCTCGTTTGAGAAAACGAAATTTTTCTGTTCAAAGACAGATATCACGAGCCTGAAAACAAAATATGGTAAAATCGAAAGGGTACCGCAATTTAAATACCCCGTAGAATTTATCGAACTGACAAGCCTTGAAAAAAATTCGCAACAAAATCGTCTCTAAAAAGTCAAAAAAGCATTAGGGTTGGTCCAAAACATCTACAACAAACAATCTTTGTCAAAATACACAAAAATTCGGCACTACAACACAGTCATAAAACCAACAGTCCTTTACGCAAGCGGAACTCTGACACTTAACAGTATACATGAACTTGAAGACATCAAAAAGGAAGAGAGGAAGATCATTAGGAAAACTTTAGGAGCAAGATATACGCAAGATAGTTACAGACTACAATCAATAAAAACAACAGAAAAGTATTCAAACCTCGAAATTGACATTAAGACGAATGGAATTCTTTGGACATCTCACTAGACTATCAGAAAATCGATTGACGAAAAGGATAATAGATTATTTGACCACACTCAAGAACTCAAGACCTTGGTTAGGAGAACTTCGAAAGGACCTAAAAAACGCAAACATAAGTTCGCCTGACATTTTAGAAAGGGATACCTTCAGGCACAAAGTTAAAAAATGGGAAGTTATATCAGAGCAACCACAACAAAAACAGTACAGACCAAAGTGGTCGGAACAACGCAAACAAGCCTTCTCGGAAAGAATGAAAGTCTATTGGAACAACAAAGGGAACCAAAAGAAAAGTTGATTGAGTCTTCTATGTATTGGGAGAATTCGCTTCTGATAAATATATAAATATAAAATAATAAAATAAAATAATAATAATAATAATAATAATATAGCAACTTCAACGCTCAACTGGGAATAGAAGCAAGATCCAGATCGACAGTAGGAAAATATCCTGCTCACAGAATGACCAACAAAAATGGAACAAGGTTTGTCGAACTAAGTAGAACGTTTGATCTTCAGATAATGTCAACTTTCTATAAACATAAACCAAGTAAACAGAAGACTTGGCGTTCACCTGACAATTTGAACGGGGAGAAACAAATTGATCACGTGGCAATATCCAGGATAGCAATGAAGGAGATTATGAATGTTAAAGTACAGAGAGGGGCCAAAATTGATTATCTCTCCAAGATTAAAATGAATTTCATTGCTTTTAGAAAGGCTCCGAAAGCTGGAAATAAACTTCACAGATCGAGAAATATTCGAGCAATACCACCAGCAATTAACATTTAAATCCAAGAATTGGACTGACATTGCCTCCAAAATCCAACAATCAGCCAATGTTTCAATCTTAACAGCACAGAAGCGTAAACACAGATGGTGGAACGAAACCTGTGATAGTGCATGTGCACAAAGAACATATGCCTGGAAGAAATGGAACTCAACGAAGAGACAAGAAGATTATAACTCGTTTTGTGACAGTCGGAAAGATGCAGCCCGGGTGTTCCGAATTGCAAGGCGATTATATGAGAAACAACAGATGGAACAGATTGTTCAGGATTTCCGGAAGAATAATGTCAGGGACTTCTATAAAACTTTCAAGTCTAATCTGAAAGGGTATCAAGCACCTAGCTTGTGCTTCAGAGATGAAAACTGAAAGTTAGGCCTGAACAACAAGGAGAACTGTCGTATATTGGCTGAGTACTTTAAGAGATTACTCAATTGTGATGAACCAAAACAGAGGCTACTCATACGCCGTCCTACTCAAGTAATGGCCAACTCGCATCCACCTTCTAAGACATAAATTAAAATGATTATCGATGGTCAAAAGAATAATAAAGCAGCGGGAGAGGATTCCATTGTGGCAGAGCTGCTAAAACAGGCAAATGAAGATACTCTGAATATATTAGCTGAGCTCTTTGCGGAGATATGGAGAACTGGTAGGATACCCACCGAGTGGCAGTCTGCATTATTCCACCCTCTCCACAAAAAGGGGGACAAGAAGGACGTTAATAATTACAGGGGTATATCAATTGTATCTGTTTCCCTACAAGATCCTATCCAAAGCACTCCAGAACAGAATTGAAGATCATCTTGATAATCAGATTGGTGAGTACCAGGCTGGTTTCAGAAAGGGACGTTCTTGCCCGGAACAGATTTTTAACCTGAAAAACATCATTAGGTATAAGGCGATAGGCAGGTATGACTATGTGGTCGTATTCATTGATTTTAAGAAAGCGTATGACTCAATTGACCGTGAGTCGCTACTGATTCTGGAAGAGTTTGGAGTAGATGAAACGTCTCGAAATCTGATTAAACAGACTTTGACAGACACAGTGTCAAAAATAAAATTCATTAGCGAGATCTCAGATCCCTTTGCAATCAAAACTGGTGTCAGACAAGGTGATGGATTATCTCCAATCCTTTTCAACTATGTCTTGGAAAATGTCATTCGTGAATGGAGGAAGACACTGAGTCGGGAAGAAGGGAATGAAGAACGATTCAGGCTAGGGCCCAAACTGAAAGGGGTGCACGTTGATTGTTTGGCTTTTGCAAATGACCTAGCTATTTTTGCCAACAATATTAAATCAGCCATTGTAAAGATTAATCGGTTGTCAGAGATGGCTGAGAAAGTAGGTTTACAGATTTCCTTTGAGAAGACAAAGTACATGACAAACATCAGTGATGGACGAGAATGGATGAAAACAAACCAAGGGAAGATTACACGTGTAAAGAAATTTAAATACCTGGGTGAGGTAATCCAACAAAATGGCCTAGAACAGGAAGCAATTACTCTTAGAATATGGAAATTAGACAGAGCCTATCACCTGACGAAAAATCTCTATAATACGAAGTCACTGAGCATTGGAGCCAAATTAAGACACTACAGCACGGTTGTCAAACCTGAAGCATTATATGCTTCGGAGACTTTGACTCTGAACAGAGGGGGACTAGTAGACCAGTTAGTCAAAAGAGAACGCAGGGTATTGAAAAAAAAATTAGGCAACAGATGGGTTAACGGACACTTACGTTTGAAGTCAAACGAAGGGTTATATAGAAAGATAGAACCAGTCACGTCAACAATAAAAAGGAAAAGGTTGTTGTTCTATGGACACATTTTCAGATTGTCCAACGATCGTCTAACTAAGAAAATTTGGAATTTCGTGAAACCAAAGAGGAAAAAATTGGCATGGTTCGAAGAATGTAACAAAGACCTTATAGAAATTGGTATTCCAGACTGAAAAATTACGAACAGGTGTGAATTCAGACACCTAATCAAAAATTGCCAGGCATTTTAAAGTAGGGGCAGAACGGAGGAAACCTCTTTCAGAAGATCGGAAGAAGGCGCTGAGTGATGGGCTCAAGAGATACTGGCAGGACATCAAAGCTGGCAGACGATCTAGAACGAAATATTGATTTTGATTGATACTCCGTAGTCCTTAGTGGCTCAATTCGAATGTAAAAAAAATATAGCTGAAACAATTGTGATCTACGGTCATTCCAAAATCAAGGACATAGAAACAATTCCCAGGAATATTTACAGGGCAGTCAATAAAAACGGCATTTGGATGAAGAGACCTCAGAAACTCTATCAAAAGACCAACACAATAATGGAAGAAATCAGAAAACGTCGAGCAAAGTTTCACACACACATCTACAGGTTGGAACACTCCAGAATGGCAAAGAAACTAATCAACATCATAACTAAGAGTAAATGTGGCACGGAAATACTGACAGAGGTCCAGAGGGACCTAAAACAGATCAACATTGAAAATCTTGAGGACCGCACCGAGTGCAGGAATAAAATCACAAATGTTAAGTTTGAGCAAAGAATATCACGACAACCTGGAATGAAGTGGACAGCTGAGCGAAAGAAGGAGCATTCCGAGAGGATGAAGAGATTTTGGGAAGAAAAGAGGGAAAATGCCCGAAGATGAAATGGTGAATTCAAGTTCAATCGCTCTTCTAAAGGGAACAATCGATTTAATAGTATACACTGTATAACAAAGAAAAACGACGCACCAAGAAGGAATTGCCCGATGGCGATAAAAATCGGAGGATGTGAGGAACTGACATAGAAAAACAAACGATCAAAAGTGCAGAACAACAATCGAATGATTTATTGCGGAGTTAGAGCGTTACAAAGTGAGGACGTCAATAAGGTGTTGGTCCACCCCTGGCCTGGATATGCAAGCTGTCATTCGACGTGGCATGGACTGATAAAGTTCCCGGATGGTGTCCTGCGGAATTTCGTGCCAAATGGTCTCCAACTGTTGGGCTAAATCGGTGACATTCCGGGATGTTCGCAATCGCCTTCCCATGACGTCCCAAATGTACTCTATGGCAGAGAGATCAGGCGACCGAGCTGGCCAAGGAAGGATAGGGAAAGCTTGAAGACAGTCCATAGCAACACGTGCCGTGTGCATCCAGGCATTATCCTGTTGGAAAGTAAGGCCTAGATGTCGCTGAAGGAACGGTAACACAACCGGCAGTAGAATGTCATCAACATACCGCTGTGTTGTCAGTGTGCCAGGAATGACTACCAGAGGGGTTCGGTTATCAAAGGAGATGGCACCCCAGACCATCACCCCCCGTTGTGGGGCTGTGTGGCGTGCGATAGTCAAGGCAGGATCCCCACGCTGGCCTGGACGTCTCCAAACACGACTGCGGTTGTCGTCAGGGCACCGTTGGAAACGGGACTCGTCACTAAAGACTATACGTCCCCAGTCAGCGCCGTTCCACGTTGCTGGAGCGCGGCACCGCTGTAATCTGAGTAATCAGCGCACGCCACACTCAAGAGCTCCTCTCCTCTGAATAGCAGCCATGCGTTTTATTATTATAGTTTATAACAATAATAATAATAATAATAATAATAATAATAATAATAATAATAATAATAATAATAATAATAATGAAAATCCACAGCCTGCTTCCAGTCTCCGACCGGGTCAGGGAATGGAATGAATGAAGCCCCTATCTAGCGGCGAGGATGTAAACTGTGCCGGCTGCCGAAGCCTGACGCATTCCTCTGGGGCAATGATTAAATGAATGACAGATGAAATGAAATGATAGTGGAGAGTGTTGCTGGAATGAAATTTTGACAGGGAAAACCGGAGTACCCGGAGAAAAACATGTCTGCCTCCGTTTTGTCCAGCACAGATCTCACATGGAGTGACCGGGATTTGAACCACGGACCCAGCGGTGAGAGGCCGGCGTGCTGCCGCCTAAGCCACGGAGGCTCAAATAATAATAATAATAATAATAATAATAATAATAATAATAATAATAATGGCTTTTTTTCATTCATTCGTTTATTTGCAATTGGGGGTGTGTCCCCCGGTGGCAAATTAGATATACATAACAAATAAATAATTGTACATAACAATTCACTAACAATTAAACTGGAGTATTTACACAAATAGTCAGTCTTTTCTTAAACACACCTATATGTTCGGGAAAAGGCTCTAAGACTGCGGCAGGTAGAGAGTTCCAATTATCAATGGCACGGTTTACGAAAGAATATTTACCATAATTTGTTCGCTGTGGTCGGCCCTTAACTTTGAAAGGGTGATCGCTCCTACCCATGTAAGTAGGCTTTTCCATACGTTTGCTAAGCTCACCCCATGCTGGTTGATTTGTATACGCGTTGTACATAGCGCAGAGTCTAGATTTCATCCCCTGTACGTCCCTTTGAACCACTGAGGCTTTTAGAGACACCTTGGTGCTGGAATTTTGCCCCGAAGGGGTTCTTTAACGTGATAGTAAATCTACTGATATGACTCCCTCCGCACCCTCAAATACCAACTGTCTGTCTCAGGATTCGATCCTGCAACCTTGGGCACAGCAAGTGAGAACATTACCGCTGTGTCACGCAGCCAGTCTAGTAAATACTCAGAAATGCTCTAGTTAGTATGCTTTGCCTAGTAACGCAACCAGAAAATTCTAGCCCCGCAAAGAGAGGGGCAAGAGCTAGTTTCAGTTACCTTAAAGCCCGGATAAGCTCGGCTAAGGAGGAACAATCCTGACAGGAACGCCCAGCAGGTACGGATGCTATGAGGAGGCAACCCCTCCACTGTGATATCCTGTGTAGGAGTAATTATCCACGTCGGGTGAAGTCAACAAATTCAGAGAACACAAAGAAGAGCCGGACGTATAAACTTGATCGATCATGTGAGTCAAGGGCTCCTGGAACAGAACCTCTCTAACAGGAAAGGAAGTGGAACTTGTAGGTGAAATGGAGAAATGTAAAATCCATTTCTTAGGGATTAGTAAGAAAAGATTCCTGTTTATCATTTTTTGATGAATGCAGTATATTTGCATTTATCTGTTGGCACAGGCTAGAGTAAAATGTGGCTTTCCAACGATGTCTCAGTCTCATTCATGACTGTGATTATATGGAAACTGCTGAGGTATGGGTGGTGCTTAGTAATGGCCAGTGCCTGTGGATATTGGGAAGGGTTCAACTCATAGGGTTAGTACTGCTGGACTGACTCAGTGAGGAGAAAGCAATGGCAAACTACCTCACTCCTCTTCTTGCCCAGTACGCCTCAATATAGTGCCACCTGGGTTTTGTGGATAACCTATGGTGGTGCTTTTTGAGGATCCAACCAACCTCCGGGCTGACTACCTAACGGACAGTAAGAAAAGCACGCCAGTATATTGGAGAGGCGGCAAGACTGCACAGCAAATCAGACAGCTCGCAGGGGTTGGAAGTGAGTACGGAAAGTGACTGCTGGACCTGACGCCGAGAGCCAAAAGGGTTAGATGAAGGAATTAAAATATAGTCAGTCAACATAATTTAAATCACAACGTGTGTATTATGATCAATAAGCACTTATAAATTGAAAAATGTTTAAACCAATATATCGATTATCCACTTATAGTGTTAATTTCAAAGATTTCAAAAAATCGATTAATTATTTTACTTGTAGTTACAAAATGGAAAAACCCACAGCTTAGCCGTGCTTGTTAAACCGTGCACCATAGCTGCGAATACAACAGCAGCTAGTCCAGAGTTTCGAATCCTGGCTATCCTGAGTGTGGTTTTACCCGGGGTTTTCCACACTCCCTCCAGGCAAATGCCGGCATAGTACCTCATCCCTGTTCCTAATACATTTACAATCAGTAATACAGTCATCACATAAATACAGGTTAACCGACAAGTTGAACACTCTCCCAACTACTCGGGGCTGACGACCAAGATGTCCCAAACCCCTCAAATCAATTAACTACATCAGGAGGTTAAAAAAGGTACGAATACCTGAAATGACAAGAGATACCAAAAGGCTCAATGGAAATTAAAATGTGTCTTTAATATACGTAATTTTGTAGCGTTCTATATTTTCTTTCAATACTTTCTTATTATGTCTTACGTCCATCAAGTCCACCAAGGGAGGAACTTACAAACTGGGCCCAAGAAATTCTAGTCCCAGGGCCCGTGGTTGTTCCCCACGGCCCTGCCTGAAGATGTTGAAATCATTCAACATGTCTAGGTCCTTTGAAGCAGACATTGTGGATGGATTTGAGCCGATAATGAGCTACCGGCAGTACAACAACAACAGCCACACCTTGCAGGGTAATATCGTAAATACACTTTGGCTGGGAGAAAGTGCGTCATCAATGCATCGGGGTCAGATTGAGACGTGCGGCTATCCAGCGGTGTGACGATGTACGGTGACTTGCAGCTAAATCCTCAACGGTGTGTTGGTTTGTAAATTGGAGGAACAATTACACTCATACTAGAGGTTTCGTAATAATCACTCTGTACTACCCCAGGCCCATGTTTCATACATTCCATTCTTAAGAAATAGTTGTTGTTAGTTTTAAGGGCTTTGGGCATCATGGTCATCAGCCTCGTTTACTTGAGCGTGTTATATACTGTATGTCTAACTGGCAGCCCGCCCCGGCTTCGCCCGGTGTCTATAACGGTTTACCTAGCGAGAAAAACCGAGATGAACAGCGAAACTCCAAACACATATAGGCCTATTCTTCTCTCAAGTCTTAACTCGACACGACTAACAGTTTGATACAGGCTGAATTTGGGTAGAAGGCTCGTTTACTAGCTCGTAAACTTGCTCCGATGCTAGTAATTTAAATTTCCACTGAATGGAGATTGCTGGAAGAAATTAAAACGTAAAAAACTCACAGTGGACGATATATTAAAAATAGAGATTATGCTGTCGGTAACTTCTTTGTAGAACCTTTCATGCTGAACAATTCTTACACTCATAGTAGTTAGTTATTGTTGTTTTAAGGGGCAGAACTACGAGGTCATCTGCCCCTACACTACACTCATAGTAGGCCTATATAGATGTCAAAAGTTTGATGCTATTCAGTCAGTCAACACGGTTGTACCCAAATGATATGAGTTATTCCCTAATCCTGAAAAGAAACTATATGAGGTTAAATAAATAAATAATTATTTAATCTCATGTACATTGTATTAAGGATTAGGGAATAATTGGATACAATCGTGTTCACCGACTGAATAGCATCAAACTTTTGTTTACTAAGACAACACTGAAAATGACTTCAAGCATCATAATCTATATACATGATTTTAAGGGGTTACCCAGCGTAATCTTAAAATGCGCACGGACGGCACGTTTTTCTTCGACTCGATTTATTGAAATCGTTACTGCTCGGCTTTCTTTGGTCATAAATTAATATATTTCTACAGAAACCTTTCTAGATAAATCATTTACTGATTGGTGAAAACCGCATCAAAATCGGCCAATTGGTTCTCGAGATTACCCGTTACATTCAAGAAACGCGGACTTGGTTTTATACTATGTAGAGATAAAATATGTGATTCTATGGTGACTATAGTAGTGCGTGTAACTGTAATTAACCACCTCGTGGTGTATCGGCTAGCATTCTTGACTGTCCCTCCGGAGGCTATGGTTCGATTTCCGGCACTGTCAATAAATTTCATTCTGGACTGAGGGCTAGAACGGGGGAGGGGGAGGGGCACTGAGCCTTGTGAAGCAAAAATGAGAAGAGGTGGGTTTGATTCCCCCTTCAGCCATTCTAGAAGGGGTTTTCCATGGTTTCCCACTTCTACTCCAGGCAAATGCCTGGCTACGGCCGCCTCCTTCCAAATCCCATCCACAATTTAAAAGTGCACACACTAGTACATACATTACAATAACACAGGTTACCACACAAACTCCACACTCACCCAAATACTCGGGGATATATTACCACGATGTCACAGCCCCTAATAAAATATAGGATAGCATGTTTTCAGAATAGCTCTCATACACCTGTTTCTTGATGTATTGGCGAACATTCTCGATTGTCAACCCTGAGGCCTGGGTTCGATTTCTGTCTTTGCCAAGAATTTTAATTCTTGTCTGAGGCATGGAAGGTGGTACAATTAACCTCGTAAGACATACCTGTGAAGGGGTGGGTTCCATTTTTACCTCAGTCACCCTTCAGGGGGTTTTCCGTGGATTCCCACTTCTACTCGAGACAAATGCTGGGAGGGTATCTAACTTAAGGTTATGGTCACCTCCTTCCTAATCCTCACCTCAATTGCAAAGACACACACTGCAATAACGCAAATTCCACACACCCAAGTATGATGACTACGATGTCCAAACTCCTAAATGAAAAAACAAGTGTTTCTTACGGTCTACCCTGTGGCATAGCCGTGCGCGTTAAATTGCTCACACCCCCAGGGGCTCACATCTATTGGGACGTGGGATGGCGACCACAGGGCCCCTGCTGAGTCTGGCATTGCTTCCACTTACTTGTGCCGGGCTCCTCTCCGTCTTCTTTCCTGTCGACCTCACTTGGTCAACTCTTGTTTTCTTCCGACCCTGAATGTATTAGGGTATCCGAGGCCTAGGGAGTCTCTCCCTTTCCCGGTCAATGCATGTGAGATTTTCGAAGTGAAATGCCATGTCCTGTGGTTCGGATTCCACGTAAAAAGGAGGTCCCGTGGCTCATGATCTCAAGATTAACGGTCACGTTAAACTACAAGCTTCCTTCCTTTGCTTTTCTCTCCCTTTCCCGCCTTAATTGGCTCTTGTCTCATCTTTTCTGATACACTCCTTCTGTGAGGGGTCAGCCTTCTTCTTCTTTTCATGTTATCTCCTGCCTTCTGCTCAAGGCCCTCAAGGAGGTAGGGTGTCTGTAGCCCCATCACTTCTGGTGCACCCTGGATATTGCTACACCCTCAAGGGCTCTCGGCTGGTGAGTTCGGGAGTTGTCGACCCCGAGGGATTCCTGAGCTTGGTCCGTTTTGTCCCGTTTTTCCTTTAACCTTGGGGCGGACCCTCTCCTCTTTCACTTTCCTAACTGCCTTTCATGGCTCTTCTTCCTTCCAAGTCCCTTAATCCGCATTCTTCGAGGGTCGAGGGCATTTCTTTTCCTCCTGTCCTTTATTTGCCTTGTTCTCCTTTTGTTTTCCATTTCTTCTTCTAGGATATAAGTTAGTAGGCCTAGTAAGTTTTAGTTATAATTTACATTTCATTTTCATCTTCACGACCACCCAAACCATTAGGGGCCGATAACCTAGATGTTAGACTCCTTAAAACAGTAATTATCATCATCATTATTATAAATTGCTCACCACGACTGCCATAAGGAGCTGCAGCAAGTCCGAAGATCGGAGGTTGGAATCCCGTCGCTGCGAGTGGTTATACTGGGAGTGGATTTTTACGTAGTTCTTCCACGGGTTAGTATCTTTTTCAAGTCCCCGGGCTGCTAATCTATTCTCAACGCTTTTTGTTTTTGTTTTTGTTGTTGTCGTCGTCGTCGTGTGGCCTCCTGAGAGGCCGAATGCAGGTCTTTCTAGTCGACGCCCGTGGGCGACCTGCGCGCCGGGATGAGAGATGGAATGGATGAAGAAGAATGAAACTGGGCAAGGATGTGGAAGGAAGCAGCCGTGGCCAGTCAGTAGGTACTGCCCCAGCATTTGCCTGGTGTTGAAAATGGGGAAACCACGGAAAATCATTTCAAGGACCGTCAACGGTGGGGCTCAAACCCAAGCGTCTACCGAGTCAGCAGAGAGCTTGCCCCCATGACCTAACGCTGCGCTTTTAGTCCAGTAAAATAAGGGATCGAGTGTACATCAATTTCCGGCAAGCTGGAAATGGTGTTAATACCTTGATTCCTTGTAGAAAACATGTACTCTGAGTTTGCACCATCGCAGAAAGTGAGCATAGCGTTTGGCGGCCAAAAAACTATGAAATGTTCAGACTTTTTTCAGTTTTTCGCCCATAACATTAAAACTAAGGGCCTTACAGAAAATATTTTACTTACCTTTTTTAAAGTGCATAAAAGTCTTTGTCGAATGACCTCCCCAACTTTAAATTTTGATGAGAATTTGAGGGAGTAATCAAAGTTGTTTTTTTTTCATCTTGGCGAAAAAAACGAATTCCTCGACTTTCAGTCGTCTCTAGCACCCAAACGGCTGTTCCAATTCAAAAACTCATGAAATAAAAGTTGTGAATAATATGTAATTGAATTTTCTGAGAATTCAGAAGAAAAACTGAGAGCACTTCACTTTAATGGATACTCATTGACTTTTTTAATTCTTAATTCAAGTTTCGAGATGTGATGGCTGATGTTGCTGTTTTAGGAAATCAGGAGTGAAGAAGAAAAACAATAAACATGTAAAAAAAATTTTTTTTTTCAAGTAACGTGTGAATTGTGTATTGAGTGAAATAGGTAATTTATGAAATTATGAAATTAATAAAAAAGTAAGTGGTGAAGGTCTATTTACACTTCTTTTTTAAAGACGATGGCCCCGCTTCTTGTTCCATAGACGCAGATTCCCAGGCTTCTTCTTCCTCGTCGGTAGATCCGTCCTCTTCATCATCATGATGTACGTCTCTTGTCTCGAATTCCTCATCCAAATTCATGGAGCTAGTGATGACTTCTTTCTCTTCTTCCAAAGGGGTGTTCGAGCAAGCCTGGCCCCGACAGTTACGGCAGATTGTTGAGCATTTCAGTCCAGCCTTTCTGCAGGAGCACTTGCCCCTTCACCCCTGGACGCACTTGCATGCTATGGCATGTAGCATCTCGCTGGGAGCAGGGTCCTTGGTGTTGGTGACTGGGAGGAGTCCTTGCGCGGATCTTCGCCAACCCCAAGTGATAGGGTCGAGCTCTCGCCCTTACCAAGCCTGTACCTGGTAGTACACTCGAAACGAATGTTGTTTTGCAGCTGTGCTTGTAGGCAGCAGAGCAGCCAGGTCGTAGGCAGCTTTTGACAATGTATTCGTGAAGGTTGAATATCGAAGATCATCGAGTGACTTGCCATCGTTTTTTGGTGAATATACTGGTGCCAGGAACTGTTCACCAACTGCTGCGACTTCCTCGTGTGTGGAATGGTGCGTCTTGAAACACTTGGCAGCTTCCTGCAACTTCTCAGATTTTGCAAGGGTATTTACAAATTTCATCTTCCCCTGCCGATAACACGCCGAGGTAGTATCACAGCCACTCATGGCATGCAGAAAGAGTATGTGCTCTTTGACAACATTTGAGCATTTCAGCTGATCTGGGGAAAAGAATATGTTGTCCGCGGTGCCCTTTTCTGGCTTCATAAGGAGGACATTTGAAGACGACGGCGCCAGTGCTGTGAGAAGTATCAGGAGGTCTGTGTCTTCTCCAACAATAACCACTTTGGGAAACTTCTTTGACTTTTCCATGGCTTGCCTGACAATGAGGGAGTCAGCATCTTCAACAGCCTGGATTACCGTGAAGCCTTCAGACGTTAGCTTTGTGGTCAACATGTCAATGAGCCGTGCTTTATTCTTGTCAGACAAAAATTTCTCTCTTGGCATCGTTGACGTCATTGCTTCTGTGAAGACCACAGTCGCTGCAGAAAGCTTGTTCTGGCGTCGAAGCCTCTCGGCATACTTCGTGCTTTTAGCCTCGGCATCTTCTGGATAGCCATCGAAAACTATTGTCGTTGTTTTCGGCTTGTAGTGACATTTCAAGTAGTTGGTGTACTTATTTATTATACTAAAGAACTTTTCTTTGGACTGCCAATGCACTTTGTGTCTTTGTGTATAAGAAAGCCACCGTCAATAACAAAGGCACTTTGAGAGAGATCAGGTGCTTCAGTCAGAGGTTCGAATAACTCATAGAACACAGACTTTTTAGTTTTCCGTAGCCCCGTGTCGACGAACATTGAAAGCGGGAATGGAGCCAACTCGTATTCAAAGTAAGATTTCAGCTGCTCATTTGACTGTTTAAAGAATGTAATTCGTCGAAAGAGGGTATCTGAATTCACTGGGATGTCTTCTTGATGGATTCTGACTTTGGATTTAACCGCTTTCAGAGGATTTACCCGATCTTTTCTGCGGAACTTAACATCACTGAAATTTTGTCCAACGATCCTCTGAGTGCTCTCTTTTCCCTTTTCCAGTGCCTCATGGCTATAGATGGTTTCATCCCCCTGTCACTCCTGTGCTAATACTCACCAAAAAATCTGAAAATGGAAACGGCTCATTTGATCCAAACCAGTCAAGCAGCAGTGCCGAATCGTTGTTGTCTCTCGTAACCCTCGCATCAACGTGTTTTTCTGATGATACATATGTGAAGCCACAAAAATCTTCAAATTGCATTGAAATTTCCATAATGGGAGGCATGGATGCAACCCATTTCATGACGGTGCTGTCAGTTATGCCTCGACCGTGAGTCAACCCTCCACCTCTCGTCTTCATGGTCCTCATAACCACCTGCTCAATGGTCATATCTGTCCAAATACCAGACCAAAACTTGTCGGTTCTTCTGATTGAGAAGAAGCCTTTATTCACAAACTGGTGATACTCATCAGCTGTCATCACTGACTGCAGGTTCAACATGTCCTGGATGTACAACTGGGCAGATTTGGTGTAAAGAAAGTGTCCACTAGCGTGGAAGTAGGGCAACATTTGCTGCACACAATCCAAATGCTGTTGAAAGTCGGCACATCGTTCGGCCTGAATATATCTCTTCACAAGTGTAACCATGTTGAAATATTGCACCCATAATTTAGCGGTTGCTCCACGGTCTGCAATTTCTAACAGCTTTTCATTGAACTGTTTCAAAATGTCAGGGAAGGGTGGTTGCTGCAATTTTTCTTGAAACAGTGGGGAACCAACATTGTTGAGTATTTCCAAAATCGCATCGCTGTCTTGATGACATATATCCATACTTGACAACACAATGTTTGCCAAAGCCAAGTGAACTAAAATGTGCCCCCTGACTGCCCTCGAATAAGCATGACCTGTCAACATTTTCTCTGTTGATGCTCGTGCATATATAGTGCTCAGAAGATCTTGTAGTCCATTCCCATCCATAATGTAACCTATGGCTCCCATGAAAGACATGAGAATGGGAAGCCTCCAAGACGCACGATAACTGAGGATACTGGGGAACTGGGGTCACACGAGGCCACGATTTCACGCGCTTTCTGGAACAGGGGCTGATCAAATGTGACAAAACAGCAATTCTGTTTTTTGCCTTTTCTTCGAACAGATTCCAACAGGACAGAGTAAATTGTGTCAACGTGTCCTGGAGGAGAGTTCAGGAAGGGTAGGCACACTGCACGAGATACAGAATATGGCTGCCCTGCTGTCACCTTCTCCATAAAGCCATTCCATACAGCCACGTCAAGGCGCTGTTTCCACTTGCCGTAAATCCACAGGAAGTCAGAGGAGGAAAGGTTTTCCTCAATGACTGGATTTTTCTGGTTGACATCGTCGATAAGTATTGACTTAAGGCCCTGCTGCATCGTGTCCCGGTGGAAAGGTACCAGTGGGATACTGGTGGATGAACTCATTTCTTGGACTGACGGTAACTTCTTCAACTTGGGTATCCTTGTCTCTGAGTGCACTGAAGTACGAGGAATTATGCACTGAAGACCTCCCATGGCATGGAATGTTTTATTGCCATCGAGTGTGTCCATGTTGGCATCTGCGTTATCCCAAGCAAATTGGCTGAAAGATCCTTCCAGCAACACATTGGGTGGTTCCTCAATGCACGAAGCTTCTAGAACTTTTGCATCATTGTATGAATAACATAACCCCAGACTTGACAGCAGCTCCACAAGGTCTTTGGAGCCATACTTCTTGTAGATGTTTGCACCAAGTCCTGTGAGAATTGGAGAGATGAAAGATCGAGGTCTTGTGACGCTGATTATGGCATGAGCAATGAAAGCTACTTGGGTTTTCAAATGAGGTGGCTTGGCCTTCTTTTGATTTGACGATTCCTTTGAGTAGCACCTGTAACGTTTCTGGTATATCTTTCTCAACATCTCCCAAGAAATTATCCACTTTGGGGCAAGAATCTATTTCATAAGCTATTGATCTGATATCCTCTCGAATGATAGCCGCAGCTGCTTCCACAATGCGAAGGCGTTCTTCTCTGACGTCCTTCTTCTTGGAATTATACCAGGTGTCCGTTAAGATCTCATGCCCTGTGTTTCGAAAGCATATCACTGAGGGCTTGCCGGGCACATTCTTATATATGATGTCCTCACCATACTTCTTCCTTAGTCTTGTTCGCAGGGTTTGTCTATTTGGAACACTTCATTTGAAGTCTTAGAGAATCTCCGGAAATGTAAATTGGCATTCATCATCATTATCCTCAATGTATTTACAAATGTAATTGAAGGCCTCACTCACATGGTCATCTTCAGTACGTCCTACTTTGTGGACCTTTCCAACACGACCCAGGAACTTCTTACCACTCGATCTGTGGTACCTGGCCTCCTCAGCAACCAAATCAGAAACACTCGTGAGTCTACCGAGGACCTGTTCATCTTCTCTGCTCGTAGCAGCTGCAATGAGAGAATCCTTGAATTCCAGCGTCATAACATGCTGCACAGATTCTCGTCTGCTTGCTGGCTTCTTTTTTTCTTTTGCCACAAAATCGGCTGACGCATCTCCCTCACAGATTATACACTTATTTTTTAAATCAAATCCCTGCACATTGCGCTTGGAGCCACGACTTGCTGTGGCTTCATCTTCCCCACTCCTGCGTTTCAAATACAGTTTACTGCATCTAACAGTGATTGAGGAACGACCCCTAAGTAGAAGGTGTTTATGTCTTTCTTTGCTGCGAGTGATTAACGACTGTATTCCTCGTTCAAGCACTGTTGTTGTTGTTTCCTCAACAAACAGGCCTCTGTCACATATAAAACAATTGTTAATATCCATCTTGAGCACGAGCAGATTGAAGCATAACCACGAATCATATCACTCTCTCGAAAAAGCAGTTCGGGAACATCTAAATTCCAGCACAGAACATTACGTGTACACAAGTTGAGAACAACACGGAAACTGAACTGAAATGTGAGAGAAACGGGCTGTTCGAAGAATGTAGAGGGCAGAGAGGGGGAGGGGAGCTAATGCTTTAGGTGTGGCCCCTTTGTTGAGGGGTTGAGGCCCAGGTATACGAGGGGTCGGCCTAGGGTACCACAAACACACACACACTAAACATAGGAACAGCCGTTTGGGTGCTAGAGACGATTGAAAGTCGAGGAATTCGTTTTTTTTTTCGCCAAGATGGAAAAAACTCTAACTTCGAACGGATATTGCTCCCTCAAATTCTCATCAACATTTAAAGTTGGGGGAGGGGCGGTCATTCGACGCAAAATTTTATGCTTTTTCAAAAAGGTAAGAATAAAATTTTCCGTACGGCCCATAGTTTTTATGTTATACGTGAAAAACTGAATAAAGTCTGAAAATTTCGCGGTTTTTTGGCTGGCAAAAGTTATGCTCACTTCCTGCGATGGTGCAAACTCAGAGTACATGATTTCTACATGGAATGAAGGTATTAACACAATTTCCAGCTTGCCGGATATTGATGTACACTTACCCCTTTCTTCCCTTAATTTTACTGGACTATTTAGCGAGCGTAGCCAATGCAAATAATTACAGATACATCGTTCTTGTTGCTGTTGTTGTTTCATTTGAGGGTATTAGACATCGAGCGTGTATGTAAGTAATTTTGTCTGATAACCTGTGTTATTGTGATGGCTGTATGATCTTTATACGCCTCATCCAGGATAAGTACAAAGTTGTAGCCCAAAATTCAGAATGTTCAAATAGAAAGCTAGATAAGAGATAAATATAGCCTATTCCATAAACATATGGTTTCACACGAGTCTCCCATTAGACGTAAGGACTTAGCTTCACTTGCTAATGAGAGTTCGAGAAGTTCTCAAATTTTCACTTTAATTGTGTGAAGAGATCTTGAGGTGTTAACAATTACAGGTAACATATCACCTCTAAGTCTTGCATCAACTCAAAGCTGGAAGATGGTATCTCCAAGGTAACGAGCTTATAATGATGATGGACTTCAGTACCCGCACGCCAATGCTTGTAATAATTTATTGTGTTCCACGTAGCTCGCACGAAAAGTAAGCCCAAATACTCGGGTAGCCGCTTGTAATTTTTTCTATTTATCTATTTATCGTATGGTTTTTAGTGCCGGAAGTGTCCGAGGACATGTTCGGCTCGCCTGAGTCTGTAGCTGCATCCAGGCGACACCCTTAGGGTGAGCAATAAGTTCCGTTCAATTTCAAGTAGTTCCAACTTTCGCTACCAGATATCAATGATACCTAGTGGTGAACGTTGGAACTTCGCTAGAGCGTTCCGACGAAATCTAACCTAACAATTCAGCTTTACACAAGTTTAGTCTGTGGAAGGATCTTTTACATGCCATAGCCTACATCTATGACATGGGACCGCTGACTTTACTTCCCCTCCGAAGAAATGCATACTGAAGGATTTTAACGCTCTTAAAAATCCGACGACTCCGGCCGGGTTTGAACCCGCTATCTTGGGCACAGCAGTTCAGCATGCTACCAACTACGCCACCGAAGCCGCCCCTCTTGTAATAATCCATTGCTACCCCGCAGCGTAGCCGTGAACGTTAATTCACACATCATGGGATAATAATAATAATAATAATAATAATAATAATAATAATAATAATATCGCGTGGCCTCGGATGCCGGGTGCAAGCTTCGTTATTTGACACACAGAGGGCAGCTTGCATGCCAATTTCGTTGTTCCTTGAAGCACTATGATAGTCAAGGAGGTTAGATATCTAAGCTCCTTGAACAATATACCGCTTTCTAGTAGAAAACTGAGGAACATCGTGTTGGCGGGAAAATTCCGAGATTAATTTTGCCATTATGAACACGGCCAACTGAATTCAAATGAGTTCTTTAACATGCCAACATCGTATGACATGGTGTCGTAATTATTGCCGCCTTTCAAAAATCACTTATCACGGCCAGGAGCGAACCTGCCAGCTTGGGGGTTAGTAGACCGACACGCTAACCACTCACCCACCGTGGCAATCTATCATGGGATTGGTGGTTCGAATCCCGACGTTGACAGTGGAGATCATGACCGTGTTTCTCGTTTTCTATCTGTTTTGTCCACCAGGCAAATTTAATCGCGAATGTCGGTTCGATAACATTTCTTGTTTGATGGTTTATTTTAGTAGGTTGGGGAATCTCGTTCATAAGCCACGTGTATTTGGGTTTATTTATTTATTTATTTATTATTTATCGCATGGCTTTTAGTGCCGGGAGTGTCCGAGGACATGTTCGGCTTGCCAGAGGCTGTAGCTGCTTCGAGCGGACACCCCTAGGGTGAGCTACAAGTTTCATTCAATTTCAAGTAGTTCCAACTTTCACTATCAGATGTCAATGATACCTAGTGGTGAACGTTGGAACTTTGATAAAGCGTTCCAACGAAATCTAACCAAGAAATGTAGCTTCACACAAGTTTAGTCTGTTGAAGGATCTTTTACATGCCATAAATCTACGACTTGGGCCCGCCGGCTTTACTTCCCCTCCGAAGGAAGGCATACTGAAGGATTTTTAATGCTCTCAAAGAATCCGACGACTTTGGCCGGGTTTGAACCCGCTATCTTGGGCACAGCACTTCAGCATGCTATCAACTACGCCACCGAAGCCGCCCCGCTTGTAATAATCCATTGCTACCCCGCAGCGTAGCCGTGAACGTTAACTCACACAACATGGGATAATAATAATAATAATAATAATAATAATAA
Source organism: Meconema thalassinum (assembly GCA_946902985.2). NCBI lineage: Eukaryota > Metazoa > Arthropoda > Insecta > Orthoptera > Tettigoniidae > Meconema > Meconema thalassinum. Next base: position 253,909,773 of record OX336393.1, read on the forward strand.
TAATAATAATAATATCGTGTGGCCTCGGGTGCAGGGTGCAAGCTTTATTATTTGACATCCAGAGGGTAGCTTTCATGACGAATTTCGTTGTTCCTTGAAGCACTATGATAGTCAAGGAGGTTAGATATCTAAGCTCCTTGAACATTATAAAGCTTTCTAGTAGAGAAATGAGGAACTTTGTGTTGCAGGAAAAATCCCGAGATTAATTTTGTCATTATGAACACGGCCTACTGAATTCAAATGGGTTCTTTGACATGCCAACATAGTATGACATGCGTGTCGTAATTTTTGCTGCCTTTCAAAAGTCACTTACCACGGCCAGGAGCGAACCTGCAAGCTTGGGGTTAGTAAGCCGACACTATTACATGGGACCGCTGACTTTACTTCCCCTCCGAAGGAAGGCATACTGAAGGATTTTTAACGCTCTTAAAATACCCGACGACTTCGGCCGGGTTTGAACCCGCTATCTTGGGCACAGCAATTCAGCATGCTACCAACTACGCCACCGAAGCCGCTGTGTATTTGCGTGTGCGTGTTTAAGTTATCTGATAAGCCATGTGGTGGCTGTAACACTGTCTGTGAGTAACTGTTTATTACTGTATTGCGGCTCAGAATGGGTACGTGTTCCGAGACCTGAAGTAAGGATCCATTGTGACATTTGCCAGGAGGAAGTGTGGGAATAAGTCCAGTGGAAAATCACAATGTGGGTGACCGCTGTCAGTGCAGGAAATTCGTGACAATAGGAGATGTGATGGATGCATGGTGTTCCGTGAAGAATGTATCGTTTCAATTAACGGTTCGGGATTATCGAATGAATTGATAAATAAATACATAAATAAATAAATGATTTAATGGATAAATAAATACCTAAATACATAAATGATTGAATGGATAAATAAATATATAAATAAATGATTTAATGTATAAATTGTAACGTAATCTTGATTACGGTACAAATTATTATTATTAATTTTATTTTTAATATCATTGTGTAATTATTATTATTATTATTATTGAAATATCAAAGTTATATCGTTTTATTCACCCATTAATATCAAGGGAGGGGCCATACCATATTCACGTCATTACCATAGTCATATATAATATTGTCAAGTGCTTAGATTAAGAAACAGGGTTTTTATAGAGGTCTAGGGCTGTTTTATTAGTTAAATTGTAAAGACAGGACGGGCATGGTTGGAAGAAGTTACGGACGGTGAAGCAACATATTGCAAGAAAATGTATTTCTGGAACGAAGCCACGCTGACTGGAGACAAGGGCTTGGAGAAAGATTTCGGCGGAATATATATATGCGCAACGAGAGGAATAGCGGGTTCTGAGTGGAATATTTGAAGTACGCGGGCCTGTATTCCCGCTCGGAGAAGTTTTAGCGTCGCTTGAGGACTGAGAAATGCTTTGCTATAATTGGTCTGATGGGTCGCGGGCAAATTTATGCCGCGAAACATCGGGACCATTCAGAGTGTATAAAAGCCCAGCGCGACTTCAGCACTGGCTATTCTATAGATTCTATTCTGTCATTCACATATTCGATCACGCACTCACTCACTGACTTTGTGAGTCGTAGACTCTGCCAGTCCCTCAGTAAGATGGGACTTAGTGAATTCAATTAGCCTGGTTTGTTCAAATTTGCTTACCATGGTGATCAAACTCAGAAACAAGCAGCTGCAGCAGCAACAACAACAACAACAACAACGAGAAGAAGAAAACATATGTTTTCAAAGGTCAATAAACGTGTGTTGGCGTAAGATCTCAAATTAGACTGCAAGCAGACCAACGAGATGGACTTTGAACCACAAGGCACCAGGTATGTGGACCGAGTTATTATCAACACAGAAGATCAGCGCTAGCGAGAAGACAGTCAATATTGCCCCCGCAATTAGGGAATATTAATGCACATATTGTACACAGCTCGAAACCTCAGATCAAATGTTAATAATTTTGTTGTAAATAAACCAGTATTAGTTAAAATGTCTTGTTCATTGGGAGTTGAATATATAGGATAGTTGGAATGCAAAGAGTATCTCATAGAGCAAGTTTATTGCCCTACGCTCCGATGATAGATCTTGGCTCAAGGAAGGGAGCGGCCGTGGCTAAATAAAATTTTAATGTGTTATCTTTACGATAACTGGCGCCCAGTAAATCTAAATTAATAAAGTGTATGTCGTCTGTCTAGACAGGCCAATGCTAAATAAGAACGATGAGGTGGTTTTAAGGAGTCTTGAGTGTAATATCTGTAGAAACGTTATAAATGATCGCCGAACTTGTAGAGCGATATCCAACGACAAAGGTAGCCGTTACAAATGGCACAACCAATGTGGGGCTACGAAATATCGTACTGAAGTGAATGGATATTATGTATAAATCCAGTTTATTTCAAGTATGTTAAAGTTTAAAGTTGTTTTCATGTACGATATAAACGAGTACTCTTTGCATTCATTCCGAGTTTTTCAATAAAGAGGCATATATCAAGTTAGGGAACTACGGTTATAAATTAGGAGTGTTCCTTTGATGAGTTGTTTTTTGGGTAATGAGTAACAGGGATAATTTGGGGAACATAAATTTGAGAAACCGTAGTATTATAAGATCAGTTAAAATGTCAAAATTAGATGTGCAGGGTACCAATGATGAGATGTCAAAAGTAAGCGAAAATCAGGAAACTGAGGAAAATAAACAAGACGGGGCTACAAACATCCAGATTAATGAGGGGGAGAATCCTTCCTGGCTTCGAAACCTGACGATGCTGATAACAGAACAGAACAGAACAGAAACATAGATATTAAGTTAGGCGAGCAAAGTGCAAAGTTAGCTGAACAGAGTATGAAGTTAGAGGAACAAAGTAAGAAATTTGACGTGCGTAGTGATCAATTAGAGAAATCAATAGATCTTAAGTTCACTGAGCATAGTAAGAAGCTAGATGAACAACGTAAGAAGTTTGATGAAGCTACAGAGAACTTCTATAAACAAATTAATGAAGTAGGCCGAGAACTTCACAATAAGTTAGAAAGCAGGATTAGTGAGGTGGAAGAATCATGGTCACTTAAGGTTGACGCCAGAATGCAACAAGTGTCGGAGCGAGTTGATAAAATTGACGAGGAAGTGAAAATTAAATGTAGTAAGGTTAGGGTTGACTTAGAAGGAGAAGTCAACAGTATGAAGGTCAAGTGTGATAATAATATTGCTAAAATAGGTAATTTAGAAAATAAACTAGAGAGCGATAATCAAGAAATTAGGGAAGAGGTTAACAGTAAATTTAACAGTATCAGTGAAGAAGTAGCGAGTAAGACAGATAAAATGGAGGAGAAATTGCAGAGATGTCAGAAGCAAATAGCAACAAATAGCGGTAATGTACAAATAGGAAATTTAAGTAGATTTCTAACTAAAGAGGCAGATTTGCCAGTATTCACAGGCAAGGCATATAACCCAAAGGAATTCTTAAAAACAGTAGAAAAGAAGTTCGCTAAAGATTTAGAAGAGGGGATCGTTCAATGGGAACAAGTACTTGAGATGCTAGATAAATCTTTTGTTAGGGATTCAAGGTCATGGTTCAGTGTGTATAAATACCAGATGACTAGTTTTAGAAAATTTAAAGAGAAGTTCATAGCCAAGTACTGGAATGAAAATGTGCAAGAAAGAGAAAGATGTAACATTATTTTTGGGAAGTACCAAAGGAGAGATGGTGTTTCGTACACAGAGTATTTCTTAGCGCATGTACTTATATGCCAGAATTTAGAAGGTTTAGAGACTGAATCACAGGTAATTAAAACATTATTAAGGCATTTTCCTGATATAATTAAAGAAGCATTCTTCATGCAGAATATTACTACTATTGACGGGTTCGAGAAGCTATTGGAAAACTTTGACTCTCTTGAAAATAGTAGGACCGAACGCAAGCCAATAAGTAGAGGAGATAATTTCGGGCAGGGTGAGAGAGAGAGGGGAAGAGAACAAGGCAGGAATGCGAATTACGAAAGACGACTTGACAATGGGGGACGCACAGCAAATACGAGGAACGAGAATTTGAACAGAGTAGGGGAAGGTACTAGGCCAGACAGACGTACAGGTCAACAACAACAATCTACATCAGGGGCAGGTAGGCCTAATTTAAACGAATAACGGGTTGCAGTGAGGTCAACAGACAGCCCGAAGTGATTGCAGTTCAATGTCCTAGGAATATTGAGTATTTAGGAGATTTTAATATAGATGTTAGAGAAGAACTGCTTTATGACCTAAATGGTGGAAATTTAGACAATATTGAGAATGAGATTATGTCACCAGTAATTAAACTTAATGTGTGGGGTAAAGAAGTTGATGTTTAATTGGACAGTGGAAGCGAAAACTCTTGTATAAATTTAAGATTTTTGGAAGATGTAATGAGAGAAGGTATTCATGTTGATATAATTCCAGTTAAGTCCACTTTCATTGTCACAGCTGTAGGTAGTAGGTCTCAGAAAATATCTAAGCAAGTCTCAGTTCCAATTAACATTAGTGAGTTAGTTAAAATTCAGCCCTGTTTGGCCGAATGGTTATCATTACATCATGTTAAATTAGATTTTCATTTTTGCAGGATATGTTTATTTTGGCAGGATAAAGAAGTTCAGGTTACGTATAAGGTGTCTAAGGCCGACAAACAGTCGAAAGTGTGTATGTTTGAGGAAGAAAGCAACGTGGTTGTGAGTGATGAGTTTCCTGAAGTAAATGAGGTAGATCGCGGAGATGCTAGTGAGAGCAAAGTTTTTAAGGTGTGTCAGGTTGCAATGGAGTCTGAACTTGAGAGTAGGATCCATGATGCATTGTCACAGTGTAAGCTGGATGATGAGCAAGGTCATCAGTTACATGAGGTATTAATAAAATATAAGGAAATTTTCAGCTCAAAACCCGGAGCAACACACTTATATGAGCATAGTTTTGTCGTTAAAGACACAAGTAGTTTCGTAGGGCCTAGGTATCCTGTCGCAACTAAATATATGAAAGCCGTCGAAGAACAGATAGAATTAATGTTGGAAAACGACATAATTGAGCTTTCAGCTAGCCATTGTTTAAATCCATTAGTTGTAGTAGCCAAGAAAGACAATTCAGTGAGACTGTGCATAGACGCCAGAATGTTAAATACCAGAATCGAAAGCGACCAGCTGAGAACTGAAGCAGTGGAGGATTTAGTTCAACGTTTTCAGGGGCGGAAGTGGTTCTCAACAGTAGATTTTAGTAGTAGTTGCTCAACGTTAGTGAGGAAATTAGGTAGGACACTAGGTAGTTATTTCAGGTATGTATTGTTGACTCATGTGACGTTAATCAGGCTAGCCAGTGTTTTGTTGAGAGGTAGGAAGTACATGGAAGTTTGTAGCGAAGTTTTGTTACGTAAGCCGTTGCCATCTTGTGCATTGGAAGGGAAAATGTCAAAGCTGTTTTTATTGTTTACTGGACCTTATGTCGTTTCGAAGAGGATAGGAAAGAATGCCTACTTATTGAAAGATCAGGAAAATTGTGTGATAGATACATATAACATTTACAATCTGAGGAAATATCATAGAAAAGAGCAAGTGCTGCAAGAAGGGCAGACTGCCGTGTGTTTATAATTAGAGTCGTGTCGTGGCTCTAAGGAATTGGTGGAAGGGAGATAAATCACTTGTGTTGCGTGAAACAAGAAGCAATATATATTGTGTTCTGTTATTGTAAGGGACTACAAGAACAAATGTAGCATGTAAATCCTGTATGACTGCACAGGACAATCAGAATGTTTATGTAATATTGCAAGAAGAGTGCAGATCAATCAAGGAAAATGAAAAGGGTATAATCATTATGTATGTAATTTGAAGGGTCATATATGTATATTCAGTGTATTTCCTGTTAAGTTTTAAAGGGAAGATTTGTGATTTCATCATTCATTACATTCTTTATGAAACCATGGGGACGTTTTGTAACGTTATCTTGATTACGGTACAAATTATTATTATTATTATTATTTTTAATATCATTGTGTAATTATTATTATTATTATTATTATTGAAATATCAAAGTTATATCGTTTTATTCACCCATTAATATCAAGGGAGGGGCCATACCATATTCACGTCATTACCATAGTCATATATAATATTGTCAAGTGCTTAGATTAAGAAACAGGGTTTTTATAGAGGTCTAGGGCTGTTTTATTAGTTAAATTGTAAAGACAGGACGGGCATGGTTGGAAGAAGTTACGGACGGTGAAGCAACATATTGCAAGAAAATGTATTTCTGGAACGAAGCCACGCTGACTGGAGACAAGGGCTTGGAGAAAGATTTCGGCGGAATATATATATGCGCAACGAGAGGAATAGCGGGTTCTGAGTGGAATATTTGAAGTACGCGGGCCTGTATTCCCGCTCGGAGAAGTTTTAGCGTCGCTTGAGGACTGAGAAATGCTTTGCTATAATTGGTCTGATGGGTCGCGGGCAAATTTATGCCGCGAAACATCGGGACCATTCAGAGTGTATAAAAGCCCAGCGCGACTTCAGCACTGGCTATTCTATAGATTCTATTCTGTCATTCACATATTCGATCACGCACTCACTCACTGACTTTGTGAGTCGTAGACTCTGCCAGTCCCTCAGTAAGATGGGACTTAGTGAATTCAATTAGCCTGGTTTGTTCAAATTTGCTTACCATGGTGATCAAACTCAGAAACAAGCAGCTGCAGCAGCAACAACAACAACAACAACAACGAGAAGAAGAAAACATATGTTTTCAAAGGTCAATAAACGTGTGTTGGCGTAAGATCTCAAATTAGACTGCAAGCAGACCAACGAGATGGACTTTGAACCACAAGGCACCAGGTATGTGGACCGAGTTATTATCAACACAGAAGATCAGCGCTAGCGAGAAGACAGTCAATATTGCCCCGCAATTAGGGAATATTAATGCACATATTGTACACAGCTCGAAACCTCAGATCAAATGTTAATAATTTTGTTGTAAATAAACCAGTATTAGTTAAAATGTCTTGTTCATTGGGAGTTGAATATATAGGATAGTTGGAATGCAAAGAGTATCTCATAGAGCAAGTTTATTGCCCTACGCTCCGATGATAGATCTTGGCTCAAGGAAGGGAGCGGCCGTGGCTAAATAAAATTTTAATGTGTTATCTTTACGATAACTGGCGCCCAGTAAATCTAAATTAATAAAGTGTATGTCGTCTGTCTAGACAGGCCAATGCTAAATAAGAACGATGAGGTGGTTTTAAGGAGTCTTGAGTGTAATATCTGTAGAAACGTTATAAATGATCGCCCAACTTGTAGAGCGATATCCAACGACGAAGGTAGCCGTTACAAAATAAATAAATAAATAAATGATTTAATGGATAAATAAATACCTAAATACATAAATGATTGAATGGTTAAATAAATACATAAATAAATGATTTTATGGATAAATAAATAAATAAATGATTGAATGGATAAATAAATAAATACATAAATAAATAAATGATTTAATGGATAAATAAATGTTTGAATGGATAAATAAATAAATAAATAAATGATTTAATTGATAAATAAATACATGAATGATTGAATGGATAAATAAATACATAAATGATATAATGGATAAATAAATAAATAAATAAATAAATGATTTAATGGATAAATAAATACATAAATGATTGAATGGATAAATAAATACATAAATAAATGATTTAATGGATAAATAAATACATAAATGATTGAATGGATAAATAAATAAATAAATAAATAAATGATTTAATGGATAAATAAGTATATAAATGATTGAATGGATACATAAATAAATAAATAAATGATTTAATGGATAAATAAATAAATAAATAAATAAATGATTTAATGGATAATTAAATACATAAATGATTGAATGGATAAATAAATAAATACATAAATGACTGAATGGATAAATAAATACATAAATGATTGAATGGATACATAAATAAATGATTTAATGGATAAATAAATAAATAAATGATTGAATGGATAAATAAATAAATAAATGATTGAATGGATACATAAATAAATAAATGATTGAATGGATAAATAAATAAATAAATGATTGAATGGATACATAAATAAATAAATGATTGAATGGATAAATAAATAAATAAATAAATGATTGATTGAATGGATACATTAATTAATTAATAGATGATAAAATAAATACATTATAAAATAAATTTAAAATAAAAACAAATAAATAAAAATGAATAAATAAATGAATGAATGTTTAAATAATGAAATAAGTAAATAAATAAATTAATTAATTAATAAATTAACAAATAAGTCGCCTCCGTTGCGTAGTGGTCAGCTGCAACCCCAGAGGTCCTGGGCTCGATTCCCGGCTCGGCCACGAAATTTGAAAAGTGGTATGAGGACTGGAACGTGTTCTACTCAGCCTCGAGTGGTCCAAATGAGTAGAGGGGATTCAATTACCACCTCAGCCATCCTCGAAGTGGTTTTCCGTGGTTTCCCACTTCGTCTTCGGGCAAATGCCGGGATGGTACCTACTGTAAGGCCACGGCCGCCTCCTTCCCTTTTCCTTGCCTATCCCTCCCAATCTATCCCTCCCTTCCCATCATGAGGCCTCTTGTTTGCTTTGCTGGTGCGAGGTGCTGATATCACCTCCCCAGTTGTATCCTAGCTCCAGGACACTGCCCGTAGAGGCGGTAATGGTGGGATCCCATGCTGAGTCCGTGGGAAAAACCAACCTGGAGGGTAAAATCGACTAAAACTAAATTAAAAATGTAAGTTCGGTAAAAAAATAAATAAAATATGGATCAAAGAACGCCAAGCTGTCAAAGAGACAGCTGCTGAAACGGGTGCACATTCTCATTAAAGTTGATGCAAATTAGCTCTTGTTGTTTATTCATTTGGAGGTCTTCGCAACATCGTGGTCATATAGCCCCGTGTACATGGGTGTGTGTGGAATCTATCTGATAACCTGTGTATATTATGATGGCTGTAGTAGTGTATGCGTTTCTAATGGAGGCTAGGATTTGGAAGGAATCAATCATGGCATTGAATTAGGTACCATACTTGAATTTGCTTGCAGTAGAATAATTGGAAAATCACGGAAAACTACTTCTAGGACAGTTGAGGTGGGAATCGAACCCATCTCCTCTTATTTTTTCCAGATGAGGCTGAGTGTATCCCGTTCCAACCCTCCAGAATGGATTTTTTTGGTAGAGCCGGGAATCGAACCCAGGACCTCTGGGTCTGGAGTCTCTATTTGTACAACAAGACAACAGAAGACCGGCTTGAATAACAACTGAGGGAAGTTCTGTGCTAACCAGGCATCTCTCATTTCTTTTTCCGCGAAGAGAAACCTGCAGCAAGACTGAAGATTGGTGGTTCATATCCCGGCAATGATATAGGCCATTCTGACTGTGTCTTTCCATCGGCTCTATTCCACATTCCCGCTAAGCAAATGTTGAAATGGTACCTTATTTCAAGTTCCGGAGCACCCACCATAATGTCCGAACTTAATATTTACAGTTACACACTCGCCACAGAAACACAGGCTATCAAACAAATCCAACACAGACCCAAGTACACGGAGTGATGACCAATATATCCCAATCCTTAAAATAATCAATAACAACAACAACAACAACCAAAATCTATAACAGTAATTCCCGCAGTAGTTGCCTAGAAAGCCACGGTGGCCGAGAGTGCTAACGCACTATCTCGTACCTCGCTGGCATTGGGAGAGCGTGGGTTCGAATCCCACCTCAGCCGGCCTGAGAATGGTTTTCGTCGTTTCTCATTTTCATCACCAGGCAATTGCCGGGACGGTTTCTTTCCAAAATCCCCTCGATTACCCATCCTTAATTATACCCTAGTTAGCGGTCACCACCCCCAGTTGTATCTACTGACAAAGTGTGTTCAGCCCCCAGACACCATCCTTGTGACGGTAGAGGAATGATCCATCACAGAGTTCGTAGGTGAAGCCGAGCTGGGTGGATAAAAACAAAAATACGCTTCCTGGATAGCAAGGCCTTTATATGCTTGTAAAGTCACAGGGTTTGGTGGATTCTGTAACTCGTGCAAGAGTTTGAGAATCAGTTGCAATCATCATTTACATACTCGTCAGACCGTGCAAAGAACACCGTTTCCTACAATTACGATACATTTCACAGCATCATAATCCTTGACCGTTTCCTTCAAGCTGGATCTGCATTTACATATTGAGTAATGTTATTATCTATTGTTCAGAACTTACAGGATACACAGCACTCTGCAGCCTCGTCTGTGAACAAGGAAACGTGTGCTGTCTCCTCACTCAGCGTGAGAAGTAATAATACTAAGAGTAATAATCAAGTGACTAAGAACACCTACAGTAAGAAATGCCTCTCCCGCAACAACAAAATGAAGCACTATCAGACAGTCTTCCGCCTTGAGGCCTTATATGCCTCTGAATGCCTCATATTAAACAGGAAAGGACTCACACACAAACTAGAAATCCAAGAGAGGAAGATAATGAGGAAGATATTGGGACCAGTCAAGGAAGGGTTGGTTGTTTGGTTCCTCAGTTTAGGGACTGCGACAACGCGGTCATGTAGCCCCGTGTAGATTGGGTGGGTGTAGAATCTGCCTGATAACCGGTGTTAATTGTGATGACTGTATTATACTCTGTATTTCAAAAGAATGAACGTGAAGGAAATGGCGGGAACGATAGTAAAATGGCCGCCGCGGGCTCCTATTGGCTGGATTTTGACAATTCCGCCGACACGTTGCCAGAGCATTGCTCACGATTCAGTCGCTTGAGCCGCTGTCTGTGTCTGAGTTATATAGTTTCATTGTCATCGTTTTGTTTACTTCTTACTTTAGCATCCAGTTTTAATATTTTTGTTCCCATTTTAATTAGTTATTTCTTTTATTATTGTTATTATTATTTTCTAGTTTCATCGTGTTCTTAGTTAGCTAGTTAGTTTGTTTTTATTATAGGTAGGTTATAGCCTTGCACTTCGACGCCACACGAAACAAGTTTGCTGAGAGCATCAAATTTCGGAGCGTAATGCAGAAGCAAGGAGAAACCATCGCCAGCTTCACCTTAAGACTGCGTGTTATGTCTTGGTGGTCGAATGCACACTTGATATAATTGAAGTAAGAACACACACTAAATACTTATTAAAGTCTTATATATTTATCCCTTACTCTAATACAATATAATAATCAAGGAGCAATATTCCTTGATAATAATAGTTACGTATCAATAGCACCATGACAACTGTTGTGCCTTGGTATTTGAAAAGTCAGGGAGAGTCTATATTTATGTAACTTCCGCGACCGTCACCCAAACTCTTGTTTCTTCTTGAAGGATATAATCATTTGCATGGTGAGTGTTGATATATTCATCATCAGATTACTTTGTGTTTGTATTATATTTGTATAGCTGTCGAGTGTTTGGCCTCTTTCTCATATTTCTTGAATAACGGTGACAAAGGTAGCATAGCTTCGGTGTGTTACTTATTTATTTATTTATTTATTTTATTTATTTATTTTATACCGTATTTCTCTATTTGAATGTCCTCGGCGTTGACTCAGGAACGACATTTGCATTATATTGCGCATAATAGTACCGAAATAATATCTGAAGTGTAGCCCTGTGTAATATTCGAATCAGCTGTTTTACATCAACTATAAAAACTTGGCAACACAGCTCAGCTGTTCCAAGCTCCCGCCATTTCCTTCACGTTCATTCTTTTGAAATACAGAGAATAGTGTGTGTATCTGTTTTAATTCAAGTAAGGACTGCGGACATTGAAATTTTTCAAGCAGTTCCTACTTTTGCCGCCAAACGCCACCATCAACGACCAACTAGTTCAGAACTTAGTTACCAGATGCCACCGGAGTCGGCTCTTGACGACGAACGTAGGAACGTTAGTCAAATGTTTAATCTATATATATAATTTAGCTTCACACAAGTGTAATTAGTGGAAGGTTGTTTAACATGCCATAAATCTATGACATAGGACGACCAGCATTACCTCCGCTCCGAAGGAAGGCATACTGAGGGATTTTAACGCTCTTAAAAATTCCGACGACTTCGGCCGGGTTTGAACCCGCGATCTTGGGAATAGAAGCTCAGCATGCTACCTACTACGCCACCGAAGCCGCCCAAAGGAAGGGAGTGTATACAAAAGACGACCCAACCAGGAGCTATATAGATAATCTGAAATAATTACAGACGTGGCCAGGAAGAGACGTCTAACATTTTATGGACAGGTATCCAGGATGCATTCCACCAGGCTGACCAACCAGCTTCTCATATATTGGCAAAACAGGAAGACCAAGTCACCGTGGCTGATTGAAGTGGACAAAGATCAACTGGAGCTGGCAGTTACAGAAAAAGACATAAGAGATCGAACGTCTGTCAGGAGTAAACTAAAGTAAACGAACTTCCCGGACAAACCCCCAAGGAAGAAGACAAGTCCCTCTGGGCAAAGGAGAGATAGGAACAACACAGCCAGAGGACGCGTGACTACTGGGCAAACGTCAAGACCCACTCCAAACACAATAGCTGAATGTCGTGGTCCATAGTTGGCCAATACGGGACAATGATAATAATAATAATAATAATAATAATCAGTGCTTTTTTTTTCAGTTTGAACGCGGGGTACGCGTACCCCTTAAACATTTGAAAACTGTTTAAGAAAAAATATTGGTACATTTGTATCTAGTCCGGCAAATATAACTTCCGACTTGAAAGTTCATCGATCAGCTGTTGTCAACGCACTGTTCACAACAGCTGGAGGAGGTTTCGAGTAATCCTCGATTTAAATCGATCTATCGAATGTGTTTCTTTTGGTCGGCAACTCAGCACTCCGCTCTTATAAGCACACAGGCTATTGTTTGGAGGTGGGGTGGGTTGTTATTTTGTGAGAGCGGTTAGTTTTGAAGGATGAAGAAAATAACAACTATTTTATATCAACCCAGACATCGAAAACGCTGAAAGTTAATGATTCGAACACCAACAATGACCGGATTTTACAAATTACCGAAAATTGCAAGACCGTGATGTTTTATCGACTATAACTGAGAGTACCCCTTAAATCTTTTTTTAGAACAATAGCACTGATAATAATGAAAATGAAAATCCACAGCCTGCTTCCAGTCTCCAACCGGGTCAGGAATGGAATGAATGAAGCCCCCATCTAGCGGCGAGGATATGAACTGTGCCGGCTGCCGAGGCCTGACGCACTCCTCTGGGGCAATGATTAAATGAATGACAGATGAAATGAAATGACAGTGGAGAGTGTTGCTGGAATGAAATGTTGACAGGGAAAACCGGACTACCCGGAGAAAAACCTGTCTGCCTCCGTTTTGTCCAGCACAGATCTCACATGCAGTGCCCGGGATTTGAACCACGGACCCAGCGGTGAGAGGCCGGCGTGCTGCCGCCTAAGCCACGGAGGCTTGCACTGATAATAATAATGATAATAATAATAATACGTGTTCACAAATTTGAAACAACCTTCCGGCTCACTCAAAATACATATCACAAAAAGTACATCTCTCGAAGTGCAAAAATTAGACAATATAAAACGATGATTGGACCTGAAGCATAGGTATATGCAGCAGAATGTTCAACACTTGAAAACTGGCAATTGAGAAAAGGAGATTTATAAAAAAATATTCTTGGTTCAAACTTCAAAGAATGTATTTACAGACTTCGGAGCAACTTAGGAATACACACACACACTGAAAAGATACAAGCGTAATCTGAAAAAAGGACGTATAATTGTTTTGGACTATAGCAAAGTACTCGTAGGTCATTTCTGCATTGGGCCGATAACCTAGATGTTAGGCCCCTTAAAACAACAATTATCATCATCATCATCATTTCTGCATTAATTTACGATTCTGCAGTAGTTTAGAACGTATTACTTAGGTGTATCACAGCAATAGTCGATACACCTTCGTAGATTAGTTGGTGGAGTGAGACTCTTTGCTGATGAGATTGTTATTTCTCAGTGTTGCAACATTGTAGGTACCGTATGTAAATAGTTCTTCTTTGGGATGGCGGCTTCTATGCCCAAGGTCGCAGGTTCAAACCCGACCGAAGCAGTTGGATTTTTGTGAGCGTTAAAAAACCCTCAGTGTGCCTTCCTTCGGAGGGGAAGTAAAGCTGGCGGTCCCATGTCATAGATTTATGTCATGTAAAAGAACCTTCCACTAATTACACTTGTGTGAAGCTAAATTATATGTTAGATTTGACTAACGCTCTTAAGTTCTAACGTTCGTCGCCAGGAGCCGACTTCGGTGACATCTAGTAACAAAGTTCAGAACTAGTAGTCGTTGGTGGCGTTTTGGTAGCAAAAGTAGGAACTACTTGAAAATTGAATGTCTGCAGTCCTTACTAGAATTAAAAAACAGATAACACACACTAATACAGCCATCACAATTAACAACGGTTATCAGATAGAATCTACACACACCCAAAGTACACGGCGCTACATGACCGCGTTGTGGCAGCCCGTAAACTGAGGAACCAACCAACCTTCTTTGGGATGCTTAATGCTTAAATATTTTACCAGTAAGAGTTGCCACACTTTCTAAGTTTTTTTTATGTTTTTTCTTGTTTTGGGTGGGCAGTGACCGTTAGTGGGTGTCATTGTAGGTTTGGTAGTGTTTTGTAGAGCTATTTTTCTTGCGTATATTTGGATCTGATGATGTTCGCTTTTTGAACGAAACATGTTATCCCTTAGTTTTCTCCCTCTTCTGCAGCCCAAAACAAATATAAGTTATATGCTGAATATACAGTATACATGTATATATTGAACCCTTTATCCTCTGATGGATAAATGATTCGATGTTTTATTTCTACAATTAATTAATATTTCCACCAGCGTCATGAATTATCCAGACGAAGATGAGGAAACTTCAAGCATTTGTTGGAGACAGCGGGGACATACCTGCAGCAGTTTGACAATATGCTAAATACTTAAGGTTTGTGAAAAGAAAGAGCCTAGCTATGTTTCAGAAGGACAGGTGGTGGCTACCTCAAAATAGAAGGGGCGCGTGGTGAGACACGCTTATGGCATGTTCATTGTACTATTCGCGCCTAGAAAAAAATATAATGCAGTAACGTGAGTGGCTGATGGTACTACTGGACACTCCTACGAGGCCGAGGTCTGATAAAAACCGCGAACATATTGAAAAAGTGGAACCAATGGGAGATGAATGCTTACGAACGCGCCAAGTCTAGCTTGGGCACGCGAGAGCTAGCATTAACGCGGGAGATCGGCTAGACAACATCTCTACGATCGATTCTAGAATTAATGGGCATATTCTTGACCTGCGCAATTTTACGAGTTCAGTGATATTTGTTTTATTCCTGTACCACTATTATTTTGAGAAATTTTTATATAATTTCCCCCTCTATCGATACCTAGGGCCTGTTCATTTATAAGTGGCGTGAAGAGCCAAGAAATATTATTACATTTTGTGCTTCTGAGGACGTAGGTTATATTACATTGTGTGTGTCGGGAGACACAGGTTATTCTATTTTGCGCGTCTGAGGACGTAGGCACTTGTACTTTGCGTGTCATGAGGACACAGATTTTTATTAATACTAATGTGTGTTAAATTCAGTGTGATAGATAGTCACAGTACTATTTTGTAGGGACAGTATCTTCGACAATTCGCCAACATACTGTTCTGGGGAAATAAGTACCTAAAACGGTGAATTTAGTAGTCAGATATCGAGTGTGTAATAATCTATAACTTTTTGCATCAGCACGAGAGATGACATCGCTTGTCCTGGAAGAAGTTTGGAACTGTCAACACTCCATCGAGATGTTTGAGACGAGCTAAGCAGCATTAAGTAGGGAGATGGCAGCAGATGTTCGCTGACGGTGACTGGCCGAGGATGAGTACTGAATAATATTCTTATTATCTGACAAGTTAACTTATGGTATATGGGACATATTTTGTTTGTAAATATCTTGCTTGTGTTGATTAACTTAGTGTATTTAGTTTTGGTCTGACACACCTTTTGCATGGAAACAGCTCGCACAAGTTTTCTTAGTCGTAAATTCTTTTTTTTTTTTTTTTAATTAACGTGGCTATGTGGACGACCGTGTTCGCATATGTTTACGCAATGCGATTAAGAAACGTCTCTCGGAGATATGTTGTGTTTCAGAAGTAGGACTGAATTAATATAATCATACAGTAGATTGGAGGGTAAAATTTATCTTTGTAATGTTTATTATTGATCAGATTCAGTGAGTTTATTGCCGTTGGAGCAATGTGAGTTGTGGCGAAGAGCAGTCAGCTCTCTCGTAGGTTTTAATATTTTTAAATAGATTGTGAGCTTCTGATTCAACCGACCTGTGTGAAAAATGTGTTATGTCATTCCCAGCAGTGTGTGTGTGTGTGTGTGTGTGTGTGTGTATTTTATTGGTCATTACAAGTGGGAATTTCAGCGTAGACTGATTTCTGTCAGCTTGGTGCCGAGTCCATATGGTTACCTTGCGAGGACATATGAGGCTATATCGATTAATGTCTTACCATATGTTTATGTGTTTGAGATTTGTTGCTGTTGATTCTACGAGATAACGAGACAGTTGGTCGAGTTATTTTTACACACTGGAGTTGGACGATGACAAGAGTTGTGATAGGGGGAAGCTGTTTTCACAAGGCGGGCTGAAAGGATTGCATCGAGGTCATTAGTGGAGTGCTTGTTGGCTCCGTAAAATTACTTAAAATACAGAGTAAGAACTGATCAATGATAAAAATTGTTTAAATAAATGGGAGTTGCCTAGGAATCACTATAATCTCCGAAGCGTTAGCTTAACGTGCATTTTTGTTCATATAAGGTAATCTCAGCCGGTGAGGCTTTTGTTGTTGTTGGTTTCATTCCATGTTTATGTTCCGTATTAGTGACCCGTGCAGTCACGTGCGATGCTGTGTTTTCCTTGTTTGTGTATTGAGCAATTGGCCGGGTTGGCAGCTCATTTGTCAGAGGCGTAATCACACTGAAGGAGGGTCTCGAGGGAGATTCCTGTAAATATTGATTTTAAGGGTTTTTATTAGTGTTGTGTCCCATATCCGTAAACGTTGATTTACGAGATGATTGTTCGTAAGCATCGTGGCTGTTACCCGATGTAAACGAACAGTCATCCAAGTACTCATCCCTCGTAGTTAGTCATTACGCGTACATAAAATCCCAATGCAAGTTAGTGGAACTTGGATCCACATTTTTTATGAGGGGGAGATCCGTCTGACTCCTCAACGTTGATAGATATTTCTGTCATGGGAAGATTCAGGGAGGAATATTATTATTGTTGTTGTCTATATTCATTTATTTTTGCACAAATAGTCATTAAATTATGTTATTATTTTACGTCTTGTCACTTCCTTTCTTAATTATAGTTTTAATCCTATGACCCTTGCCTCAGTAGAGCATGTTGTTTGGCGAACGTAAACATCACACTATGAACTGAGTGCGACCCCTTGATCAAGTTTCTTGCATATAAACACTGCAATACTAAAGGGTTCATAGGAGGTAAACTGGCGCGGCCAAGCGTGGGGCGGTTCACTGTGGTGTAACGGCAGAGAAATTGCATATGTCAATGTAAGCGTAGTTGGGATTACAAACTGACGCAACAATGAAGGTGTAGTTTTGTTGCTGGTTCGCTGCTGGAACACATTTAGTTGCCGTATTTGAGTAAAACTGACAGGCCACAAGTGGAGGCAGATATGACAGTATTTTAATCACCGGAAAGTGATATTTTATTAAAAGTAATTGAGGCGAAGAGGATACCGCCAACTGTGTGAAATATAAATTAAAATCAGGAGTTTGCAATGTAAAATACGGTTCACGTTTTTGTCTATTGAATTAAAGTAAAAATAATATACGTGATATCGGGCGCCCAATGATTAAAGTTAAAACTAGATTTGTTTAGAAAGTCAAACTCATGAAAATGTTAGGAGGCTGGTAGCCTTAATTGACAATTAATACTTTGTTAATTAGTCAGTGTTAATATCAGATCAGGATAACAATTTAATGACTGAATATGTGTTTGGGTTTAAATTAATTTGAGTAAAATTAGAACCACTCAGAGATGCGATTGACTAGTGGGATTAAATGTAAATTATAAATGAACTGAGTAGGGTAAAGAAATTAAATGTGCATGGGGATTGTATGTGTGTGTCAGGGGGCATTGCTTTATGCCATTTCCCTGATGTCTCATATAAAGTGTATAACATGGCAACAGTAGAACAGATTCAAGAAATCATTGAAAATGCGGCTATGAGGACACAGGAATTGTTGGACACTAAATTGGCAGAACAGAGTGAATCATTAAACACTAAACTATCTGAACAGAGTGAATCATTAAACACTAAACTATCAGAACAGAGCGAATCATTAAACGCGAAATTATCAGAACAAATAAACAACAGTATGTTAGAACAAAGCCCGTGGCTCATAATCATAAGATTCACGGTCACGTAAAACTACAATCTTCCTTTTTGTTAGAACAAAGTGAGTCTATAAACAAATTGTCTGAGCAGAGTGAATCACTAAAAACTAAACTATCCGAACAAAGTGAATCACTAAACACTAAACTATCCGAACAAAGTGAATCACTAAACACAAAACTATCTGAACAAAGTGAATCATTGCGGACACAATTAAACAACAGTAGGATTGAACAAAATGAATATCAGGCGGAACAAGCTAGATTATTAAAAAGTGAAATCAAAGACACTATAAATTCGCAGTTAGAGGCGCAGAATGTTAAAAACACGAACCAATTAGCTTCGTTAACCGCAGAGATGAAGGATCACACTAATCAACAGATGGTATTGCTGGCCCTAGATGTTATTAAAATCAATGAAAAACAATTAGATCAGACTAAGAAAATGGAAATTATATTTGATCAAAAACTTAGCATTCTGGATGAAACGGTGTTAGGTAAATTAGAGCAAATTGAACTAGCATGCACTATGAGTACGAGCGAGGTCAAGATAGCTCAGGATAAGTTGGAAGGACGATTTAAGGAAATGGAAAAAAGAGGCAAGGTCATTCAGCAACAATTATCAGCGGTAGATGAAAATATATCCGGCATAATTAAAGATATGGACCGTCTCGAAATAAAATCAGCGGAGCAATGGAAAAGCCTAGAAGCGGATCAGGATCAATTAAAGAGTACCATCGACGAAAATAGCGCGAGATTGGAAGAAAGGCTGAGCCAGATAGAAAGCAATCAGGATAACGCTAAAAGCCAGATTGAGGAGAAAGTAAGCACAATTAAGGAGCAAATAAGAAAAGATTGGCGAAAAATGAATATCGATCCTAAAGAGGAAAGATCAGCCATCCTTAAGACAGTAGGCGAAAATCATACTCGTATTCAAGCATTAGAACAAGAAATTAAGAGTAAACTTAAAGAACAAACAGACAGGATCATTAAAGCTGAACTGAGGTCAATAGAACAATCCTCGATATCTAAAACGGGAACAATGAAAGATAAGCAGGACGACTCAAATAGCCCAGACGGGACGAGCACAGCAGGAAGTCAGACTCAGACAGAGAGCCCATTAACGACAAACACGGAGGGGTTTCGCAAGAATATTGAAAGGAGTTCCACGCCACAGGACGGTCATCAGCCCACACAACTTATCCAAGTAATTCGCTCGAACGATTATAAACCGCAGAAGTACACGGAAAATTCAGGGGTGACACCTAAAGCCTTTATTAAAGAAATTGAAGATCATTACAATGACACTGGGGTACCTGAAGCACGTAGGTTAAAGATGTTGGAGAGGTTTTTATCAGGAAATGTCCTTACATGGTTTTTAAGCTTCAAATATACATTTGGAACTATGGCAGATTTCAAAATCGCGTTTCTGCGCAAGTACTGGTCGCCGGCATTACAACAGAGTCTAAGAATGGAGCTTTACTCTAGGAAATACCAAACTACCCAGCAAACGAAATACTCAGATTTCTTTAACATGCAAATGCTAAAATTTCGCGACCTTGTTTACCCTTTAAATGAAGCGGATCTGGTGATGACTATAGCGCGGCAATTACCAGTCAACGTGCAACAAGTACTAGTCGCAGCGAACGTTAGTACGGCCTTACATGCAGAACAGATACTACGCCAGATAGATGAGACTACATCTCATAATCATTATAGAGGAGGAAGACAACTGGAGTCAGTAAATACGACATAGGTCATAAAACCAAAACAGGCGAACACTAAAACGCAGGGTACAAATACAAGCACATCCACACCTAGGCGGAAACAGGAAGAGGTAGAAAACAGACCGTACCAGCGTAACGAGAATAACTATAACAATAGGTCATATCAAGGCAACAATAGATATCAACAGAGAGGGTATCAACAATGGCGTGAAAATCGAAGAAATGAGAGGCCTTATGGAAGATACGGTAATTACATTGGGAATCAAAGGTGAAAAGGAAGGAGAGATCAAAATCAAGGAGAGGCACGTAATTATCGAAATGACTGGGATGATAGGCACGCTCAATCACAAAATTACCTAGAGGAATTACACGCTAGTCAAGGTGGAGAGCAAGGACGATGGGAGAAAGCCATTGGGAACATGAAGAATCCAGACACATACTGAGGAAGCTGGAAGTCTACTGAGACAAGAGGAATATCAGGGGCGTGGGCGACAAAATGATGACGGGAGTCGCAGCGGAGCTTAAAAAAATGCTAAATTTGGATAAAGGAGACAGTCTACAAACGCAACAGTCGGAAGTTGAAGATGGATGGATAGTAGCGAACATACAAGAATGGATTGCTTTGCCAGAAGATTGCCTGGAGGAGACGGTGAAACCACGGAACGATGAAATTAGGCAGTTACCCATTATTTACGCGAGGATTGGTGGAATTAATATAAGATGTTTATTGGATACGGGGTCGCAGTTCAGTCTGGTATCGGAGGCCTTGGTTCGAGAGTTGGGACGGAGTCAATATATTCCTGTGATTCCCGTACCACAACTCAAAGTGAGGGGTGTTGTTCCTGAACGCAACGTCACTTGTAAACGTCAGGCATACTTAGAGCTGAACATATTGGAACACACTTTTGGGCAAATATTCATTATCATGGCAAAGATGAATTTCAATATAATTCTTGGTGCAAATTTCATTTGTGACTATCAAGCAGTGATAGATTTGCACAAGAATACAGTCAGTTTTAGAGAGTATGATCAACTGAAGAACGTGGGATTGCATATGGATGAAATCACTACCGGAAGAGATGTAAATTCTTGGGCATTGGAAGCAATATCGGAAGAGACGGAAGAGGAGATACGAAAGGCAGAAGATAACATCATAGAAGGAGCTGTTGTGGAACTAGATGAGGAGAGTGAATCCCAGGAGATATGGTCTTTATTAACAGAAGGAGATGACAGTGATGCACAATTTGAAGAGTTACTACAGGAGCGGCTCAATGACATTCAACTTGGGGGTGAACATAGAAAACAATTGGAAGAGATTTTAAGGAAGCACAAATCAGTATTCGATACAGTACCTGGGAAAATATTAAATTTCAAATATTCAATGCAAGTCGAGGATTGGTCACCTTTCAAAAGTAAATTGTACCCAATTCCGGAAAAATATCGTGGTCAAGTCAAGGTCATTATAGATGAGATGTTACAAGCTGGAGTGATAAGGAAGACACCTACACCTTATCTAAATGCGATTTTGGCAGTCACAAAACCAAATGGATCTATTAGACTTTGTTTAGATGCCAGAAATCTCAACATGAGACTCATTTTTCCTGAGTATGACAGAGCGCCAATTATCAGAGACGTACTAAAAGGCTTTAAGAACAAGAGCATCTATTCATCAGTTGATTTGACGTCCAGTTTCCACCATATTGAATTGGATGAGAAGTCACAGCTTCTAACTGGCTTCTTATTCGATAACCAAACGTTCTGCTTCGTCCGAATGCCCTTCGGAGTCAAAACAGCGGGCTGTGCTTTAATCCGAGCCCTGGATCGGAATCTAACCGAGGAAGTTAAGGAGATGACGGTGCGCTACATTGATGACATTCTGCTGTCATCCGACAACATTGAAATTAACATGGAAAATTTAGATAACGTATTAGGCAACCTTAATGCATCAAATTTCAAAGTAAACCTGAAGAAATCGCATTTCTTCAAGAGCGAGATCTTATATTTGGGTCACATCATTGACAAGGAGGGAGTGAAGCCAAACCCAGCTAAGATCGAAGCGATAAAGAATTTCCCTACACCAACGAGAGTCAAGCACATTCGGGCTTTCTTAGGCGTAACGGGATTCTTTAAAGAAAACTGTCCAGGTTACACGGAGACTGTAGCTCCAATGCAGGACATGCTAAAAAAGAATAATAAATGGTTGTGGAATGCGGAATGCGAGAAGGCGTTCCAAGCAACAAAACAGCTACTGGAAAACTGCATTAAGTTAGGATATCCAGATTTCAAGCACAAATTTATAATTCAAGCGGATGCTTCACTAATTGGTATAGGTGCCATGCTCTACCAAGAAGATCCATCTAACCTGCAACATAAAACATATTTGGCATTTGTCAGCCGAAAATTGCGTAAGAACGAGCGCAATTATACTGTAACGGAGCTAGAGCTGTTGGCCATCTTTCATGCGCTTCAACAATGGAAACGAATAATTTATGGTTACCCCATTGTTGTCAGGACTGATCACAAGGCACTAACATTCTTGTTTAAGACGTCGATGGCAAGCGAACGTGTGACACGTTGGTCTATATATATTCAGCAATTTAGCATTGAGATTGAACATTGCCCAGGGAAGATGAACGAGATTCCGGATGCACTCAGCAGGAACCCAGAGCCTGATGTTGAAGAAACAGCGATGGTACAACACTTGGAGTTAACACAGAAGTACCGGGAATTCTTGGAGGAGTTACGAGAGATACAGCGAGAACAGGAAGCGGAACCATGGATGATGCTATTAATTCAATACTTCAGAAAGCAGCTACCTACAGGAACACCTGCATTTCGAGAAGCGAAAGCAAAAGAAGGAAGATATGTTTATGTCAACAATTTGCTGCACAAATGGGTAGATAATGACCACACCAAGTTACGCATACTTGTACCTGCCTCTTTACAGCGAGGATTGACATGGCATACTCACGAAAGTTACGGCCACGTCGGAGTAGACAAGTGCGAAGCGACAATAGGAGAGACATTTACATGGCCACGTATGAGAACAACTATATGTGACGTCATTACGACTTGTGATCCTTGTCAGAGGACAAAGCCCAATAACTATTTAATGAGGCAGTATCCTAGACCATTGCTACCTCAGAAACCCTGCGAGCTAGTGGCCCTGGACTGTTTCGGCCCAATCCCGAAAGGTAGGCGAGGTTGCCGTCACTTGCTAGTGTGCATTGATGTATTTTCTAAGTTGGTCGTATTATGCCCCATTCAGAAAACTACATCGAAACAAGTACTCAGTCGTATTCGAAATAGAGTTATTCCAATCCTTGGAAAACCAGAATTTATATTGTCAGACCATGGCAGCTATTTTACAAGCGCCGAATTCAAGAAAGGTATGGAGGACATGGGTATAAAACACGTTTTAAGCAGTATCCGACATGCCCAAGCTAATCCAAGTGAGCGAGCAATAAAATGTGTAACATCATACTTGAGAATCTTCATTCCCAAAGAACATCATAAGTGGGTGGATAAAATTAAGGATGTAGAGACATGTATGAATTCTACCAGGCACGAGTCAACAGGACAGATCCCTATGGTCTTACACAAAAACGAGTATCCAGTGAGAACGCGGAAAAGCATCATTAACTGCCCACAAGATCCCATGATAGCACCTGACCTGCGAATAGAGAGAACGAGAGCCTACATGAGAAAACTAGCAGATCGCAGATTACGGCGATTGAGAAATAAGAGATTTCACCGTGATCTAGAAATCAACCAGCTCGTTTTGGTGAAACGACCCGCTACATCGGATCCAGAGAAGAAGATCTTCAGCAAATTCTGTGAAAAGTTCATAGGATCCTATTCTATTGTAAGAAACCTAGGAAATAATGCATACAGAGTGAAAGAGTTAAGCACAGGAACAATGTCGGTCTACAATGCAGCCAACTTAAAAACGTATCGAAGAAGCGAACCATGGGAGCGCCGAAATAATGATGCAGTTTAAATATATGGACGTCTTATATCAACCAAGTGTACGGGGGGCAGTTGAGTACGACACGTGAAGGAGGAAATGGAGATGGTGTTAACTATCATTAACGAGACGGGCAGAGTGTTGCCTAAGGCATCAGCGCGTCACGCAAGCAGCTGAGAGGGTGAGGTCCAAGCAGGAAATAAAACGAGTAAATGCCATTCAAGACAGGAGCGGCTAGACCAAGTAATAGAAAAGGGGTGATTCTGAAATAAAACAAATTGGCCTTCGGAAGTCTTTTAAAAATTATCGACTTTATCCTAAGTTCGAAATTTTGTGAGTGGAGGAGTTGTGAACCCTTTATCCTCTGATGGATAAATGATTCGATGTTTTATTTCTACAATTAATTAATATTTCCACCAGCGTCATGAATTAGCCAGACGAAGATGAGGAAACTTCAAGCATTTGTTGGAGACAGCGGGGACATACCTGCAGCAGTTTGACAATAGGCTAAATACTTAAGGTTTGTGAAAAGAAAGAGCCTAGCTATGTTTCAGAAGGACAGGTGGTGGCTACCTCAAAATAGAAGGGGCGCGTGGTGAGACACGCTTATGGCATGTTCATTGTACTATTCGCGCCTAGAAAAAAATATAATGCAGTAACGTGAGTGGCTGATGGTACTACTGGACACTCCTACGAGGCCGAGGTCTGATAAAAACCGCGAACATATTGAAAAAGTGGAACCAATGGGAGATGAATGCTTACGAACGCGCCAAGTCTAGCTTGGGCACGCGAGAGCTAGCATTAACGCGGGAGATCGGCTAGACAACATCTCTACGATCGATTCTAGAATTAATGGGCATATTCTTGACCTGCGCAATTTTACGAGTTCAGTGATATTTGTTTCATTCCTGTACCACTATTATTTTGAGAAATTTTTATATAATTTCCCCCTCTATCGATACCTAGGGCCAGTTCATTTATAAGTGGCGTGAAGAGCCAAGAAATATTATTACATTTTGTGCGTCTGAGGACGTAGGTTATATTACATTGTGTGTGTCGGGAGACACAGGTTATTCTATTTTGCGCGTCTGAGGACGTAGGCACTTGTACTTTGCGTGTCATGAGGACACAGATTTTTATTAATACTAATGTGTGTTAAATTCAGTGTGATAGATAGTCACAGTACTATTTTGTAGGGACAGTATCTTCGACAATTCGCCAACAGACTGTTCTGGGGAAATAAGTACCTAAAACGGTGAATTTAGTAGTCAGATATCGAGTGTGTAATAATCTATAACTTTTTGCATCAGCACGAGAGATGACATCGCTTGTCCTGGAAGAAGTTTGGAACTGTCAACACTCCATAGAGATGTTTGAGACGAGCTAAGCAGCATTAAGTAGGGAGATGGCAGCAGATGTTCGCTGACGGTGACTGGCCGAGGATGAGTACTGAATAATATTCTTATTATCTGACAAGTTAACTTATGGTATATGGGACATATTTTGTTTGTAAATATCTTACTTGTGTTGATTAACGTAGTGTATTTAGTTTTGGTCTGACACACCTTTTGCATGGAAACAGCTCGCACAAGTTTTCTTAGTCGTAAATTCTTTCTTTTTTTAAATTTAAATTAACGTGGCTATGTGGACGACCGTGTTCGCTTATGTTTACGCAATGCGATTAAGAAACGTCTCTCGGAGATATGTTGTGTTTCAGAAGTAGGACTGAATTAATATAATCATACAGTAGATTGGAGGATAAAATTTATCTTTGTAATGTTTATTATTGATCAGATTCAGTGAGTTTATTGCCGTTGGACAATGTGAGTTGTGGCGAAGAGCAGTCAGCTCTCTCGTAGGTTTTAATATTTTTAAATAGATTGTGAGCTTCTGATTAAACCGACCTGTGTGAAAAATGTGTTATGTCATTCCCAGCAGTGTGTGTGTGTGTGTGTGTGTGTGTGTGTGTATTTTATTGGTCATTACAAGTGGGAATTTCAGCGTAGACTGATTTCTGTCAGCTTGGTGCCGAGTCCATATGGTTACCTTGCGAGGACATATGAGGCTATATCGATTAATGTCTTACCATATGCTTATGTGTTTGAGATTTGTTGCTGTTGATTCTACGAGATAACGAGACAGTTGGTCGAGTTATTTTTACACACTGGAGTTGGACGATGACAAGAGTTGTGGTAGGGGGAAGCTGTTTTCACAAGGCGGGCTGAAAGGATTGCATCGAGGTCATTAGTGGAGTGCTTGTTGGCTCCGTAAAATTACTTAAAATACAGAGTAAGAACTGATCAATGATAAAAATTGTTTAAATAAATGGGAGTTGCCTACGAATCACTATAATCTCCGAAGCGTTAGCTTAACGTGCATTTTTGTTCATATAAGGTAATCTCAGCCGGTGAGGCTTTTGTTGTTGTTGGTTTCATTCCATGTTTATGTTCCGTATTAGTGACCCGTGCAGTCACGTGCGATGCTGTGTTTTCCTTGTTTGTGTATTGAGCAATTGGCCGGGTTGGCAGCTCATTTGTCAGAGGCGTAATCACACTGAAGGAGGGTCTCGAGGGAGATTCCTGTAAATATTGATTTTAAGGGTTTTTATTAGTGTTGTGTCCCATATCCGTAAACGTTGATTTACGAGATGATTGTTCGTAAGCATCGTGGCTGTTACCCGATGTAAACGAACAGTCATCCAAGTACTCATCCCTCGTAGTTAGTCATTACGCGTACATAAAATCCCAATGCAAGTTAGTGGAACTTGGATCCACATTTTTTTATGAGGGGGAGATCCGTCTGACTCCTCAACGTTGATAGATATTTCTGTCATGGGAAGATTCAGGGAGGAATATTATTATTGTTGTTGTCTATATTCATTTATTTTTGCACAAATAGTCATTAAATTATGTTATTATTTTACATCTTGTCACTTCCTTTCTTAATTATAGTTTTAATCCTATGACCCTTGCCTCAGTAGAGCATGTTGTTTGGCGAACGTAAACATCATACTATGAACTGAGCGCGACCCCTTGATCAAGATTTCTTGCATATAAACACTGCAATACTAAAGGGTTCAATATTTTTAATCACATGTAATTTTTTTCAGGTTATTATTTGCATGTCCCAGTAACTTAGTTGGCCGGCCCCGTGGTGTAGGGGTAGCGCGCCTGCCTCTCGCCCGGAGGCCCCGGGTTCGATCCCCGGCTCCGTCAGGGATTTTAAAACTGACGTGAGGGTTGGAACGGGGTGCACTCAGCCTCGTGAGGACAATTGAGTAGCTGTCTGACAGTGAGACAGTGCCCCGGTCACGAAAACCAAGATTAACGGCCGAGGGGACCCGACGCGCTGACCACGCGTCACCCCAAAATCTGCAGGCCAAATGGCTGGGCAGCGGTCGCTTGGTAGGCCTAGGCCCTTCAAGGGCTGTAGTGCCACGGGGTTAGTTAGTAACTTAGTTGGGATTTATTGTGTTGACCGACTGCAAAGTTGCAATATCGATTAAATAGGCTCATCAAGGAGCAGAAATAATATTGGAGGCGTGGTGTTGCACTGGTTAAGCTGCTTCCTTGTCACTAAGGTGGGTCGGGTTCGATTCTCGGTCAATGCATGTGAGATCTTTGAAGTGAAATATCGCGTCCTGCGGTTCGGATTCCACATAAAATGGAGGTCCCGTGGCTCATGATAGCGAGATTAACGGTCACGTAAAACTACAGGTCTCTTCTTCAGAAATGAAATAGGCTTTGGTTGCTTGGTTCCTCAGTTTAGGGGCTGCGACAACGCGGTCATGTAGCCCTGTGTACTTTGGGTGTGAGTAGAATCTGTCTGATAACCGGTGTTAATTGTGATGGCTGTATTAGTGTGTGTTATCTGTTTTTGATGTGTGGCATCTTTCCGCTCGGTTGCTGGATAGTTTTGTGGGAGTGATTTTGAAAATTGGGGACGGAAGTGGATCGGAACGATCGAGCTGGCAGTGGTGGATCAAACGGAAGTATGCACTGCCCGCTCGATCGATCAAGCGGAAGTGTACTAGCTGGCAGTGGTGGACAACGGAAATATGCACTGCCCGCTCGATCGATCAAACGGAAGTGTACTAGCGGGCAGTGGTGGACAACGGAAGTATGCACTGCCCGATCGATCGAATGGAAGTGTGCCCTAGCTGGCAGTGGTGGATCGAACGGAAGTATAAGGCGCACTGCCAACTCGATCGATCGATCCAGCTGGCACTGGTAAGAGAAACAATCAGCGCGCGGTGTCAAAAATTGATACCATGACGCACTCTCGGCCATGTGGAATATATATGACATACTGAACGGAAAATGCTCAAGCGAACTCTGGTTTCAAGTGATTTAAACAAAGTACATGGTACATGTTCGAAGTCTTCGTATCAGTATTTTTAAATGGTAAAATGCCTTAATATCAAACATTGTAAGTAGTCGGCATTGCATTGGCATAAGGCATTTTAAACTCAATGTCACTCAGGATCATTATCGAAACAAGCAAAATATAAATGAAACTTAATTCCGTAATGCAGTATTATTGGAACGTGGAAATAAGTCGCCATCTTGTGCACAATATTTGCTTAGTAGAAATAGCCGTGGGGTTATTGCGTATGACTGTGAATCAAGAGATCTTGGGTTCGAATCCTGGGCGGGGTAGGCATTTTTGCTACCAGATTATCATTTTAAACGATATTTATCATATCAATATGACTCATTTTAACAGAATCCATATGAAATTATGTGTTGGCCTGTGAATCAAGAGGACCTGTTTATAAGGAATTTAAGGTTATGAGCGGTGTCGCGTTTATTAATCTAGTTGATCCATATCGTATTCTTTATTTAGGCTAGTGGTGGTGAAAGCTACAAATCATCTAATAAAATGAGTTCCGTATTATAAACTACAATATCTGTAAAACACTCCCTTTTACAATAGATTAATATTTGTGCCAATAATAGTATAAAATACCGGTGTATCAACAATTTCACGTGAGGTTTCTTCTATGCCAGATGTTACACATCATATGCGACTACTGTAAGGCTCGTAATTCTAATTCAAGTAAGGACAGCAGCCATTCAATTTTCAAGTAGTTTCCACTTTTGCTACCAAATACTACCGTGAACGATACCTAGCTTGCGGACTTGGCTATCAGATGGCATCGCAGTCAGCACCTGGCGACGAACGTTGGAACTAATATAGCGTTATCAATTCTAACCTACACATTTTGGCTTCGCACAAGTGTAGTTATTGGAATGTTCCTTTTCATGCCATAAATCTATGACATGGGACCGCCGGCTTTACTTCACCTCCGAAGGAGGGCATACTAAGGGATTTTTAACGCTCTTAAAAAATCCGAGAACTTCTGCCAGGTTTGAACCCGCAACCTTGGGTATAGAACCTCAGCATTCCACGCCACCGAAGCCGAAAGAATTAGGCTTTCAGAAGTATTAGAACATTCACAAGAATATTCACAACTGAATACGTTAGCTATCAGCAAGTTTGATAATGAAAATCACCTCATGATTGGTGGTTGGTACACAGACCAGTGCTATAATAATATCGTATGGCCTCGGGTGCCTGGTTCAAGCTTTGTTAATTGACACCCAGAGGGTAGCTTGCATGTCGAATTTCGTTGTTCCTTTGAACGCTATGAAAGTCAAGGAGGTTAGATATCTAAACTCCTTGACACTACAGCGCTTTCAAGTAGAGAATGGAGGAACTTTATGTTGGCGAAAAATCCCGAGATTAATTTTGCCATTGAACACGGCCTACTGCATTCAAATGGGTTCTTTAACATGCCAACAACGTATGACATGAGTATCGTCATTTTTGTCACCTTCAAAAATCACTTCCCATGGCCTGGGGCGAACCTGCAATCTTGGGGTTGGTAGTCCGACACTATAACCACTCACCCACCGCGGCAAGCACCAGTGCTATATTAAGATTTAAAAAGTCCTCTCGGCACGCCGGAAGGCGGAGGTAGATTTCACCGGACAAACTTGGGGATAGTCGAAAATAGGCAGAATATGCAGGTTTTGGTAGAAGGAACAGACCACATTTATTGCGTGAAAGTATTTTATAATTGGAGTTTAATTAACTTTGTTTTTCGTCATTTTATGCATATTTTAAACATTCTATTGTCTTATGATGACGGTAACCTTCTTGTCATTTGGAGTCCATTTTTATACTTGTGGTCACACTGTCCTTATGCAAAGTTTCGACACTGATGTGTAACTATGTAACGGTCTGTTACTTCTTCACGCAAAATTATATCTCCCGCAGAGATGTTGGTTGGTTCCTCAGTTTAGGGGCTGCTACAACGTGGTCATGTAACCCCGTGTACTTTGGGTGAGTGTAGAATCTGTCTGATAAACGGTGTGAATTGTGATAGCTGTATTAGTCTGTAATTCAGGTAAGGAATGCAGACGCTCAATTTCAAGCAGTAGTTCCTAATGTTGCTACCAGATACTACCGTCAACGACACCTAGCTGTGAACTTGGCTACTAGATGCCACCGCAATCAGCAACTCGCAACGAACGTTGGAACTTCCTCTCCAAAGGAAAGCATACTGAGGGATTTTTAGCGCTCTTAGAAAATCTGACGACTTTGGCCGGCTTTGAACCCGCGACCTTGGGCATAGGAGTTCAGCATGCTACCAGTTAAGTCACCGAAGCCGCATCACACTTAGTCAGATGGAAATCTGAATCTGATCTCACGCAAGTGCGTTGTCATGGCAACGTCTGATGGCTCATCCCTCATCAATTTAGTAGTGTTGCCATGTCAACCACTGATAGCTCTTGGCATTTTCTTACAATTCCGAAATCATTTTTCTCATCCCTTGGCGTAATGGTGGCTCATATCAAAAATTCTTTCAGTCAAAAGTTTTAGGTAATTATTAGGGGAATATTGTCCATTTTGTACGGTTTTGATATTGTGCCTATTAACAGAGATATGATTAATGTTTCCCGAAAAAACCACTTTTTCCCACCCCTTTGGTCAATGGTTGGTGCTATCAAAAAAAGTTTCAAACATAAATTTCTGAGCTTTATATGACACATAGTATGAACTTGGAACGGATTCGATATTTCACATATTAAGAGAGTTATAGCAATATTTCATTTTTTCGAAAAAAAAAAGTCCCCCATTTTCATCCCCTTCGACCGATTTAGTCCAGTAACGAACTCGTCCGAGATTTTATGGGTATACATATTCGGTAAAAAATTCAAAGTGATTGGTGCAAAATTACGGCAGTTATCGTGTCCACAAGAAACTGATATACATATATATACATATATTACATAAATGATATATAAACTTTTGAACTGACGGTGGTTTTGGGGTCTGGGGGATGTGAAACGCGAAGATATGTCGAAATTTTCCGGAAATCGAAACATGGTACCCATTGCAAAAGTTAGCTTTCTAATGAAATCTACCTAAAATACTGCCGTCAACGACACCTAGCTGTGACCTTGGCTACTAGATGCCACCTCAATCAGCAACTCGCAACGAACGTTGGAACTTCCCCTCCGAAGGAAAGCAAACTCAGGTTTTTTAGCGCTCTTAGTAAATCCGACGACTTCAGCCGGGCTTGAACCCGCGACCTTGGGCATAGAAGTTCAGCATGCTACCAGTTCCGATACGAAGTCGCTTCCCACTGACATATGAAAACTGAATGTGATCTCGTGCAGTGGCGTTGTCATAGCAACTGCTGATGGTCATCCCTTATCAATTAAAAGTAAAGTTGTCATGGCAACCTCTCTTGGCACTTGGCATTTTCTTATAATTTAAATCATTTTGTTCACCCCGTGGCTTAAGGGTGGGTCATATCAAAAATTCTTTCAGACAAAAGTTTTAGGTAATTATTGGAGGAATATTGTCAATTTTGTGCGGTTTTGATATTGTGCCTATTAACAGAGATATGATTAATGTTTCCCGAAAAACCCACTTTTTCCCACCCCTTTGGTCAATGGTTGGTGCTATCAAAAAACTTATTTGACATACATTTTTGGTACTTATCCGACACATATTATGAACTTTGAAGGGATTCGATATTTCATGTATTAAGAGAGTTATAGCGATATTTCACTTTTTCGAAAAAAGCCCCCCATTTCTACCCCCTTTGACCGATTTTGCCCATTAACGAACTCGACCGAGATTTTATAGGGATACATATTATGTAAAAAATTCAAAGTGATTGGTGCAAAAGTACGGCAGTTATCGTGTCCACAAGAAACTGATATATATATATATATATAGATAGATAGATACATATATACATAAATTATATATAAACTTTTGAACTGACGGTGGTTTTGGGGTCTGGGGGATGTGAAACGCGAAGATATGTCGAAATTTTCCGGAAGTCGAAACATGGGACCCATTGCAATAGTTAGCTTTCTAAAGAAATCTACCTAAAAGAACATGGCTCTTTTGGATTATAATTACGATATTTCAAATATGGATAACCTTAAATTATGCTACTTCTAACAAAATTGAGCAGCATAAAATCACTCTCACTGCCATTTTGTGGGACGGAATAATGCTTAATCCATCAACACGAGTAGGATTGTAATTTGACCTTCGATCATGAAGTCTCATCAGATCATATCTCACTAGTTATTAGGATATGTTCTAAACCTGAGCATAGACAGGTATTCGTTGGAGAGTTCCAAGGCCACACGTGAGAGCTCACCTGCAACATGTCCAATCTGTCAACACTCAGATGTGACCCCATGACCCGAGTAAATTATACGTCTTGGAAAACTTATATCATATTTTAAGGGGATTTATACACTAATCACTAATCAGTCTTCAGAATAGTTTCTCTAGATTCGGCTGATAGCACACGTCTTCCTCTGTTTCTGTGCCAATTTTCACGCGAATAGTTCCAGTAATTAAACAACAAACTATCTAGGTTTTTGCCGTGTCCGTTGCGGAATTCCACCTAGGTGTGTCAAGTTAGACTCATCAGCAGGCTCTGGATTCACCCTGCCCGGACCACCGATGGGGTAGTGGCCCATCGTCCCATCGCACTTTGGTTGGGGAACTAGAGCTTTTTCAGGAACTCCACCAAACATTTGTGAATATAATGCACTTTTAATTTACGGACTCAGATCTAGACCATCTGGACAATAGTTTAAATCAAGTGAAAATCAGTGTGTTTTTATGAATTGAATTGATTTTTCTTTAACTACTTTAGTTAAACTTTATCTAATTTCAGTTTGATTGATTATATTAATGAATACTGTACAATGATATGTTAATTTAACTGTCTAGTTTTGATAAGACACTAGAAGAGGAATAAAGCACCGAATTGCTACGTTGCATAGGTGATGAACTTCTCATCAGGTTATTTCACTTGGTTGTAGGATTTATTAGACAGGTGAAGTACCCTCTGGTTTTAAGAGGAACGTTATAATCTCTATACCGAAGAAAGCAGGAGCTGGAAGATGTGAAGATTACCATACAATCAGCTGAATCACTCATGCATCAAAGATCCTGACTAGATCTTCCTTGGAGAAGATCCTGACTAGAATAGTTTACAAGAGGATGTTAAGACAGATAAGACCAATTTGGTTTCAGGAGAAACGTAAGAACAGGATAGCCTAAGCTGTACTAAAATGCCAGAAAAATCAATTAATATTTAACATTTCGCTCCGGACATATATGTGTACACACACATGGACAAGAGTTGATCTCATTAGCATATGATGAGAATAAGTCAACTAGTGATATAATGATTCTTCTTTTGGTGTCAGATTAAAATCCTACTCAGCCGAGCTATTCCTGTACCATTCCCCATTCCGCGGTGGTTGACGATCTGAACTGTGAGAAATGAGAAGATTGCACGAACTTTTGATCCACACAAATTGTTTATAATTGTATTGCATGTAATAAATGCTTGCCACGGTGGGTGAGTGGTCAAAGTGTCGGTCTACTAACCCCAAGCTTGCAGGTTCGCTCCTGGCAGTGGTAAGTGATTTTTGAAAGGAGGCAAAAATTACGACACCATGTCATACGATGTTGGCATGTCAAAGAATCCATTTGAATTCAGTAGCCGTGTTCATAATGGCAAAATTAATCTCGGGAGTTTCCGCCAACACAAAGTTCCTCATTTCTCTACTAGAAAGCGCTATAGTGTTCAAGGAGCTTAGATATCTAATCTCCTTAACTTTCATAGTGCTTCAAGGAACAACGAAATTCGACATGCAAGCTACCCTTTGGGTGTCAAATAACAAAGCTTGCACCCGGTACCCGAGGCCATACGATATTATTATTATTATTATTATTATTATTATTATTATTAGTCTATTATTATGTATTAAATGTGTGATTTATAGATATAATTTCATTGCTCATTGTTCACACGATAAATAAATAATTAAATACTTAAGTAAATACAATAATTAATTAAAATACATAAATAGTATTCACTTGCATACGATCCTATTGTTACAGAAAACAAGAGATGAGTCCTGACCATTTAATAACGCATTCAACAAATCCTCTGGTGAATCGGATAAGATAACCATGTCATCAGCAAATCTCGGAGTTGAAATTATTTCTCCTTGAATCTTTACTCCTACTTTAATTCTTTCTCTAATTTCCTATAATGCCTGTTCAATGCATGGATTGAAAAGCGTTATTGACTAGTTATATGTTATTAAATAATAATAATAATAATAATGTTATTCGTTTTACGTTCATTATAACTACTGCTTCTTTTAGAGACGCCAGGGTGCCGGAATTTTGCCCCGAATGGGATCTTAAATGTGCCAGTAAATCTACTAACATGGCTCCCTCAAATGCTAGCTGACTACGCCAGGATTCGATCCTGCAACCTTGGACTCAGTAAGCGAGATATATGCTATTGAGTTTTGGCTTCATTTTGAAATTCCTTCCCCTAATGTGAAATAAATAAGCAAACAGATGGATTACCTATGGATATCTAACATGATTTGTGGAAGTATTGCAATATTTCAACGCTCCGCTAGCATAAACATCCTTCCCGCGTCCGGTAATGCTGCTGCTGCTGATGATGATGATGTTGATGTTGAGGAGTGTAGCGGGTATCTAATTAGTTGCTGGGGGAGTTGCCTCGTCACAGAAATGTCAATGTCAGCCCACGGGGCCTGGGGCTTGACTTAGCTCACCGCTCGAACAGTCATGTGTCCTTGATGTGTTCATATACATCCTTTTAAACGTTTTGGAAGAAATTATAACTATATGTTGGCGTGAAGTGGATCAGTCGTGAAGGTTGTGTAATCTGGGATATAACATATTGGCCTTCACCTGAACGCAAAGAAGAGCAGAAGCATAGGGAAAGAAGCGTATGTGTGGGGGGATTAGATAACTTAAAGGCCCAGTTGTCGCGTATTAACTAAACTGGCTGAACGGGGAGGACAATGCTGAGAGGGAAGTCATCTACATTCCAACTGTTCCTAAATTAATTATGGGTTAAATAACGCTCTTAGGTTCCTACGTTCGTCACCAGGAGCCGACTGCGGTGGCGTCTAGTAGGCAAGTTCCGAACTAGTAGTCGTTGACGGTTGCGTTTGGCGGCAAAAGTAGGAACTACTAGAAATTCAATGTCTGCAGTCCTTACTCTAATTAAAAAGAGATAGCACACACTAGTACTGACATCACTATTAAACACCCGTTATCAGACTGATTCTACACACACCCAAAGTACACGGTGCTACATGACCGCGTTGTCGCAGACCCTAAACTAACGAACCAACCAATCAACATTTGTTAGAAATAGTTAGCATGTTTTAATTGACTTGAAAGTACGCTGTTCGGAAGCCTGTTCATTCCGCTATTTTTCAACATAATGCCATTTTTTGAATACATTTTTGTTGACGAGAGGTCCACTTTTGTATACCTGCCTCACAGAAGTCCGCCGCCAACCCGTTGAGGACCGCGGTAACTTCTTCTTTCTTTGTCCGCAAATATAGGTAATAAGACGCACCTCCATGAAAAACACCACAAACGCATCATAGAGGAGCCTTTAGAACAGGGTCATTATCTATGTGCGCCCCGATAAACACGGCAAGCTAAGCCGACTGTGACTGGCGCAGATCGCGGGTGCGCGTACCCGTTTCAGCTGTTGGTAGGCGCGCACTTTCACACTTTTACCAAACATGCTCAATAATGTGTACTTACAGTGCTCATAGCCAATGCTGAAAATGTCATCCCTCTCTTGTAACACACACCTGACATCTTCTGATGAAAGAATGTCAACTCTTTTATTATTTACGGAGCCTGTTTCCTTGAAGCGTTTAGTGAGCCTCCTAATTGTACTGGCATTAAGCACAGGTATTCCTGGAAACTTGATTCGAAATTTTCGGCTCGTTTCAGAACAAGAGTTTATGCTTTTCATATAAAAAATATGGATATAGGCTACAAACATTCGCGCAATGTGAATTGGTTTTTTTTTAAGCGTATGACTTTTAGTGCCGGGAGTGTCCGAGGACATGTTCGGCTCGCCAGTTTTTGTAGCTGCTTCGAGACGGACACCCAATGGGTGAGCTACAAGTACCGTTGGGGAGGGAAGGAGGGAAGTTGGAATGTAAGGACGAGGAGTTGGAAGGTAGCGGCTGTGGCCTATAGTTAGGGACCAACCCCGGCATTTGCCTGGAAGGAAGATGGGAAACCACAGAAGACCATCTTCAAGGTTGCCGGCGGGGGGATTCGAACCTCCTCGCCTCCCGGATGTGAGCGACTGCCATCAGTCATGCCGTAACCACCACGGCTAACTCACCCGGTTGTGAATTGGTGTCTAGGCATGACCAACACTCTCAGTAATCACAATACTCACTAAAAGTCCAACACTAACGTCTAAGATTTGCAGATACACGTCCATATGAATGACAAAACACGTGTGAACTAACGATATGAGTCAGCGGAGCGTGCCAACCACTGCCTGAACCGCGTATGCGCACCCGCGATCTGCACCTGTCGCAGCCGGCTAAGCTTGCCGTGTTTATCGGGGCGCACATAAATAATGACCCTGTACAATAGTACGCAAGCACAAATTCATGGAGAAACCTAAGAAGAGAACTGGTAGGAAGTGGTCCACAGAACGCAAGATGCAACACTGTACATTCACGAAGAGAGTTTGGGAGGACAGAGAGACCAACCAACAAGTTCAAACGCGCTCATTGAATGGGCACAATGAAGAATAATCAATAACAATAATTTCATTGGGTTTTACGTCCCTTTTAACTACTGTGACTCTTAGAGAAGCCGGGGTGCCGGAATTTTGCCCCGAACGGTATTTTTAATGTGCCAGTAAATCTAGTAACACGGCTCCATCGCATTTGCACACCCTCAAATGCCAACTGACTGCGCCAGGATTCAATCCTGCACCATTGGGAACAGCAGGTGAGTACGTTACCGCTGCCCCACGCAGCCAGTCTATCACAGTAGTATTTTGCTAGTTCGCACCAGCTTTAATCTTCGTTCCCACTCTTAGGCGACCAAAATTCTGTCGATGCTGCACTTCGAGACTTTTATTTTCCACCGACAACTGACAGAAAATAGCCTACACTCCACAATTGGGTGAGAAAATTCTACAAGCCTTGACCACAGTGAGACTTATCGGTGTAATTCAGGATTTGAGGCCAATCCATAGTTATACCGGTATATTCAACACGTTTGCTACCCATGCAATACTTAATGCCAGCTTAAGGTCTAATACACTTGACCTTCATATTTACCATATTCGAGGTAGTTCGTGTCATTCTCTGCATACGAGTGCTCATAATATTTAGGATCGTTAATGCATAATAATTAACATGCCCCAGAAAGCAAGATTATTTGAACATCACCCGAGGCTAAGGGAATAAGCATGAATCCTTTTAGAAAACAAATAGTTTCTTGAAGAACTAAACAGTCTAATTTTATATATTTCATTAGTGTTTTCCATTCCAAAACTCTCCCATGTATTAAAAGTTCTTTTTGTGATGGACCAAATAGCTTTAGGTGCACGATCTACGTTGTGACGAGGTATAGAGCAACACATTCCAACTCAAAACTCAATGTTCAAATGTTGTAGGTTGGTTGGTTTCTCAGTTTAGGGGCTGCGACAACGCGGTCATGTAGTCCCGTGTACTTTGGGTGTGTGTAGAATCCGTCTGATAACCGGTGTTAATTGTGATGACTGTATTAGTGTGTGTTATCTGTTTTCAATTCAAGTGAAAACTGCAGACATTGAATTTTTTCAAGTAGTTCCTACTTTTGCCGCCAAACGCCACCGTCAACGACTACTAGTTCAGAACTTGGTTACCAGATGCCATCGCAGTCGGCTCCTGGCGACGAACTTCGGAACCTAAGAGCGTTTATCAAATGTTTAACCTATAATTTAGCTTCACACAGGTGTAATTAGTGGAAGGTTCTATAACATGCCGTAAATCTATGACATGGGACCGCCGGCTATACTTCTTCTCCGAAGGAAAGCATACTGAGGGATTTTAACGCTCTTAAAAATCCGACGACTTCGGCCGGATTTGAACCCGCGATATTGGGCATAGAAGCTCAGCATGCTACCAACTACGCCACCGAAGCCGCCAAATGTTGTAGTCCTTTGAGACAAGAAACATAACAATAATACTCAAAGAATGTAAAATAGTTTTATCATGATCTTAGTGAATGCTCTGTCTTAAATCAAAGCTTTGATCGTTACTCAAGACAACACACACCAACTCACGTCCAACTTACGTGCCGTGCCGACTTCCCATTCCTCTATTTCGGTGCCCAAGAACCTTCATCGGGTTTCATTTGAGTTGTTGTTGTTTCATTTGAGGGGCTCGGTTATCGTGGTCATGTAGCCCTATATACTTGGGTGGGTGTAGAATTTGTATGATCTTCTTCTTGTCGTGTGGCCTCCTGAGAGGCCAAGAGCAGTTCTTTCTAGTTGACACCCGTGGGCGACCTGCGCGCCAGGATGAGAGATGGAATGATGAAGAAGAATGCAACTGGGCAAGAATGTGGAAGGAAGCGGCCGTGGCCTGTCAGAAGGTACCGTCCCAGCATTTGCCTGGTGTTGAAAATGGGGAAACTACGGAAAACCATTTCAAGGATGACCGACGGTGGGGCTCGAACCCACGCGTCTACCGAGTCAGCAGAGAGCTTGGCCCCATGACCTAACGCTGCGCCTTAGCGAGCGTCGCCACCACTATCGATAATTAGTATGATGACCAGTGTTTTTGTGTGATCTGTAATGGTGTAATGGTATGTAATTAAGGTGAGGATTGGGAAGGCCGTGGCCTTAAATTAGGGACAATCCCGGCATTTGCTTGGAGTAGAAGTGGGAAACCATGGGAAACTTTCAGTGCTGGCTGACGAGGTAGGCCAAATCGAACCTACTTCTTCTCAGTTAAGTCCTCACGAGGCTGAGTGTATCTCATTCCAGCCCTCACACAAGAATTAAATTTATTTGCAGAGCCAGGAATCGTACGCGGACCCCAAGGGTGACAACCAAGAAGGCTAGTCACTACACCGGGAGGTGGATACTAGTGATATGATATGATGTGATATGATATGATATGCATTCATATCATTTGCTGCCTAAAAAGCACATTCACTCATGAACGCAAATGTAACTTTAATCAGATTTCTACCTGCTATTTAATTGGTCTACACTCTTGCATTCCAAAATTAAAATACTCGTATTACACCGTCTTTTCAGATCAGGGCTATCTACAGTATCGTGATGAGCTAAATTGAAGTCAGCTCAACCATCTCAATGCGATTATGATTTGCAACATTCATGTTATTTGGGGGGCGGGGGAAGATAGACACTGCGTCGTCCGAAAGGTAGCAGCAAGAGCCAACAAATCCGAAAAAGTCTTTAGTCATATCTACTGTATTTATTAAACACTGTAGATTCAAGACTTGGTTGGTTGGTTGGTTGGTTCCTTAGTTTAGGGGCTGCGACAAAGCAGTTATGTAGCCCCCTGTACTTTGGGTGTGTGTAGAATCTGTCTGATAACCGGTGTTAATTGTGATGGCTGTATTAGTGTGTGTATCTGTTTTAATTCAAGTAAGGACTGCAGACGATCCATTTTCAAGTAGTCCCTACTTTTGACGCCAAACGCCACCGTCAACGACTACTAGTTCAGAACTTAGTTACCAGACGTCACCGCAGTCGGCTCTTGGCAACGAACGTAGGAACCCAAGAGCGTTGTTTACATTCTTAACCTATACAATTTAGCTTCACACAGGTGTAATTAGTGGAAGGTTCTTTAACATGCCATAAATCTATGACAGGGACCGCCGGCTTTACTTCCCCTCCGAAGGAAGGCGTACTGAGGGATTTTTAACGCTCTTAAAAATCCGATGACTTCGGCCGGAATTGAACCCGCGATCTTGGGCATGGAAGCTCAGCATGCTACCGACTACGCCACCGACTACGCCACCGAAGCCACCAGAGTCAAGACTGCTACTCTATAAACAACTAATCTCTACAAGGTACATTATGGGATCTGAACATTCATCGATAGATTATGATGATGATGATGGCGATGATGATGATGATGATGATAATTGAAGGGTTTGATGAGAGGAAATATCCTCTTTTGTTTGGTGTAGGAACCAGATCGTACCATAGAAACACCACGCAGTTAGAGAGTGAAAGGTTTATTAACAGCCAGAAGCAAAATGTCTTGTGTAGAGTGTGGTGTCTTATGGTTCAGAAACATGAACAGTCAGACAGAAACAAAAACATTATTTAGAAAGTTTTGAAATGTGGTTATGGATAAGAATGGAGAAAGTGAAATTGATCAATTGAATGAGAAATGGGAAGGTGCTAAGAAGGGTAGGAGAGGAGAGGAGTTTATAGTTATCATTGTTTTAAGGGGCGGAACTACGAGGTCATCTGCCCCTGGAGAGGAGTTTCATGAGGATGATACAGAAGAGGAAACAAGATGTTCAGTAAAGAACATATAGCCTACTTTCTCCTAAATGTATGAGTATAGTTATAACTCGTTGTTATTATCAAAGAGTATAATAGAACTATTCTTTGTTGAAGACCTTAGAAACGATTTACCTCTACCAAACGCCACAACCTAGATAAAAACTGCTACCATCATTGAAGAAAGAAAGATAAGAAGTATATCAAGAATGTTATGGATCTGGAGACATAATCGACCGGACTGGCTGCGTGGCTCAGCGGTAACGTTCTCGCTTGCTGGGCCCTAGGTTGCAGGTTCGTATCCTGGCGCAGTCAGCTGGCATTTGAGGGTGCACAAATGCGAGGGAGCCGTGTCAGTACATTTACTGGCACGTTAAAGATCCCATTCGGGCCAAAATTCCGGCACCCCGGTGTCTCTAAAAGCAGCAGTAGTTAAAAGGGATGTAAAACCAATAACATTATTATTATTATTATTATTATTATTACATATACGACCTGCCGTGGGCAACATCCAACTTTGAGTTGAGGCATGTCTTTACACGTCTGGTTGTGCATGGCTTTCACAACCCTAATTGAAAAAAAGGAAGGAAGATTGTAGTTTTACGTGACCGTGAATCTTGGGATTATGAGCCACGGGACCTCCTTTTTACGTGGAATCCGAACCACAGGACATGGCATTTCACTTCGAAAATCTCACATGCTTTGACCGGGAATCGAAAACCCTAATTGAATTAACAAATCTTTCCATGACCCTACAGAGACGTGTGTATACAAACTACTATGTGAAATCGTTTTGTTCTTTACTTCAAATAACATTTTCAAGTAACGCAAAATAGGCTGTTACAAACCCTTTAAAATAAAAAGTAAAAATGTATCGTAGTATCATCTTGTCATTCTTCAAATTCGATGCGCATAGAATGCCAATGGTATAGTAATCAATGGAGCCCCACGTAGACTAGTCGTGACATCTAGTGGTGAAATATCGAACAATATAATCCTAACAGAGCGAGTGCATTCTAGCGGCCAGAAGAAGAAACTTTTCAATAAAATCTGGAAGTTAATAAGTAGGTCGACGTGCAGTTACCTTTTTGGCAGCTAGATGTCTCGAGTAAATCTGAATGCGAATTATGTTTTAATTAAATATATATTTTACACCATAATATGCACAATATAACGCTTAATTTTAAAACATCTGAGTCATTACAAAACAATAAACATATAACATTTCAAGCAAAAAACCTAGCTCTGATCGGGTTTGAACCATAGGCATTTGAGCGATATACTAACGCTCTACCACTGAGCTAATTGTGTCAACGAATATCGTTCTATATAAAATGACTTACATAGAACTTGTTAGCAAATAATGATTTATACTAAACGATTTCATCACTGGAGTATATTATTTATATATAAAGCATTTCATACAAAGTTTATTTATTTTGTATCAGTACGCTATATTGCATGCAATACTCAAATTAGTGAAATATAAGTCAGGCACAAGATATCCGCTGCCATCTTGTCTTATTACTGAATCAGCTCAGCTTTTTAAAATCACGTCTGCACTATAGTATTACAAAATAAACTTTTAATTTCGAACGTGCCTCTTCCTTTAGAACAGTTAAAACGATTCTCGGCTCGATAATCGGAACTGGTGGGTCCCATGATATGGATTATAAAGTTTGCATAATTCGCACGGCCGCCATCCTGAAATGGTATGGCGGACGACCTTGTAGTTTGGTCACAAGACGCATCCTATACGAAGGTATGTTGTTACCAAATTTGGTAGAGATCGGATGATTTGGTTAGTCGTTATTTGATTTTACGTTTTGAACGTTTGAGTGGCCGCCATTCAGTTTTAGTAAAGATGGCGGCGATATAAAACATGACACTGAGGTGTCCTTTGCTAGTGCTACCTTTGTACCAAATTTCGTTCAATTCGCATTCACCGTGTTCGAATTGATAGGGGGGGACAGACATTCAGAGTACACACACTCACACACACACAGACACACACACACACACAGACTCACACTCACACATACACACACACACACACACAGACTCACACACACACATACACACACACAGACATACACACTTTTTTCGCCCTGTGTTGATCTCATAAGTCTACTTTCATTTTTTGCAAAAATCGAAAGTAGGCTAAAAATCTTGGATTGGTCACATACTGCGTGGGAATTGTCTACTACAAGGAATCATGGAAGGAAAAGCAGAAGAAAAATAGCTTGGCATTTTTTACATAAAGATATAAAATATAATAGTAAAAAACAAGACCTCTTTGGTTTAAGGAAACTGAGAAAGACCTCGCAGAACTCCAAATTTCAGACACCTTGCTCATGGAGAAAAACCATCACCAAGGATAAGAAACAACGGTTCCAAGTTAAAATCAAACAAAAGCGTACGATCCACATCTCTGCCGAAGAAAGGGAAGCAAGATCTCAAAGGATGAGGCAATACTGGGCCAAAAGGAAAGCTCAAAACAAGTAAAAAAATGATTGATTTCATGTACCCCCAAGTTGGGTGAAACAAATAAATAATAATAATAATAATAATGCTTTTGGGAGATAACCTTATAAAATATCAAGAAGAAGGTTTGGAAAGTTAACAAATATGAAGAAAGGAAGAAGTTACAAGCAAATGAACGAAGATGTTCAGGACAGAGAGAAATGGAGGATGTGGAGAAACCTGTCTGTGGAGAGATTTACTGAAA
Source organism: Meconema thalassinum (assembly GCA_946902985.2). Lineage (NCBI taxonomy): Eukaryota > Metazoa > Arthropoda > Insecta > Orthoptera > Tettigoniidae > Meconema > Meconema thalassinum. The sequence goes on from OX336393.1 coordinate 253,953,549, forward strand.
GAAAGAGAGAGCTCCAGGAATTAGTTAAAAAGGAATATCCTAAACGAGCATAAGTCGCCACCATGATGTTTGCAAGAAGTTGAACGCAAGAATCAACACAGCAAATTGAAGAAGAATATTTGGAAAGAATAAGAAGGCAACATATATTATTCGCAACGTGCTCTTTGGATGGTTAAAACAATTTAATCTCACGGACTCACTTTTCACTGGGAACGCCATTTCATCAGGATCATCTTCATATTCCTCCACTTCCTCTTTTCCCATGTAAGAGAATATAAACCCTCTGTCTGAAAAGTTCAGTGAATGGGCTATATTACGAACGGATTGTTGCCTTACCTGAAACAGCAGTTACTGTCCTTCGAAGTAATCCCCGTGGGTGGTTGTGCACTACTGAGAACGACTGTACAAGTCCTGGAAACACCTGGCATAGTCTTCTATAAGAATTGCCTTCAGTTTGGGTCGTCAAAACTCTAAATTGAAAGCAAGAGAGAAGCGCGAATTTGTGAAACCTGTCTTGCACACCTGATAGACGGGCGGCAGAAGGGTGATTTTATGTAACCTAACGTGCACACCTGTTCGACGGGTGGCAGTGAGAAGGGTGAATGTTCCGTGGATTGGAATGGTCCTAAAATCCATCGTCACGGGTGACTAGACCTGGTGCCTGAGGTTCGACCTCAAAGGCAAGCATCAAAGTACGGAGTATCGAGGTCCAGGGTCGCCGAAAAGCCCTGAAGGGCCAGAGGTTTTCGGACATTTCGGACATCCAACGTAATGTGACGACCCAACGGAAGGCTATCCCTCAGGAAGACTATGCCAGGACTTGTACAGTCGTTATAAGAAGTGCATAACCATCCACGGGGATTACTTCGAAGGATAGTAACGGCTGTTTCAGGTAAGCCAACAATCCGTTCGTAATATAGGCCCATTCACCGAACTTTTCAGACAGAGGGTGTATTATCTCTAACTGTGCCAGTGTGTGAATCTGATGATGACGATGATAGTGGTTCATATGAAATATTTGGGACTTCCTCCACATCTCTTTCTTCCACCTCGTGGTGTAGGGTCTCAGTTGACACCTCGGAGGTCCTGGTTCATATTCCCGGTTCAGCTGCGAAATTTTAATTCTGTCCTGAGGGCTGGAACGGGGCAAACGCAACCTCGTGAGGTAAGACTGAGAAGAGGTGGGTTCCATTCCCTCCTCATCCATCCTGGAAGTGGTTTCCCACTTCTACTCCAGGAAAATGCCGGGATGGTTCCTAACTGAAGGCCACGCTATTTCCATCTCAATTCTGTCCCCCAGTTTACAAATACGCACACTGGTACGGCCATCACAGTAACGCTGGTTATCTCACAAATTCCACGATGTCGCAAAACCCCTAAAATAAGCAGCAACACATCTTAATATGGTTCATCAATTTTCAATTGTATGAAATAAATGTTCACTTCCCAACCTTCAATGAGGAGTCAATGGCAACGGAAAATAAAGAGAGATTGACAACATTAAAAATTCCCAATTTTTAAATATTCTCAAAAATCTGACCGGGAATATTCCCACATAATTTTTTTCCCACACGAATATTCGTCCGACCCAACACTAGTCATGATCATGAGTAAGATACAAGAACCGCACACACCGATTACTGTGCCTCGGAAGCGGATATGAGGACCACCTGCGGTGTTGACCTTCCTCAGGAGAGTGATACCTCATATTTGTAGGCCAGTGGCTCCAAGAACTGCCGGAATTCAGTAATGATGGGTGAGTGTCATCAGAGGCACAGCATCTTAGCTGACTCAAGGCTGGTGGGGAGTGACCCACTTCCCAGAGCCTTGCCACCGGCCGGAAACAGTAAACCTTTCGTAGGTGCTATCAAGCAATTCTGCTCATCCAGTAGGAACTGGGAGAAACTAACTCCAAGGAAATTCTAATCAAAATAATCAAATACAATCTGCTAAGTCACTATCAGAGCTGAGTTATTGTGGTTGCGACATTGAAAATTGAAGGCGATGGTGGGAAATCAAGGTTTCATAAAACAAATCTTTCATTAAATGCCATTTTGACCACCTTGTTGTGTAGTGGCTAGCGTTTTTGGCTGCCATCCCGGAGGTCCGGGTTCGATTCCGGGATCAGCCAAGAAATTTTAATTCTGGTGTGAGGGTTGGAACGGAGTAGGCCTACACTCAGCCTCGTGAGGCAAAACTGAGGCAAATGCCAGGATAGTTCCTAACTTAGGGCCACGGCCGCCTCCTTCCAGATCCTTGCCCTAATTACAAATAAACACACAACTACAGACACCACAATAACACAAGTTATCAGACAAATTCTACACGCACACGCACACTTATACGGGGCTAAATGACCATGATATCAAAGCCTCTCAAACGAAACAACAACATTTTAATAAATCCTCATTGGTACAAGGTACAAATGTGAAGCGACCACCTCGTGGCGTAGTGACTAACATTCTTGGCTGGTGCCGCTGAGGTCCGGGTTCAATGGTCACCTGTGCTAAGAAATGCAATTCTGGTTTGAAGTCTAGAGCAGGGTTCTCTCAGCCTCGTGAGGAAGAACTGAGAAGAGTTGTATTCGAATGCTACCTCAACCATCCAAGACGAGCTTTTCCGTGGTTTCTCGTTTCTATTCCAGACGGATGCTGGGATGGGTCCTAAATTAAGGCTGTGGCCACTTCCTACCCGAATCCAAACCCCGGTAACAAATACACACATTAGTACAGTCATCAAAACTAGCGGACCCGCGCGAGAGATTACACGACAGTTGCCCACAGCCCTTGGACGCGGCTACCTGTTTAATGACTCAGAAATAATCTCGACCGACAGTTCCCCCCCAAGGCTATAGGCTTCAGCGATCACCGTTACAGCCACAACTGTGACAATGCACCTTAACATAATACTCCTTTGGAGTGAAGAAAAGCACTCGGTCTATTTACTTCATTACCAACACGGTCTCGAAAATATCATTGTGATGTAGTGTAATTTCCATCAGAATAAAATAAATGCAGAGTCTAATTTCCATCACACTTTATCCAGGCTGTGGACTGGCAAAATAATAACAAAACCGATCATTTTTTGGTGTTGTTATAATTTTGGCGCGTTTAAAATCATTTTTCTAGGCTTCGTCAGTTGTTTTGTTTGTTTTTGTTTTGTCATATTTGTTCAACAATAATATTAATCTACTCCATTTTCTATGAATAGGCAACTGCCTTCAGCCTTAGGGGGGATGTGTGTGGAAATGTCAGTCAAGATTATTTCTGAGTCATTAAACAGGTAGCCACGTCCAAGGGCTGTGGGGAAGTGTCAGTATTCTTTGCAGTTTGTGGAAGTGTTAGTGTGGGGAACTGTCCGGACACCGTGCGAGAACTCTCGCATAATGGTTGCGTGCGCCCCATGTGTACGTACAGACTACCCGCGTGGCTCTAGTGCTGTGCGGGCTGTAGGCGACAGAGTTCTCGCAGGGGCTATCGTCTTGTTTATTTGTTTAAAAGCACTTTATAAACAAATACATATAGTTCCGTTGACTTTTCAAGAAATGCAAGATTTTTCCTGTACTATTGAGGCGATTTGGAAGATTTTGGTACAAACCAAACCTTTTACCTCCCTCTGGTTTAGGAGCTTGAGTTTTGTGAAACATACACCTTAGCCTTAGCGTATTATACAGGGCGCCAGCAATAATGTTCTCCGCAGTGCCTACTAGCGTCTGCGAGAGCTAGCATCAGTAGTTATGTTGGCAGCACGACTATCGCTTGTATTAAAACAAACTTTGTACTCATCACAGCCATTCATAACTGATGCTGGAAGTGCTGATGACTCACACGCTCGCTTATTGCAATACACACTGACGATTTCTACAGCCTACAGCCCACACGTGTGGGATTCACCCTGTCAAGGACACCGTGCTGCCAACTAAACTGCTGATGCTAGCTCTGGCAGAAGCCGGCAGTCACTGCGGAGAACATTTCCTGGCGCCCTGTATAATAAGAGGATACAGGTTATCAGACAGACAGACACACACCCTATTACATGGGGTTATTAGAACATGATGTCGCAAACCCCCCTTAATGAAAACATCCCTTACTGGGTATCTGCAGGAAGTCTGAGAATCGCAGTTTCGAATCCCGGCGAAGTCAGCGGCTATCCTGAGTGAGACTCTTTTTCTTTTCCACATTTCCTTCAGGCGAATGCTGGGATAGTACCTTATTTTCAAGTCCCGGGGCACCTACCCAATTCCTGGCCCTAACAATTACAGTTACACACACTAGTACAGTACAGTAACCAGAACACACAGGTTATCAGACAAATTGAACACATATCCAAGTATATGGGGTTGATGACCAACATGTGCCAAGCCCCGAAACGAATTATTTTAACAATAAGAACAAGAAAACCCTAAATGAATCAACAACGACAACAACATAGGCCTACAGTAAATGTGAAGCCAACAAATGACGGCACAATATATTTTTGTTAGTAGCTCATTGTGGGCTCTTAATTCCAGAGTGGGGATTTGTGATCAATTTGGTCGTGAAATTGCTATTGAGGAATAAGTTGGCAACATTGGTCAACACAAAATAATTACGATTACAGTTCTGTAATATGTGAAAAAATAACCTGAAATAAATTACATGTGATTAAGATATTATTATGGAGTATTGAAGAAGGAGAAAATTAAGGGATGATATGTTTCGCTCGTCAAGTGAGCATCATCAGATCCAAATCCACAAGACAAATCTCTCTAAAAAACTCTACCAATCCTACAGTGTAGAGCTATTTGTCTTGTAGATTTGGATCTGATGATGAAAATCCACAGCCTGCTTCCAGTCGACCGACCGGGTCATGCAATGGAATGAATGAAGCCCCCATCTAGCGGCGAGGATATGACCTGAAGCCTGTCGCACTCCCCTGGGGCAATGATTAAATGAATGTCAGATAAAATGTAAATGATAGTGGAGGGTGTTGCTGGAATGAAATTGTGACAGGGAAAACCGGGGTACCCGCAGAAAAACCTGTCTGTCTCCGCTTTGTCCAGCACAAATCTTACATGGAGTGACCGGGATTTGAACCATGGACCCAGCGGTGAGAGGCCGGCATGCTGCCGCCTAAGCCACGGAGGCTTCCTCTCCTTCTTCAATGGTCCATAATATTATATACCTTAATCACATGTATTTATTTCAAGTTATTTTTATTATTTAGACCGACCTTGCTGTGTGGAAGTGAAAGCTGGGTAGATTCAGGATATGTGATGCATAAACTGATATGAGGGTAACACAAATGATTGTTTTGACAAATAGATGGAAACAGATAAAGGCTAAGTTAGAAATGAGAAGATGATGATTTTATTAAGTCAATTTTACCCTCCAGGTTGGTGGTTCCCACGGACTCAGCGAGGGAACTCGCCACCACCGCCACTATGGGCAGTGTCCTAGAGCTGGGAACACTTGGACAGATTGGATACAACTGGGGAGGTGTGATCAGCACTTCACCCAGGTGGCCTCACCTGCAAAGCGAACAGGGGGTCTCATGAGGGATGGGAAGGGAAGGGAAGATTGGGATGGATAGGTAAGGAAGAGGGAAGGAGGTGGCCGTGGCCTTACAGTAGGGACCATCCCGGCATTTGCCCGAAGACGAAGTGAGAAACCACGGAAAACCACTTCGAGGATGGCTGAGGTGGGAATCGAAGCCCCTCTACTCATTTGGACCACCCGAGGCTGAGTAGACCTAGTTCCAGTCGTCATACCACTTTTCAAATTTCGTGGCAGAGCCGAGAATCGAATCCAGGACCATCGGGTCGGCAGCTAACCATGCTGACCGCTTCGCTATGGAGGCGACAGATGATGATGATAATTTTTGTTTTAAGGGGACTAACATCTAGGTCATCAGCCCCTAATGGTTTGGGTGATAGTGAAAGATGAGATGAGAATGAAAACTACAACTAATACTAACTACAGACTTACAAACTAGAAGGAGAAATGGTAAACAAATAAAGGATAAGGCAAATAAAGGACAGGAAGAACAGAAATGCCCTCAACCCTCGAAGAATGGGGATTGAGGGACTTGGAAGGAAGGAGAGCCATGAAAGGCAGATAGGAAAAGGAAATAGGAGAGGGCCCGCCCCAAAGTCAGGAGAAAAAAGAATAAAAAGGACCCAGCTCAGGAATCCCTCGGGATCGCCAACTTCCGAACTCACCAGCCGTGAGCCCCTCAGGGTGTAGCATTATCCAGGGTACACCAGAAGTGGTGGGGCTACACACACCCAGCCACCTTGAGGGCCTTGAGCAGAAGGCAGGAGATAACATCAAAAGAAAAAGAAGGCTGACCCTCGCAGAAGGAGGGTATCAGGAAAGATAAGACAAGGGCCAATTAAGGCGGGAAAGGAAGAGACTTCCTAGGCCTCGGATACTCTAATACCGTCGGGGTTGGAAGAGAACATGTAGAGTTGACCAAGAGAGGTCGACAGGAAAGAAGACGGAGAGGAGCCCGGCACAAGTAAGTGGAAGCAATGCTGGTCTCAGCTAGGGTCCCGTGGTCGTCAACCCATGTCCCACTAGATGTGAGCCCCTGGGGGGAGTTGGATTAGAACACGCTAGATGAAGCTGTTCGTATGAGCCGACTCCGATGGTGGGGTCATTTGAAGCAAATGGGAGAGGAGAAATTAAGTTACCTACAGTAAGTGGTTAATTAGTTCGGCTGTAGAGGGTGAGAGAAGTAGAGGTAGACCTAGGAGGTGATGGTTAGATTTATTGTTTAACGATTTTAAAGTGTAAGGTGTAGAAGCAGAGGAGGCCGCTAATAGAGCATCATGGAGGTGACTTGTTCCTAAACAGAGGCTTGCAGATTGGACTGGAAGCAGGACTAATCGACCAGCTTGGGGAGAACTAAGCAAACGTCTGGGAAACTCCACCAACCTGAGCAGGGCAGATCATCCACATAAAGTCAAGGTCCGACCACAGCGTACACATCATGGGAAATATTCTTTCATTAACCGAGGCATTGATAATTGTAATTCATTACCTGCCACAGTCTTAGAGCCTTTCCCCAAACATAATGATGTGTTCAACAGAAGACTGGAATTTTGTGTAAATACTCCGATGTCATCATCATCAGTTTATCTGCCTGATGGCAGGTTTCCTCATGGTCGGTCTCTCCCCCTTATCCGGTCTTCAGCAGCACGTTTCATCAGCTCATACGATTTATCAATCTTGATGGAATCCAGCATCTGAAACCTTCTTCTTCCTCTTCGGATTTTCCCTTGGACTGTCCCTTCTAATGCACTTTTCACCAAACCATCACCTCTTGTGCAGTGTCCAATCCAATTCATTTTTCTTTTCCTTATCTACTACTTTAGCATCATTCTTTCTTCTCCTACTTTCTTTAATACTTCCTCATTTATCACTTTGTCCTACAATGTAATTACTATAGTTTCCAAATCGCGACTTGTGTACAGTAACTCTGTCTCTGATATTATTGTTAGTAATTTTCTGTGAGTGTACAATTTACCACCGGGGAATTACCCTAATTTGCAAACAAAGTATATGAATGAAAGGCAAAATAGTCCCAAATGAAAGTGTATGTATGTAATGTATATTTTCACATATTCCAGTCATTGAAATGATTTCATGTTGGCCAACTGTAAGTTACAATATCAATTGTCAATATGGCTACAGTGAAAAATGGCTTCAAATATATCTTTGTTGATCCATGTAACGACATTTCATTCTTTGCTGTCTGTATTTTTAGTTTTTATAGTTGAAATTTGAAATTTAAACACAATGTGCTATCATTAAACTCTAAAATGTGTTTCAAATTTCAACTATTTCTTTCTTTCTTTCTTTCTTTCTTTCTTCCTTTCATTCTTTATATTCATTCATTTATTTATTGTAGCTTTAGGGTAAGCATCTTCCACCTTTCCTTATGGTGCACCATAATAGGTTTATTGATAAGAATGTATTTTGTGTTAAGGTTTTCAACCTTGACATATTTTTTCCTTGACATTTTAATCTATATCGGCTGATGAAGGGGCCAAAACAATTAGGTCTCGAAACATGTCCCCAATGAAGACGAAGTGATCATTTATTAAAATAAAAGGAATTGATTAGGCGGAACTTCTGCCACAATTATTACTAATGGTTCAAATCCCGGTCACTCCATATGCGATTTGTGCTGGACAAAGCGGAGGCAGCCAGTTTTTTCTACGGGTACTCTGGTTTCTGTCACAAATTTCATTCCACCAATACTCACCACTGTCATTTCATTTCATCTGTCATTCACTTAATCATTGCCCCAGGGGAGTGCGACAGGCTTCGTCAGCCGGCACTGTTCATATCCTCGCCGCTAGATGGGGGCTTCATTCATTCCATTCCCTGACCATGTCGGTCGACTGGAAGCAGGCGGTGGATTTTCAGTTCAACAATTCGGAACCAGCATAAACCTTTCAAACACTTAAGTCTGTATTTTTGTTAAACCATGACTATACTGTATTATTGCTTTTCACAATAACGAAGATAATGTTACCCCCCCTGAGCTACCGGCTGGTCCAGTGGGTAATAGTCGCCATGACGCCTGGGGATGCTCGCTAGTTACGCAAGAGATGACAACACACGTGCTTCAGGAATGTCTGTGGTAACAGGCGTGTTATACACTCTTTGGACTCGCACGACTCCTGCATAAAATATTTCTCAATAAGTAAACAAGTCAAAGCATACCGAATTTTTTAACGACAATCTCTATTGCTTCATTCGTATATTCTATCCATGAAGAATGATCAGTGATGTCCAGTGCCGGATTAAGGTAAAATGAGGCCCAGGTCCCTCAGATTTTTGGGGCCCCTTTTACTTTTTTCAAATAATTTTATTTTTTAGCACCTGCACATTTAATAAAGTACATACAAGAGTTTTTTTTCTCAAGATGAATAATACACTTTTTTATTAAATATTTCAGATGATTTGATGAACAATTTAAACAATCATACTATTTTTCACTTTTGTAAAATGTAATCAACATTTCTTTCTTCTGTTTTTTCGGTCAATGAAACCTTCTACAATGTCATCAAAATCAATTTCCCGAAGAACAACTGACTCGATATACATTAAACTTAGCATGTCTAATCGTTCTTGTGACATGATACTTCTTTGCGCACTTTTGATCCGTTTCAATTTTGCAAACGAACGCTCCGCAGAACAATTCATTTGCATGAGGGTCAGGAAAATGCGAAAAGCAATTTCAACGTTCGGAAAAACAGACTCAAGCTTGTCTCGAATAAGAATTTCGTAAAGTTCAGAATGAGTGAACTCAGTTTTTAAAGGACATTGTAATTGAATATAATGCTGAAACTGTCTCAGTTCTGGATAATTTTTTTCTAAATCTTCGGAATAAAATTTTGGGGCCCAAGATAATTGGGGGATCCTAGGCCTGGGCCTAGTCGGGCCTAATGGGTAATCCAGCACTGGTGATGTCCTAAAATATACATTATCATCTACTAGAAGTAGTGGACAAACTAGAGGACAGTCCATTGCTTAGATCACCTACAGTTGATGCACTCTTATAACCAGTGCTTTTTTTTTCAGGAGGAACGCGGGGGGTACGCGTATCCCTTGAACATTTGAAAACTGATTAAGAAAAAATATTGGTACATTTGTATTGAACCCTTGCAAAGAAGCATATGAGACTCAGATTCGGGGCGTAACAGGTCATATTCGTAAGTTGCTGTCAGGGCGCTTCATTAACTTGCAGGGTAACATATAACAAAATAACATGCAGGAAAGAGTGAAGCCAGGGTTAAAAACAACTGAATTTAATAACAAATCACCATATTTACACATAAACAATTAACAACAAAAACTCCCAACTGACTCCCGCTTAATAAAAATGCCAAAAACTAGGCGATATCTCTGGAGAGATTAATTACCTGGACCAAGTGTCCTTAAATAAAGATACAAAAGTGACCATATAAGTGCGTATGCCGTTCTACATGCACCACGATGTGTACTTTGAATGCGTGATTCGTTATCGTCCAGAATGACCCTTCAGACAACGAATCCGCATTTCCTAGAGCTAGACCGACACGAGGGAACACAACTACACTACTTAAATTAAACCGACACTTCCTAAATCTACTATAAACAAACACAAAATTTCCGTGTGAAATTGGACTTGAATTGCCGTAGCAACATTTACTGCCTAAAAACTTAGGACTTCTCACACAAATCAACACAAGTACATTAACACGTGACCAATAGAAAAATACTCAAATGACCGCTGTCAAAATTTACAAATACTCTACCACTACACCAAACGGGTGTGACAAACAAAATTACATGAAATCGAGTCATCAACAAAGCAATAGGCAAACAGCCAACATTTACGTTAATCACAATATTCTTATCCATACAAGGTACAACAATCCGTTACACACATGGCGAACTCCCCAATTAATTATGGCTTAAAATTAGCCATCACAATGAACAGGTTTGCTACATGAAAGCTTACAGGGTTCAGTCGGACAAAAGGACTGCCTATCAAAATAAGTCACAGGCAAACGGGCGGTTTGTGGAACTCTGCATGTCTGTCAACCCACGTGTCAATAACCTCGACCTCCCAGAACATGGGGTCGAACCTCGAAGAAATGTGCCCCAAAGCACAATAATACGTGTGTGTCAGAAAAACATATGGACAAGAATCAGCAGTCTCCCAAGAGCACTCTGTCTTTCCATCTAAAATACAACAGCAGCAAAAATATATAAGGGCGGTAGGACAACTACCCCCTCCTCACGTAGAATCAACACACACAAGACACATCAACACACACTTAATCACACGTATGGGTTGTGACAGACCCTGAAATAAAAGACACAAATAATATCCACATGCTGGCGCCATCGTTCTATGCCGTGACTAGTCACCTGAAAAGGACTCAAGAAAATCTATCAAAATTAGAACGAAGGTGTTCTACAATTACTTTTAAGTTGGTGCACTCGGCTACCCTAACATGAATAATAACCTGTTCAGCAAAATGTTTTACAATCATTTCCTCCCATTCCTATTTCAAATATTAACGTTAATAAAGCACCATTTATCGAATGTAACGGGTTCCGCAATTGCAAGGATAAAAATCACGCACGCACGCCGCGTACATTACACATGACTCAAGAAAAAAAAATCAAAATATCAACAAACACTTTGGCCACGCGCCAACGGACATTTAAACATATAGTGTCGGTACAAGAAAAACAGCTATAAAACAAGAAAGAAAAACATGACTATTTACAAAGTTCCCCGGCCAAATCTAACTACATAATTGAAATAATCCAATTTTAGTACATCACCGCTTCTGCATGTAGGACTAAGGACATCCTCCTCAACCCATTGCCCTATGGACAATTTAGCACTCCATAGTAGTCGTCTGCGTTGATTTCTTGAAGCTCATCCCAACTTCAAACCACGTGCTGATCATCTTGGTCTCGACTCCTTGGCAGAAAAGTTCAATGTTAAATATTTGCCTATCTATAATCGCTTGCAGGCTACTCAGTTCACCCACAATTGTCCTACTGCGATTAATAGCGAAGACTGGCCCTAATTATATCGCACATACGCACTATAAAAACACACATACAATACACACAATTTATACATAAAATATACATCTCGAGTCCGCGCCACTGGCTCGTTAACAAGTTCAAAATCCTGGCTGCACTCGCAGTCGCTATCTCGTCCGGTATTTCCGTCCCGTCTTGGACTTCGGTTCTGGTATGCGCTAATTAGGGTGATACGATACTTCCCCCTTAAAGTTGAACTCGTCGTCTTTAAAAGAATGTTACAGTTTATCACGCGCTGGCGTGAAATATTTAGATCACACAATTTAGTTGATTTTAGAACAAAATGTATTATAGCTTTTAAAATTTCGATACTGCAAACGCTGCGACTTGAGCTTCCCAGAGCTCAGAAAATGAAATTAGCTTCACTGATTTTAGAGCGTAAAAATCACATTTCGAACTGGCGTGGAGTATGCCTCTGAAGGCTCCACAAGAATAGACTTAGATTGGCGTCAGGCCAAACTATTTATGAGAAACTGACAAGGGCGGCGGAGTGGGGCGGAGTCGGATAAAAACTTCCAGAGTTTTTGTCTCACAAAGATGGGGCTAGTGTCATTCTTCTCCAAATAAATCCAACGTCTCAAATTACTCGAGCGGAGATTAATCCGTTCGGCGGTTCCTTAGATATACACTTCCGCGCGCTTTTTACTACTGACGCCGTCCACCTCGTGGTCACGGCTTGGTCTCTTGCGATTGGCTGATTCAATCGTATGTTCGTTGAGAGGACCTCGTGATTCTTCCTTTATGTCTCCAATTTTGGTACAGTAGTTGCACAATTTGGCCTTGAACTCGACTAATTCTGGCCGTCCCCCAGGAATAGCTACCAACTCAGCTTCTGTTGCAATCATTACGAAATGCTGGCCTCCCTAATATCCAAGTCGACTTCCTTATGTGCTGCTTGGGCCGTAGTAATAATAATAATAAATATGAATACTTATTTATCGAAGATCAATAAGGGTTCATTTATCCTCAGCAAGGTTTTGAAATTCGAAACAATTTATTGGTTTGGATTTCAAAAACAAAATCCACTGTAGTAACAACTCATCTCTTTAAATCTCACTCAGCTGCTCGAGTGTATGCCCCTCTGACTCAATTAGTGTGCTCCCTTCTCGCTGGAATGTCATTCATATTTTCTCTAGGTCTCCCCCTTCTCCTCACGTAGTTGCCACTCCCGTCGTCTCAGCTGCTCGTTGTTTACAAACAAAGTGCGTACTCACGCGCTCCCCGTGGATTTGAGTGTTTGCTTTCAAAAAAAAAAAAATTTTTGGCAATACAGATTCTGCACATATCATCTTTCCTAATCATCAAATGGTTCCCTTCTGTAGTACGCTGGAACTAAGATCCTCAGTTTAGTATGATGCTCATCCACGTACTTATGTAACAAGTTATTCAAGTAGTGAAATCTCGCTTGTTTAGCACTGGCTTCCCGGTACTCCGGTGAATTTGGTTGTAACTCCTTCCTATAGAATTTTATCATCATCATCATCCATGGGTCAGCTTCTTGCTCCTTCCGAATATCCTTCAATCTTGCCAAAAACTCACGAGCCTTAGGTGTCAAGGTAATATTGTGAACTTCCGCTGTTACTTCGTTTCCGTCCTCAGGGTTTCTACTCAAGGCATCTGGTATGACGTTCAATTTCCCAGGACAATGTTCTATTGTGATGTCAAACTGCTGTATGTAGATGGACCAGCGCGTAACTCTCTCACTTGCTATTGTTGTCTTAAATAAAAATGTCAGTGCATGGTGGTCGGTTCTAACAATGATGGAATAACCATAGATCATCTTGCGCCACTGTTGGAGAGAATATAGAATTGCTAGTAGCTCAAGTTCCGTAACTGTGTAGTTCCTCTCATGTTTCCGTAATTTACGACTCGTAAATGCCAAATAGGATTTCTTCTTGGGTTCTTCAGCGTCCTCTTGGTACAGCATAGCACCAATCCCAATTAACGAAGCATCTGCTTGAATGATAAATTGTTTCTCAAAATCCGGATATCCAAGTTTCACACAGTTTTCCAATAAATCCTTCGTTGCTTTAAAAGACCTGTCGCACTCCTCGTTCCACGACCATCGATTCGCTTTCTTCAACATCTCCTGCATAGGCGCTACTGTTTCTGTGTAACCAGGGCAATTTTCTTTGAAGAAACCTGTCACTCCCAAAAATGCTCTAACATGTTTGACTTTGGTAGGTGTGGGAAATTTCTTAATAGCATCAATCTTGGCTGGATTAGGCCGCACGCCCTCGACATCAATTATATGTCCCAAATATAAAATTTCGCTCTGGCAAAAATGTGACTTTTTTAAGTTGATCTTGAAGTTCATGGTTCTCAGGTTGTCCAGCAGTTTATTTAAATTTATCAAGTGTTCTTCCATTGTCTCAGAGGCGATTAATATGTCATCAACATATCTCGTGGTGAAGTTCTTGACCTCCTCAGTCAGATTTCTATCGAGTGCTCTAATGAGTGCACATCCCGCAGTTTTCACGCCAAAGGGCATTCGACACCAGATATAACTTTGATTATCGAATAAAAATCCCGTCAACAGTTGGGATTTTTCTTCAAGTTCAAGATGGTGGAAACTATTCGTCAAATCAACACTTGAGTATATCTTCTTCCCGCGGAAGCCTTTCAAAACATCTTTGATCCTCGGTGCTTGGTCGTGCTCAACTAGCAGTTTGCTATTTAAAACTCGCGCGTCTAGGCATAGCCTAATTGATCCGTTTGGCTTGGTCACAGCCAATATTGCGTTCAGATAAGGAGTTGCAGCTTTCCTTATCATGCCAGAATCTAATAAGTTAGTAATAATGTCCTTCACCTGAGAAAAATGCTTCTCTGGGATCGGGTACAATTTACTTTTAAATGGGGTCCAATCTGTTACCTGCATCGCATATTGAAAATTTAAAACTTTCCCAGGTACGGTGTCAAAAGCTCCTTTATGTAATCTTAAAATTTCTTCCAATCTTCTTCTATCAGATTCCCCTACGATGGCTTCCTTAAGTCGCTCCTGAAGTAGAATTTCGAATTTGGTTCCGCCCATTTCTTCTTCCGCCAAATGCACCCAAAGTTCCTGCGAGATATCTCGGCTGTCCATTTCTAGCACTGCTGTCTGGTTGACTTGCTCTCCCCTCAAGATCTTATCTCCGGCCTCATTAGTGCATTCCTCAACAACCCAAGTATTGGCCTCTCTCTCCAGCGGATTCTCTTCCATATTTAAACCCACATGATCCAATCCTTCTACTTGTTTGAAGCTTACAGTGTTGTTATGTAAATCAATTACAGCATGAAAATCGCAGATGAAGTTGGCTCCTAAAATTATATTGTAGTTCATCTTTGGAATAACAATGAATGTTTGTGAAAAAGTATGGTTCAATATTTCCAGATCTAGAAATGCTTGCTGTTTACAATTCATAGTTTTGTCAGGAGTGACACCTCTGACTTTCATTAGCGGTACCGGCATAATAGGAACAGTCTGTTTTCTTGCTATTTCTTTTATCAAAATTTCAGTGACTAGGCTCACCTGGCTACCTGTATCAATCAAACATCTCACCCTCATACCTCCAATATGCGCGTAAATAATTGGTAGCTGTCTGATAACATTTTCACGGTTCTTCACCACTTCCTCCAGGCAGTCGTCTGGGAATGCTACCCACTCTTCTATATTGGCCACTATCATCTCTTCTTGCTCCCTGGCGATCTCCGTTTTTTAGCCTGTCTCCTTTCAGTTCATTTGGTTTTTTTTTTATCCCGGGCCCCATTAGATGTGTTTCGCCGGTTATCATTCTGTCGCTCCTGTTGCCTCAGTAAACTCTCTGCCCCCTCTCCTTGATGGTTGTCTGGGCTCTGTCTGTTCGCCATGGCACGCCCCCACTTCTCCTTCTCCGCTTCTTCATTACTTAATTGATCCAAGTATTTACGGGATTCAATATATCGTTCGTCCCAGTTATTCCTATAATCTCCTCTGTTTTCTTGGCGATAGTCCCTGCCGTTACTCCATCTACCATCTCCATTTCTTTGGTAAGGTCTACCTCGTCTCTGGTTTCCCCTCCAATTCGTGTATTCCCGCTGGTACGTCCACTGATTATTTTGATTTTGGTTATTCTGATGATATCTCCCGCGGTTATTCTGATAATTCTGATTGTTGTTATGGAACTGGTTTCGGCCGTCAAAATCTTGTCTTCTTGGCGTGAACTGTGTCCCTGTGGACTGTGTCTTACTTTGGTTCCCCTGGCCGTGGTTATTTTGGAGTCCCTGAACTACCTCTGCCGTGTTGACACATTCCAAATTCCTTCTTCCTGTCTGTGGGCTTACCATACTCGTCTCATCTAAGTGTCTGAGTAATTCTTCGGCTTGGACTGCGGTCTGAATGTTTCCTGCTACTAATAATTGTTGGATATGCATTGGGAGTTGTTTTCCGATGGTTAGAACCATATTCGGCTCGCTAGGCGGGTCATCAAAATCCCTGAATTTTACCAATTGCTGACTGAAGAATTCTGAAAAACGGGTTGGATGTGTACTGTGGTATTTGCGCGTGTACAGGTCCATTCTTAACCCCTGCTGTAACGAAGGACTCCAAAACTTCTTCAAAAACGCCTCGCGGAATTGAGCCATGTCTGTAAACGTGTACTTGAAACTTAAAAACCAGGTCAGGCTAGGTCCTTCTAAAAATTTCTCCACCATTCTTAATTGTTTCTCCGGGCCGATGTGTTGGTCATTAAAGTAGTCAGTTAATTGCCGTAGAAATGCTTTGGGAGTGGTTCCTGAATGTTCTTTAAACTTATCGGGCTTAAAATCATTACCCCGAATGACTTGGATGACTTGGGCTGGTGCCAAGTTCGGTTGCGGAGTTGAAGTCTCCCCCCTGTACTGCTGGAATGCATTAGTCGTTAGTCTGGGACTTTGACCCCGACTCGTGTCCTCAGCCAACTTCGAACCTGCCGGACTTCCAATACTTGTTTGCTTTTCCGGAATATTTTCGTTTGAAAATAATGTCGCATTCTCTAACGATCTAATCTCGTTTTTTATGATTAATTCTGAATGTTCCTGTAATTTCGACTTCATATTTTCCTCCAGTGCCTGCATTCGCTTTAAAACTGCCAGCCTGTCTTCCTTATTCGCATGAGCCTGCTGGTCCCAATCTCGCCGGATCCTACTTTTTAAGCTATTTATTTTCTCCTCGTTCCTCTCCTGATTTTTCTCTAGCTCTTCACTTATCCGTTCCTGCGTTTTCACTAGTTGTTCTTCCAAATTATCCTGAGTTTTGACGAGCTGCTCCCCTACTTCTTGTCTTATGACCTCTTGTGTGTTTATTAGCTGGCCTTCCATCTCTTTTCTTATGATCTCTTGTGTTCTGCCTAATTGCTCCTCTAAATTTTCCCGCAAGTGTATCCGCTCGGTTTCAGCCTTAACTTCGACTTTATCTATTTCCTTTATTAATTCCAGCACGTTGTTATCTACCGAATTAATTTGCTGCTGTAGTTTCTCTTGGGTTTTCTTCACTCCCGCGGTGTTACTGACACATGCTGCCTCTATCTGCTTGAGTTTATCTGCCACCATCTCGTCAAATTGTACTAATTTGTTATCAAATTTCGCCTCCAATTTCTTCATTTCGCCTAACTGTTTGATGTTGTTTTCCGCAACCTCGCCTGCCAGTTTCTCTACTTTTTGAACGCTCTGATTAATATCATTTGTGATTTTTCCTAACTGTTCGGTTTGTGTTACCGCCTGTTGTGACAATTTGTGGTTTAGTTCATTGAATTGTTTGTCAGTGTCTAATTTCTGGACTTCTAACTGGACCGAAATGTTACCGCTCATATCAAGTAATTGTTTTTCGCAGTTCTTTAATTGTTTATCTAATTGTTCTTCCGTTTTCGCGGACATCTGTTCTAATTGTTTTTCACTATGCTCACGCTGAGCTTCTAATTGTTCTTTTAACTGTTCTTCCGTCGTTACGGACATCTGCACTAATTGTTCTTCCGTTTTCGCGGACATTTGGATCGACATCTGTTCTAACAATGCCTTTATCTCATCAACACTCGCCATATCACACACAAAATATATTCAGAGAAAAACAGGGTTATGGGCTAAGGTTTCAGCCCTATACGCACATACATGTCACACATTTAAATATTACTGGCTCTAATTTAATGAAACTTTCAGTAACAAAATTTACTGAATACAATGACATTTATTCCCAAACAACAAAATAACCCCTAGTGATCTGCTTTTAAATTCCTAACCAACAGAATTTACGAAACACCAATTAACCGAAGTCAATTAAATGTCAAATATAAGGCAACATCTTCCTGCTTTGACTGAGTTCATTAATAATGCAAATTTCTAATTTTAATGTGGGCGCCAGAACAAGTTTATAACAAATACCAAATCAAATTCTAACCTTGTTCAATATTTCTAACTTTAGGAACTCAGTGATTTTACTAATGCACATGGCGGTACAACATCGCCTCCATTTACTGAATTTACATGTCCGCTTGACCTGGCATCATTTCCCAACGAAATAAATATGAGATCAGCGAAGCAACAACAACAACAATCCCCACTTGGGCAGCCATTTTTGTTTTATGAACCCTTGCAAAGAAGCATATGAGACTCAGATTCGGGGCGTAACAGGTCATATTCGTAAGTTGCTGTCAGGGCGCTTCATTAACTTGCAGGGTAACATATAACAAAATAACATGCAGGAAAGAGTGAAGCCAGGGTTAAAAACAACTGAATTTAATAACAAATCACCATATTTACACATAAACAATTAACAACAAAAACTCCCAACTGACTCCCGCTTAATAAAAATGCCAAAAACTAGGCGATATCTCTGGAGAGATTAATTACCTGGACCAAGTGTCCTTAAATAAAGATACAAAAGTGACCATATAAGTGCGTATGCCGTTCTACATGCACCACGATGTGTACTTTGAATGCGTGATTCGTTATCGTCCAGAATGACCCTTCAGACAACGAATCCGCATTTCCTAGAGCTAGACCGACACGAGGGAACACAACTACACTACTTAAATTAAACCGACACTTCCTAAATCTACTATAAACAAACACAAAATTTCCGTGTGAAATTGGACTTGAATTGCCGTAGCAACATTTACTGCCTAAAAACTTAGGACTTCTCACACAAATCAACACAAGTACATTAACACGTGACCAATAGAAAAATACTCAAATGACCGCTGTCAAAATTTACAAATACTCTACCACTACACCAAACGGGTGTGACAAACAAAATTACATGAAATCGAGTCATCAACAAAGCAATAGGCAAACAGCCAACATTTACGTTAATCACAATATTCTTATCCATACAAGGTACAACAATCCGTTACACACATGGCGAACTCCCCAATTAATTATGGCTTAAAATTAGCCATCACAATGAACAGGTTTGCTACATGAAAGCTTACAGGGTTCAGTCGGACAAAAGGACTGCCTATCAAAATAAGTCACATGCAAACGGGCGGTTTGTGGAACTCTGCATGTCTGTCAACCCACGTGTCAATAACCTCGACCTCCCAGAACATGGGGTCGAACCTCGAAGAAATGTGCCCCAAAGCACAATAATACGTGTGTGTCAGAAAAACATATGGACAAGAATCAGCAGTCTCCCAAGAGCACTCTGTCTTTCCATCTAAAATACAACAGCAGCAAAAATATATAAGGGCGGTAGGACAACTACCCCCTCCTCACGTAGAATCAACACACACAAGACACATCAACACACACTTAATCACACGTATGGGTTGTGACAGACCCTGAAATAAAAGACACAAATAATATCCACATGCTGGCGCCATCGTTCTATGCCGTGACTAGTCACCTGAAAAGGACTCAAGAAAATCTATCAAAATTAGAACGAAGGTGTTCTACAATTACTTTTAAGTTGGTGCACTCGGCTACCCTAACATGAATAATAACCTGTTCAGCAAAATGTTTTACAATCATTTCCTCCCATTCCTATTTCAAACATTAACGTTAATAAAGCACCATTTATCGAATGTAACGGGTTCCGCAATTGCAAGGATAAAAATCACGCACGCACGCCGCGTACATTACACATGACTCAAGAAAAAAAAATCAAAATATCAACAAACACTTTGGCCACGCGCCAACGGACATTTAAACATATAGTGTCGGTACAAGAAACACAGCTATAAAACAAGAAAGAAAAACATGACTATTTACAAAGTTCCCCGGCCAAATCTAACTACATAATTGAAATAATCCAATTTTAGTACATCACCGCTTCTGCATGTAGGACTAAGGACATCCTCCTCAACCCATTGCCCTATGGACAATTTAGCACTCCATAGTAGTCGTCTGCGTTGATTTCTTGAAGCTCATCCCAACTTCAAACCACGTGCTGATCATCTTGGTCTCGACTCCTTGGCAGAAAAGTTCAATGTTAAATATTTGCCTATCTATAATCGCTTGCAGGCTACTCAGTTCACCCACAATTGTCCTACTGCGATTAATAGCGAAGACTGGCCCTAATTATATCGCACATACGCACTATAAAAACACACATACAATACACACAATTTATACATAAAATATACATCTCGAGTCCGCGCCACTGGCTCGTTAACAAGTTCAAAATCCTGGCTGCACTCGCAGTCGCTATCTCGTCCGGTATTTCCGTCCCATCTTGGACTTCGGTTCTGGTAAGCGCTAATTAGGGTGATACGATACTTCCCCCTTAAAGTTGAACTCGTCGTCTTTAAAAGAATGTTACAGTTTATCACGCGCTGGCGTGAAATATTTAGATCACACAATTTAGTTGATTTTAGAACAAAATGTATTATAGCTTTTAAAATTTCGATACTGCAAACGCTGCGACTTGAGCTTCCCAGAGCTCAGAAAATGAAATTAGCTTCACTGATTTTAGAGCGTAAAAATCACATTTCGAACTGGCGTGGAGTATACCTCTGAAGGCTCCACAAGAATAGACTTAGATTGGCGTCAGGCCAAACTATTTATGAGAAACTGACAAGGGCGGCGGAGTGGGGCGGAGTCGGATAAAAACTTCCAGAGTTTTTGTCTCACAAAGATGGGGCTAGTGTCATTCTTCTCCAAATAAATCCAACGTCTCAAATTACTCGAGCGGAGATTAATCCGTTCGGCGGTTCCTTAGATATACACTTCCGCGCGCTTTTTACTACTGACGCCGTCCACCTCGTGGTCACGGCTTGGTCTCTTGCGATTGGCTGATTCAATCGTATGTTCGTTGAGAGGACCTCGTGATTCTTCCTTTATGTCTCCAATTTTGGTACAGTAGTTGCACAATTTGGCCTTGAACTCGACTAATTCTGGCCGTCCCCCAGGAATAGCTACCAACTCAGCTTCTGTTGCAATCATTACGAAATGCTGGCCTCCCTAATATCCAAGTCGACTTCCTTATGTGCTGCCTGGGCCGTAGTAATAATAATAATAAATATGAATACTTATTTATCGAAGATCAATAAGGGTTCAGTATCTAGTCCGGCAAATATAACTTCCGACTTGAAAGTTCATCGATCAGCTGGCGTTAACGCGCTGTTGACAACAGCTGGGGGAGATTTCGAGTTATCCTCGATTTGAATCGATCTATCGAATCAGTTTGTTTTGGTCGGCAACTCGGCACTTACAAGCAGGCAGGTTAGTATTTGGAGGCGGGGTAGGTTGTTATTTTGTGGGTGTGGTTAGTTTTGAAGAATGATTAAAATAACTAACTATTTAACATTCACCCAGGCATCGAAAAAGCTGAAAGTTAATGATTCGAACACAAACAATGACCGGACTTTGCAAATTGCCGAAAATTGCAGCATCGTGATGTAGTGTCAACTACAACTGAGAGTACCCCATAATTTATTTTATTTTTTTAAAGCACTGCTTATAAGTACCTAGGGTTAACACTCCAAGTCACGGGGAAATATTTCACGAAGCGTATAGAGCTTCCACGAGTTAAAATGGTGCCAAAGCTTATGCATAGCAAACTTCCGAATCTCCATTTGATTTTGATTGGCAATGAATCGTCCGTGATTATTTTCATTAATATTTCGGATTGTAGTTTTGTTCTTAGATAATCAACTTATGAAATAAGAAGTAGAGGGTTGGCCTTTCTTGAATACTCCAAAGACAAGTGTCTCCTAAATAGTAATTAGTAAAACTTGGCAACAGACAGGGCCATAACAAACAGCTTGCCTACAAAGTGTGCGAGTTGCACATTTCAAACGGCAGTGGTCTAACACACCTTGGACTACAGTTGTATTGGGTTGGTGCCAATTAAATATGTTATATGTGAGAATCAGTTGCCCAAATACACGAGGCTACATGACCATGATGTCATAAATCCCCTAAGTGAAACAACAACAACAACAACAACAATATTTCTCAGGCCAGAGTTAAAATTCTTCACAGAATCGGAAATAGAACACAGCACCTCATGGATGGCTAGCCATTAGGCGTTATGGACCATTCACCTAATGTTGCATTGTGTACTTGAGATGCAAATGACCGTCATTTAATTCATGAGCAACCATCTCTGTCTCCTTGCCCTTGGTAACTGGACTCGCCTCAAGGCCACACCGTCTTGTGAGCCAGAAGGGCTGACTGACAGCGTTATTACCTTGCCGTGCCAGTTAACTTAAACTTATGGTTATGTCTATATAACATAGTAACCATAAAACAGGTGATAACTCTTCCTCTTGTCACCAACATTTATTGTTAATAATAATAATAATAATAATAGATAATAATGATAATGATACTAATAATAATTATAATAACAATGATAATATATTAATAGATAATTATTATAATGGGGCTGCGTAGGGCAGTCGGTAGAGGCGCTGAGCTTCTAACTGAAAGGGAGTGGGTTCGATCCCCACCCAGGTAGTGGATTTTAGAAACAAAACTACCACTTTCGGAAACGCAAATAGCCCTGGGGTTCAATCAGACTACACCAGAAATGAGTACCAGGGTAATTCCAGGGAGCAAAGACGGCCGGGCGTGGAGCTGACAACTCCATCACATCTAGTGCCGATGTCACAAAAAGTGGAAGCCTCTACCTTCAACTACTCCCAGGGCCTCCATGGCCTGTATGGAGTTGGCTTCGAATAATTTTAATAATAATAATAACAATACTAATACTGCTACTACTATTAACAGCAGTAATAATAATAATAATAATAATGCAACAAGTATGTGCCTCTTTTTCCTTTTCCAACTCTCACTCGGAAATGCTAAAATAGCATGGGATTCCCCGCTCAAATGTCATGCTGCAACTGCTTGCATGACTCATGCAGATAAGATACATTTATGTGTGTACAGTCGAGCATCTGTCGTGTTACTCATAAAACAGGGATGCCCAATTATATTTACATTGGAAATACTATTTCGCAAAATGATAACATTTCTGATAGTCAAAAATTGTAATGTAAACACCATTATTCCGGCTCGTACAACATAATTTAAATTAAGTAGATTTCATTAGAAAGGCTACCTATTGCAATGGGTACCATGTTTTGACTTCCGAAAAATGTCGACATATCTTCGCGTTTCACCACCCCCAGACCCCAACACCTCCGTCAGTTCAAAAGTTTATATATACATACATACATACATACATACATACATACATACATACATACTGTATATATATATGTATATTACTTTCTTGTGGACACGATAACTACAGCAATTTTGCACCAATCACTTTGAATTTTTTACATAATATGTATCCCTTCAACATCACGGTTGAGTTCGTTAATGGGCAAAATCGATCGAAGCGGGTGAAAAGCGGGGCTATTTTCGAAAACGTGAAATATTACTATAACCCTCTTAATATGTGAAATCTAGAATCCATTCAAAGTTCATACTATATCTTGGTTAGGGGCCACAAATTTATGTTTGGAAAGTTTTTGATAGCAGCAACCATTGACCAAAGGGGTGGAATAAGTTGGTTTTTCGGGAAACATTAATCATATCTCTCTTAATAGGCACAATATCAAAACCGATCAAAACGGACAATATTCCCCTCATAATTACATAAAACTTTTGTATGAAATAATTTTTGATATGACCCACCATTACGCCAAGGGGTGAACAAAATTATTTCGGAATTGTAAGAAAATGCCAAGATCCATCAGAGGTTGCCATGACAACGCTAATTGATGAGGGTTGAGCCATCAGAGGTTGCCATGACAACGCCACTGCACGAGATCACATTCAGTTCTGCATGCTGAGCTTCAATGCCCAAGATAGCGGGTGCAAACCCGGCCGAAGCCGTCAGATTTTTTAGGAGCGTTAAAAATCCTTCAGTATGCCCTCCTTCGGAGGGGAAGTAAAGCCGGCGGTCCCATGTAATAATTTTAAGGCATGTTAAAGAACCTTCCACTAATTACACCTGTGTGAAGCTAAATTGTATAGGTTAATAATGTAAACAACGCTCTCAGGTCCCTACGTTCGTTGCCAAGAGCCGACTGCGATGGCGTCTAGTAGCTAAGTCCTCAACTATACCTAGTGGCGTTTGGCGGTAAAAGTAGGAACTATTTGACAAATTCACAGTTGCAGTCCTTCCTTGAATTAAAAAACAGATACACACACTAATACAGCCATCACAATTAACACCGGTTATCAGACAGATTCTACACACACCCAAAGTACACGGGGCTACATGACCGCGTTGTCGCAGCCCATAAACTAAGGAACCAACCAATATTCAGTTTTCCACCTGTCTCTGGGGGAGCGGCTTCAGTGGCGTAACTGGTAGCATGCTGAACTTCTATACCCAAGGCTGCTGGTTCAAACCCGGCCGAAGTCGTCGGGTTTTTATGAGCGTTAAAAATCCCTCAGTATGCCTTCCTTCGGAAGAGAAGTTCCAACGTTCGTTTCCAGTTGCTGGTTGTGGTGGCATCTAGTAGCCAAGTTCTCAGATAGGTGTCGTTGACGGTAGCATTAGGTAGCAAAATTATGAACTACTACTTGAAATTGGCCGTCTGCAGTCCTTACCTGAATTACAGACTAATACAGCCTTCACAATTAACACCGGTTATCAGACAGGTTCTACACACACCCAAAGTACACGGGACTACATGACCGCGTAGTCACCGCCCCTAAACTGAGTAACCAACCAACATCTCTGTGGGAGATAAAATGTTGCGTAAAGAAGTAACAGGTCAATAAGGCTATAAAACGTAAAAAACAAGATATTCAGTTAAAACCATATAGCCTACTTTCTCCTAAATGCATGGGTATTGTTATAACTCTTTGTCCTTTTCAAGGAGTAGAATTGAATGTTGGTTGTAGTAGCTTGTTGAAATACAACGTGTTATAAGGATATTAAACATGAATGTGAGGTGCCCTTTGCTAGTGCTAACTCTGTACAAAATTTCATACATTTCGGTTTCACCGTGTTTGAATTGATATGGTGAACCGATTTGCACACATACAAGGGCACTATCTGCAGACTATTGGGCAGATGACCTTGTAGGTCAGTCAAAAGATGCTTCCAAAAAAAAAGGAAATGTTGTTGCAAAATTTGGTAGAGATCAAATAATTAGGTTGGTCGTAATTTGATTTAAGCTTTTAACATTTCGGTGGCCGTCATTCTGTTTTCGTCAAGATGGCGGCGATATAAAACAAGACTCTGAGGTGCCCTTTGCTGCCTCTGTACCAAATTTCGTTCGAATAGGGTTTACCGTGTTTGAATTGATAGGGGGAATCAATTTACACACATGCATTTCCGCCATATGCAAACTATTAGACTGATGACCTTGTAGCTTGGTCAAAGAACGCATCTCACATAAAGGTATGTTGTTACAAAATTTAGTTGAGCTCAGATTATTAGGTCGGTCGTAATTTGATTTAAGCTTTTGGCATTTGGGTGGCCGCCATTATGTTTCCTTGAAGATGGCGGTGATATAAAACATGACACCTAGTTGCCCTTTACGAGGGCTACCTATGTACCAAATTTCGTTCAATTCGGTTTCACCGTGTTTGAATTGATAGGGGGAATCAATTTGCACGTATACATGGCCGCCATCAGCAAATTATTGGGCCGATGACCTTGTAGTTCAGTCAAGAGATTCTTCATATACAAAGGTATAATGTTGCAAAATTTGATAAAGATAACATGAGAAGGTTGGTCGTAATATAATTTAAGCTTTTAACATTTGGGTGGCTGCCATTACGTCTTCGTCAATATGGCGGCGATATAAAACATGACACTGAGGTGCTCGTTGCTAGTGCTACCTCTGTACCAAATTTCGTTCAATTCGGTTTCACCGTGTTTGAAAAGATAGGGGGAATCGATTTGCACACATACATGGCCACCATCCGCAAATAATTGGGCTGATGACCTTTTAGTTTGGTCAAAGGATTCTTCATGTATAAAGGTATCATATTGCAAAAATTGGTAGAGATCAGATTATTAGGTTGGTCGTAATTTTATTTGGGTGGCCGTCATTACGTTTTCGTCAATATGGCGGCGATATAAAACACGGCACTGAGGTGCCCTTTGCTAGTGCTACCCCTGTACCAAATTTTGTTCAATTCGGTTTCACCGTGTTTGAATTGATAGGGGGAATCGATTTTCACACATACATGGCCACCATCTGCAAACTATTGGGTTGATGACCTTATAGTTTAGTCAAAGGACGCTCGCCATATAAATAAATGTTGTTGCAAAATTTGGTAGAGATCGGATGATTAGGTTGGTCGTAATTTGATTTAAGCTTTGAACATTACGGTAGCCGCCATTGCGTTTCCGTCGAGATGGCGGCGATATAAAACATGACACTGGGTGCCCTTTGCTAGTGCAACCTCTGTACCAAATTTCGTTCAATTCAGTTTCACTGTGTTCGAATTGATAGGGAGGGGGGGGGGGAAGGAGGGGGCACAGACATTCAGAGTACACACACTCACAGACACACAGACGCACAGACACACAGACATACACACAATTTTTCGCCCTGTGTTAATGTCATAAGTCTACTTTCATTTTCTGCAAAAATCGTAAGTAGGCTAATATGCAAAAAAAAAAGACGAAACACAAAGTTTATTAAGCCCCAATTGTAATATACTTTCTCGCAATGAGATGTTCAAAATGAGGTGCGGTCCTTCTACGAAAACCTCCATATTTTGCCAATTTTCGCCTATCCCCTAGTTTGCCCGGTGAAATCTACCTCCGCCTTTCGGCGTGCCGAGCGGGATTTTTAGCCCTCTCTTCACATTTTGCAAATATTAGGAAAAAGTAGACTTATGAGATCGATCCGGGCAAATGTGTGTCTGTCTGTCTGTCTGGCTGTGTGTGTGTGTGTCGTCCCCCCCCCCCCCATCAACTCCTAAGTGGCTGTAGCAATCGAAACAAAATTTGGTAGGAGTAATGATCTATACCTGAATATCTTGATGCCGTATTTGAAATTGATGTCAGTGCTACCAACTGCTGAAAAATCGCAATTGAAATTTGAGCTCCATGCTGGATATCTTGGAAGGTATGATTGGCAGCAATTTCAAAATTGGCACAGGTATAGATAATAATATTTCAGTTTAATTTCCAGGAGGCCATTCATGGCAGTGTTGCCAAAATGATTATAAGCCTGCTGATAGGTCCAATTTTTAAATGCATATAACGCCTACACTATCAATTGGAGTTCAACCAAATTTCGTATGTGCTATATGTACATAAACAGATATCACTGACGGTATTCTTAAGAGCCACCAGGGCTACCAACTGTTAATAAATGCTCCCTATTTTTTAATCCAAATACCAATATATCAGAAAGTATCCAAGCCAACAGCTTTAAACTATGCACACGTATATTACCTGACATTATATATATTAATTTGGAGTAACTTATATTCGTCAGTGCTACCAACATGATTTTAAGCCTGCTGAGAGGTCCAACTTTTAAATACATGTAACTTGTATACTATCATTTGGATTTCAACCAAATTTCGTATGTGGTATGTGTACCATAACAGATACAGACTACGAGTATTCCGATGAACAACCAGGGCTGCTAACTATTAATAAATGCTGTCTCTATTCTTTTACCCTAATATCAATATATTAGAAAGTATGGAAGCCAATAGCTCCAAACTTTGCACACGTATAGTACCTGACATTCTAGATTAATATGGAGTTACTAATATACGTCAGTGCTGCCAACATGATTCTAAGCCTCCTGATAGGCCCAATTTTAACAATGCATGTATCTTCTATACTAACTAATGGATTTCATTCAAAATTGGCACAACAATAGATCATATTTTTTCAGATTATTTCTGACCAATACATGCATGACATTGTTGCCAACATGATTCTACGCGCGCTGTTAGATCCAATGTTTAACTGCATGTAACGTCCATGCTATCCTTAGGACTTCAACCAAATTTTGTATTCTGTACCTTAATAGAAGGAACTGAGAATATATTCAGTCACCAGGGCTGTCAATTGTAGTGCTCTATTAGGCTACATTATGCCAGGTATACAGTATTTTGAACTAATTAGAAATTTAATATAACAAACTTAATTTCGTCATTATTCTAGATAGATCCATATAGATTAATCATTGGCATGAATCTTAAATTTTAAGAAAAGTAGGCTCTTTAATTCGTCACGGTACTTCTTGTTTTTTAATGGATCTCAGGTGAGCATGTTCTCGCGAGCACTTTTTAGCTCGTATGGCGAAGACACAGGACAGGAATTTGTTGCTGTATTGCCTATCATAATCTCTTCCTCCGGAATCGTACCGAAGTCGCTGATGGCCAACCTCGATAAACTGGGGCTCCATCATAACTTGCATACCAGTATGCAGAAGACAGTCATTTTAGAGACCTGTTCCATAGTTAGTTTTTTCCTCAACCTACCAACATAAAGAACTCCACAACAAATGCCAATGAAATGGTGAATTGTACCCAATGACAATGTGAATATTTGAATAATTGATTGTAATAACAATTACAATAATAATGGGGTTACGTTTTGATCACTAATCTATCATGTATTCAACAATCAGGTTGGTTCGAATCCCACCGTCAACTATCCTTAAAAGTTGGTTTTTGTGATCTCCAATTTCTGTCAAATGCTGAAATGGTGCCCCCTCCCATTCAGAGTTGATCTGAGGGCATTGATATTTAAGGTTATCAGGTACGCATCTCTGCAGAATCGTACCTACTACTTTGTTCTGACCAATTTGTCCCCACTCGCGACATTTTAGCACACAACAAGGACGAGGCACCAAGTTATAGCAGTAGATGTCAGTGATACGGTAGTTGTCACGTTTATTTATGGCCAACTGCTACAATATACAACCAAAGCACGCAGTAATTTACGACTAAGTTTCTTTTCAAACTCTCGAAGACTGGGTGGCAAAATTGCGCAAAAACGTAAGATTGCCAAGAAAGATTCCACTATACAAGAATATAATGTGTTTGCTAGACCTCGATGACATAAACTGGCCTCCTTAGAAACACAATAGGTTGATACAAGAAGGTAGAGGCTGCCCGTTTATCACGATGTTTATCCGCCAAGAACTGTCTCGTCCATCAAACTCTTTATCCAAGATGTGTCGTAATTAGCGGAAGCTACAGCTAACTGCTTTCCTCATGTCAGTGTGACATATTTGTCACTACATTGACTCACAGATAGAGAATTCAGTAACACAGACCTCTCCAGCACATCCGCTTGCGGGTTGGTCGTAGGAATTCAGCAGTATTCTTTAGGCTGCACAATGGTTACGGATAAATCCACTATAGGCGCGACAGTGCTTTTTTTTAATATTTAAGGGGTACTCTCAGGTGTAATCAACAAAAGATCTCGATCTTGCAATTTTGGGCAATTTCCAGAGTCTGTTAATTATTTTCGGGCTGACATGTTAAATGAAAAGTTGCATTGGGTTAATTTATTTGTGGTCAACATGTCAAGGTGGTGACTGCACTCAGTATTTCTAATTATTTTACCACCAACCATTCGTACTTTCTGCAAAATTCCTGCTTTTTCTCCAAATCCCGGCATTTGGGAATGTCTTCCGTCCCACAGTTACACGCGGTTGAAAGCTCTTTCTTGTGACCTTCCTTTGCATCACCACATGCCACTGTTGTCGTTTCTCCGTCATTGTTTATGTTCGAATCATTAACTTTCAGCTTTTTCGATGCCTGGGTGGATGTTAAATAGTTAGTTATTTTCCTCATCCTTCAAAACTAAACCCACGCACAAAATAGCAACCTACCCCACCTCCAAATACTAGCCTGCGTGCTTATAAGAACTGAGTGTCGAGTTGCCGACCGAAAGAAATTGATTCGATTTAAATCGAGGAATATTCGAAATCTCCTCCATCTGTTGTGAACAGAGCGTTGACGCCAGCTGATCGATGAACTTTCAAGCCGGATGTTATATTTGCCGGACTAGATACAAATGTACCAATATTTTTAGCCTACTTTCGATTTTTGCAAAAAATGAAAGTAGACTTATGAGATCAACACAGGGCGAAAAAAGTGTGTCTGTCTGTGTGTGTGTATGTGTGTGTGTGAGTCTGTGTGTGAGTGTGTCTGTGTGTGTGTGTGTGTGAGTGTGTGTACTCTGAATGTCTGTCCCCCCCTATCAATTCGAACACGGTGAATGCGAATTGAACGAAATTTGGTACAAAGGTAGCACTAGCAAAGGACACCTCAGTGTCATGTTTTATATCGCCGCCATCTTGACGGAAACGTAATGGCGGCCACACAAATGTTCAAAGCTTAAATCAAATTACGACTAACCTAATCATCCGATATCTACCAAATTTTGCAACGACATACCTTTATGGGGGGAGCATCCTTTGACCAAACCAATAGGTCATCAGCGTAATAATTTGCGGATGGCGGCCATCTTTGTGTGAAAATCGATTCCCCCTATTAATTCGAACACGGTGCAACCGAATGGAACGAAATTTGGTACAGAGGTAGTACTAACAAAAGGCACCTTAGTGTCATGTTTTATATCGCCGCCATCTTGACGGAAACGTAATGGCGGCCACACAAATGTTCAAAGCTTAAATCAAATTACGATTAACCTAATCATCCGATCTCTACCAAATTTTGCAACAACATACCTTTATGAGGGGAGCATCCTTTGACCAAACCAATAGGTCATCAGCGTAATAGTTTGCGGATGGCGGCCATCTTTGTGTGAAAATCGATTCCCCCTATTAATTCAAACACGCTGAAACCGAATGGAACGAAATTAGGTACAGAGATAGCACTAGCAAAGGGCATCTCAGTGTCATGATTAACATCGCCACCATATTGACAGAAACGTAATGGCGGCCACACGAATGTTTCAAGCTTAAATCAAATTACGACTAACATAACTATCCGAACTCTACCAAACTTTACAACAACATACCTTTATGGAGGGAGCATCCTTTGACCAATCTAATAGGTTATTAGCCTAATAGTTTGCGGATGGCGGCCATCTTTATGTCAAAATTGATTCCCCCTATTATTTCGAACACGGTGGAACCGAATGGAACGAAATTTGGTACAGAGGTAGTACTAGCAAAGGGCACCTCAGTGTCATGTTTTATATCGCCGCCATCTTGACTGAAACGTAATGGCGGCCACACGAATGTTCAAAGCTTAAATCAAATTACGATTAACCTAATCATCCGATCTCTACCAAATTTTGCAACTACATACCTTTATGGACGGAGCATCCTTTGACCAATCTAATAGGTCATTTGCCTAATAGTTTGCGGATGGCGGCCATCTTTGTGTCAGAATCGATTCCCCCTATTACTTCAAACACGCTGAAACCGAATGGAACGAAATTAGGTACAGAGATAGCACTAGCAAAGGGCATCTCAGTGTCATGATTAATATCGCCACCATATTGACAGAAACGTAATGGCGGCCACACGAATGTTTAAAGCTTAAATCAAATTACGACTAACATAACCATCCGAACTCTACCAAACTTTGCAACAACATACCTTTATGGAGGGAGCATCCTTTGACCAATCTAATAGGTCATTAGCCAAATAGTTTGCGGATGGCGGCCATCTTTATGTCAAAATTGATTCCCCCTATTATTTCGAACACGGTGGAACCGAATGAACGAAATTTGGTACAGAGGTAGCACTAGCAAAGGGCACCTCAGTGTCATGTTTTATATCACCGCTATCTTGATGGAAACGTAATCGCGGCCACCCAAATTTTAAAAGCTAAAATGTAATTACGACCAACCTAATAATCTAGTGTCTACCAAATTTTGCAACACCATATCTTTATGTGGGAAACATATTCTGACCAAACTGCAAGAACATCAGCCCAATAGTTTGCAGATGGTGGCCAAGTATGTGTGCAAATCGATTCCCCCTATCAATTCAAACACGGTGAAACCGAATTGAACGAAATTTGGTACAGAGGTAGCACTAGCAAAGGGCACCTCATATTCATGTTTAATATCCCTATAGCACGTTGTATTTCAACAAGCTCCTACAACCAACATTCAATCATACTCCTTGAAAAGGACAAAGAGTTATAACAATACCCATGCATTTAGGAGAAAGTAGGCTATATGTTCTTTACTGAACATCTTGTTTCTTAATCAGTTTTCAAAAGTTTTTCCGCGTTCCCCTTAAAAAAAAGCACTGGGCGCAATAGTAAACATCCGAGTTTCACAGACACAGTTACCCTTAAACACATCGGTTACGTACACGATCTTAGTGGGTCATAACTCACAGTGGTGCGGGCCTTTAGCAAAAATGTTTAGTGACAAAGGTAAACAGTTATGTGTAATAAACGGGTACAAGCTTCAATTCTTAGTGATGAAATTCAATATTGACCATACTCTATGGGGTTTGAAGCCATTTTTCATTGCTGCCTTAGTAAACAAGAGTTTAGTGCTTTTCAGTCGGTCAACACGAATGTACCCAAAAGAGCTGTGTTATGCCCTATTCCAGAAAAAAAAAACATGAGATTAATAAATACACTAGGATGATCAGTTTCGATCGTCAAGCGATCATCATCAGATCCATTACACTTAGGCTATAAAATCTATGTTTGAAAATACAGGTGAATTTTTTTACAATATGTACAATTATTTAGATGCAGTATTGGTAATGCAACTTGTCGGTGTATGCTAGTTGTAGTACATATGATGTTAGGTGAAATGCTAAAATGGTGATAGAAAACCGGAATAGATTTTATAGTTGAAGTGTAATGGATCTGATGATGATCGCTTGACAATCGAAACTGGTCTTCCTAGTGTATTTATTAATGTCATGTAATTTTTTCAGGATTAAGGTATAACCGAACTCTTTTGGGTACATTCGTGTTGACCGACTGAAAAGCACCAAACTTTTGTTTTTTATTGACCATACTGTAAAAAGACTAGCAAAGCTTTTCTGAAGATTGATATTCTTCTCTCGAAGAGAACACTTCTCACAACCATAGACCTGACAATACACACTCTATGTTAAGGAAGAGGGTTGGCAACTCTTTAAAACGTAAAGCATTTGAACAATTAAAAAGTAATAAAGTAGTGTCAATTCCAGAAACATCAGACGAAACAAAAACGCTCTGGACAAGGAGCAATTTCTGCAAAATAAATAATCCATTTTCGAAAGGGCGAACGAAGTAAGCAGGCTACAATAAAGTTGTGGCTAATAAATTTCTGCCTTAAATTTAAAAATACAAAATTGCATTTCAAAGTGAACATTTTAACTACACTTATCGAATCGTGTCGCCTCCGTAGCGTAGCGGTCAGCATGGTTAGCTGCCGCCCCGGAGGTCCTGGGTTCGATTCCCGGCTCTGCCACGCACTTTGAAAAGTGGTATGAGGACTGGAACGGGGTGGTCCAAATGAGTAGAGGGGGTTCGATTCCCACCTCAGCCATCCTCGAAGTGGTTTTCCGTGGTTTCCCACTTCGTCTTCGGGCAAATGCCGGGATGGTACTGTACTCGTAATCCACGTGGTCTTACCTGTTGAAATCCGATGGAAAAGCTGGATCGTAGACTCTGGAAGTTCCCGGCTGAAATAACCCCTAAAAGTCTACCAACTAGGATCAACCAGGGATTAGGATACGTCGATATTAAAGAATGCGATACGAAGATGCCAGTGGTGTATATATTACAATGAAACGAAGCTCTTAAAAAAACTCGAACAAGAGACTCTAAAAGAAAACGAAAGTATCTCGGGCGTTAATTTTAAGCAAACTCAAGAAAAAACCACCCACTGGTCCTCCTAACGCACTCCCTTTTCTAATAGAAAACACCAGTCGTTCAAAGAATTTTTTAAAAATTAAATTCAGTTTATTAACTGGCAAATGGTGTATGTCTGTCAATTAGACGAAAATGAAGAAAGTTTCTCCAAATCAAATGACGAAAATAGTTTCAATAAACGCCTATAATAAGGCCCCATCTTACTGCTCTAAATCGCAGTATTTAAATATCTCATTCATTGAACACATAACATGAAAAATACAATATTAAATCATGCACTGATGCTATACCCTTATTAAAAATTTATACATATCTTACATTTTATATACAGATTATATCCTTAGTTAGGATTTTGTTATTATCGCTGCCCATTTCCATTTAATTCGACAAGTATATCTCAAGGTTATAATTCTCTTAATTTGTTGCATTCAACAATCAATTAAGATAATCGAATAGTGTTACAAGTTAGAAAATAGTTTATTAACTATCCAGATGCTTCAATGAATGCAGTATATTTTTGTTAAAATCACTGAAATATCAAATGTATTATATAGCATGAATTAATTAAAGTTATTCGAAAAGTGGCTGTGTCATTTAAATATGTGTGTCACGATATAAGCAATCCATCTCCGGCAAATCTTAATAGGCAAGAATAAAAACGTAGGGTTACTTGAATTAATACTGGCATTTAAGAGAAACATTCGTGATTCCAATTCACGTTCACAACAACTTCCTATTCAAATTAGTGATAGCTCAAAAGCTAATTTCACTCTTACAGAACGAAATGACTACGTTAATGTCTTCACATAAGACTTCGAGTACATTATACAATATTAATGTTGACCATCCAATGATGTCAAATATTCGCTTCATTAGCACAATAAATTCGTATTCATTAAATTGCAATACATTAATTCAGCTTTCCAAAGCTGTCAAGAATTTTTCCCAAACTTAATTAAACTCAAAACCTTTCAATAATTACTCTGAAGATATCACGCCTTATCGTAGACGAATATAGAAGTGTCACAGAGTACCTCTTTCCCAACTTCACTCAACAAGTTGCAACAATTTATTAGATAAGTTGTATTATCTACTTCCATAAATTATCGTCATTTAAGTCTATGACAAATTCTGTTATACTTGTTTGAACTGTTAATTTAGTTCACTATTCCTATAAATATATAATTATTTCCATAATAACTTATATATTGTGCCCAACTGGTCACGGCAGTCTGGCATCGAACTCAGGCCGCATCAGAGAAGACCAGGCAAATGGTTATGCCTCAGGTCGAACCAGTGGTCTCTAAGGGGGAGCCATTATATGGAACCCACAGAGCAATGAGAGGTCTACTGACACATAATAGTCTAGCGTGATTTCACGATTATTTAGGTGCAAATCATAGCAATTTAAAGGAAAAATTATAAGCAAAATGCAAGGGAATGTACGTTTTCAGTGCATACGAAGTCGAAGGAAGGCTAGTTTGAAGTCTGACAAATTACTTTAGCAAGTAGGTGGGGTAGGCTCGGCGCCAGTAGAACTATTTCCGTCTAGGGCGGTCAGACAGCTCAAAATTAATGACCCGGGAATTCACCAGTCGACAACGAGCAAAGCTTTGGCGGAACCAAGCCCACAAGAAATTAATTAATTACAGATAAATGGAGCATTGTAATGCAATGGAACATACACACAGATGAATGTATTCACGGAGGAGTAATTTAGGAGTGGTTTTCACCTAAAATTACGCCTATTTCTCAAAAATGACCGCATTACAACCTAACTCACGCTCGAGAGCAGGAATACTTTAACCAACCAGCGGGAAATCCCCACCGTGGCGTCCCACGCGCTGAACTAAGGCAATTAATTGTAATTAATTGGCCGAAGCAATCGCCGGCACGCGAGTGTTTTTAAAACCTCCACGCCTAAATAAACAAGATGCAGATGTTATTTCGGCTGAAGACGGAGTATTTCAAGAAGGGAGTCGCTCTCACGTGTCCCGTGAACTATTTTGTGCAAGAAACCAATATAAGGGAGAACAGCCTACGCCAGAGGGCAGTTGTAGTTCAGTTGCAGTTCAGTTGGAAAGCAGTTGCAGTTCAGTTGGAAGTCAGTCGAAGTCAGTGATGTAGATTGAAGACGTCAGACGGTCGCTCGAGTTGGAAGTTAGTCCTTTGTCTACAAGCGCTCTGCAGTAAGCACGCCAATTATTAAAATATCAGCGTACCGCCGTTGAAGACAATGGAAGCAAATTGTAAGCTTCATCTGTAATAATGAAGTGCATCAAAGTAACTCAATGCAGATATTTCTTTATTATCTGACACAGATATAAATTCGCTACAGCGAATAGGAACTGATAATGTTTGGAACAGTTCGTATACCGGAAGGTATTGTCAATTATATGACATCAGCATCAGGAGCACTCCAGTGATGGGAGAGTGGAAGTTATTGCCACCTAACCAGGACAGTGAGGTGAACGGGAGTGCAGGGAGCTAGGATCGAACATCTATAAAAACGCTACTAGATTTCACGGAGACCAGCGGTTATCATAAGTTCATCGCATCTCTGAGGTCAAGCGTAGGTGAAATCCAGATTAAGGATCAACATGTGAAATGATAGATGAAGTGTATAAATTGTGAAATAATAATTTAAAGTGTTAATGTGTTTAATGATTAATATTCAGTGTTTATCAGTGGTAAAGGCCACTTGTGATAATATGTGTATCATGTGTAAAAAGTGTGAATCTCAGTGTTGTGTATTGGATATCATGATGGATTAAGTCAATCATCATGGTAGAGCTCAGGCGAAGATACTGGTACTTTCCAGCCAGAAGGAAACGTGAGTACACATGCAAATAATAGCATTATAATGGCATAGTTCACCATGTAACGATTAATCACTTTGAAATTAAAGATGTAATAGTCACTTACTGAACGAGTTTTCACCACTCGTCTTGAATAAAGTATGACTTGGAAGGTGATTTGCTTAGGACCATTTAGGTCAAAAATAGTGATGGATCTAAACGTTAAAATAATAATAATAATAATAACTGGGGTCGGCAACCATAAAGTAAGGGCAAAGTTGGCCTAAGTAATGTTCAAATAGTGTCATGTCTAATTTAAGATACTGTCATTTGGTAAACAGTAAAGAATGTAGTGTGGAATATAGCAAATACGAGAGCTTTTCTCAGTGTCAGTGAAATTTTGAATGAATATGTGAAATTAAAGTAAGCCAGTATATTTATACATTTGTGTTAGGAGCTATGTAAAGCTTTGGCTTAAATAGTATAACAGGAAGAACGCAGGTACCTTGATAATGGAGTCATATATGTGAAATATTGTTTAGCCGCATATAGCGTGCAGATTAACGTAGAATCCAGTGATTTACGTAAGATAAGCACGGGAAAGACTAGTATAGCTTGCGCGTGAGGTGAAAATTGGCTTAATCTTCGAGAAGTATCGCCTTTGTGCATACTGTATTTGTTACGCAGCGATTTGGATAGATTCTGTCTATTGCCAACGCTTGCATTGAATTATAGCCACTATGGACGCCCAGCGAGGCGCGGTGTGCATTTATACTTATGGTCTGCCCGAGAGGTAGAATCATATTCGTCGACGAGGAACGTGGTTCCCAAAAATATATGTTAATGACAGCTGCTGATGATAACCATGGGGTTTCATTATGATGTGCGTCTTAAAAGCCACAAGTAATCACCTTAGAACGGCAATGCTATCATTGGAATTTCACCCCTGCCATGAATGTTTAATAGGAGCCATTTGAGCCCAAATACACTGTAAAGTTAGGTGTTAATTAATTAAATGACTCAATTACTTAGGACTATGCCTAGCGGATCTTTACTGTTATATAATTGTAAACAAGTTTGGCCTTGACGGTAGAGAGAGACAGGGAATGTAGACCATTTCCGTGGCAGCCATCTTGGAGAGCTGTCTGGAACGAATTTTATGACCTGCTGAGGGAAGGGGAGGTTGCTCGACCGATCCCTTGTCAATTACAGTCACAATAGGACACTGAGAGATCTCGGTATTCAATATGCAATTAAAATATAAGTATTTTAGTGATGCAAATGGAATTAATTGGTATATGGCAACTCACATACGTGGTTGAACCATAGAAATCAGATGATATTTGGCGAAGTTATCCTCTGAGGGGGAAAGCTGAACCAAAAATAATGTAGGCATCTTCTTTAAAGTGCATTTTGCCAGTCTATGCTAATTTAGGAAAAACGGGTATGTGTTTTTCCCAGAACATGACACAGTTGTATCTATGATAAGTCCGACAAGACCCAGATAATCGTTATATGGTGAAACTATAAATATTCTATCCATGTTTATGTTTATTTTATGATTAAGAAGCATGACTCATTTTCCTAGAGCGTTCATAGGGATGGAAAGAAGGAAGATGATTCGCACGACACAACAAATATTTGCTAATAAATGTAGGAAACATTGAAGTAATGCTAATTAAAGTAAATGCCGTAGGAGACGGAATAATGTCTTAGTAATATCATGTTTATGTGACATGTGGTTTTTGTGTTAAGATATTTCCATTAAATAAAATTGTGTCACATGACGAACACTATGAAAACCTTGTAATCTGAACTATTATTGACAGGATATTAGAAGTAGGTTTGAGTGCATTGTAGTGCTATTTTTAAGGAGAAAGCTCACAGAATAACCCTATTTATTTGTGGGAATTAATTGTAATTTGTCCTTTGTTTTGTATTTGTTGTACAGCCATGATTTTAGACCAGTAAATATTTTATTCATAGGAATGTTGTGTATTTCCTGTAGAGTAGTTACCTGGTAGACTCAAATCCTGAGCATGTGGTCGTATTGTGGGCAGGAACGTCCCATACCTCGAAAGACCGTGAGCTAGTTGGGATACGAACACATGGTCCACATGGTGACAATCGGGTACAATATATATATAAAAAAATCACAGATAGACACTAGTAAAATAGTCGGTTCAGTTTCGCCTATCCAAACTCGAAAAACGGCTTAACTACTCAGAAGAAAACACGTGAGATTTACACCATGGAAAGGAGTCTATTATCGTATCAATAGATACACGCAAACCATTAAATCAAACGATGATCTAGCCAAGAGCCTACCAAAAACGAATTAAAATAACACAAGCTGAAGACTGAACGAACTAAAGTTTCAGTAAAAAAAAACTCTAATCTAAAAGAAATATGAAAGTAGGCTACAAATGCCTCAACAATCAATTCACAATTGTTCTCGCTGGACGATTTCTACGATTCCATACCCATGGAAAATAATGATGAAAATGAACTATCATTTCTAAAAGAAAGAAATGTCTACTAGAATGTCATAAGTCCAAACGAAGAGTATCACTGAAATATTTTTGTAATAGTTCAAGTGCACGTGTGTGTGGCCATCTTCTTCCTAATCGCTATTCTTATACAAAAATATCGTCGTCTTGGTCCTAATTATGCTGCAGATGTCTTCCCAACAAAATTCAATGCTTGGTTTTATTTCCAAAATTTTCAAAAAAAAACCACAAGTAATGCTCTAAATAGCATTACGTTTACTGTTAACTACAAAATAAATTACACTCTCCGACATAAATGATAGAAGGAACCAAATCTAGTCTTCGAATGAATTTCATACTATTTAATAAAATATTGGTGAAAAGTGACGAACTAAAAGTAACAAAGTCTACTGTCTACAAGAAAGAAAAGTTTTCCAGCTACCTTGGGCGATGTTCTGGTTGAGATTGAAGAAAGTAAAGGAATATACATTCCTTTCAGGAACTGGACCCTCATCCCTGAGTAGTCCATGGCTGGAGCTGTAAGTCGTCGAACCAACTTCCTCCTAACTCGAAAACCACTGTCTACGAAATGGAGATCCTACATATTACTTGTACAAGGCTCCCTCGACGTTATCAGTAAAGTAGCTTCGTTCATTTGGAGTTGTTTCTTCATTCTCATGTACTTCAAAACCACTGGATCAGAACGAACGCCTACAATCGTTTCTTTTTCTTCATTGTAGTATTTATAAGGTTGTCATTCCAAATGATCAATCCTGCCTCTGCATTGCATTCCTGTACTATCTGCTTAGCCCAACATTGCTACAGCAGCTAGATTCTCACAATAAAGTCCAGTCATATTGTTCTTGATAATACTAATGCTTTCCTGCATTTCAACCATATATGTAGTAGATTTCCTCATCGTGAAGTTTGTACTGACAAGTCCATGCAATAACTAAGCTCACTCGCATATATCTATTTTCTGGGTTATGCCAAACACGCCAGAAATACGAACAACCGCATGTTGCTATGAAGCAATCCGCCTGTTCGCTCCGCGCCGTGATTAGAGTACACTCGTACGACTGCGTGTTTAACGAAACTTTTCTTACAGAGCCGATAGCACGTTCACTCCGTGTGTCACAAAACTCATGTGTCTGTGATTTCAGAACTGCTCGCAGACACGCCACAGCTGGCAGTCTACCCATGATACATCTCTCCTTGTATCGAGGTTGACAATCGAACTCTGTCGATTATCATCTAATATATATGCATCAGACAGTTGCAGAAATAAGTTAGTGAGCATGTCCTGTCCACGTGATCAAGAGCATGGCGGGATTGCCTATCTATCTCCTAAGTGAATGACGAGTGTATTTCTCCTCAAGCCTGCAGCCAAATTAATGCCAAACAATAATTTCAAAATACGTCTCGTTGTCGTATCAGGGTTCAAGTATACAGCAAAATACTGGCTCAGTACTGAAACCGTATTTTGCATTTAGTTGGAAATAGGTTAAGTTGGCAATAACATTGATGGCAGTACTGCGACATTCTTTGGAGTTCAGGTGCGCGATGGGACTGTGGCGAGGTTAGGAGCAACCAGCAGCCCGCCATACAAGCGACGACCACATGCTAGACATTTGTAATACCTGTATTGAATACAAGATGGAGACAGCTCCACTGTCGTTATGATGCTCGATGTGGTTAAGAAATTACACTTTGCAGTTTGAAATAAAGATTGGGAAATGAATTATATGGACGAAGGAATATAACTGAGAACTTTTATATGAGTATAAATGCATATAGTACTATAACAGGTGATTATCGAACTCAACACTGTGTAAACATCGATTGTCACTATCATTTAGAGAACGAGGTGCATTGTGGATCAACTGGTGACAGTATGATTTACGGGAGCAGTGGAAGAATATAGTAGAGATTACAATTTCAGCCAGGAGGGTCACAGCTCTCTAGTTTAAGCACGAGTGCGTGCGTTGCCGTGAAATCGTGTTTGTTCGGTAACGTGGAGTCGAACCGACGTATACGTGTTACAGTACAAAACGTGATAGGATTTTCGTCTGATCTTATTATAGTTTCAGACAGTATTAACCTTCAATTTGAGCACAGTGAACTTGCATTCACGTATGATAACTTCTTCTCAAGCTAATAGCATAACAACTTGTTCTACATTGCAGTACAGTACAAACAGCATTAGCCATGATTGTGAAGAATGATATGAGAAGAGAGAGATATTGCTGCGTTATGAAGATGCAGAACATGGGCTAAATACAGACAAGGAATGTGACACATAGCAGCATTACATACTCGGGATGATTACTTGATTCCAATATGAGCAACTACAGTACAAGGCTTTACAAGAGAAGACTGAAGAGATTGTGAAAGTCGGAATGACAATTCGCACTGCTACATAATGAAACTATTTTGGCTTACTACATCATCGTTATCGTGCTCTTTAGCAAATGATAGAACAATGAACTTTGTTAAACGAACATCTGTTAGCTTCATCTCGTTCGCGACCGGTAATCGGGTCTTCTTGATGTCCAGTCGTTTCGGGATCGGTGCAGCTGAGCAGATGTGGGTTCGAGCCTTGACAGGAGATTGTGTTCTAACATTCTCACTTCATTCGACTAGAACTTCAACAAGGTAGCTGCAGTTTTCTTTTAGTAGACAGTATGAATTTGTCATGCTTTTGAATGCTCATTTTCACCAATTTTGATTAAAGTAGTTAAGAAATACAGCAGAGGGCTAGGGTGACTCCTTAGTCATTTCTGTCTGAGTAAGTATTTCATTTTGTCGTTCAATTTAGTAGTTATTGTAGTGTTATTTTGAACATTACGTTGCCTTGGTTAAGATATAATTTGGGAATAAATAGAAGCATATAGTTTGTTGGGAAGACAGCATGAGAAAGATCATAGGAAGAAGATGACGGTAAAATTATGTAAGAATAATTCTAACACAAGCAGATGTCCCATATCCAACGTATACGTGAAATCGATTAGGAAAAAATTTCTGGACTTTCTAAATATTTTTGAAAGCTCATGCAAGTTTATTAGATAGACATTCAGGTCTATATTTTTGTCAATTGAGCATAGTAATGGAACATAGTGATTTCTAGTATGTTCATTTGCGATGGCGCGAATTTATTTCTAGTAGTCCAGATTTTTGAAATTTTCATTTTTGATTTCGACGCCTTTTGTGAGCTCGTTCAGTTTTTAAATTTTTGTTGATTCTTAAGAGAAACTCCTACTTGGTTTAGCGTTCAAATCTAATGGTTTACTTGTACCTTCTCAAGATAGGCTTTTCTCCATGCTGTAGGTTTTGACGTGTTTCCTTAGAGGAGGATCTCAGGCTGAATTATTTTCAATTAGGCAAAAACTGAATCGTTCTTTTCACACTAGTCGGTCGAGAAATATTGAAAGAAATTCTTTATATGAGAAAGTGTAATTAATAATAAGATGCAATGATAGGAAATAAATGTTTAAACCATATGGAAGTCATAATCGAGATGACAGAACGTTCGAATTCTCACACAGTTATTTGAACTTGTGAATACAATATTTTATCACTGTTCTGATAAAAAATATTCTCGACACTTTAACTTTTGGCTAATTTGAAGCAATATATGTATCTATGATTGTATAAAAACTTGTGTAATATTTGAAATTTTTGGAAATTATTAAGAGCTGTTGAGCGATAATATGGCAATAATGGAATTTTGTCTGCGTATTTGAATTGCAATTTAGGAGATATTAGACATCTATGGATAGTCAATATCAGTTTTTCCAGCACTGAATTAGCTATGGAGCTATTGCTGAGTGCACTACGGAGTATTATTTTGAACGTGAAATTGAGTCACGATTTAGCTAGTGGAAAGCTAATGTACAATTTTGAATCCAACATTTATGAAAACAAGTATTGTAACAACATCGTTAATTATTTGTTAAAATTTAGCAACAGTTGTTTTTAGAGTAGAGTCTAATTGGAAATACTGTAATATTAATACTTGTATAAACTTCTGATACTAATAACTAAAATATTGAGTGAAAGAAAATCTAATATCTGTGAGAAAGTGAAAAGAAACATAATCATTATAAATAATAACATGACGTCCGATTAGCTTAATTGTTTGTCATTTAGGACGGAATAGACTTGAAATTGAAACCACATAAATAAACAAGATGTTCAGTAAAGAACATATAGCCTAATTTCTCCTAAATGCATGGGTATTGTTATAACTCCTTGCCCTTTTCAAGGAGTATGATTGAATGTTGGTTGTAGTAGCTTGTTGAAATACAACGTGCTATAGGGATATTAAACATGAATATGAGGTGCCCATTGCCAGTGCTACCTCTGTACCAAATTTCGTTCAATTCGGTTTCACCGTGTTTGAATTGATAGGGGGAATCGATTTGCACACATACTTGGCCACCATCTGCAAACTATTGGGCTGATGTTCTTGCAGTTTGGTCAGAATATGTTTCCCACATAAAGATATGGTGTGCAAAATTTGGTAGAGACTAGATTATTAGGTTGGTCGTAATTACATTTTAGCTTTTAACATTTGGGTGACCGCGATTACGTTCCCGTCAAGATAGCGGTGATATAAAACATGACACTGAGGTGCCCTTTGCTAGAGCTACCTCTGTACCAAATTTCGTTCATTCGGTTCCACCGTGTTCGAATTAATAGGGGGAATCAATTTTGACATAAAGATGGCCGCCATCCGCGAACTATTAGGCTAATGACCTATTAGATTGGTCAAAGGATGCTCCCTCCATAAAGGTATGTTGATGCAAAGTTTGGTAGAGATCGGATGGTTATGTTAGTCGTAATTTGATTTAAGCTTTAAACATTTGTGTGGCCGCCATTACGTTTCTGTCAATATGGCGGCGATATTAATCATGACACTGAGATGCCCTTGGCTAGTGCTATCTCTGTACCAAATTTCGTTCCATTCGGTTTCACCGTGTTTGAATTAATAGGGGGAATCGATTCTGACACAAAGATGGCCGCCATCCGCAAACTATTAGGCGAATGACCTATTAGATTGGTCAAAGGATGCTCCCTTCATAAAGGTATGTAGTTGCAAAATTTGGTAGAGATCGGATGATTAGGTTAATCGTAATTTGATTTAAGCTTTGAACATTCGTGTGGCCGCCATTACGTTTCAGTCAAGATGGCGGCGATATAAAACATGACACTGAGGTGCCCTTTGCTAGTGCTACCTCTGTACCAAATTTCGTTCCATTCGGTTCCACCGTGTTCGAATTAATAGGGGGAATCAATTTTGACAGAAAGATGGCCACCATCCGCAAACTATTAGCCTAATAACCTATTAGATTGGTCATAGGACGCTCCCTCCATAAAGGTATGTTGTTGCAAAGTTTGTTAGAGATCGGATTGTTATGTTAGTCGTAATTTAACTTAAGCTTTGAACATTTGTGTGGCCGCCATTACGTTTCTGTCAATATGGCGGCGATATAAAACATGACACTGAGATGCCCATTGCTAGTGCTACCTCTGTACCAAATTTCGTTCCATTCGGTTTCACCGTGTTTGAATTAATAGGGGGAATTGGTTTTCACACAAAGATGGCCGCCATCCGCAAACTATTAGGCTAATGACCTATTCATTTTGTCAAAGGATGCTTCCTCTATAAGGGTATGTTGTTGCAAAATTTGGT
Organism: Meconema thalassinum; assembly: GCA_946902985.2. Classification (NCBI taxonomy): domain Eukaryota; kingdom Metazoa; phylum Arthropoda; class Insecta; order Orthoptera; family Tettigoniidae; genus Meconema; species Meconema thalassinum. The sequence goes on from OX336393.1 coordinate 253,998,334, forward strand.
AGAGATCGGATGATTAGATTAATCGTAATTTGATTTAAGCTTTGAACATTTGTGTGGCCGCCATTACGTTTCCGTCAAGATGGCGGCGATATAAAACATGACAATGAGGTGACCTTTGTTAGTACTGCCTCTGTACCAAATTTCGTTCCATTCGGTTGCACCGTGTTCGAATTAATAGGAGAATCGATTTTCACACAAAGATGGCCGCCATCCGCAAACTATTACGCTGATGACCTATTTGTTTGGCCAAAGGATGCTCCCCCCATAAAGGTATGCTGCTGCAAAATTTGGTAGAGATCGGATTATTAGGTTAGTCCTAATTTGATTTAAGCTTTGAACATTTGTGTGGCCGCCATTACGTTTCCGTCAAGATGGCGGCGATATAAAACATGACACTGAGGTGCCTTTTGTTAGTACTACCTGTGTACCAAATTTCGTTCCATTCGGTTGCACCGTGTTCGAATTAATAGGGGAATCGATTCTGACACAAAGATGGCCGCAATCCGCAAACTATTAGGCGAATGACCTATTAGATTGTTCAAAGGATGCTCCCTCCATAAAGGTATGTAGTTGAAAAATTTGGTAGATATCGGATGATTAGGTTAATCGTAATTTGATTTAAATTTTGAACATTCGTGTGGCCGCCATTACGTTTCATTCAAGATGGCAGCGATATAAAACATGACACTGAGGTGCCCTTCACTAGTGCTACCTCTGTACCAAATTTCGTTCCATTCGGTTCCACCGTGTTTGAATTAATAGGGGGAATCAATTTTGACATAAAGATGGCCACCAACCGCAAACTATTAGGCTAACAACCTATTAGATTGGTCAAAGGATGCTCCCTCCATAAAGGTATGTTGTTGCAAAGTTTGGTAGAGATCGGATGGTTATGTTAGTCGTAATTTAACTCAAGCTTTGAACATTTGTGTGGCCGCTATTACGTTTCTGTCAATATGGCGGCGATATAAAATATGCCCCTGAGATGCCCTTTGCTAGTGCTACCTCTGTACCAATTTTCGTTCCATTCGGTTTCACCGTGTTTGAATTAATAGGGGGAATTGCTTTTCACACAAAGATGGCCGCCATCCGCGAACTATTAGGCTAATGACCTATTCATTTGGTCAAAGGGTGCTTCCTCTATAAGGGTATGTTGTTGCAAAATTTGGTAGAGATCGTATGATTAGGTTAATCGTAATTTGATTTAAGCTTTGAACATTTGTGTGGCCGCCATTACGTTTCCGTCAAGATGGCGGCGATATAAAACAAGACACTGAGGTGACCTTTGTTAGTACTGCCTCTGTACCAAATTTCGTTCCATTCGGTTGCACCGTGTTCGAATTAATAGGGGGAATCGATTTTCACACAAAGATGGCCGCCATCCGCAAACTATTACGCTGATGACCTATTGGTTTGGTCAAAGGATGCTCCCCCAAAAAGGTATGTTGTTGCAAAATTTGGTAGAGATCGGATGATTAGGTTAGTCGTAATTTGATTTAAGCTTTGAACATTTGTGTGGCCGCCATTACGTTTCCGTCAAGATGGCGGCGATATAAAACATGACACTGAGGTGCCTTTTGTTAGTACTACCTGTGTACCAAATTTCGTTCCATTCGGTTGCACCGTGTTCGAATTAATAGGGGGAATCGATTTTCACACAGAGATGGCCGCCATCCGCAAACTATTACGCTGATGACCTATTAGATTTGTCAAAGGATGCTCCCTCCGTAAGGGTATGTAGTTGCAAAATTTGGTGGAGATCGGATGATTAGGTTAATCGTAATTTGATTTAAGCTTTGAACATTCGTGTGGCCGCCATTACGTTTCAGTCAAGATGGCGGCGATATAAAACATGACACTTAGGTGCCCTTTGCAAGTGCTACCTCTGTACCAAATTTCGTTCCATTCGGTTCCACCGTGTTCGAATTAATAGGGGGATTCAATTTTGACATAAAGATGGCCGCCATCCGCAAACTATTAGGCTAATAACCTATTAGATTGGGCAAAGGATGCCCCCTCCATAAAGGTATGTTGTTGCAACGTTTGGTAGAGATCGGATGGTTATGTTAGTCGTAATTTAACTTAAGCTTTGAACATTTGTGTGGCCGCCATTACGTTTCTGTCAATACGGCGGCGATATAAAACATGACACTGAGGTGCCCTTCACTAGTGCTACCTCTGTACCAAATTTCGTTCCATTCGGTTCCAGCGTGTTTGAATTAATAGGGGGAATCAATTTTGACATAAAGATGGCCACCAACCGCAAACTATTAGGCTAACAACCTATTAGATTGGTCAAAGGATGCTCCCTCCATAAAGGTTTGTTGTTGCAAAGTTTGGTAGAGATCGGATGGTTATGTTAGTCGTAATTTAACTTAAGCTTTGAACATATGTGTGGCCGCTATTACGTTTCTGTCAATATGGCGGCGATATAAAACATGCCACTGAGATGCCCTTTGCTAGTGCTACCTCTGTACCAAATTTCGTTCCATTCGGTTTCACCGTGTTTGAATTAATAGGGGGAATCGATTCTGACACAAAGATGGCCGCCATCCGCAAACTATTAGGCGAATGACCTATTAGATTGGTCAAAGGATGCTCCCTTCATAAAGGTATGTAGTTGCAAAATTTGGTAGAGATCGGATGATTAGGTTAATCGTAATTTGAATTAAGCTTTGAACATTCGTGTGGCCGCCATTACGTTTCAGTCAAGATGGCGGCGATATAAAACATGACACTGAGGTGCCCTTTGCTAGTGCTACCTCTGTACCAAATTTCGTTCCATTCGGTTCCACCGTGTTCGAATTAATAGGGGGAATCAATTTTGACAGAAAGATGGCCACCATCCGCAAACTATTAGGCTAATAACCTATTAGATTGGTCAAAGGATGCTCCCTCCATAAAGGTATGTTGTTGCAAAGTTTGGTAGAGATCGGATTGTTATGTTAGTCGTAATTTAACTTAAGCTTTGAACATTTGTGTGGCCGCCATTACGTTTCTGTCAATATGGCGGCGATATAAAACATGACACTGAGATGCCCATTGCTAGTGCTACCTCTGTACCAAACTTCGTTCCATTCGGTTTCACCGTGATTGAATTAATAGGGGGAATTGGTTTTCACACAAAGATGGCCGCCAACCGCAAACTATTAGGCTAATGACCTATTCATTTGGTCAAAGGATGCTTCCTCTATAAGGGTATGTTGTTGCAAAATTTGGTAGAGATCGTATGATTAGGTTAATCGTAATTTGATTTAAGCTTTGAACATTTGTGTGGCCGCCATTACGTTTCCGTCAAGATGGCGGCGATATAAAACAAGACACTGAGGTGACCTTTGTTAGTACTGCCTCTGTACCAAATTTCGTTCCATTCGGTTGCACCGTGTTCGAATTAATAGGGGGAATCGATTTTCACACAAAGATGGCCGCCATCCGCAAACTATTACGCTGATGACCTATTGGTTTGGTCAAAGGATGCTCCCCCAAAAAGGTATGTTATTGCAAAATTTGGTAGAGATCGGATGATTAGGTTAGTCGTAATTTGATTTAAGCTTTGAACATTTGTGTGGCCGCCATTACGTTTCCGTCAAGATGGCGGCGATATAAAACATGACACTGAGGTGCCTTTTGTTAGTACTACCTGTGTACCAAATTTCGTTCCATTCGGTTGCACCGTGTTCGAATTAATAGGGGAATCGATTTTCACACAGAGATGGCCGCCATCCGCAAACTATTACGCTGATGACCTATTAGATTTGTCAAAGGATGCTCCCTCCGTAAGGTTATGTAGTTGCAAAATTTGGTGGAGATCGGATGATTAGGTTAATCGTAATTTGATTTAAGCTTTGAACATTCGTGTGGCCGCCATTACGTTTCAGTCAAGATGGCGGCGATATAATACATGACACTTAGGTGCCCTTTGCAAGTGCTACCTCTGTACCAAATTTCGTTCCATTCGGTTCCACCGTGTTCGAATTAATAGGGGGATTCAATTTTGACATAAAGATGGCCGCCATCCGCAAACTATTAGGCTAATAACCTATTAGATTGGGCAAAGGATGCCCCCTCCATAAAGGTATGTTGTTGCAACGTTTGGTAGAGATCGGATGGTTATGTTAGTCGTAATTTAACTTAAGCTTTGAACATTTGTGTGGCCGCCATTACGTTTCTGTCAATATGGCGGCGATATAAAACATGACACTGAGGTGCCCTTCACTAGTGCTACCTCTGTACCAAATTTCGTTCCATTCGGTTCCAGCGTGTTTGAATTAATAGGGGGAATCAATTTTGACATAAAGATGGCCACCAACCGCAAACTATTAGGCTAACAACCTATTAGATTGGTCAAAGGATGCTCCCTTCATAAAGGTATGTAGTTGCAAAATTTGGTAGAGATCGGATTGTTATGTTAGTCGTAATTTAACTTAAGCTTTGAACATTTGTGTGGCCGCCATTACGTTTCTGTCAATATGGCGGCGATATAAAACATGACACTGAGATGCCCATTGCTAGTGCTACGTCTGTACCAAATTTCGTTCCATTCGGTTCCACCGTGTTCGAATTAATAGGGGGATTCAATTTTGACATAAAGATGGCCGCCATCCGCAAACTATTAGGCGAATGACCTATTAGATTGGTCAAAGGATGCTCCCTTCATATAGGTATGTAGTTGCAAAATTTGGTAGAGATCGGATGAATAGGTTAATCGTAACTTGATTTAAGCTTTGAACATTCGTGTGGCCGCCATTACGTTTCAGTCAAGATGGCGGCGATATAATACATGACACTTAGGTGCCCTTTGCAAGTGCTACCTCTGTACCAAATTTCGTTCCATTCGGTTCCACCGTGTTCGAATTAATAGGGGGATTCAATTTTGACATAAAGATGGCCGCCATCCGCAAACTATTAGGCGAATGACCTATTAGATTGGTCAAAGGATGCTCCCTTCATAAAGGTATGTAGTTGCAAAATTTGGTAGAGATCGGATGAATAGGTTAATCGTAACTTGATTTAAGCTTTGAACATTCGTGTGGCCGCCATTACGTTTCAGTCAAGATGGCGGCGATATAAAACATGACACTGAGGTGCCCTTTGCTAGTGCTACCTCTGTACCAAATTTCGTTCCATTCGGTTCCACCGTGTTCGAATTAATAGGGGGAATCAATTTTGACAGAAAGATGGCCACCATCCGCAAACTATTAGGCTAATAACCTATTAGATTGGTCAAAGGATGCTCCCTTCATAAAGGTATGTAGTTGCAAAATTTGGTAGAGATCGGATTGTTATGTTAGTCGTAATTTAACTTAAGCTTTGAACATTTGTGTGGCCGCCATTACGTTTCTGTCAATATGGCGGCGATATAAAACATGACACTGAGATGCCCATTGCTAGTGCTACGTCTGTACCAAATTTCGTTCCATTCGGTTTCACCGTGATTGAATTAATAGGGGGAATTGGTTTTCACACAAAGATGGCCGCCAACCGCAAACTATTAGGCTAATGACCTATTCATTTGGTCAAAGGATGCTTCCTCTATAAGGGTATGTTGTTGCAAAATTTGGTAGAGATCGGATGATTAGATTAATCGTATTTTGATTTAAGCTTTGAACATTTGTGTGGCCGCCATTACGTTTCCGTCAAGATGGCGGCGATATAAAACATGACACTGAGGTGACCTTTGTTAGTACTGCCTCTGTACCAAATTTCGTTCCATTCGGTTGCACCGTGTTCGAATTAATAGGGGAATCGATTTTCACACAAAGATGGCCGCCATCCGCAAACTATTACGCTGATGACCTATTGGTTTGGCCAAAGGATGCTCCCCCCATAAAGGTATGGTGCTGCAAAATTTGGTAGAGATCGGATGATTAGGTTAGTCCTAATTTGATTTAAGCTTTGAACATTTGTGTGGCCGCCATTACGTTTCCGTCAAGATGGCGGCGATATAAAACATGACACTGAGGTGCCTTTTGTTAGTACTACCTGTGTACCAAATTTCGTTCCATTCGGTTGCTCCGTGTTCGAATTAATAGGGGAATCGATTCTGACACAAAGATGGCCGCCATCCGCAAACTATTAGGCGAATGACCTATTAGATAGTTCAAAGGATGCTCCCTCCATAAAGGTATGTAGTTGAAAAATTTGGTAGATATCGGATGATTAGGTTAATCGTAATTTGATTTAAATTTTGAACATTCGTGTGGCCGCCATTACGTTTCATTCAAGATGGCAGCGATATAAAACATGACACTGAGGTGCCCTTCACTAGTGCTACCTCTGTACCAAATTTCGTTCCATTCGGTTCCAGCGTGTTTGAATTAATAGGGGGAATCAATTTTGACATAAAGATGGCCACCAACCGCAAACTATTAGGCTAACAACCTATTAGATTGGTCAAAGGATGCTCCCTCCATAAAGGTATGTTGTTGCAAAGTTTGGTAGAGATCGTATGGTTATGTTAGTCGTAATTTAACTTAAGCTTTGAACATTTGTGTGGCCGCTAATACGTTTCTGTCAATATGGCGGCGATATAAAACATGCCCCTGAGATGCCCTTTGCTAGTGCTACCTCTGTACCAAATTTCGTTCCATTCGGTTTCACCGTGTTTGAATTAATAGGGGGAATTGATTTTCACACAAAGATGGCCGCCATCCGCGAACTATTAGGCTAATGACCTATTCATTTGGTCAAAGGGTGCTTCCTCTATAAGGGTATGTTGTTGCAAAATTTGGTAGAGATCGTATGATTAGGTTAATCGTAATTTGATTTAAGCTTTGAACATTTGTGTGGCCGCCATTACGTTTCCGTCAAGATGGCGGCGATATAAAACATGACACTGAGGTGACCTTTGTTAGTACTGCCTCTGTACCAAATTTCGTTCCATTCGGTTGCACCGTGTTCGAATTAATAGGGGGAATCGATTTTCACACAAAGATGGCCGCCATCCGCAAACTATTACGCTGATGACCTATTGGTTTGGTCAATGGATGCTCCCCCATAAAGGTATGTTGTTGCAAAATTTGGTAGAGATCGGATGATTAGGTTAGTCGTAATTTGATTTAAGCTTTGAACATTTGTGTGGCCGCCATTACGTTTCCGTCAAGATGGCGGCGATATAAAACATGACACTGAGGTGCCTTTTGTTAGTACTACCTGTGTACCAAATTTCGTTCCATTCGGTTGCACCGTGTTCGAATTAATAGGGGGAATCGATTTTCACACAAAGATGGCCGCCATCCGCAAACTATTACGCTGATGACCTAATTAGATTGGTCGAAGGATGCTCCCTCCGTAAGGGTATGTAGTTGCAAAATTTGGTAGAGATCGGATGATTAGGTTAATCGTAATTTGATTTAAGCTTTGAACATTCGTGTGGCCGCCATTACGTTTCAGTCAAGATGGCGCCGATATAAAACATGTCACTTAGGTGCCCTTTGCAAGTGCTACCTCTGTACCAAATTTCGTTCCATTCGGTTCCACCGTGTTCGAATTAATAGGGGGATTCAATTTTGACATAAAGATGGCCGCCATCCGCAAACTATTAGGCTAATAACCTATTAGATTGGGCAAAGGATGCCCCCTCCATAAAGGTATGTTGTTGCAACGTTTGGTAGAGATCGGATGGTTATGTTAGTCGTAATTTAACTTAAGCTTTGAACATTTGTGTGGCCGCCATTACGTTTCTGTCAATATGGCGGCGATATAAAACATGACACTGAGGTGCCCTTCACTAGTGCTACCTCTGTACCAAATTTCGTTCCATTCGGTTCCACCGTGTTTGAATTAATAGGGGGAATCAATTTTGACATAAAGATGGCCACCAACCGCAAACTATTAGGCTAACAACCTATTAGATTGGTCAAAGGATGCTCCCTCCATAAAGGTATGTTGTTGCAAAGTTTGGTAGAGATCGGATGGTTATGTTAGTCGTAATTTAACTCAAGCTTTGAACATTTGTGTGGCCGCTATTACGTTTCTCTCAATATGGCGGCGATATAAAACATGCCACTGAGATGCCCTTTGCTAGTGGTACCTCTGTACCAAATTTCGTTCCATTCGGTTTCACCGTGTTTGAATTAATAGGGGGAATCGATTCTGACACAAAGATGGCCGCCATCCGCAAACTATTAGGCGAATGACCTATTAGATTGGTCAAAGGATGCTCCCTTCATAAAGGTATGTAGTTGCAAAATTTGGTAGAGATCGGATGATTAGGTTAATCGTAATTTGATTTAAGCTTTGAATATTCGTGTGGCCGCCATTACGTTTCAGTCAAGATGGCGGCGATATAAAACATGACACTGAGGTGCCCTTTGCTAGTGCTACCTCTGTACCAAATTTCGTTCCATTCGGTTCCACCGTGTTCGAATTAATAGGGGGAATCAATTTTGACAGAAAGATGGCCACCATCCGCAAACTATTAGGCTAATAACCTATTAGATTGGTCAAAGGATGCTCCCTCCATAAAGGTATGTTGTTGCAACGTTTGGTAGGGATCGGATTGTTATGTTAGTCGTAATTTAACTTAAGCTTTGAACATTTGTGTGGCCGCCATTACGTTTCCGTCAAGATGGCGGCGATATAAAACATGACACTGAGGTGCCTTTTGTTAGTACTACCTGTGTACCAAATTTCGTTCCATTCGGTTGCACCATGTTCGAATTAATAGGGGAATCGATTCTGACTCAAAGATGGCCGCCATCCGCAAACTATTAGGCGAATGACCTATTAGATTGTTCAAAGGATGCTCCCTCCATAAAGGTATGTAGTTGAAAAATTTGGTAGATATCGGATGATTAGGTTAATCGTAATTTGATTTAAATTTTGAACATTCGTGTGGCCGCCATTACGTTTCATTCAAGATGGCAGCGATATAAAACATGGCACTGAGGTGCCCTTCACTAGTGCTACCGCTGTACCAAATTTCGTTCCATTCGGTTCCACCGTGTTTGAATTAATAGGGGGAATCAATTTTGACATAAAGATGGCCACCAACCGCAAACTATTAGGCTAACTACCTATTAGATTGGTCAAAGGATGCTCCCTCCATAAAGGTATGTTGTTGCAAAGTTTGGTAGAGATCGGATGGTTATGTTAGTCGTAATTTAACTTAAGCTTTGAACATTTGTGTGGCCGCCATTACGTTTCCGTCAAGATGGCGGCGATATAAAACATGACACTGAGGTGCCTTTTGTTAGTACTACCTGTGTACCAAATTTCGTTCCATTCGGTTGCACCGTGTTCGAATTAATAGGGGGAATCGATTTTCACACAAAGATGGCCGCCATCCGCAAACTATTACGCTGATGACCTATTAGATTGGTCAAAGGATGCTCCCTCCGTAAGGGTATGTAGTTGCAAAATTTGGTAGAGATCGGATGATTAGGTTAATCGTAATTTGATTTAAGCTTTGAACATTCGTGTGGCCGCCATTACGTTTCAGTCAAGACGGCGGCGATATAAAACAAGACATTTAGGTGCCCTCTGTAAGTGCTACCTCTGTACCAAATTTCGTTCCATTCGGTTCCACCGTGTTCGAATTAATAGGGGGAATCAATTTTGACAGAAGGATGGCCATCATCCGCAAACTATTAGGCTAATAACCTATTCGATTGGTCAAAGTATGCTCCCTCCATAAAGGTATGTTGTTGCAAAGTTTGGTAGAGATCGGATTGTTATGTTAGTCGTAATTTAACTTAAGCTTTGAACATTTGTGTGGCCGCCATTACGTTTCCGTCAAGATGGCGGCGATATAAAACATGACACTGAGGTGCCTTTTGTTAGTACTACCTGTGTACCAAATTTCGTTCCATTCGGTTGCTCCGTGTTCGAATTAATAGGGGAATCGATTCTGACACAAAGATGGCCGCCATCCGCAAACTATTAGGCGAATGACCTATTAGATAGTTCAAAGGATGCTCCCTCCATAAAGGTATGTAGTTGAAAAATTTGGTAGATATCGGATGATTAGGTTAATCGTAATTTGATTTAAGCTTTGAACATTCGTGTGGCCGCCATTACGTTTCAGTCAAGATGGCGGCGATATAAAACATGACACTTAGGTGCCCTTTGCAAGTGCTACCTCTGTACCAAATTTCGTTCCATTCGGTTCCACCGTGTTCGAATTAATAGGGGGATTCAATTTTGACATAAAGATGGCCGCCATCCGCAAACTATTAGGCTAATAACCTATTAGATTGGGCAAAGGATGCCCCCTCCATAAAGGTATGTTGTTGCAACGTTTGGTAGAGATCGGATGGTTATGTTAGTCGTAATTTAACTTAAGCTTTGAACATTTGTGTGGCCGCCATTACGTTTCTGTCAATATGGCGGCGATATAAAACATGACACTGAGGTGCCCTTCACTAGTGCTACCTCTGTACTAAATTTCGTTCCATTCGGTTCCAGCGTGTTTGAATTAATAGGGGGAATCAATTTTGACATAAAGATGGCCACCAACCGCAAACTATTAGGCTAACAACCTATTAGATTGGTCAAAGGATGCTCCCTCCATAAAGGTATGTTGTTGCAAAGTTTGGTAGAGATCGGATGGTTATGTTAGTCGTAATTTAACTTAAGCTTTGAACATTTGTGTGGCCGCTATTACGTTTCTGTCAATATGGCGGCGATATAAAACATGCCACTGAGATGCCCTTTGCTAGTGCTACCTCTGTACCAAATGTCGTTCCATTCGGTTTCACCGTGTTTGAATTAATAGGGGGAATCGATTCTGACACAACGATGGCCGCCATTTGCAAACTATTAGGCGAATGACCTATTAGATTGGTCAAAGGATGCTCCCTTCATAAAGGTATGTAGTTGCAAAATTTGGTAGAGATCGGATGATTAGGTTAATCGTAACTTGATTTAAGCTTTGAACATTCGTGTGGCCGCCATTACGTTTCAGTCAAGATGGCGGCGATATAAAACATGACACTGAGGTGCCCTTTGATAGTGCTACCTCTGTACCAAATTTCGTTCCATTCGGTTCCACCGTGTTCGAATTAATAGGGGGAATCAATTTTGACAGAAAGATGGCCACCATCCGCAAACTATTAGGCTAATAACCTATTAGATTGGTCAAAGGATGCTCCCTTCATAAAGGTATGTAGTTGCAAAATTTGGTAGAGATCGGATTGTTATGTTAGTCGTAATTTAACTTAAGCTTTGAACATTTGTGTGGCCGCCATTACGTTTCTGTCAATATGGCGGCGATATAAAACATGACACTGAGATGCCCATTGCTAGTGCTACGTCTGTACAAAATTTCGTTCCATTCGGTTTCACCGTGATTGAATTAATAGGGGGAATTGGTTTTCACACAAAGATGGCCGCCAACCGCAAACTATTAGGCTAATGACCTATTCATTTGGTCAAAGGATGCTTCCTCTATAAGGGTATGTTGTTGCAAAATTTGGTAGAGATCGGATGATTAGATTAATCGTTTTTTGATTTAAGCTTTGAACATTTGTGTGGCCGCCATTACGTTTCCGTCAAGATGGCGGCGATATAAAACATGACACTGAGGTGACCTTTGTTAGTACTGCCTCTGTACCAAATTTCGTTCCATTCGGTTGCACCGTGTTCGAATTAATAGGGGAATCGATTTTCACACAAAGATGGCCGCCATCCGCAAACTATTACGCTGATGACCTATTGGTTTGGCCAAAGGATGCTCCCCCCATAAAGGTATGGTGCTGCAAAATTTGGTAGAGATCGGATGATTAGGTTAGTCCTAATTTGATTTAAGCTTTGAACATTTGTGTGGCCGCCATTACGTTTCCGTCAAGATGGCGGCGATATAAAACATGACACTGAGGTGCCTTTTGTTAGTACTACCTGTGTACCAAATTTCGTTCCATTCGGTTGCTCCGTGTTCGAATTAATAGGGGAATCGATTCTGACACAAAGATGGCCGCCATCCGCAAACTATTAGGCGAATGACCTATTAGATAGTTCAAAGGATGCTCCCTCCATAAAGGTATGTAGTTGAAAAATTTGGTAGATATCGGATGATTAGGTTAATCGTAATTTGATTTAAATTTTGAACATTCGTGTGGCCGCCATTACGTTTCATTCAAGATGGCAGCGATATAAAACATGACACTGAGGTGCCCTTCACTAGTGCTACCTCTGTACCAAATTTCGTTCCATTCGGTTCCAGCGTGTTTGAATTAATAGGGGGAATCAATTTTGACATAAAGATGGCCACCAACCGCAAACTATTAGGCTAACAACCTATTAGATTGGTCAAAGGATGCTCCCTCCATAAAGGTATGTTGTTGCAAAGTTTGGTAGAGATCGTATGGTTATGTTAGTCGTAATTTAACTTAAGCTTTGAACATTTGTGTGGCCGCTAATACGTTTCTGTCAATACGGCGGCGATATAAAACATGCCCCTGAGATGCCCTTTGCTAGTGCTACCTCTGTACCAAATTTCGTTCCATTCGGTTTCACCGTGTTTGAATTAATAGGGGGAATTGATTTTCACACAAAGATGGCCGCCATCCGCGAACTATTAGGCTAATGACCTATTCATTTGGTCAAAGGGTGCTTCCTCTATAAGGGTATGTTGTTGCAAAATTTGGTAGAGATCGTATGATTAGGTTAATCGTAATTTGATTTAAGCTTTGAACATTTGTGTGGCCGCCATTACGTTTCCGTCAAGATGGCGGCGATATAAAACATGACACTGAGGTGACCTTTGTTAGTACTGCCTCTGTACCAAATTTCGTTCCATTCGGTTGCACCGTGTTCGAATTAATAGGGGGAATCGATTTTCACACAAAGATGGCCGCCATCCGCAAACTATTACGCTGATGACCTATTGGTTTGGTCAATGGATGCTCCCCCATAAAGGTATGTTGTTGCAAAATTTGGTAGAGATCGGATGATTAGGTTAGTCGTAATTTGATTTAAGCTTTGAACATTTGTGTGGCCGCCATTACGTTTCCGTCAAGATGGCGGCGATATAAAACATGACACTGAGGTGCCTTTTGTTAGTACTACCTGTGTACCAAATTTCGTTCCATTCGGTTGCACCGTGTTCGAATTAATAGGGGGAATCGATTTTCACACAAAGATGGCCGCCATCCGCAAACTATTACGCTGATGACCTAATTAGATTGGTCGAAGGATGCTCCCTCCGTAAGGGTATGTAGTTGCAAAATTTGGTAGAGATCGGATGATTAGGTTAATCGTAATTTGATTTAAGCTTTGAACATTCGTGTGGCCGCCATTACGTTTCAGTCAAGATGGCGGCGATATAAAACATGTCACTTAGGTGCCCTTTGCAAGTGCTACCTCTGTACCAAATTTCGTTCCATTCGGTTCCACCGTGTTTGAATTAATAGGGGGATTCAATTTTGACATAAAGATGGCCGCCATCCGCAAACTATTAGGCTAATAACCTATTAGATTGGGCAAAGGATGCCCCCTCCATAAAGGTATGTTGTTGCAACGTTTGGTAGAGATCGGATGGTTATGTTAGTCGTAATTTAACTTAAGCTTTGAACATTTGTGTGGCCGCCATTACGTTTCTGTCAATATGGCGGCGATATAAAACATGACACTGAGGTGCCCTTCACTAGTGCTACCTCTGTACCAAATTTCGTTCCATTCGGTTCCACCGTGTTTGAATTAATAGGGGGAATCAATTTTGACATAAAGATGGCCACCAACCGCAAACTATTAGGCTAACAACCTATTAGATTGGTCAAAGGATGCTCCCTCCATAAAGGTATGTTGTTGCAAAGTTTGGTAGAGATCGGATGGTTATGTTAGTCGTAATTTAACTCAAGCTTTGAACATTTGTGTGGCCGCTATTACGTTTCTCTCAATATGGCGGCGATATAAAACATGCCACTGAGATGCCCTTTGCTAGTGGTACCTCTGTACCAAATTTCGTTCCATTCGGTTTCACCGTGTTTGAATTAATAGGGGGAATCGATTCTGACACAAAGATGGCCGCCATCCGCAAACTATTAGGCGAATGACCTATTAGATTGGTCAAAGGATGCTCCCTTCATAAAGGTATGTAGTTGCAAAATTTGGTAGAGATCGGATGATTAGGTTAATCGTAATTTGATTTAAGCTTTGAATATTCGTGTGGCCGCCATTACGTTTCAGTCAAGATGGCGGCGATATAAAACATGACACTGAGGTGCCCTTTGCTAGTGCTACCTCTGTACCAAATTTCGTTCCATTCGGTTCCACCGTGTTCGAATTAATAGGGGGAATCAATTTTGACAGAAAGATGGCCACCATCCGCAAACTATTAGGCTAATAACCTATTAGATTGGTCAAAGGATGCTCCCTCCATAAAGGTATGTTGTTGCAACGTTTGGTAGGGATCGGATTGTTATGTTAGTCGTAATTTAACTTAAGCTTTGAACATTTGTGTGGCCGCCATTACGTTTCCGTCAAGATGGCGGCGATATAAAACATGACACTGAGGTGCCTTTTGTTAGTACTACCTGTGTACCAAATTTCGTTCCATTCGGTTGCACCATGTTCGAATTAATAGGGGAATCGATTCTGACTCAAAGATGGCCGCCATCCGCAAACTATTAGGCGAATGACCTATTAGATTGTTCAAAGGATGCTCCCTCCATAAAGGTATGTAGTTGAAAAATTTGGTAGATATCGGATGATTAGGTTAATCGTAATTTGATTTAAATTTTGAACATTCGTGTGGCCGCCATTACGTTTCATTCAAGATGGCAGCGATATAAAACATGGCACTGAGGTGCCCTTCACTAGTGCTACCGCTGTACCAAATTTCGTTCCATTCGGTTCCACCGTGTTTGAATTAATAGGGGGAATCAATTTTGACATAAAGATGGCCACCAACCGCAAACTATTAGGCTAACTACCTATTAGATTGGTCAAAGGATGCTCCCTCCATAAAGGTATGTTGTTGCAAAGTTTGGTAGAGATCGGATGGTTATGTTAGTCGTAATTTAACTTAAGCTTTGAACATTTGTGTGGCCGCCATTACGTTTCCGTCAAGATGGCGGCGATATAAAACATGACACTGAGGTGCCTTTTGTTAGTACTACCTGTGTACCAAATTTCGTTCCATTCGGTTGCACCGTGTTCGAATTAATAGGGGGAATCGATTTTCACACAAAGATGGCCGCCATCCGCAAACTATTACGCTGATGACCTATTAGATTGGTCAAAGGATGCTCCCTCCGTAAGGGTATGTAGTTGCAAAATTTGGTAGAGATCGGATGATTAGGTTAATCGTAATTTGATTTAAGCTTTGAACATTCGTGTGGCCGCCATTACGTTTCAGTCAAGACGGCGGCGATATAAAACAAGACACTTAGGTGCCCTCTGTAAGTGCTACCTCTGTACCAAATTTCGTTCCATTCGGTTCCACCGTGTTCGAATTAATAGGGGGAATCAATTTTGACAGAAGGATGGCCATCATCCGCAAACTATTAGGCTAATAACCTATTCGATTGGTCAAAGTATGCTCCCTCCATAAAGGTATGTTGTTGCAAAGTTTGGTAGAGATCGGATGATTAGGTTAATCGTAATTTGATTTAAGCTTTGAACATTCGTGTGGCCGCCATTACGTTTCAGTCAAGACGGCGGCGATATAAAACAAGACACTTAGGTGCCCTCTGTGAGTGCTACCTCTGTACCAAATTTCGTTCCATTCGGTTCCACCGTGTTTGAATTAATAGGGGGAATCAATTTTGACATAAAGATGGCCACCAACCGCAAACTATTAGGCTAACAACCTATTAGATTGGTGAAAGGATGCTCCCTCCATAAAGGTATGTTGTTGCAAAGTTTGGTAGAGATCGGATGGTTATGTTAGTCGTAATTTAACTTAAGCTTTGAACATTTGTGTGGCCGCTTTTACGTTTCTGTCAATATGGCGGCGATATAAAACATGCCCCGGAGATGCCCTTTGCTAGTGCTACCTCTGTACCAAATTTCGTTCCATTCGGTTTCACCGTGTTTGAATTAATAGGGGGAATTGATTTTCACACAAAGATGGCCGCCATCCGCGAACTATTAGGCTAATGACCTATTCATTTGGTCAAAGGGTGCTTCCTCTATAAGGGTATGTTGTTGCAAAATTTGGTAGAGATCGTATGATTAGGTTAATCGTAATTTGATTTAAGCTTTGATCATTTGTGTGGCCGCCATTACGTTTCCGTCAAGATGGCGGCGATATAAAACAAGACACTGAGGTGACCTTTGTTAGTACTGCCTCTGTACCAAATTTCGTTCCATTCGGTTGCACCGTGTTCGAATTAATAGGGGGAATCGATTTTCACACAAAGATGGCCGCCATCCGCAAACTATTACGCTGATGACCTATTGGTTTGGTCAAAGGATGCTCCCCCATAAAGGTATGTTGTTGCAAAATTTGGTAGAGATCGGATGATTAGGTTAGTCGTAATTTGATTTAAGCTTTGAACATTTGTGTGGCCGCCATTACGTTTCCGTCAAGATGGCGGCGATATAAAACATGACACTGAGGTGCCTTTTGTTAGTACTACCTGTGCACCAAATTTCGTTCCATTCGGTTGCACCGTGTTCGAATTAATAGGGGGAATCGATTTTCACACAAAGATGGCCGCCATCCGCAAACTATTACGCTGATGACCTATTAGATTGGTCAAAGGATGCTCCCTCCGTAAGGGTATGTAGTTGCAAAATTTGGTAGAGATCGGATGATTAGGTTAATCGTAATTTGATTTAAGCTTTGAACATTCGTGTGGCCGCCATTACGTTTCAGTCAAGATGGCGGCGATATAAAACATGACACTTACGTGCCCTTTGCAAGTGCTACCTCTGTACCAAATTTCGTTCCATTCGGTTCCACCGTGTTCGAATTAATAGGGGGATTCAATTTTGACATAAAGATGGCCGCCACCCGCAAACTATTAGGCTAATAACCTATTAGATTGGTCAAAGGATGCTCCCTCCATAAAGGTATGTTGTTGCAACGTTTGGTAGAGATCGGATGGTTATGTTAGTCGTAATTTAACTTAAGCTTTGAACATTTGTGTGGCCGCCATTACGTTTCTGTCAATATGGCGGCGATATAAAACATGACACTGAGATGCCCATTGCTAGTGCTACCTCTGTACCAAATTTCGTTCCATTCGGTTTCACCGTGATTGAATTAATAGGGGGAATTGGTTTTCACACAAAGATGGCCGCCATCCGCAAACTATTAGGCTAATGACCTATTCATTTGGTCAAAGGATGCTTCCTCTATAAGGGAATGTTGTTGCAAAATTTGGTAGAGATCGGATGATTAGATTAATCGTAATTTGATTTAAATTTTGAACATTCGTGTGGCCGCCATTACGTTTCATTCAAGATGGCAGCGATATAAAACATGACACTGAGGTGCCCTTTGCTAGTGCTACCTCTGTACCAAATTTCGTTCCATTCGGTTCCACCGTGTTCGAATTAATAGGGGGAATCAATTTTGACAGAAAGATGGCCACCATCCGCAAACTATTAGGCTAATAACCTATTAGATTGGTCAAAGGATGCTCCCTCCATAAAGGTATGCTGTTGCAACGTTTGGTAGGGATCGGATTGTTATGTTAGTCGTAATTTAACTTAAGCTTTGAACATTTGTGTGGCCGCCATTACGTTTCCGTCAAGATGGCGGCGATATAAAACATGACACTGAGGTGCCTTTTGTTAGTACTACCTGTGTACCAAATTTCGTTCCATTCGGTTGCACCATGTTCGAATTAATAGGGGAATCGATTCTGACTCAAAGATGGCCGCCATCCGCAAACTATTAGGCGAATGACCTATTAGATTGTTCAAAGGATGCTCCCTCCATAAAGGTATGTAGTTGAACAATTTGGTAGATATCGGATGATTAGGTTAATCGTAATTTGATTTAAATTTTGAACATTCGTGTGGCCGCCATTACGTTTCATTCAAGATGGCAGCGATATAAAACATGGCACTGAGGTGCCCTTCACTAGTGCTACCGCTGTACCAAATTTCGTTCCATTCGGTTCCACCGTGTTTGAATTAATAGGGGGAATCAATTTTGACATAAAGATGGCCACCAACCGCAAACTATTAGGCTAACTACCTATTAGATTGGTCAAAGGATGCTCCCTCCATAAAGGTATGTTGTTGCAAAGTTTGGTAGAGATCGGATGGTTATGTTAGTCGTAATTTAACTTAAGCTTTGAACATTTGTGTGGCCGCCATTACGTTTCCGTCAAGATGGCGGCGATATAAAACATGACACTGAGGTGCCTTTTGTTAGTACTACCTGTGTACCAAATTTCGTTCCATTCGGTTGCACCGTGTTCGAATTAATAGGGGGAATCGATTTTCACACAAAGATGGCCGCCATCCGCAAACTATTACGCTGATGACCTATTAGATTGGTCAAAGGATGCTCCCTCCGTAAGGGTATGTAGTTGCAAAATTTGGTAGAGATCGGATGATTAGGTTAATCGTAATTTGATTTAAGCTTTGAACATTCGTGTGGCCGCCATTACGTTTCAGTCAAGACGGCGGCGATATAAAACAAGACACTTAGGTGCCCTCTGTGAGTGCTACCTCTGTACCAAATTTCGTTCCATTCGGTTCCACCGTGTTCGAACTAATAGGGGGAATCAATTTTGACAGAAGGATGGCCATCATCCGCAAACTATTAGGCTAATAACCTATTCGATTGGTCAAAGTATGCTCCCTCCATAAAGGTATGTTGTTGCAAAGTTTGGTAGAGATCGGATTGTTATGTTAGTCGTAATTTAACTTAAGCTTTGAACATTTGTGTGGCCGCCATTACGTTTCCGTCAAGATGGCGGCCATATAAAACATGACACTGAGGTGCCTTTTGTTAGTACTACCTGTGTACCAAATTTCGTTCCATTCGGTTGCTCCGTGTTCGAATTAATAGGGGAATCGATTCTGACACAAAGATGGCCGCCATCCGCAAACTATTAGGCGAATGACCTATTAGATAGTTCAAAGGATGCTCCCTCCATAAAGGTATGTAGTTGAAAAATTTGGTTGATATCGGATGATTAGGTTAATCGTAATTTGATTTAAATTTTGAACATTCGTGTGGCCGCCATTACGTTTCATTCAAGATGGCAGCGATATAAAACATGACACTGAGGTGCCCTTCACTAGTGCTACCTCTGTACCAAATTTCGTTCCATTCGGTTCCACCGTGTTTGAATTAATAGGGGGAATCAATTTTGACATAAAGATGGCCACCAACCGCAAACTATTAGGCTAACAACCTATTAGATTGGTGAAAGGATGCTCCCTCCATAAAGGTATGTTGTTGCAAAGTTTGGTAGAGATCGGATGGTTATGTTAGTCGTAATTTAACTTAAGCTTTGAACATTTGTGTGGCCGCTTTTACGTTTCTGTCAATATGGCGGCGATATAAAACATGCCCCGGAGATGCCCTTTGCTAGTGCTACCTCTGTACCAAATTTCGTTCCATTCGGTTTCACCGTGTTTGAATTAATAGGGGGAATTGATTTTCACACAAAGATGGCCGCCATCCGCGAACTATTAGGCTAATGACCTATTCATTTGGTCAAAGGGTGCTTCCTCTATAAGGGTATGTTGTTGCAAAATTTGGTAGAGATCGTATGATTAGGTTAATCGTAATTTGATTTAAGCTTTGATCATTTGTGTGGCCGCCATTACGTTTCCGTCAAGATGGCGGCGATATAAAACAAGACACTGAGGTGACCTTTGTTAGTACTGCCTCTGTACCAAATTTCGTTCCATTCGGTTGCACCGTGTTCGAATTAATAGGGGGAATCGATTTTCACAAAAAGATGGCCGCCATCCGCAAACTATTACGCTGATGACCTATTGGTTTGGTCAAAGGATGCTCCCCCATAAAGGTATGTTGTTGCAAAATTTGGTAGAGATCGGATGATTAGGTTAGTCGTAATTTGATTTAAGCTTTGAACATTTGTGTGGCCGCCATTACGTTTCCGTCAAGATGGCGGCGATATAAAACATGACACTGAGGTGCCTTTTGTTAGTGCTACCTGTGCACCAAATTTCGTTCCATTCGGTTGCACCGTGTTCGAATTAATAGGGGGAATCGATTTTCACACAAAGATGGCCGCCATCCGCAAACTATTACGCTGATGACCTATTAGATTGGTCAAAGGATGCTCCCTCCGTAAGGGTATGTAGTTGCAAAATTTGGTAGAGATCGGATGATTAGGTTAATCGTAATTTGATTTAAGCTTTGAACATTCGTGTGGCCGCCATTACGTTTCAGTCAAGATGGCGGCGATATAAAACATGACACTTAGGTGCCCTTTGCAAGTGCTACCTCTGTACCAAATTTCGTTCCATTCGGTTCCACCGTGTTCGAATTAATAGGGGGATTCAATTTTGACATAAAGATGGCCGCCATCCGCAAACTATTAGGCTAATAACCTATTAGATTGGTCAAAGGATGCTCCCTCCATAAAGGTATGTTGTTGCAACGTTTGGTAGAGATCGGATGGTTATGTTAGTCGTAATTTAACTTAAGCTTTGAACATTTGTGTGGCCGCCATTACGTTTCTGTCAATATGGCGGCGATATAAAACATGACACTGAGGTGCCCTTCACTAGTGCTACCTCTGTACCAAATTTCGTTCCTTTCGGTTCCACCGTGTTTGAATTAATAGGGGGAATCAATTTTGACATAAAGATGGCCACCAACCGGAAACTATTAGGCTAACAACCTATTAGATTGGTCAAAGGATGCTCCCTCCATAAAGGTATGTTGTTGCAAAGTTTGGTAGAGATCGGATGGTTATGTTAGTCGTAATTTAACTCAAGCTTTGAACATTTGTGTGGCCGCTATTACGTTTCTGTCAATATGGCGGCGATATAAAACAGGCCACTGAGATGCCCTTTGCTAGTGGTACCTCTGTACCAAATTTCGTTCCATTCGGTTTCACCGTGTTTGAATTAATAGGGGGAATCGATTCTGACACAAAGATGGCCGCCATCCGCAAACTATTAGGCGAATGACCTATTAGATTGGTCAAAGGATGCTCCCTTCATAAAGGTATGTAGTTGCAAAATTTGGTAGAGATCGGATGATAAGGTTAATCGTAATTTGATTTAAGCTTTGAACATTCGTGTGGCCGCCATTACGTTTCAGTCAAGATGGCGGCGATATAAAACATGACACTGAGGTGCCCTTTGCTAGTGCTACCTCTGTACCAAATTTCGTTCCATTCGGTTCCACCGTGTTCGAATTAATAGGGGGAATCAATTTTGACAGAAAGATGGCCACCATCCGCAAACTATTAGGCTAATAACCTATTAGATTGGTCATAGGATGCTCCCTCCATAAAGGTATGTTGTTGCAAAGTTTGGTAGAGATCGGATTGTTATGTTAGTCGTAATTTAACTTAAGCTTTGAACATTTGTGTGGCCGCCATTACGTTTCTGTCAATATGGCGGCGATATAAAACATGACACTGAGATGCCCATTGCTAGTGCTACCTCTGTACCAAATTTCGTTCCATTCGGTTTCACCGTGATTGAATTAATAGGGGGAATTGGTTTTCACACAAAGATGGCCGCCATCCGCAAACTATTAGGCTAATG
The DNA here is from genome assembly GCA_946902985.2 of Meconema thalassinum. Lineage (NCBI taxonomy): Eukaryota > Metazoa > Arthropoda > Insecta > Orthoptera > Tettigoniidae > Meconema > Meconema thalassinum. The sequence continues at coordinate 254,019,940 of OX336393.1, forward strand.
ACCTATTCATTTGGTCAAAGGATGCTTCCTCTGTAAGGGTATGTTGTTGCAAAATTTGGTAGAGATCGGATGATTAGGTAAGTCGTAATTTGATTTAAGCTTTGAACCTTTGTGTGGCCGCCATTACGTTTCCGTCAAGATGGCGGCGATATAAAACATGACACTGAGGTGCCTTTTGTTAGTACTACCTGTGTACCAAATTTCGTTCCATTCGGTTGCACCGTGTTCGAATTAATAGGGGAATCGATTCTGACACAAAGATGGCCGCCATCCGCAAACTATTAGGCGAATGACCTATTAGATTGTTCAAAGGATGCTCCCTCCATAAAGGTATGTAGTTGAAAAATTTGGTAGATATCGGATGATTAGGTTAGTCGTAATTTGATTTAAATTTTGAACATTCGTGTGGCCGCCATTACGTTTCATTCAAGATGGCAGCGATATAAAACATGACACTGAGGTGCCCTTCACTAGTGCTACCGCTGTACCAAATTTCGTTCCATTCGGTTCCACCGTGTTTGAATTAATAGGGGGAATCAATTTTGACATAAAGATGGCCACCAACCGCAAACTATTAGGCTAACTACCTATTAGATTGGTCAAAGGATGCTCCCTCCATAAAGGTATGTTGTTGCAAAGTTTGGTAGAGATCGGATGGTTATGTTAGTCGTAATTTAACTTAAGCTTTGAACATTTGTGTGGCCGCTATTACGTTTCTGTCAATATGGCGGCGATATAAAACATGCCACTGAGATGCCCTTTGCTAGTGCTACCTCTGTACCAAATTTCGTTCCATTCGGTTTCACCGTGTTTGAATTAATAGGGGGAATTGATTTTCACACAAAGATGGCCGCCATCCGCAAACTATTACGCTGATGACCTATTATATTGGTCAAAGGATGCTCCCTCCGTAAGGGTATGTTGTTGCAAAATTTGGTAGAGATCGGATGATTAGGTTAGTCGTAATTTGATTTAAGCTTTGAACATTTGTGTTGCCGCCATTACGTTTCCGTCAAGATGGCGGCGATATAAAACATGACACTGAGGTGCCTTTTGTTAGTACTACCTGTGTACCAAATTTCGTTCCATTCGGTTGCACCGTGTTCGAATTAATAGGGGGAATCGATTTTCACACAAAGATGGCCGCCATCCGCAAACTATTACGCTGATGACCTATTAGATTGGTCAAAGGATGCTCCCTCCGTAAGGGTATGTAGTTGCAAAATTTGGTAGAGATCGGATGATTAGGTTAATCGTAATTTGATTTAAGCTTTGAACATTCGTGTGGCCGCCATTACGTTTCAGTCAAGACGGCGGCGATATAAAACAAGACACTTAGATGCCCTTTGTAAGTGCTACCTCTGTACCAAATTTCGTTCCATTCGGTTCCACCGTGTTCGAATTAATAGGGGGATTCAATTTTGACATAAAGATGGCCGCCATCCGCAAACTATTAGGCTAATAACCTATTAGATTGGGCAAAGGATGCCCCCTCCATAAAGGTATGTTGTTGCAACGTTTGGTAGAGATCGGATGGTTATGTTAGTCGTAATTTAACTTAAGCTTTGAACATTTGTGTGGCCGCCATTACGTTTCTGTCAATATGGCGGCGATATAAAACATGACACTGAGATGCCCTTTGCTAGTGCTACCTCTGTACCAAATTTCATTCCATTCGGTTTCACCGTGTTTGAATTAATAGGGGGGAATAGATTTTCACACAAAGATGGCCGCCATCCGCAAACAATTAGGCTAATGACCTATTCATTTGGTCAGAGGATGATTCCTCAATAAGGGTATGTTGTTGCAAAATTTGGTAGAGATCGGATGATTAGGGTAATCGTAATTTGATTTAAGCTTTGAACATTTGTGTGGCCGCCATTACGTTTCCGTCAAGATGGCGGCGATATAAAACATGACACTGAGGTGACTTTTGTTAGTACTACCTCTGTACCAAATTTCGTTCCATTCGGTTGCACTGTGTTCGAATTAATAGGGGGAATCGATTTTCACACAAAGATGGCCGCCATCCGCAAACTATTACGCTGATGACCTATTAGTTTGGTCAGAGGATGCTCCCCCCATAAAGGTATGTTGTTGCAAAATTTGGTAGAGATCGGATGATTAGGTTAGTCGTAATTTGATTTAAGCTTTGAACATTTGTGTGGCCGCCATTACGTTTCCGTCAAGATGGCGGCGATATAAAACATGACACTGAGGTGTCCTTTGCTAGTGCTACCTTTGTACCAAATTTCGTTCAATTCGCATTCACCGTGTTCGAATTGATAGGGGGGGGGGGGCAGACATTCAGAGTACACACACTCACACACACACAGACACACACACGGACTCACACACACACATACACACACACAGACTCACACACACACACACACACACACATACACACACACAGACAGACACACTTTTTTCGCCCTGTGTTGATCTCATTAGTCTACTTCTATTTTTTGCAAAAATCGAAAGTAGGCTAAAATGTATATGAATACATGAAAGTAACAGAGTTGTATAATTCTAGGCGCAACTAACTCTCAGAATTAAAAAGTAATTATGTAAATTAGGTGTATATATTCAAATAGCTACGATAGAATAAGGTATTACATATTTTTGTCAAAAAGGGTTTACGATCATGACATAATATTTTGTGTGTAATTTTGTTGTGTTCTGAATTTCTTTGATAATGATGCGACTTTAGGCATATTTGTGTGGCCTAGTTGAGGCAGTTGCCACTTATACATATTTTTCATGCTTCGGCAGAGGCATAAGATTATATATTCTTGTCCAGTGGAGTTTCTACTTCACGAAAGTGTTGTTGAATTTTAAAAATTCTTATGAATGACTTAGTGATTTCTATTCGAACAAGGATGTGCTACGAGGACCAGTGGGTATTTTGCTAGGATGCTTTGTTACGCGCCCGAGAATAGATTAATTTAATTAATTTTTAAGAGTCTTGTTAGCTCACTTCGGGCTATTTTTCATTTTTATTTCATTGACCACTGGCATCTTCTTATCACATTCTTCTTAATTTTTGTGGTATTCCTATCCAAGGTCGATCCTTGGTGGTGGTTTCTTGGGGGTATTTCAGCCGGGGCTTCCAGATTCTACGATCCTGCTTTTTTCTTCGGATTTCACCAGGTAAGACCACGTGGATACGGGTGCAGTACTGGACCCAAAAATCCGGAAAAGAGCCCGTTGGAATATCCACTGCCCCAGCTGGATCGCCTATTTCTAACAGCACCGGCAAATTACTACATTAGAAATCGCTCCCAACATGGCCTTTAGGGATTTATATACAGCAGTTACAAAAATATTGTGGATCAACAACAAACTACACGGGGCACTTACTTTTAGTTACCTTCTCGGAAACTGGGAATTCAGCTTCGTCTACAATACATCCACAATACTATAGTTCTTATATTTAAAATGAATCACACGCCAACAACAACAAATAACGAACTGAATAAAATTTATAAACAATGGTGTAAACTAACCTAGTATAAACAAAATAACAATTAACTAATTTAACAATCTAATTAAAATAAAAACATGCAATCATTCACACTTCCATTCTACTCCACATTTTACTACAATGCTGTGTAAAAATTATGAGCATAAAAATCTTGGCTTGTTTTAGGCCTACACTTACGTAAAAAGAATAACGTTTAAGGATGGCTCTTACGTTCGGAGAACGCACGTGCACTGGCCTGTTTCATCAATGAAACACCAGCACCACGCTGCACTCGGAACTAAATACAATTTATACAAGGCGGTGAGTCATCACCTATTCCTAATATGTCACACCGCTCTCCAACTCTAACGGTGAATCATTCTAGCTAGCCCACATTGAGACTGCTTTTGAGAGCATTTAAAATACACGAAAAATTAACATATAGATCTTACAAAAATGAACATAACTATTATGTTTCTTAAACAATCATCCTGAAAAAATATTATACACTCTTTCATTCGCACCCCGCAATTGTTCATGACCAATCTGGTTCAACAATTACGCTTAACAGTGTGCAATCATTCATACAAAACATCTGCTCATAAAACAGACGCTATTCCAAAACAATCGATTAATAAATCCTACTGAATTATGTAATTAATTAAATCATTTCAAAAGAATTATTTACATGTAATATGTTCATAATATGATACATAATTTAGTGTTGCTAACACGATACTTTCTAGATTCTGGCTTCTCGGTTACAATACAACTCTCAATTAATTATATACACTGGTTTTCCACATAACCATTCTCTAACATTCCGTAGTTTTGATATACTGCTTACACATCGTCTTATATAGGTTTCATTACATTGTCGGTCTAATACAATCGACTAATTAAGGTTAACTGTACGTAATTACATAACTTCGAGTTTAATAAAATATAATAATAGTATTATTGGCATAAGTAGACAATCGTTCTCTAGTTGTATTTCCGCTAAAATCCTCCTGTCAACACAGCTAAATCGTTACTTCATATGAACTGGACTATTTGTATACAATGACTCTGATCATGAGCCATGTCTTCTTATCAAAGAACAATAATACTTTGACTTCCCTTGAAATACGGAACTCCCTTCGCACGAGCATTCTTCATAGCTCAACAAATCCTCATATAACAGTATATATGGCATTAAAAATTATCATCCACTATGTTAAACAATAACCAAAAACGGATTGCTATTAACTTATCTTCTGTAGGAACTTCTCTCAAATAATGGCATCACCCTCTGAACTACTATTATACATGCTTAAGTTCTTCAAAGGAAACTTCCAATTGTAATGAAGGATATTAGACTGTCGTGATTGACCTCCTAAAGTTTACTCCACAACAAGATAATTAACTGTTAACTCGTCTGTCGCAAATACATGTAATAAAAATAATACTCTTGTCTCATCTCCCTTATCAAGCTTTAAATTGTTTATCGTTGTTGACCCGTGGATGGCCAGCGTGGATGGGCCTACTTACCTGTCTTCAGAGGTCCGCATCGCTTCCACAGCAAAATCACCTCCAGATGACATGCCCCAACAGAAGAGCACCCAAAGGGGTAGAAGGAAGGTGGAGAAGGGGAACGCACAGGCTCGACTACAGACACCCCCCAATAACTAAGAGAACTGTCGCCAACGAAATAATGCCACAACAGTAGCTTAAAAATTTAAACGAAAAATTTAATTGTTAAAAGTTAAAGAACACCTCCACCAGAAAACAGAACATGCATCAACCAGCATAATTTACAAAGAAGGCAAGAGACCACTTAACATGCTTGCTTGCAAAGCAAACAAAAGAAAAGAATTAAATTAAAATTAAAATGTTAAAGCCCAAAGATTAAAAAAGGAAAATACAGGCATAATTAAATGAGAACGGGCTTGATAATTTACAAGGGAATGCAATACCGATCCGACATGCAGAGATCCAGGCCACGTCATAAAACGAAAAATTTAAAATTAAATAAATAAAATAAAATATGATCAATTAAGAAATTCCCGATATTCGTTACTAAGAAAAACACAAGAACATTCACCAAAAATATAAGGTTAAACCAATAAGGTTAATAAAAAAATATTAAGCTAAAACCACAACACGTTTGAGTTTACCGCTTGACGCCAAGAGACAGCCCTCAAGACCAGAATGCATTTCGGCAAAACAAAAACCAACATGGCCACTAAAAACAGGAGACCGCATGTCCGATCGAATTACGGCAAACAATTTAGCAAAATTAAATTAATTTTAAAATCACCGGAGAGAAATAAAATGAGGAAAACAATTACACTTTAACACTATTAACATGAGGGTGGTGCATCGGATCTTACATCATATTAATAATATGCCAATCCCAAGATTGCCAAAAGAAAATAAATAATAATTTAAAACGCAAAATAAACTAGAAATGTGTCTCCAGAAGGTACGAAGAAAAAAATAACAAAATTAATATATATCTGGTAACATTATTAAAACATAAAAAAATTAGGCCTACCAGGCGAAACAAAACACATGATCAAACATTTATACAAGGCCAATATTGGAGCTCCCATAATAAAATATATATAAATATAATAACGTACCTTAAAACTTCACAGTGGAAACACAATAATAATAAATTAATCAACACACAATTTAAATAAAATATTATACGGCACTAAATTGCCTGAAAATGGGCCACCCAGCCATGCGTCGTTTAGATGACAAGCACTCCTGTTTGTATTTAGATGCGATTTGCATGTCATACTTCCTCTTTACGGCGAAACAATGAAAATTAAAGCCTTACGAGCACAGGCATTTTGTTAGTTGAATAGGTATTCATATTTTGTAAAAGCTAAGGGCCAATGCCCCCAGCCCACGAAGAGATACCTTATCACCCCAGCTGGCTAGTTGCTTCTTGATGACAGACAATGAAGACCACAAGATGGCGGAGAATCACACGTCAGATACCGAACTGCATTCATGTAATTTGTTATTGTCCAATCAGGCTTCACACATCAAGCAACAATGTGATTATTAAGTAATTAATTTGGCGGTATCATGTATACACAGTCCTTTGTTTCATGACGTAGAATAATAATAATAGCCTTCAAATATGACACGATTAGGACGAGTTTATAAGGCACCACCAACACACTCTAGTGGTGAAGAAGGAACCACGGCTAGCAGCGCCGAAGTCCGACAGCAGCTGCCATCTCGTGTTCAAAATCGGAATCAAGTCACCAGGCGGTCGTTTCAAAGTGTCAAGGAACACCAGTATACAGGGAAAATGGATTTTAAAAACGGTGGAACGGGCAATGCACGTAACAGTCTCCCTCCCTTAAGCGTGAACACCGTTCACGAATATGCCTAGGCATAGGCAGTACTCCAACGCCAGTCGATTCACCAAGCATGTTTCCAGAAGATAATGTTCACCAGTTAACTCCAATTGATGGACGAAACCGCATAGTTTTGGTTAGGAAGAGTGCAGGGTCAGATTATCAGTGAAGGGATAATTGATCACCTCGCAAACCACTTAGTTAACCGCTTCACTGTGTCCATAAGTCTTCAGAAACGCAGAACACCAGCACCAGCAGTGCTTTCATAGTCCGAGACACGTTAGGTAAAGTTTCAAAACATCCAATGTAGTAAGCTTTAAACGAAGTAGGTGGAAGCAATGTGCAAGATATTATGCGACGCGTGGCCAGCCATTTACAAAACAGAAGTTAGTCTAATTTCAAAAAGGTTTACAGAAATTACTAATTCTTACTACATTTTATAAAAGAGAAACAAAGTTGAATTCAAATGAAGAAAATATTTCTGACCATGCCCTAGATCCGTGCTTACAATAGTTAATTAAATAACAAGATTTACCTTTTTACAGACTAGAAGTACCTTTCAAGATTACTTGAGTTAAATGACCATACATTTAGAAGGAACTACGGTAGAGGAATGACCACTCAAATTCCCAAGGGAACAGGAATACAAGTTACCATGAGTTAGGTCTCCCATCGAGTCCAACTTACATGCTAGCATCTTTTATGAAAACATCAAAATTAGTTTCTATTTTACAATTTACCATTAAATGGGAATTACCCAAGAGTTACAGTTTGTATCCCAGCCGAGATTTCATATCCAGTTCAAAATTCCAGAAGGAACAGAAGCCTGAAGGCTTCAATGAAGGTTAGGGATACTCTACATTATACAAAATCAGTTTACAAAATTTATGGTAGCATTTCCTCATTAGAAACCTCTCCACCTCGTTTAATGTGCGACAGATGCACTCTGGAAATTTTGTTGGCCTTAGGGTTTCTAATAAGAAGAGTAACGGGAGTCAGGAATGCCTCTACATAACAGGGGTCCTTGAAACGAGGGGTCAACTTGCTTGAATCTAGATTACTGACGCCCTTGGGCTCGAAATTGCGAACGTACACAACATCACCAATTTCCAAATCAGTTGGCTTGCGACAGGCATTGTGTCGCCTGGCAAGTTGGTCATGTGATACCTTAATATTCTCTCTAGCCTTGTCGAATTTCGCCCTCATATCCTCGGCCGTGAAACTGTCTGGAAGGAGATCGTGCAAGTTCCACAGATTAGACAACGGAGAATTAGCCATAATCGAAAACATTAACGAAAAAGGGGTGGCTTGCGTGCTCTCATGCACGGCGGTGTTGAAAGCAAAATTGAGCCAATGCAAATTAGAATCCCACTTGGAATGGTCATCGTGGTGGAAAGCAATCAGAGCAGAACGGAGATTACGATTGACTCGCTCAGCGAGAGACGGGTTAGAAAAATAGAGAGTGGTGGTTACATGAGAAATAGCATAATCAAACAAGAATTGACGGAACTGATGAGATACAAAGCACTTGGCATTATCTGACACCAGGTACTGACATGGCCCAAAAGATGAAAAGATGGAATTAAGACACTTTATGACGGAACTGGTCGTAGCCTGTCTGGTGGGGAAAATCCAACTAAACCGGGTGAAACCGTCAGTGCAAACAAGCGCAAATTGGTTTCCCCGACCAGAGCGAGGGAACGGACCAACATGGTCGATAAAAAGCCTCTCCATGGGTCTAGATGCCGGTTCAGATGTCAACAGGCCAACCTTAGTAGAAACCGGAGGTTTGCTAATACTACATGAAGCACAATTTCTAATGAGCCTTCTGATGTCACCATCCATACTTTGCCAAATGAAGAACTGTCTGATCTTAGCTCGGGTCTTGGATGCTCCTAGGTGGCCACCAATATGAGATTCGTGATAGTAACGAAAGATTTCCGGAATGAGGACCGACGGTAGCACAATTTTAGGAAGACGGTCATGACGAGAAGAACAACACAATACACCATCCTTTAGAGAGTAGGGCTTGATTACTTCACCAGAATTGATTCGGTCAATTAGGCTAGATAAGGAGGGATCTTATTTCTGGAATCGTCTCACATCTTCAAAAAGCACAGGGGAATTGCTGAGAACGACATTGACATAATTTACAGGAGATACAAGGTTTACGGGTTCACATCCTTGAATATCCTCTTCGGCTGTTTCCTCATACATGCGGCTTAATGAATCAGCTACCGCATTTTCGGACCCACGAATATGGTGGACGGTGAACTGGAACGACATGATCCTAGTTGCCCATCTGGCAATCCTATCAGTTTTACGGGGTTTCCCTAACACCCAGCTCAAGGCTTGGTTATCGGTCTCAAGGAGAAACTTAGTGTGCTCAAGATACATTCGGAATTTTTCCAGAGCGAACAACACAGCTAAACCCTCAAGTTCGTATATGGAATACTTCCTCTCTGCGTCCGTTAAGGTACGAGAAGCGTATGCAATGGGTTGCCTACCCAGATCAGACTCTTGCAGTAGGACACAACCAACACCACGACCAGACGCATCAGTCTGCACAATGAACTGCTTCCCAAAATCCGGAATGGCTAACACAGGGGCGTTAGAGAGAGCAAGCTTAAGATCTTCGAAGGCTGCCTGCTGAGAGGGACCCCACTCAAACTTCACAGCCTTTTTGCGTAATTGATTTAGAGGAGCAGCACGGTCGGCAAAATTACTGATGAACTTACGGAAGAAGTTCACCATACCAATATAACGAGCAACACCCTTGGCGTTCTTGGGTGGTTTAAAATCTCTGAAGGCCTGAGTACGAGATTGGTCCACGGAGATACCAGACGCGGAAACAATATGACCCAAGAAGGAAATTTTGGGCTTGGCAAAGGAAACCTTGGACAATTTGACGGTAAGGCCAGCGTCACGCAATCGATCAAGTACAACATTCAGATGATCAACGTGTTCCTCGAAGGACTCAGAATAGATCACCACATCGTCAAGGTAGTGGTGCACAAACTTGAATTTAATTTCTGAAAACACCTTGTCCGGAAGTCTGCTCAACACGGCGGCTCCGGTGGATAGGCCAAACGGGACCCGGGCATACTCAAACAGGTTCCAGTCAGTGGAAAAAGCAGTAACATGCCTGGATTCCGGAGAGAGGGGAATTTGGAAGTAGGAAGAATTTAAATCGAGGATCGTGAACACCTTCGCGTTGCGAAACCAACTAAAGCATGTATGAAGATCCGGCAAAGGAATTTATTGTAAAACCACCTTTTGATTAAGAGCCCTATAGTCGACCACCGGCCGAAAACCACCGTTAGGTTTTGGCACAAGGAATACAGGGGATGAGTAGGCAGAGATAGAAGGTTGGATTACACCTTCTTCCAACATCTTGTCGATGATCTTACGAAGTTCAGCCATCTTGGGCGGGGCAAGTCGATACGGGCTGGAACGCACCGGCACAGAATGGGTTAGCTCAATCTTGTACTCCATCAAATGGGTTACACCCAACTTGTCCGTAAATACATCGCTATACTCCTGACATAACCTCTTAATGGCATCCTTTTGAAGACTCGTTAAATTTTCTAGAACGAGATCCTCAATAGTCACAGGTTCACTAACAGAATTGACAGCAGGAGAAGATAAAACCGGGTTAAATGATAATTTACTCTGCGGATTAAACTTAAACCATAAGTTGCGAGCACCAAAATCAAGAAGCATACCAACGTGTGACATGAAATTAGCTCCAATGAGCACAGAACAAGAAAGATTTCTGGCAATAAAAAATTTAAACTTCCAAGAAAAAATTTAGAATATGGATTTTGACTGTCATAGTACCCAAAATATTTAAGTTTGAACAATTTGCCGAAATAAAAATTTCATTGTTAGGCTCTAACTCAGGAAATTTGCGAACACTCTTCATAGATAAAAACCAGTCCTCGCTTATAAAGGATGCGACACTACCAGAATCAAGCAATGCAGAAACGGGCTCGTCATTAACACAAATTTCAATAAACGGGGATATTCCTTTAGCCACAGGAGAAATTCCAAAATCATTACTCACTCTTAAACGATTACAAGTAGATGACGAGGACACCTGCACCACAGGTTTCACATTATGTTTAGAATTAGGCTGACTTGCCACGACATTGCTCACCGACAGGTTAGGTAGGTCAGCGACATAAGCAGAATTAGCACGTGAAGATTTAGTTTTCAACGAGTTATCAAGATTTTCATTAGTAGGGCGACCAGAAACTTCACACGGTTTTCCCAAACTCTCATGCACAGAAATATCCTTAGAAGTAACATCCGAATTGATCTCCACAACATTTCGTCATTGGCGATACACAACCTGGTTACTCGGACACACCTTCTTGACACGTCCCACTCCACCGCACGTATGGCACTTAATATTGGGTCTTGGATGAAACATAACCTTAGGAGGGGGACGAGACATCAAGGAAGGAGGGGGAGGAGACATCAAGGAAGGAGGAGGAACATTAGCTACACGAAGGGAATCTGCATGTTTCACAGCCATAGCCTCTATAATGACCTGTTTTAGCTCGACAAATGACGAAGGCCTGGTACACATAGTCATGTATGACCTATATTGAGGCGAAACCCCATTTACAATCGATGACACCAACTGTCGTTCAGTTAAAGGGGATGCAAATACCTGGGCATACACCTTGATGTCACTGACATAGTCGCTAAGTGACTCGTCCAACCTTTGGACACGATATAAAAACTTTTGCTCAAGAGTACTAAGGGCACTCGCAGGGACAAAAAACCACAACACTTCCCTAATGAACATGGCTAAGGACATGCGGAGGTGGATAGCTTCAATTAGCTTATCGCGCAGCATACCGGATGCAACAGGATACAACAGTTGGAAAATCTGAATTTCCGACATCCCAAAAATCGAGGCATGGTTACCCAATTCGACCACTTGCCTTAAAAATAGGACTACCTGGGTAACGTCATCTAGGTTGAAACTCTTCAACTTAGTTAAGAAACTAGAAATAGGGTGAGGAATCGACCCATAATTAACTGTAGGCGAGAACGTAGCATTTGGAAAAGAGACATTGTTACCAGGGTAGCCCGCTCGCACACCCACTACAGGAGACAAAACATTTACATTGCTAGAGAAAGAACTGGGATGCAATGGGTCGGCAGGACCCAGGAAATCATTAGGTGACCTAACATGAGAAGAATGACCGTATGCAGGGTTAAGAGGTCTGGGCGAGCCGGAACCAGACAATAGAGGGGCAGGCAAACCACTACTAGTAATCGATCCCAAAACCTCAGACCTAGTAAACAGAGGTGATTCACGTTCAACCCCAGAAGAACTCTCCAAATTCACAAGGTTATCTCGTAAGTCAATTAAATCGAAAACACTATTATTGTCGGCCATTTTAAAAAACACAGAATGCAGACAGACAATACAGAAGGAAACAAATTTTAGGAATTACGAGGACAGTTTACACTTTCACAACACTACCATAACTACCAATTACCAACACCATAGATTAGGTTGACACTCGAACACAGCCACCATATTATACAAGATCATGCACAATGCTGCCCAGAACTGCATACGTCACCGCTTGCTTGGCTAGAGAAGAGGAAGCTAAATTACAAAAATTGGCACAAAACACATGGCGAACAGCTACAGACAGGGCTCCAGGATGTCTTCACTCGTAGCATGTAGGCTATCAGAATATTAACAAATCCACTTTCCCATGCCAAGAACACATGCCAGCCACTTACCGTGCATCTTTTTCAGTGGGAATGTTGCATCTCAAACAGGATAAAATACAGCAGCAAACACCTCGCTCAAAACCGGTCACTGTTATCTCACCACATGGATATTCAGAGGCAAACATGAAATTAAACAAACGACAACGATTAGCTTTACATAACATCAAGTGCACTGACATGACACATCCCACCAACAACCGCTCCATCAGCATCAGAAGGGCCCATAAAACGAGCCTGCGGGTATTGAGGAGGAGATAGTTACGGAAGCGAACTCGAGCTCGGTCTGCTACCAAAATGAGACGTGGATGGCCAGCGTGGATGGGCCTACTTACCTGTCTTCAGAGGTCCGCATCGCTTCCACAGCAAAATCACCTCCAGATGACATGCCCCAACAGAAGAGCACCCAAAGGGGTAGAAGGAAGGTGGAGAAGGGGAACGCACAGGCTCGACTACTGACACCCCCCAATAACTAAGAGAACTGTCGCCGACGAAATAATGCCACAATAGTTCCTTAAAAATTTAAAAGAAAAATTTAATTGTTAAAATTTAAAGAACACCTCCACCAGAAAACAGAACATGCAACAACCAGCATAATTTACAAAGAACGCAAGAGACCACTTAACATGCTTGCTTGCAAAGCAAACAAAAGAAAAGAATTAAATTAAAATTAAAATGTTAAAGCCCAAAAATTAAAAAAGGAAAATACAGGCATAATTAAATGAGAACGGGCTTGATAATTTACAAGGGAATGCAATACCGATCCGACATGCAGAGATCCAGGCCACGTCATAAAACGAAAAATTTAAAATTAAATAAATAAAATAAAATATGATCAATTAAGAAATTCCCGATATTCGTTACTAAGGAAAACACAAGAACATTCACCAAAAATATAAGGTTAAACCAATAAGGTTAATAAAAAATATTAAGCTAACACCACAACACGTTTGAGTTTACCGCTTGACGCCAAGAGACTGCCCTCAAGACCAGAATGCATTTCGGCGAAACAAAAACAAACATGGCTACTAAAAACAGGAGACCGCATGTCCGATCGAATTACGGCAAACAATTTAGCAAAATTAAATTAATTTTAAAATCACCGGAGAGAAATAAAATGAGGAAAACAATTACACTTTAACACTATTAACATGAGGGTGGTGCATCGGATCTTACATCAGATTAATAATATGCCAATCCCAAGATTGCCAAAAGAAAATAAATAATAATTTAAAACGCAAAATAAACTAGAAATGTGTCTCCAGAAGGTACGAAGAAAAAAATAACAAAATTAATATATATCTGGTAACATTATTAAAACATAAAAAAAATTAGGTCTACCAGGCGAAACAAAACACAAGATCAAACATTTATACAAGGCCTATATTGGAGCTCCCATAATAAAATATATAAAAATTAATAACGTACCTTAAAACTTCACAGTGGAGACACAATAATAATAAATTAATCAACACACAATTTAAATAAAATATTATACGGCACTAAATTGCCTGGAAATGGGCCACCCAGCCATGCGTCGTTTAGATGACAAGCACTCCTGTTTGTATTTAGATGCGATTTGCATGTCATACTTCCTCTTCACGGCGATACAATGAAAATTAAAGCCATACGAGCACAGGCATTTTCTTAGTTGAATAGGTATTCATATTTTGTAAAAGCTAAGGGCCAATGTCCCCAGCCCACGAAGAGATACTCTATCACCCCAGCTGGCTAGTTGCTTCTTGATGACAGACAATGAAGACCACAAGATGGCGGAGAATCACACGTCAGATACCGAACTGCATTCATGTAAATTGATATTGTCCAATCTAGGCTTCACACATCAAGCAACAATGTGATTATTAAGTAATTAATTTGGCGGTATCATGTATACACAGTCCTTTGTTTCATGACGTAGAATAATAATAATAGCCTTCAAATATGACACGATTAGGACGAGTTTATAAGGCACCACCAACACACTCTAGTGGTGAAGAAGGAACCACGGCTAGCAGCGCCGAAGTCCGTCAGCAGATGCCATCTCGTGTTCAAAATCGGAATCAAGTCACCAGGCGGTCGTTTCAAAATGTCAAGGAACACCAGTATACAGGGAAGATGGATTTTAAAAACGTTGGAACGGGCAATGCACGTAACAGTTGTAATATCATGTCCACATAATGACGTGATATTACACAAATAGTGTAAAATAACACACATGATATTTATAGTGTCAAATAGAATCCAATCTTGACCGGGATAATCTAGCTTTGAATTCCTAGCCAAAGATTTGAATAATCTTCTATCAAAAGGTATTTCCTCTAACATATTAAATGAACAAAGCTCTCAGCTTTACAAATAATAGAAAGGTTTGTCAATGTCGTAATGGTTTTCCACTCTACACAAAGAATGTTTATAGGGATTAAGACTTCGGTCTTATCAAATGACTAGTATTTCTTAGATCGTCGACAGTTTATGTACAATAATGATATGACAATATCATTCGATGTTTCTTCTGTTCTTGAAGTTTGATGTCGTTACATTAAAGTGCTCAAATTAAATTTAATAATAATTTAATTTGAAGCTATGACACAATGTCTGAATACTTGGTTTAAATAAAATTATTAAAATTCGAGAATCGAAACGACTAGTCATCTATGAGGCAATATGATTCCTCAAACAAAATTTTTAATGTCAGTTCCACAACTGATCCGTAGAATAACATTGAAAAATGGATGAAAGACAATCATCTCCTAAATAATCTTCAAGCATAAAAATCTAGCTCACTTCTGAAGTGTAAAATGCATGGAAACACTGAAATACATGAAATGTGAAAATATGGAAATATGGAGTAAGATCGTTGGCTCAGGATGTCACTAATCAAGTTCTATACTAAAAATAAGAGATACTGCTACCTTATTTGGACGAAAACTTGAAGATCTATGTAAGTATTCCCACAATACTTTAGATATTTCCTCAGTTCAAGATACTGAGATGGATCTGCATTCGAACCTCGGATCTGCGACCTCAGAGATAGGAAACGTACCTCTCTGGAATTCACCAACATTCGCCTGGGCTCGAACGTCATCCTTCTGGGAAATTCTTCTGTGTTGCTGGGCTACCCCTACCATCTTGACAAATCGCTTCTGTAGAGTCTTCATTCTCCGTCGTAAATATGTATCAGCCTCATCATTGGAATAAAATTTATAGAAATATTCATATAATTGGTGAATGAAGTATTTCCATTGCTAATTGATGTTACATTAATGTTCGTAGACTGACGGAAATGTACAAGATGGACCGTACACTACGTCTGCATTCAGGAATACGTTGTCTAACGAAGTTCCATCGTTGTATCTTAACACCTGTTATCGAATATGTCTCAGGCGCATGACTATTTAGTTCATCATATCAACAATGTTAATTATGTTGAATGAAAACACTTGAAGAATAATGATAGTCATTCTGTTAATGTTTATGTGTTGCGCCAATGTTAAAAGTTCTTCGCTACTGTTCACTTGAACTGCGCTCGCCAACGTCACGTTGCAATCTAAAATGATATTTAGCTTTATTTCCAACACATTTGAAAATCTGTCTTAACAGGCTTATATTGTCGAAACGGTAAGTTTTAGAACGCTGGAATTTCAACAAAATGTAGTATGCGACCTGTTCTTTATATATATTCGCTTAGTTAAATTCATATCTCAATTATATAAGAGATATAATTATTTTAATGTTCCTCACAACTTCACATAAAATGGAAGTGCGGCAATCTCCTACGTTCCACCTAGCTATCCTCGCGTCTCCACAAGTCGACAGTCGTCGCACTCGGACAAAGCCTTGGGATCTCTGTTAACCCAGTAAAAACACTTCCTCACTCTTCAAAGACTGCTGGAATAAGAACATCGATCCTTGGATCTCCCCCTCCAAGTCGAAATTTTGGCGGCCATATCAATCTCCCACCATAATTTTAGCGCGTAGATTACTAATGCTTATTACTGCATAGATTAAACGATCTGCGGTTTTTAAAGTATCAGACATAATTTCTTTTAATATTCTCTTCATTACCAAATAAGAAAATCTTCTTCTAAGGGCCTAAATACATAATTTCACCAAATTATGTAGTTGAAGTTGATCCCGTCTTCAATAAGACCTCTTCTCATTGGCTCTGGACTGGGATCCAATAGCATAATTAATAACAATATTTAAAATATTAATTTCCATACTCGCTGTTGCTATTTCAATTTTAGCCTTCTAGAAGCGTCTATTGTGCAATATATCACGTGCTCGGGCTCTCCCACGGCCTCGAGCTTGTAAAACTAAACTCCTGTGACACACTTCCAGAATTTATATTTGCTGGTTAAATTTTATCATGGGGACGGAAAATACTCTCATTTTGTCCCAAAATAATTCAATTTCCGGGGGCATTCCTCCGTCGTCTCAAGTTTAAAACAGTTGCAAATTGTTTTTATTCATTCTAATTCAAGACTTTTGATATGTCACTTGAACTCGAATATTGAATTATCTTAGCCTATTTTCTTGTGATACTTTTTTAAATTCTTAGCGTTGAATTTTCCTAGAATAACGTTATTTTCATCATCAAACAACTCATAACAGTTATTCCCATAAGCATTAGTTATGCGGAACGCTCTTTCTTCTAGGTTTTATTGCAGTTATCTTCATCTGACCCGTTCCTCTTCCTCTATCTTTCTCTTCTTCAACGTCTTCTTCTTTTCTTGGTTCTTCAACGTCTTATTCTTCTTCTTTTCTCGGTTTTTCAACGTCTTCTCCTTTTCTTGGTTTGTGCTGCAGTATATTATTCTCTTCTCTCTTCTACTGCTTTTTTTCATCGTAAATGGTCCCTCCATATTGTCTATGAGAACCATTTCCATTACCTTCTCCTTTACTGATGCTTGGTTTGGAATCGATACACAAATCCTTTTTATCATCATTCCCCTTTTCCTTATCTCTTAAATCATTTAGATATTATTTTCCTTCCTTACGACGTTCATCATACTTCTCCTTCGTCATAACTTCATCTTGGGAGTTTCTATTACGATTGTCATTTTGGTTATTCCTGCTGTTATTCCTGTTATAATAACCATTATTATTGTATCTGTAGTTATTATTATTGTGATAATAACCACTTCTACGGTTGCCATTGCTATTATCGTTACTACGTCCTTGCTGTTGCTGATATGGACGGCCTCCACGGAATCTCCTGAATCTGGGTTCTGGTCTACGATCACGGAAATAATTATTCCTTGCAGGACCAATATTTCCATTTTCTGGTTCTTTCGGATTGTCTGTCTGTTGTGTTTGGTCAAGATATACTGTATTAATGTATTTGTATTGTTGCATTTGCTTCTTCGCAACAACGTTTGGCATCGGGCTCGTGTAATCGAGTTTTCTGAGCAATTCGTCCATACTCGCTAGATCGTTGATTCCTGACGAGATAATTAGACGTCTGACTTCAACAGGGAGCATCCTGGCTATCGCGTCTATCAACTGAGCTGTCGATAACGGGGGTTGAAGAAATCTGAGTCTGGCTAACTGACTCGTGAAGAAGTCTGCGTAGTGAGTGGGAAAAGTTCCTGAATACCTTCGTGAGTATACTTCTGCGCGTAGGGAATGTTGAGCTTCAATAGACCAGAAACGCTTTATCAGTGCTTCTTCGAATTCATCGAAGTTCATTAAGGCATATCTAAAGGCGAGAAACCATTCAAGGAGCCCATCTGACAGATAGCGCTCTACGATCTTCATTTCTCTCTCTCTTGGAATATGCGCTTCGATAAAGTAATCTTTGAGATTTCTGATGTACTCTATCGGTGTGAAACTATCTAGGTTGCTGAACTTACGCGGTTTGTCTTCAAAGTTCCTTGTGACCGTCACGTTTCTCGGATATGAATCCTGAAGGTTTGGTCGAAAATCTCTATTGTAACTTTCGGGCTCTTTACTCCTCTCCTCTAAACCTTCCGTAAACCTGAATAATCTTTCTTCCGGCCTGATTTCCCTTTCTTCCACTTCTAGGCTACTTCTTCTAGTCTGATTCCTCGAATCTTCGAAATCTATCTTCTCCCTTTCCTTTTCTTTCATCTCAGTGATAATCTTCTTAAGCTGTTGGCCTACTTCAGTCTTTAAATCTTCCTTGTACGTCTCAAGCTTGGCAACATCACCTAGATTAAGATTTTGTAATTTCTTGGATACGTATTCTTCTAGTTCATTAGTTTTCTCCTCGCTCATGGTATGAACGTTAGTGACAACCTTGTTTAATCGTTCCTCTATCGTTTTAGTCTTACTCTCTAACGATCCTATCAAAGCTTGCACATCCTGACTAGATTGAGTTCTATCGTCTACTTGCTTTTCTGTGAGCGTATCAATCATTTTACCTAAATCCTTTCTTACTTCAATAACCTCTCGATTAATTTCTACTTGAGTACTGGCTAATTTCTTTCCTATGTTACCTTGGATTTGCTTAACATGTTCCCCACTGGATTTGTTCCACTCGTCTTTCCAGACAACTGCATTAGCTTTTAACATTTCAGCTATGTCCTCCTCAATATCTGCCTTAAGAATTTTATGGTGATCAATAACCTGCGTTCGTAAAGTTTCTACATTACCTTTTAATTCAGCCAGAGAAGCTGTGGTTTTTAACGCATCGTTAACAAAACGTGTCGTTAAAGCAGTTATATTCTGTGTACACAATTACTTAGAAGCCTCTACCTGTTGTCTAATTTTATTAATGTCCACCTGGACTTTTGCTACACCCACAAATACCGTATTAACTTCTGTTTGTATTTTACGTATGTCACACGGTACATCAATAACATCTGACTGCATATTGTTTATGTCAACCTGAACATTAGTGACATCGGTTTGGACTGAATCTACCTTAGATTGGACTGTATCGACTTTACTATGGACTGTGGATACATCTATTTGGACTGTATCTACTTTACTTTGGACATGGGATACATCTGACCTAACATTACTAACCTCGGACTGTACTATGTCTACTTTGGAGTGGACTGTAACGACCTCTGTTCGTACACCACTTACATCATCCTGTATCTGCTTTGAGCTGGCCTGCAAACGCGTGACATTTGCAACCATTTTAGAGGCACTGGTTTGTAAACCCTCTAATGAACCCTGAACTTCTTGAATTTCAGTTTTGAAACTCTCTTCGGCACTTTCTGCAACTTTATCTGTAATAGAATCAACAACTTTAACAATCACTATGTCAAGGTCGTCCTTCCGTTCACGCTTCAGTTGTTCTAGGTCCTGCTTCGCTTCCTGAAATTTACCTTCAACCACATTCTAATTTGCCTTCATTTCACTTTGGACATCCTTTAAATTCTGCTGCATACCTTCTTGCAGCTTCACATTTATCTCCTCCAACATTCTCTTCACATCCTTGGTTGCCATTGCAATAACCCTTTGTATAATGCTATAAAGACACAGTCGACAACAGAGCAAAATAACAACATCTGAGCAATGTCTTCCTCCATATATATTTTTGAGCACCCTAATGTCTAAAAGTAACTTAAAATTACCTTAGCCTTAACTTATAGTACACCTCATGTTAAATAAACTTACTCATAATGTTCGTTCTCCTGTGACTCACTTTAAATATACTACCACAAAGAAAATTCTACCGATACTACCATTAAAACAAGTTAGTTTTATTTTTAACATGACCTTAGCAATCGTCATGTACCGGTGAAATAAATTAAATATTCAGATCGTCGGTCGTTTCTCGAAACTCTCTACCCACTACACCTCTCTCAGGTTTCTAAGATCTGAACGTTATCTGGGTGTAACCTTCCTAATATCAATTTAAATTAAGCCTATATAATTACACTCACATCCATCCGAAAATGAATAAGACATCCCATAAGTCTGGTAATTATTTCTTTCACTAGAAATGTTCAAACCAAATTCCTTTAGAGGCACTAGGAAGCTAATTTCGTAGCCCCAAAGTTCATAGGGTGCCATTCCTACTGTACCCGAAAATCCGGAAAGGAGCCTGATGGAATATCCACTGCCCCAGCTGGATCACCTATTTCTAACAGCACCGGCAAATTACTACAATAGAAATCGCTCCCAACATGGCCTTTACGGATGTACATACAGCAGTTTTAAAAATATTGTGGATCAGCAACAAACTACACGGGCACTTACTTTTAGTTACCTTATCGGGAACTGGGAATTCAGCTTTGCCTACAATACATCCACAATACTCTAGTTCTTATATTTAAAATGAATCACACGCCAACAACAACAACAACAACAAATAACGAACTGAATAAAATTTATTAACAATGGTGTAAACTAACTCAGTATAAACAAAATAACAATAAACTAATTTAACTATCAAATTAAAATAAAAACACGCAATCATTCACACTCCTTTCTACTCCACATTTTACTACAATGCTGTGTAAAAATTATGAGCATAATAATCTTGGCTTGTTTTAGGCCTATACTTACGTAAAAAGAAAAACGTTTAAGGAAGGCTCTTACGTTCGGAGAACGCACGTGCACTTGCCTGTTTCATCAATGAAACACAAGCACCACGCTGCACTCGGAACTAAATACAATTTATACAAGGCGGTGAGTCTTCGCCTGTTCATATTATGTCACACCGCTCTCCAACTCTAACGGTGAATCATTCTAGCCAGCCCACACTGAGACTGCTTTTGAGTGCATTTAAAATACACGTAAAATTAACATTTAGATCTTACAAAAAATGCACATAACTATTATGTTTCTTAAACAATCATCCTGAAAATTTTATACACTCTTTCAATCGCACCCCGCAATTGTTCATGACCAATCTGGTTCAACAATTACTCTTAACAGTGTGCAATCATTCATACAAAACATCTGCTCATAAAACAGACGCTATTCCAAAACAATCGATTAATAAATCCTACTGAATTATTTAATTAATTAAATCATTTCCAATGAATTATTTACATGTAATATGTTCATAATAATATACATAATTTAGTGTTGCTAACACGATACATTCGAGATTCTGGCTTCTCGGTTACAATACAACTCTCAATTAATTATATACACTGGTTTTCCACATAACCATTCTCTAACATTCCGTAGTTTTGATATACTGCTTACACATCGTTTTATATAGGTTGCATTACATTGTCGGTCTAATACAATCGACTAATTAAGGTTAACTGTACGTAATTACATAACTTCGGGTTTAATAAAATATAATATTAGTATTACTGACATAAGTAGACAATCGATCTCTAGTTGTATTTCCGCTAAAATCCTCCTGTCAACACAGCTAAATCGTTGCTTCATATGAACTGGACTATTTGTATACAATGACTCTTATCATGATCCATGCCTTCTTATCAAAGAACAATAATACTTTGACTTCCCTTGAAATACGGAACTCCCTTCGCACGAGCATCCTTCATAGCTCTTCAAATACTCATATAACAGTATATATGGCATTAAAAATTATCATCCACTATGTTAAACAATAACCAGAAACGGGTTGTTATTAACATATCTTCTGTAGGAACTTCTCTCAAATAATGGCATGACCCTCAGTATCATTCCACATGACTACTGAACTACAATTATACATGCTTAAGTTCTTCAAACGAAACTTCCAACTGTAATGAACGATATTAGACTGTCGTGATTGACCTCCTAAAGTTTACTCCACAACAAGATAATTAACTGTTAACTCGTCTGTCGAAAATACATGTAATAAAAATAATACTCCTGTCTCATCTCACTGATCAAGCTTTAAATTGTTTATCGTTGTAATATCAGGTCCACATAATGACGTGATATTACACAAATAGTGTAAAATAACACACATGATATTTATAGTGTCAAATAGAATCCAATCTTGACCGGGATAAACTACCTTTGAATTCCTAGCCAAAGATTTGAATAATCTTCTATCAAAAGGTATTTCCTCTAACATATTAAATGAACAAAGCTCTCAGCTTTACAAATAATAAAAAGGTTTTATCAATGCTGTAAAGTTTTTCCACTCTACACAAAGAATGTTTATATGGATTAAGACTTCGGTCTTATCAAACGACTAGTATTTCTTAGATCGTCGACAGTACAATAATGATATAACAATATCATTCGATGTTTCTTCTGTTCTTGAAGTTTGATGTCGTTACATTCAAGTGCTCAAATTAAATTGAATAAGAATTTAATTTGAAGCTATGACACAATGTCAGAATACTTGGTTTAAATAAAATTATTAAAATTCGAGAATCGAAACGACTAGTCTTCTATGAGGCAGTATGATTCCTCAAACAAAATTTTTAATGTCAGTTCCACAACTGCTCGGTAGAATAACATTGAAAAATAGATGAAAGACAATCATCTCCTAAATAATCTTCAAGCATAAAAATCTAGCACACATCTGAAGTGTAAAATACATGAAAACACTAAAATACATGAAATGTGAAAATATGGAACTATGGAGTAAGATCGTTGGCTCAGGATGTCACTAATCAAGCTCTATAATAAAAATAAGAGATACTGCTACCTTATTTGGACGAAAACTTGAAGATCTATGTAAGTATTCCCACAATACTTTAGATGTTTCCTCAGTTCAAGATACTGAGATGGATCTGCATTCGAACCTCGGATCTGCGACCTCAGAGATAGTTTCATCATATTGTGTAATTGAAGTTGATCCCGTCTTCAATAAGACCTCTTCTCATTGGCTTCTGGGCTGGGATCCAATAGCATAATTTATACCAATATTTATAATATTAATTTCCATACTCGCTGTTGCTATGCCTATTTTAGCCTTCTAGAAGCGTCTATTGTGCAATATATCACATGATCGGGCTCTCCCACGGCCTCTAGCTTGTAACACTACCCTCCTGTGTCACACTTCCAGAATCTATATTTGCTGGTTAAATTTTATCATGGGGACGGAAAATACTCTCATTTTGTCCCAAAATAATTCAATTTCCGGGGGCAGTACCTACTGTAAAGCCACAGCCGCCTCCTTCCCTCTTCCTCGCCTATCCATCCCAATCTTCCATCCCTTCCCATCCCTCATGAGGCCCCTGTTCGCTTTGCAGGTGTGGCCGCCTGGGCTGGTTATGTGAATAACAGCCCATGTTCGTTCTCATAAACGGGAGAAAGCATCAGGCAGAATGCCTGGACAAAATAACTACTGTGAAAGGAGCTACTAGACTGAATATTTTAGGCTAGGTGAGTGCGGCCTGGTTATTTATCCTCAACATTAAGTTCAATTTTAACACTGAACATTTAAGCATTAATCTAATATAAACTTTATTTGTTGTTTGAAACAGGTGATAAATACTATACATTACTGGAAACCCTTTGGGTTTAAAAATTAGTAGGTTGGCACAACTTGGAGCTATTTACAAGAGTTCGTTTGAAAGACACACTATTTTTGGAAATAATTGCACTTGCAAGCAATATTAAAAACATTTAAAACATAGAAGATATGTGATTAAATAGAAAATAAAAGAATGTAACTTATCTTCCGTTGCTATTTATGTTGACCAGAGAGGTTTCAGTGCTGCAGGTCGGCCGTGGCCAGAGCTTGATGGTTTGGCAGCTGTAGTTTGTAGTTTAAGAACACTATACTTTGTGATTGCGATGTCCAGCATCTCGAAATAAAGTATCTGCTTAAAGAAAGTTTCTTCTTTAGAACCAAAGTACATTTTTTAGCATATCACTGAAGAGCGAACGTAATAAGCAAGCTTTCATCTTGCGTAACGGTGAGAACTGTGATCTGAGCCTTGCAAAAGCTCATCTAGTTGTGACATTGATGCGTAGTAATCTCCAGCGTATCGGTGTGACGTGCTGATTACACCGTCTTACTGTAGAAGCGTACCGTCAGGTATTTGCCCCATGGAACGAAGCTTTGGAAGAATCCATGAAGTGATGCGGTAATGCGGTAATGCCGTACAGGATCTTGAAGAGGAGAACCGCTGCTTAAATATGGCGTAGAACCATCGAGAAATCCCACTGGCTGGCGGCGTCTGATTGGCCGAAGCGGAGATGTGACGACAGTCCTTCACGTAGCGGCTAGCGAGAAGCAGCACCTCGCAGTAGTGAACTTGTGGCTCGGAGAGTCAACATCTATGAACAGGCTGAGGTATGTGTCTTAGAAATTTTGTTTGTTACGAGTAATCACTCGAGAATTACATTATATATTATAAACATAAATGTGATTAAATACATTAATAGTTCGGTGGTCTCAAAGCATTTGACCGACAAATGCGGCATAAAAAAAACACACTATAAACATCACGAAAGTGATCATGCTGCGAGACCGCCGAAAGAAAACAATCAAAGAATCAGTTGGAAAAAACATGAACAACAATGAAAGAGGATGACACTAAGCCTCAACAGGCAAAATAGCAACCATAGAAATTGGTCTAGTATAGACTCCTTTACTAGTGAGAACATCTACAACTCTCACATGCCTATCACGACCCAGAAGGCAGTGAGTTACCCTACCAATATTCCATACGAGAGGGGGACTTGGAACTCGCAAAAGAACCATATCTCCCACTCGCACATCAGGCTGGGAAAGCCGCCACCTCTCTCTTCTGTTAAGTGAGCTGAGATACTCCAGCTTCCAACGGCGCCAAAAAGAGCTTCGCAAAGATTCTAACTTTCTCCAGAAAATAGGTAACCCGAGATCACAGCGTCGACTCAGCAAAGGAGGCGTAGAAGCTAAAGAACAGCCTATTAAAAATGGCTAGGTGTTAACGGAAGAAGATCTTTAGGATCGTTAGACAAAGGCGTAAACGGCCTAGAATTTACGATACCCTCAACCTGAATAATGAGGGAATTTAATTCCTCATAGGAAAGGATGGCTGAACCAAGGGTTTTCTTCAGCTGTCTCTTCGTGAGCTTTATGCAAGATTCCCAACGGCCACCATGATGGGGGGCGTAAGGGGGAGTGAAATGCCATTTGAATCCCTTAGCATGAGAAAATTTAGAAAACTGTTCCTTAGCAGAAGGAGAGGTAAGTGCAGTTTTCCAAAGATCAAAGGTACTAACAAAAAATTTTGCGTTATCCGAGAAAACCTCAGAGGGAACACCCCTTCTAGCGGCAAATCTAGAAAAGGCTGCTATAAAATAAGGAGTAGAAGCACTTGTAACTAACTCAAGGTGAATGGCTCCTGTCACCATGCACACAAATAAAGAAATATAAAGTTTACCTAACAACTTTCGCTTCGATAAAGGGGAATTAATTTGATAGGCATAAGGACCAGCATAATCGATACCCGTAAGGGCGAAAGGCTTACTAGGTTCGGAACGAAAATATGGTAAGTTTCCCATAATTTGCGTGATTGGCTGGGGCTTGGACTTAACACAAGGTATACATTTCCGAATAACAGAAGAAACTTCATGAACACCGTTAATGAGCCAATATTGCTCACGAATTAAGTAAAGCAATGTGCGGGTGCCAGCGTGCAAATTCTGATAATGAAATTTCTTTACGATGAGAGTAGTAATAGGATGTAAAAGCAAGCAAGCTGATTTTTTCTCATCTGAGTAACTAGAATTTTCTAGCCTGCCCCCTACTCTTCTTATTAATCCATCTTGGTCCAAAAAAGGGGTGAGAGGTAACAGCCTACTAGACTTTGGCAGAGCTTTTTTGCTTAAAAGCGTCTGATACTCAAGAAAGAATACTTCTTGTTGCATAAGAAACAAGATTCTACGAGTAGCAAATTCCAATTCCATTTTAGTGAGAAAGGGTTGCGGTTTCACAGGCTGATCAAGAACAAGAAATTTCCATCGAAATAAATATGCTACCACACGAATTAATTTATTAAATGAAGAGTAGCGCTGAAAAAGACTAGTAGCAATAGAAGTTAGAAAAAGGGAAGCGGTAACAATGCGAGCATCAGGAACATCTTCTGCGAGCGGATTAGATGAACGAGGCCAACAAGAAAAATCCTGACTGAGCCACGCCGGACCATTCCAGTATAATTTAAGAGAAATTAATTTCTGGGGCAAGCAGCCACGTGAAATTATATCAGCGGGGTTTTCTTTCCCCGGAACATGATTCCATTGGTCAAAATGAGACAACTCTTGTATTTTAGAAACGCGATTAGCCACAAAAGTGGTCCAATGCGAAGAAGGTTTTGAAAGCCAAGCTAACACGATGGAGGAATCACTCCAAAACCATGTGCTCGAAAATTTCAAATTTAAACTGATTTTTAATTTACTGGCTAATTCCACAGCCATCACAGCAGAACATAATTCCAATCTAGGCAAAGATATGGATTTGAGTGGGGCTACCTTTGATTTTGCACAAATTAAATTGGAAAATCCGGGTAAAGTATTGGAAGGGCGGCCTACTAAGTAGGCGCAGCAACCGTATGCCATTTCAGAACTATCGGCAAATACGTGCAAATCGAAATACTGACATGAATGGTCCGAAATTAAAGTGCGGGGAATAGAAATTTGAGAAAGATCTAACAAACTCTTGCGGTATTTTAACCACTCATCCAAAAGGGGGGAGGGTACCTTTTCATCCCAACCAACTTTCAATAACCAAAGTTTTTGTAAGAAAATTTTTGCAGTGATAACCACCGGAGCAATGTACTGCAAGGGATCAAAAACTTTTGCTATTTCTGATAATAATTGCATTTTCGTTTGAGGGTGAAACTCAGATAAGTGTACCTGATATGAAAAGGTATCTGAAACAGGAGACCAAAAACACCTAAGGTTTTAATAGCAGATTCCTCCGAAGGAAGCGCAACACATTTGTCAACAGGAGTTACTTGTGAAAAGTTAGATAAAAATTCGGTTGAATTCGAGTTCCACTTATGAAGGGTAAACCCACCACCAGAAAGAAGAGAATTTAAATCTTCACAAACAAGAAGTGTGTCAGAGATACTAGGAAAAGAATACAGAGAATCATCTACATAGAATGCAGTTTTCAATACTTCAGAAGCAAGAGGATGAAAACGATGACCATCTTGTTCGGCCAACATATGAAGAGATCGTATTGCGAGAAAGGCAGACGGCTTAAGACCGTATGTCACTGTTCGTAAACGAAATATTTTTATAGGTTTTGCATTGTCATCTCGCCACAAAATTCTTTGCAAATCACGTTGTTCTGAATTTACTAGAATTTGCCTATACATTTGCTTAATGTCAGCAAGGACAGCAATGGGGAATAGACGAAAGTTAAGTAAAACTGAAGTAATATCTGTCTGAATAGCGGGTCCAGAATGCAGAGTGTCATTGAGAGAAACACCATTAGCATCTGGAGATGACCCATTAAAAAACACTCTTATCTGTTCTCGGGTGGAAGAATTTTTCCAAACCGGATGATGATTAAGATATACTATTTCTTTAGGAGGATTACTAATTTCTTCAGATTTTGGAACTACTTCCATGTGATTCACTGATTCGTATTCTTCCATGAAGGAAGTATACTGAGTTTTTAAGAGAGCATCTTTTTTAAAGCGATTTTCAATTGCGAATAAAGCTCTGAGAGCTCTGGAATGTGATTCTGTAATAATAGGGGGGTTAGAAATACGAGGAAGAGTAACCACGAATCTGCCTTCAGTAGTGCGAACAGTGGTTTCTACGTACATTGTTTCACAGATCTCATTATTACAAGAATGAGGTGAGGTGACTTGAATATCCTCAATGTCCCAGAACTTAATTAATTCTTGATTTAAATCAGCACCAACAAAATAACAATGAGATTTCTGTTGAACGGGGTTGCGGTATATTTGACCAGTGGCAATCCAACCAAAATCGGTTCTACGAAAGAAAACATCACGAGCAACTTTAACCTTTTCCGGATGTAAACATTGCCAAAAACTGCTGGCACTTAAAAGAATTTCTACAGCTGAAGCTCTGTTGAAATTTGGATCTGCAAGTTGCAAATGATGCGGAATATTCCAATTCTGGACTTGAAAAGAAGTAATGGGGGTGTCATTACCTATAGAATTGATAATTAAAAAATCTAAATTCAAATGAATGCCGAGATTATTGGAATCTTTTACATCCACTTTAGCATAACTCAGAGATTGCGATTTAGAACCATTAATTCCTGTAACTTCTATAGAAGTAGGGCATATTTGTAGACCTAACTTGCGAACTAGCGATTCACTGATAAAATTGTTAGTTGCAGCATTATCTAACAATCCTCTTACAGAAACCCATTTTCCGTGAACATTCTTCACTAGAATTTGGACAGTGGACAATAAAACTTGAGTTTTACTGAACGAAACAGAGCTTTGAGTAAAAGACTGAGCGTTATTCGGCAAAGTCTCAGAATTAGATTTAGCGGATGAACTATTGGTTGCTGATGACCGCGATCTTTCATGTCTATGCAGGAGAGTATGATGCTTTGCTTTACAGTGAAAACATAACCGTTCAGAATGACAATTGCTTATCATATGTGTCCCTGACAGACAATTAAAGCAGTGCTTGTGGGTGGTAATTAATTTGCGTCTTTCATCCACAGATAAAGATTTAAATTGAGCGCATTGGTACAAGTTATGTGGTTGTTGACACAAAACACAAGCTTGTACTTGATTGGGAGACCGAATATTGGTAGAAAAGGCATGTGACCTTAGTACTCTCTGAGTGGGGCTGATGACCTTACTATTAGAAGGAGGTTTAAAGGTGGAGCTACTCTTTTGGCTGGCTACAGCAGAAAGAATTTGGCATTTCGTCTTTAAGAATTTAATAATAGCTTCATAGGTACACAATGAATGTTGCGACAGATCTGCTTCCCAATCTTTTAATGTTTTAGTGTCTAATTTAGCAGAAATAAGATGAATCAAAAATAAATCCCAATGGTCAACTGGATGGTCCAAATTTGCAAGCGCACGAATATGAAGTTCTGCAGCATCGATCAGATTACGAAGCGAAGCAAGATTATCAGCTTGAACAATAGGTAAATTGAATAAACCCTGTATGTGACGTTGAGTTTTTAAACGAGTGTTCCCAAACCGATCTTTGAGAAGTGCCAAAGCTACTTCATAATTTTCATTTATCAACGTAAGCTCCTGGATGAATTTAAGTGCGTTGCCTTGCAAGGACAAACGCAAATAATGAAACTTCTGTATTGAAGGAAGAGAATCGTTTTCGTGAACCAATGAATTGAATAATTCAAAAAATGGCTCCCATGTTGTTTCATCTCCGGTAAATTTTGGTAATTCTATTTTCGGTAATATAACACGGGAAGGACAAGAAGAAGATTCTGAAGGAGTTTTCTCCTGCTTTTCCTGCAATGTTAAACTTCTTAAAAGTTGCTTTGCGTCTGCGAACCCTTTATAATATAAATTTTCAACCTCACAGCGGTCACTTTGCTGGTCGGGATATTGTGTCTCAATATTACTTTGGATCTCATCATATTTCTCAAAGGCCTGTTCATAACCTTTCAGTCTTTGAGAAATTATGTCACTGTTACGTTCTTTTTCCGTGAGCTCATATAGAAAAGTGCGAAAACGCGTGAGTTTGCCCTTGACCGAAGCCCTCGCATTAATGAGTTTTTCGTCAATTGGCATTGTGAAAGTTTGTTGTGAAGGTACTCACGACTTCCCTGTGAACTCGTACAACAGCCTGCCAGAAGAGAGAGAAAGCAGCCCTTCCAACGGTTAAATGCGGAACTTGTTTTTGTGTTTCCTTTTCCAGTGCCAAGCATGAACTCCGAGCTGAAACTTTCCAAAATAATTAGAAATCACAATTTCTGAGCAATTTATACACTTAATGTCCAGTATGAGAAATATTTTTTTAAATTAGTTCAAATATTAATTTCTGAGAAAGGTTCAATACACAGACTTGCTTCAACAAATGTTTACAAAAAGCATTCCCGGTTATCGGCACCATATGGTTATGTGAATAACAGCCCAAGTTCGTTCTCATAAACGGGAGAAAGCATCAGGCAGAATGCCTGGACAAAATAACTACTGTGAAAGGAGCCACTAGACTGAATATTTTGGGCTAGGGGAGTGCGGTTTGTTGTTTGAAACAGGTGATAAATACTATACATTACTGGAAACCCTTTGGGTTTAAAAATTAGTAGGTTGGCACAACTTGGTGCTATTTACAAGAGTTCGTTTGAAAGACACACTATTTTTGGAAATAATTGCACTTGCAAGCAATATTAAAAACATTTAAAACATAGAAGATAAGTGATTAAATAGAAAATAAAAGAATGTAACTTATCTTCCGTTGCTATTTATGTTGACTAGAGAGGTTTCAGTGCTGCAGGTCGGCCGTGGCCAGAGCTTGATGGTTTGGCAGCTGTAGTTTGTAGTTTAAGAACACTATACTTTGTGATTGCGATGTCCAGCATCTCGAAATAAAGTATCTGCTTGAAGAAAGTTTCTTCTTTAGAACCAAAGTACATTTTTTAGCATATCACTGAAGAGCGAAAGTAATAAACAAGCTTTCATCTTGCGTAACGGTGAGAACTGTGATCTGAGCCTTGCAAAAGCTCATCTAGTTGTGACATTGATGCGTAGTAATCTCCAGCGTATCGGTGTGACGTGCTGATTACACCGTCTTACTGTAGAAGCGTACCGTCAGGTATTTGCCCCATGGAACGAAGCTTTGGAAGAATCCATGAAGTGATGCGGTAATGCGGTAATGCCGTACAGGATCTTGAAGAGGAGAACCGCTGCTTAAATATGGCGTAGAACCATCGAGAAATCCCACTGGCTGGCGGCGTCTGATTGGCCGAAGCGGAGATGTGACGACAGTCCTTCACGTAGCGGTTAGCGAGAAGCAGCACCTCGCAGTAGTGAACTTGTGGCTCGGAGAGTCAACATCTATGAACAGGCTGAGGTATGTGTCTTAGAAATTTTGTTTGTTACGAGTAATCACTCGAGAATTACATTATATATTATAAACATAAATGTGATTAAATACATTAATAGTTCGGTGGTCACAAAGCATTTGACCGACAAGTGCGGCATGAAAAAAAACCACACTAAACATCACGAAAGTGATCATGGGCGAAGTGCTGATCACACCTCCCCAGTTGTATCCATCCTGACCAGATATTCCAGGCTCCAGGACACTGCCCATACAGGCAGTAGTGGTGAGTTCCCTCGCTGAGTCCATGGGAACCACCAACCTAGAGGGTAAATATACTAAATAAAAATAAAAAAGTCGCCTCCGTAGCGTAGCGGTCAGCATGGTTAGCTGCGGCCCCGGAGGTCCTGGGTTCGATTCCCGGCTCTACCACGAAATTTGAATAAGTGGTATGAGGACTGGAACGGGGTCTACTCAGCCTCGGGTGTTCCAAATAAGTAGAGGGGGTTCGATTCCCACCTCAGCCATCCTCGAAGTGGTTTTCCGTGGTTTCCCACTTCTTCTTCGGGCAAATGCCGGGATGGTACTGTACCGTTTCCTTTAATTTGGTCTGATTTACGGTACATTTTCCTATGTGAACCGCTGCCGCAAACGGCAGGTTTTGACCTAGTTTGGAGAGCGCGAATAGCCAGGTGATCATTCGGCTCAGCTGGTGTCTCATCAACAACCTTCGGAAGAGTGTTTCGCTTGTAGGCCTCGAGGATGCGCGGGAGTCCAATAGCCTGCAGTAGTGGGGAGATTGACATTTACATTCGAATATTATTTGGAAATAAGGCACAGTTATGATGTCAAGTGTATATTGAAGTTCGATATTACAGCAGAGAGAGACAGAGCGGTCGTGCTTTAATGATAATAGCATTTGTAACATCAAGAATATAGATTTATTATATCGACCTGTCTCAGAGAGATCGTCACGTCATGCGCAGGAGCGACAGCGCGCCAGCTGTCTCCTGCAGGCAAACGCAGGCGTGCGACAAGCAGATCATTTTTAAACTCAGACGAATACACGTCTAAGCAAGGACTCGTATCGCAATGTTGTTTCGGCTGGAAGAAGTGTCAAGTTATCATGAGTTCACGGCGGTGCCAGTTCGCTGTTATACATCGCGTTGTGACGTATTAAGGTCAATATACCTAAAGTTCAGTGTCAAATGAGAACTTCAATCGTCAGAGCGCCTAGCATTGTATGCGGGCAATATTCAGTTAGAGGAGTCCGTCTCTTTTCACGCTATTTAAATGCACGTGTAGATGAGGAGCGAAGTGCAGTGATACATTAGGGGGCTTGTTTCTGAAGTGTATGCACTCTGAGAAGGCGTGCTGTCTTTTCTCACGCCAAGACTATTGCAATTAAATGTCAAGTACTTTCCGAGTGAAGTTTTTTAACAATGTATAGTGCTTGGAAAACCGAGGTGTTGGGAGAGATGTCTTGGATGTATATAAACATATTAGCCATATGCGGCTAGGAATTTTAGTGAGGACATCGCTCTCCAAGCAAATGCAGTGGACGTTACGAGTGACTACAATGCTGTTTGCGAAGTGGAACATAGCGCACTCGCGACGCGGGCTATTGGCTTGTGCAACATGAACTTTTGGTAACATGCAGCCGAAAATAACTCAGGCTACCGTCATGTGTCCACCTGCTTATTGCGATGTTGCATTCGCGCGCGTGATGTATTTTCGGGCCGGGCTGGAACTATTCGAAATTCGGGCTAGGACAATTTCCGGGATGAGAAAGCAGTTCGTTTACTATCAGTGGACTTGGGACATTGGAGTAAGAAATTCCCAGTGCGTTTATTGCAATTTGGAATGGAACCGTGTAGTCCTGCTATACCATGTTGGAATCAGATGGTGGGCATCTTCACGCTCCATATCGCCTTCGAGAGTCTTCAGCCAGGTAGAGGAACAACTTTGCACGTAGCGTTGCAAAGTAGATAGTCCAGTGTAAACACTTTGCCATCTGTTTTTCATTTTGAGTAGTATGATTGTGGAGTGGAGTTTATGCATGGCCGTCCCATGGTCTGTATGACTTCATTTGCAGTCGAGTTTAGGCCTGGTTCTCCAGCTGCACTCATTTCATAATATTTTATTATGAATTAATTGTTTATTTTTCAGCTTAATAATTTTATTAATTTAAATTCATTAAATTTATTCCGAACTTCTTGATTGTGGAGAACAGATCTACTTAGGGGAAGAAATCTATGTTATTCTCAAAGGGATTTTTTTTAAATCAAGCTTTGGCTTGAGGGGTTGTCGTTCCATTATCTTAGTGTTCGACCATTGCGAGATTCGAATTTGCCAACGTGCTCTTGCATTATAACTATTATAATATAGTATAGCTTGTGAAGTTTGATCATTCTTTTAGAATGGGAATTTTTTTTCTCTTGAGAGTAAACGCTGTCATACTGAATTCTAATGTGTCAACAGGAGTTAACTGGAGTCGTTACCTGGATACATGCTGTAGACCCAGTCTGATTTTCGTGAATTCTCTTGAGGGGACATTTCTATTTTCGTCTGATCAACTTTAACGTTTGATTTTGTAGTCACGTGCACTTGGATACACCTCGTTGATCTTTATATTAATTAATATTGCTATAACTGAACTTTGATTCAGTCTTTCGAGTTTTTCTTGTTTAGAACATTGCTTTAGAGTACTATTTGAAGAACAAGAATCTCTTTTGAGACAAATCCCAGGGATTAACTTTAAGGGGGAGTGAATTCTTATGTGACTGTAAATACAACTCTGTAAGGCAAGCTTTTTGTGATCCAGTGGACTTGATTAAGTAGCCACTCATGTTAAATTTATGATGCATTGGAATGAGAAAACATAATAGTTAAGAAACACAGCTGAATATATCTGATTACTGGTTATCGAATAAAATAATCACCATGTGGGTGATAGTGTGTGAAGAAACGTCAATGGGCGTGTAATATATTTACGGTGGTACTCGTTGAAGTACGTTAATGTTAAGATGCTAGTGAAAGCATAATGTGTAATGCGGTTATAAAAATATAAACTTGGTGATGTTGGTGGTAATGCCCACCCGTATTCAGAAATCGAGGTCATGAGTGACCATTATAATGACAGTAATTCAGTGCAAGGTTATACTAATTTATGAATGTTTTTGAAAGAACATAGTCTTCGTTTTTTTTTTTTTGCATTTCTTGTTACGATTTATTGATAAAATTGGCAATTCAAATTATGGATCTAGTTTTTGTCAAGCCTCAGAGTTTTTTTTGTGTGGCATCCCCATTTAATTAATTCTTCGGTTGTGCTCAATTTATAAGATTTAAGCAAATGTTAGATATGATTCATGATCGATATATTATAAATCCTGGATGAATTTAAATAAGTACATCTATACTGAGAAGTTATTGAATCTTTAGAGATTTTGAATTACGAATTTCACGTCTTTTTAGCTTGAGTGCTTGATTGATAAAATAAATTTTGACTACATTGCTAAGGCAATATAATTTATGCAATCTCAGTTTTGACAAAGCACTAATGAGGAGTGCAGAATTACCTGTTTGGGAAGGCATTTACATCTGAGGGTGTAATAACATTAATAATAATTTCGCTGTAAATAAGTATATATATATATATATATCGTAATTAATTCACGTGTTTTCTAATGATGGAATCGGTGGAAGAACCATTAATGCGATTTATTTAATTTTTTTTGTTGCTTCTTAATGGATCTCCTATTGTTCATATAATTAATAATTTCTATTTAGGGTCAAATGCATTCTTGGTCCATGGAGACTGCTAATGCATTTATTGGCATGATTCTAGTGCCTACTTTCTTTTTTTTTGTGTCCAGTCAAGGACAATTTGGTCTGACCCTCTGTCAGATTTTCTTTTGGAAATAAATATTTTGTCATTTCTTTTAATCGCGTGATGTGATGATTTACAGAAGTATAAAGAGGTCGCATTAAGGGGGGGCACAGCTAGATGTTTCTAGAGTTTCCCACACTCCTGAGAGGGTGATTTCCCACGATTCTCGTGTTCTTAGAGCAGTTCGCTGCTATGCTTTGGTCGTGCTTAATGCCACCTCTGTTCGGATTTACTGCACCTTAATACTCCTTTCCCTTGTAGGTAGGATCTGGGGACTTTTCTGAGATGGGGGGTTTTCAGGTCCTACGATCCAGTTACCATCGAGGGATATCAACAGGTAAAGGGTAGGTATTTACGGGCACAGTAAATTGGCGGCCCAAACTTAAGGGGCATCGAATAGAGATATCGTGTCTTTATGGGAGGTGCCAATTGAGTAAAATGGCATACAGATGATGGACTCGAGAAAACTGGAATACCAGAGACGAGAACATAGTTTGAGGCGATTATAGATGTCGAACCTCGTGGAAGGGTATCTGACTGGTGATATGACGCCCTTTCATGATCGTTTCGAATCTTGCCTTCGAACACG
Organism: Meconema thalassinum; assembly: GCA_946902985.2. Classification (NCBI taxonomy): domain Eukaryota; kingdom Metazoa; phylum Arthropoda; class Insecta; order Orthoptera; family Tettigoniidae; genus Meconema; species Meconema thalassinum. The sequence goes on from OX336393.1 coordinate 254,055,798, forward strand.
TGGTGACGTTATGTGCTAGTCAATTCCGACAACATTACAGCGATCAATTGTGAACTCGTTGAATGAACGTCGGGAAATAATGGTTCACCAATGTTTTTAGCACAAGATGTTGGAATTCATTCGTGAATAAAGCAATTAAGAGTATTCTCGATCTACACGGCATACGTGTAGAATTGCAACCATTAATAGATTTTGTGGATTTTTAAGTGGTGCTACACTGACTTGGAAATAATATACGACTAGAGCCGTGATCAATGAAAGACATTCTCTGAAAAACTGAATTGACTTGATCAGTCGAGTAGGGCTTTGTGATGTAGCTCGAGGGTGAGCTGCACTCAAGGTGTCCCATTTTCTTGCAACCGGCGGATGAGTATTTCTGAGCCCATTTTAAATGTAAAACCATTTTCATTAATTTAAATATGGTCATAATAGGAATACTTAGGATATATACTGATATTAATCATCGCGCATAGTATGAGTAGGTTCTGGGAATTCCTCGATTCTAAGATAAAGCACTGATTGGTAATTTTAATTTTATTTTAAGTTAACGCAACACAATCAAGAAGTTCGTATGATGGCAAATGTGGATTACTCTGTGATGTCTATGCTTTGTTTGGTGGAGTGGTGTCCATGTTTTTCAGCTTTTGAGTGATATATATATTTGATATGTCTGAGAACGATGGGAAAGGATCTCCTAGTGAGATTGAGAAACTTTATCAACTTCTTCAGGCACAGCTGACTGGTGTTGAACAATTACGTGCCCAGATTGGTGGCATGCAGGAATCTTTGAATGATAGGAGTAAGAGTGTGATCCAAGATGCTCTTGTAGAGAGTATAAAAGGCTCTTTAATGACCTTCAGTCCAGCAATAAAGATATTAGAGCTAGCCAAAGTCAAATGCAGACTAGTATAAAACAAGTGCAGGTTAGTCAAACAAAAATTGAAGCGGACATTGAGAACATTCAGTCTAAAATTGTTAAGGTTGAATCCAGTCAATGTCAAATGCAGATTAGTCAAACAAAAATAGAAGCAGACATTGATAACATTCAGTCGAAAATTGTTAAGGTTGAATCCAGTCAAAGTCAAATGCAGGCTAGTCAGAACCAGATGCAAACATGTCAAAATATTATTGAAGTTAAAGTCACTAGTGTACAGGCAGATGTAACTAACATCCAGTCTAAAGTTAGCGTTGTAGAAGCTAACCAACACCTTATGCACATCCAGATCAATGAAATAGAGAAAACTAATAAAGATTTCCAAATGGAAATTAAATTAGATTTATATGTCAGTAAACGGTTGGCAAAGGATAATTTGGAAGCTTTGCAACTACAATTCATTAACGACACTATCCATACACAGGCTTCGATAGATCAATTGAGAACTGAAATGAATTCTTTTCGAGTTCAAGTCAGTGATCATAATAAATTATTGAAAGATGACTTTGATATAGATTTTAAGGCAATTGTTAAAGAAAACATAGGCTTATTAAGAAATGGTATGCTTAGGATTAATGAAGATTCTTTCAATGATCTGAAACAGGAAATGGAACAAAAACTTGCCACTAGCGAATTAAAAGCTACTAAAGAAATATTAGATGTGAGGGAGGATGTCGATAAGAAGATTACTGTTCTTCAAATTTTTCAAACAGATAATTTAACCAGTATAGAAAATAAATTAAAGTCCATTGAAGTTAAGGTGGATCAGAACAAGATAGAACTGAACGAAGTTAGGGAAAAGAAAACTTCGGAATTAAATGCAATTCGAACGCAATTGCAAACCATTAATCTTGGGGGGAATGTTAACGTAGAAAGTATTAAGGAGCAATTAAGGTCAAGCTGGAATAGCGACTTTCACGCTGCTTTATATCAAATGGAACCTAGATTACAGGAAAGAGATGAAGCTATGCCACATGAGTCTCCTGACATTGGGATTAGTCCTCAGTCTAGAGTTGCAGAACGGTTAGGTCCAACTCAACCCAATTTGACTCAGCCCAATTTCACGCAACTACAACCATATGGGTACACTTATCCCAACACTAACGTCAATACAGGAGGTTATATACACAGGCCTGTTGGAAGAGCGTCTAACATCACTGTTATTAGAAATTTTGAGGAGAAACCTCGCAAATTCAGTAATTTAGATGGGACTACCCCTCTCGAATTTATTCGTGGATTAAGGGATTACTTCGTGGAATCGCAGGTGCCACGCGAACGCGAACTTAGAGTAGTGGAGCGCTACTTGACTGATGCCCCACTTCAGTGGTATAAGGCGTTTAGGTATACCTTCAATAATTTCGAGGAGTTTGCTGACGCATTTATCAAAAGATTCTGGAGCATTGAAGTGCAACTGAATAAAAGGTCAGAAGTTTACTCGAGAAAGTATGCAAACACAGGTCCCACAAGCTACGCAGAGTACTTTGCGTGTCAGCTCTCGAAATTGCGGTTTCTGCAACCCCCGATGACCGAGGGTCAGTTAGTGGAAGCTATATCGCAGCAACTTCCCGTGGATGTCAGAAAGTCAATAATTTCATCAGGAGTGACTGACTTAGCCACGATGGACGACTTGCTACGTCGTTTGGACCACGTAAACGCAATGTCAACACCTATCATATCGCGTGCCAGTCGACAGGAGTCTAAAGGGATCAACACGGTACTAATGAACCGAACCCAACAAACGGATCAGGTCAGATCCGACCAGAGGAATTCGGAGAGGATAGGGCCAACTCGAAACCACTACCAAAAGGATGTGAGATACCAAAACCAGCATAGGGAATACACGGAACCACCGTGGCAGAGACGTTATGAGGAACGTATTTTCTACAGGAGGGACTACGGCAATAACCATAACAATCATCGTGACGCGCCTTATGACTCTAATTTCAGGCCACGTCAGGGGTACAGCAGGTACAAGAACTATAGGACGGAAGAGTTTTATCGAAGGAGAGACCGGGAAAGGCTCAGAGGGGAGCAGGAAAAGTCCGATGGGGAAGGACGAAGAAAGAAAGAAAGATGATAAGAGAAAGGATGCAATAAATGAAGCCCACGCAAGTACTAGTCGCCAGGGTAGCAGTGAAAGAACCCCAGAAAGAGATGGTGACAAAGAAAAAAAAAACGCCGAATTCCAAACAGAAATAAAACCTGGTAATTCTGCACCCTCATTTGTGATTACAATATATGAGACTTTCAATGTAACGGATGAAGACTTGTTATTTGAGGAAGGCCCGAAGTTTAGAGAAGACCCATTGAACTGCCTGTGATCAATGTTCAAGTAGGAGAACAGGAGTGCAGAGCATTAGTAGACACTGGAGCTATGATATCGATAATAAGTGAAGACTGTTATGAAAGGCTTAAAAGAGAAGACCGATTCACGTCGTTACCTGCTTCTCCCATGAAAATTAAGGGTATATTCTAGGACAAATCTTTGAAATGTAGAATACAGATACTTATGAGGTTTGGCATAAATGAGAGGCAATACGAACACGTATTCATTGTCGTGAAAGGCATCAATTTTGACGTCATCATCGGGATTGATTTTATAATCAAGGAAAGGGCCATAATATACATGGATAAACGGATTATAAAATTTAATGAAGAAGTTGTAGAAAAGGCAACCATACAAGAAGAATAGGATTTTGATAATCATGGTGATTACCCTAGACAGGAAATCCTAGAATGCATCGTCAATGAAATCGAGCAAGAGAGGGAGCATTATGCACTCAAAGCCGAGGGATTTGAGGATGTAAAGGAGGATTTCGAAGATCTGATAGAGGATTATAAAGAGATCTTTGATGACAAGCCGGGCCTCATAAAGGATTATAAGTATAAGATTAGGCTTACAGATGAATCGCCTTATCAAGCCAAACTATACCCGATACCCGAGAAATATTATGACGAGGTTCGTGTGATTATCAAAAAGATGGAACAAGAGGGAATAATCACAAAACAGGCGTCATCCTACTTGAATCCTATCACGGTTGTAAAGAAGGCTAATGGGCAGCTTCGATTGTGCCTAGATGCACGGAAAATAAGTACTAGAATTCACTTGGAAATGGACAGGCCTCCCAAGAATAGGGAGTTGTTAAAAAGGTTTAAAAACTAGTCGTGCTTCAGCGTGATGGATTTAACTGCTTCATTTTATCAAGTAGAGTTGGAAGAGGACAGTAGACAATATAATGGGTTTCTTTTCGATCAAACCACGTTTGTCTTCTGTCGTGTTCCATTTGGAATGGTTAATAGCGGACCGGCCCTGATTAGAGCGATGGATAGCAAACTGACAGAGGAAGTGAAGGAGCACGTCATTTGCTACATCGATGATCTAATCCTGTCTTCAGCAAGTACTAAGGAATATCTTGTTCACCTTAGACTACTATTTGACAATCTCCGTGAAGCTAACATCAAGTTAAACTATAACAAATGTCAATTTATGCATAAGAGTATCAATTTTCTGGGACATACCATCGATCAATTCGGATATCATCCCAATGTTAAGAAAATTGATGCCATATCCCAATTTCCAAAACCTGTGAAGATCAAACAGCTTCGTGAATTTCTGGGGATGTGCCAATTTCTTAGTAGCCACTGTCCAGGATACTCTATAACGATGGCTCCGTTATATGAGGTCCTCAAGAAAAACAACCGCTGGAAATGGACTGACGAAACAAACCTAGCGTTTGAAGCTGCAAAGGTAATGCTCAGAGACTGTGTAAAACTGGAGTATCCAGAATTTGATAGAACATTTTTTATTGAGTCATATGCCTCAAGAGTAGGTGTTAGTGCTGTCCTGTATCAGAAGGATACGGAGGGTAAGAAGCACTATCGGGACTTTCACAGCAGGAAGCTAAAAGAGCATGAGAAAAACTATTTCACTACTGAACTAGAAGCTCTTGCTTTCATTTCTACCCTGCAGAAGTGGAAGAAACTGCTTATCGGTCATCAAGTTGTCATAATTACGGACCACAGAGCGCTGCAATTCATGCTGCAATCCGATTTGTCCAGTGACAGATTGACGAGGGGGACTTTGTTTCTCCAGCAGTTCAATGCTACCATCGTTCATCAACCTGGCAAGGATAACCTTCTGGCTGACGCGCTCTCGAGGAATCCAGCAAAAAACATCCTGATCAGTACTGTACAGTTGGAGAGGGAACATCAGATCACCCTAGATATGCTAAAGAAGATAGCAGTGTCACAGAAGAGACACACCCCAACTCGAGAAATGTACAGGTTTTTGAGAGGCACTATGGATAATTCTGATCCAAACTACGATAAGGTCAGAGAGCGTTCTGTGAGGTATCTCCTGTGCGATGATACTCTTTGTAAATATATCGACAGGGAGAGAACGAAAGTGAGAATTATAGTTCCTCCAAAACTAGTCACTTGTCTCGTGTGGTTAGCTCATTGCACCATTGGTCACGGTGGCGTTGACAAGACGTTCCAAACGTTATTGGAGACGTTCACCTGGACCAGGATGCGGAGCTCCATTGCAAATGTGATTAGAACATGCCAGGAGTGCCAACGAGGGAAACATCCATCAGCTTTGAGCAAAGAACAACCTCGAGCTATTATCCCTTCGAAACCGAGAGAGCTTATGGCTTGTGACATCTTCGGTCCCTGCCCGAAGGGAGCTAGGGGGAATCAGTTTCTCCTAGTAACTGTTGGTGTATTTTCAAAGTATGTGACACTTGATCCGATGCAGAAGGCCACCTCAGCTCAAGTCCTCAGTCGGTTAGAGAACAGTGTGTTTCCCAAGACAGACATCCCAGAAATACTGCAATCAGACCATGGAACCCAATTTACATCGGAGGAATTTGAGTCTGCCATGGAAAGACTTGGGATTAAGCACATCTTTTCGAGCGTGCGATACCCAGAATCCAACGTGTCAGAGAGAATTATGGGTGAAATTGCAAAATACGCCCGCTTGTATTGCCCAGAGGATCACGCAAGCTGGGTTAAATTCGTGCCTTTTATGCAAGAATGCATGAATTCAACTTACACGAGAGTCTTGCAGATATACCTATGACAGTTCATTTAGGTGTTAAGCCAGTGAGAGCTTGGGATGACATTGTCAGGTGTATTCCTCGGGATATTGAGCCCACCAATCAGGAGCGAGTTGACGCGGCTCGTGAAAAGCTCATGGATGCAGCCGAGAAGCGGCAGAGAAGAAATAGAAATAAAAGATTCAGGCAACCATTCAGAATGAATGATTTAGTGCTCATAAAAAACCAACGAAGGCAGACGTAGCCAAGAAACTATACACCAAGTTTTCTTATATTTTCTATGGGCCGTTCCGAATAGCTCGATGCTTCGGGAACAATTGTTATGAAATTACCAGCATAGATGGAAGGGATATTATAGGTCGCTTCAATGCCAAGAACATACGCAGATACTACAAGAAGTTAGTTTAACTCTGTATGTAGCCATGTATTGTAGCGGGATTATCTGGAATGATGAAATAAAAGTCTAGCCAGCTTTTATTTGAGGTATTAGGAGAGAGATGTACCGTTTTCTTTTATTTGGTCTAATTTACGGTACATTTTCCTATGCGAACCGCTGCCGCAAACGTCAGGTTTTGACCTAGTTTGGAGAGCGCGAATAGCCAGGGGATCATTCGGCTCAGCTGGTGTCTCATCAACAACCTTCGGAAGAGTGTTTCGCTTGTAGGCCGAAAGGATGCGCGGGAGTCCTTGAGCCTGCAGTAGTGGGAGATTGACATTTACATTCGAATATTATTTGGAAATAAGGCACAGTTATGATGTCAAGTGTATATTGAAGTTCGATATTACAGCAGAGAGAGACAGAGCGGTCGTGCTTTAATGATAATAGCATTTGTAACATCAAGAATATAGATTTATTATATCGACCTGTCTCAGAGAGATCGTCACGTCATGCGCAGGAGCGACAGCGCGCCAGCTGTCTCCTGCAGGCAAACGCAGGCGTGCGACAAGCAGATCATTTTTAAACTCAGACGAATACACGTCTAAGCAAGGACTCGTATCGCAATGTTGTTTCGGCTGGAAGAAGTGTCAAGTTATCATGAGTTCACGGCGGTGCCAGTTCGCGGTTATACATCGTGTTGTGACGTATTAAGGTCAATATACTTAAAGTTCAGTGTCGAATGAGAACTTCAATCGTCAGAGCGCCTAGCATTGTATGCGGGCAATATTCAGTTAGAGGAGTCCGTCTCTTTTCACGCTATTTAAATGCACGTGTAGATGAGGAGCGAAGTGCAGTGTTACATTAGGGGGCTTGTTTCTGAAGTCTATGAACTCTGAGAAGGCGTGCAGTCTTTTCTCACGCCAAGACTATTGCAATTAAATGTCAAGTACATTCCGAGTGAAGTTTTTTAACAATGTATAGTGCTTGGAAAACCGAGGTGTTGGGAGAGATGTCTTGGATGTATATAAACATATTAGCCATATGCGGCTAGGAATTTTAGTGAGGACATCGCTCTCCAAGCAAATGCAGTGGACGTTACGAGTGACTACAATGCTGTTTGCGAAGTGGAACATAGCGCACTCGCGACGCGGGCTATTGGCTTGTGCAACATGAACTTTTGGTAACATGCAGCCGAAAATAACTCAGGCTACCGTCATGTGTCCACCTGCTTATTGCGATGTTGCATTCGCGCGCGTGATGTATTTTCGGGCCGGGCTGGAACTATTCGAAATTCGGGCTAGGACAATTTCCGGGATGAGAAAGCAGTTCGTTTACTATCAGTGGACTTGGGACATTGGAGTAAGAAATTCCCAGTGCGTTCATTGGAATTTGGAATGGAACCGTGTAGTCCTGCTATACCATGTTGGAATCAGATGGTGGGCATCTTCACGCTCCATATCGCCTTCGAGAGTCTTCAGCCAGGTAGAGGAACAACTTTTCACGTAGCGTTGCAAAGTAGATAGACCAGTGTAAACACTTTGCCATCTGTTTTTCATTTTGAGTAGTATGATTGTGGAGTGGAGTTTATGCATGGCCGTCCCATGGTCTGTATGACTTCATTTGCAGTCGAGTTTAGGCCTGGTTCTCCAGCTGCACTCATTTCATAATATTTTATTATGAATTAATTGTTTATTTTTCAGCTTAATAATTTTATTAATTTAAATTCATTAAATTTATTCCGAACTTCTTGATTGTGGAGAACAGATCTACTTAGGGGAAGAAATCTATGTTAATCTCAAAGGGAATTATTTTTTTAAATCAAGCTTTGGCTTGAGGGGTTGTCGTTCCATTATCTTAGTGTTCGACCATTACGAGATTCGAATTTGCCTACGCGCTCTTGCATTATAACTATTAAAATATAGTATAGCTTGTGAAGTTTGATCATTCTTTTAGAATGGGATTTTTTTTCTCTTGAGAGTAAACGCTGTCATACTGAATTCTAATGTGTCAACAGGAGTTAACTGGAGTCGTTACCTGGATACATGCTGTAGACCCAGTCTGATTTTCGTGAAGTCTCTTGAGGGGACATTTCTATTTTCGTCTGATCAACTTTAACTTTTGATTTTGTAGTCACGTGTACTTGGATACACCTCGTTGATCTTTATATTAATTAATATTGCTATAACTGAACTTTGATTCAGTCTTTCGAGTTTTGTTTTGTTTAGAACATTGCTTTAGAGTACTATTTGAAGAAAAAGAATCTCTTTTGAGACAAATCCCAGGGATTAACTTTAAGGGGGAGTGAATTCTTATGTGACTGTAAATACAACTCTGTAAGGCAAGCTTTTTGTGATCCAGTGGACTTGATTAAGTAGCCACTCATGTTAAATTTATGATGCATTGGAATGAGAAAACATAATAGTTAAGAAACACAGCTGAATATATCTGATTACTGGTTATCGAATAAAATAATCACCATGTGGTTGATAGTGTGTGAAGAAACGTCAATGGGCGTGTAATATATTTACGGTGGTACTCGTTGAAGTACGTTAATGTTAAGACGCTAGTGAAAGCATAATGTGTAATGCGGTTATAAAAATATAAACTTGGTGATGTTGGTGGCAATGCCCACCCGTATTCAGAAATCGAGGTCATGAGTGACCATTATAATGACAGTAATTCAGTGCAAGGTTATACTAATTTATGAATGTTTTTGAAAGAACATAGTCTTCATTTTTTGCATTTCTTGTTACGATTTATTGATAAAATTGGCAATTCAAATTATGGATCTAGTTTTTGTCAAGCCTCAGAGTTTGTTTTTGTGTGGCATCCCCATTTAATTAATTCTTCGGTTGTGCTAAATTTATAAGATTAAAACAAATGTTAGATATGATTCATGATCTATATATTATAAATCCTGGATGAATTTAAATAAGTACATCTATACTGAGAAATTATTGTATCTTTAGAGATTTTGAATTACGAATTTCACGTCTTTTTAGCTTGAGTGCTTGAAAGATAAAATAAATTTTGACTACATTGCTAAGGCAATATAATTTATGCAATCTCAGTTTTGACAAAGCACTAAAGAGGAGTGCAGAATTACCTGTTTGGGAAGGCATTTACATCTGAGGGTGTAATAACATTAATAATGATTTCGCTGTAAATAAGTAATATATATATATATATATATATATATATATATATATATATCTGAATTAATTCACGTGTTTTCTAATGATGGAATCGGTGGAAGAACCATTAAGGCGATTTATTTAATTTTTTTTTGCTTCTTAATGGATCTCCTATTGTTCATATAATTAATAATTTCTATTGAGGGTCAAATGCATTCTTGGTCCATGGGGACTGCTAATTCATTTATTGGCATGATTATAGTGCCTACTTTCTTTGTTTTTGTGTCCAGTCAAGGACAATTTGGTCTGACTCTCTGTCAGATTTTCTTTTGGAAATAAATATTTTGTAATTTCTTTTAATCGCGTGATGTGATGATTTACAGAAGTATAAAGAGGTCGCATTAAGGGGGGCCACAGCTATATATTTCTAGAGTTTCCCACACTCCTGAGAGGGTGATTTCCCACGATTCTCGTGTTCTTAGAGCAGTTCGCTGCTATGCTTTGGTCGTGCTTAATGCCACCTCTGTTAGGATTTACTGCACCTTAATACACCTTTCCCTTGTTGGTAGGATCTGGGGACTTTTCTGAGCCGGGGGGTTTTCAGGTCCTACGATCCAGTTACCATCGAGGGATATCAACAGGTAATGGGTAGGTATTTACGGGCACAGTACCTTCTTCAAGGCCACGGCCGCCTCCTTCCCTCTTCCTTGCCTATCCATCCTGACCTTCCACTACCTTCCCTAATGAGGCCCCTGTTCGCTTTGCAGGTGAGGCCGCCTGGGCGAGGTGCCAATCACACCTCACCAGTTGTATCCATTCCGATTAGATGTTCCCAGCTCTAGAACACTGCCCGTAGGGGCGGTAGTGGTGAGTTCCCTCGCTGCGTCCGTGGGTTCCACCAACCTGGAGGGTAAACGACTAAGAAGAAGAAGAAAAATAATAAATAAAAAAATATAAAAATATCTTATCGAATCGTACTGAGTTTGGTAGCCAGTCCACAGTCAGTTTAAGTGGGAAATGTGTGAGACGCAACTCGCATATCTCGGGATACGCAACTGGTAAATAACAAGTAGGAGTCCACGCAGCACGACCTGCTTTCGATGAGACGGTGGCGCAGCAGCAAGGGGCCAGCAAGAGGGGTTATAATCTCAAACAACAACTCCGTTGGCGGCAAGGCCTGCGGAATTGCATTTCGGACCTTCGACCCTATTGCGAGGAAATGTAGGAAAATTATAAAATGTTATTCAAGGCAATGCTGACATCATCACATGGTTATGAAAGCCGGACGTCCTCGGAAATGGAAAATATCTTACTGCTGTAAATACATGATTCAACTTATTGAAAAGATTAAAACGATTTATTATAGATAATTTTCCGTAGAATTCAATTAGACCATCATTTAAATTTTTACCAATTATTATATACATTTGGGCCCCCCTTTTTTTTAACCAAAAACATTTAATAACACCTTCAGGGCTCCAAAATAAGAAAACGGTGAGAGATATCAAAAAATCGTTATGAGTAAAAAAGATGCATACCGCGGAGAACTTACACCTGAACGTTTAACGTTTTTCGATGCGACCAACCGTTTCCGAGAAAAGTCGATCCAAAAAAAAAGTTTGAAATTCTGGGCCCCCCAAAAAGATCCGGCCATGCACCGTTTTTAACGCCCGACAACTGGTTTCCTCACAGGGTCCAACTCTTTCACAGCTCCAAATTTCAGCTCAATATCTTGAAAATTGCGACCTGTACTTCGCTAAACCCAAAAATGTCACGCACAATGGACATTTTCAGGGCCCAAAAAATAGAAAACGGTGAGAGATATCAAAAAATCGTTTAGAGTATAAAAGTTGCATACCGCGGGGATCCTACACCTGTACTTTTAACTTTTTTCGATGCGACCAACCGTTTCCGAGATATATCAATTCAAAAAACGATGACATTCAGGGCCCCAAAGAAAGGCCCGGCCCTGCACCGATTTTAACGCCCAACAAAAGCTATCCTCACAAGACCTAACTCTTTCAGCTTACCAAATTTCAGCTTGATATCTTATAAATTGCGACCAGTACTTTGCTAAACGCAAAAATGTCACGCACAATGGGCATTTTCAGCCCCCCCCCCCCTTCCCCAAAAAGAAGAAAACTGTGAGAGATATCAAAAAATAGTTATGGGTAAAAAAGGTGCATACCACGGAGATCTTACACCTATACATTTAACATTTTTCGATACGATCAACCGTTTCCGAGATATATCGATTCCAAAAAAAAGTTTGAAATTCAGGACCCCCCAAAAAGATCCGGCCCTGCACCGATCTTAACGCCCAACAATAGGATTCGTCACAGTCACTAACTCTTTCATCGTACCAAATTTCAGCTTAATATCTTGAAAATTGCGATCGGTACTTAGCTAAACGCAAAAATGACACACACAATGGACATTTTCAGGGACCCAAAAAAGGAAAACGGTGAGTGATATCAAAAAATCGTTTTGAGTAAAAAAGTTGCATACCGCGGAGGTCTTACAACTGTACATTTAACATTTTTCGATACGACCAACCGTTTCCGAGATATATTGATTCCAAAAAACAGTTAGAAATTCAGGGCCCCCAAAAAAGATACGGCCCTGCACCGATTTTAACGCCCAACAACTGGATTCGTCACAGTCACAAACTCTTTCACCGTACCAAATTACAGCTTAATATCTTGAAAATGGCGACCAGTACTTAGCTAAACGCAAAAATATCACACACAATGGACATTTTCAGGGCCCCAAAAAAAGAAAACGGTGAGAGATATCAAAAAATTGTTTTGAGTTAAAAAGTTGCATACCGCGGAGATCTTACACCTGTTCATTTAACATTTTTCGATACGACCAACCGTTTACGAGATATATCGATTCCAAAAAACAGCTAGAAATTCAGGGCCCCCAAAAAAGATCCGGCCCTACACCGATTTTAACGCTCAACAATAGGATTTGTCATAGTCACTAACTCTTCCACCGTACCAAATTTCAGCTTAATATCTTGAAAATTGCGACCAGTACTTAGCTAAACGCAAAAATGTCACGCACAATGGACATTTTTAGGGCCCCAAGAAATGAAAACGGTGAGAGATATCAAAAAATCGTTTTTAGTAAAAAAAAAGATGCATACCGCGGAGATCTTACACCTGTACATTTAACTTTTTTCTATGCGACCAACCGTATCCGAGATATATCGATTCCAAAAAAAAAATTGAAATTCAGGGCCCAAAAAAATAGATTCGGCCCAGCACCGATTTTAACGCCCAACAATAGGATTCGTCACAGTCACAAACTCTTTCACCGTACCAAATTTCAGCTTAATATCTTGAAAATTGCGACCAGTACTTAGCTAAACGCAAAAATGTCACGCACAATGGACATTTTCAGGGCCCCAAAAAAGAAAACGGTGAGAGATATCAAAAAATCGTTTTGAGTAAAAAAGTTGCATACCGCGGAGATCTTACACCTGTTCCTTTAACATTTTTCGATACGACCAACCGTTTACGAGTTATATCGATTCCAAAAAAAAACAGTTAGAAATTCAGGGCCCCAAAAAAAGATCCGGCCCTTCACCGATTTTAACGCTCAACAATAGGATTCGTCACAGTCACTAACTCTTCCACCGTACCAAATTTCAGCTTAATATCTTGAAAATTGCGACCAGTACTTAGCTAAGCGCAAAAATGTCACACACAATGAACATTTTCAGGGCCCCAAAAAAAGAAAACGGTGAGAGATATCAAAAAATCGTATTGAGTAAAAAAGTTGCATACCGCGGAAATCTTACACCTGTACATTTAACATTTTCGATGCGACCAACTGTTTCCAAGATTCATCGATTCCAAAAAACAGTATGTAATTCAGGGCCACCAAAAAAAGATTCGGCCCTCCACCGATCTTAACGCCCAACAAAAGGACTCGTCACAGTCACTAACTCTTTCACCGCACCAAATTTCAGTTTAATATCTTGAAAATTGCGACCAGTACTTAGCTAAACGCAAAAATGTCACGCACAATGGACATTTTCAGGGCCCCAAAAAATGAAAACGGTGAGAGATATCAAAAAATCGTATTGAGTAAAAACGTAGCATACCGCGGAGATCTTACACCTGTACATTTAACATTTTTCGATACGACCAACCGTTTCCGAGATATATCGATTCCAAAAATAAGTTTGAAATTCAGGGCCCCCAAAAAATATCCGGCCCTGCACCGATTTTAACGCCCAACAAAAGGACTCGTCACAGTCACTAACTCTTTCACCGCACCAAATTTCAGCTTAATATCTTGAAAATTGCGACCAGTACGTAGCTAAACGCAAAAATGTCACACACAATGGACATTTTCAGGGTCCCAAAAAAATGAAAACGGTGAGAGATATCAAAAAATCGTTTTGAATAAAAAAGTTGCATACCGCGGAGGTCTTACACCTGTACATTTAACATTTTTCGATGCGACCAACCGTTTCCGAGATATATCGATTCCAAAAAAAAGTTTGAAATTCAGGGTCCCCAAAAAAGATCCGGCCCTGCACCGATTTTAACGCCCAACATTAGGATTCGTTACAGTCACTAACTCTTTCTCCGCACCAAATTTCAGCTTAATATCTTGAAAATTGCGACCAGTACTTAGCTAAACGCACAAAAGGCACGCACAATGGACATTTTCAGGGCCCCAAAAAAAGAAAACGGTGAGAGATATCAAAAAATCTTTTTGAGTTAAAAAGTTGCAAACCGCGGAGATCTTACACCTGTTCATTTAACATTTTTCGATACGACTAACCGTTTACGAGATATATCGATTCCAAAAAAAACAGTTAGAAATTCAGGGCCCCCAAAAAAGATCCGGCCCTACACCGATTTTAACGCTCAACAATAGGATTTGTCATAGTCACTAACTCTTCCACCGTACCAAATTTCAGCTTAATATCTTGAAAATTGCGACCAGTACTTAGCTAAACGCAAAAATGTCACACACAATGAACATTTTCAGGGCCCCAAAAAAGGAAAACGGTGAGAGATATCAAAAAATCGTTTTGAGTAAAAAAGTTGCATACCGCGGAGATCTTACACCTGTACCTTTAACATTTTTCGATGCGACCAACTGTTTCCGAGATATATCGATTCCAAAAAACAGTATGAAATTCAGGGCCCCCAAGAAAAGATCCGGCCCTGCACCGATCTTAACGCCCAACAAAAGGATTCGTCACAGTCACCGACTCTTTCACCGCACCAAATTTCAGCTTAATATCTTGAAAATTGCGACCAGTACTTAGCTAAACGCAAAAATGTCACGCACAATGGACATTTTCAGGGCCCCAAAAAATGAAAACGGTGAGAGATATCAAAAAATCGTATTGAGTAAAAACGTTGCATACCACGGAGATCTTACACCTGTACATTTAACATTTTTCGATACGACCAACCGTATCCGAGATATATCGATTCCAAAAAAAAAGTTTGAAATTCAGGGCCCCCAAAAAAGATCCGGCCCTGCACCGATCTTAACGCCCAACAATGGGATTCGTCACAGTCACTAACTCTTTCACCGCACCAAATTTCAGCTTAATATCTTGAAAATTGCGACCAGTACTTAGCTAAACGCAAAAATGTCACGCACAATGGACATATTCAGGGCCCCAAAAAATGAAAACGGTGAGAGATATCAAAAAATCGTTTTGAGTAAAAAAGTTGCATACCGCGGAGATCTTACCCCTGTATATTTAACATTTTTCGATACGAACAACCGTTTCCGAGAAATATCGATTCCAAAAAAAAATTTGAAATTCAGGGCCCCCGAAAAAGATCCGGCCCTGCACCGATTTTAACGCCCAACAATAGGATTTGTTACAGTCACTAACTCTTTCATCGTATCAAATTTCAGCTTAATATCTTAAAAATTGCGACCAGTACTTAGCTAAACGCAAAAATGTCACGCACAATGGACATTTTCAGGGCCCCAAAAAAAAAGAAAACGGTGGGAGATATCAAACAAGTAGTTCCGTGAAGAACTATACAGCCTATTTTCATATATCCTACTTATGTTAAGTGCCACAATCAACATACAAAATTTCAGTTTAATTGCTGTAACAGATTCATAGATAAATAATTCATGCTTTTGGGTTAATGCCGTGTGTACCCAAAAGCATGAATTATTTATATAATAATCCGGGCCGTGAAAGCCTTAATATGCAGATTCATAGATATTGAGAACCGTCTAAATATTTCAGATGGTCGCCAGGTTGGATTTTTATTTTTGTACTATTACATTAAGATATTGTGTACGTGTGGTATTCAAACTTCAATCGCATGATTAGACAACAAGAAGTAAAAACGAGATTTTAAAATTACGCACAGCAGCCACCTTGTGATAATGCAAACCATTGAAATAAATTAGATGCCAGTGGATCAACATTTGTATAAGCATTTAACGTGCAACGTTTCACAGCACTCGGATAGTTAATTCGCGAGAAACGTCCATTTAACTATTTATGCTTCGCGTCGCCGCCATGTTGGATTTGTGCTCACCAGGTTCCTGAAAGTCCTATAGGTGAACATATGTTCATAGTCTCTATGAACATTAAAAAATTCAGTTTGGTTGCTGTAAAAGATTCATAGATATTGAGAACCGTCTAAATATTTCGGGAGCTCACCATTTAGGAGTGTTATGTGTATAGGCCATAGAGTTATGTACCATTCAAGGACAATTATTGCCTAGGTTCATTATTGAAACTTTCACTTCGATCGCATGATTACGACACAAGAAATTAAAACTTAATTTTAAAATTTCGCACAGCCGCCATCTTGAGGTTATGTAAGCAATTGAATTAAATTAGATGGCAGTGCATTACAATCTGCAAAATCAATTACTGTACCACATTTCACTGCGCTCAGAGAGTTAAATCACGAGAAAAGTCTATTAAAATATTTTAAATTCGCTTGGTCGCCATGTTCGTTTCGTACTTTACAGGTTTATGAAATGTACATAGGTATACCTGTATCAGTACCCTTTATCACCGTACAAAATTGCAGGGTGATATCTGTAATAGTTTCTGAGATATTGAATGTCAGTGAAATATTTCGCACAGCCACCATTTTGAGGTTATGTAAACAATTGAACTAAATTAGACTTCAGTGCATTACAATGTGTATAAACATTTGCTGTACCAAGTTTCATTACATTTAGATAGTTAAATCGCGAGTAAAGTCTATTTAAATATCTCAACTTCGCTTGGCCGCCATGTTGGTTTTGTAGTCACCAGGTTTTTGAAAGTCTCATAGGTGAACTTCTAGTAGTGCCCTTTATCACCGTACACAATTTCAGGGCGATATCGGTAATAGTTTCGGAGCTATTGAATGCTAGTGAAATATTTCGCACAGGCGCCATGTTGGATTGGAGAGACGTAACAAAATTTGAAGGGCACGGTCGAGGTCGCCGAGAATAGTTCTATGAACTTCCCGAGTTTTATTGAAATCGCTCCAGCCGTTTCGATTTTATTAGGGGGGGACACACACACGAATCACACACACACACACACACACACACACGGACAAAAGGTGATCTCATAAGCCTATTTTTTCAAAATTGAAAATAGGCTAAAAATCGTTTTGAGTAAAAAAGTTGCATACCGCGGAGATCTTACACCTATACATTTAACATTTTTCGATACGACCAACCGTTTCCGAGATATATCGATTCCAAAAAAAAGTTTGAAATTCAGGGCCCCCAAAAAAGATCCGGCCCTGCACCGATTTTAACGCCCAACATTAGGATTCGTTACAGTCACTAACTCTTTCTCCGCACCAAATTTCAGCTAAATATCTTGAAAATTGCGACCAGTACTTAGCTAAACGCAAAAATGTCACGCACAATGGACATTTTCAGGGCCCCAAGAAATGAAAACGGTGAGAGATATCAAAAAATCGTTTTTAGTAAAAAAAAAAGATGCATACCGCGGAGATCTTACACCTGTACATTTAACTTTTTTCTATGCGACCAACCGTATCCGAGATATATCGATTCCAAAAAAAAAATTGAAATTCAGGGCCCAAAAAAATAGATTCGGCCCAGCACCGATTTTAACGCCCAACAATAGGATTCGTCACAGTCACAAACTCTTTCACCGTACCAAATTTCAGCTTAATATCTTGAAAATTGCGACCAGTACTTAGCTAAACGCAAAAATGTCACGCACAATGGACATTTTCAGGGCCCCAAAAAAGAAAACGGTGAGAGATATCAAAAAATCGTTTTGAGTAAAAAAGTTGCATACCGCGGAGATCTTACACCTGTTCCTTTAACATTTTTCGATACGACCAACCGTTTACGAGTTATATCGATTCCAAAAAAAACAGTTAGAAATTCAGGGCCCCAAAAAAAGATCCGGCCCTTCACCGATTTTAACGCTCAACAATAGGATTCGTCACAGTCACTAACTCTTCCACCGTACCAAATTTCAGCTTAATATCTTGAAAATTGCGACCAGTACTTAGCTAAGCGCAAAAATGTCACACACAATGAACATTTTCAGGGCCCCAAAAAAAGAAAACGGTGAGAGATATCAAAAAATCGTATTGAGTAAAAAAGTTGCATACCGCGGAAATCTTACACCTGTACATTTAACATTTTTCGATGCGACCAACTGTTTCCAAGATTCATCGATTCCAAAAATAAGTTTGAAATTCAGGGCCCCCAAAAAATATCCGGCCCTGCACCGATTTTAACGCCCAACAAAAGGACTCGTCACAGTCACTAACTCTTTCACCGCACCAAATCTCAGCTTAATATCTTGAAAATTGCGACCAGTACGTAGCTAAACGCAAAAATGTCACACACAATGGACATTTTCAGGGTCCCAAAAAAATGAAAACGGTGAGAGATATCAAAAAATCGTTTTGAATAAAAAAGTTGCATACCGCGGAGGTCTTACACCTGTACTTTTAACATTTTTCGATGCGACCAACCGTTTCCGAGATATATCGATTCCAAAAAAAAGTTTGAAATTCAGGGCCCCCAAAAAAGATCCGTCCCTGCACCGATTTTAACGCCCAACATTAGGATTCGTTACAGTCACTAACTCTTTCTCCGCACCAAATTTCAGCTTAATATCTTGAAAATTGCGACCAGTACTTAGCTAAACGCACAAAAGGCACGCACAATGGACATTTTCAGGGCCCCAAAAAAAGAAAACGGTGAGAGATATCAAAAAATCTTTTTGAGTTAAAAAGTTGCAAACCGCGGAGATCTTACACCTGTTCATTTAACATTTTTCGATACGACTAACCGTTTACGAGATATATCGATTCCAAAAAAACAGTTAGAAATTCCGGGCCCCCAAAAAAGATCCGGCCCTACACCGATTTTAACGCTCAACAATAGGATTTGTCATAGTCACTAACTCTTCCACCGTACCAAATTTCAGCTTTATATCTTGAAAATTGCGACCAGTACTTAGCTAAACACAAAAATGGCTCACACAATGAACATTTTCAGGGCCCCAAAAAAGGAAAACGGTGAGAGATATCAAAAAATCGTTTTGAGTAAAAAAGTTGCATACCGCGGAGATCTTACACCTGTACCTTTAACATTTTTCGATGCGACCAACTGTTTCCGAGATATATCGATTCCAAAAAAAACAGTATGAAATTCAGGGCCCCCAAAAAAAGATCCGGCCCTGCACCGATCTTAACGCCCAACAAAAGGATTCGTCACAGTCACCAACTCTTTCACCGCACCAAATTTCAGCTTAATATCTTGAAAATTGCGACCAGTACTTAGCTAAACGCAAAAATGTCACGCACAATGGACATTTTCAGGGCCCCAAAAAATGAAAACGGTGAGAGATATCAAAAAATCGTATTGAGTAAAAACGTTGCATACCACGGAGATCTTACACCTGTACATTTAACATTTTTCGATACGACCAACCGTCTCCGAGATATATCGATTCCAAAAAAAAAGTTTGAAATTCAGGGCCCCCAAAAAAGATCCGGCCCTGCACCGATCTTAACGCCCAACAATAGGATTCGTCACAGTCACTAACTCTTTCACCGCACCAAATTTCAGTTTAATATCTTGAAAATTGCGACCAGTACTTAGCTAAACGCAAAAATGTCACGCACAATGGACATATTCAGGGCCCCAAAAAATGAAAAGGGTGAGAGATATCAAAAAATCGTTTTGAGTAAAAAAGTTGCATACCGCGGAGATCTTACACCTGTATATTTAACATTTTTCGATACGACCAACCGTTTCCGAGAAATATCGATTCCAAAAAAAAATTTGAAATTCAGGGCCCCCGAAAAAGATCCGGCCCTGCACCGATTTTAACGCCCAACAATAGGATTTGTTACAGTCACTAACTCTTTCATCGTATCAAATTTGAGCTTAATATCTTAAAAATTGCGACCAGTACTTAGCTAAAAGCAAAAATGTCACGCACAATGGACATTTTCAGGGCCCCAAAAAAAAGAAAACGGTGGGAGATATCAAAGAAGTAGTTCCGTGAAGAACTATACAGCCTATTTTCATATATCCTACTTATGTTAAGTGCCACAATCAACATACAAAATTTCAGTTTAATTGCTGTAACAGATTCATAGATAAATAATTCATGCTTTTGGGTTAATGCCGTGTGTACCCAAAAGCATGAATTATTTATATAATAATCCGGGCCGTGAAAGCCTTAATATGCAGATTCATAGATATTGAGAACCGTCTAAATATTTCAGATGGTCGCCAGGTTGGATTTTTATTTTTGTACTATTACATTAAGATTATTGTGTACGTGTGGTATTCAAACTTCAATCGCATGATTAGACAACAAGAAGTAAAAACGAGATTTTAAAATTACGCACAGCAGCCACCTTGTGATAATGCAAACCATTGAAATAAATTAGATGCCAGTGGATCAACATTTGTATAAGCATTTAACGTGCAACGTTTCACGGCACTCGGATAGTTAATTCGCGAGAAACGTCCATTTAACTATTTATGCTTCGCGTCGCCGCTATGTTGGATTTGTGCTCACCAGGTTCCTGAAAGTCCTATAGGTGAACATATGTTCATAGTCTCTATGAACATTAAAAAATTCAGTTTGGTTGCTGTAAAAGATTCATAGATATTGAGAACCGTCTAAATATTTCGGGAGCTCACCATTTAGGAGTGTTATGTGTATAGGCCATAGAGTTATGTACCATTCAAGGACAATTATTGCCTAGGTTCATTATTGAAACTTTCACTTCGATCGCATGATTACGACACAAGAAATTAAAACTTAATTTTAAAATTTCGCACAGCCGCCATCTTGAGGTTATGTAAGCAATTGAATTAAATTAGATGGCAGTGCATTACAATCTGCAAAATCAATTACTGTACCACATTTCACTGCGCTCAGAGAGTTAAATCACGAGAAAAGTCTATTAAAATATTTTAAATTCGCTTGGTCGCCATGTTCGTTTCGTACTTTACAGGTTTATGAAATGTACATAGGTATACCTGTATCAGTACCCTTTATCACCGTACAAAATTGCAGGGTGATATCTGTAATAGTTTCTGAGATATAGAATGTCAGTGAAATATTTCGCACAGCCACCATTTTGAGGTTATGTAAACAATTGAACTATATTAGACTTCAGTGCATTACAATGTGTATAAACATTTGCTGTACCAAGTTTCATTACATTTAGATAGTTAAATCGCGAGTAAAGTCTATTTAAATATCTCAACTTCGCTTGGCCGCCATGTTGGTTTTGTATTCACCAGGTTTTTGAAAGTCTCATAGGTGAACTTCTAGTAGTGCCCTTTATCACCGTACACAATTTCAGGGCGATATCGGTAATAGTTTCGGAGATATTGAATGCTAGTGAAATATTTCGCACAGGCGCCATGTTGGATTGGAGAGACGTAACAAAATTTGAAGGGCACGGTCGAGGTCGCCGGGAATAGTTCTATGAACTTCCCGAGTTTTATTGAAATCGCTCTAGCCGTTTCGATTTTATTAGGGGGGGACACACACACGAATCACACACACACACACACACGCACACACACACACGGACAAAAGGTGATCTCATAAGCCTATTTTTTCAAAATTGAAAATAGGCTAAAAATCGTTTTGAGTAAAAAAGTTGCATACCGCGGAGATCTTACACCTATACATTTAACATTTTTCGATACGACCAACCGTTTCCGAGATATATCGATTCAAAAAATAGGATGAAATTCAGGGCCCCAAAAGAAGGCCCGTCCCTGCACCGATCTTAACGCCCAACAATAGGGTTCGTCACAGGCCCCAACTCTTTCACCGTACCAAATTTCAGCTCGATATCTTGAAAATTGCGACCTGTACTTTGCTAAACGCAAAAACGTCACACACATACGTACGTACATACAGACAGACTTTTTCCCACATACCACGGCTATATGAAAGCCTATAGGATCTTTAGATCCGGCTTTCATAACAAGTAGGAGTCCACGCAGCACGACCTGCTTTTGATGAGACGGTGGCGCAGCAGCAAGGGGCCAGCAAGAGGGGTTATAATCTCAAACAACAACTTCGTTGGCGGCAAGGCCTGCGGAATTGCATTTCGAACCATCGACCCGATTGCGAGGAAATGTAGGAAAATTATAAAATGTTATTGTAGGCAATGCTGACACCATCACATGGTTATGAAAGCCGGACGTCCTCGGAAGTGGAAAATATCTTACTGCTGTAAATAAATGATTCAACTTATTGAAAAGGTTAAAAAGAGTTATTATAGATAATTTTCCGTAGATTTCAATTAGACCATCAGATGAATTTTTACCAGTTATTATATAAGTTTGGGCCCCATTTTTTTTTTCAAAAACCAAAAACATTTAATAACATAAAAACGGCGAGAGATATCAAAATATGATAAGGGGTAGAAAAGTTGCAAATCACTGAGATCTTACACCTGTAGATTTAACTTTTTTCGATAGGATCGACGCTTCCCAAGATATAACGATTCGAAAAAAAAGAATGAAATTCACGGCCCCCAAAGAAGGAAAATGGTGAGAGATATCAAAAAATCATAAGAGTTAAAAAAGTTGCTAATCGCTGAGATCCTATATCTGTAGATTTTACTTTCCCAAATATAACGGTTCAAAAAAAGTTTGAAATTCAGGGCCCACAAAAAAGATCGGGCCCTGCACCGATATTAACGCCCAACAATAGGATTCGTCACAGTCACTAACTCTTTCACCGTACCAAATTTCAGCTTAATATCCTGAAAATTGCGACCAGTACTTAGCTAAACGCAAAAATGTCACGCACAATGGACATATTCAGGGCCCCAAAAAAAGAAAACGGTGAGAGATATCAAAAAATAGTTTTGAGTAAAAAAGTTGCATACCGCGGAGATCTTACACCTATACATTTAACATTTTTCGATACGATCAACCGTTTCCGAGATATATCGATTCCAAAGAAAAATTTGAAATTCAGGGCACCCAAAAAAGATCCGGCCTTGCACCGATTTTAACGCCCTACAATAGGGTTCGTCACAATCGCTAACTCTTTCACCGTACCAAATTTCAGCTAAATATCTTGAAAATTGCGACCAGTACTTAGCAAAACGCAAAAATGTCACGCACAATAGACATTTTCAGGGCCCCAAAAAAGGAAAACGGTGAGAGATATCAAAAAATCGTTTTGAGTAAAAAAGTTGCATACCACGGAGATCATACACCTATACCTTTAACATTTTTCGATACGATCAATCGTTTCCGTGATATATCGATTCCAAAAAAAGTTTGAAATTCAAGGCCCCCAAAAAAGATCCGGCCCTTTACCGATTTTAACGCCCAACAATAGGATTCGTCACAGTCACTAACTCTTTCACCGTACCAAATTTCAGCTTAATATCTTGAAAATTGCGACCAGTACTTAGCTAAACGCAAAAATGTCACGCACAATGGATATTTTCAGGGCCCCAAAAAAAAGAAAACGGTGAGAGATATCAAAAAATAGTTTTGAGTAAAAAGGTTGCATACTGCGGAGATCTTACACCTATACCTTTAACATTTTTCGATACGATCAACCGTTTCCGAGATATATCGATTCAAAAAAAATGTTTGAAATTCAGGGCCCCCAAAAAAGATCCGGTCCTGCACCGATTTTAACGCCCAACAATAGGGTTCGTCACAGTCACTAACTCTTTCACCGTACCAAATTTCAGCTTAATATCTTGAAAATTGCGACCAGTACTTAGCTAAACGCAAAAATGTCACGCACAATGGACATATTCAGGGCCCCAAAAAAAGAAAACGGTGAGAGATATCAAGAAATAGTTTTGAGTAAAAAAGTTGCATACCGCGGAGATCTTACACCTATATATTTAACAATTTTCGATACGACCGACCGTTTCCGAGATATATCGATTCCAAAAAAATGTTTGAAATTCAGGGCCCCCCAAAAAGATCCGGCCCTGCACCGATTATAACGCCCAACAATAGGGTTCGTCACAGTCACTAACTCTTTCACCGTACCAAATTTCAGCTTAATATCTTGAAAATTGCGACCAGTACTTAGCTAAACGCAAAAATGTCACACACAATGGACATTTTCAGGGCCCCAGATAAAGAAAACGGTGAGAGATATCAAAAAAACGTTTTAACTGAAAAAGTTGCATACCGCGGAGATCTTACACCTATACATTTAACATTTTTCGATACGATCAACCGTTTCCGAGATATATCGATTCCGAAAAAAAGTTTGAAATTCAGGGTCCTCAAAAAAGATCCGGCCCTGCACCGATTTTAACGCCCAAAAACAGGATTCGTCACAGTCACTAACTCTTTCACCGTACCAAATTTCAGCTTTATATCTTGAAAATTGCGACCAGTACATAGCTAAACGCAAGAATGTCACACACAATGGACATTTTCAGGGCCCCAAAAAACGAAAACGGTGAGAGATATCAAAAAATCGTTGTGAGTAAAAAAGTTGCATACCGCGGAGGTCTTACACCTATACCTTTAACATTTTTCGATACGATCAACCCTTTCCGAGATATATCGATTCCTAAAAAAATTTGAAATTCAGAGCCCCCAAAAAAGATCCGGCCCTGCACCGATTTTAACGCCCAACAACAGCATTCGTCACAGTCACTAACTCTTTCACCGTACCAAATTTCAGCTTAATATCTTGAAAATTGCGACCAGTACTTAGCTAAACGCAAAAATGTCACGCACAATGGACATTTTCAGGGCCCCAAAAAACGAAAACGGTGAGAGATATCAAAAAATCGTTTTGAGTAAAAAAGTTGCATACCGCTGAGATCTTAAACCTATACCTTTAACATTTTTCGATACGATCAACCCTTTCCGAGATATATCGATTCCAAAAAAAAGTTTGAAATTCAGGGCCCCCAAAAAAGATCCGGCCCTGCACCGATTTTAACGCCCAACAACAGGATTCGTCACAGTCTCTAAGTCTTTCATCGTACCAAATTTCAGCTTAATATCTTGAAAATTGCGACCAGTACTTAGCTAAACGCAAAAATGTCACGCACAATGGACATTTTCAGGGCCCCAAAAAAAGAAAACGGTGAGAGATATCAAAAAATCGTTTTGGGTAAGAAAGTTGCATACTTCGGAGATCTTACACCTATACCTTTAACATTTTTCGATACGACCAACCGTTTCCGAGGTATATCGATTCCAAAAAAAAGTTTGAAATTCAGGGCCCCCAAAAAAGATCCGGCCCTGCGCCGATTTTAACGCCCAACAATAGGTTTCGTCACAGTTACTAACTATTTCATCGTACCAAATTTCAGCTTAATATCTTGAAAATTGCGACCAGTACTTATCTAAACGCAAAAATGTCACGCACAATGGACATTTTCAGGGCCCCAAAAAAAGAAAACGGTGAGAGATATCAAAAAATCATTATGAGTAAAAAAGTTGCATACCGCGGAGATCTTACACCCGTAGATTTAACGTTTTTCGATACGACCAGCCGTTTCCGAGATATATCGATTCAAAAAAATAGGATGAAATTCAGGGCCCCAAAAAAAGGTCCGGCCCTGGACCGATTTTAACGCCCAACAATAGGGTTCGTCACAGGCCCAAACTCTTTCATCGTACCAAATTTCAGCTCGATATCTTGAAAATTGCGACCTGTACTTTGCTAAACGCAAAAACGTCACGCACATACGTACATACATACATACATACATACATACATACATACATACATACATACATACATACAGACAGACTTTTTTGAATTATTTTTTTCGACTCTGATTCGATTGGTATAGGTTTGAACCGTGGGCGACGCTTAGTTTCCGAGATCTCGAAAAATCCTACCACGGCTATATGAAAGCCTATAGGATCTTTAGATCCGGCTTTCATAACAAGTAGGAGTCCACGCAGCACGACCTGCTTTTGATGAGACGGTGGCGCAGCAGCAAGGGGCCAGCAAGAGGGGTTATAATCTCAAACAACAACTTCGTTGGTGGCAAGGCCTGCGGATTTGCATTTCGGACCTTCGACCCGATTGCAAGGAAATGTAGGAAAATTATAAAATGTTATTCTAGGCAATGCTGACACCATCACATGGTTATGAAAGCCGGACGTCCTCGGAAGTGGAAAATATCTTACTGCTGTAAATACATGATTCAACTTATTGAAAAGGTTAAAACGAGTAATTATAGATAATTTTCCGTAGAATTTAATTAGATCATAAGTTGAATTTTTACCAGATGTTATATACATTTGGGCTCCATTTTTTTTTTCAAAAACCAAAACATTTAATAACATCAAAACGGTGAGAGATATCAAAATATCATAAGGGGTAGAAAAGTTGCAAATCACTGAGATCTTACACCTGTAGATTTAACTTTTTTCGATAGGATCGACGCTTCCCGAGATATAACGATTCGAAAAAAAGAATGCAATTCACGGCCCCAAAAAAGGAAAATGGTGAGAGATATCAAAAAATCATATGAGTTAAAAAAGTTGCTAATCACTGAGGTCCTAAATTTGTAGATTTTACTTTGTTCGATACGTTCAACCGTTTCCCAAATATAACGGTTCGAAAAAGAGGAAGAAATTCAGGGCCGCAGAAAATCAAATCGGTGAGAGATATCAAAAAATCTTAAGGGTTGAAAAAATTGCTAACCACTGAGATCTTACACCTGTAGATTTAACTTTGTTAGATACGGCCAACCGTTTCCCAGATATAACAGTTCGAAAAAAAGGATGACATTCGGGGCTCCAGAAAAGGAAAACGGTGAGAGATATCAAAACATCATCAGGGGTAAAAAAAAGGATGAAATTCAGGGCCCCAAAGAATGGTCCGGCCATGCACCAATTTTAACGCCCGACAAGAGAGTTCCTGACAGGCCCAATTTCTTTCCCCGTGACACATTTCAGCTCGATATCTTGAAAATTCCGACCTCTAGTTTGCTAAACGTAAAAAAGTCACGCACATACGTACATTTTCAGGGCCCCCAAGAAAGACAACGCTGAGAGATATCAAAAAATCGTTATGGGTAAGATCGTTGCATACCGCGGAGATTTAACACTTGTGTATTTAACTTCTTTCGATATGACCAACCGTCTCCGAGATATATCGATTCCAAAAGAGTTTCAAATTCAGGGCCCCGAAAAAAGATACAGCCCTGCACCGATTTTAACGCCGAACAGTAGGGTTCCTCATAGGCTCTAGCTCTTTTACCGCTCCAAATTACAGCTTGATATCTTGAAAATTGCGACCTGTACTTTGCTAAACCCGAAAACCTCACGCACATACACACAACTTCAGGGCCCCAAAAAAAGAAAACGGTGAGAGATATCAAAAAATCGTTTTGAGTAAAAAGTTGCATACCGCGGAGATCTTACACCTATACCTTTAACATTTTTCGATACGATCAACCGTTTCCGAAATATATCTATTCCAAAAAAAGTTTGAAATTCAGGGCCCCACAAAAAAGATCCGGCCCTGCACCGATTTTAACGCACAACAATAGGATTCGTCACAGTCACTAACTCTTTCACCGTACCAAATTTCAGCTTAATATCTTGAAAATTGCGACCAGTACTTAGCTAAACGCAAAAATGTCACGCACAATGGACAAAAAAAGAAAACGGTGAGAGATATCAAAAAATCGTTTTGAGTAAAAAAGTTGCATACCGCGGAGATCTTACACCTGTAGATTTAACGTTTTTCGATACGACCAACCGTTTCTGAGATATATCGATTCAAAAAAATGTTTGAAATTCAGGGCCCCCCAAAAAGATTCGGCCCTTTACTGTCTTTAACGCCCGACTATTGGTTTCCTCACAGGGTCTAACTCTTTCACCGCACCAAATTTCAGTTCGATATCTTGAAAATTGCGACCTGTACTTCGCTATACCCAAATATGTCACGCACACTGAACATCTTCAGGGCCCCAAAATGGAAAAGGGTGAGAGATATCAAAAAATCATTATGAGTAATAAAGTTGCATACCGCGAAGATCTTACACCTGTACCTTTAACGTTTTTCGATACGACCAACCGTTTCCGAGATATATCGATTCCAAAAATAAGTTTGAAATTCAGGGCCCCCAAAAAAGATCCGGCCCTGCACCGATTTTAACGCCCAACATCAGGATTCATCACAGTCGCTAACTCTTTCACCGTACTAAATTTCAGCTTAATATCTTGAAAATTGCGATCAGTACTTAGCTAAACGCAAAAATGTCACGCACAATGGACATTTTCAGGGCCCAAAAAAAAAGAAAACGGTGAGAGATATCAAAAAATCGTTTTGAGTAAAAAAGTTGCATACCGCGGAGATCTTACACCTGTATATTTAACATTTTTCGATACGACCAACCGTTTCCGAGATATATCGATTCCAAAAAACAGTTAGAAATTCAGGGCCCCCAAAGAAGATCCGGCCCTGCACCGATCTTAACGACCAATAACAGGATTCGTCACAGTCACTAACTCTTTCACCGTACCAAATTTCAGCTTAATATCTTGAAAATTGCGACCAGTACATAGTTAAACGCAAAAATGTCACGCACAATGGACATTTTCAGGGCCCAAAAAAAAAAAAGAAAACGGTGAGAGATATCAAAAAATCGTTTTGAGTAAAAAAGTTGCATACCGCAGAGATCTTACACCTGTATATTTAACATTTTTCGATACGACCAACCGTTTCCGAGATATATCGATTCCAAAAAACAGTTAGAAATTCATGGCCCCCAAAAAAGTTCCGTCCCTGCACCGGTTTTAACGCCCAACAAAAGAGTTCGTCACTGTTACTAACTCTTTCACCGTACCAAATTTCAGCTCGATATCTTGAAAATTGCGACCTGTACTTCGCTAAACCCAAATATGTCACGCACAATGGACATTTTCAGGGCCCCAAAAAAATAAAACGGTGTGAGATATCAAAAAGCATTAGGAATAAAAAAGTTGCATACCGCCGAGATCTTACACCCGTATATTTAACTTTTTTCGATACGACCAGCCGTTTCCGAGATATATCGATTCAAAAATAGGATGAAATTCAGGGCCCCAAAAAAAGGTCCGTCCCTGGACCGATTTTAACGCCCAACAATAGGGTTCGTCACAGGCCCAAACTCTTTCACCGTACCAAATTTCAGCTCGATATCTTGAAAATTGCGACCTGTACTTTGCTAAACGCAAAAACGTCACGCACATACATACATACATACATACATACATACATACATACATACATACATACAGACAGACTTTTTTTGAATTTTTTTTTTCGACTCTGATTCGATTGGTATAGGTTTGAACCGTGGGCGACGCTTAGTTTCCGAGATCTCGAAAAATCCTACCACGGCTATATGAAAGCTTATAGGATCTTTAGATCCGGCTTTGAATTATATTGAGACCACTATGGCTGTATTAACAAATATGAATAAAGTTAAGGATGTCATAGTTGTGACGTGTATATTCATGACGTAGGCACGGATGACGTAGAATTCATGCAAGTAGGCTGGTGGAGCTGAGATTCTTGGTGACGTCATGATTTTGTTCGAGAAAGATCTGAGTTTTACGACGCAGTCGCAGGAAACAAGGTATCGTGCTAAGGAAGAAGTTACGCTATTGGAGGAGAGACTCGAACCAATGAACGATAGTTTGGAAGGAAGACGGAGATTGCTGAAACTACGATATTTGATTACTTTTGGCATGCAGATTTGTGGAAAACTATTTTCAGTTATGGCATTGATTTGGAATTTTGAAGAAATTAATTTCGAGTTTTTGAAATTTGAAAATCCGTCAAGTATAGCCAAAGTTAAAACTTCTAGCAATGACGGAGCAACAGGCTATGGAAGGGATGGATACGCCCCTTAAGAAGTTGATAAAAGGTCGTGCTCAGGATAGAGGAGCTCTCATATCTCTCATAACCGCATATCTGATTTCTGATACCGCATATATATTTCTGATGTCAGATAGTCATTGTCGAGTGAATAAGTGAAGCAAGTTGTCTTTAGCGTGTGGTTAAAGCCCGGCGCATCGAACGAACACGGAGCAGTTCCATTTTACGCTGTTTTAAACTAGGTGAAGTTAAAACGCTCACATTAACGTTTCTACCAGATAAGATATCAAGAGTTAACTTCTGCCTTTATTATAATTCAATTGGGCAGTACAACATTGAGGTGTGTAGAACATTTGAACAATTTCACAGTTATATTTTGAAAGATATTGGCATTTTAAGGCTGCAGACAAAAGTGATTTTCTCGCCACCTGAGAGGCACTTTTAAATTTCCACAGTATACACTACGGCTGACACGTGTTACAACCGTGATATTGGAGAATACGTTTGGTAATACAACGATACATTCTATTATGGAACATTATAATCTTGCAGTGCTTTCAATGATTATAACAGAAGTTGAGATGGAAGGCTAAGGCTTTAATGCAATTGGGACATATATCGATGGAGTGAAGTAACAGCATGGAACTTCGTTAATCGTCTTTCTACAAAAGCGAGCATGTAGTGAACATCCAACTACACTCATGCATCGTGAATCCATCGCTGAATTATATCAGATGACAGTGGAAATATCATCATACTCCACGATTATGAATATTTCTGCGGAAATAACTGCAATAAACTTCATGGCGAATTACGACTGGAACTTCAGGGAACTTTCAAGAGAGGCCAGGGTGGACCCGGCTCATAAAGAAGAGTTTTGCCAGAGGGATGTCTTTCGTATACATGGAGCAGTGCAATTTCCGGAGAAGGAAGCAGTTCGATTCTCCGAGGACGCTGATTCCAGGTTCGAGGTCGGAGCACATCTTTACGCTGGTGAAATGGAACCAACAGCAGTTTTCTTTGAAAACTTTCCTCTAGAACTTCAATCAACAGATAAGGTAGTCGTGAACGTTTCTTGTATTATTTGAGTCATGTAGCGATATCTGAGCAACCATTTTCCCATATTTTCTGTCCTATCTTTTGCCCCATTTTCTTGATTAACATTTCTGTACTCAGTATACTTCGATGATTTATGCCTTTTTCTACGATTTGTTGAGACATTGTTATGTCATTGGCATAGTTAAATAATTTTGGATCAGTTGAGACTGATAATTTAGATTCTTTCATTAATTTGCATATTTTTGTAGTCACGATTTGACTGTAAAGTTAACGATTTTCTATGGCAGATTTGAATTCAGACAGCGTGTCAATTTTATTAAAGTAATTCTATTCAGTAAATTACTTTGACCAATTTTCTGTCATCCTCAAGAAAGAAGAATGATTAAAAGATTTTAGAGCGTTAAAATCTATTACGTTATCGACGATCTTTGAAATACTAGTCGTCTTATGAACATGATTGCAACATAGACATTTATCATTGCATTATAGACAATTTTATGAAATATGAACTTTGATTACGATTTATTGAATACACTATAGTAATGAACATTTGATAGGAGTTTTTCTCAATTATAGATTGGAACAATAATGTTTGCATTCCACAGTCTAATTGTATTCTATTCGACTATTTATGCAGTTTAGATGAACTTTGATTGAAGATAGTATTTTTATACTGCGTTACTTTGATGATATTAATCTCAATTTTGATAGACCAGGGAGGAGTGTCTAATCGTATTTGCTATTAAATTTATTTGTGATTGGCAAATTTTTACTTCATATCGATTCATGAATGAAACCCACGAAGGTTAAATAATAACAGACATTAATACAATTGATGAATATAAGAATTTTTGAAGAGGAACAATGGATGTATAATCGTTAGTTCAGTGGACCTGTAAAAGTCGCTGATGAGTAATGCCCTTGAATAATGAAGGAGGTTCCCACAGTAATAAATGAAGTTGTTGAATTTATGAGTGGAGGTTTTTGTATGTAATTTGGAAGATTTTGATGCTATATATATGAAGATATATGATGAATTCTGGGCCTATTGTTGAGCAATTTTGTGCGTTTGGAGCGAAGTATTTTTCCGCTGAATGTATTGTCCTGGTTCTTTGAAAGTTATTCATGTGAAGATACTGTTAAAGTTAACAAGAGTGTTAAATAATTTGAGATGAAGATTTTGAATGGAGGTTACCGTCACAAATATTAATAATAATTATTAAACCTTATTAAACCTGAATTTGACAATTAAATATAACTAACCTTCATTGGTCGATTATATCAGCACAATTTGAGTAATTATCAACCGGATAAACGTGTGGTTTAATGTATTTCTTGTATAAATAATATAAACAATATTTAAGATTGTAAATAATTTTGTAAATATCTTTGATAACCATTTGAAATGAAAGGGATTAATAGAGGCGTGTATAAAATTTCCAATTGTCGTTTGACATTGTTATAAACAATTTATTATTGTTATAAATAATTAATGAACTTTTGTTATTAACATTTAGAGTTTTGTTTTTATACTCTAAACAACGCTAATTAAGCAAGTGGATTGAACAATTAAATATGATTTGGGATTGTTGGAGTAATCCACTGGTGTTTGAATGGAGCATTTAAAGCATTTGCGTGATAATATTTCAGTTGAGATGTGGACATTTAACGTTTTTTGAAAGGAGAGCTAAGCTCTGATGTAACTCGCATATGCTAGGGTTGAACGGAGGGGTGAGTCCACTTTGACGATGCAGGTGCATTGCAGCTGGCCCGGACAACTGTATGATAGAGGCCAAGGACGTCTCCATAATAGCCTTGTGGCTATAAATAAAATGTGATGTGTATAAACACGCAAAACAATTGATATATGTGTCTCGTCCCAAATCCCGTTTCCATTCCAAGTGCATTATTATAATTACGTTATTTTGAGCTTGAGAAAGCTGAAACATTGTATGTAGAGTATACAAGTCCTACAGGAGGACATGGTTGTGTGGTCGATGGCTTCTGATTGCCACGTGGATTTTGTTGTTTTATTTTTGTTAATTCATTCTTTTTGTGAAATAAATTATTGTGCAGTTTAAAGTTTCTCGTCTTCGTTATGGTTCATTTTAAATATCATGGTGGAGGTTATTGTGTGGGTACGCTTTAAGTGATCCAGTTGACAACCCAGTCCCCGAGATAAATTTAAGAGGTAAGTAAAAGGTAAGTATGAACACCCGTATATTTTGGTGTGTTCCACAATAATTTCTTGTTAACTATTGTGCTCTAATCTCGATAGTATCTGTCAGTGCCATTTTCATTGATGTAGCTGTGCCGGTGCGATTGATTATTGGCAATCCGATTGAGGGGGCGGATATCTGACAGCCTACTATCCTGATAACGGGGACAGTACATACTGTAAGGCCACGGCCGCCTCCTTCCCTCTACCTAGCCTATCCATCCCAATCCTCCATCCCTCCCCATCCCTCATGAGGCCACTGTTCGATTTGCAGGTGAGGCCGCCTGGGCGAAGTGCTGATCACACCTCCCCAGTTGTATCCATCCCGACCAGATGTGCCAAGCTCCAGGACACTGCCCATAGAGGCAGTAGTGGTGAGTTCCCTCGCTGAGTCCGTGGGAACCACCAACCGAGAGGGTAAATAGACTAAATAAAAAAAAATATATGAATATTTCTATAAACTATTCACATGATGATGCTGATACATATTTACGACGGAGAATGAAGTCTCTACAGAAGAGATTTGTCAAGATGCTAGGGGGTAGCCCAGCAACACAGAAGAATTTGCCAGAAGGATGTCGTTCGAGCCCAGGCGAATGTTGGTGAATTCCAGAGAGGGACGTTTCATATCTCTGAGGTCGTAGATCCGAGGTTCGAATGCAGATCCATCTCTGTGTCTTGTACTGAGGAAACATCTTAAGTATTGTGGGAATACTTACATAGATCTTCAAATTTAGTCCAAATAAAGTAGCAGTGTATCTCATTTGTAGTATAGAGCTTGATTAGTGACATCCTGAGCCAACGATCTTATTCCATATTTCTATATTTTCACATTGCATGTATTCCAGTGTTCTCATGTATTTTACACTTCAGATGTGTGTTAAGATTTTTATGCTTCAAGATTATTTAGGAGATGATTGCCTTTCATCTATTTTTCAATTTTATTCTACGGATCAGTTGTGGAACTGACATTAAAAATTTTGTTTGTGGAATTATATTGCCTCATAGAAGACTAGCCGTTTCGACTCCCGAATTTTAATAATTTGCTTTAAACCAAGTATTCTGACATTGTGTCATAGCTTCAAATTAAATTCTTAATAAATTTAATTTGAGAACATTAATGTAACAACATCTAACTTCAAGAACAGAAGAAACATCGAATGACATTGTTATATAATTATTGTACATAAACTGTCGACGATCTAGGAAATACTAGTCGTTTGATAAGACCGAAGTCTTAATCCCTATAAACATTCTTGTGTAGAGTGGAAAAACATTACGACATTGACGCACCTTTTTGTTATTTGTAAAGCTAAGAGCTTCGTTCATTTAATATGTTAGAGGAAATACCTTTTGATAGACGATTATTCAAATCTTTGGCTAGAAATTCAAAGCTAGTTTATCCCGGTCAAGATTGAATTCTATCTGACACTATAAATAACATGTGTGTTATTTTATTATATTTGTTTAACATCACGTCATTTGTGGACATGACATTACATCGATAAACAATTTAAAGCTTGGCAAGTGAGGTGAGACAGGAGTATTATTATTATTACATGTATTTGCGACAGACGAGTTAACAGTTAATTATCTTGTGGAGTAAACTTTAGGAGGTTAATCACGACTGTCTAATATCGTTCAGTACAATTGGAAGTTTCGTTTGAAGAACTTAAGCATGTATAATTGTAGTCCAGTAGTGATGTGGAATGATACTGAGGGTCATGCATTATTTGAGAGAAGTTCCTACAGAAGATATGTTAATAACAATTAATCCTTTTTGGTTATTGTTTACCATAGTGGATGATAATTGTTTATGCCATATATATACTGTTATATGAGGATGTGTAGAGCTATGAAGAGTGCTCATGCGAGGGAGTTCCGCATTTTAAGGGAAGTTAAAGTATTGTTGTTCTTTGATAAGAAGGCATAGATCATGATAAGAGCCGTTGTATACAAGTAGTCCAGTGCTTGTGAAGTAACGATTTAGCAGTGTTAACAGGAGGGTTTTAGCGGAAATACAACTTGAGAACGATTGTCTACTCATGTCAATAAAACAATTATTAAATTTTATTAAACCCGAAGTTATGTAATTACGTACAGTTAACTATAATTAGTCGAAAACTACGGAAAGTTAGAGAAGGGTTGTGTTAAAAACCAGTGTATATAAATAGTTGAGAATTGTATTGTAATCGAGAAACCAGAATCTCGGAAATAACGTGTTAGCAGCACTAAATAATGTATATTATTATGAACATATTACATGCAGATAATTTTTTGGAAATGATTCAATTAGTTAAATAATTTAGTAGGATTTATTAATCAATTGTTTTGAAATAGCGTGTGTTTTATGAGCGTATGATTTTGGTATGAATGATTGTTCACTGTTAAGAGTAAATGTGGAACCGAATTGGTCATGAACAATTGCGGGGTGTGAATGAAAGAGTGTATAATAATTCTCAGGATGATTGTTTAAGAAACAGAGTAGTTATGTGCACTTTTGTAAGATCTAAAGGTTAATTTTACGTGTTATTATAAACGCACACACAAGCAGTCTCTATGTGGGCTAGCTAGAATGATTCACCGTTATAGTTGGAGAGCGATGTCATAATATGAACAGGTGGACTCTCACCGCCTTTTATATTGAACCCGCTGAGCTATGGTTCATGTGATATTTTTTTAAGACAGAACATTTATGATGGGATGTTGTACCTTTGAACACACCCAGGAAGCCACGTGGAGCTGAGAGCTCACGCGATACTCTTTGAAGTTGCGTTGGATCGCACTTTTGACTTTGGTGAAAACTGCTAATTATTTACCTGATCTCTTATTAATTAATTTTATTCTTTCACAAGACTCAGAATATTCCATTTCGTCATGCTGCATTATTAAAACATTTTTGAGAATGTTATTTTAGCTTAAGGTAAGGCAATACCCTTGCAGATACGCAAATAGGAACGTAAGTAGTCGCTCAACGACTTCGTTTTGACGACCTACTTCCTTGAGACTCCCAGTGCCTTGCACTACGTCTGGAGAATCCGCCCTGTGTAGGCGTGGAATCATATCCGTCTTGTACGACGTAGGAAATATCCGCTGTTTAGCGAGGAAATTACAATTAGTTGCCATCGAGCACGAATAAACAACGATACAAGTTATAAGTAAGAATTATAGTGAGTTACTTGCACTACGTCTGGAGAATCCGCCCAGTATAGGCGTGTAAGTGTATTGGTCCTACAAGACATAGAAGATTATCCGCTTGTTAGCGTTGAACTGGTTATCAGGTGCCATCGTGCACTGGCATATTGTAAAATACTGGTATTTATGCACAGTGAGCCACAGAAACATATTGAAGTATTAGTGAATTATATAATTTTACCGGAACACCACATTTTAGTACCCACGTGTTTGTGGAGGGCCAAATGCCTTGTGGAAAATATACAGGTAAATGTGTTGCAACTACTTCAAATAAGTGTGATTATAATTGTGTAACATATTTGGATTGCCAGAGTGAAGTTTTTATTTCCAAAACGACGTACATTTTACCGATGCGGCATGATAGAAAAGTAGCGTCATTAACACGTGCAGAAACATAGAGCAGTGCTAGCTCATATATCTATTCACATCCACGAAATTAAGGCTGTGTTGTCAATTACTATCAAAGCCTACAATACTTACGACGAACATTATATCTTTGGAAAGTGAAAGAATAAATTTCATAATTTATTTCACGTGACCAGACTATTCCACACCATGCTTGAATCAGTCATCATGGGCTAATACCATCCTGGTATGAGGGTGATGTTTCTACGAGAACTAGCATGATGGTGGAGCTTGCAGAACCGAGGACGAGAAGGAAGGAATCCAAGATGCCATTTCCAGGCATATCCAGCATATTCACGGAGTTGTCGACAGGGACGAATCGAACCGTGGTCTTTGGAGGAGTCCAGATGGGAATCCTGATGAGGATAATACGGTTCCAGAGATCCAGAGAGGAATTTGTACAACCCTGGTTATTGAATAGAGGGCTGAGTGATAGCTTCTCCATGTCGTGAGTTTTTGGACATCCCTTCTCTTGCTCTAGTTTTGGTGGTATATTAGATTTAATGTAGTTTGTGAATCAACCACACTCTATGTCAGCCATTTTTCTAGGTAGGGATTGTATCTAGTTTAATTTAATGTCATTTATTTCAGTATAGTGAGACACTCTTAGGTCTGACATTTTGGTTAACCCTGGTGCGGCTTGATGAACGTCGTAGAACGTCAAAGCCTATCTTTTGCTAGATGTGACCGTAGTCATTCGAGGCTATTTTGTCCAACTCTATTTGGGATGATTTTTCAAGTCTTTGCTGACTTTAGTTATGACAATTAGATGTCATGGTTATTTCTTTAACTGCATTCTTTGCAGCCAGTTTTGATACACCCCTGACTTTCGTTAGAACAGTCGTATCAGTTAAGGCAATCGACTGTAATTGCCAGTTTTGTAAATGCATTATATTTTCATTTTGAATAAGTTCAGAAGCTATTCTTGGTCAAGTTTGAACCTAACTATTAGGAGGAATGTTTCGTTGCCTGGCATCGAACTCGGTTCCCAACGTATCATTAAGCGGATCCTTGTATGGAATCTGCGCCACAATTATCATTTTTCTTGTGTCATGTAAGACACGTTTTTATTTGATGTTGTACTAGCAACTACTGAATTGTATTTTGAGAGCAAGGAGCTCCAGTAATTGTATGATTACTATCATTTAGACGTTTTTGGTAGAAAGACGGAATTATATTATTCTATTCAGATTTATTGCGTGTTTTTATACACGGATTCTTTAGAGGTTCATAACCTATGGTAAAGTTTTTTATGAACAGGCCAGATGTATAGTTTTATTTTGATTAAATCGCCGGCCTTGAATAATGTGTGTTTTGTGTCGACCGAACGCAGGAATGTGGTAGCCTGCTGGTGACATAAACTGGTTTTGTAATCCAGTGCCCTTGAGAGCACGCTTCATTTTGTTTGTGAGACAGGACTACTTTGACAAGAGACAGAATGCAATTGTATTCGCTCTTTCTTTCATTGCAACTTAGCTTATGTAACCCAGTTTTCAACCCTGTCTCAGATCACATGTTTTATACATTGCTTTTTGTTAGTTTAGCGCACTTCTTGCGTGTACCGTTTTGACGTGTACAATTAGGTCAGGTTTTCTATAGTGAGTTGCAGGCGACCCTGTTAAATGCAGGAATTTATTGTATAAAGGTACTAGTGATTACCCTGTCCGGGAGGGTTCCCGTTGACTAGATGTTATTGGAAGGTAACTGTTGTGGACAGGCCTATCCCAGAGTTATTGAATGCGAGCTTTGCGCCGCTGGTAAAACGTGTTATTGTGTGTCCGAGTTGTTATTGCTCGTTGATCTTATTCCGACTGTTGAGTCGAGGCTTTTTGGTGGAGAATGATCTCAGTGTAGACACTCCGTGCCCGAGCTATTGTCAGTATTATTCGCCATAAACCAACGATAAACCTAAACCGACATCTTAATAATAAAACGCATAACTTTGGTAAAACAAAAGCTAACTAATGAATTCTTTCTATCTAACTTTGTTCTGTTGCATTTTGGAACCGTTGACATAGCCGTGCAGTTGAAGGTAATTTCCTTGTGTGGAAATGACTAGGACAGTTGACACTTTTGTAGCGACCTGAAGCATGCGCGAACCTAGAGTTCGTAGCTTGTGGAGCTCAGGCCATGCGATGTCAGACGTGGTCTCAACTACGCATTCGTCATCGTAATTACACACATTAGATGACTATGGCTTACAAAGAGTAAACCAAGGTGTAGGCAGGAATTTAATAAAGATTTGTGTCTATTTCATTACTTATTTATGATGTACAAGTGTGTAAATCCTACATGTTACCTTATTGTGTGCTGATAGCACGCAGTTATTAAGAATAATTAAATGTTTTTCATGGCTGTACACTTAGAGTTGTTGTAATTGTTTTCTATTACGGACGTCATCGCCGTAAATTTTGTTATTAACTGTTAGGACTTAGCTAGATGATTAACGTTAAATGTAAATGTGGAAATGGTATCATCCTAACTTAGATTTGTTTTGCTACCCTGTTAAATGTAAATTCTGATATTAGCTTAATCTTGTAACTTGAACTAGGGACTTGCGTCGTACCATTTTCCTAGTGTTGCTGTTGTCGCTTTATTATTGTGAGATAGATCTTTCGCGAGGGTTTTCCGTAACTTCTCAGGTAGGGACCTGCTCTTTATTTTCTTTTGTTTATTAGTTTGCGGACTAGCCGATTATAACCCTCCGAACTAGGCTAGGGGCCTGTGAATTTTAATAAATTTTCACGGTGTTTTACTTAAGTCTGGATGTTTAATTTCTCTGTCTAGTTTTAAGGTGATCCTTTCCTTAGGCAGTCTATGACCATCGTCACCATGTACCCCGATCCCCGTGGACTACAGTGTCTCGTGCCGCTCAGCCTATTAGGAAGTTCACCTGATCCTCACGGTAATTTTATTCGACTTATGGGATGTTAGGAAAGTCATCGTGGTTGTTGACTCGACTAACGGTCTCATAAAATGGTGCCCAACTCATGTGCCGACGTTAATGTGGTGACCGTCGGTACCATGTTACTTTGGAGGATCTTAATGTTGATTAATGGTAAATTGACAGGACTGGGACGAACTTAGAAGTCGTACTGCAGATCAATTGACCGCATGGCATTCATGTTTGATAGAAGTCCATGGGGTGAGGCTTTAGTGTTAGATAAATGATGGATAGGGTTTTCTTTGATGATGCCTCATCCTGAGTAAATGTAATACTTTGCTTTGCTCGTCGTTGTCTTTGTAAATGTAGAATCACTTAGTTTGCATACTCCAGCTGTACTCGTGATATTTATATAAATGAAACAAGCTTTATACCACCAAGTAAATAATCATAGCTGTAAGTTCTAGTAGAGATTGATCCCTCACTTTCTTATATATATTTCTTGTCAAATGGATGAGGAAACGATTCGTCGCGTGTTTGGAGAGATGATGGCAGGTGTGAATGCTAATCTCCAACAAATTACTGCTGACCTAGGTGAAGTCCGGGGTGACTTGGGGCAAAATACTCAATCTATAAACAATGTTAGTGGTCATGTAGACCAAGTAAGACACGAAGGTCACAATGTTAGTGCTCATGTAGACCTTGTGAGACAGGACTTGGAAGCAAACACCCAATCTATAAACAATGTTAGTAGTCATGTAGACCAAGTAAGATTAGATTTAGAGGTAAACACTCAATCTGTTAATAATGTCAGGACTGATTTAGCCCAAGTCAGGGCTGATATGGACGCATTTAGGGTCGAAGCCAGAAATGATCTCGCGGCGGGTTTAGCGGCAGTTAGGGTTGATGTCATACGACACCATCAGGAGGCTAACCAGCGTGTAGATTGCCTAACAGACCAAATGAATAGAGCTAGGGAGGATGTGCAAAACCGACTGGAGGAGCACACGGCTCAAATTCAAACCACCATAAATAGAGTCCAGATAGACATGAAAGCTG
This sequence comes from Meconema thalassinum, assembly GCA_946902985.2. Classification (NCBI taxonomy): domain Eukaryota; kingdom Metazoa; phylum Arthropoda; class Insecta; order Orthoptera; family Tettigoniidae; genus Meconema; species Meconema thalassinum. The sequence goes on from OX336393.1 coordinate 254,096,457, forward strand.
ACCTGGAACACACTCGGGAAGAATTCGGGACTTGATTGACGCACGTCGAGGGATTCATGGACACTGTAAAAAAGGACATTACAACCATGAATATCGGATTAGTTCTCATGAGAGGAGCTGCAGATGCTGTGAACAACAATGTTAGGACGATCGTTGACGGCATGTTAGAGGTCAGAGACGAACTAAACGTTAACAGGAGAAACATTTCTGAACTAACGGAAACCGTAGCAAGCCTACGCGAAACAGTGAATGTTCATCATGAGGAACATAACATTGACCTCATGTTATTAAGAGGGGATCTCAACGAACATAAGACCATAGTAGAGGCTAAGGTAGCCAAGGTCAAAGACAACATGTCAAGAGTCGAGGGAGAGATCGATTCTTTACAAAAGCGATTTGAGGAGGTCACAGTAAACGAAAGGTTAGACCTTAGCCATAAACTCAGAACGGCCATACGCGAGGTAGACGCGAACCTCAAGGGAAAGGTCGATAGAATCGAATTACAATTGAATGACTTAGGCAAAAAAGTCGCGGCCAGAACTATTCAAGGACTTGAAGGCATAGAAAGACGTCTTGACAGACTCGAAACAACTCCTAGGGAGAGACACTTACACTCACAAATGGGAGAATCTCAGGAAACACCCGTTTCTCAATCTGAAGGAATGATGCCAACTCATTTTCAGCCCAGCGCACCTACAGAACCACAACCATCACAATTCACTGGTTAAGCGCCGAGCCAGGTTTTGAACTTTAACGCCCATCCCTTTCGACCAGCACTAAGTCAACCTAATAATGAGGTGAACACACCTACGCATGACTATACGCAGAGCACATTTAGACCCGCGCATACGCAGGGAAATGTGACGATAATACGTTCGAGAGAGGAGCAACCAGCTCGCTTCTCCGGAACTGGAAGTGGTGTTACTCCAGTGGAATTTCTAGCCAATGTCGAAAGCTATCTGAGAGATACGATGGTAACTCCAGAGAGGGAACTCAGAGTCATAGAACGTTTGCTTGAGGGGCAAGCCAGTACCTGGTTTAGAGCATTTAGATACTTGTTTACAGGCTGCCAGGACTTTAAGGAAGCATTACTAAGGACGTATTGGTCGAGTGACATTCAGCAGAGCATCCGAGCTGAAATGTATACTCGTAGATACAGCTCGAATACGCCTACTCGTTATGCGAACTACTTCGCTATACAGCTTGCGAAGCTTCGTTGTCTTCAGCCTCCGTTGTCTGAACAAGATTTAGTTAACACCATTGTTTGGCAGTACCCTGCGGACGTACAACGTGTGTTGATCGCTGCAGGGGCATCCACGTTTCAACAATGTGACCAGATTCTGCGACGCTTGGATGCGAACACGGAACAGCTCCCGACACACCGTCAGCAGAAGGCTGACAGGCGCGAGGAAAGACACATAAACTTGACCACTGTCGATAAAGTAAGCCAGACTCCGCAACAAACGCAAACACAAGATAGTTCTGGGCATCGTGATAATAACTACAACTATCGTAGGAGGGAATGGAACAACGCTCCATATGCTCGAGATCAACAAGATGACCGTCGTAGTCATTGGAATCGGAGATTCGACCGAGGGACGAATGATAACCAACGTCACGAAAATTACCACCGCGGGAATCACGGAAGAAACCAACAGCACGGAAGTATCCGAAGGGACTATCGATACGCTAGAGGATATAACCGAGATCGAGACCCTAGATACCAGCCAGACAGAGATTGGAAAGGAAGAGCACGGGAGAGCCGTGAGTACCTCCAACAATTAAGAGAGCTGCAAATCCAAGAAGAGGGAGAACGGAGCCCAACTTCGAGGGAAAATAGAAATTCGGCACAGGAGACGGAGCACAACCAGCCCAGTACTTCTCGCCAGGATAATAAAAAAACGCCAAAAAATTAACAGATTCTTGTCAGGTTGAGCATCGAGTAACTGCTACCATATTACTCTGGGATCCAATCCAAGAAGACTTGTTGGACGAACGACGAACGACGAACCACAATTATGAGTTGACCCGTCTGCCCAAGATAGTAGCCACTTTGAACGAAGTCAACGTAGTCATTCTCATTGATACTGGGGCAATGATTAGTGTTATTTCCGCCGATTGCCATGCCAGATTAAAGGCGAACTCTGAGGTGACAGAGCTGCCTGTTTCAGCTGTAAGAGTCAGAGGTGTCATACCTGACCGGGTTGTGACGTGCAAAATCCAGATTCTTTGTACTCTGAAGATTTCAAATTATGTGTATTTCCACGAATTTCTTGTAATGAAGGGCTTGCATCATGACGCCATACTAGGCGCAGACTTCATTAGAAAATATGATGGTATCATTGACATGGGCCATAACACGGTAGAGTTCAAGCCGAACGAACCCATTCAGATGAACCTAGTTGAAGAAGAACCGGAATACCTATCCGAAGTCGACGTAGTCGAAAACTTGAATGGCAAGGAAATTGACGAGACACTCGATGCCGACGAAGAGGCAGAATCATTATCAGCACCCACACGAGAGAATCTAGATATAATATTGAACGAATACAGGGACATCTTCGACACCACACCTGGTGAGATATTAGACTACGAATACGACCTTGTGCTACTGGATGATTCCCCATTCCAGAAGAAAATTTACCCGATTGCTGAGAAACATCGTGAAGAAGCTGCTAAGAAGATCCATGAGATGGAAGCAGCAGGCACAATCAAGAAATCACCGACTGCTTTCTTGAATCCCATAACGCCTGTGGTTAAGGTAGATGGAAGCTTGAGACTTTGTCTTGATGCCAGAGCCTTGAATGAACGCCTAGCTCCTGAGCACGACAGACCGCCCAAGATTAGGGACATTCACAGGAAGTTCAAAGGAAAAAGGATATTTTCATCATTGGACTTGGTTCAGTCTTATTACCATATCAGTTTATCTGAGCATACTCAGAAATATACTGGATTCCTGTTTGATCAGACTATTTATGTCTTTCGAAAACTACCATTTGGATTGAAAAATGCCGGAGCCGCATTAATCAGAGCACTTGATGCCAAGCTGACTCCTGAAGTGAAGCAGAGAGTAATATGTTATGTGGATGATATAATCATAGCTTCAGAAACAGAAGAAGAGCATTTAAAGACATTGCGCCTTGTTTTTGAGAATCTACGACAGGCGAATTTTAAGGTCAAATTTGACAAGTGTCGATTCTTTCAGAAAGAAGTGAAATTCGTAGGACACATAATCAATGGAGAAGGATACAGACCAAATCCGGCAAAGATTAGAACTGTTGCTGCATTTCCAACGCCAACCCGTGTGAAACACGTGAGACAATTTTTAGGAATTCTCCAATTCTTTGCTGCTCATTGTGAGAAATATTCCGAGGCTGTCGCATCTCTGCAAGGATTACTGAAAAAGAACTGCAGGTGGAACTGGAATGATGAATGCGAGATAGCTTTCAGGAGAGCTAAACAGATGCTAGTGGACTCAATTCAGCTAGAATATCCAGATTATTCCCGTAACTTTATTCTAGAAACTGATGCATCTGCCATTGGTATAGGAGCCATTTTACTGCAGGAGGATGATGAGAAGAAACGTCATTACATCGCTTTCTTAAGCCGACGTTTAAGAGCACATGAATCTCACTACTTCACGACCGAGATAGAAGCACTTGCAATAGTTTACGCACTTTAATACTGGCAGAAACTTCTGTTAGGCCAGAGGATTATTGTGAGGACCGATCACCATGCACTGACCTTCATCTTAAGAACAAGACTGGCAAGCGACAGGATCACACGTTGGACGCTGTTTCTCCAACAGTTCGATTTGGAAATAGTTTATCGACCAGGCAGAGAGAATGTGTTGGCCGACATCCTCAGCCGGAATCCTGAAGCTACTGTTAATGCCATAGACATTGAGGGAGAATGCGAGGAACACCTTCGCCGACTTCGTCATCTACCTGAAGGACAGCGACGTGAGGAGGAACTCAGGCACATTATCCGTTTCCTGGAACGAAGAATGGATCCACAGGATGCTCATTATGCGAGAATTGCTGCTGTTGCAGATAATTACTTGATTTATCATCGTGTATTATACAAATTTGTGGACGAGGACCACACTCAACTGCGTGCAGTTATTCCTAGGAGATACCAAGAATCTGTTATTCTTATGGTTCATCTATCCATTGGTCATGGTGGAACGGACAAAACCATTGGAACCATCAAAGAATCTTTTACATGGAAAGGGTTAGGAGCCACCGTTAGACAGTGTTTACGTGCTTGCGACGCATGCCAGCGGAACAAGTACACGTCACACTTGTTGAAGGAACAACCTAGACCAATACTCCCAACTCAACCTAGAGAGTTATACGCACAGGACCTGTATGACCCAATACCTAAGGCTCGTCGTGGGAATCGATACATCGTTGTAACTATTGATGTGTTCACGAAATATACGATGCTTCATCCGATTCAAAAAGCCACTGCACATCAGATTATTCAGAGGATTAGACGTCAAGTGATACCGGAGGCAGGGAAGCCACAATTCTAGTTGACTGATCACGGATCACAGTACACCTCAGCAGAATTTGCCAATGCTATGAATGAGCTTGAAATAGGTCATGTTTTATCATCTATTCGTCATCCAGAGAGCAACCCAGCAGAATGCGTGATGTCTATTATCGCAAAATTCTGTCGATTATATTGTCAAGAAGAACACTGGCGATGGACTGAAGTCCTAGTCACTATGGCAAAATGTATTAATTCAACAGTCCATGAGAGCACTGGTCAAATACCTATGGTCTTGCATTTGAACCAGATGCCGCTGAGAATATGGGACCGTGTGATTGTAAATCCACCTTGTGTACAACCATCACATGCCAGCAGACTTTTAGCTGCAAGAGAAACTATGGACAGACAAGCTGCCAAGCGCTTGAGAAGAACTAGACGCCAGAGATTTAGAGAACCACTAGTTGAGGGAGACCTTATCCTCATAAGGAGACCCGGAATTTCAAGTCCTATAGACCGCATATATGGGAAATTTCTATCCTTATATTATGGCCCTAGTCGTGTCCGACAGCCTTTGAACAATGGAAGTTATGTAGTAGAAGACATCAGGACAGGAGAGCGCATTGGAGCCTTTAATGCAGCCAATCTAAAAAAAATATCACTCTTGAATGAATTTCAAGTCAAATAAAAATGTCCTAACATTTTATTTGAAACGACGGAGAGGCAGATGAACCCGCTGAGCTATGGTTCATGTGATATTTTTTTATGACAGAAGATTTATGATGGGATGTTGTACCTTTGAACACACCCAGGAAGCCACGTGGAGCTGAGAGCTCACGCGATTCTCTTTGAAGTAGCGTTGGATCGCACTTTTGACTTTGGTGAAAACTGCTAATTATTTATCTGATCTCTTATTAATTAATTTTATTCTTTCACAAGACTCAGAATATTCCATTTCGTCATGCTGCATTATTAAAACATTCTTGAGAATGTTATTTTAGCTTAAGGTAAGGCAATACCCTTGCAGATACGCAAATAGGAACGTAAGTAGTCGCTCAACGACTTCGGTTTGACGACCTACTTCCTTGAGACACCCAGTGCCTTGCACTACGTCTGGAGAATCCGCCCTGTGTAGGCGTGGAATCATATCCGTCTTGTACGACGTAGGAAATATCCGCTGTTTAGCGAGGAAATTACAATTAGTTGCCATCGAGCACGAATAAACAACGATACAAGTTATAAGTAAGAATTATAGTGAGTTACTTGCACTACGTCTGGAGAATCCGCCCAGTATAGGCGTGTAAGTGTATTGGTCCTACAAGACATAGAAGAATATCCGCTTGTTAGCGTTGAACTGGTTATCAGGTGCCATCGTGCACTGGCATATTGTAAAATACTGGTATTTATGCACAGTGAGCCACAGAAACATATTGAAGTATTAGTGAATTATATAATTTTACCGGAACACCACATTTTAGTACCCACGTGTTTGTGGAGGGCCAAATGCCTTGTGGAAAATATACAGGTAAATGTGTTGCAACTACTTCAAATAAGTGTGATTATAATTGTGTAACATATTTGGATTGCCAGAGTGAAGTTTTTATTTCCAAAACGACGTACATTTTACCGATGCTGCATGATAGAAAAGTAGCGTCATTAACACGTGCAGAAACATAGAGCAGTGCTAGCTCATATATCTATTCACATCCACGAAATTAAGGCTGTGTTGTCAATTACTATCAAAGCCTACAATACTTACGACGAACATTATATCTTTGGAAAGTGAAAGAATGAATTTCATAATTTATTTCACGTGACCAGACTATTCCACACCATGCTTGAATCATTCATCATGGGCTAATACCATCCTGGTATGAGGGTGATGTTTCTACGAGAACTAGCATGATGGTGGAGCTTGCAGAACCGAGGACGAGAAGGAAGGAATCCAAGATGCCATTTCCAGGCATATCCAGCATATTCACGGAGTTGTCGACAGGGACGAATCGAACCGTGGTCTTTGGAGGAGTCCAGATGGGAATCCTGATGAGGATAATACCGTTCCAGAGATCCAGAGAGGAATTTGTACAACCCTGGTTATTGAATAGAGGGCTGAGTGATAGCTTCTCCATGTCGTGAGTTTTTGGACATCCCTTCTCTTGTTCTAGTTCTGGTGGTATATTAGATTTAATGTAGTTTGTGAATCAACCACACTCTGTGTCAGCCATTTTTCTAGGTAGGGATTGTATCTAGTTTAATTTAATGTCATTTATTTCAGTATAGTGAGACACCCTTAGGTCTGACATTTTGGTTAACCCTGGTGCGGCTTGATGAACGTCGTAGAACGTCAAAGCCTATCTTTTGCTAGATGTGACCGTAGTCATTCGAGGCTATTTTGTCCAACCCTATTTGGGATGATTTTTCAAGTCTTTGCTGACTTTAGTTATGACAATCAGATGTCATGGTTATTTCTTTAACTGCATTCTTTGCAGCCAGTTTTGATACACCCCTGACTTTCGTTAGAACAGTCGTATCAGTTAAGGCAATCGACTGTAATTGCCAGTTTTGTAAATGCATTATATTTTCATTTTGAATAAGTTCAGAAGCTATTCTTGGTCAAGTTTGAACCTAACTATTAGGAGGAATGTTTCGTTGCCTAGCATCGAACTCGGTTCCCGACGTATCATTAAGCGGATCCTTGTATGGAATCTGCGCCACAATTATCATTTTTCTTGTGTCATGTAAGACACGTTTTTATTTGATGTTGTACTAGCAACTACTGAATTGTATTTTGAGAGCAAAGAGCTCCAGTAATTGTATGATTACTATCATTTAGACGTCTTTGGTAGAAAGACGGAATTATATTATTCTGTTCAGATTTATTGCGTGTTTTTTATACACGGATTCTTTAGAGGTTCATAACCTATGGTAAAGGTTTTTATGAACAGGCCAGATGTATAGTTTTATTTTGATTAAATCGCCGGCCTTGAATAATGTGTGTTTTGTGGTAGCCTGCTGGTGACATAAACTGGTTTTGTAATCCAGTGCCCTTGAGAGCACGCTTCATTTTGTTTGTGAGACAGGACTACTTTGACAAGAGACAGAATGCAATTGTATTCGCTCTTTCTTTCATTGCAACTTAGCTTATGTAACCCAGTTTTCAACCCTGTCTCAGATCACATGTTTTATAGATTGCTTTTTGTTATTTGAACGCACTTCTTGCGTGTACCGTTTTGACGTGTACAATTAGGTCAGGTTTTCTATAGTGAGTTGCAGGCGACCCTGTTAAATGCAGGAATTTATTGCATGAAGGTACTTGTGATTACCTTGTCCGGGAGGGTTCCCGTTGACTAGATGTTATTGGAAGGAAACTGTTGTGGACAGGCCTATCCCAGAGTTATTGAATGCGAGCTTTGCGCCGCTGGTAACCCGTGTTATTGTGTGTCCGAGTTGTTATTGCTCGTTGATCTTATTCCGACTGTTGAGTCGAGGCTTTTTGGTGGAGAATGATCTCAGTGTAGACACTCCGTGCCCGAGCTATTGTCAGTATTATTCGCCATAAACCAACGATAAACCTAAACCGACATCTTAATAATAAAACGCATAACTTTGGTAAAACAAAAGCTAACTAATGAATTCTTTCTATCTAACTTTGTTCTGTTGCATTTTGGAACCGTTGAAATAGCCGTGCAGTTGAAGGTAATTTCCTTGTGTGGAAATGACTAGGACAGTTGACACTTTTGTAGCGACCTAAAGCATGCGCGTACCTAGAGTTCGTAGCTTGTGGAGCTCAGGCCATGCGATGTCAGACGTGGTCTCAACTACGCATTCGTCACCGTAATTACACACATTAGATGACTATGGCTTACAAAGAGTAAACCAAGGTGTAGGCAGGAATTTAATAAAGATTTGTGTCTATTTCATTACTTATTTATGATGTACAAGTGTGTAAATCCTACATGTTACCTTATTGTGTGCTGATATACGTAGTTATTAAGAATAATTAAATGTTTTTCATGGCTGTACACTTAGATTTGTTGTAATTGTTTTCTATTACGGACGTCATCGCCGTAAATTTTGTTATTAACTGTTAGGACTTAGCTAGATGATTAACGTTAAATGTAAATGTGGAAATGGTATCATCCTAACTTAGATTTGTTTTGCTACCCTGTTAAATGTAAATTCTGATATTAGCTTAATCTTGTAACTTGAACTAGGGACTTGCGTCGTACCGTTTTCCTAGTGTTGCTGTTGTTGCTTTATTATTGTGAGATAGATCTTTCGCGAGGATTTTCCGTAACTTCTCAGGTAGGGACCTGCTCTTTATTTTCTTTTGTTTATTAGTTTGCGGACTAGCCGATTATAACCCTCCGAACTAGGCTAGGGGCTTGTGAATTTTAATAAATTTTCACGGTGTTTTACTTAAGTCTGGATGTTTAATTTCTCAGTCTACTTTTAAGGTGAACCTTTCCTTAGGCAGTCTATGACCATCGTCACCATGTACCACGATTCCCGTGGACTACAGTGTCTCGTGCCGCTCAGCCTATTAGGAAGTTCACCTGATCCTCACGGTAATTTTATTCGACTTATGGGATGTTAGGAAAGTCATCGTGGTTGTTGACTCGACTAACGGTCTCAATATAGATTGTAAAAACAGTTCCGAGTGCAGCTTGGTGCTGATATTTCATTGATGAAACAAGGCCACTGCACGTGCGTTCTACAAACGCATGCTAGTGAATGAAACCATGTGTTAGGAATGCCACGAATGTAAGAGCCTTCATTAAACGGTTTTATTTTTACGCTGTGTAGGCCTAAAACAAGCCAAGTTTTTATGCTCATAATTTTTAATACCGCATTGTAGTAAGATGTAGAGTTGAAAGGAAGTATGAATGATTGCGTGTTTTTATTTTAATTTCTATTGTTAAATTAGTTTATTGTTATTTTGTTTATACTAGATTAGTTAACACTATTGTTAATAAATTTTATTCAGTTTGTTAGCCGTTGTGGTTGGAGTGTGATTCATTTTAAAAATAAGGAGAAGAGTATTGTGGATGTATTGTAGGTGAAGCTGAATTCCCAGTCGCCGAGAAAGTAAGTAAAGGTAAGTGCCCCGTGTAGTTGGTTGTTGATCCACAATATTCTTGTAACTGCTGTATGTAAATCCCTAAAGGCCATGTTGGAAGCGATTTATAATGTAGTATTTGCCGGTGCTGTTAGAAATAGGCTCTCCAGCTGGGGCAATGGATACTCCAACAGGATTCTTTCCGGATTAACGGGTACAGTAGGATTGGCGCCCTATGAACTTTGGGGCTAAGAAATTAGCTTCGTAGTGTCTCTAAAGGAAGTTGGTTTGAACATTTCTAGTGAAAGAAATAATTACCAGACTTGTGGGATGTCTTATCCTATTTCGGATGGATGTGAGTGTAATTATATAGGCTTAATTTAAATTGATATTAGGAAGGTTACACTCAGATAAAGAGCAGATCTTAGAAACCTGAGAGAGGTGTTGTAGGTAGACAGTTTCGAAAAACGACCTACGATCTGAATATTTATTTTATTTCACCGGTACATGTCGATTGCTTAGGTCATGTTAAAAATAAAGCTAACTTGTTTTGATGATTGTAATGGTAGAATTTTCTTTGTGGTAATATATTTAAAGTGAATCCCAGGAGAACGAACATTATGAGAAAGTTTATTCAACATAGGGTCTTCTTTAAGTTAATGCTAAGGTAATTTTAAGTTACTTTTAGACATTAATGTGCTCAAATATATATATGGAGTAGGACGTTGCTCAGATGTTGTTATTTTGCTCTGTTGTCGTTTATGTCTCTACAGCATTATATAAAGGGTTATTGCAATGGCATCCTAGGATGTAAAAAGAATGTTGGAGGAGTTGCAGTAGAATTTGAAGGAGCAACCTTAGAGCAGTTTAAATATTGTCAAAGGTGAGATATAGGAGAATTTATCTGCGTGTATGGTAGATATGCAAGGTAAATTTCAGGAAGCCAAGCAGGACCTAGAACAACTGAAGCGGGAACGAAAGGAGGACCTTAACACAGTGGTTGTTAAGGTTGTTGATTCTATTACAGATAAAGTCGCTGAAAGTGTCAAAGAGAGTTTCAAAACTGAAATTCAGGAAATTCTGACTTCTTTAGAGGGTTTACATACTAGTGCCTCTAAAATAGTTGCAAATGTCACGCGTTTAGAGGCCAGCTCAAAGCAGATACAGGATGAAGTAAGTGGTGTACGAACAGAGGTCGGTACTGTGTCAAAGTAAAGTAGATACAGTCCAAGTGGATGTATCCACAGTTCAAAGTAAAGTCGATACAGACCAATCCAAAGTAGACTTAATGCAAGTAGATATGTCTAATGTACAGTCCGATATTGGTAATGTGAGGTTAGAGGTATCCAATGTCCAATCTAAGGTAGATTCAGTCCAAACCGATGTCACTAATGTTCAGGTTGACATAAACAATATGCAGTCAGATGTTACTGATGTACAGTCTGACATAGGTAAAATACAACCTGAAGTCAATACGGTATTTGTAGATGTAACAAAATTCCAGGTGGACATTAATAAGATTAGACAAGAGGTAGAGGCGTCTAAAGAATTGTGTACACAGAATATAACTGCTTTAACGACACGTTTTGTTAACGATGCGTTAAAAACTACAGCTTCTCTGGTCAAATTAAAAGGTAACGTAGAAACTTTACGAACGCAGGTTAATAACCATAATATACTGCTCAAAAAAATTAAAGCACCACTTTTTTCAAAGGCCACCAAATTTTGAAAAGTTGACCTACAAGCTCGAAATCTCAGTATGACGTTTGACCTGACGCCTACCAAGCATATGCTTCAGCACAACTCCCCAACTTGAGTAGTTTCGGGGTAGCACCCCGAAAACCAGCCCATTTTCGAAAACCGCAAATTGAAGTTTGCGAAAAACGCTGCAGGACTTGTCGCAGGTTGCCAAAGCAGTCGAAAATGAATGAGTCTTGCTCTTAAAGGTTCCACAAACACGTAGAAATCGTTACATTTGACGTTTGGGCATTTTCAACCCCCTTCATCATCCCCTAAACATGGACTACCATTGGGGGCGTCTGAGAAGGTACCGGGTGTGTTTAGCCATCTGAAAACCTGCACACCGTCCTCAGTTGCTGATTTCAGTAAATTCTTAAGGCCTCCGCAATGTCCACACCCCCTAACACCCTCAACTGGCATGGGACCAAATCACCCCCTCTCGATTCACCCCTAAGGATGGTTTTAATCGAGATGTTTATCAGTGCTGTGAATGCGGGGGTCTTCCCCTACCGTTTCAAAAAAGGAGCTGTGCCTTTGTCACCACCCCTTCCCCTGCAACCCCCGTTTGTATGATTTTTCGAATCAGGCCCTTTTTAAGGGCTGGAACGAGGTCTTAATCGCTGAAAGGGCTGTAAAGGTCCTTAGAAGTAGTGGTGACACGAAATCAACCCCTTCCGATCGATGATTGACATTCCGTCCCCGAAATTCGAAATTTTTGCACCCCCAACCCTCCCTGTCTGGACGCGTAACGCGTCATGGCAGAGTTTTCAGAGTTGGATGGAAATGAAGCTTATGGCCTGCAATGGAGCCAAAAACAGCAGGTTGGATGGAAATTCATCGGTAGGGTGGGAAACGGGACCAAAATGTTTTCAAAAAAGTTAACAGCCTCTAGTAAGTACACCAATGCATAGGCAACCCACATCACGTCATTTTTCTCTCATTGCCAAACTTTGTAACCTATTGCCGATCATAGGCAACCCACACGCACGGACGTGATGTGGGTTGCCTATGCATGGGCGTACTTACTGTAGGCTGTATACTTTTTTGAAAAATTTTGGTCCCGTTTCCCAACCTACCGATGAATTTCTATCCAACCTGCTGTTTTGGGCTCCATTGCAGGCCATAAGCTTCATTTCCATCCAACTCTGAAAACTCTGCCATGACGCGTTACGCGTCCAGACAGGGAGGGTTGGGGGTGCAAAAATTTCGAATTTGGGGGACGGAATGTCAATCATCGATCGGAAGGGGTTGATTTCGTGTCACCACTACTTCTAAGGACCTGTACAGCCCTTTCAGCGATTAAGACCTCGTTTCAGCCCTTAAAAAGTGCCTGATTCGAAAAATCATACAAACGGGGGTTGCAGGGGAAGGGGTGGTGACAAAAGCACAGCTCCTATTTTGAAACGGTAGGGGAAGACCCCCGCATTCACAGCACTGATAAACATCTCGATTAAAACCTTCCTTAGGGGTGAATCAAGAGGGGGTGATTTGGTCCCATGCCAGTTGAGGGTGTTAGGGGGTGTGGACATTGCCGGAGGCCTTAAGAACTTACTGAAATCAGCAACTGAGGACGGTGTGCAGGTTTTCAGATGGTTAAACACACCCGGTACCTTCTCAGACGCCCCCAATGGTAGTCCATGTTTAGGGGATGATGAAGGGGGTTGAAAATGCCCAAACGTCAAATGTAACGATTTCTACGTGCTTGTGGAACCTTTAAGAGCAAGACTCATTCATTTTCGACTGCTTTGGCAACCTGCCACAAGTCCTGCAGCGTTTTTCGCAAACTTCAATTTGCGGTTTTCGAAAATGGGCTGGTTTTCGGGGTGCTACACCGAAACTACTCAAGTTGGGGAGTTGTGCTGAAGCATATGCTTGGTAGGCGTCAGGACAAACGTCATACTGAGATTTCGAGCTTGTAGGTCAACTTTTCAAAATTTGGTGGCATTTGAAAAAAGTGGTGCTTTAATTTTTTTGAGCAGTATAAAATTCTTAAGGCAGATATTGAGGAGGACATAGCTGCAATGTTAAAATCTAATGTAGTGGTCTGGAAAGACGAGTGGAACAAATCCAGTGGGGAACATGTTAAGCAAATCCAAGATAACATAGAAAAGAAATTAGCCAGTACCCAAGTAAAAAATAATAGAGAGGTTATTGAAGTAAGAACGGATTTAGGTAAAAGGATTGATACACTCAATGAAAAGCAGGTAGGAGATAGAACTCAATCTAGTCAGGATGTGCAAGCTTTGAAAGAATCGTTAGAGAGTAAGACTAAAACGATAAAGGAACGATTAAACAAGGTTGTCACTAACGTTAATGCCATGAGTGAGGAGAAAACTAATGAACTAGAAGAATACGTATCCAAGAAATTACAAAATCTTAATCTAGGAGATATTGCCAAGCTTGAGACGTATAAGGAAGTTTTAAAGACCGAAGTAGGCCAACAGCTGAAGAAGATTATCGCTGAGGTAGAAGGAAAGGAAAGGGAGAAGATAGATTTCGAAGATTCGAGGAATCAGACTAGAACAAATAGCCTAGAAGTGGAAGAAAGAGAAATCAGGCCGGAAGAAAGATTATTCAGGTTTACGGAAGGCTTAGAGGAGAGGAGTAAAGAGCCCGAAAGTTACAATAGAGATTTTCGACCAAACCTTCAGGATTCATATCCGAGAAACGTGACGGTCATAAGGAACTTCGAAGACAAACCGCGTAAGTTCAGCAACCTAGATAGTTTCACACCGATAGAGTACATCAGAAATCTCAAAGATTACTTTATCGAAGCGCATATTCCAAGAGAGAGAAATGAAGATCGTTGAACGCTATCTGTCATATGGGTCCCTTGAATGGTTTCGTGCCATTAGATATACCTTCATGAACTTAGATGAATTCGCAGAAGCACTAATAAAGCGTTTCTGGTCTATTGAAGCTCAAAATTCCCTTCGCGCAGAAGTATACTCACGAAAATATTCAAGAACTCTTCCTACTCGCTACGCAGACTTCTCACGAGTCTGTTAGCCCGACCCAGATTTCTTCAACCCCCGTTATCTACAGCTCAGTTGATAGACGCGATAGCCAGGATGCTCCCTGTTGAAGTCAGACGTCTAATTATCTCGTCAGGGATTAACGATCTAGCAAGTATGGACGAATTGCTCAGAAAACTCGATTACACGAGCCCTATGCCAAACGCTGTTGCGAAGAACCAAAGGCAAGAATACAAAGACATTAACACAGTATATCTTGACCAAACACAACAGACAGACATTCCATAAGGACCAGAAAAGGGAAATATTGGTCCTGAAACGAAAAATTATTTCCGTGATCGTAGACCAGAACCCAGAGACAGGAGATTCCGTGGAGGTCGTCCATATCAGCAACAGCAAGGACGTAATAACGATAATAGCAATGGTAACCGTAGAAGTGGTTATTATCACAACAATAATAACTACCGTTACAATAATAATGGTTATTATAACAGGAATAACAATAGGAATAACCAAAATTATAATCGTAACAAAAACTCCCAAGATGAAATTATGACGAAGGAGAAGTGTGATGAACGTCATAAGGAAGGAAAAGAGTATCTCAAGGAGTTAAGAAACAATGAGAATGGTAATGGAAGGGAAAATAAAATTTTGATTATAGATCCCGGTCCATCTACTAGTCAGAAGGGGAACCATGAGAATGAGTTTCAAGGACAAAAAAAATAATTTTGAAACGGAATTAGAGGAGACAGGATATACTGTTACACAAAACCAGGTTATGATAAACGAAATCTATGAGGTAACAGACGAAGACCTGCTCTTCGAGAAAGAGATTGTTAGAGAAGAAAGACCATTCGAGTTACCGATTATATGTGTTAATGTTGATGGACAAATATACAAGTCATTGATGGATACTGGTGCCATTATGTCTATCATATCGGATGATTGTTATCAGAGATTATCTAAGGGCAAAAAGATGACAGTTTTACCCGCATCTACTGTTAAAGAGCGTGGTATTTCTCAAGACAAAGCGGTAAAATGCAAAATCCAAGTTTTGTTAAACTTTGGGATAAATTGAAGCACATATGAACACATTTTCATTGTCGTGAGCAAAATCAATTTTGATATCGTGCTAGGCATTGACTTCATTACTAAAGTTGGAGCAGTAATTGATATGAAAAACCGAGTCATAAAATTTAGTGAAGGGTTAATAAACACAGAAGAGTTAGAAGAACAGGATTCGAATGACAGTCTAGATAAAGATCCTAGGGAAGAAATTATTAACAACATTATTGAAGAGGTAGAAAATGGAAGGGAAATGCCTACTCTCCAAGCAGATGGGTTTGACGAAATTCAGGATGAATTTGAGGAATTAATCATGGAGTTTAAAGACATTTTTGATGATAAGCCTGGATTGATAAAGGATTACAAGTATAAGATTAGGCTTACGGATGAAACTCCTTATCAGAAGAGGATTTACCCGATACCAGAAAAGTACTATGAAGAAGTACGAGGGGTGATCAAGGAAATGGAAGCTGACGGAATTATAAAGAAGCAGGCGTCGTCTTACATCAGCCCAATAACAGTAGTCAAGAAAAATAATGGTCAATTACGCCTATGTCTCGACGCCAGGACCATTAACTTAAAGATTTTGCCCGAGGTAGACCGACGGCCTAAAATACGAGATTTGCTCAGAAAGTTCAAAGGAAAAGCCTGTTTTAGCGTCCTAGATTTAACGTCATCGTTTTATCAGCTTGAGCTTGAAGAAGAAAGCAAACAGGACACAGGGTTTCTGTTTGACCAGACGTCCTGGGTTTTTCAGAGAATTCCCTTTGGCATGGTCAACAGTGGTCCAGCCCTGATTAGAGCCCTTGATAACAAACTCACCGATGAAGTTAAAAAGAACGTGCTTTGTTGTATAGATGATTTAATCATATCTTCACCAAATGTCCAGGAACATCTTATACACTTGCGTAAGCTTTTTGAAAACCAGAGAGACGCTAATATAAAGGTAAACTTCGATAAGTGCCGTTTCATGAAAGAAGAAATTAATTTTCTCGGACACGCCATTGACCAGCATGGATATCACCCGAACTTGCAGAAAGTGGAAGCTATTATGAGGTTCCCAAAGCCCACTAAGGTCAAACAAGTACGAGAATTTGTAGGTGCGTGCCAATTCATTAGCAGTCATTGTCCAAGGTATTCAGAGATTATGGCACCTCTCTATGACTTGTTGAAGAAAAATAACCGGTGGAAGTGGAGTAGTACCGCTGACGATGCGTTTGAGAAAGCTAAGGAGATGTTGAAAATCAACGTGAAATTAGAATATTCGGATTTCGAACGAATATTCTACATAGAATCCGATGCTTCACGTGTAGGCATTAGTGCAGTCTTATACCAAAAGGACGAAGAAGCAAATAAGAACTGCGTTCACCAGAAGAAAGCTTAAGAAACACGAAGAGAACTACTTCACGACAGAACTAGAGGCGTTAGCTTTCGTGACAGCTCTTCAAGGGTGGAAGGAGATATTAATCGGACACCAGATTATAATTATCACCGATCATGAGGCAATCCAATTTATGCTTCAAACCGATATGTCGAGTGATAGATTAACTCGATGGGCCCTTTTCACTCAACAGTTGATTGCTACAATAGTCCACCAGCCAGGTAAGGACAATTTGTTGGCTGACGCATTATCACGTAACCCACTTAGAAATTTGCAGATTAACCATGTACAATTGGAGGAAGGAGATCAGGAAACCGTTCGGAGATTAGCCCGAATCGGTGTGTCACAGAAGAGACACGCTCCAATTAGGAAAATGTGCAGGTTCCTTAAGGGTTACATGGACACAGCAGACCTAGATTATGCTGCTACTCAAAGGCAATCACGACACTTTGTATTGAGCGGAGATCTTGTGTGTAAATACGCAGACTCTGAACACACTAAGATTCGCATAGTCGTGCCCCATAAGCTTGTCGAAAAGTTAGTGTGGTTGGCACACCATTCTATCGGACAAGGAGGTTTAGATAAAACCCTCAGTACTCTTAAAGAGAGCTTTGTCTGGACCAACATGAGATCCACTATAGCGAAGATTATAAGCTCTTGTGATAAATGCCAGAGAGGAAAATTCGCATCAGAATTGTTGAAGGGAAGACCCAGAGCTATGATACCTTCTAAACCACGTGAGCTGATGGCCACGGATATTTTTGGTCCTTGTCCGAAGGGATATCAGGGTAATCAGTTCCTGTTAGTGACTGTTGACGTATTCACTAAATTCGTTACCATGAATCCTATGCAAAAAGCCAATACCAGAAATGTTGTGAGCAGATTAGAGAATGCTGTGTTTCCGAAGGCTGAGAAACCAGAATATCTCTTATCGGACCATGGAGCGCAGATCACTTCAGCCGAATTCGCAGCAGACATGGAAAGGTTGGGAATTAAGCACATCTTTTCAAGCGTGCGTTATCCAGAGTCAAATTCAAGCGAACGCTATATGGAAGAATTTAGCAAATTCTGCAGAATTTTCTGCCCAGATGATCACCCCAGTTGGGTAAAATACGTGCCAATGATTGAGGATTGTTTGATCTCCACAGTTCTAGAAAGCACGGCAGAAGTTCCTATGATACTTCACTTAGGAAGGAATCCAGAAAGGCCATGGGACAATGTATTTGATTTCATTCCCAGGGATCCTGATATAGGAAGACAAGCGAGGATCGATATGGTGAAAGAAAGACTTCAGAAAGCAGCAGAGAAGCGCTTGAAACGAGTTGCAGGAAAACGTTTCGGTACGCCGTTAGAAATTGGAAATAGGATCTTATTGCGCAGACCAGTGAAAGCGGACGTGAGCAAAAAGAATACCCCAAGTACGGAGTTATCTTTATTGGCCCGTTCCGCAAAACTAATGCTTATGGGAATAACTGTTATGAGTTGTTTGATGATGAAAATAACGTTATTCTAGGAAAATTCAACGCTAAAAATTTGAAAAAGTATCATAAGAAAATAGGCTAAAATAATTCAATATTCGAGTTCAAGTGACATATCAAAAGTCTTGAATTAGAATGATTAAAAATAATTTGCAACTGTTTTTAACTTGAGATAACGGAGGAATGCCCGCGTAAATTGAATTATTTAGGGACAAAATGAGAGTATTTTCCATCCCCATGATAAAATTTAACCAGCAAATATAATTTCTGGAAGTGTGACACAGGAGTGTAGTGTTGAAAGCTCTAGGCAGTGGGAGAGCCCGATCACGTGATATATTGCACAATGGACGCTTCTAAAAGGCTATAATTGGCATAGCAACAGCGAGTCTGGAAATTAATATTATAAATATTGTTATAAATTATGCGATTGGATCCCAGCCCAGAGCCAATGAGAAGAGGTCTTATTGAAGACGTGATCAACTTCAATTACACAATATGATGAAATTATGCATTTAGGCCCTTAGAAGAAGATTTTCTTATTTGGTAATGAAGAGAATATTAAAAGAAATTATGTCTGATACTTTAAGAAACGCAGATCGATTAATCTACGCAGTAATAAGTATTAGTAATCTACGCGCTAAAATTATGGTGTGATATTGATATGGCCACCAAAATGTCTACTTGGATGGGGAGATCCAAGGATCGAGGTTCTTTTTCCAGCACTCTTTGAAGAGTGAGGGAGTGTTTTTACCGGGTTAATGGAGATCCCAAGGCTTAGTCCGAGTGCGACAACTGTCGACTTGTGGAGACGCGAGGATAGCTAGGTGGAACGTAGGAGATCACCGCACTTCCATTCTACGTGAAGATGTGAGGAACATTGAATTGATTATATCTCTTATATAATTGAGATCTGAATATAAATAAGTGAATATATATAAAGAACAGGTCGCATACTATATTCTGCGAAAAGTCGAGTGTTTTAAAATTCACTGTTTCGACAATATAAGCCTGTTAATTCAGATTTTCAAATGTGTTGGAAATAAAGCTGAATATAATTTTAAAATTGCAACGTGAAGTTGGCGAACGCAGTTCAAGTGAACAGTGGCGGAGAACTTTTAATATTGGCGCAACACATAAACAGTAACAGAATGACTATTATTATTCTTCAAGTGTCTTCATTCAACATAATTAACATTATTGATATGATGAACTAAATAGTCTTGCGCCAGAGACATATTCGATAGCAGGAGTTAAGATACAACGATGGAGCTTCGTCAGACAACGTATTCTTGAATACAGACGCAGTGTACGGTCCATCTTGTACATTTTCGTCAGTCTACGAACACTAATATAACATTAATTAGCAATGGAAATATTTCATTTACCATTTATATGAATATTTCTATAAATTATTCAAATGATGAGGCTGATACATATTTACGACGGAGAATGAAGACTCTACAGAAGAGATTTGTGAAGATGCTAGGGGGTAGCCCAGCAACATAGAAGAATTTGCCAGAAGGATGTCGTTCGAGCCCAGGCGAATGTTGGTGAATTCCAGAGAGGGACGATTCCTATCTCTGGGGTCGCAGATCCGAGGTTCGAATGCAGATCCATCTCTGTGTCTTGTACTGAGGAAACATCTAAAGTATTGTGCGAATACTTACATAGATCTTCATGTTTTCGTCCAAATAAGGTAGCAATGTATCTCATTTGTAGTATAGAGCTTGATTAGTGACATCCTGAGCCAACGATCTTATTGCATATTTCTATATTTTCACATTTCATGTATTCCAGTGTTCTCATGTATTTTACACTTCAGATGTGTGCTAAGATTTTTATGCTTCAAGATTATTTAGGAGATGATTGCCTTTCATCTATTTTTCAATTTTATTCTACGGATCAGTTGTGGAACTGACATTAAAAATTTTGTTTGAGGTATCATATTGCCTCATAGAAGACTAGTCGTTTCGACTCTCGAATTTTAATAATTTTATTTAAACCAAGTATTCTGACATTGTGTCAAAGCTTCAAATTAAATTCTTATTAAATTTAATTTGAGAACTTTAATGTAACAACATCTAACTTCAAGAACAGAAGAAACATAGAATGATATTGTTATATCATTATTGTACATAAACTGTCGACGATCTAAGAAATACTAATCGTTTGATAAGACCGAAGTCTTAATCCCTATAAACATTCTGTGTGTAGAGTGGAAAAACATTACGACATTGACAAACCTTTTTATTATTTATAAAGCTGAGAGCTTTGTTCATTTAATATGTTAGAGGAAATACCTTTTAATAGACGATTATTCAAATCTTTGGCTAGAAATTCAAAGCTAGTTTATCCCGGTCAAGATTGAATTCTATCTGACACTATAAATAACATGTGTGTTATTTTATTATATTTGTTTAACATCACGTCATTTGTGGACATGATATTACAACGATAAACAATTTAAAGCTTGACAAGTGAGGTGAGACAGGAGTATTATTATTATTACATGTATTTGCGACAGGCGAGTTAACAGTTAATTATCTTGTTGTGGATTAAACTTTAGGAGGTTAATCACGACTGTCTAATATCGTTCATTACAATTGGAAGTTTCGTTTGAAGAACTTAAGCATGTATAATTGTAGTCCAGTAGTGATGTGGAATGATACCGAGGGTCATGCCATTATTTGAGAGAAGTGCCTACAGAAGATATGTTAATAACAATTAAAACTTTTTGGTTATTGTTTAACATAGTGGATGATAATTGTTTATGTCATATATATACTGTTATATGAGGATGTGTAGAGCTATGAAGAGTGCTCATGCGAGGGAGTTCCGCATTTTATGGGAAGTCAAAGTATTGTTGTTATTTGATAAGAAGGCATGGATCATGATGAGAGCAGTTGTATACAAGTAGTCCAGTTCTTGTGAAGTAACGATTTAGCTGTGTTAACAGGAGGGTTTTAGCGGAAATACAACTTGAGAACGATTGTCTACTCATGTCTATGATACAATTATTAAATTTTATTAAACCCGAAGTTATGTAATTACGTACAGTTAACTTTAATTAGTCGACTGTATTATACCGACAATGTATTGAAACCTATATAAGGCGATGTGTAAGCAGTATGTCAAAACTACGGAACGTTAGAGAATGGTTATGTGAAAAACCAGTGTATATAATTAGTTGAGAATTTTATTGTAACCGAGAAACCAGAATCTCGAAAGTAACGTGTTAGCAGCACTAAATAATGTATATTATTATGAACATATTACATGTAAATAATTTTTTGGAAATGATTTAATTAGTTAAATAATTTAATAGGATTTATTAATCAATTGTTTTGAAATAACGTGTGTTTTATGAGCGGATGTTTTTGGTATGAATGATTGTTCACTGTTAAGAGTAAATGTGGAACCGAATTGGTCATGAATAATTGCGAGGTGTGAATGAAAGAGTGTATAAAAATTTTCAGGATGATTGTTTAAGAAACAGAGTAGTTATGTGCTTTTTTTTTGTAAGATCTAAAGGTTAATTTTACGTGTTATTTTAAACGCACACACAAGCAGTCTCTATGTGGTCTAGCTAGTATGATTCACTGTTATAGTTGGAGAGCGATGTCATAATATGAACCGCCTTGTATATAAATTGTAAAAACAGTTCCGAGTGCGGCGTGGTGCTGATATTTCATTGATGAAACAAGGCCAGTGCACGTGCGTTCTACAAACTCAAGCTAGTGAATGAAACCATGTGTTAGGAATGCCACGACTGTAAGAGCCTTCATTAAGCGGTTTTATTTTTACGCTGTGTAGGTCTAAAACAAGCCAAGATTTTATGCTCATAATTTTTAATACAGCTCTGTAGTAAGATGTAGAGTTGAAAGGAAGTATGAATGATTGCGTGTTTTTATTTTAATTTCTATTGTTAAATTAGTTTATTGTTATTTTGTTTATACTAGATTAGTTAACACTATTGTTAATAAATTTTATTCAGTTTGTTAGCCGTTGTGGATGGAGTGAGATTCATTTTAAATATAAGGAGAAGTGTATTGTGGATGTATTGTAGGCGAAGCTGAATTCCCAGTCGCCGAGAAAGTAAGTAAAGGTAAGTGCCCCGTGTAGTTGGTTGTTGATCCACTATATTCTTGTAACTGCTGTATGTAAATCCCTAAAGGCCATTTTGGAAGCGATTTCTAATGTAGTATTTGCCGATATTTGCTGGGGCAATGGATATTCCAACAGGATCCTTTCCGGATTATTGGTAACAGTACCTACTGTAAGGCCACGGACGCCTCCTTCCCTCTTCCTTGCCTATCCATCCCAATCTTCCATCCCTTCCCATCCCTCATGAGGCCCCTGTTCGCTTTGCAGGTCAGGCCGCCTGGGTGAAGTGCTGATCACTCCTCCCCAGTTGTATCCAACCCGACCAGATGTTCCAGGCTCCAGGACACTGCCCAAGAGGCGGTAGTGGTGAGTTCCCTCGCTGAGCCCGTGGGAACCACCAACCTAGAGGGTAAATTGACTAAATAAAATAAAATAATTTTTTATTTCTTGTGTCGTAATCATGCGATCGAAGTGAAAGATTGAATAATGAACCCAGGCATTAATTGTCCTTGAATGGTACATAACTCTATGGCCTATACATATAACCATCCAAAATGGCGAGCATCCGACATATTTAGAGGGTTCCCAATATCTAAGAATCTTTTACAGCAATCAAACTGAAATGTTTTATGTTCATACAAGCTATGAACATATGTTCACCTATAGGACTTGTGTCGGAACCTCAAACAAAAGGTGTACAGAAACTATCTGCATACTCTGGAGGCTCTCGAGAACTAAATAACTGCACTGACACGAAATATCAGTGAGACGAATTACAGCGAGTGTACCAAAACTTCCTACGTTGGTGCTACGTGTGTTTAGAAATTGAAGGACAGCATTTCCAGCAACTACTCTGAAATTCATCTAAGTAATGATGATTATTATACGTTAAAAAGCGTAAATGAGTTAAACTACTGATATCGCGCCAGGAGTAGGCAGTTGGGTTTGAACTGCGGATGTCTTCCCGCTCACTGCGTATCGCGCATTCCAAAAACATTAAGTTGGTCACCACTTGCTTCACTCACTCACAATCAGCACATTTTTTTTCTTTCACTGGCTGCGTGTCGTGTGCTGCGATAACAATGATTGGCATGCAGAAAGCTAATAAACTGTATTTAGGTCTGTAATAGGTGGGCTGCGCATGCGTACTGCAGGACCTCCCCGCACCCCGTCACAGCTTGTTGAACTGCTATCTCCTGACGCGATGACATTTGTTGGGCACTATGCTGTTGCTAGAACCAGTGCCTTACATGACACGCGGCTAGCCACAGTGCACCGGCAGCCACGCGGCCTCCATGAGTCTCCGTTCTATAGGCTGGGCCTTTACTGTAAGTTCGTTTGTCCCCTCCCCCTATCAATTCAAACACGACGGACCGAATTGAACCAAATTTGGTACAGAGATAGCACTAGCAAAGGGCACTTCAGAGTCGTGTGTATTAACACCGCCATCTTAACGAAAACGGTGGCCACCCAAATTTTGGAAAAAACATATCTTTATGTGGGAAGCGTCGTATGTCCAAACTACAAGGTCATCAGCGAAACAATTCAAGACGGCAGCCAAGCGAATAGTGCAAGCATTATAACCCATAACTTACCATCCATTGAATCAATGTTCACAGTACTAGGCATTCATATATATTTACATAAGGACCCTCTGCTGCCAACGTTATGACTATATGACCGTGAATATTACGCACAGCCACCATAATGAAATTTTAAAAAATGTAAAATTCTTCATAGATTCGGGAATCGAACCTTGAACCTTAGGGATGGCTAGTCATCAAGCGTTATGGACCTTACCCCTAATGTTGCATTGCGTACTTGAGATGCAAATGACCGTCATTTAATTCATGAGCAACCATCTCTGTCTCCTTGCCCCTGGTAACTGGACTCGCCTCAAGGTCCCACCGTCTTGTGAGCGGGAAGGGCTGACTGACAGCGTTATTACCTTGCCGTGCCAGTTAACTTAAACTTATGGTTATGGCATGATTAATTAACATGTCTATATAGCATAGTAACCGTAAAACAGGTAATAATGGTCCTTTTTTACAACTCTTCCCTTTGTCACCAACATTTTGTCTAGTTATAAATATACTGTACATCATTCACATTTGTTGTGACAAAAATGCTGTTGGCCAGTGAATAAACCTAACCTACAAATAGCCTACATATAAACACAACAATGGTAACGTTAACACTATGCAAAGCATTTGTTTATTTACACATCTAATTATCATCACGATGAATATTTTTTTGTAAAATATACGTACAGCCTGTTCCGATTCAACACGGAACTGTAAAATGGGTTGCCTACCCACCCGTAATCGGTTTGAAATCTGCTCGCAGCACGCTAGCGACGGGACTGAGTTCAATTTCACTGATAGTCGCCTTCTTATGCATCATTGCAAAGTATTTTGCTCTTTCAAAATATATTTACACAGGCTTCACAATAAATTTGAATCATTTCTGTTTCAGAACTTGTTATTTTACGCTTCTGTTAATGGCTTTTTTCAGAGCATTTCTATGAAATAAAATTTAAACTCAGTCCCGTCGCTAGCGCGCTGCGAGCAGCTTGTAGGAATTGAAATCCTGGACCTCCGTGGTCACCGTACTTGTATGACAGGTTCCATTCTTCGGGGTCATCCATAAAACACGTTCCCTCGAACGGGAAGATCCATACAAGAATGTGACAAACGTATATGATAATTACTATTAAGTAATTGTATTAAATGTAGGGGGCATAAATTGATTCAACAGTAAGTATTACTTGGAAAGGTAGGTATTTCTACAATTTATATTTAAAAGAAATCCTCCATCTTCTGGGAATGGAGAGATCTCAAGGGGGATGAGATCAGTGATTATTATGCTCCTCCGGGGGTTAACAGGAATACTGTTGGTGCATAAGGTGGTCTACAGGATTTCTGATATCTCACAGATGAAACTTATGAGCAACCCTTACTCTTAAGTGACTTTATTAGATGTAGTTGGGTATTAGGGGTGGGGGGGTGGGGGGTATTTCATGATTCATATCTGGTGTTCCGTTGTTTTGTTTTATGATATTATTTGTTTTGATTAAAGGGGATTGTTAGTTGCTACCGGCATTTATTCGGGTAACAAAACGAGAAATCTTCCAAACCGTGCATGGGAATAAAGTTTTTCCTTGTGTGTCCTCATTTATTAAAATTTAATATTACTTTCGTGAATAATTTTTAACGTAAAACACATTGATCAATAATAGCACACCTTAATCTTGTTCTTTTGGGTTACCATTAGGATTTAAGTTATTTAATTTAATTATTTGAATTGGATCCATTGTTCTTCTTGAATTTTCGGAATCTAGTGATTCTCATGTGTAGGATTATATCCTTTTCTGCAATATAGTTGCTTTCTATATCTGATCACGTTAGGTCAGCGATATTTTTATTTACCTTTTGAGGGTAGATTAGGAAGATCCCTTCACGGAAGCTGTACATTTAAATAATCTTTTAAAATCGGATTTGCCATAGTTAATAATTTTTGAACCCTAAGTGGGCCTAGGTACCGGCTGTTTTATGTAATTTTTATTGTTAAATTCCTTTATTTGAAATACATTCATACAGGCGGCTTCGGTGGCGTAGCTGGTAGCATGCTGAGCTTCTATGCCCAAGATCGTGGGTTCAAACACGGCCGAAGTCGTCGGATTTGTTATGAGCGTTAAAAACCCACAGTATGCCTCCTTCGGAGGGTAAGTAAAGCCGGCGGTCCCATGTCATAGATTTATGGCATGAAAAAGAACCTTCCACTAACAACACTTGAGTGAAGCCAAAATTTGTAGGTTAGATTATTTTATAATGCTATATTAGTTCCAACGTTCGCCGCCAGATGCTGGCTGCGATGTCATCTAGCAGCCAAGTCCGCAGCTAGGTATCGTGGACAGTAGTATTCGGTAGCAAAAGTAGAAACTACTTGAAAAATTGATCGTCTGCAGTCACTACTTGAATCACAGATAACACACAGTAGGCCTACTGTAATACAGCCATCACAATTAACACCGGTTATCAGACAAATTCTACACACACTCAAAGTACAAGGGCTTCATGACCGCGTTGTCGCAGCCCCTAAACTAATGAACCAACCAACTACATTCGTACATACCAACTTCTTAGACTAACTGATTTAAAGTAGTAACGTCGTGAAATGACGCTCAACTTAATTCGTCTTCCATCCACCAGCTCACGTGTTTCTTAACCTCTACCCTCGACGATTCTACCAAATAATCCTCCGGCACAACTTACGGAGGGGGTGAGATTCCTTAGGTGTCTATGAAAAGAGAGGGTGGGTGGTACAAATATGCGGAGGCAAACCACTTAATTCCGAAGAATTCAAGAATTCTGTTGGTTATTGAAGAAACTGGCATTCATCTTCAGTAATTAATCTGTTAACGTTATTGTATGTGTTTGAACTACCGGGTATAAGATCAACGCCTTTCAAATGAATTTAATTACAGTGTTTACTTTTTGGTGTAAGAATGCAAACTTTCGAATTATTGATTATATCTTTCGCAGAAGTGAATGTTTCGCCGTAAATCTCAGTCACGATGCACTAACATTCTGGGTGGTAATTCAGTAACATTTGAATCCTCTTCATTCACATGAGGTAAACGCCGCGCCGCTACCAATTATTTCTAGCAAACAATCAGAATATTCCATTTCTTTTGGTTTCGACCGAATGTTTTTATGCAAGTGACGTATTTTGAAGAAGGGCCTGAGAGGAGAGTATTTAATACAATCGTTAATAATTTTTTGGCGAGAAGCGTGCGGCACAGCAGGCAAAACTTGCCGGAATTCTCCTCCAAGAACAATAATTTTCCTACCATAAAGGGATGTGGTTACCTATAATATCTTTTTCAAGTGAATGAAGCTTGCCTGAGCTAACCTACTTTTTATATCCTCTTTGCTTCGTCCATCGCTGGTTATTTTGCTTCCTAAGTAACGGAAGTCTCCTACTTCCTTTAGTTTTTCACCTGCCAATTTGATGTCCATAGAGGTTTCTGATTTATTTCGGCTGCATTCCAATATTTTTGTTTTACATTTATTAATTTTCATCATGAATTCTTTCCTCAAGACGGAGTCCATACCATTCAAAAACTCATTCAAATCCTCAGGCGAGTCGGCCAAGATGACTATGTCATCGGCAAATCTCACAGTAAACACACTCCTGGAATTAACTAATGCATGTGATTTTTTCCAGGAGTGTGTTTACATATTTATAACTTGTACCCAGTCCAATTCATTGGACACAATCGTATTGACCGACTGAAAAGTAGCAAAAGACAATTTGTGTTGGCAACACTGAAAATGAATGGCTTCAAGTCTCTACATTTCAAATTTAGTAGGAATCGGTTGATTAGTTTAGCCGGTAGTCCACGTAGAAACTGAAAATTCAGCTGGCCGTCAATTTATTTTCACTATGAAAACGGCAATATGAAAAGTTTTATTATGGTACATGGGAATGTGGCTACCACTGCAGCAGTTTTGATATTGTAACTTTCAGTCAATAAGGCAGCGCTGAAAAATGGCTTTAAAGCTGTCTTTTCTCAAGTAGGTTCAGACGTTTAGGAATCGACAAGTGGGCGTTAACACACCGGATACACTGACAGAGAGACAGACACCCACAAGCCCACGATTGATCTCATAAGCAAATTCATGTTTTACGAAAGTAGGCTAAAATAGCCAAAAGATACCGCGTGATCCCAAAAGTCTTGGAAACGGACCGATAAAGAAAGAATTGAAATCTGCGAATGATGCAGATCTGACCTCCTGGATGGCCTATTCCTCTCACCTGCATTTTCGATTCCCTTCACCGTGGTGATAGATCTTGTTGGCTCACTGTGCCCTACTTACTGCATCGTGCATCGCACCGGTCAATGTGGCCAGCGGCAATGCCATCGTAACTCAGGATAGAGTTTGGAGAATAGTTGTTATATTCTCTAGTACATCGCGTAAGCAGTTATTTTCATGCAAATCAACGATCAAGAAAGAATCTTAATGCAAAACAAGCTTTAAATTAGTATGACAGTACACAGAAAAGAATAAAATCATGGATATGATGATGGTGATAGGCCTACTTGTAGTTTTAAGGGGCCTTACATAACCATGTAGCTTATGTGTATAACACCCTCTGACTTCAGACCTTCTTTGATTCCTTGAACATTTAGGTACTTTAAAGCGCAGTTGTTGAGGAGAATGACGTGTGTCAAGGGTAAACTGTTGACGCTCATTCTCTTCCTTCTCCACACGTTTCCGTTTGCGATAATTTTTACACTTCTTAGCATTCGGGTGGAGCTTGCGTTTCCATAGCAACGTATAGATGACGCTACAGACCTATTGGGGTAGATGAACAATCAACATATTGCAAAGAGCTTGAGTTCCTATCGCAACGTAAGTTATAGATGGCGTTACTGACCTATCTAGTATGCATAGAAGAACAAACAGCATGCTACTAAGAGCTTGCGTTCTTATAGAAATGAAAGTTATAGATGGCGCTACCGATCTGGTATACGTGAACGCTATAAAATACTAGAACACGAAACTAAGAGCTTGTGTTCTTATATCTACGTATAAATGGTGCTACTGACGTAGTAAGTTATACATGGATGAACAAACAACATGAAGCTAAGAGCTTGTGTTCCTATAGCAACGTATAGATGGCGCTACTGACGTAGTAAGTTATATATGGATGAATAAACAATTTGAAACTAAGAGTTTGTGTTCTTACAGCAACGCATAGATGGCGCTACTGACGTAGTAAGTTATACATGGATGAACAAACAATATGAAACTAACAGCTTGTGTTCTTATAGCAACGTATAGATGGCGCTACTGACGTAGTAAGTTATACATGGATGAATAAACAATATGAAACTAAGAGCTTGTGTTCTCATAGCAACGTATAGATGGCGCTACTGACGTAGTAAGTTATACATGGATGAATAAACAATATGAAACTAAGAGCTTGTGTTCGTACAGCAACGCATAGATGGCGCTACTGACGTAGTAAGTTATACATGGATGAACAAACAATATGAAACTAACAGCTTGTGTTCTTATAGCAACGTATAGATGGCGCTACTGACGTAGTAAGTTATACACGGATGAATAAACAATATGAAACTAAGAGCTTGTGTTCTCATAGCAACGTATAGATGGCGCTACTGACGTAGTAAGTTATACATTGATGAATAAACAATATGAAACTTAGAGCTTGTGTTCGTACAGCAACGTATAGATGGCGCTACTGACGTAGTAAGTTATACATGGATGAATAAACAACATGAAACTAACAGCTTGTGTTCTTGAAGCAACGTATAGATGGCGCTACTGACGCAGTAAGTTATACATGGCTGAATAAACAACATGAAACTAAGAGCTTGTGTTCTCATAGCAACGTATAGATGGCGCTACTGACGTAGTAAGTTATACATGGATGAATAAACAACATGAAACTAAGAGCTTGTGTTCTCATAGCAACGTATAGATGGCGCTACTGACGTAGTAAGTTATACATGGATGAATAAACAACATGAAACTAAGAGCTTGTGTTCCTATAGCAACGTATAGATGGCGCTACTGACGTAGTAAGTTGTACATGGATGAATAAACAATATGAAACTAAGAGCTTGTGTTCTTGAAGCAACGTATAGATGGCGCTACTGACGTAGTAAGTTATACATGGATGAATAAACAACATGAAACTAAGAGCTTGTGTTCTCATATCAGCGTATAGATGGCGCTACTGACGTAGTAAGTTATACACGGATGAATAAACAACATGAAACTAAGAGCTTGTGTTCTCATAGCAACGTATAGATGGCGCTACTGACGTAGTAAGTTATACATGGATGAATAAACAACATGAAACTAAGAGCTTGTGTTCCTATAGCAACGTATAGATGGCGCTACTGACGTAGTAAGTTATACATGGATGAATAAACAATATGAAACTAACAGCTTGTGTTCTTGAAGCAACGTATAGATGGCACTACTGACGTAGTAAGTTATACATGGATGAATAAACAACATGAAACTAAGAGCTTGTGTTCTCATATCAGCGTATAGATGGCGCTACTGACGTAGTAAGTTATACATGGATGAATAAACAACATGAAACTAAGAGCTTGTGTTCTCATAGCAACGTATAGATGGCGCTACTGACGTAGTAAGTTATACATGGATGAATAAACAACATGAAACTAAGAGCTTGTGTTCTTGAAGCAACGTATAGATGGCGCTACTGACGCAGTAAGTTATACATGGCTGAATAAACAACATGAAACTAAGAGCTTGTGTTCTCATAGCAACGTATAGATGGCGCTACTGACGTAGTAAGTTATACATGGATGAATAAACAACATGAAACTAAGAGCTTGTGTTCTCATAGCAACGTATAGATGGCGCTACTGACGTAGTAAGTTATACATGGATGAATAAACAACATGAAACTAAGAGCTTGTGTTCCTATAGCAACGTATAGATGGCGCTACTGACGTAGTAAGTTGTACATGGATGAATAAACAATATGAAACTAAGAGCTTGTGTTCTTGAAGCAACGTATAGATGGCGCTACTGACGTAGTAAGTTATACATGGATGAATAAACAACATGAAACTAAGAGCTTGTGTTCTCATATCAGCGTATAGATGGCGCTACTGACGTAGTAAGTTATACATGGATGAATAAACAACATGAAACTAAGAGCTTGTGTTCTCATAGCAACGTATAGATGGCGCTACTGACGTAGTAAGTTATACATGGATGAATAAACAACATGAAACTAAGAGCTTGTGTTCCTATAGCAACGTATAGATGGCGCTACTGACGTAGTAAGTTATACATGGATGAATAAACAATATGAAACTAACAGCTTGTGTTCTTGAAGCAACGTATAGATGGCACTACTGACGTAGTAAGTTATACATGGATGAATAAACAACATGAAACTAAGAGCTTGTGTTCTCATATCAGCGTATAGATGGCGCTACTGACGTAGTAAGTTATACATGGATGAATAAACAACATGAAACTAAGAGCTTGTGTTCTCATAGCAACGTATAGATGGCGCTACTGACGTAGTAAGTTATACATGGATGAATAAACAACATGAAACTAAGAGCTTGTGTTCTCATAGCAACGTATAGTTGGCGCTACTGACGTAGTAAGTTATACATGGATGAATAAACAACATGAAACTAAGAGCTTGTGTTCCTATAGCAACGTATAGATGGCGCTACTGACGTAGTAAGTTATACATGGATGAATAAACAACATGAAACTAACAGCTTGTGTTCTTGAAGCAACGTATAAATGGCGCTACTGACATAGTAAGTTATACACGGATGAATAAACAACATGAAACTAAGAGCTTGTGTTCTCATAGCAGCGTATAGATGGCGCTACTGACGTAGTAAGTTATACATGGATGAATAAACAACATGAAACTAACAGCTTGTGTTCTTGAAGCAACGTATATATGGCGCTACTGACGTAGTAAGTTATACATGGATGAATAAACAATATGAAACTAACAGGTTGTGTTCTTGAAGCAACGTATAGATGGCGCTACTGACGTAGTAAGTTATACATGGATAAACAAACAACACGAAACTAAGAGCTTGCGTTCTTATAGCAACGTATAGATGGCGCTACTGACGTAGTAAGTTATACATGGATAAACAAACAACACGTATAGATGGCCCTACTGACCTAGCATACATCACATAGTGTATGTGGATGAACAAACAACACGAAATTAAGATATGGTTTTCTTATAGTAATGCAAAGATGGCGATACTGACCTAGCATACATGGATGAACAAACATCATTCAACTACGAGTTATTTTTCTTATAGTAACGTATAGATGGCGATACTGACCTAGTATACGGTATATGGATGATCAAACAACACGAGTTTGCAATCTTATAGCAACGTATACCTAGACGAAGCTATTGACGTAATATTACGAGGATGACGAAAACTGGTTGGCATGGTTACCACGGTGTCGGGAAAATAGATGACGCTTATTCCAGATTAGCACCAAAAGCATATCCATGTCAATTTAGACACACAAAAAAGACCCTCGAACATTCGAAGTCCTGAGGTGATTGTTTGTGATTTTTAACCCACATTTATCATATGAAAACTAGACCTAAGGTTTTGAGATCAGAATCTGCTCGTGTGTCCATGAAACTAAAATTAATTGTGTAGGGAGGTAGTATTACGGGACAAAAAGCGCTACTCCTATTTTATTTTCATAACTCATTCCAATTTAACAGACCGCACGCGCAAAATTCTTCATCGATGTTTGATATCTCGAAAAATATTTAAGAAATCAACTTGGAAAATTGTACAATAATATATTACTATAAAACTAATTCCCAAATCAGCATCGGCGACTTCCGTGGCGTAGTTGGTAGCATGCTGAGCTTCTATGCCCAAGATCGCTGGTTCAAACCCGGCTGAAGTCGTCGGATTTTTTAGGAGCGTTAAAAATCCCTCAGTATGCCTTTCATCGGAGGGGAAGTAAAGCAGTCGGTCCCATGTCGTAGATTTATGGCTTGTTAAAGAACCTTCCACTAATTACACCTGTGTGAACCTAAATTAGGTTAGGTTAAACATTTGACAAACGCTCTTAGGTTCCGACGTTCGTCGCCAGGAGCCGACTGCAGTGGCGTCTGGTAACCAGGTTCTGAACTAGTAGTCGCTGACTGTGGCGTTTGGCGGCAAAAATAGGAACTACTTGAAAACATTAAATGTCTGAAGTCCTTGCTTGAATTGAAAACAGGAACACACACTAATACAGTCATCACAATTAACACCGGATATCAGACAGATTCTACACACACCCAAAGTATACGGGGCTACATGACCGCGTTGTCGCAGCCCCTAAACTGAGGAACCAAACAACCAACCAAATCAGCATCTCAAATAAGTGATGATCAACGTGGTGGATATGTGAAATTCTAGAATGTGACGTTTTTTCTAGTGTTATTTAAACTCGTGCATGATCACTCTCTCTAAAGATCAGGGGACAAAATATCTTACATTCGTGAGGTTTTCTTGTCACTAACAATTACAAGATCTTCTTATTGCTTTATTTAGGGGGTTGGGGCATTTGGTCATCATCCCTGTGTACTTGAGTGTCCATGCAAGTTGTCTGATAATATGTATTGTGTTTACGAAACAAATGTATTTAAGAAAACCCGTGGCACTCCAGTTCATGGAGAGCATTGACATGCCAAGCAACC
Organism: Meconema thalassinum; assembly: GCA_946902985.2. Classification (NCBI taxonomy): domain Eukaryota; kingdom Metazoa; phylum Arthropoda; class Insecta; order Orthoptera; family Tettigoniidae; genus Meconema; species Meconema thalassinum. Next base: position 254,130,036 of record OX336393.1, read on the forward strand.
GTTGTTCGGGTATTTGGTCTGCAGATTGAGGAGTGACGTGTGATCAGCGCGACGTGTCCTCTCGGCCATTAAACTTGTCTTTCTTGACCGAGACACTGTCTCTCTGATCAGACGCTCCTCAGATGTCCTCACGAGGCCGAATGCACTCCATTTCAACACACACATCAGTTTCTAAATTCCCTGATGGAGCCGGGATTCGAACCCAGGCCCCCTCTGCGAGAGGCAGGCGCACTATCCCTACACCACAGGGCTGGCAAAGTAGTGTGTTCAATTGTAATTATTTAGGTCATTTTATTCATTTTATTTGAATTAATCTGTAATCAGTTGGGTTGGCAACACTGGATGAGATGATGTCAGCGATCGTGTCGGCAGGTGATTTACAGTGAGAGAGATCAATAATATGTGGTGGGTGGCCTCGACAGGCCAATCCAGGGGCAAGGGCATGGCCGCCCAAGTCACGGTGTCGAGCCAAATACGAAATAAAACAATACCAAAATTGTGAATCCTCCCAGGTATTAGTGGATAATGAGACAGATTATTATTCAGATCCAGATCCGGTTTCCAGTCACAGACAATGTGCTATTAAGTTCACCATCTCGCAGCACTGGATGGTCGGTGATCCTGTTTCTTTTAGGTCGATGGTACAATAATTCACTGTTACGCAACAATTTTTCTTTTTCATCTCATGAGAAACCCAGCAACGTAGCCGCACATCACGACTAATATAACGAGCTGAAATTTCAGAGATCGCAGGTTCCAATCCCTGCGTTGGTAATAGACATCCTGAAAGTGTTTTCCCCATTTTTTTTCTCACGCCTTCCAATCAGTTGTAACTCTTCAGTCGGTCAACACGAATTTGCCCAGAAAATGGGCGAGTACAATGTATAAAATATCTGAATAATAAGTAAGTAACATTCCTGGAAAAAATTACACGTAGCCTATTAGTTATGATCACTATTGAGATTACGGTCCTGAAGGCTTTGGGTTCAATTCCCGGGTCGGATGAGAAATGTAATTCAAGTCTGAGGGCTGAAACGGGGTTCATATAGCTTCGTGAGCCAGAACTGTTAAGAGGCGGGTTCAATTCCCACCTAAGCATCCTAGAAGTGGTTTTCCGTGGTTTCCCCACTTCTATTTGTGGCAAATCCCGGGATGGTTCCTAACTTAAGCCAACGACCACCACCGTCCATATCCTAGGCTCTGCGTAGTTGGTAGCATGCTGAACTGCTATTCTCAAGATCGTGGATTCAAACCCGGCCGTAGTCGTCGGATTTTTTTTTAGCATCTAGAAGCCAAAGTTGGAACTACTTGAAATTGAACTTGTTGGAAGCCCTCGGACGTTCAATCAAAAATACCCCGCTGCAATTCGGCTGCAATTCATATATAATAATAATTACAAATATACACAGTTCTAGAGCCTCCGTGGTTTAGGCGGCAGCACACCGGCCTCTCACCGCTAGTCCATGGTTCCCTCCATGTGAGATTTGTGTTGGACAAAGCGGAGGCAGACGGGTTTTTCTCCAGGTACTCCGGTTTTCCCTGTCACAAATTTCATTCCAGCAACACTCTCCACTATCATTTCATTTCATCAGTCATTTATTTATTCTTTGTCCCAGGAGAGTGCGACAGGCTTTGGCAGCCGGCACAGTTCATATCCTCGCCGCTAGATGGGGGCTTCAGTCATTCTATTCCTTGACCCGGTCAGCTCACTGGAAGCAGGCTATGGATTTTTCATACGCAGTTCCACAGACACTATACATTATAAGAACATGTTATCAGACAAAACACAAAACACACACACGTACTAGTACACGGGAATGAATGACCACGATGTTTCAAAGCCTCTAAATCCGGGGTTATTTCTACACACACACACTCTTTCTCAAAGTAAAGTAATTAATAATGGATCAATTATGTATTTTTTTTAAATCTTCTCAGATGGTTACACAAAAATACTTAACGAAATGTTATTTTTCCGGAAAACTTGACATTTTTCTTAAGACATAGCACTGTAATACATTTGATAGTAGTGCAAATAATAATGCAACAACTTCCTACTTTAAGTAGCAAAGACAAACTGTTGTTGAATAAATTTAAAGAATTAAAAACGGTATTGTACGTTCACATCTCCTCACTAACCTCTTTGCACCTTCCGAGGAGAGGCACACCTCCCAGATTCCCTGCTCTAAATCAACCAACAACAATAAAATATACAACCCACTCACCAATAAAATGTTTATTCAGTACAGCTGCTGCCAATGACCTCAGGTTATCAATCAGTCTAAGTACACAGAGGTCTGTACTCTGTGGAGCCAATCACATAGATCAATGAAGCCGCGATTTCCACGTATGTATTTTAATAACTCAGAACATTTTTCGGAAAAAGTAGTGCGTCTGCTGCTAAATTAAGAAATAATCGTCCTACGTTTATATGAAAAGGAACTAGTCCCTAGATTCTAGTTATGGAGATATATCAGTTCAAACTGGGAACTGACAAACCATTAAATCGGCTTTACGTCCCTTTTAACTACTACGGCTTTTAGAGACACCGGGATGCCAGAATTTCGCCCCGAAGGGGATCTTTAACCTGCCAGTAAATATAAAGGTAGACGGACAGAACTTTTTGGATCAAATCGACATTCAAATGATGAACGTTTTTCAATTACAAATATACACCGTTCTACAGACACTGTAATTGAAGAAAAAATAACGTTCACCATTTGAATGTGGATTTGATCCAAAAAGTTCTGCGCGTCTACCCTTTTCATTTCATTTTTTTTAAATTGCTGTTATTCTCTTAATTTTTGTTGTAGAAAACGCATTACTTTTACCAGTCTCTATCATTTTACAAAGTTCAGATATTACTTCATAAACTATAGACATAATAGAAGAAGATTTATATTCATTGCATTTTTTCTTTAATTCTATTTAATAACTTCTTAGGAATATTTCTATATATTTTTACAAATTCAAGGGAATAACACATACATTGGGTTTACATTACATTACATTGGCTCGCATTTACGCACCCTCAAATGCTGACTGCGCCAGGATTCGATCCTACAACCTTGGGAACAGCAGGCAGGAACGTTACCGCTGAGCCACGCAGCCAGTCAAAATCACCAACAACAGGAACATGTTACGTTAAACTCGTCTTAAAATGTGTTAAAATGTGTTTCTACAAGCTAGCTTTACCATCAAGCAACATGGAACTAGGCAATGAAAATTATGAAGTAATGTTTTTTTTCGTAAATCTTTAGGTTATTATGCTATTTATCTCCGAATTCAAGTGCACATACAGTAGTCTTTGTGCCAACATTGGGTATTGTCAATGCCAGGCATTCTCAATCTGGAGCTCTCTAAAGGAAATTTGGTGCTCTCGTCATATGAGTAAAAATGTGCTCGACAGACAGCAGGGAAAACAGGATTACAAATCGGCTATCATACGAAAAGACCAGATTCTTCGAGAGTAGGTATCCCGGGAAATCCCCTTTGACGACCATCTTTGGGAAGATTGGAAAAGCCAATCGATTCCGGTATCTTGGTGAATTGGTCCACTACAATGGTAGAGGGAACCTCCATCCCAGACAGATGTTCAAAACTCAACACAGCTTACCAATTGTCGCAAAACTGTTACAACAAGAAGTGCATTTCGAAGAATGTCAAAATATGCCACTACAAAACTGGCATTAGACCCCAGTTCTTATATGTTGCGGAGACCTTACTGATGAACAGAAAAGGCACCATGGACGACCATGGACGATCTGGACGGAAAATTAGTAGGCCAAGAGTGCTCCCGGATGGTACCTATCGACTGGAAACAAACTCTAAACTGTACGTACCAACAGTTGAAAACGGCTATGACTAGCATGCGATGTAGGTGGCTGATGTTTTACGGGCACCTTCTGTGAATGGACAAAGGCAGGCTTACAAAGATCTTCTCGATAGTCACAAGCTTCCGCGGATATTTCTGATACTGATGTCTATGGCCAGCCCAAATTTTTCCGCATGGTTCATTCGTGGTCACCCCTACCAACGGTTGTTGAAAATCCACAGCCTGCTTAAATATCGTAAACCTCTTTCACAGGAAAGGAAGGAAAAACTATTGGCAGGGCTAAAGAGGTTTTGGAAACAGAAGCGAGCATACAAAATGAACTAGTCATAAGCGCTTCTTGGTGGGCTTAAATCAATAATAATAGACTAATAATAAATATTTGGACGTCCCTATTTTATGAGTAACGTGAAAGACTCACTGTCCACAGGTAAATGTATCATATCTGCATAAGTCATGCAGGCAGTAGCAACATGCCTGATGAGCAGTGAATCCCTAGCTATATCAGCACTTTTGAGGAACAGGGTGATAGGAAAAGGAAACAGAGGCGCATACTTGTTGTATCATTATACTACTACTACTACTAATAATAATAATAATACTAGAGTATATCATCAGCAGCTGCAGAATTCTAGCGCCAACATCTCACACCGATAGTTATAACGATGTTGCCAAAGTCATTCATCAAGAACTCGCCCTAACCCGATCTCTCATACACTACAGAGCCCTTATTACAAATACTCTGCAGAAAGAGTGCTGGAAATCGAAGATTACAAGTTGTATTGGGATCGCAGTATACAAACTGATAAAACAACTCCTCATAATAGACCAGACATACCGCTAAAGTACAGCGTTACGTCATGGGGACAAGTTCCATGCTGACTCGGTAGCCGTGTGGGTTTGAGTCCCACCGTCGGCCGTCCTTGAGATGATTTTCCGTGGTTTCCCCATTTTCAACACCAGGCAAATGCTGGGACGGTAGCTTCTGACAGGCCACGGCCGCTTCCTTCCATATCCTTGCTCAGTTTCATTCATCTTCATCCATTCCATCTCTCATCCTGACGCGTAGGTCACCCAATGGCGTCGATTAGAGAGACTTGCACTCGATCTCTCAGGAGGCCACACGACGAAAAAGGAAAAAGACCAGACAAAACTTTAATTGACAAGAAGAACCAACACACGTACTAGATTGGCATGGCTGTCCCGAATGACCATAATATCAATCATAAATACAGAGAGAATCTTCCCATATACACCCACAGTATTGCACAAAAAGCTGCAATTCTGAAGACCTGCAACATCGTTAGAGGATTTATGAATGCTCACTAGGATTTTCTTGGATTATCTTATGAAAAGGAGACGCGGGTAAAACAATAATGAAAAAAAAATAACTGTCAAACTTCCATGGTGTATAGTTTGAAAATGTATGTTAGAGGCTTTTCAAAGTGTGACTTGACTCAGTTTCTTGTACGTAATGTACCGATATGAGTCATGTTACCAAATGTGAGTTGAGGAAATAAATAATAATAATAATAATAATAATAATAATGTTCAATTTAATGTTGCTCGGGTATTTGGTATGCCATGAGGGTGGTGTCCACAGTCTCAAATGGGTTGAGAACGCCTGGCATATGCCATGCTCCTTAATACGGACAAGTTGTCTACAACCTTACCCCTGGCCTCGCTGGTATGCTCAAGGGCGTGGTGTCAATAGCTTATGTCAAACATAATTGTACAAGAACTGAGATTAGAAGGCATCCTTGCATCTTGAACAGAGATTGGGGTCGTAACCTAAGCCCATCTTGGTAACCGGTTGGCAGTTGAGTAGTCAAGCTTGACTGTCATGCATCAACGATGCCCTTATTTATTTATTTATCGTATGGATTTTAGTGCCGGGAGTGTCCGAGGACATGTTCGGCTCGCCAGAGGCTGTAGCTGCTTCAAGAGGACACCCATAGGGTGAGCTACAAGTTCCGTTCAATTTCCTGTAGTTCCAACTTTCGCTAGCAGATGTCAATGATACCAAATGGTGAACGTTGGAATTTGATAGAGCGTTCCAACGAAATCTAACCTAGAAATTTATCTTCACACAAGTTTATTCTGAAGGAGGATCTTTTGCATGCCATAAATCTATGATATGGGACCACCGGCTTTACTTCCCCTCCGAAGGAAGGCATACTGAAGGATTTTAACGCTCTTAAAAATCTGACGACTTCGGCCGGATTTGAACCCGCTATCTTGGGCACAGCAGTTCAGCATGCTACCGACTTCGCCACCGAAGCCGCCCTTGACGACACTTGGTAACTCTTAGTTCATATGTTTTTTGAATAGTTTTAAGGAGGCTTGAAACGTTGAAAATCAACTTAGATAATACACGGTATTCATCTGACAAGCACAAACTCACCCTCAACCTTACCCTCACGCAACTGACGGGAAGAGCGGAAGTTATTGCGACTCACGAACAGTTCACGGAAAAACTCAAATGTATACACACTTAAATATAGAATATGTTGTGTATTATCGTGAGTATTACCAACAACCTAAAGTGAAAAGTAACAATATATACAAAGTTTGTTGATGTAATGCTCAACGACTAATCATCAGCCTCAAGAACGTCTAAGTACGATGCGCTACACAGATGGCGATAGACTGGCTAAGAGGCGCAGCAAGCGGTAACGTCTTGCCTGCTGTGCACAAGGCGCAGTCTGTTGGCATTTTAGGCTGCTAAAATGCGAGGGAGTCGTACCAGTAGCTTTACTGGCAGGTTAAATGTCCCCTTCGGGGGAAAATTCCACCACCTGGATGTCTCTAAAAGCCGCAGTAATTAAGAGGGACTTACAACCAATAACATTATACGCTTGGTGACATTTTCCAGAGAAGCCAATGGGATTATTGCACACGCAGTAGTAATTTATCGTGAGTCGCAATTCTGCCAGGGTGCAAGGCTCCATACAGTAGTATACGCTATGTTCTTGAGAGTCTCCCACAAGTAAGAATCAAGAAGGAGTAAATCAGGTGAACGTTAGGGGTACTCAATCACATCCCTTCGTCCTGTCCAACAAGCCGATAGGTGTCAGGAGCACTCATTACTGTGTAAGAGCCGAGGCACAATCTTGTTGAAAGTAAAATGGATTATCACCTCTCCGCAAACCCTGGTTCCGGGATTCTGGTGACGCCCTTATCTTTCATAAGAAAAAGTCACTGGAGTTTGTTATTATTACTGGTGACTGATATTTTGTTTTATTATTAAAGAGAAAACAGAAAGGCATTAATAAATAAGAAAACCTTACGCCATTGTGAAATAAGTGAGGAGCGAGTCAATTCTGCGTTCCACAAGACATACTTGAGCGAGGCCCCATATCTGTCCACTCCTACAGGTGCTGTAATAGCTCTGGTGTGGGATGGATGAGTGGTTGCGAGGGGAAATCCTCTGCCTCGTAACAGATCATTACAAGTTGGATGAACTTGAAACACATTACCCACTCACGCTTTCAATGCTGAACAGCTCCCATTCACTCACGATGCAACTCACGACCTTGCTGGCACAGATGAGGTAACTCAGTAAGTTCACTTTATCTTCAAGATAATAGTAAGGTTGAGATAGACCTGCTGGCACGGATGAGGTAACTCAGCAAGTTCACATTATCTTCAAGTTAATAGTAAGGTTGAGATAGACCTGCTGGCACAGATGAGGTAACTCAGTAAGTTCACTTTATCTTCAAGATAATAGTAAGGTTGAGATAGACCTGCTGGCACGGATGAGGTAACTCAGTAAGTTCACTTTATCTTCAAGATAATAGTAAGGTTGAGATAGACCTGCTGGCACAGATGAGGTAACTCAGTAAGTTCACTTTATCTTCAAGTTAATAGTAAGGTTGAGATAGACCTGCTGGCACAGATGAGGTAACTCAGTAAGTTCACTTTATCTTCAAGTTAATAATAAGGTTGAGATAGACCTGCTGGCACAGATGAGGTAACTCAGTAAGTTCACTTTATCTTCAAGTTAATAGTAAGGTTGAGATAGACCTGCTGGCACAGATGAGGTAACTCAGTAAGTTCACTTTATCTTCAAGTTAATAGTAAGGTTGAGATAGACCTACAGGCACAGATGAGGCAACACAGTAAGTTCACTTTGTCTTCAAGTTAATAGTAAGGTAGAGATAGACCTGCTGGCACAGATGAGGTAACTCAGTAAGTTCACTTTGTCTTCAAGTTAATTTATTTATTTATTTATTCGTGTCAGAAGTACAAAGTATGTGTTAAACAGACGACTTCAAACAGTTTCTGCCCAGAACTTAGCCACTTCGATAGCACTTGAATTAGCTTCAGTCAAGTCATTCATTGTGCAGCTGTACGGGCACAATGGACAGGAGAAGAGGTGTTGTGTTGTCTGGGTTGCGCCACAATCACACAGGACTGTCTTGGTCGGAAAATGCCACTTATATAAGTTGTCCCTGGATCTTGCAACTTCCACCCTCAGTCTGTTCAGGGACTTCCAGATTAGCCAGTTCTCTGTGTGACCAGGAGGTAGAGATTCCTTTGGTTCCATCCATTCAGACAGACTGCTGGTCCTCTCCTTCCACACGGCAACTCGAGCTGTTGCTGCTGTTCCTTGTAATGGTTGAGTAGTTGTTAGGAAGCTCTTTCTCGATTTTAATCTCCTCTCAGCAGGTTGATATCCGAAGAGTGGGTGTGAGGTCATAACAGATGATTTACTTCTTTCGTTGTTTGCAGCCACTTCTCTTCTGATGTCAGGTGGAGCAATCCCTGCAAGATAGTGCACTTTACTGATGAGAGTTGGTCTCAAGCAACCTGTAATAATCCTGCAGCTCTCATTTAAGGCTACATCCACCTGCTTTGCATGGGCTGACTTGTACCACACAGGACTGGCATATTCTCCTGCTGAATAGCATAAGGCCATTGCTGTTGTCCTTAACGTTTGGAGATGGGTGCCCCAGTTAGTCCCTGCCAGTCTACGGAGGAGGCTGTTCCTCGAAGAGATCTTCTGTTTTAGCTTAAAGCACTGCTCCTTGAATGTGAGTGTACGGTCCAAGGTGACACCTAGATATTTGGGATGGAAACAATGATCCAATAACATACCATTCCAGAATACTTCAAGTTTCCGACTAGATTGTTTATGTTTCAGGTGGAAGGCACATACTTGAGTCTTATTAGGATTGGGCATGAGTTGGTTCCTTTCATAGTAAGTACCCAGCTGTTTGAGAGCACGAGTGAGTGTTAATAGTAAGGTTGAGACAGACCTGCTGGCACAGATGAGGTAACTCAGTAAGTTCACTTTGTCTTCAAGTTAATAGTAAGGTTGAGATAGACCTGCTGGCACAGATGAGGTAACTCAGTAAGTTCACTTTAACTTCAAGTTAACACTAAGGTTGAGATAGACCTGCTGGCAGAGATGAGGCAACATAGTAAGTTTACTTTATCTTCAAGTTAATAGTAAGGTTGAGATAGACCTGCTGGCGCAAATGAGGTAACACAGTAAGTTCACTTTATCTTCAAGTTAATAGTAAGGTTGAGATAGACCTGCTGGCGCAAATGAGGTATATCAGTAAGTTCACTTTATCTTCAAGTTAATACTAAGGTTGACATAGACCTACTGGCACAAATGAGGCAACACAGTAGTTCACTTTATCTTCAAGTTAGTAGTAAGGTTGAGATAGACCTGCTGGCACAGATGAGGTCACTCAGTAAGTTCACTTTACCTTCAAGTTATTAGTAAGGTTGAGATCAACCTGCTGGCACAGATGAGGCAACACAGTAAGTTCACTTTATCTTCAAGTTAATAGTAAGGTTGAGATAGACCTACAGGCACAGATGAGGCAACACAGTAAGTTCACTTTATCCTCAAGTTAATAGTAAGGTTGAGATAGACCTGCTGGCACAGATGAGGTAACTCAGTAAGTTCACTTTATCTTCAAGTTAATAGTAAGGTTGAGATAGACCTCCCTGGAACAGATGAGACAACACAGTAAGTTCACTTTATCTTCAAGATAATAGTAAGGTTGAGATAGACCTGCTGGCACGGATGAGGTAACTCAGTAAGTTCACTTTATCTTCAAGATAATAGTAAGGTTGAGATAGACCTGCTGGCACGGATGAGGTAACTCAGCAAGTTCACATTATCTTCAAGTTAATAGTAAGGTTGAGATAGACCTGCTGGCACAGATGAGGTAACTCAGTAAGTTCACTTTATCTTCAAGATAATAGTAAGGTTGAGATAGACCTTCTGGCACGGATGAGGTAACTCAGTAAGTTCACTTTATCTTCAAGATAATAGTAAGGTTGAGATAGACCTGCTGGCACAGATGAGGTAACTCAGTAAGTTCACTTTATCTTCAAGTTAATAGTAAGGTTGAGATAGACCTGCTGGCACAGATGAGGTAACTCAGTAAGTTCACTTTATCTTCAAGTTAATAGTAAGGTTGAGATAGACCTGCTGGCACAGATGAGGTAACTCAGTAAGTTCACTTTATCTTCAAGTTAATAGTAAGGTTGAGATAGACCTGCTGGCACAGATGAGGTAACTCAGTAAGTTCACTTTATCTTCAAGTTAATAGTAAGGATGAGATAGACCTACAGGCACAGATGAGGCAACACAGTAAGTTCATTTTGTCTTCAAGTTAATAGTAAGGTAGAGATAGACCTGCTGGCACAGATGAGGTAACTCAGTAAGTTCACTTTGTCTTCAAGTTAATAGTAAGGTTGAGATAGACCTGCTGGCACAGATGTGGTAACTCAGTAAGTTCACTTTGTCTTCAAGTTAATAGTAAGGTTGAGATAGACCTGCTGGCACAGATGAGGTAACTCAGTAAGTTCACTTTAACTTCAAGTTAACACTAAGGTTGAGATAGACCTGCTGGCAGAGATGAGGCAACATAGTAAGTTTACTTTATCTTCAAGTTAATAGTAAGGTTGAGATAGACCTGCTGGCGCAAATGAGGTAACTCAGTATGTTCACTTTATCTTCAAGTGAATAGTAAGGTTGCGATAGACCTGCTGGCGCAAATGAGGTAAAACAGTAAGTTCACTTTATCTTCAAGTTAATACTAAGGTTGGCATAGACCTACTGGCACAAATGAGGCAACACAGTAGTTCACTTTATCTTCAAGTTAGTAGTAAGGTTGAGATAGACCTGCTGGCACAGATGAGGTCACTCAGTAAGTTCACTTTACCTTCAAGTCATTAGTAAGGTTGAGATCAACCTGCTGGCACAGATGAGGCAACACAGTAAGTTCACTTTATCTTCAAGTTAATAGTAAGGTTGAGATCAACCTGCTGGCACAGATGAGGCAACACAGTAAGTTCACTTTATCTTCAAGTTAATAGTAAGGTTGAGATAGACCTACAGGCACAGATGAGGCAACACAGTAAGTTCACTTTATCCTCAAGTTAATAGTAAGGTTGAGATAGACCTGCTGGCACAGATGAAGTAACTCAGTAAGTTCACTTTATCCTCAAGTTAATAGTAAGGTTGGGATAGACCTCCCTGGAACAGATGAGGCAACACAGTAAGTTCACTTTATCTTCAAGTTAATAGTATGCTTGAGATAGACCTGCTGGCACAGATGAGGCAACACAGTACGTTCACTTTATCTTCAAGTTAATAGTAAGGTTGAGACAGACCTCCCTGGAACAGATGAGGCAACACAGTAAGCTCACTGTATATTCGAGTTAATCGTAAGGATATAAGTTATGTTAGACCTCCCTTAATTAATTGAGAGTCCTCCATCACAATAAAAAATTACAGATTGCTGTAATACTGTAGATTTGGAGATATTGGGAAGTGGTGAAATATTTCTCACCACTGTCATGTTTAATTGTTTTGTATGTAGGCCACAGATTTATATACCTGCACATGAAAATTATTATGATAGTTCATTGTACATACTTTCACTTCTATCGCTTGAATATGACTCAAAAAGGAAAAATAATTATTTTAAAATTTCGCAGTCACCGTCTTGAATTTCTCATAAAATTGAATTAAATTACACACCAGTATTTTAAGCTTTGTATAAAGATTTACCGTGCTATGTTTCATTGCACTTGGATGATGAAGCCCATTTTAATATTTAAAATGTTATTGAAAGTTACATAAACAATCTAATTTTAAAAGCCTCTATCGCCATACCAAATTTCAGTGTCATTGCTGTAATGGATTCGTAGATATTGAGAATAAGAGAAATATTTCTAATGGTTGCATTGTTGGTTTGTTTATATAAATATGTAGATCATAAAATTATGTGTCAGTATATGAAGATTATCAGTATGATTTATTGCACAACCTTTAATTTTCAAAGTGATTAAGACACAAGCAATATATCATTTTTTGAAAAATTCACACTGCCGCCATGTTGAGTTTCTCAAAACAATTGAATAAGTTAGTTATCAGTATATTAATCCTTGCTTAAAGATTTATCATACCATGTTTCAATTCGCTCGGGTGACTAAATGGCGTGAAAAGTCCGTTTTAATATTTGAATTTTTTCATGGCCGCCATGTTGGTTTTGTACTTATCAGGTTTCTTTCAAAGTAACATAGGTGACGTTAGTATAGTGCCCTCCAAGAACATACCAAATTTGAGGTTGATAGAGATAATATTTTCGGAGATACTGAATGCAGGGAAAATATTTCGCGTGGCCGCCATGTTGGATGGGTGACACTTATTAAAATATGAAACGCATGGTCGATATCGGACAAAATAGAAGTAAGTCCTTACCAAGTTTCATTGAAATCAATGAAGCCGTTTACATTTTATTACGGACACACTCACACACACATGGGCAAAATGTGATCTCATAAGCCTATATTTCATAAAAGACATCAGAGTGACACAGGTTATCAGACAACTTCTACACAAATCCAAGTACACGTGGATGAATGCCCATGATGCCACAAAACCCCTAAAGAATCAACTACAAAAACAACAACAACAATAGACTCTACCACGGATCAAGTAAAACGAATTTTATTCGCTGTAGTCGAGTGTTGAAATATGTGATATTATAAGTATATATAATTATTTCGATTGCAAATACACATCATAACGTGTGAGTAGTTATAAATCAATAAATACAAAAAAATCAAGTAAAAAAATGAATCTGCTTGGATTGGATCCACGAACCTCTAGCCTATGTATCTACGATGCCACCACTACGCTACACACGCCCAGTACGATCACAAGGTTAACAACTTGTTTAGTATAATTGCATAACATACTTTGTCATGGAATGAACGATTTCTTTACGTTTTCTGCCTTTTTTTTTAAAGCATTTGATACTAAATATGTATTATTTTGTTCAGTACATTCCTAAAAGGATATAGGCCTAAACTTACGAAGTTACTGAAATATGGACTAGCGAGCAAACAATAGCCTCCATTTTGACCCAACGGGACGGCACGGCCCAGCACGATATGGCATGATCAGCCTGAACTGTCAGTCACTACCACGGTTTAATATTCTATTGTAAAATGCTAATATCCTACCGGTCACCTCATTGGGGACAGTTTAATCCTCCCTATGTACGATTAGCGGATTTTGTGAAGCCAGGCCTTGTTGGATCGTAAGTTACGGTTAGGTTATAATACTTGCATTATTCATACATCCGTTATCTTGAAACTATTTGGCTGATGACCTTGTAGTTTGGGCAAAAGACGCTTCCAACATTACGGTATATTGTTGCGAAAGATGGTAGAGATTGGATGATTAGGATATTCGTAATTTGATTTAAGCTTAGAATATTTGAGTGGGTGCCATTTCTTTTTCGTTATGATGGCGGCGATGTACAACATGACACTGAGTTGTCCTTTGCCAGTGCTACCTCTGTACCAAAGTTAGTCTGATTTGGTTTCATCGTGTTTGAACTAATAAGGGGGATCGATTTGCATACATACTCGGCCGCCATCTTCAAACTATTTAGATGATGACCTTTTAGTTTGGTCAAAGGACGCTTCCCACGTAAAGGTGTATTTTTGCAGTCGTTGGTAGAGATCAGATCATTAGGTTAGTCGTCATTTGATTTAAGCTTTGAAAATTTGAGTGGCCACCATTCCGTTTCCTCAAGATGGCGGCGATATACAACATGGCACTGAGGTGAACTTGGCTACTGCTACCTCAGTAACAAATTTGGTTCAACTTGGTTTCATCGTGTTTGAATTAATACGGGGAGGGGGGAGGGGGAGGGGACAGGGGGGGGACACATACATACACACTCACACACACACAAACACTCTGACAACTTTCTTTGCAAATTTCGAAAGTAGACTAATAGCATGACGAATAGGAGAAAGTGTGAAGACTCCTGAAGTTCAAGCGCGCCCCGCCGGGCAGCGCTCGAGTGGGTACGTTCCACACTGCCGGGGTCAGCTGGTCTTAGAGATGGTGCTAAGGGAAACGAATTACTTTGTAACGGATACTTTTTTAAAAAGTAATTAGCGGTTCCAATTAAAATAGCATGGCAGGGCACACTGGAAAATATAATTCATAGAAATAAGAACTACGGTCTTCATTACATGTTACGGAACGCACAGATTCTTGGAGTATACAGACACAGATAAAAAACATAATCCCCAGCATATTAAAACAAGCACACATAAACTATTTAAAGTAACACCACACTCTACTTAACAATTTATTTTGTCGGCTACGGTACTGGACTTTCGAAAGCTTGCGTGAAGACTTGGCGGGTGTTCGAAATTGCAAATCTCGGCGGATTTCCTTCGTTCTGAAGAAGAATCGGCACCCAAAATAAACAAGTCTGGGGATAATATCCATGACACGCTGAAGACAGCAGCCAGCTCCTGAAGGATCAACTGAAATTGTTTCTTTGGAATCGATACAATCATAAATATTTCGCTCTCGATTTTGAGTTTAATTTTCCGGCAATTACGTCTCGGCCTGGAAAAGAATGCCACATACACTTCTCGAAGGACGTGTTAGATACACTTCATTGTTCATCTTAGGGCACCTTTTTTAGTTTCTTTGTTGCTTTCTCTTAGCAATAATTTAGTCGTATTTCCGTTTATTCCTGATGAAGAAAGACATGGATTCTTTCGAAACGCGTCGAGTTTGAATAAATAAAACACGGCATAAGCCCAAAATTCTACATTATGGATAAAATGGTATTAATTGCGTTTGACATTAACCATACCGTACATAAAACATCACAATAAATTGGTTGAAAAACTGGATCCAGATAGCTTTAAAACTCATCATTTTGCACCATCTGATCCTCTGAATTTGGTTAATTAAAGCTTAATAATTGTGTTTAAACACCGGTTTGGTGACCCATCGTTCCAGGTAAGCCGGTAACACCTGTAACTACTCAGGCAGATAGGCCACTTAACCGTAATTTGGAAGTTATTGTGAAGTTATTAATGCATTAGCGGTAGCACTGCCGGAGACGTAATCGGGCTAGGCTATTGCGTTTTTAAATTAGCTCCCGTATCAGGGTTTTTAGGTTTTGAGTTCGAATAGTTCGTTAAATAGTTGTAAAACAGTAAGGAGAGAATGTTTTGTGTAGGTTTTAAGTTGAATTAAAGTTTATGTCGAGCTGAGAAGTGAATTTGGTGTAGCTTAAAGTGTAGTTTTTTGGTCTGATCTGTTTCCTCTGAATTTGGTTAATTAAAGCTTAATAATTGAGTTTAAATGCCGGTTTGGTAACCTATCGTCCCAGGCAAGCCGGTAACACCTGTAACTACTCAGGCAGATAGGTCACTTGGCCAGGCGCGGATTCAGGGGGGGGGGTCATGGGGGTCATGACCCCCCCCCCTCCAAACGGAGACCAAATTTTTTTGCAAATTCAAAAAACGAAAACACAATAACCAGACAAATAAAACTTAACGAATTTTAACTGACAAACAGTTTTTTTTTTCATTTTATTCAATACTGAAAATATCTTTATTGCAATTTTTATGTTCTGTTACAACTCTACATATTTGCAACTTCATACCTGTTATATAAAAACGATTATTTATTTAACAAAATCAACTCGTCTATTTTGTTTAGCAAACCTTGTGATTACCGAATCGATGTTTATAGTGATGTCACGATGAATGTGCAGCAATGCACGGATAGGAATTTGGGGCTTTTTTCGCACCAAAAAATGTTGCCGACATCCAAACTGCAAGCTTGATTGGCAATTTAAGCTGCGACTTTCTCCCTTTGTCGGTACCAACTCGACTTGCCGAAACTGTAACGTACCTTGATCCTTTTCTCAAAGCTCGATGTAAAAGTCGCAAAACACGCCGTTGCAATTTGTACGAATATTTTTGGTGCGCTAAACGCATCAAATGTCTATCCATGTAGCTTGCAAAAAAAAATTGGTCTGGTTTTGTACGTTTGGATATTTTGTGATTGTGTTTTTAGTGATACCATTTTCTTAACAATTTCGATTCTCTGACCCCCCCCCACCAAAGCCAAACTCTAGATCCGCGCCTGCACTTGGCCGTAATTTGGAAGTTATTGTGAAGTTATGAATGCGTATGCGGTAGCACTGCCGGAGACGTAATCGGGCTAGGCTATTGCGTTTTTAAATTAGCTCCCTTTTCAGGGTTTTTAGTTTTTGAGTGCGAATAGTTCGCTTAATAGTTGTAAAACAGTAGGGAGAGTAATATAACAGCTTAGGCTTTCACGGCCGGCGTTCATAATTAAATACAAGTTTTTCGGGCTTGTAGGCCGTGGTCCAGACAGGATATCTCCACGACCACTCACTACCACGCCAGGCTGCAACGGGAAGCCATAGAAATCTTCAAACACCCCGACAATTTCAATCGGAAGGAAGAAATTGAACGTGTGCGTAATACTTGGATCCCGGCTCTTAGGAACACCAAGGCCAAGAAATCACTCACACGTCAACCTGAAGAACCTTCCCGCTACAGCCCGGCAGTCGCGCAGGGAACACCTGACCCTCACAAGCTCGGTCGCCAAAGCCGGAGCACGCACCGCACCCCGCAACATGTACGTGAGATCAGACGGTCCAGCCGGAATGCGAAGAGAACGCTCGGCTCACCATGCTAATTTGAAGATCAAAACTACCTTCCAGCCGTTAGTTCATCGCCAAGATCCACCCAACCAACAGTCATATTCAAACAACAATACCCCACTACAAACCGTTACCCATTATTTCAAGCCTCTTCCTCATTCCACTGCTGACCAAGGAAAGAAGCGGAACCCTTGATAATGCCGGACGCAGTTTCCGGTGAAACGTCGGGAGATATCCTGTCTGGACCACGGCCTACAAGCCCGAAAAACTTGTATTTAATTAGTAGGGAGAGTATGTTTTGTATAGGTTTTCAAGTTGTATTATGGCTTATGTCGAGCTGAGAAGTGAATTTGGTTTCGCTTAAAGTGTAGTTTTTTGGTCTGTTCTGTAGCCTGGATTTATTAAATTTATTGTTCTGCTGGCGTGATTAAAAGCTGTAGGATTTGATGTAGAGTGCTAGGATTGCTTGGGGGAAGTATTGGTGAGAGGGAGAGAAGTGAGGGGATGGGTTTATGGAGTTGTTGCTTGTTTTTCAACTGCTGTTTCTTGATGGCATGCTTGTAGTGCCTACAACCCTGGTACACGTTGTTGGACATTATCGCTTGCAGTGCTTGTAGCGGCGGGACCACAAACTACCGTGCTATAATGGCGGAGTCCTCACACTAGGTCCTTCTATTCGTCATGCTAATAGGCTAAAATAAACTGTTATTGAAACTTGCGGAAATTCCAATGACAACGTCTATTGTCGTTTTTTTTTGTTAGCCTATTTTCAATTTTGAAAAAAAAAAATAGGCTTATGAGATCACCTTTTGTCCGTGTGTGTGCGCGCGCGCGCGCGCGTGTGTGTGTGTGTGTGTGTGTCCCTAATAAAATCTAAACGGATGGAGCGATTTCAATGAAACTCGGTAAGTTCATAGCACTATTCCCGGCGACCTCGACCGTGCCCTTCAAATTTTGTTACGTCTCACCAATCCAACATGGCGGCTGTGCGAAATATTTCACTAGCATTCAATATCTCCGAAACTATTACCGATATCGCCCTGAAATTGTGTACGGTGATAAAGGGCACTACTGGACTTTCACCTATGAGACTTTCAAAAACCTGGTGACTAAAAAACTAACATGGCCGTCAAGCGAAGTTGAGACATTTAAATAGACTTTTCTCGCGATTTAACTATCCAAATGTAATGAAACTTGGTACAGCGAATGTTTATACCCATTGTAATGCACTGGAGTATAATTTAGTTCAATTGTTTACATAACCTCAAAATGGCGGCTGTGCGAATTATTTCACTGACATTCTATATCTCCGAAACTATTACAGATATCACCCTGCAATTTTGTACGGTGATAAAGGGTACTGATACAAGTTTACTTATGTATATTTTATAAACCTCTAAAGTACAAAAAGAACATGGCGACCAAGCGAATTTGAAATATTTTAATAGACTTTTCTCTTGATTTAACTCTCTGAGTGCAGTGAAATGTGGTACAGTAAATGATTTTGCAGATTGTAATGCACTACCATCTAATTTAATTCAATTGTTTACATAACCTCAAGATGGCGGCTGTGCGAAATTTTAAAATTAAGTTTTTATTTCTTGTGTCGTAATCATTTGATCGAAGTGAAAGTTTGAATAATGAACCCAGGCAATAATTGTCCTTGAATGGTACATAACTCTATGGCCTATACATATAACAATCCTAAATGGCGAGCTTCCGAAATATTTAGACGGTTCTCAATATCTACGAATCTCTTACAGCAACCAAACTGAATTTTTTTATGTTCATAGAGACTATGAACATATGTTCACCTATAGGACTTTCAGTAACCTGGGGAGCACAAATCCAACATGGCGGCGACGCGAAGTATAAATATTTAAATGGACGTTTCTCGCGAATTAACTATCCGAGTGCCGTGAAACGTTGCACGTTAAATGCTTATACAAATGTTGAACCACTGGCATCTAATTTATTTCAATTGTTTGCATAATCACAAGATGGCTGCTGTGCGTAATTTTAAAATCTCGTTTTTACTTCTTGTGTTCTAATCATGCGATTGAAGTTTGAATACCACACGTACACAATAATCTTAATGTAATAATACAAAAATAAAAATCCAACCTGGCGACCATCTGAAATATTTAGACGGTTCTCAATATCTACGAATCTGTTACAGCAATTGAACTGAAATTTTGTATGTTGATAGTGGCAATTAACATGAGCAGGATATATGAAAATAGGCTGTATAGTTCTTCACGGAACTACTTGTTTTTGGTTTATTTTTGTCCCCAGAACTTTGCGTTATTTTCGTGTTTCGGATTGTTTCGGAGCTTGTCGTTTAACGTGACAGTTTATCCCATGGTCATAAACCCACGTTGCCTCTTTTTCAGCCTACTTTCCACTTTAGCAATAAATGAAAGTAGGCTTGTCTTATGAAATCTACACGGGCCATATGTCCATTTGTGTACGTCAATCAAATAGGACGAAACCGAATTGAACCAAATTTTGTACAGAGATATCACTAGCAAAGGCCACCTCAGTGCCATTTTATATACCGCCACCATCTTAACTAAAACGGCTGCCATCCAAATGTTCAAAACTGAAATCAAATTACCACTACTAGGGGGCGTGGTGGCACAGCAGTCAAGCTGTTGGTCTCTCACCAAGGTGGACCGGGTTTGATTCCTGGTCAATGCATGTGAGATTTTCGAAGTGAAATGCCATGTCCTGTGATTCGGTTTCCACGTAAAAAGGAGATCCCGTGGTTCATGATCGCATGATTAACGTTCACGTAAAACTAAAAGCTTCCTTCCTTCCTTCCTTCCTTCCATCCTTCCAAATTACTACTTAAGTAATCATTGGACCCCTACCACATTTTGGAAAACCGTACCTTCATGTGGAAGCGGCTTGTGCCCAAACTACAAGGTCATCAGCCAAACCACTTCAAGATGGTGGCCATGTGAATCATGTAAGCATTATTAACCATAACTTATGATTCAATGAATCAATGTTCACAGTACTTGGCATTCAGATTGATTTATATATAAGGACCTTCGGTTAGCTACGTTATGAATATATGAGCGTGAATATTATGCGCTGCCACCATCTTGACATTTTAAAATATAAAAATAATTAGCTCAAAACCTAAGGGCTACAAAAACGAAAATTAGTGCAAGGTAGGACCGTATAATTAAGTGGTCTTGTATGGGAAAGGCAAAGGAACAGACAATACATTCAACATGGCGACTGTGCGAAATCTTAGAACATTAGTATCAACAACTCACAATGAAATTGGCTAATCAAGACGAATTCTGCGAGGAGGTGAGTTTCATACAAGTGCTCTCGCTTGTCTGAGCCAAAATATTATCACACTGAATATAGCGCACAGTGGCCATCTTGATATTTCAAAAAAATTGAAAACTTTCGATATCCGAGAGCTGTAATAACATAATTTGATAATAAATTGAACAGTATAAGTAGCATACTCTGTTCAAAGCAAATGAACAGTGATTCCATAGATGTATGATGGCGGCTAGGCGTACTATTTAAGTGCACAAATTAGTAACAGGAAGTTATGGTATAATTAAGGCAAAACTTGGTACAAGAGGAGCATTATATATGAGGCAAGAGAAGCGTTAGTGATAAGTTTATCACACTCAATATAAAGCGCGCAGTGGCCACCCTGAAATTTAATAATTTCAACATAAATAACATTCTTTGATTTAGAACTACAATAACGAAAATTAGTGATAAGGTGGAAACCTATATGAATCTATACTTCATCCACGGAATCTGTGAAGTAGGTTTGCGCATGACGTCACACGGAGGAAGTGAAAATAGAATGCGATGGGCGGAGCTTGGCAGCCCAGCCATTGCAAGAGTTGGTTGAAGCCAAGGTCGCGCCACCCTCCTGCGCTAATTATTCAGTGGCATCGAGCCTCATTGGACCAGTCAGCCGAGTCACTCCTGTGCGCAGACTATGTATTCTCACACTGGCACTTCGCAGATTGCTCTATGACATATGCGCGGCTTCCAAGAAGTTGGGATGAATTACATTGAATATACAAGGTGTCCGGGTTAAAGGTATAATAATATAACATTTAATAACTTGAGAAGTAGTGGAGATATTTATTGGCGGTTTGTTTCTACGAATACGGTAACTCAAAATGTTTCTTTACATACCTAATACATCTCGATGTGCGCACCACCTAAACTGTATTCCACTTCTTTCCAAGTGTTCTGCAGCATTGTAGGCGTAACATTTGCAATAGCTGCACGAATGCGATGATGCAGATCTGTTAGATCACGAACTGGTGTCTGGTACACTTGATTATTGATAAACCCCCACAGGAAAAAATCAATTGGCGTAATGTCGGGGCTACCTCTCCTAATCCAGCGATCTGGGAACTCACAATTCAAGTAATCCCAGGATTTCTTGATTGCTACGTAAGTGGGAACATCATCAGTTGGTAACAGTCCATACTCACGCCGAAATCTACGTTGTACTAGTGTAAAGGATTTTAGCTCCGCGAGCGAAAGAACACAGAACACTTTCTGCTGTGGAGTCCACATGGCTACTGGCACGCTTCTCGTGAACAATACAGTTACGCGCATCCGCATGTGGTACCACCGCAAGCAAACACAGAAACATTTTGAGTTCCCTAGAAGTAGAAACAAACCGCCAATAAATATCTCCATTATTTCTCAAGTTATTAAATTGATTTTATTATACCTTTAACCCGGACACCTTGTACTGTATATTCCTTGCAATTTGACCTCCTTGTGTACAACATGTTAGCGAGACCGGGATGATCACGTTCGCGATATTCTCTAATGAGTGCACTTTTATCTAGCCAAGGGAAAATGCAAGAACATGGTTGATCATAGGAATATTAGAAAGTGGTTATTAAAGTTTCAATTTCTCAGAAATTACGGGGAAATATTAAGAAATTCATAATTTCTGGCAAAGAGGCAGTTGTTCTCTGGTATTCTCGGAAGTGCACATCCAGGGATTCATTCTGTAGCGCTACTTTCTATACATTATTGCCACACACGAAGGTTAAATGTCTGCATTGCTCAATTAGCACTGCAGAGATTACCAAGTATGCTGGTCCTAATGACGCAGTGTGTAGTACAGTAGCAAACCAATGTTGCCAAACAAATCAGTAAAAAGAACCTTATGAATTATGTACAAGATTTCAGTAGATGTAGCCTACTTAAAAGTGGCGATATTGTAAGCTTCATTGAAGAAAGCTACATTTCTAGTTGACTATGATGCTTTTGAAGAGCCCGACTACGTTATCTGGGGCAAGGACGATGAGAGAGGCTCAAACCCCACCTGCACACATGCATCCTCCATACAATAAACTTATTGTCGTTTACATTTGTATTTATCTGACTTCTACATCACAACCCACAAACATGGTTTGGTATTTGTAAGGACAGTAGTGGAATAATTATTAATTATAGCTGTGTTTCTTGTCGTATTCATTCTTATACTCATAGCTATCAACGAGCATAAACATGTATAATTTATTATTAACTAGCAACCCACCCCGACTTCGCCCGGGAACAGTTATAAATGCATTAAGTGATAAGCACCTTTCTTTCAATGTCAATGAACTACGACCTAGCCTATATCCGTTTTATGTCTCGGCATGATGGCTTAAAATCACTGACTGGACTATTAATTATATTATAATGGAGATGCATGTGCAACGAATTCTTGTCAGACGTAATTTAAGAATGGTGAGGCGCATGAAACACAAATCCCCCTTCCGTCCAATCATAACTTGTCTGTGTATTTTGCGGAACGAAAAGTTCACAGGTGAAATGAAAAAAAAACGAGTTTCACTCCCAGGGAAACTCCAAACACAACCACACTTCTCTGAAGTCTTAACTCAACACGACTCGACAGTTTGCTGCTGGCTGTATCTGGGGTAATAAGCTCGCCCGCTAGCTAGGTTGTAACTGGGATGATAGGCACGCCTCTAGCTAGCTCGTAAACTGTCGCCTCGGTAATTGAATGGAGATTGTTGGAAGAAATGAAAACGTAAAAACACTTATATTGGGAGATGTATTGAAGCTAGAGATATGCTCTCACGGACATTTTTGTAGAATTTTTCATGCTGAACAATTCTTACACTCATAGTATATTCATATTTTTAACGGTTTGCCCAGCGTAAGCTTAAAATGTGCACATACCAGGTTTTTTTTTCTACGTTTTCACCGAAATAGTTACTGCTAGGATTCCTTTGATCACAAATAAATTACTTTCTACAGAAACCTTCTTCGAGATATCCTTTATCGCATCAAAATCCATCCAGTGTTTCTCGAGATTCCCCGTGACATCCAAGAATCGGGAACTTTGTTTGATACTAAGTAGAGATAATAAGAAAACTAAGGGGCTTGGTTCACTGAGGTAGGCAGAGATTTACAAGAAATTGGGATTTCATGTGACGATGTGCAGGAGCGTGTGATACTTAAGATGAAACTGCCAGCTCACCGGGGTTTCCTGGAAAAGTCTAAGCTTAAAACAGGCATGAAGTGGATGGAAGAATGGAAGCAACAACATCAACAATTCATGCGGCAGTACTGGGCGATTATTACAGCTCGACGCCGAAACCAGTTGAAATGACGTGGTCCTTAGTTGGCCAAAGCGCAACAAAAAGAAGAAGAATGGTACTGGTCGTATCTGAATTCAGAGAACTAGTTAACAGTCATCAATTTGCAGACCAACCAAACATTGCATCCAAAAGAACCTGGACGGAGGAGCGCAGACAGAGCCATAGCGAGAAGATGAAGAGATTTGGGGAAGACAAGAAAGCAATATCAGCTCGCGCTCCTTAGACGGGCATAACTATGTAATAATAACAATAATAATAATTATTATTATTATTATAAGAAGAAGAATAAGAAGAAGAAAGGTCTAATGGAAAAACCAGAGGCTAAGGAAAGGAAGATTTTGAGGAAAATCCTGGGTCCCATCAAAGAAAACAGTGAGTACAGAAGGCGTCACAACAACGAATTATACACACATCAAAAAACGTTTTGCATCACCTCGGTTCCAAGAGTTCCGGAACCTTTAAATACAAAGGGAATAGAGATCAACACAAACAACATTTCAGCTCGTTTTATTGCTCATGAGACCCACACATTGCATGTTGTACCATCATACAGCTAGACTTTCAGCATTTGTGGTCCAGATTGCAGTACACACCACTACCTCTAATACCCAGTAGCACGTCCTCTTGCATTGATGCATGCCTGTATTCGTCGTGGCATACTATCCACAAGTTCATCAAGACACTGTTGGTCCAAATTGTCCCACTCCTCAACGACAATTCGGCGTAAATCTCTCAGAGTGGTTGGTGGGTCAAGACGTCCATAAACAGCCCTTTTCAACATATCCCAGGCATGTTCGATAGGGTTCATGTCTGGCGAACATGCTGGCCACTGTAGTCGAGCGATGTCGTTATCTTGAAGGAACGCATTCACAAGATGTGCACGATGAGGTCGAGAATTGTCGTCCATGAAGACAAATGCCTCTCCAATATTCTGCCGATATGGTTGCACTATGGGTCGGAGGATGTCATTCAGGTATCGTAAAGCCGTTTCGGAGCCTTCCATGGCCACCAGTGGCGTACGTCGGCCCCACATAATGCCACCCCAAAACATCAGGGAACCACCACCTTGCTGCACTCGCTGGACAGTGTGTCTAAGACGTTCAGCCTGACCAGGGTGCCTCCAAACACGTCTCCGACGATTGTCTGGTTGAAGGCATATGCGACACTCATCGGTGAAGAGAACGTGATGCCAATTCCGTGGGGTCCATTCAGCATGTTGTTGGGCCCATCTGTACCGCGCTGCATGGTGTCGGGGTTGCAAAGCTGGACCTCGCCATGGACGTCGGGAGTGAAGTTGCGCATCATGCAGCCTATTGCGCACAGTTTGAGTTGAAACACGACGTCCTGTGGCTGAACGAAACGCATTATTCAACATGGTGGCATTGCTGTCAGGGTTCCTCCGAGCGGCAATCCGTTAGTAGCGGTCATCCACTACAGTAGTAGCCCTTGGGCGGCCTGAGCGAGGCCTGTCATCGACAGTTCCTGTATCTCTGTACCTCCTCCATGTCCGAACAACATCGCTTTGGTTCACTCTGAGACGCCTGGAAACTTCCCTTGTTGAGAGCCCTTCTTGACACAAAGTAACAATGCGGACGCGATCGAACTGCGGTATTGACCTTCTAGGCATGGTAGAACTACAGACAACATGAGCAGCGTACCTTCGTCCTGGTGGAATGACTGGAACTGATCGGCTGTCGTACCCCCTCCGTCTAATAGGCCCTGCTCATGCATGGTTGTTTACATCTTTGAGCAGTTTTAGTGACATCTATGAACAGTCAAAGGGACTGTATCTTGGATACAATATACACAGTCAACGTCTATATGCCGGAGATCTGGGAACCGAGGTGATGCAAAACTTTTTTTGATGTGTGTATAAGCTCGTGGAGAAGATCAGTGACACGATTCGAAAAAGAACGATTACCTTTTATAGCCACGTGACACGAATGAGCCCAGGCAGGATATCAAAACGGATATTGACGTACTTCCAAGATAAGAAAACCAAAGGGGCATGGTTCACGGAAGTTGAGAAAGATCTACGTGAAATGGAAATTTCCCCTAAAGATATCCAGGAGCGTGTTCCACTTCAGGAAAAACTACGTACGCACAAAGGTTTCCAGGAAAAGCCGAAGCTGAAGACAGGGAAGGCGTGGTCCCAAGAGAGAAAAGAACAACACCGGAGATGAAAGCGGGACTGGGCTGTAGTTAGAGCTCGGAAGAAGAGACAGTTGAACTGACGTGGTCCCTAGTTGGTCGAATCGAAGACATAATAATAATAATACTAATAATAGTTTTTCGTCCGTTTTAACTAATGAAGCTATATTTCCCCAAAGGCGATGTTTAACGTGCCAGTAAATTTACTGACACGGCTCTCTCGCAATTGCACACCCTCAAATGCCAACTGACTGCGCACGGTTTCGATCCAGCAGCCTTGGGTACAACAGGTTACCGCTGAGCCACCACTTAAACCAACAATCACCTTCATCTTTACTCAGAACAGCTACTCTCAATGACGGGATTCGAATCTTCAATGTCCTAACTTGCTGCAGCCCTCATCGTCGTCGTGCTGAGTGATTTAAAACCCCCGGCTATGCCATGGAGGGTAAAAGATTAAGCGTTCTCTTTCTTATCATGAAGTTATACTGTTCTATTCAAACCAATTGGGGTATACACTACACAGCCAAAGGCGATGAGAATTTCAGCCCTGGCTCTATGTTACTCCGCTGCAGAGTACGCTCGTCCTGTTTGGTACAGTTCCAGTCATGCAAAACACGTTGACTCTTCTCTAAATGAACATGCCGACTTATCACTGGCTGTTTGAGCCCAACACCACGAGATAGAATCTACTGTTTGGCTGGAGACGCCCCACCAGATATTAGAAGAGAAGTTGCTGCCATGACTGAAAGAACTAACGCAATTACCTCATGCGCACACCCATTGTACGGATATGAACCTGCCCATCTACGACTGAGGTCTATACTAGACCCAAAACAACTATGAACATGAGGGAGGAGCCAGATTACCTCGCTCACTCGCGCCTGCCAATAGCATAGCGCGGCGTTGCCTAGTTAACTCAACTAGCTGGGCTCGCTGCGCCGTACGAAATCGTTATTTCTCTCCGCGCATGAAAATAATTAATTATTCAATTATTTTGATGACGCTATGTTACAGAGCTAAAAATTTTGAAACTGACTGTCCAAACCCCGTGACGATACGACCAGCCATTCGGGAGATAACATCTGCCCTTGAACTGAAGGCATAATTAAAGAAGGAATTATTTAGGTGTTGAAATATTTAGGTTCACTAGGGTAGATACCGAAGAGTGACGGCATTGCTATATCAATTCAGTCGTGGAGCTTTAACAAGTGCTGTGAGCTGACGTTTTTAACTCATAACAATGTCCCTCAGCAAGCCCAGTGGCAGCCGAACAGTTTTACACAGCCTGGCAAGAAATATAATTTTCAGGGTATATGGCCTTTAAAAGAAGCTTTCGAATACAGAAGTACGTGAAAACACAAAATCTGATAACCTGTGTTATTGTGGTATCAGCAATTATGTTTTTATTTGTAATTGAGTCGAATAAAACTCACCTCTTCACAGTTTTACCTCACGAGGCACAGTGTAGCCAGTTCTAACCCTGAGACCAGAACTAAATGTCATGATTGAGCCGTGAATCGAATCCGGACCTCACGGGTTGTTGTTGATGATTGTTTTAGGGGCTTTGCGACATCGTGGTCATGTAGCCCCGTGTATTTGGGTGTGTGTGGAATTTGTCTGATAACCTGTGTCACTGTGATGTCTGTACTAGTGTGTGTATTTGTAAGTCAGGCAGGATTAGGTAGGAAGCGGCCATGGCACGTTAGGTACCATCCCGGCATTTGCCTGGATTAGAAGTGCGAATCCACAGAGAAACCACTTCCAGGATGGTTTAGCTAGGAATCAAATTCACATCTTCCCAGTTTTGCTTCACGAGGCTGAGTGTACCCCGTTCCAGCACTCAGACTAGAATGTAATTGCTTGGCAGAGCTGGGAATCGAACCTGGACCTCCTGGGTCACAGCCAAGAATGCTGGTTGCTACACCAGGAGGTGGACACGTGCACAAATAACGTTGGTGTGATATCTTTTATCTGGCTCATATTACATTGTGCGCACTTCGTTGTGAGCATAGATATTCGTAGGATTAGGCCCCCCAGCTCGTACATGTTCTTACATTCGTAGCGCCTTGTGTTCACGGAACAGGTCGTGCGTATACTGCGAGCGTCGAGCTGTGTCTTGTCCGCTGTGGCAACAGTGCTCAGCTGGACGCACACTACTGGGCTAGCCCATGTTCACAGTTGTTTTGGGTCTGGTATAGGAGGAGTTTCCCGAATACAACAGAAGATCTACATGAATCTGATGAGTCCACAAAGTTAAGATTATGGAGATCTAGAACTACTCAACTTGATGGCTGGATGCTACCAATTGAACATCTCCCTCCAGGACATGAAGAACACTGGTCCACGTGGAAGTCGGTGAACAGGCTTCGCACTGGTGTTGGTAGATAAAGAATCAATATGATAAAGTGGGGGTTTCCTGGCACATCTGGGCTATGTGATTGTGGTGAAGTCCAAACCACAGTCCATTTCATGAATTGCAGTAAGTGTCCTTTAAGTTGCACAATGGAGGATTCGATGGCTGCGACACCTAATGTCCGTAACTTGGCAACATTTTGGACATACACAATTTGATATGTGTGTTATTAAGAACCATTTTTAGTCTATTTTCATTTTATGAAATATTAGGCTTATGGGATCAACTTTTGTCCGTGTGTGTGCGTGTGCGTGTGTCCCCCTATAATAACTTCTAAACGGCTAGAGCGATTTCAATGAAACTCGGTAAGGCCATAGCACCATTTATCCGACCCCGACCGTGCCCTTCAAATTTTATTACGACTCACCAATCAAACATGGCAGCTGTGTGAAATATTTCACTAGCATTCAATATCTCCGAAACTATTAACGATATCACCCTGAAATTTTGTACGGTGATAACGGGCACTACTAGAAGTCCACTTATGAGACTTTCAAAAACCTGGTAACTACAAAACCAACATGGCGGCCAAGCAAATTTGAGACACTTTAATAGACTTTTCTTGCGATTTAACCATCCAATCGCAATGAAACTTGGTACAGCAAATGTTTATACACAAGGTAATGCACTGGCGTCTAATTTAGTACAATTGTTTACATAACCTCAAGATAGCGGCTGTGCGAAATATTTAACTGGCATTCTATATCTCCGAAACTATTACTGATATCACCCTGAAATTTTGTACGGTGATAAAGAGCACTACTAAAGGTTTATCTAAGTAACTTTCAAAAACCTGTAAAGTACGAAACGATCATAGCGGCCAAGCGAATTTGAAACATTTTAATAGACTTTTCTCGCGATTTACCATCTGAGCACAGTGAAATTTGGTACAGTAAATGATTATACATATTGTAATGTACTAGCATCTAATTTATTTAAATGATTTACATAAACTCAAGATGGCGGCTGTGTGAAATTTTATAATTAAGTTTTTATTTCTTGTGTCGTAATCATGCGATCGAAGTGAAAGTTTGAATAATGAAACTCAGCAATAATTTTCCTTTAATGGCACATAACTCTAGGCCTTATACAAATAACAATCCAAAATGGCGACCATCCGTAATAATTAGACGGTTCTCAATATCTACGAATCTTTTACAGCAATCAAGCTGAATTTTTTAATGTTCATAGAGGCTATGATCATAAGTTCACCTATAGGACGTTCAATAACCTGGTGAGCACAAATTCAACATGGCGGCGACGCGAAATATAAATATTTAAATGGACGTTTCTCGCGATTTAACCTTCCGAGCGCAGTTATGTTATGGTAAAAGCTTATACAAATTTCAATCCACTGGCATTTAATTTATTTCAATTGTTTTCATAACCACAAGATGGCAGCTGTGCGAAATTTTAAAATCTCGTTTTTACTTCTTGTGTCCTAATCGTGTGATTGAAGTTTGAATACCACACGTACATAATAATCTTCATGTGATCGTACATTACTCTAAGACCTACATATATAAAAATCCAACATGGCGACCATTCGTAATATTAGACGGTTCTCAGTATCTACGAATCAATTACAGCAATCAAACTGAAATTGTGTATGTTGGTTCAGGTCGGACGTTTGTTTTAGACGATTGCCCTTGACATTGAAGCCTGCGGGTGAGCCTGTACACAGTCACTCTCTCACCCTATCACTTCACATTTGTCACCACCGATCGGATGTAATGGAATTCCAGACTTGAGCACGTGGCGACACCGACTTGCAGACAGTACAGTCAACGTCGAAGTATTGTGTGACGCGGAAGTACACGTTACGTAGTTATGAACAGAACGTCATTATATTTGCCAACGACTGTATTTCAGCAGCAATGTGAGACAGCTTTGTCAATCATCGGACCACTTGGGGCAGCTGATAACAACACAGGTACTGTAGTAACTCGCCTCCAGGCTTCCATTAAGATTTTTCACGCGTCTAAAACAAACGTCCGGCCTGTAGAGGCAAATAACATAAGTAGGATAGGCTATATGAAAGTAGACTTTAGTTCTTCTCGGAACTACTTGTTTTAAAAGTAAAATGTATACTTCTGACACGAATAAATAAATAAAAATACTTATCAACGTGCCTTTTTTTTTTGCTGGTTTATACACAACAGGAATGTCTGTCGAAGTCTTGGTCATGTTTCTATTCGTTCAAATATGCAATGTTGTAGCCATGGGATAGACTCAGAGACTCCGTTGAAAGGAAAGGTGAGGAAGTACAGTCGCAAGCTGCGAGTGATGACATTTAGCGGCTTTTATTCAGAACAAGGGTCACCAACTTGAAGTCCCTTATCCACCCTTAAAAAGGACTAGCAAAAATATAGACCCCCTGAAACCCGTTTCAGCTTGAAAATACCTTCATGTATATGTACTTTCTAAAACATTAAATTAGACGAAGAGGACACTGCTAAACCACTCACTAAATATAGATAGGCGATGTTTTTACTGTAGAATCAATTAAATTACATTTTTTTTAGCGTATGGCTTTTAGTGCCGGGAGTGTCCATGGACATGTTCGGCTCGCCAGTTTTGTAGCTGCTTCAAGACGGACACCCAATGGGTGAGCTACAAGTACCGTTGGGGAGGGAAGGAGGGAAGTTGGAATGTAAGGACGAGGAGTTGGAAGGTAGCGGCTGTGGCCTATAGTTAGGGACCAACCCCGGCATTTGTCTGGAAGGAAGATGGGAAACCACAGAAGACCACCTTCAAGGTTGCCGGCGGGGGGATTCGAACCTCCTCGCCTCCCGGATGTGAGCGACTGCCATCAGTCATGCCGTAACCACCACGGCCAACTCACCCGGTAATTAAATTACATTAAAATGGATCTTCCTTAGGATCGGTCTTAAATTCTCTAGGTAGGATATTATGCATTATGGGCAGATGCGCGAACGATTACTCCCGAGTTAGCTCATTTGTTATTAGCCTACTTTCGATTTTTGCAAAAAATGAAAGTAGACTTATGAGATCAACACAGGGCGAAAAAAGTGTGTCTGTCTGTGTGTGTGTATGTGTGTGTGTGAGTCTGTGTGTGTGTCTGTGTGTGTGTGTGTGAGTGTGTGTACTCTGAATGTCTGTCCCCCCTATCAATTCGAACACGGTGAATGCGAATTGAACGAAATTTGGTACAAAGGTAGCACCAGCAAAGGACACCTCAGTGTCATGTTTTATATCGCCGCCATCTTGACGGAAACGTAATGGCGGCCACACAAATGTTCAAAGCTTAAATCAAATTACGACTAACCTAATCATCCGATCTCTACCAAATTTTGCAACAACATACCTTTATGGGGAGAGCATCCTTTGACCACACTAATAAGTCATCAGCGTAATAGTTTGCGGATGGCGGCCATCTTTGTGTGAAAATCGATTCCCCCTATTAATTCGAACACGGTGCAACCGAATGGAACGAAATTTGGTACAGAGGTAGTACTAACAAAAGGCACCTCAGTGTCATGTTTTATATCGCCGCCATCTTGACGGAAACGTAATGGCGGCCACACAAATGTTCAAAGCTTAAATCAAATTACGATTAACCTAATCATCCGATATCTACCAAATTTTGCAACAACATACCTTTATGGAGGAAGCATCCTTTGACCAAATAACTAGGTCATTAGCCTAATAGTTTGCGGATGGCGGCCATCTTTGTGTGAAAATCAATTCCCCCTATTAATTCAAACACGGTGAAACCAAATGGAACGAAATTTGGTACAGAGGTAGCACTAGCAAAGGGCACCTCAGTGTCATGTTTTATATCGCCGCCATCTTCACAGAAACGTAATGGCGGCCACACGAATGTTCAAAGCTTAAATCAAATTACGATTAACCTAATCATCCGATCTCTACCAAATTTTGCAACTACATACCTTTATGGAGGGAGCATCCTTTGACCAATCTAATAGGTTATTAGCCTAATAGTTTGCGGGTGGCGGCCATCTTTATGTCAAAATTGATTCCCCCTATTAATTCGAACACGGTGGAACCGAATGGAACGAAATTTGGTACAGAGGTAGCACTAGCAAAGGGCACCTCAGTGTCATGTTTTATATCGCCACCATCTTGACTGAAACGTAATGGCGGCCACACGAATGTTCAAAGCTTAAATCAAATTACGATTAACCTAATCATCCGATCTCTACCAAATTTTGCAACCTCATACCTTTATGGAGGGAGTATCCTTTGACCAATCTAATAGGTCATTCACCTAATAGTTTGCGGATGGCGGCCATCTTTGTGTCAAAATCGATTCTCCCTATTAATTCAAACACGGTGAAACCGAATGGAACGAAATTTGGTACAGAGATAGCACTAGCAAAGGGCATCTCAGTGTCATGATTTATATCGCCGCCATATTGACAGAAACGTAATGGCGGCCACACAAATGTTCAAAGCTTAAATCAAATTACGATTAGCCTAATCATCCGATCTCTAGCAAATTTAGCAACAACATACCTTTATGGAGGGAGCATCCTTTGACCAAACTAATAGGTCATCAGCCTAATATTTTACGGATGGCGGCCATCTTTGCGTGAAAATCGATTCCCCTTATCAATTTGAACACGGTGAAACCGAATGGAACGAAATTTGGTACAGAGGTAGCACTAGCAAAGGGCACCTCATATTCATGTTTAATATCCCTATAGCACGTTGTATTTCAACAAGCTACTACAACCAACATTCAATCATACTCCTTGAAAAGGACAAAGAGTTATAACAATACCCATGCATTTAGGAGAAAGTAGGCTATATGTTCTTTACTGAACATCTTGTTTTTTGTTGTAATAGCCGAAACTATGGAGCGCCAAATTTTCACCGATAAAATCAATTAACCTATAACTTTCGCACTCTTGTTTCTTTTGTCTTACCACAGAATTATAAGGAATATATTATTTAGGCATGAAATGGAAAATAAATTATAGAAATATGCAAACAAATGTTTTATTTTATTAAGTTAGATTCTGAGCATTAATTTGTTTGTTATTTTCTTTGAGTAACGTGCTATATGCAATACTATTTCCATAGCAACATAGATTTATCATTATTTTACAGTGGTTAAGGAGGTGCTAGCTTCTCACAAAGAGTACGATTCCCGGTTAATGGTAGTGGTAATTCATAGGTAAAATGTCACGTCCGTTGGTTAGGATTCCTTGTGAGAAGGAGGTCCCTTAGCTTATGATCGAGAGATTAACTGTCAAGTAAAAACACATGCGTTCTTTCTCCTTTAAATATTCTTCTTGACTAAATTATGGTTATGTTTGCAACATTATATTTCTCGGTTGATCCTCCTGGTTACGTGACTGTCCCCGCGGCTGGTAACACAGGTGTAAACCTCCAGAAGATGTGTCTTCAGTGGCGTGGCAGGACAGCATTCCTGACTGGTCCATCGGCGCCTCCCATTGCAACACTGTCGCATGACACCATTATCATGTCACTTGCAATCAAACAGGTATTGGACAATCATATGAAATTCTTTGTACTTATGCTAAGTGATTTGTATTAATCTGAAACATGTTATGAAGTAGTAGTAGTAGTAGTAGTAGTAGTTGCTGTTGTTGTTGTTGATTTTTAAATTATTATTGTTATTTTAAGGGACGGAACAGCGAGGTCACCTGTCCCTAGTATCACAGCTAAATATACACATTTTGATTAGTAAAACATTTCGAGATCAGCCTAGTATTAATTTTTTAAACTAAATCTAATTATAACAATCTTTTTCTTTCACTTATGAGGGGCGTGGTGGCACAGCGGTCAAGCTGTTGGCCTGTCAAGGTGGACTGGGTTCGATTCCCCGTCAATGCATGTGAGATTTTCGAAGTGAAATGCCTTGTCATGTGGTTCGGATTCCACGTAAAAAGGAATCACAAGATTTACGGTCACGTTAAACTACAATCTTCCTTTTTTTCTTTCACTTATCCTCCCAGCTCGGCTTCACCCACGGACTCTACGAGGGATCATTCCTCTACAGTCGCAAGGATGGTGTCTGGAAGTTGAATACACTTTATCAGCAGATACAACTGTGGACCCGATCGCCCAGGCGACCGCTAACTTGGGTTTGGCTAAGGAAGGGTACTGTAAGTCGGAAGAAAGTCGGCCGTGGACCTGTTGAAAGGAAGCGTCCCGTCATTTGTCTGGTGGTGAAAATGGGAAACCACGAAAACCATTTTCAGGATGGCCGAGGTGGGATTCTATCCAAAGAGGCAAGAGTAAGTGCTCTCGGCCACCGTGGCCGGTCTGACTTAGATTTAGATGTTTGAAACTTAGACTATTATGCTCTAGGACATAGCTCTCTTTGGAGCACTCCTATCATTTGAGTAAGTCTTGTAAATGTGACCGCAGTCAGTATTCGAACCAGAATCTCCTGCCGTCCTGCTCGTGCGCTACCAACTGCAAATGGATATACCAAGTCAGAAACCTTCCCTGAAGTGTACACAACAAATCACCAAAGTTGCATAGCAATCGGATGAATGGTATATGAACGCATAATATGGGACTTTTCTGAAACGATTCGCGCACCGTCACTCATTTTTTGAATCTGCTCGTACGCTACTGATTGTAAAATGTATTTAATAAGTCAAAAATCTTCACGGGAGTGTACACAATAACTCACTAAATTTTCATCGCAATCGAATGAATGGTATTTGAACGCAATCGGGACAATATTGAAAGGATTCGGGCGCCGTCACTCATTTGTTGAAATTACTCGTGCTCTATCTATTGTAAAATGGATTTAATAAGTCAGAAACCTTCACGAAAGTGTACAAAATAACTCACCAAAGCTTCATCGCAATCGGATGAATGGTCCAAAAAATTAATTAATTGGTGTTCTGCCCAAAGGCAGGATCGAGCCTCCGAAGAGGCTACCCCCAGCCAGAGTTTACGTGTGGTAGGATGACCAGGCCCTTTTCGCTCCTCCTTATGTTGGCCAACAGCGCGCAGTACCTAGAAGCGGCATACCATCCAAGTTCCGACCACGCCCAATGCTGCTTAACTGCGGGGTTCTCATGGGATCCGGTGTTTCAACACAGCTAGGCCGCTGGCTGAATGGTCTATGAATGCATAAAGGACACACAGACTATCACGTAACATTCAATTTTATACAGAGAATAGCAGTAGTGCCCGGCTCCGCCCGGTGGATTTATATGTTTTATGGATTATAATGTATACTCCAACAGAACTGGCACATTATACATAAACTAACAGAAAAAACAAATGTAAAAATATAACTTTTTGTGGTGGTAGTGGGAGTGATACGTAGTACGATGTAATGGACGTAACATTCACGTCATTTTCCCGTAATGATAATGATAATAATGAATAGGGAAACGGCTATTTACTAACTCCAGTACTGAGTCATGTAATTTACAAACGAATTGAAAAATAGGATTAGAAAGAGGAGTAAGTGAAATAAAAGACACTGGCTAGGGCCTATATCTCATTGGCTGTTAGAAAAGTAGAGATCAATAGTGTCGTCTGTTGTCGCATAGCGCTGTAGGAAAATAATCAGAGCACTTTGGAAAACTTTGGCTGTCCCGAGCTCCTGAGGTAACAACAGTGGATAAGGATCGGAATAAATGAAAGTAAATTTGAAAGTCCAACGCTTATTGCAGTTGATCTACACCTCAATGTACTGCCCCAACACCATCACACTTATACAGAGGCATAATATTTTCATGATGATAACTTTTTTCAGGGGCCTAAGAAATCTTTTTGTACTAATTCCTCCACGTGACTGCAATTTATAAGCAGCGCAAGATGCAACTATTTTCGCAATTCTGCTCCAGAACACGGGTAGGGGCGGCGTGATGCAGCCCGCTTTGTCAGTCAGCAATAGACTTATGATATTCTTACAGTTTCACACTACTACGTACATGAATGGTTCTAGGGCCTTAAAACGCGTTTCTCAAGTTCCTTTAGTCTGTTATTCTAAATATAGAGAATGGAGAGGGTTGTCGAAAATATCAAATGGACATTGTTACCAGCAGGGTTTCAAACGATATGTAAAATCCATTGTAATTAGGTGAAACGGTTTAGATTTGTGCCAAAGGGCTTAAATGCAGGGAAGGGAGTGGTCTGTCCGAAATTTCAAGTAGCCTAGACATTGTCACACGTCGGGTTTCAAAGGGTAAATACCTAAAGTTTGGGTCAGATCGGTGAAACGGTGTAGATTTGTGCCAAAGGGCCTAAATTCAGGAAATGGTGTGGCCTGTCGAAAATTTCATGTAGACAGTGTTACTCGCAGAGTTCCAAAGGGCAAGTATACAAATTTTGGTTAAGATCGGTGAAACGGTGTAGATTTGTGTAAAAGGGCCTAAATGCAGGGAATGGAGTGGTATGTCCGAAATTTAAAGTAGACAGTGTTACTCGCCGGGTTCCAAAGGGTAAGTATACAAATGTTGGTTCAGATCGGTGAAACGGTGTAGATTTGTATAAATTACAGACAGACAAACCAACATTGAGTTATATATATATATATAGTTTTACACATGCTAGTGCAACAATCACAATAATGCAGGTTATCACAAAAATTCTACACACACACCTATGTACTCGGGGCAACATGACCACGATGTCTAAGCTCCGCAAATGAAATATTAACTGTGGATACGATAGCATAGAGAATACTACAGTCCAATACAATCGTTGATTCACAATCGGTCCGTTTTCCCATGTGTCGTTTAGCAAATTTTGGTTGGTTGGTTGGTGGGTTGGTTCTTAAGTTTAGGGGCTGCGACAACGCGGTCATGTAGCCCCGTGTACTTTGGGTGTGTGTAGAATCTGTCTGATAACCGATGTTAACTGTGATGACTGTATTAGTGTGTGTTATCTGTTTTTTTTAAATTTAAGTACTGCAACTTAGAATTTTTCAAATAGTTCCTACTTTTGCCGCCAAGCGCACCGTCAACGACTACTAGGCCAAGTTCACAACTCAGCTACTAGACGCCACCGCAGTCGGCTCTTGGCAACGAACTTAGAAACCTAAGAGCGTTGTTTACATTAACCTATCCAATTCAGCTTCACACAGGTGCAATTAGTGGAAGGTTCTTTAACATGCCATAAATCTATGAAATGGGACCGCCGGCTTTACTTCCCCTCCGAAGGAAGGCATACTGAGGGATTTTTAACGCTCTTAAAAATCCGACGGCTTCGGCCGGGTTTGAACCCGCTATCTTGGGCATAGAAGCTCAGCATGCTAGCGACTACGCCACCGAAGCCGCCTAGCAAATTTTACCGGACTATCATGATACAGAGTAAATTGTTGTTGCCTAGTGACAACCTGTCCATCAATGGTGCGGCGTTGACTCTCATGATATAGTGCTAGTAGTTGTCGCCTAGCGACAATATGTCCGTCAAGTTATTAGATCGGTTAAACGGTGTAGATTTGTGCAAAAGGGCCTGAATGCAGGAATGGAGTCTGTCCGAAATTTAAAGTAGACAGTGTTACCCGCTGGGTTCCAAAGGGTAAGTATACACATTTTGATTCAGATCGGTGAAACGGTGAAGGTTTGTATAAATAACAGACAAACCAACATTGAGTTTTATATATAGAGATGCTGGCTTTTCATGAAGTGCCTAGGATATTCATGAAACGACGGATGTTACTATCTGACTACGACATACACAAACGCAGAGGCAATGAGAGCTAACTGTTATATACTGTAATAGAGTGTAGCCCCCGGTTCGAACAAAACACCATTGGGTTGTGAAATACCCCCTTTGCAGAATATTTCCTGATCGTGATATCTGTGCACGAGTCTTCAGTACACAGCTCATTCGAGATGGCGACTACATGAATAATTCTAGGAATAAGGTTTTGTTGTTGTTTAATTTGAGGGGATTGGACATCGATAATTGGGGTGTGCGAAGAATTTGTCTGATAACCTGTGAGTCTGTAGTAGTGTGTGTGTATACAGTAGAATCCCACTCAACAGACCTTCGCTTATCCGACATTCCGTGTTACTCGACACTGGTAGACCTAATTTGAACGTTTGGTGTACACTAAATTCTAGTACCCCCGGTGTGGATGTTGCAGCCGTGAGACAAGCACTGACGAAAATGAAGAAGGTGGGGAAGAAGAAGAAGAAGAACAAGGTAATGCAGAATATTTTTTATTTTTATTTTTTATTTAGTCGATTTACTCTCTAGGTTGGTGGTTTCCACGGACTCAGCGAGGGAACTCACCACTACCGCCCCGACGGGCAGTGTCCTGGAGCTTGGAACATCTGGTCGGGATGGATACAACTGCGGAGGTGTGATCAGCACGTCGCCCAGGCGGCCTCACCTGCAAAGCGAACAGGGGCCTCATGAGGGGAGGGATTGGAAGGTTAGAATGGATAGGCAAGGAAGAGGGAAGGAGCGGCCGTGGCCTTGCAGTAGGTACTGTCCCCGATAATCCGGATAGTAGGCTGTCAGAAATCCGCCCCCTCAATCGGATTGCCAATAATCGATTGCACCGGCACAGCTACATCAATGAAAATGGCACTGACAGATACTACCGAGATTAGAGCACAGTAGTTAACATGAAATTATTGTGGAACACACCAAAATATACGGGGGTTCATACTTACCTTTTACTTACCTATTCAATTTAATCTCGGGTCTGGGTTTTCAACTGGATCACTTAATAGTATGCCCTCACAATAACCTCCACCACGATATTTAAAATGAACCAAGTCGGAGACCAGAAAATTTAAACTGCACAATAACTTATTTCACATAAAGAAAAAAGAATATTTTAACAAAATTTAACAACAAAATAGTTATGGCTGTCTGAAGCCATTGTCAATGCAACCATGTCCTCCTGTAGGACTGTAGACTTCACATACAAAAATTCAGCATTCTCTAGCTCAAAAGAACGTAATAATAACAACAATGCACATTGGAATGGATAAGGGAGCTGGGACGAGACATATAGCATTTGTTTCCTTGTTCATGAACTTCATAATTTAGTTCATTGACACACATTTATTAATAACCGCAAGGCCGCTAAGTAGTTGACCTTGACCTCCATCATTCAGTTATCTGGCCACCTGCAATACACCCTAAGCAGTGTTGCATGCTTGCTTCGTCAAATGGACGCAGCTGCCTAACCAGTGTCACCATATGCTGGCCAACGCAGAGTCTAGCTCTCATTCAAAACAATTTAAATGCTCACATCTCAACTCAAATATTATCACGCAAAATTTATACAAGTTCCGTTCACATTGCAATGGA
Source organism: Meconema thalassinum (assembly GCA_946902985.2). NCBI lineage: Eukaryota > Metazoa > Arthropoda > Insecta > Orthoptera > Tettigoniidae > Meconema > Meconema thalassinum. The sequence goes on from OX336393.1 coordinate 254,169,321, forward strand.
TTACTCTGTTAATCTCAAATCTTATTTAAATGTTTATTCCAATTATCGAACTAGCGTTGTTTAAATGTTAATAGCAAAACGCATAATGTTATATCATAGTGTTCAATAATTATTTATAACATTTAGATTGTTCATAACTTCGTCAAACGACAATTGAAAAATTTTTACACGCCTCTATTAATCCCGTTTGTTTCAAATTATTATTATAGATATTTACATAGTTATTTACATTATTTATATTTTATTTATATTTGAAATACATTAACCACACGTTTATCCGGTTGATATTTTCTTAGATCGTGGTAATATAATCGACCGATGAAGGTTACTTATATTTAAATTTTAGATTCAGGTTTAATAAGATTTAATAATTATTATTTGTGACGGTAACCTCCATTCAAAATCTATAATTCATTCAATTTATCACTCTTGTTAATTTTAACAGTAACTTCACATGAATAATTTTCAATGGACCTGAACAATACAACTCAGCGGAAACATACCTCGCACAAACGCACAAAATTGGCCCATAATTCATCATATATCTCATTATATATGGCATCAAAATCTTCCACAATACACACAAAAAACCTCCACTTATAAATTCATCATCGTCATCAATATTGCTGTGGGAACCTCCTTCACTTATTAAAGGGCATTATTCATCAGCGACTTTTACACGTCCACTGAACTAACGATTATACATCCATAGTTCCTCTTTAAAAATTCTTATATTCATCAATTGTATCGAAAACTGTTATTATATTTAACCTTCGTGGGTTTCATTCATGAAGCGATATGAAGTAAAAATTTGCCAGTCACAAATAAATTTAATAGCAAATACGATTAGACACGCCTCCCTGGTCTATCAAAATGAATTAATCTCATCATAATTATCGCAGTATAAAAATACTATATTCAAGCAAAATTCATTTAACTGCAGAAATAGTCGAATAGAATGCAAATAGACTAGAAAATGCAAACATTATTGTTTCAATCTAGAATTGAGAAAATCTCCTATCAAATGTTCATTACTATAGTGTACTGAATAAATCGTATTCAAAGTTCATATTTCATAAAATTGTCTATAATGCAATGGTATTTCAGAATTGACTAAAAATGTCTGTGTTTCAATCATGTTCATAAAAACGACTAGTATTTCCAAGATCGTCGATAAAGTAGTAGATTTTAACGCTCTAAAATCTTTTAATCATTCTTCTTTCTTGAGGATGACAGAAAATTGGTCAAAGTAATTTACTGGAAAGAATTACTTTAATAAAACGACACGCTGTCTGAATTCAAACTTGCCATAGAAAATCGTTAACTTTACAGTCAAATCGTGACTACAAGAAAAATTCAAATTCTCGAAAGAATATTTAACTTCAGTATAAACTGATCCAAAATGTTTAAATATGCAAATGACATAATAATGTCTCAATAAATCGAAGAAAATGGCATAAAGCTGCAAAGTGTACAGAGTAGAGAAACATCTAGCAAAAGAATATGGGGCAATCAAATATATGACAGAAAATATGGGGAAAGATAGTTGCTCAGATCTCACTAAAAAGGCTCAAATAAATCAAGAAACGTTCACGGCTACCTTATCTGTTGGATTGAAGTTCTAGAAGAAAATTTCAAAGAAGACTGCTGCTGGTTCCATTTCACCACAGGATAGATGTGCACCGACCTCGAACCTGGAACCTGCGCCGTCGGAGAATAGAACAGCTTCCTCCTCCGGAAATCGCACTGCTCCGTGTAGACGATAGACATCCTTCTGGCAAAACTCTTCTTTGTGTGCTGGGAAAAAACCCTTGCCACTCTTGAAAGTTCCCTGAAGTTCTTGTAGAAATCAGCCATGAAGTTCATTGCAAATATTTCCGCAGAAATGTTCATAATTGTGGAGTATGAATTTATTTCCACTGCCATTTGATGTAATTCAGAGATGGATTACGATGCATGAGTGTAGCTGAATGTTCACTACATGCTCGTCTTTGTAGAATGACGATTATCGAAGCTCCATGTTGCTACTTCACACTACTGATGTATGTCCCAATTGCATTAAAGTTTTAGTCTTCCATCTCCACTTCCATTATAATGTTAGTCGAAAGTACTGCCAGATTGTATAGTTCCATTGTAGAATGTAGCGTTGTATCACCAAATGTAATCTTCAGTATCACGGTTGCAATACACGTGGCTGCCGTAGCGTAGAATGTGGTAGTAAAAGTGCTTCTCAGGATTCGAGAAAAACACTTTTCTCTGCAGTCTTTAAATGCGAATATCTTCTGAAGTATTATAATGAAAAAGTTCAACTTTCGCACACGCCTCAATATTGTAATGCACCATTGAATTAGTATAAATGCAGTAGCTAATTCTTGATAGATAAACTTGTAGAATCGTATATGTGTGCGCTCCAACTTCGCCTAGTTTTAGTAACAGTAAAATTGCACTGCTGGATACCCAATACTGTTCGGTGCGGTGGGCTCTGCCACGCTTGCTTATGACGATATGCTTGTTCTATCAGAACACGAAGTCAGACTATGAAGTCAGAATAAAACCACGAAGTGTGAGAAGCTCCTCTCTGCTGTGCAAGGCCTTTTATCAACTTTGGAGGGGCGTATCCATCCCTACCATAGCTTCTTCTTCCATCATTACTCGAAGTTCCAACTTAGGCTATTCTTGACGGATTTTCAGATTTCAAAAACATATAATTAATTTCTTCAAAATTTCAAATCAATGCCATAACTGAAAATAGTTTTCCACAATTCTGCATGCCAAAAGTTATTAAATATGGTAGTTTCAGTAATCTCCGTCTCCCTTCAAGCTATCATTCATTGGTTCGAGCCTCTCCTCCAATAGCGTAACTTCTTCCTCAGCACGTTTACTTGCTTCCCTGAGACTGCGTCGTAAATCTAAGATCCTTCTCGAACAAAATCGTGACGTCAGCAAGAATCTAAGCTCAGCCAGCCTACTTGCTCGAGCGTTGCGTCATCCACGCCTACGTCATGAATATACACGTCACAACTATGACGGCCATAACTTTATTCACATATGCCAATACAGCCACCGTGGTCTCAGTATAATTCAATTTACGGGGGCATTCTCCCTTCACCACGTTTTAAAAACAGTTGCAAATTGTTTTTAAACTCTGTTACAAATATCTGAATTCACTTGAACACGAAATTGAATTATTATTGGCTTACTCTTGGATAATATTTCTTCAAGTTTCCAGCATTGAACTTGCCATATACGACATCATTCTCATCATCATAGAGTTCATAACAGTTGTTTCCATAAGCATTCGCAATTCTGAACGGACCCATAAATACTATTCCAAACTTGGGATAGATTTTCTTACTCACGTCAGCCTTATCTTATACTTATAGTCTTTAATCAATCCAGGCTTTTCATCAAATATATCTTGGAATTCCTTTATCAAATCCTCAAATCCCCCCTGAATTTCTTCAAATCCATCAGTTTTTCTACTGGGTATTTCTGTTAGATTCTCCACTTCATTGATAATGGTATTTAAAGTCTCTTCCCTAAGGTCTATCTCCAGACTGTTTTTCACGTCCTGTTCTTCGATCTCTTCTGTGATCATGTACCCATCATTGAAGCTAATAATCCTATTCTTCATATCAATAATGGCTCCAACTTTCGATATAAAATCGATTCCTAGCACAATGTCGAAATGGATCTTGTTCACCACAATAAAGATCTGTTCATAATTCCTTCCATTAATTTCAAAGTTCAACAACACTTGGATCTTGCATTTCACTGCCTTGTCTTGGAAAATTCCTCTCACTTTGACGGTAGAAGCAGGTAAAACTGTCATGTTTTCTCCCTTTAATAGACTTTGATAGCATTCATCAGAAATGATAGAAATAATTGCGCCGGTATCCATAAGAGCTTTGTACTGTTGGCCATCTATCAGTACAGAAATAATAGGCAAGGCACATGGTCTTTCCTCTTTGACGATTCCTCTCTCTTCTAATAAATCCTCATCAGTTACTTCGTAAATTTCATTGATAGAAATTATGTGTGGTGTGGCAATGTATTCATTGTTTCTCACTTTCGTTGAGAAATCGGCGTTTTTTTTCTGTGTTACCATTTTCAAAGTTCCCCTGCTGGCTTGTAGAAGGATCAGGATCGATCACTAAATCCTGTCTTTTCTTCTGGTTTTCAGCTTCCTTCTCTCGTAATTCCTTCAAATACTGCTGACTTTCTTTCTCTCTCTCTTGATACTTGTCCGGTGTCATAACCTGACCTTGAGAATTTTGATTCCGATTCTGGTACTGGTTATTTCTGTTGTAGTTCCTATTGTACCCATTGTTATTATAATATCTACCTCTTCCGTTATTATAGTTCCCTCTATTGTTATTCCAGCCTCGTCTTTGCTGATATGGACGGCAACCTTGTGATCTGTTGTTGCGAAAATAATTGTTCCTGTGAGGACCTACATTTTCGGTTTTCTCTTCAGCAGGCGTATCAGTTTGCTGAACTTGATCCATGTAGACTGTATTAATGTCTTTGAATTCGTGTCTCTGACCTTTTTGAACCAAATTTGGCACCGGACTCGTGTAATCAAGCCTTCTCAATAGTTCGTCCATACTGGTCAAATCCCTTATATTTGACGATATAATAAGCCTTCTTACCTCAACAGGTAGCATACGTGAAATGGCATCTATTAACTGCTCTGTAGACAATGGGGGTTGTAAAAATCTTAAGCGCGATAACTGGCTCGTGAAGAAATCAGCGTACCGTGTTGGAAGAGTACCCGAATACTTCCTCGAGTATACCTCAGCTCTTAATGAATTTTGTGCTTCTATTGACCAGAATCGTTTTATCAGTGCCTCTGCAAATTCATCGAAATTACTAAAAGTGTACCTAAATGCTCTGAACCACTCAAGAGGTCCTCCAGCTAGAAATCTTTCTACGATTCTCATTTCTCTTTCTCTAGGAATATGGGCTTCAATAAAATAGTCTTTCAGGTTTCTGATATACTCTATCGGTGTTAGACTATCTGTATTACTAAATTTCTGAGGCTTGTCCTCAAAGTTTCGGATGACTGTCACATTTCTTGGATATGAATCCATGTAATTCTACCCACTATCACGATATTTCCATTCAGGTTCAATATTCCTATCCTCTTCTTCTTCCCGGAATCTGAATATACGTTCCTCAGGACTAATATCTCTCTCTTCAGTAGCGAGGTTACATCTTCTCACGTAATTCCTATTATCTTCAAAAGTCAACCCTTCTGGATCCTTATCTGTGATTTCCGTGATGACTTTCCTAATCAACTCTTCTTTATACGTTTCCAACATGCTAGCTTCTCCTAGGTTTAAATTCTGAAGTTTGCTCGTAGTTTCATTGACATCAGAGACAACCTTATGAATTTGTTCCTCTAACGCGGTTTTTAATGCTTGCACGTCCTGGCCCATTTGAGTTCTATCCTCTACCTGCTTTTCGGATAGCGAATCCATCCTTATACTCAAATCCTTTCTAATTTGAACTACCTCATTATTTATATCTACTTGTGTACTGGCTAGTTTTCGTTCAATTCGCTCCTGAATCTGATTGACATGTTCCACACTTGACTTGTTTCATTCATCTTTCCAAACCGTTACATTTGCAGTTAATATTTCAGCAATATCTACTTCAATGTCTTCCTTAAGTAAACGATTATGATCTAAGACTTGGGTCCTTATGACCTCTACATCATGTTTTAATCCAGCTAGTGAAGCTGTTGTCCTAACAGACTCGTTAACCAATCTAGTTGTTAAAGCACTAATGTTACGAGTACAAAGCGTTTTTGAAGTTTCAATTTCTTCTCTAACCTTATTAACATCAGTTTGAACTTTGGCAATGTCTACAAAAACTGTATTAACTTCTATTTGCACCTTATTGATATCGCTTTGCATATCATTAACATCAGACTGAATATTATTTATGTCTACTTGAACGTTTGACACATCGGTTCGAACATTTCTAATCTCTCTTTGAACTTCTTCTACCTTGTCTTGTACAGTAGCAACATCATTCCTAACAACGATTACTTCTGCTCTAGCACATGAAATATCACCCCGGACATTAGCAACATCAAGATTTAACAAAGTAAGGTCTTTCTGGACTGAATCAACTTTTCCCTGTACATTGGAAACATCAATTTTTACATCTGAAACATATTTATGGACATTGGATAAATCTACTTTAACATCTGAGACATCCTTGTGAATGTCAGTCACGGCATTCTGGACCTCCTGTGTACTGGTCTGTAAACGCGACATGTTATTTTCCAAATTTGCAGAACTGGTCTGGAGATCCTTCAAATTCTCCTTCATCATCTCCTGCATTCGACTAGCATTCCTAGCTTCCCTCTCCCTCACACTTTCATTCATGCTAGCTTTCAAACTGTTGGACATCTCCTCCAACATCTTTCTCATACTCTCATCTGCCATCTCAATAATATTTCAATAATAGACTGCGTTAGGGACATACATCAAATAGAGCAAGATAACAATATCTGAGCAACGCCCTTCACCATATATAAAGATTGAGCAATTTTCTGTCTTAAATCTAACTTATAATTAGCTTATCACTAACTTCATAAACACCCTATGTTGAAATAAACTCAAGCACATGTTCAAATTTCTTTGGTTCATTTTAAATATCCTAACACAAATAATTTACATTTACAATCCAAATAGTTTAATTTTATCTTTAATATGACTAAACATGTCATAAGCCGGTCAAATAAAATAAGACTCCAGATCATAGGCGATTTTTCTAAGTTTCCAGCCTATTTAACCTCTCTCAGGTTGTATAAGATCTGATCTTTACTGAGTGTAATTTTCCTAATACAACACAACATTTAATCCCTATATAATCACACTCTCAAATTTTACAATTGGCCAAGACATCTAACAAAGAATCAACCTCTTTATTTGAGTCTTCACAATCCCACTGACATCGATAACTTGGTAATCCAACGTTATTCGAGCCCCACGTTGGGCGCCAATCCTACTGTCCCCGATAATCCGGATAGTAGGCTGTCAGAAATCCGCCCCCTCAATCGGATTGCCAATAATTGATTGCACCGGCACAGATACATCAATGAAAATGGCACTGACAGATACTACCGAGATTAGAGCACAGTAGTTAACATGAAATTATTGTGGAACACACCAAAATATACGGGGGTTCATACTTACCTTTTACTTACCTATTCAATTTAATCTCGGGTCTGGGTTTTCAACTGGATCACTTAATAATATGCCCTCACAATAACCTCCACCACGATATTTAAAATGAACCAAGTCGGAGACCAGAAAATTTAAACTGCACAATAACTTATTTCACATAAAGAAAAAAAAATATTTTAACAAAATTTAACAACAAAATAGTTATGGCTGTCTGAAGCCATTGTCAATGCAACCATGTCCTCCTGTAGGACTGTAGACTTCACATACAAAAATTCAGCTTTCTCTAGCTCAAAAGAACGTAATAATAACAACAATGCACATTGGAATGGATAAGGGAGCTGGGACGAGACATATAGCATTTGTTTCCTTGTTCATGAACTTCATAATTTAGTTCATTGACACACATTTATTAATAACCGCAAGGCCGCTAAGTAGTTGACCTTGACCTCCATCATTCAGTTATCTGGCCACCTGCAATACACCCTAAGCAGTGTTGCATGCTTGCTTCGTCAAATGGACGCAGCTGCCTAACCAGTGTCACCATATGCTGGCCAACGCAGAGTCTAGCTCTCATTCAAAACAATTTAAATGCTCACATCTCAACTCAAATATTATCACGCAAAATTTATACAAGTTCCGTTCACATTGCAATGGATTACTCTGTTAATCTCAAATCTTATTTAAATGTTTATTCCAATTATCGAACTAGCGTTGTTTAAATGTTAATAGCAAAACGCATAATGTTATATCATAGTGTTCAATAATTATTTATAACATTTAGATTGTTCATAACTTCGTCAAACGACAATTGAAAAATTTTTACACGCCTCTATTAATCCCGTTTGTTTCAAATTATTATTATAGATATTTACATAGTTATTTACATTATTTATATTTTATTTATATTTGAAATACATTAACCACACGTTTATCCGGTTGATATTTTCTTAGATCGTGGTAATATAATCGACCGATGAAGGTTACTTATATTTAAATTTTAGATTCAGGTTTAATAAGATTTAATAATTATTATTTGTGACGGTAACCTCCATTCAAAATCTATAATTCATTCAATTTATCACTCTTGTTAATTTTAACAGTAACTTCACATGAATAATTTTCAATGGACCTGAACAATACAACTCAGCGGAAACATACCTCGCACAAACGCACAAAATTGGCCCATAATTCATCATATATCTCATTATATATGGCATCAAAATCTTCCACAATACAAACAAAAAACCTCCACTTATAAATTCATCATCATCATCAATATTGCTGTGGGAACCTCCTTCACTTATTAAAGGGCATTATTCATCAGCGACTTTTACACGTCCACTGAACTAACGATTATACATCCATAGTTCCCCTTTAAAAATTCTTATATTCATCAATTGTATCGAAAACTGTTATTATATTTAACCTTCGTGGGTTTCATTCATGAAGCGATATGGAGTAAAAATTTGCCAGTCACAAATAAATTTAATAGCAAATACGATTAGACACGCCTCCCTGGTCTATCAAAATGAATTAATCTCATCATAATTATCGCAGTATAAAAATACTATATTCAAGCAAAATTCATTTAACTGCAGAAATAGTCGAATAGAATGCAAATAGACTAGAAAATGCAAACATTATTGTTTCAATCTAGAATTGAGAAAATCTCCTATCAAATGTTCATTACTATAGTGTACTGAATAAATCGTATTCAAAGTTCATATTTCATAAAATTGTCTATAATGCAATGGTATTTCAGAATTGACTAAAAATGTCTGTGTTTCAATCATGTTCATAAAAACGACTAGTATTTCCAAGATCGTCGATAAAGTAGTAGATTTTAACGCTCTAAAATCTTTTAATCATTCTTCTTTCTTGAGGATGACAGAAAATTGGTCAAAGTAATTTACTGGAAAGAATTACTTTAATAAAACGACACGCTGTCTGAATTCAAACTTGCCATAGAAAATCGTTAACTTTACAGTCAAATCGTGACTACAAGAAAAATTCAAATTCTCGAAAGAATATTTAACTTCAGTATAAACTGATCCAAAATGTTTAAATATGCAAATGACATAATAATGTCTCAATAAATCGAAGAAAATGGCATAAAGCTGCAAAGTGTACAGAGTAGAGAAACATCTAGCAAAAGAATATGGGGCAATCAAATATATGACAGAAAATATGGGGAAAGATAGTTGCTCAGATCTCACTAAAAAGGCTCAAATAAATCAAGAAACGTTCACGGCTACCTTATCTGTTGGATTGAAGTTCTAGAAGAAAATTTCAAAGAAGACTGCTGCTGGTTCCATTTCACCACAGGATAGATGTGCACCGACCTCGAACCTGGAACCTGCGCCGTCGGAGAATAGAACAGCTTCCTCCTCCGGAAATCGCACTGCTCCGTGTAGACGATAGACATCCTTCTGGCAAAACTCTTCTTTGTGTGCTGGGAAAAAACCCTTGCCACTCTTGAAAGTTCCCTGAAGTTCTTGTAGAAATCAGCCATGAAGTTCATTGCAAATATTTCCGCAGAAATGTTCATAATTGTGGAGTATGAATTTATTTCCACTGCCATTTGATGTAATTCAGCGATGGATTACGATGCATGAGTGTAGCTGAATGTTCACTACATGCTCGTCTTTGTAGAATGACGATTATCGAAGCTCCATGTTGCTACTTCACACTACTGATGTATGTCCCAATTGCATTAAAGTTTTAGTCTTCCATCTCCACTTCCATTATAATGTTAGTCGAAAGTACTGCCAGATTGTATAGTTCCATTGTAGAATGTAGCGTTGTATCACCAAATGTAATCTTCAGTATCACGGTTGCAATACACGTGGCTGCCGTAGCGTAGAATGTGGTAGTAAAAGTGCTTCTCAGGATTCGAGAAAAACACTTTTCTCTGCAGTCTTTAAATGCGAATATCTTCTGAAGTATTATAATGAAAAAGTTCAACTTTCGCACACGCCTCAATATTGTAATGCACTATTGAATTAGTATAAATGCAGTAGCTAATTCTTGATAGATAAACTTGTAGAATCGTATATGTGTGCGCTCCAACTTCGCCTAGTTTTAGTAACAGTAAAATTGCACTGCTGGATACCCAATACTGTTCGGTGCGGTGGGCTCTGCCACGCTTGCTTATGACGATATGCTTGTTCTATCAGAACACGAAGTCAGACTATGAAGTCAGAATAAAACCACGAAGTGTGAGAAGCTCCTCTCTGCTGTGCAAGGCCTTTTATCAACTTTGGAGGGGCGTATCCATCCCTACCATAGCTTCTTCTTCCATCATTACTCGAAGTTCCAACTTAGGCTATTCTTGACGGATTTTCAGATTTCAAAAACATATAATTAATTTCTTCAAAATTTCAAATCAATGCCATAACTGAAAATAGTTTTCCACAATTCTGCATGCCAAAAGTTATTAAATATGGTAGTTTCAGTAATCTCCGTCTCCCTTCAAGCTATCATTCATTGGTTCGAGCCTCTCCTCCAATAGCGTAACTTCTTCCTCAGCATGTTTACTTGCTTCCCTGCGACTGCGTCGTAAATCTAAGATCCTTCTCGAACAAAATCGTGACGTCAGCAAGAATCTAAGCTCAGCCAGCCTACTTGCTCGAGCGTTGCGTCATCCACGCCTACGTCATGAATATACACGTCACAACTATGACGGCCATAACTTTATTCACATATGCCAATACAGCCACCGTGGTCTCAGTATAATTCAATTTTCAGGGGCAGTACCATCCCGGCATTTGCCCGAAGACGAAGTGGGAAACCACGGAAAACCACGTCGAGGATGGCTGAGGTGGGAAGCGAACCCCCTCTACTCAGTTTGACCACCCGAGGCTGAGTAGACCCCGTTCCAGTCCTCATACCACTTTCCAAATTTCGTGGCAGAGCCGGGAATCGAACCCAGGACCTCCGGGGCAGCAGGTAACCATGCTGACCGCTACGATACGGAGGTGACGCTAATGCAGAATAAAGGGATAAAACGATGTGTCATAGAGGAGGATTGAACACATTGAATATGGCAACAACGTACGTGGAGCAACAGCCAGAGGCAATCGCAACGGAGGTGTTGGTTTTTTGTCGATGGCGATATCTCGCAGCTAAAAAACGTGAATCACCAGGCAAGCAGACATTGTTGAAAAGTTTCTTTTCTTAAGGCATTTGGAGCGGTTGTTTAAATAATTCTGAATTGTACAATGAATTGATAATTCAGTAAATAGAGTGCTGTAAAACATGGTATTGTTTTAGTGATACAGTATAGCCTACCTATTTTAGTTCATTTTCCAAGTCATTCTGTATAATCCGGCATTTTCGGTGATCCGACGTACTCCAGGTCCGGTATAGGTTGGATAATCGAGACTACTGATTTGTAATTTAGATGAGTATTGGTAAGGACGCAGCCGTGGCTTTAGGTTAAGAACCATCTCGGTATTTGGCTTGAGTGGAGGTGGGAAGCCATGGAAAACCAATTCCAGGATGGTTGAGGTGGGAATCGAACCTACCTCTTCTCAGTTTTGCCTCAAGAGACTGAGTGTACCCCATTCCAGCCATCAGACCAGAATTGAATTTCTTGCCAGTGAACCCGGATCTAAGGCGGACCGGGAATAGGGTTCATGAGTACAACGGGAGAATATTTCATCCAAGATGGTGAGTGAGAATACAGGTGTTTGGATGTGTGTTGATCTTGCCTGATAACCTGTGTTTCTGTGGTGTCTGTATTAGGTATATTGGGGTTGGCGATGGGGAAGGTGACTAAGGACCTGAAATAAGGTACATTTGCCAGGAGAGAGTGTGGATAACCACACTCAGGACAGCCGCTATCAGCACAGGAATTCAAACCCCCAACCCCCGGATTTTCTGCAGCTCTCTTTCACGGTCATGGTGAGTGATTTAACGCGCGCGGCTACGCCACGGGGTGAAATGCCGAAACACTTTACGCCCCAGTAGACCTTATATTAGAACCTATCTGGTGGCTGAGAACGACTGATATAACGTGTTACGTCCAAGAAGCCACCACAATGAAAAGATCTGGCAGGCCAACGCAAAATGTGTTCAAAGAATTCTTCGTATTTACTATCGACTAGTACGAAGAAGCACCAGAGGTCACCGATGACCTCAGAAGATTGGTGTACCATGACGGAAACGAAGAAGAGCGATTTAATTACAGACACCTGTGTAGGCTGCGCTCGGCTGTCACGATGTCATGCACGCCCGTTAAATGGACACGGATGTACGAGTACTGTGAGGTATTCTCGGAACACAGATATCCTTTCACTACACATGAACAGCCATACAGAGACCTTCACCTGCTACATGTGGGTTCAAGTCCTGGAGGATAAATGTGAAATTCACGTAAGACGAGGAGGATATTTGGGATTCATCTTAATTCAAGAATTGATCGATTATCATTTGTGAAGTTAGTCTATCTTCTGAAAGTGGATTGATTGTGTAGGTTTAGAATGTGCCATGGTTCTAAAATGGTTATGTTTAATATGATGGATATTTAAGAGTTTTCTGTTTACCTGTGACTCATAACTAAGGCCCTGCGCGGATATCTTTTGTATGGCCGTGCGGATAGCGGATAAGCTGCGGATAACGTTTAGAGTAAATTTGCAGATAGTTTTTAGAATACAATATTGAACTGTTTTTAATAAGTTTAGTTATTGCTTAAATCTGCGTCTTTCACGTTTCTTGCTATTTCCCTATTTGCTTTCGCTTGGATGGTATGAGAACAGTAGAGAAGTGAGAGAAGGAAGTCATGGAAATACCCTCAATTAGTGTTGACTTCGGTCAAAAAGAAATGCCCTTTATACCTGCGCTTGCCCGAATGGACGACTAAGTAAGTGCTATAATTAGTCATCCGCTATTTTACATGCCATTATTAAGAGGGACAAAACTCAGTCAACAATGTCCTGCGATTCACACACAACCTAGGGTAACGAATTTCTCCTCAAATTACTAAATTTGTTGCTTAATACTTTATGTTTTATGTAATACATTAAAAGTATTATTGTAATGCCAACGGAATCGGAATTAACGTACGGATGCGGATAACAGCCGTGCGGATGTGGGGCGGATGTGGATAACAGTCGTGCGGATGTGGGGCGGATGTGGATAACAGTCGTGCGGATGTGGGGCGGATGTGGATAACAGTCGTGCGGATGCGGGGTGGATGCGGATAACAGCCGCGCGGATGTGGGGCGGATGTGGATAACAGCCGTGCGGATGCGGGGTGGATGTGGATAACAGTCGTGCGGATGCGGGGTGGATGCGGATAACAGTCGTGCGGATGCGGGGTGGATGTGGATAACAGCCGTGCGGATGCGGGGTGGATGCGGATAACAGCCGAGCGGGTGCGGGGTGGATGTGGATAACAGTCGTGCGGATGCGGAGTGGATACGGATAACAGCCGTGCGGATGCGGGGTGGATGCGGATAACAGTCGTGCGGATGCGGGGCGGATGTGGATAACAGTCGTGCAGATGTGGGGCGGATGTGGATAACAGTCGTGCAGATGCGGGGTGGATGCGGATAACAGTCGTGCGGATGCGGGGCGGATGCGGATAACAGTCGTGCGGATGCGGGACGGATGTGGATAACAGTCGTGCGGATGCGGGGTGGATGCGGATAACAGCCGTGCGGATGTGGGGTGGATGCGGATAACAGTCGTGCGGATGCGGGGCGGATGCGGATAACAGTCGTGCGGATGCGGGGCGGATGTGGATAACAGTCGTGCGGATGCGGGGCGGATGTGGATAACAGTCGTGCAGATGTGGGGCGGATGTGGATAACAGTCGTGCAGATGCGGGGAGGATGCGGATAACAGTCGTGCGGATGCGGGGCGGATGTGGATAACAGTCGTGCGGATGTGGGGCGGATGCGGATAACAGTCGTGCGGATGCGGAGTGGATACGGATAACAGCCGTGCGGATGCGGGGTGGATGCGGATAACAGTCGTGCGGATGCGGGGCGGATGTGGATAACAGTCGTGCGGATGTGGGGTGGATGTGGATAACAGTCGTGCGGATGCGGAGTGGATACGGATAACAGCCGTGCGGATGCGGGGTGGATGCGGATAACAGTCGTGCGGATGCGGGGCGGATGTGGATAACAGTCGTGCAGATGTGGGGCGGATGTGGATAACAGTCGTGCAGATGCGGGGAGGATGCGGATAACAGTCGTGCGGATGCGGGGCGGATGTGGATAACAGTCGTGCGGATGTGGGGCGGATGCGGATAACAGTCGTGCGGATGCGGGGTGGATGCGGATAACAGCCGTGCGGATGCGGGGTGGATGTGGATAACAGTCGTGCGGATGTGGGGCGGATGTGGATAACAGTCGTGCGGATGTGGGGCGGATGTGGATAACAGTCGTGCGGATGCGGGGTGGATGCGGATAACAGTCGTGCGGATGTGGGGCGGATGCGGATAACAGTTGTGTGGATGTAGGGTGGATGCGGATAACAGTTGTGTGGATGTAGGGTGGATGCGGATAACAGTCGTGCGGATGTGGGGCGGATGCGGATAACAGTAGTGTGGATGTGGGGCGGATGCGGATAACAGTAGTGTGGATGCGGATAACAGCCGTGCGGATGTGGGGTGGATGCGGATAACAGTCGTGCGGATGTGGGGCCGATGCGGATAACAGCCGTGTGGATGCGGGGTGGATGCGGATAACAGCCGTGCGGATGCGGTGTGGATGCGGATAACAGCCGTGCGGATGCGGGGTGGATGCGGATAACAGTAGTGTGGATGTGGGGCGGATGTGGATAACAGTAGTGTGGATGCGGATAACAGCCGTGCGGATGTGGGGTGGATGCGGATAACAGCCGTGCGGATGTGGGGTGGATGCGGATAACAGTAGTGTGGATGTGGGGCGGATGCGGATAACAGTAGTGTGGATGCGGATAACAGCCGTGCGGATGCGGGGTGGATGTGGATAACAGTCGTGCGGATGTGGGTTGGATGCGGATAACAGTAGTGTGGATGTGGGGCGGATGCGGATAACAGTAGTGTGGATGCGGATAACAGCCGTGCGGATGTGGGGTGGATGCGGATAACAGCCGTGCGGATGTGGGGTGGATGCGGATAACAGTCGTGCGGATGTGGGGCGGATGCGGATAACAGCCGTGTGGATGCGGGGTGGATGCGGATAACAGCCGTGCGGATGCGGTGTGGATGCGGATAACAGCCGTGCGGATGCGGGGTGGATGCGGTTAACGTATTGTTAATCCGCGCTGGGCTCTACTTTTAACCACTGAAATCCATTTATTGTTTTAATGACTTACGTTACCACGATGTCCAACCCATCGAATGAAACAACAACAACAACAAACTAATTTTTTAAAGTATATTATTCTACTAATTTCAGGAGCATTTGAAATGGGATTGGATGTGATAAAATCATCCTACATCAATCTGAATCCCGGTCGCAAGCCATAGAAAGCAGGCATTCAGCGTCACCACTGGAGATGAATTAGATGCCTCGTTAAGAAGAATGTCGCAATTGTAAATTCGTGTTAACGACATCTTTAGTCATCAGCCCCGTGTACTTGAGTGTGTATAGATTTTTTATGAATCCTGTGTTTCAGTAATTATTAGGGTCAGTAATGGGGTAGGTGCCTCAGGACTTGAAAAGAACTATTAAATTATCCAGGCATTTGATTGGAGGGAGTGTGGAGAAACCCGAAAAAAACACGTTCAGTATAGTCACTGTCAGCGCCGGGATTCGAACCTTTGATCTCCGGACTTGCTGTGTTGTTATGAAGAGTGCCTTAATAAAGGAGGTAACATTGTTGTGTTGTTGGTCTTATGATTGAAATCCGGGGAACAACCCCAAAATTGATGGTATATTAAAACTCAGCATTTTTTAAGGGTGCCGGCCCCGTGGTGTTGGGGTAGCGCGCCTCTCTCGCCCGGAGGCCCCGGGTTCGATCCCCGTCTCCGTCAGGGATTTTAATACTGACGTGAGGGTTGGAACAGAGTGCACTCAGCCTCGTGAGGACAATTGAGTAGCTGTCTGACAGTGAGACAGTGCCCCGGTCACGAAAACCAAGATTAAAGGCCGAGGGGACCCGACGCGCTGACCACGCGTCACCCCAAAATCTGCAGGCCAATTGGCTGGGCAGCGGTCGCTTGGTAGGCCTAGGCCCTTCAAGGGCTGTAGTGCCACGGGGTTAGTTAAAAAAAATTTAAAGGTTTGTGCCGTGTCTTGTTGGTTGTTTAATTCCTCAAATATATTGCAGTCCACCCACAGGCCTGCCGGGAGGCCACTCTATACCTTTCACACTTCTGAATACGCCCCCCCCCCCCCCCCCCGTCTCTCTCTCTCACCCACCCCCATCCCCCACCCCACCCCTGCGTCGATGAGTGTTTTCTTGTCTGTATGTCTGTAATCAGGGCTATGACTGGTTTAAGTTAGATATCAATCCAGCATTTGTCTGGAATAGAAGAGGGCAAACTATGTCCACATTCAACAAACTTCATCATTACAACACGGTTATTAAACCTGAGGTGCTTTATGCCAGTGAGACATTGACGTTACGCACTAAGGGCGCCTTGGAAAGAATCCTCACAGAGGAAAGAAAAATAATAAGGAAAATTGGATGGTATATTGGCTTTCACGGCCAGCGAATTAAAACTCAGCAATTTGTCTTGTGTGGGGTTTTGCCTATAATACCAAGCTGGCTCATCAGCGGGCCTTTGGTGTCCGCGCCCGGACCCCCACAGGAGTAGCGATCTGCGCGCGACCTCCTTTTTATGAAGTGCAACTGCGCCTCTTCACTGCGAGAGCTATACGATCAAGCAGTCCTCGCCTCCCTATGAAGGCTTCCGAAAAGATGTGGGGGTCCAGGCGCGAACACCAAGAGCCTGCTGATGAGCCAGCTTGGTGTCCTAGGCGAAACCCCACACAAGACACGGCACAAAACTAGAAAAATTGCTAAGTTTTAATAACGAAAATTATTGGACCAAAGCACACAGACGAAGGATGCAGACTTCACTCCAGAGACACCACAGAGAAATTGTTCAACCTCGCAGCAGACATCAGAAAAAGGTGACTAAAATTTTACGGCCACAAACCAGACTCACCAACAAAATTCTTAGATACATACAGCTGCTCAAGACTACTACACCCTGGATGATGCAAGTCAAAATTGATCTGGAAAAAGCACAGGGCGACCCAGAAGACATCATAGACGATAGCGTATTTCGACACAAGGTATACAAATAGGAGGTGATCTCACCGAAAGCAGCACCTTCAGCCCAAAGATCAAAGTGGACCGACGAATGGAAGAGGGCCTTTAGTGCACGAATGAAAGAGTACTGGAAAAACAGGAAGAACAAGTAGTCATGATTGCTTCGCGTGGTCTAATAGTCCTGTAACGTGTGAAATAAATAATAATAATAATAATTTACTGAAGCGAGCGGATGATACAGATTACGTTTTATGGGCACACGACCCGAATGACGTCAACACGATTAAGCTATCGCATTTGTACCTTTCTACAAGAGAATTAGACAAAAGGAGGCGGGTTCAGTGAGACACAAGACGTTCTGCACGAGATTGGGATCTCATGTGAAGAAATCCAGGAGAGTGACCAGCTTAAGAGAAAACTCTTTGAACATCAGAGTTTCCAACCAAATCCGATGCTGAAAACTGGAAAGGCGTGGACAAAAGAGATGATGAGGATGATGATGATGATGATAATTGCTATTTTAAGGGGTATAACATCTAGGTTATCGGCCCCTAATGGTTTGGGTGATAGTGAAAATGAAAGATGATCAAATGAAACCTACAACTAAAACTAACTACTCTCTTACAAACTGGAAGAGGAAATAGGAAACACAATGGAGAAGAATGTAAATAAAAGCCAGGAGGAAAGTAAATGCCCTCAACCCTTGAAGAATGAGAATTGAGGGACTTGGAAAGGAGGAGAGCCAAGAAATGCAGAGAGGAAAGAGGAGAGGGCCTGCCCCAAAGGCAATGGAAGAAAGAGAACAATCAGACCCAGCTCAGGAGGCCCTCGGGGTTGGCAACGTCCGAACTCACCAGATGTGAGCCATTGAGGGTGTAGCACTATCCAGGATGCACCATAAGTGGTGGGGCTTCAAACACCCTGCCTCCCTGAGGGCCTTGAGCAAAAGGCAGGAGATATAACGAAATGAAAACAAGAGGTCTGACCCCTCGAAGAATGAGGGATCAGGAAAGATGAGACAAGGACCAATTAAGGCGGGAAAGTGAAGGACTCCCTAGGCCTCGGATACCCTAATACCGTCGGGGTCGGAAAAGAACACGAGTTGACCAAGGGAGATCGAGAGGAAAGATAACAGAGAGGAGCCCGGCACAAGTAAGTGGAAGCAATGCCAGACTCAGCTGGTGTCCCGTGGTCGCCAACCCACGTCCCACAAGTTGTGAGCCCCTGCGAGGGACAAAGAGAGAGAGGACGACTAGTTTTAAAGCTAAAAGGAAACAGTTGAAATGACGTGATCCTTAGTTGGCCAAAACGAAATAATAATAATAATAATAATAATAATAATAATAATAATAATAATGTAATTATTGTTACGTCCCTTTTACCTACTGCAACTTTTAGAGAGGCTGGGTTGCCGTAGTTTTGCTCCAAAGACAATTTTTATCGTGCCAGTAAATCTACTGGCACGGCTTCGCATTTAAGCAGCCTAAAATGCTATCGACTGCACCAAGATTCGATGGCGCATCCTTGAGTACAGCAGACGAAACTTATCAGCTAGATTATGTAACAATGGAATCTAAAGACCAACATTCTTATTGCTACCAGGTCCACGAGTGACCTTTCATTGGTTCCACGCACTCTAGGACAACAAAGCATTAATCAAAGAGTGACGCACGAATAGCAACAGAGGTCATGGTGAAAATGTCAGCTGACGGGCGAGTCTCCCAGCTGATAGCTATATACACAATACGTCATAACAAACAGGAAGAGATTTGATGGCGGAATATCAGCTGATTTTACTATATGACAATATATCACGACAAACAGGAAGTTGTCGCCGTTTGATTTAGGGACTCATTTCTGCCCTGTGTATTTGGGTGTGTTTGTGTATTATATATATATGGCGAGAGAAAAAGTTAGTTAGTTAGTTAGTTATTGTTGTTTTAAGGAGTGAAACTACTAGGTGATCTGCTCCTTTTAAAACTAGTTAAATTATACAAATTTGGAATATATAGTTAAATTTTAAAGTTGACACCCAAATGAGAAAAAAAAAAACGAAAATTAATAAAACAAAAGATTAAATATAACTAAGTAGTATATTTATAAGCAAAATAATTACAGTACGTAAAAGCATACAATTCAGAATCAAAAAAGAACAAACTCTTTGAGTCAATTATCAATTGCAAATTTAGATTGCAGGTCCTAACACACTCTCAATTATAAAGCGGATGACGAGATCAGCAGCCACCGCGTCATCGGCTAATATAAGTTTGAGTGCCATCTGCAAACCGGAGAGAGAGAAAGATTGATTGATTGATTATCTTTGGATTATAAGCATAGGGCTGAGAAACTCCATTTGTTGCATGCAATCCGCTATTTTACATCAAATAGCATTACATTAAATAATAAACTATGCATTACATTAAATAACATTCGAATACATTACATTAATAACAACACTTAAAATAATTGCCTGAAACTAAGTATTAAATCTCATGATGTGCTTGCAAAGACTCTGTAACCATCTAAAACGATCATTAATAACTACCCAATAATACATCGGTAAAGTGTCTCCTGAGTAGTCTACTGAGCGATGTGAATTCTCATACACAAGCAGATTATACAAATTATAAATGCGTCATGCACTACAAATAAATAATTAATTGTATTTAGAAGTACGATGGTGAGGTATTTGCATTGTGAACTCGGTAAATCTGTTGCTTCGGCCGTGAAGTGTTTACATACGACAAAATCCGTCGTAAAGATATGATGGTGATTTCTGTTTAAGAATATTTCTCTGTCAATAATGCTAAATTGCCAGAGTGAGAGAAATAAAATAAAATAAAAAATTACGAGCCTTACAGTAGTCGCATATGATGTGTAACATGTGACATGTTATCCCTTGTTAACAGTGAACTCTGTTGGTTATTGAAATAACTATTTGTAAAACTGCAGTGCCAAATCCAGACCGGTTTTCAGCAAATATGATATAATGAATATTTTCACAACAAACAACGCCAACTTGAAGATGATTTATTGTAGGAAGAATATATTTAATGGGGCCTCCAAACCTTGATGTAATTTTGTATGCGATATAGATTCCACATAGCCACATGGCCGACAGTACCTGGAGTGCTTACATTAAATAAGAATACAGCAAAAGTATGAAGATTTAATAAATCATAATTGTTTTCAGCAAATATGATATAATGAATATTTTCACACCAAAGAACGACAATTTGAGGATGATTTATTGTAGGAATATCTTTAATGGGGCCTCCAAACCTTGAAGTAAACCATATGGGATATACAGTCCACACAGCCACATGGCCGACAGAACGTCGTGGTATCAATCTCCGCCACCGCGCGCGCTCATTGTTTCCGTCCCATCCATTTCCGTTCCATTGTTTCCCATCCATTTCCGTTTCATTTTTCAAAATCACCCCCACAAAAAATATGCAGATACCGAGTGGAAAGATGTTACACTTTAAAAAATGTCTGATAACCTGTACTATTGTGGTATCTGTAGTAGTAGTGTGTGTATTTGTAATGTAGGTAGGATTGGAAAGGAGGCAGCCGTGGTCTTAAATTAGGAACCATCCCGGCATTTGCCTGGAGTAGAAATGGGAACTTTACCTCGCGAGACTTAGTGTACCCTCTTCCAGCCCTCAGAGCAGAAATATATGACTTGGCAGAGCCAGGTATTGATCCCGGAACTCAGGGATGGCAGCCAAGAATGCTAGGTCACTATGCCACGAGCTCAAAAACAGGATGAGAAGTTTTGGTGGAATTCGAGCTGATTACAATTGATCCTCTAAACTGACGATGCATCTTAGCAAACAGGAAGAGAAGCCATTGCACTGTATCCTCTAAACAGACAATACGTCATAATAAACACAAAGATAGGTCATGGTGGAATGTCAATAGACGGGCGAGTCTTACAGCTGTTTTTGCACTAGGCTATATCCGCCTAGCGCTTTGCGTGATGAAGAGTTACCACATCCTATGGCGTGCAGCTTATTGCTTGTCTACCTTCACTACCTGCCAGTCTATATCTAGATCGGTCTTCAACATGCACAGCCTTGACTGGACTCCCAGGATTGTTGCTAAGAGATGAGAGATACCACCTCTCTGACAGGCACCGTATAGTTACGAGGTGCGATTTTAAATTGAGTTTCTTTTAATCGCTTTGTCAGCAGATACAACTGGGCGTGGTGACAGGCCGATCACCCAGGCGACTGCTAACTTGGGTCTAATTAAGGGGACAAGAAACGGTTAAAATTGCCAAAATCAACATTTGCGCTAACAATGAGATAACCATCATGTGTGGAAAGTTTTAACTGCAGTTTTCTCAGTTCCTAAAAATCTTCTTATATATAAAAATGAATTTATGTTCGTTAGTCTCGCTAAAACTCGACAACGGCTGGACCGATTTGGCTAATTTTGGTCTTGAATTATTTGTGGAAGTCCAGAGAAGGTTTAAAAGGTGAATAAATGTGAATGTTGTAGCGCACGAGTAGATTCAACAAATGAGTGACGGCACGCGAATCGCTTAAACAAAATCCAGTATGCGTTCATATACCATTCATCCGATTGCTATGAAACTTTGGTTGTATTGTTGTGCACACTCCAGGAAAGGTTTCTGACTTAGTAATCCTTTTTACAATAGGTAGCGCACGAGTAGATTCAACAAATGAGCGACGACGGCCGAAGCGTTTCAACAAAGTCCTGTATGCGTTCACATACCATTCGTCCGATAGCGATGAAACTTGGGTGAGAGGTTGTGTACACCACAGGCAAGGTTTCAGGCTTAGTAAATCCATGTTATAATAGGTAGCGCACGAGTAAATTCAACAAATGAGCGACGACGAGCGAAGCGTTTCAACTACGTCCCTTATGCGTTCATATACTATTCGTTTGATAGTGATGAAACTTGGGTGAGATGTTGTGTACACTTCATGGAAGGTTTCTGGTTTAGTAAATCTACTTAACAATAGGTAGCGCACGAGTAGATTCAACAAATGTGCGACGACGGGTGAAGCGTTTCAACAAAGTCCTGTATGCGTTCACATACCATTCGTCCGATAGCGACGTCCAAAGAAAAGATGGCTGGACAGAATCAAGGAAGACTTGGTGATGTGTGGACTTAAACCTGAAGATGTCCTTGACATGAAGAAGTGGCGAACAGCAACCAAACAAGTAGACCCTGCACCATCGCGGGATACACGCTAGGAAAGAAGAAGAAATACAAAATTGATGAAATGGCTAAGGTAATGGGTCGTTTAGTTCTACGACTTCCACCTTATCATTGCGAACTAAATCCAATTGAATTAGTGTGGAGTCAGGTCAAACATCATGTTAAAATGAACAATTTGAACTTCAAAGTAAAAAAAAAAATATGGAGCAGTTGATACAGGAAGGATTTAATAATGTGACAACCGAAAAATGGAAAGACTGTGTTGAGCATGTAAAAAAAAACGAGTCTGAAATGTGGAAAGCCGATGAAATTCAGGATGACATTGATCCTCTACTCATAAATCTGGATGACAGCTCTTCATCAGATACTGAACCGGGTGAGTTAGCCGAGGTCGTTGCGGCATGACTGTTGGCAGTCGCTCACATCCGGGAGGCGAGGAGGTTCGAATCCCCCCGCCGGCAACCTTGAAGATGGTCTTCTGTGGTTTCCCATCTTCCTTCCAGGCAAATGCCGGGGTTGGTCCTTAACTATAGGCCACAGCCGCTACCTTCCAACTCCTCGACCCTCCCTTCCAACTTTCCTCCCCAACTGTACTTGTAGCTCACCCATTGGGTGTCCGTCTCGAAGCAGCTACAAAAACTGGCGAGCCGAACATGTCCTCGGACACTCCCGGCACTAAAAGCCATACGCTAAAAAAAAATCAGATACTGAATCAACAGACTGTGATGACGAACGGGATGCCTGTCTACTGTCATCATGAAAGGTAGGCCAATGAGGAGTATATTTTTTGTAACATACTTCAACTTTAACTGCAGTCGAAACTTCACACATTTCCTTGTACTTGTACTTTAATTATTTTATTTTGATTGTTTTCTTTATGTTACATTCAGCATACTTTATAGTTCATTTAATTTAATTTCGTTGTATGTGTTATGTTACTATTAGTATTAATATACAGTACTTAATTCAAGTCTTCGTCACTGCACAATCGCTGAAAGTGTACGCGAAGCGCTCTGTACTGCCTCCTCTCATGGAGTGGCAACCCTGTCGTAACGCGCCATAAGACCAATGCTTCATTCTAAACGTTGGATGTCTTATAGGCGAGGGCCGATAACCTAGATGTTAGGCCCCTTAAAACAACAATTATCATCATCATCTTATAGGCGACTATTTATCACAGAGCTGTGACATTTTCAACATAAATTTGTCTCATAGAGGAGAAGTTTCCTTGTTTAAAATAAAAAAGGAAAAGTAATTATATTTTTTTACAGTAAAAAAAACTGACTCACATAGTGTCCAATATAAAAAAACGCTGCATTAATATGTCAAGTAAGGTTTGAATCAGCGGCTTCGGTGGCGTAATTGGTAGCATACTGAGCTTCTATGCCCAAGGTCGCCGGTTCAAACCCGGCCGAAAACGTCGGATTTTTAAGAGCGTTAAAACCCCTCATTATGCCTTCCTTCGTTGGGGAAGTAAAGCCGGCCGTCCCATGTCATAGATTTATGGCATGTAAAAGAATCTTCCACTAATTACACTTGTGTGAAGCTAAATTATAGGTTAGATTTGTCGAACGCTCTTAGGTTCCAACGTTCGTCGCCAGGAGCTGACTGGGGTGGCATCTGGTAACCAAGTTCATAACTAGTTGTCGTTGACGGTGGTGGATGGTGGTGGAGTTTGCCCCAGAAAACTCCAACTCATAGAGGAAGAACTGCAACAAGCATTAGCTTGGATTCAATATCATTAGGGTGAAGCAATAAGACTGAATTATGCGTTAATGTAAGGGGCTGAAGGATTTCACAATTAAACATAATAGGTAACAAATATGCAATCCCTATATTCCCTATATATATTATAATTGTGAAAATCTGTGTGTGTGTGTGTCTGTGTGTTAGTTTGTTACCTCTTGACACTAAAACGGCTGGACGGATTTGGATGAAATTTGAAATGGAGACAGCTTATACCCTGGGATAACATATACGCTGCCTTTCATCCGGAAATAAACCATTGTTCCCGTGGAATGGGCAACATAACTGAAAAGTCACCAAAAATACTCAACCGGGACAAAATATCGAATTTGTCGCATAAAGACCGGACAAAGCACATTTTACGCCCCTCGATGCAAAAAACAATACTCGGTACGTCCCTACGGGACACCGAAAACCACATTTTAAGGCCCCAAAACCAACAGTTTCAAAGATCTTCGCAGGAAACTATCTTCACTCTGCGATTTACTATATATCCCTGTAGGAGGCAATGCCAATCCATTTATTATCTTTTTCAAGATATATATAAACACGCAATAAGAACAGGGTAGCGCGCCTGCCTCTCATCCGGAGGCCCCGGGTTCGATTCCCGGCTCCGTCAGATATTTTAGACACTGACGTGAGGGCTGCAACGGAGTGCACTCAGCTTCGAGAGGACAATTGAGTAGCTGTCTGATAGAGAGGCAGCGCCTCGGTTACGAAGAACAAGATTAACGGCTGAAGGGACACGATGCACTGACCACGCGTCACCACAATATCTGCAGGCCAAATGGCTGGGAAGCGGTCGTATGATAGGCATAGGCCCTTCATGGGCTACAGTGCCAGGGGTAAAAAAAATAGGGAAAGTGCCTTCTAATACCACTTTTAATTTTTAAACACTACAGTAGTGACTACTAAATAAAGGTAGCGATATAGCTACGTTCAATTTCATAAACACTGGGCTCACAAATCCCGTATAGTTAAGTACAAATATCAGTCTGGTCGTTATTTCAGTAGCAACGAAGCTCTGTGGCGGCTATTGCCGTTTCCGTAACACTTAAGGCATCCCGGCGTCACATTTCTCAATGTGCACTTACAAAATTGTGAACCAGTCTATTTTTCTAAAATGAATTTCTACGAGCGAGTATCCAATCCTGCAATAACCACACTCACTATCTTTTCCAAAATTTACACAAGACATGATTTGTAAAGCACTCTTCTGTATGTTGAAGTACAGAGATATAGCACATGGAAAGATATAATAAAACGTTGGCAAATCTGAGTTCAAGGAACTGCTGTTCAGAATAGGCTTTCGATACAGGTTATGCGGCCCATGTTCGTAACATGGAATGTTTTCCTATGACAATGCATCTACACCATGTGCGAGGGCAACGCATTTCAAAGATCTCCAAAAACACAATAATCAGGAAATTGGAGAAAAATTTAAAGTTGGAGCGAAAATTCAAGGAGAAATAATTTCATCTCTGAGATTTGCTGATGACATCGTCATCTTGGCCGATACGCCTGAAGATTTGAACGAGTTTTTTAATGGTATGGACACCGCCTTGAGGAAAGAATTCATGATGAAAATCAATAAATGTAAAACAAAATTATTGGAATGCAGCCGAAATAAATTATAAACCTCTATGGACATCAAATTGGTAGGTGAAACGATACGGGAAGTAGGAGACTTCTGTTACTTAGGAAGCAAATATCCAGTGATGGACGTAGCAAAGAGGATATAAAAAGCAGGTTGGCTCAGGCAAGGAAAGCATTTCTACATAAAAGGAATTCGTTGACATCGAATATACATTTAGGTATTAGGAAGTCATTTTGGGAAGGTTTTGTCTGGAGCGTGATACTATAAGGAAGTGAAACTTGGACCTATGGAGCAGCAGAAAAGAGGAGAATTGAAGCGTTTGAAATGTGGTGTTCAGAAGAATGATGAAGATCAGATGGGTAGATAGGGTGACAAATGAAGATGTATTTAGACGAGTGGGAGAGATGTTTCTGGCGACTGCTAATGAAGAGAAGAAATAGGTTGGTAGGACACATATTAAGACACCAGGAATAGCAAGCTTAGTTATGGATGGGAGGGTCGAGGACAAGAACTGTAGGGGTATACCAGGGTTAAACAGATTGCCTCGGATGTATGGTGTGGTAGCTATGTAGCGATGAAACGATTAGCTCAGGAGAGGGAGGCATGGAGAGCTGCATCAAACCAGTCAAAATACTGAAGACTCAAACAACAACAATCGGGAATCTTAATTACTTAGAGAGGCATGTGAGGCAAAAGGGTTGTTGGAAAATTCAATCCCTGGGATGTAACACTGGAAGAGACTGCTTAATGTACATCAGCGGCCAAGGTGAGAGATATTTTACTATAGGTCTATTAATAGTGACATATTGACGTTCAAATCATCAATAAGTGTGGCAAAATTACACCCAGAATAGCTTAAGGAAAAATACTGTTAATTCCCTATATTCCGATAGATTTCCCATTCCAGTGTGAAAGAGTGCAATTCCCTCTTCACACAATTAACAAAGCGCAATGGCACACACTTAACAGCAGCAGGTGTACGTTTAGACAAAACCATTTTTTCCCATGGGCAAATGTATGTGGGGTGCTCGCCAGTATCCGGACAACAAAATCGTTATGTCTCAGCAGAAGATGGCAAAACCAAAAACGTAATTTTAAAATGTGTTCACATAATGAAACATCGTACCCTGCAGACTTTCACAACTCTATAAAATTCCCACTTTGCTGCTCATATCATATACTGTATGTATCAGAATTAGAATGGACCCACCTGTAGCCGTGATTGCTGTAATAGAATAGACCAATTGTCTGCAATAATGCATCGTCCCCATTGTCTTGATCGCGAGCGAAGCCGCGGGTACCTGCTAGTTTATTAATATACTGTTTAAGAAAACAAAACATCAATTAATAACCACTGAAGAAAATACTTGAGCTTCTTATTAAAAAGTTCATGGCAAAGATCAACTTTGTCTTTTTAAAATAGAAGAGGCAATAAAAATGTTCTATAAATGAGTGCTAAAAAACTTATCTTATCTTTGGCGACACTTCAGTGGAGGGTATGTCCGGAGTGAATCATCCCTCAAGCGAAGAAATGTATACAAACACAGTCACGTATGAACATTTGTCAGTCCCAGTAGGCAACCCACTCCACACATTTGAGAGGTATCACTGCTGTTGTTGTGTACTGGAGAGATTGGAGTATGTATACAAACTTGGTTGGTCCTGGCTGACCACGGCGCGTAGCAAGTACTGTTGGCATTCCTTCGTTGTGCCTTTCCTCACTGCGAGATAGTGCACCATGAAGATTATTATTATTGTTGGTCGTAGATGATGACTCTCACTGCGGTACTTGAAAAGTCTTGGCGAGAATATTTGAAGATTATTGGTCTCAGAGTGGTGACCAAAAAGCAGATTGTCACATATTGACAGTAGATTGTTGGCCGTAGAGTAAGCCCGAAGAATAGCGGTCCAGAGTGGCCCGTAAAGTCGTGGCCGAAGAATGGATGAAGAGTGGCACCAGAGTGGCACCAGAGTGGCCCGTAGAGTCGTGGCCGAAGAATGGATGAAGAGTGGCACCAGAGTGGCCCGTAGAGTCGTGGCCGAAGAATGGATGAAGAGTGGCACATCGCCCAGAATAATAATAAAAGGGTCATTTCATTCCCACCCAACGAGGGTGGGCGGGCCCCTATAGATGGCCGCACCATCTCTTGGGCCAGAGGAGGGGATTTTATAGAAGGTGGAGAGTTATAGGAGAAGGGTGGGGGTGGATTGTGTAAGTTGGAGAAGGAGAAATAATTTGACCTCTTGGCTAAGATTGAAGTTTTGAAAATTTTGGTGTTGACGGAAAATTGCTCTTAAATGTATTGTACTATTGTAGGTGGAGGTGTTAGATGTTGAATTTTGAGATTTTAAGTTTAATGGTTTTGTAACAGAGTTGAAATTTGGTGTTTTCAGAAGGTAGAAGTTAGAGTGGGTGATGAGCTTCGATAGGTGGAAGTTTTTTTTCTTTTTATGATTATGTATTATGAGATGGGAGCAATTGGTGGGGCTTGTGGTGATGCGAAGTGAGGGTGGGAGTAAGTGGAGAAAGAGTGGGGTTTGCGAGGAGTTGATTGTGTGTACGATATGTGAGGGTATTTGAAGATGGTATGGGGTGGGATGAAAAAGGTGCGTTGAGGGGGAGTGTGGGTGATGAGATATGGTAATTGTTGTTTGAACTATTCTGTAATGAATGCGATAATAGAAATGGATGAGTTTGTTTGCTGAGATGGAGGTGATGGATGACGTTGGTGGAGATGAGAAGTGAAGCGTTATTGTAGAAAAGAGAGAGAAGAGAAAAGAGTCGAAATAAAATAGAAGGAAAAGAAATATAAAAGAAAAGAAAAGAAATATAAGCTGTTGGTGTAAGATGTGAGTATGTATGGATGGATTGATGTTGAGGTGATGGTGATTTTTTTCTTTTGGTGTTGTAGAGGACTATTAGTCCGGGGCAGGGGTGAGGCTCTTGAGGTGGAGTAGGCCTAGTTTAGAGTATACTGGGTTGCGTAGCTGAAGTGCCTCAAGTTGTCGTAGAATAGGATTCTGCGTTCTTCTAGCGAGCTTCAAGTAGCGCAGTTGAAGAAGGTGTATGTACGTCGTTACGGGGGGTAATGGCATTAGACGGCACAGATCCTCACTTGGGTGTATTGGGGGGTAGGCGAAGGGCTATGCGGGCGATGCGTCGTTCCATGGTTACCAGGGGATGCAAGTAGCTGGCGGCGCAGCCGGCCCAGACAACATGCCCGTATGTGATGTAAGAGCGGTTGAGGGTCTTGTATGTGTAGAACAGCGTTGAGGCATGCAGCCCCCAAGAGGTTCCGATCAGCCTGGTGATGAGGCGAGAGCGCTTCTGAGCATAGGCCGTAAGTGCGCGTAGATGTGGACGAAGGGTGAAGTGCCCATCAAAGATGACACCCAGGTAGCGTAGCGATGGTGAAGTGTGAAGGCGGTGATCGTGGATACGTAGGGTCAGAAGATTGGGGTTGCGGGTGGCCGAGTTGGCATGGCGACGGGGACGGAAAAGTACGACTTTGGTCTTGTCCGTATTTAGACTGAGATGCCAGCGATCACACCAGTCCGTGAATCGGTCGAGGTATGGTTGGACCAGTCTGTTGATGGCTGCGACGGAGGGGCAAGGAGCGGGTATTGCAGTGTCGTCTGCGAACTGGAGGAGGTGGAGGGGAGCCGGAGGTTGGGGGATATCTCCGACAAAAAGGATGTAGAGGAGAGGGGATAGTACTGACCCTTGGGGTACGCCTTGGGTTAGAGAGAAGGAGCGGGAGAGGGTGCGATTGATAGAAATACGGGCGGTGCGGGGACTGAGAAAGTTTCCAATGAGGCGGATGAAATTGTGAGGGAGGTGGTAATAGTGGAGTTTGAGAAGGAGAGCTGAGTGCCAGACGGTGTCGAAGGCACTCTGAAAATCGAAGGTGAGGAGGAGAGTGGGGCGGAAGCGTTTCATGTTATCGGCTGTGAGGGTGGTGAGGCGGAGTAGTTGGTCATGGGTGGAGAGGGCAGGCCGGAAGCCACATTGGGAGAGGGGGAGTAGCTGATGTTGATTGAGATGGAGGTAGGTGCGGCGGACTAGGATGTTTTCGAATAGTTTGGAGAGGACGGCTGTGAGGCAGATGGGACGATAGGAGGAGGGGTCGGAGAGTGGTTTTTTGGGATTGGGGAAGAGAAGCATGATGGCAGCGCGCCATGCCGTTGGGTAAAATCCGGTTTTGAGGAGGTAGGTATAGAGGGTGGCGAGGAGCCGGAAGAAGATAGGGGGTGCCTCTTTGATGTGGAGATAGCGGAGTTGATCGGGACCGGGGGCAGTATTTTTGGTACGGGAAAGGGCGAGGTGAATATCGATGGGGGTGATGGGGTCGTTGATAGGGTGTGGGATATGGGGGTGGTGATGATTGGGCTGGAGATAGTGACGATCTGAGATGGAGTTGACGGCGTCGTTGTCGGTGTCATCGAAGGTGAGGCCGAAATGACCGTTAAAGACCCGTTCGAAGCGACGGGCAAAGATCTCCAGCTTGGAGGGCAGATCCGGTGGGGCAGTGCCCTGGTGGATGATGGGATAGATGGGTGTGGGGGAGCGTCCAGTGAGGGTGTTTAAGCGTTTCCAGTAAGAGCCAAGGGAGGAGCGTTGGCCTTGCAAAGAGTTGCAGACTGAGACCCAGTTACGGCGGTGAAAGGCGCGGATGTAGAAATGCACCTGGCGGATAGTCTGACGGTGAAGGGTGACGAAATAGCGATCGCGTGATCTTTTATAGTGGGCTAGATATCTGTGGGAGAGCCGGAGGAGAGGGAGGGCTTTGGGGGGTAACGGGGGGCGGGAGGGTGAGTACGGGGTGATGGGGATGTGAACGGATGAGGCGTCTGTTAGGGAGGATTCCAGAACTCGGGTGTATGAGTCGACCGAGGTCGCAGAGTCAAGATGCGGGAGGGGAGGGGTGAGAGAGTTGGTGATGTGATCTCTGTGGTGTGCCCAATCAGTCACGGCAGTCTGGCATCGAACTCGGGTCTTATCAGAGAAGACCAGGCACATGGTTATGCCTAGAGTCGAACCATTGATCTCTGAGGGGGAGCAATTACAGGGAACCCAAAGAGCAATGAGAGGTATACTGACATATCATATTGTAGCATGATTTCACGACCTATATGTGAATATCATAGCAGTTTAAGGTGAAGAATTGTAGCCAAATGCAAGAAAATATACGTTTTCAGAGCATACGAGAATGAGAGGAGGCCAGTTTGGCGTTTTACAAATTACACTTAGCAAGTGGGTGGAGACCTTAGGCGCCGAGCGCACTATTTACGTCTGGACCGAGGAGACAGCCCAAAATTAATGACTCGGGTATTCACCGCTTGACAACGATGGAATCGGGAGTAGGGATGATTGCCCACGGAAATTAATTAATTACAGCCAAGTGGAGCATTGAAATGGAGTGAAATATACACCCAGGTGAATATATTCACGGAGAGGTAATTTAGGAGTGTTTTTTCACCTAATTTAAAGCCGATATCTCCAAATGAACGCATTACAACCTAGCCTACGCTCGAGAGCAGTGATTTTGTGACCAGCCAAAGGGGAACCACCACGATGGCGTCCTGACGCGCTGAACTAAGGCAATTAATTGTAATTAATTGGCCGAAGCGATCGCCGGCACGCGAATGTTTATGAAACCTCCACACCTAAATAAACAAGATGTATATGTCATTTCGGCTGAAGAGGTATTATTTCAAGAAAGGAGTCGCTCTCATGTGTCCAGTGGACTATTTTGTACGAGAAACCTTTATATGGGGGGGAGCAGCTCACACCAGCCAGTTGTCTTGTTGTCTTCAGTCTGTATACACGTAACTAATACGCTGCCAGTAAGCACGCGAAATGTTAAAGTATCAACGCCCAGCCGTCGAAGAACAATAGAAGCAAGTCATAAAGCTTCATAAGTAATCATGAAGTGCGTCGAAGTAATTTAATACAGATATTTATCTGTTATCTGACGCAAATATAAATTCGCCACAGCGAAAGAGTAACTTATAATGTTTTTGAACATTACACATGCCAGGAGGTATTGTCAGAGTTGAATATGACATTATCATCAGGATCACTACAATGATGGGAGCTTGGGAAGCATTGCCACTTCATCTTGACAGTGAGCTGAACGATATTGCAGGTGACGAGGATCGAACGTCCGTAAAACGCTGTTAGATTTTCACGTAGACCAGCGGTTGGCGTAATTGCATCGCATCTCTGAGATCAGGCGTAGGAGAAGTCCGATTTAAGGATCAACCTGTGAAGTAGTGAATAAGTGTACGTAAATTGTGTAATAGTGATTTAAAAGTGTTCATGTGTATAGTGATTAATATGCATTGTGTAAAAGTGAAAGAGGCCACTGATAAGAGTATGTTTATCAGGTGGAAAATGTGTGAAATCAAGAGTTGTGTAAGATATAGCATGATGGCTTAAATCAAGCGTCATGGTAGCGCCAAAGCTGAAGTGCTGGCACTATCCAGCGAAAAAGAAAAAGTGAGTACCAATTTACAATGTTATTATAACTAAATAGTTCACCATGTAACGATGCATCACTTTGAAACTAAGATGTAACAGTCACTTACTGAACGAGTTTTCACCACTCGTCTTGAATAAAATATGGCTTGGAAGGTGATTTGTTTAGGGCCATTCAGGCCGAAAATAGTGATGGATGTAACGGTAACGTTAAATGAATAATAATAATAATAATAATAATCTGGGGTCGGCAACAGTAAAGTAATAGACATTTTTGGCCTAGATAACGTTCAAAGTGTCATGTCTAATATATACTGTATTTTGGTAAACAGTAAGAAAGTAACGTGGAATATAGCGAGATACGAGAGCTTTTTCAGTGTCAGTGAAATGTGGAATGAATATTTGATATGGTCAATCCTTAGGATTATATTTGAGGACCATTAAAGTAAAGTAAGCCAGTAAATTTATACATTCTTATTAGGAGCTATTTAAAGCTTTGGATTAAGTGGTATGACAGAGAGAACGCGGGTGCCTTAATAATTGAGTCATCTATGTGAAGTATTGTTTGAAGCCGCATATTGCGTGCAGAAATAACGTAGAATCCAGTGATTTACGTAAATAAATAATTGCGGGGACCAACTAGTATAGCTTGCGCGTTAGGTGAGATGTTGGCTAAATCTACGAGTTAGTATCGCCTTGAGCATACTGTATTATTCGCAGCGAATTGGACAGAGCCTGTCTGTATCCATCGTTTGCATGAATTATGGCCACGAATGATGTCCGTCGAGACTCAGTGAGCATGAGTATAAATGATCTACCCTGAGAGGTAAGGATCATATTCGTCGTTTAGGAAACACAGATTTCCTTATATTTTATTGACAGCTGCTGGTGAAAATCGTGGATTTTCACTATGATGCGCGTCTAAAGCCACAGTAGTCACCATAGAACGGCAAGGCTATCACAGGAATTACATCCCCAGCCATGAATGTTAATAAGGAACCGAGTTGAGCCCAATACACTATAAAGATAGGTGTTAAATAATTAAATGACTCAATTACTTAGGAACCACACCTAGCGTAACTCCAGTACTGCAATTGTAAACAAACCTGACCTTGACAGCAGATGAGAGGAGGTGGGGTAGTAGACCACTTCTGCGGCGGCCATCTTGACTAGCCAGCTGGAACGAATTTTATTGCCTGCTGAGGGGAGAGAAGGTCGGTCGACCAGTCCCTTGTAAATTAGAGTCATAGTAGGACACTGAAGAATCTCGATATTTCAATATGCAATTAAGATATGATTATTATGATGATGCCAATTGAATTGAATGGTGTGTTGCAACACACATACGTTGTTGGATCATAGAAATCAGATAATATTTGGCTCAGTTATTCTCTGAGGAGGAAAACTGAACCAAAATAATGTAGGCATCTTCTTTTGGAGTGCATTTTGCCAGTTCACGCTAATTTATGCAGACGGGTATGTGATTTCTAAGAACATGACACGTTTGTAACGATATAAGCCCGACAAGACCCAGAAAATCGTTGTATGGTGAAACTATAAACAATTCTATCCATGTTTATTTTGGAAGGGAAGTGTACCACTTTTTAAAAGCGTTCATAGTGATGGAAAGAAGGAAGATGATTCACACGACACAACAAATATTTGTTAATGAATGCAGAAAATAATGAATTTATGCTAATCAAGATAAATGCCATAAGAAACGGAGTAATGTTGTATTAATGTCATTTTAATGTGATATGTGATTTTTGTGTTATGATGCTCCAGTTAAGTAATTGTGTCTCATGATGAACACTATGGAAACCCATGGAAGTCTGAAAGTATCATTGACAGGATGCTAGAATTAGATTTGAGTGCAGTGTAGCACTATTTTAAGAAGAAAACTCACAGAATAACCCTATTTTTATTTGTGGGAATTAAATATAATTTGTCCTTTATTTGTATTTGTTGTATAGCCATGATTTTATACCAGTAAATATTTTATTTTATGTTGTGTATTTCATGTAGAGTAGTTACCTGGTAGACTCAAATCCTGAGCATGTGGTCGTATGGTGGGCAGGAACGTCCCATACCTCGAAAGACCGTGAGTTAGCTGGGATACGAACACATGGTCCACATGATGACAGTTGGGTACAGTAGGCAGGCCAGTTTGCCTTTTTAAAGTTCTGGCGAAGAATCGGCGGCGGAGGGGTGACGGTGGTGGGTCGTGTTGGTATGGTGACCAGAACGGGGAGATGGTCGCTTCCTATGCTGAGGAGGACGTCCACAGTTAGAAGGTGAGCGAGGCGATTGTGCGCAATAATTGCATCCGGTGTGGTGTTGGAGATAGGGCGAGTATGTTTGGGGATGGCTACAAGTGTGGAGTTTATCGCCTGTAGATAGGTGTGGAAGTCAGCCAGTTCGGTTGCCGATCGGGAGTGCATGTTGAGGTCCGCAAGTACGATAAAGTGTGGGAAGGTGGTATGGAGATGGGTTAGGAACTCTCGGGGGAAGGGACGGCGGGGACGGGTGTATACAGTTGCGACATGAAGTACGCGGGAGGGGAAGTAGAGAGTCGCGATGAGGCTCTCAGGGAAGGAGAGTGGGGGAGGAGGGACGTGAATGCGTATTGGGATGCGGTTCTTATGTAAGAGGGCGACACCCTCACGCCCAATCTCGCGAGGGTGGTCCGCTCTGTGAATGGTGTAGCCGGGGAGACTGGCTGACTGGTGGGGACGAAGAAACGTTTCGTTTAGTAGAACGGCGTCTGCGGAATGTGCGGCTACGGTGTATTGAAGTAAGGGACGCTTCTTGTGGAAGGAGCAAACATTGCTGTATAGTAGAGAGATGGTTTTGGGAGGCCCAGTGTGGATGGTCTTAGTTGCCATGTTGTGTGGATAACAGTGGGGAGAAGGTGAAATGTGTCAAAGGGCCGGCGTATGAGGGGAAGAAGCGAACATTAAACATTTGGAGGGCAGCCTGTTGGAGTTGTGTGAGAACCAGAGGCCGTTGGAATGGCATGAGGTTTTGAAGGGAGATGGTGAGGAAGCGGAGGAGATTTTCCACCGTCAAGGGGGGAAATTGGGTGTTAGCGGTCGGGGTTGGGGGGTCGATTGTCTTTACGGGGGCGACAAGCTCCGGATGATCAGGGGGAGGTGCGGGTTTAGGCCTACCCTTACACTTGTAGGAGTGTGTAGGGTGCTGGCCCGAGCACTGGTGGCATTTAGGAGGTTGGGCGAGGTTAGGACACTGTTGCAGGGGGTGGTCAGGTTGAGAACAGTGGGGGCAGATGCGCGGTTGGCGGCACTGTTCAGTAGAGTGCTGGTTGTAGGCCAGACACCTATTGCAACGGAGAGCCATGGGAGGTGGAGCTTTAGAGGGTTCCACTCGGTGGTGGTACCGAAAGATGTATACACCGAGGTGAAGTAGGCGATCGACTTGCGCCTGGGTGGCCAGGAGAATCCTGACCATCCAGGTTGGGCCTGTGGGGCACTTTATGCGGAAGGCCTTTTTCACCTGTATCTGTTCGCGTTCGAGTTCCGACATAACGACCTCCTCAGGAAGATCAGGGTCAATGCCTCGGATCACGCAGGAGAATAGTGGTGAACGTGGGGGAGGGGGTGCTGTGGTGGGTGTTTGGCGCGATGTAAGGGGACCGATCGTCACTGCGGGACCAAGTCGGGCGGGTGAATTGGCATCCTCGAGAGTGGTGGCGATGATGTCATCTTCGGTTTTGAGGATTACACCATTAGAGACGGAGACCAGGATGAAAGGTAAAGAGGGAGGGATGAGCGTCTCCAAAGCTCCCGAGATTTCCTGTCTGGACAGGTGTTGGAGACCGGAGATAAGGTAGGAGTGCTTATAGGCGGGCTGAGCAGCCTTGGCTGCATAGGAGACGGAGGATTGGGGGGAATTGGGGAGGGGGTCGTTCCCTCCTGGAAGGGTAGGTTTCCCGAGGGGCGAGGGAGGGGTGGAAGATCAAAGATGGAGGGAGGGGGGTTCGTGCTCAATGTGGCATCCAGTGAGGGAATAGAAGAATGACCACCCTCCTCCATCCCATCATGGACACGCAAACGGGAGCGGTGGGTAAGTTCGGAGTCCGTTGGGTCGGGTACTTTACGTTTCGCGGACAAGGTGGCGGTTTGTGGGATTACTGGTGGGAGGTTGGGGTGAAGGCCAGAGGTGGAGGGTGTAGCGGTAGACGTGGTAGTAGCTGTGGTTAGTTTTTTAGGGATGGCGCCTTGAGAGTTAGTGCGCGCCGGTGCCTCCTTGTTGGTCCCCTTAGCGTTACGTGGATCACGGTTTGGGGATCCACGACCTTTGCCACGACCCATGACGAATATGTGGAAAGTATTAACAAGTATAGGATGAGGCCAATTTTACCAGGGCAGGGGGATGCGAGTGCAAAGATCGCGAAAGGAATTGCAGGACTAGGGCACTAAGTCCCTAAAAAAGGAGAAAGAGGAAAACGGTTAGAAACGAAGAATTATATAAAGATGAATGTGGTTGAAATGGCTGGAATGATGATTGTAGTGATTTGGAAAATGATGGGTAGTGTCGGGGGTATACGAGATTGGGCACAGCAGGACGCTAGAGCAGTAGGGTAGGTATCGAGGGACAGCACAGGAATGTGGGATGAAATGGGGCAAGGGAATGAGTTGGGTAGTAGATGGTTGAGAAGTATGGAAAAGTTGAGAATGTCACGGGCGAGGATCTGGCAACAGGGTACAAATGAGGGCGAGATGAGAAAACCTCTGCGAGCGTGAGGTAATGGGATGAATAAAATGACGCGGAGTGTTCACTGATAGCGTGAAATGTAGAGATGGAATGAAGTGCTTATAGATAGACTACTATAAGCACTATGAAAATGTACGTGGAGTGTGTGAGAACACAAGAGCCTGGTGAATGAATGTACAAAAGCTGGTATTGAGAAGCGACAGAATGCTGCACGGCGTGAAGTATCTGTTAGGAGCTGATATGCCTGGCTCTAGCGATGAATAGATGTAGCGATGATATCCTGGTACAGGTGATGAAACGTGGTGAAGATTGTTTCAATAGAGTAAAGCTGCGTGGGTGAATTTGTAGCACACAAAATGTCGGCGAACAGACTGCAACACGTGGCGAGGCCTCGCTGTCAAGGCCACGAATTCGGGTGAGATTGTGACGTCACGCCGGTGTAGTGTCGTGACTGTGAGCCTCCATGGTTCAGAACCCAGGACTGCGGTTCGAAGGAACATTATACATAAGGGCAATAGAGTTATTATTATTATTATTATTACTAAGTTGGATGTGAGCTTGTGTAAGCCAGAAATGTATTTCTCAGGGAAATGAGATTGCTGGAGCCAGGATGTGTACAGAGGTCTGTAAATATTGATGGTACAAGAGTACGTTTGGTCGAGCACTTTGTATTGTAGAGAGAGTGATTCATAGTCACAAGCCAGGCCAGAAATTGAACCTTGGATGTCACGTAGACGTGAGTATGGGCAGTTGCCGCTAGCTTAGGGAGCAGCACTTGCTAGGCACTGGGAGTGGAATGGACCACAGGTCTCAGTGGAAGGGGGAGATGGACTCTGGGTCATCTCCAGTGGGATATAATGGTATCCAAAATGGCGAGCGACAGAGTTATTGCAGAGTTGTTACAGAGTAGCGGAGCGGCAGAGTTGCAAAGTTGTCGCAGAGACTTGCAGACTAGTTGGAGTAGTTCTCACGCCTCAGTTCTTGCCAGAGTAACGTCGTAACGCGCGCGAGCAGAATTCAGCCTCGCGGAGACTTGCTAGATGTCAAGTATCAGTAAAGACTTAGTAGCGCTATTACAGACCTGCGTGCACTTCCAGCAGTAACTTCACATAATTTGTATATAGTGTATATATACTTCGGCTGCCAAGGGCATAATAAAAAAGCAGTAGTCCAAGGGAAGTTCATCTTTTATTCCGGTAGTTCCGGGACTAGTCTACGAAACCTCAAGTTCCCTTATCTAGTAAACCGCTCGGCTAGAAGGGAAAATCGTCAAGGAGCTGTCAACCTGCCAGAACGTCTCACAGGCCAGGTAGGTCACGACAGACCTAAAATTTTGGTGTCAGAAGTGTAGGGTCCCGAGTTCGACGCACTGAACAGAGCAACTACGGAATAAAGAGAGAGATCGCGACATCGCAGAAGATTGTCCGATAAAGACCGCGACAACGCAGAAGATTGTCCGTCCGCGCATCCGCGTAAATCGTACCGAGTGCCGCGCAACGCAGAAGAGAGAAGAAGAAGCCTACTAAGCAGAAGGAGCCGTGGAGTAGCGAGCCGTGCCGCCAGCAGAGGGGAGAACCGATAAGCCGCAGTATCCAGTTAGCAGAGACAACAAAGAAGAAGAAGAAGTAGCCGCCAGGTAAGCTAACCTTATTACAATGGCAAGACAGACAAGTGCAGCTACCGGTGTCCAGGTAGAGGAGAGGCTAGCAGACGTAGATACGGTAAGTACAAGTGGGCCTTTTGTATCAGTGACCGAAGGACATCGCCTGATAGGTCGGGAGTTCGATGGAACACA
Source organism: Meconema thalassinum (assembly GCA_946902985.2). Classification (NCBI taxonomy): domain Eukaryota; kingdom Metazoa; phylum Arthropoda; class Insecta; order Orthoptera; family Tettigoniidae; genus Meconema; species Meconema thalassinum. The sequence continues at coordinate 254,208,288 of OX336393.1, forward strand.
GCCCGACAGATTACGTGAGTTTGTGGCTAATGTAGACGCTGCTGTTCGCATGATAAAAGATGACGATCAAGAGTTATTTTTTAAGTATATCCTGACCAAAATTACGGGCAAGGCCCGAGATAAGTTGTTAGTCAGAAGAGACATAAATCATTGGGAGGCTGCCAAGCAGGCATTAGGAGAATACTACGGATTTCAGGGCACATTAGACTTATATATTTGCCAGATGTTTCAAACAGCGCAGGATCCGAGGGAAACAGTGGCGACATGGGCGCATAAAGTAGAGACTCTATCAGCTGCGTTCAGGGAAGCAGTCCTCGATGGAGAAAGCTGGGAGGACAGGGAAGCTCAGTTAAGAATCACAAGAAAAATATGCGTAGCTAGCTTCATACAGGGGTTAAGTAAACCACGAATCCAAGCTAGGGTCCAGGGCCACGGGGCCATTACTTTCGAGAAAACTGTAGCCACTGCAAGGCAAGAAGAGGCGGTAATACTCTCAAAGAAGGCACGAGAAGGGTTCCACACGAAACATAGCTCAGGGGTAAGAGCAGGTAAACCCGATCAGGAAAGGAAGGCACCACTAAGGTGGCATACTAAGCCAACACAAGCAAGTGTTAGGGTGGTCTGTTACAACTGTAACAGGGAAGGCCACATCGCACGGGAGTGCAAGGAGGCACGAACCCGAGGTGCACGCACCGCGTTAGGTAGTACACCCAAAGTACAGACAGGGGCACCCCAGGTAAGATCATATGTAGATATTGCAAAAAAACGGGACAAATAGAGCGCGATTGCCGAAAGAAGCAGAGAGATAAGGAAGCGGTGGCGCCGGAAGCCGTGCGCATGGTTAGGGGGAAGCCTCACATGGAATCGGACAGGAGTAGAACCTGTTACCGTTGTGGAAAGAAAGGGCACGTACAAAACAACTGCCGACAAACAGCCCGGGTACCACAAGTAGAATTGGACCGGCGGAAGTGTTATAAATGTGGCCAGCAGGGTCACCTAAAACGAAATTGTCCGGAGGCCAAGAAAGGCCAGGGCCAGAGTAGGCGCACGGGAGGCAAGGCCATGAAAGGCCGACGACAGTGCGATATTTGTGACCGATGGTCACATGGAACCAAGGACTGTTGGTTCAAGAGTGGGAAAGGTAATAAGAGAAATATCACTCAGACAGGGGCGACAAACTGGAACGGGTCCATAACACAGGGACAGCTATGGAATCCCGTAATTTAAGAAGTCCCAAGGCACGTGACATGGAGGGCACTATATTAATGCATTGTGGGGGGCCTCTGAGGTTTTTAATTGACACTGGCTCCGATGTCAGCCTAGTGAAGAGGCAATCAGTGCCTAAAAGAGTTACAATCAGCAGAGGCACCACGATCGAATTAACGGGTGTAAGCGAGGGAACGATTTACACCCAAGGGACCGTTCAGTTTGTTATTGGAGGTACTAAACACACAGTTCATGTGGTGGGCAGTGATTTCCAATTGAGCCAGGATGGTATAATAGGGAGAGACATCCTAGCTGACAGCGTGATCGACTACCGGGAGGGTCATGTTACGATCCACGGTAAAAGATACTCGCTGGGAGCGAGGGAGGCGAAGATAATCAGCCTCGAGCCTCGAACCCAGAAGGTAGTTGTTATTGAAGTCGATAAGAATCTACCAGTGGGAATTATTGAGAGGGCCGAGGTGGCACCAGGGGTTTACCTCGCAGAGTGTCTAACTAGGTCAGAGCACAATGAGGCAGTAGTCAGCATGATGAATACTACTGAGGAAGAAGTGACTCTGTACAGCCCTCGAGTGCGAATGCAGGAGGTGGACAACACCTGCCTGGCAGGAGTACGCAAGGTACAGCAAGGCAGTAAGGCGGTAACCGAAGAACCGGCTACTCAGAAGCCCAGATCACGCCGAGTGATAGACTGCTTACGAGTAGACCATCTCACGCAGGTAGATAAGGAAGGTATATACGCCATCTGTGCGGAATACAATGACATCTTCCACCTTGAGGGAGATAAGCTCACATGCACGGAAGTTATACGTCACGAGATCCCAACGCCCCGGGATCAACCCCCGATTAATGTGCGGCCGTATAGGTTGCCGGAGGCACAAAAGGGAGAAATACAAGCGCAGATAGATAAGATGCTAGGTGATGAAATTATTGTACCTAGTACTGCCCCCGTAAATTGAATTATATTGAGACCACGATGGCTGTATTGGCAAATATGAGTAAAGTTATGAATGTCATAGTTATGACGTGGATACGCATGACGTAGGCACGGATGACGCAGACTTGAGGCAAGCAGGCTGGTTGAGCTGAGATTCTTGGTGACGTCATGATTTTGTTCGAGAAAGATCAGAGATTTACGACGCAGTCGCAGGAAACAAGGTATTGTGCTAAGGAAGAAGCTACGCTATTGGAGGAGAGACTCGAACCAATGAACGATAGTTTGGAAGGAAGACGGAGATTGCTGAAACTACGATATTTGATTACTTTTGGCATGCAGATTTGTGGAAAACTATTTTCAGTTATGGCATTGATTTGGCATTTTGAAGAAATTAATTTTGAGTTTTTGAAATTTGAAAATCCGTCAAGTATAGCCAAAGTTAAAACTTCCAGCAATGACGCAGCAACAGGCTATGGAAGGGATGGATACGCCCCTTAAGAAGTTGATAAAAGGTCGTGCACAGGAGAGAGGAGCTCTCAGATCTCATATGTCAGATCGCATATATATTTCTGGTGATATATAGTTATTTTCAAGTGATTCAGTGAAGTAAGTTGTCTGTAGCGTGGTTAAAGCCCGGCGCATCGAACGAACTCGGAGCAGTTCCATTTTACGCTGCTCGAAACTAGGTGAAGTTGAAACGCTCACATTAACGTTTCCACCAGTTAAGATATCAAGCGTTAACTTCAGCCTTTATTATAGTTCTATTGGGCAGTACAACATTGAGGTGTGTACAAGATTTGAACAATTTCACAGTTATACTTCGAAAGATATTGGAACTTTAAGGCTGCTAACAAAAGTGATTTTCTCGCCACATGAGAAACACTTTTAAAATTCCACATTATACACTACGGCTGACACGTGGAGTGCAACAGTGATATTGGAGAATACGTTTGGTATTACAACGATACATTCGACTATGGAACATTATAATCTTGCAGTGCTTTCGATGATTATAACAGTAGTTGAGATGGAAGGCTAAGGCTTTAATGCAATTGGGACATATATCGTTGGAGTAAAGTAACAGCATGGAACTTCGTTAATCGTCTTTCTACAAAAGCGAGCATGTAGTGAACATCCAACTACACTCATGCATCGTGAATCCATCGCTGAATTATACCAGATAACAGTGGAAATATTTTCATACTCCACAACTATGAATATTTCTGCGGAAATAACTACAATAAACTTCATGGCGAATTCCTGCAAGAACTTCAGGGAACCTTCAAGAGAGGCCAGGGTTGTCCCGGCGCACAAAGAAGAGTTTTGCCAGAAGGATGTTTTTCGTATCCACGGAGCAGTGCAATTTCGGAGGAGGAAGCAGTTCGATTCTCCGAGGACGCTGATTCCAGGTTCGAGGACGGAGCACATCTTCACGCTGGTGAAATGGAACCAACAGCAGTTTTCTTTGAAAACTTTCCTCTGGAACTTCAATCAACAGATAAGGTAGTCGTGAACGTTTCTTGTATTATTTGAGTCTTGTAGCGATATCTGAGCAACCATTTTCCCATATTTTCTGTCCTATATTTTGCCCCATTTTCTTGATTGATATTTCTGTACTCAGTACACTTCGATGATTTATGCCTTTTTCTTCGATTTTTGAGACATTGCTATGTCATTGGCATACTTAATAATTTTGGATCAGTTGAGACTGATGATTTAGATTCTTTCAGTAATTTGCATATTTTTGGGTTCACGATTTGACTGTAAAGTTAACGATTTGCTATGGCAGATTTGAATTCAGACAGCGTGTCATTTTATTAAAGTAATTCTATTCAGTAAATTACTTTGACCAATTTTCTGTCATCCTCAAGAAAGAAGAATAATTAAATGATTTTAGAGCGTTAAAATCTATTACGATATCGACGATCTTTGAAATACTAGTCGTCTTATGAACATGATTGCAACATAGACATTTATCATTGAATTATAGACAATTTTATGAAATGTGAACGTTAATTACGATTTATTGAATACACTATAGTAATGAACATTTGATAGGAGTCTTTCTCAATTCTAGATTGGAACAATAATGTTTGCATTCCACAGTCTAATTGTATTCTATTCGACTATTTTGCAGTTTAGATGAACTTTGTTTGAAGATAGTATTTTTATACTGCGTTACTTTGAAGATGTTAATCTCAGTTTTGATAGACCAGGCAGGAGTGTCTAATCGTATTTGCTATTAAATTTATTTGTGATTGGCAAATTTTTACTTCATATCGATTCATGAATGAAACCCACGAAGGTTAAATAATAACAGTCATTATTACAATTGATGAATATAAGAATTTTTAAAAGAGCAACAATGGATGTATAATCGTTAGTTCAGTGGACGTGTAAAAGTCGCTGTTGAATAATGCCCTTGAATAATGAAGGAGGTTCCCACAATAATTAATGAAGTTGATGAATTAATAAGTGGAGGTTTTTGTGTGTAGTTTGAAGGATTTTTATGCCATATATATGAAGATATATGATGAATTTTGGGCCAATTGTTGTGCAATTTTGTGCGTTATAAGCGAAGTATTTTCCCGCTGATTGTATGGTTCTTGTTCTTTGAAAGTTATTCATATGAAGATACTGTTAAAATTAACAAGAGTGTTAAATAATTTGAGATAAAGATTTTGAATGGAGGTTACCGTCACAAATATTAATAATTATTATTAAACCTTATTAAACCTGAATTTGACAGTTAAATATAACTAACCTTCATTGGTCGATTATATCACCACGATTTGAGTAATTATCAACCGGATAAACGTGTGGTTTAATGTATTTCTTGTATAAATAATATAAACAATATAATATTGTAAAATAATTTTGTAAATATCTTTGTTAAATAATTTAAAATGATAGTGATTAATACAAGCGTGTATTAAATTTTCAATTGTCATTTGACATTGTTATAAACAATTTATTATTGTTATAAATAATTAATGAACTTTTGTTATTAACATTTAGAGTTTTTTTTATACTCTAAACAACGCAAGTTAAGCAAGTGGTTTGAACAATTAATCATGATTTGGGATTGTTGGAGTAATCCACTGGTGTTTGAATGAAGCATGTAAGACATTTGCGTGATAATATTTCAGTTGAGATGTGAACATTTACGTGTTTGAAAAGGAGAGCCAAGCTCTGAGGTAACACGCTTATGCTAGGGTTGAACGAACGGGAGTCCACTTTGACGATACAGGTGCATTGCAGCTGGCCCGGACAACTGTGTTACAGAGGCCAAGGACGTTCCATAATAGCCTTGTGGCTATAAATAAAATGTGAAGTGTATAAACACGCAAAACAATTGATATATGTGTCTCATCCCAAATCCCGTTTCCAGTCCATATGCATTATTATTTTACGTTGCTATGAGCTTGAGAAAGCTGAAACATTATATGTAGAGAATACAGGTCCTACAGGAGGACATGGTTATGTGGTCGATGGCTTCTGATTGCCACGTTGATTTTTTTTTTTTGTTAAAATCATTCTTTATGTGAAATAAATTATTGTGCAGTTTAAGGTTTCTCGTCTTCGTTCTGGTTCATTTTAAAATATCATGGTGGAGGTTATTGTGTGGGCATACTTTAAGTGATCCAGTTGACAACCCAGTCCCCGAGATAAATTTAAGAGGTAAGTAAAGGTAAGTATGAACCCCCGTATATTTTGGTGTGTTCCACAATAATTTTCTTGTTAACTATTGTGCTCTAATCTCGATAGTATCTGTCAGTGCCATTTTCATTGATGTAGCTGTGCCGGTGCGTTTGATTATTGGCAATCCGATTGAGGGGGCGGATATCTGACAGCCTACTATCAGGATATCGGGTACAGTAGATCCCCTTGGAATGCACCATTATTGTTAGTACCGAAGAAAATGGATGCATCAGGTAAACAAAAGTGGAGAGTTGTGATTGACTTCCGAAAATTGAACGAAGTAACGATAGGGGTTAGTTATCCCCTCCCACTCATCTCAGAGCTATTAGATGCTCTAGGTAAGGCCAGGTATTTCAGTACACTTGACCTTTGCAGCGGTTATTATCAGGTGTTATTAAAACCTGAAGACAGGCCCAAGACAGCTTTTTCAGCATTAGGGCGCAAGTACGAATTTGCAAAGATGCCCATGGGGTTGAAGGATGCGCCAGCCACATTCACAAGGCTGATGAACACAGTGCTTACCGGATTGACAGGTATTCAGTGCCTGTGCTATCTAGATGATATAATAGTGTATGGTAGCTCAATAGAGGAGCACAATGCTAAGTTACGAAATGTTTTTCAAAGGCTGAGAGAAAATACGTTGAAGCTCCAGCCAGATAAGTGTGAGTTCCTGAGGACTGAAGTGACATTCTTAGGGCATGTAATTACTGAAGGGGGAGTCTTACCAGACTCACGAAAGGTGCAGGCCGTGAAGGATTTTCCGAGGCCTACCACAAGCCGCCAGATTAAACAATTCTGCGGACTCAGTGGGTATTAAAGGAGGTTTATACCCAATTATAATAAGATCGCGAAGCCACTATATGAATTAGTGAAGAAGGACGTTCCCTTCGTGTGGGGGGATGCACAGGAACAAGCGTTCGAAGCGCTAAAGCAAAAGCTCATTGAAGAGCCTATTTTGCAGTACCCAGATTTTGAAAAACCATTCGTTCTTACCACGGATGCTAGCAACGAAGCAGTGGGGGCCGTGTTGTCACAAGGGCCCGTGGGTAAAGATCTCCCCGTAGCATATGCAAGCAGGACGCTTAATAAGGCAGAAAGAAATTATAGTGTCACAGAAAAAGAATTATAAGGCATTGTTTGGGGTGTAAAGTACTTCAAGCCGTATTTGTTCGGACGGCATTTCACAGTGGTGACAGATCACAAGCCACTGAAGTGGGTTTTCAATGTTCAGGATCCATCGTCACGCCTGCTAAAGTTCCGATTGAAATTGGCAGAGTATGATTTTGAAATCATTTACAAGCAGGGCAAGCAGAACTGCAATGCTGATGCTCTTAGCAGGAATCCCACTGATGCACAGTGTCAAGCGCGAGTGATCAACTCGGCTGGGCACGAGTTACGGCAGGGGGCGGCCGTGGCCACTCATATGGAAACTCGTAGGAGGGTAGCAACGACTTCAAAACCCGAGGACGCTACGGTAGAGGGAATTGAAGCAGAAGGTAGTGAGGTCTCCGAGGACGCTAACGCAGAGGAGTCCACGCCCGAAGACAGCTTACCCGAGGTAACCGAGTTGCAGGAGGCTGAGAAATTGGCCATCCTGAAGGAGTGTCATGATTCCTTGGTTGGAGGACACCAGGGAATAGCCCGCACGTACGCCAGGATACGCGAACGATTACAGTGGAAGGGAATGAAAGGTGACATTGAGCGTTATATACGCTCGTGTCCTTCATGCCAAAAGAATAAGGGGACTAGACCAGACGTCAGAGCGCCAATGGTTATTACGGACACCCCTAGCACGGTCTTTGAGATGGTATCTCTGGATGTGGTGGGTCCACTTCCGGTGACAGAGCTTGGCAATAAGTATATTTTGACATGCCAGGACCAACTGTCGAAGTACTTGGTAGCTAGTGCCATGCCGAATCAGGAGGCTGAAACAGTGGCACGGACGCTCATTAATAATGTTATAAGCATTAACGGGATACCGGGGCAGATTCTCACTGACCAGGGTAGTAACTTCATGAGCGAAGTTTTCAAGGCACTTTGCAAGAAACTGCGAATTAGGAAAACAAACACAAGCGCTTTCAGACCACAGTCCAACGGTAGCGTAGAGAGATCTCACAAGGTACTAGCAGAGTACCTGAGGCATTATGTTTGCTCAGGTGGGCAAAATGACTGGGATAAGTATCTGCCCACAGCGAGCTTTGTATATAATACCACCAAGAGTACTAGCACAGGGTTCACACCCTACGAGCTTATTTTTGGAAGGAAGGCGAATATACCAGGTGTATTGCAAAAGCCACCTGAGGTGGATTATAACGAACATAAGAATGTGGTAGAGGAGCTGACGTCACAGCTCAGGAGGAATCATGGAGCCGCTAGGAGGACGCTAGTTGAGCGTAAAGAACTGGAAAAGGCTAATTACGATAAAAAGCAGAACGAAGTCACATTTCGAATTGGTGACAAGGTACTCTTGCGTAATGATGCATTGCGAAGAGGACGATCTAAAAAGCTGAGTCCGCCATTTGTAGGGCCTTATGAGGTAGTGGACGTTTCAGGGGTAAATTGTACCCTACTGCTTAGTAAGAAAGGCAGAAGAGTCAAGGTGCATAAGAATCGGTTGAAAATGTACTTGTAAAAGGACTCCAACGGGTTTAGAACCCGGCTGGGTGCAGAAGCAGCACAGAACGGATTAAGGGGTAAAGATGTATAACGGTTAGCAGATACAGCGACAGCTAAGGGTAACACAGCTGTAAGAGATTGTGTGCCCATGGAATCAATGTAGTTTATCAGTAGGCACACAATAATATTTGAACAGCGGACAACTGAGGCGAGCAGCCTAGATAATGCACCGGGTGACAGGAGTTATGTAAGGCGAAATACAGGGATGTCCATAGTGGCCCCGGAGGGGCCATCCTGAGGAAGTTAAACCCCCGTGTGTTGGGCGGGGACCATTGGAACGTTTAGACACGTGATCATTGGTGTTAGAATACCCCCAAGAGTGAGCCTGCTGTGTCGTAAGAGGCGACAGAAATGAGGCGTAGCCTGATGACCTCGATGACCCACTGGTCAGGCAGGCGCGAATCCCGGTGAGTAGCTCTATGTAATTGAGCCATATGTTGTGAAATGTAGCCCCAGGCATGCGAAGGCCTGCCTTTCATAATATAAGGCAACCAATCGATGGCATAAGGGTGAATCAGAGACACCTGTGTTACGGTACAAATTATTAAGGGACACATACGTGTGTATAGCAAGTAGAGAAGAAGTACTCTAAGAGGCACATTTGAGAAAAGCGAAGAGTCAGAACCTCAAATTTCGGCCACGACGAAGTTACACACCCCTTCGTCTCAATGGCAACAAGGAAGATAGCGACAGCTGCTGGTAGGGTTCTTCAATACCCCGCCAAGCTACGGAAAACAAAATTGGGTAGTATTAGAAATTTTAAACAGTCAAACGAACAGAGGTTCGACGGGTGGCACTGAGGTGCTCGTAAGTAAAGGGTTGCACGATGGCGAGCGTGTAGCCTATATGTGACTCGTCACCCCTAGGGTAGTCGCGGATACGCACCCGTTAGGACAGGGGTAGGGAAAACCGGAGCTTAGCTTAGATGAAATGAAACAGAAACCGAGCCATGAAAGGCATGTTTTGAGAGCAATCAGTAAAATGCAAACGGTGATAGTGTAGCCACAGTCCCGAGGCGATCTGTGAAGTCGAGTTTCTGAGTAGCAGAACTCGAAGTTAAGCGAGCAAGTTTTCGAATTTAGTGTATGACGCTGTTGATAGTTTTGTAGCCGCATGCCTAAGCCAGGATGCGAAGCAAAGTCTTTTGAGACTTTAGATGTTGAAGTAGATTAAAAATTTTGATGGAAAATCAGTAAAATAGGTAACGAACAACCTGTCTTTACCTTGCAGGTAAGGCAGAAGGCAATGCCACGAATGATAGGATGGTTCTACACCATGGTGGCGGTGGTAACAGTGACGTCATCACCCCACGGCATAACCGGAGAAGTACTAGACGTACAAGTGACACCATACGACAATACACCTGGAGTATACTTCGACAACCAGGGTGAGATACTGTGCCCAACTCTAGGAATGGGTATTCCAAGTTTCAGACACCTAGATATCAAGGGAAAGGCTGTAGCCGCTTTTGAAAGTTCAGATATTTGAATATCGCGCTACATTGCTTCGAGAAGCATTTAGAAGAATTTTACCGATAGTTGGATGTCAAGTGACGTAGCGAGTAATAGCAGAGGTGGAGGCTATTTATTGATTAAATAGTTAACTATGGAGTAGAGACTTGAGACTGGGATCAGATTACTGGCACGGCCAAATGAAAGAGAACGCAATTAGTATCAAGTAAATCGGACCAGGGATTCAAGAGATATGAGGATTTCCAGATATCAGGCGATGACGCGTGACCCTGACCGTTTTGAATAAAAACCAGCTGGAACAGGCATGGTTAGCTCATTCTAACACAAGCACTTGGCAAGCAAGTTGCGTCTACGCTGAGCCAAGGCACATGGTTGCCGTATCTACGCAGAAGTTCTTTTCAAAGTCGTGATAGTCACGAAAAGTGCTGCGCAAACGAGTTGGAACTTAGTAAGTTTCTGGTGAGGAGAATCACTGAGGTGATTGATTTCTACAGACATTGGTGGAAATATTTATATTTCTGCAAGGACATATGCTAGACTTTGTCTAGAAAATAGTATTTTGTCACAGTCCAGTAGTAACTTAATACTTGGATGTTTAAATCCATTTCAAGTCAGTTTTCATTTTTGTAACTAGTTAACCACTTCGATCTGTCAGTACACTGAAGACTAGTCTATAACGGTGGCGTTCATTAGTCTACGCAAGGGAAACTGCAGGTTGCTTAGCGCATGGCAGATGGTGATATTAATAAACCATGCCCAGGGAACGATCTTCAGAACAGCCGTTAATTGCTTAGACTGTCAGTGTTTTTCTTGTACTGGTGAGATTACAGTGAGTTATGTTACAACTGACATATCTAAGAAGAGATCACTTAGATCTGACCCTATTTCAACCAACTGTTATGGCTTTGATAGAAGCCCATATTAAAATGGAACCACAGTTTATTCAAACGTCGAAAGATACTACCACTAGGTCTGACTAGACGAATTGTGGGTCTACAATGGCGGCCGATACAAGGATTATACGTGCTTGTCCGATAGGGCATGTCTATGGATAAATCTGGTACAGACCAGATTTACTACGCTTCAAGACCATCAAGAAATGTAAGCCACATTTGAATTATATTATGCCTAGCTAATTGGAACAAACTATTTTTTCTGCAGATGACCAACACATTTTTTTTCGTCGTATTTAAAGCTTGCAATGATTTACGCAAGACTCATTAGAGTTATTCTGAGCATTTTCAGCACTCAGAACAGTTTAGGATCGATGACCGAGCATCTCGAAGATTTATTTAAATTTTTCATATTTTAAGGAAACCACGGAAAACCCCGACGTAACTGTAAATGTTAAATTTATTTTTGTTGAGGAATGGATATTTTTTTCCATATTCGAGGTTCGAACATGTGGATTCTCACATAATGAGATGATAATTAAACATATTTGAAATAATACAAATAATAATAATAATAAAAATCCACTAATAATAATAATAATAATTTTCATAATTTTTCTAAATAATTCTTGGATATTATATTTTCTAATAATCATATGTATTGAGAGAGAGCCTATGAAGTAGTTTAATCATTTCTAGTTTGGAACAGGAGATTTTCCGAAGGAAAGTGGTTAGCGCAAGCCCGCATTCAACCAACATTTCAGTTCTGGTTGAACAGTTGATATTTGCTATGAGTAAAGTATATGTTTCAGATAACACGGAGAGGCATGAAACGGGAAGCAATTGATATTTGTATCAAATAGGATATTTTTGTATTTATATAAAATCATGACGTAAATACATCTCGAAAGTGAAATAAAGCTTTTCATAAGTATGGTAAATTCACGGGTTGAACTGAATGGTAAAATAAAATAAACTTGTAAGTTTATTAATCTTCCAGTGTTGATAACAAGCAGAGGCTTGATTTATTGTATAAATTTTGGGAAGAAAATTTATGTGTGGAGTAGTTGAAATGCCATTCCCAGGTGCGCATGTTAAGTCGCAGGAATGAAGAGGTTTTTTCGAGCATCAATCAAATAGCAGGTTCGATGGCTCAGGTTTATAGTAGGAGTATTGGAGCCACACATTTCGTCGTATGAATAACCCGAAGGTTATTTCTTTGAAACCATCAGTTCTTATTTCAACCTTGTTTTACGAATTCCATTTAGACTTTGATTTTGCTAGAACCCGGATTTGTCATGATAGTAGTTTATTCTTCTTCAGAGGAAGACCTTTGCCGTTGTTGTTGTTGTTATAATATTGTGTTCTTACACAAATAATAGAATGGGCCACTGCCAATTAAAAATAATTCTTTAACCACGAATAATTTGAAGGATATTTTCAATCCTAGTGCCATGAACTAAATGAATTCATTATAAAACTACAATTCTAATTTCCGCATTCTGTCGAAGAATTGCAAGTTGTGAAAGTTACTAAAAGTGGCCATAAATATAAATATTTTTGTAATAATGATCCCAAGTGGAAAATTGAATAATTGAATGGTTCAACCATTTATTGATCAAGTTGATGATTCTGAAATCATATATTTTGTTTGGAACTTGAAGTTCATAATCGAGTCACATCTCGAATGTTTAATGTTAGAAGAACAATTAATTGTTGTTGTGCTTCGCACAAGTTCTTCGATGCTATGCTCAAGGTCAAATACTTTTCAGATGTTATTAATATGTGTTAATAATTTGTGTTGCTTCTATGATAATAATATTTTCGACGATATATTTTTGAAACTGGAAAACAAGTGAAAGTTTAAGAAATTCTATAAACATTTATTCTACGAGTGTTAATATCATGTAAATAGTCAAACAGTGATCTACGTTATTTCCAGTATAGACAATTAATTTTGAACTGGAATTAAATATTAATAATTTTGGAACACAGTCCACAGGACTATTAATCGGACTTGTGTTTCCAAAAAGATTGTCAAATGTGTTTGGAAGATTTCTGTATATTGTGTGTAAATAAGAGTGTGGATCGCCACACGTGGATGATGCTGCTTTGAGCATCCTTGCAGTCAGATTTTTAACTTCAAAATAAACTGAGATAATTTTACCAGATGTGTTTCTCCCAATTAAATCTCCTTCTATCCTTATTGTTGCATTGAGCCAAAAATCAGCAAAGCATTTTTTAATTTGATGTCGTTTTTGCGATTTGCTTTAACCCATCTGGCGCTCCGGGATATTTTGACTCTCGTGCTGACTGATTATTGGTAAAATGCATATGTGGTCGTGCGGACTCCGGTCAAAACGGGCACAATACAGTTGTATAATATGGAATGGACATTAGTTACCTATGTGAATTTGAATCAGCTAAGTGATGTATTTTCAAATATCAGGGAGCATATACACTGGACACAATTGGCATGTATATTGTTAGAGCAGAAAACGAATTTGACATGTCAGCATGACGTTAAGATGTTGAGTAATCAATTGCAACGGATTAAGGAATCTAAAGAAACGATAGCCAAAATCACTAGACCAAGTGGGGGAGACGGATAATACCAGACCAAGAAGGGGATTGATAAATGCTGTAGGTTCAATAGCCAAAGCGTTATTTGGAACATTAAGCCAGGATGATGCAGATAAGTATGAGTCACAAATAAGTGAGTTAGAAAGAGAGAGCAACTCTCAATGATTAAGGTCTCTAAAGAGCAGATGTTAGTGGTTAAGTCCACGTTACAAACAATGAACAGCACCATCTACGATGTAACTGCAAACGAGCAGAGGTTGACTCAGGGTTTAAATGAAATCAGGACATATTTGTCCAATAGTATGCTTCGGATTACAGAAGCAATTGAGCAAGCAGAGTTAGAAATCTCATTAAACAGGCATTTAATTGAGATAGAAGGCTTACTTGTACAGCTGTATGAGCAGTACAGTGGGGTACTGTCAGGCATCATGAATGTACAGGTAGGAGTCATCCAGGTACAGATAATATCACCGGATGACATCATAGAAAGTTATAAAAAAGCCCAGGAGGATTTTCCAAAAGGGTTATCCCTGCCATTTGAATTAAGGTCAGCTTATGGTTACCTAGTCTACAAGGTGGCTACAGTGGAAGTGTTTACAAGTGAAAATTATCTTGTGTATGTTATAAGGACACCCCTTACAGACAGAGTGATTTATAGTGTGTATCATATGATCCCATTCCCCACCTATATGAAGAGTAATCCCCACCATTTTGTGTACATTCAAGAGGCCAAGGACTATATATTGATGGACAAGGAAAAGCAGACATTTGCGCAATTAGATAGGGAACAGGTGAGGCAGTGTAAGGTAGTGTCTGCCACGTGGAGGTTGTGTCATGCTCAGTTCCCTGTTAATATGGTTCACTCGCAAGACAGTTGCGCAGTGAAGATACTCAGTGGAGTTAGCCAGGTACCGGAAAATTGTGATAAGAGAGTACTACCAGTACAGCGATTGCTGTGGATACCTATAAGGGAAAACAGGTATATTTATGTGTCTCCAGGCGAGACAAGGGTCACCTGCATGTGTAAGGACACTACAAGTGATATTGGATTAACTGGCACAGGAATTGATGTGTTAAGTCCAGGGTGTACGTTGCACAGCCCACATAGTAAGGTACAAGGGGTAGGTAAAATAAACACTACTCGAGGTAAGGACTTAGTGCCAGATTTGATACTTAATTATGATTGCTGCGAGCAGATTGGTAGTGAGATTAAGTTAGAGCAGGTACCGGAGGTTAATAAACTGCCACTGAATAATTTGTTAAATCATGTGAATGATCTAAAATGGGCCACGCACAAAACAGAAGAGGTGGAGGACTTGGTAAGAAAGCAAGAAGAAGAAATACAAAGTCAGATGATGTATAAACATTTCAATGTATATAAGTATATTGTACTAACTATAGCAGGTACAATTGGGATAATTTTATGGTGCTATTGTTGCAATTGTTGTTGTGATTGCCCTAAATTAGGATTTCCAGCCAAAAAATGGTTTGATGATGCAAGGTCGCATTGCCCAAATATTTGCATAAGGCAAACAGTAATTACGAGGGAAGGCAAGGCTAGGACTTCAGACGAAGACATTACGATATTCCAACGTCCCAGGCAACTTCGGGGACGCCCGGAGATGTCTGAGGAAATCCTGGAATTACACTCTAGGCCTGCTGAAGGACGCTTCAGTACGCCTACAAGGGCTATTGTAGATTCAGATATGAGTGCGAGTCAGGTCGCATTACAGCCTTCACCCTCAACGCAAAGTCGCAGGTCATTACGAGTCGACAGTAACCGAGTGTGAGTTGTATTGGGACAGAAATGAATGCAAGGAGGATTGCACCCATTTCTTCCCTGGGGAGGGAGGTGTCGTGACTGTGAGCCTCCATGGTTCAGAACCCAGGACTGCGGTTCGAAGGAACATTATACATAAGGGCAATAGAGTTATTATTATTATTATTATTACTAAGTTGGATGTGAGCTTTTGTAAGACAGAAATGTATTTCTCAGGGAAATGAGATTGCTGGAGCCAGGATGTGTACAGAGGTCTGTAAATATTGATGGTACAAGAGTACGTTTGGTCGAGCACTTTGTATTGTAGAGAGAGTGATTCATAGTCACAAGCCAGGCCAGAAATTGAACCTTGGATGTCACGTAGACGTGAGTATGGGCAGTTGCCGCTAGCTTAGGAAGCAGCACTTGCTAGGCACTGGGAGTGGAATGGACCACAGGTCTCAGTGGAAGGGGGAGATGGACTCTGGGTCATCTCCAGTGGGATATAATGGTATCCAAAATGGCGAGCGACAGAGTTATTGCAGAGTTGTTACAGAGTAGCGGAGCGGCAGAGTTGCAAAGTTGTCGCAGAGACTTGCAGAGTAGTTGGAGTAGTTCTCACGCCTCAGTTCTTGCCAGAGTAACGTCGTAACGCGCGCGAGCAGAATTCAGCCTCGCGGAGACTTGCTAGATGTCAAGTATCAGTAAAGACTTAGTAGCGCTATTACAGACCTGCGTGCACTTCCAGCAGTAACTTCACATAATTTGTATATAGTGTATATATACTTCGGCTGCCAAGGGCATAATAAAACGGCAGTAGTCCAAGGGAAGTTCATCTTTTATTCCGGTAGTTCCGGGACTAGTCTACGAAACCTCAAGTTCCCTTATCTAGTAAACCGCTCGGCTAGAAGGGAAAATCGTCAAGGAGCTGTCAACCTGCCAGAACGTCTCACAGGCCAGGTAGGTCACGACAGTAGATAAGTTCAGTCGCTGCGTAGTAGTAGATTGTTCTTGAAGTCTGGATGGTGATGCGAAGTATAAATTCCCTCAGTAGGCTCGGACAGCGATTTCTGCCGAAGTAATAATGAGAAAAAGAGATGTCGTCCAGAAGATGACTCGAGGTTATATAGCGGCGAAAACCCGTCGAGGAAGGCAGCTGACCAGAAACACCGCTGCTATTGGTTGGCCAAGGAAATGACGTCACGAGCTCGTGGCGACAGCAGACAAGCAGCAGACAGGCTCAGTGTAGTCGTTGTAGTGATGTGTTGCGGAAGCCTTAAACACTAGGTGAGTAACTATAATATCTATGAATTAGGTGGTTAATAACAAGGTTATGCTTATAGTTTAAGCAATTAATACATTTCCAAAGAAATAATTATCATTCGGGGTTCTCGGTAACAAGAAACAAATTTGACCGACAAATGGGCCAAGTTAAACATTGAAAGTATCACGAAAAGTGGTCATGCTCCGAGAACTCCGAATAAAAACAAACAAAAGAATCAGTCAAAACAAACATGGATAACAGACGAGGAGTAAACTAAGACTCGAAAGGCAAAACAGAGATAGCAGAGATAGGTCTAGTGTAAAGACCTTTATTAGTTAAAATATCAACATCTCTGACGCGTTTATCACGGCCAAAGTGGCAGTGAATAACTCTGCCTTGGTTCCAAACGAGAGGCGGAGATGGGTCTCGAAGAAGAACCATGTCCCCCACTCGTACATCTGGTTGAGGAAGCCGCCACTTCTCACGCCTATTTAGCAAGCTGAGATACTCTAACTTCAATCGGCGCCAAAAAGAACAGCGCAAAGATTCTACTTTTCTCCAAAAGATAGGTAGGCTAGGATCACAGCGTCGAACCAGCAAAGACGGAGTAGCAGCAATTGAACAGCCAATCAGGAAGTGACTGGGTGTCAAAGGTAAAAGATCCTTAGGATCGTTAGAAAGAGGAGTCAGAGGTCTGGAATTTACGATACCTTCGACTTGAATCATTAAAGAGTTGAATTCCTCATAAGAAAGTATGGCAGGACCAAGAGCTTTCTTAAGCTGTCTCTTAGTAAGTTTGATGCAGTACTACCATCGCCCCCAAGATGGGGAGCATAAGGCGGGGTGAAATGCCATTTGAACCCTTTAGAATAGGAAAAGTTGGAAATTTTTTCTTTAGCAGAAGGGGAGCTTAACACTTTTTTCCAGAGATGAGAAACACTTACAAAAATTTTTGCATTATCTGAAAAGACTTCAGATGGAACACCCCTTCTAGCAGCAAATGTAGAAAAGGCAGCCAAAAAATAAGATACAGAAGCGTTCGTAACCAACTCGAGGTGGATAGCTCCCGTCACCATACATACGAATAACGAGATGTAAAATTTACCTAAGATTTTGCGCTTAGATGAAGAGGGATTGGTCTGGTATACGTAAGGACTGGCGTAATCAATCCCAGTAAGAGCGAAGGGCTTACTAGGTTCTGAACGAAATGGAGGTAAATTGCCCATAATCTGCGTGGCGGGGCGTGGTTTAACCTTAAAGCAAGGTATACACTTTTTGACAACAGAAGAAACCTCAGGAACGCCATTAATGGCCCAGTAGATTTCACGAATTAGACAGAGCAAGGTGCGAGTGCCAGCATGAAGGTGTTTATAATGAAACTTTTTTATTATAAGTGTAGTGATAGGATGCTTTGCAGGAAGGATGATGGGATATTTTTTCCCATCCTCACAACTAGACATAGCTAATCTTCCACCCACACGTATTATGCCGTCCTGGTCTAGAAAAGGAGTGAGTGGTGAAAGCCTGCTAGACTTGGGTTTTTACCACTTATAAGAGCTTGCTTTTCAGGAGTAAATACTTCCTGCTGAACAAGCAACAAAATCTTGCGAGTAGCAAATTCTAACTGTACTCTGGTGAGAAAAGGTTGAGGCTTCAATGGTTGATCAATTACTAAATATTTCCACCGGAATATATAAGACACTACACGAATCAATTTATCAAATGAAGAGTATCTCTGAAAAAGGCTAGTAGAAGTAGAAGTAAGATGCAACGTGACAGGGTCAGTGCGGGCATCAGGTACTTCTTCTACAAATTGATTAGCTAAGCGAGGCCAGCATGATGATTCCTGACGTAGCCAAGGAGGACCATTCCAGTACAGGTCTGAAGAAATCAATTTTTTAGGCGTGCAACCACGTGATATTATATCCGCGGGGTTTTCACGGCTAGGAACATGTCTCCATTGTTCAGAATGAGAGACTTCATGAATCTTAGAAACGCGATTTGCCACAAAGGTATTCCAATGAGAAGAAGGCTTGGAAATCCAAGCTAGTACAATAGAAGGATCGCTCCAAAAATTTTGCGGGAAAATTTTAACTTAAAACTGACATTTAGTTTAGTAGCTAATTCTGTTGCTACTAAAGCAGAGCATAATTCTAATCTCGGCAATGATACCATTTTAAGTGGAGCAACTTTTGATTTAGCGCACACTAAATTAGAAAATCCAGGGAAAGTAGCTGAGGAACGTCCTACTATATATGCACAACAGCCATAAGCCCGTTCTGAACTATCAGAATATACATGCAGGTCATACTGCTGGCATAAGGGATTAGAAATTAAAAGGCGGGGTATAGAAACCTTCGAGAGATCTAGCAAACTACTGCGATACTCTAACCATTCTTCTAAAAGGGGAAAGGGGAGCTTTTCATCCCAGTCAGATTTTAATGACCAAAGCTTTTGCAGGAAAATTTTTGCAACAATAACTATAGGAGCAATATATTGCAAAGGGTCAAAGATCTTTGCGATTTCTTACAGAACTTGTCTCTTAGTTACAGGGGGAGATTCTGACAAATGTACCTGATAAGAGAAGGTATCATTTAAAGAGACTCCATTGGAATCTGGTGATGAGCCATTAAAAATTAGTCTTATATTGTCTTGTGTTAAAGAATGTTTCCATACCGGGAGATGATTTAGATAAACTATTTCCATAAAAGGATGGCCAATTTCTTCTGATTTAGAAATTACCTCCATGTGATTGGATGATTCGTATTCCTCCATTAAGGAAGCATACTGAGTTTTAACAGAAGCGTCTCGTTTGAACCGATTTTCAATAGCAAATAGCGCCCTGAGTGCTCTGGAATTCGAGCCCGTAATGGCGGGAGGATTAGGAATACGTGGAAGAGTTACTATAAATCTGCCTTCAGCAGTACGAACAGTGGTTTCCTTGTATAACTTTTCACAAATATCGTTAGAAGAAGAAGAAGAAGAGGAAGAAGAAGAAGCCTGAACATTCTCAAGATCCCAGAACTAGGTCAGCTCTTGACTCAAATCGGCACCAACAAAATAACAATTTGATACAGTTTGAATAGGATTACGATATATTTGACCAGTAGCGATCCAACCAAAATCAGTTTCGCGGAAGAAAACATTAGGAGCAATTTTTACTTTATTGGAATGTAGACATTGCCAAAATACGCTTGAGCTGAAAAGAAGCTCTACGGGCGAAGCTCTGTTGAAATGAGGGTCAGCTAGCTGGACAAAATTCGGGATATTCCAACTTTGAATATGATAAGATGTGCCGGGAATATTGTTGCCTATAGACTTGATAATCAAACATCTAATTGCAACTGCGTACCAAGGTTATAAGAGTCCTTCAGATCCACTTTAGCAAAGCTTAAGGATTGCGATTTAGAGCAGTTTATTCCTGAAACCTCTATTGAGGTAGGATGTTTTGGGAGGCCTAACTTTTGTACCAAAGATTCACTAATAAAATTGTTAGTAGCGGCATTGTCTAATATTTCCCTGACAGCTACCCATTTCCCGTAAGCATTTTTCAGTAGAACCTGCACGGTAGATAATAAAACCTGAACTTTGCCAAGCGAGGTAGAACTTTGAGCATACGACTGCGCACTATTTTGAGAAGTCTCAGAATTAGACTTGGTATTAGGACTGCTTGGTCCTGATAACCGTTATCTTTCATGTCTGTGCAAAAGGGAATGGTGTCTAGCCTTACAATGAAAGCATAAACGTTGTGAACGGCAATTGTTTAACATATGCGTTCCTGACAAACAGTTAAAACAATGTTTTTTATTCCTAATTAACTTTCGTCTTTCATCTACTGATAAAGATTTAAATTCATCACAATTGTATAAATTATGCGATTGCTGACACAGACCGCACGTTTGCATTTGGTTAGGTGACCGAGCATCAACAGGAAGAGCATGTGATCTTAAAATTATTCGATTAGAGTTGTTAACCTTGTCTTTTGGGAAGGCTTTTGAATCTGTAATACTAGTTTTTTTGATTAGCTATGGCGGAAAAGACTTGGCTTCTAGCCTTCAAAAAGTTAACAATTGCCTCATAAGTGCATTTCAATGCTGGGAAAGTTCTGTTTCCCAGGCCTTTAATGTACTTGCATCCAATCTTGCAGAAATGAGGTGACCTAGAAATAAATCCCAGTGATTTACAGGTTGGTTTAAATTGGACAATGCTCTGACGTGTAGTTCTGAAGTGTCAATCAACTTACGAAGTGATAAGCTGTTGTCTGCTTGCACGTTAGGTAACTCAAACAAGCTTTGTATATGGAGTTGAATAGATAAACGAATGTTCCCATATCTATCCTTAAGAAGATTCAGAGCAACTTCATAATTATCACTGGTCAAAGAAAGTGCTTGAATCCGGTTAAGTGCGTTGCCTTGAACTGCCAGACGCAAGTAGTGAAATTTTTGAATTACCGGGATAGAAGTATTCTCATGTACTAAAGAATTAAATATTCAAAAAAATGGCTCCCATTCTATGTCCTTACCAGTGAATTTGGGTAATATAATGCGTGAAGATGTAGAAGATGCTGCAGAAGTTTGATCTTCTTGTTTTCTTTTAAAGTTAAAGCCCTAATAATCTGTTTAGCTTCAGCAAATCCCTGATAGTATAATTTTTCAACTTCCAACCTATCACTTTGCTGGTCCGGGTGCTGAGTTTCTATACTGCATTGTATATCATCATATTTCTCAAAGGCTTGTTCATAATTCTTAAGCCTCTGCGAAATTATGTCAAGATTACGCTGTTGGGGTTCAAGCTCCGTTAAAAAAGTACGAAACCGTGTGAGCTTACCCTTACAAGAGGCTCTGGCGTTGCTGAGTTTTTCATCAAGGTTATGCATGTTAAAAGTTGTTTGTTACTCACGTCAATATTGTGACTTTGAGTACTGGAAGCTAGAGGTTGACAGCTTGATAGGTAGTAAGGTTTAGTCTGATGCGGAAGAAACCGGCTTTGCTTACGTTCCCCTCCTCCTCTGCTGAACATGCGCCTCAGGCTGAAACTTACAATTTGAATTAGTTTTGAAACACAATAAACAAAAATTGTTAATATTTAATGTGAAATCCAAGATATGAAATTTGTAACATTCCCAGGGCGCAACAGATATGTTTTCCGGGTTTCGGCACCATAAATATGGTGGAGTTTGCCCCAGAAAACTCCAACTCATAGAGGGAGAACAGCAACAAGCATTAGCTTGGATTCAATATCATTAGGGTGAAGCAATAAGACTGAATTATGCGTTAATGTAAGGGGCTGAAGGATTTCACAATTAAACATAATAGGTAACAAATATGCAATTTATTAATATACTGTTTAAGTAAACAAAACATCAACTAATAACCACTGAAGAAAATACTTGAGCTTCTTATTAAAAAGTTCATGGCAAAGATCAACTTTGTCTTCTTAAAATAGAAGAGGCAATAAAAATGTTCAATAAATGAGTGCTAAAAAACTTATCTTATCTTTGGCGACACTTTAGCGGAGGGTATGACCGGAGTGAATCATCCCTCAAGCGAAGAAATGTATACAAACACAGTCACGTATGAACATTTGTCAGTTCCAGTAGGCAACCCACTCCACACATTTGAGAGGTATCACTGCTGTTGTTGTGTACTGGAGAGATTGGAGTATGTATACAAACTTGGTTGGTCCTGGCTGACCACGGCGCGTAGCAAGTACTGTTGGCATTCCTTCGTTGTGCCTTTCCTCGCTGCGAGATAGTGCACTATGAAGATTATTATTGTTGGTCGTAGATGATGACTCTCACTGTGGTACTTGAAAAGTCTTGGCGAGAGTATTTGAAGATTATTGGTCTCAGAGTGCCGTAAAAACCATCGCCACGAAGACTTCCATCGCATCTCATCCCCGACCCCGTTGGAAAACGGGAATAATAAGGGTCTCAGAGTGGTGACCAAAAATCAGATTGTCACATGTTGTCAGTAGAATGTTGGCCGTAGAGTAAGCCCGAAGAATAGCGGTCCAGATTGGCCCGTAAAGTCGTGGCCGAATAATGAATGAAGAGTGGCACCAGAGTGGCACGTAGAGTCGTGGCCGAAGAATGGATGATCAGTGGCACCAGAGTGGCCCGTAGAGTCGTGGCCGAAGAATGGATGAAGAGTGGCACATCACCCAAAAGATGACTCGAGGTTATATAGCGGCGTAAACCCGCCGAGGAAGGCAGCTGACCAGAAACACCGCTGCTATTGGTTGGCCAAGGAAATGACGTCACAAGCTCGTGGCGACAGCAGGCAAGCAGCAGACAGGCTCGGTGTAGTCGTTGTAGTGATGTGTTGCGGAAGCCTTAAACACTAGGTGAGTAACTATAATATCTATGAATTAGGTGGTTAATAACAAGGTTATGCATATAGTTTAAGCAATTAATACATTTCCAAAGAAATAATTATCATTCGGGGATCTCGGTAACAAGAAACAAATTTGACCGACAAATGGGCCAAGCTAAACATTGAAAGTATCACGAAAAGTGATCAGATGGTAGCAAAAGTAGGAACTACTTGAAAAAATGAATGTCGGCAGTCCTTCCTACTTGAATTAAAAAACTCACACTAATACAGCCATCACAATTAACACCGGTTATCAGACAGATTCTACACATACCCAAAGTACATGGGGCTACATGATCGCGTTGTCACAGCCCCTAAACTGAGGAACCAACCAAGGTTTAAATGAATTGTGTTAAATTTTATTATCGTACCGTTAATAGATTCTGAGGAAAAGGAACATGAATTAAACAAATTTAGCATTGGTAAGATAGGTGATTCCGTATCCCCTTAAGGAAGGCCGAAGCCTTCAGATTTTTAGAGCGTTAAAAATCCCTCAGTATGCCTTCCTTCGTAGGGGAAGTAAAGCCGGCAGTCCCATTTCATAGATTTATGGCATGTTAAAGAACATTCCACTAATTACACCTGTGTGAAGCTAAATTGTATAGGTTAAGAATGTAAACAACGCTCTTAGGTTCCTACGTTCGTTGCCAAGAGCCGACTGCGGTGGCGTCTAGTAGCTAAGTTCTGAACTAGGCCTAGTAGTCGTTAACGGTGGCGTTTGTCGGCAAAAGTAGGAACTATTTGAAAAATTCAAAGTTGCAGTAGTAGTAGGGGCGTAGGTATAGGACAAGATGGTTAAATGTTATGGCTTAAATTTTCAATGACTTTTTCTAAAATAATGGCTAAAATAATGGCTTAAATTTCCAATGACTTTTCTAAAATTATGGATAAAATAATGGCTAAATTTCTAATGACATTTTTAAAATGTATGGATAAAATAATGGCTAAATTTCTAATGATTTTTTTCAATGAGAATGGTTAAAATAATGGCTGTAAATTCTGACGACTTTTTTTTACCAACAATGGATAAAATAATGGACAAAACTACCAGTGACTTTTTAAAACAATTATGGATAAAATAATGGCTTTAAATTTTAATGACTTTTTCGAAAATAATGGCTAAAATAATGGCTAAATTTCTAATGACATTTTTAAATGTATGGATAAAATAATGGCTAAATTTCTAATGACATTTTCAATAAGAATGGTTAAAATAATGGCTGTAAATTCTGACGTCTTTTTTGCAAATTTGATTTTTCTTATGGCTGTACGCTCTCCATTACATATACCGTTATTTTTATGGCTTTTCTTATGGCTCGAACACCCTCCCCCACTTTTTGGTAAATGCGCCTAAAATCCCCCAGGGTACCCCCTTCGTAAATGTCTCCCCACTTTTTTGAAAAAGGTGACAAAAAACCCTAGAGTATCCCTCTCGTTCACAATGACTTTTATAAAACAGTGACGAAATGAAAACGTGGCTAAATCAAAGTGACTAAATTAAAAAGTAACTTTTTAACGAATTAAGGATAAAAATAATGGCTAAAACAAAGGTGTAAATAGCTATAAAATAATATGTACACTATTATATTTAGTACCCCCAAGGAAGTGTATCAATTATGTTGTCTTCTTCTTTCTGGATGAAACGCTTGTCGTAATCGACTTTAAATTCTTTGGCAATATTTTTATTTACAAGGCTTTTTGTTTTCGTATCTCTTGTTATCATGTTATTGCTTATAACAACCTTATTATTAGAATCTTGTATTAACTCGGTCATTGTCTTCATGTTAAGTTTTTTGGCATTTTCGTGGTTGAGAGTAAATCCTTTGATCTTGGTAACCTGTTTGCCTTTATATGTTTCGTACTGTCCCCGTTTACCCGGATAGTAGGCTGTCAGATATCCGCCCCCTCAATCGGATTGCCAACAATCAATCGCACCAGCTCAGCTACATCAATGAAAATGGCACTGACAGATACTACCGAGGTTTGAACACAGAAGTTACCAAGAAAAATTATTGTGGAACACACCAAAATAGACGGGGTTACATACTTACTTTTACTTACCTCTTATAAATATCTCGGGGATTGGGTTGACAACAGGATCCTTAAAGTATGCTCTCACAATAACCTTCACCATGACATTTAAAAATGAACCAGACCGATGACGAGAACTTTGAACTGTACAAGAGCTTTATTTTCAAATAAAGAGTATGATTTTCACAACTCAACAAAATAAACGTGGCTATCAGTAGCCTGTGTCAATCTGACTACGTCCTCCTAAAGGACTTGCAAATTTATCAAACAATAGGTAAGCTCTCATGAGCTCAAAATAACGTAACATTTTATAACACATTTGGATTGGATGAGGAAGACAGGGTACGACATATATAGAGCATTTGGTTTCTTTCAATAAACATAACACCTTTATTAATAGGCACAAGGCCGGAGTATCGACCTCGCCTGCTTGTAACCAGATGTCTGGCCGGCTGGTCTACTCTTTAACCTGGCTCACACCTGTCAAATGGGGCGCACTCCTCTCCACACTTGCGTAAGAATTCAGCTCCTTTTAAAGCTTTAAACGTCTACAAGACAACTCATACATATTGACGCAAATCTTTCAAATGCTTAACTTCCATCCCACTGGATTATTTTAACATTCCTTAAACTTGTTAAGTTATCATCCAAATGTTTAAAAAGCATAGTTTAGAGTATAAAACACACTCTTAAATGTTTATAACAAAATCATATAAATTATTTATAACAATTGGAAATTGTTTATAATATTGTCGAAAATAATTACAAAAATTTTAAACACGCCTTTAACATTACTTTCGTTCCACATTATTGTCAAAGATATTTACATTTATTATTTACACTATCAACATTTAAATTATTTAAATTAATAATTTAAGAAATACATTGAACCACATGTTTTATCCGGTCGGTAAATTCCTAATCGTGTTTAATATAATCGACCAATGAAGGTTAGTTATACATGTAAATGTCACAATCTGGTTTAATAAAGGTTGTAATAATTTTAATTATTTGTGACGGCAATCTTCATTCAAAATCTTATCTCAAATTCTTTCAAACTCTTGTTAATTATAACAGTAAATTCACTTGATAAATTTTCAACGAACTATGACAATACACTCTAGCGGAAAATACTTCGCTTACAAAATAATGCACAAACTGCATTCAAATAGCCCAAAATTCATCATATATTAATCTATATGGCATTAAAACTTCCACCGAACTTACAAAACTTCCACAAATAATTCTTTATCATTATTAACTACTGTGGGAACCTCCTTCATTTATTTAAGGGCATTATACGTCAGCCACTTTCAACATGTCCGCTGCACTATCGACTATACATTCATAGTTCCACTTAAAAATTCTTATATCAATAATTGTTTCAAAACTGTTGTCATTTAAACTTCGTGGATTTCAAACATGAATCGAAATGAAATAAAAATATGCCAATCACAAACAAATTTAATAGTGAATACGCTTATATACGCCTGTCTGGTCTATCAAAATTTAAGATTAACATCTTCAAAGAATTGTAGTATAAAAATACTATCATCAAACAAAGTGCGACTAACTGCATAATAGTCGAATAGAATCCAATTAGACTGGGGAATGCAAACATCATTATATAAATCTCTATATGAGGAAAAAAAACTTAACACAAGTTTCACGAATTTAATGCATTCAATAATTCATAATTAATGTTCATCTTTCACAAAATTGCCTAAGATGCAATGGTCGTTCATGACTGACTATAAATGTCTGTGTTGCAATCAATTCAAATAACGACTAGTATTTCCAAGATCGTCGACAACGTACTGGATTTTAACGCTCTAAAATCATTTAAATGTTCTTCCTTCTTGATGATGACAGAAAATTGTTCAAAGTAATTAAACTGGGGTAGAATTACTTTAATAAAGTGACACGCTGTCTGAATTTAAATCTGCCATAAAAATCATTAACTTACAGTCAAATCGTGACTACAAAAATAAGCAAATTACTGAAAAATCTAAATATCAGTCTCAACTGATTCAAAATCATTTAACTATGCCCATGACATAACAATGTCTTAATAAAACGTCGAAAAATGCATAACTCATCAAGGTGTACTGAGAATAGGAATCTCAAACAAGAATATCGGGCAAAATATACATGAGGACAAAAATATGGGAAAAATGGTTGCTCAAACATTGCTAAGAAACTCAAATACAATAAACGTTCACGACTACCTTATCTGCCGATTGACGTTCCAGAGGAAAATTCCCCAAAGAAGACTGTTGATGGATCCATTTCACCAAGTTAAAGCTGAGCTCCATCCTCGAAACCAGAAACAGCACCATCGAAGAATCGAACTGCTTCACGAAGACGAACGACATCCTTCCGGCAATAATCTTCTTTGTGAGTCGGGACAACCCTGACCTCTCTTGAAAAATCCCTGAAGTTCCAGTTGAAAGTCGCCATGAAGTTTTTGTATAAATTTCCGAAGAAATATTCATATTCAGAAAGTATGAAATCATTTCTATGGCTGTTTGATAGTATTCAGCCTTTACTCACAAAACATGGGTGTAGATGGTTAGTTCACCACATGTTCGCTTGTATGGAATAGCAATTAGCGAAGTTCCATGTCGCTATCTTACTCCGTTGAAATATGTCCCAATTGCATTAAGTCCTTTAGCCTTCCATTTGCTCTTCGGTTGAAGTATTAGAAGAACAAACTGCCTTATTAAATTGCTCCATTATACTGTAGCGTTGTGTCACAAAAGCAATCTGAAGTCTCCCTATTTCACTAGCCCTGTCAGCCGTAGCGTTGAGTCTGGCTATACAAAGTGTTTCTTCTGTGGCGAGAAAATCACTTTTGTCAGTCGTCTAATATTGTCAATAACTTCCAAAATACTTCTTCGAAATTGTTCAGCTTTTCTACAGTCCTTACTGTAGTAATGCACAAGAGAATTAGCTTATAAGCGACCGCTAACTGTTCACAGCTAATCTTGTAGAAGCGTTATAAGTGTCGTTTCAACTTCACCTAGATTTACTTCACAGTAAACCTGCACTGCTTGTATGTTCGACTAGTGGCTTCGCCACGCGTTACAAAGACGACTTTTTCACTACTGATTCACTCGACGTTTCACTGAAATGCTTATTTGAAATCTCACAATTGAGAATGAGCGAATGAGGCTCCTCTCTTCTGCGCAAGGCCTTTTATGAACTTCTTGAGGGGCGTATCTATCCCTTCCATCGCGTGTTACTGCGTCATCGCTAGAAGTTCCAACTTCGTCAATACATGAAATAAATTTCACCAAAATTCCAGAACAATGCCTCTACTGCAAATGGATTTCCACAATTCTGCATTCCAAAAAGTAATAAAAATACCATAGTTTCAGCAATCTCCGTCTTCCCTAAGACTATCGTTCATTGGTTTGAGTCTCCCCTCCAATAGCATAATTTCTTCCTCGGCAGAATTCCACGTTTCTCGCGACTGCGTCGTACATCTCGGATCCTTCTCGAATAAATTGCTGACGTCACTGAGAATCTCAGCTCAAGTAGCCTGCTGGCATAACGTCTGCGTCATCCGTGCTCACGTCATGACTACCCACGTCATAACTATGACAGCCATAACTTTCGCTATAATTTCCAAAATAGCCACCGTGGTCTCTATATAATTCAATTACGGGGGCATTCTCCTCCCACCACGTTTTAAAAACAGTTGCAAATTGTTTTTAAACTCAGTGTTACAAGTACCTCAACTCTCTTGAACACGAAATTGAATTATTACTGGCTTACTCTAGGATAGTATCTTTTTAAATTTCCAGCATTGAACTTGCCGTAAATGACATTATTCTCATCATCGTAGAGTTCATAGCAGTTGTTTCCATAGGCGTTCGTAATCCTAAACGGCCCCATGAATACATTTCCAAATTTGGGGTATATTTTCTTGCTCATATCAGCCTTGACAGGTCTGCGTAATAATACAAGATTTCCAACTTGTAAGGGTGCACCAAAACGTTTTCCAGCTACTCTTTTCAATCGTTTCTCTGCTGCTTTCTGGAGTTGTTCCTTCGCCTTGTCAATCCTCTGCTGCCTTCCTAGGTCGGGATCTCTAGGAATGTGGTTGAAAAGATTATCCCACGGCCTTTCTGGGTTTCTTCCAAGATGAAGTCGCATTGGCACTTCTCCTGTGCTCTCCGGCACTGTAGAGTTCAGACATTCCTCTATAAGGGGTACAAATCTCACCCAACCAGAATGATCATTTGGACAGAAAATTCGACAGAATTTCGAAAATTCAGCCATATATCTTTCTGAGGAATTCGATTCTGGGTAACGCACGCTTGAAAATAAGTGCTTAATGCCAAGCCTTTCCATGTCTGCTGCAAATTCCACGGATGTAAATTGCGTTCCATGATCTGACAGTAGATATTCTGGTATACCAGCTTTAGGAAATACAGCATTTTCCAGTCTGCTTACTACGTTCCTTGTGTTCGCTTTCTGCATGGGACTCATTGTAACAAATTTTGAGAAAACATCTACGGTAACCAACAGGTACTGGTTACCCTGATATCCCTTCGGACAGGGGCCAAATATGTCCGTCGCCATAAGTTCGTTTGGCTTAGAAGGAATCATAGCCTTCGGTTTTCCTTTTAATAAAGCAGAAGCATACTTTGCTCTTTGACATTTGTCACAAGATCTAATGACCTTGGCAATGCTGGAACGCATGTTAGTCCAGATAAATCTCTCTTTGAGAGTATTAAGAGTCTTATCTAAACCGGCATGTCCAGTTGCGTGATGAGCTACCCACACTAAATTGACAACAAGTTTAGGTGGCACGACTATTCGGAGTTTTGTATGCGCAGAGTCAGCATACTTGCATACGATGTCTCCACTCAAGACAAAGTGTCGTGAATTTCTCCGTGTAACTGCATAGTCAACATCAGTATTGTCCATGTAACCCTTGAGGAACCTGTACATTTTCCTTATTGGAGCGTGTCTCTTCTGTGACACACCGATTCGGGCTAACCTCCTAACGGTTTCTTGATCTTCTTGCTCCAATTGTACATGGTGTATCTGCACATTTTTAATAGGGTTACGTGATAGAGCATCAGCCAGTAAGTTATCTTTCCCAGGCTGGTGGACGATAGTGGCGTTAAACTGTTGGGTGAACAAAGCCCAACGTGTCAATCTATCACTCGACATGTCAGTTTGCAGCATAAACTGTAGTGCTTTATGGTCAGTAATAATGATGACCTTATGTCCCAGCAGTATTTTCTTCCAGGCTTGCAATGTTGTTACAAAAGCTAACGCTTCAAGCTCCGTCGTGAAGTAATTTTCCTCGTGTTTCTTCAACTTCCGACTAGTGAACGCAATGTAGTGCTTGTTGCCTGCCTCGTCTTTCTGGTATAAGACTGCACTAATGCCTACTCTTGATGCATCAGACTCAATATAGAACACCTTCTCAAAGTCTGGGTACTCCAGTTTCACATTATTTCTGAGCATCTCTTTTGCTTTCCCAAAAGCCTCGTCTGCAGCGGTACTCCATTTCCATCTGTTATTCTTCTTGAGTAAGTCATACAGAGGAGCCATAATTTCCGAGTATCTTGGACAGTGGCTGCTAATAAATTGGCATGCTCCTACAAATTCTCTGACTTGTTTTACCTTGGTTGGCTTTGGAAATCTCGTGATCGCATCTACTTTTTTCATGTTTGGATGATATCCATCTTTATCAATAGTATGCCCCAAGTAATTTATTTCTTGCTTCAAGAATTGACATTTTCCAAAATTCACCTTGATATTGGCCTCTCGTAAATTCTCGAACAACTTTCTCAAGTGCACTAAATGTTCTGCGGCGCTGGGTGAAGATACGATTAAATCGTCAATGTAGCAGATTACATTTTCTTTCACTTCGTCAGTGAGCTTACTATTGAACCCATGGTCCATAGGGTCCATGACGGTCGAACCAATGTCCTTAAGGAAGAAATGAAAGAAAAGTATAGTTTCTTAAAGGAATGGAGAGAGATTTTAAGCCAGGAATATAGCTTAACATTGTGCAAGCGGCTAGGGACAGATGCTCCGTAGATGAGATCACCCCACTCAACATTTCAGAGAGGGCCGGTCACGAGTATTAATAACTGAGTGGAAGTTTCCACCGTGATAGAAAGAGAAGCCTGAATCGGAATTCAAGCTGACGTGGCTGGAAATTGACAACGTCGCATACGCACCAGAAGAGGAATAATTAAAATTAACACGTTTACGAGCATAATAATGAGTAAACAAGCACAGTACAGTGAATCATTTTGAATGAGAGATTTTTCAGTATAGAGAAACCATGTAATAATTGTGCAGAAATAAACTGCCGACGTAAGACGACGTCATAGGGGAATTACCTAAGCCTCTGTGGAGGGGAGAGATCAAAAAAGAATGCAACACCCACACAATTGAGGACGAGAAATTAATTAATATCTCCGAATTGCACGATCGATTCTGAGGTGCAATAAGATCATTAGACATTGAAAAGACAAGCTTCCGGAAGATATAATTTTTATATTTGTGGCACCATTATTTTAGAAGTTGACCACAGAAAAGGCTTGAGTCTTATTTTTTTGTAGTAAAACAGTATAAAGCTTCGGGCGTTTCCAAGCTAATCATGCAGTATTCAGACAGCCAGAGGGCACGTCACTGTGTCACATCGCATCAGTCCTACGAGCATTCCGTGAGGGGAAGTGCTGCTCCACGACGTAGAAGTAATCATTCCGACAGTCCGTGAGGGGACGTAACTCTGCGTTACATCGATAACAGCTACCAGTACTCCTTGAGGGGAGAAAACGCTATTTTACATCACCGAAGTAAGATCCAATAGCCACAGGCGTCACAGTAGTAACGACTTGCTGGCCTCCATAAGGAGCAGTCAGGACGAAATTTTAAAGTATCGCCGTAGTGAAGTATTAGGAAAATCCTAATTATAGGATTTAGGCCGACTGTATACAAGTTAAAGTGGAAATTCGCAAGATATAGTCAGAGCAGGCTGCGAACGTCGGACTTAAAGGCGATAGGTCGTTAAATGTTCGAACGAACAGATCATAACGTACGGAAGTATCGTACCAGACAGATAAACTGTTATTTAAATTGAAGCAACCTAAAAAGGAAGAACAGAATAAGGTTCGAACGTAGGAGCGTTAAAACAGTTCAAATAAATAGAATAGGAGACTATAAACATTAGCTCCAGATAGCAGGCGAACAATTCTAATAGTACTAGAATCAAGAAGTGCTAGCTGCTAAAAAATAAATCTATAGGTCTTAGAGGAGACCTCGATCCATATAGACTCTCGTTAGGATCAATAGACAGATCTACAGAGAAGCCGTTCAAGCGAGATAATAGCCAGTTATCCAGGATAGGAATAGCAGAATTGAACTCCAGGGAACAGTAGATGTTTCGGGACCTTCGCATTCTTCAGAATAGGAAGCCGACATCGGATAAATCTCACCCTTGGAAACGGGAATTTAAGAAGATCACGTGTGTAGGCTCAGAAATACGGCCTAGTGATCGAGTCATTGTGAAGTGTAAAATAATCAAGATTGTGTGTTAGATAATATTTTTAGTGTTATTATGTGTTCAAAAGGGACACACCAGTATATAAAAATGTCGTCAATATTAAGTGTTCTAGATATAGGTCAAAAAGTGTTTTTAAGTAAGATGAATACCTTCAATATGGTGTAAAAAGTTCGAAGTGGGCCCAAAAATGAAACGCCACACCAGATTTAAGATCATGGGATGATCTGAAAATATGTAAGTACAAAATTCATTTTTATTTTGGTGTCAGAAATTGATTGTGTACAACTCACCGGAGTTTGGAGTAAAAGGGATGTGTTTTAATGAATAAATGTTGAATAATCAAGAATACGGTCTGAACAATAATAAATAAATAGAGAAATTATGAATAATTATGTAAAGAATAAATTCCCGTAGAGGAAATATGTGAATAAAGGGTTAATGGATTTAACAAATGTCATAAGAGCAAACGAAATATCATTTAATTATCATGAAAGACATTGAAATAAAGTAAAATTGAGATATGAAAGAAATAGCTTTTGAGCTGGTATAAAGAATAAAGATAATAATAATAATAATTAAATATGGAAATGTTAAATAATAATCAAATAAATTGATATGAACATAAGAACGTTAAGCCTTAACGTATGTGTAAGAAATGAGGTTCAATGGAATATTTTAAAACAGGGAGCGATTTATCGACCATGGAAAGATTAAATATGTGAATTAAAATAATATGAATTGTTACTAAAGAGATTTATCAGTTCTTGGGAAGACATTTTCGGCTTAAAGAAATGCATAGCGCATAATGAGCGCAAATATAATATTAAAGTGTCACGCTAGGAACGCGTAGTGGTGAAATACTTGGTACATTACTTATGGAGGGTAGTTGATTGCAGTGAATTGATAATTGTGTAAGTCCTCTATTTGTGACATTAGTATCACGAGGCATTGTGTATGTATTTAAAAAGGGAGCTAATATATGGTATTATTGAGCGTATGTCATATGGGCCACGGCCGACTCTAAATCGCATTTTGTATAAGTCCTCTGTACGGAATTTGTTCCCGAGGCACCTGAAGAGATTCGAATGCAGGATCTTCTTATGATAAAAGCCCCTGAAATTCTTCGTCGTCGTATGTGTATTTAATCTTCCCAATCAATGAGGACCCTCTCATAATTAATAAATGCCAAGGATATGATAATGGTCTTTGAACCAAAGAATAGTTGTTTGAATGTTACGGTACAATAAAGCCCGGTCTCCTCAGAACTGGATGAATGGAAAGGTTTGTTTTAAAAGCCTTGAAAATAAGCTACTAAATGTTGGGTCAGACGGGATGTCTCCCCACCCTAACGTGTCATAAATCGCACCCCATGTAGTGGAGTCTAGCCTTCTTAAAGCGAGAAGGAACTGAGACCGTCTCGTAAGCTGTTTTAAAGAGAAACGAATACACCAGGAGTGTTTAAAGTTGTAAACGACCCGGGCGTTGAACCGAGGTCCTTAAAGATAGATATTTCGTTTGCCAGTTCAGATCGTAGTTTCTTATATGATAATGGTCTATTTAAGACATAAGAGATAAATAACAATCCCTATTGTAATAATGTAAGGACGTGGGATTCCACGAGTTGATTGAAGGCAACTGAGTTCGGGAGTAACTATAGTTTTTTGACAGTGTCAAGTACCTTCACGCTCTGGAGTACACAATTGATTTTCTGATTACCTTAATATATTTGTGAAATAAAGAGAAATGATAACAACTGAATGTGTGGACATGCCCAAAAACATTGAATTAAATAAGTAACAGAGATTTTAAATATAATTATATATTTGTTCTTGAGAAATAAGAAAATATAAAAGCTAATGTTTGAGGTGTACAAGAATGACACCGTAATAATGTAAATGCATGGAGCCAAAGAGCTCAGAGTTATGTAAACTTAATGTTAGTGCTTTATGGAAGTGAGACTAAGTAAGAATTGTTGGTTTATGTGGAAACCACAGGTTTTGAATTCAATATTTGTTTATTTTATTTTGTGATCCCTTGTTCATTTGGAACAAGCAGTTGATATTTGGGTCAGTAATTAAATTGTTTAAATGTTTGTAGCGCCATTAATTTTATTAATTAAATATGTTTAAATAGGAGTTGATTTTGTTGTTATTTTTGCAAGTGTATCCTCTAATTAATCCAAAATATGTGAGTCACAGAGTGGGGGAACTTACCGCTGCCCCGAAATCCCGAATTGAGCTACGCTGGTATACTGTGATTGGCATATTTCTTGCTAAATGGGCACAGGGGGATATATAAATACTGTGCTGGATTAATAACTAGAGGAACACTTAAGTCGGTCATATCATGTAAAATTAAAGTAATGATAGGAAAAGCTACAACGTAAAATATTAACTGACCGCATGGGTCCCTGGAAACTCATACCGAGCAGCCCTGAATATATATTACATTATCAAACCCCCTAGCAAACCTTACTCTTTTTGGCGCCCAGTACGCAGGGCCGAGTTTTCCTAGGGAAAACCCGAGTTTTTCTCGAAAAATCAAAATTTTCATTTTTTTGAGAAAAAAAATGGTTTTTCGAAATTTTGAATTTTAAACACTTCCATAAAGGTTTATGAAATTGAATAAAAGTAGTAAAAGGGTACGTTGTAAGTGAATACCCGTACCAAAGTAATATTTTAAAAGAAATTGGGACACACGGATTCAGAGTATCATCTCTCAAGCATGTACTAGTGTGGTGGCATTTGTGGCCCACTGTATTCTTATAAGATGGCATTTAGTGAGGAAGTGCAAAGGCTTTTGGAGGCCATGAACAATAAATTGGGAACAATAGACAATACATTGGGTCTCCAAAAGGATGAAAATAACAAAGTGTTCGAATCCATAAATGAGAGTTTGAATAAGTTGGATAGCCAACAGATTGAAAATAAAGAAGGGTTAGAATCCATAAATAAGAGTTTAAATAAGTTGGATAGCCAACAGACTGAAAACAAAGAAAGGTTAGGATCCATAACTGAAAGTTTAGAGTCACTAAAAACTAACAGTGAGAATATGGGCACTAAATTAGAAGCTATCGAAGCCGACGGTATAAACATGAATAAGGAACTGAAGGCTGAGATAGAAAAGATGAAAATAGAAAGTGGGAAAACCATTAAACAACAGTGGGAAGTGAGGAAAACGGAGACGTTAGAGTCTCTGAAAGCCAACAGTAACGAAAACAATGGAGTACTGAAGGCTGAAATAGAAGAAACAATTAATAACAAATTTCAAGCTTTGGACACTGATTTTGGGAATAAATTAAATGAATTAAAAGGGGGAATAAAACAGGGGTCAGATGAACTCCGAGAAAGTATAGAAGAAGACATAAATTCCAAATTTCAAATATTGGATAAAGCATTTGGGGAGAAGTTAAAGGAATTGCAAACTGAGAGTAGCACGTTTAATGCAGGATTGGGAACCCAGATAAGTACTATAGAAAAAAATAGTATAGAATCCAAAAAGGAGTGCCAAGTTAATTTTAAAAGTATAGGGGATAAAATTGATACCATGGAAAATAAATTTGGTGCTATAGAAACTAAATTAAATAGCATGGAAGAATCTTGTCAAAAGAATGTAGACGATTGTAAAAACGAACTTGTAAACCAGATCCAAGGTGTGCAGAAAGAATTGGAAGCTCAGATAAAATCTAACAGCGATATTTGTGAGGCATCCCGGGATGAAATAAAACAAAGCGTGAATAAGCTAGGAGATAGATTTGAAGGGGTTGAAGCGAAAGTAGGGATCCTCGAGAACAAAATTGGTGTAGTTCAGACTGAGGTAACTGAGATGAAAAATCAAAATCTAAAGGATGTTCAGGAGATGAAAGGTCAGATTGATCATTTTACCGGGCAGGTAGATGAGAATTTGAAGACATACGAAACGAAAATAGATCAAAGATTAGGTGTATACGAGGGGCATCTCCAGAGGGAAAGAAAACAACGAGAGAACGAAAGTAAGGAAAGTACCCATAAAATAAATGAAATAAGTCAGGGTATTATTGAGGTTCAGGAAACCATCGGCACATTAAAGGTTCATGTAGGAAAAACCAATAAGGAAATTAGTCAGGTCCAAGATGAAATGATGAAGTTGTATAAGAGTCAAGAGAAGACCGAGGGAAGGCTTGAAGGAATGAAAATAGATATGGTCAAAGGACGAAAAGAAGTGGAGAAGCAAATAAAGGAGATACGAGAGGGCCTGGAGACCATAGGTGACGTTAAGCCAGAAATTATAGACCAACATGCTAAGATCATTAAGAAAGAGGTAGAAGACCAAATAAATGGATTTAGAGATAGCTTCAGGGATGAGAAATTCCAACTCAAAAAGATAGAGGAAGATATTAAAATGAATCAAGAAAGAATTCAGAATGAATTAAGATCCCGATTGGAGAGGACGGAACTTAAGAATAGTCAAATGGAAATCCAACTCATGGCAAATGAAGAAAGTGCCCGAAGAGAAAGGAAGTTAGAATTCGAAAATCAGGAGGAGTTTCCAAAGACAGGATGGGTAGATTCCCGTGAACAAGGCACAGATACGGAGAGGGACTTAGGAGGGGAGAGCCCTTATAAGATCCCAGGATATCCAATGGCGATGTCAACCCCGTACACGAATCAGACCAATGGCCAAATAATAAACATTATTAAATCCAATGAGGATAGACCAGTAAAGTTTGCGGGTAATAACATGTCTATTACTCCAAAATACTGGCTAAAAGAAGTGGCAGAGTATGTTGGCAGGTGATTGTCTCACCTGGTTCAGAAGCTTTAGATATACTTTTGATACGGTGGAAGGCTTTAGGGAAGCATTTTTAAAGCGATATTGGGCAGCAGATGTCCAAGAAAACTTAAGGCTAGATCTGTACTCTAGGAAGTACAGCACCAATGCACCGACTAAATACTCGGAATTTTTCACCGCTCAGCTGTGTAAATTCCGCGAACTGGATATTGCTCCGGCAGAAAACGACCTGTGTGCCGCCATTGCAAGACAGCTTCCACATGAGATTCAGAGGCTGCTGATCTCATCCAAAGCCAGAAGTGCTGTGGAAGTGGAAAGCGTATTACGTCAGTTAGATATGACGACTTCGCACGTAACACCTCGGCATCAGAGACAAACTGAGCAAGTACACATGGCCAGCAGTCAGGAAACTGGAGAAAAACCAGCGACCAGGAATCAGTCCACCAGTACGGATACTCCAGGACGAGATCGAGAGTATGGGCACCAGGAGCCTAGAAGGATACAGCCATATAACCGGGGAGGATATCGAGGAAGGAATCCTAGAACGACGGGTTATAGGCAACAGGAAAGCCGACCCTATAACAATAACCAGCAAAGGCCGGATAATAGAAAGAAATGGGAGAATTATCCCAGGAGAAATGTAAGGCCAGACGATAGGGATGATGAATATCGGGCCGAAATAGAAGAAAGATATCAGGAGAGTCTTCGTTATATGAACGAAAGACCAGATGAACCTGATAGGCAAAAAGTCCGTTGGAGTGAGGCAATCAAGAACAGGAAATCACCCGACCGACTAGACGGAGCTCAAAGCTTGGAACTACAAGCTCAGCTAAAGAATGAGGGAAAAGGGAGCCCTCAGGATAAAAAAAAACTCCAAATTTAAATTGTCAAAAGTGGAAACATACCAGGAGCTGGGAGGAGGTAGAAATTGTAAATTGGATAGCCAGACCAGATGAACTAATTAACGAGGATGTGGAAGGAATCCCACCTGTTAAAAGAGAACTACCTATAATTATGCTTAGGATAGAAGGATTACTGGTCAGAGCATTGATCGATACTGGATCCACAATAAGTTTAATTACACAAACCCTGTTAAATGAATTGGAAACAAGGGGCCGAGTACTAAAGATTCCCACATCAAGTGTAAAGATTAAGGGAATTATCCCTGAAAAATCTTTGACATGTAAATTTCAGGTGTACATTGATTTAATCATGGGTAACGCTGAAATTTCGCAGTGCTTTTTGCTGGTAAATCAATTACCGTATAATGTCATATTAGGTATTGATTTTATCCGTGAGAACAAGGTCATTATAGACCTAGCGCAAAACTGCATTAGAATTCAAAGAGAGGATGTGGATGAGCAAAACATTAACTTACAGGATCAGGAGGCGAAAATAACAGAACAGGTATGGCATATGGAAGAAGTGATGGAGGAAGATTATAAGGACATAGAAAAGATATTTGAAGTCCTCAACATAGAACTCGAAGATAATGTGGAAAATGAGTTCGAGACCAACCTGTCAGGAAAAGTGGAGGAAGCTAAAGTCAGCCTCGAAATTAAGGAACAGTTAAATAAATTATTATTGGATTATAGGGACGTATTTGATTCCAAGCCAGGGAAGATTGAAAATTTTAAATACGCGTTCCAAGTCAACGATTGGGCACCGTTCAAACAAAAACCATACCCGGTTGCGGAAAAACATTACCCACAAACCAAGAAGACACTGCAGGAGATGATGAATGCAGGTGTTATAGAAAAAATGGCGACACCATATGTTAGTCCATTAGTGATTGTGAGTAAACCGGATGGCTCAGTAAGGGTGTGTTTAGATGCCAGAAATCTAAATGCAAAAATTATACCAGAAAATGATTCGGCACCACCCATAAAAGAAATACTGAGGAAGTTTAAAGGCAAGAAGATTTTTACGAATATTGACATGACTTCTTCGTACCATCATCTCGAACTGGAAGAGAAAACCAGCTTGTTGACTGGATTTCAGTTCGATCAACAAACATACTGCTTTAGAAGATGTCCGTTTGGATTAAAGACTGCAGGATCGGCATTAATAAGAGCGCTGGATCGAAACCTGTCAGAGGAAGTGAAAGAATGCACTATCCGATACGTAGATGACATTTTGCTTACCTCAGAGAACATTGAGGAACATTTAGAAAATTTGAAGAAATTATTAGAAGACCTAAGAAGGGCAAATTTTAAGATAAATCTAAAGAAGTCGAACTTCTGTCAAAGGCAAGTGACATTTTTAGGGCATGTGATTGATAAGGATGGTGTTAAACCAAATCCATGCAAATTGGAATCGATAAGGGATTTTCCAAGGCCTTTGAAAGTGAAGAACGTTCGCCAGTTTTTGGGATTGATTGGGTTCTTCTCAGGACATTGTCCATCATACACCAAAACTGTGGCACCACTACAGGACCTTCTGAAGAAGGGGGGCAAGTGGAAATGGACGGAGGAAGCAGAGAAAGCATTCGCGGAGGCCAAGGAAATGCTCTTAAATTACGTGAAGCTAGGATATCCTGATTTTAATCAGAAATTTATCATTCAGACAGATGCATCCCAGATTGGAATAGGGGCAATGCTATATCAGGAGAACCCGGAAAACCCTGATAAGAAGAACTATCTAGCTTTCACAAGTAGGAGACTGAAACCACACGAGAAAAATTATACGATCAGCGAGATCGAGCTATTAGCGATATTGCACGCGTTGCAATATTGGCGGAAGATCGTATATGGGTTTCAGGTCATTCTAAGGACGGATCATAAAGCCTTAACCTTTTTGATGAAGACTGATTTATCCAGTCAAAGGTTGATGCGTTGGGCTTTATATATTCAACAATTTGATGTCAAGATAGAGTACTGCCCAGGAAAAGAAAACATAGTTCCAGACTACTTAAGTAGACAGCCAGAGTCCATAGAAGAGGAAGTAATGGCTATAGATTTGGAAGACAGGGATCAGCGTACTCTTAATGAGTTAAGAAGCATTAGTCAAAGACAACGGGAGGATCCATGGATGAACATGCTCATATCATTCCTTGAGGGAAGCTTGATCAGAGGAACACCAGCGTACACGGAAGCTGAGAAGATAGCACAAGACTACACGTTTTATAATGGGTTATTATATAAGTTTGTGGACTCTGACCATACGAAATTAAGGATTGTTGTACCTGCAATTTTGCAGAGGAAAATAGTATGGTTAGCCCATAGATCGTTCGGACATATGGGAGTCGACAAAACAGTCTCGATGCTGAAAGAAGCATTTATATGGCCGAGACTGAGAGAAACTGTAAGGGACACGTTAAAGACATGTGATTTATGTCAAAGGATTAAACCTAATGCATTTCTGATGAGACAGAAGCCTATACCATTGTTGCCTGAAAGGCCCGGCCAAATCATATCTATTGATAATTTTGGACCTTTGCCAAAGGCAAGAAGAGGAAATCGACACATAATGGTGGCTATGGATGTCTTCACTAAAATGGTTGTCCTTGCTCCCATACAGAAGACTAGTACCAAACAGGTGTTAAAACGACTTAAAGAAAAAGTGATACCGATTCTGGGGAAACCTGAGAATTTGTTGTCGGATCACGGCAGTTGTTTCACCAGTGTAGAGTTCAGACGAGAATTAGAAAGACTTGGAATACGTCAAATCTTGTCAAGTATTCGCCATCCTGAGGCAAACCCTGTAGAGAGAGTTATGAGAGAAACGGCCAAGTATTGCAGAATATACTGTGCCGAAGAAAATTGGAAGTGGATAGATATTTTGGATATTATTGAATTTTGTATAAATAATACAATCCATGAATCCACAGGAGAGATACCCATAACGTTACATCGGAATGAGCAACCAGAAAGACCTTGGAATCTGGTAATTCCTAGACCAGCAGACGCTCAGCCGGGAAGAGATGTACGAATTAGGAGAGCCTTTGAGCATTTAAAAGCTCAAGCCGACAGGAGGCAGAGAAGAAATAGGCATAAGAGGTATCATCGACCATTATTAGCAGGAGAAATGGTGTTAGTGAAAAGACCAGCCATTTCGGATCCAGGGAACCGTGTGTACAAGAAGTTCCAGAAAATGTACCACGGACCATATCAGATAATCAGAGATTTGAGGAATAACGCATATAGAATTCGGCACTGTGAAACGGATCACGAAGTGACCATGAATTCAGCAAATTTGAAATTATATTACCCTCCCGAAGATTTTGATGAAGAAAATGAACAAGCCCTGGTCATGGAAACATTTGGAGAGGAATCCGCTTTTGACATAGACAAGAATAAGGAAGAAATAGAAAATAGAGCTCAAGCATTCGAGTGCGAATGCGAATTGGAGAAAATATATTGGGAAATTAAAGAAATAATTGAATTTATTGAAGAAGAAAATTCCAATTTAAGAAAAGAAAATGATGAAATAAGGAAACGGGTAGGGATAGACCAAACCCGTAAGGGAGAATGAGGTTCTGGGAACGTAAAGTCCAGACAAATAAAGAAAGAAAGAAAGGGTAGGGACAGAGCATACCCGACCTACACAATTACCGGATACGACTTAAAAGAAGTAAAAATAACAGTAAATACGGATGACGTTATGATTGATTCGACGGAAAGGAAATACAATTTAAATTGAAATAAATTTCCTCAAAATTTTCGAAAATTTATTTACCTAAGGAGGGGAGAGATGAACCCATGGGCCATAGGGTCCATGACGGTCGAACCAATGTCCTTAAGGAAGAAATGAAAGAAAAGTATAGTTTCTTAAAGGAATGGAGAGAGATTTTAAGCCAGGAATATAGCTTAACATTGTGCAAGCGGCTAGGGACAGATGCTCCGTAGATGAGATCACCCCACTCAACATTTCAGAGAGGGCCGGTCACGAGTATTAATAACTGAGTGGAAGTTTCCACCGTGATAGAAAGAGAAGCCTGAATCGGAATTCAAGCTGACGTGGCTGGAAATTGACAACGTCGCATACGCACCAGAAGAGGAATAATTAAAATTAACACGTTTACGAGCATAATAATGAGTAAACAAGCACAGTACAGTGAATCATTTTGAATGAGAGATTTTTCAGTATAGAGAAACCATGTAATAATTGTGCAGAAATAAACTGCCGACGTAAGACGACGTCATAGGGGAATTACCTAAGCCTCTGTGGAGGGGAGAGATCAAAAAAGAATGCAACACCCACACAATTGAGGACGAGAAATTAATTAATATCTCCGAATTGCACGATCGATTCTGAGGTGCAATAAGATCATTAGACATTGAAAAGACAAGCTTCCGGAAGATATAATTTTTATATTTGTGGCACCATTATTTTAGAAGTTGACCACAGAAAAGGCTTGAGTCTTATTTTTTTGTAGTAAAACAGTATAAAGCTTCGGGCGTTTCCAAGCTAATCATGCAGTATTCAGACAGCCAGAGGGCACGTCACTGTGTCACATCGCATCAGTCCTACGAGCATTCCGTGAGGGGAAGTGCTGCTCCACGACGTAGAAGTAATCATTCCGACAGTCCGTGAGGGGACGTAACTCTGCGTTACATCGATAACAGCTACCAGTACTCCTTGAGGGGAGAAAACGCTATTTTACATCACCGAAGTAAGATCCAATAGCCACAGGCGTCACAGTAGTAACGACTTGCTGGCCTCCATAAGGAGCAGTCAGGACGAAATTTTAAAGTATCGCCGTAGTGAAGTATTAGGAAAATCCTAATTATAGGATTTAGGCCGACTGTATACAAGTTAAAGTGGAAATTCGCAAGATATAGTCAGAGCAGGCTGCGAACGTCGGACTTAAAGGCGATAGGTCGTTAAATGTTCGAACGAACAGATCATAACGTACGGAAGTATCGTACCAGACAGATAAACTGTTATTTAAATTGAAGCAACCTAAAAAGGAAGAACAGAATAAGGTTCGAACGTAGGAGCGTTAAAACAGTTCAAATAAATAGAATAGGAGACTATAAACATTAGCTCCAGATAGCAGGCGAACAATTCTAATAGTACTAGAATCAAGAAGTGCTAGCTGCTAAAAAATAAATCTATAGGTCTTAGAGGAGACCTCGATCCATATAGACTCTCGTTAGGATCAATAGACAGATCTACAGAGAAGCCGTTCAAGCGAGATAATAGCCAGTTATCCAGGATAGGAATAGCAGAATTGAACTCCAGGGAACAGTAGATGTTTCGGGACCTTCGCATTCTTCAGAATAGGAAGCCGACATCGGATAAATCTCACCCTTGGAAACGGGAATTTAAGAAGATCACGTGTGTAGGCTCAGAAATACGGCCTAGTGATCGAGTCATTGTGAAGTGTAAAATAATCAAGATTGTGTGTTAGATAATATTTTTAGTGTTATTATGTGTTCAAAAGGGACACACCAGTATATAAAAATGTCGTCAATATTAAGTGTTCTAGATATAGGTCAAAAAGTGTTTTTAAGTAAGATGAATACCTTCAATATGGTGTAAAAAGTTCGAAGTGGGCCCAAAAATGAAACGCCACACCAGATTTAAGATCATGGGATGATCTGAAAATATGTAAGTACAAAATTCATTTTTATTTTGGTGTCAGAAATTGATTGTGTACAACTCACCGGAGTTTGGAGTAAAAGGGATGTGTTTTAATGAATAAATGTTGAATAATCAAGAATACGGTCTGAACAATAATAAATAAATAGAGAAATTATGAATAATTATGTAAAGAATAAATTCCCGTAGAGGAAATATGTGAATAAAGGGTTAATGGATTTAACAAATGTCATAAGAGCAAACGAAATATCATTTAATTATCATGAAAGACATTGAAATAAAGTAAAATTGAGATATGAAAGAAATAGCTTTTGAGCTGGTATAAAGAATAAAGATAATAATAATAATAATTAAATATGGAAATGTTAAATAATAATCAAATAAATTGATATGAACATAAGAACGTTAAGCCTTAACGTATGTGTAAGAAATGAGGTTCAATGGAATATTTTAAAACAGGGAGCGATTTATCGACCATGGAAAGATTAAATATGTGAATTAAAATAATATGAATTGTTACTAAAGAGATTTATCAGTTCTTGGGAAGACATTTTCGGCTTAAAGAAATGCATAGCGCATAATGAGCGCAAATATAATATTAAAGTGTCACGCTAGGAACGCGTAGTGGTGAAATACTTGGTACATTACTTATGGAGGGTAGTTGATTGCAGTGAATTGATAATTGTGTAAGTCCTCTATTTGTGACATTAGTATCACGAGGCATTGTGTATGTATTTAAAAAGGGAGCTAATATATGGTATTATTGAGCGTATGTCATATGGGCCACGGCCGACTCTAAATCGCATTTTGTATAAGTCCTCTGTACG
Source organism: Meconema thalassinum (assembly GCA_946902985.2). NCBI lineage: Eukaryota > Metazoa > Arthropoda > Insecta > Orthoptera > Tettigoniidae > Meconema > Meconema thalassinum. The sequence continues at coordinate 254,252,886 of OX336393.1, forward strand.
GAATTTGTTCCCGAGGCACCTGAAGAGATTCGAATGCAGGATCTTCTTATGATAAAAGCCCCTGAAATTCTTCGTCGTCGTATGTGTATTTAATCTTCCCAATCAATGAGGACCCTCTCATAATTAATAAATGCCAAGGATATGATAATGGTCTTTGAACCAAAGAATAGTTGTTTGAATGTTACGGTACAATAAAGCCCGGTCTCCTCAGAACTGGATGAATGGAAAGGTTTGTTTTAAAAGCCTTGAAAATAAGCTACTAAATGTTGGGTCAGACGGGATGTCTCCCCACCCTAACGTGTCATAAATCGCACCCCATGTAGTGGAGTCTAGCCTTCTTAAAGCGAGAAGGAACTGAGACCGTCTCGTAAGCTGTTTTAAAGAGAAACGAATACACCAGGAGTGTTTAAAGTTGTAAACGACCCGGGCGTTGAACCGAGGTCCTTAAAGATAGATATTTCGTTTGCCAGTTCAGATCGTAGTTTCTTATATGATAATGGTCTATTTAAGACATAAGAGATAAATAACAATCCCTATTGTAATAATGTAAGGACGTGGGATTCCACGAGTTGATTGAAGGCAACTGAGTTCGGGAGTAACTATAGTTTTTTGACAGTGTCAAGTACCTTCACGCTCTGGAGTACACAATTGATTTTCTGATTACCTTAATATATTTGTGAAATAAAGAGAAATGATAACAACTGAATGTGTGGACATGCCCAAAAACATTGAATTAAATAAGTAACAGAGATTTTAAATATAATTATATATTTGTTCTTGAGAAATAAGAAAATATAAAAGCTAATGTTTGAGGTGTACAAGAATGACACCGTAATAATGTAAATGCATGGAGCCAAAGAGCTCAGAGTTATGTAAACTTAATGTTAGTGCTTTATGGAAGTGAGACTAAGTAAGAATTGTTGGTTTATGTGGAAACCACAGGTTTTGAATTCAATATTTGTTTATTTTATTTTGTGATCCCTTGTTCATTTGGAACAAGCAGTTGATATTTGGGTCAGTAATTAAATTGTTTAAATGTTTGTAGCGCCATTAATTTTATTAATTAAATATGTTTAAATAGGAGTTGATTTTGTTGTTATTTTTGCAAGTGTATCCTCTAATTAATCCAAAATATGTGAGTCACAGAGTGGGGGAACTTACCGCTGCCCCGAAATCCCGAATTGAGCTACGCTGGTATACTGTGATTGGCATATTTCTTGCTAAATGGGCACACTATCAAGTGCTCGAATAAGTGCTGGTCCACTGTTAACCATACCAAAAGGCATTCGGACAAAGACCCATGACGTCTGGTCAAATAGGAATCCAGTGTACTGCATACTATCTTCTTCTAGCTGAACTTGATAAAATGAAGACGTCAAGTCAAGAACGCTGAAACAAGCTCTCCCTTTGAATTTTCGAAGCAGATCTCTAATCTTGGGTGGTCGGTCATTTTCTGGAAGAATCTTCAAGTTAATGGTCCTGGCATCGAGACAAAGACGTATCTGACCATTACTTTTCTTCACTACTGTGATGAGGTTTATATAAGACGACGCCTGTTTTTTAATAATCCCGTCTACCTCCATTTTTCTGATTAACCCTCGTACTTCTTGATAGTATTTCTCAGGAATGGGGTATATTCTCTTCTGGTAAGGGGTTTCATCTGTCAGCCTTATCTTGTATTTATAATCCTTAATCAATCCAGGTTTTTCATCGAAAATATCTTGGAATTCCTTTATCAGATCCTCAAATTCCCCCTGAATTTCTTCAAATCCTTCAGTTTTTCTACTGGGTATTTCTGCTAAATTTTCCACTTCATTAACTATAGTATTCAAAATTTCTTCCCTAAGGTCTATTTCCAGACTGTTTTTCACGTCCTGTTCTTCTATCTCTTCTGTGATTATGTACCCATCATTAAAGCTAATACTTCTGTTCTTCATGTCAATAATAGCTCCGACCTTCGATATAAAATCGATTCCAAGCACCATATCAAAATTGATCTTGCTCACTACAATGAAGATCTGTTCATAATTCCTTCCATTGATCTCAAAGTTCAATAACACTTGAATCTTGCACTTCACTGCCTTATCTTGGAATATCCCTCTCACTTTGACGGTAGAAACAGGTAGAACTGTCATGTTCTCTCCTCTTAGCAGACTTTGATAACATTCCTCTGAAATGATGGAGATAATTGCACCAGTATCCATCAGGGCTTTATACTGTTGTCCATCTATCCGAACAGAAATAATGGGTAAGGCACATGGTCTTTCCTCTTTAACGATACCCCTCTCTTCTAGCAAATCTTCATCAGTCACTTCATATATCTCATTAATCGTAATCAGGTGTGGTGTGGCAATGTATTTACAGGTTCTCACTGACGTTGAGAAATCGGCGTTTTTTTTTTGTGTTACCGACCTCAAAATTCTGTTGGCTCGTAGAAGGCCCAGGATCGATTACAACATCCTGCCATTTCTTTTGGTTGTCTGCTTCTTTTTCCCGTAATTCTTTCAGGTATTGCTGGCTTTCCTTCTCTCTTTCCTGATACTGATCGGGTGTCATAACCTGACCTTGAGGATTCTGATTTCTGTTTTGGCTCTGGTTATTCCTGTTATAATTTCGGTTATAACCATTATTGTTATAATATCTGCCTCTTCCATTGTAATTTCCTCGGTTATAGTTCCAGCCTCTTCTCTGTTGATACGGTCGGTAACCTTGCGATCTGTTATTTCGGAACTGATTATTCCTGTGAGGACCTACATTGTCAGTTTTCTCCTCATCTGGCTTGTCAGTTTGTTGGACTTGGTCCATATATACAGTATTTATTTCTTTATACTCCTGCCTTTGACCTTTCTGCACCACGTTAGGCATTGGACTTGTGTAGTCTAACCTCCTCAGTAATTCATCCATGCTGGTTAAATCCCTGATGTTGGACGAAATTATTAGCCTTCTCACCTCAACTGGCAGCATACGAGAAATCGCATCAATAAGTTGCTCCGTGGACAATGGGGGTTGTAAAAATCTCAAGCGGGATAATTGACTCGTAAAGAAATCAGCGTACCGCGTTGGAAGAGTACCGGAGTATTTTCTTGAATACACCTCCGCTCTTAACGAATTCTGCGCTTCTATGGACCAAAATCGTTTGATTAATGCCTCTGCAAACTCGTCAAAGTTACTGAATGTGTATCTAAATGCGCAAAACCATTCGAGGGGTCCTCCAATCAAATATCTCTCCACTATCTTCATCTCTCTCTCTCTGGGAATGTGAGCTTCGATGAAATAATCTTTGAGGTTCCTTACATATTCGATAGGTGTCAAACTATCCGTGTTACTGAATTTTTGCGGTTTATCTTCAAAATTCCTGATGACCGTTACGTTCCTCGGATATGAATCCGGGTAGTTTTTCCCACTATCACGATAGTTCCACTCAGGTTCCATATTCCTCTCGTCATCTTCCTCCCTGAATCTGGATATACGTTCTTCAGGAGTCACGTCTCTCTCTTCTGGATCTAGGTTATATCTTCTGGCATAATTCCTACTGGTTTCGCAAGCCAAGCCTACTGTATCCTTGTCAGTGATTTCCGTTAATACTTTCTTGATTAACTCTTCTTTGTAGGTCTCCATTAAATTAGCCTCTCCTAACTTCAAATTCTGTAGTTTACTCGTCGTTTCATTTACATCAGAGACAACTTTATGAATCTGTTCCTCTAATGCAGATTTTAATGTTTGCACATCCTGATCTAATTTTGTCCTATCTTCAACTTGTCTTTCGGATAGCGAATCCATCCTGACGCTTAAATCTTTCCTAATCTGTACTACTTCATTGTTAATATCAATTTGAGTACTGGCAAGTTTCCTTTCAATACGATCCTGAATTTGGGTTACATGTTCCCCACTTGACCTAATCCACTCTTCTTTCCAAATTTCTACATTTGCCGTTAACATTTCTGCTATGTCTAATTCAATATCCTCTTTCAATACTTTATTATGGTCTAATACTTGGGTTCTCATGACCTCTACATCAAACTTTAAACCTTCTAAAGACGCTGTCGTTCTAACTGACTCATCAACTAGCCTAGTCGTTAATGCACTTATATTACGTGTACAAAGAGTTTTCGAATTTTCTATCTCTTCCCTGACTTTATTTACATCAGTTTGGACTTTAGCAACATCTACGAAAACTGTGTTGACCTCTACTTGAATTTTATTTATGTCGCTTTGCATCTCGTTTACATCCGAATGAATGTTATTAATATCAACCTGAACATTGGACACATCAGTTCTAACATTTTGGATTCCTCTTTGGACTTCCTCAACCTTGTCTTGGACAGTCGCAACATCATTTTTGACAACAACTACCTCAGCCCTAGCACAAGAAATATCACTACGGACATTAGCAACATCTAAATTCAACATTGTAAGATCTTTATGCACATTAGCAACATCTATTTTAACATCGGCAACATTTTTATGCATATTAGACACATCTATTTTAACATTGGACATGTCTGAGCGCATGTCAGTTACAGTATTTTCAATTCCTTGGGTATTAATCTGTAAACGCGACATATTATCCTCTAAGTTAGCAGAACTGGTCTGAAGAGTTTTCATATTCTCCTCCATTCGACTAGTATTCCTAGCTTCCATCTCCTTCATACTCTCACTCATCTGCTTCATATTAGCATTCATGTTAGCAGACATCTCCGCAAACATCATCTTCAAACTTTCATCTGCCATTACAATATTATTCAAAAATTAGACTGCTGTAGGGACATACATCAAAAGAGCAAAATAACAACATTTGAGCAACACTTTTCACCATATATAGTTTTGATCAATTTTCTGTCTTAAATCTAACTTATAACTACCTTATAATTAACTTTCGAAGACACTTCATGTTGAAACAAACTCAAGCACATGTTCAAATTTCCCTGGCTCATTTTAAAATATCCTAACACAAATAATTTTACATTTACAATCCAAATAATTTAATTTAATCTTTAATATGACTGAAATGTCATAAGCCGGTCAAATAAAATAAGATTCCAGATCATAGGCGATTTTCCTAAGTTTCCAGCCTATTTAACCTTTCACAAGTTGTATACGATCTGATCTTTTCTGAGTGTAATTTTCCTACTACAATGCAACATTTAATTCCTATATAATCACACTCCTAAATTCTACAATTGGCCAAGACATCTAACAAAGAATCAACCTCTTTATTTGAGTCTAATCGAACCACACGTTTTAGGTTTGCCAATTCTACTGGCGTTCAACCTGGTAATCCAGTTATGTTGAATCGAGCCCCAACGTTTTAGGTGCGCCAATCCTTCTATTGACTCATCCCCACGTTGGGCGCCAATCCTTCTGTCCCCGTTTACCCGAATAGTAGGCTGTCAGATATCCGCCCCCTCAATCGGATTGCCAACAATCAATCGCACCAGCTCAGCTACATCAATGAAAATGGCACTGACAGATACTACCGAGGTTTGAACACAGAAGTTACCAAGAAAAATTATTGTGGAACACACCAAAATAGACGGGGTTACATACTTACTTTTACTTACCTCTTATAAATATCTCGGGGATTGGGTTGACAACAGGATCCTTAAAGTATGCTCTCACAATAACCTTCACCATGACATTTAAAAATGAACCAGACCGATGACGAGAACTTTGAACTGTACAAGAGCTTTATTTTCAAATAAAGAGTATGATTTTCACAACTCAACAAAATAAACGTGGCTATCAGTAGCCTGTGTCAATCTGACTACGTCCTCCTAAAGGACTTGCAAATTTATCAAACAATAGGTAAGCTCTCATGAGCTCAAAATAACGTAACATTTTATAACACATTTGGATTGGATGAGGAAGACAGGGTACGACATATATAGAGCATTTGGTTTCTTTCAATAAACATAACACCTTTATTAATAGGCACAAGGCCGGAGTATCGACCTCGCCTGCTTGTAACCAGATGTCTGGCCGGCTGGTCTACTCTTTAACCTGGCTCACACCTGTCAAATGGGGCGCACTCCTCTCCACACTTGCGTAAGAATTCAGCTCCTTTTAAAGCTTTAAACGTCTACAAGACAACTCATACATATTGACGCAAATCTTTCAAATGCTTAACTTCCATCCCACTGGATTATTTTAACATTCCTTAAACTTGTTAAGTTATCATCCAAATGTTTAAAAAGCATAGTTTAGAGTATAAAACACACTCTTAAATGTTTATAACAAAATCACATAAATTATTTATAACAATTGGAAATTGTTTATAATATTGTCGAAAATTATTTAAAAAAATTTAAACACGCCTTTAACATTACTTTCGTTCCACATTATTGTCAAAGATATTTACATTTATTATTTACACTATCAACATTTAAATTATTTAAATTAATAATTTAAGAAATACATTGAACCACATGTTTTATCCGGTCGGTAAATTCCTAATCGTGTTTAATATAATCGACCAATGAAGGTTAGTTATACATGTAAATGTCACAATCTGGTTTAATAAAGGTTGTAATAATTTTAATTATTTGTGACGGCAATCTTCATTCAAAATCTTATCTCAAATTCTTTCAAACTCTTGTTAATTATAACAGTAAATTCACTTGATAAATTTTCAACGAACTATGACAATACACTCTAGCGGAAAATACTTCGCTTACAAAATAATGCACAAATTGCATTCAAATAGCCCAAAATTCATCATATATTAATCTATATGGCATTAAAACTTCCACCGAACTTACAAAACTTCCACAAATAATTCTTTATCATTATTAACTACTGTGGGAACCTCCTTCATTTATTTAAGGGCATTATACGTCAGCGACTTTCAACATGTCCGCTGCACTATCGATTATACATTCATAGTTCCACTTAAAAATTCTTATATCAATAATTGTTTCAAAACTGTTGTCATTTAAACTTCGTGGATTTCATTCATGAATCGAAATGAAATAAAAATATGCCAATCACAAACAAATTTAATAGTGAATACGCTTATATACGCCTGTCTGGTCTATCAAAATTTAAGATTAACATCTTCAAAGAATTGTAGTATAAAAATACTATCATCAAACAAAGTGCGACTAACTGCATAATAGTCGAATAGAATCCAATTAGACTGGGGAATGCAAACATCATTATATAAATCTCTATATGAGAAAAAGAAACTTAACACAAGTTTCACGAATTTAATGCATTCAATAATTCATAATTAATGTTCATCTTTCACAAAATTGCCTAAGATGCAATGGTCGTTCATGACTGACTATAAATGTCTGTGTTGCAATCAATTCAAATAACTACTAGTATTTCCAAGATCGTCGACAACGTACTGGATTTTAACGCTCTAAAATCATTTAAATGTTCTTCCTTCTTGATGATGACAGAAAATTGTTCAAAGTAATTAAACTGGGGTAGAATTACTTTAATAAAGTGACACGCTGTCTGAATTTAAATCTGCCATAAAAATCATTAACTTACAGTCAAATCGTGACTACAAAAATAAGCAAATTACTGAAAAATCTAAATATCAGTCTCAACTGATTCAAAATCATTTAACTATGCCCATGACATAACAATGTCTTAATAAAACGTCGAAAAATGCATAACTCATCAAGGTGTACTGAGAATAGGAATCTCAAACAAGAATATCGGGCAAAATATACATGAGGACAAAAATATGGGAAAAATGGTTGCTCAAACATTGCTAAGAAACTCAAATACAATAAACGTTCACGACTACCTTATCTGCCGATTGACGTTCCAGAGGAAAATTCCCCAAAGAAGACTGTTGATGGATCCATTTCACCAAGTTAAAGCTGAGCTCCATCCTCGAAACCAGAAACAGCACCATCGAAGAATCGAACTGTTTCACGAAGACGAACGACATCCTTCCGGAAATAATCTTCTTTGTGAGTCGGGACAACCCTGACCTCTCTTGAAAAATCCCTGAAGTTCCAGTTGAAAGTCGCCATGAAGTTTTTGTATAAATTTCCGAAGAAATATTCATATTCAGAAAGTATGAAATCATTTCTATGGCTGTTTGATAGTATTCAGCCTTTACTCACGAAACATGGGTGTAGATGGTTAGTTCACCACATGTTCGCTTGTATGGAATAGCAATTAGCGAAGTTCCATGTCGCTATCTTACTCCGTTGAAATATGTCCCAATTGCATTAAGTCCTTTAGCCTTCCATTTGCTCTTCGGTTGAAGTATTAGAAGAACAAACTGCCTTATTAAATTGCTCCATTATACTGTAGCGTTGTGTCACAAAAGCAATCTGAAGTCTCCCTATTTCACTAGCCCTGTCAGCCGTAGCGTTGAGTCTGGCTATACAAAGTGTTTCTTCTGTGGCGAGAAAATCACTTTTGTCAGTCGTCTAATATTGTCAATAACTTCCAAAATACTTCTTCGAAAATGTTCAGCTTTTCTACAGTCCTTACTGTAGTAATGCACAAGAGAATTAGCTTATAAGCGACCGCTAACTGTTCACAGCTAATCTTGTAGAAGCGTTATAAGTGTCGTTTCAACTTCACCTAGATTTACTTCACAGTAAACCTGCACTGCTTGTATGTTCGACTAGTGGCTTCGCCACGCGTTACAAAGACGACTTTTTCACTACTGATTCACTCGACGTTTCACTGAAATGCTTATTTGAAATCTCACAATTGAGAATGAGCGAATGAGGCTCCTCTCTTCTGCGCAAGGCCTTTTATGAACTTCTTGAGGGGCGTATCTATCCCTTCCATCGCGTGTTACTGCGTCATCGCTAGAAGTTCCAACTTCGTCAATACATGACGGATTTTCATAATTCAAAAACTGAAAATAAATTTCACCAAAATTCCAGAACAATGCCTCTACTGCAAATGGATTTCCACAATTCTGCATTCCAAAAAGTAATAAAAATACCATAGTTTCAGCAATCTCCGTCTTCCCTAAGACTATCGTTCATTGGTTTGAGTCTCCCCTCCAATAGCATAATTTCTTCCTCGGCAGAATTCCACGTTTCTCGCGACTGCGTCGTACATCTCGGATCCTTCTCGAATAAATTGCTGACGTCACTGAGAATCTCAGCTCAAGTAGCCTGCTGGCATAACGTCTGCGTCATCCGTGCTCACGTCATGACTACCCACGTCATAACTATGACAGCCATAACTTTCGCTATAATTTCCAAAATAGCCACCGTGGTCTCTATATAATTCAATTACGGGGGCAGTACGCATAACTCTTAGGACCTGTGCTTATCCATTCAACCCCGTAATCATCTTTTCCGAATTCGTCAGTCCATTCGCCGAGCATACAACCGGTCTCTACGGTGTTTGTTCCATCATTTATGTAAACAACACTATCTGTGTCATAATAAACTACTGCCTTTCCTAATCTATCAAGCATATCGTTTAATCTTATTCTAGCATTGGAAGTGGTGAAAGCTGCCACAAATATGTTCGTATTTGTGCTATTTTCTACATAGAAATCATTGTAGTGGTATGTTACCTCAATTACTTCCTCATTGATGTACATTACATTAGTAATTTCTATCTTATCGTCTAATAACAATTCGTACCACCTCTTAGGATCATCAATGAACTCTGTTTGTGACATGTTTTGCTGCTGACCAAACTTTCCCCAAAGAGAATTTAAGCATATTTTAGCAACAGCTCGTTTACCAGCATTGGGTTTAATTTTGTCAATATCAAGCTTTATACCTTGTTTTTTTCTTATTAATCGGGCATATTCTTCTTTAGATTTGTAATCACCATCCCAAGGACTAGTTTCTAGCTTAATTTTCATAAAGGTTTTAATATAGTCCTTGAAAAGCTCATTACTTTTCTCTTCAAAATGCCATACTTCGTAAACTTCCTGTATTTTGTAGCCTTTCTCAAGAGCCTTATTAAGTTCGATTGTAGTCCAAGTTCCAAGAAGCACCCTCTCTTCATCACTATGATTACAATAGCCAGCCTTCTCTTCTACACATTTCCCGCACAGAGAGAACATCAGCTTATCTAGCTTTATCGGAAGCACTGGATGATACAAACCTCTTGGAGGAAGCACCTTACATTTAACTAGGCCAAACCAGTCTTTATTGTATTTTTCTGGCTTAAATATTTTTTTAGGGTGACCTATAGGGTACCAGTCATAAAACATAACTGTTGGATATAAACTGCATATATCTATATATCTCAGCTTCTTACCAGAAACCTTTAACTTTGAGGCGTTTGTTCTACCACCGAAGAATGCGTCCCTGGGGTTTAGTGGCTCTACTACCTCTACAACATCTATGGTTTTATCTAGACTCCTTTTGTAGTCTTTAGAATTTTTCCATTTGCAGCTCCACATCTCCACAACCTTGTACCCGGAAATTTTAAGAGCTTGTGTTCGCTCTATAGTTTTTGTAAGCAAGTCATCCATAGTTTCATTGTTGACATTGTTGATAGTATCACCTGAGTAGCATTCGGGACAACCATGCCAGAAACAACCATGATACTGGTACACAGTTTTAGTCTTATAGTCGTACCCATCAACTTTGGCTCTACAAATTGTGACCTCGCCACCGTTTAATGCGTGTAGAACATTAGGGAACGAACTTAACCATGCTATAGTCCTTACTGAACATCTCTTTTTTCTGCTCCTTAACTACTGCAATCGTGTCTTCTTCAAGGAATTTTGACCTGTAAATAGCCATACAAACACTGGCAATAGTTATGTATTGGAAGGGGTCTATATTTGCTATTTCTAAAAATGACTGCCTAAAGGCAAGACAACCACGTCGCAAAATATCAACATCAGAGTGGCAATACTCGGCTAATTCCTTCTTAAAGTCAAACACGTAATTTTCCTTTACTTTCTCAGCGTGCCATTCTAAGAATACTTTTCTAGCATCAGGTTTCATTGTATCAACGCCATAGTATTTAGTAGCTGGAATGGACCCTACGTAATTTTGATTTTCTTTCTTGTTGAAAAAGTGTGGAAAATACCCCTTTTTTAGTTCTTTTAGTCCAAATGTTTTGGGAAAGGATGCAAGGCCTCCTTGGATAAAGTTTATGCTGTCAATTATTCTAAGCCTTAGGGTGGGTATTTTGAGCTCCATAATCTTAGACCCTTGGTAAATGGTTTTAATTTTAATGCCATTATTGACGCAATATTGTAAAATAAAATACGCATCATAACCTTTTGCATTGTGTGCTATACACGTAAAACCTTTGTGGTTTTTTGATATTAGCCACTGACAAAATTCGTCATTTTTAGGAAAGCCCACCTAACACCATTAAAGTCATAAACGGATACAAAGTTTGGCGTGTGTACGCCGGTGTCTTGTTCAGCTTCGTAATCGAAAAAGTAGAATTTTTCTGTGTAAGTGCATTTTTTATGTTGCTTTTCTGCCCTTCCATTACAAATACAATTTTTCATACAGTATCCCCCACGGTTTTTCCTTTCTTGCATATAACATTGGTGCTGAGCTGACTTTACGTATTGTTGGCAATTCCAACACTTCGAGTACCAACACCTGTGGTTGTATATTTTTCCACATTTACCATTGCATGTTAGACACTTGAGTTTTATTGAACAGGCAACTTCCTTTGCACATTTCTCACATTCAGTAAGTACAGTTTCGTGTAGGTTGTTGTAGTAAAACGTGTTTTCATTTTCTTTTTTGCACTCGCTTTTACATTCTGTGCACTTCAATTCGACCGCGTATTTTACAAATGTTTCACATTTCCTACACTGGGCAAAGGAGCCACCTAAATGTTCGATATTTATCCTAGGGCATATTTTGTTGCAGATATTGCACTTGTAAGCTGCCTCACACACTCTCTCATGGTTATCAACGCAATCTTTACCAAAACAATATCTATTGCACTTTTTACAGTATACTCGGGGTCGCATACCTTCTGGGAAATCATGTTTTGGGCACAAACACAAATTACACACATTACTTTTATCTTTTTTACACGAGTGTTTGTCCTGATGATCGTAAGGTATATCACATTTTTTGCAGTAATATGAACTTCCATAAAAACCTCGTATATTATTAATGGAATCATAATGGTCGTTATGCAAGTACAAATAAATTGTTATCGCGTCATTTACACCTGAGGCCTGGATTACCTTGTTAAAATGGGCAGCCGAAACAACTTTAATCCGAACATTCAAGATACATGCAACACTTCTAATATCGTCTAAACTAAACCCATATTCACAGTTCATTCCGAATCTTGTGCATAACTCTTTTGCTAATTCTTCCTGCAGGGCACGTCCTTTCCTAATATAGGTGATTTCATTATCAGTTAATGTCCTGTCTAGTATCTTTCTAGTTTCATACGTGAGGGCTGTGATTATTGCTCTTGCCCCGCACAGGTTATCGGTGTTGGTTATTTTGTTTATGCTTCTTTTAGCCATAACATCTTTAGCAATATTGACTATTTTCTTACCCTTTGCTCCTTTGCCTCTGGGTATTTTGTAGACCTCGAAGTAAAAGGTGGTATTATTTATATCTACATTTTCATTAGATGTTATTATTCTTTCAATTTGGTCAAGTAGATGTGAAGCATTGACTTTTATTTTCTTTTTTGACGAAATCATATGGTTAAAATCATTATTTTCTGCAACTACTTTCATCTGATCACCTGGCTTAAAATCAGTTAGTTTTCTTACTTCTTTTATGGCTGCATGCACACCTTTTCTGACCGCTTTCATTTGTTCTATTGGTTTTCCTTGCAAATCTTTTATGTGTATAGTATAAGCTGTCTGCCATACGTTAAACTTTTTGTGCAGCACAGTACGAACACCTTGATGAATTTCGAAAGGTGACTTTTTAGCTACTGTTTCATTAAATATTTTTTTCTTAAAAGGAAAAATTTGGCCCAATTTTTGCTTCACAACTTTTAAGTCCTTAGATTGAACAGGTTTTGGTTCCTTCTTAATTTCAAAGAGGTCTTGATCAAATCCAAAATGCCTGATTTTGTCCAAACGTTCCTTTTCTTTCGCTATCAAATTTAGCAACCCTTTCTTTGAATGAATTACTGAGTACCCCTTAATTTTGTTTTCTCTGGCGACTTGTTTTAGTTCACGAACGCTCTTCTTAGGCAGCTCTGATTCTTGATACGTAAACAAAGCACTATCTCCGGCATTACTCCAAGCACTGCTTACAGCTTCAAGAAGAGCAGCCTTCTTCATCTTGTATTGTCCTTTTAGTTTGAGTTCCTTTGCTAGAACCCTTAGTTCCTTTACAGTTGCACCTGTTTGGCGCTTAATATTTTGTTTTAAATCCATTTATTATATAACTTTTTTTAATTAAAAATTTCATTTTTTTAAATAAAAATAATTATAAGACATTACTCGAGAGAAATGATAGTAAAATATTTATATAAATAAATGAACAGAATAATTACATTTTGCATTATAATTGTTACCCTAACAAAGGTTCAATTAGAAACATTATCTCATGAAAATCAGAATCAATTTGCTATCAACTATCTGCGTAATTTTGGATACTTGACTATAGACGAACAAGAAATTTCAGAAGTAAATGTAACAACTTTCCAATCTGCTTTAAAATTGTTCGAAGAGTACTACAATCTCGATATCACTGGTGATTTAGATGAATGTACTTTACAATTAATGAATACATCGCGATGTGGTATCACCGATGACGATATAAATTTTACTACTCGGCGGTATAAATGGAATAATAATAATATAAAATGGCATTATGCTTTAGCTAATCAAGCAATGCAAAGTGTAGCTAGAGCCGCTTTCGATGTTTGGAAAAAAACATACAGATCTCTCATTTGAGAACGATTTGAGGAATCCAGATATAATTATATCAAATAAACGTGGTAGCCTTCATAGAAATCACAAAATAAGTGGGCAATGTTTCAGTGGATTTGATGGAAAAGGTGGAGTTTTGGCTCATGCAAATTACCCAAATAGCATTAATTCACCTATTGAAATTCATATCGATCAAGATGAATCTTGGTATTTAAATACCGATGCTAATACTCCTCAATATCAAACAAATTTACTTTCTGTTATGATACATGAAATAGACCATGCCTTAGGTATTTCCCATTCAAACAATCCAGATGCTATTATGTATGCATACGCTAACAATCAAATAGAGCTACATCAAGATGACATTTTAGCTATTCAAAGTTTATATGGTAAAGCCACAGAGCCTAACGTACCAGATAAAACACCAACTCCAGATACACCAAAGCCAGAGCCCAATTTATGTGATTTGAATGTCAACACTATTTTAATTGTTAATCAGTTAATGTATGTCTTTTATGAAAAATGGTTTTGGCTTTTAGATCTTGATAACTCAACAGCCTTAAAAAACAAACGGCCCCAGTTTATTACAGATTGGTTAACCTTCTTACCCCAAGATTTTAAAACTATTACAGCCGTTTATCAAAGACCCTCTGGTGAGATCATTATGATTATTGCCAACAAAATCTACATGATGGATTATCCGAGCTTAATATTGGTAAATGGTTATCCAAAAGCCATGTCCATGTGGAACATTAGACCAGATACAATAATTCATGCGTTGTTAAACACTTACTCAGGCCACACTTATATTTTTTACAATGACGCTTTCTTTTCGGAAATAGACGAATGCAGCTTTAAACCCAAGCAACATGGCATATTATCAAGGCGTTTTCCTGGTTTACCGCCTGCAATGGATTCAGCCTTTAGATATATTAACGGAATGCTGTATTTTTTTTAAGGTAGACAAGTATATCAATACAATGAATTCACGAATTCTTTGGTTAAAGCTCAAAAATTTGATCTTTCAATGATTGGCATAGACTGTCCAAAAAGGTCATCTTCGTTTATGGAAGTAATAAAGAGTTTGAAAACTACTGTATCTCAACTAGAGGAAATAAAATAATTATATTAAATATTTAAAAAATTAAAACTTTTTTATTTTTTTAATTTTTTATAGGTAATAAATGGAAGTAAATCAATTTCTCAAGACGCTCAACAGCATCAACGAACAGAAGACGTTTAAAAAGCTCAGTGAGTTAGAAATAGGGAACGAATACCTTATAACAAATGTAGAAGGTATAAATACAAAATATGAAAATAAAACTTTTCTAGAACTTGATAGTGAATTTAAGGTTATATTGCCTGACAAATACAACAAGGTGCTAAGTTGTGGAAAGGAAAAAAAGAAAATGATAGGCCTGAAAATGATATATAAAGGCACAAAAGAAGTCTATGGTGGTTGAAAAGCACACAATCTTGAATTCTCCTTCATAACCTAAACATTGCAAAAGCAGTGCACTTAAGTGGGTGCGCTGCTTTGTTACCATTGTTTGCCAAAAATAATCATTCATTAAAGGATCTTTCTTAAATTTTCGTAACAGGAAACACGCGTAGTCTAATTACTACGCGTGTTTTTGAATGGTTTGGATATGAAGGAGATGCTAAAACACAACGTCAAATTTTTAGTAGAAAATTTATGGTTTTAATGGTTAATAACCATTAAAATCAAATACCAAAATTAACGTAAAATTAAGGATTCCTTCGTAGCTTTATGAAAATTGTAACAGCTATCTATGTCATCACCATTAAGTTCAAAAAGATAATCTATACTATCCTCAGACAACTGATTTATAAATACTTCTACATCTTCAGTAGGATGTAGTAAAAACAGGAAGAAAGAAAGGGTTATTCGCTTTACTCGGGCGTCCATTTATTATATACAAAAAATTATAATATAACATTTTCTCTATTAACCCAGCTATTGTGAGAATTATCAAAACCCAACCATTTGACATATACCCGATTTCCTTTCTTTCTTAAAACATTTTCAACAAGATATGCCTCTGGATACTTTGTTTTCTGTAATTCTTGCTCATAAAAGCTCCCCTTTATTTCTTCCGCATTTACATCTTTCAATTTGTACGTAATAGGGTCGGAATAAACGATATCTTTTATTTCAAATATTTCAGTCGACCAATTTCCTGTGTATCCTTTTTCGAATATACCTTTTAGTTTACTAATTCTGACTTGATCGCCAACTTTAAATTTCGCTTTTTCTTCCGCTCCTACGCTTACAGTGTAAACAGTTTTCAACAAATGTTCTTCATTAACTTTGTTTACGTTTCTTGGCTTCATATTTATAGTTGTGTGCGTCGTATTATTGTAGCCATTAATTAACTTTGGTAAAATGCCAACCCAGCAGTAGTTTCCTTGAATATCAAACTGCTTCCACATTTTCTCTTTTAAGGTCCTATTGAATCGTTCTACAACTGAAGCTTTTACTTCAGTAAAAGTCGAATAATGATTGATATTAAAGGTTTTCATCAATTTTGAAAATTCTTTATTGTAAAATTCTTTACCGTTGTCTGTTTGTAGATTTTTGGGTTTTCTGTTTTTTAAAATACCATCAAACGCTTCAGCAACACTTTTACCCGTTTTATCTTTGACTGGTACACCCCAGGCATACTTTGAAAATACATCAATGACTGTTAACAAATACTTGTAGCCTTTATTAAGCTTCGATATCCCCTTTATTTTTCCAGAGTCCATTTCTACCAAATCCGCTTGCCAAATGTCATCAATGCCGTGAGTTGTAACCCTCCTTCTCGGAAAATTCTTCCTCATGGGTTTATGAATTTCGTTTATAATTTCCTCCCGAATGCTAACGGGTGGCTCTCTAATTTGGGTAGAACCCCCTATTTCTACACTCTCATTAACTTTTTTTTTAAACCTGCTTTTCTTACTCCCACACTCGGAACGTAAACCTTCGATTCTAGTTCGACCATTTTTTGTCGAAAGGGTGTGAGGATGCAGTGTTTGAGTAAACGTTTTGCACTTTAAACACCAAATGTGATTATTCATTTATTAACTAATTAATTAATTAAAATTAATTATAAAATAAGCATTGGTTTTACTCAGACACCCAACATTGAAGAACGCAAACTAACTTACAAGAAACAAGGGTCTACCCATTGTTGAGGAAATTAACTTTTTTATATTTATATTTTATGTATAATAAATGGAATCAATTACCGATATTCTGAACAGCAAACTTGTCTATAATAGCAAACAAGTGGTTATTGCTATTGATGAAAACAACGATTCATGGTTTAAAGCTAAAGCTATTGCTTTAATATTGGAGTATAGAGATACAGATAAAGCAATTCGAAAACACGTCACAATTGAAGACAAAGGTACATTCGATACCTTAAATAACCCCGCCGTTTTGGCGGGGTTAAAAAATACACATCCTCAAACCATATTTATTAATGAATCTGGGTTGTATTCGCTTATTTTATCATCTAAAAAAGAGGCAGCTAAAAAATTTAAGAAATGGGTAACGAAAGAAGTCCTTCCATCAATTCGAAAGTACGGAGAATACAAAATTAAAGAAGAATATAAGAACCAACTAGTTGGGTTAATGCAGAAACTTCAAATAAAGGAAGCAGAAAACGAATCTCTTACCCCATTAGCCACACCTCTTGCACTTAAAACTAGTAAGAATAATTGTCTGCTTATTATAGATAAGCATGAACCAAACGAAAAGTACAGGTACTATGCAATAAGGGCGCAGAGACAACAGGTGAATCAAGCAATCAAAAAAATATGCAGGCGGCACCCCGATTGTGAGATAGTTTATGAAAAATATAATGATCCTAATAGCGTAAGGTTGTATGTGCTTATGAAAGAACAAATAAAAATTAGCTATTCGGGAAACCATTTCAATATTCCATTTACTCCTGATCTTCTTAAAGGAACAATAGAGATGTTGTATAAAAACCTGTTACATTAGACTGTTTTTAATGGATATTTTCTCCATTAAAAACTAAAACATTTTAACATTAGTGTTATTCGACCGATTCATCAGGATGAGGTTCATATGCATCAAGTATTACTTCACCAAACATCGTCACACTAACATTTATTGGAAGTTTTAAAATTACGCTGTCCATTTTATTTTTAAAGCATAATGTATCACCAGATTTAACGTTGAAGGGCTTACTAGTATCTACCATAATTTTTTCTTCTTTGGAACGTGCAATATAAACGTCTAATACTGTTTTAATAGCGTCATCTGTGTATTAAGTAAATACTTTATCTGGGTCTATGATACGAACAAATATTTTCCTAATCGTTGCGTTGTATGTAAAAATATGCTTAATTTTATCTTTCTCTGCAAAAAGGTCCTTTTGTAATATTATTCTATCAAACACCTTTCTTTCTAAGTTGTCAACCTTTTCTGTTAATGTTGCTACTGGTTCAAGACTAGTAGTGGCATATTCCGAAAATAATTTTTCTATTTCTTCTTTCGTGAAGTAGTTATCTTTAGGAAAATCCCCTTCAGTAGTAAATGGTTTGAGCTTTTCTAAGAGATATTGCTTATTAACGACATCTTTATTGTTGATTGGATCTTCAATATTCGCTATCCTTTTACCTTGAAAATCAATCCATGTTTTTAAACAAAAAAAAGCTCACTAAGGCGTTTATTTAGAGCCGTAACTAGCCTTGAAAATCGTTTTTCTACATCATCTTTTGTGATAGCCTTAATATTTAATGAACTACTCTCTCCGTTTATAATTTTATTTCCAAATATGTCCATTTATTAAATCTATAATTTCGTTAAAATGAGCGGGATTAGGGGAACCCAAATTCGAAAACAACTTTAAAACAAGGACACATAAATGACCACATATATATTCATCAAACATTTGAATTCTTTCGGCGTTATAAAATAGGTTGCTAGCTCCCAAATAATTTACTAGTTTTTCAGGAACATCTCCACCAAATGAGTCAAAGACGAATTTTTGAATACCCTTTTTAAAGTAACAAATCCAATGAGTACCTGCATGATCCGACGTATCCAAGTTTACAATTCCTGATTCACAATCAATAGGTTTTGTAGGCAGTTCATCAATCATAAAAACATTTCGAAAATGCTTTATGTTCATTTCGTGTATTATTTTAAGTATATCGAAATTACTTAAAGGGTGCTTATAGTTGGAAAGTATATCACTCAATATCGATGAAATTTCTCTTCTTTTTTTTTTAATTTTAGTTATTCCCAAACAACCTTGTCCAGTCTTTTTTTCGATCACCAGATTATGTCTAATTTGTTCAGCCAATTCCGCATCTTCTTTTTGCTTTTTATGAACAGCGCTTGTAATGGCTGCAGCGCCACCTGCCAGCGAACCAATGGCACCCAATGCAGCTAATGAAAAAATCCACAGCCTGCTTCCAGTCTCCGACCGGGTCAGGAATGGAATGAATGAAGCCCCGATCTAGCGGCGAGGATATGAACTGTGCCGGCTGCCGAGGCCTGACGCACTCCTCTGGGGCAATGAGTAAATGAATGACAAATGAAATGAAATGATAGTGGAGAGTGTTGCTGGAATGAAATTGTGACAGGGAAAACCGGAGTACCCGGAGAAAAACCTGTCTGCCTCCGTTTTGTCCAGCACAGATCTCACTTGGAGTGACCTGGATTTGAACCACGGACCCAGCGGTGAGAGGCCGGCGTGCTGCCGCCTAAGCCACGGAGGCTTATATTAATGGCAAAAATCCTCCTTGGTGTTCATTAAGTCCAGAACCTTCTTTCTTCTTACTGAGATATTCGAATATTTTCTTTACAATTGGAATGGACAATCTTATAAGTAAGCTACCACCTTTTTGAATTTTTCTTGCTTTCTGCTTCTTTTGTGTATCTGTCAAGTACTCATCTAGATAGTCATGCTTTTTCAGATCTTTGTTGGAGAGTTTTATTTTAATAGCTTTGGGTTTTAGTTTCCCTTTTTGGGAAACGTTGTAATCAATACTAAATCCTTTCATTTATTTAATGAAAAAAATCATTAACAAAAATTTTACAAATTTATACTCAGACGCCCCAACCATTTTCATCTAACCCCATTCCCATTTTTTCTTTTTCCATACATTATTCCAGTAACGGCTGTAGCTGCTAGTCTCTCACTCAAGTTAGCATCTTTACTGAATATTCTCTCTTTTGCAGCCTTTTGTAATTCTTTATCTGCTTGATGTCTGTGCTCTAATGTTGTATGGTCGCGGTATGCTATATCATGTAATTTACATGCTTCGTCTAATGGGTTAGAACCCTGAACTCCTTCGGCTAGTTGCTTGTCTAATGGATTACCAGGACCACAAAATTTGTATCCCGGGAGTGTTAAGTCAATATTATTTTCACCTATTTTATTAATCATCCAATTAACTAATCCTTTTCCATGTTTTTCAGATTCCCAGAATGTATGGGGAATGTTATTTAAAAACCTAATTAGATATGGAATACCTTTAGGATTATTAACAATGAAGTCATTAAACTTACTCGTAAGCATCTTCGTTATTCCAACCTTTTCATTGTGATAGACGTTGTTTCCAGCATTTTCTTCGCCATGAATTACCATTAATCTGTCTATTAATTCCCTTACATCATCCATCTACACATATTCAATCGGTGCTTTTGAATATTTTTTTACAAAACCAAATCCTGATTTAGGAGGAGTGGTTAGAGATGCAGCTCTTTCTTTTCTACTAACTTTTTCTGAAAGCCATATATCCTTTATCAACGTATTATATTTTTTGCCAACACTGCTTTTAGGTTTAGTGCTATTTGGGTCATTGTTTTGATACATCGCATTTGTAATTTTTTAAATAGTCTTATATGTGCTGCGGTCTTCGTCTGTATACTCATCATCGTTAGGTATATCATTTAAGGTTAAAAATAGCATTAAACCCTTTGTAGCTTTAAAACTCTTACCCTTAATTATAATATCGTCATTACTGAATTCAACTTTTGAGTCACCTATATAATAACCCTGATAGTTCTTATCATACCTTATTCCAAATTTAGGGTCACTACTTCTAGGTAAATATTTTGAAATTATTACCCCTAAGTGGACCGTAGGATAATCAGTTATGCCTTTCCTCTTCACATTTTCTTCACTTTTATCATACTCTTCATCGGCCTCTTGAAATAAACTCCTCCCCTTTTCTTTTTGAAGTTGCGACTCTAAATTCTTTCTGACCTTTCTTGCCGATTTTAAAGCTTCTTTTTGCTCATCAGTGACATCATATTCATCCAAGAAATAGGAACCTTCGGAATCTGAAGGAAAGTCTTCTTTATAGTCAATTTTGTAAGGAATTAATTGCTTCTCCACTTCTCTATTTTCTTCTATAGCTTTAATAACATTTTCACCGATGTCATTTAACTTGATGCCTAAAACATTAACAGCATCGATAACAGGTTGATCTTCTTTTTTATACTTCTCGTATTCCGTTATAGGCTGCTTCTTCCATATTCGAAATTCGTCTTTTAATTCTTCAAATTTCTTCCTATTCCTTCTTGCTTGTTGAACTACCTTATGATCGTATTTCGCAAACATCTTTATTATAGGTGAAATTTTAAAAAATGAAGTTTGATGCTAACATTGACGTTTGACATTTGACGCTGACATTGACGCTGTACGTTGTACGCTGACATTGACGCTGTACGTTGTACGCTGACATTGACGCTGAACGTTAACGCTGTACGTTAACGCTGTACGTTAACGTTGTACGTTGACGCTGACGTTGTACGCTAACGATGTTGGTGTTAGAATACTCAACCCAAAACCTGCCAATACCCCTGGAGTAGTTACCCAACATTTAGAATCGTTTTAATTTTATTCCTATATTTACCATCGTTAGCTTTGCGATTCATATCAATAGTAATAAAACCAAACTCCTCATTCCAACATTTGCTGCAAATATTCTTAAAGTCTTCAAATTTCATATCGCCACCAACAAATTCTTGATAAATATGATTTAAATTGGTATTATCTTGCCTAAATATGTTTAAGAAGTTTAAGTTATCACGAACTAATTGTTTTGGTATTTTTGAATACGTTTGAGCTAAGTAAAAACAGTCAATCCCTTTATGTCTTCCTCGTGTAAAATATTCTCGAACAATGTCTTGGTTTTCCAGTATGAAATCGTCGAAAATTACAACTGACCTATCTTCACATTTATCCAGGGGCATTATGCTTTCATCGTCATGAATAAATTGTGCAATGGACTTTCCTAACTTCTCTTCGATTTTATTACATTTTTCCATAAACTGTTGATACTTAGATTGATCTAAACTTTTAGAGAAGATGTAAAGGTTGTTTATTTTTTCCCAGTTTAACTATCCAGCCAAAATATAATTGTCAATCATTAAGGTTGTTTTACCACAATTACTGGGGCCTATTATAGCACAACGAATGGAATTCGGTAATAATTTGCCATGTTTGTTCTTTACTTGCTTTTCTAAAAGTCTTACTTGTGGGTCCCAATCTACAACATTTCGTTTACTCATTTTCGTTTATTTTATTAATTAATGAATGAATTAATAAATGAAGAGAATTTTTGAACTAAGTGGTAAAACTTCGGTTTTAGAGAAAAGGTTAAATGTTCCATTGCGAAATGAATTTAGAAAAGTTGGATTAATAGGGTTTTACTCAACCTTCCTAACACCAAATATTACAACAAAAAACAATAAAGTACACTATGAAAAAGTATCAGGTACGATAACTGAAATGTTTATTCCACCAGGTCAATATAATGTAGAAAATTTACAAAAAGCTATTCAAAGTCAAGAACCTAAGATTAGTATTGAACAAAATAAAATTCTAAACAGATTGGAAATAATTAGTGATTATAAAATATATTTTGACCAAGAAGAAAGTATTGGTTCAGTTTTAGGTTTTAATAATCAAATTGTAGAACCAAAAACCAAAACACTTGCTCGGAACTTACCTAAAATAATTCCGTTCGAAAATATCCGCGTTCATTTCAATTTAGCGGATGGAATGTTTGTAAAAGACTCTGAGCATTTTCACCGTGAAACGAATATTATTGCATCATTTAAACCAGCCCTAGAATTTAGTGCTCCAATAATTTATGAGCCGAATTATCCTGTATTTTGCCCAGTTTTCGATAAAATTCAGAATTTAAAAATTACTGTGACCAATGAAAATGACGAAGTAATAGATTTCAACGGCGCAACAGTTACTGTAATTTTAGAGATGAGTTAATTATTTCCTCTTCATTTAATTTTCTATTATTTTTCTTATAATAAATGAACAAAGTAGAAAGTTACCAGTGGCAGTCTTTTCCTGTAAATGAAAAGACTAAAAACAATTTAAATTTGCCAAACAAGGACGTGGAAATACATATTAAAGTTGGTGATGGTTGGATTGATAATAATGCGCACCTGTATATTACTTTCGATGTAACTCATGCTGATGGAACTGATTACACTAACTATGAAGGAAAATCAAATGTGAAGCTAATTGACAAATACCCCACTCACTTTTGGAGCACTGTAACCGTGAAAAAACGAGGACACACTATCTATCGAATTGACCATCCATATATATCTTCAACGGTTCTGTTTAATTTAACAGCCTCTTATAGTGATAAAATGATATATTCAGGTAATTTTCTTAATAATGGTAAATTGCAGAAAAAATCAAATGAGTTAAGGTACCCTTTAAGTCTTCTTGGTGGCTTTTTTAAGGATTTTAAAGAGATTATGTGGGAAGGAGATTTAACTGTTACATTTACATGGAGTCAAAATGCAAACGATGCTTTGTATAGATGGTGGACTAAGAATACCGATGGGGGCAATGCACCTGGAACTCTCCCGGAGGAAGGAAAAGTTACCGTAAAGTCAATGGAGATAAAAATTCCTGTTGTTAAATACGAACCAAATTATGAGCTTGAACTGAGAGAAAAAATACTGCAAGAACCACGAATACCTATATCATTCTTTGACCTTCAAACTCAAGAAATTTCAGGCCTAAGTGGGAAAAGGAATTTTGAAATAGATATTACTAATTACTACAATTCAATGGAGTTTGATCTGCCATATTTTATTTATGTTGTGTTTCAAACTAATAGAAAAGGTAACCAAGATATGAATAGTTCCAAATTTGATCATGTTCAGCTTCAAAATATTTACATGAAAAACGGAAGAAACGAAATGTTTCCGGAAGAAATGTGGAATATCAATCCTCCTAATACTTATCTAAATGCCTATTATGCTCTTAGGGACTTTAAGCGTATAACTGAGCTGAAGTATGATGTTGTTATAACCCCCACAGAGTTCATTGCTTCTTGTCCTATTTATGTTATCAATATAAGTCGGCGTAGAAATGTAGTAACACCTCAGAAAACCAGTATGAAATTGGTAGCAACATTTAATGCCAATATACCTGAAAATACGCTTGCTTATGTAATTATGTACGGTAAAAAGAATTTAACCAATGACGCTAAGCATGGAATAGTTACTGAAAACTTTTAAATATGAAAGTAGTTGTTATTCATTTTAATAAATTAGTAAGAGTTTAGTTTTTAAGTTCAATTGAACTTAAAAACTAAGAATTAAGAAAATGATATTTTAGGTGAAAAGGCAATTAAGTCTGCAAAATTTTGTTATTTATAAATATAAAAAACAGTTAATAAATATGGAACCTGAATATGCCGTTATCGTCCGTTGCGTTGACGTAAATAATCTGCCTGAGTGTATTAAGAAAATAGTCTTCGATTACTACCTCAAGCTGCAAAATTTGCAACTAACGATCTTAGCACGCGCTAGTGATGAAAGTGCCTGTGTAGAAATTGGTGAGGCATTAATGGACTTAGAAGAGCAAGTAGAGAAACTAATAGTTTCGGCTGAGCACAGTGCGAAAGAAGAAGGAAGAAGTTAAAAATAAGTTATCAGTGAACTTGACCAGGAAACTCCGTTAGCCTTGATACACTCTTAGTCGATAAGATAACCTTGCTATCACTCTCTCAGTATCGTCCGCTCGCTCGCATGGAAGTGATGTGCTAAATTAAATATTACTTAGAACCCAGCTGTTAGTCTTGTTACACCGGAAGTACTAGTAGCAAAGCAAGAAACTACGTAGTATGTGTAGCGCAATCTATTAGCAAACAATAAAAGCTCTTCGTAGTGCACTTCTCATAAGAAATTGCACCACATAAGGCCGCATACACGCTTTTTAATCGCTTTCCTCGTAGCTCAGGAGGATAAGTGTTGGGAATGTTGAGGTTTGTTCGCTTAGAGACGGAGGCACCCCGTTCTCTATGGTTCGAATCCCAGTCACTCCTTTTGAAAAAATAACTGAGTTTTAACAACGTGAGAGTGCTCTCCAGGGTCTATTAGAGGCATTCTGAGAGATGCAAAGTGGAGAGGAGTGGCCACTCAAAAGAAAAAGTGGAAAGCAATAAGAAAGAAAAAAAACGGAGAAGGATGAAGTAGAAAAACCCCTAGGGTTTCGACGAAGATAAATTAGAAAACCAGCGCTGGCTTCGAAACACCCTAGGGGTTTCTCCGTTACAATCGGAGTTTTGCAAAAAAATCCTGAGGGTAATGTTTTATATTACTTAAAGATATGAAAACAGTTACTAAAATATGGAACTCATGCCTTGCAGCTTAACAAATATTTTAAAGGGGGGCGATGCGTCCACTAATCCACTAAGAATAAACATTCCTAATCATCTTAAGGGTCTAGTCTTCCATTACCAACGAGCCCTGCAGAACTTACAACTAACAATCTTAGAATGTGTAGATGCTGATGATTGTAGGGAAATCGGTAAAGCCTTCGATGAATTAGAAAATCAAGTCGACAAAATCATACATAAAATGATATAAAATTTAACAAGGATGTCTTATAAATTTAAGTTTCAACGGTATAGTTACCTTTAAAATTGGTATATTATTTTTAAGTTATTTTAATAGGCTTTGGCTTATTAAAATGCAACCCCTTGCAACTGTCACAGTATGTGGAACGGACAGAAACTGCTTAACTCACTCACTGTTTCATTTCTTCACTTTCTCATTTAAGCGCTCTTTGATTACTTCACTGTTAAATTTAGACACTTTTTCATTTAGTTACTTTTTAATTTAGTCACTTTGATTTAGCCACTTTTTCATTTCGTCACTGTTTTATAAAAGTCATTGTGAACGAGAGGGATACTCTAGGGTTTTTTGTCACCTTTTTCAAAAAAGTGGGGAGACATTTACGAAGGGGGTACCCTGGGGGATTTTAGGCGCATTTACCAAAAAGTGGGGGAGGGTGTTCGAGCCATAAGAAAAGCCATAAAAATAACGGTATATGTAATGGAGAGCGTACAACCATAAGAAAAATCAAATTTGCAAAAAAGTCGTCAGAATTTACAGCCATTATTTTAACCATTCTTATTGAAAATGTCATTAGAAATTTAGCCATTATTTTATCCATACATTTAAAAATGTCATTAGAAATTTAGCCATTATTTTCGAAAAAGTAATTAAAATTTAAAGCCATTATTTTATCCATAATTTTTTTTAAAAAGTCACTGGTAGTTTTGTCCATTATTTTATCCATTGTTGGTAAAAAAGTCGTCAGAATATACAGCCATTATTTTAACCATTCTCATTGAAAAAAGTCATTAGAAATTTAGCCATTATTTTATCCATACATTTTAAAAATGTCATTAGAAATTTAGCCATTATTTTATCCATAATTTTAGAAAAGTCATTGGAAATTTAAGCCATTATTTTAGCCATTATTTTTGAAAAAGTCATTGAAAATTTAAGCCATAACATTTAACCATCTTGTCCTATACCTACGCCCCTACTACTTGCAGTCCTTACTTGAATTAAAAAACAGATACACACACTAATACAGCCATCACAATTAACACCGGTTATCAGACAGATTCTACACACACCCAAAGTTCACGGGGCTACATGACCGCGTTGTCGCAGTCCCTAAACTGAGGAACCAACCAACCTTAAGGAAAGGTCAGGGAAGGGATTTTGGAATGAACTCGGCCGTGGACCTGTTGAATAACCGTCCCGTCATTTGTCTGGTGGTGAAATTGAGAAACCAAGAAAACCATTTTCAGGACGGCCGAGGTAGGATTCGAACCCACGCTCTCCCGATGCCAGCGAGGCACAAGCAAGCGCATTAACACTCTTGACTGGTTGTTAAATATAGTACCAAAGTTTGTTGTTGAAGGTGGGGGGCATGGTGGCGCAGCGGTAAAGCTGTCGGCCTCTCATCACAGCGGACCGAGTTCGATTCCCGGACAATGCATGTGAGATTTTCAAAGTGAAATGCCGTGTCCTGTGGTTTGGATTCCACGTAAAAAGGAGGTCCCTTGGCCCATGATCTCGAGATTAACGGTCACGTAAAACTACAATCTTCCTTCTTTCTTTTTATCTTCAAAGGATCAGATTATTTTGAAAATATTTACTTTTCTTGAATTCTACACAACTCTATTTAACATAACTTTCGACGGGTTACGAACTAAGGCATATTATTAGAATCGCTTTTCAACACACGTGTACCCGATTTGATTGCGCGGGCATTAACAATTAATTTTCTAGAGCCTGAAATGAAGACAAGAATTATGTATACACCTAATAAAATACTTCTCACACATATGTGTGGTTCAATTGGATGACTCTCCCCAGGGGCTCACAACTTGTGGGACATTTGTTGGCGACCACGGGACCCCAGCTAAGTCCGGCATTACTTACTTGTGCTGGGCTCCTGCTATCTTTCCTCTCGACATCTCTTGGTCAACTCTTGTTCTTTTCCGACCCCGACGGTATTAGGATATCCGAGGCCTAGGGAGGCTTTCACTTTGCCGTCTTAATTGGCCCTTCTCTCATCTTTCGTGATCCCTCATTCTTTGAGGGGTCAGACATCTTGTTTTCTTTTCATTGTATCTCCTGCCTTCTGATTAAGGCCCTCAAGGAGGTAGGGTGTATGTAGCCCCACCACTTATGGTGCACCCTAGATAATGCTACACCCTCAAGGGCTCATGTTTGGAGAGTTCGGGATTTGGCAACCCCGAGGGCTTCCTGAGCTGGCTCCAGTTTCTCTCCTTCTTTTATTGCCTTTGGGGCGGTCCCTCTCCTTTTTACCTTTCCTATCTGTCTTTCCTGGCTCTTCTTTCTTCCAAGTCCATTAATTCTCATTCTTTGTGGGTTGAGGGCATTTCCTTTCCTCCTGTCTTTGGTTACCCTTATTATTATTTTTGTTTTCCATTTCATCTTCTAGTATGTAAGTATGTAGTTAGTTTTAGGTATAGTTTTATTTAATTTACATTTTCACTATCACACAAACCATTAGGGGGCGATAACGCAGATGTTAGGCCCCTTAAAACAACAATTATCACCATGATATAATTAGATGACTAGTTTCGATCATCAAGCGAACATCATCAGATCTTGCTCATTTTGGCGTAATAAAAGCTAGGCGAAACCTCACACAAGACACGGCACAAACCTAGAAAAATTGCTGAGTTTCAATAATTTTTTGTTCCGTTAGTCTATTACGCTTCTGAAAGTGTTGCGTTTCTTGTTTCTAGTACTCCTTGATGTTGTTGTTGCTGTTTGAGTTTTCAGCCTTTTGACTGGTTTGATGCAGCTCTCCATAACACCTCGTCCTGAGCTAATCGTTTCATCACTACATAGCTACTACCACACTTTACATCCTAGACAATCTGTTTAAGATATTCAAACCTTTGTCTACCCCCACAGTTTCTTGTCCTTGATCCTTCATTCCATAACTAAATTTGCTATTCCTGGGTGTTTTAGTATGAGCCCTACCAACCTATCTCTTCTCTTCATTAGTACTAAGCTAAAACATTTCTCCTCTCCCACTCTTCTTGTTACCTCTTCATTTGTTGCTCTATCTACCCATCTAATCCACATAATTCTATTACATCACATTTCAAACGCTTCTATTCTCCTCTTTTCTACTCCGCCAACAGTCCAAGTTTCACTTCCATATAGCGCCACGCTCCAGACAAAGGCTTTCAAAAATGACTTTCTAATACTTAAATCTATATTCGATGTTAACATATTTCTTTTCTGTAGAGATGCGTTCCTTGTCTGAGCTAACCTATATTTTTATATCCTCTTTGCTTCGTTCATCACTGGCTATTTTGATTCCTAAGTAACAGAAGTCTCCTATTTCCATTAGATTTTCACCTACCAATGTGACGTTAATAGGCGTTTATGATTTCTTTTGGATGCATTTATGTGTTTATAGTAGGCTACATTATGCAACGAGCCTATGATGGAAATTAAGACACTCGTATGTAAATTATAAAACTCGCATCCGCTCGTTTTATAAACATACTCGTGTCTTAATTATTGCCATTATAGGCTCGTTGCATAATGTACTATTATGTTCGACGATAATTATAACTATTTTATGTTATAACATAAATATTCATAAATATCTGTCGCGATTTCGCCAGTTTTATGTACCGAACAGAGCGCATGGGACGCAGAGAATACCTTGTGTTTGACCATGGCTTCCTCAAATACCCCACTATGACACTAGCCACGCAGTGAAATTTATAATAGGAGGCCGTTGAAGTCAGCGCAGGTGCGATGCTATCCTCACCTAATTGGTCACACAACTGTTTCTTGATCTCTGATTGGTGGGAGAAACTGTTTCATAATGAAAAATGACGCTCATTATGATACAGTTTTCTGACATATAATATTTACATTTCGACATCGTCTAACATAAAAAATGTTCTGATTCCTTAGGTCCTACCGTAGCGAGCCTTTGTCATGATTGCCTTCTAAACTTATTTTTTAGTGACAATGTTGTTATTGTGTGGACGTAGCTCATTTCTGAAAGTTCCAGAAATGACTGTTGATTCACTTCACGCCACACCGTAGACAGTAACTGAAATTACTGTCACACCACCCAGATTCATCTACAACGTGTTTTCAAGGACAGGGACAGATTTTTATTTCCTTGTCCGCATAGGCCTTGCTGTACCATTGGAACAAGTGCTTGGGTAAGAATCGTTACTATGTTGAGGTGTTGTTGATTATTTAAGGAGCATTGCGACATCGTGGTCATGTAGCCCCGTGTACTTGGGTGTGTGTGTGTAGATTTTGTCTGATAACCTGTTTTATTGTGACGGCTGTATTAGTGTGTGTATTTGTAATTCAGATGAAGATTGGGAAGGATGCAGCCGTGGCCTTACGTTAGGAACCATTCCGATATTTGCCTGTAGTAGAAGAGGGAAACCACGAGATACCAATTCCAGGATATCTGAGATGGGAATCGAACCCAGGCCTCCGCGATGACAGTCTAGAACGCTAGCCACTACGCAACGAGGCGGACATAAAACAATCTGTATAATTGAATGGAGATTTTCGAGACGGAAAGTACTAATAGAATGATCACAAGTTATAAATAGTATGAGGAAGTATAGACTCTTTAAATACCCGCCTCGTACATTGACAGATTCGTAGGAAAGTGCCGTGTAGGCGGAGGAAACTCTTGCCTTGGGCCTCGTTACGTCATAAGTCCTTAGATTAATAGCCATGACAGTCCACGATATGATCCATAGAATAAAAAGCAAGGAATACAACACATGAATTTAATCAAGAAATCCTCAAATAAAAGAGTTGTTTTATTGTTAATTCATTTGAGGGGATTTGGGTCATCAGCCCCGTGTTGTTGGGAGTGTGTGTGTAGATTTTGTCTGATAGCTAGAGACCTGCGCGGATAAACAAAACGTTATCCGCATCCGCACGACTGTTATCTGCATCCGCCCCGCATCCGCACGACTGTTATCTGCATTCGCCCCGCACGACTGTTATATGCATCCCCCCCGCATGACTGTTATCTGCATTCGCCCCGCATCCGCACGACTGTTATCTGCATCCGCCCCGCTTGACAATTATGCGCATTCGCCCCGCATCCGCACGACTGTTATATGCATCCCCCCCGCATGACTGTTATGCGCATTCGCCCCGCATCCGCATGACTGTTATCTGCATCCCCCCCGCATGACTGTTATCTGCATTCGCCCCGCATCCGCACGACTGTTATCTGCATCCGCCCCGCTTGACAATTATGCGCATTCGCCCCGCATCCGCACGACTGTTATCTGCATCCCCCGCATGACTGTTATGCGCATTCGCCCCGCATCCGCACGACTGTTATCTGCATCCCCCCGCATGACTGTTATCTGCATCCCCCGCATGACTGTTATCTGCATCCCCCCGCATGACTGTTATCTGCATCCCCCCCGCATGACTGTTATGCGCATTCGCCCCGCATCCGCACGACTGTTATCTGCATCCCCCCCGCATGACTGTTATGCGCATTCGCCCCGCATCCGCACGACTGTTATCTGCATCCGCCCCGCATGACAAATATGCGCATTCGCCCCGCATCCGCACGACTGTTATATGCATCCCCCCCCGCATGACTGTTATGCGCATTCGCCCCGCATCCGCATGACTGCTATCTGCATTCGCCCCGCATCCGCATGACTGTTATCTGCATCCCCCCCGCATGACTGTTATGTGCATTCGCCCCGCATCCGCACGACTGTTATCTGCATCCCCCGCATGACTGTTATGCGCATTCGCCCCGCATCCGCACGACTGTTATCTGCATCCGCCCCGCATGACAAATATGCGCATTCGCCCCGCATCCGCACGACTGTTATCTGCATCCCCCGCATGACTGTTATGCGCATTCGCCCCGCATCCGCACGACTGTTATCTGCATCCGCCCCGCATGACAAATATGCGCATTCGCCCCGCATCCGCACGACTGCTATCTGCATTCGCCCCGCATGACTGTTATGCGCATTCGCCCCGCATCCGCACGACTGTTATCTGCATCCGCCCCGCATGACAAATATGCGCATTCGCCCCGCATCCGCACGACTGTTATATGCATCCCCCCCCGCATGACTGTTATGCGCATTCGCCCCGCATCCGCACGACTGTTATCTGCATCCCCCCGCATGACTGTTATGCGCATTCGCCCCGCATCCGCACGACTGCTATCTGCATTCGCCCCGCATGACTGTTATGCGCATTCGCCCCGCATCCGCACGACTGCTATCTGCATTCGCCCCGCATGACTGTTATGCGCATTCGCCCCGCATCCGCATGACTGCTATCTGCATTCGCCCCGCATCCGCACGACTGTTATCTGCATCCGCCCCGCTTGACAAATATGCGCATTCGCCCCGCATCCGCACGACTGTTATCTGCATCCCCCCGCATGACTGTTATGCGCATTCGCCCCGCATCCGCACGACTGCTATCTGCATTCGCCCCGCATGACTGTTATGCGCATTCGCCCCGCATCCGCATGACTGCTATCTGCATTCGCCCCGCATCCGCACGACTGTTATCTGCATCCGCCCCGCTTGACAAATATGCGCATTCGCCCCGCATCCGCACGACTGTTATCTGCATCCCCCCGCATGACTGTTATGCGCATTCGCCCCGCATCCGCACGACTGTTATCTGCATCCGCCCCGCATGACAAATATGCGCATTCGCCCCGCATCCGCACGACTGTTATCTGCATCCCCCCGCATGACAAATATGCGCATTCGCCCCGCATCCGCACGACTGTTATCTGCATCCCCCCGCATGACTGTTATGCGCATTCGCCCCGCATCCGCACGACTGTTATATGCATCCCCCCCCGCATGACTGTTATGCGCATTCGCCCCGCATCCGCACGACTGTTATCTGCATCCGCCCCGCATGACAAATATGCGCATTCGCCCCGCATCCGCACGACTGTTATCTGCATCCCCCCGCATGACTGTTATGCGCATTCGCCCCGCATCCGCACGACTGTTATCTGCATCCGCCCCGCATGACAAATATGCGCATTCGCCCCGCATCCGCACGACTGTTATCTGCATCCCCCCGCATGACTGTTATGCGCATTCGCCCCGCATCCGCATGACTGCTATCTGCATTCGCCCCGCATCCGCATGACTGTTATCTGCATCCCCCCCGCATGACTGTTATGCGCATTCGCCCCGCATCCGCACGACTGTTATCCGCATCCACCCCACATGACTGTAATCCGCATCCGCCCCGCATCCGCACGACTGTTATCCGGGTCCGCCCCGCATCCGCACGACTGTTATCCGCATCCGCCCCGCATCCACACGGCTGTTATCCTCATCCACCCCGCATCCGCGCGACTGTTATCCGCATTCCCACGTTTGAATCCGAATCTACTGGCATTACAATGACATTTTTAATTAGATAAAGCATAGCTCATTAAAGCAACACATTTACACATTTGAGAAGAATGTCGTTCCTTTAGGCTTTGTATGTCATGTGCTATGTTTCAAATGAATGTTACACAGCCAGAATTGCAACCCTTTTTAGATCGGAGCGTTAATTATGCTTAATGACGTAATTTGAATGAGATTAGCTTAAATAATCATCTTACATTTGTCATTAAAAAATGACGAAAAAAAATATGATATGTCAAACATTCAGGTCCTAATAATGGAATTCAACAAGTTCGAATTGTAATCTAAAAGCTATCCGAAAATTTACTCGAAACATTACCCGCAGCTTATCCGCTATACGCAAGGCCATGCAAACTATATCCGCATGGCGAAAAATGTTGCGGATATCCACATCCGCGCAGGGCTTTACTGATAACCTGTATTTACGTGATGGCTGTACTAGTGTGTATAAATGTATTAGGGACAGGGACTACAAACAAGGTATGCATAGACTACAGTTACCGGTAGTTAGCTCTGTACTTCCCCATCCCACTCCCTCGGTATACTGGGCGGGCATCAATTCCACTCGGGTACCTGAGTCAGGTAGCCAGGGTTACCTCAATTCCACTCGACACTCCAGGTAGTCGCCAGAGGAATCCCTCAACTCCGCTCGGTCGCGGTCTCTTTATCCTTATGCATTCTTAGAACGACACAAGTCTTCCATGCTCACTTCTACCATTGATTATAATCAATGCTTCTAATATAACTAATATAACTTCTAATAATGATAACAAATTAAGTATAACTTCTCAAAATAACCTACCGTGGTCAGTTATATGTCAGCAGTACAATAACCACTGCTTCAGTGTTTACATTTTTAAGTTTACTAAAATAAGTGGAACAGCTAATTTCAAAACATAGAGTAGAATTATTTAAATTTTTGTTGTTACTTAGTCTACTCCTCATTTAACAATTTTTCATCACTTGCAAACTGATAAGAACAGACGAGATTTTTGCATAGAAAAAGTGCAGACGGGACATGACAATATCTTAAATCCGAATAGCTGTTACGGTAAACAAGACTAGCTCTATAAGAGTCAGGTTCGAAACCTGGCGCAGTCAGCTGGCATTTGAGGGTGCGCAAATGCGAGGGAGCCGTGTCAGTAGATTTACTGGCACGTTAAAGATCCCCTTCAGGGCAAAATTCCAGCACCCCGGCGTCTCTAAAAGCCAGTGTAGTTAAAAGGGACGTAAAACCAATAACATTATTATTATCTATAAAAGTTAGAATTCATAACTTATTTGTTGTGTGGGAATGCAGATGATTTTTCCGTTCTAGGCTGGAAAACAGTATTTTCAGCATCCGAAGCTGATATCGAAAGTATTTTTAGGTACAAATTATACACCTACAGTATTATTATCTAAATTTAATTTTATAATGTCTGACTAGGTTAAAAAAACATACAAACATTTAATTATGCACATGTTAAAAACAATGCATAAAATTTGTAGAAAAAATAGAAAACTTGGCAGACATATTTAAAAAAATATTATGATTAATTTTAAATCACTTGTATTTTCTGCCATATAAGTTATAATGTGCCAAACACTATTTACCTGATTTAGCAAATGAGCGGACTTGACATCAGAGCGGTTGACCAATGGCACAACAATGTCTTGCGAACACCACCACGCCATCGGTCAAGCGCTCTGAAGTCAAGTCCGCTCATTCGTTAAATCAGATATAAACATAATACATAAAGAACTAGATAATCACTGTTGTTAAATAAAAAATATGGGCAGGAAATGCGCTGCAGAAGGTGTTTGACCCAGCCCTGCAGGAGGGTTATGACATTTGTTGACGTCATTGGAGATAACCCCTTTGCTGACCCCTTGCCAAAGCCTGAGCGGAGTTGAGGAACTCATTTTTGGGTCCTTTGGAGGACGGAGTAGAATTAAGGAAAATCGAGGGGAATTGATGTTCGACTGGTATACTACTACAGCGTAAAACATTTTCCACACTGAGCGTGAGAACCTACTGTCACGCGCGTCAATGTTCTACGATAAGGAAGTATTCGGCACGCTCCCCGCACCACTGTAAACCCCTCTCCTACAGCTTTTTGATTCTTAAAAATTCATTTTAGGTATGGCGTTTAGTGCCGGGAGTGTCCGACGACATATTTGGCTCTATGCGGACACCCATGGGGTCAGCTACAAGTAACGTCGCATGTTGCATGTTATCTGGGGAGGAAAGTGTGAATGTAAGGACGAGGAATTGGAAGTTAGCGGCTGTGGCCTATAGTTAGGGACCGACCCCGGCATTTACCTGGAATGAAGATAGGAAACCACGGAAAACCATATTGAAGGTTGCCGGCGGGGGGATTCTAACCTCCTCGCCTCCCGGATGTTAGCGACTGCCTGCTGTCACAACGTAACGACCACGGCTAATTCACCCGGTTCTCCTACCGCTGAGCTCTCAAGGTCCAGTGCGGAGCTAAAGGCCGGTAACTGTAAGTGAAAAGTGATTGTATTTTAATTATTCATAAACCCTCTTTAGACCCTCTTGTAGTATGGTATTATATAAATGATTATATTACCGGTACCTCATTATGTTACTTAATGTTGTTTTTTTTTCGTAGTCAGTTTACCCTCCAGGTAGGCTTTTCCCACGGACTCAACGCGGGATCCCACCTTTACCGCCTCTACGGGGAGTGTCCTGGAGCTTGACATCGAGTGTTGGGATACAACTAGTGAGGCGGGACTAACGCCTCGCCCAGGCGGCCTCACCTGCAAAGCGAACAGAGGGCGTAATGAGGGATGGCACGGGATGGGAAGAATGGGAGGGATAGACAAAGAGGAGGGAAGGAGGCGGCCGTGGGCTGATGGTAGGTGCCATCCCGGCATTTACCCGAAGACGAAGTGTGAAACCACGGAAAGCCACTTTGTGGATGGCTGAGGTGGGATTCGAACCCTTTCTACTCATTTGGACCACCCGAGGCTCAGTAAACCCCGTTCCAGTCCTCATACCACGATTCAAACTTCATGGCAGAGTCGGGAATCGAACCTCGTACCTCCGCGGAGGCAGCTAAGCACGCTGAACACTACACCACGGAGGCGACACCTTAATGTTATATTAAGTTTTCTAAATAGTGTAATGGCTCGAACAATCCACTGCCAAGTAAATCAGTCATATCCTTATACAGTACCAACCTTTGTGATGAATTCTAACTCAAATTTACGTAATAGTAGAATGGCAGATCATTTCAAAATGTGATGTTGTTGTTGGGTTTGGGATATCTTCGGTCATCAACCCAGTGTACTTGGGTGTTTGTTGAATTTCTATGATGACTGTAGTAGTGTGTGTAACTGTATTAGGGACAGGGATGAGGTACTGCTCGAGTCCAAGCTCCGTGAACCACAGAGGAATGTGGATCGCGGACGATGATGAGAGACGAGGAGGGTTCCCGGTCCGTGCATAGTAACAGAACCAAATACATTGGTCAGTGACCCACTCATTCGCAACACCACAGTGGTTTTGGCAACGGCCCTATGTTAGCAGTATTGGAATAGACAGTAATTCCAGATAACACGACGAGCTGTTGACAGGCCCTTCTCTTCCCGCTCCACACGTCACCTCACCCCGCAAGTTCAGAGAGCTTGGACTCGAGTAGTAGGTGCCCCTGAACTTGAAATAAGGTAATATCCCGGCATTTACTTGGAAGGAGTGCGGGAAATTCTGGGGGAAACCACATTCAGGATAGCCGCTGTCAGCGCCGGGAATCGAACCTACGATCTCCGGACCTCCAGCAGTTCCTCCTCGTGGTCGTGAAGAGCAATGTAACCTTTTGGTAGATCACAAAGCTTTCAGGTTGCCTGTCTAGTAGTGTGACCACCTCCTGTTCCATGTTCTGCCAAATGGCTGCTGCCCAGCCGTTTGTCCTACATATTATGGGGTGAGGCGTGGTAAGCACGTCGGGCTCCCTCAGCCGTCAATCCGAGGCGCTGCCTCACTGTCACACAGCTACTCAATTATCCTCACGAGACTGAGTGCACCCCATTTAAGCCCTCACATCAGTTTCTAAACTCTCTGATGGAGCCGAGAATCGAAACTGGGTCCTCTACTACCCCAACACCACGAGGCCAGCACGACAGAAATGAGTAGTAGGGTAATTCTTGGGAACAAAGGAACAACTTACATTAGCCTATGACGTGGTAGCTGCTGATCTCATCATTCGTTTTATAAGTGAGGGCGGGCTAGGGTCAGCAATCTAAATTCTGAAGTGTGTAACTCAAAGAACTTGTTCTTTTTTGAATGTCTGATTTATCCGAATATTTTTGTTTATTATTATAAATATTAGCTTATCCGACAAGTGGTAGCTCCGCTCGCTAAAGCGCATCGCTAGGCCCAGGAGCTAAGCTATCTGGTGACTCGGTAGAGTGGGTTCAAGCCTCACCGTCAGCCGTCCTTGAAATGGTTTTCCGTGGTTTCCCCATTTTCAACTTCAGGCAAATGCTGGGACGGTACCTTCTGACAGGCCACAGCCACTTCCTTCCACATTCTTGCCCAGTTTATTCACCTTCATTCATTTAATCTCCCTAACTCTCTCATAAGATTGGCGTCAGGAAGGGCATCTAGCCGTAGAAACCATTCGTCGCATAGCATTTCATCGTATCTCATCCCCGAACCTGTTGGAAACGGGAATTATAAGGGATAAACATACAGGCATTATAAGTATTAGCTTAATTAATTTTAAAAAATAGTTTTAGGCTTATTTCATATTTTTGTCGTCCACCTTGAAATTTTAAATTTATCAAACTTTGTATCAATTTAAGTGTGTTGAAAGGGGAAGATGACCTCTCTGTCCACTATTCCAAGAGGGCTTGTACGGAGTTGCCCCCACTTTCTATACGCGTGTTACATGTTGACATACAGCCAGTTGAGGAGATAATCTCACAGCACAGCAATACGAGAAACACTTCACCTCTCCTTACTTGGCAGATCACGCTTTACATCTTCATTGAAGGTTCTTTAACCTTTTCCAACCAGCATGAGAAAGTACTGGAAGGTCCGGTCCGCAGGATGAAGACATTGTATTGTTACTCCATGACGGATATTGAGAAATCGTAAGCTATTTACTCTGCTGTAGGCCCTTACCTGCTAACAACACGAGTTGTTGCAGGACTAAATTTTTATAACCACACTAATTACAGTTGTTTCATTTAAGGATGTACATGGATAGTGATATTACAACGTTTCAATTACTGGGGCATTCGAAGAAATAACATTAAATATACTGTACATGTGATTATAAAAAGATATACGTTATATCCTACCTGTTATTGACTATACCTAGGTAGAAGAGGGAAACAACTATAGGATGACAAGTTTCGCACGTCAAGAAGCATCATCAGATCCAAACATATCTTATAGTTCCCTCCCTCTACTGTAGCCCACAACAAATATATATTTTAATCAATGTGCTTTTTTTTTGTTTGTTTATATTTTCACATGTGTTTTGTGTTAACCGACTGAAAGTTACAATATCAATTGTCAATAAGGCAACATTGTAATATTGGCTTCAAAGCTCTCTATGTACTTGTGTGCCTGTGTGATTTTGTCTGATAACCTGTGTTATTGTGATGGCTGTGTTGTAATCTTTCAATTCTAGCCACAAGATGGCTTCACCCAGAGAAGCCATTTGCAACTTTGAAGATACACAAATTAAATAAAAATGAATATTCTGCCTCATAAATGGTCTTTCTTTAAAATTTAAGCAAATGACATAATTAGTACTGTAATTGAACAAATCCACCTTTTTGAAACTCTTCTTATCTCCGGGCGTGTGCAGATATTCTGAAAGGACTGGCTGGTGCATAGGCCTTACCAAAACCTCCTATAAATTAATCAAGACGAAGGAAGGTTTACATGCATCTAACTAAAAAGAAACTATCCAATTTAAATTTACTTTATATTCTGAAGCTGCATGCAAGAAATGGATACATATAATAACAAAGAGTGACACACAAGAAATGCAATTAAAAATATATAATATAATAATATAATAATAATAATAATAATAATAATATTTAGGCCTGTAAAGATTTCTTAGTTGGTTTTCACATTACCGGTAATGCGGTCGTCTGCCCCATATGTCTATTTCACCTCTATACCACTTTGAAGCTGGTCAGCCATGCCTTCACATTTCACGGTCCTATTCAACGTTGCACAATTATTCGCATATGCATCAGCCCTACTGTGATTGTGGCATAACAGTAAGAACCCAATCACGTGGTACCCTCCATACTAAAACAAATCGGAGGTACGAATCACTCCGCTCAAGAGAGACACACTACCCAACCAGTCATCTCAATGCCCAGAGAGTCAATCTCCTTGCAGCAGTGCACTCAGTCTCAATGCCACAGCTCATACCAGGAAGTCTTCTCAGAATCAATATTGTCACATTGTTCCCAAGCCACTCCAAGCAGTCCCCTTGCTCGGCTGTCTGACACACCCTGTTCCACGCCTAAGGGCTTCTTCCCTTCTCGTCTACATCCAGTAGTTCATACAAGGCCATCTTCTAACAGACACAAGTGAGCTCGTTTGTCATAGTTCTAGCCCTTTGGATAAGTACCACCACTTGCAAGGGCACCTACTCTTTCTCGTGACCAGCGACAGATTTATATCTCACCAACAAATGACAGGCAATTACATTGAATAATTAATAATAAAAAGTATACGTATATGATTTTTTTTTTTTACGAGGGACTGTGGAAAATCTTCAAAAGACACATGTGAAGGGTCCGCACTCCACAGTAGTGTGGGATTCTTACCCACTAAAAACCACCTCCCTTTTCCCACGATGTGTTCATCACCCCGGAACCGCTCTCGCATTACTTCAGGGTGATGTGCTTACTTAGTCATTCAGACTTCTTCTTTCTTCATTTTTCTTATGGATGTTCGAACGCATCCATTTCTCTCTTCTTCTGGCGCAGGACACATTCTATGTAAATAGCTATCTGATTCCATGTTTGATCATTTCGGAGCATCATCTGTAGGATGTTGTCCGGCGTGATTGTCCCTGTAGAAGCTTGCAGATCTCTTCTATATGTTGACCAGCGTTCACACACAAAGAATGTGTGGAGCGCATCATCCTCTTCATTACAATAATGACACAAAGGACTATTAGCCACGCCTATGTGATGCAGGAATTTCCGAAAATATCCATGGCCTGTTAGGAACTGTGTCAAATAATAATTGACCTCTCCGTGGTTTCGATCAACCCAGTCAGCCAGACGCGGAATAAGTTTCTTTGTCCATCGACCTCGTGTCTCATCATCCCACTTCTGTTGCCATCGTTCCATACTATGGTTGTGTGCAGACGTCTTTGCCTGGTGTATGTCCAGTTCTTCTTTGGTGCGCCACACTTCCTGACGCTCTAAGGCAAGTAAATCAATTGGTGCTACTCCCGCTACCACTAGAACAGCAGGCTCTGAAACAGTGCGATATGCACATGAGATCCTCAGTGCTCCTCTTCGTTGTACTGCTGCTATCCTTTTACGATATTTCTCGAACCGTAAGGACTCAGCCCAGATCTCAGCTCCATAGAGTAATATGGACTGGACTGTTGTCATCAGGAGACGTCGTTTGCTAGGCTTCGGACCTTTAATATTACCCATTAATCGGCTCAAAGCGGTCAAGATATTTGCTGCTTTATCCGTCACTCTTTGAATATGGGCCCAGAATATGAGCTTCGTATCTAGCGTCACACCCAAGTACTTCGTACTCCTTGATGAATTAATCATCGTCTCTCCCACTTGCATTGGTACAAGAGTGTTGATTCTCCTTCTCGTCAGCACAACAATCTCCGTTTTATGGTCTGCTAATGACAGCTTATGTTCCGTCATCCAATCTGTGACACGTCGCATTACCTGATTGAGTTTCAGTTGCGCCAGCTCTATATCACGAGCCACAATCAGAGCAGCAACATCATCAGCATATCCTACCAATATTGCATCTTCGGGCATCTTCAGCCGAAGCAGGCCATCGTATGCAATATTCCAGAGATCTGGCCCAAGAATAGATCCTTGAGCTGCCCCAGCGGTTAATCTTTTAGTCCTATGTCCTTCCTCGGTATCGTACTGCAAAATAGGGTCCTTTAGATAATCCCTCATTATCCGCATGAGGTATCTCGGTAGTCTAAATTTATCTTGAAGTGCCACCAAAATGTCACTCCACTGGGCAGAGTTAAAGGCATTCTTCACATCTAGAGTCACAAGTAGCGTAACTTTACGTGAGTAATGGTTACCCATCTGAGCTCTGTTTGCAGTCTC
The DNA here is from genome assembly GCA_946902985.2 of Meconema thalassinum. Taxonomy (NCBI): domain Eukaryota; kingdom Metazoa; phylum Arthropoda; class Insecta; order Orthoptera; family Tettigoniidae; genus Meconema; species Meconema thalassinum. Next base: position 254,294,293 of record OX336393.1, read on the forward strand.
TACAACTACCCGCACAGCATCAATAGTCGAGTGCCCTTTCCGAAAGCCGTATTGTTGGGCAGATAGATCTCCAGCTGATTGAACTGCCATCAATATTCTAGGCTGTAATAGTTTTTCTAATCCTTTTCCAGCCGTATCCAGCATACATAATGGCCTGTATGATGAAGGCGAATTTCCTCCCAATTTTCCTTTACTAATAAGAACTAGTCTGGCCTTCTTCCAGCAGGCACTAAAAACGCCTGCCTTCAGACATGCGTTATACATGTTCAAAAGGAGTCGCGGGCAAGCTCTTGCTGCCTCCTTAAGTGCTTCTGCTGGGATCCCATCTGGTCCAGGAGCCTTCTTGTTCCTGATAGAATTAATCGCTTTCAATAATTCTTCCTCGGTGAACAATGGTATTTCTTCAATATCAATGCAATCATCAGCTTCATCAATCCTCTCCGGATGTTCCGGAAACAGCGTACTGACTATTTCGTCCATAGTGTGTGCATCCATTATCGGATTAGAAAATGTTCCAAGTTTCTTCAATACAATCTTATATCCTAGTCCCCACGGATCGTTGTCAACTTCTTTGACCATTTCCCACCATTTGTCAGCTTTACTTCTTTTAATTGCATCCCGAAGCGCCTTTCTTGCTGATTTGTGGTCTTCGGAGAATAAGGCTGCCTCTTCTCTTCCTCTCGCTCTATGTGCCCTTCGTCTCATCCTCAGGCAGTGTCGCCTCATATCAGCAATTTCCTCCGTCCACCAGTATGCTGGCTGTTTGTGTTTTCGCGTGTTCTTCCTGCACATGGATTTATTGCAGGCTTGATGAATAAGCAACATAGTGTTCTCTACCCATTTATCCGCCGCCTCTCTCCCCTCAAATGAAAAGCAACTCGTTTCAACTTTCACCATTCCTCTCTGTATTACCTCACAGAACTTTTCTTTATCCATATTTGTGGGATTCCAGTATGATGGTATGATAATATGATAATAGTAATAATAATAATAATAATGACACTGCGTCTACTGCAGACGTGTCCAATGCAATTGAACACGTTGCCAACACGATAACATGATATAAAGAAATAACAAACCTACGAGCCTACATTAAAACTGTCATGGGGTACTCATAAAATATAGGTTACAGAACGCCCCCTTGCTTTTCATTCATTTGGTCCTATACCATAGAATAAAAAGCAATCCTTTTAGGCATGACTTCCCTTCAAAAATCCTAACTCCTTCCTTCCACTAATATATACACAACCAACAGGGCTACTAGGATATTTACATCCTCAGATTGGAAATATTGTAAATCCCTAGTACCCTCCCGTCCTTTGCAAGGAGCTCGTACGCACAGGTCCCTAATTTCCGTGCAATTTCATACGGTCCTTCATACAAATGAAAAAATTTACTTACCAGTTTCTGGTCTGCGGACGAGACATGAGGCACCCTCAAAAGCACAAGGTCACCTACATCTAACTTATCTCCTGCCCCCTTCCCTTGCTGCTTCTGCCGTTTCATACTAGCTTTACATAAATGTTCCCCAGCTAACCTGATACTTAAATCTCTGGGTACGGCATCCCCTGTCCTCAAACCCAAAATCATGGCAAGTTCGCTGACAGGCTCCCTGCCTAGCTGGACTTCTATGGGAGTGCGACCCGTGCTCTCGTGTTTAGTTACATTGAGCCAACGCTCAACGTCCTCAAGCATCGAAAACCAGGTATTATGTCGCTCACTCACATAAGTCCTAAACATGCGCCCTAGTTTTCTCATTTTACCCAACTTTAACCTCTCCCCGTCCCTATCTGAAATCTTAGTTACACAGACCAAAATTCCTTCCTCTCTCCTAGCTTCAACTCCCTCCCCAGCAATTTTCGGGCGGCGACTCACAAAATCCGCGAATGCGTTTTCTGACCCTTTTACATGAAATATATCAAAATCGTACTCTTGGATCGCCAATATCCACCTAGAAAGCCGGTTCGAGGTTACCCTACATGTCCTAAGAAACGTAAGTGCGTTATGGTCTGTATAGATTAGGAATTTGCGGCCAAGCACATAGGTTCGGAACTTACCCAGCGAATACACAATGGCTAGCAATTCCTTCTCACTAGTAGTGTATCTTTTCTCCGCGGAATTTAGACCTCTACTAGCGAGTGACACGATGCCTAGATTACAATACCCATCCTTTTGACAAAGCACCCCTGCTAAACCTAAGTTGCTAGCATCTGTTATCACTATATACTGACTATCCTGCCCGGGGTACCTAAGTGTGACAGCATCCCTAAAACCCTCTTTATGTTTGATGAATGCCTCATCTTGTTCCTTTTCCCAAACCCACTTAGAATTCTGTTTAAGTAACCCGCTAAATGGCCCGCACAGCTGCGAATACCGCAGTACAAACCTCCTGAAATAATTACATACCCCCAGAAAATAGCGAAGTTGTTTGACGTTACGTGGTGTCCGAGTGTTGATTATGTTGTCTAATTTCGACCCTTCTGGCGTAACCCCCTGTGGTGTAATAGTGTGGCCTAAAAACGTGATCTGTTGTGCACAAAAGGTCGCCTTCTTAAGTTTCACTGTGAACCCGGCCCGATGCAACTTCCCCAAAACGATTCAAAGGTGTTCCATGTGTTCTCCAAATGTTCGTGATAAACATCGATGTAACTGGCTGTGAAATCCCCTGTGTCGTGTCCTAGGGCGATGTTAAGTGCGCGAATGAGCCCAGCTGACGATGTTTTCATACCAAAAGGAATCCGTGTAAATTGTAACAGCTGGTTTTTGTAACAAAAAGCCGTGAGTTGCCTATCCTCCTCCCGTAAGGGTACCTGCCAAAAACTAGCACTCAAATCTAATGTGGACAGCCATTATTTACCCCCAAATCTCTGAACTAAATCCTCAGTAGTTTCCGGTCGCTGATGATCCGGGGCAATGCGTTTATTAGCTTGTCTCGCATCCAAACATAGCCTAACTGACCCATCCTTCTTAATCACTACTACCAACGGATTGACATACTGGCTCCTACTGAATTCGATCACCTCATCGTCTAGCATCTGCGAAATGACATCATCTACTGCTTTGACATGGGCGTGTGGTATCGGGTATCTAACACCATTAAAACTAGACCTATCGGTGATCTCGAAACTATGCTCGTAAACATGTGTCCTACCAGGTTTGTCCGAGAACACCTCACTGTGCTCTCTCAAGACCTCTAACAACTGAGTCTTCTGCTCTACCTCCAACATGGTATCTTCCACAACACTTGAAAATTCGCCTTCACGCTCCTCTTCCACTACCATACTACAACTTTGAATATCCTCTGATACCATGTCGCTACTAACCTCACTGACTTCTTCCTCTTCATTTAAAACCTGGACACACACTGATATACGCACAAAAGTTCCCGAGTCCACCTGATAACTCAGACTAATCGTATAAAATTCTCACCCCACTTGAATCTCACCTTAGATTCGCCGTAATCAAGCTTACACATCTGACTGCTTAGCCAATCCGCACCCAATATGACAGGATACACTAAATTCGCGACCACTAGAAAACTCTGACGACCACATTTCTCATCAATGTACATAGGTGCGACAACCTGTCTACGCACTCTCTGTGACTTAGTCCCAACAGCAGACAATATAAATATATTGGACACAGGAATCTCCTCTATGGCTTCTCCTTTACTCTTAACCTCATCATAAAAGCCTGCCTTAATGCAAGAACACATGCTCCCTGAGTCCAATAAGGCATCGACAACTTGACCCCATATCTTCACCTTAATCACAGGACTGATCAACGTAGGCTCACATCTCTCTTTCATAACCTCAACCTGGTCATCTAACAATTCCTTTCTAACATCAAGGTCGTATTCTATCTTCTTCAACACATGAACTGGAATACTGGGATGGGACCCTCTATCTGACCGTCTTAAAGAGCCCTGCTCCCGTTTAAATTACTCGGCTGAGCTGGCTGTCTCTCTTCTTCACGCCCCCTATTATCTAACTGCCTTTGTTCCCCAGGTCCCCGATTTTCTGCCTGCCTCTGTTCTCCGCGCCCCCTATTCCGAAAATTCCCTTGGTCACCCCTATCCCTATTTACAAAATTTCCTCTATCATTCCTCACAAAGTTACCTGGCCTATCAATATTCCTACGCTCATAATGCCTATTCCCTTCCTCCAGATACCCCTGATCGTAATTTCCTTCCCTTCCCTGTTCTTGCCTTTTGCCTCCCATTCTACCCAAAGTATCAAACCTTTCTAACACACGTTCCATGTCCTTAATCGTATTTACATCCTGCATTACTACGGCCATCTTCACCTCATCAGAAAAATGACGGGCCATACGCCTAACAATATCACCTTCAGAAGAACTAGTGTCTAAATTCTGACTGATAAGGACATGTGTGAGGAAATACTCCGTCATACTCACCCCCTGATTCGACTGATACCTCCCAAAAGAAATCTTGTCTCTTTCTCTTCCTTTAGTCCATTCGTTCCAGAACTTTCCCTCAAACTTCTGCCTAAAATCTTCTAACCCCTGAAAACCTCCCCTAAAAACTTGATACCAAGATTTAGCCTCCCCCACAAAAGCTAATGATATGATTTCCTCAACAATATCCCAGTCTAAAGTCCCATCTTCTAACCCTTTCGAAAACCTCTTCTGAACAACTTTAACAAACTCCATAGGGTTAAACTGCCTTCCACTAAATTTAGGTAAGTCAGATTCCCTATAGAAGTTACTATGTCCTACAGAGGGATTACAATTTTCCTTATTTGCCTTGGCCTGATTCAGCTTTCTTATTAATTTAAAATTTTCGCTCTCATTAAAGGATTTCAGTTCACTAATCTCTTTTTTACACTCTTATCTACCATCGTTACTCTGGCTGAAGACACCGCTAGCTCCTGTTCCAAAAACACCTGCTTATTTCTAACCTCAGTTATATCCTTCATCTCTTCCTCTACAACTATCAACCTCTCACTAACTTCTTTCTTGACAATGACTACCTCATTACTTACCTCGCCTATCTGCTTATAAACAGTATCCATAATGTCCTGCCTCTGTAAGCTGATCCTCTGCGCTACTTGCTCGAATCTTTTATCTACCATCTCAATTCTACTAGCAATTTCCTGACGAATTTCCTTATAGCCTTTACTCATACTTTCTACAATCTTATTAATTTTGCTCTCTAAATCCGTACTTTGAATGTCTATCTTAGTACTAAATTCACTGCTTTGATTATTAATTTGAGTACTTAAATCACTACTCTGAGTATCCATTTTAGTACTTAAATCACTTAGCTTACTACTGAATTTAGACATCATCTGCTCCATTAACTTGATCATCTGTGAGTTTTCCCCCAGCCCTACATTTTCCTCGTCACTATTCTCTCCCATTCCTAACTCCTTGCTAGTTGCAACATCATCTTTCTCGTCCCCCTCACGTCCCTCCAACGTACCAGAAATCACATCCTTATCTGCCATTTTACTAAGAACTACTCTCGAATTTGTGGAATCTGACCACTTATTGGTCTGCCTGTTTGACTCACTCCTGCCTCTTCTAGAATGACCAAGAGTGCTTCGGTCAACACTTCTAGATCTCAACTTTAATAAATCAGGCTCACTCTTATTACTTAGCATACCCTCCAAAATCACTGAACATATATACCCTTCCTAAAATACCCGATCAGATTTCACAAATTACCTGTGCGTACTGCCATACTATGCACCAGCCAGCCTTCTTCACACTCCATAGTTGGGCGCCATTTGTTAACTTTCAATTCTAGCCACAAGATGGCTTCACCCAGAGAAGCCATTTGCAACTTTGAAGATACAAAAATTAAATAAAAATGAATATTCTGCCTCATAAATGGCCTTTCTTTAAAATTTAAGCAAATGACATAATTAGTACTGTAATTGAACAAATCCACCTTTTTGAAACTCTTCTTATCTCCGGGCGTGTGCAGATATTCTGAAAGGACTCGCTCGTACATAGGCCTTACCAAAACCTCCTATAAATTAATAAAGACGAAGGAAGGTTTACATTCATCTAACTAAAAAGAAACTATCCAATTTAAATTTACTTTATATTCTGAAGCTGCATTCAAGAAATGGATACATATAATAACAAAGAGTGACACACAAGAAATGCAATTAAAAATATATAATATAATAATATAATAATAATAATATTTTGGCCTGTAAAGATTTCTTAGTTGGTTTTCACATTACCGGTAATGCGGTCGTCTGCCCCATATGTCTATTTCATCTCTACAGCATTTTGAAGCTGGTCAGCCATGCCTTCCTTCACATTTCACGGTCCTCTTCAACGTTGCACAATTATTCGCATATGCATCAGCCCTACTGTGATTGTGGCATAACAGTAAGAACCCAATCACGTGGTACCCTCCATACTAAAACAAATCGGAGGTACGAAGCACTCAGCTCAAGAGAGACACACTACCCAACCAGTCATCTCAATGCCCAGAGAGACAATCTCCTTGCAGCAGTGCACTCAGTCTCAATGCCACAGCTCATACCAGGAAGTCTTCTCAGAATCGCTATTGTCACATTGTTCCCAAGCCACTCCAAGCAGTCCCCTGGCTCGTCTGTCTGACACACCCTGTTCCACGCCTAAGGGCTTCTTCCCTTCTCGTCTACATCCAGTAGTTCATACAAGGCCATCTTCTAACAGACAAAAGTGAGCTCGTTTGTCATAGTTCTAGCCCTTTGGATAAGTACCACCACTTGCAAGGGCACCTACTCTTTCTCGTGACCAGCGACAGATTTATATCTCACCAACAAATGACAGGTAATTGCATTGAATAATTAATAAGAAAAAGTATACGTATATGGTAATAGTAATAATAATAATAATAATAATGACACTGCGTCTACTTCAGACGTGTCCAATGCAATTGAACACGTTGCCAACACGATAACATGATATAAAGAAATAACAAACCTACGAGCCTACATTAAAACTGTCATGGGGGACTCATAAAATATTGGTTACAGTGTTAGTATGTGTATTAGGTTGCCGTGGCCGTAAGTTAGGAAGCATACCGACATTTACTTAGAGCAGATGTGGGTAAACACTTCTAGGATGGCTGAGGCGGGAATTGACGCTTCTATTCTCAGTTTTGCCTCACGAATCTGAGTGTGCCCCATCCCAGACCCAACACCAGAATTAAATTTCTTGACAGAGCGAGTATCGAACCCGGACCAAGAGTGCTAGCCGCTGCACCAGGAGGTGGTCGCATTAATGACAAGAGCCCCGTGTCGTAGTCCGTGCTCCTTAAATCGTGCACCACGACCGCGCGAGCAGTTGCAGCAAGTCCGGTGATCGGAGGTTTGAATACCGGCGCTGACAGTGGCTAATCTGAGTTCACGGTATTTGCCCGGGGTTTCCCACACTCCCTCCTGGGAAATGCCCAGTCCTGGGGCACCTACCTCATCCCTGTCCCTGATACAGTTACCAACAGTATGTCTTCCTTTGGAGGGGAAGTAACGCCGGCGGGCCAATGTCATAGAGTTATGTCATGTAAAAGAACCTTCCACTAACTAAACTTGTGTGAAGCAAAATATGTAGGTTAGGTTTGATTAATGCTCATAAGTTCCAACGTTCGTTAACGGGCGCTGGTTGCCATGGCATCTAGTAGTAGCCACAGCTAGGTGTCCTGGTCAGTAGCACTTGGTAGCGAAAGTAGGAACTATTTGGAATTATCGTCTGCAGTTCTTACTTGAATTAAAAACAGATAACACACACTAATACAGTCATTACAATTATCACCGGTTATCAGAAAGATTCTACACACACCCAAAGTACACGGGGCTACATGACCGCGTTGTCGCAGCCCTGAACTGAGGAACCAACCAACAGTTACCCCCACTACCATAGTTATCACATCAATATAGGTTATCAGTGCAACACACACCCAACTATAGGGGGTTGATGACCATGATGTTCCAATGAATTAACAACAACATGTACTGTATAATTTAATGTCAACATTAGAACATCATTTAAGGTACTTAGAACATGTGAATAGCTTGCTTGTGTGTAAGAAGACCCATGAGTAATATTTACAACAGCAAACATAAGAACTTGGATACTGGTTTACAGGAACAACATTCCTCTCTGCATGCCATAACTCAGACTTCAAGGTGGAGAAGATAAGTGTTTGGGGCGAAGCCGGGCGCCAGTGAAGGACGAGGACTCCAAGGAGGAGCGCTCAAAGACCCGGAAGATCAAGTAGGCGTTTCTAACTAGCCAGCCACGTTCCCATCAGCGATAGTGCATCGCAGACTTATTGAATCCCTGCAGTGCAGACAGCCGTGTGAACATCTACTGCGATTAGAATTCATTGACGTCATTTTACAGAGTTACCTTTGTAACAATTGAATTATAACTAGGGATAGGATTTATTATTATTATTATTTTCTTTTCGTATTCAGTTTAGCCTCCAGGTAGGCTTTTCCCACGGACTCTGCGAGGTATCCCACCTTTACCGCCTCTACGGGCAGTGTCCTGGAGCTTGACATCGAGGCGGGTGATACAACTGGGAGGGGAGGGGAGAGGGTGGGGGGGACTAGCACCTAGCCCATTTGGCCTCACCTGCAAACCGAACAGGGGGCCTCGTGAGGGATGGGACGGGATGGGAAGAATGGGAGGGATAGACAAGGAAGAGGGAAGGAGGCGGCCGTTGCTTACGGTAGGTGCCCGAAGACGAAGTGGGAAACCACGGCAAACCACTTCGAGGATGGCTGAGGTGGGAATGAGCCCCTCTACTCATTTGGACCACCCGAGGCTAAGTAGATCCCTTAGACCCCTTTCCAGTCCTCATACCACTTTTCAAATTTCGTGGCAGAGCCGGGTATCGAACCTTGGACATCCGGGATGGCAGCCAAGCACCTTGACCACTACACCACGGAGGCGACATTAGGATTTATTATGTACTAAAAGTGTCAAAGTATGAACATATACCAGGTGAGTCAGCCACCCCTTATTTTTTTAGTTTTCGGCCACACTTCCAACGTCTGATGCCAACATGGTCGACAGTTCCCCGTCTATTGCCAAGCCACAATGACCCTAAACGACTTTAGAAGATTTATGACGACATGGAAGCAAGACCTTTACAAAACATGTGTGCGACAAGTGGTAATTCAAAGCATCAAACTGTCATACGGTCATGTACAAAGAAGATGCCGATTATACGGTTTCAGTTGGATACAAAATTAACGCTTACTGATAAAAAACGTGAATGAACCTTCGAAGCGGAAAGCAGTATCACATCTCATACGCTTACAGGCAAGGCGAAAGGACGAGTACCCGTGGAGCAATGGCCTAAGTGCGCAGAAGGTAGCTGTCCTGTTTATGAGAGGTGGGTTCGATTTTCACCCCCGCTGAATATTTCTGTGCTCATTTTAAACTTTGGGGATCAAATACAAGATGATCAAGATAATAACTGTTGTTACAAGGGTTCTAACATCTAGGTTATCGGCCACTAATGTTTTGGGTGTTAATGAAAAATGAAAAATACCTATAATTAAATCTAACTACAAACTTTCACTATCATTTTACCCTCCAGGGTTGGCTTTTCCCACGGACTAAGCGAGGGATCCCACCTCTACCGCCACTGAGGGCAGTGTCCTGGAGCTTGAGACTCTGAATTGGGGATACAACTGGGGTGTGTGACCAGGCACTACGCCCAGGTGGCCTCACCTGCAAAGCGATCGGGGACCTGATGAAGGCATGGGAAGTGTGGGAGGGTTAAGCAAGGAAGTGGGAAGGAGGCGGCCGTGGCCTTACGGAAATAACTATCCTGGCATTTGCCCGAAGACGAAGTGGGAAACCACGGAAAACCACTTCGAGGATGGCTGAGGTGGGAATCAAACCCTCTCTACTCATTTGGACCACCCAAGGCTGAGTAGACACCGTACCAGTCCTCATACCACTTTTCAAATTTCGTGTCAGAACAGGAAATCGAACCGCGGACCTCCGGGGTGGCAGCTAATCACGCTGACCACTACACAACGGAGGCAACTGCTACAAACTTACAACTAAAATTAACTACTGACTTACACATGCCGTTTATACGATTTCAATTGGATACGAAATTAACGCTGAGTGCGGTAGCATACTGATAAAAAACGTGAATGAATCTTCGGAGCAGAAAGCAATAGGCTATCACAAAGTACACACATCAAAAAAAGTTTTGCATCACCTCGGTTCCCAGATCTCCGGCATATAGACGTTGACTGTGTATATTGTATCCAAGATACAGTCCCTTTGACTGTTCATAGATGTCACTAAAACTGCTCAAAGATGTAAACAACCATGCATGAGCAGGGCCTATTAGACGGAGGGGGTACGACAGCCGATCAGTTCCAGTCATTCCACCAGGACGAAGGTACGCTGCTCATGTTGTCTGTAGTTCTACCATGCCTAGAAGGTCAATACCGCAGTTCGATCGCGTCCGCATTGTTACTTTGTGTCAAGAAGGGCTCTCAACAAGGGAAGTTTCCAGGCGTCTCAGAGTGAACCAAAGCGATGTTGTTCGGACATGGAGGAGGTACAGAGATACAGGAACTGTCGATGACAGGCCTCGCTCAGGCCGCCCAAGGGCTACTACTGTAGTGGATGACCGCTACTTACGGATTGCCGCTCGGAGGAACCCTGACAGCAATGCCACCATGTTGAATAATGCGTTTCGTTCAGCCACAGGACGTCGTGTTTCAACTCAAACTGTGCGCAATAGGCTGCATGATGCGCAACTTCACTCCCGACGTCCATGGCGAGGTCCAGCTTTGCAACCCCGACACCATGCAGCGCGGTACAGATGGGCCCAACAACATGCTGAATGGACCCCACGGAATTGGCATCACGTTCTCTTCACCGATGAGTGTCGCATATGCCTTCAACCAGACAATCGTCGGAGACGTGTTTGGAGGCACCCTGGTCAGGCTGAACGTCTTAGACACACTGTCCAGCGAGTGCAGCAAGGTGGTGGTTCCCTGATGTTTTGGGGTGGCATTATGTGGGGCCGACGTACGCCACTGGTGGTCATGGAAGGCTCCGAAACGGCTTTACGATACCTGAATGACATCCTCCGACCCATAGTGCAACCATATCGGCAGAATATTGGAGAGGCATTTGTCTTCATGGACGACAATTCTCGACCTCATCGTGCACATCTTGTGAATGCGTTCCTTCAAGATAACGACATCGCTCGACTACAGTGGCCAGCATGTTCGCCAGACATGAACCCTATCGAACATGCCTGGGATATGTTGAAAAGGGCTGTTTATGGACGTCTTGACCCACCAACCACTCTGAGAGATTTACGCCGAATTGTCGTTGAGGAGTGGGACAATTTGGACCAACAGTGTCTTGATGAACTTGTGGATAGTATGCCACGACGAATACAGGCATGCATCAATGCAAGAGGACGTGCTACTGGGTATTAGAGGTAGTGGTGTGTACTGCAATCTGGACCACAAATGCTGAAAGTCTAGCTGTATGATGGTACAACATGCAATGTGTGGGTCTCATGAGCAATAAAACGAGCTGAAATGTTGTTTGTGTTGATCTCTATTCCCTTTGTATTTAAAGGTTCCGGAACTCTTGGAACCGAGGTGATGCAAAACTTTTTTTGATGTGTGTACATGCCAATTATACGGTTTCAGTTGTATACGAAATTAGCGCTGGATACGGTGGCATACAGATAACGAACGTGAATGAACCTTCGAAGCGGAAAGCAGTATCACATCTCATACACTTTCAGGCAAGGTGAAGTGACGAGTCGTCGTGGAGTAATGGTCCAAGTGCGTAGAAGGTAGCGGACCTATTTTTGGGAGGTTAGTTCGAATCCCACCACAGCTAAATATTTTAATGCACATTTTGAGCATTGGGGATCAAATACAAGATGATGATAATTATAATTGTTGTTTTAAGGGACCTAACATCTAGGTTATCGGCCCCTAATGGTTTGGGTGTTAATGGAAAATGAAGATGAAAACTTAAGTAAATCTAACTACAAACGTACACATTTCGAAAAGAAAAGGAAAACAAAAGAAGAGTAAGGGAAATGAAAGAAAGGGGGAAAATACCCTCATCCCCCGAAGAATGAAGATTGAGGGACTTTGAAAGAAGGAGAGCCATGAATGGCAGGGAGGGAAGGGAAAGAGGAGAGGGCCCGCCCCAAAGGCAATGGAAAAAGGCGAAAAAACAGACCCACCTCAGGATCGATAACTCTCGAACTCACCAGCTGTGATCCCTTAAGGGTCTAGCATTATCCAAGGTGCACAAGAACTGGTGGGGATACACACACCCTGCCTCCTTGAGGGCCTTGAGCAGAAGGCAGGAGGTAACTGAAAGAAAACCCCTCGAAGAATGAGTGATCAGAAAAAATTAGAGAAGAGCCAATTAAGGCTGAAAAGGAGAGACTCCCTAGGCCTCGGATACCCTAATACCGTCGGGGTCGGAAGAGAGCAAGAGTTAACCAAGAGAGGTCGTCAAGAAAGAAGACGGAGAGGAGCCCTGCACAAGCAAGTCGAAGCAATGCCAGACTCAGCTGGGGTCCCGTGGTCTCCAACCCACGTCCCAGATGTGAGCCCCTGGGGGATCAAATACAAGAACATGGCGATGAAATAACCAGCGATTCTAGGCTGCACACTGTGTCAAGCCAGTACACATTAAACCCTAAATAAACACCGAATGATATTAGTCAAATGTGGCACGAATGCCCTTGTATATTATTCCCAAAGCTTAAAAAATGTGCATAAAATATTTAGTGGTGGTGAGATTTGAAACCAGCTCCCAAAAACAGGATGAATACCTTCTACGCACTTAGACCATTGTTCCACGGCTACTTGTCCCTTCAGCTTGCCTGAAAGCGTATGAGATGTGATACTGTTTCCGCTTCGAAGGTTCATTCACGTTTTTTTTTAAATCAATAAGCGTCAATTTCGTATCCAACTGAAACCGTATAATCAGCATGTGCTTTGTACATGCCCGTATGACAGTATGATGCTTTGAATTATCACTTGTCGCACACATGTTTTGTAAAGGTCTTGCTTCCATGTCGTCATAAACCTTCTAAAGTCGTTTAGCGTCATTGTGGCTTGGCAACAGACGGGGAACTGTCGACCATGTTGGCATCAGACGTTGGAAGTGTGGCCGAAATCTAAAAAAATAAGGGGCGGCTGACTCACCTGGTATATGTGAATATATTTTGCAAAATATGGACAATAAAAGTAATTTAATCACTAAACACTACATTTTGTTACTTTTAGAGCCTACAAAAATACACTAAAATACTGGATTCATAAATTTAATTATTCAATTCTATTTTCAGTTCACTTACTTTTTATATGATATTCATTCATTCATTGATTATTTCTGCTACCATTACAGTATGCCACAAGAAGTTGTTATAAAATTTGAAACCTGAAATTCTCGTAAAACTGATATGTAGGCTATAGACTGAAGTTTCCTACTACCGTACATGAGGTAATTGGTGCATATTTAAAAATGTCTGTATCAGCAGGAGATATATCTGACTTCAGTTTTACATTACACATTTCTTCAAAACTTGAATTTCTTGAAAACTTGCGCATCTCAAGATCCCGGTCTATTTTGATAAGCACTGGTCCCTAATTCAAAGGGATGCTTGCTATTGTTACAGCCACGTACTTTAGAAATCTTTCTTGGCTCAAAAACAATTTATGTACATAACTGTAAACGTTTCCTGTGTTGCCATATTTCCTGTCACTGAAAACGACAATTCTATATATGTTTACTCCTAAGAATAAAATATATACAAATATTGGATTAAAAATCAGTAAATATGGAAAAATATGAAAAATAAATTTGTTCAATTTGAATAGAGGACAACATAATCATTGGAGGTAAGGTTAAAAAATATCTCTACCTATGTAGTAAATAAATATATAAATACATATAAATCCTAGCCTTGTTTATAACTTCCAGTCGGCCAATAAGAATTTATGCCCAGTTATCCTAGGTGGGAAATATAGGATTCTACTTAAAAATTCTACATGTATTAATTTTGCACAGACTACAAGGAGGGGGAGGAGATCAAAGGGATGATGACATGTTTAGTTCATCAAGAGAACATCATCAGATCTACGTCCATCAAATCAAGCATCTATACAAAACAACAAAATTGCTCTACCAAAGAACATTAAATCCTACGGTTAGTACTTCTCTATACTTAAGCGATAAGTCCCCGAAACAGAACTATTTATTTTCGTGTCTACGACCACCACGTGGTGTAGTGGCTAGCATTCTTCGCTGTAACCGCAGAGGTCCGGATTCGATTCCCGGCTCTGCCAAGAAATTCAATTACGGTTTGAGGGCTGGAACGAGGTACACTCAGCCTCGTGAGGAAAATCTGAGAATAGGAGGGTTGGATTAAAACTTCAGCCATTATGTAAGGGGTTTTCCATGGGTTCCCTACTTCTACTTCAGGCGAATGCAAGGATGGTTCTTAACTGATGGCCACGGCCGCCTCTTTCCCAATCCTCATCTGAATTACAACTACACACACTAATAGTCATCTCAATAACCCAGATTATCAGACAAATTCCACACACACCCAAGTACATGGAGCTACTTGACCACGATGTCGGAAAGCTCCTAATTGAATCATTAACAACAATATAAACTAATACAGACTCATAAGGACTTCCTCCTGCGTTCGCATGTGAGGCAAACAGGAGCTGTGATAGTAATCCGTGAGCAGAAAGAACCAATATGATGAGCGAGTACAGTATACCTACTTGTTATGGAGCCTTAAGCTGGTGCATATGAGATACTGTAGTATGGGTCAGAGGATGAGTCGCACGCCCACCAGTCAACAAGAGAAACGAGGTTCTGTACTTCCTTGTCTGTAAGACGGCGGCGACCTCTATGATCTTTCATCTTGCAATTTTCTTAATCAGAAAACGTTAATTAAAATGCTTCGAGTGTACACCTCAAGGAAGAAACATCGCAATATTTGAATATTGAATTGGATTTTCACGACCACATATGTGTAAGGGCTTTGGGACATAGTGGGGCCATTTAGACCTGTGTGTGTGTGTGTGTGTGTGTGTGTGTGTGGGCAATTTAACAGTTTTGTTGATATTAAATTATAGTCCAGTTTTCTTCGCGAAATATCTGGCCCTTTATATTTTCTATCATTGTATAAGGTGCGTTCAAAAAGTAACGAGCCGGAGGCTGTAATGCGCAAACCGGTGACGACATGGGCTACTCGTGGCGTGTGTAACGAGGTGTGGTTCTGACCAGAGCGTGAAAGGTCACAGCCCGTCGCTAGAGGGCACGCGTGCACGTCTCGTGACGATACAAAGCGAGCAGCAGCATGCATCAATCGTCCAACCAAGACCAAGACAGTAGGCCATTCAATAAGCTTCTTGGTGTGTTGAAGACTGTGGGGCACCCATTGGGCACACACTTTGCGCAAGTGCAGTCGTTCCTTCATGATGGTGTGCACACTTCCGTCGCTCAATCCGACCAAGGCGGCTATGGCGTTCACTGTCACTCGGCGGTCTTGGGTAATGAGTGCGTCAACCAGCTGGACGTTTTGTCATCGGTAATGCAGGGGGGTGCCCCAGACCGGGCATCATCGGCTAACGACACCCGTCCTTCCCTGAAGTTCTTGTGCCACGCCTTGACCCTTGCAAGGGACATGCAGTGTTCGCCGTACACTTGTGACATTCGGCGATGAATGTTCGTTCCCCCTACTCCTTTCGCTGTCAGAAACCGAACAACACCTCTTTGCTTTTCGTTTGACGCCTCCATGTCACTGTTTGCAATGCGACTGGCAGCGTTGGACGATTGATGCATGCTGCTGCTCGCTTTGTATCGTCACGTGACGTGCAGGCGTGCCCTCTAGTGACAGGCTGTGACCTTCCACGCTCTGGTCAGAACCACACCTCATTACACACGCCACGATTAGCCCATGTCGTCACCGGTTTGCGCATTACAGCCTCCGGTTCGTTACTTTCTGAACGCACCTTATATATACTGTATATCTCTACATGGTATAAAACAAAGTCCCCGATTCTTGGATGTAACGGGTAATCTCGAGAACCACTGGATGGATTTTGATGTGGTTCTCACCATTCTGTTGAGGACTTCTCGAGAAAGGTTTCTGTAGAAAAACATTCATTTGCGATCAAAGAAAGCCGAGCAGTAACGATTTCAGTGAATCGAGTCGAAGAAATACCTGCCGTCCGTGCGCCTTTTAAGCTTACGCTGGGTAAACCGTTAAACATATCTATATACTATGAGTGTAAGAATTGTTTAGCAAGAAAAGATCTGGAAAAACGTCCGCGACAGGATATCTCTATCATTAATACATCGCCCACCATTTCTTCCAACAATCTCCAGTGGAAATTTAAATTACTAGTTTCGGAGCGAGTTTACGAGCTAGAGAGGGAGCCTATCACCCCAGACTGTCGAGTCGTGTCGAGTTAAGATTTCAGAGAAGAGCATATGTGTTTGAAGTTTGGCTGTTCACTCCGGATCTTATGAATTTTCGTTTGGGACCGTGCGCCTTTTAAGCTTACGCTGAGTAAAGCGTTAAAGATATTAGGCGAAGCAGGTGCAGGTTTCTAGTATTTTATATACTCTCTCTCTCTATATATAAATTAATAAATTCCAGTTCCCAACTTAACTTAAAACGGCAATACAACTTAACATACTATTATTCACTTTCCAATATGACACAAGACTCGGGTACTAATTGAATGACAACTGACAAGTGGTGTATTTTTAAAAGGGGATGAAGAGATATGCCACACCCATCTCACTGTCACCCTTATGGCTAACTAAACAACTGACTATTTTGCTCATTCAACAAATGTTATTTTAGGCTCACGCTAAATATTTTACTCGAGGGAAAATAAATGGATTCAAATTAGTAAGTATAAACTTAATTCAATCATTTGTCATCAATTCAATGGTTGGTTCTAGTAAAACAATTATAAACTTCAAGAAATGTCATATGATTATTATTCAACTCTGATCCCGCTGATCACCCCCCCCCCCCACCCCCCCACCCCCCACCCCCCCCCTCGTAGTAGTTAAGCCACTGCCTCTACCCATCAAAGTGAGTAAGACACCACGGTACGTGCTCAGAGTTTAGAGTAACAAACAGTAACATGACTAGAACTACACAACATAAATCACAAAACTGTCACTGTTTGATGGAGCGCATGTACAACAACACTGCTCATATTCCTCCTTGCAACGTATAAGTGTTCCATGCCAGGGGTGTCAACTATAATTATCTGGTGGATTCCGCCTCCTATAAACAAGAGTTCAGATCTTTAAAAAGTAGGTGCTGTAGGACCCATGTTTACTAGACATTTTATTCAAGTTTTAATGCATACTTCACCTCCCAAAATATTGGATAATTTTCGAACACCCTGACTATATATAGAGACTATAGTGACTAGCATTTTGGCTGTCACCTTGGAGGTTTGATTCTTGGCTCTGCCAAGTAATTTAGTTCTTGCCTGAGAGATAGAGCTGGGCTCACTTAGCCACGTGAGACAGAACTAACAATAGTCAGGTTTGGTTCCTATCTTAATCATCCTAGAAGTGGCTTTTCGTGGTTTACCACTTCTACTCCAGGAAATGCCGGGATGGTTTAGGCTACGGTCACCTCCTATCCATATCCTAGCTCCAGTTACATATGCACACGTTAGCAATAGTGGCGGATCCAGGCTTTGCGGGGCCCTGGGCGATGTGATGAGGTGGGACCCACAACAATAGGAAATAAAAAAAAAAACAAATGGAAAATAGTTTTGTAATAATAATAAAATAAAGAATAGTTACAATATTTTGAATACACTGCAGTACATTTTTTAATAATATGAAAGAAACCTTTAAGTCCACTTGAAGAAGATTATGTAAATTATGAGATATTAAAATATTACTTTGCGACTTTTTCCGGCTGAAGTCTTCTATTATTTCACTGAAATCTAAACTTGCTAAACGGTCAAGGGAGGTCATAGCTGCACTGAAAAAGAAAATGAATTATAAATTAGTTTGAAAAGTTTAATTAATTAATTAATTTAATTTAAAATAATCCATGGCGTGGGGCTCCCAGGACCGCAGGGCCCTGGGCGGTCACCCTCCTCGCCCTCCCTTAGATCCGTCCCTGGTTAGAACAGCCATTACAATGAGACAGATTATCAGTCAGATTCTAGAACACGAAGTCGCAAGCCCAAATGAAACAATTACAACTTCTTTACGGAAATAAGAAAATAAATATGCATTTCCCACCATTGGTTTCCCATTTCCAAACACTTAAAGTAGCTTAGGGTCCCCTACCAACTGTATAATTTAGACCTTAAAGGTTAAAGACACCCTGTATAGAATACTGTATAGTAAGATGACCATTTGCCGCCTTATGTGGTCTCGGAGTACGTACTGGGTCCTGTCTTCGATTCCCGACTTTGTCAAGAAATGTAATTCGGGTCTGAGGGTTGGAACAGGGTGTACTGAGTCTCGTGAAGCAGAGCTCAAAAGAAACGGGTTCGATTCCCACCTCACTTGTCCTAGAAGTGTTTTTTCGTGACTCCTTCCGAAGCCCAACTTTAATTACAAATATACACTACTACAACAGGCATCGCATTGACACAGGCTATCAGACAGATTACACACACACCCGAGTACACGGGACAACATGGCCACGAAGTCGCAAAGCTCCTAAATAAATCAACACGAACAAGATGACCATTTGGTGGCCCTGTCTGGAAGGAACACTACCCTACAGACCACGCTAGTCGGTATCCTCACTTTAAGTGTATGCTAATTATTGAGGCACACTGCAGTACTACAGTAGCTATGGTGGGAACTACTGGAAGACCTTCAGCCAGCATCATCACATTCCAAGAAGAAACGATCGATAGTAAATTACTTGTGTCCGGTAAAACCTGCAGCACAACGGAGCTTAGATGTCAAGGTTGTTATTAAAACACTATAACCCGCACATGCTAACAGGCCACTTTGTATCTAATCTTACGGTTCATCATCATCTACATTAGCTCCTGTGCAAGGCACATTGGGCAGCAAGTCTTCTCCAGCGATGTCAGTCGATCGCAAGAGCCTCGTACCAAGAGGTGTTAGCAGTCTTAAGGTCTTCTCTGAATGTTCGATCCCAAGTTCTTCGAGCTTGGTGTTGTTATTCCACTCCAGGGGGTGTCCATCTTTGCGCAGTTCTTGGGTCCCAGTATTCGGCATGTGGGTGATGTTGAGTGGGACCACAGTCAGTGATGACCCCCCCCCCCCAAAAAAAAAGATAGTTAAGTTGGTTCCATGGTCAGATCGGAGGGTGGTTCGACTTGGTCCCATGGTCAGCTTGGAGGGAGGTTCGACTTGGTCCCATGGTCAGCTTGGAGGGAGGTTCGACTTCGTCCCATGGTCAACTCGGAGGGAGGTTCGACTTGGTCCCATGGTCAGCTTGGATGGAGTTTCAGGTTGGTCCCATGGTCAACTCGGAGGGAGGTTCGACTTGGTTCCATGGTCAGTTTGGATGGAGGTTCAGGTTGGTCCCATGGTCAACTCGGAGAGAGGTTCGACTTGGTTCCATGGTCAGCTTGGATGGAGGTTCAGGTTGGCCCCAGGGTCAACTCGGAGGGAGGTTCGACTTGGTTCCATGGTCATCTCGGAGGGAGGTTCGACTTGGTCCCATGGTCAGCTTGGAGGAGGTTCGACTTGGTCCCATGGTCAGCTTGGAGGGAGGTTCGACTTGGTCCCGTGGTCAACTCGGAGGGAGGTTTGACTTGGTTCCATGGTCAGCATAGATGGAGGTTCAGGTTGGTCCCATGGTCAACTCGGAGAGAGGTTCGACTTGGTTCCATGGTCAGCTTGGATGGAGGTTCAGGTTGGTCCCATGGTCAACTCGGAGGGAGGTTTGACTTGGTTCCATGGTCATCTCGGAGGGAGGTTCGACTTGGTTCCATGGTCAGCTTGGAGGGAGGTTCGAGTTGGTCCTATGGTACTGTCCCCAGTAGCCACGGACAAGTTTGAGTTGGGTTGATGGTTAGAATATTTCTCTGATGATTATCGTCGGTCCTAGGTTAGGCGAGGTTAGGCAAGGTGAGGTTAGGTTAGAATAGGTGAGGTGAGGTTAGATTAGGTAAAATTAGGTGAGATGAGTTTACATTAGGTTAGACTAGATTAGGTTATTTAACCTTATTTAATGTTTTATTATAAATACCAAAGTAGGACATTATTATAGCAATCACCAAATAGGGTTGTAATAATTTCAATAACTTCTTTGGCCAATGGCTGCAATAAATGTTTATAATAATTTCAATAATTATCTTTGATATTGAAATGTAATTTTGACACTTATTAATACCGAGAGTCGCCTCCGTAGCGTAGCAGTCAGCATGGTTAGCTGCCGCCCCGGAGGTCCTGGGTTCGATTCCCGGCTTTGCCACGAAATTTGAAAAGTGGTATGAGGACTGGAACGGGGTCTACTCAGCCTCGGGTGGTCCAAATGAGTAGAGGGGGTTCGATTCCCACCTCAGCCATCCTCGAAGTGGTTTTCCGTGGTTTCCCACTTCGTCTTCGGGCAAATGCCGGGATGGTACCTACTGTAAGGCCACGGCCACCTCCTTCCCTCTTCCTAGCCTATCCATCCCCATCTTCCATCCCTTCCCATCCCTCATGAGGCCCCTGTTCGCTTTGCAGGTGAGGCCGCCTGGGCCGAGGTGCTGATCACACCTCCCCAGTTGTATCCATCCTGACCAGATGTTCCAAGCTCCAGGACACTGCCCATAGAGGCAGTAGTGGTGAGTTCCCTCGCTGAGTCCGTGGGAACCACCAACCTAGAGGGTAAATTGACTAAATAAAAAAAAAATACCAAGAAGGGCATTCAAATAAAAACGAGCTGCCGAACATTAACAAATAAAGAAACCTACCTTGCTGACCAGGGACCCAACTAGAACCTGACCACTCTACTGACCATAGGCCCAATTAGACTCCGACTTCTCGGGGATCGAAGATAATCCACAGATGAATATTTCCACCGTGGGCGATTCAAACAAGTCCGAGCGTGTCATGCGCGTGAGCAGCAAGTTGCATCCTACGCTCAGTTACAATCGTTGACAGGCGTGCCGGTACTGTGTCTGATCTTAAGACGTTTTCATTTGTAATATGGTCATGATATGAGACTCCAAGGATTCGTCTAAGGCAGGCGTTCTCAACCTGAAGCTCGCGAGCCAAATGGTGCTCTTTAAATGAAATTTGGTGCTCTCATCACACCAGCCAAAAGGTGCTCGCGAGCACAAACTCCTCTGAGACCCATTCTTCATTTCAAATTCTGTTGCATGAACCGGAATAATAGTCATCGTTTTAACTGAACCGAACCAACTGAGATTGAAATGACTTAAGAAAAATGTGCGTTATGGATTCGTGGAACTGTTTCATTACTATCGCAGATCATTTAAGCCGTCTGCTACAACAAAGGCATCTGCCCATTCTAGTTGCCACCCGGTCTAGTTTTAATTCCTTGGCCGTGAAATGCTATATGACATCTTTTCGGAATAATAGTGTTTCCATTACAAGTTATGACACTCAGAAATTTTATCATTTTGTGAAATAGTATTTATAATCTACAGTAAAAATAATTTGACATACTTGTTTTACGAGTAACAAGACATATGCTATTTATTTATTTATTTATTTATTTATTTATTTATTTTTATCGTATGGCTTTTAGTGCCGGGAGTGTCCGAGGACATGTTCGGCTCACCTGAGTCTGTAGCTGCTTCCAGCGGACGCCCTTAGGGTGAACTACAAGTTCCGTTCAATTTCAAGTAGTTCCAACTTTCGCCACCAGATATCAATGAAACCTAGTGGTGAACGTTGGAACTTTGATAGAGCGTTCTGACGAAATCCAACCTAACAAATTTAGCTTCACACAAGTTTAGTCTGTGGAAGAATCTTTTACATGCCATAAATCTATGACATGGGACCGCCGGTTTTACTTCCCCTCCAAAGGAAGGCATACTGAAGGATTTTTAACGCTCTTAAAAAATCCGACGACTTCGGCCAGGTTTGAACCCGCTATCTTGGGCACAGCAGTTCAGCATGCTACCGACTACGCCACCGAAGCCGCTAAGAAATATGCTGGACATGTTATCACATTTTTGTGTTAATCACACGTAAATGAATCTTATCTGCATGAGTCATGCAAGCAGTTGCAGCATGCGTAGAGAGCGGCGAATCCCTAGCTATTTCAGCACTTTTGAGATAGGAAAAGGAAAGAGAGGTGCATGCTTTTTGCATTATGAAGTTATTATTATTATTTGCATTGTTATGCCCGTGGAGTGCGATAGAACTTATTTAGCTAACGATGTTCTTTTTTCTTCTCCCAAAACCTCTTCATCTGGGCACTGAAACTTTTCCCCCGTTCTTCAGCCCATAATTTCTTGGTGCTGGTAGTCATTTTATCAGAGAAATAATGTTTGTTGAATATTCAGGAAAGAAAGGTGCATGCTTTTTGCATTATGAAGTTATTATTATTAGTATTATTATTTGCATTGTTATGCACGTGGAGTGCGATAGAACTTATTTAGCTAACGATGTTCTTTTTTTCTTCTCCCATGTTCTGAATTGGAGTCGATCTTGTATAATGTTCTCTGTGATGCCAATTTCTTGAAGTACAGTTGAGTCCCGCCAATCCGAACACTGCTAATCCGAAAATCTGCCTAATCCGAACAGGGCTAGGAAAACATATCTACCAAATCTGTTTTGAATGTTAAAATAGGAAAAAATAAAGATTAAGATTAAACTAGAATTTCCAATATAGAATCAAAATGTTCTCGAAAGGAAAACAAAACGAGTATTGTCCGTTGAGTCACTATATTGACACAAAAATGTGATAAAATGTCCAGCGAAACGCTAGCAATTTGTTGAGTTTTGCTGGACATGTTATCACATTTTTGTGTTAATATAATGGCTCAACGAACAATACTCATTTTGATTTTCTTTCGATTCTATATTCAATGCCAAGGCAAGATTTATTGTTTTGGAGTGGAGTTTTGACTCCCGTGGTCACTGGCTTGCTCGTGACGTAGTTGCACATGTAGCGAAACGTCTTGCATGGCCTTCTCAGTGCGTGCCAGCTATGTGTCTTGGTAGGTGTGCATTTACCAACTGAACAGCCCAATTGGTACACTGGGGCGAAACGCTAGTAATGTGTTGAGTTATGGACATTTTATCACATTTTTGTGTTAGATTTTCCAAGTAAAAACGTGAATTTATTAGCACAGAAAAAACATGAAATAAATGCTACAGGAGTAAACAGTGAATCTATCGGCTATCTTATACACAAAAGAAAACCTAAAAATCAGAAGGCGTAGACCTACTAACAATGCGTATAACGAAGTTTGAATGCAAAGTTTTTACGTTAACGACAAAACAAACGGAAAAGCAAATCAACACTTAAGAAGTGAAGTCAGTGACCTTCTTTTGACGCAACTCACTGATGGTTGGTTGATTCATTAGTTTAGGGGCTGCGACAACGCGGCCATGTAGCCCCGTGTACTTTAGGTGTGTGTAGAATCTGTCTGATAACCAGTGTTAATTGTGATGACTGTATTAGTGTGTGTTATCTGTTTAAATTCAAGTAAGGACTGCAGACATTCAATTTTTCCGAGTAGTTCCTACTTTTGCCGCCAAACGACACCGTCAACGACCAAGTAGTTTAGAACTTAGTTACCAGATGCCACCACAGTCAGCTCTTGACAACGAACGTAGGAACCTAAGAACGTTAGTAAAATGTTTAACCTATATATAATTTAGCTTCACAAAGGTGTAATTAGTGGAAGGTTCTTTAACATGCCATAAATCTATGACATGGGACCACCGGCTCTACTTCCCCTCCGAAGGAAGTCATACTGAGGGATTTTTAACGTTCTTAAAAAATCCGACGACTTCGGCCGGGTTTGAACCCGCGATCTTGGCCATAGAAGCTCAGCATGCTACCAACTACGCCACCGAAGCCGCTGCAACGCACTGAAACGACTTGAAGAGGCTGTGCTTATATAGTACATTACGCAACGAGCCTATAATGGCAATAATTAAGACACGAGCATGTCTTTATAAAACGAGCGTATGCGAGTTTTATAATTTCCATACGAGTGTCTTAATTACCATTATAGGGGAGTTGCATACGACTGTTTATGTTCGACGATAATTATTATAACTATTTTATGTTCTAACATAAATATTCATAAATATCTGTCGAGATTTCGCCAGTTTTATGTACTGAACAGAGCGCATGAGACGCAGAGAATGCCTTGTATTTGACCATGGCCTTCTCGATTACCCCACTATGACACTAGGCACCGCAGTTTAGAAGGCCTTGGAACTCCACGCAGGTGCGATGCCAACCTTATCTAATTGGTCAAACAACTGTATCTTGAGCTGTGATTGGTGGGAGAAACTGTTTCATAATGAAAAATAGTGTTATAATGACCATCATTATGATACAGTTTTCTGAACCATAATAGTCACGGTCGAACATAAAATACGTTACAGTACAGTGTAATTCGTTTTCGAGCCTAAAAGTCAATATGTCGTATTTGACGAAAATTCATCTCGTCTGAATTTCACTAATCCGAACAGGGTTCGGTCCCAATTAGTTTAGAATAGAGGGACTCGACTGTATTTCGTATTTCACTACACCAGTTGTTCTCGACTTTCATTGAGAGAGCAAGGTTGAGAATCATTTTGGTGAGCCTATCATTCTATCATTGCTCATTCTGATAATGTGGCCGTAGAACATCAATCGCCTTTTCCTGAAGGTGTCGGTGATCTTTACAGCATGCTGTTAGAGCTCCTGAGACTTCCGTTTCATCCAGATTTCTTCTGGACTAATGATTTTCCTCAATATTTTCCTTTCTTGTTTCTCTACGTCTGTATTATTATTATATTACCGACAGTAGTGGCTGATCACATGACAGTTCCCCACACTGACACTTCCACACACTGCCCAGTATACTGACACTTCCCCACAGCCCTTGGACGCGACTACCTGTTTAATGACTCAGAAATAATCTCGACTGACAGTTCCACACACATCGTTACAGCCACACCAGTGACAATGCACCTTAACATAATACGCCTTTGGAGTGAAGAAAGGCGCTCAGTCTATGTACTACATTACTAACACGGTTTCGAAAATATCATTGTGATGTAGTGTAATTTCCATCAGAATAAAATAAATGCAGAGTCTGATTTCCATCACACTTTATCCAGGCTGTGGACTGGCAAAATAATAACAAAACCTATCATTTTGGTGTTGTTATAATTTTGGCGTGTTCAAAATCAGCTTTCTAGGCTTCGTCAGTTGTTTTGTATTTATTTTTATTTTTTTGATCACATTTTTTCAACAATAATATTAACCTAGGGTACTCCATTTTTTGTGAATAGGCAACTGCCTTCAGAAAACTTTTTTATTTTATTTTTTATTTTTGAATTTTTTCTGAATGATCTCAATCCGTCCATCCAGTTTGACATATTTTCGTCTTCTTCTTTGTCCTTCCATGCTGAGCTCGGCCTTTACAAATGCGCAATTTGTCTTCTCAGCTTCCGTCTTCAACACTTTGATAACCTCTTTTAATTTGGGGTGAGGTCTCCCGACAAGATTTCAACTTGATCGTTTTAATAGTAGCCTTGGGGGAGGGGGGAGGGAGATGTCTGTGGAAATGTCAGTCGAGATTATTTCTGAGTCATTAAACAGGTAGCCACGTCCAAGGGCTGTGGGGAAGTGTCAGTGTGGGGAACTGTCCGGACACCGTAGTGGCTACGCTGGCTAAAGTGCAGCGTTAGGTCATGGGGCCAAGCTCTCTGCGGACTCGGTAGACGCATGGGTTCGAGCCCCACCGTCGACCGTCCTTGAAATGGTTTTCCGTGGTTTCCCATTTTCAACACCAGCCAAATGCTGGGACGGTACCTACTGATAGGCCACGGCCGCTTCCTTCCACATCCTTGCCCAATTTCATTCATCTTCATTCTTTCCATCTCTCATCCCGACGCGCAGGTCACCCACGGGCGTCGATTAGCAAGTCCTGCACTCGGCCTCTCAGGAGACCACACGACAAAAAAATAGTAATTATATTCTGTTTAATAGTGTTCGATGATGATGATGATAATTGTTGTTTTAAGGGGCCTATCATCTAGGTTTATGGCCCCTAATGGTTTAGGTGATAGTGAAAGATGAGATGAGAATGAAAACTATTATTAATACTAACTACAAATTTACATACTAGAAGAAGAAATAGTAAACACATAAAGGATAAGGCAAATAAAGGACAGGAAGACAAAGAATTACCTCAACCCTCGAAGAATTATGACTGAGGGACTTGGAAGGAAGGAGAGCCATGAAAGGCAGATAGGAAAGGGAAAGAGGAGAGGGCCCACCCCAACGTCAAAGGAAAAAGGGGACAAAATGGACCCAGTTCAGGAGTCCCTCGGGCTCGCCAACTCCCAAACTCATCAGCTGTGAGCCCTTGAGGGTGTAGCACTATCTAAAGTGCACCAGAAGTGGTGGGGCTACATACGCCCTGCCTCCTTGAGGGCCTTGTGCAGAAGGCAGAAGATAACATGAAAAGAAAAACAAGGCTGACCCCTCGAAGAATGAGGGTGTCAGGAAAGATGAAACAAGGGCCAATCAACGCGGGAAAGTGAAACACTCCCTATGCCTCGGATACCCTAATACCGTCGGGGTCGGAAGAGAAGAAAAGTTGACCAAGAGAATTCGACAGGAAAGAAGACGGAGAGGAGCTCGGCACAAGTAAGTGGAAACAATGCCGGACTCAGCTGGGGTCCCGTGGTCTCCAAGCCACGTCCCACTAGAAGTGAGCCCCTGGGGGGTAATGGTGTTCGGGCTCTTTGTACGTCATGAGGGTGGCACTCACATCTCAAAAGGTTGAGAACGCCTGGCCTAAGGCAACGCTCTTGGAGAACATTTAACAGTTTAATCACCTTAGGGTGTACTGTATCCTACGGTTAACCAATATTAAATGGCATATCTCAGCAATTACAAATGAATCACGACTTTTCCTTCACTGTAAAGAAACATAGGATATTGTGACAATGTTGGTATTACTGTACATATAATTACAAAAATACATCATTCGTTAAAACTGACTAATATTTAAATTAGGTATTTCCTTATATTCCTCGACAACTACACAATCTACTATATTTACGGAAAACCTGCTTTGATATGAAATTTGAACTTTAAACTCAAATATCCTAATATTTCTGCATACTAAAAGAACCTGAGTGGATATAGAGAAAGAAATTAATTAACTGAAAATATTCATTCGTTTTATGAATTGGTTGTCGATTGCTGTAATGGTCCAACATTATTAATTTGTTGTAAAGGGACTGAGAACCCAGCGCCTCACAACTAGTAGGGGGTATGATCGCGTCTACGCGACATCAGCTGAGCCCAGCAAAGCTTCCACTTTCTTGTGCTGGACTCCCCTGTTTATCTTTATATTTCCCTAGGCCAACCGTGGCTATCTACCAACCTCGACGGCAATATGATATCCATAGCCTTGAGTGTAATTTCCATCCCTAATTGGCACTTCCTTTTTATTCTGATACCCTCATTTTTGGAAGGATCATACATCTATTGAAAGAAAGAAGGAAAGAAAGAAAAAAGAGAAAGAAATAATTAAGGAGATAGGCTAAATAGATAAATAAATAAATAAATAGATAATACATTAATACATAAATAGATGAACTGATGAAGAAGAGGAGATTACAGTTCTATGGATACCTCCTGAGAATGGATGAAAATAGATTGACAAAAATAATTTTCGAATTTTTCAGGAAGAGAAAGGCAGAACTCAAATGGTTTCGAGAAGTGAGAACGGACCTAGCCAAGATAGGAGTACAAGAAGACGACATAGCAGATAGGGAGACATTTAGACGACTAATTAAGGAGTACAGAGTTTTCCAGGATGCGGGGGAGGAACCAGTGACAAAGAAAAGAACCTACACAGAAGAACAGGAGAGATGTGGAAATTTGAAGTAAAGATCAGAGGAGGGAAGTAGGAGAAAGGATGAGATGATACTGGCAGAGAGTCAAGGCAGAGAAGTCAAAGCATAATTTAAAGGCTGCCAAGCGTGGTCCATAGGCCAAGACGAAAATAAATAATAATACAGTAAATAGATGAATGAATGAATGAATGAATGAATGAATGAATGAATGAATGAATGATATAAATAAATAAATAAATAAATATGTAAATAAGTATATTACATAAATAAATAGATAAATAAATAAATGATTTATTTACTGTTAACCAGCTGTATTGGTATTCGTATCGCTGGTTAATAGAATTTCGGTTACTGTACACGATTTTAAGAAAACGTTCATTTACATGCTGCTTGGACTTCAAATTCCAAAGTGACTATGAGATTCAAACACCCACACTGACTCCAATGAGGGACTATCCGGCTCAGTCTACCGAAAACCAGTTCTTATAATGATAATTGGGAAACCAGTGGCCCATGGCAAGGCGTCATCCAATGAAGATGTAAATCATAGTGGAAACATCCCTACGACACTTCAAGGGCAATGGACTTGTTTACATGAACTCCGGCGATGCCTATCAAGTTACTCCAGTATACAGTATATTAAAACTTGATATTATCTGGATACATTATAGTAAAACCTAACATCTATCACAGTCCACGGTCTGGGGACTGTCACAATGAAGAATCGGCGTTAACCTTGACTTCTGGGACTAGGTATGCATTCCTCTTAACACACATCTACGTTGGGTTGCATAAAAAGTCGCTGCACGGCGCTACCACAGCCATTATTTTCTAAAACAAAGGAGACAATGGAGGAACCTTCCAACATATTCCCAGAATAAGATAGCCTACGACATACAAGATGGGGTGATCGAATTTCAATTACCTTCTGTGTATCGGTTCACAGGAAAGGTACTCATAAAATATAACGTGCTCACTTGGGTTTATGCAAAATCGGCTGCATGCTTATTCCCTTGTCCTGACTTACCTTCGAAAAACTCCTTTGATATGTGTTGAGTGTGATTGATTCTCCCTTAAATTATGAAACTAAATCAAAATGATGTAACGTACACTTTAAGACATGTAAATAGATGTTTCCTTAAGTGAATTTTTATGTTGGTAAGAAGTGTATATCCTATACGGCTTAACAGATAATTATCAATACAGTGGTTGAAATCATTGTTGTCTCGGCGTTCATTTTTCATGATTTTGCCCTTTTCAGAAGATTTCTTCAGTTGTTATATACAACAACTTCCCGATCAATTCGGGTTGGCAACAAAGACAAAGCATGTCAAACAAAGACCATACACTAAAACGAGATGAAAATGAAAATCCACAGCCTGCTTCCAGTCTCCGACCGGGTCAGGAATGGAATGAATGAAGCCCCCATCTAGCGGCGAGGATATGGACTGTGCCGGCTGCCGAGGCCTGACGCACTTCTCTGGGGCAATGATTAAATGAATGACGGATGAAATGAAATGATAGTGGAGAGTGTTGCTGGAATGAAATTGTGACAGGGAAAACCGGAGTACCCGGAGAAAAACCTGTCTGCCTCCGTTTTGTCCAGCACAGATCTCACATGGAGTGACCGGGATTTGAACCACGGACCCAGCGGTGAGAGGCCGGCGTGCTGCCGCCTAAGCCACGGAGGCTTTACTAAAACGAGATAATGGTCACAAACATAGTACCTATCACATTATAAAACAAAGATGAATCATAATAGTTAAGAACGAATGGAATAATTTATTTTTAAATACATAGGTTAGTACAGTAATATAAAGGTGGTTCCTCAAGGTGGTTTCTAAGCGCAGTTGTGGCTGGATCCCTATGTATTTGAAGAATTGGACACCTAATTTTGGATCATCCCTCAACTTACTGATACTATAGTTTGTGGATTATTTAATCACTCTTCTGTTGCTTGATTTCTCCATCTTATTTCCCAATAGTTGCCAATATTTTCAGATATAATGGAGCAGTACTTATGAACTCAATTCATGCAAGATGAACGAAGGAGTGAAATAATACGAGATAAATGGGCTGATATGATTGTTTTTCACCTGTTGGTCTCAGCACAATATTATATTGTAATATTAATACCAAACATCTCTAACAAAATAACCTTTAATATTATAAAATAGCGCTACAATCAAACTTGGTTAATCATGAGTAATTCAAACTTTTCACGAGGTCCCATAACATTCATATGCATGAAAAGCTGGCTTCTCTGATTCAATTGAGAAATGGAAGAAAACAATCTAATTTAACAGCTGGGGTCCCGTAGTCATCAACCTACGTCCCACAAGATGAGCCCCTGGGAGGGCTTTTAGATCAAAAGTGGATTTTATACTTTATATTTTTGATGATTTGATAAATCGAACTCTGTAGGGGGAGTACATAAAGTGCTGATTACGAGGTTGATTCTGTCACATTTTGACTTGTTCCTTATTTCTTCAACTGGGATTGAGTTCACATTCTTGGCTTTTGAAAGTCGATATTGTGTCTAGAATCAATTCACTTATGGATGCAAAACGTCAACTAATCGTAGCCAAAGACGTGAAAAGGAAACACTGAGCTCCATGAGCACTATCGAGAAGAGTTGGTTTGAGTCCCACTTCAGAAAATATACAGTAGAACTGATTTTCCGTGACTGACTGCGTCCGATTCCTTCCGGGGTTATAAGTTGGCTGTTGTTTCATTTGAGGGCTTTGGACATCATGGTCCCCGTGTACTTGCGGGGCCACATGACCGCGTTGTCGCAGCCCCTAAATTGAGGAACCAACCCATGTACTTGGGTGTGTGTGTGTAAAATGTTGTCTGATAACCTGTGTTATTGTGATGACTGTATTAATATGTGCATTTGTGATTCTGGTAAGGATTAGGAAGGAGGCGGGCGCACCCCATAAGTTTTTTGTTTTTTTAATTGTTTTTTTAGCGTATGTCTTTTAGTGCCGGGAGTCTCCGAGGACATGTTCGGCTCGCCAGAGTTTTTGTAGCTGCTTCTATACGGACACCCATTGGGTGAGCTACAAGTACCGTCGCGTGTGGAGTGTTGTCTGGGGAGGAAAGTGTTAATGTAAGGACGAGGAATTGGAAGGTAGCGGCTGTGGCCTATAGTTAGGGACCAACCCCGGCATTTGCCTGCAAAGAAGATGGGAAACCGCAGAAAACCATCTTCAAGGTTGCCGGCGTGGGGATTCGAACCTCCTCGCCTCCCGGATGTGAGCGACTGCCTGCAGCCACGCCGTAACGACCACGACAAACTCACACGCCATAAGTGAGGAACCAACTCGGCATTTGCCTTGAATATAAGTGGGAAAGCACCGAAAACCACTTCAATCGAATCAAATCGAACCTACCTCTACTCAGTTTTGCTCACGAAGCTGAGTGTATCCCGTTTCAGGCCTCAGACAAGCATTAAATTTCTTAGCAGAGCTCGGAATCGAACCCGGACCTCTAAGGCGACGGTCAAGAACGCTTACACCACAGGTGTTCACACACATTAGTACAGTACAGGCACCACAGTGATGCATGCTATGGGATGGAGTGATAATAATCACGATGTTCCAAGTCCACAAGAAAATTGGTGCAAATTCTAGCGCTGAAAAGTGAAAGTGTAATAAAAGACAAGTGGTATTACCCAAGCCCGAGCCTGACCCATGACCCGTGGCGTGCCCCCACACCGGAACAACCTTCCCGCAAGCAGCTTGTTACAAGCAAACTGTATTTTTAATTAACACCTTCCTCTCATCAGCCTCCACTCCTTGGCACCAAATGAAATGAGCCTCATTCCATGGAAAACGATTATCTCTCCAAAGACGGTGGAGGAGAAGAGAAAAGAACGAACAAAAGAAATGTGAATAAACCGACTTAATTGGTACGCAGGCTCGACGCGACACAGTTCCGGCAGGGGCTAACGTCTCATTTGTTTCATCGCACCTTTTAAACAAATTGTCAATATTTATGAAATCAGAGTGCAATTCATCTTCTTATTCTTCTTCTTTATGTGCCGTCTCCGCGTCGAAGATTGGCGATCTTCATTGCAATCCCTTCCCTCGAGGTTGCCGTTCGAAACAGAGATGCTGAGTCAAGTTCAAACCATTCCCGCAAATTCTTGAGCCAGGAGATCCTCCTCCTCCCTGGACTGCGCCGTCCTTCAATCTTGCCTTCCATGATTAGCTGCGGGCAATTCCCTTTCTTTTGAATGATCATTTGTTACGATCGGTTACTAGTATCACTGGCTGCGAGGTGCAGCGGAAACGTTCTTGCATGCTGTGCAGCGGCGTTCAAACCATAGTTTATAATTTACCTCAGCATTTTACAATTTCATCAGCAAACACTCCAAACAACTTAGGAATTCAGTATATTGATACCGACTACTTACAATAATTGAAACTGAAACAAAACTTCGTTCTTCTACACGTATCACTGTGAGAAACACATTTAATAAACCTACGGCAAAGCTGTTTACTAATCGCGCCTATAGTGGGATGGGAGTGCGCTCTATCGGCAACAAGAGGAAATTTTCCAATTACACGTTATTCATGGGTTCTAACTGGGATTGTCAAGGCCGGTATATAGCACAGCTCTCATCCAGTCGGCCGTGGTTAGCTAACGCATAGTTCAACTGTTTGCTAGTAGATGTCACTCGTGCAGATCCAGTGGAGAACTCTGTGTTAATTAAATATATAATTTTCCATTGCAAAATGCACAACATAATGCTCAATTTTATAACGTATCAGTGCTTAAAAAACAATAAATATAAAAAGAATCAGCAAAAAAATACAACTCTGATAGGTTTTGAACCACGGCCGGTCGGGTGAAAGACCAATGCTCTAACCACAGAGTCGAACTTCGGAAGTATTTCTGTCAGTCCACAGAATATATCACGAAGGCTACACTATGGAGTGATTCTATGGCTGGATTTACAACAAGCCCAATAGATGGAAACCATTTATCTCAAATCATGTCACGGAAATCCTGCATAGCTCCAATCCTGCACAATGGTGACATTTTCCAGGGAAGACAATCCAGCGGATATACTATCATGGGGGATGTCAGCGAAAGAGTTGCAGAACTCACGATGGTGGCACGCACCACGATGGCTTGCCAACTCCTAGCCTCGACACTCTGTGTCTAACATCACCCCACTCCCAGAGGCACGAAAGAACGGTCAAGTATTGACAGTTACCAGATGGGAGAAAGCTGTGAGCGGAGAAGAACTGGCAGAACTTTCTCGGATCCTCATGGACCCATGTACGAACCAGCATTTCGCCCACAATGGTGTGTCCTGGAAATTTATTGTTCCACGGGCGGATTGGTGAGGAGGCTGGTGGGAACGAATGGTGGGTACAACAAAACGATGTTTGAGAAAAGTATTGGTCACGTCTCAAGTGGACGATGAAACTATGAGGACAATTCTGGCAGAAATAGAAGCCGCCATTAACAGCAGACCAGTTACACCAGATGGTCCTAACGTACTGACACCAAGCCACTTCATAAACGGGGGACGATAACAACATTACCCAACGGTCCAGAACCTAGCGTATATACAGATCTGAGAAAAGAAGCAAAACTGAGGGCAAAGATGCAAGAAGACTTCTGGAAGAGGTGGAAGAAGATGTACCTTCTAGCCATAAGAAGCTTCCGCGAGGTGCGGCAACCGGACGGAAGAGCGACGAAATGCCGGAAAGGGGATTATTATTATTATTAGCGTATGGTACAACACAAAACAAGACGATATGCGTCCACGTCATATATGGCGACGAGCTCGCATCTCTGGAGTGAGATCTGGCCGCGACGGAAAGGCGAGGACTCTCCTCCTCCGACTCAGCGATGGAACGGAGATTACCCGACCGGTACAGCTGGTCGTACCATTGGAGATCGACCAGGTTGGGGAGGATGTGGAGGATTAACGATGCCGTTCTGTTTTCTCTATGTATAAAGTCTGTTTGTATAAGCGGCTTCGGTGGCATAGTTGGTAGCATGCTGAACTGCTGTGCCCAAGATAGCGGGTTGAAACCCGGCCGAAGTCGTAGAATTTTTTAAGAGCGTTAAAATCCTTCAGTATGCCTTCCTTCGTAGGGGAAGTAAAGCCGGCGGTCCCATGTCATAGATTTATGGCATGTAAAAGATCCTTCCACAGACTAAACTTGTGTGGAGCTAAATTTAAGGTTAGATTTCGTTGTAACGCTCTATCATAGTTCCAACGTTCACCACGAGGCATCATTGATATCTGGTAGCGATAGTTGGAACTACTTGAAATTGAACGGAACTTGTAGCTCACCCTAGTGGTATCCGCTTGAAGCAGCTACAGCCTCTGGCGAGCCGAACATGTCCTCGGACACTCCCGGCACTAAAAGCCATACGATAGATAAATAAATCTGTTTGTATCTTTCTTTGACATTATTATTTTCTCCTTGTATGATGTGAAGTAACAATAAAAGAAAAATTTGTGTGTGCATACACGACAAGGACCAAGTAATCAAGGAAAGATGATAGGTTTTCAGTGACCAGATGAAGAGATTTTGGTAGAAGAAAAACACATCATCAACTAAATAACTTCTATCACGCATGGGCATAACGATAAAAAAACAGTAATAATAATAATAATAATAACTATTACAGAAATGTGTAGTAAAATAATAATTGCTATTTGTTTCACAACACCTGACATAACCTAGAGCTAGGGATAGGGATTTCCTGGTGATTTCAAAGTGAAGAAAGCGGTATTTTGTAGTGTAAAATTCGGTGGTTTCAATTACACTTTTCGGTACTTTAAAAATGATAAATTTTAGGCTGGATATATTTTTGAACAGGGTATCCAAATAGTCAACACAGAAACGCAACTGTCATTCCTTGTCAAACTTCAACTATGCCTGTCTTGGTCCTGTCGTGCAACTGCTACTTGATTAAAGTGTTATATATAGGCCTATATATATTTTTTGCGTGTTCATAAAATACATACCAATAACCAATAGTTTTGTTTTTGCTAGGCTTAAAACCATAACTGCGGATAATTCGCGGTTTTCAATAATTCGCAGAAGTTCGAGCATTAATTGCCGTGAATTATCGGGAGTGCATTCATTGAGGGGAAAAAAAGGAAGCTAAAATCGCGTTTTCATGCAGAATTCGCGAAATTTCGCGAGTTTAAAATTCATTCTTTTCGCCAATTTTAGTTTTTTTAAAACAGATTACCACTTGTCTATTACTTCAAATTAATAATTCGTGAAATTCCCTACCTATAGCACGTTGCAGCCCTCTGAAAACAGCGTTAGAGCATCCCGTTCATCATTCGTGCATGCGGGATATTTACTGCATACATAGAAAGTACGGCGCAGAAGAGCCATTTGGTGTTGTTGTTAATAATATTGATGTGAGGGGCTTGGGGTATCTTGGTCATCATCCCCGTGTAGTTAGGTGTGTGTTGAACCTGTCTGATAACACAGGTCTGAAAAGAAAAATTGAAAATTGTTTTTGTTTTGATAACTGACTTTTAAGTAGTTTTTGGCACTGATTTCAGAAATGATATTGGTTTGTTTTCTATCACGTAAGGTTTGTCCACAAAATAAAGTACAACTTTTATGAAAAATCCTAAAAAGGCCATTTTTATATCAGTACTAGCTGAAGTACCCGTTCTTCGAACGGCTTTTAGTACTTGCTGGCCTAAATCATAAATATACAGTGTGGTCCACCAGCCCCTTATTATTTAGTTTTATGGAATCCAACTAACATTGCATTTCTCCCTATGGTCGATATTGCTCTGCGCTCTGACTGCGTGACGGCAATGTAATTGGGTCATGGGTCTAGCAAAGAAAAACCGACCTTAAACTTTTCCCCGCCAAATACTATGGCCCATTCTACTAACATATGACTTATTGCTCCTTGAAATAAAACACATACACGTAATACGATCGAATTAACAGCTTACGCCACGTGATGTGTAATAGTAGAAAGTTAAATCAACTCCATAAACCATGATTTAAGACTTTGACGTGGACTTAAACGTTTGAGGTGGGATGGCCACAGTACTACTGCACGTTTAGTGTGCGGTATCTACAATGTGTTGGTGGCTGAGTCGGTTAAAGCCTGACCGTAAGCGGTGAGCCCGAACGGGTAGAATGGTGCTTCGAATCAAGTATACTTTTTTGAACGATAGACCACGATCCATTTTAGTGGGGATGTAACTCCATTGCCATATTTATTCCCTTACGATGTATTTTTGTGAAGAGTACGTTGAATTCCGCTGATTTATAAAGAGAATACGATCAAATTGGTACGTTATGCCACGTGACCTGTAATGGCAGAAAATTAAAAAACTGGCAGGGATATTAACATAACATATCGAAGTGTCGCTCTGGAGGTCCGGGTTTGGTTCCCAGCTCTGCCAAGAAATTGAATACTTGTCTGAGGGCTGAAATTGGATACACTTAGCCTCGTGAAGCAAATATGAGAAGAGGTGGGTTCGATTCCCACCTCAGCCACCCTGGAAGCTGTTTTCCGTGGTTTCCCACTTCTACTCCGGCCAAATTCCGGGACGGTTTCTGTCTTAAGGCCGCGGCCACCTCCTTCACAATCCTTAATTGCAAATACCACATCATTACAAGCCCGCAATAACTCAGGTTATCAGACAAAATCTACACACACACCCAAGTACACGGGGCTAATTGACCGCGATGTTCTAACCACTCAAATGAAACAACATATCGAAGGAGATTCTGATCGCCAGTGCTGCATCGAAGTATACGTATTCCTTAGAATTCCCCTTGGTATTATTTAACAATAAGTCTTATATCTTGAGGCCCGTATCACACGACACTCGCTGGCAAGGAAGCTGTTGTGATCGCTGGTACAAAATCCTGTATGATTCTGTTAATCCTCGTCAGTACACCTGCTTTTATCACACGCTAGCATTTAATGCGCCAAGTTGTATGAAATAAAACATGGCGAAGGATTGTCGTTTGAGGATATTATTTTCAGTTCATTCGCTTTATTAACGCAATGCGGTCGCAAAACTTGCCTGAAGTACATTTGCAAACATGCCAGGTACTGAATGAATACATTCGAATCAATATTTAAGATCTAACTGTAATAATGAACATTTTACCATACGCGTTAATAAGAAGCGCAACAAAGAACTGTAGAGTATGCTGGAAGAGTGAGCGAATGGTATCGAGCCCGCTCATTGTTTTGAAGATCCCGGGTTCAAGACTATACAAGGCGGCAATTTTTAACTTTTTTATTTTACCCTCCCTACATCGTACAGGAATATCTCAACTTAATTTCGTTCACATGATCTGCGAGGACGATAGGGAATGTTGTTTTTTCTCTCATTAAAATTCCCTAATTTCTTTTTTTTAAATCAATTTTACCCTCCAGGGTGGTGGCTCCCACGGACTCAGCGGGGGAACTCACCCCAACCGCATTTTCAGGCAGTGTCCTAGAGCTGGGAACATCTGGTCGGTTGATACAACTGGTGAGGTGTGATCAGCACCTCGCGCAGGCGACCTCGCCTGCTAGGCGGACAGGGGCCTCGTGAGGGAAGGGATTGGATAGGCAAGTGAGAGGGAAGAAGGCGGCCGTAGCCTTACAGTAGGTATCATCCCGCCATTTGCCCGAAGACGAAGTGGGAAACCACGGAAAACCACTTCGAGGATGGCTGAGGTGGGAATCGAACCCCCTCTACTCATTTGGACCACCCGAGGCTGAGTAGACCGCGTTTCAGTCCTCATACCACCTTTCAAATTACGTGGCAGATCGAGGAATAGAACCCAGGACCTCCAGGGTGGCAGCTAACGACGCTGACCACTATGCTACGGAGGCGACATTTTCCCTAAATTTTCTTCTTCTTCTCTTTTCGTAGTCGTTTACCCTCCAGGTTGGTGGAACCCACGGACTCAGCGAGGGAACTCACCACTACCGCCTCTACGGGCAGTGTCCTAGAGCTGGGAACATCTAATCGGAGGGGATACAACTAGTGAGGTGCGATTGGCACCTCGCCCAGGCGGCCTCACCTGCAAAGCGAACAGGGGCCTCATGAGGGAAGGTAATGGAAGGTCAGGATGGATAGGCAAGGAAGAGGGAAGGAGGCGGCCGTGGCCTTGAAGAAGGTACTGTCCCCGTTTACCCGGATAGTAGGCTGTCAGATATCCGCCCCCTCAATCGGATTGCCAACAATCAATCGCACCGGCTCAGCTACATCAATGAAAATGGCACTGACAGATACTATCGAGATATGAGCACAGAAGTTCACAGGAAATCATTGTGGAACACACCAAAATAGACGGGGGTTCATACATACCTCTTAAAAATTATCTCGGGGATTGAGTTGACAACAGGATCACTAAAGTCTGTTCACACAATAACCTCCACCATGACATTTAAAAATGAACCAGAACGAAGACGAGAACTTTGAACTGTACAAAAGCTTTATTTCAAATAAAGGGTAAGATTTTAATAACACAACAAAATCAACGTGGCTATCAGTAGCCCATGTCAATCTGACTACGTCCTCCTGTAGGACTTGCAAAGTTATCATACAACATGATATAGAACATATTAGCTCCCACGAGCTCCAAATAACGTAATATTCATAACACAATTGGATTGGAAAAGAAGTGAGGACGAGACATATATAGAGCATTTGGTTTCCTTTTAATAAACATGACAATTGTATTTATAGGCGCAAGGCCAGAGTAGACGACCTCACCCGCTGATAACCAGTTGTTGGGACAGCTGCGAGCTACCCTCCAACCTGTCGCATACTTGTCAAATGGGCTCCCTTCTCACATGCTACATTACGTAAGAATACAGCTCTCTCTCAAGCCTTAAATGTCCGCAAGACAACTCATATATATATTTACGCAATTCTTTCAAATACTTTACTCACATCCTACTGGATTATTATGACAAACCTTAAACTTGTTAAGTTCTCATCCAAATGTTTAATAAGCTCTTAAATGTTTATAACAAAATCACATAAATTATTTATAACAATTAGAAATTGTTTATAATATTTGTCCAAGACAATAAAAATATTTTAAACACGCCTTTAACATCACTTTCGTTCCACATTATTTTCAAAATTTTTTTACAGCAATTATTTACAATATTAGAAGCCTCCGTGGCTTAGGCGGCAGCACGCCGGCCTCTCACCGCTGGGTCCGTGGTTCAAATCCCGGTCACTCCATGTGAGATCTGTGCTGGACAAAACGGAGGCAGACAGGTTTTTCTCCGGGTACTCCGGTTTTCCCTGTCACAATTTCATTCCAGCAACACTCTCCACTATCATTTCATTTCATCTGTCATTCATTTAATCATTGCCCCAGAGGAGTGCGTCAGGCCTCGGCAGCCGGCACAGTTCATATCCTCGCCGCTAGATGGGGGCTT
The DNA here is from genome assembly GCA_946902985.2 of Meconema thalassinum. Lineage (NCBI taxonomy): Eukaryota > Metazoa > Arthropoda > Insecta > Orthoptera > Tettigoniidae > Meconema > Meconema thalassinum. Next base: position 254,333,770 of record OX336393.1, read on the forward strand.
CATTCATTCCATTCCTGACCCGGTCGGAGACTGGAAGCTGGCTGTGGATTTTCATTTTCATTTACAATATTAACATTTAAATTATTTAGATTATTAATTTAAGAAATACATTAACCACAGGTTCATCCGGTTGGTAATTTCATAATCGTGTTTAATATAATCGACCAATGAAGGTTAGTTATACATATTAATGTCACAATCTGGTTTAATAAAGGTTTTAATAATTATTTGTGACGGTAATCTTCATTCAAAATCTTATCTCAAATTCTTTCAAAACTCGTGTTAATTATAACAGTAAATTCACTTGATTAATTTTCAACGAACTATGACAATTCACTCCAGCGGAAAATACTTCGCGAACAAAATAATGCACAAACTGCATTATAATTAGGCCCAAAATTCATCATATATTAATCTATATGGCATCAAAAACTTCCACAGAACTTACAAAAACTTCCACTAATAATTCTTTATCATTAATTCCTGTGGGAACCTCCTTCATATTCAAGGGCATTATACATCAGCGACTTTCAACACGTGCGCTGCACTAGCGATTATACATCCATAGTTCCACTTAAAAATTCTTATAATCATTAATTGTTTCAAAACTGTTTTCATTTAACCTTCGTGGATTTCATTCATGAACCGAAATGAAGTGAAAATTTGCCAATCACAAACAAATTTAATAGTGAATACGCTTATATACGCCTGTCTGGTCTATCAAAATTTACGATTAACATCTTCAAAGAAATGTAGTATAAAAAAACTATCATCAAATAAAGTGCGACTAAAAATGCAAAATAGTCGAATAGAATCCAATTAGACTGGGGAATGCAAACATTATTATATAAATCTCTAATTGAGAAAAATTCCTAACAAAAGTTCTTGACTTTAATGCATTCAATAATTCATTATTAAAGTTCATCTTTCACAAAATGTCTATGATGCAATGATCGTTCATAACTGACGATAAATGTCTGTGTTGCAATCAATTCAAATAACGACTAGTATTTCCAAGATTGTCGACAACGTAAGAGATTTTAACGCTCTAAAATCATTTAAATGTTCTTCCTTCTTGATGATGACAGAAAATTGGTCAAAGTAATTAAACTGGGGTTGAATTACTTTAATAAAGTAACACGCTGTCTGAATTTAAATCTGCCATAAAAATCATTAACTTACAGTCAAATCGTGACTACAAAAATATTAATAAGCAAATTACTGAAAATCTAAATGTCAGTCTCAACTGATCCAAAATCGTTTAACTATGCCCATGACATAACAATGTCTTAATAAATCGTCGAAAAAAAGGCATAACTCATCAAGGTGAACTGAGAATAGGAATCTCAAACAAGAAAATAGGGAAAAATACATGAGGACAAAAATATGGGAAAAATGGTTGCTCAAATATCATTAAGAAACTCAAATACAATAAACGTTCACGACTACCTTATCTGCCGATTGACGTTCCAGAGGAAAATTCCCCAAAGAAGACTGTTGATGGATCCATTTCACCAAGTTAAAGCTGAGCTCCATCCTCGAAACAGGAAATAGCATCCTCGGAGAATCGAACTGCTTCCTTCTCCGGAAATCGCTCTGCTCCTCGAAGACGAATAGACATCCTTCCGGAAATAATCTTCTTTGTGAGTCGGGATAACCCTGACCTCTCTTGAAAAAATCTCTGAAGTTCCAGTAGACAATCGCCATGAAGTTTTTGTAGAAATTTCCGAAGAAATATTCATATTCAATGAGTATGTAATAGATTCCATTGCTGTTGGATAGTATTCAGCTTTTAATCACGAAACATGGGTGTAGATGGTATTCACCACATGCTCGCTTGTGTGGAATAGCAATTAGCGAAGTTCCATGTTGCTATCTTACTCCGTTGAAATATGTCCCAATCGCATTAAGTCCTTTAGCCTTCCATTTTCTCTTCGGTTGTAGTAATAGAAGAACAAACTGCCGTATTAAATTGCTCCATTATACTGTAGCGTTGTGTAACAAAAGCAATCTGAAGTCTCCCTATTTCACTAGCCGTGTCAGCCGTGGCGTTGAATCTGGCGATACAATAGTGCTTCTCAGGTGGCGAGATAATCACTTTTGTCAGTCGTCGAAACTTGCTAATATCTTTCAAACTAATTACTCGAAATTGTTCAGCTTTTCTATATTACTTCATGTAGCACTGCACAATAGAATTAGCTTATCGGCGACCGCTAACTGTTCAAAGCTAAACTTGTAGATGCATTCTAAGGTGCGTTTTAACTTCACCTAGTTTGACTTGAATCTCGTTAATGCAGTGGCTTCACCACGCGTTATAAAGACGACTCTTTCACTACTTTTCACTTCGACGTCTCACCAAAATGACTGTATAAGAAAAGAACTTTCACAATTAGACTTCGATGATCTGAGAATGATATTCTGAGAATGATCGGAGAATGATCGGAGAAAGAGACTCCTCTCTTCTGCGCAAGGCCTTTTATTAACTTCATGAGGGGCGTTTCCATCCCTTCCATAGCGTGATACTGCGTCATCGCTAAAAGTTCCAACTTCGTCAATACATGACGGATTTTCAAAATTCAAAAACTGAAAATAAATTTCACCAAAATTCCAAATCAATGCCTCTACTGCAAATGGATTTCCACAATTCTGCATTCCAAAAATAATAAAAATACCATAGTTTCAGCAATCTCCGTCTTCCTTTAAACTATCGTTCATTGGATCAAGCCTCCCCTCCAATGGCATAATTTCTTCCTCAGCAGAATTCCTCGTTTCCTGCGACTGCGTCGTACATCTCGGAACATTCTCGACTAAATGCTGACGTCACTGAGAATCTCAGCTCAAGTAGCCTGCTGGCATAACGTTTACGTCATCCGTGCTTACGTCATGACTACCCACGTCATAACTATGACAGCCATAACTTTCCTTATAATTTCCAACATAGCCACCGTGGTCTCTATATAATTCAATTACGGGGGCATTCTCCTCTCACCACGTTTTAAAAACTGTTGCAAATTGTTTTTAAACTCAGTGTTACAAGTACCTCAACTCTCTTGAACACGAAATTGAATTATTACTGGCTTACTCTAGGATAGTATGATATTTCCTCTATGTTCCTTAATCATAAATCTCTTCTACTCTGGGTTTTGTGTGGTTAATGCATTCTCTCCTCTCTAATTTCTCTTCTGTCCAGTATTTCTATTTTCTAAGTTCTGCTGGCTCGTCGAAGGTCCAGGATCGATTACAACATCCTGCCTTTTCTTTTGAGTTTCGGTTTCTTTATCCCTTAATTCTTTTAGGTATTGCTGGCTTTCCTTCTCTCTTTGCTGATACTGATCGGGTGTCATAACCTGACCTTGAGTATTCTGGTTTCTATTTTGGTTCTGGTTATTCCTATTATAATTTCAGTTATAACCATTATTGTTGTAATATCTGCCTCTTCCATTGTAGTTTCCTCGATTGTAGTTCCAGCCTCTTCTCTGTTGATACGGTCGGTAACCTTGTGATCTGTTATTTCTAAACTGATTATTCCTGTGAGGACCTACATTGTCAGTTTTCTCTTCGTCTGGCTTGTCAGTTTGTTGGACTTGGTCCATATATACCGTATTGATTTCTTTGAACTCCTGCCTTTGACCTTTCTGTACTACGTTAGGCATTGGGCTTGTGTAGTCTAACCTTCTCAGTAATTCTTCCATGCTGGTTAAATCCCTGATGTTTGATGAAATAATTAGTCTTCTCACCTCAACTGGCAGCATACGAGAAATCGCATCAATTAGTTGCTCCGTGGACAATGGGGGTTGTAAAAATCTCAAGCGGGACAATTGACTCGTAAAGAAATCAGCGTACCGTGTTGGAAGAGTACCTGAGTATTTTCTTGAATACACCTCCGCTCTTAACGAATTCTGCGCTTCTATGGACCAAAATCGTTTGATTAACGCCTCTGCAAACTCGTCAAAGTTACTGAATGTGTATCTAAATGCGCGAAACCATTCGAGGGGTCCTCCAATCAGATATCTCTCTACTATCTTCATCTCTCTCTCTCTGGGAATGTGAGCTTCGATGAAATAATCTTTGAGGTTCCTTACATATTCGATAGGTGTCAAACTATCCGTGTTACTGAATTTTTGCGGTTTGTCTTCAAAATTCCTGATGACCGTTACGTTCCTCGGATATGAATCCGGGTAGTTTTTCCCACTATCTCGATAGTTCCACTCAGGTTCCATATTCCTCTCGTCATCCTCCTCTCTGAATCTGGATATACGTTCTTCAGGAGTCACGTCTCTTTCTTCTGGATCTAGGTTATATCTTCTGGCATAATTCCTATTCATTTCGCAAGCTAAGCCTTCTGTATCCTTGTCAGTGATTTCCGTTAAGACTTTCTTGATTATCTCTTCTTTGTAGTTCTCCATCAAACTAGCCTCTCCTAACTTCAAATTTTGCAGTTTACTCGTCGTTTCATTTACATCAGAGACAACTTTATGAATCTGATCCTTTAATGTTTGCACATCCTGATCTAGTTGTGTTCTATCGCCAACTTGTTTTTCGGATAGCGAATTTATCCTGACGCTTAAATCTTTCCTAATCTGTACTACTTCATTGTTAATCTCTATTTGAGTACTGGCAAGTTTTCTTTCAATCCTTTCCTGAATTTGGGTTACATGTTCCCCACTTGACTTATTCCACTCGTCTTTCCATACTGCTACGTTTGCCGTTAACATTTCTGCTATGTCTACTTCGATATCCTCTTTCAATAATCTATTATGGTCTAATACCTGGGTTCTCATGACTTCTACATCATACTTTAAACCTGCTAAAGACGTTGTCGTTCTAACTGACTCATCGACTAATCTAGTCGCTAATGCAGTTATATTACGCGTACAAAGGGTTTTCGAATTTTCTATTTCTTCCCTGACATTATTTACATCAGTTTGGACTCTAGTGATATCTACGAAAACTGTGTTGACTTCTACCTGAATCTTAGTTATGTCACTTTGCACCTCAGTTTTATCCGAATGAATGTTATTAATATCAACCTGAACATTGGACACATCAGTTCTAGCATTTTGAATTTCTTTTTGGACTTCCTCGACCTTGTCTTGGACAGTCGCAACATCATTTTTGACAACAACTACTTCGGCTCTAGCACAAGAAATATCCCCTCGGACATTAGCCACATCTAGATTTAACATTGTCAGATCTTTCTGTACCTTAGAAATATCACATTTAACATCATCAACATTTTTATGCACAATAGACACATCTTTATGGACATTAGACACGTCTGTACGCATGTCCGTTACCGTATTCTCAATTCCTAGGGTATTAATCTGTAAACGCGACATATTATCCTCTAAATTAGCAGCACTAGTCTGAAGAACCTTCAAACTTTCACCCATGCTAGCTTTCAAATTACTAGCATTCTCCTCCATTCTTGCATTCAAATTAGCAGACAAATTACTAGCACTCTCCTCCATTCTTGCATTCAAATTAGCAGACAAATTACTAGCACTCTCCTCCATTCGACTAGTATTCTCCTTCATACTTTCATTCAGCATCTGCTTCATATTTCTATTCATGTTAGCAGACATCTCCCTCGCACATTCATTCATGCTAGCTTTCAACTCTTCTAACATCATCCTCATACTTTCATCTGCCATTACAATATTATTCAAAAATAGACTGCTGTAGGGACATACATCAATAGAGCAAAATAACAACATTTGAGCAACACTTTTCACCATATATAAATTTGATCAATTTTCTGTCTAAAATCTAACTTATAACTACCTTATAATTAACTTTCGAAGATACTTCATGTTGAAACAAACTCAAGCACATGTTCAAATTTCCCTGGCTCATTTTAAAATATCCTAACACAAATAATTTACATTTACAATCCAAATAATTTAATTTTATCTTTAACATGACTAAAATGTCATAAGCCGGTCAAATAAAATAAGATTCCAGATTATAGGCGATTTTCCTAAGTTTCCAGCCTATTTAACCTCTCTCAAGTTGTATAAGATCTGATCTTTTCTGAGTGTAATTTTCCTAATACAATACAACATTTAATTCCTATATAATCACACTCTTAAATACTACAATTGGCCTAGACATCTAACAAAGAATCAACCTCTTTATTTGAGTCTAATCGAACCTCACGTGTTAGGTTTGCCAATCTTACTAGCGTTCAACCTGGTAATCCAGTTATGTTGAATCGAGCCCCAACGTTTTAGGTGCGCCAATCTTACTGGCGTTCAACCTGGTGATCCAGTTTTGTCGAACAGGCCCCACGTTTTAGGGTCGCCAATCTTACTGTCCCCGTTTACCCGGATAGTAGGCTGTCAGATATCCGCCCCCTCAATCGGATTGCCAACAATCAATCGCACCGGCTCAGCTACATCAATGAAAATGGCACTGACAGATACTATCGAGATATGAGCACAGAAGTTCACAGGAAATCATTGTGGAACACACCAAAATAGACGGGGGTTCATACATACCTCTTAAAAATTATCTCGGGGATTGAGTTGACAACAGGATCACTAAAGTCTGTTCACACAATAACCTCCACCATGACATTTAAAAATGAACCAGAACGAAGACGAGAACTTTGAACTGTACAAAAGCTTTATTTCAAATAAAGGGTAAGATTTTAATAACACAACAAAATCAACGTGGCTATCAGTGGCCCATGTCAATCTGACTACGTCCTCCTGTAGGACTTGCAAAGTTATCATACAACATGATATAGAACATATTAGCTCCCACGAGCTCCAAATAACGTAATATTCATAACACAATTGGATTGGAAAAGAAGTGAGGACGAGACATATATAGAGCATTTGGTTTCCTTTTAATAAACATGACAATTGTATTTATAGGCGCAAGGCCAGAGTAGACGACCTCACCCGCTGATAACCAGATGTTGGGACAGCTGCGAGCTACCCTCCAACCTGTCGCATACTTGTCAAATGGGCTCCCTTCTCACATGCTACATTACGTAAGAATACAGCTCTCTCTCAAGCCTTAAATGTCCGCAAGACAACTCATATATATATTTACGCAATTCTTTCAAATACTTTACTCACATCCTACTGGATTATTATGACAATCCTTAAACTTGTTAAGTTCTCATCCAAATGTTTAATAAGCTCTTAAATGTTTATAACAAAATCACATAAATTATTTATAACAATTAGAAATTGTTTATAATATTTGTCCAAGACAATAAAAATATTTTAAACACGCCTTTAACATCACTTTCGTGCCACATTATTTTCAAAAATATTTACAGCAATTATTTACAATATTAACATTTAAATTATTTAGATTATTAATTTAAGAAATACATTAACCACAGGTTCATCCGGTTGGTAATTTCATAATCGTGTTTAATATAATCGACCAATGAAGGTTAGTTATACATATTAATGTCACAATCTGGTTTAATAAAGGTTTTAATAATTATTTGTGACGGTAATCTTCATTCAAAATCTTATCTCAAATTCTTTCAAAACTCGTGTTAATTATAACAGTAAATTCACTTGATTAATTTTCAACGAACTATGACAATTCACTCCAGCGGAAAATACTTCGCGAACAAAATAATGCACAAACTGCATTATAATTAGGCCCAAAATTCATCATATATTAATCTATATGGCATCAAAAACTTCCACAGAACTTACAAAAACTTCCACTAATAATTCTTTATCATTAATTCCTGTGGGAACCTCCTTCATATTCAAGGGCATTATACATCAGCGACTTTCAACACGTGCGCTGCACTAGCGATTATACATCCATAGTTCCACTTAAAAATTCTTATAATCATTAATTGTTTCAAAACTGTTTTCATTTAACCTTCGTGGATTTCATTCATGAACCGAAATGAAGTGAAAATTTGCCAATCACAAACAAATTTAATAGTGAATACGCTTATATACGCCTGTCTGGACTATCAAAATTTACGATTAACATCTTCAAAGAAATGTAGTATAAAAATACTATCATCAAATAAAGTGCGACTAAAAATGCAAAATAGTCGAATAGAATCCAATTAGACTGGGGAATGCAAACATTATTATATAAATCTCTAATTGAGAAAAATTCCTAACAAAAGTTCTTGACTTTAATGCATTCAATAATTCATTATTAAAGTTCATCTTTCACAAAATGTCTATGATGCAATGATCGTTCATAACTGACGATAAATGTCTGTGTTGCAATCAATTCAAATAACGACTAGTATTTCCAAGATCGTCGACAACGTAAGAGATTTTAACGCTCTAAAATCATTTAAATGTTCTTCCTTCTTGATGATGACAGAAAATTGGTCAAAGTAATTAAACTGGGGTAGAATTACTTTAATAAAGTGACACGCTGTCTGAATTTAAATCTGCCATAAAAATCATTAACTTACAGTCAAATCGTGACTACAAAAATATTAATAAGCAAATTACTGAAAATCTAAATGTCAGTCTCAACTGATCCAAAATCGTTTAACTATGCCCATGACATAACAATGTCTTAATAAATCGTCGAAAAAAAGGCATAACTCATCAAGGTGAACTGAGAATAGGAATCTCAAACAAGAAAATAGGGCAAAATACATGAGGACAAAAATATGGGAAAAATGGTTGCTCAAATATCATTAAGAAACTCAAATACAATAAACGTTCACGACTACCTTATCTGCCGATTGACGTTCCAGAGGAAAATTCCCCAAAGAAGACTGTTGATGGATCCATTTCACCAAGTTAAAGCTGAGCTCCATCCTCGAAACAGGAAATAGCATCCTCGGAGAATCGAACTGAGTAGGGGGATGGTAGGGCTTCTAACCAGTGTCATGGCCGCCGCGTGAGTCCAAGCCAATATCTCGCAAACCGATGGTCGGATTTTAATAAACGAGGTGTCGTTGGACTCGGGTTGACGCCCTCTTTCCAATGGACCACTCATTTCAACCCCTAAATAAAACCTACCCCTACTAGGGGGTGAAATTTTAATTTTTTAGTGAAAGCCTCTTTTCAAATGGGACATGTATAAGGTGCGCTGATAAAATGAACTTAAATGTTGTTGCTCATATCGCGCATGCGTTTTTCTGGCTGCCGCTATGGATGAACATTTTTGTTTTTGTTTTGTACGCATGCGCACTTGGGATTTTTGTAAGAGGGCGAGCTCTTTGAAAAAAAATGATTGATAAGAAGAGGTTTTGGTGGTGAGGAGAGAACCAGATAGTCGCCTACTTTCCTACGACGTTTGCCGATATCTCTCGAACGCAAGGTCGGATTTGGACGTGTGACGTGTCAAATCGCTTGTCTCAAAGCCCTATATATGTTATTAATAGGTTAAAGTTTTGAGAATGAGGGAAACAGGCGTTTTGGGGTAAAATTATGATTTTAGACTTTTTCTGATATTTCACGAATGCCTGGTCGGATTTGGTCCTATGACGTGTCAAATGGCTTGTCTCGAAACCCTCTTTATTTTGGTAATAGGTTAAAGTTTTTGAGAATGAGGGAAACAGAATTTTTTGTTGTAAAACCGTGATTTTAGACTTTTTGTTATATCTCACAAACCAATAACGCCAGAGACGTATACGAGGGGTCGTAGGACTCGGGGTGACGCCCCTCCCCTATCTCCCTTTCGAATATAGTATTTATGTTTAAAAAAATGCGAAAGAGCCTAACGACACTTATGTTGAAAACATTTCAGTTTTTAAAACTTTTCTTAAATTTGTCTAAAATGTTCATGACGAGTGGTTGTAGATAGAAAGAGACGATACCACTGGACACGTGTTTCAACGAAGCTATTACTGGCCACGGTGGTGATATACCAATACAGTATTCGCTATTTCGATGAGACGGCGGGTCGAGGGTTCGTTTTCTGATTTTTCCTATGATGGAATTCCTAATTCCTAAACCCCCTGAAGGGGGTCTTTAACGTGTAAACGATTATGAGTGACATGACAAATGATAATTCCTTGATTCGATGAAGTTGGCTTTAGATAGAACAAACAGAACTTGGTTATATGTTGCTTGAAGTGAGTATAGAAAACAAACTTGCTGGGGCAGACTGACAGGATGTGAATGTTATTTGATCTTATTGGAATGCATTGACTTGACAGGGCAATGAAAAAAGCACAGAGATGCTGAGGACACTTGAAGGTCAAACGATATGGCAACCATGGTGGGAGGGGAAGCTAGGATGATGTCGCCGATCATGTTCAATGGATGAATTTATATTTTGCGAAGCTTTGTTCGGAGAGGGTCATGGGACGACTTGTTTTAAGGGTATTTATTTTTTCGATGTTTCCTATGGTGGACTCATTGATTGAAATAATCCAAAACTGCTAGGGCATGGCCTTGAGATTTTATAAACCGATAATGGGATTTTGACATACAAGATCCACTCAGAACTTGACATGATGTCATTCTTTTTATGGCTTATGAATTTCCCCAAAAAAGACCCAAAACAACAAGATCATGGACTTTTGCTTTTCTTAATATATTGCAAACCCATAATGTAAGATGTTTACTGTGAGTGACGAAATCTAGCTAGGTAACGAAAGAATTATTGTAGGATATATGTATGGTGACTGACACGTCTTTGACCATTGGAACTTGTTTTCAGATCTGACTGTAGTACATAGGGAGTATAGGTTGTAGGCATGGCTTGACAAACGGTGCACACAAAATTCAATTTATCGATTCAAGAATTAAGAGTAGACTATCATTAATTAATTGGTTAAAGAGTGTAGCTAAAAATAAAAAAATGGTGACTACATTAAACTAAACTAAACCAAGTCGAATCAAACCCAACCGAACCAAACCAAGCCTAAAGCAAACCAAACCTAATCAAGAACAAGCCAAGGGCTTAAGTGTAAAACTTGTGGGGGAATGCAGTCATTGGCAATGTCCAAAGGAAGGGATAACGCTCTACCTCTAGAGGGTAAGGTAAAGCTAGCGCATGGTGCTAATGCATATTCCCAAGTACATGAACCACACACACACAACTATCCTATGCTGTTTTTATGAGTTAACTGTTAAAACTTACTCAGTGGTTACTGAGCAAGATGGTCGCTACACACAACAAGCTTTAAATACTTGAGGCTAATAATCTATACACACACACACACGCTTGTTCTAAACTAAACTGTCTTGCTGGCAGTGCTCACACAGTAGGCAAATGACAGAAATGCTTGGCTAACAGAAATACAATCATTTTCGTTTGTCTAATGTTACCAGCTAACCATTACATGCTATAGTGGTGAGCACATGTGCCTCTTGCACTGGAGATCGTAACTCGATTTCTAGCTCTAAGGCCTAGAATGAATCAAACTAAGAAAGAAGGGTATGGTGACGCAGTGGTTAAACTGTTAGCCTTTCACTAAGGTAGACTAGGGTTTGATTTTAGGTTAATATACATGTCATAAACAAACAAACAAACAAACAAACAAAAAAGCAGAGATAATGTTTAAAACTGATTACACTTGTCTCTTTTCAAATTATTACTTAGATTGCAAATACAAAGGTGGACTGGGTTTGATATTCAGTTAATGCTGCCTATCGCATACTAGCCTGTAAGAAAGCCAAACAAGCAAAAGGCGTAGGTAGAGCAGTGGTAAAATCGCTATGTGTAGAGAACTACCTAACGGTTTTATGAACTGGCAATGGTATGTCGCATAAACAGTGCAGGATACAATCCAGCAACCATAATTTGTATCTTGTGGAGCAGAGAAAACATATATATAGAGAAAGATATAGAAAGCTAGTGTATGTATGGGTAGCATTGATAATTTGACCAGAGAAAATACGATGAGGTAGGGTGGGGAGAGGGAGAATTAACACTTATATATGAATGAATGGTAAATAGTATTTTAGTTTTTTTTCCCCAATAGTTTTGTTTTTTAAATGCAGTGGTAGATAGTCGTTATTTTGTAAAACATTCTTACTTGCAGTAGTAATAAGACTCTATGGTTTCGCTAACACATAGATAGACTGTATTATTGCCATGGTCAAGCACTCACATTAAGATCATTTACAAAATCATAAAATGAAAAATAAAAAATCTTGTTTTGGAAATATCGTTTTTCAACATACACAAAATAAATATATAAAAAATTTGTAAACAGCAAAATGGAAAATCCATGGTCAAGCACTCACATTAAGATCATTTACAAAATCATAAAATGAAAAATAAAAATCTTGTTTTGGAAATATCGATTTTTTTCAACATACACAAAATAAATATATAAAAAATTTGTAAACAGCAAAATGGAAAATCCATGTTTCCATATAGACAAAATTTAAAAACCTTAAACGGACATTTAAGAAAATATATGCAAATGGGAAATTGACAAATGTGTAAATATGAAAATGGAAAAATCCATGTTTCCATATCATGAAATTGAAAAACATCAAACTGTCATTTAAAAAAATGCAAATGGAAAATTGACAAATTGCAATGTGTGAAATGTGAAATTGAACAAATGGCTATCATTATTTAAAAAAAAAAGAACATGGTGCTCTATGGTTGAGGTGTGAATCAAACCCTTTCTACTTATTTGGACCACCCGAGACTGAGTAGACTAGTTTAAGTTGTCATACCACTTTTAAAAGTTTGTGTTAAATCTAGGAATTGAACCCAAGAGCTTGTAGGGGAGATCAAAGGTTATAATATGTTAAACAGATAGCCTTGAATGAAGGGTGTGGTAGCTATATAGAGATGAGACGTTTCGCTCGGGGCAGGGAGGCATGGAGATCTGCATCAAACCAGTCAAAGGACTAAAGACTCAAACAACAACATGTACGTTCACCAAAATAATGTTGTGTAACGGTAAATGTTAGTCAACGAACAGTAATGCATTACTAAAACCCATGACACGATACCTAAGAGCTTTTCTAAAATGATTTTAAAATGCCTTTAACCCTATATTGAACACCCAGTTCACAAGACTCATAACTGCAATGTTATGGTAAAACAAAACAAAATCTATATTTCAAAACAAACAAGTGGTTTAGTCAATGTATACTGGAAAAAGTTTTGTAAACACTCAAGTCCTCAAGACCAATTAAATTAGTAACTGTCAGGTTGGCCGAGTGGTTAAGGTGTTTGACTTAAGATCAAATTTCTGTATAAGGAAGCAAGGGTTCGAATCCCTTACCTGACATAACTATTGCCTTAACATGGCTTGGCCACACTGTATTATTATGATACTCAGTACACAAACCATAGATATAGTGTATTGTTTAAGGCCACTCTCTTTCTGAACATAGTCAGAGACTGTTGATGGTTAACAATTGTATTAATAGTGGGACATGGGGATAGCAATTAAGAAAAAACAGCCAATACCCATACAATATTTTTATTCATTTTAGTTTTTTTTTACAATAGTTACACACTGAATACAACTTTTTATCTCTTTACCATTGTTTGATATAGATTTTAAACACAACGCTTGTTGTAGATCCTTTTACAACTTTCTCCAGGTACTCTTGTTCTTAAAAACTGGGGAAGCCGCAATGGTTTTATAGACATTAAACCCTCATTCTCTTCTTTTTCATCATCATCATCATCATTATTATAAATATTATCTTTATAATTATTATAGTCATTGTCACCATCATTATCATCATCATCATCATCCTCAACATCACTAGAACTATCCAATTCCATTTTTTCCTTTTCAAAAGGGATCTCTTGAAGAGTCTGTGTTGCTTTTGATAGTGTTACGGGTTTATTGAACGTTGACAACTGTCCTAACATGACTTTTTGAGGAGATAAATGTTTTTTCATAAGGAAGTCACTATGTTGAGTAACACTATGTTTTTGTCGGACTTGCTTTTTCTTGTTCTTTTGATCATGTTTTGTTAACACTAACGGTGTTTCATTTGGTATACCACATTGATGAGTACCCACACTTAAGACCTCACCATGTTTACTTTTTAGATGACCTAGACATTTTGTTGTTCTTTGTTTTGAGCACTGCCAAAATATGATGCCATTCGCATTTTCTCGCTTATAGTTATAAGAGTACCCATGATACAGGGCACGTGGTTTACCTTTATTGGTTATAGTATATTCCATAGTAGTCACTGACTTGTATAGTCGATCCGCCTACTACAAAGGTCTGAACACTTGTGGTGAAAGAATGATGTTGTGTTGACGTTTTATGCAGGATAATGTTGGTGGCATATGTGGGTGGCTTATGTTGATGACATGTGTTGTTGGCTGATTTTGGTGGCTTATGTTGATGGTTTATGGTGGTGGCTTATGTTGATGGCTTATGTTGGTGGCTTATGTTGATGACCTATGTTGGTGACTTATGTTGATAGCTTATGTTGGTGGCTAATGTTGATGACATATGTTGTTGGCTTATGGTGGTGGCTTATGTTGATGGTATATGTTGCTGGCCTATGTTGATGGTTTATGTTAATGGCTTAGGTTAATATCTTAGGTTGATGGCATAAGTTGATGGCTTATGTTGGTGGCTTATGGTGGTGGCTTATGCTGGTGGCTTATGCTAGTGGCTTATGGTGGTGGTTTATGGTGGTGGCTTATGTTGATGACATATGTTGGTGGCTTATGTTGGTGGCTTATGGTGGTGGCTTATGGTGGTGGGTTATGGTGGTGGATTATGGTGGCTTATAGTGGTGGCTTATGGTGGTGGTTTATGGTGGTGGCTTATGTTGATGACATATGTTGGTGGCTTATGGTGGCTTATGGTGGTGATTTATAGTGGTGGCCTATGTTGCTGGCTTATTTTTGGTGGTTTACGTTAATACTTTATTTGTAATGGCTTATTTGACAAGTTATTGTTGTCAATGTATTTAGAGGATTTTTCTCTTGGTTTTGGAAAGTATCTCAACTCTTTTTTATGGTAGCATAATGCTTACCGCCATGTTTGTAAGCAACAACAACACACTAAAATTCCAAGAATCCAAAGTACTCTAAGGTTAATGATTGTCTCTCAACTCCATTCAACGTCTAGTCAAAAAACATTATATATTTTTCACATTTTACAAAAAAGGTAAATTGGGAAAGTAAGCTATATGTTTAAACTAAAAATCATATCAAATCATATGCTAACTCCAACACCTACGTCTACCCCAATCTCAGTCAAAAAAATATAATATTCTTCAAATTTTTCCAAAACAGTATTTGGAAAGTAGGCCATATTTTGAAAACTAATCATCCTATAAAGTCATATATATATATACTGAAACCAATGGCTTTTATATCCTTAATCTTAAGAACAAAATATGGAATTTTTGACATTTTTTCCAAAAATGTTCATTTTAAAACGGGGCTATATTTTGGAAACTAGGAATTTTACAAGAAAGTTTGTTTAACGTAAATGGCAGGTATTTACCCCCACTACCCGCAAACCAAGTCCCAGGTCTCTGGGGAAAAATCCAAAAAAAGTTCAATTTGGAAAGTAGGCAATATTTTGAAAACTAATCATCCTAAAAAGTCATATATAGACTCAAACCAATGGCTTTTATGTCCTTAATTGGTAGAACAAAACTTAACATTTTTTCAGTTTTTCCAAAAAAGTCCAATTTTCAAAAATTGTCTATATTTTGGGAACTAAGAATTTTACAAAAAAGTTTGTTTAACGAAAATGAAAGGTCTTTACCCCCCTCTACCCAAAACATAAATATCAGGTCCCTAGGACAAAAACTGTGCAGTATATATATATATTTTTTTTTTGGGGAGGGGGTCTATATTCACTTTACCTCCCCACTTCACAAGATGGCGGCCATAGCTTAACTTAACCTAGCCTAACCTAACCTGACCTACGAGGTGTGATCAAAAAGTTCCAAAAATGTGGCTGCAACTTAACCAAACCTAGCCTAGCCTAACCTAACCTCCCTGTTGACTAGCCCCCTTTGGACGGGTCCTTTTTGAAGGGAGTCATTTTTTTTACGTGTCCCGGAGGACGGGTCCTTGTTGACGGGTCCCAGTGGCGGGTCCCCTTTGACATAATTTGGATAAAATGCAAGGCCAGTCCATAGGGATCAGTCCAAAGGACCCGCCACAGGGACCCGTCAACAAGGACCCGTCCTCCGGGACACGTAAAAAAATGACTCCCTTCAAAAAGGACCCGTCCAAAGGGGGCTAGTCAACAGGGAGGTTAGGTTAGGCTAGGCTAGGTTTGGTTAAGTTGCAGCCACATTTTTGGAACTTTTTGATCACACCTCGTAGGTCAGGTTAGGTTAGGCTAGGTTAAGTTAAGCTATGGCCGCCATCTTGTGAAGTGGGGAGGTAAAGTGAATATAGACCCCCTCCCCAAAAAAAATATATATATATATACTGCACAGTTTTTGTCCTAGGGACCTGAAATTTATATTTTGGGTAGAGGGGGGTAAAGACCTTTCATTTTCGTTAAACAAACTTTTTTGTAAAATTCTTAGTTCCCAAAATATAGACAATTTTTGAAAATTGGACTTTTTTGGAAAAACTGAAAAAATGTTAAGTTTTGTTCTACCAATTAAGGACATAAAAGCCATTGGTTTGAGTCTATATATGACTTTTTAGGATGATTAGTTTTCAAAATATTGCCTACTTTCCAAATTGAACTTTTTTTGGATTTTTCCCCAGAGACCTGGGACTTGGTTTGCGGGTAGTGGGGGTAAATACCTGCCATTTACGTTAAACAAACTTTCTTGTAAAATTCCTAGTTTCCAAAATATAGCCCCGTTTTAAAATGAACATTTTTGGAAAAAATGTCAAAAATTCCATATTTTGTTCTTAAGATTAAGGATATAAAAGCCATTGGTTTCAGTATATATATATATGACTTTATAGGATGATTAGTTTTCAAAATATGGCCTACTTTCCAAATACTGTTTTGGAAAAATTTGAAGAATATTATATTTTTTTGACTGAGATTGGGGTAGACGTAGGTGTTGGAGTTAGCATATGATTTGATATGATTTTTAGTTTAAACATATAGCTTACTTTCCCAATTTACCTTTTTTGTAAAATGTGAAAAATATATAATGTTTTTTGACTAGACGTTGAATGGAGTTGAGAGACAATCATTAACCTTAGAGTACTTTGGATTCTTGGAATTTTAGTGTGTTGTTGTTGCTTACAAACATGGCGGTAAGCATTATGCTACCATAAAAAAGAGTTGAGATACTTTCCAAAACCAAGAGAAAAATCCTCTAAATACATTGACAACAATAACTTGTCAAATAAGCCATTACAAATAAAGTATTAACGTAAACCACCAAAAATAAGCCAGCAACATAGGCCACCACTATAAATCACCACCATAAGCCACCATAAGCCACCAACATATGTCATCAACATAAGCCACCACCATAAACCACCACCATAAGCCACCACTATAAGCCACCATAATCCACCACCATAACCCACCACCATAAGCCACCACCATAAGCCACCAACATAAGCCACCAACATATGTCATCAACATAAGCCACCACCATAAACCACCACCATAAGCCACTAGCATAAGCCACCAGCATAAGCCACCACCATAAGCCACCAACATAAGCCATCAACTTATGCCATCAACCTAAGATATTAACCTAAGCCATTAACATAAACCATCAACATAGGCCAGCAACATATACCATCAACATAAGCCACCACCATAAGCCAACAACATATGTCATCAACATTAGCCACCAACATAAGCTATCAACATAAGTCACCAACATAGGTCATCAACATAAGCCACCAACATAAGCCATCAACATAAGCCACCACCATAAACCATCAACATAAGCCACCAAAATCAGCCAACAACACATGTCATCAACATAAGCCACCCACATATGCCACCAACATTATCCTGCATAAAACGTCAACACAACATCATTCTTTCACCACAAGTGTTCAGACCTTTGTAGTAGGCGGATCGACTATACAAGTCAGTGACTACTATGGAATATACTATAACCAATAAAGGTAAACCACGTGCCCTGTATCATGGGTACTCTTATAACTATAAGCGAGAAAATGCGAATGGCATCATATTTTGGCAGTGCTCAAAACAAAGAACAACAAAATGTCTAGGTCATCTAAAAAGTAAACATGGTGAGGTCTTAAGTGTGGGTACTCATCAATGTGGTATACCAAATGAAACACCGTTAGTGTTAACAAAACATGATCAAAAGAACAAGAAAAAGCAAGTCCGACAAAAACATAGTGTTACTCAACATAGTGACTTCCTTATGAAAAAACATTTATCTCCTCAAAAAGTCATGTTAGGACAGTTGTCAACGTTCAATAAACCCGTAACACTATCAAAAGCAACACAGACTCTTCAAGAGATCCCTTTTGAAAAGGAAAAAATGGAATTGGATAGTTCTAGTGATGTTGAGGATGATGATGATGATGATAATGATGGTGACAATGACTATAATAATTATAAAGATAATATTTATAATAATGATGATGATGATGATGATGAAAAAGAAGAGAATGAGGGTTTAATGTCTATAAAACCATTGCGGCTTCCCCAGTTTTTAAGAACAAGAGTACCTGGAGAAAGTTGTAAAAGGATCTACAACAAGCGTTGTGTTTAAAATCTATATCAAACAATGGTAAAGAGATAAAAAGTTGTATTCAGTGTGTAACTATTGTAAAAAAAAACTAAAATGAATAAAAATATTGTATGGGTATTGGCTGTTTTTTCTTAATTGCTATCCCCATGTCCCACTATTAATACAATTGTTAACCATCAACAGTCTCTGACTATGTTCAGAAAGAGAGTGGCCTTAAACAATACACTATATCTATGGTTTGTGTACTGAGTATCATAATAATACAGTGTGGCCAAGCCATGTTAAGGCAATAGTTATGTCAGGTAAGGGATTCGAACCCTTGCTTCCTTATACAGAAATTTGATCTTAAGTCAAACACCTTAACCACTCGGCCAACCTGACAGTTACTAATTTAATTGGTCTTGAGGACTTGAGTGTTTACAAAACTTTTTCCAGTATACATTGACTAAACCACTTGTTTGTTTTGAAATATAGATTTTGTTTTGTTTTACCATAACATTGCAGTTATGAGTCTTGTGAACTGGGTGTTCAATATAGGGTTAAAGGCATTTTAAAATCATTTTAGAAAAGCTCTTAGGTATCGTGTCATGGGTTTTAGTAATGCATTACTGTTCGTTGACTAACATTTACCGTTACACAACATTATTTTGGTGAACGTACATGTTGTTGTTTGAGTCTTTAGTCCTTTGACTGGTTTGATGCAGATCTCCATGCCTCCCTGCCCCGAGCGAAACGTCTCATCTCTATATAGCTACCACACCCTTCATTCAAGGCTATCTGTTTAACATATTATAACCTTTGATCTCCCCTACAAGCTCTTGGGTTCAATTCCTAGATTTAACACAAACTTTTAAAAGTGGTATGACAACTTAAACTAGTCTACTCAGTCTCGGGTGGTCCAAATAAGTAGAAAGGGTTTGATTCACACCTCAACCATAGAGCACCATGTTCTTTTTTTTTTAAATAATGATAGCCATTTGTTCAATTTCACATTTCACACATTGCAATTTGTCAATTTTCCATTTGCATTTTTTTAAATGACAGTTTGATGTTTTTCAATTTCATGATATGGAAACATGGATTTTTCCATTTTCATATTTACACATTTGTCAATTTCCCATTTGCATATATTTTCTTAAATGTCCGTTTAAGGTTTTTAAATTTTGTCTATATGGAAACATGGATTTTCCATTTTGCTGTTTACAAATTTTTTATATATTTATTTTGTGTATGTTGAAAAAAATCGATATTTCCAAAACAAGATTTTTATTTTTCATTTTATGATTTTGTAAATGATCTTAATGTGAGTGCTTGACCATGGATTTTCCATTTTGCTGTTTACAAATTTTTTATATATTTATTTTGTGTATGTTGAAAAACGATATTTCCAAAACAAGATTTTTTATTTTTCATTTTATGATTTTGTAAATGATCTTAATGTGAGTGCTTGACCATGGCAATAATACAGTCTATCTATGTGTTAGCGAAACCATAGAGTCTTATTACTACTGCAAGTAAGAATGTTTTACAAAATAACGACTATCTACCACTGCATTTAAAAAACAAAACTATTGGGGAAAAAAAACTAAAATACTATTTACCATTCATTCATATATAAGTGTTAATTCTCCCTCTCCCCACCCTACCTCATCGTATTTTCTCTGGTCAAATTATCAATGCTACCCATACATACACTAGCTTTCTATATCTTTCTCTATATATATGTTTT
The DNA here is from genome assembly GCA_946902985.2 of Meconema thalassinum. NCBI lineage: Eukaryota > Metazoa > Arthropoda > Insecta > Orthoptera > Tettigoniidae > Meconema > Meconema thalassinum. Next base: position 254,354,041 of record OX336393.1, read on the forward strand.
CTCTGCTCCACAAGATACAAATTATGGTTGCTGGATTGTATCCTGCACTGTTTATGCGACATACCATTGCCAGTTCATAAAACCGTTAGGTAGTTCTCTACACATAGCGATTTTACCACTGCTCTACCTACGCCTTTTGCTTGTTTGGCTTTCTTACAGGCTAGTATGCGATAGGCAGCATTAACTGAATATCAAACCCAGTCCACCTTTGTATTTGCAATCTAAGTAATAATTTGAAAAGAGACAAGTGTAATCAGTTTTAAACATTATCTCTGCTTTTTTGTTTGTTTGTTTGTTTGTTTGTTTATGACATGTATATTAACCTAAAATCAAACCCTAGTCTACCTTAGTGAAAGGCTAACAGTTTAACCACTGCGTCACCATACCCTTCTTTCTTAGTTTGATTCATTCTAGGCCTTAGAGCTAGAAATCGAGTTACGATCTCCAGTGCAAGAGGCACATGTGCTCACCACTATAGCATGTAATGGTTAGCTGGTAACATTAGACAAACGAAAATGATTGTATTTCTGTTAGCCAAGCATTTCTGTCATTTGCCTACTGTGTGAGCACTGCCAGCAAGACAGTTTAGTTTAGAACAAGCGTGTGTGTGTGTGTATAGATTATTAGCCTCAAGTATTTAAAGCTTGTTGTGTGTAGCGACCATCTTGCTCAGTAACCACTGAGTAAGTTTTAACAGTTAACTCATAAAAACAGCATAGGATAGTTGTGTGTGTGTGGTTCATGTACTTGGGAATATGCATTAGCACCATGCGCTAGCTTTACCTTACCCTCTAGAGGTAGAGCGTTATCCCTTCCTTTGGACATTGCCAATGACTGCATTCCCCCACAAGTTTTACACTTAAGCCCTTGGCTTGTTCTTGATTAGGTTTGGTTTGCTTTAGGCTTGGTTTGGTTCGGTTGGGTTTGATTCGACTTGGTTTAGTTTAGTTTAATGTAGTCACCATTTTTTTATTTTTAGCTACACTCTTTAACCAATTAATTAATGATAGTCTACTCTTAATTCTTGAATCGATAAATTGAATTTTGTGTGCACCGTTTGTCAAGCCATGCCTACAACCTATACTCCCTATGTACTACAGTCAGATCTGAAAACAAGTTCCAATGGTCAAAGACGTGTCAGTCACCATACATATATCCTACAATAATTCTTTCGTTACCTAGCTAGATTTCGTCACTCACAGTAAACATCTTACATTATGGGTTTGCAATATATTAAGAAAAGCAAAAGTCCATGATCTTGTTGTTTTGGGTCTTTTTTGGGGAAATTCATAAGCCATAAAAAGAATGACATCATGTCAAGTTCTGAGTGGATCTTGTATGTCAAAATCCCATTATCGGTTTATAAAATCTCAAGGCCTAGCAGTTTTGGATTATTTCAATCAATGAGTCCACCATAGGAAACATCGAAAAAATAAATACCCTTAAAACAAGTCGTCCCATGACCCTCTCCGAACAATGCTTCGCAAAATATAAATTCATCCATTGAACATGATCGGCGACATCATCCTAGCTTCCCCTCCCACCATGGTTGCCATATCGTTTGACCTTCAAGTGTCCTCAGCATCTCTGTGCTTTTTTTCATTGCCCTGTCAAGTCAATGCATTCCAATAAGATCAAATAACATTCACATCCTGTCAGTCTGCCCCAGCAAGTTTGTTTTCTATACTCACTTCAAGCAACATATAACCAAGTTCTGTTTGTTCTATCTAAAGCCAACTTCATCGAATCAAGGAATTATCATTTGTCATGTCACTCATAATCGTTTACACGTTAAAGACCCCCTTCAGGGGGTTTAGGAATTAGGAATTCCATCATAGGAAAAATCAGAAAACGAACCCTCGACCCGCCGTCTCATCGAAATAGCGAATACTGTATTGGTATATCACCACCGTGGCCAGTAATAGCTTCGTTGAAACACGTGTCCAGTGGTATCGTCTCTTTCTATCTACAACCACTCGTCATGAACATTTTAGACAAATTTAAGAAAAGTTTTAAAAACTGAAATGTTTTCAACATAAGTGTCGTTAGGCTCTTTCGCATTTTTTAAACATAAATACTATATTCGAAAGGGAGAGAGGGGAGGGGCGTCACCCCGAGTCCTACGACGCCTCGTATACGTCTCTGGCGTTATTGGTTTGTGAGATATAACAAAAAGTCTAAAATCACGGTTTTACAACAAAAAATTCTGTTTCCCTCATTCTCAAAAACTTTAACCTATTACCAAAATAAAGAGGGTTTCGAGACAAGCCATTTGACACGTCATAGGACCAAATCCGACCAGGCATTCGTGAAATATCAGAAAAAGTCTAAAATCATAATTTTACCCCAAAACGCCTGTTTCCCTCATTCTCAAAACTTTAACCTATTAATAACATATATAGGGCTTTGAGACAAGCGATTTGACACGTCACACGTCCAAATCCGACCTTGCGTTCGAGAGATATCGGCAAACGTCGTAGGAAAGTAGGCGACTATCTGGCTCTCTCCTCACCACCAAAACCTCTTCTTATCAATCATTTTTTTCAAAGAGCTCGCCCTCTTACAAAAATCCCCAGTGCGCATGCGTAAAAAACAAAAACAAGAATGTTCATCCATAGCGGCATCTCGTAAAACACTTGCGCTATATGAGCAACAATGTTTAGATTCATAGTGGTATCGCCTCTCATGTCTGTTGCATTTGTAAAATGACTTTCACTAAATAAATTACAATTTCATCCCCTAGTAGGGGTAGGTTTTATTTTGGGGTCGAAATAAGTTATCCATTGGAAAGAGGGCGTCAGCCCGAGTCCAACGACACCTCATTCGTGAATTTCCGACCACGGGTTCGCGAGCTATCGGCTTAGACTCACGCGGCGGCCATGACACTATTTAGAACACCCACCATCCCCCTACTGAACTGCTTCCTTCTCCGGAAATCGCTCTGCTCCTCGAAGACGAATAGACATCCTTCCGGAAATAATCTTCTTTGTGAGTCGGGATAACCCTGACCTCTCTTGAAAAAATCTCTGAAGTTCCAGTAGACAATCGCCATGAAGTTTTTGTAGAAATTTCCGAAGAAATATTCATATTCAATGAGTATGTAATAGATTCCATTGCTGTTGGATAGTATTCAGCTTTTAATAACGAAACATGGGTGTAGATGGTATTCACCACATGCTCGCTTGTGTGGAATAGCAATTAGCGAAGTTCCATGTTGCTATCTTACTCCGTTGAAATATGTCCCAATCGCATTAAGTCCTTTAGCCTTCCATTTTCTCTTCGGTTGTAGTAATAGAAGAACAAACTGCCGTATTAAATTGCTCCATTATACTGTAGCGTTGTGTAACAAAAGCAATCTGAAGTCTCCCTATTTCACTAGCCGTGTCAGCCGTGGCGTTGAATCTGGCGATACAATAGTGCTTCTCAGGTGGCGAGATAATCACTTTTGTCAGTCGTCGAAACTTGCTAATATCTTTCAAACTAATTACTCGAAATTGTTCAGCTTTTCTATATTACTTCATGTAGCACTGCACAATAGAATTAGCTTATCGGCGACCGCTAACTGTTCAAAGCTAAACTTGTAGATGCATTCTAAGGTGCGTTTTAACTTCACCTAGTTTGACTTGAATCTCGTTAATGCAGTGGCTTCACCACGCGTTATAAAGACGACTCTTTCACTACTTTTCACTTCGACGTCTCACCAAAATGACTGTATAAGAAAAGAACTTTCACAATTAGACTTCGATGATCTGAGAATGATATTCTGAGAATGATCGGAGAATGATCGGAGAAAGAGACTCCTCTCTTCTGCGCAAGGCCTTTTATTAACTTCATGAGGGGCGTTTCCATCCCTTCCATAGCGTGATACTGCGTCATCGCTAAAAGTTCCAACTTCGTCAATACATGACGGATTTTCAAAATTCAAAAACTGAAAATAAATTTCACCAAAATTCCAAATCAATGCCTCTACTGCAAATGGATTTCCACAATTCTGCATTCCAAAAATAATAAAAATACCATAGTTTCAGCAATCTCCGTCTTCCTTTAAACTATCGTTCATTGGATCAAGCCTCCCCTCCAATGGCATAATTTCTTCCTCAGCAGAATTCCTCGTTTCCTGCGACTGCGTCGTACATCTCGGAACATTCTCGACTAAATGCTGACGTCACTGAGAATCTCAGCTCAAGTAGCCTGCTGGCATAACGTTTACGTCATCCGTGCTTACGTCATGACTACCCACGTCATAACTATGACAGCCATAACTTTCCTTATAATTTCCAACATAGCTACCGTGGTCTCTATATAATTCAATTAACGGGGGCAGTACCATCCCGGCATTTGCCCGAAGACGAAGTGGGAAACCACGGAAAACCACTTCAAGGATGGCTGAGGTGGGAATCGAACCCCCTCTACTCATTTGGAACACCCGAGGCTGAGTAGACCCCGTTCCAGTCCTCATACCACTTTTTCAAATTTCGTGGCAGAGCCGGGAATTGAACCCAGGACCTCCGGGGCGGCAGCTAACCATGCTGACCGCTACGCTACGGAGGCGACATTTTCCCTAAATACTGTTCAAAACCATGGATGGATACTATTCGTTATTAGAATTTTAATAGTTCAATATTTATCCCAGAATAATAATAATAATAATATGACACGTCCTGTATTTAATGCCTTGAAGCGTGGCTCAGCGGCAACGTTCTCGCTTGCGGTGCCCAAGGTCGCAGGCTCGTATCCTGGCGCAGTCAGCTGGCATTTGAGGGTGCGGAAATGAAAGGGAGCCGTGTCAGTAGATTTACTGTGCTCTTCACACAGACGTCTTTGAAGGAAATTATAGTTTCGGTCTGATGTATTTATTCGTGAGCCTGTCGCCTGTGCGAAAAGCGCTTGCTATACACATACAGTAATAGTTAGTTAGTGAGGTTTTAAGGGGCGGAACTACGAGGTCATCTGCTCCAAACATACAGTAGATACAGATAATTATAATGTTATTGGTTTTACGTCCCTTTTAACTACTCTGGCTTTTACAGACGCCGGGGTGCCGGAATTTTGCTCCGAAGGGGATCTTTAACGTGCCAGGATACCTTGCATTCGTCCTACAGATCATGATGTCGTCGTTCAATCTGGCTACGTACCATCGGATAAGTACGGTCCTTATCAGGACCAAATAAAAAAAACACTCGTTGGAACAGATTGATGAAAAAATCCTCAGCCTGCTTCCAGTCTCCGACCGGGTCAGGAATGGAATGAATGAAGCCTCCATCTAGCGGCGAGGATATGGACTGTGCCGGCTGCCGAGGCCTGACGCACTCCTCTGGGGCAATGAGTATATGAATGACAGATGAAATGAAATGATAGTGGAGAGTGTTGCTGGAATGAAATTTTGACAGGGAAAACCGGAGTACCCGGTGAAAAACCTGTCTGCCTCCGTTTTGTCCAGCACAGATCTTACATGGTTTGAGGAACAGATTGATATGCGTCCATAATACATCCACAACAAACGACATTAAGCCAAAAAGAAATGTACTAGTTCGAGGTTCGAACCTACTGCAATGCGACTTCGTTGACGCTACTCTAGCAATTCATGATTTAGCCACCATAGCTACCGAGATCCTTGGTGTATTGCTGGCATGTATTGAATCTATTCGTAAACACTTCCTGTCCCAACGTAAGAAGGTGTTATTCGGAGCTGTGATCGCTTCAATCATGCATTATATTTGAGGTCATTGAAATAACACCGCCACTATCGATTTCTAATATATTGGCGAGCATGTATTTAACGGTAAAGTAGTACTAAGGTCGTAAAGGAGCAGGTTTTTAGGATGACTGTGATATACGCGTTAGTTGGGTTGCCTTCCTCCAAAAAAAAATAAGGGGCTGGTGGACCACTCTGTATATAATCACACATTCCTAATGTTGTTATGTTATTTCCATGTTACCAACTACATGTGTATACTACATGCATTTTCACTCACCAAATTATTAATCAGATGTAGGAAAGTGAAAAACCTTAGACTGCTTTCAGTCGACCGACCGGGTCAGGGAATGGAATGAATGGAATCCCCATCTAACAGCGAGGATATGAACTGTGCCGGCTGCCGAAGCTTGTCGCACTCCCCTGGGGCAATGATTAAATGAATGACGCATGAAATGAAATGATAGTGGAGATTGTTGCTGGAATGAAATTGTGACAGGAAAAACCGGAGTACCTGGAGAAAAGCCTGTTGCCTCCGCTTTGTAGGTGAGAAAGTGCGTTTAAATATTGGAAATAAATATCAGCTTCTATGTAGAAAAAGTTAAATAACCTGTCTTAAATATTGAACACCTATCGTTTAACGTCTTCATACTATATTTAAACATATACACATTATGTTAAAAATACATCAAACTTGATAGCAATTATCATATCCGCAATAAGTAATATTGCGGAAACTACGTACCATGTCATGATAAAGAGTAACAGTAACGGAACAAACTTCTATCATCCCAAGTAATAATAACAAAAACAAATTAATCACAGAAAAAGTTTCTAAGTTTATGCCGTGTCTTGTGCGAGATTACGCCTAGTAACTCCGAGATGGTTCATCAGCGGGCTCTTGTCTATTTGCGGACTACCAAAAGAGTGGCAAACTGTGCGATACCTCAATTCTTATTTAGAACATCTCAGCTACTTTACTGCGAGTGCTAAAGGTTAAAACAGTCTTTCACCTCCCTATAAAGGCTTCCAAAATGATTGTATATTCAATTTCAGGGCCAAGCAATTAAAACTCAGCAACTTTTCTAGGTTTACGCCGTCTTTCGTGCGGGTTTTTTTATTGGCCGCGAAAGTCAAAATACCCACTTTATTGAAATAAATGTGCCCAGTTCTGCAGTAAGATTAATATGAACACTAAATAAACTAATGTGACAGTCGATAGTCTTCGACACATTCGTCTGTGAATTTGGGTTTCTGATCATGGTAAAAAACGACAAATAGCAGATAAATATTGGCCAACTGAAATATTCATTTAACGAAAAACAAATCGATAAAAAGGATGAAAGCATACCGTGCAAAGTACAAAGCCCTAGAACATTGTGAAACAGCGTAAATATCCAAATACTCACATACAATAACCGGCACAAAGAGTATAAAATTAGACTCAAAATCACGTCTAGTTTCGGACCCCACAAACTACCTCTATAAATAAAACAGTTCATGTAGAGACTAACATAGACTAACATCGCTCGGCGTTGACCGTGTTTTATAAGACATATTTAGGTTTTACTCGCTAACCGTTGGATATACACGAAAATTGATAAGGACGTTTCGGATAGAAAATTAAATTTTAAAGCTCGTAGTGCAATCAAAAGTTTGCTATTTCTTAGCGTTCTCTTTTTATTTGAATGGAAATATGAAAAGAGTCGCCATTTTTAAATAGTGAAAAATATCGAAATCAAAAGTAGCCTATATGTAAGCCTGGTAAATCAGCTACGTCCATGCAACATTTCATTTAAATCGAACGCGTGGTTCTTGTGTTATTGAGTAACACACAGACAGACACACGCCATCTCATTTTAGGTAGATTTCATTAGAAGTCTAACTATTGCAATGGGTACCATGTTTCGACTTCCGGAAAATTTCGACATATCTTCGCGTTTCACATCCTCCAGACCCCAAAACCACCGTCAGTTTATATATAATTTATGTATATATGTATCTATATATTTATATATATATATATATACTATATATATATATATATATATATATATATATATACTAGCAGAAGTACCCGTTCTTCGAACGGTGTTCGTTGTTAACACCAGACATTATCAATTGAGCTACTGTTGCAATGGTTAGCGGTTTGTCAATCCTTCAAGTTTATCAGAACGAAGTTAGTTTTCTGGGAATATCACACACACGGTTAATTTAAGGCCCTTAAAATGTAGTTTTCGGAGACCCTTTATAGATTCCCGAATTTTGTGTCTCACATTGAGAAGCGCAACATATGCTTCGGTCATCCTTCCAGGATAATTTTTATATTTCGCCTATTTTAGCATGTATTGAGAAGTTTTTCTCTATATCCACCCTTCTACTGTATGAAAAGTGCGGTGAAGAGTTTTATAAATGATTGGTGTATTGACTCTCATGGTTACCATACCTAATTTTACGATGCTCCAAGCATCCGAACACGAGTTATAGGCGTAGGCTACATAAAGATACGAAGAAAGACAGACAGACAGACAATTCTATTGTCTACAACATATTACCGAGATATCCAAATATGGGTATATCTACCACACAGTATCAAACAAAATCATCCTTACGATGAACCCGTTTGTCGACAAAAAAAAAAAAAGTTAAAATGTGCTCGCAGACTAAATTCACCTAACGTGTACTTCCTGACGTGAAATAGAATTGAAAGCCTTGCAGTCGAAACGCAATACACGTCACATAAAAACTGACCATCTACATTGGGCTAGGTGCCCATACACAGGAAGATCCCTTTCATAAATTATAAAGGCTTGTGGTGCATGAAAATTCAGGTTCTTTAGCCTCAAATTGCCCAAATTCCTAAAAGCCGCAAAAAAAAAAAAAAAAAATGCTGGTTCAATTCAAGAATTTTTGAAAATAATGTTGCTGTTTGGAGATATAATAGACCTTCTGTACTATATGTCGAACGTGAATATTGCATGAAAAAATTCTAGGTTACCCCTTGGCCCCCTTAATTGCATTGATGAATTATACAGTCTACGTTAGTTCCGTGATAACCTTATAGCCATTTGCAAACTTTCACAGAAATGTAATAAATGGAGTGGCATTGCTTTTTACAGAAATAGAAGCAAAGTTGTAAGCCACCCCTTGATATAATGTTCTCATGGTTACCGATTTGCATTCCTTCATTAGTTTGTTAAATTAAATTAAATTAGTTTTCTGGGAATATTTCAGAAACTGTTGGATTTAGAGCCTTATAATGTAGTTTTCGAGGACCCTTTAGTGCCCACGAGTTTTGTTTCTGGCACCGAGGGGATTTGTCTCGTCGTTGTACGCCATAATATAATACTAATAATAATATAATATAGGGAGAAATTATAACACCTATTTAAAAAAATTATTAATGCAGCCAATGGCCATGTACTTTTCTTTTCAGGACGGGTCATGGAAGGGATATTGTCAGAGAATGAAGCATTCAATCACGCATGAGCAAAATGGAAATGGCCTACCATTTAACTAAGGACATCTATAAGAAAAGGTCAATATCCTTCAACTCAAAACTAAAACATTACTGCAGTGTCATCCGTCCGGAAGTCTTGCATGCTTCTGAATGCCTCACGATGAACAAAAAAGGCTTGGTCGAGAAACTGGTGGCCAAAGAAACAAACATTTTGAGAAAGATATCGGGTTCCATCAAAGACAATGGGGAATACAGAAGACGGCATAACCATGAACTATATACTCATGTGGAGAAGATAAGCAACGTCATCCGGAAGAGAAGGATACAATTTTTTGGGCATGTGAAACGAATGAGCCCAGCGAGACTGCCCAACCGCAACATAACTTTCTTTCAGTTGAGGAAAACAAAATGGGCCTGGTTCATAGAACTGGATAAAAATATGAAAGAAGTGGGGATTACACCAATAGACATTCAGGAGCGCGCCCCACTCAAAAGGAAACTTCAAGCTTGCAAAGGTTTCCAAGAAAAACCGAAGCTGAAAACGGGAAAGATTTAATAATAGTTTTAATGCAGCCAATGGCCATTGAAAAAGTAAAAAATACAATGCAGGTACTGTCAGTCGCTACAAAATTGCGTCAGGGAAGTTAATCTTCTTTTACAATATGCCGCATGATATCGGTCACAGGGCTCGCTACACAATTCACATATGCATGTAGCTGCATTTGGAGTGTGAAAGTCTTTTCTTCCGCAACACCTGAAATGAAATCCATGGACTGCGAAACGCGTCACAGTGTCTCGTAAATCGTAGTCTGCTCTCTTCCAGTGAGACGATAACATCGCTTCTGTCCCATAGAAGTCCAACCATATTTCTTTCTTTTTTAATTGAAATTCCGCAAGAAGTTCCTGATAGGCAGCGCTAGATGGAAGCTGCATTTGCAGTCTGATTTGCTCAATACAGAATGGCTCTGCAGACAGCTCATACATTAGCCGGGACGGAGTAAATTTCGATACACACAATGCTTTCTTTAGGAACATAGACTTTACTTGCTCTATTTCCTTTAAGTTGGTTTTGGTCAGATGAGGCCAGATCAGTTCCAGACCGTAGGTTAAAATAGGTGTCAGTGTGGAAACAAAGAGCTTCATAGCAGTAACTAAAGATAGTTTACGCAAATGCTGTACGTTGTTCATAGCTATTAGTGCAGCAGTCGCTCTGTTTCTCACATGCATTGTGAAAGAAGTTCCTGTCGTCTGGAAAATTAACCCTAAATAGTTAAAATTCTTGACGGTTGTTATCGGTAAATCTCCAGGTCTGTAATAAATCTTATCTCTATTCGAAATCATTCCTCCCTTACGGAAGACCATGTGGGCTGTTTTATTCTCGTTGATCTGTAATGTGTTCCTCTCGGCCCAGAGAAGCAGACGATCCATACATTCCTGCAGAACTTCCAAACTCTTTGCTCCAATTACTACATCATCTGCGTATATATAAAGAGATATCTTCTCTTCCAAAGACTCGAGGATACCCGTGATGTCAGCAGTTGAGAGAATGAACAGCAGTGGACTGATTGGGTCACCCTGTAGGACACCATTTATCTGTTCAATAGGCTTTGAGAACTGAAGGCCATCGGAGATAAACACGGTATTGTGATGTAGAATGTTGGTTATTATCAGTGTCAGATAATCAGATTCACCGAGCATAGTCTGAAGTTTCTCAACTATGACCTGTCGACTTAACAGGTCGAAGGCCTTCTTAAAATCCACAAAGATGGCGTGAATTTTACCTCTATGGTGACGAAGTGCCTCATCAATATCTGACAGTAGGTTTCCAATTGCCTGTAGAGTTGATTTACCTTTCTGAAAACCAAACTGTTGGTCTGGGATCTTGTCAGAAACTTTTTCTGTCAGTCTGTAACGGGAAAGATTTGGACCCAGGAACGGAAGGAAGTCCACCGAGAACGAATGCGGGCGTACTGGGCAAACATCAAAGCCAGTAGGAGACAGTGGGAATGACGTGGTCCATAGATGGCCTATACGAAATGAATGAATGAATAATATGGGGATAGGATTATAATAGACCTACCGTACCACACCCGCAGGGGTAAATCGCGTGAAAAAATTCTAGAGTACCCCTTGATCCCCTTAAGCGTGTTAAAAGTATTGATGAATTTTACGGGTTAATTTGGTTCCGTGATAACCTTCTAGCCATTTGCAAACTTTCACACTAATGTAATTAATGGAATTGCATTGCGTCTTACAGCAATAGATGGACCTCTGAGAATCTGTTGCCATGGTTACTGGCTTACATTTGTTCATTAGTTTATTAAATGAAATTAGTTTTCTGGGAATATCACAAAAACGGTTGGTCTTAGGGGCCTTAAAATGTGGTTTTCGGGTACCCGAGTTTTGTCTCTCATATTGAGGGGCTGAAAATGAGCTTTGTCTCGTCCTTCTACGCCTATTCCAGCATGTATTTTAAGGGGGTAGGCCCCCTTATATGAGGGGTACGGAGAAGAGTTATATCAATGATAAGTGTCGTGCCTCTGATGGATATCTGTACCAAATTTTACGTTGATACACCCAGCCGTTCTCGAGTTATAAGGGAACAGAATTGTCCACAGACGAACAAACAAACAAACAAACAGATAGACGAAAAAAATAATTTCGCGCGCATCCATCAAAAACAGTCTGAAACGCGTAAACAACTCAATTTTCCGTAGAAATTCAGAGAAAAACAGACAAACTGTCATTTTTAGCCTATTTTCAATTTTGAAAAAATAGGCTTATGAGATCACCTTTTGTCCGTGTGTGTGTGCGTGTGTCCCCCCCCCCCTAATAAAATCTAAACGGCAGGAGCGATTTCAATGAAACACGGAAAGTTCATAGCACAATTCCCAGCGACCTCGACCGTGCCCTTCAAATTTTGTTACGACTCACCAATCCAACATGGCGGCTGTGCGAAATATTTCACCAGCATTCAATATCTCCGAAATTATTACCGATATTACCCTGACATTTTCTATGGTGATAGAGGGAACTACTATAAGTTCACTTATGTGACTTTTGAAAACCTGGTAACTACAAAACCAACATGGAGGCCAAGCGAATTTGCGACTTTTAAATAGACGTTTCTCGTGATTTGACCAACCAAACGCAATGAAACTTGGTACAGTGTATGTTTATATACATTGTAATGCACCGACATCTAACTTCGTTCAATTGTTTACATAATCACAAGATGGCGGATGTGCGAAATATTTCACCGGCATTCTATATCTCTGAAACTATTAGCGGTATCTCCCTAAAATTTTGTACGAAGATAAAGGGCACTACTGGAAGTCCATCTATAAGACTTTCAAAAACCGGTTAACAACAAAACGAACATGGCGGCCAAGCGAATTTGAAAATTTTAAATAGATCTTTCTCGCGATTTAATGTTCCAAGCGCACTGAAACCTGGTACAGGAAATATTTATACACATTGTAATCCACTGGTATCTAATTTAGTTCAATTGTTTACATAACCTCAAGATGGCGGCAGTGCGAATTTTAAAATTAAGTTTTTATTTCTTGTGATGTAGTCATGCGATCGAAGTGAAAGTTTGAATAATGAACCTACGCAATAGTTTTCCTTTAATGGTACATGACTCTATGGCCTATACATTTAACAATCCAACATGGCGACCATCCGAAATATTTAGGCGATACTGAATATCTACGAATCTATTTTAGCAATCAAACTGCATTTTTTATGTTCATAGGGGCTGTGAACTTAAGTTCACCTATAGGACTTTAAATAACCTGGTGATCACAAATCCAACATGGCGGTGACGTGAATTATAAATATTCACATGGACGTTTCTCGCAATTTAACCATCCGAGTGCAGTGAAACTTGGTACAGTAAATCCTTATACGAATGTCAATCCACTGGCATCTAATTTATTTCAATTGTTTCCATAATCTCAAGATGGCAGCTGTGAAAATTTTTAAAATCTCCTTGTTTTTTCTTGTGTCCTAATTATGCGATTGAAGTTTGAATACTACACGTTCACAATAATCTGCATGTAACAGTACATAACTCTAGGACCTACATATATAAAATCCAACATGGCGACCATCCGAAATATTTAGTCGGTTCTTAATATCTATGAATCTATTAGGCCTACAGCAATCAAACAGAAATTGTGTATGTTGATAGTGGCAATTAACATTAGTAGGATATATGAAAATAGGCTGTATAGTTCTTCACGGAACTACTTGTTATATATAGAGAGATATACTGCACCGGTCGGTGTTGACCGTGTTTTATTGCACAAATTTAGGTTTCACTCGCTAACCGTTGGAGATATACGAAAAGTGATAAGGACCTTTCGGATAGAAAATTAAATGTTAAAGCTCATGTATGCCATCAAAAGTTTGCTATTTCTTAGCGTTATCTTTTTATTTGATATGTAATTATGAAATTTTGAAACCAAAGGGTGTAGTGACGTCACAAATGTCGGTTTTACTCGCTAACCGTTGGAGATACACGAAAAGTGATGAGGACCTTTTGGATAGGAAATTAAATTTCAAAGCTCGTATGTGCCATCAAAGGTTTGCTATTTCCTACCGTTCTCTTTTTATTTGATATGGACATATGAAATTTTGAAACCAAAGGGTGTAGTGACGTCACTAAAATTGTCGCCATTTATTATTAGGGCAAAATTTCGAAATCAAAAGTATTGTTACGGCTGTGAGTTTGTGTCATCACTCGCCGCATGAGTCACAACTGCCCCAGGGCTGGGCTGTGCCCTGCCTCCCGTATTGCGTGCGCCTTATGCAACAGGGCTACTAGGACAAAGGGATAGTCCAGAATATTCGTGACTGGACCAGCGATGGAAACCTCGAGAAGCCGTGAACCCTGGATGGATCTAGAAGCATTTATTGAGTCACCGGCCTGCTATATAAGTGCGACCTGTCAAGCAGTTGTTGTTGTTGTGTTTTACGAGCGAGTGCGAGCGCGTATCCTGAGCGACAGAAGTGTGGTGACTTGCGAAATCCCTAGTGAAGCTGATTCTCTTGTCACCGAGGAAGTGATTGTGGTGCTTGTGAAACAGTGTATAGTACAGTGACAGACCTAGTGCAGCTATTTCCAGCTAGCGTACGGGACCGGACTCATTAGCGAAGAGGATTAACTGTGGTATGTTGACAAGTGAAAGGGAAAGTATTCTCGACGTGAGGAAACTGGAGTAAGGTAATAATTGCTGTTGAGTAGTGTATTTTTCTGGCTGCAATAAAATTAATTATTTCTTTAAGCAGTAATTGGTGTTGTGCTTTATACCCACCGTAATCCAGTTAACAAAGGTGCCACTAGGGGGTGACACGTAACAACTGGTGTCAGAAGCCGGATTACGAACTCAAGCACAACACCTGACGGTCCTGGTTTCAAAACCCGAGCAGGTCATTTTCTCTAATTTTCCTGTGAGTGCATGCCCTTTACAAGGCAAACAACTAAAATGGAGGCGCAATTGGCAGCATTGCTAGAAAAGTTAAATGGCATAGAAGACGGCCAGAAGAATTTAACCAAGGAGCTAACTGCCAAATTAGAAGACGGCCAGAAGAAGATGGAAGACGGTCAAAATAAGTTAGCGGAGGACCTGAAGAAGATGGAGGACGGCCAGAAGAAGATGGAGGACGGCCAGAAGAAGTTAGCCGAGGACCTAACTGCCAAACTAGAAGACGGCCAGAAGAAGATGGAAGACGGTCAAAATAAGCTAGCGGAGGACCTGAAGAGGATAGAGGACGGCCAGAAGAAGATGGAAGACAGTCAGAATAAGTTGACACAGGACCTGAAGAAATTAGAACTGGGTCTGCGTGAGGAAGTCACGGCAGTGGAAAAGAAGTTCGACGCCTTACAAGTGGAAGTTGCCGAGCTGCGCCAACGCCCGCTGATGGGGGTGGAGGAGAAATTCAACGTCTTACAAAAGGAAGTTGCCGAGCTGCGCCAACGCCCACTGACGGGGGTGGATGAGAAATTCAACGCTCTACGAGAGGAAGTTGCCAAGCTGCGCCAACGCCCGCCCACCGTTACACCGGGAATATCAGGAACGGGACATAGCAGAGTGACGCCCCCAACCTTCGACGGAAAGGTCCCGTGGAGCACCTACTTACGTCAGTTCGAGGCGGCCTGTTCCATAAATAACTGGAACAACACAGAAAAGGCTACAGCTCTCATTGTAGCGCTGAGAGGTGACGCCCTTAACGTCCTTCAGGCCATCCCGACTGGATCCCAGGACTACGCTTCCCTGATCGCCCATATGGAGTCCCGATATGGAGATAGCCATCTTCAGCAGGCCTATCAGATGCAGCTCCGGACCCGGGTACAGAAGAACGCGGAAACCCTGCAGGAGTTCGAGATGGACATCGCACGCCTCGTAAGGCTCGCCTACCCAACAGCGCCGGCCGACTTTCTGGAGCAGATAGCAACGCAGACTTTCACCGACGGGCTACGGGACTCGGACACTCAACAGGCGCTGCGTCTCGCGCGCAATAAGACCCTGGCAGATGCGCTGAGCCACGCACTTGAGTTCGAGACGGCAAAACAGGCATCCAGAATGCACGCGCGGGTGCGTCAAGTGGACGTCGACGAACCAGTAAAAACCAACGAGACCAAGCCCCTGGCCGACGAATTAATGGAGGCGCTAAGCCGTTTCTTCGTTAGTCGCGGTACCACCAGCAACGATACAGCCGGAAGACAACCGGAGAGGCGGCCCGGAAGAGGACTACCGACCTGCTGGGCCTGCGGTAAGAAAGGCCACCTGAGCAAGGACTGCGGTGATCGCCGCCGCCGAGGGTATCCGACGGGAAATCAGTCGTCTGAAAACCTCGCGGCCCAGGGAAACGAGTAATAGCCAGCCTTGGGGGGCAAAGGTTGGCTTGTGACAGTCGTCAAGCCCCAGCAGTCCAAATGCGTGTGACGAAGTTACGGAGGGACAATAGCAGCATGATGGTCGAGGGAGTCGTCAACGGAGTGAGCTGGCCCATGCTGATCGACACGGGAGCGTCGAGGACCATCGTCAATCCCACCGTGATCCCGAAGTGGAGAGTGCAACCCACACAAAGGAACCTCCAGCTAATAACCGCGACCGGAGAGACCGCACCGGTACATGGCGAAGCATCACTGGAGCTCGTCATTGGTCGACGGGTGGTGAAGCATCCAGTGCTTGTGGCTGACGTATCAAACGAAGTGATCATCGGACTGGACTTCCTGGACCAGAACAACATCATCTTGGACTTGAGTACCAACACTCTGCACTTCGGAGGTGAGGAACTTGCTTTGCAACCAGCACACGAGGCCGTCACCGCACGAGGAATAAGGCTGAGAGAGGACGTCATCGTTCCTGCCAGGACGGAGGTCAGCGCCGCCGTAATTGTCGACGGAACTGCTGAGGGAGTGGCGGCTGTCATCGAGCCAAAATATGAGGACATCCATACAAAAGGATTGCTAGTTGCCAAGACCCTCATCAACACGACGCCTCGGCCGTACGTCCGCCTGTCCAACCTGAACGACTACGATATTACGGTTCACCGGGACACCAACCTAGGAGTCTGCGAGCCCGTTACCTGGATTGCCCGCATCACAGAAACGACGGGCGGACACCTGCAGACGGACAACCGAAGAAGACGCGCCCTGCCAGAAGAACTACAGAAGCAGTACCAAGGATCCCAGGACCATTTAGACGAAGAGCAATGACGCCAACTTCAGGACCTGCTACGCGAATTCCAGGATGTCTTCTCCGTGGGGAGCAAAGACTTCGGCAGGACAGGCTTGGTCCAGCACAGAATCGACGTTGGGGACAGCGCACCGATTAGGGCCCCATTCCGACGTGTCCCGCTCGCCAAGCAAGCCGAAGTCGACCGGATGGTAGAAGAGATGAAGGAGCAAGGGGTGATCGAGCCATCACATAGTCCTTGGAGTTCTCCGGTCGTGCTTGTGAAGAAGAAGGACGGTTCCACCAGGTTCTGCGTGGACTACAGGCGGGTGAACGACGTCACGAAGAAGGACAGCTACCCTCTACCCCGGATCGACGACACGCTGGACACCATATCAGGGTCAAGATGGTTCTCCACCTTGGATTTGAAGAGTGGCTACTGGCAGGTGGAGGTCCACCCTAAGGACCGCGAGAAAACGGCGTTCTCTGTGGGCAGCGGGCTCTGGCAGTTCACCGTCATGCCATTCGGTCTGTGCAACGCCCCTGCGACCTTTGAAAGGCTAATGGAGTCCATTCTGAGGGGACTACACTGGAAGACCTGCCTGGTATACCTAGACGACGTCATCGTTCTGGGGAGGAGCTTCGAGGAGCACTACAGCAACCTGAAGGAGATCTTGATGAAGCTACCGGCTGCCCAGCTGAAGTTGAGCCCCAAGAAGTGTCAGCTCTTCCAGAAGCGGGTCCAGTACCTTGGGCATATCGTCTCCGAGGAAGGGGTGCGCACCGACCCAGAGAAGACCGCAGCTGTGAGGGAGTGGCCAGTTCCGAAGGACAAGTCCCAACTACGAAGCTTCCTGGGACTCTGCACTTATTACCGTCGCTTCGTGAGAGGATTCGCCGACATCGCCAAACCTTTACATCGACTGACTGAGAAGGACCAACTCTTCACGTGGACAGCAGAATGCCACAGTGCCTTCGAACAACTCAAGCAGGCTCTGTGCACCGCACCTATTCTGGCCTACCCCAGACCTGGAACAAGGTTCATCGTCGATACCGATGCCAGCGACTTTGGCATAGGGGGAATCCTGTCGCAAATAGTGGACGGCGAGGAGAGAGTAGTGGCCTACTTCAGCAAGGCCTTGTCAAAGCCAGAAAGGAACTACTGCGTCACCAGGAAGGAGCTGCTCGCCATCGTGAAGACCATTGAACACTTCCACAAGTACCTGTACGGGCAAGAATTTCTCATCAGGACCGACCATGCATCCCTGCGGTGGCTCCTGAACTTCAAGCAGCCCGAGGGTCAACTCGCGCGGTGGTTAGAGAGGCTTCAACAGTACAACTTTGAGATTCAGCACAGGAAAGGCCAGCTGCTTTCTAACGCCGACGCCCTGTCACGAAGACCGTGCCCCGAAGACTGCACCTTCTGTGTCCGAAGGGAGGAGAACACCGGGATACAGTTCCGAAGGACTACCGTGGAACTTCAAGGGAGCTGGAGCCGCGAATCTTTCACGCGGGCACAAGCAGAAGATGATGACCTGGGACTGATAGCCGAATGGAAGGGGGCCTGTGTCCCCAGACCCGGGTGGAACATTGTGAGTGACTGCAGCCCAAAGTTTAAGTCCTACTGGGCGCAGTGGGACTCGCTGATTGTAAGGGACGGCCTCATCTGCCGCGCCTGGGAGAGCACCGACGGGAAGACATATCGGGAACAAGTCGTCGTTCCAAAGGCTATGACGGAGGAAGTCCTGAAGGAAGTTCATGGAGGATCATCTGGTGGACACCTAGGGATAAAGAAGACCCTGGAGAAGCTGAGAGAGCGGTTCTACTGGATCGGATGCCGAACAGACGTGGAGAACCACTGCGCGAGGTGCCACGATTGCGCAGCCAGCAAGGGCCCAGGACGAAGACGACGGGGTCCACTGAAGACCTACAACGTGGGCGGCCCCATGGAGAAAGTGGCCATCGATGTTGCTGGGCCATTCCCGTTAAGCGAGGCAGGGAACCGCTACATATTAGTCGTCAGCGACTACTTTACCAAATGGCCGGAAGCGTATGCGCTCCCTAACCAAGAAGCCGCGACGATCGCAGAGACCCTGGTGAAGGAATTCGTCAGCCGGTACAGAGTACCCCTGGAGCTGCACTCCGACCAAGGGAGGAACTTCGAGCCGCAGGTGTTCCAGAACCTATGCCAGCTGCTGGGAATCCGGAAGACAAGGACAACGCCGCTACACCCCCAGTCCGACGGGATGGTAGAGCGATTCAATCGCACCATCGAGAACCATCTCCGAATAGTTGTCAGCGAGCACCAGAGGGATTGGGACAAGCATCTTCCACTATTTCTCCTGGCCTACCGTGCCGCCGTGCATGAAGCCACCGGGTGCACTCCAGCCCGGACCATGTTTGGGAGGGAGCTCCGTCTACCTGTCGATCTTGCCTTCGGCCGACCTGGGAATGATCCGATCCCGGTAAGCCAGTATTGTCAAGAACTGGTCGACCAACTGGAGGACGTGCACGCGTTCGCGAGGAGGAAACTGCGGATCGAGACCGACCGAATGAAGACCCGATACGACCAGCAGACGGATGCCGGAGGATTCCACGAGGACGACCTTGTCTGGCTCTTCAACCCATTACGGAAGAAAGGCCTGCCACTCAAACTGCAGAAGTCCTGGGAGGGCCCGTACCGGGTCGTGAAACTGATCAACGATGTCGTCTACAGGATCCAGCGGAGCCCGAAGGAGAAGATGAAGATCGTGCATCGAGATCGCCTGGCAGCCTACGGAGGGAACAGACGGACCAATGATTGATCGGGACGATCAGCCTTTTTAGGAAGGGGGTGGTGTTACGGCTGTGAGTTTGTGTAATCACTCGCTGCATGAGTCACAACTACCCCAGGGCTGGGCTGTGCCCTGCCTCCCGTATTGCGTGCGCCTTATGCAACAGGGCTAGTAGGACAAAGGGATAGTCCAGAATATTCGTGACTGGACCAGCGATGGAAACCTCGAGAAGCCGTGAACCCTGGATGGATCTAGAAGCATTTATTGAGTCACCGGCCTGCTATATAAGTGCGACCTGTCAAGCAGTTGTTGTTGTTGTGTTTTACGAGCGAGTGCGAGCGCGTATCCTGAGCGACAGAAGTGTGGTGACTTGCGAAATCCCTAGTGAAGCTGATTCTCTTGTCACCGAGGAAGTGATTGTGGTGCTTGTGAAACAGTGTATAGTACAGTGACAGACCTAGTGCAGCTATTTCCAGCTAGCGTACGGGACCGGACTCATTAGCGAAGAGGATTAACTGTGGTCTGTTGCCAAGTGAAAGGGAAAGTATTCTCGACGTGAGGAAACTGGAGTAAGGTAATAATTGCTGTTGAGTAGTGTATTTTTCTGGCTGCAATAAAATTAATTATTTCTTTAAGCAGTAATTTGTGTTGTGCTTTATACCCACCGTAATCCAGTTAACAAAGGTGCCACTAGGGGGTGGCACGTAACAGTATCCTATATGTAAACCTGGTAAATCAGCTACATCCATGCAAAATTTCATTTAAATCTGACCAGTGGCTCTTGCGTTATTGAGTAACAGACAGACAGACAGACAGACAGACAGACAGACAGACAGAAAGACAGACACACACCATTTCATTTTTATATATTAGTATGATATGATATATCAGTTTCTTGTGGACATGATAACTGCCGTAATTTTGCACCAATCACTTTGAATTTTTTTCATAATATGTATCCCTATAAAATCTCGGTCGAGTACGTTAATGGGCACAATCGGTCGAAGGGGGGTAAAAACGGGGGGCTTTTTCTCGAAAAAGTGAAATATCACTATAACTCTCTTAATATGTGAAATATGGAATCCCTTCAAAGTTCATATTATGTGTCGGATAAGTGCCAAAAATGTATGTTTAAAAAGTTTTTTGATAGCACCAACCATTGGCCAATGGGGTGGAAAAAAGTGAGTTTTTCGGGAAACATTAATCATATCTCTCTTAATAGGCACAATATCAAAACCGTACAAAATGGATGATATTCCCCTAATAATTACCTAAAACTTTTGTCTGAAATAATTTTTGATACAACCCACCATTACGCCAAGGGATGAGAAAAATGATTTCGGAATTAGAAGAAAATGCCAAGAGCCACCAGAGGTTACCATGACAACGCTTCTAAATTGATGAGGGATGAGCTATCAGAGGTTGCCATGACAACGAGATCACATTCAGTTTTCCATCTGACTATGTGGGAAGCGGCTTCGGTGACGTAGCCTAGTTGGTAGCATAATGAACTTCTATGTCCAAGGTCGCGGGTTCAAAGCCAGCCGAAGTCGTCGGATTTTCAAAGAGCGCTGAAAATCCCTCAGTATGCTTTCCTTCAGAGGGGAAGTCCAACGTTCGTTGCAAGTTACTGGTTGCGGTGGCATCTAGTAGCCAAGTTCACAGCTAGGTGTCGTTGACGGTATATTTGGTACCAACATTAGGAACTACTACTTGAAATTGACCGTCTGCAGTCCTTACCTGAATTACAGACTAATACAGCCATCACAATTAACACCGTTTATCAGACAGATTCTACACACACCCAAAGTACACGGGGTTACATGACCGCGTTGTCGCAACCCTAAACCGAGGAATCAACCAACATCTCTGCGGGAGATAAAATTTGACGTGAAGAAGTAACAGACTGTTAGATAGTTACACATCAGTTCCAAATCTTGCATAAGGACGGTGTGACCACAAGTATAACAAGATGTTCAGTAAAGAACATATAGCCTACTTTCTCCTAAATGCATGGGTATTGTTATAACTCTTTGTCCATTTCAAGGAGTATGATTGAATGTTGGTTGTAGTAGTTTGTTGAAATACAACGTGCTATAGGGATATTAAACATGAATATGAGGTGCCCTTTGCTAGTGCTACCTCTGTACCAAATTTCGTTCAATTCGGTTTCACCGTGTTTGAATTGATAGGGGGAATCGATTTGCACACATACTTGGCCACCATCTGCAAACTATTGGGCTGATGTTCTTGCAGTTTGGTCAGAATATGTTTCCCACATAAAGATATGGTGTTGCAAAATTTGGTAGAGACTAGATTATTAGGTTGGTCGTAATTACATTTTAGCTTTTAACATTTGGGTGGCCGCGATTACGTTTCCGTCAAGATAGCGGTGATATAAAACATGACACTGAGGTGCCCTTTGCTAGTGCTACCTCTGTACCAAATTTCGTTCATTCGGTTCCACCGTGTACGAATTAATAGGGGGAATCAATTTTGACATTAAGATGGCCGCCATCCGCAAACTATTAGGCTAATGACCTATTAGATTGGTCAAAGGATGCTCCCTCCATAAAGGTATGTTGTTGCAAAGTTTGGTAGAGATCGGATGGTTAAGATATTCGTAATTTGATTTAAGCTTTAAACATTTGTGTGGCCGCCATTACGTTTCTGTCAATATGGCGGCGATATTAATCATGACACTGAGATGCCCTTTGCTAGTGCTATCTCTGTACCAAATTTCGTTCAATTCGGTTTCACCGTGTTTGAATTGATAGGGGGAATCGATTTGCACACATACTTGGCCACCATCTGCAAACTATTGGGCTGATGTTCTTGCAGTTTGGTCAGAATATGTTTCCCACATAAAGATATGGTGTTGCAAAATTTGGTAGTGACTAGATTATTAGGTTGGTCGTAATTACATTTTAGCTTTTAACATTTGGGTGGCCGCGATTACGTTTCCGTCAAGATAGCGGTGATATAAAACATG
Organism: Meconema thalassinum; assembly: GCA_946902985.2. Lineage (NCBI taxonomy): Eukaryota > Metazoa > Arthropoda > Insecta > Orthoptera > Tettigoniidae > Meconema > Meconema thalassinum. The sequence continues at coordinate 254,376,650 of OX336393.1, forward strand.
ACACTGAGATGCCCTTTGCTAGTGCTACCTCTGTACCAAATTTCGTTCCATTCGGTTTCACCATGTTTGAATTAATAGGGGGAATTGATTTTCACACAAAGATGGCCGCCATCAGCAAATTATTAGGCTAATGACCTATTTATTTGGTCAAAGCTTTGAACATTTGTGTGGCCGCCATTACGTTTCCGTCAAGATGGCGGCGATATAAAACATGACACTGAGGTGCCTTTTGTTAGTACTACCTCTGTACCAAATTTCGTTCCATTCGGTTGCACCGTGTTCGAATTAATAGGGGGAATCGATTTTCACACAAAGATGGCCGCCATCCGCAAACTATTAAGCTGATGATCTATTAGTTTGGTCAAAGGATGCTCCCCCCATAAAGGTATGTTGTTGCAAAATTTGGTAGAGATCGGATGATTAGGTTAGTCGTAATTTGATTTAAGCTTTGAATATTTGTGTGGCCGCCATTACGTTTCCGTCAAGATGGCGGCGATATAAAACATGACACTGAGGTGCCTTTTGTTAGTACGACATCTGTAGCAAATTTCGCTCCATTCGGTTGCACCGTGACACTGAGGTGTCCTTTGCTAGTGCTACCTTTGTACCAAATTTCGTTCAATTCGCATTCACCGTGTTCGAATTGATAGGGGGGACAGACATTCAGAGTACACACACACAGACACACACACACACACAGACTCACACACACACATACACACACACACACAGACTCACACACACACATACTCACACACAGACAGACACACTTTTTTCGCCCTGTGTTGATCTCATAAGTCTACTTTCATTTTTTGCAAAAATCGAAAGTAGGCTAAAAATGGACCCCAAATGACAAGAAGGTTACCGTCCCCCTAACACAATAAAATGTTAAAAATATGCATAGTAAGACGAAAGAAAAGTTAATTGAGCTCCAAGTACATTGTAAAATACTTTCTCGCAATAAATGAGGTCTGATCCTTCTACGAAAATCTGCATATTTTGCCTATTATAGCCTATCCCCTAGTTTGCCCGGTGAAATCTACCTCCGCCTTCAGGCGTGCCGAGAGGATTTTTTAGCCTACTTTCGATTTTTGCAAAAAATGAAAGTAGACTTATGAGATCAACACAGGGCGAAAAAAGTGTGTCTGTCTGTGTGTGTGTGTGAGTCTGTGTGTGTGTGTGAGTCTGTGTGTGTGAGTGTGTGTACTCTGAATGTCTGTCCCCCCCTATCAATTCGAACACGGTGAAACCGAATTGAACGAAATTTGGTACAGAGGTAGCACTAGTAAAGGTCACCTCAGTGTCATACTTTATATCGCCGCCATCTTTACCAAAACAGAATGGCGGCCACTCAAATGTTCAAAACGTAAAATCAAATTACGGCTAAACTAATCATCCGATCTCTACCAAATTTGGTGACAACATACCTTTATATAGGACGCGTCTTTCACCCAAAATTCAAGGTCATCGGCCATGCCATTTCAGGATGGCGGCCGTGTGAATTATGAAACCATTTTAATAAATAGCTTAAGACCCACCAATTCCGATTATCGAGCCTAGGGGGGTTTAAGCTATCCTGAAGGTCGTGATCCGTTATTTATTATAATTTAATATTATAATATTATACAGTATGAGTGGCTTAAAAGAGCTGAGCCGTTTGTGTCACACGACAAGATGGCAGCTGTCCTCATGTGCCTGTCTTATATTTCAGTAGTTTTAGTATGTTGTATGTGATATACCGTACTGATACAATAATATAAACTTTGTATGAAATGATCTTTAATGAAGATGTACTGCAGTGAAGAAATCGTTTATTTAAAGTCATTATTTGCCAACAGTTTGTATCTATTATGTCAGTTAAGAACACCTGACGTCATGGATACGGTTAGCTCTGGGCTAGCATGTTAGTCTGACACGCAGTTGACTGGGGATCGAGTACTGCTACAGTTAGGTTTTTTTTCTAGAATTCTTTTACAAATGATGTGCACGAGCTTTTTCCACAGATACTGAATAAAATGTAATTTAGCTCAAAGGAGAGGATAAAGTATACACTCGTATATTAATAAAATCACAGTCCCAGCATCGCACATAAACAGAAGACAATAGGAATAGGAGAATAGAAGAACTAGATACACGTTGTCATTAACCACAGCCTTCTTAATGCCTCTGTACGGTGCTGTCCTCTTGTGGGTTATGTGGGTAATATTGTTCCAAACATAACGCTGTGTAAATGCCTGAGCTGGCCTCCTGAAGTATGGCAATTTTGTAATACTGGTAGTTCAACTATTAGCCACGATCGCGCTCCGAATACCTTTAAACACTGCCAGCTGGATCGCCTCCCTCTTGGCTACTTTAAACTGCCTACTCATTCAACACCCATAGAACACTGCCATCGTAGTACATTACGATGGCAGTGCATAGGCGTACAAGATAAATATTAATTCACTGATAGGTCGCAGCACCACCTACTGTGATTGGGGCGGAGGATTCTTAATTTTGCAGGCTGGCTTAATATAGAGATTAACGGACGTGAATGCATTACAATAAGTTAGTAGTTTTGTTATTCAATCATCATAAAGTATATAATATTGATTTTGACACTTATGGCTTATTATCAATATAAAAGAAAACAAACAATACATTGTGGTAGGGGTGATTGTGTTAGGGATGAGGACAAAGAGTCATAAAGATACCCATACATTTAGGAGAAAGTAGGCTATATGTTCTTTGCTGAACATCTTGTTTAATATATTAGTATGATGATGGAAATATGAAATTTTGAAACCAAAGGGTGTAGTGACGTCACAAATGTGGGTTTTACTCGCTAACAGTTGGATATACACGAAAATTGATAAGGACCTTTCGGATAGAAAATTAAATTTTAAAGCTGGTAGTGCCATCAAAAGTTTGCTATTTCTTAGCGTTCTCTTTCTATTTGAAATGGAAATATGAAAATAGTCGCCATTTTTAAATAGTGCAAAATATCGAAATCGAAAGTAGCCTATATGTAAGCCTGGTAAATCAGCTACGTCCATGCAAAATTTCATTTAAATCGAACCAGTGATTCTTGTGTTATTGAGTAACACACAGACAGACACAATCTCATTTTTATATATTAGTATAATTATTTATGTACAATGTTATTAAACCACGTTAAACATCATTGGCTATCACTCGCGAACGAGTATAAAATTGTCTTCCAAAACATTCACTGGTGGGTTCTCAGGTGACTGTAGAGACTAATCCTCGAGCTACAAACTCTTCCACACTGGTGGCAAGTTTTATCACCAAGGTGCTGAGGGTTGTATCTTCTCATAGACTCCCGTTCTTTACGAGCGATTCGCTTCAGAGCCTCAGAACTCCGGCGGTCCTGCTCGATACGTAGAGGTCCATTGTGAACGAGTCGACGCCATGCCAGACGGTCAGCTGCTATAGTCTCCCAATTTGGGATGTCAATCGAGCATTTCTTCATGTTTGACTTTAAAGCATGCTTGAATCTCTTCCTCTGCCCTCCCTGATGTCGCTTGCCACTTGTTAGTTGAGCATACATAATTTGTTTAGGAAGGCGAGTATCAGGCATGCGAAGGACATGACCAGTCCACCTCAGTTGACGTTTCAAGATCTCCTCCACGCTGGTAGTGCTAGCGTCTTCCAAGACACTGATGTTTGTTCGTCGATCTTGCCAGCTGATTTTAAGGATCCTCCTCAGACAACGTTGTTGGTACTTCTCTAAGCATTTTATGTTCCTTCTGTAGGGAGTCCAGCATTCACATCCATAAAGAAGTGTTGGTATTACAATAGCTTGATATACAAGGAGCTTTGTCCGAGTGTTGACATCCGCATTATCGAAGACCCTCTTTCGCAATCGACCGAAGCTGCACTAGCGCAATTCAAGCGACGTTGGATTTCAGCATCAATATTGGGATTAGCTGAGAGATGACTACCAAGGTATGGAAAGTGCTCAACATTCAATAGTACCTCGCCCTTGGCAGTAATGACAGGGGCAGTAGCATGTGAATTAGGCGCAGGCTGATGTAGAATCTGAGACTTTTTGGTATTGAGGTCTAGACCAATACTGTTATATGCAGCAGTGAATGCATTTATCATTATCTGAAGATCTTCTTCCGAACTAGCGAGAATAGCATTATCATCTACATACTGGAGTTCCATTACACATGTTGTGAAGACCTTGGTCTTTGCTTGCAGCCGGCTGAGATTGAATAAGCCTCCATCAGTTCTGAATTCAATTGCAATGCTTTGTGGGACTTCGTCTCTAATAAGGTGACTTATGGTTCCAACGAAAATTGAGAAGAGCGTAGGGACAATAACACACCCCTGTTTAACCCCAGTAGTTATGTCAAATCGTTCACCACAGGTAGTATTAGTGATAACAGTACCATACATGTTATCGTGCAGAAGGCGCAAGAGTTTGATAAATTTTGGTGGGCAGCCAATGAGCGCCAAGATTTTCCAGAGAGCCTCTCTGTCAACTGAATCAAAGGCTTTAACAACGTCAATGAATGCCATATACAGAGGGCGATTTTGTTCTCTTGCCTTCTCTTGCATTTGTCTGGCACAGAAAATCCTGTCGGTAGTTCCACGATTGGGTCTGAAACCACATTGTGATTCGGGTAAACACTCTTCAGCAAGTGGCATTAGACGTGTGGCTAGAATTCTAGCAAGAATTTTCCCAGCGACGGAGAGTACATAAACATAGGTTAATCTTGAACATAGAGTAAAAAAAGTTGATCAGGCTTTATTACAACACTATTACAAGTCTTTGTATAACGTTTTCTTTTTTCCTTCAATACTTCTTTTTGTACTTTTCGTGCTGTGGAGTTGAGGATTTTCTCCTTTTAACAGCCAACAGTAGTCAACCATCATGTTAACGTCCCAGCGTCTTTGATATCTTCGTAATACATTTTGCGTATGTAAGAAAAACTTATAAATAAAAATAATCAATGTGTGATTTGTGGGTAAACAAAGGGTGATAAAAAAATCACTATTTTTTCTGTATTCAGCACAGAAAATGCCATAAGAATCACTAGAAAAATTTGAAACAATTTTTTCATCGCAGACCTGTGTAACCTGTATTTCTGTAATAACTGTAGTAGTGTAACTGTATAGGGGACAGGGATGGGGTAGGCACCCCGAGACTTGAAGTAAGGTACTATCCCGGCATTTGTCTGGCGGGAGTGTGGAAAAACCACACTCAGAACAGCCACGGTGTATAGGACAGATGACCTCGCTGTTCCGCCCCTTAAAACTCCAATAACTAACAGCCGCAGTCAGCGCCGGGAGGGAGGTAGGGCGCAGTTCGCTACTCCTGTGGAGGTCCGGGCGGGGACACCAAGAGCCCGCCGATGAGCCAGCTTGGTGTCCTAGGCGAAACCCCACACAAGACACGGCACAAACCTAGAAAAAGATTGCTGAGTTTTAATTCACTGGGCGTGAAAGCCAATATACCATCATTCTGGAAGCCTTCTTAGGGAAGTTATGGCTGCTTGAGCTTTTAGTTCTTGCAGTAAGGAGGCGCAGGTGCGCTTCATAAAAAGGGAGGTAGCGCGCAGTTCGCTACTCCTGTGGGGTCCGGGCGGGGACACCAAGAGCCCGCTGATGAGCCAGCTTGGTGTCCTAGGCGAAACCCCACACAAGACACGGCACAAACCTAGAAAAAGTTTGCTGGGCGTGAAAGCCAATATTATACCAATTCAAATGATATTTTTCAACATTCTTTTTGTCCCCCTCCCTCTTGTTTTGGAAAGCCATGTTTTGTCAAAAACTAGCAAGGTGCGTTTTGATGTCTCTTAGGGCAAACGATATTTTGAATCGATAGGCTGGCTTCCTCCCAAGAATCAGCGGGGTCAAACAGACAGCAGAGTGAAATAATGGAGGTTCTTGGTGGGATCTTGGAAATGTGTAACACTGTTTAAAAGGCACAATAACAACTGAAACAATTTACTCACAGCCAGCATTATACAGTAAATACAATTTCATTGACATAGCCGTCCATCAGTGAAGAGGCACAATAGTACAGTACTGTGTATTAGTGGCTCTCCTCAAATACACTGGCTTTCCTTTCCTTGTTTACCATGGAAGAGGAGAATGATGCAAAGTGTTTGTAGTCCCATAAAACTCTGAACTACACTAGTTGCTTTTTAAAGGCAATATGACATTACATTACTCATAGACCATGTATCACATTAAAAATTTTCGATAACAATTGCACAGCATGGTCCTCTCCAGTGCTTTCAAATACTAAGGCGTCACGGTCAATCAGAAAACATCTCCTCAACCCCCCACTGCTCAGTATAAACTGTAATGATAAGGGAGTATAATGGATGGGGAAATGCCAGTAAGCACCGCAGGAACAGGCGATAGATATACAGTGAGAGACTTCTCTACAGAACGGAACCTCGCCGGGGCCGTATGATGGGAAAAGAGTGATTAGTTACCACCAGTTGACTAGCATCTACCGTTACACAAAGGCGGGCCAGGAAGATCCGAATGCGGTCATAGCATTGATTACATTCCCAGCTGGCAAGATACCTTAGCTGAGATAATTAAGACTTGTGGTGAAGTACTATCTCGTATCCCGTGAACATGGTTAGGTATAGAACAAAAGATCTATTTTCCCAGTGAAAACTTATCTTCCAGTAAATGTGTTCGTACGTTTCAGCGCCGTGCGATTTTTACTTGTGGAGTCTAAAACAAAAGGTAGGCCTATACAGAAACAATCCGCGTACTCTGGAGACTCTCGAGAACTAAATAACTACACTAATACGAAATATTAGTGAGGATGAATACAGCGAATGTACCAAAACTTCCAACGTTGGTGCAATGTGTGTCTAGAAAATGAAGGACAGCATTTCCAGCAACTACTCTGAAATTCATGTAATGATGATTTTATTAAATACGTTAAGAAGTGTAAATGTGTCGAACTAGTTGGGCGCTACGCTGCTGCTAGCGCCAGTGCCTTTCTCGACAGGCAGCTAGCCAAAGTGCCCCGTCGTCACACGACGCCTGCGTTGTAGAGAGAAGGCTTTCACTGTACCGTAGTTCACTGTCCCCGTCGCGTCGCTACCCACACGCTAGCAGCCAACAACTATCGCAATCCTCGAACCTCCCTTTTCTGAACCTAATAGCTATTCTCACTGGAGTATGTGTATATTGTAGCCCAGAGCGCAACGACTAATCCTAATTCCTCTCCCTAATAACTAGGGCTCGGATTTTTAGGTGCCAAAAAGCGGGAAAATACTTATTTGTGTATCTATTAATAATACCTGAAATATGTAACAAAAAAGTAGAAATATGTAATTATAATCTAGTTTATTAGTCTATCGAGGGATTGACCCAGTTACCAGCACGACGAAGAAGAAAATAATCTCTTATTTCTTTCACATCCTACGATTACCAGAAAACAGGATTTTACGCCAACTAGTGATGAGAAATCTGGGAAAGAAGACTGGAGGGCATTGGATCAAAGAAATTCAAAAGGATCGCAAAACAGTTGGACTCGAAATTACAGATGCAGAGAACAAGAATAAAATTACCACCCTTCTTAAGAATCACAAATTTTCAGCAGAAATAAGAGATTGCAGACGAATTAAGAACACTGCGATCAGAACGAATGAAGAAGTACTGGGCAGATAAGAAGAATCAAACAATACAACCTTCAAAGAAAAAGTGTACATGGAAGACTCAAGTGGTCCAATGTGGCCAATAAAGTTAATAATAATAATAATCTAGTTTATTAATGTGAATATAAACAATATGCAGTACTCACAAATGCAATTTATGCTAAGCCTCATAGACTCCTGAAGAATTACAATACACAACGAGATACATCTTCAGGTTGTCCAGGCCAAATGACCGACAATTATCGCGAAACACTTCCTCTGAAGGCGCGAAACTGCACCAATAGCCTATGTTTCTTGCCCTCGAGGTGTTGTGTAACTTGAGATCGCTGTTCAGCCTTGATTGCTTTACCACATGATTGGCAGAACAGAAGTAAAATTATCCTTAAATTCTGCAACATACTGCTGTAGACGATAACTTGTAGTTGCGTTTACTTTAGGCATCGTAGAACTGCCTTACACTTCACAGTGCCAGAAATGAATTGCATGTGAGTGACACTGGTTCCAGGTAGCTGGGGGAGAAGGCCTAGCACGTGGTGAAATATGGCTATGGACAAGGAAATCCCCGGCTTTCACAGTGAGTGGCACGGGGCGACAAGATAAGTAAACCACAGCTGCAAGCTGACATACGCTCTGCATGAAGATTAGATAGCTCACAGGTTCTTTCACGTTGAAGTAACACGGAACAAAAATGCAATAAACTGAAAGATCTAGCATACTGATTTTAAAAAATGTGCCGGTAAATATTATGTCTTTTTATGTGCTAATAAGTGAAAAGCAGGAATTTATATAGTTATAGAAAACATGTTTAAAATATATACCGTATTTACAAAAAAAAATATTTATTTACCTAAAAATCCGAGCCCTACTAATAAGTCCTCGGATTGCTGTGAGTCTTTGCACAACCACAGATCAGGAGCTAGCCTATTCTCTTCAGAGAGTCGACGCAGCGAGGATAAAAGATTTTCCGTCAGTCGGAAAAGAAACCATGGTCTTCATGCTTGACTATAAAAGCTTCAGTTATGACATAAACGCCACAAGTCCCTCGGAACAAATTGGCCTTGATGGAGAAAGAAAAGCTGGCGAACGGGTCTGCCTCACGTTGATTGACAGCTTGAAATATGGAAGAGGGTTGGGAACGGGCTGCTTCTAGTAACAGACTTAGGCCCGTTCTTACAATCACCGGTTAAATATTTGCTGGCACTTTTACGGCAAGTTTACTGGAACTTGATTCTTACAATACCTGGTTAGCGACAAACTGACAGTAAAATAAGCCTTAACCGGCAGTGAACTTGACCGGAGGATTCTCCATCCGTAAACTGCTTTATTGCCAGATTTTCTATTATAATCTCAACGCCAGCTGATTACATACATCGTCAATATGCCTAGAATTATCCGTAATTTCATGGGTTTCGTAAATGCTGATGCCGTTCAAAGAAGGAGACGAATCGAAGTGATTATTACGAGGGGTTAGATGATCAAGACTTTTTTAGACGATTCAGTTTGACGAAGCTTTTCCTCTTGGGGCCTTTATTTGTCTCATTTGGATATAATTGTCCTTCCATAACTAATATTTCTCAGTATAATCGTAACGTGACAAACAGATTGCGCCAAGAACACGGATCAAGATCAAGGAATATTAAATATGTATTTATTATTTACTCCCTGACGCAGACCAACTATTGAGAGGTATCAAGAAATCTGTAAATCGAACCAGAAATATGTACCAACTGTTGGAAATTATGCGCAGATCTGCTAACCTACCGTAAACATTAACCGGAACATGGTAAGAACGATCGAATGATTACCGGGACTTTACTACGACCGTAAAGCCAACTGTCAGAGTTTACTGTCACTTTACTGGAGATTGTAAGAACGGGCCTTACAGTCTGTTCGGTTCGGCTCGTAGTCAGTGCATGTACCTATGGATTGTATTTTATTCGCAAAATGAATTATGCCGCCTGTGAATTCTAAACTGAAGTTTGGGAAAAAACGAGAACAAACGCGAGAGATTATTCTAATCATCCCTAATACAGTTTATAACACGCGAAATAAATAATGGTTGCTATATTATCGTGTTAGTGTCAGTTGCTGTGGGAACAGAGTGTACTTCAGATGACTGACGGTTAACGCGGCGGACACCGCATGGCCGGCTGAGATTAAGAAACTCTCTCTTGAGCTTCTTACTAGGTTTTCACAAGGACAAATATTAGTTCCGAGGCAGTTATAGCAGTTGACATGTCACAGCGAACTCCACTCTGAGCTAGGGTTGCCAGACGTTCCGTTTTACCCGGAACAAATCCGTCTTTTTCTTGTATTGTTCCGCGTTCCGTTTTAATCTAAGGGGGGTGGGGGAGACCCAGCTTAACAGAGGAAAAAAAGGCCAATATTCATTCGATTGTTAAATATGCTACACATATCGTTGACAAATGCTGCACATATCCCAGTATTGGTGTGCTTCCTGGCAACCAGAAGCAACTTCAAGAATGTAAAAATTCTAATTATAACATTTTAAAATAAAATTTTCATAATTTCCCGCCTTTTTAACAATGTATCACCGTTTCCCTTCTAAATTCCAAGTTTATAAGAATTTTCGTACTTTTTCTTTTTTAAAGTGTGTAGCAAACCTCAACCTACAAAATGAACCTCAATCACTAACATACACTGTGATTTAGATATTTTTATAGAGTTTTTATTCTGAGCACCTGAATAAAATAAAATAAAATTAATAAAAACTCTTTAAAAATATCTAAATCACAGTGTATGTTAGTGATTGAGGTTCATTTTGTAGGTAGAGGTTTGATACACACTTTAAAAAAGGAAAAGTACGAAAATTCTTATAAACTTGGAATTTATAAGGGAAACAGTGATACATTGTTTAAAAGGCGGGAAATTTCGAAAATTTTATTTTAAAATGTTATAATACGAATTTTTACAATATTGAAGTTGCTTCTGATTGCCAGGAAGCACACCAATACTGGGATATGTGCAGCATTTGTCAACGATATGTGTAGCATATTTAACAATCGAATGAATATTGGCCTTTTTTTTCCTCTGTTAAGCTGGGTCTCCCCCCTTACGGAGCGCCAAATATTCCGTTTTTGTTGTTGTTAATTTGATAATATATTCAATTTTGCACCAATGTTCAAATGTCCCGCTTCAGAATTGATTGTAATATCTAGCTTGTTTTCTAGTGGTACAGGTGCAAGTTTGATGGAGAAAATGATTTCTATGTCTGTGTCAGATAGATGAGTACATTTAGGGGCAGATAACCTCGTAGTTTTGCCCCTTAAAACAACAATAACTAACTAACTGGGTACATGCTATAGATTTATTAGGGGTAACAAAATTAAGGAATATCTTAGTCCTTGTGAAGTTAATATTCAGCATTTTCCCCTACAATGATTTTACGGAGAGAGTTTTTTCTGTCATGAATGTCAAATGAAGAGATGATAGAAACAAAAGCTCCATTAGTTTGATAAAACAAGAATTGTTCACATATTACAATTGACGAAAATTGTAGTGAATTTTATCCGAAGGTACTTACAAATAAAAAAATTACAGTCAGTCTGAAAGACTAGACGTTATATCATTTCAAATGACGCATGCTACAAATGCTACACATGTTAGAAAGGCTCAGAAGCTCGAAGCCCCAGGACTCTTTCAACAGACTCCATTACCCATTAACTTAGGCTTCCCGCGCAGGCACCTCTTTAAGGGTCACTCTGTATTTGAGTCTGACATCTTTTACAACTCTTTAAGGGTCACCCATTATTTGGAACTGATATCTTGCAAACCTCTTTAAGGGTCACCCTGTATTTGATTGAATCTAACATACTGTACACCTCAATAAGTGTCACTCTATATTTTGCTCTGACATCCTGCACACCTCTTTAGGAGGCACCCTGTATTCTTATCTGGCTTCTTGTACAATCTCTTTAGAAGTCACCCTGTATTCTTGTGTGACATCTTGTACACCTCTTTAGAAGTCACCCTGTATTCTTGTCTGACATCTTGTGCACCTGTTTAGGAGTCACCCTGTATTCTTCTCTGCCATCTTGTACACCTCTTTAAGAGTCACCTTGTATTCTTATCTGGCATCCAGTATATCTCTTTAGGAGCCACCCTGTATTCTTAACTGGCATCTTGTACTGTATTTTGCTCTGACATCCTGCACACCTCTTTAGGAGGCACCCTGTATTCTTATCTGGCATCTTGTATATCTCTTTAGAAGTCACCCTGTATTCTTGTGTGACATCTTGTACACCTCTTTAGGAGTCACCCTGTATTCTTGTCTCACATCTTGTGCACCTCTTTAGGAGTCACCCTGTATTCTTCTCTGCCATCTTGTACACCTCTTTAATAGTCACCTTGTATTCTTATCTGGCACCGTGTATATCTCTTTAGGGGTCACCCCGTATTCTTATCTGCCATCTTGTACACCTCTTTAGGAGTCACCCTGTATTCTTTTCGCTTCGCTCGAAGCCTCAGGTCGCTCGACGCCCCAGGACTCTTTCAACAGACTCCATTAACCACTAACTTAGGCTTCCCACGTGGCTGCATGACGTCACGCACTCGCCGTCCATTACCCATTAACTTAGGCTTCCCGCGCGGCTGCATGACGTCACCGTCTCCGTAACGCATAACTTTTGACTCAAGCATAACGATGAAGTCGACAAGATCATTTGAAATGATAAAAATCCTTGCAAAGGGTCGTTCAAATGAAAAGCATTTGTTAAGTTGCTGGTGTCATAGGCCTATTATGTCAGCAATATCTAGTTTTAATTTTGTGTATTTGATTAATTGATTATGTTGTGCTTAGGCCTATTTAATACATATGTGTATTATTGCATCATTTAACAACCTTGATTAAAAAAGCAATGTTTTGGGACGTGTGTTCCGTTTTTCCATTCTTGAAATCTGGCGACCCTATTCTGAGCTACAACTTATACACACCATTCGAAACATTAAACGCGTTTCTCGATCGTCACGTAGTGGATTTTAAAGCTACTGGCGGGAATGCCCATTCTCGTTTGAACATTGCGCTATTATTACTGTAATATTATAATTATTATTATTACTATTATTGCTCATTAGACCTGAGATTGTAAATACAATTATTGCCAATTTGTATGTACTTTGTACAATATATTTTGCCATACAATAAATAAATATACCCTAACTACAGTATATAAATAAATATATGCTTCAGTGTTGAGAACCACTAACACACAGCAGGTTGATGAACGCGAATATATTTTGCAACTTGGGTGACAGTAGTAGACTATCAGCTGATCAGACTTGGCTCTTCCTCTCGACCTTGTGACGAGAAGATGAACTGGGACGCTGCACAGCCTTGGCGCTACTGCAAACAACATTCTCACCTCATTTTCTACTGTGGCGACCTCGCACACAGAAGCAACCATACACCTGGAACAAAACATGTAGTAATATTTACTGTACAAGGCAAACTCATTACGTCTGTGGACGGTAAATACAAGTCTTTATGTATGATGACGATGTTGTTAATTAGTAAAGTTCGGATGTTCAGGCGTTAATAGGATGGATTGCAACACGGTATACACATAACAGTTCGTACATTATAGACTAAACCCTTTCTTAATGAGCTATTTCCGTTTTGTTGTCAGTTCTTCAAAAGCGAAGAATATTGTCATTTCTTTCACTTAGAAATACATTCGAATTTGAAGTATATTAGAAACATTATTTCGAATTCTGTTAAATTACTATTATGTTCGACCCCCACTATTATGTGTCAGGAAACTGTATCATAATGATGGTCATTATAACACTCTTTTTCATTATGATACAGTTTCTCCAGCCAATCAGAGCTCGTTCATTGACCAATTAGGTAACGATACCTCCACGCGTGCGCTCAAAATCCAACATGTCTATATAAATTACCGAAAGTGCACCGTCCATAATGTTCTCGTAAATAAAATGGTGAATATGAGACACTGTACCTTAATATCCTTAAATCCAATGTCTACACAGCGGGTTGTTTTCAAACGATTTCGGTGACATTTTTACTGAATACTGATGCTCAATCTGCACAAACGGCATTGAAGCTCACAGAGCGTATGCGTCGGTCGGTCAGTGAGCTTGGACATCAGAGATATCCTACCCTGCGCAGCACCCGATCACAAAATTCTAGTGACAATCTCAACAGATATTTATGAATATTTATGTTAAAACATATAATGAAGTTGTAATTATCGTCGAACATAAACAGTCGTATGCAACTCGCCTATAATAGTAATTAAGACACTCGTATGGAAATTATAAAACTCGCATACGCTCGTTTTATAAAAAATACTCGTGTCTTAATTATAGCCATTATAGGCTCGTTGCATAATGTACTAATTTCATGTCTAAATAAAAGAACATTCAATTCCGGGTAAACCGACATTTAATGTTTGCTCCTTTCTCAACGTTCTATAATTTCAACAACAACAACAAAAATGCACAGGACTCCATTAAACATGAAACTTCGCTTCAGGTCAGAGTAATACAGCTATTTTGAATATAAATTCATTACTCCTAAACTGTTTATTTTCAAATTCTAAGAATTATTAGCGTACTCCATTTTTGTATGTGTGTAACGGCTCAATTTTACTACATAGAACTTCTCTACTGCAACTGCACCATGCCTGCACTAAACTGCTCATAGAGTTGCAGCCTATCCTATCAATGCCTAAATATCCTCCCTCTATAAATAATAATAATGAAAATGAAAATCCACAGCCTGCTTCCAGTCTCCGACCGGGTCAGGAATGGAATGAATGGAGCCCCTATCTAGCGGCGAGGATATGAACTGTGCCGGCTGCCGAGGCCTGACGCACTCCTCTGGGGCAATGATTAAATGAATGACAGATGAAATGAAACGATAGTGGAGAGTGTTGCTGGAATGAAATTTTGACAGGGAAAACCGGAGTACCCGGAGAAAAACCTGTCTGCCTCCGTTTTGTCCAGCACAGATCTCACTTGGAGTGACCGAGATTTGAACCACGGAACCAGCGGTGAGAGGCCGGCGTGCTGCCGCCTAAGCCACGGAGGCTTCAATAATAATAATAATAATTATTATTATTATTATTATTAAGTTATTGTTCAATACACGAAGCTTAATTGCTTGAATAGGATACGACAAACAAAAAGAATGTCATTAACATTTTGAACTGACTTGAATTTTCTTAAACAATTACACCACACTAGTTGTTACGTAAGAAAGAAAAGGAGTGGCAGACCAAGAAGAAGATGGGCAGATGACTTGGGACATCTACTAGGACCACACACTGGACCAGAACAGCACGAAGCAGAACCGCATGGAAAAAGGTGACAAGACAGTGGGTGAAATAAAAGAACAAATAACTATGGAATAACAAAATTAACGAGATAGAACTAACCAGTTCACATGAAGCAGAACAGCATGTGAGACCAATCACAAGAGGCCTAGAGGGAGGCCCTTCACGGGGCACAGGTTCATTCATACATTCATTCATTCATTCATACTAAGCTCTGAATAAAGATTTGCCGTGCCAAGTTTCAGTGCTCTTGGATCATTAAATCACCAATAAAGTCATTTTAAATATTTGAATATCACATGGCCACGATGCTATATTTGTGTTTATCAAACCTTAGAAAGTTGCATGTACTTAATTAATGGTCATGAAAACTTTCAAATTGATTGCTAAAATAGTTTCGGAGATGTTGACAACTGGTGTAATATTTCTCATGGCTGACATGTTCGATTGTTTTATATGTACGCCATACAATCCAGTATATACCAGCAGATTAAGATTGTTATGGTAGGGTAGTTCTTTACACAAACTATCATACTGATCGCTTGAATAGGACATAAAAGTAATAAAAACGTGATTTTTAGCCTATTTTCATTTATTAAAAAATAGGCTTATGGGGTCACCTTTTGTCCGTGTGTCTGTATGTGCGTGTGATCCGTGTGTGTGTGTGTTCCCTAATAAAATCTAAACGGCTGGAGCGATTTCAATGAAACTCGGTAAGTTCATAGCACTATTCCGGACGACCCCGACCGTGCCCTTTAAATTTTGTTACGTCTCACCAATCCAACATGGCGGCTGTGCGAAATATTTCACCAGTATTCAATATCTCCGAAACTATTACCGATATCAACCTGAAATTTTGTACGGTGATAAAGGACACTACTAGAAGTTCACCTATGTGACTTTTAAAAATCTGGTAACTAAAAAACCAACATGGCAGCCAAGCGAAGTTGCGACTTTTAAATAGACGTTTCTCGCGATTTAACCAACCAAACGCAATGGAACTTGGTACAGTATATGTTTATACACATTGTAATGCACCGACATCTAAATTCGTTCAATTGTTTACATAACCTCATGATGGCGGCGGTGCGAAATATTTCACCGGTATTATATATCTATGAAACTATTACAGTTATCGCCCTGAAATTTTGTACGGAGATAAAGGGCACTACTAGAAGTTCATCGATGAGACATCAAAAACCGGTTAACTACAAAAAGAACATGGCGGCCAAGCGAAGTTGAGAGTTTTAAATATACTTTTCTCGCGATTTAATGATCCAAACGCAATGAAACTTGGTACAGCAAAAGTTTATACACATTGTAAAGCACTGGTATCTAATTTAGTTCAATTGTTTACATAACCTCAAGATGGCGGCGTTGCGAATTTTAAAATTAAGTTTTGATTTCTTGTGTCGTAATCATGCGATCAAAGCGAAAGTTTGAATAATGAAGCTACGCAATAATTTTCCTTTCATGGTACATGACTCTATGGCCTATACATATAACAATCCAACATGGCGACCATCCGAAATATTTAGACGGTTCTCAATATCTACGAATCTATTACAGCAATCAAACTGAATTTTTTATGTTCATAGGGGCTATGAATATAAGTTCACCTATAGGACTTTCAATAGCCTGGTGATCACAAATCCAACATGGCGGCGACGCGAAGGGTAAATATTCACATGGACGTTTCTCGCAATTTAACCTTCCGAGTGCAGTGAAACTTGGTACAGTAAATCCTTATACAAATGTTAATCCACTGGCATCTAATTTATTTCAATTGTTTCCATAACCACAAGATGGCAGCTGTGCGAAAATTTAAAATCTCGTTTTTACTTCTTGTGTCCTAATCATGCGATTGAAGTTTGAATACTACACGTACACAATAATCTTCATGTAACAGTACATAACTCTAAGACCTACAAATATAAAAATCCAACATGGCGACCATCCGAAATATTTAGTCGGTTCTCAATATCTACGAATCTATTACAGCAATCAAACTGAAATTTTGTATGCTGATAGTGGCAATTAACATAAGTAGGGTATATGAAAATAGGTTTTAGTTCTTCACGGAACTACTTGTTAAATATCTCGTATCCGCCATGTTTAATTTTTCATAAAATTGAATTAAATTAGACATAATTATATTAAGCTTCGTATAAAGTTATAGCGTGCCAAATTTCATCGAGCTCGGATTCGCGTGGCTACCATGTTAGTTTTGCGCTCATCCGATTGCAAGTCACATATTGTAGGTGAGCTTATTTTAATAGGCCATACAAAATGTCAGTTTGATTGCTGCAATAGATTCATAGAGCAGCTGTAATATTTCTTATGGCCAGCATATTGGATTGTTTTATATGTAGAATACATAGTTATGTGTAATTATATAAACTTTCACTTCGATCGCTCGATTAGGACAACATAAATAAAATTATATTTTTAAAATTTCGCACGGGAGCTATGTTGAATTTATCAGAACAATTTAAGAAAATTAGATGCCAGTATATTAAACCTTGCATAACTATTTATCATGCCAGGTTTCATTACGCCCGGGTGATTAAATCGCGTGAAATGCATTTTAATATTTAAATTTCGCATGGCCACCATGTTGGTTTTCTACGTATCAGGTTTTTGAAGGTAACACATATGGACTTACCATAGTATCCTCTCACCATACAAAATTTGAGGTCGATAGCGGCAATAGTTTCGGAGATACTGAATGCTGAAAAAATATTTCCCACGGCCACCATGTTGGATATGAAGGCACTGTCGAGGTAGGACGACGTAGTAAATCCTTGCCAAGTTTCTTTGAAATAGCTCTAGCCCGTTTAGATTTTATTAGGACACACACGGAAAAAGGGTGACTTACCATAAAATAAGATAATAAATGAGAAATTTAAATACCCAGGGGAATGGATCCAACCCAACGGACTAGGTAAGGATGCAAATAAAGGAAGAGCCAGAAAACTAGACCTGGCCTACAAGCTAAGGCAGAACAAGTAGGCTACAACAAACGAGCATTATCCTATAAGGCCAAAATCAGACACTATAAATCGGTAGTACAACCTGAAGGATGGTACGCTTTGGAGTGTCTTATTTTAAATACAAAGGGGGAGCTTCAAGAACTAGAAAAAAAAGAAAGGAATATTCTGAGAAAAATACTCGGACCACAGAAAACTACTGATGGGACTTGGAGGAGAAGGAAAAACGAAAAACTCTACAAGTACACTGAGAAGATCACGGACGCAATGAGGAAGCGGAGGTTGAAGTCCTACGGGCACTTACTAAGGATAGATGAATGCAGACTGACCAAAAGGATCTTCAACTACGGCATGGTGTTAAAGGCCACATCTAAATGGGTAGATGAGGTGAAAAGGGATGCAGCAGAAGTTGGAATCACTCTACAGATCGTCCACAACAGAAGAGAGTTTAAAAGGAGAGTAGGCAGTATAAAAGCAGGAGAAACCAACAATGAGGAAGCCCAAACGGATCATTGCCGATGAGGAGAGAAAATAAAAAAGAAGCGAACGCATGAAGAGGTTTTGAGAGGAGAAAAGAAACAAAAGCCAAAAAGCATTAAGTTATTTGCGGTCCACAGCTGGCCAAATTCGGACAGAAAAAAAAAAGAATCGAAAAGGGCCAATTAAGGCTGAAAACTGACGAACACATCAAGCCCCCGATACCTTAATATAGTCAGAAGAGAACAAGAACTGATCAAATAAGATTGACAGGAAAAAATAAAGAAATATTCGAACCAAGTGTCCTTAGCCATGATGTCGGACTATGATTTTACGAAGTTAATGCATCAATGTCAGGATCAAGGATCCATAGTCCCGACCCAATGGAAGCATCCTATAGAGTCATCGGAACTCGAATTGCGGAATTGTTGGAGAGGGATTCAACCTGTACATAAGGTGAAGTGGTCTGGGGCAAGGGCAGGTTAGCAGAGCTGTTCATATTCGCACAATTCATGCCAAGGAGAGAGTGATCAGTGATCTGGGTCGCCGGCGCATCACCTTCAATGTAATATTACACTACACAGCCATATGAAACATAGCAACTAATGATTACAGTCAAACAAGTAGGCCACGCATTCTCGAACAAACACAACCAGCAGAAAATATCTCTAGACACAGCCTTGAACACCACGATACAAAATGACAGGGAATCCGCACACGAAAACTGTTAGAGAAATTAGGTGTAGAAACATTCAGGCGACAATTTGGAATGGCACATAACCTATACTCTGCACGTATATTATCGTGCTTCTCAGAACGTTAAGGACGTGTCTTTGATTTCCCACACCAATGACACATTCAGTAGACTGCGGGGGAATATTCTTGCGGTGACCTATGACTAGAGCTCTGCGCGGATAAACAAAACGTTACCCGCATCCGGCTCACATTCGCAGGACTGTTATCCGCATCCGCCCCGCATCCACACGACGGATATCTGCATCCGCATGTTTCTTATCCAAATCCGCTGAGATTACAAAAATATTTTAAATTTATTACATAAAGTATTAAAGCAACACATTTAGACATTTGATAAGAAATGCGTTCCCCTAGGTTATGTGTGAATCGCGAGACAACATTGACTGAGTTTTGTCCCTCTGAGTAACGGCAGGTCAAACAGCGGGTGGCTAATTATAGCACTTACTTATTCGTCGGATATACCCACGCAGGACTCAAACTTATACAGGCCGATGACGCGGTGGCTGCTGATCTCGTCATCCGCTTTATAAGTGAGAGTGCGTTAGGGCCAGCAATCTAAATTTTCCAGTGTACATTGACTCAACGACTTGTTCGTTCTTGAATGCTGAATTGTTGTTTTTTCCCGTAATTTTTGTTTATAGGCTAATTATTAGTTTTATTTAATTTTTTGTTTTATTAATTTTCGGTCTTTTCAAATTTAGGTGATCACCTCTAAATTTTAAATTCCAATCCAAATTAGTATACTTTAATCTGTGTTAAGAAGGGCTGGTGACTTCGTAGTTCCGCCCCTTAAAACAATAATAACTGACTATACCCACGCAGGCAAGCTCAGACATAAAGGAATTTTCTTTTTGGCATAAGTCAACACTAATTGAGGGTATTTCCATGACTGGCTTCTCTCACTTAGCTCTATTAATCTCATACAATCCAAGCGAAAGCAAATATGGGAAATAACAAGAAACCTGAGAGACGCAGATCTTAGCAAAAACAAACATTATTTTTAATAAATCCAGTTCCACATTAAATTTAAAAACCATCCGCAAATTTACTCTAAACATTATCCTCAGCTTATCCGCTATCCGCACAGCCATGCAAACTATATCCGCATGGCGAAAAATTTCGCGGTTATCCGCATCCTATGACCACCTGAGGATGTTCAATGACAGCTTCTTGTGTTCCAGCGGAGTGAAGAGCAAGGTTGCAATATGTAGTGAACAGCGGAGATTTTAAACAAAACAACTCCTCTTTTCTTTTTCTCACAGACCACTTCCTGTCGCCCTGGGGGTCCGGGTTTGATTCCTGGCTCTGCCAAGAAATTTAATTCTAGTCTGAGGGCTGGAACGGGGTCCACTCAGCCTCGTGAGGCAAAACTGAGAAGAGGTGGGACAACGGGAAGTTGTTTTCAACTAGGGGCTACAACATTGTGGTAAATGGGCTTGTGTGGAATTTGTCTGATACGAGGGCAGATCGGAAAGTAACTCACAATATTTTTTCTCCCCTGGTATTGCAGCTGAAATGTTGAAATTTCAGGACGATATACTGTAGTTTGAAGTTTGTGCTACAGAGGGTATTTTGTTTTCATGTGCAGCTCTAGTGAGAGAAGCCTGAACTACAAAACAAACATGGCGCGCATGTTACTGTCGTCAACTAATGAAGAGTAGAGAATTGTAGTTCGATATTTGAGGGCCAAAGGGCATAAACCGAGTGTAATTCACAGGGACATGCGTGGCATGTATGGGGACAACTGTGTGGACCGTAGCAATGTATCCAGGTGGTGTGCATTCTTCCAAGACGGCCGTGTGAACCTTAGTGATTCGCCACGCTCCGGGCGGCCGGTAACAGCTGCCTCAACCTGCTGGATCCCCAGTACGAAAAAATCAAAGTGACTCAATCTGCTAGGAAAGTGCTCGTTTATGCCCTTTGGCCTACACATATCAAACTACACTTCGCTACTCTTCACAAGTTGACAACAGTAATTGGTTGGTTGGTTCTTACGTTTAGGGGCTGCGACAACGCGGCCATGTAGCCCCGTGTACTTTGGGTGTGTGTAGAATCTGTCTGATAACCGGTGTTAATTGTGATGACTGTATTAGTGTGTGTTATCAGTTTTTTTTTAATTTAAGTTCTGCAACTTAGAATTTTTCAAATAGTTCCTACTTTTGCCACCCAGCGCCACCGTCAACGACTACTAGGCCAAGTTCAGAACTTAGCTACTAGACGCCACCGCAGTCGGCTCTTGGCAACGAACGTAGAAACCTAAGAGCGTTGTGTACATTCTTAACCTCTCCAATTTAGCTTCACACAGGTGTAATTATACTAAAGCCATCATTACTTCCGACTTGACGTTTCAGTGTCACCCTCGAGTTATCTAGCGGTCAGAAGGAAAATCACTTTAACTAGACAATCACAGGCAGCCATTCAAATCGATATATCACGACAAATTGAGTTTCGTTCACGATGTCGCGATTTAGCGAACGAAACCTTAGCCTAGCACTCAAACGTCAAGTCGGAAGTAATTATGGCTTTACTATAGTGGAAGGTTTTTTAACATGCCATAAATCTATGACATGGGACCGCCGGCTTTACTTCCCCTCCGAAGGAAGGCATACCGAGGGATTTTTAACGCTCTTAAAAATCCGACGGCTTCGGCCGGGTTTGAACCCGCTATCTTGGGCATAGAAGCTCAGCATGCGACCGACTACGCCACCGAAGCCGCTGACAACAGTAACATGCGCACCATGTTTGTTCCGTAGTTCAGGCTTCTCCCGCTAGGGCTGTACATGAAAACAAAATACCCTCTATAGCGCAAACTTCAAACTATATCGTCGTGAAATTTCAACATTCCAGCTGCAATACCAGGGGAGAAATACATTATTGTGCGTTACTTTCCTATCTGCCCTCGTATTTATGCTATTGTAATGCGTGCACTTGGAATTAAGGCTACGACTGGGATGGAGGTGGCCGGAACTTTAAAATAGGAACCATACCGGTGCAGAGCGTCGTTTGCTTAGAGTAGGAGGAGGAATTCAAGGAAAATCGCATCTAAGATGGCTGAGGTGGGGCTTGATCCCATGTTCTACTCAGTTATCCTTATAAGGCTGCGTGGACACGTTCCAGTCCTTAGACCAGAATGAAATTCCTCGGCAGAGCCGGGAATCGAATCTGGGCTTCAGAGATAAACCACTAGCTTACCACTAATCTAGAATCTCATGAGCATTTGTACGTGGGGGGTAAAAATAACGAACTAGTGATTGCCAAGCGTATTTTCGGCAAGAGTAGGCCTAGTTGAATTACAAAAACAACCTCATACGTAGTTCCTGTGGTAAATTTTCTTCGTGAAGGCAAGTTTTTTTAAACAAATTAGTTGTAATACTCAAATGTAATAAAAAAACTTTCCGCACCAAGGCAACAGCTTAATATGCCAAGGCAAGTGAGAAATTAGCAGGAGCATTACAACTAAAGAAATTCTCTACTGATGTCATTACAGTGCCATTTGGCCGTTAACACTAATAATGACACGTCCATCTGGTCTGAATCAAATAATAATAATAATCATAATAATAATAATAACTCAGTCACATATAGGTCATCCCAGTTGTATCTGTGAATGGTTTAGTTACAAAAGACTGGGGAAATGCAACGGAGAATCTTGACTTGAAGAGAAACCATACGCAGTTAATGCAAATGGCTGCCCTCCTTGGTACTGCAAATATAGGACGTAAGGTTTTCTCTCTTCAGTAACTTGCTCTGGACATCTTGAGAAGGGGCAGATGACCTCGCTCTTCCGCCTCTTAAAACCCCAATAACTAACTAACATCTTGAGATCCAGTGCTGTCATCAGTGTCTTTGGCTCGCAAGGAGTCCCGACGGTGATGGTTTTGTATTTGTATGTACATTTCATATATACCAGGTATTATGCAGCCCAACTAGCGTTGCTATCAGGAAGGTCGATATTTCTCTGCTTCATCCTGTAATGCACTATTAGTTTTCGCTCGATGTGACTACAGACTATTACGCGGGAAAAATAATAGTGTTCAGTGTCACTTGCGGGATATGATTGCAGTGCATTAGTACTATGGATGTAGGGTGTTTAATTGTAGAGATCCATAAATATTGAGAAGTTATGAATCATGTTTATTGAAACACGAGTAACAGCTTTTGCTTAGAAGAATTAGAATAATCAACAAAAGGCAAAGGCAAAGAAAGAAGAAGCTTCACCATAGCAAATTGAAACATCGGAAGAGTTTAAGTTTATGTACAGTAATATTGAGATCGTACATTAGGGTCCACCACAGTAGACTACCATACTGGATGCAAGCAGAGAAATATCGACCTTCCTGACAACACGCGTTATTTGGGCTGCATAAAACAATATTATTAGGGGTAGCTGATTCACCAGGTATATAATAAAAATAATATTGTTTTAAGGGGCGGAACAGCGAGGTCATCTGCCCCGTCTCAAGATGTTCAGAGCAAGTTACTGAAGAGAGAAAACCTTACGTACTTATTATTACATTAAGACCTGTCTTCAATAGATCCTTCATTAAACGGAAACTGTGTTACGGGGACAACAGAAATCATAATACACATTTAAACGGAACATTTCCAAGCTCCAGAATGCAGTGTTTAGAAAAATTCAGGCAATCTATGAATGTCTGCCTTGTCTGTTGTAACAGTTGATTCTGTAGCTAACAAGGAATGTGCAAATAGGTCTTCCTTCTTTTGTTCTCTGTAACTTACACTTCAAAGTGTACGGCTAATTGCTCGTTTCCTCTTGCCCAAACCATTCCCAATTCTCGCTTTAATGAGCTGTCGAATAACAAGTGCCTATCTTTGTCTCGGCTCTTGTCAATCAGCTTAGAATTCAGTTTTAACTGAGCACTTCTAAACATACATTACTGACATAGTTCAATAGTAGTAATTATAGCTTCGAATGCAAGAGCTGTGTTTGATCTCAACACGAGAGTAACGTGATACAGTGCTGTATTAATTTGCAGCAGAAATATATAAATACAGGGTCATTATTTATGTGCGCCCCGATAAACACGGCAAGCTAAGCCGACTGTGACTGGCGCAGATCGCGGGTGCGCGTACTCGGTTCAGCCGGTGATAGGCGCGCACTTTCACACGTATACCAAACATGCTCAATAATGTGTACTTACTGTGCTCATAGGCGATGCTGAAAATGTCCTCCCTCTCTTGTAACACACAGCTGACATCTTCTGATGAAAGAATGTCTGTCAACTCGTTTATTATTTACGGAGCCTGTTTTCTTGAATCGTTTAGCGAGCCTCCTAATTGTACTGGCATTAGGCACAGGTCTTCCTGGAAACTTGATTCGAAATTTTCGTCATTTCAGAACAAGATTTTCTGCTTTTCATGTACGAATTATGGTAATACACACGTTTGCGCAATGTGAATTGGTGTCTAGGCATGACCAACAATCACAGTAATCACAATACTCACTAAACGTGCAACACTAACGTCTAAGCTTTGCAGATACACGTCTATATGAATGACAAAACACGTGTGAACTATCGATATGAGTCAGCAGAGCGCGCCAATCACCGGCTGAACCGTGTATGCGCACCCGAGATCTGCGCCAGTCACAGCCGGCTTAGCTTGCCGTGTTTATCGGGGTGCACATAGATACTGACCCTGTACAATATTGAATATGGTACCATTTACTCTTTTTGCTCAGTATGCTCATTATACAGTATGCATGTCCACAGTTCAATTATTTTAGCAAAAGCCTATCCACTTGAACCGGAAACTTATCTTCACATGAAAAAAAATGCGAGTCCCGTTCAATTCCGTTGAAGGCAGGTTTTACTGTCTTCTTCTTCTTTTGAGACCACATATGATCACTTTAATCAACCCATTAGTTAGACGACTTCTTGGCAGGAACTGTGCGAGCCTTACGGTCCTCCCAGTACTTCTTCAGTGTGCTGATTTTCTTGCCCTTTTTTGTGCGGAAAATATTCTTGTATGAAGTTATGAGATCGATCCGGGCAAATGTATGTCTGTCCTTCTGTCTGTCTGTCTGTCTGTGCCCCCCCCCCCCTATCAACTCCTAAACGGCTACAGCAATCGAATCCAAATTTATTATGAGTCAAGATCTATTCTATTTGAAAATGATGTTAGTGCTACCAACTGCTGAAAAACTGCAATTGAAATTTGAGCTCCATGTTGGATATCATGGAAGGTATGCATGATAGCTATTCCAATATTGGCACACATATAGACAATAATATTTTAGATAATTTCCAGGAGGCCATGCATGGCAGTGTTGTCAAAATGATTCTAAGCCTGCTGATGGGTACAATTTTTAAATACATATGACTTCTACACTATCAATTGGATTTCAACCATATTTCGTATGTACTATGTGTACATAAACAGATATGACTGAGCGTATTCATAAAAGCCACCAGGGCTGCCAACTGTTAATAAATGCTCTCTCTCTCTATATTTTCTTATCCCAATACCAATATATCAGAAAGTATGCAAGCCGACAGCTTTAAACTATGCACACGTATAGTACCTGACATTCTAGATTAATGTGGAGTAACTTATGTACGTCAGTGCTACCAACATGATTCTAAGCCTGCTGATAGGACCAATTTTTAAATACAGGTAACTTCTATACTATCAATTGGATTTCAACCAAATTTCGTATGTGCTATGTGTACCATAACGGATATGACTATGCTTATTCTTAAGAGCAACCAGGGCTGCCAATTGTTAATAAATGCTGTCTCTATTTTTTACCCTAATATTAATATATCAGTAAGTATGTAAGCCAACAGCTTTAAAATTTGCACACGTATAGTACCTGACATTCTAGATTAATTTGGAGAAACTAATATATGTCAGTGCTGCCAACATGACTCTAAGCCTGCTAATAGGTCCAATTTTAAAATGCATGTAACTTCTATACTAACAAATGGATTTCATCCAAAATTGGCACAACAAGAGATCATAATAGTTCAGATTATATCTGACCAACACATGCATGACATTGTTGCCAACATGATTTTACGCGCGCTGATAGATCCAATGTCTAACTGCATGTAGCGTCCATGCTATCCATTGGACTTCAATCAAATTTCGTATTCTGTACCTTAAGAGATGGAACTAACAATATATTCAGTCACCGGGGCTACCAACTGTAGTACTCTATTAGGCTCCATTATACCAGGTATATTTCGAAATAATTAGAAATTTCGATATTACCAACTTAATTTCGTCGTTATTCTAGATAGGTATATATAGATGGGCATGAACCTTAAATTTTAAGAAAAGTAGGCTCTTTAGTTCGTCACGGAACTTCTTGTTTCTTATTTGTAGTGTCTTCTGATGTAAGGCCAATTGCTTGCAAGTCTTCTCTAATTTCTTTTATCCATCTATATCCAGTTGTTGTGCCTTTTGAAGTAAGATTGTACTGTACTAGCTGTTTCGGAAGTCGTGAATCTAGCATTCTCATGATGTGTCCAAAGAACCCTAGTCTCTTCTTACGTATGGTATCAGTTCTAGCTTGTTACAATTATACAACATTGTTAGGTAATATTCGCCATTGTCCATGTTTTAGATACCGTATCTTTTATTAGTACACTGTGTTATTATTGTGACAATATTATTTGTAATGTTTCCATTATCAATGGCTGACTTAATACGTAGCTACTCTCTCTGAAAGGACATGGTGGTGCAGCGGGCAAGATGCTTAGCCAAGGCGTGCTGGGTTCGACTCGCGCGAGACTGGCGGTTACGTAAAACTACAAGCTTCCTTAACCAACTGAAAAAAGGGTAAGCAACCAGAAATGATGGTCGAATTCGGGCGTAATGTGGTACATCAATAAGTATGTACGTAAATGATTCGATTTAGAGGGAGCGAGCACGTCTAGAACGGTCACCCGAGGGCATGAGTGGCATTATCGTTGTTGTTTGCATTTGTTAATTAATTTTCAGAGTCTGTTCAATTTAAAACCATAATTTGTAAGGAACTCGCTTCCAAACTTTTACTGATATTAATGTTCGCTAAACTCACAGGGTGTCTGTCAGCAGTTTCATAAGCAATTGCTAATTTATTGGACTTAAAAATATGTAGGCCTATCCCTAGGTTAATTTTCACTTGTTTTCTATGTTCACTGAAGAAGGCACCATTGAGTGCCGAAACTAGTAGGTCTACGATAAACATGTATATTAATTAAAACTCAGCAATTTTTCTAGGTTTATATCGTGTGGGGTTTCGCCTAGGAACACCAAGATAGTCTCATCAGCGGGCTCTTGGTGTCCGTGCCCGGACCGTCACAGGAGTAGCGAACTGCGCGCTACCTCCCTTATTATGAAGCGCACCTGAGTTTCTTTACTGCGAGAGCTAAACGTTCAAGCAGCCTTCCACCTCCCTATAAAGGCTTCCAATAAGATGGTATATTGTATTTCACGACCAAGGAATTAAGAAGTCGGTTGGTTGGTTCCTCAGTTTAGGGGCTGCGACAACGCGGTTATGTAGCCCCGTGTACTTTGCGTGTGTGTAGAATCTGTCTGATAACCAGTGTTAATTGTGATGACTGTATTAGTGTGTGTTATCTGTTTTAATTCAAGTAAGGACTGCAGACGATAATTTCAAGTAGTTCCTACTTTCTCCATCAAATGCTACCGTCTACGATACGTAGCTGTGAACTTGGCTACTACTAGATGCCATCGCAAACAGCGCCCGGTGACGAACGTTGGAACTTAAGAGCTTTACTCAAACCTAACCTACAAATTTTGACTTCACACAAGTGTAATTAGTAAAAGATTCGTTTTCATTCCATAAATCTATGACATGGGACCGCCACCTTTACTTCCCCTCTGAAGGAAGGCATACTGAGGGATTTTTAAAGCTCTTAAAAATCCGACGACTTCGGCGGGTTTGAACCCGCGACCTTGGGCATAGAAGTTCAGCATGCTACCAACTACGCCACCGAAGCCGCCGAATTAAGAAGTAAAGAAGCGCAGGTGCACTTCATAAGAAGGAAGGTAGCGCGCAGTTCACTACTCCTGTGGGGGTCCGGACACGGACACCAAAAGCCCGCAGATGAGCATATTTTGGTGTTCCTAAGTGAAACCCCTCACAAGAGACGGCATAAACCTAGAAACATTGCTGAGTTTTAATTCCTTGGCCGTGAAAGCCAATATACCATGTATATTAATTGACAAGATTTTATTCTTTAACTAGCAGGTACCCGCGGCTTCACTCGCGTCATAGTCGTATCATATTGTTATTCAATTAAATGCAGGTTTAAACCCGTTAACACCCCTTTAGAACCTGAATATCCAAAAATCCCTCCTTAGTAGACGTTTTCGACACACAACAAACATATCCCCAAACTGTCATTCTTCTAACTTTAATAGTTTTGGTTGGTCGATGAGAGTGAATATCCAAAAAACCTTCCTTAGTGGACGTTTTTCTTCCAGAATTTCACCCCTCCCCATGGGCTCCTTAAATTGGATTTATGAAAAACCGATCGAACGCCTATATATATTTATTTATTTATTTTTAAGCTGATTGTTTTCCTCTGAATTTCAAACTCCTCGCCTATGTCGTTTAAGAGATACTTGCTCCATTAGGAATCCTTCAAACCCCAATTTTCACCCCTTCCACCTCATAATATACACCACATCGAAAAACCCTCAGACACGTGTCTTCTTATTCTTAATGATGAGTTTATATGCCGAGTATCACATCCCCCAATGAAACCAAACGGGAGATATTGCTATTCAATGAAATGCAGGTCTACCCCCTTAACACCCCTTTAGAACCTGAATATCCAAACATCCTTCCTTAATGGACGTTTTCGACACACAACGAACATAACCCCAAAATGTCATGTTTCTAACCTCAATAATTTTGGCTGGGTGATGATGAGCGAGTAAGTCAGGACATTTTCTTTCATTAATTTTTCAGAATTTCACCCCTACCATGAACCCCTTAAAGTGGATTTATGAAAAAAAAAACGGTCGAACATCTATTCACTTATTTTTAAGCTGTTTTTTAATTTAGGACACTTTCTTTCCTGTTTTTTTTTCAGAATGTCACCCCTCCTCATGGGCCCCTTAAATTGGATTTATAAAAAAACGCTCGAACACCTATTAACTTATTTTTAAGCTGTATTTTTCCCCTGAGGTGGAAGAGTGAGTGAGTGAGTCAGTCAGTTAGGACACTTCCTCTTCTTTTTTTCTTCCAGAATTCCACCCCACCCCATTGGCCCCCTTAAATCGAATTTATGAAAATACGGTCGAACACCTATTTACTTATTTTTAGGCTGATTTTTTTCCGCAGAGTTTCAAACTTCTAGCCTATATCGTTTAAGATATACACGTTCCGTTAGGAATCCTTCAACCCCCACTTTTTACCCCTTTCAACTTATAATATTCACCACATCGAAAAACCCTTAGACACATGTCTGCTTATTTTTTAATGATTAGTTTATATGCCGAGTATCACATCCACAAATGAAACCACTTGTGAGATATTGTTATTCAATGAAATGCAGGTTTAACCCCCTTAAGACCCATTTAGAACCTGAATATCCAAAAATCCTTCGTTAGTGGACATTTTTGACATACAACGAACTTATCCCCATGTTTCTAACTTCAATAATTTTGGCTGGGCGATGATGAGTGAGTGAATGAGTCAGGACATTTTCTTTCATTTATTTTTCAGAATTCCACCCCTCCCCATGAACCCCTTAAATTGGATTTATGAAAAAAAATGTCTAACACCTATTTACTTATTTTTAGTAGTCTTTTACCCCTGAGTTTGATGAGTGGGTGAGTCAGTCAGTCAGTTAGGACACTTTCTTTCCTGTTTTTTCTCCCCAGAATGTCACCCCTGCCCATGGGCCCCTTAAATTAGATTTATGAAAAAACGGCCGAACACCTATTTACTCATTTTTAAGCTGATTTTTTCCGCTAAGTTTCAAACTCCTCGCTTATATCGTTTAAGAGATACACGCTCTGTTAGGAATCCTTCAACCCCCAGTTTTCACCCCTTTCACCTCATAATATACACCACATCGAAAAACCCTCAGACATGTGTCTTCTTATTTTTAATGATGAGTGTATATGCCATCACATCTCCCAATGAAACCAATCGGGAGATATTGTTTTTCAATGAAATGCAGGTCTACCCCCTTAACACCCCCTTTAGAACCTGAATATCCCAAAATCCTTCCTTAGTGGGCGTTTCCGACTTACAACGAACATATCACCAAAATTTCATGTTTCTAACTTTAATAGTTTTGGCTGGGCGATGATGAGTCAGTGAATCAGTCATTCAGTCAGTCAGTTAGTCGGTCAGGACACTTCGTTTTATATAAGAGACTAGCTGTACCCGGCATGCGTTGCAATGCCATTCAAGGAAAGTGTTGGCGTTGTAACTTTGCTTGTTGGAGTGCTTTTGGATTCCAAATATTTATTTATTTTCCATTAACCACCTCTAAACTATTGTAAAATTGATTTACTATCTAAAAAAAATAATCATGGAAGCGTGCTCAAAAACTCACCAAAGTTTCATCGCAATGAAGTGAATGGTATATGAACGCATACGGGACTATGTTGAAACGATTCGAGCACCGTAACCCATTTGTTGAATATACTCGTACGCTACCTATTGTAAAATGGATTTACTAAATCAGAAATCTTTGCGGGATTGGAAACAACATTTCTCTAAATTTCATTGCAATCGCATGAATGGTATATGAACGCATACAATTTTTTAAAACGATACGCGCGCCGTTACTCATTTGTTGATTCTACTCGTGCGCTACCTATTGTAAAAATATTTACTAAGTCAGAAACCTTTCCTGGAGTGTGCACAACAATTCAACCAAAGATTCATAGCAATCGGAAGAATGGTATTTGAACGCTACGGGACTTTGTTTAAGCGATTCGCGTGCCGTCGATCATTTGTTGAATCTACTTGTGCGATACCTATTGTAAAGTGGATGTACTAAGCCAGAAACCTTCCCTGAAGTGTACACAACATCTCACCCAAGTTTTATCGCAATCGGACGAATGGTATATGAATGCATACGGGACTTTGTTGAAACGCTTCGCGCGTCTTCGCTCATTTGTTGAATCTACTTGTGCGCTACCTATTGTAACATGGACTTACTAAGCCTGAAACTTTCCCGGAGTGTACACAACAACTCACCCAAGTTTAGTCGCAATCGGACGAATGGTACATGAACGCATACGGGACTGTATTGAAACACTTCGCGCATCGTCGCTCATTCGTTAAATCTACTTGTGCGATACCTATTGTAAAGTGTATTTACTAACCCAGAAACATTCCCTGAAGTGTACACAACATCTCACCCAAGTTTCATCGCTATCAGACGAATAGTATATGAACGCATACGGGACTTTGTTGAAACGCTTCGCGCGTCGTCCCTCATTTGTTGAATCTACTCGTGCTCTACCTATCGTAAAGTGGATTTGCTAAGCCAGAAACCTTGCCTGAAGTGTACACAACCTCTCACCCAAGTTTCATCGCTATCGGACGAATGGTATGTGAACGCATACAGGACTTTGTTGAAACGCTTCGCCCGTCGTCGCTCATTTGTTGAATCTCCTCGTGCGCTACCTATTGTTAAGTGGATTTACTAAGCCAGAAACCTTACCTGAAGTGTTAAGAACATCTCACCCAAGTTTCATCGCAATGGGATGAATGGCATATGAACGCATGTGGGACTTTCTTGAAACAAACGCACGCCATTTTGTTGAAGCTACTCGCGCGCCATCTATTTTAAATTGGATTTACTATGCCTATAACTTTTCCGGGACTGTGCACAACAACTCACCAAAATTTGATCGCAATCGGATGAATTGTATCGCATCGTATCGCCATTACGCATTTGTTTAAACTACTCTCGCGCTATCTATTTTGAAATGGATTAACTATGCCTATAAACCTCCCGGAAGTGTTTAAAACAACTCACCAAAATTTGATCTCAATCGGATGAATGGTTTATGAACGCATAAAAGACGAACACACAGACATTCCTTTTTATATATACATACATACAGCAAATACGGCGAGTTCGTAGATTTGAATCGCGCGCCCGGAAGTAACAAAGTAGCCTCATTTTCACGGAGGGAAACATTTTCTCCGCCAATCCGATTGCGGCATCGTCTTTTACATAACACGCAGAGCGTCCCTGATTTTTTTGTCGGTATAATTAAGATACATCCTGTATAATGGACCATATATTTTGCGCAAGACCTTCCTTTCAAAAACGCAGAAACGTTCCTCAAGTGTTTGAGGCGTGGAGGTCTCACAGCCATATAGGACCACAGGTCTCACCAAGGTCATGTAGATATGTACCTTATTTTCCTGTGAAATCAAACGTGATTTGAAAAGATTGTTCAAGCTATAGAAAACACGATTCGCCGTAGTTATCCTTTGCTATCTCATTCCTGTTCGAAAAGACCGATCCTAAATATTTGAAATCCTCTACCATCTCAAAATAGTGCCCATCAATATTGATGCTATTTAGATTGTTCGGCCGACGAGACACGCTCAGATATTTTGTTTTTGAGTCGTTAATTACCAGACCCACCGTCCCTGCTTCTGTGAGAAATCTAGTTGTGTCCTCCATCACCTGATCCAAGGTTTCTCCGATAATCACGATATCATCCGCAAATGCACGAATCGTGTCAGAGCCAATCAACTCAATATCCCTATGACGTTCGAATGCACGCCTAACACTCTCCAGGGCGATGTTGAAGAGAAAATAACATGAGATTAAAATATATACAGTACGGTATATCTTTGTTATGGACTACAGAAGATGGAGAAAACAATAGGATGACATGTTTCGCTCGTCAATTGAACATCATCATATCCACATATACAAGACAAAATAACTCGACGAAACAATAACACCCACAAATGGTCTCTGTGCTCTAGAAGCAAAAAGTACAGCAAAAACTTGGAAAGTATGGCAACTATTACTGATAAATACTAAAGCATTAAGCATCCGATAAAAGAACTCATCATCATCTTCTACAGTTTCCAGCCCCTGGCTGAGTCTGCTTGGAACATAAGCCTCTCCATCGTTTTCCATCCTACCACCATCTTTCCCTCTTCACTCTGTCCCACTCCTCTCCTCTTTTCTGCAGTCCTTCCATCACACCCAAAATCCACCATTTCTTGGCCTTTCTTGTGGTCACTCGCTCTCCATTTCCATCTCATGCATCCTCGTTGGTATCCTGCCATCTTGTATTCTTCTAACATGACCGTACCAACTCATTCTTGACTACTCTATGATCTCTTATAAGGAATTCTCTTCAACCATCTCTCTCACTAAAAGAACTATTTATTTAATAACTACAATGTTGCAGGACTGAGAATTGACAATCCCATTAACAGTCTCCCTCCACCAACTAATCTATGAAGGTTTGTGGGTTTGGTTGTGGTTTATAGAGCTATTTTGTCTTGTATATTTGGGTTTGATAATGCTCGCTTGATGAGCAAAACATGTCATCCTATAGTTTTCTCCCCCTTCTATAGTCCACAACAAATATTTATACAAGGGAATTCTAATTATCCGAATCAATTGGGCCCGGTCGCCATTCGGATAATCAAAAATTCGGATAATTGGATTTTTCCGAAAAAGAAAAAGAAAAAGGGTATACACACATACGGCAGTCTGGTTTCTTTTTTTTTTTTTTTTTTAGAAAAAGACCTTGTTTTCCATACTATATGCATTTTTAGCCTACTTTTCACATTTTGCAAAAATGAGGAAAAAGTAGACTTATGAGATCGATCCGGGAAAATGTGTGTCTGTCTGTCTGTCCTTCTGTCTGTCTGTGTGTCCCCCACTATCAACTCCTAAACGGCTGCAGCAATCAAAACCAAATTTAGTATGAGTAAATATGTGCACCGGAATATCTCACGTCCATATTTGAAAATGATGTCAGTGCTACCAACTGCTGAAAAAACGCACTAGAAATTTGAGCTCCATGTTGGATATCTTGCAAGGTATGCATGGGAGCTATTCCAAAATTGGCACACATGTAGATAATACTATTTCAGTTTAATTTCCAGGAGGCCAACTATGACAGTGTTGCCAAAATAATTTTAAGCCTTCTGATAGGTCCAATGTTTAAATGCATATAACTTCTGCACTATCAATTGGATTTCAACCAAATTTTGTATGTAATATCTGTACATAAACAGATATCACTGAGCGTATTCTTAAGAGCCACCAGGGCTGCCAACTGTTAATAATTGCTGTCTCTATTTTTTTTTATCCAAATACCAATATATCAGAAAGTATGCAAGCCAACAACTTTAAACTATGCACACGTATATTCTGACATTTTAGATTAATTTGGAGTAACTTATATATGTCAGTTCTACCAACATGATTATAAGCCTGCTGATAGTATAGAAGTTACGTGTATTTAAATATTGGTACTATCAGTTGGATTTCAACCAAATTTCGTATGTGCTATGTGTACCATAACAGATATGACTAAGTATTGTTAAGAGCAATCAGGGCTGCCAACTGTTAATAAATGCTGTCTATATTTTTTTTAACCCTAATATCAATATATAAGAAAGTATGAAAGCCAACAGCTCTATACATTGCACACGTATAGCACCTGACATTCTAGATTAATTTGGAGTAATTAATACAAGGCAGTGCTGCCAACATGATTCTATGCCTGCTGATATGTCCAATTTTAAAATACATGTATCTTCTATACTAACAAATGGATTTCATCCAAAATTGGCACAACAAGACATCATAATATTTCAGATTATTTCTGACCAGCACACGCATGACATTGTTGGCAACATGCTTTTACGCGTGCTGATAGATCCAGTGTCTAACTGCATGTAACGTCCATTGGACTTCAACCAAATTTTGTATTCTGTACCTTAAGAGATGGAACTAAGAATATATTCAGTCACCAGGGCTGCCAACTGTAGTGCTCTATTAGGCTACATTATACCAGGTATATTTTGAACTAATTAGATATTTCGTTATTACCAACTTAATTTCGTCATTATTCTAGATAGGTTCATATTCTGTAGAATAATCATTGGCATGAAAAGTAGGCTGTATAGTTCTTCACGGAACTTCTTGTTAATTATGTAATTAAATGAAAAAGCAACACTTTTACATGTATATAGCCTACGTAGCCTACTTACAAGTGCTGTACAACAGTAGTAATTAATGAAAGTCATTGTTTGCTGAACATCTCGGTCAAAGTAAGCTGTTTGTTATGATCCGATTTCCGGCAGAGCTTTTGAGCTAAGATCTTACCGTTTTCAGAAAGACTACTGTACAGTATGAGACAGTGATTCACTATCCCAATAATGTTCACGCTGCACCTCCACTAGCTTCGTGGAGGGAAGGACAATAGCGCGCATAGACAGAATCATTATTTTGTGAATCGCAGTACGATTCAGATAGTTGGAGTTCGGATAATTGGAGTTTTACTGTATTATTATCACATGTAATGTTTTTAAGTTATTTTTTTTCCCAGTAATTGGGATGCCATTGTTACAATATCAATTGTCAATAAGGCAACACTGAAAAATAGCTTCAAAGCTATCTTTATGTTCGAAATAAATCCACACACTTTCTATGCGAATAGGTACGGGTCAGACAAAGCGCAAAAGGGTGTCCATGCATTTGTCAAAGCAGTTATGTGTACAGGCAGCTCTGTGAACACGATTGATTTTGTATGGGTAAATTGGGAGTGTCCACAGTAGATTCATCATGAAGATGACGGGTAACACTTTGTTACCAAGGGTGTTCAAATCAACATCCTGGGTTGTGTTCATGGTAACCTGAAGTGAGTCATGGTACAGAGAACAGCCCCAAAATATCTCCGAGCCACCTCCAGCTTAAACTACACCCTGTGTACACTGAGGGTGAAACACACTGCTCATGTACCATGGTCATACAGTGTGCCCGCGAATTCTCTCCGCAGCGGCAAGCTATGCGGGTCTCGCCTCTGCATGACAGTGTTGACGCTGTAAGTTGCGTACAGTGTCAAGATGTGGACACCTCGAAGCAGGGAAACGTAAACTAAATTGCTGCCTCACATGCTCCATAAAATTTCCACTACCACAAAACCTCTTCCACTAAAAACGCACACTCTGCAGTAGTCAGCATTCCCACTAGACTCAGCTTACACAAGAGCTTGACAAGAACACAACCTACAGCATCAACACTGTCACGCACAGGCACTCGCTGTCGACAATAATGAACCAAGATTCCCCACCTAACCACTCCAGTTGAAGGTCAACACGGACCAAGCGCTACTGTGAGACTATGTATACTGCAACATGAACGTACTGCCAACCTAACACGTCTCACATGGCGCGACCCGCGTAGCTTGCCGCTGAGGAGAGAATTTGTGGACGCACTGTATGTTGCAGGTGAAGGGTCAGACGGCGGTCTGGTACTAATGCAATCCCATTTGCAGTGTTCCAAAACAATTAAAATGCTCTTTCAAGGAGGTGGAAAGCCATTGTAGTGTAGATTTGTCCTCACTGTACGTCAACCTCTGAGCCTTAAATCGTGGCAAACTTAAAATCGACGTTTTGTGAATACAGTAAAATACTGTCTGTTTATGATGAGCCAAATACCTACAGTATACTATATTTATACCTACATACCAACAGTATATACGAGGCCCATTAAAGAATTAAGTTTCCCTATTTTTTTTACAAAAAGAAACCATAGTTACATGAAAAACTTCATTGGCACCAGATACAGCAATGTTTGAGGTATTTTTCACCATAATCACCACCAGAATTGAGACCTGTCATATTTTAGTATATTGCTTTAGTATTCCTGTGTCAAAGAAGTCTGCCGCCTGGGAATGGAACTAGCACGTGACATTCCGTCTTCAGCTCACTAAGCATCTATTGTTCAAGAAAGTGGGAGCCAGGTGGGTGCCGAAAAACCTGACATCCAATCACAAAATGTAGCGTACAGGAGCAGCACTGATATTTCTGATGACGGCGACAAGTTCCTCGAAATGTTCGTCACGGGCAGTGAGATGCGAGTTGCTTACTTTCCTGTCTCCCAGTCAGCATTTCACACTGACGGAGAGTTGGTCAGGATTTGAACCAACCCATTCTTCACGCCATGTCTGGTCAACGTATAACTGATTTGTAATTAGCTTCTCTCCTAGTTTCCACGAGGGATTTCATGGTTTCAATCTTCTGGATTTTGGGGGTTGGAGTACTAGTGCATTGCCAATTACGGACTTTTGTTTCTCTTCGATGATGTAAGGGATGGATGTTGTATAACACTGGCGGTGGAGTAGATTTGTCCTCACTGTATGTCAACCTCTGCACTACTAAGCAGTATTCTGCAACTGGGCAAGAGCTGTTATTTGTAGGATCGTTATATTTGCTCCACAATCTGTACAGAATGTTGTTTCTTCTTTTGGTCTTTGCTGCTGTTTTACAAAGATGTTCTTTATACATCAAGGTCCAGTTCATTATGACACTCGGATATTTGGGTAAGCATTGCATTTTAATAGATAACTAGAAGACCTGTGCTGCTCTGAAATATTCGTTTCAACAATCGTACAGCAGTTCTTTTCATACGACATTTGCCTTTTGATTCTATTTGAATTTTGACTTGCGATAGTGCGACATACAGCTGGCCATGTTCATTTTTGGGTGCAAAAATAGCTCTTTTTGAAAAGCGTGAAGTATTGTTATGTCCCGATGTCAATTCAAGACGAAAACATATCGGACATTCAACCTCAGTTCAATCTGGTAGGCAAGAACCTTCCCTCATTTTCAAAATAACAGTGCATTTTCTTCCTTTCTTGAAATAATATCACCTATTTGGTTTTAGCATTTACATAGCTTGAGTGCATATACAGTACATAAACTTACCGGTTATCATAGGCAGCGTGGCAATATAAAAAGTTTGCATGATGTATCTGGTAGGAGGGGTACCCTTGTATCAAGTTTTACTTTATTTGATTCAGTGTTTAAGAAGTTAATAGGGGAGGACACATACAGAAACAGACATGCAGTATATTGAACTCAATAGTTTATTTTCCATTTTTACAATATAATGAAACTAGACTAAATATGTACATGAGATAATCGAAGTTAATGTACCTAGGGGAAAGAAAGGAAGGAAGCATGTAGTTTTACATGATCATTATGCTGAAGGTACAATTTGGAAACTCATGGTGACAGAGGCTCCCTACCGCTCCACGTGTATATATGAGGGATGTTCAAATGAAAAGGTACAAAACGATACTGTGGGTACAATTTATTCGTAATTCAAAAGTAATCACCGCTCCCTTTGTGAGCAGTCCAGGCCGTTTGTACTTGATGGACTTGAGTAGGCTATGGAGTGTCGCACAATACATGTCACTGTTAATGGTTAATGGAAGATGAAAGGAGGGAAGGCACCGGGTGTGGATGAGTTGAGTGTGGAGATGGTGAGAGCAGCAGGAGAGTTGGGGATACAATGGTTGTACCGAGTGATGAAGACAGCATGGAAGGAAAGGAAGACCTCAGAGGACTGGAAAAAGGGAATAATTGTCCCGATCTTCAAGAAAGGTAGTAGAACAGAATGCAGAAACTATCGAGGAATAACACTGATGAGTCATTGTGCAAAGATGTTTGAGAAAGTTTTGGAAAGGAGAATTAGGACAAGGATAGAAGGAGGGATGAGGGAAGAACATGGCTTCAGAGCAGGAAGGTCCAAAGTGGATTTAAATTTTGCTGTAAGGCAGCTACAAGAACAGCACTATGAGTATGGAACAGATCTACTGATGGCCTTCCTGGACATTGAGAAAGCATATGACAGTGTATGCAGAAACAAAGTATGAAAGTCCCTGGAGGATAGAGGAGTAGAAAAATGGACTATAAGGAGGATAAAGGAGATGTACAAAGGAAACGTGAGCTGTGTGAAAGTGGGAGGAGAGAGATCGGACTGGTTGGAACAGAGAAACGGCCTGAAACAAGGAAGTGCACTGTCACCGTTACTTTTCATTGTGGTGATGGATGACATAATGACCCGAGTGGCACAAGTAATTGGGGAAGAAAAGATGAAAGCAATGGTGTATGCAGATGATTTGATGATTTGGGGAAACAAGGAGGAGGTGGTACAGGAACAGTTGGACGTGTGGGAAGGAATAATACAAGGATATGGGATGAAATTTAGCATAAATAAGAGTGAGATGGTGATCACAACAAGGAAGAAGGAAAGAACCACAACGGGAATAACAATTGGTGGGGAACAGCTGAAGAAAGTGGAGAGTTTCAAGTATCTGGGAAGCCTGATACAAGATAATGGAAGAAACGATAGAGAAATAAATGAGCGGGGGAGACAGGCAGAAGCATTCCGGAGGAGTGTGAGAAGCATGTTATGGAGCAAGGATGTCCCTCAGAACAGCAAAAAGATCATATATCGGACGTACTATGTCCCTATCCTGACGTATGCCTCGGAGACCTGGGTTATGAAAGGAAGGGAGAAGAGCAAAATACAGGCCAGTGAGATGAGGTTCTTGAGAAGCAGTATTGGATCTACAAAGATGGACAGAATAAGAAATGAGAGGACCAGAGAATTAATGAAGGAGGAACCATTACAGGATGGTATAGAGAAATCTAGACTTAGATGGTATGGACATGTAAAACGAATGGAGGAGAAGAGGATACCCAGGAGGATACACGAGACGAAGTGGGAAGGAAAGAGACAGAGAGGAAGACCGAGAGACAGGTGGCTGAAGAGATTGGAAGAAAGCATGAAGAAGAGAGGAGAAGACTGGACAAGGGTGGAGGTTGAGAGATGGTGGGAAGACAGAAGACGTTGGAGAGGCTTGTGTTCCAAACAGCCCCGGCTAGCGGCTGGAAACTGTGCAAGATGATGATGATGATGATATGATGCAAAAGTGCCGGTTTATAAAGACGCAGCAAAACCGATCATAAAAATGTGAACTGTCATGATTATCATTAATGCTATAAAACGTTTCTGAAGGGCGTTGATTCATTTCCACATTATAAATTGCATTAAATCCTCAGCAATCAACCTCAAAACTATCTGGAATTGGTAACATGAGTCTTCTGTATTGTCTAAAACTATCTTCGTATCTTTTCAGATGTCTTTCAAAAAATAATAATTTAAAGCAACCTTCTTTCTTTTAGTTTTTGTAGACATATTTCGTGGCTTTCCTTTTTCTTTTTCACACCAACAAAGCTAGGATAGTTGTCATCGTTTTCTTCCTAGTTTTTACGCTTTGGTAGTGGCAACCTCAATGTGAACAGCCTACTAAACCTCAACCGTGCTGCCCAGGTGGCGAGGAAAGAAAACATGGCGGCGAGGTTCCAAACCGTACCTTTACAATCACGAGTGAGGGACCTACTTTTTACGTGGAATCTGAACCACAGTATGTAATATTTCACTTCAAAAATTTCACATGCGTTAACCAGAAATCAAACTCTGTCTGCCGTGATGAGAGGCAAGCCAGCACATAGTACATACAGTAACATAATCTTAGTCTTGTGAGGAATAACAATTCAAATCTAGATGCATACAATTTCTTGAAAAAAGCTTTAGTACTAAAGTAGGGAAAGGATGGGCAAATTGAGTACGGAAATAGTTTCTTAGGCAGGAGAGTCCATATAGTGTAGCGGGAGAGAGAGGGGAGCTCATTGCTAAGGAATTGTTCACATCGGCTCCTACTGGAACAGTAGCTGCATTGCATGTGACTGTGTCTCCCAGGAACAATGCAGCAGTGACCCCTTCCACTACCTTCCTTCTCCTCCCTTCCCCTCCTCACTCAAGGGTTCGCGCAGGTTTGCGCCATCAGGTATAAAATGAAATTTTGATTTATAATACATTATTTGTATAGGTAGCTTAGGATCAAATGATGCTTGCTTGACGAGCGAAACACGCCATCCTATAATTTTCTCGTTCTTCTGTAGCCCATAACAAGGATATAATGCCTGTGACAATAAAGTTTGGTGAATAGTCCTGTACTAAAAACATAGATGAACAATGCATGACAGTGACCCTACTGTCCTTCGAAATAGTCCCCTCCCGTAATTATGCAATGGTGAGATCGGAGATACATGTCCTGGAAACTATGCAAGAAGGCGTCCTTTGGGATGGTGTTCAAAAGCCTCATCACGTTTTGTTCGGTGAATAAAGTCAGAACAGTCGACCTGGCAATATTGGCGACACACAACGCAATGTGTAAGACCTGTTTGACACAGTGCATGTTTAGAAGGATGAATTTATGCAACCTACCATGCACACCTCTTCAGCGAGTGGCAGTGAGAAGGATGAATTTATGCAACCTACCATGCACACCTGTTTGGCGAGCGGCAATGAGAAGGGTGAATGTTCTGTGGAATGGAATGGCACTGAAAACCATCGTCACGGGTGACGAGACCTCGTGTCTGAGGTACGATCCCAAAGTCAAGCGTCAAAGTATGGAGTGGCGGGGTCCAGGTCCAGTGTCACCGAAAAGCCCTGAAGGGCCAGAGGTTTTCGGACATCCAACGTAATGTGACGACCCAAATGAAGGCTATCCCTAAAGAGTTTC
Organism: Meconema thalassinum; assembly: GCA_946902985.2. Lineage (NCBI taxonomy): Eukaryota > Metazoa > Arthropoda > Insecta > Orthoptera > Tettigoniidae > Meconema > Meconema thalassinum. The sequence continues at coordinate 254,418,428 of OX336393.1, forward strand.
CAGGAAATGTACAGACATTCTCAGAAGTGCATAACCATCCACGGGGATTACTTCAAAGAACAGTAACTGCTGTTTCAGGTAAGCCAACAATCCGTTCGTAATATAGACCCATTCACCGAAATTTTCGGTCAGAATGCAATGTGACGAAGCTTTTAAACACCATCCCAAAGGAAGCCTTCTTGCAAAGTTTCCAGGACATGTATCGCCGATCTCACCATTGCATAGTTACGGGAGGGGACTATTTCGAAGGACAGTAGGGACACTGTCATGCATTGTTCATCTATGTTGAAAGTACAGGACTATTCACCGAACTTTATTGTCACAGGTTGTATAATTGTAATCACATCTAATTTTTTCAGATGTCCCAGTAATTGCGATTATATTGTGTTGACCGACTGAAAAGTTCCAATATCAATAATTAAAATATTTGTCCTTTGACAGGCAGGATTTCACACAGTTACTGTTCGACATGTTGAGGTGCTCTTCAGCTTTTAGTATTTCAATAGAATTATTATATTCCTAGTTTTTGCAAGACATAATATTGCATTGTTGATTGTTTGGATTATAGACGGAGTTGAAAACATACAGGCATGGCCAAAATATTAGATTAAACCTTCATTTTCTCAATTTATTACCTATTTGCAACCTTGATGAAGTATTTACCCTCTTATACTTACATGTTTTCTCTATTGCCATTGGTGGATGTGAAATTCCCATTCCTTTTAGCTATTTCATTTTAGTGCATTTCTTGTGAGCTGAAAGTCTTTTATTATGCCATTGTTTTGTGAAGAATATCCCACTCCTTCCGCATAATCTAAAATTATTGTTTAACACATTGCACTCATATGCCGTTGTCTAGCAATAGCAGAACCATTAAATATTTCTCTAACTAAGAAATGACATGTAACGCTGACTGTATATTTTCATAATTAAATAACATCAACAAAACAGTCCTGGACAGTGCCTGGAAACTATGTGGCGAGGAGGAGGAGAAATAACATCAACAGTGCAGTCCTTACTCTCTTAATACAACATACTTACAAATTAGTGTTTATATACTATTAATGTGTTGACAGATCTGATTAAATAAGCAGTGATGAAGTTTACAATTATTTTGTTAAAATAATTTGACGGCGAGAAGAGATGAGGTGTCCCTCATTAAGACCAAGCATAATGCGGAATAAATTTGATACAAGTGACTAGGAGATTTCTGACGATAAGTGCTAAAAATTCGGACTTAGTCTTGTCATTTAATGTTGGATCACAACTGAAATATCAATCAAAGTATACATATCTATTAATACAGCAATGAAGCGGCTTTGGTGGCATAGTTGGTAGCATGCTGAGCTTCTATGCCCAGGTAGCGGATTCAAACCCGGCCGAAGTCGTTGGAATTTTTTAAGAGCGTCAAAAATCCCTCAGTATGCCTTCCTTTGGAGGGGAAGTAAAGCCGGCGGTCCCATGTCATAGATTCATGGCATGATAAAGAACCTTCCACTAATGTGTGAAGATAAATTATAGCCTAGGTTAAATTTAACTAACCCTCTTAGGTTCCAACGTTCGTCGCCAAGAGCCGACTGCTGCGGCATCTAGTATCCAAGTTCAGAACTAGTAGTCTATGATGGTGGCTTTTGGTAGCAAAAATAGGAACTACTTGAAAATTGAATGTCTGCAGTCCTTACTTGAATAAGAACAGATAACACACACTAATAAAGCCATCACAATTAACACCGTTATCAGACAGATTCTATACACACCCAAATTCATGGGGCTACATGACCACATTGTAGCAGCCCCTAAACTGAGGAACCAGCCAACCAATACAGGAATGAATTTATCAATGAATTACATTTCATTATAATGCAAATGAGCTCATTGATGTATCAGATGTATTTTTTGCTGATGTGCATTACATTTGCCAACAAGTCTGGTTTTCATTTGAAGGTTTTGAAAGATAGAGTGCACATTAGATTTGGTGGTGCATTAGGTTAGAGAAAATACGGTATTCAAGTCGCTATATGTTACGATATAATCACTAGATTAGGAACACTGGGTACAGTAGACTCTCGGCTATCCAGCTCGTGACTATCCGGTATACTTAATACTGTACCAATACTTTTCCAAAGCGTTAACAAGCGGGCTCCTGCTTGAACACTATGTGGTATTTCAAAATATTTTTTGCATATCTTGTACATGTTGAGCCACAATTGAGTGGTCTTATACCAGAATGAACTAAGCGACATTCAGTTAGTTTTGAGAAATAAAGGACTGAGTTTGCAGCAACTTATTTCATGGTTCATTCTGGCATGTGAGAAAAACAATGTAACCTCAAATAAAAGAGTTTATTCTCTAAACGAAAGTATCACTAGTTACAATGGAACTGGGATAGTTCGAAATTCAAGGGACAATTAAAAAATTCGAATCATCCAAAAATTTGAATTAAACAAGTTTGTTTCAAATTTTACAAAAAACTACATTTTTAGGACTATTAGTATGTGCAACAGGACTGGACATGGTAAATAACATTTACTGTTTGTCAAAAAAGTCCGAGATGGTCGATTGCTTTCTTGATATAATTCTCTCACGAGTAATATATGAAAATACGTCATTTAGCAACTGAAAAATAGAATCACATGTGTCGTGTTGATTTTTTTTAAATATTCCGAGTTGTTGGAAGTAATTGGATGCTTCTGCCACACTCGGAATCGGTCTTTCCTGAACCTCCAAAGAATCACCTTCTTCTTCAGATGCGTCACCTGTAGGTTGGTTGGTGTTACTCATTACCTCGGTGATTATGTCCGCGTCACTAAGCTCGATACACACTGCAACATCTTCATCAACATTAACAAATTCTTCATGCAAGATAGGAATAGTCACTATTTCCTATCAGCCGTTAACGGCAGGCACAAAGTTCATACACAGTTACGTCGGCACTTCCACCGTCTTTCACCACAAAACCAGCTTACTTAAAATAGTTCTGCTGTTTCCGCTGTCACTTGATCCCGTGCTCGTTTACACATTCTTGAGGCTTAAAGTACTGCAAGTCAAGCTTAATTTTAAGAGAGCTACCCTCTTCTGTGAGAATATTCTCGACCAACAATCGCTTACAGAAATGTTTGAGATTTTTAATTATCTCCTGGTACATGGACTGAAAAACCGATGTTATTCCAACACCGCCTCGACAATATTGTTTAGAAAATACGCGAGATATGAAATACAATACTGCGCTCTACTGTTGACGTAAAGAGTTCGAATTAACCAAAAACTTATTAAAATTATATACGATCCTTTCAGATTGTTTACATACAAAATGCTAGGGACCATGAAAAATATTCGAATTAAAGACGATTTCGAATCATCCAAGTTCGACTGTATTTAACCCCAATTACCAGTTGGTGATTGAGAGGGGTCATCACTGGGTTCATACACATCGGATGAATCTGAACTAGATGGATGGTCTTCACTTTCAGCATTGTTTTCTGCCATCTCACAGGAACACGCACGCGACCTATGCACCGAGGTAGCCATCTTGTGTTGTCACATGATTAACTTTGGAATACGAAAACGAATAGTACCAATCCCTTACTACAGCAACGATATGAGCCGAGTTGTCAGATAGTTCGTTTTGGCATAAGACAAAAAATAATCTCAACATTTTAAAATTGGAATAGCTCAATATATTAAAAAAGTGTCGCTTAATTTATGCTGGCATAAGACCACTCAATTATAAGGTAAAGTGCAGTATTGTTAATACAATCGACATATCTTCGCGTTTCACATCCCCCAGACTCCCAAACCACCGTCAGTTCAAAAGTATATATATATGTGTGTGTAAATATATGCATATATATCAGTTCTTGTGGACACGATAACTGCCGTAATTTTGCACCAATCACTTTGAATGTTTTACATAATATGTATCCCCTTAAAATATCGGTCGAGTTCGTTAAAGGGCACAATCGGTCGACAGCGGTGACGATGGGGGCTTTTTTTTCGAAAAAGTGAAATATCGCTATAACTCTCTTAATATTTGAAATATCGAATCCATTCAAAGTTCATATGTGTCGGATAAGGCCCAAAAATGTATGTTTGAAAAGTTTTTTGATAGCACCAATAATTGACCTAAGGGGTGGGAAAAAGTGGGGTTTTCGGGAAACATTAATCATATCTCTCTTAATAGACACAATATCAAAACCCTACAAAATGGACAATATTCCCCTAATAATTACCTAAAACTTTGTCTGAAAGAATTTTTGATCTGACCTACCATTACGCCAAGGGATGAGAAAAATGATTTCGGAATTAAAGAAAATGCCAAGTGCCATCAGAGTTTACCGTGACAACGCTTCTAAATTGATGAGGGATGAGCTATCAGAGGTTGCCAAGACAACGCCATTGCACGAGATCACATTCATTTTTCCATCTGACTCTGTGAGAAGCGGCTAACTGGTAGCATGCTGAACTTATATGCCCAAGGTCGCTGGTTCAAAGCCGGCCAAAGTCGTCGGATTTTCTAAGAGCGCTAAAAATCCCTCAGCATGCTTTCCTTTGGAGGGGAAGTTCCAACGTTGCAAGTTGCTGGTTGCGGTGACATCTAGTAGCCAAGTTCACAGCTAGGTGTCGTTGACGTTAGTATATGGTACAAAATTAGGAACTACTACTTAAAATTGACCGTCTGCAGACCTTGCCTGAATTACAGACTAATACAGTTATCACAATTAACACCGTTTATCAAATTCTACACACACGCAATGTACACGGGGTTACATGACCACGTTGTCGCAGCCCCTAAACTGAGGAACCAACAAAAATCTCTGCGGGAGATAAAATTTTGCGTGAAGAAGTAACAGACTGTCAGATAGTTACACATCAGTTCCAAACCTTGCATAAGGACAGTGTGATCACAAGTATAAAAATGAACCCCAAATGACAAGAAGGTTACCATCGCTGTAAGACAATAAAATGATAAAAATATGCATACAAAAACGAATAAAAAAATTAATTAACCTCCAAATGAAAATACTTTCTTGCAATAAATGAGGTCTGATCCTGCTACGAAAACTTGCATATTTTGCCTATTATAGCCACCCCCTAGTTTGCCCAGTGAAATCTACCTCCGCCTTCCGGCGTGCCGAGAGGATTTTTTAAAATTTTTAATTACACTTAAAATATCGTTTGGAATTTCATTCCATGTCTAAAAGCAGTACATTTAAAATGTTATTCTTTTTAATCATTGCAAGGCAAATTATTTATCTTTCAACTCACATATGTTGCAAAGAAAGAAAGAAAGAAAAAAAAAAGTTTTTTTTAACAATTTATGTATAAGAGCTGAAGAAGGTCAAATCAGACATGTGCTACTAATAGTGAATGTAAAAAATTGTACTGAAAAGAGATAAAAATAATGAATATAATCAACTTAATACGGACAAAGAATGACGTGTGTCATAGAAACACATAAATATTTACTTACCATCAGTCAGAGGACGAACGCCGCCGATGCTTCTTCCGATGTGAACCGGCATCTCTGGATCGAGAACGTCTACGGCTGGAATTTTGTTTTCTATCCCTGTCCCGGCTTTTATGCCTGGCTCGAATTCGATTCCTATCCCTATCTTTGCTATGACGTGAACTACTGTGCGAATTTTCACCATTGGCAAGACGTGCACTGGGTTCTGGTGTTTCGGACCACCTCCAGTTTCGCTGGTCGCTGGCTTGACTGAAAACATCAAAGAGATTGCGTTACTCATATTACACACAAGTTCTTAGAATTCTAACCTATTAGAAATGACACTGAATATTTCCTCTTTTCTACAGTACCCTTTCAAAAAAATTAACTTCAAAAAGTAGCCTAGTATGTAAAGATCTTAAGCTCAAACTAATGAGATTCAACTTGTGATGTACTTTTAGCACCTTGCAAGAAAATGAGAATGACGAACAATCATCATCTTGATATAGCATGCGGTAGAGTATGATTGACAACACAACATACCGTATTTGCTCGCATATAACTTGCACTTTTTTGACCGAAAGCAAGTGTGAAAATCTTTGGTGCGAGATATACGCAGGTATGTGTGTGCGAAAGACCAAAAAAACTTAAAATTTGCATTATTGAAACAAGACAATTGGAAATGTCAACTGCCGTCACTGCTGCCAATCTCTGAGCTACTCTCGCGTGCATCATCCTGACTTCCGTCGAATGCATTTGTGATACCCCTCTTCAAGAAGCTCTTAACAATGTCTGTCAACACCATAACCCATCCCATATAACCCAATCACGCAAGAGACCAACTAATGGCCTTATTTATTTTGTCTTCTGTGATGAGCTTATCGTGACTAACAATACCAGAATTTGACGTGTTCTCACCAAACAATTACTTTATCGCGTGGAGCGACAACAAAACAGCTGACGATCAGACCCGTATTGTTGTTTTACAGCGTCGCCACATTTGAAAACATTTAGTGGTGTCTTTCTATTGACGCCAGTAGCGAATATCAAATTCATTCACAATGAATTCTCGACCGACAGCTCTATTACCATTGTCGTCTGCGTATTTTATCACTTTGAGTTTAAACCCAGCCGTATAACTTCCGCGTTTTAACCAAACTAAAAGATCGACTTCCACAAGCAAACAATCACAACTGAGAAACAACAATGGAACGTGATGACAAAATACTGGTGCATGTCGACAATGCAATAGACGGACAAATACCAAGGAAGGCACCACTGCCAAAACGAACAATAACTTTGCAGGCAAGACGTGTGATGTCCTGTGGGCGGTGATCATCATCTTTATGACGGTATCAGAAAGCAATGCGAGATATATGCGAGGATTTATTTCCCCTGCAATTTTAAATAAAATAATGGGGTGCGATATACACGCGGTGGTGAGTTATATGCCAGCAAATACGGTATTGAAGTGTGCCCTAGACAATTTTATTAATGCAGCCAATGGCCATGTATTTTTCTTTTCAGGATGGGTCAGGGAAGGGATTATGAAAGGCAATCGGCCGTGGACCTATTGAAGGAACCGTCCTGGCATTTACCTGGTAGTGAAAATGGGAAACCACGAAAACCATTTTTAGGACGGCCAAGGTGGGATTCGAACCCACGCTCTCCCGATGCCAGCGAGACACGAGGAAGCGCGTTAGCCTTCCCAGTGTGTACTAGACAGTGTCTTGGTGAGGTGTGCTTTAACCAACTGAAGAGCCCAATTGCACACCGGGGCGAAACACTGTCATTTTGTTGAGTTATGCCGGAACATTTAGCACAATTTGTGTTTAAATATATAATGGCTCAACGGACAATACATATTTTTCTTTTGAAAATTATATATTCAATGCCAAGGTAAGGTTATAATTGCTTTGGAGTGGAGTTTCGACTCCCATAGTGCACTGGCTTTGCTCGTGACGTGGATACACATGTATCAAATACGTCTTGCAATGGCCTTCCCAGTGTGTACTAGACAGTGTCTTGGTGAGGTGTGCTTTAACCAACTGAAGAGCCCAATTGCACACTGGGGCGAAACACTGTCATTTTGTTGAGTTATGCCGGAACATTTAGCACAATTTGTGTTTAAATATTATTTTATGTAATATGTTTTCAACCCCCAATGGGGTCTTCACCATCATGGGTTGCTTTAGCACTAACTTACAATACATAGGGTATAAAACAAAAACAAGAATGAACATAATCCTGTTTGCTGATGATGTTCTGATTTGGGGAGAGAATGAGAATGTGGTCCAAGAACAGTTGGATGTACTGAAGGAAAATATTGAGATATGAGAAACGAAAATCGGTGGCGAAAAGTAAGTCAATGATAAAGACAAGAGGAGAGAAAGAAGGAAAAGGGATTGTTAAAATTGGAGATGTAGATCTGGAAGTAGTAGAGCACTTCAAATATTTAGGAAGTGAATTGATGGAAAGTGCAAGATTGGATATGGAGATCGATAAGAGTATACAATGTTTTCTATAATCAGATTCAGGGTTTAATTTGGGATTTAAAAAATTTTTTTTTTTTAGCGTATGGCTTTAAGTGCCGGGAGTGTCCGAGGACATGTTCGGCTCGCCAGTTTTGTAGCTGCTTCGAGACAGACACCCAATGGGTGAGCTACAAGTACCGTTGGGAAGGAAAGTTTGGAAGGGAAGGGCGAGGAGTTAGAAGGTAGCGGCTGTGGCCTATAGTTAGGGACCAACCCCGGCATTTGCCTGGAAGGAAGATGGGAAACCACAGAAGACCATCTTCAAGGTTGCCGGCGGGGGGATTCGAACCTCCTCGCCTCCCTGATGTGAGCGACTGCCATTAGTCATGCCGTAACGACCACGGCTAACTCACCCGGTTTAATTTGGGATAAAGACATACCACTGAAGGCTAAAGAAGTGATGTACAAGACCTATTACTTACCAATAATGACGTATGGAGCATAAACAGGGTCGATGACGAGGAGAGATAAAAAAATAATACAGGCAGCCAAAATGAAATTCCTGAGGAGTATGGTACAGAAGACTAGCAGAGATAGAGTGAGAAATGAAGACATTCGAAAGGAAGTGAATGTACAGAAGCTGAATGATAAGCTGGAGCAGAACAGATTGAGATGGAAATGTGAAAAGGATGAATGATAAAAGCCTGCCGAAACAAGTGATGGAGAGATGTATGACTGGAAAGAGAGGACAAGGAAGACCTAGAGTATGGTGGATGGATTTGGTGTGAAGGATAGTGTGAGAGTACGGAACCTGGAGTGATGTTGGTGGTTGAAGAAGGATGGTGGATAGACAGAGTGTCATATTTGTTCAGACCCGGCTTAGGCTGGAAAATGGAAATTCATGATGATGATGGTATAAAACGAAAAAACAAACTAATTATAGCAAGTAAAAGATAAAACTCAAAATTTCACAGCATAAGCAATATATTATATCTGCAGAAGAATGGCCCGCACGATCATCCGGGATGAAGAAGCTTTGGGAAAGAAATACTGTATTTGCTCGCATATATCTCGCCCCCGCGTATATCTCGCACCCCATTTTTTTATTTGAAATTTCAGGGGAAAAAATGTACTCGCATATATCTCGCATTCATTACTGACGCCATCATATAAATGACCGTAATGACCTCGAGGTAGAAACACGTTCGATTTAGCGCGCCACAACAGTCGTCATTGTCCAGGAACTTACCCGAAGCGTTAGTAACAGGAAGAGCGAGCAACAACGAGTTGATCCAAACTTCGATATGAGCCGATTAGGGTTCGAGGCGCCGCATGTAAGCATACGGCGCAGCGTGAGTGTTAGCACGCTGTACATCGTTAGTCTTCGGCCACGGTTAGCTAAATTCGCCGCCTTGAGACACGTTCGAATTAGCGATTAGCGCGCCACATAAGTTGCGCAAGTAGGCCTAATGTTACATCGCAGAGAAACGCAGTTCAGTCTTCTCGAATCTCAACGATTTCGTCTTTACGCATTGCGTCGCATCAGAGCTCGGCCGCGTGCAAGCATACGGCGCAGCGTGAGTGTTAGCACGCTGAATTGTATTGAATAGGGCGGAATAAATAATAAACTTTACTGTATTCAAGCACGCTGTACATCGTTCGCCGCGTCTTCGGCCGCGGTTGGCTAAATTCACCGCCTTGAGACACGTTACAATTAGCGATTAGCGCGCCACAACAGTTGTTCAAGTAGGCCTAATGTTACATCGCAGAGAAACGCAGTTCAATCTTCTCGAATTTCAATGATTTCGTCTTTACGCATTGCGTCGCATCAGAGCTCGGCCGTGTGCAAGCATACGGCGCAGCGTGAGTGTTAGCACGCTGTACATCGTTCGCCGCGTTTTCGGCCACGGTTGGCTAAATTCACCGCCGTGAGACACGTTCGAATTAGCGATTAGCGCGCCACAACAGTTGCGCAAGTAGGCCTACTGTTACATCGCAAATTTTGTGTTTTTTCGGGAATATGGTAATTCCCCGCATATATCTCGCACCTAAAATTTTCACACATATTTTCGGTCAAAAATGTGCGAGATATACGCGAGCAAATACGGTAAGTTGTCAAGTGTTAAAAGTTAAATTTATTTGTTTTCAGAAGACTTTGTTGTATATGATTTGATTTTAGTGCTCCAATGTGGGTGTGGATAAATAAATAAATAAAAAGCTTATTTTTTTAAGTAGGTACCGTTTTGATATGTAAAAAAAAAAAGTAAACTTTTTGTAAGAATTTTATTTTTACATGAAATCCTACACTTTTATCTAATTTTCCTCATTATTGCCACCAATATTAAGGCACTTATCATATCGAACAACAAGCTATTGTATTTCGTCGTCATAGAAGTTTGCCGCCTGATTTAACAGCCACTACAACACGGTCGGTTTGAGGCTATCATCTTCATCGTGGTGCTTCTTCAGTTGCAGAAACACAGGGTAGTCACTCTGTAATAATGTCAAAGATAACACTTCTTGAAACTTGTGGCAACTCCTTCGATAACGAAGAAATCGTGAAGCGTCTGTTCGCTCTCACTTTGTCATTGACATGCTGCACCAACTCGTCAGTGATCACTAAGGGTCGCCCACTCCGTTCTGCATCATGAACATTCTTTCGGCCTTCGTTGAAAGCTCATACCCATTTGCGTACCATTCCATCACTCAATGTTTTGCCCGTACACTTCACAAATCTAACGATGAATTTCAATTGCTTTCACTTTCACACCTTTAGCACTAAGAAAACGGATAACAGCGCGTATTTCACAGTCGGCGGGGTTCTCAATCGGTGAAGGCATTTGAAATGCACAAAAATAGAAAGTATGTTGCTGTAATGGCGTGTGTGGCTTGCCAACAGAAGTAGATACACGGTGTGCATGTGTGGGGCACCGACCGCAGCCCATTTTTAAAACGGTATTTACTAAAAAAATATGCTTCGTATAATAGACATCCTTACAATATCATTTAAGAAAGATCTTGTTCAGGTATTAAACTAAGCAATATTATCCTAAATAAAAAAATTACTGTACTGTCTTGAATTTCCATGTAATGTAGGTTGTGAGGTGGTCCTGATTTAAAGTCTATAATTCGAGTTGGAGTTCATGAACATCATCATCATCTTGCACAGTTTCCAGCCACTGGCTGGGTCTGTTTGGAACACAAGCCTCTCCAACGTCTTCTATCTTCCCACCATCTCTCAGCCTCCACCCTTGTCCAGTCTTCTCCTCTCTTCTTCACGCTTTCTTCCACCCCCTTCAGCCACCTGTCTCTCGGTCTTCCTCTCGGTCTCTTTCCTTCCCACTTCGTCTCGTGTATCCTCCTGGGTATCCTCTTCTCTTCCATTCATTTTACATGTCGATACCACCTAAGTCTAGATTTCTCTATACCATCCTGTAATGGTTCCTCCTTCATTAATTCTCTGGTCCTCTCATTTCTTATTCTATCCATCTTTGTAGCTCCAATACTGCTTCTCAAGAACCTCATCTCACTGGCCTGTATTTTGCTCTTCTCCCTTCCTTTCATAACCCAGGTCTCCATGGCATACGTCAGGATAGGGACATAGTACGTCCGATATATGATCTTTTTGCTGTTCCGAGGGACATCCTTGCTCCATAACATGCTTCTCACACTCCTCCGGAATGCTTCTGCCTGTCTGCCCCGCTCATTTATTTCTCTATCGTTTCTTCCATTATCTTGTCTCAGGCTTCCCAGATACTTTTACAATCCACTTTCTTCAGCTGTTCCCCACCAATAGTTATTCCCATTATGGTTCTTTCCTTCTTCCTTGTTGTGATCACCATCTCACTCTTATTTAAGCTAAATTTGATCCCATATCCTTGTATTATTCCTTCCCACACGTCCAACTGTTCCTGTACCTCCTCTCCTTGTTTCCCCAAATCATCAAATCATCTGCAAACACCATTGCTTTCATCTTTCCTTCCCCAATTACTTGTGCCACTCGGGTCATTATGTCATCCATCACCACAATGAAAAGTAACGGTGACAGTCCACTTCCTTGAGACAGTTGGAGTTGATAATTGTCATTTATTATGATGTTCTTGGTTCGTGTTACGTTAAATTTTGTCTCATCTTGTTGTTGTTGTTTATTATTATCGTCTTGTTGTATTGGTTGGCTTCTGTTAATGTTGTCCTAATAGTATTCAAAGAATGGTATTTAAATGTGTCCTACATTACATTACAGCTGTGAACAACAACCAGCGTCACTTGTGACCAGAGGATGAAAGATAATCTCAAATGAAAAATCTATCGTACTGTCCTCCGACCTGTCTCACTGTATGGTGGCGAATGTTGGCCAACTGTGGTCAAGACCGAGCATAGATTGGGCATCATGGAGACTAGGATGCTGAGGTGGACAGCTGGCATGCTTAAACTGGATCGCATCTCCAATGAATCCATTGGGGGAGAGACTTGACATCACACTGATTCAAGATTGAACTAAAGGAGAGTCGTTTAAAATGGTTTGAACATGTGCTGAGTGCAGGGACCGAAACTATCACGAAGACGGGTTACATGTTGGAAGTCACCGGTAGGAGACCAAAAGGACATCCAAAACAATGATGGGCCGATACCCTTCACAAATGTCAATCTCCACCCTGACATGGTCCAGGACGAGACAATGCATCCATGTAGCGGACCCTGCCACCAGGAGGGACAAACACTGAAGAAAAGAGGGAGATACTGTATAAGCTATGTTCATGCATTCAGCTAATTCGGCTGAATAGGTTTGGCGTGCAAGAGAAGCAGACAGACACCACTAGACTTTTATGTACAGTAGAGTCTCGATATTTTGAGTCTCGGAATTACCGTATTTCCTCGCATAATCGTCGCCACCACATAATCGTCACACCCCACTTTTCAAACACTAAAATAGGTTTATCAAACTTCATCGCATAATCGTCGCATAGCATATTCGTATTTGTGCGCGTGGTCAGTTGCACATGCTGCCGCGACTTTATAACCTGGCGCGACTTTGTCAGAAGAAAAATATCTCGTCTTTATGCTTGCGGGCTATGAACTGTGACACGAGCGGCAACCTTTGTCACTTAGCACATTCCGCGAGCGTATAATATGGCGTGATCTTGTCAGGAGAAAGTAATCCCGTATTTATGTCTGCGGCCTATGAACTGTGACGCGAGCGGCCAGCTCACATTCCGCAAGCTTATAGGCCTAATAGGCGTGATCTTGTCAGGAGAAAGTAATCTCGTCTTTATGTCTGCGGGCTATGAACTGTGATGCGAGCGGCAACCTTTGTCACTTAGCACATTCCGCGAGAGTATAATCTGGCGTGATCTTGTCAGGAGAAAGTTATCTCGTCTTTATGCCTGCGGCTATGAACCGCGACGCAAAGGGCCAGCGCACATTTCGCGAATTTATAGGCCTAATCTGGCATGATCTTGTCAGCAGAAAGTAATCTGGTCTTTATGCTGCGGGCTATGAACTGTGACGCGAGCGACCATCGCACATTCCGCCAGCTTATAGGATTAATCTGGCGTGATCTTGTTAGAAGAAAGTAATCTTGTCTTTATGCCTGAGGGCTATGAACTGTGACATGAGCGGCCAGTTTCGTTTTTTAGCACATTCCGCGAGCTTTTATGCCTAATCTGGCGTGATTTTGTCACGAGAAAGTAATCTTGTCTTTATGCCTATGGGCTATGAACCGCGACACGAACGGCCAGCTTCGTCAGCACATTTCGCGAGCTTTAACCTGTCGTGACCTTGTTAGGAGAAAGAAGCCTGTCTCTGACAGCAGACTATGACTCACGCTACGCGAATGACTGGCCCGTGCAGCAAATAATGATACAGTATATTCTTTGAACTTAAATATTCTTCGCATAATCGTCGCACCCAGCTTTTTTCCACGAAATTTAGGCTAAAAAAGTGCGACGATTATGCGAGGAAATACGGTACGAGTTTACTGTAAATACGAGCCTCATAAAACAAATTTGTTCCTTGATGTCCAAAATGCAAAACACGAGTGGAAATAGCAACAACAACAAAAACAACAGCGTGTGTGTCTTTACTGTAGCGATCAGTTTGGCTCACTCGCTCACCCGCTCACAACACAACACGCCAGCTGGAAGTTGCAGACTATTCTATAATTGACCCTCAACGCAGTGTGAGAGTGATGAGGATGACGAAACCGAAACTGTACTGCTGATGATTCACACTGATGGCAATAATGCATTTGAACAGCTTCACAAAAAAAAAACACCACCATTATCTCTTCACAAAGTGTAACTTGTTACCAAACTTAATCCTCAAAGGGGCGGAATTTAATATATTAAATCGCAAGACAGGTTAGCCGCCAGCAGAATCTATTATATAAAACAAAGTGTCCTGACTGACTGACTCATCATCGCCCAGCCAAAACTATTCAAGTTAGAAACATGAAATTTTGGGGATATGTTCGCTGTATGTCGAAAACGTCCACTAAGGAAGGATTTTTGGATATTCAGGTTCTAAAGGGGTGTTAAGGGGATAGACTTGCATTTCACTGAATAGCAATATCTCACGTAAAGTAATTCTGACACTGAAAGGACAACAAATCCAACAAGTTGATAAATTTAAGTACCTTGGTTGTCGGTTGTCAGAGGATTTGAATCCAAACCTTGAAATTAAGACCCGTATAGAAATGGGAAGATCAACTTTTAAGAAAATGAGACCTTTATTTTGCAATGATGCCTTAAATTTAAAACTAAGACAGCGTATTGTAAAATGTTCTGTTTGGTCCATTTTTCTTTAAGGAGTGGAAGCCTGGACTATGAAATCGTCCATCATTACGAGGCTCGAAGCTCTGGAAATGTGGTTTCATAGAAGGATGCTGAAAGTCTCTTGGATAGATCATGTCTCTAATGATTAGGTACTGCAGAGGGCAAATTGTCAACGAGAGCTACTGACCACCATCAAATGCAGGAAAATTGCATATCTGGGTCATGTGTTACGTGGTGAAAAAAATACAATATTACATCTGATTTTAAAAGGCAAAATTGATGGGCAACGAAGAGCGGGAAGGAGAAGGACGTCTTGTCTTCGGAACCTTCAAGCTTGGACTGGAACAAGATCTATTGAACAGCTCTACCGCTCTGCTGAAGATAGACAAACACTATCCACATTGATCGCCAACGTCCGGGAGACTGGGCAGGGCACATAGAAGAAGAAGAAGAATATCTCACGATTGGTTTCATTGGGGGATGTGATACTCGGCATAGAAACTAACCATTAAAAATAAGCAGACACGTATCTTAGGGTTTTTTGAAGTGGTGTATATTATGAGGTGAAAGGGGTGAAAAGTGGAGGATGAAGGATTCCTAACGGAGCATGTATTTCTTAAACGATATAGGCGAAAAGTATGAAACTCGAGGGGAAAAAAATCAGCTTATAAAATAAGTAAATAGGTGTTCGACCGTTGTTTCATAAATCGAATTTAAGGGGCCCATGGGGAGGGGTGAAATTCTAAAAAAAAAAATACACCCACTAAACAAGGACTACCACTACACATCCTTAGATTTCCCTCTATATGTGTTAGCCATCATGGGGATGGAGACCTGCAGCTAAAAATAAGCAGACACGCGTGTAAGGGTTTTTCAATGTGGTGTATATTATGAGGTGAAAGGGGAAAAATGGGACGTAGAAGATTTCAATTTGTGTAATTTTATGATGTGTACTTTTTTCATAGGAATTTACGTCAATGGATTTTGTGTTTAGTCAGTGTGTTTAATATATCTCATTTATTTTATATTTACGTTTGTGGTCGGAAACCATGTTGTGTATTTTAGTCGAATCTTATACATGCGATGTGACGTGTCGTTTGTGATAACTTGATATTTATATGCCATTGTTGAGTTGTAATATCTTTACTGTCTGATTGTTTACGGTCTTTATCAAATTATTATCATAATTATTCAAAATAAAATGATAAATAACTCATAGCATTCATGATTGAGACGTTGCTAAGTGTACTCTAGACAACTACAATTTTCGCGTGCGAATCCGCGATGGGTAATGCTAGTTTAATATATTATTTGGTCAGAGATCCGCCGATACTGGCGCAAGTGGTACACTAAAAGCTCAACAGATGGCAGTAAACTACACTTTTAGGTCTGGCCTAACAAGGAATCCCGAATAGAGTGATGTTATCTCCCAGCTAACTTCTCACAAGCTGCGAGAGATTATCGTGTTCAGTCGAGCTTGCGTCGCGAGTTCTAAGAATGGCTTTTTGTGATTTATATAGTTATTTTGCGTCATGTGCAGTAAAAAGAGGGTCAGAGAGCAAGAGATAGCTTCAATTTTGGACTCCACGGATGTAGATGAAAGTGATTTTTTAGTTGAAGGGTCCAAAGATGGATATTCAAGTAGTGTCTCTTATGCCCTTTATGCTCTAAACAATTTCAATAATATCCTACGCACTTCTGAGAGGGAATACATCCAATAATAATCAAGGTAAGCCATTAATATTACGTACATATGCATGTTTATAGCTAGTGTTCGATAATTCTGGACGATTTTTAATTTGCCATATTTTTGGTCTGCGTACAGACATAAAATGCATCTGCCTGCGTAGGGGTAGGTTAAAACTTTTATTTAGCCAATGTAAATGCCTACTGTAAACATTTTGTTTTAACAAAGTTCATTTTTGATGCCCGTATTCTTTACAGCATCGTTTTACAGTACAGTATTTCTTTTTCTTCATCGTTTTGTCAAGAACATACGCTCTGACAGACCTAAGCGCATTGATACAAAGTGCCTTGACAACCCTGTAGTTCGGGCTCAAACAACCTTGAAGCTCGAAGAACGTATGAGTAGAATAAACAACTTGGAAACAGAGGATATTGAATCACAATGGACTGCATTAAAGAACGTACTCACCGATACTCAAGAGAGTGATATAGGACATTCAAACAGCTCAAAAAAGCAGCCATGGATGACAGAAGAAGTTCTACAACTCATGGACCAAAGACGGAAAGTGAAACATGTTAATAAAGTCCAATACCAAGTACTTAACAGGACTGTGAGGAGGAAGTGCAGGGAAGCAAAAACACTATGGCTCGTGGAGAGATGCAGAGAAATAGAACATCTCCAAGAGAAACATGAGTTGTTTAATCTCCACAAGAAGATCAAGGAACTTGTAGGGAAATATCACAGGCCATTCAGAGCTATACTGAGGGATGCCAATAACACCATTTTGGTACGAGTCGAAGACAAGTTGAAGTGTTGGAAAGAATATATTGAAAACCTATTGAGCGATGTAAGGCCAGATAAACCACCTTGTACTGGTGAATGCAGCGAAGCAAGTCCAAGTATAAGCCAAGAGGAAGTACCGTATTTGCTCGCGTATATCTCGCCCCCGTGTATATCTCACACCCCATTTTTTTAGTTGAAATTTCAGGGGAAAAAAGTTCTCGCATATATCTCGCATTCATTTTTGACGCCGTCATATAAATGACCGTAATAACCTTGAGGTATAAACACGTTCGATTTAGCGCGTCACAAGTCGTCATTGAAAAAGACGTTATAAGCTCGTTAAGGATGATTCAAGGCAGAAAAGGAACTCCAGCATTTATATTGGATACGATCGATCATCTTCCATATCGATTCCTCACTACATGTACGAGCGAGCTCGATCTTATCCGACCGCGGCTGAAGACACAATGTAGGCCTAAAGCGTGCTAACAGTCACGCCGGCGCCGCATCGCATGCTTGCGCGAGGTCTGTCCGAGTTTGTACGTTCGTAGCGGCACTACAGTATAGCGTCAGTTTACGCAAGTTTGCATCAGTTCGTGTGTTATGGTTATGCGACATTAAGAACCTATGAAAAAGACGTCATGAGCTCGTTAAGGATGATTCAAGGCAGAATTTAGAGCGCAGACGCGTAGCGATCGATACGATCGATATCTTCCATATCGATTCCTCGCTACATGCCCGAGCGAGCTCGAACTTAGCCGAGCGCGGCTGAAGCGTGCTAACACCCACGCGGCGGCGCTTTACATGCTTGCACACGGCCGAGCTCTGAAGCAACGCAATACATTAAGACGAAATCATTGAGATTCGAGAAGACTGAACTGCGTTTCTCTGCGATGTAATAGTAGGCCTACTTGCGCAATCTTCGAAACATACGAGCATGTTGGTGCGAGTGGTATAGCACAGATTTCCTTATCTCCAAAGCCCAAACAATACAAGAGGAATACGGAAATTCCCCGCGTATATCTCGCACCGACAAATTTCACTCGTATTTTCGGCTCGCGTATATCTCGCCCCCGCGTATATCTCGCACCCCATTTTTTTAGTTGAAATTTCAGGGAAAAAAGTGCGAGATATACGCGAGCAAATACGGTACTGTATGCAATCAAACTCCAGAAGAATGGAAAAGCCGTAGGTCCGGACAAGATTCATGCAGAAACTCTCAAACTTATTGCTGAAGGCCATGGCAGAGGACTAGAGCTGCTAACTGCATTATTCAACGCAATATATAAATCTGGTAGAATTCCATCTGAATGGCTAAGATCTTCATTTGTCACCATACCTAAAAAGGCTCGTGCATGACATTGTGAAGATTATCGTATGATCAGCCTAATGTCCCATGTGCTAAACGGATTTCTGCGTATCATCCACACTCGAGTCTACCATAAATGCGAACGCTATGTTGGTCTTACTCAGTTTGGCATTAGGAATGGACTGGGTACTCGCGAGGCTCTTTTCCCCATGAATGTTTTGACCCAGAAATGCCTAGATATGAATGTAGATGTGCACGCTTGCTCCATCGACTACTGAGCAGCTTTTGATTGCGTATCTCATGTAAAACTTGCTGAGATTTTAAAATCTACTGGTGTAGATGTTGGTGATCTTCGTATAATTACCCATCTGTACTGGAATCAAATGGCAGAGGTCAAAATAAAAGGAACTCCTATTGAGGATATAGCTATACGAAGAGGTGTTCGCCAGGGATGTGTCCTGTCCCCACTCCTTTTTAACATCTACTCTGAAGCTGTGTTCAGAGAGGCTATTGAAGATGTTAATCTAGGCATCTACGTCATTAATAACATCCAATTTGCTGATGACACGATTGTGCTAGCCAGCAACCCTAGTGATCTCAAATGAATATAAACAATATCGTGAGGACCAGTGAAACCTACGGTTTATCCTTGAATATTAACAAGACCAAGCTGATTGTATTCTCGAAAACACCAAAACAGGCCTCCCTTCACATCAACAACACCATCGTCCAACAAGTATCTTCCATCAAATATCTTGGAACCTTAGTGAACCAGCATTGTGATTAGAGTGAAATTTTATCCAGGATTGGACAAGAGAAAAAAAAAGGGTCAATACCATGAGGACCTTATTCACCAGCCGAGAACTCAACCTTCAGCTCAGAGTTTGAATGTTACGCTGCTATGTATTTCCTGTCCTTTTGTATGGTTTCGAAGGGTGGACGCTCAGCCCATTACTGGAGAAGCGGATTGAATCTTTTGAGATGTACTTATACAAAAGAATACTCCGAATATCTTGGGTAGAAAGGAAAACAAATGAAGAAGTCCTCAACATCTTGAACAAGAAGAAAGAGCTTCTCATATCCATCAAGGAGCATAAGCTCAGCTACCTCGGGCACATCATGAGAGGTGAACGATATCAACTTCTCCAGCTGATCATTCAAGGGAAGATTGATGGGAAAAGATCTGTGGGAAGACGAAGAAATTCCCGGATGAAAGACTTGCGGTGGTGGTATGGACATATGTCGATAGAAATCTTCCGTGCTGCCGTTTCGCGTGTAATCATAATCAATTGGATCGCCAACCTTCGGAGGGAGACGGTGTCATAAGAAGAAGAATTTCTTTTTCCCGCATAAATTGTAACAGTCTGAGTTTTCAATAGTTGAAGGAGGTCGCGGTCCCGTTCACCACGAACTATTGAGACTACTGTATCAGTATAGATGATTGACCTGATAAAATTGGGCTCCCAATTAATGTGTTGACCAACTGAAGTCAAACTCACAGTTAAGTAGTCAAGTCTCACCTGTGCTTTCTCCGCCTGACTGGGCTTGATGATTTTGATCTAGATCTCGATCTAGACCTCGACCAAGATCTCGACCTTGATCTAGATCGTGACTTATCATTACGTAGTGGCCGCCGATGCCGTTGGTTTTGGTGTTTATAGTCAGAGAACTTGTTCCCTGGATTTCGGAAGACATGTAGGAAGTTGCAACTCTTGCCTTTTGGACAGCGTCTCTTGAAGAACAAGCCTGCAAAAATCAAACAATTCTTTGAAAAATAAGAGAAAGCCAACAAATTATTAATGCAAGCCTAATTCATAAGGCAGTTTAGGATAACATTGCATGTGTCCACTGCATTTCCATAGACTTTGAGAGTCCCTTTCAGGCCTTGAATAGGGGTTCGTGTATGGCCTTTGGTGGCAAGACCATTTAACTAATCATGTTCCTATACTAATCACATGACTATTGGGCTGAGATGTATCTGTATGCCAAAATGTGTGACAAACCAACAATTCATTATTTCTTTTTGGTGCAACAACTGGATGCCGATGGTTAAAAGAAATCAGAGAGGACTTAAAAGAAACGAGCCTAACAACAGAATATGCTACAAATAAGAAAAGTTTAACTCATCATCATCATCATCATCATCTTGTACAGTTTCCAGCCCCAGACTGGGTCTGTTTAAAAGTTTAACTACAGCACTTAAAAATATGACTATTTATTTTCCACTCATAAAAAAGAAAATTCCAACAAGAATATTTTCCACCCAAGAAAGGGCAATAAGATTAATACGAATGAAGAAGTACTGGGGAGACTGCAAGGCTCGTATGGTTCCTACAAGACGACGAACTAATGGTTGGTTAAAGTGATAGTTTGTGGTCTCAAAAGGTGAAGAAGAAGATCACAATGTGTTCTGTTGGGACATGTTTTGGGGCCTATGGACTTTGGCATGCTTCATCAGCAATACATATATGAGATATTAGTGTAGCTAACAAAAGACATCAAAAAACTAACATTGTAAAAATTCTTAAAAAACACATGATACGGTAGTAGTGATGAGATGAAGTGATTAAAGCTAAGTTGCTATTAGAAGCAAGCAATGTGCAATATGTGAGCATGAACAAAAGACTCTTAGAAACACATACAGGGTCTGTCCTGAAAGTAGTCCGACTGAGTCAATTAAAAAAAAAAATATTGGCAGAAATGAAACATACGCTCAATATTTTTCAAAGTAGGACCCTTTTGCATCCACACATCTTCCTACCCTCGTACACTTTCTGGAAGGCAGCAACCGGAATGATGTCGAGCTCACTCGTCACGTCTGTTGCAACGCTTTCACGGAGCCGTGACGATGTCCTTTTAGGGTGGTTTTGAGGTGGGGGAAGAGGAAAAAGTCTGCTGGGGCAATGTCGGGACTGTAGGGTGGCTGGAGCAGGGTTGCGATGGGCCAGGTACGCCAGCACATGGAAGGCTGTGTGACGCGGTGCATTGTCGTGATGGAGCCGCCAGGAGTTAGCGATCGCTGGGCGAACACGGACGATGCGTTTTCTCAGTTGTTTAAGGATGTCCACATAAAAACCTTACTCTGCAGTCATTGTCCAAAAAATTCTTCACTCTTGCCACATTTTCATCCGTTTTGGTGCTCAAAGGTCGTCTTGAACGTGCGTCGTCAACTTCCTCTCTCCCCTCCCGAAACAGCTTGTGTCAGTCAAAAACACTCAATCTGCCCATGGCGTTATCACCGTAAGCCGTCATGAGCTGAGAACCAACTGTGTGGCTGGCTCCCAGCCTTCCTTACACCCGCCTCCATCAACCCCAGGTGGAGAAGTCGAGGGCAGTCTGTCCGTCTGCGCAGGAAAAATCCAGTCCAACTACTTTCAGGACAGACTCCGTATTATAAGAAAAAACACACGCAAAATCAACTACATGTAAGATTTCGTCCTAATAAGGCTCTTTCAATATCTTTTCTTTTATTAGTATAATTACTAACTTTCAACTTAATTAAAACGTTCTCAGCAATTTCCACCTACTCACTTCACTTAATTAACGTTATTCTTTCCTCCCATTTCTTTACAGCTGGACCCCCATTATTATGTTTGATGCTCCACATTTTCATAAAATGGATTATAACAGTTTAATCCCATCGGATGGTTGTTTTCAACAAGTACAAAACTACAACTTTATTGACTTTGTTTCTTCAGCTTTGGTGACGTATTGGACTTCTTAAGTATACTTCACATTTTATTACATCTGACGGAGCCTGATCACAGGAGCCATATGATACAAGAACACGGTACTTCATTTCACTTAATTACATTCAAAACATTATTGTTGATAAAAATTTCAAACAAAGGGGGGTGACGACACTCCACTTTCTGCTTATACAGACTGAAATCACATAGCCTTTCATGAAATGCAATAAAATGGGGCAAAGTTTTTTGATGCCAGTCTCATAGACCTCAGACAACCATGACCGGTCATGTATAAAATGTAGTATAAATAGGACACCATTTTTTTTCTAAATTTTTAGTTCCGAATTTGAGGGGGGGGTGTTATAGATGCGAACTTTGCAAAAATCCATTATTTTGGGAAAGAGAGTAAAAATAAGCTATTTTTTTTATACTACACAGTACGATATATTTAATCAAAATAAACAAAGTTTACATCTTTAATCAGCCCATTATGAGACTGCCATAACCTCACTTATCCACCACTATTCCCGGCTATCCCCCAATGACTTTCACTACTATCCCTTGCTAAGCATAAATCTTTAGTATCAAAGAAATAGAACGAACAAAGTATCAGACATGGAAATGCAAACTTTATTTTTATTTGAACATAGGGAGGGAGAATGCATCAATTAGGGAATGAGTGATGATGATGATGATGAAGGATCACATCTCACTAAAATTTGTAAACACAACCGAGTATGTATTATTCACATGTTTCACATTAATATACCAATAACGTGTCACACAAACGCCGACAGTTCTTGCAACAAATGAAATGTGTTTAAAATAAAACTGAGAAGAAGGCTGTCCTCAACACCATTTCCAAGGGCACTACATCTTTGTATACAAAACAAAAGAATGCAGAAGATAAGAAACCATAACTTTCATTGGCCGGATTTTAAACTTGGCACTTCTACTCAGCCAATAGTGTGGCATGTTCTATTGGATATCAGGTGAAGCCTATTGGCTACACAATTCGCTATCCTGCCCAATCGCGTACGCGGTATACATTATGCAAAATGGCGGTCATATTGTCTGAATAACTAAATAATCTAACAAGAAAAATATTTTTGTAATAAAAGAGGATGAATTTCAGTTGTAATTTAATTTTTTTTAAAGAATCTGTCAATTTCCAAGAATGTTGTATTTTGACTCTCAATAATTAAGGGGGGAAGGGTAATATAAGCGATGGGGTCCTATAGCCGAGTAAATACGGTATCAAATTTTTTAATATGTGTTTATAATGTCAGATCAGGTTTTTCTACATGTTTCCATGTTTTATGTTTTACTTCATGTTGTCTCTTAAAGACATGCTACGGCTCCTGTTCGCAATATTTTAATGTGTTTAATTGTTTTGATATTTGTTGGAATTTTGATGTGTGCTGCAAGACTGGTTATGTTTTATGGCTAGGTATGTCTACAGAGGGCTGAAGAAGGGCCCATGAGGACCCGAAACATGTCTCCCCCAATATGTAAATTAAATTTCACAAAATATATGGTATTGATTTGACGGAAATTATCTTCGGCTTATTTTTGTCTTTTTATTGCAAATTGTTTGTCAATACAGACCTATAATGGATTTGAGAAATCTCGGGTAATACACTAAATGCCTTTCTATCTGGCCGACGTTAAAATCCCACTAAATCCGGAAGAAATCGAATTGAAGTGACAACACAGGAGTCAGACTTTATCAATCCACAGTAACATAATTCACATGCTTGTATTTGATTCTACTTTGATCTCAGAAATTTGTAGCACTATGCTTTTCAACTCCTTGTATTTTAACTGCAAACTCATGTTATGCCTTTTAATAATATTTATATGTACGGTATACTCCGTGGCAAAGACGTACTTGTTAAATCAGGCTCCACATCCACGAGGGCAGCTGCAGAAAGTCCCGAGAACAAAGGTTTGAATCCCAGCGCTGACAATGGCTATCCTGAGTGTGGTATTTCCCCAGGTTTTTCCACACTCCCCTGCAGGCAAATGCCGAGACAGTACCTTACTTCTAGTGCTAGGTTGCCTACCTCATCCTTGTTCCGAATACAGTTACACACACTACCATAATCACCATGTAAATACAGGTTATTCAACACACACCCAACTACATGCGGCTGGACCAAAATGTCCCAAGCCCCTCAAATGAATTAACAACAAAGAAAATATATATATCTTACCACAAATGGCTGCTTTCCATGAGGAGAGACAGGTAAACTCCACATTTAGCTGGCGACCACCATACCATCGCCCTTGAAACTTCTGAAAGGCTCCCACAGCTTCACGGACAGTGGAGTACTCTACATAAACATTCCCTCGCAGGTGAGGTTCACAGTTGCAACACACTTGGAACTCCACCACTCTTCCGTGCAGCTCAAACTCAGGCAGGACATCCTCGTAGAACTCCCTACAAGACACAACCATCTTTAATCACAAGACAAACCATGATTCTAGATAATCTTAAGTTAAAGTATTCCCACACAGTGTGTCCCTCATGGTCCCAACAGGTCAAAAGGAATGTTACCTAATTCCTACTGACAAAGAGAAGAAATGAGAGCAATATTTCACCTTGTAATGAATAGGCAGATGTTTATGACATATTTTTTTCCCGGCTCTCATTCCAGTCATAGTGTTAAATTAAACAATAACCTTAATTTCTGATCATAGTAAACTCTTGATTATTCGGTTACAAAATATTAATCCACAGATGGGTAAAAAAAAGGGAAAACTATTTTGTGCCAATTCAAAAAAAAATTCATGCCCAGAGAAAGCTTACAGTTAAATGGTGCTGATAGCAATGCATTTTTGATTGTATAGTAAACCCTGATGAGGAACGGGCAGCCAGGTCATCTAGAATGAAGAGGTTTTGGGAGAGGAGGAAGATGACAGCTAAATTCCCTGCCAAACCATACAGGATTTGAATGTACTGTAATTTGTTTGATTTAAGTGCTCCAATATGGGAGCCTGAAATGAATAATGGAATATTACAAATACAGAAATAAGCAACTCTTTATCTCTTTTATAGATTTCCTCAGATCATACGGTCTCCATCCTAAATTGATAAAAATCATTCAATTAACATTAACAAACACAAATTCGAAAGTTAAATTTAGGGGAGAAATATCAACAGCTTTCATGGTGAAAACTGGTCTCAGACAAGGTGATGGATTATCCCCTCTGCTTTTCAATGTGGCTCTTGATTATATCATGAAGGTTTGGCAAAAGGAAAACCCTCCTAAGATCAAAATTGGAACAAAACCATCAATAAAAAATAAACTGCTTAGGATTTGCAGATGACTTGGCTCTTTTAGCACTAGACAAGGAAGAGGTTTGTACTCAGATCACTAGTCTCCAAGAAATTGCTCAAGGGATAGGATTACAGATATCCTTTGAAAAAACTGAGAATTTGCCTATGAAACCCTTAGATATAAATGAAGTCTATATAAATGATCATAAAATTAACCTAGTTCCTCAATTTAAGTATCTTGGAGAAATTATAACACATAACTTAAACGAAAAAGTAACTTGGATAAATAGAACAAATAAAATGAAAAAGGCACAATCTCTAACCTGGTCAACATATAATAAAAAATGCCTATCAATAGCTACGAAGATCCAACATTATAAAACTGTAACTCTCCCAGAAGCCACTTATGCTTGTGAAACACTGTTCCAAATTAAAAATGAACAAAGAACTGATCAGCTCCTCAAAACGGAAAGAAGAATCATTAGAACGTGCATAAATAAAAAGTATCAGGTTGAGGGAGTCTGGAGGATTCTCCCAAATGAAACTGTCTATCGTGAGATTGATCCAATCACCAGCACAATGAAGAAGAAAAGAATTTCATATATTTTTCACATCTTAAGGCTTCCAGAAAACAGAATTGTACGCCAACTGGTGATGAGAAATCTAGGAAAGAAAACTGGAGGAAAATGGATCCAAGAAATCCAACAAGATCTCAAAGCAGTTGGACTAAAGATAACAGATGCCGAGGAGAAAAATAAAATTAACACCATTCTTAAAACTCACAAATTTTCTGCAGAAATGACACATAGAAAGCCTATGGAGATTTCAGATGAGTTGAGAAAATCCCGATCTGAAAGAATGAAAAAGTACTGGAAAGAGCGCAAGAACCAAGCAGTACTACCTTCAAAGAAGAAGTGATTGTGGAACGACTCAAGTGGTCCAATGTGACCAATCAAGATTAATAATAATAATAATAATAATATGGGTCTAGAAAATGAGGAGAGACAGAGTGAGAAATGAAGATATACGGAAAGAGCTGGGAGTACAGAAACTAAATGACAGACTGGAGCATAACAGATTGAGATAGTTTGGACATGTCAAACGGATGAATGAAATAAGGCTACCAAGACGAGCACTGGAACGACGGATGACAGGGGAGAGAAGACGAGGAAGACCGAGAATGCGTTGGATGGACTCGGTGAAGAATAGCATTAGAAAACGGAACCTGGATTGGAACACCGTGTCGGAAGAGGAATGGTGGAACGACAGAACAAAGTGGAGAGGAACCATATTTTCCCCCACCCAGTGTCAGCTGGAAAAGGGGAAATGAAGATGATGAATATGGGCGTAAACTGTATAAATAAATAAACCCTCGATTCAATGGACTTCGGATTAAACGGACAGAATTAGACTAATTGAGATCTTCTTATTTATTTATATTGTTTAATATTTTTAAGTTTCGTCGTCCACGTACACACGTTTACAACAGAACAAAGGTGTTATCTACTGCACGTGCGTCCCAGATTCTTCTTATTTAAAAAGTACAGCAAATACAGTAAAACCTCGTGAATTAGTGGCCAACACGATATAAACTAAAGTAAACATAACCTTATTGCTGCTCCTGTAAAAGGAAAAAATAAAACGGCATAAAACATTCCTGTTTATTAGCGTAACCAAAGGAAACTACAATATAATTTTCCCAAAAACATCATCCTCTATCAGCCATAATCTGGATGGAAGAACAGCATATTTTGGCGGCTTTGGTGGCGTAGTTGGTAGCATGCTGAGCTTCTGTGCCCAAGATAGTGGGTTCAAACCCGACTGAAGTCGTCGGATTTTTTAAGAGCGTTAAAAATCCCTCAGTATGCCTTCCTTCGGAGGGGAAGTAAAGACAGCTGTCCCATGTCATAGATTTATGGCATGTTAAAGAACCTTCCACTAATTACATCTGTGTGAAGCTAAATTGTATAGGTTAAGAATGTAAACAACGCACTTATGTTCCTAAGTTCGTTGCCAAGAGCCGACTGCGGTGGCGTCTAGTAGCTACGTTCTGAACTAGTAGTCGTTGATGGCGGCGTTTGGCGGCAAAAGTAGGAACTATTTGAAAAATTCAAAGTCTGCAGTCCTTACTTGAATTAAAAGCAGATAACACACACTAATACAGTCATCACAATTAACACTGGTTATCAGACAGATTCCACACACACCCAAAGTACACTGGGCTACATGGCTACGTTGTCGCAGCCCCTAAACCGAGGAACCAACCAACCGACCAAGAACAGCATACAGCCATTTTTGAAATAGAACACATCTAATCCATCGTTCCATGGGCAATACAATCATTCGAGAATTTACAAATATCAATTTTTCTTTAGTACAATGTCAATATTTTTATTGATCGTGACGTGCGCAATTGAGGACGCGCATCTCGAAGTGCGGGCCGATGAATTGCATTGTTTCTAAACAATTTTTAACAAATATTTCAAATTAAAAGTTCTAATTTCAAAATTTGCGATTTACCAGACTCTCAATTTAACAGACGAACCTCCCCCAAATCAGTCCGCTAAATTGAGGGTTTACTGTAATTCCTACCCCTCAGGCTGTCTGGTTAATAGACGTTCCAAATAACCTGATGCCCGATCAAAACATTAAAATCGTAAACATCTGAAAGAGACACTTGGTTGTTGGCAGGGAACGGATTTCGATGTAAATACCAGGGTCATAATCATTGTGCACCCCGGTAAACACGGCAAGCTAAGCCGGCGTTGACTGGCACTGATCGCGGGCGCGGGTACACAGTTCAGTCGGTAGTTGGCGCACACTTTTACCAAACACATTCAATAATTTGTACTTACAGTACTCATAGTCGATGCTGAAAATATCCTCCCTCTCTTGTAACACACACCTGACATCTTCTGATGAATGGACAACAATCTCATCTAAGTTTTGTTCTCTAAGAACACAACTTTGTTAACTCTTTTATTATTTACGGAGCCTGTTTTCTTGAATCGTTTAGCGAGCCTCCTAATTGTATTGGAATTAAGCACAGGTCTTCCTGGAAACTTGAAAAAGTTTCTGCCTTTCATGTACGAATTATGGATAAAAGTTACACACGTTTGCGCAATGTGAACTGGTGTCTTGGCATGGCCAACAATCACAGTAATCACAATACTGACTAATTGTGCAACACAAACGTCTAAGCTTTGCAGATACACGACCATATGAATGACAAAACACGTGTGAACGATATGAATATGAGTCAGCGGAGCGGGGTATTGCGAGGTCCACTCGCTCCGCACCTGGCCAGCCAAATGACGCCATAGTTTGCCGCGATTACCGGGGCACACCAAGATAATGACTCTGTATTTAGGAAGCTAAACTTATATTTTGTATTATCTTTGTGAGTGGAATTGAAAAGTGGAGTAATTATTTTCCATATTGTTCCATATTTGGAACTTTAACACATATGTTCCACATTCTTCGTCATTAAAATCAATACAGTCCATATTTTGGCTAAAAAGTATTAAATTCTAGTAAATTAGCAGTCCTGTCAATAATGGTAAAACCAGTTAAAGATCTACATATTTTAAAAAAAATCGTGGTTCAGGTAAAGTTGCAGATGTGGCAAAAATGAAGATGGACACTGTACTTTCAAAGAACCCTGGATATGAAGCAATGTGAAAGGTTGCTGCAATTTTGAGTGGAGATTTACTGTAAATGTAAAGTTAATGATGGATTTAACCCCAGCAGACACTGTGAAGTTCAAACATACCCCAATTACTTCCCTGATGTTGAAGCAGTTTTAGTTGATATAAATTTGTCCTTAGAGACAATATAGTAAAAATAATTGGTATTCACGGTGCAATTAGACCCAAACCTCAACATCCAAAGTAAAAGTTTCCCTTCAGCTCCAGATTGTTCTATACAGTCCACATGTTGTTCGGTGAAAAGTCTCACCATTTTGAGCGTCAGGTGGGGGGGATCAGAAGTTGGTAAATTAGTAGTTTTTATCAATTTTTCTTAAATATTTCAAAAAATATGCCGTTTAGCACAATATGTGTCATATACAAAAATAATTTACATTAAATTGCACACAAAAAAGGTCCCATGCATAATCTTGCTAAAGTGAATGGTTCCAGAGTTACGGAGGGTGTAAAAGTGGACTTTTTTTTTCGTATTTTTTGTTTTTTGGAAAGAATATGACATTTTCACTAAGGAAACTAATTTTGTTTATACAGGATTGTGTTTTGTAAAAGCAAATACCGATTTTATTGACCGGTGGTATACAAAACAAAAGTTCGGTGCTTTTCAGTCAGTCAACACGAATGTACCCAAAAGATTTGGGTGATACCCTAATCCTGAAAAAAATTAAATGAGATTAATAAATACCTACCATCTCATGTAATTGAACTATTTTGGGTACATTCGTGTTGACCGACTGAAAAGCATCAAACTTTTGTTTACCAAGGCAACACTAAAAAATGGCTTCAAACCCCATAATGACCGGTGGTATGTTAGTGATAAGCCCTTGAAGGAACATCAACCTCACCACCTTCTCAAGGGGCGCTACTTTTTAAGGGAAAAGAGGCTTCCTCAGGCCTAAGCCATATAAACATGTGGTATTACCCGTTTAACATTTGATTGCCGCTGAGCCTGGCTGCGCCAGTGTTTGTTGTTGATTGTAGCAGCTGCCCCGCGAGACGAAGCGGGGAACACAGCGATGACAAGAGTTTGTTCTGCACATAAGACAAACAGCATTGCGCGTCACAGGAGCTCGTGTCACCACGGACAGTCAAACGATAACTGAGACTATTGGAGCTGAGTCATATTCTACTCGCGCAACTATACCTGTCAACGAAGCAGGCTGACGTGTGACACAAGTAAACAAGGAATAGTTCCCATCTCGACCGCCGGCAATTAATTCGTGAAAGGGCAATACGGAGAAACCCACTCTGAACTATTAAAACTAATAAAAATGTAGAATGTTAAATGCGACCTTAAATTAATATAAAGTAGGCTATTCATCAGTATTCAGTCCTCTTCAAACAAAGTACTTTCTTGTTCTAGATCTTTGTCTATGATGTTCGTGTCCCTGTTATCACATCCTAGGCCTGAGTATTTACCGCAGATGCTCGAGCAGTTTAGACCACTCTTTCTGCACTAGTAATTACGGACACATTCGTCTTTGCAAGCGCACACTATGAGGGAAAGTAATTCCTGGGGAGCTGCAGGACGTGCTGTAGTAATTGGTCGCAGGAGATCGCCAATCTTCTTCCACCCCCACTCGAGCGGATTCTTCTTCTCATTCAGCCACTGCTGCACCTGGTGGTAGGTTCTAAATGCATGCTGCCTGGAAGCTGCCGAAGTGGGGGGAAGTGCAGCCAACTTGAACAATGATTGTATAGGCTGCTTTGCAATAGCCTGCAAGTAATACTGGCAGCGAAAACAATCTTGATCTTCAGTGTTCTTGGCTCTAAACATCGCAAGAAGGAAATGCTTTCCAGCGTCAGCCACTGCACTGGGGTCAACTTTGGGGTCGTTGAAAACTAGAAGTTTCATACGAAGAACTATGTGGGTTTGCACTTTCCCATACGGTGTAATTTTCATTGAACCAAAAAGTTTGTGTACAGCGTGTCATCGCCATTTAGATCACTCTTGATTTCCAATCTTTATATCGCATTAGTTCGACAGTAGTCCGTGTCGCTACTTTATGCCTTCATTTATGTCGCGAGCAGTCAAATTACAGTGGATCCAACCTTCAGGTAATCCTTCTGCAGCATAGACAATCTGAGGGAATCCCATACAAAGGAATAACATTATATCAATAACCTTCATCTCATACACAGTAGCGATACCTGCTTCGTAATGAGCCCGAGCCCATCAGTCAATAGCCAGGCTGCTTTTTTGTAATCCCTAACTTGGCACTTTCCGACTAATTTACATCATCTAAAAAATATACATATCCCTTTTACTTATAATTAACATAATATATGAGGTAATGGCGCGGACGACAATAAGTAATACTGTGAATTGCTTGATATCAAAAAGAGATGGTTTGGACATGTCAAACGGATGAATGAAGTAAGGCTACCAAGACGAGCACTGGAACGACGGATGACAGGGAAGAGAGGACGAGGAAGACCAAGAATGCGTTGGATGGACTCGGTGGAGAATAGTATTAGAAAACGGAACCTGGATTGGAACACTGTGTCGGAAGAGGAATGGTGAAGTGACAGAACAAAGGGGAGAGGAACCATATTTGCCCTCATCCAGTGTCAACTGGAAAAGGGGAAATGAAGATGATGATGATGATGATGATGATTATTGATGAGGAGTGCCTGTGCAGATCCAAGATCTGTCACAGTATAACCACATATTTGGCACAGTATTCTAGAGACGATCAATAAAAAATGACAGCAGAACTTCACTAGAAATAACAAACGCATTCAACTGGTCTCCCAATACGAATGAGGGAAAGAGGGTAGATGAGATAGTGTGTGCGTGGGAGGGGCAGGGTGGAGGATGTCGACCGGCCCCTTACAAACGGCTTTGTACTGACGGCCGTGCTTGTACTAAACCGGTTTTTGTTCCCAGTATTTTTACACTTCTAACCCTTTGTGGTGCCTCAGCCTCTTTTGGACTACAATACGATTGTACAATATTACTTTTTAATTAAATTGTTTAGTTATTTTTGTTTACATAGTACTGTAGTTATAATTTCATTTATCCAAAAAATCTAAAAAAAAAACCGAAAGATTGCTACTTTCGGATAATTATTTTTGTAAATGACACACTTTGTGCTAAACAGCAAATTTTTCGAAATATTTAAGAAAAACTGATAAAAACTACTAATTTACCAACTTCTGCCCCCCCTTCCCCCCCCCCCCCCCCCCCCCCAAACCCGACGCTCAAAATGGTGAGACATTTTACCGAACAACATGTGGACTGTATAGAACAATTTGGGCTTGGAGGGAAACTTTTACTTTGGATGTTGAGGTTCGGCCGTTTTTAGGACTAATTGCACCGTACTAATAGAGGAACATTCACTTTCCAGGACTTAAAAGAATATTTTGTAATCCATTGTGTCGGTAACAGAGAATAAAAGATTTGAGTATTCTTCAAAAATTATATTGATATTAGAATGAGAAGTGGAACATTATGTTTCAAATAGATCTACTTTGTTTAGCTTCTTTGAATTTGGATATTAAAATAGAAATTATAGTTTTTTTGTAATTAGGTCCATATATAATTCCATATTTCAAAATAATTAAATATACATGTACATAATTCATCAATTATTAGTACATATAAATCCGTTCCCTGGTTATTGGTCAGTTCAAGGAAGTCACATGGTTACTATGGAAAATGAACCATCATTGCAAACGAACCCAAGGGTGCCTTGGTGCATTTCTTTTAATAGGACATCAAGTTTAGTAACAATGAACAGGGAATAGTTGTTGTCAAGAACGCTATTCAGTATTACAGTGCTTAGTGCGACTAATATTATTAACAGCAAGACATGACAGAAAAGTGTTACCATCTTGTTCAATCTATACTGAAAAAATTAGAAATACTGTATCTCCTCAGATAATAAGCCTTTAAGAGCCGATTGTATAAACATCGCTGGACTGGGGATCAAATTAACTGGAGTTCAAAATGTGAACCAAGTTCAGTCGTCGCCCATGTTGTATAAAACTATTCGCGGGTTCCGAGATCCCAGTTCAACTTGATCTCAAGTTCAAGGATTTCAATATGGCAACAGCGCAAAATAGTAAGAATATTCACGTATAGAGTGCACTAAACTCATTTCGCCGAGTGATCTTCAGCTTTTTGTTTGTTTATTTCTGTATATGTTAATCTCAAAAGAAAGTGTTTGACATGTGTTGGGGGAAACGTATGTAGAACATAAGCTAAGTGCACACCAGGTTTGTCTGAGCGGGAATGTTAAGACAAAAAATGTAACATAATAGACCATTTCAGTACCGATAACCAGAAAAAGAATGTTCCATGGACTTCAAATTCGCGGCCGAAATTTCGCAAAGGACTTGCAACCGAATCCATAAAGGTAGGTGAAGTCAATTGATATCATTATTTACAGCTTTTAAATGTAGATGCGATTAAATTGCTAAAGGATATATAACAAGGTTTTAAACCATTTTTAAATTTATTTCAGGTTCAGATTTGATTAGGCTATAGCTAGCTGATCCAACCTGGTCTGCCTGTGGGATCACATGTGAATTGTGGTCTCATACAACTTGTGATTTTCATACAAATCACTGTGCTTCCTCCTGCATGAAATCCATGAAGGTAAGTTCCATGCACATCATTTACTTACCGGTATGTTGTATAGTAGGGCATTTCTCTGCCCCACCTATCTACCTAACCTGAAAATAATCTACAACAGCTGAATTTGGTCCATGTACCATAGTTTTATGCATTAATGAAGTGAGTTTCAAAATGTAGATAGGGAAAGATCATGTTGATACCTGATATTAGGACCCTGAAAGTCCCCATAAGTATAATTTTACATCAATTACACTGTTAGGCCTATATAATACATGCTAACACAAGTAGGCTAGCTCATTCCTCAAGGTAAGTAGGCTACTGATAGTGAACACCGAATCAGTAGCCTAGATATTGTAAACTATCGATTGCTTAGTTTATTTGCGTAGCATTGCTTGAAACTCTTGTCATTGTATCACAATGGACAACAGGCTATCCTTTTTATTGGCAACCAAGGGCCCTAAATCTTAAAATAATCCATCAAAAAACAATATACTAGCATGCATTGCTAGGTAATGGTATAGGTTTGGAACAGTATGGTATCCAAAGGTTTATTTCAATCAAAACTTAAATTTCATTTTGTAAATTAATGCCATATTAGTATTATTAGGCCTACTCCAATGGCAACATCATACTGTAGCCTACATCTTGTTTGGAAACTCATTGCTTTTCTTTCTCGTAAGCTGCAATTGATTACTATAACGTTTGCAACATTGTTGGTATGGAAAATCTTAAAAATAAGTGGGTAGAAAAACGTGCAGTAGCCTATATTACCTAGATAAAAGAAGTACTGGTATGGTATGTAAATAAATATACTGTATCATACTCCAGGAGGCTTCCAGTTATTAGGTCATCTGTCCATGAGTACAAAGCTTATGGTGTACAAAGCAGTAGTCATTTCTACATTGTTGTATGGCTGTGAAACATGGACCCTTTACCGACGTGATCTTAGGAAGCTTGAGCGTTTCCACCTACAAAAACTTCGATCGATCCTGAGGATTAAATGGGAAGACCGCATTACCAATATTGCTGTTCTGGAAAAGGCTCAAATCAACAGCATAGAATCATCCATAATAGGTCACCAATTTAGATGGATTGATCATGTCCATCGGATGGATGATGTGAGATTACCTCGTCAAATGCTGTATGGTGAGTTATGCTATGGCACCAGACCTCATGGTGGTCCTAAGAGGTGCTACAAGGACCAATTTAAGCATACCCTGAAATTGACAGGTCTTGATTCACAAACCTGGGACATGCTGGCTGAAGACCGCTCAACTTGGCGCCGTACCATCTCAGATACTGTAAAGACGTTTCAAAGGGATCGATGCACACATGAAGAGGCCAAGCGTCAAGCTAGGAAACTTCGAGCAGCCCAACCACGTCCTCCTCCAGCAATACTATGTGACTTGTGTGGACGCTTGTTCCATGCCAGGATTGGACTCTTTAGTCACCGTAAACACATCCACAAACTGGACTGAAGGAAGAAGATTTATACTCGGATTCGAGTTAAAGCCGATGATGACGAGTGCAGGTAATTAAAGTGGAAGGTCTTACACTCCAACTATTTTTACAACACATGACCCAACAGCTGAAAGAGTCCTTGGTCATGTATGCAGCCATGAAAATCCAATTCCTGAAATATACTGTAGCCTACCTCTTCTTCCTCTGGCCGTACTCCATTCATAGGGGCAGTAAATTACAGTGAATTCTTTATCATGTATGCCAGGACTGAACTCGTGCTCACAATTCAGTGCGACCAGTGTGTTCAGTTACACTGTAGCCACTGCCCAGCTCTCCACTTCAGTATCCAAGAGCCTGAACATTTTTGCAGCCTTCGCTGGCAATGGCTACAATAGCTTGTAGCAGTTTCGGCTTAGGCTGGGATGACAAGTGAAACGGTATTTACTTTGCTCCACGTTGAGCGTACAAATGTAATGGTAATTAGTGCCCCATGTTGGTAGCGACAAATGTAATGGTTTCGCTAGCCCACACTGTTGGGAGAGAAATGTAACTGTTTACCTTTGCCTAAGCTATGTTGTTTTAATGGGCGCCAAGACCTCAATGCAATGTTGAAATCTAAATTTGTATTTAACAACGTCTAGCTCTGGCAGAACACATTCAAGACTCTATTCACTCAGATCGTGGTATGATTTGATCATTAACCCAACTAACAATTGTATCAGGAGAAGGAATTGGTCTATATCTAATGCTACCTACTGAAAGCAAAGATTGCATTGTAAAAGAAATGAATTTATTATATAAAACAATTATAGCAAAATTAATAATAATAATAACTACAAAATTTAAATTGGAGCGTTGTGATTTGAATATTACCGATAGAAAATTACGTGAAAACGGAGTCTGATAATTTGATTTTACTCTTATTTCCAAGCTATGAAGTTACTGAAATATGAAATTTAAAACAAAGAAAATGAGAGATTGCGTATTTCTGCGTGATTGGCGCTTACCACTGGAAATTGCCAAAGCATTTTCCCTCGTTCTTGCTGATGCTGTGTGCTTCCCACAGTCTCCTGGACGTCGTCATCTCCGTCGGAATATGATGATATGCTGGTAGATTAGATAATTCTATGGTCCGTACCTCGGACCCAAACCCTCGTAAAACCGCACTGGTTACGTTTTACAAAAGATCGTCGCTAACTCCACTGAACATCGGAGCGACACGCACTTGCGACCGTACACTGCAAGTTCTACACAGATTGTCCTTAACTCCACCGAACATCGGAGCCACTCGCCTGCGCATCCATACTCGTCAAGTATTTCACAGATAGTCCTCGTCTCACGGCGCGTCGAACGATATATTCACCTGTCGGCACCCCCACTCCGGAGCAGTCTCCTAGCTTACGCTGTCTCCGCTGATTGGCTGAGCCCTACGCGCTAGATCCCCACTCCTTCCTCATTACACTCCGCGGGAGGGAGAAGTCGATTTCCGTTTCAACAATTCGCCTTTTCTAGACCTTGCGACCCAAGATTGCGTCATGCTCCTCGACAAGATTCAGCGTGTACTTGAAATCCCAGTGAGTCATCTCTCTCAAATACCCTAACTGACAAAAACTCCGTAAAATTCCGTAATCAGATAATTTTCTATGATATCGTCGTTCGTAATAATTTGCTGGATAGCGTTTTCTAAGACATAGAAAACCTATCTGAATGCTAATAATTTTTATAAAATGCTCCGAAAATACCTTAATAATAATTATAATAAATTAATAATAATAATAAATTACCATGAAAAATTCTCTTGGCTGAACAATTTGCCGCGTAAATAAATATAGAATGGCTTCCTACTGACTTATGCCAGTTGCATAAAAAAACCTCGAAAAACACGTTACATATTCGCCTCGGATCATCGGATGATTTACCGTGACGACGGTCCATTATCCGATTATCCCAGACACGTTAATAAACCCCATCCAAAATACATATTACATAAATGAAATCACCCTAAATTACAGATATATACACTCATAATTTTTCTTCACGCACTTTGCGTCAAAGTTCGTTGTCACTATGGATTGCACTTTGCAACCAGTCCAATGTTTTACATATAGAAGTGTTCCACGGATATTTCCGCCTCTCAAATTTCTCTATGTTGGAGAAATAGACATAATTAATGTGTGAGCACTATGTATTTATGATGTCATATCACACGCATTGAAGGTGTTCTGATATATTTATATCACCCTAGAACTTCCTAATTTCACTGGAGGTCCCCTCCTTATGGTGACATTTAATTCCACTTATCACTGAGCACACGATCACACTATTGTGGCAGCGCCTCGTGACCATAATACTTAATCTCTCTTTGAAGTAGATTAAATTAATATTGACTTCTGAAAAAAAAACAGTAAATGTGTATTACATATAACACCAAATATTTCTGTGCCGTAATCGCCCTGTCTTGTTAAGTTCCCGTTAACCATATTCTACTTAATACTAGTTCTCAACACAGACCATTTCTCCTCACACAAATAATACCATTGTACATATTATCTTAAATTACACACTTACAAATCTTACATGGCGAGGCCGTAAACAGAAATCACGTGTGCTGATATGTATGAGTTTCATGTAGGACTGTCTCGCATTCTGATGGCCCATCTTTTATCTCGTGGACGCCTTAAGCTAACAAGCCCTATTCAAGCGCTCCCCCATCTCTTGGAGATAAATGGGAACCCATCAGCGCTGCCAAAAATGGCCTTGGTGCATCGAGACAATTTAGTGCTCAACAGCATCCGACAATCCCGTCATATTTCCCTGTACCTTAAAAACTCTCATTTACTTACATACTACCCCCCTGTGCGACTTCTGATACGCCTGCCTTGAAGACCAGATCTTCCACGCACCAGACACCACACTTACTCATCTGATAGGCTGGCTCGCCAGCTAAACACACTCACTTTATGACACATATTTTCGTAGACTATGTATATTATACGTCCCGTATAATCTGTTTCCCTCACTATTCTCCAGCACATATGCTGTTTTGCCAATACGTTTGGAAACTATAAATGTTCCTGCGTCACCATCTTCCAACCTTGCAAGTGGCTCCCTTAAATAAACGTCATCACGTTGCTTTACCTAGCATATTTCTCAGTGTCTGTAACGATGCCCTGTTGCTACTGTCCACACATGCACATATTAAAATACCGTCCTCTGCTTTAACCACAGGATAATCCCTACATAAATTAGTGTCCCTCGATAGCATGTCTGCAAGAATGTTATCTTTACCTTTAATATATTTTACTGTGAATTCGTATTCCTGCAGAGCAAGAATCCACCTACTAATTCTGTTAGAACTGAGTTTACAAGTTCTCATATACAGTAATGCATGGTGATCTGTGTGGATCTCAAATTTCCCCCCTACTAAATACATTCTAAATTTCCCTAAACTGAAAACGATACCTAAAAGCTCTAACTCAGTAATCGTGTATCTTTTCTCTGCTGCTGTCAGTCCTCGCGAGGCTAAAGATACAATGCACAGATTACCCTCATCATCTCTCTGACATAATACTCCAGCAATGCCTATATGTGAAGCATCTGTCATAACCACATATTCCTTATCTTTTAACGGATATTTCAGCACTACAGCTTTCTCAAAACCTTCCTTCAGCGCTCTAAAAGCCTGATCATGCTTGGACTCCCATCTCCACCGAGTCCCACTTTTAAGCAATTTCCTGAATGGTTCTACCAACCCTGAGTATTTAAGAACGAACCTC
Source organism: Meconema thalassinum (assembly GCA_946902985.2). NCBI lineage: Eukaryota > Metazoa > Arthropoda > Insecta > Orthoptera > Tettigoniidae > Meconema > Meconema thalassinum. Next base: position 254,457,395 of record OX336393.1, read on the forward strand.
CTGAAAAAGTTGCAAATTCCCAGGTAAGTTTTTAACTGTTTAACATTCTGTGGAACCTCTGCGTTAAGAATCTTATTAACCCTACTTTCTTCTGGTGTTACACCTCTACTCGACACTCTATGACCTAAAAATGTCACTTCTGACTGACAGAATGACGACTTAGACAGCTTCAAAGTGAACCCTGCCTGATCTAACTTCTGAAAAACTATATCTAAATGACGTAGATGCTCCTCAAAACTGCGTGAACTAATTACCATATCATCTATGTAAATGGTTACAAACTCTCCTGTGTCATCCCCTAATGCGATGTTTAAAGCCCTAATTAAAGCTGCTGAACTACTCTTTAACCCATAAGGTGTTCTACAAAATTGATAAAGGTTATATTTATGACTAAAAGCTGTAAATGGTCTATCTTCGTACATAAGTGGCACTTGCCAAAAACTGGAACTCAAATCTACACAAGTGAAATACTTCTTCCCCTCAAATGTTTGCATTAATTCCTCTATTGACATAGATTTCAGCTGATCTGAACTAATTCTACTGTTAACCAAACGAGCGTCTAAACAAATACGAACAGTGCCGTCGGTCTTGGGTACCGTGATCAAAGAATTAACATATGGACTGTTAGAGTGCTCAATAATTCCATCTTCAAGCATCTGATTAATTTGTGCCTCAACTGCACTCTGATAAGCGAAAGGTACAGGATATCTATGTCCTGTGAATACTGACCTATCAATAACGTTCAATGAATGGGTATAGCAATTGGCCATACCAATGCGATCCTCAAACACTCTCCTATTACACCATAACACATCATAGAGCCGAACACATTGTTCCACCTCTATATTTCCCTGAAATGCAGCCTCACGTAACGAGTCCTCTAGACTACCGTTCGTAATCACACTGCCCACAAAACATGGAGAACCCCGCTCTACGGCTGGCGATATCTCATTTAAAGTACAAATCACACCTACAATACTACTCCTCTGAATATGGTCATTGAACGCTACTTCTACTTCAGAATCTCCCCATTTAAATTTCAAACTCCCTACATCATAACATAAGTTACCAGACACTCTACTTAGCCACTCTGGACCCAAGATAACACTGAATACTAAATTTGGAATTACAAGGCAAATCTGCTTCTCTACATGATTATTAATTTTAATGTCTACTAAAACTTGCTTAGAAATTACTTTAGACCTCTTCCCAACAGCTGTGATAACAAAAGTGCTTTTAATTGGCATCTCCTCAAAATTTACTCCAGTTCCTTTCATTTTATCATAAAATGCACTACTTATGCAACTCTTCATACAACCACTATCAATTAAAACATCTGTGTACGCCTCGGACACGTTAAATTTAACTATGGGGCTCTTACTAACCACTTCCTGAATAATACCTTCATCATTTAGTTCATGTAATAATTCATTTCTTACATTTAGGTCATAGGGTTCCTGTATAATTGTATGGACAGCGCATGCTACAGACTGAGATTCTGACCTTACTTCGCAGCCTGGTTCGCGTTTAAAGAACCGCTACAGCTGGCCGTAGTACTACTAACTACTAAACTGGTCTGGTTGTTCTGGGCTGTGTTGTCATTGTCTGGCTGTATATTACTACCACTAGGCTGTCCTCTTCCTTGACCCCTATTCTGGTTGTAATTATTGTCATTATAATTTCTCCCTTGATTTCCCCTGAAATCATTGTTTCTCCCTTGATTTCCCCTGTAATCATTGTTCCTCCCTTGATTTCCCCTGAAATCATTATTCCTCCCTTGATACTGATTACCATAGCCATTTCCTCTGTTCTGATTTAGCTGATTACTATTATTTCTATTTTGAGCGTTGGCCCCTTCGCCACCGTTCCCTTGAACTTCCTGATGCCTGGCTTCGTTAGGTCTATTATTATTATTACCCTGGTTCCTATTGAAATTGTCCTCATAACCCCCTCTCCCTAGTGCATCAAATGTGCTTAACAAATTTTCTACTTGTGATATAGTCTTTACATTCTGGATACAAGCAGCCTCCTTGATCCTATAGGGAAAGTGCCTAAGTAGCAACCTTACCACATCACTTTCCTCCTTCAAGCCATCCAGATATTTACACACTAATACCTGCCCTAAAAAGTATTCGGTCATGGTGGAGCTTCCTTTAGGGTTATATTTACCACACACTACTCCCTCACGATGCTGCGACTGAATAACCTCATTCCAGAACTTTTCACAGAATTTCATTTTAAAATCATTCATATCAGTAAACTTGTCTCTGTAGACAGCAAACCAATTCCTCGTTTCCCCCACAAACACTTGTTCTAAAATTTCAACTACCTGGCACCACTCAATACTACCATTTTCCAACCTCTCCCCGAATTTATTTTCTATAGTGTTCATGAACTCCATTGGGCACCCCTGTCGATTGCTGAACTTACCCAGTTCTACCTCCCTGTGTGTGCTATTCACAAAAACTGGCCTATTCTGACTATTTTCTTGCCTGATCCTAGCTTTTAATTTTAATTCTAATTCTGCGATTTTCTCCTCAGCCTTCCTCTCAATACTGTTTACTGTTAATTTAATGTTTCCTTCTGATTCTTCTACTTTATCATATAGCTTTGCTTGTTTCTCCTCAATCTTGCTAATGCTCTCTTTATTACTCTCTCTTAAATCATTTACTTCTGCAACTATTTGTGAGTGGACTTTCTCAATTCTACCCCCCAGCTGTTCCTTAACCTCTTTAGTAGCTACCTGAATTTTGTCAATTTCTCCCCCCAATTGCTTTTTGACCTGCTGTGTTTCCAGTTGCACTAGTTCTTTTAAATTTTCAGCCTGTGTACTGATTCTAATTTCCAACTCCTCCTGTACTTTTCCTAATTTTCTGTCTACATCTGCAATAATCTCTTTAGCCTTTTCTTCCATCACCCCCCTGATCTCACCTCTAATCAGTTCGAAATTGTCACTCATTTCCCTACTGTTTTGTTCTAATTTAGCATTTAAAGTTTCAGTACTCTCTCTATTTTCCTTACTGTTTTGTTCTAATCTGGCGTTTAAAGTTTCATTACTCTCTCTATTTTCCCTACTGTTTTGTTCTAATTTAGCGTTGTTTTGTTCCAGTTTTGCGTTTAAAGCGTCTGTACTTTCTTTATTTTCCCTACTGTTTTGTTCTAATTTTGCATTATTCTGTTCTAATTTTGCATTTAAGGCATCACTACTAACTTTGTTCTGATACATGAACTCGACAAGTAAAGTTTTTAATTCTGGTTGGCCGCCCACACTCCCTGTTTCAGTATCGGGATTTACCTCCGCTACCCCGGTACTACCATCACTCGACATACTGCTCGTATCATCACTCTCCCGTTGATGACCACTACGTAACCTCATCTGTCTTTCTTTCTCATCCCCCATAATGATATACACTGATACAGACAAATAACCCCCAAAATACAGGCACAGAAATATATACCCTTCTCCTTCCACAAATGTTATCAGGTTTTCAGCCCCACGTTGGGCGCCAATTGTAGCAGTTTCGGCTTAGGCTGGGATGACAAGTGAAACGGTATTTACTTTGCTCCACGTTGAGCGTACAAATGTAATGGTAATTAGTGCCCCATGTTGGTAGCGACAAATGTAATGGTTTCGCTAGCCCACACTGTTGGGAGAGAAATGTAACTGTTTACCTTTGCCTAAGCTATGTTGTTTTAATGGGCGCCAAGACCTCAATGCAATGTTGAAATCTAAATTTGTATTTAACAACGTCTAGCTCTGGCAGAACACATTCAAGACTCTATTCACTCAGATCGTGGTATGATTTGATCATTAACCCAACTAACAATTGTATCAGGAGAAGGAATTGGTCTATATCTAATGCTACCTACTGAAAGCAAAGATTGCATTGTAAAAGAAATGAATTTATTATATAAAACAATTATAGCAAAATTAATAATAATAATAACTACAAAATTTTAATTGGAGCGTTGTGATTTGAATATTACCGATAGAAAATTACGTGAAAACGGAGTCTGATAATTTGATTTTACTCTTATTTCCAAGCTATGAAGTTACTGAAATATGAAATTTAAAACAAAGAAAATGAGAGATTGCGTATTTCTGCGTGATTGGCGCTTACCACTGGAAATTGCCAAAGCATTTTCCCTCGTTCTTGCTGATGCTGTGTGCTTCCCACAGTCTCCTGGACGTCGTCATCTCCGTCGGAATATGATGATATGCTGGTAGATTAGATAATTCTATGGTCCGTACCTCGGACCCAAACCCTCGTAAAACCGCACTGGTTACGTTTTACAAAAGATCGTCGCTAACTCCACTGAACATCGGAGCGACACGCACTTGCGACCGTACACTGCAAGTTCTACACAGATTGTCCTTAACTCCACCGAACATCGGAGCCACTCGCCTGCGCATCCATACTCGTCAAGTATTTCACAGATAGTCCTCGTCTCACGGCGCGTCGAACGATATATTCACCTGTCGGCTCCCCCACTCCGGAGCAGTCTCCTAGCTTACGCTGTCTCCGCTGATTGGCTGAGCCCTACGCGCTAGATCCCCACTCCTTCCTCATTACACTCCGCGGGAGGGAGAAGTCGATTTCCGTTTCAACAATTCGCCTTTTCTAGACCTTGCGACCCAAGATTGCGTCATGCTCCTCGACAAGATTCAGCGTGTACTTGAAATCCCAGTGAGTCATCTCTCTCAAATACCCTAACTGACAAAAACACCGTAAAATTCCGTAATCAGATAATTTTCTATGATATCGTCGTTCGTAATAATTTGCTGGATAGCGTTTTCTAAGACATAGAAAACCTATCTGAATGCTAATAATTTTTATAAAATGCTCCGAAAATACCTTAATAATAATTATAATAAATTAATAATAATAATAAATTACCATGAAAAATTCTCTTGGCTGAACAATTTGCCGCGTAAATAAATATAGAATGGCTTCCTACTGACTTATGCCAGTTGCATAAAAAACCCTCGAAAAACACGTTACAAGCTTACTGATGAACAGGTCATGTTAAAGCAACTTGATACCAATCTCTGATAGGGTTTAAGCAGTCTTTTCTTGTTTCTGCTTCATTTTGGGGATTAGTACATGGTCATCAGTTCCTTGCACTGGGGTGTATGTGGAAGTTTTGACTTTATTTGAGATACAAACTATTTGGCCATACAAACTGAAAAGTTTCAATAATTTAAATCTCTATAATGTATATAGTGTATTGTATTGATTAGATAGGTCATGTTACCATATTCTAAATTTAAGAAAACCTTGACACAATACTGCCCAACGCTAGGTCTCCTTAGCATGCTGCAGTTGAGAGGCAAACTTATCTGTTTACAGGAACTATGCTGAGATTGCTATTTATGGACAACATAAGCACAATGGTTCAGTAGTATGGTTTACGACAGTCTCAAATTAAATTATGGCAAAATTTTGATATAAAGATAAATAAGCCTCTGTGAAATTTGTTACACCGGGCTACATTTAATTGAAAGGGGGAGGAATGAAATCTTCTGATGCTGTTTTAGTACGTCAGCATCAAACATAGCAAGAAGGTACTAATTCCCAAGCAATAGGCAAATAAACTTAAAACGTGCACTACCGTATTAAATAAAACAAATTATTTAGCATGACTTTTTCCTAGACTTTTACTTATTATTTATTTATACTGTAAATTAGTGCACTTTATGCCCTAAGGCTAAATGAATGCTTAACCATGGTGAGAATTCAGTTGCTAAGTACACTCCACACATCACTTGTTATTTTCTAACATGTTGCAGGTAGCTTTGGAGGAGCCTTTAACAACACAGAGCAAGCAGAAGCCACTGTGTGTAGAGGACAATGGGTAAAATGAAAGAATGATTAGAATATGAAATATTGAGCAGGCAGAACCTGAAGGAAATGAAATGTACTAACGCATTATTTAATAAAAATAAAATAAAAGGTTGTAATGTTATTCTGAACTAGTTGTTAATTCTTCAGGCGATTAGAATATGAAATATTGAGCAGGCAGAACCTGAAGGAAATGAAATGTACTAATGCATTATTTAATAAAAATAAAATAAAAGGTTGTAATGTTATTCTGAACTAGTTGTTAATTCTTCAGGCCCTGTTAGTTCCAGAAATTGTTGCCACAATATTGTCCTCCATTGACTTAACAAGGTTACACAGTGATTGGAGTACCAAGTCCTTAACACTCATTTATGCTCTCTCTACAACTGAGCATAAAATCTTGTTATGTGCATATAAAAAAATGTTTGTGTTAAATGTGCAACATGAGACAGGTGAAGACTGCAGATATGCTACAAAATTGGTCGAGGGGCGTTCTGATCAAAGTTAATGTCCAGTACAACAGTTATCATTTGTAATGCACTAACAACTTGAATCAGAAATCTGCTGTTTGCTATTTAATTACAATTGTCATGTATGGGACAGTCGAAGCCAAGCTGTTAATTGCTTGCTTATTGAATTTCTTGAAATTTGGTTAACATAATAACATTCGAATTGGGTAGGTTTTGGAGAACTTACAATGAAGCAGACCACTGTTTTATTGGAGGTTTCAGGTTCACTTCTCTTTCAAAAAGTAGTTTTTTAAATATGGGGTTTTATCACTTTAAAAATTTAAATGTTAGAATATGTTATCAAATGGTTGTTGGAATATCTTGGTCAACAGCCCTGTGTACTTGGCTGTGTGTTGATTTTGTCTGATAACTTGAGGTGGCTGTAGTAGTGTACCAGTATGTAACTGTAATAAAAACAGTGGGTTTAGTAAGTTTTCTATGGATGATATTTTAAGGAAAACCTGGAACAAGTTTGGGGTAGGTGACCCAGGACTTACAGGTACCCGTAAGTAGCATTCTAGCATTTGCCTTGGTATAGTGTGGGTACCCCTGAAGAGCCACACTCAAGATGATCAATGTCATCACTGGGATTAAAATCTTTGGACTTGTTGCATTTCCACATTAGTCTTGGACCATGGCCCGATACAGGCCTACTCAGCTAAGCTGCTGGGTTGACATATGATAACATGCAGATAGTTTGGGTGGGTGGATAAATGAAATGTTGAGTAGGTAGAAACTGAAGAAAATGAAATGTGCTAAAGCAATTTTAGAGTTCCAGAAATTGCTGCTACAATATTGTCCTGCATTGACTCATGTAGGGTGCGAGTTATTGAACGGGGTATTCCTTCTTTGGGGGATTTGTATTCTCTCCACCCCTTAAAACATTACACCTCAATCAAACACATTTTATATCCCTGCCTGAGATAACCATCTATCCCCAATCAAAGAAAAATGCTTTCCACAAAGAAAAGAAAGGAAATTGTGAATATACACCCTATATGCTACAGCATTTTCTTGTGAATGTGATGCAGTTGTACAACATGGGACTCTCATCAAGTGCTCGGAGGCAGAGTCCAGGGGATGGTTGGATGACCTGGGTCCATTGACACTACTGGTATTTGGAGATAAAACACATGAACACAGTAAAAGGTGGGGAGTGGAGAAGTATGGAAGGAAAATAGGATAGATGGAAATGTTAAAAAACATTTTCTCAGTACAAACAAATTCATATACCTAGCAAAGATTTCTTGATCAAACATTTTGCATAAATGTAAGCCATTGAAATGTACATGTATCTAAATTTACACGAGGGACTATTTAGAACTACCGTAGGTTATGGCACCCAGCTATGGGCTTACAATTGTGGTGCATGTTTACTGTCATATGGGCTAAATGTGAAGTGTGTGTCACATGTATACTAGGCCTATGATACTGTAGTTCTTCTACAGGATATCTAATAGGCTACCCTATTAGCAAAGGTAAGATTAAGTACCAGTGACCTACTACTTTCAAAAATAAAAGGCACCGTGGATAAAAAGTCATTTAATACTACTAGTTAGTTAATTCCTATTTAACTTAAATACGCAAGTTAATGCATGGTTATTTAATCAGTTTGCAGCTTTCCGCCAAATCAATACAAATTGCATTGTTAAAACGCTAAGTACGGTACATGTTTTGAACCTTACAAAAATCGGTCCTTCATCAGCCACGACATATCACATGAATGGCAACACATCAAAAACACTGAACAATATCAAAAATAAAATGCATGCACACTAAGACATTCATAAACACATATTAAGATGTTCCATTAAAAAACTGTACAACATATTAAAAAACACATATCAAAAGCACTGCAAGTCCATTTGACTCATTCAAACGTCAACATTTGAGTATGTGCCGTTATGGTTTGACTCATTCAAACGTCAACATTTGAGTATGTGCTGTTATGGTTGGAGATCTTTGTCCTGTTCCATTAGATGCTTCTTGATTTCTTGTCTAAATGTGCAATGATGTCTTTCATTTAGCGAAGGGAATTCTGCTGTCATGTATAGGGAACAAAAATGGACCAGTAGCCCCATTTGAGTAGTTCCAAAACGAAAACCTTTAGGTTGATTCCAGACAGCACCAAATAGTGTTCTCCTAGTGCAGGTCCACTGCTGGAACTACTCAAATATTTTGTTCCCTATGCATGACAGCAGAATTCCCTTCGCTAAATGAAAGACGTCATTGCACATTTAGACAAGAAACCAAGAAGCATCTAATGGAACAGGACAAAGATCTCCAACCATAACAGCACATACTCAAATGTTGACGTTTGAATGAGTCAAATGGACTTGCAGTGCTTTTAATATGTGTTTTTTAATATGTTGTACAGTTTTTAATGGAATGGTTTAATATGTGTTTATGAATGTCATAGTGTGCATGCATTTTATTTTTGAAATTGTTCAGTGTTTTTGATGTGTTGCCATTCATGTGATATGTCAGGGCTGATGAAGGACCGATTTTTGTAAGGTTCGAAACATGTACCGTACTTAGCGTTTTAACAACGCAAACACAATTTGTATTGATTTAGCGGAAAGCTGCAAACTGATTAAATAATTCATATTTGTCAATACGGACCAAAAATGGCAACTAGTCTTCCCATTGTTAATGCATGGTCAGCGTCTCGATGCATTTCACGAGGCCATTGGGGTTCGTAATTACTTAAATACGCTTTACGACTCTCATGCATGCGTAGTCTCAGTTTCAAATGGAGAAATATGGCTGACAGAAGCGAGTATCACTGACCGCTGTTTGTGATGCTTCCTTGAGATTTTCTGGAACATAATTATAAAGGAAGAAAATACAGAAGACCTTATTCATAGCTAAATGGGACACACTCTCCCTGTTGTCTTCGCAACATAAGTGGTTGCGCTGCAGACTATGCAGAGCAGGAAGAAGTTCAAGTCTCACTTCCGATATGTCTTTTTTTAATTTCCATAATCTTCTTTCTTGGTTTTAGTAACATGTATGATCTTTTATAATTTCATTGTCATAAACATATGTTATATTCATATGGATGAAAGTTTATGTAAAACTCAGAAACGAATTCTTATGACATTGTATATGCACGAGGTGGAGTTCAGCTGTTTCCCTCCACTTTAACAATGCTTTAGGGAGTTGAATAGTCGGATTTGGCCATTTAACGTAATTGCTTATTAGTAATAAGTTAACGAGCGTTTCTTTTTGATGAAATGCTCGTGCAAACCTTTAATGATGCATTACAAGATAATTGATGTAGGTGATAAGTGCCCTTAGTCAATAACTTTATTTTCACATTACCATTTTTTTGTGAACATGTTTCAGTCTAATCATAGCCAATCCTCAACACGAACAATAACATAAATTGACAATTTAATATTTAATATCTAATATTTTAAAAACAGTTCTTTTCCATATCTTTCTATTAGTTAAAACTTTAAAATGTCTTGTTAAACATTAAACCTTCGACAAAAAAATTAATCGACCAACCTATTAATCGTTAATTATAGCAATTAATCGATTTTTCTATTTTGGTTAATATTGATTAATAGATTTTTGAAATTAATCAATTAAAAGTAGCAGCCCTAGAACATATCAGTGAAAAACAAAAGATTTTTTCAGCTGATCTACATTGAAAATAAGAAATATTAAACTTCTTTTTGCAGACCAAGAATTATAGGTATGTCTGTCTCTGATTCCTCCTCACATTGAAGAATTGAAGAGATTATTTCCAAAGTGACGTAAATCCAAAATTGATGTTTTATTAAATCTTTTTCTTTCATAAGCAAGTTTATAGGTTTTCTCAATGTATAGCAAAGGATTTAATTTGCAATACGTAACTCCAACGTGTATTTATTTCCAATGTGTCTTATATCCATGTTGATCAATCTACTGGCTCTCTGGACATCACGTGATATGAAACGGAAACATGGTTGCTTACAGGTGGTAGAGGAATAATGTTTGTGACTTCTTGTGCTTCATAGTGATAAATGAAGGCCAGGGCTAACATTGAAGAATATGCAGATTATGTGAAATGTAGGTATACATTGTTGTGTTTAAACCTTTTAAATATTCATAAAAGTCACTCAAAGCGTATATCAATATATGATTTATTTCCAAAACATCCTAACTCCAACTTACAGGAGACGATTACCACCATTTCCATTGTTACGACATTTTTAAAACACGGTGTCAGGATGTGCATAAAAGTAATGAATGAAATTACATTATATTCATGATCATATCTGAATTTAATTAAGAAACAAAAACGTGATTTCTGAAGTTTTGCATTTCATGGACTTACATCACTTTGGAATTAAACTCTTCAATTGTGCAAAAGTCAACAAACTCTCATTTCCCACTAAATTACAACAGTGTTATATTAATGAAAGAACATTCTTAATTAATTTTCTAAGATTAGTAAATAACATTATCAGTACCTAAAGTATTTAATACCCAGGCCCATAGTTATGTGTTTAAACTTCACAATTTTTTTTTTTTTTTTATTTTTTTTTTTTGCGGGATAGTCGAGCAATTTTGCAGCATACTTTTTGAGAGCTCCTGCAGAGCCATTGTGAGAAAATATTTAACTAGTCCTAGTATATTATACACAACAATTAATATCTAAATAAAAATATCAAAATTTTACAACTACCAAAATACCGCATTTGCTCGCATATAACTCGCCATCATGTATATCTCGCGCTACATTTCTAAATTTGGAATTGCAGGGGAACCTCACACATTTCATCATAATTTCTGATGCCGTCATAGAGATGATCGTAATAATTGTCAGATAGAACCCCTACCCACTGGACATCACACGCCTTACCCACGATGATTCTGCTAGTTTTGGTGGTGGTGCTTTTCTTTCTTTCATGGTATTTGTTGCCCATTGTTGCAGTGTCGACAAGCATCAGTATTCTGTCTTCACTTTTCATTGTCGTTTGTCAGTCGAGGGGGATTGTTTTCTTGGAGGTCGATCTTTAAGTTATGTATAAACGCGGAAGTAAACGGCTGGGTTTAAACGCCAAGTGATAAAATACGTAGAAGACGATGGTAATAGAGAATAGAATAGAATCCTTTGTGACTGAATTTAATATTTGCTACTGGTGTAAACAGAAAGATATGCTATATAGAAACCAGTAACCAAACACGTAAGATGTTTTCAAATGTGGCAACGCAGTGAAACAACCATACAGGGTGCAATTATAGGCTGTTTTGTTGGTGCTCCACACGCTAAATAAGTAATTGTTAGGTTAGAAGATGTGAGATCTGGTATTGTTAGTTACGATAAGCTGACGACAGAAGACAAAATAAAGAAGGCTGTCAGTTGAACTCCTGTGCGATTGGGTTGTATGGGCGTGGGTCATGGTGTCAATGGACGTTGTTGTAAAGATCTTATGGAAGACGGACGTTGAAAATGCATTGGACGGAAGTTAGGATGATGACCAGAATGATGTATGCGAGAGTAGCTCGGAGATTGGCAGCAGTGACAATGCCAGTTGTCTTCTTTCAATAATGAAAGCATTAAAGCCAGATTCCTAAAACGAGCCCTCTCGATCTCTAAATTCACAAGGAACAGCTGAGCGTATACTATAGCACGAGAGTCATTCTTCATAGCGGACATAAAACTCTGCTTCGGATTACCGGAAACACACGCATACAAAACAGTCATCAAGGAAAGACAAAACAAAGCCTACGAGGTCCCGGAGCAAATAATGGACACAGAAGCGATGAAAACAGAAGCCTGGAAGGGACCGAACTATGAACTTCGCCATCTGTACACAAGATTCGCTGCCCACGGGTTCCATGGGAAGATATGTCGGAACAAAACATACCACGAACCGGAGAACGACTGCATATGTGAATTATGCAATAAACCATGCCCCAGGTATCGCATGCAGAATTGTGGAAACAGTACCCAGTCACTAAACACGCTAACGAAAGACTGGTGAAAAACAGAAGTAAATATGTAAACTAATTTTTGTAAATTAATGTACACATTGTGTTTAATAAATTATTAAATAATAATGAAAATTTTACGTTTCTTTTTTTCGGGAATACGGTCTTTTGCACACAAATCCCTGCATATACTGTATCACACACCAAAAATTTTCACTCTTATTTTTAGTCAAAAAAGTGCAAGTTATATGAGAGCAAATACGGTATTCCTTTTCAGGATTTCATTTACTTTGTCAAAGAAAATCACAAAATTTTGAGTTTACCTTCAATTAATAACGATGAAGAAGAAAAGAATTTCATATTTTTTTCACATCTTACGGCTTCCAGAAAACAGAATTGTACGCCAACTGGTGATGAGAAATCTAGGAAAGAAAACTGGAGGTAAATGGATCCAAGAAATCCAACAAGATCTCAAAGCAGTTGGACTCAAGATAACAGATGCCGAGGAGAAAAATAAAATTAACACCATACTTAAAACTCACAAATTTTCTGTCGAAATGACACACAGAAAGCTTATGGAGATTTCAGATGAGTTGAGAAAATCCCGATCTGAAAGAATGAAAAAGTACTGGAAAGAGCGCAAGAACCAAGCAGTACTACCTTCAAAGAAGAAGTGATTGTGGAACGACTCAAGTGGTCCAATGTGACCAATCAAGATTAATAATAATAATAATAACGATGCAAGCAGATACAATAAATTGTCTACAAACCTGAAGTGTTGGTATGTTTCCGAGTCATCATACTCCAGCAATACATCAGTATCGTACTCTTCTGCCATAGCTTGCTGCATTCCAAAGTGTGAGTAGAAGCTGGGGATGAGCAGTACCTTACTGATGCCAGGTCGGAGATGATTCCTGCCACAAATGACCATCGACATTAATTATATTTTAAGGGTGGAAAATACAATTTCATTAGAATATTTGCTTCCTTTGACCCCTTTGATGCATTAAATCGACAAAGAGGATGTGAAGGAAGAAAATATAAGATATTATTAATGTTTTCAATAATTGAAGATGTCTGAAGCATATGCTTCTCGAAAACTTCCATCTAGCACCACATTCTAGCTCAGAAGAAAGATGGAAACCTGCTTTCCTACATAAACTGTTCAGATACCTGTTTAGAAAACCATAACCAGTGTAACTGCTTTCAGGTATGTGGTATTCTACTTCAGGATACACCCCAAAAGTTCTCCTTGAAATTCATTAACTCTATCTGTGAATCCATTCTCCTCATCTAGCACATTTGGGGAATAGGAACTGGTTATGATAATGAAAGCAGAAGCAGATGACCTAGATGCTCCACCTCTTAAAACAACTATCAACACCTCCATAATCAAAGGCAAAAGTTTTACGGGTAAAATTAGTGGCATCAGTGAACAGGAAACAAAGTTGATCCCACAAGCACAACTCAAATTCCAGCTATCAAAGTTTACCTGGATCGAAATCAATCTACTATCATTTTCCAATTACAGTAGAACGTCGTTTATCCGGACTAATTGGGACAGAAAGTGGTCCGGATAACGATTTTTCCGGATAATCAAACATGCGTTTATTTCATAGGAAAATACATTATGGTAATAACCACCAATCTTTTCATTTAGAAATGGGATCTCCCTTATCTCTTGTCTGAATGTACCATAAGTATGCCGCTTCTTCCAATTCTTCACCCGTAGCTGATCTCATGGTTTTTCCCATTTTAGACCGTTCTTCACCATCTAACTTCGATGCATCATTCATAAGTTCACCTTTTCGTTCTTCAAATCATAAGTTGTGAATTTTCCAACACTAAGGTTTCATTAGACACAGCACACTCTCACCTTTAACCAGTTTATTAATGATCTCCACCTTCTTCTCAATGGATATAAACATTGCGATTTCTTATTTCCTTTTTGCCACTCGTAGAAGCCATTTTCACATACTCACAAACTGTAACAACATACAGTAAAGAAACGGTAGGAGACAACACAGACAACAATTGAACAAGAACCGACTCACTACTGTATGCAGCACGCACTGCTCCGTCTTTCTTTTTGCTCGTCCGGATAATTGACGTTCCGGTTGTTTGACGTCCGGATAAACGACGTTCTACTGTATATATTTTTCTCCAATTTATTTACAGCATGTTCCATTACAATGGAGTTCCTATAAGTTCAAAAAATACAATCATAGTCTATATATTATTTGGGGAGCGTGATGGAGCAGTGGCTTAGCTGCTCGTCTTTCACCCGGACGGCCGGGGTTCGAATCCCGGTGATAGTGGGGTGGAATTTTCACCTGAAAAATCACGTGGCGAAGGGCATCCGGCCTTAAATCCCCGGCCAAAACCAAAATGAGCCTGGTTGGCTCCGGCAACCCCAATTAATTGGGAAAAGCCGAAGAAAGAAAGAAAGAAAGAAAAAGTCTATATATTATTTCAGTAGTATAGATCCCTCCAGCGGCGCGCACAAGCGACCGATCGTGAATAATGAGCATTCAAATGAAAGAGAATTGACATTAGCAGTGACGAATTGCACTCTAATTTCATTAATATCTATAATTTGTTTAAAAAATGTACGAAGTGTGCGATTTGCAGATACTGTTGCTGTAGGAAAATATGCTCCATTGCTGTCCACATTTTGGCCGCTGTAACGCCTGTTTCATGTCATTTTAACATTCTGAGGTCTTTCTTTTATATTTTGCATGGATTTCAGAAACAGTAAATCAAAGGAATGAGTACTCAAATCGTATAATTTCATAAATATCGAATAACCGATGAGTGTTACAACTAAGCTGTCAATCAATGGACTCAGCACTCAAATGACATTAGCAGTGACAAATTGCATTCTAATTTCATAAATATCAAATTTTGTAAGGAGTGTTCGATTTGCAAATACTGTTGCTGTAGGAAAATACGTGACATCATTCTCTTCAGTTCGCATTTTGGCCGTAGGGACGCCGGGGAAAGTGAGGTTTATGAACATGCGAGATTTATCGCATGGGTTCACTAGTTATTTATATTTTCATAAATTAACTTACTGCATATAACTTATATTGCTATTGCATAAAATTTACGGTAATACATTTGTTCTCAAAAACTTTCGATAGGGGACCATGGTTAGTTGAGACCATGATTTATGGATGAAAGATGCAGGTTTTGTTAGCCCAGGTTGGATAGGAAGATTGTCAGAACCGCAAAAATTCGGACAATGAATTCGGGAAAAACTATACTTCTAGGAATTAAGGATAGAGGCTTCACTGTAATTTATTAAAATTTCTGCATTCAATAACAAGTCAGATCCAAGAGAAAGCTTAGACCTTAAGTAAAAAATGGCAAATTATGGCAAAATGTAGATACCGTATTTGCTCGCGTATATCTCGCCCCCGCGTATATCTCGCACCCCATTTTTTTGGTTGAAATTTCAGGAAAAAAAAAGTACTCGCATATATCTCGCATTCATTTTTGACGCCGTCATATAAATGACCGTAATAACCTTGAGGTATAAACACGTTCGATTTAGCGCGCCACAACAGTCGTCATTGTCCAGGAACTTACCCGAACCGATACTAACAGGACGAGCGAGCAACGACGAATTGATCCGAACTTGTTCGATGCGAGCCGATTAGGGATCGAGACGCTGCGCTGCCATATACACGTTTGAATTAGCGATTAGCGCGCAACAACAGTCATCCGTAGGTTCATGAAAAGACAGGGCTTGTGTCTGCGAAGGCGAACATCTCTCTGTCAGAGAATGCCGAGTGATTTCAATGACAAAATTATCGAGTTTCATCGTCATGTGATAGCAATGCGGAAGAGGAACAATTACCTGCTATCTCAAATCGGCAACGCAGATCAGACTCCGATAAACTTCGACATGCCATCCAACACTACCATAAACAAGAAGGGAGAATCTAGCGTCCTTGTGCGTACAACTGGGTGTGAGAAACAACGCTGCACAGTCACGCTAGCAGTAACCGCGGACGGAAGAAAATTGCCACCATATGTTATTTTTAAAAGAAAAACAATGCCTAAAGCGAAGTTTCCTAAAGGCATTCATGTTCGCGTGCAAGAGAAAGGATGGATGGATACAGCTCTTATCCAGGACTGGGTCCGTACAGTGTGGGGAGCACGGCCAGGGGCAGTGCTTCGACGCCCGGCAATGCTAGTGTGGGACAGTTTCTGCGGACACTTGGCGGAAGACATGAAGAAACGTCTTCAAGAAATGAAAACGGATCTTGTTGTAATTCCTGGTGGACTCGCACATCGTCTTCAGCCCTTAGATGTTTCCGTCAATAAACCCTTCAAGGACAACATGCGTAAATTGTACGCCGAATGGATGGCGGGAGGGGACCACGATCTGACGCCAGCAGGCAAAATAAAGAGGCCGTCAGTTGAACTCGTGTGTGATTGGGTTATACGGGCGTGGGTTATGGTGTCGCCGGACATTGTTGTGAAGAGCTTCTTGAAGACAGGCATCGCAAATGCATTGGACAAAAGTCAGGATGAAGCCGTGTGGGATGATGACCAGAATGATGCACGCGAGAGTACCTCGGAGATCGGTAGCAGTGACGGCAGTGATAATGAATAGGGTGAGTACCGTATACCAGTTGCTTTGTTTCAATAATGAAAATTTTGTGTTTTTTCGGGAATACGGAAATTCCCCGCGTATATCTCGCACCGACAAATTTCACTCGTATTTTCGGCTCGCGTATATCTCACACCCCATTTTTTTAGTTGAAATTTCAGGAAAAAAAGTGCGAGATATGCGCGAGCAAATACGGTATTTTAATACAATACTCTATTAGTAAAGCTGAACATACCGTGAACATCTATCACCAAAACGACATGCTCCTGTCTTGGCGAAGAAGGGACATGGAGGTTTATCAGGATGTGTAGTAGTTGAAACATTCATCTCTGCTGGAAGCTCTCCTCCCTAAGGAAAAGGAAAAAAAAAAAAAAGGAAAATCATGATAGCCACTATGTCATAAAGTCATAAAATTTACAGCAGTAATATACATCACATACCTTGTTAATGTAGTTGTCAATCTGTTTCATCAGTTCTTCCTGCAAACAGAATGAGAAGAATAGAGTGAGTATATTCGTATCATAAATGAAGTACAACAGCAAAGGTGTACAAAAGAGGTTTACAACTGTATGATTCTATTACAAAAATATAATTTTATTGAATTTACCATTTATCCAACACTAGGCACTTTTCTACAACCACTACTGCAACAACTATGCATATGTTATTACACAGCTAAGTAGAGAAAGGTTTTCAAATAATCCAAAGGCTAGCCAAATTCAAATATACCACATAACTCACTAGAGAATTTCAACACCCTCATTGAACAGGTCAACTCTTAACTACAGTACCTTGGTTACAACTTATTCCTGGATGAAAAAGATAGCCTATATGGCAGTCAAAATTTCAAAATTTATTAAAATTACAGGAGTAATCAATTAAGTTTTCAAGCCATCTCAGGTACGACGACACACTAGGCTGAAGGTATATCAAACTCTTACTCGACCAGTTTTTGCGTATGGAAGTGAGGCCTGGACTATCAGGAAGGCAGATGAAAAACAAGATGTTCAGCAAAGAACATATAGCCAACTTTCTCCTAAATCTATGGGTATACTTAAAACTCTTTGTCCTCACCCCTAAAACAATCATCTCCACCAACATGTATTTTTTGTATTCTTTTATATTGATAATTAGCCAGTAAGTGTCTAAATCAATATTATATACTTTATGATGATTGAAAATCAAAACTACTAACTTAATGTAATGCATTCACATCCGTTAATCTCGATATTAAGCCTCCAAACTTAAGAATCCTTCGTTTTGGGTATCTTCCCCTTTAAAAATCCGCGGCGATCACAGTAGGTTGGTGCTGCAATCTAGCAGTGAATTAATATAGCCTATATCTTGTATGCCGCTTAGTGTAGAATGAGCAGGCAGTATAAAGCAACCAGGAGGGATGGGATCCAGCCGGCAGTGCATAAAGGTAATCGGAGCGCGGTCGTGGTTAGAAGTTGAACTATTACAAAATTGCCATACTTCAGGAGGCCAGGGATTTACAAAGCGGAATGTTTGGAACAATTACCCACGTAACCCACAAGAGGACAGCACCGTAATGAGGCATTGAGAAGGCTGTGGTTGATGACAACGTGTATCTTGTACTTATAATCTCAGTTTTCTAATGTCTTCTGTTTATGTGCAATGCAGGGGCTGTGATTTTTAATAAACAAGTGCATACATTAGCCTCTCCTTTGAACTAAATGGCATTTTATTAAGTATCTGTGGAAAGAGCTCGTGCACATCATTTGTAAAAGAATTCAAGTTTAAAAAAAAGTTAACTCTAGTTGATTTCGATCACCAGTCAGCCGCGTGAGAGACTAACGCTCTAGCCCAGAGCCAAACTTCTCCTTAGCACTTGAGTGTTATTAACCGACTTAGATACAACGTGTTAGCAAATGAAATGAAAATCCACAGCCTGCTTCCAGTCTCCGACCGGGTCAGGAATGGAATGAATGAAGCCCCCATCTAGCGGCGAGGATATGACCTGTGCCGGCTGCCGAGGCCTGACGCACACAACGTGTTAGCAAATAATGTCTTGAAATAAAAAAAAATCTTCACTGCAGTAGATCTTAAATTATAAATAATTTCATACAAAGTTTATATTATTTCTATCAGTAGGCTATATTGCATACAACATACTAAAACTACTGAAATATAGGACAGGCACAAGAGGCCAGCCTCCATCTTGTCATGTGACAGAGACGGCTCAGCTCTTTTAAGCCACTCATACAGTATAATATTATAATATTAAATTATAATAAATAACGGATCATGTCCTTTAGGATAGCTTAAACCACTCTTGGCTCAATAATCGGAATTGGTGGGTCTTAAGCTATTGATTATAATGGTTGCATAATTCACAAGGCTTCCATCCTGAAATGACATGACTGATGACCTTGTAGTTTGGGCGCAAGACGCGTCCTATATAAAGGTATGTTATTACTAAATTTGGAATAGATCCGATGATTAGTTTAGTCACAATTTGATTTTACGTTTTGAACGTTTGAGTGACCGCCATTCAGTTTTGGTAAAGATGGCGGCGATATAAAACATGACACCGAGGTGCCCTTTGATAGTGCTACCTCTTTACCAAATTTCATTCGATTCGGATTCACCGTGTTCGAATTGATAGGGGGGAAAGACATATAGAGTACACACACATACACACACACTCACACACAGACAGGCACACAATTTTTGGCCCTGTGTAGATCTCATAAATCTACTTTCATTTTTTTTTTTTTCAAAAATAGAAAGTAGGCTAAAAACTAACAGCAGTAGAGATGAGATTCATGAGACAAACTTCCGGTTACTTCTAACTTGATCATCGGAGGAATAAAGACATCATGAAAGAACTAAAACTCACCCCAGTTGTACAGCATATACAACAGCATAGGGACAACTGGGAAGAACATGTGGACAGGATGAGTTCTAGCCAAGTCTCTAAACAGATTCTTCTGTATACTCCAAGAGGTAAAAGAAACCAGGGAAGAGCGAAGAAATACTGGCAAGAGACCGTAACAGGCCACAAGGCCCAATACATGAAAGTTAATGATGATGATGATGATGATTAGAGAATCTCAGTACGATTTAAGAAAAATTATCTATAATCAGCTCTATCAGGAACTATCTTCTATGTTTAAAAAAATGTCAAATACTACAGTAAATAACCAATATCCCATTCACTTTAAAGAAAACTTATGGAATGAAGAGAAGGCAAAAATAGGCAGCATACAAGACAACTGGACTCAAAGAAACCAAGTGACTGCAAATCCCAGCTGTCCTTGAAATGGTTTCCTGTTATTTCCTACTATTCTCTCAGAAACAGAATTAATAAGGAGCAGATAATAATCTAATCTAATGTATAATCTAAAGAGTTTGGCGGCTTTGATGGGGTAGTTGGTAGCATGCTGAGCTTCTATGCCCAAGGTCGCGGGTTCAAATCCGGAAAAAGCCGTTGGATATTTTAAGAGCATTAAAAATTCCTCAGAATGCTTTCCTTTGGAGGGGAACTACAGCCGGTGGTCCCATGTCATTGATTTATGGTATGTAAAAGAACCTTCCACTAAATACACTTGTGTGAAGCAAAAATTTGTAGATTAAATTTGATAATGCTATATTAGTTCCAACGTTCGCCACCAGGTTCTGGCTGCGATGGCATTTAGTAGCCAAGTCCGCAGCTAGGTGTCGTGGATGGTAGCATTTGGTAGCAAAATAAGGAAGTACTTACACAGATAACACACACTAAAACAGCCATCACAATTAACACCGGTTATCAGACAAATTCTACACACACCCAAAGTACACGGGGCTACATGGCCGTGTTGTCGCAGCCCCTAATCTAAGGAACCAATCAATCTAAAGTTTGTGGATTTTAGCATTAACAATGTACAGTATGCAAAATTTGTACAACACTTAGGATACCAATACATTTTTTATTAACTCTACATGTAGGCTTTATTCCTTATTTGCTCAACTTGATTATTTTATTTTAATTAGCTGTTTTTCTTTTGAAAAGTACTTAATTAAATTATTTAAAAAATTAAGAAAATGATTAATATTTATTCTTTGATAAAAAAAGTGGCCTGTTTGCCATCTCTTGATGAATGCAGTACATTTGCATTTGTCTCTTGGCACAGGCTAGAGTAAAATGTAGCTTTTCACCGAGGTCTCTGTCTCACTCATGGCTGATTGTATGGAAGCTACTGAGGTATGGGTGGTGCTTAGTAATGACATTCAGGGCACAGTCAGTGCCGGTGGATTAGTGATGTGGGCCGGGCAAATGCCCAGTGGGCAGGACATCTATAAATGGACATTTGCCCGGGCATTTTCCCAAAGCAGTTTTAAGCGCCCAAAATCTGGTCATTTAAGAAAACTTCTTTTTTTTTACTTTTTATTACGTGTGAATGTTACTATAGAGCATCCAGCGTTTAGAAAAGACTGTGGAGAATTATGGCGACAGTGTTGCTAACTCTAGGCAGAGGTAGCGCTAACGTCATACGTTATGTTTACCGCTTTGAGTACTGTCCTTTCATAAGTTAGCGAGACAACACAACCCCAGCAGCTCCCTGAAATAGAACGTGCCCAGGAAGGAGCAGTTTTGCTGGTGTTAACGGATTGGACCAGTATTAAGGATACCGTACGCAAGAGAACTAAATAATAACGACATTCATTTCGTTGTAATATGACGCATTACTGATTGACAGATGTCGAGAGCACAACCCTTCCTTCTCGGATGTACTGTATGCTGACGATGTTAACAATTTTTACGTCAGCAATACTGTTGATCATCACCTTTTTTTAAATTAGTTAAGCTATAATTTAGTTTCTTTCAATTTTATTCTTGTTGTTGTTTTGTTTAGATTAATATTTGTAATATTGTAGTGAGTTAGCCGTGCGGTTAGGGGCGCGGAGCTTTGAACTTGCATTCGGGAGATAGCGGGTCGGCAGCCCTGATTCGATCGAACAGAAAATAAAATGGACACACAACAATAACACCAATGATGGATAGTGCTTCAGAACTTATGTTGCCAGCGGAACTGAGCACGTGCTCCACTCCGGGTGAGCATGCAGCACAGGACGACGCTCTTCTTTCCAGCGTGCTAACCTCGAAAATTATTAAGACGTAATATGAACGATACTTGTAAGCAATAACAAAGGTAATCAATTGGCAGATAATTGTAGGAAGCTATTATGACGAAAAATATATATGTTCAGAGTTCCTTCATGACAAAAGATGAGGTAACAAAACCAGTTTGGGGGGATTTCCGTTAAAAGTAAAAGCCCATAAGACCCACAGTCTTTTCTAAACGCTGGATGCTCTGTAGAGCATCTAGAACATAATAAAAACCATTAATCAAAGGTACATTTCATGGATAAACTAGTAATGCCTGAATATTGCTAATAATAATTTAACTATCCTGTGTCAATGTTGTCAATAACATCTAAATGGGAATTATGTATATCTGGTATGAATAAAACATTGTATTACTAAGTTCGGCCTGCAGGCCTACTCATTTATATTTAGGAAAATTAGGTAGGAGAGGTGGGGATACAACGGTTGTACAGAGTGATGAGGACAGCATGGAAGGAAAGGAAGACCCCAGAGGACTGGAAAAAAGGAATAATTGTCCCGATCTTCAAGAAAGGTAGTAGAACAGAATGCAGAAACTATCGGGGAATAACACTGATGAGTCATTGTGCAAAGATGTTTGAGAAAGTTTTGGAAAGGAGAATTAGGACAAGGAGAGAAGGAGGGATGAGGGAAGAGCAACATGGCTTCAGAGCAGGAAGATCCACAGTGGATTTGATTTTTGCTGTAAGGCAGTTACAAGAACAGCACTATGAGTATGGAACAGATCTACTGATGGCCTTCCTGGATATTGAGAAAGCATATGACAGTGTATGCAGAAACAAAGTATAGAAGTCCCTGGAGGATCGAGGAGTAGAAAAATGGACTATAAGGAGGATAAAGGAGATGTACAAGGGAAGCGTGAGCTGTGTGAAAGTGGGAGGAGAGCGATCGGACTGGTTGGAACAGAGAAACGGCCTGAAACAAGGAAGTGCACTGTCACCGTTACTTTTCATTGTGGTGATGGATGACATAGTGACCCGAGTGGCACAAGTAATTGGGGAAGGAAAGATGAAAGCAATGGTGTTTGCAGATGATTTAATGATTTGGGGAAACAAGGAGGAGGTACAGGAACAGTTGGATGTGTGGGAAGGAATAATACAAGGATATGGGATGAAATTTAGCATAAATAAGAGTGAGATGGTGATCACAACAAGGAAGAAGGAAAGAACCACAACGGGAGAAACAATTGGTGGAGAACAGCTGAAGAAAGTGGAGAGTTTCAAGTATCTGGGAAGCCTGATACAAGATAATGGAAGAAAAGATAGAGAAATAGATGAGCGGGGGAGACAGGCAGAAGCATTCCAGAGGAGTGTGAGAAGCATGTTATGGAGCAAGGATGTCCCTCAGAACAGCAAAAAGATCATATATCGGATGTACTATGTCCCTATCCTGACGTATGCCTCGGAGACCTGGGTTATGAAAGGAAGGGAGAAGAGCAAAATACAGGCCAGTGAGATGAGGTTCTTGAGAAGCAGTATTGGAGCTACAAAGATGGACAGAATAAGAAATGAGAGGAGCAGAGAATTAATGAAGGAGGAACCATTACAGGATGGTATAGAGAAATCTAGACTTAGATGGTATGGACATGTAAAACGAATGGAGGAGAAGAGGATACCCAGGAGGATACACGAGACAAAGTGGGAAGGAAAGAGACCGAGAGTGAGACCAAGAGACAGGTGGCTGAAGGGGGTGGAAGAAAGCGTGAAGAAGAGAGGAGAAGACTGGACAACGGTGGTGGCTGAGAGATGGTGGGAAGACAGAAGACGTTGGAGAGGCTTGTGTTCCAAACAGACCCGGCCAGTGGCTGGAAACTGTGCAAGATGATGATGATGATGAGATAGGAGTTTGATTATGGTGTGAATAGTGGCTTTGGGAGGAGGGTGGATGGGCTAGTCCCTGGGCAGCCATTGTGCTATGATCTTGGAATGGGGGGGTAGGGTGGTCGCAACCTTGAGATTGGCGAGGCATTCTACCACCAGCAGCCCAGCCCAGTTAGTTGTGAAGTAGAGCTGTCTGGTTGGTTGGTTCTTCAGTTTAGGGGCTGCGACTATGCGGTCATGTAGCCTCGTGTGCTTTGGGTGTGTGTAGAATCTGTCTGATAACCGGTGTTAATTGTGATGGCTGTATCAGTGTGTGTATCTGTTTTTTAATTCAAGTAAGGACTCCAACTTTGAATTTTTCAAATAGTTCCTACTTTTGCCGCCAAACGCCACCGTCAATGACTACTAGGCCTAGTTCAGAACTTAGTTACTAGACACCACCACAGTCGGCTCTTGGCAACGAACGTAGGAATCTAAGAGCGTTGTTTAGATTCCTAACCTATACAATTTAGCTTCACACAGGTGTAATTAGTGGAAGGTTCTTTAACATGCCATAAATCTATGACATGGGACCGCCGGCTTTACTTCCCCTCCAAAGGAAGGCATACTGAGGGACTTTTAACGCTCTTAAAAAATCTGACGGCTTCGGCCGGGTTTGAACCCGCTGTCTGTTGAATGGTTGAGTCTGAGATAACCTCACTTCTTTCTTAGGCTATTTATATTTTTAAGTGTTAGATTAAATCATTACAAAATTCTTAGGAAAAAAGGACCTATTTGGAACTTTTTTTAATTTGAAAGGGAAAGGAGTATCTTGTAAATATTGTAATAAGGACTATTAACATTCACATTGTAACAAACTGGAAAAGCACATAAAGAAGTGTTTTAAGTGCCCTCAGGATCTTAAAAAAAGTGCTTCAGTTAGGTACAATTACAGTGGTTGAAAAACCTTTTCAAAAGAAAACCCCCTTATGAACCTTGACTAATTGAAGTGGATAATTTCAACAACAAATCTACACTACCAAGCACAAGCTCAGCCTCAGAATCAAAATCAAGTTCTTTCAGTGAATTCCTACAACAACTTCCGCAGCCTATTTTAGCCTCAACTCCTGTTTATATGGATAAATATATAGAATACATATATGTAGATACATATATGGCTAAAACAATATTTATATAAGCGTTGCATTATGAATATGTTTTTAAAAGAGGTAAATGCCCAAAATGCCTGGGCATTTATGGGTTTTGGACATTTGCCCCAACTTATAAATGCCTAGACATTTTACATCACTAGTGTGGATGCTGTGAAAGGCTCTACTCATAGGGTTAGTACTGCTGTTCTGACTCGGTGAGGAAAGCAATGGCAAACTACCTCACTCCTCATCTTGCCTAGTACGCCTCAATATACGGCTGCCTTGGGTTTTTGTGGGTGTCTACCCACATAACCTAACGGCGGTGCTTTTTGAGGATCCAACCAGCCTTCAGGCTGACTACCTAACAGACAGAGATAAAAAAAAAAAATATATTTTGGATTCACTGAGTTTGGAGAATTTTAATTACTTTTCTGGCCAAAGACCAAAACATTACTTTTTAATTGTAACCAAACTAATTTCTGCCACATTTTCAGTTGGTATTAAATGAATGTGATCAGTTTGACAGTGAATGGACCCATATTTTCTTGGTAGAATGTATGATAGCCACAAACTGTACTCACACCACTCTTAAGGATGATGTGCCTCAAGAATTTGTACATATTTTGGTATCTTAAAATGTACGTACAGAGTGTGGCCTTTAGGAGAGTAAATACAATAAAACCTTTCCACTATTTGCTTCATAAATACCTTATTTTCTCACTGTGATATACAGAGCAATCCATATAAAGCTAAACCATTTTAATGGGTCATAACATCCCTCTGAAAGCTCGTAGAAACGGGAAATTTGTTTTAATGATCTCAGTGGCTCTGAGAGTATCAGTACCACTGCCCATTGACAAGTTTGTTGATTGTTTCTGCGCATGTGCTCTTCTGTCCAGAATTTGTGAAGCAGCTGGATGACATTGAAGGTTATTTTCAACAAGATGGAGCAACGTGTCATATGTCTAACGCTTCCAGGCAACTTGTAACCAGTTTCTTTGGTGACCGAATAATCTCAAAAATTTTTGTGCCTCCCCCCCCTCCAATCATTTGACCTAATCTCGCCGGATTTTTTCTTATGGGGGTATCTTAAGGGCAAAGTGTACAAAAATAGACCTCGGACAACTGCTGAAATCCGTGAGGTCATTAGACACGAAATAAACAACATTGGTGAAGATACAGTCCACAGAACGTCATGAAATATGGTGAAACGAGTACAGTTGTGTATGGATGCTGGTGGAGGGCACTTCCAACATTTACTGTGAGGAATCTCCCAACAAGTTATTGTAATAATTTTCTTTGGTGACCGAATAATCTCAAAAAATAAGTGGCCCCCACAATCACCTGATCTAACCTCGCCGGACTTTATCTTATGTATGTATGCAATTTCCGAATTGCTTATTATCATCCCCCAAAGTTGCACATGTGTCCCATTATTTGTCTATATGTTATGACTCATTAAACTGGTTCAGATTTGTATGGATGCTCTGTATATTAATGACTGGTTGACTCTTGAACTTTAGTGTGCTCATGGACTGGCCGTTGCTGCATGGTGAAGCACAGTGCATTGCATAAAGGTAAAGTAGTGTGAAGATAGTAATTCCAGCTACTAGTACTTGGCAGTGTACTTATCAATTATATGTACATTTGATTAACTGTTCATTTCAAATGGTGAAAGAGGGTTTGGCTTCTATAACAAAGAATTATTTTGGCATTGGTACACAATAATGCAGTCTACCATTGTAAATAATAGTGATATTACATTTTAAATTTGCTGCCACCCATCTGACCCCATTAGCAATATTACTGTCCAGCATTTATACCTGTTTCCGCTGCTTTTCTTCCTCTTGCTTCTTCTTCTCCTCTTCAATAGCCCGCAGTTTTCGCTGCTGCTCTTCCCATTCTTCACGAATGCGTAGCTAAAACCACAAAAATTTAAAGAATCGTATACTGAAGGCAAAATGAGAACACTGCAAGTGGTTTATCATGAAGGTCTCAGATCTGTCTTACATTTGTTTTAGTGATAGATATATTCTTATCAAACTCAAAACAAGTAAGATTGCTATTAAACGTGACTTCAAATCTCCTAATTATAATTCTATTAAAGAAAGCTTTTCA
Source organism: Meconema thalassinum (assembly GCA_946902985.2). Classification (NCBI taxonomy): domain Eukaryota; kingdom Metazoa; phylum Arthropoda; class Insecta; order Orthoptera; family Tettigoniidae; genus Meconema; species Meconema thalassinum. The sequence goes on from OX336393.1 coordinate 254,484,495, forward strand.
GTTGGTCAACACAAATTGTGCCCAATCAACTTACATTAGGCAGGAAATAAGTATTTACATACCCTACACACTAACATGCTTTTATGTACAAATACCTACTTAAGTATTGACTGGTTGAGAAAATTTGGTATTTTAAATTTAATTTTTGTTTCCTCCTTAATACAAATTTCAAAAGTGGATTTATTTTTGCATGTAAATATTTCACCTATTTTTAGAAGAAACCCTATTCATAACTCCTAGGAAGATTATGCCGTAGCATGAAATATGCCAACAAACCTCTTGTTTGACCTTCTCTTCTCGAGCTCGGGCCATACGCTCCTGTCTTTCTTCCCACAACTTTTGAGCCAGTTCCTCATCTCGCTCCCACTGAAGATGCCGCTCCATCTGTAACCGAGCCTCTTCCTCTTGCTGAAATGCTTCCAATTCATTCTGTTCTGCTAACCAAGCTTGGTACCGAGGGGACTTCTCCCTCAGCTCCTGTTCTGCAATCATATACAACAGAAGAATATTGTACAGTGTGAGATTGAAGGGGGTGGATAATAACTTGTAACATAAAAGGTAGGTGTTAAATAAGAGAGAGAGCTATGTCTCTTGTAGTACATTGGCACTGATTGTGGTCCATAGGAGCTTTGCATTGGACTCCTTAGCATGTACTAGCCAGAGTCTTCATGAGATAAGCTACACCATAAGTTACCAACTGATGAGCCCAATAGCACACTGGGATGAAAATTTGGCCAATTGATCCAAATGTCTGGATCACGCATCACACATCTGCTGTCAAAGTGTAAGTCTAAACCAGAAGCTTCCAGTTTCACCCAAAATCTGCTTCTGTCATTCTTATTGCATTGCTATTGAACTTTAAATGTGAATGGCAGGAACAAATGCCATAGCTGTGACTTTATTTAAGGTGGATTGGATAATTTCAATTTGAAATTATACTTAAAATCTTATTCTTTACATTAGTTTTTCAACTGCACAGTCGAGTTGTCGTTTCATTTGAGGGGCTTAGACATTGTTGTTCATTTAGCCCAGCGTACTTGGATGTGTGTGGAATTTGTGTCTGATAACCTGTGTTATTGTGATGGCAGTACGAGTGTGTATTTTTAATTCCAATGAGGAATTAAAAAGAGATGGCAGTCGTCTTACGTTGGGAACCATCCCAGCATCCGCCTGGAGTAGATGTATGGGAAACCACGGAAAACCACTTCCAGGATGGCTGAGGTGGGAATCAAATCCACGACTTCTCAGTTTGGCCTCATGAGACTGAGTGTACCCCGTTCCAGCCCTCAAACCAGAATTAAATTTCTGGGCAGCGCCAGGAATCAAACCCGGACCTCCGGGCAGACAGCTAAGAATGGTGGTCACTACACCTCAAAGTGGTCAATGGACTTAAGTCGACTATCAATGTTTAGCCCACATTTTGTACGGCCTTCTCCATTCAGGGTGGGCAGTGATGATCCTAAATAAGCCTATCCAGGCGCAGATGTAAGATCGGATTCCCAAGTAGTCACAGGATCTTAGGAAGACGACCATCACCCATCTGCTGCCAAATTGTAGGTCTAAACTACTAAACTGGAAACTCCCAGTTTCACCCAAACTCTGCTTCTGCCATCCTTATTGCTTTGTTATTGAACTTTAAAAGGGAATGGCAGGAACGAATGCCATAGATGTGACTTTGTTTAAGGTGGATTGCAACTTGCTCCAAACTGGCTCGCACACAATGATTTCGAAGCCGTACACATGCAGTGTGATCATCATCATCGGCTTTAACTCGAATCTGAGTAGAAATCTTCTTCCTTCAGTCCAATTTGTGGCCGTGTTTACGGTGACTAAAGAGTCCAATCCTGGCATGGAACAAGCGTACACACAAGTCACATAGTATTGCTGGATGTGGACGTGGTTGGGCTGCTCGAAGTTTCCTAGCTTGACGCTTGGCCTCTTCGTGTGTGTCAATCCCTTTCAAACGTTTTTACAGTATCCGAGATGGTACGGCGCCAAGTTGAGCGGTCTTCAGCCAGTATGTCCCAGGTTTGTGGATCAAGTCCTGTCAATTTCTGGGTCTGCTTAAATTGGTCCTTGTAGCGCCTCTTAGGACCGCCATGAGGTCTGGTGCCATAGCATAGCTCACCATATAGCATTTGACGAGCTAATCTCACATCATCCATCCGATGGACATGACCAATCCATCTAAATTGGTGACCTATTATGGATGATTCTATGCTGTTGATTTGAGCCTTTTCAAGAACAGCAATATTGGTGATGCAGTCTTCCCATTTAATCCTCAGGATTGATCGAAGTTTTTGTAGGTGGAAGCGCTCAAGCTTTCTAAGATCACGTTGGTAAAGGGTCCACGTTTCACAGCCATACAACAATGTAAAAATGACTACTGCTTTGTACCATAAGCTTTGTACTCATGGACAGATCTTTATTCATGAAGACCCGGTGCGATAATCGTCCATATGCTGCATGGGCTGCACCGATTCTCTTATCCACATCTTGCTCACAGAAATGGTACTGTCCAGGTACGAGAAGTGGTCTACCTGTTCTAATGGCAAATTTGAGATGGAGATATTGAACTGAGGAAGAGGTGTGACTGGCGAAGGTTGTGCCAAGACTTTAAGTCTTATTGAAATTTACGGTAAGACCAAAGCGATCACATGCACTTTTGTAACAATTAAGTAACTCTTGCAGCTCTTCTTGTGTGAGAGTTGGTGATGCAGCATCATCTGCATACAACATATTAGTAACATTAGTAACCTGAGTTTTCCTCAAGGAGCGGAGACGAGTTAGGTTGAAAAGCCCTCCATCAAAACGATACTTGACCTTCACACCTGGGATGTTTGTAGGTGAATCATAAAGCATTGCAGCCAAGTACAAGGTAAAAAGTGTTGGAGCCAGTACACATCCTTGTTTCAGTCCAAGGGTAATAGGAAATTCATCGGACATCTTATTCTGATGGCAAACCTGACCTGTCATGCCATCATGGAGAGCCTTGATTAGATCTACAAAACGCTGAGGGCAACCAAACCGCATCAGCACCGCCCACATGGCTAATCTCGGAACCGAATCAAATGCCTTTTCCGAGTCATAAAAGACTAAGAAGAGTGGATTCTGTTGTTCTCTACATTTTTCTTGTAAGTTAGTTGTCTCACACAGAAAATCAAGTCAATTGTGCTTCTGGAAGCTTTAAATCCGCATTGTGACTCTGGGAGAATTTTCTCAGAGATAACCTTGAGGCGGTTAAGTATGAATTCTTGCAAGAATCTTCCCCACAATTGATAGCAGTGATATACCACAGTAGTTGCCACAAACACTGCGATCACCCTTTTTAAAGATAGTGATGATAGTGACATTCTTTAGGTCTCCAGGTACCTTTCTTGATTCCCATATTCTGAGGATAAGGGTGAAAATCCTTGTTTTGAGGGAATGACCTCCGGCTTGAATTAGTTCCAGAGGGATGTTATCTGGGCCAGGTGCCTTTCTGGGTTTCAATTGGGTGAGAGCTGCACTGAATTCATGATAAGATGCAGTGTAATATATGCAGCAGCTAAACCGCGGTGGACTCCAGATATTTGAATTGCACCTTTATAGCCAGTTCTCATGGCATCTGAACAGCCACTGATTAAGAGCCAAAAAAATTTCAGTGGATCCTCGTCTACCTGTTTAGCCGGTAGTGAGTGTTTCACTCACCACCTTCACCACCGAGTTGGCCATTGAGATCTTCACTGAACCGTGACAATGGATCCAAATGCAGGGTACGACAACGTGCGCCAGGTGGATCCATACTTTTAACAAGGTGTTACTCCTTCACCACCTCCTCAAATTCAAAAGAAACTTGAAAATTGAAATTGCCCAGCTATCTCGATCTTTGCCCAAGTGTAACTTTGGACTCATCAGTTGGTATGGTAACCTCACGGAAACATTTAAGTTAGCTTGGTGGGTTGACATCCTTGGCGCTATGGTGCGAAGTCGATAAGTTAATCCCATGCTTCCAGGTATCATAATTTCCAGTAATCTCACTGAAGCCACCTCTTCTTAGTTTTGTCTCACATGGCTTGGTATACACTGTTACAAACTTCAGACCACCTAATAATTAATTGTGCACGACGTATCACTCTTTTCCTTTTCGCTATCATTTCGACAATAGGGTATATCATTTTCATACCTTATTTAATCTTTTGGGGGGACATTATCAATTGTAACTACAGTACATCCTGTCACATCCGGACCTGTGATATCCGAACCCTCCCATATCCAGACACATCTCCGAATGAATTTTTAAGTCGTAGTTGAGAGCGAGGATACATTAGTGTGCTAGCCAGGGAGGACGAGTGAAAGTTGCAGCGCTGGAAGGCTGTGTGCGTGCTTGACCGTGAGGGGTTGTGGCCTGACTCGGTCAACGACATCTTCCCGGAAACTCATCCCTTTGTGTGAATAAGCGATATTCCATTCACGGCTTCTGCCTGCCTGCCTGCCACCAACGTCAACACAAGGCTGCCTCTCTTTCTACCCTTCAGTCTGTGCGCGAGTCTTGAAGCGACAGTTTGTTTTGCGAGTGTGTTACTGTTATTGTTTACCGTTGTTATCGTTATTGTTATCTTTTAACCTTGTTTTTTTTTTGCTAAAATGTCCGAAAAAAGGAAAAAAAACTGTTGTTACGATGTACAGTGCGTGAAGCAACCGTTAAAAACATTAAAATTAATCAACAACAAACTCGTGAATTATTTCTGGTCACCTAGCTATTTGTAAAAATAGCCTTGTGATATCCGGATTTTTCCATATCCGGATTGGCCGGTCGCCACATTAGTCCGGATATGACAGGTTTTACTGTACTAAACTTGATCACTTCTTTTGTGTATCATTTGTATTATTGTAAATGCTTGTATGAGACAAAGGTGCCAACTTCACTTTACCGCATTCCTCGGTAGCGAGGTAGGCGACTGTCTGGACAAAAAATACTGATTGCACTACATGCAAGGGGGTTCGTTTTGTATGTAGAACAGTAGGCCTAAAGGGTTGGATGAAAATTATTATCGAAAGAATGCTAATTATTACAGTGGGAAAACAACAACAATAAAAACACACGTATTCAATGTGGAGAAAACAAAACAAGAAACACTCCTTTCAGTCAATGCTGATTGTAATTATTTATAGTTGTTGAAGAGAATGAATATTTCTCGTACTTTCTAATCTCGCTCGCATGTAAATATCGTTTGTCTTTTGTCAAATGTATATTCTTTGACTTTATGTTCTTTTCCTTTTATCTGTATCCTCTGTTCTTGTTCAATACAATGTAAGTCAACATATGTTCGTGTATTTTAATCCGTTCATCCTGTGTTTAACTGATACAATAGAAACCCATGCATAGCTCATGTAGTTTCAATAGGTTATGGGCCCAGACAAAACGGTGTTCTGTGATCATTTTCTTCAGCGAACTTTAAAGTGAGAAGGCAATATGAGTGAACATGCTTTGAGTCCTTGTGCTTATGGGTTTCCGAAATTGAGTAGTCGGGAGGATTATTCGAACTGGTCTTTTGGGATGTCAAATTATCTCAAAAAAGCATGGATTGTGGGCCAGTGTCCGAGGCACAGATGTGTCGGAGGGACATGATCGGCGTGACGAGAGAGCGCTGGCGGATATATGTCTCATGGTGGCTGTTCACAATTATCCCCATGTTCGAGACTGTGCAAAAGCTAAGGATGCCTGGCATCCCCTTGAAAAGGCTTTTGAAGATAAAGGAAAGTGGAGGTATATCACACTGATGCGAAATCTGTGCTCGCTCAAGTTATCAGATTTTGATTCCCTGGATAAGTATATTGGTGAGGTTATGTCAGTTACACAGAAGATAGCAGCTGTTGATGAGCATGTCGCTGATAAGTTTGTCGCTGCTATGATACTTCGAGGTCTTCCTGATGAATACGATAACTTAGTTATCACCGTAACCTCAACATCGGATGAACTACAGTTGGACCGCATCAAGTCTATCTTGTTGGACGAAAGCTTTCGCCGAAGTCATGGTGAGAAGTCAGCTGATGGGGCAGCCATGTACAGCAACACCAAGAAGGAAGTCAGGTATGTCAAGAAACCAAAGAGCTCTAGTGAAAAAGCGGTTGACAAAAGTCGTTGGAAGTGTTGGATTTGTGGTGAAAAGGGTCATGGGAGAGACACTTGTCCACAGAAGACAAAAGTTCAAAGTACACCGAAGTGTCTGCTTTAACTGCTCGCGTACCAAAGAATTGTTTCATCATTGATTGTAGTGCTCACATGTCTCCTAATGTTAAACTTATGTCAAATTATAAATGCAATGATGATCCTGATATAAACATTGTAATTGGTAATAATGATAAGTTGTCTGTACTGGTACAAGGAGTTGGTGACATTGCACTGAATGTAAGCGACAGTATTGATAATCTGTCAGACGTGATGCATGTTCCAGGACTGAGTGTTAACTTGCTGTCGGTAAGTCAGATGATTACAAGTGGTGCTGTTGCTGTGTTTAACAAAAATGGATGTGAAATCTTGGATTCAGAGAATCGCTCAGTGAATGGTAGCATGCTAGCTACTGGTTCAGTTTTGAATGGTCTATATTATCTGAATGTTAACCAAGATATGTCTGCCCTTGTTGGTGATGTTTCTGATTACAATTTGTGGCATCAGCGGTTGGGCCACGTTGGGCAACAGAAGTTACAGGTCTTAAGTCAAATGTCTGATGTTGTTAAATTTAAGGAAATGCCAAAGGAATTGTGTGAACCATGTGTTCTCGGGAAACAGCAAAGGCAGTCATTTCCACAGGTAAGTCACTCGAGGAGTGAAAGTTTTTTGGACTTGGTGCACTCTGATCTGTGGGGGCCGCTCCCTGAGACCTGGAATGGTGTTAAATACATGATGACAATAATTTACGATTTTTCCAGGAAGATTTTTGTTTATTTTTTGAAACAAAAATCTGAAACCAAGGAGAAAGTCAAGGATTTTGTTGCATATTGTGAAACTCAGAAAGGTAAGACACCAAAGATTTTTAGATCTGACAATGGTAAGGAATTTGTCAATTCTGACCTGAAGAAATATTTCAAGGAAAAAGGGATTGTTCAACAGAAAACTGTAAGGTATACAGCTGAACAAAATGGCGTAGCCGAACGTCACAATCGTACCATTATGGAAAGGGTTAGATGCATGTTGTTTACAACAGGATGTTCTGAAAAACTGTGGGCAGAAGCAGCCAATACAGCAGTGTATATTTTGAACAGGAGTCCTCATAGTAAAGTTGATAATGCTATACCAGAGGAATTGTGGACTGGTAAAGCTGTAAGTCATGAGAATATGAAAATATTCGGTTGTGATGGTTATGCCCATGTTCCAAAACAGGTGCGTACTGGCAAATTGGAACCCAGAAGCAAATGTTTTGTGTTTGTTGGGTATGATGGGGAAAAGAAAGGTTACCGTCAGTTTGATCCCAGTAAACCTAAAGATATATTTGTAGAGCACAGTGATACATTTTTAGGACATAAATTCACCAGATGTGCTAAGAAAAATGTTAAAATGAGCGATGTAATACGAGGGCAATTCAGAAACTAACCTCCGGTTGATTGAAAAAAATACACCAAGTTAAGTAAAAATATTTTAATATATACATCTTACAACTACATCTTTGCACTATTTTTCGACATAGTCTCCATAACGATTGAGGCACTTATCGTATCTCTTCACAAGCTTTGAAATTCCTTCTGCATAAAAATCACCCGCTTGTGCCTTGAGCCAGCCTGTGACCGCATCTTTGAGCTCTTCGTCATCAAACCGCTGGGACCCGAGCCATTTCTTCATATGCATGAAGAGGTGATAATCGCTTGGCGCCAGATCTGGGCTGTAAGGTGGATGGTTGAAAACGTCCCACTTGAAGGACTCAAGAAGGGCTGTTGTTCTGCGAGCAGAGTGCGGACGGGCGTTATCGTGCAAAAAAACGATACCGGAAGTCAGCATACCACGGCGTTTGTTCTGTATAGCCCGTCGTAATGTTTTTAGTGTTTCACAGTACACGTCTTGATTAATGGTCGTCCCACGTTCCATGAATTCAACCAACAACACCCCTTTGGCATCCCAAAACACCGTTGCCATCAGTTTTCTGGCAGAAAAATCTTGCCGGGCTTTTTTTGGTTTGGTAGGCGAATCTGAATGTGCCCACATCTTTGATTGTTCTTTTGTCTCAGGGTTCACGTACGAGTACTTAATCCAGGTTTCGTCCCCGGTCACGATTCTGTTTAACAATGGTTCTCCTTCGTCCGCATAACGTGACAGAAAGTCTAATGCAGAGGCCATTCTTTGAGTTTTGTGGTGGTCGGTAAGAATTTTGGGCACCCATCGTGCACAGAACTTACGGTAACCCAATCTTGCTGTCACTATCTCGTACAAAAGAGTCTTAGAAATCTGTGGAAAATTAGTAGACAACTCCGCCATTGTGAAACGTCGATATTCACGAACTTTTGCATCAACTGTCTGAACGAGTTCGTCAGTCACCAAGGATGGCCTACCACTCCTCTCTTCATCATGAACGTTTTCTCGTCCACTTTTAAATAAACGTCCCCATTCACGGACAACTCCTTCACTCATAACTTTTGGTCCGTACACGGCACAAAGCTCACGATGAATAGCTGCTGCAGAGTATCCTTTGGCTGTAAAAAAACGTATAACAGCACGCACTTCACATTTGGCGGGATTTTCTATTGCAGCACACATTTCAAACTGCCACAAAAACTAAACTAGCGCAGGTACGATGTTCACTCGACTACGGCTTGCTGCCGACTGACCTGCTGAGCGCGTGAATGCACAGATGGCGCGCTACTCCCCCCACTACCCGCACTGTGACCAATCGGAGGTTAGTTTCTGAATTGCCCTCGTATATTGTCCGTTGTATGACATTGTAAAAGATGATGAAAACAGAATTGGACAGGATAATAACCTGCCAATCATTGAAGTTTCAGTTGCTGGTCAGGTTAGTGACAACATTGATGTTCCAGGTATTGCTCAGGTTAATGAAGACATTGTTGTAATTCATGATGATGAAAATGATGAGATTGACCAGTTTGGTGTTCCAGAAAATGCAGGTAGGAGGTACCCTAGGGAGAGACGTCCAAAACAATTTCCTGATTATGAGGTCTATTTTGCTGAAAGTGGTGGTTATGTGGAACCAACCACTGTGTCTGAAGCACTTAAGGGTAAGGATGGCATGCAATGGTAAAAGGCGATGGAGAACGAACTCAAAGTCATTTCATGATAATGATGTATGGACATTAGTTGAGAAACCTGATGGAAGAAATATTGTAAAATGCAAATGGGTGTTTAAAGTGAAACGTAATACTGAAGGTAATGTGTCTAAATTTAAAGCACGCTTAGTGGCTAAAGGTTGTTCTCAACGGTACGCAGTTGATTATCTGGAAACTTTTGCACCTGTAGTGCGGTATAGTACATTGAGGTTATTTTTTGCTCTTGCTGTAAATATGGATCTGGAAGTTCATCACCTTGATGTTTCAACAGCTTTTTTGAATGGTGTTCTTAAAAATGATATGTATATGTACCCCCCAGAAGGCTATGAGTGTGACAGTTCTAAAGTTTGTAAGCTTCGAAAAGCTGTTTATGGCTTGAAGCAAGCATCTCGCACTTGGTATGAGAGGGTTCATGAAATCCTTACTGAAATCGGTTATAAGAAATCTCTGTATGAACCATGTGTATATTACTGTAAAGATTCATCATCTTTTGTTGTTATTGCCCTCTATGTTGATGATTTTTAGCCTATTTTCAATTTTGAAAAAATAGGCTTATGAGATCACCTTTTGTCCGTGTGTGTGTGCGCGCGCGTGTGTGATTCGTGTGTGTGTCCTCCCCTAATAAAATCTAAACGGCTGGAGAGATTTCAATGAAACTCGGTTAGTTTATAGCTCTATTCCGGGTAACCTCGACCGTGCCCTTCAAATTTTGTTACGTCTCACCAATCCAACATGGCGGCTGTGCGAAATATTTCACCAGCATTCAATATCTCCGAAACTATTACAGATATCACCCTGGAATTTTGTATGATGATAAAGAGAACTACTAGAAATTCACTTATGTGACCTTTGAAAACCTGGTAACTACAAAACCAACATGGCGGCCAAGCGAAGTTGCGACATTTAAATGGACGTTTCTCGCGATTTAACCAACCAAACGCAATGAAACATGGCACAGTATATGTTTATATACATTGTAATACACCGATACCTAACTTCGTTCAATTGTTTACATAACCTCAAAATGGCGGCTGTGCGAAATATTCCACAGGCATTCAATATCTCCGAAACTATTTATGACATCAACCTGAAATTTTGTACGGTGATAAAGAGCACCGCTGCAAGTTTATCTATGTAACTTTCAAGAACCTGTAAACTACGAAACGAACATGGCGGCCAAGCGAAATTGAAACATTCTAATACACTTTTTTCGTGATTTAATCATATGAGCGCATTGAAATGTGGTACAGTAAATGATTATACATATTGTCATTCACTGGCATCTAATTTAGTTCAATTGTTTACGTAAACTGAAGATGGCGGCTGTGCGAAATTTTAAAATTAAGTTTTTATTTTTGTGTCGTAATCATGCGATCGAAGTGAAAGTTTGAATAATGAAACTACGCAATAATTTTCCTTTAATGGTACATAACTCTATGGCCTATACATATAATAATCCAAAATGGCGAGCTTCCGAAATATTTTGATGGTTCTCAATATCTAAGAATATTTTCCAGCAATCAAACTGATTTTTTTTAAGTTCATAGAAGCTATGAACATAAGTTCACCTATAGGACTTTCAGTAACCTGGTGAGCACAAATCCAACATGGCGGCGACGCGAAGTATAAATATTTAAATGGACGTTTCTCGCAATTTAACCATCTGAGTGCAGTGAAACTTTGCACGTTAATGCTTATACAAATGTTAATCCACTGGTATCTAATTTATTTCAATTGTTTTCATAACCACAAGATGGCAGCTGTGCGAAATTTTAAAATCTCGTTTCTACTTCTTGTGTCCTAATCATGCGATTGAAGTCTGAAAACCACACGTACACAATAGGCCTAATCTTCATGTAATAGTACATAAATAAAAATCCAACCTGTCTACCATCTGCAATATTTAGTCGGTTCTCAGTATCTACAAATCTAACATAGCAATCAAACTGAAATTTTGTATGTTGATAGAGGCAATTAATATGAGTAGGATATATGAAAATAGGCTGTACAGTTCTTCACGGAACTACTTGTTTTTTGTATTTTTTAATAATCATGTCCAAGTGGAGAAACTGAAGTCTGTGTTGCATTCTCATTTTAAGATTAAAGATTTGGGACAAGTCTCGGAATGTCTGGTATGAGAGTTCAAAGAAGTAAAGATTGTATTAGATTGGATCAGAAGTGTTATCTGTTAGATGTGTTGGATAGGTTTAACATGTCAGATTGTGCTCATGTGAAAACTCCAATGGAAACAGGTCTGATGTTGGAGAAATCCACATCCTGTGACAAATCCTATCCCTATCAACAGGCCATTGGTGCTTTGTTATACCTTTCCATTTGTACCAGGGTAGATATTGCAGATGTAACTAATTATTTGAGTCAGTTCAATAATTGCTATGGAAAGGAACATTGGACATGTGTCCAGAGAGTGTTCAGATACTTGAAGGGTATGGTGGATGTTGGTATCATGTATAAAAAATCAGAATGTGATGTCAAGGGTTTTGTTGATGCTTCTTTTGGAAATAATTTAACGGACAGGAAATCTGTGAGTGGTTATGTATTTAAATATGCAGAAGGCGCAATAAGTTGGGAAAGTAAGAAACAGCCATTTGTGGCACTGTCTAGCACTGAAGCAGAATACATAGGTCTGACTTTAGCATGTAAAGAAGCTCTGTTCCTTCGAGGTTTCTTCTTTGAGTTGTGTAAGAGAGGAGGTCCAATTCAGTTGTGTAATGACAGTCGAGTGCTCAGAGGTTGGCTGAGAATGGAGGTTTTCATCAGAGAACAAAACACATAGATGTGCGCTATCATTTCAATAGGGACATCTTAAAGAAATGCAAAGTAAAGTTGTCCTATATGCCTACTGCTGAAATGACTGCTGATGTATTGACAAATGGTCTGCCAATTCATGGTCATGTGAAATGTGTTACTGGCATTGGGTTGTCTTAAATGCAGCATAATGCAGCATTGCTCGATTAAGGGAGAGTGTTGAAGAGAATGAATATTTCTCGTACTTTCTAATCTCGCTCGCATGTAAATATCGTTTGTCTTTTGTCAAATGTATATTCTTTGACTTTATGTTCTTTTCCTTTTGTCTGTATCCTGTATCCTTGTTCAATACAATCTAAGTCAACATGTGTTCGTGTATTTTAATCTGTGTTTAACTGATACAATAGAAACCCATGCATAGCACAAGTAGTTTCAATAATAGTAATGAGACAGCTTCCACAATCCATTGCGAACTGGTACAAACTCAACGCACTGTCAAGTGATCTCGGCACTATTTTGTTTCATGGTACCGCGCACAGGCTATACAAAGTACCGTAGAGGGGGGTTACTTTGTGACAGATTTTGAGGTTTTTGTATTTCCAGTACACCATTTTTCAACTGAACCCAAAACTAACTACTGAATTTGGTTGCTCCATCCTTCTGTAACCTGCTAGTATAATGTTTGAGTCTCAATCTCACATAACCACAGAGAAATTTGCATTACCGTTTGTCACAATGTCACCCCAGCATGCGGGGTGGACTTAGTGACAGGCTATTTTTTGGCTTATAACGTATGTGGAAAACGCAGTGTCACAAAGTTACCCCATTAAATGTTTATTTAACATATTAGAACATAATTTAATAATAGTAATTACATATTTATACAATATTTTAGATAAATAAACAGTAATTTTACAATTTCTATTATCAACAGGTATTCTAATCAAATTAAATCAAATTCTAATCAAATAATGCAAAATTATTTAATTCTCTAACTTGGTACATTCCGTGTTTGCTAATTTGCTTGGGTGGATCTATTTGGAAGAGGACCTCGTCCCTTGAATACAAAATTTCATCTGAACGGACTGTCCAAAGTCGCCCAGCAAACCGTCGACTTTTTACAAACTCACGAATAACTTCAACAATAAGCGTCACACACACTAAATATTATATTAAACTTTAGCGAACATATTTATCTTCAAGAATTATGACCTGTCTTGCTCTGTCTGCAAACGCACCGCACTCCACAAAACAAAGTACACAGACTTTCCAGAATCAACGTGACGAACGGTTTGAATTTGAAAATTGTTGCTGGAAAAAAATGAATTGCAGCAGATTCGAGAGTCTACTAATAGGTAGCTCTGCATATGCGGCCACCCTCTGCAGTTACTCTTTGACATTTTTCCACGACAATTAACTTACAGCGCGATATTCAACATTTTAAAAAATTACCATGTGTCACAAAGTCACCCTGTTAGTCACAAAGCCGCCCCCCTCTACGGTAGTATAGTAAGTGTGGGGTAGGCAACATTGTACTAGTGCATAATTAATGGCGAAAATGGCAGACACAGCTGGAATTTCATGTAGGCTAAGTCTTGATCCTTTTTGAGACAGTGGGTTATAGACAGCAGAGGAGTAAGTTAAGTATCTATTACTACATCAACTCCAGATCTTTTCCAGACCATTACTACAGGTATTTTGGTTAATTCTTGTACTTTAGAAAAGTTAAGAGGGAGTGATACGTCATGCACTTCAACCAACTAATTTTCCTCTGAAATGCTGTCTAAATAGCAAAATAGAGGGATATTTCTTTCATGTCTACTTATATTAAGAGTGGGTAAGCTTAGATATTGGTTAGAAGCAACACATTATGTCAAAAGTACGGCAACTTACTTGTCTGTCCAGCAACAACAATAAAAATCCACTTTTATAACTTTCAAAGATCATTTTTCTCACAAAAGATTACTCAGGTGGTGATTGAGGTTTAAGGTGAGAAAACATTCAAGTTATCAGTTGCATATACCATGACGAATAGAATACATAGTGTTATCACTCACAGAGTTCAACCGTGCCCCGCTTAGGTAGCTCTAGCGGCGCAGATCCCCAACGATATGCAATCAGCTGCTCAAACATGGGATACGCGCTGGGCTACGTAAACCTCTTTGTGAAGGCTGCGGTTACGCTTATTACAACAAATTGTTTGTTTAGACTTATGAATAATACTGTAAAAAGTTATTATTGATATTTTCAGTCCCCATGCAGAACTATCTTTTAAAACCTTCCGTTAGTCGCGCATAGGTCTGACAGCTCCATGGTTCGTTTTAGCTTTAATATCAAGCCAACAGTTCAAGTTATGATCTTATCGTCTCGGGACATCTTACACCATACCTTAGTAAGCATTTTGCTGGAGTTGTTAAATGACGAGCCTAAAAATAACTCTATACGTGTAACATTTTGTCAGTGTGGGATTGATAGTACCAGTGCGACCAATGATGTCACATTCTGTCAGTGTTTTACAGGTGTGATGTTATACCGATTATTTGGCTTGGTACGTTGCTCTAGTGACTATCAGTAAAGAGATTGGGCCTTACGAAAACCTAAGAATGCAGATGAAGTGTGTCGCCTTCTGCTGAGAGATGAGGAATAGTTAGTTCATGATTCAGTAATTTCAAAGGAATTTGTGACTCTGATACTGAAGACAAAGTTGAAACAAGATCACCGCGGAGGTCCGGGTTTGATTCCCAGCTCTGCCAAGAAATTTAATTCTGGTCTGAGGGCTGGAACAGTGTACACTCAGCCTCGTGAGGCAAAACTGATAAGGGGTGCGTTCGATACCTACCTCAGCTACCCTGGAAGTAGTTTTCCGTGGTTTCCCACTTCTCCTCCAGGCAAATGCCGGGATGGTACTTAACTGAAGGCCATGGCCGCTTCCTACCCAAATCATACCTCAATTCCAAATACACACACTTCTACATACATCACAATGGCACAGGTTATCAGACACATTCTAAACACACCCAAGCACACGGGGCTACATGACCACAATGTTGTCAAGTCCCTAAAGAATCAACAACTATTACTATTTTAGGCCTATTATTATTAAGACGGATTATATATTTTTTCGTTTTAGGTAAGGATGGCACAAAGTAGAACCATGGAAGGCTGCCTTCATTCCATATCCTACTGGGCCACATTCGTGATTTTACATCAGTGGATAGATATTACGGTAAATTTTGAAAAGCGTGGAGTACTGATCCGGGTTTTAATTTCCACTTCACGCGATGAAGTTCCACGTTCTCACAGTTCACTACGAAACAGTCCACCTTTATAATAATCAAATCTTCCGAAAACCGGAAGTCAGAGATTCTATTTTTGATCGCCAAAAAATTGCTTATCTTTCCGCGGAATAACTCTCGCCCAATTCGCAAACAGATTTGTATCTTTTGGCGGTGTGAATAAATGTCTATCATCAGATTTTCTTCCTAACCCGATTTACATCCAGGAACGAAACATTACGACATTTTCCAGAAAAAGCAGAAAATTTAGTTGTTTGCACACACAAAGCACTGCACAGACATTCGTAAACTATTACAATGAGACAAATTCCCTCGCATAATATGACTTCTCGCGTACAGGTTATTACAGTACTAACCTCGTAGGCTACTGCCACACGTTCTTACGGTTCGGCGCGACTTCCGCGCCACACACCGGCTGGACCATGAACTACAATGCTTAAGTAGCGGAGCGATAACACTGTTTATTTCTATTCGTCATGCATATACCAAACAACACTCAAGCAGGAAAAAAGAAGGATGTTGTTTCATTACAGGGGCTTGGACATTGTGGTCATTTAGCCCCATGTACTTGGGACTGTGTGGAATTTGTCAGATAACCTGTGTTATAGTGGTGTCTGTAGTAGTGTGTGTATTTGTAATTCAGGAGAGGATTAGGAAGGAGAGAGCCATAGCCTTAAGTTAGGAAGAAATGGGAAGACCACAGAAAACCACTTCCAGGATGACTGAGATGGGAATCTGAACCCACTCACGAGGGAGTGTACCGTACCCCGTTTCAGCTCTCAGACCAGAATCAAATTTCTTGGCAGAGCCGGGAAGCAATGATAATTGACAAGTAGTGTCAATTGCTAATGACTTCCAGAAAGGTATGAATATCAATATTATCAATAATTAGTCGGGTAGAAGGGCAAAAGCCAGGATTTGGTCTCGTCCAGAATTAATAAAGATAATACTGAACTTCCTAACCTTATCAATTTAGTGCATACAACGGTAAGCCAAAGGCTCGGAACATAACCTAAAATCACGCATGTCATATTATTATAGGCATACTTACCACATCGTAACTGACTGTCTCTTTCTTGAGCAGCAATCTGTCTTAGCCGCTTTCTTCTCATCTTCTTTGCTTGCTTTCGCCATTGTTTATGACTAAAATGTCAGAAAAATACACATGATTATAACCTAACCTTGTCAAAATATTTATATGTAGAGGAACTATAGGATTTGTGAAAGACTACGTAATAAAAATAAAATTATAAAGTGAGCAATGTAGGAGTTATATTTGTGTATTAATTTCAATTACCTTCCCATCAGAATACCATATTTATCACAAATTCAACTAATCCCGGCATTCAGCAGAAGTTGTTGATTGTTTACATCATATTTCAATACATTCATCAGTGTAACCAATAGTAGAAAAATACATTGTTAGTGACTTAATTTAAAAGTAGTTGAAAATATATGTTCTCTACAATATGTTATTGTATTTTGACTGTTTGAGTATTTTAAGTTTTAAATTATTACATATAAACGAAAAATTCTAATCGGCTATCTGAATGAATTATTTTATATAGTTGAATTGGTGAAACTGATCGTGCCTCAAGTCTATGATAGGGACATCTATATTCTGTAACTCGAACTACCATCTATTAACTTTTGCAAGTTTATTCGCTAGATGGCTCTTCGATACCAGGAACGACCCAAGGCTTATAAACTACAGAGGTTGCCTCAATTTTCACTCACCAATCAGCGCTCACAAGGCGGGTGACGTCACAAGATACCAAACGTGCCATGTGGGGAACGTAACGAAACTGTCAACATCAGCTGTTGAGTACGCAAAGAACAGTTTATTCGCATGAAATTATCGGTAAATGGGTAATAAAATAACTAAATGTTGCCTACTTACATTTTATGTAGTGATCTTCTTGAATTTCTTGGAAATTTGCCTAGACTCGGTAGCAGTATCGTGGGTGTTAGTGACTTCCAATAACCACTGCTTATGCAAGATATAATTGGAATGTTTCAATCTGATGAAGAAAATTGTTATCACAGCTGCCTCAACCCCACCAGACGGTACGTCAGGAACTTCTCTCGACACAAAATCTGTCGTTCTTCTTAGAACGTTCTTGCCTCGTTGAAATCCGTATTTTCCGTGAAATGTGACGAATTTTGCTGAAATGTGCCGGAACTCGTTTAGCAAAGTTTCTGAGGGATCGGTCATACCACCGTATGACAAGTGTTTAATCCAAGTCGGTAATGCATAAACGTGTTGAGTTTGCATTCCATAGGTTAAGTTCCCAAGTTGTGGAAATTTATTTTGTAACTTGTGGGCTACATAACCTGCAACATAAGCCTTGCCATCTTCCTCACTTTGTTCCATGATATTGGCAATGAAGGACTCTGGTTGCACATTGCTCCCTAAGGTTGGTTCTGGAAGCACGTTACTTGATTCAGACACTATGCCAGCTTTGTTTAGTGCTTTAGCAACTACATATTCATCTGAATCTGGATCAGCAGTGTTTGTTTGCTTTTGAACAACTCCTGGATTCTTTCCTAAAATAATCACCCTCAGTCTGTAAATGCAGTCAAGGGGAGAAGGATGATCGTTTAAGCCACCACGGGTTCGCAATTGTGAAAAGAGGTTTTCCAGTACTTCTTGATTTAGCCTATGTGTGAGAATGTACTTTGTATTATGCCTACGGGCCATATCTTGGTACAGAAGTCGAAGGGATTTTATTGAAATGATGACTGCTTTCTGGAATATTTGCAAAGAATTTTTACCAATGCAAAGAAAATTACTCATGAAATTTTCCATCCTGTCCAAAAACAAAATGCCATGCATGGGCGTATATAAGGGGGGGGGGGGGCTGAGGGGGCTCCAGATCCCCCCCCCCCCCCGAAAAAAGCCAACTTGGGTACAACATACAATGTATTTCACAGTAGTCTACTTTTAAGAAATAATTATCAATTTGTAAAAGAAAACGAGTGTTTGCCTTTCTACTTTATAAATTGACAAGTAGCCCATTGAGATATTTTCCATTCATACTCCATAGGCTATAATACAAAATTCATTAAGTACTCACAATTTTCCACGATAGTCAGCTCCCCTCGAAAAAAATTGTATATACGCCCCTGATACCATGTACGAAATATGTCAAAAAATATTAACAGCTTTAAAATCATCCTAGCAGGTCATCAAAACTGAAGAGTAGGCCAGCTAGGCTCACTTATCATTTGGTTTTAGATTCCTTGGAAATCTTGGCTTTATATTAAGCAATTCGGCCCTGTAGTCTAATTCAAAGTCTTCACTCTTAAAGTGGAGGGAACATAGACTATCCTACTTGTTTGAGGGTTGCAATGATATTTTCGCTTACATGCAGCAATCCACTGATTGCGAAGGCATGTGTCTTTAGGCATCGTGAAAAACGACAAGTCATTTCCAACTTACTAATAACTGTGACAAACTGCCACAGCACATCATTGGCCTGGCATGATTATAAACAAAAGGGCTTAAAACACATGTTTAAACCACTGCAATCCATACGATATAATGTATGGGAAAGTTGACTTGCCTTGCATATCTCGCACCTCGCGCGCTACGAGGAAACGTGTGACGTCACGTCCTTTCCCTTCCCTCCGCGATCCCCTCGCCTAAGAGCTCCATATTGAGGCAACCTCTGTAGTTTACTAGCCTTGGGAACGACCAGGAAGAAGCAACAATATAATACAACACCCCAGCAAAAATCGAAAAAGATTTCCTTGTAACCATCACTTAGTCGTGAAAACCTATGTTCCAGTAAAATAAAATTCAGTTTCATTCAAATTCATCATTCACATTTGTCATTGATTGATTGATTAGTACCGTACCGCAATGTTTAAATACGGTAATTCAAGAATCATGTTCATCTATAGGAGAAAGAAGCATACCGTACGGTATGCATTGTTGGTTGGTTCCTCAGTAGTTCCTACTTTTGCTACAAAATGCTACCCCACCGGTTTTACTTCCCCTCCGAAAGAAGGAATACTGAGGGATGTTAAACGTTCTTAAAGATTCCGACGACTTCGGCCGGGTTTGAACCCGCGATCTTGGCCATAGAAGCTCTGCATGCTACCAACTACGCCACCGAAGCCGCCTCTGTATGCATTAATCACACAATTCTTTATTACCGACTGGGATAGCTACGTGTGCACAAGACCATGGGGCCAGGGACACTATAAATTCTCATATGTTTTCTGTAAAATATACTACAATACTCCTCCTTCAAAATTACTTTAATTAAAATAAAATGTATACCGTAGAGGGGGGTGAATTTGTGACTAACAGGGTTACTTTGTGACACATGATTATTTTTAAAAATTTTGAATATCGCGCCGTAATTGTCATGCAAAAATGTCAAAGAGTAACTGCAGAGGGTGGCCGCATATGCAGAGCTACCTATTAGCAGACTCTCGAATCTGCTGCAATTAATTTTTTTCCAGCAACAATTTTCAAATTCAAACCGTTCGTCACGTTGATTCTGGAAAGTCTGTGTACTTTGTTTTGTGGAGTGCGGTGCGTTTGCAGACAGAGCAAGACAGGTCATAATTATTGAGATAAATATGTTCGCTACAGTATAATATAATATTAAGTGTGTATAACGCTTATTGTTGAAGTTATTCTTGAGTTTGTAAAAAGTCGACGGTTTGTTGGGCGACTTTGTGACAGTCCGTTCAGATAAAATTTTGTATTCAAAGGACGAGGTCCTCTTCAAAATAGATCCACCCAAGCAAATTAGCAAACGCGGAATGTACCAAGTTCGAGAATTAAATAATTTTGCATTAACTGATTAGAATTTGATTTAATTTTATTAGAATACCTGTTGATAAAAAAAAATTGTAAAATCACTGCTTATTTATCTAAAATATTGTATAAATATGTAATTACTATTATTAAATGATGTTCTAATATGTTCAATAAACATTTAATGGGGTGACTTTGTGACACTGTGTTTTCCACATACGTAATAAGCCAAAAAATAGCCTGTCTCTAAATCACCCCGCATGCTGGGGTGACATTGTGACAAATGTTAATGCAAATTTCTCTGTGGTTATGTAAGATCGATACTCAAACAATATACTAGCAGGTAACAGAAGGATGGAGCAACCAAATTCAGTAGTTAGTTTTAGGTTCAGTTGAAAAATGGTGTACTGGAAACACAAAAACCTCAAAATTTGTCACAAAGTAACCCCCTTCTACGGTACATTATTAATTATTGGACTAATATTCATCTTTAAAAGTAATTAGAATTGCACGAAATTCTCCTCAATGTAAATGCAATGCTAATATTCATCTTTCGAAGTAATTATAATTGCACGAAATTCTCCTCAATGTAAAGGCAATGCTTGGCGGCTACCTTCTGGACTCGGTGGATGAGTGGGTTTGAATCCACTGGTGACCGTCCTAAAAATTATTTTTAATTTTTTAACTTACTCCGGACAAATGCCAAGGTTGCCTCCTTCCAACTCCTTGCTTAGTTTCATCGATCTTCATTCATCTCATTATCTCATTTTGTGAGATAAATGTATTCTATTCACCTGGAATGATTGTGTAAAAACCACGGGAAATATCACACTCAGGATGACTACTACCAGCGTCCGAATTCAAAATGTGGATCCAAGAAACGGTGTAGTCACCCAGTTCCTACAAGCCTCAGAATAACGGGTACAAATTATTTTAAAGGAAAAATAGTAAATTATACCGTTTCTTAAGCGCTAAGCAGTAGGCCTACTAACATGTGACAGCCTATCGTAAGAGAAAATGAAAGAAAGGCAGAGACAGATAGCCTATATTTTTATAAAAGTATTACATTCTCTTTAAAAAATCTCCTTACTTTTTATTGAATGTGATGTAGGAGTAGCACGCTTGCCTCTTACCTAAGGAGGTCTCAGGTTCGATTCTCTGTCAAGTATTTTAGAACTGACATGAATGTCGGAATAGGGAACACTCGTCTTGTGAACACCAGGGATCCTGGTCAATAAAGCCAACATTAATGGTCGAGAGGACCTGTCGGCCCACAGGCCACGATACGTTCCTTATAACTATTGCGGCTTGGGGTGAAATAATTTTGCTCTGAAGGAGAACTGCACCGGTATTCGATCCCGCAACCTTGTTCACAGCAGCCGAGAACGTTACCGCTGCGACACCTAGCCAGCCAAATACATGTATCGTTATGATCATAACAAAAGAGAATAAAGATCCTTGCGTAATGTAAGTAACTCTACGCAGTGGCCGGCAGTGGCGGATCCAGGCCTTGCAGGGCCATGGGCGGCATGATAAGATGGGAAATTTAAAAAAAATGGAAAATAGTTTGGTAATACTAAAATAAAGAATAGTTACAATATTTTGAATATACTACAGTACTTTTTTTATAATATGAAAGAAACCTTTAAGTCCCCCTGAAGAAGATTATGAAATATTGAAATATTACTTTGCCACTTTTCCCGGCTGAAGTCTTTGATCATTTCACTGAAATCTAAACTTGCTAAATGGTCACGGAAGGTCATAGCTGCACTGAAAAAAAAAAAGAATTATAAATTAATTTGAAAAGTTTGAGAAGCAATTAAATTTAAAACTATTCATGGCGCGGGGCCCTGGGCGGTGCCCCCTCGCCCTCCCCTAGATCCACCCGTGGTAGCCGGTGACAATTTAACTGGTAGTGACAATGATGACGATAATAATAATCATAATAATATATGTTTTGTATTTTATATTAAGTTTACTTTCCTACACCGCGTAAGCAAGCCGTTAAGGTTCATAACGTCCAAGGCGGTTGCTGCCCGGCTCAAAGCCTACAGAGCAAGAGAGGTCATGTAGTCAGCACAACGCTAATTTAATGGTTTCCTTATCGTTGAAGCCCCATCTGCTTATAATTCAGAAAACATTTTGCTCATCCTTTGGAGGTAAGGGAGGGCCGTATCAAAAATTCTTTCAGACAAATGTTTCAGGTAATTCTTAGAGAATTATCCACAATTTTTAACGGTTTTGGTATTGTCTATTAAGGGATTTTTTTTTCTCTCACAAGTACATTTTTCCCACCCCTTTGGCCAACGGCAGGTGCTATCAAAAAACTTTACTGAGCTAAGTTATTGGCCCTTATCCTAAGAATAGTAAGAATTCGATTTTTCATATAGAGTAGGGGAGTGAGGCGGTTTTAATATAGTGACACGAGCCACTCGGCTACGCTGACCTTCTACGTATATTTCGCGAAACTATGGGCATGCGACATATCGTTGGACTCGGGCTGGCGTTCTCTTTCCTATGGACGACTTGTTATATTTTTCAAAAATTTTGTTTTTTTTTGTTTTTAAAAGTAGGCGATAGTTAAAAAAAACATGATAGAACGATGTGCCATGGTTCAAACGAATGATCTTTATGTCCTTTATATTTTGTAATAAAACTTCTTTATTTTTGATGTTTTTTTGAAAACAGTCCAATTTTCAAATTCCTATATTTTGGAAACTAGGAATTTTACAAATAAGTTTGTTTGACATAAATGAAAGGTAATTACCCCCTCTACTCCCAAAATAAATTTCAAGACTCTAGGATAAAAACTTGACAGTAGTGCTAGAAGGAAAGTTCTCCTCCCCAGCCTATCCTACGACTTTGCCGATATCTCCCGAACGCATGATCAGATTTTAACGAACGAGGTGTTGTTGGCGTTGGGATGCCGTCCTCTTTGCTAAGAATGTGTGTTGGTATTTAAAAAAATGAAAATTTTTGTTTCTTGGATTGGCGCTAATTTGGAAACGGTGAATTTTGGAAAAACGTTTGTTTGACGTTAATGAAAGGTGGCTATGCCCTCTAGGCGGACAGCAAGTTTCAAGGGTGTAGGAGGGAAACAAATGATAGCCTACTTTCTCGCGAACATTGGCGATAATTGGCGAATGGATGGTCGGATCTTAACGAATGAAGTGTCATAGGACTTGAGCTGAGGCCCCCTTTGCGCTGAATGTGTGTTGGTATTTTTGATTTTTTTTTTGAAAAATGTTGTGTTTGAAAGTAGGTGATAGGTTGCAAACCAAACATGATAGAACGTTGTGCCATAGTGCAAACGAATGGTCTTTATGACCTTTATTTTTTATAATAAAACTTTTTTATTTTTCATGATTTTTTGAAAAAAGTGTAATTTCGAAATTCCTATATTTTGGAAACTAACAAGTTAACAAATAAGTTTGTTTGACATAAATGAAAGGTCCCTACCCCCTCTACGATGAAAATAAATGGCAAATCTCTAGGACAAAAACTATGCATTTTAAATATTTTTTTAATTTGTTTAAAATAAAGAGTGTAGACAGAGAGCCGGTAGCGCTTGACGTATGTTACAACGAGGCTATGACTGGCCATGGTGAATACAGGAAATGGCTATTTCGACGGGTCGATGTATGGTAGAACGATAGAACGAGGGGTCGCTTTCCGATATTTTGCTATGACAAACGAATAAAGGCAAATATTTTGAAAAACCATTATGACAATCTTTAAACATGTTAGTAATAAGGTCATTGACAAATAAAAATAATAATACTAATAATAATAATAATGGTATGAGGCGAAGTTTTCAATAACTTGAAGAACATGCTTTGTACGTTAGAATGACCAGCCAAGAAAGAAAAATCCGCTTGGGGTCCGGCCGGCTCAAGCTGGCCAGCTAAGAGAATGGAATGTCAGTTAAGCTGACAACGTTGCTGTCAGGTGATAACAGGTTGGAACCATATGGCAACTCTGTAACTGAGATAGCATTTCACATCCTGTCAGCCAGGCCCCGGGCAGCAGCAACAGGTGGCAGGGCCCCGCAGAGAGGAAAGGGGAGAGAGGGGAAAGGGTGGATACAAAGAGAGAACAGGAAATCACGTGACCACTGCAGAGCGGTGAGGGGGCGGAGCCAGAGGTGCGGGGAGAGGGGAGGAGTGGAGAACCCATGACAGCCAATAGCTGAACGAGTTGTAAGTCAACATGGAGTGAAGAAGTGAGAAGCGGGTGTGGAGAGAGAAAGAGAAACATGTATGGACATGCACGAAGCGCGGAGCGCCGTACACAGAGCTCTCATTCAACATGATTAAAATAAATAAATAAAAAAGTGCACAGGTTCACACGACATGTACTTTATTGATCCAAGAATTAAAGGTAGAGTTAAAACCTAACCATTTGACATATAGTTTATTTCCTTTTTGTTTCAACACTTTTTCCTCAAGATAATGTTTAGGAAACGCTGTTTTCTGAAGTTCATGGAGATAAAATCTACCTTTTATGGGTTGATGGTTGAGGTCCTCGAGTAAATAGGTGACTGGACTGTCCAAGTTGACTTGACGAATTCGAAATAGTTCAGTCCCCCACTGAGGTGTGTAGCCCTTATTGAAGGCAGACTTAAATTTGCTCACACGAACAAAATCCCCAATTTTCAGTCGGTGACGTTTAGGGTCTGCTGTTTTTATGGGGTTAAACAGTTTATCCAGTCGCTGAATATTTTTGGTCACGAGGCGTGGCTTGGTCCCAATCGTTCTATGTTTGGTGTGATTGTAACGTGACACTAGCTCTTGTAACATGTCCAACCAGCGATAAGTGCCCGGTAAACGCTTTCCACATATGCGTTTTCAATGCTCGGTTAAACCGCTCGACCACGCTGGCTTTGAGATTGCTGTACGTGGTGTAATGGTGAATATCCTTAGATTTGAGAAAACTGGAGAAATCCTTGTTGAAAAATTATTTTCCCTGGTCGGCTTGTAGTAACTGAGGTTGACGTTTGGATTGTTGAATAATATGTTGAAAGGCCTTGGTGACTAGTGGACCAGATTTGCGACGCACATGTTCAACGAACGCCATTTTGGAATACACATCAATGACGGTCAACATATAGCGTACACCGTTGTTAACGCTAGCATAGGGTATCATTTCAACCAAGTCAGACTGCCAAAGTTCATCCACACCTCATGAAATCACCTTGAATCGCGGATAGTGACGCCTAGCTGGAGGATGCAACTCGTGGGCAATACTCATTTTAATGGGTGAGGGCTTGAACAATAATTTTGGCATTTCAAAGTTCTTGTTCAATTTCTTGAATTTCCCAATCGTGACCAGTATGGCCGGCTTTACGTGAAGCATGCAACAACTGTAGCCGCTGGACGAGCTTATTGCGATTGTGCCATTAGGTAACATCCACAAGGGGTTTTAATGGTTTGAATGTCACTCCAGAAGCAGATGCTTTACGAAGACCACGTTGATTGGTGGGAAACATTTTTTGCAATGATGGCTTTATATTTTTGAGATATATTGGCATTTACTTGTTGAGCGGGATCATACTGTCTTTTGTGAGCATGGGTGTCCAATAAAATGGATTTATATTTGCCAAGGTCCTCTGGTGCATAATCATGGGTAGAGGGTGTACGAGAGAAGAGCAGCTTTAACAGTCCTGGCGTTAATTTATAGTTGATGTTTTTAATGAAGGTTTTAGTACGAGCAAATTTAATGGATGAATCTCCAATTTTAAAACTATCATCCTCATAGCGAACACCATACGTGGTATCTGTGTTTCCAACAAATAGATCGGAGAAATAGGGTTCTAGTGTTGATCCATACTATTTTATAAAAATGGTTTTCAGTTGAGCTTTATGTTGAGGGTTGGCCAAGAGTTGTGAAAACGGAGACGATATGGAAGGGCAAGGTGTTTCGACCATGACCAAGGATTTCTTTTTTCTTAAAAACTCTGCAAGGGGTGCGGCCTTTCTTTTAGGCGTTAACACTTGTTCCTCGTCATCCTCAACTTCGCTAACACTAGTCAAATCTTCCTGTTCCTGTTTCTCTTCCTCAAGGTCCTCGTGGTGCGTCTGCGTGGATTGGGAAACGGTGGGTAGCGTTTCAGATGGTTTGAAAGAGGGTTTCAACATAGCTTTTAGCGGAGGTGCTAAATGTTGTTGAATAAACAAAGCATGATCTGCACGTGATCCTTTCAATTGACGAAACTTTCGGCGAATAGTATTTCTTGCTCTAATAATATGCTTTTTCAATTGACTCTCTGCTAACGCCATGGTGTCTTGACAAATGACTTGACAGGGAATGAGACATGGCCTTAAATAGCAAATAAAATGATCAAACCCTAAGCGATACCGTCCTTGGTTTAGTTCACTTTGTTTGTCAATCACTAAACAGGCATGACGTTGAGTGTTCCTGCATTTGTCACACAATTCTGTAAACATTTGAAAGGCCATATCCGGATTCACATGTTCATTATAAATGTGACGACTGTTCCTCTCGTCCTGGCGAAATAAAACAATGACATTGGCATTGTCAGGAATCAACTGTTTGGACATTTTAGAATACGTTTGTCCAAGATAGAAGCAATCGATATGTTTGTGTCGACCCATGCTGAAATAGCTTTGAATGATGCCTTGTCGTTCAGTGGATACATCATCGAAAATCATGAGTGAATCGGGCTTCACCTCATCCGGTGAAATAAAATTTTCTTGCATGGAAAATATGATATAACCCATATTCGCATTTTGTAATCCAGACATGACTTGATCCAGAAACAGGTACAGGTGTTGGTAGAGAGATTTTGCAAAAATATAAATATTTTGAAAATGCTGACCATTGGGCGCTGTAATGAGCGTTGGCAAAAGATTGGTCTTTCCACAGACGGAAAGTCCCACAATGATGCAGTGAATGGAAGATGGAAACAGTGAACCATGGCGTTGTTCACGTAATGTAGGACAGAGATGGGAAACCATGTCCTCCACGGGGAATGGCTCTTGCCGCTTAATAATCTTCATTTCAACTAAGACTTAGACAGGCTAGTAGGCTGTCTATATACATGGCACCGAGCCTTGTCATAGAAACAGTAGACTCGTACTACAGGTTGGCGATGGATGTCTTTGGACGTGCGTTGATGGCCAAAGCTAGGTCTGTTCCCATTCATGATCCTAAACAAGAAACATATCCTGCTAATAAACACTATGTGGATAGGTCAGTAGTGCCACGCACTAAACAGGTAGATTATGACTTTAAGGGAAAGCGGTTAACCCATCTAAAACATACTCAAGTGTCTACAGACGTTACTACAAAAAAGTATGTGGACAACAAAGTGTATGAGTTTTATGACAATGTGCCTTAGCTTACGGTGAATGGCTATAGCGCTAAACATCACCGCATTATTCACGTGGAAGACCCGCAAGACGAAGACGATGTCTGTACCAAGCGTTACGTGACCTATGAAATGAAAAGGCTTTATACATTTATCCCATCTGTATTTTTAGTGTATCTGACAAATGAAAAACCTGCGAATGACAGAAACCATTTACCGCTAGTCCATGACCAGCACTTGACCTATGTGCTTGCTTCGGGTTTAAACCACTATCGATTACACCATTGACATGAAATACGCAATGCCTGATGAAAACCATTTACAAATACAGATAAACGGTCATAGGATGTTGGTCCATAACCATCAAATGGTCAATGCAGGTGATGAATTATCCTTTCATCTCATGTTGACATGGGATGAAAAGCAAGCGGGAAAAACAATAAACGATTTCCCACTTTATGTGGAATTGGAATATACAGCCATGAAATAACAACCTGACGTTAGTTGTGACTTAAACTTTCTTGTGAAAGGTTGATGGTCATCATCATCATGGTGAAACAAAGCTATGTGGTGAGAAAGACTAAAAAGAGTAAAAATAAGACCCTGTCCTTGTCAAAGCCTGGGCTTAAGACATTCGTGGACAACCCCTTGCGAAATAAAAAATAAAAAATAATGTGTTGACCATAAGAAAAGCCCTTCGAGCAGCACAGAGACGTGTTATTCCAAAACGTCAGCGACAGGGTTCAAAACAAGGGCGAGTGATTCCCGTCCCCAAACGATCGGGATTTTTACCTGCTTTATTTGCCGGTTTGGCTGCTCTGGGTTCACTTTTGGGCGGTGCCAGTGCAGTGGCGAAAACCATCAAAGCCACACAGCAGGGCAAGCAACAACTCAAAGAGAGTCAGCGACACAATGAAACGATGGAAGCCATTGCTATGGGAGCTAGAAATTCCAATTTAAAGCCAGTCTTTTATCAACAAGGATTTGGGATTTCACTATTTCGAAATATTAAAAAAAATAGCCTCAGCCATAGCAAGACATGCCCTGACGCATCAACAAGTGGAAAGCTATGCTAAACAACTAAGGCTTTCTCGTTTTCGAGGTGTGTTTATGCGAAACCAATTACCCCCACGACCCTGGAAACAGGAATGTGCTGTTGTCAATTTGGATGATCACCGAGGACCAGGAACGCATTATGTAGCTTATGTCAAAGAGGGATCCATCGTATGGTACTTTGACAGTTTTGGGAATTCGCCCCCACCCATGGAACTAGTAACCTATTTTGGAAACAGAATCAAGATATATTATTATGTGAAGCGTGCGCAAACGTTTATCAGCCAACATTGTGGTCGTTTGTGATTCATATTTTTATATAAGACGCAGCATAAGCAAATACGTCAACAGTATGTCGGCAGAAAGTAAAACGTTTACACTGCATGGACGTGGACCTGAAGTCAGCCTAGACTTTTACCCGCCTATCGAATTGAGTGAAAACCCCTATGGTTTAGGACTTGTTTCACTTGAAACGTACAATCGAATATACAACATACGTGAAAATGTGAACTACAAGTTTTACTATGATGATTCTGTGCTCACCCTGAACTCTGGTGGATACACGAACGATGACATTTATGAACACATTTATGTGGTGTTGATCAATGAATATGGTTTAAAGTCATTTATCGATGGAACGCGCAAGTTTGAACTTGTAGGAAATACCAACACTCATCGCTGCAGTATTTTTTCTACATTCAAAATTGACTTTAAAACACGCCCCGATTCCATTGGTCCATTACTAGGATTTAAACCACGCGTGTTGGAGCCCAACAAAAACATGAATCAGACCATGAAGTGAAATTCATTGAGGACCATCATGTGTCGGTGACGTGGAATATTATTAGCCAAGTGTACACCAATCAAGAACCATCGCATTCGCTTTATGACTTTATTGTGACATCGCCCAATGGCTATATTATTTCGTGAAAACCCTCCACTGATTAATAGAGATCAACAACTTATTGATCTAGATTCTACCACACCAGTGACTTACAAGTTGGTGCTAAAGCCAATATGAAGTTTGTGTATAAAGCAACAACACCGTCTAGGAATGGTGTTAGTTGTTTGCCACGTGAATACACGTTAACATCTCAAGACAAGCAGATTTTACAGCATTTGGGTTACCACGTCAACCCCCATGATGAATTCTATCCAAGAGGTAGCGAACCACATCGAGGAGTAACCAGGAGTGGTAAGAATTGATCTCCATTCCTATCAAGCTCAAACACCTGGACTCAATAACAATGATGAAATTCAATTTGTTATCAACAACCAAGATATTTACACCCTACCACATGAAAGTGTCATTCAGATTGAAGGAAGGCTCACCAAACCCGATGGCTCTACACCCACCACATCCAAGTTGGCCAACCATGCTTTTGCCTTTCTGTTTTCAGAGGGGCGGTATGTCATTAACGATATCGTGGTGGATAGCACTCGAAATGTAGGTATTTCCAGTGTCATGCAACTATACCCCTCTTACAGTGAGGATGAAGGTAAAATACTTTGCGTGGCGGGTTGGTGCCCTGACTCGACCAATGACTGGATGGTACACACCGATGGGACCTTTACTGGATATTTACCTCTTAAACTGATTTTAGGCTTTGCCGAAGATCACCAGCGCACTGTGGTCAACGCAAGGCAAGTGCTTTATCTGGCGAGAGACAGGAGTGATAATAATATACTCAAGGGAGCCGACAATGTCCCCATTGATTCAAAAATTCAACTACAACGCTTGCTATGGAAAGTGCCCCATGTGACCCTTGACGATAGTGAAAAACTGGACATACTCAAGATGGTAAAAAGAGATATGCCTCTACCCATGGAATTTAGAAACTGGGCACTCCATGAATATCCGCTATTGCCCACCACCAACACACACAGTTGGTCTGTAAAAACAGCTCGCTATACAGAGAGACCTCTCTACCTAATCGTGGGTTTTCAAACGAATCGCAAGTATCAACAAACCAAAGATGCCACGCAATTTGATCGCCTGCAATTGAGAAATGCACGTCTTTTCCTCAACGGTGCTGTGTTTCCCTATGAAGGACTGAATTTGGATTTTTCAAAAAATAAGTTGGGTCCCCTGTACAACTTGTTTTCTAAACTTCGATGATAGTATTATCAAAAAGAGAACGGCCCCATGCTGCTTCCCCAAGCGTTTAAGGCAAGGGCGCCACTGATTTTCTTTGACTGTTCTTTCCTAGAAGAATCTGTCAAGCCATCAAATATTGACATCCGACTAGATTTTGAAATGCATGACAATGTACCAGCCAATACGATGGCCTACTGTTTGATTATTCATAACAAACAAGCCAACTATTATCCACTGTCCAACCAAGTGACGAGTGTATAAATAACAGGGCAACCCACGTCAAGCCGCCCAGTCATGCCTTGCTTTAAAGCCTCAAGAGACGTCACATCCATGAATTTAAACTCTGAGGAACAACGTAACAAGACTTTTGCAACGTGGCCGGTGCCTTTCCTAAACCCTCAAGCCTTGGCTGCCGCTGGTTTCTATTATTTAAAAACAAGAGATTAAGTTAAATGTGCCTTTTGTCCCATCATTATAGACCAATGGCAAGAGAGCGATGAACACATGCAGGAACATCAGCGCTGGTCACCTGCTTGCCCCTAACTGTGCAGAATGGAGGTGGGAAATATACCCTGTCATTCAAGCTATCCCTCACTCGTCCCTCTGAGGGTTGAAAAAACAAGTTACGATACGTGTGTACTGTATGGTGTCCATGGTGCTTTGGCGAGCATCTCACCGTCAAAAACGCCTAGTTTAGAGACATTGGGACATCATCGCTGTTGGACGTTACAAACACAAAATACTGTATTGTTGTATGAGTTGGTATCGTCCCTATCCCAAAATGACAAAAGCCTGTAAGACGTGTTATGATAATAAAATGATGTAATTCTTAAATTCTTATTTTTTCATGTCACCCTGTCCTACCCTAACCTCATTTTTATAGCATGGCAGGTAAGTCCATTTCACCGCCAATCGTTAGTCAGTCGTCAGTTGAACTCGGTCCAGGCAAGCGTCAACATGTTGCGCACACTCATTGTGGATTGCCAAGGGTTTAAAATTGGTGAAAAGAAATTTATATTTAAACAAGTGGCCATAATCGATTGTACCACCTTTTGGATATCGCAAGCTACGCATTTGCTATTTAAACCACCCCATGCTTTTGATTTGTTGTGTGAAAAAGACCGTAAAAAACCCAGTGGATTGAAAATCATAGGCATTTAGACTGGAATCAAGGAACCATTTCCTATAAATATTTGGACGTTGCCATGAAAGCACACTTGTCCTCGGCCAATGTGGTATTTGTGAAAGGTAATGAAAAACGTGAATGGTTGCAACCATATTTGGCGTCTTACTGTCAATGTATCGACCTCATGGAGTTGGGCTGTCCTTCATTGCAACTTGATCCTCATGGATACTTGTTCCTGTGGCAAAATTACCCATACAGCCCTAGCGCATGCGTGGCATCTCTTTCATTGGTTAAGCACCCATGCCTAAAGGGAGTTGTTGAACAAAATTAAAAATCAATATTTACCTGTGAATGACGCCAGTGAGATTTCTACAAGCAACGTGTAAACATTTACACAAAGTAATACCATGTAGAAAGTCAATGCTACGGACAGAGCCATCGGCAAGTTCTTAGTGTGCAAATTAAACTAGACAGTTTTACCAAAGAGGAACTCTTAGCGTTGCCCAAGTCGTTCATTTATTATGTGGCCGCCAACGCAGTGAAAGAAATCTGGCAACATGTATCAAAATCATGGACTCAAGACCCTGTGTTGAGTGAATTGCAACCCTGTACGGATTACGATCATCATAAGCAAGTGGCCATGGTAAAAATATCCCCTATGCGTCAGTGTGCGATTGTCAGATAGTGAAACTGTATCACGGTCATAAAAGTCCGCGTTAAGATTTTGTTGAATCATTCCACGGGTGTCATGGCGAAAAGAACAACAACAACAACAAACACAAACATCGTCCACAGAAGAAGAGGAAGACCAAACCTTTTTACCATCGATGGAAAAGGATATGCCAGACCTGTACTGGCAATGGCGTCATTGACAAAGTGATTCAATACTTACCTTTTGAAATCCATCTTCCATGTTATCGTTTTTGTGGCCCTGGAACTCATCTTGAAAAACGTTTGCAGCGTGGTGATGTACCCAGTATTTTTTTGGATCAAGCATGCAAAGAACATGATCTTTCTTATCACTATAGTCATCCTGGTTTAAGCCATGCGGCAGATAAATTGTTATTGAAAAAAGCTGAACAACGTTTCGCATCCTGTGATGCCTCAGTGGGTGAGAGGATGGCAGCCCTGATTGTGATGAGTGCTATGAAAGGAAAATTGATGATGCGTGGACATAAACATTGAAGAATTCAGGAGTGAGGAATTGGGATGTGTTTGTATTCTATTTTCTTTTGTCAACCCCTATGGTTATGAAATAAAAACAAAAGGTTTACCAGAGCATGATGTTTTTTTTTAAATTTTTAGAAATCATGATGTTGATGAGCTGATTTTTCATTTTCACATTTCACACATGACCAATTTACACATTACCATTTGCCACTTTCAATTTACAGTATTTTAAAAATGTCTGAAGTTTTGTCTTTTTGATGATATGGATTTTCCATTTTGTTGATGACACTTTTTTTAAATGTCCGTTTGAAGTTTTCTATTTTACACATGGCCATTTCCAGTTTTTTTTAATGTCTGTTTTAAGTTTTTGAATTTTGGTGATATGGAAACATGGATTTTCTATTGTTTTAACATTTTTCCATTTGGTGTATGTCGAAAGTTGAGATTTGTCAATGATGTTCATGCGAGTGCTTGACCATGGCGATGCAGCAGTGAGTTTATGGGATTGCGGAAACGTGCAGGTCTACGACTATTGCAGGTAAGACTGTTTTACAAAAATAATGTCCATTGACCACTACATTTAAAAAAAACTATTGAAAAAACAAAATGACTATTAACCATTTATATAAGTGTCAATTTCTCCCTCCCCACCCACCCTACCGCACCGTGTTTGCTCTGGTCATACATACACACTAGCTTTTTCTCTGTACTCATACATTCACACTTGTCTTTGGGAAATAAACACAACCACTTTATTTATTCCCAAAAGCACATTCTCAACATGCACACTCATCCCAAAATAACTTTTAATTATAAATTTAACATTTTACTATTACAAAAAAAATGAAGTTACTAAAAAATACTATTACTCATTTAATATTTACACAAAAAATAACACTTTTGTACAGCTTAAAAATCATACTATTTACCAATCAATTTTTTTTAAATGTTGCATAGAAATTTTCAAAGAGCAAAAGGTCCAAGTGGGTTGCCACTATTTACAAAATCTACTATTTACAATGACAAAAACCAATATTTACAAAATACTAAATCAACGAATTACAAAAAAAAGCCATGTCCCTAAACGAACATACAGAGAAATCACACCTCCTCCTCCTTGCGGTCATAACCCCAGGGCAGGCTCGTGAGCAGGTCATCCGCCCACACACGTTTGTTATCCATTGAGGCGAGGGTGCATTTCTCTGTTCCACAAGATACAAATGATGGTTGCTGGATTGTATCCTGTACTGTGTATGGGACATAGCTTTGCCAGTGCGTAAAACCGCTAGGTAGTCATCTACACGTAGCGATTTTACCACTGCCCTACCTACACCTTTTGCTCTTTTGGCTTCCTTACAGCCTAATGTGCGATTTTTGTTGAAAAGTTTGCCCATGAGTTTTTCAATTTTCACTTTACTGTCAGGGGGAACCATTTGCTCTAGGTAGAATGGGAAATGGGCATGTTCATCATACAAGGATGAGGGATATTCAATATCCACTTCAAACACATATCCATGACCTGTTCCTTGGCTTGCCATGTTCACATCAAATTGCGACACTTGTTTCTCTGTCAGCCAAGCAAACTTCCCATGGGGCAAAGGCTGACTCATGGCGTAGCCATACAAATTATTCACGTCATAGTACATTAAGTACGATTCTGGTTTGTCTGGTGAATAATCAGGCATATAGGCATTGTTCGCTTCGGCATGGCACTGGTTAAGCGACACAAAGACACCGCGAATGCCCTTTTCAAAGAATAGAACCATGTCTACATCAGTGAGTAAATCCAATTCCACTTGAGTGTATTTCAAAGCGGCATCAAACGAGAGCCCAGGACTCGTATAATAGTGAGCCGGGTCAAGACCGTAAATGTGCTGACACAACTCAGGGAATTTTTCAAACACATCGGTGAGCAGCAATACATCCAGTTTCAGGTAATGCATAGCATATTCACCTAGCGTCTTAATGCCAAACACTCGCCAAACTTTACATGCATGTGCATAGTCTTCATCGGAAACGGTACAACGTGTTAGTTTTGAGTAAAATTTCTCTTGTGGTGGGAGTTTTCTTTGCTTTAACACGTCCCAGCTGTTGCAGAAATCGCAGGGAAATATACCTTTCCGAATGCATAATTGAAATTGCTCAGGATCATTAAAATGCATTCTGATATTTTTTAATTCCTCCTCATTCAAGCCATTCACAAGACTGTCTAGCGAGGATGCCATAAACTTAAAGGAATCCAAAAATCGAATGCTAAAGTCGCTCAACCGCCATGGCAGGGTTGTAAAACGCTCATGGTTTTGGGGGATAATGGTAAACGAGCCCTTGTTAACATGACCCAATTCAAGAATCAAAAACTGAATGTCATAATTCTCCAGATTGTGGAAAAATACACTGATGAAACGAGGAGCTGAAAAGTTCAAATTGCATTTACTATGCGCTGCTCCACGAAACTCTCCCGTAAAGTGCGAGTGATCACGAACGGTGTCTTCAGCACTGATCAGTGTCTTTTCGCAAATATGACATGTCGTGGCATGCTCATACCGCTGCTGCTGTTCTGGAGATAGGCTCTTGGGTACTGGGTGGTCCAGTAATCCCTGTACATGGTCGGCCAACTTTACAAGTTCATCCAAACACCATATGGCACAATCTGGCCCCTCACGGTATTTGTAAACGGATTATGTGGGGTCATAGGCATACACCACATTAAATCCTAAGGCAAAGGGTTCATGTTTTTGAATGGGTGTGGTTGAGCTGATGGTGAGATCTGGTTCACATCCCGCCATGGGTGTGGTGAGAGCTTCGAAATCTGCATACACCACATAGGGAACAGTGTCACGCTTATGAATGTCCTTAAACTTTAACACAGCCTTGTCCCCTTGTGGCAATATCAGTCTCACCGCTTCCTGAGAAACGCAATCTACCCTATGACGTTCCAAAAGCGTAGAGGTTTTAAAATATTGCAAGCAACGATCACAAATATAATTTGGACGCTTGTCCTTAGACATTTGACTGCTTGGCAATCTATTCAAGCTTTTAATCAGCCATTAGTGATTCACCTCTCCCTCAGACAGACATAAAAGATGAATGTGGTGTCGTTTCGGTTCTTTTGTGGCATAAAGAGGACCCACAATCTCATTACCATCAAGGCCATACACCATGAACGAAAAGTCCTGGTTATCTACTTCAAACCTATGGATCTCGTTTAAGTCCATAGGGAACGATATTCGAGTTAAATTTAAAGTTTGTTTTAATTCATCCAACTTGGCCCTATACATTCCTGGCCAACAACTATTCTGTTGTACCGGCTGCAAATACGCAGCCACAGCCTACAGAAAGCAATCATTGTCATCATTCTTTATATTCACCACCGCTCCTCGGCAGGCAATCGCTGGTGGTGTTTCAATATAGCTAGACCCAGCATTCAACGGCTTGAAATGACAAATGTTGATTTGTAGGTAATGGATTTTGTCTAACGCTAAACCACTGGGTCCTTGTTGCAGTTTATCAAATTTTGATAGCAAGGCATTCACCACATGGCTTTGATACCACTCGTTCAGACTATTGGCTATCAAAAGCTCTTGCATTTTACTGCCAATATAAAATGGTTTTTATGCTCACCGTCCTTGTTAGCCTATTTTCAATTTTGAAAAAATAGGCTTATGAGATCACCTTTTGTCCGTGTGTCTGTGTGTGAGTGTGTGTGTGTGTGTGAGGTGTGTGTGTCTCCCCCTAATAACTTATATACGGCTGGAGCGATTTCACTGAAACTCGGTAAGTTCATAGCACTACTCCAGGCTATCCCGACCATGCCCTTCAAATTTTGTTACGTCTCACCAAGCCAACATGGCGGCTGTGCGAAATATTTCACCAGCATTCAATATCTCCGAAACTATTCCCGATATCACCCTGGAATTTTTACGGTGATAAAGGGAACTACTAGAAGTTCACCTATGTGACTATTGAAACTCTGGTAACTACAAAACCAACATGGCGGCCACGCGAATTTGCGACTTTTAAATAGACGTTTCTCGTGATTTAACCAACCAAACGCAATAAAACTTGGTACAGTATATGTCTGTACACATTGTAATGCACCGACATCAAACTTCGTCCAATTGTTTACATAACCACAAGATGGCGGATGTGCGAAATATTTCACCGGCATTCTATATCTCTGAAACTATTAGCGGTATCACCCTGAAAATTAGTTCGGAGATAAAGGGCACTACTGGAAGTTCATCTGTAAGACTTTCAAAAAGCGGTTAACTAAAAAACGAACATGGCGGCCAAAGGAATTTGCCAATTTTAATAGACCTTTCTCGCAATTTAATGTTCCAAACGCAATGAAATCTGGTACAGGAAATGTTTATACACAGTGTAATGCACTGGTGTCCAATTTTGTTCAATTCTTTACATAACCTCAAAATGGCAGCTGTGCGAATTATAAAATTAAGTTTTTATTTCTTGTATCGTAATCATGCGATCGATGTGAAAGTTTGAATAATGAACCTACGTAATAATTTTCTTTTGATGGGGCATGACTCTACGGCCTATACATTTAACAATCCTACAGGACGACCATCCGAAATATTTAGACGGCTCCGAATATCTACGAATCTACTATAGCAATCAAACTGAATTTCTTTATGTTCATAGGGGCTATGAACATACGTTCACCTATAGGACTTTAAATATCCTGGTGATCACAAATCCAACATGGCGGCGATGCGAAATATAAATATTCACATGGACGATTCTCGCAATTTAACCATCCTAGTGGAGTGAAACTTGGTACAGTAAATCCTTATACGAATGTTAATCCACTGGCATCTAATTTAATTCAATTGTTTCCATAACCTCAAGATGGCAGCTGTGCGAAATTTTAAAATCTCCTTGTTACTTCTTGTGTCCTAATCATGCGATTGAAATTTGAATGCTACACGTACACAGTAATCTTCATGTAACAGTACATAACTCTAGAACCTACGTATATAAAATCCAACATGGCGACCATCCGAAATATTTAGTCGGTTCTCAATATCTACGAATCTATTACAGCAATCAAACTGATTTTTTTATGTTCATAGTGGCAATTAACATATGTAGGATATATGAAAATAGGCTGAATAGTTCTTCACGGAACTACTTGTTAGCCTATTTTCAATTTTGAAAAATAGGCTTATGAGATCACCTTTTGTCCGTGTGTGTGTGCGTGTGTGTGATTCGTGTGTGTGTGTCCCCCTAATAAAATCTAAACGGCAGGAGCGATTTCAATGAAACTCGCAAAGTTCATAGCACTATTACCGGCGACCTCGACCGTGCCCTTCAAATTTTGTTACGACTCACCAATCCAACATGGCGCCTGCGCGAAATATTTCACCAGCATTCAATATCTCCGAAACTATTACAGATATTACCCTGACATTTTCTATGGTGATAGAGAGAACTACTATAAGTTCACTTATGTGACTTTTGAAAACCTGGTAACTACAAAACCAACATGGAGGCCAAGCGAATTTGCGACTTTTAAATAGACGTTTCTCGCGATCTGACCAACCAAACGCAATGAAACTTGGTACAGTATATGTTTATATACATTGTAATGCACCGACATCTAACTTCGTTCAATTGTTCACATAATCACAAGATGGCGGATGTGCGAAATATTTCACCGGCATTCTATATCTCTGAAACTATTAGCGGTATCTCCCTAAAATTTTGTACGAAGATAAAGGGCACTACTGGAAGTCCATCTATAAGATTTTCAAAAACCGGTTAACTACAAAACGAACATGGCGGCCAAGCGAATTTGAACATTTTAAATAGACTTTTCTCGCGATTTAATGTTCCAAGCGCACTGAAATCTGGTACAGGAAATATTTATACACATTGTAATCCACTGGTATCTAATTTAGTTCAATTGTTTACATAACCTCAAGATGGCGGCAGTGCGAATTTTAAAATTAAGTTTTTATTTCTTGTGATGTAGTCATGTGATCGAAGTGAAAGTTTGAATAATGAACCTACGCAATAATTTTTCTTTAATGGTACATGACTCTATGGCCTATACATTTAACAATCCAACATGGCGACCATCCGAAATATTTAGACGATACTGAATATCTACGAATCTATTTTAGCAATCAAACTGCATTTTTTAATGTTCGTAGGGGCTATGAACTTAAGTTCACCTATAGGACTTTAAATAACCTGGTGATCACTAATCCAACATGGCCGTGACGCGAATTATAAATATTCACATGGTCGTTTCTCGCAATTTAACCATCCGCGTGCAGTGAAACTTGGTACAGTAAATCTTTATCCGAATGTTAATCCACTGGCATCTAATTTATTTCAATTGTTTCCATAACCTCAAGATGGCAGCTGTGAAAAAAAATTAAATCTCCTTGTTTTTTCTTGTGTCCTAATTATGCGATTGAAGTTTGAATACTACTCGTTCACAATAATCTGCATGTAACAGTACATAACTCTAGGACCTACATATATAAAATCCAACATGGCGACCATCCGAAATATTTAGTCGGTTCTCAATATCTACGAATCTATTACAGCAATCAAACTGAAATTGTGTATGTTGATAGTGGCAATTAACATAAGTAGGATAAATGAAAATAGGCTGCATAGTTCTTCACGGAACTACTTGTTTTTATATATGAAATCGCACAAGAGTTGTGTATTGACCTTTAAAGCCGTATGCAACCTTTGCGCTGTAAAAATTTGTTCTTTAAAAATTTCAAAACATGATTCCACAAAGTCTTTTGGAATTAAACTCTCTCTAACATTCACCACGCGGCCAGAGCAGACACGTGACTTGAAACAGGACTTAAGGGGCTCCCAAGTTAATGTATCGGTAGCAGTGGCAAAAGACATTATTAATATAAAAAACAATCTCACCAAAATTTTCAGCCGTAGATTTTCTAGCAATGGTCCCAAACACACAGGTTCTCAACAGCAGTTGTCAGACTCACACTCTAATAAAGAAATAAAATAAACCGCCATCAGTATATCCATTCCAAATAGCATCTTTCACAAACAAAAATAAATAAAATAAAATAAAAAAAACGAGTTTTTATATAGCCTATATTATTTTCAAAAATCTTACCTGCGTTTTGTAAAAAAAAGCTATGCTTTTCCCTTCTCCTAGGCTTGAGTGGAATGGGTTTTCTGTCTCCCACAACAAGTATGCAAATTATCTAAAACAAAAATAACAATCGATCAATAAAATGGTAAACCAATAATAATTTAAAGATACATTAGCATTAAAATAAACTTTACAGTGTTAATCTCGCACTTACCTTTAATATTTAATGTATCCAATGTAGTCAGTGACTGCGTTGAGCACACAAATGCATTGACTTTTCACGCTGTTAATATACAGCCTATGTTAACACAGTAACGTTTACCATAGGAATGACGCGCAATGTGTAATGACAAGCTCAATACTCTCTTATAACACCTCAACTCTCTCCGCACTTCTGGCCCCGCCTCTACCCGCTCTGCAGTGGTCACGTGATTTCCTGTTCTCTCTTTGTGTCCAACCTTTCCCCTTACCCTCTCTGCGGAGGCCTGACTGACAGGATGTGAAATGCTATCTCAGTTACAGAGTTGCCACATGGTTCCAACCTGTTATCACCTACCTGACAGCAATGTTGTCAGCTAAACTGGCATTCCATTCTCTTAGCTGGCCAGCTAGAGCCGGCCAGACCCCAAGCGGATTTTTAGCCTATTTTCAATTTTGAAAAAAAAAATAGGCTTATGAAATCACCTTTTGTCCGTGTGTGTGTGCGTGTGTGTGTGTGAGGTGTGTGTGTGTGTCCCCTAATAAAATCTAAACGGCTGGAGCGATTTCAATGAAACTCGGTAAGTTCATAGCAATATACCCGGCAACCTCGACCGTGCCCTTCAAATTTTGTTACGTCTCTCCAA
The DNA here is from genome assembly GCA_946902985.2 of Meconema thalassinum. Taxonomy (NCBI): domain Eukaryota; kingdom Metazoa; phylum Arthropoda; class Insecta; order Orthoptera; family Tettigoniidae; genus Meconema; species Meconema thalassinum. The sequence continues at coordinate 254,525,313 of OX336393.1, forward strand.
TCCAACATGGCGGCTGTGCGAAATATTTCACTAGCATTTAATATCTCCGAAACTATTACCGATATCGCCCTGAAATTTTGTACGGTGATAAAGGGCACTACTAGAAGTTCACCTATGAGACCTTCAAAAACCTGGTGACTACAAAACCAACATGGCGGTCAAGCGAAATTGAGACTTTTAAATAGACATTTCTCGCGATTTAACTATCCAAACGTAATGAAACTTGGTACAGCAAATGTTTATACACATTGTAATGCACTGGAGTCTAATTTAGTTTAATTGTTTACATAACCTCAAAATGGCGGCTGTGCGAAATATTTCACTGACATTCTACGTCTCCGAAACTATTACAGATATCATCATGCAATTTTGTACGGTGATAAAGGGTACTGATACAAGTTTACCTATGTACATTTCATAAACCTGTAAAGTACAAAACGAACATGGTGACCAAGCGAATTTGAAATATTTTAATAGGTTTTTCTCTGATTTAACTCTCTGAGCGCAGTGAAATGTGGTACAGTAAATGATTTTGCAGATTGTTATGCACTGGCATCTAATTTAATTCAATTGTTTACATAACCTCAAGATGGCGGCTGTGCGAAATTTTAAAATTAGGTTTTTATTCTTGTGTCGTAATCATGCGATCGAAGTGAAAGTTTGAATAATGAAGCTAAGCAATAATTGTCCTTGAATGGTACATAATTCTATGGCCTATACATATAACAATCGTAAATGGCGAGCTTCCGAAATATTTAGACGGTTCTCAATATCTATGAATCTTTTACAGCAATCAAACTGAATTTTTTTATGTTCATAGAGACTATGAACATATGTTCACTTATAGGACTTTCAGTAACCTGGTGAGCACAAATCCAACATGGCGGCGACGCGAAGTATAAATATTTAAATGGACGTTTTCGCGAATTAACTATCCCAGTGCCGTGAAACGTTGCACGTTCAATGCTTATACAAATGTTGATCCACTGGCATGTAATTTATTTCAATTGTTTGCATAATCACAAGATGGCTGGTGTGCGTACTTTTAAAATTTCGTTTTTACTTCTTGTGTTCTAATCATGCGATTGAAGTTTGAATACCACACGTACACAATAATCATAATGAAATAGTACAAAAATAAAAATCCATTCTAGCGACCATATGAAATATTTAGACGGTTCTCAATATCTACGAATCTGTTACAGCAGTTAAACTGAAATTTTGTATATTGATAGAGACAATTAACATGGGCAGGATATATGAAAATAGGCTGTATAGTTCTTCACGGAACTACTTGTTCTTTCTTGGCTGGTCATTCTAACATACAAAGCATGTTCTTCAAATTGTTGACAACTTCGCCTCATACCATTATTATTATTATTATTATTATTATTATTATTATTATTATTATTATTATTATTTGTCAATGATCTTATTACTAACATGTTTAAAGATTGTCATATTGGTTTTTCAAAATATTTGCCTTTATTCGTTTGTCATAGCAAAATATCGGAAAGCGACCCCTCGTTCTATAGTTCTACCAAACATAGACCCGTCGAAATAGCCATTTCCTGTATTCACCATGGCCAGTCATAGCCTCGTTGTAACATACGTCAAGCGCTACCGGCTCTCTGTATACAAAGACTCTTTATTAAAAAAGCGTAGTTTTTGTCTTAGAGACTTGACATTTATTTTCCTGGTAGCGGGGGTAGGGATCTTTCATGTATGTCAAACAAACTTATTTGTAAACTTGTTAGTTTCCAAAATATAGGAATTTCAAAATTACACTTTTTTCAAAAAATCATAAAAGATAAAAATGTTTTATTATAAAAAATAAAAGCCATAAAGACCATTCGTTTGCACTATGGCACAACGTTCTATCATGTGTGGTTTGCAACCTATCACCTACTTTCAAACACAAAATTTTTCAATTTTTTTTTCAAAAATACCAACACACATTCAGCGCAAAGAGGGCCTCAGTTCGAGTCCTACGACACTTCATTCGTTAAAATCCGACCATTCATTCGCCAATTATCGCCAATGTTCGCGAGAAAGTAGGCTATCATTTTTTCCCTCCTACGCAATTGAAACTTGCTGTCCACCTAGAGGGCATAAACTTTCATTAATGTCAAACAAACGTTTTTCCAAAATTCACTGTTTCCAAAATAGCGCCAATCAAAAAAAAAAACATTTTCATTTTTTTTTAAATACCAACACACATTCTTAGCAAAGAGGACGTCATCCCAACGCCAACAACACCTCGTTCGTTAAAATCCGATCATGCGTTCGGGAGATATCGGCAAAGTTCATAGGAAAGTAGGCTGGGGAGGAGAACTTCCCTTCTAACAAGACTCTTTATTAAAAAAGCGTAGTTATTATCCTAGAGCCTTGAAATTCATTTTGGGGGTAGAGGGGGTAGGAACCTTTCATTTATGTCTAACAACTTATTTGTAAAATTCCTAGTTTCCAAAATATAGGAATTTGAAAATTGGACTGTAAAAAAAAACATCTATAATAAAAAAGTTTTATTATAAAATATAAAGGACATAAAGAAAATTCGTTTGAACCATGGCACAATGTTCTATCATTTTTGTTTTCTTTAACTATCGCCTACATTCAAAAACATTTTTTTTTTTTTTTTTTGAAAAATATAACAATTCGTCCATAGGAAAGGGAACGCCAGCCCGAGTCCAACGATATGTCGCATGCCCATGGTTTTGCGAAATATACGTAAAAGGTCAGCGTAGCCGAGTGGCTCGTGTCACTATTTTAAAACCGCCTCACTCCCCTACTATATAAGCCTACTACGAAAGTTAGCGATATTTCACTTTTTCAAAAAGTGCCCCCTATTTTCACCCCTTGGTCCGAATTATTTATTAATTTAGCGTGTGGCTTTTAGTGCCGGGAAGGGCGTGGTGGTGCAGCTCTTCGCCTCTCACCAAGGTGGACCAGGTTCGATTCCCGGTCAATGCATGTGAGATTTTCGAAGTGAAATGCCATGTCCTGTTGTTCCGATTCCACGTAAAAAGGAGGTCCCGTGGCTCATGATCGCGAGATTAACGGTCTCGTTAAACTACAAGCTTCCTTCCTTTTTTAGTGCCGGGAGTGTCCGAGGACATATTCGACTCGCCAGAGGCTGTAGCTGCTTCAAGCGGACACCCATGGGGTGAGCTGCAAGTTCCGTTCAATTTCAAGTAGATACAACTTTCGCTACCAGATGTCACTGACACCTAGTGGTGAACGTTGGAACTTTGACAGTGCATTGCAACGAAATCTAACCTAGAAATTTAGCTTCACACAAGTTTAGTTAGTGGAAGGATCCCTTATACATGGGACCACCGGCATTACTTCCCCTCCGAAGGAAAGCATACTGAAGGATTATAACGCTCTTAAAAAGTCCGATGACTTCGGCCGGGCTTGAACCCATGATCTTGGGCACAGCAGTTCAGCTTGCCAACAACTACGCCACCGAAGCCGCCCTTGGTCCGAATTTGCCCACTAACGAACTCGACCGATTTTTATTGGTTATATTTTATGTATACATTTGAAAGTGATTGGAGAAAAATTACGGTAGTTATCGTGTCCACAAGAAAGTGGTACATATAAACTTTTAAACTGACAGAGGTTTTGGGGTCTGAGGGATGTGAAATGCGGAGATATGTCGAAAGTTTTCGGAAGTCGCACCATGGCACCCATTGTAATCGACAGCTTTCTCATAAAATCTAGGTTTGATGTGTGGCTCAGGGGTAACGTTCTCGCCTGTTGTGCCCAAGGTTGCAGGATCGAATCCTGGCGCAGTCAGCTGGCATTTGCGACAGCGCCATTTGAAGTTTCGGGGTGTGCTATACCAAATAATGATAAAATGCCTCTAAGCATGCTATACCAGCTAAAAAAAAGAAATCCTCTCGGCACGCCGGAAGGCGGAGGTAGATTTCACCGGGCAAACTAAGGGATATGCTCTAATATGCAAAATGTGCAGGTTTTCGTAGACGATCAGACCTCATTTATTGCGAGAAAGTATTTTACAATTGGAGCTTAATTAACAATTTTTCGTCTTTCTATGCATATTTTTTAACATTTTATTGTCTTATGGGGACAGTAACCTTCTTGTCATTTGGGGTCCATTTTTATATTTGTGGTAACACTGTCCTGTCGTAATTATAATGTTGGCTGACTTTGTGAAAAATGCATTCTGGGAGTTATTGCCAGAAACATGTCGGCAACTGTGTGGTACGGAATTTTACTGGTATTATGGTCTTTGGAGATGGCGGGATTTTAAGCAGGGTTGGCGACAATGTGCTCGCACCTGAAAAAAACTTACCTTCAAGAAATGCAACCATAAACCAACATTTACGTAGGCATAGGGGACGGCTGTTAATGTTGCCTACCCTGTCTTGATCTAGTAACTCATTTAAGCTGTCCCAGACTATACCATGGACAGTTAAACGATGACTGAGGCTACTGGATCCTACTCGCGCAACTGTACCTGTCAACGAGGCTGACGTGTGAAACAAGTAAACAAAGAATAGTTCCCATCTCGACCGCCGGCAATCAATTCGTGAAAGTGCAATAGAAGTATGAACTACGAGTTGTCAACAGAGGTATGCAATCTGCTTTTCTGGAGATAGCGGTACAGTCTGCACTGTATGTCGATGAATCATTGTGGCAAGAGCTTTGCGATTGGTCAATTGGTTATTTCAAGTCTACGTAAAGTCAATAGTTCTCAGATATCCATTTGCTTAATTGAAGAGCAGTGTAGCCTATTATTACCGCAATGTTCGCTTTATGTTGTATATTAGCACCAGCAGAAGAACAATCGGCTATGTCAATAATACTTGATGTGGAGTGTACCCGCCTTCCCTCTTGCTCTGGCACGCCGATAGACACATGTAAACAGTTGACAGCAGACTCACTTCAGAACGGCAAAGACATTTCAGACAGTTAACACACCTCTCATTTACTTTATCAATAGCTGTAAATTTACCGGGTGAGTTAGCCGTGGTCGTTACGGCATGACTGCTGGCAGTCGCTCACATCCGGAAGACGAGGAGGTTCGAATCACCCCGCCGGCAACCTTGAAGATGGTCTTTTGTGGTTTCCCATCTTCCTTCCCGGCAAATGCCGGGGTTGGTCCCTAACTGTAGGCCACAGCCGCTACCTTCCGACTCCTCGTCCTTACATCCCAACTTTCCTCCCCAACGGTACTTGTAGCTCACCCATTGGGTGTCCGACCCGAAGCAGCTACAAAACTGGCGAGCCGAACATGTCCTCGGACACTCCCGGCACTAAAAGCCATACGAAAAAAAAAACAAAAACTGTCCTTATGCAAGGTTTCGACACTGATGTGTAACTATCTAACAGTCAGTTACTTCATCATGCAAAATTTTATCTCCCGCAGAGATGTTGGTTAGTTCCTCAGTTTAGGGGCTGTGACAACGCGGTCATGTAACCCCGTGTACTTTGGGTGAGTGTAGAATCTGTCTGATAAACGGTGTTAATTGTGATGGCTGTATTAGTCTGTAATTCAGGTAAGGACGGCAGACGGTCAATTTCAAGTAGTAGTTAGCAATTTTGCTACCAAATACTACCGTCAACGACACCTAGCTGTGAACTTGGCTACTAGATGCCACCGCAACCAGCAACGTTGAAACTTAACCTCTGAAGGAAAGCATACTGAGGGATTTGAGCACTCTTAGAAAATCCGATGACTTCGGCCGGCTTTGAACCCGCGACCTTGGGCATAGAAGTTCAGCATGCTACCAGTTACGTCACCGAAGCCGCTTCCCACAGAGTCAGATGGAAAACTGAATGTGATCTCATGCAATGTCGTTGTCATGGCAACCTCTGATAGCTCATCCCTTATCAATCTAGAAGCGTTGTAATGGTAACCTCTGATGGCTCTTGGCATTTTCTTCTAATTCCGAAATCATTTTGCTCATCCCTTGGCATAATGGTGGGTCATATCAAACATTATTTCAGACAAAAGTTTTAGGTAATTATTAGTGGAATATTGTCCATTTTATGCGGTTTTGATATTGTGCCTATTAAGAGAGGTATGATTAATGCTTCCCGAAAAACCCACTTTTTCCCACCCCTTTGGTCAATGGTTGGTGCTATCAGAAAACTTTTAAACAAAAATGTTTGGCCCTTATCCGACACATGGCATGAACTTTTAATGGGTTCGATATTTCACGTATTAATAGAGTTATGGCGATATATAACTTTTTCGAAAGAAAAAAAAGCCCCCCATTTTCATCCCCTTCAACCAATTTTGCCTATTAAGGAACTCGACCGAGATTTTATAGGTATACATATTATGTAAAAACTTCAAAGTGATTGGTGCAAAATTGCGGCAGTTATCGTGTCCACAAGAAAATGATATACATACATACATACATATATATATATATACTAGCAGAAGTACCCGTTCTTCGAACGGTGTTCGGTGTTAACACCAGACATTATAATAATAATAATGTTATTGGTGTTACGTCCCTTTTAAGTACTGTTGCTTTTAGAGACGCACCAGACATTATCAATTGAGCTACTGTTGCAATGGTTAGCGGCTTGTCATTCCTTCATAAGTTTATCAAAACGAAGTTAGTTTTCTGGGAATATCACACACACTGTTAATTTAAGGGCCTTATAATGTGGTTTTCGGAGACCCTTTATAGACTCGCGAATTTTGTGTCTCACATTGAGAAGTGCAACATATGCTTTGGTCGTCCTTCTAGGATAATTTTTATATTTCGCCTATTTTAGCATGTATTTTGAGAAGTTTTTCCCTATATCCACCCTTCTACTGTATGAAATGAACGGTGAAGAGTTTTATAAATGACTAGCAGTAGTACCCGGCTTCGCCCGGTGGAATGATGATAATGTTTTAAGGTCTCCTTAGAAATATAATGGACTTAAAATATAAGTCATTTGCCCCCAAAGACAATGAGGGAGTAATATCTAGGTCATTTGCCCTTTTGATAAGGATGATAATAAAAACTACTGTTGAATTGACACGTCAAACTTACAAACTACCGTAATTGAAATACATATTTCAAAATTCACAGGCGAGAAAGACTTATTGTGTGTGGTGATTAATGGTGTAATGGGCGTAACATCTACTGTAGGTCATTTGCTCTTATGATGAGGATGATAAGGGAAACTACTACCGGTATTGAATTGACACTTCAACGTATAATGTAAACAATGTACTGTAATAAAAATAACTATATGGCGGCTTCGGTGGCGTATTTGGTAGCATGCTGAGCTTCTATGCCCAAGATAGCGGGTTCAAACCCGGCCGAAGCCGTCGGATATTTTAAGAGCGTTAAAAATCCGTCAGTATGCCTTTCTTCGGAGGGGAAGTAAAGCCGGCGGTCCCATGTCAGATTTATGGCATGTTATTGAACCTTCCACTAATTACACCTGTGTGAAGCTAAATTGGATAGGTAAACAACGCTCATAGATGTCTACGTCCGTTGCCAAGAGCCGACTGCAGTGGCGTCTAGTAGCTAAGTTCCGAACTTGGCCTAGTAGTCGTTGACGGTGGCACTTGGCGGCAAAAGTACGAACTATTTGAAGAATTCTAAGTTGCAGTTTGTACTTAAATTAAAAAACAGATAACACACACTAATACAGTCATCACAATTAACACCGGTTATCAGACTGATTCTACACACACCCAAAGTACACGGGGCTACATGACCGCGTTGTCGCAGCCCCTAAACTTAAGAACCAACCAACCAAAAATAAATATTTTAAAAATCACAGTCGAGAAAGACTTTATGCGTCGGTGATTATTGGTATGATGCGCGTAACATCTAGGTCATTTGCACTTATGATGATAATAAGGTAATGAAAAAATGACTACTAAACGAACATGGTGTTATTTTAAAACTAATATAGGTAATTCAGGTGTCTAGCTTCGATGTCTTCCAAAGTCTCAACCTTATTTTCTGGCTTAGGCCTGTACTGGATGCGTCTAGTGAAAGAGCGTACTGCTCGGCAAAGACAAAAAATATAGGTCCAAGCTGCACGAACCTGAGATGATCGCAGATGATGACGAAATATGATGACACACGTTCGGGGTTCCCCGTCCTATACAGATTGACCGGGAATCACTCACTGTTTCGCAACGGCCCTGTGCTGGCATCAGCATAGACAGCAGGAGATAACACGGCGGGCTCTGGAAAGTACCTCACGATGAATCAGCAAGCTATTCTCACAACTGACCCTCCCCCCAGGGTCTCACAACTTGTGGGACGTGGGTTGGCGACCACGGAACCCCAGCTGAGTCTGGCATCGCTTCTACTTCCTGGTGCTGGGCTCATTTCAGTTCTCTTTCCTGTCGGCCTCCCTTGGTCAACTCTTGTTCTCTACCGACCCAGACTGTATTAGGGTATCCGAGGGCTAGGGAGTCTTTCAATTTCCCGCCTTAATTGGCTTTGTCTCATCTTTCCTGATACCCTCATTCTTCGAGGGGTCTGCCTTCTTTTCCTTTTCATAATATCTCCTTTCTTCTGCTCAAGGCCCTCAAAGAGGCAGGGTATGTGTAGACCCACCACTTCTGGTACACCCTCAAGGGCTCATGACTGGTGAGTTAGGAAGCTGGCAACCCCGAGGAATTCCTGAGCTACATGCAGGGAATGGAGTGGTATGTCAGAAATTTCAAGTGGACAGTGTTACGCATCGGGTTCCAAAGGGTAAGTATAGCCTACACACTTTGTTTTCGATCGGTGAACGATGTAGATTTGTACCAAAGGGCCTTAATGCGAGAAATGGAGTGGTCTGTCCGAAATTTCGAGTGGACAGTGTTACTCGTCGAGTTCCAAACGGTAATTATGTAAAATCTGGTTGAGATCGGTGAAACAGTGTAGTTTTGTGCCAAGGGCCAAAATGCAGGGAATGGAGTGGCCTGTCCAAATTTTAAAGTGGACAGTGTTACTCATCGGGTTCCAAAGGGTAAGTATACACATTTTGTTTTCGATCGGTGAACGATGTAGATTTGTGCCAAAGGGCCTAAATGCGTGGAATGGAGTGGTCTGTCCGAAATTTCAAGTGGACAGTGTTACTCGTCGAGTTCCAAAGGGTAATTATGTAAAATCTGGTTGAGATCGGTGAAACGGTGTAGTTTTCTGCCAAAGGGCCAAAAAGCAGGGAATAGTGTGGTCTGTCCAAAATTTAAAGTGAACAGTGTTACTTGTCGGGTTCTACGGGTAAGTATATAAAATTGGGGTCAGATCGGTGAAACGGTGTAGATTTGTGCCAAACAGCCTAAATGCAAGGGATGGAGTGGCCTCGCCGCAATTTCAAGCAGACAGTGTTAGTCGCAGTGTTCCAAAGGGTAAATATACAAATTTTGGTTGAGATCGGTGAAACGGTGTAGATTTGGGACAAAGGGCTTAAATGCAGGGAATGGAGTGGTCTGTCCGCAATTTCAAGCAGACAGTGTTACTCGCTGGGTACCAAACGGTAAGTTTACGAATATTGGTTCTGATCGGTGAAACGGTGTAGATTTGTGCCAAAGTGCCTAAATGCAGGGAATGGGGTGGTCTGTCCGAAATTTTAAGTGGACAGTGTTACTCGCAGGGTTCCAAAGGGTAAGTATACAAAGTTTGGTTCAGATCGGTGAAACGGTGTAGATTTGTGCCAAAGGGCCTAAATGCATGGGATGGAGTAGCCTCTCCGCAATTTCAAGCAGACAGTGTTAGTCGCAGTGTTCCAAAGGGTAAATATACAAATTTTGGTTGAGATCGGTGGAACGGTGTAGATTTGGGCCAAAGGGCCTAAATGCAGGGAATGGAGTGGTCTGTCCGCAATTTCAAGCAGACAGTGTTACTCGCAGGGTTCCAAAGGGTAAGTATACACATTTTGGTTCAGATCGGTGAAACAGTGTAGATTTGTGCAAAAAGGGCCTAAATGCAGGGAATGGCGTGGTCTGTCCGAAATTTTAAGCAGACAGTGTTAGTCGCAGTGTTCCATAGGGTAAATATACAAATTTTGGTTGAGATCGGTGAAACGGTATGGATTTGGGCCAAAGGGCCTAAATGCAGGGAATGGAGTGGTCTGTCCGCAATTTCAAGCAGCCAGTGTTACTCGCAGGGCACCAAAGGGTAAGAATACGAATTTTGGTTCTGATCGGTGAAACGGTGTAGATTTGGACCAAAGGGCCTAAATGCAGGGAATGGGGTGGTCTGTCCGAAATTTTAAGTGGTCAGTGGTACTCGCAGGGTTCCAAAGGGTAAATATACAAATTTTGGTTGAGATCGGTGAAACGGTGTGGATTTGGACCAAAGGGCCTAAATGCAGGGAATGGGGTGGTCTGTCCGAAATTTCAAGTGGACAGTGTTACTCGCAGGGTGCCAAAGGTTAAATATACAACTTTTGGTTCAGATCGGTGAAACGGTGTAGATTTGTGCAAAAGGGCCTAAATGCAGGGCATGGGGTGGTCTGTCCGAAATTTAATGTTGACGGGGTTACCCGCAGGGTTCCAAAGGGTAAGTATACAAATTTTGGTTCAGATCGGTGAAACGGTGTAGATTTGTATACATAACAGACAGACAGACAGACAGACAGACAGACAGACAAACTTTGTGCTTTATATATATAGATTGGTGTATTGACTCATGTTTACCATACCTAATTTTACGATGCACCAAGCATCCGAACATGAGTTATAGGCGTACATAAGGATACACAGAAAGACAGACAGACAATTCTATTGTCTACAACATATCACCCAGATACCCACATATGGGTATATCTACCACACAGTATCAAAAAAACATCCTTACGATGAACCCGTATGTCGACAAAAAAAAAAAAAGATTAGTTGAAATGTGCTCTCAAACTAAATTCACCTGACGTGTACTTCCTGACATGAAATAGAATTGAAAGCCTTGTAGATGAAACGCAATACACGTCACATAAAAACTGACCCTCTACGTTGTGTTCGGTCCCCATACACAGGAAGACCTCTTTCATAAATTATAAAAGCTTGTGGTGCATGAAAATTCAGGTTCTTTAGTCTCAAATGGCCCAAATTCCTAAAAGCCGCAAAAAGTGCTGATTCAATTCAGAAATTTTGGGAAATAATGTTGCTGTTTGGAGATATAATAGACCTTCTGTACTATAAGTCGCACGTGAAAATTGCATGAAAAAATCCTAGGTTACCCCTTGACCCCCTTAATTGCATTGATGAATTATACAGTCTACGTTGGTTCCGTGATAACCTTATATTTGCAAACTTTCACAGAAATGTAATAAATGTAATAAATTGCTTCTTACTGAAATAGATGGAAAGTTGGATGCCACCCCTTGAGATAATGTTGTCATGGTTACCGATTTGCATTCCTTCATTAGTTTGTTAAATTAAATTTAATTAGTTTTCTGGGAATGTTTCAGAAACTGTTGGTTTTAGAGCCTTATAATGTAGTTTTCGAGGACCCTCGAGTTTTATTTCTGGCACCGAGGGGCTTTGTCTCGTCGTTGTACGCCATAATATAATACTAATAATAATAATATAACATAGGGATAGGAATATAATAGACCTGCCATACCACACCCGCAGATGTAAATCGCGTGAAAAAAATCTAGACTACCCCTTGACCCCCTTAAGCGCATTTTACGTATTGATGAAATTTACTGCTTAATTTGGTTCCATAATAACCATCTAACCGTTTGCAAACTTTCACACTAATGTAATTAATGGAATTGTATTGCGTCTTACAGCAATAGATGGATCTCTGAGAATCTGTTGCCATGGTTATCGGCTTGCATTCGTTCATAGTTTATTAAATTAAATTAGTTTTCTGGCAATATCTCAAAAACGGTTGGACGTAGGACCTTAAAATGTGCTTTTAGGGCCCCCGAGTTTTGTCTCTCACATTGAGGGGCTGAAAATGAGCTTTGTCTCGTCCTTCTACTCCTATTTCAGCATGTATTTTAAGGGGGTATGCCCCCTTTTATGAGAGGTATAGAGAAGAGTTACATCAATGATTAGTGTCGTGCCTCTGATGGATATCTGTACCAAATTTTACGTTGATACACCCAGCCGTTCTCGAGTTATAAGGGAACAAAGTTGTCCAAAGACAATCAAGCAAACAGACAGACAGACCAAAACATTATTTTCGCGCGCATCTATCATAATACAGTCTGAAACGTGTAAATAACTCAAATTTCCGTAGAAATTCAGAAAAAAACAGACAAATTTTCTTTTTTATATATGTAGAGATACACTGCACCGCTCGATGTGACCGTGTTTTATTGCACAAATTTAGGTTTTACTCGCTAACCGTCGGAGATACACGAAAAGTGATAAGAACCTTTTGGATAGAAAATTAAATGCTAAAGCTCGTGTATACCATCAAAAGTTTGCTATTTCTTAGCGTTCTCTTTTTATTTGAAATGGGAATATGAAATTTTGAAGCCAAAGGGAGTAGTGACGTCACAAAAGTAGGTTTTACTCGCTAACCGTTGGAGATACACGAAAAGTGATAAGGACCTTTCGGATAGAAAATTAAATTTTGAAGCTCATATGTCCCATCAAAAGTTTGCTATTTCCTACCGTTCTCTTTTTATTTGATATGGAAATATGAAATTTTGAAACCAAAGGGTGTAGTGACGTCACTAAAATGGTCGCCATTTCGTAATAGTGCAAAATATCAAAATTAAAAGTATCCTATATGTAAACCTGGTATTTCAGCTACATCCATGCAAAATTTCATTTAAATCGGACCAGTGGTTCTTGCGTTATTAGGTAACAGACAGACAGACAGACAGACAGACAGAAAGACAGACACACACCATCTCTTTTTTTTATATATTAGTATGATATATACATAAATTATATACAAACATTTGAATTGACGGTGGTTTTGGGGTCTGGGAGATGTGAAACGCGAAGATATGTCGAAATTTTCCGGAAGTCAAAATATGGTACTGTAACGTGTTTTTCGAGGGTATTTTACGCCACTGACATAAGTCAGTAGGAAGCCATTCAATGTTTATTTACGCGGCAACTTGTTAAGCCAAGATACTTTACAGACGACACACGGACGACACACACAGGAGGCTGCCAAGTAAGCCACACGCTGTATCTCCATGCTCCAGCTCCAGCCGACTTCTTCTGCCGAATTGATGAAACTGATGTCCCGCCTGCCGTGCCTGCCATCGCAAACTCCATCGAGGCGCCCACCGAGTCTCCCACTGCTGCTGCCTGATCGACCGTTCTCTGTGCGATCCGACCTCTTCAGCATTTAAGAGGGCTGATCCCGTGTCTCTGGTTAGTCTCTCGAACATCGCTGTCGAGGTAAAATCGAGCCTGTCGGCCCCTCCCTTGCCCAACAATCCCGTCCTGTCCCCCCCCCCGCGAAGCAGCCTTAACTCTTATTAACTCTTATTAGCGCGCTCAGTGTCACAGCACCACCTGTCTCAATCTGGTTAACCCTGAGCGACTAAGACAGAGTTATTTCTTATTTCTTCTATTTTTCACGATCTGCCAAGAGCATTTGATCACTCCCACCCCCCCTCCCCCTCTATCAACTTCACATATTCCACCATCCAACGCAAACATGCCCCCAATACCAGTCGAGTACGCCTTCCGGGACCTGAATCATGAGAGACAACTCTATTATGTTTCGCCTACTCACAGGTCCCTTAGGAGCACGATGATTCTCATCCGTCCGCCCAAAAACCATGCATTCATTAGCTCTGTGAGAGGAGCTGTAATCAGCGTGCTCACTCCCCTCTCCGAGTGCATTTGCCTAATTCAGGAACTAGGCTTCTTTCAAATCGCCATTACTCCCATTTGGGACGATGACTTAGATGTCATTATGAAAGCACTCAGGAGCCACCCGGCGATTCCCTACTTTGTCACCGTCTCCTTTAGAGAAAATACACATGATGAAACCACGCAAACAGAGGAAGAAACTCATTCCACCTGGGATGAATTCACCCAAACAGAAGACACGGAGGAAATTCCTACGTTAGTAGATTTTGAATCCACGCAAACAGAACCAGGTCCTGAAATTGGCGAACGCTGGACCCAAACTAAGCAAGCTGCTATAAGGCCGCGAAGAAAGCATAAAGGCTCTCAAGCAGACGTCCAGCAGGATGCCAATCCAACAGACTCAGTCGTCTCAGAGACCGATAGTCCCCCTCTCGCCCCTGACACTCCAGCAGCTGCCACTCACTCAGAAGGCACTGCCACACTTGCTACTCCTGCGTCCACCCCCTCCACCTCTCCACGAACACCGGCGTCGCGGTGCCTGCAGGCCAGACAACGCTCCACACTAGTCACCCAGTGTTTTAACTGCCAGCGTTTGTTTCACAACGCATTAGAATGCAAATACGAGGCCAGGTGCAATCGTTGTGGCGGCTCACACTGCCACAAGGAATGCGCCGTCCCGAGAGACTCTCCCACGTGTGTAAACTGTGGGCAGAAACATGCCGCCTCGTATTCTGGTTGTGCTTACATTAAAAACGCACTCAAACATCAACACAGGCAGATTCAGCGATCATACAGGCGCCAACACATCCCCTCCCTTCTCTCTATGTCCATTTCTCCGCCAAGTCCCCCTAAACTAGACAACACAGCCCTCACAAGCATTCTCCACCTCCTCCAGAAGCTAATTACCGCTTATTAGCTCTCCCACACTCCGATTCAATCCCCCTCTTGCCCCGCTGTCCGCTGCGCGCCTGCTCGGGGGGATGGCCTCGGCCGGCCCCTTCCGGGATGGTGCCCAGTGGGCCGCGGGCCCTCTGCACGCCACTAGAGCGATATTAGCTCTCCTTCTGTTTCTTCTTCTTGACTAGCCAATGAGCTACGGCTCAACTTGATTTTTATGCCATCTGCATACCACATCTCCTCAACCTACCCTCTCCCAAATTCCTACTCCTTCCCCTATCCAAAAACCCCAGGCCATATTCTGGCCAGATTGACTACAATGTACCAACCCACACATTTAACCTATTAAGTTCCATGTCCTATCCCTGATAAAGCTCTTATGGCCCCAAAAAAGGGAGCCGACAGGCTAAAATGCACGCAGCGAAGCCGGCTATGCCGGTATCGCTTGCTTGGGTCCTGAAGCCAAGATATGTTTCATGTAACTTATTATTATTATTAAGGTATTTTTGGAGCGTTTTTTTTTATAAGATTATAAGTATACAGATAGGTTTTCGATGTTATGGAAAACACTATCAAGCGAAAGATTACGAACAACATTATCGCGGAAAATTATATGATTACGGAATTTTACGGATTTTAGTCAGGGTGTATTGTGAGAGAGATGAGTCATTGGGAATTCAGCTACAGGTATATTCTTGTCGAGAAGCGTGACGAAAGCCGTGGGGCACTTCCAGCTGGCTGTATCAAGAAAAGGCGAAATGGCCTGGACCGGAAATCGACATCGTCGCGCTGAGTATATTGACCCTTTTGTCGGGAGTATCGCCTGGTGTCTCAGCCAATCATAGGAGACCGAGCGACTTGCAGACGGCTCCAGAGAGGGGAGTCGGCGAGTGCATATATTGTTTGCGCGCCGGGAAGGGAGGACGGTTATCATTGTAAAACTTGACCGATGTGGTTGCTCGTTTGGTTGGTTCCGGTGTGATCGGACCATAACTTTATCATTTCTACAACAATCTCCACATCTGACGAAGAAGATGGCGACGTCCAGAGGGCTGTTGGAAGCTCTCTTAAAGAACATCAAGTACGAGGGAAATGCTACGGCAATTTCCAATGGTAAGCGCGAATGACTCAGAACTACATAATCTCTCGCTTCATTGTTTCATATTCACAATTTCAGTAACTTCTTAGCTTGGGAATAATAGTAAAATCAGTAATTCATCCGACTCCGTTTTCACGTAATTCTCTTGTGGTAAAATTCAAATCGTTACGCTCCAATTTAAATTTATTATTATTATTATTAAAATTGTCACTACTTGTTTTTTATATAATAAATTCATTTCTTATACTATGCAATCTTTGCTTTCAGTAGGTAGCATTAGATATTGACCTAATTCCTTCTCCTGACACAATTGTTAGTTGGGTTAATGATCAAATCATACAACGATCTGAGTGTGAAGACTCTTAAAGGTGTTCTGCCTGAGCTAGGTGTTGTTAAAAATAAATTTAGATTTCAACATAGCGTTGAGGTCTTGGCGCCCATTAATACAACATATCTTAGTCAGAGTAAACCATACATTTATCACCTCAAACGTGGGACTTGTTGTGGTATTTCCACACTCTCACCAGCAAAACAGTTACACCTGTCACCCAACAGTAGGGACACCAGGAAAAACGTTACACTTGTCGCTACCAACGTGAGGCCGAAAATCTTATAACATTTGTGGAAGGAGAAGGGTATATATTTCTGTGCCTGTATTTTATTTTTATTTTTTTCATTTATCGGTGTGTATCAGCATGGGTAGTGTTGAGGAAGAGATGAAGTTGCGTAGTGGTCACCAGTTGGATAGTGAAGATACGAGCAGTATGGCTAGTCTTGAAAATGAATGCAGTACAGGGATGTCGGAGGTAAATCCCGATACTGAAGGGGGTAATCAAAACAGTCAAGCAGGGTTCAGTTTATGCAACAAAATAAAATTAGCACAGATGCTTTAAACGCTAGACTCGAACAAAATAGTAGGGAAAATAAAGAGAGTACTGAAACTTTAAATGCTAAACTTGAACAAAATAATAGGAAAAATAAAGAGAGTACTGAAACTTTAAATGCTAAACTTGAACAGAATAATGGTAAATTGGATCAAAACAGTAGGGAAATTAGTGATAAATTTGAGCTGATTAGAGGTGAGATCAGAGGGGTGATGGAAGAGAAGGCTAAAGAGATTATTGCAGGTGTAGACAGAAAATTAGGAAAAGTACAGGAGGAGTTAGAAATTAGAATCAGTACACAGGCTGAAAATTTAAAAGAACTAGTGCGACTTGAAACACAGCAGGTCAAAAAGCAATTGGGGGAGTAATTGACAAAATTCAGGTAGCAACTAAAGAGGTTAAAGAGCAGCTGGGGGGAAGAATTGATAAAGTTCATGCAGAAATAATCATTGAAGTTAATGATTTAAGGGAGAGGAATAAGGAAAGCATTAATTAGATTAATGAGAAACAAGCTAAGTTAAGTGGTAAAGTTGAAGCATCGGAAGGGAGCATTAGGTTAACTGTAACTAATATTGAAAGAAATGCTGAGGAGAAAATTGCTGAATTAGAACAGATGTTGAAAGCTAGAATTAGGCAGGAAAATAGTCAGAGTAGGCCAGTTTATGTGAATAGCACACACAGGGAAATAGAACTAGGCAAATTCAGTTATCGGCAGGGTTGTCCAATGGAGTTCATGAATGCAATAGAAAATAAATTCAGGGAGAGGTTGGGAGATGGTAGTATTGAGTGGTGCCAGGTAGTTGAGATTTTAGAGCAAGCGTTTGTAGGGGAGACAAGAAACTGGTTTGCTGTCTACAGAGACAATTTCGAGAACATTTCAGATCTTAAAGTTAAATTTTGTGAGAAATTTTGGAATGAGGTAATTCAGTCTCAACATCGTGAGGGAATTGTGGGTGGGAAATATAACCCGAGAGGAAACTACACTATGACCGAGTACTTTTTAGGACAGGTATTGACGTGTAAATATCTCGATGGTTTGAGGGAGGAAAGTGATGTAGTCAGGCTATTACTAAGACATTTTCCATATAGAATCAAAGAAGCTTCCTGTATCCAAAATGTTAAATCTGTTTCACAAGTGGAACATTTATTAAGTACATTCGATGCTCTGGGAAGAGGTGGTTACGAGGAGAATTTCGGTAGGAACCAGGGTAACCATAATGACAGGCCTAATGAGAATAGGAATCAGGAAGTTCAAGGGAACAGTGGCGAAGGGGCCAACATCCAAAATAGGGGGAACCATAATAATAATAATAATAATAATAATCAGCAAAATCAGTACAGAGGAAATGGGTATGGTACGCAGTACCAAGGTAGAAATAATGATTTCAGGGGAAATCAAGGCCAAAATAATGATTTTAGGGGTAACCAAGGAAGGAATAATAACAATAATAATTATAACCAGAACAGGGGTCAAGGAGGGGATCAGCCCAATGGTAATAACGGACAGAGAAATACCGTTAACTCAACCTAGAACAACCAGACCAGTGCAGTAGTAAGTAGTGCTACACCAAGCGGTAGCGGTACTTTAAACACGAACCAGGCTGCGATGTAAGGTCAGAATCTCAGTCTGTAACATACCCTGTCCATACACTTATACAGGAACCCTATGACCAAAATGTAAGAAGTGAATTATTACGTGAACTAAATGATGAAGGTATTATTCAGGAGGTGGCTAGTAAGAGAGCCGTAGTTAAATTTAACGTGTCCGAGGCGTACACAGATGTTTTAATTGATAGTGGTTGTATGAAGAGTTGCATAAGTAGTGCATTTTGTGATAAAATGAAAGGAACTGGAGTAAATTTTGAGGAGATGCCAATTAAAAGCACTTTTGTTATCACAGCTGTTGGGAAGAGGTCTAAAGTAATATCTAAGCAAGTTTTAGTAGACATTAAAATTAATAATCATGTAGAAAAGCAGATTTGTCTTATAATTCCAAATTTAGTATTCAATGTTATCTTGGGTTCAGAGTGGCTAAGTAGAGTGTCTGGTAACTTATGTTATGATGTAGTGAGTTTGAAATTTAAATGGGGTGATTCTGACTTAGAAGTAGCGTTCAATGACCATATTCAAGAGAGGTAGTGTTGTAGGTGTGATTTGTACTTTAAATGAGATATCGCCAGCCGTAGAGCGGGATTCTCCATGTTTTGTGGGCAGTGTGATTACGAACGGTAGTCTAGAGGACTCGTTACGTGATGCTGCATTTCAGGGAAATATAGAGGAAGAACAGTGTGTTCGGCTCTATGATGTGTTATTGTGTAATAGGAGAGTTTTTGAGGATCGCATTGGTATGGCCAATTGCTATACACATTCATTGAACGTTATTGATAGGCCAGTATTCACAGGACATAGATATCCTGTACCTTTCGCTTATCAGAGTGCAGTTGAGGCACAAATTAAGCAGATGCTTGATGATGGGATTATTGAGCACTCTAACAGTCCATATGTTAATTCTTTGATCACCGTGCCCAAGGCCGACGGCACAGTCCGTATTTGTTTAGACGCTCGTTTGGTTAACAGTAGAATTAGTTCAGATCAGCTGAAATCCATGTCAATAGAGGAATTAATGCAAACATTTGAGGGGAAGAAATATTTCACTTGTGCAGATTTGAGTTCCAGTTTCTGGCAAGTGCCACTTATGTACGAAGATAGACCATTTACAGCTTTTAGTCATAAATATAACCTTTATCAATTTCGTAGAACACCTTATGGGTTAAAGAGTAGTTCAGCAGCTTTAATTAGGCCTTTAAAAATCGCATTAGGGGATGACACAGGAGAGTTTGCAACCATTTACATTGATGATATGGTAATTAGTTCACGCAGTTTTGAGGAGCATCTACGTCATTTAGATATAGTTTTTTCAGAAGTTAGATCAGGCAGGGTTCACTTTGAAGCTGTCTAAGTCGTCATTCTGTCAGTCAGAAGTGACATTTTTAGGTCATAGAGTGTCGAGTAGAGATGTAACACCAGAAGAAAGTAGGGTTAATAAGATACTTAACGCAGAGGTGCCACAGAATGTTAAACAGTTAAAAACATACGTGGGAATTTGCAACTTTTTCAGAAGGTCGTTCTTAAATACTCAGGGTTGGTAGAACCATTCAGGGAATTGCTTAAAAGTGGGACTCGCTGGAGATGGGAGTCCAAGCATGATCAGGCTCTTAGAGCGCTGAAGGAAGATTTTGAGAAAGCTGTAGTGCTGAAATATCCTTTGAAAGATAAGGAATATGTGGTTATGACAGATGCTTCGCATATAGGCATTGCTCGAGTATTGTGTCAGAAAGATGATGAGGATAATCTGTGCATTGTATCTTTAGCCTCGCGAGGACTTACAGCAGCAGAGAAAAGATACACGATTACTGAGTTAGAGCTTTTAGGTATTGTTTTCAGTTTGGGGAAATTTAGAATGTATTTAGTAGGGGGGACATTTGAGATCCATACTGATCACCATGCATTACTCTATATGAGGACTTGTAAACTCAGTTCTAACAGAGTTTGTAGGTGGATTCTTGCTCTGCAGGAATACGAATTCACAGTAAAATATATTACAGGTAAAGATAACATTCTTGCAGATGTGCTATCAAGGGACACTAATTTATGTAGGGATTATCCTGTGGTTAAAGCAGAGGACGGTATTTTATTATGTGCATGTGTGGACAGTAGTAACAGGGCATCGTTACAGACACTGAGAAATATGCCGGTGGAGCAACGTGATGACGTTAAATTAAGGGAGCCACTGGTTAGGTTGGAAATAAGTGAAGAAGAGTATGTGAAAGTAGGGCGGTTCACGTACAAAATGCAGGATGGGCTTCTTGCACGGAAATGTAGGAATAATCGGTGGGCAATATGTGTTCCTGCCACTTTGCGGAAGGAGCTAATTTCGTTCATTCATAGGGAATTAGGACATTTTGTTGCTGCCAAGGTCTTCTATGAAATTTGTCGTGACTTTATTTGGAGTAAAATGGGAAGGGATGTTAGGAGGATTTTAGCTAAGTGTGACACCTGTCAAAGGAGCAAGTACCCAGTTAAATATTTAGTGGGGGAGAGATCTGCAGTTCTCACCAGTAGTCCCGGCGAACTACTGTGTGTGGATATATTTGGTCCGATCGTTAAAGGACAGTACGTCTACGAGTACATTTTTATAGTTATTGACGCTTTTAGTAAGTATGTCAAGCTATATCCGCTAAGGAAAGCCACGGGACTAGCGTGTAGCCGTCTGATCATTAATAAGTATGTACCTGAGTTTGGCCTTCCTCTCAGGTTACTATCTGACAGTGGACCACAGTTTACTGCAAAGAAATGGAGAACCAGTATGCAGGAAGCTGGTATTTCACACGTTCATTCCTCTGTAAGGTACCCTCATGGTAATTTTGCAGAGCGTCCATTAAGGGAAGTGGCCCGTCTTTTTCGGACTCTGGTGCATGACGAGCATTCGGCCTGGGTTGGGCATCTTCCCAAAGTCGAGACTTGGCTGAATTCTGTCCAACATGAGAGCACGAAATTGACGCCATACGAAGTTCACTTCGGAAAGAGACCACAAAATGAACTAGCGAGGGTGTTGGGTTTAAATGAGGGAAAACAACTGGGGATGGATTACATTGTCCAGTTGGCGAAACAGAATTTATCTAAGTCAGCACAAGAGAGAATTCGCCAACAAAAAGAAACTAAATTTGACCTATTCGAGCCGGGAGACAAAGTCTCACTTAGGGTGCCGAAACAGTCAAATAAGCTAGAGAAAGTCATGTCCAAGTTCTTTTTATCTCTACGAAGGCCCATTTATAGTTTACAAACGTATTGGCAAAACAGCATATGTGCTGGAGGATGGTAAGGGAAACAGATTATACGGGACGTATAATATACATAGTCTACGAAAGTATGTGTCATAAAGTGAGTGTGTTTAGCTGGCGAGCCAGTCTATCAAATGAGTATGTGTGGTATTTTGTGCGTGGGAGATCTGGTCTTCCAGGCAGGCGTATCAGAAGTCATAAAGGGGGGTAGTATGTAAGTAATTGAGAGTTTTTAAGGTACAGAGAAATATGACGGGATTGTCGGATGCTCTTGAGCACTAAAATGTCTCGATACACCAAGGCCAGAATTTGGTAGCGCTGGTGAATTCCCATTTGTCTCCTAGAGATGGGGGAGCGCTTGTACAGGGTATTTTTGCTTAAGGCGTCCACGAGACAAAAGATGGGCCACCAGAAGGCGAGACAGTCCTTCATGAAACTCATACATAACAGCACACGTGATTTCTGTTTATGGCCTCGCCATGTAAGAGTTGTAGGTGTGTAATTTAAGTTAATTAGTACAAAGGTATTATTTGAGTGAGGAGAACTGGTCTGGGTTGTAAACTGTTATTAAGTATAAGATGGTCTACGGGAACTTAGTAAGACAGGGCAATTACGGCACAGAAATATTTGGTGTTATATGTAATGCCCACTTACTGTTTTTTTTTTCAGAGATCAATATTAATTTTATCTAATACACAGAGAGATTAAGTATTATGGTCACGATGCGCAGCCACAATCGTGTGATCGTGTGCTCGTGTGATCAGTGAGATTAAGTTTCACCAGAAGAAAGCGACCTCCAGTGATATTAGGAAGTTCTGTGGTGATATATATATCAGAACACCTTTGATGCGTGTGATGTGACATCATATATACACAGTGCTTACACATTATTTATGTATATCTTTCCCAACATAGAGATATTTGAGAGGCGGAAATATCCGTGGAACATGAATCAAAATGAAAAACATTGGACTCACTGCATATGGCAATCCAATGTAACAACAGACTTTGACGCAAAGTGCTTAAAGAAAATTATGAGTGTATATATATGTAATTTAGGGTGATTTAATTTGTGTAATATGTATTTTGGATGGGGATTTTATTAGCGTGTCTGGGATAATCGCATGATGTACCGTCGTCACGGTAAATCATCCGATGATCCGAGGCGAATATGTAACGTGTTTTTCGAGGGTATTTTACGCCACTGACATAAGTCAGTAGGAAGCCATTCAATGTTTATTTACGCGGCAACTTGTTAAGCCAAGATATGTTTCATGTAACTTATTATTATTATTAAGGTATTTTGGAGCGTTTTTTATAAGATTATAAGTATACAGATAGGTTTTCGATGTTATGGAAAACACTATCAAGCGAATTATTACGAACAATATTATCGCGGAAAATTATATGTTTACGGAATTTTACGGATTTTGGTCAGTTAGGGTGTATTGTGAGAGAGATGAGTCATTGGGAATTCAGCTACAGGTATATTCTTGTCGAGAAGCGTGACAAAAGCCGTGGGGCACTTCCAGCTGGCTGCATCAAGAAAAGGCGAAATGGCCTGGACCGGAAATCGACATCGTCGCGCTGAGTATATTGACCCTTATGTCGGGAGTATCGCGTGGTGTCTCAGCCAATCATAGGAGACCGGGCGACTTTGAGACGGCTCCAGAGAGGGGAGTCGGCGAGTGCATATATTGTTTGCGCGCCGAGAAGGGAGGACGATTATCATTGTAAAACTTGACCGATGTGGTTGCTCGTTTGGTTGGTTCCGGTGTGATCGGACCATAACTTTATCATTTCTACAACAATCTCCACAACTGACGAAGAAGATGACGACGTCCAGAAGGCTGTTGGAAGCTCTCTTAAAGAACATCAAGTACGAGGGAAATGCTACGGCAATTTCCAATGGTAAGCGCGAATGACTCAGAACTACATAATCTCTCGCTTCATTGTTTCATATTCACAATTTCAGTAACTTCTTAGCTTGGGAATAATAGTAAAATCAGTAATTCATCCGACTCCGTTTTCACGTAATTCTCTTGTGGTAAAATTCAAATCGTTACGCTCCAATTTAAATTTATTATTATTATTATTAAAATTGTCACTACTTGTTTTTTATATAATAAATTCATTTCTTATACTATGCAATCTTTGCTTTCAGTAGGTAGCATTAGATATTGACCTAATTCCTTCTCCTGATACAATTGTTAGTTGGGTTAATGATCAAATCATACCACGATCTGAGTGTGAAGACTCTTAAAGGTGTTCTGCCTGAGCTAGGTGTTGTAAAAATAAATTTAGATTTCAACATAGCGTTGAGGTCTTGGCGCCCATTAATACAACGTATCTTAGTCAGAGTAAACCATACATTTATCACCTCAAACGTGGGACTTGTTGTGGTTTTTCCACACTCTCACCAGCAAAACAGTTACACCTGTCACCCAACTGTAGGGACACCAGGAAAAACGTTACAGTACTGCGCCCGAATCCCGCTAGGTCACAGTCCAAAATCCGCGTAGATGGAAAATAAGGATCGTAGGAGAGTCAACACCCGGCTAAAGAATCAACGATTCCTACAGGACTGATGACTAGGGAACCCTGATCACACATAACGCATATCTAACCACACTACTAACTAGTTGCAAACAGAACTAAACAGCCTACAAACAAAAAGTTGAGCACAAATTGAGCGACTCGGCTCTCGGCTCTCGAGTCGATATACTGTATACATCGAACTAGCAGTATCGTTATCGCGTAATTAAGCATTGAGGAAATAAATCATCTCTAGAAAACGAAGCAAGCATAAAATAGCTTGCAATTTATTAAAGAAAACCAACGAACATTACAGACATGTCCGTAAGCAAAATAAAATAAGAATTGACACTACAAATAAAAATGACGTCTCAACTATACGTAGATGCGACTCTGCTAGCATCCTAGTTCAAATAATATTCAATCTTTCCTCATAAGATATTTCCAAACATGTACAAAACATTTGCGAAAATTCTGAACACTAATTATGAATATATCTTCCTATATCGTTATATTCATGATACAGACATGCTCCCTAGTTAATACATCTGTGTAATAACATCGCAAAATAGCGTTAAACTCTAACACACAACTGTAGGTGACTAAAAATAATAACCATAATGTTTATATGTACAGTATCGCGTCCCGCACGATTGATTCTCTAGCAATAATAACATACAGTTCCTTTTCTCACCTTCATTCGCGTATTTCACACAACTTTAAAGTGAAATCCGGTATACATTTCTCATATCCAATGCGAATCTGTGTTAGAAATCAATTAAGTTCAGAACTATTCACTTGTAAATTAGAAATTCGGTGTTAATACTGTTACGGCTGTGAGTTTGTTTTGTCGCCTCGCCGCGTTGAGTCACAGCTGCCCCGGGCTGTGTGTGCTCTGCCTCAGTGTATTACGTTCGCGTTACGCAACGGGCTGCGAAGTGAATGGGATGGTCCAGAATATTCGTGACCCAGCCAGTGAAGGAAATCTCGAGAAGCCGTGTGTCCTGGACGATTCTAGAATTCATTGAGTCACCAGCCTGCTATATAAGCGGCCTCAACAGTGAGGGGACCGAGTTTTTGAGGACAGTATTTTTGAGCGAGTGTGATTTCACTGAGCGACAGAAGTGTGGTGACGAAGTGCCGTGCGAGTTAAGAAATCCAGTGACATTGTTTCCCCAGTTTGTGGACAGCGAAACAGCGTGTAGCAGGTTATCGTAGTTTGTGTACATGAGGAAGAGGTGCAGGTAGCTGCTGTCAAGGCCACCGGACTCATTAAGACGGTTTAACTTCTGTGGTTTGTTGACAAGTGAAAGGGGCAAGAGCGCTCAACGAAGAGACTTGAGGAAACTGGAGTAAGGTTCTAATTGCTTGCATTTGCTGTTGAGTGATGTGTCTTTCTGGCCGCAATAAAGTTAATTATTTCTTTAAAGGAACAACCTGTGTTGTGCTTCATCCCACCGTAATCCAGTTAACAAAAGTGCCACTAGGGGGGTGGCACGTAATAACTGGTGTCAGAAGCCGGATTACGAACTCAAACACAAGCACAACACCTGACGGTCCTGGTTTCAAAACCCGAGCAGGTCATTATTTTTTAAAATTTTCCTGTGAGTGCAAGCCCTTTACAAGACAAGCATCTAAAATGGAAGCGCAATTGGCAGCATTGCTAGAAAAGTTAAGCGGCATGGAATCCAAGATAAAGACGGCCAGAAGAAGATGGAGGACGGCCAGAAGAAATTAGCAGAGGACCTGAAGGACGGCCAGAATAAGTTAGCAGAGGACCTAACCTCCAAATTTCCGGATGGCAAGAAAAATCTGGAAGAGGGTCTGCTGACGAAATTAGAGGAGAGCCAAAGGAAATTAGATCAGGGCCTACGTGAGGAAGTCGCAGCAGTGGAAAAGAAGTTCGACGCCTTACAAAAGGAAGTTGCCGAACTGCGCCAACGCCCACTGACGGGGATACAAGAGAAATTCAACGCTTTAAAAAAAAAATGCTGTGCTGAGCCAAGGCCCGCCGACGGGGATGGAATCGAGATTCAACGCTCTACAAGAGGAAGTTGCCGAACTGCGCCAACCCCCACTGACGGGGGTGGAAGAGAAATTCAACGCTTTACAAAAGGAAATTGCTGAGCTGAACCAACGCCCGCCGACGGGGATGGAAGCGAGATTCAACGCTCTACAAGAGGAAGTTGCAGAGCTGCGCTAACCCTTTCCCACCGTTACACCGGGAATATCAGGAACGGGACATAGCAGAGTGACGCCCCCAACCTTCGACGGAAAGGTCCCGTGGAGCACCTACTTACGTCAGTTCGAGGCAGCCTGTTCCATAAACAACTGGAACAACACAGAAAAGGCTACAGCTCTCATTGTAGCGCTGAGAGGGGACGCCCTTAACGTCCTTCAGGCCATCCCGACTGGATCCCAGGACTATGCTTCACTAATCGCCCATATGGAGTCCCGATATGGAGATAGCCATCTTCAGCAGGCCTACCAGATGCAGCTCCGGACCCGGGTACAAAAGAACGCGGAAACCCTGCAGGAGTTCGAGATGGACATCGCACGCCTTGTAAGGCTCGCCTATCCAACAGCGCCGGCCAACTTTTTGGAGCAGATTGCGACGCAAACCTTCATTGACGGACTACAGGACTCGGATACTCAACTGGCACTGCGACTTGCGCGCAATAAGACACTTGCAGATGCGCTGAGCCACGCACTTGAGTTCGAGACGGCAAAGCAGGTATCTAGAATGCGCGCGTGGGTGCGTCAGGTGGACGTCGACGAACCAGCCAAAGCCGACAAGACCAAGCCCCTGGCCGATGAACTGATGGAGGCGCTAGGCCGGTTCTTCAAGAGTCGCAGTGCCACCAACAAAAACGTAGCCGAAGGACATCCGGAGATGCGGCCCGGAAGAGGACTACCGTCCTGCTGGACCTGCCGTAAGAGAGGCCACCTGAGCAAGGACTGCGGTGATCGCCGCCGCCAAGAGTTTCCGTCGGGACAGTCAGTCGTAGGGAAACCGCGCGGCCCAGGAATGCAAGTATCAGCCAGTCTTGGGGGGCAAAGGTTGGCTTGTGACAGTCGTCAAGCCCCTGCAGTCCAAGTTCGTGTGACGCAGTTACGGAGGGATAATAGCAGCCTGATGGTCGACGGAGTCGTCAACGGAGAGAGCTGGCCCATGCTAATCGACACGGGAGCATCGAGGACCATCGTCAGTCCCACCGTGATCCCGAAGTGGAGAGTGCAACCCAAACAAAGGAACCTCCAGCTAATAACTGCGACCGGAGAGACCGCACCGGTACATGGCGAAGCATCACTGGAGTTCGTCATTGGTCGACGGGCGATAAAGCATCCAGTGCTTGTGGCTGACGTATCAAATGAAGTGATCATCGGACTGGACTTCCTGGACCAGAACAATATCATCTTGGATCTGAGTACCAACACTCTGCACTTCGGAGGTGAGGAACTTGCTTTGCAACCAGCACACGAGGCCATCACCGCACGACGAGTAAGGCTGAGAGAGGACGTCATCGTTCCTGCCAGGACGGAAGTCAGCGCTGCCGTAATTGTCGACGGAACAGCTGAGGGAGTGGTGGCTGTCATCGAGCCAAAATATGACGACATCCAGACAAAAGGATTGCTAGTTTACAAGACTCTCATCAACACGACGTCTCGGCCGTACGTCCGCCTGTACAACCTGAACGACTACGATATTACGGTTCACCGGGACACCAACCTAGGAGTCTGCGAGCCCGTTACCTGGATTGCCCGCGTCACAGACACGACGGACGGACACCTGCAGACGGACAACCGAAGAAGACGCGACCTGCCAGAAGAACTACAGAAGCTGTACCAAGGATCCCATGACCATTTAGACGAGGAACAATCACGCCAACTTCGGGACCTCCTACACGAATTCCAGGATGTCTTCTCCGTGGGAGCAAAGACTTCGGTAGGACAAGCTTGGTCCAGCACAGAATCGACGTTGGGGGCAGCGCACCGATTAGGGCCCCATTCCGACGTGTCCCGCTCGCCAAGCAAGCTGAAATCGACCGGATGGTAGAAGAGATGAACGAGCAAGGAGTGATCGAGCCATCACATAGTCCTTGGAGTTCTCCGGTCGTGCTAGTGAAGAAGAAGGACGGTTCCACCAGGTTCTGCGTGGATTACAGGCGGGTGAATGACGTCACGAAAAAGGACAGCTACCCTCTACCCCGGATCGATGACACCCTGGACACCATATCAGGGTCATGATGGTTCTCCACCTTGGATTTGAAGAGTGGCTACTGGCAGGTGGAGGTCCACCCTAGGGACCGCGAGAAAACTGCGTTCTCTGTGGGCAGCGGGCTCTGGCAGTTCACCGTCATGCCATTCGGTCTGTGCAACGCCCCTGCGACCTTCGAAAGGCTAATGGAGTCCATTCTGAGGGGACTACACTGGAAGACCTGCCTGGTCTACCTAGACGACGTCATCGTTCTGGGGAGAAGCTTCGAGGAGCACTACAGCAACATGAAGGAGATCTTGATGAAGTTACGGGCTGCCCAGCTGAAGTTGGGCCCCAAGAAGTGTCAGCTCTTCCAGAAGCAGGTCCAGTACCTTGGGCATATCGTCTCCGAGGAAGGGGTGCGCACCGACCAAGAGAAGACCGCAGCTGTGAGGGAGTGGCCAGTTCCGAAAGACAAGTCTCAAATACGACGTTCCCTGGGACTCTGCACTTATTACCGTCGCTTCGTGAGAGGATTCTCCGACATCGCCAAACCACTACATCGACTGACTGAGAAGGACCAACTCTTCACGTGGACAGCAGAATGCCACAGTGCTTTCGAACAACTCAAGCAGGCTCTGTGCACCGCGCCTATTCTGGCCTACCCCAGACCTGGAACAAGGTTCATCGTCGATACCGATGCCAGCGACTTTGGCATAGGGGGAATCCTGTCGCAAATAGTGGACGGCGAGGAGAGAGTAGTGGCCTACTTCAGCAAAGCCTTGTCAATGCCGGAGAGGAACTACTGCGTCACCAGGAAGGAGCTGCTCGCCATCATGAAGGCCATTGAACACTTCCACAAGTACCTGTACGGACAAGAGTTTCTCATCAGGACCGACCATGCATCCCTGCGGTGGCTCCTGAACTTCAAGCAGCCCGAGGGTCAACTCGCGCGGTGGTTAGAGATGCTTCAACAGTACAACTTTGAGATCCAGCACAGGAAAGGCCAACTGCATTCTAACGCCGACGCCCTGTCACGAAGACCGTGCCCCGAAGACTGCACCTTCTGTACCAGAAGGGAGGAGAACACCGGGATACAGTGCCGAAGGACTACCGTGGAACTTCAAGGGAGCTGGAGCCGCGAATCTTTCACGCGGGCTCAAGCAGAAGATGATGACCTGGGACTGATAGCCGAATGGAAGAGGGCCTGTGTCCCCAGACCCGGGTGGAACATTGTGAGTGACTGCAGCCCAAAGTTTAAGTCCTACTGGGCGCAGTGGGACTCGCTGGTTGTAAGGGATGGCCTCATCTGCCGTACCTGGGAGAGCACCGACGGGAAGACATCTTGGGAGCAAGTCGTCGTTCCAAAGGCTATGACGGAGGAAGTCCTGAAGGAAGTTCATGGAGGATCATCTGGTGGACACCGAGGGATAAAGAAGACCTTGGAGAAGCTGAGAGAGCGGTTCTACTGGATCGGATGCCGAACTGACGTGGAGAACCACTGCGCGAGGTGCCACGATTGCGCAGCCAGCAAGGGCCCAGGACGAAGACGACGGGGTCCACTGAAGACCTACAACGTGGGTGGCCCCATGGAGAGAGTGGTCATCGATGTCGCTGGGCCATTCCCGTTAAGCGAGGCAGGGAACCGCTACATATTGGTCGTCAGCGACTACTTCACCAAATGGCCAGAGGCGTATGCGCTCCCTAACCAAGAAGCCGCGACGATCGCAGAGACCCTGGTGAAGGAATTCGTCAGCCGGTACGGAGTACCCCTGGAGCTGCACTCCGACCAAGGGAGGAACTTCGAGTCGCAGGTGTTCCAGAATCTATGCCAGCTGCTGGGAATCCGGAAGACAAGAACCACGCCGCTACACCCTCAGTCCGACGGGATAGTAGAGCGATTCAATCGCACCATCGAGAACCATCTCCGAGTAGTCGTCAGCGAGCACCAGAGGGATTGGGACAAACATCTTCCACTATTTCTCCAGGCCTACCGCGCCGCCGTGCATGAAACCACCGGCTGCACACCAGCCCGGGCCATGTTTGGGAGGGAGCTCCGTCTACCTGTCGATCTTGCCTTCGGCCGACCTGGAAATGATCCGGTCCCGGTAAGCCAGTATTATCAAGAACTGGTCGACCAACTGGAGGACGTGCACACGTTCGCGAGGAGGAAGCTGCGGATCGAGACCGACCGAATGAAGACCCGATACGACCAACAGACGGATGCTGGCGGATTCCACGAGGACGACCTGGTCTGGCTCTTCAACCCATTACGGAAGAAGGGTCTGTCACCCAAACTGCAGAAGTCCTGGGAGGGCCCGTACCGAGTCGTGAAATGGATCAACGATGTCGTCTAAAGGATCCAGCGGAGCCCGAGGTCGAAGATGAAGATCGTGCATCGAGATCGCCTGGCAGCCTTCGGAGGGACACAGACGGACCAATGATTGATCGGGACAATCAACCTTTTAGGAAGGAGGTGGTGTTCCGGCTGTGAATTTGTTTTGTCGCCTTGCCGCGTTGTGTCACAGCTGCCCCGGGCTGTGTGTGATCTGCCTCAGTGTATTACGTGCGCGTTACGCAACGGGCTGCGATGTGAAAGGGACGGTCCAGAATATTCGTGACCCAGCAAGTGAAGGAAATCTCGAGAAGCCGTGTGTCCTGGACGATTCTAGAATTCATTGAGTCACCATCCTGCTATATAAGCGGCCTCAACAGTGAGGGGACCGAGTTTTTGAGGACAGTGTTTTTGAGCGAGTGTGATTTCACTGAGCGACAGAAGTGTGGTGACGAAGTGCCGTGCGAGTTACGAAATCATGTGACATTGTTTCCCCAGCTTGTGGACAGCGAAACAGCGTGTAGCAGGTTATCGTAAGTAACTATAGTTTGTGTACATGAGGAAGAGGTGCAGGTAGCTGCTGTCAAGGCCACCGGACTCATTAAGACGGTTTAACTTCTGTCGTTTGTTGACAAGTGAAAGGGGCAAGAGCGCTCAAGGAAGAGACTTGAGGAAACTGGAGTAAGGTTCTAATTGCTTGTATTTGCTGTTGAGTGGTGTATCTTTCTGGCCGCAATAAAGTTAATTATTTCTTCAAAGGAACAATCTGTGTTGTGCTTCATCCCACCGTAATCCAGTTAACAAAAGTGCCACTAGGGGGGTGGCACGTAACAATACTTCCAATAAATTCCAAATGTACGGCGCAAGACCTTTAGATAAGCTATTTTAAAAGACAATAAATGTGGATGGCATTTAACCGTCGATACTCACAATAATAATTCTGCAAAGATATATTTCTTGACATTGCTTATTAGACATACTGTACTTCATCACCTTTTATCATAATAACTTCCTCTCACATTCCTAATTACCGTTTTATCGTGTCTTCACTACACGTTCCTTCAGACCATTGCCTCTCGCACGTATCTCGTTTAGCACTTCCACAAAACTCCTAGAAAACAATCTCGTATACTTTAAACAAAGTGAAATTCAGTATCCCTACTAGATATTACTATTGCAATACCGTTCACGAATACAACTTACCTCCTCCTTCATAATCTCTATCGATTATACATTATTGTGCTATTACTTCCTGGTGCATCTCTCGTAAAATATTTCCGCAATGTTTCTCCAAATCTCTCCTCATAAAATCATGCCATCTTTCCGTTCTCTTCCTCTAGTACAAATCTGTTACAATATACATGTATAGCTTTTCTATAAATCTAAAGTCTGCTCGCATTTACTTCACAAAAATTAAGAATATCCACACCTCACGTCTGTTCCTTTCTAGCTATTTAATATTCTTTCCGTGGCCTCACATGACCTGGCAATAACAAAGATTGCTTAATACAATTACCTTTCACATCTTAGATCTCTCAGCTATGCTTCTCCAAATACGCATACTGCTTATTAGTTGCTTTCTTAGACAGTGAAGTTCCTTTCAATGCAAGAATTGAAATACTCCTGTCAACAATTACTGTCTTTATGCATCATATATTCGTTTCTGTCACGAATTAGCTTTACAAGGGATCACCGCGTCCTCTCATTACCTTACATTACATGCACAATAAAATCTGCTTGTCAGACATGTGACTACCTTCGACCTGATGTCACAACACTGATACGCAAAATACTTGCTTCAACGAAATGAAGTTACTCCAGCGAAAAATCTATTTAACAATAGCTTACACAAGCTACAAAAATGACTACGTCAGAAAAATGACGGCAAAACGTTCTGATAAGATCAAAAATGCAATATAAATGCTCTATAGCAAAATTTCAAAATTCTAGACAAAATAACAATATGAGCTATGAAAAAGATAAAGAATATTGGTCAATATACTGGAAAATCGTGTACAAGTTCTATCTACATAGGTGTGTAAATCTGCACTGTTCTACCTTAAAGCTGGATCTGTGGTGACGGACCTGGTGTCAACGGCATTCGTGGAATCTCTGCCACGTGCTTCAGGAACGCGACCTTGCGTCTGGCGGGCAACTGGCATACGTCATACAGCTCCTGTCTGGACTGATGGTCTCGGCAAACAGTAGGAGATGGGGTGGAAAACCGGTCTCCAGCTGAGACTCGCCGTGTAGCTTCCTCTTTACCGTCTGCGACCTCGTTCCGCTGCCATTCTTGGATCTTCTCGGTTAGATAACCTTGATGCTCCTCCCGCTTCCTTCTTGGGTCCATCTTCTGGTGGTACATCGGTTGATGTTCATCGATGTCGGTAGAATAATAGTGGTGTTTATCATCGTCAGAAATCACCTTGACATGTGAGTTTCTCTCCATAGTAGTAGAATAGTATGTATTCAGAACGAACTGCAGTTGGTAGCGCAGCCCGTCCTCTTAATCAAGCTACATGGTCATCTCTGGATATCGCTTGTTAGTGTAGCTCTACGTTCCCTCCATCATAAAAATTTAAAACATTTTCTCTGTTTCGAAATAGTTGGTCGTGATCTCTTCCCTTTGACCTGGTTCAATAGACATTTTGTAGATAGTAATCTTTAGCTTTTTATAATGTGTTCCAATACTTCAGCTTTCTTCTCCTCTGCGTAGTATTTCGTAGACGTTCCAATGCGATGATGCGAGTATAACAAAGTATCACGCAGTATAGTTTCTGGTTCTTTCTTCTTAATATCTCTCCTCAATTGTTATAGTTTGTTATTTGTTCATAGCGTCTTATTTATCTCTCTGTAGTATTGCTTCATGTTGAATTCTCAAATATCACAAGTTACCTTCTTGTATATTGCGGAGTGATATGTAATACGTGTTACTTCTCCAAAAGTTCGTAACGAAAGAGCCTCGCTTCCTGGCGTTTGCCATTCGCCTCGATCAAAGCTTTCGCTCCATAATCAATCTTCCTAGCCTCACTCCTTGCTGCAAACACACACATTGGTTCGTATCACCTCTTGTAGATATCCGATTTAATTGCGGTTTCGACCATTAAATTTCATTTTTCCCCATGGTAAATTTGATATGCTACAGTCCTTTCCATTATTAAAATAATGTATATAATATCCATTTGTTCCCTCGTAATCTTTCTGTCTTCTGATTGGCTGAGTACCTGTTCTGAAGTGCGCCAGACACACGATCTCCCTTCTCCTCTATCTGGTCGCGTGCATGACCTCTACTTATCATTGCTCTGTCCCCTAGCTCGCGAAAACTGGTTTCTCGCGCCAACATCTACAAACTGTGCATTTTCCTGGACTCGGTCTGAGTACCTCACCCTTGGCTAAAATATCTTGGGTTACAAAATTTCCATTTCTGCTCCAAATAGACATATTTCTACTGGCTAAAATTTTACCAATTACTTCTGGATGTCAAAGCTCTTTTCCTGCATACAAATTTGATCCAAATCTCGAAAAATTTCACATGCAACTTTTCTCAGATGGTCTCCGTTCGAATATCGTCCAGTACATAGTCTTGTCTGGACATGATTTCGAGCGCAGTACCCATTGCAATAGTTCGCTTTCTAATGAAATCCACCTAAAAGAGACGTATATTACCCAGTCAGAAGAGATTGATGACCTATAATCGAACTATCTCTATAATATCTCAATAAATACCACCTTGACTTACGGTTGGAGCCAGATGGACAAATAACTTATACTCTTCTTTATCAATTTCTTCAAGACACTGAAAATCATTAATGCTGTAATTCATGCAGTTGCCCTCGCAACGCTGAATGGGTGATTAAGGATATCTCTTAACTGATTATGCTATCCCTGGCTTCCCGCGATAACTAGACAGCTACACCGCGTGGGGATCCAAAATTTGAATCTAGCCATCCGGAGTGTGACATTTTCGAGAGTATTAGTCTACCTGGAAAATGCTGGCATTTTTTAAAATCGCTTACCCTCCCAGCTTGGTTTCTCCCACAGACTCTGCGAGGGATCTTTCCCATACCGTCGCAAGGACGGTGTCTAGGAGTTGAACACACTTGTCAGCAGATACAAATTTACTGGAGATGGTGACAGGCCGATCGCCCAGGTGACCGATAACTTGTGTCTAATTAAGGGAAGGTCAGGGAAAGATTTTGGAAGGAAGTCGGCCGTGGAACTATAGAAAGAAACCGTGGTGGTGGTGAAAATGGGGAACCACGAAAACCATTTTCAGGACGGACAAGGTGGGCTTCGAACCCATGGTCTCCCGATTCCAGTGAGGCACGAGCTCTACGTTAGCACTCTCGACCACCGTGGCCGGCTTGCGATAATATCTTTCGAAACCCAACGGCATAACAATTTTAGTTACATTACATTGACAAGTTCCACACATACCTAACTGCACAGGGCTGATTGCAAGGTGTCCCAAGCCCCTCAAATGAATGATAAACAACAACATAAGACTGATGACATGTTTTCCAGTTGTCTATCTTTATTAGTTTGAAGTGAAATATGATAATTTGTGAAGATTTTGTCGTTGGTGCTTCAGTTAGGGCTTGGAACATTATCTGTCAAAAGTACCGTGTATATTTTGTGCATATGTGTCTGATAACCCTGTGTTATTGTGGTGACTGCTGTAGTGTATGAACTGTAGACACAATCAGTGGCGGTGGATGGCTATTCGTACATTCATCTATGCACATCCTATAATAATATTGAATTAAAGTACAGTGAAACCTCTCTAAAAGACCACACCTATTAAAAGACCACCCCTCTTAAAGATCGATTTTTCTTGGAACCAATTTAAAACCTCATAAGGTCAATGTATTTGTTACCTCTATTTAAGGACCACCCCTCTCCCCGACCAAAGACCAGGCATTTTCTCAGTCTGACCTCTTTCAAAACACCACTTCTCGACTGCCTTCCCATTGGAGATGGTGATGGGGGTGATGATGTTAACAATGGTTCTGTTGGCACAGAACTGCATCAGCATAGAATGCCATTAGAAAAAGTGTTATGTAACGTAAAAAAAAATACAAAAAAGGCTCTCCTAGAAGATGGTTCGAACCCAGAACAAATTAATGGACTTTCGAACTCACTCAGAGATATTCTAGAAAGTGTAATTGTTAAAAATAATGATGTGCTAATCTGAAACAGAGATCAATTCGTGACTTTTTTAAATGACAGATTTCAGAAAATAACTAATTTTAATTAATTTGTACTAAATGTGAACCAATGCAGATAAATTGTAATCAAGTATGTGTTCCAACTGTACTTTATTAACCCAGGAGGGGTCGCGTCAAAATAGTTTCGTGATGGGTCGCGCACGGTCATTATGACCGGGGTGTATAAAATACAATTTTTTGTTGCAAAACACATAATATTATTATGGAAAAATATATCCATGAAACTAAATACCAGGTTTTGTATCGAAACACATTGTACTGTATTATTGAAGAAAAAATTCAATGAAACCCACTTAATCTATTGATTTATTTATCCTCGGAATTATCCTGGGCAGCATCAGGATTAGTGCATTCCACCCAGGTAACACAAGTAAGTTCCTTACGAAACATCTTCCAGATCCACCAATCGGTTGAACTAGCATTGAAAATACAGTGAGTCCAGAATTATCAACGGAAAACGGTCCCTGAGGCTGATTACCAGCGTACACTTCCGTGTACATCGTGTGAAACAAAGCTCTCCACTAACTGACTGGGAATGAAAGTGGGAACAGCAAACGCAGGCACGTGCAGTTGATGAGTCCATTGAAAGGTATAGGAGGGGAGTAAGCTTTACGCCGTGAAATTATTTCGGAGAAGTAAAAATTGTATGCGCCCGGTCTAAAAGACCGTGACGCGACCCCTCACGGGTTAATAATGCGGTATAAAATTATTTTTAATACCTGCCCTATTAAGAGACCACCCCTCTAAAATACCAGTTTTCAATGGAACCGTCACTGGTCTCTTAATAGAGGTTTCACTGTACACGTTTCGATCCTTCAATGGAGTCTTCTCCAGTCTGGCTTACTGTGCCCATTTGAACAAAGGAATATGCAATTCACAGTCAGCCAGCTCAAATCGGACAATCGGAGCATCGAATGTTCTCCCACGGTGTGACTTGCACATTCTGGATCAAGCAAAGGATACACTTCAAAAATAAAAATAAAAATCCTACTACAAAAACTATTTAATAATTCAAATTTAGGCGCTACAAATAAAACACAAAAAAAACTGAAAATAACTCTTCACACTTGTCCTCAACAGAACAAGGAATCATTAAACAACTATTATACAGAAACACTAATTTATGGTTCCCATGAACCAGACAAAAATGTCATCTAAATTTCACTTCCATATAGCAAAATTATAAATTCTTTAAGCGAGCTCAAAGATGGCTCGGTGCTTATTTCTACACGTTATAAAATACACACTACTTACTCCTTGAATGAGTATTACTTATACCTGAGTTATAATTACAATGGTACCGATAATTACCATTTATTTGGGGCTCACAAAACATTCAATTGTTACCATCTCTCTCTTCAATACTACCAAATTGCAACTGTGCTGGGAAAGTTCGCGTATCTCGAGTTATTGAAAACTGCTGACTAAGTCAAATCAATATAAACTCCCAATTATCTCAAGATTCTCATCATAACTCGTGAACAATTATATGGTCATGTAACAATAAAACTATGGATTTTCATTATATTGCCTCCAAAGACAATTAAATCATAAGGAAGCAACGATCTGAATTCTGCAAGCAATAATAATTAGCATGACTGGACCTCAGTTCAACTACTGGGTCATTTAAAACATTCTTAATTACTTCCGTCTACCACGGAACCCTACAGCTCATACATGACCTATCTCAACAAGAGGGCCTGTTAAATGTGTCACAACACTCGGCTAAATTTATTACTTGGGAGGGGAACTCAGGGTCTCGTCCCTTTTAAAGACAGATCACAGGGAGTCTGCTGTCGGCAGCTCTACTATGATTCTTTGGCAAGGCAAGGCGTGCTAATTCAATTCAACATAATACATTATGAGGTTCTAAAGACCTATTCTTCTGGCTCAGGCAAGGTATAATTATGAAGTTTTATCATTGGCAGGTAAGATATTCAATAAAACTAACAAAAATATAAGGGGCTTTCTACGTAGAGGAACATAGGATCATTCCTTGGTCTGCATCCGGAACAACATCCAACTTTGAGGACTTAAGACTACAATAACAGGATCGATGGTCTCAGGCCAATCGTCCGAACATTAGCGTCTTGTGGGTGACAGTCAATGTCCATCCCTGCGCTCAAAAATTCAATAACATTAGCGCCCTTTCCAACATTGCGTACAGCAATTCACACGAATATGCAATTACCGCGACCAACTGTTCCTCATAATTAGTTTGCCGAGCATATTTTCACCGCGTTCCTAGCGTGACAAATTGCAACACAGGCACTACAAGGCGCTAACTACTTTAATATAGCCAAGTTGCCTTCCAAAGCAGAATATATTTAAATCACATCAATAAGTTGATCTTCGTCTCATAAAAATTATAGCATTAGCCTTTAACAACAATTTTGACATTGTACTTCAAGAACTATACTGGTTAAATAAACTTATTAACAATTCTTACAAGGAGCTCTACAGCTTCCACCATTAACATATAAAAATTAATTACATAATTAATGTATTCAATTATTATTCTTATTATCTTGCTTGCGTTAAATTATTACATTATTCTGTCATTTACTGGTATTCCACTGAATACTTTCCACTGGGTATTAATTAACACTTTTAATTAGTTACATTTTTATCAGATTATTCGTTCAGATCTCGCAACCTGTCGTTCTACACTGTTTTATACATCCCTGTTTCAACTTTGAGAATTATCTCTCCAACATTGTTACACGAACCTTCCCAAAACACACTATATAATGAAACTTAGTACTTACATGACTGCTCAGATCAGCGACCTGGTTTTCCAGCGATGGTACATTTTGCCCACTCACTATTTTCTACACCATATTTACGATCATATTCACACTATTGTTAACACTTTTTTCCACATTACATATAATATATACACTGATCATATTAATTCTAAGAAATACACTTATGGTATTCATTACCACTTTAAAAATTCACTGTAAAAATATTAATACACTCACAATTTTCACAAAAATTAAATTGCACATAAAATTTTCACTGTCGGCACTTATATTTGCCTGAACAAACGTGATTTTCTTTTCTTTCCCGTTTCCAAGGGTTGCAATTGGTTTTGCGTCGGCTTCCTACTCCTACTGGGATGATTGAAAGTCTCGACCGTTCTTACCCTCTACTGGAACGTTTACTTCTCCTATTCAAGTTGTTTTGACTATTGGCTCTCTGGTAATTGACTGCACTATGCCGTTTCTCGTTCACTGCGCAAATGTTCGCCTAGCAAATATTTTAAACTGACGTTCACTCCAAGATTCGCTACGATTGTTACTACTGCGATCTAGTAATCTGCTTTTCTTGTTGTCCACGTTTGGATTCTTACTTCTGACGCTAATAGTTCTTAGCTGGAGTAATTTATTCCAAATGTCATACTGCGCTTTTACTTTGGCATAGATCATGCCTGGAATATTAATTCCTAAATTCTATCGTCACAAAGCTCTAGTCTCCTCAGTTCAGGAAAACTAGGCGTTCATTCTACGTTTACCCTGATTCGGTTATTGAACGTATTGGACAGAATTATTAGAGTTCACTACTATTGCGTTGTCTCGTGTACTTTGCGATATTACGATGCTTGTTCTTCACTGAAATTATAAGGTTCAGGTACCTTTCGCCGGTTAAAATACTTAAGTCCAAATTATACTACTTTGACTGTATCGGTAAAATAGTTTATGAAGTTTGAATGCCTGACAGTACTCTTCCTCTGACAAGGAATACTATGCTTCTCTGCACGGCGACGCTGTTGATAATAACTTAACGGCTACTCCCCTCAGGGGTGCTCGTACGTCTGCGACACAGTATAACCTCCTACTGGACTGATGAAGACTGCATGAACTTCCTGGCGCTCCCAGGATTTATATTCAAATCTGCTACAAAAAGATTAGTTTCGCTTCTCCTCCACACCTAGCTTCTAAAATAATCGTCGCACGATTTTGAAAAATTCACCTCTGGAATGCTCTCTCTCTCTAAATGTCAAAAAGATAATCCTAATTTCCAAAAACCGATCGTAGGAACTAATGATATTAGTTTAATAAGGCTCCTGGATTGAGTGGTTGTTGGTTTCTTTTTTTTTTCATCTCTACCACCTCCTGGCTAGGTGAATAACCGATTGCGTAGTGATGATTAGACACTTCAACCCTGTACAATTATTATTAACTCTATCCAGTCTCAAAATTCTCTCTCCCAGGATAAATAACATTGCCGGAGTGATTTCTTCAATTTAATGCACGTGACTGGCTAATTTTCATTATTTGTCCAATTTCTTGGCCACTCCCTCTCGACAGCGTTGTCGTTTTACTGATGACTAAGGGTTTTATCGGAAGATCTTTTCTCTCTGTCTAGCGTGGAAAATAACTGGTTCTATTTCGAACTGAGGCGTAACTTGTTATCGCTGAGCTGGGCATGACATCATTTGCAGCTGTGGGCTCGATCCATATAGTTGCACCACTTATCTATGCGTGATGTCGAGGCGGTTCTGTATTAACCCTTCAACGTCCTTTAAAAATCTGTTCTAAAATCCGCATTATTTCTTCCTTTTTCTGAAATAAAAGAGTATGGGTTCGATAACTGGGCCAGCCCACATGGGCACATTACATATAAAGCAAAATCTATTATAATTAAATCTTAGAATAAAAATAAATAAATAAATAGATATCCTTACAAACTATGGAGAGAATCACTTGAACCAAA
Organism: Meconema thalassinum; assembly: GCA_946902985.2. NCBI lineage: Eukaryota > Metazoa > Arthropoda > Insecta > Orthoptera > Tettigoniidae > Meconema > Meconema thalassinum. Next base: position 254,565,775 of record OX336393.1, read on the forward strand.
GGACGTTGTTATGCACAGTTTATTCCAAAATTTACTGTCATTAGTCAAACCCGGCCGAAGTTTTTAAGAGCGTTAAAATCCCTCATTATGTCTTCCTTCGGAGGGGAAGTAAAGACGGCGGTCCCATGTCATAGATTTATGGCATGGAAAAGAACCTTCCACTAATTACACTTGTGTAAGCAAAACATTGTAGGTTGTTTGATAACGCTTTATTAGTTCCAACGTTCGCTACCGGGTGCTGACTGCGATGGTATTTAGTAGCCGCGTCCGCAGCTAGGTGTCGTGGATGGTAGCATTTGGTGGCAAAATTAGGAACTACTTGAAAAAATTAATCGTCTGCAGTCCTTCTACCTGAATCACAGATAACACACACTAATACAGCCATCACAATTAACACCGGTTATCAGACAAATGTCGCCTCCGTAGCGTAACGGTCAGTATGGTTAGCTGCCGCCCCGGAGGTCCTGGGTTCGATTCCCGGCTCTGACACGAAATTTGAAAAGTGGTCTGAGGACTGGAACGGGGTCTACTCAGCCTCGGGTGGTCCAAATGAGTAGAGGGACTTCTATTCCCACCTCAGCCATCCTCGAAGTGGTTTTCCGTGGTTTCCCACTTCGTCTTCGGGCAAATGCCGGGATGGTTCCTACTGTAAGGCCACGGCCGCCTCCTTCCCCCTTCCTTGGCTATCCATCCTATTCTTCTCCTCCGCCCTTCCCTCATGAGGCTCCTGTTCGCTCTGCAGGTGATGCCGCCTGCGCGAGGTGCTGATCACCCCTCACCAGTTGTATCTCCTCCGACCAGATGTTCTCAGCTCTAGGACACTGCCTGGAAGGGCGGTAGAGGTGAGTTCCCTCGCTGAGTCCGTGGGAGCCACCAACCTGGAGGGTAAAATTGACTAAATAAAACATAAAAATAAATTATCAGACAAATTCTACACATACCCAAAGTACACGGAGCTACTTGACCGCGTTGTCGCAGCCTCTAAACTAAGGAACCAACCAACCATCATACCCCATGATTAGTACAGTAGCACCACTAACTTTATGATTTATCTGGAACGGAAAGGTGTATCGAGTTCCGGGATTCTACTGTTCATTAAAACTGAACTTCACAAGACAGTCTTTATCTCGATTGGCCATGCCTGTACACTGAAAAAACTCAGTTGAAAATATATCCTGAAATACTGGAGGAAGGACGCATGACGACCGTTAAGTGATTTGTTACATGCTATTATTTTCATGGTCATGTAGCACCATGTACTTGGTATGTGAGGAATTTGTCTGATAAACTTTTATTTTGTTTTAGCTGCATTAGTGTATGTATTTGTAATTCAGGTGAGGATTGGAAAGGAGGGGGCCGTGGATTTAAGTTAGGATCCATCCCTGCATTTGCCTGGAGTAGAATTGGGAAACCACGGACAAACACAAGATAGCTGGGTTTAGAATCAAACCCTCCTCCTGTTAGTTTTATCTCACGATGCTGAATGTATCCCGTTGTAGGAACCATCCCGGAATTTGACTCGAGTAGACGTAGAAAACCACGGTAAACCATTTCCAAGACGGGAATCGAACCATCCTCTTCTCAGCTTAGTCTGACGAGGCTGAGTGTACCCCATTCCAGCCCTAAGAGCTGCATTAAACTTTCGACTGGCTGCGCGGCTCAGCGGTAACGTTCTCTCTTGATGTTCCCAAGGTTGCAGGATCGAATCCTAGCGCAGTCAGCTGGCATTTGAAGGTCCACAAATGTGAGGGAGCCATGTTAGTAGATTTACTGCCACGTAAACGATCCCCTTTGGAGTGAAATTCCGGCACCCAGGCGTCTCTAAAAGCCGCAGTAGTTAAAAGAGAGTAACACAAATAATATTATTATTATTGAATTAAACTTACTTGGCAGAGCCAGAATTCGAACTCTACCCTCTAAGGTGACAGTCAAGAATGCTAGCTGCTACATTACGAGGTAAGCTAATAATGGTCGTAATATTAAATACTGTACTGCACATTCAAATTATTGTTTAAAAGAACTATATTTTGTTTCATAATATTTAAATAGTCTATCTTTTGCTAAGTTAACTGTAAGCAATAATTTTCGCAATATTAAAAGTATTTTTCAAATGTTACTGAAGTGGGCTTATTATCGTCTTATAAATTACATCAGGGCCATAGTAAAATTACCTATATTTTAACACATGGGTGACGGGCCCCGAGAAATCTCGGTTTTATTCACGGCATCATTTTTGGTAATCCTGCGGCATCTTTTGACCATGTATTGAACTATTTTGGAGATGGGCAACGGCATAAAGTAGGGGACTGCCTGTAGGGGTGAAATACAGTGGGGACTATGTGTGCTCCGTGACCGCTACGGTAGCTGTGAAGGCCTTACAGGTACCCTGAAATGTGACGGCTAACGGGGCTCTGGTGAAGCCGTGTTAGGCGTAGCTGGCCAGCGGTGGATCAAATCGTGCTTTCAAAACCAAAACAAGCCTCGGATGCAAAAATGGACCAAGATCGGGCAAGATGGAGAGCGCTTGTTTGACACACCTGGGTAACTGGAGATGGAAAATGATGATGAATGATGATGACATTGAATAGAGTATGTGTGTGCCACTTTCCGTTTATTCACGGCCTTCCTTTATTCTTTGATTTAGTTTCAAACTTCGATCATAAATCCTAGGCTCGAAGGTTTCAAACCATAGACTTTCTTTCTCCTGGTTCAGTCAATGATAAGATGGAGGACTTGAATAATACAATGATGAGATTTATCGTATATTAAGGGGCAGATGACCTCGTAGTTCCGCCCCTTAAACAACAATAACTAACTAACTATCGTATATTATATATTATCGTTAAAATTAAGCAAGTTATAGTGAAAATTGAATGGGAGAGTGATATTCAGCTTTCTAGTCGACATCGTTGTAAAAAAAAAGAGAGCATTTTTAGATTATATTTCCATATTTTTCAAGATTTGATCAGATGATATTTCCATTATAATGAACATGATGTTAATGAGATTTTTATTATCATTTTGGAAGTTTTAATCTACATTTTCCTTAGTGATCATTTTATTTATAATGATCAATTGTTTGATGGAATAGTGACGTTTGTTTGATGCTCCTAGTTTATTTAGTAATACTGAAGAAGGTTGCAAAACCTATACTGGTAATGTTGTAACATAACTATTTCCAATACATATATTGACTATAAAGGTGGATCATTCAGTTTACCCTTTCATTGGTATCAACTATAACCTTAACCTGTTAAAATTTGAAACACGTTCATCTACATAAATGATAAAGAGGCGTATTTAAAAAACAAGTAGTTCCGTGAAGAACTATACAGCCTATTTTCATATATCCTACTTATGTAAACTGCCACTATCAACATACACAATTTCAGTTTGAGTGCTGTAATAGACTCGTAGATATTGAGAACCGACTAAATATTTCGGATGGTCGCCATGTTGGATTTTACATATGAAGGTCCTAGAGTTATGTACTGTTACATGCAGACTATTGTGTACGTGTAGTATTCAAACTTCAATCGCATAATTAGGACACAAGAAGTAACAAGGAGATTTTAAAATTTCGCACAGCTGCCATCTTTAGGTTATGTAAACAATTGAAATAAATTAGATGCCAGTGGATTACCATTCGTATGAGGATTTTCTGTACCAAGTTTCACTGCACTCGGATGGTTAAATTGCGAGAAACGTCCATGTGAATATTTATACTTCGCGTCGCCGCCATGTTGGATTTGTGATCACTAGATTATTTAAAGTCCTATAGGTGAACTTAAGTTCATAGTCCCTATGAACATTAAGAAATTCAGTTTGATTGCTATAATAGATTCGTAGATATTCAGAGCCGTCAAAAATTTTTCGGATGGTCGCCATGTTGGATTGTTAAATGTATAGGCCATAGAGTCATGTACCATTAAAGGAAAATTATTACGTAGGTTCATTATTCAAACTTTCGCTTCGATCGCATGACTACATCACAAGAAATAAAAACTTAATTTTAAAATTCGCACAGCCGCCATCTTGAGGTTATGTAAACAATTGAACTAAATTAGATACCAGTGCATTATAATGTGTATAAATATTTCCTGTACCAGATTTCAGTGCGTTTGGAACATTAAATCGCGAGAAAGGACTATTTAAAATTTTCAAATTCGCTTGGCCGCCATGTTCGTTTTGTAGTTAACCGGTTTTTGAAAGACTTATAGATGGACTTCCAGGAGTGCCCTTTATCTCCGTACAAAATTTCAGGGTTTTACCGCTAATAGTTTCAGAGATATAGAATGCCGGTGAAATATTTCGCACATCCGCCATCTTGTGGTTATGTAAACAATTGAACGAAGTTAGATGTCGGTGCATTACAATGTATATGAACATATACTCTTCCAAGTTTCATTGCGTTTGGTTGGTTAAATCGCGAGAAACGTCTATTTAAAAGTCGCAACTTCGCTTGGCCGCCATGTTGGTTTTGTAGTTACCAGGTTTTCAAAGGTCACATAAGTGAACTTATAGTAGTTCCCTTTATCACCATACAAAATGTCAGGGTAATGTCGCTAATAGTTTCGGAGATATTGAATGCTGGTGAAATATTTCGCACAGCCGCCATGTTGGATTGGTGAGTCGTAACAAAATTTGAAGGGCACGGTCGAGGTCGCCGGGAATAGTGCTATGAACTTTCCGAGTTTCATTGAAATCGCTCCTGCCGTTTAGATTTTATTAGGGGGGGACACACACACGAATCACACACACACACACACACACACGCACACACACACGGACAAAAGGTGATCTCATAAGCCTATTTTTTCAAAATTGAAAATAGGCTAATAATAGGGGTTTAGGATAATACCTACATAGCAAATTATTAACATATAAAATAAATGATATTATAGAAACCGAATGAGCTGTTTCAACGTAGCTAAACTATATGGTTGATATTGTATTAATTTATTCATAAGTGTTCTGGCCTATTACTGAAATTGCTGAGTTTATCTTTGACACATCCGCACCTCAACAGGAGCACGGCCCTTTGTCAGTGACATTTTGTTTTAGTTAGGATGGCGGCGATATAAAACACGACATTGAGATGCGAAATTTGTTCAATTCGGTTTCGTCTCTTTGGGAATTGATAAGGGGGTATGCATAAGTTACATAGGACTACATACACACATACATACTGTACATACATACATACAAACATACATAAATACATACATACTGTGCCCATTTGTGTATTGGCACAAACGAACTCTGGACCATTTATAGAGAAATATGATGAAGTTTTATGAAGACTGTAAGAGGTCAGAGAGAGATTTCGTTGGGGGAATGAGCTACAGAAACACTGCAGGATACGCAGGTGGCTTATTAAACACATAAATTGACATTAGGTCTGACAGCTTAAGTAAAAATGGTCGTTATAGAAGCCATTAAAAGAGCTAAGAAATGCAGAGTGGAAGGGCAATAACTAACACTCGACATTCCAACGAGTAAGTGATCCAGCAAGAAATTATCACTTTTTGAGTGTGACATTTATGAGAAAACGATTTTCTCAAGAGCCTACTTGAAACGAGGCCCCAGTAAATGATAAGCCAGCGAGAATCAAAACATATTAAACTTAACAAAATAAACTCCCCACGTTAATTAAATCTAAAGTCGAAACAGAATTAGGGACAGCATAAATCGGAAGGTTGGTAAACTTGAAATAAGGCACTTCAGAAAATGCAAGCTAAGAAATACGTCATTGGAATGTGGAGCGGAATAATACAAGCGGAGGCAGGAGAAATAAGGCCGGCCCTGCAGAGTGAATAATAAATATTTTAATTAATTAAAAATTAATCTGTGAACAAATTCCGTTCCGCCAGTAGGCATTTGTAAAGTCATTACATATTATACTTGGAAATTAAATATACAGTAGACTAGATTAAAGCCAGGAGTCAGAAGTTGAACTCCCGACGTTGTTAGGGACTAATTTCTGTCCCAAAACGAGTAAATAAGGCTTTAAGCTCAAGCAAAAACACCAAGTTCGTCAGTCAGATCCAAGCCTCGGGGAGGTACGCACGTCAGTAACATGAAGTTCATCAGTTGATCGAGAAGCCTTGATAGAGGTTGTACGCTACACCAAGTTGATCAGTCAGAGTCAAGCCTCGGTGGAGGTGCGACATTATACAGAAGTTCATCAGTACGATCAGTTAGATCCGAGCTTTAGAAGAGGTTACGCTAGTAAGCAATATCATCACAACCTCAGTGGAGGAAGTAACGTTCAAAGACATTAGAATTCGAACCTCGGAAGAGGCGCAGTATAATACAAGTCGCGATGGACAAGTTATTAATTTCGAGTGAAGTTGTGTACTTTGGTAAAGTCACATTGGTTCGAGACCAAGCCGCGTTAAAATATGTTAGGCTACAATACGAAAAGCACGTTAAAAACTTTAAAGGAAGCAGAGTGCGGAAGTAAAGAGACATTGAAATATTGGATGGACTCATATCCAAGAACATATAGGTTCGAGACCAAAATAAATAGTTTGTGAGCGATAGAAAGCTACGCCGCGCAGAACAGAGACAATATAAGTAGAGGTCCCAGAGGGGAGCTTCAAAACGAGTTATTGCAGTAAAAGGTTAACGAGTTGAACGTCAGACGACATAGGTTCGAACAGAACGGAACATTTTGAAAGAACACAAATGATAGAGTGTTAAAGATAGGAGTGTACGGTCTTCATGGAAGTCCAAGTTAGATTGAGAACTATAGGATTGCGATAGAAGCAACTGTAAAATCGAGAGCATAGAGCTAAGAGTAAATAAACAAATAAACATTCAGTTAACAAGTGAGATGCTCTATAAGAAAGACATTTAAACAAAAGATATAGACATTATATTAGGAAGAGTAGAAGAAGAAAAGACTTACCTAGAAGTAGGAGATTTATAGGAGCAATCACACGTCCAATGCAGGTTAGGGAGATTATCTCAGGATCACCAGCGCCGTGATGTTTTTCACCACAGTACGCTGAGATTTGGGTTCGAGTGCAAGTGTAAATAATAGTTAAGTGAATTTTTGTATTATAGGTAATTAGAAAAAGCATAGAAATATGTGTCAAGATATATACGTGTGTAAATGTAAAGACCACAAAAAGGAAGAGGTCTATTTTAGTGAAGAAATGTGTTGCTAAGAAATGAAAATGTGTGAAGGCATCCAAATGCCAGGTCATGAGCCGAACAACAGAAAGGGTGAGTGAACATGTTTATTATATTAAATGATTGTGTCATGTGCTAATCAGCGAATTTAAAAATGTATAAAATGTATGCACTAGTGAAAGAACAAGTAATGTTAAAATGGAAAGGAAAAACCGCAAAGATTGTTTGCAAAAATGTAAAGGATAATCATTGAATTGCAAAAATGATAATAATAATAATAATAATAATAATAATGAAAACCCGTAAAATGAATAATTAACAAAGCAAAGTCAAATTTGAGAGGAGGAATCGAATATAATAATCTTAATGGCAAGCAAATTACGCCAGATAAATGAAAAGTAAAGTAAAATGGAAAAGAGCACCATAATAATGTTACGGCTGTGAGTGTGTTTCGTCGCCTCGGCGCGTGAGTCACCGCCGCTCCCGGGCTATGCTCTGCCTCTGTTATTACCTGTGCCTTACGCAGCAGGGCTACTAGGACAAAGGGGATGGTCCAGAATATTCGTGACCCAGCCAGTGATGGAAATCTCGAGAAGCCGTGAATCCTGGACGGGTCTAGAAGCATTCATTGAGTCACCAGCCTGCTATATAAGACTGGCCTGGCCAGCGAGGTAGACAGTGTTTTTTTTAGCTAGTGCGTGCTTTTACCTGAGCGACAGTTGTTGGTGACGTGACTTGCGAAACCCTAGTGAAGCTGTTTCCCTAGCCAGCGGACAGCGAAGCAGAGTGTAGTGGTGTGTGACTGGCATTGTAAATAACTGTAGCAGGTAGATCTACCGAGGCCACCGGTCCCATTAGGAGGGATTAACTTCTGTGGCTTATTGACAAGTGAAAGGCAAGTGTTCCCTACAAGAGGAAACTAGAGTGAGATAGTAATTGCTTGTATTTGCTATTGTGTGGTGTATCTCTCTGGCCCGCAATACAGCTAATACGTTCCTTTAAAGGAATAATTCGTGTTGTGCATCTACCCACCGTAATCCAGTTAACGGAAGAGCCACTAGGGGGTGGCACGTAACAACTGGTGTCAGAAGTGGGATTACGAACTCAAGCACAAGCACTACACCTGAAGGTCTTGGTTTCGAAACCCGAGCAGGTCATTTTACCATAGTTCTCTAATTTTCCTGTGAGTACATGCCCTTTACAAGACAAACAATTAAAATGGAAGCGCAATTTGCAGCATTGCTAGAAAAGTTAAGTGGCATGGAAGCCAAGATGGAAGACGGCCAGAAAAAAATAGCCAAGGACATGAAGGATGACCTGAAGAAGAAGGAAGACGGCCAGAAGAATTTAGCCAAGGACCTGAAGGATGGCCAGAAGAAGATGGAAGACGGCCAGACTAAGTTAGCACAATACCTGAAGAAATTAGAACAGGGCCTACGTGAGGAAGTCACGGCAGTGGAAAAGAAGTTCTACTCCTTACAAGTGGAAGATGCCGAGCTGCGCCAACGCCCACTGACGGGGGTGGAAGAGAAATTCAACGCTTTACAAAAGGAAATTGCTGAGCTGGGCCTACGCCCATCGACGGAGATGGAAGCGAGATTCAACGCTCTTCAAGAGGAAGTTGCCGAGCTGCGCCGACGCCCGCCCACAGGTACACCGGGAATATCAGGAACGGGACAAAGCAGAGTGACGCCCCCCAACCTTCGACTGAAAGGTCCCGTGGAGCACCTATTATGTCAGCTCAAGGCAGCCTGTTCCATAAACTGGAACTGGAACTGGAACAGCACGGAAAAGGCTACAGCACTCATTTTAACGCTGAGAGGAGACGCCCTTAACGTCCTTCAGGCCATCCCGATTGGATCCCAGGACTACGCTTCACTAATCGCCCATATGGAGTCCCGATATGGAGATAGTCATCTTCAGCAGACCTTCCAGATGCAGCTCCGGACCCGGGTACAAAAGAACGCGGAAACTCAGCAGGAGTTCGAAATGGACATCGCATGCCTCGTAAGGCTCACCTATCCAACAGCGCCGGCTGACTTTCTGGAACAGATTGCGACGCAGGCCTTCACCGACGGGCTACGGGACTCGGACACTCAACAGGCGTTGCGACTCGCCCGCAATAAGACCCTGGCAGATGCGCTGAGCCCCGCACTTGAGTTCGAGACGGCAAAGCAGGTATCTAGCATGCACGCACGGGTGCGTCAAGTGGACGTCGACGAACCAGCCAAAGCCAACGAGACCAAGCCCCTGGCCGATGAACTGATGGAGGCGTTAGGCCAGTTCTTCAAGTGTCGCAGCCCCACCAACAACGACGTAGCCGGAAAACACCCCGAGAGGCGGCCCCGAATAGGACTATCGACCTGCTGGACCTGCCGTAAGAAGGGCCACCTGAGCAAGGACTGCGGTGTTTGCCGCCGCCAATGGTTTCCGTCGCGAAAGTCAGTCATAGGGAAACCGCGCGCCAGGAAAACGAGTACCTGCCAGCCGTGGGGGGGCAAAGGTCGGCTTGTGACAGTCGTCAAGCCCCGGCAGTCCACGTTCGTGTGACGAAGTTACGGAGGGATAATAGCAGCCTGATGGTCGACGGAGTCGTCAACGGAGTGAGCTGGCCCATGCTGATCGACACGGGAGCGTCGAGGACCATCGTCAATCCAACCGTGATCCCGAAGTGGAGAGTGCAACCCACACAAAGGAACCTCCAGGTAATAACCGCGACCGGAGAGACCGCACCGGTACATGGCGAAGCATCACTGGAGTTCGTCATTGGTCGACGGGCAGTGAAGCATGCAGTGCTCGTGGCTGATGTATCAAACGAAGTGATCATCGGACTGGACTTCCTGGACCAGAACATCATCTTGGACCTGAGTACCAACACTCTGCACTTCGGAGGTGAGGAACTTGCTTTGCAACCAGCACACGAGACTGTCACCGCACGACGAGTAAGGCTGAGAGAAGACGTCATAGTTCCCGCCAGGACGGAGGTCAGCGCTGCCATAATTGTCGATGGAACTGCTGAGGGAGTGGCGGCTCTCGTCGAGCCAAAATATGACGACATCCAGACAAAAGGATTGCTAATTGCCAAGACTCTCATCAACACGACGGCTCGGCCGTACGTCCGCCTGTCCAACCTGAATGACTACGACATTACGGTTCACCGGGTCACCAACCTAGGAGTCTGCGAGCCCGTTACCTGGATTGCCCGCATCACAGACACGACGGACGGACGGGCACCTGCAGACGTATAACGGAAGAAGACGCGCCCTGCCACAAGAACTACAGAAGCTGTATCAAGGATCCCAAGACCATTTAGACGAGGAACAATCACACCAACTTCGGGACCTGCTACATGAATTCTAGGATGTCTTCTCCGTGGGGAGCAAAGACTTCGGCAGGACAAGCTTGGTCCAGCACAGAATCGACGTTGGGGACAGCGCACCGATTAGGGCCCTATTCCGACGTGTTCCGCTCGCCAAGCAAGCCGAAGTCGACCGGATGGTAGAAGAGATGAAGGAGCAAGGGGTGATCGAGCCATCACATAGTCTTTGGAGTTCTCCGGTCGTGCTAGTGAAGAAGAAGGACGGTTCCACCAGGTTCTGCGTGGATTACAGGCGGGTGAATGACGTCACGAAGAAGGACAGCTACCCTCTACCCCGGATCGATGACACCCTGGACACCATATCAGGGTCAAGATGGTTCTCCACCTTGGATTTGAAGAGTGGCTACTGGCAGGTGGAGGTCCACCCTAAGGACCGCGAGAAAACTGCGTTTTCTGTGGGCAGCGGGCTCTGGCAGTTCAACGTCATGCCATTCGGTCTGTGCAACGCCCCTGCGACCTTCAAAAGGCTAATGGAATCCATTCTGAGGGGACTACACTGGAAGACCTGACTGGTCTACCTAGACGACGTCATCGTTCTGGGGAGAAGCTTCGAGGAGCACTACAGCAACCTGCAGGAGATCTTGATGAAGCTACGGGCTGCCCAGCTGAAGTTGAGCCCCAAGAAGTGTCAGCTCATCCAGAAGCAGGTCCAGTACCTTGGGCATATTGTCTCCGAGGAAGGGGTGCGCACCCACCAAGAAAAGACCGCAGCTGTGAGGGAGTGGCCACTTCCAAAGGACAAGTCCCAACTACGAAGCTTCCTGGGACTCTGCACTTATTACCGTCGCTTCGTGAGAGGATTCGCCGACATCGCCAAACCACTGCATCGACTGACTGAGAAGGACCAACTCTTCACGTGGACAGCACAATGCCACAGTGCCTTCGAACAACTCAAGCAGGCTCTGTGCACCGCGCCTATTCTGGCCTACCCCAGACATGGAACAAGGTTCATCGTCGATACCGATGCCAGCGACTTTGGTATTGGGGGGAATCCTGTCGCATATAGTGGACGGCGAGGAGAGAGTTGTGGCCTATTTCAGCAAAGCCTTGCAAAGCCAGAGAGGAACTACTGCGTCACCAGGAAGGAACTGCTCACAATCGTGAAGACCGTTGAACACTTCCACAAGTACCTGTACGGCAAGAATTTCTCATCAGGACCGACCATGCATCCCTGCGGTGGCTCCTGAACTTCAAGCAGCCCGAGGGTCAACTTGCGCGGTGGTTAGAGATGCTTCAACAGTACAACTTTGAGATCCAGCACAGGAAAGGCCAACTGCATTCTAATGCCGACGCCCTGTCACGAAGACCTGCCCCGAAGACAGCACCTTCTGTACCAGAAGGGAGGAGAACACCGGGATACAGTGCCGAAGGACTACCGTGGAACTTCAAGGGAGCTGGAGCCGCGAATCATTCACGCGGGCACAAGCAGAAGATGATGACCTGGGACTGATAGCCGAATGGAAGAGGGCCTGTGTCTCCAGACCCGGGTGGAACATTGTGAGTGACTGCAGCCCAAAGTTTAAGTCCTACTGGGCGCAGTGGGACTCGCTGATTGTAAGGGATGGCCTCATCTGCCATACCTGGGAGAGCACCGACGGGAAGACATCTCGGGAACAAGTCGTTGTTCCAAAGGCTATGACGGAGGAAGTCCTGAAGGAAGTCCATGGAGGATCATCTGGTGGGCACCTAGGGATAAAGGAGACCCTGGAGAAGCTGAGAGAGCAGTGCTATTGGATCGGATGCTGAGCAGACGTGGAGAACCACTGCGCGAGGGGCCACGATTGCGCAACCAGCAAGGGCCCAGGACGAAGACGACGCGGTCCACTGAAGACCTACAACGTGGGCGGCCCCATGGAGAGAGTGGCCATCGATGTTGCTGGGCCATTCTCGTTGAGCGAGGCAGGGAACCGCTACATATTGGTCGTCAGCGACTACTTCACCAAATGGCCGGAGGCGTATGCGCTCCCTAACCAAGAAGCCGCGACGATCGCATGAACCCTGGTGAAGGAATTCATCAGGCGGTACGGAGTACCCCTGGAGCTGCACTCCGACCAAGGAAGGAATTTCGAGTCGCAGGTGTTCCAGAACCAATGCCAGCTGCTGGGAATCCGGAAGACAAGGACGACGTCACTACAACCTCAGGCCGACGGGATGGTAGAGCGAATCAATCGCACCATCGAGAACCATCTCCGAATAGTCGTCATTGAGCACTAGAGGGATTGGGACAAACATCTTCCACTATTTCCCCTGGACTACCGCGCCGCCGTGCATGAAGCCACCGGGTTTACACCAGCCCGGGCCATGTTTGGGAGGGAACTCCGTTTACCCGTCGATCTTGCCTTCGGCCGACCTGGGAATGATCCGGTCCCGGTAAGCCAGTATTGTCATAACTGGTCGACCAACTGGAGGACGTGCACGCGTTCGCGAGGAGGAGACCGCGGTTAGAGACCGACTGAATGAAGACCCGATACGACCAGCAGACGAATGCCGGCGGATTCCACGAGGACGACCTGGTCTGGCTCTTCAACCCATTACGGAAGAAAGGCCTGTCACCCAAACTGCAGAAGTCCTGGGAGGGCCCGTACCGAGTCGTGAAACGGATCGACGATCCAGCGGAGCCTGAGGGCGAAGATGAACATCGTGCATCCAGATCACCTGGCAGCCTACGGAGGGACACAGACGGACCAATGATTGATCGGAACGATTAGCCTTTTAGGAAGCGGGTGGTGTTACGGCTGTGAGTTTGTTTCGTCACCTCGCCGCGTGAGTCACCGCCGCTCCCGGGCTATGCTCTGCCTCTGTGTATTATCTGCGCCTTATGCAACAGGGCTACTAGGACAAAAGGGATGGTCCAGAATATTCGTGACCCATCCAGTGATGGAAATCTCGAGAAACCGTGAATCCTGGACGGGTCTAGAAGCATTCATTGAGTCACCAGCCTGCTATATAAGAGCGACCTGGCCAGCGAGGTAGACAGTGTTCTTTTGAGCTAGTGCGTGCTTTTACCTGAGCGACAGTTGTTGGTGATGTGACTTGCGAAACCCTTGTGAAGCTGTTTCCCTAGCCAGCGGAAAGAGAAACAGAGTGTAGTGGTGAGTGACTGGCTATCGTAAATAACTGTAGCTCGTGTATTCAAGGAAGTGTTGCAGGTAGTTCTACCAAGGCCACCGGTCCCATTAGGAGGGATTAACTTCTGTGACTTATTGACAAGTGAAAGCAAGTGTTCCCTACAAGAGGAAACTAGAGTGAGATAGTAATTGCTTGTATTTGCTATTGTGTGGTTCATCTCTCTGGCCCGCAATAAAGCTAATACGTTTCTTTAAAGGAACAATTAGTGTTGTGCTTCTACCCACCGTAATCCAGTTAACGGAAGTGCCACTAGGGGGTGGCACGTAACAATAATAATAATAATAATAATAATAATAATAATAATAATTAAGTTTGAGTTTTTATACTCCGAAAATAAGTATTGAATTGTATAATGGCATTCCGTAAGTAAATAATGAAACGATAAGTGTTAATGAGAATGATAATAATAAACTCGAATTGAAATAATTAAAACAATTGAAATAATTGAAGTAATTGAAGTAATAGTATAATTGAAGGATCTTTGAGATACCTTAAAAATAATAAAGTAATAATGCTATTCAGCTAATATACGTAATGAGTTAAAGTAATTGGTGATAATCGAACACCTTGGAATGTATTGTGAATTTGTGAGCCATAGGCTATGTTGAAAGGAAAATGTCGAAGTAAAGACCTGTAAAAATAAATACCGCGATGCAAGTGAAGTTGAGTTGTCGAAGATGTCTTGAAGGATGAAATGAAAGTCCAAGTTATTTAAAGTTGTGTTGCCAAAAATGGGCCTATAAGTAATGAAGAAAAAGTAATATCAAGCTAGCTAATGTATATATCCTATAACATGGATAATTCGAGAGATCAAAATGAAGGTATTAATTGTCAGAAATCGTCGGTATTATTGTGGTTTACGAGGGTATGACCCACTTGGGGGACAATAGATTCCGCCCAAGGTAGTATATTGCAGTGTAAGACCTGTTAGGTCTTTGCTAAATGTGTGTGTATTAATCGGGAAGGTATAAGGATTTCTACGAGATATGATATGACTGGGGAAACGCAGAGGAGTTCCGAGCCTAGTATCATATAACCCATCATTTTGCCAGCATCGTTGTTGTATCTGACCAAATAAAAGTATGTGAAATGAATGGATTAATAGGACTGAATCGAGGAGTGATAGGGATCCCTCGTGTTCTACCTATAATAGGACGGAAACAAGGTATGATTGAGATCTCTTGTTATCTGCCTAATAAATATGTAATGCGTCGTGATCTCTAATTATGGCATTGGTTATAGTGAAATGAATTGAGTGATGAGTAAGGTAGAGAATAAAAAGTTGAAATAATATGTTAACTTGGATGATCATAAGCCTTTTAAGAAGGAAGTAAACAGTTGAAAAGTCGCGAGGAGAATGAATGGGGCGGAGAGTCATAAATCACAGTTAAGTAAGAGTGAGGGGGAAGTCTCGCTACCGAGCAGACCTTTTAGACCGCGTGGGGTGAACGAATACAATAGGCACTCTGTGTACGGAAGTAGTAGGAGCTGAATGGATATTAGTAAATGATAACGGAATATGCAAATTTGTTAATTAAAGGTGCCACAGGGTTATAAAGTAAATAAATGTGTTGGTGGGTCTTTGACAATCGTCCCCACATTAAGTTTGAAGAAATTCTATAATATTTGACCATAGTAGTCAAGGAATAAGTTTGTTAATAAATATTCGATTCCTGCCTAAAGAAAATGTATCAAACAGTAAGGGTAAACTAATAATTGGGTTTGTAAGCAAACTATGTAATGAAAAAATGATAGCACATGATACATCATTGATAGACCACCCTAAAGCATGAAAGAAATAAGCTAGAAGGACGTGAGTTCGGACCATGGCATGTTTAAATGTGTTGATTAGTTTAAACCTAAGGCTTAACTGGAAGAGTTAATATAGCTTGGAAAGTGATTCAAAGTAAAATAAAGGTAAATGAAAACCCAGAAGGGATTATAATGATAGGTAAATGTCCGTGAAGCATTAGCGTATATACTTTTTATGAAATGATAGGCATGCTCTATGTCTTAATGAAATGTTGTAAGGAAGGAAATTTTGTATTGATATTCAAAAATAGATATCAGCTAAGCAAGGTAAAGCTATAATATAGAGTTATATGATTTTTATTTGAATTTGTGGAATTTTGAGTTTGATGATTTTTGGATTTTCTAAAATATTGATGTTTATGTAATTTGTATTTGTTCCTGGGAGTTTTAATAAATAAATTCATATTAAATTGTAACATGTTTAGTTTTAAATGTAGGCTTGTAGATCCTAAAGTGCTTTCATATCTGAATGTGAGATCATGTTGTGGGCTGGACGTAACATCTCCAAAGCCGCAGTGGCAAGCCAGGTCGTGACCGAGCATTATCCATGTAATATGGGTACAATACTTACATACATACATACATACATACATACATACATACATACATACATACATGCAAACATAGAGCCACGTAAAGCCTACTTGTTCCATGTAGATCTCGAAACTCTACCTTTATTTTTTGCAAAATTCGAAATTATGCTAATAGAGTGTTCTCCAACTCAAAAGATAAGCAGATGATTTCGATGTTCCACCTCTTAAAATAACTATGCCCACTACTTGTTCAGCTCTTAAGACACGTACCATCTACAGCCACATAGGATAATTGTACTTCTTGGACATTTTTGTGGAACGGGAAGTTCGCGGTATAAATTATATCCACTGAAAACTGTTATGCCTTACATTTAGTCCACCAGCCGCCACTGGCATTTATACAAATTGTATTACGTTCTATGATTTTCTAGACATACTTCCCAGTGCTGTGCCCTGATACTTGATCCTACTCCCTCTTCTCTCTCCATCTACCCGAACTTCACTAAGCCTTCATCATCAGCAGCTTCTAAAGGCTAAAAGCCTTGTCGTTGCAGCCATTTCTTAGGTCTTCAGCAGTTCTCTTCATATTGGCATACGTGTCATATTCTATTTCCTTGACAATGTTCTTGAGATACGATTGTCTTGGTCGTCCCCTTGGTTTCTTCCCCAAAATTTTTCCTTCAAAAACTATCTGGAGTAGAGTGTCATGTCTGAGTATGTGGCCCATGAATTTTGCTTTCCTTTTCTTGATGGTGTTCAACAGGCATCGATTCTCCTGAATTTGGTTCAGAACAAGCTCATTTGTCTTTCTTTCCATCCAGCTTGTTCGGGTAATTCGTCTCCAAAACCACATTTCAGCTGCCTCACGTTTTGATTTTTCTCTTTTCCCAAGTGCCCATGTTTCACAACCATAGGTCAACACACTCCAAACAAAGGTCATGAGAAATGACTTCCTTATCTTCAAGTTGAGGTGCTCATTGCGCAGCAAATTCTTATTTTTTTGAAAGGCTTTCTTCGCCAAGACTATTCTTTTCTTAATTTCTGAGATGCATCTATTGTCATAATTAATCACACTTCCCAAATAGCAAAATTCCGTTACTTGTTCAATGTTCGATGGCACTATCATTTAACATTACTTTAGCTAAAATTGGTTGTTTCTTTTTATCTACCACCATTAATTTTGTCTACCGAGAATTAACTCTTAGCCCGAATTTTCCTAAGGATTTCTGAAGAACTTTTAACATTCTATTCATTTCACTTGCAGAGTTTGCTAAAAGTGCAATATCATCTGCAAAGCGAATGCTATGAACCTATACTAAGCATTAGAATATCAAATTCTATCCCACTTTCTGATCATCTCACATTCCTTTGGGTGTTAGCGATATCCCATAGAATACCGCGGGTTCAAACCCGGCCGAAGTCGTCGGAATTTGTTAAGAGCTTTATAAATCCCACAGTATGCTTTCCTTCGGAGGGGAAGTAAAGCCGGAGGGCCCATGTCATAGATTTATGGCATGTAAAAGAACATTCCACTAACTACAATTGTGTGAAGCTAAATTTGTTGGTTAGATTTGATTAACGCTCTATTTAGTTCCAACGTTCACTGCCAGGGGCGGTTGCGGTATCATCTAGTTACCAAGTTCGCCTCTAGGTGTCGTTGACGGTAGCATTTGGTAGCAAAAGTAGGAACTACTTGAAATCATCTGCAGTCATTACCTGAATTACAGATAATACATACAAATACAGCCATCCAATTAACACCGGCTATCAGACAGATTCTACACACACCCAAAGTACACGGGGACACGCCCGCGTTGTCGCTGCCCCTAGATTGAGGAACCAACCCCATAGGATACCAGTTCAATTGAATGTTCTTTACCAAGGTGATCATGATCTACCAGATGGGAATAGCAATAATAATTCGCATGATCGACCTCACTAGAGGCGGATAACCTAGAAGTTAGGCCTGTTAAGGAAGCAATCACTATCATCATCATCATCGTCGTCGTCGTCTTCTTCTTTTGTACGGGCTGGCTGCGTGGCTCAGCGGTAACGTTCTCGCTTGCTGGGCCCAAGGTTGCAGGTTCGTATCCAGGCGAAGTCAGGTTGCATTTCAGGGTGTACAAATGCGAGGGAGCCGTGTCAGTAGATTTACTGGCACGTTAAAGATCCCCTTCGGTGTAAAATTCCGGCATCCCGGCGCGGCGCGGCGTCTCTTAAAGCCAGAGTAGTTAAAAGGGACATAAAACCAATAACTACTCTTTTGTATGGGTCATAAATGGTAATAATGTTTACTAGTACCGTGCATTAAATTCGATCGTTAACTGCCAATGTTCCAAGAACATGGTGCACCATCCGTATACTGTGAGTATTTCCTAAATAGGTGGGAGACGAGATGGGTGCGATACGGATCCTCGATCACTAAAGTAGGCCATGACTGGATGCACTTGATGCGGCTACTTCAAGGCCGTTGCGTAACACATGCCATACACCCGTTCCACTACACCAGAGATTCCAAAACTGGGCGATTTTAGCACGCCAGTGGGCGAAACTGACAGAATGTGAATGCAATGGGCGATTTGAAAAAATTGGTAGGCAAATAATTCAGTTTTTATGTAACTTAAACAATACGATCGAGAAGTTTTTGCCTATATAAACAAGAAATAAGATAAAATTGCAAACAAGTAATTTAATTATGTCAAATT
Organism: Meconema thalassinum; assembly: GCA_946902985.2. Taxonomy (NCBI): domain Eukaryota; kingdom Metazoa; phylum Arthropoda; class Insecta; order Orthoptera; family Tettigoniidae; genus Meconema; species Meconema thalassinum. Next base: position 254,584,473 of record OX336393.1, read on the forward strand.
ATGTTTCCTTTTTAAATGTACAACTACAGAAGTTTATCACAGAAAAGTTGTGTGTAGCCTTTCCTTCTTCTTACATGGTTGAGAGAGGGTTTAGTGCAGTAAATTATCTTGCCACGAAGTCTAGAAATAGGTTAGAAATTACAAGTGAGGAGATCTTAGAATTCTTCTAGCAAAAATGGCTCCTTACATCAACAAATTGATTGAAACCTATCAAATCGATCCCTCACATTAATTAGACATAGGTATTTATGTTGTTTAATTAATTAGATATAAAAGTTCAAGTAGTTTTAATTTTAATTTTTTCCTCAATTTATTTCATTGGTTGTTATTCTTTTTTAGACCTATTAGTTGCAAATTTTTAATTTACATAAGTATACCTAAATAAACATGATGTACCTAATAAGAGAAAAATGTCCGTAAAAATCCTCATTTCCCAACTTATATGTAGGTATTTGAACGTATGTGATAGTAATTTTAAGATTTGTGCTTTTTAGGTAGATTTCATTAGAAAGCTAACTATTGCAATGGGTACCATGTTTCGACTTCCGGAAAATTTCGACATATCTTCACGTTTCACATCCCCTAGACCCCAAAACCACCGTCAGTTAAAAAGTTTATATATAATTTATGTATATATATATATGTATATATATATATATATATATATATATATATATATATATATATACATATATCACTTTCTTGTGGACACGATAACTACCGCAATTTTGCACCAATCAATTTGAATTTTTTACATAATATGTATCCCTATAAAATCTCGGTCGAGTTCGTTAATGGGCACAATCAGTCGACGGGGGAGAAAATGGGGGGCTATTTTCGAAAAAGTGAAATATCGCTATAACACTCTTAATATTTGAAATATCGAATCCATTCAAAGTTAATAGTATGTGTCGAATAAGGCCAAAAAATTTATGTTTGAAGAGTTTTTTGATAGCACCAACCATTGACCAAAGGGGTGGGAAAAAGTGGGTTTTTCGGGAAACATTGATCATATCACTCTTAATAGGCACAATATCAAAACCGTACACAATGGACAATATTCCCCTAATAATTACCTAAAACTTTTGTCTGAAAGAATTTTTGATATGACGCACCATTACGCCAAGGGATGAGAAAAATGATTTCGGAATTATAAGAAAATGCCAAGAGCTATCAGAGGTTGCCATGACAACACTACTAAATTGATGAGGGATGAGCCATCAGACGTTGCCATGACAACGCACTTGCACGCGATCACATTCAGTTTTCTATCTGACTAAGTGAGAAGCGGCCTCGGTGACCTAACTGGTAGTATGCTGAATGTCCAAGTTCGCGGGTTCAAAGCCGGCCAAAGTCGTCGGATTTTCTAAGAGCGCTAAAAATCCCTCAGTATGCTTTCCTTTGGAGGGGAAGATACAACGTCCGTTGCGAGTTGCTGGTTGTGGTGGCTTCTCGTGGTCAAGTTCAGAGCTAGGTGTCGTTGACGGTAGTATCTGGTAGCAGCACTAGGAACTACTGCTTGAAATTGACCGCCTGCTGTCCTTACCTGAATTACAGACTAATACAGCCATCACAATTCACACTGTTTATCAGACAGATTCTACACTCACCCAAAGTATACGGGGTTACATAACAGCGTTGTCGCAGCCCCTAAACTGAGGAACCAACCAACATCCCTGCGGGAGATATAATTTTGCGTGAAGAAATAACAGACCGTTACATAGTTACACATCAATGTCGAAACCTTGCATAAGGACTGTGTGACCACAAGTATAAAAAATGTACCCCAAATGACAAGAAGGTTACCGTCCCCATAAGACAATAAAATGTTTCAAATATGCATAAAATGACGAAAAACAAAGTTAATTAAGCTTCAATTATAAAATACTTTCTCGCAATAAATGAGGTCTGGTCCTTCTACGAAAACGTGCATATTCTGCCTATTTTCGCCTATCCCCAAGTTTGCCCGATGAAATCTACCTCCGCCTTCCGGCGTGCCGAGAGGACTTTTTTGAAATGAGGTGGGCGAAAAAAAAAATCTCGAAAGTGGGCGATGGTCAAAAAAAGTTTGGGAAAGCCTGCACTACACCATACCGTGTTGGAAGTTACATTTCAGTGTTACATTAATCATCGAACTTTAATGCTTTTCAGTCGGCCGACACGATTGTAACCAATTGTAATGGGTGTTTCCATGAACCTGAAAAATATATGAATTTATTATTATATATGAATTGCAGCCAATGGCCATAGCTGGGTATTTTTGATTGTACGCCCGAGGGCTCCCAGCAAGTTCCATTTCAAGTCGTTCCAACTTTGGTAACCAGATGCTACTGTTACTAACACCCAGCGGCGAACGTTGGATTTTGATAGAACTTTTCTAACTAACCAAATACAGTATAACCTACAAATTTTGCTAGACACTACCAATTTCAGTGGTAGGTTCTTTTACGTGCCATAAATCTATGACAAGGGCCCGCCGGCTTTACTTCCCCTCCGAAGGAAGGCATACCGAAGGACTTTAACTCTCTTAAAAATACGATGACTTCTGCCGAGTTTGAACCCACGATCTTGGACATAGCAGTCCAGCATGCTACCAACTACGCCATGTAAATCTTTAATGTTGAAAACATTTCTTAGCAGACAAAGTAGCAAAATGGTAAAATTAAGCAATTTACTCAATTGTGGCAAAAGTTGAAGGACTAAAGAGCCCGGAAAGGTTTCAAATTGTGGACTCGGATAGCTCTAACAAACTAAAACATCAAATTCCGGAAATCACTTCCGGCCTAAATGCAGTTCCGCAAAAACAGCCTAAAATCGCTTGTTTCTTTACACGTTTTCTTTTTTTAAATTCGAATCCAAGCGAAATTAACTTATTTACATAATGCTTTCTTTAATGTGTTCCTTGGTTCAATACCCTCAGGCATTTTAATTTTTTTTGAAGAATCTTCACACTGGAGGGCTTAAGTGAAACTTTGCATTGACTCACACTAGCGCTCGTAGTGGTAGAAAAGGCAAACTGCTTATCTAATCGATGGGATATGGTTGAGTATACCCAAAAGCAGGGCCATCCAGTCATTGCGCTCCGGGAGCGCGGCCACGCTCGGGAGGCACTGGGCAGTCAGACTAGCGCTCCTTCCCCTTCCACCACTACACTGTGGCAGCGAGGAGACAAACGATGTTCGGACCGCGCTGACTAGATACGTACGTCCAGTCGTGCGGCCGACGGCTCTTGTGGGATTGTTGACATTTTAATAGGGCTGGCTTGCCATAACAAATATACCGCATATACAAATCAAATGGTACTCCGATGTATGGCATGTTCAGGAAACGAACACAAGTGTTAAGTAAAGAATATTGTGATTTATTCCAAACTGAAATGTGAACATATTAGAGTGGAAAATTCAACAACGAATTGTGTTCTTTTTAACTCATTATATCTCTGTTGCACACTAAACATTTGGCATGCCCTTTATAAGCTGTACAGAAAAATAAAATTTCCCATTCTGCTTTATAGACTGCTGCATCACCACTCCCTTTTTTGTATGCTGTTCAGTCATGACCACTGCGAAACTGATTTACTTACTCGCTGTCAACAAATCGCATTGGACTAGACTAGGGACTAATAATGTTATTGGTTTTACGTCCATTTTAACTACACTGGCATTTAGAGACGCCGGGGTGCCGGAATTTTGCCCCGAAGGGGATCTATAACGTGCCAGTAAATGTACTGACACGGCTCCCTCGCATTAGCGCACCCTCAAATGCCAGCTGACTGCGCCAGGTTTCGAACCTGCAACCTTGGGCTCAGCAAGCGAGAACGTTACCCCTGAGCCACGCAGCCAGCTTAGACTAGGGACTGATGGATCGGCTGCACACTTCAGCGTGCTCAGCCAGCCAAGCTCCTCCCACCACTTCTGAAACTAGCTTCCACCAAAGCGCTCGGAGCACTGGCTTAGAGCGCGGCCGGAGCACTAGCGCTCCGGGAGCGCTGTCTGGATGGCCCTGCTCTAAAGGAATAGAGTTCACGGAAGGGCTAGACCACGACATTAAATTATGTTTTCAACATAGCGTTGCTTGCCTGAAGTTCTAGAACTGTGGATTTTTCAGGTTTAAGGAAACACCCATTACAATTGAGAACAATCGTGTTGACCGATTGAAAAACAGTAAATTTCCACTCCTCCTCTAAAATCGTCAAACGGTCGATCTACCAGCAAGGATGTAAAGAGGATAGTAAATAAACTGATGTGTCATAACGTAGCAGGGGTAGTAGATGTAGGTAATTCAGCCTGAAATATAGTGAGAAGGCAGGGATAAAATGGCTGCACAGGATATACAGGGTTATATTTATATACCAGCACCGTCGCGCGGGGATTTACAACTTGGCCGTCGCCCGTGCATCGGCCGACTACGGCAATGCTTTTTTTTAGCGTAGGGCTTTTAGTGCCGGGAGTGTCTGAGGACCTGTTTGGCTCTCCAGAGTTGTAGCTGCTTCTAAGCGGACACCCATTGGGTGAGCTACAAGTACCGTCGCGTGTGGAGTGTTGTCTGTGGGAGGAAAGTGTGATTGTAAGGACCAGGAATTGGAAGGAAGCGGCTGTGGCCTATAGTTGGGGACCAACCCCGGCATTTGCCTGGAAGGAAGATGGGAAACCCCAGAAGACCTTCTTCATGGTTGCCGGCGGGGGAATTCGAACCTCCTCGCTTCCCGGATGTGAGTGACTGCCTGCAGCCAGGCGATGCTATAACTCCCCTTGTTAAACTAACTTTTTAAGCTTTATCTCTCATACATTGTTAATAATGATCACACCTTACCTTATATATGAGGTGCTGAAAATGGTGTTCTCCCTAAACAGACATTGTATCGAGAAAACACATATCGATTAACACGATTAAGTTCAGCCTCTGAAATGTTTCTGACTTCGTGTGTTATGTTTTCCAACATTCCACGCGAACACGGCGAGCAGATTCGTATTTAAAGTAACTTTTTAAAAGAAAAATGCGCTGCTTTAAAGTTAACTGTCAAACCATCTTAAGCGAGAGAATGTGCTCTGAGTGTGATAGTGGGATGACTGCGTGGTGACCGATGCAGCTGACAAGACGAGTGCGCATAGAGATAACAAGGGGAATTACATCAGCTGCGGTCGGCCGATGCATGGCAACATTCAAGTGGAAAATCCCCGCGCGCGACGGTGCTGATATATAAATATAACCCTGTAGAACAAATAAGGTAACCTTGGCTGGACAAGAGCAGCAATTGCTCAGATTTACAAGCAAAGTAACACCAATTTTATTATAGGGGCATTTCAAAGATTTGTTCTTAGGCATTGTAGAAGGGAGAGTTTGATCATTGGCCGAAAATCAGATGGATGAAAACCCGTATGGTTCTAGACCACACTAGGACAAAAGGTGATCTCATAAGCCTATTTTTTCATAAATGAAAATAGGCTAAAATATTTGTTACGGGTTACAGACGAGGGAGAAAACTATAGGATTACATGTTTCGCTCGACAAGCGAGGATCATCAGATCACAAAGTTCAAATCCACAAGCCAAATAAGCTCCATAAGGCACGGTGACGATCGCCCTGTCACCATCCCCAGTTGTATCTGTGGGTTAAGTGTTCAGCTCCCAGACACCGTCCTTGCGACGGTAGAGGAATGATCCCTCACAGAGTCCGTGGTTGAAGCCTAACAGAGAGGATAAGCGATTAAAAGAAAGGTAAATAATATGTAACGAAGCGTTTAATGTATGAAATAATTAATTTAATGTTGTTTGCTGTGGGATGCGTTTGAACCGGTATTATTTCGTGAAAAATGCTGATGTTATTTTGCATGAAAGAAATATGTTATTAGTTATTTTTAATACAATAAATACGTTTGTAAGTACAGCCAATTCTAGATAGGCTATTTGTTCTGATGAGACACTTGTGGTCTGGCCAGAAACCCGAAGACTGGCTGCCTGACTCAGCGGTAACGTTCTCACCTGCTGTACCCATGATTGCAGGATCGAATCCTGGCACAGTCAGCTGGCATTTGAGATCCCCTTCGGGGCAAAATTCCGGCACCTCGGCGTCTCAAAAAGCCGCAGTAGTTAAAAGGGACGCAAAAAACTCATTATTATTATTATTATTATTATTATTATTATTATTACTATTATTATTATTATTATTTTATTTAGTCAATTTACCCTCTAGGTTGGTGGTTCCCACGGACTCAGCGAGGGAACTCACCACTACCGCCTCTATTGGCAGTGTCCTGGAGCTTGGAACATCTGGTCGGGATGAATACAACTGGGGAGGTGTGATAGGCACTTCGCCCAGGCGGCCTCACCTGCAAAGCGAACAGAGGCCTCATGAGGGATGGGAAGGGATGGAAGATTGGGATGGATAGGCTAGGAAGAGGGAAGGAGGCGGCCGTGGCCTTACAGTAGGTACCATCCCGGCATTTGCCCGAAGACGAAGTGGGAAACCACGGAAAACCACTTCGAGTATGGGTGAGGTGGGAATCGAACCCCCTCTACTCATTTGGACCACCCGAGGCTGAGTAGACCCCGTTCCAGTCCTCATACCACTTTTCAATTTCGTGGCAGAGCAGGGAATCGAACCCAGCACCTCCGGGGCGGCAGCTAACCACGCACCGCTACGCTACGGAGGCGACATTATTATTATTATTATTATTAGAAACCCGGAGCAGTTCAACATTGTCAAAACTCCTGCATGTAAAGTAATTCTCTTATTAGTAGCGCACTTTATCTTCTTCTTAGATTGAAGAATTCAATCTGACTTAGAAACTTATCTTCAAAAGCGTCGACCATAGTAAGGTGTTGTATTACATTGTGAAACGCCTGGAGAGCTAATTGTGCCTGTAGCAAGGTTGAAGAAGAAGAACACACAAGTGGATCATCGTGAGGGTCATCTCGGAGTGAACGGTGGTCCGTCCACTCGAGCGGCCTTCCTCGTCATCTACAAGGGCACATCACCTCTCACCTGCACATTGCATTATATTGATTGCTTCATTAAGTTACTCTTACTCAGTGGGATTCAGGCAGGGAGGGTTCCAATACGTGCGAGAATGTGAGAATTTCGTTGTGTTGTACGAGATATGAGATCAAGGTAATCGTGTTAGCTTGATCGACGGGAACTTCAATCACGTGACCATTCTTTTACTTATATTTGGGGATAACATACTTTTTTCTTCACGAGGGAAGTGGAAAATCTTACATAAGAAACTTGAGAAGAGTCCACACTGCTCAAGCGTGTGGGATTCTTACCCACTAAAACCATACCGTATCTTCTTGACAAAATTCATTCCGGTACCACTTACGTATTACTTCAGGATGGTATCGTCTTCTATGCTTCTTGAATAACTTCTTACTTCTCTATTCATACGTAATCCGTAGATCGAAGCCTTACTCTCTTAAATCATATAAGTCTCCCTATTTCTTCTTATGACGGAGAACCGTTTCGACTTTTAGAAATTTACTTAAAAATTAACAATTAGTTCCGTGAAGAACTATGCAGCCTATTTTCATATATCCTACTTATAATAATTGCCACTATCAACATACAAAATTTCAGTTTGATTGCTGTAATAGATTCGTAGATATTGAGAACCGTCTAAATATTTCGGATGGTCGCCTTGTTGGATTGTTAAATGTATAGGCCATAGAGTCATGTACCATTAAAGGAAAATTATTGCGTAGGTTCATTATTCAAAATTTAACTTCGATCGCATGAATACGACACAAGAAATAAAAACTTAATTTTAAAATTCGCACAGCCGCCATCTTGAGGATATGTAAACAATTGAACTAAATTAGAAACCAGTACATTGCAATGTGTATAAACATTTCCTGTACCAGATTTTATTGCGTTTGGAACATTAAATCGCGAGAAAGGTCTATTTAAAATTTTCAAATTCGCTTGGCCGCCATGTTCGTTTTGTAGTTAACCGGTTTTTGAAAGTCTTAACTTATAGATGAACTTCCAGTAGTGCCCTTTATCGCCGTACAATATTTCAGGGTGATACCGCTAATAGTTTCAGAGATATAGAATGCCGGTGTAATATTTCTCACATCCGCCATCTTGTGGTTATGTAAACAATTGAACGAAGTTAGATGTCGGTGCATTACAATGTGTATAAACATATACTGTACCAAGTTTTATTGCGTTTGGTTGGTTCAATCGCGAGAAACGTCTATTTAAAAGTCGCAAATTCGCGTGGCCGTCATGTTGGTTCTGTAGTTACCAGTTTTTCAAAAATTAAAAAGGTAAACTTCTAGTAGTTCCCTTTATCACCGTAAAAATTCCAGGGGGATATCGCCAATAGTTTTGTAGATATTGAATGCTGGTGAAATATTTCGCACAACCGCCATGTTGGATTGGTGAGACGTAACAAAATTTCAAGGGTACGGTCGGGGTCATCCGGAATAGTGCTATGAACTTACCGAGTATCATTGAAATCGCACCAGCCGTTTAGAAGTTAATATGGGGACACACACACATCTCTCTTTCACACACACACACACACACACACACACGCACACACACACACACACGGACAAAAGGTGATCTCATGAGCCTATTTTTTCAAAATTGAAAATAGGCTAAAAATGACGTAATAAAATAATATTTCTACAATGCGCGAACTATGATTAGGATTTCTGTATAAGTTAGCAATGAATGTGTGAACCGATTAAAATATGACATTTCGTCAAATTCCGGGCCCTGTCACATCTCTCCGGGATAGATACAAAGCTATAGCCGAAACTTTATTTATTGAAAGGAAGAATTTCCTGAACCACTGGCATTTTGGCTGACACACAGACAAGTATCACGAAAAGCTGAATGTTCATGCAAAAAGCGGTTGGTTGACAGCTATGTAACCACTATCCTACTATATCCATGCAAGTTGTTCATAATATGAGGCTGTGTATGAAATGTCTGCTTAATTTCTCCAATAATTCTCGGATACAACATCAATTTACTACTCCAGGAACAGTGGGAAAGTGAGACTAATTCCGACTAAATAATTATCTAACTTATCTAACTTATGTCTGAGCAACAATGTTGTGCATCGTCACTTTATAGTGAATTTCTTCTCACTTTAATTTGTAGTTACACGGTTAGAAGAGTTCAGTTGCGTAACAGCTGTGAAATTGACACGCAATGATTTGCTAAACTGTATACTTCCTTTACCGTTTTGATGTGCTCATTGACTGACATAATCTGGATGCGTTGCCATTATTTTATTATTTATTTGTTTGTTAAATAATTTATTTATTTATTTATTTATTTATTTATTTATTTATTTATTTATTTATTTCGAGCCTCCGTGGCTTAGGCGGCAGCACGCCAGCCTCTCACCACTGAGTCCGTGGTTCAAATCCCGGTCACTCCATGTGAGATCTGTGCTGGACAAAACGGAGGCAGACAGGTTTTTCTCCGGGTACTCCGGTTTTCCCTGTCAAAATTTCATTCCAGCAACACTCTCCACTATCATTTCATTTCATCTGTCATTCATTAAATCATTGCCCCAGAGGAGTGCGTCAGGCCTCGGCAGCCGGCACAATTCATATCCTCGCCGCTAGATGGGGGCTTCATTCATTCCATTCCTGACCCGGTCGGAGACTGGAAGCAGGCTGTGGATTTTCATTTCATTTATTTATTTATTTATTTATTCATTCATTCATTCATTCATTTATTTCTATATTTATTTATTCATTCATTTATTTATTCATTCATATATTTATTTATTTTATTCATTTATTTATTTATTCATTTATTTATTTATTTATTCATTCATTTATATATTTATTCATTTATTTATTCATTTATTTATTTATTCATTCATTTATTTATTCATTTATTTATTTATTTATTTATTTATTCATTTATTCATTCATTTATTTATTTATTCATTTATTTATTCATTTATTTATGTATTCATTTATTTATTTTTTATTTTATTTATTTTATTTATTTTATTTATTTTATTTATTTAATTTATTTAATTTATTTATTTATTTATTTATTTTACTTTATTTACTTACTTTTATCGTTGTGACCACTAGGGACAGCGAGATCTCAACTGTATTTCATCTTCTTAGCCCATCACGCCTTCATCTTTTCGGAATGGGATTTCTTCCATTCATCCGAGTTAACATATCTCTTGCTGGGTTTTACCTCCTCTTGATGAACCTGACGGAGTTTCTGTTTCAATGGTGTTCTGAGCAAGATATATGATTCAGAAATGTCAAACTTTAACAAGTCCTTATCCACTTCCACCAGCCAAAGAGGCATCGCCTTTAAACCTCGGAAGTAAGGTAATAGACCGTTGGAGAATCTACTGACTGGCATTCTGAGGAGGTGGGCATAGAATATTTAGGTAGATTTTATTAGAAAGCTAACTATTGCAATGGGTACCATGTTTCGACTTCCGGAAAATTTCGACATATCTTCGCGTTTCACATCCCCTAGACCCCAAAACCACCGTCAGTTCAAAAGTTTATATATAATTTATGTATGTATATATATATTGAAACCAACGGGGTTAGGTTGACTGGTGTCGAACGTGGATCTCTGAGATAGATGAGCTCAGAATAGAGATTCCAGCAAGGAACGAACACGAGATCTTTTGAGGGAGTTTAAGCTATAAAAACCCCTTGTGAAAATACATATTAAATCACTGTTGTGATAGGAACTAACTCTGACATTATTTGTTAATATAATGCAGGGAATAATAGCAGAATACTGCATTATTGGGCTGTATGAGGCATACAATTCTGGACTGAATGCAGAACGTTGGAGCGCTTGACACTTGTTAAATTACTCTAGAATGTAGGCGTGGTTTCTTGGTGCCGTGCCACTCAATGTGACCTACTTATGCCGTCTGGAGCAGGTCAGGAGGGTAATATATGGACAAGTTATTCTCCGTTTGAGAATAGAGAGGCCAGGGGGTTGAGAAGGTACCAGCGTAATTTAATGATTACTCGTGATTGGAGTAACTCAGAGACATGAGGATTGCACCTATGTGAATGTATAGCCTGGAGGCTAATTATCAAGCCATTAAACATTGAAATCGAGGCAGATTTAATGGAACGCGCAGGGACACAGTAGATCTGAAGTTAGCGGCGAGATCTGACCACGTCCTCGGGGACTTTTAGAGGACGCCGCGTGAGCAAGCGCTGGCAAAGGCAATTAATATTAATTATTTGGCCGATCGATCCTCAAGCACGCATACAGATCTGTGATCATCGAGGAAAAAGGAACCATATAAACGTTATTTCAGACCAGAATCATACTGAGAGAGAAGATGACGCGACAGGGAAATTTTCGGTCTACTTTTTCTCTCCAAACGGATATAAGGGCCAGAGAAAGGACAGACACGGTCAGTCGAACCAAACTTGAGTGCGAAGCGCACGTCGCAGGAGTCCAGGAAAGGGACGCGCGGACTTCAACATTCTAAGTGCAACAACATAATAATCATGCATTAAGGCATGAATTAATAACGATTAATGTGGTCAGTTGAACCGCAGTCTATTGCGAAGTGCACGTTACCGAATTCTGAAAAGGGACGCGTGGACTTGAACATGAAGAGCCATGCAGTAAGGCGTTTATTAATCACAATTATTAAGGACAGTCGTGCCATACTTTTATAGTCGGCATTACGAGCGATTGTTATTGAGCACGTAGGAAATGTACCGTGTGATATATGAGGTAGTACAATTGGAAGAGGTAATTGCACAAGTACAATTATAATAGGATATTGGACTGGGCAGATATAAACTATGTTACGCGATTGGTGAAATTTCATAGGAATAAGAAGGTAATTAATGCTCAGGACGATATGCAAGCATATTTATGCGATATCAGGAAATTTATCTAAGGATATAGATTGGTAGAACCTCAAAATAGTATTGTTGTGTTGATTTTAGTCAAGTTGAGATGTTTTTGTACATCATTGAGTGGATAAATCGTTACCACTATTGTAAAATGGCAATTCAGTTATATAGAAACTTAACGTAACGAACACGGATGTTCGGTTATTGAAATGGTTACGTTGTGTCGGGTTATGGTAATGTAGGTCAGTAATAATAATAATAAGAATAAGTATAAATGAACACACATCAGGGAAAAATGGTTGTAAGTAAAATATATATGCTAATTGGAATACTTGTCTATCCAAGCAGTAATATTGTACGTGTTGGGCTAAGCAAAGCAATTTAATATCAGAGTATATTATGATAATGGAAATAAATATGCAAGAATCTAGGAAATGGAAGAGTTTAATAGAGAATTTAATTTGCAGCTTGTGAATAAGCTTGTAAGAGTAATTGATAGATTTATCTTACTAATTAAAGGATGGGATCATCACCATGGTCACGGAAGCCAGGTATTCTAATCGACGTGTGAAATCTCGTATAGCCTAGGGCATACAGAGATATTTATTATGGCCAGAGCGTAATTAGTGATTGACCCTAGCTCTGTGGATTGCCATGAAATGTTCCGGGTTCGAATCCAGTGGTGTATGGGAGGATAACAATGGAAACCTCAGCATGACACCTGATGTCGACCGAGAACTAGCTATTGAAATAATTCAGCTCCTCGGAAGTGAATTTTGGCGGCAGGATGTGCCTGACCGTGACATTTAATAAGATGCCGGCTAGCCAATCCGACCGGTGAGTGATGAATCTCGTTCCTTCATATAATGTAATGGACCTGTTGAGGCCAGTTATTAATATCCTAAGGTTAGGAATAAATGTTTATACGAGTCCATAACCTATCTTGCATACAGATTAGTAGATCATATGGGATATGCAGGCCAATGACACTGCACTACCGTAGTTAAAGTCACTTGTTACTGCTTGGATATAAAGGAAGTGGAAGCTAGTAAAGGACGGAACGAGTGTTTTGTTACCGCCCGACTCAGCCCATTATATATAGGAAGGGTCGAGGGAGAGATTTTTAAACGACCCTTGGAGGTTGACATTTAGAATGGACAGACTTTGAAACCCTGTTTGTAATAAGAGGAGTCGTTGTTGTATTGTATAATCAATTTGTGTAGTTTGAAACACATTGATAATTAAGGATCATCCTGATGACTTAATATTTGGCAAACTTACGAGTTGTTGAAAGTTGCATTTTTATATTGACATTGTCACTTTGTTCTAAAGGTCGACACTAGATGCCATAGGCTATGCCCACGCAAGGGTAGCATAATATACCATCCGACACAGCGGTAACGGAATCTTTGAAATTGAACTCCTGACAGCATACAGTGAACTGTAGAAAATGGAACTGCAGAAAGGGAACTGCAGAAAGGGGTATGATTACAAGTAATTGTGTAGTTGCAAGTAAATTTGATGTGCAACCCATAAATTGGTTAATGCATGGTAAAGCATTTTGGTGGGAAGAGAGATACAGAACACAATTGTACACATAATGTAAATTAGGATGTGTTGAGAGTAAACAATTAAGATTGTGAAATTAAGGAGGTCACAATAGGTGACATAAGATTATAAGTACAGTTTATGTGTAGTTTACCTGTGCATCAGCGCACGTGAGAATGAATTTTGATGTTAATCTCATGGTAAATGAATGAATAATCATTTGGATTTGCTCCTATAAAGTGCGAATATTACTGGATTGTAGGAGTAATTTTGCATTGTTTTGTGTTATATTGTTGGGATTGTGTTTGTGTTTGTTTGAAGCCATGATTTTGAGCTTAATTAAAGTCTTTAGAATAGAGTTGTGCTTTATTATTGTAGAGTTGATACCTTTTAGTCTCAGATCAAAAATATGCAACTGCTCAGTGGGAGGACGGTACATGCCTGAGGACTGATGCTGGCTGGAGGCAGAAGCATGTTTTCCATGGAAATTACTCACATGGGTACATGGGATTTGATGTCCTGTACAGTGATTTGAGCTAAAGGTACAACTTAAGTCGGTCAAGATCTAGTGTAAACAACTGTATTAACTTAACGAATAAAATGAATTAGGGGAATGACCGCACCTAACCTTAGCTAAGCTCCGATACAAACAATATAAATTTTGATAAGTACACGCTTCTTATTTATCTTGGCAAGGCCCAAGGTGGGCATTTGACAGTAAAACCGAGTCCTTGGATGGTTGCTGCGATGTCTTACGAGGCCAAACCATCTTATATATTTATCATGGCGCTGATACGTGGGGCCAGTTTAAAATACAGGTCACCATAGGCACATGTGCATCTTATTTATCATGTCGCCCGTGTGTGGGCAAAACATGGTAAGACCCTCACTTACTTATTTATCATGGCGCCCAGGTTTGTGGAGCTTATGGGATTTAGGGAAACCCCATATATTTTATGGTATTTCATGGGGAAACCATAATAATAATATTTTTTGCCTCAAACTGTGTTTGAGCGATTTTTGAGTTCAATAGGCTTTTGAAGTAACGCAGAATCTCTCTATTGAGAAGAGAATTGCCCAAGGATATGAGCGCTACGCACCCAATCCACAATTTATCCTAAAATCCAAATTTTAAGTACAATCTTACAATATGTGTACAGTGTCTTGAATCTCTCTTCAAAACGAATCCACACGTGTATCCAGGAAGCCTGCCTATATCTCAAAGTGAATTGTAGTACAAATGGCTGGTACGGAGGGAATTTTGCAGGGGATTGCAGAGCTAAAACAGCATTTTGACGCTGTCAATGAACAGAATAAGCTGGAAGCCAAGGCTTTCCAGGATGAAATAAATAACCTTTTAGAGGCCAATCAGGTGGCAATGAATAATAATCAGGAAGAAATAAATGCTAAGTTAGGTCAAATGCAAGAAACAATTAAGGCCGAGGTAACTGAAACCGTTGTAAGCATTATATCAGAAATGCAGGTTAAGCCCGAAAAGCGTTTCGAGGCGATAGAAGGCAAACTTGAAAGTAATTTGCAGGCATGTAAGCACGCGCAGGACGAAACGAGCAGTAGGTTAGATGCGCTGTCTAATGACATTAAGAATATTCAAATCCAAAATGAGGCGAATCTCGAACGCCAAGCGAAACAGTTTTCAGTATTTACTAGAACGGTAGATCAGAGATTAGAAGAAAATGACAGTAAATGGGATGAAAAGTTGAGAGGTTATGCTAGAGCGATTAACGGGGATCTGAAGAAGCAGGATCAGAACATATTAGATCAATGTCAGGAAATAGGAAAGATTAAGGCTATCGCTAACGAATGTAAAGAGCTGGTAGGCAACATAAAGTGTCAGATGAGCAAAGTTCATCAAGAACTGGACCAAATTCAAAGCGACATTGTTATCGTTAACAAAAGACAAGAGGAAAACAGAGGGGAAATCGCTAAGGTCCAAAGTGAAATACCAAAGGTCAATGGACATATCCAAGAGGAAATTAAAGGACTGAGAGAAGAACTCGAAGTGAGAGAAGGCCAAAAGACAGAGGCAAGCGACAAGACCCTTGCTCAAATAAAGGAAGATGTAGAGGATGAAATCTCCCATATCAAGCAAAGCCTGAAGGAAGATAAGAAGAAAATATTTCAAGGGGCAGAAGAGAACAGGGATAGGCTTAGCAGAATAGAAAAAGAGGTAATCACTCGATTAGAAAGAGCAGAGATGCGCCACAATCAAATGGAGACTAGGATAATAGCACAGGAGGAAACCCTAATGAAAGATCCTAAGTCAAGTGAAGGCAGCGTGGAAGATATGAGGAAAACCAAGTGGGCAGATTTAGAAACCCAACCTATAATAAGGAATGCTACAGGCCCAGGCGAAAGTACATATATGACGCCAGGAGCACCGATTGCAGCTTCTACGCCGCATGAAAATGCTATGCACAACCAAGTGATAAATGCAATTAGAGCAAGCGAGGAGAAACGAAGAAAATTTTCAGGTAGCCATTGTAATATGACACCGAAGTATTGGTTGAAAGAAGTGTTCGAATATCTGAACGATGCGCGGATACCACAAGAGCGCAGGCTACGAGCCATAGAGAAACTAACGGAGGGAGAATGTGCGTTATGGTTTCGCAGTTTCCGTTATACCTTCGATACTGTCGAGGAGTTCCGGGAAGCTTTTTTGAAGAGATACTGGGATCCGATGACCCAACAGAATTTACGATTGGATTTGTACTCGAAAAGATACAGCACCAATAATCCAACGAAGTACGCTGAATTCTTCATATCTCAGATGTGTCGATTTAAGGAACTTGACCAGAAACCTAGCGAGCTAGAGCTATGTATTGCTATTGCCAAACAACATCCTTATGAAATCCAAAGGCTGCTGATTTCGGCAAATGCAAAAACCGCTATGGAAATGGAGGCAATTCTTAGGCAACTAGACCTCACGACATCCAATACTATGCGTCAGAATCGAACCGTGGAACAGGTACACGTGACCAACACGCAGACTGACCAGTACAAAGCTCCGAAAAACAATAAAGCTACTAGCACTGAAGCGTTAGATTCCAACGGACGTCAATGGGAACATGAACCCAGAAGATGGCAACCGAAGTATAAGAATGCTGGTAGAGGAAGAGGAGGCCAACATTCATGGAATCAACAGAATACAAGGGGTAGACCGTACCAAAATAATGGAGGTAACAATGGCCAAGAAGGCAACAATCGGAATTGGAGACCCCAGGAAAGAAGGCGTAACTTTGATGACGAGGTAGAGGAACGTTATCACGCTTCAGTACAATACCTCAATGAAAGGGGAGAAGAACCCCAGAAGCAGCAAGTCCGCTGGCAAGAAGCTATGCAAAATAGGACGTCACCAGACAGATACGGAGACGGAGCCAAAAGTTTGGAGTTACAGCGCAGTGAACAGGAGAGAAGAAACTCTAACGGGACTGGCGCTGTAGAAAAAAAGAACTCCAAAATTAGAAGAATTTGAGAATGATGGATGGAAGGCGGTCAAAATCATTAATTGGATAGCCAAACCGGAAGAATTAATCGAGGATACAGGAGGATCACAGGTCATGATCAAAAGAGAATTGTCCATTATTATAGTAAGAGTGGCAGGGTTGAAATAAGAAGTCTGTTAGACACGGGTTCAACGGTGTGTCTTATGACACAAGCTTTGTATAATGAGATAGCGCAGAGAGAAAACGTTTTGAAAATACCTATCTCAAGTGTCAAAATAAAGGGTGTCATTCCTGACAAAACAATGATATGCAAATATCAGGTATTCCTAGATTTACAGATAGGAGGCTCTATATTTTCACAGAGTTTTCTACTAGTAAAGAAATTGCCTTTTAACCTTATTATTGGGGCAGAGTTTATAAGGGAATACAGAGTGGTAATAGACCTATCACAGGACAGAGTTATGTTCCGTGTGAACGAGGAAGCCGAAGGCTTAGAGGTCTCACTCAAACAGAATGAACCAGGGACAGATGAACAAGTATGGCATACATACAGAGACATGGCTGAGGAGGAAGTGATAGCTGTCGAGCAGTTAGAAGACGAACTGAAAACACTAGCCGCAGACATGGAGAAATATCTGGAACCCGAACTGGAAAAATATATTTTGGAAAAATTAGAAGAAGCAAAAATTGGTCCAAGAGGTAAAGAAAATTTAAAGAAATTATTATTGGAACAGAAGGAAGTCTTTGACTCGAGACCTGGTCGTACAAGAACTTCACTTATGCATTCCAAGTTAACGACTGGACACCATTTAGGCAGAAACCTTACCCTATAGCCGAAAAGCACTATGGTAAGGTCAAAGAAGCAATTCAGGAGATGTTGGAGGCCGGTGTTATTGAGAAAACACCATTCGCCTTATGTAAGCCCATTGGTAATCGTACCTAAGGCAGATGGGACTGTCAGAGTATTTGAGGCATTTAAATATGAAGGTAATACCGGAGTTCGACCAAGTGCCACCTATTAAAGAAATCCTCAGAAAATTTAAAGGGAAGACCATATTTACAAATTTAGATATTACATCGAGATTTCACCATCTTGAATTGGAGAAGAAAACTAGTCTATTGGCAGGATTTATGTTCGATCAACATTCATATACATTTTTAAGATTACCTTTTGGTTTGAAAACAGCTGGTTCAGCTTTGATAAGAGCGTTAGACCGCAATCTATCGGATGATGTTAAAGAAAGTACCATCAGATACGTAGATGACGTTCTACTCACATCAGAATCTCTGGAGGAGCACATGAGAGACCTGAAGAAGTTGCTGGATTACCTTCGAGAAGCTAATTTTAAGGTTAATATCAAGAAATCGCACTTCTGTCAGAGGGAAGTTAAATTCCTAGAGCACGTTATCGATGAAAATGGAGTTAGGCCAACCCTGGAGAAATTAGAGGTAATTCGAAATTTTCCTCGACCCACGAAAGTTAAGCACGTCCGGCAGTATTTGGGAGTAATTGGATTCTTTGCTAACCACTGCCCAAACTATACTACAACTGTGGCACCCCTACAAGACCTATTGAAGAAAGGCGGCAGGTGGAATTGGACGGAGCAATGTCAAGAAGCATTCGTGAGGTCAAAGCAAATGCTTTAGGAATATGTGAAGCTGGGATACCCTGATTATACCCAGAAGTTCATAATACAGACGGATGCATCACTTGTTGGAATAGGAGCGATGCTGTTCCAAGAACATGTTGATAAGCCCGAGGAGAAAGTTTTTATTGCCCTTATAAATAGGAGATTGAAGGCCCACGAGAAAAAATACACGATCACAGAGATAGAGTTGCTCGCAATTCTGTACGCATTGCAGTACTGGCGCAAACTCGTGTATGGCTTTCAAATCGTCCTCAGAACAGACCATAAAGCTTTAACATTTTTGTTAAAGACGGATTTGTCTAGCCAGAGGTTGACAAGATGGTCCCTGTATATTCAACAGTTCAATGTGGAAATAGAATACTGTCCAGGGAAAGAGAACGTAATACCGGACATGTTAAGGCAATATCCAAGAGAAGAGGAAACTCTAGCCGTCCAGATTGAAAATCGAGATCAGAAGACCTTAGATGACTTGAAGAATCTTACCAACCTACAACGCGAAGATCCGTGGTTGAAAATGGTGATTGATTACTTCGAGGGACGCTTAGCAAGAGGAACTGCAATATACAGAGAGGCAGAGGCGTTATCAACAGACTACGTATGGTACAATCAGATGCTACACAAGTGGGATGATGTAGACCATACCCGTCAAAGAATTGTTATTCCTGAATCTTTGCAGAGGAGATTGGTGTGGTTAGCACACAGAGCGTTTGGACATCCCGGTATATATAAGATAACTGCTCTACTGAACGAAGCATTCATTTGGCCGAAGTTAAGAGAAACTGTAAGAAATGCTATTAGGACATGCGATTTGTGCCAAAGGGTAAAGCCCTAGGGCACGTAGAGGCAATAGACATATTTTTGTAGCCATGGATGTATTTTCAAAAATGGTGGTATTATGCCCCATACAGAAGACCAGCTCGAAGCAGGTATTAAAAAGATTGAAAGAGAGAGTTATTCCGATACTTGGGAAACCGGATAACCTACTCTCAGACCACGGAAGCTGCTTTACTAGCGCAGAATTTCGTCGGGAATTGGCAAATTTAGGAATTAGGCAGATTCTATCTACCATTCGCCATCCTGAGGCTAGCCCCGTTGAACGCGTTATGAGAGAGATACAGAAATATATGAAAATGTATTGCTCTGAAGAGAATTGGAAATGGATCGATGTCTTGGATGTAATAGAGTACTGCATAAATAATACTGTGCATGAGGCGACAGGTCAGGTGCCCGAGACTCTACATTTGGATCAGAGACCGGAGAGGCCATGGACTGGTGTTATTCCATTACCTGTAGACGCGCAACTAAGACGAGAATTGAGGACCCAGCGAACCTTCGAATATCTCCAAGCACAGGCAGAAAGACGCCAGAGAAGTAATCGTGCGAAGCGATATCACAGACCGCTTCTCATTGGGGAGAAAATTTTAGTTCGGAGACCAGCCTGTTCAGATCCAGAAGCACGGAAGTATAAAAAATTCAATTTCGGATATCACGGCCCGTTCGAAGTTATAAGAGACCTACAGAATAATGCATATAGAATAAGGCATTTAAAAACGGGAAACGAGGTCGTTATGAATGCGGCCAACATCAAAATTTATCATTCACCAGAAGAATTTGATGAACAAGAGGAAGCTATAGCAGCGCACACCCAAGTGAACGTGGACAGCAAAGTCGGCCAGGCAGACAGGCTTGAAGGCTCAGGCAGCGGGACGGAAAGAAACGCAAGCAGCTGGCCCAGGGAAGGAAGCAGACAGGCGGAATGCAAGTGTCTACGACTACTATACAAGGAAATGGTCGAAGTCGCTGGGGAGGTTGAAGCCATGAATGAAACCCTCCGCCAGGAAAATGCACGTCTAAGGGCTGAGCTCCGAGTGGAAGGGGGATGTAGACAGACTCACTCGCAGGCAGACGAGGTGAAGGACCGCTTAGTGTAAACAAAGACGGTCGGGACAATCAGCCGGTGACTTACAGAAGATCACTTGCAATTGACTTCTATAAGTTTTGCAAGGGGAATATGAACCCAACGGGGTTAGGCTGACTAGTGTCGAACGTGGATCTCTGAGATTGATGAGCTCAGAATAGAGATTCCAGCAAGGAACGAACACGAGGTCTTCTGAGGGAGTTTAAGCTATAAAAACCCCTAGTGAAAATACATATTAAATCACTGTTGTGATAGGAACTAACTCTGACATTATTTGTTAATATAATGCAGGTAATAATAGCAGAATACTGCATTATTGGGCTGTATGAGGCATACAATTCTGGACTGAATTCAGAAAGTTGGAGCGCTTGACACTTGTTAAATTACTCTAGAATTTAGGCGTGGTTTATTGGAGCCGTGCCACTCAATGTGATCTACTTATGCCGTCTGGAGCAGCTCAGGAGGGTAATATATGGACAAGTTATTCCCCGTTTGAAAATAGAGAGGCCAGGGGGGTGAGAAGGTACCAGCGTAATTTAATGATTACTCGTGATTGGAGTAACTCAGAGACATGAGGATTGCACCTATGTGAATGTATTGCCGGGAGGCTAATTATCAAGCCATTAAACACTGAAATCGAGGCAGATTTAATGGAACGCGCAGGGACACAGTAGATCTGAAGTTAGCGGCGAGATCTGCCCACGTCTTCTGGGATTTTTAGAGGACGCCGCGTGGGCAAGCGCTGGCAAAGGCAATTAATATTAATTAATTGGCAGATCGATCCTCGAGCACGCATACAGATCTGTGATCAGCGAGGAAAAAGGAACCATATAAACGTTATTTCAAGACCAGAATCATACTGAGAGAGAAGACGACGCTGCAGGGAAATTTTTGGTCTACTTTTTCTCTCCAAACGGATATAAGGGCCAGAGAAAGGACAGACGCGGTCACTCGAACCATACTTGAGTGCGAAGCGCACGTCGCAGGAGTCCAGGAAAGGGACGCGCGGACTTCAACATTCTAAGTGCAACAACATAATAATCATGCATTAAGGCATGAATTAATAACGATTAATGTGGTCAGTTGTACCGCAGTCTAGTGTGAAGTGCACGTTACCGATTTCTGAGAAGGGACGCACGGACTTTAACATGAAGAGCCATGCAGTAAGGCGTTTATTAATCACAATTATTAAGGACAGTCGTGCCATACTTTTATAGTCGGCATTACGAGCGATTGTTATTGAGCACGTAGGAAATGTACCGTGTGATATATGAGGTAGTACAATTGGAAGCGGTAATTGCACAAGTACAATTATAATAGGATGTTGGACTGCGCAGATATAAACTATGTTATGCGATTGGTGAAATTTCATAAGAATACCAAGGTAATTAATGCTCAGGACGATATGCAAGCATATTTATGCGATATCAGGAAATTTATCTAAGGATAGAGATTGGTAGACAGTTTGGGGGACCGATAGGAATCCTTAGGCAGAGAATCGAGACTTTCAATCGAGATGCGGATAGCAGTGAAGAATAGATCTTCAGTGCCTGCATTTTTGGTAGTCTGCACGGAGAGGTCAACCATTAAGAAATGTACATAAGCATTCGTGTGATTTTAGTGATGATCTGTTAAATATATATAAAATTAATAGTGTAGCAGGTGCTATAACGTGTTGTGTGAATAAGGAAGCAACAGCTTCAATATGGAAAAGCAAAGTGCCGTGTGTTTTGTAAGGCAAAAGTTATGTATAATGTGTGTGAGAAGTGTAAGAATTCCTTGCTAATTTGCAAATAATGGCGGGCATTACTGGAAGGAATGCATGGTTGGAGCCTCCAGATTAAGCAATGTGAGTACCCAAAAACCATGATTTTGTAGTAATTATAGTCCACTGTATGTTGAGTGATTTCAAAATTTATAAAATATGCCAATAAGAGTCAATTTTAGGAGGTAGAACCTCAAAATAGTATTGTTGTATTGATTTTAGTCAAGTTGAGATGTTTTTGTACATCATTGAGTGGATAAATCGTTACCACTATTGTAAAATGGCAATTCAGTTATATAGAAACTTAACGTAACGAACACGGATGTTCGGTTTTTGAAATGGTTACGTTGTGTCGGGTTATGGTAATGTAGGTCAGTAATAATAATAATAAGAAGAATAAATGAACACACATCAGGGAAACATGGTTGTAAGTAAAATATATATGCTAATTGGAATATTTGTCTATCCAAGCAGTAATATTGTACGTGTTGGGCTAAGCAAAGCAATTTAATATCAGAGTATATTATGATAATGGAAATAAATATGCAAGAATCTAGGAAATGGAAGAGTTTAATAGAGAATTTAATTTGCAGCTTGTGAATAAGCTTGTAAGAGTAATTGATAGATTTATCTTACTAATTAAAGGATGGGATCATCACCATGGTCACGGAAGCCAGGTAATCTAATCGACGTGTGAAATCTCGTATAGCCTAGGGCATACAGAGATAAGTATTATGGCCAGAGCTTAATTAGTGATTTACCCTAGCTCTGTGCATTGCCATGAAATGTTCCGGGTTCGAATCCAGTGGTGTATGGGAGGATAACAATGGAAGCCTCAGCATGACACCTGATATCGACCGAGAACTAGCTATTGAAATAATTCAGCTCCTGGGAAGTGAATTTTGGTGGCAGGATGTGCCTGACCGTGACATTTAATAAGATGCCGGCTAGCCAATTCGACCGGTGAGTGATGAATCTCGTTCCTTCATATAATGTAATGGACCTGTTGAGGCCAGTTATTAATATCCTAAGGTTAGGAATAAATGTTTAAACGAGTCCATAACCTATATTGCATAAAGTTTAGTAGATCATATGGGATATGCAGGCCAATGACACTGCACTGCCGTAGTTAATGTCACTTGTTACTGCTTGGAGATAAAGGAAGAGGAAGCTAGTAAAGGACGGAACGAGTGTTTTGTTACCGCCCGACTCAGCCCATTATATACAGGAAGGGCCGAGGGAGGGATTTTTAAACGACCCTTGGAGGTTGACATTTAGAATGGACAGACTTTGAAACCCTGTTTGTAATAAGAGGAGTCGTTGTTTTATTGTATAATCAATTTGTGTAGTTTGAAACACATTGATAATTAAGGATCATCCTGATGACGTAATATTTGGCAAACTTACGAGTTGTTGAAAGTTGCATTTTTATATTGACATTGTCACTTTGTTCTAAAGGTCGACACTAGATGCCATAGGCTATGCCCACGCAAGGGTAGCATAATATACCATCCGACACAGCGGTAACGGAATCTTTTGAAATTGAACTCATGACAGCATACAGTGGAACTGTAGAAAATGGAACTGCAGAAAGGGAACTGCAGAAAGGGGTATGATTACAAGTAATTGTGGAGTTGCAAGTAAATTTGATGTGCAACCCATAAATTGGTTAATGCATGGTAAAGCATTTTGGTGGGAAGAGAGATACAGAACACAATTGTACACATAATGTAAATTAGGATGTGTTGAGAGTAAACAATTAAGATTGTGAAATTAAAGAGGTCACAATAGGTGACATAAGATTATAAGTACAGTTTATGTGTAGTTTACCTGTGCATCAGCGCATGTGAGAATGAATTTTGATGTTAATCTCATGGTAAATGAATGAATAATCATTTGGATTTGCTCGGATAAAGTGTGAATATTAGTGGATTGTAGGAGTAATTTTGCATTGTTTTGTGTTATATTGTTGGGATTGTGTTTGTGACTGTTTGAAGCCATGATTTTGAGCTTAATTAAAGTCTTTAGAATAGAGTTGTGCTTTATTATTGTAGAGTTGATACCTAATAGTCTCAAATCAAGAATATGCAACTGCTCAGTGGGAGGACGGTACACGCCTAAGGACTGATGCTGGCTGGAGGCAGAAGCATGTTTTCCATGGAAATTACTCACATGGGTACCATATATGAATATTTGTATATATATATGTATATCAGTTTCTTGTGGACACGATAACTGCCGTAATTTTGCACCAATCACTTTGAATTTTTTACCGAATATGTATACCTATAAAATCTCGGTCGAGTTCGTTACTGGGCTAAATCGGTCGAAGGGGGTGAAAATGGGGGGCTTTTTTCGAAAAAGTGAAATATTGCTATAACTCTCTTAATATGTGAAATATCGAATCCGTTCAAAGTTCATACTATGTGTCGGATAAATCCCAAACATTTATGTTTGAAGAGTTTTTTATAGCACCAACTATTCACCAAAGGGGTGGGAAAAAGTGGGTTTTTCGGGAAACATTAATCATATCTCTCTTAATAGGCACAATATCAAAACCGTACCGAGTGGAAAATATTCCCCTAATAATTACCTAAAACTTTTGTCTGAAATTTTTTTTGATATGGCCCACCATTACGCCAAGGGATGATAAAAATTATTTCGGAATTATAAGAAAATGCCAAGAGCTCTCAGAGGTTGCCATGGCAACACTACTAAATTGATGAGGGATGAGCCATCAGACGCTGCCATGACAACGCACTTGCTCGATATCAAATTCAGATTTCCATCTGACTATGTGTTGGTTGGTTGGTTCTTAAGTTTAGGGGCTGCGACAACGCGGTCATGTAGCCCCGTGTACTTTGGGTGTGTGTAGAATCTGTCTGATAACCGGTGTTAATTGTGATGACTGTATTAATGTGTGTTATCTGTTATTTTAATTTAAGTACTGCAACTTAGAATTTTTCAAATAGTTCCTACTTTTGCCGCCAAGCGCCACCGTCAACGACTACTAGGCTAAGTTCGCAACTCAGCTGCTAGACGCCACCGCAGTCGGCTCTTGGCAACGAACTTAGAAACCTAAGAGCGTTGTTTGCAATAACCTATCCAATTTAGCTTCACACAGGTGCAATTAGTGGAAGGTTCTTTAACATGCCATAAATCTATGACATGGGACCGCCGGCTTTACTTCCCTTCCGAAGGAAGGCATACTGAGGGATTTTTAACGCTCTTAAAAAATCCGACGGCTTCGGCCGGGTTTGAACCCGCTATCTTGGGCATAGAAGCTCAGCATGCTACCGACTACGCCACCGAAGCCGCTCTGACTATGTGTGAAGAGTCTTCGGTGACGTAACTGGTAGCATGCTGAACTTCTATGCCCAAGGTCGCGGGCTCAAAGCCGGCCGAAGTCGTCGGATTTTCTAAGAGCACTAAAAATACCTTAGTATGCTTTCCTTTGGAGGGGAAGTTCCAACGTTCGTTGCGAGTTGCTGGTTGCGGTGGCATCTAGTAGTCAAGTTCACAGCTAGGTGTCGTTGACGGTAGTATCTGGTAGCAACATTAGGAACTACTACTTGGAAATGACCGTCTGCAGTCATTATCTGAATTACAGACTAATACAGCCATCACAATTCACTCCGTTTATCAGACAGATACTACACTCACCCAAAGTACACGGGGTTACATGACCGCGTTGTCGCAGCCCCTAAACCTAGGAACCAACCAAAAACTCTGCGGGAAATATAATTTTGCGTGAAGAAGTAACAGACCTTTACATAGTTACACATCAGTGTCGAAACCTTGCATAAGGACAGTGTGACCACAAGTATAAAAATGGACCCCAAATGACAAGAAGGTTACCGTCCCCATAAGACAATAAAATGTTTAAAATATGCATAAAATGACGAAAAACAAAGTTAATTAAGCTCCAATTATAAAATACTTTCTCGCAATAAATGAGGTCTGATCCTTCTACGAAAACCTGCATATTCTGCCTATTTTCACCTATCCCCAAGTTTGTCCGGTGAAATCTACTCCGCCTTCCGGCGTGCCGAGAGGACTTTTTTATTCTCCGTTTCAGGATTACACTTGAGGTCTTTTCAGTGTGGGAGTATATTTCTGAATTACTCTAGAGCTTGTAACCTCCGTCTTTGAACTTTGGACCAAGAATTTTCCTAATGATCTTCCTTTCCTTAACTTCAAGTCTCTCGATCGGGCCTGCTGTGCGGTTTGTTAGGCATTCCGCTGCATACTGTGTTTCCGGTCTAATCACAGTTTGATAGTGTCTTAACTTTGCATTCCTGGAAATTGACTTTTTATTGTACATGATGATGATGATAATTGTTGTTTTAAAGGGCCTAACATCTAGGTTATCGGCCCCCTTTCTTTTTTTATTGTACAGTTCGTGTGTGAGGCGGAAGGCTGTTTCGAATTTATTGACTCGTGTTGAGATGGCGAGCAGAATTATTTGGTTCGATTCACTCAGCAAGATATTTAAACGTTTGAACTTTTATATGTGGCCGTTGGTGGTTTGAAGATGAGCTGGAGCTTCTTTTATATTAGAGATGAATTGGGTTTTAGTGTAAGATATCTTGAGTCCTATTTTGGTTGCACAATCATGGAAATTATTTATTTATTTATTTATGAGTGAGTGAGTGAACGTGAAAATACCCGGAGAAAATATACACACACAGGATGACCGCTTATTAAGTAGTTCACCAATTATTTATTTATTGTTACATTTTAAAGAATTGGAACATCAACTTAGCTTTGTGTGGACACTCTCTGATAGACTGTGTTATTGTGATGGCTATAGCAGTGTGTGTAACTCTAAATATAGTGGCCTCCGGACTTGGCTGTCACCAACTGAGAAGAGGTGGGTTCGATTACCACCTCATTTATCCTAGAAGTAGTCTACTGTTTTTCCTTCGTTTCCCACTTTTACTCCAGGCAAATACCGGGATGATTCCTAACTTAAGGCCACGGTCTCCTCTTTCACAATCTTCCCTTCAGTTTCAAATACACACACACGCACCCACATACACCACTACATACACCACAATAATACAGGTTTTCAGATAAATCGTGTGTGTGCGTTTGTGTACCAGGTGAATCAGATGCCCCTAATAATATTGTGTTATGCAGCCCAACTAGCGTGTGATATCAGGAAGGTCGATAGTTCTCTGCTTGCATCCAGTATGGTCGTATGGCACTGAAAGCATATCCCGCATACGATACTAACCACTATTATTTTCCCTTGTAGTGACTTCGGTGGTGTAGTTGGTAGCATGCTGAGTTTCTGTGCCCAAGATCGCAGGTTCAAACCCGGCCTAAGTCGTCGGATTTTTTGAGAACGTTAAAATCCCTCAGTATGCCTTCCTTCGGAGGAGAAGTAAATCCAGCGGTCCCATGTCATAGATTTATGGCATGTTAAAAAACCTACCACTAATTACACCTGTGTGAATCTATATTATATATAGGTTAAACATTTGACTAACGTTCTTAGGTTCATACGTTCGACGTCAAGATCCGACTGCGGTGGCATCTGGTAACTAAGTTCTGAACTAGTTGGTCTTTTGACGGTGGCGTTTGGCGGCAAAAGTTGGAACTACTTGAAAAAAATCAATGTCTGCAGTCCTTACTCGAATTAAAACAGATACACACACTAATACAGTCATCACAATTAACACCGGTTATCAGACAGATTCTACACACACCCAAAGTACATGGGGCTACATGACCGCGTTGTTGCAGCCCCTAAACTGAGGAACCGACGGACCGACCGACCGATTTTCCCTTGATGTGCCTACAGACCGTTCGAATAATATGATCGAGGGAAAAATAATAGTGTTCAGTATCGTTTGCGGGATATGCTTGCAGTGCATTAGTAACATACGGGATGCAAGAAGAGAAATATCAACCTATCTTTCAAAACCTGTTAGTTGGACTGCATAAAACACTATTATTAGGGGCAGATGATTCACCCGGTATGCACACACGCATATATATGGCACAAAAATAACCACTATACCAGCTGGCTCATTAGCCCCGCATGTACGGGATGAACGGGAGGTATAATAACGGAATTCCTAAGGGGTATCCTTTAATGCAATTTGGCTACGTCAGAATGCCAAGAGATAACTGCCAGATGGCCTCTCACTACATGTTTCTCGATGCTCTCGTCTAATGCGCCCCATCGCATTAAAAAACCTCGAGCTTTACGCCATTACGATTAACTTGTCCATAGCTTAGTATGATGGCCGTGTACTCGTTGTTGTTGAATACACCAGCCATTGTCAATATGCTGCCAGCAACTGCCGTGCTGTTGTACCACACATGAGCCTATTGCGCTCTTAAATTCGAGGTTTCATAACGCAATGGGGTGCAATAGTGCTGAGGAACATTAATTAGCGTGCGGCCGTCCGGTTTTATCCCTTCGTATTCTGACGTAATCTGCTAACATGCAGTGTGACCCCTGTGGAAATCAGTTGTTATGCATCCCATACAGCAGTAGTGTATGCGGAGCACTTATAGGTAGATTGTGCGGGGCAAATGAGCCACCTGGTATAGGTTACAAGCCCCTAAATAATGATCGTGTGGCCTCCGGAGAGGCCGAGTGCAGGACTTTCTTGTTGACGCCCGTGGGTGACCAGCACGTCGTAATGAGGATGAAGTGATGATGAAGACGTCACATACACCCAGTCTCCGAGCCAAGGGAATTAACTCCAGGAGATTAAAATTCCTGATGGCTAGGCCGGGAATCGAACCCGGGGTACTTCGGGCCAAAGACTAGCGCGCTAACCATTTAGCCACGGAGCCAGACAGCCCCTAAATGAAACACTAATATCAAAATTGAGGAGATATTTCGATGCGAAAGGATTATAAATATCCTGGCTCTCCATTTCCTGTTAAGAGATATCGCATACGCTATTTGCTAATGTTCATGCAAGTAAACTACTAAACCTAACTATATGAGGTACAAGTCGCATGAACTCCGTGACTAAACTCTGCTTCACGTGAGGAATTGGCACGTGGCATCCAACCTTCGGAGATACGGTACAAAATCCTAATCCAGGCTCTCCCAATGATTATGCTGAGTGTGTCTAACTTTTGCTGGGTTTTTAACCACTCACTCCTGCCAATTATTTCAGTTTCACTCCCTAATGCAGACACATCAATATCACAAACAGTTTCCAGATACAATTCTTGGCTGTTACTGTGGAGGCTCAGGTTCAATTTCCGGCTCTGCCAAGAAATTCAATTCTGGTCTGAGAGCTGGAACGGGTACAGTCAGCCTCGTGAGGTAAGACTGAGAAGAGGTGGGTTTGATTCCAACTTCAGCTATCCTGGAAGTGGTTTACCGTAGTTTCCCATTTCTACTCCAGGCGAATGCCAGAATGGTACAGGGCGCCCGAGAAAGTTCTCCGCAGTAGCTATGTGCAGCTGCGAGCGTTTGTGTCATGAGTTTAGTTGGCGGCAATGTGTCTTTGAAAGGGGTACTCCCCCGTATGGGCTGCGATAAGCGAGCGAGCCTGCATGTCTTCAGTGTGCATTACAGTCAGCGAGCGTCCAGATAGATTATTGGAAGAGAGCAATAGTATACAGGTGGTAATGTTTACTACTGAAGAGAGAGTTTCTTTTGGTGGAATACGTTTTTCGTGAAGGCGATCGGTTTACAGAAAATGTAAAATTAAGATTTCAGGCGCGGTTTCCTAATTCAAAGTGTCCAAACCGTGATACCGTTCGGGATTTGATAAGTAAATTTCGTGTGACTGGCTCAGTTCACGATGTACCGGGAACAGGCAGGCCTACGCTTTTAACAGACGAAAAACTTGATGAAATCTCCGATATAATGCTGCGTAGTCCAAGTAAATCAACACGAAAATTAACTCAACAAACAGGAGTCTCTAAGTCGACAGCACATAAAGCTGTAAAAGACAAGCTTCAGTTGTTCCCTTATAAAGTTACCGTGGTTCATGAATTAAAACAAACTGGTTACGGAAAAAGAGTGATGTACTGTGAATGGTTCCAGCATCTGTTACGAATGGCTGTGGTGAGTACAAAGTTTACTGTTTATTTATTATGATGCAAGCGGCAGCCATGCTGCCAACGTAACTGCTGTAGCTAGCTCTCGCAGACGCATGTAGGCGCTGCGGAGAACATTCCCTGACTCACTGTACCTAACTTAAGGCCAATAATTATCTGCTTCGCCCATAATGGCATATATTGGGAGATTCTGACAACTTACGAAAAAAAAATCTGTTGACAAAATGGAGAGGACTTTTTGCCTTCCACCGCTAATAGAATCCAGGTTTTGACCAACTGCAGTGTTGTTTCTCTGTGCAGAAAATCCAGCAACGTGGCCGAGTGCGTTAAATCACGCTCCACAACTGTATTGGGAATTGCAATTCAGATATTTGAGGATGGAATTCAGAAACTGACAGCAACCATACTGAATGAGAATATCTTCTTGAGTTTTCCCTTACTCACTCCAGGCAAATGCTGGGATGGTACTTGATTTCAAGTTCAGGGCCCCTACCCCAATCCTACACGAAAATTACAATAGCACACAACTACGGTCATCACATAAACACAGGTTATTATAAAAATGCCAAACCTTCACAAGTAAACGGGGGAGGTGATCAAAGATGTGCCAACCCCTCACTATAAAGCTGCCGCCGCGGCTCGAAGAATAAGTGAAGTAGAAGGAGAGGGTGTTTTTAGTGAGCGTGTGGCACAATGATGTTTCAAACGTTTGAAGACAGGAGAAGAAAACACTACAGATTTTCCGCGTTCTGGAAGACCTAAACTATGGGATATTGAGAATACACGAAGACTTTCGGAAGAAAATCCGCAAAGAAATACTCATAGGCTGTCAGAAGAACTTGGTGCATCAAAAGATACCATGAAACTTGGAAATCAAACAGAGGCTTTAGATCTGTACCTCATGAACTGACCCCTGAACAGGCTCAACGTACAGTGGTTATCTGTCGTCAGCTTATCGGTAACCCCATGGATGATAGATTTATCAGGGGAATTGTCACATGTGTTGAAAAATGGGTATATTACCGCAACGCTGACGCCTGGAAACAATGGCTCAGTCCCCATCAACCTGCCAACATCATCGTAAAAATGATCGCTTCGGCCCCAAAGTGATGTGGTGTGTCTGGTGGAATTTTGAAGGAGTAATTCACTAGGAGTTCGTTCCAAACGGGCGTGCAGTCAATGGAAATCTTTATTCTCAACAACTGGAACGAGTTCATGACATTTTGAGACGGAGATACCCAGCATTAGTTTACTGAAATAGAGTTCTCTTACAGCAGGACGATGCAAGACCTCATACTGCATGAACAACCATGGCAAAAATTCAGGAATATAATACTTTTATTGCAGCCAAATGGCCATAAAAACAAAAGGAAAATTTAATTACAATACAAATTATTCAAGTAATTTCAAGTTTGCGTTCTGGTGCCTTGGCTTGCATATTCTGTAATTGATTGGGCTCTTTTTTTTACACAATTCGGATAGGAATATGGAGGAGTCATACAGAGGCATACCGCCCTGATCTTGCGCCTTCAGATTACCATATTTTTCGATCCACGGCCTATTTCTTGCATGGAAGAAATTTCGGAAACATTTAATCTGTGGAAATTGGTATCGCCGAATTCTTCGCATCAAAACCCAGAGACTGGTACCGTCACGGGATAAGAAACCTCGCTGAAAGATGGCTCAAGACCATAGCATCTGATAGTCTTTACTTGAAAAATATTTTAATTTCTTGTCAGAAAACTTTCCAAATAAAGTTTTCTTTAAAGAACGACATTACTTATGAGACATCCCCTGTATGTCATGAAAAGTAGGTTATTCCCCATTAATTATAAACATCATTTATTGCAGCTAATAGCCATGCCGAGATACAAAATAATACTGATAACATATCTTATCCATCAAAGTGTCTATATAGAAAGTGTCTGACTATAGTTATTCGCAGCAGAAGCATGTTAGCGATACTTTCCGCTGGGTGCAGGAAATAGCGTGATATCTGTCACAAGCACTACCACCCAGAGAGCAGGTGCATTGGGGGAATGGGTCATGAAATCCTAATCTTGAGCATATTTAAAATGAAAACCGTGGACTGCAAAACGGGTGATCGTATGCCGTAGTTCAAAGTTGGCATTTATCCAGTCCGTCGACATAAGAACTTCTGTGGAATAGAAATCAGGCCATATGTCATTACGCTTGAAGTTTCGTTCTTGGATGAGTCTCCCGTATTGCACTCTTGAAGGTAGGGAGTTTTCCAAACGCAGGTGTTCTATGAGGAAAGTCTCCCTTGCTAGTACGTACGTTAGACGAGCTGGCGTGTATTATGATAAGTGCAGAATTTTCTTTAGAAAAGTAGACTTAACTCATTCTATCTCTCGAAGGTTATTTTGTGTCAAATGATCCCAAGTTATTGGAATTGAAAATAGTAATTTTCTTGGTTTGGCATTTTTCTCCTCAACCTTGATTTCCCTCCTACCAGAATGTTTTAACAAATAGTTGCTCATTGCTATTTCCCATTTACTCATTTACTTCTTATGTCCCAAATCTTCTCGAGGTTACGGGGCTACATGATCGCGTTGTCGCAGCCCCTAAACTTAAGAACCAACCAACTTCTCGAGGTTGACTTTGTTGACATGTTTTAGTTGAAAAGAAGGAATGAAAGGTAACGTGCATCAAAAGAATTTAAACAAGAATGGAATGAGGTCGTCAAAGTTTTTGTTCAGTTATGTCGTGTTCAAGAGATTGAGTCCGCAAAGTAAGACAGCTTTCCCCTTGTTTGAAACACATTTAACTTATTTACGACCGTAGCCAAACTTTATGGGGACTATCATCACGAACATCGCAATATTCGGTAAACTAGATGGCACAGATTTTAATATAATTAGTTCAGACAAGTTATAAATTAAAAATTAACGTATGGATATGCGGAGTTTTTAACTACTGCTTTGTGAAGCACGAAGGTTCTCGTGCCACACGACACATCGTCATATTTAGTTTTGCACGCTCTTTGCTAAGTGATTTGTCGGATACAAACATTTGCTTATGCTCGCGATGCGTGGTGACATGAGGGGTAAAGATAGCTTTGAAGTCAATTTCCAGTGGTGCCTTATTAACAACTAGCTTAGCTCGGTATCTTTAACGGTTTACCCAGTGTAAGCTTAAATGACGCACGGACGGCAGGTCCCAGACGCAATTCTGAAAAGTCGAGGAGAACAGCGAAACTCCAAACACATATACTCTTCTCTGAAGTCTAAACTCGACAGTTCTATGCTGGCCAAAGCTGCGGTGATAGGCTCGCTTGCTAGCTCACAAACTCGCTCCGAAGCTAGTAATTTCAATGGAGAATGTTGGAAGAAAAAACACTTATAGTGGGCGATGTGTTCAAGATAGAGATATGCTGTCGGGGACTTTTTTTGTAGAACCCTTCATGCTGAACGATTCTTACACTCATAGAATAGGCCTATAGATATTTGTAACGGTTTACCCAGCGTAAACTTAAAAGGCTTCACTGAAATCGCTACTGCTCGGCTGCCTTTGGTCATAAATGAATGTTTTTCTACAGAAACCTTCCTGGAGAAATCCTTTACAGAATGGTGAAAACCGCATCAAAATCCATCCAGTGGTTCTCGAGATTACCCGTGACATCCAAGAATCGGGGAATAGGTTTTATACTGTGTAGAGATAAATATTGTAGCTGTCAGTCGGTCAACACAAAATCATTCAAATTACTGGAATATGTGAAAAAATAACCTGAAAGAAATTGCATGTGGTTAAGATATACAGTATATATATATATATATAGGTATACATTTTTTATGGACTATTGAGGCGGGAGACAACTAAGGGAAGACATGTTTCGCTCGTCAAGCGAGCATCATCAGATTCAAATCTGTAAGACAAGTGGTTATACAAAACACTACGAAACCTACGGACAGTCTCTAACCTACAAAATCAGAAAACTTAGTAGGGGTGGTAATTACTGATATTATTTATTCAGCGTATGGCATGGTTACATAATTACAAGCTAAAGAACACATTAAACATATACATTAGTATTTAGCCTTGGGTCCGTGGTTCAAATCCCGGTCACTCCATGTGAGATCTGTGCTGGACAAAACGGAGGCAGACAGGTTTTTCTCCGGGTACTCCGGTTTTCCCTGTCAAAATTTCATTCTAGCAACACTCTCCACTATCATTTCATTTCATCTGTCATTCAATTAATCATTGCCCCAGAGGAATGCGTCAGGCCTCGGCAGCCGGCACAGTTCATATCCTCGCCGCTAGATGGGGGCTTCATTCATTCCATTCCTGACCCGGTCGGAGACTGGAAACAGGCTGTGGATTTTCATTTTTCATTAGTATTTAGCCTAACAGAACAATAAATATTAAAATAAATTTTGAATGAGGAGACACATATTCAATAGATAAAATGTTCAGATTTACAAGGTAAGATTTAAATTTGAAATCCAATCTAGAGCAGGCTGCGTTGCATCATGAAAGTCTTTCAGGTTCCCATTATAGGCTCGAAGGCTGCAGTCCTCCACGATATGTTGGATGGTCTGTCTTTCAAAACCACAGTCGCACTGAGGTGAGGAAGCCTTATTCCACTTGAATAAGCTGTCTGCGTAGACCCCATGATAAATATTAAGGCATTGAGCACCCGAAAAAAGAACTGTTTATTTTAATGTTGCAAAACTTAGAAATGACGATCGCTTCAATAAAAGTCTTTCTCCCCCACTGTAGCATTGTAAACTAATATGCGGAAATGACGTCTGCTCTGATGATGGTAAAAAGCTATAACTACAACATAAGAGATAGTATTGTCTACTATTAATGTGTTGAAGATCTGATATAGAGACTTATCTGAATTTGCGGAAAGTCTACAGGCTGCTCAGACAACCACTTTTTGATGTAGTAAACTAATATTATGTAATGAACTATAGATTCTATCAATATATAGATCTTTCAGTCATAAGGATCGTGATCTCCGAGAAGGTTATTTCTAATTCTTCTCTATCTCTCCGGGTCTTCGGACAAAGGTGGTGCACCAAGTAGGTTCCTCCCAGTCGCATCCTTGATAATGTTGGACCATCGAACGGGCACTCGACCAAGGTCTCTCCTTTCTGGGACATTTCCAAGGACAATCAGCTTCTCTAAACTGTCCTTCCCACGACGCATTCTGTGTCTAAAGAATATGGGCATTCTTTGTTCACATATTGATGATAGCCTTGATCTTGGTGGAGCTCTTTAATAATGTACTCATTGGGGTGAAATGCCGCCCAAGAATCAATCATTTTCCGGTCTATAGTATGGAGTGTCCATGTCTCGGCTCCATGCAGAAATACTGTATATACTTGATAAGGCTACTTGATAAACTTGATAAACTCCTTATAAATACGCCGACGACATGATCATGGTATCAAAGAATATACAAGACATACAGCTCAGTTTCGATAGACTCATTGCTTGCCGCAGTGGGTGAGTGGTTATAGTGTCGGACTACCAACCCCCCAAGCTTGCAGGTTCACTCCTGGCCGTGGTAAGTGATTTTGGAAAGGCGACAAAAATATCGACATGCATGTCATACGTTGTTGGCATGTTAAAAAACCCATTTGAATACAGTAGGCCGGGTTCATAATGGCAAAATTAATCTCGGGATTTCGCCGGCACAAAGTTCCTCATTTCTCTACTAGAAAGCGCTATTGTGTCAAGGAGCTTAGATATCTCCTTGGCTCTCATTGCGCTCCAAGGAACAACGAAATTCGACATGCAAGCTGCACTCTTAGCGTCAAATAACAAATGCATGCACCCGGTACCCGAGACCATATGGTATTATTATTATTATTATGGGCCAATGAGAACGGACTCTCGATAAATGAGAACAATGGCTTTCAGGAAAGGGTGCAAGTTTGGGGCCCAACACTACATATCCTTTCTGGAAGGAAGAGTCAGGACTGTTAACTCCTTCAGCTGCCTAGGAGTATCACTCAATACTCGAGGAGAATCTTCACTCGTCATGTAAACACAGAGCCATAGCGGCAATTAGAGCCATTAATGACATCAAGCATTCCCAAGAAATCACCCTCGAGATAGCAATGAGACTCTTCCACACTAAAATACAGCCCATATTTTTTTAGCCTACTTTTCACATTTTGCAGAAATGGGGAAAAAGTAGACTTATGAGATCGGGCAAATGTGTTTGTGTGTGTGTCTGTCTGTCTGTCCTTCTGTCTGTCTGGCTGTGTGTGTGTGTGTGTGTGTCCCCCTATCAACTCCTAAACGGCTGCAGCAATCAAAACAAAATTTGGTGGGAGTAAAGATCTATACCTGAATATCTCACGGCCATATTTGAAAATGATGTCAGTGCTACCAACTGCTGAAAAATCGCAATTGAAATTTGAGCACCATGTTGGATATCTTGGAAGGTATACATGGGACCTATTTCAAAATTGGCGCACGTATAGATAATAATATTGCAGTTTAATTTCCAGGAGGCCATACATGGCAGTGTTGCCAAAATGATTATAAGCCTGCTGATAGGTTCAAATTTTAAATGCATAAAACTTCTACACTATCAATTGGATTTCAACCAAATTTCGTATGTGGTATGTGTACATAAACAGATATGACTGAGCGTATTCTTAAGAGCCACCAGGGCTGCCAACTGTTAATAAATGCTCTCAATTTATTTTATCCAAATGCCATTATATCAGAAAGTATGCAAGCCGACAGCTTTAAACTATACACACGTATAGTACCTGGCATTCAAGATTAATTTGGAGTATC
This sequence comes from Meconema thalassinum, assembly GCA_946902985.2. Classification (NCBI taxonomy): domain Eukaryota; kingdom Metazoa; phylum Arthropoda; class Insecta; order Orthoptera; family Tettigoniidae; genus Meconema; species Meconema thalassinum. The sequence continues at coordinate 254,621,483 of OX336393.1, forward strand.
TTATATACGTCAGTGCTACCAACATGATTCTAAGCCTGCTGAGAGGTCCAACTTTAAATACATGTAACTTCTATACTATCATTTGGATTTCAACCAAATTTCGTGTGTGCTATGAGTACCATAACCGATATGACTATGCCGATTCTTAAGAGTAACCAGGGCTGCCAACTGTTAAAAAAACTGTCTCTATTTTTGTTACCCTAATATCAATATATCAGAAAGTATGCAAGCCAATAGCTCTAAACTTTGCACACGTATAATACCTGGCATTCTAGATTAATTTGGAGTAACTAATATAGGCCTACGCCAGTGCTGCCAACATGATTCTAAGCCTGCTGATAGGTCCAATTTTAAAATACATGTTACTTCTATACTAACAAATGGATTTCATCCAAAATTGGTACAACACGAGATCATAACATTTCTGATTATTTCTGACCAACACATGCATGACATTGTTGCCAACATAATTTTACGCGCGCTGATAAATCCAAGGTATAACTGCATGTAACGTGCATGCTATCCACTGGACTTCAACCAAATTTTTATTCTGTACCTTAAGAGATCCAACTAACAATAGCCTATATTCAGTCACCAGGGCTGCCAACTGTACTGCTCGATTAGGCTACATTATATAAGGTATATTTCGAACTAATTAGGAATTTCGATATTACCAACTTAATTTCGTCATTATTCTAGATAGATTGGCAAGAATCTTAAATTTTAAGAAAAGTAGGGTCTTTAGTTCGTCACGGAACTTCTTGTTTTTTATAATGTCGTGTGACCTCCTCAGAGGTCGAGTGCAGGTCTTTCTAGTCGACGCCCCTGGGTGACGTGAGCGTCGGGATGAGAGATGAAATGGGTGAAGATGAATGAAACTGGGCAAGTATGTGGAAGGAAAGAGCCGTGGCCTATCAGAAGGTACCGCCCCAGCATTTGCCTGGTGTTGAAAATGGGAAACCACGGAATATAATTTCAAGGACGGCCGACGGTGGGACTCGAACCCACGCGTCTACCGAGTCAGTAGAGAGCTTCGCCCCATGACCTAACGCTGCGCTTTAGCCAGCATAACCACTTCTGTCGGTACTGCACAATGATAACCTACGGACTTCTAGAGATATGAGAAGACTTGAAGAAGAATGACCTGATGGAGTGGGAAAAAGTAAAGGAAGGAAGCTTTTAGTTTTACGTGACCGTAAATCATGCGATCATGAGCCACGGGACCTCCTTTTTACGAGGAATCCGAACCACAGGACATGCCTTTTTACTTCGACAATCTCACATGAATTGACCGGGAATCGAACCCAGTCCACCTTGGTGAGAGGCCAACAGCTTAACCGCTGCGCCACCACGCCCCAGAAAAAGTGAAAGCCACATACTTAACAAGTAGTTCTGTGAATAACTAAATAGCCTATTTTCATATATCCTACTAATGTTAATTGCCTCTATCAACATACAAAATTTCGGGGGCGTGGTGGCTCAGCGGTCTAGCTGTATGCCTCTCACCAAGGCGGTCCGGGTTTGATTCCCGGTCAATGCATGTGAGATTTTCGAAGTGAAATGCCATGTCCTGTGGATCGGATTCCACGTAAAAAGGAGGTCCCGTGGCTCATGATCTCAAGATTAACGGTCACGTTAAACTACAAGCTTCCCTTCCTTTTTTTATACAAAATTTCAGTTTGATTGCTGTTAATAGATTCGTAGATATTGAGAATCATCTAAATATTTCAGATGGTTGCCATATTGGATTTTTATATATGTAAGCCATAGAGTTATGTGCTATTACATGAAGCGTATTGCGTAGGTGTATTATTCAAACTTCAATCGCATGATTAGGACACAAGAAATAAAAACGCGATTTTAAAATTTCGCACAGCCACCATCTTGTATTTATAAAGACAATTGAAATAAATTAGATGCCAGTGGATTGAAATTTGTATAAGCATTTACCGTACCAAGTTTCACTGCGCTCGGATGGTTAAATCGCGAGAAACGTCCATTTAAATATTTAAACTTCGCGTCACCGCCATGCTGGATTTGCGATCAATAGGTTATTGAAAGTGCCATACGCGAACTAATGTTCATAGCCCTTATCAACATACAAAATTTCAGTTTGATTGCTGTCATAGATTAGTAGATATTGAGAACCATTTAAATATTTCGGATGGTCGCCATGTGTGATGTTTGTATATGTAGGCCATTAGATGATGATAATTGCGTAGGTTCATTATTCAAACGTTGACTCCGATTGCATCATTAGGACACAAGAAATACAAACTTAATTTTCAAATTTCGCACAGCTGCCAATTTAAATTATGTAAACAATTGAACTAAATTAGATGTCACTGCATTGCAATGTGTATAAACATTTGCTGTACCAAGTTCCACTGCGTTCAGATGGTTAAATCGCCAAAAAAGTCTATAAATGTTTCAACTTCGCTTGGCCGCCATGTTCGTTTTATAAACAGGCTTTTGAAAGTCACATAAATAAACTTCTAGTAGTGTTCTTTATCACCGTACAAAATTTCAGGGTGTTATCAGCAATCATTTCGAAGATATAGAATGCCGGTGAAATATTTCGCACAGACGCCATGTTGGACTGGTGAGACGTAATGACATTTGAAGGGCACGGTCGGGGTTGGACAAAATAGTACTATGACCTTACCGAGTTTCATTGAAATCGCTCCAGCCTTTTAGATAGACACACACACATACACACACATGGACAAAAGGTGATCTCATAAGCCTAATTTTCTCTTGAATGAAAATAGACTAAAAATCATGTTAGGACTCTCAAAGTAAACGCCATCAATGTTAGTCTACATCTTGACAGCAGAGACGTTCCTGATTCAAGTCATGTGGTACCAGCTGCTGCTACCTAACACGGTTGGGTGTAAAGAGTTGCTGAAAGACCTCCTGGAAAAGAGGATGGATGTATACGACGGCTTCTACGTCACAATCGCCATGATCGACAGAAACTGGACAGGGACCTGCCAATGAATGAGGAATTTCATCAATTGACAGGCGGCCACGTCTTCCACCACAAAATGTGCAGGACGAAACGTTTCCACCCAGTGGCAGAAGCATGTATTTGGACGGTCTGCGGGATGGGCTGATGTACTCTTGTGCACGAAATGGGAGAAATCAGTGACTGAACTAAGCACTGAAAACTGAATCTCCACGTGACTATGGATTATAAGTGACCTTTATGTTGTATCTATGCACGTTTGTGCGCGTTCTTAATATTATTGGATATGGAAAACTAGACTGTTCTATTATTAATGTGACATCATGTTAAAAATCTTTCTCAGATAAATTTTAAAAACATTATTGCAATGAAAGCACTAAAGGGCCGCAGTGCAGAAACAGGAGGCTCGCATCTGGTCCGCGAGCCATCAGTAATTAATTGTTGTTCTGCATAATACAAGTATAATAATAATAATAATAATAATAATAATAATAATAATAATAATAATAATAATAAAATAATTTTAATTATATTCTTGTTCACCTTCATATTTGCTTATTATATCGAATTGTGTCTCCGTAAACCCAAAATAATATTCAGTAATGAAACCCTCGTGACGCAAAACTGAGAAGAAGAGCGTTCAATTCCCACCTCAGTCATCCTGGAAGTGATTTTCCGTGGTTTCCCCCACTCCTACTCCAGGCAAATGCTGGTATGGTTCCTAAGTTAAGGCCACGACCGTCTCCTTCTCAATCTCCACAATTTACCACTACACACACTAGTGCAGCAATCACAATAGCACAGGTTATCTCATACACATTGGGTTATATGACTGAGATGTCGCAGCCTCTAAAACAAGCAACAACAAAAACTACAACAACAACAACAACAACAACAAAAACAATGAAACAGGCTTACTTCAGTGAGGGAGTGTACCGTCCAAAGTAACATTGGTCCCCGTATTTATCCACACTCATCCTGGAAAATGATAAAATAGCACATTCCCTTGAATTTCGATCCTGCTATTCCGACATCATTCGTGTTATACGCACAACAATAACACAAATTACCATTCCAGAGATTTCACGAGCACAAATACATAGAGCTGATGACCAATATGCCCGTAAGATGTAAAGGAATAACAGCAAAGAACGGAACATTCCCATAATAGTATCATATAACGCCACCCGTGTTGTATCTTACGTTGTATTTTTGGCGCAATTTTAGAAAGGTTAATAATTACACGATGCCGCTACGATACCCATCTTTTCTGGGAAAATAGATCTCTCTGTTATTTGGTTTGAACACATTTTCACACAATATCCAATGCCAATTTTAAAACAGACACAAAAGCAAATTTTGCGTGTGCGAAGCAGCATGCAAAAATTTGTTTGTACTGTACAAGAAATATGTTTTCGAATTCTTATTCTGTATGTGGCTTTGTCTGCTTTATCTGTTTATAGGTCTGTCTGTTATGATAACACAGGAATATGGTGGCTACAGATATATTGGTGGAATTAGGTATCCACAATCAAAACAACCTCGGGAAAACACAAGACCACATGGTGTTATTATAACATCTAGGGGTGAGTGGGTTAAGAGGAGACTACGTGAATATCCGGGGTTTAGGCTGAATCTATGAAATGAACATCATCCATTGATTTACTCCCCGCTGCGTGGACCACATGGTGTTATTATAACATCTAGGGGTGAGTAGGTTAAGAGGAGACTACACGAGTGTCCAGGATTTAGGCTGAATCTATGAAATAAACATCATCTATTAATTTACTTTCCGCTGCGTAGCCGTGCTAGTTAAAACGAGTACCACGGCCGCGCGGGCAGCTCCAGCAAGTCCGGAGATCGTAGGTTCCTATCCCGGCGCTGACAGTGACTATCCTGAGTGTGGTTTTCGTCCGGGGTTTTCGAAATTCCCTCCAGGCAAATACTGGGATAGTACCTTACTTCTAGTCCTGTGGCAGCTACCAATTCTACCCATTACGCACACTACTACAGTCATCACATAAATACAAGTTATCAGACACAATCAACCCACAACTAACTACACGGGGCTGATGACCAAGATGTCTCAAGTACCTCAAATGAATTAACAACAACAACACTTAATATTAACTACATATTTAGGAAATGAATTCTGTTTACAGTACGGTAATTTTATAAAATAATGCCACATGGATAGGAGCATAAAATGAGAAAACTGTTTTGAAATTGTATTTTAATAAACCTGAACTGTGGTATATTAATTAAGCCAAAGAATAACATTAAGAATGTGCACATCGTTACGTAGTGGCTAGCATTCTTTACTGTCACTACGGAGGCCTGAGTTCGATTCCCGGCTCTGCCAAGAAATTTAATTCTGGAACGGGGTACACTCAGCCTAGTGTGGCAAAACTAAGAAGAGGTGGGATCGATTCCTACCTCAGCCATCCTGGAAGTGGTTTTCCGTGGTTCCCCACTTCTCCAAGCAAATGCTGGGTTGGTACCTAATTTAAGGTCATGGGTGCCTCGTTCTCAATCCTCATCTGAATTACAAATGCACACACATCGCCATCGCAATAGCACAGTTTACCAGACAAATTCTACATACACCCAAACACATGGGGCTACATGACCATGATTTTGCAAAGCCCCTAAAGAATCAACAACAACGTTATGATACCTGTAAAAGTATGGAAATTTGCTTGATAGCATGTGTTATTGTGTAACTGTATTTGGCTCTAGAACTGAGTAGATACCTTGGAACTTCTTGAATAGCGTACCATTGCTCTAGGAGTGTGAAAACCTCGGGAAAAAACCCACACCCATAATCGTTGCTGTCAGCTGAGTACGTGGGTGAACGTTATCCAGCGATGTATAACCGGCAACGATGAGTACGCAAAACTATCGGAATTATGTTTTTGATTTGGAATATTTCTTTTTGTGGAAGCAATCATGAAAACTTTAAGATGTAAAATTTCCTTTCTTAGGCACAATTTCTTCTGCTTTTTTTAAATTCCTTCCTTTAAGGTTTTGAAAACTTTTCTGGAATTGAAATTATATGGAAAGTAATATATGATCTGAAAAATATTATCTTGTGAACTTTATTGCTTTGCAACTGGTAATAAATATACGTATTTCAGAAAGCTTATGAGACATAAGGCTAGAACGGGACAGAAAATTTTTGCATACCTTCGAAAATTGATGCTGGTCTTCTCTTTTGTCCAAATATTGATATAACGAGAAACGTTAAATCGAAACGTGATCGATTCTCGGAGAGTTCAACACATGGTCACTTGTGTTTTCATGTTTACCGTGGTCCAACGAACTACAGACAGCACACGAGTGCGCGAGGGAGAGAAGGAAACGACCACCCCGCGCGAGCACCAGTCAAATAGCAACTGCTACTGCCGTGCCGTACTCTTGGCGCCGTCCCAACCACTCTAGGACGCCAGGCGTCGAACTCCGCAGTGACGGGTCGAATAAAACTAGCGTGACGTATAAATTAGTTCAAGACCAACAGATATCGAGGACTCTGTGTGTCATCTCCTCGGCGTTAATTGGAACCAAACATAATATACTGTAGCGTCACCCACGATAACTCGATTGTTTTTGTTTTAGATAAGGTCTTCATTCATATTTGATCATCAACCACGTGTGCTTGGGCATGCTTGTTGTTGTCTGTTAATTCAATTAGGGGCTAGGGACATCTTGGTCATCAGCTCCGTCTTATGCATGTACTATGTTTGATGAAATCAGTGTTATGGTGGTGACTAAAGTAGAATTTGTAACAATAATTTGTTGTTTTTATTTTATTTCGAGGCTTGGATGTGCTGGTCATGTCATCTACATGTTCTTAGGTGTGTACACAATTTGTCTGTTAAACTGTATTATTGTGTTTATTTGTAACTGAGACCAGTATTTGGATGGAGGCGGTCGAGGTCTAAAGTTAGAAACTATCCCGTTATTTGCCTAGAGTAGATGGCTGAGGTGGGAATCGAACTAGCCTCTTCTCAGTTTTGCCTCACGAGGCTGAGTGCAAACCGTTCTAGCCCTCAGACCAGAATTAAAATTCTTGGCAGACCCGGCAATAGATCACGGACCTCTGGGTGACAGTCCAGAATGCTAGCCGCTACACCACGAGGTGGTCGTAACCATTTTTTTAAATAATCGTTTCGGTCGTCTATGGACCACGTTATTTCAACTGCCTTTTCCCTCTTTCTTTCATATTGGCCCAGTATTCGCGCATTCTTCTTCGGTGAGCTTCCTTCCGTTCGTCGGTCCACTTCTTGCCGGTTTTCAATATAGGTTTTGGCTGAAAACTCTGTATCTCCCCAAGTTTCTTCTTCAAAGAGTCACGTTCCAAGATGTCCTCATGTGTTAACCCCAGTTCTTGTAGGTCTTTTTCCACCTCTGTAAAGCAGATACCTTTGGTTTTCTTTCCCGCCAAGTAGGCACAGATTCGATTGGACAATCTTCCAGAGATCATTCGTGTTAAATGGCCATAAAAGGAGAGTCTTCTTTTGCGAATGGTGTCCGTTATTTTCTCCACATGTAGATAGAGTTCATCGTTGTGTCGTCTTCTATACTCTCCTCGTTCCTTGACCGGGCCCAAGATCTTTCTCAGAATCTTCCTCTCTTTGGTTTCGAGTTGTTCTGCCAGGCCTTTCTTATTCATCGCCAGGCATTCTGATGCATATAACGCCTCCGGGCGAATAACGGTAACGTAGTGCCTCAGTTTGGCCTTGAAGGACATTGATCGTGTTTTGTAAATGTCTTTGTTTATTTATAATTGATTTATAAAATTAAGATATCGAAAAAATAATAACTTAAGTCAATAAAATTATTATTCATATTTCGGATGTTCGCCATATTTGATTTTATATTTGTAGGTCATAGAGTTATGTACTATTAGATGAAGAGTATTGCGTAGGTTTATAATTCAAACTTCAATCACATGATTAGGACACAATAAATAAAAAAGACGAGATTTTAAAATTTCGCACAGCCGCCATCTTGAGGTCATGAAAACAAATTAAATAAATTAGATGTCAGTGGATTAAAATTTGTGTGAGCATTTACCGTGCCAAGCTTCATTGCACTCGGATGGTTAAAACGCGAGAAAAGTCCATTTTAAATTAACAAATGTTGCGTCGCCGCCATGTTGAATGTGTGCTCATCAGGTTATTTAAAGTCCCATTGGTGAACTTATGTCCATAGCCTCTATCAACATACAAAATTTCAGTTTGTTTGCTGTCATAGATTAGTAGATATTGAGAACCGTCTAAATATTTCGGATGGTCGCCATGTTAGATTTTTATATATGTGGGTCATAGAGTTATGTTTTTGTTAGAAGACGATTATTGCGTAGGTTCATTATTCAAACGTTGACTTCGATCGCATGATTAGGAAAAAAGAAATTCAAACTTAATTTTAAAATTTCACACAACCGCCATCTTGAGGGTATGTAAACAATTGAACTAAATTAGATGTCAGTGCATTACAATGTGTATATAGTGAAAGTTTTGATATTTGATGTCGGGATGACTTATGTTATGTTCATATGTTAACGTGAAAATAATAACTTTATGATCACGTTGCTGTGAAATTGTAAATAAGGTTATTAAAGTTGATATTTGATCATGGAATAAAGTGTTCAGCCGGGATTTGAACTTCCAATCTCCAGACTCGCTCTAGCTCCCCATCGCAGTCAAGCGTGATTCAACGCGATCGGTGAATCTACTGAGTAAAATTTTGATTAACCCTTCAGAATATTCCTCCTTTTCGTGGTCACCAACATGGAAGAAATGGCGCCCGGCAGTGATCTTCCGTTCCCAGTGTGGAGGACCTTCAATTTATAATTATAATTATTGTTACGGACTATTGAAGAAGAAGATGAAGAAGAAATTACCTGTAACATATTAGGATGACTGATATTATATTAATCCTAATGACATGTAATTTATTTCAGGTTATTATTCACCCCCCACGTACATGTCATCAAAATTTAGTTACTTGTCCTCATATCATAATCGAAGAACTCGATCTGGCTCTTCCCTCGCCATCCTCATCAACCACTCATCCATGTTTAACCGCTCTTTTGCTGAAGCTGGGTCTCGACTATGGAATTCAACTCCTCCCGATATCAGAAAGTCCACAACAATAAATAAATTTAAGGCCGCATGCCGAGATTACCTGTTGAATACTGCTGATTGCCCCGTGTGAATGGTGATGGATGATAGGACGTATGACTGAGCTAGGATTATATCTAGGATATTATAGAAAGGTCTGTGACATTGTGATTATTATTATTATTATTTGTATTGTTATATTTATTACTATCATTATTCATGTGCCTTTTTTACTAATATTAGTATTAGCATAATTAATTTACTCCTTATTTATAATCATAACATTTTTTTTGTATTTTCGAAATTGTCATAAGTTATGTACTGGTACCATATTTCGTGGTTAAGTGTAAGCGAGGGCCATGAGCCCTAACTTTGCCACTACCGAAGACATAAAATAAATAAATAAATAAATAAATAAATAAATAAATAAATAAATAAATAAATAAATAAATAAATAAATAAATAAATAAATAAATAAATAAATAAATAAATAAATAAAACATATTCCAGTATTTGGAATGATTGTTGTTTTGACCGACTGAAAGTTGCAATGTTAATAAGGGACCACTGAAAAATGGCCTCAAAGCCATCTTTAGATTTAGCAGTGTCTTGTAGAACTAATTTGGCTTCAGATTTGAACTTTGAGATCTGATCATGCTCCTTTGACGAGTGAAACATGTCATCTTATAGCTTTCTCCCTCTTCTGTAGGCTAATCCATAAAAAAAAATTTTTTTTTCAATCACACGTAATATTATCAGGTTGTCTTTCGCATTTCGCAGAGATTGGGATTATTTGGTGTTGACCGACTGAAAAGTTGTAATAAGGCAACACTGAAAATTGGCTTCAAAGCTCTTGTATCTTCAATTTGACACATCGCTGAATCCACGTTTCTCTGGACACCCTCTGTGTATCCCATCGACCACGTTACCGTTCTCCCAAGGTGCTAATTACTATATGAATGAATTATCAAAAAAAATATTATCTAAAAAACTAGATCTGTTAGAAAGGAAGGGACAGCAGTTTTAAAAATACAGACATCACTCTCCAAAAATGTTTTTGTTCCCCAATGTAATGTATAGTTATAATTGAAGAATTCATGATGAAAATCAATGAATGTAAAACGAAAATAAAACCCTATCAATACAAAATTAAGAGAATCTATTCAAATGTTTGAATAACTATTCAATCGTTGGTACGTGTTTCAACCTTTCATTGAGGTCTTCATCAGCCAAATTGCTTATAGCTAATTCTTAAAACTAGTGTAACAATCTATACATGGTATAAAACAAAGTCCTCGATTCTTGGATGTAACGGGTAATCTCGAGAACCACTGGATGGATTTTGATGCGGTTTTCACCATTCTGTAAAGGATTTCTCCAGGAAGGTTTCATAAGAAACAAACGTTCATTTAATACCAAAGGAAGCCGAGCAGTAACGATTTCAGTGAATCAAGTCGAAGAGAATTCTGCCATCCATGCACCTTTTATGCTTACGCTGGGTAAACCATTAAAAATATATACCATGTGTGTAAGAATTGTTCAGCATGAAAAGTTCGACAAAAATGTCTGGGACAGCATATCTCTGTCTTTAATACTTCGTCCACTATAAGTAATTTTACGTTTTCATTTCTTCCAACAATCTCCATTCAGTGGAAATTTTAATTACTAGCTTTGGAGAGAGTTTATGAGCTAGCAAGCGAGCCCATCACTCCAGCTTCGGCCAGCATCAAACTGTCAAGTCGTGTCGAGTCAAGACTTCAGAGAAGACCATATGTGTTTGGAGTTTCATTGTTCACCTCAGAATTTCTGAATTGCGTCTGGGACATGCCATCCGTGCGCATGTTAAGCCGGCGCTGGGTAAACCGTTAAAGATACCGGGCGAAGTCGGGCCGGGTTGCTAGTTATTCATAAATTGAAATGGATATTCTTACAATTTACAATTACATAAACGTTCCTAATTCATACATTCTTCGAGTGCTGGTTTAGCGATAAAGTATTTCACTAACATAAATTTGGAAGTTGGTGCATCTTAAACTGTGTCAGTGATGACACAACGGTCATCTCAACATGTATGGCTAACGCACGTGGGATCATAAAAGACAAATCACTTCTAACGGTACCAGGTGAGTTAACCGTGGTGGTTACGGCATGACTGATGGCAGTCGCTCACATCCGGGAGGCGAGGAGGTTCGAATCCCCCCGCCGGCAACCTTGAAGATGGTCTTCTGTGGTTTCCCATCTTCCTTCCAGGCAAATGCCGGGGTTGGTCCCTAACTATAGGCCACAGCCGCTACCTTCCAACTCCACGTCCTTACATTCCAACTTCCCTCCTTCCCTCCCCAACGGTACTTGTAGCTCACCCATTGGGTGTCCGTCTCGAAGCAGCTACAAAACTGGCGAGCCGAACATGTCCTCGGACACTCCCGGCACTAAAAGCCATACGCTAAAAAAAAACTTCTAACGGTTTTAATTCTACGTAAAGAGGAGATTCCATGTCTTAATTTTGTATTCATATGCGTTATATTTCTAAAGTTATCTATTATTAATCACAGAATACAATGCGGGGGGAAGACCTAGAAATAGTAAACTCGTTTAAATATCTCGTTATAACTCTTCAGTCTTCAGCCACATCGTACGAAAATTATATAAGGGAGAGATCTGTGGTAGCCATTACAAATATATTTGATATCAGTGAAACCACTAGACTATCTTTAATTACAGACATGATCTTATACTACGCAAAGGTCCTTCCAGTAACGACATGGAATTAATTTGGGAGCAATTAACAATAATAATTTCAACTCTGAGATTTGCTGATGACATCGTCATCTTGGCCGACACGCCTCAGGATTTGAATGAGTTTTCGAATGGTATGGACTCCGTCTGAAGGAAAGAATTCATGATGAAAATTAATAAATGTAAAACAAAATTATTGGAATGCAGCCGTAATAAATCAGAAACCTCTATGGACATCAAATTGGTAGGGAAAAACTAAAGGAAGTAGGAGACTTATGTTACTTAGGAAGCAAAATAACCAGTGATGGACGAAGCAAAGAGGATATAAACAGTAGGTTGGCTCAGGCAAGGAAAGCATTTCTACAGAAAAGGAATCTGTTGACATCGAATATAGATTTAGGTATTAGGAATACATTTTTGAAAACCTTTGTCTGGAGCGTCGCACTCTATGGAAGTGAACCTTGACTATTGGTGCAGCAGAAAAGAGGAGAATTGAAGCGTTTGAAATGTGGTGTTACAGGAGAATGATGAAGATCAGACGGGTTACAAACAAAGAGGTATTAAGACGAGTGGGAGAGGAGAGATGTTTCTGGAGAATGCTAATGAAGAGAAGAGATAGGTTGGTATGACACATACTAAGACACCCAGGAATAGCAAGGTTAGTTATGGAAGGGAGGTTTGAGGACAAGAACTGTAGGGGTAGACCAAGGTTAGAATATGTTAAACAGATTGCCTCGGATGTAGGGTGTGGTAGCTATGTAGAGATGAAACGATTAGCTCAGGACAGGGAGGTACATGAAGAGCTGCACCAAACCAGTCAAAAGACTGAAGACTCAAACAACAACAACAACAACAGACTCTAGAAAACGTTAAAGCTAGATTCCTGTAAAGGATACTAGGAATCTTTAAGATATCACGCTCAAGGCTTGCATACGAGCTATCCAAAGAAACCTTCCTAATAGAGGATTTGAGAATTAGACTGCAGCTTCCATCCACAAGGCAAAAACAGAAATTCCAGACAGATGAAACGGGCAGAGATCGACCCGGACTTTTACGCAACAAATGCCGTGCTGAATCCAAGTTGGACAGGTCCAAACAACGACCTTAGAAGTCCCTTAACCGTAGAATGATAGCGTGACGAAGACGGGACACACTTCTCCTTGTTGTCCAGTGTTTGGTAGTCCTAAAATACAAAGCAAATTAGTCAAAATAAAATTAATCACAAAAATTATCAAAATAAGTCAAAATCTATTAAATCCCGAAAAACAATCAAAATAAGTCAAAATCTATTAAATCCCGAAAAACAATCAAAATAAGTCAAAATCTATTAAATCCCGAAAAACAATCAAAATTAGTCGAAATCTATTAAATCCCGAAAAACAATCAAAATAAGTCAAAATCTATTAAATCCCGAAAAACAATCAAAATTAGTCAAAATCTATTAAATCCCGAAAAACAATCAAAATAAGTCAAAATCTATTAAATCCCGAAAAACAATCAAAATTAGTCAAAATCTATTAAATCCCGAAAAACAATCAAAATTAGTCAAAATCTACTAAATCCCGAAAAACAATCAAAATTAGTCAAAATCTACTAAATCCCGAAAAACAATCAAAATTAGTCAAAATCTATTAAATCCCGAAAAACAATCAAAATTAGTCAAAATCTATTAAATCCCGAAAAACAATCAAAATAAGTCAAAATCTATTAAATCCCGAAAAACAATCAAAATTAGTCAAAATCTATTAAATCCCGAAAAACAATGAAAATTAGTCGAAATCTATTAAATCCCGAAAAACAATCAAAATTAGTCGAAATCTATTAAAACCCGAAAAACAATCAAAATTAGTCGAAATCTATTAAATCCCGAAAAACAATCAAAATTAGTCGAAATCTATTAAATCCCGAAAAACAATCAAAATTAGTCGAAATCTATTAAATCCCGAAAAACAATCAAAATTAGTCGAAATCTATTAAATCCCGAAAAACAATCAAAATTAATCGAAATCTATTAAATCCCGAAAAACAATTAAAATTAGTCGAAATCTATTAAATCCCGAAAAACAATCAAAATTAGTCGAAATCTATTAAATCCCGAAAAACAATCAAAATTAGTCGAAATCTATTAAATCCCGAAAAACAATCAAAATTATTCGAAATCTATTAAATCCCGAAAAACAATCAAAATAAGTCAAAATCTATTAAATCCCGAAAAACAATCAAAATAAGTCAAAATCTATTAAATCCCGAAAAACAATCAAAATAAGTCAAAATCTATTAAATCCCGAAAAACAATCAAAATAAGTCAAAATCTATTAAATCCCGAAAAACAATCAAAATAAGTCAAAATCTATTAAATCCCGAAAAACAATCAAAATAAGTCAAAATCTATTAAATCCCGAAAAACAATCAAAATTGGTCAAAATCTATTAAATCCCGAAAAACAATCAAAATAAGTCAAAATCTATTAAATCCCGAAAAACAATCAAAATAAGTCAAAATCTATTAAATCCCAAAAAACAATCAAAATTGGTCAAAATCTATTAAATCCCGAAAAACAATCAAAATAAGTCAAAATCTATTAAATCCCGAAAAGCAATCAAAATAAGTCAAAATCTATTAAATCCCGAAAAACAATCAAAATAAGTCAAAATCTATTAAATCCCGAAAAAAAATTAAAATTAGACAAAATCTATTAAATCCCGAAAAACAATCAAAATAAGTCAAAATCTATTAAATCCCGAAAAACAATCAAAATAAGTCAAAATCTATTAAATCCCGAAAAACAATCAAAATTAGACAAAATCTATTAAATCCCGAAAAACAATCAAAATAAGTCAAAATCTATTAAATCCCGAAAAACAATCAAAATTAGACATAATCTATTAAATCCCGAAAAACAATCAAAATAAGTCAAAATCTATTAAATCCCGAAAAACAATCAAAATTAGACAAAATCTATTAAATCCCGAAAAACAATCAAAATTAGTCAAAATCTATTAAATCCCGAAAAACAATAAAAATTAGACAAAATCTATTAAATCCCGAAAAACAATCAAAATAAGTCAAAATCTATTAAATCCCGAAAAACAATCAAAATTAGTCAAAATCAATTAAATCCCGAAAAACAATCAAAATTAGTCAAAATCTATTAAATCCCGAAAAACAATCAAAATTAGTCAAAATCTATTAAATCCCGAAAAACAATCAAAATTAGTCAAAATCTATTAAATCCCGAAAAACAATCAAAATTAGTCAAAATCTATTAAATCCCGAAAAACAATCAAATTAAGTCAAAATCTATTAAATCCCGAAAAACAATCAAAATTAGTCAAAATCTATTAAATCCCGAAAAACAATCAAAATTAGACAAAATCTATTAAATCCCGAAAAACAATCAAAATTAGTCAAATCTATTAAATCCCGAAAAACAATCAAAATTAGTCTAAATCTATTAAATCCCGAAAAACAATCAAAATTAGTCAAAATCTATTAAATCCCAAAAAACAATCAAAATTAGTCAAAATCTATTAAATGCCGAAAAACAATCAAAATTAGTCAAAATCTATTAAATCCCGAAAAACATTCAAAATTAGTCAAAATCTATTAAATCCCGAAAAACAATCAATATTAGTCAAAATCTATTAAATCCCGAAAAACAATCAAAATTAGTCAAAATCTATTAAATCCCGAAAAACAATCAAAATTAGTCAAAATCTATTAAATCCCGAAAAACAATCAAAATTAGTCAAAATCTATTAAATCCCGAAAAACAATCAATATTAGTCAAAATCTATTAAATCCCGAAAAACAATCAAAATTAGTCAAAATCTATTAAATCCCGAAAAACAATCAAAATAAGTCAAAATTTGTTAAAAAAGATCAAAAATAAAAAAAGACGTTCAGTAAGGAACATATAACCTACTTTTTCCTAAATGCATGGGTATAGTTATAACTCTTTGTCCTTTTTAAGGAGTTGGTTGTAGTAGATTGTTGAAATACAACGTGCTATACGGATATTATACGTTGATTGAATCCTGACCTGAATTATATATACACACACTAATACAGCCATCGCAATAACTCAGGTTATCAGACAAACTCCAACACTCACCCAAGTACACGGGAATAATGACCATGATGTCCATGCATCTCAAGTAAAACAACAAAAACAACAGCTTCCTACCCAAATTTTTCCTCGGATAATGTAGTACACACACTAGTAAGCATACAGACATCACAGTGTCACAGGTTATCAGACAACTTCTACACACACCCAAGTACACGGGGCTACAAGACCATAGACAATAGACTCTACCGCGGATCAATTTTAATCACTGTTGTCTAGTGTTGAAATACATGGTGTTATAAGTAATATTTTTGATTGGAAATACACTGTATATATGCTGAACTAGGTATAACGTGTGAGTAGTTATAAATCAATAAATACAAAAAAAAAAAACGAAGTAAAAATATTTGAATCTGGTGGGATTAATCCACGAACATCAATACTATGGGTCAATGTCGCTACCACTACGCCACACTAGCCATACACTAATATTAGGTTAACAACTGGTTTAGTATAACTCTATAATATTTTGTCTTGCAATCAATTATGTCATTGGCGTTTTCTGCCATTTCTATAAACCAATTGATACTAAATATGTATTATATTACTCAGTACATTCCTAAAAGGATATAAACATACGAAGTTACGGACTTATTATATGAATTTACGAGCAAAATATAGCGTCCATTTTGACTCAACGGGACGGCAGGGACAAGCACGATATGGCACGGTCAGCCTGAACTGTTAGTCACTACTGCGGTTACATATTCTATTTTAAAATGCTAATATCCTACCGATCACCTCCTTGAGGACAGTTTAATCCTCCCTATGTACAATGAGCGTATTTGGAAAGGCCAGGCCTTGTTGAACCGTAAGTTACGGTTAGGCCATAATACTGGCATGATTCATACATCCGCCATCTTGAAATTATTTGGCTGATGACCTTGTAGTTTGGGCAAAAGACGCTTCCCTCATTAAGGTATATTGTTGCAAAATTTGGTAGAGATCGAATGATTGGGTTAGTCGTAATTTGATTTAAGCTCAGAACATTTGGTGGGCGCCATTTCTTTTCTGTTATGATGGTGGCAGTATACAACATGACACAGAGTTGTCCCTTGCTAGTGCTACGCCTGTACCAAAGGTGTTTCGATTTGGTTTCGTTGTGTTTGAATTGATAGGGGGGATGGATTTGCTCACATACTCGGCCGCCATCTTCAAACTATTGGGCTGATGACTTTGTTGTTTAGTCAAAAGACGCTTCCCACATGAAGATATGTTGCTGCAAAATTTGGTAGAGATCAAATGATTAGGTTAGCCGTAATTTGGTTTTAGCTTTGAATATTTGGGTGGCCGCCATTACGATTCCGTTAAGACGGAGGCAATATAAAACATGACACTGAGGTGCCCATTGCTAGTGCTACCTCTGTACCAAATTTCGTTCAATTCGGTCTCACCGTGTTTTAATTGATAGAGGGGGGGGGGCGAGAGACATACCAAATCACACACACATACACACACTCATAGACACACAGACACACAATTCTTTGGCCCTGTGCCTACTTTTTCTTTCAATAATCGAAAGTAGGCTAAAAGTAAAGACGGCACTCAAAATAAACACAAAAAATAAAAATATGTCAAAATACAAAAGAAACAAGTAGTTCCGTGACGAACTAAAGAGCCTACTTTTCTTAAAATTTCAGCATGACGAATAGAAGGACCTAGTGTGAGGACTCCGCCATTTTAGCACGGTAGTTTCTGGTCCCGCCGCTACAAGCACTGTAAGCGATTATGTCCAACACGTGCTGTGTTTCCGTTGAGCCGGGTCGTAGAAAGTGCGCGAGAAGTTACTGTGTGAGATATTTGTGTGAATTAAATTGAATTTTCTTTGCTTTCAGTTCTTAAATTCAGTTCATTGTGTCTTGTGTACATCAGCGTTTTGTGTTTTGTGTACTTCACACATATTTCTTATGTGGCTTGGTTCATTTAATAGTTCAACATGCCTTATTGTTTTGTACCTGGCTGCAAGTCAGGGTATGGTCGAGTAGTTGACGATATACGATTTTTTTCACCACCGAAGGATACAAATCAATTTGAAAAATGGGCCAGAGCTATTCCACGAAAGGATACGAAGTTAACGCGTAGTAGTAGAATTTGTCAAATTCATTTCTCTGATGATTTGATAGTAAAATCAGATAATTTTATAGTGAATGGTGAAGAAGTGGAAATCTCTCGTGTGTGGTGGAAGTTACGTCCTGGAGCAGTGCCTCATTTTCCCCCTAATTTACCGAAGTAGTGAGAATAAGTCCCATAAAGCTCCCAACAGGAAAAAGAATCTCGACACCACCAGAAAAAAGAAGAAAGAAGATTGAAGATGGGAGTTGTAACGATTCGATCCCATAGCGGTTATATTTATAGGGTTATTCATTTATAATTATCATATTATTATTATTATTATTAACTAGTACATCCATGAGATGATTTTTATATCAGATAATTGTAAGCGGTTTTGATTATTATATTCAATTAGATTTTTATTAATAATTACTTGTAAAGAGACGAAGTATTATATATTGCAACAAGACTGGCGATATGGACTAACCCTGTGCGTCACAAACTGAACGACGTAGTAAGAATTTCACCACGGCAAACTGCGTCATTTTCCTGAGATGTTAAGAAACCCACTATGGTGTAACCAACACGCCATTTTCTACGGTATATACGCGTCAATATATATTGCAAGTTATGAGTCAAGAATGGAGAAGGCTAATAGAGAGGGAAGCTGTGACACCACGTGACAAGGAAGTCATTAGTATTTGTACCTGCAACATCGGAGAAGAATGGCATTGATCTATAGCTATCAATGAAGGAAGGAAGTTGTAACCTTGCTTTCTGGGTCCTAATGGACTGAGCACCGAGAGTCGACACTGAACGATGTCTTGCCGACATCTATATCAATACATAATGGGTTATATCCCTGATCAAGAGTCTTTCTACAGATGGCAACGTACTTAATGAGGATATTTCATAGTAATTGAGGTATCACATCATTTTTTTAAACATAAGCGACGTAACATCGAGATCACCGATCATTTCTTAAATATGACGAATCTTCGACTGGGTGAGCCAACAATTCAATAAAACTATCGTCTCTATTATAATTTAACTTCATTTAACTTTCAATTCATTTTAATATTCATTTTCTTTTAAATAATTAATTGCCGCATTGAGTAATTTTAAATTCAATTGTGTGACTATCACTATTCTGTTTTATTAATATTTTGTTTTTGCATTTAATAAATTCATTCTCTTCAACGTAATGCCTATTTCTTTCATTGTAGTTGGTACTTTAAGGTAATCATACTCCTTGATTAAATACGGATTGGTTAGATGACTTTGTCTCACTACGGCCCGGGTAAGTGGTTCTCGACTCTACTGCTGATAGCCGAGGTTAAATCAATAAATTTCGATTCACTATCTTAAATAGGAATCTGGCGCTCAACAACTTATTATATTACACTATCACAGGTAAGGTCACACCACAGTGTATATTATTTATTCATATCATGTTTGTTTTATTGAACCACAATAGTCATCACCACGTTTAGTTAACTCATTAAAAATGTTACATTTGGCGCCACAAAGTAGGACACGAAAACCATTCGGTATTTAGTCAGAGGAGTGTATAATTTCAGTGCAAATTGTCAGTGCTTTTGGGGGACAGTGAAGTGAAGTGAAATTTTGGAAGGGCAATTGTTATACGGTGTACTTCGAGATGTCGGAGGAGGAACAGAGGCAGTTGAGAAGTAGGGATGCAGTCAAGAAAGTTAATTATAAGGAGGTTGATAGCGGTAGCGATGTTGAGAGCGTAGAGAATAATACCAAGATGTCGGAGGTAAATCTTGAGAGTAATCCTGAAAATAATCCTGAGGTTAACCCTGACACGAATTCAGAGGAAAATCTCGAGACGAATACAGAGGTACATCCTGAGACTAGTGGTAGTCTAGAGAAAGAAAAGTCTATAGAGATTCCTGAAGATCCATTAACTGTGTTTATGAGGGAGATGAGAATTAATAGTAGGGAGATGAAAGAAGATATTGGTAGGCTAAATCAAAATATGGAAGAGAATAAGAAAGATAATTTAGAAAGTAGGAAGGAATTCAATGATAAATTTGAGAAATTAGATAAAGATATGAATAAAAATAGTAAGGAGATGAGAGAAGAGATGGGTAGGCTAAATCAAGATATGAGTAAAATAAATCAGAAGCTGGAAGAGAATAATGTAAAACTAGACAGTGTGGTTAAAGTCAATGAAGAATTAAGTATGAAGTATGATATGCTACAGGAGAGTATTCAGGGGGTGAAACAGGAAATCAGAGGTGAAATTAAGGAGGAGGTAGAGATGAAGGCTAAAGATATTATTAAGACAGTAGATAAGAAATTAGAAGCAGCAGAAAGTAGGATTCAGGAAAGAATAGTAACTGTGATTGAAGAGAAAATAGCAACTCAAGGTGAAAGTTTTAGCAAATTGGTAGAAGTGGAAACTAGGCAGGTGGTAGAGACTTTAGGGGAAACTGCAGTAGAATCAGTAAAGACAGCCTGTAAGGAGACTATAATTGAAAGTAGAATGGAGTCAGACGAGATTTTAGGTGAAAGCAAATTGGAATTAGCGGAGATTTTAGGTGAAATCAGATTAGAGTCAGACGAGATTTTAGGTGAAAATAGATTAGCGTCAGAGGAGATAGTAGGAGAAAGCATAGTAGAGTTGAAGGAGATTTTAGATGAACGCAGGATAGCTGTAGAAGAGACTATAGAATGTAGCGAAAAAGAAGTGAAGAAGATGAGAGAAAAGATAGGGATAGAAGTAGGTAAGATAAAGAAAGTACTAAGCACCCAAGAGATTAAGATGCAGACAATCATAGATAAATTAGATAGGCAAACTAGGGAAGAATTTAGTCCTGTGATAGAGGAAGTTAATATGAAATTATTAGTGGCAGAGAAGCGTGCGTTAAGTCATAGTCAGAAGAACATAATTAGTAAACAGGTTAAGAGGAGGAGAGAGATAGATAAGAGGAGAAGCAATGGGCAACGGCTAAAGAGAAAATTAAATATTAGTAGTGGAGAAGTGAAGGGAAGACATGTAGGTAGATATTTTAGAAGTAAAATGAAAGAGAAGAGAATTAAGTTGTTAGTGGAAAAAGAAATCAGAATGAAAGAGAGAAAGAAAGCATATGATGTGCAGTGGCGTAATGAATTAGCCAGACTTGGGGAAATGATAGGAGGAAAGCCGAAGTATAATGTTACTGTTGATGAGTGTAGTCCGAAAGAGGTAGAAAGTAATGTTATAAGAAAAGAGGAAAATGGAACCCTAGAAAGAGATAGAATTGAAGATGAAGATGGTAAGAACGGTGAAATGCCAGAGAAAGTAGTGATGTAAATTTATATTACCGATAGTTACTCTTCCGTATGACTTAAATATTAAGTAATGAAGTTTAATATGACTTAAAAGAGGTAGATAAGAAACCTGCTGTGTGTAATTTTAATTCAGTCGTGAAGTTAGGATGGTAAGGGGCGCGTAGTGCCTACGCTTATTGATTTAGATTGACTAAAATCATTTAATTTGGAAGACAAAGGTTGTCGTGCTATTGAGCAATTCAGGTAAGTTGAATGTGGGTCCTTAAGCTGCAGGTAAGTTGGAGGAAGTGAGGATTAAATTTAAAAAAAAGTAGGAAGGTTATTACATAGGTAAGTAATCGAAAGAAAGTAGTAATAATTATTATGGCAGCCATAATTATGAATATAATGGTAATAAAGATTTAATTCAAAAGTGAGTTGAAGAATTAGGTATTGATTTAATAAAGAAGTTTCATTTTGAGGACAGCGAGATTATCAGTGGATATATTTTGAGAAATTTATAAGTGGTTTAGAATTGTTAATGGTAATGCGTTGTATGAATTAACCAACATCGGGTTGAAATAAGGTGAGTAGTAACTAATTAGGACATCTGATACTTGGTGACAGATATGTGTGTGTGTATGTGTGTATTTTCACGTAAATGGACGTGAGTTTGAAGAAGTAGGCCAACGAAGGTAATGCCGTTGAGCAATGTGGTTTTAAAGTTTTGGTAAGATGCCAAATGAAGTTTTTTAAGGAGGAAGTTTTGGTAAGATGCCAAATGAAGTTGTTTTTTGAGGAAGTTTTTGGTAAGATGCCAAATGAAGTTGTTTTTTGAGGAAGTTTTTGGTAAGATGCCAAATGAAGTAGGTTGGAGGAAGTTTTTGGTAAGATGAAGTAGGTCAGCGAGGTATATTCCGTTGAGCAATAATTATTTTTTTTATGGTATCTACGGGACTACGTGAAGTTAATAAGGGAGTTTTTTTTAAGTATATATGGATGTATGCACACAAGGTAATAAGAGATTACAAAGGTAAGATTGCCCAAGTTTTTGTTACAGTTACGCACGTTTTAAAGATATTACAAGGCTTGTTATCGAGCTAAACCACTTTGTAGTAAAAAGTTACTGATGATTTATAACGAATTAATGATGTGGTAGATTGTTGTCCTACACAGGTAAAAGTAAAGATAATAATTATAATTAAAAGGTTGACATAATATTTACTAATATTGAAAGGAATTTGTTATAATTCGACGTTTGAGGATTTAAAGATAAATCTTTTTTTTTTAGTAGACAGGAAATTAAAGTTTTATTTATGTCATACGGAGTTAGTAAAGATAAGTTAATATTTTGAAGGAAGAATAAGTTGGTAAGATAAGTGTATACCTAAGGGGTAATAATGAAGTTACAATTAAAGGCAGGTGTAATTTACGCATTTAATTTGATAGAGAAGAAAGTATCTGAACTGTGTTAGAACTCAGAACTTGCTTTATGAAGTGATTATGGGAGAATATTTGCTAATTATGAGTGTCAGTGTTATTGACTGTCAACTGGAACACTGTCATTATTTGAGGAAGACAATAGTTAGGAAAGCAAAGGGTGATGTTATTATTCCAAGGAGTTAGTCGAAGCATGTAAGATTTTTTTTTAGCTGAAATTTAATGTGTTATTGGTCAGTAAGAGGTGACCTGTAACAGTAAGAAGAAGTGGGATTATACCACGAATAGGGGAGGTTTTTGTATGTGACGTGTGATGTCACGATGAGTTTTGAGAGATTCTGGTATAGCAAGAGTGAGCTATAGTCCAGGCGGTCAGAACAAGTAGGAAGTGGTGTTTGGAGGACACGGTACTTAATTAAGAGTTTTGAGAGAAAACTAAGGGGGGTTTTTAGGCATTCAGCAAAAAGTCAAATCATGAATAGACTAAGTTCAAAGTATAAGAGCATTAATATTTTGTGGAACGAAATATTTATTCCGAGGAGTTTGTCATGTGTTTTTGTGAAATAGTTTAGTAATATACGTAATTCAGGTATTGAGTAGTATTTTGTCCAAGTCTTAATCATTTTGTTATGGTAAGTAAGGAATGACGTTACGGTAAAGTTATATCTTGACGCTAAGTTAATTTTTATAAAGTGAACGAGAAGTCAGATTTTATGTTTATTGGTGATTTTGAAAATTCAAGTTATTGTTTTCGAGAAGTAGTAAAGAGGAATTATGGTTTTATGAGAAGTTAAGAAGTCGTGGAGACTTAGGAAGTATTAATTTGGAAGGAGGCGGCCGTGGCCTAAGAAAGAATTAAGCCACGAAGGCAGGTGAGTAGTAACTTGGATATTTAAATGAACTGTTTAATAACTGCTTTGAGGTATTTCGATGTCATTATGTATTTGGGGAAATATTTACATGTATGACATATGCACTGAAATAGGAATTGCCTTAGGTGTCTTGCTAAGTTATTTTTTTCTTCAATTATTGAAATTTTACTGCATTTGAGTAATCCCTTTATAAAGACGAAAGGAATATTGTATCGTTTGCATCCTATTATCGTGTGCTGTAATAGTTATTATGGGTTAATCAGCTGGTATTACAACAATGTACTTCTACGCCAGACTGATATACAAAAACTACGTTCAATAGAGATGAAGCCAAAATTGTATGTCATGCATACGATCACCGAAATATAAACGAGTGCAGCGTTGACATATATGTCAAAAATAAAAGTGAAGGGCATTTTATATGTATATTTTTTACAGCTCGTTTAATACATAAAGAAGAATGAACATTATGAACATTTGGAAGAATGAGAAATGATAGTACAAATATGTAAAGTGAAAAGAGTATGTTCTTGTATATTTTTATGTATTGTTGAAGGGTATTATTTGTATGTTGTCGTTATGGGGGTATTAATATTTACATTTGTATTCATTTGTGTAGGATGTGTAGTGATATAAATAATGTTACATTTTATTTTAAATTATTTATATCAGGGGCGATTGTAACGATTCGATCCCATAGCGGTTATATTTATAGGGTTATTCATTTATAATTATCATATTATTATTATTATTATTAACTAGTACATCCATGAGATGATTTTTATATCAGATAATTGTAAGCGGTTTTGATTATTATATTCAATTAGATTTTTATTAATAATTACTTGTAAAGAGACGAAGTATTATATATTGCAACAAGACTGGCGATATGGACTAACCCTGTGCGTCACAAACTGAACGACGTAGTAAGAATTTCACCACGGCAAACTGCGTCATTTTCCTGAGATGTTAAGAAACCCACTATGGTGTAACCAACACGCCATTTTCTACGGTATATACGCGTCAATATATATTGCAAGTTATGAGTCAAGAATGGAGAAGGCTAATAGAGAGGGAAGCTGTGACACCACGTGACAAGGAAGTCATTAGTATTTGTACCTGCAACATCGGAGAAGAATGGCATTGATCTATAGCTATCAATGAAGGAAGGAAGTTGTAACCTTGCTTTCTGGGTCCTAATGGACTGAGCACCGAGAGTCGACACTGAACGATGTCTTGCCGACATCTATATCAATACATAATGGGTTATATCCCTGATCAAGAGTCTTTCTACAGATGGCAACGTACTTAATGAGGATATTTCATAGTAATTGAGGTATCACATCATTTTTTTAAACATAAGCGACGTAACATCGAGATCACCGATCATTTCTTAAATATGACGAATCTTCGACTGGGTGAGCCAACAATTCAATAAAACTATCGTCTCTATTATAATTTAACTTCATTTAACTTTCAATTCATTTTAATATTCATTTTCTTTTAAATAATTAATTGCCGCATTGAGTAATTTTAAATTCAATTGTGTGACTATCACTATTCTGTTTTATTAATATTTTGTTTTTGCATTTAATAAATTCATTCTCTTCAACGTAATGCCTATTTCTTTCATTGTAGTTGGTACTTTAAGGTAATCATACTCCTTGATTAAATACGGATTGGTTAGATGACTTTGTCTCACTACGGCCCGGGTAAGTGGTTCTCGACTCTACTGCTGATAGCCGAGGTTAAATCAATAAATTTCGATTCACTATCTTAAATAGGAATCTGGCGCTCAACAACTTATTATATTACACTATCACAGGTAAGGTCACACCACAGTGTATATTATTTATTCATATCATGTTTGTTTTATTGAACCACAATAGTCATCACCACGTTTAGTTAACTCATTAAAAATGTTACAGAGTGGAGCAACGAATGAGGCATTAAAAGGTCAGTGCAATGTTGATAAGAATTTGGGTCATTCTAGTGTACTTACTGATGCTGAAAAGACTATAATATTGCTCAAAAGGCGCCTAAAGAATGCTAACCGTAATTTAATTCGCGTTAGATTCCGCCTCAACTCAGCAAAATCGAGAATTAATTTGCTGGAGAAGCAGGTTTGAATTTCACAGGCATTTAATTACAAAGATAACGATTACAGTGGCGGATCCAGGCCTTGCGATGCCCTGGGCGATATGATAAGGTGGGGCCCACAACAATAGAAAAAAATTATCGAATAAAATGGAAAATAGTTTGGTAATAATAATAATAATAATAATAAAATAAAGAATAGTTACACTATTTTGAATACACTACAGTACATTATTTTAATAATATGAAAGAAACCTTTAAATATTAATTATTATTTAAATATTTAAATATTACTTTGCGACTTTTTTCCCGGCTGAAGACTTGTATTATTTCACTGAAATCTTAACTTGCTAAACGGTCTCGAGAGGTCATAGCTGCACTGAAGAAAGGAAGATGAATTATAAATTAGTTTGAAAAGTATACTTAATTAATTAATTAAATGTAGAAAAATCCATGGCGCGGGGCCCCTAGGACCGCGGAGCCCTGGGCGGTCGCCCTCCCCTGGATCCGCCCCTGATAACGAACACCTTAGCAAGAAATGCCAGGAAAAATCTCCCAATGGAATGAGGTACAGCAATGAATTCATTTGAGAGTGTTCATTGTTGAGAATAAAATCACCGAAAGGATCCCGTCATTGTCGGCGACATAATCTCTTGCCTGTGCCTTCAGAAAGTCACTTGAGAAAACTTTGTAAAGGACTTAAGTGCCCTTATGGAGTTAATACGCATCGTATAAATGCTATTTAAGACTATTTTAAGGAAGAAAAGAATGATAATTCACGTTACGGTGTTGTAATTTTCGAAGAAGAGAAGCTAAGAGAAGAAATCGAGTTAAATAGCTTTTCTGATAAAGTAGATGGATTAGTTGATTTAGGTGGACACACACCTGACCTCCAGAAGAACGTACTTGCAAATCACGCTCTAGTGTTCAAGTTCGTACCTTTCGTGCATAATTGGGTGCAGCCAGTTGTTGTTTATGCAAGCAAAAATGCTACTCCAGGGGTTTTTCTCGCAAAAATTCTAATATAGTCTAGGTGATTTTGCAGTTAGAAGAGGCTGGGGCGGGGGTGGCTGGCTTTACTTGTGATGGTAGTCAATCAAATACAAAGGCCAGGAATTCGTTAGGAGTCAGTGGCAAGACAAGCTCTCTACAATCTCACATCCTTAATCCTGCAGATGTTATGAGAAAGATCTGGGCTTTCTCCGACTGTATACTCCAGGAATCTGTGCGTTCCGTAACATGCAATGAAGACCGTAGTTCTTATTTCCGTGAATTATATTTTCCATTGTGCCCTGCCGTGCTATTTTAATTGTAACCGCTAATTACTTTTTAAAAGAGTATTAGTTACAAAGTAATTCGTTTCCCTTAGCACCATCCCTAAGACCAGCTGACCCCGGCAGTGTGGAACTTGCCCACTCTAGCGCTGCCTGGCGAGGCACGCTTGAACTTCAGGAGTCTCCTCACTTTCTCCTTCTATTCGTCATGATTTCAGATTGATGCCAATCTATATAGACCTATCTAGAATAATGACGAAATCAAGTAATATAGTAATAGAGTAACTTACTACAGTAGGCAGCCCTGGTGACTCTGAATATATTCTTAGTTCCATCTCTTAATGTATATAATGCACATACAAAATTTGGCTGAAGTCTAATGGATAGTATGGACGTTACACGCTGTATAATATTGGATTTATCAGTGCGCGTAAAATCATGTTGGGAACAATGTCATGTATGTGATGCTCAGAATTAATCTGAAATATTACGATCTATTTTAGTGCCAATTTTGAAAAAAAAACATTTGATAGTATAGACGTTACATGTAATTAAAAATTGAAACTATCAGAAAACATAGAATCATGTTGGCAGCACTGAGGTATATTAGTTACC
The DNA here is from genome assembly GCA_946902985.2 of Meconema thalassinum. Classification (NCBI taxonomy): domain Eukaryota; kingdom Metazoa; phylum Arthropoda; class Insecta; order Orthoptera; family Tettigoniidae; genus Meconema; species Meconema thalassinum. The sequence goes on from OX336393.1 coordinate 254,649,070, forward strand.
GTACTCCAAATACAGTAAGTCTAGAATGTTAGGTACTATACGTGTGCAAAGTTTAGAGATGATGACTTGCATACTTTCTGATATATTGATATTAGGATTAAACAAATAGAGAGAGAGCATTTATTAACAGTTGGCAGCCCTGCTTGTTCTTACGAATACGCATAGTGATAACTGTTATGATACACAAAGCACATACGAAATTTGGTTGAAATCCATTTGTTAGTAGCCTATAGAAGTTATATGCATTTAGAAACTGGACCTATCAGCGGGCTTAGAATCGTGTTGGCAACACTGATGTATATACTGTAAGTTACTACAAACTAAGGTAGAATGTCAGGTACTATACGTGTGCAAAGTTTAGATCTGTTGGCTGCTATACGTTTTGATATATTGATATGAGGGTTAAACAATAGAGAGAGCATTTATTAACAGTTGGCAGCCCTGGTGGCTCATTAGAATACGCACAGTCATATATGCTGTAGTACACTTAGTACATACGAAATCTGGTTGAAATCCAATCGATAGTATAGAAGTTACAAGCATTTAGAAAGTGGACTTATCGGCAGGCTTAGAATCATGTTGGCAATACTGGTATGTATGGTCTTCTGAAAATTAATCTGGAGTGCTATTGTCTATATGTGTGCCAATTTTGGAATAGTTCGCATGCGTAACTTCTGAGATATCCAACAGAGAGCTCAAATTACAATTGCGATTTTTCAGCAGTTGGTAGCACTGACGTCAATTTAATAGCTGCAGCCGTTTAGGAGTTGATAGGGGGGACACACACACAGCCAGCCAGACAGACAGAAGTACAGACAGAAGTACAGACAGACAGACAGACACACATTTTCCCGGATCGATCTCATAAATCTACTTTTCCTTCATTTTTGCAAAATGAGAAAAGTAGGCTAAAAATAAACAATTACAATTAGGCAAAATTTTGTGAAAAGCAGGTCAAAATTCCAAAAAGAAAATAAATAGGCCTAAATAAGTAAATATTTAGTCAAAATCTAAAAAACAGTCTCTATTATGCTTGCCTAGAGAGTGAAATAAAAGTTGACGTAAGTGGTAATTATTAACCTACCAGTTTTTGGAATCGTAGCTGCGAAGCGCTACCGATAACAACGTAGCAATTGACGCTACCGTCAAACAGGCTGGCGACACATGGATTCCACCACAAACTATGCACACGCTCAAGATTTCACAACCCTTCTGCTCAGTGTGTGTGTGCGTGTGTTGTGCAACAAACAGTGCCAGCTCTATCACTTTGACAAATGCTCCAAGAGAACTAAATCACTATTGGAATATTGCAAACCCTAATGCTCATTTATGCGGTTCATCTTTACTTATTGTAAATTCTGTAGAGTTAATTTGTTATCTCATAGATAACAACATGATGGCCATTTGGCTGAAATTAATTTATTATTATTAGACCTAATCAATGCGGCAAATATCAAAACATTTCCTAACATTGCAAGTGTTATTGCTTTTTATAGAAAAGTATTTGAATGCAACCGAAGTAAATCAGAAACCCCCATGGACGTCAAATTGGCAGGTGAAAAGGTAAAGAACGTAGGAGACTTCTGCTACTTAGGAAGCAAAATAACCTGTGACGGACGAAGCAAAGAGCATATTAAAAGTAGGTTGGATGAGGCAAGAAAGCGTTTCTACACAAAAGATCAATGATCAAACATTCTGTAGCCTTTCTAGCTTTTTGACAAAATCTTATCACTATAATGTACCATAAGACCTTTTAATGCAACATAAACATAAGTTTCACAATGAATCCCAACCTCTAAATTTCTCAATTGAACAACAACATCAGTTCCTTATCTTTGACTTGTCCACACCGGGCTGTCTTTTTTAAAGAATTTGTTCTTATTTTTCTTGTTTCGAATGGGCCATCTAAGGACCACGACGTTCAACTCTTACATTTGGAGTGGGCTTTGATGTTTGCCGAGTAGTTAGCCTACGCATCCTCTGGCTGTGTTGTTCCCTCCTCCCCTGGATCCAAAGGGCACCTGTTTTCTTTCTTGGCGGTTTGTTCATTATTAACTTAAAGCAAATTGTAACAGATCTGATTTTAATTTTTTAAAGTATTTTTAAGCATTTAGATAGTTAACGTTTTTGGAAATATTTTTGAACTCATAGTTTTTATAATAATAATAATACTAATAATATCGTATGGCCTCGGTGCCGGGTGCAAGCTTTGTTATTTGACACCCAGAGGGTAGCATGCATGTCGAATTTCGTTGTTCCTTGAAACACTATGAAAGTCAAGGAGGTTAGATATCTAAGCTCCTTGAACACTATAGCGCTTTCTAGTAGAGAAATCAGGAACTTTGTGTTGGCGGTAAATCCCGAGATTAAGTTTGCCATTATGAACACGGCCTACTGAATTCAAATGGGTTCTTTGACATGCCAACATCGTATGACATGGTGTCGTATTTTTTGCCACCTTTCAAAAAGAAATCACTTACCACGGCCAGGAGCGAACCTGCAAGCTTGGGGGTTAGTAGACCGACACGTTGACCACTCACCCACTGTGGCAAGCTTCATAGTTTTTTATAAAATTATATGTAATCTTGCAACTTCATTCATATCCTATCTACTGAAGAAAGTTATAATATAACCAAAACCGGTTCAGTGTACCCAAATATTGGATTTTATTGACTTCAGGTATATTTTGTTATCACAATTGGAAAGCAATCTGTTGACATCAAATATAGATGTAGGTGTTAGAACATCTTTTTGAAAACCAATGTCTGCAGAGTGGCACTCTATGGAAATGAAACTTAGACTGCTGGTGCAGCAAAAAGGAGGAGAATAGAAGGATTTTAAATGTAGTGTTACAGGAGAATGATGAAGATCAGATGGGTAGATAGAGTTTAAAAAAATGAAGAGGTATTAAGACGAGTGGGCGAGGAGAGGTGTTTCTGGCGACTTCCAATGAAGAGAAGAGGTAAGTTTGGTAGGAATCGGAAAGTTATGGAAGAAATGGTCGAGGACAAGAACTATAGGGGTAGACCAAGGTTAGAATATTATATTAAACATATTGCCTCGGATGTAAGGTGTGGTCGCTAGTTTGAGATGAAGCGATTAGCTCAGAACAGGGAGGCAGGGAGAACTGCATCAAACCAGTCAAATTACAGAAGAGTCAAACACACACAATTAAAGAAATCAGTTGTCAAAGAGAGAATAATCAAAATTGAACATCAATAACTTACCATAAATGCTCGAATTGCTAGCACTGCAGGTGGCTGATCAGTAGCTTTGTTTCCAGTGAGAGAAGATTAACGTCACTTCCAATCATAATAATAGCAGTCCGTTCCGTGCTGTGATATAGTAACCGTGACCTCTCAACAGTGTCACGAACCAATTAGATGGCCGTGAAATTGCTGCAATTTTCAACCGGTAGCGGATACGAGATCTATGTGAACGTTTTGTAAATGATTGATCTGTAACAAAGTGAAAGGAAAGGATGGAACGAAGAGTGTTCAAGGTCTCAGGTGAATGGCGGATGTGATCATATATCATTCTAGTCGGGGAGTGATCGCCGTGCCGGTAAGGACAGGACGTGAGTGTCATTTCACTGTCTACCACAGCCGTTCTCAACCTTTTTGAAACTGTGAGAACCTTCATGCCATACCAAGTGCCCGAGTACCATTATATCGAATATAATAATAATAATAATCATATATATTATTTCAGTAGTATAGATCCCTCCTGCGGCGCTCACAAGCGATCGATCGTGAAAAATGAGCATTCAAATGAAAGAGAATATACATTATCAGTGACGCATTTCACTCTAATTTTATAAATATCTATAATTTCTTTAAAAGATTACTTTTAAAAAACTGTACGAAGTGTGTGATTTGCAGATACTGTTGCTGCAGGAAGATACGCTCCATAATTGCTGTCCAATTCACATTTTGGCCGCTGTGACGCCTGTTTTATGTCATTTTAACATTCTGAGGTATTTTCTTTATCATTTTGCATGGATTTCAGAAAAAGTAATTTAAAGGAATGAGTACTCAAATCGTATAATATCATAAATATCGAATAACCGGTGAGTGTTACGGCTAAGCTGTCAATCAATGGACTTAGCACACAAATGACAATAGCAGTGACGAATTACACTCTAATTTCATAAATATAAATTTTTGTAAGAAGTGTGCGATTTGCAAATACTGTTGCTGTAGGAAAATACGTGACATCATTGCTGTTCAGTTCGCATTTTGGCCGTAGGGACGCCTGAAACGTAAATAATGTTCTATAATCATTTGGTTCAAATAAAAACATAACAAACTTTCTCCTTAAGTCTCTTATTACGTATAAACCAATTGGGGAAAGTGTGGTTTATGAACAAGCGAGATTTCTCGCACGGGTCCGCTAGTAATAATAATTCGCCCATAAGCCCACGACAGAGTGTTTGGTACTGAACAGGAAAGGTTTGATGAACAAACTGGAGTTCCAGGAGAGGAAAATCCTGAGAAGGACACTCGGACCAGTCAAAATAGATGACGAGTACAGAAGAAGACCAAATCAAGAACTGTACAGATATACTGAGAAAATCACAGATATGGCCAGGAAGAAACGTCTGGCTTTCCACGGACATGTCTCAAGGATGAACTCAACAAGACTAACCAACCTGCTTCTCGACTATTCGGAGATTAGAAATATCGTGACATCGTGTTTAACAGAAGTTAACAAGGACACCCAAGAACTGACGATAATGGAAAGTGATATTAGAAACCGATCACATCTCAGAAAGATAATTAAACAGAAGAGGTTTGAGGACAGACCACCCTGTAAGAAAACCGGCACCATCTGGACAAAAGAATGGAAGGAGAAAGTTGGTTGTTTTCTCAGCTTAGGGGCAGCGACAACGCGATCATATAGCCCCGTGGACTTTGTGTGTGTGTGTAGAATCTGTCAGATAACCGGTGTTAATTGTGATGGTTGTATTAGTGTGTGTTATCTTGTTTCTTAATTCAAGTAAGGACTGCAGACTTTGAAATTTTCAATATAGTTCCTACTTTTGCCGCCAAACGCCACCGTCAACGACTACTAGTTCAGAACTTGGTTACCAGATGCCACCGCAGTCAGCTCCTGGCGACGAACGTAGGAACCTGAGCGTTGTTTACATTTTTAACCTAATTTAGCTTCACACAGGTGTAATTAGTGGAAAGTTCTTTAACATGCCATAAATCTATGACATGGGACCGCCGGCTTTACTTCCCTTCCGAAGGAAGGTATACCGAGGGTTTTTTAACGCTCTTAAAAATCCGACGACTTCGGCTGGGTTTGAACCCGCGATCTTGGGCATTAGATGGAGAAACATAGCCAGAGAATGCGCGAATATTGGGCAAACATCAAGTCCCTCGCCAAATTGAAAAGTTGGACGTCGTGTTCCTTATCTGGCCCATCCGGAAGAAAAAGAAGAAGAAGAAGAAGAATCGTGTTGGACGCCATTTTTCACTGTTGCCTTAGTAATCGAAATTTAATGTTTTTCAGTCGGTCAACACAATTGTACCCAATTTTTAAGGGTGGTTCCCTAATCCTGAATTTGTTTTACATTAAATTAATAAATATATTTGGATAATCAGTTTCGATCGTCAAGCGATCATCATCAGACCCTTTACACTTAGGATATTAAATCTAAGTCTACACGTATGGGTTATGATATTTACAATATATACACTTCTTTAGCCTAAGTGTAAAGAATCTGATGATGATCGCTTGACGATAGAAACTGGTCATCCACGTGAATTTATTAATTTAATGTAAAACAAATTCAGGATTAGGGATCTACCCATTACAATTGGGTACAATTGACCGAGTGAAAAACATAGCATTTCAAATAACAATAATAATAAAATGTCAATTAGAAGTTCGTAAAGATCTAGAAAGGTCCAACATTCAGGAAGTTCAGATGTAAGATAACTTATGGATATATTTCGGATCATTATTCAAAATTTGGAAGGGCTTCAAAACAAAAGAACTGCGAAGACTGGAAGAACCTGGACGGATGAAAAGAACCAGCAGCACAGCGTCCATATGAAGGAATACTGGATGAAGAGGAAGCTTAAGACTAAGAAGAAACAATAATGTCAAAGGCCAATTGTTTGGTGATACCATCGCACAGTGGGTCGAAATCGAAATCTAGGAGGACAAAATTATTTATTTTCATAATTTAAAAATCAAAATGTATTACTTCTACAGCATTCTCATATAATTGCCGCTCACTATTCTGGGATATAAACGCATCTTAGTGTAAATCTGTCACCACTGTTCGACCAGTCTGAATTGGAGGGTGAATGTAAGTGAATGTGGTTTGATTGTCTTTGTGGATAGTGTGATGCTTTAAGATGGAACATGCAGCTGAAGGTATGATCTTTGTAACGTGTTTCAGTTATTAATGGGCGTAATTGTTACGTAATTTTAGCTATATTTGCAGTATATAATATGTAACTATTATTTTTAAAATTATATTTTCACTTAGATTTTTAGAATGTCGCGTCACCCTGCGTTACTTTCTACTTAATGTTAAAATGTAGATAAAGTCTTGTTGTTTACGCCTATTATAAGATTTTTTGCATCTTTTTACAACTTACTTAGTTATTTTACGTTTTAGAAGTTACCGCGCAACCAGTTCTCACACGTTTACAACTGTTTGAAGCACTGGGTTCGACGATTATGTCAAAAGTGGAACTTTGTGACTTTGTTAAAAGTAAATTAGGGATAGAAAATTGTTCTGAAGAGATAACTGAATGCTCTATCCAACTCCTAGTCATAGACAATTTCTTGCATGTGTAGACGTAGCTTAAAACAGGTCTTAACTGATGTTTATTATGAAGTAAACAAATTATATACGTTGCTTTCACTCTAAATTCATGATTAAAACGTAAAAATAATTTTGTCCCCCTAGATTTCGATGTTGACCCATTGTGCACTGGTTTCATGACAGAGTCATTCCTACAGGGAATTACAGGAGGTTCATCTTAAAACAGACAGGAGTTGAGGATAAGTGTCATAAATGTGGCAAGCAGGGTGTTTACCTTGCATCACATTATCGGTGGTTGTCCACGTGTAATTCTTTCACTGAACGCTAGCTGGTTAAGGTAAGTTTTGTTGTGGAGCAGGCGTGACCTTGCTATGCGCAGTAGCCAAGGTCGGCCGGGGGCGCGCCATAACTGCACCACCCGACCGCCGCGCCGTTCAGTACCATGTTTTCTGGGGATACAATAAAAACATTGTGTATGCAGAAAAACTTCGGGATTTGGAGCACATGCGGGAGCGAATGTCTGCCGCCATCTTGACAGTTACTCCTGAAATGATTGCACGTACGTGGCAAGAAATCGACTACAGACTAGACATTTGCAGAGCTACGGACGGTGCACATATCGAAACATACTAAGGTATGAAAAATAAATTTATCTTTTTCCGCACATTTTAAGATTAAAACAGTGGAATTACCTCGAATAGTTTTTTTTATAAGTTATTTTAAATGTTGGCAATATTTTTCGATGACCCTGTATTATACTGGGACAGAGAAATCCGCACTGATAAAACCATCAAAGAAGAAAGAAGCTGTGATAATCGATTTTTTTAGCGTATGGCTTTTGGTGCCGGGAGTGTCCGAGGACATTTTCGGCTCGCCAGTTTTGTAGCTACTTCGAGACGGACACCCAGTGGGTGAGCTACAAGTACCGTTGGGGAGGGAAGTTGGAATGGAAGGTAGCGGCTGTGGTCTATAGTTAGGGACCAACCCCGGCATTTGCCTGGATGGAAGATGGGAAAACACCGAAGACCATCTAAAGGGTTGCCGGCGGGGAGATTCGAACCTCCTCGCCTCCCGGATGTGAGTGACTGCCAGCAGTCATGCCGTAATAATCGATATATCCTTACCATTCAACCACAACCTTCAAACAACAAATACACCGAACTGGCCATTGAAGTAAAACAAATGTGGAATCTAAAACAGGAGAACATCCGGCCTCTTATTCTGTCAGCAACTGGAATTGTATCTTCAAGACTGGTGAAACAACTACAGACTCTCGGAATTGGTCACAAACTGGGACAGATCCAAAAGTTGGTGATCTTCGACACTTGCCACACAGTGCGACGATTCTTAAATGAACTCTGCAAGTGCTTGACATTAGTTCGTGTTTTCAGTCATTGTACCATTGCAAAATGAGGGATTAATGAATCTGTATAATAATAATAATACTACTAATAATATTATTAATAATAATAATAATCAATAAGAGGATACGTGCAATCACCCAGCTGACCAAAACCAAGCTGGATTTGTGAAAAATTGCAGCACAAGAAATGCAATCCACGCCACACGGCGTTAAGTTGAAGAGCATAAGCCGTTGCACCTTGCTTTCTTAGATCTCGAAAAGGCTTTTGATCGCGTGCCGCACGACTTGATCTGGTTGACTCTCCGACAACATGGCATCCCAGAGTACCTTGTCAACTGGGTACAGTTGCTCTACGCGGAGCCAAGAAGTTACGTCCAAGCCGTCGCAGGAGCGTCGGAAAACTTCCATGTAACAGTTGGTGTCCATCAAGGTTCGGCCCTGTCACCATTGCTGTTCATTATGGTCATGGACACGGTTACTGCAGATCTACAACAACCGTTGCCTTGGACCATTCTGTACGCTGACGACGTTATGTTGGCCGCTCAAAACAAGCTGGATCTCCAACATCAAGTCCAGGAATGGAGTGATCGTTTAAGTCAATATGGCCTGCGACTTAACAAAGCTAAAACAGTATATATATGACAACGGATGCTGGAGAAATCGGAACAATCTAAGACGACGGCGATGATCTGCCTCGAACGACAAAATTTAAGTATCTTGGCTCTACGATAACTGCTGAAGGTCGTCTCACCGAGGAGGTCAACATAAGAATTAATGCTGCGTGGAGGCAGTGGCGAACGACGACAGGTGTCATGTGCGATCGCCAGATGAAAGACCACCTAAAATCGAAGATTTACCGCACTGTCATTCGTCCCGTAGCGCTTTATAGTACCGAATGTTGGCCGACCACGAAGGAAGCAGACCGCCGGCTAAGTGTCATGGAGACCAAGATGCTTAGATGGACAGCAGGCATTACTAGGTTGGATCACATCCCCAATCAAAGAATAAGGGAACGATTTGGTATCGCAGCAATCAGTAACAAAATGTGTGAGGGTCGTCTGCGATGGTTTGGGCATGTGCTACGGTCAGGAGCGGACACCATTGCAAAACAGGGCTACACATTAGAGGTCGCCGGGTAGAGACGAAAGGGGCGACCGAGACAACGTTGAGCCGAAACACTGCACAGGGATCTGAAAGGCGCCAACCTTCATCCGGACATGGCCCATGACCGAGTAAAGTGGAGACAGTGGATTCAAATAGCGGACCCTGCCACGAGGTGGGACAAACGCTAAAGCAAAAGAAGAAGAGGATAAGTTCACTGATACCGTGCGTGAGAGAATTGCAATGTTATGGTCACATCTGCAGAATGGAAAACACCACATATGCAAAAAAGCTGCTTGATATAATTGATTCAAAGAAAGTCAAAATCAGTTGGTTAGGTGAAATCAAACAGGACTTAAAGGAAATGAACATTATAGAAGATATCATCATGAATCGCAAGACTTATGGAACTCTAGTTACAAATCACACTTTCACTGAAAAAGCTAAAAAGACCACCGAAAAAAATGGACGCAGGAACGTAAGAAGGGGCATAGTGAGTTCATGAGGAGATTTTGGGAGAAGAATAAGAGGAAAACACCATCAACCCGAGTCAACAAGTTCAAACGAAAGAAAGAAAATTGAAAGAAGAAGAAAACAAATAATAATAATAATAACCGAGCGACTCTCTCTCCCTTTAAAGTGCTGAAATAGCTAGCGATTCAACGCTCACCAAGCATGCTGCAACTGCAACTCATGCAGATAAGATACATTTATGTGTGGACAGTCGAGTTGTAGCAGCATTTTTCGTGTTGCTCATAAAACAGGATGTCCAATAATCTTTACTTTTTTTAGTTAATGAAAAGTACTATTTCACAGAATGATACACGTTTCTAACTGCCAAAACTTGTAATAATACACTATTATTCCGGTTCGTGCAACAACATTTGAATTGAAGAATGGATCGCGAGGAAGCTTGTGCCCGCGAGCACTGTTTGGCTCGTACGACGAGAGCACCAAATGTTATTTAAAGAGCACCGTGGAGCTCCCGAGGACCAGGTCGAGAACGTCTGGTCTACCACATCCTCCGTATGATCGTCCCCATAGCGAGGTTCCGCGCATTAAAGAAGAGTGAAAATTAGACTCGATGTCATGTTTACAACAGTTTTATAGTTCTTATGACTTACCTACCTTAAAGTATGGCATGAAATGGTTTTACATGGTAATGCAATTATTCCAATCCTTTAACATAATTATGGTCTTACCTGTAGTTACCTTTACAGAAAGTCTGCCTTGTTGCGTAGTGGCTAGAATTCTTGGCTGTCACCACGGAGGTCCGGGTTCGATTCCCAACACTGCCAAGAAATTTAATTCTTGTGTGAACCGTCCACGGTGGCCGAGAGCGTTAACGCGCTGTAACTCGTTCCTCGCTGGCATAGAGGGAGCGTGGGTTTGATTCCAACTTCAGCCGTTCTGAAAATAGTTTTCGTGGTTTCCCATTTCACCACCAGGTTAATAGGCCGAATTCCTTCCAAAATCCCTTCCCTGACCCGTTCTGATTATTAAATAAAATCATGTCCTATGGCTCGGATTCCACGTAAAAAGGAGGTCCCGTGGCTTATGATCGCAAAATTAATGGTCACGTAAAACTACAAGCTTCCTTTCTTTTTTCCACTTTGAAACACCGTTCTTCCTTTTTTATTAATAAAAATTAAAGGGCTGGACTGGGGTATACTCAGCCTCGGCACGGATGGCCTTGTAGCGGTGGTGCGGAAAGACCATATGTCTGTCTCTCTCATTCACTTTCCCGTCTCACTCCCTCCCGTACTACCTTCGCTGTGTTGTGGCTGTTTGGCGGTCCCAAATTGTGACCAGAATTAAATAATCTTATATATTTTATTATTATTATTATTATTAATATTTTTTTTAATTTTTCATTTTTACCTTTTATTAGTTATTATGATAACTAATATGTTTATATCTATTATCATGCGGTAATGTAGAATATTACGGTAATTGAAAGGACTTGGAGCTATACACATTATATTTGAAATACGTTAGGTGCTTGACTGAATACTATTTCTGAAGAAAACACGTACAGAGGAAGAAAGAGGGTTATTCGCGGAAGGCCGGCTTATCCACTGCTTTTTGGTAATGTCATAAATAGACACTTATGTCTTTCACATCAAGTATTCTACCAGTAAACAAATCATACTAAGAAGGGATTATATGAAGACTCGCCATTAACAATGCTGGGCCGGTGAATGAGTCCTTTGCAACTTTATACAAAAGGTGGGCTCGACCTCCCGAGAAATGTTACAAATAAGTATTGTCATTATTGATATGTGAAAGGCGAGTTAAAATTGCCTAGCGACTGCAGAAGTGGAGATAGACACGTGCCCTACCTGGGAACGATATATATATATGACGGCCGCCCAACTGGATGTTTTTATTATTATTGAATGGCTGGCAGGAGACTGATTGGAGCTGGACGTACAGCCAGAAGAGTGGAACTTTTACCCAGATGGAGTTGGAAATTAACATTCATCTGTAACGCAGTGCTAAACTAGACAGTTGACTATTTAAGTATGTGAATTTGATAAGACATTCTGTCTTATCAAACTGTGTCATGGTTGTGTACGAGGCTATTGTCACAGGGATGATTTATGGAATTTATTCCGTCATCCACATATAAATTCATTACGTTGAGGAAGATCAGGGCCATCATGAACTCTCTACGCAACAATCCAACTACAATGATCTTCAATGCGGTGAACGATATAAACAGTTTTACTCCAGTCAAATCAGAAGGCTCTTATGCTAATTAAATTCAATATATATTTCATTCAATTAACTCAGTATACTCCAATTTCCAATCAAGACCCTTAATACAAGTAAATTCAGTAGATTCTTTAATTTAAATTTATTATTATTATTATTATTATTATTATCTTTAGTATTTTATTCTTTTTGCACTTGTTAGCCTACTTTTCAAATTTTGCAAAAATGAGGAAAAAGTAGACTTATGAGATCGATCCGGGCAAATGTCTGTCTGTCTGGCTGGGTGTGTGTCCCCCCCCCCCCCTATCAACTCCTAAACGGCTGCAGCAGTCAAAACCAAATTTAGTATGAGTTAAGATGTGCACCGGAATATCTCACGTCCATATTTGAAAATGATGTCAGTGCTACCAACTGCTGAAAAAACGCACTAGAAATTTGAGCCCCATGTTGGATATCTTGCAAGGTATGCATGGGAGCTATTCCAAAATTGGCACACATGTAGATAAGACTATTTCAGTTTAATTTCCAGGAGGTCAACCATGACAGTGTTGCCAAAATAATGTTAAGCCTTCTGATAGGTCCAATGTTAAAATGCATATAACTTCTACACTATCAATTGGATTTCAACCAAATTTTGTATGTAATATCTGTATATAAGCATATATGACTGAGCGTATTCTTAAGGCCACCAGGGCTGCCAACTGTTAATAATTGCTCTCTCTATTTTTTTCATCCAAATACCAATATATCAGAAAGTATGCAAGCCAACAGCTTTAAACTATGCACACGTATATTCTGACATTTTAGATTAATTTGGAGTAACTTATATACGTCAGTTCTACCAACATGATTATAAACCTGCTGATAGTACCAATTTTTAAATACATGTAACTTCTATACTATCAGTTGGATTTCAACCAAATTTCGTATGTGCTATGTGTACCATAACAGATATTACTATTAGTATTGTTAAGAGCAATCAGGGCTGCCAACTGTTAATAAATGCTGTCTATTTTTTACCCTAATATCAATATATCAGAAAGTATGCAAGCCAACAGCTCTATACTTTGCACACGTATAGCACCTGACATTCTAGATTAATTTGGAGTAATTAATACAAGCCAGTGCTGCCAACATGGTTCTATGCCTGCTGATATGTCCAATTTTAAAATACATGTAACTTCTATACTAACAAATGTATTTCATCCCAAAATTGGCACAACAAGATATCATAATATTTCAGATTATTTCTGACCAGCACACGCATGTTATTGTTGGCAACATGCTTTTACGCGTGCTGATAGATCCAATGTCTAACTGCATGTAACGTCCTTTGGACTTCAACCAAATTTTGTATTCTGTACCTTAAGAGATGGAACTAAGAATATATTCAGTCACCAGGGCTGCCAACTGTAGTGCTCCATTAGGCTACATTATACCAGGTATATTTTGAACTAATTAGATATTTCGATATTACCAACTTAATTTCGTCATTATTCTAGATAGGTTCATATTCTGTAGAATAATCACTGGCATGAAAAGTAGGCTGTATAGTTCTTCACGGAACTTCTTGTTTTTATATATTACATTCATTTTTAAATTCAAATGATGACTGGTTCCCTTTAGTAGCTAGATCACAAGATTTACGGTCACTTAAAACTACAATCTTCCTTTCCTTCCTTTAGTAGCTAGAAATTACTATAAGGCAACACCACACTCCTAAACTAATTATCGTAAGGTTAGATTACGTAAGTTTCACTACGGCTGGAGAAAGGAATTTCGCTGCTCTACCTCTGTTTAACCGAGGTTTAATATATTATTTTGATCATGATATATAAATGGTCTGGCGCCCTTGGCTACATATAATACTACACATTATCTACTTTTTTTAGTGAAGCTGACAACAATACAGATACACTATTAGATTAATACACAATTAAATGTTTCATATTGATCACCCAAAAGTGGGCGACTATTTAATGATTAACCTTTGCATATTAACAGTAAAGAAGTTCATTAAACCATTACAAATGACGCCCAACTGTGGAGCGCTTTCTTCTTCTTATTATTATTATTAAAGATAACACAAACCCATTACAGTTGGTTAGATGGTTGGTTGGTTGAATGTCAAGCGGTATTCACTATATTGTAAATATGAAAACAAATTGAGACAAACGAAAAAGGGGGAAAGATCAATAGGCCCTAATGCCTTAATGAGTTCCAAAACATCTTGTCAGTCTATCTGACTGTTTTAGCTAAGCACGTAATCTGCGAATACCGGTACTTGGAGAAATGCGCGAAACACAATGTAGCTGTGTTGGATAACCAACGCATTTGACGAACAGTTTGTTTGTATGTTTACGTTACATTAGGTGCACTAACGATCCCAACTTGGCTCGGTAAAGCGTGTAGAAGCTGGACGTCGCTGTTCTAGATCAGAGATATGTCTTGGCACGTGGACCCATGTAATTTCTGACTGGTTCTCATCAGAACAAGAATTTGAGAAAGATTCACACGAGTTTCCAGACAGAGGGATTAGTAGATTATATTCAAGTTCTAGGCGTTAGATTGTAATATTAGCGGCTTCGTTGGCGTAGTTGGTAGCATGTTGAGCTTCTATGTCCAAGATCATGGGTTCAAACCCGGCCGAAGTCGTCGGATTGATTAAGAGCGTTAAAAATCCCTCAGCATGCCTTCCTTTGGAGGGCAAGTAAAGCCGCCGGTCCCATGTCATAGGTGAAAAAGATCCTTCCACTAACACAACTTGTGGAAGCTAAAATTTGTAGCTTAGGTTGATAACACTTTATTAGTTCCAACGTTCACCACCAGGTGCTGACTGTGTTGGCATTTAGTAGCTACGTCCGCAGCTAGGTGTCGTGGACGGTAGCAAAAGTAGGAACTACTTGAACAAATTAATAGTCTGCAGTCCTTCTACCTGAATCATAGATAACACATACTAATACAGCCATCACAATTAACACCAGTTATCAGACAAATTCTACACACACCCAAAGTACACGGGGCTACATTAACGCGATGTCGCCGCCCCTAAACTAATGAACCAACCAAACAACCAGTTTGTAATATTATTTTTTGTAATTTAAGATTATTTTTTTCAAATTTTACAAAATTGTAGCAAATTGTAAAAATTATGTACATATTGTGTATTGAAATTCTGTAAATATTTCATTGATGTGATAATAGGCCATACGCTAAATAAAATAAATAATACTTACTAACTAACCTGGAAAATATTATTTATTTATTTATTTATTTATTTATTTATTTATTTATTTATCGTATGGCTTTTAGTGCCGGGAGTGTCCGAGGAAAAGGTAGCATGCCTTAATTAGACCTGTATACTTTTGCACTTCGATACACGTTTGTAATTAATTCTAATTTGGTATCCCTTGGAATCCGCAATTCAAAAATTACAAGTCATGAAATTCTTAGGGACAAGTTGTGTTTCAGAAAGGTTTCACGCCATTATTAGTGTTACCTAATTGACAATTAATTGATGTTTTTCAGTCGGGCCACACGTATTTATGCTCAATTATATTAGGTGGAAACTATCAAACTAACTGAATTTATTACTTGTGATTAATTATTATTCACAAATTACAACGAGTACCATGTTCCACCTGAGAATATTTAAGTTATTGTTTAAGAAATTATATATAACACAATTTCAAAAAGATAATTTACAGAAAATGATGGTTTGTTGGTTCGTCAGTTTAGGGGTCGTGACAACGCGGTCATGTAGCCCCGTGTACTTTGGGTGTGTGTAGAAACTGTATGATAACTGGTGTTAATTGTGATGGCTGTATTAGTGTGTGTTATCTGTGATCCACGTAGAAGGACTTTAGTCGATCGATCAATTTTTCAAGAAGTTCCTACTTTTGCTAGCAAATGCTATCGTACACGACACCTAGCTGCGGACTTGACTGCCATCGCAGCCAGCACCTGGTGGCGAAAATTGGAAACAATATATCGTTATCAAACTAACCTACAAATTTTAGCTTCAACAAGTGTAGTTAGTGGAAGGTTCTTTTTCATGCCATAAATCTATAACATGGGACCGACAGCGTTACTTCCCCTCCGAAGAAGGCAATAATAATAATGTTATTGGTTTTATGTCCCATTTAACTACCCTGGCTCTTAGAGACGCCGGGGTGCCGGAAGTTTGCCCCGAAGGGGATCTTTAACGTGCCAGTAAATCTACTGACACAGCTCCCTCCCATTTGCGCACCCTCAAATGCCAGCTCACTGCGCGAAGAAGGCATACCGTACTGAGAGATTTTTAACGCTCTTAAAAAAACTACGACATCGGACGGGTTGAACCCGCGATCTTGGGCATAGAAGCTCAGCATGTTACCAACTACGCCACCGAAACCGGCTACAAAAAATGAGAAGAGTGAATGTTAAAACACAGTTTTTGAAATATGTGAAAAAGCGGTTTTCGTAGTTGATAATAACTATAACAGTTCAAAAGGCATTTCAGATTATATCTTTCTCTTTCAATGACAGGACAGTCAAGCAACAGGTGATCTATAGTTTGAGGAGAACCAGAGAAACAAGGGTACATATCCTATATTTCAATTTTAAAAAGGTTGTGTTTT
Organism: Meconema thalassinum; assembly: GCA_946902985.2. NCBI lineage: Eukaryota > Metazoa > Arthropoda > Insecta > Orthoptera > Tettigoniidae > Meconema > Meconema thalassinum. Next base: position 254,665,658 of record OX336393.1, read on the forward strand.
TCTCAATCACTTATCCTCCAAGCTCGGCTTCACCTACGAATTCTGCGAGGGTTCTTTCCTCGACCACCACCAAGGGCAGAGTCTGGGAACCGGACACACTTTGTCAGTAGATACAACTGGGGAGGGTGACAGGCCGAATGGATCTAATGAAGGAAGGGTCAGAGAAGGGAGTGGGAAGAAAGTCGGCCGTTGACCTGTTAAAAGGAACCATCCCAACATTTTCCAGGAGTAGAAGTGGGAAAACCACATCTAGGATGGCTGAGATAGGGATCACCTCTTCTTAGTTTAGCCTCAAAAGGCTGAGTGTACCCCGTTCCAGCCCTCAGGCCAGAATTAAATTTCTTGACAGAGATGGGAATCGAAACCGGGCCTCCGCGGTGACAGCCAACGAGGCGGGCCTAATATAATTATCTCTCTATATATAAAAATGAAAGTTTGTCTGTTTTTTTCTGAATTTCTACGGAAATTTGCGTTATTTGCGCGTTTCAGACTGTTTTATGACGGATGCGCGCGAAAATAATTTTTTTGTCTGTCTGTTTGTCTGTCTATCTGTCTGTCTGTCTGTCTGTGGACAGTGTTGTTCCCTTATAACTCGAGAACGGCTGGGTGGATTAACGTAAAATTTGGTACAGATATCCTTCAGAGGCACGACACTAATCATTGATGTAACTCTTCTCTGTACCTCTCATGAAAGGGGGCCTACCCCCTTAAAAACCTGCTGAAATAGGCGTAGAAGAGCGAGACAAAGCTCATTTTCAGCCCCTCAATGTGAGAAACGAAACTAAGGCCCTAAAACCAACAGTTTTTGAGATATTCCAAGAAAATTAATTTCATTTAATACAATAATGAAAGAAAGCAAGCTGGTAACCATGGCAACAGAATCTCACTGGTCCATGCAGTAAGACGCAATACAATTCCATTTATTACATTACTGAGATAGTTTGCAAACGGCTATAACGTTATAGCGGAACCAAATTAAGCTGTACAATTCATCAATACATATAATGCGCTTAAGGGGGTCAAAGGATACTCTAGAATTTTTTCACGCGATTTACACGTGCTGATGTGGTACGGAAGGTCTCTTATATCCCTATCCCTATATTGTTATATTATTATTATTATTATTATTGTTATTATACTACGGCCTACAACGACGAGACAAAGCTTATTTTCAGCTCCTTGGTATCAGAAAAAAAACTCGGGGCCCATAAACAGCGGTAAAGGGTGCCCGAAAACTACATTTAAGGCTCTAAAACCAATAGTTTCTGAGATATTCCCAGAAAGCTAATTTCATATAATAAACTAATGTAGGAATGCAAGCCAGTAACCATGACAACAGTGTCTCAAAAAGTTACATCCAACTTTCCGTCTATTTCTGCAAGAAGTAATGCCACTCCATTTATTAAATTCCTGTGAAAGTTTGCAAATGGCTATAAGGTTATCACGGAACCAACAAAACTGTAAAATTCATCAATGCGCTTAAGGGGGTCAAGGGGTACCCTAGATTTTTTTACAAGACTTAAACGTGCGATATGTCGTACAGAAGGTCTATTATATCTTCAAACAGCAACATCATTTTCAAAAATTCCTGAATTAAAATAGTTTTAATTTATTTTATATTTTTGCTTTTAGGAATTTGGGCCATTGGAGGCTAAAAAATCTGAATTTTCATGCACCACAAGCCTTTATAATTTATTAAAGGGGTCTTCCTCTGGATGCGGACTTGACACAACAGTGAGGGTCTCTTTTTATGTGACGTGTATTGCGTTTCGTCTACGAGGTTTTCAATTTTATTTTTACGTCAGGAAGTACACGTTAGTTAAATTTAGTTTCAGAGCATATTTCAACTAATAATTTTTCTTTGTCGACAAACAGGTTCCAAGCCCCTAACCATTGCAAGAGTAGCTCAATTGATTACGTCTGGCTATTAATACCGAAGACCGTTGGAAGAATGGGTACTTCTGCTAGTTGGGTATAAATACGTGCTAGCTGTCACCGGGTTTGATTCCCGGCTCTGCCAAGATATTTAATTCTGGTCTGAGGGCTGGTACGGAGTACACTCAGCCTCACTGAGAAGAGGCGGGTTAGATTCTCACCTCAGTCATCCTGGAAATTATTTTCCGTGGTTTTCCATTTCTACTCCAGGCAAATGTCGTGATGGTTCCTCAATTAAGGCCACGGCCGCATCCTTTCAAATTCTCATTTCAAATACAACTACACACACTTTTACAGCCGTCACAGTAACACAGGTTACACAAGTCCACAAGTCCACACACGCCCAAGTACATGGGGCTACATGACGACGATGTCGCCAAGACCCTAAATGAATCAACAACATACAGTAAATGCATGTTGACTGACTGAAAAGTTTTCAATAATTTTTACAAATTTTTATAAGAACGATATCAATGCTGGCCATAATGATGGAAGAAGAAAGAAAAGGTGGTGCCAGTTTGACGTTTATTCCGGTCCACAGACGTCAAAGACATCTCATGTTCAAAGTATCCTAACAGGCAAGAGAATGGTCGTCAATCATATTATTTGTTTTCCACCCATGCTTACTGCAAAGCGACATGGCATTCATCTGCTCAGCGTAATCATAAGTAATTATGGGTTGGTGTTCTACACCGTTAGTTGAATTACTGGTAATAGAAAATGTTTTCCGTAATTGAGGTGTGAGTCTGGGAGTGGGGTGACGCCAGTCGCAGTGTCACTCTTAATGGTTCACTTCATCGCCTCGTTGGTAATTAGGCCCGAAGATATTTCTTGCTATGACGCAGCGTAGGATCATTGTGAGTTGAATTACTGATAATGAAGAGTGTTTTCCGTATTTCATGACAAGTGTCACATAGTGAGGAGATTTCTATCACACTAACGAATGATTATGTGAAATAGACTTCTTGTTCCTTTTGCTGCACCGAAGTTATTTTCTTTATAAAAAATCCAAATTGTTTGAGAAATAAAAAGCATGATAATAATAATAATAGTAATAATAATAATAATAATAATAATAATAATAATAATAATAATTATTATTATTATTATTATTATTATTATTTACGTCAGAAGCCTACTGCGCCCGAATTCCTCGAAGTCAGCGTCCAGAATCCACATAGATGGACGAAGGATCGTAGGGATGTCAATACCCGGCTAAGAAATCAACATTTCCCTACCGGACTCATGACTAGGGAACCCTTGACTCACATACCACATATCTAACCATACTACTAACTAGTTGCACACAGAACAGTTTAGAACAAAATAAAACACATTGAGCGACCCAGCTCTCAGGGTTGATAAGGTATAGTTATGTCGAAAAACTGCCGGCATCGAACTAGTAGTATCGTTATATCGCAATTCAGCATCGAATGAAAAACAGATCTTATAAAAAACGGAGCAAGCAAACTAAAAAGTGCCTGCAAATTTATTAGGCTAGGACAATACACACATGTCCCTAATCATATAAAATTGAAATAAAAATTAAATAAATACTAAAACTCAAAATTAAGTCTCTACTGGACAAAGATCCGACTTCCTTAAGACTTCATACACTAAAATCTTTGCTATTAATAAGTGATCTTTCTTTGAAAGATTTAACCAAATAAAATACACTATCTAAACACCGTGTGTTTATCTTCCAAATTAATCCACTTCCAATTCTACTTTCTTTCACAAAAACCTCCCTGCATAATACATCGGTATTAATATTATTATTCGCATTGTTGCTCCAAATCTACATATTATTTGTAGTAATACTCATCAAATTATTATTATTATTTACACAAATGTCTATTATTTACATCATCGCGACCTGCACGATTTTCTACTCCTACTTTACTTATATAAATTTCATTTCACCTCACTTCTCTTTTGTTCACACAATACTTCTGTTTGTTAATGAAATTATACAGTTACATCCATGTGAATATATGTATGACACAATTAAATTCATTACTATTCCATTTTATATTTTCGGTTTAATGACACTGCAATAATATTTTTGAACTACGATGCAAGACTTTCAGGTTACTATATCCAAATCTCTCTCTCTCTCTCTTTCTCTCTCTCTCTCTCTCTCTCTCTCTCTATATATATATATATATATATATATGTATATGCGTGACATTTAATCCTCACTACTCACACATCCTTCTTGTGCAAATTCAAACTTCCAAATTACTTTATTGACATACTGTACTTCCATATTTTCTCACTGTAATCTCCGTTAACCTTCACACTCTGTGAATAACTTTTACGTGTCTCCTATACACTCCTTTAAACAATAAATCTTCGCATATATTTTCTCATTTAGCACGTTCACAAAATTCTACACCATCTCAAATACATTCAACAATGTAAGAGAATCAGTAACCCTACTGATTATTACTACTGTAATAACATCAAGAAACAATTCCTCCGCGTGCATCAATTCTGTCTATTATACAACTCCGTGATATTCTTTACTTATTCGTTCAACCAAACGATACTTTCATAGTACATCTTTATATTCTTTCTCACACAAATATGTTCTACTTCCTCCTAATGCATTTATCATTCACCTAAACTAACCTAACCCCGTGGCACTACAGCCCTTGAAGGGCCTAGGCCTACCAAGCGACCGCTGCCCAGCCAATTGGCCTGCAGATTTTGGGGTGACGCGTGGTCAGCGCGTCGGGTCCCCTCGGCCGTTAATCTTGGTTTTCGTGACCGGGGCACTGTCTCACTGTCAGACAGCTACTCAATTGTCCTCACGAGGCTGAGTGCATCCCGTTCCAACCCTCATGTCAGTTTTAAAATCCCTGACGGAGCCGGGGATCGAACCCGGGGCCTCCGGGTGAGAGGCAGGCGCTCTACCCTAACACCACGGGGCCGGCTATTTATCATTCACCTCTCTTACACAATTTGTAGTTTCTTTCTGAATTAAGTCTGCTCGTGTTCGTTACTCAATAAAAAAATACACTTTACCTCACGTTCTTAATTACATCTGGTATGAAATATCTTTACTGTGGTCTTTCAAGACTTCTCTATGACAATAGGTTGATTTGTATTATCACATCTCTCCTTCTGTTCATAAGCTATGCTTCAAAATACGCATACTGTTTATACTTTAGTGATAAAATGCTGGGTTTCACAATATTCTATTTGTCTATACTCAGGTGTCTCAAACGCAATTATCGAATACTCCTGACAATAGCTAACGTTTCTGCTTACATATGTATTTCGTTCATCTAACGAAATTCTGTTATTTTGGATAACAATATCCCTTCTGTTTCTCTAATTTCTTTCATGACAAAGCTTCACTTGTTACAACACACTAACGAAATTACTTCACTCTCCGTTGTAAATGAGATAAATGAAAAGTTCAAAAGAAATCAGCTTACACGAGTGAAAAACAGTTAATGTGAAAATACTAACAATAAACGTTGGAAAAATACGTCACAAGCGATATTCATTGACTAAAAGAAAATTTCAAAATTTTATAGCAACAAGAATAACATGAACTAGGAATAAAATAGTCAGATGTTGGTCAAACACTGGAATAACCCATAAACAAGTACTAGGTACATAGTTGTTAAAGATCACTGGTCTACCTTGTGTCTGGAACGCTTCATACAGAATCTATGGCCCTTTACAGTTGAGGAATTCGGCCACGTGTACTGGGAGCACGTCCATATTCCAGCAAACGCGTGCCTGCATTCTCGAAGTGCCTGCTGCTTGGCTCGCAGGTGAGACTTGGCTTCCGTCCTCGACCGGCTACCAGCTGATATGTCCCAGCACTCTCCCCCTCGCTGCCTGTCAATGACCCTCACGTGCGCCTTCACCTTCTGTCTTCGCAATCTACGATCTAGATTCTGCTTTCGCTTCTTCTATAGCACTTCTTCATTCGACTGCTCTCTAGAAGTTCCTGATGGTAGTTTGTAGATAGTGATATGCTTACGATGAGAATCCCACATCAACATTAGAAACTCTTCTCCATGTAGTAGTTTGTTCTTGGCTTCCAAGCTTACTGCTGTGTGTACTGCAGTGAAGTTCCATTGTTGCATAGTTTTTGATCATCGCTGGACCTCGCTTAGTTAGTGTAGTTTAACCTCCCTCCATAGTGAAGTTAGAACATCATTCTCAGTTCACAAATCTGTAGTTTCTTCCCTTCGACTTAATCTTGAACACATCTTAATAAGTGTATTATAGATGTTTTTAAAATACTGTAGTGTAGTGATAATACTTTCTCTGCGTTCTCGTATATCGTGCTGAAGTTTCACTTATATGACAGTGAATATTTGTAGAATATCTCCAAGTATACTTTCTCTAACTCGACGTTATAATTTTCTGCTTATATATTTCATAAATCTCTTCCAATCTTCTTCTTATTTCCAATATACATTCACGAAATCTCTGGTAGTTGACGGCTAACAAGATATCTCCTCCTGTTATAATTTTATACTTTTCTTGGTTGCCATTGCATCCTATTTTGTAGAGCGAATTTCAATACGTGTTGCCACTTGTAATACTCGAATGATAAGAACCCCGTTCTTCCTCTGCTGCTAGCCTCCTAAGTTCTGTTTCCCTCTCAAATTTGCCGCGCTAGCCTCTCACTCGTTCATAAACTCACTTATTTGCTCATATCTTCTATCGTAGCCATCTAATTCAATTTCTGTTCTGCCAATTAAATTTCTTCTCCCTTGCTTGTATTTTTGATATACTCCAATCCGTTATAATATAATTTTTTTAAAAGAATTATATAGTCTCTCGTAATCTTCCATTTATCTAATTGGTTACTTCCATGTTATCAAATCTGATGTTTTTGAGCTATCCCCTTCTCGGGTTTTCTGGTGCATGTCCGACCTTCAAGTCTCCTTGTCGCGTCGTCTCGCTTACCAAAACCGGTTTCTCTCCCGTAACTTCGCAAAACTGTGCACTTTCCTGGTCACTATTCCAATCATTCTCCCTTGGTTAAAATAATTCATAATACTGAATTTTCTATTCTTTTCTAAATAACAATCTTTCTTCAGGCTAAAATTTGGTAAATCTCTTTCTTGCACATTACCAACCTTCCTGTGCGTAAAAATAACTCAGATCACGATTTTTATACACATCTTTTCCTCTGCCTCTCCGTTTGAATCTCTGTCGGTTCATTTCTCCAGGATACTCATAATTTCGAGTGCACTACCTTTACAATACACACAATTATATACAGTCTACATATTTTTAAAAAGCAAAACAAAAAAAAAACACATTAAGAAATATCATTAACCAAAATTGAAGATCAGATGGCATTTGTCCAAAATTGAGCCATACCTATGACACTATCGTTTGCAAGCATAAGGTCCTGCATTGAACAGGTAAACGGACAAAGAGGGGGGGAGGGTTAAGGGTACTCAAGCCAAATTCTACAAGCATTTCGTCCCGCAGCGTAGCCGCACTCGTCAAACGTGCACCATGGTCGCGAGGGCAGCTGTGGTAAGTACGGATATCGTAGGTTGGAATCCCGGTGCTGACAGCGGTTATCCTGAGTGTGTTCTTCCCCGGGTTTTGCCACACTCCCTACAGGAAATTGCCGGGATAGTGCCTTGCTCAAGTCCCGGAGCGTCTACTCCATCCCTGTCCCAGATACATTTACACACACAACTACAATCATCACAGCAATACAGGTTACCAGACAGCTTCAACACACTCCTAACTACAAGCACCTCAAATGAATTAACAACAACTCTACAAGTATTTCCATTTCTCTATGAGATATTATTACACAAGAAAAGTTTCATGTAAGTTATAAGTATTTTCATCACGAATTTTTCGAGTAATACAATATGCTCAAAAGACAAAGACAAATCAGTTCCTTAAAAAATTAAGTTAATTTTTGACTAAAATGTCTCACTTAAATAGTAAATCTAGAATATTCCTGTTCCCCTGACAGGAACAAAATAAACTCAAATATATCTGTGCTACCAACATGAAGACTGCGTATCTCTCACTAAGAGAATTATTTACAGATGTCTCAGCAAAAGTGGGCATGTCCTCGCACGATATATGATATTGATTTATGAGTAATTCAATACCGGTACTCATTTTTATGTTTATTCAGTTTTTCCAACAAGATCCTGTGCTTTATATTGCAATTAGCCCTGAATGCCTAAAGTATCATTTTCGAAGATTTTTGCCACCTACCAAGGTCCTTCTTACCTTACAAATGCTACAAGCAGCCGGGAAAAGTTTTAATTACTTACACTACTTAGGCGACAAATTTCATTCATTCGTAACTGAGAGATATCTGTAATTCGGGGAATTGCTGGACATATATTTACGTAATATGAAGCAACTCGGCTGACGGTTATCTCATGCTCAAAATGTTAATAATGATCCCAAAATTAGTGTCACTGTACTGTACCCAACTGGGGTAGATACAAGGACCAAACTTCATATCTTTGAGATGTAAATGTACAGTTCATGTCACACCAAGGAGTGGACATTGCAGAGGGTTACGTCAGCCATGCATGAATCACACCTCACAGCTGCCTTATTAAGACCAAGTTAATGGAGTAATAAATATATTTATCAGTGACAGGAGCCGAGAAGATAAGAATAATTCTGCACACTCATAAGCGATAAAGCCACGTGCAAGAAGTCATTTAAAATCTTAATATAAGCGAGTCTTAATCAAATTTATGACAGCATAACTGTCAAAGTAAAGAGACCAACGCAGCATTAATTGCGATATGAGAGTCAGGTAGACCCCCTAACAAATGTTAATCAGTTTTAGGGAGGAACACGACAGAGGAAAAACACTATAGTCAGATAGCAAGCGTATAGGCACACATAGGGACCATACTTTTAAGTAGGTTGTCAACCATGCAAGCTGACACGGAGAAAAATTGCATCGTCAACATTACGTCATTGATAGTTAAAACGCAAGGATATGGGAGTTAAATAAAATCATCCGCCGGCCCTGTAGGGAGGATAATAATCATTTTAATTAACTAGAAATAAACGTGTGATTGAAAATAACTCCGCACGAAATAAATGTTAGAATTAGCATATTCTACATCAGCACACAAAATTTCAAGCAGGTGGAAGCCCAGGTAGAAATAATAAGCTCCGCATTGAATATGGGAACTATATTTTTGTAGATTTGAATAAATAGAAGCTGGGACGAAGCAAAGGTATACAGTCGAATACAGAAACAGTTGCATCCAGTTGCAGTTCAGTTCAGACAGGCCCGGAGAGGCTCTGCGCGGTTTCACACAGTACACAGTATATAGTACGCAGTAAGCAGTACGCAGCATCACAGTCCTCCTGAGACGGAAGTTCTTCGTCACGATGATAAAAACGCACCGCACTCCTGTATGGAGATGTCGCTTCGAGTTACTAAGTTCGTTACCGACCGCTAAAGTGGATCGTGTTAAGTCAAGTTAACAAATCGTCAAGTATTCACGGTGTCGGAACATGGTGGTTATTAGACAACCATTCGACAGAAACAATTTAGAATGCAGGAATATTTCACTGTTAGTTCAACTAAAAGTTCGAGTGTACGTAGTAACATTATACGTTACATCATAAAGTACTGTTTTTCAAAATGATCATTAAAGCGCTTGCGCTAGATCAAATAAAAATTTACGCTACACGGAAGTCGCGACGAAAATAAGTTGCACCGCGCCGAGTAAAAGAACATTACTTCAGCCTGAAAATACAGGTCCAGATTAGTAAATATGCTACGTGGAAATCATCGGTCCGAGACTATAGACAGGTCTTCGTAAAAATCAATTGAAGTAAAGTGACCACATTAATAAGAATCAGGTATCAGAACGGAATCCAGAAGTTCAAGTAAAGGGACACGGGTTCGATACGTATAGCGTATTCAGTGAACTTTAGTAAAGCTACAATGTGTCCAACAGAGACGTAGCCAGAAAAACATTCTCATAAGGGAAAGAAAATAAATCTCGTCGCAGTATAAAAAATAGACAGATTATGGTCAAGAATTAGGAGGATCGCAAGGTTCGATAGACTGCTATATAAGCGTAGAGGCAAGTGAAGGACACTTAATCGCTTATAGAAACGATAAGGGAAGCCAGGATAGACTGTTAAAAGCAGAGTAGAGACTAAATCCGGAGTAGGACCAGAAGCTGTTCGAGCTAATCACACGTCCGATGCAGTGTCTTGGGATCTCATCGAGGTGTCGATCGCTGACAGGAAGTGCCGAAGATCACTGAGATATGGTGAAGAAAGTGCAGTGTAAATAATGTAAAAGAAATATATTTTTAGTGTTAAATATAGTGTTTTTAAAGAGTAATAATGTATGTAACTGTATGTGAATGTCGATTGTGCCTAAGTGAAATGCAGTTCACGAAAGAAACTGCCATGGAAAAGTGCTAAATATGTATTTAAATGGGCGAACCTGTCTAAGAATGAAACGAGAGCAGCACGCGGGTGAGTTATGATTTTTCATTAAATTTGCAGCTGCACTATGCACTGACCCAGTAGAATCGATCGTGACTGGGAAGTTTAACGATTGATTCACTGGGTAGTTGAATGCACTAAATTATTGAAATGTGGGGATAATAATAATTGTTTACAACGAGGGTGACCTCGTAAAAATAAAATATGAATGGGATCAGTAAATATGAAGTAAATGAAACCCGAGAAATGAAATAATAAGCAGTAAATAACTTGAAAAAAGGAATCGAAATAATAACTTAAATGGCTTAAAATTGTTGCTACAGTAAAGTTAAGTTAAGAAATAAATATGCACCATTGAAATTGTTAAAAAGTCAAAGAATAAGGTAAAATAAAAAATGGTTTGATTTTATACTATATAATCAAGTGGAAAAATAACTAATTGTTATTATGAAATAATTGAAAATTTGAAATAATAATAATAATAATAATAATAATAATAATAATAATAACGATTATCGAGTTGTTACACTCAAAAATAAAGTTGTGGTTAAAAATCGAAATGAGGAACTGAAATAATAAAATGGAACAGAATAAGTAATATTCGACGTATTGTTGTCATAATAATCAATTTATAAATCTCTAAAGTAAAGTGAGCTGATTACATCTGCTCAAGGTTTCTCCGTCCTTCGTCGCCCCTTGGTCATCATCACGGACTCAGTTCAGAGCCCAATGGTCGCCCCTGTGTTTCCCAGTTTCAAAGAAGATATATATAGACTGAATTAAAAAAACTTCCCCATGAACTAAATGACTCAGGTCGACCGGTTCAATTATTCCGGAAGCCAACAATTGACCTAGCAATATATGTCATTATTGAGAGATGTGGCAAATTTTATGAACTTAACTACCTTAATCTGGCGCTCTTCGAACATTTTAAATTCAAACTGCTCTCATAGCCAATTAGCGCCTGTGTTCGCGACGGTCAGTTCTACCAATCATATTTCGTGTTGGTGAACATTAGTGCCATATACTTCAATAACTCTATCCGATTTTATGTTGGCAGTATGTACTCCTTCAACTGTTTACTAGTTCTGGATATCGTCACTGCGAGCTAGAAGCAGTGGCAAATGATCGATGCGCATGCGCATGGACTGATTTTCCGTGGCGTTCCTTCCCGGCGTGGGGAAGCCAAGTAATTCCAAGATGTGATTTTAAAAGGTGTGGACGTATTGGAGCTCCTCTCCGACCCCAATTCCTTAGGGAATATGGGGTCGCCTAAACTTCAGGTAAACCTATTGAACCTCAACCAGCAAATAATGCAACGAGAACTGATCTTCTAAAAGGACGGAAAGAATGCTTAAATTAACTGATTGTGATAACTTAGCTTGAGGAGCAATTCGTGTCGTGAATCTCCATTGCGTCTTAATATCAAGACTTAAGATTTTTTTTGCGTGGCATCGCACTAGTCTCAGGCTAGTTTAATATTATGTAGTTAGTAAGTTTTGCATTCTAAATATGGGCCCATAATTTTGTTATTAGGCCAAAAGATTTTCCTTATTCTTTCTTATTAAATATTTTATTTTATTTTACGATGCCAATTTAAAATGTGAGTGACGCCTTCCAAAGCTAGGATTATATTAAGTAACATGAAAATACTTGTGATTTGTATCTTAGTTTCTCTTATTTTGGATCTTGGGTTAGCTTAGATTTTTTTTTCTTTTCCGTTCTTGCCTTGGCCTTTGTTGTCGGGCAATTCTTCTTTTGTTTTTCCAGCCATGAGATTTTTTTTGGTAATTTCGATTGTCGCAAGAAGTTGAAGGTAGCCTTGCTATATGAAAAGACGTCGTGAGCTTCGCTCTAACTTAATCGCCAATATTTTCTGTTTTAATGAACTAAGTTTGGTTCTGAGTAATCTGTTTGGGTGTCGCTACACCTTTTAAGTGCATTTCGTGATCGAAATAAATATCTGTGCCATTTTACGGTTATAATTGATATATCCTAAAATGGGATCCTTCGCGTGGCCTTGACGCCATTGGTATTTGTTGCAAGCATGTCTTGTTTTTTAAAATCCGTATTAATTATCCGAAATTGGCCTAGCTCCGCTATATTCAAGCGAGATGATTTATTCTCATTTTCTTACGGCCTGATTCTTGCCAGAGTTTGGTGCTAATTATTCACCTCATAAAATGATGGCATTTACCCTGATCACATTTTGTGTTTGGATGAGAGATGGTTATTACGGTGAGTTTCCTGCATGTTCTCTCTCTATTTTCTTGAACTAGATTTTGTTCGGGATTTATTTTCCTCTCCTGGATCTACCATCCGAGAGAATATTAAAATTTCATACTTACCGTGTCCGGGATTTTCTTTGCTTGCATGGCTGCCGTCGTTTAAGATCATTACCTTTAAAATACTATTGGGTTTCTTAGGGCTTTCCCGAGTGTTGTGTTTAATCAAATAATATTAATTGTAAGCCAATATATTCCAAATGTGTATAAAATTCAAGAACCAACTTGTTGTATGAATATTATTCTAAAATATATTTATTGTTCATGTTTAAAAAAAAAAAAATATTCTCTCATTGGTTACGGCATATCGCCGCGGATTTGGGTTTAAGGGTTCAGGCTTCCATCAACGGTCATTCTGTCCGAATATCCTCGTCCAGGGGTGTTCTATCTGCTTCAAGCTTCGAGGTCGGAATCCCAACCAGGGGTTACGCCTTCGAAGTTATACTGAGGAGAAGTATGGGTGGGGCAGTTAGTGGTAGCTATAGATCGTGGTTTTGATTACTGCGATAAATAACTGTAACAAGTAAGTTGGTTGTTGATTACCTGAATTTTGTTAAGATTTATTTGGTAGGGTGCTGAAATTGTGTATTTGGCTAATCCTTGTTTTGTCTTTTTCATATCTTCACCATGGCGGAGCGTTATGTACCAGATCCTCTTAATTTGTATGAGGATGAAGTCAACTATGAGTTGACCATAATAAATATTGTAACACCACCGAATCTGGCCTCGGCTCGTGTTGTTTTCAGGAATTCCTTGCATGTTCCTGTCGAATTGCTTACCTTGGATCGCGATCAAGACTTCCAGTTGAGTAAGTTCCAGATACAATACAAAGTTGATTTGTGCAGTAGTATTGTAAACCTTTTCTTTTTGGAAGAATATGGAACAGCATCACAGTATGACAGATTGAGAGCTAGGTTACGGTATTTATTTACTCGATGTGAGGATATTTTTGCTGGATGTGTTCATAGATCTGATGATGAGTTCATTGAAGTAATGGAAGCACAATTGAGTTTAGTAAGAAGTGCTGAAAGGCAATTTGAGGATACTGATCCTATATTTGATGTTAGTGATTTTCAAGATTTTATTCAGTTGAATAGTCAGCAGAATACTTGTTCTGATGTGCCTCCTGATCGTACTGAACATATTTCATTACCTGTAGTCAATGATAGTAGGCAAGGTATTAATGTAATTCAGTCAGGCGAGGGTATTCAAGTGAGCGTTCCAAATTCTAATCCTCCTAGTAACTTGCCGGTAGAAAGTAGTGCTCAAGGTAGCTCAGTAGTTAGAATTGGTAATGGGAGTAGTCCTGTAGCACATCCTGTTCGTGTGACTAATCCTTGATTTCAGTTGGACGGTGCAATGGCAACTGCATTGTGTTAAAGGTTGGGAAAAAAATTTCTGCTGATGGAATTGTTGGTAGAAGGAGGAATTTTAAGTTGGGTATGTCAGGTGTTCGTGTGGATGAAAGGAAAGAAGTTGGTGAAGGGTTGATGTCACGTTTTGCTAAATTAGACGTGGGTGCCTTCGGTGAAAAAGGATTTGGTCAACGAATTTCATGTGTTGTCAGATTTCAGGTTAAGGGTTGTGTCTGATGAACCCAATTCATCATTTGCTAATTCAGGGATTGATAATGATTTTTCGGTTGTTAATATGAGATCTTACTTGGATGAATCTCGTCCCATGCGAAGGAGAGATGGGAGTGTTCAGTTTCTACCGGAATGCCAAGGTGTGTGTGCAGTGAATTGCCTGTGTACACAATGAGTAATACGTGTAGTGGTGTAACTTATAGTGATTCATTGGTCAATTCTCGCCCTGTATGTTCGGTGTCCACTACTGATAGAATTCATGCTCGTGTAGTTGTGAATAGTAATGAAATGGTAGACTTATCTAGGAGAAGGAATTTCACCGTGACAAGGCTGGACCAAACTGATTTCCTGAGTGGTACTGGACAGCATCATTCCTTTTCTGAAAATAGGGATGCTAGATTGAGAAATCGGTTGGATTTTTCACCCCAACGTGAATCGAGTGAAAGAACGATTAGTAGGCCGAGTCGTGAACTTAGGTCGCCTGTTCGGAATGAAATAAGAGAAAGAGGTAATGGACGTTCTGTGTACTCGAACAACAATTTTGGAAATTTAACTCATCCGTTAACAGCTTGTGTTGGTAAATTAAAAAACCTTTGCACCTATACTACTGATGGTGTTATTCAGTTCTTGAGAGAATTAGTTGATATCTACGAGTATGCAGAAGTATTTGATGTTACGGATATTCAAATTTACCAACTGATGTTTCCTATTACAAGTGGTGTGATGAGAAGTATGGTAGTGGAAGCCATGGGTCTAAATACTCGAATTATGGAGTTTATTAATTTAGTTTTATCAAATTTTGTGCCAGTACGATTGAGAGGTCCAGTTGAGCATCAATATTTCTCTCGTGTTCAATGTTTTGGAGAGTCTCTAAGTTCGTATGTTCAGGATATTCTGAAGTTTGCCAAG
This sequence comes from Meconema thalassinum, assembly GCA_946902985.2. Taxonomy (NCBI): domain Eukaryota; kingdom Metazoa; phylum Arthropoda; class Insecta; order Orthoptera; family Tettigoniidae; genus Meconema; species Meconema thalassinum. The sequence goes on from OX336393.1 coordinate 254,680,830, forward strand.
GTTTTTTCTATTAACTTCACTGAAGAACAGTTAGTTTCACATATTTTGGATGGAATAGGTCCGGAATTCAGGTCAGTAATAGGAGTGGGGTATCGAGCTCGTACCTTATCTGAATTGAATGCTGTGGTTGTGCATACTGAATCCGTGAGACAAGGTGAGTCTCAGAGATGTCATATTAGTCAGTTGTATCAATCGGGTCGCAGTAGGCCACAGGAGGGATCAAATCGTTGGAATAATTCCAGATTTCAAGGCAAATCTGAAACGTGGGTGAATCGAAGACCTCAGGGAAATAATAATCGTTGGGGGGGAATGTACGACCTCAAGGTGGTCAGGATCGTCCTCGTGATGTGAGGAATCAAGCAAATCTGCCTAGAGGAGGAAATGATCGGGGGCATAATAATGATAATAATCAGGATCGTCGAGGCATGTTCAATGAACAAGGTGTTGGTGGTCGAGAGAATGTTAATTTGGTCAAATGTAATCGTTGTGGTCAGGGAGATCACTCAGATCGGGAGTGTAATGCTGGTCGAGATTGACAGGAGGAGGACTGGCATCGTGAAGAACAGGTTTTGATACCGCCGATGTCAGGTACGGTTCATGTTCTTGAAAAGGATAGTGAATTGTGTTCTAAAGTTTCTTCTAACAAATTATTGGCCTCTCCTGTTATCAAGGTTTGGATTAACGATGCTAATGTTGATGCATTATTGGACTCGGGCAGTGCTGCGTCTTTAATGAGCGAAAAGTGGTATTTGGGAATGAAAGATATTTGCAAATTTTCACCCTTGACTGAAGTTGACGTGAAATTGGTGTCGGCTAATAATTCGCAATTAGCGATCTTGGGTTCTGTCAAACTCAAGGTTCACATTTATAATTTTTCATGGAAATTTTCATTTTGGGTCGTGTCTGAATTGTCGTGTCCTGTAATTCTGGGAGCGAACTTTATGTCATATTCTGGTTTGTCGTTGAATATAGAAAGAGAAACTTTCTGGTTTAATTTTTGCCCTCATGTTAAATTACAATTCTTTAATTCTGTGAAATATGAGATGGGAGTTGATTATGTGGAAGTTGACGAGAAAGAGTCACCTGAAGCTTCTTTCGGTGTTAATGATTTAGATTTGGGGGATTTGTCTGATGGCCAGGCTATCATTATAAGAGATTTATGCTCACGTTTTCCTGAAGTTTTCACTGACAGGTTAGGGGTTACCAACCTGATGTCTTATAAGATTGTCACTCTGACAACATCCCTGTGCGACATCCGCCGTATAGGTTGAGTCCACCGAAAATGGTTGAGCTGAAAAAGATAATCGATAAAATGTTGGCAGATGGTGTAATTAGACCCTCTACTTCTGCATATTCCTCACCAATCTTCTTGGTGCAAAAGGCAGGGGGTGGTTTTAGGCCCGTCGTGGATTATCGTAGGTTGAATAAAAAGGTGGTTCAAGAATCAATACCTCTTCCCGATCTCCATAACTGTTTTAGTTGGTTCAAAAATGCTCGGTATTTTACCCTGCTGGATTTAACGCAGGCGTATAACCAGATACCGTTGGCCGAGGAATCCAAGCCATTGACTGCATTTTCCACTGATTGGAATTTATTTGAATTTAATCGCGTGCCCTTTGGGTTATCTACTGGAGGAGCAGTCTTGAGTAGATTATTGGATAGAGTTTTCTCCGGCATCAAGTTCAAGTTCTTGTGCCACTATTTAGACGATGTCGTGGTCTTGAGTGAAAATTTCAATGATCATGTTCATCATTTATAGGAAGTCTTGGAAAGGCTTAAGACTGCTGGTTTAACTGTAAAAATTTCCAAAACATCGTTTGCTAAGAAGCAAATTTCCTTCTTGGGCCACATTGTTTCTAGTAATGGGGTGTCTATTGATCCTGCACGTACTGAAAGCATTCGCAATTTTAAGACCCCGGTGAATGTTAAGGGAGTTGCTCGATTCGTAGGGATGATAAATTTCTTTCGGAAGTTTATTCCTGATTTTGCTAGGCGAGCTCTGCCTTTAAATCGTCTTAGGCAGAAGAAGGTTGCGTTCGAGTGGGGCGAATCACAACAGTCTGCATTTGAGGACCTTAAGAGTGCGTTGTGTAAGGCACCTGTGCTAGCTGTACCTGATTTCAATAAAAAAATTGTAATTCAAACGGATGCATCGTTAGGAGCGGTTGCAGCTGTCCTATTACAGGATGGAGATGAAGGTCGGAGGCCGATAGCGTTCGGCTCCAGGACGTTAACTGGACCTGAATCTAACTACTCTGTTTACGAGCTAGAGGGGCTCGCCGTGATGTTTGCTCTGGAAAAGTTTAAAATGTATATTGAACACTTGGAATTTGATCTAGAGACTGATAATGAAGCTCTCAGTTGGGTATTGGCTAGACCTCGAAAAACGGGCAGGATTGCAAGGTGGGCAATTTCGTCATTTAAGTTTAACGTTCGACACATAAAAGGATCTGAGAACGTAGTAGCCGACTGTCTCAGTAGAATGTATGAGGAAGCTCCTCTGAGCAACAAGGATGTTGGTCTTTTTCCAGCTATTGATGTAGCTGTGGGGGTGAATTCTGACCAGCATATGTTAAATAACTCTCCCTTGTTATTCAAGGACATTGCCATCCATCAGAAAGAGGATCCAAACTTGTTAACTATCATCGATAAACTTAATTCTGGTCAAAGTGTTCATCCTTATTTCCTGCGTTCCAGTGTTCTATGTTGCGTGGCTCGACACGATAATAAACCTAAGGTGGTTTTACCTGTTCAGCTAGTTGACGGTATGCTCAGTTACTTTCACGAGTCACCCGTAGGGGGTCATTTGGGCATTTTCAAGACTCGCCAAAAGATAAGGAGGTCGTTTACTTGGAAGCACATGGACAAGGACATCAGAAAGTTCGTGCTAGGATGTCGGTCTTGTAACCTTAGTAAACCAGCTGTCTCTAGTAAGGTTGGGTTTTTGTCGTCTGAACCGGCGTCTCGGCCCATGGAAAGGTTGTTTGTGGATTTCGTCGGGCCATTTCCGAGATCCAAACTTGGTAATAGATTTGCTTTCGTGTGTGTGGATGGATTTTCCAGATTTTGCTGGATCTTTCCAACCAGGATGAGTAATACCAGTTCTGTTATTAAATGTCTGCAAAGCATTTTCAGTTCGTTTGGGCCATGTCAGTATCTTATTTCGGATAATGCTAAGACGTTCACCTCTGGCCAAATGAGGAACTTCTGTTTTGACTATTCTATATCACATGTAACTACCACCCCATATTACCCTAACCCTAGTTTAGCAGAACGAGTAAATCGAAATTTAAGGGCAGCTCTAATAGCTTATCATAGGGAGAATCATGCGAAGTGGGATTCGTCGTTTCATTGGCTTGTATATGCTTTTAATACTGGAGAACATGAGTCACATGGGAAGACTCCGTTTTCATTGATGTGTGCTTTTGATCCCAACTCGTCGTTATCGAATTTATGGTCGTTGAATGATTTACTGCCCGATCAACCTACCCCGGAGAGAGTTAAGGAAATTTGGAAGGAAGCTCAAGAAGCAATAAAGATTTCTCACGATAAGTTGGCTATAAGGTATAACAAAGGAAGAGTCCAGGGAAAATTTAAGGTTGATGACATGGTTTATGTCAAGAATTTTTGGAAAAAGACTCCAGCTAACAAGGTGTCAGGGAAATTGATGCCGCGATTTACTGGCCCGTATAAGGTGTTGGCATTTCCAACCGAAGTAACGGTGCTATTGGAAGATTCAGGTAGGAAACGCATCTTCAGGACGCATTTGTCTTACTGTAAAGGTGCAGGTGAGAGGGAATCGGAGGAATCAGCTGTAGCTGAAGGTTCATTGTAATTCTTGAAAGGCCGATGGAACCCTTGTTGTGTGCTCATCATGCTGAGTGGCCGCTGTTGACTAAGGCGAGAATTATAGAGTGAGGTTAGTCATCTTGTAAATGTAAAGTCTTGTCTGTGAATTGAAGGTGAAGTGTACCAATGAGTGGTTGGTTGTGAATCATCAAGTGAAGAGATTTCAGGTGGACTTGTGAGTCATTTGACGGAGTCTGGTGTCATGTTAGATGTACCAAATTGGTTTGGCATAAGGTTGGTCTGTGGATTTTTGGCGAACTGTAACCTACAGTTTCTTTTCTTGTGTTCGGCGAAGCCTTCTTGAGGCGTTCTTACCGTCTAAGGTCTTTCTTCCCATTCTTTAAAATTCCGGTATGTTTAATCATTAGGAGCTCCTAGTTAGCTACCTGTTCGAGTATATGGTTATGAAGTGGTTGAAGTTGCGTTTCAGTGAAGTTTCGGTGAAAGGGGAGTTGACCCGCATTTGCTCGTGGGCACTCTTGATTCGATTTTCTTGGAAGGATTCATTATTAATGAACTCCTTAGTATGTTAGTGTTGTGAAGTCTCAAGGTTCTGAGATGAAAAGTACGAGTTATGTCAAGTTGGATTGGTACGGTTGAAAAGACGTGAGAAGAAGTCAAAGTTGTTCACAAGTCTGGAGTGGGAATGATTCCTACCATGCTAAAGGGTTATGTTTAATCCTTGGTTGAATTGTCGATTGGTGCTACGTTGGTCATGACAAGTATGATAGAGTATCACATTGATAGGGTGAGAAGTCTTCACTAGGAAAACGTTGTTCTTATGGTGTCAACAGTTTTCGTGGATGGTTAATCGGTATGGAGTAGGGTGTCGAGGGTTCCATTTCTTGAATTGAGTTGAGTGTTTGTCTGGAGGGGATTCCTTTCTCGCTGCGTCTTGTTATTTTTTTGGGGTATTGTGAACCATCTGTGATGTGTGTTCCTGTTTTGTGTAACTTATTTAATGTAAATTAAAATTATCTGGAACTGCCTCAAGGAAGCTCTTGTTGTTTAGTTCACGTCAGCCGAGTCACCACGATCTTGGGGAGTTATACTATGTTCTGTAGCGCCCCGTATCATGAATTTTGTGATTTTTCTGATTAGTATGTAAATGGTTAGGAATTTGTTGGTAAACTTGCTCGGGTTAATCGGACCATCGTTTGTGATGTTCCGTCTTATTGTTAACTATTTAAATTGTCAATATTATAAAAATGTAAATTAAACTTAATGATCTTGAATTAATAATTTGAAAGATTTGTTGATTTGTTCATGAATAGTATCTGTGAAGTAAGAGTAAGTTAATACGGAGAGAGGACTTGCAGTGGGATTTATGATCAATAATGAATCGTTAGTGGGAGAGGGCTTAAGAAATATTTAAGTGATTAGGACACGAAGAAGTGAATGGTGACAAGGTCGACATGAAAGAAGATCTTCAAGAGTCGTATCCTGAGTGTCTCTTGCCCCCTTTCTGCTGTTTTGATTCTGTTTCAGCTTGCCCAGTGTGTGTGAGGTTCTACCTCACTATCGTGACATAGCCTAAGAGCTCGGGCTGTTGTCACCACGTATGAGCACCTGTCATTTGGTGGTCGGTGTCCACAAATCTGCTGGTCGGAGGAGTGGAGGCTGGCTGCCACGCTGTTATGCTGGAATTGCTGTGACAGTTTTGGTTACTGTCGTTCGGTGAGCCAAACACATTTTTGCATGGAGGTTCCAAGATCAACTGCAGGCCCCCTGGTAGGCCTTTGGTGGCGCGAGGCTGAGCCGATTACATCTGCTCAAGGTTTCTCCGTCCTTCGTCGCCCCTTGGTCATCATCACGGACTCAGTTCAGAGCCCAATGGTCGCCCCCGTGTTTCCCAGTTTCAATGAAGATGTATATAGACTGAATTTAAAAAACTTCCCCATGAACTAAATGACTCAGGTCGACCGGTTCAATTATTCCGGAAGCCAACAATTGACCTAGCAATATATGTCATTATTGAGAGATGTGGCAAATTTTATGAACTTAACTACCTTAATCTGGCGCTCTTCGAACATTTTAAATTCAAACTGCTCTCATAGCCAATTAGCGCCTGTGTTCGCGACGGTCAGTTCTACCAATCATATTTCGTGTTGGTGAACATTAGTGCCATATACTTCAATAACTCTATCCGATTTTATGTTGGCAGTATGTACTCCTTCAACTGTTTACTAGTTCTGAATATCGTCACTGCGAGCTAGAAGCAGTGGCAAATGATCGATGCGCATGCGCATGGACTGATTTTCCGTGGCGTTCCTTCCCGGCGTGGGGAAGCCAAGTAATTCCAAGATGTGATTTTAAAAGGTGTGGACGTATTGGAGCTCCTCTCCGACCCCAATTCCTTAGGGAATATGGGGTCGCCTAAACTTCAGGTAAACCTATTGAACCTCAACCAGCAAATAATGCAACGAGAACTGATCTTCTAAAAGGACGGAAAGAATGCTTAAATTAACTGATTGTGATAACTTAGCTTGAGGAGCAATTCGTGTCGTGAATCTCCATTGCGTCTTAATATCAAGACTTAAGATTTTTTTTTGCGTGGCATCGCACTAGTCTCAGGCTAGTTTAATATTATGTAGTTAGTAAGTTTTGCATTCTAAATATGGGCCCATAATTTTGTTATTAGGCCAAAAGATTTTCCTTATTCTTTCTTATTAAATATTTTATTTTATTTTACGATGCCAATTTAAAATGTGAGTGACGCCTTCCTAAGCTAGGATTATATTAAGTAAAATGAAAATACTTGTGATTTGTATCTTAGTTTCTCTTATTTTGGATCTTGGGTTAGCTTAGATTTTTTTTTCTTTTCCGTTCTTGCCTTGGCCTTTGTTGTCGGGCAATTCTTCATTTGTTTTTCCAGCCATGAATTTTTTTTTTGGTAATTTCGATTGTCGCAAGAAGTTGAAGGTAGCCTTGCTATATGAAAAGACGTCGTGAGCTTCGCTCTAACTTAATCGCCAATATTTTCTGTTTTAATGAACTAAGTTTGGTTCTGAGTAATCTGTTTGGGTGTCGCTACACCTTTTAAGTGCATTTCGTGATCGAAATAAATATCTGTGCCGTTTTACGGTTGTAATTGATATATCCTAAAATGGGATCCGTCACGTGGCCTTGACGCCATTGGTATTTGTTGCAAGCATGTCTTGTTTTTTAAAATCCGTATTAATTATCCGAAATTGGCCTAGCTCCGCTATATTTAAGCGAGTTGATTTATTCTCGTTTTCTTACGGCCTGATTCTTGCCAGAGTTTGGTGCTAATTATTCACATCATAAAATGATAGGATTTACCCTGATCACATTTTGTGTTTGGATGAGAGATGGTTATTACGGTGAGTTTCCTGCATGTTCTCTCTCTATTTTCTTGAACTAGATTTTGTTCGGGATTTATTTTCCTCTCCTGGATCTACCATCCGAGAGAATATTAAAATTTCATACTTACCGTGTCCGGGATTTTCTTTGCTTGCATGGCTGCCGTCGTTTAAGATCATTACCTTTAAAATACTATTGGGTTTCTTAGGGCTTTCCCGAGTGTTGTGTTTAATCAAATAATATTAATTGTAAGCCAATATATTCCAAATGTGTATAAAATTCAAGAACCAACTTGTTGTATGAATATTATTCTAAAATATATTTATTGTTCATGTTTTTTAAAAAAAATATTCTCTCATGGTTACGGCATATCGCCGCGGATTTTGGTTTATGGGTTTAGGCTTCCATCAACGGTCATTCTGTCCGAATATCCTCGTCCATGGGTGTTCTATCTGCTTCAAGCTTCGAGGTCGGAATCCCAACCAGGGGTTACGCCTTCGAAGTTATACTGAGGAGAAGTATGGGTGGGGCATAAAGGATGGAACGAAACACCTAAAGATTGAAAATGTTATATTGTAGGCTACCAGGCCAAAATTGTAAGAATAAAGTAATAGGGAGACTGAGGTCTCACCGCTATAAATGAGGTTTTTATATAAGAGATTAAATAAATGGCGAATATCCAAGCAAAGTTGTGTTGCCGAAAGGGCCTAATAATGAAATAAGTTAAGCTTCAAGCTAATAAAAAAGTGCGTTAATCAGGATATATTTATTCGGGAGATGGAGAGTATCATCGAAATAGCGTGGATGAAAGATTCCCATTAAACCATTATTATTGTATGAAACGTCGTGTTGTATTGTGGAGCTGAAATTCCCACGAAAGTGTTGCCGTAATGAAGCATCGTAAATGATAGTTACATGTGAGTCCCACCAAATGGATAGTGTTCCTGGCCTGGCATTGTTATAATAAAGTATTGTAGGCAATAATCGTCGAAATGAAGCGTCGTATGTGAAATATACAAGTAAGTCCGTTGGATGGATAGGATCCCGACTAGGCGTTGTTAAATAAAGTGTTGTAATAAGACGTCATACAAGATATTATTAAGGTTGTTGTAATCAACAATTATACATCCTCTCCGAAATAAATAACCAATATCCTGAAAACACGAATGTTAATGATAATAATAATGTAATGATGAAGCAAGTATTTGCATAGGAATTGAATCTTGGATGATCTTACGTTTGAAAGAAAATAACCATAGGCTTAAAAGCAGGACGGTCCATGAGACGTCATAAATCAAGTTAAGTGTCGAGGGAAAGGGGACGGCAAGCTAGGCCTGACCTACCCTAGTGAATGAATGGAAGAGACCATTTAATGAGTTCCGTGGTCAAGTAGGGTCTAACAAAGACTAATAATAAAGAAGCCATTGTATGAAAGGTTTTATTAATAGGTGCAAGCTCAAAATAACCTATAAAATCATAATTCTGAGATTGAAACAATTCTCCAGAGTATAAGTCTGAAGTGTTTATATAGATTTTGACGGATTTTGTCAAATATTTTCATTGTTGATAAAAAGGATTCCTTCTTCAAAAAGAATGAAATAACGGGTTATGAAACAATGTAGTTTAATATGAATAAAGATCCCACTATGATAAATAACACAGTGCATGGTACAACGCTGAAGCAAATCACCTGATGCATGGAAGAGTAACTGGTGAAGTAAGGGTTCGACCACGATAGAAACGGCATGTTTGTAAGATATTGTATTGTATTTTAAATACCTAAGGCTTTGTGAAGAGTTGTTGTTAAAGTCAAGGAGCTTAATAACTCATAAATGAGTAAAGATATGAACAAATGTAGAATAAAGTGAGCCTTGAAAGGCATATATAAGTAATGTGTAATGTGTGCCTTAGATGAATTATGTGACTAAAATGATAGGCGCGCTCGACGCCTAAGTGTAACAAAGTTAAAATAATAGAGAAAGTGATAAAAGTGATTAGGTTAAGCAAGACAAAAGGATTCAAAGATTTCACAGAATAATGGAATGACATTGTAATAAATTCTAGTAAGTCTAAATAGTGATCTTTCTCACTTGAAAGGAAATTACCGAGTGAAGGTTGATTTTGGATAATGATTATTTTTGAAATGATATTTTTCTTTAGTAAATATATAGTTTGAATTGTAATGTTGAGTTTTTCATCTATCCTTGTGAACCTTAAGTATTCCATATCCGTATGTGCAGTCATATTGTGGAGGGAACGTACCGCGCCTCGATGCCGGAGTAGCTAAGCCGAGTTATGACTAATCATTCTCCGTATAAACGGGCACAGTACCCATAGAATTTTCTAAGTCTTTATTAAAGCGCGTTATTTTTAATAAAAACTAGATTAATTTACATATAACTTCTCTCCCACCAAGGAGAGAAAAACAAAGTTAATATTGTCCCGCTGTGTGGGATTCAAAATTATTTGGCGCTAGCCTCCGTTTGAAATAAGCTATACGTTATTTCGCGGGGGAAATGTTAGATTGGCAACCCTGGGAGGACGGAGTTGTATTACCACAGTCTAAAATACACAGTCGCGAAGCTCGCTGCGCTACGAAATTGCATCCTCTTTGTAGGTAAAGCGACACTAGCGCTCGCAGCGGCCAGCAACCTGGCAACTGCCTTGAGAACGTTATTCGCGGGACAGATGATTTCACTTTTGCAAGGGTTTTTTGAATCACCTGAGTGATTATTTCCATTGTGAACATAAGTCACGTTAAATCACCAACTACTACAGAAAAAAGAAAAAAGCCACAATGTTGATATACTGTACACTTTTAAATCATAGAAACATAAAAAAGAATGCTCTGTTTTTATTAGTTCAGTCCTCTATAAGTATCTGTAGGTGCAGTTGTATGACGTAAATGAGTCTTACGTAGAATTCATAGTCCATGCTAGTTATAAATTCATGTATTTGTTTTAATGATAGTCGCTGGCATCTCTACATAAAACCAAGTCCACGATTCCTGGATGTAACGGGTAATCTTTAAATCCACTGAATGGATTTTGATGCGGTTCTCACCATTCAGTAAAGAATTTCTTGAGGATGGTTTCTGTAGGAAAACATTCATTTATGACCAAAGGTAGCCGAGCAGTAACGATTTCAGTGAATCGTGTCGAAGGAAAATCTGCCGTCCTTGCGCCTTTTAAGCTTACGCTGGGTAAACCATTAAAAATATCCATATACTATGAGTGTAAGGATTGGTCAGCATGAAAAGTTGTAAAAAGAAGTCCCGGACAGCATATCTTTATCTTGAATACATCGCCAACTATAAGTGATTTTACGTTTTGATTTCTTCCAACAATCTCCATTCAGTGGAAATTTAAATTACTAGCTTCGCAGCGAGCCCATCACCCCAGCTTCGGCCAGCATTAACTGTCGAGTCCTGTCGAGTTAAGACTTCAGAGAAGAGGAGACTATAAGAGTTTGGAGTTTCGCTGTTCACCTCGGCTTTTCTGAATTGCGTCTGAGACCTACCGTCCGTGTACCTTTTAAGCTTACGCTGAGTGACCCCTTTAAGATACCAGGCGAAGCCGGGGCGGGTTGATAGTATGGATATAATATAATATCAAATTCTTAACCGTATCATAAGCTAGTTATTCCGTAAAATTGAGTTGCGGTGGCCGAGAACGCTAACGCGCTATCTCGTGCCTTGCTGGCATCATGAGAGCGTGGGTTTGAAACCCACCTCGGCCGTCCTGAAAATGGTTTTCGTGGTTTCCCATTTGCACCACCAGGCAAATGCCGGGACGGTTCCTTTCAATAAGTCCATGGCCGATTTCCTTCCAATATTCCTTCCCTGACTCGTCCTGAAAAGAAAAGTACATGGCCATTGGCTGCATTAATAAAAAAAAATATTGTAGTTAAATTGTAAAAATACCAGTGTGATTTGTGAAACGAAAAGTATATAAAGATCTTAAGGTCTTAACTGGCTCAATTGTAGGTACTTCGTATTTTTTCTGTGGGTTTGAAACCTTTCATTCCTGAATTTGACAATATAATAAAATGCCAATTTTACAAAATATCGGCAATAACAATTGTGTACCGTACCTTCACAGCAGCCATGTGGCAGACCAGGTATTTCATAAGAGAATTAACAAACAGTGTACCACATCTAAGTTTGTGAGCATTATCCTGACGACATAAATTGGCTTGCTTCCAAAGGATTCAAGAATAAGTTTATATTATTGTACAAAATCTTTATTCATTAAATCAGCTCTCTGACTATTCAAAAGCCATTTTCTACTTCTGAAAATTAAAATGTCGGCACGCGTTTGAGATGACATCTTTTACGTTTACTTAGCCTACCCTATGTTTTAATTTTCAAAATGCATAGATATTTATATTTGATTTGCAGCCAATGGCCATAGCAGGGCATTTTACATGAACGCCCGTAGGTTCCCCAATTTCAATGTCAAGTAGTTCCAACTTAAGCTACCAGACGCCACTGTCACTGAAACCCAACGGCGTACGTTTGATCCTGATAGACCGTGTCTAACCCAATAGCCTAAAAATTTTGGCTACACACTACTAATTGTAGTTGTAAGTTCTTTTACGTGCCATAAATCTATGACATGGGCCCGACGACTTCGACTGGGTTTGAACCCGTGGACTTGGGCATAGCAGTTCAGCATGCTAACGACTACTCCACCAAAGTCATGCATAGATATCCTACCGAGGCATGCTTCTGATTTATAACCAACTGGCTCCGTGGCTCAGCGGTAACGTTCTCGCCTGCTGTTCCCAAGGTTGCAGGATCTAATCCTGGCGCAGCCTGCTGGCATATAAGGGTGCATAAATGCGGGGGAACCTTGTCTGTAGATTTACTGGCACGTTAAAGATCCCCTTCAGGGCAAAATTCCGGCACCCCGGTGTCACTGAAAGCAACAGTAGTTAAGAGGGACCTAAAACCAACAACATTATTATCAATTTATAACCAGTTAAAGACCTAGTTCCATTGTTTGATTGAAAAGCTTTATCATACTTTCTACTGCATATCCCAATTAATTGGAGTCGCCGGATCCAAATAGGCTCATTTTGGTTTTGGCCGGGGATTTAAGGCTGGATGCCCTTCCTGACGCCACGTAAATTTTCAGGTGAAAATTCCACCCCACTGTCACCGGGATTGGAACTCCGGCCGTCCAGGTGATTGACGAGCAGCTAAGTCACTGCACCATCACGCTCCCCTTGAAAAGCTTCGTAATACTAGCCTAAAATCCATAGCTCAAATCTTACCCTTTAGGGTCTTTTGGAAACTCGGGTGTCGTCTTGCTATTTGAACAGTCTGATTTCCCAGTCGGTCAACACGAATACACCCAATTAGATTGGGCGAGGAGTAACAATTAATTTCCCTGTGTAATTCATAATACAATATTTATTTATACAATTAATAAAACGCTTCTTATACAACCCCCCCCCCCCCCTTCATGTGAGAAGTGTTTTATTAAGTGTATAAATTATTCATGTATTTTTTTTTCAGGCATTAGGAGATAAATTGTAACTGTCCACCTAATCTAATTGGGTACCGTACACTCGTGTTGACCGACTGAAAAGCGATCATGTAGGTTACTTAGCAACACTGAAATATTGCTTCTAATATTAGATCTGTTGATTGAACTGCACATCTCCTCTTTAAAGCACATGTTAAATTAAAGACATAACCTTTACACAATGCTCTCATACAGTAAATTCAGCAACAATAACATACAACAACATAGCGCAGTCGGCACATTCTTGCTGGCTGCATGAGAGCATTATTTTCTGGCGGTAGAAAAATATGAGCCAAGCTTCCCAAAGGTAGACTGTGGTTATACGTTGTCATGAAGACGTGTGTAGCCACAAATGGGGACCCGGGCTGAAAGGCGACAACAGTACATCACCACAGACACAAATCCCAACCTGCCGATTTTCCAATGTGGGGGGGTTCTTACCCCACCTAACACCCCCCCCCCCCCCTGGCTACGCCACTGAAGAGGGCCCTGGCACAGGTGTTTCACTGTTTCTTCTTCTCCACACTCACACTTCCTATCCTCTGTGAAACTCCATAGTTTAAGAAAGGACTTCACCCTACCGACACCAGATCTTAAGTGGTTAAGGGACCTCCACCCCAATCCTCGTTGTGACTAGCCGGAAGATGTTCTTGCGGTTCCATCCAATTTTGTTGTACCGATTTCCAAGGAAGATGTCTTGCCTTGTCTGGATGCATTTTCAAAGGCTTGCTGTTCAAATAATAATAATAATAACAATAATAATAAAACGAAAATTATGTATAGGACTAGATGACTTCTCGCTTACGTGTTATAAGTACCAACCAAAATATGTTTCTGACAATGGAACCCATATATTATACTGGGACAGAGAAATCCTCACTGTTAAAACCATCAAAGCCAACCGACCTGATATTCCCCTCCTAGATCAGAAGAAGAAAGAAGCTGTGATAATCAATGCATCCGTACCACTCAGCCACAAACTTCAAACAGCCAATGACCCAAAGGTCAATACATACTGAACCCTTTATCCTCTGTTGGATAAATGATTCTAGGTTTTATTTCTTCAATTAATAAATATTTCCACCAGCATCATGAAAATAGCCAGACGGAGATGAGGAAATTTCAAGCATTGGTTGGAGACAGCGGGGGCATACCTGAAGCTGTGAAAGGAAATAGCCTAGCGATGTGTCAGAAGGACAGGTGTTGGCCGCCTCAAAATAGAAGCGACGCGCAGTGAGACATGCTGCTGGTATGTTCATTGTAATATTCGCGCCTAGAAGAAAGATGATGCAGTAACGTGAGTGGCTGATGAAGAAAATAGACACTCCTACGACGCCAAGATCTGCTAAAAACCGCCAAATTACAGAAAAGGTGGGAACCAATGAGAGAAGAATGCCTATTTAGCGCGGCAGGTCTAGCGTGGGCACGCTCGGCTAGCATTCACGCGGGAGATCGCCTAGACAACATCTCTACGATCGATTCTAGGATTAATGGGCATATTCTTGACCTGCGCTATTTTTCGAGTTCAGTGATATTTATTTCATTCCTGTATCACCATTATTTCGAGAAATTTTTGTATAAATTCCCCCCCCCCATCAAGACCTAGGGCCAGTTCATTTATAAGTGGTGTGAAGAGCCAAGACTTTGCTTATTATTCTGTGCGTCTACGGACGTAAGACTTTTACTCTGTGCGTCTACGGACGTAGGCTGTTATTTTGTGTGTCAGTGGACACATGCTTTTATACTTCGCGCGTCTAAGGACGTTGATAGTTATACTCTGCGTGTCATGAAGGACACAGAAATTATTATTAAAAGTGTTAAATTCAGTGTTAGATAGTCACAGTACTATATTTGTAGGGGCAGTATCTTCGACAATTCGCCAATAAACTGTTTTGGGGAAAGAAGTACCCGAACGGCGAATTTAGTAGTCAGACATCAAGTGTATAATAATTTAATTTTTGAATCAGCACGAGAGATGACATCATTGACCATGGAGGAAGCCTGGAAATATAAAGACTCCGTCAAGATGGTTGAGATGAGATAAGAAGAATCCAGTTGGGAAATAGCTGCAGATGTTCTTTGACGGGTGGCTGGCTGAGGATGAGTACCGAATAATATTTATTATTATCTGATAAATTAACTTATGGTGTATGGGACATATCTTGTTTTGTAAATAATTTGCTTGTGTGATTAACGTAGTCTATTTAGTTTTGGTGTGACACACCTTTTGCAAGGAAACAGCTCGCATATATTATTAGTAGAAGGTTCTTTTCTTGTTTGTTGTTTTAACTAACGTAGCTATGTGAACGGCCGTGTTTGCATATGTTACGCGATGCGGTTAAAAACGTCTCTCGGAGATATGTTGTGTTTTCAGAAGTAGGACTGAAGTAAAATAATTATACAGTAGATTGGAGGGTAATTAATTCCTTTGTTTTATTATTGATCAGATTCAATGAGATTATTGCCTTTGGAGCAATGTGATTTGTGACGAAGAGCAGTCAGCTCTATCGTAGGTTTTAATTTTTTAATTGTCAGCGAGCATCCATTCAGCCGATCTGTGTGAAAAAACGTATTGTCATTCCCAAATGTGTGTGTGTGAGTGTGTGTATTTGTGTCATTACAAGCGGGAATTTCAGCGTAGACTGATTTCTGGCAGCTTGATGACAAATCCATATTGTGACCTCGCGAGGGCAATTCTGGATATTTTGATTAATTTCTGACCATATGTTGTAGTGGTTGAGTTTGTTGCTGTTGATTCCTTGAGATAACGGTACAGCTGGTCAGGTATTTATACACACTGGAGTGGGACGATGACAGGTAATTGAGGAAGAGGGGAGATGTTGCACAAGACGAACTGAAGGGTGCCAGCCAGGTCATTAGTGGAGAGTGCCTGTGTGGCTCAGTAATAACTTTAAATACAGAATAAGAACTGATCAATGGTAAAAATTGTTTAAATAAATGGGAGTTGCCTACGAATCACGATAATCTCCGAAGCGTTAGCTTAACATGCAGTTTTGTTCATATAAAGTAATGTCAGCCAGTCAGGCTTTTGTTGTTGTTGGTTTATTCCATGTTTATATTTCATTCAGTGACCCGTGAGTCACATGCTTGCTGTATTTCCTTGTTTGTGTTGAGCAATTTGGCCCGTGTTGGCAGCTCAAAGTCAAGTGCGTCTTCGCGCTAATGAGGGTCCCGAGAGAGATTCCTGTAAATAGTAGATTTGTAGTGCGTGTGTCAGCATTACTTTTTAAGGGTTTTTATTAATGTCATGTTCCATATCCACAAACGTTGATTTACGAGATGATTGTTCGTAAGCATCGTGGCTGTTAACCCGTTGTAAACGAACAGTCATCCAAAGTACTCATTCCTCGTAGTTAGTCATTACGCGCACATAAAACCCAAATTGCAAGGTAGTGGAACCAGGATCCACATTTTAAATAAAAGGGGAGGTCCGTCTGACTCCTAAAATTTATAGATATTCCTGTCATGGGAAATTCAGTGAGGATTGATTTATATTTTATTGTTGTTTATTTCTTTTTATGCACTGTTAGTCATTAAATCATGTTATTATTTTACATCTTGTCACCTTTCTTTCTCGATTTATAGTTTATATCCTATGACCCTTACCTCAGTAGAGCATGTTGTTTGGCGAACGTAAACATCACATAGGAACTGAGCGCGACCCCTTGATTAAGATTTCTTATAATAAACACTGCTTTTCTGAAGGGTTCAATACATATAACTGGCCATTGAAGTAAAAACAAGATGTTCAGTAAAGAACATATAGCCTACTTTCTCCTAAATGTATGAGTATAGTTATAACTCGTTGTTATTATCAATGAGTATAATAGAACTATTCTTTGTTGAAGGCCATAGAAACGATTTACCTCTACCAAACGCCACAATCTAGATAAAAACTGCTACCATCATTGAAGAAAGAAAGAAAGAAAGAAAGAAAGAAAGATAAGAAGTATATCAAGAATGTTATGGATCTGGAGACATAATCGACCGGACTGGCTGCGTCGCTCAGCGGTAACGTTCTCGCTTGCTGGGCCCTAGGTTGCAGGTTTGTATCCTGGCGCAGTCAGCTGGCATTTGAGGGTGCACAAATGCGAGGGAGCCGTGTCAGTACATTTACTGGCACGTTAAAGATCCCCTTCGGGCCTAAATTCCGGCACCCCGGTGTCTCTAAAAGCAGCAGTAGTTAAAAGGGATGTAAAACCAATAACATTATTATTATTGTTTTAATGTGCTAAACGGTTCCAGGCTAGTGTTCAGAAGTAAAGGGGGAGTTTTAGTCGGTACTCAGTAGCAGGAGCCCGACACTCTGTGCGTAAATGCATTTCTTCCCCTAAAAAAAAAAAAAAAAATATATATATATATATATTATTATTATTATTACATATACGACCTGCCGTGGGCAACATCCAACTTTGAGTTGAGGCATGTCTTTACACGTCTGGTTTCACAACCCTAATTGAAAAAAAAGGAAGGAAGATTGTAGTTTTACGTGGCCGTGAATCTTGTGATTATGAGCCACGGGACCTCCTTTTTACGTGGAATCCGAACCACAGGACACGGCATTTCACTTCGAAAATCTCACATGCATTGACCGGGAATCGAAAACCCTAATTGAATTAACAAATCTTTCCATGACCCTACAGAGACGTGTGTATACAAACTATGTGGATATTTTCGATTGCTATTTGCCTGAAATAAAAGTAGTAATTAATACCTGAACTAACACCAACGGCTTGAACTCAGTTACTATGTGAAATCGTTTTGTTCTTTACTTCAAATAACATTTTCAAGTAACGCAAAATAGGCTGTTACAAACCCTTTAAAATAAAAAGTAAAAATGTATCGTAGTATCATCTTGTCATTCTTCAAATTCGATGCGCATAGAATGCCAATGGTATAGTAATCAATGGAGCCCCACGTAGACTAGTCGTGACATCTAGTGGTGAAATATCGAACAATATAATCCTAACAGAGCGAGTGCATTCTAGCGGCCAGAAGAAGAAACTTTTCAATAAAATCAGGAAGTTAATAAGTATGTCGGCGTGCAGTTACCTTTTTGGCAGCTAGATGTCTCGAGTAAATCTGCTGGCGAATTATGTTTTAATTAAATATATATTTTACACCATAATATGCACAATATAACGCTTAATTTTAAAACATCTGAGTCATTACAAAACAATAAACATATAACATTTCAAACAAAAAATCTAGCTCTGATCGGGTTTGAACCATAGGCATTTGAGCGATAGGCTATCGCTCTACCACTGAGCTAATTGTGTCAACGAATATCGTTCTATATAAAATGACTTACATAGAACTTGTTAGCAAATAATGATTTATACTAAACGATTTCATCACTGGAGTATATTATTTATATATAAAGCATTTCATACAAATTTATTTATTTTGTATCAGTACGCTATATTGCATGCAATACTCAAATTAGTGAAATATAAGTCAGGCACAAGATATCCGCTGCCATCTTGTCTTATTACTGAATCAGCTCAGCTTTTTAAAATCACGTCTGCACTATAGTATTGCAAAATAAACTTTTAATTTCGAACGTGCCTCTTCCTTTAGAACAGTTAAAACGATTCTCGGCTCGATAATCGGAACTGGTGGGTCCCATGATATGGATTATAAAGTTTGCATAATTCGCACGACCGCCACCCTGAAATGGTATGGCGGACGACCTTGTAGTTTGGTCACAAGACGCATCCTATACGAAGGTATGTTGTTACCAAATTTGGTAGAGATGGGATGATTTGGTTAGTCGTTATTTGATTTTACGTTTTGAACGTTTGAGTGGCCACCATTCAGTTTTAGTAAAGATGGCGGCGATATAAAACATGACACTGAGGTGTCCTTTGCTAGTGCTACCTTTGTACCAAATTTCGTTCAATTCGCATTCACCGTGTTCGAATTGATAGGGGGGGGACAGACATTCAGAGTACACACACTCACACACACACACACAGACACACACACAGACTCACACACACACATATACACACACACACACACACAGACTCACACACACACATACACACACACAGACAAACACACTTTTTTCGCCCTGTGTTGATCTCATAAGTCTACTTTCATTTTTTGCAAAAATCGAAAGTAGGCTAAAAATGTGGAAGCTAAAGCAGGTGTACATCCGGCCTCTCATTCTGTCTGCAACTGGAATATTGTGCCTTCAAGACTGGTGGAACAATTACAGGCTCTCGGTATGGCTCACAAGCTGGGACAGATTCAAAAATCTGGCATTTAAGAATCTGTATAATAATAATAATAATAATAATAATTATTATTATTATAATAACAATAATAATAATAATAATAATAATAATAATAATAATAAAGTATAGACAGCTTGCAGAGGAAATCAAGAGGATATGGAAGATGAACTGCGTCCGGATAGTGCCTGTAATCTTGTCAGTCAACGGCCTCATACCTCACACACTCCACAAGAGTCTGAAGGAATTGGATCTTCCGCCGACCATCTACAAGAGTATGCAGCATTCGGTGCTATTGTCCACATGCAATATTGTGCGATCCTTCCTTGCTAGTGAATGAGTGATAATGAACTCTTATATTTTGTATATACATGATATGTATTATAGTTTGTATTATAGTTTTTATGTTTTGTTGTAAAGCACTTGGTTTAACCCGTGCTTTAGAGTAACCCATGCTTGTAATGGTGAATTGAATAAATAATAATAATAGAAGTAGTAGAAAGAAGAATTATACTCAAAATACTCGGTCCTTTAAAAACTGCAGAATTAAGAAATTAAGAAGTAATGATGAAATATATCGAAAAATAGAAAACATATGAGACACAATACGGAAGAGGAGATTGCTATTTTTTGGACATTTGTACAGAATGGATGACAGTAGGTGATAAAAAATACAAGCAGAACAATATGTAGTACTGGAAAATAAATATAAATGAAGGTAACTCTTTTCGTTAGTAGATTGAAACACAGGGAATTTTTACATAAAAGTTAAATTCAAAGAATACAATATAACGTGGTTTTTCTTAACCGGAATGGAAAAATATTTCGATACGGAAGATTTATGGTACAGTATTGTAACGTGCCACCCCTTGTGGCACTTTCGTTAACTGGATTACAGTGGGTAGAAGCACAACACAGTGGTCCTTTTAAAGAAATAGTAGTTTTATTGCAGGTCTTAGCAAGTTACAGTTCACCACACAATAAACAGATACAAGCAATTAGCTGTCTTACAGAAGCTGCCTCTATGGAGCTCGACTCACCCTTTCACTCAGTTATGCAGTCAATCCTACCGTAATGAGGATCGTGTCCTCGGCTCGAAGTAACGGCACTCTCCCTCAAGTAAACAAGCCACACTCACTTGTTCCGAATGTACCCTGTCTCGCCGTCTGCAGGCCAGGAAAACAGTCCACTGCGTTTCGCAATCCACACAGCACTTCACCGCATGCAATAGCCTCACTTGGGTTTCGCACGTCACCCAACTATTGTCGCACTCGCTCAAAAACACCGTCCGTCCCTCGCTGGTGATGCCGCTTTATATAGCGAGGCTGGTGACTCGATGGATGTTTCCAGAATTGACCAGGGTTCACACCTCGAAAATTCCAACACCAGTAGGGCCACGAATAATCGAGACGGTCTCTTTTGTACTGCCTGTCTTCAATGTTGCGCAAATCGCTGGTAACACTCAGTCAGGATAGCCTGGGGCGGACTGAGTCACGCGCGGGGCGACGAAGCTGTCTAGCATTCGTAACAGTATGTGTAAATAGCAAACGAGGCACCTACCAGTACACCGATAGAAGTACAGTAATATGTCGTAAAAAAAACCGCAAAGGAACTGAATATTGTATCATATGTGGCTTATTTCGTTTCCCATACGATCTGGTTGACATTATTATCTCAAGACGGCTCATGAATGTGTAAAGGGTTGCAGTGGAATGGGTGAGCTATATCTTTGGGTATAACCTCTTTACTTTGAGTAGAATGATATACGGTATGTAAAGAAGGGTACCATGTTATTCTCCTTTTTAGCTTTAATATACATCTGAATTAATACCAAGGTTATAGTGAACTTGCAAAGCATACGGAATAAAAGATTGTGTTTCTTGTGTTTCAATCTACCAATGAAAAGAATCTTCGTTTATATTTGTCTTTTTTTTTCTGTGTAATTTTTAAGAACTTTGTTCATTTGTATTTATGATTTTTACTAAGAGTTAAAAAGAAAACATATAATTTTACTTGGCCGTTTGTCTCGCGATCATGATCCACGGTACCTACTTTCTACGTGGAATTCGAACTGCAGGACGTGACATTTCACTTCGTAAATCTCACATGCATTACTGGGAATCGAATCCGGTCCGCCTCGAGGCAGCGTCATCACACCCCTAATCACTGAGAGTTACAGTACTTCATTCAGCCGTCTACATGACGAAAGACTGCAACATGTGACCAGTATGGTATGTGTTAGCTGCGGATTTATTTTTTCGTGTAACCTCCTGAGAGGCCGAGTACAAGTCTTTCTAGTCGACGCCCGTGGGCGACCTGAACGTCGGGATGGGAGATGGAATGGATGAAGATGAATGTAACTGGGCTAAGGTGTGGAAGGAAGCGGCCGTGGCCTGTCAGAATGTACTGTCCCAGCATTTGCCTGGTGTTGAAAATGGGAAACCACGGAAAACCATTTCAAGGACAGCCGATGGTGGGGCTCAAACCCACGCGTCTTCCGAGTCAGCAGAGAACTTGGCCCCATGATCTAACGATGCGCTCTGGCCAGCGTAGCCAATACTGTCGGTAGCTGCGGATTGAAGAAAGAGAGGGGAAGCTGCTAATCACCTATCTTTGGTGCAATAGGACTATGAATTTTCGAAGGCGTAGATGACACTGGCGTTGATGATGACGATAATTGTTGTTTTAAGGGGCCTAACATCTAGGTTATCGGCCCCTAATGGTGTGGGTGATAATGAAGATAAGATGAGAATGAAAACTATGACTAATACTAACTACAAACTTGCATAAGTTACTAGAAGAACAAATGGTCAAGAAATAAAGGATAAGGCAAATAAAGAACAGGAAGAAAGGAAATGCCCTCATCCCTCGAAGGGTGGGGATTGAGGGATTTGGAAGGAAGGAACTGCCATGAAAAGCAGATAGGAAAGGGAAAGAGGAGAGGACTCGCCCCAATGTCAGTGGAAAAAGGGGAAAACCGGACCCATATCTGGAATCACCCGGGATTGCCAACTGCCGAACTCACCGGCCGTGAGACCTTGAGGGTGTAGCACTATCCAGGGTGCACCAGAAGTGGTGGGGCCACATACACCCTGCCTCCTTGAGGGCCTGGAATAGAAGGCAGGAGACAACATTAAAAGAAAATGAAGGCTGACTCTTCGCAGAAGGAGGGTATCAGAAAAGATGAGACAAGGGCCAATCAAGGCGAGAAAGTGAAAGACTCCCTAGGCCTCAGATACCCTAATACCGTCGGGGTCGGAAGAGAACAAGGGTTGACCAAGAGAGGTCGACAGCAAAGAAGACGGAGAGGAGCCCGGCACAAGTAAGTGGAAGCAATGCCGGACTCAGCTGGGGTCCCGTGGTCGCCAACCCACGTCCCACAAGTTGTGAGCCCCTGGGGAAGGGGGGGGGGGCACTGACGTTAAAAGTATGTACAACTTATCAGTAGCAATTAAGAGGCGCAATTGGACTGTGCCCGGCTGCTGTGGTATGTGTTGACTGCTGAGTGGGGGAAGAGAATAAATGCAAAATAGCTACTACTGGCGCAAAAAGATTCAGCATTTTCCTAGCAGTAGAGGGCTTTGGCTTTAAACGTCCGCCCGACTTATCAGTAGTAATTAAGTGGCACAATCAGACTGTGCCCAACTGCTGTGGTATGTGTTGACTGCTTAAGGGGGGGGGGGGGAGAGAGAAAAATATGCTAAATAGCTATTACTGGCGCAAAAAGATTCAGCATTTGCCAAGCAGTAGAGGGCTTTGGCTTTAAACGTCTGCCCGACTTATCAGTAGTAATTAAGTGGCACAATCAGACAGTGCCCAACTGCTGTGGTATGTGTTGACTGCTTAAGGGGGGGGGGGGAGAGAGAAAAATATGCTAAATAGCTATTACTGGCGCAAAAAGATTCATCATTTGCCAAGCGGTACAGGGCTCTGGCTTTAAACGTCTGTCCGACTTATCAGTAGTAATTGAGTTGCACAATCGGACTGTGCCCAAGTGCTGTGGTATGTGTTGACTGCTGAGTGGGGGAAGAGAAGAAAATGCTAAATAGCTACTACTGGCGCAAAAAGCTTCAGCATTTTCCAAGCAGTAGAGGGCTTTGGCTTTAAACGTCTGTCCGACTTATCAGTAATAATTAAGTGGCACAATCGGACTGTGCTCAACTGCTGTGGTATGTGTTGACTGCATAAGGGGGGAAGAGAGAAAAATGGGTGTTGGGCGAATTGAGCCAGCTAATCTTCCGAGTGGATCTTTTTTATCTTGTCATTCCATCGCACAGTCCTTTTTGGCCACTTGCCCCAGGCCAATTCTGGTTCTTCCGCTATACTTATCCTCCCTACCGTCCCCCACCACTACCATTGTGAAAACCCAAAAGAAGACAACTTATTTGTTCTTGCAGAATTTCTGGAAATTCCTGTAATCACTCTGCACGCAGGGCTGTACAAATTACACACTTCACAGAAACAAACATTTTGCCTTAATTCTTCTAAAAGTCCACATCAGTTAAAAGTTACCTTAAACCCGTTACATTATTATTATTATTATTATTATTATTACTATTTTAATTATTATTGTCCCCCGTGTAGGATGGATAGCACACTTTTCTCTTACCGAGGAGGCTCTCGATTAGATTCCAGCCATAAACTTAAGATATATATAATGTTATTGGTTTTACGTCCCTTTTAACTACTGTAGCCGGGGTGCCTGAATTTTGTCCCGAAGATCTTTAACGTGCCAGTAAACCTACTGACACAGCGCCATCGCAATTACGCACCCACAAATGCTAAGTGTCTGCGCCAGGATTCAATCCTGCAGCCTTGGGCACAGTGGGCAAGATCCTTACCAGTGAGCAACGCAGCCAGTCATACTTAAGATCCGACTTGAGGGCTGGAAAGGGGTGTCTTTTGTCGTTTATTCATTTTGAAGGCTTTGCAATCATGTAGTGCTGTGTACTTTGGTGTGTGTGAAATCTGCCTGATAATCTGTGTTATTGTAACTGCAGTAGCGTACTATTGTGTAGACTACTTGTAATTTGGATACGATATGGTTAGAAGGGCGCCATGGCCTAAATTTAGGTACAATGTAGGCATCTGCCTGGAGTACAAATGAGAAACCATGGAAAACCACTTCCAGAATGGCTGACGTAGGAATCAAACCCGCCTCTTCTCAATTCTGCATCAGCAGAAGGAAAGGTGTACACTCAGCCTCATGAGGACAATTAAGTACCTGCTTGATATGAGAAGTAGTGAACCCTTTAGTATTGCAGTGTTTATATGCAAGAAATCTTGATCAAGGGGTCGCGCTCAGTTCATAGTGTGATGTTTACGTTCGCCAAACAACATGCTCTACTGAGGTAAGGGTCATAGGATTAAAACTATAATTAAGAAAGGAAGTGACAAGACGTAAAAAATAACATAATTTAATGACTATTTGTGCAAATAAAATAAATATAGACAACAACAATAATAAAATTCCTCCCTGAATCTTCCCATGACAGAAATATTTATCAAAAGTTGAGGAGTCAGACGGATCTCCCCCTTATAAAAATGTGGATCCAAGTTCCACTAACTTGCATTGGATTTTATGTACGCGTAATGACTAACTACGAGGAATGAGTACTTGGATGACTATTCGTTTACAGCGGGTAACAGCCACGCTGCTTACGAACAATCATCTCGTAAATCAACGTTTACGGATATGGGACACAACACTAATAAAAACCCTTAAAAAAATTAATGCTGACACACAATCTAAAATCTAATATTTACAGGAATCTCCCTCGAGACCCTCCTTCAATGCAATGACGCATCTGACAAATGAGCTGCCAACCCGACCAATTGCTCAATACACAAACAAGGAAAAGACAGCATCGCACGTGACTGCACGGGTCACTAATACGGAACATAAATATGGAATGAAACCATCAACAACAAAAGCCTTACCGGCTGAGATTACTTTACATGAATAAAAATGCACGTTAAGCTAACGCTTCGGAGATTATAGTGATTCGTAGGCAACTCCCATTTATTTAAACAATTTTACCATTGACCAGTTCTTATTCTGTATTTCAAGTAAATTTTACGGAGCCAACAAGCACTCCCTTAATGACCTTGATGCAATCTTTTCAGCCCGCCTTGTGAAACAGCTTCCCCTTCCTCACTCTGGTTATCGTCCAGCCCCAGTGTGTAAAAATAACATGACCAACTGCGCCGTTATCTCGTAGAATCAACAGCAACAAATCTCAACCACATAAACATATGGTAAGACCTTAATCGATATAGCCACATATGTCCTCGCAAGGTAACCATATGGACTTGGCACCAAGCTGACAGAAATCAGTCTACGCTGAAATTCCCGCTTGTAATGACCAATAAAATACACACACACACACACACTGCTGGGAATGACATAACATTTTTCACACAGGTCGGCTGAATCAGATCCTCACAAACTATTTAAAAAATATTAAAACCTACGAGAGAGCTGACTGCTCCTCGCCACAATTTACATTGCTTCAACGGCAATAAACTGAATCTGATCAATAATAAACATTACAAGATTAATTTACCCTCCAATCTATTGCATGATTATACTAATTCAGTCCTACTTCTGAAACACAATATATCTCCGAAGGACGCTTCTTAATCGCACTACGTAAACATATGCGAACACGGTCGTCCACATAGCCACGTTAGTAAAAACAAACAAACAAGAACTTACGACTGATAAAATATGTGCGAGCTGTTTCCATGCAAAAGGTGTGTCAGACCAAAACTAAGTACACTACGTTAATCAACACAAGCAAGATATTTACAAACAAAATATGTCCCATATACCATAAGTTAATTTGTCAGATAATAAGAATAATATTCACGTACTCATCCTCTGCCAGTCACCGTCAACGAACATCTGCAGCCATTTCCCTACTTAATGCCGCTTAGCTCGTCTCAAACATCTCGATGGAGTGTTGACAGTTCCAAACTTCTTCCAGGATAAGCGATGTCATCTCTCGTGCTGATGTAAAAAGTTATAGATTAATTCACACTCGATATCTGTTTACTAAATTCGCCGTTTTAGGTACTTAATTCCCCAGAACAGTCTGTTGGCGAATTGTCGATGATACTGTCCCTACAATATAGTACTGTGACTATCTATCACACTGAATTTAACACATTTATATTAATAAAATCTGTATCCTCATGACACGCAAAGTACAAGTGCCTACGTCCTTAGACGCGAAAAATGTAATGATAACCTGTGTCTTCCGACACACACAATGTAATATAACCTACGTCCTCAGACGCACAAAAGTAATAGGAATGTCTTGGCTCTTCACGCCACTTATAAATGAACTGGCCCTAGGTATCGATAGAGGGGGAAATTATATAAAAAATTCTCAAAATAATAGTGGTACAGGAATGAAACAAATATCACTGAACTCGTAAAATTGCGCAGGTCAAGTTTATGCCCATTAATCCTAGAATCGATCGTAGAGATGTTGTCTAGCCGATCTCCCGCGTTAATGCTAGCTGTCGCGTGCCCAAGCTAGACTTGGCGCGTTCGTAAGCATTCATCTCTCGTTGGTTCCACTTTTTCAATAACTTCGCGGTTTTTATCAGACCTCGGCCTCGCAGGAGTGTCCAGTATTATCATCAGCCACTCACGTTACTGCATTATATTTTTTCTAGGCGCGAATAGTACAATGCACATGCCATAAGCGTGTCTCACCACGCGTCCCTTCTATTTTGAGGTAGCCACCACCTGTCCTTCTGAAACATAGCTAGGGTCTTTCTTTTCACAATGCTAAAGTATTTAGCCTTTTGTCAAACTGCTGCAGGTATGTCCCCGCTGTCTCCAACAAATGCTTGAAGTTTCCTCATCTTCGTCTGGCTATTTCATGACGCTTGTGGAAATATTAATTAATTGAAGAAATAAAACATCGAATCATTTATCCATCAGAGGATAAATGGTTCAGTAGTTCCCCATGACCTAACATCGAGGTGATGTGGCTAAGGGTGTCGTCGCGTAGGTTATTCGTCCCCCACAATTTGTAGGCTATGAGCTGGGTTGCAGTCGGCCTGATGTTTGGGTCCTCCCAACCACGGGTTTGTTAGACCATTATTGTTGATTCATTGAGGGGCTTTGCGACAACGTCATCATGTAACCCCATGTAGTTGGTTGTGTGTGTGGAATTTGTCTGATAACTTGTCTTATTGTGATGGCTGTATTATTGTGTGTAGTTGTAATTTAGATGAGGATTAGGAAGGAGGCAGCCGTGACCTCCAGTCAGGACTCAATCTGGCATTTGCCTGGAGTAGAAGTGGGAAACCACGGTAAACTACTTCCAGAATGGGGAGGTGGGACGAACCCTCCTCAACTCAGTTTTAACTCACGAGGCTAAGTGTTCCCCGTCCAGCCCTCAAACTAGAATTAAATTTCTTGGCAGAGCCGGGTATCGAACCTGGGCCTCCATGGTGGCAGCCACTACGTAACGAGGTGGACATATAATGCTCAATGAAATGGCATCTAAAAATACTACAGAAATGAATGAAAACTACTTTAAAAGAAACTATTCCATCAAACTGAAATATGGCGACAGTTTTACTGAGGATTCATAGAAGCAATCCTGTTTTATTAACTACACAATTAGCTACTCTCATTAAAATATACTTGAATTTAACAAGGAAATGGCAGTTAAAATGTCATTCTTAATCTTAAGTGTTTCTTTGAACCATATTAATTAAAATCTCTAAAACCAACTTCCCGGATAGACAAAAAGAAAAAACGATTAGCTGGGGGTAATTTAATACAGCAATACTTTGGAATTAATTTAAATTATGTAGAACACTTTTCTCATTTAACTTAAAACAACTCGTTTACTCTTGTCAGTCGTAGGATTCTTTTTTCTAATCATTTACAAAACTAAGTACATTCCCCGAACAAGTCGCTTTACTAGCCTATGAAGAATATTTTAACATTTTTCATCGTATGAGAAAAAACAAGATGTTCAGTAAAGAACATATAGCCTACTTTCTCCTAAATGCATGGGTATTGTTATAACTCTTTGTCCTTTTCAAGGAGTATGATTGAATGTTGGTTGTAGTAGCTTGTTGAAATACAACGTGCTATAGGGATATTAAACATGAATATGAGGTGCCCTTTGCTAGTGCTACCTCTGTACCAAATTTCGTTCAATTCGGTTTCACCGTGTTTGAATTGATAGGGGGAATCGATTTGCACACATACTTGGCCACCATCTGCAAACTATTGGGCTGATGTTCTTGCAGTTTGGTCAGAATATGATTCCCACATAAAGATATGGTGTTGCAAAATTTGGTGGAGACTAGATTATTAGGTTGGTCGTAATTACATTTTAGCTTTTAACATTTGGGTGGCCGCGATTACGTTTCCGTCAAGATAGCGGTGATATAAAACATGACACTGAGGTGCCCTTTGCTAGTGCTACCTCTGTACCAAATTTCGTTCATTCGGTTCCACCGTGTTCGAATTAATAGGGGGAATCGATTCTGACTCAAAGATGGCCGCCATCCGCAAACTATTAGGCGAATGACCTATTAGATTGGTCAAAGGATGCTCCCTCCATAAAGGTATGTAGTTGCAAAATTTGGTAGAGATCGGATGATTAGGTTAATCGTAATTTGATTTAAGCTTTGAACATTCGTGTGGCCGCCATTACGTTTCAGTCAAGATGGCGGCGATATAAAACATGACCCTGAGGTGCCCTTTGCTAGTGCTACCTCTGTACGAAATTTCGTTCCATTCGGTTCCACCGTGTTCGAATTAATAGGGGGAATCAATTTTGTCATAAAGATGGCCGCCATCCGCAAACTATTAGGCTAATAACCTATTAGATCGGTCAAATGATGCTCCCTCCATAAAGGTATGTTGTTGCAAAGTTTGGTAGAGATCGGATGGTTATGTTAGTCGTAATTTAACGTAAGCTTTGAACATTTGTGTGGCCGCCATTACGTTTCTGTCAATATGGCGGTGATATAAAACATGACGCCGAGGTGCCTTTTGTTAGAACTACCTCTGTACCAAATTTCGTTCCATTCGGTTCCACCGTGTTCGAATTAATAGGGGGAATCAATTTTGACATAAAGATGGCCGCCATCCGCAAACTATTAGGCGAATGACCTAAAAGATTGGTCGAAGGATGCTACCTTCATAAAGGTATGTAGTTGCAAAATTTGGTAGAGATCGGATGATTAGGTTAATCGTAATTTGATTTAAGCTTTGAACATTCGTGTGGCCGCCATTACGTTTCAGTCAAGATGGCGGCGATATAAACAATGACCCTGAGGTGCCCATTGCTAGTGCTACCTCTGTACCAAATTTCGTTCCATTCGGTTGCACCGTGTTCGAATTAATAGGGGGAATCGATTTTCACACAAAGATGGCCGCCATCCGCAAACTATTACGCTGATGACGTATTAGTTTGGTCAAAGGATGCTCCCCCCATAAAGGTATGTTGTTGCAAAATTTGGTAGAGATCGGATGATTAGGTTAGTCGTAATTTGATTTAAGCATTGAACATTTGTGTGGCCGCCATTACGTTTCCGTCAAGATGGCGGCGATATAAAACATGACACTGAGGTGCCTTTTGTTAGTACAACCTCTGTACCAAATTTCGTTCCATTCGGTTGCACCGTGTTCGAATTAATAGGGGGAATCGATTTTCACACAAAGATGGCCGCCATCCGCAAACTATTACGCTGATGACCTATTGGTTTGGTCAAAGGATGCTCCCCCCATAAAGGTATGTTGTTGCAAAATTTGGTAGAGATCGGATGATTAGGTTAGTCGTAATTTGATTTAAGCTTTGAACATTTGTGTGGCCGCCATTACGTTTCCGTCAAGATGGCGGCGATATAAAACATGACACTGAGGTGTCCTTTGCTAGTGCTACCTTTGTACCAAATTTCGTTCAATTCGCATTCACCGTGTTCGAATTGATAGGGGGGGACAGACATTCAGAGTACACACACTCACACACACACAGACACACACACACACACACACACACAGACTCACACACACACATACACACACACACACAGACTCACACACACACATACACACACACAGACAGACACACTTTTTTCGCCCTGTGTTGATCTCATAAGTCTACTTTCATTTTTTGCAAAAATCGAAAGTAGGCTAATATACGATGCATTAAAATTATGTAACAGAATATCATATTGGTAAATATTGTCGTAAAATTGTCTAAAATGCATGAATCATAAAATGGCAAATATATAAAATAATGTTGAATTGAGCGTGTGTTTTTCCCCTTTGCTACTGCGTAGAAAGGATTTCTACGGCAATGGGTGTCGTATTACTGTAATTTGAAAAGGAAACATATGACATTTCAACAGCATCTGCTCTCTAGTCATCACTAAGAGGATTTATAAGGTAGAATTTACGTGGGATATCTACCCTTTTCTCAACGGGAATTAGGTGCCATGAACGTAGTGGTTTCTTTGACGGCCGGATGCCTTTCCTGGAGCCGACCTCACAACATGAGCTACTGAGAGAAGAAGTTAATGAGCCTAAGTAAGGAGTTGGAAGGAAGCAGCCGTGGCCTATTGGAAGGGACAGTTCCTTGATTTGTATAGAGTTGAAAATAGGAAAGCACGGAAAACCATTTCAGTCTGGCTGCGTGGACGAAATATAATTGCTAAATAATATTGCGACCCTTGATTAGTATATAAATATAATTTACACCAATCAAAAATTCAGTACACGAGGCTGATTGACAAGCTACCCCAGCCCTTAAAATGAATCTCCAACTGTTAATTACGTTACTGGTATTAAGTATGTTTTAATTTCATCTAATAGGTTAGGCTATTCAATGAAAATTGTTCACTTGGTTTATTAAAAATTAATTTTGTTCATTCATTAGTTTATGCAATGAAGATCGGGTAAAATATTAGAGCTTGCACTTAGGTTATATTAACGCTGTCAGTTTATCGAACACAATCTCATGGATGTCCATATTTGTGAAACTATTGAGGACATATCGTATTCCTTGTATAAAGCTCCTCCACATACAATAGTTACCACCATATCCTGAACGCTAGGTCATACGTAGAGTATGTGAATTTGTAGTAATTGACACCCCTGGGACCGTCAAACTGAGACTCATCTCCCCTCCAACAGTTTAATGACGAAATGTTGGAACGTGTGTACAGTATGGTATGTGTTGGCTGCAGAGTGGGGGATGAGAGGGAAGTTTGCTAATGAGCTATCACTGGCCGAATTGGACTAGGTCTTATCATAGGGGCAGATCATGGTGGCCAGAAAAGTCTGTCCGATTGTATCAGTGTAATTAACTGGCCCAATTTGACTGCGCCCAGAAAAATATGCTAAATAGCTATTACTGGCGCATAAAGATTCAGCATTTGCCAAGCGGTAGAGGCTTTAAATGTCTGTCCGACTTATCAGTAGTAATTAAGTGGCACAATCGGACTGTGCCCAACTGCTGTGGTATATGTTGACTGGTGAGTGGGGAAGAGAAGATAATATGTTAATTAGCTATTGCTGGCGCAAAATGAATCAGCATTTTTGAAGCGGTGGGTGACACTGGCTTTAAAAGTTTGTCTGAGTTATCAGTAGCAATTAAGTGGTGCAATAGGACTTTGCCCGACTAGTGTTGTATATGTTGGCTGTAAAGTGGGGGAAGAGAGAAGATATTGCTAATTAGCTATCACTGGCCCAAAAGGACTCTGCATTTTCGAAGCGGTGGATGACACAGGCTTTAAAAGTTTGTCCGACTTATCAGTAGTAATTAAATGGTACAATTGGACTGTGTCCAAGAATCTGACATACTCAAATAATAAATAGTGGAGTCCTATGAAAGTTTGTCAAGAACAAACTTACAAATCAGCATAAGTGCTTGTGACGTCGTTTGAAGTGTGTTCACAGCTGGTAATATCGTTCATCTGTTTCAGATGAATTTTGAAATTTCTCAAATTGTGACACAACGCGCTTTATCTAATGACATCGTTCTATCGCGGACTATGGACTAACCGAGCTCGGTGCATGCTACTGTCGTGCTCTACATCTCTCATCTGCAATATTAAAGGAGAGGCACATTGTCTGCAGATCAGTAGTAAGTGTTTGTTAGACTCTAAATATTGCATCATCATGACCAGAAATTGCGTAATCCTGATGACGTCATGGGATGACGTCATGGGTCCTTAGAGCGAGCACGTGGTCCAGGAGCGAGCATGTGCAGTGCACGTGTTAGCGTGGGAAGAGGTTGACCCTTTGGCTTGTTTGTGCGATGGTGATAAAAAGTTAATGGGTGTTGACGTCATGGAGGATGTTTATTAGGATGCTAACTGTCATCTGACACCCATGCGAGTGTGAGCACCAAAACAAAAGGTTATTCGCGGGTAGTGGGGTAGTGTATGTTCTCTTGCAAGTCGCGTGTGTGCTTGAATACGTATGGCTATGTTGGGAAATGTTTGGTGGCGGGCGAGGACTAGGGTTGAGTGAGGGTTCGTTTAAATGCTATTTTTCCCGCTCTATTTGATGGTGAGGTAATTTTTTAAAATGGGTGGAATTTGGAAACGCAATTTGAGGTAAACGTGCTTTTTTGACATTTTGGCGAATTTAATGAGCTTGTAAGGCTAGAACGATGCATATAGGGTGTCGTAGGACTTGTGGTGAACCACCCCTTGCTATGGACGGGAGTATATCCACCCCAAAATAAATCTACCCTTACCCGGAGGTTAAGTAGTGGTTATTTTTGTATGCATGCGCACTTGAGGGCTTTTGTAAGAGAGCGGAATTTTTAAAAGATTCTTTATAGATGAGGCTTTTTAAAAAATTTATTAAAAAAACAAAAAACTAATAGGTCATTCGATTTTTAGTATCTCGCTAACCAATAATGCGATGTAAACATATGGGGTGTCATAGGACTCGTAGTGAATTCTCCTTTTGTATGAATGAGGTATGTCAACCCCCAAAATAAAAACTACCCTTACCTGGGGTGAAAGAGCAATTTTTGTATGTATGCACACCGGTGGCTTTTGTCAAAAGGGTCTAACTACACATTTGTTAATATTTTCTGAACCCAGGATGGGATTTTCCCATAGGCAGTATCCTAGCACTTGGGGTGACACCTCGTTTTTGAAAGTATCATTCATTTATTTTCTTGTCAAAAGGGCCTAACTACACTTTTGTTAATATCTCGTGAACCAATCATGCTAGGGACTTGTATGAGGGGTCCTAGCACTTGGGGCGACGTCCCCCTTTATGGGGTGAAACTACCCCCCCAAAATTGAAAACTCAATATCTTGGAAACTATGAACCCTAAAATTAGGCGTTATAGCTTTAAAAATAGGTGATGACATAGGCTTTTACCTGGATTGGTCATTTCACCCCTAAAACAGTAAATAGTCATGTTATGGGGAAAAAACGTGTTAAACACCTAAAAATGATAAATGAAACTAAGATCTTTTGTTTTTGATGAAAAATAGCAGGGGGGTGAAAACTACCCCCAAATTGAAAAATCGATACCTTGGAAACTAAGAACCGTAAAATTATGTGTAATAGCTTAAAAAATTCGTTGTGACATAGGCTTTTACCCGGATAGATGATGTCACCCCTAAAACAGTAAATAGTGATTTTACAGTGGGGAAAAAGGTTTTAAACGGGTAAAAATGATAATTGAACCTAAGATCTTATGTTTTTGATGAAAAATAGCAGGGGGGTGAAAACTACCCCAAAATTGAAAAATCGATACCTTGGAAACTAAGAACCGTAAAATTATGTGTAATAGCTTAAAAAATTCGTTGTGACATAGGCTTTTACCCGGATAGATGATGTCACCCCTAAAACAGTAAATAGTGATTTTACAGTGGGGAAAAAGGTTTTAAACGGGTAAAAATGATAATTGAACCTAAGATCTTTTGTTTTTGATGAAAAATAGCAGGGGGGTGAAAACTACCCCAAAATTGAAAAATCGATACCTTGGAAACTAAGAACCGTAAAATTATGTGTAATAGCTTAAAAAATTCGTTGTGACATAGGCTTTTACCCGGATAGATGATGTCACCCCTAAAACAGTAAATAGTGATTTTACAGTGGGGAAAAAGGTCTTAAACGGGTAAAAATGATAATTGAACCTAAGATCTTTTGTTTTTGATGAAAAATAGCAGGGGGGTGAAAACTACCCCCAAATTGAAAAATCGATACCTTGGAAACTAAGAACCGTAAAATTATGTGTAATAGCTTAAAAAATTCGTTGTGACATAGGCTTTTACCCGGATAGATGATGTCACCCCTAAAACAGTAAATAGTGATTTTACAGTGGGGAAAAAGGTTTTAAACGGGTAAAAATGATAATTGAACCTAAGATCTTTTGTTTTTGATGAAAAATAGCAGGGGGGTGAAAACCACCCCAAAATTGAAAAATCGATACCTTGGAAACTAAGAACCGTAAAATTATGTGTAATAGCTTAAAAAATTCGTTGTGACATAGGCTTTTACCCGGATAGATGATGTCACCCCTAAAACAGTAAATAGTGATTTTACAGTGGGGAAAAAGGTCTTAAACGGGTAAAAATGATAATTGAACCTAAGATCTTTTGTTTTTGATGAAAAATAGCAGGGGGGTGAAAACTACCCCGTATATGAAAGGAGTGTAGACTTATTGATGTTGCAGATTGGAAACAGTGAAAGTTATCACTTTTGTTTAATTAGAAATCTTGCTCGCCTTGTGCGTTCAAGCATCACTAGCACTCAGAGAAGGATTTATATATGTAGACGTTGTTTGTCATATTATCTTCTTGAGGATGAGTTAAATGTTCACTTTGCAGACTGTAAACAGTTTCCTGTTGCAAAAAGCATAATGCCGACTGATGAACAAAGATTTGTTAATTTTACAGAATTCCGAGTTAAAGATACAGTTCCATTTATAATATATGCAGACACTGAATGCGTTTTGTCTCCAATTTCCTCCTGTTTTCCAAATAGTGACATTCATAACTCTACTTTAACACATAAACATATTCCTTACAGCATTTCTTTATACCTTCATTGTAATTTCGATAGTGAATTGTGCAGTTTCAAGCTCTTTAGGGGAAATAATTGCATTGAATTGTTTGTAAAGGAACTTTATAGTATTGTGGATAAACTTCAAACATATTACTTATCGGTTAAGCCAATGTTAAAGATGACCGAAAATGAAGAAAGATTATTTTTGTCAAGTAAAATGTGTCACATTTGCGAGAAACCGATTGCAGTTAATGAACTCAAAGTACGCGATCATTGTCACTTAACTGGAAAATATAGAGGAAGCGCACACAATAGTTGTAATTTAAATTACAAAGTAACAAAGGTTTTGCCTATAGCATTTCATAATCTAACCGCCTATGATGGACATTTTATAATTAAAGAAATTTGCGAGAAACGTGATGGAGAGGTGTTACATAATCCTGGTCATATAAAATTGTTAGCGATGAATATGGAACGTTACAAAGGGTTTACAAAGTATGTACGGGCTAAGAATGGATTCATTCAGTTAAGATTTTTCGATACATATAATTTCTTGTCCTGTTCACTAGATCAATGTTCATCTTCGTTAAGCGAAGATTCAAAGCAAATAACACGACGTTATTTTAATGATGATGCACAGTTTCGACTTACTGCGAGAAAAGGTGTGTTTCCCTATGAATACGTCACGAGTATGGATGTTCTTAACGAAACTAAATTACCTGAAATATCCAAGTTTTATAGCAGCCTTAATGATCAAACAATATCGAATGAAGAGTATGAGTTTGCTCAATCGGTGTGGGAAACGTTTTCCTGTCAAACATTAGGAGAATACGCAGATTTGTATTTAAAAGTTGACACACTTCTTTTGGCGGATGTCTTTGAAAATTTTAGATCGAATGGCATGGAAACTTATGGCATTGATGCAGCTCATTTTTTACACTGCTCCATCTATGTCTTGGTGTGCTATGAAAAAGATAACCAACGTTCAACTTGAATTGCTTCAAGATATTGATATGTTACACTTTTTTGAACGATCTATTCGAGGAGGAAATGTTCAGTGTATAACACGACATGCGATTGCTAATAATAAGTATATGAAAACTTATGATGAGAAAAAGCAAGAGTCCTACATAATGTACTTTGACGTTAATAATTTGTATGGATATGCGATGATGGAATATCTTCCAACGGGTGGCTTTAAATGGATTGCAAATGTTGAAGGCTTTGATGTTTTAACTATTGATGATACTTCAGAAATTGGATATATTTTGGAAGTAGATTTGACTTATCCTCAAGAGTTACATGACAAACATTCAGATTACCCTCTATGTCCAGAAAAGTTGACAAAGCTAATGGCTACCCTAGATAATAAAGAACGTTATGTTTTGCATTATAGATTGTTAAAGCAATGTATTCAACTAGGAATGAAATTAGATCGTATTCACAGAATAATTGAATTCAATCAGAGCCAATGGCTAAAACCATATATTGATGTGAACACAGAGAAACGAAAACAAGCCAAAAATGATTTTGAAAAGAATTTTTATAAATTGATGAATAATGCAATTTTTGGTCGTTCACTGATGAATGTGAGGAAGTTAAGGGACATCAAATGGGTCACCAAATGGCATGGAGCTCGTGGTGGTAGGTCTTTAATAGCTAAGGCTAATTTTAAACATAGAATTATATTCGATGAACAATGTATGGTCATCGAGATGAGTAGACTAAAGATTTTTCACAATCAACCAGTATATGTTGGTGCATCTATATTAGATTTGTCTAAATGTAAAATGAATGACTTTCATTACAATGTTATTTTAGCAAATCCTGAATCAAATGTGAGGTTGTTATACACAGACACCGATAGTTTTATGTATATATTCTATTATGATATTTATGAGTTCATGAAACAACATTCAAATTTGTTTGATACTGGAAACTATGAAACAAACAATCCTTTTGGCATTGTGAGACAAAATAAAGGTGAAATTGGTTTAATGAAAGATGAAAATGCTGGAAGGATTGTTGAAGAATTTGTGGGGTTACGACCCAAAATGTATGCAATAAAATTGTGTGATGAAATGAATAGCTTGTGTAAGGCTAAAGGCATTAAGAAGAGTGTGAGTAAAAGTATGAATATTGATGAGTATCGAAAGTGTCTTTATAACAGAGAAAAAGTCAACAAAGTTCAAGTTTGTATAATTTCAAAATCTCATTCTGTATTTACTGTTCGGCAAAATAAGTTGGCAATTTCATCAAACGAAGATAAAAGACACATAACTGAAAACGGAATTGATACTTTACCGTTTGGTCATTTTTCTCTGAAAAATGATTAGAAACAAATTGAGATTAAAGCAGTTCATCTCACTTACTTTATTTCTTTCACACACACACACTTTTATGCTGGTAATAATACTAATTTTTGTGTGTTCCTTTGCTTATGAAATCCTAGACTAGGAGTTCCACATTCGACATGATAGCGGAGTTTCATCTCCCATAAACTCGTCTCTGAGGTGGGTGCCAGAAAAGGCATCCAGCTGTAAAAACCACACCCTCACATAGACTTTCATAACTTCTTACGTTGAGGTTCATAACACTACGTTGATTGATTTATCGGTTTCCTTTTCACAATTCCTGTCTATACATTCCTCTTGAAGGTTGCAAGATGCTTGCAAGGTTCCTAAAATGCAATTAAATTTAATAAATACCTTAAGATGGTTTGATTTGTTTAATGATATGGTGTTAATAGTATTTTTAGGTTTTGACTGGCTTTGCATTAAGAATTGACTAACCAAACATGAGTTACCTATCAGGGAAACATTTTGGCCACTATGTTGGCTATTGACCAGTGAGTTTAGCTGTTTATCATTTTTTTAAATCATAAACAACAGAGGGTTAAACGTATAGATAAACCGTGTGACCATGTTTGTTAAACAAGACATTATACCAGAGACAATTAGAATACTTATGTAGAGTTTACCAAAAATAATGTTGTGTAACAGTAAATGCTAGTCAACAGTTATACACTTCTAAAAAAAAATCATCATACAATACCTGAGAGCTCTTCTAAAATTATTGATGTGTAACATGATTCCACTAACTTGCTATGTATTTTTTGGCTTGGGGGTGATTTTCAAGAAATGCAAATGGAACTGAAATGCAATACAAACAATGAGCGTGCCTGGTGGCTGAGATTGATACCACGACGTACTGTCGGTTATGTAGCTATGTGGAATGTATATCAAATATGGTTTACTTCAAGGTCTGGAGATCCCTACAATTCCTACAATAAATGATCT
Organism: Meconema thalassinum; assembly: GCA_946902985.2. NCBI lineage: Eukaryota > Metazoa > Arthropoda > Insecta > Orthoptera > Tettigoniidae > Meconema > Meconema thalassinum. The sequence goes on from OX336393.1 coordinate 254,719,120, forward strand.
TGAAATGGTCATCCTATGGTGTGAAAATATTTATTAGGTATATATATTTACTGAAAACAATTATGATTTATTAAATGTTTATATGTTTACAGTATTGTTATTTAATGTAAGCACTTGAGGCACTACCGACCAATGGGAAGCAAAAAGTGGGAGCATATATGGGATGAAATGTGGGAGCAAAGCAAATATAAAAAGTGGGAGCAAATATGCTAACAAATATGTCAACAAATATGCCGGCAAAAGTATATACACAATTCAAGATAGTTGAAAGTAAAGTATATACACAATTCAAGTTAGCATATTTGCTCCCACTTTTTATATTTGCTTTGCTCCCACATTTCATCCCATATATGCTCCCACTTTTTGCTTCCCATTGGTCGGTAGTGCCTCAAGTGCTTACATTAAATAACAATACTGTAAACATATAAACATTTAATAAATCATAATTGTTTTCAGTAAATATATATACCTAATAAATATTTTCACACCATAGGATGACCATTTCAAGATCATTTATTGTAGGAATTGTAGGGATCTCCAGACCTTGAAGTAAACCATATTTGATATACATTCCACATAGCTACATAACCGACAGTACGTCGTGGTATCAATCTCAGCCACCAGGCACGCTCATTGTTTGTATTGCATTTCAGTTCCATTTGCATTTCTTGAAAATCACCCCCAAGCCAAAAAATACATAGCAAGTTAGTGGAATCATGTTACACATCAATAATTTTAGAAGAGCTCTCAGGTATTGTATGATGATTTTTTTTTAGAAGTGTATAACTGTTGACTAGCATTTACTGTTACACAACATTATTTTTGGTAAACTCTACATAAGTATTCTAATTGTCTCTGGTATAATGTCTTGTTTAACAAACATGGTCACACGGTTTATCTATACGTTTAACCCTCTGTTGTTTATGATTTAAAAAAATGATAAACAGCTAAACTCACTGGTCAATAGCCAACATAGTGGCCAAAATGTTTCCCTGATAGGTAACTCATGTTTGGTTAGTCAATTCTTAATGCAAAGCCAGTCAAAACCTAAAAATACTATTAACACCATATCATTAAACAAATCAAACCATCTTAAGGTATTTATTAAATTTAATTGCATTTTAGGAACCTTGCAAGCATCTTGCAACCTTCAAGAGGAATGTATAGACAGGAATTGTGAAAAGGAAACCGATAAATCAATCAACGTAGTGTTATGAACCTCAACGTAAGAAGTTATGAAAGTCTATGTGAGGGTGTGGTTTTTACAGCTGGATGCCTTTTCTGGCACCCACCTCAGAGACGAGTTTATGGGAGATGAAACTCCGCTATCATGTCGAATGTGGAACTCCTAGTCTAGGATTTCATAAGCAAAGGAACACACAAAAATTAGTATTATTACCAGCATAAAAGTGTGTGTGTGTGAAAGAAATAAAGTAAGTGAGATGAACTGCTTTAATCTCAATTTGTTTCTAATCATTTTTCAGAGAAAAATGACCAAACGGTAAAGTATCAATTCCGTTTTCAGTTATGTGTCTTTTATCTTCGTTTGATGAAATTGCCAACTTATTTTGCCGAACAGTAAATACAGAATGAGATTTTGAAATTATACAAACTTGAACTTTGTTGACTTTTTCTCTGTTATAAAGACACTTTCGATACTCATCAATATTCATACTTTTACTCACACTCTTCTTAATGCCTTTAGCCTTACACAAGCTATTCATTTCATCACACAATTTTATTGCATACATTTTGGGTCGTAACCCCACAAATTCTTCAACAATCCTTCCAGCATTTTCATCTTTCATTAAACCAATTTCACCTTTATTTTGTCTCACAATGCCAAAAGGATTGTTTGTTTCATAGTTTCCAGTATCAAACAAATTTGAATGTTGTTTCATGAACTCATAAATATCATAATAGAATATATACATAAAACTATCGGTGTCTGTGTATAACAACCTCACATTTGATTCAGGATTTGCTAAAATAACATTGTAATGAAAGTCATTCATTTTACATTTAGACAAATCTAATATAGATGCACCAACATATACTGGTTGATTGTGAAAAATCTTTAGTCTACTCATCTCGATGACCATACATTGTTCATCGAATATAATTCTATGTTTAAAATTAGCCTTAGCTATTAAAGACCTACCACCACGAGCTCCATGCCATTTGGTGACCCATTTGATGTCCCTTAACTTCCTCACATTCATCAGTGAACGACCAAAAATTGCATTATTCATCAATTTATAAAAATTCTTTTCAAAATCATTTTTGGCTTGTTTTCGTTTCTCTGTGTTCACATCAATATATGATTTTAGCCATTGGCTCTGATTGAATTCAATTATTCTGTGAATACGATCTAATTTCATTCCTAGTTGAATACATTGCTTTAACAATCTATAATGCAAAACATAACGTTCTTTATTATCTAGGGTAGCCATTAGCTTTGTCAACTTTTCTGGACATAGAGGGTAATCTGAATGTTTGTCATGTAACTCTTGAGGATAAGTCAAATCTACTTCCAAAATATATCCAATTTCTGAAGTATCATCAATAGTTAAAACATCAAAGCCTTCAACATTTGCAATCCATTTAAAGCCACCCGTTGGAAGATATTCCATCATCGCATATCCATACAAATTATTAACGTCAAAGTACATTATGTAGGACTCTTGCTTTTTCTCATCATAAGTTTTCATATACTTATTATTAGCAATCGCATGTCGTGTTATACACTGAACATTTCCTCCTCGAATAGATCGTTCAAAAAAGTGTAACATATCAATATCTTGAAGCAATTCAAGTTGAACGTTGGTTATCTTTTTCATAGCACACCAAGACATAGATGGAGCAGTGTAAAAAATGAGCTGCATCAATGCCATAAGTTTCCATGCCATTCGATCTAAAATTTTCAAAGACATCCGCCAAAAGAAGTGTGTCAACTTTTAAATACAAATCTGCGTATTCTCCTAATGTTTGACAGGAAAACGTTTCCCACACCGATTGAGCAAACTCATACTCTTCATTCGATATTGTTTGATCATTAAGGCTGCTATAAAACTTGGATATTTCAGGTAATTTAGTTTCGTTAAGAACATCCATACTCGTGACGTATTCATAGGGAAACACACCTTTTCTCGCAGTAAGTCGAAACTGTGCATCATCATTAAAATAACGTCGTGTTATTTGCTTTGAATCTTCGCTTAACGAAGATGAACATTGATCTAGTGAACAGGACAAGAAATTATATGTATCGAAAAATCTTAACTGAATGAATCCATTCTTAGCCCGTACATACTTTGTAAACCCTTTGTAACGTTCCATATTCATCGCTAACAATTTTATATGACCAGGATTATGTAACACCTCTCCATCACGTTTCTCGCAAATTTCTTTAATTATAAAATGTCCATCATAGGCGGTTAGATTATGAAATGCTATAGGCAAAACCTTTGTTACTTTGTAATTTAAATTACAACTATTGTGTGCGCTTCCTCTATATTTTCCAGTTAAGTGACAATGATCGCGTACTTTGAGTTCATTAACTGCAATCGGTTTCTCGCAAATGTGACACATTTTACTTGACAAAAATAATCTTTCTTCATTTTCGGTCATCTTTAACATTGGCTTAACCGATAAGTAATATGTTTGAAGTTTATCCACAATACTATAAAGTTCCTTTACAAACAATTCAATGCAATTATTTCCCCTAAAGAGCTTGAAACTGCACAATTCACTATCGAAATTACAATGAAGGTATAAAGAAATGCTGTAAGGAATATGTTTATGTGTTAAAGTAGAGTTATGAATGTCACTATTTGGAAAACAGGAGGAAATTGGAGACAAAACGCATTCAGTGTCTGCATATATTATAAATGGAACTGTATCTTTAACTCGGAATTCTGTAAAATTAACAAATCTTTGTTCATCAGTCGGCATTATGCTTTTTGCAACAGGAAACTGTTTACAGTCTGCAAAGTGAACATTTAACTCATCCTCAAGAAGATAATATGACAAACAACGTCTACATATATAAATCCTTCTCTGAGTGCTAGTGATGCTTGAACGCACAAGGCGAGCAAGATTTCTAATTAAACAAAAGTGATAACTTTCACTGTTTCCAATCTGCAACATCAATAAGTCTACACTCCTTTCATATACGGGGTAGTTTTCACCCCCCTGCTATTTTTCATCAAAAACAAAAGATCTTAGGTTCAATTATCATTTTTACCCGTTTAAGACCTTTTTCCCCACTGTAAAATCACTATTTACTGTTTTAGGGGTGACATCATCTATCCGGGTAAAAGCCTATGTCACAACGAATTTTTTAAGCTATTACACATAATTTTACGGTTCTTAGTTTCCAAGGTATCGATTTTTCAATTTTGGGGTGGTTTTCACCCCCCTGCTATTTTTCATCAAAAACAAAAGATCTTAGGTTCAATTATCATTTTTACCCGTTTAAAACCTTTTTCCCCACTGTAAAATCACTATTTACTGTTTTAGGGGTGACATCATCTATCCGGGTAAAAGCCTATGTCACAACGAATTTTTTAAGCTATTACACATAATTTTACGGTTCTTAGTTTCCAAGGTATCGATTTTTCAATTTGGGGGTAGTTTTCACCCCCCTGCTATTTTTCATCAAAAACAAAAGATCTTAGGTTCAATTATCATTTTTACCCGTTTAAGACCTTTTTCCCCACTGTAAAATCACTATTTACTGTTTTAGGGGTGACATCATCTATCCGGGTAAAAGCCTATGTCACAACGAATTTTTTAAGCTATTACACATAATTTTACGGTTCTTAGTTTCCAAGGTATCGATTTTTCAATTTTGGGGTAGTTTTCACCCCCCTGCTATTTTTCATCAAAAACAAAAGATCTTAGGTTCAATTATCATTTTTACCCGTTTAAAACCTTTTTCCCCACTGTAAAATCACTATTTACTGTTTTAGGGGTGACATCATCTATCCGGGTAAAAGCCTATGTCACAACGAATTTTTTAAGCTATTACACATAATTTTACGGTTCTTAGTTTCCAAGGTATCGATTTTTCAATTTTGGGGTAGTTTTCACCCCCCTGCTATTTTTCATCAAAAACAAAAGATCTTAGGTTCAATTATCATTTTTACCCGTTTAAAACCTTTTTCCCCACTGTAAAATCACTATTTACTGTTTTAGGGGTGACATCATCTATCCGGGTAAAAGCCTATGTCACAACGAATTTTTTAAGCTATTACACATAATTTTACGGTTCTTAGTTTCCAAGGTATCGATTTTTCAATTTGGGGGTAGTTTTCACCCCCCTGCTATTTTTCATCAAAAACAAAAGATCTTAGTTTCATTTATCATTTTTAGGTGTTTAACACGTTTTTTCCCCATAACATGACTATTTACTGTTTTAGGGGTGAAATGACCAATCCAGGTAAAAGCCTATGTCATCACCTATTTTTAAAGCTATAACGCCTAATTTTAGGGTTCATAGTTTCCAAGATATTGAGTTTTCAATTTTGGGGGGGTAGTTTCACCCCATAAAGGGGGACGTCGCCCCAAGTGCTAGGACCCCTCATACAAGTCCCTAGCATGATTGGTTCACGAGATATTAACAAAAGTGTAGTTAGGCCCTTTTGACAAGAAAATAAATGAATGATACTTTCAAAAACGAGGTGTCACCCCAAGTGCTAGGATACTGCCTATGGGAAAATCCCATCCTGGGTTCAGAAAATATTAACAAATGTGTAGTTAGACCCTTTTGACAAAAGCCACCGGTGTGCATACATACAAAAATTGCTCTTTCACCCCAGGTAAGGGTAGTTTTTATTTTGGGGGTTGACATACCTCATTCATACAAAAGGAGAATTCACTACGAGTCCTATGACACCCCATATGTTTACATCGCATTATTGGTTAGCGAGATACTAAAAATCGAATGACCTATTAGTTTTTTGTTTTTTTAATAAATTTTTTAAAAAGCCTCATCTATAAAGAATCTTTTAAAAATTCCGCTCTCTTACAAAAGCCCTCAAGTGCGCATGCATACAAAAATAACCACTACTTAACCTCCGGGTAAGGGTAGATTTATTTTGGGGTGGATATACTCCCGTCCATAGCAAGGGGTGGTTCACCACAAGTCCTACGACACCCTATATGCATCGTTCTAGCCTTACAAGCTCATTAAATTCGCCAAAATGTCAAAAAAGCACGTTTACCTCAAATTGCGTTTCCAAATTCCACCCATTTTAAAAAATTACCTCACCATCAAATAGAGCGGGAAAAATAGCATTTAAACGAACCCTCACTCAACCCTAGTCCTCGCCCGCCACCAAACATTTCCCAACATAGCCATACGTATTCAAGCACACACGCGACTTGCAAGAGAACATACACTACCCCACTACCCGCGAATAACCTTTTGTTTTGGTGCTCACACTCGCATGGGTGTCAGATGACAGTTAGCATCCTAATAAACATCCTCCATGACGTCAACACCCATTAACTTTTTATCACCATCGCACAAACAAGCCAAAGGGTCAACCTCTTCCCACGCTAACACGTGCACTGCACATGCTCGCTCCTGGACCACGTGCTCGCTCTAAGGACCCATGACGTCATCCAATGACGTCATCAGGATTACGCAATTTCTGGTCATGATGATGCAATATTTAGAGTCTAACAAACACTTACTACTCAGATCCCCTGGCGATACGACATATCGCAGGATTTGGCATCTTTAGTTGCTCACATGCACGTGCGGCCCTGTTTGTGCATGCTGCCAGCTAGTGGATACTTCATCTCCCATATCGATTATCGCACACAGCTGCTACGGAGTATCAATCACATCATGGGCAGAGAGAGGTCTGACCTAGTGCTCTTTGTCTCAATGGTCAGAATGTACAGGGCGTACCTGAAGTACTATTACACACTTCTAGGGGTTGTAGAGAGGGCTCAACCGATAACATTTGCATATGAAACTCATGCCCGGAAACTTACCACTTGCCAGCTAAATTGTAGATTTTGATAATACAATTCTATAATTTTATAGAATTATGTGCAACCAAAATGTACATGTGCTTCTTATTATTAGGTATATGCCTGTTAGAAGCAAAATAAATAAATAAATAAATAAATATTAATGACCAAAGGTACTTGTGGAACTGCATTATTACAGTATACAAATAGATACAGTTTGTAATTCCACTTTATATTTAAAATTTAATTCCGATCGGTTTCACTTTTCGGCAACGTCATGAAAAACTCCCCAACACGTCACCCCCTCTGTCCACCATAAATCTACGCCTATGGAAAACATACATATTGATGTTAACATTTTAAGTGACTGGCTGCGTGGCTCAGTGGTAATGTTCTCACCTGCTGTATCCTAGGTTGCAGAATCGAATCCTGGCGTATTCAATTCACATTTGAGGGTGCGCAAATGCGAGGGAGCTGTGTCAGTAGATTTACTGGCACGTTAAAGACCCCCTTTGGAGCAAAATTCAGGCACCCCGGAGTCTCTAAAACCCGTAGTAGTTAAAAGGGACGTAAAGCCAATAACATTATTATTATTATTATTATTATTATTATTATTATTATTATTATTAAATTTGAAGTATAGGAATTGAATAAGCTTCTTGTTAGATAACGTGAAGGGTGCTACTAGAGAATCAGTATTGTTCCACTGGCTCAGTGGAGAGACATGGCTCCCTTTGTCGCCCATAACTCTATACGTTTGATTTCAGCAGAATATGCTGCAACCTTCACTCTATGACAGGGCATACACACACAAAGAAACTGGGAGGTATAGACTCGATCCAGCTTTCCATTTTAACGGCTCCGAAGATAGAACATTTGCAAGTATAATAGCAGAATCAATATTTCCTGGGTTCAATAGTGTATGATTATCTGTAGAACAGGGCACTTGGGATGATTTCTGGTTCTGACAAGGGAAGCGCCCATAAACAGTAGCTATGTGATTTATACTTTGTATGCCGGCAGAAGTAAGGCTAAGAATATCTTGTCAGTCGAACGTATTTTGTGTCCACGCTGCAGAAGAGAGTGAAATAAACCATCAAGAGCCTGTAGCAACGGCTTGTTATTATTATTATTATTATTATTATTATTATTATTGCAGTAGTTATTGCTGTGAATTCATTTTAGGAGCTTATATCTCAGAGGGGCAGTGTGTTAATACCATTCTCAATGAAAAATCCAAAGTTCTAGCCCTCAGGCAAGCAACTCAATTTTATAATAATGTCGTATGGCCTCGGGCCAGGTGCAAGCTTTGTTAATTGACACCCAGAGGACGGCTTGCATGTCAAAATTTATCGCTCCTTGGAGCGCTGTGAGAGTCAAGGAGGTTAGATATCTAAGCTCCTTGACACTATAGCGTTTTCTAGTAGAGAAAGGAGGAACTTTTTGTGTTGGTGGAAAATCCAGAGATTAATTTTGCCATTATGAACACGGCCTACTGGATTCAAATGGGTTCTTTAACATGCCAACATCGTATGACATGCGTACGGTACCGTGATTTTTGTCGACTTTCAAAAATAACTGACCACGGCCAGGAGCGAACCTACAAGCTTGGGGGTTGGTAGTCCGACACGATAACCACTGACCCACCGTGGCAAGCAACTCAATGTTGAAAATATCCTTTTATGTTCGACAATGTCGAAATGTAATTATTATATGTCAGAAAACTGTAATTTAATGGGCGTCATTAAAGTACTACGGTACTTTTCATTATGATACAGTTTCTCCAACCAATCGGAGCTCAAGATTTTCATTCATTTACCAATTTGATAGGTTAAGGATAGCCTCACACATGCATTGAAAATGCAACATGTCGGGCATGAGTTACATGATTTGAAAGATGACAATGTAAAAAAGGAAGGAAGCTTGTAGTTTAACGTGACTGTCAATCTCGCGATCATGAGCCACGGGACCTCCGTTTTACGTGGAATCCGAACCACAGGACATGGCATTTCACTTCGAAAATCTCACATGCATTGACCGGGAATCGAACCCCGTCCGCCTTGGTGAGAGGCCAACAGCTTGACCGCTTCGCCACCATGCCCCTAGTTGACAATGTAAAGGATATCCAATCAACCATTGTAGTTACAATGCCTAACACAAAGACAAAATCAGCACGAACCTTTACGGTAACAGGAAAATACTATGAAATATGCAAGATATTTAGGAATCTACGTCCAGATGTTTCCAACACACCATCCTTCTACCCTAGCCTATATTAATTAACGGCATGCAAAGTATGCAACGTTCGTAATGTTTGCATAAACAAACTGTGGAATATTGCAAAATAAATAGCACTATACCTTAATATCCACAACTCCAATTCTACACAGGGCATTGCATTCGTACGATTTCGCCGACAATTTTAGTGAATACTATTATTGACATAAATAGGCTACACTAGAACGTCATGGAGGAAGCATGCGTTTGCCAATAGATCCACGGAAGTCAATAACCCAGCTTTATTCAGTGAAGGGATTTCTTATGCGAAACTTTTCCGCCCGATGTCATGACTGTTTCATTTGGAACTCCATTTGTTTGCCTTCTGTTGACATTCTACTAAATACGCATCGAATTCGAAGAATAACTAGTTGATAATACGATACATTTTAATTTTAAAGCGTTCGTGACAGCCTGTTGTGTGTTTTTTGACAAAATTTACAAAATTATCCCACATAGTACCTGTGCGCGATCTGTTGGTGCTAGTTCAGGATAAACAACGTTTCAAAGCTTTCAAATTTGTGATTGGGTAGAGAGCAAATGCTGAGCCCACACAATTACCAAGGAAACGAAAACAAACCTTTGGAAGGACTTTGAACCTTAGTGGGAATCCAGCGCATGCGCTCTTCACATAAGTCAGTTGTCAGAATCTCGACAGATATTTATGAATTTTTATGTTAGAATATATAATAAAATTATAATTATCGTCGAACATAAACAGTCGTATGCTACTCGCCTATAATGGTAATTAAGACACGAGTATGTTTATAAAACGAGCGAAGTGAGTATGGAAATTATAAAACTCGCTTCGCTCGTTTTATAAACATACTCGTGTCTTAATTATTATAATAATGTTATTGGTTTTACGTCCCTTTTAACTACTCTGGTTTTTAGAGACGCCGGGGTGCCGAAATTTTGCCCCGAAGGGGATCTTTAATGTGCCAGTAAATCTACTGACACGGCTCCCTCACATTTGCGCACCCTCAAATGCCAGCTGACTGCGCCAGGATACGAACCTGCAACCTTGGGTTCAGCAAGCGAGAACGTTACCGCTGAGCCACGCAGCCAGCCTGTCTTACTTATTGCCAATTGCCATTATAGGCTAGTTTCATAATATGTATTATAATGTGTTAATGTAATAGACTAGACCTTGCATGAACACTATTCCTTTATGGGATATGGACTTGGGAATTTACGTACATTGTACCTTTTGGAGATAATTGGTAATTTACGTACCATCAAGCTCTAGGGATAGGAGCCAGGAATTTTAGGTAAATAATGCATGAGAATATATTCTTTATTATTTCCTAAATATTACAATCCTTTTCTTAATCATCCAATGTGCATGTAGGTATTTTGATTTCTGATCTTTGGTTCCGTTGAATCTTCACGAGTATTAGACCCTTCTTTTTCATCCTTCTCGGGAGTTGAATTGATGATATATTTATTGATTTCAACCATATCCAGTCGATTAAATTAGCAGTTTGCCCTTTCTTCCACTACGAGCGCTAGTGTGAGTCAATGAAACTCAACCATATCCAGTTGATTAGAATAGCAGTTTGCCTTTTCTACCATTAAGAGCGATAGTGTGAGTCAATGCAGAGGTTCACTTAAGCCCTTATAACTACTTCAGGTGTGAAGATTTTTCAAAAAATCCAAAAATGCCTGAGAGTATTGAACCAAGGAACACATGAAAGAATTAATTATGTAAAAACGTTAATAGCGTTTGAAGCCATTTTCAGTGTTGCCATATTAATCAAAATTTGTTGTTTTTCAGTCGGTCTACACGATTGTACCCAATTGTGATGGGTTATTCCCTAAGCATGAATAAAAACATACATGAGACTAATAAATACACTTGGTTGACCAGTTTCGATCGTCAAGCGATCATCATCAGTTCCATAGACATAGACATAGATTTAATAGCCTAAGTGTAATGGATCTGATGATGAACGTTTGATGATCGAAACTGGTCAACCAAGTGTATTTATTAATCTCATGTATTTTTTTCAGACTTAGGGAATAACCAATCACAATTGAGTACAATCGTGTTTACCGACTGAAAAACAACAAATTTCGATTAAAAACGTTAATTTGGCTAGGAATGGAATCAAAAAGAAAATGAGTAAAGAAACAAGCGATTTTAGACTGTTTTTCAGGAATTGCATTTAGGCCGGAAGTGATTTTTGAAATTTGGTGTTTAGTTTGATAGATATTTCCAATAGTTATTAACAAGAAATGTACATCCGCCTGAATCAATACTATAAAGAAAAAAAATAATAACTTGTTTTCAGTTTCACTACATGTTTCGAGGGTTAATTACATTTTATCCCCTTTATCAGCTATTGAAAAAAAAAAACAAAGCGTAGCACAGTAATAAGATACGTATTTAAACCTAATATGGTGCACCATAAAATTTAGGTTATAAGAACAGAGTAAAATGAAATGAAATAGATGGTGACGGTGATCAGATGCTCATGAAAAATAGTAGGTCCGTATTGATGCTTGAAATGGTAGATATGTACCACCAATACTTCACCAATCCCTGTAGGTCTATAATAATGAAGAGCCTGTATGCTTAAAGATCCAAATTTAGCCTTTTCAAAACAAAGCGGCTTTAAGAAACCCGACGTGATGGAAGGTGATCTCTAGGTAAAGAGAGGTTAGTTCAAAGCATATGGTGTCTGAAAAGAAAGCAATGGAAAAAACAGATAACATTATACCAGTGACAAAGATGAAAAATATATTAAAATCATTATGCCAATCTAATTTAAACGACATTAAAAGAATATAAATCAAATAAATATGATAACATTCATGAGGTTAGGACAATGTTACATTAGGAAATGATTTGTCTATTGTTTAAAATTTTATGGGCGTAGCATAGTCCAAAAACTCAAATAGATGGTAGTAGGAAATGAAATAACGTCAGTGCTAGTTCTGGAAAAGGACGTAGATGGAGCGTTACTGTGAAAACATGAACTTATGGAAAGAAGAAAACGTACAAAGTGGAAAAATTAAAACTAGAAAATGTAATGAAAATCAATTATTAGGGGACTGTAATAGCGGTAATTGTGATTAATAAAAGTATGTAATGATGTATATAATATTTGTAATAGAAAAATGATATTAAAATACTTTTAAGGTGGTTTAATATTGGATTTAACAGTTATCTGTGAGAGTGTAAAATAAGATATTTGATTCGAAAATGATTTCATTAAGATTCACTGAGTCTGGAATTTTGTGTGCTGTATTGATTTCCATAGATTCGAGAACGTTCATCATAGTACCTTTGTTAGTGTAATGTAAAACATTATCATTATCTATGTTAGTGAATTTATGACCTGAATCTTCCATGTGTGCGGCCATGGCTTATTTTCTGTATTTAGTGGCATTTAAGTGATCATTATATCTTGTGGTGAAAGCTCTTCCGGTTTTACCTATATAATGTGCGTTGCATTCATTAAAAATTAACCTGTAAACACCGGATTTTCTGAATTTATTCTCCAAGTTGATAAGTATTAGAATTTAAAAAAAATGTTCTGATTAGTACGGTATTGTTTGTTTTATAAGCTATTTTCCTGTTATGTTTTTTGAATTTGTTGGTGATGTTGTAATTATGATGATTAAAGTAAGTAAAAACTGCGTATGAAGGCTTATCTTTACGCTCAGGTTGAAGTTGCGTGATATGTATATTTTTCAGTTTGTTAATTATATTATTAATGTATTGACGGTTATAACCACTAATTCTGGCAATTTGATGAATAATTGCAATTTCTTTGTCATAATCTTGTTTGAAATGGGGTAAACTCATGGCCCTGTTCACAAGACTAACGAAAGTGGCTTTTTTATGATAGCCAGGATGGTTTGAATCTTGTCTTATAGCAGAATGGGTTTGCGTGGGTTTCCTGAAAATTTGGTAATGCAGTCTGTTATCTTTTATCATTTTAAATGATCTTGTCGACTTCGTCGTTATGTTGGGGTCTGGCGTTACGTTACGGTGACGGGACGAAATGAACCCAGATGCACTGAGGTGTGTGACGTCATAGTACCGCTTGGTGCATGTGTACCCCGACAATCTCTATCCCCGTTTCTTGGATGCCACGGGTAATCTCGAGAACCACTGGATGGATTTTGATGCGGTTTTTACCATTCTGTAAAGGATATCTCGAGGAAAGATTCTGTAGAAAATAATTTATGTATGATCAAAGGAAGCCAAGCAGTAACGATCCCAGTGAAAAAGTCGAAAACAAATTTGGCGTCCGTGCGCTTCTTAAGCTTACGCTGGGCAAACCGTTTAAAATATCAATATACTATGAGCGTAAGAATTGGTCATCATGAAATGTTCTACAAAAAAGTCCGCGAGAGCATATCTCTATCTTCAATACATCGCCCACTATAAGTGTTTTTAGACTGGATGGAAGGGGCACGTCATCCAGCCATCTCCCTCCGCGCGCTTGATCTTGCTTTGCTCTTTGTTTGCACTTACCGTTCGCGAGTAATTTGAAACAAGGTAAACTATTATAATGCAAGATAAGTATTATGGAGATAATTTTCTAACATGTGAAGAGTCTTTGGCTTCGAGCGAAGCGAGAAGCCTCCAGCCTTTCTAGCATTTTTCAGCTTTTGTAGCATTTAAAATGATACAAAGTCTAGTCTTTCAAACTGACTGTCACTTTTTTAATGACGTTGATGTCTAGGAAATTAATCTTATTATTTGTGGCGGATTCCATAGTAAATTTAATATTATTATCAATATTGTTAAGTTGTTTCCTACTACCATCTATTTGAGTTTTTGGACTATGCTACGCCCATAAAATTTTAAACAATAGACAAATTATTTTCTAAATGTAACATTGTCGTAACCTCATGTAAGTTATCATATTTATTTGATTTATATTCTTTTAATGCCGTTTAAATTAGATTTGCATGATGATTTTAATATATTTTCATCGTTGTCACTGTTATAATTTTATCTGTTTTTCCATTGCTTTCTTTTCAGACACCATATGCTTTGAACTAACCTCTTTACCAAGAGATCACCTTCCATCACGTCGGGTTTCTTAAAGCCGCTTTGTTTTGAAAAGGTTAGATTTGGATCTTTAAGCATACAGGCTCTTCATTATTATAGACCTACACGGATTGGTTAAGTATTGGTGTTACACATCTACCATTTCAAGCTTCAATACGGAACTACTATTTGTCATGAGAAGCTGATCACCGTCACCATCTATTTCATTTCATTTTACTCTGTTCTTATAACCTAAATTTTATGGTGCACCATATTAGGTTTAAATACGTATCTTATTATTGTGCTACGCTTTTTTTTCAATAGCTGATGAAGGGGATAAAATGTAATTAATCCTCGAAACATGTACTGAAATTGAAAACAAGTTAAATAATTATTTTTTGTTCTTTTCAGTATTGATTCAGGCGGATGTACATTTCTTGTTAATAACTATTCTAGCATATCAATACGGAACCACCCTGAGTCATTTAAATAATGTAAAGATATTTCCAAGACTCACAATTTGATACCTTTCAGGGTTCTTTAGCCCTTGAATTTTTGGCATAATTGAGGAAATTGCTTCATTTTACGTTATTGCTAAGATGGGGAAATGTTTTCATTTTTTTCCATCCGAATTTGGCCGCCTGTGGACCGCATGGAACCTAAGGCTTTCTGGTTAATCTCCTCTTCTCTTCACAAAACCTCTTCATTCGTTCACTTTGCATACAAGAGACCCACAGAGACAATCAGCTACGACGTCCCAAAATTGCTGGCTTGAGACTTATTGCCGAGAGACCTCACAGACAGTACGGAAGTGCTTTATTCGTTCGACCTGATCTTCAAATCGTGTCTACTTCCATCTCTGAACACGAGGATATGGAAATATTAACTGTTGAGCTGAGTAATTGCACCGTATCTTCTGTATACAAACCACCTGGTGCTGCTTTTTCCTTTGCTACCCCTGATAGTTTCCATAAACATAGTGTCAATTTTGTAGTTGGTGACTTTAACAGTCACAGTACAGTATGGGGTTATGCTCAAGACGATGATAATGGAGAAGAGGTGTTAAAATGGGCCGATACCTTCCAATTAACCCTCATACATGACAGTAAACTTCCTCCATCCTTCAATAGTGGGCGTTGGCTACGTGGATACAATCCAGATCTGATCTTTGCCAGTGAGAACATCAGCCAGCAATGCATGAAGACAGTATGCTCTCCAGTTCCTAACTCTCAACATCGGCCTGTGATGTGCCAAGTTACTGCATTGGCCCAACCGATCACTATACCCCACCGCAGAAGATTCAACTTCCGGAAAGCTAATTGGGAGAAATTTAGTTCTACTTTGGATAGTTTTGTAGCTGGTATCCAGCCAACACCAGATGAATACGATACATTTGTGAATGCTGTGAAGAAGACTTCACGGTTTTCGATGCCTCGAGGGTGCAGGACACAAAACTTCCATGGCTTAACACCTAAAACAGCCGATCTGATGAGTAATTATCTTTCACTCTTCGAAGATAACCCATTTAGTGACGAAACCATTTCAGCAGGAAAAGAGCTAATATCCACCATAGCATTGAACAAGAGAGAAAGATGGCTGAAACTTATGGAGGAAACTGACTTCTTTGTTAATAGTCAGAAGGCTTGGAGGCTGCTAAAGAAATTAAATAACGATCCAACTAAGAGTTCCACACTTGCAAACATCACTGCCAATAACATCGCATCACAGCTCATAAATAATAGCACACCAAGATCGTCATTTAGAAAATCAGATTTCAAACTTCAGGATAAGGTACACAATCAGAACAGTGAACTAACAAGACCATTTGATCTCCATGAACTAGAAGCTGGCGTCCGTACATGTCGGAATGGCAAGGCAGCAGGACTGGATGATATTTGTGTTGAACAAATTAAACATTTTGGCAATGTCACGAAAATTTGGCTTCTAAATCTTTATAATCACTGCATTGCATTTTTCATGATCCCAAAATTATGGCGCAAGGCTCGTGTAATAGCTATTTTAAAGCATGGTAAATTGCCAAATGATCCTAAAAGTTTCAGACCAATCTCTGTTCTTTGTCATCTTTATAAGATCCTAGAGAGAATGATCCTGAATCGTTTAACTCTTGTAGTTGATCCTCTTCTAATCCCTCAACAAGCTGGGTTCAGACCAGGCAAAAATTGCACTTCTCAAGTCCTACACCTTACTCAGTTCATAGAAGATGGTTTTGAAAGGAAAAAGATCACAGGTGTAGCTTTTGTTGATCTCTCTGCTGCATATGACACCGTAAACCACAGAATACTGTTACATAAACTCTATAACCTAACGAACAACTACGGATTCACTAACATGATAGCTACACTTCTTCAGGATCACCGGTTCTTCGTTGACTTCCAAGGACATCGCAGCCGTTGGAGAACTCAGAAGAATGGATTGCCCCAGGGAAGTGTATTGTCTCCTATTTTATTTAATGTGTACACCAATGATCAACCACAGCCTCAAGGGTGTAAAAGCTTCATTTACGCTGATGATCTTGCTCTTTCTGCCCAATCAGAACAGTTTGAAGTTGTAGAGCATACACTCACTCGTGCTCTCAAACAGCTGGGTACTTACTATGAAAGGAACCAACTCATGCCCAATCCTAATAAGACTCAAGTATGTGCCTTCCACCTGAAACATAAACAATCTAGTCGGAAACTTGAAGTATTCTGGAATGGTATGTTATTGGATCATTGTTTCCATCCCAAATATCTAGGTGTCACCTTGGACCGTACACTCACATTCAAGGAGCAGTGCTTTAAGCTAAAACAGAAGATCTCTTCGAGGAACAGCCTCCTCCGTAGACTGGCAGGGACTAACTGGGGCACCCATCCCCAAACGTTAAGGACAACAGCAATGGCCTTATGCTATTCAGCAGGAGAATATGCCAGTCCTGTGTGGTACAAGTCAGCCCATGCAAAACAGGTGGATGTAGCCTTAAATGAGAGCTGTAGGATTATTACAGGTTGCTTGAGGCCAACTCTCATCAGTAAAGTGCACTATCTTGCAGGGATTGCTCCACCTGACATCAGAAGAGAAGTGGCTGCAAACAACGAAAGAAGTAAATCATCTGTTATGACCCCACACCCACTCTTCGGATATCAACCTGCTGAGAGGAGATTAAAATCGAGAAAGAGCTTCCTAACAACTACTCAACCATTACAAGGAACAGCAGCAACAGCTCGAGTTGCCGTGTGGAAGGAGAGGACCAGCAGTCTGTCTGAATGGATGGAACCAAAGGAATCTCTACCTCCTGGTCACACAGAGAACTGGCTAATCTGGAAGTCCCTGAACAGACTGAGGGTGGAAGTTGCAAGATCCAGGGACAACTTATATAAGTGGCATTTTCCGACCAAGACAGTCCTGTGTGATTGTGGCGCAACCCAGACAACACAACACCTCTTCTCCTGTCCATTGTGCCCGTACAGCTGCACAATGAATGACTTGACTGAAGCTAATTCAAGTGCTATCGAAGTGGCTAAGTTCTGGGCAGAAACTGTTTGAAGTCGTCTGTTTAACACATACTTTGTACTTCTGACACGAATAAATAAATACCTAGATATTTAAACTTCTCAGTTCTTTTGACAGTCCCATGTTTCACTTTTATGTGTCTCTCTCCAAGGTGTCTGTATTCCATGTATTCTGTCTTTTCATAGGAGACTTTAAGAGCCGTTTTCTCAGCGATTTAGTGCAGAGTATCCAGCATTTTTTGGGCATCATCTCGGCTTTTGGGCTAAGAGGGCAAGATCTCAGCAAAAGCCAAACATTTAATTTCCAGGTTCTGTCTTTTCCTTCCCAGATGTATCCCCCTTACTCCTTTCATGTCCAAAGCTTCCTCCCAGGTTCTCATGTTTTTCTCCAGAACAATGTTAAAGAGGATAGGTGATAAGCCATCTCCTTGTACGACCCCTGTTTTTATTTCAAAAGGATCAGAGATTTCTTCGAAGAACGGTTTCATTAATAAAACAAAGATATGATTGTAAATTACCTTTCTACCTTTCGTTTAGTGACATGTCCTGTTTTCACAATTTATTCCTCTGAAGTATGTATGTATGTATTCTTTATTGTCAGACAGATAGGCTGCAATAGTGACAGTATAATAATTAACAATAAAATTTACAAGGATAAACAAAACGAAAACAGCAAACTCGGACAAAAATAGAAATACACTATTATTATATCAACAACCACAACCATACAAACACGCATTCAAACATCCTATCTCTAGCATTCATGCATACAATCCCTTTGTTCAAAAAACATTAAAATAATTATTACAGAAAAATCAAAACTATCTTCAGTAAACGGAAAAAGGCAAAAACATAAAATAAAAGACAAGAAGAAAATGTTCAGAAACTGGGGAAAAAAGCAATACAAGAGTGACATTCGAGGATCTATATAACAGCAAACGAAAAATACATTACTTCAGTCGCTCGTACATTCAATCAAAAAATCAATCAACCATTCATTCAACCACATGTTCAATCAATCAATCAATCAATCAAACGCAAATAGAAAAGAACACAATATACATACAATATTTTACATCGCACTTGAGACGTTTCTCATAACAGTTGATAGAGATTCGAAGTGAATAACAGTAGCACTTTTACTCTCCATCAAGCTGTATGTTGACTGCAACCGGATCAGACATGAATTTTTGTGCACATTAATTCCCGATCTGACCCCATCGAATGTGTGCTTCCGTCTGGTGGTTCTCTGAGGGACATGAAAACCCAAGTCAGCTAGCAACTGATTTGACTCAATTCCGCCATTTACCAGCTTCCAAAGGAATCTCACGTCACCCAGTGTGCGCCCACTGCTTAGTGGTGGAAGACCGTACACATTGCAATAACTCTCATACTTCGCTGTATGTACGATCGTCCACCCCTGTAACAGAGCCATTTAACAAATATCATTTGCACACGTTCGATGGCGTCAATTTTATTACTGTGAAAAGGATTCCAGATAGTCACATTAGCTCCTGAGGAGCCAGAAGATGTAGGATGCTTCCCGTGTGGGTAGGTGCGACTCTCGTCATTCTTCATTCAAGGATAGACATAACCGTTCTCAAGCTCATTAATTTTGAAGTTTCCATTTGCTCAGTAACTTATGAGCTGTGAAACAGGTTCCTCACGTAAACGTGCTTGCAGTACTTGCATGAGTTGGCAAGAAGGCACTTGATATTGCACATGCAGTTTCTTACGACAAATGACTCGGACATAATTTAATAATGTGACAACTGCTGCATTGTTTTGAAAGTCGTGAAAGTGTTCAACATTCTGCATTAAAGTCATTTCAATGTTCCAGCTGACATTTGCCGAACTGTTCAGCAACTGTGAGAACGATGGCATTTAATGATTAATATTAGCCTATTTTACGAACTTCTGTGGCCTCGCGTTACGTATTGAGGCTCCGGTACCAAATATCCTGGGTTCAATTATTGACTTTGTCAAGAAATGTAATTCTGGTTTGAGGGTTGGAATGAGATACACTCTGCCTATTGAGGCAAAACTCAGAAGAGATGCGATTGATTACTATCTCAGCTATCTTCAAAATGGTTCTCCTCTGCTCAAGGCAAATGGCGGAATGGTTTATAACGTAAATCCACGGTCGCCTACTTTCCAATCCTAAGTTAGTCACAAAGAATATTACTACAGACACCTTAATAACACAGATTATTAGACAAATTCCACTCACACCCAAACAAATGTGCCTGATGACCACAACATCCAAGCCCCTAAATAAAACAACTTTAAACAACTCCATGAAAATAGTTTATTGTTCTTGATTCATTTACGAACTTTGCGACATTTTGGTCATGCATCCCCGTGAACTTGGGTGTATGTATAGGAATATGTCTGATTATTAGCCTACATTCGATTTTTGCAAAAAATGAAAGTAGACTTATGAGATCACTACAGGGCGAAAAAAAGTGTGTCTGTCTGTGTGTGTGTATGTGTGTGTGTGTGAGTCTGTGTGTGTGTGTGTGTGTGTGTATGTGTGTGTGTACTCTGAATGTCTGTCACCACCTATCAATTCGAACACGGTGAGCGCAAATTGAACGAAATTTGGTACAAAGGTAGCACTAGCAACGGACACCTCAGTGTCATGTTTTATATCGCCGCCATCTTGACGGAAACGTAATGGCGGCCACACAAATGTCCAAAGCTTAAATCAAATTACGACTAACCTAATCATCCGATCTCTACCAAATTTTGCAACAACATACCTTTATGGGGGCAGCATCCTTTGACCAAACTAATAGGTCATCAGCCTAATAGTTTGCGGATGGCGGCCATCTTTGTGTGAAAATCGATTGCCCCTATTAATTCGAACACGGTGAAACCGAATGGAACGAAATTTGGTACAGAGGTAGCACTAGCAAAGGGCACCCCAGTGTCATGTTTTATATCGCCGCCATCTTGACTGAAACGTAATGGCGGCCACCCAAATGTTCAAAGCTTAAATCAAATTACGACCATCCTAATAATTTGATCTCTACCAGATTTTGCAACATCATGCCTTTTTGTCGAAAGCATCTTATGACTGACTACAAGGTCATCTGCCCAATAGTTTGCAAATAGCGGCCATGTATGTGTGCAAATCCATTCCCCAGATCAATTGAAACACGGTGAAACCGAATTGAATGAATTTTTTTTACAGAGGTAGCACTAGCAAAGGGCACCTCATATTCATGTTTAATATCCCTATAGCACGTTGTATTTCAACAAGCTACTACAACCAACATTCAATTATACTCCTTGAAAAGGACAAAGAGTTATAACAATACCCATGCATTTAGGAGAAAGTAGGCTATATGTTCTTTACTGAACATCTTGTCTGTGTCATTGTGATGGCTGTGTTAGTGTGTAGTAACTGAAGTTCGAATTTGGAAGGAGGTGGCCGAGGTCTGAAGTGAGGAACCATCTCAGTATTTGCATGGAGAAAGGTTAGTTGGGTCCTCAGTTTAGGGGCCGTGACAACGCGGTCATGTAGC
This sequence comes from Meconema thalassinum, assembly GCA_946902985.2. NCBI lineage: Eukaryota > Metazoa > Arthropoda > Insecta > Orthoptera > Tettigoniidae > Meconema > Meconema thalassinum. The sequence continues at coordinate 254,740,431 of OX336393.1, forward strand.
CCCGTATACTTTGGGTGTGTGTAGAATCTGTAACCGGTGTTAATTGTGATGGCTGTATTAGTGTGTGTTATCTGTAATTCAGGTAAGGACTGCAGACGATCAATTTTCAAGAAGTTCCTATTTTCGCTACCAAATGCTACCGTCAACGACACCTAGCTGCGAACTTGGCTACTAGATGCCACCGCATCTGGTGGTGAACGTTGGAACTAATAGAACTTTAATCAAATCTAGCCTATAAATATAGCTTCACACAATTGTAGTTAGTGGAAGTTTCTTTAACATGCCATAAATCTATGAGATGGGCCCGCCGGCTTTACTTCCTCTCTGAAGGAAGGCATACTGAGGGATTTTAACGCTCTTAAAAATCCAACAATTTAGGCCGAGTTTGAACCCACGATCTTGGGCATAGAAGCTCAGCACGCTACCAACTACGCCACAGAAGCCACTGTACCCAATTGTAATGGGTGTCCCCATAATCTAAAAAAAAAAGAATACATGATATTAATATCTGATGGTATTTACAATATATACACTTATTTATTTGTTAGTTAGTTAGTTCAGTAGTTATTAAACTATATATCGTACGGTAGCGAGACCTGTGGTGATGTATGGTTCAGAGACTTGGACCACGACACAAGGTGATGAGGAATTGCTAAGGAGATGGGAAAGAGAAATAAAGAGTAGTAGACTGCGTTGGTTGGGACATGTAGAAAGAATGACAGAGAACAGGGTAGTAATGAAGGTCTTCAATGGGAAGCCAGGAGGACGGCGTGTGAGGGGAAGACCTAGGACCAGATGGCTGGACAACGTGGAGGAGGATGGGAGTCAAAATATAGAGAACCAAAGCAGACAACAGGGAAGAATGGGTGGAGATTGTCTGGGAGGCCAAGGCCCTACAAAGGCTGTAGCGTCAAGGAGTAAGTAAGTTATTAAACTAGCACAACTAGTCAAGTTTTGTTAGTTATATGTTAAGATGAGGCGTGCGCACTCATACAATGATAGACATAAACTGCCACTAAACTCCTTTAAGTAAACGTTTTGGGTAGCCCGTCATTTGTCTGTACAGTCGAAGTCATGTATCTTTAAACTATAAAGTGAATTATATCTTGTAAACTAAAATTTTCGGTACACCGTCCTCCTCAAGGGTTGAAGGCATTTCTTTTTTCTCACTTGTGTTTCCTTCATTCTTTAGATTATTTCATTGTTTAGTTTTTCATTTATTCTTTTAGTTTACAAATTAAAATAAGTTATCAAGTAGTGTAGTAACATGAGTAGTATTTTGATGCATATCTTTGGTTTGAATTCAGTTCATTTTTAAGTTACTAACTACTTACAGGACTAACTCACTGGAAGAAGAAATAAAAGAGACGAAAAAAGGGACATCAATGAGAAAAAAGAAACGGCCCCGTCGCTCAATAAAGGAGAGATGAGGAGCTTGAAAGGAACTAGTGTCATGAAAAGAAAAACGTAAAGGAGAAATGCAGGAAGTTGATGATATTAATGTTCATTTAGCTAGTTAATTTTAGTAACATGATTTGTTTCGTACTTTGATTTGGTTTTTATTCAGAATGCTTAATTTCTATGCTGATCACCTTTACCATAAGGATCCAATAACCGAAATGTTATACTCTTTAGAACGACAATTATAATTAGCATCATCCTTCTCAATTAAATTGGTAATCAAACAAAATATTGAAGAGACTCGCATCGTAAGTTGACTCCAGCAAAAACCTTCTCTGGCTATGACAATGTTTCAACTTTTGACTAGCACTGTATCATAGTGTTCAGAGAAAGTGTAGAGATGCTGATAGGGCCTGCACCCAGACAATGTTCCTTGTTATGCCTACACCTAGCGTGCCCATAAACACGAAGTAAGAGTTGATATCTCTCGAAAGAAAGTAAATTTTATGTTCCCTCTGAGCTGAATTCTCGTATATAACGAGGTGCATTTTAGGCGTGTATCTCTTATGTTCTTATACTTGCGCAGGAGGGGGTACCGGTTTGAGAATGAATATGAATATAGGCACGTCAAGCATAAATAAGTAGTTGCGTAGAGAACTGAAATCCTTGATTATGATGATGGTGATGATCATGAAGATGCTTATTAAGAACCATGGAAATGCACCTTTCCCGGAAATGAGGAGTTTCGGATTCGTATCTCGACAGTGGTCTCATCTCCAGGTATACTCAACATTTATAATAATTGTTGCTTTAAGTGTAAGTTATTTATGTATTTATTTATCGTATGGCTGTTAGTGCCGGGAGTGTCCGAGGACATGTTCGACTTGCCAGAGTCTGTAGGTGCTTCCAGCGGACACCCTTAGGGTGAGCTACAAGTTCCGTTCAATTTCAAGTAGTTCCAGCTTTCGCTACCAGATATCAATGATACCTGGTGGTGGTTGGAACTTGATAGAGCGTTCCGACGAAATCTAGCCTAACAATTTAGTCTCACTCACGTTTAGACTGTGGAAGGATCTTTTACATGCCATAAATCTATGAGCTGGGACCGCCGGCTTTACTTTCCCTCCGAAGGAAGGCATACTGTAGGATTTTTAACGCTCTTAAAAAATCCGACGACTTCGGCGGGGTTTGAACCCGCTATCTTGGGCACAGCAGTTCAGCATGCTACCAACTACGTCACCGAAGCCGCTAAAGGTTAATTAAAACAAGAGAATGAAATAGGGCCTACACAGGAGGAGAACATGAGTTTACCGAAAAGTTCGGCAGGAAGAATGAGAGATAAAAAAGGATAAAGTTGCACAATTGTTCTGTTATGTTATGATATGTTATGTTGAGTCTTCAGCCATTTTATTGGTTTGATGCAACTCCCCATGCCTCCCTGTCTTGAGCTAATAGTTTCATCTCTACATAGCTACCCCACCTTACATCCGAGTCAATCTGTTTAACATATTCTAACCTTGCACTACCCCTACAGTTCTTGTCCTCGACCCTTCCTTCCATAACTAAGTTTGCTATTCCTGAGTGGCTTAGTAAGTACCCTGCCAACTTATCTCTTTTCTTAATTATCAGTCATCAGAAACATCACTCCTCTCCCACTCGTCTTAATACCTCCTCTACCCATCTCACCATCAGTCTCCTGTAACACCATGCTTCAAATTTCCTCTTTTCTGCTCCGTTCTATATTAATAATGATAATAATAAGTTATACCCAAAACTCTCCACAGTAGTCTATCAGTATTGAATCTGCATCCGCGATTATGTATTGGACTACAGGAGGCAGTTCTGTTAAACACCTGCCATATTATCAGGAATTTCCTTGGTGAAAATACTCTGGTCGAACACTCAGCAAGGCTCGAAGATGATTCAGATGGAGATTTAATTCATCCTATGTATAAATGAAGGAGACTCATGAAGAGTGCGGGCACGGAATGGATGAACAGTGACGTGAAGTCTCTGAACAGTGTAATCTACAAACGTACCTCAGTACAGATGGTTCCTTGCTAAGGCCGAACCTGGCTGTAACATAAAATGTAACCGGTATTTGCAGTGATAATGATGTCAAACAGTAATATAATAATAATAATAATAATAATAATAATAATAATAATAATAATAATAATAATAACTCCGCCATAGCCGGTCCCAAGCCCGGTTGAGAAAGGAGGAGGGTGAAACATGGTCAACGGTCTCAAAGGCGGATGAAGAATTTCAGTTCCCAACGGCAGAGAGAGCGGAAGAACCTAGTGGAGTAAACCACGAAAAAACAATCATTTCGGACTAACAATCCGATCTTATTTCGGAATTTTATTTCCTACACATATACAACACAATTTCATATGCAGAATGGAAATGTCGCTAAATGAGAGCACTACCCCAGGTGGTAACTTGAAAGAGAAATCCACCATTGCAGTCGGCAATGCATCGGGACCTAGGATTCTGGGGAGTCCCACCACCTGCATACAAGATGAGTCGGAGCGTCTTGAAACACCTTCCAAATTGAAGTTCAAGAGGGAATACTTCATCGGGACCATTAACGTCAACTCACTCCTACGAGTCGGAAAACAGAAAGAATTGGAAAAGCTCCTGGACGACCAACAAATCCAAATTTTGGCTATACAAGAGACCAGATTCCTAGATGACCACATCATGGATACAAAGCACTACAGAGTATTCAAAGGAAAGCCAGCATTAAAGATAATGGCTAACACCCCTCTCCTTGGGACTGCCTTCTACATAAACAAAACCATAGTGGATAGTGTCACAGACTTCTCATCTAAATCTGAGAGATTATCCCTATTGACAATCAAGTGCAAAAACAGGAATTATACTCTCATAAATTGCCATGCTCCTATCAACGAAGACAACAAGAAGAACCCACAGAAATTCGATGACTTCTGGGACCTCTTAGAAACAGAAATCGCTCGGATACCTGTGAAACATGTAAAAATCCTTCTGGGAGACTTCAACGCACAAATAGGGACAGAAAGAAAATACAGAGATATAGTAGGAGACTATCCAGCACACAGGAGGACAAACAAGAATGGCGAACGGCTCCTTGGACTCTGCAAAATCTTCCAGTTGAATCTCATGTCGACTCATTTTCGGAAACTCCCAAGAAAAGTAAAGACATGGGTATCTCCAAATCCCAACCTAGGAGAATTCCAATTAGACCATGTAGCAATATCAAGGACAAATACTAGGGAGGTGATGAATGTTAAAGTGATTAGAAATGGTAAATTTGACTCTGATCACTATCTCTCCAAAGTTAAAATACGTTTTCTTCCACCAAAACAAAAGAAGGATCCACCTAAGTTGAAAAAATACAACACCAATCGAATGAACATCAATGGAGATATTATAAATAACTTCAGAGAAGAAATCCGCTCTTCTAGAACAAAGACCTGGCAACATCTTTGTACAAAGATCAATAAAGCCGCTAAGAAAACATTCGGACTGGCAAAGAGGAAACGTACAATCTGGTGGAATGAAGAATGTGAGAAAGCACTTGAAAAGAGATCCGACACATGGAGAAAATGGAAATGTTCAAGAGATACGGAACATTTGGAACAATTCAGAACCCAAAGGAAAGAAACATCAGGGGTATTCCGCAGGACCAAACGATCGTTTGAGAATGCAAAGTTACAAAACCTCCAGGACGACTTCACTAAGAATAACACCAGAGATTTTTTCCAAACCTTCAAGGACAAGCTTAGAGGATACCAAATTCCAAGTATAAGTTTCAAAACCGAAGAAGGAAAAATTGGACTGAACAATCAAGAAAACTGCAATATATTAGCCAGATACTTTGAGAAACTCCTCAACTGCCCGCCTCCAACCAACAAACTAGAATTTCAGACTCATCCTATAAACTCAGAAGATGATATGCCACCAACAAAAGAAGAAATAAAGGAAGCCCTGAAAAGTCTCAAGAACAACAAGGCAAGCGGGGAAGACTCCATATCAGCAGAAATGTTGAAGTGGGCAGAACCGGAAATCCTAGACGACCTGCACCATATCTTCCAACAAATATGGGAGACGGAAAAGCTACCAGACGAATGGAAAACAGCGCTGATCCACCCACTCCATAAGAAAGGGAACAAACAAGATGTTAACAACTACAGAGGCGTGTCGCTACTCCTAGTCACTTACAAAATCTTCTCAAGGATACTTCTTACTTACTTTACTTTCCGTGTCCGGGAGACACACTAAATTCTTCCTTTCCAGAACTCTGCAGCTCTTATCCCTCGGTCTGTGGCCAACATAAGGTCTTCCTGGCTGCAGGTTTCATTAAGATCTTTGCACGTGAGCAGGTGTTGTGTAGTCTGGATTTCTCCACAGGCACATCGTGGATCTTCTGCATATCCCCACTTCACAAGGTTGCTACGACACTTAGGCACTCCTGTTCTCATCCGGTTTAAGGACCTCCAGGTGGTATAAGGCAAATGACTACCACTGCTCAGTTCTTCTTTAGGGGTAAACCCCTCTGGTACTATTTGTTTCCAGAGTGACACACGCCGGACGTCTGGCTTGGTATGGAGGGGTACTGTTCTCTTAATAAAACTCTTCCTGGATCTTAGGCGAGGAGTGGTCACCTTGTGGTTGAACATAGAATGTCTGGGATCTGTTTCAAGCTTTTGTCTCTCTTTCTCTGCTGCCACCCTGCGTCGAATAACTGGAGGTGCAATGCCAGCGAGAGGGTAGATCTTCTGCACTGGAGTAGGTCTCAGACATCCAGTGACAATACGTGTGGACTCGTTAAGAGCTATGCCCACTTGCTTGGTATGGACAGATGCTCCCCACGCTGATGATCCGTACTCTCCTGCTGCAAAGCAAAGTCCCAATGCTGTTGAACGTAGAACCTGAGGGTTCGCTCCCCATGTTGAACCTATCAACTTCCACATTATGCTATTTCTTGAGCTGATCTTGCACTTCAATTCTCTACAATGTTTCCTGAAGCTGAGGGTACGATCAAGCTTGATTCCCAAATATCGAAGCGTTTCACAGCTTTCGAGTGTCACTCCTTTCCAGACAACATTCAACTTTCTCCGGGCCTCTTTGTTGCGAAGATGAAATGCGCATACTTGTGTCTTTCCAGGGTTAGGTTTCAGGTGATTCTGGGTGTAATAATTGTCTAATCTCTCAAGAGCATTGGACAGTTTTCCCTCCACCTCCTCAAAGCTCCTACCCTGTACAGCAATAGCGGTGTCATCCGCATAAATAAATCGCCTGGCCTCTAAATATTCTGGCTGGTCATTTGTATAAATGTTGAATAGTAATGGGGATAACACACTGCCTTGAGGTAACCCGTTTTTCTGGTTCCTCCATCGACTTTTATTCCCTTGAAGTGTAACATAGAACCTTCCTTTCTGGAGCATCCCACGTATGACATTTGTTAGATTCATGTCCTTAGTGATGTTGTACAGCTTGGCTATGAGCTTCTTATGGTTCACTGTATCATATGCAGCACTGAGATCTATAAAGGTGACACCAGTGATAAGTTTATTCTCATAGCCATCCTCGATATGCTGTGTCAGGTTCAGAATTTGGCTGGAACATGATTTCCCTGGCCTAAATCCAGCTTGATCTTGAATTAGCCGGTTATCAATGAATGTTGCAATTCTTTCAAGGATCAACCTTTCAAATGCCTTGTATAGGTGGCAAAGAAGAGAGACAGGACGGAAGTTCTTTGCATCCGTTGGTTCCTTGTCTGGTTTTAGCAGTGCGACCACATGAGCTTTCCTCCATAGCTTTGGTAAGTGCAGGGTCTCGATACATCTATTCATCATATTCACCAGCCACTGGATTGTTCCTGGTCCAAAGTTCTTGATTTGTTCTGTCCTGATGTCATCCGGGCCCGCAGCTTTGCTGACTTTCATCAGCTTGATGGCATGTTCTAATTCTGCTGATGTGAAAGGACGACCGAGAAAATTATTCTCATCTTCACTAGGCTTCAGCTTCACAGGCTGAGTCTTCGTGATGGTTTTCCCGTTACGGAGCAGCTGATGAGCTATTTGATTTGGTGTAACCTTGGTGAGATCCACTGGTGGACTCTTAGGGTCGTTGCTCAAGTTTTTGACCAGCTTCCATGCTCTTCTACTGTTCTGGGCCATGTCAAGGTTTGCTAGTAAGTTCATCCATCTTTCCTTCCTTCCGTCAGCGATGCTCCTCATGAGTTCTTCACCCGTCTGAATGGTGTCATCTGCAAAAGGGTCTGTCTCGTATTTCTCCTGATAATCTTTTAACAGATCCTTAGAATCAGCATTGAGGCCAGAAATGAACTGGGTACGGCAGCCTCGGGGAATATGTCTACGAGAGATCTTCTTCACAAGGTCAACAAAGTCTTCATAATGACTTGGCTCTGGTTGTAAATTGGACAGTTCCTCATCCAGCTCAATGGAAAACCCCTCCCAGTTTGTCTTTTTAAAATTGAAACGTCGTTTAAAAGGGACTTCCTCAGGGCTGACCACTCCTCGAACTGAACATGTGATTGGGCTATGCTGTGTCCTAGGGATGGGTTCCTCCACCGCTTTAACTACATGTTTTATCACTTGCTCACTTATGAAAATGTTGTCAGGGTTGTAACCTCTATGCCATCTACCGCTGTTGAAAGATGGTCTCAGTTTGGGGTTGTGAATCAATAGGATACTTCTGAATAGAATAGAAGGAATCCTAGATAAGCAACTTGGAGAATACCAAGGTGGGTTCCGGAAAGGCCGCTCCTGTGCCGAACAAATCCTAAATTTGAAATCAATAATTCGCCACAGAGTGTTGAACGGCAAAAGTGTAGTGGTTTCATTCATTGACTTCAAAAAAGCCTTCGACTCGGTGGACAGAGGGACCCTAGATAAGATCATTAGAGAATTTGGAGTCAAAACCAAACTGGCCAATATTATCAGAGAAACCTTAACAGCCACAACTTCTAAGGTGAAGTTCATGGGAGAATTGTCTCAGTCATTTGAAATCAAGACAGGTGTGCGACAGGGTGATGGATTATCACCATTACTATTCAACTGTGTCCTCGAGAGGATTGTGAGAATTTGGAATTCCGAACTTGAAAATCAAGAGATAGCCCCGATCTGCCCAGGACGAAAAACGGGAGGAATCAAAGTCAATTGCTGGCTTTCGCTGATGATTTTGCGATACTTTCAGAAAACCTAGAAGAAGCGGCCATACAGATCAACCTCTTAGAAAAGATCGCTAGCAAGACAGGACTTAGGACTTCCGAAAGAGAAGACCAAGTTCATGATGAATGACAAACATGGACCACAATTCCTTGAAACAGAGATTGGACGGATTCAGAGGGTGAAAAAGTTCAAATACCTCGGTGAAACCATACAAGAGATCGGCCTTGAGAAAGCTGCTGTAGAAGATCGTATCTCAAAAATGGAAAGAGCTTATGGGCTAACTAAAAACATCTACAACAAGAAATGCATCTCATGGAATGCCAAACTAAAACATTACAACACGGTAGTAAAAACAGAATGCCTGTATGCCAGCGAATGCCTCTCGATGAATTACAAGTTGGAGAAGCTAGAGATCCTAGAAAGAAGAATACTACGGAAAATCATGGGCCCAGTCCAGACTGAAACCGGCTGGAAACTTCGGAGCAACAATGAAGTCTATAAAAATGTGGAGAGAATCTCAGAGACCATGAAGAAGAGGAGGTTATCGTTTCTCGGACACTTGTTCAGAATGGACAAAACTAGACTAACCAAACAGTTATTCGACTACCTGTGGAACAAGAAGACAACAACGACATGGATTAAGGAAGTTCGAAAAGATCTCGAAAATTCCAACATCCAGGAAGTTCAGATGTCAAACAGGGAAACATTTCGGTACATAATTCAAAATTTGGAAGGGTTTCACGTCACAAGAACCACAAAGAAGGGAAGAGCCTGGACGGATGAGCAGAAGAAACATATGAAGGAGTACTGGAGGAAGAGGAAACTTCAGGCAAAGAAAAAATGAAAATGTAGCGTGATCCGAAGTGGTCAATTCGCAAATAAAAAAATAATAATAACACGACTAACCAAAATAATGCTAGATTACATATCATCACTCAAAAGTACAACACCATGGGTGAAAGAAGTACAAAAAGACATGCGAACTGCTAACATAACCGACACATCTGACAGAGACTCCTTCCGTAACAAACTGAACAACTGGGAAGTCCAACCAGAGCAACCAAAACCTACACCTTACAGACCTCAATGGTCTGACGAAAGAAAATTGGCATTCTCCAACAGAATGAAACAATACTGGCAAAATAAGAAGAACGTCAAGAATTGAGTCAAATTGCTTAACGCTTTCCAATATTGGGAAAATACGCGGTAAAAAAATAATAAATACAAATGATAATCTGAGTGACACATTAGATGAACTTTTCCACCCAGTAAAACAAGAAAATCATCAAATGATTGTCATATCCACAAGCGGCGTAGGCCACCAGATTCGAGTTATCGACTGTGACAAGGGGTTACTAACAAATCATTCTGAGTAGGTGTTTAATAATAATAAAATAAAATAAATTACCAGCTTTACAGTAGTCGCATATGATGTGTAACATGTGACATGTTATCCCTTCTTAACAGTGAACTCTGTTGGTCATTGAAATAACTACTTGTAAAACTGCAGTGCTAAATCCTGACCGGTTTTCAGCAAATATCATATAATGAATATTTTCACACCAAAGAACGGCAACTTGAAGATGATTTATTGTAGGAATATCTTTAATGGGGCCTCCAAACCTTGAAGTAATTTTGTATGCGATATATATTCCACATAGCAACATGGCCGACAGTACCTCGAGTGCTTACATTAAATAAGAATACAGCAAAAGTATGAAGATTTAATAAATCATAATTGTTTTCAGCAAATATGATATAATGAATATTTTCACACCAAAGAACGACAATTTGAAGATGATTTATTGTAGGAATATCATTAATAGGGCCTCCAAACCTTGAAGTAAACGTATGCGATATACATTCCACATAGCCACATGGCCGTCAGTACGTCGTGGTATTAATCTCCGCCACCACGCGCGCTCATTGTTTCCCTCCCATCCATTTTCGTTTCATTGTTTCCGTCTCATCCATTTCCGTTTCATTTTTCAAAATCACTCCCACAAAAAATATACAGATACCGAGTGGAAAGATGTTACACATCAATAACCGTCTAGTAATAATAATAATCTGGGTGTCATTTCAGAGGCAGATGACCTCACAGTTTCACACCTTAAACTAACAACAATGTCATCATCTGAGTGGCATGTTCATAAGAGAGGTGGTCACCCGATCAGAGTCGTTGACTATGATAAGGGTCATAGAGTCGGTGTTTAAGAGTGGTAAGGTGGCCAGTTCCACTTCTTCTACCACAACATCCGGATGTTTTCATTTGGAACCACGAAATTGGGGACGCCGTATCAGACCATACCAAAGGGGATGTGTTAGGTTAGGAATCGGCTGGAGTAGAATAGGAAACGGAAAACCACTGACTAAGGAATTTTATTATTCACAGATTTTCAGTCAGCCGACACTCCAACCCGTGTTAACGGACTTAAAAGTTTCTTAAGAAACACGGATAATGATTATGATAATTGTTGTTTTAAGGGGCTCAACATTGAGGTTATCGGCTTCTAATGGTTTGCTTGATTGTAAAAATAATGAAACGACAATCTATAACAAAACCTAACTAGTGACTTACAACTAACTTATGTACTAGAAGAAGAAAAAGAGAAAAGGATTAAGGAAAATTAACGACAACAATAGGAAATGCCCTGAACCCTCGAAGAATGAGGATGACATGGAAGGCAAACGAGACATGAAATGCAGATAGGAGAGGGGAAAGAGGTGAGGGAGCATCCCAGAGTCACTGGAAAAGGGGGAAACCAGACGCAGCTCAGGAATCCCTCAGGATCACCAACTCCTGTACTCTCTAGCCATGATCCCTTGAGGGTGTAGCACTATTCAGGGTGCACCAGAAGTGGCGGGTCTACAAACACCCTGCCTCCTTTAGGGCCTTGAGCAGAAGACAGAAGGATTGAGCAGGAGGCAAGGGCCAGTTAAGATGGGTAAGTAATAATAGTAATGTTATTGGTTTTACGTCCCTTTTTACAACTCGGCTTTTCGAGACGCCAGGGTGCTGGAATTTTGCTCCTAAGGGGATCTTAAGTGTACCAGTAAATCTACTGACACGCCTCCCTCACATTTGCGCACCCTCAAATGCCAACTGGATTCGATCCTTGGGCACAGCAATGAGAACGTTACCGCTGAGCCACGCAGCCAGTCAGATGGATAAGTGAAAGGCACCCTAGATCTCGGATATCCTAATACCGCCGCGATGGGAAGAGAACAAGAGTTGACCAAGTGAGTTCGATAGGAAAGATGAAAGAGAGGAACCCGGCACATGTAAATGAAAGCAACGATGGACTCAGCTAGGGTTCCTGTGAACACCAACCCTCTTCCACCAGTTGCGATCCCCTGAGGGTGGCATCAATGAAAAATGGCTTCTAATATTTCAGTCGCTGGCCCCGTGGTGTTGGGGTAGCGAGCCTGCCTCTCACCTGGAGGCCCCGGGTTCGATCCCCGGTTCCGTCAGGGATTTTAGAAACTGACGTGAGGGCTGGAACTGGGTGCACTCAGCCTCGTGAGGACAATTTAGAAGCTGTCTGATATTGAGGCAGCGCCCCGATCACGGAAACCAAGTTTAACGGCCGATGGGACCCGATGCGCGTCACCCCAATATCTGCAGGCCAAATGGCTGGGCAGCGGTCGATTGGTAGACTTAGGCCCTTCATGGGCTGTAGTGCCAGGGGTTATTATTATTTATTATAATATTTCAATACTGACTGAGTTAGGAATCGAAACCACCTCTTCTCAGTTGTAACTCACGGGGCTGAGTGCACCCCGTTCTAGAATTACATTTCTTAGCAAAGGTGGGTATGGAATTTGTACTTCAATGATGACCATTCTAATGAGAGATATTTACCAAGCTTTTGTATGATTCTTAAAAAGTGTTTTGACCAACACTGTACGTGAAAGTGAAGAGCTGTAAATAACACACCTGATCGCGCGTAAGATTGGTTCCAGCACGCTGTGTGCTAGAAAGGCCATAGTTCAGTGTCTAGGTCAAGACCGGGCACCTGGCACGCCTCATAACTGTGTCACAGTCAATATACACACGTGGGCAGTGCTGTTCTACCAAATTCGCACCTCTGGCATCTCGAGTGCCGTTATTCACTAGGCTTGGCTCTGCATAACGCAAGGAGGACTTACCCAGAAACCCCGCAAAATGAGGCGCCTCATTCCCACATCCTTTTAGTCCATTGTGATGGAGCATGAAACTAGATAACTATTGAGTAAACTAGAAAATGAGACCAAAATATTACCTAGTCACCTTCTGAGGTAGCCTACGTACTGGGACTCCGGTCACAAAGGTCCTGGGTTTCATTCCCGCCTCTGCAAATATCTTTTCATTCTAGGCTGCTTCTCTAAAAGCCGAGTTGTCAAAAGGGAAGTAAAACCAATAGCATTATTATTATAATTATTGTATAAGTGCCTTCAGTAGCATAGTCAGTAGCATGCTGAACTGCTATGCCCAAGATCGCGGGTTCAAACCCGGCCGAAGTCTTCGGGTTTTTAAGAGCGTTAAAGTCATTCAGTATGCCTTCCTTCGGTGGGGAAGTACAGTAAAGCCGGTGGGCCCATGTCATAGATTTATGGCACGTAAACGCGATGATGATGATGATAATTGTTGTTTTAAGGGGCCTAACATCGAGGTCATCGGCCCCAAACACGTAAAAGCACCTACTACTGTAATTATTGGTAGTGTGTAGCAAACTTTGGCTATACAGAAACGCTCTATCAATTTGCAACGTTCACTGCTAGGTATTAGTGTCAGTGGCATCTTGTAGCCAAAGTTGGAACTACTTGAAATTGAATTTGTTGGGAGCCCTCGGGCGTTCAATGAAAAAACCCAGCTATGGCCATTGATTGCAATTCATATATAATAATTATTATTATAATTCTAGTCTGAGGCAACATTGAGTAGAGGTGGGTTCGATTTCCACCTCCGCCATTCTAGAGGAGGGTTTTTACGTCTAAGGAAGATATTGGGTTGGTTCTTTACTTAAACCCACTACCGCCTCCATGACACACCCCAAGTCGTAGCTGAGCAAGTTAAATAACGTGCTACGAACGCGATGGGGAGCTGCAGATAGTCTGGAGATTGAAGGTTTGATCTCTACGTTGATATCCTGAGTGTAATTTATCTCCAAAGCTTACCACACTTCCTCCACTCAAATGCTGGCATAATCCCTTACTTAAAGTCTCGGGGCACCTACCCCATCCCTGTCCCTAATAATGGACTACGTCTTGGTGTAGCGGCTAGCATTCTTGGGGCTGTCGACCTGGAGGTCCGGGTTTGATTCTCGGCTGTCCCAAGATATGTTATCTTGATCTGAGGGCTGCAACGGGGTCCTCTCAGCCTCATGAGGCAAAACTGAGAAGACGTGGGTTCAATTCCCACCACAGCCATCCTGGAAGTGGTTTTCTGTGGTTTCCCACTTTTACTCTAGGCAAATGGCGGGACGGTTCCTAACTTAAGGATAAGGCCACCACCTTCTCAATCCTCATCTGAATTACAAATACACACCCTAATACAGTCATCACAATAACACAGGTTATCAAACACAATTTCACACTCACACACCTCAGTACATGGGGCTAAATTACCACGATGTGTGATATTTTCAACTGAAACAATAACAACAACCTGTCCTTAATACGGCTACATTACATTTATCACAGCAATACAGGTTATCAGACACCTAAGCAAAGAGGGCTGATGATCAAAATGTCCCAACGACAGCGTCCTTGCTATTCCTAATCTCAATAACAAACACCCACCCACTACTACAGACACATCAATAACACTAGTTATGAGACAAATTATTGTAAACCCATTTAAGTACTAAGGGGTTGATGTCAATGATGTACAAGTCCATAAAATCAACAACACCAACAATCTTATTCAATAGTAATGACCGCTCCAAGGAGAGCTATTTTATAAAACAACTAGAGGGCCTGTTGGAGAAATCTCACATGCATTATACCACCCACCCATGGGCTCGACGCGACACAGTTCTGGCTAGTTTATTTGTTTATATTCGACCATGTCGAAATGTAAATATTATATGTCAGAAAACTGTATCATAATGAGGGTCATTATAACACTATTTTTCATTATGAAACAGTTTCTCCAACCAATCAGAGCTCAAGAAACAGTTGTGTGACTAATTAAGTAAGGATAGCATCGCACCTGTGCTGAGTTCCACGGCCTCCTAATTTAAATTTAACTGCGTGACTGCTGTCATAGTAGAGTTTTGCTGCTGTTTTAAGGGGCCTAACATCTAGGTTATCGGCCATAGTAGTAGAGTTATCGAGGAGGCCATGGTCTGATAAAAAGGTATTCTCTGCGTCCCATGCGCTCTGTTCAGCACATAAAACTGACGAAATCTCGACAGATATTTATGAATATTTATGTTCGAACATAAAATAGTTATAATTATCGTCGAACATAAACAGTCGTATGCAACTCGCCTATGATGGTAATTAAGACACTCGTATGGAAATTATAAAACGAGCGGAGCGAGTTTTATAAACATACTCGTGTCTTAATTATAGCCATTAGCCTATAGGCTCGTTGCACTATTGTACTATTATACGCACTTTATACACATAAACAAATATATTTCCGTTCACTTTTCAAGATATGTACGATTTTTCCTGTACTATGGAGACGATATGGAAGATTTTGGCACAAACCGCACCTTATAACTACCTCTGGTTCAACAGCTTGAGTTTTGTAAAACCTACACCTTAACGTTTTATATTTACAGTATATAATATCTATGATTCTAAATACAAGATTTATTGAACACAATGTGTACATATTAAGAATACAATGGTATGGTCAACTTCAAATTTGATCGTCTTTTGCATAGGCTGCCAATGATTTAGTCCTTGATTTGCATGTAAGTATATGATATTGCCCACAAATCTGTCTACAACGATTGCAAGGACACAAATCCGATGCCAAGTGATATAGGCCTACTCGTGGTCCACAATTTTATAGGGGAATCCATGAGCTGCTTTTCTCGTGAATAAAAATTATCTTAAAAACATGAAATATTTCTAATACTTGAACTGGTTAGCTCAATTTCCTTACCGCTGACAGCCGGCAGCACGCGACATGTAGCTCGGGTGGCAATACAGCAACCCCCGACCAGCAGGCTGCGTGAGACTTGTTGTCAATGCATACATATCCCCTGTACAATAATAATAATGTAGAATAAAATTGCTCAACTATTGCATAATATGAAATGTTAAATATAAAAACAACATGTTTAGTAAAGAACATACAGCCTATTTTCTCCTAAATGCATGGGTAGTGTTATAACTCTTTGACCTTTTCAAGGAGTATAATTGAAAGTTGGTTGTAGTAGCTTGTTGAAATACAACGTGCTATACGGATATTAAACATGAATATGAGGTGCCCTTTGCTAGTGCTGCCTCTGTAAAAATTCCATTCAATTCGGTTTCGCCGTGTTTGGATTGATAAGGGGAATCGATTTGCACACATACATGGCCGCTATCTGCAAACTATTGGGTTGATGACCTTGTAGTTCAGTCATAAGATGCTTCCCACAAAAAGGTATGTTGTTGCAAAATTTGGTAGAGATCAAATGATTAGGTTGGTCGTAATTTGATTTAAGCCTTTAACATTTGGGTGGTCGCGATTCCGTTTCCGTCAAGATGGCGGCGATATAAAACATGACCCTGAGGTGCCCTTTGCTAGTGCTACCTCTGTAGCAAATTTCGTTGAATTTGGTTTCATCGTGTTTGAATTGATAGGGGGAATCGATTTGCACACATACATGGCCGCCATCCGCAAAGTATTAGGCTGACGACCTTGTATTTTGGTCAAAAGATTCTTTATACATAGAGGTATAATGTTGCAAATTTTGGTAGCGATCAGATGATTAGGTTGGTCGTAATTTGGTTTAAGCTTTTATCATTTGTGTGGCCGCCATTATGTTTTCGTCAAGATGGCGGCGATATAAAACATGACACTGAGATGTCCTTTCACCGTGTTCGAATTGATATGGGGGAACAGACATTCAGATTACACTCACAACACACACAGACACACAGACACACACAGAGACAGACACACAATTTTTGGCCCTGTGTAGATCTCATAAGTCTACTTTAATTCTTTTGCAGAAATCGAAAGTAGGCTAATAACTACAAAACATAATCGCTAAAATAAGCAAGATGAATGCTTTTGGACCCCCGGTGTACCAAACCCCCATAAATTGTGGTCTCTTAACATTCATAGAGACCCCCAAATGTTTATCTACTCTATACCAAAGTATATATTTTAGCCTAAAAAGTATATGTTTTAGCCTATTTTCATTTATGGAAAAGATAAATAGGTTTATGAGGTCACCTTTTGTCCGTGTGCGTGTGTGTATGTGTGTGAGCCACCTCCCCCCACCCAAAGACCGTGCCTTTCAAATTTCAATTCGTTTCACCAATCCAACATGGCGACCGCGCGAAATACTTCGACGGTTCTCAGTATCTACGAATCTATTACAGCAATCAAACTGAAATTTAGTATGTTGATAGAGGTTCCAAACTTAGGTCAACCTATGGATCATTGAATAACCTGGTGAGCACAAAACCAACATGGCGGCGAAGCGAAATTTAAATATTTAAATTGATTTTTCTTGAGACTTTTCATCCAAGCGCTGTGAAACTTGGCACGGAATATCTTCATACAAGCCTTAATATAATGACGTCTAATTTAATGGAATTTTATGATAACCCAAAAATGGTGGCTGTGCAAGTTCTTGAAATCTTGTTTTCATTTCTCGTTTCCTAAGCAACATAGTAGAATATATGAAAATAGGCTATCTAGTTCTTCACGGAACTATATTTTAGCTATTAGAAAGCGAGGAAAATGGTGAGTATCCAGTGCTTTAGCTTTCTTATTTTCCGAATTCATAGATTACTTATTTCTCCATCGCCTCCTAATTATATGAAAAAATATAAGTCAACAAAGCCAGTGGCAACTCGAGTCCAATAGGACGTAACAAAGCAAGCGATATCCACGTAACACACCACACTATACTGGCCGGGTATCTGATATTTTAACGTCATAACTCTAAAACGGGTCACCCTGTCAGAAATGCAAAAGGAAATGAAATGCATACAATTTTATTCCCAACATTGAACCACTGCAACCCTTTACATGTTTTTGGCATGAAACTCTTCAATGCTTTCTATAATTTAGCCACATGTAATTTCCACATAAAACAGGAGCTGGTAGGAGAAAGGGCGAATATTGTATGTAATGTTATTGCAGATTCGCCCTGTCTCCTCCCAGCTGAAAGGGCGAATATTGTATGTAATTTTATTGCAGATTCGCCCTTTCTCCTCCCAGCTGATAGCGCGAATATAGTATGTAATCTTATTGCAGATTCGCCCTGTCTCCTCCCAGCTGAAAGGGCGAATATTGTATGTAATGTTTGTTATTGCAGATTCGCCCCGTCTCCTCCCAGATGAAAGGGCGAATATTGTATGTAATCTAATTGCAGATTCGCCCTGTCTCCTCCCAGCTGAAAGGGCGAATATTGTATGTAATCTAATTGCAGATTCGCCCTGTCTCCTCCCAGCTGAAAGGGCGAATATTGTATGTAATCTTATTGCTGATTCGCCCTGTCTCCTCCCAGCTGAAAGGGCAAATATTGTATGTAATCTTATTGTAGATTCGCCCTGTCTCCTCCCAGCTGAAAGGGCGAATATTGTATGTAATCTTATTGCAGATTCGCCCTGTCTCCTCCCAGATGAAAGGGCGAATATTGTATGTAATGTTATTGCAGATTCAACCTGTCTCCTCCCAGCTGAAAGGGCGACTATTGTATGTAATCTTATTGCAGAATCGCCCTGTCTCCTTCCAGATGTAAGGGCGAATATTGTATGTAATCTTATTGCAGATTCACCCTGTCTCCTCCCAGCTGTAAGGGCGAATATTGTATGTAATCTTATTGCAGATTCACCCTGTCTCCTCCCAGCTGAAAGGGCGAATATTGTATGTAATCTTATAGCAGATTCACCCTGTCTCCTCCCAGGTGTAAGGGGAACTATTGTATGTAATCTTATTGCAGATTCACCTTTTCTCCTCCCAGCTGAAAGGGCGAATATTGTATGTAGTCTTATTGCAGATTCACCCTGTCTCCTCCCAGCTAAAAGGGTGAATATTGTATGCAATCTTATTGCAGATTCTCCCTTTCTTCTCCCAGCCAAAAGGGCGAATATTGTATGTAATCTTATTGCAGATTCTCCCTTTCTTCTCCCAGCTAAAAGGGCGAATATTGTATGTAATCTTATTGCAGATTCTCCCTTTCTTCTCCCAGCTGAAAGGGTGAATATTGTATGTAATCTTATTGCAGATTCGCCCTGTCTCCTCCCAGCTCCGGATATGTAGCCATTCACTTCTATTGTGCAGTCATACAAAGAGACAGGAAATGAACCAATGCAACCCTTTACATGCTTTTAGCATCAAACGCATAGAATTCACAAAATGTCTTGGTTCTAAATAATATAGAGACAAAAGATTAATTTCATTGCTATTGACTGAAGATTTATGTGTATCAGTGAGATTGGAAGTTTCCTGTTCGTCAAGATTCTTGTCAGTTCTTCTCGTGATGCACGAAGTAGAACGTGACAACAGGTTCCCATACCACGAACCTTAATTACAATTTTAAAACATATTAAACTACACAGTTTATGGGCAATCCGATCACTGCATGGTATAAAGTCCGTATGTGAACACCTTTCACTAGTTCTGGATTCTCCAGTTCGCTGGTCATGGCATCAATGAGCATGTAACTACCCATGACTCCATTTATTGTAATGGTTATAATTATCTAGTTTCTCTGACCACTTATGGCATTTCTGATAAATATATATTTCTGTAGTGTTGGATAGCGATAGCACACATGATTTATCTACTGGTCAAGGTCAGTTTAGAAGTGAGAGACCAAATTCATTTTCTGTTCAGAAACCAAGTAGTGTTCAGAGGGTGGAATAATTGGCTGATAGCTAAATTGATTGATTTATTTTGTACGACTACACTTAGAGCTTAATCCACCTCGTGGTGTAGCGGCTAGCATTCTTGGCTGTCGCCCCAGAGGTTGGGGTTCGATTCCCGGCTCTGTCAAGAAATTTAATTCTTATATAAGGGCTGGAACGGGGATCACTCAGCCTCGTGAGGTGAAACTGAGAATAGGTGGGTTCGTGCCAACCTCAGCCTTCATGGAAGTGATTTTCCGTGGTTTACCAGTTTTACTCCAGGCAAATGTCGGGATGGTTCCTACCTGAAGGCCACGGCAGCTTCCTTCCCAATCCTCATCTGAATTCCAAGTACACTGGGCTACATGACCACTATGTCGCAAAGCCATTTAATTAATCAACAACAGTTGACACCAGAGTACGCTTGACAAAGCAGCCAGTGTTCCCCCGCCACAATTCCGTACTGTTGCCGTTCGTTTATACTTCCGACGCGTAATAGCCCGCGGAGTAACTTTGCATTGAAAAACACGTATCGAATGCCGAAGGAATAAAAGTTATGTGCAAAGTTACTCCAGGAGTAGATGTCCATCACTTTTATCCAGACACTAAGTTAAAATCTCATTGACGCGCCTGGGAATTGAACTCGGCACTTTTCAGACGAAAGGTCAGCGTCCTGTATATAAGCGGTACTGTATTTACTAAAAAAACTTCATAACATGTTTGCCTGGCTATGGCCACGTGTGTTCTAAAGAACATTGGATAAATTATGCTAGCCCTCACAACAATGTCGTTCCTGCAATAAAGATGCCACCCTCCGTTGTCCAGAAATACGTATTGAAATATTTTGTTGCTGTTGTTTATTTGTATCAGGGGATTGGCATATCTTTGGTTATCAGCCCCGTGCATATTGAATTTGACTGGTAACCTGTGTTTCTGTGGTTACTGTAGCATTGGGTCTAGTTATAATTATTAGGATCTGGAATGGGGTAGGTGCCCCGAGATTTGAAATAAGGTGTTATCTCGGTATATTCCTGGAGAGAGTGTGGTGAAACCCAGAGGGAATTCACAGTCAGGATAGCCGCTGTCAGCACTGGGATTCAAACCTCCAATCTCTAGATTTCCCGCAGCTCCCCGTAGCGGTTGCGGTCAGCAATTTAACCATTTATAGGGTAGAATATTAATGAAAATATTTTATTTTCTAATAATTTTTATTACATTTTAATTATATTAGTCTGGTTGGTTGGTTGGCTCTTAAGTTTAGGGGCTGCGACAACGTGGTCATGCAGCCCCGTGTACTTTGGGTGTGTGTAGAATCTGTCTGATGACCGGTGTTAATTGTGATGGCTGTATTAGTGTGTGTTATCTGTTTTTTAATGTAAGTACTGAAACTTAGAATTTTTCAAATAGTTTCTACTTTTGCCGCCAAGCGCCACCGTCAACGACTACTAGGCCAAGTTCAGAACTTAGCTACTAGACGCCACCGCAGTCGGCTCTTGGCAACGAACGTAGAAACCTAAGAGCGTTGTTTACATTCTTAACCTATCCAATTTAGCTTCACACAGGTGCAATCAGTGGAAAGCTCTTTAACATGCCATAAATCTATGACATGGGACCGCCGGCTTTACTTCCCCTCCGAAGGAAGGCATACTGAGGAATTTTTAACGCTTTTAAAAAATCCGACGGCTTCGGCCGGGTTTGAACCCGCCATCTTGGGCATAGAAGCTCACCATGCTACCGACTACGCCACCGAAGCCGCCTTATATTAGTCTAACAATAATTATTAATTTTATTTTTTGTTTTCTTCAACATCTTAATGTTCATATTCATTATGATAATTTTCATTTTTTACTATTAATTTTTATTATCTCAAATTATTATAATTTTAATTTTATTGAGGTTATTTATTTTTAATTCTAATTTTCATTTTCGAATTTAATTTGTTCACTCTTTAATTTTAAATGTTATTATTTAAGTGGTAATTTTATCAAGCAACTTAGGTAACTTATAACATTTGGTTTTCAGAAATATACTATCTCAAAATAATAATAATAATAATAATAATAATAATATAATTAAATAATAATACTAATTCGTTGATGTATGGCTGAAAGATTCAACCATCAGTTATTTGATAACATGAAATGCGCTTACAGTAGTGTAGGTGGTTAATATAGAGGCCACTAGCCTATAAAGTGTTAACGTACACAGCTACGCCGGATACCAAGGTTTCTAGGTTCGATTACCGGCTCCGTCAAGCAATGGAATTCTAGTTTCAAGAATGAAACGGGATCCACTCAGCTTCATGAAATGAAATTCCACAGCCAGTTTCCAGTCGTCCGATCGGGTCAGGGAATGGAATGAATGAAGCCCCCCACCATCTAGCGTCTAGGATATGAACTGTGCCGGCTGCCGAAGCCTGTCGCACTCCTCAGGGGCAATGGTTAAATGAATGACAGATGAAATGCAAAATCCACTCAGCTTCATAATTAATACAAAAATAAAATCATACATCTTAGAGTTGATTTTACGTGTGTTATAACGTCTACTCTAGGCAAATGTTGAGATGGCTCCTTCCTGATCCAGCCTCAATTACAAGGGCGCACAAGTAGGCAGACGCATGGTTAATTATCTCTCTATATATACAAATGAAAGTTTGTCTGTTTTTTCTGAAATTCCACGGAATTTTGCGATATTTGCGCGTTTCAGACTGTTTTATGACGGATGCGCGCAAAAATAATTTTTTTGTCTGTCTGTCTGTCTGTCTGTCCGTCCGTGTGTCTGTGGACAACTTCTACGAGTCCTTATAACTTGAGAACGGCTGGGTGGATCAACGTAAAATTTGATACAGATATCCACCAGAGGCACCACACTAATCATTGATGTAACTCTTCTCCGTATCTCTCATAAAAGGGGCCCTACCCCCTTAAAATACATGCTGAAATAGGCGTAGAAGGGTGAAACAAAGCTCATTTTCAACCCCTCAATGTGAGAAACTAAACTCGGGGACTTAAAGGGCCCCCGAAAACCACATTTTAAGGCCCTAAAACCAACAGTTTTTGGGATATTCCCAGAAAACTAATTTCACTTAATAAATTAATGAAAGAATGCATGGCGGTAACCATGGCAACTGAATCTCAGAGGTCCATCTATTTCTGTAAGACGCAATGCAATTCCATTTATTACATTATTGTGAAGGTTTGCAAACGGCTATAAGGTTATAATGGATCCAAATTAAGTTGAAATATTCATTAATACATACAATGCGCTTAAGGGGTCAAGGGGTACTCTAGAATTTTTTCACGCGATTTACACGTGCGGGTGTGGTACGGAAGGTCTATTATATCCCTTCTCTATTATATAAAAATGAATGTTTGTCTGATTTTTCGGCTTTTCTACGAAAATTTGACATTTTTGCCCGTTTCAGACTGTTTTGTGACGGATGCACGCAAAAATGTATTTTTGTCTGTCTGTCTGTGTGTGGACAATTTTTTGTGTCCTTATAACTCGAGAACGGCTGGGTGGATTAACGTAAAATTTGATACAGATATCCATCAGAGGCACGACACTAATCATTGATGTTACTCTTCTCCGTACCTCTCATAACAGGGGGTCTACCCCCTTAAAATACATGCTGAAATAAGCGTGAGACAAAGCTCATTTTCAGCCCCTCAATGTGAGAAACGAAACTCGGGGGCCCTAAAAGGACCCCGAAAACCACATTTTAAGGCCCTAAAACCAACAGTTTTTGAGATATTCCCAAAAAACTAATTTCACTTAATAAAATAATGAAGGAATGCATGCCGGTAACAATGGCAACAGAATCTCAGAGGTCCATCTATTTCTGTAAGACGCAATACAATTCCATTTATTACATTACTGTGAAGGTTTGCAAACGACAGTAAGGTTATAACGGATCCAAATTAAGCTGAAATTTTCATCAATACATATAATGCGCTTAAGGGGTCAAGGGGTAATCTAGAATTTTTTAATGCGATTTACACGTGCGGGTATGGTCCGGAAGGTCTATTATATCCCTATCCCTATTTTGTTGAAAATCCACAGCCTGCTTCCAGTCTCCGACCGGGTCAGGAATGGAATGAATGAAGCCCCCATCTAGCGGCGAGGATATGAACGTGCCGGCTGCCGAGACCTGACGCACTCCTCTGGGGTAAGGATTAAATGAATGATAGATGAAATGAAATGATAGTGGAGAGTGTTGCTGGAATGAAATTGTGACAGGGAAAACCGGAGTGCCCGGAGAAAAACCTGTCTGCCTCCGTTTTGTCCAG
Source organism: Meconema thalassinum (assembly GCA_946902985.2). NCBI lineage: Eukaryota > Metazoa > Arthropoda > Insecta > Orthoptera > Tettigoniidae > Meconema > Meconema thalassinum. Next base: position 254,764,321 of record OX336393.1, read on the forward strand.
CACAGATCTCACATGGAGTGACCGGGATTTGAACCACGGACCCAGTGGTGAGAGGCCGGCGTGCTGCCGCCTAAGCCACGGAGGCTTGTCCCTATTTTGTTATATTATTATTATTATTATTAGTATTATTCTTTTAATTATTATCATTATTATGGCGTACAACGAAGAGACAAAGCTCATTTTCAAACCCTTGGGGTCAGAAACAAAACTCGGGGCCCCTCAAGAGCCGTAAAGGGTCCCCGAAAACTATACTTTAAGGCTCCAAACCCAACAGTTTCTTAGATATTCCCAGAAAACAAACTTCATTTAATAAACTAAAGAAGGAATGCAAGCCACTAACCATGACAACAGTATCTCAAGAGGTGGAATCCAACTTTCCATCTATTTCTGGAATAAGTAATGCCACTCCATTTATTACATTTCTGTGAAAGGTTGCAAATGGAGTACCCTAGATTTTTTTCACACGACTTACACGTGCGATATGTCGTACAGAAGGTCTATTATATCTCCAAACATCAACATTATTTTCAAAAATTCCTGAATAGAAATAGTAGACTGTTTTTTGCTGATTTTAGGAATTTGGGCCATTGGAGGCTAAAAACACTGAATGTTCATGCACCACAAGCCTTTATAATTTATAAAAGGGGTCTTCCTGTAGTTGGGCACTTGACACAGCGGTTAGGGTCAGTTCGTTTGTGACGTGTATTGCGATTCTTCTACGAAGTTTTCAGTTTTATTTTCACGCCAGGAAGAACACGTTAGGTAAATTTAGTTTGAGAGCACATTTTAACTAATAATTTTTCTTTGCCAACAAACAGGTTCCAAGCCCCTAAACATTGCAACAGTAGCTCAATTGATAACATCTGTTTATTAATACCGAAGACCGTTCGAAGAATGGGTACTTCTGCTAGTTCTAAATAAACGCAGCCAAGTGCACAGATTTGATGACTAGATGAAGTAGCAATAACATATAACAAATAGCTCAACATGTTGTGGCAACCAGAACAATGGATCCTTCAATTCCTGAGGAACAGGATGATGGTGATGATTTATTCATTTATTTAGCGTATGGATTTTAGTGCCGGGAGTGCCCGAGGACATGTTCGGCTCACCAGACGCTGTAGCTACTTCAAGCAGACACCGATAGGGTATGCTACAAATTCCGTTCAATTTCAAGTAGTTCCAACTTTCGCTGCAAGATATCACTGACACCTAGTGGTGAACGTTGGAACTTTAATAGAGCATTACACTGTAATCTAACCTAGAAATTTAGCTTCACACAAGTTTAGTTAGTAGAAGGATCCTTTACATGCAATATACCTATGACATTGCACCGCCGGCTTTACCTCCCCTCCGATGGAAGGCGTACTGACGGATTTTAACGCTCTTAAAAAATTCGACGACTTCGGCCGGGTTTGAACCCATGATCTCGGGAACAGCAGTTTAGCATGCTACCATTACGAGAAACACGAGGCAGATCCGGGACACAAGGCAAGGCCGCACTCAAACACAGTTTCGTCAGTACTACACCCCAAGTGGTATGATATAAGAATGAAGCAGATGATGATGGCGATAGTGATGATGATGACCCACATTACGAGGAATGTGGAGCATGCGATGGGCACAAGGCAAGGCCGAACTCAAACACACTTTCTCCCCGCCAGTAGGCTACTTTTGGGTCACTCAACACTCGCTTTCTCACACCACCGCGCATCTACAAGTACCGTTCCGCCTTCAATCAGTTCATTTGTCGTGCAATTTCACATGGATACGGTTTTGGGCTGGGGGTCTCTCTGTAATTAGCGAGGATACATTTCCTACACTTGGTTACCATAGCAACGAGTGCAAGTGGACTTCCCAATTGAAGCGTGTTGTGGCGATAAATTTCCTACACCTGGTTACCATGGCAACAAGTGCAAGTGCACTTACTTCCCAATTGAAGCGTGTTGTGGCAACAAATTCCCTATACCTGGTTACCATGGCAACAAGTGCAAGTGCACTTACCTCCCAATTGAAGTGTATTGTGGCGACAAATGTCCTATACCTGGTTACCATGGCAACAAGTGCAAGTGCACTTACTTCCCAATTAAAGCGTGTTGTAGCGACAGATTTCCTACACCTGGTTACCTTGGCCACAAGTGCAAGTGCACTTAGTTCCTACTAGTTGAAACGTGCATAATACAACACCATAAGTGATTGTTGTTTCATTTAGGGACGTGATCATCGTAATCCTGTACCCGTGTATTTGGATGTGTGTATGTAGGCTTATATAACTTGTCCAATAACATGTGTCATTAGGGGCAGATAACCTCGTAGTTTCGCCCTTTAAAACAACAATAACTAACTAACATGTGTCATTGAGATATCTGTATTATTGTGTGTATTTGTAATTGAGGTGAGTATTGGGATAGAGGCAGCCGTGGTTTTAAGTTAGGAACCATTCCATCTGTTCCCTGGATTAGAAGTGTGAACCCACGGTAAACCAATTCTAGGATGGCTGATTGGGAATCGAACCCTGCTCTACTCCGTTTTGCCTCACGAGGCTGAATATACCCTGGTCCAGCCCTCAGACCAGAATTACATTTCTTGGAAGAGCCTGTAATCGAATCGGTACCTCCACCCTGGGGCGACAGCCAAGAATTCTATCCACTACACCACGAGGTGGTCAACCAGACAATTAACCGCAGAGCTGTGTTATTTGTCGAGGTCCAGTGGCAAGACAATTTCAACATCGCACTGCTTATAGTGAGAGTAGCAAGCATATCCTTCTCGGAATATCTGCTGACGACTGAAATTGATTTCTAAATTACTTCAGGCGCAAATAAACTCATGAAAAATTGATATGGCGAAAGTTAAGAATGATCCCAACTACCGTTTGGAAATCGGGCACTCTCCTAAGCCAAACCAAGCAGGTTAGAAGACATGTGATGGAAGTGTCTCGTCATAGTTGTTGCTTCAATTAGAGGCTTTCGGTATCTTTGGTCATCAGTTCCATGTACTTATGTGTGTGTATTATATTTATCTGAGAACCTGTGTTATTGTTTGACTGTAGTTGTGTGTCTAAATAACAGCGGGTAGATGGAGTGACCAAGCTGATTGCCTCCTACCAAGTCAGACCGGGTTGGAGTTTCGGTGAATGCATGCGGGATTTCTGAGGTGAAATATAATGCCTGGTATGCCAGATTCCACATTAAAAGGAGGTTCCGTTTTTTTATGATCCCGAGAATGATGGTCACGTGAAAGTAAAAGCTTCCTTTTTGTATTGTAAAGATAGCTTTGAATCCATTTTACAATATTGCCTTATTGACAATTGATAATTTAACTTTCAATCGGTCAACACAATATACTTCCAATATAACTAGAATATGTGGGAAACAAGATGTTCAGGAAAGAACATACAGCCTACTTTCTCCTAAATGTATGGGTATAGTTATAACTCTTTGTCTTTATCACCTCCTAATTTCTTCCAATTCGAAGTGCAATTTGGCACACTGGATTTGAGGAGTGGTGTTCAAACCATAGTTTATAATTTACCCCTGCATTTTGCAATTTCATCAGCAAACACTCCAAACAACGCTTAGGTATTCAGTATATTAACACCGACTACTTAAAATAATTTAAACTTCGTTGCTCTAAACGTATCACTGGGAGAAACATATTTAATATACCGGTACCCATTACACAGCTAATTTGTAATCGCGCACGGCTGACGAGATATACAGGCCATGGCACGTAAACCAAACCCTTCTGTGACGTAGGCAATGCACTGCTTGATGGTGCTTGTACGTTTAAGTCGAGAGCAATTCATAAGCAGCAGAAATGCAATATTTTATATCAATCTTCATAAAATGGACGCAGTTTAGATGTTCCGTGTGTTTTCAAACACGATAAATAATACTGTATAGGTTTGCAAAACTATGCCTGTTGAAGTTACTCGTTACAGAAATTCACTCGAACTGGATTCAAGGGTTTGTTGTGTCTTTAATAGCTGCAACGAGTAGCAGCAGAGTAGGCTACAGTAAGTTTGAGTTGTAGAGTCTGTGACCTTCGTTGTAGGTTAAATTATGTGCACATGAGTATAATTAGATCAAAGAATCTTGCAGCACAGTATATATATCATTAACTTATTGTTGTTTCAAGGGGCGAAACATAAATTAATACGTTTATAGAAGAGATCTGCGGAATACACCTGCCACCGACAAACGACTTGTACCAATACCTTCTATGAAGACAAGTGATAAATGAATACAAACGTTTATACAGGTTCAATGATGTAAACAAGATGATTCTCGTTGGCCGTGATAATCGCGCCATATCTTGGGGATGTGTGCCCTCTATCAGCAAAAACAATAAACTTTTCAATTATACTGTGGACGTGGGTTCACTAACTGGCCGGTATAGAGCGCAGCTCGTATCTAGAAGGCTGTGGTTAGCTATAACATAGTTCAACTAATTACTCTTTGATGTCACTCCGGTGGAGAATGTTGTTTTAATTAAATATATATTTTCCATTTCAAAATGCACCATATAATGCTGTATTTTATAACGTCTCAGTACTCAAGAAATGAAAATGAAAATCCACAGCCTGCTTCCAGTCTCCGACCGGGTCAGGAATGGAATGAATGAAGCCCCCATCTAGCGGCGAGGATATGAACTGTGCCGGCTGCCGAAGCCTGACGCACTCCTCTGGGGCAATGATTAAATGAATGACCGATGAAATGAAATGATGTGGAGAGTGTTGCTGGAATGAAATTTTGACAGGGAAAACCGGAGTACCCGGAGAAAAACCTGTCTGCCTCCGTTCTGTCCAGCACAGATCTCACATGGAGTGACCGGGATTTGAACCACGGACCCAGCGGTGAGAGGCCGGCGTGCTGCCGCCTAAGCCACGGAGGCTTACAGTACTCAAGAAATAATAGATATAAAAACATTCAAGCAAAAAAGTTCAACTCTGATAGGATTTGAACCACGGGCAGCGTGATGAAAGACCAACGCCCTAACCACTCAGCCAATCGAGCAGACACTGATTCAGCGTTAGGAACCAATATATATACGACGTTATAGCAAATAATGACATGGACTTAACGTTTTCTTCACTGGTGTATATATCAATCCGAGTTCATTTCATATAAAGTTCATATAATTTTTATCACTAGGCTATATTGCATGCAACATACTGAAATTAATAATAAAAATATATAGGTCAGAACGAGAGATCAGCTGCCATCTTGTCAAATAACAGAGAAGCCTCAGCTCTTTAAAATCACTTCTAGACTATAATATTACAATATAAACTTTTAATTTCAAAAGGGGCCACGTCGTTTAGAACAGATTAAACGATTCGTGGTTCGATAATCTGAACTAGTGGGTTCCATGTTATGGATTATAAAGTTTGCATAATTCACACGGCCGTCATCCTAAAATGGTACGGTTGATGACCTCGTAGTTTGGGCACAAGACGCGCCCCATATGAAGGTATGTTGTTACCAAATTTGGTAAAGATCCGATGATTAGTTTGGTCGTAATGCATTATTAAGTTTTGACCATTTGAGTGGCCGCCATTACGTTTTGGTAAAGATGGCGGCAATATAAAACATGACACTGAGGTGCCCTTTGCCAGTGCTACCTCTGTACCAAATTTCGTTCAATTCGGTTTCACAGTGTTCGAATTGATAGGGGGGGGGGGGGGCAGACATTCAGAGTACACACACTCACACACACAGACAGACACACAGTTTTTGGCTCTGTGTTGATCTCATAAGTCTACTTTCAATTTTTGGAAAAATCGAAAGTAGGCTAAAAAATAACTTGAAATAAATTACATGTGATTAAGTGTGATTAAGTTTCTTTTTAGCGTATGGCTTTTAGTGCCGGGAGTGTCCGAGGACATGTTCGGCTCGCCAGTTTTGTAGCTGCTTCGAGACGGACACCCAATGGGTGAGCTACAAGTACCGTTGGGGAGGGAAGTTGGAATGTAAGGACGAGGAGTTGGAAGGTAGCGGCTGTGGCCTATTGTTAGGGACCAACCCCGGCATTTGCCTGGAAGGAAGATGGGAAACCACAGAATACCATCTTCAAGGTTGCCGGCGGGGGGATTCGAACCTCCTCGCCTCCCGGATGTGAGCGACTGCCAGCAGTCATGCCGTAACGACCACGGCTAACTCACCCAGTACTGATTAAGATATAATTATATAGACTATATACCCAGGTATATACATGTGACTACAGACTGTTCGAATAACATGTTTCAGGGAAAAATAATAGTGTTCATTAGCGTTTGCAAGATATACTTGCAGTGCATTCGTGTCATAAGGGATGCAAGCAGAGAAATATCGACCTTCCTGACAAAACCCGTTAGTTGGGCTGCATAAAACAATATTATTAGGGGCAGTTGATTCCCCTGGTATATCAAACATTTTACGATAAAATAACAAGATGTTCAGTAAAGAACATATAGCCTACTTTGTCCTAAGTGCATGGGTATAATTATAACTTATTGTCATTTTCAAGGAGTATAATTGAATCTAGGTTGTAGTAGCTTGTTGAATAACAACGTGCTGTATTATACATTGATTGACTGAATCCTCATATGAATTGTAAATACACACATTAATACAGCCATAACAATGACACAGGTTAGCCGACAACTTCTACATACACCTAAGTACATGGGGATATGTGACCACGATGCCGCAAAGCCCTAATGAATCAACAACAGCAACAGCAATAATAAAAAACAGCAGACTCTACCGCAGATCAACGACAGCTTCCTACACAAAACCTTCCTCATTTACTGTACATTTACTAGTACATACATACATCACAATGTCACAGGTTATCAGACAACTTCTACACATACACCCAAGTACACGGGGCTACATGACCATGATGCCCCAAAGCCTCTAAAGAATCAACAAGGACAACGCATTTTAATCGATGTAGCCCAGTGTTGAATTATGTGGTGTTATAAGTATATATAATATTTTTTATTGGAAATACACATACTTAAGATTATAACGCGTGAGTAGTTATAAATCAATAAATATTAAAGAACTCAAGTAAAGAAAATTGAGCCACTAAGATTTGAACCTCTAACCTTCAGATTAGGTGTCTAACACACTACCACGCTGCTACACTTTCCCACTACGCCTAGCAACGTTAGCAACAGCTTTAGTATAACTGCCTATCTTTTTTTTTTTGTCTTTGAATGAACGATTTCATTAGCGTTTTCTGCCGCTTTTAGCCTACTTTCTATTTTTGCGAATATGAAAGTAGACTTATGAGATCTACACGGGCCAAAAGTGGTCAGTCTGTGTGTATGAGTGTGTGTGTGTATTCAGTATTCTGCCGCCCCCCTCCCCCCCTCCCCCCCTCCCCCTATCAATTCAAGCACGACGAAACCGAATTGAACGAAATTTGGTACAGAGGTAGCACGAGCAAACATCACCTCTGTGTCATGTTTCATATTGCCGCCATCTTTACCAAAGCTTAATGGCGGTCACTCAGATGGTGAAAACGTAAAATTAAATTACGACCAAACTCATCATCAGATCATTACTAAATTTGATAGAAACATACCTTCATATAGGACGCGTCTTCTGCCCAAACTACAAGGTCATCAGCCGTACAATTTAAGGATGACGGCCATGTGAATTATGCAAGCTCTATAATGCATAACTTAGGACCCACCAGTTCCGATTATCGAACCGAGAATGGATTAAACTGTTCTAAAATACGTGGCCCGTTCGACATTAAAAGTTTATATTATAATATTATACTGCAGAAGTGACTTTAAAAAACGTGAGCCGTCTCGGTTACATGACAAGATGGCAGCTGATCTCTCGTTGTGACCTATATTTGACTAATTTGAGTAAGTTGCATGCAATATAGCCCACTGATTGAAATAATATAAATTATGTATGAAATGGATTATAATAATATATACTCCAGTGAAGAAATCGTTTAGTCCAAGTCATTATTTGCTAAGACGTTGTATGTAAATCGATTGATAATGTTAAACTTCGGTGGACACGTTTGGCGCTGTGGTACAGCTTTGGTCTTTCGCCCGATTGGCCGTGGTTTAAAGTTGTATTTTTTGCTTCATATTTGTTTATATTTTTATTGTCTATTGAGTGCTGAGACGTTATAAAATTGAGCGTTATGTTGTGTACCTTGCAATGAAAAATATATATTTAATTTCAACAAAGTTTGCCTCCGGATCTGCACGAGTGACATCTACTAGCAACCAGGTGAATTATGCGTGTGCTAACCACGGCCTACTAGATGTGAGCTGCGCTCTATACCGGCCTTGACATTCCCACTTAGTGAACTGATCCATAGGTGAAATTGAAAATTTTCCTCTTGTTGCCGATAGAGCGCACTCGCACCCAAGGATAGGCGCGATTAAAAATTAGCTGTGCAGTAGGTTTATTAAATGTGTTTCTCCCAGTGATACGTTTAGACCAACGAAGTTCCAGTTTCAATTATTGTAAGTAGTCGGTGTTAATATACTGAATTTCTACGTTGTTTGGAGTGTTTGCTGATGAAATTGTAAAATGCTGGGGTAAATTATAAACTATGGTTTGAAAGTCGCTGCTCAAATCCAGTATGTCATACTGTTGTGTGCCTTTTCCACTTCGAATAGGAAGAAAGTAGGAGGTGATAAGGACAAATAGTTATAACTATACCCATACACAAAGCAGGCTATATCTTCTTTCCTGAACATTTTGTTTATAAACCATTTTATATTAAATTTGTATTATTTTGTTCAGTACATTCCTGAAAGACTATCAAGGTACTAAAATATGAACTAGCGATCAAACAATAGTCTCCATTTTGACCCAACGGGACTGCACGGACCAGCACGATACGGCACGGTTGGCCAAACTGTTACTGTAGTCACTTTTATGGTATAATATTGTATTTTATTATAAGATGTTAATATCTTACGGGTTACCTACTTGAGGACAGTTTGAACCACCCTCTGTACGATAAATGGATTTGTTGAGGCCCGGCCTTGTCGAATCGTAAGTAACGCTTAGGCTATAATACTTGCAGGATTCATTCGTCCGCCATCTTGAAACTATTTGGCTGATGACCTGGTAGTTTAGTCAAAAGGTGCTTCCGACAAGAAGGTATGTTTTTGAAAAATTTGGTAGAGATAAGATGATTAGGTTAGTCGTAATTTTATTTAAGCCTTGAACATTTAGGTGGCCGGCATTACTTCTCTGTCAAGATGGCGGCGATATAAAACATGACAATGAGATGTCGTTTGCTAGTGCTACCTCTATACCAAATTTCGTTCAATTTGGTTTCGTCGTGTTTGAATTGTTAGGGGTCACAGATATACAACACACACACACACACAGACTGACAACTTTTGGCCCGTGTTGATCTCATAAGTCTACTTTCATTTTTTTTGGGCAAAAATCGAAAGTAGGCTAAAAATACATTAAAGAGTTTGATAGGCCTAAGTCCACTAAGTGACTCAAGCGGTGGATGTACGGCCGGTCCTACTCCCCTGCGCCTGTGCATGTGCGGTCGGCGGGTGTGTAGGTGGGCCTTGTATCTGGCTCCCAGTTTGCTAGCCATATAGTAGTACAGTATGTACGTAGCCTATCATTCCAGAAGCAAACGTGGAGTGACTTGTTACATGTACATTTCAATAACCAATTTATTGCTCATAGTAATCAGCTCTCAATAAATAGCAGACTGCGACGAGCGTTGGGTGAAAGATAATGATAATACTTCAAGGATTGCGTCCACATCTCAGCAAACACGTAACATAAAGCAATTTTCTCAATTGTGACAAACGTTGAAAAGCTAAACGGCCCGGAAAGGTTTCAAATCGTGAGTCTTGGAGAGTTCTATCCAACAAAAACAAAAACAAATTTAGAAAACCACTTCCGGCTTAAATGCAGTTCTGGAATAGCAGCCTAAAATCGCTTGTTCTTTACTTGTTTTGTTTTTGATTCAAATCCTAGCCAAATTGACTTATTTACATGATTCTTTCATAAGTGTGTTCCGTGGTTCTATACCCTCAGGCGCTTTTTGGTTTTTGAAAAATCTACACCAGAAGTTGTTATAAGGGCTTAAGTGAAACTCTGCATTACTCACAATAGCGCTCGTAGTGGTAGAAAAGGCAAACTGCTAATCTAGGAAGGAAGGAAGGAAGCTTGTAGTTTAACGTGACCGTTAATCTTGAGATCATGAGCCACGGGAAACTGCTAATCTAATCGACCGGATATGGTTGAGTTTCCACTGACCAATCATCAGACTACCGCGTTCAATCATGCCGGCACCTTAACCCAGTGAATAGAGGTCTGTTACCTTACAAACGGTCCGGTAGTTCTAAATTTTTTATATGTTGGCTAGGACGGCTAGTGGATGTTTAAAATGTAAAATGCACAATTTCTCCCCCTCCGCGCCTGCCGCCATATTGGAAAAATCGCAAAAAAATCGGCACTTTCTTGATATTTTCGCCTAAATCTCCGTTTCGCACCGAAACGGAAACGGAGATATAGGCGAAAATATCAAGAAAGTGCCGATTTTTTTTTGCGATTTCTCAAATATGGCGGCGGGCGTGGAGGGGGAGAAATTGTGCATTTTACATTTTAAACACCCACTAGCCGTCCTAGACAACATATAAAAAATTTAGAACTACCGGACCGTTTTAGTGAAAATAGAGTTCTAGTCAATGTTGTAGACAATTAAATTTCCTACAATTTACGTTCAATATTTTGTTTCTAGGACTGATGGTTACGGAAATATTTACTTTTTTAAACAATAAAAATCACATTTTTCGGATATTTTACCAAATTTCTAACTTTAGAACGCTGTAATTCAGTTATGGCCTATTCTAGAAAAGCAAGTATCACAATATAATTTGTAGAGAATTTAATTACCTACAAAATGGCATGTAATTCTTTAGCCAACCATATGAAGTGGGGTAAGTTTAAAAATTAAAATAAAAATAAAAATAAAAATTAAAACAATGGGTATATTGCTTTTTTCGCTTTTGTGACACCACATTTAATCTAAAGAAAATGCACAAACTATTTTCCAGCTAAGGCTTCAATTTTTAGTTAATACCAACTATTCTTGAGCTTCTTACATGTATCAGCGCAATTAAAATGAGGCAGGTACACTTAAATATCCACTGGTGAGAGGAGATGTCCATTTCCAAACAATCCACCAACACAGCAAGTACATTTTTAAAGATTCATTTATTTAAACAAAATAAGATCAAAATACAGCAATAATCTTGCAAAAATCAGTAGTGAATAAACTTAAGAACATAAAAGAAAACTGATTTACTGGAACTTCGCTCGTTTTGTAGGGGGTGAGTGAATGTAGTCGGAGTCTTCATTGTCCTCCTCAAATAGTGAAGTTAGTAGATCGGCATCGTCTTCGTCGTCGATGGTGACTTCCTCCCTGTTATTACATTCTTCTCTACTACATACTTTGCTAAGGGCGGAAAAACTTGGGCCAGCCTTCTTACAGCCACACGCCCCCATACAGCCAGTTGTGCATCTGCATGAGATGGTGTTAAGCAGGTTTGGGGGAGCAGCGTCTCTACTCATCCTGATGGGCTCCAGTCTTCCAGCTTTTCTACACCAGCCCAAATCAATAGGGTCCTTGTCAATCCCCATCCACTACATGACCTGGTGATATGTCCTCAGGAAGAGGAAATGTGCTGCGTCAGTAGTTGGAGGTAGTTTAGCCAGGTTGAGTTTAATGGTACTAGTCTTCAATTTGCTATAGCGAAGGGAGTTCAACGACTGTTCTCCACTGCCACCATACAGGAATATCAATATTTTCTCCCCTGCTGCTGAAATTTCTTGGGGACTGGCAACAGGGTCCTCGAACCTCTTAGCCTGCTCCAGCAATGATGGGTCTTTCGTAAAAAGTTGGCAGAATTTATTCTTTCCAAACCCAAAAATGTTTGAAGTGGTGTCACAGCCCGATATTGCGTGCAGGAGCAAGATACAGCGTTTGGAGTTGTACTTGTAGGAGGAGGTGGAGTAGATTGCTTCTGGATGTTTTCCCCTCGCTGGTTTTTTGAGGTAAACATTATTTACCGCAGGTGTTGTGCCAGTCAGCAGTACAAGTAGGTCAATGTCTTCCCCGACAATGATAACGGCGTCGTACGTGGGGGAGAGGTGTTTAGCTGTGCCAACTATCAACCTGTCAGCATCTTCGGAAGCTTGGTCTGTAGATATGTTTGACGCTTGAAATTCACTGGAGAGCAGTTTCACAAATCGGTCCTTGTTCCCCTCATTGGCCAGGAACTTATCCTGAGGTGTGGTGTTAACAGTTGCTTTGTTAAACACCATGTCTGGTGATGAGTTTGCCTTGTACCTTCTTGTTCGTTCTGCAGTCTTGGTCCCTTGATGAGAAGGATCTGTAATGTTTTAGGTCATTTAACCCTAGGAGTGGCACATAAGTGTAAGTTTTACGGGCGTTTATAGACTATAAACGGAAAACTGAAAAACACTATTTCTCACACTTCAGTAATATTTATGCATAATATAATGAATAAAGATTACTGTTATATTAGCATTGCAAATCATGCCTGGTAACAGCTATTAAAACATGGCCTAGCCAACTAACATGACTTAGATTATGAAATACAATTAGTTCAGCGTAAACCTTAAGAAATAAAATACACACAGAGTAGGCTACTTACCTTTACTAATACTGTAGACGCACTAATAATAGTAAGCGATTCAATTTATCTAAGTCTGAACGAGAAACGACTTAAATATAAACACATTGTTTACGTCTGACCGATTGCTCACAAGGTAATGGCGGACTGTCTGCCGCTCTCCCTTTCAGTAAGGAACGTAGGTCTGGCGGTGGCTGCTAGGTACCACCACTTACCGGGTTAAAACTGACATACCTACCCTAAATCATCCCAAGTACCTGGTTTTACCACACTCTCCAGGCCATAACTGAATTTCAGCGTTCCAAAGTTAGAATTTTGACAAAATATCCGAAAAATGTGATTTGTTATTGTTTAACAAAGTAAATATTTCCATAACCATAAGTCCTAGAAACAAAATATTAAACGTAAATTATAGGAAATTTAATTGTCTACAACATTGACTAGAACTCTTTTTTCGCTAAAACGCACCGAATCGGAGATAGAGGCGAGAATCTCAAGAAAAGGCCGATTATTGGCGCGATTTTTCCAATATGGCGGCGGGCGCGGAGGGAGGGGGGGAATTGTGCATTTTTCATTTTAAACACCTACTAACCATCCTAGAAAACATATACAAAAATTAGAACTACCGGACCGTTTGTAAGGTAACCCCGCATTTTTTGCTCTATTCACTGGACTACCTCGTAAGAAATATTTAGTGTGTCCTTTACGATTGGAAACTGGAGAAAAAAAACTAAAATTAATTACAAATACACCTAGAATAAGATTCAGTGATGAACAGGGTTGGAGCCAGAATTCGGATGCAAATGTAATAGTGATCGATTGACAACGAGAAGATAGTGTCACAAACGAAGAGGAACCTTAAAGAGTGTTTGCAATATTGAGTTGTTTGCCTGAAGGGGTAGAACTGGATTTTTCTCCGTTGTAAGGATGTTTGTGAGCCTCCATGGCTTAGGCGGCAGCACGCTGGCCTCTCGCCGCTGGATCCGTGCTTCAAATCCCGGTCACTCCATGTGAGATTTGTGCTGAACAAAGCGGAGGGATACTCCGGTTTTCCATGTCACAAATGCCATTCCAGCAACACTCTCCACTATCATTTCATTTCATCTGTCATTCCTTTAATCATTGCCCCAAGAGCGTGCGACAGGCTTCGGCAGCCAGCACAGTTCATATCCTCGCCGCTAGATGGGGGCTTCATTGATTTCATTACCTAACCCGGTCGGTCGACTGGAGACAGGCTGTGAATTTTCAGTAAGGATGTTTGCTTCAAGAAGCTTCAGGGTGTGTTGTTTGACGAAGGCCTTCCGCTACGCGCGCGTGCTATGAGTGAAATCTAAGGCCCGGGGGCAAGACGTGCAGTGCGAGTGGGGAATTGTAGGCCACGCAGGCGAGCCTCGCGCCACTCCACGCCGGAATTTCCACCAACGATTAACACACTTCTTGAATGGCTGTGATGTTTGTCATCCGGGAAATCAAAATTCATCCAAATAGAACGCTTGTCTGTATTCAAATATCGCTCCAGGTCAAGATTAGCGAGCGTGACCTGGGTGAACACGACCTTACACAATGTGGTGTGAGGTGACCAAGGAGCAGGATCAGAGATTCAAGTTACTCAAGCAAGTGAACCAGTGTTGCCTGTAGGTATTCGTAGATACTAGCAATCCCATATTTGAGTGGGGTGATTATGCTAAATTAGAGTATATTCATGCAGCATTTTCAATAATAATAATAATAATAATAATAATAATCCACGAACCTACTACGGTGTCGTAGCAGGCGGAGAGGTGATACTCCGACGTGGCGCGTCCCAGGTGGTGGATAGGGGGTCCTCACCGGCTTGCCGGCGGACTTGCGCAAAATAAAATAGCTCTCGCGGACCAAACACACAACAACCTCTACGGTTAACAACCGCAGTTGTAACTCGGAGCTTGCTCCATACAAGGTTGACTACCTTTGAAAGTCAAACATGGAAGGAAATCTTTTAAGGAATAATCCACCTAGACTGCATTCAGATACGGTGGTCAGTCACCTGAAAGACATCCTAGATGAGTCGGAGCATCTGAAAATACCCCCGACAGATAGAAAACCTAAATTTAGACTGAAGATAGAACAGATAAACTATATAGCAACACACAATATAAATTCCATCATACAGCCAGGAAAACTCAAAATTTTGACAGATGAAATGGATCGCAAAGGGATTCTAATAACCGGGCTTCAAGAAATGAGAAACACCGATCAGGAACCAATAGAATCACAAGGGTATAGAATTTACAAGGGAATACCAGGAAAAAGAGTAATGAAGCAATGTCCACAATTCGGAACAGGATTTGTAGTCAATCTCAAAATAATTGAATCCATCATAGAATTTAAAGCATTATCCCCCAGGCTCTCAACACTAATTCTAAAAGCTGCAAATAGAACATATACCATTCTAAATGCCCATGCCCAAACTAATGATAAAAATAATAAGAAAGAACACAAATATGATGTGGAGGGATTTTGGGAGCTTTTAGATCAGACAGCAACAAACATAAATAAAAGTCACACCAAAATTTTAATTGGACACTTTAATGCCCAGTTAGGAAAGGAAAAAAGATATAGATATATAATAGGAAAATGGCCAGCACAGAGAAGAACAAACAGGAATGGCATAAGACTGGTGGAATTTTTCAGGAACCATGATATGATCTCCAAATCAACTTACTTCAAGAGAAGACCAAATAAACTCAAAACTTGGAAACATCCAGATTGTAAAAAAGGTGAATGGCAACTAGATCATGTTTGTATGGATAAGAACTATCACAGGGAGATCTATAATGTGAACGTTCTGAGAGGAACAGATACTGGATCGGATCATTACATGATAAAGATTAAAATTAAATTTATCCCGTTGACAAAGAAAAAAACTCACCTAAAAAGAAGAGAATATACGACCCTCATAAACTAATAAATAACAAGGGATACAAAGAACAAACTAGATATATTAAAATAACAGATGATCTAGAGGAAATAATTCTCGAATTGAAACAAATAGCTGAACAAGTAGCCCCAATAAATCCAAGGAAGAAACAACAATGGTGGAACCATGAGTGTGATAATACAGTGGAAGATAGACATCAAGCCTGGTTACGGTATCAGAGTCAAACAAGATGTTCGGGAAAGAACATATAGCCTACTTTCTCCGAAATGTATGGGTATAGTTATAACTCTCTGTCCTTATCATCTCCTAATTTCTTCCTATTTGAAGTGCAAATTGGCACACAGGATTTGAACAGTGGCGTTCAAACCATAGTTTATAATTTACCCCAGCATTTTGCAATTTCATCAGCAAACACTCCAAACACCGACTACTTACAATAATTGAAACTTCGTTGCTCTAATAAGGCCCATCTACAATGCGCAGTCGGCAGTCCGTAGTTGGTAGTCCTCGGTCGGCAGTCGCGATCGACTCCGTGTATACTATAGGCACCATACACAACATGAAGTTGCAGTTGGTAGCTGGCAGTTGGCAGTCGAGAATTTTATCCTTGACTGCCAACTACCCGACTGCAGCAATGTAATAGCCAATCAGAGCAGATCAGAAACTGACGTCACGTTGTTGTTCTGTGTCGTGTACGAATGATATAGAACTAAGTGAAGTAACTTCGCAACCCGTTAATTTATAGGCTAATCTTAAATACACGGTATAACAAAATAATCCATCTCCAAATCATCCATATTGCAAGTTTTGAGATTATCAACAACGCCTCTGTGCACAAGGAATAAACGAATGTTACTGTCTTATTACTCCTAGCAGTCGTTAAGACTGGGTTCACTAACTGGCCGGTATAGAGCGCTGCTCGAATCTATAGTTTCTGCATAGTACAACTGAAGGCTGGAAGATGTCACTCCAGTGGAGAATGTCGTTTTTTTAATATATAATTTCCATTGCAAAAAGCACCATATAAAGCTTTATTTTATAACGTCTCAGTACTCAAGAAACAATAAATATAAAAACTAGTCGTGATATCTAGTTGTGAAATATCGAACAATATAATCCTAACAGAGCGAGTGCATTCTAGCGGCCAGAAGAAGAAACTTTTCAATAAAATCTGTTACCTTTTTGTCAGCTAGATGTCTCGATTAAATCTGCTGGCGAATTATGTTTTAATTAAGTATATGTTTTGCACCGTAATATGCACAATATAACGCTTAATTTTAAAACGTCTGAGTCATTACAAAGCAACAAATATGTAAAATGTCAAGCAAAAAACTAACTCTGATGGGGTTTGAACCATAGGCATATGAATGACAGACTAACGCTTTACCACTGAGCTAATTGTGTCAACGAATATCGTTCTATATAAAATGACTTACATAGTACTTGTTAGCAAATAATGATTTATACTAAACGATTTCATCACTGAAGTATATTATTTATATATAAAGCATTTCATACAAAGTTTATTTATTTTGTTTCAGTACGCTATATTGCAGGCAATACTCAAATTAGTGAAATATAAGTCAGGCACAAGATATCCGCTGCCATCTTGTCTTATTAATGAATCAGCTGAGCTTTTTAAAATCACGTCTGCACTATAGTATTACAAAATAAACTTTTAATTTCGTACGTGCCTCTTCCTTTAGAACAGTTAAAACGATTCTCGGCTCGATAATCGGAACTGGTGGGTCCCATGATATGGATTATAAAGTTTGCATAATTCGCACGGCCGCCATCCTGAAATGGTATGGCGGACGACCTTGTAGTTTGGTCACAAGACGCATCCTATACGAAGGTATGTTGTTACCAAATTTGGTAGAGATTGGATGATTTGGTTAGTCGTTATTTGATTTTACGTTTTGAACGTTTGAGTGGCCGCCATTCAGTTTTAGTAAAGATGGCGGCGATATAAAACATGACACTGAGGTGTCCTTTGCTAGTGCTACCTTTGTACCAAATTTCGTTCAATTCGCATTCACCGTGTTCGAATTGATAGGGGGGGACAGACATTCAGAGTACACACACTCACACACACACACACACACAGACTCACACACACACATACACACACACACACAGACTCACACACACACATACACACACACAGACAGACACACTTTTTTCGCCCTGTGTTGATCTCATAAGTCTACTTTCATTTTTTGCAAAAATCGAAAGTAGGCTAAAAACAGATGAATCATACTTGGATCTCATAAAACAAAGGAAGGTAACTCAAAAAATAATACGAGGGGTTAAACGGCTATACCAAAAGGATATACTTCTGATGATCGAAACAAATAGCGCGAAAACAAACTCAAGAGATGGCTACAAAATTTTTAGCAAACAACTACAAAGATATGAACCTCCAACATTAATGTTAAAAGACAAAAATGGCGAGTTAGCTCATAGTAATAAAAGAAATACAGACATTTTAGCAGAAACATTTAACAAGTTGCTAAATTGCGAAGATCCACCAGAACTGCTTCAAATAAATACAGACACCACTATTAAAACACCGCCAGAAAACATAAATCCACCCACAATCCAAGAAGTCTACAAAGCGCTGAGAGAGCTCAAAAACTACAAAGCGAGTGGAGAAGATCAAACATTTGCAGAATTGTGGAAATATGCAGCAGAACCAGTAAAGATTTCATTACACCAATGCATAGTGAACATTTAGATCAAAGAAGAACTGCCAGACCATTGGACTACAGCTATAGTTCATCCATTACACAAGAAAGGAGAAAAATCAAATCCTGACAACTATCGAGGAATTTCCCTTTTGGATATCACATATAAAATCATGTCACGAATTCTATATAATCGTTGTAAAGATCAATTAGAACTGGAAATAGGAGAATATCAAGGTGGATTTCGGCCATGGCGAAGCTGCCCTGAACAGATAATCACCTTAAAATTAGTAATGGACTACTACAAACGTAGACAAAACAGCAAGTCATAACCTTCGTAGACTTCAAAAAAGCTTATGATTGTATACATAGATCTTCATTGCTGAAAATACTAAGGAATTTCGGACTTAATCCCAAATTAATAAAAATTATAAAACTAACTCTAACAAACACCAAATCTAAAGTAAAATTCAGAGGAGAAATATCTGAACCGTTTACGATTAAAACAGGATTAAGACAAGGAGATGGTTTATCGCCTCTACTTTTCAATTGTGCTTTGGAAGATGTAATGAGAGAATGGTACGGGGAAAATCCTAGGAGCATAAGAATTGGAACCAAGAAATATCAAATAGACTTAAATTGCTTGAGATTCGCAGATGACTTAGCGTTACTGGCTAATAATATTCAAGAAGCCAGAAATCAAATAATAAGCCTACAAAATATAGCACAAAAATTGGACTTCAGATATCATTTGAAAAGACAGAGATAATGGTAGCAAATCCACTTGTAATCAATCACATAACAGTAAATAACAAGAAAGTTAAAATAGTGAAACAATTTAAATACTTAGGAGAAATTATAACTTACAACTTGGATGAGAAACCTGCATGGCAAGAAAGAACAAATAAAATGATAAAAGCCCAAAAATTAAAACGGTCTACATATAAAAGAAAATGTCTATCAACCGCAACAAAATTAAAACATTACAAGACGGTGGTTCAACCAGAGGTGACATATGGAAGTGAAACTCTTTTTAAAGTTACTCAGAAAAACAGAATCGACAAAATTTTAAAAGTAGAAAGAAGAATAGCTAGAACATGCATAAATAAAAAATATCAGAAAGATGGACAGTGGCGGATAGTACCAAATGAAGTGGTATACAGAGAACTGGAGCCCATCACTGATACTATTCGGAAGAAACGGCTTTCTTTCTTTGGTCACATCATGAGGACACCAGAAACCAGGTTATCTAGAAAAACTGTAGTGAAACCATGACGAATAGAAGGAACTAGTGTGAGGACTCCGCCATTATAGCACGGTAGTTTGTGGTCCCGCCGCTACAAGCACTGCAAGCGATAATCTCCATCAACCTCTACCAGGGTTGTAAGCACTACAAGCACGCCATCAAAAAACAGCAGTTGAAAAACAAGCAACAACTCCATAAACCCATCCCCTCACTCCTCTCCCTCTCACCAACACTTCCCCCACGCAATCCTAGCACTCGACATCAAATCCTACAGCTTTTAATCACGCCAGCAGCACAATAAACTTAATAAATCCAGGCTACAGAACAGACCAAAAAACTACACTTTAAGCTAAACCAAATTCACTTCTCAGCTCGACATAACCCATAATACAAGTTAAAACCTATTCAAAACATACTCTCCCTACTGTTTTACAACTATTAAACTAACTATTCGCACTCAAAACCTAAAATCCCTGAAACGGGAGCCAATTTAAAAACGCAATAGCCTAGCCCGATTACGTCTCCGGCAGTGCTACCGCATATGCATTTCAGAGTGTATGGTAGCCCCACCACTTCTGGTGCACCCTAGATAATGCTACACCCTCAGGGGCTCCCGGCTGGTGAGTTAGGGAGTTGGCGACCCCGAGGGATTCCTGAGCTGGGTCCGTTTTCCCCTTTTGTCCCTTCCCTTTGGGGCGGACCCTCTCCCCTCCCCTCTCCTCATAATCCTCTCCTCTTTTCCTTATATTTCCTTTTCTCTTTCAGATTCCCGCACTGTTTTTGTTACTTTGTTCCCCGTGTATCTAAATTCCCTTTTAGGATTTTTTTGGGTAGGTATTTTTAATCTACGTTGCATTTTGTAAGTCTTTTCGATCTAGATTGCATTTCGTGTGTGTTTTTCAATCTCAATTGCATTTTGTAAGGATTGACAATCTAAATTGCTTTTTAGTATGTCTTTCAATATCCGGGCCGGGGCTTTTGTTAGTTTTTTGAATTTCAATTGCATTTTGTATTTTCAACCTACCCCGCTTTATTCAAGTAGTTAAGTCTCAATTGCAATTTTGTGGGTATTTTGAATCTAAATTACATTTTGTAATTAATTTCAATCTAAATTGCATTTTGTAAGTATTGTCCATCCTAATGAGAAGTTTGAATCTACCATACATTTTGTAAGCAATTTCAATTGCATTTTGTATTTTCAACCTACCCCGCTTTGTTCATGTAGTTAAGTCTCAATTGCAATTTTGTGGGTATTTTGAATCTCCATTACATTTTGTGCCTATTTTCAATCTCATTTGCATTTTGTAAGTATTTTGATTTTACTTGCATTTTGTAGGTATTTCGACTGTACGTTGCATTTTGTACGTATTTTGGACTTAACCTACATTTTGTGCGTATTTTTCAATCTATTCCTTTTCGAGTATTTTCGTTCAAAATTCCCTTATGTACGTATTACCGCTCTCCATTTGGTGAGTAGTTTCAACCTGAGTTCCTTTTTGTAAGTATTTTCTCTGCTACATAAGGCATAGTTTTTGGGGCTCACTGTCTTTTTTATCTAAACCATTTTCGTTTCATCCATAGCAGTGAGCTATTTTTTATTTTCATCCTTTCATTTCACGCCATTTCATTTCATCAGGGGCCGATAACCTCGTTGTTAGTCCCCTTAAAACAACAATTATCATCATCATCATCGCAAATGCATTCATAACTTCACAATAACTTCCAAATTACGACTAAGTGAGCTATCTGCCTGAGTAGTTACAGGTGTTACCGGCTTGCCTGGGACGATGGGTCACCAAACCGGTATTTAAACTCAATTATTAAGCTTTAATTAACCAAATTGAGAGGAAACAGATCAGACCAAAAAACGTACACTTTAAGCTATACCAAATTCACTTCTCAGCTCGACATAAACTTTAATTCAACTCAAAACCTACACAAAACATACTCTCCTTACTGTTTTACAACTATTCAACGAACTATTCGCACTTAAAACCTACAAACCCTGAAACGGGAGCTAATTTAAAAACGCAATAGCCTAGTCCGATTACGTCTCCGGCAGTGCTACCGCAAATGCATTCATAACTTCACAATAACTTTTGTATAATTTGGTGCAAAATGATGGGTTTTAAAGCTATCTGGATTCAGTTTTTCCACCAATTTATTGTGATGTTTTATGTACGGTATGGTTAATGTCAAACGCAACTAATACCATTTTATCCATAATGTAGAATCTTGGGCTTATGCCGTGTTTTATTTATTCAAACTCGACGCGTTTCGAAAGAAACCATGTCTTTCTTCATCAGGAATAAACGGAAATACGACTAAATTGTTGCTAAGAGAAAGCAACAAAGAAACTAAAAAAGGTGCCCTAAGATGAACAATGAAGTGTATATAACACGTCCTTCGAGAAGTGTATGTGGCATTCTTTTCCAGGCCGAGAAAGTAATTACCGGAAAATTAAACTCAAAATGGATGTGGAGCGAAATATTTATGATTGTATCAATTCCAAAGGAACAATTTCAGTTGATCATTCAGGAGCTGGCTGCTGTCTTCAGCGTGTCATGGATATTATCCCTAGACCTGTTTATTTTGGGTGCCGATTCATCTTCAGAACGAAGGAAATCCGCCGAGATTTGCAATCTCGAACATCCGCCAAGTCTTCACGCAATCTTTCGAAAGTTCAGTACCGTAGCCGACAAAATGAATTGGTAAGTAGAGAGTTACTTTAAATAGTTTATGTGTGCTTGTTTTAATATGCTGGGGATTAGCCGTGGTTTTTATCTTTTTATGTATACTCCAGGAATCTGTGCGTTCCGTAACATGCAATGAAGACCGTAGTTCTTATTTCCATGAATTATATTTTCCATTGTGCCCTGCCGTGCTATTTTAATTGTAACCGCTAATTACTTTTTAAAAGAGTACTAGTTACAAAGTCATTCGTTTCCCTTAGCACCATCCCTAAGACCAGCTGACCCCGCCAGCGTGGAACTAACCCACTCTAGCGCTGCCTGGCGGGGCGCGCTTGAACTTCAGGAGTCTTCTCACTTTCTCCTTCTATTCGTCATGGTGAAACTTTGGAATATGAAACAACAGGTAGGATGGATTAAGGAAATTTGAGAAGATATGAAATAATTAGAAATAACCTTGAATGACTTGCAAAACAAAGCCAAAAAATAAAAAAACTGAGAGATATAAAAATAAGATTTCAGGCTAAAATAGACAAACGCAATACAGTAAAAAGGGTATTTACAGATGCGGAACGCCTGAGAAGATCAGAGCGAATGAAGAGCTATTGGGCGACTCGGAAAGGAAACTTACTGAAGAAGAGGGCCAAGAAATGATTGACTGAAGTGGTCCAATGAGGCCGTAAAAGAATAATAATAATAATAATAATAATAAAAATAATAACAACAATTTGCTCAACAGGTTAATAATAATAATACTGTAAAACTGTTATTGGCCTTACATCCCTTTTAATTAATGCAGTTTTTTAGAGACGTCGGGGTGCCGAAGGAGATTTACCATGCCAGTAAATCTACTGACACGGATCCACCGCATTTGCGCACCCACAAATCCCACGCTACTGTGCAGGAACTCAATTGATTAGATAAGCAAACTGACCACCTAATAAGAGAATATCAGGCTGAGTTCAGAAAAGGAAGATCTAGTGCAGAACAAATCCGAAATATAAATTCCATTTTAATCTTCGCAAAACCAAACAAACTGCAATAATCTTTGTTGATTTCAAAGAGGCGCGTGAATCAATTGACTGGTTAAACACACTGCTGGAATTCCAAGTCGATAGAAAAAAGAGAGAACTAATCAAGCAAACACTAACTGGGACGACAGAGAAAATTATATTCTTAGGAGAAATATCTGAACCGTTTGAAATTAACACATGAATCATACAAGGACCTGATTTATTCTCATTAATATTCAATGTAGTCCTGCAAAAAGTAATTAGGGAATGGAAAACTGAAATTAAAGGGATACATATTGGCAGAAATCTCAAGAGCAAAATCCACCGTGATTACATAGCCTTTGTAGATCACCTTGCTATTACTTCCAATAATAGGCAAGAAGCAATCCATTCCGCAATAAAAACGTCATGAAATAGCAGCCAGAAACGGACTCCAAATTTCGTATGGCAAGACTAAACGAAGGAACTAAATCAGGATTCAACAACCAACCTATAATCACCAAATTTGGAAATATTCTTGGAGTAGATAAATGCATGTATTTAGGAGAAATTATTCAGCCCGCAGGTTTAAATCAAGAAGCGAACAAGGAAAGAATTGCAAAATTACAAAAAGTGGACAAAACGGTCATGTATCCCCATGTACTGCACTTTGGTTGTGTGTAGAATTTGTCTGATAACCGGTGTTAATTGTGATGACTGTATTAGTGTGTGTTTTCTGTGATTCAGGTAGAAGGACTGCAGACGATTAGTTTTTTCAAGTAGTTCCTACTTTTGCCACCAAATCCACGACACTTAGCTGCGGACATGGCTACTAAATGCCATTGCAGTCAGCACCCAGTAGCGAACTTTCGAACTAATAGAGCGTTATCGAAGTAACCAACAAATGTTTGCTTCCACAAGTGTAATTAGTGGAAGGTTCTTTTTCATGCCATAAATCTTTGACATGGGACCGTCGGCTTTACTTCCCCTCCGAAGGAAGGCATACTGAGGGATTATTCACGCTCTTGAAAAACCCGACGACTTTGGCCGGGTTTGAACCCGCGATCTTGGGCATAGAAGCTCAGCATGCTACCAACTACGCCACCGAAGCCGATAAACGTAAAATTATGTCGCTACCATACTGTCGTCAAACCAGAAGCACTCTAAGCATTGACATTTTGATAAGTGGGGGCAGATAGCAAGTCAAAAACAAGAGAGAAAAATCATCAAACGGGGTTTGGATGGAATAAAGCCACATGAAATATATTAAAGTATTGAAAAGATCTTATATTCAATCATAAAAAGGGGACTGAAATTTTGCGGTCACAGAATGGAGTCCAATGAGATGACAAAATAAATAATTAAACCCACCGCTATCACTGAAAAACCACTGCAATTGTCTGGCAGAAATAACACAAGATTGACAAGAAATCATTTACAATAGAACAAAATGTAGAACCCTAATAAACAGATACATATTTACCGAGGAACCTACACAGTAGAACACAGGATGGACAGTAGAACGCAAAAGAGAGCACAGTGATGGGATGAAGAGATATTGGGAAGAAAAGAGGAAACCCTGTGCTAAATAAGTGCTAATGCGCTCCTTACTTGGGAATACTACTACTATTAATAATAGTAATAATGTGTGTAAAATTTGTCAGAGAAAATTGTGAATGCTGTAGTAAAAGGCTATGTGTACTTATGATTGGGGTCAGGATTGGGTAGAAGGCACCCGTGGTCTAAAGTAAAGGACCATCTTGGCAACAGTCTGGAATAGAAATGGAAATGGAAATGAAAAATGGCTGAAGTAGAAATCGAACCCGCCTCTTTTCAGTTCTGCCTCACAAGGCGAT
This sequence comes from Meconema thalassinum, assembly GCA_946902985.2. Taxonomy (NCBI): domain Eukaryota; kingdom Metazoa; phylum Arthropoda; class Insecta; order Orthoptera; family Tettigoniidae; genus Meconema; species Meconema thalassinum. The sequence goes on from OX336393.1 coordinate 254,789,379, forward strand.
TTTACTCTGTTACTCCTCACAAATCAGATTTCAATTTATGGCAGAAACGGGAATCAAATCCGTACCTCAGGGGTGACAGCCAAGATTGTTAGTCACTACACGACGAGGACGTCACATAAAATGATGGTCACGTTGGTTTTCAAATCCACGCAAAACTTCGAACATTCATTTTAAATATACACTAAAAAGGTAATGTACAGTAGGTTCTAAAATGGACAAAGTAATTTTTCCTTATCTTTATAATACCACCTTTGTGCTCTGTTAAATCCGAAAATAAATGCATAGTTTTGCGAATTTATTACAAAAATATAGGATATAAAGAAAATACTTTCTCCGGCACAGGTTTCTTTCATAAAGCTACTGTTGTATTCTTGATCATTCACTTATATTGCTTTGCGTTCCAAACCTAGTAAAAGCTACTGCTTACACCATGAAGATAGATAGTCCATATCGGCATTAATTACTGCCGTCTATATTAATTTTTCTAAAATAAAATACATTACACTGGTAAGAAATCCCTCAACCAGATCAGTGTAATCTGTGCATATGAAGATCGCTGAAGAAGAAGGAACTTTTGGGAGTAGTGTAAATCACGATGCCTTAGGCTAAAAGATTACTGCTAGACACAACGCGCATGACATCATGGATGACACAAGGTTCAAATGGTGCATACATGCTACATTCTATGTGTTAATAAGGCTTTATATTAGAAACAAACATAACCTGGGGTTTACGCCCCCTTGATTGTAGCGCAAACAGAAATTTTCGTCCAGACAGTGGTCAAACATAGTAGCGGCTAATGATTTTGCCCAGACAGTGGTCTAACATAGTAGCGACCATTGGCTTTCTCTCATGGCATTAGAAGAGTGGACTACACATTTTCAATTAAATCGAACAACCAATAGTAATTTATGAACATTCGTTAGAAGTGGTGGGAGAAGAGCATAACTTATTAACCTAGTTGGTCAGTTGGGCGCGCGGGATTCTCCTTTTCCTTTCACTGTCAAAGAGAAGTCTTGTAGACAAATTGAGAACTTCCATCGCGCCACTGAACAAGTGGGCTACCCAAATACACTCTAGTTTAGACCTGATCTGGTTGATAGTAGTTTTGTAAATATTGTTGGCGTGATTTAAAAACTCCCTCCTTCCGGTCATTAAGCGAGCATGCTTCTCATCTCTTCCGTCATCAATTAGCCACTCCTCATGTTCGTATCGCTCGGAGCAAGTGCTCTTAACTTATAGCATAAACACTACAGACCTAGATACAAGCTGACCTACAATGAGAGCACGCTGAATCTGGGCACTGGATTCAAATTACAACATGGCATAACACTGTATGTGGTCCTAAAGGTCCTGGGTTTAATTCCCGGCTTTGCTAAGAAACTTAATTCTGGACTAAGTGTTGTAACAGGGGTATATTCAGTCTCGTGAGGCATAGCTGAAAAGAGTAGGGTTTGATTCCCACCTTAACTGTCCTAGAAAGAGTTTTCCATGGTTTCCCAATTCTATTCCAGGCAATATTTAGCCTAATTTAGATTTACACATGCCAAATGTCCGTGTGTCTGTGTGTCCGTGGGACTACACACGTGCAGTAAGTACACGGGGCCGATGATCAAGAAGTTCATAGCCCTTGACATGAATTAACAATAATGTGTATTATATTTTAAATCAATGTCCGATTTCATTCCGTTCTCTCGTTAGATGAGTTGTTGTTGATTCTTTTAGGGGCTTTGTGACATCATGATCATGTAGCCCCGTGTACTTGGGTCTGTATAGAATTTGTTTGATAATCTGTGACATTGTGATGTCTGTACTAGTGTGTATATTTGCAATTGAGGAAGGATTTTGGTAGAAAAGGGCCGTGGCCTTAAGTAAGGCACTATCCTGGCATTTGCCTGGAGTAGAAGTGGGAAACCACGGAAAACTACTTCCAGGATGGATGAGGTGGGAATCGAACCCACCTCTTCTAAGTTTTGCCTGACGATACTTAGTGTACCCCATTCTAGCACTCAAACCAGTTTTTTCTTTGGCAGAGTTAGGAATCGAGCCCGGGCCTCCGCTGTGACAGCCAAGAATACAAGCCACTGCGCATCGACGCGGACTAAGAGTGGTAATGCTTAACGCGCTAGACTGGTGGTTCCCAATCTGACGTACGCGTAACCCTTGGCGGTACGCAACGAACCGGTTAGGGGTACGCCAAAAAAATACTGTAATGGCGGGCGCCATGTTCCCATCGTACGTGTCAGTCGTAATGTGCCGACGCGCAGAGCCGTCTTATTCACGCACGTCATGGTCAATGTTACAGGGTGAGTTATCCGTGGTCGTTACGGCGTGGCTGCAGGCAGTCGCTCACATCCGGGAGGCAAGGAGGTTCGAATACCCCCGCCAGCAACCTTGAAGATGGTCTTCTGTGGTTTCCCATCTTCCTTCCAGGCAAATGCCGGAGTTGGTTCCTAACTATAGGCCACAGCCACTACCTTCCAATTCCTCCTGCTTACATTCACCCTTTCCTCCCCAGACAACACTCCACACGCGGCGGTACGTGTAGCTCACCCCATGGGTGTCCGCTTAGAAGCAGCTACAAACTCTGGCGAGCCGAACATGTCCTCGGACACTCCCGGCACTAAAAGCCTTACGCTAAAAAAATGTCAATGCTCCCCCTCGACAACCCATCCTTCCCCAGTCATTTATCTTGATTTGTCTATTTTTGCCCAACTAATCGCTATAATTAATTGGTATTCAATAAAATCAAAATTAATAAATCTTATGTACTGAAATTGTATATTTTCCCCAGTTAAATGTTTATAACTTACGTCTTCATTTGCACAAGTAAATAAAAGTAAAAATGAAAATTATATTTAGATTTTATTGAAATGGTTGGTTGGTTTCTCAGTTTAGGGGCTGCGACGACGCGGTCGTGCAGCACTGTGTACTTTCGGTATGTGTAGAATCTGTCTGATAACCGGTGTTAATTGTGATGGCTGTATTAGTGTGTGTTATCTGTAATTCAGGTAAGGACTGCAGACGATCAATTTCAATTGGTTCCTACTTTTGCTACCAAATGCTACCGTCAACAACACCTAGCTGTGAGCCTGGCTACGAGATGCCACCGCAACCGGCACCTGGCAACGAACGTTGGTACTTATAGAGCGTTAATCAAATGTAACCTACAAATTTAGATTCACACAATTGTAGTTAGTGGAAGGTTCTTTTACATGAAATGGCCCACCGGCTTTACTTCCCCTCCGGAGGAAGGCATACTGAGGGATTTTAACGCTCTTAAAAAATCTGACGACTTCGGCCGTGTTAAATAATAAATTAAAAATATTAATTATAGGCCTACTGTATTCATACAAGAAGTTCCGCGACGAACTAAAGAGCCTACTTTTCTTAAAATTTAAGATTCATGCCAATGATTAATCTACAGTATATGGATCTATCTAGAATAATGACGAAATTAAGTTGGTAATATCGAAATTTCTAATTAGTTCGAAATACTGTATACCTGGCATAATGTAGCCTAATAGAGAACTACAGTTGTCAGCCCTGGTGACTGAATATATTCTCAGTTCCATCACTTAAGGTACAGAATACAAAATTTGGTTGAAGTCCAATGGATAGCATGGACGTTAATTGCAGTTAAACATTGGATCTAATAGCGGACGTAAAATCATGTTGGCAACAATGACAAACATGTATTGGTCAGAAATAATCTGAAATAATATGATCTATTGTTGTGTCAATTTTGAATGAAATCCATTAGTTAGTATAGAAGTTACATGGATGTTAAAATTGGACCTATCAGCAGGCTTAGAATCATGTTGGCAGCACTGGCGTAGGCCTATATTAGTAACTCCAAATTAATCTAGAATGCCAGGTACTATACGTGTGCAAAGTTTAGAGTTATTGACTTGCATACTTTCTGATATATTGATATTAGGGTAATAAAAATAGAGGCAGTATTTATTAACAGTTGGCAGCCCTGGTTACTCTAAAGAATCGGCATAGTCATATCTGTTATTGTACACATAGCACACACGAAATTTGGTTGAAATCCAAATGATAGTCTAGAAGTTACATGTATTTAAATTTGGACCTCTCAGCAGGCTTAGAATCATGTTGGTAGCACTGACGTATATAAGTTACTCCAAATTAATATAGAATGTCAGGTAATATACGTGTGCATAGTTTAAAACTGTCGGCTTGCATACTTTCTGATATATGGGTATTTGGATTTTTAAAAAAATGAGAGCATTTATTAACAGTTGGCAGCCCTGGTGGCTCTTAACAATACGCTCAGTCATATCTGCTTATGTACACATAGCACATACGAAATTTGGCTGAAATCCAATTGATAGTGTAGGAGTTATATGCATTTAAAATTTGGACCTATCAGCAGGCTTATAATCATTTTGGCAACACTGCTATGTATGGTCTCCAGGGAATTAAACTGCAATATTATTATCTATACGTGTGCCAATTTTGAAATAGCTCCTATTCATACCTTCCAAGATATCCAACATGGAGCTCAAACTTCAATAGCGATTTTTCAGCAGTTGGTAGCACTGACATCATTTTCAAATATGGCCGTGAGATATTCAGGTATAGATGTTTACTCCTACCAAATTTTGTTTCGATTGCTGCAGCCCTTTAGGAGTTGATAGGGGGGGGGGGGGGACACACACAGCCAGCCAGCCAGACAGACACACATTTGCCCGATCTCGTAAGTCTACTTTTTCCTCATTTTTGCAAATTGTGAAAAGTAGGCTAAAAAATAAGTTATATATAGTTGTTTTTTACGCTCACAAAAGCGCAGTGTTAGGTCATGGGCCCAAGCTCTCTGCTGACTCGGTAGACGCGTGGGTTCGAGCCCCACTGTCGGCCGTCCTTGAAATGGTTTTCCGTGGCTTCCCATTTTCAACTCCTGACAGGCCACGGCCGCTTCCTTCCACATCCTTATCCGGTTTCATTCACCATCAGTCATTTCATCTCTCGTTAACTCCTCTCACGAGGTTTGCGTCAGGAAGGGCATCCAGCCGTAAAACTATCCGCTCACAAAGTCTTCCATTGCATCTCATCCCCGACTCCGTTAGAAAACTGGAATAATAAGGGGTAAACATACTGCTCGAGTTTAAGCTGCGTGAACCTGAGAGGAATGTGCATCGCGGACTATAAGCAGTGGTGTTGACGAGTGATGAGGTTTCTCGGTCCGTGCATAGTACAGAACCAAATACATTTGTCGGTGACTCACTCAGTCATTCCTAACACCACAGTGGTTTGAGCAACGGCCGAATGTTAGCAGTATTGGAATAGAAAGGAATACCATATATCACGGAGGGCTGTTGACAGATCCTTCTCTTCTCGCTCGACCCTTCCCTGCTCTTTCTCCTCACCCCGCAAGTTCATAGAGCTTGGACTCGAGCAGTACATACAGTTGTAAGTTGTAGATTACCTGTAAAATATTGAACGTTCTAAATTTTTACTTTTAGGGGGTACTACTTTAGATAAATATGTAAAAAGGGGTACGGGAGGAAAAATAGGTTGGGATCCGCTGCGCTAGACTACACTGTTGTTGGTGAGGATTCCACCATTCACTACTAAAAAGAATATCCTGAGATCATTCATAACGCAACTTCCTACAACAAAACGCAATTTCACAACGTTGATTGAAAGCAAGTGTTAACTGTAGGCCAAACAAACCACATCCTGCATGAACTTTCTTTTGGGCCGGAGGTGGCGTGAATGTCGTGGAAGAGAAGTGATAAGCATACCTTGAGTAACAATAGGGTATTGCCATTCCGTTTGCTGAGATCATAAACATGTTTAAGCTTAGAAAGTGACCGAATTTGAGCAGGAAACTGAGGTCATTATCCCAACCGCTTCACTAATACTTGCTTAGTCTTACTGGGAAACCACCACTAATTTTAACAGCTTGCAAAACTTGTTAGTCAGAATGTCTTGATAATATAGGAAGTAAATGACCAGGGATACTGGGATTTAAAAAATGTAAATTTGTTGTTGTTGATTCATTTAGGGACCATACCATTGTTATATAATCCCACGTACTTGAGTGTATTGCTTGTGTGGAATCTTTATCAATCTTCAAAAAGCAACTCTTGAGTGTAGAACTATTATGAAGTTCAACGATAAATGTAGCTCATGCCAGAGTCTACAGAAGCGAAAAAAGTCAATAACAGACATATATAAGTGTTCTCCACACTATCAAAACACGCAGAATATCCACAAAAGCGTGTGATATAATCAGAGTTCTTCCCAGGAGATACGTCTTCACGGGAGACGAAATATGGTCTGTTTGCTGTTCGGCGCGGAGGGTTACAGGAATACTTAACATCCCCCACTACATAGCTGTCTGGATCGACCATCCATAGCCTTGACGTATGTAGTGCAAAGCTTATATATAAAGTTCACTGCCGTAAGTTGCAAACTGTCATAAACTGATCCTTCGCTTTTGCTAGGGACCATTTTCTGTTCTTTTGGAGGATAGACAATTGTGGTGTTCTCTAACCGGCCAATAGTGCGCTAATTGGTATGATTACCTAGGTCGGTGGTGTAGGAACATTACTTGTTTTCTAATATCCATTCGAGTAGAATTGTCCTGAACTTTAGCTTGATAAACTTTCTCTTCTTCGTTTAACTTCTAGTTTTGATACAAGATAGCCACGTTTGTGCAGGCTTTCTGAAATCTACTTTAGTTGGTATTTATTCTTGTAATTAACCCATAGTCAGTTGACTAATGATGATTTCGATGCAACATTCACCTTTTTATTAACGTCAATCCCAGATTCGATAAACGTGGAGGCACATCTTATGAAAGATTTGTGACTAATTATACTTATGGTTGGCATAGTTTTATTATTCCAATGAAGATTTATATTATTGAAAGAAACCAACTTATATAATTGGACATGAAATGTAATGATCTTGTAAAAATTCTAATAACGCTAGTCCAGATTAATATGCTCTAAATTTATTCAAGTAATGAAATTCGTCAATCACCAGTGAGGGTGATAAGTAATTACAATTGTCAATGGTAATGACATGTCGAAATCGTGCTCAGTGAAGTACAAGCATATAATGATAAAGCCATTAGCTGGCATTGGTAGCCTAATATAAAATATATTCAAAGAAATATTATGTGGTAAACCATGAAATATAATCCAGTTTCGGGATGGAAATATGAAGTCAGGTGTGACTTGAATGGTTTAAAGAATTGTTTCAGTGGAATTATTTGTTGTATAGAATCATGCATTTCTGCACATGAGTGTTTGAATTATTTGTTGAAGGATTTCTGTGATCCTTATCTTGGAATTAATTTACATTGCTGACTTAGGTTTTATAGTCATCCCAGCCAATTCACTTGGCGACTGCAGTTGATATTAAGGCAATGTTCACATCTACTTAGCTTCATTGTTTGGTCAGATGGACCTGATTTAATAAATACATTCTCATGAAATGACTATCGAATAAAACACTGAAAGAGGGTGTTGAATACTGAAACTGCGAAAAACACACTTGGAGTGTGCCACACTTATTGTAAATTTTGTAAATTATTGTACATAAGGGTGTAATCGATTTGTAGGCAGGTAAAACCTATATAAATGTGGAAATCCAAAATTTTGATCCAGCACGTTTTAATCTGTTTCTTGTTGGGAATTTGGATCATGAAGGAATTTTATATCCATTTGTTTTTGGTGGAATGCAAGTCTGCATCCACTATGTTCGTATTTCAACTGCGGTTTGAAGTTGTTATTTGCCTATTGTTGCTTTCCTGATAGCAATCTTTGACTATATCGTTCTTTTTGAATAAATTTGAATAGTTTTCTTTTAATTCTTCGAGTGTGATGCTTTATAAAAGTGATATGAGGTCACGTTAAGAAGGCCATTGCGGGTATATGGGAGTATTCCACGCTTCTGAGATTACGTTTCTGCGTAATTCTCGTATTCTATGAGCTGCTTTTTCATCTTTTGCCATGGTTTTTCTTAACGTTTCCTCGGCTAGGTTAACCTGTGACCCATTATCACCGTCACATGTTAGTAGGATCTGGGGGTTTTCTAGCCGAGATTTTCAGGTTCTACGATCCAGTTGTCATCGTGCGATTTTAACAAGCTGACGGTAGGTATTTTTGGGTACAGTACTATCCCAGCATTTGCCTGAAGTTGAAGTGGGGGAAACCACAAAAGCAACATCTAGGACTGCTGACGTAAGAATCGAACCCGCCTCTTGTCAGTTTTGTCTCACAGGGCTGAGTGTACCCTGTTCCAGCTCTCAGACCATAATTAAATTTTTTGGCAGAGCCGGGAATCGACCCTTGACCTCAGGGGTGACAGTCAAGAATGCTAGACACTACATCCCGAGGTCGTCAATAGTAAACGCAACAAGAGTAGAAGGAGCCAGTGCTGTGTATGTGTAATCACCCATAAAGATGAAGTAGTATTGACGTCAATTAAAGTAAGCATGGCTGATTACTGTAATGGCTCCATTACAGTATAATTGTTGCTTACTTAACGTAATTATGGCAGGATAATATTTCATAACAGAAAATTATAACTTTCAACACTCGCGAAATCTAGTAATTATAAGCAAATTAGCAGTGAGAAAATAGTTTCACTCAGTGGTACAAGTTTTTTTTCTGAGGTCCCACCAAAAAAGTAACAATATTCAACACTCATACTTGGCAGCTTATAAGCACTTCTTGGAAAATCCACACTCAGAATAGCCAACATCAACACCGAGATTCGAACCTCTCATCTCCAAACTTGATTCATTCTCCATCACGGCCATGGTGAATAACAATAACAGGAGCCCTGCGTGGATGAACAAAACGTTATCCGCATCCGCTCAACAATTATCCACATCCGGCCCACATCCGCATGACTTTTTTCTGCATACCCATGTTTGTTATTCGAATCTACTGGCATAATATGTTTAATTAGATAAAACATAAATTACTAAAGCAACACATTTAGACATTGAGGAATAACTTGTTTCCTTAGGCTTTGTATGTCATGTGCTATGTTTAAAATTAATTTTATACAGCCAGAAATGCAAACCTTTTCAGTTTCAGTTCGGAGTGTTAATTATGCTTTTCTTAAATCATCATCTTGTCATGAAAAAAAACATAACGGGAAAATATGATACTGGTATGTCATAAACATCCGGGTCCTAATGAAAATGAAAATCCACTGCCTGCTTCCAGTCTCCGACAGGGTCAGGAATGAAATGAATGAAGCCCCCATCTAGCGGCGAGGATATGAAGTGTGCCGCCTGCCGAAGCCTGTCGCACTCCTCTGGGGCGATGATTAAATGAATGACAGATGAAATGAAATGATAGTGGAGAGTGTTGCTGGAATGAAATTGTGACAGGGAAAACCGGAGTATCCGGAGAAAAACCTGTCTGCCTCCGTTTTGTCCAGCACAGATCTCACATGGAGTGACCGGGATTTGAACCACGGACCCAGCGGTGAGAGGCCGACGTGCTGCCGCCTAAGCCACGGAGGCACTTCCGGGTCCTAATAATGATATTAAATAAGTTCGGATTGTATTCTCGAAACTATCCCCAAATTTTTTCCAAACATTATCCGCAGCTTATCCGCTATCCACACAGCCATACTAACTATATCCCCATGGCAAAACATTTTGCGGATATCCGCGGGTTTATCCGTGGATATCCGCATCCGCGCATGGCTTTGACAATAACCTAATATCAATCTGATGCTGTGTGAGGAAAACTATCTCCTGTTCCTGAAGCTATACCTGTATATCAAACCAGTTCATTGTAGCCAGTGGAAGGGCTAGCAATTGCACAAGAAGGGATAACACATCGCTCGAACAATAAGAAAATCTATACTAATATAATAAAGCTGAAGAGTACGTTAGTTTGTGTGTTTAAACGTGCTAATCTCTGGAACTACCAGTCGGATTCGAAAAATTATTTTTGTATATGATAGCCAGATTCAAGAGGAATAGTTCAGGCTATGTAGCATTAGGCTACACCTCTCAGGTAACCTTAAAGATTGATTTTTGTTGAGTAAGACTAAACAAGCAAACTTGAAGGTCAATAGCCACTAACAATATCTTAATAAACAATCACATATAACTAACAAATCTTGGCAAGTTGCCCAAGTTTATAGTAACTCAGCAATGTTTCTAGGTTTAATCCGTGTCTTGTGTGGGGTTTCGCCTAGGAACACCAATATAGTCTCATCAGCGGGCTCTTGGTGTCCGTGCCCAGACCCCCACAGGAGTAGCGAACTGCGCACTACCTCCCTTCTTATGAAGCGCACCTGCGCTTCTTTACTGCTAGAGCTTAAATTTCAAGCAGCCTTTCACCTCCCTATAACGGCTTCCAAAGAGATGGTATATTGGCTTTCACGGCCAAGGAATTGAAAACACAAAAATGATTCTAGGTTTATGCCGTATCTTGTGTGGGGTTTCACCTAGGCTGCGGTGGCCGAGAGCGCTAACTCGCTGCCTCGTGCCTCGCTGGCATCGGGAAAGCGTGGGTTTGAATCCCACCTCGGTCGTCCTGAAAATGGTTTTCGTGGTTTCCCATTTTTACAACCAGGCAAATGCTGGGACGGTTCCTTTCAATAGGTCCACGGCCGATTTCCTTCCAATATCCCTTCCCTGACCCCACCTGAAAAGAAAAAAAAATACATGGCCATTGGCTGCATTAATAAAATTATAATATCGTATGGCCTCGGTTGCCGGGTGCAAACTTTGTTATTTGACGCCCAGAGAGCAGCTTGCATGTCGAATTTGTTGTTACTTGGAGTGATTTGAAAGTCAAGGAGGTTAGATATCGAAGCTCCTTGACAGTATAGCGCTTTCTAGTAGAGAAAGGAGGAACTTTTGTGTTGGCGGAAAATCCCGAGATCAATGTTGCCATTGTGAACACGGCCTACTGAATTCAAATGGGTTCTTTAACATTCCAACAACGTATGACATACATGTCGTGACTTTTGTCGCCTTTCAAAAATCACTTACCATGATCTTTTATAATAACTGCTGTAACTAAATGAGTATATATAGCAAATATCATTGCCCACACATGTTTTATTACTTGTAGACATAGATGTAATAGTATAAGTGTAAAGGATCTGATGATGATCGCTTTACGATCGAAACTGGCCATCCAAGTGAATTTATTTATTTATTTAGTGAGTTAGTTAGTCAGTTAGTTAGCTAAGTTTTAAGGGGCGGAACTACGAGGTCATCTGCCCCTGTATTTACATATTTATGTATGTATTTATTTATAACTGGGTACAATCGTGTTGACCGATAGAAAATCATTAATTTCGAGCTCTGCACGTATCATTATAAAGGGCTCGTCATCATTGTTTACTGTGCATTGTACATCAAGGTCGTCCCACATACAGCACTATCTGGAGATGAGTATGTTCTGCGGACAGGTCTGATGTCGCCTATAGCCACCGGGACTGTTAGGCGAGTGACGTAACCCCCCTAGCGGACACTCCGGTGAATTATTGCGGGATTTACTGTTCTTCATGTCACGTTATACAGTGTCTCGTAGACAAAGCAGACATTCTTCTGTACAATGTTATCAATTCGTGGTGTAGAGGCTTGCGATATTGGGAGCTATATGTGAGGACCTTGGTGTGAATCTTGGCACTGCCATTAAAATTAAGAGGTATTTTTTAGTCTCTGGAGGACAACTGATAAGTAGCATTAGCCATCCTTCATTCGTTGTTTTCTACTCCAGCTAAATGTCGAGATGATACCTAGCTTAAGGCCACGGACATCTAGGCTACTTTCCAACCCTTGTCCTAGAAACAAATCTTAACACTTATTAAACCACATTAACCCAGGATATTAGAAGGATTTCCCAAATACAGAGGGCTGATGGACACGACGTCACAAAAACCCTAACTTAAATACCAACAACAACAACTGATTGCTTATTTAGGGGTTATCAGTTCGATATCATGGATATCTTGGATTTATTTGATAACGTATTTTTTTAATCCTTTACCCTCCCAGCCCGGCTCCTCTGTCCTTGAATTTTTAGTGAAACTGGAGGAGACTTACTCCTGAGGACACAAAATTCTTAAACTACTGAAATTAGCCAAAATACCTGTGAATACCGGGAAAGAATCTGTTCACTCCTCCGCTGTCCATAACTCGCCCGCCCTTCCCTTTTTTTATCACGACTTATATAGGAAATTCCAGATGAGTCCGCCATTATACACCTGAATTAAGGAACAAGTACAGTGTTACCAACCTCACGCATACGGTACTACTTCATACCCAGTATCGTAAAACACAAAAAAGTGCCACCAAATTAATGTGAAGGTGCGCAAAGTTCCAGTCTATGTTTGACATGGTTTGTGCGAGTTACGAGATAACAATTCCCAATTTCATGTTCGCTAAAACTCTACTTCATTAATTTTCATCCAAACCAATGGTTTTTGCCTGGACCAGCCCTCGGGCGACGTTAGCTAATATAATAACCCAGGCTTTTGTCAGGCACAATGGGGGTAGCCACGCATCAATAACCTTTATCCAGGCCAATAGTTTTGCCAAGTTTTTGCTTTTTTACATAATTACAACATTACGTGTGTCGTCTGGTGTGTTTTGAATCCCACATGTTGGCAATAATGAACTGTCCTCGATGCGTGCGTCAGAATAACAGTTGAAGAACCTCATGCGTCTCAGGAACATGGCTGCTGTCGTTGAATGAGCAAGAAATAACAACAATTACGTAAGATAACAATATTTCCGGTGCAGCAGTGATATAATAATTGATTGTAATTTTAATTCCTAATGATTCACATATAGTGTAAGAAGAATAGGATAAAGTGTGGAAAATTAGTTTATCAAGCTAAAAATTGGTGGAGAGGTTCCTTGAATAGCCTGGATCAAAATACTAAAAGTCCCAAAAAATTCCTCATGGGGAACATGCCGCCATCTTGGAAAAATGGCCACCATCATGGATTTCCTATCCAGCATCGCATTGAACGTCATAACTCGGTACCTAAGGGTGATGGGGTCATGCGGTTTGGTCAGGATAACTTAAGGTATTCATATACGTTTATTGAAAAAATCCACAATTCTAAACCAATCGCCTTGTATTCTTTTTGGTGGTTCACTGCTAAGTAAATTAAGCCGGTTATACCTTCAGAATGCTTAATGTGCACTTCCAGGGATGTCCAAAATAAAATTATTAAAGAAATTTAGTAGGGGGGTAGTAGGGGTTCTATTACCCCCCACCACAACTCCCAATGCGAGCCGATAACGGGGGCTTTGCTATGGACCACTCGTTATAATTTTGAATTTTTTTGAAAATTTTTCTTTTCGAAAGTAGGTGATAGTTTGAAAACCAAACATGATAGAACGTTGTGCCATGGCCCAAACGAATGGTCGTTATGACCTTTATTTTTTGTAATAAAATCTTTTTACTTTTTATGTTTTATTGAAAACCCTCGAATTTTGAAAATCCTATATTTTGGAAACTAGGAATTTTACGGAAACGTTTATTTGACGTAAATCAATGGTCCCTACCCCGTCTACCCCCAAAATAAATTTCAAGCCTCTAGGATAAAAACGTGACGTAGTAGTGTGGTAGTGCGAGAGCTACGGCACTTAGGAAGATGTGAGCCCCTGGCAACCTTGGAATGGATGGAGTCATGCTGGAAGGCGTGCTTGGATTCGGTTTTTCGTCTCGTTGCGCTCATTACGGGAATGTAGGTGTCGAAAAGGTAAAATTCCGGGAACACGGTTTTTTTTTGGGGGAAAACGTGATTTTAGACTTTTTGCTATATTTCGCAAACCAATCATGCTAGAGGCGTGTACGAGGGGTCCAAGGACCCGGGATGACGTCCTCTTTGCTTTGGACCACTCGTTATAGTTTTTTTTAAATTTGGAAACTCGATTTTGGGGTAAACAAGTGTTTTTTGTCATTTTTGCTGATAACTCACGAACCAATAAGCCTAGAGACGAGTGCGAGGTGTCATTTTTTTCATGGCGTTGCCCTCTAGCCGAGGATGTTCCTGTTGAGCAGGAATGAAAAACCATGTTGAGGTAAAACCATGATTTTAGACTTTTTGCTTTATCTCGCAAATCCATAACACTCGAGACGTGTACCAAGTGTCCTAGGACTCGGGCTAACGCCCCCTTTTTGAAACTATGTTTGACATTTTGACAAAGGGCCTAACGCCATACATGATGAAAAGAATTTCTTTACCTGTTTATAATGTTCATGATGCGTGGTGGTTGAGAGAGACGATACGGCTGGGTGTGTGTTTCAACGAACCTGTTGCTGACCACAAGGACCATGCTCAATAGAACAATCGCTATTTCGACGGGTCGGTCTATGACAGAGCGAGGGTGCGTTTTTTCTTTACTTTACCTCTGAAGATGATCTTTAACGTGTAAACGGTGATGAGAACTTGGTTCTATGTTGGTCGAAGCGAGTAGAGAAAACAAACTTGCAGAGGAGCAGACGAGCAGGAGGTGAATGTCATTTGAGCTTATTGGAGTGCGCTGATCAGACTTGACAACAGGTGCAATGGAAAATGACCAAGACGCTTGAAGGTGAAATAATCAGACCATCGTGTTGGCAGGGGAGTGCGAAATGCATGCACACACTGCACCATTATTCATAAAAGGGCTTAAGTACAGACATGGTTACAGTATTTTGGGAACACCCTGTAACTTCCTAACTTGCCTCTGAAGTCGATCATAACAGCTGGTCTGCAGCAAGGAAAAGCCATGCTATCATGAAAGAGATCGGCAGAGCTCGTGTTTCCGACGAGAAATCCGAAGCTCATCGATAATAACCATGTTGACTGTGTCTAACACCATATCGATCGATTCACCTGAGAGTGATTAATACAAATTAATGCATATTTAGCGCTTTATGTAAGCAGATACATGTGTCTATATGTATATTTCCATGGCAAAAAGCTATTATTAAGAAAGCCATTATTAAGAAAGTATGAAGAACAGAAGATGATATGTTAACTCACTGCTGATCACGTTTCGACTGCGATATATTTCGTATCGAGTCATGACGTGTGTGTGGTGGTGGGGGAAGCAGATGTGAGACTCAGGCGACCTCGTGCAGAGCTCAATGTATATAGAACTTGACAGCGCAGAGGGTTGAGCTGGAAATCAGTGAAAGTAAAATCGCCAGCTAACGGGAGTTGTGAAAACGTGTGACCGTGCTGAAGTGTATTCTAGTTCGTTGAGCATTCTACGTGAAGTAGAAACGTGTTTAATAGGGCTCAGACATGGTCTTAAACATGTTATAATTTACCTCTGTGACTGTGTGTCTACAGCAACTAACGGGCCATGCGGATGGATACTTTTATAATCACGACAGCGAGCTCAGCCGTGATGTGTCACGAAACTCTGCATATAAACCGTCGTGGAAATGCAGCCTAGATTTGATTCACTCTTCACTGTGATTATACTTTTTGAAAAGAGTACATTCTCAAGCAAGGTGTCAAGGGGAAGGGACAATATGAAGCTTATATCCACTACGATGGTAGGCTAAATTGATTTAAGAATACTGCATTAGCAGGGTACAGCGGGGACTTGTCGAAGGCAACTTTCTTTTAGCATGAAGTGTGCACGCGACTCTCGTGTCAAGAGGGGCCGCGTCGACCCTCGTGAACTTGTTCATACGCGCGTTCTCACATTGGAACTTGTTAGTGACGGTTCGAGTTCACTTTCGCGTCGTGACGAGTTGATAAACTGTGTGCGGTCCTTCCGTTGGTGTTCGAATATGTATGGGAAGATATCGCCAGGATATGTTGGAACTATTTCGACCGACCGGGTGTTGCTCGAGCCTGGGAGGACTTTGGTTCGTTCTATGGAAACCCAGTTGAAGTCCAGCATATTTTCTGTTGGTCCGGAGCTGATTATGGCCAACGATATCCTTTTTTCCTCATCTAGATTCGCCAAAGGTACTGATCACTTCAACTTGTTACAGTAGTGTAGCGTGGACATTTAGAAATACCACTTTGCCATATTTGATTTTGTAGTTTAAATGGTTCAGTAGAAAGTGCAGGTTCGATGTTCATTTCGAAACTGACCTTCTATGATGCCAGGATTATGACTCATAAAAATGAGTGCATCCTTTGTGTAATTTTGATGAATAAATTAATAATTTCAGTAGTATTTTACAGTATTTAAAATGATATGCTCATTCTTATTTGTCGAGAAGCAAATGTAGGAAGAAGATTTACAGTTTTTCTTGTGTAAGAACATTTTTAGTAACGCAACTTTCTTTTGAGAACGTTGGTTGAGTTTTCATATTCTAGTGCATTGTTCTTTAAGCACTTTCGCTTGGATTATCGTATTCTTTAGAGGGGAATTTTCCTTTTCGTATTTTGATTAAGATATTAGAAGTTTTCGGACCCAGTTATTCTAAATGTTACTTCGAGTCCTTGGACTATATTTTCTTCAGTTTTTTTTTTTAATAACAGATTTAACTTGTGTTTTCTGAGCGTGATTTTCGAAATGGATTGCCTAATGGGTGATTAGTCGCTTAGCCTTTGTTGCTAACCTAGATCCATGCTGTAGGTCTAATCCATCGACATTTTCGCGTTCGGGAAATTCAGGGAGGATCTTATTTTGAGATTGAATTTATATTTTATAGACCTCTTTACAACCTCAGTTTGTATGGTTGGGCAGCGTTATATACAGTTTATATATATATATATATATTTTTTGAAGTTAACACTGGATTAAATTGATATCATTGCCTTTAGTGCAATAGTTTTTTCTATTAAGAGGGTATTTGAACGACATCCAAATTTGCGAGGATAATCCCAGGGACGACTTACTATAAGTCATACGTTTAAGAATTATGGATCTTGTAATAAATCAATGTAAGGCAAGTTTTTAAAGTTAGGTGGAATATTTCTGAAATCCACTGGGCTTTGTTGGCAATCTGTTACGGGATCATATTTTTCGAGTTCAGGATTTTTACCATAAACAGCTGATTTGCATAATTGTGGATTTATAACAGTAAGGCTCCTATTATAGGTGCATATTGGTCTTTAGAGAGGCATATACTATGAGTAATGTCTTTGTGTTTAAATATATTGATGCAATGCTTTGTAAAGCATATTTTTCTTGTTGAGGATTGAGCTAGGTGTGCCAATCAGGATTAGATTGATTAGGGTTTTAACCCAGAGAGAGGTGTTGTTTTAACCTAGAATGGTTAATAATTGGTCATTGTTAACTTTATCGCTGTTATCGTGAAAATGCCTGTGTGAAGATTAATATTTTTCCGAGCAGTATTGTTGGGAATCTTGAGTGGATATTCGGTTAAATATTTCCAGTAAAACTAATATAACAATTTTGTCATAAGATGTATGTTTAAAAAGGAAACCGATAACTATTTAAGACTGACTTTACAATTAATTTTTGCTTAGCTTAACTGTTCGGCAGAATTTCCCTAAAACAAGAATTGAAATAATATTAAACAGAAAGGAATGTCGTGACTTCAAGTCAGTAGGAAGGGAATAATTGAAATTATTCTGGAATTTTGTGTAAATTATATTCTGTAAATAGGCCATATGAATTTCTTCATTCAATAACAAGAACATATAAAGTTACTGAAGATGTCGTGTAGGATTAGTAATTATAACCAGGATATTTTTGTATAAGATGTTATTTCCGTTAAGGAACCGAAATTAATTTAATGTATTCAAGTCTTATAATATTTCTCTTTTTGTAAATGCTTACCCTATGGGATTGATCATCATTATTATTAATATGCCTTATATTTTAATCAGCTAAAAGTTAGTTGTGATAATGGATAATATATATATTTTTTTTCTGGAAGATAATCCAATATAATCAATGAGATTGTTTTTTTTTTTTTTTGATTGGTCGTGGTATCGACAAAATTGATATTCTTCTGTCTTGTTTATTCTTACAATAAATCACTTTACTACTTGGTTTTAATTATTGCGTGATGCTTTATAGAGGTGATGGAAGGGTGTATTAAGGGGGCCATCGCTAGGTATTTTAGTGTTTACCACACCTTTGAGATTCTTTCTTCCTTTTGAAGAATTCTCGTGTTTTGAGCTAGTCTTTTCTTTTTCTGAGCCTTGGTCAGTCTTAATACATCCTGTTAGGTATTCGAGTGGCCCTATTATCCCTGTGTCTGTTGGTAGAACTGGGGGGGTCTTTAGAGCCGGGGCATTTTCAGGTTCTACGATCCAGCTGCTATCCAGGGATTCAACAGGTATTGGTAGGTAAAAGGGTACATTAGGTGGCGCCCAGCTCAGGGGCTTCGAAAAGCTGGAATACCAGAGCGAATACCAGGGAGTTGAATGCCATAATTCTGCCAAAATTGAAACTGAAAGTACAAAGTGGAAATTAGTTTTATGATCATGTAACACAGATCGCGAATTGGAACACCGTGTTTCTTGTGTGACTATGAATCAAGGCGATAAAATAATGGTGAACCAATATTTTGGCACGAACTATTGGAATTCCTATGGAACAAAGCAATTACGAGGATACTCGAGCTACTTGACCCACAAGTGGTATTGCAACCATTATTAATTTTTATTTTATTTTATGTATTGGAGTGGTGCCACACGCTTTGTTAATAATTTGTTCTACTTGTTTCCGGCTGATGATCATTGCTGACATCATTAAAAATAGAAGTATTTGTAGTAAATTTAAAATTTAAGTAATGGTAGAATCACAGACCTTCACCGATATAAACCAACACGCACTTGTATATGGTCGATCCCAAATGAAATGGGGCACTTTGTGTTTAGACATAAGTTTATTTTAAGGTAACGCCAGACAATAAGAATGAGCATATATGGTAAATGGTGGTTGTTTGTAGATGTTCTCGCTGTGCTTTGTTGGTGTGGTATTCTTATTTCTTGTGAAGTGTAGTGAAGCATGTCTGAAGGTAATATGGTGACTGTTGGTGACGTTAAGAAGATGTTTGAAATTCTTCAACATAAAATGGACAATTTGAATCAGGACATTGAAAATATTAAGGTCCAAACTAGATCTGCATTAGACCATATGTCTGAAACTGTGCAGGGTGCAGTTGCTGAAGGTATCAGGGGGGAAATTTATACTATGCAATCCTCATTGAAGGCTATCAATGACAGTTCTAAAAGGGTAGAAAGGAAGGTTACCAGTGTAGAATCTAATATCGAAGATATCCAGGATGATAATAGAAAAACTCAATTAGATATGAGTACACTACGGGCTAATGTTGGATTGGTACAGGTTGCCCAAGAAAGAATCCAAACTAGTCAAACATCAATCCAAACAGATCTTAACAATATGCAAACTAGTCAAACATCAATCCAAACAGATCTTAACAATATTCAGACTAGTCAAAGGGGAATTGAGGAAACTGTAAAGGATGTAAACTCTAATGTAAGGATTATGCAATCCCAAATCAATGATTTAAGAACAGATGTGGGATTAATAGAATCCAGTCAAAATAAAATGGAGCTAGAGGTCCGAAAAATCGAATCTAGTCAAAATCAGACGGAGCTTAAGTTAATGGAGCTAGAAAAATCTAATAAAGAATTTCAAGTTGAGATTAGACTAGACTTTGAAAAGAGTGTGAAGCTCAGTAAAAAAAATTTAGAAACACTTCAGCTGCAGTTTTCCCATGACACTAATCAGACCCAGAATAGCCTGGAACAGTTGAAATGTGAAATGGGGACACTCCGAGCTCAAGTCACTGATCATACGAAACTTCTCAGGGATGATTTTGACATCGATTTGAAAGGGATCATAAGTGATAATATTGTAACATTTCGTCAAGATATTATGAAAATTAATGAGGAATGTTTTAAAGTTGAGAAATCTAAGTTAGAATCTAAACTTGCCACTGGTCTTGCAACTAATAGCAAAGACATAATAAATGTTAGGGAAGATCTAAGCAAAAGAATGGATGGAATTCAAAATACTCAGGTTAATAACATATCCGATTTAGAGAAGCGTATTAACAATGTTGAAACTAAAGTCGACCAAAGTAAGATAGAGTTAAATGAGGTCAGGGAGAAGAAAACTTCCGAGATTAATGAAATTAGAAAGGGTCTCGAGCAAATTAATCTAGAGGGGCATATCAATTTAGATACTCTAAAAGATCAATTGCGATCACTTTTACAGTCCGATTTTCGAGTTCTAGTTGAACAACCTGAAGTGATAGTACCTGATGGTAGGGAAAGGATGATACAGGAATCTTCCAACAACGAACCCAACGTTCGGCTCAGTCAAATGGAACATTCGAGTCCCATTCGAACAAGCAGGGAAACTTTTAGTTCTCCGAACCCCAACGTAGGCGTGGGTGATTATACTTCGAAATCATCGGAAAGGACACCGAATGTAACCATAATACGAAATTTTGATGACAAACCTAGGAAGTTTAGCAATTTGGATGGAATGACACCAATCGAATTTGTCAGGACATTAAGAGATTACTTTTGGAGTCACATGTGCCACGTGAGCGTGAGCTACGTATGGTGGAAAGGTTTCTCACCGATGCTCCGTTACAATGGTTCAGGGCTTTTCGTTACACATTTGACAACTTTGAGCAGTTTTCGGAAGCCTTCATACAAAGATTTTGGTCGATCGAGGTCCAACAGAATGTGAGATCAGAAGTCTATTCACGCAAGTACTCCAGTACAGGACCAACCAGCTACGCTGAATACTTTGCGTGTCAGTTAGCAAAACTCCGTTTTCTTCAGCCGCCGTTAACACAGGAAGAACTCCTTGAAGCTATCTCACGTCAATTGCCTGCGGAAGTAAGGAAATCAATTATTTCTTCCGGAGTATCGTCTTTAACGTCGTTAGATGACCTGTTACGTCGATTAGATCACATGAGTATGATGACGCAACCTACTATAGTCAAAAATGCCAGGCAGGAATCGAAAGTTGTAAACGCGGTAATGATGAACCGTACACAGCAGACGGATCGTTTCGAACAAAGAAGAGATGATAGAATAGGTCCTATTAGAAATACCCATCAGGAAGAGAGGAGATGGGAAAACCAACGTAGGGACGCCCAGGAGAGGCCTTGGCAACGTCGCTACGAGGAGAGAAATTTTTATCGAAGAGATAATGATCGAGACCGGAATGATCATCGAGAAACGCCTTATGATAGGAATTACAGATATGATCAAAATAATCGAGATAACAGATACAATAGGAATGATAGAGATACCCGAGACAATAGAGATAACAGATATAATAGGAATGATAGAGATACCCGAGACAATAGAGATAACAGACAAAATCAAGGGTACTCGAGATACAACAATTATCGAACGGAGGCGTCCGATAAAAAAGTGCAACAGGAGAGGCTCAAGAGAGGGCGAGATAAGTCCACGGAGGTTGGACGAAGAAAATCGAAGGAAAGAAAGGATGAAAATCTTGATAAGTCACAACCCAGTACTAGCAGAGAAGGTCGGAGTTCAGAAAGAGCTCCGGATCGAGAAAAAAAACGCCAATTTCCGGGCGAAATTAATAACTGACGTTGCCACGCATTCCTCTGATATCACGATTTTTGAAATATTTGAAGCTACTGACGAAGACCTTCTATTTGAACCAGAAACGAAACCGAGAGGAAGGATAGTTGAACTTCCCGTTATTGATATACTAATTGGTCTACAACATTGTAAAGCCTTGATGGACACAGGTGCTATGATCTCTATAGTTGACGAGGACTGTTTTGAAAGATTGAAACCAGAAAATCAATTTACCATTCTTCCAGCATCTCCAACAAAAATTCGTGGGATATTTAAGGATAAAACCATGAAATGCAAAGTGCAGATTCTAATGAAATTCTGGATCAATGAGAGAAGTTATGAACATATTTTTATAGTCGTTAAGAATATTAATTTTGACGTCATACTCGGCATCGATTTTATTACTCAAGCTAGAGCAATCATCGACATGGACAAAGGAATAATAAGATTCAAGGAAGAAAGTATAGAGGATGTAGTGATGGAGGAAATGGATGGAAACGAAATTAATAGAGATATCCCTAGAATGGAAATCCTAGATCACGTGTTATGGCAGAAATTAGCAAGTTCGCGAGAATTTACTGTCCTGAGGATCATGCGAGCTGGGTGAAGTTCATCCCACTCATGGAAAGATGCATGAATTCCACATTCCATGAGAGCTTATCAGATATACCTATGGTTGTTCACCATAATAAGAGGCCAGAAAGAGCCTGGACAGAGATCGTGAGATTTCTACCTAAGGACAGGGAGCCTACAGTCCAAGAAAGAATTAATTCAGCTAGAGAAAGCTTGATGGATGCAGCCGAGAAGCGGCATAAACGAATCAGAAATAAAAGATATCGGCCACCGATGAGAGTAGGCGAGATGATTCTCGTCAAGAAACCGACGAAAGCAGATGTGGCTAAGAAGCAATTCACCAAGTTTACCTATGTCTTCCACGGACCCTATAAGATTGCTAGGTCGTTCGGAAATAATTGTTATGAAGTAGTAAGCCTAAATGAAAGAGATATGATAGGTCGTTTCAATGCAAAGAACCTGAAAAGATATGTGAAGAAGATAGACTGAGTGTTGACTGAATAATGCTACATATGCTGAGATTACCTGGAATGGTGTAAATAAAAGTTGAGGAGACTTTTATTTAAGGTATCAAAGGGAAAATGCACCATTATTCATAAAAGGGCTTAAGTACAGACATGGTTACAGTATTTTGGGAACACCCTGTAACTTCCTAACTTGCCTCTGAAGTCGATCATAACAGCTGGTCTGCAGCAAGGAAAAGCCATGCTATCATGAAAGAGATCGGCAGAGCTCGTGTTTCCGACGAGAAATCCGAAGCTCATCGATAATAACCATGTTGACTGTGTCTAACACCATATCGATCGATTCACCTGAGAGTGATTAATACAAATTAATGCATATTTAGCGCTTTATGTAAGCAGATACATGTGTCTATATGTATATTTCCATGGCAAAAAGCTATTATTAAGAAAGCCATTATTAAGAAAGTATGAAGAACAGAAGATGATATGTTAACTCACTGCTGATCACGTTTCGACTGCGATATATTTCGTATCGAGTCATGACGTGTGTGTGGTGGTGGGGGAAGCAGATGTGAGACTCAGGCGACCTCGTGCAGAGCTCAATGTATATAGAACTTGACAGCGCAGAGGGTTGAGCTGGAAATCAGTGAAAGTAAAATCGCCAGCTAACGGGAGTTGTAAAAACGTGTGACCGTGCTGAAGTGTATTCTAGTTCGTTGAGCATTCTACGTGAAGTAGAAACGTGTTTAATAGGGCTCAGACATGGTCTTAAACATGTAATAATTTACCTCTGTGACTGTGTGTCTACAGCAACTAACGGGCCATGCGGATGGATACTTTTATAATCACGACAGCGAGCTCAGCCGTGATGTGTCACGAAACTCTGCATATAAACCGTCGTGGAAATGCAGCCTAGATTTGATTCACTCTTCACTGTGATTATACTTTTTGAAAAGAGTACATTCTCAAGCAAGGTGTCAAGGGGAAGGGACAATATGAAGCTTATATCCACTACGATGGTAGGCTAAATTGATTTAAGAATACTGCATTAGCAGGGTACAGCGGGGACTTGTCGAAGGCAACTTTCTTTTAGCATGAAGTGTGCACGCGACTCTCGTGTCAAGAGGGGCCGCGTAGACCCTCGTGAACTTGTTCATACGCGCGTTCTCACATTGGAACTTGTTAGTGACGGTTCGAGTTCACTTTCGCGTCGTGACGAGTTGATAAACTGTGTGCGGTCCTTCCGTTGGTGTTCGAATATGTATGGGAAGATATCGCCAGGATATGTTGGAACTATTTCGACCGACCGGGTGTTGCTCGAGCCTGGGAGGACTTTGGTTCGTTCTATGGAAACCCAGTTGAAGTCCAGCATATTTTCTGTTGGTCCGGAGCTGATTATGGCCAACGATATCCTTTTTTCCTCATCTAGATTCGCCAAAGGTACTGATCACTTCAACTTGTTACAGTAGTGTAGCGTGGACATTTAGAAATACCACTTTGCCATATTTGATTTTGTAGTTTAAATGGTTCAGTAGAAAGTGCAGGTTCGATGTTCATTTCGAAACTGACCTTCTATGATGCCAGGATTATGACTCATAAAAATGAGTGCATCCTTTGTGTAATTTTGATGAATAAATTAATAATTTCAGTAGTATTTTACAGTATTTAAAATGATATGCTCATTCTTATTTGTCGAGAAGCAAATGTAGGAAGAAGATTTACAGTTTTTCTTGTGTAAGAACATTTTTAGTAACGCAACTTTCTTTTGAGAACGTTGGTTGAGTTTTCATATTCTAGTGCATTGTTCTTTAAGCACTTTCGCTTGGATTATCGTATTCTTTAGAGGGGAATTTTCCTTTTCGTATTTTGATTAAGATATTAGAAGTTTTCGGACCCAGTTATTCTAAATGTTACTTCGAGTCCTTGGACTATATTTTCTTCAGTTTTTTTTTAATAACAGATTTAACTTGTGTTTTCTGAGCGTGATTTTCGAAATGGATTGCCTAATGGGTCATTAGTCGCTTAGCCTTTGTTGCTAACCTAGATCCATGCTGTAGGTCTAATCCATCGACATTTTCGCGTTCGGGAAATTCAGGGAGGATCTTATTTTGAGATTGAATTTATATTTTTATAGACCTCTTTACAACCTCAGTTTGTGTGGTTGGGCAGCGTTATATACAGTTTATATATATATTTTTTTTTTTTGAAGTTAACACTGGATTAAATTGATATCATTGCCTTTAGTGCAATAGTTTTTTCTATTAAGAGGGTATTTGAACGACATCCAAATTTGCGAGGATAATCCCAGGGACGACTTACTATAAGTCATACGTTTAAGAATTATGGATCTTGTAATAAATCAATGTAAGGCAAGTTTTTAAAGTTAGGTGGAATATTTCTGAAATCAACTGGGCTTTGTTGGCAATCTGTTACGGGATCATATTTTTCGAGTTCAGGATTTTTACCATAAACAGCTGATTTGCATAATTGTGGATTTATAACAGTAAGGCTCCTATTATAGGTGCATATTGGTCTTTAGAGAGGCATATACTATGAGTAATGTCTTTGTGTTTAAATATATTGATGCAATGCTTTGTAAAGCATATTTTTCTTGTTGAGGATTGAGCAAGGTGTGCCAATCAGGATTAGATTGATTAGGGTTTTAACCCAGAGAGAGGTGTTGTTTTAACCTAGAATGGTTAATAATTGGTCATTGTTAACTTGATCGCTGTTATCGTGAAAATGCCTGTGTGAAGATTAATATTTTTCCGAGCAGTATTGTTGGGAATCTTGAGTGGATATTCGGTTAAATATTTCCAGTAAAACTAATATAACAATTTTGTCATAAGATGTATGTTTAAAAAGGAAACCGATAACTATTTAAGACTGACTTTACAATTAATTTTTGCTTAGCTTAACTGTTCGGCAGAATTTCCCTAAAACAAGAATTGAAATAATATTAAACAGAAAGGAATGTCGTGACTTCAAGTCAGTAGGAAGGGAATAATTGAAATTATTCTGGAATTTTGTGTAAATTATATTCTGTAAATAGGCCATATGAATTTCTTCATTCAATAACAAGAACATATAAAGTTACTGAAGATGTCGTGTAGGATTAGTAATTATAACCAGGATATTTTTGTATAAGATGTTATTTCCGTTAAGGAACCGAAATTAATTTAATGTATTCAAGTCTTATAATATTTCTCTTTTTGTAAATGCTTACCCTATGGGATTGATCATCATTATTATTAATATGCCTTATATTTTAATCAGCTAAAAGTTAGTTGTGATAATGGATAATATATTTTTTTTTTCTGGAAGATAATCCAATATAATCAATGAGATTGTTTTTTTTTTTTTGATTGGTCGTGGTATCGACGAAATTGATATTCTTCTGTCTTGTTTATTCTTACAATAAATCACTTTACTACTTGGTTTTAATTATTGCGTGATGCTTTATAGAGGTGATGGAAGGGTGTATTAAGGGGGCCATCGCTAGGTATTTTAGTGTTTACCACACCTTTGAGATTCTATCTTCCTTTTGAAGAATTCTCGTGTTTTGAGCTAGTCTTTTCTTTTTCTGAGCCTTGGTCAGTCTTAATACATCCTGTTAGGTATTCGAGTGGCCCTATTATCCCTGTGTCTGTTGGTAGAACTGGGGGTTCTTTAGAGCCGGGGCATTTTCAGGTTCTACGATCCAGCTGCTATCCAGGGATTCAACAGGTATTGGTAGGTAAAAGGGTACAACACGTGTGAGATGACATGTACGCTAAACAAGTTACATCCTGTTTGCTTCGTACGTGACAAAATGCACGTTCAGGTGAAATTTGATCTGCCACAGGTGTTCCACGTGCACGATAACTTGTAACAAGTCACATCCTGTTTGCTTTGTACGTGACAAAATGCAAGTCCATGTGAAATTTGATCTGCCACAGGTGTTCACCTTGGACGTTATCTGTCCACGTGCATGATAACAGAATGTTCAAAGCGTGGGAAAAATGATTATACATGCAACGTAGCATATATAAAGACATGTCGTTATCATTTCCACTCTCACTTGGGTGGACTACCTTTGAACATACTGCGTTGTGTGAAACACTTGGTCTTGTTTAACAGTTTTGGTGTTGGTGGAAAATACTTAACCTTGTTGTGGGGTAGGTATTTATATACATATATATATATATTTATTCATTAATATATTTATTGATTTATATATATATTTACATGCAATTATTTATTGCTTAGGTAATTAATGATTTTTAATTTATTTGTTTGCAGATAACCGGTATACCTTACATGTCTGAGAGAGAAGAAACCATTGCACTTTTGAGCCCACTAGAAGGAAACAGCAAGAAGCCACTCCAAGTAAAGGTGGGATTATTTTTTTAAACTAACTTGTTTTATTTTTTTGTTTCATATTTTATTTTATGAAATATATGTATTCACCTGAATTTATGTATTTATAACGGTTTATTTTATTTATTTTTAGAAACTTGGAAAGAAAAGCCTTACTGCCGTAGCATTCGCTGAAAACCCGAGACGCACTAAACTGCAACCATTGTTTCCAGGCAGTGAACTATTTAAAACTCAGGTAAGCCTAACATAAAATGCTATTCCATTTTACCACTACTGAAAACTCGTAGACAAAAAAATTCACTACCTGTACATGACTAGGACGATGATTGCTTTCTTGATTAATGACTATGTATTGGCAACCGGTACAAGAACATATTGGTTGTTTACCGGGAAAGTACAAGGCCATATTGGATTTTGTAAAAAACAAAAATTTTAATTTAACTGACATGTCGTTCCCTATAATAATAATAATAATAATAATAATAATAATAATAATAATTATAATAATAATAATAATAATATCGTATGGCCTCGTATGCCGGGTGTAAGCTTTGTTATTTGACACATAGAGGGTAGCTTGCATGTCGAATTTAGTTGTTCCTTGAGTATGAAAGTCATGGAGGTTAGATTTTAGATATCTAATATCTTTAAACTCTATAGCGCTTTCTAGTAGAAAAATGAGGAACTTTGTACCCTATGAACTCAACGAATATTCACAGGTTTGAACATGATAATCCGAACAAAATGGCATGGCATTATTATTTTTTGTTTATGTATTGGTTAAAGGGGAATGTAAATGACTGCAGCTTTATAAAAAGAAAATAAGTAAAAGGGGTACTGTTAGTGCCGACATACAGTTTATTATAATTTTATGGTGTTTTGATATATTAATGCCAATTAACGTTAAAGTTTTATTTACAAGTATTGATTGATTGATTGAGTGATTGGTTATTTTGTTTGCTTTTAGGTGTCGTCATGCGCCATTAACGTAATGAACAGACAGTGAACAAGCATACATTGTGCGTTAAAGTACTGTGTGTAACGTTAATAACTTAGAATAAGAAAAAGTTTTATTATAACACATGGCGTTAGTACCAAATACAACAAGTGAGCAAGTTGGTTTACCACGTGGGTTAAATTTAAAATCAGAACATGACCGTTGGTTAACATTTGAATCCTGGCCTGTAGGCTTTTTGTCGACACATGAACTTGCAAAAGCAGTTTTTTTTACTTGAACCGAGAAGATGTGGTGCGCTGTGTGTTTTGTCGTATTGAACTTTCACACTGGGAAGAAGGGACCCTTTAGAGACCATTTGCGATGGTCTCCTCATTGTCCTTACATGCTTGGAAAGCAAGTGGGTAACATACCTGTGTATTCATTTTACCGAACCACAAGACCATTGGCCGCTACTTACGTTGCTGAATCACAAATAATTAATAATAATGATGTATTACCAGCCAACGGTAGTGTCGATATATGTGGTCCATATGCCATAGACAGTGTTGAATTGGCGTGTGCTTTTGAAAAATTGGGAGTTTGCAAGACTAAAGCACTAGCACACCCAGAGTACAGCTCTGTTGAAAAACGTTTAGAATCTTATAAAAATGTTTGGCCATTAATATTAAAACACATTACCAAACAGCTAAGTGAAGCTGGATTTTTATACTGGTGAAGGGGATAAAACAATATGTTTTTATTGTGGATTTGCTTTAAAGGATTGGCAAATGACTGATGACCCTTTATTGCAACACGCTCGTTGGTTACCAAACTGTAAATACATAGTGTTGCTTAAAGGTCAGGAATTTGTGAACACTATTCGTAAAGAAAATGTGATTGCAGCACAAGACATAAAAGTGCCTTTAGAGTTAGAACACGCAGAGCAAATACATAAGGCTGAAAGTAAAGACTGACTTACGAACAGATACAAAAGTGTGACCAACAATTATGTAAAATTTGTTATCAAGATGAACTAGGTGTTGTATTTTTGCCTTGTGGACACATGATAGCCTGTGTCAAGTGTGCATTAGAACTCAACACTTGTGCTATATGCAGAAAAGCAGTATCTGCTACAGTTAGGGCATTTCTTGCATAACTAGTATAATTTATTCGTCATGCATAGTGCAAAATCACTAATTGCACAATATTATTAAAGCTGTTTTAGAGTGTAATAGATATGCTTTTCTTTTGTTTATAGACTACTACAATGAATGTTTTGAATGCTGTGGGACAATCATGTGGCTTAGAGACAAAGAAACTCAGCGAATTTCCAGCTTTACTAGAGCTTAGTCTATGCTTGACAGTTGATATGGAAGTATCAGTGACTAGGTATGGTAAGCCTTAAGCATACTATTGTACAGCCCGGGGGGGCAGTACCCCCTGAGAGCCACCCCCCATCTTTTACCAAAACCACCCCAACTGGCAACACCATAAGACCAGAACATTATCTATACACAGCAAGCGGCGGCCACCCAGCCTGGGAGGTTAGCCAACTACTTGCAAAACATACACAAACATCTACACTAACAACTATCTGGGGCAGCTACATTTACACAATGCTGACCACGCAGCGCCGGGAGGTATAAGAATGGAGTCCTAACTGGAGCCATTATCTGTTCTACTCTGTGCTTCGCCAGCGGCCCGGTCCGACGTCTGTTCCAGTTTCATCGCCAGGTGAGAATCCAGTGTGCTCAGAATCCTGAATTCTTGTAAACACCTACCCCTAACTTGTACACACCAATTGTAATTTATACTTGCTTAGATTCCCCAAGAGGAGCATACCAATTTACATCTACTGACCAATAAATACATGGTCAGTAAGCTACACTTGCATTACTAATTACACTCCACTTCACATCCTAATACCCCACCTGACCTTCGTCACAATTGCCCGTGACCGTAGTAGCCAGTAATTGCTGTGTCAGACTACATTGTGCTCGCAGCACGCGACTCGACCGCATAGCGTCGAGCCGCTGACCTAGCACGTCTATTTTATTACTCATTCCGCCCAGCTGGCAGGCCAGTATAGTAGCCTGTATTTAGAGATCCATCCCCTAGCAAATACTTACATCTTGCAGGGACACCCTCAATAGATTAGACACCAAACAACAACACACTACACTAGTAAGCTCTCCCAGCTACGGGAAGCTACTCTCACCCAGGCACAGTCTCCTAAATTAACACAGTAACACAACCGTGTTTTATCCCAACTAACCCCCAACCAAGGGATTAAAACATATTTGGTGGAGGCGCTACTACCACGCACAATAAGGGTAGGACTCATACAACGAGCCCTCGTGGTAGAAACGATCCGTACCGCACACAGCCAAGCGATAGTTAAATTTGTTTTTGAAGACA
This sequence comes from Meconema thalassinum, assembly GCA_946902985.2. Taxonomy (NCBI): domain Eukaryota; kingdom Metazoa; phylum Arthropoda; class Insecta; order Orthoptera; family Tettigoniidae; genus Meconema; species Meconema thalassinum. The sequence continues at coordinate 254,819,643 of OX336393.1, forward strand.
GCATTATTATTCTTTTCCCTTCACTCTAGGAACACAAGGGAAATTTTAATCAACCCACCCACCCCCACCCCCTGGAAAGAATCAGAAATATAATGCATTGCAGAACACACACAGTTCTTTTTATACATACACTTGATCCAGCATGGCCCCCCTATACCGTCTAGCTGTGCTGAGGAGCATTGGGGAATACCAGGAGTTAATTGCCTGGCACAAGGTCTCTGAGACAAGACAGGACTACCTCAGAAGGTGCCAGCAATTACTGCACGCCCAGTATATGCGAATTATAAGGGCACTTGTCCGGCCACTCCGCAGCGCCAAGAATCGAAAGATTCGAGCGAAAATCCCCACCCTCCGTACACAAATCATTAAGGCACACTGGCAACTACACTGCCGACACGAATTCATGTTCCAGCAATGGGAAACAATCATCAGGGAACACCAACGGATAGGGACTAATGGCACCAAAGTTGCCGAACAGGCCATATGCCTCAATAGGCAGTACGCCCAAATTTGGGAAGAATATAGGGAGCTCCAAGCCAATAAGGCCATTTTTGAGTTCATGGCAGGGCCACCAGCCCAGCCTAGAGAGGACATAGGCATAGACACATTAACGCAGTAATTCGCGAGAATGTCTCCCTCGACACGCTCCGCCACACAAGGGAAGGAGTTCGCCGTGGCCACAATTCAGGAAACGGCCAGGTTAGGCTCCAACACACTACAGGGCCAAGCTCACATGAACACACGTCCCTCAGCTCCGGTCCGGGAGGCAATCTTGCCAGACCGAGGGGCAGAACCTACGCCAACTCCCTCAGAACGGACGAACGAGAGGGAGTTGACGCCAGGGTTATCAGGCGCACATCGTAACACAGGGAGAAACCGGGAGGTAACCATGTCATGGGCTGAGGACATAGAGCCCGTGCCACAGCGCGATAAGCCTACACAAACCCACACACATAGGCAGACACAAGGGAAGGAGTCTACCGTGGCCATAGGCCAGAAATCGGTTAGACTACACTCCAATACATTGACAGGGCAATCACGGACAATCACACGACCCCTACCGCTAGTTCAAAGGGCGATTTCGCCAGAATGGAGGCGAACACTGGCAGGTGCATCCCCAATACCAATGCACAAGGGGGTTTGCCTTCAGCCGCTCAGGGTACAAAACGCACGCCTGTGCACACTGCCCAGGCGCAAACACACAGTACACGGGACACAAGAAAGGTTTTATTACCTACTCCACGAGGCCAGGCAGTCAGGAAGACACACACCCCTATGAACACTGCTAGGGTAGCGCGGAGCGCAATCAGCCCCTCAGGCACAAGCACACTCAGGCCAATATCCAGGCACTACGATGAACGTAGACCCAAACTTACTTTGCTACAAACCCCTCCGGAGAATAGTAAAGAAGCACCCCAATGGGTATCAGGGGCCTACGCCTTAGTGACAGGGCGAAAGTATTCACCTTCTCGAGCAATGACGCTCGGACGTGGATAACAATTTTCACCACGAAAAAAAATCCACTCTTCCAATAATGGAAAGCGGCCTAGGAAAAAGGCAACGCACATGGCATAATACAATTGAAGACATGGCCGTAGACACACTGATGCGACAATTCCACAGACGACACCTCATATTTATATTATATGCATGGGTACTTACAGATCATGCCGTACATGTCTTAAATAGACAACAGGGCTCGCATATAACATACACTAATGTCACTTGCATCACAAACATACACACGAGTAGGTTCTTTTACATGCAGGAAACACTACAATTGACACACAAAGGACAGGTTCCACCCCTGTAAACGGTAGACACACAGAGATTCATGCACAAAACTATACATTTTACATGTATATACAGTGAAACGTGGCAAATTCAGAATCATATAATTCGAAATCTTTTTAATTCGAATTTTTCTCTCGGCCCCTAGCATTTTATAGGCTACCAATGGTTTATAATCGTGGTTAATTCGAATTATATTCTGAATAATTCAAAGTTTTTAGTGTAAAAAGCCAATGGGAAGCCAAACAGTTGGGTCATATGGCTCAGCTCCTGAAGGAACTGTTCCGAATGCAGCCTAAGCAATAAACCACATCACAGAGCTTAGGCGGATCTTTCTAAGTAGAAATGACTAAAGCGTTCTGTTTTCCGTTCCTACAATTTGCTAGATTCTTTTGTGATGGCTGAGAGACTTAATTGGAGGAAACAGTCAAGAATCTCAAACTATTTTGAAAAATAGTAGATTTCCCTGACACGTAGCTAGATTACTGTATTGCTAACGTCGTTAAATAGGTGAATAATACATTTAGGTTTTATTTCTTATTTGAAACTTTTGAGATTATTTACGATACAATCTCTATAAAGTACCGTCGTCTGTTAACCTGCTTTGGTGAACGTAAATCACTATGTAAACGTGATACAATATTTTCCCTACTCTTTTCAAAGAACTTTCTTAATTCGAATTTTTGGATAACCCGATTTTTTTACTACTAATCCCTTGAAGTTCGAATCATCCAGGTTGAACTGTATATATTTGATCCATAGGTATACGATATATATTACACTGCCCATAACATGTTCTTGTCCCCATAATAGCGCTCAAACTAAACATAAACACCATAGGGTGAAAATCCCAGACTTTGGGAAAACTCAAATATTTCTGGAAGGCACACAGTAAGCTCAAATTGCCCCAAAACATCAGTAACACTGACAAAACTGTCCCAGAGACACAAGCCCAAAAGGCAACAGGAATGATTACCCTGGACAAAGACGGTCTCGAACCCGCAACCTTCTGAATACCAAGAATGCAAGGTCGGGTAACTATCCAATTGGAGGATAGAGCAATAAGGGACAGTCACACTAACAGGAATTAATATGCACAAATTAATAAAACCACCTCCGACACCTAGTCACCACGCGACTAGAGGCCCAAAGACACACGCACATACAGACATCTAACTACCACTAACGGGAATATATTCGCCCCACGCTTACAACATCACAAAATTTGGGGACACAATATATAAATAAAGGTAGGTTCTTTTCCATTACGAGGAACCCAAGGTACGCTGTATATGCAGACATTAGGAAGGCACGTCAGCAAACCTACACACATTGTCTCGACACATGTGGGAAGCGAGCCGCCAGACAAGGAAGCAAGCACTTGAAACCTAATACTATCGCCAGCTCAGCGATAACACACACATGACCATGCGACCTTCGCCAGTACTCAACGGGCAAGGAGTGCTTTTACTACGGCTGTGAAAAACACAATCATTCACGCCATTTTTCAAAGCCCGATAACTCCCTAAATTAGGGTACGAGGGTCGTCCCGAATGGCATAACATACTCACACTAACATATATTTTCATACGCGTGTCTCAAACACACAACACACGCGCCAGGGTACATAAAACACAAAAAAGTGTAGTACCGAGGCCGCAGACCAAGGCAAGGGCGAACACACAGAAACACAACACAAACGTGCCAAAAAGGACGCTAGCCAATGGCATTTTTGGCACGGCAACACAATCAAAGACCACACTAGGGACGCACAAATCCCAACAGACAACGCAGACATAAAACACGGAGCATTACACGGGATCACGGGTCCGAATGCCCAATAAAAGCGGACGCCGTGGAAAACAAGAATGGTTGACCGACGAAAGATCACTTACATACAAAACACGAGTTTTTCATCATGACAGGTCAGAAAACTCAGCCAGCGCGACTAGACACCGGATAGACCCATTCACAGGGGAAAATTCACTCCCACTCAGTCGGAAATTGGCCAAAATTACGGCAATCCGCAGTTACGTCCAAATTAATACCAGGAATATGGACGCGGGAACAGATAATTACACGGGCAGCATCCCACAAATGACATGCATACACCATCCCCTACAGGAAAAACCATAGAGTCCCATACTGACACTGTGCCCCATAGAGTGGAGCCAAGAGTGAAAATAGGCATTAGACTGTTTAAATTATGCATATATAAATGACATGTTATCAGAGAGTACACGCTTTAAACATACACTAGAGGTGGCAAATGCATTGCAATAGTGCCGTACACCAGCACATAAAACGGGTGTGCCACACAATTATGAACACAGGGAGGTTCTTTAACATACTTACAGGAGCATAGATTCGTTCCAAGGTACTCGCTACAACAGCCTACCTAGGCATTAGCGACCCCGGGATTCCCAATAGGGGGGCGTACCGAAAATCCTAGGCCTCCACGGGGACCACAGGATACTTTTCTTTGAACCATAGCGCCCGAAACCTAGATACGGAGGACGCCACTCTCACAGACACAAAACAGGTAACACCAATTTTCTACGGCCAGAAATCATACCAAATTTGAATTACCCCGAACATAGGAAATAGACTTCCTAAACACAAACTATAGATAATTACACAAGGCAAAGGTCTTGCGGAAGAAATGTCCACACAACATCGGTAGCAAAAACAGGACAGATTAACACATTGGCCCTCCCAGAATGCACAACAATGTCAACACACGGACACTGGCGAAAGTCACGTTCCGTCAGCCGCCATACGTAACATCAGAGACTTCCCTTATACAAGGACGTAAAACAAACACAACAAAACACTGAGTTGCGAATTCCAGCGCGTTGCAACACTGCCGTCGGCAGACACTCTTGTTATAACGGAAGTGACAATGAAATGCAAATATGATGACACTGTCATAAACCAACAATAATAACAGCATACAGATACACGGATATTGACACAGGATTCAGCGTTATTACGATAGGCCTGGCATTTAGTAATGCACAGATACTGTGGGTCATATTAATCTAGGGAACACAGGATCCCATAGCCCCACCATTACCGCCACTAGGAACGTGTTTACAAGGGCGATAACAAGCTACACGTGCCACCTGACAATTAGCCACACGACACACGATAAGACTTATCCGATAACGGCCCGCGCGCCAGCATGCGGTAGCGGCACGCGACCACACACACGCAGCCGCGCTAATTACAGCCACGGACATTTCCTGCCTACACGCGCCCAACAATCAGGGGCGGATACAGACAGATTCCATGAGGAAACAACCCCCCCCCCCTAATAATTTCTTTTCTGTTTTTTTTTTACCTTTAAACAACTATCATAGGTAATCAGGACATGACCACTTACACTTACAATCACTTGCTACCCTAACGGTATGAATAGGAGACCACATTAGGCCGTGACGTAACAGCGTCACCGCACTTAACCATTCGAAAGGGCAGCCCGAAGGCGACGCCCACAGACACAAACACTTATACACAACATGGGTATCACAGACCCATAGGCGTTTTACAGTCTGGTATTCTACAATATAGTAGATGCTTTATGGCATCTCAATTTCACCAGTGCACATCCCAAGGAGCGGATAGAAAACAAATAGTGACCAAGTGAGAATGACAGGAGCAGAGATGGATAGTGCCATCAGGATGGCCAAGATACTAACTACGGGATACCATCCTAGCACCCCTCTCCCTACATAACCTGGCACTTTTGGGCCGACAACCTAGATGTTAGGCCCCTTAAAACAACAATTATCATCATCATCAACTTACAACACTATCCAACACAAACACATAAACACATAAAAACACCTAGACTACATTCCAAAATACACATCGGGGTTGATAGACTTCATGCGTCTACCCAAAATTCGAGTATACTACACCCTGGTCCCAAAATGCCTACACCCGAGTATTAGGGGTGAGTCAGAAACTATATCAAGCTAATGCACATCTCCTTGTAAAGAGATGAGGCCGCATTTACACTAACAAATATTTTCTTACTAAATAATCCCGCATGCAAGGAACATAGAATTATTATACCTCGACCCATACTTTATCCTCAAATGAGAGCGGATACGCCTCATATCCATCCCCATGCATGGAATATCCCAACCACATACCAGGGGTTATTACTACCACACCTGCATGGCATTTTTAAACTTTTTTGCACACTTGGGAAAAACCTACCCCATCCCCCTCACTGTAAAGACTTCCTAGCAGCATCATCGGCTCCCGACCACCATTAACATGGAGACCAACGATGCACGACCCTTTCCTACCACGCTTTAAGCCCATTCAGCAAATAACACCCCCGGATCCCAATAACAAGGGACCCAACGCCATAAGAACCTACTAACGCCTCCAGGAAATTACCAAGGCATTACCGCTGGAAATCCGACAGTGCAATTAGAGGCCTAAAGTAGACTATGCATTTAGAAGATTCTACAACCCCAGAACACTAAAAAAATCTTACATAATTACATGATACATACAAACTTATTTTACAAATCACACTTATTTTTTTTTAATAAAATGAGTCTGACAACACACTGGATGGTGATGAGATATGAACGGAGGGAGCGGAAGCTCCACAGAAGGGCAGGGACGGGGCAAGCCGACAACAGATCCTTACCCAGACCAAAGACGGAACTACGTAAGGTTGAAGCATCGATGACTTGGTGCGGGCAAACGTCAAGATCTAGGGGATGCGTTTAGCCTACCCCCCTTGTCGGAGACAGTTATACCCACTATGCGCCACGGTCATCAATGCTAAAACCTGCAGGGGAGACTTTTGACGGCTAGTGGGAGAATTAGCGAGCTCCACACTGGACTCAGGAGACAAACCTAGAGACGACCACACTAGGAATAGACTTCTAGTTAAATATCTAATTTAAGTAGAGCTTCTATGGCGGGAAGCTAGTCTTCCGCTCGCGTGAAGTGAAGAAGGATCTCAGGATTCAGCGGGATCAATCCTAGATCCGCCAAGTCCTTGCCCCGCGAGGCGAGGTGAAGATGATCTAACAAACAAATGATAATAAATGAAAAATGAATAATGCGTATGGAATGAATGCGATCATTCGATCCCACGCCCACATAAATGGATGACACCGTGTCTCCAGAGCTTAAATGGTCACGCACCGGGCGGCCAGAGATGTAAATGAGGAATGCGGCGAGCTCTCACAGCGGGTCCCGTGGGCAACCCAGCAATAAACATAAACACATGACAAATGGAGAATGATGCTGACATAGGCAAGTACAGCAGCGATGAACAGGATAGCCGGGCGAGGCGTTTGCTCTTTAGCAGCGCAGGTGCCCAGGACTTTATTAATTACTATTTATTAATTACTAATATGATAATGTCGACAATTAGTATTAAGACGGAGGGGACTACGAGCCATTGTTGGGTTCCGGTCTCAGCAATTGGTTACAAGGGCCCCCGCGAGAGAAATCGGACGGACGAGCCTCCATCAAAATTCTAGTATATAAGTTACAGTGCCATTTCAAAGGCCACTTAGATTTAAGCAAATTTAATAAGCGCTGTCGCAAAACAATAGCTACAGCACATTTCGGCATTAGGTTAAGGTCCACTCGGCATGTATATACAGAATATTTTTACATTTAGTACTAATTAATATAATTTAAGGCAAACTTTTTTTAAATTAAGTTAAAACGATCGGCACCTGGTAACTAAAATCCGTTACCAGGGTAAGCCCGACAATACGTTAAGATAAATTACATTAAGGTAAAACCGTTCGGCACCTGGTAACTAAAATCCGTTACCGGGGTAAGCCCGACAACACGTTAAGATAAACAGGATTAAGGTAAAACCGTTCGGCACCTGGCAACCACAATCCGTTACCAGGGTAAGCCCGACAACACATAGAATAAGCTAGACAATACATAGACTAAGCTAGACAATACATAGGCTAAGCTAGACTAGCATAGGCTAACCTAGATTAAGTAGATTTAGATGGCGCACAACAATGAACGGAATATATGTGACTATAATATTGAAATGTATTTCAGGCAAACCAGGAGGCGCCATCATACATATGTTTCCACCGCAAAGGGGAATTAATAATGAATTTATTTTACAGATGCTGTCTATTGTAAATATATTTCCAACACCACATTACACTACCTATCTCCGACACACCAACACACTGATCTTTGTCGTTTTTCAGTCACACCTTTAAAGGTGATGACGCCAGCAGGCAATGCCAATCAGCAGCCGTGAGATGCTGAAGGCTGTTGACCTGAGTACACAACGCTCAAATAAAGAGCAATATGCGATGATCAGGGACGGCACGGCCTTTGTAAGTGCCGTACCTCATCAACAAGATGGAACTCCTACTCACGGCAGGAAGACCATTAAAACACACAGCAGGTGGAAAGTGGACTAGCAGCGTGACCAGTAAACTGCACCGGAAAACGGCCGGATAGTACATGGCCATGAGATGGCACATGAGTGCAGAGAGTAGTGTGCACGCAAGGCATAGTAAATACGGCCGTCTAAGAGTAAGATAATCAAGTTAGACTATAGTGAGTAGCGTACATAGAAAGTGATGTAGAAAATGATGTATTATTTGATAAGAGGCACCTTACACAAAAATTAGTAAATCATACTGGCCCACCGATCAACGCCGACAGGCAACATTACACTAAGGATGTTCAAATTATTAATACTATTACACACATATCATCCAAACTATTTATAATTACTTATATTTTAACACAAGGTCGCCAGTATACCAAGGATGTCACACATTGTAAACGTATGTATTTTCTTATTTATTCCACACACATGTATACACTGACTTTCCTTTCCACTCTTTTAACTTACATTTTGTAAAAATGTCTTACTTCACCCTCACATAATAAAAACATGTTATATAAACCAACTAATTACACCTTAAGACATTTGTTTTTCTTTCCCTCAACTCTATCTCTATATTTTAAATGTTACATTTTACACCTCACACGAGGGTAATTCTTCATCCGCTGCAGCGACAGCGAAAGGGCATGCCTAGCCCTAACGATGTTTTTCCCCTCGTTGTGCACTTACGCAATCATTATTACGATTGTTCTTTCATGTTACATTGTTATATCTGATCCATGTTACATTTATTACCTACTCTTACAACCATGTATCTAAAATAATGTTGATATTTTATGATTTTGATAAGTTTTAAGAATTCACGCTTTAAGATTCACGAATTATGTTTGCTATTGCTATTTACACATGTACGAAACTAAAATATGTTCCACACCCACAACCTACCCCTCTGAGCACACGCTGGACTCACATCACCACGACATCGCTACACCTACACGACACCGACACGGAAGACAAAGAAGAAGAGGTACGAGGAGGAACCAAGAAGAAAACATCACATCGACACGTCCACTCTACTTCCCGTTCCCGTTCGCGGGAACTAATCGATGAGGGGGATTGTACAGACCGGGGGGGGGGCAGTACCCCCTGAGAGCCACCCCCCATCTTTTACCAAAACCACCCCAACTGGCAACACCTTAAGACAGAACATTATCTATACACAGCAAGGAATGGTAAGCCTTACGCATACTATAAAGGATATTCATATATTGTGAAACGAACCAATAAAAATGGAACTGTTATGGCGTTGTTCAAAGCAACGTTCCAAACATTGTCGTGGTGACCTAAAAAGTAAAAATAGTGAGGTTTTAAGTGTCAGTGATCATCAATGTAGTGTACTGCATGAAACACAGTTGCCGTCGACAAAAATCAAGAAAACCATATTGCTACTCAAAATAGTGCATTGTTTAATGAGCAACGTTTAACCCCTGTTCTAAAAGTTATTTTTAATCCATATTACACGTCGCAAGAGCCATCAACATCACAAACTATGCAAGAGGTAGTGTTGTTGTTGTCGTTTTAGAGAGTGGAACAACTAGGTCATCTGCTCTTGATATGCAAGGGGATCAAAGTGACTAAATAGTAATAACAATAAGGTTTTATGCCCATACAACCATTGCGGCTTCCCCACTTTTCGAAAACAACATTGAATGGACATTGCTATAAAATAATCTACAACAAGCCTTGTGTTTAAAACTATAACAGACTATTGTAAGGTGAGAAAGGCTTGTATTCAGTGTGCATTTATTGTCATAATCATGTATACTCTGCAATGTTAAATATACTAACTTTGTATAAAATAAAACAACATTGTAACATCATTTTGCATTTATTTACAAACTTAATATACATTTTTTGTTTTTTTTGGTTTCATCATAATATTTTTAAAGACAACACTAAATACTAAAACATTACTATTCTATACACATATTTTCTTTCTTTTTCAGTACATTGTCATTACTTATATTTTCCATCATTATTTCACATTTTTTATTTATTTAATTAAAACGAACCATGCACCTATTGTTTTTTAAAACTTCATATATTAAGTGTACAGGTTGCACAGCATTATTGACTTCATCAAAAACACTCTCCAACATATCATTAAACCGTATAGGCAGAAATGTCTCAAAGTTTTCACATACACAAAGTACACGATCACCATAAGCTGTTTTCAATTTCCGAATCTTGATAATGCGGAATGGAATATGCGTTGGCAATTCGCTGAGTTTCTTTGTCTCTAAGCCACATGATTGTCCCACAGCATTCAAAACATTCATTGTAGTGGTTTCTAAACAAAAGAAAAGCATATCTATTACACTCTAAAACAGCTTTAATAATATTGTGCAATTAGGGATTTTGCACTATGCATGACGAATAAATTATACTAGTTATGCAAGAAATGTCCTAACTGTAGCAGATACTGCTTTTCTGCATATAGCACAAGTGTTGAGTTCTAATGCACACTTGACACAGGCTATCATGTGTCCACAAGGCAAAAATACAACACCTAGTTCATCTTGATAACAAATTTTACATAATTGTTGGTCACACTTTTGTATCTGTTCGTGAGTCAAGTCTTTACTTTCAGCCTTATGTATTTGCTCTGCGTGTTCTAACTCTAAAGGCACTTTTATGTCTTGTGCTGCAATCACATTTTCTTTACGAATAGTGTTCACAAATTCCTGACCTTTAAGCAACACTATGTATTTACAGTTTGGTAACCAACGAGCGTGTTGCAATAAAGGGTCATCAGTCATTTGCCAATCCTTTAAAGCAAATCCACAATAAAAACATATTGTTTTATCCCCTTCACCAGTATAAAAAATCCAGCTTCATTTCGCTGTTTGGTAATGTGTTTTAATATTAATGGCCAAACATTTTTATAAGATTCTAAACGTTTTTCAACAGAGCTGTACTCTGGGTGTGCTAGTGCTTTAGTCTTGCAAACTCCCAATTTTTCAAAAGCACACGCCAATTCAACACTGTCTACGGCATATGGACCACATATATCGACACTACCGTTGGCTGGTAATACATCATTATTATTATTTATTTGTGATTCAGCAACGTAAGTAGCGGCCAATGATCTTGTGGTTCGGTAAAATGAATACACAGGTATGTTACCCACTTGCTTTCCAAGCATGTAAGGACAATGAGGAGACCATCGCAAATGGTCTCTAAAGGGTCCCTTCTTCCCAGTGTGAAAGTTCAATACGACAAAACACACAGCGCACCACATCTTCACGGTTCAAGTAAAAAAAACTGCTTTTGCAAGTTCATGTGTCGACAAAAAGCCTACAGGCCAGGATTCAAATGTTAACCAACGGTAATGTTCTGATTTTAAATTTAACCCACGTGGTAAACCAACTTGCTCACTTGTTGTATTTGGTACTAACGCCATGTGTTATAATAAAACATTTTCTTATCGTAAGTTATTAACGTTGCACAGAGTACTTTAAAGCACAATGTATGCTTGTTCACTGTCTGTTCATTACGTTAATGGCGCATGACGACACCTAAAAGCAAACAAAATAACCAATCACTCAATCAATCAATCAATCAATACTTGTAAATAAAACTTTAACGTTAATTGGCATTAATATATCAAAACACCATAAAATTATAATAAACTGTATGTCGGCACTAACAGTACCCCTTTTACTTATTTTCTTTTTATAAAGCTGCAGTCATTTACATTCCCCTTTAACCAATACATAAACAAAAAATAATAATGCCATGTCATTTTGTTCAGATTATCATGTTCAAACCTGTGAATATTCGTTGAGATCATAGGGTACAAAGTTCCTCATTTTTTCTACTGGAAAGCGCTATAGAGTAAGATATTAGATATCTAACATCTAACCTCCATGACTTTCATAGTCAAGGAACAACTAAATTCGACATGCAAGTTACCCTCTGTGTGTCAAATAACAAAGCTTGCACCCGTCACCCGAGGCCATACGATATTATTATTATTATTATTATTATTATTATTATTATTATTATTATTATTATTATTATTATTATTATTATAGGGAACAACATGTCAGTTAAATTAAAATTTTTGTTTTTTACAAAATCCAATATGGCCTTGTACTTTCCCGGTAAACAACCAATATGGTCTTGTACCGGTTGCCAATACATAGTCATTAATCAAGAAAGCAATCATCGTCCTAGTCATGTACAGGTAATGATTTTTTTTTTGTCTACGAGTTTTCAGTAGTGGTAAAATGGAATAGCATTTTTTGTTTGGCTTACCTGAGTTTTAAATAATTCACTGCCTGGAAACAATGGTTGCACTTTACTGCGTCTCGTGTTTTCAGCGACTGCTACGGCGGTAAGGCTTTTCTTTCCAAGTTTCTAAAAGTAAATAAAATAAACCGTTATAAATACATAAATTCAGGTTAATACATATATTTCATAAAATAAAATATGAAACAAAAAAATAAAACAAGTTAGTTTAAAAAAATAATCCCACCTTTACTTGGAGTGGCTTCTTGCTGTTTCCTTCTAGTGGGCTCAAAAGTGCAATGGTTTCTTCTCTCTCAGACATGTAAGGTATACCGGTTATCTGCAAACAAATAAATTAAAAAATCATTAATTACCTAAGCAATAAATAATTGCATGTAAATATATATATAAATCAATAAATATATTAATGAATAAATATATATATATATATATATATGTATATAAATACCTACCCCACAACAAGGTTAAGTATTTTCCACCAACACCAAAACTGTTAAACAAGACCAAGTGTTTCACGCAACGCAGTATGTTCAAAGGTAGTCCACCCAAGTGAGAGTGGAAATGATAACGACATGTCTTTATATATGCTACGTTGCATGTATAATCATTTTTTACCACGCTTTGAACATTCTGTTATCATGCACGTGGACAGATAACGTCCAAGGTGAACACCTGTGGCAGATCAAATTTCACATGGACTTGCATTTTGTCACGTACAAAGCAAACAGGATGTGACTTGTTACAAGTTATCGTGCACGTGGAACACCTGTGGCAGATCAAATTTCACCTGAACGTGCATTTTGTCACGTACGAAGCAAACAGGATGTAACTTGTTTAGCGTACATATCATCTCACACGTGTGTGCATGCATTTCGCACTCCCCTGCCACCACGATGGTCAGATTATTTCACCTTCAAGCGTCTTGGTCATTTTCCATTGCACCTGTTGTCAAGTCTGATCAGCGCACTCCAATAAGCTCAAATGACATTCACCTCCTGCTCGTCTGCTCCTTTGCAAGTTTGTTTTCTCTACTCGCTTCGACCAACATAGAACCAAGTTCTCATCACCGTTTACACGTTAAAGATCATCTTCAGAGGTAAAGTAAAGGAAAAACGCACCCTCGCTCTGTCATAAACCGACCCGTCGAAATAGCGATTGTTCTATTAAGCATGGTCCTTGTGGTCAGCAACAGGTTCGTTGAAACACACACCCAGCCGTATCGTCTCTCTCAACCACCACGCATCATGAACATTATAAACAGGTAAAGAATTTTTTTTTTCATCATGTATGCGTTAGGCCCTTTGTCAAAATGTCAAACCTAGTTTCAAAAAGGGAGCGTTAGCCCGAGTCCTAGGACACTTGGTACACGTCTCGAGCGTTATGGATTTGCGAGATAAAGCAAAAAGTCTAAAATCATGGTTTTACCTCAACATGGTTTTTCATTCCTGCTCAACACGAACATCCTCGGCAAGGGCAACGCCATGAAAAAAATGACACCTCGCACTCGTCTCTAGGCTTATTGGTTCGTGAGTTATCAGCAAAAATCACAAAAAACACTTGTTTACCCCAAAATCGAGTTTCCAAATTTAAAAAAAAACTATAACGAGTGGTCCATAGCAAAGAGGACGTCAGCCCGGGTCCTTGGACCCCTCGTAAACGCCTCTAGCATGATTGGTTCGCGAGATATAGCAAATAGTCTAAAATCACGTTTTTCCCCCAAAAAACTGTGTTCCAGGAATTTTACCTTTTCGACACCTACATTCCCGTAATGAGCGCAACGAGACGAAAAAAACGAATCCAAGCACGCCTTCCAGCATGACTCCATCCATTCCAAGTTTGCCAGGGGCTCACAACTTCCTAAATGCCGTAGCTCTCGCACTACCACACTACTGCATCAGGTTTTTATCCTAGAGACTTGAAATATATTTTGGGGGTAGAAGGGGTAGGACCATTGATTTACGTCAAATAAACTTCTCCGTAAAATTCCTAGTTTCCAAAATATAGGATTTTCAAAATTCGAGGGTTTTCAAAAAAACATAAAAAGGAAAAAGGTTTTATTACAAAAAATAGAAGTCATAAAGACCATTCTTTTGAGCCATGGCACAACGTTCTATCATGTTTGGTTTTCAAACAATCACCTACTTTCGAAAAGAAAAATTTCAAAAAATATATATATATATATATATAACGAGTGGTCCATAGCAAAGCCCCCGTCAGCCCGAGTCCAACGATACCTCATTCGTGAATCTCCGACCACGGGTTCGCGAGTTATTGGCTCGCATTGGGAGTAGTGGTGGGGGGTAATTGAACCCCTACTACCCCCCTACTAAATTTGTACCTTTTTTCAGACACCCAAGCAACTACAAAAATGCATCTATTTTAATTATTCTTTCACATACGTATTGCTATTAGTTTCCTTCATGTCCCCTACCAGAATTGTTAATTTATCAGCATTTTGTCGGGAGTTATGATTTTTTTTTTTTTAAAGATGCAAAATGTCAATAATATTTTTCCTTTCTTTACATCCAGTTTTTGAATGGAGCCATATATCTTCACGGTTTTGGTACAGAACATGCCCTATTTCATTGTCTTTAATTTGAAATCTTGTTGAGATAGATAGCTGAATTAGAACATGACGTTTTCTTGTTTGAACCTGTAAGAGAAGCACGATTTTTAGTTTTTGAGTAAATTAGGTTGGAAGTTTCACATTATGATTGAACCTCTTTGTTCTTACCTGACAACATTAGAATTCTCCTGCTGCATATGTGGGACCTTCCTTTTCAAGTTTCTTGTCCTCTTTCAGTTTTCTTGTTCCTCTGAGGTACCTTCTTCGTTGTTTTTGTTCAGGGGTGCTCTGAAGCTGACTTCTGCGTAATCGTGCCTCATCTGCTTGTGACACTCCTGATGCCAAGTACCTACCAGGAACAATCTTCATCCTTCGTATAATCTCCATGTCAACCTTGTTTCCACAATTGAAGTGTAAAACAGCATCCATAACACCAAGTTTAAGAGTGGACAGCCTAACATAAATCTCCTTTCTACACCGCTTCCATACCATAGCGTTGAATGACTCATTGTTATTTTGGGTCAAACCATGGAGAAATTTGCATAGCATTTTTGGGTCACAAAGCCTTTCATACACAGGCTTCATCGCATGTAGGACTTCTAGTGGTATTCCTGCTTTATGTTTATAGTTGTCCAGTTGATTGTTGGCCTTGGTTCGTTGGTACGAACACCAACTATCCGTTCCTATAGGGCACCTATGGTGGGAAGGCCTGTCTTTATTGGCAGTCAAATGCTACAATGTTGCCCATATAGCATTTGACATGTCCTTTACGGAACTGCAGTTGGACCGCAAAGCAATTCCATAATAATTCTGACACTTATCTATCAGTGCCCCGGTGAGTTTACCTTTACCACCCAGTTTTTTGTTTTGTACAATTTTTCTAAGGGCTGAGCCTAAACGCTTCTGGTAATGCCCCACACATTCCAGTTTATTGACTGCTTTACCACTGTATGGATTAGATTCACACACTGCTTTGTAACTTTTGGAATCCCCATCCCCATAAAAATCCACATACTCCAGACCTCTACTCTCACTTGAGCGAGAAAAATGTTTACTGCACCATGTGGTTCCATATTAGGTGCAGATCCACTGTAATTTTTGGGACAGACTAATGCATGATCAGCCATCCAACCCAAATAGGATGGGGAATCCTTAGCATCACCTGAATGCTTTCTACATCCAATACAATTTCTGGACATTACCTCTACATCTAGAACTGCCTGTGTCAACAGATATTGCACTTACAACACCAGACAATGAAGAATATCCGCATCTCTGCCATGTACCATCCACAGATACACCACATTCTTTACCTTTCTTTTCCTGAATTTCTAGGGCAGCAGCCTTCATGCATTCTTCTGCATAGATAGATACAACAGAAGATAAAGCTTTCACATGTTCACTATAAGCCCTTGGCAAGGGTGGTGGTGAGAGGTTCATAATGCAAACAAACCTTTTGGCATCACTGTAACCACAACCTATTGACCTCATGCCATAAACAAGGCATCTGTTTACATCTGGAAAGCGTTCCTGTCTTTTAGAAGAACAAAATTTGTTGCTTTCATAACCACATAATTCACACAACAAACCAAGAATTACGGCCCATCCAAATCTCTGATTTTCAATATTCTGAAGTTTCAGTGAAGAGCTTTTGAAGCAACTGGGACATGCTACCACATTTACTAAATTCTGAAGGCAATCTGTGTCAAATATAATATTAAAATTACCACCAGATAAATCACAATCATCTGAAGCACTTTCAGCTGTAGGCCCAATCTTGGAATGTGATGCACCACTTTGTTCAGTATTTACATTTTCATTGATTTGGTTTTCACTGGGTGTCATATGCTGGTTACCACGAAAACTACGTTTCTTCTCTCTCACTCACCGATGTTTAGAGCCCATGATCGAGAATTTACACGGAAAAGCACACAAGTATTCACGAAACGAAACAAGTAGTTCCGTGAAGAACTATACAGCCTATTTTCATATATCCTGCTCGTTGCCAGTTGGCAGTCAAAGTGAAAGGTCGTGTTTTTCCCGAGCTCTCAGGTGTGCTAAAATGGGTTGTTCTCTGGAGTGTTATCGGGCGAGGATCGGACTGTGGCATGCGAGGGGTAGTCGGGATTTCCGGTGTTTGTGTGTGCGTACGGGACCTAGCAACTTATGGTTCATAGCCCTAGTGATAGCTGCATTGCTAGTTATTGGAGGAGTGGAAGTGAATCCAGGACCTGTTACTCCAAATGTGAATCAGGCAAATGATCCAGTGGCAGCTTTAGTGTTCGACGTGCAGTAAAACATTGAAGAATGGTGTTGAGTGTGGACTATGTGAGAAATGGTTTCACTTCGGCTGTATTAAGGTCAAGGAGGAGGATTGTGATGTCGGAAATTGGTTTTGTAAAGTATGTGATACGCCGGACTGTTTGAGGGTGCAAATCAAAGCAAGGGATCAAATAATACAGGAACTTAGAGCAAAACTTCGTGAATCAGAAGAAGCAGTGAAGGATGTGACTGAACGGCTTTCTACTGGGATCAGTGTGGAAGAGTTCGTGCAGGAGCAAACTGAGGATGACGTTATCATAATGGGTGATTCTATGATACGATGGAGTGCGAATATCTCGAGGAAATCAGGTGCGAAAGTGCGGTGTTATCCGGGGATTAAAATTGACCAGCTTGCCCAACAAGTGGAAGAAGCAAATGTACAGGACTGTGACAAAGTTAAAGTGTTGTTGCTCCATGTTGGGACGAACGATTTGAAGAAGAGGGCTACAGCTGATTACATCATGGGGGAGCTCTACGAACTAGGCAGAAAAGCTAAAAGCAAGTTTAGAAATGCAAAAATTATAATGAGTGGCATTGTTCGGCGGGGAGATGTTCCGTTAAGGCGAGTTAAGACTGTAAATGACCGCATGGACTGGGTATGCGCACAACTGGGATTAGTGTACGTAGAAGCTGACTGCTGGATTGGTGGCCGTGACTTCGCCCGAGACGGGCTGCATCTAAATCGACGGGGCGCTTACAACCTAGGGAGCCTACATGACAGGGTCATCGGTTCGTGCCGGCTTTTGTGAGGAGGAGGAGGTCCAGAGGTTGCCAGCCGATGGGAACAGAAGGAGCTACTTCGAGATATTTGCTGTGGAGGTAAGACTCTAAGATTACTGCAGGTTAATTGTCAGAGTTTAGGAAATAAATTAATTGAATTTTGGAATCTTGTAGAGACGTATTCTCCGGACATTGTCATTGCAACTGAATCTTGGTTATATGAGGACATAAATAGTAGCGAAATAATTCAAGGGACCTACGAAATGTACAGAAGGGATCGGGGGAAGCGAGGTGGTGGGCTAATTATTTGTGTGCGCAAAAATATAGCTAGTTTCTTAAAGTGGGCTGATATGGATCATGAAATGTTATGTGTACGAATTTCGGATAAAGGAAATAAATTCCCTCTTCAGGTGATAGGGGCGTATAGAGCACCGAAAGATAACTTTTCTCTCCTCGAAACACTGTATGATAAAACTTGTATGGGTAATGCTATGAAAATGAGCATAATAATTGCTGGAGATTTAAACCTCCCCAAAGTAGACTGGTCTGGTGAGTCAACTAGCTGTGGTCAAGCTCAGAGCGCTGCAAATAAATTCTTAAGGGAGGGGGGATTTTCCCAAGTAGTTGACTTCCCAACTAGAGACAATAATACCTTAGATGTTTATCTCGTAAGGCCTGTAGAGCTGTATATTAACTGTCTGAAAGTACCAGGAATTAGTGACCATTCTAGGGTTGAATTAAATATTAGATATGGTGACATTACAAAATTAGACTCTCATGTAGCAAAAAAGATCATATTCCAGTATCGCAGGGCGGATCAGGGCAAGTTTCAGGGGTATTTGAACGAGCTATTTGTAGGATGGGCATCGGAAGGAAATCACATTAATATCCTGTGGACTAACTTTTTGAAAATTTTAAATAGCGCTGTTGATAAATTTGTCCCATTTAAATTGCTGAAACAAAACCCAGACCCTGAGTATTACACACGAGAAATCAGGAGTCTAAAACGGAAAATTAGGAAATCATACAATAAAACACATGATAGTGACAAGTATATGTTGAAATTTAAGTCCTTATCAAGAGAGCTCGTCTTAAAAAAGAGGGCTGCTCATGACAGTTATATGCAAGGTTTACTTGGTTCGGGAGGTGGCGGGTGGAAAAAAAATACAGTTATATTAGGAGAAGAAAGGGAAATTCAAATAATTTGTCGATGATAATGTCCGGTGACGGTAAATTAATTACCGAGAAACAGGCCATTGCTAATGAATTAAATTTCTTATACGGTAGTGTGTTGGACCTTAACGACGAATTAGGGGCTCCCCTGTTCCAAATAAACCAGTCAGCAATTGTAAAGCTAATACAAAAACTACGTTTCAATGTATCAAAGGGTCCTGATAATATTGTTAGTGAAGTACTTACACTAGGAGGTAGGGCCGTGGCACGATACTTGGAGATGATGTTTAATGTGTCCATAAACAATGCGCAAATACCAGATGACTGGAAAAGAGCTACGGTAGTCCCAATATTTAAGGGAGGGAGCAGACTTGAATTGGGCAACTACAGGCCGGTTAGCCTTACGTCCATCGTTTGTAAAGAGATGGAGCATCTCGTTTGCGACTACTTGAGGGAACAGTGGGAAACATTATCATGGTTTAATGATAGGCAACATGGATTTCGGAAAGGTTACTCATGCGAGAGTCAGATGCTATCACTTTTTCAAGACATTAGCGAATCGTTAGACCATGGAGTTTCAGTCGAAGCCGTGGTTATAGATTTTGCGAAGGCATTTGATGTCGTGCCGCATGACATGCTACTCCATAAATTAGCTTCGACGAAGATTGATAGAAGAGTAATTTTATGGATCCAAGAATTTTTGACGGGTCGTTCCCAGAAAGTGAAAGTCGAAGGCACATTCTCGGATGAAATTACCGTAACGTCGGGTATCCCTCAGGGCAGCGTAATCGGAACTTTGTTATTTTTGGCGTTTATAAATGACTTACCAAAAGGAATTCGCAGTGACTGTCGATTGTTTGCGGATGATTGTGTAATATATCGAAAGATACATGACTCACAAGACAATGCAGTGCTTCAAGAGGACCTGAACCTGGTCTATAAGTGGGCGATTGTAAATAAAATGAAAATAAACACAAGAAAATGTAGTCTCTTAAAAATAGGGAAAGTGCGAAGGCAGGATTTTCAATATAACATTGGCTCGGAAATACTTGTAGAAGAAGATTCTTGCAAATATTTGGGCGTTCACGTAAGGAATGATACGAAATGGAGTATTCATGTAGGATGAGTAGTTTCAAAAGCTTACAAATCCATGCACTTTGTAATGAGGGTATTAAAAGGAAGTAGTACCTCTGCTAAAGAATTAGGATATTTGTCACTTGTAAGACCTATTCTGGAATATGCCTCGGCGGTTTGGGATCCATATCAAGTAGGGCTCATCAATGAGTTGGAAATGGTACAAAGAAAGGCCGCTAGATTTGTGCTCAGTGACTTTAATCCTAGAAGCAGTGTGAGCCGTATGTTAAAGAAACTTGGGTGGGAATCACTGGAGGCTAGGAGGATGAAATCTAGACTCTGCGCTATGTACAACACGTATACAAATCAACCAGCATGGGGTGAGCTTAGCAAACGATTGGGAAAGCCCACTTACATGGGTAGGAGTGATCATCCTTTCAAAGTTAAGGGCCGACCACAGCGAACAAATTATGGTAAATATTCTTTTGTAAACCGTGCCATTGATAACTGGAACTCTCTACCTGCCGCAGTCTTAGAGCCTTTCCCCTAACATATAGATGTGTTTAAGAAAAGACTGACTATTTGTGTAAATACTCCAGTTTAATTGATGTATAATTGTTATTGAATTGTTATGTATAATTATTTATTTGTTATGTATATCCAATTTGCCACCGGGGGACACACCCCTCATTGCAAATAAATGAATGAATGAATGAATGTTAATTGCCACTATCAACATACAACATTTCAGTTCAATTGCTGTAACAGATCAGTAGATATTGAGAACCGTCTAAATATTTCAGATGGTCGCCAGGTTGGATTTTTATTTTATTTCATAGTCTCTATGAACATTAAAAAAATCAGTTTGGTTGCGGTAAAAGATTCATAGATATTGAGAACCGTCTAAATATTTCGGAAGCTCGCCATTTAGGATTGTTATATGTATAGGCCATAGAGTTATGTAACATTCAAGGACAATTATTGCCTAGGTTCATTATTCAAACTTTCACTTCGATCAAATGATTACGACACAAGAAATAAAAACTTAATTTTAACATTTCGCACAGCCGCCATTGAGGTTATGTAAACAATTGAATTAAATTAGATGGCAATGCATTACAATCTGCAAAATCATTTACTGTACCACATTTCACTGCGCTCAGAGAGTTAAATCACGAGAAAAGTCTATTAAAATATTTCAAATTCGCTTGGTCGCCATGTTCGTTTTGTACTTTACAGGTTTATGAAATATACATAGGTAAACCCGTATCAGTACCCTTTATCACCGTACAAAATTTCAGGGTGATATCTGTAATAGTTTCGGAGATATAGAATATCAGTGAAATATTTCGCACAGCCGCCATTTTGAGGTTATGTAAACAATTGAACTAAATTAGACACCAGTGCATTACAATGTGTATAAACATTTGCTGTACCAAGTTTCATTACATTTGGATAGTTAAATCGCGAGAAAAGTCTATTTAAATGTCTCAACTTCGCTTGACCACCATGTTGGTTTTTTAGTCACCAGGTTTTTGAAAGTCTCATAGGTGAACTTTCAGTAGTGCCCTTTATCACCGTACACAATTTCAGGGCGATATCGGCAATAGTTTCGGAGATAATGAATGCTAGTGAAATATTTCGCACAGCCGCCATGTTGGATTGGTGAGACGTAACAAAATTTGAAGGGCACGGTCGAGGTCGCCGGGAATAGTGCTATGAAATTACCGAGTTTCATTGAAATCGCTCCAGCCGTTTAGATTTTATTAGGGGGGGGGGGACGCACACCTCACACACACACACACGCGCACACACACGGACAAAAGGTGATCTCATAAGCCTATTTTTTCAAAATTGAAAATAGGCTAAAAATATTTTCACTACAAATAGGCCTACGTAACCATGGAAGCTGCCATAACTGGCTTGTAAACAATGTGCATGTAGAGCCATCTGTGGAAGACAGGGTGCACTAAGAGCCATTCAAATCCTGCAACATCGAGCGCCAAAATTAAATAATACTTTCGAAAAGAATCATGAAATACACTATGCAGCGCGGTGCCCCGCCCATCCCAGACTAAGATGGCGTACACTGGTCCCTTTAAATCAATTTTATAAGCACATTTATGCATGAAATATGCAAAAACCATATATTTTCTGAAAGTAGAAGGATTAGGCTTTCATAAGAAATCAAAAACACAAAATCAAAAATTTCGTCAAAATGCGTCATTTTAAACGTATATAAATACCAACTTAACAGAATGCAGGCTATCATTTTGACACTAATTAACCTAGATAACAATCGAAATCTATATATATAAAAATCAATCTTACGTGATAGTTTGTCTGTGGGTGTGTGTATATGTCTCCTATGCATTCATATACCACTCAACCGATTGCGATGAAACTTGGGTGAGATGTTGAGTACACTCTAAGGAAGGTTTCTGACTTAGTAAATCCATTTTACAATACGAAGCGCACGTTTAGATTCAACAAATGAGTGACTACGCGCGAAGCGTTTCGACAACGTCCCGTATACGTTCACATACCATTCATCCGATTGCGATGAAACTTGGGTGAGATGTTGTGTACACTCCAGGGAAGGTTTCTGGCTGAGTACATCCATATTACAATAAGTAGCGCAAGTAGAATCAACAAATGAGCGACGACACGCGAAGCGTTTCAACCATGTCCCGTCTGCATTCATATACCATTCGTCCGATAGCTATGAAACTTGGGTGAGATGTTGTGTACACTTCATGGAAGGTTTCTGGCTTAGTAAATCCACTATACAACAGGCAGCGCACAAGTAGATTCAACAAATCAGGGACGACGCGCGAAGCGTTTCAACAAAGTCCCGTATAAGGTCATATACCATTCTGCCGTTAGCGGTGAAACTTGGGTGAAATATGGTGGACACTCCAAGGAAGGTTTCTGGCTTAGTAAATATATTTCACAGTAGGTAGCACACGAGTAGATTCGAAAAATGAACGACGACACGCGGAGCGTTTCAATACACTCCCCTATGTCTTCATATCCCATTAGTCCGATAGCGATGAAACTTGGGTGAGATGTTGTGGACACTTACGTGACGGTTTCTAACTTGGTAAATACATTTTACAGCAGGTAGCGCACGAGTAGATTCAACACATGAGTGACGGAGCGTGAATCGTTTAAACAAAATCCGGTATGCGTTCATATACTATTCATCCGATTGCGATGAAACATTGATCAGTTATTGTGTACACGCCAGGGAAGGGTTTCGACTTAGTAAATCCATTTCACAATAAGTAGCGCAAGAGTAGATGCAACAAATGGGTGCCGACGCGCGAAGCGTTTCAACAAAATCCCATATTGGGTTCATATAACCGTCTTCGATTGTGATGAAACCTTGATGAGTTATTGTGTACACGCCAGGGTAGGGTTTCGACTTAGCAAATTCATTTCTCAATAGGTAGCGTACGAGTAGAATCAACAAATGAGTGACAGCGCACGAATCGTTCAAACAAAATCCCGTATACGTTCATATACCATTCATCCGATTGCGATGAAACTTTTGAAAGTTGTTGTGCACGCTCCCACGATTGATTCTAAATTAGAAAATCCATTTTACGATAGCATAGGGGCAGTTAACGGAAATTGAAAAACACGTTGTGTATCCAAAAGCACTTCAAAAAACAGAATTTCAACGCCAACACTTTCTTTGATTGGCATTGCAACGCATGCCGGGTACAGCTTGCATAGGCTATATATAAATCAATGTACGAGATAGTTTGTATGTGGGTGGGTGGGTATGTCTCCTATGCGTTTCAATACACTCCCCTATGTCTTCATATCCCATTAGTCCGATAGCGATGAAACTTGGGTGAGATGTTGTGGACACTTACGTGACGGTTTCTAACTTGGTAAATACATTTTACAGCAGGTAGCGCACGAGTAGATTCAACACATGAGTGACGGAGCGTGAATCGATTAAACAAAATCCCGTATGTGTTCATATACCATTCGTCCGATAGCGATGAAACTTGGGTGAGATGTTGAGTACACTCCAAGGAAGGTTTCTGACTTAGTAAATCCATTTTACAATAGGTAGCGCACGCGTAGATTCAACAAATGAGCGACGATGCGCGAAGCATTGCAACAAAGTCCCGTATGCATTCATATACCATTCGTCCGATAGCTATGAAACTTGCGTAAAATGTTGTGTACAGTGCAGGGAAATTTTCTGGCTTAGTACATCCACTTTACAATAGGCAGCGCACGATTAGATTCAACAAATGAGCTACGACGCGCGAAGCATTTCAACAAAGTCACGTTTGCGTTCATATACCATTCGTCCGATAGCGATGAAACTAGGCTGAGATTTTTTGTGCACTCCAGGGAAGGTTTCTAGCTTAGTAAATCCCTTTAAAAATAGGTAGAGCACGAGTAGAATCAACAAATGAGCAACGGCGCGCGAAGCGTTTCAACAAAGTCCCATTTAATTTCATATACCATTCATCCGATAGCGATGAAACTTGGGTGAGATGCTGTGTACACTCCAGGGAAGGTTTCTGGCTTAGTACATACATTTTACAATAGGTAGCGCACCAGTAGATTCAACAAATGAGCGATGACACGCGAAGCGTTTCAACAAAGTCCCGTATAAAGTCATATACCATTCGTCTGATAGTGATAAATGTTTGGTGAATTGTTGTGTACACTCCAGGAAAGGTTTCTGGCTAAGTAAATCCATTTTACAATACGAAGCGCACGTTTATATTCAACAAATGAGTGACTACGCGCGAAGCGTTTCGACAACGTCCCGTATACGTTCACATACCATTCATCCGATTGCGATGAAACTTGGGTGAGATGTTGTGTACACTCCAGGGAAGGTTTCTGGCTGAGTACATCCATATTACAATATGTAGCGCAAGAGTAGAATCAACAAATGAGCGACGACACGCGAAGCGTTTCAACCAAGTCCCGTATGCATACATGTACCATTCGTCCGTACCTATGAAACTTGGGTGAGATGTTGTGTACACGTCATGGAAAATTTCTGGCTTAGTAAATCCCCTATACAATATGCAGCGCACAAGTTGATTCAACAAATGAGGGACGACGCGCGAAGCGTTTCAACAAAGTCCCGTATAAGGTCATATACCATTCTGCCGTTAGCGGTGAAACTTGGGTGAAATATGGTTGACACTCCAAGGAAGGTTTCTGGCTTAGTAAATACATTTCACAGTAGGTAGCACACGAGTAGATTCGACAAATGAACGACGATAGCGATGAAACTTGGGTGAGATGTTGTGGACACTTACGTGACGGTTTCTAACTTAGTAAATACATTTTACAGTAGGTAGCGCACGAGTAGATTCAACAAATGAGTGACGGAGTGCGAATCGTTTAAACAAAATCAGGTATGCGTTCATATAGCCTACTATTCATCCGATTGCGATGAAACATTGATCAGTTATTTTGTAACCGCCAGGGAAGGGGACTTAGTAAATCCATTTCTCAATAAGTAGCGCAAGAGTAGATGCAACAAATGGGTGACGACGCGCGAAGCGTTTCAACAAAATTCCCTATTGCGTTCATATAACATTCTTCGATTGCGATGCAACCTTGATGAGTTATTGTGTACACGCCAGGGAAGGGCTTCGACTTAGTAATACATTTCTCAATAGGTAGCGCACGAGTAGATTCAACAAATGAGTGACAGCGCACGAATCGTTTAAACAAAAACCCCTATACGTGCATATACCATTCATCCGATTGCGATGAATCATTGATGAGTCATTGTGTACACGCCAGGGAAGGGTTTCGACTTAGTAAATCCATTTCACAATAGGTAGCGTACGATTAGATTCAACAAATGAGTGACAGCGATGAAACTTTTTGAAAGTTGTTGTGCACGCTCCCACGAATGGTTCTAAATTAGAAAATCCATTTTATGATAGCTTAGAGGCAGTTAACATGTTGTGTATCCAAAAGCACTTCAAGAAACAGAATTTCAACGCCAACATTTTCTTTGATTGGCATTGCAACGCATGCCGGGTACAGCTTGTCTATATATATAAAAATCAATGTTACGTGATAGTTTGTCTGTCTGTGGGTCTGTGGGTATGTCTCCTATGCGTTCATATACCATTCGTCCGATTGCGATGAAACTTGGGTGAGATGTTGAGTACACTCCAAGGAAGGTTTCTGACTTAGTAAATCCAATTTACAATAGGTAGCGCACGCGTAGATTCAACAAATGAGCGACGATGCGCGAAGCATTTCAACAAAGTCCCGTATGTGTTCATATACCATTCGTCCGATAGCGATGAAACTTGGGTGAGATGTTGTGTACACTTACGTGAAGGTTTCAAAATTAGTGAATACATTTCACAGTAGATAGCGCACAAGTAGATTCAACAAATGAGCGACGACACGCAATGCGTTTCAACAAAGTCCCGTATGCATTCATATACCATTCGTCCGATAGCTATGAAACTTGCGTAAAATGTTGTGTACACTGCAGGGAAATTTTCTGGCTTAGTACATCCACTTTACAATAGGCAGCGCACGAGTAGATTCAACAAATGTGCTATGACGCGCGAAACATTTCAACAAAGTCACGTTTGCGTTCATATACCATTCGTCCGATAGCGATTAAACTAGGCTGAGATTTTGTGTGCACTCCAGGGAAGGTTTCTAGCTTAGTAAATCCCTTTAAAAATAGGTAGAGCACGTGTAGAATCAACAAATGAGCAACGGCGCGCGAAGCGTTTCAACAAAGTCCCATATAATTTCATATACCATTCATCCGATAGTGATGAAACTTGCGTGAGATGTTGTGTACACTCCAGGGAAGGTTTCTGGCTTAGTACATACATTTTACAATAGGTAACGCACCAGTAGATTCAATAAATGAGCGATGACACGCGAAGCGTTTCAACAAAGTCCCGTATAAAGTCATATACCAGTCGTCTGATAGTGATAAATGTTTGGTGAATTGTTGTGTACACTCCAGGAAAGGTTTCTGGCTAAGTAAATCCATTTTACAATACGAAGCGCACGTTTATATTCAACAAATGAGTGACTACGCGCGAAGCGTTTCGACAACGTCCCGTATACGTTCACATACCATTCATCCGATTGCGATGAAACTTGGGTGAGATGTTGTGTACACTCCAGGGAAGGTTTCTGGCTGAGTACATCCATATTACAATATGTAGCGCAAGAGTAGAATCAACAAATAAGCGACGACACGCGAAGCGTTTCAACCAAGTCCCGTATGCATTCATGTACCATTCGTCCGTAGCTATGAAACTTGGGTGAGATGTTGTGTACACGTCATGGAAAATTTCTGGCTTAGTAAATCCACTATACAATATGCAGCGCACAAGTTGATTCAACAAATGAGGGACGACGCGCGAAGCGTTTCAACAAAGTCCCGTATAAGGTCATATACCATTCTGCCGTTAGCGGTAAAATTTGGGTGAAATATGGTGGACACTCCAAGGAAGGTTTCTGGCTTAGTAAATACATTTCACAGTAGGTAGCACACGAGTAGATTCCACAAATGAAAGACGACATGCGGAGCGTTTCAATACAGTCCCCTATGTCTTCATATCCCATTAGTCCGATAGCGATGAAACTTGGGTGAGATGTTGTGGATACTTACGTGACGGTTTCTAACTTAGTAAATACATTTTACAGTAGGTAGCGCACGAGTAGATTCAACAAATGAGTGACGGAGCGCGAATCGTTTAAACAAAATCAGGTATGCGTTCATATACTATTCATCCGATTGCGATGAAACATTGATCAGTTATTGTGTACCCGCCAGGGAAGAGGACTTAGTAAATCCATTTCACAATAAGTAGCGCAAGAGTAGATGCAACAAATGGGTGACGACGCGCGAAGCGTTTCAACAAAATCCCCTATTGCGTTCATATAACATTCTTCGATTGCGATGAAACCTCGATGAGTTATTGTGTACACGCCAGGGAAGGGCTTCGACTTAGTAATACATTTCTCAATAGGTAGCGCACGAGTAGATTCAACAAATGAGTGACAGCGCACGAATCGTTTAAACAAAACCCCGTATACGTGCATATACAATTCATTCGATTGCGATGAATCATTGATGAGTTATTGTGTACACGCCAGGGAAGGGTTTCGACTTAGTAAATCCATTTCACAACAGGTAGCGTACGAGTAGATTCAACAAATGAGTGACAGCGATGAAACTTTTGAAAGTTGTTGTGCACGCTTCCACGAATGGTTCTAAATTAGAGAATCCATTTTACGATAGCTTAGAGGCAGTTAACATGTTGTGTATCCTAAAGCACTTCAAGAAACAGAATTTCAACGCCAACACTTTTTTTGATTGGCATTGCAACGCATGCCGGGTACAGCTTGTAGTTAATATAAATCACTTTAACTAACTCTCATAGGGTAGCGTTAAAAGCCATCTTGACGTTCAATGTTGATTTTTCACCTTTTACAATCATGGGATTGAAAAAAGTATGGAAATAAATGTTGTTAAGCACATCAAAACGCACAAAAATATGTAATCAGCACGTTCGTAAACCAAAAATTACGGGTGTGAGAAGTTGTCAAACATGCGCATGCAACTCGAGGAGCGGCGCGCCGAGGAGGGGGCTTCACAAAGCCGGTGCAACTGGTGATGTAAACATATTCTGTAGGTGCAACTATGCCCCTTTTTTAATGATAAATAGAATTTGACACTTTTATATGGAACGATAGCATCTTATAACCTAATAAATAATAAAAAGCAATAATTTATTTTTAATACAGTAACTTTGCGCTTTAAAACTCTCTTTCTTAGCTACGTATATTATATTTATATAGAAAAGGAAAGATAAACCTTGCTATTAGAAAATAAATTAAGCAGATATTTACTTATTTGCTATCTTATACCACACCATAAACAAACTAACGTTTAAGCACATTACAATTTATTTTGTACAAACACGACAAACACGGAAAAGAGGAGATTCTGCTGCCACGGGACGCTGTAGTGAGGTGTGCCTGTAAAGGAATACGGCCAACTATTAATTATATCGTACGCGTTTAATATTGGCCATGTGTTGGTAAGAAAAACGTGACACTTGCCTTAATCTTGACGCTTTTTCTTTGGTAAGGTTGAACTTTCGGAAGAGTCAACTCTGCGGTGAAGAGGTGGCGAGGATCTGCATGGCAATTCTTCTGGGTTGTCCTCCTGTTCCTCACTCACCGTATCGTCAAGAGTATCTGGCTCTGGCTTGTTAGAACAACCATCACCAGTGAAATTGCTGCATATTGCTGAACAGGAGAGACCTTGTCTTCGGCAACCGCAAGATCTGCTGACGCATCCTGTCTTGCACTCACAGCTGATGAGGTTTAGGAGGAAGTCTGGTGCGGGAGGAGATTCTGTTGGAATCGGTAAAAATTTGCCGATTTTGTTCTTCATCCATCCCCACTCTGTAGGTGGAAGAGAGATTCCGCGCCATTCCTGCACTTGGTGGTAAACTCTTAGGCTATGCTGTCGAGATGCTGCTGATGTTGGTGGAAGACTTGAGAGGTCGAAGTCTGCATGGAGACGTTGTTTGGCAATGGTCTTAAGGTACTGACTATACCTTGTATTGATTAGGCTATCTGTAGTTCTACCTCCGTATAATGCTACGAAGAATTCTTCCCCTGCCTTCACGATCTCTTCCACTGCAGCGTCTGCGCTGTTAAAACAGCAACTCTTTGGCGAAGGCTTGGGTTATTGTTTAAAGTCTTGAACGCGTGTACTTTTCTCTTCCTGTAGGGAGCCGAAATTGTGTCGCAACCGGACATGGCATGGAGGAAGAGAAGATTGTCGGTCATGTCCCCAAGAGCCTTCTGCAATTCCGTAGAGCCTAAGAGTTTCTTCGGATGGGCTTTTGATGGTGGCACCAGCATATAGACGTTTCTTTCTCGTTCTGCAAGGCTAGAAAGAAGTACCAACAAATCGGTATCATCTCCAACAATTGCCACGTGACCTCCCTTCTCTGCTTCCTTGATCGCTGTTGTCATGATGATACGATCAGCATCAGACTTGGCATGAATAGCTGGAATCCCCTTTTCTTCGAAACAATGACCTAAAAGTGCGACGAATCTTGATTTGTTTGAAGTGTTGGCTAGGAACTGATGCTGCGACGAGACCATTTGTACTTCCAAATCCACCAAAACTTCAGAAGATGACGTTTTGGCACGTCGCCTCATGTGCTCCACGTCTTTCGTGATAATTTCAGAATAGCCGTCGAACACTACAATAGCTTTCCCTTGATTATTCGCCTTGATCTACGAAATGTAGTTCTTACAAACATCATCGAAGGTTCCCGATTTCGGCCATACCACCCGGTGCAGGAGATCTCCACCATCAAACACGTAGGTAACGTCTTCGGGAAGACAGGTTATTGGTGCACACAACTTCTCTATCACTGTCCGTATAGTTGATTGTGTACCTTTGCTGATAGTGAAGCATCGAACAACGCTGGCGGCAATAAAGCCAACTCGTATTCAAAGCAAGATTCAAGGTCCTCTTCATTGCGAGCGACACACGCAATCCGATGAAACAGCTGGTTCGGATTTACAGGTACGGTCTCACCTCGGACAACGACGACATTGCTCATTGCTGCAAGAGTGACAACTTTGTCCTTTCGTTGGAGTTTAAATTCGGCGAACGATTTTCCTTCCAGTTTCTTCAAAGTCGTGGTTCCTATCTCCCAAGATGAGTCGCAGGTCACCGTTTCGTCACCTATAGCACCTGTTGATACGGACAACAAAATATCTTGAGGTTTGTTGAAAGGAGAATGTATACGTAGCCATTCTGTGAAATTTTCGAGATGCTTGAAGTCTCGCCTTTGGCAAGCTTGCCCAAGTTCCACGATTTGCTGGTACGTGCTCGTGTTCACGCCAGCAAAGGATTCCAAAGCTTCCACCATCTTCATTGAAGCTGGAATTGCATGTATCCAGCGTGCAAGCATAGCATCAGATATACCATGCCCTCGAGTCAACCCTCCTGTTGTCTTAAAATTCTTCATCAGGACTTGTTCGATGGTCTTATCAGACCTAATTCCACTCCAGAATTTTGATGAACTACGCACGGTAAAGAATCCTATTTCACACAAACTTCTCGAAATCTCTGGTTTCCATAGTCATCTCCCCAGGTTCGCCATTTGCTGGAGATAGACGTGGGCAGACTTCGCATAGTTCATATGCCCACCAGCGTGCAGGAAAGGCAGCATCTTCTGAACACAATGCAAATGCAGTTATTGTTTTTTTAAATTATTTATTAGGTTATAAGATGTTATCCTTTTATATAAAAGTGTCAAAATTTTACTTATCATTAAAAAAAGGGGCATAGTTGCGCCTACAGAATATTTTTACATCACCAGTTGCACCGGCTTTGTGAAGCCCCCCTCCTCGGCGCGCCGCTCCTCGAGTTGCATGCGCTTGTTTGACAACTTCTCACACCCCGTAATTTTTGGTTTACGAAAGTGCTAGTTACATATTTTTGTGCGTTTTTATGTGCTTAACAACATTTATTGCCGTACTTTTTTCAATCCCTTGACTGTAAAAGGTGAAAAATCGACATTGAACATCAAGATGGCTTTTAACGCTACCCGATGAGAGTGTGTTTATGTGATTTATAATAACTATTTCGATTGTTATCTAGGTTAAGTAGTGTCAAAATGATAGCCTGCATTCTGTTAAGTTATCCTGACCAAACCGCATGTCCCCATCACCCTTAGGTACAGAGTTATGACGTTCAATGCGATGCTGGGTAGGAAATCCATGATGGCGGCCATTCTTCCACGATGGCGGCATGTTCCCCATGAGGGATTTTTTGGGACTTTTAGTATTTTGATCCAGGCTATTCAAGGAACCTCTCCACCAATTTTTAGCTTGATAAACTAATTTTCCTCACTTTGCCCAAATTCTGTTTAATATTCCTGCACTAATAAAGGTATGTAAATCATGTATTTTCAATAATCTGCCAGGTAGAAGTGTAAAAGTAGGTCTCTTCCAGGATTAATGATTTTTTCGTCGAAATTTTCCATTTTAAAATCCAGGCAAATGCTGTGACGGTACCCTCTAAGATGACATAGCCACTTCTTTCCAACCACTTGCCCAACTTTAATGTTCTTCTTTCACATCAATCTCCCAATAACTCATGTGACTGCTGTTGTTTCAAGACGCAGTGCCCAAGGTCGCGGGTTCAAACCCGGCCGAAGTCGTCGGATTTCTTAAGAGCATTAAAAATCCCTCAGTATGCCTTCCTTCGGAGGGGAAGTAAAGCTGGCGGTCCCATGGCATGGATTTATGGCATGTAAAATAAACTTCCACTAATTACACTTGTGTGGAGCGAAATTATAGGTTAGATTTGACTAACGCTCTTAGGTTCCAACGTTCGTCGCCAGGAGCTTCTAGTAACCAGATTCAGAACTAGTTGTCGTTGATGGTGGCATTTGGTATCAAAAGTAGGAACTACTTAAAAATTCAATGTCTGCAATCCTTACTTGAATTGAAAACAGATACACACACTAATACAGTCATCACAATTAACACCGGTTATCAAACAGATTCTACACACACCCAAGTGCACGGGGCTACATGACCAGCCCCTGAACTGAGGAACCAACCAACCAAGACGTGGTGCGCCTACTCCACTATGACAGGCATGAACTTACGTACTCAGGCCCGACCGCGGAGGCCGAGAGTACTAACGTGCTAGCTCGTGCCTCGGTATCATCGGGAGACCGTGGGTTCGACTCTCAGCATTCCTGAAAATGTTTTTTGTGGTTTTCCATTTTCACCACCAGGAAAACTTTGGGATGGTTCTTTTCAACAGGTCCACGGCCGACATCCTTTCAAAATGCCTTTCCTGGCCTTTCTTAATTAGACCCAATTTAGCGGTCACCTGTCACCATCCCCAGTTGTATCTGATGACGAAGTATGTTCAGATCCCAGGAATGATCCCTCGCAGAGTCCAAGGTTGAAGCCGAGTTGGGTGGATAATTGATTTTTTAAAAAGTATGTAGAAGGCACCCTTAATATAAAACGAGGCTACAAGTTTATATTTTATTAAAATGCTTATCCCCCCAGCTCAGTTTCACCCACGGACTTTGCGAGGGATCATTCCTCTACCGTTGCACGGATGGTGTTTGGGATCTGAACAAACAGTTTCAGCAGATACAACTGGGGATGGTGACAGGCCGATTATCCAGGTGACCGTTAACTTGGGTCTAATTAAGGATGGATCAGGGAAGTGATTTTGGAAGGTATTCGGCCGTGAACCTGTTGAAAGGAACCGTCCCAGCATTTGCCTGGTTGTAGAGACCTAACTTTAACAACAAAGATCCGTATAGTAAGGGCTACGGTTTTTCCAGTTGTGATGTACGGATGTGAGACCTGGACCATAAGAAAAGCTGAACACCGTAGAATAGATTCCTTCGTTTTATGGTGTTGGAGGAAAGTTCTTAAAGAGTTTTATGGACTGCGAAGAGTACAAATAAGTCAGTGTTACAGCAAATTAAACCAGAGTGTTCCTTGGAGGGCTTAATCCTGAAACAAAAACTGGGCTACTTTGGACACATCATGAGAAGACTTTAATCCTGGGGAAGATAGAAGGCACAAGAAGAAGAGGGAGGAAAAGAATGAGATGGATGGATGGCATCACAGAAGCACTAAATTCCAGCTTGGAAAATCTACGAGAGGCAGTGCAGGACAGAAATAATTGGCGTAGTTTAGTACATGGGGTCACGGAGAGTCGAAATCGACTAAACGAATAAAGAGAGAGAGAAAATGGAAAACCACAAAAAAACATTTTCAGGACGGCTGATGTGGAATTCGAAACCACGCTCTCCCGATGCCAGCGTTCGTGCTCTCGGGCACTGTGGCCGGTGGCTACAAATTATAATTAGTGTAATTTGAATAACTTTCATGTAAAATCAAGGTGTGATGGGGTTAAAAATTGTATAATCTCCCCTCTGTAAGCAATTGTGCAATTAGTATCCATGACTTAACAAGAGGGGCAGAGGACCTAACTTTTCCGCCCCTTAAATCATCAGTAACTAACTAATAACTAACATATGGCTTGACAAGGCAAGGCCAGGTATGAGATGAGCTTGGTGACAATATTACAATATCGGGAGGTGAAAAGAACGCCCTCCTAATATGAATGTTTTAACACAGTTCTAATGCATGTGACTCAATCAAGCAATATCCATCATTTGCTTAACATGAACTAACAATTAAAAAATTAAAATTAAAAATTAAACATTAAAAAATTAAAATTAAAAATTAAAAATTAAAAATTAAACATTAAAAAAATAAAAAATAAAAAAATAAAATTAAAAA
This sequence comes from Meconema thalassinum, assembly GCA_946902985.2. NCBI lineage: Eukaryota > Metazoa > Arthropoda > Insecta > Orthoptera > Tettigoniidae > Meconema > Meconema thalassinum. The sequence goes on from OX336393.1 coordinate 254,854,349, forward strand.
TTAAAAATTAAACATTAAAAAATTAAAATTAAAATTTAAAATTAAACATTAAAAAATTAAACATTAAAAAATTAAAAATAAAAAATAAAAAATGAAATAAAAAATTTTAATTAAAAATTAAAAATTAAAATAAAAAAAATAAAAATTAAAAATTCAAAATTCAAAATTAAAAATTAAAAATTAAAAATTTAAAATTAAAAATTAAAAATTAAAAATTAAAAATTAAAAATTAAAAATTAAAAATTAAAAATTAAAAATTAAAATAAACAATTAAAATTAAAAATTAAAAATTAAAAATTTAAAAATTAAAAATTAAAAATTAAAAATTTAAAATTAAAAATTGAAAATTAAGAATTTAAAATTTATATTCGAAAATCAAAAATAAAAACATTTTAAAACGCTACTTAAGCTCTGTTTCCGATCAGGAGTTGGGATGGTCGATCCTCTTCATATATGTAATTGCTGTTGTTAATTCGTTTGAGGGGCTTGAGATATCTTGGTCGTCATCCGCGAATAGTATGTATGTATGTATGTATGTATTCTTTATTGTCAGACAGATAGAATCCACTAGTGACAATATAATAATTAACAATAAAATGTACAAGTATAAACAAAACAATAACAGCAAACACGAACAAAAAATAGAAATACACTGGTCTATTATAAATCAACAACCACAACCATACAGACACGCACTCAAACATCCGATCTCAAGCATTCATTCATACAATCCCTATGTACAAGAAACATTGAAATAATTACAGAAAAAAACAAAACTATCTACAGTAAACGGAAAAAGGCAAAAACATAAAATGAAAGATAGAAGAAAAAATCGAAAACTGGGAAAAAAGTAATATAAGAGTGACATTCGAGAAAAAAAAACATTACTTCAGTCGCTCGTACATTCAATCAAAAAATCAATCAACCATTCATTCAACCACATGTTCAATCAATCAATCAATAAACGCAAATAGAAAAAACACAAAATGCACACACTATTTTACAGCCCACTCGAGATGTTTCTCATAACAGTTGATAGAGAGTCGAAGTGAATATCAGTAGCACTTTTACTCTCCATCAAGCTGTATGTTGACTGCAACCGGATCAGACATGAATTTTTATGTACATTAATTCTCGATCTGCCCCCATCGAACGTGTGCTTCCGTCTGGTGGTTCTCTGAGGGACGCGAAAACCCAAGTCAGCTAGCAACTGATTCGAGTCAATTCCACCATTTACCAGTTTCCACAGGAATCTCACGTCTCCCACTGTGCGCCGACTGCTCAGTGGAGGAAGACCGTACACGTTGCAATAACTCTCATACTCAGCTCTATGGTACGATCGTCCACCCCTGTAACAGAGCCATTTGACAAATCTCTTTTGCACACGTTCGATGGCGTCAATTTTATTACTGTGAAAAGGATTCCAGATCACACTACAGTACTCCAATTTAGGCCGAATGAGTGACTTAAATAATTTGGATAGAGTTATGTCCGAAAAATAATTTAAACAATTTCTTTTTAAAAATCCCAGGATCCGGAAACTTTCACGACATATTTTTGAAATATGTTCATCGAACGAGAAATTATTTGTGATTGTCACCCCTAAATCCTTAATGGTTGACACTCTACCTAGCGTTTCATTATTAATACAATAATTAAACCTGGGTAGGAGGTTACGTTTCAATGAAACTGACAAAACTTTACACTTTTCAGTATTCAGTTTAAGTTTCCATGTTTCACACCATTCACTGAGTTGGTGTAGGTCTTCTTGCAACAACTCACAGTCATTTATAGTACTGATGGGCATATACAGTTTAAGGTCGTCAGCGTACATCAGGCACCTAGAATTATGTATTATACGAGGGATATCATTCACAAAAAGTATAAAGAGCAGAGGGCCCAATACAGAACCCTGAGGGACACCGGAAGTAACGTTTACAGATTTAGACTTATTATTATTAATTATAACAGATTGGGTTCTATTTGAGAGGTAACTTTTGAAGAAACGTAAAAGATTACCAGTTATACCAAAATTTGAAATTTTATGAAGCAGTAGGTTGTGATGTACGCTGTCGAAAGCCCTAGAGAAATCAGTATAGATAACATCAGCACTACCACGGTTATTCATAAAGGTGGATACATCATGAGTGAAGACTGCTAGGTTGGTAGCAGTGGATCGCCTAGGAAGGAAGCCGTGCTGAAATTCAGTGATGAATGGTGACACGTGGGCGTACACTTCGTCCCGAACAATTGATTCAAAGACTCGTGCGAAAATAGACATTAATGATACTGGTCTGTAATTAACTACTTTCTGCCTGGAGCCTTTCTTTAACACTGGGGTGATATGGACTGATTTCCAGTAATCTGGAAACACTCCTTCACTGATGGCTTGGTTGAAAAGAATATAAAGTGGACGAGATAGCTGGTGGCATAAAGATTTAATTATTTCTATAGGAATGGCATCAGGACCGGGAGACTTGCCAGAGGTTAGATTATGTAATTTATTCTTGATGCAGTCTTCGGAAATATGGAAGTAAGAAATGCTGTCGTTACTGGAGGGTGGCAGATCAGGTAGAGGTGGCGGTATAGAATTTACAGGAAGGAATAAGGTTTCGAAATATTCAGAAAACAGCTCACAGGCAGAGTTTGCATCAGTACTGGTACGTCCGTCGTACTCGAGCGAGACCGGTAATCTGGTGTTCCTAGATCTCTGCTTAATGAAGGACCAAAGTCTGTTCGGATTAGATTTCACACTGGAGTCTATGTCTTCCAAGGAGGCGTCATACTTTCGGTGCTGAATTTCTTTGAATTCGGTCCTCCTGACCACAAATTCAATTCTATGGCATTCCAAAGAAGAGCGTTTCCATTGACGATGAGCCCTATTTTTCGAGTGTAGTGCGCTGATTACATCTGCATCAAACCAAGGTGGATAACGGTAGGGATTAACCTTCACACGAGGAACTGCTTCTCGAACTGCGGACATCAAGAGATCATAAAATATCTCACAATTCTCATTAATGTCGTTCCTGATATCAAGTAGGGACCAGGGGCAATAATCCAGCAAAAATTTCAGGTGGTTCATGTCTGCCTTCTTCCAGTTAAAAATTTCCCTGCGAGGTGGTTTATGAAATAAACTAGTGTCATGAAAATCTATGTTCCATATTAGAGCACTATGGTCGGATGGAATCCACCCCGGTTTTTCTAACTCTACAGACTGAGAGATTTTAGGACTATTAGTAAACAGCAGATCGAGGTAGTTTTGTCCACGGGTGAGATGTGGATTCAATTGATGCAGAGAGAATTCCTCAATTATCTCGCAGAAGATAGAGTTCACTGCACTTTCAGTTAGTTTTGAAGGCACGAGAGAAGGCCCGTCCTGCTGTCCCCATGAGATGTCTGGCACGTTAAAATCACCACACAATATAACGGTATCCTTGTCCTTCAACTGGGCGTGCACCCTGCTGAGAGAGGTATGTAGCTGCTCCAGGTGGTTTAAGGAGGCAGGCGGGGGTAGGTACACACAGCCCACGAACACACTAGACCTTCCTTGGATTTCTAACCAAACAATCTCGCATTCACTTTCTAAGTCCGCTCTTCTCCTAGCACGCAACTGAGACTGCGTAGCAATTACAACACCACCCCCACGCCCAGCCCTGTCTCTCCTAAATATGTCATGAGTCCTAGAAAGGCGAGTTCTGAGTCAAGAAAAATGTCAAAAAGCCAAGACTCATTTAAGGCTATTATTGACATGTTATTAAAATCACTGATGCTCAAATCTATTTTGTCCAGCTTGTTGGCCACGCTCTGAGTGTTCTGAAAGTATATGGACATAGAACTGTTCGAACACGGGCCAGGATTAATTTCTACATCACCTGACAGTAGAAGAAGCATGAAGACTGTGGTCACCGTTGATGTTGATGTGACCGTACCTCTCCTAGTTAAAGGGCTGGTTCCTTTTAGCAGCATGGCAGGCGACAATCCAGCAGCAGAGAAACAACAAAAATTAAAACTCCGATTGGAGCACTTCCAGTTTACTGAAGCTTCAAAATTCTTTGGGTGTGTATTGAAATTGTCTGATAACCAGTGTGACCGTGATGTCTGTACTAGTGTGTGTATTTGTAATTGAGGTAGGATTTGGGTAGGAAACGGCCGTGACCTTAAATTAGGTACCATCTCAGCATTTTCCTGGAGTAGAAATTGGAAACCACGGAAAACCACTTCCAGGATGGCTAAGGTAGAATCGAAACCACCTCTCCTTAGTTTTACCTCACGAGTCTGTGTATACCATTCCAGCCCTCACACTAGAATTAAATATCTTGGCAGAGTCGGAAATCAATCTCGGGCCTCCGTGGTGACAGCCAAGTATACTAGCCACTGTGTATTTATGTGATGACTATAGTAGTGTGTGTAACTTTACTGTATTAGGGACAGGGAAGAGGTAGGCACCCCAAGATTTAAGTAAGGTAATATACCGGCATTTGCCTGGACCGTGTTTGGAATAATCTCGGGAAAAGCACACTCAGGATAGCCACTGTCAGCGTCGGGATTCGAACCTCCGATCTCCAGAGTTACTGCAGCTGCCTGTGCGGTCGTAGTGCATGATTTAACGGGCACGGCGGGTAATTCCTAAAACACCGACAGCATTGGCTATGCTGGCTAAAGGGCAGCGTAGGTCATGGCGCCAAGCTCTCTGCTGATTCGGTAGACTCGTGGGTTCGAGCCCCACCTTCAGCTGTCCTTGAATTGATTTTCCGTGGTACCCCATTTTCAACACCAGGCAAATGTCGGGACGGTACCTTCTGACAGGCCACGGCCACTTCCTTCCACATCCTTGCCCAGTTTCATTCATCTTCATCCATTCCATCTCTCATCCCGACGCGCAGGTCGCCCGCGGGCGTCGACTAAAAGACCTGCACTCGGCCTCTCAGGAGGCCACACGACAAAAAAAATAATTCCTAAAACGAAAGGGGTTCTGGGGGAAGAGATCCGTGTGCTGCGCTATCTTGTGGTCCAGTAGCAGATGGCAAGAGAAGTCCAGTAATGATAATGGAAGTCAAGAGGATGTGACACAGGCATTAGCCTTATATTTGTGCCAGGGCTGGTAGCAACATCTCAGACGTGGCTATGCGCTATTATTAACATTAAGCGCGACATGCTAATTGACAAGGACGTTGCTGTAATTTGTTTAGCACCTGTGGGTGTTTACTCACAGGATGCTACTTGACTCAAACCCCGGACCTTGGCATCGTTAGGTTAAGTCGTTAATGCTGAAGAATACGCTTCATGGAGGACAACACACACATTTTGCATTAGCTGCAATAACATTATTGATTTTGTTGTTGATTTACTTTTTGATTTATTCCTGTGTACTTGGATGAATTTGTCTGATAACCTGTGTTATTAATGCATCTGTTGTAGTAGTAGTGTGGGTATTTTTAATTGAACCAGGGATTAAGAATGAAGCGGCCGTGGCCTTTAGTCAGAAAACATCCCGGAGTAGAAGTGGGAACCCACGTAAAATCACTTGTAGAATGGTTTGAGGTGCTATTCGAAACCACCTCTTCTCAGTTTTGCCTCATGAGGCAGAGTGTACCCATTCCAGCCCTCAGACCAGAGTTAAATGTCTGGTAGAGCTGGGAATCGAACCCGGACCTCCGGGGTTACACTCAAGAATGCTAGTTGCTCCACCATGAGGTGGTTAGCGAGAATGGCGAGGTGATTGTTGTCTTAACCCTTTATGGGATAGTGGACTCTGCATTAACCACCTGTCATAAGGACAGTTTATGCTTTCAAAAATGCCGATAGCTGAATCTTTAGGCCAAATTTCGGAGAATTTTCATGCCGAAGTGCTAGTATTTCTAAAAATCAAATATACTAACGTATCTACTTGACGTAATGAGTTAGATAAAATTAAAAAACTAAAAACATTAACAATTAAAGTGTAAAAGTAAAATATAAATATAGAAATAAAAATCATAAAAATAAAATTACAATAATAAAAGAAATATAAAAAATTAAAATAATGAACATAACTATAAAAATATTATGAAAACAATTGTAAGAAATAATTAAAAATTAAGAAATTAACTAATTCAATAAAATTATCAAAATTAAATCTATAAATACCGTACATAAATTGAAAATTAACAAGTAGTTCCGTGAAGAACTATACAGCCTATTTTCATATATCCGACTCATGTTAATTACCTCTATCAACATACAAAATTTCAGTTCAATTGTTGTGATAGATTCGTAGATATTGAGAACCGTCTAAATATTTCAGATGGTCGCCAGGTTGGATTTTTATGTATGTACTATTACATGAAGATTATTGTGTACGTGTGGTATTCAAACTTTAAATCGCATGATTAGGACACAAGAAGTAAAAGCGAGATTTTAAAATTTCGCACAGCTGCCATCTTGTGGTTATGAAAACAATTGAAATAAATTAGATGCCAGTGGATTAGCATTTGTATAATCATTTAACGTGCATAGTTTCACTGCACTCGGATGGTTAAATCGTGAGAGACGTACATTTAAATATTTATACTTCACGTCGCCACCATGTTGGATTTGTGCTCACCAGGTTACTGAAAGTCCTATAGGTGAACTTATGTTAATTGCCTCTATGAACATTAAAAAAATCAGTATGATTGCTGTAAAAGATTCGTAGATATTGAGAACCATCAAGATATTTCGGATGCTCGCCATTTTGGATTGGTATATGTATAGGCTTTAGAGTTATGTACCATTAAAGGAAAATTATTGCGTAGCTTCATTATTCAAACTTTCACTTCGATCGCATGATTACGACACAAGAACTTAATTTTAAAATTTCGCACAGGCTCCATCTTGAGGTTATGTAAACAATCGTACTAAATTAGATGCCTGTGCATTACAATACGTATAATCATTTACTGTACCACATTTCACTGCGCTCCGATCGTTAAATCACGAGAAATGTCTATTAAAATGTTTCAAATTCGCTTGTCCGCCATGTTCGTTTTGTACTATACAGGTTTTTGAAATATACATATATAAACTTTTAGCAATGCCCTTTAACACCGTACAAAATTTCACGATGATATCTGTAATAGTTTCGGAGATATAGAATGCCAGTGAAATATTTCGCACAGCCGCCATTTTGGGGTTATGTAAACAATTCAACTAAATTACACGTCATTGCATTACAATTTGTATAATCTATTGCTGTACCAAGTTTCATTAAGTTTGGATGGTTAAATCGCGAGAGAAGTCTATTTAATGTCTCAAATTCGCTTGGCCGCCATGTTAGCTTTGTAGTTACCAGGTTTTGAAAGTCTCATAGGTGAACTTCTAGTAGTTCCCTTTATCACCGTACAAAATTTCAGGGTTATATCTGTAATCGTTTCGGAGATACTGAATGCTGGTCAAATATTTCGCACAGCCGCCATGTTGGATTGGTGAGAGACAATAAAATTTGAAGAGTAAGATCGGGGTCGGCCGGAATGGTGCAATGATCTTACAGAGTTTTATTGAAATCGCTCCAGCCGTTTAGATTTTATTAGTGGGACACACACACACACGAGTCACACACGCACACACAGACACACGGACAAAAGGTGATCTCATAAGCCTATTTTTTCATAAAATGAAAATAGGCTAAATAATAAATATTTAAAGATGAATATTAAAGAAACAAAGAATGACATTATTTATTTATTTAGTTATTTATCGTATGGCTTTTAGTGCCGGGAGTGTCCGAGGACATGTTCGGCTCGCCTGAGTCTGTTGCTGCTTCCAGCGGACACCCTAAAGGGTGAGCTACAAGTTCCGTTCAATTTCAAATAGTTCCAACTTTCGCCACCAGATATAAATGATACCTAGTGGTGAACGTTGGAACTTTGATAGAGCGTTCTGACAAATTTTGCTTTACACAAGTTTAGTCTGTGAAAGGATCTTTTACATGCCATAAATCTATGACATGGGACCGCCGGATTTACTTCCCCTCCGAAGGAAGGCATACTGAAGGATTTTTAACGCTCTTAAAAAATCCGACGACTTCGGCCGGGTTTGAACCCGCTATCTTGGGCACAGCAGTTCAGCATGCTACCGACTACGCCACCGAATAATTAGAATAATTAAAATAAATTAAAATGTAAAAGCAGATAAGAATGAAAATAGTTTTGCCCTATAAAGGGTTAAGTTGTGGAACATCGAGGCTATTTGAATCTATAAACTCTGGCAAGAAATGTAAGTCTTGTTGGAGGGCTAGAAAGGGCTTCACTCTTCCCCATGGAGATAACTGAGAAGATGTGGTTTTCCATGCTTTCTCAATTCAGCTAAATTTAGGGATGGTAACTGACTTGAGGCCACTGCCGTCTTCTTCCAGATCCTTCCTCCAATAGCAAATAAAAACATGTGTACAGCCACAACGGCACAGGTTATCAGTAAAGCCCTGCGCGAATGCGGATATCCGTGGATAAACCCGCGGATATCTGCAAAATATTTTGCCATGGGGATATAGTTTGTATGGCCGTGCGGATAGCGGATAAGCTGCGGATAACGTTTGGAGTAAATTTCCGGACAGTTTTTTAGAATACAATATTGAACTGTTTTTTTTAATAATTGTAGTTTTTGCTCAGATCTGCGACTTTCACGTTTCTGGTCATTTGCCTATTTGCTTCCGCTTGTGTTATATGAGAATAATAGAGAAGTGAGAGAATACAGTCATGGAAATACCCTCAATTAGTGTTGACATATGCCAATAAGAGTCCTTTATGCCTGCTTTTGCCTGCGTGGGTATATCCGAAGACTAAGTAAGTGGTATAATTAGCCACCTACTGTTTCAAATGCCGTTACTCAGAGGGACAAATCTCAGTCAACATTGTCTTGCGATTCACACATAACCTAGGATAGGGGAACGAATTCCTCCTGAAATGTCTAAATGTGTTGCTTTAATGCTTAATCTAATGAATTTAAAATATTATTGTAATGTAATGACAGTCGCCTCCGTAGCGTAGCGGTCAGCATGGTTAGCTGCCGCCCCGGAGGTCCTGGGTTCGATTCCCGGCTCTGCCACGACATTTGAAAAAGTGGTACGAGGACTGGAACGGGGTCTGCTCAGCCTCGGGTGGCCCAAATAAGTAGAGGGGGTTCGATTCCCCCTCAGCCATCCTCGAAGTGGTTTTCCGTGGTTTCCCACTTCGTCTTCGGGCAAATGCCGGGATGGTACCTTCTTCAAGGTCACGGCCGCCTCCTTCCCTCTTCCTTGTCTATCCAACCTGACCATCCCTTACCTTCCCTCATGAGGTCCCTGTTCGCTTTGCAGGTGAGGCCGCCTGGGCGAGGTGTCAATCCCGCCTCACCAGTTGTATCCCTTCCGATTCGATGTTCCCAACTCTAGGACACTGCCCGTAGAGGCGGTAGTGGTGAGTTCCCTCGCTGAGTCCGTGGGTTCCACCAACCTGGAGGGTAAAAAAAATATGTAATGACAGCGATTCGGATAACAAAAGTGCGGATACGAATAAAAGTCATGCGGATGTGGGGCGGAAGCAGATAACGTTTTGTTTATCCGCGCAGGGCTCTAGTTATCATTCATGTACACCACAATGAGTCGCAAACCTCTAGATAAATCAAAAAGGAAAGGTATTTCCCGATTTTCCCATGCATTTAACTGTCTTCCGAAGAGAAGATACTTACAAACATGGTGTAGAGTTGCCTGGGAGGTTGCAACTACGTGGGCCTTATCTTCCTAAAGTGGTGAAACATGTTGGCGTATCGGCTCCAATGCCTACTAGCGAATGTACCTAAATGGTTTTCAAACTATGTGTGGTATGAGGAAGCTTTCAGCACATTCTATGCAACTAATACAGAACTGAGCGGGAAATGCTTTAAGCGCAATAATTAAATCACTAATAGCGGCTTCGGTGGCGTAGTTGGTAGCATGCTGAGCTTCTATGCCCAAGATCGCGGGTTGAAAGCCGGCCGAAGCCGTCGGATTTTTAAGAGCGTTAAAAATTCCTCAGTGTGCCTTCCTTCGGAAGGGAAGTAAAGCCGGCGGTCCCATGTCATAGATTTATGGCATGTTAAAGAACCTTTCACTTTTTTTTTAGCGTATGGCTTTTAGTGCCGGGAGTGTCCGAGGACATGTTCGGCTCGCCAGTTTTGTAGCTGCTTCGAGACGGACACCCAATGGGTGAGCTACAAGTACCGTTGGGGAGGGAAGGAAGGAAGTTGGAATGTAAGGACGAGGAGTTGGAAGGTAGCGGCTGTGGCCTATAGTTAGGGACCAACCCCGGCATTTGCCTGGAAGGAAGATGGGAAACCACAGAAGACCATCTTCAAGGTTGCCGGCGGGGGGATTCGAACCTCCTCGCCTCCCGGATGTGAGAGACTGCCATCAGTCATGCCGTAACCACCACGGCTAACTCACCCGGTACCTTTCACTAATTACACCTGTGTGAAGCTAAATTATAGATTAGGTTAAACATTTGACAATCGCTCTTAGGTGCCTGCGTTCGTCGCCAGGAGCCGACTGCGATGGCATCTGGTCACCAGTTCTGAACTAGTAGTCATTGACGGTTGCGTTTGGCAGCAAAAGTAGGAACTACTTGAAAAAATTCAATATCTGCAGTCCTTACTTGAACTGAAAACTACAGATAACACACACTAATACAGTCATCACAATTAACACCTGTTAACAGACGGATTCTACACACACCCAAAGTATACGGGGCTATATGACCGCGTTGACGCAGCCCCTGAACTGAGGAACCAACCAACCAACCAACCAATGACTAATAGCCTACAATGCTAGAAATCGAGTCCATAGCGTGCAACAAAAACTAAGTGACAGTATTCAAAGCGAAAGTTTGTAGTTTTACGTGACCGTTAATCTCGGGCTCACGAGCCACGGGACCTCCATTTATACGTAGAATAAGAACTACAGGACGTGATATTTCACTTCGAAAATCTCACACACATTGGCCGGGAATCAAACCCGGTCCACCTTGTTGAGAGGCATGCAGCTTGACCATTGCACCACCACCTCCTGTGGTTTGGTAGTGTGTAGTGAGGCTCTGGATACAAAAGTACTAGGTCCGATTCCCGACTCTGCCAAGAGATTTAATCCTAGTAGTCTAAGGGTTGGAACGAGGTATGCTCAGTCTTGTGAGATGAAACTGTAAAGAGAGGGTTCGATTCTCACCTCATCTGTCTTAGAGCTGTTTATCCGTGGTTTCCCACTTCTACTCCATGCAAATTTCGACATTGTTCCTAACTTAAAATCACGGTCACCTCCCTTCAAATCTTAGCCTCAATTACAAATTCACACACTATCACAGCCATCACAGTACCATAGGTTATCGGACAGTTTCTACACCCCCCCAAGTACACGTGGATACCTGACCACGATGTCGCAAAATCCCTAAATAAATCAATAACAACAACTGGTGGTATTAGCACAGTCGCAGTGGCAGCCATAGGCGAATTTGTCCGGCTGCGTGACTAACAAGTAGGCCTGAATGATTCGATTGTCGGCCGAGATACTTCATTTCTCTGGCTCGGAGACCCGGTGTCTGGGCCGTCTTCATAAACCACTTTCAGCAAATGCAATAAAACAGAAAATGTAAAACGAAAAAGTGAAGCAAAATATTTTTAAATAGATCGCAGGTTCAATTCTGTGATGCCTTAGCCTTTCTAATGTTTTACCCTCCATCTCTAGTCACCTCAAGACCTATGCCGTCCCTTTGATGTTCTGGTCTGTGAAGCGGCTAACGCGCCAGGAAATAGTTCCCATCTTTTCTGCTTGTTTTTTGGCGTACAAGGTTTTCCAGCACATCTTGCTATGTTTCCATCAGCTAGCTAAATTACTTTTCAGAATTTCCTTTGTAAAAATAATTTTCACGTTAGTTGCATGGAGGAAAGAAAGGAAGGAGATGCCTTCGCTGCGCTGCCTAGCGCAAGCTGTTGAAGCCAAACGGCTCGCCCACTTTGGTTGCAAGAAAATGGCTGTCCCTATGCTTAAAGCCGTAAACCACTCCAACTAGTAATGGATTTTAGTGACATAAAACTGCAGTGACAAGTCAAGATTTTTTCTTGGATAGGCAGAATACACTCTGTACATCACGGTACTTGGCAAAAAATAAGCTGCGTTATCGTTTTAAAAGCCAATTTAAATATAAATATTAGAGCACCTTTTCGAGGTTAATTTTGTATGGAAGACGCTGCAAAACGTAATAATACGCTGAAACACTGATTACATTGAATACAGGTGTCTGAAGATGCGAGTTATACCAAAGAAGGAACATCTTGGGAATTAATGATGCCGAACTAATTACGGTAGGCTATTTACAACAAATTGAGTTTCACGTTCTTATTGGTGTTGAGGCATTCATCAGTTTTTAGGCATAATTTCGAGCACAGCCACTTTCACTCATTGGTCGTACACATTTTGATATTCAAAAATACGAACCTCAAAATTAATAAACAGAACAATTAAAAAAGGACGCATATTTGCACAAAAATACGGTATAGCCTAAGTTTTACGTTTCGGTACCGTACGGTATTTTCTTTGTAGGGGGTAGAAACTTGACGATTAGCCTCGAATTGATTAATTACTTAGGCCTACCGTAATTATTGACCGACAGCCGTTTGATAGTTAGGGATTTGCAGAGGAATGATTTTTATTTTTTGGGAATATAGGGTAGGCCTACTACACATGCTGAGGCTAGAATTGAGGAGTATTTTTAGCCTACTGTGTGTGTGTGTGTGTCTGTGTGTGTGTGTGTGTGAGTGTGTGTACTCTGAATGTCTGTCCCCCCCCCCCCCCTATCAATTCGAACATGGTGAATGAGAATTGAACGAAATTTGGTAAAAAAGGTAGCACTAGCAAAGGACACCTCAGTGTCATGTTTTATATCACCGCCATCTTGACGGAAACGTAATGGCGGCCACACAAATGTTCAAAGCTTATATCAAATTACGACTAACCTAATCATCCGATCTCTACCAAATTTTGCAACAACATACCTTTATGGGGGGAGCATCCTTTGACCAAACGAATAGGTCATCAGCGTAATAGTTTGCGGATGGCGGCCATCTTTGTGTGAAAATCGATTCCCCCTATTAATTCGAACACGGTGCAACCGAATGGAACGAAATTTGGTACAGAGGTAGTACTAACAAAAGGCACCTCAGTGTCATGTTTTATATCGCCGCCATCTTGACGGAAACGTAATGGCGGCCACACAAATGTTCAAAGCTTAAATCAAATTACGACTAGCCTAATCATCCGATCTCTACCAAATTTTGCAAAAACATACCTTTATGGGGGGAGCATCCTTTGAGCAAACTAATAGGTCATCAGCGTAATAGTTTGCGGATAGCGGCCATCTTTGTGTGAAAATCGATTCCCCCTATTAATTCGAACACGGTGCAACCGAATGGAACGAAATTTGGTACAGAGGTAGTACTAACAAAAGGCACCTCAGTGTCATGTTTTATATCGCCGCCATCTTGACGGAAACGTAATGGCGGCCACACAAATGTTCAAAGCTTAAATCAAATTACGATTAACCTAATCATCCGATCTCTACCAAATTTTGCAACAACATACCCTTATAGAGGAAGCATCCTTTGACCAAATGAATAGGTCATTAGCCTGATTGTTTGCGGATGGCGGCCATCTTTGTGTGAAAATAAATTCCCCCTATTAATTCAAACACGGTGAAACCGAATGGAACGAAATTTGGTACAGAGGTAGCACTAGCAAAGGGCATCTCAGTGTCATGTTTTATATCGCCGCCATGTTGACAGAAACGTAATGGCGGCCACACAAATGTTCAAAGCTTAAGTTAAATTACGACTAACATAACCATCCGATCTCTACCAAACTTTGCAACAACATACCTTTATGGAGGGAGCATCCTTTGACCAATCTAATAGGTTATTAGCCTAATAGTTTGCGGATGGCGGCCATCTTTATGTCAAAATTGATTCCCCCTATTAATTCGAACACGGTGGAACCGAATGGAACGAAATTTGGTACAGAGGTAGTACTAACAAAAGGCACCTCAGTGTCATGTTTTATATCGCCGCCTTCTTGACGGAAATGTAATGGCGGCCACACAAATGTTCAAAGCTTAAATCAAATTACGATTAACCTAATCATCCAATCTCTACCAAATTTCCTTATAGAGGAAGCATCCTTTGACCAAATGAATAGGTCATTAGCCTTATTGTTTGCGGATGGCGGCCATCTTTGTGTGAAAATAAATTCCCCCTATTAATTCAAACACGGTGAAACCGAATGGAACGAAATTTGGTACAGAGGTAACACTAGCAAAGGGCATCTCAGTGTCATGTTTTATATCGCCGCCATATTGACAGAAACGTAATGGCGGCCACAAAAATGTTCAAAGCTTAAGTTAAATTACGACTAACATAACCATCCGATCTCTACCAAACTTTGCAACAACATACCTTTATGGAGGGAGCATCTTTTGACCAATCTAATAGGTTATTGGCCTAATAGTTTGCGGATGGCAGCCATCTTTATGTAAAAATTGATTCCCCCTATTAATTCGAACACGGTGGAACCGAATGGAACGAAATTTGGTACAGAGGTAGCACGAGCAAAGGGCACCTCAGTGTCATGTTTTATATCGCCGCCATCTTGACTGAAACGTAATGGCGGCCACACGAATGTTCAAAGCTAAAATCAAATTACGATTAACCTAATCATCCGATCTCTACCAAATTTTGCAACTACATACCTTTATGGAGGGAGCATTTTTTGACCAATATAATAGGTCATTCGCCTAATAGTTTGCGGATGGCGGCCATCTTTTTGTCAAAATTGATTCCCCCTATTAATTCGAACACGGTGGAACCGAATGGTACGAAATTTGGTACAGAGGTAACACTAGCATAGGGCACCTCAGTGTCATGTTTTATATCGCCGCCATCTTGACTGAAACGTAATGGCGGCCACACGAATGTTCAAAGCTTAAATCAAATTACGATTAACCTAATCATCCGATCTCTACCAAATTTTGCAACTACATACCTTTATGGAGGGAGCATCCTTTGACCAATCTAATAGGTCATTCGGCTTATAGTTTGCGGATGGCGGCCATCTTTGTGTCAGAATCGATTCCCCCTATTAATTCAAACACGGTGAAACCGAATGGAACGAAATTTGGTACAGAGATAGCACTAGCAAAGGGCATCTCAGTGTCATGATTAATATCGCCGCCATATTGACAGAAACGTAATGGCGGCCACACAAATGTTTAAAGCTTAAATCAAATTACGACTAACATAACCATCCGATCGCTACCAAATTTTGCAACTACATACCTTTATGGAGGGAGCATCCTTTGACCAATCTAATAGGTCATTAGCCTAATAGTTTGCGGATGGCGGCCATCTTTATGTCAAAATTGATTCCCCCTATTAATTCGAATACGGTGGAACCGAATGAACGAAATTTGGTACAGAGGTAGCACTAGCAAAGGGCACCTCAGTGTCATGTTTTATATCACCGCTATCTTGACGGAAACGTAATCGCGGCCACCCAAATGTTAAAAGCTAAAATGTAATTACGACCAACCTAATAATCTAGTCTCGACCAAATTTTGCAACACCATATCTTTATGTGGAAACATATTCTGACCAAACTGCAAGAACATCAGCCCAATAGTTTGCAGATGGTGGCCAAGTATGTGTGCAAATCGATTCCCCCTATCAATTCAAACACGGTGAAACCGAATTGAACGAAATTTGGTACAGAGGTAGCACTAGCAAAGGGCACCTCATATTCATGTTCAATATCCCTATAGCACGTTGTATTTCAACAAGCTACTACAACCAACATTCAATCATACTCCTTGAAAAGGACAAAGAGTTATAACAATACCCATGCATTTAGGTGAAAGTAGGCTATATGTTCTTTACTGAACATCTTGTTTAAATAACTTATCACTACTGTTATTACGTTTCCAAAGTTGCATAACCGGAGCATGATAAAAACCAGGGCTAAAATAAGGTTTAGCCATGCACAATGCCTCATGCAAGTCACAGAACACCGAATACGAGTTAAGGTTACGCTCACTTTGGTTGCAGCGCTTGGCTTCACTCATACGAGCTCAGGGCATCTCCTCTTATATTCTTTCCTCCGTGGTTAATTGGGAGCTTTACCAACTTTGCTTTTTATGTGATGAATTGTGTGTGTGAATATAGTTTTTAGTGGCATTTGGAATGATAGGCAGAGTATTTCAGTACTAACTTGATATTATATTATATTTAGTTTTTTTTTAAAGAGCACCCGAGTATTCGATTTTAAGGCGAATCAGGCTCAACGGTTGGCAACACTGTTACGATTGCACAAAGTTGTCCAAGTAGACAAAGTGTTCAAACTTCAGCTGAAAAGTTTGAATCACCAATAAAATACTTCAAAATAATAAACGTGGAAAGAGGCTGAGTTAAAGGTACAAACAAATAATTTTGAATGTATATAGGCTATAATAGTAGGTTGAGAGATGACAATCTCGAATTTCCATGTCAGAAAAAAAGAAGGAACAGAGAGAGGAGATACACGGAGGGATATTTTCCTCAGGACTTGACCTGACGTTTGGTATAGTAGTCTTCATGTAATACCCCATTAATTATTCTCCGAATTGGTGGTCGTGGAAACCCAATAGTCACTTGCATTTTTGTCTGTTACCCCACGGGTCCGGTTTCGATTTCGTCTCTGCCTAGAACTCTAATTATGGCCTGAGGGTTGGAACGGAGTAGCCTACATTCAGCCTCGTCAGGCAAAAATGAGAATAAGAGGGTTCGATTCCTAGCACAGACATCTTGGTAGGGGTTTTCCGTAGTTTCCCACTTCTACTCCAGGTACATACTGGAGTGGTTCCCAACTCAAGTCCACGGCAGCCTCCTTCCCAATTCTCACCTGAATTTCAAATACACGCACTAATATACTGTATTATATATGAACACCCGTAGGCTCCCAGGAAGTTCAATTTCAAGTAGTTCCAACTTTGGCTACCAGATGCCACTATCTCTGACTCCTAGCGGTGAACTTCGGAACTTGATAGAGCGTTTCAAACTAAATATCACCTACAAAATTGGCTACACACTACCAATTGTAGTTGTAGGTTCTTTTACATGTCCTAACTCTGTGACATGGGCCCTCCGACTTTACTTCTCCTCTATAATATATTAATAATAATATCGTATGGTCTCGGGCAGAGGGCAGCTTGCATGTCCAATTTTGTTGTTCCTTGGAGCGCTATGAAAGTCAAGGCGGTCAGATATCTAAGCTCCTTGACACTATAGCGCTTTCTAGTAGATAAATGAGGAACTTTCGTGTTTGCGGAAAATCCCGAGATAAATTTTGCCATTTTGAACACGGCCTACAGAATTCAAATGGGTTCTTTGACATGCCAACAACGTATGACATGCGTGTCGTGAATTTTGTTGCCTTTCAAATATCACTTACCATGGCCAAGAGCGAACCTGCAAGCTTGGGGTTGGTATTCCGACACGATAACCACTCATCCACCGTGGCAAGCTATTTCCCCTCTAAAGGAAGGCATACTGAAGGATTTTAAACGGATGACTTCAGCTGGATTTGAACTCGCGATGTTGGGCACAGCAGTTCAGCATGCTACTGACTACAACTATACACTAATATATGCATACAATAACACAGGTTATCAGACAAGAGATGTGCCCCATACACACCATCAGTACTTACTTACTTACCTCCTTACTCCTTGGCGCTACAGTCCATGGAGGACCTTGGCCTCTCCAACAATCGTTGCCCAATCCTGACGATCTTGCGTAAGTCGTCCTCCACGTCATTCAACCATCGTTTCCTAGGTCTTCCTTTGCATCTTCTTCCACCTGGATTTCCTCTATAGGTCTTTATAACCACTCTATCACCTGGCATTCTCTCCACATGTCCCAGCCATCTTAGCCTATTACTCTTTACTTCTGAAACTATATCAAGATGACCATATAGTTCCTCCGATTCTTTGTTTTCCCGTATTCTCCATCTTCCTGCCTCATTCACCGCTCCATAAATCTTCCTCAGTATTTTCCCTTCCCATCTTCTCAAAAGCTCCTCTTCAGTCACGGTCATAGTCCATGTTTCCGAGCCGTACATTACCACTGGTCTTATAACTTTTCGGTACGCTGTCACCATTGATCTTCTACAGAGGCTGCGCGCTTTGAGGATTTTTATCAGTGCCCAATAAGCTCTATTACCGGCTGCAATTCTGTTTTTTTTTTTTTTTTTTTTTTTTTACTTTTATTTCTTCTCTTGCGCTATTATCTTCAGTAACCAGTACTCCCAAATACTTGAAACTTGCCCACCTCTCAAAATTCACCTCATTTAGGTTTATAAATAAATGTATATATTTATCTTTCTCCACCGAATTTCTCCTAGATAATAATAAATATTGAGTTTTGTTGTAGTTCACTCGTAATCCTACTTCTTCTGATTCTTTTTCTAACCGTCCCATCCCTTCTTCAAGATCCTTCGGTCTTCGTGACAGCATACCTATATCATCAGCATACGTTAGACTTTGGCTCATACGGTTTAACAGCGTGCCTCCTGGATTGCTAATATCCACCTTCCTCATCACTCTCTTCAGTACTATATTGAACAGCATTCACACCATCAGTACATGGGGCTGAATGACAACGATTTCCAAGCCCCTCAAATGACAGAACAACAACAACGTTTCTGGGTTGAGGGTCTATCTGGCATTAGCATAGGCAGTTTTGTGTCGCTGAATTTCCGACACTAGTTACCATGGCAACAAATGCAATCGCACTTAGTTCCCACTCGTTGGAGCGTGCGCTTTCACCATACACAAGATGAAGGCGATTCAAAGAAGCTCAGAAGTCAGACAGTTGTAGACATATCCATGATTAAGTTATATGCTTTCCCGTGTGACGGAGAAAACGTACGTTTATTTCTTAATATCTCAAAAAGTTTCTAATGTTGAAAGCATTTATTAAATGACACTAAAGAGCACTCAGCCTATAGGGGTTCATTTTAGCAAAAACGTAAAGTTGCAAAGAGCTGAAAAGCTAGAAGACCCGAAAAAGGTCAAAATGCGTGTTTTTCAAAGTTCTATCATATTTCAACATAAAATTATGAATATTTCTCCCGGCTTAAATTATATTTTGAAAATCCTGCTAAATACGCTTAAGTTCTATCATATTTCAAAAAATAATAATGAAAATTACTTCCAGCTAAAATTATATTTTGAAAAACCTGCTAAAAGCGCTAAAGTTATATCATATTTAAAAATAAAATTTTGAAAATTACTTCCAGCTTAAATTATATTTTGAAAATAAAAACTGCTAAAAGCGCTAAAGTTCTAGCCTATCATATTTTAAAATAAAATTTTGAAAATTACTTCCAGCTTAAATTTTATTTTGAAAACCCGGGTAAAAACGCTTAAGTTCTATCATATTTCAAGTAAAATTTTGAAAATTATTTCCATCTTAAATTATATTTTGAAAAACGTGCTAAAACACTTAAGTTCTATCATATTTTGAAAATTACTTCCGGCTTAAATTATACTTTGAAACAACCTGCTAAAAACGCTAAATCATATTTTAAAATAAAATTTTTAAAATTACTTCCGGCTCAAATTATATTTTGAAACAACCTGCTAAAACGCCTGTTTTAAAATGGAACGTGTTCAACAGATTTAAATCAAATTAAAGTTTGATTGTTTTAATCTATTCTTTGATTCCTTTTCTTCAATTTGTGGGAAGCTGATTCAGCCTATGTATTTCTCAAAACGGAAGTAGTTATTTCGATTTTGATTTGACCATGTATAGGCCAAGATTGCCGCTCGAAATGATATATTTATTTATTTATTTATTTATCTATTTATTTATTTATTTATTTATTTATTTATTTATTTATTTATCGTATGGCTTTAGTGCCGGAAGTGTCCAAGGACTTGTTCGGCTCGCCTGAATCTGTAGCTGCTTCCAGCGCCACCCTAGGGTGAGCTACAAGTTCCGTTCAATTTCAAGTAGTTCCAACTTTCGCCACCAGATAACAATACCTAGTGGTGAACGTTGGAACTTTGATAACGCGTTCCGACGAAATCTAACCTAACAATTTAGCTTCATACAAGTTTAGTCTGTGGAAGGATCTTTTACATGCCATAAATCTATAACATGGTACCGCCGGCTTTACTTCCCCTCCGAAGGAAGGCATACTGAAGGATTTTTAACGCTCTTAAAAAATCCGACGACTTCGGTCGGGTTTGAACCCGCTATCTCGGACACAGCAGTTCAGCATGCTACCAACTAAGCCACTGAAGGAGGTATATATTTAGTAAACTACATACGACAAAAGATGTGGTCTAATGCTTGGTGTCCATGACTTGTCAGTTTAGTGTCGCCATGCCACCCACATGCAAGAGGCAAGATATTCAAAAGTGGAATAATAAAATTAAAGAACGGAAAGTACATTAGTAAGATTCAGCGACGAACCTGGAACGAGTCGGCAACCAGATGAAGATATTGTAATCATTGAACGGTCAACAACTACAAATGAAATTACTTCATTGAAACGCAAACCTCACAAACAGAAGACGAAGATAGACGATACTCCAATGGTTTCGTTCAAACAATACATGGACTCCAAACGTTAGACCACATACTGATAAACGATGTTAAGTTTTTTATTTCTTTTATTTTTGTTATCCTAAAATCTTTATTCCCATGTGACGTTTTCAACATTACTGTAAGTTCCCAGTCTGAAGGGCTAGAACTGTGAAGTTTTGTGTCTGTTAACTGTCTAGACCAGAAAGGGGACATAACCGTATTTAAAATTATTTAATGTTGACGATGTTGAAATGTAAATATTATATGTCAGAAAACTGTGTCATAATGGGGGTCATTATAACACTACTTCTCATTATGATACAGTTTCTCCAACCAATCAGAGCTCATTCATTGGCCAATTAAGTAAGGATAGATTCGCACATGTGCTCAAAATCCAAAATGTCGGGCATGAATTACATGATTTGAAAGTTGACAATGTATATTGGATCAACCATTGTAGTTACAATCCCTCACACAAAGACAAAATCAGCACGAACCTTTACGGTAACAGGAAAATACTATGAAATTTGCATGAAAAGTAGGAATCTACGTCCAGAAGTTTGCAACACACTATTGTACCCTAGCCTATACCGACATGGAAAGTGTGCACCGTCCGTAAATTATGCATCAACAAACTGTGGAATATTGCAAAATAAATAGTACTGTGCCTTAATATCCGCAACTCCAATTTCTACACAGGGTAATACATCGTACGATTTCACCGACAATTTTAGTGAACGTTGTTGTTCATATAAACACACCAGAACGTCATGGAGGAAGCAAGCTTATGTCATTAGTTCCACGGAAATTATAATCCAGCTGTTCAGTAAAGGGATTTGTTATGCGAATCTCTTCTGCAAGATGTCATGATTGTCCTATTTGGGACATTGATTTGCCTGCGTTGACATTCTATACGCATCGATTTTGAGGAATAACTAGTTGGTAATACGATACATTTTAATTTTAAAGCGTTTGTAACTGCCTATTTTATGTTATGTCACCAAAATAACGTAATGATCTTACATATACCTGTGCGCCATCTGTTGGAGCTACCCCAGGATAAACACTGTTTCAAAGCTAAGGAATTCGTTATTGGGTAGAGAGCAAATGCTGAGCCCACACAATTCCCAAGCAGAATGAGGCAACCGACAGAATCTCGACGGTTATTTACGAATATTTATGTTGGAACATATAATAAAGTTATAAGTAACGTCGAACATAAACAGTAGTATGCAACTCGCCTATAATGGTAATTAAGACACTCGTATGCAAATTATAAAACTCGCTTCGCTCGTTTTATAAACATACTCGTGTCTTAATTATTGCCATTATAGGCTCGTTGCATAATGTACTAATAACTGTCCGGCGAAATGGATAGGCTACTAGTCTTTGCTCAGAAGGGCCCCGGGTTTCATTACCAAATGTGCCGTGGGATTTTAACTTCGGGTGGTTAACTCATCCGACTTGGATGATTGAGACATCTTCATCATTCATTTCATCTCCATCACGATGTGCAGGTCACAAACAGGCATCAAATTAAAAAACTTGCACCCGGCTAATCCAGAGGCCTCCCACTGATTATTAATTGACTTTGAATAAGTTATGTAGTATCAAGTACTGTACTGTAAGCGCGACAATTCTTATCGTGCAAACTATTCTAGTTTATTTTTAATATTTTCTAATTTAACCATAGTTTGTCCGGAAGATTGGCTAGACTGCTATTAGCAGGCCAAGGATTCCAGTTACCTAAGGAATCTTTCAGTACGTAATGGGATAAATTTGCATACGGAAGAACATTCTCCTTGCATATATTTAGTCCTGCCCTAATAACTTTATACATGCATTTGGGCTAAACCTCTCTACTGGTCTTGGTTTATTCTTGGCTTTCTATCAGAGCTATGACAGATGATTTGATCATTGTTGTACATTTTAAGAGTAGGATTAAATTACGAAGACTGTATAACGCACCCCTGCAAGGAAACAGTCACAAGTCGATTTCGTTTCGCACCCTGGATATTGAATGAGGAGCTTACATTTCCTGAAGTCGTAGGGCACCGAATTTTAGCAGGAGGGATGTTTTGAAATTGATTTCACCGTGCGATAAATGTATCAGTGTCACTGGCGATTATTTGAATAAATAACCAATATTTTTTCTTCTGTTATGACAATGTGTTTGCTCACTTTGTAATATAGCTTCCTTGAGAAATAAAAATGACAAAACTTATCTTTGGAACCCCGAAACATGTAACTTCATTTCATCTTGTACTAGCTTTTGGTGCCTTTCGTTGACTGGTTTGCATTCTAATGGTAACAAAATATTACGTTCGAGGGGTTACAGGGGTTAGCTTAGTTATGGCTAGGCAGTCGGACCTTGTTTGGCAAATACCCGTTCAATTTCGCAATTTGCATCCAGTGCATTGTTCTGCTTAGAACTGAAAGGAAGACCACTGGGAGGTGGGTGGGATACAAAAACTAAAATTAAACAGCTGATAAGAGAAATAAACTAACAACCAGTACGCAAATTCTAACAAAATACATTTTCAGAAATTTGTGTTGGATTTTGGCTTTTTCACCCCGATTTAATTTCTCTTTACTTGTATTTTGTGTCTAGGTATGATGAAAGGTTATTGTAATGCACAGGGTTTATCACTGACACGTCACTCCAGCGTCGATCACAGCAGCTTACCAAGTGAAGGAATATCTGTTCTTTGAATGGGCGCCAAGTTGTTGAGAGAATTGCAGGTCATGTTGATGTCATATTGGAAAGTTAGTTCAAGGTGTCTAAGTAATGACTACTTCATCTGCCATACTACATGAGTCAACATAATATGGAAGATATGAAGGATTCTCTTTTTTTAATACCTGCCTTGAAGGTACGAGTTTTATTTGTTTAGCACGCTATTGTAGACATCTGGGGCGAGTATTGCACAGCACGCTGAAGGCAACTTGGGGCGCGTAGCATCAATCACAATACAACTATCTTCTTGATTTGCCAAATTATTAATAACGATCAACCTTGTCATTTTTTATTTCCTTTTCCTTTTT
Organism: Meconema thalassinum; assembly: GCA_946902985.2. Classification (NCBI taxonomy): domain Eukaryota; kingdom Metazoa; phylum Arthropoda; class Insecta; order Orthoptera; family Tettigoniidae; genus Meconema; species Meconema thalassinum. The sequence goes on from OX336393.1 coordinate 254,878,025, forward strand.
GGCATTGCCAAAATTGAAGAAAGGTTGATTGTGGCAGGAAAAGAGATTGAGGAGGTTAAAACATTTCCTTATTTGGGAAGTGTAGTGACAAGAGAAAGAGGAGCAGAAGAAGATGTGAAAGCGAGAATAAGGAAAGCAAATGGAGCATTTACGCAGCTGTATGCGGTGTGGAAGAATAAAAACATTGCTAGGAAGGCGAAAATTAAAATTTTCAATACAAATGTTAAGTCAGTCCTTCTATATGCTTGTGGAACTTGGAAGGTTACACGAACTATCACTAATCTTCTGCAAACATTTATAAACCGTTGTTTACGACGCATCATAAACATCAGATGGCCTGAAATAATATCCAACGAAGAACTATGGAGAATAACAAATCAAGTTCCAGTTGAAGTGGAAATCAAGAGGAGGAAATGGAAATGGATAGGTCATACTTTGAGAGAGCCAGTGCGATCTGTAGAAAGAACAGCATTGGAATGGAATCCGCAAGGTGCACGGAGGAGAGGTCGTCCTAGGAAGACCTGGAGGAGGACTGTAGAGGAGGAGGCACTTGAAATTGGGAAGACCTGGAAGGAAGTTCCAGAATTGGCAAGGCGACGACCGCAATGGAGACGTTTCACGGATGCCCTATGTTCCTGTGGGAACAAGAGGAATTAAGTCAAGTAAGTCGTCATTATTTACGTTTCCTCCTCGACTGTGAAGGGCATTTTGAAGGTACAGTATATGATAAGTTACGATTTTAGTTTACTTTGAAATGCAGAAACTGACGACAAACGTCGAGCCACGGGAATTAACCCCAGGAGATTAAAATCCCTGATGGACCGGCTGGGAATCGAACCCAGGGCCCTTTGGTCCAAAGCCTAGCTCGCTAACCATTTAGCCATGGAGCCGGACATAATACTAATAGTAATAATAGACTATTAATTCTACTGTAACAATACACTACTCTTCCGTTAAGCATATGAATGTCTTAAAACTATTCACATAACACAAATTTGAATCACCCAGCTGACCAAAGGCAACGCTCGTGCCACAATGATTCATCAACACACAGTGCAGATTTTACCGATATCTCCGGTTGTTTAGATTGTTTACATCGCTGACAACTTGTAGTTCGAACATCTACCGCCAGTAAGGATTTGTCAGACGGGTAATACGCACAGCAATTTTAAGAATGAAACACTTTATTTCTACACCTTTCTGTCTGAATAATCCTGCACAATCGCAGTAGGGTCTAGCGATACGCATTAAGACTCCTGCCCTATGGTCCTGGGTTCTATTCCTGACTCTGTCAAGAAGTTTAATTCTGTTCTGATCGTTGAAATGGGGATCACTCAGCCTCGTGAGGACAATAAAAGGAGTGATGGGTACGATGTTCCCCTCATCTATCCGAGATGTGACTTTCCGTGGATTCCCCATGTCACTTCTATCCAAATACTGAGGTAGTACCGAACGCAAGGACACAGGTACCTTCTTTCTAATGTTAATCTCAATTACAAGCACATACATTGGTAGGCCTACATATACCAAAATAACACAGGTTATCATACAGGGAGATTCTTTTGCTGGAGCGGAGCCGGCGACCGGCTACCGGGCCGCGCGCCTTCCGCCAGCCAACCAAGCTCGCACCGCGGATTGCGCGCAGGTGGAAACCGTAACAAAGTGCATTAATTAATGGTAAATTCGCCAGCAAATCATGATTGAAGAACCTACCTATCCACAGGAGAAGCTGAGAATGTTCTTCTTCAGCTGGCAGAGAGGCGGGTTGTACCGTGTTAATGAATTAGCGTTTACACGTTGAAATTTTCTTCTGTCGTAAGGGATATCTGCTGCCGTATATTGTTCTCCGGCTCCACTTTCTATTTTAAATTAACCCACAATTGAACATCAAACGGGCTTAGGTCCGTTCTTCGATTAATTACATTACACACGCAGGGGGAGGGGGGGGGGGGTGCAGGAGAAGCTACATAATGTAATGATGTAACTTCCAAAGTTACTGTCTGTCAGCTGAAACAGAGCATTTTTAGTATCTTCTGTGAAAAGATACTGGTGACGTGAGGTCATCCAGATTCCCAAGAAATTAAAAAAAAACATCTGTGCTTCTTTAATTACATCTTGCAGCTGTTGTTTAAGTAACCTTCTTATCTGTGCGCTGACACTACACACCCTAGTTGATGAAAGTTTAGTGACATAATGACTTAAATGACCCTGGTTAGCTCGCCTCGACCTCGCGCAACCTTGTGGCCCCAGCTGGGTTGGCTGGCGGAAGGCGCGCGCGCCCGGCAGTCGGCCGCTGGACTCGCTCCAGCAAAAGAATCTCACTGTACAATACTACTTCAGGTTTAACGTCCCTTCTTGCTGCCGTAGCTTTTGAGAAGCCAAAATACTGGATTTTTTCCCCGTGGGTGTTCTTCAACATGCTGACATGAATCTGTCGTACCTACTGTAAACACCTTTAAATGCCCTTGGACTGAGCCAGGATCGAACAAGCTATCATTTAAAGACCGGCGCTTAACCGACTGCACCATTCAACCCGTGGGCGGGGGGCGTGATACTGCTTAATCCAATCCAATCGCACCGTGGCACCACGGCCCATAAAGGGCATTGGCCTACCAAGCGATCGCTGCCCAGCCATTCGTCAGGATGACGCGTGGTCAGCGCGTCGGGTCTCCTCAGCCGTTAATCTTGGCCTCCGTGACGGGGGCGCTACCTCACTCTCTGTTCAGGTTCGTTAACAGCACAGACTCAGGACGAGAAGTGTCATATAGCTGTAAGACGTCAGCTAAGCCCGTTAGCGGCAGCGCATTTACTGTCCTAGACAGCTCTGACCTGCATCACATCATCTAGTCTTAATTATATTTCCTTGTTTCCTTTGTTGCATGTATGATGTTTTTGGTCTTTCTTATAATTATGTCATTGTCCTGGCTCTTGTTGGTGAGCATGTCAGGATTGCTAATTAATAAATCAATTTTAACCAACTCTGTGCATCCGTGGAGTGATTCATTCCCTTACAAAGAGTACAGTCCATCGATATTGCAGTGCCGTACTTCTTCAATATTACTTAACACTGTCAGACAGCTACGCATTGTCCTCACGAAGCTGAGTTCATCCCGTTCCAACCCTCACGTCAGATTCTAAAATCCCCAGACTGAGCCCGAGGGGAGACAGACAGGTGCACTACCTCAACACTACGGGGTCGTCCAAGCTGTTGGGGGGGGATGTAATGAATTATGTGGCAAAAAATGATTTTTTTTGGAAATGTGTTATTTGTAATTTACATAGTGTAATTTACACTGTGTATAAATTTTATAGTTATCGGAGGCATGGAAGCTCATTAAAAAACATTAAATGCCAAACTCGGCACCTATACTTGGTGTGAATGCAGGAGTGTTCACCATAAAGGCGTTCAACACCATTGATAAGAATAGACTCACGAAAGCTGAGAAAGGGATGTCTTATCTTGAGCTGGAAGCCTGACAGAAAAAGGAGGACAGAAAAGAATGTTGGAGGATGAAGATTATGAATATGGAGGATTTAAAAAAATCAAATAAGCATTTTTCATATTTGAATATGGTAACCAAATGTTTAAATGCATTTTTCTCTAATATACATTTTTTGTAGAATCTGAAGCCTTTTCTGAAAGACTATAAATCGCAGAGCTATGATTTTTTAAGGAGTTGTTCATTACACATTGTGAAATATATGGAACTATAATATTGTAATCGTTACTTATTTAAATGTTTATTTATAGGGTTATATGTGATGAAAAAATGTCTTATTTCTGCAACAATAAGTTCAAGGTTGTTTAAGTAAAAAACTAATATGCATAGGTAATTTATTTTAGTTCAGTACTCATATTGTATTGATAGTTTCATGCAGTAAAAATTTCAAAGTGATTATATCATTAGAATTCCTGTTATGGCTCTCATGAGAAAAGGGCATAACTGTTAAATGTCTTATAATATTAATGTAGGCTATATACCTTACATCTAGGTCTCTAATTATTATTTTTCCACTTATTAGAGTTAGTTATCTATCTACAAACAACATTTCATGCCTTTAACTCAAAAGGTATGGTTGTAATAATTTTTTAAGAAAGAGCTTGCATTTCCGATTACATCCCCCTTAATGCATGAGTGAATTTCGAAGTTTATTTACTCGTGTCAGGAACAAAAATATTACATAAGAAATTATGTACAAAATGGGCAACAAAAAAGACAAAACTTGAACATTTAAGGTTCTAAATAATGCATGACCAATATTTTGCCATGCCACGTCCATTTGATGTAGCCTTCACCAGATCCTCCATGGTGCACAGTATAGGACACAGACTGCACTGAAGCAGATGACCCATTGCCTGTTCTTCACCGCATTCACAAAGGACCGAGTCGCAGCAAAAAAAAAAACATTTATGAATACTGGACTTGGATCTGCCAACCCCAGATCGCAATCTGTTGAAAGACCTCCAAGTTGTCCAAGCCTCTGTATGTCCTGCTGGGAGCCTTTCAGATGGAGCCATCCACTGAGTAATGTGGGGGCTTCTGGTCAACCAAGATGTAATCCTCAAAACCTGAGGTTTGTCAGTTAGGCACTCGGTTGTGTGAAGAAAGCTTCTCCTGGACTTCAGTCGAGAGGAGGCTGGTTGAACTCTATACAATGGATGTGCTTGAGACACATCAATCCTAGATCTCTCACATTTAGCTGCAACTTCTCTTCGGATATATGGGGGTGCAATGCCTGCTAAACAATACAGCCAGCCAGTGATGACTCTACAAGTTTCATTTAATGCAGTATCAACCAGCTTGGTATGACACGACCTATACCACACAGGACATGCATATTCTGCTGCAGAGTAACAGAGTGCTAAAGCAGTGGTTCTTATTGTTTGAGGTTGAGTACCCCAGATGGTACCAGATAATTTTCGAAGGAGGCAGTTTCTTGCTGATACCATATTTGTGGTGTTTAGACAATGTCTTACATACGTGAGTGCACGATCCAATGTAATCCCTAAATATTTGGGATTCGCACAGTGATCCAACAGCATGCCTTCCCACGTTACGTGCAGTTTCCTCTTTGCCTGTCTGTTCTTGAGATGGAAAGCGCAGACTTGTGTTTTCAAAGGGTTTGGTTTCAATTGGTTTCCTATGTAATAATCACTTAGTTCCTCTAGAGCTTCAGATAGACGTCTTTCCACAACTTCAAACTGATCCGCCTGGACGGTAATGGCACAATCATCCGCATAAATTAAGCTTTGAGTACCTACTGGTATTGGCTGGTCATTTGTATATATGTTAAAGAGGATAGGAGCCAGAACACTACCTTGAGGCAGTCCATTTCTTTGATTCCTCCAACGGCTGTGCTGCCCTTGAAAGTCTACAAAGAGTCTACGATTTTGAAGAAGAAACCTGACTGAAAATGAAAATCCACAGCCTGCGTCCAGTCTCCGACCGGGTCAGGAATGGAATGAATGAAGCCCCCAATCTAGCGGCGAGGATATGAACTGTGCCGGCTGCCGAGGCCTGACGCACTCCTATGGGGCAATGATTAAATGAATGACATATGAAATGAAATGATAGTGGAGGGTGTTGCTGGAATGAAATTTTGACAGGGAAAACCGGAGTACCCGGAGAAAAACCTGTCTGCCTCCGTTTTGTCCAGCACAGATCTCACATGGAGTGACCGGGATTTGAACCACGGATCCTGCGGTGAGAGGCCAGCGTGCTGCCGCCTAAGCCACGGAGGCTCAAAGAAGACACCTGCCTATTTTAGTTAATTTATAGTCCTTTGTCATCAAGTAGAGTTTATTCAGCTGTAAGTGATGATTGACTGTGTCATAAGCAGCTGCTAAGTCAATGAAGACTGCCCCTGTGATCTTCCGGTTCTGGAATCCATCTTCAATATGCTGAGTAAGATGTAGGGTTTGTGAAGTGCAGATTTTACGTGTTCTGAAGCCAGCTTGTTCAGGGATTAGGAAAGGTTCAATTACCTTTGTGAGCCTAATTAGAATCATTCGCTCCAGTATCTTGAAAAGGTGGGAGAGCAATGACATAGGCCTATAATTCTTAGGATCATGTGCATCTTTCCCGGGTTTGAGAATCGCTATTACTCTGCTCTTCCTCCATATTTTGGGTATTTTACAGGTAGTAATGCAGTTATTAAACAATTCTAGCAGCCATTATTTAGCCCCAGGTACAAAATGTTTGATTTGATCCACACAAATTCCGTCCAGACCAGCCGCCTTTCCATTCTTACAGTAATTAATAGCTATATTCAGTTCTGAAAGTACAAAGGGTTTAAGGAACATGTTGTCTTCCTGTTCATGTTCCCTTACCAACTTCAATTTAGGTTTATGGATTGTCTTTCCAGAATTACCATTTCGAATAAGTTGATTAACAATTTGGTTGGCAGATACATTAGAATATGAAGAAGTTCTATTGTGATCATTGTTAAGGCGTTTAAGAAACCTCCAAGTTTTCTGGCTACTCCTTCCCATATCCAAATCTTCCATAAGCTTTAACCACTGTTGTCGTTTTGAGTCTGAAATAGAAGAGAGAACACGTTGTCCGCTAGCAATAGTTTCCTCACTGAAAGGATCTTCGTCAAATGGTTTGCAGTAATTTGACAAAAGAACCGTTGTCTGTGGCGTAAGACCTTGTCCTATATCCTCTCGGAATGGCTGCATTGGAACATACTTTAATCACATCAATGAATTGCTCATAGGATTCTCGAATGGGACTGACTGTGGTGATATTCTCATCAAGTGAAAATGTTACGCTATGTGGTTATGCCTATTATTCCAGGTAAAATGAGGTCCTGTGGCTCATGATTGCGGGATTATTGGTCACGTAAAACTACAAGCTTCCTTCCATGCAGCAGTTGACTTGAGTCTTATGACCAGTAGCGTACGCAGGTTTTCATTCTGGAGGGGTTTTATTCATACAGTACGTTAGGCTAGTTGTGTACTTTATTAAAATGATATTTCGATTATTATTCATAAAAAAAGCCAAAATTAAATAAACATTCTCTTTGCATGAAAAGTATTTTAATTATATTTTCCAGCATAATAAAAAATTGAAAGAAATCTATTTTCAATAAAAAGAATGAAAAAAAATCAATTTTTAAAATGTATATGGAAAACTGAAATGATGCAGTGGTAATGATTATGCCCACGCGTGTCTGCTTATAATATTGATATTATGTGAGAGAAAAGTAGCCTCCGTGGCTTAGGCGGCAGCACGCCGGCTTCTCACCGCTGGGTCCGTGGTTCAAATCCCGTGCTGGACAAAACGAAGGCAGACTTTTTTTTCTCCGGGTACTCCGGTATTCCCTGTCAACATTTCATTCCAGCAACACTCTCCACTATCATTTCAAGTTCTGAACTAGTAGTCGTTGACGGTGGCGTTTGGTGGCAAAAGTAGGAACTTTCACTTAATAATTGCCTCAGAGGAGTGCGACAGGCTTCGGCAGCGCACACTGTTCATATCCTCGCCGCTAGATGGGGGCTTCATTCATTCCATTCCTGACCCAGTCGGTCGACTGGAAGCAGGCTGTGATTTTTATTTCATGTGAGAGATAAGTAATGTTTTGCTATGTTCTTACTGCCTTTAGACCACTATTGACTCTCAAATTCTGCCTCTCTTCATGGCTTTATCTGCAGCATTGATAGGAATAAATTGCAGAAAATCCTCATGTACAGAATTTTCTTTAACGAAACGAACACATATTGACACAAATATGCACATTTAAAGCAGCCCGAAAGGACGTGAAAAAGTTACCGGTCGTATACTTCAACAGCAAGACTGATCCATGGCTAGCTCTAACGCTGAAGGAGGAGTCTCGCTGCGAATACTGCTCGGGTCCAAGCTCTGTGAACTTGCGGGGTGAGGGGAAGGGGCAGGCGAGGAGAGAAGGGCCTGTCAGCAGCTCGCCGTGTTATTCCAATACTGCTAACATAGGGCCATTGCCTAAACCACTGTGGTGTTGCGAATGAGTGAGTGAGTTACCGACCTATGTATTTGGTTCTGTTACTTCACATGGACTGGGAACCCCGCACGTCTTTCATCATCTGCGATCCACATTTCCCTCAGGGTCATGGAGCTTGGACCCGAGCAGTAGTGTGTAGAGCATTTACCAAATGAAGAACATGATCCCATTTAAAATATATCCTCGTCGCTAGATGGGGGCTTCATTGATTCCATTCCTGACCCGGTCGGTCGACTGGAAATAGGCTGTGGATTTTCATTTCATGTGAGAGAAAAGTAATGTTTTGCTCTCCATGTTCTTACTACTGACTCTCAACATCTGCCTTTCCTGATGGACGTAAAACCAATAACATTATTCTCTGGAGGGGGTTAAAACCTACACCCCCCGTCGGTACCCTCCAGGTTGGTGGTTCCTACGGACTCACCGAGGGAACTCGCCCCTACCGCCTTTCCAGGCAATGTCCTGGAGATGGGAACACTTGGTCGGTTTGGATACGACTGGGGAGGTGTGATCAGCACTTCCCCCAGGCGGCCTCGCCTGCAAAGCGAACAGTGGCCTCATGAGGGAGGAGAAGATTGGGTGGGATAGGCAAGGAAGAGGGAAGGAGGCGGCCGTGGCCTTGCAGTAGGACCATCCCGGCATTTGCCCGAAGACGAAGTGAGAAACCACGGAAAACCACTTCGAGGATGGCTGAGGTGGGAATCGAACCCCCTCTATTCATTTGGACCACCCCATTGCAGTCCTCATACCACTTTTCAAATTTCGTGGCAGAGCCGGGAATCGAACCCAGGACCTCCGGGGCGGCAGTTAACCATGCTGACCGTTACGCTACGGAGGCGACATTTAAAATACACACATCAAATAAAGTTTCGCATCACCTCGGTTCCCAGATCTCCGGCATATAGACGTTGACTGTGTATATTGTATCAAAGATACAGTCCCTTTGACTGTTCATAGATGTCACTAAAACTGCTCAAAGATGTAAACAACCATGCATGAGCAGGGCCTATTAGACGGAGGGGGTACGACAGCCGATCAGTTCCAGTCATTCCACCAGGACGAAGGTACGCTGCTCATGTTGTCTGTAGTTCTGCCATGCCTAGAAGGTCAATACCGCAGTTCGATCGCGTCCGCATTGTTACTTTGTGTCAAGAAGGGCTCTCAACAAGGGAAGTTTCCAGGCGTCTCAGAGTGAACCAAAGCGATGTTGTTCGGACATGGAGGAGGTACAGAGATACAGGAACTGTCGATGACAGGCCTCGCTCAGGCCGCCCAAGGGCTACTACTGTAGTGGATGACCGCTACTTACGGATTGCCGCTCGGAGGAACCCTGACAGCAATGCCACCATGTTGAATAATGCGTTTCGTTCAGCCACAGGACGTCGTGTTTCAACTCAAACTGTGCGCAATAGGCTGCATGATGCGCAACTTCACTCCCGACGTCCATGGCGAGGTCCAGCTTTGCAACCCCGACACCATGCAGCGCGGTACAGATGGGCCCAACAACATGCTGAATGGACCCCACAGAATTGGCATCACGTTCTCTTCACCGATGAGTGTCGCATATGCCTTCAACCAGACAATCGTCGGAGACGTGTTTGGAGGCACCCTGGTCAGGCTGAACGTCTTAGACACACTGTCCAGCGAGTGCAGCAAGGTGGTGGTTCCCTGATGTTTTGGGGTGGCATTATGTGGGGCCGACGTACGCCACTGGTGGTCATGGAAGGCTCCGAAACGGCTTTACGATACCTGAATGACATCCTCCGACCCATAGTGCAACCATATCGGCAGAATATTGGAGAGGCATTTGTCTTCATGGACGACAATTCTCGACCTCATCGTGCACATCTTGTGAATGCGTTCCTTCAAGATAACGACATCGCTCGACTACAGTGGCCAGCATGTTCGCCAGACATGAACCCTATCGAACATGCCTGGGATATGTTGAAAAGGGCTGTTTATGGACGTCTTGACCCACCAACCACTCTGAGAGATTTACGCCGAATTGTCGTTGAGGAGTGGGACAATTTGGACCAACAGTGTCTTGATGAACTTGTGGATAGTATGCCACGACGAATACAGGCATGCATCAATGCAAGAGGACGTGCTACTGGGTATTAGAGGTAGTGGTGTGTACTGCAATCTGGACCACAAATGCTGCAAGTCTAGCTGTATGCTGGTACAACATGCAATGTGTGGGTCTCATGAGCAATAAAACGAGCTGAAATGTTGTTTGTGTTGATCTCTATTCCCTTTGTATTTAAAGGTTCCGGAACTCTTGGAACCGAGGTGATGCAAAACTTTTTTTGATGTGTGTATATTCAGAAATAAAGAAGCCTCACTAGCGGTAGTGTAAAACAGCTGATAGATGGGGCAATATAAGGATTCAAGTACACAAATTTCTCTGGAGGGCTGCGTGGCTCAGGGGTAACGTTCTCGCTTGCTGAGCCCAAGGTTGCAGGTTCGAAACCTGGCGCAGTCACCTGGCATTTGAGGGTGCGCAAATGCGAGGGAGCCGTGTCAGTTCATTTACTGGCACGTTAAAGATCCCCTTCGGGGCAAAATTCCGGCACCCCGGCGTCTCTAAAAGCCAGTGTAGTTAAAAGGGACGTAAAACCAATAACATTATTCTCTGGAGGGGGTTAAAATCTACACCCCCCGTCGGTACGCCATTGCTGATGACCACATTGTCCAAACCTCTAACTGGAACTAGGGGAGGGGAACTATGAGCGTTGGCAGTTATGTCAACACACCCACCATAGCACTCATAGTTCCACGCACAGGGAAGATCAAATTTGGGGAAAGAGTGCGTGAGATTGCTCAAGCCAAGTCCTCGCACGTAACGAGGGCTTATGGTAGCGCGCGCTGGAATAATTGGCCGGGAAAGTGATGTTGATAAACCGCGCACGTACCTGTCTTGTGACGTCACAGATCCGGGTCGGTGACACCAGCACACGATCCTCTCTTCGCGAAACTATCTCTGATTAATGATATTCATTAACAGATCATATGTCTCCTCTTGCAGTACGCGAAAAGGTTCTGTATGCTCTGCATTCGTCTAAATTGTATTTTATACAATGTACCAAGTATTTGTAGCCTCCGTGGCTTAGGCGGCAGCACGCCGGCCTCTCACCGCTGGGTCCGTGGTTCAAATTTCGGTCACTGCATGTGAGATTTGTGCTGGACAATGCGGAGGCAGAGAGGTTCTTCTGTCGGTACTACGGTTTTCCCTGTCACACATTTCATTCCTGCAACGCTCTCCACTATCATTTCATTTCATCTGTCAGTCATGTAATCATTGTCCCAGGGGAGTGCGACAGACTTCGGCAGCCGGCACAGTACGTATCCTCGCCGCTAGATGGGGGCTTCATTCATTGCCTTCCCTGACCGGGTCGGTCGATTGGAAGCAGGCCGTGAATTTTTTCACCAAGTATTTGTGATATTCGTATTGGTAAGTAGACATCTCAAAATGGTTAAATACACGCCAATCAATACATAACTTAAACACATATATTCATCTACATCAAAGGTGCATGCTTCAACCTAGCAATGAGGTTTTTTTCAGACAACATCAGGAATATATAATTAAAATTATTGTTATATGTAAGGGCCGTTTCCACCAACGTCAATCATCTCTTAATTTATCAGTAAATGCGATTTAACTTTGCACGAGCATTTCATTAAACATAAAAGCTCGTTAATTTACCACTAACAAGCAATTTCGTTAAATGGCAAATCTGATCACTCAACTCTCTAATGCATCGTTAAAATGGAGGGAAACAGCTGAACTCTACCTTGCGCATATTGCATTGTCGTAAGAATTCATGTGTTTCTGAGTTTTACACGAACTTTAATCCATATGAATACAACATATACTGTATTTATGACAATGAAATTATAAGAGATCATACATGTTACTAATATCAAGAAAGAAGAATACAGAAATTAAAAAATACATATCCAAAGTACGACCCGAACGCCTTCCAACTCTGCATAATGAACTAAAAGTCTGCAGCGCAACCACTACGAAGACAACAGGGAGAGTGTGTCCCATTTAGCTAAGTAAACAATGTGCACACACAACTGCCAGTTCTCCTAAATACTTTGTTCATATCATTTTAAGTGTTTGCTATGAATAAGGTCTCCTGTAGTTACCTTCCTGTATAATTATGTACGAGAAAATCTCAAGGAAGCATCACAATCAACGGCCAGTGCTACTCGCTTCTGTCGGCCATATTTCTCCATTTGAAACTAAGACAACGCATATGTGAGAGTCGTAAAGTGTATTTAAATAATTATGAACCCCAATGACCTCCTGAAATACATCGACGATAACCATGCATTAACTCTTGTATTTAAGTTAAATAGGATTTAACTAACTAATCGTTAGTAAAGAGTTGGTGAAAATGGCCCTATGCGTACTAACTAATGTTGGATAAGTAAGAAGTTTGATACTTACTATTATTATAAATAATATTGAAAACATTAAATGTATTAAGCTCTGATTAATTCTCCACTATCGCAGCTGGGTCTAGTGATACGTCCTATTTTGAGAAATGTTGTTTTGCTAATTGTATCCAACAATAGTAAGAACCCACATTCACTGAATGTGAGGATAAATGATGAGCCAGTTCATCAAATTACGTAATTCAAATATCTTAGTCAGATCATAACAGGAAATCTAAAATCTAAATGTAACAATGAAATTAGATCCCATTCCAATAGCCAGGAAAGTTAATAACACAATACTGCGAAATTTAAGTTTTTGTAAAATACAATAGAAGTTTTCGCTAATTTTCAAAAAAATTGGTGTGCTTATTTCCAAAAATGTGAAGCCTCCGTGGCTTAGGCGGCAGCACGCCGGCCTCTCACCGCTGGGTCCGTGGTTCAAATCCCGGCCACTCCATGTGAGATCTGTGCTGGACGAAACGGAGGCAGACAGGTTTTTCTCCGGGTACTCCGGTTTTCCCTGTCAAAATTTCATTCCAGCAACACTCTCCACTATCATTTCATTTCATCTGTCATTCATTTAATCATTGCCCCAGAGGAGTGCGTCAGGCCTCGGCAGCCGGCACAGTCCATATCCTCGCCGCTAGATTGGGGCTTCATTCATTCCATTCCTGACCCGGTCGGAGACTGGAAGCAGGCAGTGGATTTTCATTTTCATTTCCAAAATAACCTCCATTTCTTTCCATCACGTCAGGGTTTCTTTGTAAAATAGATATGGATATTTTTGCTAAACTCGAAAAAAAAATCCCTCGAGTTTACACTTTTTACATCAAATTATGGTGCAGTTTCTAGAAGAAACTGACATTAAATAGATGATGACTCAGAGGAATGTTTACTGGAACGTTCGAAACAAATTTTAAACTGAGCAAAACACAAAACAAACAAAGTGTCTATTTAAGTGCGTAGTCCTTTTCCTTTGAAACTTTTCCTTGACGTTCTTCTGTTATGTTCAATTTCAGGTAAATGTTCATACAAATCCTAGTACCGGTACCGGTACAATTGATTTCTTCAAGGAAACGAGACGTGATAGAACTTATTAATTACTGTTTTCGAAATCAGCACCGAAATAGAGGCTGCATAAAGTTCAGATTTTTTTATCGTATGGCCTCGGGGGCCGGGTGAAAGCTTTGTTAATTGACGCCCAGAGGGCAGCTTTCTTGTCGAATTTTAACGCTCCTTGAAGCTCTATGAAAGTCAAAGAGGTTAGATATCTAAGCTCCTTGACACTATAGCACTTTCTAGTAGAGAAATTAGGAACTTTGTGTTGGCGGAAAATCCCGAGATTAATTTTGCCATTATGAACACGGCCTACATAATTCAAATGGGCTCTTTAACATGCCAACATCGTATGACATGCGTATCGTGATTTTTGTCGCCTTTCAAAAATCACTTTAAACGGCCAGGAGCGAACCTGCAAGCTTGGGGGTTGGCAGTCCGACACAATAACCACTCACCCACCGTGGCAAGCAGATATCACATCCCTAGATTTTTATTTTCAGCGCAGGTCTGTGTAATTATTGTTGTTTTAAATGGTGGAACAGCGAGGACATAAGTCCCTTCTTGCTAAGAAATCCTTTCATGATAAGCAGTACCTTTTATGTCAGCATTCGACGTTCTTCAGTTTACGAAAACAGATCATGAACTCATGTGTTTGGTCCGTAGTGTTGTACTCTACGGAGATCTAGATGCTGAACAAAAGAGTCATCAAGAGGCTGGAAACAATCAAGATGTGGTGTTGGCATCGAGTGAAAAACAAGATGTTCAGTAAGGAACATACAGCCTACTTTCTCCTAAATGCATGGGTATCGTTATAACTCTTTGTCCTTTTCAAGGAGTATGATTGAATGTTGGTTGTAGTAGCTTGTTGAAATACAACGTGCTATAGGGATATTAAACATGAATATGAGGTGCCCTTTGCTAGTGCTACCTCTGTACCAAATTTCGTTCAATTCTGTTTCACCGTTTTTGAATTGATAGGGGGAATCGATTTGCACACATACTTGGCCACCATCTGCTAACTATTGGGCTGTTGTTCTTGCAGTTTGGTCTGAATATGTTTCCCACATAAAGATATGGTGTTGCAAAATTTGGTAGAGACTAGATTATTAGGTTGGTCGTAATTACATTTTAGCTTTTAACATTTGGGTGGCCGCGATTACGTTTCAGTCAACATAGCGGTGACATAAAACATGACACTGAGGTGCCCTTTGCTAGTGCTACCTCTGTGCCAAATTTCGTTCCATTCGGTTTCACCGTGTTCGAATTGATAAGGGGAATCGATTTTCACACAAAGATGGCCGCCATCCGCAAAATATTAGGCTGATGACCAATTAGTTTTGTCAAAGGATGCTCCCTCCATAAAGGTATGTTGTTGCTAAATTTGCTAGAGATCGGATGATCAGGCTAATCGTAATTTGATTTAAGCTTTGAACATTTGTGTGGCCGCCATTACGTTTCCGTCAAGATGGCGGCGATATAAAACATGACACTGAGGTGCCCTTTGCTAGTGCTACCTCTGTACCAAATTTCGTTCATTCGGTTCCACCGTGTTCGAATTAATAGGGGAATCAATTTTGACATAAAGATGGCCGCCATCCGCAAACTATTAGGCTAATGGCCTATTAGATTGGTCGTAAGGATGCTCCCTCCATAAAGGTATGTTGTTGCAAAGTTTGGTAGAGATCGGATGGTTATGTTAGTCGTAATTTGATTTAAGCTTTATACATTTGTGTGGCCGCCATTACGTTTCAGTCTATATGGCGGCAATATAAATCATGACACTGAGATGCCCTTTGCTAGTGCTACCTCTGTACCAAATTTCGTTCCATTCGGTTTCACCGTGTTTGAATTAATAGGGGGAATCGATTTTGACACAAAGATGGCCGCCATCCGCAAACTATTAGGAGAATGACCTATTAGATAGGTCAAAGGATGCTCCCTCCATAAAGGTATGTAGTTGCAAAATTTGGTAGAGATTGGATGATTAGGTTAATCGTAATTTGATTTAAGCTTTGAACATTCGTGTGGCCGCCATTACGTTTCAGTCAAGATGGCGGCGATATGAAACATGACACTGAGGTGTCCTTTGCTAGTGCTACCTCTGTACAAAATTTCGTTCCATTCGGGTCCACCGTGTTCGAATTAATAGGGGGAATCAATTTTGACATAAAGATGGCCGCCATCCGCAAACTATTAGGCTAATAACCTATTAGATTGGTCAAAGGATGCTCCCTCCATAAAGAAATGTTGTTGCAAAATTTGGTAGAGATCGGATGGTTATGTTAGTCGTAATTTAACTTAAGCTTTGAACATTTGTGTGGCCGCCATTACGTTTCTGTCAATATGGCGGCGATATAAAACATGACACTGAGATGCCCTTTGCTAGTGCTACATCTGTACCAAATTTCGTTCCATTCGGTTTCACCCTGTTTGAATTAATAGGGGGAATTGATTTTCACACTAAGATGGCCGCCATCCGCAAACTATTAGGCTAATGACCTATTAATTTGGTCAAAGGATGCTCCCCCCCATAAAGATATGTTGTTGCAAAATTTGGTAGAGATCGGATGATTAGTTTAGTCGTAATTTGATTTAAGCTTTGAACATTTGTGTGGCCGCCATTACGTTCCCGTCAAGATGGCGGCGATATAAAACATGACACTGAGGTGCCTTTTGTTAGCACTACCTCTGTACCAAATTTCGTTCCATTCGGTTGCACCGTGTTCGAATTAATAGGGGGAATCGATTTCCACACAAAGATGGCTGCCATCCGCAAACTATTACGCTGACGGCCTATTGGTTTGGTCAAAGGATGCTCCCCCCATAAAGGTATCTTGTTGCAAAATTTGGTACAGATCGGATGATTAGGTTAGTTGTAATTTGATTTAAGCTTTGAACATTTGTGTGGCCGCCATTACGTTTCCGTCAAGATGGCGGCGATATAAAACATGACACTAAGGTGTCCTTTGCTAGTGCTACCTTTGTACCAAATTTCGTTCAATTCGGATTCACCGTGTTCGAATTGATAGGGGGGGACAGACATTCAGAGTACACACACTCACACACACACACACACACACACACACAGACTCACACACACACATACACACACACAGACAGACACACTTTTTTCGCCCTGTGTTGATCTCATAAGTCTACTTTCATTTTTTGCAAAAATCGAAAGTAGGCTAAAAATGAGCTGGGTTCAGGTGCGGATCTAGAGTTTGGCTTTGGGGGGGGGGGTTCAGAGAATCGAAATTGTTAAGAACAAGTAGTTCCGTGAAGAACTATACAGCCTATTTTCATATATCCTACTTATGTTAACTGCCACAATCAACATACAAAATTTCAGTTTAATTGCTGTAACAGATTCGTAGATATTGAGAACCGTCTAAATATTTCAGATGGTCGCCAGGTTGGATTTTTATTTTTGTACTATTACATTAAGATTATTGTGTACGTGTGGTATTCAAACTTCAATCGCATGATTAGACAACAAGAAGTAAAAACGAGATTTTAAAATTACGCACAGCAGCCATCTTGTGATAATGCAAACCATTGAAATAAATTAGATGCCAGTGGATCAACATTTGTATAAGCATTTAACGTGCAACGTTTCACGGCACTCGGATAGTTAATTCGCGAGAAACGTCCATTTAAATATTTATACTTCGCGTCGCCGCCATGTTGGATTTGTGCTCACCAGGTTCCTGAAAGTCCTAAAGGTGAACATATGTTCATAGTCTCTATGAAAATTAAAAAATTCAGTTTGGTTGCTGTAAAAGATTCATAGATATTGAGAACCGTCTAAATATTTCGGGAGCTCACCATTTAGGAGTGTTATGTGTATAGGCCATAGAGTTATGTACCATTCAAGGACAATTATTGCCTAGGTTCATTATTCAAACTTTCACTTCGATCGCATGATTACGACACAAGAAATTAAAACTTAATTTTAAAATTTCGCACAGCCGCCATCTTGAGGTTATGTAAGCAATTGAATTAAATTAGATGGCAGTGCATTACAATCTGCAAAATCAATTACTGTACCACATTTCACTGCGCTCAGAGAGTTAAATCACGAGAAAAGTCTATTAAAATATTTTAAATTCGCTTGGTCGCCATGTTCGTTTCGTACTTTACAGGTTTATGAAATATACATAGGTATACTTGTATCAGTACCCTTTATTACCGTACAAAATTGCAGGCTAATATCTGTAATAGTTTCGGAGATATAGAATGTCAGTGAAATATTTCGCACAGCCGCCATTTTGAGGTTATGTAAACAATTGAACTAAATTAGACTCCAGTGCATTACAATGTGTATAAACATTTGCTGTACCAAGTTTCATTACATTTAGATAGTTAAATCGCGAGAAAAGTCTATTTAAATATCTCAACTTCGCTTGGCCGCCATGTTGGTTTTGTAGTCACCAGGTTTTTGAAAGTCTCATAGGTGAACTTCTAGTAGTGCCCTTTATCACCGTACACAATTTCAGGGCGATATCGGTAATAGTTTCGGAGATATTGAATGCTAGTGAAATATTTCGCACAGCCGCCATGTTGGATTGGAGAGACGTAACAAAATTTGAAGGGCACGGTCGAGGTCGCCGGGAATAGTGCTATGAACTTCCCGAGTTTCATTGAAATCGCTCCAGCCGTTTCAATTTTATTAGGGGGGGACACACACACGAATCACACACACACACACACACGCACACACACACGGACAAAAGGTGATCTCATAAGCCTATTTTTTCAAAATTGAAAATAGGCTAAAAATGGTATCACTAAAAACGCAATCACAAAATACCCAAATGTACAAAACCAGACCAATTTTTTGCAAGCTACATGGATAGAAATTTGATGCGTTTAGCGCACCAAAAATATTCGTACAAATTGCAACGGCGTGTTTTGCGACTTTTACATCAAGCTTCGAGAAAAGTATCAAGGTATGTTACAGTTTTGGCAAGTCGAGTTGGTACCGACAAAGGGGGAAAGTCACAGCTTAAATTGCCAACCAAGCTTGCAGTTTGGAAGTCGGCAACATTTTTTGGTGCGAAAAAAAGCCCGAAATTCCTATCCGTGCATTGCTGCACATTCATCGTGACATCACTATAAACATCGATTCGGTAATCACAAGGTTTGCTAAACAAAATAGACGAGTTGATTTTGTTATATAAATAATCGTTTTTATATAACAGGCATGAAGTTGTAAATATGTACAGTTGTAACAGAACATAATAATTGCAATAAAGATATTTTCAGTATTGAATAAAATGAAAAAAAAACCTGTTTTTCAGTTAAAATTCGTTAAGTTTTATTTGTCTGGTTCTTGTGTTTTGAGTTTGCAAAAAAATTTGGTCTGCCGTTTCGGGGGGGTCATAACCCCCGTGACCCCCCCCCCCTTGAATCCGTGCCTGGCTGGGTTAAAAAAAGGAATCACAATAAGGTGTTAAGAAATTGTTCAACAAACGAGACAGATGCTTCATCAGACCAGGAAGAGGCAATTTGCATGGATAGGAAACGGGCTTCAGATTCGTAGTTTAATGAAGGACGTGATAGAGGGGAAAATACCTCGGAAACGGCCTCGAGGAAGACTAAACCAAACGCGCTGCACAAGTGAATGGAGAAAACTTATTGTAGGGGCAAACCAATCGAAAGATTGATATGCTGATGAGTGATGATGAATCCTGGTTCTGACAAGAAATATAATTCTGGTCTGAGGGCTGGAATGGGGTACACTTAGTCTTTTGAGGCAGAATTGAGAAGTGGTGGGCTCGATTCTCATCTCAGTCATCATAGAAGTGGTTAGTTTAGTTATTTGCGTGTTAAGGGGTGGAACGGCGAAGCCATCTGCACCTATCGTAGAAGTAGTTAACCGTGGTTTCACACTTCTACTTCAGACAAATACCGGCTTGGTTCCTCACTTAAGGCAACGGAAATCTCCTCCCCATCTTAATCTCACTTACGTAAACACACACTGTTACAGACATTACAATAACACAGGTTATCGTACTTCTTTTATAAATAAATATATAAACATACACACACCCAACTACATGAGTCTGAAATGACCTCGATGTTAAAGCCCCTAAATGAAACAACAACCGAAGTTAGTAGTGTAATTGCAATGTTCGATTTCTCGAACATGTACCCGGTACTGAACACCAGGATGTATTCATGTCAAAAGGGATGAGGTAATTGCACTAAACATTAACTTTTCTATCTATAATTTGTGAATAGGGGGCAGTACATGCAGGCCTATGTTTATGAAAATTTTAAATTACTGTGTGGTTGCACTATGCCACATACACAGATATCGGATCGTTCAGAGACAGTTGGATGAATTCAAGTTTGAGAAATTTACGTTTTGTTGCCTCCGTATCGTAGCGGTCAGCATGGTTAGCTGCCGCCCCGGAGGTCCTGGGTTCGATTCCCGGCTCTGCCACGAAATTTGAAAAGTGGTATGAGGACTGGAACGGGGTCTACTCAGCCTCGGGTAGTCCAAATGAGTAGAGGGAGTTCAATTCCCACCTCAGCCATCCTTGAAGTGGTTTTCCGTGGTTTCCCACTTCGTCTTCGGGCAAATGCCGGGATGGTTCCTACTGCAAGGCCTCGGCCGCCTCCTTCTCATTTCCTTGCCTCGCCGTCTCACTCTTCCCATCCCTTCATCAGACCCCCTGTTCGCTTTGCAGGTGAGGCTGCCTGGGCGTCGTGCTGGTCACACACCCCAGTTGTATCCCCGACAAGCTCCAAGACACTGCCCTCAGTGGCGGTAGAGGTGGGATCCCGCGCTTAGTCCGTGGGAAAAGCTAACCCTGGAGGGTAAAACGATAGCGAAACGAAACGATAGTGATAGCGAAATTTACGTTTGCGCCATCTATAATTTATATTAAAGAATGATATCCATTTTATACTTATAGGTTTAGACTACAGACATTGTCCACTATGCCAAACTTCACAGAGACCGGATTATTCCGTAACAAGTTAGAGGAATCCATACCAATCTTGCCATCTATAACTTGAAGTGTAGTGGCTAATGTTCTTCACTGTCACCCCGGAGGTCCGGGTTTGATTTCCAGCTCTGCCAAGACATTTATTTTTGGTCTGAGGGCTGGAACGGGGTCCAATCAGCCAATCAGCCAATCAGCCTCGTGAGGCAAAGGTGAGAAGCGGTTTGTTGGATTCCCACCTCAGCCATCTTGGAAGTGGCTTTCCGTGGTTTCCCACTTCCTCTCCAGGCGAGTAACGGAATGGTTCCTAACTTAAGGTTACAGTCTCTTCTTTCCCAATCCCCACCTGAATTACAAATACACACACTAATACAGCAATCACAATAACACAGGTTATTAGACAAAATTCCACGCTCACTCAAGTGCATGGAGCAAAATGACCACGATGTCCGAGCCCCTGAAATGAAACATCAACAAAATTGTATAGGTTATGTTGTGTGTTGTTATCTAGTTAAAAGATGTAAAGAATGGCAAACCTGGAATGACGTCACAGTAACAGACGGACGATCAGCTCATGCTGCCAACTTTCAAGTTATAGTTCTCTCACTTTCCTCGTTAACGATCAGCGATTCAAACGTTGGGCAGTACCAAGCACCGGCAATAACCATTGTTCTCTGCTGACTAATAGTTGTTGGTGTTCGACCAATAGCGTGCTTGATCTGTCTATCCACGTCGAGTTGAGTCCTGTCCTGGCTGCGGGCTCGCCTGTCAGGTCTCCAGTGTTGCATGCAGTTCTGTCCAGTCTCGCTGCTTGCTCTCAGTGGCTACGGCGGAGAGTTGACAACGCTGTGCCTCGAGCTGGTAAAGCCCTGGTTCCGAGCAGACATGGAATGAAAACAGGGGCGTGGTGGCACAGCGGTCAAGCTGTTGGCCTCTCACCAAGGTGGACTGGGTTCGATTCCCGGTTCAATTCATGTGATATTTTCCAAGTGAAATGCCATGTCCTGTGGTTTGGATTCCCCGTAAAAAGGAGGTCCCATGGCTCATAATCACAAGATTCACGGTCACGTAAAACTACAATCTTCCTTTCCTTGGAATGTATACACAACCGCCTAGCTAGGTTTCAAAAGTGAGCCTGACAGGTCGCGGTGGCTGAGAGCGCTAACGTGCTACCTTGTGCCTCACTGGTATCGGGAGAGCATGGGTTCGAATCACACCACGACCGTCCTGAAAACAGTTTTCGTGGTTTTCCATTTTCACCACCAGGAAAATGCCAGGACGGTTCTTTTCAATAGGTCCACAGCCGATTTCCTTTCAAACTCCCTTCCCTGATCCGTCCTCAAAAGAAAATACATGACCATTGGCTGCATTAATAAAATTATAAAAGTGAGCCTGTCGTTATTAAGGAAAATGGGATAAATAGGTGCCCCGGGACATCTCCCGGCATTTGCTTGGCGGCAGCGTGGCAAAAAAAAAACGAAAAAAAAAGACACGGGTAGTCAGTCTGAGGGACTGGACTTTATATCATTTTAAATGCTAGCAGCCGAGTACCAAGAAGGCCGTGCGAGAACAGAGTTTCAAGATTCTATTTTGTTTCTTCACTGCCTGCTTGATTGTTCTCGCACTGCCTTCTTGAAACTCTGTTCTCGCACTGCCTTCTTGGTACTCGGCTGCTACATCGTACTATGACGTCACACATCTCA
This sequence comes from Meconema thalassinum, assembly GCA_946902985.2. Classification (NCBI taxonomy): domain Eukaryota; kingdom Metazoa; phylum Arthropoda; class Insecta; order Orthoptera; family Tettigoniidae; genus Meconema; species Meconema thalassinum. The sequence continues at coordinate 254,900,175 of OX336393.1, forward strand.
GTGCATTCTCGGTACATTTCGTCCCGTCACCGCAACGTAACGCCAGACCTCAGCGTAACGACGAAGTCGACAAGATCATTTAAAATGATAAAAACACACTCAGGATAGTTACTGTCAGCGCAGGTATTCGTAGACTACTTTCGATCTCGGGACTTGCCGCAGCTTCCCTTCACGATTTAACATACACAACGTGAGAGAATTGTACATTATACAGGGTGATTCATAATTTCTATTACAAACTTCTGGGGGTTGTAGAGGGAACTAAGTACAGGGTCTTTCATATAAAATAAGAGCGCCAAGCGGCGGCTTTGTTCACCGCAGCTGCGGTCACCTTGGCCGAGCTTGTGGCGCGCCACGGCCCCCTGCTGTAGTATTAAAAGCGTGCGCATAGTACATACGATGGCTGGTTTTTTTTCGATGGACTGTATAAAAATAACAGATTGACATTACCAAACTTGACCTTGCAATAAGCGTGCAGGTGCTCAGTCGCCAGTCTAAACCTCAAGTGCTAACATGGTGAGACAGTTATCATTGCAACATCGTATTTTTTTATGTAAAACTTATTTTAAGTACGAGTCGGCTCGGCGGGTACGTGATGCATTTGTTCAACAATTTCCTGTTGAAGTGCCACCTTCACTAGCACATATTCACGTAATTACAAATAAGTTGGACACTACTCTCTCGGTGGTCAATATAAAACATGCCCGCACACGAGCAGTTTTAACACAGGATGAGCTAGATGAGATTGGCGAGAATCTTGAACGGTCTCCGAATAAATCACTCACAAAATTAGCACAAGTAGGGGTTTCGGTTTCATCAACAATAACTAACTAACTAACTAAAGTAAGATTTCAGCATTGTACACACGCTAGCAAGGCCGCTGCATCATATAGGATTGTACACACGATTAAAGCAGGGGGCCTTGGCGCGCCACAAGCTCGGCCAAGGTGACCGCAGCTGTGGTTAACAAAGCCGCCACTTGGCGCTCTTATTTTATATGAAAGACCCTGTAGATCACATTTTGATTAGGAACACATGTCCGGACATGTATCGTTTCGATACCAAATCAGTTTGACTCGACTGCACATCTCCCACTTCACTACAGACACGTATGCACTACAAGAGTTGTTCCACGTGGCGACCCTGCTGTTAATTACACAACGTGTTCCTGCACAGCATGTTGTCATTTACACGTCCCCCGAGACCACGTGTGTGTTCAATAATGTGCGCTGCCGCCAGAACCCTTGTAACAAGATCTTCGTTCCGACTCGACTGGAGTCTCATAAACAAGGTACTTCATGTGGCCACACAGGAAAAAGTCGAGGGGATTTAATCTGGCGATCGTGGTGGCCAAGAAATTGGACTACCTCGACCTGCCATAGCGGACTCACTGTCACTACCGTCTGTAAACGAACAAACGACACTATATCATTGGACTGCGGTCTCGTCCTGTAGACTACTGCGCCCTGACTACATCACAACTGCTGTCAAAGCGGACTCACTGTCACTACGGTTTGTAAACAGAAGACATACATACTGTATGACATCAGGGGACTGCAGAGGTTGCCCTCAGCCAATGTTATTTGCGCTCCGGGAAGCGGGCGATATAAAATGAAAGTGATCTTCACACCGATTTGGTATCGAAACGATAAATATCCGGACAAGGGTTCCTATTCAAACAGTGATCTACTTAGTCCCCTCCACAGCCCCCAGAAGTTTGTAATAGGAATTATGAATCACCCTGTATATGTCGATTTCAGTGTTTGAAATTGATCTGCTAACAAGGTGACTTTGAAACATACTGTAACTGCCATAAATGATAACCATCCTGATTGATCCCAACAGAAAAGAAATTGCACTATAAACCCATGGAGAGCCACGTAGAGGGTAAAATTAGTTTCTTGTTTGTTATTTGATAAGTGATTGCGTAGGATAGTCTAATAATTTCGTTTACCACCACCCTATCCGTACGTCATCAATGTATAACCCTTTCACTAAGGTGATGATGAACACACTTCCCATCCACCAGGATACAGATGAAAACGACGTAGCGAGACTGAAATCCCGGAAACCTGCCTGGAAGACGACCAGGAATCTAGCTGACATACCTTTTAGACCTGACGAAGCAGGGAAGCAAGAATGGGCCAGATTACACCGACATGGTCTAATCATCATCAATGACCCAACAGCAAAACCTCTTGGGTTCAGCCTTCCACGCACCATCTGGACCAGCCTAAACAGGATACGCTGCGGCGTTGGAAGAACTGCTTCTGCACTACATCAATGGGGGTGGTTGGAGTCTCCTTCCAGCAACTGTGGTGCTGAAGTGCAAACCATCAGCCACATCGTGAAAGAATGTCCTCGACGAGCATTCACTGGGCCTATGGAGGAGCTACATCAAGTAACCCCTGCGGCACTCACTTGGTTGGAAGGACTAGACATCAGCTTGTGATGAAATCTCAGAATCTGCAGCTGTGTGTGTGTGTGTGTATGCGTGCCTCCTAGTTAGTCTGTAATACTTTATATCCATGTATAAAAATATGTATTTTTTTTCTAATAGCAACTATATATAAAATACTGTTACGGCTGTGAGTTTGTGTTGTCGCTCGCCGCATGAGTCACAGCTCCCCCGGGCTGTGTGTGCTCTGCCTCAGTGTATTCGGTGCGCGTTACGCAACGGGCTGCGAAGTGAAAGGGATGGTCCAGAATATTCGTGACCCCGCCAGTGAAGGAAATGTCGAGAAGCCGTGTGTCCTGGACGATTCTAGAATTCATTGAGTCACCAGCCTGCTATATAAGCGGCTTCAACAGTAAGGGGCCGAGCTTTTCTGTGGGTGTGTGTTTCTGAGCTAGTGCGTGTTTTCCTGAGCGACAGAAGTGTGGTGACGAAGTGCCGTGCGAGTTCCGAAATCCAGTGACATTGTTTCTCCCAGCTTGTGAACAGCCTGCAGCAAGTGATCGTAAGTAACTGTAGTCGGTGTACATAAGGGAGAGGAGCAGGTAGTTTCTGTCAAGGCCACCGTACTCATTAGCACGGATTAACTTCTGTGGTCAGTTGACAAGTGAAAGGGCCAAGAGCGCTCAAGGAAGAGACTTGAGGAAACTGGAGTAAGGTTCCAATTGCTTGTATTTGCTGATGAGTAGTGTAATTTTCTGGCCGCAATAAAGTTAATTATTTCGTTAAAGAAACAATTTGTGTTGTGCTTCAACCCACCGTAATCCAGTTAACAAAAGTGCCACTAGGGGGGTAGCACGTAACAATACATTTCAAACGATTGTCAAACGCTAAATAATAAATAACGAATTGATTGCCGGCGGTCGAGGTGGGAACTATTGTCTGTTTACATGTGTCACAGGTCAGCCTGCTTCGTTGACAGGTACAGTCGCGCGAGTAGGATATGACTCAGCTCTAGTAGATTCAGTCATCGTTTAACTGTTCGTGGTGACATGAGCTCCTGTGATGCTTATCTGCGCTTCTAATACGACAGGTAGCGCGCGCAATGTTGCTTGACTTATGTCCAGACTGCACTCTGCTATCATTGTGTCCTCCGCTTTACCCCGCGGGGCTCCTGATACAATAATCAACAAACTCTGGCGCAGCCATGCTCAGCGGCAATCAAATATTGAATGGGTAAAAAAGATAAGCCTCTTTGTAATTACGTTATATGTGTGGACGTCTTTGGGGGTGGATTGTACGTGACAACACTAAAATGTTATTGGTTTCAAGTCCTTTTTATCTACTGAGGCTTTTAGAGACGTTGGGGTGCCGGAATTTTGCCCTGAAGGGGATCTTTAACGTGCTAGTAAATCTACTGGCACGGCTCTCTCGCATTTTCGCACCCTCAAATGCCAACTGACTGCGCCAGGAACCGATCCTGTAACCTTGGGCACAGGAAGCGAGAACGTTACCTCTGAGCCACGCAGCCAGTCAACACTAATTGAATGGGAGGGCATGTAGGAGAGGTGAGTTCTCTTTGTCACACACATTGCCTCTCGTCACAATACATCCTGAATGACTGCATCTACTACAGTGGCGTAATTGCGGGGAGTGATCCGGGGAGTCAATGCCACCCCAGAGCCAAATAGAGAAAATATGAATTTTGGTGAAGTTTTTAATTTTGAGAAAAACCAATCTTTGGATTGATTGGATTATGTTTGAAAGCATTTCGTGAAGTTAACACTAAGACTACTGAATGCTCAGTTAGCCAGAGGTGGCAGTGAGCTGGGTGTGGCAGTATTTTTCCTCATCCCTTTCCAAAAATACATCACTAGTTAGATGAGTCCCATTTTCGATAGTGAATAATATTGTGTTTACTTGCATTATTTATTTGATTAATTTAACCTTTAGTTGGATGGTTGGTTCCTCAGTTTACGGACTGCGACAACCCTAAGGGTGTCCGCTGAAAGCAGCTACAGACTCAGGCGAGCCAAACATGTCCTCGGACACTCCCGGCACTAAAAGCCATACGATAAATAAACAAATAAATAAATAAATAACGCGGTCATGTTGCCCCGTGTACTTTGGGTGTGTGTAGAATCTGTCTGATAATCGGTGTCAATTTTGATGGCTGTATTAGTGTGTGTTATCTGTTTTTAATTCAAGTATGGACTGCAGACATTCGATTTTCAAGTAGTTCCAAGTTTTGCTACCAACCGGCACCGTGAACGACCAACTAGTTCTGAACTTTGTTACTAGATGCCACCGCAGTAGGCTCCTGGCAACGAACGTTGGAACCTAAGAGCGTTAGTCAAATATAACCTATAATTTAGCTTCACACAAGTGTAATTAGTGGAAACTTCATTATCATGCCTTAAATCTATGACATGGGACCGCCGGCTTTACTTCCCCTCCGAAGGAAGGCATACTGAGGGATTTTTAACGCTCTTAATAAGTCCTACGACTCCGGCCGGGTTTGAACCCGTGACCATGGGCATAGAAGCTCACCATGCTACCAACTGCTCCACCGAAGCCACCACCTTTAGTTGGAAACTGTAGTTTATTGATATTTATAGAACGCCGGGGAATAGAATGAGCCAGATGATTTCAAGAAAAAATTTGAACTTTATAATTTAATATCAACAAAAATGTTATTTTAAGTGGATTTGCACATTGATAATTGGAAATACAACGCATCAAATGCTAATAAAATCAAACACGGAAAAGAAATTATAGGTAGGAGGTTTTGAAACTTCGGGGTCGTATATTACCTTAAAATCCTTCAGTATGCTTTCCATCAAAGGGGAAGCTTGCCACGGTGGGTGAGTGGATAGCGTGTCGGTCTACTAAGATTCCAGGTTCGCTCCTGGCCGTGGTAAGTGATTTTTGAAAGGCGGAAAAAATTCGACATGCATGTCATACGATGCTGGCATGTCAAAGAACCCATTTGAATTCAGTAGGCCGTGTTCATAATCTCAAAATTAATCTCGGGAGTTTCCGCCAACACAAAGTTCCTCATTTCTCTACTAGAAAGCGCTATAGTGTTCAAGGTGCTTAGATATCTAACCTCCTTGACTTTCATAGTGATTGAAGGAACAACGAAATTCGACATGCAAGCTACCCTCTGGGTGTCAAATTACAAAGCTTGCACCCGGCATCGAGGCCATGCGATATTATTATTATTATTACAGTATTATCAAAGAGGAAGTAAAGCCAGCGGGCCCATGTCATAGATTTATGGCATGTAAAAGAAGCTACCATTACGATTGGTAGTGTGTAGCTAAATTTGTAGGTTATTTGGTTATAAACGATCTATCAATTACCAACGCTCACCGCTAGGTGTCAGTGACGGTGGCATCTCCGGTATCCAAAGTTGGAACTACTTGAAATTGAACTTGATGGGGAGCCTACGGGCGTTCAATTAAAATACCCTGCTATGGCCATTGGCTGCAATTCAAATATAATTTGAGCTTTCATTGATTATGTCTCATTATGACCAAACCCTCACGCCCCCCTCCCCTCCATTTCCCCCTCCCCACAATGTCATTTCGACTCAGCTCATCCCCCTCCAGAACCAAACCCTAGTTACGCCACCGATCTACTACATACCTCTGCGTTGACTGGTTTCCGTGTATCGTTAACTTTCACTACTATCAAATTTATTATTATTAATTTATTTTCTATCGTTTAGCTTTTGGTGCCGGGAGTGACCGAGGACATGTTCGGCTCGCCAGAGGCTGTAGCTGCTTCAAGCGGACACCCATAGGGTGAGCTACAAGTTCCGTTCAAATTCAAGTAGTTCCAACTTTCGCTACCAGATGTCAATGATACATAGTGGTGAACGTTAGAAATTTGATAGAGAGTTCCAACGAAATCTAACCTAGAGATGTAGCTTCACACAAGTTTAGCCTGTGGAAGGATCTTTTACATGCCATAAATCTATGGCATGAGACCGCCGGCTTTACTTCCCCTCCGAAGGAAGGCATACTGAAGGATTTTAACGCTCTTAAAATATCCGACCACTTCGGCCGGGTTTGAACCCGCTATCTTGGGCACAGCAGTTCAGCATGCTACCAACTACGCTACCGAAGCATAATAAGGCATTACAATTGGATTACCGGTATGTGTCACCAGTCAGACACGAGAGGTGGTCTCATCAGCATGCAGGGGCTCGAGACCCGGGGCGCAAGGCCAGTATGTCACCGACCAGCCACCAACAGCCTTCGAGGACGTTCCCCTGACCTCGAATTCCTCCTCAAGCACTCTTGTGCGCGCTGCCCAATGTATGTCAGGCGTGCACCGTCTTCTGGCCCGCATTCCGACCTTCCATGACGTCATCGTGTCCGGCGAGGGGCGTGGCTCAACTCTTATCTCTGGAGAGATTCATTGATGGACTTGTGACACCGTGGTCATTAGCCTCGTCTGACACACTGCGATATTGTGGTGTCTATAGTACCGTGTCCGCCTTGTTGCGTAGTGGCTAGCGTTCTTGGCTGTCACCGCGGAGCCCCGAGTTCAATTCCCGGCTCTGCCAAGAAATGTATTCCTGGTCTGGGGGCTGGAACGGGGTACACTCAGCCTCGTGAGGCAAAACTGAGAGAAGAGATGGGTTCGATTCCTACCTACGATCCTGGAAGTGGCTTTCCGTGCTTTCTCACTTCTACTCCAGTCAAATGCCGGGATGGTACCTAACTTAAGGCCACGGCCACTTCTTACTCAAATTCCACCTCGATTACATATACACACACTAGTACAGATATCTCAGTGACACAGGTTATCAAAAAACTTCTACACACACACAAGTACATGACCACGATGTCGCAAAGCCCCTAAAGAATCAACAACAACAACAACATATAGTAGAGTGTGTATTTGTAATTAATATTGTTATTAATTATATTTAGAGACTTGGCACATAGTTGGTCATCAGCCCGGTGTACTTGAGTGTGTGCTCAATTTTTCTGATGGCCTGTGTTTTTCTGATGACTGTAGTAGTCCAGTGTGTATAGCTGTAATTATTGGGGTCAGGAATGGGGTAGAAATTGAAATTAGGTACTAACCCAGCATTTGCCTGGAAGGAGTGTGAGAAAAATTCGGGGTAAAATCACGCTCAGGTTAGCCGCTGTCACAACCGGGATTCCAACTTCCAATCTCTAGCTGCAGATCCTCATCGTGGTCAGGATGAGTAATTTACCAAGCATGGCTACGCCGTGGGGGCGTATTTGTAATTGAGGCTTGGCTTGGGAAGGAGACGGCCACGGCCTTAAGTTAGAAACCATCCCGGCATTTTCTTGGAGTAGAGATGAGGAAGCACGGAAAACTAATATTAGGATGGTTGAGCTGGGAATCGATGTGACATCTTCTCAGTTTTGTCTCACCCAGTCCTAAGCCTCATAACAGAATTCAATTTCTTGGCGGAGCCGGGAATCGCCAACGGACACACTGTCGGCCCAGAAATGAGTTTGGAGAGTAATAGCAAAACAACCAAAACGCCTACAGAAAAGCAAGTAACATCATAATTTTCCTGGTTTATTTCTGCGTTGACTGATGATAAAGTTAATACCTTGGGAGCAGTTCATTTGCGCCAGAGATAGCACTGATAAAATCGGACACTTTTGACGCAATGTGATCTACCCTTTCGATAATTCTTAGTCCGATTGCGCCAGAGATAACCAATTTACAACGCCCCCTCTCAGCACCGAACACATAGCACACTGTTCACATGTTGCAAGCTTTCGTCATTTGTCTCCTGGGGGAAGTGACTCTCCAGTTTGACCATCTGAGGGCTGTCAATTACTACAAAGTCACATAAAGACTTAGCATTTAGGATAAAGTAACACCCATGTGGGAGAATACGACATGTCTTCAACAGTTTCGCAAATATGGACGTCCATGAGATTGTATTCGATTGACAGCCGGCAGGTAAAGCTCAAGGCTAAGTGGAAGCTCCAACATTTTACCTAATTTTCATTGCATACGTATATGATGGTTGGTTCCTTATTTTAGAGGCTGCGACAACGCGGTCATGTAGCCCCGTGTACTTTGGGTGTGTGTAGAATCTGTCTGATAACCGGTGTTAATTGTGATGGCTGTATTAGTGTGTGTTATCTGTTTTTTAATTCAAGTAAGGACTGCAAACAGTAATTTCAAGTAGTTCCTACTTTTGCTACCAAATGTTACCATCCACGACACCTAGCTTGCGGACTTGTACTAGATGGCATCGTAGTCAGCACTTGGCGGCGAACGTTGGAACCAATAGAGCGTTATCAATTCTAAGCTACAAACTTTGACTTCACACAAGTTTAGTTAGTGGAAGGTTCTTTTTCATGCCATAAATCTCTGACATGAGACCGCCAGCTTTACTTCCCCTCCGAAGGAAGGCATACTGAGGAGTAAGGTGTGCTTCTCAGCCGATTGCGAGAAATTAATCATTAATTATTCGTAATTGTTGTAGCGCGTTCATGTGCGCTGTACGTTAACATGAAGCTAAGGAGCGCGTGGTAAAGCGGAAAGAGCCCTGCTTCGTGAGCGTGGGATCACTGGATCGATATCAACGGTGAACCTCTCTTTTTTTTTTTTTTTTTTTTTTTTTTTTTTTTTTTTAACATAGGCAATTCGTACAACTGTAGGTGTCGTGAATAATGTTCATTTTGCAGTCAATTGTAATAACGTGTTCTGTGAGCGGGAAAAGGGATTCTGAAATCATAGTATTGAACCCGCTGAGCTATGGTTCATGTGATATTTTTTATGACAGAACATTTATGATGGGATGTTGTACCTTTGAACACACCCAGGAAGCCACGTGGAGCTGAGAGCTCACGCGATACTCTTTGAAGTAGCGTTGAATCGCACTTTTGACTGTGGTGAAAACTGCTAATTATTTATCGGAGGTCTTATTAATTAATTTTATTATTTCTCAAGACTCAGAATATTCCATTTCGTCGTGCTGCATTATTAAAACATTTTTGAGAATGTTATTTTAACTTAAGGTAAGGTAATACCCTTGCAGTTACGCAAATAGGAACGTAAGTAGTCGCTCAACGACTTCGGTTTGACGACCTACTTTCATGAGACACCCAGTGCCTTGCACTACGTCTGGAGAATCCGCCCAGTATAGGCGTGTAATAGCATTTGTCCTGTAAGACATAGAAGAATATCCGCTTGTTAGCGTTGAATTGGTTATCAGGTGCCATCGTGCACTGGCATATTGTGAAATACTGGTATTTATGCACAGTGAGCCACAGAAACATATTGAAGATAATTATTGGCAAGTATTAGTGAATTATATAATTTTACCGGAACACCACATTTTAGTACCCACGTGTTTGTGGAGGGCCAAATGCCTTGTGGAAAATATACAGGTAAATGTGTTGCAACTACTTCAAATAAGTGTGATTATAATTGTGTAACATATTTGGATTGCCAGAGTGAAGTTTTTATTTCCAAAACGACGTACATTTTACCGATGCTGCATGATAGAAAAGTAGCGTCATTAGCACGTGCAGAGTCATAGAGCAGTGCTATCTCACTTATCTGTTCACATCCACGAAATTAAGGCTGTGTTATCAATTACTATCAAAGCCTACAACGTTCACGACGAACATTATATTTTTGGAAAGTGAAAGAATGAATTTCATAATTTATTTCACCGTCAACGTGACCAGACTATTCCACACCATGCTTGAATCAGTCATCATGGGCTAATACCATCCTGGTATGAGGGTGATATTTCTACGAGAACTAGCATGATGGTGAAGCTTGCAGAACCGAGGACGAGAAGGAAGGAATCCAAGATGCCATTTCCAGGCATATCCAGCATATTCACGGACGAATCGAACCCTGGTCTTTGGAGGAGTCCAGATGGGAATCCTGATGAGGATAATACCGTTCCAGAGATCCAGAGAGGAATTTGTACAACCCTGGTTATTGAATAGAGGGCTGAGTGATAGCTTCTCCATGTCGTGTGTTTTTGGGCATTCCTTCTCTTTCTCTAGTTCTGGTGGTATATTAGATTTAATGTAGTTTGTGAATCAACCACACTCTGTGTCAGCCATTTTTCTAGGTAGGGATTGTATCTAGTTTAATTTAATGTCATTTATTTCAGTATAGTGAGACACCCTTGGGTCTAACATTTTGGTTAACCCTGGTGCAGCTTGATGAACGTCGTAGAACGTCAAAGCCTATCTTTTGCTAGATGTGACCGTAGTCATTCGATGCTATTTTGTACAACTCTGTTTGGGGTGATTTTTCAAGTCTTTGCTGACTTTAGTTATGACAATCGGATGTCATGGTTATTTCTTTAACTGCATTCTTTGTAGCCAGTTTTGATACAGCCCTGACTTTCGTTAGAACAGTCGTATCAGTTAGGCAATAGACTGTAATTGCCAGTTTTGTAAATGCATTATATTTTCATTTTGAATAAGTTCAGAAGCTATTCTTGGTCAAGTTTGAACCTAACTACTAGAAGGAATGTTTCGTTGCCTAGCATCGAACTCAGTTCCCAAGGTATCATTAAGCAGATCCTTGTATGGAATCTGCGCCACAATTATCATTTTGCTTGTATTATTCTTATATTCTTATATTATTCAGATTTCTTGCGTGTTTTTTATACACGGATTCTTTAGAGGTTCATAACCCATGGTAAAGTTTTTTATGAACAGGCCAGATGTATGGTTTTATATTGATTAAATCGCCGGCCTTGAATAATGTGTGTTTTGTGTCGACCGAACGCAGGAATGAGGTACTCTGCTGGTGACATAAACTGGTTTTGTAATCCAGTGCCCTTGAGAGCACGCTTCATTTGTTTGCGAGACAGAACGACTTTGACAAGAGACAGAATGCTTGTAGTATTCACTCTTTCTTTCATTGCAACTTAGCTTATGTAACCCAGTTTTCAACCCTGTCTCAGGTCACATGTTTTATAGACTGCTTTTTGTTAGTTGAGCGCACTTCTTGCGTGTACCGATTTGACGTGTACAATTAGGTCAGGTTTTCTATAGTGAGTTGCAGGCGACCCTGTTAAATGCAGGAATTTATTGTATGAAGGTACTTGTGATTACCTTGTCCGGGAGGGTTCCCGTTGACTAGATGTTATTGGAAGGTAACTGTTGTGGACAGGCCTATCCCAGAGTTATTGAATGCGAGCTTTGCGCCGCTGGTAACCCATGTTATTGTGTGTCCGAGTTGTTATTGCTCGTTGATCTTATTCCGACTGTTGAGTCGAGGCTTTTTGGTGGAGAATGATCTCAGTGTAGACACTCCGTGCCCGAGCTATTGTCAGTATTATTCGCCATAAACCAACGATAAACCTAAACCGACATCTTAATAATAAAACGCATAACTTTGGTAAAACAAAAGCTAACTAATGAATTCTTTCTATCTAACTTTGTTCTGTTGCATTTTGGAACCGTGCAGTTGAAGGTAATTTCCTTGTGTGGAAATGACTAGGACAGTTGACACTTTTGAAGCGACCTGAAGCATGTGCGAACCTAGAGTTCGTAGCTTGTGGAGCTCGGGCCATGCGATGTCAGACGTGGTCTCAACTACGCATTCGTCACCGTAATTACACACATTAGATGACTATGGCTTACAAAGAGTAAACCAAGGTGTAGGCAGGAATTTAATAAAGATTTGTGTCTATTTCATTACTTATTTATGATGTATAAGTGTGTAAATCCTACATGTTACCTGATTGTGTGCTGATAGCACGTAGTTATTAAGAATAATTAAATGATTTTCATGGCTGTACACTTAGATTTGTTGTAATTGTTTTCTGTTATGGACGTCATCGCCGTAAATTTTGTTATTAACTGTTAGGACTTAGCTAGATGATTACCGTTAAATGTAAATGTGGAAATGGTATCATCCTAACTTAGATTTGTTTTGCTACCCTGTTAAATGTAAATTCTGATATTAGCTTAATCTTGTAACTTGAACTAGGGACTTGCGTCGTACCATTTTCCAAGTGTTGCTGTTGTTGCTTTATTATTGTGAGATAGATCTTTCGCGAGGGTTTTCAGTAACTTCTCAGGTAGGGACCTGCTCTTTATTTTCTTTTGTTTATTAGTTTGCGGACTAGCCGATTATAACCCTCCGAACTAGGCTAGGGGCTTGTGAATTTTAATAAATTTTCACGGTGTTTTACTTAAGTCTGGATGTTTAATTTCTCAGTCTAGTTTTGAGGTGAACCTTTCCTTAGGCTGTCTATGACCATCGTCACCATGTACCACGATCCCCGTGGACTACAGTGTCTCGTGCCGCTCAGCCTATTAGGAAGTTCACCTGATCCTCACGGTAATTTTATTCGACTTATGGGATGTTAGAAAAGTCATCGTGGTTGTTGACTCGACTAACGGTCTCAGTATGGGGGTGAACGTTTGTGACATTACAATATGTACAGTCGGGGCATTGCAAATACATCGGTATTATACATGGTCAGGTGTACTCTATTATACACACATCAAAAAAAGTTTTGCATCACCTCGGTTCCCAGATCTCCGGCATATAGACGTTGACTGTGTATATTGTATCCAAGATACAGTCCCTTTGACTGTTCATAGATGTCACTAAAACTGCTCAAAGATGTAAACAACCATGCATGAGCAGGGCCTATTAGACGGAGGGGGTACGACAGCCGATCAGTTCCAGTCATTCCACCAGGACGAAGGTACGCTGCTCATGTTGTCTGTAGTTCTACCATGCCTAGAAGGTCAATACCGCAGTTCGATCGCGTCCGCATTGTTACTTTGTGTCAAGAAGGGCTCTCAACAAGGGAAGTTTCCAGGCGTCTCAGAGTGAACCAAAGCGATGTTGTTCGGACATGGAGGAGGTACAGAGATACAGGAACTGTCGATGACAGGCCTCGCTCAGGCCGCCCAAGGGCTACTACTGTAGTGGATGACCGCTACTTACGGATTGCCGCTCGGAGGAACCCTGACAGCAATGCCACCATGTTGAATAATGCGTTTCGTTCAGCCACAGGACGTCGTGTTTCAACTCAAACTGTGCGCAATAGGCTGCATGATGCGCAACTTCACTCCCGACGTCCATGGCGAGGTCCAGCTTTGCAACCCCGACACCATGCAGCGCGGTACAGATGGGCCCAACAACATGCTGAATGGACCCCACGGAATTGGCATCACGTTCTCTTCACCGATGAGTGTCGCATATGCCTTCAACCAGACAATCGTCGGAGACGTGTTTGGAGGCACCCTGGTCAGGCTGAACGTCTTAGACACACTGTCCAGCGAGTGCAGCAAGGTGGTGGTTCCCTGATGTTTTGGGGTGGCATTATGTGGGGCCGACGTACGCCACTGGTGGTCATGGAAGGCTCCGAAACGGCTTTACGATACCTGAATGACATCCTCCGACCCATAGTGCAACCATATCGGCAGAATATTGGAGAGGCATTTGTCTTCATGGACGACAATTCTCGACCTCATCGTGCACATCTTGTGAATGCGTTCCTTCAAGATAACGACATCGCTCGACTACAGTGGCCAGCATGTTCGCCAGACATGAACCCTATCGAACATGCCTGGGATATGTTGAAAATGGCTGTTTATGGACGTCTTGACCCACCAACCACTCTGAGAGATTTACGCCGAATTGTCGTTGAGGAGTGGGACAATTTGGACCAACAGTGTCTTGATGAACTTGTGGATAGTATGCCACGACGAATACAGGCATGCATCAATGCAAGAGGACGTGCTACTGGGTATTAGAGGTAGTGGTGTGTACTGCAATCTGGACCACGAATGCTGAAAGTCTAGCTGTATGATGGTACAACATGCAATGTGTGGGTCTCATGAGCAATAAAACGAGCTGAAATGTTGTTTGTGTTGATCTCTATTCCCTTTGTATTTAAAGGTTCCGGAACTCTTGGAACCGAGGTGATGCAAAACTTTTTTTGATGTGTGTATGTATACGTTTATACACTGAAGGCCCAATTTGTTCCGCTCATTGCACGTCAGTGAAACATCAGACCACTCCGTACCCCGCAAATAGTGTATCACGCTATGGGTATTTTTTGTGTTACCGTTTTTACTATTCTTGACATTCATCAACACACAAATCTTTCTATTTTTTACCCACTCATAATACATAACAATTCCAAAACTCTCTTTTTTTTTCTTCACTGCCTTCTTGATAATTCTACTCTTGCACTGCCCTTTAGTTACTCTGTTCTCGAACTGCCTTCTTGATACTCTGCTGCTACAGTTGGAAAGTGTTCGGACCTAGCGCGGTCACCTGCACACAAACTAACGATAACGGTGGGCAGGAGGATAAAGGATTCACCCAGGAAACGTTGAATGCCGCAGTCGTCCCTTGGCTCATGTGGTAGCAACATCATAAGAGTGGGAATAATTGTGCGATGTCGGATATTACACGTTATAGTGATGTGCCGGTGCCTACAAAGGCCGATGGAAGTGTACCACATTCCAATTCCGCGACGAGTGAAGAGGCGAAAATACAGTTAAAAACGGTGCTAGTATATTGCGAGCAGCTCCTTCTCAAAAATAATAAAATCGCGACGGAACCGTCTGCAGTGATTAAAGAAGAACACAAGAAAATTGGGGCAAAATTGTACAGCACAATAATGACTACACTGGCAGAAAATATAATCGTTATAGAGAACGGTCTTCTTATGTATGAAGAACCCGACCAAGAAGGTATTTTCGAAGAAGTCGACGATTCTGCATTACCATTAGACGACGAGTACCATCCAGAGGAAAGAAGGTTGAAAATTGATACGGATAACATCATTCTCCTGTACGATTTATTCCCACTCCCCTTTCCCACTCACAGAACACGTTATTACAATTGACTGCAAAATGAACATTAATCACGACCCTACAGTTGTACGAGCTATGTTTACAAAAAAAATAGGCTCACCGGTGGGATTCGATCCAGTGATCCCACGCTTACGAAGCAGGGATCTTACCGCTGAACCATGCGCTCCTTGGCATCGTGTTAACGTACAGCGCACATGAACGCGCTACATCAATTACGAATAATTAATAATTAATTTCTCGCAATCGGCTGAGAAGCACACCTTACTACTTGCACCTGGTATACGCCTAGTCATGCCCTACATGTGTACTAAAAATGGTTCGAATCGGTGACCCATACATCGTATCCTCCCCTTGTAAGCCACCGAAGCCGACGATAAGTATATGATTGAGAAAAGAAAAGAAATACTATATTTATTTTCATAGATTACATATCGCCGCCTCCGTAGCGTAGCGGTCAGCATGGTTAGCTGCCGTCCCGGAGATCCTGGGTTCGATTCCCGGCTCTGCCACGAAATTTGAAAAGTGGTATGAGGACTAGAACGGGGTCTACTCAGCCTCGGGTGGCCCAAATCAGTAGAGGGGGTTCGATTCCCACCTCAGCCATACTCGAAGTGGTTTTCCGTGGTTTCCCACTTCGTCTTCGGGCAAATGCCGGGATGGTCCCTACAGTAAGGCCACGGCCGCCTCCTTCCCACTTGCTTGCCTAACCATCCCACTCTTCCCATCCCTTCATCAGGCCCCCTGTTCGCTTTGCAGGTGGGGCCACCTGGGCGTAGTGCTGGTCACACACCCCAGTTGTATCCCCGACTCAGAGTCACAAGCTCCTGGACACTGCCCTCAGTGGTGGTAGAGGTGGGATCCCTCACTTAGTCCGTGGGAAAAGCCGAAAAAAAAAAAAAAAAAAAAAGGAATAGATGTCCAGTAATCAATAATTGTTGGAGATTCATTTAAGGGGATCATTCGGTCACTTTTACTCTTTGCTTCCATGTATAGTCAGTTTTCGCATCTAGATGGCGTTGGAATTCTCCATGTGCGTACCCAAACACTACGTCATAACTACGTATGGAGTGCCTTCTCTTATTATAGAATGTTCCTTGTGGACACCTCTGCTCTACGCATTCCCCAGACCAGAGGAGCTACTAGCACCGTATCAGTTACCCAAGTCCGGCTCCATGGCTAAATGGTTAGCATGCTAGGCTTTCTTCCAAAGTGCCTCGGGTGGTTCGATCCTCGGCCGAGCCAACAGGGAGTTTAATCTCCTGGGGTTAATTCCCGTGGTTCGGGGACTGGGTGTATGTGCGGTCTTCATCTTCACCTCATCCTCATTACGACGCGCAGGTCGCTCACGGGCGTCAACTAGAAAGACCAGCACTAGGCCTCTCAGGAGACCATATGATCATTCATTAGTTACCCAGACATGCATATAAAATATTGCAACGATCTCCACGAAGCAGCGACAAACTTCATAATTTCTGATTTGGAATTACGCGAATGCTTCCACCGGACTCTCGTCCCGAAGACAAGGTACTACATTTTCTGAAACACCCTGTATATTCACTTCAATTGTTTCATATTTTGTACATTTCAAATTTCCTATTTAATAAGTTTGACTCTCTCTCCCCTCACCGTCCCAGTTTCAAAAGAGTGCCCACTCACCAGTGAATGGCTGTAGGCGTGACTGCTAAACAATGAAGCTTTTAATAACCTCATTTACTTTTTACGAGTGTGCTCTCTGTCATAAATCTTGGTTGCTGACAGTCATAACGCGTGGGAACAGATGTTCCCGTGTCAAGGGCGAGAGTGAATTGTCCAGCAAGGCTATACCATTGTTCCAAAAGGCCGACGATATATTTAATGAAACTTCGTAGATTTATTCTGTCTGGTCATTTTTAATTGGTATTTCACAAAATTAAAGGGAAAATGTCTTCAGTAACAATAAAAGTGCATGTGGAAATTTGAAGCCATTCTTTTTTCAGTTTTGCCTATACTAATTGTCTTTTGCTGCTTTGCCCACTGAAATAGGCAGGGCACAAGTTATAAATATGTAAGCACACTCCTGGAAAAAATTATATGTATTAGTTATCAAAATTAAATGGGCAATTTGGGATTCCGCGTGATGGAACTCGGCCTCGTGAGGCAGAACTGAGAAGAGATGGGTTCGATTCCTATCTCAGCCACCCTAGATGTGCCCATTTAAGTGTGATAACTAACTAATACATGTAATTTTTTCCAGGAGCGTGTTTACATATTTATAACTTGTAGTCAAAATCGTATTGACCGACTGAATAGCAGCAAAAGACAATAAAAGTACATGTTGTATGAAAATCGCAAGCTACATACTGATAGAGAAAATGTAGTTAATGAGCATCGTCATAAAATCTGGCCTCCTTGTGGAGTAGCGGCTAGCATGCTTGATTGTCACCAAGGAGCTCCAGGTATGATTCTGCCAAGAAATTTAATTCAAGTCTGAGGACTGGAACAGGGTACACTCAGCTTCGTAATGAAAAACTGTGAAGAGGTGGATTCGATTCCTACCTCTACCATCCTGGAAGTGGTTTCCCGTGGTTTTCCACCTCCACTCCAGGCAAATGCCATGATAGATCCTAACCTAAAGCCACGGTCACCTCCCTCCCAAACTTCATCTGAATTACAAATACACACACAGTTATATTAGCACAATAACACAGGTTAACAGACAAACTCTACACTCACCCTGTACACGGGGCTAAATGACTACGATATCAAAGCCTCTCAAAAGAAATAACAACTCATAAAACCTTTCCTGAATGTACTTTTCTCGGAAATATTTGCTGTTGTTTCATTATGGGCTTGCATCATCGTGGTCATTCAGCCCCGTGTACTTGAGTGTACGTGGAATCTGTCTAATAACATGTGTCATTGTGATGGCTGTACTTGTATTTGGGACCAGGATTTGGTGAAGAGGCGGCCATGGCCTTTATTTAGGTGCCACGTTAGCCTTCGCCTGGAGTATAAATGGAGGAATCCATGGAAACTCACTTCTAGGGAGGCTGAGATAGGAATCGAACCCACCTCTTTTCAGTTCTGTCATCACTCAGACCAGAATGTTATTTCTTATCAGAGCCGAGCCGAGATTCGAACTCGGCTTACTCGAACTCAACTGCCAGTGGCCAGACAATACCTGACAGTTTAGCCATAACTAATCTAACTCCTGTCACCTGTCTCCCAAACGCTATTTTTGTTACCCTCACAACGCAATGTAACTAGGATACAAATTATTTTATGCTGCTAGGATATAAGGGCGTTATGATAGAGCCCCATTTGTCATATCTTGCTCTTTTTCAAAGGGGTTAGTTCAATATACATCTTTAACCATATTATTTCCCACTAATAAGCTCAGTACTATTGTATTTACTCGGCGAGGAAAGCAATGACAAGCTACCCCATCCGCAACTTTCGATCTATATCTGTAAGAGGCAGTGCCACTTCTTTT
This sequence comes from Meconema thalassinum, assembly GCA_946902985.2. Classification (NCBI taxonomy): domain Eukaryota; kingdom Metazoa; phylum Arthropoda; class Insecta; order Orthoptera; family Tettigoniidae; genus Meconema; species Meconema thalassinum. The sequence continues at coordinate 254,918,878 of OX336393.1, forward strand.
ATTATCTAAACACAATAAACATAAATAAATAAATTAAATAACACTCATCAGTCAGAGTGTCATCAAACTAGGGAGATTGAAACACTGTGAGACTCCAAAATATCTAGGAGTGACACTTGACAGATCTCTTACTTTCAAGAAGCACTGCATGAACTCCAAGTCGGAAGTTTCTTCCAGGAACAATCTCCTACGCAAACTGGCTGGATCACAGTGGGGTAGTCAACATGAAACGATCCGAACTTCTGCAATGGAACTATGCTATTCTGCTATTCAACACATACCAAACAGGTGGATGTAGCTCTCAACGATACCTGCTGAATTATAACAGGTCGCTTGAAATCAACTCCAGTCGAATGGCTTTATATCCTCGCAGGAATAGCACCACCCCCTGTTCGAAGAGAAATAGCTGCGAACAAGGAACGAAAGACAGTGGAGCATGAAAGAACTCATCCTCTATATGGACACGAACCACAGCCGCAATGACCGAAGTCGAGGAAGAGTTTCCTTAGAACATCAAAGGAACTTAGAACCATTGCTGAAAAAGCTAGGTTGCAAATGTGGAGGGCTACGACCAACCTTCCCCCTGGTTGGGAAAATGTTTCTGAAACTCTACCTCCTGGCTATGACGAGGAATGGACGACTTGGAAGTCCCTGAATAAACTGCGCTCTAGAGTAGGCAGATCAAAGGTTAATATGGCAAGATGGGGTTATATTGACCAGGATGATATTCAATGTGATTGTGGAGAAGACCAGACTGTTCAGCATATGAATGAGTGTCGACTGTGCCCAGCATCCTGCACGGCAGAAGATCTTCGTCGGGGAGCATAGAGTGCACTGGAAGTGGCCAAGTTTTGGGCAAAGATAATATAATAACTGTGTTATATGTTTAAAATGTATGTTTCTGGTACGATAATAATAATAATAAAAGTATAATAATATCTATTGCTTGTGAAAAGGAAGCAATATATTTATGTATCTGTAAGTTTGGATTATAGTAGGGGTTCACTGTGCCATATTGCACAGTGATCGGATCATTCAGTGATGAATAAGATGAATTCATTGATCACGAATTGGCATGCACACCATCTATAATTTAAGAAAATTAATATCGCTCATTTGCTGCAACAGTAGCATAACTACCTGTACATTTTCAGATTTTACCTCAATGTGGTCCTGGAAAAAAATGTATTAATTGATGAAATCGACACTACTCTATCGTTATCCTTCGCAACGTAAGACTACACAATTAGCTGTGCCAGTTTCCTAAAATATTGTATTTACATCATGAACACTGATACTTCCAAATTGCGTTGGACATCTGAAGAAGAGTAATAAATCCCCAATTAAACATGGGGTTATAACCTTGGCATTATTGAAATAATCCAAAGTTTAGTAACTGCCTTTGAATCTTTAAATGCAGTTTCCCCACAAACATCATAATTTAAGTTATGTCAATGTTTCAGCAAATGATGATATCTTGGATTTTCTCTCTATATATAACAAGTAGTTCCGTGAAGAACTATACAGCCTATTTTCATATATCCTACTTATGTTAACTGCCACTATCAGCATACAAAATATCAGTTTGATTGCTGTAATGCATTCGTAGATATTGAGAACCGACTAAATATTTCGGATGGTCGCCATGTTGGATTTTATATATGTAGGTCCTAGAGTTATGTACTATTACATGAAGAATATTGTGTACGTGAATCATTCAAACTACAATCGCATGATTAGGACACAAGAAGTAAAAACGAGATTTTTAAATTTCGCACAGCTGCCATCTTGTTGTTATGGAAACAATTTAAAATAAATTAGATGCCAGTGGATTAATATTCGTATAAGGATTTACTGTTTCAAGTTTCACCGCACTCGGATGGTTAAATTGCGGGAAACGTCCATGTGAATATTTATTCTTCGAGTCGCCGCCATGTTGGATTTGTGATCACCGGGTTATTTAAAATCCTATAGGTGAACTTATATTCATAGCCCATACGAACATAAAAAAATTCAGTTTGATTGCTATAATAGATTCGTAGATATTCAGAGCCGTCTAAATATTTCGGATGGTCGCCATGTTGGATTGTCGAATGTATAGGCCATAGAGTCATGTACCATTAAAGGAAAATTATTGCTTAGGTTCATTATTAAAACGTTCACTTCGATCGCATGATTACGACACAAGAAATAAAAACTTAATTTTAAAATTCGCACAGCCGCTATCTTTAGGTTATGTAAACAATTGAACTGAATTAGATACCAGTGCATTACAATGTGTATGAACATTTCCTGTACCAGATTTCATTGCGTTTGGAACATTAAATCGCGAGAAAGGTCTATTTAAAATTTTCAAATTCGCTTGGCCGCCGTGTCCCTTTTGTAGTTAACCGGTGTTTGAAAGTCTTAGAGATGAACTTCCAGTAGTGCCCTTTGTCTCAGTACATAATTTCAGGGTGATCCGCTAATAGTTTCCGAGATATAGAATGCCGGTAAAATATTTCGCACATCCGCCATCTTGTGGTTATGTAAACAATTCAACGAAGTTAGATGTCGGTGCATTACAATGTGTATAAACATATACTGTGCCAGGTTGTATTGCGTTTGGTTGGCTAAATCTCGAGAAACGTCTATTTAAATGTCGCGAATTCGCGTGGCCGCCATGTTGGTTTTGTAGTTATCAGTTTTTCAAAGGCCACATAGGTGAACTTCTAGTAGTTCCCTTTATCACCGTAAAAAATTCCAGGGTGATATCGGGAATAGTTTCGGAGATATTGAATGCTAGTGAAATATTTCGCACAGCCGCCATGTTGGAATGGTGATACGTAACAAAATTTGAAGGGCACGGACGGGGTCGCCCGGAATAGTGCTATGAACTTACCGAGTTTCATTGAAATCGCTCCAGCTGTTTAGAAGTTATAAGGGGACACACACACACCTTACACACACACACACAGACACACGGACAAAAGGTGATCTCATAAGCCTATTTTTTCAAAATTGAAAATACGCTAAAAATTCTGCCTGCGTATGTACGTGGCCGCATAACTCGAAACCTACTTCTCCGATTTCGCTGAAAATTATACTGTTTGATCTCATTACGGCGAAGAGTGTTTATAAAGTTGTTTGAAAGAAATCGGATAGGTAGTTTCTTTTAATGAATACTTTTATGTAATTAATTTAAATTCCAAAGCCACACCAATATTGAATCTAATAACTTGTCGGACAGATTGTTACTAGGCGACAACGACTTATTCTGTATCATGATAGTCCCAGGTTCAAACCCGGCCGAAGCCGTCGGATTTTTTAAGAGTGTTAAAAATCCCTCAGTATGCCTTCCTTCAGAGGGGAAGTAAAGCCGGCGGTCCCATGTCATAGATTTATGGCATGTTAAAGAACCTTCCACTAATTACACCTGTGTGTAGCTAAATTGTATAGGTTAAGAATGTAAACAACGCTCTTAGTTTCCTACGTTCGTTGCCAAGAGCCGACTGCGGTGGCGTCTAGTAGCTAAGTTCTGAACTAGGCCTAGTAGTCGTTGACGGTGGCGTTTGGCGGCAAAAGTAGGAACAATTTGAAAAATTCAAAGTTGCAGTCCTTACTTGAATTTAAAAAAACAGATACACACACTAATACAGCCATCACAATTAATACCGGTTATCAGACAGATTATACACACACCCAAAGTACACGGGGCTACATGACCGCATTGTCGCAGCCCCTAAACTGAGGAACCAACCAACCATGATAGTCAGGTAAAAATTGCTAAAGGATATTGCCCATCTTAAAGATGCTTGACCTAGGCAACGTCGTGAATAGAAAGTAGAGTGTACATCTTCGTCGTGGTTTCCATTGTAGTAATGCGCATCCATGTGAATCCACTTCAAAATCTTCTTATTAACTAAGACCAGTCGCCTTGGCGACAAAGCACATCCACTTAAAAATCTTCTATGTGCAAAGAAAACATCCCATATTATCCTTGATCCCTTTGATCAATACATGCAATAAAATGCTCCATCAATTCAATCGAAAAGAAGAAGAGCAGGACAATCATCTCAACAACGCCAAGAACAAAATTACATCAACAGCTAAGACGTACACAGTTGCAATATTTGAATGAGTTTCATATCTTCAAGTCATAATTGTCTCGCCAATGTAACATAGGCTGCCAGTCTCGACGCACAATCACAGAACATGAAGTTGAATATTTTAAACAGGCATGCAATTCATCAGCTGGAGAATAGACGTCATAGTTTACAACACTAGCCCGATAAAGGGATGAATGATCTAATGATCAGTTTTGTAATCATCTCAGTCAACCAACTGAAGTCTATCTGAAGAAAGCCCTCTTAATATCAAAAAGCTCTTCAATATCGGTGAATTTAGAAATCGATTGTTTCTCTCATAGGCAATTATACGTCGTATGCTCCAGAATCAGTAAACCATCTGATCTCTATGTTTATGCAGAAAACGGACAAACAAAGAATATAGTCAATCCACTGGCTTTACGATACCAAATTACTGTATTTCATGTGAAAAACATAGTTTTCTTCCCTTCCTTTCATTCCACAGCATAGCCGCAGCGATGCAAGGCAGGATATTGAATGACGTGCTTTCATGATGAATCTATGTTCGCGACAATACTTACATTTACTTACCCATTTCATGTCAGACTGGGTTCAGCTAGTATAATGCTGCATGTCTATACAGGCATTAAGCGGCGCGTTATGCGGTGGGGTGAGGATACTGTTTATGAAATCACAAAAGACGAGATTATCAAGGCAGTGGAAGAAGACGGGAAGAGAAGGGTCGTGTCGGCTGTGGTGGTTTATGATTGCAGAGACTCTGTGAAGACATGAAAGTAGCGATTGTATTAGGATGTTTGGTGATTAAATATCAGATTTAGGAAGAGATAAAGTTAATTTATAATTTTACCCACGGAACGTAAGAATTGGCGTCAGAAGCGGGATAGAAATTGGCCGTGAGTGTGACTTTTATTTTTGAAACTTGTAACTGTTTTCGTTCTTGGGATTATGGCTACTGTGAGAGTAAAATTAAGTGAAATGAAGGTTATAGAACTGAAACAGGAGCTGGAAGAACGTGATCTAGACACTACTGGAAACAAGGCCACTTTGCAGATGCGACTTCGCTCGGCCTTGGAGGTTGAATGTAAGGATCCGGAGGCCCCCCTGTTCGAAAGAGCCATAAGCATGAAGGACCTTGCCGAGATGATAAAGAACCAAGCTGAAATCTCCTGACTGCCAGAAGAAAAGATAAGTGAAATTTCCAGAAACCATACTGAAACTTTACGGTTACTCGAAGGAAAGATGGTGGTGATGCACCAGTGGTTAGAAACCAAGTTAATAGAAAGTATTCACGAAAATTCTAGGGCGTTCAGAGAGGAACTTGAGAAAGTTGGAAAGGATGTCCAGTTAGGAATTACCGCCATCGAAGAAAAAATTGATTCACTCCAGAAGATCATGGAATCAGGTACCAACGAAATTAAACCAACAACCGGAGCCAATATCAGGAGCGTCCATATAAAGCCACCCACGTATGACGGGAAAGCCCTATGGTCCACGTACCTGAAGCAGTTCGAGGCCGCAGCTACTGCCAACAGATGGGCAGAAGCAGATAAAGCCGTTAGCCTGGTAACTGCTCTCCGAGGAGACGCTCTGAACATTCTACAGAGCGTTCCAGACAACGAGCAAATGGATTACACATCCCTGGTGGCAAGATTGGATATGAGGTATGGGGACAAACATCTACAGCAAGTCTATCATCGCCAGCTGATTAACAGACAACAGAAAAGCGGAGAGACACTGCAGGAATTCGAGGCGGATATCGCGCGTCTTGTTCGGGTGGCATACCCTTCTGCCCCGAATGATTTCTTCGAGCGGCTATCTGTGGGAACCCTCCTCGGGGGCGTGAAAGACCCGGAACTGCAACGAGACCTCCGTCTTGCTCATCCTCAGACGATAGTGGACGCGTTGGCACGTGCATTGGAGCTCGAGGCTGCCACGCAGACGTCAAGGGCGAAAGCACGGCTACGATGCATCGTCGAGGAAGAGTCCCTCGACGAGAAGGTTGAACGGATTGTCTCGAAACTTCTGCCGAGCAACGTCGGTCCGCACCGGAGAAGGGAAATACGCTGCTGGAACTGTGGTGAGTTAGGTCATTTGAGAAATCGCTGCCAGAATCAAACCAAGAACCAGGAAAACTAGATTGGGCCGGTACTGAGGGGCGAGTATCGAGGAATGGCCCTACGGCCCCTAAAGGGCATGTGCAGGTTATCTCCCTAATGCGTCAGACACAGAGTTTCTTCGTGGATGGAACCATCAATGGTATGGAACGTGACATGCTCCTTGATACTGGGGCTACTATCACGATCGTGAGGAAAGGCACTATTAAAGGAACCCTCCAGCCGACGAGAGTTGTACTGAAGACAGCGACGGGTGAGCCGGCGAACACTTACGGCGAAATCAACGTCAACATCGGACAGGGCAGCAAGAAGGTCAACCACCGAGTGATAGTGGCCGATATCACTGAAGATGTCATCCTTGGTATTGTACCCGATAACTAGTTGAGGCTATCGGCTACGCCAGTTGAGATCGAGCCATAGTTGAGATTTATGGGAAAAGAAGAAAAGATAGCGCTCAGATCGAGTCGAGAAGAATGGTAGGAAATGACGTAGGAGGCCGAGGATGAAGGAGGCACTACCAGTCAAGCAGATGGAACTATGGGAGGAATATTGGAGTATTATAAAGATCAATATGGAATGAAATATTATATAATATCAGAAGAGAAGGGAATATCAAGAAATCTATGGTGATAACTTGAAGAAAGGCAGATAACTCCTTAAGTTATGTTATAACTTATTTGCCGATATAATTGTGGTCGAGATTATAGTTGTGATGTATGGCCGGAGAAGGAAGGGGAAGGTCACGTGATAGGGCCGAGCGGAGCTCATCGCACAAGCTGAGAACGACAGCAGTATGATTCCAGCAAGTCGAGCTGAGCGGAGCACAACGTACGCTAAGAAGACAGTAGTACTAGTCCAGCAAGTCGAGCTGAGTGGAGCACATGGTGCGCTAGGAAAACGACATTATTAGTCCAGCCAGTCAAGCTGATAGCAACGTGCGCCAGGGGAACGAAAGTAGGCCAGTCAGTCAAGCTGAGCGGAGCACGGTGTGCAGTGCGAGAATTAGTTAGCAAGGCAGGTTACACAAGCCGTGGAAGTGAAAGAGAGCCGATGTTCGGGCAGATGTATTTTCTACATCGTGGCTACAGTTATGTGAAACAGCAATGCTTTTCCAATGTTACAGTTCATTAAAGTAATACGCAGCTTTGTGATAGAATTGAGAACATTATTTCGAGCTACATTCTTAATACAGAACGGCACAGCAAAGTGATATAATGAGGCCAGTTTTCAGTGTGGCATTATACGAGAATAGTGAGGCGGAACAGGTCGTGCTTGGGCCGACATTTTACAAGCAGGCAATATGCAAGCAGCTGAACATTATTTCGACATTTTGTCAAACTTAATAAGTTTGGACTTGTGTTTAGACGGTCCAATTGTGCAAGCAGATAACAATTATACACTGCTATTATGAACCTTTAAACGGACAGATATATTTCAACGGTATTACGGCTTATTAGATGATGCATTTTAGACCGGAATATTTAAGGCGACCATGGGGTCAGTACAACATAACTGCTTTTGGCAAGTGAACAGTTACAAGAATATGCACTTAGTGAACAGTGGCACGTGCAGCATTATAGTTGCTTTTCATGAACAATTATGAAATATCAGTTACGAACACAGATACAGGGTGTTTAAGAAATCAATACACTTTTCTAAATATTTTATTTTCTACTAGTGAAATTCAGCCGCTGTGGAGATTAACTTTTGTCATAATCAAACCGAACATTGTATGGGACAATGGCGTGACATATTTGAGGAGTATGGGGTACTCTACATTTGTGAACTTTTATGGAAGAGTTTGGACAATATCCGTGATGGATAATATTGAATTCATCATGTCGGGCTAGGCAAATACGGAGACGTGATGGCACCACAGAGCGATGGATTCGGTTCCTGAAGAAGAGGATATCCAACATCAGTTTCACTTGGAATATGAAGTCAATCGTTAGTTCAGTTGGTAATACAATGTTTTCGTCGATCTTTCGAGAAATTTGTGACACACACGAGGATTATCGGCGATCTTTGAATTATATTAACAGCTGAAATAAGAAGGTATTGTAAGAGTTATGACTTTCCTGATATGATTTTTCATGAACACTGGGCATACTTGTATATATTTCTAGTAGGAGTTCTACGATTATTTTTGACATGGCTTAGATATTTTTTTCTCCATTTGCTAGAATATGGTGTTACCATATGATATGGCAGGCACCGTTATACGACGTTCTCACCATTGGTTGGCTTTATTAGGCAGAAGTTTGGTCTTTTGATATTTTTCAGCAAGGATAGTATTTCTTGGATAGATATATTTTTGTGGCGAGTGTTTCGAACTCGTGATCTGCAATTGGATAAATTATTTCGTCAGTTCATTGCATACTAGCGAGTATGTATAATTCATCAGTAGGGATTTTTTTATTGGATTGTTTGGTGATATTAAGATTTCATTCACTCAAGTGAAAGAATATCGCTTTTATGTGACAACTAGAGACTTGTTGATTCCAATCTGGTACACTCACTCATCAGTCTGAGATGGGGCCTGTCGCTTTATGCGATTGCGTGGTGGCACTCACCTGACCCATCGTCTAGGGCATTATCATGGTAGTCTACGGGGCAGGGCCTTTCGCTTTAGGCGATTGCGTGGTGGCACACACCTTACCTGCCAGTCGAGGGCCTCATTTTTATCATCCGAGTGTACTTAAGATCGTAAGAGGATTAAACAAGAAACCACTATTTTGCATATTAAGGCTTTCACGGCCCGGATTATTATATAAATATTTCATGCTTTTGGGCTAATGCCGTGTGTATTTTTAATTTAAACCATACGTTTCGGAGAAACCTTGCCTCCTTTTTCAATGGAAATAAACAATGTGGCCAAAGAAAGTATATCAATGAGATTACAAAAAAATATAGATAAATTCCTTTGTTCGTCACCAGAGAGCAGCTGCCAGAAATTACTGTATGGACCATGGTGGAACGGCGGACAGAGTAGTAAGTAACGAGAAGGTAAAGGGGGCGGTGTGAAAATATAGAAACTCCTCGAAGAATGAGGAGGGGAGGAGGTGGAAAAGTTAAATGGATATAAGGAAACATAAACAAAAGGGAAGTGTATCTGAACGATACCTAACGTCATACAGTCAACGGCGAAAAAACAGATGGAAACTCCTCCAGTGACGAACAAAGGAGATCAAATCCTGGCTCTGAGCCCTAGAGGGAAAATGTACAATTTTAAATATGTGAAGAACAGAGAGACTGAGAGGAACTATCTCCCTAGATCCTTAATAACTGGTAGCCAAGTGTCACTTAGCTGATATATAAGAAACTACTAGTCACACATCAGTCGAATTTTGTTAAATAAATTAAAAATCAATGTCAGCAGGGTTACATTTTGTAATTCTTGTTTTGCCAATCCAATATTTTGTTGCTATACTCTTTTGAGAGTACATTCATTTATCAGCTGATACTTTTGATACTCTTTTGTGAGTAGTTTGATACCTTTGAGAAGGATTTCAAGTAATTGAATCTTGTAAGATGAATCATTTATGGTCAGATTTATTTTGAGGCAGATCTGTATTACATATTTTTGATGTGAGATATTATAACACATTGGTGTTTTTCTTTGAAGTGAATTTTGAGAATCTTAAGAGAATTTATGCTCTATTTGAAAGCAGATCTTGAATTGGATTACGATTACTAAGGTAATTTTTCCTTATTGTTGAAGAAGTTGTCTAGATATGATCAGATTAATTACAGTTCTTGGAGATTGTGTGCGTTAATAATATGAAGCCAGTTATATATTTTTGTAGATCATGCAACGTGATTAAGTGAATTTTGTGATAGGTATTTTGGAAGTTGCCAAGTGGAAGTTTTGCAATATTGCCAATGAGTATTTTGAGGCAGACATGAGGTTGTTGAACCCAGTCTAGCATATTTTTGAGATTCATGCTGTGCGCTGAATAGTTATGGTGTTATGTGGAATAATTATGGTGTTATGTGGAATAATTATGGTATTCAAATATGGTATTTGATGAAGTGAGAGTATATGATGAAGTTTTGGATAGTGAGATCCAACGTGATTTTGTGAAGGCAATAATACGTTTTTGGCATGATAATTAAATACGAGATATAACTTGGAAGTGATAAAACTGTAAGACAACGTTCTATAACCTATATTAAACAATTTTTTAGGAAATTAAATAAATAAATAATTTTTATAATATAAGATTTTCTGATAATAATAATAATTTATAAAATACTAATCCGAAGTTTAAGCATATTAATGATCTGACCCAATGAAATAAAAATCTAAATGACTCGATGAAATAAAAATCTAAATAACCAAATGAATTAAAATTTGAATAAATTGATCAATTAAATATTGAATAAATTGATGAATTAAATAAATGGATAAATTAAAGGTTGAATAAATTAACTGAATTAAATAAATTAATAGGTGATTAAACAGCTGATGAATAACTGAATTAAAATGTGATAATTAACTAAAGAAGCTGATGATTAATGAATTTAAATGGATTTAAATAAATTTAAATAAGAAATATGATTTAAATAATTTGATGAATTGCAACTTGAATTAATGAATTAAACAGTTTAAATGGATGAATTGAGATGATTTAATCTGAATGAGATATTGAGATGAGAATGTATGGATAATTGAAGAATATAATGAAGTGATGATAATAATATTCATTTAAATGATTTGATGGTAATAAATTAATTATTCTGACTTGAATATAATGAATATTGGGATGAGAACTAATGTGAGAGATATTTAATTTTGATATGATGATGATGATAACTAATGATTAATGAAGTTTCTTTGATTCACGAACAAGCAATAAACAGTGACAGTGTAAATATAATGTAAATTAAATGTTATATCTCTAGGAGCATTTATTGAAATTTTCAGCATGTGAATAATGCCATTCAAGCCATAAAAATAAGTTGATATTTAAATATGTGTTATTAGAATAATTTGTTTAGACAGATTCATATTTTTTTGACATCCACATTCATGATGTTAACTTAAAGATAAGTTAGGTCTCAGGAATCACAAATGTCAGTGACGCATAGACATAGTGCTACGGTGAACATGAGAACCCAAGCGAACTTTAGAAAATTTTCATATTTTTTTTTGTGGATGAAGTACACTTTGAATAGCAAAGAGATGGTTCGATTTTCAGGACAATGATAATCTAACGTTGGCATTTGACCATACTCTTAGGTAGGATGTGTGTTTAATATTTCTATGTCTGACTATCAAAGTTTGAATAAATTTGTTTTTATCTTAGTTGTGATCTGATGATGATGTGGTTTTTCCAATCCTTTCCTTGTCTTAATTAAGGCTTAACCAGGAAGGATGTGGTTTGCTAGGGATTCAGTTGATGGCGCCCATTTCTATTTGTATTTTTTTAAATTAAATTTAAGCCCGTAACGACACTGGAGATCCTTTATCTCGTGTTACCCTCTGCTTTTGTGAATTTTCAACTGAATTTCCGACACATTCCTTATTTGACTTCATGTTCATTTAACTCCACTCTGTCCTGGAAATCCAGGAATGCGATGTAATAGCAGATGGGTCATCGCATACCTCGGCCGAACGGGTACAGAGAGAGAGGGAGAATTGGCTTTACCCATCTGTGGGGCTTCGATTTTGTTTATTCTATGGGAACACATCAGATTTAGATTACGAAGAGATTGATCTCTATTTCATTTAATGGTGTTATAATATTTATTAAACTTGGTCTGACAGTATACTTGTATGCCCATTCCAGTGATCATGTTAATCATATTAGTGTTATATCATGTTTAATTATAAGTCATTTTTCTTATACCCAAGTGAAGTCAGGAATTGATACATTGTGATGTTTTGCTATCCAACGTCTCTGAATTTAAAACGTTTGTTGAAAGGTATAATTATGTTACCGGAAGATTTAGCTAAAGTGTTAGGAGAGTTACAGAGTGGCATGTCTGGTATTGCAGTTACTATTTCTAAAATGGAAACAGAAGTCAAAGAACGGATAAGTGATTCAGAAGCTAAGTTAGAAGCTAGATGTAGAGAAAATGTGAAAGTTTTACAGACTAGTAATGAGAAAAATTTGAGATTATTGCAGAATAGCACTGAAAATAATTTGAATTCATTAGAGACTAGATTACAGTCCAGTAATGAAGGTAATCTGAAAGATAATTAAAGGCATTAGAGACTAGATTGCAGTCAAATAGTATATATGAATTGAAGTCATTGCAGACTAGCACTGAAAATAATCTAAAATCATTGGAAGAAAGATTACAGAGTAGTACTGAAATTAAATTGAAAGATAGTGAAGCTAATTTAAAGGATAGTTTTAAATTGTTAGAAACTAGATTACAAGCTCGTAGTGAAGAAAATAACACAGAGTTGAAAAATAATTTAACGAGTTTGGAAAATAGATTAACGTTAAATAATGATGAAATATTTAAGGCTTTACAATCAGATATAAAGGTAGTAGAAATGAAAGGAGAGGAAAATGTGCACATGTTAAGAAAAAATATTATAGAGTTAGAGGATAGAGAAGAAGAAAATATTCTTAATTTGAGAACAGATGTTATGTCTATACAGAAAGATATTAAATCAGATGTATCGAAATTACGATTTGATATAGATGGTTTAGTGGCAGATGTAGGCAAAGTACAAGAGTGGTCTACCGAAGTATCTTTCGAATCCAAGATCAAAGGTTTAGAAATGAATTTAGGTAATGAAATTAAAAGTTTAAAATCAGTAATTGGGACAGTTAAAGAGGAAGTCTTAGGAGAAGTTAATTCTAACTTGAAATCCTTAGAAAACCAATTGCAGGCAGACATTAGGAAGATTGATGATGATATAGATCAAAAAGTTAATGAAAACTTAGCATTGTTCAAAAATAGAGTCGGTGCAATAGTGGAAGAACGGTATAGTGAGGTCGATGCCGAAGCAAAAGAAAAGCGTGCAGGGCTAGATGAGAAGTTAATCGCAGGTATGGCGAATTTGGAAGCGAGGTTTACTGAGAATAAGGAAGCGATGAAGACAGATTCAGCTCAGTTCAGGACAGATGTAGATCAATTAAAAGAACAAGTCGCATCAGTCAAGACAACGTGCGAAGATAAGATAGACGAATTGAAGAACGATTTGGAAGAGAGTAACAGAACGCGGACTGTTATGTCATTAGATAATTTGGAGACCAAAGTCAAGATAGTGGAAAAGCGAACGGAAGATAGAATGACTAAACTAGAGTCTATAATAAATAATTTTACGAGTCAAGGTGTTACAACGGGGGATGTATCGATAAATCAGACACCGATAGATCGCAGTATGAACAGTCAAGAGGTTAGCGTAGAAGAAGATAGTCAAACGCAACCGAATGTTACTTTCGAAAGGACTAGTTCAACCCCTCAAGGTAATTCGAATCAGTATAGAAGCACGTCTAGTACGAGTGAACGATACTCAGGTCCGGTGACCATAATCAGAAATCTGGATGATAAACCAAGGAAGTTTTCGGGGAACACAGGAGTCACACCAGTCGAATTTCTGAGAGATATTCGCGATTACATGGCGGAACATAGAGTAGCCAAGGAGAGAGAACTAAGGGTAGTCGAACGCGCCTTAGACGGGCCAGCGTTAACTTGGTTTCGCGCATTTAGGAGTAACTTTGCGAACTTGGAACAATTTGCCATAGCATTTTTACGGAGATTCTGGAGTGCAGAGGATCAGTTGAACGTAAGAGCAGAAATGTATTCGATACGTTACTCTACGTCGCATCCGACGCATTATGCAAATTACTTTACCTCGAAATTGGCTAAATTACAATTTTTGATTCCTCCATTGCCAGAAGAAGAACGTTTACAAGCAATAGCAAGGCAGTTGCCAGTTGAGGTACAAAGATCACTCATAGCATCGGGAGCGAACACACTTGAGCATTATGATGATATCCTACGCAGATTGGATTATACGAGCGCTCAGATGACACCCAGAACTTCAAGGAATGAAAATTGAAACACGCAAGAAGTGAATTCGGTAGTTGTCGATAATGCAGCACAGACAGATAGAAGAGATTCCTGGGGAAGCAGACGAAACGAAGGGAATAGAGGAAATATTCACAACGTCCGTGGGAATGACAGATATCGAGGACCATATGAGACGCCACATGATCAAGATACAAGAGATAGTAGATACAGGAACTACGATCAGAATTCCAGATACCAGAACCGGAACAGATATAATAATCGATATCGAGGCAGATACAACTGGAGCCAGAATCAGCAGTCCAATCAAAACAATAGGCAAGATAATAGCAGGAATGATCAAAACGAAAGACGACAAGATAATCAAGAGTATGGGAGATCGAGGCAAGAGAATAGACAGCCTAGTGCACCATCCGAAGAAGTAATTCGAGATGTCAATAGGGCAAGCACGAGTGGTGCAGAAAAAAAATAACGACAAATTAACGCCGAATCAGAATACCAGTCATTGGGAATCCATCATCATAGTTGAGACATATCAGGTCGAAGATGAAGATTTAATTGAAGAAGATGTAGTCCACCGAGGGAATAGACCCGAATGAAGTTGTTGGAACTTTCAACGCAGCCAGCATTAGGAAGTATCATTATGCTTAGAAAGAGGATGGTTGCAGAGCTATCGTGTACATTATTTGTTGTGTATAGAGAATGCCTGAGAGTATTTTTTTTCTCAAGACTGATAAAAAAAAGGAGATGTACGGGAGAGATTGTAACGTGTTTTTCGAGGGGTTTTTATGCCACTGGCATAAGTCAGTAGGAAGCCATTCTCTATTTATTTACGCGGCAAATTGTTCAGCCAAGATAATTTTTCATGTTAATTTATTATTATTATTAATTTATTATAATTATTATTAAGATTTTTTCGGAGCATTTTATAAAATTATAAGCATACAGATAGGTTTTCTATGCCTTAGAAAACACTATCAAGCAAATTATTACGAACGACAATATCATAGAAAATTATATGATTACGGAATTTAACGGAGTTTCGTCAGTAAGGGTATATTGAGAGACATGAGTCACTGGAAATTCAAATACAGGCTTAATCTTGTCGGGAAGCATGACGCAATCCTGCGTTGCAGCGTCAAGAAAAGGCGGATAGTTGGAACGGAACCCTCCCTCCGAGTGTAAGGAGCCAGAGGAGGGGAGTATAGCGGCGTGCTCAGCCAATCAGTGGAGACCACGCAAGCTAGAAGTCGGGACTGGAGTGGGGATGCGGCGGGTGCATATATCGTTCAGCGCGCCGTGGAACGAGGACTATCTGTGTAGAACTTAACGAGTACGGTTGCACGCGGGAGTCGCTCCGATGTTCCGTGGATTGGAGGACTAACTTTTGTAAAACTTAACCAGTGTGGTTGTACGAGTGTTTGGGTCCGATGTACGGACCATAGAATTATCTAATCTACCAGAATATCATCAAATATCGACGAAGATGACGACATCCAGGAGACTGTGGGAAGCTCACAGCATCATCCAGTACGAGGGAAAGGCTTCGGCCATTTTCAATGGTAAGCGCGAATGACGCAGAAATACGCAATCTCTCGTTTCTCTTTGTTTTATATTTCATATTTCAGTAACTTCATAGCTTGGGAATAAGAGTAAAATCAATAATTTATCAGACTCCGTTTTCACGTAATTTTCTATCGGTAATATTAAAATCGCAACGCTCCAATTTAAATTTTAAACTTATTATTATTATTATTATTATTAATTTTGCTATTCTTGTTTTATATAATAAATTCATTTCTTTTACAATGCAATCTTTGCTTTCAGAAGGTAGCATTAGATATAGACCAATTCCTTCTCCTGATACAACTGTTTGTTGGGTTAATGATCAAATCATACCACGATCTGAGTGAATAGATTCTTGAAGGTGTTCTACCAGAGCTAGACGTTGTTAAATACAAATTTAGATTTCAGCATTGCGTTGAGGTCTTGGCGCCCATTAAAACAACATAGCTTAGGCAAAGGTAAACAGTTACATTTATCACCCAACAGTTAGGGGCAGCCAAACCGTTACATTTGTCGCTACCAACATGGGGAAATAATTAATGTTACACTTGTCGCCGACAACTTGGGGCTGAAAACCTAATAACATTTGTGGAAGGAGAAGGGTATATATTTCTGTGCTTGTATTTTGGGGGTTATTTGTCTTTATCAGTGTATATCATTATGGGGGATGAGAAAGATAAACAGATGAGGTTACGTAGTGGTCATCAACTGGAGAGTGATGATACGAGCAGTATGTCGAGTGATGGTAGCACCGGGGTAGCGGAGGTAAATCCCGATACTGAAACAGGGAGTGTAGGCGGCCAACCAGAATTAAAAACTTTACTTCTCAAGTTTATGTATCAGAACAAAGTTAGTAGTGATGCCTTAAATGCAAAGTTAGAACAGAATAATGCAAGATTAGAACAAAACAGTAGGGAAAATAAAGAAAGTACAGACGCTTTAAATGCAAAACTGGAACAAAACAACGCTAAACTAGAACAAAACAACGCTAAACTAGAACAATACAGTAGGGAAAATAAAGAAAGTACAGATGCCTTAAATGCTAAATTAGAACAAAACAGTAGGGAAATGAGTGACAAATTCGTACTGATTAGAGGAGAGATCAGGTGGGTGATGGAAGAAAAGGCTAAAGAGATTATTGCAGATGTAGACAGAAAATTAGGAAAAGTACAGGAGGAGTTGGAAATTAGAATCAGTACACAGGCTGAAAATTTAAAAGAACTAGTGCAACTGGAAACACAGCAGGTCAAAAACAATTGGGGGGAGAAATTGACAAAATTCAGGTAGCTACTAAAGAGGTTAAGGAACAGCTAGGGGGTAGAATTGAGAAAGTCCACTCACAAATAGTTGCAGAAGTAAATGATTTAAGAGAGAGTAATAGAGAGAGCATTAGCAAGATTGAGGAGAAACAAGCAAAGCTATATGATAAAGTAGAAGAATCAGAAGGAAACATTAAATTAACAGTAAACAGTATTGAGAGGAAGGCTGAGGAGAAAATCGCAGAATTAGAGTTAAAATTAAAAGCTAGGATCAGGCAAGAGAATAGTCAGAATAGGCCAGTTTTTGTGAATAGCACACACAGGGAGGTAGAACTGGGTAAGTTCAGCAATCGACAGGGGTGCCCAATGGAGTTCATGAACACTATAGAAAATAAATTCGGGGAGAGGTTGGAAAATGGTAGTATTGAGTGGTGCCAGGTAGTTGAAATTTTAGAACAAGTGTTTGTGGGGGAAACGAGGAATTGGTTTGCTGTCTACAGAGACAAGTTTACTGATATCAATGATTTTAAAATGAAATTCTGTGAAAAGTTCTGGAATGAGGTTATTCAGTCGCAGCATCGTGAGGGAGTAGTGTGTGGTAAATATAACCCTAAACGAAGCTCCACCATGACCGAATACTTTTTAGGGCAGGTATTAGTGTGTAAATATCTGGATGGCTTGAAGGAGGAAAGTGATGTGGTAAGGTTGCTACTTAGGCACTTTCCCTATAGGATCAAGGAGGCTGCTTGTATCCAGAATGTAAAGACTATATCACAAGTAGAACATTTGTTAAGCACATTTGATGCACTAGGGAGAGGGGGTTATGAGGACAATTTCAATCGGAACCAGGGTAATAATAATAATAGACCTAATGAAGCCAGGCATCAAGAAGTTCAAGGGAACGGTGGCGAAGGAGCCAACGCTCAAAATAGAAATAATAATAATCAGCTAAATCAGAACAGAGGAAATGGCTATGGTAATCAGTATCAAGGGAGGAACAATGATTTCAGGGGAAATCAAGGGAGGAACAATGATTACAGGGGAAATCAAGGGAGAAACAATGATTTCAGGGGAAATCAAGGGAGAAATTATAATGACAATAATTACAACCAGAATAGGGGTCAAGGAAGAGGACAGCCTAGTGGTAGTAATATACAGCCAAACAATGACAACACAGCCCAGAACAACCAGACCAGTTCAGTAGTTATTAGTACTACGGCCAGCTGTAGCGGTTCTTTAAACGCGAACCAGGCTGCGAAGTAAGGTCAGAATCTCAGTCTGTAGCATGCCCTGTCCATACAATTATACAGGAACCCTATGTCCTAAATGTAAGAAATGAATTATTACATGAACTAAATGATGAAGGTATTATTCAGGAAGTGGTTAGTAAGAGCCCCATAGTTAAATTTAACGTGTCCGAGGCGTACACAGATGTTTTAATTGATAGTGGTTGTATGAAGAGTTGCATAAGTAGTGCATTTTATGATAAAATGAAAGGAACTGGAGTAAATTTTGAGGAGATGCCAATTAAAAGCACTTTTGTTATCACAGCTGTTGGGAAGAGGTCCAAAGTAATTTCTAAGCAAATTTTAGTAGACATTAAAATTAATAATCATGTAGAGAAGCAGATTTGCCTTGTAATTCCAAATTTAGTATTCAGTGTTATCTTGGGTTCAGAGTGGCTAAGTAGAGTGTCTGGTAACTTATGTTATGATGTAGGGAGTTTGAAATTTAAATGGGGAGATTCTGAAGTAGAAGTAGCGTTCAATGACCATATTCAGAGGAGTAGTATTGTAGGTGTGATTTGTACTTTAAATGAGATATCGCCAGCCGTAGAGCGGGGTTCTCCATGTTTTGTGGGCAGTGTGATTACGAACGGTAGTCTAAAGGACTCGTTACGTGATGCTGCATTTCAGGGAAATATAGAGGATGAACAGTGTGTTCGGCTCTATGATGTGTTATGGTGTAATAGGAGAGTTTTTGAGGATCGCATTGGTATGGCCAATTGCTATACACATTCATTGAACGTTATTGATAGGTCAGTATTCACAGGACATAGATATCCTGTACCTTTCGCTTATCAGAGTGCAGTTGAGGCACAAATTAATCAGATGCTTGAAGATGGGATTATTGAGCACTCTAACAGTCCATATGTTAACTCTTTGATCACGGTACCCAAGACCGACGGCACGGTTCGTATTTGTTTAGACGCTCGTTTGGTTAACAGTAGAATTAGTTCAGATCAGCTGAAATCTATGTCAATAGAGGAATTAATGCAAACATTTGAGGGGAAGAAGTATTTCACTTGTGTAGATTTGAGTTCAAGTTTTTGGCAAGTGCCATTTATGTTCGAAGATAGACCACTTACAGCTTTTAGTCATAAATATAACCTTTATCAATTTTGTAGAACACCTTATGGGTTAAAGAGTAGTTCAGCAGCTTTAATTAGGGCTTTAAACATCGCATTAGGGGATGACACAGGAGAGTTTGTAACCATTTACATAGATGATATGGTAATTAGTTCACGCAGTTTTGAGGAGCATCTACGTCATTTAGATATAGTTTTTCAGAAGTTAGATCAGGCAGGGTTCACTTTGAAGCTGTCTAAGTCGTCATTCTGTCAGTCAGAAGTGACATTTTTAGGTCATAGAGTGTCGAGTAGAGGTGTGACACCAGAGGAAAGTAGGGTTAGCAGGTGTGGACATTAGCAACGGGGCATCGTTACAGACACTGAGAAATATGCTAGGTAGAGCAACGTGATGACGTTCATTTTAGGGAGCCACTGGCAAGGTTGGAAGCAGGTGACGCAGTAACATTTATAGTTTCCAAACGTATTGGCAAAACAGCATATGTGCTGGAGAATAGTGAGGGAAACAGATTATACGGAACGTATAATATACATAGTCTACGAAAATATGTGTCATAAAGTGAGTGTGTTTAGCTGGCGAGCCAGCCTATCAAATGAGTAAGTGTGGTGTTTGGTGCGTGGAAGATCTGGTCTTCAAGGCAGGCGTATCAGAAGTCGCACAGGAAGGGGGGGTAGTATGTAAGTAAATGAGAGTTTTTAAGGTACAGGGAAATATGACGGGATTGTCGGATGCTCTTGAGCACTAAAATGTCTCGATACACCAAGGCCAGAAATTGGTAGCGCTGGTGAATTCCCATTTGCCTCCAAGAGATGGGTGAGCGCTTGAACAGGGTATTTTTGCTTAAGGCGTCCACGAGGCAAAAGATGGGCCATCAGAAGGCGAGACAGTCCTTCATGAAACTCATACATATCAGCACACGTGATTTCTGTTTACGGCCTCGCCATGTAAGATTTGTAAGTGTGTAATTTAAGGTAATTTGTACAAAGGTATTATTAGTGTGAGGAGAACTGGTCTGTGTTGAGAACTAGTATTAAGTAGAATATGGTCTACGGGAACTTAACAAGACAGGGCGATTACGGCACAGAAATATTTGGTGTTATATGTAATGCGCATTTACTGTTTCAGAAGTCAATATTAATTTCATCTTTTATAAAGAGAGATCAAGTATTATGGTCACGAGGCGCTGCCACAATAGTGTGATCGTGTGCTCAGTGATAAGTGAGATTAAATTTCACCATAAGGAAGGGACCTCCAGTGAAATTAGGAAGTTCTATGGTGATGTAAATATATCAGAACACCTTCAATGCGTGTGATATGACATCATAAATACATAGTGCTCACACATTAATTATGTCTATTTCTCCAACATAGAGAAATTTGAGAGGCGGAAATATCCGTGGAACACTATTCTATGTGAAAAACATTGGACTGGTTGCAAAGTGCAATCCATAGTGACAACAAACTTTGACGCAAAGTAGGTAAAGAAAAATTATGAGTGTGTATATCTGTAATTTAGGGTGATTTCATTTATGTAATATGTATTTTGGATGGGGATTATTAACGTGTCTGGGATAATCGGATAATGGACCGTCCTCACGGTAAATCATCCGATGATCCGAGGCGAATATGTAACGTGTTCTTCGAGGGTTTTTTATGCCACTGGCATAAGTCAGTAGGAAGCCATTCTCTATTTATTTACGCGGCAAATTGTTCAGCCAAGATAATTTTTCATGTTAATTTATTATTATTATTAATTTATTATAATTATTATTAAGATTTTTTCGGAGCATTTTATAAAATTATAAGCATACAGATATGTTTTCTATGTCTTAGAAAACACTATCAAGCAAATTATTACGAACGACAATATCATAGAAAATTATATGATTACGGAATTTAACGGAGTTTCGTCAGTTAGGGTATATTGAGAGACATGAGTCACTGGAAATTCAAATACAGGCTTAATCTTGTCGGGAAGCATGACGCAATCCTGCGTTGCAGCGTCAAGAAAAGGCGGATAGTTGGAACGGAACCCTCCCGCCGAGTGTAAGGAGCCAGAGGAGGGGAGTATAGCGGCGTGCTCAGCCAATCAGTGGAGACCACGCAAGCTAGAAGTCGGGACTGGAGTGGGGATGCGGCGGGTGCATATATCGTTCAGCGCGCCGTGGAACGAGGACTATCTGTGTAGAACTTAACGAGTACGGTTGCACGCGGGAGTCGCTCCGATGTTCCGTGGATTGGAGGACTAACTTTTGTAAAACTTAACCAGTGTGGTTGTACGAGTGTTTGAGTCCGATATACGGACCATAGAATTATCTAATCTACCAGAATATCATCAAATATCGTCGAAGATGACGACATCCAGGAGACTGTGGGAAGCTCACAGCATCATCCAGTACGAGGGAAAGGCTTCGGCCATTTCCAGTGGTAAGCGCGAATGACGCAGAAATACGCAATCTCTCGTTTCTCTTTGTTTTATATTTCATATTTCAGTAACTTCATAGCTTGGGAATAAGAGTAAAATCAATAATTTATCAGACTCCGTTTTCACGTAATTTTCTATCGGTAATATTAAAATCGCAACGCTCCAAATTAAATTTTAAACTTATTATTATTATTATTAATTTTGCTATTCTTGTTTTATATAATAAATTCATTTCTTTTACAATGCAATCTTTGCTTTCAGAAGGTAGCATTAGATATAGACCAATTCCTTCTCCTGATACAACTGTTTGTTGGGTTAATGATCAAATCATACCACGATCTGAGTGAATAGATTCTTGAAGGTGTTCTACCAGAGCTAGACGTTGTTAAATAGAAATTTAGATTTCAGCATTGCGTTGAGGTCTTGGCGCCCATTAAAACAACATAGCTTAGGCAAAGCTAAACAGTTACATTTATCACCCAACAGTTAGGGGCAGCCAAACCGTTACATTTGTCGCTACCAACATGGGGCAAGAGGATGGTTGCAGAGCTATCGTGTACATTATTTGTTGTGTATAGAGAATGCCTGAGAGTATTTTTTTCTCAAGACTGATAAAAAAAAGGAGATGTACGGGAGAGATGTACCCGATACCTAGTTGAGGCTATCGGCTACGCCAGTTGAGATCGAGCCATAGTTGAGATTTATGGGAAAAGAAGAAAAGATAGCGCTCAGATCGAGTCGAGAAGAATGGTAGGAAATGACGTAGGAGGCCAAGGATGAAGGAGGCACTACCAGTCAAGCAGATGGAACTATGGGAAGAATATTGGAGTATTATAAAGATCAATATGGAATGAAATATTATATAATATCAGAAGAGAAGGGAATATCAAGAAATCTATGGTGATAACTTGAAGAAAGGCCGATAACTCCTTAAGTTATGTTATAACTTATTTGCCGATATAATTGTGGTCGAGATTATAGTTGTGACGTATGGCCGGAGAAGGAAGGGGAAGGTCACGTGATAGGGCCGAGCGGAGCTCATCGCACAAGCTGAGAACGACAGCAGTATGATTCCAGCAAGTCGAGCTGAGCGGAGCACAACGTACGCTAAGAAGACAGTAGTACTAGTCCAGCAAGTCGAGCTGAGTGGAGCACATGGTGCGCTAGGAAAACGACATTATTAGTCCAGCCAGTCAAGCTGATAGCAACGTGCGCCAGGGGAACGAAAGTAGGCCAGTCAGTCAAGCTGAGCGGAGCACGGTGTGCAGTGCGAGAATTAGTTAGCAAGGCAGGTTACACAAGCCGTGGAAGTGAAAGAGAGCCGGTGTTCGGGCAGATGTATTTTCTACATCGTGGCTATAGTTATGTGAAACAGCAATGCTTTTCCAATGTTACAGTTCATTAAAGTAATACGCAGCTTTGTGATAGAATTGAGAACATTATTTCGAGCTACATTCTTAATACAGAACGGCACAGCAAAGTGATATAATGAGGCCAGTTTTCAGTGTGGCATTATACGAGAATAGTGAGGCGGAACAGGTCGTGCTTGGGCCGACATTTTACAAGCAGGCGATATGCAAGCAGCTGAACATTATTTCGACATTTTGTCAAACTTAATAAGTTTGGACTTGTGTTTAGACGGTCCAATTGTGCAAGCAGATAACAATTATACACTGCTATTATGAACCTTTAAATGGACAGATATATTTCAACGGTATTACGGCTTATTAGATGATGCATTTTTGACCGGAATATTTAAGGCGACCATGGGGTCAGTACAACATAACTGCTTTTGGCAAGTGAACAGTTACAAGAATATGCACTTAGTGAACAGTGGCACGTGCAGCATTATAGTTGCTTTTCATGAACAATTATGAAATATCAGTTACGAACACAGATACAGGGTGTTTAAGAAATCAATACACTTTTCTAAATAATTTATTTTCTACTAGTGAAATTCAGCCGCTGTGGAGATTAACTTTTGTCATATGCAAACCGAACATTGTATGGGACAGTGGCGTGACATATTTGAGGAGTATGGGATAATCTACATTTGTGAACTTTTATGGAAGAGTTTGGA
This sequence comes from Meconema thalassinum, assembly GCA_946902985.2. Classification (NCBI taxonomy): domain Eukaryota; kingdom Metazoa; phylum Arthropoda; class Insecta; order Orthoptera; family Tettigoniidae; genus Meconema; species Meconema thalassinum. The sequence continues at coordinate 254,942,774 of OX336393.1, forward strand.
CAATATCCGAGATGGATAATATTGAATTCATCATGTCGGGCTAGGCGAATACGGAGACGTGATGGCACCACAGAGCGATGGATTCGGTTCCTGAAGAAGAGGATATCCAACATCAGTTTCACTTGGAATATGAAGTCAATCGTTAGTTCAGTGGGTGATACAATGTTTCCGTCGATCTTTCGAGAAATTTGTGACACACACGAGGATTATCGGCGATCTTTGAATTATATTAACAGCTGAAATAAGAAGGTATTGTAAGAGTTATGACTTTCCTGATATGATTTTTCATGAACACTGGGCATACTTGTATATATTTCTAGTAGGAGTTCTACGATTATTTTTGACATGGCTTGGATATTTTTTTCTCCATTTGCTAGAATATGGTGTTACCATATGATATGGCAGGCACCGTTATACGACGTTCTCACCATTGGTTGGCTTTATTAGACAGAAGTTTGGTCTTTTGATATTTTTCAGTAAAGATAGTATTTCTTGGATAGATATTTTTTGTGGCGAGTGTTTCGAACTCGTGATCTGCAATTGGATAAATTATTTCGTCAGTTCATTGCATACTAGCGAGTATGTATAATTCATCAGTAGGGATTTTTTTATTGGATTGTTTGGTGATATTAAGATTTCATTCACTCAAGTGAATGAATATCGCTTTTATGTGACAACTAGAGACTTGTTGATTCCAATCTGGTACACTCACTCATCAGTCTACGAGATGGGGCCTGTCGCTTTATGCGATTGCGTGGTGGCACTCACCTGACCCATCGTCTAGGGCATTATCATGGTAGTCTACGGGGCAGGGCCTTTCGCTTTAGGCGATTGCGTGGTGGCACACACCTTACCTGCCAGTCGAGGGCCTCATTTTTATCATCCGAGTGTACTTAAGATCGTAAGAGGATTAAACAAGAAACTACTAGTCACACATCAGTCGAATTTTGTTAAATAAATTAAAAATCAATGTCAGCAGGGTTACATTTTGTAATTCTTGTTTTGCCAATCCAATATTTTGTTGCTATACTCTTTTGAGAGTACATTCATTTATCAGCTGATACTTTTGATACTTTTGATACTCTTTTGTGAGTAGTTTGATACCTTTGAGAAGGATTTCAAGTAATTGAATCTTGTAAGATGAATCATTTATGGCCAGATTTATTTTGAGGCAGATCTGTATTACATATTTTTGATGTGAGATATTATAACACATTGGTGTTTTCCTTTGAAGTGAATTTTGAGAATCTTAAGAGAATTATGCTCTATTTGAAAGCAGATCTTGAATTGGATTACGATTACTAAGGTAATTTTTCCTTATTGTTTAAGAAGTTGTCTAGATATGATCAGATTAATTACAGTTCTTGGAGATTGTGTGCGTTAATAATATGAAGCCAGTTATATATTTTTGTAGATCATGCAACGTGATTAAGTGAATTTTGTGATAGGTATTTTGGAAGTTGCCAAGTGGAAGTTTTGCAATATTGCCAATGAGTATTTTGAGGCAGACATGAGGTTGTTGAACCCAGTCTAGCATGTTTTTGAGATTCATGCTGTGCGCTGAATAGTTATGGTGTTATGTGGAATAATTATGGTGTTATGTGGAATAATTATGTTATTCAAATATGGTATTTGATGAAGTGAGAGTATATGATGAAGTTTTGGATAGTGAGATCCAACGTGATTTTGTGAAGGCAATAATAATTTTTTGGCATGATAATTAAATACGAGATATAACTTGGAAGTGATAAAACTGTAAGACAACGTTCTATAACCTATATTAAACAATTTTTTAGGAAATTAAATAAATAAATAATTTTTATAATATAAGATTTTCTGATAATAATAATAATTTATAAAATACTAATCCGAAGTTTAAGCATATTAATGATCTGACCCAATGAAATAAAAATCTAAATGACTCGATGAAATAAAAATCTAAATAACCAAATGAATTAAAATTTGAATAAATTGATAAATTAAATTTTGAATAAATTGATGAATTAAATAAATGGATGAATTAAAGGTTGAATAAATTAACTGAATTAAATAAATTAATAGGTGATTCAACAGCTGATGAATAACTGAATTAAAAGTGATAATTAATTAAAGAAGCTGATGATTAATGAATTTAAATGGATTTAAATAAATTTAAATAAGAAATATGATTTAAATAATTTGATGAATTGCAACTTGAATTAATGAATTAAACAATTTAAATGGATGAATTGAGATGATTTAATCTGAATGAGATATTGAGATGAGAATGTGTGGATAATTGAAGAATATAACGAAGTGATGATTATAATATTTATTTAAATGATTTGATGGTAATAAATTAATTATTCTGACTTGAATATAATGAATATTGGGATGAGAACTAATGTGAGAGATATTTAATTTTGATATGATGATGATGATAACTAATGATTAATGAAGTTTCTTTGATTCACGAACAAGCAATAAACAGTGACAGTGTAAATATAATGTAAATTAAATGTTATATCTCTAGGAGCATTTATTGAGATTTTCAGCATGTGAATAATGCCATTCAAGCCATAAAAATAAGTTGATATTTAAATATGTGTTATTAGAATAATTTGTTTAGACAGATTCATATTTTTTTGACATCCACATTCATGATGTTAACTTAAAGAGAAGTTAGGTCTCAGGAATCACAAATGTCAGTGACGCATAGACATAGTGCTACGGTGAACATGAGAACCCAAGCGAACTTTAGAAAATTTTCATATTTTTTTGTGGATGAAGTACACTTTGAATAGCAAAGAGATGGTTCGATTTTCAGGACAATGATAATCTAACGTTGGCATTCGACCATACTCTTAGGTAGGATGTGTGTTTAATATTTCTATGTCTGACTATCAAAGTTTGAATAAATTTGTTTTTATCTTAGTTGTGATCTGATGATGATGTGGTTTTTCCAATCCTTTCCTTGTCTTAATTAAGGCTTAACCAGGAAGGATGTGGTTTGCTAGGGATTCAGTTGATGGCGCCCATTTCTATTTGTATTTTTTTAAATTAAATTTAAGCCCGTAACGACACTGGAGATACTTTATCTCGTGTTACCCTCTGCTTTTGTGAATTTTCAACTGAATTTCCGACACATTCCTTATTTGACTTCATGTTCATTTAACTCCACTCTGTCCTGGAAATCCAGGAATGCGATGTAATAGCAGATGGGTCATCGCATACCTCGGCCGAACGGGTACAGTATGGACCTGATGATTAAATTAGGACTAACCCTGGATTTAAAACATAAAAGCCCCAGATTCGCTGTTGAAGAAATCATTCTTCATGGACGAGGCGATGGAGCGGTGCGAATGGTCCTGAACAGGGATGAAATTCTTCCTCCCAGAAGCGACAACGTGACCATGGTTCGACCGGACATCGATAACCAGGAGGCTACTGGGATCATCGAAGCTGTAAGAGGAAAAGAGATTTGTCGAGGGGTTTTACTGGGAAGAGCTGCTGTCAACGCCACGGGGCTGGTGCTGGTTCGAATGGTGAACTTGAATGAGTACCCAGTCACCCTGACGAAAGGCACTCAGGTCACTTGGTGTAGCCTGGTATCAACGATTGTGCATGGGAAAACTCCGAATGACGTTCGGAGAGACATCGTAGGCGTCGGGAAGCTAACGGAAGCTCTACAACTTGAACGAGCAAGGCTAACCAAGATCAAAGAACCAGAATCGAGGCACTTCTGACGAAATATCTGGATGTCTTCGCCATCGAAAAGAACCAGCTCGGCAGGACGAATGCGGTGAAGCATCGGATTAACATCGGAGATGCTCAGCCAATCCGACAGCGACCTCGACGTTTGCCACTGCCCAAAAGAGATGAAGCCGAGAAGATAATCTCCGGCATGCGCCAACAGGGTGTTATCGAGCCTTCTACTAGCCCTTGGACTTTACCAGTTGGGCTCGTAAAGAAAAAGGATGGCTCAACAAGGTTCTGTGTGGATTACCGACAGCTCAACAGCAAGACTGTCAAGGACAGCTATCCACCGACCGGGATTGACGACACTTTGGATACCTTATCTGGGTCCCAAGTGTTCTCCACTTTGAACCTGAAGAGTGGATACTGTCAGGTTGAAATGGAACCCCAGAATAAAGAGAAGATGGCTTTCTCCATAGGGTCGGGGCTCTGGCACTACACTGTGATGCCCTTTGGAGTATGTTATGCACCAGCTACGTTTGAGAGGTTGATGGAGACGGTGCTACGAGGCCTTTCATGGAAGACTTGCCTGATATACCTGGACGACGTCATAGTTATTGGGAAGACCTTCGATAAACACCTGTCGAACCTGGAGGAGGTTTTCAAGCGAATGCAGAGCGCCAACCTGAAGTTGAACCCGAAGAAATGCCAGCTCTTTCAGGAGGACGTCAAGTACCTGGGTCACGTCGTATCTAGGAATGGTGTAGATGTAGATCCTGCGAAGGTCAGCGCGGGGAGGGAATGGCCAATCCCCAAGGACGTACATGAACTACGGAGCTTCTTGGGGTTATGCTCCTACTACAGGCGTTTCGTACCCGGATTCGCCATCATAGCCAAGCCGTTGACAACGCTCACCGAGGAAGGGCGAGACTACTGTTGGGACGAACACTGCCAATCATCCTTCGAACAGCTGAAAACGTTCCTGGTTACTGCACCTAACCTTAGTTACCCGTGCACCGTTGGCATGTTTATACTAGACACTGATGCTAGCAACAAAGGCATTGGTGGAGTTCTGTCACAGATGCAGGATGGCCGGGAGAAAGTAATCGCCTACTTCAGCAAGGCACTCTCCAATCCCGAGAGGAACTACTGCGTCACTGGCGGTGGTGAAGTCTGTGGAACACATCTATAAGTACCTGTATGGACGAAGCTTTCTACTGAGAACGGATCATGGAGCCCTGAAATGGCTTATGCGGTTCAAGATCCCCGAGGGACAGATTGCTAGATGGATTGAACGCCTACAGGAGTACGATTTTCAAATTAAGCATCGAGCCGGGATCAGCCACAAGAACGCGGTCGCACTCTCAAGAAGACCATGCCCTGCAGACTGCAGCCACTGTGTACGGCAAGAATCCAAGCCTGGTCTGGTCAGACGACTGACAGTCGTTAGCGACTCATGGCAACCTGCGGAACTCCAGAAGGCTCAGAGTGAGGACGCAGATCTTGGCCACATCATCCAGTGGCTCAAGAGAGGACGCCGGCCTACGTTGGAAGAAGTCGCTCCGCGTAGCCCCAAGGGTAAATCTTATTGGGTCCAATGGGACTCGTTACGTCTGGAAGATGGAGTACTAAAGCGCATCGTCGAAGACTCGAATGGGACTTCAACCAGGGCACAGATCGTCATTCCTCAGAAGAAGACTTCGGATGTACTGCAGCATCTGCACAATGAGAGTTCTATAGGTCATCTTGACGTGAACAAGACCCTTGCGAAAGTCAGAGAAAGTTTCTACTGGGTAGGTTGCAAGGAAGGCGTCAAAAAATGGTGCAGGAGATGTGGGGTCTGCGGTGCTGGAAATGGCCCGAGAGGAAGGAAGAAGGCACCCATCCGCCAGTACAATGTTTGAAGCCCATTTGAACGGATTGCAATCGACGTGGCAGGACCATTCCCCGACACAGACGCCGGGAACAGGTACATTTTGGTGACCATGGACTACTTTTCAAAATGGGTGGAAGCTTACGCAATCCCCAATCAGAAATCGGTCGCCGTCGCCAAGATCCTAGTGAACGAGTAGTTCTCACGGTTTGGTGCTTCTTTGGAATTACACTCGGACCAAGGGAGGAACTTTGAGTCGGCAGTGTTCCAGAAAATCTGTCAAATCATGGGAATTCGGAAGACCAGAACGACGCCACTACGCCCACAGTCAGATGGAATGGTCAAGCGGATGAATCGGACAATCGGGAAGCATCTCTCTAAGGTGGTGGCAGAGAACCAACGCGATTGGGACGAACATCTCCCCTATTATTGATGGCATACCGATCTTCGGTCCACGAGACAACGAGGCAGACACCGGCTTCTGTACTTTTCGGGAGGGATATGCGATTAACCTGTGATTTGGCATTCGGCTGTAAGCCCGGCGAAGAACTGGTGGCAGAAGACGATTACATCATCTGCCTGAAGGAGAAAATGAACCAGATCCACAACCTTGTCCGAAGGAACCTCGGAAATGCTAGCGACCGGATGAAGCACGCCTATGATGCGCGGGCACGAGGAGGTGGCTTTAACGTGAAGGATCTGGTATGGCTTTTCAACCCACAACGGCGACGCGGTCTCTTAACCAAGCTGCAGCGATCCTGGGATGGACCGTACGAGGTGATAAAGAGGATCAACGACGTCATCTACCGGATACGAAGACTTCCACACGGGAACCCTAAGGTTGTCCATTTCAACAGACTAGCACCTTATGAGGGAGCTAATCCGACGGTTGACAACGGTTCCGTAATGACCTTGGACTGTTCCGGGACGGAACAGGCTTAAGGAGGGGGCAGTGCTGCGTGTCTATACAGGCATTAAGAGGTGCGTTATGCGGTGGGGTGAGGAAACTGTTTATGAAATCACAAAAGACGAGATTGTCAAGGCAGTGGAAGAAGAAGGGAAGAGACGGGTCGAGTCGGCTGTGGTGGTTTGTGATTGTAGAGACTCTGTAAAGACATGAAAGTAGCGATTGTATTAGGATGTTTGGTGAATAAATATCAGATTTAGGAAGAGATAAAATTAATTTATAATTTTACCCACGGAACGTAACAATAATATATAATCTTTGACACCACTGTAAAGGTTCTTGCGTAAACCCACCAAAGCAGTTACCAAACGTTCGCTAATTTTTTTATATGACCAGTAGCCCACATTTGGGTAATTTTGGGAATAGGAAAAGATGATGAAACTTTTGAATATTCTATATAAGTAACAAGTAGTTTGTGAAGATCTAAACAGCCTATTTTCACAAATTCTACTGGGGTTTTCCATTACCAAATTCTTCTACCAAAACAGATCTTTCCATGTGAGATGGACGAAATAGCTTTTGATACATTACCTATATTGTCGAGAAGTAGAGGGCAACACTCTATATCCTAACACTGTAGTAATTTTATAAAAAAAATCGAGAGTATTCTAATATAGTAAAATGGTAATAGTGTGGTACTGGTGCTTGCCCAGTTTTAAACCAAATCATTCATCGTTGTCCAAGATAAATCACATCAGCACACCTCCAGCACTGAAAAATATGAGGTGCTATCTACAACAAATGAATACAATACAAACGAATTGTGCACCAGAGTATTGAGTTCATGTTCCATGATACTGGTTATCAACTTTCCCAAAGATCGCTTCAATATAACATCAGCCAGAAATGTCCCATTCCGTATAATCTACGATATCTACACTACCTTTCTGTAACTAGTAACAGGAGTCTATTTTTAGGAAATTCAAATACACGGCTTTGCAAAATGTAAGCCAGTGAATCCAGCAGATAGAGATTATTATGGTAGTTCATTATACAAAGTTTTATTTCGATGACATGAATAGCCTATGACTCAAGAAATGATTTTAAAATTACTCACAGCCATCATTTTGAAATTCTCATATCAATTAAATGCACTTACATTAGACACCGATATATTAAGCTATGGGTGAAGAATTACCGCGTCATGTTTCCCTTTACACGGATAATTAATTCGCGAGGATAATTCATTTAAACATTTGAATTTTCCGGGGCCACCATGCTGGTTTTGCGTTTATCATGTTTTTGGAAGTCGCGTAGGTTAACTTAAGTAGTCTATTGCCATAGAAGGTTTCAGTTAGATTGCAGCAAAAGGTTTGGAGATATTTAATGCCGGTAAAATATTTCGTGCAGCCGATGTTGGATTGTGACACTTATTGAAATTTGAAAGGCATGGTCGGAGCTGGACAGGTAGTAAGTCTTTACCACGTTTCAATGAAACCACTCCAGCCGTTTGGTATTATTAGGGGAACACACACACGGACAAAAGGTGATCTCATAAACTCATCAGATGAAATGGTCTAAAAGTACTGCATCAAAATTACTCTTACCACCGGATGTCACTGAATGTTTCAGGGGATCGTTTGAAGTAATGCAAATGTCTTTGAAGGACTTCACCCCGGTTACACCTTCACAAATTACAATATGAAATCTACGTCGCTTTATAAGGAACCAACGGAAATAATTCGTTGAACCGATAAAGTCTGCATGAATGCAAGCTATTGTCAGCAAAATCACCTTTAGATTTCCTCGTCAGCCACCCACCTCACCAGCTACTATTTATCTCATCACATGAAGCACAATATGGTCATTAATAAATTGAAATTACTGGAACGGATGGTCCGATGATGTGCAACTAATCGATGCTGATAACTCAAAGCGCTACAGAGAACGTTTATAACAGTAGATCGTCATTGATACTCAAGAGCATGTGGTGTGGGAAATAGTGAATTTGGTGTAATCTAATTTGGACTGCACTAGCTCCACAACTAGAACTCTGCAAAATACATATAGCACTGATTACCAACAGTCTTGTAGATACTTCAACAAAGGATCGTACTTCTCGTGCCATGGACAAGTACTCAATAGAATGATGGTACTAACGAATACCAAATGTGTTCATCCAACACTCCTAATTCAATTTTTGGGCCTTAAAGGAAGGGAGGAAGGACAGGAGAACGCTTGTATTTTCACGTGACTATCAGGGGCAGAGGGCGTGGAGGCGTTGCGGTCAAGCTGCTAGCCCTCACCAAGGCGATTCGGGTTCAATTCGCGATAAATGCATGTGGATATTCAAGGTGAACTGACACGATCAGTAGTTCGGATTAGCCTACACGTAAAAAGGAGGTTCCGTGGCTTATGATAGCAAGATTAACGGCCATATATATAACTATAAGCTTCCTTCCTGTCAATCTCGTGCCAAAAGCCACGTTACCTCATTACTACGGGGAATTCGAGCCACACGACGTGATATTTCACCTTTAAAAACTCACTTACATGGACTAGAAATCGATCCCAGTCCACCTTGTTGAGAGGCAGGTAACTTGACGGCTGCTTCATTACGACGTATTATTAGGACGTATTAACTAGTGGACATAGCATAACACCCCTCACCTCACACATTTAAAAATACTTTTATATATTTGAATTTCAGCCAATGGCCATAGCAGGGCATTTCAATTGAACGCCCGTAGGCTCCCCATCAAGTTCAATTTCAAGTAGTTCCAACTTCGGCTACCAGAGATGCCACTGTCACTGACACCTAGCGGCGAACTTTGAAATTTGATAGAGCATTTCTAACCAAATAACCTACAAATTTAGCTACACTACCAATTGTAGTGATAGGTAACATGACATATGCCCGCCGGCTTTACTTCCCCTCCCAAGGAAGGCATAGGCCTACTGAAGGATTCTAACGCTCTTAAAAATCCGACAACTTCGGCCGGGTTTGAACCTGCGATCTGGTGATAGCATTTCAGCATACTACCGACTACGCCACCGAAGACTGGTACTTTTCTTAACCTACAGTATAATTTAAACGAAGAAATAAGACGCGAGGAAACATTTTATGTAATATAACGATAAATCCACATACAAGATAACAGTCTGCTCAGTGTTGGCACCTATTTAACAACGCCATTGTGTTCAAAGTCGATGTCTGAATATCCGGGAGATACATTTTTCGGGGTGATAAACTTTGTTTTGGAAAAAGATGGTATATTAGCTTTCACGCTCAGTGAGTTAAAACTCAGCAATTTTTCTACTGTAGGTTTGTGCCGTGTCTTGTGGTAGTGTTGATGTTTGTTGTTAAATTGTACAGGTTACTTGTTTTGTAACTCTCCTCAAAAGTTGAAAACGTCATTTTACTTAACCAAGAAATGGAAAGTGGTCAAAATTTGATGTTTCTCAGTCGGTCAATATGATTGTACCCAATTGTGATGTGTTATTTGTTCGATGAACACAGACACTTAAGAATGCGAGAAGAGGAAAGCCCAAGATGTAAAGAGATCCTCGCGCACAGGAAGCTCCCCCAGTTGAAAGCAGACAGTGACGAAGTTAACTGCTCTTATCCGGACCACGTACGACTCTACCAGATAAGTAGCCTGTACAATACAATCTGAACTGACCATTTAACAACAACACTAAACGAGCTAATCTGGAGGTCAATCACTACTTCCAGTATCTCTCTATATATAAAAAAGTCCTCTCGGCACGCCGGAAAGCGGAGGTAGATTTCACCGGACAAACTTGGGGATAGGCGAAAATAGGCAGAATATGCAGGTTTTCGTAGAAGGATCAGACCTCATTTATTGCGAGAAAGTATTTTATAATTGGAGCTTAATTATCATTGTTTTTCGTCATTTTATGCATATTTTAAACATTTTATTGTCTTATGGGGACGGTAAACTTCTTTTCATTTGGAGTCCATTTTTATACTTATGGTCACACTGTCCTTATGCAAGGTTTCGACACTGATGTGTAACTATCTAACGGTCTGTTACGTCTTCACGCAAAATTTTATCTCCCGCAGAGATTTTGGTTGCTTCCTCAGTTTAGGGGCTGCGACAATGTGGTCATGTAACCCCGTGTACTTTGGGTGAGTGTGAAATCTGTCTGATAAACGGTGTGTATTGTGATGGCTGTATTAGTCTGTAATTCAGGTAAGGACTGCAGACGGTCAATTTCAAGCAGTAGTTCCTAATGTTGCTACCAGATACTACCGTCAACGACACCTAGCTGTGAACTTGGCTACTAGATGTCACCGCAACCAGCAACTCGCAACGAACGTTGGAACTTCCCCTACAAAGGAAAGCATACTGAGGGATTTTAGTGCTCTTAGAAAATCCGACGACTTCGGCCGGTTTTGAACCCGCGACCTTGGGCATAGAAGTTCAGCATGCTACCAGTTACGTCACCGAAGCCGCTTCACACTTAGTCAGATGGAAATCTGAATCGGATCTCGTGCAACTGTGTTGTCATGGCAACGTCTGATGGCTCATCCCTCATCAATTTAGTAGTGTTGCCATGGCAACCTCTGATAGCTCTTGCATTTTCTTATAATTCCGAAATCATTTTTCTCATCCCTTGGCGTAATGGTGGGTCATATAGAAAATTCTTTCAGACAAAAGTTTTAGGTAATTATTAGGGGAATATTGTCCATTTTGTACGGTTTTGATATTGTGCCTATTAAGAGAGATATGATTTATGTTTCCCGAAAAAACCATTTTTTCCCACCCCTTTGGTCAATGGTTGGTGCTATAAAAGACTCTTCAAACATAAATTTTTCGGCTTTATCCGACACATAGTATGAACTTTGAACGGATTCGATATTTCACATATTAAGAGAGTTATAGCAATATTTCACTTTTTCGAGAAAAAAAAGCCCCCCATTTTCACCCCCTTCGACCGATTTAGCCCAGTAACGAACTCGACCGAGATTTTATAGGTATACATATTCGGTAAAAAATTCAAAGTGATTGGTGCAAAATTACGGCAGTTATCTTGTCCACAAGAAACTGATATACATATATATAAACTTTTGAACTGACGGTGGTTTGGGGGTCTGGGGGATGTGAAACGCGAAGATATGTCGAAATTTTCCGGAAGTCGAAACATGGTACCCAGTGCAATAGTTAGCTTTCTAATGAAATCTACCTAAAACAGATAACACACACTAATACAGTCATCACAATTAACACCGGTCATCAGACAGATTCTACACACACCCAAAGTACACGGGGCTACATGACCGCGTTGTCGCAGCCCCTAACCCTAAGAACCAACCAACACTTAGTCAGATGGAAATCTGAATCTGATCTCGTGGAAGTGCGTTGTCATGGCAACGTCTGATGGCTCATCCCTCATCAATTTAGTAGTGTCGCCATGGCAACCTCTGATAGCGCTTGGCATTTTCTGATAATTCCGAAATCATTTTTCTCATTCCTTGGCGTAATGGTGAGTCATATCAAAAATTCTTTCAGACAAAAGTTTTAGGTAATTATTAGGGAAATATTGTCCATTTCGTACGGTTTTGATATTGTGCCTATTAAGAGAGATATGACTAATGTTTCCCGAAAAAAACACTTTTTCCCACCCCTTTGGTCAATGGGTTGGTGCTATAAAAAATCTCTACAAACATAAATTTTTGGGCTTTATCCGATACATAGTATGAACTTTGAACGGATTCGATATTTCACATATTAAGAGAGTTATAGCAATATTTCACTTTTTCGAAAAAAAAAAGCCCCCCCTTTTTCACCCCCTTCGACCGATTTAGCCCAGTAACGAACTCGACCGAGATTTTATAGGTATACATAATCAGTAAAAAATTCAAAGTGATTGGTGCAAACTTACGGCAGTTATCGTGTCCAAAAGAAACTGATATTATATATATTATATACATAAATTATATATAGACTTTTGAACTGACGGTGGTTTTGGGGTCTGGGGGATGTGAAACGCGAAGATATGTCGAAATTTTCCGAAAGTCGAAACATGGTATCCATTGCAATAGTTAGCTTTCTAATGAAATCTACCTAAAATGAAAGTTTATCTGTTTTTTTTTTCTGAATTTCCACGGAAATTTGAGTTATTAACGCGTTTCTGACTGGTTTATGACGGTTGCACGCTAAAAGAAAATTTTTGTTTGTCTGCCTGTCTGTGTACAAATTTGCACGCGCGTCACTCGAGAACGGCTGAGTGGATCAACGTAAAATTTGGTACAGATGTCCATCAGAGGCACGAAAGTCATCATTGATGTAACTCTTCTCCATACCTCTCATAAAAGAGGGCCTACCCCTTAAAATGCATGCTGAAGTGGGCGTAGAAAGACGAGACAAAGCTCATTTTCAGCGTCTCAATGTGAGAAACAAATCTCGGAAGCCCTACGGGCCCCGAAAACCACATTTTAAGGTCCTAAAACCTACAGTTTTTGAGATATACCCAGAAAACTAATTTCATTTATTAAGCTACTAGCTGAAGTACCCGTTCTTCGAACTGCCTTTTGTACTTGCTGGCCTAAATCATTAATATATAGCCTATAATCACACATTCGTAATGTAGTTATCTTATTTCCATGTTACCAACTACATGTATATACTACATGCATTTTCACTCACCAAATTTTTAATCAGAGGTAGGAAAGTGAAAATCCTTAGCCTGCTTTCAGTCGACTGACCGGGTCAGGGAATGGAATGAATGAAATCCCCATCTAAGAGCAAGGATTTGAACTGTGCCGGCTGCCGAAGCCTGTCGCACTCCCCTGGGGCAATGATTAAATGAATGACGGATGGAATGAAATGATAGTGGAGATTGTTGCTGGAATGAAATTGTGACAGGGAAAACCGGAGTACCCGGAGAAAAGCCTGTCTGTCTCCGCTTTGTAGGTGAAAAAGTGCGTTTATATATTGGAAACAGCTTCTATGTAGTAAAAGTTAAATAACCTGTCTTAAATATTGAACAGCAATCGTTTAACGTCTTCATACTATATTTAAACATATAAACATTATGTTAAAAATACATCAAACTTGATAGCAATTATCATATCCGCAATAAGTAATATTGCGGAAACTACGTACCATGTCATGATAAAGAGTAACAGTAACGGAACAAACTTCTATCATCCCAAGTAATAATAACAAACACAAATTAATCACAGAATATTTTTCTAAGTTTATGCCGTGACTTGTGCGAGATTACGCCTAATAACTCCGAGATGGTTCATCAGCGGGCTCTTGTGGTCTATTTGCGGACTACCAAAGGAGTGGCAAACTGTGCGATACCTCAATTCTTATTTAGAACACCTCAGCTACTTTACTGCGAGTGCTAAAGGTTAAAACAGTCTTTCACCTCCCTATAAAGGCTTCCAAAATGATTGTATATTGAATTTCAGGGCCAAGCAATTAAAACTCAACAACTTTTATAGGTTTACGCCGTGTTTTGTGCGTTTTTTTTTATTGGCCGTGAAAGTCAAAATACCTACTTTATTGAAATAAATTTGCCCAGTTCTGCAGTATGATTAATATGAACACTAAATAAACTAATGTGACAGTCGTTAGTCTCTGACACATTCGTCTGTGAATTTGGGTTTCTGATCATGGTAAGAAACGACAAAAAGCAGATAAATATTGGCCAACTGAAATATTCATTTAACGAAAAACAAATCGATAAAAAGGATGAAAGCATACCGTGCCAAGTAGAAAGCACTATAACATTGTGAAACAGCGTAAAGTTTCAAATACTCATATTCAATAACCGGCACAAAGAGTATAAAATTAGACTCAAAGTCACGTCTAATTTCGGACCCCAACAACTACCTCTATAAATAAAACAGTTCCTGTAGAGACTAACAGAGACTAACATCGCTCGGCGTTGACCGTGTTTTAAAATACATATTTAGGTTTTACTCGCTAACCATTGGAGATACACGAAAAGTGATCAGGACCTTTCGGACAGAAAATTAAATTTTAAAGGTCATAGTGCCATCAAAGGTTTGCTATTTCTTAGCGTTCTCTTTTTATTTGAAATGGAAATATGAAAATAGTCGCCATTTTTAAATAGTGCAAAATATCGAAACCAAAAGTACCCTGTATATAAGCCTGGTAAATCAGGTACATCCATGCATCATTTCATTTAAATCGGACCAGTGGTTCTTGCGTTATTGAGTAACACACAGACATACAGACACACATCATCTCAATTTTATATATTAGTACTAGCAGAAGTACCCGTTCTTCGAACGGTGTTCGGTGTTAACACCAGACGTAATAATAATAATAATAATAATAATAATGTTATTGGTGTTACGTCCCTTTTAAGTACTGTTGCTTTTAGAGACGCACCAGACATTATCAATTGAGCTACTGTTGCAATGGTTAGCGGCTTGTCATTCCTTCATAAGTTTATCAGAACGAAGTTAGTTTTCAGGGAATATCACACACACTGTTAATTTAAGGGCCTTATAATGTGGTTTTCGGAGACCCTTTATAGACTCGCGAATTTTTTGTCTCACATTGAGAAGTGCAACATATGCTTTGGTCGTCCTTCTAGGATAATTTTTATATTTCGCCTATTTTAGCATGTATTTTGAGAAGTTTTTCCCTATATCCACCCTTCTACTGTATGAAAAGTACGGTGAAGAGTTTTATAAATGATTGGTGTATTGACTCATGTTTACCATACCTAATTTTACGATGCACCAAGCATCCGAACATGAGTTATAGGCATACATAAGGATACACAGAAAGACAGACAGACAGACAATTCTATTGTCTACAACATATCACCCAGAAATCCAAATATGGGTATATTTACCACACAGTATCAAAGAAAATCATCCTTACGATGAACCCGTATGTCGACAAAAAAAGAAAAGAAAAAAGATTAGTTGAAATGTGCTCTCAAACTAAATTCACCTAACGTGTACTTTCTGACATGAAATAGAATTGAAAGCCTTGTAGATGAAACGCAATACACGTCACATAAAAACTGACCCTCTACTGTACGTTGTGTTGGGCCCCATACATAGGAAGACCTCTATCATAAATTATAAAAGCTTCTGGTGCATGAAAATTCAGGTTATATAGTCTCAAATGGCCCAAATTCCTAAAAGCCGCAAAAAATGCTGATTCAATTCAGGAATTTTTGAAAATAATGTTGTTGTTTGGAGATATAATAGACCTTCTGTACTATATGTCGTACGTGAAAATTGCATGAAAAAATCCTAGGTTACCCCTTGACCCCCTTAATTGCATTGATGAATTATACAGTCTACGTTGGTTCCGTGATAACCTTATATTTTCAAACTTTCACAGAAATGTAATAAATTGCTTCTTACTGAAATAGATGGAAAGTTGGATGCCACCCCTTGAGATAATATTGTCATGGTTACCGATTTGCATTCCTTCATTAGTTTGTTAAATTAAATTTAATTAGTTTTCTGGGAATGTTTCAGAAACTGTTGGTTTTAGAGCCTTATAATGTAGTTTTCGAGGACCCTCGAGTTTTATTTCTGGCACCGAGGGGCTTTGTCTCGTCGTTGTACGCCATAATATAATACTAATAATAATAATATAATATAGGGATGGGAATATAATAGACCTGCCGTACCACACCCGCAGGTGTAAATCACTGAAAAAATTCTAGACTACCCCTTGACCCCCTTAAGCGCATTTTGTGTATTGATGAAATTTACAGCTTAATTTGGTTCCATAGTAACCATCTAGCCGTTTGCAAATTTTCACACTACCGTAATGTAATTAATGGAATTTCATTGCGTCTTACAGCAATAGATGGATCTCTGAGAATCTGTTGCCATGGTTATCGGCTTGCATTTGTTTATTAGTTTATTAAATTAAATTAGTTTTCTGGGAATATCTCAAAAACGGTTGGACGTAGGACCTTAAAATGTGTTTTTAGGGCCCCCGAGTTTTGTCTCTCACATTGATGGGCTGAAAATGAGCTTTGTCTCGTCTTTCTACTCCTATTTCAGCATGTATTTTAAGGAGGTATGCCCCCTTTTATGATAGGTACAGAGAAGAGTTACATCAATGATTAGTGTCGTGCCTCTTATGGATATCTGTACCAAATTTTACGTTGATACACCCAGCCGTTCTCGATTTATAAGGGAACAAAGTTGTCCACAGACAAACAAACAGACAGACAGATAAAAAATATTTTCGTGCGCATCCATCATAAAACAGTATGAAACGCGTAAATAACTCAAATTTCCGTAGAAATTCAGAAAAAAACTTTTATTTTTATATATACTGCTCAAAAAAATTAAAGCACCACTTTTTTCAAAGGCCACCAAATTTTGAAAAGTTGACCTACAAGCTCGAAATCTCAGTATGACGTTTGTCCTGACGCCTACCAAGCATATGCTTCAGCACAACTCCCCAACTTGAGTAGTTTCGGGGTAGCACCCCGAAAACCAGCCCATTTTCGAAAACCGCAAATTGAAGTTTGCGAAAAACGCTGCAGGACTTGTCGCAGGTTGCCAAAGCAGTCGAAAATGAATGAGTCTTGCTCTTAAAGGTTCCACAAACACGTTGAAATCGTTACATTTGACGTTTGGGCATTTTCAACCACCTTCATCATCCCCTAAACATGGACTACCATTGGGGGCGTCTGAGAAGGTACCGGGTGTATTTAACCACCTGAAAACCTGTACACCGTCCTCAGTTGCTGATTGCAGTAAGTTCTTAAGGCCTCCGGCAATGTCCACGCCCCCTAACACCCTCAACTGGCATGGGACCAAACCACCCCTTCTCGATTCACCCCTAAGGAACGTTTTAATCGAGATGTTTATCAGTGCTGCTCATGGGGGGGGGGTCTTCCCCTAACGTTTCAAAAAAGGAACTGTGCCTTTGTCACCACCCCTTCCCCTGCAACCCCCGTTTGTATGATTTTTCGAATCAGGCCCTTTTTAAGGGCTGAAACGACGTCTTAATCGCTGAAATGGCTGTAAAGGTCCTTAGAAGTAGTGGTGACACGAAATCAACCCCTTCCGATCGATGATTGACATTCCGTCCCCCAAATTCGAAATTTTTGCACCCCCAACCCTCCCTGTCTGGACACGTAATGCGTCATGGCAGAGTTTTCAGATTTGGATGAAAATGAAGCTTATGG
Organism: Meconema thalassinum; assembly: GCA_946902985.2. Classification (NCBI taxonomy): domain Eukaryota; kingdom Metazoa; phylum Arthropoda; class Insecta; order Orthoptera; family Tettigoniidae; genus Meconema; species Meconema thalassinum. Next base: position 254,960,413 of record OX336393.1, read on the forward strand.
CCTGCAATGGAGCCCAAAACAGCAGTCTGGATAGAAATTCATCGGTAGGTCGGGAAACGGGACCAAAATTTTTCAAAAAAGTGTACAGCCTACAGTAAGTACGCCCATGTATAGGCAACCCACATCACGTCCGTGCGTGTGGGTTGCCTATGATCGGCAATAGGTTACAAAGTTTGGCAATGGGAGAAAAATGACGTGATGTGGGTTGCCTATGCATTGGTGTACTTACTAGAGGCTGTTAACTTTTTTGAAAACTTTTTGGTCCCGTTTCCCACCCTACCGATGAATTTCCATCCAACCTGCTGTTTTGGGCTCCATTACAGGCCATAAGCTTCATTTTGATCCAACTCTGAAAACTCTGCCATGACGCGTTACGCGTCCAGACAGGGAGGGTTGAGGGTGCAAAAATGTCAACTTTGGGGGATGGAATGTCAATCAAACATCGGAAGGGGTTGATTTCGTGTCACCACTACTTCTAAGGACCTTTACAGCCCTTTCAGCGATTAAGACCTCATTTCAGCCCTTAAAAAGGGCCTGATTCGAAAAATCATACAAAGGGGGGTAGCAAGGGAAGGGGTGGCGACACAGGCGCAGGTCCTCTTTTGAAACGTTAGGGGAAGACCCCCCCCCCATTAGCAGCACTGATAAAAATCTCGATTTAAACCTTCCTTAGGGGTGAATCAAGACGGGGTGGTTTGGTCCCTTGCCAGTTGAGGGTGTTAGGAGGGGTGATCATGGCCGGAGGCCTTAAGAACTTACTGCAATCAGCAACTGAGGACGGTGTGCAGGTTTTCAGGTGGTTAAACACATCCGGTACCTTCTCAGGCGCCCCCAATGGTAGTCCATGTTTAGGGGATGATGAAGGGGGTTGAAAATGCCCAAACATCAAATGTAACGATTTCAACGTGTTCGTGGAACCTTAAGAGCAAGACTCATTCATTTTCGACTGATTTGGCAACCTGCGACAAGTCCTACAGCGTTTTTCGCAAACTTCAATTTACGGTTTTCAAAAATGGGCTGGTTTTGGGGGCGCTATCCCGAAACTACACAAGTGGGGAAATTGTTCTGAAGCATGTGCTTGTTAGGCGTCGGGGCAAACGTCATACTGAGATTTCGACCTTGTGCAGTCAACTTTACAAATTTGGTGGCCTTTGAAAAAAGTGGTGCTTTAATTTTTTTGAGCAGTATATGTAGAGATATACTGCACCGCTCGGTGTTGACCGTGTTTTAATGCACAAATTTAGGTTTTACTCGCTAACCGTTGGAGATACACGAAAAGTGATAAGGACCTTTTGGATAGAAAATTGAATGTTAAACTCACGTATGCCATCAAAAGGTTGCTATTTCATAGCGTTCTTTTTTATTTGAAATGGAAATATCAAATTTTGAAACCAAAGGGTATAGTGACGTCATAAATGTGAGTTTTACTCGCTAACCGTTGGAGATAAACGAAAAGTGAAGCTCGTATGCACCGTCAAAAGTTTGCTATTTCTTAGCGTTCTCTTTTTATTTGATAAGGAAATATGAAGTTTTGATTAAAGTGTGTAGTGACGTCACTAAAATGGTAGCCATTTTTAATAGTGCAAAATATCGAAATAAAATGTATCCTATATGTAAACCTGGTAAATCAGCTACATCCACGCAAAATTTCATTTAAATCGGACCAGTGGTTCTTGCTTTATTGAGTAGCACAGAGACAGACAGAAAGACAGACAGACACCATCTCATTTTTATATATTAGTATAGCAGAAGTACCCGTCCTTCGAACGGTGTTATATATTAACACCAGACATTATCAATTGAGCTACTGTTGCAATGGTTAGCGGTTTTTCATTCCTTCATAAGTTTATCAGAACGAAGTTAGTTTTCTGGGAATATCAAACACACTGTTAATTTAAGGGCCTTAAAATGTGGTTTTCGGAGACCCCTTTTAGACTCGCGTATTTTGTGTCTCACATTGAGAAGCGCAACATATGCTTTGATCGTCCTTCTAGGATAATTTTTTATATTTCGCCTATTTTAGCATGTATTTTGAGAAGTTTTTCCCTATATCCACCCTTCTACTGTATGAAAAGTACGGTGAGGAGTTTTATAAATGATTGGTGTATTGACTCATGTTTACCATACCTAATTTTACGATGCACCACGCATCCGAACACGATTTATAGGCGTACATAAATATACACAGAAAGACAGACAGGCAATTCTATTGTCTACAACATATCTCCCAGATATCCAAATATGGGTATATCTACCATACAGTATCAAACAAAATCAACCTTACGATGAACCCGTATGTCGACGTCGACAAAAAAAAAAAAAAAAAAGATTAGTTAAAATTTGCTCTCAAACTAAATTCACCTAACGTGTACTTCTTGACGTGAAATAGAATTGAAAGCCTTGTAGACGAAACGCAATACACCTCACATAAAAAATGACCCTCTACGTTGTGTTAGGTCCCCATACACAGGAAGACCTCTTTCATAAATTATAAAGGCTTGTGGTGCATGAAAATTCAGGTTATTTAGTCTCAAATGGCCCAAATTCCTAAAAGCCGCAAAAAAATGCTGATTCAATTCAGGAATTTTTGAAAATAATGTTGCTGTTTGGAGATATAAAGGAAGATTGTAGTTTTACGTGACCATTAATCGCGAGATCATAAGCCACGGGACCTCCATTTTACGTGGAATCTGAACCACAGGGCATGGCATTTCACTTTGAAAATGTTTGGAGATATAATAGACCTTCTGTACTATATGTCGCACGTGAAAATTGCATGAAAAAATCTAGGTTACCCCTTGACCCCCTTAATTGCATTGATGAATTATACAGTCTACGTTGGTTCCGTGATAACCGTATAGCCATTTGCAAACTTTCACAGAAATGTAATAAATGGAGTGACATTACTTCTTACAGAAATGGAAAGTTGGATGCCACCCCTTGAGATAATGTTGTCATGGTTACCGATTTCCATTCCTTCATTAGTTTGTTAAATTAAATTAAATTAGTTTTCTGGGAATATTTCAGATACTTTTGGTTTTAGGGTCTTATAATGTAGTTTTCGAGGGCCCTTTAGGGCCCCCAAATTTTGTTTCTGGCACCGAGGGGATTTGTCTCCTCGTTGTAAGCCATAATATAATAATAATAATATAATATAGGGATAGGAATATAATAGACCTACCGTACCACACCCGGAGGTGTAAATCGCGTGTGAAAAAATTCTAGTGTACCCCTTGACCCCCTTAAGCGCATTATATGTATTGATGAATTTTACAGCTTAATTTGGTTCCGTGATAACCTTCTAGCCGTTTGCAATCTTTCACACCAATGTATTTAATGGAATTCCATTGCTTCTTACAGCAATAGATGGACCTCTGAGAATCTGTTGCCATGGTTACCGGCTTGTATTCGTTCATTAGTTTATTAAATGAAATTAGTTTTCTGGGAATATCTCAAAAACGGTTGGTTTAGGGCCTTAAAATGTGGATTTCGGGGACCCCTTACGGCCCCCGAGTTTTGTCTCTCACATCGAGGGTCTGAAAATGATCTTTGTCTCGTCCTTCTACTCCTATTTCAGCATGCATTTTAAGGGGGTAGGCCCCCTTTTATGAGTGGTTCGGAGAAGGGTTACATCAATGATTAGTGTCGTGCCTCTGATGGATATCTGTACCAAATTTTACGTTGATACACCCAGCCGTTCTCGAGTTATAAGGGAACAAAGTTGTCCACAGACAATCAAACAAACAGACAGACAGACCAAAACATTATTTTCGCGCGCATCTATCATAAAACAGTCTGAAACGTGTAAATAACTCAAATTTCCGTAGAAATTCAGACACAAAAAACAGACAAATTTTCTTTTTTTTATAAATGTAGAGATATACTGCACCGCTCGGTGTTGACCGTGTTTTATTGCACAAATTTAGGTTATACTCGCTAACCGTCGGAGATACACGAAAAGTGATAAGGACCTTTTGGATAGAACATTAAATGCTAAAGCTCGTGTATACCATCGAAAGTTTGCTATTTCTTAGCGTTCTTTTAGGTAGATTTCATTAGAAAGCTAACTATTGCAATGGGTCCCATGTTTCGACTTCCGGAAAATTACGACATATCTTCGCGTTTCACATCCCCCAGACCCCAAAACCACCGTCAGTTGAAAAGTTTATATATAATTTATGTATATATATATCAGTTTCTTGTGGACACGATAACTGCCGTAATTGTGCACCAATCACTTTGAATTTTTTACATAATATGTATCCCTACAAAATCTCGGTCGAGATCGTTAATGGGCAAAATCGGTCAAAGGGGGTGAAAATGGGGGGCTTTTTTCGAAAAAGTGAAATATCGCTATAACTCTCTTCATACATGAAATATCGAATCCCTTCAAAGTTCATAATATGTGTCGGATAAGTGCCAAAAATTTATGTCAAATAAGTTTTTTGATAGCACCAACCATTGACCAAAGGGGTGGGAAAAAGTGGGTTTTTCGGGAAACATTAATCATATCTCTGTTAATAGGCACAATATCAAAACCGCACAAAATGGACAATATTCCTCCAATAATTACCTAAAACTTTTGTTTGAAAGAATTTTTGATACGACCCACCATTACGCCACGGGGTGAACAAAATGATTTAAATTATAAGAAAAGGCCAAGTGCCATGAGAGGTTGCCATGACAACTTTACTTTTAATTGATAAGGGATGAGCCATCAGCAGTTGCTATGACAACGCCACTGCACGAGATCACATTCAGTTTTCATATGTCTGTGGGAAGCGACTTCGGTATCGGCACTGGTAGCATGCTGAACTTCTATGCCCAAGGTCGCGGGTTCAAACCCGGCTGAAGTCGTCGGATTTACTAAGAGCGCTAAAAAACCTGAGTTTGCTTTCCTTCGGAGGGGAAGTTCCAACGTTCGTTGCGAGTTGCTGATTGAGGTGGCATCTAGTAGCCAAGTTCACAGCTAGGTGTCGTTGACGGTAGTATTTTAGGTAGATTTCATTAGAAAGCTAACTATTGCAATGGGTACCATGTTTCTATTTTCGGAAAATTTCGACATATCTTCGCGTTTCACATCCCCCAGACCCCAAAACCACCGTCAGTTCAAAAGTTTATATATAATTTATGTAATATATGTATATATGTATATCAGTTTCTTGTGGACACGATAACTGCCGTAATTTTGCACCAATCACTTTGAATTTTTTACCGAATATGTATACCCATAAAATCTCGGACGAGTTCGTTACTGGGCTAAATCGGTCGAAGGGGATGAAAATGGGGGACTTTTTTTTCGAAAAAATGAAATATTGCTATAACTCTCTTAATTTGTGAAATATCGAATCCGTTCAAAGGTCATACTATGTGTCGGATAAAGCTCAGAAATTTATGTTTGAAACGTTTTTTGATAGCACCAACCATTGACCAAAGGGGTGGGAAAAAGTGGTTTTTTCGGGAAACATTAATCATATCTCTGTTAATAGGCACAATATCAAAACCGTACAAAATGGACAATATTCCCCTAATAATTACCTAAAACGTTTGTCTGAAAGAATTTTTGATATGAGCCACCATTGAGCCAAGGGATGAGAAAAATGATTTCGGAATTATAAGAAAATGCCAAGAGCTATCAGTGGTTGACATGGCAACACTACTAAATTGATGAGGGATGAGCCATCAGACGTTGCCATGACAACGCACTTGCGCGAGATCAGATTCAGTTTTCCATCTGACTAAGTGTGAAGCGGCTTCGGTGACGTAACTGGTAGCATGCTGAACTTCTATGCCCAAGGTCGCGGGTTCAAAGCCGGCCAAAGTCGTCGGATTTTCTAAGAGCGCTAAAAATCCCTCAGTAAGCTTTCCTTTGGAGGGGAAGTTCCAACGTTCGTCGCGAGTTGCTGATTGAGGTGGCATCTAGTAGCCAAGTTCACAGCTAGGTGGCGTTGACGTTAGTATCTGGTAGCAACATTAGGAACTACTGCTTGAAATTTAGCGTCTGCATTCCTTACCTGAATTACAGACTAATACAGCCATCACAATTCACACCGTTTATCAGACAGATTCTACACTCACCCAAAGTACACGGGGTTATATGACCGCGTTGTCGCAGCCCCTAAACTGAAGAAGCAACCAACATCTCTGCGGGAGATATAAATTTGCGTGAAGAAGTAACAGACCGTTACATAGTTACACATCAGTGTCGAAACCTTGCATAAGGACAGTGTGACCACAAGTATAACAAGTAGTTCCGTGAAGAACTGTACAGCCTATTTTCATATATCCTGCTCATGTTAATTGCCTCTATCAAGATACAAAATTTCAGTTTAATTGCTGTAACAGATTCGTAGATATTGAGAACCGTCTAAATATTTCAGATGGTCGCCAGGTTGGATTTTTATTTTTGTACTATTATATTAAGATTATTGTGTACGTGTGGTATTCAAACTTCAATCGCATGATTAGAACACAAGAAATAAAAACGAGATTTTAAAATTACGCACAGCAGCCATCTTTTGATTATGCAAACAATTGAAGTAAATTAGATGCCGGTGGATCAACATTTGTGTAAGCATTTAACGTGCAACGTTTCACGGCACTCGGATAGTTAATTCGCGAGAAACGTCCATTTAAATATTTATACTTCGCGTCGCCGCCATGTTGGATTCGTGCTCACCAGGTTACTGAAAGTCCTATAGGTGAACATATGTTCATAGTCTCTATGAACTTAAAAATTTCAGTTTGGTTGCTGTAAAAGATTCATAGATATTGAGAACCGTCTAAATATTACGGAAGCTTGCCATTTAGGATTGTTATATGTATAGGCCATAGAGTTATGTACCATTCAAGGACACTTATTGCCTAGGTTCATTATTCAAACTTTCACTTCGATCGCATGATTACGACACAAGAAATAAAAACTTAATTTTAAAATTTCGCACAGCCGACATCTTGAGGTTATGTAAACAATTGAATTAAATTAGATGGCAGTACATTACAATCTGCAAAATCATTTACTGTACCACATTTCACTGCGCTCAGAGAGTTAACTCACGAGAAAACCAAAGGGTGTAGTGACGTCACAAAAGTAGGTTTTACTCGCTAACCGTTGGTGATACACGAAAAGTGATAAGGACCTTTCGGATAGGAAATTAAATTTCAAAGCTCATATGTGCCATCAAAAGTTTGCTATTTCCTACCGTTCTCTTTTTATTTGATATGGAACTATGAAATTTTGAAACCGAAGGGTATAGTGACGTCACTAAAATGGTTGCCATTTCTTAATAGTGCAAAATATCGAAATTAAAAGTATCCTATATGTAAACCTGGTATTTCAGCTACATTCATGCAAAATTTCATTTAAATCGGACCAGTGGTTCTTGCGTTATTAGGTAACACACAGACAGACAGACAGACAGAAAGACAGACACACACCATCTCATTTTTAGCCTATTTTCAATTTTGAAAAAAAAAAAAAAGGCTTATGAGATCACCTTTTGTCCGTGTGTGTGTGTGTGTGTGCGTGTGTGTGTGTGTGAGGTGTGTGTGTGTGTGTCCCTAATCAAATCTAAACGGCTGGAGCGATTTCAATGAAACTCGGTAAGTTCATAGCACTATTCTCGGCGACCTCGACCGTGCCCTTCAAATTTTGTTACGTCTCACCAATCCAACATGGCGGCTGTGCGAAATATTTCACTAGCATTCAATATCTCCGAAACTATTACCGATATCGCCCTGAAGTTGTGTACGGTGATAAAGGGCACTACTAGAAGTTCACCTATGAGACTTTCAAAAACCTGGTGACTACAAAACCAACATGGCGGCCAAGCGAATTTGAGACTTTTAAATTGACATTCTCGCGATTTAACTATCCAAACGTAATGAAACTTGGTTCAGCAAATGCTTATACACATTGTAATGCACTGGAGTCTAATTTAGTTCAATTGTTTACATAACCTCAAAATGGCGGCTGTGCGAAATATTTCACTGACATTCTATATCTCCGAAACTATTACAGATATCATCATGCAATTTTGTACGGTGATAAAGGGTACTGATACAAGTTTACCTATGTATATTTCATAAACCTGTAAGCCTTTGCGGGGAGCGGAAAAAACTTCTAGCAAAGGCAAGGGAAGTGAAACGAGCGAAGGACCTAAAGCACTTATGGACAAAGAATGGCAGAATACTCATGAGGAAACACGACCACTCTCAGGTAATCTCCATCAACACTGAAGAGGACCTTGACAAACTTTAACCTGAACATTGAAGATGACTCATAAGAAAAAAGAAACCATCATTTACTACCAGAACGTAAGAGGACTACGGACCAAATCCAATACTTTATTTTTAAATACACTGTCAAATAACTATGATATTATTTGTCTTTCAGAAACATGGCTTCTTGAGGGTGTAAGCAGTTCTGAGCTCTTTGATGACAGATATATTGTGTATAGGAAAGACCGAGATTTTTCTTTAAGTTCCAAGAAAGATGGTGGTGGAATTTTAATAAGTGTTAAAAGTACAATACATTCGAAGAGAATGCCAATGTTAGAATCGGATACCGAATCATTATGGATTAAAGTTTCATTCAACAATAGGGAATGTTATATATGTGTTCCATACTTTCCGCCGAATTCCAATATAGAAGCATACAAATCATTTTATGAGAAAATAGAAGAAAATATGCAGTTATTTAAAGATTACGATATTTGTATCATTGGTGACTTTAATTTACCGGAAGTAACTGATAAATCTTACAATCTATCGAAGGGTTCAAACAAATCCAAAGAGTTACAGAATTGTTTGCACCTGCTGAATGCCAGGCTGTTTAACGATATTAAGAATGTTAATGGGAGAACTCTTGATTTAATAATCAGTAACATTGACCAGTTGCATATCCAGGAAGAAACCGACCCCTTAGTCCGAATAGGTGAAAATCATCCAGCATTGCAAATTATATACAAACAGGGGAAAATAACCAGATCACATGAAAGTTCAACCTATGAATATAACTTCCTCAGGGCAGACTTCTTAAAATTGTATGAATTAGTGAAAAAATGCAATTGGGATAACATGAATAATTGTAGAAATGTAAACGAAGCTGTTGATATCTTTTATGACAAAATATACTCTATAATTGACCAGTGCGTTCCAAAGACTAAACATTACATGCGCACATATCCTGTTTGGTTCACTCAGTCCATAATATCAAATTTAAAGCTAAAGGAAAAATATAGAAAAAAGAAAAATTTATCCGAATATTACTTAAATAATTATACTCAACTTAGATCTAAAACTAAAATAGACATAAAAAAAAGCATATGATGACTATGTAGCTCTTACTGAGCGGAACATGGAAAAAGATAGCAATAGCTTCTGGAACTTTATAAAAAAATAGAAAGGAGCGTAAAGGATCAGGATTGGCGATGGAATATGAAGGTAAAGAATATTGTAAATCACTGGAAATTGCCAATTGTTTCGCTGACTAGTTCAAATCAGTATATTCGCAAACTATTCCCAACTATAATTTGAACACAAACAGCAATAAGGTAAAGCAACATTATTTTCAAAATTATTTGGTTATATCTGAAGTCACCGAGGATATGGTTGAATTCGCCATTAAGAAACTAAAACCAAAAAAAGTCAGCGGGGCCTGATGGGTTACCACCATACCTCTTTAAAGGCTGTAAGGAATATATTACTAAACCACTGACTATAATATACAATCTCATACTGAAGACCAGCACATTTCCAGATAAATGGAAACATACAAAAGTAACACCAATTCTAAAACCCGGAAACTCAGTTCAGATTAAGAATTACAGACCTGTAGCTGTATCGTCATCTCCGGCTAAGATATTTGAGAGTATTTTGTATAGTCATATCTTTCAACATGTTAAAGTGATCATTTCCCCAAATCAGCATGGATTTATACCAAACAGGTCAACCGTGACTAACCTTATTAATTTTATGCAATTTGTATCCACGGAGCTAGATCACAAAGGCCAAGTAGATGTAATATATACTGACTTTCAAAAGGCATTTGACAAAGTGGATCATGACGTACTCATCACTAAACTATCAAAGTATAATTTTTCTGAACCACTGTTTCGTCTGCTGATTTCATACCTGAAGAACAGAACACAAGTTGTGAAATATAAAACGCAACTATCCAAAACATTTCCCACCAACTCAGGAGTTCCTCAGGGATCTAACTTAGGACCATTACAATTCCTATTATTTTTAAACGACATCTCTGATAACGTTCAACACTCAGAAATTGTATTATTCGCAGACGATATAAAATTATATAAATCAATACGTGACCCTTACGATTGTATCAAACTTCAAAATGATTTAAATGAACTAAACCTATGGACGAAAGAAAATAAATTGCCATTTAACATCAGTAAATGCAAGCAAATTAATTTTACTAGGCGAAAAAATTACATAAAGTTTCACTATGACATTGACGGGGAAAGCTTACTAAAAATTCATGAGGTTCAGGATCTGGGAATTGTATTTACCAATGATCTGAATTTTCAAAGCCATATAGAGAAAATTGTCTCTAAAGCACATAAATGTATGGGATTTGTAATAAGAAATTCATTTAATTTCTCCTATGGGATTTTAATATTGCTCTTTAATGCCTTCATCAGATAACAACTAGAATATGCTTCAGTTATATGGAATCCATACACATTGAAACATAATAAGCTTATAGAGAACATCCAAAAGAAATTCTTAAAATATGTATATTACAAAAGGGTATTATCCCTCTTACGAATCGTACACATTTATATTACAGTCCTTCAATGTCAGAAAACTATCTCACAGGCGAAATTGTCAGGGCCTGCTTTTTCTCTATAAAATAGTAAACAATAAAATTGACGACACTAAAATTCGAGAGAGAATTACGTTATATGTACCAGCTGTGAAACCTAGTAGATTCCGAAACATTTTCTTTATTCCGAGAGTTCACACAGACAACCATAAAAACTCGCCGATTAACAGAATTTTATCCCACTATAATAAAGTTCATCATCTTGACTTAGATATTTTCAGTATGTCAGAAAACCAGTTTGCAGCGTCCTGTGATAAACTGCAAGATGTCTTGTAATATATTGTACTGTATTCAGCCCATTTCCTTCTCATACCTAACCTTCCTTTTCTTCTTATTATTATTATTATTTATAACGTGTTTCTCTATCTATATCTTCTCTTTATGTATCTTTTGTTTTTCGATTTATATATTGTTGTATATTATATGATTTTAGTAGTGAGCAATGTAATTGGGGCTTCTTGTAATGTTCACAACATAAATAAATAAATAAATAAAGTACAAAACGAACATGGCGACCTAGCGAATTTGAAATATATTAATAGACTTTTCTCGTCATTTAACTCTCTGAGCGCAGTGAAATGTGGTACAGTAAATGATTTTGCAGATTGTAATGCACTGCCATCTAATTTAATTCAATTGTTAACATAACCTCAAGATGGCGGCTGTGCGAAATTTTAAAAATAAGTTTTTATTCTTGTGTCGTAATCATGCGATCGAAGTGAAAGTTTGAATAATGAAGCTAGGCAATAATTGTCCTTGAATGGTACATAGCTCTATGGCCTATACATACAACAATCCTAAATGGCGAGCTTCCGAAATATTTAGACGGTTCTCAATATCTATGAATCTTTTACAGCAACCAAACTGAATTTTTTATGTTCATAGAGACTGTGAACATATGTTCACCTATAGGACTTTCAGTAACCTGGTGAGCACAAATCCAACATGGCGGCGACGCGAAGTATAAATATTTAAATGGACATTTCTCGCGAATTAACTATCCGAGTGCCGTGAAACGTTGCACGTTAAATGCTTATACAAATGTTGATCCACTGGCATGAAATTTATTTCAATTGTTTGCATATTCACAAGATGGCTGGTGTGCGTACTTTTAAAATCTCGTTTTTACTTCTTGTGTTCTAATCATGCGATTGAAGTTTGAATACCACACGTACACAATAATCTTAATGTAATAGTACAAAAATAAAAATCCATCCTGGCGACCATATGAAATATTTAGACGGTTCTCAATATCTACGAATCTGTTACAGCAATTAAACTGAAATTTTGTTTGTTGATAGAGACAATTAACATGAGCAGGATATATGAAAATAGGCTGTATAGTTCTTCACGGAACTACTTGTTATATATTAGTATGATGATTGAAAGAATGCAAGCCGGTAACCATGGCAACACAATCTCTGAAGTCCATCTATTTCTGTAAGACGCAATGCCATTCCATTTATTACATTACTGTGAACGTTCGCAAACGGCTATAAGGTTATCATGGAACCAACTTAAGCTGTAAAATTCATCAATACGTATATAATGCGCTTAAGGGGGGGTCAAGGGGTACTCTTGAACTTTTTCACGTGATTTACACGTGCGGGTGATATACTAAAGGTATATTATATCGCCATCCCTATATTAATAAATTATTATTATGATTATTATTATGACGTACAAGGACGAGACAAAACTCATTTTCAGCCCCTCGGAGGCTCGGAGGCTACTACGTTTTAAGGCTCTAAATCCACGTTTCTGAGATATTCACAGAAAACTAATTTCATTTAATAAACTAAGAAATAGATGACGAGTACAGAAGAACACCAAATCAGGAGCTATATAGATATACTGAGAAAATCGCAGGTGTGGCCAGGAAGAGACGTCTGCCTTTCTACGGACATGTCTCATGGATGAACCCAACAAGACTAACCAACCAGCTTCTCATCTACTGGGAGAATAGAAAGAGCTTGTCACCGTCGCTGACAGTAGTTAACAAGGATATTCAAGAACTGAAGATAATGAAAAGTGATATTAGATGCCTATCACATGTCAGAAAGATACTTAAACAGAAGAGTTTTCTGGACAGACCACCCTGTAAGAAAACCGGCATCATCTGGACAAAAGAGAGAAAGGAGAAACAAGGCCAGAGAATGCGCGAATATTGGGCAAACATCAAGTCCCTCGCCAAGCTGGAAAGTTGAACGTCGTGGTCCTTATCTGGCCCATCCGAAAGAAGAAGAACAAGAAGAAACTAATGAAGTAGTGCAAGCCGGTAACCAAGACAACAGTATCACAAGAGGTGACATCCAACTTTCCATCTATTTCTGCAAGAAGCAATGCCACTCAATTTATTACATTTCTGTGAAAGTTTGCAAATGGCTATATGGTTATCGTGGAATCAAACATAGACTGTAAAATTCAACAATGCGATTAAGGGGGTCAAGGGGTAACCTAGAATTTTTACACGTGACTTACACGTGCGATATAGAATATGTTGTACAGAAGGACTATTATATCTCCAAACAGCAACATTATTTTCAAAAATTCCTGGATTGGAATAGTGTTTTTTGCAGCTTTTGGGAATTTGGGCCATTGGAGGCTAAAAATCCCGAATGTTCATGCACCACGAATCTTTATAACTTATCAAGGGGGTGTTCCTGGGATTGGAAACTTTCCATAACGGTGAGGGTCAGTTTTAATTTGACATATATTGCGCTTCATCTACGAGTTTTTCAATATTATTTTCACGTCAGGAAGTACACGTTAGGTGAATTTAGTTTGAGAGCACATTTTAAGTAATCATATTTTTGTCGACAAACGGGTTCATCGTAAAGATGATTTTGTTTGATACTGTGTGGTTGATATATATTTATGTTTATGTACGCCTATAAAATTCATGTTCGAGTGCTTGGAGCATTGTAAAATTAGGTATTGTAACCATGAGTCAATACACCAATCATTTATAAAACTCTTCAACGTACTTCTCATAGAAGGGTGGGTATAAGGAACAACTTTTCAAACATGCTAAAATAGGCGAAAAATAAAAATAATCCTAGAAGGACGACGAACAGTAGCTCAAATGATAACGTCTGGTTATTAATACCGAAGACCGTTCGAAGAGCGGGTACTTCTGCTAGTCTTAACTAAACTTCACATAGACTATAACTAACAAATATTGACCAGTTGCATTATTTCAACAAATACTGTAACTAAATAAGTGTACGTATTGTACCTCTAGTCACCTCAAGACCTAAGCGGTTCCTTTTATGTTTTGATCTGTGAAGAGGCTAACGCGCCAGGAAATAGTTCCAACTTTTCTGCTTGTTTTTGGTTCACAACATTTCCCAGCACATGTTGCTGTTTTCATAAGCTGGCTAGATTACTTTTCAGGATTTCCTTTGTAAAAAGTTATGCATTTTTAATTTATTTTCACGTTAATTTGGAGCTTCACCAACTTTGCTTTTCATGAGATGAATTGTGCGTGTATATAGATTTTAGTGCTATTTGGAACCATACGCAGAGTAATTGAGTACGAATTTGATATTATATTACATTTTGTTTTGTACAAACCTTGTTTGAGCGGCAAAAGAGTACCTAAGTGATTTGGTTTTATGGCGAATTTAACTCGAAGGTTGGCAACACTGTTATGATAGCACACAGTTCAACATGTAAAGCGTGAATCACAAATAAAATATTTCAAAAGTAATAAAAGTGGAGAGAAGTTGGGTAAACGGTGCAAACAAATGATTTTAAATGTAGGCCATATAACGGGTGAGGGATGGCAACCATGCCGGGAACACAGGACGGGACAGGGAGAGGAGATGAGCGTAGGGATATTTTCCTCAGGACTAGACCTGACGTTTGGTATATACACCTTCTGTCTGAAAAGTTCGGTGAATGGGCTATATTACGAACGGATTGTTGGCTTACCTGAAACAGCAGTTACTGTCCTTCGAAGTAATCGCCGTGGATGGTTATGCACTTCTCAGAACGGCTGTACAAGTCCTGGAAACTCCTGGCATAGTCTTCTTTAAGAATAGCCTTCAGTTTGGGTCATCAAAACTCTAAATTGAAAGCAAGAGAGAAGCGTGAATTTATGAAACCTGCCTTGTACACCTGATAGACGGGCGGCAGTGAGAAGGGTGAATTTATGCAACCTAACGTGCACACCTGTTTGACGGGTGGCAGTGACAAGGGTGAATGTTCCGTGGAATGGAATGGTCCTGAAAACCATCGTCACGGGTGACGAGACCTGGTGCTGAGGTACTACCTAGAAAGGCAAGCGTCATAGTATGGAGTATCGGGGTTCAGGGTGGTCAAAAATCTCTGAAGGGCCAGAGGTTTTCGGACATTTCGGACATCCAACGTAATGTGACGACCCAACTGCAGGCTATCCCTCAGAAAGACTATGCCACGACTTGTACAGCCGTTCTAAGAAGTGCATAACCATGCACGGGGATTACTTCTAAGGATATTAACGGCTGTTTCTGGTAAGCCAACAATCCGTTCGTAATATAGACCCATTCACCGAACTTTTCAGACAGGGTGTAAATACTTGCACCCATGCTTTTAGACCAGTGGTTCTTAACCGGCGGTCCGCGGACCAAAGGTGGTCCACGAGTACCTCGAGAGTGGTCCGCGGGAGAAAAGGGTCCCCCAGCACGTATAAAAAAGTGGCCAATAAATGGGGATTTCGGAAACAATGTGCGTTGAACGAGAAACGTCCGAATGTATTCGCGGCGATGACTATTAAGGTTTGAATTGAAATATCTTTAAAATAAGGGTTATTTAGTAAGGGTTACAACTGATAAGGTGTATTGGGGGGAGGGGGTGGTCCGTACATGTTTCAATTTTAGGCTGAGTGGTCCGCAGACTTCTACGGGTTCAGAACCACTGTTTTAGACTAACGTAGATTTAATAGTTTAAGTGTAATAGATGTGATGATTGCTTGACGATCGAAACCCAAGAGCATTTATTAATCTCATGTACATTTTTTTTTTCAGGATTAGGGAATAGACCATCCCAAATGGGTACAATCGTGTTGACCGACTGAAAAACATCAAATTTCGATTACGAAGGCAACCCTGAAAATGGCTTCAAACACCATAAATGGAAAGTGCTTTTTTATGCCCTTGAATGAACGCCAAATGATCCCTGGAACTTCGTGGTGATCTCAGAATAGCATTACTATTCCTGAAAGCAGTGAATGAACAGCACCGAATGTAATTGGCGACACAATGGCTGTGTTAGGTAACTCAGGGGGCTTGGCGCCATTGTTGTGCATCCTCCATCACTCACGCTCCGGTCAGCGGGTCAGGGGGCTGTGCATTTATTTACTCTTCACGTTCCTAGCTTCCATCATTATGTCGCATTTGAGAAACAACTGCTGGCTCTGGCTTGCTGGCCTTGGAAACCCGTGCGTAGAGGAACGCTGTTCAATGGACGTTAAGTGGGCCGAAGTTTCAAAACAAACGTGTAATGAGAGAAGATTGGAATTATATGTAAATGCATATTTTAAACTCCAGCTAATCTTCTAGACTTTTGCCACATCAGTTGCGGGGCTTCGCCCAGGTCTACCAATGATTGCTCATAAGTCCATTTTGGGTCTTGCTGAAGCACGATGTGGTTTTTATATGGGATGTATACTCCGGTGGTCCTTACTTCTAACATGACGTCTTGATATTGTAACTTTCAGTCGATCAATACTAAATAATTCCAAATAATGGGATATGTGAAAACATAACCTGAAATAAATTACTGTACATGGGATTTTAATGTATTGAGTTTCCAAAACACAGAAGGAACCTTATTTTGCCTAGAATATTAGGGTTACAGTTCGACCTCTATTTTGCCTAGCATATTAGCCTTATAGTTCGACAATTAAAAATATTTACTACTAGCATTATACTATAATAACTTATAATATACATAAATTACATGTGATTAAGATATATACAGGTAACTCCCGATTATCCGCGGAATTGACTGGCGCGGATACCGCAGATAATCGAATTTCGCGGATAAGCCACAAAATTGCTGGTAATTGTTAAACAAATGTCGAAGGCACTAAAAAGCAACACACAAGTGCTTTAAATAAGTTTATTATACAATAAAAGGACGTACATGATAACAAAACTCAGTCGATCTTATGTGTGTTATTAAAAAGTCTCGTTTACTGTTTAACAAAAAAAATCGGTCATTTGCTTTTGCTTTTTCGTAGTGAAACACTTTTTCTTTATTTGTGATTTGAGTTATCTCAACACCATCTTGTTACAAAGTGATGCGTCGTCTTGCTCATCAAGGTATTGAAGAATCCTGTCAATGTGTCCTAATGCTGCATCATGAGTAACGGTCCTCTGCATCTGCGTTTCCTCATTGTCTTCCGATTCAACCGATTCAATACCTCGTACTTCATTTATGATGTTTTCATCTGTGAGGTATTTGCGATTTACGATTTTTATTACGTTTAAGTATTTAGTAAATTTTTCAATTTTTGAGAAATAATTTTCGGTTTCAAAACCTTCCTTTTTATAAAAATGTTCTCCTACAGATACCACGGATAATCCGCAAAGCGGATAAACCGCCCGCGGATAATCGAGAGTTTACTGTACTGTATATTTGTTATGGACTATTAAAGAATGAGAAAACTATGGGATAACATGTTTCGCTCATCAAGCGAGCATCATCAGATCCAAATCTATGAGACAGATAGCTCTACGGGGCGTGGTGGCGCAGCGGTCAAGCTGTTGGCGTCTTACCAAGGTGGACCGAGTTCGGTTCCCTGTCAAGGCGCAATGCATGTGTGATTTTCGAAGTGAAATACCATGTCCTATGGTTCGGATTCCACGTAAAAAGGAGGTCCCCATGCTCATGATCGTATGATTAACGGTCACGTAAAAATAAAAATAAAAAATATAGCTCTACAAAACACTACAAAACCTACAGACACCCACAGACAGTCTCTGCCCTCCAAAAGCAAACAAAAAGAAAAAGAAGTTCCGTGACGAACTAAAGGGCCTACTTTTCTTAAAATTTAAGATTCATGCCAATGGTTAATCGGTATGGACCTATCTCTCTATATATAACAAGATGTTCAGGAAAGAACATATAGCCTACTTTCTCCTAAATGCATGGGTATTGTTATAACTCTTTGTCCTTTTCAAGGAGTATGATTGAATGTTGGTTGTAGTAGCTTGTTGAAATACAACGTGCTATAGGGATATTAAACATGAATATGAGGTGCCCTTTGTTAGTGCTACCTCTGTACCAAATTTCGTTCAATTCGGTTTCACCGTGTTTGAATTGATAGGGGGAATCGATTTGCACACATACTTGGCCACCATCTGCAAACTATTGGGCTGATGTTCTTGCAGTTTGGTCAGAATATGTTTCCCACATAAAGGTATGGTGTTGCAAAATTTGGTAGAGACTAGATTATTAGGTTGGTCGTAATTACATTTTAGCTTTTAACATTTGGGTGGCCGCGATTACGTTTCCGTCAAGATAGCGGTGATATAAAACATGACACAGAGGTGCCCTTTGCTAGTGCTACCTCTGTACCAAATTTCGTACTATTCGGTTTCACCGTGTTCGAATTGATATGGGGAATCGATTTTCACACAAAGATGGCCACCATCCGCAAAATATTAGGCTAATGACCTATTAGTTTGGTCAAAGGATGCTCCCTCCATAAAGGTATGTTGATGCTAAATTTACTAGAGATTGGATGATTAGGCTAATCGTAATTTGATTTAAGCTTTGAACATTTGTGTGGCCGCCATTACGTTTCCGTCAAGATGGCGGCGATATAAAACATGACACTGAGGTGCCCTTTGCTAGTGCTACCTCTGTACCAAATTTCATTCCATTCGGTTCCACCGTGTTCGAATTAATAGGGGGAATCAATTTTGACATAAAGATGGCCGCCATCCGCAAACTATTAGGCTAATGACCTATTAGATTGGTCAAAGGATGCTCCCTCCATAAAGGTATCTTGTTGCAAAGTTTGGTAGAGATCGGATGGTTATGTTAGTAGTAATTTGATTTAAGCTTTAAACATTTGTGTGGCCGCCATTACGTTTCTGTCAATATGGCGGCGGTATAAATCATGACACTGAGATGCCCTTTGCTAGTGCTATCTCTGTACCAAATTTCGTTCCATTCGGTTTCACCGTGTTTGAATTAATAGGGGGAATCGATTTTGACACAAAGATGGCCGCCATCCGCAAACTATTAGGCGAATGACCTATTAGATTGGTCAAAGGATGTTCCCTCCATAAAGGTATGTAATTGCAAAATTTGGTAGAGATCGGATGATTAGGTTATTCGTAATTTGATTTAAGGTTTGAACATTCGTGTGGCCGCCATTACGTTTCAGTCAAGATGGCGGTGATATAAAACATGACACTGAGGTGTCCTTTGCTAGTGCTACCTTTGTACCAAATTTCGTTCAATTCGCATTCACCGTGTTCGAATTGATAGGGGGGACAGACATTCAGAGTACACACACTCACACACACACACACACAGACTCACACACACACACAGACAGACACAATTTTTTCGCCCTGTGTTGATCTCATAAGTCTACTTTCATTTTTTGCAAAAATCGAAAGTAGGCTAAAAATGAAAGTTTGTCTGTTTTTTCTGAATTTCCACGGAAATTTGCGATATTTGGGCGTTTCAGACTGTTTTATGCTGGATGCGAGCAAAAATAATTTTTTTGTCTGTCTGTCTGTTTGTTTGTTTGTTTGTCTGTGGACAATTTTTTGTGTCCTTATAACTCGAGAACGGCTGAGTGAATCAACGTAAAATTTGATACAGATATCCTTCAGAGGCACGACACCAATCATTGATGTAACTCTTCTCCGTATCTCTCATAAAAGGGGGCCTATCCCCTTAAAATACATGCTGAAATAGGCGTAGAATGGTGAAACAAAGTTCATTTACAGCCCCTCAATGTGAGAAACAAAACTCGGGGGCCCTAAAAGGACCCCGAAAACCACATTTAAAGGCCCTAAAACCAACAGTTTTGAGGTATTCCCAAAAAACTAATTTCATTTAATAAATTAATTAAGGAATGCATGCCGGTAACAATGGCAACAGAATCTCAGAGGTCCATCTATTTCTGTAAGACGCAATGCAATTCCATTTATTACATTACTGTGAAGGTTTGCAAACGGTAATAAGGTTATAACGGATCCAAATTAAGCTGACATATTCATCAATACATGTAATGCGCTTAAGGGGTCAAGGGGTATTCTAGAATTTTTTAACGCGATTTACACGTGCGGGTATGGTACGGAAGGTCTATTATATCCCTATCCCTATATTGTTATATTATTATTATTACTATTATTTTAATTATTATCATTATTATGTCGTACAACGACGAGACAAAGCTCATTTTCAAACCCTTGGTGACAGAAACAAATCTCGGGGCCCCTCAAGACCCGTAAAGGGTCCCCGAAAACTATATTTTAAGGCTCTAAACCTAACAGTATCTTAGATATTCCCAGAAAACTAATTTCATTTAATAAACTAAAGAAGGAATGCAAGCCACTAACCATGACAACAGTATCTCAAGAGGTGGCATCCAACTTTCCATCTATTTCTGGACTAAGTAATGACACTCCATTTATTACATTTCTGTCAAAGGTTGCAAATGGCTATAAGGTTATCACGGAACCAACTAAAACTGTAAAATTCATCAATGCGCTTAAGGGGTTCAAGGAGTACACTAGATTTTTTTTTTCACACGACTTACACGTGCGATATGTCGTACGGAAGGTTTATTATATCTCCAAACAGCAACATTATTTTCAAAAATTCCTGATTTGAAACAGTTGACTGTTTTTTGCTGATGTTAGGAATTTGCGCCATTGGAGGCAAAAAAACCCTGAATTTTCATGCACCACAAGCCTTTATAATTTATAAAAGGGGTCTTCCTGTAGGTGGGCACTTGACACAACGGTTAGGGTCAGTTCGTATGTGACGTGTATTGCGATTCGTCTACGAGGTTTTCAATTTTATTTTCACGCCAGGAAGAACACGTTAGGTAAATTTAATATGAGAGCACATTTTAACTAATCTTGTTTCTTTGCCAACAAACAGGTTCCAAGCCCCTAAACATTGCAACAGTAGCTCAATTGATAACATCTGGTTATTAATACCGAAGACCGTTCGAAGAATGGGTACTTCTGCTAGTCTAGAATAATGACGCAATTAAGTTGATAATATCGAAATTTCAAAATAGTTCGAAATATACCTGGCATAATGTAGCCAAATAGAGCACAGCAGTTGGCAGCCCTGGTGACTAAATATATTCTTAGTTCCATCTCTTAAGGTACAGAATACAAAATTTGGTTGAAGACCACTGGATAGCATGGACGTTACATGCAGTTACACATTGGATCTATCAGCGTGCGTAAAATTATGTTGGCAACAATGTCATGCATAGGTTGGTCAGAAATAATCTGAAATATTATGATCTCATGTTGTGCCAATTTTAGATGAAATCCATTTGATAGCATAGAATTACATGTATTTTAAAATAGGACATATCTGCAGGCTTAGAATCATGTTGGCAGCACTGACGTATATTAGTTACTCCAAATTAATCCAGAATGGCAGGTACTATATGTGTGCAAAGTTTAGAACTGTTGGCTTGCATACTTCCTGATATATTGATATTAGAGTAAAAACATAGAGACAGCATTTATTAAGAGTTGGTAGCCCTGGTTGTTATGGTACACATAGCACACACGAAATTTGTTTGAAATCCAATTGATAGTAGTCTATAGAAGTTATATGCATTTCAAAATTGGACCTATCAGCAGGCTTATAATCATTTTGGCAACACTGCCATGTATGGCCTCCTGGAAATTAAACTGAAATATCATTATCTATATGAGTGCCAATTTTGAAATAGCTCCCATTCATACCTTCCAAGATATCCAACATGGAGCTCAAACTTCAATTGCGATTTTTCAGCAGTTGGTAGCACTGACATCATTTTCAAATACGGCATTGAGATATTCAGGTATATATCTTTACTTCTACCAAATTTTATTTCGATTGCTGCAGCCGTTTAGGAGTTGATAGGGGGGACACACACACAGCCAGCCAGACAGAAGGCCAGACAGACAGACATACAGAAGGACACACAGACAGACACACATTTGCCTGGATCGATCTCATAAGTCCACTTTTTCCTCATTTTTGCAAAATGTGAAAAGTAGGCTAAAATGAAGGGCGAATTAAGAATGGTGGGTTATCTAATATTGTTTCATTTAGAAATTAGGGAGAATGCGTCACAGAAGCTCATGTATCCACGGACAGGAGAACGATGACTGATATAACTGGAGCTGAGTCATGTCGTATCGCGCGACTTAACCTGTCAATCATCTTGCCAGGTGGGTGAGTGGTTATCGTATCGGACTGCCAATCTCAAGCTTGCAGGTTCGCTCCTGGCCGTGGTAAGTGATAATTTTTTTGAAAGGTGACAAACATCACGATACGCATGTCGTACGATGTTGTCAAGTTAAAGAACCCATTTGAATTCAGTAGGCCATGTTCATAATGGCAAAATTAACAACGGGATTTTCCGCCAAAACAAAGTTCCTCATTTCTCTACTAGAAAGCGCTATAGTGTCAAGGAGCTTGGATATCTAACCTCATTGACTTTCATAGTGCTTCAAGGAGCGATAATATTCGGCATGCAAGTTGCCCTCTGGGTGTCAATTAACAAAGCTTGCACCCGGCATCCGAGGCCATACAATATTATTATTATTATTATTATTATTATTATTACCTGTCAATCAAGCAGGCTGACAGTGTAACACAAGTAAACAAACAATAGTTCCCAACTCGACCATCGGCAATCGTATCTTGAAAGGCTAATAGATGTGTACTTTCTCTTTAGTAATACAGTATACGGTCCCTGTATTGAACGGAAACTTGTCTTAGTGGAGAAAAGCGTGTTAAATTGCCTTCATTAAACATTCATTTATTTACCTAGGTATTTAGCGTATGGCTTTTCGTGCCGGGAGTGTCTGAGGATATGTTCGGTTCGACAGAGGCTGTACAGTAGCTGCTTCAATGCGGACACCCATGGGGTGAGCTGCAAGTTCCATTCAATTTCAAGTAGTACCAACTTTCGCCACCAGATGTCACCGACACCTACAGTAGTGGTGAACGTTGGAACTATGATAGATCGTTTCAACTAAATCTAACCTAGAAATTTAGATTCACACAGTTTAGTTAGTGGAAGGATTTTTTACATGCCATAAATCTATGACATGGGACCGCCGGCTTTACTTCCCCTCCGAAGTAAGGCATACTGAAGGATTTTAACGCTCTTAATCCGACGACTTCAGCCGGGTTTGAACCCGTGATCTTGGGCATAGAAGCTCAGCATGCTACCAACTACGCAACCGAAGCTGCGTTACGCGGACAACGGAAATCAAAATACGCATTTTAACGCAACATTTTTGTTGTTGATTCGTTTAGGGTATTTTCGACATCGTGGTCATGTAGCCCCACATATTTGAGTGTGTGCAGAATTTGTCTGGTAATCCGTGTCTCTGTGATGTCCGTAATAGCGTGTGTATTTGTAATTGAGGTAGGATTTGGGCAGGAAGCAGCCGTGGCCTTACGTTAGGTATCATCCCGGCATTTGCCAAGATTAGAAGTGAAGAAACAACAGAAAACCACTTCCATGATAGCTGAGGTGGTAATCGAACCCTCCTCTTCTCATTTTTACCTACATCCAAGTATACGGGGCTACATCATCACTAGGGCTGTACATATCATTCGAATATTCAATTAATGTGACTACTTCGAAAATTTATGAATTCGAAATTCGAATAAATAATTCCAACATTCGAAGTACTCGAGTATTTCGATTAGTCGATTGTTAAAATAAATCGAACAGTTCTAAAATTTGAATTATTTGAAGATGATAAGTACGCGAAAATTACAGCATTTTTTGTAAATAAATATGTCCAATGAATGGATAGTTTGAAGCAGGCGCGAAGCCACGGGGCCGGATTGGGGTTAACCTCTTCCCCATTCAGCCTGATTGATCCTTATGAATACCGTACTAAAAATAAATACATAAATTAATACATAAATAAATAAATATATAAATAAATAAGTAAATATCATTCAAATCAAGCATCATTATTTGTTATTTCTTTCTTTCTTTCTTTCTTTCTTTCTTTCTTTCATTCTATCTTTCTTTCTTTCTTTTTCCCTTATGCTAACTTTCCTCTTTGTTTCTATGTTTATTACAACTAATCGAACATTTGAATGATTCAACTTGTTTGTCGAATTATTCGATTATTGACTGGATAGGGCGGCTTCGGTGGCGTAGTTGGTAGCATGCTGAGCTTCTATGGCCAAGGTCATGTGTTCAAACCCGGCCGAAGTCGTCGGATCTTTAAAGAGCGTCAAAAATCCCTCAACATGCCCTCTTTCGGAGGGGAAGTAAAGCTGGCGGGCCCATGTCATAGATTTATGGCGTGAAAAAGAACCTTCCACTAACTACACTTGTGTGAATCCAAAATTTGTAGGTTTGGTTTGATAAATGCTCTTAAGTTCCAATGTTCGTCACCGGTCGCTGGTTGCGATGGCATATAGTAGTAGTGAAGTGCACGGCTAGGTGTCGTGGACGGTAGCATTTGATAGCAAAAGTAGGAACTACTTGAAATTATCGTCTGCAGTGCTTACTTGAATTAAAAACTGATAACACACACTAATACAGTCATCACAAATAACACCGGTTATCAGACAGATTCTAGTTCTACACACACCCAAAGTACACGGGGCTACATGACCGCGTTGTCGCAGCCCCTAAACTAAGGAACCAACCAAACTTGACTGAATAGACGGGTTAATTCTCTAATGGGAATATTTTGAAATTCGTATATTTGAATACCTTGAACATTCCAATGTGCGGCTGCAAACAGCAAACTTGAACTCCAGCACTAAACACAAATGTGGAGTGACCGATTAGCTGAATATGGCCTGCGACTCAATAAAAGGAAGGCGGAGTATATGACTTTAGATCCCCAAGAAGTTGGGACCATCAGCGTTGACGGAGAAGGTCTCCCTCGTGTAACAAAATTCAAATATCTTGGATCTACTGTCTTTGACAATGGAAGAATCATTGACGAGGTCAACGCAAGGACGCAGGCGTCTTGGTTGAAATGGCGTACGACGATAGGTGTCACCTGTGACCGCCGGATGAAAGACCACCTTAAATCCAAGATCTACCGCACTGTTATCCGTCCAGTCGCACTCTATGGTACCGAGTGTTGGCCCACTACAAAAGAGGTGGAACGTCGGCTAAGCGTCATGGAGACAAGGATGCTTAGGTGGACAAGCGGCGTCACTAGAATGGATCATGTTACCAATGTTGATATACGGAAACGTTTCGGAGTGGCGCCGATCCATCAGAAAATGCGGGAAGGCCTTTTAAGCTGGTTTGGCCATGTGCTGCATGCCGAAGAAGACACAATAGCTAAGACAGCATATACCCTGGAAGTCACGGGAAAGCGCCAAAGGGACAACCAAGGCAGAGGTGGGTTGATACGATCCATAATGACCTGAAGACTGCACATCTACACCCAGATATGGCTCAAGACCGAAAGGAATGGAGACAACGAATCCTCACAGCAGACCCTGCCACCAGGCGGGACAAATGCTAGGAAGAAGAAGAAGAAGAAAACATTTAAATAAAAGTGACAGTCAGTCTGAAAGACTAGACTTTGTATCATTTTAAATGCTCAAATGCTGAAAAATGCTAGAAAGGCTGAACTCTTGACATGTTAGAAAATTATCTGCATAATACTTATCTTACTTTATAATACTTTACCTTGTTTCAAATTACTCGCGAACGGCGAGTGCAAACCAAGGGCAAAGCAAGGTCAAGCGCGCGGGATGCCGTCTCGCTCAAAGAGCGCGCGGGGACGTGCCCCTTCCATCCAGTCTAAAAACACTTACAGTGGGCGATGTATTGAAGATAGAGATATGCTCTAGCAGACGTTTTTTGTAGAACTTTTCATGCTGACCAATTCTTATGCTCATAGTATATTGATATTTTTAAGGGTTTGCCCAGCGTAAGCTTAAGAAGTGCACGGACGCCGAGTTTGTTTTCGACTTTTTCACTGAAATCGTTACTGCTTGGCTTCCTTTGATCATACATAAATTATTTTCTACAGAATCTTTCCTCGAGATATCCTTTACAGAATGGTGAAAACCGCATCAAAATCCTTCCATTGGTTCTCGAGAATACCCGTGACATCCAAGAGTCGGGGACTTTTGTCTTATCCCTTTGAGCCCCGAACCTTTAAAAATTGATTTTTTTTAACATTTCATATGCCTTAATGTGCTTCAGTTTGAACACATGATTTTTGTCAAAACTCTTACTTATACCTAAGTATGAGTTTTTTAGGTGGTACTTACAAGTACCGTCAGTCCTCTACAGGCAACAGAGAATTTACTGACTCTGTTTTTAGAATAGGACACAAAACTTTATTCTTTTGTAGATATTTACCAAAGGTACAAAATATGTTGCTTCTGTGGGTGCAACTTAGAGGTGTATGTTACATATAATTAATTTATTGTTGTCAGAAACAAATACAAATAAATATTCACGTTGCAAAAATATGAAAACACGAAAATTAATATACTCCGAAACAAGAAGGGCAGTTAGTGTCATAAGTGTTTGAGCCATTTTACACGTTTATCTCATGGTACTCAACTAAACAGTTGTTACTCTCGTTGACAAGCGACTTCGGTGGCGTAGTTTATAGCATGCTGAGCTTTTATGCCGAATATCACTGGTTCAAACCCGGCTGAAGCCGTCGGATTTTTTATAAGCGCTAAAATCCCTCAGTATGCCTTCCTTCGGAGTGGAAGTAAAGCCAGCGGGCCTATGTCATCGATTGATGGCATATAGAGGAACGTTCCACTAACTACAATTGTGTGAAGCCAAATTTGTATGTTAGATTTGTCATTGTACCAAAGATTTCTCAATTTAAAAAATGTAAGAATTTACGAACATAATGTCGAACAATCCCCAGAAAAGTCTCTGCCACCACTTCTTGGACCTGCAATCAACATTGTACAGAGCTCGCAATCGATCCGCAATGTCTAGATCAGGTATTTCCTCAAGAAGAACATTATATATATATCCCAACGTTAAACAGTTATGGGCATTTATCTCACACTTTATCATGCAAACATTGCCATAAATGCTAAATATACACAGTTTGGAATACCTCAATGATGTACTTCCCGCCTACACATTACCTCTACAATTGTTCCCTTGCCATCGTCCCAACAAATCCACAGAGCCCTGACGGTACTTAGAAGTACCAGGTAGTTTATCGCTTCTGAAAATATACAGCGGTGTTTGAGGCAAGATTTGAGATGATGTACTTGCTTTCAAGACAATAATACACATTAGGTATTGTGCCCTTTTAGCAAGAAATATGCCAATCACAGTATACCAGCGTAGCTCAATTCGGAATTTCGGGGCAGCGGTAAGTTCCCCCACTCTGTGACTCACATATTTTGGATTAATTAGAGGATACACTTGCAAAAATAACAACAAAATCAACTCCTATTTTAACACATTTAATTAATAAAATTAATGGCGCTACAAACACTTTAACAATTTAATTACTGACCCATAATCATCTACTTGTTCCAAATGAACAAGGAATCACAAATATAATAAAACAAATATTGTATTTAAACATATGGTTTCCACATAAACCAACAATTCCTACTTAGTCTTACTTCCATAAAGCATCAACTGTAAGCTTTATATAACTCCGAGCTCTTTTGGCTCCATGCTTTACATAATAATGGTGTCATTCTTGTACACCTCAAATACTACTTTCATATTTTCTTGATCCTCAAAAACAAATGTATAATTACATTTAAAAATTTATGTTAATTATCTAACTCAATATTTTGGGCATGTTCACACATTCAGCGGTTATCATCTCTCTTTATTTTCACAAATATATTAAGGTAATCAGGAAATCAATTGTGTACTCCAGAGCGTGAAGATACTTGACACAGTCAAAAACTATAGTTACTCCCGAAACTTAGTTGCCTTCAATTAACTCGTGGAATCCTACTTCCATACATCATTACAATAGGGATTGTTATTTATCTCTTATGTCTTATAAGACCATTATCACATAAGAAACTACGATCTGAACAGGCAAACGAAAATATCAGTCTACAAGGACCTCGGTTCGACTCCCGGGTCGTTAACAACTTTAAACACTCACGGTGTCTTTACTACATCTTACGAGACGGGTCGGCTCACCCTTACTCTAAGAGAGCCGGGCCATTAACTCGGGCGCGATTTATGACACGGAGGGTGACGGGCGACTCTCTGTCTAACCCACGTTAGCAGCTCCTTTCCAAGGCTTTCAAAACAAACCTTCACATTATACTCAGTCCTGGGGAGAGACCGGGCCTTTACTGTACTGTATCCATTCAAACAAATATTCTTTGGTTCATAGACCACTTTCGTAACCTTGGCATTTATTAATTATGAGAGGGTCCTCATTGATTGGGGAAGATTAATACACATTCGACAACGAAGAATTAAGGGGCTTTTATCATAAGAGGATTCTGAGTTCGAATCTCTTCACATGCCTCGGGAACCATTCCCTCATAAAGGACTTATACAAGACGCGATTTAAAGTCGGCCGTGGCCTACATGACATACGCTCAATAATACCATACATTAGCCCCCTTTTAATACATACACAATGCCTCGTGATACAACGTCACAAATAGAGGACTTATACAATTATCAATTCACTACAATCAACTACCCTCCATAAGTAATTTACCAAGTATTTTAACTTCTACGCTTTCCTAGCGTGACATTTTAATATTATTTGCGCTCCTTTGCGCTATGCATTATTTTAAGCCGAAATGTCTTCCCAAGAACTGATAAATCTCATTAGTAACCATTCATATTATTTTTAATTCTTATATTAATCTTTCCGTTGCCGATAAATCGCTCCCTTTTAAAACATTCCCTTGAACATCATATCTTACACATACATTAAGGCTTTAACGCTCTTATGTTCACATCAATTTATTTGATCTTTATTTAATATTTCCATACTTAGTTATTAGTATTATCTTTATTCTTTACACAAGCTCAAAAGCTATTTCTTTCATATCTCAACTTTACTTTATTTAAATATCTTTCATGATAATTACTGATATTTCGCTTGCTCTTATGACATTCGTTAAATACATTAACATTTTATTCACATATTTCCTCTACGGGATTTATTCTTTACATAATCATTTATAATTTCTCAAATTTTTATTATTGTTCAGACCGCGTTCTTGTTTATTCAGTATTTATTTCTTAAAACACATCCCTTTTACTCAAAAACTCCGGTGGATTTGTACACAACCATTTCCCGAAACCAAAATAGAATGAAATTCAGTACTCACATGTTTTAAGATCGTCCCATGATCTTTATTCTTGTGCGGTGTTTCATTTTGGGCCCACTTTGAACTTTTACTCCATATTAAAGGAATTCATCTTATGTACAAACACTTCTTGACATATATTTAAGACACTTAACATTGACGACATTTTTATACACTGATGTGTCCCTTTAGAACACATAATAAACACTAAAATATTACTTTAACACACAATCTTGATAAATTTACACTTCACAATTCTTGATCACTAGGCCGTATTTCTGAGCCTATCACACGTAACCTCTTAATTTCCCGTTTCCAAGGGTGAAATTTATTCAATGTCGGCTTCCTATCCTGCAGAATACGAAAGTCTCGAAACATCTACTGTTCCCTGGAATCCAAATTCTTCTACTCCTATCCTGGATGACCGGCTATTTATCTAGCTTGAACGGCTTCTTTGTATATCTGGCTTATCGATCCTAGCGAAAGTCTATTCGGATCGAGGTCTCCTCAATGACCTATAGATTTAGTTTATAGCAGCTAGTACTTCTCGAGTCTAGTACTTTTAGAATATTCGCCTGCTTTTTGGAGATAATGTTTATAGTCTCCGTGCTTCTTTATTTGATCGGTTCTAGCACTCCTACGTTTCTGATATACGTTCCGAACCTTATTCTGTTCTTCCCTTTTTGGGTTCTTTAATTTAGATAACAGTTTATCTTTCTGGTACGGTACTTCCGTACGTTATGATATATTCGTTCGTCTATTTAACGACCTATCGCCTTAAGTTCGACGTTCGCAGCCTGCTCTGACTATATCTTACGAACTTTCACTATAACTTGTATACAGTCGGGCCTAAATCCTGTAACTAGGATTTTCCTACTTTTTTCAATACGGCGATACTTTAAATTTCTTCTTTACCACTCCTTATGGAGGCAAGCAAGTTGTTAATACTGCGACGCCTATGGCTATCGGATATTACTTCCGCGGTGTAACACAGCGTTTCTCCCCTCAAGGAGTACTAGTAACTTTCTTCGATGTGACGCAGAGTGACGCCCCACACGGCTGTCTGAATATGGATGTGCTGTGATGTAGCCTTCCGGCCTATTGAGACTGCATGATTGGCTTGGTGAAGCCCGAAGCTTTATACTATTTCACTACAAAAAAATAAGACTCTAGTCCTTTCTGTAACCAATTTCTAAAATAATGGTGGCACAAATATAAAAATTATACCTTCCGAAAGCTCGTCTTCTCACTGTCAAATAATCTCATTGCCCCTAAGAATCGATCGTGCAATTCGGAGATATTAATTAATTTCTCGTCCTCAATTGTGTGGGTGTTGCATTTCTTTTGCTTTCTCCCCTCCACACAGGCCTTGGTAATTCCCCGATGACGTCGTCTTGCGTTTGCAGTTTTCTCCTGCGCAATTATTAAATGGTTTCTCTTTACTAAAAAATCTCTCATTCGAAATGATTCACTGTACTGTACTTGTTTACCCATTATTATACTTGTAAACGGGTTAAATTTAATTATTCCTCTTCTGGCGCATAAGCGGTGTTGTCAATTTCCAGCAACGTAAGGTCGATTTCCGAGTCAGGCTTCCTTGTTTAATCCTGGGAAATTTCCACTCGGTTATTAATACTCATGACTCGCTCCCTTCTGAATGTCGAGAGGGATGATCTCATCTCACGAACACCTGGTCCTCGCCTCTTGCACCATATTAGGCTAGCATCTTAGCTGGATCTTTCTTTAAGTTACATTAGAAACTATCCGTTCCTTTCATTTCTTCCCCAAATGCATGGATTCGCCATCATTGGACCCTATGGCACATGGGTTCATCTCTCCCCTCCTTAGGTAAATAAATTTTCGAAAAAAATTTGAGGAAATTTATTTCAATTAATCATATCTGTCTTTATTCGTCGAAGCCATCATAACGTCGTCCGTATCTACTGTTGTTTTTATTTCTTTAAAGTCGTATCCGGTAATTGTGTAGGTCGGGTATGCTCTGTCCCTACCCTTTCTCTCTTTCTTTACTTGTCTGGACTTTAAGTCCCCAGAACCTCATTCTTCCTTACGGGTTTGGTCTATCCCTACCCGTTTCCTTATTTCATCATTTTCCTTTCTTAAATTGGAATTTTCTTCTTCAATAAATTCAATTATTTCTTTAATTTCCCAATACAATTTCTCCAATTCGCATTCGCACTCGAATGCTTGAGCTCTGTTTTCTATTTCTTCCTTATTCTTGTTTATGTCAAAAGCGGATTCATCTCTACATGTTTCCATAACCAGGGCTTGTTCATTTACTTCATCGAAATCTTCGGGAGGGTAATATAATTTCAAATTTGCTGAATTCATGGTCACTTCGTGATCCGTTTCACAGTGCCGAATTCTATATGCGTTATTCCTCAAATCTCTGATTATTTGATAGGGTCCGTGGTACATTTTCTGGAACTTCTTGTACACACGGTTCCCTGGATCCGAAATGGCTGGTCTTTTTACTAACACCATTTCTCCTGCTAATAATGGTCGATGATACCTCTTATGCCTATTTCTTCTCTGCCTCCTGTCGGCTTGAGCTTTTAGATGCTCAAAGGCTCTTCTAATGCGTACATCCCTTCCAGGCTGAGCGTCTGCTGGCCTAGGAATTACCAGACTCCAAGGTCTTTCTGGTTGCTCATTCCGATGTAACGTTATGGGTATCTCTCCTGTGGATTCATGGATTGTATTATTTATACAAAATTCGATAATATCCAAGATATCTATCCACTTCCAATTTTCTTCGGCACAGTATATTCTACAGTACTTGGCCGTCTCTCTCATAACTCTTTCTACAGGATTTGCCTCAGGATGGCGAATACTTGACAAAATCTGACGTATTCCAAGTCTTTCTAATTCTCGTCTGAACTCTACACTGGTGAAACAACTGCCGTGATCCGACAACAAATTCTCAGGTTTCCCCAGAATCGGTATCACTTTTTCTTTAAGTCGTTTTAACACCTGTTTGGTACTAGTCTTCTGTATGGGAGCAAGGACAACCATTTTAGTGAAGACATCCATAGCCACCATTATGTGTCGATTTCCTCTTCTTGCCTTTGGCAAAGGTCCAAAATTATCAATAGATATGATTTGGCCGGGCCTTTCGGGCAACAATGGTATAGGCTTCTGCCTCATCAGGAATGCATTAGGTTTGATCCTTTGACATAGATCACATGTCTTTAGCGTGTCCCTTACAGTTTCTCTCAGTCTCGGCCATACAAATGCTTCTTTCAGCATTGAGACTGTTTTGTCGACTCCCATATGTCCGAACGATCTATGGGCTAACCATACTATTTTCCTCTGCAAAATTGCAGGTACAACAATCCTTAATTTTGTATGGTCAGAGTCTACAAACTTATATAACAATCCATTATAAAACGTGTAGTCTTGAGCTATCTTATTCGCTTCCGTGTACGCTGGTGTTCCTCTTATCAAGCTTCCCTCAAGGAAAGATATAAGCATATTCATCCATGGATCCTCCCGTTGTCTTTGACTAATGCTTCTTAACTCGTTAAGAGTACGCTGATCCCTGTCTTCCAAATCTATAGCCATTACTTCCTCTTCTATGGACTCTGGCTGTCTACTTAAGTAGTCTGGAACTATATTTTCTTTTCCTGGGCAGTACTCTATCTTGACATCAAATTGTTGAATGTATAAAGCCCAACGCATCAACCTTTGACTGGATAAATCAGTCTTCATCAAAAAGGTTAAGGCTTTATGATCCGTTCTTAGAATGACCTGAAACCCATATACGATCTTCCGCCAATATTGCAACGCGTGCAATATCGCTAACAGCTCGATTTCGCTGATCGTATAATTTTTCTCGTGTGGTTTCAGTCTCCTACTTGTGAAAGCTAGATAGTTTTTCTTATCAGGGTTTTCCGGGTTTTCCTGATATAGCATTGCCCCTATTCCAATCTGGGAGGCGTCTGTTTGAATGATAAATCTCTGATTAAAATCAGGATATCCTAGCTTCACGTAATTTAAGAGCATTTCCTTGGCCTCCACGAATGCTTTTTCTGCTTCCTCCGTCCATTTCCACTTGCCCCCCTTCTTCAGAAGGTCCTGTAGTGGTGCTACAGTTTTTGTGTATGATGGACAATGTCCTGAGAAGAACCCAATCAATCCCAAAAACTGGCGAACGTTCTTCACCTTCAAAGGCCTTGGAAAATCCCTTATCGATTCCAATTTGCATGGATTTGGTTTAACACCATCCTTGTCAATCACATGCCCTAAAAATGTCACTTGCCTTTGACAAAAATTCGACTTCTTTAAATTTATTTTAAAATGTGCCCTTCTTAAGTCTTCCAATAATTTCTTCAAATTTTCTAAATGTTCCTCAATGTTCTCCGAGGTAAGCAAAATGTCATCCACGTATCGGATAGTGCAATCTTTCACTTCCTCTGACAGGTTTCGATCAAGCGCTCTTATTAATGCAGATCCTGCGGTCTTCAATCCAAACGGACATCTTCTAAAACAATATGTTTGTTGGTCGAACTGAAATCCAGTCAACAAGCTGGTTTTCTCTTCCAGTTCGAGATGATGATACGAAGAAGTCATGTCAATATTTGTAAAAATCTTCTTGCCTTTGAACTTCCTCAGTATTTCTTTTATGGGTGGTGCCGAATCATTTTCTGGTATGATTTTTGCATTTAAATTTCTAGCATCTAAACACACCCTTACTGAGCCATCCGGTTTACTCACAATCACTAATGGACTAACATATGGTGTCGCCATCTTTTCTATAACACCTGCATTCATCATCTCCTGCAGTGTTTTCTTGGTTTGTGGGTAATGTTTTTCCGCAACCGGGTATGGTTTTTGTTTGAACGGTGCCCAATCATTGACTTGGAACGCGTATTTAAAATTTTCAATCTTCCCTGGCTTGGAATCAAATACGTCCCTAAAATTCAATAATAATTCCTTTAATTGTTCCTTGTTTTCGAGGTTACCTTTTGCTTCCTCTACTTTTCCTGACAGGTTGGTCTCGAACTCAGTTTCCAAATCATCTTCGAGTTCTATATTGAGGACTTCAAATATCCTTTCTATGTCCTTACAACCTTCTTCCGTTACTTCTTCCACATGCCATACCTGTTCTCCTATTTTCGCATCCTGTTCCTGTAGGTTAATGTTTTGCTCATCCACATCCTCTCTTTGAACTCTAATGCAGTTTTGCGCTAGGTCTATGATGACCTTGTTCTCACGGATAAAATCAATACCTAATATGACATTATACGGTAATTGATTTACCAGCAAAAAGCACTGCGAAATTTCAGCGTTACCCATGATCAGATCAATGTATACCTGAAATTTACATGTTAAAGATTTTTCAGGGATAATCCCCTTAATCTTTACACTTGATGTGGGAATCTTTAATACTCGGCCCCTTATTTCCAGTTCATTTAGAAGGGTTTGTGTAATTAGACTTATTGTGGATCCGGTATCAATCAATGCTCTGACCAGTAATCCTTCTATCCTAAGCATAATTATAGGTAGTTCTCTTTTAACAGGTGGGATTCCTTCCACATCCTCGTTAATTAGCTCATCTGGTCTTGCTATCCAATTCACAATCTCTACCTCCTCCCAGCTCCTGGTATGTTTCCACTTTTGACAATTTAAATTTGGATTTTTTTTTTTATCCTGAGGGCTCCCTTTTCCCTCATTCTTTAACTGAGCTTGTAGTTCCAAGCTTTGAGCTCCGTCTAGTCGGTCGGGTGATTTCCGGTTCTTAATTGCCTCACTCCAACGGACTTTTTGCCTATCAGGTTCATCTGGTCGTTCGTTCATATAACGAAGACTTTCCTGATATCTTTCTTCTATTTCGGCCCGATATTCATCATCCCTATCCTCTGGCCTTACATTCCTTCTGGGATAGTTCTCCCATTTCTTTCTGTTTTCTTGCCTTTGATGGTTATTGTTATAGGGTCGGCTCTCTTGTTGCCTATAACCTGAATTCCTAGGATTTCTTCCTCGAGATCCTCCTCTGTAGTATGGCTGTATCCTTCTAGGCTCCTGGTGCCCATACTCTCGACCTAGTCCTTGGGTATCCGTGCTGGTGGACTGATTCCTGGTCGCTGGTTTTTCTCCAGTTTCCTGACTGCTGGCCATGTGTACTTGCTCAGTTTGTCTTTGATGCCGAGGAGTTACGTGCGAAGTCATCATATCTAACTGACGTAATACACTCTCCACTTCCACAGCACTTCTGGCTTTGGATGAGATTAACAGCCTCTGAATCTCATACGGAAGTTGTCTTGCAATGGCGGCACACAGGTCGTTTTCTGCCGGAGCAATATCCAGTTCGCGGAATTTACACAGCTGAGCGGTGAAAAACTCCGAGTACTTAGTTGGTGCATTTGTGCTGTACTTCCTAGAGTACAGATCCAGCCTTACATTCTCCTGGACGTCTGCTGCCCAATATCGTTTTAAAAATGCTTCCCTAAAGCCTTCCACCGTATCAAAGGTGTATCTGAAGCTTCTGAACCAGGTGAGACAATCACCTGCCAACAGCTTTTCAATAGCTCTCAGTCTCCGATCCTGAGGAACCTTCATTTCGTTTAAATACTCTGCAACTTCCTTTAGCCAGTATTTTGGAGTAATAGACATGTTATTACCCGTAAACTTTACTGGTCTGTCCTCATTGGATTTAATAATGTTTATTATCTGGCCATTTGTCTGATTCATGTACGGGGTTGACATCGCCACCGGATATCCTGGTTTCTTATAAGGGCTCTCCCCTCCTAAGTCCCTCTCCGTATCTGTGCCTTGTTCACGGGAATCTACCCATTCTGTCTTTGGAAACCCCTCCTGATTCTCGAATTCTAACTTCCTTTCCCTTCGGGCACTTTCTTCATTAGCCATGAGTTGGATTTCCATTTGACTATTCTTATGTTCAGTCCTCTCCAATCTGGATCCTAATTCATTTTGAATTCTTTCCTGATTTTTCTTACTGGTTTCCAGTTCTTGTTTGATTTGGTTTTTGTCGTTCCTGAAGCTTTCCCTGAAGACATTTAATTGGTCTTCTACCTCTTTCTTGATGACCATAACCTGTTCTGTTATAATTTCTGGTTTAACGTCACCTCTGGTATCTAGGTCTTCTTGTATTTCCTTTATCTTTTTCTCCAGCTCTCTTTGTCCTTTGACCAAGTTTACTTTAATTCCTTCCAGTTTTTCCTCAGTTTTCCCTTGACTTTTATATAATATCATCAAGTCATTTTGGATCTGGCCTACTTCCCTATGAGTTTTTCCTATTTCGACCTTTAATGTTCCGATGGTTCCCTGAACATCATTAATACCCTGACTTATTTCATCTATCTTATGGGTACTTTCCTTATTTTCGTCCTCTCGTTGTTTTCTTTCATTCTGGAGATGCTCCTCATATAGACCTAAACTTTTATCTATTTTCGTTTCGTACGTCTTCCAGTTATCATCTACCTGCCTAATAAAATGATCAATCTGATCTTTCATACCCTTAACATCCTGTTTATTTTGATTTTTCATCTCAGTTACTTCGGTTTGAACTCCATCGATCTTTCCCTCGAGTTCTCCTACTTTGTCCTTTACCCCTTTAAATTCTTCTCCTAATGTCTTAAAACTTTCTTTTATCTCATCCCGGGAACGTTCACAAATATCGCTGTTAGATTTTATCTGAGCTTCTAAATGTTCCTGCACACCTTGGATCTGGTTCACAAGTTCATCTTTACACTCATCTACATTTTTTTGCACATTTCTTCCATGTTACTTAACTTATTCTCTATAGAACCAAATTTATGTTCCATGGAACCAATTTTACCCTCAATACTTTTAAAATGATTTTGACATTCATTTTGTGAATCTCCCATATTTTTGTTCATAGTCTTTATTTGGACTTGCAATCCTGAATGAAATCCTTCATTTTCCTTTTTAATTTCACTTAACTTGTCTCCAAACTTAGTGTCAAACCCTTGAAATTTATCATTCATTGTCCCTTCTATTTCAGCCTTCAGTACTCCATTGTTTTCTTTACTGTTAGCTTTCAGAGACTCTAACGTCTCCGTTTTTATCACTTCCAACTGTTCTTTAATGGTTTTCCCACTTTCTGTTTTCATCCTTTCTATCTCAGCCTTCAGTTCCTTATTCATGTTTATACAGTCGGCTTCGATAGCTTCTAATTTAGTTCCCATATTATCACTATTAGTTTTTAGTGACTCTAAACTTTGATTCATGGATCCTAACCTTTGGTTATTTTCCTCCTGTTGGCCGTCCAACTTATTCAAACTCTCATGTATGGATTCTAAATCCCTTTTATTTTCCCTCTGTTGACTATCCAATTGATTCACACTCTTATTTATGGATTCGAACTCTTTTTTTATTTTCATCCTTTTGGAGGCCCAATGTATTGTCAATTGTTCCCAATTTATTGTTTATGGCCTCCAAGAGCCGTTGCATCTCTTCACTCAATGCCATCTTATGAGAATACAGTGGGCCACTAATGCCACCACACTAGTACATGCTTGAGAGATGATACTCTGAATCAGTGTGTCCCAATTTCTTTAAAAATTTACTTTGGTACGGGTATTTACTACAACGTACTCTTTTAATACTTTTATTCAATTTCATAAACCTTTACGGAAGTATTTAAAATTCAAAATTTCGAAAAACCATTTTTTTTCAAAAAATGAAAATTTTGATTTTCCGAGAAAACTCGGGTTTTCCCTAGGAAAACTCATCCCTGCGTACTGGGCGCCATAAAATGAGATGATTAGGTGTATGATAAAATCATACAGGCCCCACGTTGGAAAACGCTATGAAATGTTTTGCTAGGGGGTGGTTGTTAATATAATTCAGGGCTGCTCGGTATGAGTTTCCAGGGACCCATGCGGTCAGTTAATATTTTATGTTGTAGCTACTCCTATCATTACTTTACTTTACATGATATGACCGTCTTAAGTGTTCCTCTAGTTATTAATCCAGCACATTACTTATATGCCCCCATGTGCCCTTTTAGCAAGAAATATGCCAATCATGGTATACCAGCGTAGCTCAATTCGGAATTTCGGGGCAGCGGTAAGTTCCCCCACTCTGTGACTCACATATTTTGGATTAATTAGAGGATACACTTGCAAAAATAACAACAAAATCAACTCCTATTTTAACACATTTAATTAATAAAATTAATGGCGCTACAAACACTTTAACAATTTAATTACTGACCCATAATCATCTACTTGTTCCAAATGAACAAGGAATCACAAATATAATAAAACAAATATTGTATTTAAACATATGGTTTCCACATAAACCAACAATTCCTACTTAGTCTTACTTCCATAAAGCATCAACTGTAAGCTTTATATAACTCCGAGCTCTTTTGGCTCCATGCTTTACATAATAATGGTGTCATTCTTGTACACCTCAAATACTACTTTCATATTTTCTTGACCCTCAAAAACAAATGTATAATTACATTTAAAAATGTATGTTAATTATCTAACTCAATATTTTGGGCATGTTCACACATTCAGCGGTTATCATCTCTCTTTATTTTCACAAATATATTAAGGTAATCAGGAAATCAATTGTGTACTCCAGAGCGTGAAGATACTTGACACAGTCAAAAACTATAGTTACTCCCGAAACTTAGTTGCCTTCAATTAACTCGTGGAATCCTACTTCCATACATCATTACAATAGGGATTGTTATTTATCTCTTATGTCTTATAAGACCATTATCACATAAGAAACTACGATCTGAACAGGCAAACGAAAATATCAGTCTACAAGAACCTCGGTTCGACTCCCGGGTCGTTAACAACTTTAAACACTCACGGTGTCTTTACTACATCTTACGAGACGGTTCGGCTCACCCTTACTCTAAGAGAGCCGGGCCATTAACTCGGGCGCGATTTATGACACGGAGGGTGACGGGCGACTCTCTGTCTAACCCACGTTAGCAGCTCCTTTCCAAGGCTTTCAAAACAAACCTTCACATTATACTCAGTCCTGGGGAGAGACCGGGCCTTTACTGTACTGTATCCATTCAAACAAATATTCTTTGGTTCATAGACCACTTTCGTAACCTTGGCATTTATTAATTATGAGAGGGTCCTCATTGATTGGGGAAGATTAATACACATTCGACAACGAAGAATTAAGGGGCTTTTATCATAAGAGGATTCTGAGTTCGAATCTCTTCACATGCCTCGGGAACCATTCCCTCATAAAGGACTTATACAAGACGCGATTTAAAGTCGGCCGTGGCCTACATGACATACGCTCAATAATACCATACATTAGCCCCCTTTTAATACATACACAATGCCTCGTGATACAACGTCACAAATAGAGGACTTATACAATTATCAATTCACTACAATCAACTACCCTCCATAAGTAATTTACCAAGTATTTTAACTTCTACGCTTTCCTAGCGTGACATTTTAATATTATTTGCGCTCCTTTGCGCTATGCATTATTTTAAGCCGAAATGTCTTCCCAAGAACTGATAAATCTCATTAGTAACCATTCATATTATTTTTAATTCTTATATTAATCTTTCCGTTGCCGATAAATCGCTCCCTTTTAAAACATTCCCTTGAACATCATATCTTACACATACATTAAGGCTTTAACGCTCTTATGTTCACATCAATTTATTTGATCTTTATTTAATATTTCCATACTTAGTTATTAGTATTATCTTTATTCTTTACACAAGCTCAAAAGCTATTTCTTTCATATCTCAACTTTACTTTATTTAAATATCTTTCATGATAATTACTGATATTTCGCTTGCTCTTATGACATTCGTTAAATACATTAACATTTTATTCACATATTTCCTCTACGGGGTTTATTCTTTACATAATCATTTATAATTTCTCAAATTTTTATTATTGTTCAGACCGCGTTCTTGTTTATTCAGTATTTATTTCTTAAAACACATCCCTTTTACTCAAAAACTCCGGTGGATTTGTACACAACCATTTCCCGAAACCAAAATAGAATGAAATTCAGTACTCACATGTTTTAAGATCGACCCATGATCTTTATTCTTGTGCGGTGTTTCATTTTGGGCCCACTTTGAACTTTTACTCCATATTAAAGGAATTCATCTTATGTACAAACACTTCTTGACATATATTTAAGACACTTAACATTGACGACATTTTTATACACTGATGTGTCCCTTTAGAACACATAATAAACACTAAAATATTACTTTAACACACAATCTTGATAAATTTACACTTCACAATTCTTGATCACTAGGCCGTATTTCTGAGCCTATCACACGTAACCTCTTAATTTCCCGTTTCCAAGGGTGAAATTTATTCAATGTCGGCTTCCTATCCTGCAGAATACGAAAGTCTCGAAACATCTACTGTTCCCTGGAATCCAAATTCTTCTACTCCTATCCTGGATGACCGGCTATTTATCTAGCTTGAACGGCTTCTTTGTATATCTGGCTTATCGATCCTAGCGAAAGTCTATTCGGATCGAGGTCTCCTCAATGACCTATAGATTTAGTTTATAGCAGCTAGTACTTCTCGAGTCTAGTACTTTTAGAATATTCGCCTGCTTTTTGGAGATAATGTTTATAGTCTCCGTGCTTCTTTATTTGATCGGTTCTAGCACTCCTACGTTTCTGATATACGTTCCGAACCTTATTCTGTTCTTCCCTTTTTGGGTTCTTTAATTTAGATAACAGTTTATCTTTCTGGTACGGTACTTCCGTACGTTATGATATATTCGTTCGTCTATTTAACGACCTATCGCCTTAAGTCCGACGTTCGCAGCCTGCTCTGACTATATCTTACGAACTTTCACTATAACTTGTATACAGTCGGGCCTAAATCCTGTAACTAGGATTTTCCTACTTTTTTCAATACGGCGATACTTTAAATTTCTTCTTTACCACTCCTTATGGAGGCAAGCAAGTTGTTAATACTGCGACGCCTATGGCTATCGGATATTACTTCCGCGGTGTAACACAGCGTTTCTCCCCTCAAGGAGTACTAGTAACTTTCTTCGATGTGACGCAGAGTGACGCCCCACACGGCTGTCTGAATATTGATGTGCTGTGATGTAGCCTTCCGGCCTATTGAGACTGCATGATTGGCTTGGTGAAGCCCGAAGCTTTATACTATTTCACTACAAAAAAAAATAAGACTCTAGTCCTTTCTGTGACCAATTTCTAAAATAATGGTGGCACAAATATAAAAATTATACCTTCCGAAAGCTCGTCTTCTCACTGTCAAATAATCTCATTGCCCCTAAGAATCGATCGTGCAATTCGGAGATATTAATTAATTTCTCGTCCTCAATTGTGTGGGTGTTGCATTTCTTTTGCTTTCTCCCCTCCACACAGGCCTTGGTAATTCCCCGATGACGTCGTCTTGCGTTTGCAGTTTTCTCCTGCGCAATTATTAAATGGTTTCTCTTTACTAAAAAATCTCTCATTCGAAATGATTCACTGTACTGTACTTGTTTACCCATTATTATACTTGTAAACGGGTTAAATTTAATTATTCCTCTTCTGGCGCATAAGCGGTGTTGTCAATTTCCAGCAACGTAAGGTCGATTTCCGAGTCAGGCTTCCTTGTTTAATCCTGGGAAATTTCCACTCGGTTATTAATACTCATGACTCGCTCCCTTCTGAATGTCGAGAGGGATGATCTCATCTCACGAACACCTGGTCCTCGCCTCTTGCACCATATTAGGCTAGCATCGTAGCTGGATCTTTCTTTAAGTTACATTAGAAACTATCCGTTCCTTTCATTTCTTCCCCAAATGCATGGATTCGCCATCATTGGACCCTATGGCACATGGGTTCAGTATCGAATAAATTTTTACTTCATTGCAGAATAACACACAGAAATATGTCTTAGTTTGTGCACCTGAAGTCTGACCAAAAAATGTGTACATGCATTCTTTCAGTGCTGAGATCTGGAGGCAGTTCTGGGAAACAATGTATGTAGCATTTAGGATGCTTTGGCAAGGTACTGAGAAGTACCGTCAGGCCATAAGTGGTCCGTATTAGCCACCACTATTTTTAAATTCGACTTCAAATGTTTTGGTACTTTAAAGTACCGTCAGTGCTCAAAGGGTTATACTAACGAAGTAGAGATTGTCGGTGTACACATGCACCAAGCGGTACTATGACGTCACACACCTCAGTGCATCTGGGTAAATTTCGTCCCGTCACCGTAACGTAACGCCAGACCCCAGCGTAACGACGAAGTCGACAAGATCATTTAAAATGATAAAAGTTAGCAGCTTTAATTTGATCCTCGAATAGACGAACTATTCGTATGTTCGAATCAAAAGTTCGTATTCGAAACTATTCTAACAATTTGAATAATCCGATGTTCGAATATGTACTGTAGAGCCCTAATGTCCACGCTGTCGCTAAACCCCCAAAATGAAACAACAATAACAATATGGTTAATTTTAATTTGTATTGACCCTGTATATTTTATATTGTGCATGAAGCAATGAAAAACTAATCAATTTCATCACTGCATAGTACATTAATCTGTGGGCATTCGACAC
Organism: Meconema thalassinum; assembly: GCA_946902985.2. Taxonomy (NCBI): domain Eukaryota; kingdom Metazoa; phylum Arthropoda; class Insecta; order Orthoptera; family Tettigoniidae; genus Meconema; species Meconema thalassinum. Next base: position 255,003,314 of record OX336393.1, read on the forward strand.
AATCGCCACTAGATTGAGATCCAGCTCCCTAGCGCTGTCATAGTTTCAGAGAAGAGCAACATCGTTGGGAACGAAGGTCATAGTGTATTGGAAAGCGACATCAACGACTCACGATGGAGTTGGAGATTAATAGTAATGGGGAGATATTTTACCGCGTGAGTGAAAGCAATGATGTCGCACGACAAGGGTTCATTACGCCCAACGCAGACCTCGGATATTAAGCGTCTTCTAGTGGCTGTAGAGATTAGCTTGTAAATGTTATTAAAAAATGAACGTTTATGTAGGCGCAGTAGAGTCAACACTAGAGACACAGGAGGCCAGAGTAGGTATTTCTGCTAGCCCGTCAATAATATTATCGCTGCTCCATCTGTGGGAGGTTGGGATGCTAATTCTGGTCTCAAGTTCAAATGGACTTTGTAAGTTGAGTCTGATGAACAACGTGAGTATTTTCGTGAATCTCTGATAAATAGAGATGCTGCGGATAGCCCCATACGTTCAGCTTGTTTTGAAAATCATCCGCCCTTTCCTCAGATATATAATAGTCGAAATGATTACGGACTTGAGTATATTGTCCAATCATTTAATATTGTATTTTACACATGTTTCAATATTGTATGGTTTTAGTTAATAACAAGAAGTTCCGTGACGAACTAAAGAGCCTACTTTTCTTAAAATTTAAGATTCATGCCAATGATTAATCTATATAGATCTATCTAGAATAATGACGAAATTAAGTTGGTAATATCGACATATCTAATTAGCTCGAAATACTTTATACCTGGCATAATGTAGGCTAATAGAGAACTACAGTCGGCAGCCCTGGTGACTGAATATATTCTTAGTTCCATCTCATAAGGTACAGAATACAAAATTTGGTTGAAGTCCAATGGATAGCATGGACGTTACATGCAGTTAAACATTGGATCTAACAGCGCGCGTTAAATCATGTTGGCAACAATGACATACATATATTGGTCAGAAATAATCTGAAATAATATGATCTATTGTTGTGTCAACTTTCAATGAAATCCATTAGTTAGTATAGAAGTTACATGCATTTAAAAATTGGACCTATCAGCAGGCTTAGAATCATCTTGGCAGCACTGGCGTAGGCCTATATTAGTTACTCCAAATTAATCTAGAATGCCAGGTACTATACGTGTGCAAAGTTTAGAGCCATTGGCTTGCATACTTTCTGATATATTGATATTAGGGTAACAAAAATAGAGACAGTATTTATTAACAGCTGGCAGCCCTGGTTACTCTTAAGAATCGGCATAGTCATATCGGTTATGGTACACATAGCACACACGAAATTTGGTTGAAATCCAAATGATAGTATAGAAGTTACATGTATTTAAAGTTGGACATCTCAGCAGGCTTAGAATCATGTTGGTAGCACTGACGTATATAATTTACTCCAAATTAATCTAGAATGCCAGGTACTATACGTGTGCATAGTTTAAAGCTGTCAGCTTGCATACTTTCTGATTAATGGGTATTTGGGTTTAAAAAATTGAGAGCATTTATTAACAGTTGGCAACCCTGGTGGCACTTGACAATACGCTCAGTCATATCTATTTATGTACACATAGCACATACGAAATTTGGTTGAAATCCAATTGATAGTGTAGAAGTTATATGCATTTAAAATTTGGACCTATCAGCAGGCTTATAATCATTTTGGCAACACTGCCATGTGTGGCCTCCTGGAAATTAAACTGCAATATTATTATCTATACGTGTGCCAATTTTGAAATAGCTCCCATTCATACCTTCCAAGATATCCAACTTGGAGCTCAAATTTCAATTGCGATTTTTCAGCAGTTGGTAGCACTGACATCATTTTCAAATATGGCCGTGAGATATTCAGGTATAGATCTTTACTCCTACCAAATTTTGTTTCGATTGCTGCAGCCGTTTAGGAGTAGATAGGGAGGACACACACACAACCAGACAGAAGGACAGACAGACAGACAGACAGACACACATTTGCCCGACCTCGTAAGTCTACTTTTTCCTCATTTTTGCAAAATGTGAAAAGTAGGCTAAAAATTGTCATTTCTTGAAGTTATTGTTCATTCTTTAATTCACCTGACATGAAAATTAATTAAGGCTCGTTTAAGTTTAAGCTAATTAGGAACAATGTAAGTGCTGTTTAGCCAGCCCCAGGCTCTGATGTGGCTTAAGCCAAATTTCTTAATTTTTGAATGGGATTACTTCGTAAACTATTGACCCGAGAGATAAAATTCGTATAACCATTATTGTAGATAATTTAACTGTCTATATTTATGTACTGAATAATTGTTCCGTAGATCCAATAGATTACGAGATATTAGCCAAATTTCAATAAAACGGTACCTTACCTTACCTCCCCCCCCCCCCCCCCTCCATCAGGACTTTTAGTATGTTCATTAGGAGACCCTCCCAAACAATATTGCAAAGTTTCAAAACTTGGGTAATTATGTCCAGAAAATAACCTAATTTGACTACTAGTGTGCCCGTTTAGGCCATCAAATGGGTACACTAGGTAGACTAATAATAAAATGGTTGAGTTGAGTTCATAGCACTTTCCTTCAATTGTTGCCACATTCTTCTCTAACCGCCAGTTCCATTACTGAGCACATTGCCGCGTTTAAACGTCACGTCAGCTACGTTACAGACAGTGTAAATCAATTCACTGCTGTTGAAAAATGGAAAATATGAATCAAAGTGAACTACAGTACCGGATATTGACAAATGCAGATGTCGAGTTTTGGAATTATACGACTCATTGTGTTATATATCCGGTCGTTAGCGAAATAACTATGACTATCCTACGATAGAATAAATACCACGGTCATATTCTGCTCGCTACCTACGCGATGTTTGTTACTAAAAATAGAGTTGGCGCAAATAATGATGGCAACAAGTGTTACGGTTCGCAAGCAAGTTTTTAGATAGCAACGTACTGTATTACAGTATTATCGACTATGCACATTATGAGCCATTACAGTATATTATGATTGTAGAGGGGAGCGTGATGGTGCAGTGGCTTAGCTGCTCATATTGCATCCGGACGGCCTGAGTTCGAATCCCGGTGACGACGGAGTAAAATTTTCACCTGAAAAATCACATGGCGTCAGGAAGGGCATCCGGCCCTAAATCCCCAGCCAAAACAAAAAATGGGCCTCATTGGCTCCGACGACCCCAACTAATTGGGATAAGCCAAATAAAGAAAGAAAATACACACATCAAAAAAAGTTTTGCATCACCTCGGTTCCCAGATCTCCGGCATATAGACGTTGACTGTGTATATTGTATCCAAGATACAGTCCCTTTGACTGTTCATAGATCTCACTAAAACTGCTCAAAGATGTAAACAACCATGCATGAGCAGGGCCTATTAGACGGAGGGGGTACGACAGCCGATCAGTTCCAGTCATTCCACCAGGACGAAGGTACGCTGCTCATGTTGTCTGTAGTTCTACCATGCCTAGAAGGTCAATACCGCAGTTCGATCGCGTCCGCATTGTTACTTTGTGTCAAGAAGGGCTCTCAACAAGGGATGTTTCCAGGCGTCTCAGAGTGAACCAAAGCGATGTTGTTCGGACATGGAGGAGGTACAGAGATACAGGAACTGTCGATGACAGGCCTCGCTCAGGCCGCCCAAGGGCTACTACTGTAGTGGATGACCGCTACTTACGGATTGCCGCTCGGAGGAACCCTGACAGCAATGCCACCATGTTGAATAATGCGTTTCGTTCAGCCACAGGACGTCGTGTTTCAACTCAAACTGTGCGCAATAGGCTGCATGATGCGCAACTTCACTCCCGACGTCCATGGCGAGGTCCGGCTTTGCAACCCCGACACCATGCAGCGCGGTACAGATGGGCCCAACAACATGCTGAATGGACCCCACGGAATTGGCATCACGTTCTCTTCACCGATGAGTGTCGCATATGCCTTCAACCGGACAATCGTCGGAGACGTGTTTGGAGGCACCCTGGTCAGGCTGAACGTCTTAGACACACTGTCCAGCGAGTGCAGCAAGGTGGTGGTTTCCTGATGTTTTGGGGTGGCATTATGTGGGGCCGACGTACGCCACTGGTGGTCATGGAAGGCTCCGAAACGGCTTTACGATACCTGAATGACATCCTCCGACCCATAGTGCAACCATATCGGCAGAATATTGGAGAGGCATTTGTCTTCATGGACGACAATTCTCGACCTCATCGTGCACATCTTGTGAATGCGTTCCTTCAAGATAACGACATCGCTCGACTACAGTGGCCAGCATGTTCGCCAGACATGAACCCTATCGAACATGCCTGGGATATGTTGAAAAGGGCTGTTTATGGACGTCTTGACCCACCAACCACTCTGAGAGATTTACGCCGAATTGTCGTTGAGGAGTGGGACAATTTGGACCAACAGTGTCTTGATGAACTTGTGGATAGTATGCCACGGCGAATACAGGCATGCATCAATGCAAGAGGACGTGCTACTGGGTATTAGAGGTAGTGGTGTGTACTGCAATCTGGACCACAAATGCTGAAAGTCTAGCTGTATGATGGTACAACATGCAATGTGTGGGTCTCATGAGCAATAAAACGAGCTGAAATGTTGTTTGTGTTGATCTCTATTCCCTTTGTATTTAACGGTTCCGGAACTCTTGGAACCGAGGTGATGCAAAACTTTTTTTGATGTGTGTATTATGATTGTAGAATTGGTGAGGAGAATAACTTTCGCCAGTCTCTGGTAATAGAATCCAAGTCATCTCCACTCGTGAAAGTTACAACACATCTGAAGAAATGTAGACACTTCGGTTTCCAGTACCGCTCTCGTAGAGGAGCTGAACGGGTCTAGGGATGACTGCTTCCAAACTACTGTATACTAGATCACAAGCCCGTGAAGAAGAGTCTAACTATTCCGAGTGCCTCAAAATAATACTGTAAGGCTGTTTTATTATTCCTTTTTAATAAATGTTAGGGTTTGGGGCATCTTGGTCATCAGCACCATATGCTGATAGGCTGTGTCATTCCGATGCCTGTACTAATTGTACGTATATAAAATTGGGACTTGGGAAGGAGATATTGATGCTTTGCGACATCGTGGTCATGTTGCCCCGTATACTTGGGTGTGTGTAGAATTTTTCTAATACCACTGTCACTCTGATGTCTGTACAAGTGCGTGCATTTGTAATAGAAGTAGGATTTAGGTAAGAAGTGGCCGTGCTCTCAAGTTAGGCACCATCCCGGTTATTGCCTGGATTAGAAGTGAGAAACCACAGTAAACCAATTCGAGGATGGCTCCGGTGGGAATCGAACCCACCTCTTCTCAGTTTTCCTTCACAAGGCTGAGTGTACCCCGTCTCAGCCCTCAGCCTTCAGACCAGAATTAAATAGCCAAGCAGAGCCGGGAATCAAACCCGGGCCTCCGCGGTGACAGCCAGGTGGGAAGACGATGATCGTTTTAAGTTTGGAAAAGTACTATCCTGGCATTTTCCTGGGGTTCAAGAGCAAACCACAGAAAAGCACTTTAAGATGACCGAAAGAGGGATCCTAACCTATTTTCTCAGCGCTAGACAGACTGACACTGGTTTCAACTCTATCGTTCCGAGCCTCATATCAATATTTAAATATCTCATGGAGGAGCTGGGTAGATTATAGGCTAAGGAATAACCCACCCACCAAGGGAAGATGATTAAGAAAAGGAAGTGGGTTTCGGACTGGAGAAACAGGATAGAGAAATAGGATGAGAGTTCCACAAAAGTTATAAATTTAACTTTAAATACCCTTAGAGGCAGTTGCCACTGAAAATTAATTCTCTGATACCTAAAGTAGGTACGAGCTTGGTCGAAGCTAACGCGAACCGCAGCTAGGACTTGGGCGATTTGCAAGAGAGAGGCTTTAGTGTATTTCCTCCCAAGCATGTATAAAAGTACTATGGGGAAGGGTGATGGTCTGGCCAGACAAATAGTAACAGAATTGTTCTGTATTAACGATGGCATAAACTTTGGAAGAGTCAGGGAAGACAGACTATTGCTTAACCGTGGTATTTGAGAAATGATAAATCCAAAACCAAATATTTAATTTATTTAACAATTCAAAGAAGCGTAACTTTAACATGTATATAATTTCAATCTTATTAACAATTTGGGGTCGCAGACCTCCGACAACATTTAGAAATTGCTCCAGGCAAATAACAATTCTTAAGGTTTTAAGTCTGGTACTAAAATCTTTGTAAGATTTTCAAAAGGCGAATGAAATGATTAAAGTTTAGACATTCACAAGAGTACAAGGAGTGTACTTTTAAAAAATTACCAGGTAACTGATTTAGAAAAGGTTACAACTTCGAAAATAACAATAAGAAAATCATCAAAAATAGAAGTTCCTACAACTTCTTATAATTAAGCTGAATTACTTTATAACAATTATACAAAAGAGAGCAGGTCACTTACGGTGAAACCTAAAGAAAAAATCAAAAGGAAGGTTCTAGACTTCCTATGTTTAAGTAGGAATCACGAGCCAAATGGGGCAGTTTCCAATTCGTGAGACCTAGAAATAACTCACTCAAGAGTTGCAAGTATTGTATTCTCTCATTAGAAGAGAGAAACAATGTAAGTTTGAAACGTGTGCTGAGCACGTAATTATACAGAAACTAATTAATTACACATGAGAAACAAGATGTTCAGTAAAGAACATATAGCCTACTTTCTCCTAAATGCATGGGTATCGTTATAACTCTTTGTCCTTTTCAAGGAGTATGATTGAATGTTGGTTGTAGTAGCTTGTTGAAATACAACGTGCTATAGGGATATTAAACATGAATATGAGGTGCCCTTTGCTAGTGCTACCTCTGTACCAAATTTCGTTCAATTCGGTTTCACCGTTTTTGAATTGATAGGGGGAATCGATTTGCACACATACTTGGCCACCATCTGCTAACTATTGGGCTGTTGTTCTTGCAGTTTGGTCTGAATATGTTTCCCACATAAAGATATGGTGTTGCAAAATTTGGTAGAGACTAGATTATTAGGTTGGTCGTAATTACATTTTAGTTTTTAACATTTGGGTGGCCGCGATTACGTTTCGGTCAACATAGCGGTGACATAAAACATGACACTGAGGTGCCCTTTGCTAATGCTACCTCTGTACCAAATTTCGTTCCATTCGGTTTCACCGTGTTCGAATTGATAAGGGGAATCGATTTTCACACAAAGATGGCCGCCATCAGCAAAATATTAGGCTGATGACCAATTAGTTTTGTCAAAGGATGCTCCCTCCATAAAGGTATGTTGTTGCTAAATTTGCTAGAGATCGGATGATCAGGCTAATCGTAATTTGATTTAAGCTTTGAACATTTGTGTGGCCGCCATTACGTTTCCGTCAAGATGGCGGCGATATAAAACATGACACTGAGGTGCCCTTTGGTAGTGCTACCTCTGTACCAAATTTCGTTCATTCGGTTCCACCGTGTTCGAATTAATAGGGGAATCTATTTTGACATAAAGATGGCCGCCATCCGCAAACTATTAGGCTAATGGCCTATTAGATTAGTCGTAAGGATGCTCCCTCCATAAAGGTATGTTGGTGCAAAGTTTGGTAGAGATCGGATGGTTATGTTAGTCGTAATTTGATTTAAGCTTTATACATTTGTGTTGCCGCCATTACGTTTCAGTCTATATGGCGGCAATATAAATCATGACACTGAGATGCCCTTTGCTAGTGCTACCTCTGTACCAAATTTCGTTCCATTCGGTTTCACCGTGTTTGAATTAATAGGGGGAATCGATTTTGACACAAAGATGGCCGCCATCCGCAAACTATTAGGAGAATGACCTATTAGATAGGTCAAAGGATGCTCCCTCCATAAAGGTATGTAGTTGCAAAATTTGGTAGAGATTGGATGATTAGGTTAATCGTAATTTGATTTAAGCTTTGAACATTCGTGTGGCCGCCATTACGTTTCAGTCAAGATGGCGGCGATATGAAACATGACACTGAGGTGTCCTTTGCTAGTGCTACCTCTGTACAAAATTTCGTTCCATTCGGGTCCACCGTGTTCGAATTAATAGGGGGAATCAATTTTGACATAAATATGGCCGCCATCCGCAAACTATTAGGCTAATAACCTATTAGATTGGTCAAAGGATGCTCCCTCCATAAAGAAATGTTGTTGCAAAATTTGGTAGAGATCGGATGATTAGTTTAGTCGTAATTTGATTTAAGCTTTGAACATTTGTGTGGCCGCCATTACGTTCCCGTCAAGATGGCGGCGATATAAAACATGACACTGAGGTGCCTTTTCTTCGCACTACCTCTGTACCAAATTTCGTTCCATTCGGTTGCACCGTGTTCGAATTAATAGGGGGAATCGATTTCCACACAAAGATGGCCGCCATCCGCAAACTATTACGCTGATGGCCTATTGGTTTGGTCAAAGGATGCTCCCCCCATAAAGGTATGTTGTTGCAAAATTTGGTACAGATCGGATGATTAGGTTAGTCGTAATTTGATTTAAGCTTTGAACATTTGTGTGGCCGCCATTACGTTTCCGTCTTGATGGCGGCGATATAAAACATGACACTGAGGTGTCCTTTGCTAGTGCTACCTTTGTACCAAATTTCGTTCAATTCGGATTCACCGTGTTCGAATTGATAGGGGGGGACAGACATTCAGAGTACACACACTCACACACACACACACACACAGACACACACACACACAGACTCACACACACACATACACACACACAGACAGACACATTTTTTTCGCCCTGTGTTGATCTCATAAGTCTACTTTCATTTTTTGCAAAAATCGAAAGTAGGCTAAAAATGGGAGGGCACATCTATAGATTGACACCTCGTTGAAACAGACCTAAATTTAAAAGTTTATTACGGATTGTTAGTAAGAGGTTTAGGAAAGAGAAATAGGGATTGAGGAAAAATGTTCATGGCCTTATTTAAATGTAAACGGACGATCGCGACGCGGTAGAAAGTTGAACAAGCAATGGTTTTCACTATAGTTCGTTGAAATATATGAAAAGTTCACTATAGAAACACGAAAGTTTATGGCAAAGAAAGTTATTTCAATTTGAAAAAAATGACTGGTTGCACTAGATGAACAAAAGTCTATTGCTTGAGAAAATAGTGGATTACAGTTAAATGCGCCATAGAACATCCAACGGTGGAAGAAAATTCGCTATTGAGCTTTAATTCAGAAGTGAGATTCTTCAATTTTAAATAGCATTCTCACAAGTGAGTGAAAATTTCATAACGGCAGGACGTGTAGATGAAATACAGAATCTGGAAGGTTCCAGAACGATCTTAGTAGAAAAATGGGGCTAAAGATAATCCAGCGGAGGAACTTGCTTTGTAATTTATAGACAGCGGGTATTTAGATAATATCCCACGTGGTGAGAAGATTTCTCATTTAACAAGCATAAGAAAGCTACTTTCTATTAAAGTTGGCTTAGACAGACAAAGCTCAACATGGCTAATCCCGCGAAGAATGATTTTTGCCCCAAATAAGTAATCTCACGCTGTCTATAAAATGTCTTTAAAACAAGTAGAAGTTAAAACCATGAAGATGAGGTTAAAACTTGAAGCTGTACTTATCTTGGTTACATGTCGAGGGTGAAGATCCCTTTGACGGATGCCTAGAGTGCCAACATGGCGTAGAGAGTAGAGAATGCCTCTTGGTTTGAGGAGACTGGCTCTAGGTGAGCCCTGACTGATTGAGTCAACTGCCGACTTAGAAGTGAGACCTGCTCAGCGAAGCACGGAGGGTCCAAGGAAGGGAAAAGAGTGGGGGTAGGAGACAAAAGGTATACATATCAGCATAACCAACTTATCAAAAATAAATGTTCTTCTTGTTGAATGGTCTTCAAAGAGTTGATAGTAGGCGATACTAGCGCAGCATGGTGAGTGAAAAAGTAGACGTAGTCCTCTTGCTCAAGGAGAAAATAGCTGGCGATGGTAACAAGATCTGGTGGCGAGATAGATAAGTAAGTCTTCTTGCACCAGGAAGAATTGAGGAGCTTCAGAGATTCGCTGCGAGATGACGCTAGGTGGGCCACAGAAGATATATATCTAGAACAGACTCATGAAGACATAAGAGATTTGCCCATCAAAGAGAAAACAGAAGATCACTGTTGGTGTTTGACAAAGAGGAAGGAATGAACATGCAAAGAGCATTAAAAAATTAGATTCTCACGTACCGTGTATTCAAAGAATACACCAGGAGCTAGGAATCTAGTCCGACCCTTCTGCGCCATCCCCGCTTTATCCTTGGTTAAGTGCGTGGTGCAGCGGTAACGTCTTTGCCTGCTGTCCAAGGTTGAAGAATCGAATCTCTATGCAGTCATTTAGCAATTTTAAGGCTGCTTAATTGCGGTGGAGCCACATCGGTACATCTATTGACACGTTAAAAATCCCCTTCTGGGCAAAATATTACATCCTGGTGTGCGTCTCTAAAAGCCACATTAGTCAAAAGTGAAGTAACACGATTAACATTATTATTATTTTCAAATCGCTTATCCTCCCAGCTTGGCTTCACCCACGGTCTCTGCGAGGGATCATTCCTCTACCGTCGCAAGGACAGTGTCTGGGAGCTGAACACACTTCGTCAACAGATACAACTGGGGATGGTGACAAGCCGATTGCCCAGGCAACCGCTAACTTGAGTCTAATGAAGGAAGGTCAGGGTTGGGATTTTGGAAGGAAGTCAGCCGTGGACCTGTTGAAATGAACCGTCCCGGCATTTGCTGATGGCGAAAATGGGAAACCACGAAGAGCATTTTAGGATGGCCTAGGTGGTATTCGAACCCACTCTTTCCACATGCCAGCGAGGCACGGGATAGCGCGATAGTGCTCTGGGCTACCGTGGCCGGTTATTATTATTAGTATTATTACTATTATTATTATTAATTACATTATTTTGAACTCGCACTTAATCAGCGACTTCAGCGTAAAGTCAGATAATACCGGATAGTCATATTATATGAAAGCTGTTAGGTACTATTATTCCAATAGCCAAAATTTTCTCTTTCGACGACGCAGTGGTGTGGAGGTTCGAACACACAGGACTCCTAATTCGAGAATACGGGAAATTATAATCCCAAGGGATTCCTGAACTTTTTTTTATTCCTTAACTAAGTATCTTAAGTGACCATAGTAGTGAGCCCGCGTCGCTGTGCTTGGTCAGTAAAGCAAACTCCAACACAGTGTGCCTATAACCTTCCAGTAGCAGCTCATGAACGCTTTGTAAAGAAAGGAAGAAGTTTACTGTATCCACCTCTTGGCGTAGTGACCAGCATTCTTGGCTGTCACCGTGGAGGTCCGGGTCTGATTCCCGGCTCTGATAAGCAATTTAATTCTGGTCTTAGGGCTGGAACGGGGAGCACTCAACCAGGTGAGGCAGAGCCGAGAACAGGTGTATTCGATTCCCACCTCAACCATCCTGCAAGTGTCATTTCTGGGATTTTCCTACTTTTACTCCAGACAAACGCCAGAATGCTTCCTAACTTAACGCCACGGCCGCCTCCATCCTTGTCTCATTTAGAAGTTCATTCCACTCCCAAAGGCATCACAATAACACAGGTTATCATACAAGATAAATTAAATTAATTTAATTAAGTAATACATTAATTCAATTAATTAAATAATTAAGTAATTAATTAGTTAATAAAATAAATTTTAATTTAAATAAATAAATAAATAAATAAACAGTGGCTCTAGAACACAGGAGACTCAAACTAGACAAAGCACACCATGCCTGTAGAAAACTGTACGCTTACAAACATTCATCGATGAATGTCAAACTAAGACACTACAATGCAGTAGTCAGACCTTCAGTCTTCTATGCAGCAGAGATCCTATATCTAACTAAGAAGACCCCATTAAGAGCCCTTGAGTTGCAAGAAGGAAAGTTCCTGAGAAAGATAATAGGACCAAGGATTCTACCAGATGGAAGACGATGGTATAAACCAAATCGTGAGCTCTACCAGCATCAAAAAAATCTCATAGATGCTATCAGAAGAAGGCGACTGACTTTCTACGGACACCTGTCCAGAATGGACTCTAACAGGTTATCCAATAGGATCTTCAAGGTTGCTAACATTTGGGTCTTGATGAAAGAGTGGTATTCTGGATCCGGGACTTTCTCCAAAACAGAACCCAAACAGTCAAATTTGGGGGGAGTATTTTCGAAAGAGACAAAAGTCACCTCTGGAATTCCACAAGGAAGTGTAGTTGGGCCATTGTTGTTTCTTCTATATATAAACGACCTGGCAGAATATGTTAAATCGGACGTCAGACTATTCGCTGACGACTGTGTAATATATAGAAAAATCGAAAATCAAGTTGACACTGCGCTCTTCCAACAAGACTTGGAACGTATAGAATGCTGGGTTATCCGAAATAACATGAGGATAAGTGCAGAAAAAAGTAAATGCCTGTCTTTTACTAATAGCAGAAAAGGGACAATAGCTGATTATAAATTAGGAAACAAAATTATTCCTCGAGTGGAGTCATGCAGCTATCTCGGGATTGCCATAAATAAAAGGTTACACTGGGGTGAGCACGTTGAGAGCGTTGCTAATAAGGCACAAAAGTCATTATACATTGTTAGGGGAAACATGAAGGGTAGCAGTATTCAGGCCAAAGAATTGGCTTACAAATGTCTTGTGAGACCAATTTTGGAATACGCCACGAGTGTGTGGGAGCCCTACCAATCAACTCGAACGAACAAATTGCAGATGGTGCAAAGGAAAGCTGCAAGATTCATACTTGGCAAATTCTCCCAAACTGACAGTGTCTCTGATATGTTAGAGTCATTGAGTTGGGAATCCCTACACAGCAGAAGACATAATAGAAGAATAATAACAGACATAATAACAGAATGCATGATCCAGATTATATGGGTAGGAGAGATCACGAATACAAAATTAGGCCCATCATTCAAAAAACAAACTTAGCTAAGTATTCTTTTATAAACAGGGGTATTCAAACATGGAATGAGTTAAAATAGGAATCTCTGTTTCGCGGGCTTATAGGTCGTGTTCCAAGGACATTTTGTCGTCCTGACGTTTCGCTGAATACTGCGTTCAGCATGTTCACAGGTTACATTAAGCGAGGTAAAACAAGTAAACAGAAGATATATAAATAGTCAACAACCCACACATAGAGGCTACCATAGCAACGGCGTACCACATAAAAGTAATGCATCAAGGACAGGGCTGCTCGTCTGTTGCATCTTCTCGTCTACGACGGTCAATAAGAGCAGGCTTGAGGGGATTAAGGACTGGAAGCCAAGCTCTGTTCACACGTTCTGCTTCCTCCTTAAGATTGAAGCTGTTAGTATGCTTCAGGAATTCAATGGCCTCCCTTTGTAGCCTGGCATGATAAGACACCGTGGTGGACAGAACTTCGGTGTCTCCATATCTTATATCGTGACCTGCAAGTAGCGAGTGTGCTGCTACAGTGGATTTATCTGTTTGTCCCAGCCGTCTGTGTCGTTCGTGCTCCTTGAGGCGAGTGGCAATACTTATTTTCGTTGTTCCAATATATACTTGGCCACAATCACATGGGATTTTATAAACTACAAGGGTAATTGGAGACAAACAGCCCCTGGCTAGAGTTTTTCTTCCATATATAAAAAAAGGTCACGGACAGAATAGGGAGGCTACTCGAGTCCCATGATATAAAGACCATATACAGGCCTACACAAAAATTAAGGACATGTTTAGGCCCGCTAAAGATAAGCGACATCCTCATACCGCGGCAGGGGTTTATAAAATTCCATGTGATTGTGGCCAAGTATATATTGGAACAACGAAAAGAAGTATTGCCACTCGCCTCAAGGAGCACGAACGACACAGCCGGCTGGGACAAACAGATAAATCCACTGTAGCAGCACACTCACTACTTGCAGGTCACGATATAAGATATGGAGACACCGAAGTTCTGTGCACCACGGTGTCTTATCATGCCAGGCTACAAAGGGAGGCCATTGAAATCCTGAAGCATACTAACAGCTTCAATCTTAAGGAGGAAGCAGAACGTGTGAACAGAGCTTGGCTTCCAGTCCTTAATCCCCTCAAGCCTGCCCTTATTGACCGTCGTAGACGAGAAGATACAACAGACGAGCAGCCCTGTCCTTAATGCATTACTTTTATGTGGTACGCCGTTGCTATGGTAGCCTCTATGTGTGGGTTGTTGACTATTTATATATCTTCTATTTACTTGTTTTACCTCGCTTAATGTAACTTGTGAACATGCTGAACGCAGTATTCAGCGAAACGTCAGGACGACAAAATGTCCTTGGAACACGACCTATAAGCCCGCGAAACAGAGATTCCTATTTCAACGCCGGTCATGAAAGTCTAAATTTTTACTTAATGGAATGAGTTACCTGAAGAAGTCTTAGAACCTTTTCCCAACTGTTTAAAAGCTTTCAAGAAGAAATTAAATGTTGCATTTAGGGAACCCAGAGACATTATCGAAAGAAATTGAGTTATAAGCAGCATGTAAATATCTTGTCACCACCAGGTTTTGCCCAACTGTAACATTACCTATTAATAAATAAATAAATAAATAAATAAATAAATAAATAACAAGGGCAAATCCACTGGATTCTTGTGGATGAAGCAAGTATAGAAGGATCTTGCGGAGCTCCATATTAATCAAAATTACATAGATGACCGGAGTAACTATCATATAACTGTCAAAACTACACCCTTCGTAACGTCCCTCACAGAAGCTACCCTCAAGTCCAAAGGACTAGACCAGGAAATGGTCTAAGGAGCGCAAGATTGAATTTAGCAGGAAAATTAAGGACTACTGGGCCATCAGAAAATCTCAAGGCACCTACAAGAAAGCAGCTGCCAAACCCACCAATCGCGGCAAACAACAACGATGACAGCAAGAAACTTACAGCTAAAACACAAGCATCGTGGTCCATAGATGGCCCTAACGAACTGAAGAAAAAAAAGAGGCGATGGTACAAACAAAATTGTGGACTCTACCAACACCAGAAAAACCTCACAGAAGCATCAGAAGTAGACGCCTGGCTTTCTACGGCCACCTGTGCAGAATGGACCACCACAGACTGTCTTACAAGATGTTCAAGGTAGGCAAGAAGAGTAAAGCCACTGGTTCCCTGTGGATCAAACAAGTCCAGAAGGATCTTGAAGAACTTGGCATTCAGCAAAATGTAATAAATGACAGGAGTCACTACCGTCTGACAATTGAGTCGTCCAGTTGCTAAACTCGTTTAATCCACTTGTGAATAAGGATCATGTCGTAAAATTATTTATTTAATTAGTGTATTTTATTTTATTTTATTTTACTTTATTTTATTTTGTTTTATTCTGTTTTGAATAATTTAATTTTATTTTGTTTTGTTTTATTTGGTTTTATTTTGTTTTAAATTGTTTTATTTTATTTTGTTTTTATTTTTTGTTTTGTTTATTTTGTATTTTTTATTTTGTTATGTTTTTTTTATTTTCCAGAAAACAAACCGAAAACCAAAAACCAAAAACACGAAGCAAAAAGCAACATGCAAAAACGAAAGCAAAAGCAGAAAACAAAAACCAAGAAACACGAAGCAAAAAGCAACATGCAAAAACGAAAGCAAAAGCAGAAAACAAAAACCAAGAAACACGAAGCAAAAATCAAAATTCAAAATAAGAAAAAGCAGAAAACAAACACAACACCAAAACCAAGAAAGAAAAGCAAAAAGTAAAATTCAAAAGCTAAAGTACAAAGCAAAGACAAAACCAAAAACCAAAAACACAAAGCTAAAAGAAAAAAGTAGAAAACAACAAACACAAAAGATACGCGAGGCAAAGCCCAGAGAAACGTTTCTCATGAAAATGATTCTCATTCACAAGTGGATTAATCGAGTTTTGCAACTGGACGACTCAATTGAAACCAGTCCTTTCCTCACATCCATTACAGAAGCTCACCACAACGCGTCCAGGAAATGGTCCGAGAATCGTAAGATAGGGTTCAACCGGAAAATGAAACAATACTGAGCCAACAGAAAGCTCAAGGTTTCAGCACGAAAGCAGCCGCCCAACAATCCACCAAGAACACCAGAAGTGGCAGACAACAACACAAGCACCGTGGCCCAAATGACCGAAGAACAAGAAACATACACCATCTGTTTGTGAAATTTGGATTGCACAAGGGTTTTGATTCTCGGTAGTTTGGGGAATGTTGGTACAAGGGAAGCTTCCAGCATCCCCGCTACTGTTTGCCGTTGTGCCACGTGCGTAGGCCTTCAGCCTTCTCCCTTCTACAAACAGTGAGTAGTGAAATATCATTGAGATGCTCCAATGGATTTAGGAAAGGATGTTCTCAAGGATGCTGTGAGGTAGCCTACAGCAAGGAGAGACTGGATATCTCCTGTGACAGGTTGAAACACGTCTGCAAGGACAACAATCCCATACAGCATTCCTCTCAACTCATTTATGATATGCCGTGATGTATTAGACACTGCGATCATTATTTATTTTGGAACACCACCCTCTGGGTATGACCCCGATTATGGTCAAAAATAAACTTTAACTGCATTGACACTCCTCCTAAAAATCCTTACAAACATTTAACAAACTTCAATATGCATGAATCTTAGAGTTTCACCGATTCATAAATGTTGACCTCCATATCATAATTTTCATGTATTAAACCCCAACTCTGGTTTAGCCGTTAGCATTGATGGCTACTGTCCGGGTGGTTTCCCTTTCGAAATCCAACTTTGCCGGATAATTCTCCCTGGGTACAAGCGTTTGAAACCGAATTCAAGCAGTCTCACGTGTTGAACTAAGATGCCATTTAATACGAAATGTAACGATATTGGTCACGAACGCCGCTGAAATCCGCTTCGTTGAATAAGATATACCTAATAATGAGCCAAAGAAGGCACTTGTTGGTCAGTGGGTCTTGACCCCACAGCGCCATATGTTTGCCTTTTATGACATTCTCTCGCCTACGTGAGCGATGGTTTGTGGATTGTGCTCCTCTAACAAAGAATAATGGTGCTGTACTGTACTGTAGATGTTTCCCACATAGTTGTTCTCCTTGCCAAATGGAGAGTGGAATATCTGGACTAAATCTGAAACTGTATTAGCAACAGAAACTAATCGATTGCATAGCCCTATTATGTAGGCGTAACAAATCTAAGCACATGTAGGAGAGGGAGACCAGGCAATAGAGTGTGCCCCCCTTCGGAGAGGCTATGGTTTAAAGACCATTCTCTCAATTGATGTTGCAAAGGACCAATTAGAGTAAATTCACAATTACGAAAATTACTGAAGCCAAACGTTAATCATCCTGAACAAGAAAGCAAGTGAGGAAATATAGGCACATGTGCACACATGGCTTTCAATTAGGAGCTTGATGTACGGCATTTATTATTATTATTATTATTATTTTCGTTTCGGTCGTCTAGGGACCACGAGCCAATTCCAGTGCTTTGTCCTTTGCTGTTCCTTCTTCTTCCTCCAGTATTCCTTCATCGTCTCACTATGTTTCCTCTTCCTTTCCTCGGACCATTTTGAGCCGGTTTTCTTTCCCTTCCACCCTTGGAATCCTTCTATTTTTAGCACTTTTTGCCTGAGAATATCTCTCTGTGGTGTATCTTGTTCTCCGATATTATTTCTTTACGGCATTTATTTATTTATTTATTTATTTATTTATTTATTTATTTCTTCTTCTTCTTCTTCTTCTTCGAATTTGGCCAACGGTGGGCCACGGGGAACAATTGATTTGCTGGTTAGTTCCCTTTTCTTCACCAGAATTTCTTCATCCATTCGCTGTGGTTCCTCCTCCTTTCCTCTGACCAGGTGTTCTTGGTCGTTCTACTGGGTCTTTCCTTGAAGCTCAAAAAACAGCCCTATTCCAGATGTCATTTGGATGTACGCCAACTTACTCCATGTCTTTTCTCGTTTCTTCTACTCACATTGTAGAAGCCACAAGCTACGATTGTACTCAATCGAATGAGTGGTTCCCTAATCCTGAAGGAAAATTACAAGATATCAATAAATACTGTACACGTGGATGACCAGTTTCGACTGTCAAGCGATCATCATCATATCCTTTACACTTAGGCTATTAAATCATCGCCTACAAGTAAGGATGATGATATTTACAACATATAAACTTATTTAGTTGCAGAAGTAATTACACTATCACAACTAGTCAAGATATGTAATTTTTTGTTGAGATACTACTAGTGGTAATTGACCTTCAACAACAACAACAAAATACATATCTTAACTAGTTGTGCTAGTTAAATTACTTCTACAACTAAGGAAGTGTATATGTTGTAAATAGCATCACCCATAGTTGTAGACTTAATAGCCTAAGTGAAAAGGATCTGATGATGATCGTTTGACGATCGAAACTGGTCATTCACCTGTATTTATTAAACTCATGTATTTTTTCAGGATCAGGGAACTACCCATTACGATCGTGTTGACCGACTGAAAAACATTAAATTAGGCAACACTGAAAAATGACTTCCAACACGATTACCTGAAACTTCAAAGAATTTAACATTTGATTTGATGCTTAATTTCCGAGAGAAATACTCAAATCCAGTGGCGGCTGGTGTAGGAAATTAGTTGAGTGCTGTAACCCATCTCCCCCCTCTAAACAATAAAAATATTTAGAAACATACGTAAAAAGGGAGAACTTCAAGTACTAGAAAAGAAAGAAAGGAAGATTCTGGGAAAAATACTTGGACCACAGAAGACTACTGATGGGCTATGGAAGAAGAGGATAAATGAAGAACTTTAAAAGTGAACTGAAAAGATCACAGACGTAATGAAGAAGCGGAGGCTAAAGTTCTACGAATGGATGAATGCAGGCTGACCAAAAGGATCTTCAGCTACATCATGGGGCTAAAGGTCACATCTAAATGGGTAGATGAGGTGAAGATGGATGCAGCGGAAGTTTAAATTACTCCATCGATGGCCCACGATAGAAGAGAGTTCCGCAGTCTAGTTGACGGAGTAAAATCATTTCAGGAGAACCACCAAGCAGGAGGCCCAAACGGATCATTTCCGAGGAGGAGAGAAAACAAAGAAGTGACAGGATGAAGAAGTTCTGGAAAGAGAAGAGAAAGAAAGCCAATAAATCTTGAGTTCCTTACGGTCCATAGTTGGCCAAATTCGATAATTTAAACAAGACGTTCCGTGATGAACTAAAGAGCCTACTTTTCTTAAAACTTAAGATGCATGCCAATGATTAATCTATATGTACCTACCTAGAATAATGTCTAAATTAAGTTGGTAATATCGAAATTTCTAATTAGTTCAAAATACTGTATACCTAGCATGGTGTAGCCTAATAGAGAACTACAGTTGGCTGCCCTGGTGACTGAATATATTCTTAGTTCCATCTCTTAAGGTACAGAATACTAATTTTGGTTGAAGTCCAATGGATAGCATGGACGTTACATGCAGTTAAACATTGGATCTAACAGCGCGCGTAAAATCATGTTTGCAACAATGACATACATGTATTGGTCAGAAATAATCTGAAATAGTATGATTTATTTCTGTGTCAATTTTGAATGAAATCCATTAGTTAGTATACTGTAGAAGTTACATGCATTTTAATATTTGACCTATCAGCAGGCTTAGAATCATGTTGGCAGCACTGGCGTAGGCCTACATTAGTTACTCCAAATTAATCTAGAATGCCAGGTAATATACGTGTGCATAGTTTAGAGACATTGGCTTGCATACTTTCTGATATATTGATATTAGGGTAACAAAAATAGAGACAGCATTTATTAACAGTTGGCAGCCCTGGTTACTCTTAAGAATCGGCATAGTCATATCTGTTATGGTTCACATAGGACACACGAAATTTGGGTGAAATCCAAGTGATAGTATAGAAGTTACATGTATTTAAAGTTGGACTTCTCAGCAGGCTTAGAATCATGTTGGTAGCACTGACGTATATAATTTACTCCAAATTAATATAGAATGTCAGGTACTACACGTGTGCATAGTTTAAAGCTGTCGGCTTGCATACTTTCTGATATATGGGTATTTGGATAAAAAAGATGAGAGCATTTATTAACAGTTGGCAGCCCTGGAGGCTCTTAAGAATATGCTCAGTCATATTGGTTTATCTACACATAGCACATACGAAATTTGGTTGAATTCCAACTGATAGTGTAGAAGCTATATGCATTTTAAAATTGGACCTATCAGCAGGCTTATAATCATTTTGGCAACACTGCCATGTATGGCCTCCTGGAAATTAAAGTGCAATATTATTATCTATACGTGTGCCAATTTTGAAATAGCTCCCATTCATACCTTCCATGATATCCAACATGGAGCTCAAATTTCAATTGCGATTTTTCAGCAGTTGGTAACATTGACATGATTTTCAAATATGGCCGTGAGATATTCATGTATAGATCTTTACTCCTAAAAAAATTTGTTTCGAT
This sequence comes from Meconema thalassinum, assembly GCA_946902985.2. Taxonomy (NCBI): domain Eukaryota; kingdom Metazoa; phylum Arthropoda; class Insecta; order Orthoptera; family Tettigoniidae; genus Meconema; species Meconema thalassinum. The sequence continues at coordinate 255,023,770 of OX336393.1, forward strand.
TGCTCCAGCCGTTTAGGAGTTGATAGGGGGGGACACACACACAGCCAGACAGACAGGCAGAAGGACAGACAGACAGAAGTTCAGACAGACAGACACACATTTGCCCGATCTCATAAGTCAACTTTTTCCTCCTTTTTGCAAAATGTGAAAAGTAGGCTAAAAAATAATACAGGAACATTCACTCAAAAACACTCAAGAGTAAGTTGGGAGTGTTAAAAACCCTTTTTTCATTCAATCATTCATTCATTCATTCATTCGTTTTTTTTTGCAATTGGGGGTGTGTCCCCCGGTGGCAAATTAGATATACATAACAAATAAATAATTGTACATAACAATTCACTAACAATTAAACTGGAGTATTTACACAAATAGTCAGTCTTTTCTTAAACACACCTATATGTTTGGGAAAAGGCTCTAAGACTGCGTCAGGTAGAGAGTTCCAATTATCAATGGCACGGTTTACGAAAGAATATTTACCATAATTTGTTCGCTGTAGTCGGCCATTAACTTTGAAAGGGTGATCGCTCCTACCCATGTAAGTGGGCTTTTCCATACGTTTGCTAAGCTCACCCCATGCTGGTTGATTTGTATACGCGTTGTACATAGCGCAGAGTCTTGATTTCATCCTCCTAGCCTCAAGTGATTCCCACTCAAGTTTCTTTAACATACGGCTCACACTGCTCCTGGGATTAAAGTCACTGAGCACAAATCTAGCGGCCTTTCTTTGTACCATTTCCAACTCATTTATGAGTCCTACTTGATATGGATCCCAAACCAGAATAGGTCTTACAAGTGACAAATATCCTAATTCTTTAGCAGAGGTACTACTACCTTTTAATACCCTCATTACAAAGTGCAGGGATTTGTACGCTTTAGAAACTACACATCCTATATGACTACTCCATTTCATATCATTTCTTACGTGAACGCCCAAATATTTGCAAGAATCTTCTTCTACATGTATTTCCGAACCAATGTTATATTGATAATCTTGCCTTCGCACTTTCCCTATTTTTATTAGACTACATTTTCTTGTGTTTATTTTCATTTTATTTTAAATCGCCCACTTATAGACCAGGTTCAGGTCATCTTGGAGTACTGCATTGTCTTGTGAGTCATGTATCTTTCGATATATTACACAATCATCCGCAAACAATCGACAGTCACTGCGAATCCCATTTGGTAAGTCATTTATAAACGCCAAAAATAACAAAGTTCCGATTACGCTGCCCTGAGGGATACCCGACGTTACGGTAATTTCATCCGAGAATCGGCCTTCAACTTTCACTTTCTGGGAACGACCCGTCAAAAATTCCTGGATCCATAAAATTGCTTTTCTATCAATCTTCGTCGAAGCTAATTTATGGAGTAGCATGTCATGCGGTACGACATCAAATGCCTTCGCAAAATCTATAACTACGGCGTCGACTGAAACTCCATCGTCTAACGATTCGCTAATATCTTGAAAAACTGATAGCATCTGACTCTCGCATGAGTAACCTTTCCGAAATCCATGTTGCCTATCATTAAACCATGATAATGTTTCCCACTGTTCCCTCAAGTAGTCGCAAATGAGATGCTCCATCTGTTTACAAACGATGAACGTAAGACTAACCGGCCTGTAGTTGCCCAATTCAAGTCTGCTCCCTCCCTTAAATATCGGGACTACCGTAGCTCTTTTCCAGTCATCCGGGATTTGCGCATTTTTTATGGTCACATTAAAAATCACCTCTAAGTATCGTGCCACGGTCCTACCTCCTAGTTTAAGTACTTCACTAACAAGATTATCAGGACCCTTCGATATATTGTAACGTAATTTTTGTATTAGCTTTACAATTGCTGACTGGTTTATTTGGAGAAGTGGAGCCCCTGATTCACCGTTAAGGTCCAACACACAGCTATTGGATTTATTGAACACACTACTATAAAAGACATTTAATTCATTAGCAATGGCTTGCTTCTCAGTAATTAATTTACCGTCACCGGACATTATCATCGACAAATTATTTGAATTTCCCTTTCTTCTCCTAACATAACTGTAATTTTTTTCCCCACCCATCGCCTCCCGAACCAAGTAAACCTTGCATATAATTGTCATGAGCAGCCCTCTTTTTTAAGACGAGCTCTCTTGATAAGGACTTAAATTTCAACATATACTTGTCACTATCATGTCTTTTATTGTATAATTTCCTAATTTTCCGTTTAAGACTCCTGATTTCCCGTGTGTAATACTCAGGATCTGGGTTTTGTTTCAGAAATTTAAAAATGGAACAAATTTATCAATAGCGCTATTTAAAATTTTCAAAAAGTTAGTCCATAGGATATTAATGTGATTTCATTCCGATGCCCATCCTTCAAATAGCTCATTCAAATCCCCCTGAAATTTGCCGCCCTGCGATACTGGAATATGATCTTATTTGCTACATCCGAGTCTAATTTTGTAATGTCACCGTATCTAATATTTAATTCAACCCCAGAATGGTCACTAATTCCTGGTACTTTCTGACAGTTAATATACAGCTCTACAGGCCTGACGAGATAAACATCTAAGGTATTATTGCCTCTAGTTGGGAAGTCAACTGCTTGGGAAAATCCCCCCTCCCTTAAGAATTTGTTTGCAGCGCTCTGAGCGTGACCACAGCTAGTTGACTCACCAGACCAGTCTACTTTGGGGAGGTTTAAATCTCCGGCAATTATTATGCTCTCTTTCATAGCATTACCCGTACAAGTTTTATCATACAGTGTGTCGAGAAGCGAAAAGTTATCTTTCGGTGCTCTATACGCCCCTATCACCTGAAGAGTGAATTTATTCCCTTTAACCGAAATTTGTACACATAACATTTCATGATCCGTATCAGCCCACTTTAAAAAACTAGCTATATTTTTGCGCACACAAATAAATAGCCCACCACCTCGCTTCCCCCGATCCCTTCTGTACATTTCGTAGGCCCCTTGAATTATTTCATTACTATTTATATCCTCATATAACCAAGATTCAGTAGCAATGACACTGTCCGGAGAATACGTCTCTACAAGATTCCAAAATTCAATTAATTTATTTCCTAAACTCTGACAATTAACCTGCAGTAATCTTAGAGTCTTACCTCCGCAGCAAATATCCCGTCGGCTGGCAACCTCTGGACCTGGAATTTTTGGTGGGAACAGCTGATAGCTTCCTCTATTTATCCTCCGTTTGCTGAGAGCGATTCTCTCTAAAATTCTACCGCAGAGACTAGAAGGTGCCACCGGCCACGTTCTCATTTCGTGTGACAGTGCTGCCACTCTGTGGTCGAACGAAGAATCTCTTGACTCTGGGCAACAGCCAACGAAAAAGTTGGGCACACATGCGCAAAAGACAGAGTTCGTGTTTCCTGGCCATAAACTTAGAAATTCTCGTTGATCTGTGATCTGTACAGCCAATGCCTGGCGCGGAGTGGAGTGCAGGACTATATACCTCGTTGTGAGGGGAGTTGAATTATTTCCTGTTCTTTGGCTGACGTCTAATTAATACGATTGTACATAATATTGTTCAAGTAATTTATTTTCAAATAAAACAATGTGCTGCAGCACTTCAGCACTTAAGGTGTAGCCGCCCCTGCTCATATCAAGAAAAAGTTGAAACGACTGTGCGTACCAGCTTGTAAATACTTTCCTCGAGAGATTGCCATATTGCTTCTAAAGCCCGTTTATTAGTTGTAAACTGGTTTTGCTGATTGTAAATCAACTTTTTATCTGCCAACACTCACTCACTCACTTCCTCATCTTGAAAGCTGTTGGTGAATAGTAAATGGAATTGCTCGAGGTTTCTAAGCAAACGCCAAATGTAATGTTGTTTATAATAGGAATATCCATCAAAATTTACAATAGTAATTTTCCTAGGACATAACATTTTAGAATTACCCAGAACCCGTCTTTGCACTTGGGCTGCATTACCCACTTTCTTCTCATCCTGTATTATTTTACGGAACACAACCTCACAACTAACATGTACAATGATGATTTTAACCATCCCCCTTCCCCTCCGCTCAAGAAAGTGAAGTGATATATATTAACGCTTACTACATGGCTCAAAAGGAATAAGACAGCGCCTGTATTAATTTTTAGAACTGTCCTAGAGGGAAAGTGCAGCTTTATTAAATCAGGTCATCTTAGCATCTTACAAAGACTGATTAACAATAGCAGTTCCAGTTGTCACGACTCCATGATCTACACAGATGGTTCCCGCCTACCTACTAACGATGGTTGGTTCCTCAGTTTAGGGGCTGCGACAACGCGGTCATGTAGCCCCGTGTACTTTGGGTGTGTGTAGAATCTGTCTGATAACCGGTGTTAATTGTGATGACTGTATTAGTGAGTGTTAATTCAAGTAAGGACTGCAGACATTCAATTTTCAAGTAGTTCCTACTTTTGCTACCAAACGCCACCGTCAACGACAACTAGTTCTGCACTTGGTTACTAGATGACTCATGGCGAGCAACGTTGGAATCTAAGAGCGTTAGTCAAATCTAACCTATAATTTATCTTCATACTAGTGTAATTAGTGGAAGGTTCTTTTACGTGTCATAAATCTATGATATGGGACCGCCGGCTTTACTTCCCCTCTGAAGGATGGCATACTGCTAATAACGATGGAAACGATCTGTTTGGATGTGCCTTTGTTGTATGTGAGAACGACATAGAAATATTCTGAGCTCAGTACGAGCTCTCATTACACAGTTCAAATTTTCAAGCAGGACTCTGGGCCTTAAAGACAACAGTGGTAAAGAGACAACAACAAAAATGCAAAAGTATGCATTGATTCACAGGCAGCACTCAACTCAATAAACGACAAGTACAACTTGTACCCAATAGTTGCCGACATAAGGTCTATAACTCAGCACGGTTTCCATGCCTGTCTCTCCTGGGTTCATGGGCACTCAGGGACAATTGGGATAGAACTAGCTAAAGAGGCTGCACAATCAACAATGGAAGTTCCATGTTACAGAACTCCATTATGTCACATGAAAAGAAATACATAATTCACCAGTGGAGTAACATTTGAACCCAACTTCGAAACGACCTGTTACGAGAGAAATATGTTTTCCTGATATTCAACATCGACTTCAAAGTAAAATACTAGCTCCTAACTTTCTGCTTACTCAATTCTTATCTGGACATGGAAAATTCAAGTCATCATTTATCTTTTCAAGAAGAACGAGACATAACTGCAAAAATAACTAATTATACCAGAACAACAGGAATCATCAATCACGGCATGAAGACATCTCTTGTCCAAAGGCATACACGCTTGCGTTTGTATAACACATTAGCCAGACCAACCTATGCTATGGCAGCGAGGCATGGACAATAAGATCTCAGGACATCTCCAGACTCACAGCACGCGAAATGACATTCATGCGCCGAACAGCAGGCTATACTAAATGGGATCATAAGAGACATGAAGATGTGCTGAAGGAACTAAAAGTGAAACCATACATTTGTGACCACCAAGAGAACTGGAAGCGTCATGTCCAAAGGATGGAACCTGGAAGATTACCAAAGGAGATCCTTCGCTACCAGCCACGGGGAAATAGATCGATAGGACGTCCGATGAAGAGATGGAGGGAAAGTGCAGGACCGTAACGGGACATTTGGCCCAATACCTGGAAGTAAGATGATGATGATGATGATGACTTTGAACGAATTCACATCACTATTCTAAATGACTATACTTGCTTTTGTGGATCGTCCCAAACTGTACATCGTCTGCTTATCCACTGCCTTGCTTTTGAAAGAGAAGGGTATATTATAAATCGTCACCTGAGTTACTGCAATAATGAATTGACAAAACCTCTGTATCCTGTATTTAACAAGTAGATCCGTGAAGAACTATACAGCCTATTTTCATATGACCTACTTATGTTAATTGCCCCTATCAACATACAACATTTCAGTTTGTTTGCTGTAATAGATTCTTGGATATTGAGAACCATCTAAATATTTTGGATGGTCGCCATGTTGGATTTGTATATATGTAGGTCTAATAGTTATGTACTATTACATGAAGATTATTGTGTAAGTGCAGTATTCAAACTTCAATCGCACGATTAGGATACAAGATTTGAAAATTTCGCACAGCTGCCATCTTGTGGTTATGAAAACAATTGAAATAAATTAGATGCCAGTGGATTAAAATTTGTATAAACATTCACCGTACCATGTTTCACTGCACTCGGATGGTTAAACCGAGAGAAACGTCCATTTAAATATTTATATTTCGCGTCATCGCCATGTTGGATTTGTGCTCACCAGGTTATTGAAAGTCCAATACGTGAACTTATGTTCATACCCTCTATCAACATACAAAATTTCAGTTTGATTGCTGTCATAGATTAATAGATATTGAGAACCGTCTTAATATTTCGGATGGTTGCCAAGTTGAATTTGTATATACGTAGGTCATAGAGTTATGTACTATTATTGCGTAGGTTCATTATTCAAACGTTCACTTCGATCGCATGATTAATAAACAAGAAATAAAAACTAAAAATAAAACCATGTCTTATTTTAAAAACTAATACAGAAACCACAAAAGCAGAGATTGTCAGACAAAGTATACACACAGGTACACGAAGATAAATGTACCCCGTTCCAGCCCTCAGACAAGAATTATATTTCTTAGTAGAAACGGGAATCGAACCCTGACCGCCAAGATTGCTAGCCGGTACACTATGAGGTGGTTGGTTGTGAAAGACTCTATTCAAAAGAGTCAACTTTTCGTATACTGCAGATACTAAGAAAGAGACATTTAAAATTGGCATTGAAGAAAATTAAAAACGTACGAAAACACAAATAAAATTCAAAATTCCACGAAAACCTTTTGTTGTTGTTTCTCTTTCTTTTTTTTTTGCTGGGGGGGGGGGGGTTAAAAATAGAAATACAAACTTGATATTTCCAGGATAACACGGGACGAACATGGTAGTTCGTGGTGGGTAGACCATAGTGGGTCTCGCAAGGCCTAGTCTCAGGGCTTGATTTCGTTCTTCGCGGCCCTGGAGGCGCCGAGTCATAGCAGACAGCACGAATGTGTATGATTGATGAGTTGCAAATGAACAGTGCACTTGCGAAACGTTACAGGCACCGTACAGGCGTGCCTAATATACACTTGCATTCTGTGGTGAACTCTTACGGACATTTGTCGGAGTTCCCTCGTTAGAGGCGCTTAATTTAGAGAGATATAAGTACAAAGGAACATTTTGGTCATCTCGTCAGAGTCATATATTTGGGTGTGTGTTGAATTTGTTTGATAACCTGTAGGTACCCTGACGGAGAGAGATCGGGCATCATTTATATTGCTGTAGCATCTAACATCTCGGCGTTAGAATCATGCTGAAATCGAGCCTAAAGTTTTCAGGTAGAATTCATTAGAAAGCAATGGTAAGCTTACCATGTTACGAATCCGGAATATTTTGACATAAATATTCGCGTTTCACATCCCCCAGGCCCCAACACCACCGTCAGTTCAAAAGTTTATATATAACGAGCTTCGCTCGGGAACAGTAATGAATGCATTACGTGATAAGCGCTGTTTTTTCGATGGCAATGAACTACGACCTATATCCGTTTTATGTCTCGGCATGATGGATTAAAATCACTGAATGTACTATTAATTGTATTATCATGGAGACGCATGTGCAACGAATTCCTGTCAGACGAAATTTAAGAATGGCAAGGTGCATGAAACACAAATCCTCCTTCCATCCAATCTTAACTTGACTGTGCATTTTGTGGAACGAAAAGTTCACAGGCGAAATGAAAAAAGCTGAGTTGCACTTCCAGGGAAACTCCAAACACAACCACTATCCTCTGAAGTCTTAACTCAACACGACTCGACAGTTTGCTACTGGCTGTATATGGGATGATAGGCTCGCCCGCTAGCTAGGCTGTAACTGGAGTGATAGCCTCACCCCTAGCTAGCTCGTAAACTGTCGCCTCAGTAATTGATGGAGATTTTAGAAAGGAATTAAAACGTAAAAACACTTATAGTGAGTGATGTATTGAAAATAGAGATATGCTCTCGCGGACTCTTTTGTAGAACTTTTCATGCTGAACAATTCTTACACTCATCTATATATTTAAAACACTAAGCTGTTTTTTGTACACACGAGATTGTGAAAACGACTTAACCGATTGGCTTCGTAAGACATTCTAACGAAAGCTCTTGGCATGCAGATTTGCAGAGTGTCTCTAAAATAAACAAATATATTACGGTATATTTTTAAATTAATATAGAAAATAGCAGAATTCTAGGCCCTCACGCATGCGCACAATCCGCCTGGGGGTCATGACAAAATGGCGGTGAGAAGTCCATTAAAATGTAAGTTATTTAATAAGCTTGCATGTAATTGAAAACATACATTAACCAAGTTCTGACAGTAAAATATAATAACAGTATGAACGTATACGAATGTGCAACATTGATTTATTTGGATAATGAAATGGATTATTTTCTTCAGACAGCGGCTTTTAATGATAAAGAACGGCTGCGTCTGCTGGTGACCAAGAGTGCGCGTGTAGCTATGTGGTTAAGGCGACAGATTGTGGTTCCAAGGTTCACCGGTTCGATCCCAGCCCTCGCCGATATATATATTTTTTTTTTACCACTGAAATATTGTTTAATCAAGGAGTATTAGTAAGGTTTTATGTCTGTTAAAGATGCATATTTCTACATTCCCTCTCGGTATATTTTTGAATTAATATAGAAAATAGCAGAATTCTTGGCCCTCACGCATGCGCACAATCCGCCTGAGGTCATGACAAAATGGCGGTGAGAATTCCATTAAAATGTAAGTTATTTAATAAGCTTCCATGTAATTGAAAACATACATTAACCAAGTTCTGACAATAAAGTATAATAACAGTATGAACGTATACGAATGTGCAACATTGATTTATTTGGATAATGAAATTGATTATTTCCTTCAAACAGCGGCTTTTGAATATAATGAATGGCTGCGTCTGCTACTATACATGAGTGCGTGAGTAGCCATGTGGTTAAGGCGACTGACTGTGGTTCCATGAAGCGCCGGTTCGATCCTAGCCCTCGCCAGTTTTTTTTTTTTTTTTTTACCACTGAAATATTGTTTAATCAAGGAGTAACAGTAAGGTTTTATGTCTGTTAAAGATACTTATTTCTACATTCCCTCTAAATACGTTTTATTTTCGTTTTACCATTGCATTGCAGCATGTAATCAAAAGAGCAAACTGTTGTCCGCAGTACGCCGTTTAAATATCTGCAATCAGTTCCTATAACTGACAACAGATGGCAGTAATTCGCCCATATAGTTCCATTAACTGACAGCAGATGGCAACACCATTGCATCGATATATTTAAAACACAAGACATGGCATGTTTTCACGTGATGGAAAATTATAAAGGAGGGGAATATTTAAGAAGGGAAATGTTGAGGAACATTAACTGACAGTTGAATGTGTAGGCTAGGTTGTTTATGTACCTTAATATTGCAATTTCTTCCCAATGCTTCGGTGGTCAAGTTATTAGCGTCCTAGACTAAAAGTTATAATTATGCATCGTCGATATTAAAGAAAAAAGTAGTTTTCCAGGCACACGCGCGTCTCCACAATTGCTTTCGCCATGAGAGACACTTGGCAAATATAATTCGTTTGAAGGACTCCGACATCTTGGTCACTCAGCCCCGTGTACTTGGGTGTGCATGTGTGAAACTTTCTTCTGATAACCAGTGTTATTGTGATGGCTGCATTACTGTGTGTATTTGTAATTAAGGTGGTAAATGGCAAGGAGACGGCCAAGGCCTAAAGTTAGGAACCATCCCGGTATTTGCCTTAAGTGGAAGTGGGAAACCACGGAAAACCACATCCAAGATTGTCGAGGTGGGAATTAAACCTTCCTCTTCTTAGTTATACCTCAAGAGACTGAATGTACCCCGATTTTGCCCTGAGACCAGAATTAAATTTCTTGGCAGAGCAGGAAATGTAACCCGGGTCTCCGGGGCGATAGACAAGAATAGGTGGGCCTCCATGTGTTAATACGATTTTTGACATGCACGGGACATAGAATTCAAAAACTGCCTCCATTAGGGTGACTATCGAAGTGAGTATTGAGTATAGGCCTATGGTCATTCCAGTAGTTGGTGAAGTGATTCTATGTTCCCCTGCAAAATGTACTGCCATAACCTATAACAGGTGATGGAAATTGCTTATTTAGAGCAGTTTCGTACTGTTTATAACAAAATGAAGAACGTCATTCTGAGCTGCGTTTTCAAGCTATCGCAAAAAATTTCGCTGGCAGGAACAATTATAAGGAATTTATTTTAAGCGATCAGTCTCATCGCATTCTCCTCACCAACCAACTTGAGTTAGAAAGTCTCTGGACGGTCATGTTGAACTTCATTGTATAAGACAATTGTTTAATGATTATTTGTTTAGAGTACGGAGTCTAACTACGTAGTTGATTTCGGCAATGGAAGTATTATTTGCCATTTAATATTTAGCGGCTCCGTTATTGCAGGACACTATAGTGTTATCGAATAATACGAAGCCACATTTAAAATCCAATATAAATAGGCCATTTCAGAAACAATTCCAGATATTATGCAATACAGTTTACTGTAAGGTCCTTGACGATCAAATGTAAACATTTTTCTACATTGTATTTCTCTTGCGTAAAATCTATGCGTGGTTATTTTGGTCTTTACTGTTGTGAGGGTAAAATTGATCTACTGGAATATAAAATATTTGCCAAGCTGCAACAATGTAATGATATTAATTTAAAAGTCATTGAACTTATATCCAGCAGTTCAAACACATACATCAGCGTTAACAGATTGGATACTGAAGATGAAAGCCAGCTACTTCATTTCCCTATTATTGAATTTTTCAATTCCTTGGAATTAAGAGATTCGCCTCCACATACTTCGAACGTTTAAGCCGTAGATATGCTTCTTAGAAATCTGAACGTTTCCCATGGACTCATATATGGTAATATATTAATTGTAAGAAATCGCTTGGATTCGGATATAATAGGTGCAGTAATAATAGGCAGAGAGCTCAAATCCTACGACTTGATTTAACACCTTACGATAAAACACTTACAGGTAGCCTACAGTACATTTTCTTTTAATAGGCAACAATTTCCTATTCGCTCGGCCTACTTTATCAAAATCAATCAAGCTCAAGGAGAAACTCTTGAACGTATTGGGCTATTTACCTCATCACGTTTTCAGTCATGACCAGCAGGATAGTGAAGGTGCAAAAAAGGTCCTGTTTGGGATGGTAAAGATAAGAGGCGGAAGGATCCTACGGATTATGTTAGAATTGTGAACAAAAGGGGACAAGAGATAGAAAATAGGGAAGAACTGAAGAAAATGTGGAAATAATATTTTGAAGAACTCCTGAACCCAAATGGAAACCACGGCGAGGAGGAAGAAATCGGGGAAGAGGTACAGTAGATGAACTGCAAATAGAAAAGGACTTAACATGGAAAGAAGTGGAAGATGCAGTGAGGAAGATGAAAGGAGGGAAGGCACCGGGTGTGGATGAGTTGAGTGTGGAGATGGTGAGAGCAGCAGGAGAGGTGGGGATACAATGGTTGTACCGAGTGATGAAGACAGCATGGAAGGAAAGGAAGACCCCAGAGGACTGGAAAAAGGGAATAATTGTCCCGATCTTCAAGAAAGGTAGTAGAACAGAATGCAGAAACTATCGGGGAATAACACTGATGAGTCATTGTGCAAAGTTGTTTGAGAAAGTTTTGGAAAGGAGAATTAGGACAAGGATAGAAGGAGGGATGAGGGAAGAACAACATGGCTTCAGATCAGGAAGGTCCACAGTGGATTTGATTTTTGCTGTAAGGCAGTTACAAGAACAGCACTATGAGTATGGAACAGATCTACTGATGACCTTTCTGGACATTGAGAAAGCATATGACAGTGTATGCAGAAACAAAGTATGGAAGTCCCTGGAGGATAGAGGAATATAAAAATGGACTATAAGGAAGATAAAGGAGATGTACAAGGGAAGCGTGAGCTGTGTGAAAGTGGGAGGAGAGAGATCGGACTGGTTGGAACAGAGAAACGGCCTGAAACAAGGAAGTGCACTGTCACCGTTACTTTTCATTGTGGTGATGGATGACATAATGACCCGAGTGGCACAAGTAATTGGGGAAGGAAAGATGAAAGCAATGGTGCTTGCAGATGATTTGATGATTTGGGGAAACAAGGAGGAGGAGGTACAGGAACAGTTGGACGTGTGGGAAGGAATAATACAAGGTTATGGGATGAAATTTAGCATAAATAAGAGTGAGATGGTGATCACACAAGGAAGAAGGAAAGAACCACAACGGAAATAACAATTGGTGGGGAACAGCCGAAGGAATTGGAGAGTTTCAAGTATCTGGGAAGCCTGATACAAGAGAATGGAAGAAACGATAGAGAAATAAATGAGCGGGGGAGACAGGCAGAAGCATTCCGGAGGAGTGTGAGAAGCATGTTATGGAGCAAGAATGTCCCTCAGAACAGCAAAAAGATCATATATCGGACGTACAATGTCCCTATCCTGACGTATGCCTCGGAGACCTGGGTTATGAAAGGAAGGGAGAAGAGCAAAATACAGGCCAGTGAGATGAGGTTCTTGAGAAGCAGTATTGGAGCTACAAAGATGGACAGAATAAGAAATGAGAGGACCGGAGAATTAATGAAGGATGAACCATTACAGACTGGTATAGAGAAATCTAGACTTAGATGGTATGGACATGTAAAACGAATGGAGGAGAAGAGGATACCCAGCAGGATACACGAGACGAAGTGGGAAGGAAAGAGACCAAGAGGGAGACCGAGAGACAGGTGGCTGAAGGGGGAGGAAGAAATCGTGAAGAAGAGAGGAGAAGACTGGACAAGGGTGGAGGCTGAGAGATGGTGGGAAGACAGAAGACGTTGGAGAGACTTGTGTTCCAAACAGACCCGGCCAGTGGCTGGAAACTGTGCAAGATGATGATGACCTAATCACGTTTTCAGTCATGACCAGCAATATATTGCAATGCTGAGAGTGCTATCTTTTGACGCCCTTAAAGTTGCAATAGTGCTAAAAAGTAATCGTACAAAGAATGTAACTTATATAAGAAGCTTCTTCAGTAATTTTGTTTTCCATTGTCCGTCATGTTTTGACGGGTTTCATCTAGTAGTATAATAATATTTTTAATGGTTTGCCCAGCGTAAGCTTAAAAGGCGCACGGACGCCAGGTTTTTCTTCGACTTTTTCACTGAAATCGTTACTGCTTGGCTTCCATTGATCATAAATAAATTATTTTCTACAGAAACCTTCCTCGAGATATCCTTTACAGAATGGTGAAAACCGCATCAAAATCCATTCAGTGGTTCTCGAGATTACCCGTGACATCCAAGAATCGGGGACTTAGTTTTATACTAAGTAGAGATTTATATGGTCGATAGTTTTCTAAAGAATACATAAAACTTTTGTCTGAAATAATTTTTGATATGACCCACTCTTACGCCAAGGGATGAGCACAATGTTTTCGGGATTATAAGAAGATTGGGGCTTGTCGTTTGCTTAACGTTTGGAGGTATACAACAATTGTTGGCAAATTCAGTGAATTCGGAACATTTTTCTTTACCCGGTGAAATCTACCCCCGCCTTCAGGCGGTTTCAGGTGGTTTGCCAAACCACAGAATATCTCACAACGTACGTTAAACATATTGCATGGAGATTCCTAAAGAGGTTATTATTAAATTTGAAAATGAACGTAAATAATTTTCTTTAATAATGTTGCCTGAAGCAAACTCATGTAGCCTACTATGCTTCCAATACAAATGGTTCCGAACAATTACCGTGCCACTGTGGTTACAATCAGGTCTTGTAATTATTTGCCCAGCTTAGCCTATACGTTTGTCACTGATCAACAAAACTATAGATATGGCTATAAATATTTAAAAAAGAACCTTGTTGTATCAATGTTCAGCGGGCGTTTACTATTTTCTTATAAATAACCACATCATAAGCATTAACAAAGCAAATTCTTGGACTTGAAGGGGATGAATTCAAGAGCCATGTTGACGATATTCCAACCCCGCTGTTTGTTACCGTAGTACTTGTAGGCCTATATACAGTAGACTATGTATTATAGTTTGTAATAAAATAACCGTGTTTGAGTCCTCAGCCTTTATACTGACTTGATGCAGCCCTCCATGCCTCCGTGTCCTGTACAAACCGTTTTATATCTACATAGCTACCACACTTAACCCCCGAGGTAATCTGTTTAACGAATTTTAACCTTGCCTACCCCTCAAGTTAAGCACTTGTCCTCGGTACCTCCTTCCATAACTAAGTTTGCAATTCTTGGGGGTACAATAGGATGTGCATTATGGCTTCGGTGGCGTAGTCGGTACCGCGCTGAACTGCTATGCCAAAAATCGCGGGTTCGAACCCGGCCGAAGTCGTCAGATTTTTAAGAGCGTTAAAATCCTTCAGTATGCCATCCTTCGGAGGGGGAAGTAAAGCCGGCGGGCCCATGTCATAGATTTATGGCATGTAAAGGAACCTACCACTACAATTAGAAATATGTAGCTAAATTTGTAGGTTATTTGGTTAGAAACGCTCTATCAAGTTCCAACGTTCACCGCTAGGTGTCAGTAACAGTCGCATCTCTGGTAGCCAAAGTTGGAACTACTTGAAATTGAACTTGATGGGGAGCCTACGGGCGTTCAATTGAAATACCACGCTTTGGCCATTGGCTGCAATTCGAAGATAATTAGTATGTGTTCTACTAAACTATCTCTTCTCTTCATTAGCAGTCGCCAGAAACACCTCTCCTTTCCCACTCGTCTTAATACCTCTTCGTTTGTTACTCTATCCAAACATCTAATATTTAACATTCACCTGTAACATCACAATTCAAACTATTATCTTCTCTTCTGCTGCACTAACAGTCCAAGTTTCACTTACATAGAGCACCACGCTCCAGGCAAAATGACTTTCTTCCTATATCTAAATCTATATTTGATGTAAACATATTTCTCTTCTGTAGAAAAGCTTTCCTTGCCTGTGCCAAGCCAATTTTAATATCCTCTTTCCTTCGTCTATATCAATTTAATTGCAGCCGAATAGCCAAAATACATGTCCTGTTGGTTCTTTACAAATCTTTTCTATACTCCAAAACTGATTTTGTGGAATTTCTGCATCAGGTGATGTGATAGCGTTCACATCCTTCACAACGCGAAGGCTTGCCACGGTGGGTGAGTGGTCAACGTGTCGGTCTACTAACCCCAAGCTTGCAGGTTCGCTCCTGGCCGTGGTAAGTAGTTTTTGAAAGGCGGCAAAAATTACGACACCATGTCATACGATGTTGGCATGTCAAAGAACCCATTCTAAATCAGTAGACCATGTTCATAATGGCAAAATTAATCTCGGGAGTTTCCTCATTTCTCTACTAGAAAGCGTTATAGTGTTCAAGGAGCTTAGATATCCAACCTCCTTGACTTTCATAGTGCTTCGAGGAACAACGAAATTCTACATGCAAGCTAAACTTTGGGTGTCAAATAACAAATCTTGTACCCGGCATCCGAGGCCATACAATATTATTATTATTATTATTATTATTATTATTATTATTATTATTATTATTATTATGACCACGCAAAGTACACACGCACTCCTTGGTTACTTCATGGAAATGTGTTGTCGCACATAGTTTGTGGTGACATGCCTTAATTCTTGATTCGCCTTCGTCCAGTGTCGGTCCCACATGGCGTCAGTACATAAAATTAAAACCAAATATCCTCCATTTTTTGTTTCCTGTCTTCAAGTACCTTGGCACTATTTTGAGAGGATATCGTCTATGACTGATCATTTTGTTTCCCAAGTAGCATAAGTGTCCAAGTTCCTTTAGCTTTTCACCTCCCAATTCGATGTCAATAGAGTTTCTGATATCTCTTGGCTGCGTTCCATTGTTTGTGTTTCATTTTTTTATCATGTATTTTTTCCTCAGGATTGAGTTCATGCAATTTAGAGACTCATTCAAATCCTCTTGTGAAACAGTCAAAATGACAATGTCATCTGTTAACAACCGACGCCATATTAAATTGAACCAGTTGGAAAAAGTGATAAGTGATATCGATAATATTTTGTTTCTAAGAGCCGGAGAATAGTACAGGGTCTTTCCCCCAAAGTGGGGCCGGCTGCACGGCCGGCACAGCGCTACAGGTAGAAAGTCGAGCCGAAGGTCAGACGAGTACATAGCAATATGGAGCTGAGACAGTTGCGACGCAGGATTTGCCGAGTAAAGTTGACTTCCTTATTTCGTTTATAGCCTATTTAAAGTTATAAGTGTTATACGCTTATAGCGTATGTACGTGGTTGTTGCTATTGTGTTTCAATAGTACATTATGCAACGAGCCTATAATGGTATAATGTCTTAATTACCATTATAGGCGAGTTGCATACGACGGTTTATGTTCGACGTTAATTACAACTTTATTACATGTTTTAACATAAATATTCATAAATATCTGTTGACAGTCAGCCACTTGAATTTTGTGATCGGGAGTGAGAGCACTGGGTAGGATATCTCTGTTTTCCAAGCTCTCTGACCGACCGACCGACGCATGCGCTCTGTGTGCTTGGCAGTTTGGTTGGTTGGTTGGTTCCTTAGTTTAGGGGCTGCGACAACGCGGTCATGTAGCCCCGTGTACTTTGGGTGTGTGTAGAATCTGTCTGATAACCGGTGTTAATTGTGATGACTGTATTAGTGTGTGTATCTGTTTTTTAATTCAAGTAGAGACTGCAACTTTGAATTTTCAAATAGTTCCTACTTTTACCGCCAAACGCCACCGTCAACGACTACTAGGCCTAGTTCAGAACTAGCTACTAGACGCCACCGCAGTCGGCTCTTGGCAACGAACGTAGCAACCTAAGAGCGTTGTTTACATTCTTAACCTATCCAATTTAGTTTCACACAGGTGTAATTAGTGGAAAGATCTTTAACATGCCATAAATCTATGACATGGGACCGCCGGCTTTACTTCCCCTCCGAAGGAAGGCATACTGAGGGATTTTTAACGCTCTTAAAAAATCCGACGGCTTCGGCCGGGTTTGAACCCGCTATCTTGGGCATAGAAGCTCAGCATGCTACCAACTACGCCACCGAAGCCGCGCTTGGCAGTTTATTTACGCAAACATATGGTCGGTGCACTTTCGGTAATTTATATAGGCATGTTGGATTTTGAGC
Organism: Meconema thalassinum; assembly: GCA_946902985.2. Classification (NCBI taxonomy): domain Eukaryota; kingdom Metazoa; phylum Arthropoda; class Insecta; order Orthoptera; family Tettigoniidae; genus Meconema; species Meconema thalassinum. The sequence continues at coordinate 255,041,027 of OX336393.1, forward strand.
GCATGCGCGAACGTATCCTTACCTAATTGGTCACACAACTGTTTCTTGAGCTCTGATTGGTGGGAGAAACTGTTTCATAATGAAAAATAGTGTTATAATGAGCCTCATTATGATACAGTTTTCTGACATATAATGTTTACATTTCGACATCGTCGAGCATAACATTTTATAACGTGTTACTGCTACGTGTTAAAGCCTATTCCTTCAATTCCTATTGATGGGGAAAATTTAAAAAATAAAGTTTGTGCAACAAACCCTCGCACTCTAGATAAACTCAAACAAAATATCACGAGAGAAATTGAGGCTATCTCGGTACATGAACTAATGCGTGCGAATGAAAATGTCCTTAGACGATGCCAGATATGTGTAGATGCAGGTGGAGGACATTTTCAACCTTCTGTGACAAGTTGAGTAATGTTCTTTAACTTAGATTATGTGTGCTTGTTATCTACCTAGGTACATGCGATTCGTATGAGCACTCTCTCAATCCCAAATCTCAGCGAATTGCCTTGTGCTCGTCCGACCCTCCACGCGCTTCGAGGCTGGCCCCACTTTAAATGAAAGACCCTGTAGTATCGCACATTGGTCAAAATTAGTATTGGCCAGGTGTTTTGAAATGTCTTACACCTGAAACTTTCTAAATTCACGATATACTGAAATTTAAAAATGTGAGTAGTTGGGAAAAGTGGTGTTACAGGAGAATGATGAAGATCAGATGGGTAAATAGAGTTAAAAACGAAGAGGTATTAAGACGAGTGGGAGAGGAGAGATGTTTCTGGCGACTGCTAATGAAAGAGATAGGTTGGTAGGACACAACTAAGACACCCAGGAATAGCAAGCTTAGTTATGGAAGGAAGGGTCGAAGACAAGAACTGTAGGGGTAGACCAAGGTTAGAATATGTTATACAGATTGCCTCGAATGTATGGTGTGGTAGCTATGTAGAGATGAAACGATTAGCTCAGGGCTTGGAGAACTGCATCAAACCAGTCAAAAGACTGAAGACTCAAACAACAACAACTACAACAACGGGAAAAGTGGAAGCCTTTAGAAAAATGTTTAAAATTATCATAATTTTCAGGCACTTACGAAAGATTTAGTAATAGAACTATGATGTCTAAAATTCTAGGATAATATAAATCTCTGGTCAGCATAATCGTTCCATTCGAGGTTTGCATCGCTGACTGTGACTTAAAATCAGGTACGGTACCATTCTCACATTTATCTTTAAGGAGTGTGTAGAACCTGCACTCAGGATTGCCATCGTCATCGGAGGAATTGAATCCTCTGACCTCTAGACTTGAATTGTGACTGAATGTGTTCCGTAGACTATAGTCTTCATAAATAGACCCAGTGTTCTGGCTATAAAGTTTGTTTGCCAGGTAAACAAACAAGGAACGAACGAAAGTGGGTGCGCGTCCTACTTGTTTCCCTCCGCCTGGGGCCCTCAGTGCCGCCACAGATCAATAGAAAAAGCTAACTTTCTGTTGTTCTTCCTCACAACGTCACATGTTCACTTTTGGACGGTGTCCCATAGCAGCACGAGGCTGATCGACCCCTCTGCACAATGTTTACCATCGGTTGTTTTATCTAGATTGTGTCAGTTAATTCCAATTGCTGCTACAACTTCCTCCAAGGGTCAGTGGTAGAGTGACTGCCCCATAAAGTCAAGCTCAAGAGTTCGATTCCCGGCAGAGGAAGCAGGATTTTAGAAGGGCAGCATAATTACATGGTGCTCCCAGTCACACGATGTTGGTTCCTAAAAGATCTCTAGTATCACATTTGGTGATTATATGACGAAATGAACTGAATCTTAGCCACATGCCACCCAGTAGAGTTCTGGTTTTCACTGGAAAATGACAGTGTTGAAAGGATGAAGAAAATGAAAATTAGCGAGTAGAGAACCTCGATGGCTCCAACTCATAATTTCAATTAAATGCCTGGTGATACTGAGGCCGTACGATTATTATCAGTATTATTATTAATATTATTACGGAGTATTCTTCTTATTATTACTATTATTATTGTTAACAAAGGCAATTCTTGGACCAGATATCCAACATCTACAATAATATTTTTTAAAATCGTTTATCCTCCTAGGAGGGGTGTGATGGCGCAGCGGTCAAGCTGTTGGCCACTCACCACGGTGGACCGGGTTCGATTCGCAGTCAATGCATGTGAGATTTTCGAAGTGAAATGCCATGTCCTGTGGTTCGGATTCCACGAGAAAAACTACAAACTTCCTGCCTTATCCTATCAGCTTGGCTTCACTCACCAACTCGGCGAGGATTCATTCCTCTTCCGTAGCAAAGACTGTGCTTTGGAGATGAACACACTATGTCTGATGATACAACTGGGGATGGTGACAGACCACTAACTTGGGTCTTATTAAGAAAGGGTCAGGGATGGTCCACGCTCGGCTTCCTTCCAAACTCCTTTCCCTGACCCTTTCTTAATAAGACCCAAGTTAGCGGCTTCGGTGGCGTAGTTGGTAGCATGCTGAGCTTATATGTCCAAGGTCTCGGGTTCAAATCCGGCCGAAGTTGTCGGATTTTTAAGAGTGTTAGAAATCCTTCAGTATGCCTTCCTTCGGCGTGGCGGTCCCATGTCATAGAGTTATGGCATGATAAAGAACCTTCCACTAACTACAATTGTGTGAAGCAAAAATTCGTAGGTTTGGTTTGATTGATGCTCTTAAGTTTCAACTTTCGTAACCAGGCGCTGGTTGCGATGACATCTAGTAGTAGCCAAGTTCACTGCTAGGTGTCGTTGAAGGTAGCATTTGGTAGCAAAAATAGGAACTACTTGAAATTTTCGCCAGCAGTCCTTACCTGAATTACAGATAACACACAGTAATACAGCCATCACAATTAACACCGGTTATCAGACAGATTCTACACACACCCAAAGTACACGGGGCTACATGACCGCGTTGTCGCATTCCCTAAACTGAGGAACCAACCAGACCCAAGTTAGTGGACACCTGGGCCGATCGGCCTGTCACCATCCCCAGTTGTATCTGCTGACAAAGTGTGTCCAGCTCTCCTCGTGGCGGTAGGGGAATGGTCCCTCGCCGAGTCCATGGGTGAAACCAAGTGGGGACGATAAGAGTTTAAAAGTTATTATTATTATTATTATTATTATTATTATTACAGAAACGGCTCATTTACACCGTCAATTCTATAGTAGTTAATTTTGTTATCGTGACGTAAACTCGTGGTGGTGAAGTGGTATATGATCGGCAGTCACCCTGGAGGTCCTGGTTATATTCCTGGCTCAACCAAGATACGGTATTTAATTCTAGTCTGAAGTCTAAGGTGGGGTACATCCAGCCACGGGGAGCAAATCTGAAAAGAGCTGGGTTCTGTTCCCACCTCAGTCATCCTAGTTATTGTTTTCTGTAGTTTCCCCACTTCTACGTTACGCAAATGCCGGGATGGTTCCTAACTTAAACCAAGGCCAATCCAATCCCATACTAGCCCAATGACAAATACACACACACTACTAGAGATACCACAATAACACAGGTTTTTAGGCAAATTTTACATACACCCTGAACCAGTGCTTTTTTTTCTAACAAAATTTAAGGGGTACTCTCAGTTGTAGTCAACAAAACATCATGATCTTGCAATTTTCGGCAATTTGCAGAGTCTGGTTATTACTTTATGGGCTGACATCTTAAATGAAAGGTTGCATTGGGTTAATGTATTAATTTCAGCTTTTTCGATGCCTGGGTTGATATAAAATAGTTAGTTATTTTCTTCATCCTTCAAAACTAACCACACAGAAGCTAACAACCTACCCCACCTCCAAACACTAGCATCCGTGCTTATAAGAACTGAACTTCCTTTTCACGATTGTTAGAGTATGTTAATTATTTTTGCCTAAACAAGTAAATTTCTTCGGACAAGGCAGCTATTACACAAAGCTGTTGTCGAGCAGAAAATAATATGGCCTATTGCTTCGATTATGCTGCGGAGTGCCGAGTTGCCGACCAATAGAAACTGATTCGATAGATCGATTTAAATCGAGGATTACTCGAAATCTCCTCCAGCTGTTGTGAACAGCGCGTTGGCGCCAGCAGATCGATGAACTTTCAAGTCGTAAGTTATATTTGCCGGACTCGATTCAAATGTACCAATATTTTTTCTTAAACCGTTTTCAAATGTTTAAGTGGTACGCTTACCCCCCGCGTTCCCCCTGAAATATGTTGTTGTTGTTTGAGTCTTCAGTCTTTTGACTGGTTTGAAGCAGCTCTCCATTCCTCCCTGTCCTGAGCTAATCGTTTCATCTCTACATAACTACCACACCCTACATCTGAGGCAATCTGTTTAACATATTCTAACCTTGGTCTACCCCTACAGTTCTTGTCCTCGACCCTTCCTTCCATAACTAAACTTGCTATTCCTGGGTGTCTTAGTATGTGTCCTACCAACCTATCTCTTCTCTTCATTACCAGTCACCAGAAACATCTCTCCTCTCCCACTCGTCTTAATACCTCTATGTTTGTAAGCCTATCTACCCATCTGATCTTCATCATTCTCCTGTAACACCACATTTCAAATGCTTCAATTCTCCTCTTTTCTGCTGCACCAATAGTCCAAGTTTCACTTCCATAGAGCGCCACGCTCCAGACAAAGGCTTTCAAAAATGACTTCCTAATACCTAAATCTATATCCGATGTCAGCAGATTCCTTTTTCGTAGAAAAGCTTTCTTTGCCTGAGCCAACCTACTTTTTATATCCTCTTTGCTTCGTCCATCACTGGTTATTCTACTTCCTAAGTAACAGAAGTCCTCTTCTTCCTTCAGCTTTTCACCTGTCAATTTGATCTCCATAGAGGTTTCTGATTTATTTCGGCTGCATTCCAGTATTTTTGTTTTACATTTATTAATTTTCATCATGAATTCTTTCTGTAAGACGGAGTCCATACCATTCAAAAACTCATTCAAATCCTCAGGCTTGTCGGCCAAGATGACTATGTCATCAGCAAATCTCAGAGTTAAATTTATTTCTCCTTGAATCTTCACTCCCACTTTAAATTTTTCTCTAATTTCCTTCATTGCTTGTTCAATGTAAAGATTGAAAAGTATGGGTGATAAGTTGCAGCCTTGCCTTACACCTTTCTGAATACCAGCTTCTCTCTCATGTCCTTCAACTCGAATGACTGCTGTCTGGTTTCTGTATAGATTGTATATCACCCTCCTATCCCTGTACTTTATTCCAATCGATTTCAAAATGTCAAACAATTTAGTCCAATCAACGTTATCAAAAGCCTTTTCTAAGTCTACAAAAGCCATGAACGTTCTCTTATCTTTCCTTATTCTACCTTCCAAAATCAGCCTAAGACTTAGTACAGCTTCCCTTGTTACTACATTTCTCCTGAAACCAAACTGGTCTTCACCCAACTCCGTTTCTATCTGGCTTTCAATCCTCTTGTAAATTATCCTAGACAGGATCTTTGAAGCATGAGTAATCAAGCTGATTGTACGGTAATCTTCACATCTGTCAGCTCCCACTTTCTTTGGTATAGGGATGATTACATTCTTCTTGAAATCAGGGGGTACCTCACCTGTCTCATAAATCCTACACACCAAGTGAAATAACCTGATCAGACCTTCATCTCCTATGCAGCGTAGCAACTCAATCGGTATATCATCTATGCCTGGTGCTTTGTTCCTGCTTAAGTCTTCCAAAGCTCTATCAAATTCTGATCTCAATATTAAATCTCCTTTCGCATCCTCATCAATTTCCTCCTCCCTTTCCATTACATGATTCTCAATCTCCTTTCCCTTATACAAACTCTCTATGTAAGCTTTCCATCTCTCAACCTTTTCTTCCCTCTCTGTTAGAGGCTTTCCATTTGTGTCCTTAATATTACAGCACTTAGTCTTCTTTTCCCCAAAAGTATTCTTCCTTCGATAAGCTGTGTCTACTTTTCCTAATTTCAGACAATTTTCTATACCTGCACATTTCTCTTTCAACCATTCTTCTTTCGCTTCCTTGCACTTCTTGTTAACCCCATTTCTCACACGTCTGTATTCTGCTTTCCCCTTCTCATCTCTTACATTCTTGTGTATCCGCATTTCATCCATCAATTCTAGTATATCCTGAGTGATCCACGGTTTTCTACCGATTCTTTCTTTCCTACCAATGTTTTTTTCTGCGGATTTTGTTATTTCATTCTTCAAAAGTGCCCATTCGTCTGCAATTGAAGTTTGTTTAGGGTTTTTCATTAGTCCTTCCTTTATACTCTTCTTGAATCTTTCGTTTACATCTTTCTCTTTCAGTCTGTCTATTGCCCACCTTTTTGGCTTTTGACTTTTCTTCAGTTTCTTCAACTTTAATCTGCATTTCATTACAACCAGATTGTGGTCAGAGTTTATGTCAGCACCAGGATATGTTTTACAATCCAAAATCTGGTTTCGAACCTCTGCTTGACCATAATGAAGTCGATTTGGTAACGCCCTGTATCTCCTGGTCTCATCCATGTGTATATTCTTCTATTGTGGTTATTGAATAAGGTGTTACTTATGACCAACTCATGCTCGGTGCAGAATTCTACCAGCCTGCTTCCTCGATCATTCCTTTCACCTAATCCGAAATCTCCTACTATCTTCCCTTCTCTCCATTTTCCTACCACAGCATTCCAATCTCCCATTAGTATAATATTTTCATCACCCTTGATATACCTCAGAATTTCGTCTATTTCTTCGTAGACCTTTTCAACATCCTCATCATCAGCTTGACTGGTAGGCATATAGACTTGTACCACTGTAGTGCAGGTAGGTTTAGTATTGATTTTTGCTACAATAATCCGTTAACTATATTGTTCATAATATTCCACCCGCTGTCCAAGTTTCCTACTCAATATGAGGCCAACCCCTGCTTGGCCATTGTTTGATTTAGTGCTAATGACCCAATAGTCTCCTGACCAAAAGTCCTGTTCTTCCTGCCAGCGCATTTCACTAATCCCAACCAAATCCAACCTCAACCTATCCATTTCCCTTTCTAAGTTTTCTAACCTTCCACTTCCTAGCAAACTTCTAACATTCCACGCTCCGATCCGTAGAATGTCAGATTTCCTCTTTGTCACTTCTGTGATGTTAACCCCCTCTCAAGTAGTCCCCACCCGGAGATCCGAACGGGGGACTAGTTTACCTCCGGATTGAAATTTTACAAGGGAGGAGGCCATCATCACATGTAATTATGCATAGAGAGGTGCATATCCTCGGGAATAGCATACGGCTGTAGTTTCCCGTTGCTTTCAGCCGTGCAGCAGGACGCAGTGTAGCCATTATTTGGCTTATATTATCAATATCTTAACCGTCTATAAGACTAGTAAAGAATTGATTTATTCTGAAAGGCTGCTACTCCCTTTCAGAATAAGTAAAGAGCAATTCTACTAAACAAAAATACTAACCTTCTACCGTACTAACAATTAAATACCAAAATTCTACTATCGAAAAAATTACTAATGTTCCACCAACAACAAATACTACCACTAAAACAGTCGGTCTCCAGGCACACTCACATGCACCCTCACACATCACAGTCTACTGAAACAATGAACTAGAACTAATAAACAATGCAACTGCTACCAAACACACTCACACACCACAGTCTAATAGAGCAATGACATATATCTAATAGACAAACTAACTACCAACTTAGAACTAAAACTAACTACATACGTACTGTACTGTTATTTGAATTGACAATATTTACAAAATGCAATTTAGATAGAAAATACTTACAAAATGTAATTTAGATTCAAAATAGTCACAAAATGCAATTGAGAATAAAAACGTTAAAAAGAATTACATTATGAAATTTCATTCAAGTTTGCAATATTATGGTACCATAACCTCAAAATGACCGTACCCATAATATGTAAAGTGCATAAATGATTTTGCAGATAATATATTGTAGACAAGACCTTACACATGTAACACACAGTGCACGGCAAGCGAGGTCAATCCTCTATCCCAACATACGGAAGTAACGAGAACCGTAATGCTCAATCAGCGATACACGGCGCATGCATAGCAACAGCTCTTTCCGCCCAGTCACGTAAACTACCACGCTCATACATTGCCGTGCGTAACACGGGTCATTCACACACATAGCAAACCACGGAAAGATTCCTTTACCATAGAAAGATAGCAAAACACTTTATATTCATACAAGCTTATACAGAACGCACATTTTTACCCAATTAACCGCATATAGATTTCCATACATGGTCACGAGCATTAGGCGACCGACTGAAGATCAACTCAACTGTCATAAGGAACGATACGGTAACGTACCCTTCCCACACAAATATGCCTGAAATATGCCCTGCCCTGATCACTCTTCGGCGTAGCCGTGTGCGTTAAATTACTCACCTGGACCGCAAGGGGGGACTGCAGGAGGTCTGGAGAGCGGAGGTTTGAATCCCGGCACTGACAGTGGCTATCCTAAGTGTGGTTTCTCACCAGGAGTTTCCAAACTCCCTCCAAGCAAATGCCTGGTTAGTATCTTATTTCAAGTCCCGGGGCACCTTTGCTATCCCCAACACTGATAATTTCAGCTGCATAGGCCTACAGAGTGGGTAATTAAGTTTTGAGACTGGTAGTGTAGTGTGCGATCAGGCAACACTGGTGACGCGGATTTTGGGGAGGAGGCAGGTACACGTGTGATGCACCATCAGTGCTAGTTGGACCTCGCTACAGTCTTGTCGCTTGTCCGTAGTGATTATTTTAGTGACGCAGGTTTTGCTTGTGCCTTCTGACAATGAATGACACTTTCACTGAAAGGTTCTTGAAGGACTTCACAAAAGGGTCATGATTGTAAGACCAAACATCAAACAGCTATTTCAGTAAACCAGTATTTGGCCAGTAAAAACATTCCGGTGGCTTCTCATCCTCCTTATTCGCCCGATTTGAGTCATTGGGACTTCTTCTTCCTCCTCCTGAGATTGAAAACACACCTCTAGTGACGTCGTTTGGGGAGAAGTGGACACCAACTAAACAACTTTAACCGACCAGTTTAAGGCGATTCCAGTATCTGAGTTCCAGTGCTGCTGTGAGGAATGGAAGAACCCCCTCTAGCGCTGTGAGGCTTTCCAAGGCAGCTACTTTGAAAAGACGGTGTAGAATTGTAATTGAATTGGAATAAAACCAGGTAAAAAAAAGTATCATTACTTAATTTACACACTTCGTATACTACTTCAGTCACCACAGAAACAAAGGTGATCAGACAAATTCAACAAACTCCTAAATACAAGAGGCTGATGATCAAAGATCTCCCAAGCCCCTAAAATGAATTAGCAACAACAATAACAAATTACCTGCAGAGTTTAAACAAATGACTAAATTGACCCAATACACCTCATTTGATCGCGCAATCTCTGGGCTTATTACGCGACCACAATCATATTGTAAGTACAAAGACTCCCAATTAAGAACATTATCTATTGTTTGAGTTTACATCACAACAACAAAATTAACTTATTATAAAATTAAAGATATAAAGGAGCATTTTTTGTGTAGGTTGTATATCAAACAGATGTTATCTGTACATAAATATGGAGCAGCAGTGGTGTAACGAAGCAGACACCAAATAATTTCAGAAGGATAGATTTGTAGGAATATATCCCAATGTAGGAATATATCCCACTACGTTCTATAAGGTAAGATATTAAACGCAATTCATTAGTGAAATACTAGCTTTATTTGATTCTGCCTATTGTAGTGTTGGTTGGTTTCTCAGTTTAGGGGCTGCGACAACGCGGTCATGTAGCCCCGTGTACTTTGGGTGTGTGTAGAATATGTCTGATAACCGGTGTTAGTTGTGATGGCTGTATTAGTGTGTGATATCTGTTATTCAGGGATGGACTGCAGACGATCAATTTCTAGAATTTCCTACTTTTTCTACCAAATGCTACCATCAACGACACCTAGCCGTAAACTTGGCTACTAGATGCCACCGCAACTGGCAACTGAAGGCAAACGTTGTAACTTAAAGAGCGTTTATCAAATCTAGCCTACAAATTTATCTTCACAGAATTGTAGTTAGTGGACGGTTCGTTTACATGCCATAAATCTATGACATGGGCCCGCCGGCTTTACTTCCCCTCCGAAAGAAGGCATTCTGAGGGATTTTTAAGACTCTTAAAAAATCCGACGTCTTTGGCCGGGTTTGAACCCGTGATTTTGGGCATAGAAGCTCAGCATGCTACCAACCTCACCACCGAAACCGCCCTATTGTAATGTAGCATACCGTTTTTTTTATCATTTCATATGATCTTGTCGACTTCGTCGTTATGGTTGTGGTCCATCGTTATGCGTTACGGACACGGACATGGAGACGGACGTGACGTCATGCAGCCGCGCGGGAAGTGACGTCATGCAGCTGCGCGGGAACGTGACTTCATGCTCACGCGGGGAGCGAGAAGCAGACGCTAATGATTATTGGAGTCTGTTGAAAGAGGCCTGGCGTCGAGCGACCTGGGGCTTTGAGCGAAGCGAACACAAGAATACAGGGTGACTTCTAAAGAGATATGCAAGATGCCATATAAGAATACAGGGTGCCTCCTAAAGAGGTGTGCAGGATGTCAGAGCAAAAAATTACAGTCCGTCTGAAATAAGAATACAGAGTACCTCTTAAAGAGGTGTGTAGAATGTCAGAGCAAAGCATCGAACCAGTCCCAATATTCCATCCCTACTCTCACTCAAAAAAAATCCCCCCCCCCCTAACTGTTCAGCCCGCCACTGCTCGCTCCCAGGTTCTAAAACTCATCTCCCAACTCTCTATCATTACACTAGTCAAGCCAGATCGAACACAGACCTGCCTGGGGCAAAAACACTCCTTTTCAGAGAAATAACAACTCCGCAACAAGCTTCACGAAAACCCAAATCAAAATCGAAAATTACATTCTACAAACACCAAATTCAGTAAACTTCCCTCATTTCAGTTACTCTATACTTTAAACAGACACAGAAGGCATAATCATGACTCCTTCATGGAGTAGGCTATTGTCTAATCATGTTCATCTCTCCTTCACCTTTACCATAAATTTCATAAACTCTATTCAAAAATCAGAAACTCAATCCACAAATCTGTAAATCAGTATTCTTCCCTTATTTCAGATACACTATTCATTGAACATATAAGGCATAGTCATGACCCCTTCATGGAGTAGGCTATTGTCTAAATCTGGACACTCATACTACATCCTTACACTAATTCAAATTTACGGCCAAATGATCCTTCTGATAGGGAGGCAAAGGTTTCCGCCGGCTTGCCTGGGATGATGGGCCACAAAACCGCTATCAAAAAGTACACAATTTACGCTTTAATCAACCAAACACATCTCTAATACAAGTACAAGAAACACATTTCTTCCCGTGTCCGCGCGGGAAGCCTAAGTTAATGGGTAATGCAGTCTGTTGAAAGAGTCCTGGGGCTTCGAGCAAAGCGAGAAGCCCTCCTGAGCCTTTCTAACATGTGTAGCATTTGTAGCATGCGTCATTTGAAATGATACAACGTCTAGTCTTTCAGACTGACTGTGATTTTTTTAAATATCATAAACAATGAGAGGGTATGGTGGCGCAGCGGTCAAGCTGTTGGCATTTAACCAAGGTGGACCGGGTTCGATTCTCGGTCAATGCATGTGATTTTTCGAAGTGAAATGCCATGTCCTGTGGTTCGGATTCCACGTAGAAAGGAGGTCCCGTGGCTCCTGATCGCATGATTAACGGTCACGTAAACCTAAAAGTTTCCTCCCTTTCATATCATAAACAATAATTGAAAGTCTTGATCATATATATCATCTGTCTGGTTACCCAAAGATTAAAAAAAACTGTTTCTCTTATCTCATGGCCTTCTCGATACAGCCTCCCTAATATACAGGTCTGTCTGTTAGGTAGTCAGCCCGAAGGCTGGTTGGATCCTCAAAAAGCACAGCCGTTGGATTATGTGGGTATATACCCACAAAAACCCAAGGCAGCGCTATATTGAGGCGTACTAGGCAAGATGAGGAGTGAGGTAGTTTGCCATTGCTTTCCTCACTGGGTCGGAACAGCAGTACTAACCCTATGAGTAGAACCTTTCACAGCATCCACAGGCACTGACTGTGCCCTGGATGTCATTACTAAGCACCACCCATACCTCAGTAGCTTCCATATAATCACAGCCATGAGTGAGACTGAGACCTCGGTGCAAAGCCACATTTTACTCTAGCCTGTGCCAACAGACAAATGCAAAGGTACTGCATTCATCAAAAGATGGCAAACAGGCCAAATATACAGGTTAAATATGAGGGATTGCAGCCTAGTCCAGATCGGCAGCCACATAGGAGGTGCTGCGCTCTGAAGTCCCGCAGCGGAGAAGTGTTATGGTTTCACCACAAATGTTATAATTTAGAAACCATGGTATTATGAACGTTTATAAACATTTTGTGTTGTTAATTCCTTTAGTGGTTTTGCGACATCGTGATCATGTAGTCCCGTGTACTTGGGTGTGTATGGAACTTGTGTCTGATAACCTGTGTTATTGTGATGGTTGTATTAGTGGGTGTATCTGTAATTCAAATGAGGATTGGGATGGAGGTGTCCGTGGCCTTAAGTTAGGAATCTCACGGCATTTTCCTGGAGTAGAAGTGCGATACCACGGGAAACCACTTCCAGGTTGGCTGAAATGGGACTCAAACCCACCTCTCCCCACGAGGCTGAGTTTACCCTGTTCCAGCACATGGACCGGAATTAGATGTCTTGGCACAGCCGGGAATCAAACACGGACCTCCGGGGCGACAGCCAAGAATGCTAGCCACTGTGCCACGACATGGTCACTATGATTGCCTAGCACATGGTACACAGTTCGATCCCTGAAGTGTAAAGTTGTTACTCATTGAGCACGAACCATATCGACACGGGATGAATGGAGAGTTCACCTAACGGAGGACCATTCATTAATAAACCGGTCCGACAACCATCTTAACTGTAATAGACAGCAGATAAAATTTTATGATGTTCTGCTTCCACTGTTTATACTTCACATATCGGCATTGTTTTAGTCTGCAAGGAATTCAGTCTGGAACAAGTTTATCTTACCAGACTTCGTAGAAGCTATCCAAACAGCTTAGCCGAGCGCGGTGTGTCACGCTCTAAGACTGCACTGGGAGCTTCCATGATGTGTCAATGGTCGAGTAGCGGCTTCAGTGGCGTAGTCGGTAGCATGCTGAACCGCTGTGCCCAAGATAGCGGGTTCAAACCCGGCCGAAGTCGTCGGATTTTTAAGAGAGTTAAAAATCCTTTAGTATGCCTTCCTTCGGAGGGGGAGTAGAGCCGGCGGTCCCACGTCATAGATTTATGGCATGTATAAGATCCTTACACCGACTAAACTTGTGTGAAGCTAGATTGTTAGGTTAGATTTCGTCGGAACGCTCTATCAAAGTTCTGACGTTCACCTCCAGGTATCATTGATATCTGGTAGCGAAAGTTGGAACTACTTGAAATTGAACGGAACTTGTAGCTCACCTTAAGGGTGTCCGCTGGAAGCATCTACAGACTCAGGCGAGCCGAACATGTCCTCGGACACTCCCGGCACTAAAAGCCATACGATAAATAAATAAAATGGTCGAGTGTCGGCCACCTGAACCCAAAATCACTGATTTGATTGCCGGCCGGGACGTCTGAATTTTGAATCAATCTCGCCCTCCAGAACATCATACCATTATGCTAAATATTATCTTTTCTTCTCTTTCTTTTCTTAGTCGTTTACCCTCCAGGTTGGTGGAACCCACGGACTCAGCGAGGGAACTCACCACTACCGCCTCTACGGGCAGTGTCCTAGAGCTATGAACATCTAATCGGAGGGGATACAACTGGTGAGATGTGATTGGCACCTCGCCCAGGCGGCCTCACCTGCCTCATTAGGGAAGGAAATGGAAGGTCAGGATGGATAGGCAAGGAAGAGGGAAGGAGGCGGCCGTGGCCTTGAAGAAGGTACTGCCCCCGTAATTGAATTATATAGAGACCACGGTGGCTATTTTGGAAATTATAAAGAAAGTTATGGCCGTCATAGTTATGACGTGGGTAGTCATGACGTAAGCACGGATGACGCAGACGTTAGGCCAGCAGGCTACTTGAGCTGAGATTCTCAGTGACGTCAGCATTTATTCGAGGAAGATCCGAGATCTACGACGCAGTCGCAGGAAACGTGGAATTCTGCTGAGGAAGAAATTATGCTATTGGAGGGGAGGCTTGAACCAATGAACGATAGTCTGAAGGAAGACGGAGATTGCTGAAACTATGGTATTTTTATATACTTTTTGGAATGCAGAATTGTGGAAATCCATTTGCAGTAGAGGCATTGATTTGGAATTTTGGTGAAATTTATTTTCAGTTTTTGAATTTTGAAAATCCGTCATGTATTGACGAAGTTGGAACTTCTAGCGATGACGCAGTAACACGCGATGGAAGGGATAGATACGCCCCTCATGAAGTTCATAAAAGGCCTTGCGCAGAAGAGAGGAGTCTCATTCTCAGATTATAAATCGTCTGATATTCAATCGTCTGATCTCAAATAGTCTTTTCAGTGAAACGTCGAGTGAGATTAGTAGTGAAAGAGTCGTCTTTAGAACGCGTGGTAAAGCCACTGCATTAAACGAAAGTCGAGCTGACAAGCAGTGCAGGTTTACTGTGTGTAAATCTAGGTGAAGTTGAAACGCACATTATAACGCTTCTACGAGATTAGCTGTGAACAGTTAGCGGTCGCCTATAAGCTAATTCTATTGTGCATTGCTACAGTAAGGACTGTAGAAAAGCTGAACAATTTCGAGGAAGTATTTTGGAAGTTATTGACAATTTTAGACGACTGACAAAAGTGATTTTCTCGCCGCATGAGAAGCACTTCGTATCGCCAGAATCTACGCTACGGCTGACACGGCTAGTGAAATAGGGAGACTTCAGATTGCTCTTGTGACACAACGCTACAGTATTATGGAGCAGTTTAATATGGCAGTTTGTTCTTCTATTACTATTACCGAAGAGAAGATGGAAGGCTAAAGGACTTTATGCAATTGGGACATATTTCAACGGAGTAAGATAGCAGCATGGAACTTCGCTAATTGCTATTCCACACAAGCGAACATGTGGTGAACAAACATCTACACCCATGTTTCGTGATTAAAGGCTGAATACTATCAAACAGCAATAGAAATGATTTCATACTTTCTGAATATGAATATTTCTTCGGAAATTTATACAAAAACTTCATGGCGATTTTCAACTGGAACTTCAGGGATTTTTCAAGAGAGGTCAGGGTTGTCCCGACTCACAAAGAAGATTATTGCCGGAAGGATGTCGTTCGTCTTCGTGAAGCAGTTCGATTCTCCGATGGTGCTGTTTCTTGTTTCGAGGATGGAGCTCAGCTTTAACTTGGTGAAATGGATCCATCAACAGTCTTCTTTGGGGAATTTTCCTCTGGAACGTCAATCGGCAGATAAGGTAGTCGTGAACGTTTATTGTATTTGAGTTTCTTAGCAATATTTGAGCAACCATTTTTCCCATATTTTTGTCCTCGTGTATTTTGCCCTATATTCTTGTTTGAGATTCCTATTCTCAATACACCTTGATGAGTTATGCCTTTTTCGACGTTTTATTAAGACATTGTTATGTCATGGGCATAGTTAAATGATTTTGGATCAGTTGAGACTGATATTTAGATTTTTCAGTAATTTGCTTATTTTTTTTGTGGTCACGATTTGACTGTAAGTTAATGATTTGTATGGCAGATTTAAATTCAGACAGCGTGTCACTTTATTAAAGTAATTCTACCCCAGTTTAATTACTTTGACCAATTTTCTGTCATCATCAAGAAGGAAGAACATTTAAATGATTTTAGAGCGTTAAAATCCAGTACGTTGTCGACGATCTTGGAAATACTAGTCGGTATTTGAATTGATTGCAACACAGACATTTATCGTCAGTTATGAACGATCATTGCATCATAGACCATTTTGTTAAAGATGAACTTTAATTATGAATTATTGAATGCATTAAATTCGTGAAATTTTGTTAGAGGTTTTTTTCTCATTTAGAGATTTATATAATGATGTTTGCATTCCCCAGTCTAATTGGATTCTATTCGACTATTTTGCAGTTAGTCGCACTTTGTTTGATGATAGTATTTTTATACTACAATTCTTTGAAGATGTTAATCTTAAAATTTTGATAGACCAGACAGGCGTATATAAGCGTATACACTATTAAATTTGTTTGTGATTGGCAAATTTTTATTTCATTACGATTCATGAATGAAATCCACGAAGGTTAAATGACAACAGTTTTGAAACAATTAATGATTATAAGAATTTTTAAGTGGAACTATGAATGTATAATCGATAGTGCAGCGGACATGTTGAAAGTCGCTGATGTATAATGCCCTTAAATAAATGAAGGAGATTCCCACAGTAATTAATGATGATAAAGATTGTGTTAATGGAGGTTTTTGGTAAATTCTGTGGAAGATTTTGATACCGTATATTTTAATATATGATGAATTTTGGGTCAATTTTTAATGCAGTTTGTGCATTATTTTGTAAGCGAAGTATTTTCCGCTAGAGTGTATTGTCATAGTTCGTTGAAAATTAATCAAGTGAATTTGCTGTTATAATTAACAAGAGTTTTGAAAGAATTTGAGATAAGATTTTGAATGAAGATTACCGTCACAAATAATTATAATTATTACAACCTTTATTAAACCAGATTGTGACATTTACATGTATAACTAACCTTCATTGGTCGATTATATTAACACGATTATGAAATTAACAACCGGATGAATATGTGGTTCAATGTATTTCTTAAATTAATAATTTAAATAATTTAAATGTTGATATTGTAAATAATAAATGTAAATATCTTTGACAATAATGTGGAACGAAAGTAATGTTAAAGGCGTGTTTAAAATTTTTGTAATTATCTTCGACAATATTATAAACAATTTCTAATTGTTATAAATAATTTATGTGATTTTGTTATAAACATTTAAGAGTGTGTTTCATACTCTAAACTATGCTTTTTAAACATTTGGATGATAACTTAACAAGTTTAGGGATTGTTAGAATAATCCAGTGGTATGTGAGTTAAGCATTTGAAAGATTTGCGTCAATATATATATGAGTTGTCTTGTAGACATTTGAAGCTTTGAAAGGAGCTGAATTCTTACGCAGTGTGGCGTGACGAGTGAACCCAATTTGACAGGCATGCGCCAGGCTGAAGAGTAGACCAGCTGGCTCGACATCTGGCTATCAGCGGGCGAGGTCGATACTCTGGCCTTGCGCCTATTAATACAAGTGTGATGTTTATTAAAAGAAACCAAATGCTCTATATGTGTCGCATCCTGACTTCCTCATCCAATCCAAATGTGTTTTGAATGTTACGTTATTTTGAGCTCATGGGAGCTAACATATTGTTTGATAACTTTGCAAGTCCTTTAAGTGGACGTAGTCAGATTGATATGGGCTACTGATAGCCACATTTATTTTGTTGAGTTGTTAAAATCATGCTCTTTATTTGAAATAAAAGCTTTTGTACAGTTCAAAGTTCTCGTCTTCGGTCTGGTTCTTTTTTAAATGTCATGGTCAAGATTATTGTGGGAGCATACTTTAGAGATCCTGTTGTCAACCCAATCCCCGAGATTATTTTAAGAGGTAAGTAAAAGTAAGTATGAACCCCCGTCTATTTTGGTGTGTTCCACAATAATTTATTTTCTTGGTAACTTCTGTGTTCAAACCTCGGTAGTATCTGTCAGTGCCATTTTCATTGATGTAGCTGAGCCGGTGCGATTGATTGTTGGCAATCCGATTGAGGGGGCGGATATCTGACAGCCTACTATCCGGGTAAACGGGGACAGAAGGATTGGCGACCCAAGAACGTGGGGCTGATTCAACATAACTGGATCACCAGGTTGAACGCCAGAAGGATTGGCGCAGTCAACGTGTGGGGCATGTTCAACAACACTGGATTACCAGGTTGAACAATAGAAGGATTGGCACACGTAGAACGTGGGGCTGAGTCAACAGTAGGATTGGCAAACCTAAAACGTGTGGTTCGATTAGACTCAAATAAAGAGGTTGATTCTTTGTTAGATGTCTAGGCCAATTGTAGAATTTAAGAGTGTGATTATATAGGAATTAAATGTTGCATTGTATTAGGAAAATTACACTCAGAAAAGGTCAGATCTTATACAACTTGAGAAAGGTGAAATGGGCTGGAAACTTAGAAAAATCGCCTATGATCTGGAATCTTATTTTATTTGACCGGCTTATGACATTTTAGTCATATTAAAGATAAAATTAAATTATTTGGATTGTAAATGTAAATTATTTGTGTTTGGATATTTTAAAATGGGCCAGGGAAGTTTGAACATGTGCTTGAGTTTGTTTCAACATGAAGTGTCTTCGAAAGTTAATTATAAGATAGTTATAAGTTAGATTTAAGACAGAAAATTTATCAAATTTATATATGGTGAAAAGTGTTGCTCAAATGTTGTTATTTTGCTCTTTTGATGTATGTCCCTACAGCAGTCTAATTTTTGAATAATATTGTAATGGCAGATGAAAGTTTGAAGATGATGTTAGAGGAAATGTCTGCTAGCATGAATAGTAGTATGAAGCAGATGATTGAAAGTATGAAGGAGATGGAAACTAGGAATACTAGTCGAATGGAGGAAAATGCTAGTAATTTGTCTGCTGACTTGAAAGCAAGCATGAATAGTAGCATGAAGGAGATGGAAGCTAGGAGTACTAGTCGAATGGAGGAGAATATGAAAGCTCTTCAGACCAGTTCTGCTAACTTAGAGGATAATATGTCGCCTTTACAGATTAATACCCAAGGAATCGAGAATGCTGTAACTGACATGCGCTCAGACATGTCCAATAATAAAATAGATGTTGCTAATGTGCATAAAGATCTTACAATGTTGAATTTAGATGTAGCAAATGTCCGAAGTGATATTTCTTGTGCTAGGGCTGAGGTAGTTGTTGTTAAAAATGACGTTGCGACTGTCCAAGACAAGGTTGAGGAAGTCCAAAGAGGAATCCAAAATGTTAGAACTGATGTGTCCAATGTTCAGGTTGATATTAATAACATTCATTCGGATGTAAACGAGATGCAAAGTGACATAAATAAAATTCAAGTAGAGGTCAACACAGTTTTCGTAGATGTTGCTAAAGTCCAAACTGATGTAAATAAAGTCAGGGAAGAGATAGAAAATTCGAAAACCCTTTGTACACGTAATATAAGTGCATTAACGACTAGGCTAGTTGATGAGTCAGTGAGAACGACAGCGTCTTTAGAAGGTTTAAAGTTTGATGTAGAGGTCATGAGAACCCAAGTATTAGACCATAATAAAGTATTGAAAGAGGATATCGAAATAGACATAGCAGAAATGTTAACGGCAAATGTAGCAATATGGAAAGACGAGTGGAATAGGTCAAGTGGGGAACATGTAACCCAAATTCAGGATCGTATTGAAAGGAAACTTGCCAGTACTCAAATTGATATTAACAATGAAGTAGTACAGATTAGGAAAGATTTAAGCGTCAGGATGGATTCGCTATCCGAAAGACAAGTTGAAGATAGAACACAATTAGATCGGGATGTGCAAACATTAAAATCTGCATTAGAGGAACAGATTCATAAAGTTGTCTCTGATGTGAATGAAACGTCGAGCAAACTGCAGAATTTGAAGCTAGGAGAGGCTAATTTGATGGAGACCTACAAAGAAGAGTTAATCAAGAAAGTCTTAACGGAAATCACTGACAAGGATACAGTAGGCTTGGCTTGCGAAACCAATAGGAATTATGCCAGAAGATATAACATAGATCCAGAAGAGAGAGACGTGACTCCTGAAGAACGTATATCCAGATTCAGGGAGGAAGATGACGAGAGGAATATGGAACCTGAGTGGAACTATCGAGATAGTGGGAAAAACTACCCGGATTCATATCCGAGGAACGTAACGGTCATCAGGAATTTTGAAGACAAACCACAAAAGTTCAGCAACACTGATAGTTTGACACCTATCGAATATGTAAGGAACTCAAAGATTATTTCATCGAAGCTCACATTCCCAGAGAGAGAGAGATGAAGATAGTGGAGAGATATTTGATTGGAGGACCCCTCGAATGGTTTCGCGCATTTAGATACACATTCAGTAACTTTGACGAGTTTGCAGAGGCATTAATCAAACGATTTTGGTCCATAGAAGCGCAGAATTCGTTAAGAGCGGAGGTGTATTCAAGAAAATACTCAGGTACTCTTCCAACGCGGTACGCTGATTTCTTTACGAGTCAATTATCCCGCTTGAGATTTTTGCAACCCCCATTGTCAACGGAGCAACTTATTGATGCGATTTCTCGTATGCTACCTGTGGAGGTGAGGAGACTAATAATTTCGTCAAACATCAGGGATTTAACCAGCATGGATGAATTACTGAGGAGATTAGATTACACAAGTCCAATGCCTAACGTGGTACAGAAAGGTCAAAGGCATGACTTCAAAGAAATAAATACTGTATATATGGACCAAGTCCAACAAACTGACAAGCCAGATGAGGAGAAAACTGACAATGTAGGTCCTCACAGGAATAATCAGTTTCGAAATAACAGATCGCAAGGTTACCGGCCGTATCAACAGAGAAGAGGCTGGAACTATAACCGAGGAAATTACAATGGAAGAGGCAGATATTACAACAATAATGGTTATAACAGAAATTATAATAGGAATAACCAGAGCCAAAACAGAAATCAGAATCCTCAAGGTCAGGTTATGACACCCGATCAGTATCAGGAAAGAGAGAAGGAAAGCCAGCAATACCTGAAAGAATTACGGGAAAAAGAAGCCAACAACCAAAAGAAAAGGCAGGATGTTGTAATCGATCCTGGACCTTCTACGAGCCAGCAGAACTTAGAAAATAGAAATACTGGACAGAAGAGAAAGTAGAGAGGAAAGAAATGCATTTAACCACACACAACCCAGAGAGAGGAGAGATTAATGATTAAGGAACATAGAGGAAATATCATACTAGAGTAAGCCAGTAATAATTCAATTTCGTGTTCAAGAGAGTTGAGGTACTTGTAACACTGAGTTTAAAAACAATTTGCAACTGTTTTTAAAACGTGGTGAGAGGAGAATGCCCCCGTAATTGAATTATATAGAGACCACGGTGGCTATTTTGGAAATTATAAAGAAAGTTATGGCCGTCATAGTTATGACGTGGGTAGTCATGACGTAAGCACGGATGACGCAGACGTTATGCCAGCAGGCTACTTGAGCTGAGATTCTCAGTGACGTCAGCATTTATTCGAGAAAGATCCGAGATCTACGACGCAGTCGCAGGAAACGTGGAATTCTGCTGAGGAAGAAATTATGCTATTAGAGGGGAGGCTTGAACCAATGAACGATAGTCTGAAGGAAGACGGAGATTGCTGAAACTATGGTATTTTTATTACTTTTTGGAATGCAGAATTGTGGAAATCCATTTGCAGTAGAGGCATTGATTTGGAATTTTGGTGAAATTTATTTTCAGTTTTTGAATTTTGAAAATCCGTCATGTATTGACGAAGTTGGAACTTCTAGCGATGACGCAGTAACACGCGATGGAAGGGATAGATACGCCCCTCATGAAGTTCATAAAAGGCCTTGCGCAGAAGAGAGGAGTCTCATTCTCAGATTATAAATCGTCTGATATTCAATCGTCTGATCTCAAATAGTCTTTTCAGTGAAACGTCGAGTGAGATTAGTAGTGAAAGAGTCGTCTTTAGAACGCGTGGTAAAGCCACTGCATTAAACGAAAGTCGAGCTGACAAGCAGTGCAGGTTTACTGTGTGTAAATCTAGGTGAAGTTGAAACGCACATTATAACGCTTCTACGAGATTAGCTGTGAACAGTTAGCGGTCGCCTATAAGCTAATTCTATTGTGCATTGCTACAGTAAGGACTGTAGAAAAGCTGAACAATTTCGAGGAAGTATTTTGGAAGTTATTGACAATTTTAGACGACTGACAAAAGTGATTTTCTCGCCGCATGAGAAGCACTTCGTATCGCCAGAATCTACGCTACGGCTGACACGGCTAGTGAAATAGGGAGACTTCAGATTGCTCTTGTGACACAACGCTACAGTATTATGGAGCAGTTTAATATGGCAGTTTGTTCTTCTATTACTATTACCGAAGAGAAGATGGAAGGCTAAAGGACTTTATGCAATTGGGACATATTTCAACGGAGTAAGATAGCAGCATGGAACTTCGCTAATTGCTATTCCACACAAGCGAACATGTGGTGAACAAACATCTACACCCATGTTTCGTGATTAAAGGCTGAATACTATCAAACAGCAATAGAAATGATTTCATACTTTCTGAATATGAATATTTCTTCGGAAATTTATACAAAAACTTCATGGCGATTTTCAACTGGAACTTCAGGGATTTTTCAAGAGAGGTCAGGGTTGTCCCGACTCACAAAGAAGATTATTGCCGGAAGGATGTCGTTCGTCTTCGTGAAGCAGTTCGATTCTCCGATGGTGCTGTTTCTTGTTTCGAGGATGGAGCTCAGCTTTAACTTGGTGAAATGGATCCATCAACAGTCTTCTTTGGGGAATTTTCCTCTGGAACGTCAATCGGCAGATAAGGTAGTCGTGAACGTTTATTGTATTTGAGTTTCTTAGCAATATTTGAGCAACCATTTTTCCCATATTTTTGTCCTCATGTATTTTGCCCTATATTCTTGTTTGAGATTCCTATTCTCAATACACCTTGATGAGTTATGCCTTTTTCGACGTTTTATTAAGACATTGTTATGTCATGGGCATAGTTAAATGATTTTGGATCAGTTGAGACTGATATTTAGATTTTTCAGTAATTTGCTTATTTTTTTTGTGGTCACGATTTGACTGTAAGTTAATGATTTGTATGGCAGATTTAAATTCAGACAGCGTGTCACTTTATTAAAGTAATTCTACCCCAGTTTAATTACTTTGACCAATTTTCTGTCATCATCAAGAAGGAAGAACATTTAAATGATTTTAGAGCGTTAAAATCCAGTACGTTGTCGACGATCTTGGAAATACTAGTCGGTATTTGAATTGATTGCAACACAGACATTTATCGTCAGTTATGAACGATCATTGCATCATAGACCATTTTGTGAAAGATGAACTTTAATTATGAATTATTGAATGCATTAAATTCGTGAAATTTTGTTAGAGGTTTTTTTCTCATTTAGAGATTTATATAATGATGTTTGCATTCCCCAGTCTAATTGGATTCTATTCGACTATTTTGCAGTTAGTCGCACTTTGTTTGATGATAGTATTTTTATACTACAATTCTTTGAAGATGTTAATCTTAAATTTTTGATAGACCAGACAGGCGTATATAAGCGTATACACTATTAAATTTGTTTGTGATTGGCAAATTTTTATTTCATTACGATTCATGAATGAAATCCACGAAGGTTAAATGACAACAGTTTTGAAACAATTAATGATTATAAGAATTTTTAAGTGGAACTATGAATGTATAATCGATAGTGCAGCGGACATGTTGAAAGTCGCTGATGTATAATGCCCTTAAATAAATGAAGGAGATTCCCACAGTAATTAATGATGATAAAGATTGTGTTAATGGAGGTTTTTGGTAAATTCTGTGGAAGATTTTGATACCGTATATTTTAATATATGATGAATTTTGGGCCAATTTTTAATGCAGTTTGTGCATTATTTTGTAAGCGAAGTATTTTCCGCTAGAGTGTATTGTCATAGTTCGTTGAAAATTAATCAAGTGAATTTGCTGTTATAATTAACAAGAGTTTTGAAAGAATTTGAGATAAGATTTTGAATGAAGATTACCGTCACAAATAATTATAATTATTACAACCTTTATTAAACCAGATTGTGACATTTACATGTATAACTAACCTTCATTGGTCGATTATATTAACACGATTATGAAATTAACAACCGGATGAATATGTGGTTCAATGTATTTCTTAAATTAATAATTTAAATAATTTAAATGTTGATATTGTAAATAATAAATGTAAATATCTTTGACAATAATGTGGAACGAAAGTAATGTTAAAGGCGTGTTTAAAATTTTTGTAATTATCTTCGACAATATTATAAACAATTTCTAATTGTTATAAATAATTTATGTGATTTTGTTATAAACATTTAAGAGTGTGTTTCATACTCTAAACTATGCTTTTTAAACATTTGGATGATAACTTAACAAGTTTAGGGATTGTTAGAATAATCCAGTGGTATGTGAGTTAAGCATTTGAAAGATTTGCGTCAATATATATATGAGTTGTCTTGTAGACATTTAAAGCTTTGAAAGGAGCTGAATTCTTACGCAGTGTGGCGTGACGAGTGAACCCCATTTGACAGGCATGCGCCAGGCTGAAGAGTAGACCAGCTGGCTCGACATCTGGCTATCAGCGGGCGAGGTCGATACTCTGGCCTTGCGCCTATTAATACAAGTGTGATGTTTATTAAAAGAAACCAAATGCTCTATATGTGTCGCATCCTGACTTCCTCATCCAATCCAAATGTGTTTTGAATGTTACGTTATTTTGAGCTCATGGGAGCTAACATATTGTTTGATAACTTTGCAAGTCCTTTAAGTGGACGTAGTCAGATTGACATGGGCTACTGATAGCCACATTTATTTTGTTGAGTTGTTAAAATCATGCTCTTTATTTGAAATAAAAGCTTTTGTACAGTTCAAAGTTCTCGTCTTCGGTCTGGTTCTTTTTTAAATGTCATGGTCAAGATTATTGTGGGAGCATACTTTAGAGATCCTGTTGTCAATCCAATCCCCGAGATTATTTTAAGAGGTAAGTAAAAGTAAGTATGAACCCCCGTCTATTTTGGTGTGTTCCACAATAATTTATTTTCTTGGTAACTTCTGTGTTCAAACCTCGGTAGTATCTGTCAGTGCCATTTTCATTGATGTAGCTGAGCCGGTGCGATTGATTGTTGGCAATCCGATTGAGGGGGCGGATATCTGACAGCCTACTATCCGGGTAAACGGGGACAGTACCATCCCGGCATTTGCCTGAAGACGAAGTGGGAAACCACGGAAAACCACTTCGAGGATGGCTCAGGTGGGAATCGAACCCCCTCTACTCATTTGGAACACCCGAGGCTGAGTAGACCCCGTTCCAGTCCTCATACCACTATTTCAAATTTCGTGGCAGAGCCGGGAATCGAACCCAGGACCTCCGGGGCGGCAGCTAACCATGCTGACCGCTACGCTACGGAGGCGACATTATGCTAAATTAAGACTTCAAAGTTATTAGGACCGACCATGGTGGTCATGAGTGTTAATACGCTTCCTGTTACCTCGATTTAATCGGGAGAGCGTGGGTTTGAATCCCACCTCGGCCGTTCTGATCTTGGTTTTCGTGGTTTCTCATTTTCACCACCAGTCAAATGCCGGGACACTTCCTTTCAACAGATCCACTGCCGACTCCTTCCAAAATCCCTTCCCTGATCCTTCCTTAATTAGATCCAAGTTAGCAGCCGCCTGTCACTATCCCCAGTTGTTGGTTGGTTGGTTCCTCAGTTTAGGGGCTGCGACAACGCGGTCATGTAGCCCCGTGTGCTTTGTTTGCGTGTAGGATCTGTCTGATAACCGGTGTTAAATATGATGGCTGTTTAAGTGTGTGTTATCTGTTCCTAATTCAAGTAAGGAATGCAGATATTTGATTTAAAGTAGTTCCAACTTTTACTACCAAACGCCATTGTCAACGACCAAATAGTTCTGAACTTTGTTACTAGATGCCACCACAGTCAGCTCCTGGCAACGAACGTTGGAACCTAAAAACGTTGGTCAAATATAACCTATAATTTCGCTTCACACAAGTGTAATTAGTGGAAGGTTCTTTATCATGCCATAAATCTATGACATGGGACCGCCGGCTTTACTTCCCCTTCGAAAGAAGGCATACTAAGGCCCAGTTGTTCGAACTCGGGTTATCCATCGGAATAGCTATACCTGGGCTAGCGTCTTCCTTGGTATATCTCCAAGGGTGAGTTGTACGACAAGATTTTATTCCGGGGCTCGCTATTCCATGTTTGTCTGAGAGACTAGCTAAGTTGGTAACAAACGGAGCTAACTTTGTGGACATATTGACACGGAATTTGAACTTCTTTGGAAACAGATGAATATCAAAATGACCACTGCGATACTCCATGAGAGGCCGTGAGAATAACAAACCACGGCCGCGAACAAACATAATAAGTACATGCATTGGTTACGAGTCAGTAAATAATAGTATATCGTATATATAAATATAATGCAAACTAATATAGCATATCCAAGAATTAAGTACCTGTCAGTCGTATGTTCCAGTCCATCGATAATTTGATCTAATAGCCTCAAAACTGTGTATTTTGTCAGTCTGAACCCTATAAAGAATTAATTTTCATCACAGTTCAGAAAATGATCCGGCCTCTGTCTGATATTCTTTGCTCTTCTCCTTTGAAGAAATATTCTTTCTATTAAGGGATCCTCTGCATCAGCATTAATGCTCTCTTGAATAATTGAGTCGCCTCCGTAGCGTAGCGGTCAGCATGGTTAGCTGCCGCCCCGGAGGTCCTGGGTTCGATTCCCGGCTCTGCCACGAAATTTGATAAGTGGTATGTGGACTGAAACGGGGTCTACTCAGCCTCGGGTGGTCCAAATGAGTAGAGGGGGTTCGATTCCCACCTCAGCCATCCT
The DNA here is from genome assembly GCA_946902985.2 of Meconema thalassinum. Lineage (NCBI taxonomy): Eukaryota > Metazoa > Arthropoda > Insecta > Orthoptera > Tettigoniidae > Meconema > Meconema thalassinum. The sequence goes on from OX336393.1 coordinate 255,067,805, forward strand.
CGAAGTGGTTTTCCGTGGTTTCCCACTTCGTATTCGGGCAAATGCCGGGATGGTACCTACTGTAAGGCCACGGCCGCCTCCTTCCGTCTTCCTAGCCTATCCATCCCGATCTTCCATCCCTTCCCATCCCTCATGAGGCCCCTGTTCGCTTTGCAGGTGAGGCCGCCTGGGCGAAATGCTGATCACACACCTCCCCAGTTGTATCCACACCGACCAGATGTTCCAAGCTCCAGGACACTGCCCGTAGAGGCGGTAGTGGTGAGTTCCCTCGCTGAGTCCGTGGGAACCACCAACCTAGAGGGTAAATCGACTAAATAAAAAAAAATTGAATAATTGAATAATTATGAGTAGTCTACGCTCTTGACTGACGCAAAGTTATTAATACCCTGTTGAACCACGGATCACCCCAAATGATTACCGGTACATATAAAAGATAATACAGAAACACCAAGCATAACATAAAAACAAAAAAAGTTGGACCTGGTGAGATTCGACCCGCAAAAATTGTAACTTTACACTCGCGAGAGTAGCACGCTAGCCACTGGACCACCCCTACCTACCGTAATTTCCTCAAGACTGTGCATATGATGCTTACGTACGTAATGTCAGTGACCTGCTTTCGTTATATTCTGTAAAAATATGTATGTAATTACTGTGCTGCTATTAAGATTATACATTTTCATGTAAGCCTACATATACGAATAGTTTACTCGAATTAAGAGTTTGCGATGATTTAACTTCGGTTGTTTTCTAATAAGAGAGCCTCTGTATCACTTTCTACATTAATTCGTGGCATCTACAGCATGATTGTTCTCTTGAATATGAGTAGCCTATGCTCTCGACTGACGCGGAGTTATTATTAATTACCCTGTTGAACCTAGGATCACCCCAAGTGATTACTGGTAGGCTACATATAAAAGATAATGTATAAACACCAAGCATAACATAGAAACCAAAACTCTTAAACAAAAAAAGTTGGAACTGGTGGGGTTCGATCTACAAAACATACATTGTACGGTTTTAAGTCGGGCTCACTAACCATTGGACCACCGCGACATGGCGTTCAATGCTGAAGTAATGCATATGACGCGTATATTTGTAATGTCGCTTGCTTGATTTGGTATTTTCTCTGTAAAAATGTAAAAATGCGTAGGTGCCAATCCCACCTCACCAGTTGTATCCCAACTCCGATTCGATGTTCCCCGCTCTAGGACACTGCCCGTAGAGGCGGTAGTGGTGAGTTCCCTCGCTGAGTCCATGGGTTCCACCAACCTGGAGGGTAAACGAGTAAAAAAAAAAAAAAATGTGTATGTAATTATTGTGCTGCTATTAAAATTATACGTTCTCATGTACATTTATGAATAGTTCACTGGAATTAAGAGTTTGCGATGATTTAACTTCGGATGTTATAGCGGTCCGCCATATATACACTCGGTATAAGCAGATAGCCCGCCATTCCATGCCCGGTTAGCTATGCCGTCGTTTATACCCGGATTATCTCTTATACCAATGTCGTACAACTCAATTCTGCGCTAACTACGGAGATAACTTTAGCCGAGGTATAACCCGAGTTCGTACAACTGGCCCTAAGGGATTTTTAACGATCCTTAGTTGTTAATACTAATGTTATTGGTTTTACGTCCCTTCTAACTATTGAATCTTTTAGAGACGCCGTGGTGCCGGAATTTTACCCCGAAGGGGATCTTTAACGTGCCAGTTAAACGGCTCCCTCGCATTTGTGCACCCTTAAATGCCAACTGACTGCGCCGGGGTTCGATCCCGCAACCTTGGGCCCAGCTGGCGAGAACGTTACCGTTGAGCCACGCAGCCAGTCCATCCCCAATTGTATGAAGGCTCTAGCTGCTCGTATCTTTGTCTTGATAGCAAATAATACGGTGTGTTTGGGTTATTGTATAGCTTAGTTTACAGATATGGCCTTTAATATGAAGCATCTCCGTCGACAACAGAGTAAGCAATATGAATGATCATTTGCATTCATGAGGGTGGATTTTCGGTGTAAATATTGCGTCATACCATGTAGGCCTATATGTCACTTGCGTACTGAGAAATAATGAGAACCGCGTGCAATAACTATACCGGGTTCACAATGCATATGCGTTTCGAGCAGTTTCTGCTTGATTAGGCTAAAGGGACTTTTTCCGTTATCGTTTTACCCTCCAGGGTTGTCTTTTCCCACGGACTAGGCGAGGGATCCCACCTCTACCGCCACTGAGGGCAGTGTCCTGGAGCTTGAGACTCGAGTCGGGGATACAACTGGGGTGTGTGACCAGTACTACGCCTAGGTGGCCTCACCTGCAAAGCGAACAGGGGCCTGATGACGGGATGGGGAGAGTGGGAGGGTTAGGCAAGGAAGTGGGAAGGAGGCGGCCGGGGCTTTACGGTAGGTACCATCCCGGCATTGCCCGAATACGAAGTGGGAAACCACTAAAAGAACTTTAAAAAATTAAACATTAATGCCGGGGAAGGTTAAGGTCCCAGATTACCTTTGTTATGTCAGGCCCTACATTCCTCCACCTATGAGGTTTTATAACTACCAGAAGTTCGGGCATATGTTATCTCGTTGCTTGAACTTTGCAATCTGTGGAAAGTGTGGTAAGGTACCTCATGATGCGGAGCAGTGCACAAAGCCATACGTGTGCACTAACTGCCCTGGATTACATTCTTCTCGGGAGAGGGACTGCCCTGTTTTACTGAATGAAAAGAAAATTCAGGAGATAAAAATCCTATGAGTTATAGGCATCTACTTACAATAATTTGTTCGTCAGAAGTAATGGTTTTCGTAGGATGACACTTGCCAGCAATGTTTTGAACACCTCAGTGGGCGTGCCAGCTAGCTACACTCTCTGGCCGTTAGGGCGTCTCCTTGCCTTATTACTCCATGCACAGATGGTCTTTCCACGCTATACATACCTCGCATATCATATGAAGCAGAGCACTCACTGCCTGTCTTTAAACTAGTTCCTTATTCATTTATTCCAATGATGGTTCGGCAATTAACGCCGGTTAATTGCCGACTGGGTCACATAATCCAGGACACTTTAGCACTTAATTACAACACAGTCTAACCTAATAACTGTATCAACCATCGCAGTGGTCTGGAAAATATACGAACTACCATTCCGCGTTCGTTAATAACATCAATCTAAGTGTACCCATATTGTTTCGTTATTGTGGGGTCGGAGATCTAGTTACATAAGTTTCCATGTGACTGATGGTTTTATTCGACTTGATAGATTGAAGTTCAAGAGCCGAGTAACGAATGTAAATCAGAGTTCCGGTATCGGTCTGTTGATTTTAAGAGGTAAAAATGTTAAAGATGGAGGCAAATGTTGGAACAAAAAGTTCATTATAAACAACAACTACGTTCATTAAACATCTTGCTCTGTATCATCCGTCTTTATCCAGACTATCTCTCATTAACACCTTTGAAAGGTTGGCGTCATGAAGGGCATCTGATAGTTACAAATATTCTCCATACTGAGACTCAGCTTACCTTAACTTCGACTCCATAAAACGCGAATACTATTTATTAAAGTATTCATTTACTTACTTATGTATGTATTTATTTAATTGTTTTATATTTATTTAATTAATTATTTATTCATTCATTACTTATTAAATTAAATTAAATTAAATTAATAGCCTTACAAATCCCATAAGGGCTATGGCCTCCTGCTTTGCAGGGAATTGCTCAGTTTTAACTCATCAGGTGAGCAAGTCCTGAGGAGCATTCGGGGTTATTCTTTCTGATTGGGCCTTCTATATAGATGTGCAGCTGATTAAAGATTAAGTAAATTATATTACGATAGCATAAAATTCGCTACAACAATCTTCATTTCTGAGTCTGGCGATATCAAGGCCTCAAATATCCATTAGTATTACGGAAATCATAATAGCCATCAATTAATATCTGGGAGCTTCCCATTGCCACTAAGCACAAAGCTTACCCTGTCTAAGCACTTGAACAATGACAGAAACTGCGAAGTCTTCACTCTTCAGTAAAATCTACGTATATTGAACCGTTTCAAATAGGTCTTTTTAAAATGCAATACAAAACCTTACCGGTGGAGTTTTAACATCTAGTTTGGATGCAGATACCTGTACACGTTCTTTAACATCCCACAAATCATTCACTATGTTGTGCACATGTGGTCCCGGAACGAATTAATAAGTGTTTCGCAAGATAGTTGAACCTTTTGAATTCCTTGTGATGCAGTAAGGTTATTATCCCTAGTGAACACGATGATGCTTCCTCAAATTAGAGCGCGAGACAATGTTCCATTAGTTCTGTCCGCCATGCAAATGACTTCTCACATGTGCTACAAGTGTATTACTTCTCTCCAGTATGAACAACAGTGTGCTTCTTGAGGTCACCGCTCTGTGAGAAGCCTTTATTGCACACCAGAGAAATGTACCGCTTTGCTGCATGCCCACTGAACGGTGTCTTTCTAGTTGATGCATTGTTTTATTGGTCACTGCATGCGAGTCTCCCTAGGTCTTTCCACTCCTGCCTCATCTTCGCTGTTCTTGTCCATTGTTTTCCTCCCCATTTTACGAACCAGTCTGCCCATCTGATTCTTTGTCTCCCAACGTTTCGTCTTCCTGTTCTTGGGTCCCACATCGTCATTTTGTACGTCCATCGGTTAGGATCTAATCTCGCTACATGTCCACCCCATCTCCATTTGATCTGGTCTGCTGATGTCATAGCGTCTTTCATGCCGGTTCTCCTTCTTAAATCTTCGTTCCGTATTCTATCTCTCAATGAGACATGAAGTATCTTCCTTTCCATTTTCCGTTGACATCTCTGGATCATTTGTCTTTGTTTCGATGTTAATGCCCAAGTTTGGCAACCATATAGTAACACCGGTATAACGCATTTTTCCAGAACTTCAGCCTTTAAAGTGTGTTTTTGGGTCTTGTCAGCCAGTATAAACTTTAGGGACCAAAAGCTCTTCCATGCTTGTCCTATTCTTCGTTTGACCTCTTTCTCTGAACGACCATTACTTATTAGTCATTACTTATTATTTATTATGAACTATGTATTGTTAATTGTTAAGTGTTTATTGTTAATTGTTAATTGTTTATCGTTTATTGTTGTTTATTGTTTATCGTTTATCGTTTACTGTTTATTGATTATTGATTAAAGATTACTATTGATTATTTATTATTGATTATTGATTAAAGATTATTATTTATTATTTATTATTTATTATTTATTATTTATTATGTATTATTTATTATGTATTATGTATTATGTATTATTTATTATTTATTATTTATTATTTATTATTTATTATGTATTATTTATTATTCATTATTCATTATTCATTATTCATTATTCATTATTTATTATTTATTATGTATTATGTATTATTTATTATTCATTATTCATTATTCATTATTCATTATTTATTATTTATTATGTATTATTCATTATTCATTATTCATTATTCATTATTCATTATTCATTATTTATTATTTATTATGTATTATTCATTATTCATTATTCATTATTCATTATTTATTATTTATTATGTATTATGTATTATTTATTATTTATTATTTATTATTTATTATTTATTATTTATTATTTATTTATTTAATTGTTTTTTATTTATTTATTTATTTATTTATTTACAGTGAAAGGGATACCAATCAAGCTTATCTCAATTATTAAAGTTAACCATCCTGATGCAGGTATTTTCAGAAAGCCCACTGTATTGAAATTAAGTCGACTATTAACTTATGACCCTTCTTCTTCTTTTTCTCCTTCTCCTCTTCGTGTATCTCTATTATGATCTTCATTTTCAAGCATAGCACTGTGCATTGTTATTGACGATTCCTGTACTGTTCACAGCATATTTTAAAATAAGTAATATAAAAGTGGTAAGCTTTCCACACAGATGACCCAGGTTCGATTCTTAGGCGAATTTAGTGGGGGCGAGGGATGTATTTCCATTGCCTGTTGCACGCCCGAGAATAAAAGGAGATTATTGTACTAGTTTTGGGAAATAGAGGAGATATGTGATGTGACTCTCGCTGTTGGATGACCTCACATAATCCGTGACTCACTCAGATGTTCGCAGAAACGTGCGGTACAGCGGGATCTGGTGTGGCACGGTAACGGACAGAGCCCAGGGGTGGACCAAGTAGGGGCCCTCGCAGCGAAGTTTCAAACATGTCTGAGACACTGTTGTATCATCCTGCACATCTGGCAACGTTGGAAAGAGGAACCTGATGTACCGGATCTGGTGTATCTCCATAATGGACAGTACCCACACCAGGGGTGGACCAATTAGGGGCCCTCGCAGCGAAGTTTGAAACATGTCTGAGACACTGTTGTATCATCCTGCACATCTGGCAACGTTGGAAAGAGGAACCTGATGTACTGGATCTGGTGTATCTCCATAATGGACAGTACCCACACCAGGGGTGGACCAATTAGGGCCATCTCAGCCAAACATGGTCAAGTGCAAATATGTCTGAGGTAGAAAGTGTTAATCAAACTTCTGTAAGATAACACTTCACATATCTGGCAACGTTGAAAGAGTGGGAACTGATGTATAGGAACGGGTGTGGTGCGGTAAAATTCAGAGCCCAGGGATGGACCAAACATTGGCAAGTGCAAACATGTCTGAGGTAGAAAGTGTAAAATAATGGCATATTTTCCCATTATTTTACTGCAAATAATGTTTGGAAATTATCTGAGATTGTGAGAAATAGAATCTATTTAATTGTATGCATGTTATACCGTGACAAGGCTACTTCTCCCCTTTCAGTGATTACTTAACGTAGACTAGAGTGAAGATATAAATGAGCAATTTTTTCACCAGTTGCATGGGCTATTAACGTAACTTAAAGGTTTGTTTGTTTGTTTTTCATGCTTCTGAAAACTAGGCGCTGTGCACATCAACTTCCAGCCGTCGGCTGGCAGAGAGCACGGAAGCAGCGGTGAACCGAGCGAACCTGGACGAATTTTGAACGACTGTATTGCAAACAGTTCCATGATAGCGCTGGGAATAATTCTAGCAGCTGTTTCACATCTCAAGTTAATATTTTGGCGTTACCAAGGCCATGAAAAGGTTCAGCTTAGCTACAAAACTGCTGACTTGTAAAGATTGCTTCCTTTAAAATATTCTCTGGCCGTTATGTGCCGTTTACTCTCAGTGTTCATAGTGAATATAACCCCTGGCACTACAGCCCATGAAGGGCTGCCCAGCCATTTGGTCTGCAGATATTGGGGTGACGCGTGATCAGCGCATCGGGTCCCCTCGGCCGTTAATCTTGGTTTTTGTGATCGGGTTCATAGTGAATAACCATAAATAAAACATTTTAGCTACACACAACTGCGGATCATTTAATTCTTGGAGCATTAAAAAACTATTATTTTTCTTTGGCCAATATATTATTCCACTAGTACAGGCACTACAATAACACAGATATACGACAAATTCTATGTAGATACTGTACATATATACACAAACAACTATGCTGGCCAAATGACCACGATGTCCAAGTCCCTGAAATGAAACACCAACAAAATATTCTGTTTCAGGCAAGGAAAATTGACGTAAACAGTTTCAATTGCTTCTATTACCAGACTACTAGACCTGAAGCTTGATATTGCAAAAGTGGTGCGTCACACGGCAAGTGAGCAAACGAAAAGATGAGAAAAAACTATACTCACTCTTCCGAGAGCCTTAGGCAGAATAATTACGTCACTCAGGGTTTATTAGTTGGTTGGTTGGTTCCTTAGTTTGGGGGCTGCGACAACGCGTTCATGTAGCCACGTGTACTTTGGGTGCGTGTAGAATCAGTCTGATAACCGGTGTTAATTGTGATGACTGTATTACTGTGTGTTATCTGTTTTTCATTCTAGTAAGGACTGCAGACGATAATTTCAAGTAGTTCCTACTTTCGCTACCAAATGCTACCGTCCACGACACCTAGCTGTGAACTGAGCTACTACTAGATGTCATCGCAACCAGCGCCTGGTGACGAACGTTCGAATTTAAGAGCATTAATCAAACTTAACCTACAAATTTTGATTCACAGAAGTTTAGTTAGTGGAAGGTTCTTTTACATGCCTTAAATCTACGACATGGGCCCGCCGGCATTACTTCCCCTTCGAAGGAAGGCATAATGAGGGATTTTTAACGCTTTTAAAAATCCGACAACTCTTCTTCTTCTTCTTCTTCTTCTTCTTCTTCTTCTTCTTCTCCAGCATGATTAATCCCTCTAATGTGGGGTCCTGATGCGGATTTTCCTCCTCCACGTCGTTCTATCCCGGACCATTTCCTTCACAAGCCCCCGCTGTTTCATGCTTTCTTGAATGCTGTCCATCCATCGTCTTTTTGGTCGTCCTCGACTCCGTTTCCCTGGTAGAAGCATTTATATGAACCACTCAACGAAGGGTGCAAATACAGTACAACCAGAATCTTCATGATAGAGGTCACCAATAGCCTACTATACTGCGTTCTAAGTTAAGAGAACCCTGAACCAATACGGCCATAAACCTAGCTAACACATGCCCGCAATTAGTGAAAGGTCGGAACAAAGGTTCCAAAAGAGAACTGCTTCCGATGTCGGCAATCGCCACAAGAAATGAACCCTCATAATTCAGTCACTGAGGAGAAGTGGTGTTAGCTAGAACGTTCTCTTTGAAGAAATGTTGTCAGTGATGCCTTATTGATATTACAACTCTTCAGTCGGTCTACACAATATAATCCCGATTTCTGAGACGTGCGAAAACATAACCTGAACAAAATTACATGCGATTAAGATATGAACGTTCGATCAACGCGATTGTATCCGAATTAGATGGGAATAACCTATTTCATTTGGGTGCAATCGTGTCGACCTTTCGTTCACTAAGGTAACACTGAAAATGGCTTCAAACACCATAATGATTCTTGGATGTAACGGGTAATTCCGAGAACCAAACGATTGATTTTGATGCAGTTTTCACCATTCAGTAAAGGATTTCTCAAGGAAGAATTCTGTAGAAAAAAGTTACAGTCAGTCTGAAAGACTAGACTTTATATCATTTCAAATGACGCATGCTACAAATGTTAGAAAGGCTGGAGTCCCGCGAAGGGAACGGAGAGCGGGAGGTGCACTCTGTTGCATTACGTCACGCGCTCTCCGTCTCCGTATCGCATAACGCCATAGCCCAGGAGTAAACTCAGACTTGGTGCATATGCACTGAACAACATGATGACGTCACACGCTCTCCGTCTCCGTATCGCATAACGCCATAGCCCAGGAGCAAACTCAGACTCGGTGCATATACACTGAACAACATGATGACGTCATACGCTCAAGTGCAACCTTAGTACATTTCCTCTCCGTAACCGTAACGCATAACGGTAGAACAAAGCATAACGATGAAGTCGACAAGATCATTTGAAATGATAAAATAATAGTGTTCAGTATCGTTTGCGGTATATGCTTACAGTGCATTAGTGCCATACGGAATGCAGGCAGAGAAATACGCGATAGTTGGGTTGCAGCAAACGATTTGGAAGGGGCTACTGAATCACCCGGGATAATATTTATCACATGTATTTATTTTCAGGATACTTTTAGCCTACTTTTCACATTTTGCAAAAATGAGGAAAAAGTAGACTTATGGGATCGATCCGGGAAAATGCCTGTCTGTCTGTCTATCTGTCTGTCTGACTGTCTGTGTGTGTGTGTGTGTGTGTGTCCCCTATCAACTCCTAAACGGCTGCAGCAATCAAAACCAAATTTGGTATGAGTAAAGATCTATACCGGAACATCTCAACGTCATACTTGAAAATGATGTCAGTGCTACCAACTGCTGAAAAATCGCAATTGAAATTTGAGCTCAATGTGGGATATCTTGGAAGATATACATGGGAACTATTCGAAAATTGGCACACATATAGATAATAAGACTTCAGTTTAATTTTCAGGAGGCCATACATGACAGTGTTGCCAAAATGAGTCTAAGCCGACTGATAGGTCCAATTTTTAAATGCATATAACTCCTCACTATCAATTGGATTTGAACCAAATTTCGTATGTAGCCTACTATGTGTACATAAACAGATATGACTGAGCGTATTCTTGAGAGCCACCAGGGCTGCCAACTGTTAATAAATGCTCTGTCAATTTTTTATCCAAATACCAAAAGCCAACAGCTTTAAACTTTGCACACGTATAGTGTCTGATATTCTAGATAAATTTGGAGCAGCTAATGTATGTCAGTGCTGCCAACATGATTCTAAGCCTGCTGATAGGACCAAGTTTAAATAGATGGAACTTCTATACGATCAGTTGCATTTCAACCAAATTTCGTATGTGCTATGTGTGCCATAACAAATATGACTATGCGTATTTCTAAGGGCAATCAGGGCTGCCAATTGTTAATAAATGATGTTTATATATTTTACTCTAATATCAATATATCAGAAAGTATGCAAGCCAATAGCTCTAAACTTTGCGCACGTATATTACCTGACATTCTAGATTAATTTGGTCTAGCTAATATACGTCAGTGCTGCCAACATAATTCTAAGCCTGCTGATAGATCCAAATTAAAATACCATTAACTTTTATACCAACAAATGGATTTCATCCAAAATTGGCACAACAATAGATCATAATATTTCTTACCAACACATGCATGACATTGTTGCCAACATGATTTTACGGGCGCTGATAGATCCAGTGTCTAACTGCATGTAACGTCCATGCTATCCATTGGACTTCAACCAAATTTTGTATTCTGTACCTTAAGAGATGGAACTACAGTAAGAATATATTCAGTCACCAAGGCTGCCAGCTATAGTGCTCTATTAGGCTACATTATGCCTGGTATATTTCGAACTAATTAGAAATGTCGATATTACCAACTTTAAATATTTCGTCATTATTCTAGATAGGTCCATATAGATTAATTATTGGCATGAATCTTACATTTTAAGAAAAGTAGGCTCTTTAGTTCGTCACGGAACTTCTTTTTTCGCATGTCCCAGTAATTGGGATTATATTGTATTGACCTACTGAAGAGTTGTAATATATGGAGGCAATTAAACTTTGTAATACGAAAGCCGAGATTTGAATACGCCCTCTTGACATCAGAGAATAGTATTCGTGATAAATGAGGCTGTTGCACAACGAGGAACTGCATAATGGGAGTTCACTTACCACGCATGGGAAGACTTACAAAACTCAGTCATTAGTGAGGCTAAGATCCAGTTATGAGAGAAAGGGGTGCTTATATCTTAAATGAGACCATCATCTCCCGAAGTAACTGGCAGTTGAATGCCCTTTGAGGAAATGTAGCTGGAAGATACGGGTAAGATAAACTTCTGAGTTGTTATTATTAAAAACCTCCTGATGAACGTGAACAGTATCTGAGTTGTCTGATTTAAACGTTGATTTCTCAAATAATTTCGGCTCTTGCTCTATAGATGCGACTGACTGCTCACGGGAATCTATTCTTTAAAGTCAATTCTATATCACTGCACGGCTCGATGTAGACTACGCTAAAACTTTCTTCTTCAAATAACAGGACACTCAGTTCCTGTCAGTGACAAAAACAGGATGAAAGTTGTACAGAATTCACTACTACTACTACTACTATAACAAGGCAGAAAATTTCTTGCAAGCAGACTTCACTGTGCTGCAGAGATGGCCACATGATCATGGCTTGATAATTAACAGTGCGAAAACAACAACAATGCGCATTCAGTCTCCAATGACTGTATTACAAAAGGTACATCTAAAAATACATGACTGCGATTGCATGGCAAGTAACAACAATAGCTGTGCAAACTGTACATCAGTAAAAATATAACTGTTACTTAGATGTGTATATCGATTGTAATTTCAGGATGGACAAGCATATTAATCAAGTTACATCCAAACTAAAAATAATTTTAAGTAATTTTTTCCATCTGAGGCAAAATATCACTTCCTAAGAGCTAAGAATGGTATACTATGAATTAGTGGAAAGTATAATTCGATATGGAATAAAGGCTTGGGGATTTGCTTCAAATACATATATTAATATAATTACCAGCATTCAAACACGTTTCCTAAAATTCTTTGTAAGGCATGGATTATTCTCACCAGTGATATTGTTCTCCAATTGTCAGATAATGCCTTGTAGGGGCCTAATACATTTTATGATAATTATGGAACATATTTTTAATATTACTTTCAAAGAACATTTATTTAAAACATCCAAAGGAAACAAGATTTAAGAACTTACATTTCGTAATTGTTAAAACAAATAACGAATCTGGCAAAAGATCATTAGCTTACATGGTGCCATTTCTGTTTAACAAGCTACCACATTCACTGCTGGTCCCTGAGAGTATGGCAAAAACCAAAAACGGTATAAAAATTGGATATTAAATAACTCCTTAAACTAAGTGGACAACTGCTTGTATATTTAATAGACTCCTATTCATAGACTGTGGCAACATGAAAAGAGAAATTAATTGAACATGATTGTAACATTTAAGTTAAGTTTTTAAAATAGTAACGACAAAACTGTTGTATTAAGGCAGGAAGGAAAAATATTATAATTTACCACAATTGCTTTATTGTATTAATATTAACATATTATAATTATGTTAACCATAATTAATTGTTATGTGGTGATTGAATACTTTTGTGATTATTATTAGCGGCACTGTACAAAATAATTGGAAGGTGAGAGATTGAACTCTGTATGTGTAAATTTAATTGTTTTCTTAACATATACAGGGTCTTTCATATAAAATAAGAGCGCCAAGCGGCGGCTTTGTTAACCGCAGCTGCGGTCACCTTGGCCGAGCTTGTGGCGCGCCACGGCCCCCTGCTGTAGTATTGAAAGCACGCGCATAATACATACGAGGGCTAGTTTTTTTTGTTTTGTTTTTCAAGTTCCGATGGACTGTACAAAAATAACAGATTGACATTAGCAAACCTTACCTTGCAATAAGCGTGCAGGTGCTCAGTCACCAGTCTAAATCTCAAGTGCTAACATGGTGAGACAGTTATCATTGCAACATCGTATTTTTATGTAAAACTTATTTTAAGTACGAGTCGGCTCGGCGGGTACGTGATGCATTTGTTCAGCAATTTCCTGATGAAGTGCCACCTTCACTAGCACAGATTCACGAAATTGCAAATAAGTTTGACACTACTGGCTCCATGCTCGATAAAAAAACATGCCCGCACACGAACAGTTTTAACAGAGGATGAGCTAGATGACATTGGCGAGAATCTTGAACGGTCTCCGAATAAATAACTCACAAAATTAGCACAAGTAGGGGTTTCGGTTTCATCAACAATAACTAACTAACTAACTGAAGTAAGATGTCAGCATTGTACACACGCTAGCAAGGCCGCTGCATCATATAGGATTGTACACACGCTTAAAGCAGGGGGCCTTGGCGCACCACAAGCTCGGCCAAGGTGACCGCAGCTGCGGGTAACAAAGCCGCCGCTTGGCGCTCTTATTTTATATGAAAGACCCTGTATATTGTATTTATAATTGGCACCTGCCGATAAGCGTAAGCTTAGCAGGTCCAACAAATTTAAAATTTGGCTTAAATAAACAAACTGTAACTGTAAACTGTAAACTACTACTATCAGGGAACATGTATAACATCATAGAACAAGATTCAAGAACTCTGATTTTGTTTTCTATTGTTGTTAATTCAATTTAGGGACTTGGGACATCTTGGTCATCAGCTCCGTGTAGTTGGGTATGTGTGATGAACTGGTCTGATAGCCTGTATTAATGTGATGACTGTTGTAGTGTGTATAACTGTATTATGTACAAGAATGGGGGTAAGTGTCGTAGGACTGTAAAGTAGTCATTCACTGTCTGAAAAAGGGAAAAACTATGAAGATTTGGACGAAAGAGTTGCTCGATATAAGAGAATACCAAGAAGACAGAATTACTGACCATACTTTTGCTACCCATCTCGTGTTGTAGTGCCTAGCATTCTTGGCTGTCATCCTCGGAGGTCCGGGTTCGATTTCCGGCTCTGCCAATAAATGTAAATTTGGTTTCTCTCTGGAACGGGGTATACTCAGCATCGTGAGGAGAAACTGAGAAGAGGTGGGTTTGATTCCCTTCTTAACCATTATGGAAGAGCTTTTCCGTGGCTTTCCCCAACTTATATTCCAGGAAATGCCAGGATGGTTCTTAACTTAAGGGCACGGCCATGGCCACCTCACTTTAATTATAAATGCACACACTAATACAACCGTAACAGTAACACAGGCTATCAAACGAAATTGCACACTCTCCCAAGAACACGAGGCTAAATGTTGACGCTGTCCAAGCCCCTTAAATGAAACAACAACATAATTTTGCTGGTGTTTGGAGCCATGTTCAGTGTTGCCTTAGTAATCGAAATTTGATACATACATATATTAATCTCGTGGCATTATTTAAATCAGGGTTAGGGAATAACCTTTCGCAATTGGATATAATCGTTTTGACGGATTGAAAAACATCCAATTTCGATAATTTTGCTGGTAATTCTAAATTTCACTCTGTTCATGTGACTTATCCTTAGAGGATACTTATTCTTGAGACCGTCAGTGTTTGTTGTTGTTGTTCTTTCAGGGGCTTAGACATCGTGGTCACCCAGCCCCGTGTGCTTGCTGTGTGTGTGTGTGTGTGAAATTTTGTCATATAACCTGTGTTATTGTGGTGGCTGGGTTAGTGCGTGTATTTTTAATTCAGATTAGGATTGGGAATATTATTGACCTTCCATAATGACTCTCACGTTCGGATACAAACCAATGATGACCACTGACAAGTGGTAGCCTATAACTTTGGAAAGGGATGAGGGAAGATTGTCCACACCCATTTCACCGCCACCCCTCTAGCTATCTGAGCAGCTGACCATTTTGCTCATTCAATAAGCGTTAAGTTTAAATACCTGGGGGAATGGATCCAACCCAACGGACTGGATAAGGAAGCAATCAAAGGAAGAACCAGAAAACTGGACCTGGCCTACAAACTAACCCAGAATAAATACAACAAACGAGCTTTATCATACAAGCCCAAAATCAGACACTACAAATCGGTAGGACAACCTGAAGGATTGTACGCTTCCGAGTGTCTTACTTTATGTAAAAAGGGAGAACTTCAAGTACTAGAAAAAAGAGAAAAGAAGATTCTGAGAAAAATACTTGGACCACAGAAGACTACTGATGGGACATGGAAGAAGAGGGAAAATGAAGAACTTCACAAGTGTACTGAAAAGATCACAGACGTAATGAAGAGGCGGAGGCTAAAGTTCTACGGACATTTACTACGAATGGATGAAGGCAGGCTGACCAAAAGGATCTTCAGCTACATCATGGGGTTAAAGGTTACATCTAAATGGGTAGATGAGGTGAAGAGGGATGCAGCGGAAGTTGGAATTACTCCACCGATGGCCTACGATAGAAGAGAGTTCCGCAGTTGAGTTGCCGGAGTAAAATCATTTCAAGAGAAACCACCAGCAGGAGGCCCAAACGGATCATTTCCGAGGAGGAGAGAAAACAAAGAAGTGACAGGCTGAAGAAGTTCTGGGAAGAGAAGAGAAAGAAAGCCAACAAGTCTTGAGTTCCTTGCGGTCCATAGTTGGCCAAATTCGATAATAATAATAAAAAAGCGTTAAGTTAGGGTGACACGAAATATTTTACACGAGTGAAAATAAATGCTTTCAGTTTAGCAAGTATAAATTTATATAATCCAGTTATTTGTTATCAGTCCAGAGATTGGTCATATTGAAAATTAAAAATTTCAACATTTTTTGAAAAAATATTATTTGGATCTTTGAGGGGGATTGCACCCTCTGATCACTCCCCGTTGTTACGTCACTGACTGATATGTCCAGGGTGGGGCAAAACAACCTTGCTCCGTGGAAATGAAGTCATTCCCCAGTGTTTTCTCTGCATCGTATCGCTAAATCTTGTACACAGAGCAGAATGTCCGGCACGTACTTTGCATGACAAGGCTCGGGGTTTCTGGTGGGAAGTCGAGTGATGCTGACAACTGATCCCATCAGGGACAGGTGCCAGCTATTACGAGGCATACAATGGCTTGCCTGCTGTTCACACGGCCAGAGAATAGACTTTTGTTTACCATTTTGTAACACTTTCCGTTTCAATTCATTTAAATTCCAAACACGACATTAGAGTGTAATTACTTTGATGTGATCGCACAACGTCTTCCGTACTCCCAAGAGTGTGTAGACCGCTTTGTTGCGTGTAGCTCTTAAACTGATTCGCAGTAAAATCATGGATTTAATGCTTAGCTTCATCGTTACTTGCTATGGGTGCAATGCATTGCAGTAAATATTAAACCATACAGAGGCTACATATCCAAATCATGTTCCAGCTATTGCCAGATCTGGGTGTTTATGAGGCCTTTATTATTATTAAATATTAAATTAATATTAAAACAATTATGAAATATCAACAAATATAACATAACGATAAAACCAAAACATAAAATTGAAACCTTCGTTCACGCATTTTAGAACTTCACTCGATGCTTTTGTTGCTTACTTTGCGGGATTTATGACATCGTGGTCTTCACTTGTAGGCTATATTGAATAACCCTCGACGTTGTTCGGTATTGATTTATTCATTTATTTAATAATTTATTTTCCCTAGTAATCTGCCAATGATCGGCTACAAATAGCAAAGCAGTGTGCTTTTATAGCACTACTAGCAACCCACCCCGACTTCGCCCGGTACTCTTTAACGCTTTACTCAGTGTTAGCTTAAAAGGCGCACGGACGGCAGGTCCCAGACGCCATTCAGAAAAGTCGATGTGAACATCGAAACTCCAAAACGCACATAATCTTCTCTGAAGTCTTTACGACTCGACAGTTTGATACTTGCCAAGCTGGGGTCATAGGCTCGCTTACTAGCTCCTAAACTCACTCCAAAGCTAGTAATTTAAATTTCCACAGAAAGTAGATTGTTGGAAGAAATGAAAACGTAAAATCACTCATAGTGGGCAATGTATTAAATAAAGAGATATACAGCTGCGGACGTTTTTATAAACGTTTCATGTTGAACAATCCTTACACTCATAGTATATAGATATGTTTAACAGTTTACCCAGCGTAAGCATAAAAGGCGCACTGGTTGCAGCTTTTTCTTCGACTCGATTCACCGAAATCGTTACTGCTCGGCTTCCTTTGGGCATAAATGAATGCTTTTCTACAGAAACCTTCCTCGAGAAATACTCTACAGAATGGTGAAAACTGCATCAACATCCAACCAGCGGTTCTCGTGATTACCCGTTACATCCAAGAATCGGGGACTTGGTTTTAGGTAGATTTCATTAGAAAGCTAACTATTGCAATGGGTACCATGTTTCGACTTCCGGAAAATTTCGACATATCTTCGCGTTTCACATCCCCCAGACCCCAAAACCACAATCAGTTCAAAAGTTTATATATAATTTATGTATATATGTATATATGTATATATTGTGCCCACTGGCCGAAGGTTTCGGGGAGCCACCGGTTTCAAATGACACTTCCGAGACCCTCTTCCAGTTAACACACAAGTATGGGGGACGATACATTCATAGGCTGGTGTAGCACAAAGTCTGCACTCTGGGGTGTCGGGAATTAGTGAGGTTCGATCTTTAACCAGCTCAGAGGAATGCATCGATAACAAAACTAAACAAGAAAAGAGAGGTCAGTCTTAGGTTAAAATCACTAATAAATTTTATTCAGAATAGATCCCTAGCCTAGCATGAGAGTTGCAAACGGCTAGTCCGATACTATTCTGCCCTGAAAGAAATATACATATATATATATATAAAAGTCCTAAACAAGATCTAAATTACTCTCATGTTCCTAATACAGAATTCGACAAAATGAACAAGCTAAGAGAATGGCACGTAAGATCGGCCCTAAGCAATTACATCGAAATGACTTACGGGTGGATCAAACATCAAAAGAATCTACAGCAAAGCAAGACATTTACTTGTTTACAAATACTAGAACATTTACATTTAGTAGCAAGGGGAAAATTTGTCCTATGCTATGATGGTGCCATCTCTAATATTTATCTTTAGAGTTAAATTTTAGCTAGTCCTAAATATCATTAATTAATAAACGAGAAGCGTTTATTACTAAGAAAATCAAGCTATGTGCACAATTTTGCTGAATAAAAAAACAATGCTAGTACAACACAAGTCCATACAATAATTCAGCACTCCTATGGTTGTGCAATTGGCACTGCCTACTTACACGATTTGTTACTGTTTGTAACAAACGGTCATAGTGTCAAAGTGTTAAGAAAATAGAAAATATAGGAAAGCCTGCAAATGCGATAGTAATTAAACAATTACATCGACTCATATTGCTACTAATCTGATGTGTGTGCTTCAGTTATCACATCACCAATTAGTGGTCGACTAATCATGTGAAAATGTATCAAAATGTATCTACAATAGCTTAACAATATCTAAGTGTTAACGTTTGGTCCAGAAAAATAGTTTATTTTTAATGTTTATAAATGTTATTTAGGTTCAGGGGGAATTATAAGATTTGTTAGTTTTCAAAACCCTATTTTTGATTATTAAAGTTTCACACAATTATTTATTCCTGCCAGTATTGTTGTTCGCCGGCCCCGTGGTGTAGGGGTAGCGCGCCTGCCTCTCACCCGGAGGCCCCGGGTTCGATCCCCGGCTCCGTCAGGGATTTTAAAACTGACGTGAGGGTTGGAACGGGGTGCACTCAGCCTCGTGAGGACAATTGAGTAGCTGTCTGACAGTGAGACAGCGCCCCGATCACGAAAACCAAGATTAACGGCCGAGGGGACCCGACGCGCTGATCACGCGTCACCCCAATATCTGCAGGCCGAATGGCTGGGCAGCGGTCGCTTGGTCGGCCTTAGCCCGTCATGGGCTGGATAGTGCCAGGGGTTGACTTTGTTGAGTATTGTTGTTCAGTTTATGGACCTTTAAAAGCGTTCAGTGTATTCAGGTAACGTTTGTATCCAACTTAAGCAAATAACTCAATAGTTCAATAGTTTACGAGACACCCTGTGTCTTCACCAATATTTCATCACACTTATTAGACATCCTATGTCTTCACCAATTAATTTACTCTTCTTTCGGATCCATTGATCCAGGCGCCTTCGGTTTCGGTACGACTTTAGTTAGTTCATTACCACCGATATAACCACAATAACAATGTCGGAGGTATTCATCCACCGTCACGACTCATATAATATTCTTAATTTACAAAAGTGTGGAATCCTAATTGATACACGTTTGAATTGCTGGTAATAAAGATTATGTTTACAGAAACACATCCTGACAACGCATTAAATAAACAGAAAGGTTCCTGATACAAGCTAACTGTGTGTGTGCGTTTATAAAATTGCCTCTTCCCTGAATAAGTCGAACCTGCGTTCATTTGGTTACAAAATACAATTGCATTCATTGCCTGTGTGGCTTCTATTAAAGAAAATAAACCTGTTTTCAAGTATTGATCCGGCCAATAAATGTGAATAACGGAACTCTGCATTCCACTTGTAATAATGTCAAGAATCTCACAGCCTTCTAAAACAAAATATTAATCCACTGCCTAGAATCGAGTGTGCTGTGTAGTGAACTTGGCTCGTAACCATGGCCCTGATTTAACATTGTCAAACTAGTTTATTTGTCATCAGCCTGACAAATATAAAAGTTGATAATATCTGTTTTTAAATGATACGAATGAGCATTGAAAATCCAGCCTTCCTGGCTTCTATGAATGTTTAATAAACTTTATATTTTCCACACGCTTCTTATAATTAGCTACCTGCATTGTGCACTAAATAAATGAAACCAAAATAAACTAGTCTACTGTTTTCCACTCTTACAATACGCTATAAATAGTTCATCTGACTTACAGATTCAGCGTCACTTGGTTCGAGTCCCGCCATGAGATGTTGTATGCGGTCTCCTGTATGGCTTTAGGTTACCATTTCATTGTGTCTGGACATCCTCCGTCGCCAATTCCCCACGCATGATTTAGCAATCACATGCCATCGCGTGGTTGGAGTTGTATCTGAAGATCTGCTGGTTTATCATTATTGCGATGTTAGCGTTGGTAAAAATGTAGCACATAATTAAATAAAACTGTCACGCACTGCAGCTAACATGTGGTAAAAAATTGCCCATTTTCACTCCGCCACTGGCTCTAGCCTCTGTCGCTTGTGCGACACTCACTCGTGACTTGCACTGATATTTACACAAGAAAATATTAACAAAAAAATAAATCAAATTCACCGCCCATCCGGCAAATAAAGATTGTACTTGTAGATTTTTTACAGTTACACAGTTAATTAAATACATGGTTTATAGAACACTGAAATATGTGTGTGTGCGTAGGAATGAGACCATGCGGTCGCAAAGTTTTCTTCACACAAGTCCATCATTTCACCTCGGATAATAATAATAATATCGTGTGGCCTCGGGTGCCTGGTGCAAGCTTTACTATTTGACACTCAGAGGGTAGCTTGCATGTCGAATTTCGTAGTTCCTTCACTATGAAAGTCAAGGAGGTTAGATGCTAGATATCTAATCTCCTTGAACACAATAGCGCTTTCTAGTAGAGAAACGAGGAACTTTGTGCTGGCGGAAACTCCCGAGATTAATTTTGCCATTATGAACTCGGCCTACTGAATTCAAATGGGTTCTTTGACATGCCAACATCGTATGACATGCGTATCGTATTTTTGCCGCCTTTCAAAAATCACTTACCACGGCCAGGGGCAAACCTGCAATTTACGTAGTGGTGAATGTCTTCAATCCTTCAATTATTACACAATGCCATGATGGCTATCCATAAGAAAGTTATTCGCAGATTTTTCCTGCCACATGGTTTCCTTTCACTTGTGCTCCATCATGCACATGTTGTCTCTTCCACAGACAAATAGGAACTGGTGTTACCAAATATGGCGTGCTCTCAGTACATGAGCTGGCCGCGTAAATTGATAGTTTCTTCGATTCATGAAGTATGCTGTACTTCAAACATGCAGAATTACTTGGTTATAATTATAGTTAATTTTTGGAATGTGAAAATAAGTAAAAATATAATCATAAGCGATATTGCTTCAGCTTCTTCCTGCCGCTCGCAGGGTATGTTCAGTTACATTTCAGCATAAGTTTTAGTCTCTGTTGTCTGAGCAAACATGCGTCAACGGGCGCATACATCTCCACGTCAAGTAAATAAAAATTGTGGAAGTCAATTTTTATTTCAGCCAATTACCAATCCTTGGTTTGACTTCGTGCACGATCCATTCTGTCAGTGATCCGGTGATATTCTTCATCACTCATGCGAC
Source organism: Meconema thalassinum (assembly GCA_946902985.2). Taxonomy (NCBI): domain Eukaryota; kingdom Metazoa; phylum Arthropoda; class Insecta; order Orthoptera; family Tettigoniidae; genus Meconema; species Meconema thalassinum. Next base: position 255,089,156 of record OX336393.1, read on the forward strand.
TGTCTTCACCTGCTGGTTCAATCTCAATGTTGTGAACATCAGCTGTCTTAACTATCCTGTTATTCTCACGACATTTGTCATTTCCATCTCCTCTTATGTCTGGTTCTTCGTCTTCTGCATTTCTTCTTCTCCGTTCCTGAATGTATCGTCGACTTGCATTAGCCCTACCTTTCCAATCATTATCGTATTGGAAACTAGAATCAACTTCTCTTCGGTTACCGTCACTGTGTCTGTCAACTCTTCTGGGATTATCAGTGTATCGGTTATTTCGATCCTCACGATCACGTGGCTGTCCTCTATAACCACGGTTGAAATTAGCGTTGTTATTGTTATTGTTGTTATTACGACGATTCTTGTTGTAATTGTTGGTTCTATTTTGATATCTGTTCTGGTAATTCTTGTTGATTGTGTCAAATCGACGATTCCTTGCATAAGGTGTATTGTCTTTACGATAATCACGGAAATTTCTCCTTCTATCTGGTCCCTCGTGATTTTGACGATTATTTGTTCGACGATTTTCTGTGGTTTGTACAGTATGACTGGTTCTGTCCACTGAAGTTACATTTAAATCATGTGTGCTCCTGTGTTTAGGTGTAGGTGCAAATTGTTCGTGACTGCTATCCAGTTTTCTAAGAACTTCGTCACATTTCATAAATGTATTTGCATCTGACGCTATGAGTAACCTTTGTACTTCCATAGGGTATTGTCTTCTAATGGTTTGGACAAGTTCTAATTCGGACAAAGGGGGTTCCAAACATTGCAATTTCGAAAGCTGACTTGCGAAGTAGGTAGCGTACTTATTTGTTTGAGTACTAGCGTACCTCTTATTGTACATTTCCGCCCCTATATTTTGCTGACGTTCCAAAGACCAATAAGTCTTAAGGAATGCTACTTTTAAATTCCTGATAATTTAGATAGAGTATCTGAATGCCTTGAACCAGGTTAACGGGCTGTTCTCTAGGTATTTTTCGACAGTCCGTAACTCCCTGTCTGGTGTTACCATAGTTTCTCTCATGTATGACTCCAAGTTTCTCAGAAAATCTACCGGTGTAACGGAATTGGAATTATTGAATTTTGCCGGTAGATCTTCATGGCTTCTCAAATACACACTATTCGAGTACTGAGTTTGACCATAGTTCGGCGTGACATTAAAGTTAGGTGTCAGCCCATAATTCGGCGTTATGTTAGCATTCGGTGTCACAAATTGTGATGTTGTCCTAAATGGATTATAACCTTGGTTTCCCATTGGAATATTCGGTTTCGCCATGTTAGTCGCAGTGTTTGTAGATGGTACACCCTCTCTATTAGGTTTTAAAAGACGATTAATGCGTTCATCCATTTCGGCGTATTCTAACACTTTCTCAGGTTGCTTATTAATTATAGCATTCATCTGTGATTCTCTCGGCTCAAATCTTCCTTCAATGCGATTATCGAATTCTTTCTGTTTCCCATCCTGTTCCTCAAGGTAAGCATCTAATGTTTTTGCTACGTATTGGTTGGATCTGTGATTGTTCTCACGAGTGTCCTCTCGAATCGCTTCAATGTCTGTAGCTAAGTCCTGTTTTATTTTGCTGACTTCAGCCTCCACCTTCTCTACTTTGCTTGCTACACGTTTGGTATTCATGTGTACGGTATTGCTATGCCCGTAGTTAATTTTAATCCAGAGTTAACTATAGCCACATCAGCTTATAACACACCCACGTACGTGTTAACTTCTTCCATACGCTGCTCCACGGAGTTAATCCTAGTACTAACGATTTCTTTTGCATTAGCGACTTCACTCCTGACTGATTCGATGTTATCGTTCATCTCCGTCTGAACGTCTTTGAGTTTTTGATTTAACTCAGATCTATTTGTGCGTATCTCCTGTTTTATTCCCTCTAAGTGTGCGTGATATTCCGTGCGATAAGTTTCCATCTCTGCACGCAAATCATCACTAACCTTATTGATTGTGACAGTAATTTCGGCTTTAACATTGGCAATGTCCTCTCGCACATCAACTACATTCTGTGCCATATCTGCCCTAATGTTATTGTTTAACAGTGCCATATCAGCTCTAATATTGTTAGTAATGTTGTTACTAGTTTGTAACAGAGTAGCTGTAGCATTGTTACTGTTCTCATTCATATCTGCCATCACAGTGTTTACATTTTCTGTAACAGTGTTTATGTTTTCAGTAATATTATTAATATCTGCCCTTAAATTGTCACTGTTTTGTGTCACATCGGCCCTGACATTGTTTATATCAGCCCTCAAGTTTTCATTGTTCTGAGAAATATCTGTCCTAACATTGTTTATATCAGCTCTGAGATGATTATTGTTACGTGTCAAATTGTCCATTGACACCTGCAGATTGTGCAGTAGGGCAGGCAAGTTTGCCAACAACTCGGCTGTCTCTTGCGCAGACATAATATCTTCAATTGGAGAAATACGGGGAACTAACAACTTCATATGCCTTAACAATGATTTCAGTTGGAAAATAGAAGAAAATCCATTCCTTCATAAATTTATTCGATGATAACAGCTGAACCTCTGGTAAAATTTAAATGACATCTAGACAACAACCAAACTTACATTTACTCAAGACTAGGATAACTGCAAATCAAATCCTCAACTTATTATCATTAATAAATGTTACATAGCCTCATGGTCTTAATTCTGAAATAAGAATGTCATGTAGCCTTCCAAAACACTAGTACGAAACCTCGATTCGTTACTAATCTGTTGGATTTGCTAACAAAATAAAATCCTCACAAACAAACGAATCATGGAGATCGAACACAAGTTTCGATGAAACCACGTTCGGCGCCAACGTACTATATGAGCCCGCTGGCCGAAGGTTTCGCGGAGCCACCGGTTTCAAATGACCCTTCCGAGACCCTCTTCCAGTTAACACACAAGTATGGGGGACGATACATTCATAGGCTGGTGTAGCACAAAGTCTGCACTCGGGGGTGTCGGGAATTAGTGAGGTTCGATCCTTAACCAGCTCAGAGGAATTCATCGATAACAAAACTAAACAAGAAAAGAGAGGTCAGTCTTAGGTTAAAAACACAAATAAATTTTATTCAGAATAGATCCCTAGCCTAGCATGAGAGTTGCAAACGGCTAGTCCGACACTATTCTGCCCAGAAAGAAATATGCATATATATATAAAATATATATAAAAAAGTCCTAAACAAGACCTAAATTACTCTCATGGTCCTAATACAAAATTCGACAAAATGAACAAGCTAAGAGAATGGCACGTAAGATCGGCCCTAAGCAATTACATCGAAATAACTTACGGGTGGATCAAACATCAAAATAATCTACAGCAAAGCAAGACATTTACTTGTTTACAAATACTAGAACATTTACATTTAGTAGCAAGGGGAAAATTTGTCCTATGCTATGATGGTGCCATCTCTAACATTTATCTTTAGAGTTAAATTTTAGCTAGTCCTAAATATCATTAATTAATAAATGAGATGCGTTTATTAGTAAGAAAATCAAGCTATGTGCACAATGTTGCTGAATAAAAAAAACTATGCTAGTACAACACAAACCCATACAATAATTCAGCACTCCTATTGTTGTGCAATTGGCACTGCCTACGTACTAGATTTGTTACTGTTTGTAACAAACGGTCATAGAGTCAAAGTGTTAAGAAAATAGAAAATATAGGAAAGCCTGCAAATGCGACAGTAATTAAACAATTACATCGACTCATATTGCTACTAATCTGATGTGTGTGCTTCAGTTATCACATCACCAATTAGTGGTCGACTAATCATGTGAAAATGTATCAAAATGTATCTACAATAGCTTAACAATATCTAAGTGTAAACGTTTGGTCCAGAAAAAAGTTTATTTTTAATGTTTATAAACGTTATTTAGGTTCAGGGGGAATTATAAGATTTGTTAGTTTTCAAAACCCTATTTTTGATTATTAATGTTCACACAATTATTTATCCTGCCAGTATTGTTGTTCAGTTTATGGACCTTTAAAAGCGTTCAGTGTATTCAGGTAACGTTTGTATCCAACTTAAGCAAATAACTCAATAGTTCAATAGTTTACGAGACACCCTATGTCTTCACCAATATTTCATCACACTTATTAGACATCCTATGTCTTCACCAATTACTTTACACTTATTTCGGATCCATTGATCCAGGCGCTTTCGGTTTCGGTACGACTTTAGTTAGTTCATTACCACCGATATAACCACAATAACAATGTCGGAGGTATTCATCCACCGTCACGACTCATATAATATTCTTAATTTACAAAAGTGTGGAATCCTAATTGATACGCGTTTGAATTGCTGGTAATAAAGATTATGTGTACAAAAACACATCCTGACAACGCTTAAAATAAACATAAAGGTTCCTGATACAAGCTAACTGTGTGGGTGCGTATATAAAATTGCCTCTTCCCTGAATAAGTCGAATCTGCGTTCATTTGGTTACAAAATACAATTGCATTCATTGCCTGAGGGCTTCTATTAAAGAAAATAAACCTGTTTTCAAGTATTGATCTGGCCAATAAATGTGAATAACGGAACTCTGCATTCCACTTGTAATAATGTCAAGAATCTCACAGCCTTCTAAAACAAAATATTAATCCACTGCCTAGAATCGAGTGTGCTGTGTAGTGAACTTGGCTCGTAACCTTGGCCTTTATTTAGCATTGTCAAACTAGTTTATTTGTCATCAGCCTGACAAAAATAAAAGTTGATAATACGTGTTTTTAAATGATACGAATGAGCATTGAAAATCCAGCCTTCCTGGCTTCTATAAATGTTTAATAAACTTTATATTTTCCACACGCTTCTTATAACTAGCTACCTGCATTGTGCACTAAATAAATGAAACCAAAATAAACTAGTCTACTGTTTTCCACTCTTACAATATGCTATAAATAGTTGATCTGACTTACAGATTCAGCGTCACTTGGTTCGAGTCCCGCCATGAGATGTTGTATGCGGTCTCCTGTATGGCTTTAGGTTACCATTTCATTGTGTCTGGACATCCTCCGTCGCCAATTCCCCACGCATGATTTAGCAATCACATGCCATCGCGTGGTTGGAGTTGTATCTGAAGATCTGCTGGTTTATCATTATTGCGATGTTAGCGTTGGTAAAAATGTAGCACATAATTAAAGAAAACTGTCGCGCACTGCGGCTAATATGCGGTAAAAAAAAATTGCCCATTTTCACTCCGCCACTGGCTCTAGCCTCTGTCGCTTTTGCGACACTCACTCGTGACTTGCACTGATATTTACAATAGAAAATATTAACAAAAAATAATTCAAAATCACCGCCCATCATGCAAATAAAGATTGTACTTGTAGATTTTGCACAGTTACACAGTTAATTAAATACACGGTTTATAGAGCACTGAAATATGTTTGTGTGCGTAAGAATGAGACCATGCGGTCGCAAAGTTTTCTTCACACAAGTCCATCATTTCACCTCGGATAATAATAATAATAATAATATCGTGTGGCCTCGGGTGCCTGGTGCAAGCTTTGCTATTTGACACTCAGAGGGTAGCTTGCATGTCGAATTTCGTAGTTCCTTCACTATGAAAGTCAAGGAGGTTAGATGCTAGATATCTAATCTCCTTGAACACAATAGCGCTTTCTAGTAGAGAAACGAGGAACTTTGTGCTGGCGGAAACTCCCGAGATTAATTTTGCCATTATGAACACGGCCTACTGAATTCAAATGGGTTCTTTGACATGCCAACATCGTATAACATGCGAGTCGTATTTTTGCCGCCTTTCAAATCACGTACAGGCCGGACGTTTGTTTTAGACGATTGCCCTTGACCTTCAAGCCTGCGGGTGAGCCTGTACACAGTCACTCTCTCACCCTATCACTTCACTTTTTTCACCACCGATCTGAAGTAATGGAATTCCAGACTTGAGCATACAGTACAGTCCACGTCGAAGTATTGTGTGACACGGAAGTACACGTTACGTAGTTACGAACAGAACGTCATAATATTTTCCAGTGACTATACTTCAGCAATAGTGTGAAACAGCTTTATCAACCATAGGAGCGCTTGGGGCAGCTGATAGCAACACAGGTACTGTAGTAACTCACCTCCAGGCGTCCATTAAGATTTTTCACTCGCCTAAAACAAACGTCCGGCCTGTACCACGGCCAGGAGTGAACCTGCAATCTTGGGGTTAGTAGACCGACACGCTATCCACCCACCCACCGTGGCAAGGTATAAATGGAGTGATATTGCTTCTTACAGAAATAGATGGAAAGTTGGTGCCACCCCTTGAGATAATGTTGTCATGGTTACCGATTTCTATTCCTTCATTAGTTTGTTAAATTAAACTCAATTAGTTTTCTGGGAATATTTCAGATACTGTTGGTTTTAGAGCCTTATAATGTAATTTTCGAGGCCCCCAAGTTTTGTTTCTGGCACCGAGGGGCTTTGTCTCCTCGTTGTACGCCATTATATAATACTAATAATAATAATATAATGTAGGGATAGGCATATAATATACCTGCCGTACCACACCCGCAGGTGTAAATCGCGTGTGAAAAATTCTAGTGTACCCCTTGACCCCCTTAAGCGCATTATACGTATTGATGAATTTTACAGCTTAATATGGTTCTGTGATAACCTTCTAGCCGTTTGCAAACTTTCACACCAATGTATTTAATGGAATTGCATTGCGTCTTACAGCAATAGATGGACCTCTGAGAATCTGTTGCCATGGTTACCGGCCTGTATTTGTTCATTAGTTTATTAAATGAAATTAGTTTTCTGGGAATATCTCAAAAATGGTTGGTTTTAGGGCCTTAAAATGTGGATTTCGGGATCCTTTAGGGCCCCCGAGTTTTGTCTCTCACATTGAGGGGCTGAAAATGATATTGGTCTCGTCCTTCTACTCCTATTTCAGCATGTATTTTAAGGGGGTAGGCCCTCTTTTATGAGAGGTACGGAGAAGGGTTACATCAATGATTAGTGTCATGCCTCTGATGGATATCTGTACCAAATTTTACGTTGATACACCCAGCCGTTCTCGAGTTATAAGGGAACAAAGTTGTCCACAGACAAACAAACAAACAAACAAACAAACAAACAAACAAACAGACAGACAGACAGACCAAAAAATTATTTTCGCGCGCATCCATAATAAAACAGTCTGAAACGCGTAAATAACTCAAATTTCCGTAGAAATTGCGAAAAAAAATACAAACTTTAATTTTTATGTACGTAGAGATATACTGCACCGCTCGGTGTTGACCGTGTTTTATTGCACAAATTGAGGTTTTACTCGCTAACCGTCGGAGATACACGAAAAGTGATAATGACCTTTTGGATATAAAATTAAATTTTAAATTTCGTATATGCATCAAACGTTTGCTATTTCTTGGCGTTCTCTTTTTATTTGAAATGGAAATATGAAATTTTGAAACCAATGGGTGTAGTGATGTCACATATGTGGGTTTTACTCGCTAACCGTTGGAGATACACGAAAAGTGATAAGGACCTTTCGGATAGGAAATTAAATTCTGAAGCTCATTTGTGCCTTAAAATGTTTTCTATTTCTTAGCATTCTCTTTTTATTGAATATGGAAATATGAAATTTTGAAACTAAAGAGTGTAGTGACGTCACTAAAATGGTCGCCATTTTTAATAGTGCCAAATATCGAAATTAAAAGTATCCTATATGTAAACATGGTAAATCAGCTACATCCATGCAAAATTTCATTTAAATCGGACCAGTGGTTCTTGCGTTATTGAGTAACAGACAGACAGACAGACACACACCATCTCATTTTTAGCCTACTTTCGATTTTTGCAAAAAATGAAAGTAGACTTATGAGATCACTACAGGGCCAAAAATTGTGTGTCTGTCTGTGTGTATGTGTGTGAGTCTGTGTGTGTGTGTGTGTGTGAGTGTGTGTACTCTGAATGTCTGTCCCCCCCCCCCCCCCCTATCAATTCGAACACGGTGAAACCGAATTGAACGAAATTTGGTACAGAGGTAGCACTGGCAAAGGGCACCTCAGTGTCATGTTTTATATTGCCGCCATCTTTACCAAAACTTAATGGCGGCCACTCAAATGGTCAAAACGTAATAATGCATTACAACCAAACTAATAATCGGATCTTTACCAAATTTGGTAACAACGTTCCTTCATATGAGGCGCGTCTTGTGCCCAAACTACGAGGTCATCAACCGTACCATTTCAGAATGGCGGCCGTGTGAATTATGCAAACTTTATAATCCATAACATGGGACCCACCAGTTCCGACTATCGAACCAAGAATCGTTTAATCTGTTTGAAACGACGTGGCCCGTTTGAAATTAAAAGTTTATATTTTAATATTATAGTCTTGAAGTGATTTTAAAAAGCTGAGTCGTCTCGGTTATTTGACAAGATGGCAGCTGATCTCTCGTTCTGACCTATATTTTATTAATTGCAGTATGTTGCATGTGATATAGGCCAGTGGTAACAAATATATGAACTTTCTATGAAATGAACTCGGTTTAAAATATACTCCAGTAAAGAAATCGTTTAGTCCAAGTCATGATTTGCTATAACGTGGTATATGTATTGGTTCCTAACGATCTATTAGAGTGTGCACGATTGGCTGCGTGGTCAGCGCGTTAGTCTTTCATCAGGCTGGCCGTGGTTCAAATCCAATCGGAGTTGGATTTTTTTTTTGGATTTTTTTTATATTTATTATTTCTTGAGTACTGAGACGTTATAAAATAAAGCATTTTTCCATTTTGAAATGGAAAATATATATTTAATTAAAACAACATTCACCACTGGAGTGACATCTAAGAGTAATTACTTGAACTATGTTATTGGTAACCACAGCCTTCTAGATGAGAGCTATGCTCTCTACCGGCCAGTTAGTGAACCCATGTCTACAGTATAATTGCGAAGGTTATTATTTTTGCCGATAGAGGGTACACATCCCCAAGATAAGGCGCGATTATCACGGCCAACGAGAATGACTGGCTCTGGTGAGTTTTCGTGACGTCAGCAATGTAGTTCTGTTGCACCACTGCCTGGTCTTCGTTTTACTGCCGGTGTGGTACCTAGTCATCTTGTCTACATCATTGAACCTGTATAAACGTTGGTATTCATTTATCACTTGTCTTCATAGAAGGTATTGATACAAGTCGTTAGTCGGTGGGTAGTGTATTCCGCAGATCTCTTCTATAAACGAATTAATTTATGTTCCGCCCCTTGAAACAACAATAAGTTAATGATATCTATACTGTGCTGCAAGATTCTTTGATCTAATTATACTAATGTGCACATAATTTAACTCACAACGAAGGTCACAGAATCTACAACTCGACTTACTGTAGCCTGTTCGTTGCAGCTATTAAAAACACAACGAACCCTTGAATCCTAGTTCGCGTGGATTTTTGTAAGGAGTAACTTCAATAGGCGTAGTTTTGCAAACCTAAACAGTATAATTTATCGTGTTTGAAAACACACGGAACATCTAAACTGCGTCCATTTTATGAAGATTGATATAAAATATTGCATTTCTGCTGCTTATGAATTGCTCTCGACTTAAACGTACAAGCATCATCAAGCAGTACCGGTACATTGCCTACGTCACAGAAGGGTTTGGTTTACGCGCCATGGCCTGTCTTTCTCGTTAGCCGTGCGCGATTACAAATTAGCTGTGTAATAGTTATATTAAATATGTTTCTCCCAGTGATACGTTTAGAGCAACGAAGTTTAAATTATTGTAAGTAGTCGGTGTTAATAAACCGAATACCTACGTTGTTTGGAGTGTTTACTGATGAAATTGCAAAATGCAGGGGTAAATTATTTGAACGCCACTCCTCAAATCCAGTGTGCCAATTTGCACTTCGAATTGGAAGAAATTAGGAGATGATAAAGACAAAGAGTTATAACTCTACCCATACATTTAGGAGAAAGTAGGCTATATGTTCTTTCCTGAACATCTTGTTTATATATTAGATTGATTTTTGGAATGTGAAAATAAGTAAAAATATAATCATAAGCGATATTGCTTCAGCTTCTTCCCGCCGCTCGCAGGGTATGTTCAGTTACAATTCAGCATAAGTTTTAGTCTCTGTTGTCTGAGCAAACATGCGTCAACGGGCGCAATATATATATCAGTTTTTTGTGGACACGATAACTATAGTAATTTCGCACCAATCGCTTTGATATTTTTACATAATATGTATCCCTTTAAAATCTCGATCGAGTTCGTTAATGGGCACAGTCGGTCGAAGGGGGTGAAAATGAGGTTTTTTTTTTTTTCGAAAAAGTGAAATATCGCTATAACTCTCTTAATATTTGAAATATCGAATACATTCAAATTTCATACTATGTGTCGTATAAGACCCAAAAATGTATGTTTGATAAATATTTTGATAGCACCAACCATTGACCAAAGGGGTGAGAAAAAGTGGGTTTTCGGGAAAAATTAATCATATCTCTCTTAATAGGCACAATATCAAAACCGTACAAAATGGACAATATTCCCCTAATAATTACCTAAAACTTTTGTCTTTTCTGTACACATTGTGTTTAATTCCAATAATAATTTAAAAACTTTTGTCTGACAGAATTTTTGATATGACCCACCATTACGCCAAGGGATGAGCAAAATGATTGCGGAATTAGAAGAAAATGCCAAGTGCCATCAGAGGTTGCCATGACAACACTACTGAATTTATGAGGGATGAGCCATCAGACGTTGCCATGACAACACCATTGCACGAGATCACATTCATTTTTCCATCTGACTCTGTGGGAAGCGGCTTTGGTGAGATAACTGGTAGCATGCTGAACTTCTATGCCCAAGGTCGTGGGTTCAAAGCCGGCCAAAGTCGACGGGTTTTATAAGAACGCTAAAAATCCCTCAATATGCCTTCCTTTGGAGGGTAAGTTCCAACGTTCGTTGCGAGTAGCTGGTTATGGTGGCATCTAGCAGCCTCGTTCACAGCTAGGTGTCGTTGAGGGTAATATTTGGTAGCAAAATTAGGAACTGCTACTTGAAATTGACCATCTGCAGTCCGTACCTGCATTACAGACTAATACAGCCATCACAATTAACACCGTTTATCAGAGAGATTCTACACACACCCAAAGTACTCGGGGCTACATGACCGCGTTGTCTCTGCCCCAAAACAGAGGAACCAACCAAAATCTCTGCGGGAGATACAATTTTGCGTGAAGAAGTAACAGAACGTTAGATATTTTATTTTTATTTCTTTATTTTTAATATTTTTAGCGTATGGCTTTTAGTGCCGGGAGTGTCCGAGGACATGTTCGGCTTGCCAGTTTTTAGCTGCTTCTAGGCGGACACCCATAGGATGAGCTGCAAGTACCGTAACGTGTGGAGTGTTGTCTGGGGACGAAAGTTTTAAAGTAAGGACGAGGAGTTGGAACGTAGCGGCTGTGGCCTATAGTTAGGGACCAACCCCGGAATTTCCCTGGAGGGAAGATGGGAAACCACAGAAGACCATCTTCAAGGTTGCCGGCGGGGGGATTTAAACCTCCTCGCCTCCCGGATGTGACTGACTGCCAACAGCCACGCCGTAACGACCACGGCTAACTCACCCAGTAGACCGTTAGGTAGTTACACATCAGTGTCGAAACCTTGCATAAAGGACAGTGTGACCTCAAGTATAACAAGTAGTTCCGTGAAGAACTATACAGCCTATTTTTCATGCCAATGATTATTCTACAGTATATGAACCTATCTAGAATAATGACGAAATTAAGTTGGTAATATCGAAATATCTAATTAGTTCAAAATATACCTGGTATAATGTAGCCTAATAGAGCACTACAGTTGGCAGCCCTGGTGACTGAATATATTCTTAGTTCAATCTCTTAAGGTACAGAATACAAAATTTGTTTGAAGTCCAATGGACGTTACATGCAGTTACACACTGGATCTATCAGCACGCGAAAAAGCATGTTGCCAACAATACCATGCGTGTGCTGGTCAAAAATAATCTGAAATATTATGATATCTTGTTGTGCCAATTTTGGATAAAATCCATTTGTTAGTATAGAAGTTACATGTATTTTAAAATTGGACATATCAGCAGGCATAGAATCATGTTGGCAGCACTGCCTTGTATTAATTACTCCAAATTAATCTAGAATGTCAGGTGCTATAAGTGTGCAAAGTATAGAGCTGTTGGCTTGCATACTTTCTGGTATATTGATATTAGTGTAAAATAAATATAGACAGCATTTATTAACAGTTGGCAGCTCTGATTGCTCTTAACAATACTTATAGTCATATCTGTTATGGCACACATAGCACATACGAAATTGGGTTGAAATCCAACTGATAGTATAGAAGTTAGATGTATTTAAAAATTGGTCGTATCAGCAGGCTTATAATCATGTTGGTAGAACTGACGTACATAAGTTACTCGAAATTAATCTAAAATGTCAGAATATACGTGTGCATAGTTTAAAGCTTTTGGCTTGCATACTTTCTGATATATTGGTATTTGGATAAAAATAAATAAAGAGAGCAATTATCAACAGTTGGCAGCCCTGGTGGCTCTTAAGAATACGCTCAGTCATATCTGTTTATGTACAGATATTACATACAAAATTTGGTTGAAATCCAATTGATAGTGTAGAAGTTATATGCATTTAAACATCGGACCTATCAGAAGGATTAAAATTATTTTGGCAACACTGTCATGGTTGGCCTCCTGGAAATTAAACTGAAATAGTGTTATCTACATGTGTGCCAATTTTGGAATTGCTCCCATGCATACCTTGCAAGATATCCAACATGGAGCTCAAATTTCTAGTGAGTTTTTTCAGCAGTAGGTAGCACTGACATCATTTTCAAATATGGACGTGAGATATTCCGGTGCACATCTTTACTCATACTAAATTTGGTTTTGATTGCTGCAGCCGTTTAGGAGTTGATAGGGGGGACACACACACACAGCCAGACAGACAGACAGACACACATTTTCCCGAATCGATCTCATAAGTCTACTTTTTCCTCATTTTTGCAAAATGTGAAAAGTAGGCTAAAAATGGACCCGTAATGACGAGAAGGTCACCGTCCCCATAATACAATAAAATGTTTAAAATATGCATAAAATGACGAAAAACAAAGTTAATTAAGCTCCAATTATAAAATACTTTCTCGCAATAAATGAGGTCTGATCATTTTACGAAAACCTGCATATTCTGCTTATTTTCGCCTATACCCAACTTTGCCCGGAGAAATCTACCTCCGCCTTCCGGCGTGCCGAGAGGAATTTTTATACTTTGTCGAGATTGTCCATTCTCAACACCATTTCATTCACGGCTAAAAATATCCACACAATAAGCATTGCGATACTGAATAACGTTCGCGACTACTAACGACTGCTAAACTGCCTGAGGCGTGGTAAATACGATCAACAATGTACTGTATTCCTATTGGGGCCGTCTAACTCTAGGCTTTCGTTGAGCGTTTTTTTATTAAATGATTACAGAACAGATTTTTTTATTTTTTACGAGCTTCTCGCGGATAATCCGTAAACCGTATAATATGTACCCGGATAATCGAGAGTTGACTGTAAATATAATTGTTTTGTTGGGGGGATGTCGGTAGGAAGACACAAATCCATCATCTTCCGAGCACATGGATAATATTCACAAGACGGACTAATGTTGTGAGCTGGCTAACGCGGTAAGTACACCCTCCATCTGAAGAGTTCAGTGAATGGGCTATATTAAGAACGGATTGACCTACCTGAAACAGTCGTTACTGTCCTTCGAAGTAATCGCCGTGGATGGTTATGCACTTCTTAGAATGACTGAGCAAGTCCTGGAAACTCCTGCCATAGTCTTCTTTAGGAATAGCCTTCAGTTTGGGTCGTCAAAACTCTAAATTGAAAGCAAGATAGAAGCGTGAATTTATGCAACCTGCCTTGCACACCTGATAGACGGGCGGCAGTGAGAAGGGTGAGTTTATGCAACCTAACGTGCACACCTGTTTGACGGGAGGCAGTGAGAAGGGTGAATGTTCCGTGCAATGGAATGGTCCTAAAAACCATCGTCACGGGTGACGAGACCTGGTGCCTGAGGTACGACCTCGAAGGCATGCGTCAAAGTATGGAGTATTGGGGTCCAGGGTCACCGAAAAGCCGTGAAGGGCCAGAGGTTTTCGGGCATTTCGGACATCAAACGACTGAAGGCTATTCCTCAGGAAGACTATGCCAGGACTTGTACAGCCGTTCTAAGAAGTGCATAACCATCCACGGGGATTACTTCGAAGGATAGTAAGGGCTGTTTAAGGTAAGCCAACAATCCGTTCGTAATATAGGCCCATTCACCGAACCTTTCAGACAGAGAGTGTAGAAAAACCACCCGCCTCGTTGCGTAGTGGCTAGCATTCTTGGTTGTCACCACGGAAGCCCGGGTTCAATACCGAGCTCTGCCAAGAAATTAAATTCTGGTCTGAGGGCTGGAACGGGGTAGGCCTACACTCAGCCTGGTGAGGTAAAACTGAGAAGAGGCCTGTTCGATTCCTACCACAGCCATCCTGGAAGTGGTTTTCCGTGGTTTCCCACTTCCACTCCGGACTAATACCGGGATGGTACCTAACTTAAAGCCAGGTCCACTTCCTACCCAAATCCTACCACAATTACAAATACACGGACGCTAGTACAGACATCACAGTGGAACAGATTATCAGACGAATTCTACACACACCCAAGTAACGGGACACGATATCGGAAAGCCCCTTTAAGAATCAATAACAATAGTAAAACCGATAAAGTTACAGAAAAGAACATTGAAGAAAATCTTGTTTTCACGCACTAGTCTATATTTATGGCTTCCCGTCTTGTAAGTTATTTCCGAGGAAACACTTCACACTCTCTAAACTGTAAGTCCCCATAGCCACCGCCTACGTGTTATTAGACCTCATTTGAACATGGATACGGTTTAGGGTTTGGGGTCTATCTGTGACTAGTGTGGGTAAAAAGCCGACATGGATATTCGGTGGTTATCATGGCAACAAGTATGCCTCATCTTGTTTATGCCTTCTAGTTCATTGGAGACATCTACAGACTTTTTCCAGTTGTTTTTCTTTTTCTTGTTCTTTTACTTGTTATTGTTCTTTCTCTTTTTCTTTTCTTTTTCTTTTTCTTGGTCTTGTTCTAGTTTTCTTTTTCTTTTCCTTTTCTTTTTCTCGTTCTTGTTCTTGTTCTTGTTCTTGTACTTGTTGTTGTTCTTTTTCTTTTTCTCGTTCTTGTTTCTGTTCTTGTACTTGTTGTTGTTCTTTTTTTTTCTTTTTCTCGTTCTTGTTCTTGTTCTTGGTCTTGTACTTGTTGTTGTCCTTTTTTCTTTTCTTTTTATTTTTCTTGTTCTTGTTTTTTGTTCTTTTTTCTTTTTCTTATTCTTTTTCTTTTTCTTTTTCTCGTTCTCGTTCTCGTTCTCGTTCTCGTTCTCGTTCTCGTTCTCGTTCTTGTTCTTGTTCTTGTTCTTGTTCTTGTTCTTGTTCTTGTTCTTGTTCTTGTTCTTGTTCTTGTTCTTGTTCTTGTTCTTGTTCTTGTTCTTGTGCTTGTTCTTGTTCTAGTTCATGTTGTTGTTCTTTTTCTTTTTCTTTTTCTTGTTCTTGTTCTGGTTGTTGTTCTTGTTCTTGTTCTTATTCTCATTCTCATTCTTATTCTGCTCCTTATTCTTCTTCTCCCACTTCAAACGGGGTCGATGTTTCTGGCCATTCTTTTCCACTTTTTCCTGTCCCACACATCATCTTCCTGTTAACTTTTTCTCCTTCAGGTCTTCCCGGAGATTGTCCCTATGTCTCGTTCCAATGACAACCAGATCCATTACTCTCCTCCCTACATAGCTTTCGTCCCTTTGCATAATATGATCGTACAACAACATTCTTTTATCACTTCGTCGTTAGGTTACGGCAACGTCACGAGATGTACCGAGAATGCACTGAGGTGTGTGACGTCGTAGTACGATGTAGCAGCCGAGTACCAAAAAGGCAGTGCGAGAACAGTGTTTCAAGAAGGCAGTGCGAGAACAATCAAGAAGGCAGTGAAGAAACAAAATAGAATCATGAAACTCGGTTCTCGCACTGCCTTCTTGGCATTCGGCTGCTAGCATTTAAAATGATATAATGTCCAGTCTTTCAGACTGACTGTCTCTTTTTCTCCTTGATTTTCTTTGATGCTTCTGTCACTTTAACAGTTCCTCTGATTTTCTCATTTGTATGCGGTTCTTCCTAGTGATACTGTGCCCAATTCTAGGAATGGGTATTCCAAGATTCAGACAACTAGGTATCAAGGGAAAGGCTACAGCCGCTTTTGAAAGTTGAGATATTTGAATATCACGCTCCTTTCCTTCTAGATTGAAATGGAAACTTTATGCAGCCAAGAAGATGTTAAGTGACGTGGCAAATAGTAGCAGAGGTCGAGACTATTTGGTGATTAAATACTTAGCCATGGAGTAGAGACTTGATACTTGGATCAGATTACTGGCACGGCCAAATGAAAGAGGATGCACTTAGTCTCAAGTGAATCAGACCAGAGACACCGGAGATATGAGGATTTACAGATTTCAGCGTGATCCAGCGTGGAGCCGACCGTTTTGTATAAAAGCCGCTCGGCCCAAGCATAAGCAGCTCACTTCAAACCAAGCTCTTGTAGGACAAGGTGCTGCTGCTACGTCGAGCCAAGGCACATGGTTGCCGAATCTACGCAGAAGATATCTTAGAAATTTTGTGATAGTCACAAAAGTGCTACGATACGTGGGGAACGTAGTAAGTTTCCGGTAGAGGGAATCACTAAGGTGATTGTTATTTTCTAGGGACATTGGTGAAACACTTTGTTTCTATATGGACATATGCTAGACTTTGTCTAGATATTATTCTGTCACAGTCCAGTAACAATAATTCAATACTTGGATATTTTAATCCAACTCGTCAGTTTCACAAATTGTAACTAAATAACCACTCAGATCTTTCAGTATATTGAAGGCCAGTCTATCACGGTGTTGTTCATTAGCCGACAAAGGGAAACTATATGTTGCTTCGCGCATGATAGATGGTGTGAAGCCATGCCCAGGGAACGATCTTCAGAACAGCCGTTGATTTTTTTAGACTATCAGTGTTTTCCTGTACTGAAAAGATTACCGTGAGTTATGTTACAACTGACGCTTTTGAGAAGAGATCATTTGGATCTGACCCCATTTAAGCGAACTGCTATGGATTTAATTGAAGTCAATATTAAAATGGATCAGCAGTTACTTCAAACTTCAAGAAATATTTCCACTACGTCGTGCTAGACAGATTGTGGGTATATAATGGCGGCTGATACAAGGATTAGACGTGCGTGTCCAATAGGGCATGTATCTGGATAAATCTGGTACAGACCAGGTTCACTGCGCTTCAAGACCAACGAGAAATGTAAGCCACATTTGACTTTTATATTATGCCTAGCTAATTGGAACAAACTCATTTTCTGCAGATGACCAACACATTTATTTTTCTTCGTATTTAAATCTTGCATTGATTTACGCAAGACACATTAGGGTTATTCTGAGTATTTTCAGCACTCAGAACAGTTTAGGATCGATGACAGAGCATACCGAGCATTTATTTGAATGTTCATTTTGTTTGAGAATCACGGTAATCAGCCGATATAACTGTAGAAGTTAATATTTATTTTTGTTGTGGAATGGAAATTTTGTCCATATTCGAAGAGTCGAACATGTGTTTTTTCACATAAGGAAATAATAATTAAACATATTTAAGGAAATAATAACAATAATAATCCAATAATAATAATAATAATAATAATTTTCATAATTTTTCTAAATAATTATTGGATCTTACATTTTCTAATAATCACATTCGTTGAGAGAGAGCTTAAGGATTAGTTTAATGATTTTCCGAAAGCTAGTGGATAGCGCAAGCCCGTATTCCACCAACATTATAGTTCTGGTTGAACAGTTAATATTTGCATTGAGCAAAGTATATTTTTCAGATAACACGGAAAGGCATGAAACAGGAAGCCTTTAGGATTTATTTTTTGTGTTTATATAAAATCATGACGTAGGCACACATTCGAAAGTGAAATAGAGAATATCACAAGTGTGGTAACTTCACGGTTTGAACTGAATGGTAAAATAAAATAAACTTGTAAGTTTATAGATCTTCCAGTTTTGATAACAAGCAGAGGCTTGATTTATTGTATAAATTTTGGGAAGAAAATTTATGTGTGTGGAGTTGTTGAAATGCCATTCCCAGGTGCGCATGTTTAAGTCACAGGAATGAGGAGGTTTTTTTTGAGCATCAATCAAATAGCAGGTTCGATGGCTCAGGTTTATAGGAGGAGTATTGGAACCACACATTTCGTCGAATGAATGACCAAACCATCAGTAATTATTTCAAACTTGTTTACGTATTCCATTAATACTTTGGATTTGCTAGAACCCGGTTTTGTCATGATAAAATTTTATTCTTCTTCAGAGGAAGACCTTTGCCATTGTTGTTGGGATATTGTGTTCTTACACAAATAATTGAATGGGCCACTGCCAATTTAAAAATAATTCTGTATCCACGAATTACTTAAAGGATGTTTTCAATCCTATTGTCATGAACTAAATGAATTTATTATAAAGCTACAATTCTTATTTCCGCATTCTGTTCAAGAATTGCAAGTTGTGAAAGTTACTAAAATAGCAACAAATATAAATATTTTTCTTAATAATAATTCCAAGTGGAAAATCGAATAGTTGAATGGTTCAAAAAAAATTTTTTGATCAAGCTGATGATTCATAAATCATATTTCTTTGGAATTTGAAGTTCATAATCGAGTCACTTCTCGAAATGTTTAATTTTGGAAGAATAATAAATTTTGTTGTGCTTCGCACAGTTCTTCGATGCTATGCTCAAGGGTCAAATAATTTTCAGATGTTGTTATTA
The DNA here is from genome assembly GCA_946902985.2 of Meconema thalassinum. Lineage (NCBI taxonomy): Eukaryota > Metazoa > Arthropoda > Insecta > Orthoptera > Tettigoniidae > Meconema > Meconema thalassinum. The sequence continues at coordinate 255,108,091 of OX336393.1, forward strand.
ATATGTGTACATAATTAGTGTTGGGTCAAAGATAATATTTTTGACAATATTTTTGAAACTGGAAAAATAAGTGGAAGTTAAAAAATGCTATAAACAATTATAAACCGTGAGAATTTCTACGAGTGTTAATATCATGTTAGAAATTCAACCAGTGAACTACAATATTTCCAGTAAAGACAATTTAATTTGAACTGGATTTCATCGTAAATAATTGATATAATTTTGGAACACAGTCTACAGGACTGATAATCAGACTTGTGTCTCCAAAGACAATTGTTCAATGTGTTGGAAAATTTCTGTACATTGTGTAAATAGTAGTGTGTGCCGTCTCACTGGAATGATGTTACCTTGAGCATCATTTTGCAGTCAATTTTGAAATTTAGAATAAAATTAAATAATTTTACAAGTTTTATGCCCAGTTGAATCTCCTTCTATCCTTATTGTTGCATTGAGCCAAAAATCAGTAAAGCATTCTTTTTATTTTGATGTCGTTTTTTTGCGATTAGCTTTAACCCATCTGGCGCCCCGGGATAATTTGACTCTCGTGCTAACTGATTCTTGGTAAAATGCATATGTGGTCGTGCGGACTTCGGTCTAAACGGGCACAATACCACTAAGCATCATATCCATCACACCTAGTTTATTACACTGTGACTTTGTTGTTGCCCACGTCCCTGCTCCGTATAACATGCCTGACCTTACTGCTGTCTTATAGGCTTTTCCTTTTACTTATATGTGTATTAGAGACATCTACAGTAGTCTATATGTTGCTATAAGAACATCTTGCTTACTACTGTTGAAAGTTAGTACGCTTATCGGGCGCGAGATACAGTAGTGCGAGCTCGTATTGTTTGACTGAAAGTCCCTAAAGTTACTAAAGGCTTTCAAACTTTCAGATTTTCTTCTTGTAGCGTCTCCGAGTGTCATTTCGAATTTTAAAAATCAGTGCTTCCAACATAACATTTTAGTGAGAACAAGAAATTTCTAAAAAGTTGCTAAATTCAAATTTTTTCGAAAGTACGCGAGTGATCTAGGCCTATATGGTTACCAGGACAGCAAGCCACCACCACATAAAGGCAAGTCAATTTTGCGAGGCACGCTCCATATACAGAGGTGGACAAATTATTATGGCAAAACTGAATAAAACAATTTTTTTATTGCAAATTAAAAAGAGAATGCACTTAAATTGAGCCCTTCATTTGAGGCAGAGTTTCCGTTGCAGGACCTTCCTTTGTTGAATTTTGTCATGTACCGGTACTCACCAAAATGTGAACCTTTAAGAACGAAGATCGTATGTATTTACGCTGTATATATATATTTTAAAACTAATTTAACATTAAACTGCCTTTATCGTATTTTATTTTCCATTAGACCATTGGCACAAAGAATACAATATTTAAATAAGCAAAATGGTGTGATGTCGTAACTTATCCTATCCTAAAACCAACTCTGTTACCGTTTCTTATGTTGTTACTAAAAGTGTTAATAATAATAATAATAATGTTATTGGATTTACGTCCCTTTTAACTACACTGGCTTTTAGAGACGCCGGGGTGCCGGAATTTTGCCCCGAAGGGGATCTTTAACGTGCCAGTAAATGTACTGACTCGGCTGCCTCGCATTTGCGCACCCTCAAATGCCAGCTGACTGCGCCAGGTATCGAACCTGCAACCTTGGACTCAGTAAGCGAGAACGTTACCCCTGAGCCACGCAGCCAGACACTAAAAGTGCACTGGCTACGAATACCTTAAATAGAAGATACCGTTTCACAGCAAATCACCGATCGACTGGAAATCATTAATTTTGGTAATTTCCTGTCGCGTTAGCACATTGGTGGTTATGTCTGATCTGGTAAGGATTTCGCAAATCGCAATCTCTTCATCAGGGTAGAGGAAAGGTTCTATGATCCAATTAATCATAAAGAATTGGGTTCTATTCAGCTTTACCATAATATTCTGGCCACCTGAGTAATATCCACTGTAATTATGACACAGAGTGGGTAGAAACGCTTCTTGATGAAGAAACCCATGACCTTAAAGAAGGGTTCATCTGACTGAGAAGACCGGTCCCTATTCTTCCCACAAGTATCTAATTACCTAGTCACTCTCACTTAAATGGGAAGCGGAGGGAAAGAGGAATGAGAAACTTTCTGGACAAGTCATTTGAGCTCTTTGTAAGTTTCTAAAGAAGCCTAGCAGGTTAGAGCTAGAAACGAATTGGGTGTGAAAATCCTTATTTCAAAGAAAACGCCGATATCGATAGGGAAGAAACGTATAAGGACAGAGTAACAATGAAGGACAGTGGAATATGAACAGAGGGACCATTTCAGGTACCTGGGCTCTAGGTACTTCCAGCTTCGTCCTGCAATAGCTAAAGCCCTGCCCGGATGTGAATATCCGTGGATAACCCCACGGATATAAAAAAAAACATCGCCACGCGGATATAGTTTGGCTGTGCGGATAGCGGATAATGTTTGGAATAAATTTGCGGATAGTTTTTAGAATACAATGTTGAACTAGATTTTGTTTACAGTAATTTTAGTTTTTGCCAACATCTGCGTCTTTCACGTTTCTTTATTGTTTTCCTATTTGGTTGGTTGGTTCCTTAGTTTATGGGCTGCGACAACGCGGTCATGTAGCCCCGTGTACGTTGGGTGTGTGTAGAATCTGTCCGAAAACCGGTGTTAATTGTGATGGCTGTATTAGTGTGTGTATCTGTTTCAAGTATGAACTGCAACTTTGAATTTTTCAAATAGTTCCTACTTTAGCCGCCAAACGCCACCGTCAACGACTCTTTGGCCTAGTTCAGAACTTAGCTACTAGACACCACCACAGTTGGGTCTTGGCAACGAACGTACATACCTAAGAGCGTTTCTTACATTCCGAACCTATACAATTTAGCTTCACACTGGTGTAATTAGTGGAAGGTTCTTTAACAATGACATAAATCTATGACATGGGACCGCCATCTTTACTTCCCCTCCGAAGGAAGGCATACTGAGGGATTTTTTATGCTCTTAAAAAATCCGACGGCTTCGGCCGGATTTGAACCCTCGATCTTAGGCATAGAAGCTCAGCATGCTACCAACTATGCCACCGAAGCCACTCGTTTCCCTAATTCATTTCGCTTGGATTGTATGAGAATATTGTAATAGAGAAGTCAGAGAAGCCAGTCTTGGAAATACCCTCAATTAGTGTTGAATTATACCAAAAATAAGACCTTTATAGCTGCGAGGGTACATCCGACGACTAAGTAAGTGCTATAATTCGCGACCCGCTGTTACAAATGCCGTTACTCAGAGGGACAAAGTTCAGTCAACATTGTCTTGCGATTTCTCCTCAAATGTCTAAATGTGTTGCTTTAATACTTTATCTAATAAATTAAAAATATTACTGTAATGTCAGCGGATTTGGACATCAAACGTGCGGATGCGGATAACAGTCATGCAAATGCGGGGCGGATGCGGATAAAGTTTTGTTTATCCGAGCAGTGCTCTAGTAATAGCCCCACAACATGGTACATACACCTTAGCGTATTATATATATATACTAGCTGACCCGGCAGACGTTGTCTTGCCAATCAAAGAAAGTGTTGTAACTTTGTTTCTTGAAGTGCTATTGGATACACAATATTTTTTTTTCAATTTCTGTTAACTGCCTCTAAACTATCGTGAAATGAATTACCTAATCTAGAAACATTCGTGAGAGCGTGCACAACAACTCTCCAAAGTTTCATCGCAATCGAATAAATGGCATATAACGCATAACGGGATTTTGTTTAAATGATTCGTGCGCAGTCACTCATTTGTTGAATCTACTCGTGCTCTACCAACTGTGATATGGATTTACTAAGTTAGAAAGCTTCACGTAAGTGTACACAACAACTCATCAAAGTTTCATCGCAATCGATGAATAGTATATGAACGCATACGGGATTTTGTTGGAACGCTTCGCGCGTCGTCACTCATTTGTTACATCTACTCGTGCGCTACCTATTGTAAAATGGATGAATTAAGCCAGAAACCTTCCGTAGGGTGTACTCAACATCTCACCCAAATTTCAGCGTAATCGGACGAATGGTATTTGAACGCATACGGGACCTTATTGAAACGCTTCGCGCGTCGTGGCTCTTTTGTTGAATGTACTCGTGCGCACCTCCTGTGAAAGGGATTTACTAAGTTAGAAACCCTCACGTAAGTGTACACAATATCTCACCATAGTTTCATTGCAATCGGATGAATGGTATAAGAACGCATACGGGACCTTTTTGAAACGCTTCGCACGTCGTCGCTCATTTGTTGAATCTACTCGTGCGCAACCTCATGTGAAATGGATTTACTAATTCAGAAGCCTCCCCCTGGAGTGTACACAACATCTCACTCAAGTTTCATAGCGATCGGACGAATGGTATTTGAACGCAAACGGGACCTTCTTGAAACGCTTCGTGCGTCGTCGCTCATTTGTTGAATCTAGTCGTGCGCTTTCTATTGTAAAATAATTTACTAAGCCAAACACCTTCCCTGGAGTACACTCAACAGCTCACCAAAGTTTCATCGCAATGGGATGAACGGTATATGAACGCATACGTGACCTTGAAACGCTCCAACGTGCAGAGACAAACAGTAGAATTCGACATCACTGCCACCTTTGGTATAAAACACAACTTTCCGCCACGGGCGGAGTGTATGTTATGGCGGTAGTTGCACAGGTTGCGACCAGGTGGCTCTAACGTGCAGAGACAAACCGTCCAAAGACATCAGCTTTCACCAAGGCCAAGGCTAGTGGTTTCCATGACGACTGTTTTTGACTGTATAATTGTGGTTCTAAAATTGCGTGTAAATTGCGGTTCTAAAATTGTGTTCATTCCACCTACCGGGTCAGATTGTGAATCTAAACCATACATGGTCCCACCCTAATGTACATACCAAATTTCATCAAAATCGGTCCAGTCGTTTAGGCGGAGTTCAGTGACATACACACGTGTCGAAGAATTATATACAGTATACAACCTGACCCGGTAGACGTTGTCCTGCCAATCAAAGAAAGTGTTGTAACTTTGTTTCTTGAAGTGCTTTTGGATACACAATATTTTTTTTAATTTCTGTTAACTGCCTCTAAACTATCGTGAATTGAATTAACTAATTTAGAAACAATCGTTGGAGCGTGCACAACAACTCTCCAAAGTTTCATCGCAAACGGATAAATGGCATTTAACGCATACTCGATTTGGTTTAAATGATTCGTGCGCTGTCACTCATTTGTTGAATCTACTCGCACTCTTCCAACTGCGAAATGGATTTACTAAGTTAGAAAGCTTCACGTAAGTGTACACAACAACTCATCAATGTTTCATCGCAATCGATGAATAGTATATGAACGCATACAGGATTTTGCTGGAACGCTTCGCGCGTCGTCACTCATTTGTTACATCTACTCGTGCGCTACCAATATTGTAAAATGGATTTACCAAGTTGAACACCTTCCCTGGCGTGTACACAACAATTCATCAACGTTTCGTCGGAATCGGATGAATGACATATGAACGCATAAGTGATTTTCTTTAAATGATTCGCGTGCCGTCACTCATTTGTTGAATCTACTCATGCGCTACCTATTGTAAAATAGATTTACTAAGCCTGAAACCTTCTCAGGCGTGTACTCAATGATTCACCAAGGTTTGATCGCAATCGGATGAACGATATATGACCGCATACGGGACATTGTGGAAACGATTCGCGCGCCGTCGATCATTTGTTGAATCTACTCGTGCGCTACTTATTAAAAACTGGATTTACTAGGACAGAAACATTTCCTGGAGTGTACACAACAATTCACCAAGTTTCATCGCAATCGGATAAATGGTATATGGACGCATACGGTACTTTGTTGAAATGATTCGCGTGCCGTCACACATTTGTTGAATCTACTCGTGGGCTACCTATTGTAAAATGGATTTATTAAGCCAGAAACCTTCCGTAGGGTGTACACAACATCTCACCCAAGTTTCATCGTAATCGGACGAATGGTATTTGAACGCATACGGGACCTTATTGAAACGCTTCGCGTGTCGTCGCTTATTTGTTGAATCTACTCGTGCGAAACCTCCTGTGAAATGGATTTACTAAGTTAGAAACCCTCACGTAAGTGTACACAACATCTCACCCAAATTTCATCGCTATCGGACGAATGGTATTTGAACGCATACGGGACTTTGTTGAAACGCTTCGCACGTCGCCTCTCATTTGTTGAATCTACTCGTGCGCAATCTCCTGTGAAATGGATTACTAAGTTAGAAGCCTTCACTTAAATGTACACCAACTCATCAAAGTTTCATCTCAATCTATGAATGGAATATAAACTTATACGGGATTTTGTTGAAACGCCTCGCGCGTCGTCACTCATTTGTTGAATCTAGTCGTGCGCTACCTAATGTGAAATTGATGTACTAAGCCAGAAGCCTTCCCTGGAGTGTACACAACATCTCACCCAAGTTTCATCGCTATCGGACGAATGGTATTTGAACGCATACGGGACCTTCTTGAAACGCTTCGCGCGTCGTCGCTCATTTGTTGAATCTATTCGTGCGCTTTCTATTGTAAAATGGATTTACTAAGCCAAACACCTTCCCTGGAGCTCACTCAACATATCACCCAAGTTTCATGGCAATCGGATGAATGGTATATGAACGCATACGGGACTTGGAAACGCTCTAACGTGCAGAGACAAACAGTAGAATTCGACATCACTGCCACCTTTGGTATAAAACACAACTTTTCGCCACGGGCGGAGTGTAAGTAATGGCGGTAGTTGCACAGATTGCGACCAGGTGGCTCTAACGTACAGAGACAAACCGTCCAAAGACATCAGCTTTCACGAAGGCCAAGGCTAGTGGTTTCCATGACGACTGTTTTTGACTGTATATTGTGGTTCTAAAATTGTGTGTAAATTGTGGTTCTAAAATTGTGTTCATTCCACCTACCGGGTCGGATTGTGAATCTAAACCATACATGGACCCACACTAATATACATACCAAATTCCATCAAAATCGGTTCAGTCGTTTAGGAGGAGTTCAGTCACATACACACGTGTCGAAGAATTATATATATAAAGATATAAAGATATATAATTCGTTGAGGCCATCTAGGACCACGTTAAGTCTTGCTACACTTGGCAATTTGTTTCGCCTTCCTCTGAGCCCAGAATTCCCTCATTCTCTGTGAGTGGGCCATCTTGCGCTCCACTGTCCAAGTGGTACCGTGTCTTCTTTTCGGGTTCGATGTCTCGTCTCGGGTTTCCCATTAGTCAGTATCTTTTTGCGGAAGAGATCTCTATTGAAGGCGTCGTCGGGTTTTAGATGCAGTATTTTGAGGTCGTCTTTGGTATTCATAAACCAGGGCATTGTCGTTTTGGGTTTGGAGTCAAAGAAATGAAAAATCTGTTTAGTCAGCCTGTTTCCGTCCATTCGTTTGAGATGACCGTAATACCGTGCCTGCCTTTTACGGATCGTTTCTGAAATTTTCTCTATTTCACTGTAGACTTCTTTGTTGGATTTTTTATAGTGGATACAATTCTTGTAATTTGATCCCATTATACCTCTGACGATTTTGCGCTTGTTTTTCTCCAGTTCTTCAAGGAGTCCTTTATTAGCATTTAGGGATAGGGTTTCGGCTGCATACATAACTACTGGTTTCAGAACAGTTTCATAATGACGTAGTTTAGTATTTTTGGACAGGCATTTTTTGTTGTATATTGAGCGCGATGTTTGATAGGCTATTTCGAGTTTGCGTACTCGTTCCTTGAGTGCTTCTTTGTCCAGTCCACTTTTCATGATGATCTCTCCCAAGTACTTAAATGTTTCCACTCTGTTGATCTTCCCGTATTTTGTCTGCAGTTTTGCTGGGGCGACTTTGATGTTAGTCATTACTTCTGTTTTTTCGAATGATATCTGCAAGCCAGTTTGTTCAGCGATTTCTTTTAAAAGGTCGATTTGCATCCTAGCAGTTTCTACGTCGTTCGACAGAATGGCGATGTCATCAGCGAATGCTAGACAGTCGACTATGATCCCCTTGGATTCTGCTCCCATTCTCAGAGGGCTATACTCAGTTTCTAATAATTTTGTTCGCCAGGTCCGAATGACTTTTTCGAGGACGCAGTTGTAAAGCATTGGAGAGAGCCCGTCACCTTGTCTGACTCCCGTTTTGACCTCAAAGGAATCCGACAGACATCCCTGGAACTTTACTTTGGTTTTTGTTTCAGTTAGGGTGGCTCTAATTAATGCCAGCAGTCTCAGGTCAACCCCGAATTCGTTGAGGATGTTCAACAGAACTTCGCGGTCTATCGAATCGTAAGCCTTCTTAAAGTCCACAAAGACTGATACGAACGATTTGGACCTGAGATTGCAATATCTAATGATCGTTTTGAGGTTGTGGATCTGTTCGGCAGTTGAACGACCCTTTCTGAATCCCCCTTGGTATTCTCCTATTTGATGCTCGACTTCGGCTTCTAATCGCTCCAGGATAGCAAGTGAGAGAATTTTGTATGTTACCGGTAGGAGGGATATTCCTCTGTAGTTGTTGACGTTTTTCATGCTGCCTTTCTTGTGTAACGGATGGATCAAGCCCGTTTTCCAATCATCTGGTAGAATGTCATTATTCCAAATTTGTTCTATTTGCTTCTGCAAGATTTCAACTGCTTCTTCGGGAGCATATTTCCAAAGTTCTGCAACTACAGAGTGTTCCCCGGGCGCTTTGTTGTTTTTAGTCGAGCAATGTGACGCTTGATTTCGTCTTTGTTGGGTGGTCTTGATTCTGGGCATCTGCGAATGGGTTCCTCGGTCTTGATGGGATTTTTGGGTTGATCGCAATTTAGTAAATTCTTAAAGTAATCAGCTAGAATGGTACAATTTTCTTCATTTGAGATCGCCAGTGTACCGTCCGTTCGCTGAAAGCATAACGACGGAGGTTTATAACCCGTAAGTTTCCTTTTGAACGTTCCGTAGTACTCTGGTGTTGTTTCTTTTCAAGTCTTGGTCGATCTTCTCAATAAGTGATTTTTCATATTTACGTTTCTCAGCTCGGATCACTTTAGCTGTCTGGGCTCGTTGGGCTTTCTAGGTTTCCCAATCAGTTTGCGATTTTGTTGAGTAATATTGTTTCCATGCATCGAGCCTTTTCTTGAGAACTGAAACACAAGTATCATTCCACCAGGCATGTTTCTTGCTTCTTTTAATTTCAGCAATTTCCTTGGCAGCCTCGATCAGGCGGTTTTTTTGTGTTGTTAAAGTCACAGTCGATTGGTCGAGCCTTTTCCTGGAACTCGGTTACATTCTGTTTGAGTTTATCAGTGTCGAAGCGAATAATTTGTTTGGGCGTCTTGTTGGTGTTTTTGCAGGGACCGGTTTGAATTTAATTATGGACATATAGTGGTCTGAAGCCACGTTTATGCCTTTTTTAACCTTAATATTCATAATCTCAGGGCTGTTTTTCCTAGAGATTGCGACGTGATCTATTTGAAACTCTCCGATGGCGTCGACAGGAGATCGCCATGTTGTCTGCTTTCTGGGAAGATGGCGAAAGTGTGTCGAAATGATCTGCAAGTTATGGTTTTCGCAAATGGAGACCAATCTCTCACCATTTAGATTGGTTCTTTTGTGGGCAGGATAGTATCCAATGATTTTCCTATACTTGTGTTCTCGACCAAGTTGAGCATTGAAGTCCCCCATAAGAAGTTTAACATGGTGTTTAGGAATTTTGGCGAGCTTTTCGTCCAGTAGGTCCCAAAAGTTATCCACTTCGTCCGGGCCAGATCTGTTCTTGTCATTTGTGGGGGCATGTGCGTTAACTAGGCTGTAGGTTTTGTTGGCGCATTTGATTGTTAATATGGATACTCGGTCATTAACTGGCTCAAAATTTGCGACCGACTTAAGAATTCTGGTTCTCACTTCAAACGCTGTTCCAAGCATCACAGATCCATCACCAAGACGCTCCGACTCGTCCCTCGCATGATGTCGAGTCTCCCCCAGAATCCGAATGAGACTCGTGCGTCGCAGGTTTCACGACGAGGGATTTATCCGAAGACTAACCCCCTGGGGTAAAAGAAATGTTGAAATGTTTTGCCATCATGCTCACTTGACTTGAGTTTGTTTTGGACGCATACGCATCCATGTTGCAACTAAGGTTGTTAGCCCTAGAGGTTGCCTCAAGGTGTTTTCTGGCTTCTCTATACTACCAAGGCTTCAAGCCTGGGAGTCCCCCAGCACTGATCGGTTCGTCGACCCAGCTTCCCGCTGGGATTGGTTACCCAACCTTCCACTGGGTTGTTCGACATAACAGGGGCACCTCGTGTAGGTTACGTGCTGGAGTTGGAGTGAAAGAGGCTAAGTTGGATTCTCTTGCTGAATCCAATAGGTTCATGTTGCAGATTTTAGCAACGACGCATTTCTCTCCCATTTGCCAGAGTCACAATGACTCCTCCCAGGTTTATTCCTGGGGCCCGTATTATATAATAAGATAATAATAATAATAATAATAATAATAATAATAATAATAATAATAGGTGAAATTATTCAGCCAGCAGGGTTAAATTAGGAACCTAACAAAGAAAAACTAAATTGCAAAGGGCTTACAAAAATCACATGGAACAGATACAACAAAAGATGTATCTCAAAGAATGCGAAATTACAACACTACAACACAGTCATCAAACCAGAGGCATCCGAAACACTGATAATTGGGGGCAGGTCACAATTGAATAGCATCGAGAAACATGAGAGGAAAGTTCTCAGAAAAATCTTAGGACCAAAGTTCGAAAATGGAATTTGGATGAAAAAGAAACCACATGAAATCTTTCAATCCGCAGAAAACGACGATTAAAATTCTACGGACACCTTCACAGAATGGATAATGACAGGCTGACAAAGAGAATTCTAAATATAGCGCTAACCCTGAAAATCCGCAACAATTGGTTAACAGAAGTGCATGAAGATCTACAAGAAATGGGTATTGCTGAGAAAACCATTCCAGATAGAGTAAAATTTAGAAGCCTAGTAAACAAACATAAATTTAAAGAGAAACCTAAAGTGAAAAATACAGGCTGGACAGAGGCACACAGAAAGGAACAGAGTGAACGAATGAAAAGATATTGGGAAGAAAATAAGAAGTAACATTGTGCAAAATAAGTTCAAGCGCGCTCCGTAGTTGGGCATAATGATTTAAAGGAAAAATAGGCCTAATAATAATATCAATCTTAAAAAAAAAGAGCCTGATTTTATGGCCAACTCATATGAATGGATGGCAGCAGGTTGACAAAGAAGAAATTTCACTATTTTGATTCCAACCACAAAACTACGATGCCCTGGTTTAGAAACACCAAATAAGACCCTCAAATGTTCCAAATCAATGCTGGCGACGAATTGGACAGGGATCTCTTCCGCAAAAAAATAGTGACGAATGGGCTTAACTGAGTCTTGCCTCCAAAGGACAGAGAAATGCAAATAGGCTCATTCCCAAAGGATGAGGGAATTCTGGGCGCAAATGTAACAAGACATAACGTGGTCCTAGATGGCCCTAGCGAATTATACAGAGTGGTCCACCAGCCACTTAATATTTAGTTTTAAGAAACCCAACTACCATTGCATTTCTCCCGATGGTCGATATTGCTCTGCGCTCTGACTGTGTGACAGCAATGTAATTGGGTCATGGGTCTAGCAAAGAAAAACCGACCGTAAACGTTTCCCCGCCGAATACTAAGGCCCATTCTTCTAACATATGACTTGACATAACACACATACACGTAATACGATCGAATTAATAGCTTACGCCACGTGATCTGAAATAGTAGAAGGTTAAATCAACACCATAAGCCGTGATTGAAGACTTTGACATGGACTTAAACGTTTGAGGTGAGACGGCCACAGTAACTACTGCACGTTTAGTGCGCAGTACTTACCATGTGCTGGTGGCTGAGTCGGTTAAAGCCTGACCGTACATGGTGGGCGCGAATCCAGTGGTAGGCGTACTTTTTTGAACGAAAGCCCACGCTCCATTTTTGTGGGGATGTAAACTACCTTGCCACATTTATTCCCTTACGATGTATTTTTGTGAAGAGTACGTTGCATTTTGCTGATTTATAAAGAGAATACGATCGAATTGGTACGTTATGCCACGTGACCTGTAATGGCAGAAAATTAAAAAACTGGCATGGATATTAACATAAAATATCGAAGTGTCGCTCCGGAGGTCCGAGGTCGATTCCCAGCTCTGCCATGAAATGTAATACTTGTCTGGGGGCTGAAATTGGGTACACTTAGCCTCGTGAAGCAAATGTGAGAAGAGGTGGGTTCGAATCCCACCTCAGCCACCCTGGAAGTGGTTTTCCGTGGTTTCCCACTTCTACTCCGGCCAAATTCCGGGACGGTTTCTGCCTTAAGACCACGGCCGCCTCCTTTCCAATCCTTATTTGCAAATACACAAATCATTACAAGCCCGCAATAACTCATGTTATCAGACAAATTCTACACACACACCCAAGTACACGGGGCTAAATGACCGCGATGTTGTAGCCCCTCAAATGAAACAAAACAACAACGTAACTTATCGAAGGATATTCTGATCGCCAGTGCTTGCATCGAAGTATACGCATTCCTTAGAATTTCCCTTCGTATTATTTTATGTCGCCTCCGTAGCGTAGCGGTCAGCATGGTTAGCTGCTGCCCCGGAGGTCTGGGTTCGATTTCCGGCTCTGCCACGAAATTTGAAGAGTGGTATGAGGACTGGAACGGTGTCTACTCAGCCTCAGTAGTCCAAATGAGTAGAGGGGGTTGGATCCCACCTCATCCTTCCTTGAAGTGGTTCTCCGTGGTTTCCCACTTCGTCTTCGGGCAAATGCCGGGATGGAACCTACTGTAAGGCCACGGCCGCCTCCTTCCCGCTTCCTTGCCTATCCATCCCAATCTTCCCCACCCTCAGCGAGGGATCCCATCATTACCGCCTCTACGGGCAGTGTCCTAGAGCTAGAAACATCTGGTCGGGAAGGATACAACTGGGGAGGTGAGATCAGCACCTCGCCCAGACGGCCTCACCTGCAAAGCAAACAGGGGCCTCTTGAGGGATGGGGAGGGAAGGGAAGATCGGGAGGGATAGGCAAGGAAGAGGGAAGGAGGCGGCCGTGGTCTTACGGTAAGTAGGCCCTACCATCCCGGCATTTGCCCGAAGACGAAGTGGGAAACCACGGAAAACCACTTCGAGGATGGCTGAGGTGGGAATCTACCTCCCCCCCCCCCCCCTACTCATTTGGACCACCCGTTGCTGAGTAGACCCCGTTCCAGTCCTCATACCACTTTTCAAATTTCGTGGCAGAGCCGGAAATCGAACCCTGGACCTCCGGGGTGGCAGCTAATCACGCTGACCACTACGCAACGGAGGCGACTCTATTCGTGATTATTCGAATTTTAATAGTTCAATATTTATCTTAGAATAATAATAATAATAATAATAATAATAATAATAATAATAATAATAATAATAATAATAATAATAATATGACAGGTTCTGTATTTACTGCCTTGCTGCGTGGCTCAGCGGTAACGTTCTCGCTTTGGGGCAGATGACCTCGTAGTTCCGCCCCTTAAAAGAACAATAACTAGCTAACGTTCTCGCTTGCTGTGCCCAAGGTTGCAGGTTCGTATCCTGGCGCAGTCAGCTGACATTTGAGGGTGCGCAAATGCGAGGGAGCCGTGTCAGTAGATTTACTGGCACGTTAAAGATCCCTTTCGGAGCAAAATTCCGACACCCCGGTGTCTCTTAAAGCCAGAGTAGTTAAAAGGGACGTAAAACCAATAACGTTATAATTATCTGTATTTACTGTATGTTTGGGGCAGATGACTTCGTAGGTCCGCCCCTTAAAACCTCACTAACTAACTATTACTGTACGTGTATAGGAAGCGCTTTTCGCACAGACGCCGTTGAATGAAATTATAGTTTCGGTCTGATGTATTTATTCGTTAGTCTACCAACATAACAAATCTATTTGTTATGTGGGTCGTCTGAGTGAATCTGAGTTTTCCTTACAACCAAGGTGGTCAAAATTTCGAACACTTGCTACCATCAATATACAGGATACCTTGCTTTCCTTCTACATATCATTATGTCGTCGTCCAATCTGGCTACATACCATCGGATAAGTACGGTTCTTTTCAGGACCAAATAAAAAATCACTCTTTGGAACAGATAGATATGCGTCCATAATACATCCACAATAAACGTCATTAAGCAAAAGAAATTGTACTTGTTCAAGTTTCAAACCTACTACAATGCGACTACGTTAACGCTACTCTAGCAATTCTCGATTTAGCCACCATAGCTACCGAGAACCAGGGTGTATTGCTGGCACGTATTGAATCTATTCGTAAACACTTCCTGTCCAAACGTAAGAAGGTGTTATTCGGAGCTTTGATCGTTTTAATCATGCTTTGTATTTGAGGTCATTGAAATAACACTGCCACTATTGATTTCTACTATATTCGCGAACATGTACTCAACGGTAAAGTTGAACTAAGGTCGTAAAGGAGCAGGTACTAATGTTTTTAGGATGACTATGATATACGCGTTAGTTGGGTTGCCTTCCTCCAAAAAAAAAAATTATAATAATAATAATAACGGGCTGGTGGACCACTCTGTATACCGGTACCAGGTGAATCAGCTGACCCTAATAATATTGTTGTATGCAGCCCAACTAACGTGTGTTATCAGGAAGGTCGATGTTTCTCTGCTTGCATCCCGTATGGTATTCAAGCACTGCAAGCATATCCCGCAAACGATACTGAACACTATTGTTTTTGATGTGTGACATCTTTCCACTGGGTTGCTGTATATTTTTTGTTGGGGTGATTCTGAAAAATTAACGGAAATGGGACGATGATACGGAAATGGGACGGCAATGCAACGGAAACAATGAGCGCACTCGGTGGCGGAGATTGGTATCACAACGTACTGTCGGCCATGTGGCTATATGGAATGTATATCGCATACGGTTTACTTCAAGGTTTGGAGCCTCCATTAAAGATATTCCTACAATAAATCATCTTCAAATTGACGTTCTTTGGTGTGAAAATATTCATTACATCATATTTGCTGAAAACAATTATGATTCATTAAATCTTCAAACTTTTGCTGTATTCTTATTTAATGTAAGTATTCGAGGTACTGTCGGCCACGGAAATGGGACGGAAATGTGTAAGAGGAATCATCCCATACGGTTTACTTCAAGGTTTGGAGGCCCCATTATAGATATTCCTACAATAAATCATCTTCAAGTTGTCGTTCTTTGGTGTGAAAATATTCATTATATCATATTTGCTGAAAACAATTATGATTTATTAATTACATCTTCATACCTTTGCTGTGGAATGTATATCGCATATACTGCTTACTTCAAGGTTTGGAGGCCCGTTTCCTGAAATCCTGTAGGCTATGATATGACTCTCTATGGTATGTTTAGTGTTCTTAGGAGGTGGCGTGAAATTGAACTAGAGTTATGTTAGGAAGACATGCAAGATGGCCAGCGCGGTGTTGAAGCGCTTGAGTGAGGGTTGCTGGAACTTGTCGAGCGGGAGTGTCTGCTCTGTGCATTCCAGAGGTGTGAGAGACAATGGGAGGGAAGGCTTTGTAAAGGAATAGATAAAGGTTATGAATTAATTGTGCTATTAAAAATTGTTTGAGATATATGTGAAGAAATATATAAATGGAAATAATTAATATCTCACGAACCAATAATGCTAGGGACTTGTGTGAGGTGTCCTAAAACTCGGGGTGACACCCCCCGTTTTCCTATAGCCCCCTTAATTTAACCAAAGGGCCCAAAACTAATAGGTCATCGGCTTTTTAATATCTCACGAACCAATAATGCTAGGAATTTGTATGAGATGTCTTAGGAGACGGGGTGACGCCCCCCGTTTTTCTATCCCCCTCTTAATTTAACCAAAGGACCCAAAACTAATAGGTCATCGGCTTTTTAATATCTCGTGAACCAATAATGCTAGGGACTTGTATGAGGTGTCCGAGGACCAGCGTGACACCTCCCCCACCCCCGTTTTCCTATAGCCCCCTTAATTTAACCAAAGGACCCAAAACTAATAGGTCATCGGCTTTTGATATCTCGCGAACCAAAAATGCTAGGGACTTGGATGAGGTGTCTTAGGAGTAGGGGTGACGCCCCCTTTTTTCTATCACTCTCTTAATTTAACCAAAGGACCCAAAACTAATCGGTAATCGGCTTTTTAATATCTCGCGATCCAATAATGATAGTAACTTGTATGAGGTGTCCTAGGACTCGGGGTGAAACCCCCCGTTTCTATAGCCCCTTAATTTAACCAAAGGACCCAAAACGAATAGGTCATCGGCTTTTTAATATCTCGCGAACCAATAATGCTAGGGACTTGTATGGGGTATCCTAGGAGTCGGAGTGACGCTTCCCGTTTGTCTATCCCCCTCATAATTTAACCAAAGGACCCAAAACTAAAGGTTGTCGGCTTTTTAATATTTCGCGATCCAATAAAGCTGTATGAGGTGTTGTAGGACTCGGGGTGACGCATCATTTTTCATGATTTTGTGATTTGCAGAGATGGGTAAATCCAGAGCAGAATATATGCGAAATTATCGACAAAAGAAACGTGAGAAAAAAATTAAAACTGGAGTACATTCGAAAAAAATTGACTTCACATATATTTCATCTCAATTTCATAGTAGGATAACATGTCAGATGTTACACATCATAAGCGACTACTGTAAGGCTCGTAATTTTTCCCTCTTATTAGTCTGTAGCCACACCGAGGTCAAGGTATTCAGTATCGTTTGCAAGCTATGCTAGCAGTGCACTAGTACCATACGGGATGCAAGCAGAGAAATCGACCTTCCTGATAACAACGCTAGTTGGGCTGCCTAAAACAATATTATTAAGGGCAGCTGATTCACCTGGTATAATATTGTAATAGGCCTAATATTAAATACAGCCTTTCTAATCCCCAAAGGGCAATGTCCTCCTGCCTAGGCATGGACTTCGCTCAACTATACTCATACGGTGAGTAGTCCTAAGGAGTATTGAGGCACTTTGTGGTGCGCCTTTCTTGGCCTATTAGTTGTATCTGTTCATATAACTATTGATATACACAGTATATTTATTATCTTCTCTTTTTCTTATATCGAAGCATTTACGAAATTGTTCATTTTCTATCACACGTGCACTTTATTTTAGCAAATCTTTCTCTGCTCTTCCTCTGTTTTGTCTGCCCTTGACCCACTATAACTTTTATTTATAATTCGGATTTCACGAGATTGCACTGAATTGCTCACTTCTTATCCTCGCACACACTACGGTTAGAAAATTAGTTTTTCTGGGATCTTCCACTCTTGCCTGTCTCTTGTTCTTCTTGTCCACTGTGGTTGTCAGCCTTGCGAGTCATCTGGCATTTCTCCTGCCGTTTCTGGGGTCGCCAACCGTTAGTCTGTGCGTCCAATTCTTGGGCTCCATCCTCACTACTTGGCCTCCCCAATTGAATTAATTTTATTCTGCCCGCTTTACTGAGGGATTCATTAAGAGTATTCACTTAATAAATTAATTAATCAAAAATAATTACATGAACACACGTGCTGATACAAAATCTGTAACACAGTGGCGTAGCTATGCTCCTTAAATTGTGCACTACCTTCGTGAGAGCAGCTGCAGCAAGTGCGGAGGTCGGAGGTTCGTATCCTGACGCTGACAATGACTATCCTGACTGTGTTCTTCCCATGTCTTTCCACACTCCCTCCAGGCAAATTCCGGGATATCACGTTACTTCGAGTTCCGGGGTGCCTACTCCATACCTGTCCCCAATACAGCTGCACACACTACTGTCATCACAGAATACAGGTTATCAGACAAGTTCAACACACAGCCAACTACACGGGGCTGATGACCAAGATGTCCCAAGCCCCTTAAATGAATGAATAACAAAATCTATAAAACAAGTAAGTTTAACACTCACTTGTATAACTTTGTCTGCTTTGCCCCCATCCCCAATTGGGCCTCAATCTAATGGGATGTAGGTTGGCGATCACGGGACCGTAGCTGAGCACGGAATTACTTTCACTTACTTCTGCTGAGCTCCTCTCTTTCATCTTTCTTGTCGGCTTCCACGGTGGATCAGTAGAATAGTGTTCACTTCCTGGTGTAGCAAGGGCTAGATCTATCCACCTTGGTTTGCATGACTTCAAGTAATAATAAAACCGACTTAATTAAAATACGATTCCAAAAGTCAACATGCATTCACCAGGGGAGCTACTCCACACAAAAATTAATCAAAGATTCCATTATTACGTCCAACATTCCGTAAACACAAATTCTGTAAAAATTGGCCTTGTCTCAGTGTGTGCATATTTTCCACATTGTGCTCAATTGTTAATTATTAAGTTTCGAATACAACTTACCTTTCCTTTTCTTAGTGAGATATATTCTTACGTTCATGGAGTAAAGTGCAAAGCTTCGCACGGGCCTGCTAGTATTTATTAACAGGTCACGAATAACCTCAAACATGTAAAGAAAGATATGTTTGTCAATTTTAATGCCAATATCTATAAACTAGGAAGATAATGACACCATCATTTAAATATCAGCAAGCCATGACCTATCGAATTAGGGGTCTTTCTTACGCAGTCACATGAAAAGGACAGCTCAATCTTTATGATAATTGCTGACCTATTGAATTAAGGGGTCTTTCTCACACGGTCTTTGACCACTTCCCTAAAAGAACCCTCATCATCATCGCAGTCATGGACCGTGCCTTTCTTCAAGAAATTGCTGCCCGCATTTGGCTGTATGTCACAACTTACAACATGAGTTGTAATGTTAAAGGGCGACATAAGCAACCAGTACTTTCATTATCGGCATAATGGAACACCTGGTAGCTTATTAAAGCCGCCTGAAGAGAAATAGAGAAAGAACTTCAATTCTCATGGTAATTGCTACCCATTATGATGTGATGTGGTCTCGCGAGCATGGGAAGCACATATTAAGCCTGCTTATAGACGATATTAAATTTGACTATAATTTATGACGTGCTTTTTTCTGTTGTAAAACCGTACTTTTGCTCAGCAATATCTTTCTCTACTAAAATGAGCATTAAAAGCGTGTCAATAGTCTCTGATCGTACTCATTTCAATGGAGCATCTGCTTCAAATGGTTCGAAGTTAGATAATGGTACAGGGGACAGTATATTTAAGAATAAAACTCAGTTAACGTCTAGGATAGCCTCTCTGTATCAATTAGGGTAAGACAGAATAAGATTAAGGTAGATAGTACATAGTTAATAGCCATTATGAATGTTTTCTGTAATTAGCAATTGAATTATTTGTAGGTTTACTTAATGTATTTTCAAAATTTATGTTGTGATCCTTATACTTCTTATTCTTTTCTTACTCTTTTTCCTATTATTTTCTTTTCCTAATCCTAAATCCTTGATCTTGATCTTAATCTTAATCTTAATCTTAATCTTAATCTTAATCTTAATCTTAATCTTAATCATAATCATAATCATAATCTTAATCTTAATCTTAATCTTAATCTTAATCTTAATCTTAACCTTAATCTCAATCTCAATCTCAATCTTAATCTTAATCTTAATCTTAATCTTAATCTTATTCTTATTCTTATACTTATAGGCCTTTTCTTATTTACCACCTTTTAGAAAACTTGCTCTGTAGGATTTTGTATCAGGCTATAAGGGAATTACTGTATTTAATAATCCCGTGTATCAAGTGTTGGTAGCAATTAATAATACTCTCTCCCAATCTCTGGCTATCTTAGATTCGGAGCAGAAGGATTTCTGTGCTATCCTATTCTATTTTATTCTATTTATTTAATCATATTGTATCCTATTCTATTTTATTTTATCCTATTGTATCCTATTATATCCTATTCTATTTTATCCTATTGTATCCTATTATATCCTATTCTATCATATACTATTCTATTTTATTTTATCCTATTGTATTCTATTATATCCTATTCTATCATATTCTATTCTATTATATATAGAATAGAATATATATACTCTACTTAGTATATATTCTATTCTATTGTATCCTATTCTATTTTATTTTATTTTATCCTATTGTATTCTATTATATCCTATTCTATCACATTCCATTCTATCATATTCTATTCTATTTTATTTTATCCTATTGTATTCTATTATATCCTATTCTATCATATTCTATTGTATCCTATTCTATTTTATTTTATCCTATTGTATTCTATTATATCCTATTCTATCACATTCTATTCTATTGTATCCTATTCTATTTTAATTTATCCTATTGTATTCTATCATATCCTATTCTATCATATTATAGTCTATTGTATCCTATTCTATTTTATTCTATCGTATTGTATTCTATTATATCCTATTATATCATATTCTATTCTATTATATCCTATTCTATTATATTCTATTCTATTGTATCCTATTATATCCTATTATATCATATTCTATTCTATTGTATCCTATTTTATCCTATTGTATTCTATTATATCCTATTCTATCACATTCTATTCTATTGTATCCTATTCTATTTTAATTTATCCTATTGTATTCTATCATATCCTATTCTATCATATTATAGTCTATTGTATCCTATTCTATTTTATTCTATCGTATTGTATTCTATTATATCCTATTATATCATATTCTATTCTATTATATCCTATTCTATTATATTCTATTCTATTGTATCCTATTATATCCTATTATATCATATTCTATTCTATTGTATCCTATTTTATCCTATTGTATTCTATTATATCCTATTCTATCACATTCTATTCTATTGTATCCTATTCTATTTTAATTTATCCTATTGTATTCTATCATATCCTATTCTATCATATTATAGTCTATTGTATCCTATTCTATTTTATTCTATCGTATTGTATTCTATTATATCCTATTATATCATATTCTATTATATTATATCCTATTCTATTATATTCTATTCTATTGTATCCTATTATATCCTATTCTATCACATTCTATTCTATTGTATCCTATTCTATTTTAATTTATCCTATTGTATTCTATCATATCCTATTCTATCATATTATAGTCTATTGTATCCTATTCTATTTTATTCTATCGTGTTGTATTCTATTATATCCTATTATATCATATTCTATTCTATTATATCCTATTCTATTATATTATATTCTATTGTATTCTATTATATCCTATTATATCATATTCTATTCTATTGTATCCTATTTTATCCTATTGTATTCTATTATATACTATTCTATCACATTCTATTCTATTGTATCCTATTCTATTTTAATTTATCCTATTGTATTCTATCATATCCTATTCTATCATATTATAGTCTATTGTATCCTATTCTATTTTATTCTATCCTATTGTATTCTATTATATCCTATTATATCATATTCTATTCTATTATATCCTATTCTATTATATTCTATTCTATTTTATTCTATCCTATTGTATTCTATTATATCCTATTATATCATATTCTATTCTATTATATCCTATTCTATTATATTCTATTCTATTTTATTCTATCCTATTGTATTCTATTATATCCTATTATATCATATTCTATTCTATTATATCCTATTCTATTATATTCTATTCTATTGTATCATATTCTATTTTATTATATTCTGTTCTATTGTATTCTAGTGTAATACATAAACATCAAACCTTAGCTAAGTCTAAACGAGCAGAGTCTGATGATCATCTCGAGACGATCGGCACATGTCATCCAATTAAATACCCTTTCCCCTTTATTGTGCATTAAGTGTCATTTTGTAATATCTCTACTTAGTATAAAACAAAGTCCCCGATTCTTGGATGTTCCGGGTAATCTCGAGAACCCCTGAATCGATTTTGATGCGGTTTTCACCATTCTGTAAAGGATTTCTCGAGGACGTTTTCTGTAGAAAATTATTTATTTATGACCAAACGAAGCCCAGCAGTAACGATTTCAGTGAAAAAGTCGAAATAATACTTGGCGTCCGTGTGCTTCTAAGGCTTACGCTGGGCAAACCGTTAAAAATATCTATATACTATGAGTGTAAGAATTGTTCAGCATAAAAATTTCTACAAGAAAGTCTGCGACACCATTATCTCTATCTTAAATACATCGCCCAGTGTAAGTGTGTTAACGTTTCCATTCTTTCCAACAATCTCCAATTACTAGCTTCGAGACAGTTTATTTATTTATTTATTTGTTGACGGTACACAACAGGGCTCAGTGTGCGCCCCAATAATAGTGCACCTACACAGTAAGATACATTTCCTGATATGTCTGCATTAAGTATTAATATCTTAATGTAATTCTTAAAACTAGGAAGTTCACACAGATCAAAATGCGTAGTAGTAAAAAGATAATATAAAAACAAAATCTAAATTTGATCTAATGCTAAATATAAAAACAGGTTTTGAAATTATTACACAATAAACTAAAAGGTAACATTAACAACTAGCGAACAGGCCTATCCACATATATACATTGTTGATTCTCTTATGTGTGATAATTTTATTTCAAGTATGAATTAGAGTGACTGGATTATAATTTCCAAGAACGGTCTAATTGAGAGACAGAAACCTAGTTTCCAGTTTACACGAACCGCATCGTTGTAAATACTGCAAAGCCTCCACACAGGTGAATTGTTATGTGAAGTGGTATTGGTTATATCATTTTTGAATATTATGGTTGATCTTGTAGTTAAGCGAGGGATGTTGAAATTTAGGAGCGATAGGAAAAATGAGTTATCAATTTGACCGTTAATGACTTTATAAAGGAATTTCATATCATTCACTTGCCTTCGAGACTCCAAACTAGCCATGCCGAAATTCAACAAACGTTCACCGTAGGGTACCATGTGTGGGTAATTGCCCGTTATTTTGAGGTGGAAATATCTGAGGAATTTCTTTTGAACTTGCTCAATGGAATTAATGCTTGTTTTCTGCCAGGGACTCCATTCTTGGCTGGCGTACTCGAGCTTGGATCTCACCATGGCAGTATAAAGGTTTATGAAGGTACTGGTCCTAATGAACGGCTTAGTGTTTCTTATTATAAACCCTAACATGCGGTAAGCATCCCCGACCGTCTTTTGCTCATGATAAGTGAAAGTGAAAGCAAGCTCCGGGGGTCCTGCGGGGACACCAAGAGCCCGCCGATGAGCCAGCTTGGTGTCCTAGGCGAAACCCCACACAAGACACGGCACAAACCTAGAAGAATTGCTGAGTTTTAATTCACGGGCCGTGAAAGCCAATATACCATCTTTTTGGAAGCCTTCATAGGGAGATTGAGGCTGCTTGAGCTTTTGGTTCTCGCAGTCAAGGAGTGCAGTTGCACTCTATATAAAGGGACGTATCGCGCAGTTCGATACTCCTGTGGGGTTCCGGGCGGGGACACCAAGAGCCCGCCGATGAGCCAGCTTGGTGTCCTAGGCGAAACCCCACACAAGACACGGCACAAACCTAGAAGAATTGCTGAGTTTTAATTCACCGGCCGTGAAAGCCAATATACCATCTTTTCGGTCAAACAGAATCCCTAGATCTTTCTTCTCGCTTACTGTTTTCACTGACTTAGGTCCAATTCCATAAACAAATGTGATTGTGTTCTTCTTACGTGTAAAGGTCATAACAACACACTTCGGTACGTTTAAGTATAATTTGTTTTCTATACTCCATTTGTGTATATTATTTAGGTAATTTTGTAGTAGAGTGCAGTAATTAGTGGAAGAATGTCGTGACCTACCTGGCCTGTGAGACGTTCTGGCAGGTTGACAGCTCCTCCGATGATATTCCCTACTAGCCGAGCGGTTTACTAGATAAGGAAACTTGAGGTTTCATAGACTAGTCCCGGAACTACCGGAATAAAAGATGATATTCCCTTGGACTACTGCCGATTTATTAAGCCCTTGGCAGTCGAAGTATATATACACTATATACAAATTATGTGAAGTTACTGCTGGAAGTGCACGCAGGTCTGTAATAGCGCTACTAAGTCTTACTGATACTTGACATCTAGTATGTCTCCGCGAGGCTGAATTCTGCTCGCGCGCGTTACGACGTTACTCTGGCAAGAACTGAGGCGTGAGAACTACTGCTACTCTGCCGCTCCACTACTCTGCAATCACTCTGTGACAACTCCGTGACAACTACTCTGCTGCTACTCTCCCGCTCGCCATTTTGGATACCATTATATTCAACTAGAGACGACCCCGAGTCCATCTCTCCCTTCCACTGAGACCTGTGGTCCATTCTACTCCCAGTGTCTAGCAAGTGCTGCTCTCTAAGCTAGCGGCGAAATGCCCATACTCGCGTCTACGTGACATCCAAGGTTCAATTTCTGGCCTAGCTTGTGACAATGAATCACTCTCTCTACAGTACAGAGTACCGGACCAAGTGTCCTTTTGTACCATCAATATTTACAGACCTCGGTACACATCCTGGCTCCAGCAATCTTATTTCCTCCAGAAATACATCTCTGGCTTACAAATGCTCACATCCAACTTAGTAATAATAATAATAACTCTATTGCCCTTATGTATAATGCTCCTTCGAACCGCAGTCCTGGGTTCTGAATCATGGAGGTTCACAGTCACGACACCTCCCTCCCCAGGGAAGAAATGGGTGCAATCTTCCTTGCATTCATTTCTGTCCCAATATTACACTCGGTTACTGTCGAGTCGTAATGATCTGCGACTTTGCGTTGAGGGTGAAGGCTGTAGTGCGACCTGACTCGCACTCATATCTGAATCTACAATGGCCCTCGTAGGCGTACTGAAGCGTCCTTTAGCAGGCCTAGAGTGTAATTCCAGGATTTCCTCAGACATCTCCGGGCGTCCCCGAAGTTGCCTGGGACGTTGGAATATCTTAATATCCTCATCTGAAGTCTTAGCCTTACCTTCCCTCGTAATTACTGTTTGCCTTATGCAAATATTTGGGCAATGTGACCTTGCATCATCAAACCATTTTTTGGCTGGAAACCCTAATTTAGGGCAATCACAACAACAATTGCAACAATAGCACCATAAAATTATCCCAATTGTACCTGCTATAGTTAGTACAATATACTTATATACATTGAAATGTTTATACATCATCTGACTTTGTATGTCTTCTTCTTGTTTTCTTACCAAGTCCTCCACCTCTTCTGTTTTGTGCGTGGCCCACTTTAAATCATTCACATGATTTAACAAATTATTCAGTGGCAGTTTATTAACCTCCGGTACCTGCTCTAACTTAATCTCACTACCAATCTGCTCGCAGCAGTCATAATTAAGTATCAAATCTGGCACTAAGTCCTTACCTCGGGTAGTGTTTATTTTACCTACCCCTTGTACCTTACTATGTGGGCTGTACAACGTACACCCTGGACTTAACACAACAATACCTGTGCCAGTTAATCCCATATCACTTGTAGTGTCTTTACACATGCAGGTGACCCTTGTCTCACCTGGAGACACATAAAT
This sequence comes from Meconema thalassinum, assembly GCA_946902985.2. Classification (NCBI taxonomy): domain Eukaryota; kingdom Metazoa; phylum Arthropoda; class Insecta; order Orthoptera; family Tettigoniidae; genus Meconema; species Meconema thalassinum. Next base: position 255,133,621 of record OX336393.1, read on the forward strand.
ATACCTGTTTTCCCTTATAGGTATCCACAGCAATCGCTGTACTGGTAGTACTCTCTTATCACAATTCTCCGGTACCTGGTTAACTCCACTGAGTATCTTCACTGCGCAACTGTCTTGCGAGTGAACCATATTAACAGGGAACTGAGAATGACACAACTTCCACGTAGCAGATACTACCTTACACTGCCTCACCTGTTCCCTAACTAATTGCGCAAATGTCTGCTTTTCCTTGTCCATCAATATATAGTCCTTGGCCTCTTGAATGTACACAAAATGGTGGGGATTACTCTTCATGTAGGTGGGGAATGGGATCATATGATACACACTATAAACCACTCTGTCTGTAAGGGGTGTCCTTATAACATACACAAGATAGTTTTCACTTGTAAACACTTCCACTGTGGCCACCTTGTAGATAGGTAACCGTAAGCTGACCTTAATTCAAATGGCAAGGAGAACCCTTTTGGAAAATCCTCCTGGGCTTTCTTATAACTTTCTATGATGTCATCCGGTGATATTATCTGTACCTGGATGACTCCTACCTGTGCATTCATGATGCCTGCCAGTACCACACTGTACTGCTCTTACAGCTGTACAAGTAAGCCTTCTATCTCAATTAAATGTCTGTTTAATGAGATCTCTAACTCTGCTTGCTCAAATGCTTCTGTAATCCGAAGCGTACTATTGACAAATATGTCCTGATTTCATTTAAACCCTGAGTCAACCTCTGCTCGTTTGCAGTTACATCGTAGATGGTGCTGTTCATTGTTTGTAACGTGGACTTAACCACTAACATCTGTTCTTTAGTGACCTTAATCATTGAGAGTTGCTCTCTCTCTAACTCACTTATTTGTGACTCATATTTATCTGCATCATCCTGACTTAACGTTCCAAATAACGCTTTGGCTATTGAACCTACAGCATTCGTGCCATTTCCTTCTGCTTTACCTGCAAGGTAAAGACAGGTTATTCGTTACCTATCTTACTGACATGTAATCAACATTTTTTATCTACTTCAATAACTAAAGTCTCAAAAGACTTTGCTTCGCATCCTGGCTTAGGCATGCGGCTACAAAACTATCAGCAGTGTCATACACTAAGTTCAAAAACTTGCTCCCTTACTTCGAGTTCTGTTACATAGAGACTCGGCTTCACATCCCACCTCGGGGATGGCTACACTAATGCCGTTTGCATTTTACTGAATGCTCTCAAAATGTGCCTTACATGGCTCGGTTTCTGTTTCATTTCATCTAAGCTAATTTCCGGGTTTCCCTACCCCTGTCCTAACGGGTGCGTATCCGCGACTACCCTAGGGGTGATCAGTCACATATAGGCTACACGCTCGCCTTCGTGCAACCCTTTACTTACGAGCACCTCAGTGCCACCCGTCGAACCTCTGTTCGTCTGACTGTTTAAAATTTCTAGTACGACCCGATTTTGTTTTCCGTAGCTTGGCGGGGTATTAAAGAACCCTACCAGCAGCTGTCGCTATGACCTAGTTGCCATTGAGACGAAGGGGTGTGTAACTTCGTCGTGGCCGAAATTTGAGGTTCTGACTCTTCGCTTTTCTCAAATGTGCCTCTTAGAGCACTTCTTCTCTACTTGCTATACACACGTATGTGTCCCTAAATAATTTGTACCTTTAACACAGGTGTCTCTAATTCACCCTTATGCCATCGATTGGTTTCCATATACTATCAAAGGCAGGCCTTCGCATACCTGGGGCTGCCATTAATAACATATGGCTCAATTACACAGAGCTACTCACCGGGATTCGCGCCTGCCTGACCAGTAGGTCAATAGGGTCATCAGGCTACGCCTCTTTTCTATCGCCTCTTACGACACAGCAGACTCACTTTTGGGGGTATTCTAACACCAATGATCACGTGTCTAAACGTTCCAATGGTTCCCGCCACCCACACGGGGGGAGGTTAGCTTCCTCAGGATGGCCGCTCTGGGGCCACTATGGACATCCCTGTATTTCATCTTACATAACTCATGTTACCGGGTGCATTATCTAGGCTGCTCGCCTCTGTTGTCCGTTGTTCAAATATTATTGTGTGCCTACTGATAAACTACATTGACTCCATGCGCACACAATCTCTTACAGCTGTGTTACCCTTAGCTGTCGCTGTATCTGCTGACTGTTATACATCCGTACCCCTTAATCCGTTCTGTGCTGCTTCTGCACCCACCCGGGTTCTAAACCCGTTGGAGTCCTTTTACAAGTACATTTTCAACCGGTTCTTATGCACCTTGACTCTTCTGCCTTCCTTACTAAGCAGTAGGGTACAATTTACCCCTGAAACGTCCACTACCTCATAAGGTCCTACAAATAGCGACTCAGCTTTTTAGATCGTCCTCTTCGCAATGCATCATTACGCAAGAGTACCTTGTCACCAATTCGAAATGTGACTTCGTTCTGCTTTTTATCGTAATTAGCCTTTTCCAGTTCTTTACGCTCAACTAGCGTCCTCCTAGCGGCTTCATGATTCCTCCTGAGCTGTGACGTCAGCTCCTCTACCACATTCTTATGTTCGTTATAATCCACCTCAGGTGGCTTTTGCAATACACCTGGTATATTCGCCTTCCTTCCAAAAATAAGCTCGTAGGGTGTGAACCCTGTGCTAGTACTCTTGGTGGTATTATATACAAAGCTCGCTGTGGGCAGATACTTATCCCAGTCATTTTGTTCACTTGAGCAAACATAATGCCTCAGGTACTCTGCTAGTACCTTGTGAGATCTCTCTAAGCTACCGTTGGATTGCGGTCTGAAAGCACTTGTGTTTGTTTTCCTAATTCGCAGTTTCTTGCAAAGTGCCTTGAAAACTTCGCTCATGAAGTTACTACCCTGGTCGGTGAGAATCTGCCCCGGTATCCCGTAAAAGCTTATAACATTATTAATTAGCGTCCGTGCCACTGTTTCAGCCTCCTGATTCGGCATGGCACTAGCTACCAAGTACTTCGACAGTTGGTCCTGGCATGTCAAAATATACTTATTGCCAAGCTCTGTCACCGGAAGTGGACCCACCACATCCTGAGATACCTTCTCAAAGACCATGCTAGGGGTGTCCGTAATTACCATTGGCGCTATGACGTCTGGTCTAGTCCCCTTATTCTTTTGGCATGAAGGACACGAGCGTATATAACGCTCAATGTCACTTTTCATTCCCTTCCACTGTAATCGTTCGCGTACCCTGGCGTACGTGCGGGCTATTCCCTGGTGTCCTCCAACCAAAGAATCATGACACTCCTTCAGGATGGCCAATTTCTCAGCCTCCTGCAACTCGGTTACCTCGGGTAAGCTGTCTTCGGGCGTGGACTCCTCTGCGTTAGCGTCCTCGGAGACCTCACTACCGTCTGCTTCAATTCCCTCTACCGTAGCGTCCTCGGGTTTTGAAGTCGTTGCTACCCTCCTACGAGTTTCCATATGAGTGGCCACGGCCGCCCCCTGCCGTAACTCGTGCCCAGCCGAGTTGATCACTCACGCTTGACACTGTGCATCAGTGGGATTCCTGCTAAGGGCATCAGCATTGCAGTTCTGCTTGCCCTGCTTTTAAATGATTTCAAAATCATACTCTGCCAATTTCAATCGGAACTTTAGCAGGCGTGACGATGGGTCTTGAACATTGAACACCCACTTCAGCGGCTTGTGATCTGTCACCACTGTGAAATGCCGTCCGAACAAATACGGCCTAAAATACTTTACACCCCAAACAATGCCTAATAATTCCTTTTCTGTGACGCTGTAATTTCTTTCTGCCTTATTAAGCGTCCTGCTTGCGTATGCTACGGGGAGATCTTTACCCACGGGCCCTTGTGACAATACGGTCCCCACTGCTTCGTTGCTAGCATCTGTGGTAAGAACGAATGGCTTTTCAAAATCTGGGTACTGCAGAATAGGCTCTTCAATGAGTTTTTGCTTTAGCGTTTCGAACGCTTGTTCCTGTGCATCTCCCCACACGAAGGGAACTTCCTTCTTCACTAATTCATATAGTGGCTTCGCGATCTTACTATAATTGGGTATAAATTTCCTATAATACCCACTGAGCCCACAGAATTGTTTAATCTGGCGGCTCGAGGTAGGCCTCGGAAAATCCTTCACGGCCTGCACCTTTCGTGAGTCTGGTAAGACTCCCCCTTCAGTAATTACATGTCCTAAGAACGTCACTTCAGTCCTCAGGAACTCACACTTATCTGGCTGGAGCTTCAACGTATTTTCTCTCAGCCTTTGAAAAACATCCCTTAACTTAGCATTGTGCTCCTCTATTGAGCTACCATACACTATTATATCATCTAGATAGCACAGACACTGAATACTTGTCAATCCGGTAAGCACTGTATTCATCAGCCTTGTGAATGTGGCTGGCGCATCCTTCAACCCCATGGGCATCTTTGCAAATTCTTACTTGCGCCCTAATGCTGAAGAAGCTGTCTTGGGCCTGTCTTCAGGTTTTAATAACACCTGATAATAACCGCTGCAAAGGTCAAGTGTACTGAAATACCTGGCCTTACCTAGAGCATCTAATAGCTCTGAGATGAGTGGGAGGGGATAACTAACCCCTATCGTTACTTCGTTCAATTTTCGGAAGTCAATCACAACTCTCCACTTTTGCTTACCTGACGCATCCATTTTCTTCGGTACTAACAACAATGGTGCATTCCAAGGGGATGTACTAGGTACAATAATTTCATCACCTAGCATCTTATTTATCTGCGCTTGTATTTCTCCCTTTTGTGCCTCCGGCAGCCTATACGGCCGCACATTAATCGGGGGTTGATCCCGGGGTGTTGGGATCTCGTGACGTATAACTTCCGTGCATGTGAGCTTATCTCCCTCAAGGTGGAAGATGTCATTGTATTCCGCACAGATGGCGTATATACCTTCCTTATCTACCTGCGTGAGATGGTCTAGTCGCAAGCAGTCTATCACTCGGCGTGATCTGGGCTTCTGAGTAGCCGGTTCTCCGGTTACCGCCTTACTGCCTTGCTGTACCTTGCGTACTTCTGCCAGGCAGGTGTCATCCACCTCCTGCATTCGCACTCGAGGGCTGTACAGAGTCACTTCTTCCTCAGTAGTGTTCATCATGCTGGCTAGTGCCTCGTTGTGCTCTGACCTAGTTAGACACTCTGCGAGGTAAACCCCTGGTGCCACCTCGGCCCTCTCAATAATTCCCACTGGTAGATTCTTATCGACTTCAATAACTACTAGCTTCTGGGTTCGAGGCTCGAGGCTGATTATCTTCGCCTCCCTCGCTCCCAGCGGGTATCTTTTACCGTGGATCGTAACATGACCCTCCCGGTAGTCGATCACGCTGTCAGCTAGGATGTCTCTCCCTATTATACCATCCTGGCTCAGTTGGAAATCACTGCCCACCACATGCACTGTGTGTTTAGTACCTCCAATAACAAACTGAACGGTCCCTTGGGTGTAAATCGTTCCCTCGCTTACACCCGTTAATTCGATCGTGGTGCCTCTACTGATTGTGACTGTTTTAGGCACTGATTGCCTCTTCACTAGGCTGACATCGGAGCCAGTGTCAATTAAAAACCTCAGAGGCCCCCCACAATGCATTAATATAGTGCCCTCCATATCACGTGCCTTGGGACTCCTTAAATTACGGGATTCCATAGCTGTCCCTGTGTTATGGACCCGTTCCAGTTTGTCGCCCCTGTCTGAGTGATATTTCTCTTATTACCTTTCCCACTCTTGAACCAACAGTCCTTGGTTCCATGTGACCACCGGTCACAAACATCGCACTGTCGTCGGCCTTTCATGGCCTTGCCTCCCGTGCGCCTACTCTGGCCCTGGCCTTTCTTGGCCTCCGGACAATTTCGTTTTAGGTGACCCTGCTGGCCACATGTATAACACTTCCGCCAGTCCACTTCTACTTGTGGTACCCGGGCTGTCTGTCGGCAGTCATTTTGTACGTGCCCTTTCTTCCCACAAGGGTAACAGGTTCTACTCCTGTCCGATTCCATGTGAGACTTCCCCCTAACCATGCGCACGGATTCCTGCGCCACGGCTTCCTTTTCTTTCTGCTTCCTTCGGCAATCGCGCTCTATGTGTCCCGGTTTTTTGCAATATCTGCATATGATCTTACTTGGGGTGCCTCCTGTCTGTACTTTGGGTGTACTACCTAACGTGGTGCGTGCACCTCGGGTTCGTGCCTCCTTGCACTCCCGTGCGATGTGGCCTTCCCTGTTACAATTGTAACAGACCACCCTAACACTCGCTTGTGTTGGCTTAGTATGCCACCTTAGTGGTGCCTTCCTTTCCTGATCGGGTTTACCTGCTCTTACCCCTGAGCTATGTTTCGTATGCAACCCTTCTCGTGCCTTCTTTGACAGAATTACCGCCTCTTCTTGCCTTGCAGTGGCTACAGCTTTCTCGAAAATAATGGCCCCGTGGCCCTGGACCCTAGCTTGGATTCGTGGGTTACTTAACCCCTGTATGAAGCTAGCTACGCATATTTTTCTTGTGATTCTTAACTGAGCTTCCCTGTCCTCCCAGCTTTCTCCATCGAGCACTGCTTCCCTGAACGCAGCTGACAGAGTCTCTACCTTATGCGCCCAAGTCGCCACTGATTCCCTCGGATCCTGCGCTGTTTGAAACATCTGGCAAATATATAAGTCTAATGTGCCCTGAAATCCGTAGTATTCTCCTAATGCCTGCTTGGCAGCCTCCCAATGATTTATGTCTCTTCTAACAACTTATCTCGGGCCTTGCCCGTAATTTTGGTCAGGATATACTTAAAAAATAACTCTTGGTCATCATCTTTTATCATGTGAACAGCAGCGTCTACATTAGCCACAAACTCACGTAATCTGTCGGGCTGTGTTCCATCGAACTCCCGACCTATCAGGCGATGTCCTTCGGTTACTGATACAAAAGGCCCACTTGTACTTACCGTATCTACGTCTGCTAGCCTCTCCTCTACCTGGACACCGGTAGCTGCACTTGTCTGTCTTGCCATTGTAATAAGGTTAGCTTACCTGGCGGCTTCTTCTTCTTCTTTGTTGTCTCTGCTAACTGGATACTGCGGCTTATCGGTTCTCCCCTCTGCTGGCGGCACGGCTCGCTACTGCACGGCTCCTTCTGCTTGGTAGGCTTCTTCTTCTCTCTTCTGCGTTGCGCGGCACTCGGTACGATTTACGCGGATGCGCGGACGGACAATCTTCTGCGTTGTCGCGGTCTTTATCGGACAATCTTCTGCGATGTCGCGATCTCTCTCTTTATTCCGTAGTTGCTCTGTTCAGTGCGTCGAACTCGGGACCCCACATCTGACACCAAAAAGTTAGGTCTGTCGTGACCTACCTGGCCTGTGAGACGTTCTGGCAGGTTGACAGCTCCTCCGATGATTTTCTCTACTAGCCGAGCGGTTTACTAGATAAGGGAACTTGAGGTTTCATAGACTAGTCCCGGAACTACCGGAATAAAAGATGATATTCCCTTGGACTACTGCCGATTTATTAAGCCCTTGGCAGTCGAAGTATATATACACTATATACAAATGATGTGAAGTTACTGCTGGAAGTGCACGCAGGTCTGTAATAGCGCTACTAAGTCTTACTGATACTTGACATCTAGTATGTCTCCGCGAGGCTGAATTCTGCTCGCGCGCGTTACGACGTTACTCTGGCAAGAACTGAGGCGTGGGAACTACTGCTACTCTGCCGCTCCACTACTCTGCAATCACTCTGTGACAACTCCGTGACAACTACTCTGCTGCTACTCTCCCGCTCGCCATTTTGGATACCATTATATTCAACTAGAGACGACCCCGAGTCCATCTCTCCCTTCCACTGAGACCTGTGGTCCATTCTACTCCCAGTGTCTAGCAAGTGCTGCTCTCTAAGCTAGCGGCGAAATGCCCATACTCGCGTCTACGTGACATCCAAGGTTCAATTTCTGGCCTAGCTTGTGACAATGAATCACTCTCTCTACAGTACAGAGTACCGGACCAAGTATCCTTTTGTACCATCAATATTTACAGACCTCGGTACACATCCTGGCTCCAGCAATCTTATTTCCTCCAGAAATACATCTCTGGCTTACAAATGCTCACATCCAACTTAGTAATAATAATAATAACTCTATTGCCCTTATGTATAATGTTCCTTCGAACCGCAGTCCTGGGTTCTGAATCATGGAGGTTCACAGTCACGACAAGAAATTGATTTAAAAATTGTGAAGTCATCTGCATATAAAAGACTATTTCAGTGCAGTATACATCGTGGCAAATCATTGATCATTGCTAGAAAAATCAAAGGTCCAAGGTTCGAGCCTTGGGGTATTCCGGAATGAACTATGTATTCCTTTGAGACAATTTTCTGGAACAAAACAAATTGTTTCCTGTCTCTGTGGTGGGAGATGAATAATGTGAGTAATGGGAGGGAAAATCCCAAAATACATAATTTTTTGAGAAGGATATCGAGATTTTTTGTGTCGAAAGCTTTCTCTAAATCTGTAAATATGACATCCATTTGCCCTCCTTTATCTAACTCTTTAGATATAATTTGAGTAAACTTAATTGCATTCCTCACTGTAGATTTCCTGGATAGGAAACCATGTTGGTTATCTGTTACGAGTGATCTGAGAAATACTGACATTCTTCCGTGCAATATAAATTCAAATACCTTGGCTACTGCAGATAAAATAGATATAGGTCGGTAGTTATTAATTAGTGATGGATCTCCCGATTTTAGTATAGGGCAGACGCGAGTGATCTTCCAGGCGTCAGGGAACGTACAAGTTTGTACGGCTAAGTTAAATATAAAGTGTAATGGGTCCCTGAGACTATCAGCACATCCCTTAACTACATACGGTGGAATATTATCAGGACCAGCCGATGACTTAGGTTTTAATTTTTTTAATGCCATTTCTACCTCTTCCTTTGAGACAAGTTTTATGTGAAGGGTGTTGGGAGTATTCGAATTGCAGGCTGGGACTTTGTATTGGGCTGACTGAGAGTCATACACTGATTTGAAATATGACGCGAAACCTTCAACAATGGAATCACCCCTGTCCAATTCTTCATTATTATATTAAAAAGTGTCGCATGTGTTCCTATTTTAAGCCTACTTTCGATTTTTCCAAAAAATGAAAGTAGACTTATGAGATCTACACAGGGCGAAAAATTGTGTGTCTCTGTGTGTGTGTTGTGTGTGTGTGTGTGTGTGTGTCAGTGTGTGTGAGTGTGTGCACACTGAATGTCTGTCCCCCCCCTATCAATTCAAACACGGTGAAACCGAATTGAACGAAATTTGGTACATAGGTAGAACTAGCAAAGGGCACCTCAGTGTCATGTTTTATATCGCCGCCATCTTTACCAAAACTGAATGGCGGCCACTCAAACGTTCAACTCGTAAAATCAAATAACGACTAACCAAATCATCCGATCTCTACCAAATTTGGTAACAACATACCTTCATATAGGACGCGTCTTGTGACCAAACTACAAGGTCATCCGCCGTACCATTTCAGGATGGTGGCCGTGCGAATTATGCAAACATTATAATCCATATCATGGGACCCACCAGTTCCGATTATCGAGCCGAGAATCGTTTTAACTGTTCTAAAGGAAGAGGCATGTTCGAAATTATAAGTTTATTTTGTAATACTATAGTGCAGAAGTGATTTTAAAAACTGAGCCGTCTCAGTACAAGGCAAGATGGCAGCGGATATCTTGTGCCTGACTTATATTTCACTAATTTGAGTATTGCATGCAATATAGTGTACTGATACCAAGCAAATAAACTTTGAATGAAATGCTTCATATATAAATAATATACTCCACTGATGAAATCGTTTAGTGTAAATCATTAATTGCTAACACGTTCTATGTAACTCATTTGATATCGGTTAATGTCCGTTCGCACGTTTGGCTCCGTGGTAAAGCGTTAGCCTATCAATCTTATGGCTAAAGTTCAAACCCTATCAGAGTTAAGTTTTTTGCTTGAATTTCTTTATATTTATTGTTTTGTAATGACACAGACGTTTTAAAATTAATCGTTATATTGTGCATAGTACGATGGAAAATATATAATTAAAACAAAATTCGCCAGCAGATTTGCACGAGATATCTAGGAACAGAAAAGTGAATTATCATGGCGAACTGCACGCCGGCCAACAGATTAACTTACAGATTTTATTGAAAAGTTTATGTTTATGGCCGCTAGAATGCACTCCCCCTGTTAGGATTATCTTGTTCGATACTTCTCCATTAGATGTCAAGACTCCTCTACATGGGACTCCATTTATTAGCATACCATCGGCATTCTATGCGCATCGAATTTGAAGAATGACAAGATGATACTACGATACATTTTTCTTCTTCTTCCTCTTCTTCTTAGTCGTTTACCCTCCAGGTTGGTGGAACCCACGGACTCAGCGAGGGAACTCACCACTACCGCCTCTATGGGCAGTGTCCTAGAGCTGGGAACATCTAATCGGAGGGGATACAACTAGTGAGATGTGATTGGCACCTCGCCCAGGCGGCCTCACCTGCAAAGCGAACAGGGGCCTCATGAGGGAAGGGAGTGGAAGGTTAGGATGGATAGGCAAGGAAGAGGGAAGGAGGCGGCCGTGGCCTTGAAGAAGGTACCATCCCGGCATTTGCCCGAAGACGAAGTGGGAAACCACGGAAAACCACTTTGAGGATGGCTGAGGTGGGAATCGAACCCCCTCTACTCATTTGGACTACCCGAGGCTGAGTAGACCCCGTTCCAGTCCTCATACCACTTTTCAAATTTCGTGGCAGAGCTGGGAATCGAACCCAGGACATCCGGGGCGGCAGCTAACCATGCTGACCGCTACGCTACTGAGGCGACTCACGATGCATTTTTACTTTTTATTTTAAAGGGTTTGTAACAGCCTATTGTGCGTTATTTGAAAATGTTAATTGAAGTAAAGAACAAAACGATTTCACATAGTATCTGAACTCTAGCCGTTGGTGCTAGTTCAGGATATTAATTAATACATTTATTGCAGCCATATAGCAATCGAAAATATCCACATAGTTGGTATACACACGTCTCTGTAGGATCATGGAAAGATTTGTTAATTCAATTAGGGTTGTGAAAGCCATGCACAGCCAGACGTGTAAAGACATGCCTCAACTCAAAGTTGGATGTTGCCCGCGTCAGGCCGATTATGTAATAATAATAATAATAATAATAATAATAATAATAATAATGTTATTGGTTTTACGTCCCTTTTAACTACTGTTGCATTTAGAGACGCCGGTGTGCCGGAATTTTGCCTCGAAGGGGATCATTAACGTGCCAGTAAATCTACTAACACGGCTCCCTCGCATTTGTGCACCCTCAAATGCCAGCTGACTGCGCCAGGATACGAACCTGCAACATAAGGCCCAGCAAGCGAGAACGTTGCCGCTGAGCCACGCAGCCAGTCCGGTCGATTATGTCTCCAGATCCATAAAATTCTTTAGATACTTCTTATATTTCTTTCTTTCTTTCTTTCTTTCTTTCTTTCTTTCTTTCTTTCTTTCTTTCTTTATTTCTTTCTTTCTTCAATGATGGTAGCAGTTGTTTTCGAGGTTGTGGTGTTTGGTAGAGGTAAATAGTTTCGAAGGTCTTCAACCAAGAAATGATTCTATTATACTCTTTGATAAAAACAACGAGTTATACCTATACTCATACATTTAGGAGAAAGTAGGCTATATGTTCTTTACTGAACATCTTTTTTTTTCTTGTTTTTAATAAATATCCAAAATTTCTTTGAGTCCCTGCTAATGTTTTGTTCAATATTTTAGATATATTTCTTGTAAGATAATTTAATGTCCTTTTTTATTTCTGACCTTAATTCTTCAAAACGTAGTCTATGATGATCTGAGTAATATTTTCTCTTCCTATGGTGTTCCTTCTCCTTCAATTTACTCTTTATTTACGAGCTAGCTGGCTGGCGAGCGATCCTATCGCTCCAGACACTGTCGAGTCGAATCGAGTTAAGACTTCAGAGAAGAGTGGAAGTGTTTGGAGTTTCCCTGGAAGTGTAACTCGGCTTTTCTTTACTTCGCCTGTGAACTTTTCGTTCCGCAGAATACACCGTCAAATTTAAATTGGACGGAGGGGGGATTTGTGATTAATGCACCTCGCCATTCTTAAATTACGTCCAACAAGAATTCGTTGCACATGCTATCTCCATGACAATATAATTAATAGTGCAGTCAGTGATTTTAACCCATCATGCCGAGACGGGAAACGGTTATACGTCGTAGTTCATTGAAATCGAAAAATATAGGCTTATCACGTAGCGTAACAATGAAACTGAGCAACAAATAATTTCTCGATTGTCACAAGAGAGAGAAAGAAAGAATTGACAAAGACAAAGGGAGTCATCCCGAAAGTGCTTGTCACGGTGGGTGAGTGGTTATCGTGTCGGTCTACCAACCCCAAGCTTGCAGGTTTGCTCCTGGCCATGGTAAGTGATTTTTGAAAGGCGACAAAAATTACGAAATGCATGTCATAAGTAGTTGGCATGTTAAAGAAGATCCCATTTGAATTCAGTAGGCCGTGTTCATAATGGAAAAATTAATCTCAGGTTTTTCCGCCAACATAAAAGTTCCTCCTTTCTCTGCTAGAAAGTGATATAGTGTTAAGGAGCTTAGATATCTAACCTCCTTGACCTTCGTAGCGCTCCAAGGAACAACAAAATTTGGCATGCAAGCTGCCTTCCGGGTGTCAAATAACAAAGCTGGCACCCGAGGCCATACGATATTATTATTATTATTATTATTATTATTATTATTATTATTATTATTATTATCTCCTAAGTTCCTTTGACACACAGAAGAAATATTCATGGTTTATGGTCCGATAAAGAGAATTCAGTTATGAATAAATGATTCCTCCTTAAATTATATAAATGATGCTTCAGTTTCCGGGCGAAGCCGGGGCGGGTTGCTGGTATCTCATGTTTTCTTTCAGTTTAGGGCGTTAAAATACTTGTTTTCTCGCCTAATGTAATTGCTAATTGGGCACAGTTTGTGTTGACCGACTGAAAAGCTTTCTTTAACAGAACTAGACAACATCGGAAAATGGCTTCTAATACTTTAATAGAACTTGTCTGATGACCTATGGTATTGTGTTGGCGGTAGAAATGTAGTATTTGTAATTTGTAATTGAGACATGGATTGGGAAGTAGGTGGCTATGGCCATAAGTTAGGAACCATCATAACATTTGTTTGGAATTGAAGTGGGGGTGGGGGAGGGGGCCACCCACGCAAAACAACTTCTAGGTAGGCTGAGATGGAAATTGAACCCAACTTTTCTCAGTTCTGCCTCACGAGCCCTCTGACCTTCGCAGAGCCGGGAATCAAACCCGGGCCTCAAGGGATGGGCATCAAACAATGCTGGCTACTACACCACGAGGTGGTCAAGAAGAAGAAGAAACTCTCAAACTTACTTTTGACTCACACTGTAGTCGTCAGACAACAGGACGGTGCAACTCTCACCGTTAAATTGTAATGTTCTTGGTATTTAACGGGAACAAACAGTGTTGTGCGGGTCAAGGAACTCCGGGGAATGTCATCTCCCACATTATATCACACTCAGTCCCGGGAGTGATTCCCTAAGACTGCATGTGACACTTCAATATTGCTATGTCGCTACAAATATTCAGTATTAATTGAGTTTACTGAGACACACCTGTTAATACTGTAATGTTTATTGTAACATGTCTTCAACCCTTCATTGGGGTTTTCATCATCATTGCTATAACATACTCGCCCAGGGGCTCACAACTAGTGGGACGTGGGTTGGCGACCACGGGGCCCCAGCTGAGTCGGTATTACTTCCACTTACTTGTGCCGGGCGCCTCTCGGTCATCTTTCCAATCGACCTCGCTTGGTCAACTCTAGTTCTTTTCCGACCCCGACGGTATTAGGGCATCCTAGGCCTAGGTTGTCTTTCACTTTCCCGCCTTAATGGGCGCTTGTCTCATATTTTCTGATCCCTCATTCTTCGAGGGGTTAGCCCTTTTCTGTTCTCTTCATATCTCCTGCCTTCTGCTCAAGGCCCTCAAGGAGGCAGGGTGTGTGTAGCCCCGCCCCTTATGGTGCACCCTGGATAGTGCTACACCCTCAAGGGCTCACGGCTGGTGGTTTCAAGATTTGGTGACCTTGAGAGATTCCTGAGCTGGGTCCGGCTTTTCCCCCTTTTTCCATTGCCTCTGGGGTGAACCCTCTCCTCTTTTCGTTCCCTAACTGCCTTTCATGGCTCTCCTTCCTTCCAAGTTCCTCAATACTCATTCTTCGAGGGTTGAGGGCATTTCTTTTCCTCCTGTTCTTTATTTGCGTTATTCTCCTTTTGTTTTCCACGCCTTCTTCTAGTGTGTCAGTTTTAGTTGTAAGTGTGGTTTTAGTTATAGTTTACATTCTCATCTTTCATCATTAGGGGCCGATAACCTAGATGTTAGGCCCCTTAAAACAGCAATTATCATCATCATTATCAGCTATAACATACTTATACACTAAATAGGTCATATTTTACGAAAAACAATAGAGTAAATAAAACTCAATTCTAAGAATACAATTGTTAATATTCAAGTCTAATAGAAATGGACGTCCTTATAAAGGTATTCATGAAAATAGTTAAGCATGTTTGAACTCGAATAAAGGTTTTCATTCATTTCGTATAGGCCATATATGGACCGCGTCATTCCAACTATCTCCTACCAGGGGCGTACATAAGGGGGGGTGTGGGGGTGTGCTGAGGGGGCTCCATTCCCACTCCGCGAAAAAAGCCAATAAAAATTAAGAAAGAGTTGCTTTGGTAAGAGCATAAAATAATTGTAAATTTGGTTGTACCATAATCTTAACTTATTGGCTAAGTTATAAACAATATTCAGATTTAAATTGGACTAACTCGGGGCGTAGTGGCTAGCATTCTTGGCTGCCACGGCTCTGCCAAAATAAATAATTCTAGTCTGAGGGCTGGAACGGGATACACTCAGCTTTGTGAGGCAAAATTGTGAATTCCAGAGTACGGTACTTACCTTTCTGCTTAGTAAATTGACAAATATTTAGATATTTGCCATTCATACTCCATATATCATAATAGAAAATTCATTAAGTATAAAATTTTATTTGTTTGTTGTGTTGTATATTACAACTTTTCTTTGTATTGCAAGTAATTATAGGCTATACAAACTTTGAATCTTATCTCAAATAATTACACAAAGTTATATGCTCTAAGATATTGGTTGATATTTCTGGGTATTTTGCGGTATAATGCCCTGAGAATACTCACAATTTTGCAGGATAGCTCCCCCGAAAATAAATTGTATATACGCCCCTGTCTCCTACAGGCTTTGATGTTTGCCCAGTACGCCCGAATTCGTTCTCGGTGGACTTCCTTCCGTTCCTGGGTCCAAAAATCCCCACTTCTTTCAGATCTTTACCAGGCCGATTTTGTTTTCCTCTCCTGAAACTAAGTTAAGTAGCGGTTGGTCAGTCTCGCTGGGCTCATTCGTTTCACATGTCCATAAACTGTTATCCTTCTCTTCCGGATGACGTCACTTATCTTCTCCACATGAATATATAGTTCATGGTTATGCCGTCTTCTGTATTCCCCATTGTCTTTGATGGGACCCAATATCTTTCTCAAATTTTCCTTTCTTTGGCCTCCAGTTGTTCGACCAAGCCTTTTTTGTTCATCGTGAGGCATTCAGAAGCATACAAGACCCCTGGACGGATGACACTGCAGTAATGTTTTAGTTTTGCCCTTAGTTAAATGGTAGGCCATTTCCATTTTGCTCGAATGAAAGTTGCTAATAAGAAAATATCAATATAAAATATAACAAAAAATGATTTAATTATTATATCATGACACTTCCATGTACAGTAGTGACAACTGGAATTTTAGGTCGTGAAATAGTCTTGGTTTTATTGCCAATCGAATCCGTTATTTTATGAATCCTATTATTTCGAATTGGAATTGTTGATTATTATCACGTATTATCATACTAATATATAAAAATGAGATGGTGTGTGTCTGTCTGTCGTCCTGTCTGTTACTCAATCACGCAAGAACCACTGGTCCGATCGAAATGAAATTTTGCATGGATGTAGCCGATTTACCAGGTTTACACATAGGCTACTTTTGATTTCGATATTTTGCACCATTTAAAAATGGCGACCATTTAAGTGACGTCACTACACCCTTTGGTTTCAAAATTTCATATTTCCATTTCAAATAAAAAGAGAACGCTAAGAAATAGCGAACTTTTGATGGCACATGCGAGCTTTAAAATTTAACTTTCTATCCGAATGGTCCTTATCACTTTTCGTGTATCTCCAACGGGTAGCGAGTAAAACCTACATTTGTGACGTCGCTACACTCCTTGGTTTCAAAATTTCATATTTCCATTTCAAATAAAAAAGTTACAGTCAGTCTGAAAGACTAGACTTTATAACATTTCAAATGACACATGCTACAACTGCCTTCTCGCTTCGCTAGAAGCCCCAGGTCGCTCGACGCCCCAGGACTCTTTCAACAGACTCTATTACCCATTAACTTAGGCTTCTCGCGTGGGCACCCTGTATTTGAGTCTGATATCTTGCCCACCTCTTTAAGGGTCACCCATTATTTGAATCTGATATCTTGCAAACCTCTGTAAGGGTCACCCTGTATTTGAATTGAATCTAACACACTGTACACCTCGTTAAGTGTCACCCTGTATTTTGCTCTGATATCCTGCATATCTCTTTAGGAGGCACCCTGTATTCTTATCTGGCATCTTGTATATATTTTTAGAAGGCACCCTGCATTCTTGTGTGACATCTGGTACACCTCTTTAGGAGTCACCCTGTATTCTTGTCTGACATCTTGTGCACCTCTTTAGGAGTCACCCTGTATTCTTGTCTGAAATATTGTGCACCTCTTTAGAAGTCGCCCTGTATTCTTGTGTGACATCCTGCACACCTCTTTAGGAGTCACCCTGTATTCTTTTGGCAGATGATCTCGTAGTTCCGCCCCTTAAAACAACAATAACTAACTAACTAACTAACTAACCTTGTATTCTTCTCTGCCATCTTGTACACCTCCTTGAGAGTCACCTTGTATTCTTATCTGGCATCCTGTATATCTCTTTAGGAGCACCCTGTATTCTTATCTGGCATCCTGTACTGTATTTTGCTCTGACATCCTGCACACCTCTTTAGGAGGCACCCTGTATTCTTATCTGGCAGCTTGTATATCTCTTTAGAAGTCACCCTGTATTCTTGTGTGACATCTTGTACACCTCTTTAGGAGTCACCCTGTATTCTTGTCTGACATCTTGTGGACCTCTTTAGGAGTTACCCTGTATTCTTTTCTGCCATCTTGTACACCTATTTAAGAGTCACCTTGAATTCTTATCGGGCGTCTTGTACACCTCTTTAGGAGTCACCCTGTATTCTTGTCTGACATCTTGTATATCTCTTTAGAAGTCACCCTGTATTCTTGTGTGACATCTTGTACACCTCTTTAGGAGTCACCCTGTATTCTTGTCTGACATCTTGTGGACCTCTTTAGGAGTTACCCTGTATTCTTCTCTGCCATCTTGTACACCTATTTAAGAGTCACCTTGAATTCTTATCGGGTGTCTTGTACACCTCTTTAGGAGTCACCCTGTATTCTTGTCTGACATCTTGTATATCTCTTTAGGAGTCACCCTGTATTCTTATCTGGCATCTTGTACACCTCTTTAGGAGTCACCCTGTATTATTTTCGCTTCGCTCAAAGCCCCAGGTCGCTCGACGCCCCAGGACTCTTTCAACAGACTCCATTACCCATTAACTTAGGCTTCCCGCGCGGCTGTATAACGTTACAGTCTCCGTCTCCGTAACGCAACCGTCTCCGTAACGCATAACGTTAGACCCAAAGCATAACGACGAAGTCGACAAGATCATTTGAAATGATAAAAAGAGAACGCTAAGAAATAGCAAACTTTTGATGGCATATGCGAGCTTTAAAATTTAATTTTCAATCCGAAAGGTGCTTACCACTTTTCGTGTATCTCCAACGGTTAGCGAGTAAAAACCTAAATATGTGCTATAAAACACGGTCAACGCCGAGCGATGCTAGTCTATGTTAGTCTCTACATGAACTGTTTTATTTACAGAGGTAGTTTGTGGGGTCCGAAACTTGACGTGATTTTGAGTCTAATTTTATATTCTTTGTGCCGGTTATTGTATGTGATATTTGGATCTTTGCGCTGTTTCACAATGTTATATCATCATCATCATCATACTAATATATAACAAGTAGTTCCGTGAAGAACTATACGGCCTATTTTCATATATCCTACTCATGTTAATTGCCTCTATCTACATACAAAATTTCAGTTTGATTGTTGTGATAGATTCGTAGATATTGAGAACCGTCTAAATATTTCAGATGGTCGCCAGGTTAGATTTTTATTTATGTACTATTACATGAAGATTATTGTGTACGTGTGGAATTCAGACTTCAATAGCACGATTAGGACACAAGAAGTAAAAACGGGAATATAAAATTTCGCACAGCTGTCATCTTGGGGTTATGAAAACAATTGAAATAAATTAGATGCCAGTGGATTAACATTTGTATACGCATTTAACGTGCAAAGTTTCACTGCACTCGGATTGTCAAATCGCGAGAAACGTCCATTTAAATATTTATATTTCGCGTCACCGCCATGTTGGACTTGTGCTCACCAGATAACTAAAGGTCATATAGGTGAACTTAAGTTCATAGCCTCTATGAACATACAAAATTTCAGTTTGATTGCTCTAAAAGAATCGTAGACATTGAGAACCGTCTAAATATTTCGGATGGTCGCCATTTTGGATTGTTATATGTATAGGCCATAGAGTTATGTACCATTAAAGGAAAATTATTGCGTAGCTTCATTATTCAAGCTTTCGCGTCGATCGCATGATTACGACACAAGAAATAAAAACTTAATTTTAAAATTTCGCACAGCCGCCATTTTGAAGTTATGTAAACAATTGTACTAAATTAGACTCCGTTGCATTACAAAGTGTATAAACATTTGCTGTACCATGTTTTATTACGTTTGGATGGTTAAATCGCGAAAAAAAGTATATTTAAATGTCTCAATTTCGCTTGGCCGCCATGTTAGTTTTGTGGTTACTAGGTTTTTGAAAGTCTCATAGGTGAACTTCTAGTTGTCTATATCAACCATGTGCAATAGGCGGCCCCCGGTCCGTTCCCGGTCCACTGAACCCTTTCATCCGACCCACCTGATCAGTTATTGAAAATGCTCTTCTTACTTTATCTGTTAAACTGAAGTAAAAATGGTGTATTGGCTTTCACGTCCAGTGAATTAAAACTCTGCAACTTTTCTAGACACGGCATAAACCTAGAAAAATTGCTGAGTTTTAATACACTGCCCGTGAAAGCGATTATGCAATGTTTCGGCTTTTGGCTTTCGCAGTAAAGAGGTGCAGGTGCGCTTGATGAAAGTGAGGTAGTGCGCAGTTCGCTACTCCTGTGGGGGTACGGGCACGGACACCAAGAGCTCGCTGATGAGCCAGATTCGTGTTCCTAGGCGAAACCCCACACAAGACACGACACAAACCTAGAAACATTGCCTAGTTTTGAAGTAAAAATGTTTCCACCCCTCGCCAATGCAGTGCGAAAATGTTCTCTCTTGGCTTTGTAATTCTGTTAAGACAAGCTCCGGCGCCAACGACAGTCCCCCACTCCATCTCCTACTCGACCTTGTGCTGTAAATCGCGCTAGAAAATTGGTAAGCGTGTCGCTAAGTTTCTCATTAATAAGGGAAGAAAATACATATGTGTGGCAGCCTCGGTGGCATAGTTAGTAGCATGCTGAGCTTCTCTTCCCAAGATACCGGGTTCATACCCGGCCGAAGTCGTCAGATTTTTTAAGAGCGTTAAAATCCTTCAGTATGCCTTCCTTCGGAGAGGAAGTAAAGCCGGCGGGCCCATGCCATAGATTTATGGCATGTAAAAGAATCTTCCACTAACTAAACTTGTGTGAAGCAAAATTTGTAAGTTAGGTTTGATTAATGCTCTTAAGTTCCAACGTTCGTCACCAGGCGCTGGTTGCGATGGAATCTAGTAGTAGCCAAGTTCACAGCTAGGTATTGTTGACGGTAGCATTTGGTAGCGCACGTAGGATCTAATTTAAATTATCGTCTGAAGTCCTTACTTGAATTAAAAAACAGATAACACACACTAATACGGTCATCACAATTAACACCGGTTATCAGACAGATTCTAAACACAAGCAAAGTACACGGGGCTACATGACCGTGTTGTCGCAGCCCCTAAACTAAGGAACCAACCAACCAACCAAATACATATGTATTTTCTTATTTCTTTAGTAGTTCCCCCCAGGGGCTCACATCTAGTGGGATATGGATTGGCGACCAAGGGACCCCAGCTGAGTCCGGCATTGCTTCCACTTACTTGTGCCGGGCTCCTCTCCATCTCCTTTCTTGTTGACCTCTCTTGGTCAACTCATGTTCTCTTCCGACCCCTACGGTATTAGGTTATCCGAGCCTAGGGGTTCTATCACTTTCCCGCCTTAATTGCCTTTGTCTCATCTTTCCTGATACCCTCATTCTTCGAGGGGCCCGCCTTCTTTTTCTTTTGATGATATCTCCTGCCTTCTGCTCAAGGCCCTTAAGGAGGCAGGGTGTATAAATCCCCACCACATCTGGTGCACCCCGGATAGTGCTACACCTTCAAGGGGTCACGGCTGGTGAGTTTGGGAGTTGGTGACCCCGAGGGATTCCTGAGCTGGGTCCGTTTTGTCCCCTTTTTCCTCTGACCTCGGGGCGGGCCCTTTCCTCTCTCCCTTCCCTACCTGCCTTTCATGGCTCTCCTTCCTTACAAGTCCCTCAATCCTCATTCTTCGAGGGCTGAGGGCATTTCTTTTCTTCCTATGCTTTATTTGCCTTATCCTTCATTTGTTTACCATTTCTTCTTCTAGTATGTAAGTTTCTATTTAGTATTAGTTATAGTTTCATTCTCATCTCATCTTCATCACCCAAACCATTAGGGGCCGATAACCCAGATGTTAGACCCCTTAAAAGATCAAGTATCAACATCATCATCTTTAGTAGTCTAAATAAAATTTTTGGTTACCGTTATAATATGCATGTGATGAACGAATTTCTTCATTGAATGTGGCTACTACGTTCTTGTGAAATATTAGGCATTATTAAGTAGGGCCCACGACGCCTGTATGTCGTCTGTGGTTGGCGCACCTTCTGTTCCAAGTTGCACTTGCCTATACCAAACGTCAGATCAAGTCCTGAGGACAATATCTCTCCGCTCATCTCCTCTCTCTGTCCCTTCATGTGTTTCCGGGACTGTCATCCTCCCTCAACCTACTATATACTGTACATTTAAACTCATCTGTTTGCACCTATTAACCAACTTCTCTCCAGTTCTATCACCTTTGAAGTATTTTATTGGTGATTCAAGCTTTACAGCTGCAGTCTGAACACATTGTCTACTTGAGGAAACCATGTTGAACAGAGTGCAATCGTAACAGAGTTGCCAACTTTTGAGCCTGATTTGCTCTAAAAGCCAATTACTCGGGTGCTCATTTGCCGCTCAAATAAGGTTGATACACAACAAAATGTAATATAATATCGAATTCGTACTAAATTCCTCTGCCTATCGTTCCAAATACCACTAAAAGTTATATTCACACACACAATTCATCACATGAAAAGCAAAGTTGGCACACCTCACAATTAACGTGAAAATGAAAAATCTATTCATAGATGTTTACAAAGGAAATCCGGAAAACTAACCTAGCTAGCGCATCCACTTCTCCTTATTTTTTCAGCGCTAGCCATAGTCAAACGTTACTAATCCCTGCGATCAAATAATGTCAAGTGAGACTATAGATAGCAATGTAAGGTACACCACATCGCGACCGTATGACCTTCGACACAGCAAATACAGTACAGCAGCGATTAAGGCGAGAAATCGAGCAAGAGTAACACGATATAGACTATACCTTGCCACGGTGGGTGAGTGGTCAACGTGTCGGTCTACTAACCCCAAACTTGCAGGTTCGCTCCTGGCCGGGGTAAGTGATTTTAGAAAGGCGGCAAAAATTACGACACCATGTCATACGATGTTGGCATGTCAATGAACCCATTTGAATTCAGTAGGCCGTGTTCATAATGGCAAAATTAATCTCGGGAGTTTCCGTCAACACAAAGTTCCTCATTTATCTACTAGAAAGCGCTATAGTGTTCAAGGAGCTTACATATCTAACCTCCTTGACTTTCATAGTGCTTCAAGGAACAACGAAATTCGACATGCAAGCTACCCTTTGGGTGTCAAATAACAAAGCTTACACCCGGCACCCGAGGCCATATGATATTATTATTATTATTATTATTATTATTATTATTATTATTATTGCCACCCGTGGACGGCTAGCGTGGGTGGCTACTTACCTTTTATTTAGAGGTCCGCGTCGCTTCCACAGCAACAAAATCACCTCCAGATGACATGTCCCAACAGAAGAGCTCCAAAAGGGGTGGAAGGAAAAATGGAGAAGGGGAACGCACAGGCTATTCTACAGACACCCCCCAATAACCGACAGAACTGCTGTCGATGAAATAATGCCACAACCGTTGCTAAAAAATGAAAATAAGAAATTTAATGTTAAAATTTAAAGGAGCACTTCCACCAGAAACAGAACATGCTTGCTTGCACAGCAAAAAAAAAAGGACAAGACATAAATTAAAAATTAAAATGTTATAAAGCCCAAAGATTAAAATAAAATTACAGGCTTGATTAAATGAGAAAGGGCTTGATAATTTACAAGGGAATGCAATACCGATCCGACATGCGGAGATCCAGGCCACGTTGAAACGAGAAATTAAAAATTAAAATTAACCAAATAAAATAGGATCAGAAAATAATTCAAAATTTGCATGACGGAGAAAAACACAGGAACATTTACCAAAAACACAAAGTTAAACCAACAAGATTAAATTAAAAAATATTAAGCTAACACCACAACACGTTAGAGCTTCGCGGTCGGATCCAAGAGACTGACTTCGAGACCAGCATGCATTTCGGCAAAACAAAAAACAAACATGGCCACTAAAAACAGGAGACCGCATGTCTGATCGAATTACGGCAAACAATTTAGCAAAACTAAATTTTAAAATCAGCAGAAAGAAAAGAACGGAGGAAAACAATTACATCTAAACACTATTAACAAGAGGGAGGAGCCACGGATCTTAAATCAGATAAATAATATGCCAATCCCAAGATTGCCAAAGGAAAATAAATAATATTTTAAAACGTAAAATAACCTTAGAAATGTGTCTCCAGAAGGTACGAAGAAAACAATAACCTTTTTTTATATATCAGGTAACGTTGACAAACAGAAATATTAGGCCTATAAAACAAAATAAGGTACAGAATTAAAACATTACTATAAGACGATATCGGAGCTCCAAAACAATAATAAATATAAGGGAATAATGCAACGTACCTTACATCCTTCTCAGTGGAGACACAATGAAAATAAAATAATTAAGACACAATATAAATAAAATATAATACGGCACAAATTGCCTTGAAAATGGCTAACACGCCCATGCGCCGTTTTATGTCACAAGCACTCCTGATGTATCCAGATGCGATTTACTTTGCATATTTCCTCTTCACGGCGGAACGATGAAATTAAATCCTAATGTAGCACAGGCGTTTCCTTTTTCTTGAATATGTATTCATATTTGGTAAAAGCTAGGGGCCAAGGCTCCCCTAGCACAACGGATAGATACTGTTCCAACCAGTTGGCTTGTTGTTTTCAAGACGACAGACCATGAACTCCACAAGATGGCGGAGAATTCCGCGTCAGATACCGAACTGCATTCATGTAAATATTCAAGGTCCAATCAAGGCTTGACACCTCAATCAACAATGTCATAATTAAGTAACGAATTTGGCGGTATCATGAAGTATATATATTCTTTTGTTTATGACGTAGAATATAATTGCCATCAATTATGCCACGAATAGGTAGAGTTTTATAAGGCACAACTAACGCATTCTAGCGGAGAAGAAGGAACCATTTGAAGGAACCCCGAAGTCCGACAGCAGGTGCCATCTCGTGCACACAAACGGGATCAAGTCACCAGGCGGTCGATTCAAAATGTCATGAATTCCATCCAGGGGTAGATACATGTTTGAAACGTTGTAACGGGCTCTTGCACGTAACAATTATCATCATCATTATTGTTATCACATTCATTTCACAACGTAAATGGGACTTATCAACATATCGTCGGCTTGTTTGCAAGACGGTATGGCTAATTCTCTTAAGGTGGCACGTTGAGAAACGATCGAACAATGGAATAGGTCTCCAAGATGACGGCCTTCTGCATGGTGATATGTAGACCAGGATGTATTCCCAATATTTCCAGATTGCGAGCCAACGATTTAGGGAAGATGCTGGTAGAAGAAATGACTATGGGCAGAACCACTACACTTTCCTGTCTCCACATTTGCCGTATTTCCTCAGCCAAGGGCAGCTATTTGGTGATCATATCACAGCAGGTTTGTTGCAGATTATGGGAATTGGGCACTGCAATATCAATGAGGAAGGTTCCCTTCTGCACCTTGTCCACAAGAACGATATTGAGCCCAAATAGCTCATGCTGGTGACAGCTTGTACACGAACCATGGAATTTATAATGTTCAAGAATTATGAACGCACCCACAGATGTATGCCACTACATCAGATGTTGTTTGACTTCATTAAGAAACTATGGAAAATTACCATACATGATCAAAGAAGTTTTCTTTGATGTACAATCTGAATTTATAATAAGAAGTCATTCAGCTTAATTAGCCACATTTTCATGGGCTAATAATATCTATTTATGGTTTACAAACGAAGGTATAACACCGCAGACACGCGGAAGGAATGAACTTAGACGCTAAATGACTAGGAAGTGATAGAACTGAGCACACCTACTTCCATGAAGGAACGACCCTAATCCATGCTTGCATGGCGAGCAGACGTTAGGTTGTGAAGGTCCAAGGTAACCGAGTCTTAGTATCATCGATATTCAAATTTGTGAAGTGAATACGACTAAAGTATTGATTATAGCACGAAGTGTGCTGGTGACGCGAAAAGTCCGTCCAAGATTTTGAATTTTGTTATATTTCCACTCAGTGAAGTGATTGACCACATGGTTGCAGCATGTTTAATGGCTGACCAGTGTGACAAGTGATTTGTGTACCAGTAATACACGAGTGGAGAATCTGATCGAAATATTCAGCAGTTTCAGTGAAATATTTACGAGCCGTGCAAAGGCCGAATGTAAAACGAATAAGATTGAGCTGATACACTTAGATAAGATATCTAAAGCGTGTGAAGTTGTTAGCTTCAGTGGAAAGACACGTGTTTGGTGTCAAAGCTAGTTTCTGTGACCTTAGCAGACAAGGCCATTTTTGAATATAGTCTGCTGGCTAAAAGTGTAAAAGCTGTGAAATTAAAATACGCTAGAAGCAGTGTCTACTATTCTACAAATTTCTACGATTCTACAAGATGCCTTCATTTAACCATGTGCTGAGGCATAATAGTCCTATACTCAAGAAGAAGATGACTATGGCTTAAATATCCAAATGGGAGGAATGCCGAACACCTAAACCGCACTACGACTATGGAGAACCACCAGTGGATAACCATGCTTATAGCCAAGCAGAGAAGATATTTGTGGTTTGCCTGGACGAAAGACAAAATCCTCAATCCTCGTGTCTTGATAATAACCTGCAATAGCTTTGAGTCACGATTTTATAATCTATTTCTTTACGGTGGATGGTCATGGGTGGATTAGTATGTAGCATCCGTAACTCATTGTCAGTCACTAAGGTAGGATTCTTTCATTCTTTTTGACCACCTTCTTAAGGTGACTTTCACGCTTCTAAATGGTTTTTTTTTTTTGCATTTCGTTACTCGACACTGAGTTAGTCACCTGATTGTGTGCGTTCACACGGTGCAATATTGTTCTTGAAAGGTAATTCCGCATGACGGAAGATCAATTTAGTAATTTGTGACAGGGGCATATTTTTAATTCAGCTCCAGCTGATTATTTGTCAAAGTTTTGAAGTTCCCATTTTTCTATTATTTTGTACGCCACTGACGTCCTATTATTTAACATTATGGCGTATCGTTTAGACATGGAAAGGATCCAGCCCAATTGTTATTGTAATGTACATTTTAAAAGAGTGAGCAGTTTGCCATCAGAATTCAGCACATCGCTGTTACTTAATGTCAAGTAATGTTTTGAACTTACTCATAAAATTTTCTGTTACACGATATTCGTATCATTTCGATTATTTCCACCTAAGGTTAAGGTGTGAAACCAGTATTTATTTCATTTAAACGTGTTTTGTACGCAGCACGCATTTGCTGTGAGCTTCAGTGGTGTTACACAATGTCAAAGCCTTTCAAAGGGAGAGAGATATCTTTCCGCTACGTCTATTTGGTTTTCAGAAGCCAAACATATCATTCTTGTTGTAATTTATTTGTCTTTAATGACCTAATAACCTTTCTTACATGTGTATAATCTTATAGAGTGAATGCTAAGGAAATTCAGCCTACATTTAAAGTGAATTTAATGTGTTTTAAATATCAGTGAAAGACATTTCTTTGAGAACTCACTGACACGCTATTACGCGTAGCGCAGGGCGCTGGGAGAATAATGACATATGCTTGCCTAGTCCACGTCGATGACATTGCCCAAGGTTATTTACGATCTCTCTTGTGAGACAATTGACTAACGACTTCATTTTCATTTTTATTTCTAGACCTTGCTAGGAATGTTCTTACGAGCCATGCTTTGTTTATGCTCATGCTATTGACCTTGATTAAGTATCGATTTTTGTATAGTTGTACTGGTACAGGTGTACTAATAAGTAATGCTAAATATTTAATATATACTCGCAGGTATTTGTGAGCGAGCCCCAATATGTTTTATCATGATTTATATTTAATTTGAGTAACCATTTGATAGGTTGGATCCTTAAGGCTATTGTGTATTCTCACTTGTAAGTGAATGATTATTTACCGTGTTTTTAATACACGTCATCGGGTTGGTTACCATGTTTATTAGAGAATGCTGGCCAAATCTATGTTACAGAACAATTTTGACCGAGGAGGAAAAGGTATGGTCTCTTTCGAGTGCCGATTGTGTTATTGTTAACGTGCGAGCCACGTATTCTTTGTTGAGGTGTACCACGTGTTGGTAGCACACTCTTGCGGAGCCTTGAATTTGGTCAACTATCTTAAAAATAATGGACTCATAAATCTACGGCATTACACTTAGGACTAAATCATGAACCATCAATTTATTTCCTAAACCTACGATGCTAGTAATACAGTTAAACTTTAATCGTTGTTAAATCTTGATCTTGTTTCTTTAGTCGAGCAGACCAATGCATTGCGCTTTCGTTTGTTCTTACTAGTAAGTTTAGTAACTAACACTGATAGACTTTTGACAGAGATCGCACGAACCCAAATTTCAGAACTCGTGGGTCGTGACCCGATCAGGGGAATGCTGATCTTGCACAGTCGGATTCTCAAGTTTAAATACACTGATAGATGACGGTGGACAACTAACAGTTGTTCATCTGTTGCAGGCAGGAATAATAAGATGATTATTTGTGTGTACAACTTATGTATTTACTGATATGTTTTCCCTCTGTTACCCTACTGTCTCTTGTAATATAATATCTTTGTTGTTGTATATAATTGTACCATTGTACTGTAAATGATGACTGACAATCATTAGTTATTTTGTTTAGTTTGTTTATCACGGACGTCTAACGCCGTTGATCAGCATAAAGCAGGCTTAGTTCAAATTAATTAGAGCATAAATGAAAATATGGGATGGTACCAGTCCTTTAACTTTGCTGTCATATTTGACATGTTTCGATGACATGATGCCTTCTTCCTAGAAGCATCAGTTATTTTGTTGTATAACGATTTTTCTTGCGGTACCATTTCCCCCAGCTTTGCTTTGTTTTGCTGTATTTAGGACCTGTCGAGGGGATTCTGCGTTAACGGTAGGAGTTGTTTATTTTTTTCTTTGCTTATTAGCTACGGAATAGCTGTTTTACCAAACCCTCCGACCGTAGGACAGGGGTTTGACATTTCAAATAAACAAACTATGAGTATGTCTTAAGTCTGGATTGAATTATTTAGTAGTTTTGACCTTTTGGGGGTGCATTTCCTTTGGGTGTCTATGACAATCACTGTGATGGGAACCTGATCCTTAGGGAAGCAGAGCCTTGTGCCGGCTAGTCCCATAAGAAGTGCATTCCGATCCTCTCCGGCAATGTGTCTCGAGGTAGAGGTCATCTGGGAGGCCACGTTATGGTTGGTGGCAACCTGATAACCTCGTCCAACGGGCACATAACCTGTTTTTTCTTTCGGCGCCAAACCTGGTAAGCCGACGTGGACATGTAGGCCATCAGCAACATGTCATTTTTGAGAGGATCATGTATTTTTGATTATTAACAAATTTGTCTGGTCTGTGTCGAACTTCAGATGTTGTACAGCCGTACAAACGGTCACGTGGCATTCTGTTTAGATATTAGACCATGGGGTGAAGTCTAATAGAGTTAACATTAAGTCGAGGTATTTTTATATTGCCAGTACTTCATCCGTAGTAAATGTAACTTATTTTGTGTTGCTTTGCCTGTTGTTAAATGTAAATGTCGAATCATTTTTTGTCGTCGAATCCAGCAGAATTCATGGGAGTTTATTGGGGATGGCCAAGCTTTCCACCATAGCCATTCATCCATAATGTAGTGTTCGCTGGGTGTAAGGTGTTTCTTCCTCATCTCATTAATTGAATTTGTGTAATGGAGGAGGAGCGGTTCCAGGTGTTGATGAACCAAATGTTGGCCCAACTTAATGCCAATATGGAGGCAAACATTACAATATTACGAGCTGATTTTAATGAAAATACAGCGACATTGAGAAACGATCTAGATTTAGTCCGATCAGATGTGACTGATGTAAATGGAACATTAGGTAGAGTTAGGCGCAACATAACTGATAATGTTGCTAACATAAATGAGGCTATGGCGACTAATACTGCCAACCTTAACGAAAACATGAACACTAGAGTCACCACACTTAACAACACACTGAGGTCAGAGGTGACATGACTACAACTGTCGCCACAATTAATGATACACTGACTGAGGTCAGAGGTGACATGGCCACTGTTAGGGATGACATAACCAATGTAAACACAAATGTAAACAATGTTAGGACAGAATTGAATCAAACTATTGATAATCATGTAGAAGCACTAAATGAATCCATTAATGCTAATGTTGAAAACACTGTTGCTTTAAATTGTACACTAACTCAAGTCAGAAACGATCTGGAAACGAATCGTGCAGAAGCAAATGCTAATCTTGTCGCAGCGTTAGGGAAGGTTGATACACGCTTTGAAACCCTGACCAATATTATCGATGCAGGTAGAATAGAGATGCAGACACGGTTAGATGCGAGATATGTCAGAATTGAAGAGGTAAGCGATCGTATGGATGAAGGGAGGAGTGAACTCCAACTTGCAATTGCGACCGTGAAGGAGCAGTTAGAAATTCGAGTTTCTGCAATTGAGGAACGGATGGATGAAACTCAAACGGCTACCGAAGAGATTAGACGTCAAGTCGAACTTGTCAGCGCTAGTACGAGAGTTATGAGGGGCGTAGCGACTGCTGTTCACAATAATATGAGAACAATAGTAAGAGACATGGGCAGTTTTCGTGAAAACTTAGATGACAGCAATAACACGATGGCGGAACTTACTGCTAACACGGAAGGGTTAAGGTTGGAAACTCATGAAAATTTGAAGGAGTTGATGAGGGAGGTAAGTTCAGTTAAGGAGGATCAGGCCGAACACACGACTGACATTGGCGCAATTAAGAAGACCGTCCACGATGTTGACGAGTGTCTCCGTGGGAAGATAGAGAGGATCGAGCTACAAATAAATGCAATCGGTTCGCCAGAAAATATTTCTAATTCGCCTGACATGCAAGATCTTGAGCAGCGTTTATTAGAACGGATTGAAACTCAGATGAAATCCACAACATTCATAACACCTCCGTTTATTCCAACCACATCATCAACAGTGAGACCACAAATGATGATGACTGCTGAGGCATACCCTACCACATCCTCAGGGCGACCCAGTACGTCACATTATTGGCAGTCACCACTAAATGTTACTTCCACCGCGGGAAATCCACTGCAATACAATTATCAAATGCCAATTAATACAACCGGATTATCTACTATGACTACTACTCCGAATGTCACGACTATGACAGGTAATTGCTATCCAACTTCCATGGAGCAACCGAGCTTATTAAATAGTCAAGCACCGATCTTTATATCGACACGTAGTTCGGGGAATCAGAACGTGATGATAATACGTTCAAGGGAGGAACAACCTGCCCGATTCTCAGGAAGTGGAGGAGGCGTTGAATTCCTGAATAATGTTGAAGCGTACCTGCATGATACGATGGTAACACCGGAATGTGAACTCCGAGTAATAGAGCGCTTGATGGAAGGCCAAGCCAGCACCTGGTTCCGCGCTTTTAGGTACTCGTTCACTGGTTTCCGTGATTTCAGAGAAGCTTTATTGCGCACATATTGGTCTTCGGATATTCAGCAAGGGATAAGAGCCGAAATGTACACGAAGAGGTACAGCTCTACTCATCCATCGCGCTATGCTAATTACTTCTCTCAGTTAGCTAAGCTGAGATGCCTTCAACCCCCACTAGCGGAAACTGATCTGATCCAGACGGTAATCAGGCAATATCCCGCAGATGTTCAACGAGTCTTGATCTCCGCTGACGCAACATCTTTTGTCCAATGCGATCAGATTTTGAGAAGACTCGATTCGACCAACGAACAGTTTCTTAGTCAACGACCTCGTGGTGAACCACGTAATGATAACAGACCGGCAAATCGACAAGTTAACATAACCACTGTCGACAAGAACAGTCAAACACCTGAACCAACGTTCAATGTGGGAACACGGTATCATCAAGACAATTCAGGACCTGACCGGAGAAATTGGAACCGGCAACCGTATAATCGTAACTATGATAGAAACGATAGGTTCAGAAACCAACCGTATTGTGAACGTCGTTACGAACGACCAAATGAAGATCGAGGAAATTATAATGCTAATCAACGACGGGATCATCAGAATCAACACAGAGGTAATATTCGTCGAGATTACAGATACTCGGGAGGATATCGTCGAGACAGAGATCCACGACTACAGGAAACGGAAATTGACCAAGATTGGAGAAGAAGGGCTCAAGAAAGTCGAGAATATCTTCGCCAGACGAGAGAAGAGAGAGAGAAAACTCAAACACCGAGGGAACCTCCAGAAGATCTTGATGAGATACGATTAGACCCTAACCAACCTGGTACTTCTAATAATGGTAAGGGTAAACAAAACAAAACCAAAATCTCAATGATGTCTGAGGAGACGAATTCCAAAGTAAGGGCTGTCATACTTCTTTGGAAACCCATCCAGGAAGACCTACTTTATGAGAGGCAAACGACGAACGACGTAGAACTGACGAGACTACCAGTTATATCCAGCAAAATTAACGGTTACCCTGCAACATTACTGATAGACACAGGAGCAATGATCAGTGTCCTGTCGGCAGATTTTCATGCCATACTAAAGATTAACACCAAGTTGACTGAACTGCCAGTATCAACGGCGAAAGTGCGAGGAATGATCCCAGACAAGAGTGTCAAATGCACTGTGCAAGTTTATTGTACCGAGGAGATTGCGAACCACATCTATTCCTTGTGTTGAGAGATCTACGATATCAAGCCATCTTAGGGGCCGATTTTATGAGGACACATGATGGAATCATCGATATGGGCCAGAATACGATTTGTTTCAAGCCATTTGATCCTATTCCGATGGATGTGCATGAAGAAGATGAAGCTAGGAATGCTAATGTCTATGCTCAAGAGATACATAATGCAGAGGGCATAAGAATCACTGAGATTAATGAAGAGAGCTCGGAGGAAGCTAACAAAGAAAACACTGATGAAGAGAGCGTAGAAAGCATCAAGGAAGAATGCAAGAATTCCACTCAGGAATACTCAGAGCAACCCACTGATGGAGCAATAGGACCAGAGAATGACTGGCATGCAAAAGCCTTAGAAAGTCGAGCTTACATCATGGAGTTAAATAGAAGAAAGGAATCTGATGATGATGATGGTTGTATTCCGAAGATGAGACTGTCTGAAGCACTATACCACCGGGAGTAGATAAGCCGAAGATATGGTATGAAGCAAGTTGTCAATGTTAATAATTTTGGAGTTACAACCGATGATGAAGACTCCGACTCTGACGTTTCAGCTGAGAAGAAACGGGAGAAATGGCAAGAGTATATGAGTGCTATGCACCAGATCCATGTAAAGAAGAAGGAAGAAGGAGCACATGTCCATCATATTGAATTTATGGGAGATACAGAACAATCCGATTCGGAGGATGATTGTTACATTCCATCGATGAAGGAATGGGAAGCATGGGATAATGATATGAACTCCATGAGCAAATCAGCTACGAAGAAGGACTAACTTATTTATTTGTCTGACCACCGAGAGTGGAGATTCAGGAAAAGTATCACCAGAGTTAAGAAATATTGCTGAGTCAAAGAAAAATGCTGTCATCATTTTTCTATGAAACGACGAGGGGATATATGAGTCCGAATAGCTCATGCTGGTGATAGCTTGTACACGAACCATGGAATTTATAATGTTCAAGAATTATGAGCGCACCCACAGATGTATGCCACTACATCAGATGTTCTTTTGACTTCATTAAGAAACTATGGAAAATTACCCTACAAGATCAAAGAAGTTTTCTTTGATGTGCAATCTGAATTTATAATAAGAAGTCATTCAGCTTAATTAGCCACATTTTCATGGGCTAATAATATCTATTTATGGTTTACAACTGAAGGTATAACTCCGGAGATACGCGGAAGGAATGAACTTAGACGCTAAATGACTAGGAAGTGATAGAACTGAGCACACCTACTTCCGTGAAGGAACAACTCTAATCCGTGCTTGCATGGCGAGCAGACGTTAAGTTGTGAAGATCCAAGGTGACCGAGTCTTAGTATCATCGATATTCAAATTTGTGAAGTGAATACGACTTAAGTAATGATTATAGCACGAAGTGTGCTGGTGACGCGAAAAATCCGTCCAAAATTTTGAATTTTGTTATATTTCCACTCAGTGAAGTGATTGACCACATGGTTGCAGCATGTTTAATGGCTGACCAGTGTGGCAGTGATTGGTGTACCAATAATACACGAGTGGAGAATCTGATCGAAATATTCAGCAGTTTCAGTGAAATATTTACGAGCCGTGCAAAGGCCGAATGTAAAACGAATAAGATTGAGCTGATACACTTAGATAAGATATCTAAAGCGTGTGAAGTTGTTAGCTTCAGTGGAAAGACACGTGTTTGGTGTCAAAGCTAGTTTCTGTGACCTTAGCAGACAAGGCCATTTTTGAATATAGTCTGCTGGCTAAAAGTGTAAAAGCTGTGAAATTAAAATACGCTAGAAGCAGTGTCTACTATTCTACAAATTTCTACGGTTCTACAAGATGCCTTCATTTAACCATGTGCTGAGGCATAATAGTCCTATACTCAAGAAGAAGATGACTATGGCTTAAATATCCAAATGGGAGGAATGCCGAACACCTAAGCCGCACTACGACTATGGAGAACCACCAGTGGATAACCATGCTTATAGCCAAGCAGAGAAGATATTTGTGGTTTGCCTGGACGAAAGACAAAATCCTCAATCCTCGTGTCTGGATAATAACCTGCAATAGCTTTGAGTCACGATTTTATAATCTATTTCTTTACGGTGGATGGTCATGGGTGGATTAGTATGTAGCATCCGTAACTCATTGTCAGTCACTAAGGTAGGATTCTTTCATTCTTTTTGACCACCTTCTTAAGGTGACTTTCACGCTTCTAAATGGTTTTTTTTTTTTGCATTTCGTTACTCGACACTGAGTTAGTCACCTGATTGTGTGCGTTCACACGGTGCAATATTGTTCTTGAAAGGTAATTCCGCATGACGGAAGATCAATTTAGTAATTTGTGACAGGGACATATTTTTAATTCAGCTCCAGCTGATTATTTGTCAAAGTTTTGAAGTTCCCATTTTTCTATTATTTTGTACGCCACTGACGTCCTTTTATTTAACATTATGGCGTATCGTTTAGACATGGAAAGGATCCAGCCCAATTGTTATTGTAATGTACATTTTAAAAGAGTGAGCAGTTTGCCATCAGAATTCAGCACATCGCTGTTACTTAATGTCAAGTAATGTTTTGAACTTACTCATAAAATTTTTTGTTACACGATATTCGTATCATTTCGATTATTTCCACCTAAGGTTAAGGTGTGAAACCAGTATTTATTTCACTTAAAAGTGTTTTGTACGCAGCACCCATTTGCTGTGAGCTTCAGTGGTGCTACACAATGTCAAAGCCTTTCAAAGGGAGAGAGATATCTTTCCGCTACGTCTATTTGGTTTTTAGAAGCCAAACATATCATTCTTGTTGTAATTTATTCGTCTTTAATGACCTAATAACCTTTCTTGCATGTGTATAATCTTATGGAGTGAATGCTAAGAACACTCAGCCTGAATTTATTGTGAATTTAATGTGTTTTAAATATCAGTGAAAGAGATTTCTTTGAGAACTCACTGACACGCTGTGACGCGTAGTGCAGGGCGCTGGGAGCATAATGACAGATACTTGCCCAGTCCACGCCGATGACATTGCCCAAGGTTATTTACGATCTCTCTTGTGAGACAATTGACTAACGCCTTCTTTTTCATTTTTAGCCTACTTTCGATTTTTGCAAAAAATGAAAGTAGACTTATGAGATCAACACAGGGCGAAAAAAGTGTGTCTGTCTGTGTGTGTGTATGTGTGTGTGTGAGTCTGTGTGTGTGTGAGTCTGTGTGTGTGTGTGTCTGTGTGTGTGTGTGTGAGTGTGTGTACTCTGAATGTCTGTCCCCCCCCCCTATCAATTCGAACACGGTGAATGCGAATTGAACGAAATTTGGGACAAAGGTAGCACTAGCAAAGGACACCTCAGTGTCATGTTTTATATCGCCGCCATCTTGACGGAAACGTAATGGCGGCCACACAAATGTTCAAAGCTTAAATCAAATTACGACTAACCTAATCATCCGATCTCTACCAAATTTTGCAACAACATACCTTTATGGAGGGAGCATCCTTTGACCGAACATATAGGCCATCAGCGTAATAGTTTGCGGATGGCGGCCATCTTTGTGTGAAAATCGATTCCCCTATTAATTCGAACACGGTGCAACCGAATGGAACGAAATTTGGTACAGAGGTAGTACTAACAAAAGGCACCTCAGTGTCGTGTTTTATATCGCCGCCATCTTGACGGAAATGTAATGGCGGCCACACAAATGTTCAAAGCTTAAATCAAATTACGACTAACCTAATCATCCGATCTCTACCAAATTTTGCAACAACATACCTTTTTGGGGGGAGCATCCTTTGACGAAACTAATAGGTCATCAGCGTAATAGTTTGCGGATGGCGGCCATCTTTGTGTTAAAATCGATTCCCCCTATTAATTCGAACACGGTGCAACCGAATGGAACGAAATTTGGTACAGAGGTAGCACTAACAAAAGGCACCTCAGTGTCATGTTTTATATCGCCGCCATCTTGACGGAAACGTAATGGCGGCCACACAAATGTTCAAAGCTTAAATCAAATTAAGATTAACCTAATCATCCGATCTCTACCAAAATTTGCAACAACATACCTTTATAGAGGAAGCATCCTTTGACCAAATGACTAGGTCATTAGCCTAATAGTTTGCGGATGGCGGCCATCTTTGTGTGAAAATCAATTCCCCCTATTAATTCAAACACGGTGAAACCGAATGGAACGAATTTTGGTACAGAGGTAGCACTAGCAAAGGGCATCTCAGTGTCATGTTTTATATCGCCGCCATCTTGACAGAAACGTAATGGCGGCCACACAAATGTTCAAAGCTTAAGTTAAATTACGACTAACATAACCATCCGATCTCTACCAAACTTTGCATCAACATTCCTTTATGGAGGGAGCATCCTTTGACCAATCTAATAGGTTATTAGCCTAATAGTTTGCGGGTGGCGGCCATCTTTATGTCAAAATTGATTCCCCCTATTAATTCGAACACGGTGGAACCGAATGGAACGAAATTTGGTACAGAGGTAGCACTAGCAAAGGGCACCTCAGTGTCGTGTTTTATATCGCCGCCATCTTGATTGAAACGTAATGGCGGCCACACGAATGTTCAAAGCTTAAATCAAATTACGATTAACCTAATCATCCGATCTCTACCAAATTTTGCAACTACATACCTTCATGGAGTGAGCATCCTTTGACCTATCTAATAGGTCATTCGCCTAATAGTTTGCGGATGGCGGCCATCTTTGTGTCAAAATCGATTCCCCCTATTAATTCAAACACGGTGAAACTGAATTGAACGAAATTTGGTACAGAGATAGCACTAGCAAAGGGCATCTCAGTGTCATGATTTATATCGCCGCCATATTGACAGAAACGTAATGGCGGCCACACAAATGTTTAAAGCTTAAATCAAATTACGACTAACATAACCATCCGATCTCTACCAAACTTTGCAACAACATACCTTTATGGAGGGAGCATCCTTCGACCAATCTAATAGGCCATTAGCCTAATAGTTTGCGGATGGCGGCCATCTTTATGTCAAAATTTATTCCCCCTATTAATTCGAACACGGTGGAACCGAATGAACGAAATTTGGTACAGAGGTAGCACTAGCAGAGGGCACCTCAGTGTCATGTTTTATATCGCCGCCATCTTGACGGAAACGTAATGGCGGCCACACAAATGTTCAAAGCTTAAATCAAATTACGATTAGCCTAATCATCCGATCTCTAGCAAATTTAGCAACAACATACCTTTATGGAGGGAGCATCCTTTGACCAAACTAATAGGTCATCAGCCTAATATTTTGCGGATGGCGGCCATCTTTGTGTGGAAATCGATTCCCCTTATCAATTCGAATACGGTGAAACCGAATGGAACGAAATTTGGTACAGAGGTAGCACTAGCATAGGGCACCTCAGTGTCATGTTTTATATCACCGCTATCTTGACGTAAACGTAATCGCGGCCACCCAAATGTTAAAAGCTAAAATGTAATTACGACCAACCTAATAATCTAGTCTCTACCAAATTTTGCAACACCATATCTTTATGTGGGAAACATATTCAGACCAAACTGCAAGAACATCAGCCCAATAGTTTGCAGATGGTGGCCAAGTATGTGTGCAAATCGATTCCCCCTATCAATTCAAACACGGTGAAACCGAATTGAACGAAATTTGGTACAGAGGTAGCACTAGCAAAGGGCACCTCATATTCATGTTTAATATCCCTATAGCACGTTGTATTTCAACAAGCTACTACAACCAATATTCAATCATACTCCTTGAAAAAGACAAAGAGTTATAACAATACCCATGCATTTAGGAGAAAGTAGGCTATATGTTCTTTACTGAACATCTTGTTATTTCTAGACATTGCTAGGAATGTTCTTACGAGCCATGCTTTGTTTATGCTCATGCTATTGACCTTGATTAAGTATCGATTTTTGTAAAGTTGTTCTGGTACAGGTGTACCAACAAGTAATGCTAAATATTTAATATGTACTCGCAGGTATTTGTGAGCGAGCCCCAATATGTTTTGTCATGATTTATATTTAATTTGAGTTACCATTTGATAGGTTGGACCCTTGAGGCCATTGTATATTCTCACTTGTAAGTGAATGATTATTTACCGTGTTTTTAATACACGTCATCGGGTTGGTTACCATGTTTATTAGAGAATGCTGGCCAAATCTATGTTACAGAACAATTTTGACCGAGGAGGAAAAGGTATGGTCTCTTTCGAGTGCCGATTGTGTTATTGTTAACGTGCGAGCCACGTATTCTTTGTTGAGTGTACCAAGTGTTGGTAGCACACTCTTGCGGAGCCTTGAATTTGGTCAACTATCTTAATAATAATGGACTCATAAATCTACGTCATTAAACTTAGGACTAAATCATGAACCATCAATTTATTTCCTAAACCAACGATGCTAATAATACAGTTAAACTTTAATCGTTGTTAAATCTTGATCTTGTTTCTTTAGCCGAGCAGACCAATGCATTGCGCTTTCGTTTGTTCTTACTAGTAAGTTTAGTGACTAACACTGATAGACTTTTGACAGAGAACGCACGAACTCAAAGTTCAGAACTCGTGAGTCGTGACCCGATCAGGGGAATGCTCTTCTTGCACAGTTGGATTCCCAAGTTTAAATACACTGATAGATGACGGTGGACAACAAACAGTTGTTCATCTGTTGCAGGCAGGAATAATAAGATGATTATTTGTGTGTACAACTTATTTATTTAATGATATGTTTTCCCTCTGTTACCCTACTGTCTCTTGTAATATAATATCTTTGTTGTTGTACATAATTGTACCATTGTACTGTAAATGATGACTGACAATCATTAGTTATTTTGTTTAGTTTGTTTATCACGGACGTCTAACGCCGTTGATCAGCATAAAGCAGGCTTAGTTCAAATTAATTAGAGCATAAATGTAAATATGGGATGGTACCAGTCCTTTAACTTTGCTGTCATATTTGACATGTTTCGATGACATGATGCCTTCTTCCTAGAAGCATCAGTTATTTTGTTGTATAACGATTTTTCTTGCGGTACCATTTCCCCCAGCTTTGCTTTGTTTTGCTGTATTTAGGACCTGTCGAGGGGATTCTACGTTAACATTAGGAGTTGTTTATTTTTTTTCTTTGCTTATTAGCTACGGAATAGCCGTTTTACCAAACCCTCCGACCGTAGGACAGGGGTTTGACATTTCAAATAAACAAACCATGAGTATGTCTTAAGTCTGGATTGAATTATTTAGTAGTTTTGACCTTTTGGGGGTGCATTTCCTTTGGGTGTCTATGACAATCACTGTGATGGGAACCTGATCCTTAGGGAAGCAGAGTCTTGTGCCGGCTATTCCCATAAGAAGTGCATTCCGATCCTCTCCGGGAATGTGTCTCGAGGTAGAGGTCATCTGGGAGGCCACGTTACGGTTGGTGGTAACCAGATAACCTCGTCCAACGGGCACAATATCTGGCTGGTTTGCTGGTATGGTTTTAT
Source organism: Meconema thalassinum (assembly GCA_946902985.2). NCBI lineage: Eukaryota > Metazoa > Arthropoda > Insecta > Orthoptera > Tettigoniidae > Meconema > Meconema thalassinum. Next base: position 255,172,978 of record OX336393.1, read on the forward strand.
CACTATAACTGATCAGTCCCATAACAACTTGTGACTACTATTTTCCAAAACGGCGTCAGGAATATACTGATAGTAAGGCAAAGTATTTTCAGATAATAAGTGCTTTTGTGTGCAGAGCCTCCGTGGCTTAGGCGGCAGCACGCCGGCCTCTCTCCGCTGGGTCCGTGGTTCAAATCCCGGTCACTCCATGTGAGATCTGTGCTGGACAAAACGGAGGCAGACAGGTTTTTCTCCGGGTACTCCGGTTTTCCCTGTCCCAATTTCATTCCAGCAACACTCTCCACTATCATTTCATTTCATCTGTCATTCATTTAATCATTGCCCCAGAGGAGTGCGACAGGCTTCGGCAGCTGGCACACTTCCTATCCTCGCCGCTAGATGGGGGCTTCATTCATTCCATTCCTGACCCGGTCGGAGACTGGAAGCAGGCTGTGGATTTTCATTTTCAAGTGCTTTTGTGCAAGGTGTAGGTGCATTATTTTGGCCACTTGGTTGTGCCTTTCCAAGTAATCAGTACAGGAGATTGCTTGGCAGCCTCCTGTGATATGCTGAATTGTTTCCGGTTGTAGTTGGCATCTTCGTCATTTATCATCCTGTATATTTGCCTTAACTATATATTTAAGATAGTTTTTGGTAGCCACAACTTGATCCTGGATTGCAACCATGAATCCTTCAGTCTCAGTGAATAGTTCCGCATGAGTCAACCAGCTGTTCGACGCATCAATGTCGACATGTTTCTGGTTGAGATCATACGCCGGATGGTGAGGGTGCGACACTTATCTAATCCGAAGGACATTCCAATATCAGAAGAAAATGAAGCAGTTATTGCAATTAGATTGTCGATGTGTTTCTCAGAGGATGCATACAGTTTATTGTCGTCCATGTACATCAAATGAGAAATTTTGAATTTCACTATACCATGGTGCTTAATTGGAAAACCACACTTTGCATTGTTCAGCAATGATGATAGCGGATTGAGCGCCAAACAGAACCATAGAGGGCTCAAGCTGTCACCCTGAAATATATTATTATTATTATTATTATTATTATTATTATTATTATTATTATTATTATTATTATTATTATTATTATTATTATTATTATTATATACCGCTAGTCACCTCAAGACCTAAGCAGTCCCTTTGATGTTTTGGTCTGTGAAGAGGCTAACGCGCCAGGAAATAGTTCCAACTTTTTCTGCTTGGTTTTGGCGCACAATATTTTCCAGCACAATCTTCCACTAATTACACTTGTGTGAAGCTATATCATAGGTTAGATTTGACTAATGCTCTTAGGTACTAACGTTCGTCGCCCGGAGTCAACTGCGGTGGCATCTAGTAACCAAGTTCAGAACTAGTAGTCGTTGACGGTGGCGTTTAGTAACAAAAGTAGGAACTTCTTGAAAATACTCGTAGAATGTCTGCTGTCCTTACTTGAATTAAAAACAGATAACACACACAAATACAGTCATCACAATATTAACACCGGTTATCAGACAGACCCTACACACACCTACAGTACACGGGGAAACCTGACTGCGTTGTCGCAGCCCCTAAACTGAGGAACCAACCAACCAACACGACTGTACCCAATAATGGGTGTTATTCACCAAACCTGAAAGAAATTACATGAGAGTAATTATTATTATTAATATTATTGTTATTAGTATTATTAGTAGTAGTAGTATTAGTAGTAGTAGTATTATTATTACACATCGATGACTACACTCAGACTATTAACCTATGTCTACGAATGTGTGTGAAATATCTGACAAGTGAGACGAACAGGGACACTTGGGAAATGCGAGTTTAGACAATGAAGGGGGGAGATAAATAGGGCCAGCCCCAGTAGGGAAATCCCTCCCAGTTCAAATTGGACAGTGAAGTGTGACGAGCTGCACGAGAAAGAACTCAATTTGGCCCAAATAACCAGCTAAGTACTTTAAACCCACATCTAAGTCAGAACACAAACCTGACCGTTTACTAACCATTACAGTTTATCGCACTAAACAAGTTAACTTGAAGCCACTAACATGTGCCATGTTCTGTGGTTCGGATTCCACGTAAAAAAGGAGGTCCCGTGGCTTATAATCACAAGATTCACCGTCACGTAAAACTACAATCTTCCTTCCACTAACATGTAACAACAAAATATCACATACTTACAAACATGTCAATTTACGCAAGTTTACAATAAACAAATGTAAATAAATTAGTGGATATCTCTACTTAGTATAAAACAAAGTCCCAGATTCATGGATGTAAAGGATAATTTCTAGAACCCCTCGATGGATTTCGATGCGGTTTTCACCATTCTGTAACGGATTTCTCGAGGAAGATTTCTGTAGAAAAACATTCATTTATGACAAAGGAAGACGAGCAGTAACGATTTCAGTGAATCGAGTCGAAGAAAAACCTGCCGTCCGTGCTCCTCTTAAGCTTACGCTGGGTAAACCGTTAAAAATAAGAGTGTAAAAACCGTTCAGCGTGAAAAATTTCTACAAAAAAGTCCGCGACAGCATATCTCTATATTTAATACATTCCACACTATGAGTATTTTTACGTTTTCATTTCTTCCAACAGTCTCTATTGAGTGTAAATTTAAATTACTAGCTTCGGAGTGAGTTTACGAGCTTGCGATCGAGCCTTTCACCCCAGCTTCGGCCAGCCACAAACTGTCGAGTAACGTCGACTTAAGACTTCAAAAAAGAGTATATGTGTTTGGAGGTTCGCTGTTCAGCTCGGCTTTTCTGAATTGCATCTGGGGCCTGCCGTCCGTGCGCCTTTAAAGCTTACGCTGGGTAAAACGTTATAGACACCGGGCGAAGCCGGGGTGGGTTACTAGTATTGTATATATCTTAACCCACAAGAGCTCTGTCATGTTTATGCACATATCTTTATACATTCTGCGCTAAATGTCATTGGGTTAGACGGGTGCATGAGAGGGACAGTTCTTCTCCACATGCAAAGTGCATTGCATAGTACAGTGCACCCTATGACACCCTGTTATAAGCACTCATCCTTCAGAATGTCGACACTTCGTTCACAGAGTTCACTTGAGTGCATAAAACTACGGAGATTCTATGTGACGAAACGATCCACTGTTTCTTTCAACATAAAGTTTCATTTCCGTACTGTTTGGATGAGTACTGTAGTTAATGAGGAATGCGACATGTACCTAACAAGTTATGTTGGTGTAAATCTGCAACAAGTGTAACCGGTTAGGTTCATAGCTTTTAATTCTCCAGGTAAGAATTGCTTTCTTACCCCACCTGGTGCAGCAAACAGGAAGTGACTTCTCGTCCTGTTTTTAATTTATTATTATTATTATTATTATCACTGAGTATCTATACTCCAGATCTTCCAGAAACTACTTCCATGAAATTCATATATGCAGATGACATAGCTCTGACTGCCCAACAGCAGAAACTACACTCACAAAGGTTCTCCATAACCTGAACAAATATTTCAGTACATGGCGACTTAAACCTAACCTGAACAGAACTGAAGTAATCTGCTTCCATCTAGATAACCAAAAAGCCAGCTATGTACCTCAAGTCGAATTCAAAGGCCAACAACTTAAGTATAACCCCTATCCAAAGTATCTGGGTGTCACAATGGACCGGACACTTGCATACAAGCAACATCTCTCTAGCACTGCAGCCAAGATAAAAACAAGGAACAACATATTACACAAGCTCAGTGGAACAGGCTGGGGAGCAAACGCGGCAGTACTACGGACATCAGCTCTTGCCTTGGTCTACCCAGTTGCAGAATACTGCTGCCCTGTGTGGCTTAACAGTGTACACACTTCAAAAGTTGATACCCAACTGAATGATACCATGAGGACAATATCAGGCACCATCAAATCGACACCTATAAAATGGTTACCTGTCTTATCCAACATCCATCCCCCTCACTTACGAAGAGAACTAGCTCTTGTAACAGAATGGCAGAAATGCCACAGTAATCCCCAACTACCCTTACATCAGGACTGCAACCCTCAGAAACCGAAGAGATTAAAGTCCAGAAACCCATCATGGAAGCTAGGTGAGAAGCTCCTGGAAACACATTTTGATGCTGATGAGATCTGGCATGAAGAATGGTCCTCTTCAAATCCCGACCTCCTGGGTTTAATCCATGATCCTTGTAGAGCTCCGCCTGGTTTCAACTTACCGAGAAGGGAATGGACATCTCTAAACAGAATCAGGACAAATCGTGGAAGGTGTAAATTCTGGCTTCATAAGTGGGGAAAATCTGAAGACCCATTCTGCGACTGTGGCAATGTGCCTCAGACCATCCAGCACATTGTTATGGACTGCCCAAAGAGAAAATTCAATGGATCTGCCCAAGAATTATATAGTGCCTCTACGGAAACAGTGGACTGGCTGAAAAGTCTGGACATTAAGTTTTGAATGTGAATCATTGATCTGTAAATACTGTATATAAAATTGGAAGATATATGTATTTATAATGTATCCTTGTTTTGCCATACGAAATAAATAAAATTATTATTATTATTATTATTAATGGTATTTGATATCTTCCCTTCCCATCCCTCATGGGGCCCCTGTTCGCTTTGCAGGTGAGGCCGCCTGGGCGAGGTGCTGATCCCATCTCCTCAGTTGTATCCACTCCGACCAGATGTTCCCAGCTCTAGGACACTGCCCGTAGAGACGGTAGTGGTGTGTTCCCTCGCTGAGTCCGTGGGTTCTACCAACATGGAGGGTAAAATCGATTTTAATGGTATTTGGCGTGTAAGCCATACAACCAACCACATAATGACAATTGATAATGCGGCTTCGGTGGCGTAGTTGGTAGCATGCTGAGCTTCTATGCCCAAGATCATGGGTTCAAACCTGGTCGAAATCGTCGGATTTTTAAGAACGTTAAAGATTACTCAGTATGCTCTCCTTCTAAGGGGAAGCAAACCGGCGCGGCGGTCCCATGACATAGATTTATGGCATGATAAAGAACCTTCCACTACTTACACTTGTGTGAAGCTAAATTATAGGTTAAATTTGACTAAGGCTCTTAGGTTCCATCGTTCATCGCCAGGAGTCGACTGCGGTGGCATCTAGTAACCAAGTTCAGAACTAGTTGGTCGTTGATGGTGGCGTTTGGTAGCAAAAGGTAGGAACTACTCGAAAATTCAATGTTTGCTGTCCTTACTTGAATTAAAAACACTAATAAAGCCATCACAATTAACGCCGGTGGCCGAGAGTGCTAGCCCGCTACCTGGTGCCTCAGCGGCATCTGGTGAGGGGTTCTATTCCCACCTCGGCCGTCCTGAAAATCCTTTTCATGGTTTCCTATTTTTCACTTCCAGACGAATACCGGGACGGTTCCTTTCAATAGGTCCACGGCCGATTTCCTTTCATAATCCCTTCCTCGACCCGTCTTGAAAAGAATATAAACTGGCCATTGGCTGCATTAAGCTAATCAAATATTTGCTCTATATCTGCGGACTTAACACGCTAGGTTTTGATACTTTCCCCAGAAGGTTTCTCCACTACAATCACCGTAAAATATTACATCTATGACCACTAACGTCAAGCGTGTCAGTGGCATATCACAGAAATGACTTGGACTACAACTGTACTCCACACGACTATTTACGGAATTACGCTTGAACTGCACGGTTTGCTGGTATAGAATTGGGAATGTAGAATATATACTGAACATTTAATTATATTTATTTATCGTTTGGCAATACAAGATTTCAGAGTAAGTTACAAAGAAAATCACTTTAGAATCTACTGTACATTATTTTGACTGTTTACACTATTATTACAGTCTCAGGTCTAATGAGTCTATCCATTGGACCACGTCAGGTGTCGCCAACAGGAAGTCGATCCAGTCCCCTCCATATGCCCTCAGAGGACAGTCAGTTGTAATGTGTTGGATGGTTTGATTAGGAGCACCACAATCACACTGAGGAGACAAAATTCTTCCCCATTTGAACAAAGTTCCATTACATACTCCGTGGTTTGTCCGAATCCTATTGAGAGTTGCCCAGGCCCTCCTAGGCAGATCGGAACCTGGAGTGGATGTTCTTGTAGGGTCCAGGAAGGAGCTCGACTCAGGACAAGCTTTTAGTGTCCATTCACTAATCCACTGCATGCTGGAATCAAAATGGTTTCTTACAAGCCTCTGGGCATGACAAATGGGTGGCTTCCTGGATTTGAGCCTGTTCAGGCATAGATGATATACCGATTGAGTTGCTACGCTGCATAGGAGATGAAGGTCTGATCAGGTTATTTCACTTGGTGTGTAGGATTTATGAGACAGGTGAGGTACCCCCTGATTTCAAGAAGAATGTAATCATCCCTATACCAAAGAAAGTGGGAGCTGACAGATGTGAAGATTACCGTACAATCAGCTTGATTACTCATGCTTCAAAGATCCTGTCTAGAATAATTTACAAGAGGATTGAAAGCCAGATAGAAACGGAGTTGGGTGAAGACCAGTTTGGTTTCAGGAGAAATGTAGGAACAAGGGAAGCTGTACTAAGCCTTAGGCTGATTTTAGAAGGTAGAATAAGGAAAGATAAGAGAACGTTAATGGCTTTTGTAGACTTAGAAAAGGCTTTTGATAACGTTGATTGGACTAAATTGTTTGACATTTTGAAATCAATTGGAATAAAGTACAGGGATAGGAGGGTGATATACAATCTGTACAGAAACCAGACAGCAGTCATTCGAGTTGAAGGACATGAGAGAGAAGCTGGTATTCAGAAAGGTGTAAGGCAAGGCTGCAACTTATCACCCATACTTTTCAATCTTTACATTGAACAAGCAATGAAGGAAATTAGAGAAAAATTTAAAGTGGGAGTGAAGATTCAAGGAGAAATAATTTCAACTCTGAGATTTGCTGATGACATCGTCATCTTGGCCGACAAGCCTGAGGATTTGAATGAGTTTTTGAATGGTATGGACTCCGTCTTTCGGAAAGAATTCAAGATGAAAATAAATAAATGTAAAACAAAAATACTGGAATGCAGCCGAAATAAATCAGGAACCTCTATGGAGATCAAATTGGCAGGTGAAAAGCTGAAGGAAGTAGGAGACTTCTGTTACTTAGGAAGCATAATAACCAGTGATGGACGAAGCAAAGAGGATATTAAAAGTAGGTTGGCTCAGGCAAAGAAAGCATTTCTACAAAAAAGGAATCTGCTGACATCGAATATAGATTTAGGTATTAGGAAGTCATTTTTGAAAGCCTTTGTCTGGAGCGTGGCGCTCTATGGAAGTGAAACTTGGACTATTGGTGCAGCAGAAAAGAGGAGAATTGAAGCATTTGAAATGTGGTGTTACAGGAGAATGATGAAGATCAGATGGGTAGATAGGGTTACAAACAAAGAGGTATTAAGACGAGTGGGAGAGGAGAGATGTTTCTGGCGACTGCTAATGAAGAGAAGAGATAGGTTGGTAGGACACATACTAAGACACCCAGGAATAGCAAGCTTAGTTATGGAAGGAAGGGTCGAGGACAAAAACTGTAGGGGTAGACCAAGGTTAGAATATGTTAAACAGGTTGCCTCCGATGTAGGGTGTCGGAGCTATGTAGAGATGAAACGATTAGCTCAGGACAGGGAGGCATGGAGCGCTGCATCAAACCAGTCAAAAGACTGAAGACTCAAACAACAACATTTGAAGAGAGGGGATGTCTTCATGAATAGGTAGTGTAGGGTGATCCATAATCTTGTAGTAGTCCCGTAGCAAGGCAACTTCTCTACGAAGGTGGGGTGGAAGAATATTGCTGAGGGCTGGAAGCCAATATGCTGGTGTAGTTCTTATACAACCAGTGATTAGTCTCATGGTGTTGTTCAACTGGGTGTCAACGAGTTTGACATGTGGGCTATTGAGCCAAACTGGGGCGCAGTATTCAGCCACAGAGAAGGCTAGACCTCGGCATGGTTAACTTTTACCGCCGCTACCTCAAAGATGCTGCCAAAACACAAGCAGTGCTCCATGAATACCTAAAAGGAGCAAGAAAGAGAGATCGCAGAAAAATTCAATGGACTGAAGAAGCGAAACAGATGTTTGAAAAATGTAAACAAGAGTTATCAAATACAACACTCTTAACTATTCCTAACCCAGACAATCTATTAGGCCTGTTTACAGACGAATCTGACATTGCCATTGGATCTGTGTTGCAACAATATGAAAATGATAGTTGGAGACCAATTGCCTTCTACTCAAAAAAACTGAGCGAAACACAGAAATCTTACAGCACATATGACAGAGAGCTTTTAGGCATTTACCTATCAGTGAAACAGTTCAAACATCTTTTGGAGGGAAGAGATTTCACCATCTTCACGGATCACAAGCCGCTGACCTATGCATTTATACAAAAGAACGAGAAAGCATCACCAAGACAATTTCGACACCTGCATTACATTTCTCAATTCACTACCAATATTCAACATATTAGTGGTAAACACAACATTGTAGCCGACACTCTAACTCGAACGGAAGAAATCTCTGTGATTGATTACGATGAAATTGCAAGAGAGCAACTGGAAGATGAAGAGTTAAAACGGCTGATGGAAGAGAGTAAATCACTGACATTCAAGAAGTGCGCATTAACAGCGGGCAAGGCATTGTGGTGCGACATCTCAACGAATAATGCAAGACCATTTATCCCAGAGTCATTCCGCAAACAAATGTTTCAACAGATCCATAACTTATCACACTCAGGTGTAAAATCGTCAGTGAAGCAGATGACAACTAGGTTCATTTGGCCGAATATAAAATCTGATGTTCGAAAATGGGCCCAAGCTTGCATCCACTGCCAGAAAAACAAAGTAACAAGACACACACAGTCTAAATTAATTTCATTTCCAGAACCTGATGAAAGGTTTAGTGTTGTACATATGGACTTAGTTGGCCCACTGCCACCATCAGATGGGAACATTTATTGTTTAACATGCATCGACCGCTGTACCTCTTGGATGGAAGTCATCCCAATGCAAAATATCACAGCAGACACAGTTGCTAAATCATTCTACACCAACTGGATTGCTAGATTTGGAGTCCCGAGTGTAATTATCACAGACCGTGGACCACAATTTGAATCCGAACTTTTCAAGAAATTAGCAGTGTTGTGTGGTGTTAAACTGAAGCACACTACAGCCTACCACCCACAATGCAATGGAAAGATTGAACGACTACACCGCACCTTAAAAACTGCAATCAGAGCACATAATTCCCATAAATGGACAGAGGTTTTGCCTACAGTGCTTCTTGGGTTGCGTGCAGCCATAAAGAGCAATTCTGACTATTCTATTGCACAGATGGTCTATGGTAAGACTATTAAGCTACCTGGAGAGTTTTTGAAATGCCATCAACAACAACTGACCCAGACACCTTCGTCTCCCAATTACAAAAACAGATGACAGCACTTAAGCCTATTCCATCTTATCATAAAACTACCAGAAGTGTATTTGTACATAGAGACCTGAAGTCATGTACTCATGTCTTCTTGAGGAATGACAAAGTAAAGAAGCCATTGACACCACCTTATGATGGTCCTTTCCCTGTTGAGAAGAGATATGAGAAATTCTTCACACTACTAATTAAAGGCAAACAAGTAAATGTATCGATAGACAGAAAAAAACCAGCCTACATCTTGGCACCAGATGAAGAGACCCCAGATCCTTCTCCTGTTTCAAGCCCAGCCAACCATCAACAAGACACTGCAATACCACCTCATGCCATAGAAAATAAAAGGGACACTACCATCATCAAGACATCACACTCTGGACGTACTGTGAGATTACCACTTCGTTTTCAATAGTGCTTACAGTAATTTTAAATGTATTGTTAGTGTATGGTGATAGTTTTATTCCTGCTTTAACAAGCGTAACTATGTTACTGGTGGGGGAGTGGTGTAGGTGCAGGAGGCATGATACAGGTAGCTGTGGACATGATATAGATAGCTGTGAGTAAAGAAAGAAAACAAACAGTTGAAAAAGAAACAGAACAAATATATAGTTGGCAGTGCCTATAATCTAATCTATGGAGAAATACTGATTGTTGTTGTTCTGTTAAAATAAGTGATTGGAAAATAAAAATAAATAGAGTATCTATAAGTGTTCGGTCCAGTATTACTCCTAAGTACTTTGGGAACTTGTTATATTTGAAAATCTTCCCCTCAAATTTTACATTGAGTTGGGTATTAGCCAATATGTTGCTCAGGTGGAAACAAGATACCTCAGTTTTTGTAGCACTGGGTTGGAGCCTCCATTTGTGGAAATATCTTCCAAGTTTAGCCAAATCATCTTCAAGTTCATTTAATTATAGAAAAATACTCATCTGATCCCGTTTTTATTCAATACGGGAAATATCACCGAATGTCTTTAAAAAAGTTATTCATGCTGAACCATAATACAGTATTTATTATTTCGCGTGTTTGTCTATGATTAGTATATTTAGCACACTCCATCCTTCTTATAAAATCAAAAATCAAAATTTTAAACAAAAAATAGCTAAAGAAATTTCCATTAAAATTGGCTTACGATTGTAATCCACTCGTCTACTGGCGTTAAATTTTCGAGCGCGACTACCGGAGGGTTAAGCCTGAGCGGTATAACAGTATTTCTCATACCGGATGGCGGTATTAAATACTCCAAAACACCAGTAGGCCGATACCGCTCGAATGTGCATATACTCGTACTCCTCGCACTTGACTTGTGAACTAAAATACATTCGCCACACTTTCCTCATAAACAGTCTTTTGTACATTCAGTTAAAGCTCGTTTTCATACAGCCTACAATACGTTTAAACGTCTTTTCAGGAATAGTTTTTAACGCTTTTTAAAGGAAGCTTGTAGTTTAATTTAGTTAGTTAGTTATTGTGATTTTAAGGGGCATAACAACGAGGTCATCTGCCCCTAAGCTTGTAGTTTAACGTGACCGTAAATCTCGCGATGATGAGCTACGGGACCTCCTTTTTTACGTTGAATCCGAACCACAGGACATGGCATTTAACTTAAAAAATATCACATATATTGACCGGGAACCGAGCCCGGTCTACTTTGGTGAGAAGCAAACAGCTAGACCACTGCACCACCGCGCCCCCTTTAACGCTTTTAGAAAAACGTTTAATTTTAAAAAAGTTTTCTTTATGATGGTTTTAAACATTAGGACATTGCAAAAACGTTTATGTTCGTGCGTCCTAGTTCCTACATAGATATACAGGGTTGGTGGGACATGACTAGGCAGCCGGGTAATGTAGCGCCAATAGATGTCTAAAACAAAGCAATATATGCATGTTCAGAGAAAAAGAAATGGTTTCGTTGCGATATTTAAACACGTCTAGCAGGCTAAAAGTACGTCCTATATTTGCACTCTGTTGTGCAGTTTAACAAAACGAAGCTAGCATGCTTGGCTGTTGGTCAGGAGGTCTGGGTTCGATTCCGGGCTCAGCCAAGAAATTTAATTCTGGTCTGAGGGTTGAAACGGGGTACACTCAGCCTTGTGAGGAAAAACTGAGAAGAGGTGGGTTCGATTCCCATCCCCAGTCATCCTGGAAGTGGTGTTCACAGTGTCTATGTTTTGATCGCAAGTCACTATTATTCAACGTACGAACCTTAATGAACTGTACATTCACGCCACAATGTCACATTTCATCTTTACCATCGCCAAAATTCACGCCAACAGACGCATTGGCCTATTGAAGTGATAGAAGCCATTTTTCAGTATTGTCTAATTCTATTAAAGAAAGCTTTCCAGTTTCCATTTCTGCACATAAAAGCGTGTTATTCTGTGATAAATGCCTTATGTAATATGTCTCATGTTAGGATATATAAATACGAGAGCAGATCAAACAATAAGTTGCACTTCCCAGTTATGGCCATTTATTACACCACGTATACAACAGCAACACGCCTATAACGACATACAATGTAACGTCACTTTTCCACATAGTTTCCAAGAGACTCCAAACATTTCTGCGAACGCACAACCAACTTGTCGATGCCGGATGCATAGAAAGTTCCTCCAGCGTTCTGCAACCACACGGAGACAGCGGCCTTCAGCTCCTCACCGTTCAGTCTAATGATCGCATTCACACTATTGACATTTACACGGGTTTTGGACGTTGCGGGCCTGCCCTCGCGATATTCGTCCGTGATATCTGTGCGTCCGGCTTCGAATTGCTGACACCACTTTAAGCTTCCTTGCCGGGAAATGGCCCGCTCCCCATACACAGCACTAATTTCACGATACATGTCCGTGCAATTCTTCCTTTTGGCTCATAGGAATTGGATTGTCGCACGCACCTCATATTTGGAGTGAACCTCCAGTCGACGCGCCATTGCTTTTGGCCGCTATTCACATCATACAAGACGAGACACCACAGCGACCTGCCTAACAGATGTATGGGCAGTGTTTGTCTCTTTCTCCTCTGTGCCCACGAGTGGGACACACACCGCGCTGTTGCAGCGCGTTAGTACAACTAACTTTTTTGATCCACCTTTGTACTTGTTTTCACGCTTAATGTAATTCAAGCACGCCACCGAACAACGCTGTGTAGCACACGTTTTGGCAAATTGAGTTTATAGTCGTATGGCGTAGGAATGTGGCGGCCCAGTGGGAAACCACTGCAATCAGCCACCCGACTATTGGCGGGAAAACCATACCTAAGTGGGTAAGGAGGAAATGCCTGCCCAAACCCTGACCATCTGGGGCACCCTGTCTCCAGGGGATACATATGGAGGATGTGGAGGTAACCCAACAAACAACGCTACGTTGGCTAATCACCCATGTGCTGGATTTATGGAAGAAGACGCCCCTTCACCCCTGCGGTTGGATGCCAGTAGCTGAAGAACTACACCCGGACATAACGAAAGCTGGTTGCTGTGGAAGTCCCTGAACAGGTTGCGATCAGGAGTTGGAAGATCCCGAGACAGTCGGAGGAGATGGGGCCTCATTACATGTGACACGCCTTGCGAATGTGGACAAGAACAAACCACAAAACACATGCTTCATTGCCCTCTGTACCCTTCTTCTTGTGCAGAGGAAGATCTCCTGCTAGCCACTCCGAGCCCCTTGGATGTTGCTCAGTATTGGGCACGTGATATATAGACAATTTTAGCCTTATATGTATAGCAACTGTACATTTGTATGTTTCCGACACGAGAAATAAATAAAATCACCCATGTGGAGGTAAAGTGATCCAGAGAACTACAAGTAACCTCGGATTGAACGGATATAAACGTCGACGATCGGAGTGGAAACGGAACACGAGATTCGGAACATGGGGAAATGAGAATGTGCAGAAATAGAGGCGAATTACAGAAATGGCTCAAACGAGGCTATCCCGAAGCTTGAAGGCATAAGAAAACTGAAGAAGAAGAGTTTATGGTCGAACAATGATGTATGAGGCATTCTCCGCGTACTAGCGTGGAAAACACGGCCAAATGACATTTTGAAGCACCTCGTTGCTAGGCTATAAGTTTGGCGCCAGGAGGAACAGCGCTGTACAGCAGAATGGTGTTTACAACATGGCGAACGCAATAGATATTGTGTTGAGTCCTAGCAGTGTAAATCGAGTGAACAGATCAAGAAAACGTAAAGTAAACGTGAGTGAGTGGAAGGATATTAAAGGCAAGAGGTTGAGGGATCAGGAAAAGGCGTATGTAAGTCGATGTGGGAAAAATATACCTGCTAAACAGCCTCCAAACCAGGAAGTGGAACAACGCTATATGGTGCTGTCATTGCTTTGTAGTTAATGCAAAACCGGGCTGGTGAGTGTGTGTTGTTGCTATTGATTTTTTTAGGGGCCCTGAGACTTCGCGGTCATGTAGCCGCGTGTACGTGGTGTGTGTGTGTGTGTGGGAAATTGTTCTAATAACCTGTGTTATTGTGATGGCTGTATTAGTATGTGTAGCTGTATTTCATATGAGGATTGGGAAGGAGGAGACCGTAACTGGCATTCGCTCAGAGTAGAAGCGGGAAACCACGGAAAACCACTCCCAGGATGGCTGAGCTGGGAATAGAACCTACCTCTTCTCAGATTTGCCTCACGATGTTGAGTGTAACCCGTTCCAGCCCTCAGACCAGAATTACATTTCTTGGCTTTTTGTAGGTTCCATATTTTGGCGGCTTTGGTGGCGTAGTTGGTAGCATGCTGAGCCTCTATGCCCAATAACGTGGGTTCAAACCCGGCTGAAGACGTCGGATTTTTTAAGAGCGTTAAAAATCTCCCAGTATGCCTTCCTTCGGAGGTGAAGTAAAGCCAGCGGTCCCATGTCATAGATTTATGGCATGTAAAAGATCCTTCCACAGACTAAACATGTGTGGAGTTAAATTTCTAGGTTAGATTTCGTTGTAACGCTCTATCAAAGTTCCAACGTTCACCACTAGGTATCACTGATATCTGGTAGCGATAGTTGGAACTACTTGAAATTTAACAGAACTTGTAGCTCACCCTAGTGGTGTCCGCTTGAAGCAGCTACAGCCTCTGGCGAGCCAAACATGTCCTCGGACACTCCCGGCACTAAAAGTTATACGATAAATAAATAAATAAATGGCATGTACTGTAAAAGAAACGTCCACTAACTACAATTGTGTGAAGCTAAATTTATAGGTTAGATTTGATAAACGCTTTATTAGTTCCAACGGTCACGGCCAGGTGCCGGTTATGATGGCATCGAGTAGCCAAGTTCGCGGCTAGGTGTCGTTGGCGGTAGCATTTGGTATCAAAAGTAGAAACTACTTAAAATTGATCGTCTGCAGTCCTTACCTGAATTATTGATAACACACACTAATACAGCCATCACAATTAACACCGGTTATCAGACAGATTCTACACACACCCAAAGTACACGGGGCTACATGACCACGTTGTCGCATCCCCTAAACTGAGGATGTTATGTAGATGGAATAAATGTATTCTCTGTGTAATGTCCCGCGGAGTACCGGAGCTCGTTAAATCGGGCACCACGGCCACGAAGGCAGCTGCAAAAGTCCGGAGATCGCAGCTTGGTATTCCGGCGATGACAGGGGCTATCCTGAGTTTGGTTTTTCCACAGTCCCTACAGACATTTGCAGGGATAGTACATTACCTCAAGTCCCGGGGCGCCTACCTCATCCTTGTCCCTAATACAGTTACACACACTACTATAGTCACCACATAAATACAGGTTATCAAACAAGTATAAAACACACCCAACTACATGAAGTTGATGACCAAGATGACCCAAACTCCTAAAATGTATTAAAAACAAATCTATGTGTAATGGACTAGATTAGAAAATTATTTCCGTGCATTATTGTTCACGTATGTTCCTATGTCTGCTATGGAATAACGCTGTAAGAACAGTCGCATACAGCATTATTCCACCATATTGAGATATCAAACAGGTATTGCCCAGGCATTGGAGTGACATTGTGGCATTTTCCGGCCGAACATGGTTAGTTATTCATCAATAATTATGTTAATTTTTTTTAAAGTCGAAAATTAATGTATATGCGATGAAAAAACAAGACGTTCCGTGACGAACTTCAGAGCCAACTTTTCTAAAAATTAAAGATGCATGCTAATGATTAATCTATACGGATCTATCTAGAATAATGACGAGATTAAGTTGGTAATATCGAAATTTCTAAATAGCCTAGTTCGAAAAACTGTATACATGGCATAATGTAGCCTAATAGAGCACTGCAGTTGGCAGCCCTGGTGACTGAATATATTCTTAGTTCCATTTCTTAAGGTACAGAATACAAAATTTGGTTGAAGTCCAATGGATAGCATGGACGACACATACAGTTAAAGATTGGATCTAACAGCGCGCGTAAAATCATGTTGGCAACAATGTCATGCATGTATTGGTCAGAAATAATATGAAATATTATGATCTCTTGTTGTGCCAATTTTA
Organism: Meconema thalassinum; assembly: GCA_946902985.2. Classification (NCBI taxonomy): domain Eukaryota; kingdom Metazoa; phylum Arthropoda; class Insecta; order Orthoptera; family Tettigoniidae; genus Meconema; species Meconema thalassinum. The sequence continues at coordinate 255,188,863 of OX336393.1, forward strand.
GATTAAATCCATTTGCTAACATAGAAGTTACTGATATTTTAAAATTGGACCTATCAGCAGGCTTAGAATCGTGTTGGTAGCACTGACATATATTAGTTACACCAAATTAATCTAGAATATCAGATACTATACGTGCACAAAGTTTAGAGCTGTTGGCTTGCATACTTTCTGATGTATTGATAATAGGGTAAAAATATAAACAGCATTTATTAACAGTTGGCAGCCCTGATTGTTCTTAAGAATACGCATAGTCATATCTGTTATGGTACACATAGTACATACGAAATTTGGTTGAAATCCAATTGATATTATAGAAGTTACATGTATTTAAAAATTGGTCCTATCAGCAGGCTTAGAATCATGTTGGCAGCAGTGTCATACATTAGTTGCTGCAAATTATTATAGAATGTCAGGCACTATACGTGTGCAACGTTTAAAGTTGTTGGCTCGCATACTTTCTGATATATTGGTATTTGGATGAAATATAGAGAGAGCATTTATTGACAGTTGGCAGCCATTGTGGCTATTAAGAATACGCTCAGTCATATCCGTTTACGTACACATACTACATACGAAATTTGATTGAAATCCAATTGATAGCGTAGGAGTTATATCCATTTAAATACTGGACCTATCAGTAGGCTTAGAATCATTTTGGCAACACTGTCATGTTTGTCCTCCTGAAAATTAAACTGAAGTATTATTATCTATATGTGTGCCAATTTTGGAATAGTTTCCATGTATACATTCCATGATATCCAACATGGAGCTCAAATTTCAATTGGAATTTTTCAGCAGTTGATAGCACTGACATCTTTTTCAAGTATGACATTGAGATGTTCCGGTATAGATCTTTACTCATACCAAATTTGATTTCGATTGCTGCAGCCGTTTAGTGGGGGGGGGGCGCACACACACACACACACACACACAGGCAGACAGACAGACAGACATTTTCCCGGATCGATCTCATAAGTCTACTTTCTCCTCATTTTTGCAAAATGTGAAAAGTAGGCTAAAAATGTCTTTGCTCCCGTACATTTTGATAAATGTGCCATAGAGTGTTGTTCAGTGACGTGCTTCAATTGGGCATTAGTCTATTCCACTCACATGTTCCAATTACCTAGCTCACTGGGGAAATAAGAAATTGCGAGAGCAAGGCTGCTAATGTACACTACGCAAGTAGGGGGGTTGTGGGTGTTTAAACCCACAGCCTACTTTCCTGGTGACGTCACATACTAACCCGCAATACATTTAGGGGCAAAGTCGATATCACTTGAACCCATGGTCCGATTTGGCATGCGACATATCGTTGGACTCGGGGTGACGCCCTCTTTCCAATGGACAACTTATTTCAACCCCAAAATAAAACCTACTCCTACTAGGGGGTGAAATTTTAATTTTTTAGTGAAAGTCTCTTTTCGAATGCGACATGTATAAGGTGCGCTGCTAAAATGGACTTAAACGTTGTTGCTCATAAAGCGCATGCGTTTTGCTGGATGCCGCTAAGAATCAACATTTTTTTTTGTTTTTTACGCATGCGCACTAGAGGATTTTGTAAATAATTATTTATGGATGAGTTTTTTTTATTTAACCAAAAGATTGAAAACTAATAGGTCATGTGCTTTTTAATATCTTGCAAACTAAAAAGGCTACGGACTTGTATGAGGGGTCGTTGGATTTGGGATGACGCCCCATTTTTTTATGTAGTATTGATTTTTGTCAAAAGAGCCTAAATGCACTTTTAGTTAATATGTTGAGAACCAATAACGCTACGGACTTGTATGAGGGGTCGTTGGAATTTGGGATAACGCCCCGTTTTTGAATGTAGTTTTGATTTTTGTCAAAAGGGCCTAAGTGCACTGTTGCTAATTTTTCGAGAACTAAGAAGGCTACGGACTTGTAAGAGGGGTCGTTGGATTTGGGATAACGCCCCGTTTTTTAATGTAGTTTTGATTTTTGTCAAAAGGGCCTAAGTATACTTTTTGTTAATATTTTGAGAACTAAGAAGGCTACGGATTTGTATGAGGGATCGTTGGATTTGGGATGACGCCCCGTTTTTAATGTAGTTTTGACTTTTGTCAAAAGGGCCTAAGTGCACTTTTGTTAATATTTTGTGAAATAAGAAGGCTACGGACCTGTAGAGGGGTTCTAGCACTTGGGGATGATGCCCTGTTTTTGAACAGATTTTTTTATTTTTGTCAAAAGGGAATAACGCCCTTTTTTTTTAATCTGTTTAAATTTTAATTAAGAGTGGTCGTTGAGAGAGCCAGTACTGCTGTTATGTGTCTCAACGAGCCTGTTGTCGAGCACAGTGACCATACCCAGAAGAAATGAATTGCTATTTTGGCGGAATGGCGGGGCAGCTTATGACGGTTGGTTTTGTGATATTTCCTATGACGGATGGAGGCAAATATTTGAAAATGTGTGCTAGGTTTTTTTAATCCTAAAGGGGATCTTTAACGTTTTAGTCAACGGTGATGAGCGAGAGCGCTCTCTGACACAGCAGACAGTTGTAGGATATAACCAAGTGGTTCTTGGACGTGGTGAAAGTATGTGGTTAACATGGTCATGTATTGAGGATGGCCGCTTGCTAATGATTATTATTATTATTATTATTATTATTATTATTATTATTATTATTATTATTATTATTATTACAGTAAAATGTTTAATAATAATAATAATAATAATAAGACGCAGAGTCCTGCTCACTGGAGACTGAATACACGACCTAGCCAGGCCTTGTCAGAGCGACTGCTGATAACACAAGAATGTCTACGTGGGTAGGAAGTAAAGGGTCAGGTTACTTGGCTGGTAGAGGCTAGCAGGTCTGTCGTTTAAGCAGACTTGGTAGAGGCTAGCAGGTCTGGGCGTTTAAACGGAGACCGCCATGTTGGTTCCTAGACAGTCGTGCTAGCGATGTATAAGAGGCAGCCATTTTGGTTCTTTATTAAAGACATGAAACTAGTATAAGGTACACACATTTTATAAAGCTTAAGGTATGTGGAGAGGCGTGGGAACACGTGCGAGACAGAACTTAGTTCAAGGAAAAAATGCTGAGAAAATGCAACGCTCTCTCTTGCTAAGCAGACTGATAATGATTGTGTTAGTCATGCACTTGCCATTTTAGCAAACGGACGTATAGAGTAGAGCTCTGAACTGAACTTTGGAATAAAATCCTTCTGTTTTTGGTAAAAACATATGAATAATTATTTTAATGATATCATGCAATGAACCTTAAATTTATAGTTATTGATAAGGTAATTAATGATTTTTTAAATTTATTTGTTTGCAGATAACCGGTATAGCTGTCATGTCTGAGAGAGAGACCATTGCACTTTTGAGTTCACTATAAGAAAACAGCAATAAACCATTACAAGTCAAGGTGAGTTTTTTCACTAACTTGTTTCATTTTTGTTTGATATTTTTCTTAATGAAATGTATTTATTAACCTGAATTTAGGTATTTATAGCGGTATATTTTATTTATTTTTAGAAACTTGGAAAGAAAAGCCTTACAGCCGTAGCAGTTGCTGAAAACCCGAGACGCAGTAGAGTGCAACCATTGTTTCCAGGCAATGAACCAATGAAAACTCAGGTAAGTCTAAATTAAAATGCTATTCCATTTTACCACTAATCAAAATCCATAGACAAAAAAAATATTCATTACATGAACATGACTGGGACGATGATTGCTTTGTTGATTAATGACTATGTATTGGTAAACGGTGTAAGACCATATTGGTTGTTGATCGGGAAAAGTACAAGGCCATGTTGGATTTTCTAAAAACAAAAATTTAAATTTAATTTATGGGTGTTTCCCTATGGACTCAAAGAATATCCACAGGTTTGAAAATGATAATCTGAACAAAATGACTTGACATTCATTGATTTTGGTTTATATATTGGTTAACGGTGTAAATGACTGTAGCTTTATAAAAAAAATCTCTCGGCACGCCGGAAGGCGGAGGTAGATTTCACCGGGCAAACTAGGGGATTGGCTATAATAGGCAAAATATGCAGGATTTCGTAGGAGGATCAGACCTCATTGATTGCAAGAAAGTATTTTACATTTGGAGGTTAAAAATCAACTTTTTTCGTTTTTGTATGCATATTTTTATCATTTTATTGTCTTATGGGGATGGTAACCTTCTTGTCATTCGGGGTTCATTTTTATACTTCTGATCACACTGTCCTTATGCAAGGTTTGGAACTGATGTGTAACTATCAGACAGTCTGTTACTTCTTCTCGCAAAATTTTATCTCCTGCAGAGATTTTTGTTGGTTCCTCAGTTTAGGGGCTGCGACAACATGGTCATGTAACCCCGGGTGTGTAGAATCTGATAAACGGTGTTAATTGTGATGACTGTTTTAGTCTGTAATTCAGGTAAGGTCTGCAGACGGTCAATTTTAAGTAGTAGTTCCTAATTTTGTACCATATCCTAACGTGAACGACACCTAGCTGTGAACTTGGCTACTAGATGCCACCGCAACCAGCAACTTGCAACGAACGTTGGAACTTCTCCTCCAAAGGAAAGCATGCTGAGGGTTTTTTAGCGCTCTTAGAAAATCCGACGACTTTGGCCGGCTTTGAACCAGCGACCTTGGGCATATAAGTTCAGCATGCTACCAGTTAGCCGCTTCCCACAGTCAGATGGAAAAATGAATGTGATCTCGTGCAATGGCGTTGTCTTGGCAACCTCTGATAGCTCATCCCTCATCAATTTAGAAGCGTTGTCACGGTAACCTCTGATGGCGCTTGGCATGTTCTTTAATTCCGAAATCATTTTTCTCTTCCCTTGGCGTAAAGGTAGGTCAGATCAAAAATTCTTTCAGACAAAGTTTTAGGTAATTATTAGGGGAATATTTTCCATTATGTACGGGTTTGATATTGTGCCTATTAAGAGAGATATGATTAATGTTTCCCGAAAAAAACACTTTTTTCCACCCCTTTGGTCAATGGTTGGTGCTATCAAAAAACCTATTTGACATACATTTTTGGCACTTATCCGACAAATATTATGAACTTTGAATTGATTCGATATTTCCCGTATTAAGAGAGTTATAGCGACATTTCACTTTTTCGAAAAAAAAAGCCCCCCCCCCTTTAACCGATTTTGCCCATTAACGAACTCGACCGTTTTTTTAAGGGGTTACATATTATGTAAAACATTAAAGTGATTGGTGCAAAATTACGGCAGTTATCGTGTCCACAAGAAACTGATATATATGCATATATATACACACACATATATATAAACTTTTGAACTGACGGTGGTTTGGGGTCTGGGGGATGTGAAACGCGAAGATATGTCGAAATTTTCCGGAAGTCGAAACATGCCACCCATTGCAATAGTTAGCTTTCTGATGAAATCTACCTAAAATAGGCTACATAATTTAAAATACTACCATCAACGACACCTAGCTGTGAACTTGGCCACTAGATGCCACCGGAACCATCAACTCGCAACGAACGTTGGAACTTCCCCTCCGAAGGAAAGCATACTCAGGGTTTTTTGGCGCTCTTAGTAAATCCGACGACTTCAGCCGGGTTTGAACCCGCGACCTTGGGCATAGAAGTTCAGCATGCTACCAGTTCCGATACCGAAGTCGCTTCCCACAGACATATGAAAACAGAATGTGATCTCGTGCAGTGGCGTTGTCATAGCAACTGCTGATGGCTCAACCCGTATCAATTAAAATTCCTCTCGGCACGCCGGAAGGCGGAGGTAGATTTCACAGGGCAAACTAGGGGATAGGCTATAATAGGCAAAATATGCAGGTTTTCGTAGGAGGATGAGACCTCATTTATTGCGAGAAAGTATTTTACAATTGGAGGTTAGTTAACATTTTGTCGTCTTTCTATGCATATTTTTAACATTTTACTGTCTTATGGGGATGGTAACCTTCTTGTCATTTGGGGTTCATTTTTATATTTGTGATCACACTGTCCTTATGCAAGGTTTGGAACTAATGTGTAACTATCTAACAGTCTGTTACTTCTTCACGCAAAATTTTATCTCCCGCAGAGATGTTGGATAGTTCCTCAGTTTAGGGACTGCGACAAGGTGGTCATGCAACCCCGTGTACATTGGGTGTGTGTAGAATCTGTCTGATAAACGGTGTTATTTGTGATGACTGTATTAGTCTGTAATTCAGGTAAGGTCTGCAGACGGTCAATTTTAAGTAGTAGTACCTAATTTTGTACCAAATACTAACGTCAACGACACCTAGCTGTGAACTTGGCCACTAGATGCCACCGCAACCAGCAACTTGCAACGAACGTTGTAACTTCCCCTCCGAAGGAAAGCATGCTGACGGATTTTTAGCGCTCTTAGAAAATCCGGCGACTTTGGCCGGCTTTGAACAAGTGACCTTAGGCATAGAAGTTCAGCATGCTACCAGGTAGCCGCTTCCCTAATAGTCAGATGGAACAAGAAGTTCCGGAACGAACTAAAGAGCCTTTTTCTTAAAATTAAGATTCATGCCATAGATTAATCTACAGTATATGAACCTATCTAGAATAATGACGAAATTAAGTGGGTAATATCGAAATGTCTTAATTAGTTCGAAATAAGGTATACTAGGCATAATGTAGCCTAATAGAGCAATACAGTTGGCAGCTCTGGTGACTGAGTATATTCTTACTTCCATCTCCTAAGGTACAGAATACAAAATGTGGTTGAAGTTCAAAGGACGTTACATGGATTTAGACATTGGATTTATTAGTACACGTAAACGCATGTTGGCAACAATGTCATGCGAGTGCTGGTCAGAAATAATCTGAAATATTATATCTTTTTGTACCAATTTTGGATGAAATCCATTTGTTGGTATAGAAGTTACATGTATTTAAAAATTGGTTCTATCAGCAGGCTTAGAATCATGTAGGTAGAACTGACGTATATAGGTTACTCCAAATTAATGTAAAATGTCAGGTAATTTACGTGTGCATAGTTTAAACCTGTCGGCTTGCATACTTTCAGATATATTGGTATTTGGATAAAATAATAGAGATAACATTTATTGACAGTTGGCAGCCCTGGTGGCTCTTAAGAATACACTCAGTCATACATGTTTATGTACACATATTACATACAAAATTTGGTTGAAATCCAATTGATAGTGTAGAAGTTATATGCATTTAAATATTGGACTTATCAGAAGGCTTAAAACAAGAGTTTAGTGCTTTTCAGTCGGTCAACACGAATGTACCCAAAAGAGATGGGTTATGCCCTAATCCTGAAATAAATTACATGAGATTAATAAAACACTAGGATGACCAGTTTCGATCGTCGAGCGATCATCATCAGATCCAATACACTTAGGCTATAAAATCTATGTTTGAAATACAGGTGAAAATATTTACAATATGTACAATTATTCAGTTGCAGTATTGGTACTGCAACTGTCAGTGTATGCTAAATGCAGTATATATGTTAGGTGAAATGCTAAATGGTGATGGCTATCCGGAGATTGTACTTTAGAGAGATTATATGGCTGTAAACTATGGTTAAACTATAAAATTTTAGGCTAACTACTTATCTGATTGTCTTCCGTACTACAGCTATTCGCAGTTTCCGTGCTCACTTGAACTCGCTGTGCGGTCGACTGCGGTGGTTATCTTAACGACAGGTTTTTCCCTGCCTTCCCCCCCCCCCCCCCTGTCCCTACGTGCTGTGGGGAGTGATCGCGATGTGTTTATGTGAGGTGTTGCCAACCTAGATAAGATGTATGTTATTGAATGAGGTGGATCTACAACTATTAAAGACCGTGGATTAGTCCTCGCCACGCGTGGAGCATAACCCATTCGAACTAAGCGTTGACGGTCTTATGAGGACGTCCCGGCACCTTTAATACTGCCTCTAATATGGGCCTTGGTTTATTGCAGAAGAAAAGTACATCGTACACCTGATCCAGCTAACATTTACCTATTAAAAAACCCCTATTTTCCCCCCTTTTTTTATCTAGCTTGGCTGTGTCGCTAAATTGTGTTTTGTTTCCGACAGGGTGTGTTTTTTAGTAGCGTGAAGAGGGGTGAGCTCTCCATGAACGTGTGTTCATTTAGATTGTTGGGATTGTTTCGTTTGGCTAGGTGTATCTCGATTGCTTCCTTTATGTCAAGAGCTCTGCCTTTCGATTCGTGATGGATTATTTTAAGGTCCGACTCTATGTTGGTAAAGCTATGCCCTGCGTCACACATATGTTCGCACACGGCTGAATGTGTTCCGTATCTTATCGCATTTCTATGTTCATTATAACGTGTGTCTACTCGCCTTCCACTCTGCCCGATGTAATTAGCTTGACAATCGGTGTCTTGGCACGTTATAGAATATACCCCTGACCTTGAATACAGGTCACGTTTATTTAGATTACTATTTAGGAGGTGCCTAGCGTTGTGTTTTTCGTCGTGAAAGCTATCTTTATGCCTTGCTTTTTGAATAGGTTAGTGATTTTATATGTATTCGCATTCACATAGTTGAAACGCGCAAATTTTTTCTCATTACTGTCCGGTTTGGGAATCGTTTTATCTTTATTTTTATGTTTGGCTATAATTTGATTTATTTTGCTTGGCGAGAAGTTGTTTTCCTTTGCTATTTGCATAATAGTTCTTATTTCCTTATTATAGTTGTCTTTTGACATGGGTATGTTTAAAGCCCTGTGCACCATTGAATTGAAACCCGCTAGTTTGTGCGTACTGGGGTGATTAGACTGATTGTCGATTGCATGCGAGGTTTGTGTTGCTTTCCGGAATATGGAATATGAAAGGTCGTTGTCTTTACGTTCAATAGTTATATCGAGATAACTTATTTTCCGGTCTATTTCGGATTCCTTAGTGAATTTGATAGAATGGTGAAGGCTATTAATGGATTGGAGAATTGTTTCTTCGCTTGTTAGTTCAGTATCGTAGATGCAAATTACATCATCTACGTATCTTTTCCATATTACTATTCCCTTTGTTGAAGTCTTTTCTAAGAACGCATTTTCTAGTGCATTGATGAAGATGTCAGCGATTAACCCACTTAGTGGCGATCCCATTGCTAGGCCTTCTCTCTGTGTGTATATTTTATTGTCGAATTGAAACACGTTTTGGTTGAGAACGACCCTCAGTAATCTCACAATCTCTTCAATTTCTTTTACCGAATTGTTGGATTTTAAGTTGTTTTCGATAGTGTTGATTGCTTCAATAATCGGAATATTGGTGTACATATTAGTTACGTCGAAGGATACTAGCCTGAAGCTAGGTTTCATTTGTAGGGTGTTAAATGCTAAATAATTGTACATATTGTAAATATTTTCACCTGTATTTCAAACATAGATTTTATAGCCTAAGTGTATTGGATCTGATGATGATCGTTTGACGATCGAAACTGGTCATGCTAGTGTTTTATTAATCTCATGTAATTTATTTCAGGATTAGGGCATAACCCATCTCTTTTGGGTACATTCGTGTTGACCGACTGAAAAGCACTAAACTCTTGTTTACTAAGGCAACACTGAAAATATGGCTTCAAACACCACAAAGAAGGCTTAAAATTATTTTGGCAACGCTGTCATGTATGGCCACCTGGAAATTAAACTGAAATAGTATTATCTTCATGTGTGCCAATTTTATAATAGCTCCCATGTATACCTTCCAAGATATCCAACATGGAGCTCAAATTTCTAGTGCGTTTATTTAGCAGTTGGTAGCACTGGCATCTTTTTCAAATATGGGCCTGAGATATTCCGGTATACAACTTTACTCATACTAAATTTGGTTTCGATTGCTGCAGCCGTTTAGGAGTTGATAGTGTGGGGGGGGGGGGAACACACACACACAGACAGACAGACAGAAGGACTGACAGACAGACAGAAGGACAGACACATTTTCCCGGATCGATCTCATAAGTCTACTTTTTCCTCATTTTTGGAAAGTGTGAAAAGTAGGCTAAAAATGAATGTGATCTTGTCAATGGCGTTGTCTTGGCAACCTCTGATAGATCATCCCTTATCAATTTAAAAGCGTTGTTATGGTAACCTCTGATGGCACTTGGCATTTTTTTAAATTCCGAAATTATTTTTCTCATCCCTTGGCGTAATGGTGGGTCATATCAAAAATTCTTTCAGACAAAAGTTTTAGGTAATTATTAGGGGAATATTTTCCATTTTGTACGGTTTTGATATTGTGCCTATTGAGAGAGATATGATTAATGTTTCCCGAAAAACCCACTTTTTTCCACCCCTTTGGTCAATGGTTGGTGCTATCAAAAAACTTATTTGACATACATTTTTGGCACTTATCCGACACATATTATGAACTTTGAATGGATTCGATATTTCACGTATTAAGAGAGTTATAGCGAAATTTCACTTTTTCGAAAAAAGCCCCCCATTTTCACCCCCTTCGACCGATTTTGCCCATTAACGATCTCGACCGAGATTTTATAGGGATACATATTATGTAAAAAATTCAAAGTGATTGGTACACAATTACGGCAGTTATCGTGTCCACAAGAAACTGATATATATATATATATATATACATAAATTATATATAAACTTTTGAACTGACGGTGGTTTTGGGGTCTGGGGGATGTGAAACGCGAAGATATGTCGAAATTTTCCGGAAGTCGAAACATGGTACCCATTGCAATAGTTAGCTTTCTAATGAAATCTACCTAAAACAGTCAAGTTGTCATGGCAACCTCTCTTGGAACTTGGCATTTTCTTATCATTTAAATCATTTTGCTCACCCCGTGGCGTAATGGTGGGTCATATCAAAAATTCTTTCAGCCAAAAGTTTTAGGTAATTATTGGAGGAATATTGTCCATTTTGTACGGTTTTGATATTGTGCCTATTAAGAGAGATATGATTAATGTTTCCCGAAAAACCCACTTTTTTCCACCCCTTTGGTCAATGGTTGGTGCTATCAAAAAACTTATTTGACATAAATTTTTGGCACTTATCCGACACATATTATGAACTTTAAATGAATTCGATATTTCACGTATTAAGAGAGTTATAGCGAAATTTCACTTTTTCGAAAAAAGTCCCCCATTTTCACCCCCTTCGACCGATTTTGCCCATTAACGAACTCGACCGAGATTTTATAGGGATACATATTATGTAAAAAATTCAAAGTGATTGGTAAACAATTACGGCAGTTATCGTGTCCATAAGAAACTGATATATATATATATAGATAGATACATATATACATAAATTATATATAAACTTTTGAACTGACGGTGGTTTTGGGTTCTGGGGGATGTGAAACGCGAAGATATGTCGAAATTTTCCGGAAGTCGAAACATGGGACCCATTGCAATAGTTAGCTTTCTAATGAAATCTACCTAAGAAAAGTACATGGGTTACTGTTAGTGCAGACATACAGTTTATTTTTTTTTTAATATTTTTGATGGAGTTTTTTAATTAATGCCAATTAACGTTAACGTTTTATTTACAAGTATTGATTGATTGATTGAGTGATGGGTTATTTTGTTTGTTTTAATGTGTGGTCATGTGCCATTGACGTAGTGAACAGACAGTGAACAAGCATACATTGTGCTTTAAAGTACTCTGTGCAACAATAATAACTTGCAATAAGAAAAAGATTTATTATAACACATAGCGTTAGTACCAAATACAGCAAGTGAGCAAGTTGGTTTACCACGTGGGTTAAATTTAAAATCAGAACATGATCGTTGGTTAACATTTGAATCCTGGCCTGTAGGCTTTTTGTCGGCACATAAACCTGAAAAAGCCGTTTTTTTTTTTACTTGAACCGAGAAGATGTGGTGCGCTGTGTGTTTTGTCGTATTGTACTTTCACACTGGGAAGAAGGGGATGATCCTTTTCCAGACCATTTGCGATGGTCTCTTTGTTGTCCTTACATGCTTGGAAAACAAGTGGGTAACCTACCAGAGTATCCATTTTACCGAACCACAAGGCCATTGGCTACTACTTACGTTGCTGAATCACAATAAAATAAAAATAATAATGAGGTATTACCAGCCAACGGTAGTGTTGATATGTGTGGTCAATATGCCATAGACAGTGTTGAATTGGCGTGTGCTTTTGAAAAATTGGGAGTTTGCAAGACTAAAGCACTAACACACCCAGGGTACTGCTCTGTTGAAAAACGTTTATAATCTGATAAAAATGTTTGGCCATTAATATTAAAACACCTTACCAAACAGCTAAGTGAAGCTGGATTTTTTATACTGGTGAAAGGGGTAAAAACTTATGTTTTATTGTGGATTTCCTTTAAAGGACTGGCAAATGACTGATGACCCTTTTGTGCAACACGCTCGTTGGTTACCTAACTGTAAATACATGGAGTTGCTTAAAGGTAAGGAATTTGTGAACACTATTCGTAAAGAAAACGTGATTGCAGCACAAGACATAAAATTGCCATTAGAGTTAGAACACGCGGAGCAAATACATGAGGCTGAAAGAAAAGGCTTGTCTTACGAACAGATACAAAAGTGTGACCATCAATTATGTAAAATTTGTTATCAAGATTAACTAGGTGATGTACTTTTCCTTGTGGACACATGATAGCATGTGTCAAGTGTGCATTAGAACTGAACACTCTTGTGCTATATGCAGAAAAGTAGTATCTGCTACAGTTAGGGCATTCCTTGCATAACTAGTATAATTTATTAGTCATGCATAGTGCAAAATCCCTAATTGCACGATATTATTAAAGCTGTTTTAGAGTGTAATAGATATGCTTTTCTATTGTTTATAGACTACTACAATGAATGTTTTGAATGCTGTGGGACAATCATGTGGCTTAGAGACAAAGAAACTCAGCGAATTGCCAATACATATTCCATTCCACATTATTAAGATTCGGAAATTGAAAACAGCATATGGTGGTCGTGTACTTTGTGTATGTGAAAACTTTGTGTCATTTCTGCCTATACGGTTTAATGATATGTCGGAGAGTGTTTTTGATAAAGTCAATAATGCTGTACAACCTGTACACTTAATTTATGAAGGTTTTAAAAACAATAAGTGCATGGTTCGTTTTAATTAAATAAAAAAACAAATGTGAAATAATAATGGAAAATATAAGTCATGACAATGGACTGAAAAACAAAAGAAAATATGTGTATAGAATAGTAATGTTTTAGTGTTTAGTGTTGTCTTTAAAAATATTATGATGAAACCAAAAAACAAAAAATGTATATATAGTTTGTAAATAGATGCAAAATGATGTTACAATGCAGTTTTATTTTATACAAAGTTAGAATATTTAACATTGCAGAGTATACATGATTATGACAATAGATGCACACTGAATACAAGTCTATCTCTCTTTACAATAGTCTGTTATAGTTTTAAACACAAGGCTTGTTGTAGATTTTTTATAGCAATGTCCATTCACTGTTGTTTTCGAAAACTGGGGAAGCTGCAATGGTTGTATAGTCGTAAAAACCTTATTGTAATTACTATTTAGTCATTTTGATCATCTTGCATATCAAGAGCAGATGACATAGTTGTTCCACTATTTAAAACGACAACAACAACACTACCTCTTGCATAGTTTGTGATGTTGATGGCTCTTGCGACGTGGAAGATGGATTAAACATAACTTTTAGAACAGGGGTTAAACGTTACTCATTAGACAATCCACTATTTTGAGTAGCAATATGGTTTTCTTGATTTTTTTGTCGACGGCAAAAGTGTTTCATGCAGTACACTACATTGATGATCACTTACACTTAAAACCTCACTATTTTTATTTTTTAGGTCACTACGACAATGTTTGGAACGTTGCTTTGAACAACGCTAAATAACAGTTCCATTTTTATTGGTTCGTTTCACAATATATGAATATCCTTTATAGTATGCGTAAGGCTTACCATACCTAGTCACTGATACTTCCATGTCAACTGTCAAGCATAGACTAAGCTCTAGTAAAGTCAACTTGGTAATAAGAATAATAGTTTAATGGGAGAGCAAATATGGATCCAAAAATTTCTGGTAAAAGTGGAAGCAAATAAGCAAATATAAGAAGCAAGAGTGGGGTTAAAAGTGGTTGCAAAGTGGTAGACCCATTTCACAATAATTTCAGCACGTCAAAGCTCTTGTTCAATTTCTTTGATTTCCCAATCGTGACCGGTATGCCCAGCTTGTTGTAAAGCATGCAAGTGTCGAAGCCGTTGAATTAGTTTACTGGGTTTGTTCCAGTATACAAATTTATCAAATGAATTTTTAGGTGTAAACAAAGCATTACCATTATCATTAATATCATCATTATCATTATCATGATCATTATTATCATTATCATCATGACCATAATTACTATTACTATATAGTCCTTTTTGATCCTCTTGCAATACCACTTTATTTATAGTCTGTGTCGACTTTGATAGTGTTGAAGGTTTCTTGTACGTTGACAACAGTCCTAACACGACTTTTTGAGGACATGAGAAGTCCTTTTGAACAAACACTGCATTATCTTTAGCCGCAATATCCTTTTCTTGAACTTGCTTTATAGCATTTTGAAAATTGTTTGTAAACAGCAACCGTGGTTCGTTTAGAGCACTACATTGATGAACACTCACACTTAAAACCTTTCCATTTTTACTTTTCAAATTGCCTCGACATTTTGTTGACCTCTCTTGAGCATCGCCAGAATATTGTTCCATTCACATTCTGGCGATTATAGTTATAAGAGTAGCCTTGATAGAGTGCACGTTGCCTACCTTTGTTGGTTGTAATAAGTTCCATAGTAGTAACTTACCTGTCAGTACGATGTTCACACTACAAAGGTTACAACTGTTTTGCTGATGGAGTGACCTACTATAAGCTTATATATTGGCTTATGTGTTGGCTTTCTGTGTTGGCTTTTTGTGTTGGCTTTTTTGTGTTGGCTTTTTGTGTTGGCGTTTTGTGTTGGCTTTTTTGTTGGTTTTTTGTGTTGGCTTTCCGTGTTGGCTTTTGTGTTGGCTTTTGTGTTGGCTTTTTGTGTTGGCTTTTTGTGTGAGGTATGGTGTTGGCTTTTTGTGTCGGCTTTTTTGTTGGCTTTCGTGTTGGCTTTTTCGTGTTGGCTTTTTGTGTTGGCTTTTTATGTTGGCTTTTTGTATTTGCTTTTGTATTGGTCCCATATGTTGGCTTTTGTATTAGCTCTCTCATATTTGCTCTTACTTGTAGGCTTATTTGGTCTTGGAAAGTATGTGAGCCCCTTTTTTATGACAGCATAATGCTTACCACAATGTTTGTAAGGAACAACAACACACTATTATTCTAAAAAATCCAAAGTATTATAAGGTTTAAGATTGACTAAGAGTGTAATAAAGGCAGCTAACCTAACCTAACCTAACCTAACCTAACCTAAACCTAACCTTGCATAACCTAAACTAACTTTACCAAACCTCACTTCATTCAACCTAACCCAACCTAACTTTACCTAACCTCACTTCATTGAACCTAACCTAGTCTAACTTTATGTAACCGAACCTAATCTAACATAACATAAACTGGCTTGAGTGAGTGCTCGTACCCACCGTTACATAGCATGCTAGTAGTTCAGTTAGTACTTATATCCACCACTAGGTAGCATGCTAGTTGTTCAGTTAGTGCTTATATCCACCGCTAGGTATCGGAAACATACTTTGCATGTTGCATGTGACTATCTCACAAAGTTTGACGCCTGTAAAATGTGTTTGTATAAGCTCTGTATATAAATTAAATATACAAATACCTACTAAATGTTCAGAACTAACATGTATAGCCAAGTGTAGGGTATATAGGGGATTTTTAGCACAAAAAAGTCTAACCCACCAGTGTACAGCCTTGTCATATGCAGTAAGCAGGTGTAAAGAGTGTGAAGAGACTTTTCTTTGAGACCATTATGATAGGCGTCACGAAGAATCGTGTGGTGAATTTCATGAGTGCAAGACCTGTGGTAGTAAATTTAATGGACATCGTCATAAAGATTGTTGTAACATTTTGTAGGCACTGTTAAATTTACTACCACAGGTCTTGCTCTCATGAAATTCACCACACGATTCTTCGTGACGCCTATCATAATGGTCTCAAAGAAAAGTCTTTTCACACTCTTTACACCTGCTTACTGCATATGACAAGGCTCTACACTGGTGGGTTAGACATTTTTGGTGCTAAAAATCCCCTATATACCCTACACATGGCTATACATGTTAGTTCTGAACACTTAGTAGGTATTTGTATATTGAATTTATATACAGAGCTTATACAAACACTTTTTACAGGCGTCAAACTTTGTGAGATAATCACATGCAACATGCAAAGTATGTTTCCGATACCTAACGGTGGATATAAGCAATAACTGAACAACTAGCATGCTACCTAGCGGTGGATATGAGTAATAACTGAACTACTAGCATGCTATCTAACGGTGGGTACGAGCACTCACTCAGGCTAGGTTAGGTTACATAAAGTTAGGTTAGGTTAGGTTCAATGAAGTGAGGTTAGGTAAAGTTAGGTTAGGTTAGGTTGAATGAAGTGAGGTTTGGTAAAGTTAGTTTAGGTTATGCAAGGTTAGGTTTAGGTTAGGTTAGGTTTGGGTTAGGTTAGGTTAGGTTAGCTGCCTTTATTACACTCTTAGTCAATCTTTAACCTTATAATACTTCAGATTTTTTAGAATATTAGTGTGTTGTTGTTGCTTACAAACATTGTGGTAAGCATTATGCTGTCATAGAAAAGGGGCTCACATACATTCCAAGACCAGATAAGCCTACAAGTAAGATCAAATATGAGAGAGCTAATATAAAAGCCAACATATGGGACCAATACAAAATCCAATACAAAAAGCCAACATAAAAAGCCAACACAAAAAGCCAACACAAAGAAACAACACAAAAGCCAACACAAAAAGCCGACACAAAAAGCCAACACCAAAGCCAACAGAAAAAGCCAACACAAAAGCCAACACGGAAAGCCAACACAAAAACAACACAAAAAGCCAACACGAAAAGCGAACACAAAAAGCCAACACAAAAAGCCAACACAAAAAAGCCAACACAAAACGCCAACACAAAATGCCAACACCAAAAAAGCCAACACAAAAATCCAACACAAAAAGCCAACACAGAAAGCCAACACATAAGTCAATATATAAGCTTATGGTAGGTCACTCCATCAGCAAAACAGTTGTAACCTTTGTAGTGTGAACATCGTACTGACAGGTCAGTTACTACTATGGAACTTATTACAACCAACAAAGGTAGGCAACGTGCCCTCTATCAAGGCTACTCTTATAACTATAATCGCCAGAATGTGAATGGAATAATATTCTGGCGATGCTCAAGAGAGGTCAACAAAATGTCGAGGCAATTTGAAAAGTAAAAATGGAAAGGTTTTAAGTGTGAGTGTTCATCAATGCAGTGCTCTAAACGAACCACGGTTGCTGTTTACAAATAATTTTCAAAATGCTATAAAGCAAGATCAAGAAAACGATTTTGGGCTAAAGGTAATGCAGTGTTTGTTCAAAAGGACTTCTCATGTCCTCAAAAAGTCATGTTAGGAGAGTTGTCAACGTACAAGAAACCTTCAACACTATCAAAGTCGACACAGACTATAAATAAAGTGGTATTGCAAGAGGATCAAAAAGGACTATATAGTTATAGTAATTATGGTCATGATGATAATGATAATAATGATCATGATAATGATAATGAAGATAATAATGATAATGGAAATGCTTTGTTTACACCTAAAAATTCATTTGTTAAATTTGCATATTGGAACAAACCCAGTAAGCTAATTCAACGGCTTCGACACTTGCATGCTTTACAACAGGTTGGGCATACCGGTCACGATTGGGAAATCAAAGAAATTGAACAAGAGCTTAGACGTGCTGAAATTATTGTGTAATGGGTCTACCACTTTGCAACCACTTTTACCCCCACTCTTGCTTCTTATATTTGCTTATTTGCTTCCACTTTTACCTGAACCCTTTGGATCCATATTTGCTCTCACATTAAACTATTATTCTTATTACCAAGTTGACTTTACTAGAGCTTAGTCTATGCTTGACAGTTGACATGGAAGTATCAGTGACTAGGTATGGTAAGCCTTACGCATACTATAAAGGATATTCATATATTGTGAAACGAACCAATACAAATGGAACTGTTATTTAGCGTTGTTCAAAGCAACGTTCCAAACATTGTCGTAGTGACCTAAAAAGTAAAAATAGTGAGGTTTTAAGTGTCAGTGATCATCAATGTAGTGTACTGCATGAAACACTTTTGCCGTCGACAAAAAATCAAGAAAACCATATTGCTACTCAAAATAGTGGATTGTCTAATGAGTAACGTTTAACCCCTGTTCTAAAAGTTATGTTTAATCCATCTTCCACGTCGCAAGAGCCATCAACATCACAAACTATGCAAGAGGTAGTGTTGTTGTTGTCGTTTTAAATAGTGGAACAACTATGTCATCTGCTCTTGATATGCAAGATGATCAAAATGACTAAATAGTAATTACAATAATGTTTTTATGCCTATACAACCAATGCGGCTTCCCCAGTTTTCGAAAACCACAGTGAATGGACATTGCTATAAAAAATCTACAACAAGCCTTGTGTTTAAAACTATAACAGACTATTGTAAATAGAGATAGACTTGTATTCAGTGTGCATCTATTTTCATAATCATGTATACTCTGCAATGTTAAATATTCTAACTTTGTATAAAATAAAACTGCATTGTAACATCATTTTGCATTTATTTACAAACTTTATATACATTTCTTGTTTTTTGGTTTCATCATAATATTTTTAAAGACAACACTAAACACTAAAACATTACTATTCTATACAAATATTTTCTTTTGTTTTTCAGTCCATTGTCATGACTTATATTTTCCATTATTATTTCACATTTGTTTTTTTTTATTTAATTAAAACGAACCATGCACTTATTGTTTTTAAAACCTTCATAAATTAAGTGTACAGGTTGTACAGCATTATTGACTTCATCAAAAACACTCTCCGACATATCATTAAACCGTATAGGCAGAAATGACACAAAGTTTTCACATACACAAAGTACACGACCACCATATGCTGTTTTCAATTTCCGAATCTTAATAATGTGGAATGGAATATGTATTGGCAATTCGCTGAGCTTTTTTGTCTCTAAGCCACATGATTGTCCCACAGCATTCGAAACATTCAATGTAGTAGTCTATAAACAATAGAAAAGCATATCTATTACACTCTAAAACAGCTTTAATAATATTGTGCAATTAGGGATTTTGCACTATGCATGACTAATAAATTATACTAGTTATGCAAGGAATGCCCTAACTGTAGCAGATACTACTTTTCTGCATATAGCACAAGAGTGTTCAGTTCTAATGCACCCTTGACACATGCTATCATGTGTCCACAAGGCAAAAGTACATCACCTAGTTCATCTTCATAACAAATTTTACCTAATTGATGGTCACACTTGTGTATCTGTTCGTAAGACAAGTCTTTTCTTTTAGCCTCATGTATTTGCTCCGCGTGTTCTAACTCTGAAGGCACTTTTATGTCTTGTGCTGCAATCACGTTTTCTTTACGAATAGTGTTCACAAATTCCTTACCTTTAAGCAACACCATGTATTTACAGTTAGGTAACCAACGAGCGTGTTGCACAAAAGGGTCATCAGTCATTTGCCAATCCTTTAAAGCAAATCCACAATAAAACATATGTTTTTATCCCCTTCACCAGTATAAAAAATCCAGCTTCACTTTACTGTTTGGTAAGGTGTTTTAATATTAATGGCCAAACATTTTTATCAGATTATAAGCGTTTTTCAACAGAGCTGTACTCTGGGTGTGTTAGTGCTTTAGTCTTGCAAACTCCCAATTTTTCAAAAGCACACGCCAATTCAACACTGTCTATGGCATATGGACCACATATATCAACACTACCGTTGGCTGGTAATACATCATTATTATTACTGTTTTATTGTGATTCAGCAAAGTAAGTAGTAGCCAATGGCCTTGTGGTTCGGTAAAATGGATACACTGTTAGGTTACCCACTTGTTTTCCAAGCATGTAAGGACAACAAAGAGACCATCGCAAATGGTCTGGAAAAGGATCATCCTCTTCTTCCCAGTGTGAAAGTTGAATACGACAAAACACACAGCGCACCACATCTTCTCGGTTCAAGTAAAAAAAAAAACGGCTTTTGCAAGTTTATGTGCCGACAAAAAGCCTACAGGCCAGGATTCAAATGTTAACCAACGATCATGTTCTGATTTTAAATTTAACCCACGTGGTAAACCAACTTGCTCACTTGTTGTATTTGGTACTAACGCCATGTGTTATAATAAAACATTTTCTTATTGCAAGTTATTAACGTTGCACAGAGTACTTTAAAGCACAATGTATGCTTGTTCACTGTCTGTTCACTACGTCAATGGCACATGACCACACCTTAAAACAAACAAAATAACCCATCACTCAATCAATCAATCAATACTTGTAAATAAAACGTTAACGTTAATTGGCATTAATTAAAAACACCATCAAAAATATTTAAAAAAAATAAACTGTATGTCTGCACTAACAGTAACCCATGTACTTTTTTTTTTATAAGGCTACAGTCATTTACATCCTCCGTTAACCAATATATAAACAAAAATCAATGAATGTCAAGTCATTTTGTTCAGATTATCATTTTCAAACCTGTGGATATTCTTTGAGTCCATAGGGAAACACCCATAAATTAAATTTAAATTTTTGTTTTTAGAAAATCCAACATGGCCTTGTACTTTTCCCGGTCAACAACCAATATGGTCTTACACCGTTTACCAATACATAGTCATTAATCAACAAAGCAATCATCGTCCCAGTCATGTTCATGTAATGAATATTTTTTTGTCTATGGATTTTGATTAGTGGTAAAATGGAATAGCATTTTAAGTTAGACTTACCTGAGTTTTCATTGGTTCATTGCCTGGAAACAATGGTTGCACTCTACTGCGTCTCGGGTTTTCAGCAACTGCTACGGCTGGAAGGCTTTTCTTTCCAAGTTTCTAAAAATAAATAAAATAATCCGCCATAAATACCTAAATTCAGGTTAATAAATACATTTCATTTAAAAAAATATCAAACAAAAATGAAACAAGTTAGTAAAAAAACTCACCTTGACTTGTAATGGTTTATTGCTGTTTTCTTCTAGTGAACTCAAAAGTGCAATGGTCTCTCTCAGACATGACAGCTATACCGGTTATCTGCAAACAAATAAATAAAAAATCATTAATTACCTTATCAATAACTATAAATTTAAGGTTCATTGCATGATATCATTAAAATAATTATTCATATGTTTTTACCAAAAACAGAAGGATTTTATTCCAAAGTTCAGTTCAGAGCTCTACTCTATACGTCCGTTTGCTAAAATGGCAAGTGTATGACTAACACAATCGTTATCAGTCTGCTTAGCAGCAGAGAGAGCTGCATTTTCTCAGCGTTTTGACCTTGAGCTAAGTTCTGTCTCGTACGTGTTCCCACGCCTCACCACATTCCTTAAGCTTTATAAAATTTGTGTACCTTATACTAGTTTCATGTCTTTAAAGAAAATGAAAATCCACAGCCTGCTTCCAGTCTCCGACCGGGTCAGGAATGGAATGAATGAAGCCCCCATCTAGCGGCGAGGATATGAACTGTGCCGGCTGCCGAGGCCTGACGCACTCCTCTGGGGCAATGATTAAATGAATGACAGATGAAATGAAATGATAGTGGAGAGTGTTGCTGGAATGAAATTGAAGACAGGCGAAACCGGAGTACCCGGAGAAAAACCTGTCTGCCTCCGTTTTGTCCAGCACAGATCTCACATGGAGTGACCGGGATTTGAACCACGGACCCAGCGGTGAGAGGCCGGCGTGCTGCCGCCTAAGCCACGGAGGCTTTTTCATGTCTTTAATAAAGAACCAAAATGGCTGCATCTTATACATCGCTAGTACGACTGTCTAGTAACCAACATGGCGGTCTCTGTTTAAACGCCCAGACCTGCTAGCCTCTACCAAGTCTGCTTAAACGACAGACCTGCTAGCCTCTACCAGCCAAGTAACCTGACCCTTTACTTCCTACCCACGTAGACATTCTTGTGTTATCAGCAGTCGCTCTGACAAGGCCTGGCCAGGGGCCTGTTCCACGAATAAACTTTGCAACTTTTCACTTTTCACTTTGCACTTTTCAATTCTTGCAAAGTGCAAAGTCTTTCTGTTCCACCATGATCTATGTATTACTTTTCAATTTCTTTGCAAAGTGAAAAGTCTTTGCATAGGAATGATCCGATCATGTTTATTCCATGAACAAACTGTATATTTATTCCATGATTTAATGCTTTATTTTTCATGGTGAAACATGTCCCACTAATGACCACACAGTGATCTTAATTAATAAAAGTATTGATCAGGTGGAACTTTTAACCTGTCTATACTAAAGTGAGGTTATGAAAATTCATATTGTCTTTGTACGTCTTCTTGTTGGATTCTTCATCACTATCCTCACTTGATGATTAAAAAAAGCTCCTGAGTAACATATTTATAACACTAAACCAAATTCTGCGCCGAGAAACTAGTGTAGAGACTTGTTCATTAACAGCTGAAAAGGGAATCGTCTCTTTGCAAAGATTTCTGAAAACTTTTCAATCATTCCTTTGCACTTTGCATTTCTGCACCAATGGAGGAACATAACAGTCTTCTAAAGTGAAAAGATTCCTAACTTTTCACTTTTCACTTTTCACTTTGCAAGACAAATCTGAAAAGTGATGGTGGAACAAAATCTGAACTGAAAAGTGCAAAGTGCAAAGTGAAAAGTTGCAAAGTTCATTCGTGGAACAGGCCCCTGGTCGTGTATTCAGTCTCCAGTGAGCAGGACTCTGTGTCTTATTATTATAATAATAATTATTATTATTATTATTAAACATTTTACGGTAATAATAATAATAATAATTATTATTATCATTAACAAGCTGCCATCCTCAATACATGACCATGTTAACCACATGCTTTCACCACGTCCAAGAACCACTTGGTCATATCCTACAACTGTCTGCTGTGTCAGAGAGCGGTCTCGCTCATCACCGTTGACTAAAACGTTAAAGATCCCCTTTAGGGTTAAAAAAACCTAGCACACATTTTCAAATATTTGCCTCCATCCGTCATAGGAAATATCACAAAACCAACCGTCATAAGCTGCCCCGCCATTCCGCCAAAATAGCAATTCATTTCTTCTGGGTATGGTCACTGTGCTCGACAACAGGCTCGTTGAGACACATAACAGCAGTACTGGCTCTCTCAACGACCACTCTTAATTAAAATTTAAACAGATTAAAAAAAAGGGCGTTATTCCCTTTTGACAAAAATAAAAAAATCTGTTCAAAAACAGGGCATCATCCCCAAGTGCTAGAACCCCTCTACAAGTCCGTAGCCTTTTTAGTTCACAAAATATTAACAAACGTGCACTTAGGCCCTTTTGACAAAAATGAAAACTACATTAAAAAACGGGGCGTCATCCCAAATCCAACGACCCCTCATACAAATCCGTAGCCTTCTTAGTTCTCAAAATATTAACAAAATGTGTACTTAGGCCCTTTTGACAAAAAAAACTACATTAAAAAACAAGGCGTTATCCCAAATCCAACGACCCCTCATACAAGTCCGTAGCCTTCTTAGTTCGAAAAATATTAACAAAAGTGCACTTAGGCCCTTTTGACAAAAATCAAAACTACATTCAAAAACGGGGCGTCATCCCATTCCAACGACCCCTCATACAAATCCGTAGCCTTCTTAGTTCTCAAAATATTAACAAAAAGTGTACTTAGGCCCTTTTGACAGAAATCAAAACTACATTTAAAAACGGGGCGTTATCCCAAATCCATCGACCCCTCATACAAGTCCGTAGCCTTCTTAGTTCTCGAAATATTAACAACAGTGCACTTAGGCCCTTTTGACAAAAATCAAAACAACATTAAAAAACGGGGCGTTATCCCAAATCCAACGACCCCTCATACAAGTCCGTAGCCTTTTTAGTTTGCAGGATATTAAAAAGCACATGACCTATTAGTTTTCAATCTTTTGGTTAAATAAAAAAAACTCATCCATAAATAATTATTTACAAAATCCTCTAGTGCGCATGCGTAAAAAACAAAAACAAAAATGTTGATTCATAGCGGCATCCAGCTAAACGCATGCGCTTTATGAGCAACAACGTTTAAGTTCATTTCAGCAGCGCACCTTATACATGTCGCATTTGAACAGAGACTTTCACTAAAAAATTACAATTTCACCCCCTAGTAGGGGTAGGTTTTAATTTGGGGTTGAAATAAGTTGTCCATTGGAAAGAGGGCATCACCCCGAGTCCAACGATATGTCTCATGTCAAAATCGGACTATGGTTTCGAGTGATATCGACTTTGCCCCTGAATATATTGCGGGTTAGTATGTGACGTCACCTGGAAAGTAGGCTGTGGGATTAAACACCCACTACCCCCCTACTTACGCACTGAGTCGTAGCATGTTTGGGAAGGAGGACGTAAGCCGGAAGACCAAGATAAGGGTGTACAAAACTTTCATTCACTTATACTTATCTACGGCAGCGAGAGTTGAATGGCGAATACAATCGACATCAGCAGGGTCAATGCAGTGCCAAGGAGCATGTAAATACAGAGGAGGGACGCTCTACGTAGCTATGAATTTCTTAGATGAAATCGTGATGGCGTAGTGTTTGGGTACGAATGCCGCGCACGTGGAGTATTCCAACGCCACCTAGATGCAAGAACTGACTATACATGGAAGTAAAGAAAATAAACGAACGAATGTTCTAGGAGGGTTTGGCAACTATAGTGCCAATGCAATGAAAGTGAACTCATAAACGTGAGTTATCACGAACACAGATCATTATTGATTGTATTAAACAACGGATTTGAGTATTCAACATCGAAAATTTGCAGAATCTGTATTGTCAAGAGGCAATGCACCTGCAGAAATTAAGATATGTTCACTACTTTTGAGAGGGTTTGGCCGCTGGAACTGTATTTTGGTGACTTCAATGAAGAAACTCTATCTCATCAGTTCGTAAGTGAATATGGACGGAAATGTTTTCCCATCTCTTAATACTCGCTTCATAAAACGTGCCTTTACTCGTTCGATGTTGTTAACATCTTCAACTGTCTGCTCGTCCCAGGTTATGTTAGTGGCACAATGAGGAAGAGAAAGAAACGAAGAAGAAGTTCCCATTTCCCAGTGATATCCATCACGAGGGCGTATGGCATGATATAGAAATTCTGAACCAGAGAATCATCTTTTCTTGCCCATATGGACGCGTTGGCCCGTTTTATTTGCATATTACCCTCGCGATGTCGATCAAAAGAATATATGGTACGATATAATATTGATTTTTCACCTAGGGAGTTTTACTGGTTAGAGAGAGGAGCTTTCAATGTGAGCCATTGTCTGTGTGTGTTTGAGCCTTCAGTCTTTCCAATGAGCTAATCGTTTCATCTCCACATAACTCCACATACCTTACATCCGAGGCAATCTCGTTAACATATTCCAATCTTGGTCTACCCCTACTGTTCTTGTTCTCGGCCCTTCCTTCCATAACTAACGTTGCTATTCCTGGGTGTATTGTTAAGTGTCCTACCAACCTCTCTCTTCTCTTCATTAGCAGTCGCCAGAAATATCTCTCCTCTCCCACTCGCCCTAATACCTCTTCAGTTGTTACTTTATCTACTAATCTGATCATCATTCTCCTGTAACACCAAATTAGTTTCTATTATCCTCTTCACTTCCATAGAATGCCACAATCCAGACAAAGGCTTTCAATAATTAAAACTCAGCAATTCTTCTAGGTTTGTGCCGTGTCTTGTGTGGGGTTTCGCCTAGGATACCAAGCTGGCTCATCGGCGGGCTCTTGGTGTCCCCGCCCGGACCCCCACAGGAGCTGCGCGCCACCTCCCTTTATATTAGGTGCAACTTGACTGCGAGAACTAAAAGCTCAAGCAGCCTTAACCTCCCTATGAAGGCTTCTCTCGCACTCAAGTGGTGCCCGCCGATGAGCCAGATTGGTGTCCTAGGCGAAACCCCACACAAGACACGGCACAAACCTAGAAGATTGCTGAGTTTTAATTCACCGGCCGTGAAAGCCAATATACCATCTTTCAAAAATTACTCCCTAATACCTAAATCTATATTTGTTATCAACAGATTCCTTTCCTGTATAAATGCTTTCCTTGCCTGAGCCAACCTACATTTTATAACCTCTTTGCTTTGTCCATCACTGGTTATTTTGCTTTCTAAGTAGCAGAAGGACTCTATTCCCTTTAGGTTTTCACCTGCCGATTTGACGTCAATAGGTGTTTCCTATTTATTTCGGCTGCATTCCGTCAGTTTTTTATGAGTCTAAAATCACAAGTGGGTTCAGACTTTCACGCACAGGTCGCTCTAGTGCAGGCCACGCCAACGCGAGCACTTAGTGCTTGCGCACTACGGTGCCGCACGGAGCAGCACCGGTGCTTTTCCCCTACCTTCCCTCTTTCGTCCCCGTGTAGTGGCGGTAGCACAGTTGGATGATGGGCAATGGATCGCTGACCTCGCTTTCATGAAATACATCACGGGGTATTTAATTTTTTAAATATCTCGTTGCAAGGCAAAAATTAATTAATCAGTACTATGTGTGAACTATTGAAATTTTCAAATTGCAGCTTGTGCTTTTCAAAAGTCAGCTTCGAGAAGTAAATTGGGACAATTTTCCCTGTCTAAAATCCTTGAATTTAAGTAGGCCTACTTAGGAACACATCAGTGAATACACAAAAGCGTTACAGCCATTGCATAAAGAATTTGTCTGATGCTTCCTTGGAAGCTATACTTCAGATTGCAACTGCCAAAACGATTGTTCCAAATATCGGAAAATTAGGGGCTTCAAAGCGTTGCCAATGATAATTAAAGAATGTTAAAAATTAGTGCAATATCAGGAGCGCAATAAACCTATTATTTCTGCCTGTACACATAATAATAATAAAAAAATTACGAGCCTTCCAGTACTCGCATATGATGTGTAACATCTGACATAGAAGAAACCTCACGTGAAATTGTTGATACACCGGTATTTTATACTATTATTGGCACAAATATTAATCTATTGTAAAAGGGAGTCTTTTACAGATATTGTACTCGATAATACGGAACTCATTTTATTAGATGATTAGTAGCTTCCACCAGCACTGGCCTAAATAAAGAATACGATATGGATCAACTAGATTAATAGACGCGACACCGCTCATCTATCTATATATTTAAAACAGTAAGGTGATTTTTGTTACCACGAGATTGAGAGAACGACAGAACCGATTTACTTCGTAGAGCACTCTAACGAAAGCTCTTGGCCTCGAGATTTGCAGAGTGTCTCTAAAATAAACAAATATATTACGGTATATTTTTAAATTAATATAGAAAATAGCAGAATTCTTTCCCCTCACGCATGCGCACAATCCGCCTGGGGTCATGACAAAATGGCGGTGAGAAGTCCATTAAAATGTAAGTTATTTAATAAGCTTCCATGTAATTGAAAACATACATTAACCAAGTTCCGACAATAAAATATAATAACAGTATGAACGTATACGAATGTGCAACATTGATCTATTTGGATAATGAAATGGATTATTTCCTTCAGACAGAGGCTTTTGGATATAATAAATAGCTGCGTCTGCTGCTAAACATGAGTGCGCGAGTAGTTTAGTTGGTCACTAGTCGTGGCCGAGTGAGGTGCGTGTGAGCGCGCTGTGTGACCGCATTGGAAGAGTATACGTTTCCTAATATCGGTGCTTCCGATAGTTCCACGGGTGAACTGACCTTCCGTGTGTCATTCGGACAATACTTTTTCAAGTAGTGTTCCAGATAGGACAACAAAACCAGAAAACCCAGGAAACCCCGCTGAAAATCATGTCCGGATACCAGAGGAAAAACACCGTACGCTGCCAATGGGACAGGCAGAGTTCTCGCGCCACACCAGGAGAAATTCACCGCTGGATTAGCGATACTCTCCAGTTGACTGTCGACCAAGTAGAAGCCATCCAGTTAAATGCACAAGAAAAAACCATGTACATCAAGGTAATCAGCATATCTACTTATCAGAAATTGTTCAATAATTTTGCAGATCCTATTAAATTTCAGTATGACTCAGGCGAAATGACTAATGTTAAGCTCTCCCCAGCGGATTCCAATTTTACCACAGTGCGTATATTTAATGTCCCACTTGAAGTTCCCCCTGAAATTTTCAAATCCGTCCTGTCGAAATATGGCACTGTGAGTGAAGTCAGGAAAGAACAATGGTCTTCTGCTTATCAGTTCCCGGTGTATAATGGAATACGCGCTGTCACTATGGAAATCAAACAAGATATCCCCTCCACTAAGACTTTTGGTGGCCATTCTGGCTACCTATCTTATAATGGACAGAAACAGGCCTGTTTAATTTGCAATGCTAACACACATCTACGTACCAACTGCCCACAGAAAATGATTCCCCTCGGTATAACTCCTACACAACAACGACGTGTCCAATACTCGGAAGTTGTGACACAGCAAACGTCACATGAACACATGTTTATTGATCAGTCAGCTGGGACAACACCAGCAGTGGCCTCGGATACACACGACGCAGAACTGGTACCTTACACTGACCAGCTCAGCGAGCCACAGAGTGCCCCTGTGCTATCGGCAACCTGTATCGCAGCCTTAGAACCAATTATGCCGCCACTACAGGCTGCCACAGAAATTTTGTCTTCACTGCCCCCACCTTCTCTGGTACCTACCGACTCACTTAAGCAGGTTGATCGGGGATCCGAGAACGTATCTAAGAAGATTAAAACAAATGCCTCGATTTCCGTACCAGCCCAGAAGAATCAAACTGGCTCTACAAACGTTCCCGCAGCTGTGAAAAAGAAACAAAATCTTCATTCTACGTCATCTAGGGACCCACGAACGCTCTCAAACGCTGACAGCCGGCCTATGAATGGCAATCATAAGGAACTATCTCAACCTAATTTGACATAGTGCACCAGGATAATTCTCACCTGTGTCTTCTTTCGAGTCCACCTTCCAGTATGTCTAGCACAGCTTTTATACTTCTCTTAATGGCGCAATTTCTCACTGTGGCCACTGTGAATATCAATGTAATAGAATGCCCCCTGAAATTTCAACTGTTGGAGAGATTCCTTCGAGATGCAGACATTGACATTGCCTTCATTCAAGAAGTTGCTATACCGTGTTTACCCATATCTGCCTTCTAAAAACAATACATCAATACCGGTAATACGAATAGAGGGACCGGATTCCTCATAATACATGATATCCCACTCGAAGGTGTGCTATGTCATCCATCAGGACGCATAATATCTGGACACATAAACAATACCACCCTGATAAATGTATATGCCCCATCCGGGTCCAATAAACGTGTGGAACGGAAAATGTTCTTTCAACAGAGTATACTGCCTCATCTGCACGACGTTAAGGAAAAACTTATTCTTGCAGGGGATTTCAATTGTATTCAACGCCCAGAGGATTCCACTAGTCCATACAAAGGTGTCAACCCGGCTCTCAGGACCCTTCTTACCTCCCTACACCTCATTGATGCTGTGGATAGTTTAAGGGTGCCCCTGCCCCATTACACCTGTATAAGTCACAACTCCTCATCACGAATTGACCGCATCTACTTTTCACAGGAACTTATCCAGCCTAGACGATATGAAGTGATACCTGCCAGTTTCACTAACCATCATGCTGTCGTATGTACAATCTCTTACCCCCATCCCATATTTCACATAGGAAGAGGTTATTGGAAACTGAATTGCTCGCTGTTACTGGAGGAGGAATGCCAAGATATTTTCAGACAACACTGGACTTGATGGGTCCAACAAAAATGCAAATTTCGCGACTGCGCAGACTGGTGGGATATTTTGGTTAAACCAGGGATCCGCCGCGTCTTTAAGAACATATCCTACCAACGAGGTCGGGAAAGACGGGATACAGTTGAATTTTACTATCGAGTTCTTCGCCAGCTCCAGCAAAGATCTGATGCTGGGGAGCGTATATATGACCAGATTCGGGAAGTTAAAACCAAGCTCCTGTCTCTACAGCAACGAACGCTCGCTCATATAAACGTGGCTTTAAAAGATCGTACAGTGCTCCCAGACGAATGTGCAAGTGTATACCATTTCGCCAAAGGACAACGTGAGCGGCAACGTAAATATATCCATCGCCTCCGCACCAGTACTGGAAGTGTCGTCACCTCCCCTGACGCTATACGTAGTGAAATATCACTATTTTATCAACGGTTCTACGCTCAGGCTCCAATTGATCCACAGCAGGTGACCCTATTGCTTTCATCTTGCAGTACCCATCTATCTCCGGACAACAAAACTCGGCTTAGCGCGGATATTACGGATGAAGAGATTCACTCTGTGGTTAAGCACCTCCCAAACAACCGCTCACCTGGCATTGATGGACTGCCATATGAAATGTATAAACACTTCTGGCCTCTCATTGGCAAAGAATTTTGTCATGTCCTGCGTACCATTCTCCAACGTCGTGCTCTTTGTCAATCACATCACGAGGGTACCATAGTCCTCATACCAAAAACATCCTCTCCCATGGCAGTTGGTGACTTCCGACCAGTTACTCTGCTCTGCAGTGATTATAAAGTCCTTACCAAAGTACGTGCATGCCGATTGAAGACTGTTCTACATGATATCATTGGTGATGAACAATGTTGCAGTATTCCTGGAAGAACTCTGTTAACAAACTTAGCCATACTACGGGACCTACACCTAAAAGCCGAAATGCTCCCCACTGAGCCAATGAGTTTTCTCACCTTGGATCTTGATAAAGCTTTCGATCGCATCAGTCATGAATACTTGTACATGGTCTTGCAGCACTTTGAATTTCCTGCAATCCTTATTGACTACATTCGTATGATAAATTGTAAAGCTACGTCTCGAGTGCTCTCAACGGTTTTCTTTCCCCTCTGATTCCAATACAACGATCAGTTAGGCAAGGATGTCCCCTCTCCATGCTACCTTTTGTCATTGGCCTTGAACCGTTCATTCGGACTACCCAGGTGAAGCTACAGGGTTACAAACTATCCACACATGTTTTTGGCATGTGCGCCTATGCTGATGACGTATCCATATTGATCCGCAATAATGAAGACATCTCCCACATCGATAGCGTCCTTCAGCTCTACCATATCGCCTCTGGAGCACAATCGAACCCCCAGAAAACTGCTTTGCTTCCGCTCAATAATAACTCAGTGATTACCCAACAGCCCTGGTTCCGGATAGTAAATGAGGTGAAAATTCTTGGCATTACCTGGAAGCAATCGCTTCTGGACACGGTGCAAGCAAACTGGACTAAGGTCATTGCCAAAGTTAGGGGAGTGCTGATCCAATTTGGTCAAAGAAACCTCAATATAGTGCAACGGGGCAAGGTCCTCAACGTATTAGCGCTCTCTAAAATATGGTATGTCGCACAACTTTTCCCACTTCCCAAAATGTTTGAGAGCCAATTGGCAAAATATATAGGTTGGTTTCTATGGCAAGGATTTTTGTTCCGAGTACAACGGGAACAGTTGTATCTCCCATCCCGGCAAGGCGGGCTAGGGCTAACCGCTCATGGCATGAAATGCCGTGCACTCCTCTGCAAGAACGATATCACCATTCTTTCCCAACATGACACTTTTACAAAAGCGCTATACAAAGATATACGAAACACAGCCCGTGGTTGTGAGAGAGCTTTGCCGAAGATATTTAGGGACCATCAACAGCACCTTCTGGAAACTGTTCGCCAAATTCCATCAGGGACTGTTCCAACGACGAAAAGTATTTATAACATGTTGCGGCAAGTGGTACACTCCAAACCGCGAATCGAGGCCACCACCCTCTATGTCCATTGGCCCACTGTTTGGAAAAATTTTGGGGCTATGACCATTTCTTCTGCTGTACACTCCCGGGTTTTTATCTTCCTCAACGATCTCATCCCAACCGCTCTACGGCGATATAAAATCCGTCTTGAAGCTTACCCATGGTGTACTATATGTGGTCAAACTGATACGGCGATACACCGCTTCACATCATGCACGCGAGTTGCCTCCACGTGGCTGTGGTGTAAGGGAAACGTATGTCAACTATTAAATGTGCCCACGGATGACCTTGATGACAGGAAGTTGATTCGCTTGTCGGTGACCGCCTTCCCCCAAATTAAACAGACTGCCATTGTGTGGATAATGGGCCAATATGTACACTTCGTGATGGACAATGATCAACATTTCTCATTCCTGGATCTCAGGTATCACCTGCAGAAAGAGCGTTGGAAGCTTAGTGAAAGTGGACAATTGTACGATAAATATGGACACTATCTGGACTTTCTTGTGATGTAATAGTATGGTATTTATCATATCTGAAAATTCTGTAATTCTGTAAAGAGCTAAAAAAAAAGTAGCTATGTGGTTAAGACGACTGACTGTGGTTCCAAGAAGCACCGGTTCGATCCCAGCCCTCGCCAGTATTTTTTTTACCACTGAAATATTGTTTAATCAAGGAGTATTAGTAAGGTTTTATGTCTGTTATAGATACATATTTCTACATTCCCTCTAAATACGTTTTAATTCCGTTTTACCATTGCATTGCAGCATGTGATCAAAAGAGCAAACTGTTGTCCGTTGTACGCCGTTTAAATATCTGCAATCAGTTCCTACAACTGACAACAGATGGCAGTACATCGCCCATATAGTTCCAGTAACTGACAGCAGATGGCAACACCATTGCATCGATATATTAAAAACACAAGACATGGCACGTTTTCACGTGTTGGAAAATTATAAAGGAGGGGAATATTTAAGAAGGGAAATGTTGAGGAACATTAACCGACAATTGAATGTGTAGGCTAGGTTGTTTATGTACCTTAATATTGCAATTTCTTCCCAATGCTTCGCTGGTCAAGTTATTAGAGTCCTAGACTAAAAGTTATAATTATGCACCGTCGATATACTCTTAAATTATTAAAGAAAAAAGTAGTTTTCCAGGCACTCGCGCGTGTCCACAATTGCTTTCGCCATGAGAGACACTTGGCAAATATAATTCGTTTGAAGGGCTCCGACATCGTGGTCACTCAGCCCCGTGTACTTGGGTGTGTATGTGTGAAATTTTCTCTGATAACCTGTGTTATTGTGATGGCTGCATTACTGTGTGTATTTGTAATTAAGGTGGTAAATGGCAAGGAGACGGCCAAGGCCTTAAATTAGGAACCATCCCGGTATTTGCCTTAAGTGGAAGTGGGAAACCACGGAAAACCACATCCAAGATTGCCGACGTTGGAATTAAACCTTCTTCTTCTTAGTTATACCTCAAGAGACTGAATGTGCCCCGTTTTTGCCCTCAGACCAGAACTAAATTTCTTGGCATAGCTGGAAATGTAACCCGGGTCTCCGGGGCGATAGACAAGAATAGGTGGGCCTCCATGTGTTAATACGATTTTTGACATGCACGGGACATAGAATTCAAAAACTGCCTCCTTTAGGGTGACTGTCGAAGTGAGTATTGAGTATAGGCCTATGGTCATTCCAGTAGTTGGCGAAGTGATTCTATGTTCCCCTTCAAAATGTACTGCCATAACCTATAACAGGTGATGGAAATTTCTTATTTAGAGCAGTTTCGTACTGTTTATAACAAAATGAAGAACGTCATTCTGAGCTGCGTTTTCAAGCTATTGCAAAAAATTTCGCTGGCAGGAACAATTATAAGGAATTTATTTTAAGCGATCAGTCTCATCGCATTCTCCTCACCAACCAACTTGAGTATGACAGTCTCTAGACGGTCATGTTGAACTTCATTGCATAAGACAATTGTTTAATGATTATTTGTTTAGAGTACTGAGTCTAACTACGCAGTTGATTTCGGCAATGGAAGTATTATTTGCCATTTAATATTTAGCGGCTCCGTTATTGCAGGAACTATAGTGTTATCGAAT
This sequence comes from Meconema thalassinum, assembly GCA_946902985.2. NCBI lineage: Eukaryota > Metazoa > Arthropoda > Insecta > Orthoptera > Tettigoniidae > Meconema > Meconema thalassinum. The sequence goes on from OX336393.1 coordinate 255,222,874, forward strand.
AATACGAAGCCACATTTAAAATCCAATACAAATAGGCCATTTCAGAAACAATTCCAGATATTATGCAGTACAGTGTACTGTAAGGTCTTTGACGATCAAATGTAAACTTTGTTCTACATTGTATTTCTCTTGCGTAAAATCTATGCGTGGTTACTTTGGTCTTTACTGTTGTGAGGGTAAAATTGCTCTGCTGGAAAATAAAATATTTGCCAAGCTGCAACAATGTAATGATATTGATTTAAAAGTCATTGAACTTATATCCAGTAGTTCAAACACATACATCAGCGTTAACAGATTGGATACTGAAGATGAAAGCCAGCTACTTCATTTCCCTATTATTGAATTTCTCAATTCCTTGGAATTAAGTGATTCGCCTCTACATACTCCGAACGTTTGAGCCGTAGTTATGCTCCTTAGAAATCTGAACGTTTCCCAAGGACCCATATTAATATATTAATATATTAATTGTAAGAAATATGTAAGAAATTGCTTGGATTCGGATATAATAGGTGCAGTAATATTAGGCAGAGAGCTCAAATCCTACGACTTGATTTAACACCTTCCGATAAAACACTTGCAGGTACAGTACATTTTCTTTTAATAGGCAACAATGTCCTATTCGCTCGGCCTACTTTATCACAATCAATCAAGCTCAAAGAGAAACTCTTGAACGTATTGGGCTATTTACCTCATCACGTTTTCGGTCATGACCAGCAGGATAGTGAAGGTACAAAAAAGGTCCTGTATGGGATGGTAAAGAATAAGAGGCGGAAGGATCCTACGGATTATGTTAGAATGGTGAACAAAAGGGGAAAAGAGATAGAAAATAGGGAAGAACTGAAGAAAATGTGGAAAGAATATTTTGAAGAACTCCTGAACCAAAATGGAAACCACGGCGAGGAGGAAGAAATTGGGGAAGAGGTACAGTAGATGAACTGTAAACAGAAAAGGACTTAACATGGAAAGACGTGGAAGATACAGTGAGGAAGATGAAAGGAGGGAAGGCACCGGGTGTGGATGAGTTGAGTGTGGAGTTGGTGAGAGCAGCAGGAGAGGTGGGGATACAATGGTTGTACCGACTGATGAAGACAGCATGGAAGGAAAGGAAGACCCCAGAGGGCTGGAAAAAGGGAATAATTGTCCCGATCTTCAAGAAAGGTAGTAGAACAGAATGCAGAAACTATCGGGGAATAACACTGATGAGTCATTGTGCAAAGTTGTTTGAGAAAGTTTTGGAAAGGAGAATTAGGACAAGGATAGAAGGAGGGATGAGGGAAGAACAATCTGGCTTCAGAGCAGGAAGGTCCACAGTGGATTTGATTTTTGCTATAAGGCAGTTACAAGAACAGCACTATGAGTATGGAACAGATCTACTGATGGCTTTCCTGAACATTGAGAAAGCATATGACAGTGTATGCAGAAACAAAGTATGGAAGTCCCTGGAGGATAGAGGAATAGAAAAATGGACTATAAGGAGGATAAAGGAGATGTACAAGGGAAGCGTGAGCTGTGTGAAAGTGGGAGGAGAGAGATCGGACTGGTTGGAACAGAGAAACAGCCTGAAACAAGGAAGTGCACTGTCACCGTTACTTTTCATTGTGGTGATGGATGACATAATGACCCGAGTGAAACAAGTAATTGGGGAAGGAAAGATGAAAGCAATGGTGCTTGCAGATGATTTGATGATTTGGGGAAACAAGGAGGAGGAGGTACAGGAACAGTTGGTCGTGTGGGAAGGAATAATACAAGGTTATGGGATGAAATTTAGCATAAATAAGAGTGAGATGGTGATCACAACAAGGAAAAAGGAAAGAACCACAACAGGAATAACAATTGGTGGGGAACAGCTGAAGGAAGCGGAGAGTTTCAAGTATCTGGGTAGCCTGATGCAAGAGAATGGAAGAAACGATAGAGAAATAAATGAGCGGGGGAGACAGGCAGAAGCATTCCGGAGGAGTGTGAGAAGCATGTTATGGAGCAAGGATGTCCCTCAGAACAGCAAAAAGATCATATATCGGACGTACTATGTCCCTATCCTGACGTATGCCTTGGAGGCCTGGGTTATGAAAGGAAGGGTGAAGAGCAAAATACAGGCCAGTGAGATGAGGTTCTTGAGAAGCAGTATTGGAGCTACAAAGAGGGACAGAATAAGAAATGAGAGGACCAGAGAATTAATGAAGGAGGAACCATTACAGGATGGTATAGAGAAATCTAGACTTAGATGGTATGGACATGTAAAACGAATGGAGGAGAAGAGGATACCCAGGAGGATACACGAGACGAAGTGGGAAGGAAAGAGACCAAGAGGGAGACCGAGAGACAGGTGGCTGAAGGGGGTGGAAGAAAGCGTGAAGAAGAGAGGAGAAGACTGGACAAGGGTGGAGGCTGAGAGATGGTGGGAAGACAGAAGACGTTGGAGAGGCTTGTGTTCCAAACAGACCCGGCCAGTGGCTGGAAACTGTGCAATATGATGATGACCTCATCACGTTTTCAGTCATGACCAGCAATATGTTGCAATGCTGAGAGTGCTATCTTTTGACGCCCTTAAAGTTTCAATAGTGCTAAAAAGTAATCGTACAAAGAATGTAACTTATATAAGAAGCTTCTTCAGTAATTTTGTTTTCCATTGTCCGTCATGTTTTGACGGGTTTCATCTAGTAACCTTAAATTCCTTATAAACAGGTCTTCTTCATTCACAGACCAACACGTAATTTCATATGGATTCTGTTAAAATGAGTCATATTGATATCATAAATATCGTTTAAAATGATAATCTGGTAGCAAAAAATATCTACCCCGTCCGGGATTCGAACCCAACATCTCTCGATTCACAGTTATAAGCACTAACCTTACGGCTACTTCGACTACGCATATTTTGGCCACAAGATGGTGACTTATTTCCACGTTCCAATAATACTGCGTTACGGAATTAAGTTCCATTTATATTTTCCTTGTTTCGATAATGTTCCTGCGTGAAATTGAGTTTAAAATGCCTTATGAATAGGCCCTCTTGAGAGTAAAGAGAATGTATTCAGTAATAGTTCATGAAGGCTTGCTCAATTCCCGTATAACCACAACGATTATATTATATTGATGACAGCATTACCGTTATGTGGGTTAATATTTGAATAGTCATTGTGCAGAAACATAATACCGGCAATGACGACTACTTACAATGTTTGATATTAAGGCATTTTACCATTTAAATACTGATACGAAGACTTCGAACATGTACCATGTCATTTGTTTCAATCACTTGACACCAGAGTTCGCATGAGCGTTTTCCATTCAGTATGTCATATACATTCCACATGGCCGAGAGTACGTCATTGTATCAATTTCCGACACCGCGCGCTAATTGTTTTTCGTACCACAGCCAGCTGGGTCTTACCACTGCCCACTGGATCGATCGATCGAGTAGGCAGTACATCTTATACTTCCGTTCGTTCCACCACTGCCGGCTAGTACACTTCCGTTCGATCGATCGAGCAGGCAGTGCATACTTCCGTTTTCCACAACGAGCTAGAGAAAGGTATATAGAGTGGAAATGGGGCCGCCATTTTGGAAGCAGGTTGAACTGGCAGCCGCCATGATATACACTGTCAAGGGGGTGGGAGAGGTGTGACTAACGAGGCGTAATTTAAGATTAGGCCTACGCAAGACCTGACAATTTAATTTGTACATTGAACGAAAACTACCGTAACACAACATCTTACAAGACAATACGCTACGTTGCTTATGCACAGTACATAGCATGATTTCATTGTCCTTTAAAAAGAATAAGTTTAGTGTACAACTGACGCACCTGTTGACCTCTCTCACGTTGAGCTGTATTTCTGCAGAAGTGGTGAAGCCTGCATTTATAATACTGTTTCACAATTCCCTCGAATAGCATAGTGAGACTTTTCCCCAGGTTCAGGAGCTGTAAATATATGGTCAGATTTCTGAAACAGGTAACCCGGCAGCATAGCATGGGCATCTGTCTGCAACTTCAGCATGAGATTCTTCGTGTCCTTTCGCAACATACTGTCATTATTCCTGATGACAATCTCAGCTGTTTTACATAATTTCACACTACATCATTTGATGGATTCAAAAGGCCATCTTTCACGTCTTTCTCTTTAATCAGTCCTTCTTTCTGAACATCTTGACCCGATAAAAACACTTCTAGGCATTCAAATACAAGTTAATTTACACTTTTCGAACGACACTTCCTGCTATGTACCGGTACTGAACAAAATTTTCTACATACATATCGTTCATAAGCATACCCCGCCCAGGGGCTCACAACTTGTCGGACGTGGATTGGCGACCACGGGACCTCAGCTGAGACTGACATTGCTTGCAAATCCACCCGTCAACCTTCCTTAGTCGCCTCTTGTTCTCTTCAGGCACTAACGGTATCCGAGACCAGGAGAGTCTTTCAAATTCATGTCTTATTTGGCCCTTGACTCATCTTTCCCTCATTTTTCGAGGGATCAGACCTGTTCTTTTCATTGTATCTCCTGCCTTGTGCACAAGACCCTAATGAGGCACGGCGTAAGCAGCCTCTCGAGAATTAGGCATCGTTACCAACGAGCTAGAGAAAGGTATATAGAGTGTAAATGTTAGTTCCTGCTTCTGCAAAGGGAATCAGAAATGTAAATATCACACAAACTTAAACTGCTGCATCACGCTTTCGTTAAGAGTCTACCTCATTAATTTATGAATTTGGATGACATTTCTTACCTGAAATACGACACTCCTGTTGTCTTATTACTTATAATCGTACAATTGAATGACGAACACACTGACGGCATGGTCTATGTATTTTTAAATAAATTTAATTCAACACATGTTCCTGCACAGCCCGAATAATCGCAACAAGCTCTTGTCAGACGACGTTTTGAATCATGGCCGCCGTAACTCAGGTTGCCTCCGCCCAGAGCGCTGTTACGCGGCTCCTTGCCTCTCTATATACCTTTCTCTAGCTCGTTGGTTTTCCACCACTGCCAGCTAGTACAATTCCATTCGATTGATCGAGTGGGCAGTGCATACTTCCGTTTTCCACCACTGCCAGCTAGTACACTTCCGTTCGATCGAGCGGGCAGGGCATACTTCCGTTCGATCCACCACTGCCAGCTCGATCGTTTCGATCCACTCCCATCCCCAATTTTCAAAATCACTCCCACAAAACTATCCAGCAACCGAGCGGAAAGATGTTTGTACATCAATAATAAATCGTATGACTCGGGTGCCGGGTGCAAGCTTTGTTATTTGACACCCAGAGGATAGCTTGCATGTCGAATTTCGTTCTTCCCTGAAGCACTATGAAAGTGAGGGAGGTTAGATATCTAAGCTCCTTGAACACTATAGAGCTTTCTAGTAGAGAAATGAGGAACTTTGTGTTGGCGGAAACCCCAATATTAATTTTGCCATTATGAACACGGCCTACTGAATTCAAATGGGTTCTTTGACATGCCAACATCTTATGACATGCGTGTCGTAATTTTTACCGCCTTAAAAAAATCACTAACTACGGCCAGGAGCGAATCTGCTAGCTTGGGGTTAGTCGGCCGACACGTTAACCACTCACCCGCCGTGGCAAGCGTCTGTACACAAAATTGGCATTATTATTATTAATATTCGTTTTCATACCGGTACGCCGCCTGACGCTCGCTGATTTGCCCATCCCCATTCACCGAACAACAATAGCAACGACACCACCGTTGCCTCGCGAAGCTCTGCCACTACACGTTCCTCTTCTACAGCAGAGCACCGGTGCTTTTAACGGTGCCGGCCGGTGCTCGCGAAGCACCTGAGTTGTCGTGGCCTGCTCTAGTGTGTTGCCTGGGAGATCACGGACAACCGTACGTCATTTCAAACTATCAGCACACAGCGCCCCGTTCCTGCCCAGACAACAGGAGATTTGTGTTCAAATTGTGACTGCGGTCACATTTGCAAGTCTTGCTCAACAAAAATATATTTAAACCCTCTGTCTGAAAAGTTCGGAGAATGGTCTATATTACGAACGGATTGTTTGCTTACCTGAAACAGCCGTTACTGTCCTTCGAAGTAATCCCCGTGGATGGTTATGCACTTCTGAGAACGTCTGAACAAGTCCTGGAAACTTCTGGCATAGTCTTCTTTAGGAATAGCCTTCAGTTTGGGTCGTCAAAACTCTAAATTGAAAGCAAGAGAGAAGCGTGAATGTATGCAACCTGCCTTGCACACCTGATAGACGGCGGCAGTGAGAAGGGTGAATTTATGCAACCTAACGTTCACACCTGTTCGACGGGTGGCAGTGAGAAGGGTAAATGTTCCGTGGAATGGAATGGTCCTGAAAACCATCGTCACGGGTGACTAGACCTAGTGCCTGAGGTACGACCTCGAAGGCAAGCGTCAAAGTACGGAGTATCGGGGTCCAGGGTCGCCGAATAGCCCTGAAGGGCCAGACGTTTTCGGACATTTCGGACATCTAACGTAACGTGACGGCCCAACTGAAGGTTATCCCTCAGGAAGACTATGCCAGGTCTTGTACACCCGTTCTAACAAGTGCATAACCATCCACGGGGATTACTTCGAAGGATACTAACGGTTGTTTCAGGTAAGCCAACAAACCGTTCGTAATATAGACCCATTCACCCAGGCGCGGATCTAGAGTTTGGCTGGGGGGGGGGGGGGTCACATAATCGAAATTGTTAAGAAAAATTGTATCACTAACAACGGAATCACAAAATAACCAAACGTACAAAACCAGACCAATTTTTTTGCAAGCTACATGGCTAGAAATTTGATGCGTTTAGCGCACCAAAAATATTCGTACAAATTGCAACGGCGTGTTTTGCGACTTTTACATCGAGCTTCGAGAAAAGTATCAAGGTAGGTCTACGTTACAGTTTCGGCAAGTCTGGTTGGTACCGACAAAGGGAGAAAGTCACAGCATTAAATTGCCAACCAGTTTGGACGTCGGCAAAACTTTTTGGTGCAAAAAAAAAAAAGCCCCAAATTCCTATCCGTGCATTGCTGCACATTCATCGTGACATCACAATAGACATCGATTCGATAATCACAAGGTTTGCTAAACAAAATAGACGAGTTGATTTTGTTACATAAATAATCGTTTTTATATAACAGGTATGAAGTTGTAAATAAGTACAGTTGTAACAGAACATAATAATTGCAATAAAGATATTTTCAGTTTTGAATAAAATGAAAAAAATGTTTTTCAGTTAAAATTCGTTAAGTTTTATTTGTCTGGTTATTGTGTTTTCGTTTTTTGAGTTTGCAAAAAAATGTGGTCTCCGTTTGCGGGGGGGTCATGAATCCGCGCCTGCATTCACCGAACTTTTCAGACAGAGTGTGTATGTTTTAGAGTAACAGTGTAACTCTTAAGGATAACTAAACAATAGCGCCACCTGCGTTTTATTTAGTTTTGCCAGTACCCCAATAAAGGTTGTACCATGTGGTGGTAGAGACATTTACATCACAGATGAGAATAGCCTATCGATTACTCTTCACCATCGACTACTACGAGCGTCTAGCCCCTGACGACCAGTCCTTTCGCTCCTCGAGCAGATTCGGAGGTTTTCGACTCTATATGTTAGTTATTGTTGTCTTAAAGGGGCGGAACTACGAGGCCATCTGTCCCACCTCTCGACTCTGAAGGAGAATCTGGAATGGGATTACGGTGTGCAGGAAGACTTGTGGTAACTTATTTGGCACCACAGTGAGCGTGTTAGTGAGTTTTGTCGCCTGGAATTTAGCGATTTGTTTCTGTGAACTACAGCAGTGGTACACTTGGAAGTGAGATTCTAGCTCAGTATAGAATATCTTACTTACTGTTATTGAAAGTCAGTACGCCTCTCGGTCGCGAGATCGTAGCCTACTATCTTTAGAGCCCTGCGCGGATGAACAAAACGTTATCCGCATCCGTACAGCTGTTATTAGCGTCCACCCCGCATCCGCACGACTTTCATCCGCATCCGCACGTTCCTTATCCGAATCTACTGGCTTTACAATAATATTACAGACAGCAGTGGTTATCCTGGCTAAAGCGCAGCGTTAGGTCATGGGGGCCAAGCTCTCTGCTGACTCGGTAGAAGCGTCGGTTCGAGACACACCGTCGGCCGTTCTTGAAATGGTTGTCCGTGGTTTCCCCATTTTCAACACCAGGCAAATGCTGGGATGGTACCTTCTGATAGGCCACGGCCGCTTCCTTCCACATCATTGCCCAGTTTCATTCTTCTTCATCCATTCCATCTCTCATCCCGACGCGCAGTACGCCCACGGGCGTCGACTTGAAAGACCTGCACTCGGCCTCTCAGGAGGCTACACAACGGAAAAAATCAACAATATTTTAATTTGATAAAGTAATAAAGCAATAGAAGCCTCCGTGGCTTGGGCGGCAGCCCACTGGCCTCTCACCGCTGGGTCCATGATTCAAATCTCAGTCACTCCATGCGAGATTTGTGCTGGACAAAGTGGAGGCAGACAGGTTTTTCTCCGGGTACTCCGGTTTTCCCTGTCACAATTTCATTCCAGCCCCACTATCATTTCATTTCATCTGGCATGCATTTAATCATTGCCCCAGGGGAGTGCGACAGGCTTTGGCAGCCGGCACAGTTCATATTCTCGCCGCTATATGAGGGCTTTATTCATTTCATTCCCTGACCAGGTCGGTCGGCTGGAAGCAGGCTGTGTTGTTTTTTTTGGTTTTTTTTTATATATTTAGACAATTGAGAAGAAAGTCGTTTCCTTAGGCTATGCATGGCATGTGCTACTGTTTGTTTATGTATGTTATATGTTCTATGGAAGGAAGAATGGATCTTAAAAACAGTTGAGCATCTCTGGTCTTTGTTCACATCTAATTCAAGGTTTGATCTCCCAAGAATAGCTTGGACCTTCCTCAACAGGATTCGTTATGGTCATGGAGTCTGTGCTGCGTCTCTCTACAAATGGGGAAAGATACAATCCCCCAAGTGTGACTGTGGTGCCCCTCTTCAAACCATCGAGCACATTGTAATGGAGTGTAGTAGAAGAGCCTACCCTGGAGATTGGTTTGGTTTTCTAGAGGCCACTACAGAGGCTCTGGATTGGATAAGAACATTGGACAATAAAATATAATGTACTTGTTTTCCTGTTTTTGTGTATATATGCCATACGATAAATAATATAAATAAATAAATACGGCTATAATTGCAACTCTTTTCAGTTCGGAGTGTTAATTGTGCTTAAATGACATACTGTAATTTAAATGAGATTAGCGTAAATCATCATCTTACGTTTGTCATGAAAAAAAAAAACATAACAGAAAAACAGAAAAATGTATGTCATTAACATTCGGGTCCTAGTAGGCTAATTATATTCAACAAGTTCGGATTGTATTCTAAACACTACCCGCAAATTTACTCCTAACATTATCCGCAGCTTATCCGCTATCCTCACAGCCATACAAACTGTATCCGCATGAAAAAGAAAAAAAACGAGCCATACTGTAGTCGCATATGATGTGTAACATGTGACATGCTATCCCTTGTTAACAGTGAACTCTGTTGGTCATTGAAATAACTACTTGTAAAACTCCAGTGCCGGTTTTCAGCAAATATGATATAATGAATATTTTCACATCAAAGAACGACAACTTGAAGATGATTTATTGCAGGAATATCTTTAATGGGGCCTCCAAACCTTGAACTAAACCGTATGCGATATACATTCCTCATAGCCGCATGGTCGACTATGTGTCTTCCGGAAGCGAAAATCCCTTGTTAACAGTGAACTCTGTTGGTCATTGAAATAACTACTTGTAAAACTGCAGTGCCTAATCCTGACCGGTTTTCAGCAAATATGATATAATGAATATGTTCACCAAACAACGACAGCTTGAAGGTGATTTATTGTAGGAATATCTTTAATGGGGCCTCCATACCTGTAAGTAAACCGTATGCGATATAGATTCCACATATCTACATGGCCGACAGTACGTCGTGGTACCAATCTCCGCCACCGCACGCGCTCATTGTTTCCTCTTACACTTTTCCGTTTCATCATTTCCGTTTCATTTCCGAAATCACTGCCACAAAAATATCCAGCAACCGAGTGGAAAGATGTTACACATCAAAAATTGCGAATGTCCACAATGTAGCACCTTTCGACAGCAAATTGAGGGCATTAGAGGAAAACTTGCTACCAACACAGTACTGTATGTTTTCTGCCTTGGGTTTTTGTGGGTATCTACCCACATAACCTAACGGCGGTAGTTTTTGAGGATTCAACCAGCCTTCGGGCTGACTACCTAACAGACAGACTGTAGGTATCGTGTACCTCAGGGACGGGCAGTCAGACCCCCAACAGTGTAGACCTCGTGGACTGTCTCGTACCAAGAGCTCGTTACTGGGTGAATGTCGAGCTGAGACTTGAACCGTTATGTGCTTAATGTGTCTGCATCACCACGAACCAGGGGTGAACAAGCACCTTAATGCATTGGCGCCTTCTGTTGTGTAGGGCAGAGGTCCTTAAAGTAGGGGGCACCGGCTCTGATAGTAATATTAATATATTATATTCTGTATCAAATATCGCTATCCTCATATCCATGAACCTACCATAGACAGGAAGCCTCCTCGACCATTCAAGACTAATAAACTCACACTTCTGCTGTCTTATTTCACAAGAACTGACCAGTAGAGCCAGCCAGGAGGAATTCTGTGAAAAGGTGTAGAGTACATTTCCCACACAGCACCTTTCACCCGCCACCCGCAGCGATATCTCCTTACCAAACACTCAACAACCAGTAATGACAATAAACCGCTTGATAATGTGACCGCCATTTCCTTACAATAATAGAGTCTTTTATTTCTGCCATTGTCGACTCGAATTAGCCACCAGGCCTTTGCAGTAAGTTCAAAGACAGTGCGTGAACAGGTGAATTCCAGTGCGGGTTCAGTGCAAGTGGTTAGTCCATTTTACAATAAACTGATTCAAGTAACACCATTACCCATGGCTTATTAGCAGTGGTAAAACGAGACCCCATGAAAGTGATAGTGCTTGCCCTCTAAAATATTCAGTTCTATTAAAGAACAAGATTCGAATTTAAACAAAGTCCATTGTTCTTTTTTACAAAGAGTTGTTGAACTTTGATGTGAAGGCGTGGACTTCCCTATTCGTAAACAATGGTTTTTGGTAAGTTTTTTGTAAGTTAATATTTCCCATATTAAGTCTATGCAGTATGATATTATGGGTGTCATTGTGGCGTCAAAGAGTGTCATAGCTGTATTCCGTGATAGGCGGTGAAGATTCTTGGGTCCACATGAAAATGAAAATCCACAGCCTGCTTCCAGTCTCCGACCGGGTCAGGAATGGAATGAATGAAGCCTCCATCTAGCGGCGAGGATATGAACTGTGCCGGCTGCCGAGGCCTGACGCACTCCTCTGGGGCAATGATTAAAAGAATGACAGATGAAGTGAAATGATAGTGGAGAGTGTTGCTGGAATTAAATTTTGACAGGGAAAACCGGAGTACCCGGAGAAAAAAAACTGTCAGCCTCCGTTGTGTCCAGCACAGATCTCACATGGAGTGACCGGGATTTTTCTTGGGTCAACATATGCTTTTAAAAACCATTTTTCTCCTGTCTTCTATATGGTATCTTAATGATCGCCCCTATGTCTCAAGGGTGATGCCTAGATATTTAAAATTGTCAACTAATTTTAACTGTTCGTTGTTCAATAATAGCGTGTCCTTTACTGATGCTGTTCCCAATACAGTAAAACTTCGTTTAACCGTCACTCTTTTAACCGTCAGTTTCTGTTAACCGTCATTGCTGTAATAGCATAATAATGCTGCAATAACAAAGTGCTTTAATGTGCAGTGACGCGTTCGCTTTGTTTACTTACTCTATTTTAGTGGGAAATGAGTGTACCTGCTCGCCATTTTCAAGCTACATGAACTATTTCACCTGTAAGTTTATATTACTGCACTGTGCCACATTTGTAGCTACTGTACGGATGTTTTTATCATGTAATAAATATTTTTATTTGCTATTACAATCGTGTTTAATTTTTTTCACTCCGAAATATATTACATTACTGTGAGAGTGATATCTGTCTATAATATAATTGATTGTCATGTTTTGGAGGAATAATACAGTGTTTCCGTTATCTGTCAATTCGCTCAACCGTCACGACCACGGTCCCGACGATGACGGTTAATCGAGTTTTTACTGTACATGTAATAATACCAAGTTGACGATGTATGCTGTGTTGTAGCTGGCAAGTTTGTCATTATTGCTGTTATCAGTGTCGTATTTACTCGTGTTGAGTCCTATACCATAGCTAGAGCCCTGTGCGGATAAACAAAACCTTTTCCACATCCACCTCGCATCCGCACGACTTTTACCCGCATCCGCACGTTTGTTATCCGAATCTACTGGAATTACAATAATATTTTCAGTTAGATAAAATATTACAGCAACACATTTTTGAGTTCTTTTATCCTATTTATCCCGACTGCAGCGCCCCAAGTGATAGTTTGAGTTGCCAAATTGCCAATAATAATCGTGCTCTAGTACTGGTCAGACATATGAAGAGCGTGTTGCGAGACCAGTACGAGAGGATTTGCTCATACTCTCAACTTCAGCAAGTGGTTTGCCTAAAAACTACTCGTTTCAACACTTGTGATTGTGTAGATGGGTGAAAGGAAAGGTATGGTCGAGACACTGATATTGTTCGCGCGCGATCCTCATGTAGGCCGCCTCGAGTCTTCCGCGTAGGCCGCCATGCCGGACCGGAGTGAAAGTCAAGTCGCGGGGTCAACGACCGGCCAGCTCTGGTCAGCAAGTCAGTGCATCAGAAGGTCATGAGGGCACATCAAAAACAAGGTTAGACTTTCCTATCACCCTGTCTCTCCACACTAATTCTGAACCGCTGACAATTCGAATTTGTGAACTGACTGTTACATCTAAATTAGACCCGTAGGCCTACACCTTGTGGCGCAGAGGCTAGCATTCTTGGCTGTTACCACAGAGGCCCGGGTTTGATTCCTGGCCCTGCCAAGAAATTTAATTCTGGTCTGAGGGCTGGAACCGGGTAGGCCTACACTCAGCCTTGTGAGGCAAAACTGAGAAAAGGAGGGGTCGATTCCCTCCTCAGCCATCCTGGAAGTGGTTTTCCATGGTTTCCCACTTCTACTCCAGGTAAATATCGGCCACGGCCGCTTCCTACCCTATTGAGTGTTGAAAATGAAGAAACTGAGAACATTGATTTTGATTCTGTCATTGACGAATTTGGTTCAGTAATAGTACATTATGCAAGGAGCCTTTAATGACAATAATTAAGACACGAGTATGTTTATAAAACGAGCAAAGTGAGTTTTATAATATCCGTACGAGTGTCTTAATTACCATTATAGGCTAGTTACATACGACTGTTTATGTTTCTATGCCCAAGATCGCGAGTTCAAATCCGGCCAAAGTCGTCGGATTTTTTAAGAGCGTTAAAAATCCCTCGGTATGCCTTCCTTCGGAGGGGAAGTGAAGCCGTCGATCCCATGTCATTGATTTATGGCATGTTAAAGAACCTTCCACTAATTACAACTGTTTGAAGTTAAATTATATATAGGTTAAACATTTGACTAACGTTCTTAGGTTCCTACGTTCGTTGCCAAGAGCCGACTGCGGTGACGTCTGGTAGCTAAGTTCTGAACTAGTAGTCGTTGATGGTGGCGTTTGGCGGCTAAAGTAGAAACTACTTGAAAATTGATCGTCTTCAGTCATTACTTGAATTAAAACAGATACACACACTAATACAGACATCACAATTAACACCGGTTATCAGACAGATTCTACACACACACCCAAAGTACACGGGGCTACATGACCGCGTTGTCGCAGCCCCTAAACTTAAGAACCAACCAACCGACTGTTTATGCTCGACGATAATTATAATTTTACTTATGTTCTAACATAAATATTCATAAATATCTGTCGAGATTCTGTTAGTTGGCTTTTGTGAGGAGCGCATGCGCTGCATTCCCACTAAGGATCAAAGTCCTTCCAAAGCTTTGTTCTTCTTTTCTTGGGAATTGTGTGGGCTCAGCATTTGCTCTCTACCCATAAGAAATTCCAAAGCTTTGAAAAATTGTTTATCCTGAACTAGTACCAACAGATAGCCCACAGGTACTATGTGGTATCATTTTGTTATTTTTGTCAAATAACACAAAATATTTACAAATGCTTTAAAATTAAAATGTATCGTATTATCAACTAGTTATTCTTCAAATTCGATGCGTATTGAATGTCAACGGAAGGCATATCAATGTAGTCCGAAATAGAACAGTCATGACATCTGGCAGAAAAGTTTCACATAAAAAATCCCTTTACTGAACAGAGCTGGGTTATTGATTGATTTCCGTGGATCGAAGTCAGATGCTTGCTGCCTCCATGACATTCTGGTGTGTTTATATCAACAACAGCATTCACTAAAATTGTCGGCGAAATCGTACGCAATGCCCTGTGTAGAAATTAGAGTTGCGGATATTAAGGTAAAGTGCTATTTCTTTGTCATATTCCCCTAGCTTGTTTATGCATTGATCGGATATCCTTAACACTGTCAACTTTCAAATCATGTAATTCATGTCCGACAAGTAGGTTTTTGTTTGCATGTGCGAAGCTATCAACTGTTTCACAATGAAAATCTTTAGCTCTGATTTGTAGGAGAAACTGTATCATGATGAAAACTAGTACTTCAATGACCCTCTTTATAGTACAGTTTTCTGACATACAATATTTACATTTCGACATCGTCGAACATAAAATCATTAATCTACCAAAAAATGTTAGGTTCTCGCATTTATGAGCATCACAGTTATATGTGTTTAGGTAAACAAGTACAATTATTAACTGTCATTTCAGTTTAATTAATATATTTCTCTAAATTTATTTTGGTAAAATTGTAAAAGATCATTAAATAAATAAATAATTAATAATAATAATAATAATTATCTATTTTTAAAATAGTTCTATTTTTTCTTTACATTTTTCAACGACGTACGGTACCTAAATATTAATAATTAATACATATTAACAATAAATCAATATTAATAAACATAAATTGTTGTTTTCTCTTTGTTATCCCAATTTTGTGACCTGAAAAATGAAAGTAAATTCAAAAGATAATTTGTTTACGGAACCTTTTGAAAACCATCAGAATCTTGTTCACACTAGTGTGTACCAGCTAAAACAAATAGCAACCACCCTGACAGGGGCGTAAATTAAGGTGTCCACATAATGTTTATATAAAAACGGGACATTTCAAAAAAATTGAAAATACCTGGGACAATTACAAAAAGAAGGGGACAAAAAATATGTTGACATAATTTAGTGAACATATAAAATTTATGTTCGTATCGTGCTTATAAATAATCAAAATTTACTTCTTAAATTTAGTCTGCAGAATGATATAGATTTTATATTCCGCATATGTAGAGGCCCCATTAACCCCGTACTTTTCACTTTTATGTATTTTATCAAGAAGTATATTTTCTTCTGATATCATACTAATATATAAAAATGAGATGGCGTGTGTCTGTGTGTCTGTCTGAGTGTCTGTTACTCAATCACGCAAGAACCACTGGTTCGATTTAAATGAAATTATGCATGGATGTAGCTGATTTACCAGGCTTACATAAAGGCTACTTTTGATTTCGATATTTTGCAATCTTTTAAAATGGCGACTATTTTCATATTTCCAATTCTAATAAAAAGAGAACGCTAAGAAATAGCAAACTTTTGATGGCACTACAAGCTTTAGAATTTAATTTTCTATCCAAAGGTCCTTATCACTTTTCGTGTATCTCCAACGGTTAGCGAGTAAAACCTAAATATGTAATTTAAAACACGGTCAACGCCGAGCGATGTTAGTCTATGTTAGTCTCTACATGATCTGTTTTATTTATAGAGGTAGTTTGTGGGGTCCAAAACTAGACGTGATTTTGAGTCTAATTTTATACTCTTTGTGCCGGTTATTGTATGTGAGTATTTGGATCTTTACGCTGTTTCACAATGGTATAGTGCTTTCTACTTTGCACGGTATGCTTTCGTCCTTTTTATCGATTTGTTTTTCGTTAAATGAATATTTCAGTTGGACAATATTTATCTACTTTTTGTCGTTTTTTACCATGATCAGAAACCCAAATTCACAGACGAATGTGTCGGAGACTAACGACTGTCACATTAGTTTATTTAGTGTTCATATTAATCTTAATGCAGAACAGGGCAAATTTATTTCAATAAAGTAGGTATTTTGACTTTCACGGCCAATAAAGAAAACCGCACAAAACACGGCGTACACCTAGAAAAGTTGCTGAGTTTTAATTGCTTGGCCCTGAAATTCAATATACAATCAGTTTGGAAGCCTTTATAGGGAGGGTTTTTTTAGCGTATGGCTTTGAGTGCCGGGAGTGTCCGAGGACATGTTCGGTTCACCAGTGTTGTAGCTGCTTCGAGACGGGCACCCAATGGGTGAGCTACAAGTACCGTTGGGGAGGAAAGTTGGAATGTAAGGACGAGGAGTTGGAAGGTAGCGGCTGTGGTCTATAGTTAGGGACCAACCCCGGCATTTGCCTGGAAGGAAGATGGGAAACCACAGAAGACCATCTTCAAGGTTGCCGGCGGGGGGATTCGAACCTCCTCGCCTCCCGGATGTGAGCAACTGCCAGCAGTCATGCCATAACGACTACGGCTAACTCACTATAGGGAGGTGAAAGACTGTTTTAGCTTTTAGCACTCGCATTCAAGTAGCTGAGGTGTTCTAAATAAGAATTGAGGTATCGCACAGTTTGCTACTCCTTTGGTAGTCCGCAAATAAACCACAAGAGCCCGCTGATGAACCATCTCGGAGTTAATAGGCGTAATCTCGCACAAGTCAGGGCATAAATTTAGAAAAAAAAATGCTTTTATTAATTTATTTTTGTTATTATTACTTGGGATGATTGAAGTTTGTTCCGTTACTGTTACTCTTTATCATGACGGCACGTACTTTCCGCAATATTACTTATTGCGGATATGATAATTGCTATCATTTTTGATGTATTTTTAAAATAATGTTTATATGCTTAAATATAGTATGAAGACGTTAAACGATAGGTGTTCAATATTTAAGACAGATTATTTAACTTTTACTACATAGAAGCTGATATTTATTTCCAATATATATAAACGAAGTTTCTCACCTACAAAGCGGAGACAGACAGGCATTTCTCCGGGTACTCCGGTTTTCCCTGTCACAATTTCATTCCAGCAAGAATCTCCACTATCATTTAATTTCATCCGTCATTCATTAAATCGTTGCCCTAGGGGAGTGCGACAGGCTTCGGCAGCCGACACAGTTCATATCCTTGCTGTTAGATGGGGATTTCATTCATTCCATTCCCTGACTCGGTCGGTCGACTGAAAGCAGGCTAAGGATTTTCACTTTCCTACCTCTGATTAATAATTTGGTGAGTGAAAATATATGTAGTATACACATGTAGTTGGTAACATGGAAATAACATAACAACTTTAGGAATGTGTGATTATATTGAACCCTTATTGATTTGCCGATCAATAAGTTTTCATGATTATTATTATTATTCATATCCAGGCAGTACATGTTGGAGTGAGATATGGAAGGCGAGCTGAGTGTTGCAATCGCTTGTGACAGTCGTGGCGTGGGTAGCTATTCTTGTGTACGACCTGGGAAGTCGAGTTCAAGGCCAAGTTAGGACGAGAGCGCATACAATTTGTCCTCATTGTGGGCGTGCCAGAGGTGAGTTTCCAACCGATGCTTGATTGAATCGTCGAATCAGAAGAAGGCAAGCCTGGACCACGCGTAAAGTAGCGTGCCTTAAAAAAATTCGGGAAAACACGTGTCAGACGACCGCCGATTCGATCTGATTCCGCATGAGTGCATTGTGACATACAGGTCAAAAGAAGAACTTTGAGATTAGTTCCATGTCTGTGAGATAAAAACTGCGGATTATTTTTCTCGATTGCTCCCACCCTTGTCCAATCTGCCAGTTTCCAATCAATTGATCGTTGGAGTGTAGTTCGCACACAATTTGATCAGGCGCTGAGGGGCTCAGTTCACGCCAGTTTGAGTACACATTGTGATTAAGCTCTGAGGAGCATAGTTCACGCCAGTTTGAGTTGAGATCTTGTGTTAAGATAAGCGCTACTCGGCGTAGATATTATTTGAGAGACCTTTAAATGTCAGTTGCGTTGCAGACTAACTGTAATATTATTTGTGTAATTATTTTGTGATTTTTTACAAGTGCGTGTGACCAAGCGAATGCTTAGATAGGGCAAGTGCTTCGTGGAATAATCGCCTAGGACTCATGAGCGAAAGCCAATAACTCATAGCCATTCTAGCAGGATAGCATATTAATTTGAACATTTCTTTTCAAGAAGCATCTACCAAGATGTCTACCACAAGGTCGATGGGTGGAGTGATGTACGACGCCTCTACCAAGATGACGACGATGTTGGAGTAAATTTCCAGTGGGAAATGCCCTGGGATGGAGGTTGATTTTCTGCAGGCTGTTCGGTAATGTACAGACCCTTGATTTATTCAATATGTAGCTTGATTAGACGCGGGAACGTTGTAAATAGTTTTGTTCTTATTTTCCTTGTATTTAGATTTTGTGTACCGGCACTCTTATTTATTTAAATGTCCGTAGGCACGTGACCAAAATTTGACTGTTGGAGTATGTTTCTTACGAGTCATTATTATTATGCACGGCGCGTGCATTGGATTATTTTATTCATGCGAATGCGAAGTTCGTCTTGGATGATAAATGGTGCTTTATTCAAATTCATTTAAATTAGGAGAAGGGGGTAAAATTTGTTAGATATTTACGAACAGGGTTTTTTAAATTCATATTAGGGTTGCCAAGCGCAACACCTTAAGATGTCATTGTAGAACACCTTAGTTCTATATTTTGAGTTTTTCGATATCCCTTTTCAGGATCTTCAGTCACGGACTAGATTGGGAGCGCAATCCGGTGGAAATATTTATGTCTTTTTATTACAGGTTTCTGTCAAACCCATACGTGTGATTCTGGTGTGTCTATCGTGTCTATGTGTGTGTACTGGTTCTTCGTGGTGAGGGGTAGATTGTGTCTACTGCCCTCAATGTTTGTTGTATTTGTTGGAAAGGAGGAGTGCTCTAGGAGGCTACCTTACTTTGTCCATCACTGATTCTTGGATTTCCAAAGGGAAATAGTAAGATAATATTTGGCACACACACGCGTATATTATGTGCTATTGTGAGCACGGTTCCTCTCTACCTGAGCCATTGCTACGGCAGGCCGAGGTATTTTGACACGTGGGTTGACAGATGTTGCAGATTCCACGTTGCGCCCGTCTATGTCTGGTGATTCATCATGTAGGCAGTCTGGCTGTGACCGACTGACCCCTTTGAGCTATCTTTAGCATACCTGTTCTTTTAAGGATCGTTGGATCTAATAAATGGGAGTTCGCCATGTCCATCATGAGCTGCCGCATGTCGTATAAAATGAAATATTTTTGTCTTGATGTAAATGTTGGCTTTAAGCCTAGTGATTTGAGTGACTCAGTTATTTGCTATTTTTGATATTTGTTTGTCTTGACACCGTTGGGTGTTCTTGTATTTCTATAATATGGTAAGCGGCCATATGTGTATTTTTTCTTGTTGTTGGTCACGCGTTGATTTACTTGATTTGATTTAGAAGTCCTAATTTTAAGGCGTCATTGTTGATTGCTACGGCAATTTCTTATATTCCAATTTCATGAGGAAATTGTTTGTCTTGTTCAGTGAAGGGAGTGTCGGATACTTACTTAGTGTTTAGATTGTGTTCCCCGTGTCTGTCTAGCTCTAAGACAATGCAGATCCGTCCCCTGAAGGTTCACTGGATGGTAACGGATCTTGCATTAATTGTACACATCGTACCGCATGTAGAGAAGTCGCACACGCACATGCCATTGAAGTTATTTGGGACATTTGGTCCAGTTGTTTACGATCTCTCCTGAGATCAGGCCTGTTTGGCACTTTTCTTAATTCACGTGGGTGTCATTTGGGAGTTCTTTTGTTTGGTTGTAATTATTGTAAATTGTGTTGATTTGTTAATTAAATTCTTATGTTTATCCCTGGTATTCACTTTTTCCTGCATGCTATTTTGTATATGCTACCCTGCATTTTTCAAGAAGCGCTCATAACAACAACTGTTACACTCCCCGAAATCGAGTCTCATATGCTTCTTCGCAAGGGTTCAATATATATTAATGATTTAGGCCAGCAAGTACTAAGAGCCGTTCGAAGAACGGGTACTTCAGCTAGTTATTTTATAAAAGTCAGCAAATAATACCCTATTAAATTTGTCTTGACAATGAGAAAGGCCTTCACTGTTGCCATTTTGTAAGTAATAAAAGGAAACTCACTTCTTATGTTGTTGTTAAAATAACACCTTCGTTTCGGCATGATAAAACAGTGATTTCATAGATCTAAAACCTGAACATAACAGCTAGGCCTACTGTAAGAACTAAACCAGCCACAATAAAAGTGAAAACCTCACCAGTGCTATCAATAACACAAAACATTGAAAGTAAAGAGCCAAGATTATTAAGCAGATTGTACAAGTGGCGTTTTCTTGCGTATATACTTGCACGGTAAACAACGAAAAAAAAACACTGTAGCGTAATATACATTGCCCAAGCGGAATCACAAAAGAGCGGGACATTTGAGCGTCCCCAAAAAACTCTCGGGACAGTGAGACATTTTGCCATAAAACGGGACTGTCCCGGGAAACGTGGGACGAATGGACACCCTAGCGTAAATGCAATGCTTGCCTGAATACCTAGATACGCCTCTGGTAGCACGATCTCATTTAAACCTATACTTTGTCCAGAACTACCCGGAGATAAGCTTTCACTAGTCTTTAAATAACAAGGTAACCTTCGTTGAGTACAGTACGCTTTTACGCTGTCACATAGACTATATTTCAACGGACTTCCTTTAGAATGCTGATTTTCCATTTCATAGGTCGTTCACCTGCACAGCCCTTTCCCTTCAAAGG
This sequence comes from Meconema thalassinum, assembly GCA_946902985.2. NCBI lineage: Eukaryota > Metazoa > Arthropoda > Insecta > Orthoptera > Tettigoniidae > Meconema > Meconema thalassinum. The sequence goes on from OX336393.1 coordinate 255,243,935, forward strand.
CCTACCTCCGGTGGTGTAGCGACTAGCATTCATTGCTGTCACCCCTGAGATACGGGTTTGATTCCCGGTTCTGTCAAAAAAATTAAATCTAGTCTGAGGGCTGAAACGGGGTACACTCGTCCTCGTGAGGCACAACTGAGAAGAGGTGGGTACGATTCCCACAGCAATCCTGGAAGTGGATTTCCATGGTTTCTCAATTCTACGCCAGGCAAATGCGGGGATGGTTTCTAACTTAAGCCCACGCCGCTTCCTTCCCAATGCTCACCTGATTTACAAATACACACACTGCTACAGACATCAAAATAACACGGGTTATTAGACAAATTCTACACACACATACACACACTCAAGTGCACAGGGCTAAATGACCACGATGTCCAAGCCCCACAAATGAAGAACAGCAATAGAAGACTAACTCCCCTCCGCCACTCTTAGCCTGGTCTTGACTGTGAAGCTGGCAGGCAAACAGTGTAGCATATCGTCCAAGAATGTTCACAGTGAGCTGCTTCCGGTGAACCGTCTGAGTTCCTAACAGTGGCTGAAGAATCTGGTGCATTCTTGGAATACACGGTACGAGAGATTAAAATTTTGAATGCTTTTGCATGTTCTTTCCTTCCTCTTTGTCAAACACCAACAGTGATCTATTTTCTCTTAGGTGTTCCGGTTGCTTATATCTTTTATGAGTCTGTTCCAGATATATATTCTATGACCCACCTAGCGTCATATAGCAGCGAATCTCTGAAGCTCTTCAACTCCTCCTGGTGCGAGAGGACTTACTTATCCATTTGGCCACCAGATCCTGTTACCATCGCCAGCTATTTTCTCCTTGAGCAAGAGGACTACGTCTACTGTTTTACTCACCATGCTGCGCTAGTATCGCCTGTTATCAACTCTTTGAAGACCCGCTCAGCATGAGAAGATCATATTTTTTTTGTTGTAACATTGGCAATGCTTATATGTTCTCCTTTTGTCTCCTACCCCCCACTCTTTTCCCCTTCCTTGGTCCCTCCGTGCTCCGTTGAGCAGGTCTCACTTCTCAGTCGGCAGTTGACTCGATCAGTTAAAGCTCCTCTCGAGCTAGCCTCCTCAAACCAAGAGGCATACTCTCTTCTACGCCATGTTGGCAAAGTAGTTATCGTCATACGGAACTTCGCCTTCAACATGAAATCAAGATAAGTACCATTTTAAAAGTTTTAACCTCATCTTCATGGTTTTAACTTCCACGTGCTTTTAATGATACTTTTATAGACAGTGTGAAAGTATTTATTTTGGGGCAAAAATCATTCTTCGTGGGATTTGCCATGTTGAGCTTTCGCTTGTATAAGCCAACCTTACTAAAAAAGAGCTTTTCTTAAGCTATTCAAATGAGAAATCCTCTCACTACGTGGGATATTACCTAATACCCGCTGTCTATAATTCATCAAGCTAGTTCCTCCGTTGGACTTTCTCAACCCCATTTTACTACTAAGGTCATTCTGGAACCTTCGAGATCTTGTACTCTATCTGCGAGTCTTGCCGTCAAGTATTTTTCATTCACTTGTGACAATAATATTTAAAATGAGGAATCTTCCTTACAAATTTTTGCAATAGCTAACTTTCTTCCACCGCTGGAACCACTGGAATGTTTTATGGTACATTTAATTGTAAATCACAACTTTTTCAAGAAATAGACTCTCACCTATATAGTGCAATCAGTTATTTCCATAATTGCAATAACTTTCTTTCTCATAAACTTTAGTGTTTCTATAGTGAAATTTGCATCCATCTTTATAGACTACAGTGATATCCAGTGCTTGTTCCACGTTTCAACCGCGTCGCGCTCGTCCGTTTACATTAAATACGGCCATGAACATTAATCCTATATCCCAATGATCTTTCCTCAACCTTCTACTAACCACCATTATTAATAAAATTGTAACTTTCCTATAAGGTGTCACTCTCGAAGTGCCCTTACAACTTTGCTAGTTTAACATTAATTAAATTCTGCATAATTGCTTGTGTGATACAAGTTTCAAATTCACGTTGTTCCTTTCCTATAATCAGGGAAAACAATTCCTTAAACTCTTGAGCGAGTCATGTTCAGGTTTCACGAAATGGAAACTGTCACATTTGGCTAGTGATTCCTATTCAAACTTGGGAAGTCTAGAAACTTCCTTTTAACTCTCTTCAGGTTTCACAGTAAGTGACCTGCCCTCTTTTGTATAATTCTCATATAGTAATTCTGTATAAATATAAGAAGTTGTAGGAACTTCTATCTTATTTTTCATGTTTTTATTATTGTTATTTTCGAAGTTGTCACTTTCTCTAGAACATTCTCTCAAGAATTTCTTAAGGTACACTCTTTGTAGTCCAATTCACGTTCAAACTTTAATTGCTTCATTGTTTATTTGTTTAAATCTTATAAAGATTTTAGAAACATGTAAGGTTTGAAACCTTGTAAATTGTCAATTGCCTGGAGCAAACGTTTAATGTTGAGAGGTCTGCGACCCCATTTCTTAAAAAAGTTTAAATAAACTATGTTTGTCCAAATTATATTACACGCTTGTTAATTTCCTCAAACTTCTTTGAATTGTTAAATAAATTAAATATTTGTTTCTGGATTCATCATTTCTCTGATACTACAGTTAGGCAAGATCCTGGCTTTCCTAGCTCTTCCTAGGTTTATGCCCTCGTTCATACTCAATAAAGCTTTTATTATTTGTCTTGCCAGACCATCACCCTTCCCTATAGTACTTTTATGCATGCTTGGGAGGAAATACACTAAAGCCTTTCTCTGGCAAACTGCCCAAGTCTTAGCTGCGGCTCCCGTCAGCTTCGGCCAAGCTCGTACCTATTTTAGGTATCAGAAAGTTAATTTGCGGTGGCAACCACCTTTAAGTGTGTTTAAAGTTAAACTTATTAATTTTGTGGGACTCTCCTCCTATTTTTCTATCCTTTTTCTCCAATCCAAAATCTACTTCCTTTTCTTAATCATCTTCCCTTGGTGGGTGGGTTATTCCTCAGCCAATAAACTACCCAAAATTTGGTGCCGAAACCCGGGAGAGTCCATTTTCTATTTCTATTCTTTGTCAAGTGTCATTTGACAATACTTTGCAAATTATTAATATCTGCTTTGGATTTTTCAGCTATAACTACATCATGCAAAGCCTGTGAACGGGAAAGAGGCCGCTCCTGTCTCCTTTGGGGTGTCCTGTTCTTTCTACTCATTTGCTGCTGCCAACTTGACAGCATCTCCAAGGTTCTACAGTTTCGTGAGTTGTATTTCAATTTATTCTCTTTGTCATGGCCCCTACTGAAAAAGATGAAACTCTCATTGCCAGACGTTCTTCCTATAAAGGGCAACTCACTAGATTCAGAAATTTTATCAACAAGTTAAATCCCGCCGAGTGTGATTTAGACATCTTGACACATCGCCTTAAGTTGTACGAACGGTCTTATGATTATTATGATCAAATTCAAACCGAGATTGAATCCGCTTGCCCAGAACTTCAATCGGATCGGGACGAGGTCGAACCCTTGTACTTTGAAGGGATTGCAACAGCCCACCAACTGATCCGCAATATCTCAGAACCGGACACTAGGGTCATCAATCCGGCCCAGTTCGCACCCGCTTCAGTTCACGAGAACAAACCGAAACCGTTACTTCCTAAGATAAGCCTACCGCACTTCTCAGGCAAGGAAGGTGAATGGTATTCTTTTTATGAACTTTACTGCTCCCTAATTCATGAAAATGCCGAGATCCCCGATATTCATAAGTTCTACTTCCTCCGTACCTCTTTGGAATGTGAGGCCTTAGCCTTAGTGGAGTCACTGCCTTTAAGCGCAGAAAACTACCATATCGCCTTTAATCTCCTTAAAGAGAGATATGGCAATTTACGTTTGAGTGTAGCTCGCCACATACGCTGTCTCTTCAACCTACCAGCCGTCAAACCTAATGACGTCACCTCTTTAAGAAACCTGTTGGACTCTATACAGTTGAATGTCAGAGCATTATACCAACTTAAGCAGCCTGTCCAAACATGGGACACCATACTCATTCATCTGGCTACATCAAAATTCGCTTTTTCAACTTTAAAGGCTTGGGAGATCGAACTCGCTCGCAAGGAAGAATTTTCCTTCGAACACTTAATCTCGTTTCTTAACAGCCGATGCCAAGTCCTTACAGCACTCGCATTTCAGTGCGAAAAGGTCGAAACGAATCATCAGTCTCACATTTTTGAGAAAAACCTTGCTTTTTCAAAGGGTCATCAGCCCCCATCTGTCGAGAACAAGCAAACCCGTTCTTCTTTCAATCATGCAAGAGAACATATCAGGCCGCTCAACAAATCGTTAAAATGCACGCTCTGTAAAAAGCTTCACACATTGTATTCGTGCAAATCCTTTAAAGAATTGTCTGTCGAAGATCGAAGGAAGTTTGTCTTCAATAGCAAACATTGCTTCAATTGCTTATCACCTAAGCATTCTTCTTCAAATTGCACGTCATCCAATCTCTGTTTTCATTGCAAAAAACCGCATCATTCTTTATTGCACGTTCACGATAAATCGAGGTCATCAGTACCTGCCTCTTCAAGCTCCATGCAGAGCAGCTCCGAACAAACTAATGCTTCTTCCTGCATTTCTAATGCCGAAACTTCTCACAGTGCGCAAACCCTTTTGACCACTGTACAATTCGAAATCCAAGATATATTTGGAAATTTGTTTAGAACCCGTGGTCTTCTTGATTCCGCTTCAACTCATAACTTTGTTTCGCAATCGTTGATTAAAAAACTAGGTCTTTCGTCATCGCCTACTTCTATCAATGTGACCGGCATTGACAATTTGAAAACTCAAGTTTTGCAGTCTTCAAAATTGAAAATCAGAGACGTTTGCCAAAGAAACACCAATCTTAATGTAAACTGTCTCATTCTTACCAGTATTGGCAAGGACACTCCAAGTCACTCTATTAATACTTCCAGTTTAAACATTCCCTCGCACTTAAAGTTAGCCGATCCTCAGTTTAATGCTCAAGGTCCCATTGATGTACTTTTCAGTGCCAATGTTTTTTGGAAGTGCATTCGCAAACAAACACGCAAGTTATCTTCAACCGTGGTCGCCAGAGACACCGATTTTGGTTGGGTTATTACTGGTGAAATCCAGCATACCAGTGTTCAAACCAAAGCGCAATGTCATTTCGTTACAGCTGACATAAATCCCATTTCTGAAAAAGAGAACGCTCATGTTTCAGATCTCAATATTTTTGAAAAACACTTGCCGAAACGATGTCTTATCGTGAACAACTGCGCCACCTCTGTGAGTTGTTTAAATGGTTTTTCCTTCTTCCCGCACAAAATGGCAATTCAAGTTCGCCTTGCCTTGTGTTATTTCGTTTACCTTCTCATGTCATTTTTTATAGCAGGTAATTACTTAAACTCTTTCTCGAAAACTATCTTCCCCTTGTGTAAAACTATGGCTATCAGTCACCATCACTTTGCTGTGAGCTATGTTTCACTTCTTTCGTTATTTAGAAGGATGGCCACGGCCGGCTCCTCCCCCCTTCCTCACAATTGGAAGCCGCTTTTGAAACCGCTTGAAAATCTGAATTCCATAGCATCTAGAATAACTATTCTTATGCATAACCTTCTTCTCAATGTCCCGGCTTCACTTCCTATTTCGGAAGAATCAAGCTTTTTCCTGTCGAAAATTGTCGGATTCCGTGATCCTCTCAATCATGCGAAATTGATTTCCTACTCTATTTCATATATCTTTAAATTGCTTTTTCACGTCCAAGTTACGATTGACTGCATGCCGTTCAACCTGAATATCTGCTTTAAGTTACAGCTGATTCAACAAATGTTGTTTGTGTACTTTGAACTGCTTGTTTTTCAAACTTGTTTGTATACAAGCCGGAGTAAGGTCAAGTCACTGTTTATTTCCTGTACGCTTGACAAAGTTCAAAGCATGTTTCTCTTATCTCAACTTTGGCTGATTGCCAACCATTGTCTGGCGAGCCGCTACCGTAAGCTCGGAAGCCGCTCACCTATTTCCCAAAATAAACTTGTTCCAGTTAAGGACTCTTTCAGCTATTTATATGCCTTATCTCGTTGTACTATGTGTGTCAAGGCCGCGCTTGCCTGTGTCTTCCACTTGCTCATGCTCGTATTCTATAACTGCTTCGATCCCTGTTTCAAAACTTCGTTCCGTATTTCTCACGCGCTTATGTATTGCACTCTGCTCACATATTTTGAAATCTTATTGTTCATTGATGAACAAACTTGTTTTTTCTCGTCGTCACATTCGATGTGTTTTTGCATTTATACTTGTCACGTCACGTTTCTCGCTGACTTAAGTATTTTTCTGAGTAACCCCTTTGATACTCATTATAACTTGAGGTCATTGTTTATGACTACTAGTTTGTTACCTATGGCGTTCTTGCTTTCTACTCGCATAGTTTCTTTGTTTATTTGGTATATTCTTGTCCTGAATAGATGTACTTGTTTCTATACGCTTTGTTTAAACTTGTCAATTCTCCTTTCGCATCGTATCGTAATCTTTACTAGTGCTTTATTTCCCTCAGCTTCTAGTTATTTTGTGACTGAAGATGTCGTTAACTCTCGCTCATTAACTCGGCTTTCCAATGACCCTGATGACCTCCTTCCACTTACACCTGGTCGCTTCCTTACACGCACTTCTCTCTCTGCCCATCTTCCTCTTCCTAATTCTTTCAGGGATTCTGATTTACCTATTGTTTGGTGTAAACTTGAAGCCCTCTGCAATTCCTTTTGGAAGAGATGGGACTTGGAATATGTAACTTCCTTGCAACGGAGACAGAAGTGGTTTCTTTCCAGTCCCGACATTAAAGTGGGAGACTTGGTCTTAGTTAGGGAAGTTTCTCCCCCCTTAGTCTGGATCTCGGGTAGAGTGACCGAGTGTTACCCTGGAAGAGATGGGAGAGTCAGGGTAGTCAGAGTCTTGACCACTAATGGTCAGATCACAAGACTACTTCTCTGCAATTGCTTATTACCTTTAAATGTTTACTTGTTTTTCTTGTTCCCTGTTGGTGTTTTCCCCTCCCAGTATGGTGCATTCTTGGAATACACGGTACGAGAGATTAAAATTTTGAATGCTTTTGCATGTTCTTTCCTTCCTCTTTGTCAAACACCAACAGTGATCTATTTTCTCTTAGGTGTTCCGGTTGCTTATATCTTTTATGAGTCTGTTCCAGATATATATTCTATGACCCACCTAGCGTCATATAGCAGCGAATCTCTGAAGCTCTTCAACTCCTCCTGGTGCGAGAGGACTTACTTATCCATTTGGCCACCAGATCCTGTTACCATCGCCAGCTATTTTCTCCTTGAGCAAGAGGACTACGTCTACTGTTTTACTCACCATGCTGCGCTAGTATCGCCTGTTATCAACTCTTTGAAGACCCGCTCAGCATGAGAAGATCATTTTTTGTTGTTGTAACATTGGCAATGCTTATATGTTCTCCTTTTGTCTCCTACCCCCCACTCTTTTCCCCTTCCTTGGTCCCTCCGTGCTCCGTTGAGCAGGTCTCACTTCTCAGTCGGCAGTTGACTCGATCAGTTAAAGCTCCTCTCGAGCTAGCCTCCTCAAACCAAGAGGCATACTCTCTTCTACGCCATGTTGGCAAAGTAGTTATCGTCATACGGAACTTCGCCTTCAACATGAAATCAAGATAAGTACCATTTTAAAAGTTTTAACCTCATCTTCATGGTTTTAACTTCCACGTGCTTTTAATGATACTTTTATAGACAGTGTGAAAGTATTTATTTTGGGGCAAAAATCATTCTTCGTGGGATTTGCCATGTTGAGCTTTCGCTTGTATAAGCCAACCTTACTAAAAAAGAGCTTTTCTTAAGCTATTCAAATGAGAAATCCTCTCACTACGTGGGATATTACCTAATACCCGCTGTCTATAATTCATCAAGCTAGTTCCTCCGTTGGACTTTCTCAACCCCATTTTACTACTAAGGTCGTTCTGGAACCTTCGAGATCTTGTACTCTATCTGCGAGTCTTGCCGTCAAGTATTTTTCATTCACTTGTGACAATAATATTTAAAATGAGGAATCTTCCTTACAAATTTTTGCAATAGCTAACTTTCTTCCACCGCTGGAACCACTGGAATGTTTTATGGTACATTTAATTGTAAATCACAACTTTTTCAAGAAATAGACTCTCACCTATATAGTGCAATCAGTTATTTCCATAATTGCAATAACTTTCTTTCTCATAAACTTTAGTGTTTCTATAGTGAACTTTGCATCCATCTTTATAGACTACAGTGATATCCAGTGCTTGTTCCACGTTTCAACCGCGTCGCGCTCGTCCGTTTACATTAAATACGGCCATGAACATTAATCCTATATCCCAATGATCTTTCCTCAACCTTCTACTAACCACCATTATTAATAAAATTGTAACTTTCCTATAAGGTGTCACTCTCGAAGTGCCCTTACAACTTTGCTAGTTTAACATTAATTAAATTCTGCATAATTGCTTGTGTGATACAAGTTTCAAATTCACGTTGTTCCTTTCCTATAATCAGGGAAAACAATTCCTTAAACTCTTGAGCGAGTCATGTTCAGGTTTCACGAAATGGAAACTGTCACATTTGGCTAGTGATTCCTATTGAAACTTGGGAAGTCTAGAAACTTCCTTTTAACTCTCTTCAGGTTTCACAGTAAGTGACCTGCCCTCTTTTGTATAATTCTCATATAGTAATTCTGTATAAATATAAGAAGTTGTAGGAACTTCTATCTTATTTTTCATGTTTTTATTATTGTTATTTTCGAAGTTGTCACTTTCTCTAGAACATTCTCTCAAGAATTTCTTAAGGTACACTCTTTGTACTCCAATTCACGTTCAAACTTTAATTGCTTCATTGTTTATTTGTTTAAATCTTATAAAGATTTTAGAAACATGTAAGGTTTGAAACCTTGTAAATTGTCAATTGCCTGGAGCAAACGTTTAATGTTGAGAGGTCTGCGACCCCATTTCTTAAAAAAGTTTAAATGAACTATGTTTGTCCAAATTATATTACACGCTTGTTAATTTCCTCAAACTTCTTTGAATTGTTAAATAAATTAAATATTTGTTTTTGGATTCATCATTTCTCTGATACTACAGTTAGGCAAGATCCTGGCTTTCCTAGCTCTTCCTAGGTTTATGCCCTCGTTCATACTCAATAAAGCTTTTATTATTTGTCTTGCCAGACCATCACCCTTCCCTATAGTACTTTTATGCATGCTTGGGAGGAAATACACTAAAGCCTTTCTCTGGCAAACTGCCCAAGTCTTAGCTGCAGCTCCCGTCAGCTTCGGCCAAGCTCGTACCTATTTTAGGTATCAGAAAGTTAATTTGCGGTGGCAACCACCTTTAAGTGTGTTTAAAGTTAAACTTATTAATTTTGTGGGACTCTCCTCCTATTTTTCTATCCTTTTTCTCCAATCCAAAATCTACTTCCTTTTCTTAATCATCTTCCCTTGGTGGGTGGGTTATTCCTCAGCCAATAAACTACCCAGAATCAATATTGTAGGACCTATATAACCTAGATTTATGTTTATAATCCAGCCCAATGTGTAAGTCATCTACAGTATAACTTCCATAAAATGCGTATACGTTAACCGTTTTAAATATTGGTAACAGTTTTATTCGTATTGACTATAGTAAAGCCACCATTACTTTTAACTTGACGTTTCAGTGCTGGGCTAGCGTTTCGTTCGCTAAATCGCGACATCGTAAACGAAACTCAATTTGTCATGATATATCGATTTGAATGGCTGCCTGCGATTGTCTAGTTAAAGTGATTTTCCTTCTGACCGCTAGATAACTCGACTGTAGGGTAACACTGAAACGTCAAGTCGGAAGTAACGATGGCTTTGCTATAATAGTGAGTTTCGTAAGGTAGACTTAAAAAAACATTTATACTGAACCCTTTATCCACAGGCTGTATAGAGGATTCTAATAAATTATTCATCATCTTTTGATACATTTCTACAGACAGCAGATATGGGAGCCAGACGGTGTTGGGAAATATTGAGAAATCAGTGGCCGAGAGGACACAATGGTTTAAGCTCCTGTGGTATTTTAGGAAGTAGCATAATATCCATGACACATAGGACAGGTGCAACTTTTAGCGCGGCGATGGCTTGGGTACGCACAATATGGCTTGTTGCTATGTGTTTTGGCGCCAAGAAGAAAATCGAATGCTACGATGTAATTGGTCAATCTTCATGTTAACCACTCCCTGTGGCAGAAATACAAGTAAAAGCGCGCAAAGATCTACAAGAGTCTGAACCAATAATATCAAGACGATTAATTCCACGATCGATTCGAGCCAGCTACAGCATAATCGTAACCTCCACATCGCTACGAACTCTATGATACCGATCGCATGCTAGTCTGATAATTATTATGGAATATTTTTCCACAAATCCCCTTCCACACCTACCCTAGCCAGTTTCATTTATAATGATCCAGGAAGCTTCGAGAGATGACTTTTATTTGTGCGTCTGAGTACGTAACATTGACTTGTATTTGTGCGTCTGGGGACGTAACGTTGATTTTTTATTTGAGCTTTTGAGGAAGTAAGGCCGTTATTCAGGTGTCGGAGGACACGAGGCATACTCTGCATATTTTTTCATGTATTTGAACATGGAACATTTTCGTCAAGTTAGAAATGTAACTTCAGTGATTTATTTGTAGTCCCAGTACTACCAGATAGGACCAGTTCATCGAAATAATTCACAAATAGACGGTCAAGGAATTTAGTACTTGATCGGTGAATTTAATAGGAAATATATCGTGAGTGTATCTGACAAACTTTATTTAATTCAGCACGAGATGACGTCTAGGAACGAGACCGGATCTTGGAACCAGCAGGACATTTGCCAGAAGATGTCGATGACGAGCTAAGCATTTTAAAGGAGTGATGGCGGCAGATGTTTTCCTGACGCTGTTTTAAAGGATTGAGTACAAATGAATTTATTTATTTATTAAATCATCTATGGTATTATGGGACATATATTTTGTAGTTATTTGTTTGTTTGGTAATGTAGATTCTTAGTTCTTGTTCTACTGACACATTAAGTACGGGACAAGCCGAGCGTTGTGTAATTTGTAAATATTGTGATTTTGTTTGGTTCAACCATACGGGGCGACGCGCAGCTCGTTCTCGCATTCGCTCGCGTAAATCGCGGTCAAGCATTATAATTCGGAGGTATGCCTTATAACAAAAATGGAACTGAATTAATTTTGAGATTAAAAATAGAATTTGGAGGGTAAAGATTATTTGTGAGCAGAATTTTATGACGGATCAGGATTATTTTTGATAGTTGCTTTTCCAGCAGATCGGTTCGGGATGGCACTTTGCACCCGAGTTTTTGTTGTGTATTTCGTTTTATGTGTCTATGGACGCAATATTGTTGATCTGTTTTGAGCCGACCCAGTTGGTATGTTTATGAGTGAGTCAGTCCAAGCTGTATGGTGCGTAGTGTGATTTTATGATGTGTTAGCGAGAATACATCATTGTGATTATTCTGACTTGCTCCACATCAGCCCAGTTCATAACCTCGCGAGGCTGGACTCGTGGTATATATTTGTGTTTTCTTGCCATCCAGGTGGATGAGTGAGATATGTTTGCGTTTCCAGATGGAATTAGCACCTAGCTTTGAAGGACTGAGAGAGATAGTTGAGGCAGCGATGATTCATACAAGAAGGGTGCGCTCAAATCAGATAACGCGACTTGTCATTAGTAACAGGCCTGGGTCCTGTACTCCAATTTAAGACGTTGTTTAACATTCACAAAACCTGATCGGTTATAATGAGTATTTGTTTGATTAAATGGGTGTTGTCCATAGATGTAAGGTAGCTCCCGAAACATCTGTTTGTCTGGCGTTTTATAAAAATATAAATATAGTTTTCAGCCGTTAGGCTTATATTTTGTTGCTGTTGCTTCATTTCTTGTGTGTTTATTTTTACGCGTTCAATGACCCCGTGTGGCATTAGGATGTGCGAGGCTATGTTCCCAATTTGTGATGAGAGCGTTTTGGCCTAATTTTTGGCATGCTCTTTGTATTTCGTGTGCTCTGGCACCAGCTAGAATCTCAGGGAGATTCGTCATCGTTTGTATTATGAGATCTTGCATGTGTCAGTAGTAATTATAGTATGTTAATTAAGGGTGGGTCCCATAGCCGTAGTGTGATTTAAAAGATGCGACTCCGTGAGCAACATGACTGTTTCAGTAGTAAACGGACTCGCATCAGTACTCATTTTCTTATTAACGAGCAGTACACCACGCATTATATAACTTCTTGACCAGGAAAAATGGACTTGTATCCATATGTTGTGACGAGCGAGTTCTTACCGCTCAAAGTTTATGTTATGATTAATCATGTTGTGTGAAGCTGTATTCACATTGTTTTGTTGGTGGAGCGAGTCTTACCGCTCAGTAATATATTTATTTCTTAAGGGGGTGAAAGTCAGGGAGGATTTCTTTTGATTTATTATTATTATTATTATGCACATAATATTCAGTCATTAAATATCCATTATTCTACTTGTTATTCATTTCATTTCCAGTATAGCCTCTGTCATGGACCTTTCTATTCATTAGAGCATGTTGTTTTTATGCGAACTTTGCTGTGTAATGCAGTCAGGACTGAACACGACCCCGTAGATGAATCTTGAAAAAACCATGCTTTATTGAAGGGTGCATAGACAAGCTGGCTTAGCCAACGTGGGGCCATTCGCTGTTTTTGACTGTTTTAGGCTTTTCTAGCGGATCATAGACAAGCTGGCGTTACCCTACATGTGGTATTTCACTGATATATGGGACTGTTTGAAATCACCGGAAGTGATATTTTGTTAACGTAAATACGGCGAAGAGAAATACCGCCAAGAAAATGGAATATACAGTAGAATCACGAGTTTGCAAGTTAAATACGATTCACTTTTTTTTATTGATGGAATTAGTAAAGTAGTGTACGTGAAATCGGGCGCCCATTGATTAAATGTAAAATTAGATTTGTTTAGAAAGTCAAACTCATGAATATGTTAGGAGGCTGGTAGCCTTAAATGACAATTAATACTTTGTTAATTCGTCAGTGTTAACATCAGATCTGGATAGTAATTTTATGACTGAATATGTGCGGGGTTAAAAATGTATTAAGTAAAATTAGAACCATTCGGTGATGATTGATTTGCGGGAGTAAAGGGAATAAGTTTAAATGAACTGAAAGTGGTCAAATGAAGTAAATGTATGTCAAGAATTATATATGTGTGTGTCAGGGAGACATTTGCATGTCATTCTCCTGTTTTCTCAGTGATATATATTTTTGTGTGTGATAATGGCAACAGTAGCGGAGATCCAGGCGATCATTGTAAGTGCCACGGCACGAACCCAGAAACTATTAAAGGAACAGTCAGGCGAGTTTAAAACACAACTAGCCGAACAGAGTGAAAATTTAGACATTAAACTAGCGGAACAAAATGAGTCATTCCAGACTCAAATGAATGACACTATAAAAACACAATTATCTGAACAAAATGAGTCATTCCAGTCTCAAATGAATGACACTATAAAAACACAATTATCTGAACAGAATGAGTCATTAGAAATTAAATTAATTGAACAGGGTAACTCATTACAAGCGCAAGTAAATGAAAATATAAACAAACAATTAGAAGCGCAAGAAAGTAGAAATACGAGTCAGTTAGCCACATTATCTGCAGAGATGAAAGAGTACACTACACAGCAGATGGTTCAATTCGCGCTTGATATAAGTAAGAATAACGACAAACAGCTAGGTCAGATACAAAAATTAGAGGACACCTTCGACCGTAAATTAAATGATTTGGACGAAACTGTATTGGCAAAACTAGCTCAGATAGAATTAGCATGCACGGTAAATAACAGTTAGGTTAAAACGGCACAGTATGGTCTTGAAAAGCGGTTTGATAAAACGGAGGAGGATTCTACGTTTATCCAGGGACAATTGTCAGTAGTAAATGAAAGTATTACGGGCCTGATAAAGGACATGGATAAATTAGAAATACAATCAGCAGAGCGATGGCGAAACATAGAATCGGACCAGGATAATTTGAAGAGTACGATAGATGAAAATAATCTACGTCTAGAAGACAGGCTTAAGAAGATAGAATCGAATCAGTAGGACAAGAAACAGCAGATGGAAGAAAAACTGGGAGCGATTAAAGATAGCATCAGAAAGGATTGGCGTAAGATGAGCAGCGACTCTAAAGAAGAACGGTTAACGATCATAAAGACCGTAGGTGATAACCATACACGCATTAAAGCACTTGAGGAAGAAATCGAGAGTAAAATGAAGGAACAGTCGGACAGAATCATAAAAGCAGAGTTGCGTTCACTGGGACAGAACACGTTATTTCAGACAGAGCACGCTAAAGATAAGGAAGTTGACTCAGCAAGCCAGGGGGCAATTAGCGCGGCGAGTAGCCACGGACTGGCAGGCAGCCCATTAACGACTAACACAGAGGGATTTCACAACAACGTTGGGGGAACCTCTACTCCTCAGCATGGCTATCAGCACCCTCAAGTCGTACAAGTAATTCGATCAAATGAATTTAAACCAAATAAATTCACAGAAAATTCTGGCGTCACACCAAAGGCGTATCTTAAGGAGATGGATGACTATTTTAATGACAATAATATACCGCCCGCGCGTCGTTTAAGACTGATGGAACGATTTCTTTCGGGAAATGTACTTACGTGGTTCTTGAGCTTCAAGTATACTTTCGGAGGGACGGATGAGTTCAAGGATGCGTTTCTTAGAAAGTATTGGGCGGCTTCTCTACAACAAAGCCTTAGAATGGAACTTTATTAGAGAAAATATCAGTCAACTCAGCAGACGAAATATTCAGATTTCTTTTCGTTACAATTGTTTAAATTTCAGGATCTGGATCATCCTTTAGAAGAATCGGATCTGGTTATGACGATTGCACGGCAGTTGCCAGTCAATGTTCAGCAGGTGTTAGTGGCAGCAAACGTGGACACAGCGGTTCGAGCCGTACAAATCTTACGTCAGATTGACGAGACAACATCTCACTTGCAGCAGAGAGGGGGATGACAGCTGGAACTTGTAAACACAACGGAGGTGGTTAAACCCACTCAAGTACACACCAGGTCGCAGGCCACAAATACAAGTGTGTCAACAACACCAAGACGAGGTCAGGAGGGCGACGAAAATAGGTCACACCAGCGACATGATAATAATAATGATAGGCAGACCCAGGGCAACAATAGGTATCAACAGCGAGGATACCAACAATGGAGAAATAATAGGAGAAATGAGGGACCCTACAGACGGTACGAAAATAACAATAATGAGAATCGACAGAGGCGTGAAAGGAGATACCAGAACCAGGGGGACTATCAAAATTATAGGAAAGAATGGAACGACAGGCACGCCGAATCACAGCGTTATCTGGAAGAATTACACGCTAATGAAGGGGACGACCAAAAACATTGGGAACGTGCCATTAATAGGAGGTCGAATCCTGACACCTTTAAGGAAGAAATTGGAGAGGAAGCAAATATATCAGCCAGCCAGGAAGACGAACGAAGCTTGCCAGAACGGAGTATGAGAGAACGTAGCCCGGTAGGGAAGAGAAACGCCGGTGCGATACGAAAAACGAGTCAATACTAGAAGAAGACGACAGCAAGGAGGAGAAGAAGAGGATGGTAGCAGAACGGAGGAGAAGAAGGAGGTGGCAGCACGGAGAAATGGAGAGGACCCTTCCGTATTGTACGTAATCTTGGTAACAACGCATACAGAGTAAAGGAATTGAGTACAGGGACAATATCTCTCTACAATGCAGCGAAATCAAAAGTATATTTTACTAGCGAAACTTGGGAACGAAGAAATAATGCTGCAAATTGAATATATGGAAGTACTTTTCCACATCCAAATATACGGGGGTCAGCGAGTACGCCGGTTGAACGAGGAAGTTGGGAGCAGCCTGTTGTGGTCAAACACCAATGAGCTCTGACGATGATGACACAGCGAGAGAACGAGCGAGAGAGATAATGATACTGGACAGGAGAGATACTAGCCTTAGGCGATCAGACAAGCAGGCAGGCTTGGAATGTCTGAATGAATGAGGAAGCAGGAAGTAAACAAGAGTGCGTGTCGACACTCCAACGACAGTGGCGGCTAGACTAGACTGATGAGAGGGAGATTTCTCTAGGATTGGCAGAAATGGATTACAGATGTAATGTGTTTTAAAAAAAATCGACTATATGCTATGTTCGATTTTTTCCATGCAGGAGGATTGTGAACCCTTTATCCACAGGCTGTATAAAGGATTCTAATAAATTATTCAACATCTTATGATACATTTCTACAGACAGCAGATATGAGAGCCAGACGGTGTTGGGAAATATTGAGAAATCAGTGGCCGAGAGGACACAATGGTTTAAGCTCCTGTGGTATTTTAGGAAGTAGCATAATATTCATGACACATAGGACAGGTGCAACTTTTAGCACGGAGATGGCTTGGGTACGGACAATATGGCTTGTTACTATGTGTTTTGGCGCCAAGAAGAAAATCGAATGCTACGAAGTAATTGGTCAATCTTCATGTTAACCACTCCCTGTGGCAGAAATACAAGTAAAAGCGCGCAAAGATCTACAAGAGTCTGAACCAATAATATCAAGACGCCCTGTTTTAGCGGCAACTCGGCTTGGTAACGCACCCTGGTAAATTAACGCGGGAGTTATCTACGGATTAATTCCACGATCGATTCGAGCCAGCTACAGCATAATCGTAACCTCCACATCGCTACGAACTCTATGATACCGATCGCATGCTAGTCTGATAATTATTATGGAATATTTTCCCACAAATCCCCTTCCACACCAACCCTAGCCAGTTTCATTTATAATGATCCAGGAAGCTTCGAGAGATGACTTTTATTTGTGCGTCTGAGGACGTAACGTTGATTTTTTATTTGAGCTTTTGAGGAAGTAAGGCCGTTATTCAGGTGTCGGAGGACACGAGGCATACTCTGCATATCTTTTCATGTATTTGAACATGGAACATTTTCGTCAAGTTAGAAGTGTAACTTCAGTGATTTATTTGTAGTCCCAGTACTACCAGATAGGACCAGTTCATCGAAATAATTCACAAATAGACGGTCAAGGAATTTAGTACTTGATCGGTGAATTTAATAGGAAATATATCGTGAGTGTATCTGACAAACTTTATTTAATTCAGCACGAGATGACGTCTAGGAACGAGATCGGATCTTGGAACCAGCAGGACATTTGCCAGAAGATGTCGATGACGAGCTAAGCATTTTAAAGGAGTGATGGCGGCAGTTGTTTTCCTGACGCTGTTTTAAAGGATTGAGTAAAAATGAATTTATTTATTAAATCAGCTATGGTATTATGGGACATATTTTTTGTAGATATTTGTTTGTTTGTTTGTTTGTTTGGTAATGTAGAATCTTGGTTCTTGTTTTACTGACACATTAAGTATGGGACAAGCCGAGCGTTGTGTAATTTGTAAATATTGTGATTTTGTTTGGTTCAACTATACGGGGCGACGCGCAGCTCGTGCTCGCATTCGCTTGCGTAAATCGTGGTCAAGGATTATAATTCGGAGGTATGCCTTATAACAAAAATGGAACTGAATTAATTTTGAGATTAAAAATAGAATTTGGAGGGTAAAGATTATTTGTGAGCAGAATTTTATGACGGATCAGGATTATTTTTGATAGTTGCTTTTCAAGCAGATCGGTACGGGATGGCACTTTGCACCCGAGTTTTTGTTGTGTATTTCGTTTTATGTGTCTATGGACGCAATATTGTTGATCTGTTTTGAGCCGACCCAGTTGGTATGTTTATGAGTGAGTCAGTCCAAGCTGTATGGTGCGTAGTGTGATTTTATGATGTGTTAGCGAGAATACATCATTGTGATTATTCTGACTTGCTCCACATCAGCCCAGTTCATAACCTCGCGAGGCTGGACTCGTGGTATATATTTGTGTTTTCTTGCCATCCAGGTGGATGAGTGAGATATGTTTGCGTTTCCAGATGGAATTAGCACCTAGCTTTGAAGGACTGAGAGAGATAGTTGAGGCAGCGATGATTCATACAAGAAGGGTGCGCTCAAATCAGATAACGCGACTTGTCATTAGTAACAGGCCTGGGTCCTGTACTTCAATTTAAGACGTTGTTTAACATTCTCAAAACTTGATCGGTTATAATGAGTATTTGTTTGATTAAATGGGTGTTGTCCATAGTTGTAAGGTAGCTCCCGAAACATCTGTTTGTCTGGCGTTTTATAAAAATATGAATATAGTTTTTCAGCCGTTAGGCTTATATTTTGTTTCTGTTGCTTCATTTCTTGTGTGTTTATTTTTACGCGTTCAATGACCCCGTGTGGCATTAGGATGTGCGAGGCTATGTTCCCAATTTGTGATGCGAGCGTTTTGGCCTAATTTTTGGCATGCTATTTGTATTTCGTGTGCTCTGGCACCAGCTAGAATCTCAGGGAGATTCGTCATCGTTTGTATTATGAGATCTTGCATGTGTCAGTAGTAATTATAGTATGTTAATTAAGGGTGGGTCCCATAGCCGTAGTGTGATTTAAAAGATGCAACTCCGTGAGCAACATGACTGTTTCAGTTGTAAACGGACTCGCATCAGTACTCATTTTCTTATTAACGAGCAGTACACCACGCATTATATAACTTCTTGACCAGGAAAAATGGACTTGTATCCATATGTTGTGACGAGCGAGTTCTTACCGCTCAAAGTTTATGTTATGATTAATCATGTTGTGTGAAGCTGTATTCACATTGTTTCGTTGGTGGAGCGAGTCTTACCGCTCAGTAATATATTTATTTCTTAAGGGGGTGAAAGTCAGGGAGGATTTCTTTTGATTTATGATTATTATTATGCACATAATTTTCAGTCATTAAATATCCTTTATTCTACTTGTTATTCATTTTATTTCTAGTATAGCCTCTGTCATGGACCTTTCTCTTCATTAGAGCATGTTGTTTTATGCGAACTTTGCTGTGTAATGCAGTCAGGACTGAACACGACCCCGTAGATGAATCTTGAGAAAACCATGTTTTATTGAAGGGTGCAATACATTTCACCAGTATTATTCGTAACTTCATCTTTAGTAACAACTTAATTCTAGTGTGGAAAATTTAATTTGTATGTGAACTTTTAATTTTATTTTAAATCAAAATTTTGTAAGGATATCGATTTCACACTTCCATGTTAAATTATTAAACTATCAACGCTGATGAAGACATCATTGTCATATCGAAACATACACGTTTAAAATGTTTTATGTTCGACCCTGACTATTATATGTCAGAAAACGGTACTATAATGAGGCTCATTATAACACCATTTTTCATTATGAAACAGATTCTCCCACCATTCAGACCTCAAGAAACAGTTGTTTGACCAATTAGATAATTAGATGCGCTGAGTTCCACGGCCTTCTAATTTTAATTTCACTGCCTGGCCTAGTGTCATAGTAGGGTAATCGAAGAGGCCATGGTCAAATACAAGACATTCTCTGCGTATCATGCGCTCTGTTCAGTACATAAAACTGGCGAAATCTCGTCAGATATTTATGAATATTTATGTTCGAACATAAAATAGTTATAATAATTATCGTCGAACATAAATAGTCGTATGCAACTCGCCTATAATGGTAATTAAGACACGAGTATGTTTATAAAACGAGCGTACGCGAGTTTTATAATTTCCATACCATTATAGGCTCGATGCATAATGTACTATTATTAAACATCATTTCATAGTAGCCTATTGTCAAGGCTGATTACACAAATAGACTACGTATAACTTTCAGTCATTAATTTCTTTCCCCTTTTTTATTTCATCTTTATCCCCCGAGCTCGGCTTCATCCACGGACTCTGAGAGGGATCATTCCTCTATCGTTGCAAGGACGGTGTCAGCAGATACAACTGGAGATGGCGACAGGCCGATCGTCTGACGACCGCTAACTTGGGTCTAATTAAGGAAGGGTCTAGGAAGGGATTTTTGGAAGGAAGTCTGCCGTGGATCAGTTGAAAAGAACCGTCCCGGCATTTGCCTGGTGGTGGAAATGGGAAACCACGAAAACCATTATAAAGAAGAAATCCATGCTCTCCCGATGCCAGCGAGGCACGAGCCACCGTGGCCGGTCATTTTATTGCTGTGTAAATTGATTATTATTGTATTATTATTATTATTACGTCCCTTTGAAGTGATGGTGTTTTAAAGACTCCGATATGCTGGAAGTTTGCCTTACAGGAGGATTTAAAATTGCTATTAATCTGTTATTGTGGATCAATTAGGGGTTTTCGACATCACGGTCATGTAGCCCCATGTACTTGGGTGTGTGAAGAATTAGTCGAATTACCTGTGTCACTGTGATGTCTGTTAGTGTGTGTATTTGTAATTGAGGTAGGATTTTGGGTAGGAAGCAGCCGTGGCCTTAAGTTATGAACCATCCCGGCATTTGCCTGGAGTAGAAGTGGGAAACCACGGAAAACCAACTCCAGGATGTCTGAGGTAGGAATTGAACCTCTCAGTTTTGCCACACGAGGCTGTGTGTACCTCGTTCCAGCCCTCAGACCAGAATTAAATGCCTTGACAGAGCCGGGAATCGAACTCGGGCCTCTGCAGTGACAGCCAAGAATGCTAGCCACTACACAACGCAGTGGACGCTCTAATTAATCTACTGGCAAAGTTCCCTCAAGTACCCTTAAATGCCAACTATATCGAGATTAGTATTAGAGGCCAGAACCATGCCGACTACATCACCCAGTCGACCACACCACATCACAAACTGTTAAGATCTGGAGAGACAATCGTTTCCCCACGATCCACCGTCATTCTATATATTTTCCCTAACATCATTATTCTAGAACTCTTCGTCCTTCGTCCACCGTTTGGCGTTATGGTTAACATTCTTGGGTGTCACGGTGGAGGTGATGCAGGACTGAGAAGAGGTGTGTTCTATTCCGACATCAACTATCCTAGACGTGGTTTTCAGTGGTTTCCCACTTCTTTTCAGGCAAAACCCGGGTTGGTAACTAAATGAAAGCCTTGGTCGCCTCCTGCCAAAATCCTAGCCCCAATTACCAATGCACACACTAGTACAGCCATCGCAATGGCACAGGCTACCGGACAGATCCACACACCCAAGAAGACGGGGCTACATGACCACGATATCACAAAGCCCCTACATGAAACATCAACATCCACTCTTCCTCCATCAGTAATGACTCAACCCGCAGCGCAGCCATGAGTCTTAGGAGGCACACCAGAACTTCAAACAGGAGCTCCGGAATTCCGGAAGTGCAGGTTCGAATCACGGAGTAGACAGCGATTTTCATTCCGATGTTTCCAATTTCCCTACAGGGAAAAAGACCGGAAAGATACCCTTTTTCAAATCACAGGAGACCTACCCACATCCTAGACCCTAATAATACTGTATTACATTTACACATTATTATTCTGTACGGATCTGATGACAAGAATGTCCAAAGTTTTTAAAAAGAATGGACAACAACTAAGAACAATGACCTTCAGTAATTGGGCTGAAGCAACTATAAACCAATCAACAAAGATAATGAATCCAAGCAGTCAGATCAACTCAGATCCGGAGACACTAGACAAAATAGCATAGTATTTACTGTCGACCAAAATATTATGTGTACTCGAGTTTGAAGGTTGTTTATGATGTAACCAATAGGCCTAAATAAAATCCAATAACATCATTCTTTTCGTCGTTCTATTTTACGTTAGTTCATGTAGGTTTGGAATTTTTAATTAATATTTTAATATTTTTTATCGCAGTTGGAACACATAAAGTGCCCGTATTTAAGCGTGTTTCAACCATGCGTCACATTTAAGAATTATTATCTCAGAAACCCGTCATCATATCGAATCCAAATTTTAACACAATATACATTGGAATGTTGTATAACTGGTTTATTAATTTCAAAATTTTCAGTGTCCAAGAAACAAAGTTGTTGTCATTTTTGTAAGGTAACTTTTTCTCGGCTCGGGCTGGTTGGAAAATGTAGTTCTTGGTCGCGTTGTCATCCTCATACAACAAAAGGTTATGCTGTATGATTTTGAAATACGTAAATTAATTCACTTAATTTATATCGGTTTGTATTTGTATGGGATAATAAGACATCGTTTATCAGCTATCCGATACAGAGAACGCTGTACAGCGTTACCGAGTTGGAGCCCACCACGCGTAATGGCTCGCCTCGCTCGGCAGAGATGGGCACCAACTCGGCAACACTATACAGCGTTCTCTGTATCGGATAGCTGCTAAACGATGTCTTATTTTTCCATACAAATACAAACCGATGTAAAATAAGTGAATTAATTTACGTATTTCACAGTCATACCGCATAACATTTTGATGAATGAGGATTAAAACGAGACCAAGAACTACATTTTCCAACCAGCCCGAGCCGAGAAAAAGTTACCTTACAAAAATGATAACAACTTTGTTTCTTGGACACACAAAATTTTGAAATTAATAAACCAGTTAAACAACATTCCAATGTATAGTGTGTTAAAATTTGGGTTCGATCTGATGACGGGTTTGTGAGATAGTAATTCTTAAATGTGACGCATGGTTGACACACGCTTAAAAATGGGCACTTTTTGTGTTCCAACTGCGATAAAAAATATTAAAATTTAAATTAAAATTCCAAACTAAAATGAACTAACGTAGAATAGAACGACAGAAATGATGATGTTATTGGATTTTATGTAGGTCTATTGGTTACTTCACAAACAACCTTCAAACTCGAGTGCACATAATATTTTGGTCGACAGTAGGTGATTACATGTTACGCAATACCAACGAACGGATCGTAAGAATAAATTTAAAAAAAATGTTGATTGAAAGAAATATAAGACTATTTCCTTTTACATCATTTACTTTCTGTATTTACTAAGCAGGCCTGTTTGCCATCTCTTGATGAATACAGTACATTTGCATTTGTCAGTTGGCACAGGCTAGAGTAAAAGGTGGCTTTTCACCGATGTCTCAGTCTCACTCATGGCTGATTGTATGGAAGCTACTGAGGTATGAGTGGTGCTTAGTAATGGCATTCAGGGCACAGTCAGTGCCTGTGGATGCTGTGAAAGGTTCTACTCATAGGGTTAGGACTACTGTTCTGACTCAGTGAGGAAAGCAATGGCAAACTACCTCACTCCTCTTCTTGCCTAGAACGCCTCAATATAGCACTGCCTTGGGTTTTTGTGGGTATCTACTCACATAACGTAACGGTGGTGCTTTTTGAGGATCCAACCAGCCTTCGGGCTGACTACCTAACAGACATTTACTAAGCAAGGAAAGTATTATGTAACATCCGTGAAGAGCTTCGCAGCATTAGAGCAATCGAGGAATAATAAATTGACGCCGACCGAACCGGTTGCTATAAAGTACATGTAAATACAATTTCACACGTCTGCTTGCCAAGTCGTGCTCTACTAACGTTTGTTTTATTGAATTAAGGTCATTCGCGTGCAGCTTCAGTGGCGTAGTTGGTAGCATGCTGAGCTTCTATGCCCAGGATCGTGGGTTCAAACCCGGCCGAAGTCGTCGGATTTAAGAGCGTTAAAAATCCCTCAGTATGCCTTCGTTTGGAGGGGAAGTAAAGCCGGCGGGCCCATTTCATAGAACCTTTCACTAACTACAATTGTGTAAAGCTAAGTTTGTAGGTTAGATTTGATTAACGCTCTTAAGTTCCAACGTTCACCACCGGCTGCCAGTTGTGGTGGCATCTAGTAGCCAAGTTCACAGCTAGGTGTCGTTGACGGTAACATTTGGTAGTAAAAGTAGAAACTACTTGAAATTGATCGTCTGCAGTCCATACCTGAATTACAGATAACACACACTAATACAGCCATCACAATTAACACCGGTTATCAGACAGATTCTACACACACCCAAAGTACACGGGGCTATATGCCCACGTTGTCGCAGCCCCTAAACTGAGGAACCAACCAACCAAGGTCATCCACCATACCTGCTCACGCACTGTGACTCACAACTTGTGGGACGTGGTTTGGCGACTACGGGACCACAGCTGAATCCGGCATTGCTTGTGCCAGGCTCCCTTCAGTTATCTTTCATATCGACCTCCCTTGGTCAACACTTGTTCTCTTCCGACCCCGACGGTATTTGTGTATCCGAGACCTAGAGAGTCTTTCACTTTCCCGCCTTAATTGGTCCTTGTCTCATCTTTCCTGATACCCTCATTCTTCTTCATTTGAGGGGCTTAAACATCGTTGGCATGCAACCCCGTGTACTTAAATCCGTATGTGTGGAATCTGCCTGATAGCCTGTGTTATTGTTATAGCTCTACTAGTGGGTTTGTTTTAATTTGGGGCTAAGATTTGGGTGGGTAGGAGGCGCCATGGCCTTTATTCAGGTAACATCCCAGCATTCACCTGAAGTAGAAGTGGGAAACCATAGAAAATCACTTCTTTGACAGCTATGGTAGGAATGAATCCATCTCTGCTTCACGAGGCACCGTTCCAAGCCTCAGACCAGAAATAGGCATTTCTCGATTGAGTCGGGAATTGAACCCGGAACTCCGTGGTGACAACCAAGAATGCTAGCCACTACACCACGAGGTGGTCAAACCAAGTGGATTCCGGGACATCTATTTTCCGAGAGTTAATACGTACGACACACCAGAGGATTTGAATGAGTTTTTGAATGGTATGGACTCCGTCTTGAGAAAAGAGTTCATGATCAAAATTAATAAATGTAAATCAAAAATATTGGAATGCAGCCGAAAGAAACCAGAACACCTATTGACGTCAAATTGGCAGATGAAAAGCTAAAGGAAGCAGGAGACTTCTGTTACTTAGGAAGAAAAATAACCAGTGGTGGACGAAGCAAAGAGGAGCGTGGCGCTCTATGGAAGTAAAACTTGGACTATTGGTGCTGCAGAAAAGAGGAGAATAGAAGCGTTTGAAATGTAGTGTTACAGGAGAATGATGAAAATCAGATGGGTAGATAGGGTTACAAACGAAGAGGCATTAAGACAAGTGGGAGAAGGGAGATGTTTCCGGCGATTGCTAATAAATATAAGAAATAGGTTGATAGGGCAAATACTAAAACACTCAGGAATAGCAAGCTTAGTTATAGAAGGAAAGTTCGAGGATAAGAACTGTAGGGGTAAACCAAGGTTAAATTATGTTAAACAGACTGCGTCGGATGTAGGGTGTGGTAGCTATGTAGAGATGATACGATTAACTCAGGACAGGGAGGTAGGAGTGCTGCATCAAACCAAGACTGAAGACTGTATGTAACTCACAACACGTACTCCCATAAAAACTCGTCGAACACCATCTTGATTTAGATATTTTTCAGCATGTTTGTTGCATCTTGTGATAAACTGTGGCATCTAATTTTTCCTTGAGTATCACTATTCATTATCATGTTGTATTAAGGGCAGATGTCACAGTGTATTATCTTAATTATTATAATTATATTAACTATATTATTATTGATGGTATATAGGCTTTCACGACCAAGTATTTCAAATTCAGCAATTTTTGCTGTATCCATTGCGAGGTTTCTCCATGATGTATCAAGTCAGGCTCATCAGTGGGTTCTTGGTACACCCTGACCGGACCGTCGCTAGGGTAGTGGATCATGCACTACTGATAGCTCCCACAACATTATCTCCTCCATATATAATTTTTATAATGCGGCCAATGGCTATGTATTTTTCTTTTCAGGTCGGGTGAGGGAAGGAATTCGGTCGTAGACTTATTGAAAGGAACCGCCCCAGCATTTTCCACATTGAGAGGTGCAAATGCTATCGAGAGTAAACATGTTAACGTGTAGGTTTGGTTTCATTGATTGTCTTATTTTGCCCCCGCACAAAGCAAAAACCAGAAACAAACACATGACCAAAACAGAAAGCAAAAGGCAAAATTCAAAAACAAACTCAGAAAACGAACACAAAATCAAAAACAAAACAAAAATTCAAAAACTAAAGCAAAAGCAGAAAAAACACAAAATCAAAAACAAAAATTAAATAATTCAAAAACAAAAACAAAAGCAGAAAACAAATAGAAAATGAAAAACAAAAACAAAAAATTATATAGCAGAAAACAAACACAAAATTAAAAGCAAAACAAAAATTTAAAAACAAAAGCAATAGCAGAAAACAAATACAAAATCGAAAACAAAAATCATAATTCAAAAACAAAAGCAAATGCGGAAGACAAGCACAAAATCTAAAATAAATTTTAAAAGGAAAATTCAAAAACAAAAGCAAAAATAGAAAACGAACACAAAACCAAAAAAACAAACACAAAATCAAAACGCAATTAATTCTGATTTGACTCCGCTCATAGGGGCAGATGACATCGTAGTTCTGCCCCTTAAAACAACAATAACTAACTGACTCCCCCTCCAGAAGCGAATCCTAGTTACGCCACTGATCCCAGTGGTTCGGGCACGGTCACCAAGAGCCCACTGAAGAGCCTGACTTGTTGCAACAAGGCGAAACCCCGCAAAGACACAGGAAAACCCTAGGAGATTTTGTAGTTAATATTAGTCTATTATTGTTTTGTTACCTACAGTATTATACTAGTGAGTATTGTAATTTGAGCCTCCTGTAATGTATTACTCTTTTTATCGCTTATCCTCCCAACTCGGCTTCACCCACGGAATCTACGAGGGATCATTCCTCTACTGTCACAAGGACGGTGTCCGGGAGCTGAACACACTTTGTCAGCAGTTACAACTGAGGATGATAACAGGCAACCGCCATCTTGGGTTTATTACGGAAGGTCAGGGAAGGGATTTTAAGGAAGGAAGTCGGCCGTGGACCTGTTGAAAGGAACCGTACTGACATTTGCCTGGTGGTGAAAATGAGGAAACTACGAAATCATTTCCAGGACGAGTGACGCGGGATTCGAATCGATGCTCCCCTGATGGCAGCGAGGCACGAGGTAGCTGGTTTGCGCTCTCGACCACCACGGTAGGTATATTAAATAAATAAATAAATAAATAAAGGATCACCGACACATTCAGGAAACGACGATTTAAGTTCTCTGACCACATTCTTCACATGGCCGATGACAGATTGACGAAGAGGTTTCTCAACCTTGCTCTCTCACTGAAAGTCAAGACCAACTGGCTCAAGGAAATGAGGAAGATCTTCAGGAAGTTGGCATCGTAGAGGAAATCAGTACCAGAACCCGGAAACCATGGACTGAAGAACGGAAGAAACTCTTCAGTGCCCAGATGAAGAGAATTTGGGAGAAGAAAAGGTCAACATCACTTGTTAAACGAGCTCTCTCGCGCTACTTAGATGGGCATAACGATCTTAAATAAATAAATGAATAAATAAATGAATAAATAAATAAATAAATTAATAATACACCTCTACTTAGTATAAAACAAAGTCCCCGATTCTTGTATGTCACGGGTAATCTCGAGAACCACTGAACGGATTTTGATGCGGTTTTCACCATTCTCTAAAGGATATGTCGAGGAAGATTTCTGTAGAAAATTATTTATTTATGATCAAAGGAAGCCAAGCAGTAAACATTTCAGTGAAATAGTCGAAAAATAAACCTGCCGTCCGTGCGTTTCTTAAGCTTACGCTGGGCTAACCGTTAAGAATATCAATATACTATGAGTGCAAGAATTGTTCAGCATGAAAAGTTCTTTAAAAAGTCCACAAGAGCATATCTCTATCTTCAATACATCACCCACTATAAGTGATTTTACGTTTTCATTCCTTCCAACAATCTCCATTCTGTCGCAGCTCCTAAATTGAGGAACCAACCAATCTCCATTCAATTACTGAGGTAACAGTTTACGAGCTAGCTAGGGGCGAGCCTATGACCCCAGTTACAGACTAGCTAGCAGGCGAGCCTATTACCCCTGATACAGCGAGCAGCAAACTGTCGAGTCGTGTTAAGTTAAAACTTCAGAGAAGAGTGGTTGTGTTTGGAGTTTCCTTGGAAGTGCAACTCGGCTGTGAACTTTTCGTTACGCAAAATACACAGTCAAGTTAAGATTGGACGGAAGGCGGATTTGTGTTTCATGCATGTCGCCATTCTTAAATTACGGCTGACAAGAATTCGTTTCACATGTTATCTCCATGATAATAGACTATAATTAATAGTCCAGTCAGTGATTTTAACCCATCATGTCGAGACGTAAAACGGATATTGGTCGTGGTTTATTGTATCGAAAAACAAGCGCTTATCACGTAATGCATTCATAACTGTTCCCGGGCGAAGCCGGGGCGGTTGCTAGTAAATAAATAAATAAATAAATAAATAAATAAATAAATAAATAATGAAACATGATCACACTGCGTTACTCGGTAAAGAGACAGTAAACTAAAAACGGAATACCGGATATTTGATCAATGTAAGTTTTAATTTTATACTTTGATGTTTAATTAATAAGGCAGACCGTGCGGTAGGAGAATGTCTGTTACAGCATACGGCACTTCCTCACAATGCATGGATATCTAAATTAGTGATACATGGGATATCAGGATATCCGCTTTCTTTTCACTTATGCACATACGCTAACAATTTGAGGTCAAGTACGATTTGCAATTCTCAAGTTACCGTTGATTCTATCTGTTCCAGTGAGTTGTTTCCGGAGAGAAGAGCTCAATATCGGATGTGGAGTCGCCTTAAGAATTTCACGAATGCCAATGAACTACCGTATCTATGTATGCTATATCGATCTACTCTTCATTGCTCCCGTTTCTGATGGGCCGGGAATGAGATTAGTTTCTATGTGCCCAATGATTTTACGACCGGATGCCCCTCATGACGCCAATCTCATCAGAGTTGATATTGCAACTTTTCAGTCGACCGACAGAATATAATCCCATGCGATAAAACAACCTGAAACAAGTAGTTCCGTGAAGAACTAAAGCCTATTTTCATATATCCTGCTTAT
Organism: Meconema thalassinum; assembly: GCA_946902985.2. Taxonomy (NCBI): domain Eukaryota; kingdom Metazoa; phylum Arthropoda; class Insecta; order Orthoptera; family Tettigoniidae; genus Meconema; species Meconema thalassinum. The sequence continues at coordinate 255,272,944 of OX336393.1, forward strand.
GTTAATTGCCTCCATCAAAATACAAAATTTCAGTTTGATTGCTATAATAGATTCATAGAAATTGAGAACCGTCTAATATTTTGGTTGGTCGCCATGTTCGATTTTATATATGTAGGTCTTATGAGTTATGTACTATTACATGAAGATTATTGTGTACGTGTAGTATTCAAACTTCAATCGCATGAATAGGACACAAGCAGTAAACACGAGATTTTAAAATTTCGCACAGCTGCCATTTTGTAGTTATGAAAGCAATTGAAATAAATTAGATGCCAGTCGATTAACATTTGTATAAGCATTTACCGTACCAAGGTTCACTGCACTTGGATGTTTAAATCGCGAGAAACATCTATTTAAATATTTATACTTCGCGTCGCCACCATGCTGGATTTGTACTCGCCAGGTTATTGAAACACCTATAGGTGAACTTATGTTCGTAGCCTCTATGAACATTAAAACAATCAATTTGATTGCAGCAAAAGATTTGTAGATATTGAGAACCGTCTAAATAATTCGGATGGTCGCCATGTTCGATTGTTATTTGTATAGGCCATAGAGTTATGTACCATTAAAGGAAATTTATTGCGTAGGTTCATTGTTCAAACTTTCACTTCGATCGTATGATTACGACACAAGAAATGAAAACTTAATTTTAAAATTTCGCACAGCCTCCATCTTGAAGTCATGTAAACAATTAAACAAAATTAGATCCTAGTGCATTACAATGTGTCTAAACATTTGCTGAACCAAGTTTCATTGCGTTTGGATTGTTAAATCGCGAGAAACGCCTATTTAATAGTCTCAACTTCGCTTGTCTGCCATGTTGGGGTTTTAGTTGCCAGGGTTTTGAAAGTCTCATAGGTGAAATTCTATTGGTGACCTTTATCAGCGTACAAAATTTCAGCGTGATGTCGGTAAGAGTTTCGGAGATATTTAATACTGGTGAAATATTTCGCACAGCCACCATGTTGGATTGGTGAGACGTAATAATGTTTGAAGTGCACGGTTGAGGTAGGCCGGAATGGTGCTATGACCTTGGCGAGTTTCATTGAAATCGCTCCAGCCGTTTAGAAGTTATTAGAGGGGGACACACACACACAAACACACACATACGCACACACATACACACGGACAAAAGGTGATCTCATAAGCCTTTTTTTTTTCATAAAATGAAAATAGGCTAAAAATGTGCATGAGATTAAAATATTATTTACTTATATTAGGCTCTTTTCCTTACTTTGACATCCAACACTAAATGTTTAATATTCAAATTTGTATTTTAGCTGAGTTACGAGGGGCAGATCACCTTGCTGTTCCACCCCTTAAAACAAGAATCACCATCACCATACTTGGATGTGTGTGGAATTTATCTGATAACTTGAGTTTCTGGGAAAACTATCAGTGTAACTGTTATGAGTAGGATCAGTGATTAGGGGTAGGTGTCCCAGGACTTAAAATAATGTATAATTCCGGTATTTGTCTGATAGAAGTGTGGAAAAACCTGGGAGCATGCCTCACTCAGATTGACCGCTGTCAGCACCAGGTTCGTAATTACTATCTCCGGACACCCCGTGGTGTTGGGGCAGCGGGTTCGATTCCCGGCTCCATCAGAGATTTTAGAAACTGGCGTGAGGGCTGGAACGGGGTGCACTTAGCCTCGTGAGGACAATTGAGTATCTGCCTGACAGTGAGGCAGTGCCCCAGTCACGGAGACCGAGATTAACGACCGAGGGGGCCTGACGCGCTGATCACGCGACAACCCATAATCTGCAGGCCAAATGGCTGAGCAGCGGTTTGGACTTGCTACAGGCCCCAATGCACTCGCGGTGCATGGCTACGCTGCGGGAATTTTCGGTGTCGGTTGTTGTTGATTCATTTCGGGGGTTGGTTGGTTGGTTCCACAGTTTAGGGGCTACAACAACACGCTCATGTATTCCCGTGTACTTTAGGTTTGTCTAATAACCGGTTTTAATTGTGATGGCTGTATTAGTGTGTGTTATCTGTAATTCAGGTAAGCCTCCGTGGCTTAGGCGGCAGCACGCTGGCCTCTCACCGCTGGGTCCGTGGTTCAAATCCCGGTCACTCCGTGTGAGATTTGTGCTTGACAAAGCGGAGGCTGACAGGTTTTTCTCCGGGTACTCCGGTTTTCCCTGTCACAATTCCATTCCAGCAACACTCTCCACTATCATTTCATTTCATCTGTCATTCATTTAATCATCGCCCCAGGGGAGTGCGACAGGCTTCGGCAGCCGGCGCAGTTCATATCCGCGCACCGCTAGATGGGGGCTTCATTCATTCCATTCCTGACCCGGTCGGTCAACTGGAAGCAGGCTGTGGATTTTCAATTTCATCTGTAATTCAGGTAAGGACTGCAGACGATCAATTTTAAGTAGTTCCTACTTTTGCTACCAAATGCTACCATCAACGACACCAAGCTGCGAACTTGATCACTAGATGTCACCACAACCAGCACCTGGTGGCGAACGAGGGAACTTAATAGAGCGTTAATCAAATCTAACCTACAAATTTAGCTTCACACAATATTGTAGTTAGTGGAAGGTTCTTTTTCATGCCATAAATCTATGACATGGGCACGCCGGCTTTACCTCCCCTCAGAAGGAAGGCACACCTGAGGGAGTTTTAACGCTCTTAAATAATCCGACTTCTTCGGCCGGGTTTGAACCCGCGATCTTGGGCATGGAAGCTCAGAATGCTACCAACTACGCCACCGAAGCCGCTATACATTTAGGGGCTTAGTGACATCATGTTCATGTAGCTGCATATACTTGGGTGTGTGTGGAGTTTGCCTGATAACCTGTGTTATTGTGATAGCTGTATTGACATTAAAATTGGTGAAGAAGGTTGCCGTGGTCTTCATTCCGGTTCCACGCCAGCGTTTGCCTGGCGTAGAACTGGGAACCCATGGATAAGCACTTCTAGGAAAGCTTTGGTGGAAATCGAACCCTCCTCTTCTCAGTTTAGCCTTACGAGGCTGAGTGTACCCGTTCTAGCCCTCAAACCTGAAATAAATATCATAGCAGAGCCTAAGGGAGCGTGGTAGCACTGCGATCAAGCTTTCATTAGAGTGGACCGGGTTCGTTTCCCGGTCAATGCATGTGAAATTTTTGAAGTGAAATGTCATGTCCTGTGGTTCGGATTCTACCTAAAAGGCAGGTCCCATGATCTAGAAAATAACGGTCACGTTAAACCACAATCTTCCTTCCCTCCTTCCTTCCTTCCCTCCTTCCTTCCTATCTTCCTTCCTTCCTTCTTACCTTCCTTCCCTCCTTCCCTCCTTCCTATCTTCCTTCCTTCCCTCCTTCCCTCCTTCCTATCGTCCTTCCTTCCCTCCTTCCCTCCTTCCTATCTTCCTTCCTTCCTACCCCCCCTTCCCTCCTTCCATCCTACCCTCCTTCCCTCCTTCCTATCTTCCTTCCTTCCTTCCTACCCCCTTCCCTCCTTCCTTCCTTCCTTCCTTCCTACCCCCCTTCCCTCCTTCCTTCCTTCCATCCGACCCCCCTTCCTTCCTTCCTTCCATCCTTCCCTCCTTCCCTCCTTCCTATCTTCCTTCCTTCCATAGCAGAGCCGGGAATTGAAATGGGCTTCAGGGGTGACAGACAAGAATGAGTGTGTCTCATGTCTTCTGTCTGTCTGGATGTTTGCTCACGCATCAACTGAGAACAGGTGACTGTAATTTCACGGAACTTTGTATGAGTTCAGTGTAAAGGGGGATTGAAATCACACCGTAAGTTGCTTCACATCCTGGACACACCTGCTGTGCCACTTGTTGTAACTCATTGTTACATCCAGATTCCTCTTTACTTCAGACTTTCTCCTCCTCAATTAACATTCTTCTTTTCAAACTTTGATGCATTATACTGTGGCCGTCGCAGCGCAGGTTTGAATGTCAAAGTCAGTGACACATTTCTCAACCTGCCCCTTATACCATCTCGGAACCATTCATATAAACTTCTTGAATTAACACGACTTCCTTTGTAATTATGGATAGTTTATTTTTTGTAAACTACTTCACGTGTCAAGGTTTAAGGAGTTCCTACATAATTTCCTGTGAATGAGCATGAAATACTAAGCGTTGCCCCACCTCTATTTCCGTCCTTAAAACTTTCTCACTCAGAATGGTCCATAAGTGACGTAGCTCACATTATGCGTGTTTTATACGATTCCATCCAAAAGTTTGGTGCTTTTCAGTCGGTCAACACGCATGTACCCAAAAGAGCTGGGTTATGCCCTAATCCTGAAAAAAATTACATGCGATTAATAAATAAATGCACTTAAGAATATGGAAATAGCAACGCCATGAAGGCATTGGTCGTTTGTGTTGATTTTCAAGATATGAAACGATGCCATGTAGGTATGTAAACGATCAAAGTTTCAGACCCATTGGATTGTTGCTACAGGTCTCCCTACGTGATTGGTCGCGGATGAATCAACTCCAGTATACGGACTCTGGTGTAGCGTAGTTGACTTGCAGTCTGTGCAGTCAAACATGCCTCGACGACAGCGAAGAGCACGCTATCAACAACTGTCGCTGTTTGAGAGGGCTCGGATAATTGGGCTGTGTGAGGCTGGATTATCGCTAAGGACTGTCGCTGCACGTGTTGGCCGACAGGCATCTACGGTACAACGTGTATGGCAGCAGTGGTCAAATGAAGGTAACCACACTCGTAGACCTGGCACAGGCCCAGCGCGACAGACAACTATGAAAGAGGATCGCTGCATCATTCGGATGGCCCGGATGGAACCCCATGCAACAGCAGCGCAAATTCGAGCAGCTGTGCCACCCCACGCTACACAACAAACAGTTGGTAATCGCCTGCGTGCAGCTGGCTTACGATCCCGTGTCCCTGCAGAAGGTGTTCCATTGACCCCACAACAGCGACGTGCAAGGCTGGCCTGGTGTCGAGAACGATCGACGTGGGTCGACGAATGGCATAGGGTCGTATTTAGTGTTGAATCACGCTTGTCTCGCCCGCAGTGATCGCCGGAATCGTGTGCGCCGACGTACCGGGGAGAGGGATCGCCCAGACAGTTATTATCGAGAGGCACACAGGGCCAACACCAAGCATTATGATCTGGGGAGCTATTGGCTTTAATGTGAAATTACAATTAGTGCTTGTTGAGGGCACTATGACTGCTCGACAGTACGTTGATAGGGTGCTCAATCCAGTGGTTGTCCCTATGATGGCGAACATTGCTAATGGGATGTTTCAGCAGGACAATGCCCGGGTTCACACTGCATGCATCTCCAGAGAAGCTCTCCACGACATCACAACCTTAGAATGGCCCGCCAGATCCCCGGACCTCAGTCCTAGTGAGCATGTGTGGGACATGATGGGTCGACAACTGCCAACCGTCCTCAGCCACCCACAACTCTGGAACAACTGACCCATGCAGTGCAGCAAGCATGAGCCACAATTCAGGAAGCGATCCAGGGCCTTATTGACTCCAAGCCTCGCCGAATTCATCAATGTATTGCAGCTCGTGATGGGCACATCCTGTATTGATTCTTGTCCAAACTTGCGGTCAGAGGGACCTGAAAGTATAATCATCGAATCACAACCGAACACTCGTCCTGCATGTTCAATTGCAGCAATTCTGGGTGTTCCAATTTCCATTTTCTTCAGTGTAAATTCCATCCATTGCAATTCGCGTTTATTTCCTCTATTTCACATTGATAGCCTACTTTTCACATTTTGCAAAAATTAGGAAAAGTAGACTTATGAGATCAGGCAAATGTCTGTCTGTCTGTCTGTCTGTCTATCTGTCCTTCAGTCTGTCTGTCTGGCTGTGTGTGTGTCCCCCCCCCCCCTATCAACTCCTAAACGGCTGCAGCAATCGAAACAAAATTTGGTAGGAGTAAAGATCTATACCTGAATATCTCACGGCCATATTTGAAAATGATGTCAGTGCTACCAACTGCTAAAAAATCGCAATTGAAATTTGAGCTCCATGTTGGATATCTCGGAAAGTATGAATGGGAGCTATTTCAAAATTGGCACACGTACAGATCATAATATTTCAGTTTAATTTCCAGGAGGCCAAACATGGCAGTGTTGCCAAAATGATTATAAGCCTCCTGATAGGTCCAATTTTTAAATGCATATAACTTCTACACTATCAAGCGGAATTCAACCAAATTTCGTATGTTGTATGTGTACATAACCAGATATGACTGAGCGTATTCTTAAGACCTACCAGGGCTGCCAACTGTTAATAAATGCTCCTAATTTATTTTATCCAAATACCAATATATCAGAAAGTATGCAAGCGGACAGCTTTAAACTATGCACACGTATAGTACCTGACATTCTATATTAATTTGGAGTAACTTATATACGTCAGTGCTACCAACATGATTCTAAGCCTGCTGACAGGTCCAACTTTAAATACATGTAACTTCCATACTATCATTTGGATTTCAACCAAATTTCGTATGTGCTATGTGTACCATAACAGATATGACTATGCGTATTCTAAGGAGCAACCAGGGCTGCCAACTGTTAATATGTGCTGTCCCTATTTTTGTTACCCTAATATCAATATATCAGAAAGTATGCAAGCCAATAGCTCTAAACTTTGCACACGTATAGTACCTGGCATTCTAGACGAATTTGGAGTAACTAATATACGTCAGTGCTGCCAACATGATTCTAAGCCTGCTGATAGGTCCAATTTTAAAATGCATGTAACTTCTATACTAACTAATGGATTTCATTCAAAATTGGCACAACAATAGATCATATTATTTAAGATTATTTCTGACCAATACATGCATGACATTGTTGCCAACATGATTTTACGCGCGCTGTTAGATCCAATGATTAACTGCATGTAACGTCCATGCTATCCAGTGGACTTCAACCAAATTTTGTATTTAGTACCGTAAGAGACGGAACTAAGAATATATTCAGTCATCAGGGCTGCCAACTGTAGTGCTCTATTAGGATACATTATGCCAGGTATACAGTATTTCGAACTAATTGGAAATTTCGATATTAGCAACTTAATTTCGTCATTATTCTAGATAGGTTCATATTCTGTAGAATAATCATTGGCATGAAAAGTAGGCTGTATAGTTCTTAACGGAACTTCTTGTTTTTCTTTGTTTTCGTTTATTTATAGTCATCGCCATGGTATCCAGTTAACGAGGTTGTTTCTCATCAGTAGGTTCCGGATTCTATTATAGACTCCGCCAGATATTGAAATAGGTAATAGCTACAGGCTAACGGTAGCCTATAGCTAAAGCCCTGCGCGGATGCGGATATCCGCAAAATATTTCGCAATGCGGATATAGTTTGCTTGGCTGTGAGGATAGCGGATAAGCTGCGGATAATGTTTGGAGTAAATTTGCGGATAGTTTTTAGAATACAATCCGAACTTGTTGATTATCACTACTAGCACCTGGATGTTCTTTTCCATTACCTGTATGTTTTTTCCATGACAAATGTAAGATTTATTTGTTTATTCGAGTCCAAAACACATAAAAATACAGGGTGTTTTAGGAAGAATGGTAAATATTTTAGGAGGTGGTAGTATAGATGTATTGCAATAAAACATTCCATATTGCGTGCCACGACTTCCTTCCGGGCTTGAGTCTTGCCCAGTTCTACTCGTTGGAAGTATACTTTTTTTACCTTCTTGCGCGGATACTTTGCCATAAGTTTAATTTAATTGAATTTTTTAATTTATTTATTAAATACTATTTATATTACATTAATGTGATGACCTCGTAGTTCCGCCCCTTAAAACAACAATAACTAACTCACGAATCTGACGGCAAAACCAGTAGACTACATCTGTGAGACATTTTAATTATTATTTACAACATATACCGTATACAGATTAGATTTCAATGCAAGAGTGCATGCAAAAATATGTTTATTTTTTGTGATAATGGTAATGAAAATGATAATGGTGATAATGAGAAAATTATTTATGTGAGTGCATGCAAAAATATGTTTATTTTTTGTGATAATGGTAATGAAAATGATAATGGTGATAATGAGAAAATTATTTATGTAAATAATTAAAGATACAAAAAGTTATACTATAGTAGTTATATTGATAAATTTATGTTATGAGTTAATGTTTAGTTAGGTAATAGTTTTAATGGGACGTATAGCTAGTTGTTTGCTGTTCATGTTCGACAATCCAGGCGATAATTCATTAAGTAGTGATGGTACAATATAATTTATGTTCGACCCTCACTATTATGTGTCAGAAAACTGTATCATAATGATGGTCATTATAACACTGTTTTCCATTACGATACAGTTTCTCCAGCCAATCAGAGCTCGTTCATTGACCAATTAGGTAACGATACCTTCGCGCATGCGCTCAAAATCCAACATGTCGGACATAAACACAACATCGAACTATAATAAATTACCAACATGGAATACGGCGTCCATATGTTCGCGTAAATAAACTGGCGAATGATGATGATTGAGTCTTCAGTCTTTTGACTGGTTTAATGCAGCTCTCCATGCCTCCCTGTCCTGAGCTAATCGCTTCATCTCTACATAGCTACCACACCCTACATCCGAGGCAATATGTTTAACATATTCTAACCTTGGTCTACCCCTACAGTTCTTGTCCTCGACCCTTCCTTCCATAACTAAGCTTGCTATTCCTGGGTGTCTTAGTATGTGTCCTACTAACCTATCTCTTCTCTTCTTTAGCAGTCTCCAGAAACATCTCTCCTCTCCCACTCGTCTTAATACCTCTTCGAAATAGCACTGTACCTTAATATCACCAACCCTAATTTCTACACAGCGCATTGCCTTCAAACGACTCCGGTGACAATATTACTGAGGGACGGCAGATGTAAACATATGGCCTGCATAATATGGCATTGCAAGCACACAGAGCGCATGCGTCGGTCGGTCAGAGTTCTTGAAAGACAGAGATATGTCTCGCGCTCGCTCTCCGATCACAAAATTCAAGTGGCTGACTCTCAACAGATATTTATGAATATTTATGTTAAAACATATAGGCTAATAAAGTTATAATTATCGTCGAACATAAACAGTCGTATGCAACTCGCCTATAATGGTAATTAAGACACTCGTATGGAAATTATAAAACTCGCATACGCTCGTTTTATAAAAATACTCGTGTCTTAATTATAGCCATTATAGGCTCGTTGCATAATGTACTATTAGTCTCCTGAAACCATAGCTATTTATACATAAAGGTTTTACATATTTAGTACTTATTCCCTATGGCACTTGTTTGTATGTTGTGAGACACCTTATGCCTGAATCTTGGATCATAATCATGATAATAATAATAATAATAATAATAATAATAATAATAATAATAATAATAATAATAAGAGTCGCCTCCGTAGCGTAGCGGTCAGCATGGTTAGCTGCCGCCCCGGAGGTCCTGGGTTCGATTCCCGGCTCTGCCACGAAATTTGAAAAGTGGTATGAGGACTGGAACGGGGTCTACTCAGCCTCGGGTGTTCCAAATGAGTAGAGGGGGTTCGATTCCCACCTCAGCCATCCTCGAAGTGGTTTTCCGTGGTTTCCCACTTCGTCTTCGGGCAAATGCCGGGATGGTACTGTCCCCGTTTACCTGGATAGTAGGCTGTCAGATATCCGCCCCTTCAATCGGATTGCCAATTATCAATCGCACCGGCACAGTTACATCAATGAAAATGGCACTGACAGGTACTATCGAGATAAGAGCACAGAAGTTCACAGGAAATCATTGTGGAACACACCAAAATAGACGGGGGTTCATACTTACCGTTACTTACCTCTTAATTATCTCGGGGTTTGAGTTGACAACAGGATCACTAAAAGTCTGTTCACACAATAACCTCCACCATGACATTTAAAAATGAGCCAAGAACGAAGACGAGAACTTTGAACTGTACAAAAGCTTTATTTCTAATAAAGGGTATGATTTTACTAACACAACAAAATAAACGTGGCTATCAGTAGCCCAAGTCAATCTGACTACGTCCTCAGTAGGACTTGCAAAAATTATCATACAACATGATATAAAACATTTTAGCTCCCAAGAGCTCCAAATAACGTAATATTCATAACACTATTGGATTGGAAAAGGACGTCAGGGTGTGACATATATAGAGCATTTGGTTTCCTTTTAATAAACATGAGAATGGTATTTATAGTCGCAAGGCCGGAGTGTGGACGACCTCACTCTGATAACCAGGTGTTGGCACAGCTGCGGGCTAACCTCGAACCTGTTGCAGCCTGGTCAAATGCACACCCTTCTCACATGCTGAGTTACGTAAGAGAACAGCTTGCTCTCTCAAGCTTTTAACTGTCTACAAGACAACTCACATTATATTTACGCAAATCTTTCAAGTACTTTGCTCACATCCTATTGAATCATTATGTTAATTCCCTAAATTTGTTAACTTCAATCCAAATGTTTAATTAGCTCTTAAATGTTTATAACAAAATCACATAAATTATTTATAACAATTAGAAATTGTTTATAATGTTTGTCAAAGACAATAAAAATATTATAAGCACGCCTTTAACATCACTCTCGTTCTACATTATTTTCAAAAATATTTACAGCAATTATTTACAATATTAACATTAAATTGTTTAAATTATTAATTTAATAAATACATTGACCACATGTCCATTCGGTTGGTAATTTTCATAATCGTGATTAATATAATCGACCAATGAAGGTTAGTTATACATGTTAATGTCACAATCTGGTTTAATAAAGGTTTTAATAATGATTTGTGACGGCAACCTTCATTCAAAATCTTATCTCAAATTCTTTCAAAACTCGTGTTAATTATAACAGTAATTCACTTGATTTATTTTCAACGAACTATGACAATCTTACTCCAGCGGAAAATCCTTCGCTAACAAGTTAATGCACAAACTGCATTAAACAAAATATGCCCAAAATCATCATATATTAATCTATATGGCATTCAACTTCCACATAACTTACAAAACTTCCACAAATAATTCTTTAACATTTATTCCTGTGGGAACTTCCTTCATATTCAAGGGCATTATATCTCAGCGACTTTCAACACGCGCTGCACTAGCGATTATACATTCATAGTTCCACTTAAAAATTTTTATAATCATTAATTGTTTCAAAACTGTTTTTCTATAACCTTCGTGGATTTCATTCATGAACCGAAATGAAGTCAAAACTTGCCAATCACAAACAAATTTAATAGTGAATACGCTTATATACGCCTGTCTGGTCTTTCAAAATTTAAGATTAACATTTTAAAAGAAATGTGTAGTATAAAATACTATCTTCAAATAAAGTGCGACAAAAATGCTAAGTAGTCGAATAGAATCCAATTAGACTGGGGAATGCAAACATCGTTCTATAAATCTCTAATTGAGAAAAACTCCTAACACAAGTACTTGACTTTAATGCATTCAATAATTCATTATTAAAGTTACTCTTTCACAAAAGTGTCTATAATGCAATGTTCATTCATAACTGACGATAAATGTCTGTGTTGCAATCAATTCAAATAACGACTAGTATTTCCAAGATCGTCGACAACGTAAGAGATTTTAACGCTCTAAAATCATTTAAATGTTCTTCCTTCTTGATGATGACAGAAAATTGTTCAAAGTAATTAAACTGGGGTAGAATTACTTTAATAAAATGACACGCTGTCTGAATTTAACTCTGCCATAAAAATCATTAACTTACAGTCAAATCGTGACTACAAAAATATTAATTACTGAAAATTCTAAATATCAGTCTCAACTGATTCAAAATCGTTAACTATGCCCATGACATAACAATGTCTTAATAAATCGTCGAAAAATGCAAAGCTCATCAAGGTGTACTGAGAATAAGAATCTCAACAAGAAAATAGGGCAAAACATGAGGATAAAAATATGGGAAAAATGGTTGCTCAAACATCATTAATATACTCAAATACAATAAACGTTCACGACTACCTTATCTGCCGATTGACGTTCCAGAGGAAAATTCCCCAAAGAAGACTGCTGATGGATCCATTTCACCACGTTAAAGTTGAGCTCCATCCTCGAAATAGGAAATAGCACCCTCGGAGAATCGAACTGCTTCCTTCTCCGTGAATCGCTCTGCTCCTCGAAGACGAATAGACATCCTTCCGGCAATAATCTTCTTTGTGCGTCGGGATATCCCTGACCTCTCTTGAAAAATTCCCTGAAGTTCCAGTAGACAATCGCCATGAAGTTTTGTAGAAATTTCCGAAGAAATTATTCATATACAGAGTATGAAATTGTTTCTATGGCTGTTCGATGGTATTCAGCCTTTAATTACGAAACATGGGTGTAGGTGGTATTCACCGCATGTTCGCTTGTGTGGAATAGCAATTAGCGAAGTTCCATGTCGCTATCTTACTCCGTTGAAGTATGTCCCAATTGCAATAAGCTCCTTAGCCTTCCATCTGCTCTTCGGTTGTAGTGTCAGAAGAACAAACTGCCGTATTCAATTGCTCCATTATACTGTATCGTTGTGTAACCAAGCAATCTGAAGTCTTTCTATTCCACTCGCAGCGTCAGCCGTTGCGTTGATTCTGGCTTATACAAAAGTGCTTCTCTTGTGGCGAGATAATCACTTTTCTCAGTCGTATAAAACTGCTAATATCTTTTAAACTAATCGGTCGAAATTGTTCTGCATTTCTCTATAACTGCATGTAGCACTGCACAATGCAATTAGCTTATCGGTGACCGCTAACTATTCGAAGCTAAACTTGTAGAAGCTTTCTAAGGTCCGTTTCAACTTCACCTAGTTTGATATGGATCTCGTTACTATAGTGGCCTCGCCACGCGTTATAAAGACGATTCTTTTCACTGCTGTTCACTTCGACGTCTCACTATAATGAATGTATAAGAAAAGAACTTTCACAAATAGACTTCGATGATCTGAGAATGAGATCTCAGAATGATCAGAGAACGAAAGGAGGCTCCTCTCTTCTGCGCAAGCCCTTTTATTAACTTCACGAGGGGCGTTACCATCCCTTCCAAAGCGTGATACTACGTCATCGCTAGAACTTCCAACTTCGTTAATACATGACGGATTTTCAAAATTCAAAAACTGAAAATAAATTTCACCAAAATTCCAAATCAATGCTTTTACTGCAAATGGATTTCCACAATTCTGCATTCCAAAAGTAATAAAAATACCATAGTTTCAGCAATCTCCGTCTTCCTTTAAACTATCGTTGATTGGTTCATGCCTCTCCTCCAATAGCATAGTTTCTTCCTCAGCAGAATTCCTCGTTTCCTGCGACTGCGTCGTACATCTTGGAACATTCTCGACTAAAAGCTGACGTCACTGAGAATCTCAGCTCAAGTAGCTTGCTGGCATAACATTTACGTCATCCGTGCTTACGTCATGACTACCCACGTCATAACTATGACAGCCATAACTTTCCTTATAATTTCAAATATAGCCACCATGGTCTCTACATAATTCAATTACGGGGGCATTCTCCTCCCACCACGTTTTAAAAACAGTTGCAAATTGTTTTTAAACTCAATGTTACAAGTATCTCAACTCTCTTGAACACGAAATTGAATTATTACTGGCTTACTCTAGTATGATATTTCCTCTATGTTCCTTAATCATTATCTTTTTTCTACTCTGGGTTGTATGTGGTTAATGTATTCTTTCCTCTCTACTTTCTCTTCTGACCAGTGTTTCTATTTTCTAAGTTCTGCTGGCTCGTAGAAGGCCCAGGATCGATTACAACGTCCTGCCTTTTCTTTTGATTGTCAGCTTCTTTATCCCTTAATTCTTTTAAGTATTGCTGGCTTTCCTTTTCTCTTTGCTGATACTGCTCAGGTGTCATAACCTGACTTTGAGTATTCTGGTTTCTATTTTGGTTTTGGTTATTCCTATTATAGTTACGGTTATACCCATTATTGTTGTAATATCTGCCTCTTCCATTATAGTTTCCTCGGTTGTAGTTCCAACCTCTTCTCTGTTGATACGGTCGGTAACCTTGTGATCTGTAATTTCTAAACTGATTATTCCTATGAGGACCTACATTGTCATTTTTCTCCTGCTCTGGCTTGTCAGTTTGTTGGACTTGGTCCATGTATACCGTATTGATTTCCTTAAACTCCTGCCTTTGACCTTTCTGGACTACGTTAGGCATTGGGCCTGTGTAGTCTAACCTTCTTAGTAATTCATCCATGCTGGATAAATCCCTGATGTTGGACGAAATTATAAGTCTCCTCACCTCAACTGGCAGCATACGAGAAATCGCATCTATTAGTTGCTCCGTGGACAATGGGGGTTGCAAAAATCTCAAGCGGGACAACTGACTCGTAAAGAAATCAGCGTACCTCGTTGGAAGAGTACCTGAGTATTTTCTTGAATACACCTCGGCTCTTAACGAATTCTGCGCTTCTATAGACCAAAATCGTTTGATTAATGCCTCTGCAAACTCGTCAAAGTTACTGAATGTGTATCTAAATGCGCCAAACCATTCAAGGGGTCCTCCAATCAGATATCTCTCTACTATCTTCATCTCTCTCTCTCTCTCTGGGAATGTGAGCTTCGATGAAATAATCTTTGAGATTCCTTACATACTCTATAGGTGTCAAACTATCAGTGTTACTGAATTTTTGTGGTTTGTCCTCGAAATTCCTAATGACCGTCACGTTCCTCGGATATGAATCCGGATAGTTTTTCCCACTATCTCGATAATTCCACTCAGGTTCCATATTCCTTTCGTCATCCTCCTCTCTGAATCTGGATACACGTTCTTCAGGAGTCACGTCTCTTTCTTCTGGCTCTAGGTTATGTCTTCTAGCATAATTCCTATTCAATTCGCAAGCTAAGCCTTCTGTATCCTTGTCGGTGATTTCTGTTAAGACTTTCTTGATAATCTCTTCTTTGTAGTTCTCCATTAAACTAGCCTCTCCTAACTTCAAATTTTTCAGTTTACTCGTCGTTTCATTTACATCCGAGACAACTTTATGAATTTGATCCTCTAATGTAGATTTTAAAGTTTGCATATCCTGATCTAGTTGTGTTCTATCGTCAACTTGTTTTTCGGATAACGAATTTATCCTGACGCTTAAATCTTTCCTAATCTGTACTACTTCATTGTTAATTTCTATCTGCGTACTGGCAAGTTTTCTTTCAATCCTTTCCTGAATTTGGGTTACATGTTCCCCACTTGACTTATTCCACTCGTCTTTCCATACCGCTACGTTTGCTGTTAACATTTCGGCTATGTCTACTTCGATATCCTCTTTTAATACTCTATTGTGGTCTAATACCTGTGTTCTCATGACCTCTACATCATACTTCAACTCTGCTAAAGACGTTGTTGTTCTAACTGATTCATCGACTAACCTAGTCGCTAATGCAGTTATATTACGCGTACAAAGAGTTTTTGAGTTTTCGATTTCTTCCCTGACTTTATTTACATCAGTTTGGACTTTAGTAATATCTAAGAAAACTGTGTTGACCTCTACCTGAATCTTAGTTATGTCACTTTGCACCTCAGTTATATCCGCATGAATGTTATTAATGTCTACCTGAACATTGGATACATCAGTTCTAGCTTTTTGAATTTCTTTTTGGACTTCCTCGACCTTGTCTTGGACAGTCGCTACATCGTTTTTGACAACAACTACTTCGGCTCTAGCACAAGAAATATCCCCTCGGACATTAGCTACATCTAGATTTAACATTGTAAGGTCTCTCTGTACCTTAGACACATCATTTTTAACATCATCAACACTTTTATGGACATTAGACACGTCTGTGCGCATGTCCGTTACAGTACTCTCAATTCCTAGGGTATTAATCTGTAAACGCGACATATTATCCTCCAAATTAGCAGCGCTAGTTTGAATACCCTTCAAATTAGCAGACATATTACTAGCATTCTCCTCCATTCTTGCATTCAAATTACTAGCATTCTCCTCCATTCTTGCATTTAAATTAGCAGACAAATTACTAACATTCTCCTTCATGCTTTCATTCAGCATCTGCTTCATACTACTAGTCATGCTTGCTTTCAAATTAGCAGACATCTCCCTCGCACTTTCATTCATGCTAGCTTTCAATTCTTCTAACATCAATCTCATACTTTCCTCTGCCATTACAATATTCTTCAAAAATGGATTGCTGTAGGGACATACATCAAAAGAGCAAAATAACAACATTTGAGCAACACTTTTCACCATATATAATTTTTGATCAATTTTCTGTCTTAAATCTAACTTATAACTACCTTATAATTAACCTTCGAAGATACTTCATGTTGAAACAAACTCAAGCACATGTTCAAATTTCTCTGGCTCATTTAAAAATATCCTAACACAAATAATTTACATTTACAATCCAAATAATTAATTTTATCTTTAATATGACTGAAATGTCATAAGCCGGTCAAATAAAATAAGATTCCAGATTATAGGCGATTTTTCTAAGTTTCCAGCCTATTTAACCTTTCTCAAGTTGTATAAGATCTGATCTTTTCTGAGTGTAATTTTCCTAATACAATACAACATTTAATTCCTATATAATCACACTCTTAAATACTACAATTGGCATAGACATCTAACAAAGAATCAACCTCTTTATTTGAGTCTAATGGAACCTCACGTTTTAGGTTTGCCACTCTTTTTGGCGTTCAACCTGGTAATCCAGTTTTGTTGAATCGAGCCCCAACGTTTTAGGTGCGCCAATCTTTCTGTTGACTCATCCCCACGCTCTTGGGTCGCCAATCTTTCTATTGTTCAACCTGGTAATCCATTGTTGTTGAACAATCCCCACGTTGGGCGCCAATCTTTCTGTCCCCGTTTACCTGGATAGTAGGCTGTCAGATATCCGCCCCCTCAATCGGATTGCCAATTATCAATCGCACCGGCACAGTTACATCAATGAAAATGGCACTGACAGGTACTATCGAGATAAGAGCACAGAAGTTCACAGGAAATCATTGTGGAACACACCAAAATAGACGGGGGTTCATACTTACCGTTACTTACCTCTTAATTATCTCGGGGTTTGAGTTGACAACAGGATCACTAAAAGTCTGTTCACACAATAACCTCCACCATGACATTTAAAAATGAGCCAAGAACGAAGACGAGAACTTTGAACTGTACAAAAGCTTTATTTCTAATAAAGGGTATGATTTTACTAACACAACAAAATAAACGTGGCTATCAGTAGCCCAAGTCAATCTGACTACGTCCTCAGTAGGACTTGCAAAAATTATCATACAACATGATATAAAACATTTTAGCTCCCAAGAGCTCCAAATAACGTAATATTCATAACACTATTGGATTGGAAAAGGACGTCAGGGTGTGACATATATAGAGCATTTGGTTTCCTTTTAATAAACATGAGAATGGTATTTATAGTCGCAAGGCCGGAGTGTGGACGACCTCACTCTGATAACCAGGTGTTGGCACAGCTGCGGGCTAACCTCGAACCTGTTGCAGCCTGGTCAAATGCACACCCTTCTCACATGCTGAGTTACGTAAGAGAACAGCTTGCTCTCTCAAGCTTTTAACTGTCTACAAGACAACTCACATTATATTTACGCAAATCTTTCAAGTACTTTGCTCACATCCTATTGAATCATTATGTTAATTCCCTAAATTTGTTAACTTCAATCCAAATGTTTAATTAGCTCTTAAATGTTTATAACAAAATCACATAAATTATTTATAACAATTAGAAATTGTTTATAATGTTTGTCAAAGACAATAAAAATATTATAAGCACGCCTTTAACATCACTCTCGTTCTACATTATTTTCAAAAATATTTACAGCAATTATTTACAATATTAACATTAAATTGTTTAAATTATTAATTTAATAAATACATTGACCACATGTCCATTCGGTTGGTAATTTTCATAATCGTGATTAATATAATCGACCAATGAAGGTTAGTTATACATGTTAATGTCACAATCTGGTTTAATAAAGGTTTTAATAATGATTTGTGACGGCAACCTTCATTCAAAATCTTATCTCAAATTCTTTCAAAACTCGTGTTAATTATAACAGTAATTCACTTGATTTATTTTCAACGAACTATGACAATCTTACTCCAGCGGAAAATCCTTCGCTAACAAGTTAATGCACAAACTGCATTAAACAAAATATGCCCAAAATCATCATATATTAATCTATATGGCATTCAACTTCCACATAACTTACAAAACTTCCACAAATAATTCTTTAACATTTATTCCTGTGGGAACTTCCTTCATATTCAAGGGCATTATATCTCAGCGACTTTCAACACGCGCTGCACTAGCGATTATACATTCATAGTTCCACTTAAAAATTTTTATAATCATTAATTGTTTCAAAACTGTTTTTCTATAACCTTCGTGGATTTCATTCATGAACCGAAATGAAGTCAAAACTTGCCAATCACAAACAAATTTAATAGTGAATACGCTTATATACGCCTGTCTGGTCTTTCAAAATTTAAGATTAACATCTTAAAAGAAATGTGTAGTATAAAATACTATCTTCAAATAAAGTGCGACAAAAATGCTAAGTAGTCGAATAGAATCCAATTAGACTGGGGAATGCAAACATCGTTCTATAAATCTCTAATTGAGAAAAACTCCTAACACAAGTACTTGACTTTAATGCATTCAATAATTCATTATTAAAGTTACTCTTTCACAAAAGTGTCTATAATGCAATGTTCATTCATAACTGACGATAAATGTCTGTGTTGCAATCAATTCAAATAACGACTAGTATTTCCAAGATCGTCGACAACGTAAGAGATTTTAACGCTCTAAAATCATTTAAATGTTCTTCCTTCTTGATGATGACAGAAAATTGTTCAAAGTAATTAAACTGGGGTAGAATTACTTTAATAAAATGACACGCTGTCTGAATTTAACTCTGCCATAAAAATCATTAACTTACAGTCAAATCGTGACTACAAAAATATTAATTACTGAAAATTCTAAATATCAGTCTCAACTGATTCAAAATCGTTAACTATGCCCATGACATAACAATGTCTTAATAAATCGTCGAAAAATGCAAAGCTCATCAAGGTGTACTGAGAATAAGAATCTCAACAAGAAAATAGGGCAAAACATGAGGATAAAAATATGGGAAAAATGGTTGCTCAATCATCATTAATATACTCAAATACAATAAACGTTCACGACTACCTTATCTGCCGATTGACGTTCCAGAGGAAAATTCCCCAAAGAAGACTGCTGATGGATCCATTTCACCACGTTAAAGTTGAGCTCCATCCTCGAAATAGGAAATAGCACCCTCGGAGAATCGAACTGCTTCCTTCTCCGTGAATCGCTCTGCTCCTCGAAGACGAATAGACATCCTTCCGGCAATAATCTTCTTTGTGCGTCGGGATATCCCTGACCTCTCTTGAAAAATTCCCTGAAGTTCCAGTAGACAATCGCCATGAAGTTTTGTAGAAATTTCCGAAGAAATTATTCATATACAGAGTATGAAATTGTTTCTATGGCTGTTCGATGGTATTCAGCCTTTAATTACGAAACATGGGTGTAGGTGGTATTCACCGCATGTTCGCTTGTAAGGAATAGCAATTAGCGAAGTTCCATGTCGCTATCATACTCCGTTGAAGTATGTCCCAATTGCAATAAGCTCCTTAGCCTTCCATCTGCTCTTCGGTTGTAGTGTCAGAAGAACAAACTGCCGTATTCAATTGCTCCATTATACTGTATCGTTGTGTAACCAAGCAATCTGAAGTCTTTCTATTCCACTCGCAGCGTCAGCCGTTGCGTTGATTCTGGCTTATACAAAAGTGCTTCTCTTGTGGCGAGATAATCACTTTTCTCAGTCGTATAAAACTGCTAATATCTTTTAAACTAATCGGTCGAAATTGTTCTGCTTTTCTCTATAACTGCAGGTAGCACTGCACAATGCAATTAGCTTATCGGTGACCGCTAACTATTCGAAGCTAAACTTGTAGAAGCTTTCTAAGGTCCGTTTCAACTTCACCTAGTTTGATATGGATCTCGTTACTATAGTGGCCTCGCCACGCGTTATAAAGACGATTCTTTTCACTGCTGTTCACTTCGACGTCTCACTATAATGAATGTATAAGAAAAGAACTTTCACAAATAGACTTCGATGATCTGAGAATGAGATCTCAGAATGATCAGAGAACGAAAGGAGGCTCCTCTCTTCTGCGCAAGCCCTTTTATTAACTTCACGAGGGGCGTTACCATCCCTTCCAAAGCGTGATACTACGTCATCGCTAGAACTTCCAACTTCGTTAATACATGACGGATTTTCAAAATTCAAAAACTGAAAATAAATTTCACCAAAATTCCAAATCAATGCTTTTACTGCAAATGGATTTCCACAATTCTGCATTCCAAAAGTAATAAAAATACCATAGTTTCAGCAATCTCCGTCTTCCTTTAAACTATCGTTGATTGGTTCATGCCTCTCCTCCAATAGCATAGTTTCTTCCTCAGCAGAATTCCTCGTTTCCTGCGACTGCGTCGTACATCTTGGAACATTCTCGACTAAAAGCTGACGTCACTGAGAATCTCAGCTCAAGTAGCTTGCTGGCATAACATTTACGTCATCCGTGCTTACGTCATGACTACCCACGTCATAACTATGACAGCCATAACTTTCCTTATAATTTCAAATATAGCCACCATGGTCTCTACATAATTCAATTACGGGGGCATTCTCCTCCCACCACGTTTAAAAAACAGTTGCAAATTGTTTTTAAACTCAATGTTACAAGTATCTCAACTCTCTTGAACACGAAATTGAATTATTACTGGCTTACTCTAGTATGATATTTCCTCTATGTTCCTTAATCATTATCTTTTTTCTACTCTGGGTTGTATGTGGTTAATGTATTCTTTCCTCTCTACTTTCTCTTCTGACCAGTGTTTCTATTTTCTAAGTTCTGCTGGCTCGTAGAAGGCCCAGGATCGATTACAACGTCCTGCCTTTTCTTTTGATTGTCAGCTTCTTTATCCCTTAATTCTTTTAAGTATTGCTGGCTTTCCTTTTCTCTTTGCTGATACTGCTCAGGTGTCATAACCTGACTTTGAGTATTCTGGTTTCTATTTTGGTTTTGGTTATTCCTATTATAGTTACGGTTATACCCATTATTGTTGTAATATCTGCCTCTTCCATTATAGTTTCCTCGGTTGTAGTTCCAACCTCTTCTCTGTTGATACGGTCGGTAACCTTGTGATCTGTAATTTCTAAACTGATTATTCCTATGAGGACCTACATTGTCATTTTTCTCCTGCTCTGGCTTGTCAGTTTGTTGGACTTGGTCCATGTATACCGTATTGATTTCCTTAAACTCCTGCCTTTGACCTTTCTGGACTACGTTAGGCATTGGGCTTGTGTAGTCTAACCTTCTTAGTAATTCATCCATGCTGGATAAATCCCTGATGTTGGACGAAATTATAAGTCTCCTCACCTCAACTGGCAGCATACGAGAAATCGCATCTATTAGTTGCTCCGTGGACAATGGGGGTTGCAAAAATCTCAAGCGGGACAACTGACTCGTAAAGAAATCAGCGTACCTCGTTGGAAGAGTACCTGAGTATTTTCTTGAATACACCTCGGCTCTTAACGAATTCTGCGCTTCTATAGACCAAAATCGTTTGATTAATGCCTCTGCAAACTCGTCAAAGTTACTGAATGTGTATCTAAATGCGCCAAACCATTCAAGGGGTCCTCCAATCAGATATCTCTCTACTATCTTCATCTCTCTCTCTCTGGGAATGTGAGCTTCGATGAAATAATCTTTGAGATTCCTTACATACTCTATAGGTGTCAAACTATCAGTGTTACTGAATTTTTGTGGTTTGTCCTCGAAATTCCTAATGACCGTCACGTTCCTCGGATATGAATCCGGATAGTTTTTCCCACTATCTCGATAATTCCACTCAGGTTCCATATTCCTTTCGTCATCCTCCTCTCTGAATCTGGATACACGTTCTTCAGGAGTCACGTCTCTTTCTTCTGGCTCTAGGTTATGTCTTCTAGCATAATTCCTATTCAATTCGCAAGCTAAGCCTTCTGTATCCTTGTCGGTGATTTCTGTTAAGACTTTCTTGATAATCTCTTCTTTGTAGTTCTCCATTAAACTAGCCTCTCCTAACTTCAAATTTTTCAGTTTACTCGTCGTTTCATTTACATCCGAGACAACTTTATGAATTTGATCCTCTAATGTAGATTTTAAAGTTTGCATATCCTGATCTAGTTGTGTTCTATCGTCAACTTGTTTTTCGGATAACGAATTTATCCTGACGCTTAAATCTTTCCTAATCTGTACTACTTCATTGTTAATTTCTATCTGCGTACTGGCAAGTTTTCTTTCAATCCTTTCCTGAATTTGGGTTACATGTTCCCCACTTGACTTATTCCACTCGTCTTTCCATACCGCTACGTTTGCTGTTAACATTTCGGCTATGTCTACTTCGATATCCTCTTTTAATACTCTATTGTGGTCTAATACCTGTGTTCTCATGACCTCTACATCATACTTCAACTCTGCTAAAGACGTTGTTGTTCTAACTGATTCATCGACTAACCTAGTCGCTAATGCAGTTATATTACGCGTACAAAGAGTTTTTGAGTTTTCGATTTCTTCCCTGACTTTATTTACATCAGTTTGGACTTTAGTAATATCTACGAAAACTGTGTTGACCTCTACCTGAATCTTAGTTATGTCACTTTGCACCTCAGTTATATCCGCATGAATGTTATTAATGTCTACCTGAACATTGGATACATCAGTTCTAGCTTTTTGAATTTCTTTTTGGACTTCCTCGACCTTGTCTTGGACAGTCGCTACATCGTTTTTGACAACAACTACTTCGGCTCTAGCACAAGAAATATCCCCTCGGACATTAGCTACATCTAGATTTAACATTGTAAGGTCTCTCTGTACCTTAGATACATCATTTTTAACATCATCAACACTTTTATGGACATTAGACACGTCTGTGCGCATGTCCGTTACAGTACTCTCAATTCCTAGGGTATTAATCTGTAAACGCGACATATTATCCTCCAAATTAGCAGCGCTAGTTTGAATACCCTTCAAATTAGCAGACATATTACTAGCATTCTCCTCCATTCTTGCATTCAAATTACTAGCATTCTCCTCCATTCTTGCATTTAAATTAGCAGACAAATTACTAACATTCTCCTTCATGCTTTCATTCAGCATCTGCTTCATACTACTAGTCATGCTTGCTTTCAAATTAGCAGACATCTCCCTCGCACTTTCATTCATGCTAGCTTTCAATTCTTCTAACATCAATCTCATACTTTCCTCTGCCATTACAATATTCTTCAAAAATGGATTGCTGTAGGGACATACATCAAAAGAGCAAAATAACAACATTTGAGCAACACTTTTCACCATATATAATTTTTGATCAATTTTCTGTCTTAAATCTAACTTATAACTACCTTATAATTAACCTTCGAAGATACTTCATGTTGAAACAAACTCAAGCACATGTTCAAATTTCTCTGGCTCATTTAAAAATATCCTAACACAAATAATTTACATTTACAATCCAAATAATTAATTTTATCTTTAATATGACTGAAATGTCATAAGCCGGTCAAATAAAATAAGATTCCAGATTATAGGCGATTTTTCTAAGTTTCCAGCCTATTTAACCTTTCTCAAGTTGTATAAGATCTGATCTTTTCTGAGTGTAATTTTCCTAATACAATACAACATTTAATTCCTATATAATCACACTCTTAAATACTACAATTGGCATAGACATCTAACAAAGAATCAACCTCTTTATTTGAGTCTAATGGAACCTCACGTTTTAGGTTTGCCACTCTTTTTGGCGTTCAACCTGGTAATCCAGTTTTGTTGAATCGAGCCCCAACGTTTTAGGTGCGCCAATCTTTCTGTTGACTCATCCCCACGCTCTTGGGTCGCCAATCTTTCTATTGTTCAACCTGGTAATCCATTGTTGTTGAACAATCCCCACGTTGGGCGCCAATCTTTCTGTCCCCGTTTACCTGGATAGTAGGCTGTCAGATATCCGCCCCCTCAATCGGATTGCCAATTATCAATCGCACCGGCACAGTTACATCAATGAAAATGGCACTGACAGGTACTATCGAGATAAGAGCACAGAAGTTCACAGGAAATCATTGTGGAACACACCAAAATAGACGGGGGTTCATACTTACCGTTACTTACCTCTTAATTATCTCGGGGTTTGAGTTGACAACAGGATCACTAAAAGTCTGTTCACACAATAACCTCCACCATGACATTTAAAAATGAGCCAAGAACGAAGACGAGAACTTTGAACTGTACAAAAGCTTTATTTCTAATAAAGGGTATGATTTTACTAACACAACAAAATAAACGTGGCTATCAGTAGCCCAAGTCAATCTGACTACGTCCTCAGTAGGACTTGCAAAAATTATCATACAACATGATATAAAACATTTTAGCTCCCAAGAGCTCCAAATAACGTAATATTCATAACACTATTGGATTGGAAAAGGACGTCAGGGTGTGACATATATAGAGCATTTGGTTTCCTTTTAATAAACATGAGAATGGTATTTATAGTCGCAAGGCCGGAGTGTGGACGACCTCACTCTGATAACCAGGTGTTGGCACAGCTGCGGGCTAACCTCGAACCTGTTGCAGCCTGGTCAAATGCACACCCTTCTCACATGCTGAGTTACGTAAGAGAACAGCTTGCTCTCTCAAGCTTTTAACTGTCTACAAGACAACTCACATTATATTTACGCAAATCTTTCAAGTACTTTGCTCACATCCTATTGAATCATTATGTTAATTCCCTAAATTTGTTAACTTCAATCCAAATGTTTAATTAGCTCTTAAATGTTTATAACAAAATCACATAAATTATTTATAACAATTAGAAATTGTTTATAATGTTTGTCAAAGACAATAAAAATATTATAAGCACGCCTTTAACATCACTCTCGTTCTACATTATTTTCAAAAATATTTACAGCAATTATTTACAATATTAACATTAAATTGTTTAAATTATTAATTTAATAAATACATTGACCACATGTCCATTCGGTTGGTAATTTTCATAGTGATTAATATAATCGACCAATGAAGGTTAGTTATACATGTTAATGTCACAATCTGGTTTAATAAAGGTTTTAATAATGATTTGTGACGGCAACCTTCATTCAAAATCTTATCTCAAATTCTTTCAAAACTCGTGTTAATTATAACAGTAATTCACTTGATTTATTTTCAACGAACTATGACAATCTTACTCCAGCGGAAAATCCTTCGCTAACAAGTTAATGCACAAACTGCATTAAACAAAATATGCCCAAAATCATCATATATTAATCTATATGGCATTCAACTTCCACATAACTTACAAAACTTCCACAAATAATTCTTTAACATTTATTCCTGTGGGAACTTCCTTCATATTCAAGGGCATTATATCTCAGCGACTTTCAACACGCGCTGCACTAGCGATTATACATTCATAGTTCCACTTAAAAATTTTTATAATCATTAATTGTTTCAAAACTGTTTTTCTATCACCTTCGTGGATTTCATTCATGAACCGAAATGAAGTCAAAACTTGCCAATCACAAACAAATTTAATAGTGAATACGCTTATATACGCCTGTCTGGTCTTTCAAAATTTAAGATTAACATTTTAAAAGAAATGTGTAGTATAAAATACTATCTTCAAATAAAGTGCGACAAAAATGCTAAGTAGTCGAATAGAATCCAATTAGACTGGGGAATGCAAACATCGTTCTATAAATCTCTAATTGAGAAAAACTCCTAACACAAGTACTTGACTTTAATGCATTCAATAATTCATTATTAAAGTTACTCTTTCACAAAAGTGTCTATAATGCAATGTTCATTCATAACTGACGATAAATGTCTGTGTTGCAATCAATTCAAATAACGACTAGTATTTCCAAGATCGTCGACAACGTAAGAGATTTTAACGCTCTAAAATCATTTAAATGTTCTTCCTTCTTGATGATGACAGAAAATTGTTCAAAGTAATTAAACTGGGGTAGAATTACTTTAATAAAATGACACGCTGTCTGAATTTAACTCTGCCATAAAAATCATTAACTTACAGTCAAATCGTGACTACAAAAATATTAATTACTGAAAATTCTAAATATCAGTCTCAACTGATTCAAAATCGTTAACTATGCCCATGACATAACAATGTCTTAATAAATCGTCGAAAAATGCAAAGCTCATCAAGGTGTACTGAGAATAAGAATCTCAACAAGAAAATAGGGCAAAACATGAGGATAAAAATATGGGAAAAATGGTTGCTCAAACATCATTAATATACTCAAATACAATAAACGTTCACGACTACCTTATCTGCCGATTGACGTTCCAGAGGAAAATTCCCCAAAGAAGACTGCTGATGGATCCATTTCACCACGTTAAAGTTGAGCTCCATCCTCGAAATAGGAAATAGCACCCTCGGAGAATCGAACTGCTTCCTTCTCCGTGAATCGCTCTGCTCCTCGAAGACGAATAGACATCCTTCCGGCAATAATCTTCTTTGTGCGTCGGGATATCCCTGACCTCTCTTGAAAAATTCCCTGAAGTTCCAGTAGACAATCGCCATGAAGTTTTGTAGAAATTTCCGAAGAAATTATTCATATACAGAGTATGAAATTGTTTCTATGGCTGTTCGATGGTATTCAGCCTTTAATTACGAAACATGGGTGTAGGTGGTATTCACCGCATGTTCGCTTGTGTGGAATAGCAATTAGCGAAGTTCCATGTCGCTATCTTACTCCGTTGAAGTATGTCCCAATTGCAATAAGCTCCTTAGCCTTCCATCTGCTCTTCGGTTGTAGTGTCAGAAGAACAAACTGCCGTATTCAATTGCTCCATTATACTGTATCGTTGTGTAACCAAGCAATCTGAAGTCTTTCTATTCCACTCGCAGCGTCAGCCGTTGCGTTGATTCTGGCTTATACAAAAGTGCTTCTCTTGTGGCGAGATAATCACTTTTCTCAGTCGTATAAAACTGCTAATATCTTTTAAACTAATCGGTCGAAATTGTTCTGCTTTTCTCTATAACTGCATGTAGCACTGCACAATGCAATTAGCTTATCGGTGACCGCTAACTATTCGAAGCTAAACTTGTAGAAGCTTTCTAAGGTCCGTTTCAACTTCACCTAGTTTGATATGGATCTCGTTACTATAGTGGCCTCGCCACGCGTTATAAAGACGATTCTTTTCACTGCTGTTCACTTCGACGTCTCACTATAATGAATGTATAAGAAAAGAACTTTCACAAATAGACTTCGATGATCTGAGAATGAGATCTCAGAATGATCAGAGAACGAAAGGAGGCTCCTCTCTTCTGCGCAAGCCCTTTTATTAACTTCACGAGGGGCGTTACCATCCCTTCCAAAGCGTGATACTACGTCATCGCTAGAACTTCCAACTTCGTTAATACATGACGGATTTTCAAAATTCAAAAACTGAAAATAAATTTCACCAAAATTCCAAATCAATGCTTTTACTGCAAATGGATTTCCACAATTCTGCATTCCAAAAGTAATAAAAATACCATAGTTTCAGCAATCTCCGTCTTCCTTTAAACTATCGTTGATTGGTTCATGCCTCTCCTCCAATAGCATAGTTTCTTCCTCAGCAGAATTCCTCGTTTCCTGCGACTGCGTCGTACATCTTGGAACATTCTCGACTAAAAGCTGACGTCACTGAGAATCTCAGCTCAAGTAGCTTGCTGGCATAACATTTACGTCATCCGTGCTTACGTCATGACTACCCACGTCATAACTATGACAGCCATAACTTTCCTTATAATTTCAAATATAGCCACCATGGTCTCTACATAATTCAATTACGGGGGCAGTACCTTCTTCAAGGCCACGGCCGCCTCCTTCCCTCTTCCTTGTCTATCCATCCTGACCATCCATTACCTTCCCTCATGAGGCCCCTGTTCGCTTTGCAGGTGAGGCTGCCTGGGCGAGGTGCCAATCACACCTCACCAGTTGTATCCACTCCGATTAGATGTTCCCAGCTCTAGGACACTGCCCGTAGAGGCGGTAGTGGTGAGTTCCCTCGCTGAGTCCGTGGGTTCCACCAACCTGGAGGGTAAACGACTAAGAAGAAGAAGATAATAATAATAATAATAATAATAAAAACGGGAATTAAACCCGGTCCACCTATCAGTGAGTAGCTTCAACTCGGTACGGTATAACTGCATACATTTTCGGACTCCCTTTGCCGCCGAATGAAGGTGCGTATCAGGGGCAGTCAAGGCTCGAGTTGGTGTTACACGATGTCTCCAGAGGGTGACTAATTTCTTTGTTCAGTGACCTTATCAAATGAATGCAATTAGGCACGGGGTTGGCACCACCGGCCTATTGGAAAGTACCATCCCAGCATTAACCTGTACTTGAAAACACAAAACACCGAAAACTATTTCAAGGACGAATAACAGTGGGATTAGAAAACCCAATCGTCTTCCGAATCCAAAGATAGTCTGATTCAACAGCCTTAAGCCTGAGCGCACTGAGCAACCCGGTCTCCAACCACTATAATAAAGCGCCATGCACTAGCAGACAAAACATTTTCTGTGTATAAAACCTGTCATTGAATTAAAATGATTCTGATTAATCGTAATAAGAAGCACTTGCCTGGCAAGTGCGAGGAATAGCAGGCAATTACAGGCTTCTGTTGGAATTAATAGCATACTGAACTCTAATTTGATCAGAGCCAAGCATTTCAATCGATTTTCGCGCTCTCTATTCGATTATACCTTTTATTATTGCGAAGGCTAAAGTAAGTAAGACGATACTAAACAAGACCTTCAGCAAGGTCGTGTTAGCATTAACACAACAACTGAACAAAAACCGACCTAGCAAAGATTTCTTAGAGAGACTGTCATAATTATAAAATCTATCTTGTTCCATCTACTTGTAATTTAGTCTACTTGTAAATTATGTTTTCCATTCGCACAACGTTGTGTTGTTGTTGTTGATTAATTTAGGGGCATCGTGACATCGTGGTCATGTAGCAGCGTATATTTGGGTATGTGTGTGGAATTTGTCTGATAGCCGGTGTTATTGTGATGGCTCTATTAGTGTGTGAATTTGTAATTCAGATGAGGATTTGAAAGAAGGCGGCCGTGGCCTTAATATAGGAACCATCCCGGCATTCAACTTGAGTAGAAGTGAGAAACCACAGAAAACTTCCTCCAGGATAGCTGAGGTGGGAATCGAACCCATCTGTTCTCGTGTGTGCCTCACGAGGCTGTGTGAAGTGTTGCCAAATCTTGAAATTGGAAAGAACTAAACCCTATGCTTTAAAACATCAGAAAAACACCAGCTGGACTCTATGATTCAAAACACTAGAGAAACACCAAGAATTATAAATATACTAGCAGTAGTACCCGGCTTCGCCCGGTGGAATGATGATAATGTTTTAAGGTCTCCTTAGAAATATAATGG
The DNA here is from genome assembly GCA_946902985.2 of Meconema thalassinum. NCBI lineage: Eukaryota > Metazoa > Arthropoda > Insecta > Orthoptera > Tettigoniidae > Meconema > Meconema thalassinum. Next base: position 255,302,465 of record OX336393.1, read on the forward strand.
ACTTAAAATCTAAGTCATTTGCCCCCAAAGACAATGAGGGAGTAATATCTAGGTCATTTGCCCTTTTGATAAGGATGATAATAAAAACTACTGTTGAATTGACACGTCAAACTTACAAACTACCGTAATAGAAATACATATTTCAAAATTCACAGGCGAGGAAGACTTATTGTGTGTTCTGATTAATGGTGTAATGGGCGTAACATCTACTGTAGGTCATTTGCTCTTATGATGAGGATGATAAGGGAAACTACTACTGGTATTGAATTGACACTTCAACGTATAATGTACACAATGTACTGTAATAAAAATAACTATATGGCGGCTTCGGTGGCGTATTTGGTAGCATGCTGAGCTTCTATGCCCAAGATAGCGGGTTCAAACCCGACCGAAGCCGTCGGATATTTTAAGAGCGTTAAAAATCCGTCAGCATGCCTTTCTTCGGAGGGGAAGTAAAGCCGGCGGTCCCATGTCAGATTTATGGCATGTTATTGAACCTTCCACTAATTACACCTGTGTGAAGCTAAATTGGATAGGTAAACAACGCTCATAGATGTCTACGTCCGTTGCCAAGAGCCGACTGCAGTGGCGTCTAGTAGCTAAGTTCCGAACTTGGCCTAGTAGTCGTTGACGGTGGCGCTTGGCGGCAAAAGTACGAACTATTTGAAGAATTCTAAGTTGCAGTTTGTACTTAAATTAAAAAACAGATAACACACACTAATACAGTCATCACAATTAACACCGGTTATCAGACAGATTCTACACACAGCCAAAGTACACGGGGCTACATGACCGCGTTGTCGCAGCCCCTAAACTTAAGAACCAACCAACCAAAAATAAATATTTTAAAAATCACAGTCGAGAAAGACTTTATGCGGCGGTGATTATTGGTATGATGCGCGTAACATCTAGGTCATTTGCACTTATGATGATAATAATAAGGTAATGAAAAAATTACTACTAAACGAACATGGTGTTATTTTAAAACTGATATAGGTAATTCAGGTGTCTAGCTTCGATGTCTTCCAAAGTCTCAACCTTCTTTTCTGGCTTAGGCCTGTACTGGATGCGTCTAGTGAAAGAGCGTACTGCTCGGCAAAGACAAAGAATATAGGTCCAAGCTGCACGAACCTGAGATGATCGCAGATGATGACGAAATATGATGACACACGTTCGGGGTTCCCCGTCCTATACAGATTGACCGGCAATCACTCACTGTTTCGCAACGGCCCTGTGCTGGCATCAGCATAGACAGCAGGAGATAACACGGCGGGCTCTGGAAAGTACTCTCAAGTCACCTTACGATGAATCAGCAAGCTATTATCACAACTGACCCCCCCCCCCCCCAGGGTCTCACAACTTGTGGGACGTGGGTTGGGCGACCACGGAACCCCAGCTGAGTCTGGCATCGCTTCTACTTCCTGGTGCCGGGCTCATTTCAGTTCTCTTTCCTGTCGGCCTCCCTTGGTCAACTCTTGTTCTCTTCCGACCCAGACTGTATTAGGGTATCCGAGGGCTAGGGAGTCTTTCAATTTCCCGCCTTAATTGGCTTTGTCTCATCTTTCCTGATACCCTCATTCTTCGAGGGGTCTGCCTTCTTTTCCTTTTCATAATATCTCCTGTCTTCTGCTCAAGGCCCTCAAAGAGGCAGGGTGTGTGTATACCCACCACTTCTGGTACACTGACTGGTGAGTTAGGAAGCTGGCAACCCCGAGGAATTCCTGAGCTACATGCAGGGAATGGAGTGGTATGTCAGAAATTTCAAGTGGACAGTGTTACGCATCGGGTTCCAAAGGGTAAGTATACACACTTTGTTTTCGATCGGTGAACGATGTAGATTTGTACCAAAGGGCCTTAATGCGGGAAATGGAGTGGTCTGTCCGAAATTTCGAGTGGACAGTGTTACTCGTCGAGTTCCAAACGGTAATTATGTAAAATCTGGTTGAGATCGGTGAAACGGTGTAGTTTTGTGCCAAGGGCCAAAATGCAGGGAATGGAGTGGCCTGTCCAAATTTTAAAGTGGACAGTGTTACTCATCGGGTTCCAAAGGGTAAGTATACACATTTTGTTTTCGATCGGTGAACGATGTAGATTTGTGCCAAAGGGCCTAAATGCGTGGAATGGAGTGGTCTGTCCAAAATTTCGAGTGGACAGTGTTATTCGTCGAGTTCCAAAGGGTAATTATGTAAAATCTGATTGAGATCGGTGAAACGGTGTAGTTTTCTGCCAAAGGGCCAAAAAGCAGGGAATAGTGTGGTCTGTCCGAAATTTAAAGTGAACAGTGTTACTTGTCGGGTTCTACGGGTAAGTATATAAAATTGGGGTCAGATCGGTGAAACGGTGTAGATTTGTGCCAAACAGCCTAAATGCAAGGGATAGAGTGGCCTCGCCGCAATTTCAAGCAGACAGTGTTAGTCGCAGTGTTCCAAAGGGTAAATATACAAATTTTGGTTGAGATCGGTGAAACGGTGTAGATTTGGGACAAAGGGCCTAAATGCAGGGAATGGAGTGGTCTGTCCGCAATTTCAAGCAGACAGTGTTACTCGCTGGGTACCAAAGGGTAAGTTTACGAATATTGGTTCTGATCGGTGAAACGGTGTAGATTTGTGCCAAAGTGCCTAAATGCAGGGAATGGGGTGGTCTGTCCGAAATTTTAAGTGGACAGTGTTACTCGCAGGGTTCCAAAGGGTAAGTATACAAAGTTTGGTTCAGATCGGTAAAACGGTGTAGATTTGTGCCAAAGGGCCTAAATGCATGGGATGGAGTAACCTCTCCGCAATTTCAAGCAGACAGTGTTAGTCGCAGTGTTCCAAAGGGTAAATATACAAATTTTGGTTGAGATCGGTGGAACGGTGTAGATTTGGGCCAAATGGGCCTAAATGCAGGGAATGGAGTGGTCTGTCCGCAATTTCAAGCAGACAGTGTTACTCGCAGGGTTCTAAAGGGTAAGTAACTTATACACATTTTGGTTCAGATCGGTGAAACGGTGTAGATTTGTGCAAAAAGGGCCTAAATGCAGGGAATGGCGTGGTCTGTCCGAAATTTCAAGCAGACAGTGTTAGTCGCAGTGTTCCATAGGGTAAATATACAAATTTTGGTTGAGATCGGTGAAACGGTATAGATTTGGGCCAAAGGGCCTAAATGCAGGGAATGGAGTGGCCTGTCCGCAATTTCAAGCAGACAGTGTTACTCGCAGGGCACCAAAGGGTAAGAATACAAATTTTGGTTGAGATCGGTGAAACGGTGTAGATTTGGACCAAAGGGCCTAAATGCAGGGAATGGGGTGGTCTGTCCGAAATTTCAAGTGGACAGTGTTACTCGCAGGGTTCCAAAGGTTAAATATACAACTTTTGGTTCAGATCGGTGAAACGGTGTAGATTTGTGCAAAAGGGCCTAAATGCAGGGCATGGGGTGGTCTGTCCGAAATTTAATGTTGACGTGGTTACCCGCAGGGTTCCAAAGGGTGTGTATACAAATTTTGGTTCAGATCGGTGAAACGGTGTAGATTTGTATACATAACAGACAGATAGACAGACAGACAGACAGACAGACAAACTTTGTGCTTTATATATATATAGATGAACGGCTTTTTACTTACATTTCTTTCATTAAAAATCGTATTCTTCACTAGCGGAGCCTGCTTTCGCCATTACATCTTTAGTGCAGGAAGGTGTAGTACTGCTGTAGCTCTGCATACTTCCAATTTTGGCCACTGTTATATCCTTCGGAAGTTCGTAGTCGTGATAGCATTTTCCCTCTGTTTTAGTCTAAATCGCACACACAAAATGGAATGCAATTTTTGAACTTTCATTCGATTTCTTTGCTTTGTTTTCACCAATTAAACTTGGCTAAACACTCTCCCTACATCTGCATTAGAGTGAGGGAGCGAAAGTACATAAACTACCTTCGCATGAAACTGGGAAATCCCCTGGGAGCTGGGAAGAAAATGGATGATAGGTGGATTCTTTGTACAAGTGCACTTGCACTAAGCCCTGTATGTTGCGCTTACTTAGCACTTATGCATGCGAATGAGAATTTCAGGGACTTCCCCTGTTGGAGTGTTGATCTTGACACGTGTAAGGCTGAACATTGCCTATCTTAATTTATTAACTTTATTAAAACTATTACATGGCTTCCAGGATTTACTTATTTGTCATAGGAGACATTTTCATGGAAAAATCCGTTAAGCACCAGATTTGGCACTGGTTTTATTGAAATAACACCAGTATTTTGCTATGGTGCTTTTGGAACATTTCTGGCACCAGACGAACTTCAGAAACACCAGATCTGGTGCAAGAAAAAACACCAAATTGGCAACACTGGTTGTGTGTATCTCGTTCAAGCCCTCAGACCAGAATTAAAATTTCTTAGCAGAGCCGGGAATCGAAACCCGACTTCCTGGCCGACAGTCGCTAGTCTCTAAACCACGAGGTGGTCACTCGCCCTATGTAGATCCACCTCAGACTTCATTTTTTCGTCTTCTTAAGCTGCACAACTGATTGCAGACATAGGACGTACTTTTAGCCTGCTAGATATGTTTAAATATCGCAACGAAACCATTTTTCTTCTCTAAACCGTGCAAGTTTTCTTCTTTTCAAACCTGGATGCCAACTATTATAGGCATTGCTTCATTAGATCATAAATTATGGATTATAATGTGTGCATGATTTGCATGGCCGCCATCTTGAAATTATTCAGTTGATAACCTCGTTGTTTGGCCCTCTGACGTTTCTTTTATGAAGGTTTGTTTCTTTCTTAATTTAGTAGAGATCGCTGATTAGTTTTGGTCGGTATTCGATATAAGTGTTTAATACTTGGGTGCCCGCCATTTTGTTCACCTTTTGATGGTGGTGACATAAAACATGACATGGAGGTTTCCTTTGCTAGTGATATTTCTAGATTGTGATACCTGCGTGAACAAATAGCAAAATTGGTTTCAGTGTCCAAAGCAGCGAAAGAGAGTGACCGTATGACGCCACACTCCAACTTTAGAAGGAATCGTTGAAGACTCTTCAATTCGACCACTCCACTGACAAAGATGTAATAACCAGACTAATTTAACAGAGAGGCAATATGAAAGCATTCCTTTCACTAATGGTACCCAATTAATGGATGATTAAAGTCACTACCGCGCACCTGCGTAAAAATCTAGAAAGTGAGGTTAGCAGGCGCCATGGAGAAAAAAAAAGACACGGAAATACTCTAGAAACTTCATAATGTACGTTCCTTATTGCGTGTTCTATTCACCTTTAACCCCTTCAGACGAGGTGGAGAGCAGTTACATGGTTATGTGTGATTTGTCGGGGATGTTATCCATATAATTTATCAGCAAAACCCAGCATTCGACACACATAGTTCCTGGTTGCGCAACACATAAGCGTAAGATTGAGCGTGTTAAATGATACACGTATTTACCACAACAGAGCCTCCGTGGCTTGGGCGGCAGCACGCTAGCCTCTCACCGCTGGGTCCGTGGTTCAAATCCCGGTCACTCCATGTGAGATTTGTGCTGGACAAAGCGGAGGCAGACAGGTTCTTCTCCGGCTAATCCGGTTTTCCCTGTCACAAATTTCATTCCAGCAACACCCTCCACTGTAATTTAATTTCATCTGTCATACATTTAATCATTGCCCCAGGAGAGTGCGACAGGCTTTGGCAGCCGGCACAGTTCATATCCTCGCCGCTAGATGGGGCTTCATTCATTCAATTCCCTGACCCGGTCGGTCGACTGGAACAGGCTGTGGATTTTTCATTTACCAAAACACAATTCTAAAAAAAGAGTCAATCACCAATACATCTGGAGTTGGTTTTGAAGACTCCTATTAGTGGTTGCTATGACGTAAGACGTTAGTAGGAATTATTATTATTATTATTATTTGTAGCCTCCGTGGCTCAGGCGGCAGCACGCCGGCCTCTCACCGCTGGGTCCGTGGTTCAAATCCCGGTCACTCCATGTGAGATCTGTGCTGGACAAAACGGAGGCAGACAGGTTTTTCTCCGGGTACTCCGGTTTTCCCTGTCATGATTTCATTCCAGCAACACTCTCCACTATCATTTCATTTCATCTGTCATTCATTAATCATTGTCCCAGAGGAGTGCGTCAGGCCTCGGCAGCCGGCACAGTCCATATCCTCGCCGCTAGATGGGGGCTTCATTCATTCCATTCCTGACCCGGTCGGAGACTGGAAGCAGGCTGTGGATTTTCTTTTCATTATTATTATTATTATTGATGTGTAACATTTTCCGCTCGGTTGCTGGATAGTTTTGTGGGAGTGATTTTGAAAATTGGGGACGGAAGTGGATCGGAACGATCGAGCTGGCAGTGATGGATCAAACGGAAGTATGCACTGCCCGCTCGATCGATCAAACGGAAGTGTACTAGCTGGCAGTGGTGGACAACGGAAGTATGCACTGCCCGCTCAATCGATCAAACGGAAGTGTACTAGCTGGCAGTGGTGGACAACGGAAGTATGCACTGCCCGCTCGATCTATCTAATGGAAGTATGCACTAGCTGGCAGTGGTGGATCGAACGGAAGTATAAGACTCACTGCCAACTCGATCGATCGATCCAGTTGGCACTGGTAAGAGAAACAATCAGCGCGCGGTGTCGAAAATTGATACCATGACGCACTCTCGGCCATGTGGATTGTATATGGCATACTGAATGGAAATGCTCATGCGAACTCTGGTGTCAAGTGATTTAAACATGGTACATGTTCGAAGTCTTCGTATCAGTATTTAAATGGTAAAATGCCTTAATATCAAACATTGTAAGTAGTCGGCTTTACATTGGCATAAGGCATTTTAAACTCAATGTCACTCAGGAACATAATCGAAACAAGCAAAAGATTTCTTATTATTATTCTTAGTCGTTTACTCTCCAGGTTGGTGGAACCCATGGACTCAGCGAGGGAACTCACCACTACCGCCTCTACGGGCAGTGTCCTAGAGCTGGGAACATCTAATCGGAGTGGATACAACTGGTGAGGTGTGATTGGCACCTCGCCCAGGCGGCCTCACCTGCAAAGCGAACAGGGGGCTCATGAGGGAAGGTAATGGATGGTCAGGATGGATAGGCAAGGAAGAGGGAAGGAGGCGGCCGTGGCCTTGAAGAAGGTACCATCCCAGCATTTGGCCGAAGACGAAGTGGGAAACCACGGAAAACCACTTCGAGGATGGCTGAGGTGGGAATCGAACCCTCTCTACTCATTTGGAACACCCGAGGCTGAGTAGACCCCGTTCCAGTCCACATACCACTTTTCAAATTTCGTAGCAGAGCCGGGAATCGAACCCAAGACCTCCAGGGCTGCAGCTAACTATGCTGACCGCTACGCTAAGCAAAATATAAATGAAACTTAATTCCGTAATGCAGTATTATTGGAACGAGGAAAGAAGTCACCAACTTGTGCACAATATTTGGGTAGTCGAAATAGCCGTGGGGTTATTTCGTATGACTGTGAATCTAGAGATCTTGGGTTCGAATCCTGGGCGGAGTAGGTATTTTTGCTACCAGATTATCATTTTAAACGATATTTATCATATCAATATGACTCATTTTAACAGAATCTATGTGAAATTACGTATTGGTCTGTGAATCAAGAGGACCTGTTTATAAGGAATTTAAGGTTATGAGCGGTGTCGCGTCTATTAATCTAGTTGATCCATATCGTATTCTTTATTTAGGCTAGTGCTGGTGGAAGCTACAAATCATCTAATAAAATGAGTTCCGTATTATAAATTACAATATCTGTAAAACACTCCCTTTTACAATAGATTAATATTTGTGCCAATAATAGACTACTATTAAATACCGGTGTATCAACAATTTCACGTGAGGTTTGTTCTATGTCAGATGTTACACATCATATGCGACTACTGTAAGGCTAGTAATTTTTTGTTATTATTATTATTATTATTATTATTATTATTATTATTATTATTATTATTATTATTATTATTATTATTTACAAAACAAACTATTTCTCGACTAAGTGTCGGTCGTATTCTTGGATGTGGACAATTCACCAAACATCTAGATTACTTCAGTAGAAGTTCATGAATTTTTCAACAATGTAGCATATGCTCAGGGCATATTTTCTTAGCCAGAAAAATATGTATTATCTTAGCAACTTTGTTATATCACTGAAGACACTCAGGGTTTCTGAGAGGTATTATTATTTATTTTTTATTCATGTATTTATTTATATATACATATGTTTATCACAGGTTTTACTTAGTAATCTGCCAATGGCCGGCAACAAATAGCAAGGTGCACAGGCTTTAATTGTAACTGTCTGCGTTTTCTTGCTAAGGTCCATTCTCTACACCAGTTCATTCATGGCTAAATCATACCACACAGTACGGCTCGTTACCAAAATCGCCACCTTCTGTAGTCGTAGGTAGGCTACATTCTCTTTGGCAATCCAAACTTAGCGAGATACAGTAGTTGTGGCTCTTCCGTGGAATCTTTCTTTGTGCTTCAATTATCGCCGGGACTATAACGACCTCCTCCTGCTTCCATAGTGTTTTTGAGCTCCTCAGCAAGTGGTGAATATTTCTCGATCATCTCTCTTTGTTTCTTTTCAAGATTAAGGGGCTTGGAATAGCAACATAAGTGAGGAAGGCTGTTTTTCCTCTTTCAGGACAAAGGTGATGTATGGCCTGCTACTTCCTACAGGATGGTCAGTGGCTACTGTCCTATTCAGTAGAACTTTGTACTATTGTTGTCATGTCTGGACTGAGTGTTATACTTGTAGTGCGACATTTTATCACCAGCAAACCATAAACTGTAAATTCTTTGATGGATGATTTTGATGACGTTGCCATAACGGCTTGGTGCTAGGGCCTGCAAGCCACCTTTTATATGATCTACAGTCTCCATGTGACTGTTGCGCATCCTCCATTTTGTCATTTACCATAACTGCGCTTCATTCAAGATGCACTTTCTATAATTTCTAGTTAGGATCATCTGGTCTTGTATTGTCACCAGAAACCCTTCTGTTTCTATAAAGAGATGCCCATATGTTAGCCAACTACACGAACCATTGTGATCGACATAGCTCTCTCTGATACTGGCAGGATATTTAACAAGAATTTAATTCGAAAAACAGGTGTTCAACTTTTCTTGCCGGGTTGGTCAAGCATCAGCAGGTTGAGTTCTTGCGGCACTCAGCATTTGGGGAGAGATGTTTCTGCCTAATGCTACTACTGCTTGGTGCAGTTCACTTACCACTGCTCTTCTGTGCAAATATTTCTGTAGGCGGGTAACTTGCCCAATACACAAGTCCCGGACATCTGCTACACCTTTTCCTCCCAAAGTTCCTGGAAGATGAAATCTATGCTGGTTACTTTTGGGATGATAGGCAACAATGGGATACGGGTAGTAGCCTATCTGCGCGCGCCCGCTTAGGGACAAGGTGCTTGGTAGATCGTCACACATTTTTATCACCCAAAGTTTGGCCAAAAAAATATTATCCATCTTAAAATTAAGAATAAAATCCTCCAGGTTAATAGGTAGGGCCCTCATACATCTTTATATTCTTCTTTCTCTCCCTTGTTCTTCGTAATATGGATATGTTTTTAGGGCATGGACAAAATTCCGACACAATGGTTACCATGGTAAGAAGTGTTCGTAATGTAGGCCTCCTATATGGTTGCCATGGTAACAAGTGTTCGTAATCTAGACCTCCTATAAGGTTATCATGGTAACAAGTGTTCGTAATCTAGGCCTCCTATATGGTTACCATGGTAACAAGTGTTCGTAATGTAGGCCTCCTATATGGTTGCCATGGTAACAATTGTTCGTAATCTAGACCTCCTATAAGGTTACCATGGTAACAAGTGTTCGTAATCTAGGCCTCCTATATGGTTACCATGGTAACAAGTGTTCGTAATCTAGGCCTCCTATATGGTTACCATGGTAACAAGTGTTCGTAATCTAGGCCTCCTATATGGTTACCATGGTAACAAGTGTTCGTAATCTAGGCCTCATATATGGTTACCATGGTAACAAGTGTTCGTAATCTAGGCCTCCTATATGGTTACCATGGTAACAAGTGTTCGTAATCTAGGCTCCTATATGGTTGCCATGGTAACAAGTGTTCGTAATCTAGGCCTCCTATATGGTTACCATGGTAAGAAGTGTTCGTAATCTTGGCCTCCTATATGGTTACCATGGTAACAAGTCTCCTCTTGATAGAGGTATATTATTATTATTATTTGTTAATGGACCCAGATGGATCACACAGTACTTTTATGATTCACCTTTCTGATCTTGCAAATGACTCTCATTCTCTCTCCGTGGGCCGTCTTCCTTTCCTCAGTCCACTTAGTTCCTGGTCTCTTTGGAGCGTCGTTCTCTGGTGTTACATTCCATATACCCTACATCGGAATAGGTTCCTGTCAAAGACTTCCGCTGTTCTTACTTGGAACTTCTCCAAGTCCTTTTTGACTTGCTGAATGCACGGTATCTTCTTCAGTTTTTCTGCTTAGGCGATAAGCCTAGTCGGTGGAAGTCTTTGAACATGTCCATAAAATGTCAATCTTCGTTTTCTGATGTCTCCCGCAAGATTAGATAATTTCTCAGACGCTTTGCGAGATTTCAACCTGTATCCATGTATTATTATTATTATTATTATTAGTATTATTATTATTATTAATATTATTAGGCTATCACTCGTTTTTCGAGTAAGATTGTCTTTTAAAGGTGAGTTCTTACAGGACTGTATAGCCCAATCCTGGAAACACAAATTCTTCCACAGTAGTACGGTAACACACGTTCTTTAAAGCAGCCTCTGGTTCTTGAGGTTGGTTCTTCTGTAATCCCCACGCTCTTTCCTTGCATTGTACTTGTCAGTTTCACGTCTTCGACGATGTTGCTTGAAACATGGGGACCTTGGTGGACGAGGTGACACCATGCCTGACGATTTGATCCCGTAGTCTCCCATTCGTCCGTGTCGATTTGACATTTCACTAAGTTGGATTTCAGAACGTCCCTGCTTTCTCTGTCCGACCTGCACCTGCCAGTACCCACATGAGTTGTTTTGGTAAGCGTGATTCAGGCATGCAAACAAGATGTCCTGCCCATCGAAGCTGATACCAAAGGATGGAATAGCCTATCGGTTTCCGCAGCCAATAAATCAAACTCCAGAAAATCCTCTGGGGTTATGACTTGCTTTATGCGGAATTTCACCTATGTGCACCAAGTGAGGATCATCAGCGGGCTCTAGGAACACATTGCCCGGGCTATTGCTCCACAGGAGTGCTGGAACAAAAGCATATCCATGATTCGATATTTATCGGTGTAGTTGGGAGAATTTTGATGTTTTCCACATGGTTAACATTAAACTGAAAATTCTCGCTAACTAGGAGCCGGGAACTGCTACTTTCTCATACGCGCGCACACAAATTTTGTCACCAAAATATATGTGAAGTCACTAGATCTAGCAACTTCTCCATAAAATTGGCAACGCTAGTACGAATGCAGTAAAAGTCTCTACTAGCATTGATTTTGGTTCCTTTAGACAGTGCTGTGACGCGGCAGTGTCAAGACCTGGTGCCATTAGCAGAGGTGAACGTTCCCGAGTGCACTACCACATTCTCTTTATGCAACTCGTCCTGCTCAGGGAAGATGCTCCTGTCAACTTTCTCTGATGCTATCCGGGCCGTGCAGCAAGTGGTAGTGAGAGTTACCCACTACCACCCCAATGTTCCATCAACAAGTCATCAGCACCATGAAGAAAGTTCCTCAAAAAGTCTTCTAAACATCGTGGGTGAATTCTCGCCTCTCCCAGTCTCTCCATTGCAATGGGCATGTCAATGTGCAAGTATCAATTCCTTCAGAGTGAGATATGGCAATAGTTGTTATTGTTCTTCTTACTTACTCACTTACTTACTTAGGCTACTTACCTACTTACTAGCTTACTTATTTATGTAATTACTTAGGCTACTAACTTACTTACTCTTTATTTATTTATTTATTTACTTACTAACTTACATACTTACTTATTTACCTACTTATTAACTTACTTGATTACTTATTTACTTACTTACCTACTTACTTATTAACATACTTGCTTACTTATTTACTTACTTACCTACTTACTTATTTACTTACTCACTTACCTACTTACTTATTAACTTACTTTCTTTCTTACTTACTTGCTAACTTACCTACTTACTTATTAACTTACTTGTTTACTTATTTACTTACTTACCTACTTACTTATTTACTTACTTACCTATTTACTTATTAACTTACTTTCTTTCTTACTTACTTGCTAACTTACCTACTTACTTATTAACTTACTTGTTTACTTATTTACTTACTTACCTACTTACTTATTTACTTACTTACTTACTTACGTATTAACTTACTTTCTTACTTAATTACTCACTTACTTACATACTTACTTATTAACTTACTTGCTTACTTACTAACTTACTTTCTTACTTAATTGCTAACTTACCTACTTACTTATTAACTTACTTGCTTACTTATTTACTTACTTACCTACTTACTTATTAACTTACTTGCTTACTTATTTACTTACTTACCTACTTACTTACTTACTTACCTATGAACTTACTTACTTACTTACTTACTTACTTGCTTACTTACTATCTTACCTACTTACTTATTAGCTTAGTTTAGTTAGTTATTGTTGTTTTAAGGGGCGGAACTACGAGGTCATCTGCCCCTTACTTATTAGCTTATTGACTTACCTACTTACTTGCTTACTTACTAACTTACCTACTTACGTACTTACTTACTAACTTACCTACTTAACTATTTACTTTCTTACTTACTAACTTACCAACTAAATAACTTACTTACTTACTTACATACTTAGTTATTAACTTGCTTGCTTACGTATTTGCTGACTTAATTACTTACCGGTACTTACTTACTTACTTGCTTACTTACTAACTTACCTACTTACTTACTTACTTAGTTACTTACTTACTTACCTACTTACTTGCTTGCTTACTTACTTACCTACTTACTTGATTACTTACTTACTTACCTACTTGCATACTTACTTATTAACTTACTTACTTACTTACTTACTTACTTAACTACTTGCTTTCTTACTTACTAACTTACCTACTTAACTACTTACTTTCTTACTTACTAACTTACTTGCTTACTTACTAACTTACGTACTAACTTACTTAGTTAGTTATTAACTCGCTTGCTTACGTACTTGCTGACTTAATTACTTACTTACTTGCTTGCTTACTTACTTACTTACTTACTTACTTACTTACTTACTTGCTTGCCTACTTACTTACTTGCTTACTTACTTACTAACTTACGTACTTACTTAGTTACTAACTTACTTACTTACTTACTTACTTACTTACTTACTAAGTTAGTTATTGTTTTTTAAGAGGTGGAACTACGAGGTCATCTTTTTACTTAGGCGTCTTACTTATATACTTACTTACTTACTTACTTACACTAAAGTCTTGATTATCCGAAAGCCGATTAACCGAACGTCAGGATTATCCAAAACCTGATTAACCGAATGTTCGGATTAACCAAATAGAAAAAGAAAAAAGAATATTGTGATTTCATTTAAGGGTCTGTACTTACGAAAGAAATAAAGTGAGCTTTCTGTCTGAACATTTTAAATGTTTGGCTAAAACTACTGAGGTGAATGGCATGGAAATTCGTATTTAAGTACTGAGCACCCTTAAAATAAAACTAGATACAAATTTTGTACAGCCCTTTTCTTCAAAGCGATCCGTTTAATTTAGAAATTTGGAAACAGTTCTGATCAAGAGTCATTGCAATGTAATTATTAACATTTGTGAGTAATGCCGTTTATGGTGCAGTCAACCCTTACTGGTAATGCAAAAAGCTGTTCAGAGAACTGAGACAATAATATTGTACGAACTGCATTGACTTCCTTTCATCACAGATGAGCTGGCATTGAAGGCAAGGGCTCATGAATTACGCCGTCCATCAGCATAATTATCATGACATGAGAAGGTGAGATTGTGATATATGAGTATACGTATCCCAGTCTCTCCTCTATTATTCTCGCTTTATGACCGGCGTGGGTTAGCGATAATATCATCCTGAAACTGAGATCGCAGTCAGCTTCTGATTCGTAACCAGCCACGGATATGGATGTGTGTGTTGTAAGCCCATTTAATTTCTCTGATGTAGCATGAACATTCCAACCATAGTTCCTCATCATATCATGATGTAGAACAAATAAATTTGAGCAGACTGCATGGCTTAAAAAGGTCAAAAATTAATTTAAAAAGGAACTCTTTCGAATTTGCGTATTGGCTAGGAGTTTGTTACTTATAGCAATTTTCTTATATCAATATCTAATTCTAAGTAGAGCAATGTAGGCTACATGGCGCAACTTACGAAATCACGATTGCTGACCAAACAAGGCCTGGCAGTCCAGCCGTAACTAAGCTATCCTCTATCACCAATCTCCTTGATTGTTATTATTGCTGCATTTGAGGGGCGGGGACATCTTCGTCATGTAGACCCGTGTACTTAGGTGTGTGTGGACACTTTCTTCTGATGCCCTGTGTTATTTTAGTGTTTGTAGTAGTGTTGTTGTTTGATTCTTCAGTCCTTTGACTGGTTTGATGCAAATCTCCATGCCTCCCTGTCCTGAGCTAATTGTTTCATAGCTACCACACCCTACATCCGAGGCAATCTGTTTAACATATTCTAACCATGGTCTACCCCTACAGTTCTCGTCCTAGACCCTTCCCTCCATAACTAAGCTTGCTGTTTCTGGGTTAGTATGTGTCCTACCAACCTATCTCTTCTCTTCATTAGCAGTCGCCAGAAACATCTCTCCTCTCCCAAGCGTCTCAATATCTCTTCATTTGTAACACTATCTACCCATCTGATCTTTATCATTTCAAACGCTTCAATTCTCCCCTTTTCTGCTGCACCAATAGTCCAAGTTTCACTTCCATAGAGCGTCACGGTCCAGACAAAGGCTTTCAAAAATGGCTTCCTAATGCCTAAATCTATATTCGATGTCAAAACATTCCTTTTTTGTAGAAATGCTTTCCTTGCCTGAGCCAACCTACTTTCTATATCCTCCTTTCTTCGTCCATCACTGGTTATTTTGCTTCCTAAGTAACAGAAGTCTCCTACTTCCTTTAGCTTTTCACCTGCCAATTTGATGTCCATAGAGTTTTCTGATTTATTTCGGCTGCATTCCAATATTTTTCTTTTACGTTTATTAATTTTCATCATGAATTCTTTCCTGAATACGGAGTCCATACCATTCAAAAACTCATAAAAATCCTCAGGTGTATCGGCCGAGATGACGATGTATTTAGCAAATCTCAGAGTTGCAATTATTCCTCCTTGAATCTTCACTTCCATTTTAAATTTTTCTCCAATTACCTTCATTGCTTGTTCAATGTAAAGATTGAAAAGTATGGGTGATAAGTAGCAGCCTTGCCTTACACCTTTCTGAATACCAGCTTCTCTCTCATGTTCTTCAACTCGAATGACTGCCGTCTGGTGTCTGTATGGATTGTAGATCACCCTCCTATCTTTGTACTTTATTCCAATCGTCTTAAAAATGTCAAACAATTTAGCCCAATCAACGTTATCAAAAGCTTTTTCTAAGTCTACAAAAGCCATAAACGTTCTCTTATCTTTTCTTATTCTACCTTCCAAAATCAGCCTGTCTTAGTACAGTAGTAGTAGTGTGTGTATTTGTAATTCAAGTAAGGATTGGGAATGAAGCGGCCGTGGTCTTATGTTAGGAACTATCCTGATATTCACCTGAAGTAGAAGTGGGTAAACCACGGAAAGCTACTTCCATGTTGGCTGAGGAGGAAATCTAACCCACCTCTTCTCCGTTTTGCCTTACGAGGCTGAGTGAACCCCGTTCCAGCCCTCAGACCAGAATTAGATTTCATGGCAGTTTCTGGGATCGAACACGGACCTCCTGGGCAACAGCCAATAGCGCTAGCAGCTACATCAGGAGGAAGACACCAATCTCCCGAGCGGTGTTTTCCTTTTAGCCCTTGATCACAAGCACGTATACTGTACTGTACTGTACTGTATAGCAGGACTGATTGTCACAATTAGCTTCACGTTATCCTCACTCAGGATTCTAACCCTACTCAGTTCGATGGCTTTTAAAGCTGTTTAAATGCAACAACCCCGTGTCAGTAAATCGACCGACACGTTAAAGACTCCTCCTGGGCAAAATTCCAGCTTCCCGGTGTCTCGAAAACAACAACAGTTAAAATAGGAGTTACACCCATAACAATACACTATTACTTATGTACTTTATTAATGTCCTTTTTCTATTTCTACCTTTAATCAATAATCTGCTTTTTCATCTCTTCTTTCTATGCTCTGTCCATTGTACTGCTTCTTCCCGTGATTCTGTGTCATCTGAGGACAAGTACAGTTAGCTCAACAATGCTCGACCATGACCTGTTAGATGATGACATTAGTCAGGCAATCAGATGTTCACATCTGTTGAGTGTCACTTCTGTTTTCTTCCATTAAAACTGTTTGTTAGCGGTGTTCCTCCACGCCCTAGTAACTCAATGCAGTGAAATCCAGGCATGAACTTGACCTGGGAATAAAGACCATGTTTAGTTAAAGTGGCTGTAGCTGGCCAGAGTTTGTCGACCTCTGGCGTCAAGCCGACTTGCAGATGCCGATATCATGGATATAAACTAAATGGCGGTACACATTTCGGATATATTTATGAATAATGTATTTAAAGTGGGAGTGAAGATTCAAGGAGAAATAATTGCAACTCTGAGATTTGCTGATGACATCGACATCTTGGCCGACACGCCTGAGGATTTGAATGAGTTTTAGAATGGAATGTACTTCGTCTTGAGGAAAAAATTCATGATGAAAATTAAGAAATGTAAAACAAAAATATTGGAATACAGCCGAAATAAATCAGAAACCTCTATGGACATCAAATTGGCAGGTGAAAAGCTAAAGGAAGTAGGAGACTTCTGTTACTTAGGAAGCAAAATAACCAGTGATGGACGAAGCAAAGAGGATATTAAAAGTAGGTTGGCTCAGGCAAGGAAAGAATTTCTACAAAAAAGGAATCTGTTGACATCGAATATAGATTTAGGTACTAGGAAGTCATTTTTGAAAGCCTTTGTCTGGAGCGTGGTACTCTACGGAAGTGAAACTTGGACTATTGGTACAGCAGAAAATCGGAGAATTGAAGCGTTTGAAATGTTGTGTTACAGGAGAATGATGAAGATTTCTAAATAAGCAAAGCCAACTTCGCCTCTATAGGAGTCCCTTGGAGCAGTGGAAGGTAGAGGCAAATATTGCCAACCCCTGTTGAACCAAAAGAAGGAGATGGCCACTCAAAAAAGAAAGAGATTAAAGTAGATTTTAAATGTCAATGGGTGTCACCTTTTACTTAAATAAACAAGGTAAGTGGTAAACATTTTCAAAAATATAACGAAAAATTCATCCATAACGTTTACGAATAAGATAACCTTGTACTGTATGTAGTCTACTCACTAATAGATTCCATCTAGTCACTCCTCAAGTTTTAATGGAACTTAACTACATATGATCTGTCACAAGGAATTGTTACCGATATAACAGCTTATCACAGAACATCTCACAGGGGCTGAGGCGGACAAACATTTGATTGACGAGGGGAACTTTCATGAAAAATGATCGCGATTGTTAACCATGTTGCACCAAGTAACATTAATGTTACCTCGGTGTTTCTTGGCCTTGCATAAATGGCCCATGCCTTAGCATCCAATCAAAGTTTGTATTTCACCTCAGTTTACTTTTAAGGACAGTGTTTCTGTGACAATATGTAAAATTCCGGAAAAAAGGGTGGGGAAACGCATTTTAAATTAACATTTCACGAAGTGAAGAAACCACCTCGTGGCGCTGTGGCTAGCATTATTGGCTGTCACCCCCCGAGATACCGGGTTCGATCCCCGGCTCTGCCAAGAATTTAAAAGTCTTGGTATGGTCTGGTACGGGGTCTCCCAGCCCCGTGATGCAAAATGGGAACCTGCCGGATGCTATGGCAGGAGGAATGGAAAGGAACTGGCCACCCTACCACACGCAAACTCAGGCTCGGGATGCCTGGTTAGTGAGCCCTTGACGGCCAAGGTCTCTAATTCAGGTCGCCTACGTCCATCTAAACAAAAAAGTGAACAAAGGATGGAAGTTTGTAGTTTTTACGTGACCATTAATCTCGCGATCATGAGCCACGGGGCCTGCGTTTTACGTGGAATCTGAACCACAGGAAATGGTATATCACTTTGAAAATCTCACATGCATTGACTGGGAATCGAACCCGGTCCACCGTGGTGAGAGACCAACAGCTTAACCGCTGCATCACCACTCCCCTCATTAAGTGAAGAGATGTCCTGTATTTCTTAAACTTTTGAAGTAGAAAAGTAGACATAGATCAAAAGAAGGAAATCTCCTTCAAAATAAGTAGGCATGGTAACACTGGTAGAGGCTTCCACCCTTCGTAACATCGGCACTAGATGGGATAGAGTTGACAGCTCCATGCCTGGCCTCCTTTGACCCCAGGAATTACCCTGGTACCTTATTCAATTCTTTCCTTAACTTCTTTCAAATTTAGATTTTATAGCCTAAGTGTAATGGATCTGATGATGATCGCTTGACGATCGAAACTGGTCATCCTAGTGTATTTATTAATCGCATGTTTTTTTCTTCAGAATTAGGTTATAACCCAACTCTTCTGGGTACATTCGTGTTGACCGACTGAAAAGCACCAAACTTTTGTTTTTCTACTGAGTTAAAAAAATCTCATGAACTATCTGTTGCAAAGAAATCAAACTTTGCAGGATTATTAAAGACATTTCACTCATTATTATGCACAAAACACATTTTATAATATGCTTGCAGTCATGCATTATTATACCACCAAACTTTCAGCTGTATTTTGTACAGTTGAACAGCGTTTACAAGATAAGTACCCCATATTTTAAAATATTTACATGAATGTTCTTTCGGGCTATTAGTAACATTCACGGCTACAACATACACCAAAATAATTCTCTATTCAGGAATTTGTTTTCTTCATATTCTTGACTGGCTACGTGGCTCAGCGGTAACGTTCTCGCTTGCTGGGCCCTAGGTTGCAGGTTCGTATCCTGGCGCAGTCAGCTAGCATTTGAGGGTGCGCAAATGTGTCAGTAGATTTACTGGAACGTTAAAGATCCCCTTCAGGTCACAATTCCGGCACTCCGGCGTCTCTAAAAGGCACAGTAGTTAAAAGGGTCGTAAAACCAATAACAACAACACATTTCATATTCTTACACTAAATGTATATATTTTTTCTTCTGTTGGGTAAATAAATAATCTCTTAAATGGGAAGTATGCTTGATAAACAAAATATTTTGGTGCATGTTGTTCATATTAGTACAATACACACTCACGCAAAATTTCATTGAGATATCTTGAATAGTGTTTGAGTTATCATGTTAACGTAGTGTGAAAATGAAGTTTTTGGGAAACCTGCTCCAAACTTACCTAAGGGTACATTTTAAAGAGACAATTTAAGCGACTGCAACTAACATTTAGGGTCATATCTCTGGATGTTTTGAAGATATTTTCATTTTGTTTTCACCAAATGTAAGATAAAAAATTATTCATTCAATAATAATTCATTTTTAAAATAAAATTGGCCCTCAAAGGTGTACCTCCCCCTTTAATCACTACAAGGCAAATTACATTGTCTTTCAACTTACACATGTTGAAATTTTATGTGTTTCAGTCGGTCAACGGGATTATACCGGGTGAGTTAGCCGTGGTGATTACGGCATGACTGATGGCAGTCGCTCACATCCGGGAGGCGAGGAGGTTCGAATCCCCCCGCCGGCAACCTTGAAGATGGTCTTCTGTGGTTTCCCATCTTCCTTCCAGGCAAATGCCGGGGTTGGTCCCTAACTATAGGCCACAGCCGCTACCTTCCAACTCCTCGTCCTTACGTTCCAACTTCCCTCCTTCCCTCCCCAACGGTACTTGTAGCTCACCCATTGGGTGTCCGTCTCGAAGCAGCTACAAAACTGGCGAGCTGAACATGTCCTCGGACACTCCCGGCACTAAAAGCCATACGCTAAAAAAAAAAAAAAAAAAAAAAACGGGATTATACACAATGTATTTATTAATCTCATATAAATTGTTTTCAGGATTAGGGAACCACTCATTATAATTGGGTACAATCGTGTTGACCGACGAAAAAGCATTTTCGGTTACTAAGGCAACACTGAAAAATGGCTTCCAACACGATAATGTTTATTTTGAGAATATAATGTTTCTTTAAGATATAACATTTTTCTTCTTAATGTTAATGTTAATCTTAATGTTAACCTTAATGTTAATCTTAATGTTAATCTTAATGTCAATGTTAATCTTAATCTTAATCTTCATCTTCATCTTAATCTTCACCTTAATCTTAATCTTCATCATCATCATCATCATCAACATCTTATTCATGTTCTCGTTCTAGTTCTTGTTCTTGTTTTATGGTGTTTGAAGCCATTTTTCAGTGTTGCCCTAGTAAATAAACGTTTGGTGCATTTCATTCCGTCAACACGATTGTTCCCAAATGAGTTGGGTTATTCCCTAATCCTGAAAAAATAATACATGAGACTAATAAATACTTTTGTTTTCTTATTCTTATACTTAAGCCTCCGTGGCTTAGGCGGCAGCACGCCGGCCTCTCACCGCTGGGTCCGTGGTTCAAATCCCGGTCACTCCATGTGAGATCTGTGCTGGACAAAACGGAGGCAGACAGGTTTTTCTCCGGGTACTCCGGTTTTCCCTGTCAAAATTTCATTCCAGCAACACTCTCCACTACCATTTCATTTCATCTGTCATTCATTTAATCATTGCCCCAGAGGAGTGCGTCAGGCCTCGGCAGCCGGCAAAGTTCATATCCTCGCCGCTAGATGGGGTTTCATTCATTCTATTCCTGACCCGGTCGGAGACTGGAAGCAGGCTGTGGATTTTCATTTTCATTCTTATACTTATTCTTATTATTTTTCGAATAACCCATTTGGAGGGTACGATGAATCAACTTTGGCTATTTTTCGTTGTATTCGATTTCGTTTACTTCCGAATTTCCTTCATCCTCCTAAAGTGTCGTTCCTTCTCTTCTTGAGTCCACTTTCGTCTCGTCGTTGATTTCTTTCTCTCCTGAAATCCTGCCGTTCGAGTAACTTCTGTGTTAATTCCAGAGTTTTTCAAATCTTTTTCAATTTCGACGAGCCATATGGCGGGGGGGTTTGTAACTGTTCAGTAAGTTGAAAATCTGTTTAGTTAGTCAATTGTTGTCCATTCTGTAAATGTGCCCAAAAAATTGTTAACTTCTCTTCCTCATTATTATTTCTTTTAGCTCCCAGTATTTCTCTCAAAATTCATATGTACAGGGTCATTATCTATGTGCGCCACGATAAACACGCCAAGTTAAGGCGGCTTTGACGGCGTAGATCGCGGGCATGCGTACACGGTTCAGCAGGTGGTTCACGCGCACTTTTACACTTGTGTGAACTAACGATATGAAGCAGTGGAGTGGGGTATTGCGAGGTCCGCACCTGGCCAGCCAAATGAGTGGACCGCAGCAAACTGTTGCGTCATTTGGCTGGCCAGGTGCGGACCTCGCAATACCCCACTCCACTGACTCATATCGTTTAGTGAGTTATCTGAAACAAGACGAACTTTTCGAATCATGTTTCCAGGAAGACCTATGCCTAATGCCAGTACAATTAGGAGGCTCGCTAAACGATTCAAGAAAACTGACTCCGTAAATAATAAAAAAAGTTAACGGACAACAAAAATTAGATGAGATTCTTGTCTATTATTTCATCGGAAGATGTCAGGTGTGTGTTACAAGAGAGTGAGGACATTTCCAGCATCCGCTATGAGCACTCTAAGTACACATTTTTGAACATGTTTGGTAAAGGTGTAAAAGTGTGTGCCTACCACCGACTGAACCGTGTTATGCCCGCCCGCGATCTGCGCCAGTCAACGCTGGCTTAGCTTGCCGTGTTTATCGGAGCGCATAAAGATAATGACCCTGTATAAGAGATTGCTACATTGTAGCTGAAGAAGGTCAAACAGACCGAAACATGTACCGTACTACTAATAGTGTAAAATAAAAATTTTGAAAATGGGAATACTCATTTCTGTTGTAAGCTGAGTGAACCCCAGGGGAATTCACGTTTCTCAAAGTGGTAGTTTTGTTTCTAAAATCCACTACCAGGTGGAAGCTGAATCTGCTCCCTCTCAGTAAGAAGTTCGGAGCCTCTACCCGCTGGTCTACGCAGCTTCCTATACGTATTTCTACCCCTCATTATTATTCCCCTTCCTACGAGATCGGTGAGTCCCTGTGCCTTTTTAACATGGGATTCCCTCATGAGAGGAGTTAATGAGATATGAAGAATGAAGATTCATGAAACATACCAAGGAAAGTAGCGCCCATGACCTACTTAAAAGCTCCGTCCCGGCATTTGCCTCGAGTTCAAAATGTTTAGCCACAGAAAATTCATTCTATGACGGCCGACAGTGGGGTCTTCCAAGTCTGGGGATAACCTAGCCACATATCCTTGCATTTCAACACACTGAGATTCCCAGTCGGTGGGGGAGGTAGAGGCTTCCACACTTCGTAGCATTGTAACATTTCTAAATAATTGCGGTAAATAAAACTACTCTAAGGTATTAAAATGTATGAAAATGTACGAAAATTATTGAAGTTTCGTTTCGTTAAGGGGAAATAATAAGACACAAGTGGCATAACAGGCCGAAAGAAAAAATCGTTCACTGCTTCAGATAAACAAAACAGTACAAATTATACTGTACAAGTGACCTGCTCGTCATTTGAAGAGTCCATTGAATTTATTTATTTATTTATTTATTATTAATTTATTTATTTATTATTATTATATCATTTTTGCCCTTATGGACAGTGTTAACTTAAATATCTCATGATGACACAATTTGCACTTCTCTCCCTTCATCCTCTTCTCTACCCAAAATCTCTTCATCCTTCGACTGTGTTCCTGTTTCCGTTGTTCAGTCCACAATGTTCCCGTCTTCTCCTTTTCGTTTACATTAAATGCTGTAGTATTAATGTTGTTTCTGAATTCTCCTCTGTCTCCAATCATTTGCCTGTCATTTATTTATTTATTTATTTACCAAAAATGTATCTTTAATTTATGGACGTAGATGGAGAAAGGGCAGTGGTTGGTTAAATATAGCCTAGTCTAAACCAAGTAGGCTATAGCCTACACTTTACAAATTTACTTTACATCGATAAGAGAATTCAACAAGAGTGGTCATAGATCATACAATCAGAATTAAACTTGACAGTCGACCTTATCTCATGACTTAGAACTCAAATACCACGTCAATAGGCCACCTCATGGTTTAGTGGTTAGCATTATTGGCTGTCGCCCTGGAGGTCCGAATTGATTCCCGGCTCTGCCAAGAAATTTAATTCTTGTCTGAGGGCTGAAACGGGGTACACTCAGCTTTGTAAAGCAAAACTGAGAAGAAGTGAGTTCGATTTCCACCTCAGCCATCCTGGAAGTGGTTTCCCACTTCTACTACAGTCACATGCCTGGAGATTCCTAGCATAAGACCACAGCCATCTCCATCCTAAATCTCGCCTCAATTAACAAATAAACACGCTAATACAGACTGCACAATAATACGGGTTATCAGTCAAAATGTTACATATACCCAAGTACACGGGGCTGAAATGACCACTTTGGCCAAATATAAATGAAACAACAACAACAACAACCAAATCAATAAGTGTTATGTTATATACTGTATGTTGTGTGGTGCGCGAACTGCAATTACAAGTCTGTCCCGGAGGTCCAAGTTCAATTCCCGTCTCTGGCAAGAAATTTATCTCTGGTCCGAGAGCTGGAACGGGGTATACTCAGCGTCGTGAGGAACAACTGAGAAGAGGAGGGTTCCATTCGCACCTCAGCCGTCCTGGAAATGGTTTTCAATGTTTATCACTTCTACTCCAGGTAAATGCCTGGTTGGTCCCTAACTTAAGCCCACGGCGGTCTCCCTCCCAATCCTCGCCTGAATTACTTGATGCACACGCAACTACAGACACCTCAATAACACAGATTATCAGATTTGTATTTCTTTTATTTTGATTTTGGTTTCCCTGTCCTTCCTTTCTCCCTTCCTTTCTTTTTTCTTTGTTTGTTTCTTTCTTTCTTTCTTTCTTTCTTTCTTTCTTTCTTTCTTTCTTTCTTTCGGAGGGCTTGGTGGCGCAGCGGTCAAGCTGTTTGCCTCTCACCAAGGCAGACCGGGTTCAATTCCCGTCAATACATGTGAGATTTTCGAAGTGAATTTGCCATGTCCTGTGGTTCGGATTCCACGTAAAAAGGAGGTCCCGTGGCTCATGATCGCAAGATAACGGTCACTGAAAACTACAACTTCCTTTCTTTTTCTTTCTTTCTTTCTTTCTTTCCTTCTTTCTTTCTTTCTTTCTTTCTCTATCCAGGTATATTTCTACATAGTATACAACAAAGTCCCCGATTTTTGGATGTAACGGGTAATCTTAAGAACCACTGTATGGATTTTGATGTGGTTTTCACCATTCTGTAAAGGATTTCTCGAGGACGGTTTCTATAGAAAAAACATTCATTTATGACCAAAGGAAGCCGAGCAATAACAATTTCAGTAAATCAAGTCGGAGGAAAACCTACCGTCCGTGCGCCTTTTAAGTTTACGCTGCGTAAATCGTTAACAATATCTATACTGTCTACTATGGCTAAGAATTGTTCAGCATGAAAAGTTCTACAAAACGTCCGCGACAATATATCTCTATCTTTAATTCATCACCCGCTATAAGTGTCCTTACGTTTTCATTTCTTCTAACAATCTCCAATCAGTGGAAATTTAAATTACTAGCTTCGGAGCGAGTTCACGAGCTAGCGAGCGAGCCTATCTACCCAGCTTCGGCCAGTATCAAACTGCAGAGTCGTGTCGAGTTAAGACCTCCTAGAAGAGTATATGTGTTTGGAGTTTCGCTGTTCACCTTGGCCTTTTTCAATTGCGTCTGGGACCTGCCATCCGTGTGCCTTTAAAGCATACGCTGGGTAAAACGTTAAAGATACCAGGCGAAGCCGGGGCCGGGTTGCTAGTTATTGAAGTACAAGGGGCTGAATGACCACGATGTCCAAGCCCGTCAAATGAAGCAACAACGAGTCTGTCGATGAATATTTTCAAGCGGTATGGACTGTTTTGCTATGAAGGAGAGTGAAACTCTGTTCTTTCCTTTATTTACGTCAAGTGGCCCAATACACACCTCTTGAATTATAGAATTGGCAATTAATACATGAACGAAATTAAATAGCTAATCAAAAATTGAAGTGATTGAAGCCATTTTTCAGTGATTCCTAATTATTGAAAGCTTTTCAGTCGGTCAACACAAACTGTGACCAATTACATTAGGTGGGAGAACAAGTATTTATACATCCTAAGCTGAAAGAAATATTACTTAAGATATTTATCACAAAATAACACGCATTTATGTACAAAATAAGGGGAGTGGAAACTATTGCTTCTTCTCTATTAAGTTCCCCCATTTTTGAAATTTTAACATTTTGAAATATAATGGACATCCCTACTTTATGAGTACTGTAACTCGGAAGTTGCTGATTCCACTCGACTGCCCACACGTAATGTATCGTATCTGTAAGATTCATGCAAGTAGTTGCAGCATGCCTGGTGAGCAGTGAATCCTTAGCTATTTAAGCACTTCTGAAGGACAGAGAGAGATAGGAAAAGGAAAGAGAGATGCATGATTGTTGCATCATAATAATAATAATAACTATGAGACCTGTGCAAGAAGTCTCGCATGTTCATTAACCAACCACCCGCCCGGCTTTACTGTTGTACCCACAAGCTACCTTAAGGAACACTAACAGATAAGAAGCATATAACCCTTCAAGAAAATTAAAATAAATAATGACCAAGAGTAACTAGGGTATGTGAGTGGAACGGCTGGACAAATTACCATACCCAAGTTGTAATTAAGTTGAGAGAATAGCACTAGATCTAAGATTGAAGAAAACACGAAGCATGTTTCATAACATAAAATATAATTAAATCAAAGGACAATTTTACATTCATGCTTAAATAATGAAGATAATAAAAAACATTAAAATAATGAAAATAAATTAATTAATATAAAGAAGTAAGGAACCCACAAGTGAGAAGGAAATATAAGTATTTACCCAATTTCAGTCAAGCTGTTCAATATCCAATGAACAAATTATATTCCAGATCAGTAGAATTAGATCTCAATAAAATACGTAATTATGTACGAATATCTTCGAAGTAATGACAACGTCAAAGCGTTTAGAGAATATTTCCTTCAAATTAATTGAATGAATCTTTAAATCATTTAATTATTCACGACCAAAGTAAAATACGTGCGTACAGCAAGCAATTGCAAAATGACTGACCTCAAGTCGACATGAAACATTACCCACATTGTTTCCAAGAGAAACATGAAAGTTAACAATCCCGAATAGTTTCCAGGCAACGGACGAAAGAATAAAATACATATCATAAGTGGTGATATATTACACAGAGTCTTTATGCTAAACGAGACGAGGAAAAGAAAATAACTATTACGAAAATATTTAAGGTTAGTAAAATTCCTCGCTCAAAACAACATGAGATCTGAACGTTACACAGCTCGGCACGTCAGATATAAAAGGATAAAACACAGCCCCCAAAATACGTATAAATATATGTTTTACATCAAATTAAATATAAGTTATTGGAACTTTCTCTTCATACTTAGGCCTACTCGGTTCTACAAGCCAAGTGACTTACCAACAGCAACATATATACCAACTGCGCTAAGATAATTATTCAACTGTTCAAGACTGCAACATAAAAATATGTAGAATAACAAAAACCCCTGGCACTATCCAGCCCATGACGGGCTAAGGCCGACCAAGCGACCGCTGCCCAGCCATTTGGCCTGCAGATATTGGGGTGACGCGTGATCAGCGCGTCGGGTCCCCTCGGCCGTTAATCTTGGTATTCGAGATCGGGGCGCTGTCTCACTGTCAGACAGTTACTCAATTGTCCTCACGAGGCTGAGTGCACCCCGTTCCAACCCTCACGTCAGTTTTAAAATCCCTGACGGAGCCGGGGATGGAACCCGGGGCCTCCGGGTGAGAGGCAGGCGCGCTACCCCAACACCACGGGGCCGGCATGTAGAATAACACCAACACAATATACTCGTACCGACGATCAATTCACCTTTTCAAGTCACAAATAGTTCCAATAACTTATAACACATAACAAACCTTAACAGAGATGTACTCCTGTAGCCAAACTTCATGCATTACGTTTTTCTTCATGTCTACATATTTATACCAATGTCAGAGATTTCCCGAACGGTGGACGGTAAATGGAAATCACGTAGTGATGTAATAATATTGGGGAAAGGAGATTTATCTGGCCTTCGGCCAGATAATCCCCGTTTTACACCAGAGATTTAGTCCTCACATCTCTTCTTCTTGCAAGAATTCCTTCAACTCAGATTTGTTTTGTCAACAAACGGAGACAATGACGGTTCGTTCGGGCACCAACGGACCCGATTGGAAGGCCTCGTACACTACAAAATTAAGTTCCAACTTTTGCCACTATGGCGAGCCATCGACTGGACAGAGTCTCGCGGAAGCTTGCCGGGATACTAGTTTAGTCAGACATCAATAGGTACAGTGAAGATCAAGATTGCGCCTACAGCCACCCGTGGAACGGCTTAGATGCGCTTTAATATTTGTTAACGGGTCAACTGTTATGCGGGATTCTATAAATATATTTATTTGTTTAAACGCACTTTTTAAACAAATTGTCGAAAGCAGAGTGCAATTCGTCACTACTGCGGATAATTTATTCTGTTTGAGTATTCTTTTCAATGCACAATGGGTTGTGTGCGCCCCAGCTCGAGTGCTATGTGGGCTGGACGCGACACTGTTCTGCCAAGGGGTATCGTCTTTTTTATTTGTTTAAACACACTTTTTAAACAAATAAATATATTTCGTTGACTTTTCGAAATCTTGCACTATTAAAAAATGGCGACCATTTTGGTGACGTCACTACGCCCTTTGGTTTCAGGAAATGCATGATTTTTCCTGTACTGTTGATACGATTTGGAAGACTTTGATACAAAAGTATCCTATATGTAAGCCTGTTAAATCAGCTACATCCATGCAAAATTTCATTTAAATCGGACCAATGGTTCTTGCGTTATTGAGTTACACACAGACAGACAGAAAGACAGACACACACCATCTCATTTTGATATATTGGTATGATTGGTGAATTGACTCATGGTTTCAATATCTAATTTTACGATGCTCCAAGCACCCGAACACGAGTTATAGGCGTACATAAACATAAAGATATATCAACCACACAGTATCAAACAAATTCATCTTTACGATGAGCCCGTTTGTCGACAAAAATATGATTAGTTAAAATGTGCTCTCAAACTAAATTCACCTAACGTGTACTTCCTGACGTGAAAATATTATTGAATCCTTATTGACGAAACGCAGTATATGTCAAATAAAAACGGACCCTCACCGTTGTGGAAAGTCCCCATCCCCAGGAAGACCCCTTTAATAAATTATAAAGGTTTGTGGTGTATGAAAATTCAGGATTTGTAGCCTCCAATGGCCCAAATTTCCAAAAGCTGCAAAAAACACTATTCAATTCAGAAATTGATGATAATAATGTTGCTGTTTGGAGATATAATAGACGTTCTGTACAACATATCGCACGTGTAAGTCGCGTTTAAACATTATAGGGTACCCCTTGACCCCCTTAAGCGCATTGATGAATTGTACAGTCTATGTTTGTTTCCATGATAACCTTATAGCCATTTGCAAACTTTCACAGAAATTTAATAAAATGAGTGGCATTGCTTCTTACAGAAATAGATGGAAAGTGGGAGGTCACCTCTTGAGATACTGTTGCCATGATCACCGGCTTGCATTACTACATTAGTTTCTTCTTGTTCTTCAGCTAAGGACCACGACGTTGAGCTTTTCAACTTGGCGAGGGACTTGATGTTTGCCCGATATTCTCTGGCTATGTTTCTCCTTTCTCTCTTTTGTCCAGATGATGCCGGTTATCTTAAAGGGTGGTATGTCCTAAAAACTCTTCTGTTTAAGTTTCGTTTTGAGATGTGATCGGCTACTAATATCACTTTCCATTATCTTCAGTACTTGGATGTCCTTGTTAACTTCTGTTAGCCATGGTGTCACGCCCTTTCTATTCTCCCAGTAGTTGAGAAGCCGGTTGGTTAGTCTCGTTGGGTTCATCCTTGAGATATGTCTGTAGAAAGCCAGACGTCACTTCCTGGCTACATCTGTGATTTTCTCGGTATATCTATATACTGTAGCTCCTGATTTGGTGTTCTTATGTACTCGTCATCTTCTTTTTTTTTTACATTCGAATTGAGCCACTATGGACTACGGAGTAACAATCAAAATCAATGTTTCGTTCTAGATCGTCTGCCAGTATCTCTTGAGCCCATCACTCAGCGCCTTCTTCCGATCTTCTGAAAGAGGTCCCCTCCGCCTTTTGAGTTCTGCCCCTACCTTAAATCCCTTGTAATTTTTGATAAGGTGTCTGAATTCACACCTGTTCATAATTTTGCAGTCCGGAATACCAATTTCTAGAAGGTCTTTGTTACATTCTTCAAACCATGCCAATTTTTTTTTCTTCTTTGGTTTCACGAAATTCCAAATTTTCTTTGTTAGACGATCGTTGGACATTCTGAAAATGTGTCCATAGAACAACAACCTTTTCCTTTTTATTGTTGACGTGACTGGTTCTATCTTTCTATATAACTCTTCGTTCGACCCATCTGTTGCCTAAAATTTTTCTCAATACCCTGAGTTCTCTTTTGACCAACTGGTCGACTAGTCCCCGCCTGTTCATAGTCAAAGTTTCCGAAGCATATAATGCTTCAGGTTTGACAACCGTGCTGTAGTGTCTTAATTTGGCTCCAATGCTCAGCGACTTCTTATTATAGAGATTTTTCGTCAGGTGATAGGCTCGATCTAATTTCCAGATTCTAAGATTAATTGCTTCCTGTTCCAGGCCATTTTGTTGGATTACCTCACCCAGGTATTTACATTTCTTTAGACGTTTAATCTTTCCTTGGTTTGTTTTCATCCATTCTGGTCCATCACTGATGTTTGTCATGTACTTTGTCTTCTCAAAGGAAATCTGTAAACCTACTTTCTCAGCCATCTCTGACAACCGATTAATCTTTACAATGGCTGATTTAATATTGTTGGCAAAAATAGCTAGGTCATCTGCAAAAGCCAAACAATCAACATGCACCCCTTTCAGTTTGGGCCCTAGCCTGAATCGTTCTTCATTCCCTTCTTCCCGACTCAGTGTCTTCCTCCATTCACGAATGACCTTTTCTAATACACAGTTGAAAAGGATTGGAGATAATCCATCACCTTGTCTGACACCAGTTTTGATTACAAAGGGATCTGAGATCTCGCCAATGAATTTTACTTTTGACACTGTGTCGGTCAAAGTCTGTTTAATCAGATTTCGAGACGTGTCATCGACTCCAAATTCTTCCAGAATATTCAGTAGCGACTCGCGGTCAATTGAGTCATACGCTTTCTTAAAATCAATGAATACGACCACATAGTCATACCTGCCTATCGTCTTATACCTAATGATGTTTTTCAGGTTAAAAATCTGTTCCGGACAAGAACGTCCCTTTCTGAAACCGGCCTGGTACTCACCAATCTGATTATCAAGATGTTCTTCAATTCTGTTCAGGAGTGCTTTGGATCGGATCTTGTAGGGAACAGATACAATTGATATACCCCTGTAATTATTAACGTCCTTCTTATCCCCCTTTTTGTGGAGAGGGTGAATTAATGCAGACTGCCACTCTGTGGGTATCCTACCAGTTCTCCATATCTCCGCAAAGAGCTCAGCTAATATATTCAGAGTATCTTCATTTGCCAGTTTTAGAAGCTCTGCCACAATGGAATCCTCTCCCGCTGCTTTATTATTCTTTAGACCATCGATAATCATTTTAATTTCTGTCTTAGAAGGTGGATACGAGTTGGCCATTACTTGAGTAGGACGGCCTATGAGTAGCCTATGTTTTGGTTCATCACAATTGAGTAATTTCTTAAGAACTCAGCCAAGATACGACAGTTCTCCTTGTTGTTTAGACCTAACTTTCCATTTTCATCTCTGAAGCACAAGCTCGGTGCTTGATACCCTTTCAAATAAGACTTGAAAGTTTGATAGAAGTCCCTGACATTATTCTTCCTTAAATCCTGATCAATCTGTTCCATCTGTTGTTTTTCATATGATCACCTTGCAATTCGGAAAACCCGGGCTGCATCTCTCCGACTGTCACAAAACGAGTTATAATCTTCTTGTCTCTTCGTTGAGTTCCATTTCTTCCAGGCATCTGTTCTTTGTACACATGCACTATCACAGGTCTCGTTCCACCATCTGTATTTACGCTTCTGTGCTGTCAAGATTGAAACATTGGCTGCTTGTTGAATTGTGGAGGCAATGTCAGTCCAATTCTTAGATTTAAATGTTAATTGCTGGTGGTATTGCTCCAATACTTCTTGATCAACCTTAAGTTTTGTCACATCATATCTGTGAAGTTTATTTCCAGCTTTCGGAACCTTTCTAAAAGGAATGAAATTCATTTTAATCTTGGAGAGATAATGATCTGAATCAAATTTGGCCCCTCTCTGTACTTTAACATTCATAATCTCCTTCATTGCTGTCCTGGATATTGCCACGTGATCAATTTGTTTCTCTCCGTTCAAATTGCCAGGTGAACGCCATGTCTTCTGTTTACTTGGTTTGTGTTTATAGAAAGTTGACATTATCTGAAGATCAAACGTTCTACATAGTTCGACAAACCTTGTTCCATTTTTGTTGGTCATTCTGTGAGCAGGATATTTTCCTACTGTCGATCTATATCTTGCTTCTATTCCAAGTTGAGCGTTGAAGTCGCCCAATAAAACCTTGATGTTCTTTAGAGGTATTTTCTCCATCTCCTCCTCTATAAGGTCCCAAAACTGTTCCACATTCTCGGGATTACGCCTGTTGTCTTCATTAATTGGCGCATGTGCATTGATCAGGGTATAGCCTTTGTTACCACAGCGTAGAGTTAGGAGTGATAGTCTTTCTGATGGGCTAGAGAAGTCCACAACTGCACTGATTACCTTCTTATTTACAGCAAAAGCTGTTCCAAACATTGGCATATTCTTGCCTATCTTCACTGCTCTCTGTCCTTTATAGACCCTATTGCCCTCAATGTCCAATACATCTTCGTCCTGATACCGTGTTTCCTGCAAGGCCAGGATTGAGATGTTATGTTCGTCCATCATATTTGTCAGTTCCTTGTGTA
This sequence comes from Meconema thalassinum, assembly GCA_946902985.2. NCBI lineage: Eukaryota > Metazoa > Arthropoda > Insecta > Orthoptera > Tettigoniidae > Meconema > Meconema thalassinum. Next base: position 255,334,940 of record OX336393.1, read on the forward strand.
TACCAACTTTGAGTAATGAGTTGACATTTAACGTTCCAAAATAATATTTCTGTTTCGTCTTCAATTTAGTATTCTTTAAGCCTCTACTTGCAAGCTCCCCAGAATCCAAAGGCTTGCGTGCACTCCTAGGAGCGGTGGATTCCCTTAAACAGTTACCACCTGGGGTAGTGTCTTCCTTTTGACGACTTTCCATGATGCTTGATTGTTAAGAAATATGTGGGTTGGATTACTCCTTCCCGTTAGTAGAACCAAGGTTGTAAGCCCCAGAGCTTGAAGATAGTTCCTCCGCTTTATCCGCCGTTGGGGCGCGAGGTCCTCTTCCGCCTTCTAAACCGTTGTCTATCTTCACCTGTAACCCCGGCAGGGACCCATACAAGGTACTACCAGCCGGGCCAGTTGGACCACGGCTTTTTAAAGAGGTGTTACTCCTCTATCACTCACCCTTAGTCCTGGCTTGTGACAGGCAGAGCCTGGCTTCCCAAAGGTTGGGCCCAGGTTGGCGGGTTTCGTCATCTATTTATTACTTCATTAAATGGATATTTTCTGGGAATACCTTAGAAACGTGGTTTAGAGCCTTAAAACGTAGTAGCCTTCGATCCACCGAGGGGCAGAAAATGAGTTGTGTCTCGTCCTTGTACGCCATAATATAATAATAATCATAATAATAATTTAATAATATAGGGATAGGGATATAATAGACCTTTAGTACAACACCCGCACGTGTAAATCGCGTGAAAAAATTCGAGAGTATCCCTTGACCCCCTTAAGCGCATTAGATATTGTGCCCAAGTGGACACGGCTGACTGGCATCGAACCGGGGTCTTTACAAAGGAAAGACCAGGCCCATGATTCTTCTAAGAATCGAACCATTGATCTCTGAGGGGGAACAGCCACAGTGAACCCGAGGAACAATGAGATAAGGACAGTATATAATAATAATAGCTTAATTCCACGTCCAGAACGGGAATTTTAAGCAATATAAGTTGGAATATTGTATAAAAATTCAAGGCAGTATATGCATATGTTAGCAAGAACCACAGGAAAGAGCCAACTTGACAGTTTGACAAAGCGGAGTTGAGAGGAGGCGTGGTAGGCGTGACGCCAGCGTACTATTTTCTGGTGACAGTAAGGGAGAAGGCCGTGATTAACGACGAAGAAAATCCCCACCGAACAACACAGAACAGTAGAGAGGGGAGAGTCATCAAGACAAATTGATTAATTCCTGCCAAATGAAGCATTCAAATGAAATGAGACTTACACCCAGAGCCTTCTATTCGAAGAGCGGTAATTTAGGAGTATTTGCACACCTAAATTAGAGCCTGTATGTGTTTTTGAGTTTATTCACACACGTACTGCGCGGGGGCATGGATAAGTCTCGTAGCCGAAGGGAATTCCCTCGGGTAGCGTCCTAACGCCATGGAAGAAAGCAATTAATTTTAATTAATTGGCCGAAGGAATTGCCAGCACGCAAGTAAATTTGGAAACTCCATGAATAGACGAGCAAGAATCACACTTCTCCGTGTCAGAAAACGCATTATTTAAGAAGAGAGTCGCTCCTGGAATTCCAGTGGACTACTTTTCGTCAGAAACCTTTATATGAGAGAAGCTGGAGGAGACAGTTCTTCTTGACTCAACTCGTGGGACGACATGCTGTTCGACCACGCGGGAAAGTGCGCGAAATTTATAAGTAGTGACGTTCAGTATCTTTGTGATGAACAATGAAAGGCGCATCACGCAGCATAATAGTAGTAATTCTGCATTAATATGACAACTAGTCTACAGCAGACGTATAAGCAGACAGTACACGCGACTAAATAATCAGTACAGCGTAGAGATATTTCAGGATGAGGTTTATAGACAATGAACTTATCCACAGGGAGTGTTATAATATTTAAAATAACACATATAATTGTAATGAACACTACAGTTTTACGGGAACCTGGAAGGCATCACAACTATTTGTGATTTATGATTGAGCAACTTTGCAGGATAGAAGATAGAAGCTGTAGGAGACGGGAGATGAGCACACACACGCGAGATAGACTTTCGAAGGAGACAGGCGGTTGTCAGGATTTAACTGCGTCGCATCTCTGAAGTCAGGCAATAGTGGAAATCCAAGCAAGGATCCGTGTGTAAAATTGTGTGTAAAGTTATGTTACAGTGATCATTAAAGTGTTTATGTCTATATGGTAAAAGAATGTGTGTTGTTTCAAAAGTGTAAAATGCCAGTTGTGCAAGATATATTTACCATGTGCAAATCCTTTGCAATGTGTCGTATGAAAAGTGTAATGATGGCTTAAAGCAAGCAAGATGGTGGGCAAATTGCTGTCATGTTGGACTAACCCAGCAAGAATGAAAGTGAGTACCATTCCAATATGTTGATATGATTTAATAGCTCAACATACAACAAATCATTTCCTTGAATATTAAGAATTAACAGTCACTTATGTACGAGCTTACATCCCTCGTATTTTTTTATAAATATATGGTTTGAGGATGATCAGCCTACGACCATTTAGGCGTACGCCGTTGATGAAAGTAACGGTAACGTTAACTAATAATAATAATAATAATAATATAATCTGAGGTCGGTGTCAATAATATATATATAAATCGGCATATTCATGCCTATAGAACGTGCAAAGTGTGTCATATCCATTGTAAGAATACTGTGTTATTGTGAATAGTAAGAAAGAGAGAAATAACGAGATAAAGAGAGTTTTTCAGTGTCATTGAAATGTTAGATAAATGTTTTATAATTTTATATTCTACATGGTTGTATTTCAGAGCCATTAAGATAGTCAATGTAAGTGCCAGTAAATTAATACTTGTTTTGGAGCTACGTAAAACCTTGGCTTATAAGTAAATGTATGGAGGACATGAGTGCTTTAGGAATTGAGTCATCTGAAAGAAATGTTATTTTAGCCGCGATCAGCGAGCATGTAACGTAGAATCAAGAGATTTGCGTCAATAAATTGCAGGAACCATCCAAGAATAGTTCGCGCGTTGATGAATCTAGTAGGCCAATCTTCGAAGCTACGATATGGTATCGCCTTAGACCATACATGTGTATTTGCAACAGAGTTGGGGCAGAGTCTGTCTGTATCCCACTGTTAGCAGAGTCTTCGCTGCCAGGGAAAACCATTAGACACCCTAGGTACGCTAGTATAGTAATTGATCTGCCCATAGAGGTAAGACAAAGGTTCTTCGAGTAGGAAACTGTTGATTTCCTCTAAATATTCGTGCCCGTCCAGTGAGATAACAGTTTGAAACTCAGATGGGACGCGCACAGAGCCACTGATTACGTCCACAGAACGGCGAAGCTATTTTGTGATCCATCCCTCGCTATGAATACTAATTAGGAGCCGATATGAGCCCATTAATTACTCTATGTGTAGGTATTAAATACTTAGATTGACTCAATTCACAATGACACAATCCAATCAGGTACCTCTAGCAGGGCTGCACCAATGAGTGAGCACATGGCCATTGCAGGAGGTCGGTCGGGTAACAGGCAGAGGCCACAGACACGGCAGCCATCTTGCATAGGGCGGTCCGTGACGAATCTCTTGTTCACACTAAGGGGAGTCAATTAGACCGGAGCCCTTTCTCCTTTCTTTTAAGATTGTAGTGGGACACTGAAGAATCTCGATATTTCGAAAAGTAATTGAAATGTGCTTGTTATGATGGTATCAAATGAGTTATATATACTGTTTCAATACATATGGAATGTTGGAATGAAGTAATTGGATAAGATTTGGCCAAGTTATTGTCTGAGGACAATTTAACAGCACCAAATAAATAGATGCATTTTTAAGAGTATTTACCCAGTTCATGCTAATTTATTCAGACGGGTAGCGTAATTTAACGATATGACACGTTCGTAATGATAATAATATGACCAGACTCAGAAGATTGTTGTATGGTGAAGCTATAAAATGTCTATAACTATGTGTATTTTGGAGGGAAAGGTATACCACTTCAGCGTTTGAAACTAATGGGAAAAGAAGACGATATGCGCGGAAAAGCAACACATGTTAAGCAAGGCATAAGCTAATGAAATCAATGTGATTCAAGGTAAATGTTCCGTTTCAAACCGGATAAATATTTAATAATTGCATAACTGTTATTTAAACGTAATTTGTGTTTGTTGTGTTGTGATATGCAAATTTGTGTTAAATTGTACCACGTGAAGAACACTATGGACACTCGTAAATGTCGAAGAGTATCAACGTTAAGATATCTAGGATAGATATGGGTGAGGTGGAACACCAAACTTTATGAGAAGAGACTCACATATAATTTTGATTTTTGTTGTGGGAAGTAATTGTAATATTTTGTGTTTTGTGTTGTGTTTTGCCATGAATTAATACCATTAAATGTTATATTTAGGAATTTGTTGTTTCTTTCAAGTAGAGTAGTTACCTGACAGACTCAAATCCTGAACATGTGGTCGTATAGTGGGTTGAACGCCCCATGCCTCGAAAGACCGTGAACTAGCTGGGATACGAACACATGTTCCGTATGATGACGCAAGGGTACATGGAGGACAGGTTATTGTACTCGGATTGAGTCACAGGTACTACTAAAAGTCGGCCAAGGTATTAAATGGTAGAGACAAGTATAGCAGCAGAGTTAGGGTATATTAGGAAAGGCCGCGTCCCATATTTGATAAGCTTCCACGTTCGAAAAATGTTGATAATCCACCTTGAGACAGGCTTAAATGTAAATGTAATATTCGTCTCTTAACTTTATCATGTCACTGATACATGGGGCCAGTTGTAAACACAGGTCGCCATAGGCGCATGGTAAACCCCTTCCCATTATCATGGCATGGCCCGAAGTGGGGCATTCGGCAATAAAAACCACTCCCTGGACGGTTTTTGCTAATAAGTCAGAACTTGGCCGATGTCTTGCATTGGGACAGCCAACCTTTCCAATTATCATGTCGCCCGTGAGTGGGGCAAAACATGGTAAGCACCCTCCTTCTTAATTATCATGGCCCAGGTAACGTGGGGCGGTATTAATTCATTATGGAATCGCCGCATCAGTGCAATATAAGCTATCTTGGCATTGCGCAACCTGGCCACGGTTATACTTTCCAATTATCATGGCGCCCAACGTGGGGATTATGGGATTCAGAAAACCCCATAATAATAGTATGGTTTCCATGGGGGAAACCATAATAGAATCTTTTTCCTCAAACTGTGTTTGAGTGTTTTTGAGTCTTTTTAGGTTATACTCAGACATTAGACATTGTTGTCAGACGAGTGAATGTACAAACGGGTACGCGGGTCTAAACCCATTCCCTAAGTGTTCACAACACAGTGCTAAAATGAATGTTGTTGTTTTTGCGACATCGGAATTCTTTTCCCAATATAACGCACCAACATGTACAGCACAGGCCCACCTATATCTCAAAGATAAGAAATACAGGATGGCCGGTACTGAGGGGATACTGAAATGTATCGCAGAGTTGAAGGAACATTTTGATACTACTCATGCTAAGAGTAAGGAAGATGCTAAGGCATTTCAAGATGAAATAACGGGTAGATTGGATGCGAATCAAACTGAAATGAGCCAGATGTTGGCTACGGTACACACTCGGTTAGAAAATAACCAATTAGAGGTCAGTCAAAGATTAGATTCAAATTTATTACAGGTCAATAAAAAAATTGATGATGTTAAAGAATCTATTAAACAAGAGGTAACTAAAAATATTCTTAGCGTGGTTTCAGAGATGCAAGCAAATAATGACAAACGCTTTGAGTCAATAGAAGTAAAGCTCCAGAATAATCTGCAAGCGTGCAGAGACTCGCAACGTGAGGTCAGCGATAGATTAAACGATATGTCCGTAGAGCTCAAAGATATTCAGAGTCAAAACGAAGCGAACACTAAGCGGCAGAAAAAGCAGTTTAATACGTTCACTCAGACCGTTGATCAAAGGCTTGAAGATAGTGAAGAAAAATGGGATAAACGTATGGCAGGCTACGCAAAAGCAGTAGATGAAGCAATAAGGAAGCAGGATCAGAATATCATTCACCAATGCAAGGAGATCAGTGAAATAAAAACTTCCGCTAAAGAAAATAAGGGAATAATTATGAATATGAAGACGCAGGTTGGGAAAGTCCAAAAGAGTTAGAACAAACTCAGAACGATCTAGCAGTCATTCACAAAAGGCAAGATGAGGACCAGGGAGAAATTACCAAAATAAGGACCGAAATCTCCAATATGCACGGTCACATCCAAAAAGAGATTACAGGTTTACGAGAGGAATTGGAAATTCAAGAGGGCTTGAAAAATGAAGTCAATGATAAAACGCTTGCCCTGGTAAGACAAGGTTTAGCTGGGGAAATTTCTCATATAAAAGAGAGCCTTAAAGATGATAAAGAGAACATCTTTTCTATGGCGGAGGAAAATCGAGATCGCCGGAAGGAAATAGAACAAGAAGTACTAGCTCGCTTAGAAAGAGCAGAAAATAGGCACAGCCAAATAGAAACCAGGATGATCGCACACGAGGAGTCCATATTGTGAAATCCTAGATCTAATGAAGGGAGCATTGATGAAAATAGGAGAAATACATGAGCAGATATAGAGGTACAGCCCAATCCAAGAAATACAGCCATGCCAAGTGACAGCCCGTATATCACACCTGGCATACCAATTGCTACGTCCACACCGCATGAAAATGCTGTACAAAATCAGATAGTCACTGTTATAAGGGCTAATGACGAGAAACCGAGAAATTATTCGGGGAGTAACTCAAACATGACACCCAAGTACTGGCTCAAAGAGGTTTCCGAATATTTAAATTACACAAAGTTACCGCCAGAGCGAAGATTAAGAGCTATCGAAAAACAGACTGAAGGTGAATGTGCCTTATGGTTCAGAAAATTTCGTTACACGGTTGACACAGTAGAAGAGTTCCGTCAGGCATTTTTAAAGAGGTACTGGGTTTCGAATATCCAGGAGAATCTAAGATTGGATCTGTACTCCAGACGTTATAGTACAAATAATCCAACGAAGTATGCTGAATTTTTTATAGCACAATTATGCCGTTTCAGAAAGCTTGATGAAGCCCCTAGAGAATTAGACATTTGTTTAGCGATAGCCAAGCAGTTACCATATGAAGTGCAAAGATTATTAATCTCTGCAAACGCCAAGACAGCGACTAAGTTGGAGGAGGTACTCAGACAACTCGATCTCACCACAATGCAGCATATGAGGCAGAGTCGGAACACGGAACAAGTCCACATGACTAGTCCACAAACCGAACCGACTAGGGTGCAGAGCAAAAATAAATCCACCAGCACAGAAACTGTAAAGTCAGACTGGCAACAAGAAGAAAGGGAAAACCAGAATTGGAGGCCAGCATACAGAGGAAGATCGAACCGCGGACACCGAGGAAGAAAAACATGGAATCAGCGCGATACAAGGAATCAACAGCCTGATAACAGAATAAATTACGGCCGAGATGGGAGTAACCAAGAATGGAGACCCCAAGAACAGAGTCGCGGGTTCGTCGAAGAAGCAGAAGAACGTTACCACGCCTCATTAAGGTATATGGAGGAGCGTGGAGATGACAACAGAAAATCGCAAGTGCATTGGGATGAAGCGATTAAAAATAGAAAGTCACCCGACATCTATAAGAATGATGACGGAGCCAAGAGTCTGGAACTTCAACAGCACGAAGACAGACAGAGGAACTCCACAAGAAATGGAGCAATAGAAAAAACACCAAAATTGAATGACCATAAAGGAGAGAGAAATACAGGATGGAATACAGTGAATGTAGTTAACTGGATTGCAAAACCTGAGGAACTCATTGAAGACCGAGAGGAAGGGCCGGTCATTGTACGAAGGGAACTACCCATTATAATTGTAAACATCGCAGGCATGAAGATAAGGAGTTTTCTAGACACTGGCTCGACTGTATGCTTAATTACCCAGGCGCTGTATAATGAAATTCAAACTAAAATACACGTATTGAAAATACCTATTTCAAGCGTGAAAATAAAAGGCGTGATACCAGATAAAGTAATGATATGCAAATACCAAGTATTCTTAGATTTGCAGATAGGGAACTCTATATTTTCACAGAGTTTTCTACTTGTGAATAAGCTACCTTTTAATATTATCGTGGGTGCGGACTTCATAAGAGAATACAAGGTCATAATAGATCTCTCATAAGACATTGTTATGTTTCGCGTGAGTGAGGAAAAGGAGAATTTAGAGATCTCATTAAAACACAGTGAAACGAGACCAGAAGCGTACGTATGGCATACATACGGAGATATGACTGGGCATGCAGTATTGACCACAGAAGATATCGAGGGAGAGTTGGCAACACTGGCCGCAGACATTGGAAAGGACCTCGAACCACAATTCCGAGAATGACTTGAAGAAGAAGTAGAGGAAGCTAAAATTGGTCCAGAACACAAGCAGATGTTAAGGGAACTGTTGTTTGAACATAAAGGAGCCTTCGATTCGAGACCTGGCCTAATCAAGAATTTCCAGTATGCGTTCCAAGTTAGTGACTGGACGCCATTCAGACAAGAGCCTTACCCAATAGCCGAGAAGCATTATTTAAAAGTCAAGGAAGCAATACAGGAGACGCTGGAGGCGGGCGTCATTGTAAAGACAGCCACACCTTATGTCAGTCCACTGGTAGTTGTACCTAAACAGGACGGAAGTGTAAGGATATGCCTGGACTTGAGAAATTTGAACTCCAAGGTCATACCGGAGTTTGACCAAGTGCCACCCATAAAGGAGATCCTCAGGAGATTCAAAGGAAAGACTGTATTCACAAATCTTGACATTACAGCAAGTTTTCACCATATTGAACTGGAGGAGAAAACAAGCTTATTAACCGGTTTCTTATTCTCCGTCTTCCATTTGGTTTGAAAACAGCGGGTTCAGCGTTGAAACGAGCACTTGATCGAAACCTGTCTGAAGAAGTAAAAGCAACAACCATAAGCAATGTAGATGATATCCTGCTGACATCAGAAACAGTGAAAGAACATATCAGAGATCTACGCAAGTTATTAGATGACCTGAGTCAGGCTAACTTTAAGGTCAATCTAAAGAAATCTAACTTTGGTCAGAGAGAAGTTAAATTCCTAGGCCATGTAATAGATGCGCAAGGAGTAAGGCCGAATCCAGGAAAATTGGAGGTCATGAAAAATGTCCCTAGACCAACGAAGGTGAAGAACGTCAGGCAGTACTTAGGCGTTATTGGATTCTTTTCGAGCCATTGCCCGAAATACACGGAGACCGTGGCACCACTCCAAGATTTATTGAAGAAAGGGGGAAGGTGGCGATGGACTGACAAATGCGAGGAAGCCTTCGTGAAATCTAAACAGATGCTTTTAGATTATGTGAAATTGGGATATCCAGACTACACCCAGAAATTTATTATTCAGACTGACGCATCACTTTTAGGCATTGGGGCAATGCTTTACCAGGAAAATGTTGACAGGCCAGAAGAGAAAACTTTTATCGCATTCATAAGCAGAAGATTGAAATCTAATGAAATGAATTATACGGCCACGGAGATTGAACTACTCGAAATATTATATATGCTCTACAGTATTGGCGAAAAATCATTTATGGGTTCAGAATCGTGTTGAGAACGGACCATAAAGCCCTAACATTCCTGTTGAAAACTGACTTGTCAAGGCAAAGATTGACGAGATGGTCCTTGTATATACAGCAATTTCAAGTGGAAATCGAGTATTGCCCGGGGAAGGACAATATTATACCTGACTTACTAAGCAGATACCCGTCAGCTGATGAAGAGGAAGCTCTAGCTATCGAGATAGAAGATAGAGACCAGAAGACCTTAGACGATTTGAAGAAAATCACCGTCTTTCAACGTGAAGATCCCTGGATACGGTTGATGATTAATTACTTCGAGGGAAAGCTTGTCAGAGGAACCCCGATGTATGTAAAAGCCGAGGCACTATCAACAGAATATCTATGGTTTAACATAAATGGAGTGATGCAGATCATACTCGACCCAGAATTGTTATTCCGCCAGCATTGCAAAGGAGATTAGTGTGGTTAGCACACAGAGCTTTTGGTCACCCGGGTGTAGACAAGTCTGTTGCCCTGTTAAAAAAGCATTTATTTGGCCAAAGCTTAGAGATACAGTCAGAAATACAATCAGGACATGCGATATTTGCCAGCGAGTATAGCCCAACTCGTATTTAATGAGGCAAAAACCAATACCACTCCTGCCAGAGAAGCCATGTCAGCTTCTGGCACTGGACAACTTCGGCCCTCTTCCGAGAGCCTGAAGGGGAAATAAGCACATCCTAGTAGCACTAGACGTGTTTTCTAAAATGGTAGTCCAATTCAGAAAACCAGTACGAAACAGGTCCTTAAAAGACTGAAGGAAAGAGTCATTCCTATACTAGGGCAGCCGGAGAACATATTGTCAGATCATGGTAGCTGTTTTACCAGCGTGGAATTCCGCAGGGAGCTGGAAAATCTGGGAATAAGACAGATTTTGTCCGCAATTCGACACCCAGAGGCCAACAGTGCAGGGAGAGTAATGAGAGAACTGCAAAATATATGAAAATATACTGCTCCACATAGAACTGGAAGTGGATAGACGTACTGGAAATTATCGAGTATTGTATTAACAATACAGTGCATGAAGCAACAGGGGAAGTGCCCGTGAGCCTACACCTTGATAGAAGACTGGAGAGGCCATGGAACAACGTCATTCGGACACCTGTAGACGCACAGCCTGGACGCGAATTGAGGATCCAGAGAACATTCGAGTATCTCAAGAAACAAGCGGACAGACGGCAGCGGAGGAATAGAAGGAAACGCTACCACAGACCACTACTCGTAGGAGAGTATGTTTTATTGAGAAAACCAGATAGCTCAGACCCAGGGAACAGGAAATACAAAAAATTTCAACATAACTACCACGGGCCCTATGTAATTACAAGAGATTTGCAAAATAATGCCTACAGAATCAAAGATGAACAGGCAGGCAAAGAAGTTGTGGTAAATGCCGCCAATCTCAAACTGTATAGTCCACCGGAAGAGTATGAAACCACAGAAGAACAAGCTATGCACACCCAAGTGTACGGGGAATCATTAGGTATGCACGCAGAGAGTCCACAGGAAGGCCAACACCAGTTTGAAAGGAAACAAGACAGCCATCTTGCACACCCAAAGGGAACAAGGAATGAATGCAGCTGTCAGTTGGGAGAGTTTTATGAGCAGTTAAGGGAGGCAGCAAGGGAACTCCGACCAATGAATGAAGCTCTGAGGAGAGAGAACGACGAAATACGAGACGGCAGACAGACCCGAGGGGAGGGGGAGCGAAACGACCCACTGCCAGGGAGCACTGACCGCCTAATGTAAACACTGTCTACAAGGTCGATGCAGTCAGAAGGAGGCTCGAAAGAATTGATTTGTAAAATGAATTTTTCAAACTTAGCTGGGGGAAGATATGCCCAAGTGGACACGGCTGACTGGCATCGAACCGGGCTCTTTATAAAGGAAAGACCAGGTCCATGATTCTTCTAAGAATCGAACCATTGATCTCTGACGGGGAACAGCCACAGTGAACCCGAGGAACAATGAGATAACGACAGTATATAATAATAATAGCTTAATTCCCCGTCCAGAACGGGAATTTTAAGCAATATAAGTTGGAATATTGTATAAAAATGCAAGGCAGTATATGCATATGTTAGCAAGAACCACAGGAAAGAGCCAACTTGACAGTTTGACAAAGCGGAGTTGAGAGGAGGCGTGGTAGGCGTGACGCCAGCGTACTATTTTCTGGTGACAGTAAGGGAGAAGGCCGTGATTAACGACGAAGAAAATCCCCACCGAACAACACAGAACAGTAGAGAGGGGAGAGTCATCAAGACAAATTGATTAATTCCTGCCAAATGAAGCATTCAAATGAAATGAGACTTACACCCAGAGCCTTCTATTCGAAGAGCGGTAATTTAGGAGTATTTGCACACCTAAATTAGAGCCTGTATGTGTTTTTGAGTTTATTCACACACGTACTGCGCGGGGGCATGGATAAGTCTCGTAGCCGAAGGGAATTCCCTCGGGTAGCGTCCTAACGCCATGGAAGAAAGCAATTAATTTTAATTAATTGGCCGAAGGAATTGCCAGCACGCAAGTAAATTTGGAAACTCCATGAATAGACGAGCAAGAATCACACTTCTCCGTGTCAGAAAACGCATTATTTAAGAAGAGAGTCGCTCCTGGAATTCCAGTGGACTACTTTTCGTCAGAAACCTTTATATGAGAGAAGCTGGAGGTGACAGTTAGTTCTTCTTGACACAACTCGTAGGACGACATGCTGTTCGACCACGCGAGAAAGTGCGCGAAATTTATAAGTAGTGACGTTCAGTATCTTTGTGATGAACAATGAAAGGCGCATCATGCAGCATAATAAAAGTAATTCTGCATTAATATGATAACTAGTTTACAGCAGACGTATAAGCAGACAGTATTCGCGACTAAATAATCAGTACAGCGTAGAGATATTTCAGGATGAGGTTTATAGACAATGAACTAATCCACAGGGAGTGTTGTAATATTTAAAATAACACATATAATTGTTATGAACACTACAGTTTTACGGGAACCTGGAAGGCATCACAACTATTTGTGATTTATGATTGAGCAACTTTGCAGGATAGAAGATAGAAGCTGTAGGAGACGGGAGATGAGCACACACACGCGAGATAGACTTTCGAAGGAGAGAGGCGGTTGTCAGGATTTAACTGCGTCGCATCTCTGAAGTCAGGCAATAGTGGAAATCCAAGCAAGGATCCGTGTGTAAAATTGTGTGTAAAGTTATGTTACAGTGATCATTAAAAGTGTTTATGTCTATATGTTAAAAGAATGTGTGTTGTTTCAAAAGGGTAAAATGCCAGTAGTGCAAGATATAATTGCCATGTGCAAATCCTATGCAATGTTTCGTATGAAAATTGTAATGATGGCTTAAAGCAAGCAAGATGGTGGGCAAATTGCTGTCATGTTGGACTAACCCAGCAAGAATGAAAGTGAGTACCATTCCAATATGTTGATATGATTTAATAGCTCACCATACAACAAATCATTTCCTCAAATATTAAGAATTAACAGTCACTTATGTACGAACTTACATCCCTCGTATTTTTATAAATATATGGCTTTGAGGATGATAAGCTTACGACCATTTAGGCGTACGACGTTGATGATAGTAACGGCAACGTTAACTAATAATAATAATAATAATATAATCTGAGGTCGGTGTCAATAATATATATATATATAAATCGGCATATTCATGCCTATAGAACGTGCAAAGTGTGTCATATCCATTGTAAGAATACTGTGTTATTGTGAAAAGTAAGAAAGAGAGGAATAGCCAGATAAAGAGAGTTTTTCAGTGTCATTGAAATGTTAGATAAATGTTTTATAATGTTCTACATGGTTGTATTTCAGAGCCATTAAGATAGTCAATGTAAGTGCCAGTAAATTAATACTTGTTTTGGAGCTACGTAAAACCTTGGCTTATAAGTAAATGTATGGAGGACATGAGTGCTTTAGGAATTGAGTCTTGTGAAAGAAATGTTATTTTAGCCGCGATCAGCGACCATGTAACGTAGAATTAAGAGATTTGCGTCAATAAATTCCAGGGACAATCCAAGAATAGTTCGCGCGTTGACGAATCTAGTAGGCCAATCTTCGAAGCTACGATATGGTATCGCCTTAGAGCATGCATGTGTATTCGCAACAGAGTTGGGGCAGAGTCTGTCTGTATCCCACTGTTAGCAGAGTCTTCGCTGCCAGGGAAAACCATTAGACACCCTAGGTACGCCAGTATGTAACGTTATTTACTTCGCTCCACGTTGAGCGTACAAGTGTAATGTTTTCTACTAAGATATGTTGGTTTAATGTGCGCCAAGACCTCAACACTATGTTGAAATCTAAATTTGTATTTAACAACACCTAGCTCTGGTAGAACACCTTCAAGAATCTTTACTCTCAGATCGTGGTATGATTGGATCATTAAACCAACAAACAATTGTATCAGGAGAAGGAATTGGTTTATATCTAATGCTACCTACTGAAAGCCAAGATTGCATGGTTAAAAGAAATGAATTTATTATATCAAACAAGTATGCAAAATTAATAATAATAATAATGAATTTAAATTTTAAGTTGGAGCGTTGCGATTTGAATATTACCGCTAGAAAATTACGTGAAAACGGAGTCGGATGAATTACTGATTTTACTCTTATTCCCAAGCTATGAAGTTACTGAAATACTGAATACAAAAAAAGAAAAACGAGAGATTGCGTAGTTATGAGTCATTCGCGCTTACCACTGGAAATTGCCGAAGCATTTCCCTCGTACTGGATGTTGAAGTGAGCATCCCTCAGCCTCCTGGATGTCGTCATCTTCTTCGTTAGTTGATGATATATTTGTAGATATGAAGATTCATGGTCCGAACATCGGAACCAACACGTACAACCACAACGGTTAAGTTTCACAAAGATAGTCCTCTGCCTCTACGGAATATCGGAGCCACTCACTCGTGCAACCATGCTGGTTAAATTTTCCAAAGATAGTTCCTCACTCCACTGAACATCGGAGCCACACACTCGCGCAACCATACTCGGCAAGCTCTACACAGATTGTCCCCGCTCCACGGCGCGCCAACGATATATGCACCCGCCGCATACCCACTCTGCAGCCGACTTCTTCCCGCTCGCTCACCACTGATTGGCTGACCCCTCACGCGCTACTCCCCTCCTCTGGCTCATTACACTCGGCGGGAGGAAGATGTCGTTTGCCGGTCCAGATTATTCCACCTTTTCTTGACGCAGCAACCCAGGATTGCGTCACGCTTCTCGACAAGATAAAGCCTGTAGCCGAATTCCCAGTGAGTCATCTCTCTCATAATACCCTAACTGACAAAACTCCGTAAAATTCCGTAATCATATAATTTTCTACGCTAATGTTGATCGTAATAATTTGCTTGATAGTGTTTTCTATAACATAGAAAACCTATCTGTATGCTTATAATTTTATAAGAAAATGCTCCAAAAATCATTTAATAATAATAATAATAATAAGTTGATGATAATAATAAGTTAATAATAATAATAAATTAACATGGAAAATTCTCTTGGCTGAACAATTTGCCGCGTAAATAAATATAGAATGGCTTCCTACTGACTTATGCCAGTGGCATAAAAAAAAACTCGAAAAACACGTTACATATTCGCCTCGGATCATCGGATGATTTACCGTGACGACGGTCCATTATCCGATTATCCCAGACACGTTAATAAATCCCCATCCAAAATACATATTACATAAATGAAATCACCCTAAATTACATATATATACTCATAATTTTTCTTTACGCACTTTGCGTCAAAGTTTGTTGTCACTATAGATTGCACTTTGCAACCAGTCCAATGTTTTTAATATAGAACAATGTTCCACGGATATTTCCGCCTCTCAAATTTCTCTATGTTGGAAAAATTGACATAAATAATGTGTGAGCACTATGTATTTATGATGTCACATCACACGCATTGAAGGTGTTCTGATATTTGTGTATCACCACAGAACTTCCTAATTTCACTGGAGGTCCCTCCTTATGGTGAAATTTAATCTCACTTATCACTGAGCACACGATCACACTATTGTGGCAGCGCATCGTGACCATAATACTTAATCTCTCTTTATAACGGACAAAATTAATATTGACTTCTGAAAAAAAACCAGTAAATGTGCATTACATATAACACCAAATATTTCTGTGCCGTAATCGCCCTGTCTTCTTAAGTTCCCGTAGACCATATTCTACTTAATACTAGTTCTCAACACAGGCCAGTTCTCCTCACACAAATAATACCATCGTACAAATTACCTTAAATTACACACTTACAAATCTTACATGGCGAGGCCGTAAACAGAAATCACGTGTGCTGATATGTATGAGTTTCATGAAGGACTGTCTCGCCTTCTGATGGCCCATCTTTTATCTCGTGGACGCCTTAAGCTGACAAGCCCTATACAAGCGCTTCCCCATCACTTGGAGATAAATGGGAATCCATCAGCGCTACCAAATTCTGGCCTTGGTGTATCGAGACATTTTAGTACTCAAGAGCATCCGACTATCCCGTCATATTTCCCTGTACCTTAAAAACTCTCATTTACTTACATACTACCCCCCTGTGTGACTTCTGATACGCCTGCCTGGAAGACCATATCCCCCACGCACCAAACACCACACTTACTCATTTGATAGGCTGGCTCGCCAGCTAAACACACTTACTTTATGGCACATACTTTCGTAGACTATGTATATTATACGTCCCGTATAATCTGTTTCCCTCACTATCCTCCAGCACATATGCTGTTTAGCCAATACGTTTGGAAACTATAAATGTTACTGCGTCACCTGCTTCCAACCTTGCCAGTGGCTCCCTTAAATGAACGTCATCACGTTGCTCTACCTACCTATTCCTCAGTGTATGTAACGATGCCCTGTTGCTACTCTCCACACATGCTAACCCTAATTTCCTATGGCGTCACACCTCTACTCGACACTCTATGACCTAAAAATGTCACTTCTGACTGACAGAATGACGACTTAGACAGCTTCAAAGTGAACCCTGCCTGATCTAACTTCTGAAAAACTATATCTAAATGACGTAGATGCTCCTCAAAACTGCGTGAACTAATTACCATATCATCAATGTAAATGGTTACAAACTCTCCTGTGTCATCCCCTAATGCGATGTTTAAAGCCCTAATTAAAGCTGCTGAACTACTCTTTAACCCATAAGGTACCCTGCAAAACTGATAAAGGTTATATTTATGACTAAAAGCTGTAAATGGTCTATCCTCGTACATAAGTGGCACTTGCCAAAAACTGGAACTCAAATCTACACAAGTGAAATACTTCTTCCCCTCAAATGTTTGCATTAATTCCTCTATTGACCTAGATTTCAGCTGATCTGAACTAATTCTACTGTTAACCAAACGAGCGTCTAAACAAATACGAACCGTGCCGTCGGCCTTGGGTACCGTGATCAAAGAATTAACATACGGACTGTTAGAGTGCTCAATAATCCCATCTTCAAGCATCTGGTTAATTTGTGCCTCAACTGCACTCTGATAAGCGAAAGGTACAGGATATCTATGTCCTGTGAATACTGACCTATCAATAACGTTCACTGAATGTATATAGCAATTGGCCATACCAATGCGATCCTCAAAAACTCTCCTATTACACAATAACACATCATAGAGCCGAACACATTGTTCCACCTCTATATTTCCCTGAAATGCAGCATCACGTAATGAGTCCTCTAGACTACCGTTCGTAATCACACTGCCCACAAAACATGGAGAACCCCGCTGTACGGCTGGCGATATCTCATTTAAAGTGCAAATCACACTTATAACACTATTTCTCTGAATATGGTCATTGAACGCTACTTCTACTTCAGAATCACCCCATTTAAATTTCAAACTCCCTACATCATAACATAAGTTACCAGACACTCTTCTTAGCCACTCTGAACCCAAGATAACACTGAATACTAAATTTGGAATTACAAGGCAAATCTGTTTCTCTATATGATTATTAATTTTAATGTCTACTAAAACTTGCTTAGAAATTACTTTAGACCTCTTCCCAACAGCTGTGATAACAAAAGTGCTTTTAATTGGCATCTCCTCGAAATGTACTCCAGTTCCTTTCATTTTATCATAAAATGCACTACTTATGCAACTCTTCATACAACCACTATCAATTAAAACATCTGTGTACGCCTCGGACACGTTAAATTTAACTATGGGGCTCTTACTGACCACTTCCTGAATAATACCTTCATCACTTAGTTCATGTAATAATTCATTTCTTACATTTAGGTCATAGGGTTCCTGTATAATTGTATGGACAGGGCATGCTACAGACTGAGATTCTGACCTTACTTCGCAGCCTGGTTCGCGTTTAAAGAACCGCTACAGCTGGCTGTAGTACTACTAACTACTGCACTGGTCTGGTTGTTCTGGGCTGTGTTGTCATTGTTTGGCTGTATATTACTACCACTAGGCTGTCCTCTTCCTTGACCCCTATTCTGGTTGTAATTATTGTCATTATAATTTCTCCCTTGATTTCCCCTAAAATCATTATTTCTCCCTTGATTTCCCCTGTAATCATTGTTTCTCCCTTGATTTCCCCTGAAATCATTGTTCCTCCCTTGATACTGATTACCATAGCCATTTCCTCTGTTCTGATTTAGCTGATTATTATTATTATTTCTATTTTGAGCGTTGGCCCCTTCGCCACCGTTCCCTTGAACTTCCTGATGCCTGGCTTCATTAGGCCTATTATTATTATTAACCTGGTTCCTATTGAAATTGTCCTCATAACCCCCTCTCCCTAGTGCATCAAATGTGCTTAACAAATTTTCTACTTGTGATATTGTCTTTACATTCTGGATACAAGCAGCCTCCTTGATCCTATAGGGAAAGTGCCTAAGTAGCAACCTCACCACATCACTTTCCTCCTTTAAGCCATCCAGATATTTAGACACTAATACCTGCCCTAAAAAGTATTCGGTCATGGTGGAGCATCCTTTAGGGTTATATTTACCACACACTACTCCCTCACGATGCTGCGACTGAATAACCTCATTCCAGAACTTTTCACAGAATTTCATTTTAAAATCATTAATATCAGTAAACTTGTCTCTGTAGACAGCAAACCAATTCCTCGTTTCCCCCACAAACACTTGTTCTAAAATTTCAACTACCTGGCACCACTCAATACTACCATTTTCCAACCTCTCCCCGAATTTATTTTCTATAGTATTCATGAACTCCATTGGGCACCCCTGTCGATTGCTGAACTTACCCAGTTCTACCTCCCTGTGTGTGCTATTCAAAAAAACTGGCCTATTCCGGCTATTTTCTTGCCTGATCCTAGCTTTTAATTTTAATTCTAATTCTGCGATTTTCTCCTCAGCCTTCCTCTCAATACTGTTTACTGTTAATTTAATGTTTCCTTCTGATTCTTCTACTTTATCATATAGCTTTGCTTGTTTCTCCTCGATCTTGCTAATGCTCTCTCTATTACTCTCTCTTAAATCATTTACTTCTGCAACTATTTGCGAGTGGACTTTCTCAATTCTACCCCCAGCTGTTCCTTAACCTCTTTAGTAGCTACCTGAATTTTGTCAATTTCTCCCCCCAATTGTTTTTTGACCTGCTGTGTTTCCAGTTGCACTAGTTCTTTTAAATTTTCAGCCTGTGTACTGATTCTAATTTCTAACTCCTCCTGTACTTTTCTTAATTTTCTGTCTACATCTGCAATAATCTCTTTAGCCTTCTCTTCCATCACCCCCTTGATCTCACCTCTAATCTGTTCGAATTTATCACTATTTTTCCTACATTTTTGTTCTAATTTAGCATTTAAAGTTTCAGTACTCTCTCTATTTTCCCTACTATTTTGTTCTAATTTAGCGTTGTTTTGTTCCAGTTTAGCTTTTAAAGCGTCTGTACTTCCTTTATTTTCCCTACTGTTTTGTTCTAATTTGGCGTTTAAGGCATCTGTACTTTCTTTATTTTCCCTACTGTTTTGTTCTAATTTGGTGTTTAAGGCATCTGTACTTTCTTTATTTTCCCTACTGTTTTGTTCTAATCTTGCATTATTCTGCTCTAATTTTGCATTTAAGGCATCAGTACTTTCTTTATTTTCCCTACTGTTTTGTTCTAATCTTGCATTATTCTGTTCTAATTTTGCATTTAAGGCATCACTACTAACTTTGTTCTGATACATAAACTCGAGAAGTAAAGTTTTTAATTCTGGTTGGCCGCCTACACTCCCTGTTTCAGTACCGGGATTTACCTCCGCTACCCCGGTATTACCATCACTCGACATACTGCTCGTAACCTCACTCTCCAGTTGATGACCACTACGTAACCTCGTCTGTCTTTCTTTCTCATCCCCCATAATGATATACACTGATACAGACAAATAACCCCCAAAATACAGGCACAGAAATATATACCCATCTCCTTCCACAAATGTTATTAGGTTTTCAGCCCCAAGCTGTCGGCGACAAATGTAACGTTATTTACTTCGCTCCACGTTGAGCGTACAAGTGTAATGTTTTCTACTAAGATATGTTGTTTTAATGGGCGCAAAGACCTCAACGCTATGTTGAAATCTAAATCTGTATTTAACAACACCTAGCTCTGGTAGAACACCTTCAAGAATCTTTACTCTCAGATCGTGGTATGATTGGATCATTAACCCAACAAACAATTGTATCAGGAGGAGGAATTGGTTTATATCTAATGCTACCTTCTGAAAGCAAAGATTGCATGGTTAAAAGAAATGAATTTATTATATCAAACAAGTATGCAAAATTAATAATAATAATAATAAATTTAAATTTTAAGTTGGAGCGTTGCGATTTGAATATTACCGCTAGAAAATTACGTGAAAACGGAGTCGGATGAATTACTGATTTTACTCTTATTCCCAAGCTATGAAGTTACTGAAATACCGAATACAAAAAAAGAGAAACGAGAGATTGCGTAGTTATGAGTCATTCGCGCTTACCACTGGAAATTTCCGAAGCATTTCCCTCGTACTGGATGTTGAAGTGAGCTTCCCACAGCCTCCTGGATGTCGTCATCTTCTTCGTTAGTTGATGATATATTTGTAGATATGAAGATTTATGGTCCGAACATCGGAACCAACACGTACAACCACAACGGTTAAGTTTCACAAAGATAGTCCTCTGCCTCTACGGAACATCGGAGCCACTCACTCGTGCAACCATACTGGTTAAATTTTCCAAAGATAGTTCCTCACTCCACTGAACATCGGAGCCACACACTCGCGCAACCATACTCGGCAAGTTCTACACAGAATGTCCCCGCTCCACGGCGCGCCAACGATATATGCACCCGCCGCATACCCACTCTGCAGCCGACTTCTTCCCGCTCGCTCACCACTGATTGGCTGACCCCTCACGCGCTACTCCCCTCCTCTGGCTCATTACACTCGGCGGGAGGAAGATGTCGTTTGCCGGTCCAGATTATTCCACCTTTTCTTGACGCTGCAACCCAGGATTGCGTCACGCTTCTCGACAAGATAAAGCCTGTAGCCGAATTCCCAATGAGGCATCTCTCTCATAATACCCTAACTGACAAAACTCCGTAAAATTCCGTAATCATATAATTTTCTACGCTAATGTTGATCGTAATAATTTGCTTGATAGTGTTTTCTATAACATAGAAAACCTATCTGTATGCTTATAATTTTATAAGAAAATGCTCCAAAAATCATTTAATAATAATAATAAGTTGATGATAATAATAAGTTAATAATAATAATAAATTAACATGAAAAATTCTCTTGGCTGAACAATTTGCCGCGTAAATAAATATAGAATGGCTTCCTACTGACTTATGCCAGTTGCATAAAAACCCCTCGAAAAACACGTTACAAGTATAGTAATTGATCTGCCCATAGAGGTAAGACAAAGGTTCTTCGAGTAGGAAACTGTTGATTTCCTCTAAATATTCGTGCCCTTCCAGTGAGATAACAGTTTGAAACTCAGATGGGACGCGCACAGAGCCACTGATTACGTCCACAGAACGGCGAAGCTATTTTGTGATCCATCCCTCGCTATGAATACAAATTAGGAGCCGATATGAGCCCATTAAATACTCTATGTGTATATATTAAATACTTAGATTGACTCAATTCATAATGACACAATCCAATCAGGTACCTGTAGCAGGGCTGCACCATTGGGTGAGCACTTGGCCATTGCAGGAAGTCGGTCAGGGTGACAGACAGAGGCCACAGACCCGGCAGCCATCTTGCATAGGGCGGTCCGTGACAAATCTCTTGTTCACACTAAGGGGAGTCAATTAGACCGGAGCCCTTTCTCTTTTCTTTTAAGATTGTAGTGGGACACTGAAGAATCTCGATATTTCGAAAAGTAATTGAAAGGTGCTTGATATGATGGTTTCAAATGAGTTATATGTACTGTTTCCATACATATGGAATGTTGGAATGAAGTAATTGGATAAGATTTGGCCAAGTTATTGTCTGAGGACAATTTAACTGCACCAAGTAAATAGATGCATTTTTTGAAAAGTATTTGCCTAGTTCATGCTAATTTATTCAGACGGGTAGCGTAATTTAACGATATGACACGTTCGTAATGATAATAATAATATGACCAGACTCAGAAGATTGTTGTATGGTGAAGCTATAAAATGTCTATAACTATGTGTATTTTGGAGGGAAAGGTATAACACTTCAGCGTTTGATACTTATAGGAAAAGAAGACGATATGCGCGGAAAAGCAACACATGTTAAGCATGGCATAAGCTAATGAAATCAATGTGATTCAAGGTAAATGTTCCGTTCGAAACCGGATAAATATTTAATAATTGCATAACTTTTATTTAAATGTAATTTGTGTTTGTTGTGTTGTGATATGCAAATTTGTGTTAAATTGTGCCACGTGAAGAACACTATGGACACTCGTAAATGTCGAAGAGTATCAACGTTAGGATATCTAGGATAGATATGGGTGTGGTGGAACACCAAACTTTATGAGAAGAGACTCACATATAATTTTGATTTTTGTTGTGGGAAGTAATTGTAATATTTTGTGTTTTGTGTTGTGTTTTGCCATGAATTAATACCATTAAATGTTATATTTAGGAATTTGTTGTTTCTTTCAAGTAGAGTAGTTACCTGACAGACTCAAATCCTGAACATGTGGTCGTATAGTGGGTTGAACGCCCCATGCCTCGAAAGACTGTGGACTAGCTGGGATACGAACACATGTTCCATATGATGACGCAAGGGTACAATACGTATTGATGAATTTTTCAGCTTAAGTTGGTTTCGTAATAACCTTATAGCCGTTTGCAAACGTTCACAGTAATGTAATAAATGGAATGGCATTGCGTCTTACGGGAATAGATGGACTCCTGATATCGATTTACGCTACCGGCGTATCTGTTCGATTACTAGGTACAGAACATAATCCATTTCGATGTGTGACATTAGGAATATATTATTTTATTACATAAGCAATTCTACTACACATATTTTTCCATTACATATCAGTGAACAATCGCCGCCATAGCGACCACACAGAGTGTTGTGGTGACGTAAGTTGATCGTTGCCAACCCCGCGCAACCATAGTTCCCATTCCAGAAACTACTATTCCCAGATTCGCGACATCCTCCCACCTGATTTTGATGGAAAACAAATAAAAATCACAGAGAAAAAAAATCTATACAGCAATAGTCCACAATGCACGCAATTGGAAGAAAAATGAAAAATCATATACTATTACAAGATCCATGATATCTTCCTCCCACCTGATTTTGATGGAAAACAAATCAAAATCACAGAGAAAAAAATCTATATATCAATAATCCACAATGCACACAATTGGAAAAAATGAAAAAAACATATACTATTACAATGAAAAATAAGTGAACAATATGTTCAACAATTATAAATTTAGTCTTACAGGCATCTTGATTGGCCTTCCTCTGCTGGTAGTCTTGGTATTCCTTCAATCGAGGAATTGACCTGGGAAGCATCAAGTTTATCTGAAGACTTAAATTCTTCTACCCAGTCGGACGAGACCTCTAGACCTTTGAATGGGTCTGAGTAGAACAGATGTTGCAGTCTGTAATCGTACTAAACGAGTGACACTGTCTTTACCAGGTAAAATTTCAATAACTCGTCCCAAAGGCCAATCTATACGTTTTGCATTATCGCTCCTTATAAGGACTATGTCGCCTAGTTTGTGTTTGCTTCCTTCTTTCTTTATTTGTGATCTCATAGTTAAGAGGCCTAAATACTCAGACCTAAATCTGTTACGTAAATCTGACTTTATTTTATGTCGATATTTTAGCCTATTGTTGAGTAACGTTTCCTCAATGAAATCACAATCCGGTATTTTTGTTTCTTTAACATCACGTAAAAACAATGATGGTGATAAGGGAATGACATTACCGTCATACTCGGAAATATAAGTTAAAGGTCTTGCATTCACAAGCGATTCCGTGTCGCAGAGAACTGTAGACATTTCTTCATAAGACAGCAAAGCTCTACCTAAGACCTTTCTAAGAATCTGTTTCATGATCCCAACTAATCTTTCCCAAAATCCCCCCCACCAGGGGGCTGCTGGAGGAATAAATTTCCATTCGAATTTCCTAACACTACTGTACTGAACAATTCGATTCCAATCAATTGTCTTTAATTCATTCGAAGTTCCAGTAAAATTTCTACCATTGTCAGAATATATTATTGTAGGTCTCCCCCGGCGTGCAATGAATCGTCTGAGCCCCTGCATAAAGTTCTCTGTTGAAAAGGAAGATAATAGTTCCAGGTGCACAGCCCTATAAACGGCACACGTAAATAAACAAATTCAGGCTTTAGCACCATCTTTCAGATATAGTGGTCCAGCCAGATCAACTCCCACCACTTCAAACACAGCCGAATCCTTAATTCGGTCCATAGGTGGTGATGCTGAAGAGGCATCTAAATTATGTCCTACCTGTCATAAACAAATGACGCATTTGGAGAGTACATTTCGGATAGTCTTTCTGGGTTTCAAGATCCAAAATTGTTCTCTCAATATGTTAATCAGTGTTTGTACACTCACATGCGAGTTTTTTCTGTGTTCACTCATAATCAGTTGGTAAACCACCGGATCATGGGTGCACAAAAATATTCATTATCTTGCCTATTAACTAATTTCCTCCTTAGTCTCAGAATCCCCTCATTATCTTTAAATTCTTTTAAGGTAGCAAGACATTTGTCATCCTCTGAGATGAACGATTCCCTTTGCGTCAGGCGGATTACTATTTTTTCAGCCAAACGGGTTTCATCGCATAATAATTATCCCTTCTTCTTTAAACCCAAATTTCGTGAGTTATGGATGAACCTCTCCATCCACGCAATCATTCGTTCGATTCTGTCATAGCTGGAAAAGTATCTATAGAACCAGCTAAGACCATGATATTTACAAAGATTGTTGTTAGTCTCCTTGGGAGTACTGCACCAGTCACAGGAAACTGATTCCTTCAAAAGACAACTCACTACCCGTGTTGACTCGTCTAATTCTTGGAGAATCAACTGCTCATTCTTAACTATCTATCCCGAAGGCCAATCTGGGTGTGTTTTATTTTGCCAGTTAGGCCCCTCCCACCATTTATCAGTTAACAACTTGTCAGCCGTGCACCCTCTCGAGACTAGATCAGCCGGATTCTGATAACCAGGCACGTGTTTCCTGGATTCGAGTTGAGTCAAACTACGTATTTCCTTAACGCAGTTGTTAACAAACGCTGTCCAATTGTCTCGTTTCTGGATCCAGGTCAAAACAGTGGAAGAATCGGTCCAGAAATAGAAGTCAATGTCCTTCAATGTAAGTCCATCTCGCACAGACTTACATAGTCTGGCTCCCACCACTGCAGCAATCAACTCCAACCGAGGAATAGTGACTGTTTTGAGAGGAGCTACTCGTGCTTTGGCAGCCAGAAGACATACCTTCACCTCATCGTTATTTTCTATTCTTATAAATACAACCACACCGTAGGCTAGTCCACTGGCATCACAGAAGGTGTGTATACTTACTTTACTGTTGCTTCTTACGTAAAAGAGCCAACGAGGCACTTTTAAATTCTTAAGGAGTGACAGGAGTACCACGTCAAAAATTCAAATCGCGTACCAGTATCGATCTCCTCATCCCATGATATGCCACTCCTCCAAAGCTTTTGTAACCATAACCTAGGAATTAGCAATACAGGGCAGGCTATACCAATTGGATCAAATATCCTTTGAGCGACAGAAAGAATTGCGCGTTTTGTCACCTCACCTACTACAAAATTGTCCATCCACTCTAAATTTAAAGTCAGAGTATCTGAAGCAGTGTCCCAAAACATTCCTAACACTCCAACTTTTTCAGTGGAATCAAAACTATGGTGGTTAAATTTGCCAAGTTGCATTGCATCACTGGCCTCGCTAATAAACTGCTTTAATTCAGACCCAGTTTCAACACTAGTAACTACATTGTCAACATACATACTCTCAGTTTCAACATGATTTCATTGTCATAGTTAGGGTTTCGCATGGTTTCATTAATGTGATAATCGAGAATTGCCCCCAACAAAAATGGACTGCATCTCAATCCAAACACAACCCTTTTATGACGAAAAACTTTTACCTTTTCGCGATCTTCTTTATCCCACCAGAAGAGGCGAACATTATCTCTGTCCTCTGGTCTAATACTAATTTGGAGGAAAGCTTTTTCTATATCTGCTATTACAGCAAGCCTACCTTCTCGAAATTTGAGCAATACAGCAGGAATAAGTTCAATGAGGTTAGGTCCACTCTCCAAACACTGATTCAGAGAAGGTGTGTTTCCCTGTCTAGCAGAGGCATCAAACACAGGACGCACCCTAGTGGTGCTGTTCTGCTTTACAACAGCTCGGTGTGGTAGGTAGTGCCCTTGAACCATAGACACCTGAAGTGGAACTTCTTCAATTATCTCAAGCTGTCTACATTCATTCAAAACATCATCATATGAACTAAACAAACCTTGTTCACGCAGTTTTCTAGTCGTGGACTGAAGTCTCTTTAATGCCAAATCTCTGTTATTTGGAAGAGGTAAATGACCCTCCTTCCAAAGCAGTGGTACCTCATAGCGTCCATCATCATTTTTCTTAAACGCGTTTGAAAACTGATCTGGATCTCACGTTCTCTCTCCTCTTTGGATTTCTGGGTGGCCGTGTCTAAGATACCAATAGTTTCTAATTTCTAAAGATCACCGACATCATGAATGAGCAGTGAAATAACCTCTACTGCTAAGTTATTCGCAGACTGACATGGAACTTAACCCATCACAGTCCAGCCTAATTTTGTTTCTACAGCCACTAGACCTGTGTCTAACATTTTGATTATCCCTGTCATTACCTTTCCTGCTACATCTACTCCGATTAACAAGTCGACAGGTCTATCTTTACCTCCTACATCAGTTAAAGAAATATTCATATCTGAAAGCTCCGTTAACCAAGGCCCTATCTCGATGGAAGGAATACCATCACATATAATCGACTGGTCCAGCGTTTCAAAATCACATTTATATTTACCCTCCAAGCTATGTAATTCTACCTTATAACATACATGTTCCTTAACAGTTGTTTTTACACCTCCAAATAAACTGCGTTTAATAGCTTCATTCCTCAGAGGGGTGTAACCTAATTCCTCCATAATTTCTCTCCTAACATACCACCTCTGAGAGCCTGAATCAATCAGAGCTCGTGCTGAAATAGAAGATTTAGGCCCTTTAACTTTTACAACTAAAGTCTGTAAGAGAACTTGTCTATTGGTAGTACTGCTTAAGGAGGCTGTTCCTGGTTGATCCTTTTGTTTGTGGTCCTTACTACCCTTACAATCTTTCCTTCCGTTACTAGGTACATCAGGACACATTAAAACATTATGGTTCTTGCCACAAACAAAACATCTTACAGCAATTTTACATTTGTTGAGACAATGACCCTTCTTTAAACAACGGAAACAACCAGCTTTTCCTTTTAGTATCTTTTGTTTCTCTGACAGGCTGAACTTCTGTGCCTTAAAGCAATTTGAGGCTTCATGCCTACTTTCACAGAAAATACAGACCTGTCTCTTATCATCTACCCTACTGGTAGTCAGCAATTCAGTAGCTGTAGCAGCTTTATCACTTGACAATCGAGCCTGTATATTATTGTAGACATTATCCTGAATGCCAAAACCTGCTGCAGCCAAACTGATTCTTTCTTCAGATTCAACTTCAAGTTTCAGAAATTTCATAATGTTTTCTAACCTAACTTTTCCATCGCCAGTGCTTACAAAAGTACTGCTTCTTTGCCACACCCTCAGCAGTTCCTCAGGTAAACATGATTCCACCAGAGGGTATAGCATAGCAGCACATTTATCGGAAGTGACCCCTAGTGTTTCAAGGGACCTAATTTGTGATTCTAGGCTGTCATAAAGGCTACACAATGAATGAGGTTTGTTCACAGAGGAAGCATTCTTCAAAACTAAATTTAACAATTCCCGGACATACACTTCTACAAGTAGATCGTCTCTACCGAATCGACTTCTCAAGCTCTCTACTGCTTTAAAATAATTTTCTCCGGTAGGTGGAAAGCTCTCGACTACTTCCCTAGCACGAGAATCATTTACTGTGGTTTGCACGAGATATTGGAACTTGTCTTCTGGTACAATGTCAGGGTCCTTATCTATCTTCTGGAATTGTCCCCAGAATTGTAGCCACTGTCGTACATCACCGTCAAATTTCCGAAGTTCTAGTTTAGGGAGCTTGAATTTCCGTCTACTTGCGATATCGGCTCCACTATTGAGACTTGAATCATCCAGCGACTTCGCCTGATGGGCTAGTATTTCGTTCACACTTACCTCGGCATCGAGGAACAGTGTTGGTAATCATCGGCAACACGGCATTCGTCTTCCAAACCCTCGTGACCAGCTTCTACCTTTAAACTTAAAATCTCACCGTCCAGTGCCAATAGATCTTCATTCTTCGTTCGTAATAAAGAATAGGAAACATTCATTTTCCTTCTCCTTTCATCGTTCTCCAATTCTTGATTATTCAGTTCTTCTTTGAGAGTGTGTAGTTGTCGGGTAAACGCTGAACGTTTCACCTTCCTCAATGCCACACGCGAATCCAAAGTCATAATGGATTTCACAATATTTTCCTTCAGTATTAATACAATACGTTATGTATTTCGATTCGTATTTCAATTATCAGTACCCGTCCGGATCTTGTCAGTGGTCGCCACTAATATCGAATTACGCTACCGGCGTATCTGTTCGATTACTAGGTACAGAAAATAATCCATTTCGTTGTGTGACATTAGGAATATATTATTTTATTACATAAGCAATTCTAATACACATATTTTTCCATTACATATCAGTGAACAATCGCCGCCATAGCGACCACACAGACTGTCGTGGTGATGTAAGTTGATCGTTGCCAGCCCCGCACAACCATAGTTCCCATTCTAGAAACTACTATTCCCAGATTCGCGACACCTGAGATTGTGTTGCCATGGTTACCGGCTTGCATTCTTTCATCTTATATATTGAAATAGTTTTCCCAAAATTTCACCCTTTACTAAAACTGAAATATCTCGGGAAGTATTTGCGCTACGACGACGTTTGTTGTCTTAAAATGTAATGCCTGTCACGCACTCTCGATTGATACCCACCTTACTTGATTATATCATTCGAGTATTAAAATAATAGCGAATATTACTTCCTTCAAGGTCTCACGAAAATGGAATATTCGAACGACTTGACGGACATATTGTCGCTAGGCGACAACGACTAACACCGTATCATGATATTCAACGCCGCCCCAATAATAAATCGAACTTGATATTAACCGAGAGTTCCCTAATTACGCCATGATATCGTTAACTTCTACCTGCTCCACTCGGGCGCTAATGTCGCATGTAACCATATATGATATCGTTAACTTCTACCTGTTCCACTCGGGCGCTAATGTCGCATGTATCCATACAATAAGCAGAATTCTGTGCACATAATTTAATTAAAACTTCTCAAAGAATGGATTACTTTGAGACTGAAATGCTCATGCACAATCAGCAGCCATTTTGCTAATGACACTGGCATGTCAACATCTCTTTGAATGACAACATTTACTGTATACGAAAGACAACTAATTTCACGAAGATGCCGCTACAGTCGAATGTTGGAACCGCCATTTTGTATTGTGTATCCAATCTTTCAATTATATAGTCTTTGATCTCACCAGCTACAAACTGTCTTCTTTTCGTTTCATCATTCGTCCTTATAGGTTGTGTGCTCAATCAAAACAATGAATCATATTATGATGAATGAGAGGCGACACTCAATTACAAATGTTATAAAGATTAAAGGTGACGGTAATTGTCTGTTCAAGTCATTGGCATATTGTGAGTACAACAATCAGAGTTTATTTACACAGGTTAGAAAGCGAATTGTAAAACACGTTACTGACAATTGGAATAATTATTCTTCCTTTATTGTTGGCAACAGCGATATGTACGAAACTGCTATCAATACGAGCGATGATTACAAAATGCATATATCTATGAATGGTATTCATGGAGGTCATGTTGAGTTAGTTGCCGCTGCTCAAGTTTACAAAATGAATATTAACATAGTTACTAATAATAAAACGCATACCGTAAACGCTGAAAATACGCCACCAAATAGAATAATTTCCTTACTGTATTCTGGAGATGGCCGGAACGGTCACTATGACGTCCTAGATATCAGTGCTAACTCAGAGTCAAGTATGGTCCAAAACGTCAATACCAAGAAACAGAAACGAGCACTATGCGACTCAAATTGATATCAGAAACAGATTGTCACAAAACCGTTCTCAGCCACTTATCGATGTGCTATTTTGGATACTATTCCCTACATAGAACCATTCTCAATTGGAAGTCTGTGTAACATTTGTCACTACTGCTCAGCTGTATACTTTTCAAAAGAGAAAAATACAAGTGGTCGCTTTTCTTTTTGTTGTAGCGATGGCAAAGTGAAACTTCCACCATACACAATACTTCCAGAAATTAAGCAGTTGTTTACGAATTGTGACGAAATCAGTAAAAAATTTAGGATAAATGTTCGGCAGTATAATAATGCTACGTCGTTTGTATCCTTTGGTGCTACTGCTGAGCTACTACCGATCCATGGGCCTTACTGTTTCAAAATCAATGGTGTCATTCATCATAGAATTTCCCCTTTATATGCCAGAAAACAGGAAAACAGTTCATATGGCCAATTATACATATTAGAATTTTCAGAGGCAAATGATTATAGGCTACTGAATGATGCTAATCACGAACTGAGAGAAGATACCCTCAGTCTTTTAAATCGTTTACTAGATCAGCACAATCCTTACGTGCGCTCTTATAAAACAATGCACGAGAAAGTAAGTGAAGAGAAAAAATCAGCTCTAAAAGAAAATCGTCGACAAATGGAATTGGTAATGTGTTTCTATCACGAACCTTCCTCAGATCCAAGACGTTATAATGACCCTACATGTTCAGAAATTGATGCTGTATTTGGAACTGTTGATGGAGCTCCACCATCTCATCGACACATTGCAGTATATGAGAGAGAAGATGGCTTGAGGAATGTTGATTATGATAGTATGCACTGTGATTCTATGTGTTATACCTTGATTTGGCCTTGCGGAGAGTCTGGTTGGCACATTTCAATGCCAACTGCTGGAGTGAGACAAACTAAAATACGTCATACTGTCACAATGCGTGAGTATATTCTGAACAGAATCGCCATTCGAGGTCTATGAGCTGAGTTCGATTTCAATCCCCTTATTAACGCTGGTAAATTGACTCAACAGCTATTCGTGTATAACTACTGTCGTATGGAAGGTGACCGGTTAAAATATATATGTCATCAACAAACTAAGTTGCGAGTTGATACATATGCTGGTTTAGCAGACGCCTTGCATGTACGAGCAGAAAATGAAAATCTCAGAGTCGGTCGTACTGTAGTTTTGCCATCTTCTTTTACAGGTAGCCCAAGGAATATGATGCAAAATTATCAGGATGCGATGGCGACAGTGAGGAAGTTTGGTAAGCCAGATTTATTCATTACATTCACCTGTAATGCGGGCTGGCCAGAAATACTTAACAGCATTCATCCATGGGAAACGGCTAATAATAGGCCTGATATTGTAGTGAGAGTTATCCATTGCAAAGTAAAGGAATTGCTACGATTGATTAATGTTAAGGAAATTTTCGGTAAAGTAAAAGCATATCTATATACAGTGGAATTTCAAAAACGAGTTCTCCCGCACATCCATTTACTATTAACGTTAACGGAAGATAGTAAGTTTCGAGAAATTTCTTACATTGACAGTGTGGTGTCAGCCGAAATACCAGATCTCAAGGATGAAGCGCTATACGAGTTGGTAAGGCGTCATATGGTACATGGTCCTTGCGGATCTTTGAATCCTTCTTCAGTCTGTTTGAAAGATGGCGTATGCAAGAAAGATTTCCCTAAACAGTTTCAGGAAGAGACCAAATATAACGCCAATGGTTATCCTTCGTATAGGAGAAGAAATAATGGACGGATTATTGTAAAAACAATTCGAGGTATTGACATTGAAATCGATAGTCGATTCATTGTTCCCTACGATCCATTTTTTTACTTTAATTTCAAGCTCATATTAATGTTGAAATATGCTCGAGTGTTCGGAGTGTTAAATACATCCACAAGTATGTGTATAAAGGTCATGACTGCTGCAATGTTAAAATATGTCCTGAAGGCGAAACGGTGAACTACGATGAAATTACTTCTTTTCTAAATGCTAGATATGTTGGTCCAACAGAAGCCGCATACAGGATATTTTCATTTCACATGCATGAACAGTCACATTCTATCGTGCGATTACCAGTTCACTTGCCAAACTTGCAAAATATCTATTTTAAAAATGATAACGCTCCTGATATTTTACTTCAAGCACAGTTGCGCAACACGGAATTACAAGCGTGGTTCAAGTTAAATCAAGATTCGCAAGCCAGAAGTCCGTATATATATCCTGAAACACCAGTACATTACGTCTGGAATAAGAGCAACTGCCAGTGGCAAAAAAGAAAAAAATGTTTCAAAAACTATAGGCAGAATGTTTCGCCTACAGAAACAGAAAGGTATTATTTACGCCTGTTATTGCTTCACGTCATTGGTGCTACCAGCTTCCAGGATCTACGAACATACAAAACCGTTGTCTATTCTACTTTTAAAGAAACAGCTAAGGAGCGAGGTTTGCTGATTGATGATTCTGATTGGCAGCGTTGTTTGGCAGAAGCGTCACAATTTCAGATGCCTTCTCAGTTAAGACAACTGTTTTCTTACATATGTATCTTTCAGACCCCTTCAAATGTAAGACAGTTATGGGACATTTTCAAGAATTCATTATCAGAAGATTATCTGCAGTTTCACGAACCTAACATTGCATATCAGTTCACTCTTATACATATTCTAATACATTAAAGCTCCATGGTCTTCCCATTACTTCTCTCGAATTGCCAGCTATTATTGATAATTTCCCTCAGACAAATTTACCAATGAATTATCCAAAACTTAATGAGGATCAATTAAGTCGGATGATAAACCAACCAAATGAAAACCAAACGGCTATAATTACAGAAATTTTGGGGTTAGTACAAAACGGCAATGAAAGGATGAGTAATGCATATTTCATTAACGGTCCAGGGGGCACCGGAAAAACATTTCTTTACCAATGCTTGATTCACAGTTGCACAAATTTGGGGTTAAATGTAGTTTCTGTTGCATGGACTGGTATTGCATCAATGTTACAACTGTACACAGCCAGTTGAAGTTACCTCTACATTTACATGAAAGTTCAGTATCAGGAATAAAAGTTAACAGCAAGGAAGCTTTTTATATTCGTTCAGCAAAACTTATCATTTGGGATGAAGCCCCTATGGCTAATAAGCACGCATTGATGTGTGTAAATCGGCTGCTCAAGGACATCATGAATAACGACTTGCCTTTCGGAGGAAAAATTATCGTCTTAGGTGGAGATTTCAGGCAGGTATTGCCTGTTGTGCCTCACGCATCTAGAGCAGCTTCTGTCCAAATGTCAGTAAGGTTCTCTCCTTTGTGGCCATTATTCAAAATTTTTAAACTCAACAAAAATATGCGAGCGGATATAGATCAACGTGACTTTGCAAACTTCTTGATACAAATTGGTAACGGTGAATACCCTCACGTCGATGGAGAAAATTCAGAATTAGTCGACTTACCACCCTCCATCATTGCTAAAATTGATATCATCACTGAAATATATGGAAACGAAGTTTCCACACTGAAAGGTATTTCACGCTTTTCAAAAATTGCGATTTTAGCACCTAAAAATGAACACTGTAAAGAAATCAATGACAACGTTTTAGAGCTAATCCCAGGATCATCGAGAACATACATCAGTGTGAATAATTTAATTACTGAAGATGAGAGTGAACTTCTACAATTCCCAACAGAATTTTTTGACAGATTAGACATAAGTGGATTGCCACCTCATATCCTTCGACTAAAAGAAGGCTATATTGTGATTTTGTTGAGAAATATTAATGTTACCCAAGGTCTGTTGAACGGTACTAGACTGTTGGTTCGGAAGATGCATGACAATTGCTTACACCTGGAAATTATTACTGGCGTAAATGTTGGAAACAATGTTCTACTTCCTCGCCTTGACCTTACGCCATCAGATACTTCTATGCCGTTTTCCTTCAAAAGGAGGCAGTTTCCAGTACGTTTGGCTTTTTGTATAACTATCAATAAAGCTCAAGGTCAAACACTAGATCAAGTAGGCATTTATCAACCTCAACCGGTGTTTAGCCACGGACAACTGTATGTCGTACTATCGCGAGCAAAATCCTTTCGTGACGTCAAAGTTCAAATAGAACCAAAAGGCAAGCGAACAGCAAATGTCACATGGAAGGAAGTACTATTAGAATGTTGAAACGAATGTTGCGGAGGAGCACAGACCTCAGCAAACGGGGCACAGATTAAATAACAATTATACAAGGACGTCCGAATCCCTAATACGATAACTGTCCTGTGGTAATGGTAAAAAAGTGCTATTGTCCTACATCGGTGATTACTATCCTACATCCTGTTCTTTCATTCCCTCAGTTCTATAACTAAGATATACTCAATCAAATTTACAGCTTAATAAATATTAATTCCTTCTGTGTGAGTTATCTTTTCATTTCTCATCAATCTCCTTGACTCACTATTCTATCCGTAGTGGTGGAGGCGATAGCTGTCTTTACAGAGGTGTGCAAATTATTAGATTCGATGTCAGTTTTCCAAAATTGCATTTTTACTTTTCACGGTTTAATGCACTAAGTAGGCCTATGTTTACAAGGCGATGAAATTACTTCAAATGTTTAACCAAGGCTCCTAATTGTATTTTAATTTAAGAAACTCAAATTAAAATGATTTTTTAGAATTTCCACTAACAGAGGAGCCTTGCAAATGCAAGATGCCACACGTTTCGTTAGTATTACTTCACTCCTCTTTACGTGCGAATTTAGAGAGGGATTTGGGGTGTTTTAACTGATGAACGCTATTGAACTATTCAAAGATTCATGAACTATTCATTGAAATCACCAGACCTAAATTCTAAAGTCAATGAAAAATTGAAAGCGGACCCAGCTCACATATCCCTCGGAATCCAATAATCTGAAAGTTTCCAGACGCAATTCCTTATGGGAAAAGTTGTAATTCCACGGGAGAGGAAACACTACTAAGTAGGATAACAAAAGAAGTTGGTCAATAAAATGATTTTGAATAAAAGAAATTATGACTTACTAAAATTATTTTATTTAATTCTATTAATTTGCACGCTTTTGTAATTATGTTACCCAAGAGTTACGGTGCATCTCTAAATTCAAAAATAAGAGACCCATCTTTTATTTTAAATGTATACCATTGGTATCATAAGTAGACAGATCACCAAATTGTACTGCTGTAGCATTAAATTGTGTGGATATCTCTATCTACTTAGTATAAAGCAAAAGTTCCCAATTCTTGGATGTAACGGGTAATCTCGAGAGCAACTTGGTGGATTTTGATGCGGTTTTAACCATTCTGTGAAGGATTTCTCGATTAAGATGAAGGATTAGGTAGAAAAAAAAATATGACATTTTATGGGTAAACCGTTAAAAATATAGATATACTCTGAGAATTGTTCAGCACGAAAAGTTCTGCAGGAAAGATCGCGACAGCTCCCACATCGACCACTGTAAGTGTTTTTACGTTTTCATTTCTTCAAGCAATCTCCATTCAGTGGAAATTTAAATTACTAGCTTCAGAGTGAGTTTACGAGCTTGCCAGCGACCTATCACCCTACCTTCAGCCAGCATCAAACTGTCGCGTCGTGTCGAGTTAATACTTCAGAGATGATGATGATAATTGTTGATTTAAGGGGCCTAGCATTTAGGTTATCGGCCCCTAATGGTCTGGATGATAGCGAAAATGACAATGAAGTGGAAACCAGAACGAAAATTAAGTGAGAAGGAAAATATTTACAAAAAGGAACTCAGATTGAAACTACTCACAAAATGGAGAGCGGTAATACTTACAAAAGGGAATTTAGAACGAAAATACTCACAAAATGAATAGATTGAAAAATACTTACAAAATACAAATGAGATTGAAAATACGTACAAAATGCAATTGAGGTTCAAAATACTTACAAAATGCAATTGAAATTGAAAATACACGATGCAATTTAGATTGAAAAAAGCGCATTTCAGATTCCAAAAATCACGCAGAGCAATTGAAATTCGAAATACTTAAAAATGCAATTGAAATTGAAAATGCTTACAAAATGCATGGTAGATTCAAACTACTCAATTGGATGGACAATACTTACAGAATGCAATTTAGATTTAAAATACTTACAAAATGTAATTTAGATTCAAAATACCCACAAAATGCAATTAAGAATCAAAATACCTTCAAAATGACCACCATACAAAATGCAATTTAGATTCAAAATACTCACATAAGTCCCATCCCCTATATTGAAAGACTTACTAAAAGACAATTTAGATTGTCGATCCTTACAAAATGCAATCGAGGTTGAAAACACTAGCAAAATGCAATTTACGGTAGATCGAAAAGACTTAAAAAATGCAACGTAGTCTGAAACCCCCTACAAAATGGAGTGTGGATGCAAAATAAATCGCTCAATGGAATTTAGATACACGGGAGCCAATTAACAAAAAACAGTGCGGGATCTTAAAGAGTAAAGGAAATATAATGAAAAGAAAATAAGAGGTCTGACCCCTCGAAGAAGGAGGGATCAGGAAAGATGAGACAAGGGCCAATTAAGGTAGGAAAGTGAAAGACTCCCTAGGCCTCGGATACCCTAATACCGTCGGGGTCGGAAAAGAACAAGAGTTGACCAAGGGATGTCGACAAGAAAGAAAACGGAGAGGAGCCCGGCACAAGTAAGTGGAAGCAATTCCGGACTCCGCTGAGGTCCCGTGGTCGCTAACCCACGTACTTCAGAGAAGAGTATAGCTTATGTGTTTGGAGTTAGCTGTTCACCTCGGCTTTTCAGAATTGCGTCTGGAACCTGACGTCCGTGCGCCTTTTAAGCTTACGCTGGGTAAATAGTGCCACACACACACAGAGGACATTTGATCTCATAAGTCTACTTCATCATTTACCCAAAAGCGACGGTACGTTAAATGTCTGTTCAGGTCACTAGCACGAACACATGCAAATGTCATATGGACAGAAGTGCTGTAGGATTGAAGTGAATGCTGCGGAGCAGCGCGGGTCTTCTAGTTAGTGTTTATTAAATGAAATTAGTTTTCTGGGAATATCTCAAAAACTGTTGGATTTAGGACCTTAAAATGTGGTTTTCTCACACTGAGACGCTGAAAATGAGCTTTGTTTCGTCTTTCTACGCCCATTTCAGCGTGCTTTTTAAGGGGGTAGGCCCTCTTTTATGAGAAGTATGGAGAAGAGTTACATCAATGATTACTTTCGTGCCTCTGATGGACATCTGTACCAAATTTTACGTTGATCCACTCAGCCATTCTGGAGCGATGCGCGTACATAGTTGTACACAGACACACAGACAGACAGGCAGACAGACAGACAAAAAAATTGTTTTTGCGCGAAACCGTCTTAAACCAGTCTGAAACGCGTTAATAACTCAAATTTTCGTGGAAATTCAGAAAAAAAACAGACAAACTTTCATTTTTATATATATGGAGATTACCTGCATTATTATTATTATTATTATTATTATTATTATTATTATTATTATTATTATTATTATATGTAATAGTGCTCGGGTTCTTTCAGGGTTTCTACTACTCTGGAAAACATGGAAAACAGGGAATACTCAGGGAATTTTTAAATCCTGGAAAACTCAGGGAATTATCGGAGCATTTTAATGAAACTCAGGGAATTTTAATTTTAGAAGATCCAACCTTGAATAATTGAAAATTAAACGTTTAAATTTTGGTAGAGGAAAAGTATATTCTGGCGATGATTGTTGTAGATGTATGTTCGTACTGGCGTTAAATCAGTAAGCTCTCATTCCTTGCAAGATAGAGCACACAAATTACAAGCGTAGACTGTGTATTTGTATATAAATGTGTAACTTCATGATTTTTGAGAACATTACTAATGACGAGCTACTTATATACTCGCAAGTACAATAGTTGTTATGGATGAAAAATTTGGAAATTGGCAAAATATAGTTTTTTTTAATAATTTTAAATGATTATGTTGACTTCGCTGGGGTCTGGCGTTACGTTACGGTGACAGGGCGAAATGTACCGAGAATGCACTGAGGTGTGTGACGTCATCATAGTATTGCTTGAGCTTCCTCCTTTCCCCGCGCGGTCCGGTGAGCGTGCCGTCATCCAGCCAGCTACCTCCTTTGACCTTGGTTTGCACTTGCGGTTTTTTTTGCTCTATGTATTTTTTAATTTTTTTACGGACTTTGAGTTCACGCAGCATTTGTAGCATTTAAAATGATATAAAATCTAGTCTTTCAGACTGACTGTCGGTGTTTTTTATTTCTTTCCCAACTTTGTTTTGCTACACTATACTGTATTGTTCAAGCACTTTTTTGAAATGCTCTTTAAGTA
This sequence comes from Meconema thalassinum, assembly GCA_946902985.2. Classification (NCBI taxonomy): domain Eukaryota; kingdom Metazoa; phylum Arthropoda; class Insecta; order Orthoptera; family Tettigoniidae; genus Meconema; species Meconema thalassinum. The sequence goes on from OX336393.1 coordinate 255,373,752, forward strand.
CAAACTCTTTTCTTTATATTTATTATGCCGCTACTGTTACTCAGGGAATTTTCTGATTTATTCCGGAAAAATCATGGATTTGTCAGGGAAATCTGTTAGTTGGTTTTGGTATGGCTTGAGGGAGGTGCTCACAGTGTCAAACAGGTTGAGAACGTCTGGTGTAAGGGATACGTCGCTAGGAAGTGTTGAGCACCTCCTCCTTCCCGTGGGCGTCCATAATCAACATCCCGTTAATTCACAGTGACAGGGAACTGTGTCACGGAGCGAGGAGCGAAAGTGTGCACCAACTTCGTCACGATCACGACGCATCATGAGCACCAAGTAAAGAACAACACGCTTGTTGTTCTGTTAAGTGTAGTGCAAGCCATGAAGTAACTGCAAGCCACGTAACAGCAGCAGTATTCCCACACTCTGACATAACACACAAGCTCCGTAGCCTCACGCACCTTCTTAGCTCTAGGGCTTGCAATACCGTAAATATCAGCCCCGAATAGTAGGATGTGTGTATAACACTAGCCGACAAAAAACAACTTTGTATTTGCTTCCTTTACAAAAAAAAAATACTAGTATTTTACTAAATTTGGGTCAGGGAAACCGAATATAACCTTAGAATTTGTTAATTAGCTCTAGTTTTTTAGATACACTACTTGTGAAACATGTACTTCTTTAGTGAAAATCCACAGCCTGCTTCCAGTCTCCGACCGGGTCAGGAATGGAATGAATGAAGCCCCCATCTAGCGGCGAGGATATGGACTGTGCCGGCTGCCGAGGCCTGACGCACTCCCCTGGGGCAATGATCAAATGAATGACAGATGAAATGAAATGATAGTGGAGAGTGTTGCTGGAATGAAATTTTGACAGGGAAAACCGGAGTACCCGGAGAAAAATCTGTCTGCCTCCGTTTTGTCCAGCACAGATCTCACGTGGAGTGACCGGGATTTGAACCACGGACCCAGCGGTGAGAGGCCGGCGTGCTGCCGCCTAAGCCACGGAGGCTTGTCGTACTTCTTTAGTAAAAACCAAAATTATATTAATATGATATCTGTACACAACAGAAGTAACAATTGTTTCAATTCACTCTATGTACAGGTTTTTTTCTCCCAGGGCACAAAGTTTCTTTAGCAGGCCAGACCTTTGTGTTGTAATGTGAAGACCTATCCCTGCTGTCCCATAAGAAGAAAACAAAGGTTATTCACAAACAATATCAAAATATGGCTTACAATGACTCAGGATACCTGAACTAAGGATTACCAACCTACAATTTATTTAAATAAAAAATCCCTAGTTTTTTTTCGAAAGTCTCTCAAATTCTTTAGCATTTAATGAAATATTGTTATATTTCAGAACATAGAGCTAACTCAGAATTTTAAATGTCATATTCGTATTTCCCATGCTCGAATAAATTAGAAATGAATGTTTTTGTTTCGGAAGAATTTTCACTGTCTGTTAATCCAGGATATTGTTATGGCTATAGCAGTTTGTAGGGGAAACTTGACTAACTCCGCAGCACTTGAAATATACTTTTTCTGCAGATATACTCCAGTGCTAAAGTCAACTATTTAATTTCTCTTGACTATGAATTTCGAACTGACAAATTCTACAACCTGGTGGTAAAATCGTGTCAACCTGTGTTGTATTTTGTTTGTAAAATGTTTATAAATAACTAGCAACCCACCCCGGTTTCGCCAAGGATCTTTAACGGTTTACCCAGCGTAAGCTTAAAAGGCGCACGGACGGCAGGTCCCAGACGCAATTGAAAAAGGCCGAGGTGAACAGCGAAACTCCAAATACATATACTCTTCTCTGAAGTCTTAACTCGACACGACTCGACAGTGTCATGTTAGCCGAAGCTGGGGTGATAGGCTCTCTTGCTAGCTCGTAAACTCACTCCGAAGCTAGTAATTTAAATTTCCACTGAATGGAGATAATGAATAACACTTATAGTGGGCGATGTATTAAAGATAGAGATATGTTGTCGCGGCCTTTTTTATGGAACGTTTTCTAGAGAAACCTTCTTCGAGAAATCCTTTATAGAATGGTGAAATCCGCATCGAAATCCATCCAGTGGTTCTCGAGATTACCCGTTACATTCAAGAATCGGGGACTTTGTTTTATAATATGTAGAGATTCATCATGAATGTCGGTGATGCATTTATGTGGTAGTGGTACTAATGAACAATATTACTCGTATTATCATATTGCGGAATTGAACAAGGTATCGCGGGATTAGCTCCACTACCACCTTTTGTGTTCGATGATTTAGACAACCCATGTCAGAAGAAATTTTAAGAACTGAATTTGTCATAACTATGTAGTATTTTAGTTACTATGTTTATTTTTAGCCTACTTTTCACATTTTGCAAAAATGAGGAAAAAGTAGACTTATGAGATCGATCCGGGCAAATGTCTGGCTGGCTGGCTGGCTGGCTGGCTGGCTGGCTGGCTGGCTGGCTGCTGGCTGGCTGGCTGTGTGGGGTGTCCCCCTATCAACTCCTAAACGGCTCCAACAATCGAAACCAAATTTGGTATGAGTAAAGACCTATACCTGAATATCTCAACGCCATATTTGATAATGATGTCAGTGCTACAAACTGCGGAAAAAACAAAATTGAAATTTGAGCTCCATGTTGGATATCTTAGAAGGTACACATATAGATAATAATATTTCAGTTTAATTTCCAGATGGCCATACATGACAGTGTTGCCAAAATAATGTTAAGCCTGATGATAGGTCCAATTTTCAAATGCATATAACGTCTACACTATCAACTGGATTTCAACCAAATAACGTATGTAATATGTGTACATAAGCAGATATGACTGAGCATATTCGTAAGAGCCAGCAGGGCTGCCAACTGTTAATAAATGCACTCTCTATTTTTCATCCCAATAGCAATATTTAAGAAAGTATGCAAGGCGAAAGCTTTAAACTATGCACACGTATAGTACCTGACATTTCTAGATTAATTTGGTGTAACTAATATACGTCAGTGCTACCAACATGATTCTATTCATGTTGATTGGACCAACTTTTAAATACATGTAACTTCCATACTATCAATTGGATTTCAACCAAATTTCGTATGTACAATGTGTACCATAACCGATAGCCTATGACTATGCGTATTCTTAAGAGCAACCAGGGCTGCCAACTGTTAATAAATGCTGCCTCTTATTTTTTTTTCGTAATATCAATATATCAGAAAATTTGCAAGCCAACAGCTCTAAACTGCGCACACGTGTAGTACCTGACATTCTAGATTAATTTGGAGTAACTTATATACGTCAGTGCTGCCAACTTGATTCTAAGCCTGCTGATAAGTCCAATTTTAAAATTCATGTAACTTCTATACTAACAAATGGATTTCATCCACACTTGGCACAACAATAGATCATGATATTACAGATTATTTCTGACCAACACATGCACGACATTGTTGCCAACATGATTTTACGCGCGCTCATAGATCCAATGTCTCACTGCATGTAACGTCCATGCTATCCATTGGACATCAACCAAATATTGTATTCTGTACCTAAATAGTTGGAACTAAGAATATATTCAGTCACCAGGGCTGCCAACTGTAGTGCTGTATTAGGCTACATTATACCAGGTATATTTCGTACTAATTAGAAATTTCGAAATTACCAACTTAATTTCGTCATTATTCTAGATAGGTCTCTATAGATTAATCATTGGCATGAATCATAATTTTAAGAAAAGTAGGCTCTTTAGTTCGTTACGGAACTTCATGTTTGAAACAATTTCCCTTAATTTTCATGTTTCCCATCAACCCCTTCATATTGCGTATTTAACCAAGTCTCCCCTATTTGTAATTTATTGAGGTTATGATTTGAAAGGAAGCGGCCGTGACCTTCCCGACATCTGCTTGGAGTAAACTACGAAAATCACTTAGGAAGGAAGCTTGTACTCTTACGTGACCGTTAATCTTGCGATTATTAGCCACTGAACCTGCATTTTTACGTGGATTCCGAACCACAGGACGTGATATTTCACTTCGAAAATCTCACTTGCAATGGACATGAATCGATCCCGGTTCAGCTTCGTTAGAGGCAATCAGCTTGACCACTGCACCAACACGCCCCATAACACTTTTAGGAGAGATGAGGTTGAAATACAACCCATCTCTCCTCCGTTTTGTTCTTGAGGATTCATTTAGCGGCTTGTAGTCCCGTGTACTTGGGTGTGTGTGGAATCTGTTTGATAGCCAGTGTCATTGTGATGACTGTATTTATGAGCATTTGTAATTGGAGCTAGGATATGGGTAGGAGGTGGTCGAGGCCTTAATTTAGGTACCATCTGGGCATTCGCATGGAGTAGAAGTGGGGAAACAACACATATACACTTCTTGAATCGCTGAAGTAGGAATCGAATTCATCTCTTCTGATTTCTGCCTCACGAGGCTAAATGTACTTCGTTCCAGTCCTCATACCAGAATTAAATTTCTTCACAGAGCCAGATATCGAATAGGACATTTGGATCAAAGTCAATATTTCATTATCTAAGTTGATAAATATAATAAACACATATATTAGTGACCTTGAGTAACACCGTGATGAGGTGACACACCTAGAGAGCCTAATGTATAAATCCGGCCCTGGTTAAAATAACACGAGAACTTTCATGGCTATGAAGTTTATGAAAGCGCAAGTTGCTCCTTAAAGAACTAATATAGCAAACTTTATATTATTCTCCTGATCCTTTCCTTTTCAAAGTTGGTGCAACGTGTGTGTGTAGGACTACTCTGAAATTCATGTAAGTAATGGTAATAATAATAATAATAATAATAATAATATTGTATGGCCTCGGGTGCCCGGTGCAAGCTTTGTAATTTGACACCCAGAGGGTTGCTTGCATGTCGAATTTCGTTGTCCCTTGAAGCACTATGAAAGTCAAGGAGGTTAGATATCTAAGCTCCTTGAACACTATAGCGCATTCTAGTAGAGAAATGAGGAACTTTGATTTGGCGGAAACTCCCGAGATTAATGTTGCCATTATGAACACGGCCTACTGAATTCAAATGGGTTCTTTGACATGCCAACTTCATATGACATGCGTGTCTGTGATTTTTGCCGCCTTTCAAAAAAAATCACTTACCACGGCCAGGAGCGAACCTGCAAGTTTGGGGGTTAGTAGACCGACACGCTAACCACTCACCCACCGTGGCAAGCTGTAAGTAATGGTGATTATTAAATAAGTTAAAGAGTGAAAATATGTTGAACTAGTTGGGCGCTACGCTGCTGCTAGCGCCAGTGCCTTTCTCGACAGGCGGCTAGCCAGATTGGCCCGGCCGTTACACGGGGCCTGCAAGATTCCATTCTATAGAGAAGGGCCCCCGACTGAAGTATAACCATTAGTCATTAATAAATATTTTATCAGGCGGCTTCGGTGGTGTAGTTGGTAGCATGCTGAGCTTCTATGCCCAAGATTACGGGTTCAAACCAAGCCAAAGTCGTCGGATTTTTAAGAGCGTTAAAATCTCTCAATATGCCTTCCTTCGAAGGGGAAGTAAAGCAGACGGGCCCATGTCACAGATTTATGACATGTAAAAGAACCGTTCACTAATTACAATTGTGTGAAGCTAAATTTGTAGGTAAGATGTGATTAACGCTCTGTAGTTCAAACGATCGTCACCAGGTGCCGGTTGCGGTGGCATCTTGTAGTCAAGTTCGTGACTGGGGGTCGTTGACGGTAATATTTGGTAGCAACAGTAGGAACTACTTGAAATTGATCGTTTGCAGTCCTTACCTGAATTACAGATAACACACACTAATACAGCCATCACAATTAACACTGGTTAGCAGACAGATTCTACACACACCCAAAGTACACGGGGCCAACCTTTAAACAAAGCCGGCCCCAGTGATTTGTTGCTGTTTCAACTAGGGCTCCCGACAACATGGCCACACTTGAATGTGTGCAGAATCTATCTGATAACCTGCGTTATTGCAGTGACCGTACTTGTGGGTGTGCTTCTAATTAGGGGTTAAGACTGAGAAGAGGCGACCGTGGCCTCACATTACCCTCAGCATTTTATCTGGTGTAGAAATGAGGATCCATAGTAAACCACTTCTAACAGGGAGTAGTGGTAAAAGAATCCACCTCTTCTTTATAGGAGTAGTTCTCCGTTTGAGCCTCCAGAGCGGGGAATCGAACCCACTATCCTCCATGCATGTCCCTAGAGTGGGACCAGGAAGCTGTAGTCATGAGGACCGTTGTGTTGGCCTCGTCTCCTGGAACTGAGAGCACGGTCCCCCGTATACGGCACATCACAGCGTGCCTTGTCCCATGATTGATTGTGCATTACACAGTGACCTAACTACTGGGGGCCCGCCCCGTGGTCCCGACTCCGTCAGGGATTTTAGAAACTGACGTGAGGGCTGGAACGGGGTGCACTCAGCCTCGTTAAGACAATTGAGTAGCTGTCTGACAGTTAGGCAGCACCCGGATCACAAAAAACAAGATTAATGGCCGAGGGGACCCGATGCGCTGATCACGCTGACCAGGCCAAATGGCTGGGCAGTGGTCGCTTGGTAGGTCTAGGCCTTTCACGGGCTGTAGTGGCAGGGGTAATTTCATAACAACGGGGGGTTATATGAAATTTGCTTAAGTTTGATTAATTTTGATTAAAACCAATCTTTGGATTGATGACAAATGATCGGATTGTGTAAGTTTATATTTACTAATGTGAAAGCACTTCTCTTCGCTTGTGTAAAGCTTTTAGCATTACCCTAACTAAACACTTAAAGAATGAGCAAAATAGTCAGCTGTTCAGTTAGCCAGAGGTGTGTCAGTGAGATGGATGTGTTTGCGTGTGTTTTTCAAACTTATAATTGTCGAAAAAATCTCGTTTGGATTGGCCGGGATTTCGAATTTCCGATGTTCGGATTTGAGGGGTTTCACTGTTTATACAATGACGAGGAATAGAAAGGGCCAGATGATTTCTTGAAGAAATTTAGACTTGAGGCAGCTCAAATGCGGTTTTGGAGACGAATGACCCGAACTAGCTGGATATAAAGAAAGACAAATGAGCTTGTTCTGAACCAAATTCAGGAAAATCGATGCCTGTTGAACACCATCAAGAAAAGTAAAGCAAACTTCATGGAAACACAATCTCAGACATGACACTCTCCTCCAGGTAATTTTTGAAGGAAAAATTTTTGGGGAAAAACCAAGGGGACGACCAAGACAATCGTATCTCAAGAACATTGTCAAGGGGATGGAATGAGACTCGTATGCCCTTATGAAGAGAAGTTCTGAAGACCGTAAGAAATGGCTGCAACGACAAGCCTTTTAGCCTTTAGAAGCTGATGATGATGATGACTTTAATATCAATACAATTACGTAGTGATATGAACTTAATCATTGTAAGAGCGTCCTTATTGACGTTGAAACTAAATGAAATACCACGGATAATTAATAAACTGAATTAATATACGTTCATTGACTATACTGGCTTCGGCCACATTATGGCCCTCCTCAGTAACTGTGCTTTAAAAGAAACTACACTCAGCGGCAAAAAATGCGGAACACTACGAATTTCAGACTAAACTCAATGTTGGACCGTTCCATAACTTGTATTAATCAAATACTGCACTATGACATTACAACAATATGGCAATGTATCATAAGTTAATTACTGTACCTTAATTAGTGCAATAATTGATAAACATTATTTATCAAGACAATCACAACAGTACACTAACACGAATTTGGAAATATCGAAACCTGGAATCCATTGTACTCTCCTCCGATCTGTTGCACTTTTTGATTACGAATGTCGTAAACAAACAGTAATGCCCCCAAAAAATACGGAGAACGAGAATTCACAGCAATAACCCTGAAGACAGCCGTTTGTGGTTATTCTTGTCAAAAGGCGGGAAACGGTAACATTAATGTTGTGATTGTCACGACCAACAATGTTTATCAAATAGGCTATCATTGCGCTGAAACTTTTCAAATGAGCTAATTAACTCATGATTAATGCACTACACATGGCCATGCCGCTGCAAAGTTACAACATTCAATTTATAACAGATATGAAACGATTCAACATTGCGTTTTGTCTGAGATTCGTAGTGTTTCGCTTTTTATACCGGTGAGTTTATTATAATTGCGAGCAAAGTTTGAATATATAGCTTATTATACTTGCAATTCTTCCTTTGAAAAATTGATAAAAATATACGTATCAAAATAGTTAAAAAATCATATCTCTAAAAATTATGGGCTTTAAATTGATGGCAATATAAAACAATTTTGTGAAAATGACATATATAAACGGTGATTGTATATTACTATTAAACAGACTAAATATATTTCTTTAAAAATTAACTTGTGATTATACTGGCTTCGGCCACATTATGGCCCTCCTCAGTAACTGTGCTTTAAAAGAAACTACACTCACCGGCAAAAAGTGCCTTATCCTGAATGGACTTCTGTTTTTTCGTTTCTTTCATACCAACTCATGTGCTTACAGGCCCCAATCCACAAAAAGCATACAGTATATTCAACTTGTAGAAATCACACTCGATTGATCGTCACAAGACAGTTTAAAAAAATGTTTTAGCCTGTTTTATAGTAATATACAATCACCGTTTAGATGTGTCATTTTTACAAAGATAGAGCCGAAAATTCAAAATGTTCAGACAGAAAGTCAACTTAAGTTGTAAAGATTATTTATGTTGTTGTTTTTGTTTGAGTCTTCAGTCTTTTGACTGGTTTGATGCAGCTCTCCATGCCTCCCTGTCCTGAGCTAATCGTTTCATATCTACATAGCTACCACACCCTACATCCGAGGCAATCTGTTTAACAGATTCTAACCTTGGTCTGCCCCTACAGTTCTTGACCTCGACCCTTCCTTCCATAACTAAGCTTGCTATTCCTGGGTGTCTTAGTATGTATCATACCAACCTATCTCTTCTTTTCATTAGCAGTCACCAGAAACATCTCTCCTCTCCCAGTAGTCTTAATACCTCTTCGTTTGTAACCCTATCTACCCATCTGATCGTCATCATTCTCCTGTAACACCACATTTCAAACGCTTCAATTCTCCTCTTTTCTGCTGCACCAACAGTCCAAGTTTCACTTCCATAGAGTGGCACGCTCCAGACAAAGGCCTTCAAAAATTACTTCCTAATACCTAAATCTATATTCGATGTCAACAGATTCCTTTTTTGTAGAAATGCTTTCCTTTCCTTATTTTTAGACAGGAAAAATGAAGCCTATCGTTAGCCTATGTCTTCATTCCAGCATACGCCACTAGAACTACCACAGCTCCTGTCTCAAAACTGGCTGCCTTCTTTTGTACATCAAGGTGGATCACACTGAAGAGCGTTGATAAACATTCTTAATGGACCACACATTTTAACTTTAATTTGTTATTCTCCTTTCCCTATTCCCACGACACGCGAGGGAGTCACGTCGCACGTGTTCTTTGTCTCCAAGACCAAGGTTGTCTTAGTCGTGCCTCCTGGTCTTCGCCCACTCATCTCCTCGGTGAAGGGTGTATCATTTCATAGTTTAAAATGGCTGCAATAATTTGGAACACTCCATCCTGGAATAACAAATAAGCATGCAAGATAATGCCATTCCTCATTATTGTTAGGAGACCTTCAGAAGAGAGGCTGCTATTCAAACGTGTCGTCATTAAAAAGAAACCTTACAAAGGCTACAGTACACAAGAATAATAAGTAGTTCCGCCTTCCATTCAATAATCATAGAGGTCACTCCTACCTTCATCTCTTCCCTTATGTTGAATTAATAATCTATGATACACAAGAAGCAATTCATTCATTTGAAATACAGTGGAACTTGGATAATTCGAACCTCAAGGGACCAGTAAAAAAATCGAATTATCAAGAAATTTGAATTAAGAAAGTTCTTTGAAAACGGTAGAGAAAATATATAGAATTACGTTTACGTAATGATTTACGTTGAACAAAGCAGATTAACAGACAACGGTACTTTATAATGATTGAATCGTGAATAACCTCATAAGTTTCAAATGAAAAATAAAACCCAAATGTACTATTTACCTATTTAACGGCAGTAGTAATCCAGCAATCTTAAGAAATCTACTGTTTTTCAAAAAAGTTTGAGATTTTTACCTGTTTCCTACAATTAAGAGTCTCAGCCATCACAAAAGAATCTAACAAATTTAAGGAACGGAAAACAGAATCACTTATGTCATTTCTACTTTTAAAAAACAACGCCTAATTTCTGTGATGTGGTTTGTTGCTTGGCTGCACTCGGAACAGTTTTTTCGGGAACTGACCCAAATGACCCAACTGTTTGGCTTCCGATCGGCTGTTTACACTAAAAACGTAGAATTATCCAAAATATAACTCGAATTAACCACGATTTTTTAGCATTGATTGTATATAAAATGCTAGGGACCGAGAGAAAAATTCGAATTAAAGAAGATTTCGAATTATAGAAGTTCGAATTAGCCACGTTCCACTGTATTACATATAATTGCCATCAAAATGGGACTTCAAATCTCGTATGAGAAAACTCAGTACATGGAAGTTAGTTAGTTAGTTGTTGTTTTAAGGGGCGGAACTACGAGGTCATCTGCCCCTAGTACATGGAAGGAGTCTCACGATACTTAGATGGACAACCTATAATAACTAAATTTGGCAAAATCTTTCAAGTGAACCTGAAGCGTTATATGCATCGGATATGTTAATCATTGGTGGCAAATCTTTAACCAAAGACATAGAGAAACAATAAAAGAGAATTGTACGAAAACTTTTGGCCCAGTTTGTATCGAGGGAATATGGAGGCAAAATCATCCTAGGAAGTATATTGTCATTCTGAAAAATCACTCAAACTTTACGGAAAAGTCGGTTGAAATTTTATGGACATGTTGTTGTTGTTGTTGTCGTGTGACCTCCTGGGAGGCCGAGTACAGGTCTTTCTAGTCGACGCCCGTGGACGACCTGCGCGTCGGAATGAGAGATGGAATGGATGAAGGTGAATGAATTTGGTCAAGGATGTGGAAGGAAGCGGCCGTGGCCTATCAGAAGGTACCGTCCCAGCATTTGCCTGGTGTTGAAAATGGGAAACCACGGAAAACCATTTCAAGGACGGCCGACGGTGGGGTTCGAACCCACGCGTCTACCGAGTCAGCAGAGAGCTTGGCCCCATGACCTAACACTGCGCTTTACCCAGCGTAGCCAGTGCTGTCGGTATGGACATGTTATCAGAATGAACAATAACAGACTAACTAAAACAATTCTCAACCTGGCTCTTTCATTAAAACCAAGAACAGCTTCGCGAAATTGAAACAGATCTCCAGGAAATCAACATCTCAGAGGACATTGTACGGGACAGATGTAAATTCAGAACCAAAATTGACAATCACCAATCCAGATTAACAAAAAGGATATTCAAGTACCTTTGGGAGATGAGGTCAATTTGGAGACAAACCCAACACCTGAGCCGCTATAACTTGGACAAAAGAACGAAGGAAGAAGCTCAGTGAGAGGATGAAGAGATTTTGGGAGGAAAAGAAGACCTGCACATCAGCTAAGCAGGTTCAACCGTGCTCCTGAGTAAGGCATAACTATGTAAAAAGATCGTATGGTGAAATATATAGGACAATAGAAAGCATAACGGAAACGATAAGAAAAAGGAGATTGATATCTTTTGGACATATTTACAGAATGGATGATTCCAGATTAACAAAAAGGATATTCAAGTACCTTTGGGAGATGAGGTCAACTAGCTGTATTCAAGAGGTACGGTAAAGAAAGATTTAGAAAGAAATAATATAAGAGAAGAAGACACTGTGGTCAGAGAGATTTTTCGAATGAAGGTTTTAAGTATGGAAGGATTACAGGGAAGAGTAGAAAGGAAACCTGGGGCGAAGTGGTCTGAGGACAGAAAGAAGCAGCATAGTTTAAGAATGAAAAAATATTAGGAAGAACGGAAGAGAAAACAACAGAGTGAAGAATTGAAATTGGTGCGTGGTTCATAGCAGGCCTTATCAGAAAGAAATATTTTGAGTTGGAACTATTCAGGCGATCTACTCTCCAATTTCGACATTCTGTTTAACACTGTCATCAGATAGTGAAAACCAGAACTCTACTGGATGATCTGTAGTGAGAATTATTTTGTCCTGCAATCACCAAAAGTGATACGGTGGATCTTTTACGAACCAAAATTGTACAACTCTGAGGAAGTCGCACAATATACGGTGGCTGCCGCCATCAAAGTCCGGAAAATTTTCTACAGGAATAGGTAATGTAACTAAGATACAGGTGTTGCACATTTCATCGCTAGAGGGTGTTATTATATTCTTTCAGCAGTGCCAACATTATTGTTTGACGCTAGTTCTGGCGCTTAGTTCGAAACATGGATTAGCAGAGGTGAACGCGGGATAAGACTTTACATACAAACACGAACTTAACCTAGGACTTACGTAGAGCAATTAGTAATTTTCGTCCAGAAAGTCATGTAACCAAGTACTGACCAATGGTTTTGTCCAGATCGTCGCCTAACCAAATAGCGATCAATAGTTTCGTCAGGACCGTTGTCGAACCAAGTAGCGACCATTGGTTTCGTCCTGACCGTCGTCTAACCAAGTAGCGACCAATGGTTTTCTCCAGACCGTCGTCTAACCAAGTAGCGACCAATGGTTTTCTCCAGACCGTCGCCTAACCAAGAAGCGACGAATGGTTTCGTCCAGACCGTCGACTAACCAAGTAGCGACCATTGGTTTCGTCCAGACCGTCGTCTAACCAAGTAGCGACTAATGGTTTTCTCCAGACCGTCGCCTAACCAAGTAGTGACCATTGGTTTCCTCCGGACCATTGTCTAACCTAGTAGCGACCAATGGTTTCGTCAGGACCGTTGTTTAACCAAGTAGCGACCAATGGTTACGTCCATACCGTTGTCTACTACTAGTAGCGACCAATTGATTCGTCCAGACCATCGCCTAACAAAGTAGCGACCAATGGCTTCGTCCAGACTGTCGTCTAGCCGAGTAGCGACCAATGGTGTCTTCCAGACCGTCGTCTAAACGAGTAGCGACCAATGGTTTCTTCCTGACCGTCATCTAACCAAACAATGGCTTCGTCCAGACCATCACCTTACCAAGTAGCGACTAATGGTTTCGTCCATACCGTTGTCTAACCTAGTAGTGACCAATGGTTTCCTTCAGACCGTCATCTAACCAAGAAGTGACCAATGATTTCCTTCAGACCATCGTCTAACCAAGTAGCGACCATTGGTTTCGTCCAAACCGTCGTCAAACCTAGTAGCTACCAATGGCTTCGTCCAGAAAGTCGTCTAACCGAGTAGCGACCAATGGTTTCGTCCAGATATAGTAGTCGTCTAACCGAGGAGCGACCAATGGTTTCAAACCGTCGTCTAACCGAGTAGCGACTAATGGTTTCCTTCAGACCGTCATCTAACCAAGAAGCGTCTCATGGTTTCCATCAGACCGTCGTCTAACCAAGTAGCGACCATTGGTTTCGGCCAGATAGTTGTCTAACCGAGTAGCGAACAGTGGTTTCGGCCAGATAGTTGTCTAACCGAGTAGCGAACAGTGGTTTCGTCCAGACCGTCTATAACCAATTAGTGACCAATGGTTTTGAGACAGTCATATAACCAAATGGCGACCAATGGTTTCGTCCAGACAGTCGTCTAACCGTGTAGTGAACAATTGTTTCGTCCAGACCGTCACCTAACCAAGTAGCGACCAATGAATTCCTTCGGACCGCCGCACAGTGGGCCAAAATCTTGAAAACGTGGCCAAAATATAAAGAGTTGTTCAATTTGTACGAAAGTTAGTATATAAAGGTTATCGAAGTTGCTGATTAAGAATATATCAAAACGTCAAAATGGCGGATCCAAGATGGCGGGTAAATATTGATAAAAGTCATTTTATTCATATACAAGTATTTTTGTGGAATTATCGAGGTTGCTGATGAAGATTGAGTTCAAAATTTTAAGAAAACAAAATGGTGGATCCAAGATGGCAGACAAAAATTGATAAAAGTCTTTTTATTTATATAAAAGTCATTATTTAGGGGTTGTCGTAGTTAATGGTTAAAATATAAGCTCAAAAATGAATAGCTCGAAAAAAGAACCAAATTGAGGTGAGAAGATAGTGTAAAATATTACAAAAATAATTTTAATTCAATTACAATTATTCATTTAGTAAATTGTTTGTAACTCTAATTAGAAGTTGTCGTTTTCTTCTTCTTTTTCATCTTTCACCATCTTCTTTATATTCTTCTGCTTCTTCAACTGAATCGTCATCATCATCATCATCATCATCATCATCTTCATCTTCAAAGACTGTTTCCTCATCATCTGAATCGGAATCATCATAATCTTCCGCCACAGGAACTAAGAGGGCAACGGCTTCTGGCGACAAACTCTTCTGTCTCATCGATGGTGATTTGCGTAGAGAAGAAATATAGGGGTCTGTGGTTGCCAACGATCTCCCGAACACGTCTTCCATAGTCTTAACTCTGGAAAACCTTCGAGAAAATCTCAGGCGATATTGCTTTATCAACTTATTGGTTAATTCTTGCTTTAACCGATGGGTAAAATGACCGAAGAAATAATTTCCGGTCCGTGGATTAACAATCTATGGACTGTTGTTGGCATGTTGTACCAGGGGTATTCTTTGATGTAGTGTCTGGCAGTTGCTATGGCGTAAGCTCGAAACTTTTCAACGTCAATTTGACGTCCGCTCGAAATTGTCTACAAAATAATGTGAAAACGGTGGATTAGTTCTTCGGAATCTCCAGTTATCAACGCTGATGTTGGAGTGTTTTCAAAGAAACGTCGAGAGGTGTTTCCGTCCTTTTTCTACTTACTATATTCTTTACAATGCTTTTAAGCATCGATTATAAATTAAATTGTACAAATCTAGCTCATAATTAATTAATTTTATTGTCATTTTTCAACATGTCTCAATAATGACATTTTGCAAGTATCGCTTAAAATGTGGCTCAAAGCCGGAGTTGGTGCTAGTTAGTGGATTTGAAGGTTAATTTACAAAGGTAATAATATATACTTGCGGACACAGTGCAAAAGAAAGCGGAATGTCGTGGAACTCGTAACATCTATTTTTTAAGCACGTTTTACAATTTTCTCGTGCATTTTCCGGTACTGAGTTAATTAAAAGAAAACATGTATAAATTAATGACTTAATAATGATAGAAATGGGTTTTATATAGTACATACCTTCTAGAACGCCCACCATATTGAAAATATTCGCTTCACTTACACAGAACACAAATATTTGTCTTTTACGACAAGACTATTTTGTAGCCTGGCCGGCTGCACGCACCGCTAACAATGAATTGCCGCGATTGACCTGAAATGTAACGGACGAAATGGACACCTACTCGTCCGCACAACTGGTATTCAGTAGTCCCAACATTACTGTAGCCAACCTGACAGTCCAAAATTCCCATCTAGGAACTTTTTTTTCCTTTTTGGCCACGTTTTCAAGATTCTGGCCCACTGTGCGCCGTCTAACCGAGTAGCGAACAATGGTTTTGTCCAGATCATCGTCTAACCGAGTAGCGACCAATTGTTTCGTCCAGACCGTCACCTAACCAAGTAGCGACCGATGAATTCCTTCAGACCGTCGTCTAACCGAGTAGCGACCAATGGTTTCCTTCAGACCGTCATCTAACCAAGAAGCGACCCATGGTTTCCATCAGATCGTCGTCTAACCAAGAAGCGACCATTGGTTTCATCCAGACCGTCGTCTAACCTGGTAGCAACCACTGGTTTCGGCCAGATAGTCGTCTAACCGAGTAGCGAACAATGGTTTCGTTCAGACCGTCATATGACCAATTAGTGACCATTTGTTTTAGTGAGACAGTCATCTAACCAAATGGCGAACAATGGTTTCGTCCAGATCGTCTTCTAACCGAGTAGTGAACAATTGTTTCGTCCAGACCGTCACCTAACCAAGTAGCGACCAATGAATTCCTTCAGACCGTCGTCTAACCGAGTAGCGACCACTGGTTTCGTCCAGAACGTCTAACCGAGTAGCGACCAATGGCTTTTGTCTCGCCCATTTTAGTACAACAGTAATTTTCGACCAGACAGTCGTCTAACCTCACTACAGGGGAGTGCGGTGAAATGAGGTTGTCAGCATTGCCTCGTACAAGCTTTAACCAACGTGGCGACGTGTTTATTGGTCAGTGGTTTCCCATTTCTATTCCAGGCAAATTCCGGGATGGTACCTAACTTAAGGGCACTGCAGCTTCCTAACCAAATCCAATCTCAATTACTAGTAGGCCTACAGACATCGCAGTGACGCAGGTTATTAGACAAATTCTACGCACACCCAAGTACACAGATTATAGTGGTCCACCTTGTCAAAATCCTTCGCCCATTTTTGAAAACAATCATCTGTTTGGGTTAAGGTTCTGTTGTTGTTGTTGTCGTTGTTGTTTCTTTAAGGGTTTGTTTACCATCGTGGTTTTGTAGAAAGCGGCCGTGGACTTAAGTTAGGAAGTAGAAGTGGGAAACCACTTCAAAGGGTGAGTGAGGGAGGAATGAAACCCACTGCTTCTCAGGTTTGACTCACGAGGCTGAGTGTACCCCGTTCCAGCCTTCACGTCAGAATTCAATTTCTTGGCAGAGCCGGGAATCGAACCCGGGCCTCCGTGGTGACAGCCAAGAATGCTAGCCACTATGACACGAAGCGTAAATTCTTAAGTTCCTCTATACTCTATAGAGAGCAGCAAATGATTTACAATATGTAGATAATCGCATGTGAAGTTGGTAAGAGCAGTTGCCTGCTTATTGCAAAGAAGATGGGTGTCTCCTCTGTAATCCTAGCCCCAATTACACATATTCACACCAATACAGCCATCACATTGGCACAGGTTATTAGACAGATTCCACACGGGATTGCATGACGACGATGTCGCAAAACCTCTAAATGAAACAACAACTCTCTCAGCATACGCTATCTTCCATTCCAGGGACGGATTACATACATGTTACGCCCATTATAACACGAATCACCACCATCTCTCTGGCAACGGAGGACACACTCGTACAGTTTGTTTACCAGCGGAGAGGAAGGCAAGAACATCCCCATTACGCCAAGACAGCAAGTATTGTACTCATTGCGACAGCAGTCATGTAAGAACAAGCAACCATTGTGCCGGTCACTAACACGAGGTCAAGTTTTGTAACACAAATTGAGGGAAGTTTTTAAGTGCCGTCACTAAACCATGAAAACAACATGTCATGGTCTCGAGGAACAGCAAGTAAACAATAGTGCATCATTATGGACGATCCTAACGAAAGGTTATTGTCACGCAGAGTTCCAGTGGACAATGGCTACCCAATATATTACTGTATATCCTCTTTCCAATAGGGCATATGTTTACCACATTATTTCGACACAAACCGTTATTGCTCGGCAAGTTCAACTGAAGCCCTGAGTGAGATAGTACAGTACAGCTGGAATGGTTTTGTTCCAAAAACTGTGCTATGGTTGGCTTTTTGTAAATCGTCAGAAAAGCACAAAAAAAGCATAACTCTAAATTTTAGAATAATTTGCACGA
The DNA here is from genome assembly GCA_946902985.2 of Meconema thalassinum. Lineage (NCBI taxonomy): Eukaryota > Metazoa > Arthropoda > Insecta > Orthoptera > Tettigoniidae > Meconema > Meconema thalassinum. Next base: position 255,391,332 of record OX336393.1, read on the forward strand.
TCATTTTGTCGGAAAACTCAAAAAAACATTGAAAAGCGTTTTTCTCTGAATCGACGTATTTTAAAGAAAAGTTTTTTAAACAAAAAATGTAGAAGACATTGTCACCTACAATTCGTCTCATTGAGGTCATGTCATACGTTTTGAAATGCAGAAGCTAGGTGGCGCCAAAGTTTCAAAAAAGTTTTTTTTTCACTTTTTGTCCTAGAAAAAATAGCTTTTTCACAAAAGAGTGAATCAGAAATTTGTTCCTCTCAAAATTGTCTGCAACATTTATTTAAACGTTTGTTTCCTCCGACTTACCGTTCCAAAGTTATAGCGCAGCAAATGCAACGCTGCGTAGTCTAGGCTACTATTGTTACTGCGGAGAGAGCGGTGGGCATAATTTAGACAGGGACCGGTGTCGGACAGCTGCCTAAGGCTCGGTCAAACAGGACGCGGGCTGTGTTTGTTAATTAGCTCAAACAATCATATCTATTTCAATCCCAACGTATCAATCATAACTGTACACATATTAACCTTTGTGCCATCTGAATAGTACAATTTTTACAATTCGGCAGTCTATAACTTTGGAACGGTAAGGCGGAGGAAAAAAATGTTTCAATAAATGTTGTAGACAATTTTGAGAGGAACAAATTTCTGATTCACTCTTTTGTGAACAAAACATATTTCTAGGACAAAAAGTGAAAAAACACTTTTTTGGAAACTTTGGCACCACCTACCTAGCTTCTGCATTTCAAAACGTATGACATGACCTCAATGAGACGAATTGTAGGTGACAATGTCCTCTACAATTTTTGTTTAAAAACTTTTCTTTAAAATTCGTCGATTCAGAGATAAACGCTTTTCAATGTTTTTTTGAGTTTTCCGACAAAATGATAGTGCAAAATATTCTAAAATTCAGAGTTAAGCTTTTTTGTGCTTTTCTAACGATTTACAAAAAGCCAACCATAGCACAGTTTTTGGAACAAAAGGGGTTATTTCTGTGCAGCTGTCCCGTACTAAGAACGCTGTCGGTGCGAGCGAGCGAGGGAAGAAGAGCACATGGTGGGCGGGGGATGAGAGCAAGAGCGCGATAAGAAAGCGCCGATGCCTAAAATATACCAGGAAAGTAGCTTGGGTGAGTGGTTAACGTGTCGGTCTACTAACCCCAAGCTTGCAGGTTCGCTCCTGGCCGTGGTAAGTGATTTTTGAAAGGCGGCAAAAATTACGACACGTATGTCATACGATGTTGGCATGTCAAATAACCCATTTGAATTCAGTAGGCCGTGTTCATAGTGGCAAAATTAATCTCCTGAGTTCTCGCCAACACAAAGTTCCTCATTTCTCTACTAGAAAGCTCTATTGTGTTCAAGGAGGTTAGATAGCCTATCTAAGCTCCTAGTGCTTCAAGGAACAACGAAATTCGACATGCAAGCTACCCTATGGGTGTCAAATAACAAAGCTTGCACCCGGCACCGAGGCCATACGATATTAATTACTATTATTATTATTATTATTATTTTATTATTATTATTATTATTATTATTATTATTATTATTATTATTATTATTATTATTATATTATTACCAGGAAAGTGGGGGTTAGGATGGACAAATTTTAAAATTTAAAACAGGAGTAGGCATGAAGAGGACAGCGCAGGATGACATGGTCCATGGTCTGCTCCTCTTCACTGCATTTACACATTGGAGAATCCATCCAGCCCCACTTATGGCGCAAGAAATTACAGCGTCCATACCCAGTTCTCAGTCTGTTGAGGCGACACCATAGTTTTCTTGGGAGGTCAAATCCATTCATCTTCCGAGTTGGATTTATCTCATGAGCATTAGCACCAGATGTTGAATTTGAACACTCTTCCTGCCAGCTCCGGTTTAGGTTAAAATTGTCCCTCAAGAGTCGGCCGGCCAATACACTAGCTGGTCACCTAGATCGAAGTAGTTGCGTCGATGGGTAACAAAATTCCTGGTGAACTGGTAATGAGGGAGATGACCGGATCTTCATTGCTTCTCTCAGCAGAGCTTCCTTTCTCTCCTCAGGTGGGGTGGTGGGACATAACTAAGAACGGGTAGCCAGTGGCGAGGTGTAGACTTTACAGTACCAGTTATGCAACGCATGGTTTCATTCAACTTAGTATCCACTTTATGCACATGTGCACTTTCCAGCCATACAGGGGCACAGTATTCCGCTGCAGAGTAGACAAGACTAATACCCGTTAATCGTACGCAGTCAGCCGAGGCTCCCCATGAACTACCACAAAGCTTGTGTAGGATGTTATTCCTTGTAGTGATTTTGAGAGAGAGCTTGGTGAGATGTTCTTTGTAGCTCAGAGTTCTGTCCAGGGTGACTCCTAGCTATTTCGAGAAAGGGTTATACTTTAGTTTATCACCAAGGAATTTAAACAGATGGCTCGTAGTTTGCGAGTCGGTTGCTAAGATGGAAACATGAAACCTCAGTCTTAGAAGCGCTTGGGATCATTCACCAAGACTTGAAGAATGTAGTCATTTTGTCCAAGTCTGCTGAAAGAATGCCTTTTCCATCCTCAAAATTTCTTCTTTGAGCTACCAGTGCAAAGTCGTCTGCATAGATAAATTTAGTAGCTGAGGTTGATGGTAAGTCATGGATGTAGAGGTTGAAGAGAACTGGGGTCAATACTGATCCCTGTGGCAAACCGTTATTTAAATTTCTTTTACGACTTTTAGAATCACCTAAGAATACTACAAACTCTCTCTCACAGAGCATGTTGGAAATTAGGTTTGCAATTTTCAAGCAGGGAATTACTTCCAGCACTTTAAGAATTAGTCCATGTCGCCAGACAGTATCATATGCACTTGTCAGGTCAATAAGCACAGCTGTTGATTTTAACTTCTTTTGGAAGCCTGCCTCAATGTGAGTGGTAAGAGCCAAAACTTGATCAGTACAGCTACAATTTCTTCTGAAACCAGCTTGTTCTGGAGGGATTACACCTTCAATGAGTGGTGCAATCCTAGTGAGGAGGACTCGTTCCAAGAGTTTCTAAATGCAACTAGGAAGTGCTATTGGACGGTAGTTTTCAGGTCTCTGCTCCGACTTTCCAGGTTTCAGAATGGCTATCACCTTTGATCGTTTAATCTGCTTTGGCAGTTTGTTAGTCTGAAGGATGTAAGAAAAAAGAGAAGTGATCCATTTTATACTATATGGACCCATATATCGAAGGAATTTGTTGTAGATATCATCTGGGCCATCAGCCTTACCAGTCTTCAGCATTTTGATAGCAGCTTCAATTTCCTGAATAGAAAATGCCCTGGACAGATCCTCATTCTTCTGTGATCCATGTTTGAGCTCAGTGAGCTTACGCTTCACATTTTTCGTATGGCATTTATCTCTCTTGGTTCGGCTGACTTCAACCATTCTATTTGCTATGGCATCTGGACTCAAGTTATTGCACTGCTTTTTAGAATAATGTTTTCCAGTAAGTCGATTCAAGACTCTCCAAGCTTTCCTGCTCGATTTTGCAAAGTCCATGTCTTTCACTGTTGCTTCCCACTTTTCTCTCCTATTCTTGTCTAATGACTGCAGAAGCTGTGAACCTACTTCATGACTACCTGTTGTTTGATATTCTTCATACCGAGCCTCACTTTCTGGATTCCAACCAGGCACATAATATTTTCTGAAACCTCCCGGAACGTTTGATTTGGCAGTTGAAATGACCAAGCTGACGAATTCATCATAGTTGCTGGTAGTTGATTTAAACAGACAGCTTCCGGTCAAGATTTTTAGAGAATTTATCCCAGTTTGCACGATTAAAATTCCATCTGGGTAAAGGTACTGAGGTCACCAGGGGTATCTTCATACCTGCTTCCAACAAAACTGGTCGATGCTGGCTGTTTGGGAAACTCGACAATATCGTACGTGCGATACTGAGAGGCTGATCAAAGCAATCCTTGGACACAAATGTTAGGTCAGGGTTGTAGTCTCTTCTCCAGCGAGCAGAATGGAAAGTGCCCTTGTCTTTCGCATCAAAAACTAGGTGAAAATCGGATATTTCAACCCACTGAGATAATGCCTCACCGGTCGTCATAACAGTGTCATATCGCCAGTTAGTATGATGGCTGTTAAAATCTCCAGTGTAAATGCAGGGATGGCTGAAGGTTGGCAAAATGCTAGAAGGCCAACTGATGCTAGGAGGTTTATACACGTTAACAACTGTTAGATTATTAATCTGTATAACTATAGAAAAGGTGAGATCCTTGATACTTGACTCAACAAATTGAACTCCTGTAAGACTGGATTTTGGGATAGGTGGCAATCCCATACTGTTGATGGTGGATAGCATCGAGAAGGATATAGCCCTAAATTCGTCCTCTTCTATCAAAGTCCTGTTCGTCTGTGGTGTAGGCCTACGTCTCCTGAATGTTGACGATATCAATATCGAAGTTGTTCAGCTGTTTTCCGAGATATTAACACTTGGCACGACTTATGCCTCAATATTTAGTTGTAAAATACGGACTGAAGGTCCAATGTCTATTGTTGATTGGTTCTGAAAAGAACCGATATTATCAAAAGTTTGAGACATTATGTCATTCACTTGTATCACCTTATGTCGTTGTTGCTCGTTTAGCACCACCCGGGGAACACGTGCAGGGCAATCAATAGGTAAGATCCTGCGGACGTGAGCAACGGTCATAAACTATACAAAGATTTAATTAAATCACGCCAGGTACGAACATTTCTCAATAAGAAATGAGAAATATTAATAAAAAGGGATCATGGCATCCCGAAATGGGAGTGGTACTCTAAAAAACAATACATTAGAAAAACAGAGGAACAGCCCAGAGACAAACAAGGTATTGTCCCTGGTAATGGAGTTACTTGTTAGAGACAAAAAGAGAAGGATCGCCAATCACGATTCGAAATAGTAACGAGTTACCATGACGAATCTGATCGGTAATTACAGAGATTTTCACTGATCTGGCCAGCAATAACTGAGAAGAAAAGAGAACAATTCAAATAATTGGCACAAGAGACAGAAAAGTAAAGGATCATTGTTGAAAATGATCGAAAACGGTTCAGTTTTAAGGCTGAGGGTCTATCTGTGATTAGCGTGGACATGGATACCGGTGGTTACCATGGTGACAAGTGTTTGTCATTTAGACCAAGCCTGTATAGTTCAGTATACATCTTTATTTTTCTATAAGAACATCTTACTGCTCGAGTCCAAGCTCTATGAACTTGCGGGGTGAGGAGAAAGAGCAGGGAAGGGTCGGTCGTGAAGAGAAGGATCTGTCAATAGCCCACCGTGTTATATGGTATTCCTTTCTATTCCAATACTGCTAACATTCGTCCGTTGCTCAAACCACTGTGGTGTTAGGAATGACTGAGTGAGTCACCGACCAATGTATTTGGTTCTGTGCTATGCACGGACCGAGAAACCTCATCACTCGTCAACACCACTAATCATAATCCGCGATGCACATTCCTCTCAGGATCACGCAGCTTAGACTCGAGCAGTACTTACTACAGTATTATTAAAAGTTAGTAAGCCTACCGGACGCGAGATAATTCATAGTGTTGGATTAAAAGCCCCTAAAGTTATTAAAAGTCGTTCAAAATCTCTTTTTTTTTCTTCTACCGTCTCCAAGTGCCATTTTAAATTTAAGAAAATCAGTGCTGCCAACTTAACATTGTAGTGTGAACAAAGGAAATTAAAAAGATTTTCTTTTTCTTTTTTGAAAGTATTATTTTTAGTTCGCGAGTGATCTAGGCCAATATGGTTACCAAGGCAAAAAGGGTGTCAAAATGAGCCATTACTAAGAATTACATTAAATGTTGCCTCGTAATAATATTAATATGAATAATAATCATATATTAATTTGACACACTATGTAACACAATTTTTTTCCTTGGAAATTAAATGCTATTTTCTAATTGATTATGTCTGAAAAGGTAGGAAAAACATAATTATTCATGTCAAACTTTGCTTTTGTGAACAGGACATTGAGATTTGTGACATCAACGTATTTTTCTTTATTTTGCCACTATCAAAGAAACAAAGAAGGAGAAAGATTATGATGAAATCTATAATTATAAGATCCACCTTGTCAAACACTAGAAGGTAGTTTACTAATTAAAATATATGTACTTGTTTCGTTATTAGATTGATAACTTCTCCAGCGTGAGAAAATCTTAGAAAACTAAATCAACAAAGAACCAAAAAGAAAATGGATATCCTTACAGAAATTGTTTTCCAGCAATACTATTCAAGATTGAATAACCTTTATCTTTCGAAATATTTGTACGCATTATATCATTCTTTGTGCCTGGCTGGAAGCATTAACCCGTATCATTCAACAACATCCTATATACGTTTCCTACATACAATGTGTTTAATTCAAGGTCAATTGATTTATAATATTATGTTTTCATTATTCCTTTTTGTGTCCATTCAATTATTTTAAATTAATCATTTTCTATATGTTAATTAGTAAACTACCGTCTAGTGTTTGACAAGGCGGATCTTATAATTATATATTAATATTCAGTCAACGTGGTAACAGCAATACCATCTACATAATGGTTAATGTCTACTCATATTATGATTATGTTGATGGCAATCAAAATGCATGGAAAATAGTGAAATAAATACCAGCATATGTTTAGAAGTTTGTGGCTTTTCCACATTAGCAAAGCAAAGTTTATGGATCATAATGGCCATTTCCCATACTTTCGGGGCATAAACAACCATGAAATAACATTTTCAACACAAGGACAAACAAAAAGTAAAAATGTGTTACATAGTGTTATTAGCATTAATGTTCTCATTCCTGAGCGTAACATTGATAACAATATTTATTTAGAAAGACTTATAATAACAATATTTCCATCATTCGATGTCTCTCAGTGTATTGGAGGAACTTACACTTTCTTTCTTTCTTTCTTTCTTTCTTTCTTTCTTTCTTTCTCTGTTTTTTTCTTTCTTTCTTTCTTCAGAAAATTCACGTATCTCATTACCTTTTGGTGTATAGACTATTTTAAATGGTATTTTTAATTTTAATGTTTGTCACCAGGAACTATGTTCACATTTGCAAATAAATACATCTGCCGATTAGCGATTGCCTTTTATTACTGGCAGTGCATCAATTTGCTCTTCCTAAGTCTTCTTCTTTGAGCTACTAGTGATGTCCCCACGTTTACGTAAGACAATCCTATATTTAGCATGGCACGCTGGAGCCACTCCGAGGTATTACGCTAGTCTCATATACAAACCCGGTGAAAGTCTCACATATGTAATCTAAGTCCTTTCATGGTATATCTAGCTGAACTTCACAAGATTTGCCACCCACATATTGCGTAATGAACAATTTCCAAACAATATTTTACTATTTTCGTTTGTCTACTCGTGTGAACAACCACTCCACCCTTGTAGGGTACTGTACTGTGGTCTTGTAAGCCTCCTTTCATCATTTTGAATGCATGTAAAGTAGTTTATGAGATCGCTCTTTGTTCGTGCATGTGTATGTGTGTCCGTTTGCTCATGCACTGCATCTATTGTCTCCCTTTATTGCTAAGACTCTGCCTCGCGGCATAGCCGTGCGCTTTGAATCACTCACCACGACTGCAATGCGAATATGCAACAAGTCTGGAGAAGGGAGGTTCAAATCCCGGTGCCAAAGGTGACTATCATGGATTTACTTTTTCCACACTCCCTCCAGACAAATGGCGAGATAGTAGCTTTTCTAAAGCGCCGGTGACACCTACCACGTCCCCGGCCCTGATAATTATAACTATACGCAAGTAATTTAAATAAGAAGCAAAAATCAAAGAAAGCTTGTAGTTTTACGTGACCGTTAATCATCCGATCATGAGCCACAGGACCTCCTTTTTACGTGGAATCCGAACCACAGGACATGGCATTTCACTTCGAAAATCTCACATGCATTGACCGGGAATCTATCCCTGTCCACCTTGATGAGAGGCCTAACATCTTGACCGCTACGCTACTACGCCATAAGAAACAAGAAGTTCCGTGAAGAACTATACAGCCTACTTTTCATGCCAATGATTATTCTACAGTATATGAACCTATCTAGAATAATGACAAAATTAAGTTGGTAATATCGAAATATCAAATTAGATCAAAATATACCTGGTATAATTTAGCCTAATAGAGCACTACAGTTGGCAGCCCTGGTGACTGAATATATTCCTAGTTCCATCTCTTAAGGTACAGAATACAAAATTAGGTTGAAGTCCAATGGACGTTACATGCAGTTAGACACTGGATCTATCAGCACGCGTAAAAGCATGTTGCCAACAATACCATGCGTGTGCTGGTCAGAAATAATCTGAAATATTATGATATCTTGTTGTGCCAATTTTGGATGAAATCCATTTGTTAGTATAGGAGTTACATGTATTTTAAAATTGGACATATCAGCAGGCACAGAATCATGTTGGCAGCACTGCCTTGTATTAATTACTCCAAATTAATCTACAATGTCAGGTGCTATACGTGTGCAAAGTATAGAGCTGTTGGCTTGCATACTTTCTGATATATTGATATTAGGGTAAAATAAATATAGACAGCATTTATTAACAGTTGGCAGCCCTGATTGCTCTTAACAATACTTACAGATATTCTGTTATGGTACACATAGCACATACGAAATTTGGTTGTAATCCAACTGATAGTATAGAAGTTACATGTATTTAAAAATTGGTACTATCAGCAGGCTTATAATCATGTTGGTAGAACTGACGTATATAAGTTACTCAAAATTAATCTAAAATGTCAGAATATACGTGTGCATAGTTTAAAGCTGTTGGCTTGCATACTTTCTGATATATTGGTATTTGGATAAAAATAGAGAGAGCAATTATTAACAGTTGGCAGCCCTGGTGGCTCTTAAGAATACGCTCAATCATATCTGTTTATGTAAAGATATTACATACAAAATTTGGTTGAAATACAATTGATAGTGTAGAAGTTATATGCATTTAAACATTGGATCTATAAGAAGGCTTAAAATTATTTTGGGAACACTGTCATTGTTGGCCTCCTGAAAATTAAACTGAAATAGTATTATCTGCATGTGTACCAATTTTGGAATAGCTCCCATGCATACCTTGCGAGATATCCAACATGGAGCTCAAATTTCTAGTGCGTTTTTTCAGCAGTTGGTAGCACTGACATCATTTTCAAATATGGACGTGAGATATTCCGGTGCACATCTTTACTCACACTAAATTTGGTTTTGATTGCTGCAGCCGTTTAGGAGTTGATAGGGGGGAGGACACACACACAGCCAGACAGACAGACAGACACACATTTTCCCGGATCGATCTCATAAGTCTACTTTTTCCTCATTTTTGCAAAATGTGAAAAGTAGGCTAAAAATCAACACATACCCAAATACACAGAGCCGATATCCAACATACTTGGATATCCCCTAATATGAACATACAACCAATGCAATCACGGCTGAACGTCGACACGTTTTTTAAGTCTTAACCCTATATAGGGAAGAATTAATAATATTATTGGTTTTACGTCCCCGAAGGGGATTTTAAACGTGCCAGTAAATCAACTGATATGGCTCCCTCGCATTTGCGCACCCTCAATTCCAACTGGCAGTGCTAGGATTCAATCCAGCAATCTTGGGAATAGCAGGCGATAACGTTATCGCTGAGCCACGCAGCCAGCCATACGGCAGAATTATTTCCATTTCTTCTTCTGCGCGAATGGGTCTCCTAGAACCACTCGGAATCAAGACTTCTTGGCCTTGATGTTTGCCCAATAACTCTTCATGCGCAACGATTGAGCGAGTCTTCGTTGCTGCGACCAGACGGGTCTGGTAGCTCTTCTCTCTTCTGACTCAAAACCCCCGTGTATGAGTAATTTTCCTAATTTCCTCTCGATCCTTGAGATTGGGAAAACCTAATTCAGCCAAGTCCTTTTCCGCCTGTTTGTACCAATTGGACCTTGTTGCCTTTTTCTGCAAAAACGTATAGATTTTATTTGTTAACCTAGTTGGGTCCATTCTGTCCAAATGTCCCATGAATTGGATCCTTCTCATACGGATTGGGTCTGTGATTTTAGTAATTTTTAAATAGATGTCAGCATTAGGTTTCGGAAGGTAAATTCCATCTTTGATTCTTGGTCCCAAAATTTTCGCATGATTTTGCGTTCCTTAATCTCCAATTAATTTCTCAGTGTTTTATGTTGTAGATTAATTGTCTCTGCTGGATAAAGGGCTAGTAGGTAATATAAGCCGAAGCTAGCGCAGGGGCTAATGGGCAAGATGGCCGCCGCGCGCAACAAGCCCTATGTTATTCTTATAGAGGGGTCAGTCAGAGCTAGCGCAGTGGCTAATGGGCAAGATGGCCGCCACGCACTGAGACCGTGTATGACGTCACAGGGAGAGATCGGCCGTGTAGTTGCTAAATGGAATATTTATTATTTATTATTATTATTATTATTATTATTATTATTATTATTATTATTAGGTAATTATTGTTTGATCAAGTACTATTAAGAGCAGTCTTAAATTATCCATTTTAAGGTGAAGTGGTTAGCATTTTTGCATGTCACTGTGGAGCCTGGGTTTCAGTCCTGGCTCTGCCAAGAAATTTAATTTCTGGTCTAACGGTTGGAATGGGGTACACTAAATCTTGTGAGGCAAAAGTGAGAAAAAGCGGATTTAATTCATACCTCAGTCATTCTGCCTAACCCAACTTGACCTAACCTAACTTAACCTAACCTAACTTCAAAGTCAGAGCAAAAAAAATAAGAGCAAATGAAAGAGCACAAATAATAAACTTAGTTATAACCTAATCTAACCTAACCTAACTTCAAAGTTAAAGCAAAAAAAGTAAGAGCAAATGAGAAAGCACAAATAATAAACTTAGTTATAACCTAACCTAACCTAATCTAACCTAACCTAACCTTACCCACAGAAACCTCATTTAAAGAGTTTAGATTTTACATTTTAACATTTTACATTTTAACATTTTAGATTTTTCATTTTTCATTTTTACATATTTTAGATTTTACATTTTTGATTTTTTTGTATTTTAAATTTTAGTTTTTTTAGATTTTACATTTTCAATTTAAGATTTTTTGATTTTAGATTTTACATTTTCCGAAAATAGTAAACTACAAGGTCACATACCTAACCTCACCAAACCTAACTTTACCAAACCTAACTTAAGCTAATTCAAAGGCTAATGCACATACACAAAGTATATAAGGACACATGCAACTATCCTTATGCTAGTCTTATAGGCTACTGTACAACATGATCACTACCCCAACCGGTTTTTTTTTCATTTTTTTGTTTACACATTTGTCAATTTTCCAATTTCTCATTTTCAGTTTTTTATGTCAGTTTTAAGTTTTTCAATTTCATAACATGGAAACATGGATTTTGCATTTGTTGTTTACACATTTACCAATTCACAATTTCCCATTTACAGTTTTTAAAATGTCAGTTTAAAGTTTTTCAATTTCATGATATAGAAACATGGATTTCCCAATTTGTTGTTTACACATTTGTCAATTTACCAAATTCCCATTTACAGTTTTTAAAATTTCAGTTTAATGTTTTTTCTATTTTGTCAATATGGAAACATGGATTTTCCAATTTGTGTTTTACATGTTCATTTTGCATTAGGAGTGGAGAGAGGTGGGTAGTAATTAAAAAATGTACAAGCAGTGTCCATACAATATTTTTTATTTTAAATACATGTACACTATTTACACATAATACATTTTATATACGAGGCACGTCCAGAAAGTAAGCTCCGTTTGGTAATTAAATTAAATTGTGTACAGATACAGAAAAAATATTTATTGCACAACATTCTACACCTCTTAAACTAATTTTTCACATAACTGCCGAACTTTTGCAGGCATTTGTCATAGCGTGGCACAAGTTTTTGGATACCTCTTCATAGAAGTTTGCCGCCGACCCGTAAACGAGAGTGAAGACTCCCCTTAAGATATCCTACTGTTTGGTCACTACTGTTAGGCAAATTGCGTGCTTACCAGGAGAACTGCGTATGTTTAGGAGTTCTCCTGACCACATACGCAATTTGCCTAACAGTGATGGCCAAACAGTAGGATATCTTAAGGGGAGTCTTCACTCTCGTTTACGGGTCGGCGGCAAACTTCTATGAAGAGGTATCCAAAAACTTGTGCCACGCTATGACAAATGCCTGCAAAAGTTCGGCAGTTATGTGAAAAGGTAGTTTAAGAGGTGTAGAATGTTGTGCAATAAATATTTTTTCTGTATCTGTACACAATTTAATTTAATTACCAAACGGAGCTTACTTTCTGGACGTGCCTCGTATATTCTTTTTTGTTATAAATTGTACAGTTGTTTTTATTTTGTTTTCTATTTTATTTATTTTTTGATTATGAATACTAGTTTTTTAAATTTTTGTAGTGCTATTGTTTTATTTCCTAAATTGTTTTGTTTTATGTATTTGCTAGTTGCAGGCAGAAGATTTTAATATTCATAACTTAACTCTTTAACCATAGTCAATGATTGAGTAATGACCATAGGCATGTGTACCTATACCATCAGCATCAATCACTCTTTTATCATCACCAGGACACAAAGCAATTTTGTTTAGTCTTATAGATGATATGTCATGTTGTTTAGAAGCGATAATGTTCATTGGTATTCTTTTTACATTGTTTTTCATGACACAATCCTTATAATCTTGAAAGCTTATACAATTTTTGACAACACCTTTGCTAATACCTTTAATCTTTTTGATTTCTTTACCATTTATGTCTAAAGCGTACATTTTAGCTCTAAGTCCAACAAATGCTTTTATAATTTGTCCGCAAGCCTCGTCTTTAAATTTCCCCAACGTTTTCTTGTTTGATGTAGAGTAACATATGTGATTAGTAGGATAATCTGATATGTCCAGGTGTTCTAGGAAATCCAACTTGTCTTGAAATACATCTTGGGTGTTAACCAAATAAATGAACGAGTCGGTATCCATATACATGAGTTTAAGATTGTCCATGCCATAATAGGGTAGCAGGACATCATAGTGGTGGGAATACATGAGAGTTTTTGAAATATCCAGTATACACATTCCAATATATATAGGCTTATTGAATACAATGTTACGTTTAGCCATGTGGAAAGCAACTAGGTTAGGACCATAAATGGTTCTGTCAATAAATGTCGGCTTTGCTATTAGCTTTTCTGCCTTTTTGCTGTCAGTCACAAGACGTATGTCTATTCTTTTACGTATATTTTCCATTGTCTTTCCAAAAATGGCATTGTTGAATAATTTGTACAGATTTTTCTCAAACTCATTTTTGGCTTGTTTTCGAAGGTTGTTATTAAAATCAACGTATGCCTTTAACCAAGGTCTTTGCTTAAACTTTAACACACGATGAATTTTTATCAATTTTATTCCATGATCTAAAGCCTGTTTTAATGCCATGTAGTGAACAAGATATCGCCTTCGATTTCCAAGATGAGGAATTAGTTTTTTCAGAGACGAATCCTTAGGTTGTGTACACTCTGGTAGGAAAGGTAAATCGTTGTGTAGATCATGAAGGTCAGATGGGTAATCAACATCAACGTCTAGAATGTATCCCACAGGATCGTCTTTCTTCAGTTTTTCTAGATCAACGGTATCTGGAGAAACCCACTGAAATCCGCCATAAGGAAGAGAGTGACACATAGCCCACCCGTATTGGTTGTTGGCATCATCATAGGTAATAAACTGTGATGGTTTCTCAGAATCATAGGTTTCCATGTATTTATTGTTAGCTTCAGCATACCGATGAGACACCTGGCATATGCCTCCACGTATTCCAGACTCGATTAAAAGAATCTGATCGTAATCCTGTAGTAATTCCAGTTCAATGCCTGTGTAGAGGAGCATTGCCTCAAAACTTAAACCAGGCGAAGTGAAAAAGTGTGCAGCATCCACTCGGTGTGTTTCTAGTGTTTTGTTTCTAAACGTTTCAAAGCTGTCTACAAGAAGGAGTATATCTGAAGTTAGGTAGAGGTCACTATATTCCCCTAGAGTTTTAATGTTGAACTGATTCCACACATTTTTAGCATGTTCATAGTCTTTTTGACTAACATCTTCTTGACTTAATTTGTTAAAGAATACCTCTTTTGGAGGTAAACACGTTTCACTTAACTTTTCCCATGAGTCAATGTATTCATAACAAAATACCCCTTTACGAGTCATGAGCATTGCATTTTCTTTTCCAAAGTACTTGTCTGTTTCAGGGTATAATGTTAAGTTGGAAACTAAGTTTTCCAAACTACTTGGCATTAACCGAAACGTGTCCACAAATCGAAGCTTAACATTTCCAACATATTTGGTGAAAGAGATGTACTTTTCTTTGGAGTTAGGGATAACGTCCACTCTTTCAGTAGTACACCCCAATTGCTTTACAATGAAATTTGCATCATAGCCACTCATATTATGTAGAAATACAGGAACGGGGTTACGTGTTTTACACTTCAAATTACAGTTATTGTGAGCACTTCCACGGTATTCCCCTGTAATATGACAATGGTCTCGAACTTTCCAGTCCTCTTTGGTAAATGGTTTATGACACAAATAACAGGTTTCAGAAGATTGGACTCTGCTTCTTGATGATCAGTTAAAGCTTTTGGGACATTTAAGCTGTAAAGACGATCAATTTCATTAGCTATTGAGATCAAACAGTCCATAAATTTTTCTGCAGCGTCAGGTCCACGATAAATAATAGGTTGGCTCGGAAGGTTTGTCTTTATGTGTTCCACAGCTGGTGAGGGTTTAACATATATACCAAAGCTCATAGGAACATGACTCTGGTATGGCACTGTATAACTTGCCTCAGGATTAGGTAGACATGTTTGATAGGGTAACAGTATACTTTCAAAATCTGCATAGATAACGTAAGGTATTCTAAGCATTTTTTCCACATTTACGAATTTCACAAATGGGGTTTTAATAGGCATTTCAACCCTAGCAATGTCATGCTGGACACACAAAGCTCTATGTTCTTTTAATTTTTCCATTCCTTGTTGCCCATATTGATTATCAAAGTGAGTGAAACACCGTTTACACGTATATATCTTATGTCCATGGCGGGTAATCTGATGTCCTACTAGTTTATCAAAATCTTTGATAAAGACGTAGTGGTTCTGGCCGGATGAAGAACTTAGCAGAAGGAGGTCACGATGGTCTTGTAACTCTTGATCCACAACCTTTAGAGGAAACAGTTTGTTGTCTTCTTCCAGTCCAAATACATTGATGGATATGTCGTTGGCTTTCTCGAATTTGGGAATGTCAGCTAGTAATGTAGGAAATGATATTACTGAAAAATCATACTTGTTTTCCAGATCCTTGTATTTACTAATGCGTTGAGCATCCTTTTGAACCAGTTTTGCTAAAATGGCATACATAAAACACTTTTCATCTTTCAAGTTTTCAGGATTAATGCAGGCTTTTCTTGCTTGTATAGCTGCTGGTAATGGAATATATGTGCTTCCACGCAAGTGATTGTACTTATTTATTTTCAATCGTACTCCTTCCACTGCTAACAAAGCCCAATTACTGCCTTTTAGCTCAGATTCCTCCATTTCCGTAGTTAACTTTGTAAATTGTGTTTCCAAGAAACTACTTAAGTCCGTTTCCAAAAATAGGGCCTGATTTCGTGTTTTAAAAGCACGATCTGTAATTTCATTGGTAGATGTATGAATGAATCTACATTCAGCCACAAGATTAACTTTGATCGACTTGTGCATTGCTAGTTCTTTCTCCATAGCTTGAATTATTTGCTGTTTGGACTCTTTAAGGTATGAATTTAAATCCTTGCACGTATCGCAACGAATGAAATAGGATTTAAGTCGACCTTCAAAAGATGTGTCATATTCAATAAGTCCATTTTTGTCAGGGACCAATGGCAGTAGGTAATGTTTTGTGGGCTCAGATTTTTGTCTTTTAGCTGCCGACACAACATTACAACATTCTTCATGACGACGTCCGTTGTAGGCATTGTTGAATGTACAGCCACACGTTTTACACTCATGAAATTCCCCACACGAAACTTCATGACGCTTCCTATGATAGTCCCGAAGAAAAGTCTTTCCACACTCTTTACACATATAGCTAGGAATGGGTTCTTCCATCACGAATGTTGATTTCTGCAAACAGCTGCTTACTGCGTATCACAAGGCTAGAGGTTGGTCGGTGAGACGGTCTTTCACGATGTGAACACCGTGAGAGGTAGTAGTCAACTGGTGATATTCTTGTGAAGGGTCCTCTAATATACCCCTAGTCTAGACCAACAACTCTTTACAGCGTATGACAAGGCTGTAGACTGGACAGTGAGACGGTCTTTCACGATGTGAACACTGTAACAAGTAGTAGTCAACTGATTATATACTTGCTAAGGGTTCTCTAATATGCAATAGTCAAGACCAACAGCTACTTAATGTGTAGTACAAGGCTGTACAATAGTTGTTTTGACAGTCTTTCACGATGTGGTCACTGTGAATGGTGGTAGTCAACTGATGATATTCTTGATAAGGGTCCTCTAATGTACCCCTGGTTAAGGGTAACAGCTGCTCACTGCTTATGACAAGGCTAAAGACTGGTTGCTTCAACGGTCTTTCACAATGTAAACACTGTGACAGGTAGTAGTCAACTGAAAATATTCTTATGGCCTACTCAAGGTTATCAGGTACGTACTGCATATCAAAAGGCTGTACACTCATGTGTGTTAGGCACTCTTTCTTGCTAAGGACCCCAATATTCCCTACACAAGGCTATACATGTTAGTTCTAAACACTTAGTGGTTAATTGTATATTCAATTTTTGTACAAAGCTTATACAAGCACGTTTTTTATGATGTAAAACTTTGTTAAATAGCTGCATGCGACACGCAAAGTATGTTGCCGCTATCTAGCGGTGACTATGAGAACTACTTGAACGACCAGCATGCTACCTAGCGCTCCATTTCAACACTCGCTCACTGAACGAACAGCATGATATCTAGCGGTCGATAGAAATACTCACTCAACTACCAGCCTGCTACCTATCGGTCAATATAACAACTCACTCAACTACCAGCATGCTACATGGCTTTTTTGGTCAGTTTTTTTGTTGGCTTTTTTGTTGGCCTTTGTTGGCTTTTGTTGGCTTTTGTTGGCTTTTGTCGGCTTTTTTGTTGGCATTTGTTGGCTTTTGTATTAGCTCTTTCATATTTGCTCTTGCTTGTGGGGGCTTATTTGGTCTTGGAAAGTATGTCAGTCCTTCTTTTATGGCTGTAAAATGCTTACAGCAATGTTTGTAAGCAGCAACAACAACAACAACAACACACAAAATTAAAAAAAAAAATCGAAAGTACTCTAAGGTTTATCAATGACTCTCAACTCTTACACTTACCTCTATCCCATGCATAGTCAAAAATTAGTGTATTTTTCAAATTTTTCAAAAAATATTTGGAAAGTAGGCTATATCATTAAACTAAAAATCCTGAAAAGACATATGTTAACTCCAACACCTACTTCTATACCACTCTCAGTCCAAAAATAGTGTATTTTTCAAATTTTCCAAAACATATTTCCAAAATGGGTTATATTTCCGAAATTAAAAAGTTAACAAAAATGTTTGTTTGACATAAATGAATGGCCTTTGCCTCCTCTACCACTGTACCAAGTCCCAGGTCTCCAGGACAAAAATAACATTTTTAAAAAGGGTTTTATTTCCAAAATTAGGAATTTTACAAACACATTTGTCTGACGTAAATCAATGGTCATTACCCCCTCTACCCCCACACTAAGTCTCATGTCTCTAGGACAACAAAAATAAAATTTGAAAATGGGCTTATATTTCCAAAATTAGGAATTTTACAAAAACGTTTGTCTGACGTAAATCAATGGTCTTTACCCCCTATATCCCCATACCAAGTCTCAGGCCTTTAGGTCAACAAAAATAAAATTTTGAAAATAGGCCATATTTCCAAAATTAGGAATTCTACAAAAACTTTTGTTTGACGTAAAGCAATGGTCTTTACCCCCTCTATTCCAACACCAAGTCTCAGGTCTCTAGGTCAACAAAAATAAAATTTTGAAAAAATGGTCACTATTTTGGAAACTAAGAATTCTACAAAAAAGTTTGTTTAACATAAATGAAAGGTCTCTATTACCTCTACCTGTAAACCAAGTTCCAGGTCTGTATGACAAAAAATGAAAAAGTTCAACTTTTCATTTATGTTAAACAAACTTTTTTGTAGAATTCTTAGTTTCCAAAATAGTGACCATTTTTTCAAAATTTTATTTTTGTTGACCTAGAGACCTGAGACTTGGTGTTGGAATAGAGGGGGTAAAGACCATTGCTTTACGTCAAACAAACGTTTTTGTAGAATTCCTAATTTTGGAAATATGGCCTATTTTCAAAATTTTATTTTTGTTGACCTAAAGGCCTGAGACTTGGTATGGGGATATAGGGGGTAAAGACCATTGATTTACGTCAGACAAACGTTTTTGTAAAATTCCTAATTTTGGAAATATAAGCCCATTTTCAAATTTTATTTTTGTTGTCCTAGAGACATGAGACTTAGTGTGGGGGTAGAGGGGGTAATGACCATTGATTTACGTCAGACAAATGTGTTTGTAAAATTCCTAATTTTGGAAATAAAACCCTTTTTAAAAATGTTATTTTTGTCCTGGAGACCTGGGACTTGGTACAGTGGTAGAGGAGGCAAAGGCCATTCATTTATGTCAAACAAACATTTTTGTTAACTTTTTAATTTCGGAAATATAACCCATTTTGGAAATATTTTTTGGAAAATTTGAAAAATACACTATTTTTGGACTGAGAGTGGTATAGAAGTAGGTGTTGGAGTTAACATATGTCTTTTCAGGATTTTTAGTTTAATGATATAGCCTACTTTCCAAATATTTTTTGAAAAATTTGAAAAATACACTAATTTTTGACTATGCATGGGATAGAGGTAAGTGTAAGAGTTGAGAGTCATTGATAAACCTTAGAGTACTTTCGATTTTTTTTTAAATTTTGTGTGTTGTTGTTGTTGTTGTTGCTGCTTACAAACATTGCTGTAAGCATTTAACAGCCATAAAAGAAGGACTGACATACTTTCCAAGACCAAATAAGCCCCCACAAGCAAGAGCAAATATGAAAGAGCTAATACAAAAGCCAACAAATGCCAACAAAAAAGCCGACAAAAGCCAACAAAAGCCAACAAAAGCCAACAAAGGCCAACAAAAAAGCCAACAAAAAACTGACCAAAAAAGCCATGTAGCATGCTGGTAGTTGAGTGAGTTGTTATATTGACCGATAGGTAGCAGGCTGGTAGTTGAGTGAGTATTTCTATCGACCGCTAGATATCATGCTGTTCGTTCAGTGAGCGAGTGTTGAAATGGAGCGCTAGGTAGCATGCTGGTCGTTCAAGTAGTTCTCATAGTCACCGCTAGATAGCGGCAACATACTTTGCGTGTCGCATGCAGCTATTTAACAAAGTTTTACATCATAAAAAACGTGCTTGTATAAGCTTTGTACAAAAATTGAATATACAATTAACCACTAAGTGTTTAGAACTAACATGTATAGCCTTGTGTAGGGAATATTGGGGTCCTTAGCAAGAAAGAGTGCCTAACACACATGAGTGTACAGCCTTTTGATATGCAGTACGTACCTGATAACCTTGAGTAGGCCATAAGAATATTTTCAGTTGACTACTACCTGTCACAGTGTTTACATTGTGAAAGACCGTTGAAGCAACCAGTCTTTAGCCTTGTCATAAGCAGTGAGCAGCTGTTACCCTTAACCAGGGGTACATTAGAGGACCCTTATCAAGAATATCATCAGTTGACTACCACCATTCACAGTGACCACATCGTGAAAGACTGTCAAAACAACTATTGTACAGCCTTGTACTACACATTAAGTAGCTGTTGGTCTTGACTATTGCATATTAGAGAACCCTTAGCAAGTATATAATCAGTTGACTACTACTTGTTACAGTGTTCACATCGTGAAAGACCGTCTCACTGTCCAGTCTACAGCCTTGTCATACGCTGTAAAGAGTTGTTGGTCTAGACTAGGGGTATATTAGAGGACCCTTCACAAGAATATCACCAGTTGACTACTACCTCTCACGGTGTTCACATCGTGAAAGACCGTCTCACCGACCAACCTCTAGCCTTGTGATACGCAGTAAGCAGCTGTTTGCAGAAATCAACATTCGTGATGGAAGAACCCATTCCTAGCTATATGTGTAAAGAGTGTGGAAAGACTTTTCTTCGGGACTATCATAGGAAGCGTCATGAAGTTTCGTGTGGGGAATTTCATGAGTGTAAAACGTGTGGCTGTACATTCAACAATGCCTACAACGGACGTCGTCATGAAGAATGTTGTAATGTTGTGTAGGCAGCTAAAAGACAAAAATCTGAGCCCACAAAACATTACCTACTGTCATTGGTCCCTGACAAAAATGGACTTATTGAATATGACACATCTTTTGAAGGTCGACTTAAATCCTATTTCATTCGTTGCGATACGTGCAAGGATTTAAATTCATACCTTAAAGAGTCCAAACAGCAAATAATTCAAGCTATGGAGAAAGAACTAGCAATGCACAAGTCGATCAAAGTTAATCTTGTGGCTGAATGTAGATTCATTCATACATCTACCAATGAAATTACAGATCGTGCTTTTAAAACACGAAATCAGGCCCTATTTTTGGAAACGGACTTAAGTAGTTTCTTGGAAACACAATTTACAAAGTTAACTACGGAAATGGAGGAATCTGAGCTAAAAGGCAGTAATTGGGCTTTGTTAGCAGTGGAAGGAGTACGATTGAAAATAAATAAGTACAATCACTTGCGTGGAAGCACATATATTCCATTACCAGCAGCTATACAAGCAAGAAAAGCCTGCATTAATCCTGAAAACTTGAAAGATGAAAAGTGTTTTATGTATGCCATTTTAGCAAAACTGGTTCAAAAGGATGCTCAACGCATTAGTAAATACAAGGATCTGGAAAACAAGTATGATTTTTCAGTAATATCATTTCCTACATTACTAGCTGACATTCCCAAATTCGAGAAAGCCAACGACATATCCATCAATGTATTTGGACTGGAAGAAGACAACAAACTGTTTCCTCTAAAGGTTGTGGATCAAGAGTTACAAGACCATCGTGACCTCCTTCTGCTAAGTTCTTCATCCGGCCAGAACCACTACGTCTTTATCAAAGATTTTGATAAACTAGTAGGACATCAGATTACCCGCCATGGACATAAGATATATACGTGTAAACGGTGTTTCACTCACTTTGATAATCAATATGGGCAACAAGGAATGGAAAAATTAAAAGAACATAGAGCTTTGTGTGTCCAGCATGACATTGCTAGGGTTGAAATGCCTATTAAAACCCCATTTGTGAAATTCGTAAATGTGGAAAAAATGCTTAGAATACCTTACGTTATCTATGCAGATTTTGAAAGTATACTGTTACCCTATCAAACATGTCTACCTAATCCTGAGGCAAGTTATACAGTGCCATACCAGAGTCATGTTCCTATGAGCTTTGGTATATATGTTAAACCCTCACCAGCTGTGGAACACATAAAGACAAACCTTCCGAGCCAACCTATTATTTATCGTGGACCTGACGCTGCAGAAAAATTTATGGACTGTTTGATCTCAATAGCTAATGAAATTGATCGTCTTTACAGCTTAAATGTCCCAAAAGCTTTAACTGATCATCAAGAAGCAGAGTCCAATCTTCTGAAACCTGTTATTTGTGTCATAAACCATTTACCAAAGAGGACTGGAAAGTTCGAGACCATTGTCATATTACAGGGGAATACCGTGGAAGTGCTCACAATAACTGTAATTTGAAGTGTAAAACACGTAACCCCGTTCCTGTATTTCTACATAATATGAGTGGCTATGATGCAAATTTCATTGTAAAGCAATTGGGGTGTACTACTGAAAGAGTGGACGTTATCCCTAACTCCAAAGAAAAGTACATCTCTTTCACCAAATATGTTGGAAATGTTAAGCTTCGATTTGTGGACACGTTTCGGTTAATGCCAAGTAGTTTGGAAAACTTAGTTTCCAACTTAACATTATACCCTGAAACAGACAAGTACTTTGGAAAAGAAAATGCAATGCTCATGACTCGTAAAGGGGTATTTTGTTATGAATACATTGACTCATGGGAAAAGTTAAGTGAAACGTGTTTACCTCCAAAAGAGGTATTCTTTAACAAATTAAGTCAAGAAGATGTTAGTCAAAAAGACTATGAACATGCTAAAAATGTGTGGAATCAGTTCAACATTAAAACTCTAGGGGAATATAGTGACCTCTACCTAACTTCAGATATACTCCTTCTTGTAGACAGCTTTGAAACGTTTAGAAACAAAACACTAGAAACACACCGAGTGGATGCTGCACACTTTTTCACTTCGCCTGGTTTAAGTTTTGAGGCAATGCTCCTCTACACAGGCATTTAACTGGAATTACTACAGGATTACGATCAGATACTTTTAATCGAGTCTGGAATACGTGGAGGCATATGCCAGGTGTCTCATCGGTATGCTGAAGCTAACAATAAATACATGGAAACCTATGATTCTGAGAAACCATCACAGTTTATTACCTATGATGATGCCAACAACCAATACGGGTGGGCTATGTGTCACTCTCTTCCTTATGGCGGATTTCAGTGGGTTTCTCCAGATACCGTTGATCTAGAAAAACTGAAGAAAGACGATCCTGTGGGATACATTCTAGACGTTGATGTTGATTACCCATCTGACCTTCATGATCTACACAACGATTTACCTTTCCTACCAGAGTGTACACAACCTAAGGATTCGTCTCTGAAAAAACTAATTCCTCATCTTGGAAATCGAAGGCGATATCTTGTTCACTACATGGCATTAAAACAGGCTTTAGATCATGGAATAAAATTGATAAAAATTCATCGTGTGTTAAAGTTTAAGCAAAGACCTTGGTTAAAGGCATACGTTGATTTTAATAACAACCTTCGAAAACAAGCCAAAAATGAGTTTGAGAAAAATCTGTACAAATTATTCAACAATGCCATTTTTGGAAAGACAATGGAAAATATACGTAAAAGAATAGACATACGTCTTGTGACTGACAGCAAAAAGGCAGAAAAGCTAATAGCAAAGCCGACATTTATTGACAGAACCATTTATGGTCCTAACCTAGTTGCTTTCCACATGGCTAAACGTAACATTGTATTCAATAAGCCTATATATATTGGAATGTGTATACTGGATATTTCAAAAACTCTCATGTATTCCCACCACTATGATGTCCTGCTACCCTATTATGGCATGGACAATCTTAAACTCATGTATATGGATACCGACTCGTTCATTTATTTGGTTAACACCCAAGATGTATTTCAAGACAAGTTGGATTTCCTAGAACACCTGGACACATCAGATTATCCTACTAATCACATATGTTACTCTACATCAAACAAGAAAACGTTGGGGAAATTTAAAGACGAGGCTTGCGGACAAATTATAAAAGCATTTGTTGGACTTAGAGCTAAAATGTACGCTTTAGACATAAATGGTAAAGAAATCAAAAAGATTAAAGGTATTAGCAAAGGTGTTGTCAAAAATTGTATAAGCTTTCAAGATTATAAGGATTGTGTCATGAAAAACAATGTAAAAAGAATACCAATGAACATTATCGCTTCTAAACAACATGACATATCATCTATAAGACTAAACAAAATTGCTTTGTGTCCTGGTGATGATAAAAGAGTGATTGATGCTGATGGTATAGGTACACATGCCTATGGTCATTACTCAATCATTGACTATGGTTAAAGAGTTAAGCTATGAATATTAAAATCTTCTGCCTGCAACTAGCAAATACATAAAACAAAACAATTTAGGAAATAAAACAATAGCACTACAAAAATTTAAAAAACTAGTATTCATAATCAAAAAATAAATAAAATAGAAAACAAAATAAAAACAACTGTACAATTTATAACAAAAAAGAATATATATAAAATGTATTATGTGTAAATAGTGTACATGTATTTAAAATAAAAAATATTGTATGGACACTGCTTGTACATTTTTTAATTACTACCCACCTCTCTCCACTCCTAATGCAAAATGAACATGTAAAACACAAATTGGAAAATCCATGTTTCCATATTGACAAAATAGAAAAAACATTAAACTGAAATTTTAAAAACTGTAAATGGGAATTTGGTAAATTGACAAATGTGTAAACAACAAATTGGGAAATCCATGTTTCTATATCATGAAATTGAAAAACTTTAAACTGACATTTTAAAAACTGTAAATGGGAAATTGTGAATTGGTAAATGTGTAAACAACAAATGCAAAATCCATGTTTCCATGTTATGAAATTGAAAAACTTAAAACTGACATAAAAAACTGAAAATGAGAAATTGGAAAATTGACAAATGTGTAAACAAAAAAATGAAAAAAAAACCGGTTGGGGTAGTGATCATGTTGTACAGTAGCCTATAAGACTAGCATAAGGATAGTTGCATGTGTCCTTATATACTTTGTGTATGTGCATTAGCCTTTGAATTAGCTTAAGTTAGGTTTGGTAAAGTTAGGTTTGGTGAGGTTAGGTATGTGACCTTGTAGTTTACTATTTTCGGAAAATGTAAAATCTAAAATCAAAAAATCTTAAATTGAAAATGTAAAATCTAAAAAAACTAAAATTTAAAATACAAAAAAATCAAAAATGTAAAATCTAAAATATGTAAAAATGAAAAATGAAAAATCTAAAATGTTAAAATGTAAAATGTTAAAATGTAAAATCTAAACTCTTTAAATGAGGTTTCTGTGGGTAAGGTTAGGTTAGGTTAGATTAGGTTAGGTTAGGTTATAACTAAGTTTATTATTTGTGCTTTCTCATTTGCTCTTACTTTTTTTGCTTTAACTTTGAAGTTAGGTTAGGTTAGATTAGGTTATAACTAAGTTTATTATTTGTGCTCTTTCATTTGCTCTTATTTTTTTTGCTCTGACTTTGAAGTTAGGTTAGGTTAAGTTAGGTTAGGTCAAGTTGGGTTAGGCAGAATGACTGAGGTATGAATTAAATCCGCTTTTTCTCACTTTTGCCTCACAAGATTTAGTGTACCCCATTCCAACCGTTAGACCAGAAATTAAATTTCTTGGCAGAGCCAGGACTGAAACCCAGGCTCCACAGTGACATGCAAAAATGCTAACCACTTCACCTTAAAATGGATAATTTAAGACTGCTCTTAATAGTACTTGATCAAACAATAATTACCTAATAATAATAATAATAATAATAATAATAAATAATAAATATTCCATTTAGCAACTACACGGCCGATCTCTCCCTGTGACGTCATACACGGTCTCAGTGCGTGGCGGCCATCTTGCCCATTAGCCACTGCGCTAGCTCTGACTGACCCCTCTATAAGAATAACATAGGACTTGTTGCGCGCGGCGGCCAGCTTGCCCATTAGCCCCTGCGCTAGCTTCGGCTTATATTACCTACTAGGGCTGCAGGCAAGACTACTGTTTTATAATGTTGTATTTTACAATTCCAAGAGAGGCATTTTTGGTTATAAACTTGTTTTGTCAAATGGAAAGCAGTTTCCATTTTCTGTAGTCTTGCTTCTATAGATTTTCTTTCGTTGCCAGTTTCATTGATCCATTCACCTAAATATTTCACTCGGGAGACCTTACAATTTACCAATGCGGAGTGTATTCGGAGCAGTTTTAATATCCGTTATAAATTTTGTTTTATCAAAAGAAATCTGTAAGCCGATTTTTGCTGCTTGTTCTTGGAGTAATTCAAGTTGTTTCTGGGCATCAGAAATGTTTGGAGCAATTAACGCCATGTCATCCGCAAATGCCAAACAGTCGAGTGTTATCGCTTTGAGTTTTGGTCCTAGTCTATGGGATGTTGCACCAGCTCATCTCCATACTCGGACGACTTTTTCGAGCGCACAATTAAACAACAATGGAGATAATCCAACTCCTTGACGCACTCCTGCATAAATTGAAAATTCTGCGCTCATTCCTACCATAAATTTAATCTTTGAACTTGTATTCAAGAGGGTATCTTTGATTATTGATGTTGTCTTGCGATCTAATCCAAATTCAGAGAGTACAGCAACAAGGGATTCACGGTCAATGCTGTCATAAGCCTTTGCAAAGTCAACTAAAGTAATGACATGATTTTTGTTTGACATTTTATGGAAGTAAGACATTGAGTTTTTGAAATTGATAATTTGCTCTGTACGGATCGGCCTTTCCGGAACCCACCTTGGTATTCACCAATCTGCGGATCCGGTTGAAAAGGGCTTCGTACAAAATTTTGTAAGTTACCGAGAGTAATGAGATCCCTCGGTAATTGTTTGGATTCGTTTTGCTACCTTTCTTGTATACTGGATGGATGATCGCCATCTTCCAATCTGGAGGAATTTTTTCAGTTTGCCAGATTTCAACAATAATTTCTTTAAGTTTGATGATGAGGTTTTCACCTACATTTTTCCATAGTTTAGCCGTTGAGAGCCCAAGGGGTGTAACTTCTCTCGGAATCACAGGAAAGTCTAAACCTTATGGCAAGAAGGCATAGCTCAGGGCCAGTGTGTGAAGCATTGGAAGTGAGCATTGCGTCTGTCAACCACAAAGGTTAGACTTGCCTGTTATTCTGAGAGGAGTTACACCACTTGGGCTTTCAACGGCTCAGTGCTGCAACGATCTGGTCCTCTCCCGACGCTTTGTTGTTATTCATGGATTGGATTATTTCCCGAATTTCCCGGTGGTTCCGAGTCAGGATTCCGTAGAGTATGACAAAATTGAAATGTTTCCTGAGGTTTCTCACAATTGAGTAGTTTACCAAACTAATATGCAAGAAGTGCACAATTTTCAGAGTTGGAGTGGGTGATGTTCCCAAGGTCGTTTTATTGCAATTTAATTTTAATTATTTAGCCTAATTTTAATTCTTATTAATTTTAATGTTTGTTCTAACATTCTAATGTCCATGATTATGTTTATAATTTCGATTTTTATATTAATTTTACAATCTAAATTAAGATTATAAATTTACCGTATTATAAATTATAAATTTGTATAACTTATTTTTAATCTGTATAAGCATATTATTTTTATTTCACTTTTTATTGTCATATGTTAGTTTTTAGTTTTTAATTTTAATTATTGTTTTAATTAAAAAGATATTTTATCAAGCATCTTAGGTCTAGGATATAAAGAAATAATATTTGGTTTTCAGAAATATTAACACTCCCAAAAGAAAATCCATTGATATAATATGGCTGCAAGATTCAACCACCACCATCTTTGATAATATAAATTGTCCTTATAGATGATGATTAATATATAGACCGCTAACCTATAAAGGGTAAAATGGAGATGTGTTGCAGATTCGAGTTCGCGGCGTGTGTAGGGGCGGGGGTCTAGAACCCGTACTACTAACCTATTGTTATTTTATATCCTAGAGACCTGAAACTCATTTTGGGGATAGAGGGGGTAAGGACCATCAATTTACGTCAAATAAACATTTTTGTAAAAATTCTTAGTTGGACTTTTTTGGAAAAATTGAAAAAAATATAAAGTTTTATTATAATGATCGTGTGGCCTCCGGGTAGACCGAGTGCAGGTCTTTCTAGTTGACGCCCGTGGGCGACCTGCGCGTCGTAATGAGGATGACGTGATGATGAAGACGTCCCCGAGCCACGGGAATTAACCCCAGGAGATTAAAATCCCTGATGGCTCGGCCGGGAATCGAACCCAGGGCATTTCAGGCCAAAGCCTAGTGCGCTAACCATTTAGCAACGGAGCCGGACAAGGTTTATTATAAAAATAAAGGACACCAAAAAAACATTCTTTTAAGGCTATCTAACACTTTTTAGGATGTTTGGTTCTAAAAATATATATAGCCTACTCTCTTTTTTCATTTGTGTCCTAGGGACTTGAAACTTGGTTTACAGGTAGAGGTTGAAATGACCATTCATTTATGTCAAACAAAAATTTTTGTAAAATTCCTAATTTTGTATATATACCCCATTTTGATTTTTTTATAAAAAAAATACACTATTTTTGGACTGAGAGTGGGATATAGGTAGGTGTAAAAGTTAACATATGACTTTTTAGGATTTTTAGTTTAAACATATATCCTACTTTCCCAATATTTTTAGAAACATTTGAAAAATACACTATTTTTGGACTGAGAGTGGGATAGAGGTAGGTGTGTGAGTTAAGATATGACTTTTTAGGATTTTTAGTTTAAACATATAGCCTACTTTCCCAATTGAACGTTTTTTGAAATATTTGAAAAATACACTGTTTTTGACTAGGTGTTGGAATAGAGGTAAGAGTAAGAGTTGAGAGTCAATCATAACCTTAGAATACTTTGGATTTTTGGAATTTTAGTGTGTTGTTGTTGTTGCTTACAAATATGGTGGTAAGCATTATGCTTTGATAAAAGGGCTGAGATACTTTGCAAGACCAAATATGAGAGAGCCAATACAAAAGCCTACATATGGGTCAATACAAAAGCAAACATAAAAGCCAACAAAAGCCAACAAAAGCCAACAAGAAACGCCCACAAAAAGCCAACAAAATCCAACGAAAAGCCAACAAAAGCTATCAAAAAGCCAACAAATGCCAACAAAAAGCCAAAACAGCTAACAAAAAGCCTACAAAGCCAACAAAAGCCAACAAAAAGCTTACAAAGAGCCAACAAAAAAGCCACAAAAAGCCTACATAAAAGCCGATACAAAAGGCTAATACAATTGCGCCATTTAACTTTTTTATCACATTATTTAAACAAGATATATTGGTATTAAACGATAAACAAACCCACTGCGTGTATTGTTAGTGGTATGAACAATTGCGCTGATTATTGGAATGCATGCTGGTAGTTGAGTGATTATTGATATCAAACGCTAGGTAGTATGCTTGTCGTTTAGTGAGTGTTGATATCGCCGCTAGGTAGCATGCTGATGGTTGAGTGAGTGTTGATATAGGCCACTAGATAGCATGCTGGTCGATTAGGTAGTGTTTATATGGAGCGCTAGGCAGAATGCTGGTCGTTCAGGTAGTGCTGATATTGACCGCTAAGTAGCGGAAACATACTTTGCGTGTTGCGTGTGATTATGTGGTAAAGTTTAACCACGTGAAAAAAGTGCTGTGTATATAAATGTAATATACAATTAACCACTAAGTGTTTAAAACTAACATATATAGCCTTGTGCAGGGAATATAGTGGGTCCTTAGCAAGAAAGACTGTCTAACCCACGGGGCGTACAGCCTTTTGATATGCAGTAAGTACCTGATAACCTTGAGTAGGGTGTAATAATATTTTCAGTTGACTACTACCTTTGACAGTGTTCACATCATGAAAGAACGTCTCACCGACCATTGTACAGCCTTGTACTACGTGGTAAGTAGCTGTTGGCCTTGAATAGGGTATATTAGAGAACCCTTAGCAAGAATACAATTAGTTGATTAGTACCTGTTGCAGTGTTCACATCGTGAAAGACCGTCTCACTGACCAGCCTCTAGCCTTGTGATACGCAGTAAGCAGCTGTTGGCAAAAATCAACATCCATTATGAAAGAAATAATTCCTAGCTATATGTGTAAAGAGTGTGGAAAAACTTTTCTTCGAGACTATGATAGGAAGCGTCACGAAGTATCGTGTGGTGAATATCATGAGTGCAAAACGTGTGACAGTAAATGCAACAATGCCTACAACGGACGTCTCCATGAAATATGTTGTAATGTTGTGTCATCAGCTAAAAGACAAAAAACTGAGCCAACAATACATTACCTGCTGTCAATGGTTCCTAACAAAAATGGACTTAGTGAATATGAAACGTCTTTCCACGGTCGTCTTAAATCCTATTTTATACGTTGTGATACGTGTAAGGACTTAAATTCATACCTTAAAGAGTCCTAACAGCAAATAATCCATGCTATACAGCGAGAACAAGCAATGCATACGTCAATAAAAGTTAATCTTGTGGCTGAATGTAGATTCATTCATACGTCCACCAACGAAATTACAGATCGTGCTTTCAAAACACGTAATCAGGCCATATTTTTGGAAACAGACTAAAGTAGTTTCTTGGAAACACAATTTAAAAAGTAAACTACAGAAATGGAAGATTCTGAGCTAATAGGCAGTAATTGGGCTTTGTTAGCAGTGGAAGGAGTTCGATTGAAAATAAATAAATAAATAAATAAATAAATAAATAAATAAATAAATAAATATAATCCCTTGCGTGGAAGCACATATATTCCATTACCAGCAGCTGTAAAGGCAAAAAAAACCTGCATTTATCCTCAAAACTTTATGGATGAAAGGTGTTTTAAGTATGCCATTTTAGCAAAACTGGTTAAAACAAAAGCTCAACGCATTAGTAAATACAAGTACCTAGAAAACAAGTATGCTTTTTCAGTAATATCGTTTCCTACATCGCTAGCTGACATTCCCAAATTTGAGAAGCCAACAACATATCCATCAATGTATTTGGACTGGAAGAAGACAACAAACTGTTTCCTCTAAAGTTTGTGGATCAAGAGCTACAAGACCATCGCGACCTTCTTCTACTAAGTCATTCATCTGGCCAGAGCTACTACGTCTTTATCAAAGATTTTGGTAAACTAGTAGGGCATCAGATTTCACACCGTGAACATAAAATATATACGTGTAAACGGTGTTTTACTCACTTCGATAATCGATATGGTCAACAAAGGATTGATAAATTGAAAGAACATATAGCATTGTGTGTCCTGCATGACATTGCTAGGGTTGAAATGCCTATTTAAACCCCATTCTGAAATTCTTAAATGTGGAAAAACTATTGAGAATACCTTACGTTATATATTTGCAGATTTCGAAAGTATACTCTTCCCATATCAAACATGTCTACCTAATCCTGAGGCAAATTTTACAGTGCCATACCAGAGTAATGTTCCTTTGAGCTTTGATATATATCTTAAACCCTCACCAGCTGTGGAACACATAAAGACAAACCTTCCGAGCCAACCTGTTATTTATCGTGGTCCTGACGCTGCAGAAAAGTTTATGGTTGGTTGGTTCCTTTGTTTAGGGGCTGCGACAACGCGGTCATGTAGCCCCGTGTACTTTGGGTGTGTGTAGAATCAGTCTGATAACCGGTGTTCATTGTGATGACTGTATTTAGTGAGTGTATCTGTTTTCTTAATTCAAGTATGGACTGCAACTTTGAATTTTTCAAATTGTTCCTACTTTTGCCGCCAAACGCCACCGTCAACGACTACTAGGCCTAGTTCAGAACTTAGCTACTAGATGCCACCGCAGTCGGCTCTTGGCAACGAACGTAGCAACCTAAGAGCGTTGTTTACATTCTTAACCTATACAATTTAGTTTCACACAGGTGTAATTAGTGGAACGTTCTTTAACATGCCATAAATCTATGACATGGGACCACCGGCTTTACTTCCCCTCCGAAGGAAGGCATACTGAGGGATTTTTATCGCTCTTAAAAAATTCGACGGCTTCGGCCGGGTTTGAACCCGCTATCTTGGGCATAGAAGCTCAGCATGCTACCAACTACGCCACCGAAGCCGCCAGAAAAGTTTATGGACTGTTTGATCTCAATAGCTAATGAAATTGATCGTCCTGAAAAGCTTAAATGTTCCAAATGCCTTAACTCAGGATCAAGAAGCAGAGTTCCAATCTTCTGAAACCTGTTATTTGTGTCAAAAAACATTTACCAAAGAGGACTGGAAAGTTCGAAACCATTGTCATATTACAGGGGAATACCGTGGAAGTGCACATAATAACTGTAATTTGAGGTGTAAAACACGTAACCCCGTTCCTGTATTTCTACATAATATGAGTGGCTACGACGCAAATTTTATTGTAAAGCAATTGGGATGTATTACTGAGAGAGTGGATGTTATTCCTAACTCTAATGAAAAGTACATTTCCTTCACCAAATATGTAGGAAATATTAAGCTTCGATTTGTGGATACGTTTCGGTTAATGCCTAGTAGCTTGGGAAACTTGGTTACCAACTTAACACCATACCCTGAAACAGACAAGTACTTTGGAAAAGAAAATGCAACGCTCATGACTCGTAAAGGGATATTTCTTTATGATTACATTGATTCATGGGAAAAGTTAAGTGAAACGTGTTTACCACCAAAAGAAGCATTCTTTAATAAATTAAGTCAAGAAGATGTTAGCAAAGAAGACTATGAACTTGCTGAAAATGTGTGGAATCAGTTCAAAATGAACACTCTAGGGGAATATAGTGACCTCTACCTAACTTCAGATGTACTCCTTCTTGCAGGCAGCTTTGAAACTTTTCGAAACAAAACACTAGAAACACACTGAGTGGATGCTGCACACTTCTTTACTTCGCCTGGTTTAAGTTTCGAGGCAATGCTCCTTTACACTGGAATTGAACTGGAATTGCTGCAGGATTATGATCAGATTCGTTTAATACAGTCTGGAATACGTGGAGGCATATGCCAGGTGTCTCATCGGTATTCTGAAGCTAACAATAAATACATGGAAACCTATGATTCTGAGAAACCATCGCACTTTATTACCTATGATGATGCCAACAATTAATACGGGTGGGCTATGTGCCACTCCCTTCCTTACGGTGGATTTCAGTGGGTTTCTCCAGATACTGTTGATCTAGAAACGCTAAAGGAAGACGACCCTGTGGGATATATTCTAGACGATGATGTTGATTACCCATTTGACCTTCATGATATACACAACGATTTACCTTTCCTACCAGAGTGTACACAACCTAAGGATTCGTCTCTCAAAAAACGAATTCCTCATCTTGGAAATCGAAGGCGGTATGTTGTTCATTACATGGCACTTAAACAGGCTTTAGAACATGGACTAAAATTGATAAAAATGCATCGTGTGTTAAAGTTTAAACAAAGACCTTGGCTAAAGGCATACGTTGATTTTAATAACATCCTTCGAAAACAAGCTAAAAATTATTTTGAGAAACATTTGTACAAATTATTCAACAATGCCATTTTTGGGAAAACAATGGAAAATATTCGTAAAAGAATAGACATACGTCTTGTGACTGACAGCAATAAGGATGAAAAGCTAATAGCTAAGCCAACATTTATTGACAGAACAATTTATGGTCCTAACCTAGCTGCTTTCCACATGGCTAAACGTAACATTGTGTTCAATAAGCCTATATATATTGGAATGTGTGTACTGGATATGTCAAAAACTCTAATGTATTCCCACCACTATGAAGTCCTGCTACCCTATTATGGCATGGACAATCTTAAACTTATGTATATGGATACGGCATTTATTTGGTTAACACCCAAGTTGTTTATCAAGACAAGTTGGATTTCCTAGGACGCCTGGACACATCAGATTATCCTACTAATCATGTGTGTTACTCTTCGTCAAACAAGAAAACGTTGGGGAAATTTGAGCCGTTGAGAGCCCAAGTGGTGTAACTCCTCTCGGAATCACAGGAAAGTCTAAACCTTACGGCAAGAAGGTATAGCTCAGGGCCAGTGTGTGTGAAGCATTGGAAGTGAGCATTGCGTCTGTCATCCACAAAGGTTATACTTGCCTGTTATTCTGAGAGGAGTTACACCACTTGGGCTTTCAACGGCTCATTTAAAGACGAGGCATGTGGACAAATTATTAAAGCATTTGTTAGACTCAGAGCTAAAATGTATGTTTTAGACATAAATGGCAAAGAAAACAAAAATATTAAAGGTATTAGCAGAGGTGTTGTCAAAATTTGTATAAGCATTCAAGATTATAAGGATTGTATCAAGAAAAACGAGGTAAAAAGAATACCAATGAACATTATCGCTTCTAAACAACATGACATATCATCCATAAAACTAAATCAATTGCTTTGTGTCCTGGTGATGATAAAAGAGTAATTAATTCGGATGGTATAGGTACACATGCCTATGGTCATTACTCAACCGTTGACCATGCTTAAAGAGTTAAGTTGTGAATATCAAAATCTTCTACCTGCATCTAGCAAATACATAAAACAAAACAATTAAAAAAATAAAACAATAGCACTAAAAATAGGAAACATCACCAATCAAGCAACAAAAAGAAAGAAAGAAAGAAAGAAAGAAAGAAAGAAAGAAAGAAAGAAAGAAAGAAAGAAATTGAAAACAATAAAACCAAATGTACAATTTATAACAAAAAAATGTATTATGTGTAAATAATATAAATGTATTCAAATTAGTAACAAAAATATTGTATGGATACTGCTTGTACATTTTAACTACTACCCACCTCCTACTCCTAATCTAACTGTTAACCTCTAGTAATCTTGAGAAATTGCCCTTAGGTAGCCGAAACTAGGCAGTCAAAAGTATAGTATAACCCATGTATTACCTATAGGCTTTGGCATAAGGTATATAATTATGTAATTAACAAGAAGTTCCGTGAAGAACTATACAGCCTACTTTTCATGCCAATGATTATTCTACAGAATATGAACCTATCTAGAATAATGACGAAATTAAGTTGGTGATATCGAAATATCTAATTAGTTCAAAATATACCTGGTATAATGTAGCCTAATAGAGCACTACAGTTGGCAGCCCTGGTGACTGAATATATTCTTAGTTCCATATTCATTTTCTTTGTCTTAAGGTACAGAATACAAAATTTGGTTGAAGTCCAATGGACGTTACATGCAGTTAGACATTGGATCTATCAGCACGCGTAAAAGCATGTTGCCAACAATGTCATGCGTGTGCTGGTCAGAAATAATCTGAAATATTATGATATCTTGTTGTGCCAATTTTGGATGAAATCCATTTGTTAGTATAGAAGTTACATGTATTTTAAAATTGGACATATCAGCGGGCATAAAATCATGTTGGCAGCACTGCCTTGTATTAATTACTCCAAATTAATCTAGAATGTCAGGTGCTATACGTGTGCAAATTATAGAGCTGTTGGCTTGCATACTTTCTGATATATTGATATTAGGGTAAAAAAAAATATAGACATCATTTATTAACAGTTGGCAGCCCAGATTGCTCTTAACAATACTAATAGTAATATCTGTTATGGTACACACAGCACATACGAAATTTGGCTGAAATCCAACTGATAGTATAGAAGTTGTGTGTATTTAAAAATTGGTACTATCAGCAGGTTTATAATCATGTTGGTAGAACTGACGTATATAAGTTACTCCAAATTAATCTAAAATGTCAGAATATACGTGTGCGTAGTTTAAAGCTGTTGGCTTGCATACTTTCTGATATATAGGAATTTGGATGAAAAAATAGAGAGAGCAATTATTAACAGTTAGCAGCCCTGGTGGCCTTAAGCATATGCTCAGTCATATCTGTTTATGTACAGATATTACATACAAAATTTGGTTGAAATACAATTGATAGTGTAGAAGTTATATGCATTTAAACATTGGACCTATCAGAAGGCTTAAAATTAGTTTGGCAACACTGTCATGGTTGGCCTCCTGAAAATTAAACTGAAATAGTCTTATCTACATGTGTGCCAATTGTGGAATAGCCCCCATGCATACCTTGCAAGATATCCAACATGGAGCTCAAATTTCTAGTGCGTCTTTTCAGCAGTTGGTAGCACTGACATCATTTTCAAATATGGACGTGAGATATTCCGGTGCACATCTTTATTCATACTAAATTTGGTTTTGATTGCTGCAGCCGTTTAGGAGTTGATAGGGGGGGATACACACACAGCCAGACAGACAGACAGAAGGACAGACAGACAGACAAACATTTTCCTGGATCGATCTCATAAGTCTACTTTTTCCTCATTTTTGCAAAATGTGAAAAGTAGGCTAAAAATCGAGTTTCACAAATATGAACTTTGGACACGGACTAAATCAAAAACATACAAACAACAAAATTGGAAAATCCATGTTTTCATACTGACAAAATTCAAAAACGTTAACCTGAAATTTTAAAAACTGTAAATGGGAAATTGGCAAATGGCAATGTGTAAAATATGAAAATGAAAAGAAACAAGATGTTCAGTAAAGAACATATAGCCTACTTTCTCCTAAATGCATGGGTATTGTAATAACTCTTTGTCCTTTTCAAGGAGTATAATTGAATGTTGGTTGTAGTAGCTTGTTGAAATACAACGTGCTATAGGGATATTAAACATGAATATGAGGTGCCCTTTGCTAGTGCTACCTCTGTACCAAATTTCGTTCAATTCGGTTTCACCGTGTTTGAATTGATAGGGGGAATCGATTTGCACACATACTTGGCCACCATCTGCAAACTATTGGGCTGATGTTCTTGCAGTTTGTTCTGAATATGTTTCCCACATTAAGATATGGTGTTGCAAAATTTGGTAGAGACTAG
This sequence comes from Meconema thalassinum, assembly GCA_946902985.2. Classification (NCBI taxonomy): domain Eukaryota; kingdom Metazoa; phylum Arthropoda; class Insecta; order Orthoptera; family Tettigoniidae; genus Meconema; species Meconema thalassinum. Next base: position 255,427,734 of record OX336393.1, read on the forward strand.
ATTATTAGGTTGGTCGTAATTACATTTTAGCTTTTAACATTTGGGTAGCCGCGATTACGTTTCCGTCAAGATAGCGGTGATATAAAACATGACACTGAGGTGCCCTTTGCTAGTGCTACCTCTGTACCAAATTTCGTTCATTCGGTTCCACCATGTTCGAATTAATAGGGGGAATCAATTTTGACATAAAGATGGCCACCATCCGCAAACTATTAGGCTAATGGCCTATTAGATTGGTCAAAGGATGCTCCCTCCATAAAGGTATGTTGTTGCAAAGTTTGGTAGAGATCGGATGGTTATGTTAGTCGTTATTTGATTTAAGCTTTAAACATTTGTGTGGCCGCCATTACGTTTCTGTCAATATGGCGGCGATATAAATCATCACCCTGAGATGCCCTTTGCTAGTGCTACCTCTGTACCAAATTTCGTTCATTCGGTTCCACCATGTTCGAATTAATAGGGGGAATCAATTTTGACATAAATATGGCCGCCACCCGCAAACTATTAGGCTAATAACCTATTAGATTGGTCAAAGGATGCTCCCTCCATAAAGGAATGTTGTTGCAAAGTTTGGTAGAGATCGGATGGTTATGTTAGTCGTAATTTAACTTAAGCTTTGAACATTTGTGTGGCCGCCATTACGTTTCTGTCAAGATGGCGGCGATATAAAATATGACACTGAGGTGCCCTTTGCTAGTGCTACCTTTGTACCAAATTTCGTTTATTCGGTTCCACCGTGTTCGAATTAATAGGGGGAATCAATTTTGACATAAATATGGCCGCCATCCGCAAACTATTAGGCTAATAACCTAGTAGATTGGTCAAAGGATGCTCCCTCCATAAAGGAATGTTGTTGCAAAGTTTGGTAGAGATCGGATGGTTATGTTAGTCGTAATTTAACTTAAGCTTTGAACATTTGTGTGGCCGCCATTACGTTTGTGTCAATATGGCGGCGATATAAAACATGACACTGAGATGCCCTTTGCTAGTGCTACCTCTGTACCAAATTTCGTTCATTCGGTTCCACCATGTTTGAATTAATAGGGGGAATCAATTTTGACATAAAGATGGCCGCCACCCGCAAACTATTAGGCTAATAACCTATTAGATTGGTCAAAGGATGCTCCCTCCATAAAGGAATGTTGTTGCAAAGTTTGGCAGAGATCGGATGGTTATGTTAATCGTAATTTAACTTAAGCTTTGAACATTTGTGTGGCCGCCATTACGTTTCTGTCAAGATGGCGGCGATATAAAATATGACACTGAGGTGCCCTTTGCTAGTGCTACCTTTGTACCAAATTTCGTTTATTCGGTTCCACCGTGTTCGAATTAATAGGGGGAATCAATTTTGACATAAATATGGCCGCCATCCGCAAACTATTAGGCTAATAACCTAGTAGATTGGTCAAAGGATGCTCCCTCCATAAAGGAATGTTGTTGCAAAGTTTGGTAGAGATCGGATGGTTATGTTAGTCGTAATTTAACTTAAGCTTTGAACATTTGTGTGGCCGCCATTACGTTTGTGTCAATATGGCGGCGATATAAAACATGACACTGAGATGCCCTTTGCTAGTGCTACCTCTGTACCAAATTTCGTTCTATTCGGTTTCACCGTGTTTGAATTAATAGGGGGAATCGATTTTCACACAAAGATGGCCGCCATCCGCAAACTATTACGCTGATGACCTATTAGTTTGGTCAAAGGATGCTCCCCCCATAGAGGTATGCTGTTGCAAAATTTGGTAGAGATCGGATGATTACGTTAGTCGTAATTTGATTTAAGCTTTGAACATTTGTGTGGCCGCCATTACGTTTGTGTCAAGATGGCGGCGATATAAAACATGACACTGAGGTGCCTTTTGTTAGTACTACCTCTGTACCAAATTTCGTTCCATTCGGTTGCACCGTGTTCGAATTAATAGGGGGAATCGATTTTCACACAAAGATGGCCGCCATCCGCAAACTATTACGCTGATGACCTATTAGTTTGGTCAAAGGATGCTCCCTCCATAGAGGTATGTTGCTGCAAAGTTTGGTAGAGATCGGATGGTTATGTTAGTCGTTATTTGATTTAAGCTTTGAACATTTGTGTGGCCGCCATTACGTTTCTGTGAATATGGCGGCGATATGAATCATGACGCTGAGATGCCCTTTGCTAGTGCTACCTCTGTACCAAATTTCGTTCATTCGGTTCCACCATGTTCGAATTAATAGGGGGAATCAATTTTGACATAAAGATGGCCGCCACCCGCAAACTATTAGGCTAATAACCTATTAGATTGGTCAAAGGATGCTCCCTCCATAAAGGTATGTTGTTGCAAAATTTGGTAGAGATCGGATGATTAGGTTAGTCGTAATTTGATTTAAGCTTTGAACATTTGTGTGGCCGCCATTACGTTTCCGTCAAGATGGTGGCGATATAAAACATGACACTGAGGTGTCCTTTGCTAGTGCTACCTTTGTACCAAATTTCGTTCAATTCGCATTCACCGTGTTCGAATTGATAGGGGGGGGGACAGACATTCAGAGTACACACACTCACACACACACAGACACACACACACACACACACACACAGACACACACACACAGACTCACACACACACATACACACACACAGACAGACACACTTTTTTCGCCCTGTGTTGATCTCATAAGTCTACTTTCATTTTTTGCAAAAATCGAAAGTAGGCTAAAAAATGAATAAAAGCTTTTACTTTTTAAAACTTAACTGACTTTGTAATTCTAAGCTGGTTGTGCGTAGCGAACATGTTGCACAGAAGCCACAGTGCAGATGTTAACTTTACCTTACTATCTATAAGACTAGCATAGAGATAGTTGCGTGTGCCCTTATCTACTTTGGGTGGGTTAATTAGCCTTTGGCTTAGCTTAAAAGGTTAGGATAGGTAAAGTTAGGTGAGGACATGTTTGGTGAAGGAAACTGTGGTTAGGTATGTGACCTAGTAGTTTACTCTTTTCGGAAAATCTAAAATGTAATATTTTAAATTAAAAAATCTAAAATCTAAAATGTAAAATCTAAAAATTTTAAATCAAAACAAAATCTAAAATTTAAAATTTTAAAACCTAAAAACTAAAAATTAAAAAAATAAATCTAAAATGTAAAAATAGAAAATCTTACATGCATTAATTTAAATCTTTAAATGAGGTTTCTGTGGGTAATATTAGGTAAAGTTAAGTTATGTAAAGTTAGGTTAGGACATGTTTGGTTATGTGAGGTTAGATTAGGTTAGGTTAGGTAAAGTTAGGTTAGGTTAGGTAATGTTAGGTTAGGTAAAGTTAGGTAAAGTTAGGTTAGGTTAGGTGAGGTATGTCACCTTGTAGATTACTGTTTTTGGAAAATCTAAAATGTAAAATGTAAAATGAATAACCTAAAGTCCAAAATGTAAAATCTAAAAATGTAAAATGAAAAATCTAAAATGTAAAATGTTAAAATGTAAAATTTTAAAATGTAAAATATAAAATAAAAAAAATAAAAAATGTAAAATATAAAATGTAGCCTACAAAAATAGAAAATCTTACATGTATTAATTTAAATTTTTAAATGAGGTTTGTGTGAGTTAGGTTAGGTTAGGTATGTGACCTTGTAGTTTGCTGTTTTTGGAAAATGTAAAATGTAAAAAATATAAAATTAAAAAATGTGGCATGCAGTAATTTAAATTTTTAAATCAGGTTTTGTAATTATGGGTAGATAATTGTTGGGTTAATGACCTTGCAGTTTAGTGCTTTGACACAATAACAATAGTAAAAATAAATAAATATTTAAAAAGAAATAATAAAAATTAAAAAAAGATGAAAATTAATCATTAAAAGTTATATAAATAATACATTAAATAGAAAATTAAATAATAAATAAAAACTAAATAAACAATAAACAATGCATAGTTAATAACAAATAAATCCATTTAAGAGTGCAATTGCGCGTGGCGACCATCTTGCGCATTAGCCCCTGGCCCAGCTATGACTGTCCCTCTATATAACCAGCATGGGGTTAGACTCACGCGACCACCATCTTGCGCATTAGCCCCTGGCCCAGCTCCGGCCTATATTACCTACTTACAGTACATTTTAATTAATTAAATGTATGTTTTGCTTCAGTAAGAGCGTAGTGAAAGGAGCGAAGTACATCGATTAATCAACAAAACAATTAATCAATTATTTGATCAATCGATTAATGATTCAATAGATTAATCGTTATTTTTAACAATTAATCGATTTTTCCTCTTCGATTAATCGATTATTATTCTTCTTCTTTCCTAGCGTATATCCCGCGATGGTGCAGGGTCCGCTTGTTTGGTTGCTGTTCGCCACTTCTTCCTGTCAAGGGCATCTTCAGGTTTAAATCCAAATCGATTATTATTCGATAACTGAAATTAATCGATTTAAAGTACCAGCTCTAATCCTGACTGTGGTCACATTCCCAAGTCGAATTGAACAGATATGACCGATCCAAGGGGAACTATTCCTAAAAGGCCATTTCTATAATTGTGTCTGTATAGGATTGGGGTTGGCACCCTTCGACTTGAAATAGGTTATCGTCCTGGATTTTGTCCGGAGGGAGTGTAGAGTGTCTATTCTAGCCTGGGAAATATCTTGGTTAATCTTATTTCCGTTCTGTTAATCTTTAATTCAAAATCTGACTTAATACTTTTAATGACATCTTCATTTATTTTTGTGATTTCCCCCCTTAAGATGGTCACTTGATCGTTAACAATAGCCTTGATATCGATCTCTATATCCTTTCTCAAGACCTTGTTGTGTTCTTCAACCTTTTCCTTAAGTTGGGCCATATCACCCTCTAATTTAGCTAGAGTTTCTTGCGTTGTAATTGCTTCGTTTGAAAACTGCAATTGCAATGCATCTAAGCTATCTTTATTTTCTTTTTGGTTACTGTCTAGTTCCGATTTAATATTTCTAACATCCTCCTTTATGGTAGAAATACTAGATTGTATACCAGTTACAATGTCTTCTGTTAGGTTAATTTTAGCCTGAGTGGCATCTATCTTTTTCTCAGTCGAATCTATTTTACCCTGCATTGCAGTTATATCAATTTGAGCTGCATCTAATTTGCCTTCAGTTGAATCTATTTTTCCCTGCATTGCATCTAATTTGCCTTCAGTTGAATCTAATTTATTTTCAGTGCTAATGGCTCTTACTTCTAATGATGCAACATTAGATCTAACATGGCTAACTTCTACATTAATATTTCTAATGTCAAGTTGAACAAGCCTGACATCGGCTGTCACACTGTCGATGCCTGTTTCTATATCATCTATCTTTTCTTTTATATCTTTAGTTTTAGCTGAAATCTTGCGATTACTATCTTGAAGATATTTGAGGGACAAGTGCATTTGACTAATGTCTGCCTTCAAATTCTCCCCTACAGATTCCTGAACTAATTCAGTATTCTTATTGACAATGGCGTTGATACTGTCAAAACTAGTTTGGCAATTACTCCTGATCTCAGCTAATTCATTGGTGTGACTGCCCATCTTCACCTGTATTGCCGTCAACATATTGGCAATGTCCTCGTTTGACACAGCTGTCATGATAAATACAATTATAGAAAACACAGGAATGCAATACATAAATAGCAGAATTGACACATTTAGAACGACCCTTTTCACCAATACAAGCATTGAATTTCGTTTTGCTTCTAAACTTATTATATAAATTAAGTCTATAAGGAAATAGGAGGAATGCAACGACAGTGATTTATATTAGAAACGGTTTAAATTAAAGTTGAAATGGTGAATTATTTATTATTAAAGAAAGTGATTCTATTATTACAGATGATCTACAAATAATCATCGCCGGTGACTAACACGAAATGGCCGACAAGCATGGAGTGAAAAAATGGCCCCATGTCATGTCCCATCTGACCACGCTGATCCATAAAAAATTCCTAGATATATCTTTTATGGTCATGTCGTAATCAATCAAATTACATTTTACTAGGCACACACAAAACAAATAAATTTAAGCAATGGCGATAATTCTATCTGTATGCCAGGTAGATTGAGTAAACTCATCTTCACGTTTTGAAGAAACGTGAATTCCCAACGAATTCGACGTGTATAATCGTAGCAGTGCCAAAGAAAATTTTGCTAACGACTACATCGTTCGAAAACTGCTGAACTCAATAACCTCTTAAAACTGGATTCTCACACATGGGTTTAGCATTGGAGAACTCGAGAATGCCAATTCGAAATCCCCACGTTGGGCGCCATATATAGATGTACCCGTAATCCACGTGGTCTTACCTGTTGAAATCCGATGGAAAAGCTGGATCGTAGATTCTAGAAGTTCCCGGCTGAAATAACCCCTAAAAGCCTACCAACTAGGATCAACCAGGGATGAGGATACGTCGATATTAAAGAATGCGGTACAAAGGTGCCAGTGGTGTATGAATATATTATGGAACGAAGCTCTAAAAGAACTCAAACAAGAGACTCTAACATAAAACGAAAGTATCTCGGGCGTTAAGTTTAAGCAAACTCAAGGAAAAACCACCCACTGGTCCTCCTAACGCACTCCCTTTTCTAATAGAAAACACCAGTCGTTCTAAGATTGTTTTTAAATTAAATTCAGTTTATTAACTGGCAAATGGTGTATGTCTATCAACTAGACACAAAAATAAAGAAAAGCTTCTTTAGATCAAATGACGAAAATAGTTTTAAATAAACGCCTATAATAAGGCCCCATCTTACTGCTCTAAATCGCAGTGTTTAAATATCTCAACCATTGAACAAATTACAAGAAAAATACAATATTAAATCATGCACTGATGCTATACCCTTATTAAAAATTTATACATATCTTACATTTTATATACAGGTTATATCCTTAGTTAGGATTTTGTTATAATCGCTGCCCATTTCCATTTAATTTTACAAGTATATCTCAAGGTTATAATTCTCTTAATTTGTTGCATTCAACAATCAATTAAGATAATCGAATAGTGTTACATGTTATGAAAACAGTTTATTAACTATCTAGATGCTTCAATGAATGCAGTATATTTTTGCTAAAATCACTGAAATGTCAAATGTATTATATTGCATGAATTAATTAAAGTTATTCGAGAAGTGGCTGTGTCACTTAAATATGTGTGTCATGATATAAGCAATTCATCTCCGGCAAATCTTAATAGGCAAGAATAAAAACGTAGGGTTACTTGAATTAATACTATCATTTAAGAGAAACATTCGTGATTCCAATTCACGTTTACTACAACTTCCTATCCAAATTGGTGATAGCTCAAAAGCTAATTTCACTCTTACAAAACGAAATGACTACGTTAATGTCTTCACAAAAGACTTCGAGTACATTATACAATATTAATGTTGACCATCCAATGATGTCAAATATTCGCTTCATTAACACAATAAATTCGTAATCATTAAATTGCAATACAACAATTCAGCTTTCCAAAGCTGTCAAGCATTTTTCCCAAACGTAATTAAACTCAAAACCTTTCAAAAATTACTCTGAAAATATCATGCCTTATCGTAGACGAATATAGAAGTGTCACGGAGTACCTCTTTTCCAACTTCACTAAACAAGATGCAACAATTCATTAGATAAATTGTATTATCTACTTCCATAAATTATCGTCATTTAAGTCTATGACAAATTTTGTTATACTTGTTTGAACTGTTAAATTAGTTCACTATTCCTATAAATATATATATAATTATTTCCATAATAACTTATATATGAAAAAAAATGGTAGATAGACACTAGTAAAATAGTCGGTTCAGTTCCGCATATCCAAACTCGAAAAATGGCTCAACTACTCAGAAGAAAACACGTGAGACTTACACCATGGAAAGGAGTCTATTATCATATCAATAGACACACGCAAACCATTAAATCAAACGATGATCTAGCCAAGAGCCTACCAAAAACGAGTTAAAATAACACAAGCTAAAGACTGAACGAACTAAAGTTTCAGTTAAAAAGAAAATCTCTAATCAAAAGAAATATGAAAGTAGGCTACAAATGCCTTGATAATCAATTCACAATTGTTCTCGCTGGACGATTTCTATAATTCCATACCCATGGAAAATAATGATGAAAATGAACTATCATTTCTAAAAGAAAGAATTTCTACTGGAATGTCACAAGTCCAAACGAAGAGTATCACTGAAGTATTTTTGGAATAGTTCAAGTGCACGTGTGTGTGGCCATCTTCTTCCTAATTGCTTTTCTTATACAAAGATATCGTCGTCTTGGTCCTAATTATGCTGCAGATATCTTCCCAACAAAATTCAATGCTTGGTTTTATTTCCAAAATTTTCAAAAACAAAAAAACAACAAGTAATGCTCTAAATAGCATTACGTTTACTGTTAACTACACAATAAATTACACTCTCCGACAGAAATGATAAAAGGAACCAAATCTAGTCTTCGAATGAATTTCATACTATTTAATAAAATATTGGTGAAAAGTATCGAACTAAAAGTGACAAAGTCTACTGTCTACAAGAAAGAAAAGTTTTCCAGCTACCTTGGACGATGTTCTGGTTGAGATTGAAGAAAGTAAAGGAATATACATTCCTTTCAGGAACTGAACCCTCATCCCTGAGTAGTCCATGGCTGGAGCTGTAAGTCGTCGAACCAACTTCCTCCTAACTCGAAAACCACTGTCTACGAAACGGAGTTCCTACATATTACTTGTACAAGGCTCCCTCGACGTTATCAGTAAAGTAGTTTCGTTCATTTGGAGTTGTTTCTTCATTCTCCGGTACTTCAAAACCACTGGGTCAGAACGAACGCTCCCAATCGTTTCTTTTTCTTCATTGTAGTATTTATAAGGTTGTCACTCCAAATGATCAATCCTGCCTCTGCATTACATTCTTGTACGATCTGCTTAGCCCAACATTGCTGCAGCAGCTATATTCTCACAATAAAGTCCAGTCGTATAGTTCTTGATAATACTAATGCTTTCCTGCATTTCAACCATATATGTAGTAGATTTCCTCATCGTGAAGTTTGTACTGACAAGTCCATGCACTCGCGTATATCTACTCTCTGGGTTATATCAAACACGCCAGAAATACGAACAACCGCATATTGCTATGTAGCAATCCGCCCGTTCGCTCCGCGCCGCGAGTAGAGTACACTCGTATGACTGCGTGATTAACGAAACTTTCTTACTAAGGCGATAGCATGTTAACTGCGTGTGTCACAAAACTCAAGTGTGTGTCATATCAGAACTGCTCGTAGATGCTCCAGCTGGCAGTCTACCCATGATGCATCTCTCCTGTATCGAGGTTGACAATCGAACTCTGTCGATTATCATTTTATATATGCATCAGACAGTTGCAGGAATAAGTTAGTGAGCATGTCCTGTCCACGTGATCAAGAGCATGGCGGGATTGCCTATCTATCTCCTAAGTGAAAGATGAGTGTATAGCTCCTCCAGCCTGCAGCCAAATTAATGCCAATCAATAATATCAAAATACTGTACGTCTCGCTGTCGTATCAGGGTTCAAGTATTCAGCTAAATACTGGCTCAGTATCATCCAGGCATTTGCCTGTAGTGTAAGTGGGAAACCTCGGAAAGCCATTTCAAGGATGGCTGAGGTAGGAATCGAAACCACCTCTTCTCAGTTTTTCCTCACGAGGCTGAGTGTACCCCGTCCCAGCCCTCTGACCGGAATTAAATTTCTTGTCAGAGCCGGGAATCGAACCGCGGTGACAGCCAAGAATGCTAGCCACTACGCAACGAAGTGGTTGTTACATTTTGAACTTTCATTAATGTTCCGTGATGATTCTACAAACTATTTGGGTTGATGGTGTCGAACACAAAGATCAATAGAGATGTTGGTTGGTTGGTTGGTTCCTTAGGTAAGGGGCTGCGACAACGTGGTCATGTAGCCCCGTGTACTTTGGGTGTGTGTAGAATCTGTCTGATAACCGGTGTTAATTGTGGTGACTGTATTAGTGTGTGTTTCTGTTTTCAATTCAAGTAAGGACTGCAGACATTGAATTTTTTCAAGTAGTTCCTACTTTTGCCACCAAACGCCACCGTCAACGACTACTAGTTCAGAACTTGGCTACTAGACGCCATCGCAGTCGGCTCCTGGCGACGAACGTAGGAACCTAAGAGCGTTTGTCAAATGTTTAACTATAATTTAGCATCACACAAGTGTAATTAGTAGAAGGTTCTTTAACATGCCATAAATGCTTTACTTCCCCTCGGAAGGAAGACATACTGAGGGATTTTAACGCTCTCAAAAAATCCGACGACTTCAGTCGGGTATGAACCCGCGATCTTGGGCATAGAAACTCAACATGCTACCAACTACGCCACCGAAGCCCCTGATCAATAGAGACAGGCCTGGAAATGGCTCAGTCACCTGGGTTATCTAGGAATGTGGGATACGACGCCTTGTGTAGATGTAATACAATACTAAAACAATGTTTTGCAGCCTTGGAAATTAATCGTGATGGGGTGGAGTTCCAACTGTAATAGTATAACTGACTAAAGCACCTGGGTGGAATTCGGAAGATTTGGGCTCAAAATAGGAGGGTGGTTTCATTTATCATGTCTTACTCAAACGCTTTAGCACAGGCCAGAGCAAAGTGTGGCTTTTCACCGATGTGTTCGACTAATTTACGGTTGTGATTATATGGAAGCTGCTGAGGTATTGTGGTCCTGATCCATGACATTCAGGACACATGTGGATCCTGTGAAAGGTGCTACTCAAAGGGTCAGTGCTAATGCACTGGCACAGCGGGGAAGGCTATGAAAAACTATCTCACTGTTCACCTTGTCTAGTATGCCTCGTTATTGCACTGACTTTTCTTTTGTGGGGGTTCTACCCACATAGCATTCGGCAGTGCTTTCTGAGAATCCAACCAACCTCCGAGCTGATAACAAGCAGACCACATGGTTATGACCGCTCAAAGTTGAGCTATTCTCTAACGTCATATCTATGGCCCTATATGATATTGTGTTCAAGTCCATTATCCTGCCTGAACGAGAGATGTGAAGCAAGACAGGAGGGAAAAGTCAGTCATCCTAGCAGAGGTCAGACAAAGCGATTAAATAATGGCGTGGTTTAATGTACGAGGAGAATTTGGAATGCCTCTGAAATGTTATTCATTGTAGGTGTTGCGTACACGAGTGACTTGCAACACCCAGAATAGACGACGTTACTGCTTCTAAACCAGATCCAGAACGGTATTTTAAGGTGGAAGAATCAAGTTACGCGAGGTTGTGATGAACTTGGAGAGTCGCATTTGAACTCGAAGAAGATTCGGGGGCCGCATGCGTCAAATGTAACCCTCTCTTGAAACATTTATGTATGTATTTATTTAGTTATTTATTTGCCCTAATCTATGTTTCAATTTGCAATGAAACACAAAGATTCGGGGGCCGCATGTGTCAAATGTAACCCTCTCTTGAAACATTTATGTATGTATTTATTTAGTTATTTATTTGCCCTAATCTATGTTTCAATTTGCAATGAAACACAAAATAGAACAAAGAACGAGGCCGTAATTTATCAAAATGTCAAGGTTTCGAAAATTATTGTCTTAAGGTATTTTGCTATCATTTCTCTACACTGGATATGGTAACTCAAGAAGTAACAACGAACCAAACATTAGGTCTCCTGGTTCTTCAAGAAGGGAGAATTAATGACATTTTGAAATATTATACCTAATGGTGAAAGCAATGCTGTGAAGAGATTGGATCGCCCTTTAGAAACTTTAACTTTCCCAGTGCTTGCGTAGAAGATTTGCAAGGCTGAGACTCAGTCCATTTGACGTCATAACTGTTGGTGGAAATTCAGAGATTAGAGAATCCAAGACCGAGACTGTCACTTGTCACTAGAGTTGAACTTGTCACTCGAATGTTCGATTAATTTTACAGCTTCGAATATAAACCAATTATCCGAATGTTCTAAGATTTCGAATGTACGTGGGCAATACAGATGAGCGAATACTTCGGTTGTTAGAATCATTTGTACATTCAAAGTACTCAAGTGTTTTAATTAGTCGATTACTAAAATAAATGGAACAGTTCACCTATTTGAATTATTCCAAGATGATAAGTAGCCGAAAATTACAGCAATTTGGAGTAGAATTGGGAATCACGGAATATCACCTTTAGGACGGCTCAGGCTGGAATCGAACCACCTCTTCTCAATTCTGATTCAAGAGGCTGAGTATATCCCGTTGCGTCCCTTAGGCCATAAATAGATTTATTAACAGAGCCGGAAATTGAATCCGAACTTCCGCGGTAAATGCCAATAATGCTAGCCACTACCCCACTAAGTAAGAAAGCAAATGCTGGTGATTAAGCATAACAACTGAAGAGAAAATTCAAATAACATTTCCTTTAAATAATGAAGATTTTAATCAACATTATGTTTGGATGGCTGTGTAGCGCAGAGGTAACGTTCTTGTCTGCTGATCCCAGGGTTGCAGGATCGAATCCTGACGTTGTCAGATGGCATTTGAGGGTACGCAAATGTGAGGGAGCCGTATCAGTACATTTACAGCCACGTTAAAAATCCTCCACGAGGCAAAATTTGGGCACCCCAGCGTCTCTAAAAGCCACAGTAAAAGGGACGTAAGACCAATAACTCTTTTATTAACATCTCATGACCGACCCCGTTGAAAACGGGAATATTGATAGGCATAGACTACATACAGTAATGATAGCCCACACATAGCCAAAATCCTGACTTGTACATCATTCCGACATAACCTAACTTCCATGCGTAATTCATTCACCACTCACCAATTGCCGTGAGAAACTCGCCGCCTTTCACAAGGAGTACCTAATTCACGAAAAATGTGAAAATGTTCACTCTGTTCCACGTCGATTTGGAAGATGCATACCATAATTTATTGAGCTTGGGCGAGGATACTCAAGCTTTTAGTGATTATAACGCTCTAGTTACCACGCAAGACTTCAGAAATAACGCCAGGAAAATGTCTGAACTTAGCAGCTTAGCTAAGGGCGTTGAGTCACGTTCTGAGACTGCAATAGGGAACAGCAGGAAGACCACAGATCCTGGAGCTGACAGTGGCCGTTATAAGTGTGTTTGTTTCCGGTTTTCTCCGCGCTCCTTCGATGGAAATGACGGGCGACTTCGCTGGCGTACTTGGTAGCATGCTGAGCTTCCATGCCCAAGATCTAGGGTTCAAACCCGGCCAAAGTCATTGGATTTTTCAAGAGCGTTAAAATCCCTCAGTATGCCTTCCTTCGGAGGGGAAGTAATGCCAGCGGGTCCATGTCATAGATTTATGGCATGTAAAATAACCATCTACTAACTAAACTTGTGTGAAACTAAAATTTTTAGGTTAGATTTGATAACGCTATATTAGTTCCTACGTTTGCCGCCAGGTGCTGGCTGTGATAGTATCTAGTAGACATGTTCGCAATTAGGTGTCGTTGACGGTGGCATTTGGTAGCAAAAGTAGGAACTACTTGAAATTGATCGTCTGCAACCTGGATTAAAGATAACACACACTAATACAGCCATCTCAATTAACACCGGTTATCAGACAAATTCTACACACACCCATAGTACACGGGGCTACAAGACCGCGTTGTCGCAGCCCCTAAACTAAGGAACCAACCACCAAGAAGTAGAAGTAAACTGACTATATTTTTAAATAACGAAGTAGGTCATCCATATCCTGGTTTGTAGTCGTAAATCAAGGAACGGTATCTTCAATACAGTAACTCGCAAGTAATAGTTGCATTCACATTCCTATTTGCGTTTGACATTATCTCTTTTCTTTTTCTTGGCTGTCACCCCTCAATTCCGGGTTCTATTCTTGCTTCTAGCAAGAAATTTAATGCTGGTTGGAATGGGATACACTCAGCCTCGTGAGGAATAACTGAGATGAAATGGGATTGATTCAAACCGCTGCCATCCTGAAAGTGGATTTCCATGCATTTTCCACTCCTACTCCGTGCAAATGCCAGGATAGTACCTAACTTAAGGCCACGGCCGCTTCCTACGCAATCCTAGCCACAATATTACAAATACATACACTAACACAGCCATCACAATAACACAGGTTATCAGACAAATTCCACATACACCCAAGTACACAGGGCTACATGACCATGATGTCGCAAATCCCGGAAATAAATCAACAACTCTTTTGTTTAGTCTATTAACAGAATCTCTTTCAGTCGGTCAACACTGACATTTAGATTTGGCGGGGAATAACAGCTATTTTACCACAATAACCTGAAAGATATATTACATGAAATTATTTATGTACTTAATTAACATCCTATTTGAAGGAAAAGGGAAAGAGGAGAGGATCCACCACAAGGTCACAATAAATGGACCCAGCTCAGGGATCCCTCTGCATCGCCAACTCCCGAGCTCATCAGCAGTGAGCAGTGTATAGCGCTATCTGAGTTGCACCGCCTCATTCAGGCCTCTTACAGTAAACATGAAAAAATAAAAATAAAAATAGAAACAGAAGTGTTCTGAATAGTGGCGTACCGACAGGAAGGGGGTTAGGGTTTAACCCTTACCCAACGACATTTGTTTACTTGAATCCTTATATTGCCCCATCTATCAGCTGTTTTACACTACCGCTAGTGAGGCTTCTTTTCAAGCCCGACCTTGGTTTAAGACGATTGCCCTCGATCTGAAGCTTGTGGGTGAGCCTGTACACAGTCACTCTCTCACCCTCTTGCTTCACAGCTGTCACCGGTCTGTTGTAATGGAATCCCAGACTTGAGCACGTGACACCACCACCGTGCAGAACAGTACTGTCCTCGTCGAAGTATTGTGTGACGCGGAAGTACACGTTACATAGTTACGAACAGATCGCCATTATATTTGCCAATGACTGTACTTCAGCAGTATCGTAAGATAGTTTTGTCCATCATTTGACCACATGGGGCAGCTGATAACAACACAGGTACTGTAGTAACTCGCCTCCAGGCTTCCATTATGATTTTTCACTCGTCTAAAACAAACGTCCGGTCTGTGGACCTACTCCGATATACGGTATACAGTATGTTAAATATGATCACGTTGGTCACTTGGTACATGCCCTACACTCCACTCGCAGCGAGACCCTCTGGCGTTGGCGCTAGCAATGGATCTGTTTTGCTGTTTAAGCGAGCGATCGGTAACTTTCTTCACGTCGGGTCGCGTCGCTTTGGGCTGGTCTATATGTACATATCTGTGTCATTGTGTGTCCGTTTCGTTAAAGAAAAATCGGTGCATGAGGAGTTTCTGCAGTGTACTGTATTCCTAACAATGATGCCGATAAAGCCATCAAGACAGGCAGATTTTGAATATTAATGTTATTGATTTTACGTCCCTTTTAACTACTCTGGCTTTTAGAGACGCCGGGTTGCCGGAATTTGGTCCCGAAGGGGATCTTTAACGTGCCAGTAAATCTACTGACACGGCTCTCTCGCATTTGCGCACTCTCAAATGACAGCTGGCTGCGCCGGGATATGAACCTGCAACCTTGGGCCCAGTAGGCGAGAACGTTACTGCTGAGCAACGCAGCCAGGGCAGATTTTGAGAGTCAATAGTAATGGCAGTATGAACATGGACAGCAAAACTTAATTTTTCTCACACAATATCAATATTATTAGCAGTCACATATGGACATGATACCACTGCATCATTTCAGTTTTAATATTTGGTTACTGTTCTCCATATTTTTTAATTTTGATGTTTTTCATTTTATTTTATTGCGCTGGAAAAAGTAATTAAAATAGTTGCCATGCAAAGAGAATGCTAATTTAATTACCGTGTTGTTTTTTATGAAAAATATGCCAAATTGAAGTATCGCTATCATTTTAATAATGTACTAGTACACAACTACTTTATGATGAACCTTTCCAGAAAGCAATCCTGCGTACGCCACTGGTTATGACCACTCTAATAATGAGGGAATCAGAAAAGAAAGACGAACAAGGGGCGGGATTCCCCTTTTTCATAATTTTTGTCAACCCTTTGTTTTCTTCCAACCCCAAAGGTTTTAAGGAATCTGAGGCGTAGACCAACGTACTGTATTTGCTGTGACCTTAGGGACGCCGGGATATCAGAATTTTACTCTTGCAGGGAATCTTTAACGTTCCAGTAACACTACAGGCACGAAGTTGTCGCTTTAAAATTTTCGTAATTGCCATCGGACTGAGCTAGAATCGAACCCAGTATCTTGAGTGTTAAAGGCCAACGCTTAACTGACTCCGCCTCTCATCTCGATAAAATAATAATAATAATATCGTATGACCTCAGGTGCCGGGTACAAGCTTTGTTATTTGACACCCAAAGGGTAGTTTGCATGTCGAATTTCGTTGTTCCTTGAAGTACTATGAAAGTCAAGGAGGTTAGATATCTAAGCTCCTTGAACAAGGTGCTTTCTAGTAGAGAAATGAGGAACTTTGTGTTGGCGGAAACTCCCGAGATTAATTTTGCCATTATGAACACGGCCTACTGAATTCAAATGGGTTCTTTGGCATGCCAACGTCGTATGACAAGGTGTCGTAATTTTCCCCGCCTTTCAAAAATAACTGACCACGGCCAGGAGCGAACCTGCAAGCTTGGGGTTAGTAGACCGACACGTTGACCACTCACCCACCGTGGCAAGCCTCGATAAAATGAGAGAGAGACTATGAATACCGTATTAAAATGCTGGAGACAGCTCGGAGCCGAGTAATGGGCAGGTTCCGGGCGCCCTTGCCTGTGAGTAGAGTTGGAGAGCCTGTAGCACGTAGTTTCACTCTCATGCTGTGACTGCTATATACAGGTTTCTTTTCATTAACAGCAATCTCTCCAGTAAGCCACAAGTGCCATAATCATATAAGCTCGGAGCAGTATGAGATGGAACTGATCGCATTACTCTCCACTACCTGGTCACACCGGGTTCAAGAGGCCGACAAGTGAGAGTTCTTCCCGCCTTTCTAACCTGACATACCACACTACACTATATCTTCCGGGCGTCAGCATTTCCTTAGCTCATTATCACATACAGTAGCTCAGGCAGTAAGACACTCACGGCTATTAGTTTATCCTGTCAATTCCCGGCCAGGTACAGGGAGTAAAGATCACAGGAAACTGCTCTACGTCCTTAAATTGAAGTCAACGTTTTAAGAAAAAATAAGGGGGCGTGGTCGATGATTTGAGGTTGTTGTTGTACTTGCGGTCATGAAAATGTGCCTTTTTCAACAAAGTACAGGGAGTTCAGATCCTAGCGATACGCAACATTCACCGGTGCTCGCGTCTGCCACGTGGCGGCCAGCGAGGACAGCCCCGCCCAGGAGCCACACAAGGGGAGCCGGTAGTAATAACTGACAAAAGGAAAGTTCTAAATTAAAATATCATTTTTATATGGGCGAACCTTGAGCATTTTAAGGCAGAACATTTCTTGGGAGGGGTGCCGGAAAGGATTTTTTCACCTTTTACGAATATTCGCCATCTACGAACTAATCCAACAGCACTACTGCTGTTAAGACCCAAATCTAGAACTATAAACACAAATAAGCAAATATTGTTATGTTACAATGAACTATTTATTACCTAAAGTCAATATTTAGTAAATTGAAAGCGTACCGTTTTCGGTCACATGGTCATTTTTATGTCATTTTATATTGTGATATGTTAACTTATACGACTGTTTCTCTCTCTGCACACGGCTGTCAGCCACTGACTCGTAATTAGGTCTCCCCTATGTTACTGTTTAGCCGGCCCCGTGGTGTTCGGGTAGCACGCCTGCCTCTCAACTGGAGGCCCCGGGTTCCATTCCCGGCTCCGTCAGGGATTTTAGAAAATGACGCGAGGGCTGGAACGGGGTGCACTCAGCCTCGTGAGAACAATTGATTAGCTGTCTGACAGTGAGGCAGTGCCCTGATCACGACAACCAAGATTAACGGCCGAAGGGACCCGATCCGCTGATCACGTGTCACCCCAATATCTGCCAGCCAATTGGCTGGGCAGAGGTCGCTTGGTAGGCCTAGGCCCTTTACGGGCTGTATTTCCAGCAGTTATTATTATTATTATTATTATTATTATTATTATTATTGTTATTATTATTATTATTATTATTATTATTATTATTATTATTATTATGTTAATGTTTGATCTCTTCACTATTAAGTCACAAGCTGAAGAAGAAGAGAAGAGGAAGAAGAGGAAATTGTTTTAGATTCCAAATTTCGTTGATCATTTGACAATTTGCAGGATCTTCCCAGCTCTTTAATAACGGACTGTTGAAGCTATTGGGATGTTTATGAATTTCTACCGCCTCCCTTATGAACCTAGGTCCTAGACCGATTGTGTTTAAAATTGGCAAGCGCTTGAACATCCTTGAATATTACAACATGACCATATGATAAGACGTGATCAGGTATAGCTGATTTGTCTGGCCGGTTTAGACAGATATTTCTTTGATGCTCCTTGATTCGAGTCCCAGTTCTTCGCCCAACGTTAGCACCAACATAATACGTCCCGAGCCGTAGTAAGGCAGACAAAGTTGTATCCTAAAGATTGACCCATTTCCGTAACACTGCCGTTTTTATTTTGTGTTAACCACGCGGTTAGTGATGTTATGAATGTAAACGTGGTAAGCAGTTCCCCCCACGTCTGCTCTCTGTCAGTATTGCCTATCTCTCTCTATAGGATTCAGAGACTTGGATATAGTCATTGTAATAATTACACTTGATTGTTCGTTATCATCGTATAGGCTATATAAAACGCTAGGGTGTATGTTTCACAAAACTCAAGCTCTTAAACTAGAGGGAGTTAGAAGATGCGGTATGTGCTACAATTTTCCAAATCACCTCAATAGTACAGGAAGAATAAAACATTATTTAGTAAAATAAGAACAAGAATAGAATGTAATATACGGTATATATATATATAGTCTATATTTTAGTCGGTTTACCCTCCAGGTTGGCTTTTTGCTCGGACTCAGCGAGGGATCCCACCATTACCGTCACCAGGGCAGTGTCCTGGAGCTTGAAACACCTGGTCGGGGGATACAACTGGGGCCTCACCTGCAAAGCATGAAGGATTGGATGAGAGGAGAAGATTGGGAGGGAAAGGCAAGGAAGAGGGAAGGAGGCGACCATGGCCTTACGGTAGGTGCCATCCCGGCATTTGCCCGGAGGCGAAGTGGGAAACCACAGAAAACCACTTCGAGGATGGCTGAGTTGGGAATCAAACCCCCTATACTCATTTGAACCACCCCGCTCCAGTCCTCACACCTCCTTTCTAATTTCGTGGCAGAGCCGGGAATCGAACCGCGTACCTCCGGAGTGGCTGCTAAGCATGCTGACCACTACACCACGGAGGCGACTAATGTAAGATAGAATTTTATAGAACAAGATTTGGAGTAAGGAATTCGACAGAACATATGAAACAGAAAGGCCCGGCACAAGTAAGTGAAAGCAATGTCGGACTCATCTGGGGTCCCGTGGTCACCAACCCACGTCCAATTATTTGTGGGCACCTGAGGATCTTCCCAGTCCCCCGTTATCCTAGGTAGTAAGTTGCAAATATTCTATTATGTTCTATTTGTTGTAGGCTGTAGCCTCGGAAACCCAGTAGGAGCTGTACTGGAGCTAACAGAAGAATTCCAGAGATGCTGCGACCCACTTTCTAGCCTCCACTTTCTCTGGTAGCTACTTGCTGGACGGACACCTGCTGGGTCTTCTCCATGAGAACTCCAATTATATTTCTCCATCAGCTGTTATTTGCAGAGGGCAAGAGTAACGCTCAAGTCCAATTAAAATACTGTAGTGCCTCTCTTCTTCATTATTCTTCTCCGTCACCTACTTCACAATCCTCCGTTGCTACATTCGGTTTCACTTCGATCTTTCAATGCCTCGAGTTAAGATATGCATATGCTACGCAAACGAACAATGAACGTTATAAACGAGTATTCGATTGGTGTGGACCATATGACATACAGAATATTCGATTCGTATTCAGAAGGCTCCGTTACCCTTGGGCAAAACGAGCTGATTAACCCTGAGCTGTGCTCTTCAATGTACATACGTGGGCGGAATTTAGTGAGGTTGCAAGAGGACCTAACTGCCATTTCCGCCAACTGCTGAAATAAAAACGCAATGAAAGTTCAACCAAAGGTTGGCTATCTGAAAGAAAAAATATCCATGGAAACTTCTGGTTCGTTTCTTAGGCCATAATATTGTAGATTCATTTTAGCAACCCACAAAGGACAGTGTAGCCAATATAATTCCACGCGTGCTCATAGGTTCAATGTTTAACATCATGAAACTTCCATAATAGCAACGGAATTCAACCAAATTCTATACGAGCATTGTATTTTCCGAGAGATGGTTGGTTGGTTCCTCAGTTTAGGGGCTGCGACAACACGGTCATGTAGCCCCGTGTACTTTGGGTGTGTGTAGAATCTGTCTGATAACCGGTGTTAATTGTGATGACTGTATTAGTGTGTGTTATCTGTTTTCAATTCAAGTAAGGACTGCAGACATTGAATTTTTTCAAGTAGTTCCTACTTTTGCCGCCAAACGCCACCGTCAACGACAACTAGTTCAGAACTTGGTTACCAGATGTCATCGCAGTCGGCTCCTGGCGAGGAACGTCGGAACCTAAGAGCGTTTGACAAATGTTTAACCTAATTTAGCTTCACACAGGTGTAATTAGTGGAAGGTTCTTTAACATGCCATACATGTATGACATGGGACCGCCGGCTTTACTTTCCTCCGAAGGAAGGCATACTGAGTGATTTTTAACGCTCTTAATAATCCGACGACTTCGGCCGGGTTTGACCCGCGATCTTGGGCATAGAAGCTCGGCATGCTACCAACTACGCCACCGAAGTCGCCTTTCCAAGAGATATATAATACTTTCAGACTCATCGGGTCTGTCAACTGTCTGTTATTGTTCTCCGGACTTTTGAACCGTGGATTCACTCTACAATATTATGGCCTCGATGCAAACCCTGGTTCCATGGATATTTTTTCTGAGATATACAGCCTTGGGTTCAAATTTCAATTGCGTTTTCTTTTCAGAATCTATTCATGGAACCAATTTCATACTTGGCACACTGTTAGGTGTTTCAGATATGGGATAGTAGAAAAACGTTACGAAATTTAAATAAAATCACTGGATCAAATAAAAAGTTTATGTTGGTTTCAGGCATATATAGAGCAAATTGACAACGTCAGTGTTACCAATGTAGTTAGTTCAATGTTTAGCTGCAAACAAATAGTTTCTGCATGACTTCCAGGACTATTACTGACCCTCATACCATCTGTCGCTGGGAACAGCTACTTAAAGCTGTGACTTAGATCTGAAAGCAACTGGCACTGATTGTCTGCACTGAACCGTTAAACCACGTCAAGGCTAGGAAGATGCTTTTAGACAAAGAATGCCAATGCCAGAGATTCACGATGGTAGATAACATGTCATTCCTCACTGTTGAGAGACAGGATTTCTATTCAAATGAATGGCATTTTTAATAGTTTCCTACATTCCTGAGGCTTTGGAACGAGTTGTTGTTGATGATGATTCATTTAGGGGCTTTGTGTTATCGTGACCATGTAGCTCCGTGTATTTGGGTGTGTGTGGAATATGTTTGTGTACTTCTGTCATGGGGATGGCTGTATTAGTGTGCCAGAGGCTAGGATTTGAAAGGAGGCAACCTTGGGTAAGTTAGGAACCATCCCAGCATTTGCCTGAGTAAACGTGGGGAACGCCGAAAATCCACTTCTACGACAGCTGAGGTGGAAATTGAACCCACCTGTTCTCAGCGTGGGGCATGGTGGCGCAGTGGTCAAGCTGTTTCACTAAGGCGGAACGAGTTTGATTCCCGGTCAATGCATGTGAGATTTTCGAAGTGAAATGCCATGTCCTGTGGTTCGGAATCCACGTAAAAATGAGGTCCCGTGGCTCATGATCGCGAGATTAACAGTCACGATAAACTACAAGCTTCCTTCCATCCTTTCTTCTCAGCGTTGACTCACACGTGTGAGTGGAGGTTCCGTTCCAGCTTTCAGATCAGAATAAAATTTCTTGGGAGAGCCAGGAATTGAACTCAGGACATCTGGATCCAAAGTTTCAATACGTACCACGAGACTACATAAGGCGACTACTGTAGTTTGTACAATGTATCAACAGAGAACAAAAGTATATATAAAGTAATATGTCTCCTTGAATTGAGATGTCCCGCGGCGTAGCTGTGGTCGTTATATCGTGCACTACGGCCGCGAAGGCAGCTGCAGCAAGCCCGGAGATCGTAGGTTCAAATTCCGGCGCTGCCAGCGGCTATCCTGAGTGTATGTATCGCGCACGCTTTAACGAGTTATTGACCAACACGTAAACGTTCAGTATTGAGGTTTTAACTCGCGTATCGATAGTTTTGAATGCGATAGTACATCGTCACTGAACTTGCAATACCGCTTATCTGGCAATACTCTTCTATTCCTAATGGTTGGTCACACCTTCCAGCCGTATGCGGAAGTGATGATGATAATTGTTGTTTAAAGGGGCCTAACATCTAGGTTATCGGCCCCTAATGGTTTGGTTGGTAGTGAAAATGAAAGATGATCAAATGAAACCTACAACTAAAACTAACTACTCACTTACAAACTGGAAGAGGAAATTGCAAACAAAAGGAGAAGACTGTAAATAAAAGACAGGAGGAAAGGAAATGCCCTCAACCCTCGAAGAATGAGAATTGAGGGACTTGGAAGGAAGGAGCGCCAAGAAAGGCAGCGAGGAAAGGGAAAGAGGAGAGGGACCGCCCCAAAGGCAACGGAAAAGGGTAAAACTTGACCCAGCTCAGGAATCCTTTGAGTCGCCAACTCCCGAACTCACCAGCCGTGAGCCCTTGAGGATGTACCACTACCCAGGGTGCACCAGAAATGGTGGGGCCACAAACACCCTGCCTCCCTGAGGGCCTTGAGCAGAAGGCAGGAGATATCAAGAAATGAAAAAGAAGGCTGACCCCTCGAAGAATGAGTGTATCAAGTAAGATGAGAAAAGGGCCAATTAAGGTGGGAAAGTGAAAGACTCCCTAGGCTCGGATACCCTAATACCGTCGGGGTCGGAAAAGAACAAGAGTTGACCAAGGGAGGTCAATAGGAAAGAGGACAGAGAGGAATCTGGCACAAGTAAGTGGAAGTAATGCAAACTCATCTGGGGCCCCGTGGTCGCCAACCCACGTCTCACTACTCGTGAGCCCCTGGGGGATTTGTGGATGTGCCGTCCAACAGAACAATAATTTACGCTAGGGTCTTTCTCCCGTGTGGTGTCTTAAAGGAATATGAACCTTAAATATACTGTACTGTAAGAGTGCATAACTCACGGAAATATACTTTTCTACATTACAATGAATTTAAACATCATTTTTATGTACGCACTTACACAAAAAAATGAACCTAACGTGAATTGTTTTGTTGGACGGTACATTCACATATGGCTGGGAGGTGTGAGGCTAGGGCCGCCGAGAAGGGGGGGGGGGCAAGGGGGTAAATGCATAGGGATCCGTAAGCAATGAGGGCCCGTTAATGGTGCACGGTAGTTTCAGTTTATTATAGCTACTTTTGTATTATGTAAAAAGTTGTCTATAACTTACAACATGTCCGAGGCTTTGCAGAGTAAGGATGTCCATTTGTCTACAGCTCTGCAGAATGTTCTCATATTACCGATCTTTCAAATGTCAAGAGAAATGATGCAGAATATCATTACAGAGGCATATATGGCAGTGCAAACGTATTTACAGAAACCATTCAATTGATAGTGTAACGTTTTTGCGGGTTCGTAAAAATAGGTCAGGCTATAATGCACTAAATCTTTATTTACAATAGTGTTATTTACACTAGTTAACACTAAATCAAATTATTTACACAAATTAGGCGTACTTACTTCCACACACACATACACAGAATCTCTCTTTATACAGCTACAAGTCACTATTTATGTACACTCTTCACTGCAAGGAAGTATCTCCTATAGTTACTATCTATTTTCCACAGTTACTGTTTATCTTCCACAGTCACTATTTATCTTCCAGACTTACTGACCACGTTATTAATTTTCACAACACTGTCTTCAATATTACAGCTCTTCACATTTATTTCCACTGGTCGCTCGGCATGGCACACACCGACAGCGCGGACTCACTCAGGACTGACTTTCCCGCCGCAATTTGCCGGTATATAACCAATCCAGCTCCTGGTCTCGAATGTTCTCGGCCGTTGCTCCTTCCAGTTGCGTCGAGTATGTCCTCGTGGTTGGCTTCCAGAATTATCCAGCTCCTCCCACCAAGGTTCGGGACCTTCTTGTCACGCCCAGTAGTCTCCAGAAACAGAAGAGTCTGGAAGCCTTGCGTCAATAGTCTACCTGATTCGTAGCGCTATTGTATTGGTGGTGGCCTTGGGGAGGGGCTACCCTAATTAGCCCGGCCGGACTGGCTATTCTGCATTCCTCACACACCCCGCCTGCCCGTCACTACGAGGATAAAGAATGGCGACCGCTGGGCAATTGCACGAATCTTTACACTGCCCCCTCCTTAACACTGTTCCGTCTCGGAGCAGACACTTCCAACAGGGTGACGGTAGGAACAGCTCGGTCCTTCACGGCATCGTGAGTTGACGAAGAAGTAACAGTCCACCGTTTTCTGAGACACCACGTTTGTTCGGGGTCAGCAGCACACCAGAACTTCAATCCCTGTGCGTCGAAAGACTTCCTCTAGCATGCTTCTTACAATCCTCCAGTCCAACCCATCTAGTCCACAGCCCAACTTGGGTACAGCTAATTTGGATATGCTTCGCTCCAGTAGGTGCTCCCGAATAGCAAGTAGACTATCCCAGATGGCACGATAGGAGGGCTTCAAATGGGAAAGTTCTTTCGTCACGAGATAGAACAGCGATCGCTCGTTCCTGGTTAAGCACAACACGCCCCCGACACGAGGCTCTTGGCTCTGTAGCTCTTCAATCCCGCCGTATTTCCGCCGGAACACCTGGCCGATTCCCTGGCTCATCCTCAGGTCCTTAGCCACACAGTGAGCCAAGGCATACTCACTGGCGGTTTGGAATAAATCTCGTCGAATCTCGGTAGTGACGCCATAACGAACTTTTCGGCCAATTCGGCATTGAGCCATGAACTCTTCGAAGGAACGTTCTGCTTCTGGCAATCGACAGATACGAGCGTGTTGTACGTGCCCCTCGTCATCGTTGTCGCCCAGGAACGGTGCCAGCCGATTGAAATGCACCACTCGGGGTTTGCCATTCGGTCTTCTCCTGATACGATAGACGACGTCGTTGATCCTCTTCAGTACCTCATATGGTCTGTCCCAGGAACGTTGTAGCTTCGGAGAGAACCCTCGCCGCCTTTTTGGATCGAAAAGCCAGACTAGATCTCCTGCTTGGTACCCTCCTGATTCGGCTCTTAGGTCGTAACGCTCCTTCATCCGGTCGCTCGCATTCTGGTTGTTTGCGCGAACTCGGTCGTGAATGTCATTCATCCTTCGACGGAGGTCGGAGATGTAGTCCTCGCCAACAACGTCATCCTTAGGTTTGCAGCCGAACGTCAGGTCACACGGCAACCGCAGCTCTCGGCCAAACAGCACATTAGCTGGCGTTTGGCCAGTGGTCTTATGTATAGAAGAGCGGTTTGCCAGTAGAAACAAGTGGAGAAACTTGTCCCAGTCCCGCTGGTGGTCGGATACAATCTTGGACAGGTATTTCTCCATTGTTCTGTTCATGCGCTCCACCATACCGTCGGACTGTGGATGCAGGGCAGTTGTTCTTGTTTTCCGGATCCCGAGAATCTGGCACAATTCCTGGAACACCGACGACTCGAAATTTCGCCCCTGGTTGGAATGCAATTCCAAAGGTACACCAAATCGGCTCACCAGCTCCCTTACTAGTGTCTCGGCAACCACCACTGCCTCTTGATTGGGCAATGCATATGCCTCTACCCACTTGCTGAACCAAGATGTATTTATTTCCACTCTCAGTCGCGGGGAAGGGGCCCGCTACATCGATGGCGATCCGTTCGAACGGTGCGCCAACGTTGTACTGTCTCATCGCTGCTCTTCTCTTCTTCTGAGGCCCGTTCGCAGTGGCACAAACCACGCACTTTCTACACCATTCACGAACGTCGTCGGAGCAATTGAACCAATAAAACCGCTCTCGGATTTTCTCTATGGTTTTCCGAACTCCAAGGTGCCCTCCGGACGTTCCATCATGCAGCAACTGCACTATCTAGGATACCCTGTTTCTCGGAACAATAAGCTGTAGCCTCTCCTGAGTCCCATTCTCATTCTCCAGTACCCTCTTTAGAACCCCGTTTTCCAAAATCACGGAATTCCACTGAGCCCAGTAGGCTTTTACAGAGCGCGAGAAGGGAGCAACCTCTTCCCAGGTCGGTCGTTCCTCAGACTTCTTCCAATGCAGTAGGTGTTTTAAGTCCGGATCGTTTTCTTGGTCCTTACGGATTTCCTCATCCTGCCAGTGGTCGTCAGTCACAGTACTTCTTCTTACCGCTGCAATTTTGTCTTCTATCCGATTGCAGTGCTTGCAGTCTTGCGCGCACGGTCTCCTAGATAGAGCATCAGCATTTCTGTGTTTAAGACCAGCCCTGTGTTCAGAGTCGAAGTCGTACTCCTCGAGCCTTTCGATCCACCTGGCTACCTGTCCCTCCGGGTTCTTGAAACTCAGAAGCCACGTAAGTGCTGCATGATCAGTCCGTAGAACGAACTTCCTCCCGTAGAGGTACTTGTGGAAATGCTCCACCGACTTCACTACAGCAAGCAATTCCCTTCTAGTCACGCAGTAGTTCCTCTCCGGTTTAGAAAGAACCTTGCTAAAGTAAGCTATCACTCTTTCTTGCCCACCATGCAGTTGGGAGAGCACGCTACCGATGCCCACATTGCTAGCATCGGTGTCCAAAACGAACAGTCCTTCCGGTTGTGGGTAACTCAGGATAGGAGCATTGGTCTGTACCTCCTTCAGTTGTTCGAAAGCCTGTTGACAGGTTGTGTCCCACCCAAAACTCCGGCCGTCTTCGGTAAGTCGAGTCAGAGGCTTCGCGAGATTAGCAAATCCTGGCACGAATCGACGGTAATAGGTGCATAGTCCGAGGAAACTCCTAACTTCGCGCTTATCCTTCGGTATTGGCCACTACTTCACCGCGTTTATCTTCTCCGGATCTGCAGCAACCCCCTCTCCGGAAACAACGTGGCCCAGGTAATTAACTTCTTTCCGAAAGAGGAAGCACTTCTTGGGGTTGAGCTTCAGGTTGGCTTGTTTTAGACGTAAGAACACCTGCTCCAAATTCTTTAGGTGGTCTTCAAACGTCCTTCCGAGAACGATGATGTCATACAAGTAGACCAAGCAGGTTTCCCAAGACAGCCCTTTTAAAACTCGCTCCATCAAACGTTCAAACGTAGCAGGGGCGTTACATAGTCCGTACGGCATAACTGTGAAGTTCCACAGTCCCGAACCAATCGTAAAGGCGGTCTTCTCCTTGTCGTTGGGGTCCAACCCGACCTGCCAGTAGCCACTCTTGAGGTCCAATGTGGAGAAGATCGTGCTCCCACCCAAGGTGTCCAGGGTGTCATCGATGCGTGGTAGAGGATAACTGTCCTTTTTCGTCACATTGTTCAGCTGGCGGTAGTCTACGCAAAACCGCGTAGATCCATCTTTCTTCTTCACCAGAACCACTGGCGAGGCCCAGGGGCTGCTTGAAGGTTCAATCACCCCATCGCGAGCCATATCGCTTATTATTCACTCGGCTTCCTCTCGCTTGGCTAGTGGCAATCTTCTGGGCGTCTGGCGAATAGGTCTTGAGTCACCCGTATCGATGCGATGTTGCACCACGTTCGTTCTTCCATTACCAGTCCCATCCTGGAAGGCATCTTTATGACGTTTGAGAAGTTCCCTTACCTCTCGGCTCTGCTCAGGATTTAGCTCTTGACACGCTGCCTTAATAAGACTGTCAAGCCACACTGAATGTATACCGGATGAGGAGGCAGCTGTTCGCACTTGGCGTACGACGGAGGACACAGATGAACATATTCCCAGGCTGGTTCCTTCCCGAACGGTTATTGGGTGATCATGAAGGTTCATTACCCGCACAGGAATCTTTGCCCCTGCACGAACCAAAGCTTTGGCTACCAGCATTCCATGTCCAGTTTCGTCTTCGCCAAACGTAGGCCCTACCATGACGACACAACCTTCAGGAATTTCACCGTCCAGCTTCCCTTCTACCATTACTTCACTACGTCCTGGCAGTACCATGTCTATCGCTGCTATCACCCGTACCGACGCGGCGTTCCTCTTCTGCAGCACTACCTCCTCGTTTCCGACTCACAAAATTCCGCTTCCCAAGTCTAGTCCGAATTTGTACTTAGTCATGATGTCCATCCCGAGAATAACGTCCTCTTCCACCTCAGCGATCAAGACACGATGGCGAAACTGGGTATCACCGATGATGAAGTCGACGACTGCCTCCCCTCGAACGTTGGCTGACTCCCCCGTTGCTGTTAGCAGTGTCCATCTTGTGGGTGTTATTGCTCTTCTCACGATGCCTGGTCGGATGATGGTCATTGTGGTCCCTGTGTCCAGCAGTAGGTCTCTGGGTTCTCCATCCACATGGCCACTGACAAAACTTGAGTTGGCTTGACGACCCAGAGACGCGACGATAGCAGAAGTGGGGGCATTCCTGGTGTTGGCGCGGGTTGACAGTCGCCCCTTCCCATCAACCCTCTTTAGTTTCCCTGCGGCTGGTACTTGTTAGTCGTAAGTTTAGGGCATCGGTCTCTGAGGTGCCCAACCTCCCCGCAGCCCCAGCACCTCGTCCGTTTCTTCTTGGTCTGCAAGGCTTGAAGAACTTTCTCCACGATTTCTTCTATGGAAGGCACAGGTTGGGCCTCCTTGTCTCCCTCCAGAGCTCGAAAGTGCGCCTGGCTGCGCACGGATTGTTGAACAGCCTCGAACTCAAGGGCTAGGGTCAAAGCATCATTCAACGATTTCGGGCGCGCCAGCTTCACTGCCCGCTGTGTCTCGGTCTCGTGGAGCTCGTCGAGAAACTTCTCGGTAGCAAGACTCTCGTAAACGTCGCTGGGCACTGTTGGGTAGGCGCTCCTAACAAGACGGGCTATGTCTGCTTCAAACTCCTGTAGGCTCTCGTTAGGTCTTTGGCAGCGATTTCTTAACTGGGAGCGATATAGCTGCTCCATATGTCGATGTCCGAACCGCATTTCCAGTTTTTGAACGAGAACGTCATAGTTCTGTCTCT
Organism: Meconema thalassinum; assembly: GCA_946902985.2. Lineage (NCBI taxonomy): Eukaryota > Metazoa > Arthropoda > Insecta > Orthoptera > Tettigoniidae > Meconema > Meconema thalassinum. The sequence goes on from OX336393.1 coordinate 255,457,001, forward strand.
CCGATAAGGTAACAGCTTGTAGGACTCGTAGGGCCTCTCCGCGCAGCGACAAGCTCATCATTGCAGCTTTCGTGGCCTCTGACCACCCATTAATCATGGCGGCGGTCTCAAACAAGGTGAAGTATTCTTCCCATGCAGATTTCCCATCGAATGTTGGCAGGTCAGAACGCCCAACTGCGGGAACGGGTGCACGATCCATTGGCAAGTCAGTCCGCCCAGTGGCGGGAACAGGTAAACTCTCCTTACCTTCCGATGGTTCAGCAGCGGCAATGGTTTCGTTTCGTTGCTTGTCCTTATTTTGAAGCAGGGCGCTCGCAAGCTCGTCCTCCAACTTCCGCAGCGATTCTTGAAATTCCTCCCTCAGCTTCGTTTCCGTAGGGAGTGTTAGTTCTCGAAGTTTCCTCTCAAGATTGGCATTATTTTCCATTATATTCCTTTCCATAATTTTGGAGTTTTCTACTATTTTCTTTTCTAAATTTTCCACATTGTCCGCCATTTTCTTTTCCAAAATTTCCACCACCTGGCCTATGCCGCAAGGAAGCTCAAAAAGGAATATATCTGGGTCCTCACCTCCGTCCATCAGTAACTGACGTAATCGCACCTGTAGCGTAGACTTTGTTCCCGTGGTATCAGCTTCTCTTTCTTCCAATTCCTGCCGTAATTCCGAAACCTTCAGTGCTGAAAGTTTTACTTTCCTTGTCGCCATTTTACAGTACAAAATGCGAGACACACGGACAGTCAGCACACGATTAACCAGGCTTCCAGATGGTACACACAAGACAGTCACTAATAATTAACTATCGTACACACTTCCTTAAAGTAGGCCTTTTCAAAAGTACGCACTATTTCATACAGAAGCACGCATAACCTGACCCTCACATCTGACACCAATTGTAACGTTTTTTCGGGTTCGTAAAAATAGGTCAGGCTATAATGCACTAAATCTTTATTTACAATAGTGTTATTTACACTAGTTAACACTAAATCAAATTATTTACACAAATTAGGCCTACTTACTTCCAGACACACATACACAGAATCTCTCTTTATACAGCTACAAGTCACTATTTATGTACACTGTTCACTGCAAGGAAGTATCTCCTATAGTTACTATTTATTTTCCACAGTTACTGTTTATCTTCCACAGTCACTATTTATCTTCCAGACTTACTGACCACGTTATTAATTTTCACAACACTGTCTTCAATATTACAGCACTTCACATTTATTTCCACTGGTCGCTCGGCACAGCACACACCGACAGCGCGGACTCACTCAGGACTGACTTGCCCGCCGCAGTTTGCCGGTATATAACCAATCCAGCTCCTGGTCTCGAATGTTCTCGGCCGTTGCTCCTTCCAGTAGCGTCGAGTATGTCCTCGTGGTTGGCTTCCAGAATTATCCAGCCCCTCCCACCAAGGTTCGGGACCTTCTTGTCACGCCCAGTAGTCTCCAGAAACAGAAGAGTCTGGAAGCCTTGCGTCAATAGTCTACCTGATTCGTAGCGCTATTGTATTGGTGGTGGCCTTGGGGAGGGGCTACCCTAATTAGCCCGGCCGGACTGGCTATTCTGCATTCCTCACACACCCCGCCTGCCCGTCACTACGAGGATAAAGAATGGCGACCGCTGGGCAATTGCACGAATCTTTACAATAGGAAAAGTTTCTCGTTTCTGCAAATTACAAAAAACACGTTGTAATGTACCGTACCTTATTCTACTCTCAGAAGTATTAACGCCGGGCAATCTATATTTAGATGTTTTATTTTTAAATTATGACTGTGCATCCGATGCTTTCTCAAAATGACATTGCCTTTCCGGAATAGCTAGTAGTGTATAGTAATAAATCTTTAATAGTAGTTCAAGGGGGGCTCGAGCAAAACATTGCATAGGGACCCTTACATCCCCTCGGCGGCTTTGGGTGTGACCAACCATAAGGAAACTAATGGGAAAGCAAAGTAGTGTCCGATATTGTCTGCGCGCCATGAAAAGTAAGTTAGATTATTATTCATAATGTTGAATTTTGGGCTTATGCCGTGTTTATTATATTAAAATTCGACGCGTTTCGAAAGAAACCATGCCTTTCTTCGTCTGGAATAATCTGGAATACGACAATGATTATTCCTGACGAAGAAAGGCATGGTTTCTTTCGAAACGCGTCGAATTTTAATATAATAAACACGGCATAAGCCCAAAATTCAACATTATGAATAGTAACACGGGCCGTGAAAGTTTAAATGACAATATTAGATTATTATTATCTCTCTATATATAAAAATGAAAGTTTGTCGGTTTTTTCTGAATTTCCACGGAAATTTGAGTTATTTGCGTGTTTCAGACTGTTTTATGATGGATGCGCGCAAAAATAAAATTTGTATCTGTTTGTCTGTTTGTTTGTTTGTTTGTCTGTCTGTGGACAGCTTTGAGTCCTTATAACTTGAGAACGGCTGGGTGGATCAACGTAAAATTTCATACAGATATCCATCAGAGGCACCACACTAATCATTAATGTAACTCTTCTCCGTACCTCTCATAAAAGAGGGCCTACCCTCTTAAAATACATGCTGAAATAGGCGTAGAAGGACAAGACAAAGCTTATTTTCAACCCCTCAATGTGAGAAACAAAACTCGGGGGCCCTCACTTTTAAGGCCCTAAAACCAACAGTTTTTGAGATATTCCCAGAAAACTAATTTCATTTAATAATCCATGAAAGAATGCAAGCTGGTAACCATGGCAACGGAATCTCAGAGGACCATCTATTTCTGTAAGACGCAATTCAGTTCCATTTATTTCATTACTGTGAAGTTTGCAAACGGCTATAAGGTTATTACGAAACCAAACTAAGCTGTAAAATTCATCAATAGATAATGCGCTTAAGGGGGTCAAGGGGTACAATAGAATTTATTCATACGATTATCACGTGCGGGTGTAGTACGGAAGGTCTTTTATATCCCTATCCCTATATTGTATTTATTATATTATTATCATTATTAATATTATTATTATATTATGGCATACAACGACAAGAAAAACCTCATTTTTTAGCCCCTCGGTGGCAGAAACAAAACTCGAGGTTTCCCGAAAACTACATTTTAAGGGTCTAAAACCAACAGTTTCTGAGATATTCCCAGAAGACTAATTGAATTTAATAAACTAATGAAGGAATGCAAGCCGGCAACAATGACAACAGATTCTCAAGATAAGACATCCAACTTTCCATCTAATTCTGTAAAAAGCAATGCCACTCCACTTATTACATTTCTGTGAAGTTTTCAAGTGGCTATAAGGTTATCACGGAACCAACTTGGACTGTAAAATTCATCAATGCGCTTAAGGGGGTCAAGGGGTACCGTAGAATTTTGCACGTGATTTTTGCGTGTGATATGTCGTACAGAATTATATCTCCAAACAGCAAAATCACTTTCAAAAATTCCTGAATTGAAATAGTATTTTTTGCGGCTATTAGGAATTTGGGCATTTGTAGGATTTAAAAAAATTGAATATTCATGCACCACAAGCCTATATAATTTGTTAAAGGTGTCTTCCTGTGGATGAGGATTTTACACAACGGTGAGGATCAGTCTTTATGTGAGGTGTATTGCGTTTCGTCTACGAGATTTTCAAATTTATTTTCACGTCAAGAAGTACACGTTAGGTGAATTTAGATTGAGCACATTCACTTCTTTTTTCTACAAACGGGTTCATCGTAAGGATGATTTTGTTTGATACTGTGTGGTTGATATATCCATACTCGGACAACTGGGTGATATGTTGTACGTTGGTTGGTTGGTTCCTCAGTTTAGAAGCTGCGACAACGCGTTCACGTAGCCTCGTGTACTTTAAGTGTGTGTAGAATCTGTCCGATTACCGGTGTTAATTGTGTTAGCTGTATTAGTGTGTGTTATCTGTATTTCAGGTAAGGACTGCATATGATCAATTTCCAGTAGTTCCTACTTTTGCTACCAAATGCTACCGTCAACGACACCTAGCTGTGACTTGGCTACTAGATGCCACCTCAACCGGCACCTGGTGGCAAACTTTGGAACTAATATAGCGTTAATCAAATCTAACCAAGAAACTTAGCTTCACACAATTGTAGTTAGTGGAAGGTTCTATTACATGACATAAATCTATGACATGGGACCGCCGGCTTTTCTTCCCCTCCGAAGTAAGGCATACTTTCTGTGTATCTTTATGTACGCTTATAGCTCGTGTTCGAATGTTTGGAACATCGTAAAATTAGGTATCCATGAGAGTCAACACCAATCATTTATAAAACTCTTCACCGTACTTCTCATAGAAGGGTTGGTATAGGAAAACACTTTTCAAAATACATGCTAAAATAGGCGAAATATAAAAATTATCCTAGAAGGACGACAAAGCATATGTTGCGCTTCTCAATGTGAGACACAAAATTCGGGAGTCTATAAAGAGTCTCCGAAAACCACATTATAAGGCCCTTAAATTAACAGTGTCTGTGATATTCCCAGAGAACTAACTTCGCTCTGATAAACGTATGAAGGAATAACAAGCCCCTAACCATAGCAACAGTAGCTCAATATTGATAACGTCTGGTTATTAATACCGAAGACCGTTCGAAGAGCGGGTACTTCTGCTAGTTAAAGATAAATCGCATAAATTGTGCATATTGTAATAACAAACTCTCATTCACAAAACTTCACAATGGATGATCCCCGATTTGCACAAGAAATTACGTGGTATCTACTACATTGCACTCCACATAATTTACATACGCAGGATTCATCAGGGTCTTGAAAGTATTCGGTATTACACAGTTTATGGTGATACCCATGTACCGCCATCGAATTGTCAAAGTGCCGCAAGTCTTGATTTGTGTTCATCCATGTCCTAGTCAACATGGCCTCCGTGGTGTAAAACTCGAACCAGATTTCGTCCCTTTTCTGTATTCTTTCCTGCATTAGTTTTTTTCCAGGCGTCTGTGGATGGTAGCCCTCTCTTCATCCGAAGGTCCTCAACGAGTTCATATGGCGAGTTCATATGCTAATCTTGATTTTGTATACTTCGATATCCCCAGGGTAGCCTTCAGGAAACGCGATTTGACTGCTTCAAGCGTCCTCAAGTCTGCCAGGGATAATTTATCCCATATGATTTCAAGTCCATATGTGGCGATGGGCGTTATTTTCGCGTCGAATAATGCCATAGCAGTTCCCAAAGAGAGCTTCGTGATAGTTTTGATATCATATATGGCTTTGGTAGCGGCTATTGCTCGAGACTTTATGTGAACTCTGTAGGCTATTGCTGTTGTTTGCATTGTCAATCCCAGATATTTAAATGTATTGACTGAATTAAGGGGAGTCGTTCCTAGGTATATCCTGTCTCCTGAAGCCTCTCTGCCTCCTTTCCGAAACGTCATTTTCACTGTTTTCTCTGTGTTTAATTTCATCTTGTTGTCCTTTGCCCACTTATCTAGATTGTCTAAGGCTTTTTGAACTTCAGTAATGGATCTCGAGCCAATGACCATATCATCTGCGTATAATAATATAGTAAGATTTGCTGTTCCTTGCCTAGTTGCCATCACCACATCATATGTCGCAATGTTGAACAGGAGGGGGCTGAGTGGGTCTCCTTGAAGTAGTCCATTGGTTTGCATTATCAAATTCGAGGTTGAGACACGGTCATCTATTTGTATAAAGTTTGTCGTCAGAATGTAACTTATCAGGTTCGTTAGTTCATTACCCTCACCCACTATGGATTCCAGTTTTGCGAGTATTAAAGGCCTCCTTAACATGTCAAAAGCTTTTGCATAATCGACAAAAACAACGTGAAATTTTCCTCCTGGGTGTCGTAGTGTTTCTTCAATGTCATTGAGTAAGTTGGTAATAGCATGAAAGGCACTCCGTCCTTTATGAAATCCAAACTGTTCATCTGGGAGTTTATGGTCTACTTCTTCTGTGATCCTCTTCGTAAGGAGCTTTGTCATTATTTTCATCATGGTCTTTTCTATAGCAATCCCTCTGTAGGAGTTCGGATCTGACTGGTCACCTTTCCCCTTAAACATCACTTTGATAGTCGAAATTCTCCATGCTGAGGGGATATTACCCATTTGAAGACAAAGATTCATTAGGTCCGAAATTGCCGAAAGTAATGTCTCTGATGAGTCTTTCACATGTTCATTGCATATACCGTCGGGTCCAAAGGCCTTACTGTTTTTAGTGACATAATAGTTTCGTGCACTTCCTCCATTGTGAACGGGTCAGTTTCTTTTTGGTTTGTTCCTGACAAAGCTACCACGGGATTGCAGAGCTTTTCTTCAACGTTTAGTATGTTCCTGACGTGTTCTTCCCATTCAATCATTTCTATTTTTCCACTACATTGTGTTTTCCCAGGGCTCGATGTTAGAAATGGATCGTTGACAGCTTCCTCTATTATCCTTCTCGCCTCTTTTTCCAGATGTTCATTTCGTTTTACCGATAACAGCATTTTGTATTCCTTCTTAATGATGCTGTAATGTTTTATTGCCTCCGGGTTCTGATTGAATTTTGCTGCATGCATGGCCTCAAGGACGCTTCTTCTCAACAAATAGCATTCTTCATCAAACCATATTCGCGATCTTCTTTTCCGCTGATACACAAATGCAGATGTAATTGTCTTTTCCAGGGATAAGGCGGCTGCGTCAATAATGTTTTTCTCCATGCAATTATCAGGTTCTTTCCATTCCTCAAAGTTCCGTTTAAGAACATCTTTATCGATCTGTCGAGAAGGATTAGTATCATCAGGTTTTTCTCTCTTAGTAAGTTAGATTGTAACTGCCTTCCCGCGTACTGCATACCATGCATTCAAAAAATATCAAGTCGGTCACTGCCACCTTCACGCATTCAGTCCTTCATTTCTTTTCTTTATTTGGACTCTAACTCTGTAAATGGGAAGAGCGGAAAAGGGTCTTCAGTGACAGACTACATACTTAAAGATGGATGAACAACAAGTACAGTGCGGGAGGTCAGTAACTGACAGTCGAGAATCGACAGGCTGCCCATGCGTACAGCCGAACCCCCGCTCCCCGTCACAGCGTGTCAAACTGACTTCTCCTGGTGCGTAGACAATAAGCAGTATTGCAAGTTCAGCGACGACATGATGATCTTGCCATATAGCCGTCTGTGTTGATTCTCGGATTGGATAACTACATTTTCCCCTGAAGTGTCAGGATGAAATGAAAACCCACAGCCTGCTTCCAATCGACCGATCGGGTCAGGGAATGCAATGAATGAAGCCCCCATCTAACGGCGAGGATATGAACTGTGCCGGCTGCAGAAGCCTGTCGTACTCCCATAGGGCAAATGATAGTGGAGAGTGTGGCTGGAATGAAATTGAGACAGGGAAAACCGGAGAACCCAAAGATAAACCTATATGCCTCCACTTTGCCCAGCACAAATCTCACATGGAGTGACCGTGATTTGAACCACGGGCCCAGCGGTGAGAGGCCGGCGTGCTGCCGCCTAAGTCACGGAGGCTCTAAGTGACAGGATAATTAATACTATTTAAAGTAACAATATTAATGGATGTCGATATTCTGTTACATCACGTGGAATAACCGGAGTGTGACGTTCATCCCGATAGACTACAAAACGTCAGTAATTACCTCATATTGTTCCTCGGGTTACATCAGTGTGCAGTCACGAATTGGAGCGCGTTGGATGGGTGAGGTTCCATACAAAGATCGTTAGAACGTAGTTCTAGTTCAGACCTAATTCACAACAGTGCTTAGCAGCTGCCTCTTATGGTATAAGCTGCAGGCCCTAAAGTCCGGGCTTCTATTCCTGACTCTGCTAAGAATTGTAAATCTGGTCTGGGGGTTCACTCTCCCTTGTAACGCACAACTAAGAAGTGATGGCTTTGATCCCCATCTCATTCGTCCTAAAAGTGGTTCTCCATGGTTTCCCACTTCTAGTTCAGACAAATAATGGGTTAATACCTAAATCTGTTGGTTCCTCCGTTTAGGGGCTGCGACAACGCGGTCATGAAGCCCCGTGTAACCTACTTGGGGTGTGTGTAGAATCTGTCTGATAACCGGTGTTAATTGTGATGGCTGTACTATCTGTTTTAATTCAAGTAAGGACTGCATACATTCGATTTTCAAGTAGTTCCAACTTTTGCTACCAAACACCACTATCAACAACCAACTACTTCTGAACATTGTTACTAGATGCCAGCGCAGTCGGCTCCTGGCGGCGAACGTTGGAACCAAAGAGCGTTATTCAAATATAACCTATAGTTTAGCTTCACACAAGTGTAATTAGTGGAAGGTTCTTTATCATACCATAAATCTATGACATGGGACCACCGGCTTTACTTCCCCTCCGAAGGAAGGCATACTGAGGGATTTTTAACACTCTTAATAAATCCGACGACTTCGGCCAGGTTTGAACCCGCGACCTTGGGCATAGAAGCTCAGCATGCTACCAACTACGCCACTGACACTGCCCGATACATAAATTAAAACAAAATAATGGAATACAGCCGAAAGAAATCAGAAACCCTTAATGACGCCAAATTGGCTAAAGGAAGTAGGAGACTTATTCCAAAGCAAAATAACCAGTGAAGGACGAAGCAAAGAGGATATAAAATGTAGGTTGGCTCAGGCAAGGAAAGCATTCTACAGAAAAGAAATCTGTTGACATCAAATTTAGATTTAGGTATTAGAAAGTCATTTTTGAAGGTCTTTGTCTGGAGCGTGGTGCTCTATGGAAGTAAAACTTGGACTGTTGGCGAAGCAGAAAAGAAAAGAAGAGAATAGAAGCACTTGAAATGTGGTGTGACATGAGTCGTTTTATACCGAGAATGGTTCATAAACCCTGGTTGAGGATCGCGTCTAATCTCATGCAGACCTATTAGATAAGCAGGATGCGTATCACAGAAGATTGTGGGAGGTTTCCTACTCTCAGGTCTCAAGGTAAGTGGTCTACACAGAGGTATATCACAATTATTCCGGCTCACAGAGCATTTCGAACGTTAAGTGCACCAGTGCGGGTGTACGTGAAGGGAACAGAAAGGTGCAGGTACTCGAATCTTTCAAATCCATAATAAATTAATAGTTCGTTTATGGTTATTGTTTGTGTTGATGGGCAGGTTGTTGGTTCCATTCCCACGTGCTATTGACAACTGATTAATCCATCTTGAAAAAATAGCATTTTCGTTACTTTGTTATTCTTAAAAGTAACTTCGTTACTGTAACTAATTTTAACAAGAAGTTCCGTGAAGAACTAAAGCCTATTTCCATATATCCTACTTATGTTAATTGCCACTATCAACATACAAAATTTCAGTTTGATTGCTGTAATAGATTCGTAGATATTGAGAGTCGACTAAATAATGCGGATGGACGCCATATTGGATTTTATATATGTAGGTCTTAGAGTTATGTACTGTTACATGAAGAGTATTGTGTACGTGTAGTATTCAAACTTCAATCGCATGATTAGAATACAAGAAGTAAAAACGAGATTTTAAAATTTCGCTCAGCTGCCATTTTTAGCCTACTTTCGATTTTTGCAAAAAATGAAAGTAGACTTATGAGATCAACACAGGGCAAAAAAAGTGTGTCTGTCTGTGTGTGTGTATGTGTGTGTGTGAGTCTGTGTGTGTCTGTGTGTCTGTGTGTGTGTGTGTGTGTGTGTGTGTGTGTGTGTGTGAGTGTGTGTACTCTGAATGTCTGTCCCCCCCCCCCTATCAATTCGAACACGGTGAATGCGAATTGAACGAAATTTGGTACAAAGGTAGCACTAGCAAAGGACACCTCAGTATCATGTTTTATATCGCCGCCATCTTGACGGAAACGTAATGGCGGCCACACAAATGTTCAAAGCTTAAATCAAATTACGACTAACCTAATCATCCGATCTCTACCAAATTTTGCAACGACATACCTTTATGGGGGGAGCATCCTTTGACCAAACCAATAGGTCATCAACGTAATAGTTTGCGGATGGCGGCCATCTTTGTGTGAAAATCGATTCCCCCTATTAATTCGAACACGGTGCAAGCGAATGGAACGAAATTTGGTACAGAGGTAGTACTAACAAAAGGCACCTCAGTGTCATGTTTTATATCGCCGCCATCTTGACGGAAACGTAATGGCGGCCACACAAATGTTCAAAGCTTAAATTAAATTACGATTAACCTAATCATCCGATCTCTACCAAATTTTGCAACAACATACCTTTATGGGGGGAGCATCCTTTGACCAAACCAATAGGTCATCAGTGTAATAGTTTGCGGATGGCGGCCATCTTTGTGTGAAAATCGATTCCCCCTATTAATTCGAACACGGTGCAACCGAATGGAACGAAATTTGGTACAGAGGTAGTACTAACAAAAGGCCCCCTCAGTGCCATGTTTTATATCGCCGCCATCTTGACGGAAACGTAATGGCGGCCACACAAATGTTCAAAGCTTAAATCAAATTACGATTAACCTAATCATCCGATCTCTACCAAATTTTGCAACTACATACCTTTATGGAGGGAGCATCCTTTGACCAATCTAATAGGTCATTCACCAGATAGTTTGCGGATGGCGGCCATCTTTATGTCAAAATTGATTCCCCCTATTAATTCGAACACGGTGGAACCGAATGGAACGAAATTTGGTACAGAGGTAGCACTAGCAAAGGGCACCTCAGTGTCATGTTTTATATCGTCGCCATCTTGACTGAAACGTAATGGCGGCCACACGAATGTTCAAAGCTTAAATCAAATTACGATTAACCTATTCATCCGATCTCTACCAAATTTTGCAACTACATACCTTTATGGAGGGAGCATCCTTTGACCAATCTAATAGGTCATTCACCTAATAGTTTGCGGATGGAGGCCATCTTTATGTCAAAATTGATTCCCCCTATTAATTCGAACACGGTGGAACCGAATGGAACGAAATTTGGTACAGAGGTAGTACTAGCAAAGGGCACCTCAGTGTCATGTTTTATATCGCCGCCATCTTGACTGAAACGTAATGGCGGCCACACGAATGTTCAAAGCTTAAATCAAATTACGATTAACCTAATCATCCGATCTCTACCAAATTTTGCAACTACATACCTTTATGGAGGGAGCATCCTTTGACCAATCTAATAGGTCATTCGCCTAATAGTTTGCGGATGGTGGCCATCTTTGTGTCAGAATCGATTCCCCCTATTAATTCAAACACGCTGAAACCAAATGGAACGAAATTTGGTATAGAGGTAGCACTAGCAAAGGGCACCTCAGTGTCATGTTTTATATCACCGCTATCTTGATGGAAACGTAATCGCGGCCACCCAAATGTTAAAAGCTAAAATGTAATTATGACCAACCTAATAATCTAGTCTCTACCTAATTTTGCAACACCATATCTTTATGTGGAAAACATATTCTGACCAAACTGCAAGAACATCAGCCCAATAGTTTGCAGATGGTGGCCAAGTATGTGTGCAAATCGATTCCCCCTATCAATTCAAACACGGTGAAACCGAATTGAACGAAATTTGGTACAGAGGTAGCACTAGCAAAGGGCACCTCATATTCATGTTTAATATCCCTATAGCACGTTGTATTTCAACAAGCTCCTACAACCAACATTCAATCATACTCCTTGAAAAGGACAAAGAGTTATAACAATACCCATGCATTTAGGAGAAAGTAGGCTATATGTTCTTTACTGAACATCTTGTTTTTAAGTAAGGGCCGTTTTTAGCCTACTTTCGATTTTTGCAAAAAATGAAAGTAGACTTATGAGATCAACACAGGGCGAAAAAAGTGTGTCTGTCTGTGTGTGTGTGAGTCTGTGTGTGTGTGTGTGTGTATGTGTGTGTGTGTGAGTCTGTGTGTGTGTGTCTGTGTGTGTGTGAGTGTGTGTACTCTGAATGTCTGTCCCCCCCTATCAATTCGAACACGGTGAATGCGAATTGAACGAAATTTGGTACAAAGGTAGCACTAGCAAAGGACACCTCAGTGTCATGTTTTATATCGCCGCCATCTTTACTAAAACTGAATGGCGGCCACTCAAACGTTCAAAACCTAAAATCAAATAACGACTAACCAAATCATCCGATCTCTACCAAATTTGGTAACAACATACCTTCGTATAGGATGCGTCTTGTGACCAAACTACAAGGTCGTCCGCCATACCATTTCAGGATGGCGGCCGTGCGAATTATTCAAACTTTATAATCCATATCATGGGACCCACCAGTTCCGATTATCGAGCCGAGAATCGTTTTAACTGTTCTAAAGGAAGAGGCACGTTCGAAATTAAAAGTTTATTTTGTAATACTATAGTGCAGACGTGATTTTAAAAAGCTGAGCTGATTCAGTAATAAGACAAGATGGCAGCGGATATCTTGTGCCTGACTTATATTTCACTAATTTGAGTATTGCATGCAATATAGCGTACTGATACAAAATAAATAAACTTTGTATGAAATGCTTTATATATAAATAATATACTCCAGTGATGAAATCGTTTAGTATAAATCATTATTTGCTAACAAGTTCTATGTAAGTCATTTTATATAGAACGATATTCGTAGACACAATTAGCTCAGTGGTAGAGCGTTAGCCTATCGCTCAAATGCCTATGGTTCAAACCCGATCAGAGCTAGGTTTTTTGCTTGAAATGTTATATGTTTATTGTTTTGTAATGACTCAGATGTTTTAAAATTAAGCGTTATATTGTGCATATTATGGTGTAAAATATATATTTAATTAAATCATAATTCGCCAGCAGATTTACTCGAGACATCTAGCTGCCAAAAAGGTAACTGCACGCTGACCTACTTATTAACTTCCAGATTTTATTGAAAAGTTTCTTCTTCTGGCCGCTAGAATGCACTCGCTCTGTTAGGATTATATTGTTCGACGTTTCACCACTAGATGTCACGACTAGTCTACGTGGGGCTCCATTGATTACTATACCATTGGCATTCTATGCGCATCGAATTTGAAGAATGACAAGATGATACTACGATACATTTTTACTTTTTATTTTAAAGGGTTTGTAACAGCCTATTGTGCGTTATTTGAAAATGTTAATTGAAGTAAAGAACAAAACGATTTCACATAGTATCTGAACTGTACCGTTGGTGCTAGTTCAGGATATTAAATAATACTTTTATTTCAGCCAAATAGCAATCGAAAATATCCACATAGTTGGTATACACACGTCTCTGTAGGGTCATGGAAAGATTTGTTAATTCAATTAGGGTTGTGATAGTCATACGCAGCCAGACGTGTAAAGACATGCCTCAACTCAAAGTTGGATGTTGCCCGCGTCAGGCCGATTATGTAATAATAATAATAATAATAATAATAATAATAATAATAATAATAATAATAATAATGTTATTGGTTTTACGTCCCTTTTAACTACTGTTGCTTTTAGAGACGCCGGGGTGCCAGAATTTTGTCCCGAAGGGGATCTTTAACGTGCCAGTAAATCTACTAACACGGCTCCCTCGCATTTGTGCACCCTCAAATGCCAGCTGACTGCGCCAGGATACGAACCTGAAACATACGGTCCAGCAAGCGAGAACGTTACCGCTGAGCCACGCCGCCAGTCCGGTCGATTATGTCTGCAGATCCATAACAATCTTTAGATACTTCTTATCTTTCTTTCTTCAATGATGGTAGCAGTTTTTATCTAGGTTGTGGCGTTTGGTAGAGGTAAATCGTTTCTAAGGTCTTCAACAAAGAATAGTTCTATTATACTCTTTGATAATAACAACGAGTTATAACTATACTCATACATTTAGGAGAAAGTAGGCTATATGTTCTTTACTGAACATCTTGTTTGGTCATGGAAACAATAGAAATAAATTAGATGCTAGTGGATTAAGATTTGTATAAGAATTTACTGTACCAAGTGTCACTGCACTCGGATGGTTAAATTGCGAGAATCGTCCATGTGAATATTTATACTTCGCGTCGCCGCCATATTGGATTTGTGATCACCAGGTTATTGAAAGTCCTATAGTTATGTTCCCAGCCCCTATCAACATTTAAAAAAAATAGATTTGATTGCTGTAATAGATTCGTAGATATTGAGATCCGTCTAAATATTTCGGATGGTTGCCATGTTGGATTGTTATATGTATAGGCCATAGAGTCATGTACCATTAAAGGAAAATTATTGCGTAGGTTCATTATTCAAACTTTCACTTTGATCGCATGATTACGACACAAGAAATAAAAACTTAATTTTAAAATTCGCACAGCCGCTATTTTGAGGTTATGTAAACAATTGAACTAAATTAAATTCCAGTGCATTACAATGTGTATAAACATTTTCTGTACCAAGTTTCATTGCTTTTGGATTATTAAATCACGAGAAAAGTCTATTTAAAACTTTCAACTTCGCTTGGCTGACACGTTCGTTTTGTAGTTAACCGGTTTTTGAAAGTCTCATAGATGAACTTCCAGCAGTACCCTTTATCTCCGTGCAAAATTTTAGGGTAATACCGGTAATAGTTTCAGAAATATAGAATGCCGGTGAAATATTTCGCACAGGCGCCATCTTAAACAATTGAACGAAGTTAGATGTCGGTACATTACAATGTGCATAAACATATACTGTACTGTACCCGTTCGTCCTGGGGATGCGATGACCCATCTGCTATAACATCGCATTCCTGGAGTTCCGGGACAGAGCGGAGTTAAATGAACCTCTAGTCAAATAAGGAATGTGTCGGAAATTCAGCTGAGTTATCAAAAAAGCAGTGGGTATCACGAGACAAAGTATCTCTAGGGTCGTTACGGGCATAAGTTAATAGAAATAATGCAAATATAAATGGGCGCCATCAACTGAATTCCTAGCAAACCACTTCCTTTCCGGATAAGCCTTACTCAAGACAAGGAAAGAAAAAGGAACATCACACCATCATCAGATCACAACTAAGATAAAAACAAATTTATTTTACTTTGATAGTCAGACAGACATTTTAAATATAATCCCTACCTAAGAGTATGGTCGAATGCCAAAGTTAAATTGTCATTGTCCAAAAATCGAACCATCTCTTTTCTAATTCAAAATTAATTTTATCCACATAACAAGAAAAATTTATAAAGTTCTCTTGGGTTCTCAGGATCACTGTAGCACTATGTCTTTCGTCACTGACATTTGTGAAACCTGAGACCTAATTTCTCTTTAATTTAACATCAATGTGGATTTAAAATAAGTTATTAATCTGTCTAAACATACACATATAATAATCACACATATTAAATATCACGTAAATTTACGGTTTGCATGGCATAATTTGAATGTTGAACATGTTAATCAAATGTTCCTAAACATTGAATAATTAATTTACACTATTTGCATCGTCATTAACAATCTCTTATCTGTGAATTATAGAAAATTCAAATTCTCGTTGGTCATCATTATCGTCATCATCAAAATTAAATATTTCTCACATTAATTCTCACTTCAAAATTCTACATGTTCCTGTCAGAATCGTTAATTCATCACCATTACATCATTTAAATTCTCAATTCAAGTTGCAATTCCTTCAATTTATCTCAATTAAATTTATTTAATTCCATGTAAATTCATTAATCATCAGCTTCTTTAGTTAATTATCACCTTCTAATTCAGTTATTCATCATCATTACAATCGTCTATTAATTTATTTCAATCAGTTTATTTTATCCAATCTTTAATTCATCCATTTATTTAATTCATTGATTTATTCCAAAATTTAAATTATCAACTTATTTAAATTTCAATCATCTGGTTATTTAGATTTTATTATTTCATCTAGTCATTCTGATTTTTATTTCATTAGGTCAGATCGTTAATATGCTTAATTTTCAGATTATTATTTCATTAATTATTATTTTCAGAAAATCTTGTATTATCAACTTTATTTATTTGTTTAAATTCCTAACAAATTGTTTAATGTGGTTTATAGAACGTTGTCTTACAGTTTTATTACTTCCAAGTTATATCTCGTATTTAATTTATCATGCCAAAAAATATTATTATCTCCACGACATCACGTTGGATCAAACTATCCACAACGACATTACATTTCTTCAATACTTCAAATATCACATTTGAATACAAGAATTATTCCACAAAACTCCACAAATATTCAGCACATACAGCATGAATCTCAACAATTACGCTAGACTGGGTACGACGACCTCATGTCTGCTTCAAAATACATTAGCAACATTGCTACTATCACTTGGCAACTTCCACAAAATGCCTACCACAAACTCCACTTAACCATGTTGCATGATCTACAAAAAATATATAACTGGCTTCAAATTATCAACGCACACAATCTCCAATAACTGTAATTACTCTGATCACATCTAGACAACTTCTTAAACAATTAGAAAAATATTACTTCAGTAATTTAAGATCTGTTTTCAAATAGCATAAATTCTCTTACAATTCTTATAATTCACATCGCAGAAAAACACCAATGTGCTATAATCTCTCATATCAAAATCGGCAATACTGATCTGCCTTAAAATAAATCTGACCATTAATGATTAATCTTACAAGATTCAATTACTTTAAATCCTTCTCAAAGTTATCAAACACAATTATAAAAATCATCAAAAGCATCAGCTGTAACAGCTGTTAAACAGAAATTACTCTCAAAAGAGTATAGCAACAAAATATTGGATTGGCAAACAAGAATTACTAAATGCAATCCTGTTGACATTTATCGTTACTTTATTTAACAAAATTTCGACTGATATGTGACTAGTAGTTCCTTGTTTGATTCACTTACATCTCGTGTACACTCGGATGATAAAAATGAGTCCCTCAATGGCGAGTAAGATGTGTAACCACCGTACAGTCGTATAAATACGAAAGACCTCGCCCCGTCGACTTGGATGATAGTTCCCTAAACGATGGGTAAGGTGAGTAGCCACCATACAATCGTATAAATACGAAGGACCCCACCTCGTAGACTATATGAGTGAATGTATCAGATAGGAATCAACAAGTTTCTAGTTGTCATATAAAAGCGATGTTCATTCACTAAAGTGAATAACTTCTTAATATCTCCAAACAATCCAATGGAAAAAAATCCCTACTGATGAATAATACACACTCGCTAGTATGCAATGAACTGACGAAGTAATTTTAGATAATCAATTGCAGATTACGAGTTCGAAATACTCGTTACACAAAAAAACTATTCATGAAAAATATCCTAGCTGGAAAAATCTAAAAGACTAAACATCTGCTTAATAAAGCCAACCAATGGTGAGAATATCGTATAATGATGCCTGCCATATCATATGGTCACTCCATATTCTAGCAAATTCGAAGTATATAAATTCAAACCATGTCTTAATAATCATATCACTCCTATTAGAAAAATATACATGTGTGCCCAGTATTCATGAAAATAATCGTATCAGGTAGTTATGACTCTTACAGTACCTTTCATAATCAGCTGTAATTAATTTCCAAGATCGTCGATTTTCCCTACATAAAGAATTTCTCGAAAGATCGGCGTGCATATCATTTCATCCATGAAATGACGATTGCCTTCGAAATCCCAAGTGAATCAGCTGGTGGACTCCTCTCGTCAGGAATCGAATCCATCGCTCTGCGGTGCCATCTTGTCTCTATCAGTGTCTACTCGGACATGTTGAACTTCAGATTACCCATAGCGGATATTGTCCAACTCCTTCTCGAAAAAGTTCATGGAAACAGCGGACCCCCTACTCCTCTTCTAAGATACGCCACTGTTCCGTTAAATGTTCAGTTTGAGTATTGTAAGTTCAATCTCAAATGACTGCTAAGTTCCACTTCCGTAAAATAAAATTTTACTTGAGAGTGTTCAAGTTTACGAAACACCCTGTAGTTGTCTGTAATTAGGTAATTCATGAAAACTGCATAAGATAAAAATCTTATAAATGCACGATCTAATGTTCATCTGTGCCTATGCTAACAACATTCCGTATAATTGAAATAGTTAAAGTCGCTTTGAATGTGTTATAGAACAGCATAGTTATAAGGTTATTCGTAAAAGCAATGTTCAAACTGTGTTGAAATGAAGCTTATAATAAAGTCTCCAAATACTAGCAGTTCGGTTCTGATATAACCCGGCCGTCTGCGATTGCTTCCTCGGCCAGCCCGCCTGGATCAATGACCCGCCTGGCCTTCACTGCTCGGCGATGCAGGCACTGTCGCCTACCCTTAGTCGTGACAGTTTCTGTATGTTACGTGACCTTCACTGTGCGTCTCGCTGCGCTATAGAGCTTGCTCCTACCTGCTCGTCTGACTGAGCTCTACTGGATGTGCTGACACTGTCTTCACTCCCTTATCTGCTTGGGGCGGACACGTGGTATAGTCCCCCACCACAGTGCTCTCACGTCACGGTCATAGTCTCGAACCCGTATCATCTCGGCTATTCCGTTATAAAATAACTTACTTCCATAAAATTATTTCCACATACAATGCATGTTATATATCCTCTTCTAAGATGTTTAATTATTATAATTCCATAAATATCTCAATAAAGCTTCACATCTCTATCCATAATTCTATCTTCTTACAGATTTCAATGCCTCCTTGATACTAGACCTCCTACGTCATCTTGACATTCTTCTTGACGCGATCGGTGCGCTATCTTTTCTTAATCCTTCCAAAACCTCAACTACAGCTTAATGTCTGCTGGCGTAGCCGATAGCCTAAACTAGGTATCGGGTACATCTCTCCCGTACATCTCCTTTTTTTATCAGGATTGAGAAAAAAAATACACTCTCAGTCATTCTATATATAATACATGTACACGATAGCTCTACAATTCCCTTACTCAGCATGATGGTTCTTTCTGACTCTCAATAATGATGATTGACTTCCAATGATTAACATCTTGATTTCGTGTTATTCTGACGTCTATTTCTTCTTTCTTCACTCGTGCTTGCTCGATTGACATCTCTCACTGTCTCCTCGAGTGGTGCACTAGGCTGTCTATCTTCTTGTCTCGACCTCTCATGTCCACGATTTTCCCGTCTATCGTTAGGATCGTTTCTTCGGCCATCCTGCCTGTCGTTCCCATTATACTGTTGACCTTGGCTCCAGTTATTTCTGCCCCGATATCTATTGTTATATCGATTCCTGTCTTGATATCTGGAATTCTGGTTATAATTCCTTTATCGGCTATCTCTCGCTTCTTGATCGTATGGCCTCTCATATGGTCCTCTATATCGATCATTTCCTCGAGCGTTACGGATGTTTCCTCGATTCCCTTCGTTCCGTCGGTTTTCCCAGGAATCGCTTCTGTCCGTTTGAGCTGCATTGTCTACGACTACCGCATTCACTTCTTGCGTATTTCTGTTGTCGTTCCTGTTACTTCTAGGCGTAACTTGTGCGCTTGTATAGTCCAATCGCCGTAAAATGTCGTCATAGTGTTCCAGTGTATTGGCTCCCGACGCTATCAGTGATCGCTGTACCTCAATCGGTAACTGTCTCGCTATAGCTTGCAAAAGCTCTTCTTCTGGCAATGGAGGAATAAGGAACTGTAATTTAGCCAGCTGTGACGTGAAATAGTTGGCATAATGCGTCGGATGTGACGTAGAATAGCGTTTTGTGTACATCTCCGCTCTTACGTTAAGTTGATCCTCGGCACTCCAAAATCTCCTCAAGAAAGCTATGGCAAATTGCTCCATGTTCGCAAAATTGCTTCTGAACGCTCTAAACCACGTAAGTGCAGATCCATCTAAGGCGCGTTCGACTATCCTTAGCTCTCTTTCTTTGGCTACCCTGTGTTCCGCCATGTAGTCTCGAATATCTCGCAGAAATTCGACTGGTGTGACTCCTGTATTTCCCGAAAACTTTCTCGGCTTGTCATCTAGGTTCCTAATAATGGTGACTGGACCTGAGTATCGTTCGCTTGGACCCAACGTACTCCTATTCGAACTTGGATTATCCTGAGGGGTTGAACTAGCCCTTTCGAATGTCACATTCGGTTGCGTTTGACGGTCTTCTCCCATGCTTGCTTCCTGATTCGTCATACTGCGGTCTATCGCTGTCTGATTTATCAATGTTTCCCCTGATGTGATATTCTGACTGGTGAAACTGTTAAACATGGATTCTAGTTTAGTCATCCTGTCTTCTGCTAATTTCTTGACCTGCGTCTTTAATTCATCTAACGATGTAACATCCTGCGTCTTGTTACTCTCGTCTAAGTCGTTTCTTAACTTGTCAATTTTTTCTTCGCACGTGTTCTTTACTGACGCGACTTGTTCTTTTAACAGATCAACATCTGTTCTAAATAGAGTTGAATCTATCTTCATCGCTTCCTTGTTTTCCGTAAACCTCGCTTCTAAGTTTGCCATACCTGCGATTAATTTTTCATCTAACCCTTCACGTTTCTCTTTTGCTTCGGCATCGACCTCACTATACCGTTCTTCCACGATTGCACCGACTCTATTTTTAAACAAAGCTAAGTTTTCATTAACCTTTTGCTCTATATCGTCGTCTATCTTCCTAATATCTTTCTGCAATTGATTTTCTAATGATTTTAAATTAGAATTGACCTCTCCTAAGACTTCCTCTTTAATGGTCCCAATTACTGTCTTTAAATCTTTAATCTCGTTACCTAGATTCGTTTCTAGACCTTTAATCTTAGTCTCGAAAGATACTTCGGTAGACCACTCTTGAATTTTGCCTACATCTGCCACTAAACCATCGATGTCGAATCTCAACTTCGATACATCTGATTTAATGTCTTTCTGTATGGACATAACGTCTGTTCTTAAAGTAAAAATATTTTCTTCTCCTCTACTTTCTAAGTCAATAATATTTTTTCTTAATATTTGAACATTTTCCTCTCCTTTCATGTTTACTGCAATTATGTCTAATTGTAAAGTCTTCAGCATCTCATTATTCTTTAAAGTTAAACTATTCTCTAATCTAGTTAACTTGTTTTCTAATTCAGTGTTAGTTTCTTCACTACGAGACTGTAATTTCTCTTCTAATGACTTAAAGTTATCTTTCAAGTTAGCTTCACTAGCTTTTAAATGACTTTCAGTATTTGACTGTAATCTAGTTTCTAATGACTTTAAATTATCTTCATTAGTTGACTGCAATAATTTTAAATTCTCTTCACTAGTTGACTGTAGCCTAGTCTCTAATGATTTTAAATTATCCTCAGTACTAGTCTGCAATGATTTTAAATTTTCTTCATTACTAGTTTGTAATGCTTGTACATTCTCTTTACATTTAGCTTCTAATCTAGCTTCTGAATTATTAATTTGTTCTTTAACTTCCGTTTCCATCTTAGAAATAGTTTCTGCAATACCAGACATACCCGTCTGTAACTCTCCTAACACCTTAGCTAAATCTTCCGGCAACATAATTATATTTCAATATAGGTTTAATATAGAGACGTTAGACAACAACACATCACAATGTCTCAATTCCTGCATTCACTTGGGTATAGGAAAAATGTCTTATAACTAACATGATATTACTAATACGATTAACATGAACACTGGATTGGGCACACAAGTACATTGTCTGACTAAGTTTAATAAATTTTGTAACACACTTAAATGAACTTGAGATCAATCTCTCAGTAATCTAAATCTGATGTGATTCCATAGAATAAACAAAATCGAAAAGCCCCACTAGTTGGATAAAGCCAATTCTCCCTCTCTCTCTGTACCCGTTCGTCCTGGGGATGCGATGACCCATCTGCTATAACATCGCATTCCTGGAGTTCCGGGACAGAGCGGAGTTAAATGAACCTCTAGTCAAATAAGGAATGTGTCGGAAATTCAGCTGAGTTATCGAAAAAGCAGTGGGTATCACGAGACAAAGTATCTCTAGGGTCGTTACGGGCATAAGTTAATAGAAATAATGCAAATATAAATGGGCGCCATCAACTGAATTCCTAGCAAACCACTTCCTTTCCGGATAAGCCTTACTCAAGACAAGGAAAGAAAAAGGAACATCACACCATCATCAGATCACAACTAAGATAAAAACAAATTTATTTTACTTTGATAGTCAGACAGACATTTTAAATATAATCCCTACCTAAGAGTATGGTCGAATGCCAAAGTTAAATTGTCATTGTCCAAAAATCGAACCATCTCTTTTCTAATTCAAAATTAATTTTATCCACATAACAAGAAAAATTTATAAAGTTCTCTTGGGTTCTCAGGATCACTGTAGCACTATGTCTTTCGTCACTGACATTTGTGAAACCTGAGACTTAATTTCTCTTTAATTTAACATCAATGTGGATTTAAAATAAGTTATTAATCTGTCTAAACATACACATATAATAATCACACATATTAAATATCACGTAAATTTATGGTTTGCATGGCATAATTTGAATGTTGAACATGTTAATCAAATGTTCCTAAACATTGAATAATTAATTTACACTATTTACATCGTCATTAACAATCTCTTATCTGTGAATTATAGAAAATTCAAATTCTCGTTGGTCATCATTATCGTCATCATCAAAATTAAATATTTCTCACATTAATTCTCACTTCAAAATTCTACATGTTCCTGTCAGAATCGTTAATTCATCACCATTACATCATTTAAATTCTCAATTCAAGTTGCAATTCCTTCAATTTATCTCAATTAAATTTATTTAATTCCATGTAAATTCATTAATCATCAGCTTCTTTAGTTAATTATCACCTTCTAATTCAGTTATTCATCATCATTACAATCGTCTATTAATTTATTTCAATCAGTTTATTTTATCCAATCTTTAATTCATCCATTTATTTAATTCATTGATTTATTCCAAAATTTAAATTATCAACTTATTTAAATTTCAATCATCTGGTTATTTAGATTTTATTATTTCATCTAGTCATTCTGATTTTTATTTCATTAGGTCAGATCGTTAATATGCTTAATTTTCAGATTATTATTTCATTAATTATTATTTTCAGAAAATCTTGTATTATCAACTTTATTTATTTGTTTAAATTCCTAACAAATTGTTTAATATGGTTTATAGAACGTTGTCTTACAGTTTTATTACTTCCAAGTTATATCTCGTATTTAATTTATCATGCCAAAAAATATTATTATCTCCACGACATCACGTTGGATCAAACTATCCACAACGACATTACATTTCTTCAATACTTCAAATATCACATTTGAATACAAGAATTATTCCACAAAACTCCACAAATATTCAGCACATACAGCATGAATCTCAACAATTACGCTAGACTGGGTACGACGACCTCATGTCTGCTTCAAAATACATTAGCAACATTGCTACTATCACTTGGCAACTTCCACAAAATGCCTACCACAAACTCCACTTAACCATGTTGCATGATCTACAAAAAATATATAACTGGCTTCAAATTATCAACGCACACAATCTCCAATAACTGTAATTACTCTGATCACATCTAGACAACTTCTTAAACAATTAGAAAAATATTACTTCAGTAATTTAAGATCTGCTTTCAAATAGCATAAATTCTCTTACAATTCTTATAATTCACATCGCAGAAAAACACCAATGTGCTATAATCTCTCATATCAAAATCTGCAATACTGATCTGCCTTAAAATAAATCTGACCATTAATGATTAATCTTACAAGATTCAATTACTTTAAATCCTTCTCAAAGGTATCAAACACACTTATAACAAGATGTTCAGTAAAGAACATATAGCCTACTTTCTCCTAAATGCATGGGTATTGTTATAACTCTTTGTCCTTTTCAAGGAGTATGATTGAATGTTGGTTGTAGTAGCTTGTTGAAATACAACGTGCTATAGGGATATTAAACATGAATATGAGGTGCCCTTTGCTAGTGCTACCTCTGTACCAAATTTCGTTCAATTCGGTTTCACCGTGTTTGAATTGATAGGGGGAATCGATTTGCACACATACTTGGCCACCATCTGCAAACTATTGGGCTGATGTTCTTGCAGTTTGGTCTGAATATGTTTCCCACATAAAGATATGGTGTTGCAAAATTTGGTAGAGACTAGATTATTAGGTTGGTCGTAATTACATTTTAGCTTTTAACATTTGGGTGGCCGCGATTACGTTTCCGTCAAGATAGCGGTGATATAAAACATGACACTGAGGTGCCCTTTGCTAGTGCTACCTCTGTACCAAATTTCGTTCAATTCGGTTTCACCGTGTTTGAATTGATAGGGGGAATCGATTTGCACACATACTTGGCCACCATCTGCAAACTATTGGGCTGATGTTCTTGCAGTTTGGTCTGAATATGTTTCCCACATAAAGATATGGTGTTGCAAAATTTAGTAGAGACTAGATTATTAGGTTGGTCGTAATTACATTTTAGCTTTTAACATTTGGGTGGCCGAGATTACGTTTCCGTCAAGATAGCGGTGATATAAAACATGACACTGAGGTGCCCTTTGCTAGTGCTACCTCTGTACCAAATTTCGTTCCATTCGGTTTCACCGTGTTCGAATTGATAAGGGGAATCGATTTTCACAAAAAGATGGCCGCCATCCGCAAAATATTAGGCTGATGACCTATTAGTTTGGTCAAAGGATGCTCCCTCCATAAAGGTATGTTGTTGCTAAATTTGCTAGAGATCGGATGATTAGGCTAATCGTAATTTGATTTAAGCTTTGAACATTTGTGTGGCCGCCATTACGTTTCTGTCAATATGGCGGCGATATAAATCATGACACTGAGATGCCCTTTGCTAGTGCTATCTCTGTACCAAATTTCGTTCCATTCGGTTTCACCGTGTTTGAATTAATAGGGAGAATCGATTTTGACACAAAGATGGCCGCCACCCGCAAACTATTAGGCGAATGACCTATTAGATTGGTCAAAGGATGCTCCCTCCATAAAGGTATGTAGTTGCAAAATTTGGTAGAGATCGGATGATTAGGTTAATCGTAATTTGATTTAAGCTTTGAACATTCGTGTGGCCGCCATTACGTTTCAGTCAAGATGGTGGCGATATAAAACATGACACTGAGGTGCCCTTTGCTAGTGCTACCTCTGTACCAAATTTCGTTCCATTCGGTTCCACCGTGTTCGAATTAATAGGGGGAATCAATTTTGACACAAAGATGGCCGCCACCCGCAAACTATTAGGCTAATAACCTATTAGATTGGTCAAAGGATGCTCCCTCCATAAAGGTATGTAGTTGCAAAATTTGGTAGAGATCGGATGATTAGGTTAATCGTAATTTGATTTAAGCTTTGAACATTCGTGTGGCCGCCATTACGTTTCTGTCAAGATGGCGGCGATATAAAACATGACACTGAGGTGCCCTTTGCTAGTGCTACCTCTGTACCAAATTTCGTTCCATTTGGTTTCACCGTGTTTGAATTAATAGGGGGAATTGATTTTCACACAAAGATGGCCGCCATCCGCAAACTATTAGGCTAATGACCTAGTTATTTGGTCAAAGGATGCTTCCTCTATAAAGGTATGTTGTTGCAAAATTTGGTAGAGATCGGATGATTAGGTTAATCGTAATTTGATTTAATCTTTGAACATTTGTGTGGCCGCCATTACGTTTCCGTCAAGATGGCGGCGATATAAAACATGACACTGAGGTGCCTTTTGTTAGTACTACCTCTGTACCAAATTTCGTTCCATTCGGTTGCACCGTGTTCGAATTAATAGGGGGAATCGATTTTCACACAAATATGGCCGCCATCCGCAAACTATTAGGCTGATGACCTATTAGTTTGGTCAAAGGATGCTCCCCCCATAAAGGTATGTTGTTGCAAAATTTGGTAGAGATCGGATGATTAGGTTAGTCGTAATTTGATTTAAGCTTTGAACATTTGTGTGGCCGCCATTACGTTTCCGTCAAGATGGCGGTGATATAAAACATGACACTGAGGTGTCCTTTGCTAGTGCTACCTTTGTACCAAATTTCGTTCAATTCGCATTCACCGTGTTCGAATTGATAGGGGGGGACAGACATTCAGAGTACACACACTCACACACACACAGACACACAGACACACACACACACAGACTCACACACACACATACACACACACTTTTTTCGCCCTGTGTTGATCTCATAAGTCTACTTTCATTTTTTGCAAAAATCGAAAGTAGGCTAAAAATCATCAAAAGCATCAGCTGTAACAGCTGTTAAACAGAAATTACTCTCAAAAGAGTATAGCAACAAAATATTGGATTGGCAAACAAGAATTACTAAATGCAATCCTGTTGACATTTATCGTTACTTTATTTAACAAAATTTCGACTGATATGTGACTAGTAGTTCCTTGTTTGATTCACTTACATCTCGTGTACACTCGGATGATAAAAATGAGTCCCTCAATGGCGAGTAAGATGTGTAACCACCGTACAGTCGTATAAATACGAAAGACCTCGCCCCGTCGACTTGGATGATAGTTCCCTAAACGATGGGTAAGGTGAGTAGCCACCATACAATCGTATAAATACGAAGGACCCCACCTCGTAGACTATATGAGTGAATGTATCAGATAGGAATCAACAAGTTTCTAGTTGTCATATAAAAGCGATGTTCATTCACTAAAGTGAATAACTTCTTAATATCTCCAAACAATCCAATGGAAAAAAATCCCTACTGATGAATAATACACACTCGCTAGTATGCAATGAACTGACGAAGTAATTTTAGATAATCAATTGCAGATTACGAGTTCGAAATACTCGTTACACAAAAAAACTATTCATGAAAAATATCCTAGCTGGAAAAATCTAAAAGACTAAACATCTGCTTAATAAAGCCAACCAATGGTGAGAATATCGTATAATGATGCCTGCCATATCATATGGTCACTCCATATTCTAGCAAATTCGAAGTATATAAATTCAAACCATGTCTTAATAATCATATCACTCCTATTAGAAAAATATACATGTGTGCCCAGTATTCATGAAAATAATCGTATCAGGTAGTTATGACTCTTACAGTACCTTTCATAATCAGCTGTAATTAATTTCCAAGATCGTCGATTTTCCCTACATAAAGAATTTCTCGAAAGATCGGCGTGCATATCATTTCATCCATGAAATGACGATTGCCTTCGAAATCCCAAGTGAATCAGCTGGTGGACTCCTCTCGTCAGGAATCGAATCCATCGCTCTGCGGTGCCATCTTGTCTCTATCAGTGTCTACTCGGACATGTTGAACTTCAGATTACCCATAGCGGATATTGTCCAACTCCTTCTCGAAAAAGTTCATGGAAACAGCGGACCCCCTACTCCTCTTCTAAGATACGCCACTGTTCCGTTAAATGTTCAGTTTGAGTATTGTAAGTTCAATCTCAAATGACTGCTAAGTTCCACTTCCGTAAAATAAAATTTTACTTGAGAGTGTTCAAGTTTACGAAACACCCTGTAGTTGTCTGTAATTAGGTAATTCATGAAAACTGCATAAGATAAAAATCTTATAAATGCACGATCTAATGTTCATCTGTGCCTATGCTAACAACATTCCGTATAATTGAAATAGTTAAAGTCGCTTTGAATGTGTTATAGAACAGCATAGTTATAAGGTTATTCGTAAAAGCAATGTTCAAACTGTGTTGAAATGAAGCTTATAATAAAGTCTCCAAATACTAGCAGTTCGGTTCTGATATATCCCGGCCGTCTGCGATTGCTTCCTCGGCCAGCCCGCCTGGATCAATGACCCGCCTGGCCTTCGCTGCTCGGCGATGCAGGCACTGTCGCCTACCCTTAGTCGTGACAGTTTCTGTATGTTACGTGACCTTCACTGTGCGTCTCGCTGCGCTATAGAGCTTGCTCCTACCTGCTCGTCTGACTGAGCTCTACTGGATGTGCTGACACTGTCTTCACTCCCTTATCTGCTTGGGGCGGACACGTGGTATAGTCCCCCACCACAGTGCTCTCACGTCACGGTCATAGTCTCGAACCCGTATCATCTCGGCTATTCCGTTATAAAATAACTTACTTCCATAAAATTATTTCCACATACAATGCATGTTATATATCCTCTTCTAAGATGTTTAATTATTATAATTCCATAAATATCTCAATAAAGCTTCACATCTCTATCCATAATTCTATCTTCTTACAGATTTCAATGCCTCCTTGATACTAGACCTCCTACGTCATCTTGACATTCTTCTTGACGCGATCGGTGCGCTATCTTTTCTTAATCCTTCCAAAACCTCAACTACAGCTTAATGTCTGCTGGCGTAGCCGATAGCCTAAACTAGGTATCGGGTACAGTACCAAGTTGCATTGCGTTTGGTTGGTTAAATCGCGAGAAACGTCTATTTTAAAGTCGCAACTTCGCTTGGCCGCCATGTTGGTTTTGTAATTACCAGTTTTTCAAAAGTCACATGAGTGAACTTCTAGTAGTTCCCTTTATCACCGTACAAAATTCCAGGGTGATATTGGTAATAGTTTCGGAGATATTGAATGCAGGTGAAATATTTCGCACAGCCACCATATTGGATTGGTGAGACGTAACAAAATTTGAAGGGCACGGTCGGGGTTGTCCGGAATAGTGCTATGAACTTACCGAGTTTCATTGAAATCGCTCCAGCCGTTTAGAAGTTATTTGGGACACACACACACACAGACAGACACACAGACAAAAGGTGATCTCTTAAGCCGATTTTTTCATAAATGAAAATAGGCTAAAAAGTAACCGTAACCCTCTCTTTACCGTAATAGTAACTGTTACTAGTAACGGCGTTACTAGCAACACGTTGCACCCCAACCATGTCTATTACGTATTATTGTATGTTATTGGCACAAGATTATGATTGACCTGCTGTCATGTTATTGCAGCGTTATTTCACCACGGTACAAAAAGTAAATATCTATGTTGGCAGCACTGTTTCGGTTGAGGAATTTTCATCAAGAAGTAAATAACTTACTTTGTAGTGGTTAAAGTAAGATGTTACAGATTCAACACAATTCTTGGCTCCATGAGTAGAGGGTCTTTTACCTGACGCCAGCCACTCACAGTGACAGGTTTATGAGGGATTCTTACAGTACGAAGGGGATGGGGTACAGCTTCAAGGTCAAACTGATCGGTCTCGGCAAACAGATTTCCAGGCACGTCTCAGCGACAGTAGTTACTCGTCGTCTGCCATGCTGTCAACATCGTGTGTTAATGCTTAAAATCTGTGCATGCAATCGTCTTGAGCTCTGCGCAGTTACGTGAGGGATGTCTCCTCCAGTGCTCCAGCTCTCTTTAAGCCTCACCACATACCGTCCGTACTGTACTTGTCGAGCTGTTCTCTTTCAAAACCTTTGTTCCATCCCTTCTCTAATAGGCGGCACGTGTCAGCTAAGCTTACGTCAGATTAATGGATTTATGGACGAGAGGCTCTTTACTTTCTGAGGCAACTATATCAAAGGAGCCGCTTTCTGAGGTCTCCAGATCCAAATATCTTGGGTCCGATACCCCCACTCTGACAAGAAAAGTAATTCTGGTCCTGAGGGTAAGAGCGTTATTGCTGTTGATTCATTTAGGCGTTCTGTTACATCGTGGCCATGTATCCTGGTGTACTTGGGTGTGTGTGGAATCTGTCTAACCTATGTCCATTGAGATGTGGATTTGGTCGAGAGGCGGCCGTGGCCTTAATATAGGTACAATCCTGACATTCGGATGGAGCAGAAGTGGGGAACCCACGGAAAACCACTTCTAGGATAGTTGAGGTAAGAATTGAACCCATCTCTTCTCAGTTTTACTTCACGAAGATGGGTGAACTCCATTGCTGCTTTCAGGCCAGAATAAAATTTCTTGGCAGAGCTGAAAATCGAACACGGATCTCCATGGTGACAGGCAAATATTTTAACGACTAGATCATTAACTGAACATGGAGTTGCGTGGTTGTGAAGAAATATCCAGTAGTTGGTGGTTTTTTTTTACCACCAACAGTTTGAAAAGTTCATGCTTTTGAACTTTCAAACGTGATTGCTAGCAGTTAAATCTCAGAACTCTCATAAATAACGCATTTTGATACGCAATATGTTTGGGGGAGAAAGTGAAACATGTTAGGAATGTTTCACCTTCCTTCACACGTGTTGGTAATGCTCATACTTGGCAGGAAACAATTACTGCACTCTTCGTTTGAAAACAAAATGACATAAACATTCCACCTAGAACATATTTTCTGAGGCAGTTCAAACTACAAACATAAAATTTCAGAAATATATTTACAGAATAATGAATTAAAATGAAGTTCTAAACATTATTGTGTTTAAGCCATTGTTCACTGTTGCCTTAGTGCTCTTCAGTCGGCCAACGCGATTGTACCCAAAAAGAGATGGGTTATTCCCTAATCCTGAAAAAATTTACATGCGACATGTATGTTTTAATCTCATGTAATTTTAAGGAATAACTCATCTCATTTGGGTAAAATCATGTTGACCGACTGAAGAGCATCAGTATTTTTTGTGAAGGTCTAAACCTAATAATAATAATAATAATAATAATAATAATAATAATAATAATAATAATAATAATAACGAATTCAAATATCTGGGAGAAATTATTCAGCCCTCTGGTTTAAACCGTGAAGCAAATAAAGAGAGAATTTCCAAATTACAGAAAGCTTACAGAATCACTTGGAATAGGTATAACAAAAAATCAATATCTCGGAAAGCAAAACTTAGACATTATAATACAGTAATCAAACCGGAGGCGTTATATGCATCAGAAACCTTAATCATTGGTGGCAAATCTTTAACCAAAGAGATTGAAAAACAAGAAAGGAAAATTTTACGAAAAATTTTTGGCCCAGTTTTTATTGAGGCAATCTGGAGGAAAAAGTCATCCCAGGAAATATATCGCCAATGTGAAAAAATGTCTCATACTTTTCGGAAAAGACGATTTAAATTTTACGGGCATATTATCAGAATGAACAATGGCAGATTGACTAAAAGAATTCTCAACTTGGCCCTCTCACTAAAAACCAAGAACAGCTGGCTACGTGAAATTGAAACAGATCTCCAGGAAATCAAAATTTCAGACAATATTATACAGGACAGATGCAAATTCAGAACCCTAATCGACAATCTCCAATTTGAAGACAAACCCAACACCAGGGCCACCATAACTTGGACAGAAGACCGAAGAAAGGCGCTCAGCGAGAGGATGAAGAGATTTTGGAAGGAAAAGAAGGCCAACACATCAGCTAAACAGCTTCAACCGTGCTCCTGAGTCGGGCATAACGATGCAAGAAGAATAATGCTAAAAACAACCTCGTTATTCTGCCCATTAAATAAATGTATATCTACCTCTTATTGTTCCGGTTTCAACCGAGGTCAGGGATGAGATGCGATGAAAGTCTATGTGATGAGTGTTTTTACGACCCGATACCCTTCATGACTCGAACCTCCTGTGAAAAGCTAATTCGAGATCATTATCAATAATAATAATAATAATGGCGTCAGGCCTCAAAAGAGGCCCGGTGGGGTCTTTGAGTTGACGCTCTTGGGTGACCTCCACGTTATGATGAGGATCAAATGAATGATGAAAATGTGAGAGACACCCATTCATCGAGCCAGGGGAATTAACCATAGGAAGTTTAAATCCTACGGTATAGTCAGAAATGGATCTTTGGGTCGCTCGGACCACAGTCTAGCACCCTAGCCTCTATCCATTTAGCCACTTAGCGACGATGTCTGACATAAATAATAACAATAATTACGTGTAATACTATTACCGACAGTAGTGGCTACGCTGGCTAACGCGCAGCATTAGGTCATGGGGCCAAGCTCTCTGCTGACTCGGTAGACGCGTGGGTTCGAGCCCCACCGTCGGCCGTCCTTGAAATGGTTTTCCGTGGTTTCCCATTTTCAACACCAGGCAAATGCTGGGACGGTACCTTCTGACAGGCCACGGCCGCTTCCTTCCACATCCTTGCCCAGTTTCATTCACCATCATTCATTTCATCTCTCATTAACTCCTCTCATGAGGTTGGCGTCAGGAAGGGCATCCGGCCGTAAAAACCATCGCCACAAAGACTTCCACCGCATCTCATCCCCGACCCCGTTGGAACACGGGAATAATAAGGGGTAGACATACATACGTGTAATACTATTAAGTCCAAAGAATAATGACTGTCACGAGATGAGATGGGGCAAATCTATCTGGTCTCGTGGAGGATTACCACATAAAATAACATAGCTGTAAAGAAGAATAAACAAATAAAAACAAGATGTTCAGTAAAGAACATATAGCCTACTTTCTCCTAAATGCATGGGTATTGTTATAACTCTTTGTCCTTTTCAAGGAGTATAATTGAGGGTTGGTTGTAGTAGCTTGTTGAAATACAACGTGTTATACGGATATTAAACATGAATATGAGGTGCCCTTTGTTAGTGCTACATCTGTACAAAATGTCATTCAATTCGGTTTCATCGTGTTTGAATTGATATTGTGAATCGATTTGCACACATAGATGGCCGCTATCTGCAAACAATTGGGCCGATGACCTTGTCGTTTGGTCAAAAGATGCCTCCCACTTAATGGTATGTTGTTGCAAAATTTAGTAGAGATCGGCTGATTACGTTAGTCGTAATTTGATTTAAGCTTTTAACATATATAACACATATAAAACATGACACTGAGGTGCCCTTTGCTAGTGCTACCTCTGTACCAAATTTCGTTCAATTCAGTTTCACCGTGTTCGAATTGATTGTGGGGGGGACACAGACGTTCAGAGTACACACACTCACACACAGA
Organism: Meconema thalassinum; assembly: GCA_946902985.2. Lineage (NCBI taxonomy): Eukaryota > Metazoa > Arthropoda > Insecta > Orthoptera > Tettigoniidae > Meconema > Meconema thalassinum. The sequence goes on from OX336393.1 coordinate 255,489,675, forward strand.
CTCTCACACACACACACACATTCAGACACACAATTGTTCGCCCTGTGTTGATCTCATAATTCTACTTTCATTTTTTGCAAAAATCGAAAGTATGCTAATACAAGCCAGAAAATTAGCAACATAAGAAGGAAATCGTTTAAAAAATATTATCGATGCTAATTCTGCATTATTATTTTTATTAACATTATTGTTATTATTATTTGTCATTTCAGACAACGGCCAAATCGTTTAGGATACATCTTGAAGAGAGGATAATAGCAGTTATTAGAGGCATGAATGTCAATCAGATCATCGGGAAACTATCCTTAGAAACAGCCATGCGACTCTTTGATGCAAAAGTATCGATATGTATTACAGTCATATGGGAGCACTAACACAGCTAGTAGACATAGAACGTGTTTAAGGGAGAAATTTAAAGAAAGTTCTCTCAGTTTCAAAATACACGCTCATTAGACTGGTATATGAGCTAGCTAGGGAGACATTTTTCATACAGGACTTAAGATGGAAACTTTTATTGCCTATCACAGAAAGCATAAAAAAGTATTCGAGGATAGGGCTAGGAAAAGAATGGAGACAGATCCGGATGTTGACGCCGCTGCCACCGCCATGACAGACAGAAGCTGGACAAAGGCAAACTGCGATCTGTAACACGACTGGCTGTCCATGGTGTCCATAGTAAGCTAAGCTATGCTCACAAGTCAGAGAAAAGATGGCATCACCCCAACGAAGAACGTGTATGTGAACTATGTGGTCAGAAGTGTCAAACTTATCATTTTGAAGTTTGTGTAAAGTGAACAATGTCACTGAAATGTTATGGGGAAATCTATTTGATAAATTATGTATTCAACAAAACGAAATCAAAAAGTGAATTCTTTCAAATATCTCGGTGAATGGATTACAATAAATAATAACGAGAAAAACAGCCTAACAGTTAGAACAAAGAAAATGAATATAGCTTTCCAGCTCACCAGGAACATTTATAAGAAAAAAGCATTACCTAATTCTATTAAAATTAAACATTATAATACTGTTGTGAAAAAAGAGGCCTTATATGGATCTGAAACATCAAAGTAATGAATAAAGGCGAAATTAACTAAATCATGATCATGGAAAGGAAAATAATTAGAAGTATACTTGGCCCTAGAAAAGTAGGAACAGATTACAACAGACCTAGACCAAATGTTGAAATTAATGAGCATGTAGAAAATATGCAACACACCATGCGAAGAAGAAGATTATCCTTTTTTGGACATTTACAAAGAATGAACGATGACAGATTGACAAAGAAATTTTTCAGTAAAATTATGAAACTTAAGATACAGCCAGCTTGGTTTCAACAGACCTTGAATGACCTTAAAGAGGCCAATATACAAATTGAAGACACACTTAATAGACAACTCTTTCGGAACAAAATTAAAACAGTCACCTTCAAGGAGGAACTAGAGAGAAGCAGGAAACAGCCACACAACATTGAGGAGCTCCGGCGACAACAATCTGAAAGAATGAAGCAATTTTGGGTGACCAAGAAGAAATCTTACAGCAAAACTTGATGTATTGAATTAACGTGCTCTATTAAGGGCTATTCGATTAAATAAATAATAATGACGAAGAAGAGGAGATTACTGTTCTATGGACACATCCTGAGAGCGGCTTTGGTGGCGTAGTTGGTAGCATGCTGAGCTTCTATGCCCAAGATCGTGGGTTGAAACCCGGCCGAAGTCGTCGGATTTTTAAGAGCGTTAAAAATGCCTCAGTATGCCTTCCTTCGGAGGGGAATTAAAGCCGGCGGTCCCATGTCAAAGATTTATGGCATGGAAAAGAACCTTACACTAACTACACTTGTGGAAGCTAAAATTTGTAGGTTAGATTGATAACGCTTTTTTAGCTCCAACGTGCGCCGCCAGGTGTTGACTGTGATGGCATTTAGTAGCCACTTCCGCAGCTAGGTGACGTAGATGGTAGTATTTGGTAGCAAAAGTAGGAACTACTTGAAAAAATTAATCGTCTGCAGTCCTTCTACCTGAATTACAGTAAACATACACTAATACAGCCATCACAGTTAACACCGGTTATCAGACAAATTCTACACACACCTAAAGTACACGGGGCTAAATGACCGCGTTGTCGCAGCCCCTAAACTAAGGAACCAACCAACCAACCAACACATCCTGAAAATTGATGGCAACAGACTGACGAAAGGAATTTCGAATTTTTCAGAAAGAGAAAGACAGAACTCAAATGGTTTCGAGAAGTGAGAACGGACCTAGCCTAGATAGGGGTACAAGAAGACGACATAGCAGATAGGGAGACATTTAGACGAGTAATTAAGGAGTACAGAGGTTTCCAGGAGACGGGGAGGAACTAGTGACAAAGAAATGAACCTACACAGAAGAACAGAAGAGGGAAGTAGGAGAAAGGATGAGAAGATACTGGCGGAGAATCAAGGCAGAGAAGGCAAAACATAATGTAAATACTGTCAAGCATGGTCCATGGAAGGCCAAGATGAAAATCAATATTATTATTATTATTATTATTATTATTATTATTATTAGAGATACTAGTGTATGGTTCTGAAATTTGGAGTGAGTCCTTGAGGATTGATACATATCGGAGAAGGATGGCTGCAGTAAAGCGGAGAGCAGCGTTACGAATTGCGTGCGCATATCGTACGGTGTCAGAACCTGCGATCCTTATAGTGGCAGCAGTAGTTCCCATTGACTTACTTGCCTTAGAAAGACAGGAGATCTGGCGTACCCAAGGAGAGCTGGGAAGGAAACAGGCAAAAGAGCTGGCGATTCGCCAAAGGATGAGACGATTGCAACAGAGATGGGAAAATGAGCCTCTGGGAAAATGGACGAAGAAGCTGATACCATCATTGGCTGACTGGGTCAACCGGAATCACGGTGAGGTGAACTACAGTATTACCTGACGCAGTTCTTGACAGGTCACTGATACCTTCGTCAATTCCTCTACAGACTTAGCGAGCGAGTATTCCAGCGTGCATATACTGCAGTGAAATTGATGATGCACTCTATACTTTCTTTACATGTGACCATTGGCTGCCACAAAGAAGATCTTTGGATGCAGTGCATGGAGAGCTCACGCCAGACAACATAGTCCATGTCATGCTATAACACCAGGAATCCTGGGATCATGTGGCAGTGTATGCGGAGAGTACTTTGCGCCTAAAGAAGCGGGATCTAGACGCTTATGGCCAATAGTAAAGAAGAACTGAAGGAAGAAGGGGCATAAGATGCTTCATAAAGGACGCCGCCCTGAAGTAATGCGCGAGCAGTTCCGGGGCGGATATACACGTCGTGGGAGAAGGGTGTGTGGTTTTAAGTGGAAAAGATTTTTGATGCGTAACATCTTTCCGCTCGGTTGCTGGATAGTTTTGTGGGAGTGATTTTGAAAATTGGGGACTGAAGTGGATCGGAACGATCGAGCTGGCAGTGGTGGATCAAACGGAAGTATAAGACGCACTGCCAACTCGATCGATCGATCCAGCTGGCACTGGTAAGAGAAACAATCAGCGCGCGGTGTCGAAAATTGATACCATGACGCACTCTCGGCCATGTGGAATGTATATGACATACTGAACGGAAAACGCTCATGCGAACTCTGGTGTCAAGTGATTTAAACAAATGACATGGTACATGTTCGAAGTCTTCGTATCAGTATTTAAATGGTAAAATGCCTTAATATCAAACATTGTAAGTAGTCGGCATTGCATTGGCATTTTAAACTCAATGTCACTCAGGAACATTATCGAAACAAGGAAAATATAAATTAAACTTTTTTCCGTAATGCAGTATTATTGGAACGTGGAAATAAGTCACCATCTTGTGCACAAAATTTGCGTAGTCGAAATAGCCGTGGGGTTATTGCGTATGACTGTGAGTTTAGAGATCTTGGGTTCGAATCCTGGTTGGGGTAGATATTTTTGCTACCAGATTATCACTTTAAACGATATTTATCTTATCAATATGACTCATTTTAACAGAATCCATATGAAATTACGTGTTGGTCTGTGAATCAAGAGGACCTGTTTATAAGGAATTTAAGGTTATGAGCGGTGTCGCGTCTATTAATCTAGTTGATCCATATCGTATTCTTTATTTAGGCTAGTGCTGGTAGAAGCTACAAATCATCTAATAAAATGAGTTCCGTATTATAATCTACAATATCTGTAAAACACTCCCTTTTAAAATAGATTAATATTTGTGCCAATAATACTATAAAATACCGGTGTATCAACAATTTCACGTGAGATTTCTTCTATGTCAGATGTTATACATCATATGCGACTACTGTAAGGCTCGTCATTTTTTTTATATCAGAGATGACTAAATAGTCCAAGACGTAAAAAAGAATCCTGGGCAGTTTCCACAACTTTTGGACGGCATTTCTCACGGACTCTATCATTTAAAACACACTTTACACTAATTTGCGGTGAAATACAACACTTCTTTCATTTTCGCTCCAGGATGTAGGCCTCATCGTTGTACGCAGCGAATTACGTAATGAAGCGCCCAACAGAGATGAAGTAGCAAATTATAGCAGTGAAGAATCAGTGTGTAATGCGAGTGCTCCTATTTGATGTGCGTGTTGTGTTGCGAAGAGCATTTATACTTTCATAATCAGTTTGAACGGTAGGCATGCGAGCTTACGGCTGATCGCAGTGAAGTGCTTACAAATTAGCTCCCTCAGCCCTGATCCACCGCATCGACCTTTTACATCTTCTTCTTCTTCTTCGTCTTCTTCTTTTTCTAGACTAATTTCTTCACAACTGATGAGTGGACGCTGAAAGTGAGATCTTAGTCGAGATTCAAACTCGAATCTCCTAAATACCGGGCAGGTCCATTAGCCGTTTACACAGGGATATAGTTAGAGAGGGTGCTAAGGGTCCTTTTTCACCCCCATCCTTTGTCAGCGCGACTGGCTGCGTGGTGCAGTGGAAACGTTCTCGTCTGCTGTGTCCAAGGTTGCATGTTCGAATCTTGGCGCAGTCAGTTGGCATTTGAGGGTGCGCAAATGCGAGAGAGTCATGTCAGTAGATTTACTGGCACGTTTAAGATCCCCTTCGGGGCAAAATTCGGGCACCCCGGCGTCTCTAAAGCCTCGGCAGTTAAAAGGGACGTAAAACCAAAAACATCATTAACAACACGCACCGACAATATGCCACGGTAATATTTTGTTGTTGTTGATTGTTGTTTTTCTCATTTTAGGGGTTGCGACATCGAGGACATATAGCCCCGTTTATTTGGGTGTGTGTGGAATTTGTGTGGTAACTCGTGTTATTGCGATGGTGGTATTAGTGTGTGTGTTTTTTTAATTTAGTTAGTTAGATAGTTATTGATGATGTAAGGGGCGGAACTACGAGGTCATCTGCCCCTTTTTTTAAAATTGGGGATAGGATTGGGAAGGAGGTGGCCGTTGCTTTTGGCTGGAGTAGAAATGGGAAAACCATGGAAAATCACTTCCAGGATAGCTGAGCTGGGAATCAAACCTTTCTCTTTTCAGTTCTGTCTCACGAGGCTGAATGTACCCCGTTTCAGCCATCACACCGGAATTAAAATGTCAAGGCGGAGCCGGGAATCGAATTCCGACCTCCGGGGCGACAGCCAAGAAAGCTAGTCGCTACACCACGAGGTGGTCGTTGATCGATTGACTGATTGATTGATTGATTGATTCCGGGATTTTGCGGCATCGTGTTCATATAGCTTCATGTACTTGAGTGTGAGTGGAATTTTGTCTGATAATGTGTGTTATTGTGATGGCTGTTTTAGTGTGTGTATTTGTAATCGAGACTAGAATTGGGGAAAGAGGCGGCCATGGCCTTTATTTAGGTACCATTCCGGCATTTGCCTGGAGTAAAAGAGGAAATCCACGGAAAATCTCTTCTAAAATGACTGAGGTGGTAATCAAACCCACCTCTTCTCAGTATTGCTTTATGAGGCTGAGTGTTCAAGCACTCAGACCTGAATTACATTTCTCGGCACAGCCGGGAATAGAAACCGGACCTCATGGGTGAAGGCCAAGATTTCTGGCCATTGTGTCACTTACTTATTTACTTACCGACTTACTTATTTACTTGCTTAGGTAATTACTTACTTGGTTACTTACCGAATTACTTATTTACTCATTTACATATTTACTTACTTATTTACTTACCGACTTACATATTTACTTACCGACTTACTTATTTGCTTACTAATTTATTTACCGACTTACATATTTACTTACCGACTTACTTATTTACTTACTAATATATTTACCGACTTACATATTTACTTACCGACTTACTTATTTACTTATTTACTTATTTAATTACTTATTTACTTATTTACATATTTACTTACCGACTTACTTATTTACATACTTAGGTATTTACTTACTTACTTACTTACTTACTTGTTTGCTTAGGCCTACTTACTTACTTACTTACTTACTATCTATCTATTTATTTATGTATATATCTATTTCTTTCTTTCTTTCTTTCTTTCTTTATTTATTTATTTATTTATTTATTTATTTATTTATTTATTTATTTATTTATTTATTTGGAAGATGAACATCAACCAAATTCTAAAGAGAAGGAGGTTACAGTGGTTGGATCATGAAATTAGAGCGGAGGATTCCATATCCAATTGTGTTTTTAACTCAACACCAACTGGGAGACGCCAAGAGGCCGCCCCAGAACAAGAGGGAAGGAACGGAAGATCTACGAAAGATGGCACCATCAGCAACAGTGGAAGATGCAAGGGACCGGGGAAGGTGGAAGAACATATATGTGACCAATACTTGTTCACAAGTATTTGCCCCTCTTGTTGTAATTAACACCTGTGTTCATTTTTATTTAAGTTTTAGCTTTTATTCTCTTGCTTTCTGCCCGGGACCTTAATAGCCAGTTAAATGCAATAAATGATGATGATGTTCAATTATTTATTTATTTGTTAATTAATTAATTTATTTATTTATGTATTTATTTATTTATTTATTTATTTAACTCAATTCGTGACCACGACTGGTTGCAACAAGAACATATTCTCCTTATCAAGATACAGGAAATCTAAACATTGCGGAAGATTCTGTAAACCAGTTAGCAATAAAGAATTTGGTTAAACTGTATTTAGCTGTACGATAACAATTTTGCCACCTGTGTATTTCGATTTAATACCCGTGATTTTATATTGTAGATATCTTAGGAATTTAATCAGAATCATTTCAATTTCATTAATTTGGTTCGAATACCAGGGATACCAGATGCTTGAAGCGTAATCTAATCTGCTTCTATCAAAAGAATTCAACAGTCACATACTTTCTAAGTTGCACGCTGTGCATTGTCACGTATACTGTACATTCCTCAGTGAATGTCAGACGGTTCTTAGGCACGAGCAAAGTACATAGTACAGCTAGGAGCCATGGTGGCGCAGTGGTCAAGCTGTTGCCTTTCACCAAGGTGGACTGAGTTCGATTCCCGGTCAATGCATGTGAGATTTTCGAAGTGAAATGTAATGTCCTGTGGTTCAGATTCCACATGAAAAGGAGGTCCCGTGGCTCATGATCGCAAGATACGGTCACGTAAAAATAAAAGCTTCCTTCTTTTACATTGCACAGTTTGTGAAGCCTTGAATATGAACTGCATACACAAGTTGTTGTTGATTATTTAGGGGATTTGGATATCGTGGTCATGTTGCCCCGTGTACTTGGGTGTGTGTTTCCCTGATAAGCCAAACATTTATTAACCTACTTTTGCTCTGTTTGTTGGAGGTAACAGCTACAATACTGACCTCCTTCAGAACTCTGTTATGACATTTATTATTTTTAATCATTTGATAAATTAACTTAACATAAATTTGCATAATTATTTAGTGGAATTTTTTTACAAACATTCATCTAAGCAAGGCTCACGATTTTGGTCAGATTTTTTAGATCCTACCACTAGGAACACACAAGAAAAAACATTATAATACGTCTTATACTTTAGGAGTTACAAGGGAAACGGATTAGAAAAATACAGTTTTGAAAAAATGCACGTCAAAGTTATATAACTCCTTAAATAGCCTGCGCAATGCCTGGCATTTACAATCATAACTCCTAAACAAATGCAGATCTTTGTTAAATTCTTTCTTTACATTAAAAAAAAAATTAAAGCCGGAATTTTTCGAAGTGTTTAGCTATGCCGACCCCCTTAAGTTATGTACTATTCCAGAGTTTGCCTGGAGTAGAAGTGGGGGGGGGGGGACCACGGAAAAACCCTTCCAGGATGACTGAGGTAGGAATCAAACCCGCCTCTTCTCAGCTTTGCCTCGCAAGGCTAAGTGTATCCCATTTCAGCCCTTGAACCCGGGCCTCTGAGGTGAGAGCCAGGAATGCTAGCCGCAGGATACGGCAGGAAGAGTTTAGTGTTTACTTGACGAATAGGGGGTGTCATTTGACACGAGGAAGAAGAGACAATAAATAAATTAATGTGCGGGAAGTTTGTTGAGGACTTTCACCGATGTATCAACTTCATCTTTCTCCAACATTTCCCAAACCGGCCACACGAGGCCAAAGACAGAGAAAGCTCGTTAAATAGTTTCAGTACTTCGTGGTGACAACGATGAAGATGATAAATTAAAGATGTCCTCTATGGCGTTACACTGGTTATCTTTAGTATTGTCTTCTCTCCAGACTCTCTGGAGAGTTCAGATCTAAAGCACTCAATTTACCGAGTAGGCTAACTGGCCATCTTGTAAAGTTGCGACGGCCAATGCATTCTCAGTGCGCCCTTTCATCCGCATAATCCTGCCGCTGCAGTCACGTCCGAATGGCCATAAGCATCGCCGTCTACAATTCTCAAACCGTGTCATAAGCTTTGGCAACACCGCCCGTCTGTCATCTGGGAGACCTAGCGCAAGCACATGGTAATTGCTAACACTGCCTCAACACATAGATTTTGACGCAAAATGTTACCGAAAATACAACAGAACATAACGTCCGTTGAATCTACAAACAAATATCACAAATAAAGGATACATATTATCATGCTATGTACTGTCGATTCCTGATAAGGTAATAATGAAAGGCTGTACTGTACCTCAATGTCCCAATGTCTGAAGTTTTTTTTTCTTGCTGCTATGTTCACTGCCGTCATTGACGCACTCAGAAAAAGTATTTAAGACTATTCTTACTAACTTAGAGACTGCCTTTGATAGTGAATCCTTTACTATTTGTCCACAGATGCACTCATCATAGCCACAATAGGCCTCCCAGCTTAATGCTGACAGTCTAACAATAATGTTCCACTGGTCACTTAATTTAAAAATAGGTAGCTTTCTAATGAATTCTACCTAAAAGCACTTGCCAACTATAATGTACTGAAAAATAGAGGGCACATGAAGATATATACCAAAACTAAATTAGACCTACTAGACACAGAAAGTCCACCTCGCTGTAGTGATCAAAACGTTGTAATATAACCAGTTATTTTAATAGTGCTGCCATAATTTGACTTACAGCCAGGCACACAACACTTCCTAGGCATCTGAAATAGTTTAATGAAATATCAGTGAAGACTTTGTTGGTTAAATTCATTACAAGGCATTGGTTACACAAACAACTTAATACGGGAAATACTCACTTCTACAACTTTTAGTAGGTCTGATTTACCACGAGGAATTTCACGGGTGTTGAAATCGTTAGAACCAACTGCTTTTAGATGCTGTGATATCAAAATAAACAATATTTATGAATAAAACTTAGCATGTGGTCTTACGTGTTTATAGAATTTATGGGCTCAACTAAACGTTGCCAATTCTACCAACAGCACGGCTTGAGAATTATAGACGGCGATGCCATAAGGGTTTAGTGTCGGCATCCTTTCTCTCGATACCAAATTCCCTCGCGGTAGAATAGAACCTGAAGAGGCAACTTCCGTCCAAAGCCCATTGCTCTCAAACACCACCCACGTCACGGGTGAAAAACACTTAGGATGCGTTGCCCGTCGCGACAATAAACAAAGATCATCTTACCATTAACCAATACTGACTGCCATATCTCATCTAATTATTATTGTAGAATACCGATTATTCCTTCACTATCTTATTCTATAGCGTCTTCTTTTTATCAAATAGGACAGTAAATGTACAGATTGGCTCACTGCGTGTGCTGCGGTACGGGTCTCACCTGCAATGACCCGTGATCGAATTGGAAACAGACAATTGGCATTTGAGGCTGCTTAAATGAGAGATACCCGTGGTATTACATTTACAGGTGAGTTAAGAACAAAATTTCCCCATTATAATAGTGATCATAACTAAAACATGTATTTTTTTTCCTGGAGTGACATTTACTTATTATTCACATAGGCCTACTATAATAGCTGTACCCGGCATGCGTTGCAATGCCAATCAGAGAAAGTGTTGGCGTTGTAACTTTGTTTGTTGTAGTGCTTTTGGATACACAACATTTTCTTTTCTTTTTCCGTTAACTGCCTCTAAACTATTGTAAAATGAATTTACCAATTCAGAAACATTCGAGAGAGCGTGCACAACAACTCACCAAAGTTTCATCGCAATCGGATGAATGGTATATGAACGCATACGGGACTTTGTTGAAACGATTTGTGCACCGTGACATTGTTGTAAATTTGACTAATGCTGCCATCTTCTTCGCGTGCTCTCTTGACCGCCCCTCGGACGCGCTTCGAAATCTCTATACGGGCAACATCAGGAACACCACACTGATGCTCACTGTTTGGTCCACGGGTTAAAATGTTATCTTTGGACTGAATTGATGAATAGCACTTTTTCGAACACTTGAAAACACACACGTCACAACATCACTTTTCGCCATTCTTAACTTTTGGTATTCGTAACCTTCATGGTAAACGCACTCCCTTCCCCTGGATGTCCGACCAAATTCTAACTCCATAGTACTCACGATCCTAACACGGCAAGAATAAAAACGGCAATGCCAGTAGACTGCGAATGTACTTGCTTCCGAAAGAATGTACACATACTACCCCATTGGCTAATCCATAAAACGGAATGTGACCGCATAAACCAAGAATCCAACAACAACTGGTCACTGCCCCAAGAGAGTAACCCCAAAGAGCGTATAATAAACAGTGGTGGCGTGCAAAATGCGGTGTAAACGAAACAATTACCTAGGTATATAGTTTATCTACTTGCACGATACACTTTTAAAGTGTGCTGTATTATACAGCTGTTAAATATCAGGGGAAGACCTTACGCTATACTTATACTTATACTCCCATTTCTACTCCAGGCAAATGCCGGGATGGTACCTAACTTAAGCCCACTGCCGCTTCCTACACAAATCCTACCTCAATTACAAATACACCAGTACAAAGAATCAACAACATAGATTTTGATGTTGTTTGATTTAGGGGCTTTGCGGCATCGTGGTTATATAGCCCCATGTACTTGGGAGGAGCCTTTGGAAATTTCTCATTCTAATGTACCGGTATTAAACATTTTTGCCTCAAACCTTATACAGTAGTTCAGTTGTTAGAGAATATAATATGTGATTCCAGAGATATGAAAAGTGCTAAACAACAGTAGGCCAAATTTCAACTTGATCGTTTTCATAGTAGCCTTGGGGGAGGAGATGTGTGTGGAAATGTCAGTCGAGATTATTTCTGAGTCATTAAATAGGTAGACACGTCCAAGGGCTGTAGGCAAGTGTCAGTATTTTTTGCAGTGTGTGGAAGTGTCAGTGTACTCATCATATTTTACAATTATCAAAAATCTAATTTAAAAAAAAAAATTAAATTAATTTATGTTCATAAACTATTTGGAAACAACATTTATGTCTTCTGGTCTCCACTCCGGAACAGCCTGGAGGAGGACTCTGAACAGTCTCGTATACGTTTGCTTCTTCTTGTTTGGTAGAAGTGCGAATGCACTCCGGACACCGAAAGTTTGGGTCCGCTAGCTTAACCCCCACAGAAGCTATTAACCAGTGAACGCTTATCAGTCTTAGCTTCAATTCGTTACCTTTTACAATAAGTACAAACATCACTGCCAAATGGCAAGAATTTTTTTTTTCATTTACCAAAACATTTGTGTACATTGTACAATACTTATAAAAATAATTAATAAGGTAACCCCAATGGTTTAGTGTCCACAAATTAATTTGTGGTGAAAATTGCGCTTTTCTTCGATACTCCACTTGTATTAAAAAAATTGAAACTCAAAAACTGAAAGCCATATTACAATGTTCTTGGTACAGGTGGATGTCTATTAGATCAAAGTATTTTCATAAAATATTTGGCAAAGTTTGAATCAAAAATGTAAGACCAGAAAGCTTTTGTTTAAAATAAGGTAGTAGTCTTAAACTTTTGGTAGGCACTGTAGGCTCATTTTCATTTTTCATGATCACCCAAACCATTAGGATGTTAGGCCCCTTAAAACAACAACTATCATCATCATCATCATTATCATCATATTTTGTGCATCACCAACGTTTGTGATAGCTACGCTGCGGCGCAGTTTCCATACGTCACAAAGAGTATGCCCACATGTTTAGTGTGTGGGACTTTCTACACACACCTGTCGGGCCTTGCCGCGCCCTTGTTGCCCCAAGTTCAAGGTCATGGCACAAGCCGCTAGAAATCTCCCAACAACCAGTAGATTTATTATCATGATGGTCCTGGGAGGGTTTCTCCTTCGTTTGAACAAGAATTGCCGACATGGTATAATGGGAAATGACGCCGCAACTTTGCCGTGATAATCAGTGCATGAAGTACAGCCTCTCCGATTAGGTCTCAGTTTTTGTGCCATCGGACACGAGATACGGAGCGGAAATATAAGTAATTGTCGCGTTCTGCTTAATGAATATGATAATGACGACCATTAATCGGAGATCAAAAATCAGAGATGATGACCACTTTCTGTAAAGGAACTGCGACATCCCTATTCTGACAAGGTTAATTTAGCCATATTTAGATTCCCTTTCTTCCTAATCTACGACAGATGGAGTTTTGATGCTTTAAAAGTGTGATATTTAGATTATACTGCCTCGTTGCGTAGTGGCTTGCATTCTTGGCTGGCATCGTAGAGGCCCGGGTACAATTCCTGGCTCTGCCAAGAAATTTAATTCTGGTCTGAGGGCTGGAACGGGGTACACTCACCCTCGTGAGACAAAACTGGGAAGAGGCGGGTTTGATTCCTACCTCAGCCATCTTGGAAGTGGTTTTCCGTGGTTTCCCATTTCTACTCCAGGCAAATGCCGGGATGGTACCTAACTTAAGCCCACTGCCGCTTCCTACACAAATCCTACCTCAATTACAAATACACCAGTACAAAGAATCAACAACATAGATTTTGATGTTGTTTGATTTAGGGGCTTTGCGGCATCGTGGTTATATAGCCCCATTTATTTGGGTGTGTGTGCGGAATTTGTGTGATAGCCTGTGTTGTTGTGATGGCTGTACCAGTGTGTGTATTTATCATTCAGATGAGGATTAGGAAGGAGGCGGCCGTGACCTCATGTTAGGAACCATCCCGGGATTTGCCTAGCGTAGTAGTGGGAAACCACGGAAAACCACTTTCAGGATGGCTGAGGCAGGAATCGAACCCGCATATCTCACGAGGCTGAATGTATCCCGTTCCAACCCTCAGACCAGATTTTATTTTTTTAGCAGAGCCGGGAATCGAACCCCAACCTCCGGGGTGACAGCAAAAAAAATCATCCGCTACACCACTCGGTGATCATTTGAAAATTAGTTCTGTTCTATAAAGGGTTAGAAATAAGATACCATCGCGGCATTTGCTTTGAGGGAGTATAGTAAAACCCAGGGAGAAGCCACATTCGGAATGGCCACTGACTGCAATCTGCGAACTTCCATCTCCTCATAGACTGGTAGAGTAGGCCTACAATTACTCTGTGGGGTTATGTACAGTATTTTGCCTGGTCGATGGAACCACTGTGCACCGTGACCGTGTTAGAACATTACATCACTCCACATCTTGGGCAAGATCTGCTGGTGTTCATCATTTCTCACAGTCTCTCGCCTTTGTCCACTAATTGACAGCTTCTGCCCGCAGGCTGGCTTCAGGCCCGGTCAGTCCTTGTGCCTTTGATCCAAGGATGTAAATTGGAAAGTAGTCTTTAAATCCATCTAACTTCATATCACAATGGCATATCTCCCAATAAGATGTGCGAAACTAGCACAATGCAGTTTTGCAAGAGAGATGCATAATCCCTTTGATTGTGCGACTAGGTCAGTACAATGCAACCGGGTGAGTTAGCCGTGGTCGTTATGGCGTGGCTGCTGGCAGTCACTCACATCCGGGAGGCGAGGAGTTTCGAATCCCCCCGCTGGCAACCTTGAAGATGGTCTTCTGTGGTATCCCATCTTCCTTCCAGGCAAATGCCGGAGTTGGTCCCTAACTATAGGCTACAGCCACTACCTTTCAACTCCTCGTACTTACATTCAAACTTTCCTCCCCAGACAACACGCTACACGCGACGGTACTTGTAGCTCGCCCCACGGGTGTCCGTATAGAAGCAGCTACAAACTGGCGAGCCGAACATGTCCTGGGACACTCCCGGCACTAAAAGCCATACGCTAAAAAAAGTACAATGTACACTCTGTAACAAAATAATGGCTTCGGTGGCGTCGTCGGTAGCACTGAGTAGAGTACGTACGTTATTGAACGATCACCTGATGCCACATATCCCATACAGGTTTGTTGACATTCCATGTCACTCAGTTGAGTGTGTGATCCGCACGATGGCGCACTACCTCAATTTTCACCTGCCGTCCGAAATCATCTGCACCACAGATTTGGGCAACAGTGCATAGCTCGTGGTGGCCCGATTGCTTGGCCTGCACGTTCACCCGACTTGATACCACTAGACTACTATCTGTGGGGGTCACATGTAAACTTTGATTTACGAGATCCCTGTGGAGTCCGAGGAAGACCTACTGGCCTGGGTTATGGCAGCGGTGGATGCTGGAGGACCAGGGATTGGTTATCGTGTGTACCAGGACATGGTACGGAGGTACCGTGTCTGTGTTGACGTCGGTGTTCGTTACCTCAAGCCCCACCTGTATTGGACCCAGACGCCAAGCATCAGGAGCGCTCAAAATGCGAGAGCTGCGAACGTGTGCTGTGGTGGTTTTTTGTGGGTAGCGTGAAGACGGTACTGTCCCCGTTTACCCGGATAGTAGGCTGTCAGATATCCGCCCCCTCAATCGGATTGCCAACAATCAATCGCACCGACTCAGCTACATCAATGAAAATGGCACTGACAGATACTACCGAGGTTTGAACACAGAAGTTACCAAGAAAAATTATTGTGGAACACACCAAAATAGACGGGGTTTCATACTTACTTTTACTTACCTCTTATAAATATCTCGGGGATTGGGTTGACAACAGGATCCTTAAAGTATGCTCTCACAATAACCTTCACCATGACATTTAAAAATGAACCAGACCGAAGACGAGAACTTTGAACTGTACAAAAGCTTTATTTTCGAATAAAGAGTATGATTTTCACAACTCAACAAAATAAACGTGGCTATCAGTAGCCTATGTCAATCTGACTACGTCCTCCTAAAGGACTTGCAAATTTATCAAACAATATGATAGCTCCCATGAGCTCAAAATAACGTAACATTTTAAAACACATTTGGATTGGATGAGGAAGTCAGGGTACGACATATATAGAGCATTTGGTTTCTTTTAATAAACATAACACTAGTATTAATAGGCACAAGGCCGGAGTATCGACCTCACCCGCTTATAACCAGATGTCGAGCCAGCTGGTCTACTCCTCAACCTGGCGCATGCCCGTCAAATGGGGCTCCCTACTCACACCACACTGTGTAAGAATTCAGCTCCTTTTAAATCTTTAAATGTCTACAAGACAACTCATACATATAGACGCAAATCTTTCAAATGCTTAACTCACATCCCACTGGATTATTTTAACTATCCTTAAACTTGTTAAGTTATCATCCAAATGTTTAATCAGCATAGTTTAGAGTATGAAACACACTCTTAAATGTTTATAACAAAATCACATAAATTATTTATAACAATTAGAAATTGTTTATAATATTATCGAAGATAATTACAAAATTTTTAAACACGCCTTTAACATTACTTTCGTTCCACATTATTGTCAAAGATATTTACATTTATTATTTACAATATCAACATTTAAGTTATTTAAATTATTAATTTAAGAAATACATTGAACCACATGTTTTATCCGGTTGGTAAATTCATAATCGTGTTTAATATAATCGACCAATGAAGGTTAGTTATACATGTACATGTCACAATCTGGTTTAATAAAGGTTGTAATAATTTTAATTATTTGTGACGGTAATCTTCATTCAAAATCTTATCTCAAATTCTTTCAAAACTCTTGTTAATTATAACAGTAAATTCACTTGATTAATTTTCAACGAACTATGACAATACACTCTAGCGGAAAATACTTCGCTTACAAAATAATGCACAAACTGCATTCAAAATAGCCCAAAATTCATCATATATTAATCTATATGGCATTAAAACTTCCACCGAACTTACAAAACTTCCACAAATAATTCTTTATCATTATTAACTACTGTGGGAATCTCCTTCATTTATTTAAGGGCATTATACATCAGCGACTTTCAACATGTCCGCTGCACTATCGATTATACATTCATAGTTCCACTTAAAAATTCTTATATCAATAATTGTTTCAAAACTGTTGTCATTTAAACTTCGTGGATTTCATTCATGAATCGAAATGAAATAAAAATTTGCCAATCACAAACAAATTTAATAGTGAATACGCTTATATACGCCTGTCTGGTCTATCAAAATTTAAGATTAACATCTTCAAAGAATTGTAGTATAAAAATACTATCATCAAACAAAGTGCGACTAACTGCAAAATAGTCGAATAGAATCCAATTAGACTGGGGAATGCAAACATCGTTATATAAATCTCTATATGAGAAAAAACCTAACACAAGTTTCACGAATTTAATGCATTCAATAATTCATAATTAATGTTCATCTTTCACAAAATTGCCTAAGATGCAATGGTCGTTCATGACTGACGATAAATGTCTGTGTTGCAATCAATTCAAATAACGACTAGTATTTCCAAGATCGTCGACAACGTACTGGATTTTAACGCTCTAAAATCATTTAAATGTTCTTCCTTCTTGATGATGACAGAAAATTGGTCAAAGTAATTAAACTGGGGTAGAATTACTTTAATAAAGTGACACGCTGTCTGAATTTAAATCTGCCATAAAAATCATTAACTTACAGTCAAATCGTGACTACAAAAATAAGCAAATTACTGAAAAATCTAAATATCAGTCTCAACTGATTCAAAATCATTTAACTATGCCCATGACATAACAATGTCTTAATAAAACGTCGAAAAAGGTATAACTCATCAAGGTGTACTGAGAATAGGAATCTCAAACAAGAATATCGGGCAAAAATACATGAGGACAAAATATGGGAAAAATGGTTGCTCAAATATTGCTAAGAAACTCAAATACAATAAACGTTCACGACTACCTTATCTGCCGATTGACGTTCCAGAGGAAAATTCCCCAAAGAAGACTGTTGATGGATCCATTCCACCAAGTTAAAGCTGAGCTCCATCCTCGAAACCAGAAACAGCACCATCGGAGAATCGAACTGCTTCACGAAGACGAACGACATCCTTCCGGCAATAATCTTCTTTGTGAGTCGGGACAACCCTGACCTCTCTTGAAAAATCCCTGAAGTTCCAGTTGAAAATCGCCATGAAGTTTTTGTATAAATTTCCGAAGAAATATTCATATTCAGAAAGTATGAAATCATTTCTATTGCTGTTTGATAGTATTCAGCCTTTAATCACGAAACATGGGTGTAGATGGTTATTTACCACATGTTCGCTTGTATGGAATAGCAATTAGCGAAGTTCCATGCTGCTATCTTACTCCGTTGAAATATGTCCCAATTGCATTAAGTCCTTCAGCCTTCCATCTTCTCTTCGGTAATAGTATTAGAAGAACAAACTGCCATATTAGACTGCTCCATAATACTGTAGCGTTGTGTCACAAAAGCAATCTGAAGTCTCCCTATTTCACTAGCCCTGTCAGCCGTAGCGTAGAGTCTGGCTATACAAAGTGTTTCTCCTGTGGCGAGAAAATCACTTTTGTCAGTCGTCTAATATTGTCAATAACTTCCAAAATACTTCCTCGAAATTGTTCAGCTTTTCTACAGTCCTTACTGTAGCAATGCACAAGAGAATTAGCTTATAGGCGACCGCTAACTGTTCACAGCTAATCTTGTAGAAGCGTTATAAGTGTCGTTTCAACTTCACCTAGATTTACTTCACAGTAAACCTGCACTGCTTATATGTTCGACTCTCGTTTAAAGCAGTGGCTTCGCCACGCGTTACAAAGACGACTTTTTCACTACTAAACTCACTCGACGTTTCACTGAAATGACTATTTGAAATCTGACGATTGATTTATAATCTGAGAATGAGCGAATGAGACTCCTCTCTTCTGCGCAAGGCCTTTTATGAACTTCATGAGGGGCGTATCTATCCCTTCCATCGCGTGTTACTACGTGATCGCTAGAAGTTCCAACTTCGTCAATACATGACGGATTTTCATAATTCAAGAACTGAAAATAAATTTCACCAAAATTCCAGATCAATGCCTCTACTGCAAATGGATTTCCACAATTCTGCATTCCAAAAAGTAATAAAAATACCATAGTTTCAGCAATCTCCGTCTTCCTTCAGACTATCGTTCATTGGTTTGAGCCTCCCCTCCAATAGCATAATTTCTTCCTCAGCAGAATTCCACGTTTCCTGCGACTGTGTCGTACATCTCGGATCCTTCTCGAATAAATGCTGACGTCACTGAGAATCTCAGCTCAAGTAGCCTGCTGGCATAACGTCTGCGTCATCCGTGCTTACGTCATGACTACCCACGTCATAACTATGACGGCCATAACTTTCGCTATAATTTCCAAAATAGCCACCGTGGTCTCTATATAATTCAATTACGGGGGCATTCTCCTCTCACCACGTTTTAAAAACAGTTGCAAATTGTTTTTAAACTCAGTGTTACAAGTACCTCAACTCTCTTGAACACGAAATTGAATTATTACTGGCTTACTCTAGGATAGTATCTTTTTAAATTTCCAGCATTGAACTTGCCGTAAATGACGTTATTCTCATCATCGTAGAGATCATAGCAGTTGTTTCCATAGGCGTTCGTAATCCTAAACGGCCCCATGAATACATTTCCAAATTTGGGGTATATTTTCTTGCTCATATCAGCCTTGACAGGTCTGCGTAATAATACAAGATTTCCAACTTGTAAGGGTGCACCAAAACGTTTTCCAGCTACTCTTTTCAATCGTTTCTCTGCTGCTTTCTGGAGTTGTTCCTTCGCCTTGTCAATCCTCTGCTGCCTTCCTAAGTCGGGATCTCTAGGAATGTGGTTGAAAAGATTATCCCACGGCCTTTCTGGGTTTCTTCCAAGATGAAGTCGCATTGGCACTTCTCCTGTACTCTCCTGCACTGTAGAGTTCAGACATTCCTCTATAAGGGGTACAAATCTCACCCAACCAGAATGATCATTTGGACAGAAAAATTCGACAGAATTTCGAAAATTCAGCCATATATCTTTCTGAGGAATTCGATTCTGGGTAACGCACGCTTGAAAATAAGTGCTTAATGCCAAGCCTTTCCATATCCGCTGCAAATTCCACGGACGTAAATTGCGTTCCATGATCTGACAGTAGATATTCTGGTATACCAGCTTTAGGAAATACAGCATTTTCCAGTCTGCTTACTACGTTCCTTGTGTTAGCTTTCTGCATGGGACTCATTGTAACAAATTTTGAGAAAACATCCACGGTAACCAACAGGTACTGGTTACCCTGATATCCCTTCGGACAGGGGCCAAATATATCCGTCGCCATTAGTTCGTTTGGCTTAGAAGGAATCATAGCCTTCGGTTTTCCTTTTAATAAAGCAGAAGCATACTTTGCTCTTTGACATTTGTCACATGATCTAATGATCTTGGCAATGCTGGAACGCATGTTAGTCCAGATAAATCTCTCTTTAAGAGTATTAAGAGTCTTATCTAAACCGGCATGTCCAGTTGCGTGAT
Organism: Meconema thalassinum; assembly: GCA_946902985.2. Classification (NCBI taxonomy): domain Eukaryota; kingdom Metazoa; phylum Arthropoda; class Insecta; order Orthoptera; family Tettigoniidae; genus Meconema; species Meconema thalassinum. Next base: position 255,509,836 of record OX336393.1, read on the forward strand.
GAGCTACCCACACTAAATTGACAACAAGTTTAGGTGGCACGACTATTCGGAGTTTTGTATGCGCAGAGTCAGCATACTTGCATACGATGTCTCCACTCAAGACAAAGTGTCGTGAATTTCTCCGTGTAACTGCATAGTCAACATCAGTATTGTCCATGTAACCCTTGAGGAACCTGTACATTTTCCTTATTGGAGCGTGTCTCTTCTGTGACACACCGATTCGGGCTAACCTCCTAACGGTTTCTTCATCTTCTAGCTCCAATTGTACATGGTGTATCTGCACATTTTTAATAGGGTTACGTGATAGAGCATCAGCCAGTAAGTTATCTTTCCCAGGCTGGTGGACGATAGTGGCGTTAAACTGTTGGGTGAACAAAGCCCAACGTGTCAATCTATCACTCGACATGTCAGTTTGCAGCATAAACTGTAGTGCTTTATGGTCAGTAATAATGATGACCTTATGTCCCAGCAGTATTTTCTTCCAGGCTTGCAATGCTGTTACAAAAGCTAACGCTTCAAGCTCCGTCGTGAAGTAATTTTCCTCGTGTTTCTTCAACTTCCGACTCGTGAACGCAATGTAGTGCTTGTTGCCTGCCTCGTCTTTCTGGTATAAGACTGCACTAATGCCTACTCTTGATGCATCAGACTCAATATAGAACACCTTCTCAAAGTCTGGGTACTCCAGTTTCACATTATTCCTGAGCATCTCTTTTGCTTTCTCAAAAGCCTCGTCTGCAGCGGTACTCCATTTCCATCTGTTATTCTTCTTGAGTAAGTCATACAGAGGAGCCATAATTTCCGAGTATCTTGGACAGTGGCTGCTAATAAATTGGCATGCTCCTACAAATTCTCTGACTTGTTTCACCTTAGTTGGCTTTGGAAATCTCGTGATCGCATCTACTTTTTTCATGTTTGGATGACATCCATCTTTATCAATAGTATGCCCCAAGTAATTTATTTCCTGCTTCAAGAATTGACATTTTCCAAAATTCACCTTGATATTGGCCTCCCGTAAATTCTCGAACAACTTTCTCAAGTGCACTAAATGTTCTGCGGCGCTGGGTGAAGATACGATTAAATCGTCAATGTAGCAGATTACATTTTCTTTCACTTCGTCAGTGAGCTTACTATCAAGTGCTCGAATAAGTGCTGGTCCACTGTTAACCATACCAAAAGGCATTCGGACAAAGACCCATGACGTCTGGTCAAATAGGAATCCAGTGTACTGCATACTATCTTCTTCTAGCTGAACTTGATAAAATGAAGACGTCAAGTCAAGAACGCTGAAACATGCTCTCCCTTTGAATTTTCGAAGCAGATCTCTAATCTTGGGTGGTCGGTCATTTTCTGGAAGAATCTTCAAGTTAATGGTCCTGGCATCGAGACAAAGACGTATCTGACCATTACTTTTCTTCACTACTGTGATGGGGTTTATATAAGACGACGCCTGTTTTTTAATAATCCCGTCTACCTCCATTTTTCTGATTAACCCTCGTACTTCTTGATAGTATTTCTCAGGAATGGGGTATATTCTCTTCTGGTAAGGGGTTTCATCTGTCAGCATTATCTTGTATTTATAATCCTTAATCAATCCAGGCTTTTCATCGAAAATATCTTGGAATTCCTTTATCAGATCCTCAAATTCCCCCTGAATTTCTTCAAATCCTTCAGTTTTTCTACTGGGTATTTCTACTAAATTTTCCACTTCATTAACTATAGTATTCAAAATTTCTTCCCTAAGGTCTATTTCCAGACTGTTTTTCACGTCCTGTTCTTCTATCTCTTCTGTGATTATGTACCCATCATTAAAGCTAATACTTCTGTTCTTCATGTCAATAATAGCTCCGACCTTCGATATAAAATCGATTCCAAGCACCATATCAAAATTGATCTTGCTCACCACAATGAAGATCTGTTCATAATTCCTTCCATTGATCTCAAAGTTCAATAACACTTGAATCTTGCACTTCACTGCCTTATCTTGGAATATCCCTCTCGCTTTGACGGTAGAAACAGGTAGAACTGTCATGTTCTCTCCTCTTAGCAGACTTTGATAACATTCCTCTGAAATGATGGAGATAATTGCACCAGTATCCATCAGGGCTTTATACTGTTGTCCATCTATCCGTACAGAAATAATAGGTAAGGCACATGGTCTTTCCTCTTTAACTATACCCCTCTCTTCTAGCAAATCTTCATCAGTCACTTCATATATCTCATTAATCGTAATCAGGTGTGGTGTGGCAATGTATTTACAAGTTCTCACTGACGTTGAGAAATCGGCGTTTTTTTTTTTTTGTGTTACCGACCTCAAAATTCTGTTGGCTTGTAGAAGGCCCAGGATCGATTACAACATCCTGCCTTTTCTTTTGGTTGTCTGCTTCTTTTTCCCGTAATTCTTTTAGGTATTGCTGGCTTTCCTTCTCTCTTTCCTGATACTGATCGGGTGTCATAACCTGACCTTGAGGATTCTGATTTCTGTTTTGGCTCTGGTTATTCCTATTATAATTTCTGTTATAACCATTATTGTTGTAATATCTGCCTCTTCCATTGTAATTTCCTCGGTTATAGTTCCAGCCTCTTCTCTGTTGATACGGTCGGTAACCTTGCGATCTGTTATTTCGAAACTGATTATTCCTGTGAGGACCTACATTGTCAGTTTTCTCCTCATCCGGCTTGTCAGTTTGTTGGACTTGGTCCATATATACAGTATTTATTTCTTTAAAGTCATGCCTTTGACCTTTCTGTACCACGTTAGGCATTGGACTTGTGTAGTCTAACCTCCTCAGTATTTCATCCATGCTGGTTAAATCCCTGATGTTGGACGAAATTATTAGTCTTCTCACCTCAACTGGCAGCATACGAGAAATCGCATCAATAAGTTGCTCCGTGGACAATGGGGGTTGTAAGAATCTCAAGCGGGATAATTGACTCGTAAAGAAATCAGCGTACCGCGTTGGAAGAGTACCGGAGTATTTTCTTGAATACACCTCCGCTCTTAACGAATTCTGCGCTTCTATGGACCAAAATCGTTTGATTAATGCCTCTGCAAACTCGTCAAAGTTACTGAATGTGTAAATGCGCGAAACCATTCGAGGGGTCCTCCAATCAAATATCTCTCCACTATCTTCATCTCTCTCTCTCTGGGAATGTGAGCTTCGATGAAATAATCTTTGAGGTTCCTTACATATTCGATAGGTGTCAAACTATCCGTGTTACTGAACTTTTGCGGTTTATCTTCAAAATTCCTGATGACCGTTACGTTCCTCGGATATGAATCCGGGTAGTTTTTCCCACTATCTCTATAGTTCCACTCAGGTTCCATATTCCTCTCGTCATCTTCCTCCCTGAATCTGGATATACGTTCTTCAGGAGTCACGTCTCTCTCTTCTGGATCTAGGTTATATCTTCTGGCATAATTCCTACTAGTTTCGCAAGCCAAGCCTACTGTATCCTTGTCAGTGATTTCCGTTAAGACTTTCTTGATTAACTCTTCTTTGTAGGTCTCCATTAAATTAGCCTCTCCTAACTTCAAATTCTGCAATTTACTCGTCGTTTCATTCACATCAGAGACAACTTTATGAATCTGTTCCTCTAATGCAGATTTTAATGTTTGCACATCCTGACCTAATTGTGTCCTATCTTCAACTTGTCTTTCGGATAGCGAATCCATCCTGACGCTTAAAACTTTCCTAATCTGTACTACTTCATTGTTAATATCAATTTGAGTACTGGCAAGTTTCCTTTCAATACGATCCTGAATTTGGGTTACATGTTCCCCACTTGACCTAATCCACTCGTCTTTCCATATTGCTACATTTTCCGTTAACATTTCTGCTATGTCTATTTCGATATCCTCTTTCAATACTTTATTATGGTCTAATACTTGGGTTCTCATGACCTCTACATCAAACTTTAAACCTTCTAAATACGCTGTCGTTCTAACTGACTCATCAACTAGCCTAGTCGTTAATGCACTTATATTACGTGTACAAAGAGTTTTCGAATTTTCTATCTCTTCCCTGACTTTATTTACATCAGTTTGGACTTTAGCAACATCTACGAAAACTGTGTTGACCTCTACTTGAATTTTATTTATGTCACTTTGCATCTCGTTTACATCCGAATGAATGTTATTAATATCAACCTGAACATTGGACACATCAGTTCTAACATTTTGGATTCCTCTTTGGACTTCCTCAACCTTGTCTTGGACAGTCGCAACATCATTTTTGACAACAACTACCTCAGCCCTAGCACAAGAAATATCACTACGGACATTAGCAACATCTAAATTCAACATTGTAAGATCTTTATGCACATTAGCAACATCTATTTTAACATCAGCAACATTTTTATGCATATTAGACACATCTATTTTAACATTGGACACGTCTGAGCGGATGTCAGTTACAGTATTCTCAATTCCTTGGGTATTAATCTGTAAACGCGACATATTATCCTCTAAGTTAGCAGAACTGGCCTGAAGAGTTTTCATATTCTCCTCCATTCGACTAGTACTCCTAGCTTCCATCTCCTTCATACTCTCACTCATGCTTGCTTTCAAGTTAGCAGACAAATTACTAGCATTCTCCTCCATTCGACTATTATTCTCCTTCATACTTTCATTCAGCATCTGCTTCATACTACTATTTATGTTAGCAGACATCTCCGCTAACATCATCTTCAAACTTTCATCTGCCATTACAATATTATTCAAAAATTAGACTGCTGTAGGGACATACATCAAAAGAGCAAAATAACAACATTTGAGCAACACTTTTCACCATATATGAATTTGATCAATTTTCTGTCTTAAATCTAACTTATAACTACCTTATAATTAACTTTCGAAGACACTTCATGTTGAAATAAACTCAAGCACATGTTCAAATTTCACTGGCCCATTTTAAAATATCCTATCACAAATAATTTACATTTACAATCCAAATAATTTAATTTTATCTTTAATATGACTAAAATGTCATAAGCCGGTCAAATAAAATAAGATTCCAAATCATAGGCGATTTTTCTAAGTTTCCAGCCTATTTAACCTTTCTCAAGTTGTATAAGATCTGATCTTTTCTGAGTGTAATTTTCCTACTACAATACAACATTTAATTCCTATATAATCACACTCTTAAATTCTACAATTGGCCAAGACATCTAACAAAGAATCAACCTCTTTATTTGAGTCTAATCGATCCTCACGTTTTAGGTTTGCCAATCCTACTGGCGTTCAACCTGGTGATCCAGTTATGTTGAATCGAGCCCCAACGTTTTAGGTGCGCCAATCCTTCTGTCCCCGTTTACCCGGATAGTAGGCTGTCAGATATCCGCCCCCTCAATCGGATTGCCAACAATCAATCGCACCGACTCAGCTACATCAATGAAAATGGCACTGACAGATACTACCGAGGTTTGAACACAGAAGTTACCAAGAAAAATTATTGTGGAACACACCAAAATAGACGGGGTTCATACTTACTTTTACTTACCTCTTATAAATATCTCGGGGATTGGGTTGACAACAGGATCCTTAAAGTATGCTCTCACAATAACCTTCACCATGACATTTAAAAATGAACCAGACCGAAGACGAGAACTTTGAACTGTACAAAAGCTTTATTTTCAAATAAAGAGTATGATTTTCACAACTCAACAAAATAAACGTGGCTATCAGTAGCCTATGTCAATCTGACTACGTCCTCCTAAAGGACTTGCAAATTTATCAAACAATATGATAGCTCCCATGAGCTCAAAATAACGTAACATTTTAAAACACATTTGGATTGGATGAGGAAGTCAGGGTACGACATATATAGAGCATTTGGTTTCTTTTAATAAACATAACACTAGTATTAATAGGCACAAGGCCGGAGTATCGACCTCACCCGCTTATAACCAGATGTCGAGCCAGCTGGTCTACTCCTCAACCTGGCGCATGCCCGTCAAATGGGGCTCCCTACTCACACCACACTGTGTAAGAATTCAGCTCCTTTTAAATCTTTAAATGTCTACAAGACAACTCATACATATAGACGCAAATCTTTCAAATGCTTAACTCACATCCCACTGGATTATTTTAACTATCCTTAAACTTGTTAAGTTATCATCCAAATGTTTAATCAGCATAGTTTAGAGTATAAAACACACTCTTAAATGTTTATAACAAAATCACATAAATTATTTATAACAATTAGAAATTGTTTATAATATTATCGAAGATAATTACAAAATTTTTTAACACGCCTTTAACATTACTTTCGTTCCACATTATTGTCAAAGATATTTACATTTATTATTTACAATATCAACATTTAAGTTATTTAAATTATTAATATAAGAAATACATTGAACCACATGTTTTATCCGGTTGGTAAATTCATAATCGTGTTTAATATAATCGACCAATGAAGGTTAGTTATACATGTACATGTCACAATCTGGTTTAATAAAGGTTGTAATAATTTTAATTATTTGTGACGGTAATCTTCATTCAAAATCTTATCTCAAATTCTTTCAAAACTCTTGTTAATTATAACAGTAAATTCACTTGATTAATTTTCAACGAACTATGACAATACACTCTAGCGGAAAATACTTCGCTTACAAAATAATGCACAAACTGCATTCAAAATAGCCCAAAATTCATCATATATTAATCTATATGGCATTAAAACTTCCACCGAACTTACAAAACTTCCACAAATAATTCTTTATCATTATTAACTACTGTGGGAATCTCCTTCATTTATTTAAGGGCATTATACATCAGCGACTTTCAACATGTCCGCTGCACTATCGATTATACATTCATAGTTCCACTTAAAAATTCTTATATCAATAATTGTTTCAAAACTGTTGTCATTTAAACTTCGTGGATTTCATTCATGAATCGAAATGAAATAAAAATTTGCCAATCACAAACAAATTTAATAGTGAATACGCTTATATACGCCTGTCTGGTCTATCAAAATTTAAGATTAACATCTTCAAAGAATTGTAGTATAAAAATACTATCATCAAACAAAGTGCGACTAACTGCAAAATAGTCGAATAGAATCCAATTAGACTGGGGAATGCAAACATCGTTATATAAATCTCTATATGAGAAAAAACCTAACACAAGTTTCACGAATTTAAAGCATTCAATAATTCATAATTAATGTTCATCTTTCACAAAATTGCCTAAGATGCAATGGTCGTTCATGACTGACGATAAATGTCTGTGTTGCAATCAATTCAAATAACGACTAGTATTTCCAAGATCGTCGACAACGTACTGGATTTTAACGCTCTAAAATCATTTAAATGGTCTTCCTTCTTGATGATGACAGAAAATTGGTCAAAGTAATTAAACTGGGGTAGAATTACTTTAATAAAGTGACACGCTGTCTGAATTTAAATCTGCCATAAAAATCATTAACTTACAGTCAAATCGTGACTACAAAAATAAGCAAATTACTGAAAAATCTAAATATCAGTCTCAACTGATTCAAAATCATTTAACTATGCCCATGACATAACAATGTCTTAATAAAACGTCGAAAAAGGTATAACTCATCAAGGTGTACTGAGAATAGGAATCTCAAACAAGAATATCGGGCAAAAATACATGAGGACAAAATATGGGAAAAATGGTTGCTCAAATATTGCTAAGAAACTCAAATACAATAAACGTTCACGACTACCTTATCTGCCGATTGACGTTCCAGAGGAAAATTCCCCAAAGAAGACTGTTGATGGATCCATTCCACCAAGTTAAAGCTGAGCTCCATCCTCGAAACCAGAAACAGCACCATCGGAGAATCGAACTGCTTCACGAAGACGAACGACATCCTTCCGGCAATAATCTTCTTTGTGAGTCGGGACAACCCTGACCTCTCTTGAAAAATCCCTGAAGTTCCAGTTGAAAATCGCCATGAAGTTTTTGTATAAATTTCCGAAGAAATATTCATATTCAGAAAGTATGAAATCATTTCTATTGCTGTTTGATAGTATTCAGCCTTTAATCACGAAACATGGGTGTAGATGGTTATTTACCACATGTTCGCTTGTATGGAATAGCAATTAGCGAAGTTCCATGCTGCTATCTTACTCCGTTGAAATATGTCCCAATTGCATTAAGTCCTTCAGCCTTCCATCTTCTCTTCGGTAATAGTATTAGAAGAACAAACTGCCATATTAGACTGCTCCATAATACTGTAGCGTTGTGTCACAAAAGCAATCTGAAGTCTCCCTATTTCACTAGCCCTGTCAGCCGTAGCGTAGAGTCTGGCTATACAAAGTGTTTCTCCTGTGGCGAGAAAATCACTTTTGTCAGTCGTCTAATATTGTCAATAACTTCCAAAATACTTCCTCGAAATTGTTCAGCTTTTCTACAGTCCTTACTGTAGCAATGCACAAGAGAATTAGCTTATAGGCGACCGCTAACTGTTCACAGCTAATCTTGTAGAAGCGTTATAAGTGTCGTTTCAACTTCACCTAGATTTACTTCACAGTAAACCTGCACTGCTTATATGTTCGACTCTCGTTTAAAGCAGTGGCTTCGCCACGCGTTACAAAGACGACTTTTTCACTACTAAACTCACTCGACGTTTCACTGAAATGACTATTTGAAATCTGACGATTGATTTATAATCTGAGAATGAGCGAATGAGACTCCTCTCTTCTGCGCAAGGCCTTTTATGAACTTCATGAGGGGCGTATCTATCCCTTCCATCGCGTGTTACTACGTCATCGCTAGAAGTTCCAACTTCGTCAATACATGACGGATTTTCATAATTCAAAAACTGAAAATAAATTTCACCAAAATTCCAGATCAATGCCTCTACTGCAAATGGATTTCCACAATTCTGCATTCCAAAAAGTAATAAAAATACCATAGTTTCAGCAATCTCCGTCTTCCTTCAGACTATCGTTCATTGGTTTGAGCCTCCCCTCCAATAGCATAATTTCTTCCTCAGCAGAATTCCACGTTTCCTGCGACTGCGTCGTACATCTCGGATCCTTCTCGAATAAATGCTGACGTCACTGAGAATCTCAGCTCAAGTAGCCTGCTGGCATAACGTCTGCGTCATCCGTGCTTACGTCATGACTACCCACGTCATAACTTTCGCTATAATTTCCAAAATAGCCACCGTGGTCTCTATATAATTCAATTACGGGGGCAGTACGTTTCCGAACACAAGTTTCTATACTAAACTCAGTGCTTTTTTTTTAGGAGGAACGCGGGGGTACGCGTACATTTGAAAACTGTTTATGAAAAAATATTGGTACATTTGTATCTCGTCCGGCAAATATAACTTCCGACTTGAAAGTTCATCGATCAGCTGGCGTCAACGCGCTGTTGACAACAGCTGGAGGAAATTTCGAGTAATCCTTGATTTAAATCGATCTATCGAATCAGTCTCTTTTGGTCGGCAACTCGTCACTCCATTCTTACGAGTATAAGCACGCAGGCTAGTGTTTGGAGGTGGGGTAGGTTGTTATTTTGTGCGTGTGGTTAGTTGAAGAAAATAGTGAACTATTTAACATCCACCCAGACATCGAAAAAGCTGAAAGTTAACGATTCGAACACAAGCAATGACCAGACTTTGCAAATTGCCGAAAATTGCAAGATCGTGATGTTTTGTCGACTACAACTGAGAGTATCCCTTCAATTATTTTTAGAAAAAAAAGAAGGAAGAAGGAAGATTGTAGTTTTATGTGACCGTGAATCTTGTGATTATGAGCCACGGGACCTCCTTTTTACGTGGAATCCGAACCACAGGACATGGCATTTCACTTCGAAAATCTCACATGCATTGACCGGGAATCGAACCCGGACAGGAAAAAAAAAGAAAGCACTGGCTAAACTTAACCGTCTTGGTCCCGACTACAAGCCATCAAAGTATGTAATGGGAATTTAGGAACACTTTGATAACATTGATTCCCCATGAAGGGGAAGAGGGTAGCTCTTATACACTAATGTGAGCTAGTCATATTAGGTTTCTACTTAATGCTTGTAGTGTTTGCTTCGTTCTACTACGTGGAGACGATGTGGTCATAATGTAATAAATAAAATCGTGCGGCTTTTTCTCTTCAAATTAACGATATGGGGAATTTGTTCGCTAAAATTTAGGGTTTTGCTCAAGTGGCCCACAGAATATAGAAAGTTAAGAGACGGCAGAGGCCAGCTTTGACAAACACCTCTATAAAATAGTCTAGAATCGGTTGCTACCTTGGTCTACATACCACAATGAATAAAGGAACGCTATGAACATTACAATTCCACCTGTTCAAAGAAGTCCTCGTTGTGACCGAGAATTTGGTGACAATGACATCATCACAGAATTACTATGTAAAACACCCTGAATGTTCGGTACTTTTGAAGTCATCATACTCACATAAATATTGCTCTTATTGATGAGACAGACTGTGAAGGCCAGTTGCATCACCGCTCTAGATAGCTCCACTCACCTTCTCTCTCGTCAGCCCCATTCCCACAACATTTCATTAACAAATATTATTAATTCCTTTCAACAGGATGTTCTGCCTTACTCAACTCTGCAAATTACTGCAAAATGGATAGGAATTACCATGAGTAATTAGACATCAAGTAAATGCATCGGAAGGTTTAAGAGTAATCTTCTTAATAAGATGCAATACAGTTTCTAAATATAGCAACAATCAACAATTGATATTGCAGTTCATCAGTCGGTCAAAACAAAATAATCGCAATTACTGGGAAATGCGAAAAAAAATGGGGGAAAGTGCAGGGGATTAAAACATATATATTGTTGTTGTTGATTATTTTAGGAGCTTTCCGACATCGTGGTCATATATCCCGCTGTATTTGGGTGTGTGTAGAGTTTGTCTGATAACCTGTGTCACTGCGATGTCTGCTAGTGTGTGTATTTGTAATTGAGGTAGGGTTTAAGTAGGAAGGGAGCGTGGCCTTAATTTCAGTACCATCCCGACATTTGTCTCGAGTAGAAGTGGGAAACCATGGAAAACCACTTCCAGGATGGCTGAGGTAGAATCGAACCCGCCTCTTCTCAGTTTTGCTTCACGAGGCTGAGTGTAATCCATTCCAAACCAAAATTAAATTTCTTGCCAGAGCTGGGAATCGAAACCAGGTCTCCACGGTGACAGCCAAGAATGCTAGCCGCAACGAAACGAGACTGACTGTTTAGCTTGTCTTGTTAATGTTATAAATAAATAAATAAATAAATAAATAAATAAATAAATAAATAAATATAGCCTAGATAATCCCATAAGGGCAAAGGCCTCCTGCGAGCAGGGACGTGCTCTGGTTTAAACTCGTTAGGCGAGCAAGTCCTAAGGAGTTGTGTACACTAATTACTAACATTACTAAATACTAACAATAGCAAGACAAGCTATAGAAAGTGTAGCAAGGGGGCAGATGACCTCGTAATTCCGCCCCTTAAAACAACAATAACTAACTAACAAATGTAGGAAAATATATTCCTAAAATAAATTGTATACATTTAAACTCCAACCCTAGTGATCAGAATCAGATGATGATGGTCGAACGCGAAATCCTAAAATTCCCCCTTTAACAGTGAATAATATTAATTCATGTAATTTTCTGACGTCCTTCAATAAAATATTAAATACCTGCACCCAAACATTTGATGGGTTATGACGCCGTCTCCACAGCCCTGCGCGAATAAACAAAACGTTATCCTCATCCGCCCCACAACTGCACGTTTGTTATCCGATTCCGCTGACATTGCAATGATATTTTTAATTTGTTATATAAAGCATAAAGTATTAAAGCCGGCCCCGTGGTGTTGGGGTAGCGCGACTGCCTCTCAACCGGATTCGATTCCCGGCTCCGTCAGGGATTCTAGAAACTGACGTGAGGGCTGGAACGGGGTACACTCAGCCTCGTGAGGACAATTGAGTAGCTGTCTGACAGTGAGGCAGCGCCCCGGTCACGAAAACCAAGATTAACGGCCGAGGGGAACCGAAGCACTGACCACGCGTCACCCCAATATCTGCAGGCCAAATGGCTGAGCAGAGGTCGCTTGGTAGTCCTAGGCCCTTCAAGGGCTGTAGTGCCAGGGGCTATATTTTATAAAGTATTAAAGCAACACATTTAGACATTTGATAAGAAATTCGTTCCCCTAGATTATGTGTGAATCGCGAGACAACGTTGACTGAGTTTTGTCCCTCTGAGTAACGGCAAGTCAAACAGTGGGTGGCTAATTACAGCACGTACTTAGTCGTCGGATATACCCTCGCAGGCTCGCACAGGTATAAATAACTTTTCTATTGGCACAAGTCAACACTAATTGAGGGTATTTCCAAGACTGGCTTCTCTCACTTCTCTATTATTCTCATGCAATCCAAGCGAAAGGTAATACGGAAATCAAAAGAAACGTGAAAGACGCAGATCTGAGCAAAAACTAAAATTATTTAAAAAAATCCAGTTCAACAATGTATTCTAAAAATGAAAACTATCCCCAAATTTACTCTAAACATTATCAGTAGCTTATGATCCAAACAGCCATGCAAACTATATCCACATGGGAAAAATTTTTGCGGATATCCGCGGGTGCAGGACTTTACCTATCAGTAGATTTTGCAACACCGTTAACGCCTACACCTGGAATCCCAGTCCAAACCAAGCCGTCAACTTTCATATACAAGAAGCCATGTTTCGCAAGTATGATTCAATATCACATCACACCTTTCTTTATAGAATGAATGTTAAGACGTTTAGAGGCCAAGTGAGATGAACAACTAGAGCAGATGAGGCAATGGAGGCGCTCCTTGGCGCCCGGGGCTAGTGTACACGGGCCGGCGCTAGCAACAACCCTCACACGCTCGCCGTATTATGTGGAGCAGGTGAAGTGAAGCAATTGGGTTTCATCACTTACCCGGTGCGTAGCGCGCAAGTAGGCCATGCCGCCCTCAGCATCAGACTGCTGATAGCCAGCAACCTTCGTCTTTGACTGCCAGGGTGATCTTGAGGAATCCATTGCGTGTCGCGTGTTCACTTGATGAGCTAGCGTATCGAGTTATGAGTTCTCTTCTGTAAGACAGTGAGCAAGAATGAGGTAATAGTCTGTGTGTGGCGAGCCACGAAGCATGCGATCTGAGCATCCCGGTCTAAAGCCGGCCAGTATGTAACAAGGGAACTCTGGTAGGGTCACCGCGCAACCTACCCCCCGATCGGATTGTAACACGAGGGCTTGGGGAAAGAACCAGACAGTTCCATTCTACACACATCAAAAAAACGTTTTGCATATTGCTGGCCAAGAGTCGTAAGTTAGTTGGACTGGCTGCGTGGCTCAGCGGTAACGTTCTCGCTTGCTGGGCCCAAGGTTGAAGGTTCGTATCCTGGCGCAGTCAGCTGTCATTTGAGGGTGCACAAATGCGAGGGAGCCGTGTCAGTAGATTTACTGGCACGTTAAAGATCCCCTTCGGGGAAAAATTCCGGCACCCCGGCGTCTCTGAAAGTCCAAGTAGTTAAAAGGGACGTAAAACCAATAACATTATTATTATTATTATTATTTTATTTGCGAATTGACCACTTCGGATCACGCTACAATTTCATTTTTTTTTTTTGGCCTGAAGTTTCCTCTTCCTCCAGTACTCCTTCATATGGGCGCTAGGCTGTTTCTTCTGCTCATCCGTCCAGGCTCTTCCCTTCTTTGTGGTTCTTGTGACGTGAAACCTTTCCAAATTTTGAATTATGTACCGAAATGTTTCCCTGTTTGACATCTGAACTTCCTGGATGTTGGAATTTTCGAGATCTTTTCGAACTTCCTTAATCCATGTCGTTGTTGTCTTCTTGTTCCACAGGTAGTCGAATAACTGTTTGGTTAGTCTAGTTTTGTCCATTCTGTACAAGTGTCCGAGAAACGATAACCTCCTCTTCTTCATGGTCTCTGAGATTCTCTCCACATTTTTATAGACTTCGTTGTTGCTCCGAAGTTTCCAGCCGGTTTCAGTCTGGACTGGGCCCATGATTTTCCGTAGTATTCTTCTTTCTAGGATCTCTAGCTTCTCCAACTTGTAATTCATCGAGAGGCATTCGCTGGCATACAGGCATTCTGTTTTTACTACCGTGTTGTAATGTTTTAGTTTGGCATTCTATGAGATGCATTTCTTGTTGTAGATGATTTTAGTTAGTCCATAAGCTCTTTCCATTTTTGAGATACGATCTTCTACAGCAGCTTTCTCTAGGCCGTTCTCTTGTATGGTTTCACCGAGGTATTTGAACTTTTTCACCCTCTGAATCCGTCCAATCTCTGTTTCAAGGAATTGTGGTCCATGTTTGTCATTCATCATGAACTTGGTCTTCTCTTTCGAGATCCTAAGTCCTGTCTTGCTAGCGATCTTTTCTAAGAGGTTGATCTGTATGGCCGCTTCTTCTAGGTTCTCTGAAAGTATCGCAAAATCATCAGCGAAAGCCACGCAATTGACTTTGATTCCTCCCGTTTTTCGTCCTAGGCAGATCGGGGCTATCTCTTGATTTTCAAGTTCGGAATTCCAAATTCTCACAATCCTCTCGAGGACACAGTTGAATAGTAATGGTGATAATCCATCACCCTGTCGCACACCTGTCTTGATTTCAAATGACTGAGACAATTCTCCCATGAACTTCACCTTAGAAGTTGTGGCTGTTAAGGTTTCTCTGATAATATTGGCCAGTTTGGTTCTGACTCCAAATTCTCTAATGATCTTATCTAGGGTCCCTCTGTCCACCGAGTCGAAGGCTTTTTTGAAGTCAATGAATGAAACCACTATACTTTTGCCGTTCAGCGCTCTGTGGCGAATTATTGATTTCAAATTTAGGATTTGTTCGGCACAGGAGCGGCCTTTCCGGAACCCACCTTGGTATTCTCCAAGTTGCTTATCTAGGATTCCTTCTATTCTATTCAGAAGTATCCTTGAGAGGATTTTGTAAGTGACTGGGAGTAGCGACACGCCTCTGTAGTTGTTAACATCTTGTTTGTTCCCTTTCTTATGGAGTGGGTGAATCAGCGCTGTTTTCCATTCGTCTGGTAGCTTTTCCGTCTCCCATATTTGTTGGAAGATATGGTGCAGGTCGTCTAGGATTTCCGGTTCTGCCCACTTCAACATTTCTGCTGATATGGAGTCTTCCCCACTTGCCTTATTGTTCTTGAGACTTTTCAGGGCTTCCTTTATTTCTTCTTTTGTTGGTGGCATATCATCTTCTGAGTTTATAGGATGAGTCTGAATTTCTAGTTTGTTGGTTGGAGGCGGGCAGTTGAGGAGTTTCTCCAAGTATCTGGCTAATATATTGCAGTTTTCTTGATTGTTCAGTCCAATTTTTCCTTCTTCGTTTTTGAAACTTATACTTGGAATTTGGTATCCTCTAAGCTTGTCCTTGAAGGTTTGGAAAAAATCTCTGGTGTTATTCTTAGTGAAGTCGTCCTGGAGGTTTTGTAACTTCGCATTCTCAAACGATCGTTTGGTCCTGCGGAATACCCCTGATGTTTCTTTCCTTTGGGTTCTGAATTGTTCCAAATGTTCCGTATCTCTTGAACATTTCCATTTTCTCCATGTGTCGGATCTCTTTTCAAGTGCTTTCTCACATTCTTCATTCCACCAGATTGTACGTTTCCTCTTTGCCAGTCCGAATGTTTTCTTAGCGGCTTCATTGATCTTTGTACAAAGATGTTGCCAGGTCTTTGTTCTAGAAGAGCGGATTTCTTCTCTGAAGTTATTTATAATATCTCCATTGATGTTCATTCGATTGGTGTTGTATTTTTTCAACTTAGGTGGATCCTTCTTTTGTTTTGGTGGAAGAAAACGTATTTTAACTTTGGAGAGATAGTGATCAGAGTCAAATTTACCATTTCTAATCACTTTAACATTCATCACCTCCCTAGTATTTGTCCTTGATATTGCTACATGGTCTAATTGGAATTCTCCTAGGTTGGGATTTGGAGATACCCATGTCTTTGCTTTTCTTGGAAGTTTCCGAAAATGAGTCGACATGAGATTCAACTGGAAGATTTTGCAGAGTCCAAGGAGCCGTTCGCCATTCTTGTTTGTCCTCCTGTGTGCTGGATAGTCTCCTACTATATCTCTGTATTTTCTTTCTGTCCCTATTTGTGCGTTGAAGTCTCCCAGAAGGAGTTTAACATGGTTCACAGGTATTCGAGCGATTTCTGTTTCTAAGAGGTCCCAGAAGTCATCGACTTTCTGTGGGTTCTTCTTGTTGTCTTCGTTGATAGGAGCATGGCAATTTATGAGAGTATAATTCCTGTTTTTGCACTTGATTGTCAATAGGGATAATCTCTCAGATTTAGATGAAAAGTCTGTGACACTATCCACTATGGTTTTGTTTATGTAGAAGGCAGTCCCAAGGAGAGGGGTGTTAGCCATTATCTTTATTGCTGGCTTTCCTTTGAATACTCTGTAGTGCTTTATATCCATGATGTGGTCATCTAGGAATCTGGTCTCTTGTACAGCCAAAATCTGGATTTGTTGGTCGTCCAGGAGCTTTTCCAATTCTTTCTGTTTTCCGACTCGCAGGAGTGAGTTGACGTTAATGGTCCCGATGAAGTATTTCCTCTTGAATTTCAATTTGGAAGGTGTTTCAAGACGCTCCGACTCATCTTGTATGCAGGTGGTGGGACTCCCCAGAATCCTAGGTCCCGAAGCATTGCCTGCTGCAATGGTGGATTTCTCTTTCAAGTTACCACCTGGGGTAGTGCTCTCATTTAGCGACATTTCCATTCTGCATATGAAATTGTGTTGTGTAGGTGTAGGAAATAAAATTCCGAAATAAGATCGGATTGTTAGTCCGAAATGATTGTTTTTCGTGGTTTACTCCACTAGGTTCTTCCGCTCTCTCTGCCGTTGGGAACTGAAATTCTTCATCCGCTTTTGAGACCGTTGACCATGTTTCACCCTCCTTCTTTCTCAACCGGGCTTGGGACCGGCTATGGCGGAGTTATTATTATTATTATTATTAAGTTAGTGGTCTCAAACCCATTAGTCGTTCTTGCGTGCGTGTTTATTGGCTGTGTACACTCGTCTGTGCGAGTGTGCAGACGGCCCGGTGAACGAATGCACGACCAATACATCCGAGACCGATACCAACAGGGTGCAATGTTTTGGGGTGGCATCATGTATGGTCACCGAACCCCTCTTCTGCATACCCAAGGGTGTATGACAGGCATAGGCCTACGTTACTAGGATACTATCCTGGCACCTGTAGTGAAAGTTTATGCTGACAATTTCGGCCAAAATTTCACTTTCGTAAACGATTATTATTATTAGCGTATGGTACAACACAAATCAAACAACATAAACAATATACATACATACAATAGGTAACACATTACAACTGTAACAATCATGCAAGGGAAAGGGTGTTCAAAGGTTAATGTCTAAATTTTCTAGCCATCTTATGACTTCAGTAGAGGCTATTACAAAGTCCTATGTTGATCCAGTGAATGCCCTACTAATACACTCAGTGACAATATGGTTCATAGTCTGTCTTAACTGCACCACAATCACAGGTTGGGGAAGATCGCATACCCCATTTAAACATCATTGATCCGCATCTCCCGTGGTTAGTGCGGTCTCTGTTGAGAGTCACCCATGTCTTGCGGGGCAAATCAAATCCAGCTGGCAGATTTTGAATGTTGAACAATGCCTGCCATTGCATTAGAGCTATGCTGTTCCACTCTTTTTGCCAATCAGCTTTTGGATCATAAACCTTCCTAACCAGTTCCTGTGCTGTTTGAATAGGTGGAGATCTTGACTTGAGACGGCGATCGTCCGCACAGAACTGGCATTGTTAATGCTTTTCTTCAGGAGAATGGTATTCACAGAATGGAATGGCCTGCCATGTTCCCGATCTCAATTGTATAGAGCAGGTGTGGACACTGCTTAATAAATAAGTCCCCCCTTACTGTGCGTCATGACAATATGCAAAACTTATTTTGATGTGTGTAGTTTATTTTGAGATATTTTTCTAGCGTATGGCTTTTAGTGCTGGGAGTGTCCGAGGACATGTTCGGCTCGCTAATTTGTAGCTGCTTCTAAGCCGACACCCATTGGCTGAGCTACAAGTACCGTCGCGTGTGGAGTGTTGTCTGGGGAGGAAAGTTCGAATGTAAGGACGAAGAGTTGGAAGGTAGCGGCTGTGGCCTATAGTTAGGGACCAACCCCGGCATTTGCCTGGAAGGAAGATGGGAAACTACAGAAGACCATCTTCAAGGTTGCTGGCGGGGGGATTCGAACCTCCTCGCCTCCCGGATGTGAGCGACTGCCAGAAGCCACGCCGTAACGACCACGGCTAATTCACCCTGTTATTTTGAGATAATGAAAGAAACCTAAATAGAGAATTCCATTGCCGTTCTGTTAATCTTTCATTTGAAATATTGATAGAACTAGAGTAAAATATACTTTACCTCGTTGAAAATAAAAATGTATTACACTATAATTGTAGTTATATTGTAGTTATTGGTACTACCTGATTCTTTAGTTGGTCTTCTGTGGTTTCCCATCTTCATTTCAGGCAAATGCCGGTATTGGTCCCTAACCATAGGCCACAGCCGCTACCTTCCAATTCCACGTCTTTACATTCACACTTTCCTCCTCAGACAACACTCCACACGCGACGGTACTTGTAGCTCACCCCATGGGTGTCTGCATGGAAGCAGCTAGAAACTCTGGCGAGCCGAGCATGTCCTCGGACACTCCCGCCACTAAAAGCCATACGCTAAAAGGAATAACTGATTCTTTCGCCTCTTTGCCTGTTAGGTAGTCAGACCGAAGGCTGGTTGGATCCTCAAAAAGTTCCACTAATAGGTAGAAACCCACAAAATCCAGGCAGAACTATAATGAGGCGTGAGGTAGTGTGCTATTGCTTTCCTCACTGAGCCAGTACAGCAGTACTAACCCTACAAGTGGAACCTTTCACAACATCCACAGGCACTGATTGTGCCCTGAAGGCCATTACACAGCACCACTCATACCTCAGTAGCTTCCATATAATCACACTTATGTGACATCGGTGAAAAGTCACATTTTACCTTACCCTGTGCCAACAGACAAATACCAAAAATACTGCATCCATCAAGAGCTGGTAAACACATTAAATGTGTATGCATCAGTTTAAAATACTGTATATATCGCCAGAATCTCTGGTGTTTGGCCACCCATGATTATTTACATATCAAACTACGTCCTAACTAAAGAAAATTTCAAGAAGACTTTACTGAGAGATAAGAAGCTTGTTTAGGATATTACTTTTCTAACAAGTTTATGAAGTACGTAATGATAAGAACTTAATCATAGACTATGTATTATTTCCTTATTGACATTCGACCTAAAGGGAAATACTCACAGATATTTAACAAATCTAATACACTTTAATCAGTAAATTGTTAGCCTTCTTTTCTCATTTTGCAAAAAAAAAAAAAAGGAAAAAGTAGACTTATGAGATCGATCCGGGAAAATGTGTGTCGTCTGTCTGTCCTTCTGTCTGTCTGTCTGTATGTCTGTGTGTGTGTGTGTGTGTGTGTCCCTATCAACTCCTAAACGGCTGCAGCTATCGAAACCAAATTTGGTAAGAGCAAAGATTTATACCTGAATATCTCACGTCTATATTTGGAATTGATGTCAGTGCTACCAACTGCTGAAAAATCGCATTTGAAATTTGAGCTCTTTGTTGGATATCTCAGAAGTTATGCATGTAAACTATTCCAAAATTGGCACACATATAGATAATAATATTCCAGATTATTTTCCAGAAGTCCAAACATACCAGTGTTGCCAACAAGATTCTAATCCAGCCTATAAGTCCAATTTCTCAATGCATGCAACTTCTATACTATCGATTGGAATTCAACCAAGTTTCGTCTGTACTGTGTGTACTACAACTGATATGACTGTGCGTATTCTAAAGGGCTGCCAACTGTTAATAAATGGTTTAACTCTAATATCAATATATCAGAAAGTATGCAAGGCAACAGCTCTAAACTTTGCACACGTATAGTACCTGACATTTTACCTTAGTTTGGTGTAAATTATATACATCAGTGCTACCTACACGATTCTAAGCCTATTGATAGGCATATAACTTTTATACTATCAAATGGATTTCAATCAAATTCCGTATGTACTTTGTGTACCGTAACAGTAATGACTATACGTATTCGTAAGAACCAGCAGGGCTGCCAACTCTTAATAAATGCTCTCTCTATTTGTTTTATCCTAATATCAATATATCAGAAAATATGCAAGCCATCTGCTCTAAACTTTGCACACGTATTATACCTGACATTCTAGATTAATTTGGAGTAACTAATATATCTCAGTGCTGCCAACATGATTCTAAGCTTTCTGATAGTTTTAATTTTTAATTACATGTAACTTCTATACTAACAAATGGATTTTATCCAAACGTGGCACTATAATAGATCGTAATATTTCAGATTAATTCAGAGCATCACATTCATGACAATGTACCCAACATGATTTTACGTGCACTGATAAATCCAATATCAAACAGCATGTAACGTCCATACTATCCATTAGACCTCAACAAAATGTTGTACGGTATGTGCTTTCTATACCCTATGAGATGAAACTAAGAATATATTGAGAGTCACCAGGACTGCCAACTGTAGTAAGTTACTCTATTAGGCTACACTATTTCAGGTGTATTTCAAACTGCAGTGGGGCCGATAACCTAAATGTTAGGCCCCTTAAAACAACAATTATCATCATCATCATCAAACCGCAGTACTTAGAAAATAATGTTAGTATTACCAAATTGATTTCGTCATTATTCTAGATAGGTCTATATAGATTGGCATGAATCTTAAATGTTAAGAAAAGTAGGCACTTTAGTTCGTCACAAAACTACTTGTTTAAATTAATATGTATTAATTAAATACCAGTTTCGGCCTTCTTCAGTTCTTCAAATATGAAAACAAAATGGAAAACTACGGGCAAACTTTTTTGTAACCCCATTTAAACTTGGTTTTTCCTATTAATGTTTTTTATAAAAATATAGACTATTTAGAAACAGATCTCTCTCAGAGGTGGGCTTTAATTTGATATTATAAAATAAGTTTGTGAAAAATAACATAAATCTAAAAGAAAAATGGGTTTGTATTCCCATAAATAGACTAAAAATTGTTCGTTTAAAAATCTTGATATGGTCTTTGTATGAGAAACTCTTTGCTGAGTGGAGCATAGGTTGGAATGTTTATTCTAATTATCCTCTGCTTCAAATAAAATGTTTGATGTGATATGGAAAATGTTGATGGTCCTTGACTAATAACTGTTGTGTTGTAAACATTATTATTTTTATTATTATTCCTCTACCAAATACATGGCACCTGCAGATTTCACTCTCCAATTGCGTGGTTTTTCTATGGTACGATTTGGTTCCTACACCAAACAAAGGAGGACATTTCCTGTTATCAGGATCGATGTGTAACTAATTTTGACCCAAAAGTGGAACTACAGTACCTGGTTCTTTCACCAAGCCTTTCAAAAATCGTTTAAAATAGTTTACATGTCTCTAAAAATTATCTAAAATTTTGTCTGAAGGAATTTTTAATATAACCTATCCTTGCGCCAAGGGATGAGCAAAATAGTTTTGGATTTATAAGATGGAGCTTCTCGTATGCTAATCATGTAGAACTTTTGTAGGTATAAAATAATTGAAGACCACACGGAAAGAACGAGGTAAGACCATTCATTCTTTTCGGAAATGAGTTTATGGTGCATTCTGGTGGCCAGCCATCGTCACTACATATCAGTTGAAATTAATTTCAAATAAATGGGAATGTCAACGAGATACAGAGGTTTTTATTTTTAGTGGAAATGGAAACGCCCCATAATTTCTCACTTTTTTCATAATTTAACTTTGGTTGTTATTTGTTTTACATGTACTTTCTTTATAATAAATAAATTTGGCAAAAAAGAACTCTATTGCTTACCCTCAATTGGGATGTTTTAAGTATTTCCTTTTAGTGTTGAAAGTTTAAATTGGCTCTCCTGAAAACTTTACAGAATGTGACTTATCCCGTTTTTCCCGTAGAGTCTTCAATTGGTAAATTTAGTGAATTCGAAACAGTTTTCTTTCCCGCGGTGAAATCTACCTCCGCGTTCCGGCGTGCCGAGGGGGATTTATTAATTGGGAAAGTAGGATAAATATAAAATGGCCTAACAAATCTGAGAGTTACTTTGCAGATTGCAAAACTTATCTTTGGGTGCATCGGGCTCAATAAGTGTAGAATTATATTGCGATGATCACGATTCAAGTACTAATATGGATTAATAGTTGAGTGAAAGGAGGTAAATAACAGATGATTGTTGGTACCAGCGCCTACAATTTTCGCATGAATGCGGACATTGTTACAACTATGATTGAAAGGTTATCGGCACATAGTGATGAGGATGATTGTTCACTAGTTGTAACTTCATTTAACAGGGGCCGATAACCTAGATGTTAGGCCCCTTAAAACAACAATTATCATCATCATCATCATCATGTAACTTCATTTAAGGGAATGGGGCATCTCAGTCATTGGCCCCGTGCACTTGAATAAGAACTGAAAATGTCTGGTAAGCTTTGCTTCTGTGGTCATCATAGTAGTGTGTGCAAAACTGTAAGTATTAGGTTTAAGGATTGGGATAGGTGCATCGGGATATGAATTGAGGAACCCTTTCGGTATTTGCCTCGAGATAGTGTGAGAAAAAACAGGGAAGATATACCGTACACTCAGAATATCCGCTGAAGGTATCGTGAATCGCATCTCAGAACTTCCAACTTGCAGCTCTTGACTGCAGGCACTTGGCATGACTTAACGTACTCAGCAGGATATGAGGACGGTTACTTACTTACTTACTTGCTCATCTGTTTACTTACTTGCTAGTGGCTTCGGTGGCGTAGTTGGTAGCATGCTGAACTGCTGTGCCCAGGATCGCGGGTTCAAACACGGCCGAAGTCATCGGATTTTTTAAGAGCGTTAAAAATCCTTCAGTATGCCTTCCTTCGGAGGGGAAGTAAAGCCGGCGGTCCCATGTCATAGATGTATGGCATGTAAAAGATCCTTCCACAGACTAAACTTGTGTGAAGCTAAATTTCTAGGTTAGACTTCGTCCGAACGCTCTATCAAAGTTCCAACGTTCACCACTAGGTATCATTGATATCTGGTGGCGAAAGTTGGAACTACTTGAAATTGACCGGAACTTGTAGCTCACCCTAAGGGTGTCCGCTGGAAGCAGCTACAGATTCAGGCGAGCCGAACATGTCCTCGGATACTCCCGGCACTAAAAGCCATACGATGAATAAAATACTTACTTGCTTACTTACTGACTGACTGACTGACTTACTTACTCATCTTACTCATCTGTTTACTTACTTACTCATCTGTTTACTTACTTGCTTACTTACCACTTACTTATTTACTCATCTGTTTACTTACTTACTGTACCCAATTGTCATCATGTGGAACATGTGTTCGTATCCCAGCTAACTCACGGTCTTTCGAGGTATGGGACGTTCCTGCCCACCATACAACCACATGCTCAGGATTTGAGTCTACCAGGTAACTACTCTACATGAAAGAAACAACATATTCCTAAAATAAAACATTTACTGGTATAAAATCATGGCTATACAACAAATACAAACAAAGGATACCGGGTGAGTTAGCCGTGGTGGTTACGGCATGACTGATGGCAGTCGCTCACATCCGGGAGGCGAGGAGGTTCGAATCCCCCCGCCGGGCACCTTGAAGATGGTCTTCTGTGGTTTCCCATCTTCCTTCCAGGCAAATGCCGGGGTTGGTCCCTAACTATAGGCCACAGCCGCTACCTTCCAACTCCTCGTCCTTACATTCCAACTTCCCTCCTTCCCTCCCCAACGGTACTTGTAGCTCACCCATTGGGTGTCCGTCTCGAAGCAGCTACAAAACTGGCGAGCCGAACATGTCCTCGGACACTCCCGGCACTAAAAGCCATACGCTAAAAAAAAAAAAAAAAAAAAAAAAGGATAATTTACATTTAATTCCCACAATTAAAATCAGGGTTATTTTGTGAGTCTCTTCTTAATTAGTGCTACACTGCACTCAAATCTATTTCTAGCATCCTATCATTGATACTTCCAGACCTCTGCGAGTCTCCATAGTGTTCTTTATGTGACACAATTTTACATAACAGGAGTATCACAACACAAAAGTCACATATCACTTAAATGACATTAATTCTGTAATAATAAAACATTACTCAGTTTCTTACGGCATTTACTTTGATTAGCATAAATTCATTATTCTATGCCTTAATTAACAAATATTGTTGTGTCGTGTGGATCATCTTCCCTCTTTTCCATCAATATGAAACGCTTAAAAAGTGGTACGTTTCCCTTCCAAAATAGACATGGATAGAAATGTTTATAGTTTCACCATACAACAATTTTCTGGGTCTGGTCAAAATTATTATCGTTACAAACGTGTCATGTTCTTAGAAATCACATACCCGTCTGCATAAATTAGCGTGAACTGGCAAAAATACACTCTAAAAAGATGCCTAACAATTTATTTGGTTCAGTGTTCCTCCTCAGAGAATAACTGGGCCAAATATTATCCGATTTCATTGATCCGACAATGTATGTGTGTTGAAACACATCATTTAATTCAATTGGCATCATCATAACAATCATATCTTAATTGCATATCGAAATATCGAGATTCTTCAGTGTCCCACTATGACTCTAATTTAAAGGACTGGCCGACCGACCTTCCCTTCCCCTAGCAGGCAATAAAATTAGTTCCAGCTGGCGCGCAAGATGGCCGCTCATCTCAGTGGGCTACTCCCACCCCTCTCTTCTGCTGGCAAGGTCAACTTTGTTTACAATTGCAGTACAATAGAGTTACGCTAAGTGTTGTTCTCAAGTAATTGAGTCATTCTAATTATTTAACACCTATATTTATAGTGTATTGGGCTCAACTCGGCTCCTACATTCATGGCTGGGGATGGATTCTGTAATAGCCTTGCCGTTCTATGGTGAATACTAGTGGCTTTGGATGCGCATCATAATGAAAATACAAGATTTTCACCAGCAGCTGTCTCAATAATATAAGGAAATCTGCGTTTCCTAAACGACGAACATGATTTTTACCTCTCAGGGCAGATCATTTTACACATGTGCTCACGGAGTCTCGAAGGACATCCCTCGTGGCAATTATTCATGCGAGCGATGGATACAGACAGGCTCTGTCCAATTCGCTGCGAATAATAAAAGTATGCACAACGGCGATACTAACTCGTAGATTAGCCAACTTTTCACCTAACGTGCAAGCTATGTTAGTATGGTCCCCGCACTATATTTACGTAAATCACTGGATTCTACGTTACTTCTGCACGCTATATGCGGCTCAAACAATACTTCTCATAGATGACTCAATTATTAAGGCACCCGCGTTCTCTCTGCAATTACGCTTAAGCCAAAGCTTTAAATAGCTCCTAATAACAAGGTATAAATTTACTGGCTTACATTACTTTAATGGTTCTCAAATACAATCCTAAGAATTGACCATATCAAATATTCATTCAACACTTCATTGACACTGAAAAACTCCCGTATCTCGCTATATTCCACGTTACTTTCTTACTGTTTACCAAAATACAGTATCTTTATATTAGACATGACACACTTTGAACGTTATTTAGGCCAAAAATGCCTATTACTTTACTGTTGCCGACCCCAGATTATTATTATTATTTATCATTTAACGTTACCGTTACATCCATCACTATTTTTCGGCCTGACTGGCCATAAACAAATCACCTTCCAAGACATATTCTATTCAAGACGAGTGGTGAAAACTCGTTCATAAGTGACTGTTACATCTTAGTCTCAAAGTGATGCATCGTTGCATGGTGAAGTATTTAGTTAGAATAACATTGTAAATTGGTACTCACTTTTTCACTTTTGCTGGATGGTACTAGCATCCCAGCTCCGGGCCTACCATGACGCTTGATTTAAGCCATCATGCTATATCTCACACGACACTTAATTTCACATATTTCCCACATGATAATCATACTCTTATCAGTGGCTTCTCTCACTTTTACACAATACATATTAATCACAATACACATAAACACTTTTTAAATCACTATAACAAAATTTATGTACACTTTTTCACTATTTCACAGGTTGATCCTTAATCGGACTCCTCCTAACGCCTGACCTCAGAGATGCGATGCAATTACGCCAACCGCTGGTCTCCGTGAAAGTCTAACTGCGTTTACGTGCGTTCGATCCTCGTCACCTTCAATACCGTTCAGTTCACTGTCAAGATTAATTGGCGATGCCTCCCAGGTCCCCATAATTGTAGTGATCCTGATGATAATGTCATATACAACTCTGACAATTCCTCCTGGTATATGTAATGTCCAAAAACATTATAAATTACTCTTTCGCTGTAGCGAATTTATATTTGCGTCAGATACTGGATAAATATCTGTATTAGATTAACTCTGACGCACTTCATGATTATACTTATGAAGCTGTATGATGTGCTTTCATTGTTCTTCAACTGCTGAGCGTCGATACTGCAACATTTCGCGCGCTTACTGGCAGCGTATTAGATACGTGTAGACTGGAGAAAAACTGGAGAAACGACTGAAGACAACTGGCTTGGTCTGCACTGCTCCTCCTTTTAAAGGTTTCTCGTAGAAAGTAGTCCACGGGACATACGCGTGCGACTCTTTCCTTGAAATAATACATTTTCAGCCGAAATGACATATGTCTGTCTGCGACATACGTGCCCCAGATGAAACATCAGGGGTTAAATGAAAATGACGAATTAACTCTAGTGGACTGTATTTACAAAAATGTACATGTTACAAAAGACACAACACTTGATATGCGAAGGAGCTGTTGCTCCGAAACACAAACACGTTCAGCCATGATGGCAACTTCACTCTCTGTACAGGTCACTGCTGCCAACCTAAACATAATAAATGTATCTGTTACCAACTGTGGAAATAAAACACTTATATAATTCTCCCTGAGAGCAAACATACTCCCCACCTTGAAATACATGGATTTCAATAATCTGAAATGGAAACACTGAAATGTTCCAATGACAAGGACAAAAAACACTATAATATTCACTAAGTTAAAACACTGACATATTATCAGTCAAAAGTATGTGTCTGCTCAATTGGTAGCGGAGCTACCTTGGAAACTGGTCGTTTAAAAATACCACTGTTGCACTTCACTGAAACCACTCTTACCACATTGTCTTTACCACCATGCACTTCTGTGATAACACCAAGGGGCCACTGGAGTGGGGGAACATTGTCTTCCCGTATCAGCACCACAGTACCTGGTGATACGTTGCTGGAGGAGGTCGTCCATTTGCTGCGCTGTTGCAGATGGGTGAGGTAATCTAATGACCATCTCTTCCAAAAGGATTGGAGTCTTTGTTGCAGAACCTTATATCTAGTTAACAAAGGCCGTTTACATAATGTTAAATCAGGTTCGGGAAGAGTAGTGAGGGGTTCGCCTATAAGGAAGTGACTTGGATCAGTTGACGAGCGTAGGAATAAACATGCACCGTAGCCCTTCAAGGATGCATCAGCGAAGCCATGCAACTGCACCTGAGTACAATTTTCTTGAAGCACAAATCTGTTAATATATATATTGTCAATCAAGGGTATTTGAGAATGCAGAGTACGCCATCTTGTAAGAAGTTCCGTTGGAAGTTCATCATCCCATCCTATCTTCTCTTGCCATAGTTGCTGCAGAAACATCTTGAATGCGATGACAATAGGACTGATTAGCCCAATAGGGTCATAAATTGACGACACAATCGATAACACCTTGCGTTTGGTCACTGGAGATCCACTTCCTTGTTCTTTCTGCACACCACTGGATATCTGTAGTTTGTCTGTCGCTGGATGCCAAAGTAGACCTAAAGTCTTTATATTTTCTCCAGAATCAATCTGAAGGGGAAGCTGCGTTTCTCTGCAGTCCTTTGGAACCGCCTCTAACAATGCTGGATGGTTAGAGCACCACTTGCGGAGCTTGAAGCCTCCCTTGGATAACAATTGGATCAGTTCACGTTGTAGGAGTAATGCATTGTCAACCTTACTTGTTCCTGAAATGCAGTCGTCTACATAAAAATCACGAAGAAGGACAGATGCTGCCTGCGGATACTGTTGTCCCTCATCATATGCCAATTGCCTTAAACATCTTATTGCTAGAAATGGAGCTGATGATGTGCCATATGTGACCGTCTGAAGTTGGTACTGCTTGATAGGCTCATTAGGAGAAGCTCTCCAAAGGATGCGTTGAAGGCTGCTGTCTCTGGAATCAACCTTAACTTGTCTGTACATCTTCTCGATGTCAGCTGTAAAGCCTATGGCGTGAGTTCTAAATCTAGCGACAATCGAACATAAATCTTGTTGAATAATAGGACCCGTCATTAAAATATCATTAAGTGACTTTCCTGACCTCGATTTACAAGAAGCGTCGAAGACAACTCTAGTTTTTGTAGTAGTGCTGGATTTCTTGAATACCGGATGGTGCGGCATGTAGTATGCTACCGATGTTGCCATACTAGAATTAACAATATCCATGTGACCTAGTTCCTGGTATTCAGTGAGAAACTGGTCATAATCTACCTTCAGTTGCGTATCATTGTTAAGCCTACGCTCAAGGTATTGAAATCTGCTAGTAGCTGTTTGTAAAGAATTGCCTAATATACTTGGATCCTGCTTAAATGGTAGTCTGACTATGTATTTCCCAGATGCATCTCGTGTCACATGATCAGAAAAATGCTGTTCACATTCAATCTCTTCTTGCGACTTGACTGGCTCGTGAAGTTCTTCGATCTCCCAAAATCGTTGTGCTTGGTTATGAAGGTGAACATCATTACGAAGGAAAAACGTTCCTGCTGCATTGTTTCTCCTTCTCGAGGTGGATTCATATGAACCTGACACAATCCATCCAAAATCTGTGTTTTGTAGGACTGGAAACTTCCCTGGTCTCGTCCTGTGTCCCCTCTGTAGAATTCTAAAGAATACATCAGCACCGAGAAGCATGTCTATCTTGGCTGGGGCATAAAACCTCGGATCTGCTAACTGAATATCATTAGGGAGCTCCCACTCTTCATAGGGTACCTGCTGACTAGGCATGTCGCTAGTAATTTTGGATAGGACCAGACATTCAACATTGTGACGTGTGTTGCTTATGGAAGATTGCACTTCAATGCTCACACTATACTTGGCTTCAGACATGAACTGAGAAATTCCTTCGATGGGTGTGAGATTCTTGGCCTTTTTTAAGCCCAAATTTTGAACCAAACTCTCGGTTACAAAACTGCTTTGACTGCCACTGTCCAATGAGCAACGAGCTAAGTGTAGCCTACCAGCACTATCCTTTACCTTTACTACTGCTGTAGAAAGTAGAACTTGAGATTGTGGTTTGCGTTTCATAGTGCAATAACTGGAGGAGTTGCCACGAACTTGAGCATTGTGAGCCTGGTTGGACTCGGGATTTGAGCATCTGCTGATAGCTCCTTGACTGAGACTGTTTAGACGAGTTGGCATTGAATTGCTGATTCCCAGAATCAAAATGCAACAGTGAATTGTGACGACCGTTGCAAGTTTTGCATGTTGACTTCGAAGGACAAGAACTTATAGCGTGTGATTCATGCAAACAGTTGTAGCAAAGCTTATGCTGCTTAACTAGGTTATATCTACGATTAACATCATAACCTAAAAATTTATCACATCTGAAGATTGGATGTTGCCCCTTACAGGCTTCACAATTATTGTTAGTTGCAATGTATGAACTACTTGTAAATGGTTGTTTCTCATGCTTGAAACCATGCTTAGAAGTTTTATCTTGAGACAATCTGCTGATCTTATCACTGTGACCCTTAGTAGGTGAAAAATCAATTAATTCAAGGGTTTGAGCCCGCCTTTCAAGATATTCTAACAAATCCGTAAGTGTAGATAGTTCCTTGGATTTGTTGCTCATTTCCCATTGCTTACGTGTGGCTTCAGGTAACTTGTCAAGTATGATTTGACCTATTATGATTTCATGTAGGGGAATATTCAAATTCAAAGACTCAACAGCCTTTAAATTGGACTGTACTTGATTCAAAAGTGTGCGTAGACTAGAAGATGATTCCCTTTGGACGATATCTGGAGATAACAGTAATTTGATATGTGCATTTACTATTACCTTTGAATTGCGGTATCGCTTGCAGACCGTTTCCCAAGCTAGCTCAAAGTTATCTGCAGTAAGAGGAATGTTTTGAATGAGTTGATGAGCATTGCCACGCAGTGCTGACATTAAGTAATGGAACCTTTCAACATTACCCAAAGACTGATTCTTCAGTATTAATGAATCAAACAGGTCATGGAAATGCATGAATTGTGTAACATCACCTGAAAATTCTGGTAACCGTATCTTGGGCAAACTGTACGAACCTGTATTACTACTTGTAGATTCTCTACCGTTGCTAGAGACAGATGAGGCATGTGTGCAATGGGTATTTAGTAACTGTTGTAGCTTAGCCCTAAGTTCATCATAATCATCTTCGAATTCACACCGGACCTGCTCATGAGGATTTTTGTCATCCAAATCCTCCAATTTGCTTTGAATTTCATTAAATTCTGGTAATAGAGCTAATAAACTTCATTCTTCACATTTAATACTTCAGCAGGAGTATCATTATTAAATTCATTAATTTGGGTATGGAGTCTCGTGAGGGATGCTCGGAGAACACCTCTGCGCTTGGTCAGTGACTTTATCTCACGTTCAGTAGACATGCTTAAAATGGTTCATGCACAGGAAGGATTGCTGAGTATGGGAAGGAATTGCTATGAAATGCCTTTGTTAACTTATCTGGTGTAGAGGTTCTTTCAGTCTGCGACGTCACCCAACGGTTTGATATCGAAGTCAGGACGTCTGAATGGAACTGCGTCTGTCAGGAATCGAAGGCTGCACCGCTGAATGGAACTGCGTCCGTCAGGAATCGAAGGCTGCACTGCTGAATGGAACTGCGTCCGTCAGGAATCGAAGGCTGCACTGCTGAATGGAACTGCGTCCGTCAGGAATCGAAGGCTGCACTGCTGAATGGAACTGCGTCCGTCAGGAATCGAAGGCTGCACTGCTAAATGGAACTGTGTCCGTCAGGAATCGAAGGCTGCACTGCTGAATGGAACTGCGTACGTCAGGAATCGAAGGCTGCACTGCTGAATGGAACTGCGTCCGTCAGGAATCGAAGGCTGCACTGCTGAATGGAACTGTGTCCGTCAGAAATCGAAGGCTGCACTACTGAATGAAACTGCGTCCGTCAGTAATCGAAGGCTGCATTACTGAATGGAACTGCGTACGTCAGGAATCGAAGGCTGCACTGCTGAATGGAACTGCGTCCGTCAGGAATCGAAGGCTGCACTGCTGAATGGAACTGCGTCCGTCAGGAATCGAAGGCTGCACTGCTGAATGGAACTGCGTCCGTCAGGAATCGAAGGCCGCACTGCTGAATGGAACTGCGTCCGTCAGGAATCGAAGGCTGCACTGCTAAATGGAACTGTGTCCGTCAGAAATCGAAGGCTGCACTACTGAATGGAACTGTGTCCGTCAGGAATCGAAGGCTGCATTACTGAATGGAACTGTGCCCGGCAGGAATCGAAGGCTGCACTGCTAAATGGAACTGTGTCCGTCAGGAATCGAAGGCTGCACTGCTGAATGGAACTGCGTCCGTCAGGAATCGAAGGCTGCACTGCTGAATGGAACTGCGTACGTCAGGAATCGAAGGCTGCACTGCTGAATGGAACTGCGTCCGTCAGGAATCGAAGGCTGCACTGCTAAATGGAACTGTGTCCGTCAGGAATCGAAGGCTGCACTGCTAAATGGAACTGTGTCCGTCAGGAATCGAAGGCTGCACTACTGAATGGAACTCGCGAGAACTCACGGATGGCCTCAAACATGCGTCCATTGATGCTTTCAACTGCACACCGAAACTTTCACAATACTGGATATGCTTTTACGAATATACAATTCATCATGATTAATTTTGCAAGTCCCGCTGCATGAATTAACTTATTCAAATATTAAGTAAATTTGTAATTCAACAGCTGCGTTGTAAACATAGATCAAACAGGCTGGCGAGCGCTGCCTGCTGGCGCTGCCATCAGCACGTGTATCGAAGCTTACCGATGCTAGCCGAAGCGACACGAAGCCAAAGCACACTGGTGGCTTTGTTTCGCAGCCACAATGGTCACTTTTCAAAATAAGTTAGATCGAACTCACAAACATTGATAAATAAATTGCAATTGCGCCTGCATTGTTCACAATAATGTACTAGTATTGTCTCTACATACGTATTTCACACTGGTTCACTTAAATACAGCAGTTTTACCGTTTGTCGGGACCACATGGCCTCAGTTGATATAGCGGGAATCCTGCCCGTGTTGGACCAAAACATATGTCTGTCTGCGACATACGTGCCCCAGATGAAACATCAGGGGTTAAATGAAAATGACGAATTAACTCTAGTGGACTGTATTTACAAAAATGTACATGTTACAAAAGACACAACACTTGATATGCGAAGGAGCTGTTGCTCCGAAACACAAACACGTTCAGCCATGATGGCAACTTCACTCTCTGTACAGGTCACTGCTGCCAACCTAAACATAATAAATGTATCTGTTACCAACTGTGGAAATAAAACACTTATATAATTCTCCCTGAGAGCAAACAACATATACACCTTGTTTATTTAGGCGTGGAGGTTTCATAAACGTTCGCGTGCACGCGATCGCTTCGGCCAATTAATTACAATTAATTGCCTTATTCCATCGCGTCAGGACGCCACCATGGTGATTTCCCTCTGGCTGGTCACCAAATCACTCCTCTCGAGCGTAGGCTCGGTGTTAACACTCTCATTTGGAGATATAGGCTTTAATTTAGGTGTAAAATCACTCCTAAATTATCTCTCCTTGAATATATTCACCTGGGTGTACATTTCACCCCATTTCAATGCTCCACTTGGCTGTAATCAATTAATTTCCGTGGGCAATCATCCCCACCACAGCCTCCATCGTTGTCAAGCGGTGAATACCCGAGTCATTAATTTTGAGCTGTCTCCTCGGTCCAGACGAAAGAAGTACCCTCGGCGCCTTATATCTCCTCCCACTCGCCGGGTGCAATTAGTAAAATGTCAAACTGGCCTGCTTTCGTTCTTGTATGCTTCGAAAACGTATATTTGCTAGCATTTGCTTACAATTCTTCACCTTAAACTGCTATGATATTCACATACTGGCCGTGAAATTATGCTATATTGTTATATGTCATTTTTTTAACGCATTGCTTTTCGGGTTCCTTATAACTGTTCCCCCTCAGAGATCAATGGTTCGACTCTAGTTAGAATCATGTGCATGGTCTTCTCAGATAAGACCCGAGTTCGATGCCAGTCTGCCGTGACCGATTGGGCACATTTTCCCCTCGCTAAGCTCGGAAAATTCATTTCACAAGTGAATTATTCGGGCCTTCAAATGGCATTGAATCATGCAGTATTTATTTTAAGCGGTCAGTGCTCTCGGCAATGGGATGTCTTGTTCCCCCATTCCACTCAGTCTGCCGTCTCGTATACTCTTGTTCTGCTTTCTCAGTTGTTCATTCATCTCCTCTATTTCCGTAGCGGCCTCCCTCAACGGGTCGTAAAGTTATTTCAGTTGACAGCTGCATTCACCCCTCGTGTCCCTTGGGTCTGCGAGCCGGTCGCCTCGCTCCGTTTCTTCCTGGGTCTGCAAGCTTTTGTCAAGAGTCTTTGCGTGCATACGTAATGACTCCCCGTCCATTTGGGTGTGCATTGCTTGCTCTTCCCTCGTATCATAATCCTCAGGTGGAGTATATAACTTCAAATTAGCTGCGTTTACAACAACTTCTCTACCTGTTGCTTCGTCTTTGATTCGGTATGCATTATTTTGCAAGTTCCTTATAATCAGGTAGGGTCCGTGATAGCTATGCTGAAATTTTTTATATTTCCTGCTCTCTGGATCTGAACTAGCGTTTTTTTTTTAATAAGACGTGCTCCCCCAGGAGTAATGGTCTATGGTAGCGTTTCCTCCTGTTTCTCCGCTGCCGTCTGTCTGCTTGTTTCTTGAGATACTCGAATGTTCTCTGGATCCTCAACTCACGTCCAGGCTGTGCATCGACGGGTGTCCGAATGACATTATTCCATGGCCTCTCTGGTCTTCTATCAAGATGTAGGCTCACTGGCACTTCTCCTGTCGCTTCATGCACGGTATTGTTGATACAGTATTCAATAATCTCTAGTACATCGATTCATTTCCAATTCTCCGTAGAGCAGTATATCTTCATGTACTTTTGCAGTTCCCTCATCACTCTCTCAGTGGAATTCGACTCAGGGTGTCGAACTGTGGACAAAATCTGTCTTATACCCAGATTTTCCAACTCCCTGCGAAATTCCACGCTGGTAAAACAGCTCCCATGATCAGATAATATGTTCTCCGGCTGCCCTAATATAGGAATGATTCTTTCCTTCAGCCTCTTAAGTACCTGTTTTGTACTGGTTTTCTGAATTGGACAGAGGACTACCATTTTAGAAAACACGTCTAGTGCAACTAGGATGTGTCTATTTCCTCTTCTAGCTCTAGGAAGCGGCCCAAAGTTGTCCAGTGCCAGAAGCTGACATGGCTTCTCTTTTAAGAGTGGTATAGGTTTTTGCCTCATTAAGTATGAGTTAGGCTTTACTCGTTGGCAAATATCACATGTCCTAATTGTATTCCTGACCTTATCTCTAAGTTTTGGCCAAATAAATGCTTCTTTAAGCAGGGCAACAGACTTGTCTACGCCGGGGTGACCAAAAGCTCGGTGTGATAACCATACTAGTCTTCTCTGCAATGCTGGTGGTACAACAATCCTGGGTCGAGTGTGGTCTGAGTCGCTCCATTTATGTAGCATCTGGTTAAACCATAGATGCTCCGCTGATAGTGCTTCGGCTTCAACATACATCGGGGTTTCTCTGACCAACTTTCCCTCGAAGTAATTAATCATCAACCGTATCCAGGGATCTCCACGTTGAAAAACGGTGATGTTCCTCAGATCATCTAAGGTTTTCTTGTCTCTATCTTCTATCTCGATAGCTAGAACTTCCTCTTCATCAGCTGTCGGGTATCTGCTTAGCAAGTCAGGTATGATATTGTCCTTCCCCGGGCAATACTCGATTTCCACTTGAAATTGCTGTATGTGCAGGGACCACCTCGTCAGTCTTTGACTCGACAAGTCAGTTTTCAAAAGGAATGTTAGGGCTTTATGGTCTGTTCTTAATATAATTCTAAAACCATAAATTAGCTTTCGCCAATACTGTAAGGCGTACAGTATTGCGAGTAATTCGATCTCCGTGACCGTATAATTCTTTTCATTAGGTTTCGATCTTCTACTTATGAATGCAATGTAAGTTTTCTCCTCTGGCCTGTCCACATTTTCCAGGTATAAAATTGCTCCAATACCTATGAATGATGCGTCAGTCTGGATAATAAATTTCTGAGTGTAGTCTGGATATCCCAATTTTACATAATCTAAAAGCATCTGTTTAGATTTCACGAAGGCTTCCTCGCATTTTTCCGTCCAGCGCCGCCTTCCTCCTTTCTTCAGTAAGTCTTGGAGTGGTGCTACGGTCTCGGTATACTTCGGGCAATGGCCTGAAAAGAATCCAATAACGCCTAGGTATTGCCTGACGTTCTTTACCTTCGTTGGTCTCGGGAAATGTTTAATAACTTCCAATTTTCCCGGATTAGGCCTAACTCCTGCGCATCTATTACGTGGCCTAGGAATTTAACTTCTCTCTGACCAAAGTTAGATTTCTTTATATTGACCTTAAAGTTAGCCTGACTTAGGTCATACAACAGCTTGCGTAGATCTCTGACGTGTTCTTCGACTGTTTCAGATGTCAGTAGTATATCATCTACGTAGCATATGGTTGTTGCTTTTACTTCTTCAGACAGGTTCCGATCTAGCGCTCGTATCAACGCTGAACCTGCTGTTTTCAATCCAAATGGGAGACGCACGTAAGAATATGTGTGCCGGTCGAATAAAAACCGAGTTAATAAGCTTGTTTTCTCCTCCAGAGCAAGATGGTGAAAACTTGCCGTCAGGTCAAGATTTGAGAAAACAGTATTTCCTTTGAACCTCCTGAGGACCTCCTTAATGGGCGGCACTTGGTCAAATTCTGGTATGACCTTGGAATTCAAATTTCGTAGGTCCAGGCATATCCTTACACTTCCGTCCTGTTTAGGTACAAATACCAGTGGGCTGACATAAGGTGTGGCCGTCTTCACAATGACGCCTGCCTCTAGCATTTCCTGTATTGCTTCTTTGACCTTTAAATAATGTTTCTCGGCTACAGGATACGGCTTCTGTCTGAATGGTGTCCAGTCGCTGACTTGGAACGCATATTGGAAATTCTTGATCCGGCCAGGTCTCGATTCGAAGACTCCTTTGTACTCAAATAGCAGTTCCCTTAGCATTTGCTTATGCTCTGGCCCAATTTTAGCTTCCTCTATCTTTTCTTCCTGGCATTCTTCAAATTTTGGTTCGAGGTCCTTTTCAATGTCTGCGGCCAGTGTTGCCAACTCTTCCTCGATGTCTTCTGTTGTCAATACTGCATCCCCAGTCATATCTCCGTATGTATGCCATACGTACTCTTCTGGTCTCGTTTCATTGTGCTTTAATGAGAGCTCTAAATCTTCCTTTCCCTCACTTGCGCGAAACATAACAATGTCTTGCGAGAGATCTATTATAACTTTATATTCTCTTATGAAATCCATGCCAACAATAATGTTAAAAGGCAGCTTATTCACAAGTAGGATGCTCTGTGAGATTGTAGAGTTCCCTATCCGCAAATCTAAAAATACTTGGTATCTGCATATCATAACTTTATCTGGTATCACACCTTTTATTTTCACGCTTGAAATAGGTATTTTCAATACGTGGATTTTACTTTGGATTTCATTATATAATGCCTGGGTTATCAAACATACCGTTGAACCTGTATCTATGAGACTTCTTATCTTCATGCCTGCAATGTTTACAATAATAATGGGTAGTTCCCTTCTCTCATTGACCGTCCCTTCATCTAGGTCTTCGATAAGCTCCTCAGGTTTGGCAATCCAGTTAACTACATTCACTGTATTCCATCCTGTACTTCTCTCTCTTTGGTCATTTAATTTTGGTGTTTTATTCGATTGCTCCATTCTTTGTGGAGTTCTTCTGTCTGTCTTCGTACTGCTGAAGTTCCAGACTCTTGGCACTGTCATCATTTTTATAGATGTCGGGTGACCTTCGATTCTTAATCGCTTCATCCCAGTGAACTTGCAATTGTCTATGGTCATCTCCACGCTCTTCCATGTATCTTAAAGATGCGTGATAGCGTTCTTCCGCCTCTTCATCGAACCCGCGACTCTGTTCTTGGGATCTCCATCCTTGGTTGCTCCCATTTCGGCCGTAATTCCTTCTGTTATCAGGCTGCTGGTCTCTTGTACCGCGCTGATCCCAGGCTTTCCTTCCTCGGTTTCCACAGTTCGATCCTCCTCGATATGCTGGCCTCCAATTCTGGTTTTCCCGTCCTTCACGTTGCCAGTCTGATTTCTCCGTTTCGGTGCTCGTAGACTTACTTTTTGTCTGCACCTTAGTCGGTTCAGTCGGTGTAGTCGCCATGTTGACTTGTTCCATGTTCCGACTTTGCCTTGTGTGCTGCGCTGTGGTGAGATCGAGTTGTCTCAGCACCTCCTCCATATCGATCGCAGTCTTGGCGTTTGCTGAGATTAATAGACGTTGTACTTCATACGGTAGCTGCTTGGCTATCGCTATACACAAATCTGACTCTCTAATTCCTTCATCAAGTTCGCGGAAACGGCACAATTGACCCACAAAGAATTCTGCGTACTTCGTCGGATTATTAGTACTATAACGCCTGGAATACAAGTCCAATCTGAGGTTCTGTTGTATACTTGCGTTCCAGTACCTGCTTAAAAATGCCTGGCGAAATTCGTCAACGGTGTCGAACGTGTACCGAAAACTCCTAAACCATAAGGCACACTCGCCCTCAGTCAGTTTTTCAATCGCTCTCAACCTTCGCTCTGGCGGTACTTTCGCGTCATTCAAGTACTCGGAAACTTCTTTAAGCCAGTACTTGGGTGTCATGTTAGAATTACTCCCAGAATATTTCTTTGGTTTCTCGTCACTAGCCCTCACAACAGTGACTATTTGATTTTGAACAGCATTTTCATGCGGTGTTGACATGGCAATTGGCATACCAGGTGTGGTATACGGGCTGTCACTTGGCATAGCTGCATTCTTTGGAGTGGGCTGTATCTCTATCTCTGCCCATTTATTTCTCCTATTCTCGTCTATACTTCCATCGCTAGAACTAGGATTCCGCAACATGGATTCCTCCTGTGCGATCATTCTAGTTTCTATTTGGCTGTGCCTATTCTCTGCCCTTTCTAAACGAGCTAATACCTCTCGTTCTATTTTCTCTAGGCGATCTCGGTTTTTCTCTGCCATAGAAAATACCTTTTCCTTGTCATCCTTAAGGTTTTCCTTCAGGTGGGTAATTTCCCCCACTAGACTTTCTCTTACCTCGGCAAGAGTCTTATCGCTGGCTTCAGTCTTCAAGCCTTCTCGAAGTTCTAATTCTTCTCGTAAGCCTGTAACTTCTTTTTGAATGTGACCCTGCATATGCGAGATTTCAGTCCTTATTTTCGTGATTTCTCCCTGGTCCTCATCCTGCCTTTAATGAATAACTGCTAGGTCGCTCTGAGTTTGTTCTAACTCTTTTTGCACCTTCCCGACCTGCCTCTTCATATTTGACGTTATTTCCTTATTCTCTTGATCAGAAGTTTTTATTTCATGGATTTCCTTGCATTGGTCAAGGATATTCTGATCCTGTTTTCTTAAGGCTTCGTCTACCGCCTTTGCGTAGCCTGCCATTCGCGTATTCCATCTTACGTCGCTGTCTTCAAGCCTTTGATCCACGGTCTGAGTGAACGTATTAAATTGCTCTAGCTGACGCTTAGTATTTGCTTCATTCTGACTTTGAATGTCTTTAAGCTCCATGGACATACTGCTTAAGCTATCATTAATCTCGCGCTGTGACTCTCTGCACGCTTGCAGATTATTCTCTAGTTTTAGCACTATAGACTCAAAGCGTTTATCGTTATCAGCTTGCATCTCTGAGACCACGCTAACAATATTCTTAGTTACTTCATGCTTAACAGACTCTTTAACGTCATCCTTTTTTTATTAACCTCTATTAAGTTTGACTCTAACTGCGTGTTTACTGTAGCCAACATCTGGCTCACCTCAGTTTGACTAGCCTCTAATCTAGTGTTTATTTCGGTTTGATTAGCCTCTAATCTAGTGTTTACTTCAGCTCGATTATTCTCTAATTGAATATTTACTGTAGCCAACATTTGGCCTACCTTAGTTTGATTGGCATCCAATTGAGTATTGACTGTAGCCAATCTATCTGCTATTTCATCCTTAAATGCTCTAGCTTCTTCCTTACTCTTAGCATTAGTATCATCAAAATGTTGTCTTAACTCAGCGATACACCTGAGTTCCTCCTCAGTTTCAGCCATCCTGTATTTCTTAATTTGAGATTCAGGTAGCCCGCAGCTGGACATGCTGGCGGGTTCTATTGGAAAGAAAAGGATTCCGATCCCGCGACAACAACAACAACATATTACAAAGTGCCGAAACCACCTATGGAATGGGTATAGACCCTCGTACCCGTCTGACAACAGTGTCTGACGTCTGAGTATCACCTAGAAAGACTCACAATCGCCCAAACAGAGTTTGAGGATAAATACTATTATTATGGTTTTCCCCATGAAAACCATGCTATTATTATGGGGTTTTCTGAATCCCATAAGCCTTCCACGTCTCTGGGCGCCATGATAAAGAAAAAGGATAGTATGGTATCATTGGTTATCCATGGCCAATTTGCGCAGTACCAAGATCGCTCATATTGCACTGATGCAGGCGGTTCCATAATGAATTAATACCGTCCCACGTTGCTTGGGCCATGATAAACAAAAGGTAGTGGACATAATGTGGCGACAAGTTATATTTACATTTAAGCATGTCTTATGGAGGATTATCAACATTTATTTTGACGTGAAGGCTTATTAACCAATGGGACGCGGCCTTTTCCTATTATATCCTAATTTCTCTGCTGTACTTGCTTCTACCATTAATATCTTGGCCGACTTTTAGTAGTACCTGTGACTCAATCCTAGTACAGAGACATCTCCTCCATGTACCCAATTGTCATCATGTGGAACATGTGTTCGTATCCCAGCTAACTCACGGTCTTTCGAGGTATGGGACGTTCCTGCCCACCATACGACCACATGCTCAGGGTTTGAGTCTACCAGGTAACTACTCTACATGAAAGAAACAACATATTCCTAAAATAAAACATTTACTGGTATAAAATCATGGCTATACAACAAATACAAACAAAGGATAATTTACATTTAATTCCCACAATTAAAATCAGGGTTATTTTGTGAGTCTCTTCTTAATTAGTGCTACACTGCACTCAAATCTATTTCTAGCATCCTATCATTGATACTTCCAGACCTCTGCGAGTCTCCATAGTGTTCTTTATGTGACACAATTTTACATAACAGGAGTATCACAACACAAAAGTCACATATCACTTAAATGACATTAATTCTGTAATAATAAAACATTACTCAGTTTCTTACGGCATTTACTTTGATTAGCATAAATTCATTATTCTATGCCTTAATTAACAAATATTGTTGTGTCGTGTGGATCATCTTCCCTCTTTTCCATCAATATGAAACGCTTAAAAAGTGGTACGTTTCCCTTCCAAAATAGACATGGATAGAAATGTTTATAGTTTCACCATACAACAATTTTCTGGGTCTGGTCAAAATTATTATCGTTACAAACGTGTCATGTTCTTAGAAATCACATACCCGTCTGCATAAATTAGCGTGAACTGGCAAAAATACACTCTAAAAAGATGCCTAACAATTTATTTGGTTCAGTGTTCCTCCTCAGAGAATAACTGGGCCAAATATTATCCGATTTCATTGATCCGACAATGTATGTGTGTTGAAACACATCATTTAATTCAATTGGCATCATCATAACAATCATATCTTAATTGCATATCGAAATATCGAGATTCTTCAGTGTCCCACTATGACTCTAATTTAAAGGACTGGCCGACCGACCTTCCCTTCCCCTAGCAGGCAATAAAATTAGTTCCAGCTGGCGCGCAAGATGGCCGCTCATCTCAGTGGGCTACTCCCACCCCTCTCTTCTGCTGGCAAGGTCAACTTTGTTTACAATTGCAGTACAATAGAGTTACGCTAAGTGTTGTTCTCAAGTAATTGAGTCATTCTAATTATTTAACACCTATATTTATAGTGTATTGGGCTCAACTCGGCTCCTACATTCATGGCTGGGGATGGATTCTGTAATAGCCTTGCCGTTCTATGGTGAATACTAGTGGCTTTGGACGCGCATCATAATGAAAATACAAGATTTTCACCAGCAGCTGTCTCAATAATATAAGGAAATCTGCGTTTCCTAAACGACGAACATGATTTTTACCTCTCAGGGCAGATCATTTTACACATGTGCTCACGGAGTCTCGAAGGACATCCCTCGTGGCAATTATTCATGCGAGCGATGGATACAGACAGGCTCTGTCCAATTCGCTGCGAATAATAAAAGTATGCACAACGGCGATACTAACTCGTAGATTAGCCAACTTTTCACCTAACGTGCAAGCTATGTTAGTATGGTCCCCGCACTATATTTACGTAAATCACTGGATTCTACGTTACTTCTGCACGCTATATGCGGCTCAAACAATACTTCTCATAGATGACTCAATTATTAAGGCACCCGCGTTCTCTCTGCAATTACGCTTAAGCCAAAGCTTTAAATAGCTCCTAATAACAAGGTATAAATTTACTGGCTTACATTACTTTAATGGTTCTCAAATACAATCCTAAGAATTGACCATATCAAATATTCATTCAACACTTCATTTACACTGAAAAACTCCCGTATCTCGCTATATTCCACGTTACTTTCTTACTGTTTACCAAAATACAGTATCTTTATATTAGACATGACATACTTTGAACGTTATTTAGGCCAAAAATGCCTATTACTTTACTGTTGCCGACCCCAGATTATTATTATTATTATTTATCATTTAACGTTACCGTTACATCCATCACTATTTTTCGGCCTGACTGGCCATAAACAAATCACCTTCCAAGACATATTCTATTCAAGACGAGTGGTGAAAACTCGTTCATAAGTGACTGTTACATCTTAGTCTCAAAGTGATGCATCGTTGCATGGTGAACTATTTAGTTAGAATAACATTGTAAATTGGTACTCACTTTTTCACTTTTGCTGTATGATACCAGCATCCCAGCTCCGGGCCTCCCATGACGCTTGATTTAAGCCATCATGCTATATCTCACACGACACTTAATTTCACATATTTCCCACATGATAATCATACTCTTATCAGTGGCTTCTCTCACTTTTACACAATACATATTAATCACAATACACATAAACACTTTTTAAATCACTATAACAAAATTTATGTACACTTTTTCACTATTTCACAGGTTGATCCTTAATCGGACTCCTCCTAACGCCTGACCTCAGAGATGCGATGCAATTACGCCAACCGCTGGTCTCCGTGAAAGTCTAACTGCGTTTACGTGCGTTCGATCCTCGTCACCTTCAATACCGTTCAGTTCACTGTCAAGATTAATTGGCGATGCCTCCCAGGCCCCCATAATTGTAGTGATCCTGATGATAATGTCATATACAACTCTGACAATACCTCCTGGTATATGTAATGTCCAAAAACATTATAAATTACTCTTTAGCTGTAGCGAATTTATATTTGCGTCAGATACTGGATAAATATCTGTATTAGATTAACTCTGACGCACTTCATGATTATACTTATGAAGCTGTATGATGTGCTTTCATTGTTCTTCAACTGCTGAGCGTCGATACTGCAACATTTCGCGCGCTTACTGGCAGCGTATTAGTTACGTGTAGACTGGAGAAAAACTGGAGAAACGACTGAAGACAACTGGCTTGGTCTGCACTGCTCCTCCTTTTAAAGGTTTCTCGTAGAAAGTAGTCCACGGGACATACGCGTGCGACTCTTTCCTTGAAATAATACATTTTCAGCCGAAATGACATATACACCTTGTTTATTTAGGCGTGGAGGTTTCATAAACGTTCGCGTGCACGCGATCGCTTCGGCCAATTAATTACAATTAATAGCCTTATTCCATCGCGTCAGGACGCCACCATGGTGATTCCCCTCTGGCTGGTCACCAAATCACTCCTCTCGAGCGTAGGCTCGGTGTTAACACGCTCATTTGGAGATATAGGCTTTAATTTAGGTGTAAAATCACTCCAAAATTATCTCTCCTTGAATATATTCACCTGGGTGTACATTTCACTCCATTTCAATGCTCCACTTGGCTGTAATCAATTAATTTCCGTGGGCAATCATCCCCACCACAGCCTCCTTCGTTGTCAAGCGGTGAATACCCGAGTCATTAATTTTGAGCTGTCTCCTCGGTCCAGACGAAAGAAGTCCCCTCGGCGCCTTATATCTCCTCCCACTCGCCGGGTGCAATTAGTAAAATGTCAAACTGGCCTGCTTTCGTTCTTATATGCTTCGAAAACGTATATTTGCTTGCATTTGCATACAATTCTTCACCTTAAACTGCTATGATATTCACATACTGGCCGTGAAATCATAATATATTGTTATATGTCATTTTTTTAACGCATTGCTCTTCGGGTTCCCTATAACTGTTCCCCCTCAGAGATCAATGGTTCGACTCTAGTTAGAATCATGTGCATGGTCTTCTCAGATATGACCCGAGTTCGATGCCAGTCTGCCGTGACCGATTGGGCACATTACTTACTTACCACTTACTTATTTACTCATCTGTTTACTTACTTACATACTTACTTACTCATCTGTTTACTTACTTGCTTACTTACCACTTACTTATTTACTCATCTGTTTACTTACTTACATACTTACTTACTCATCTGTTTACTTACTTACTTACTTACCACTTACTTATTTACTCATCTGTTTACTTACTTACATACTTACTTACTCATCTGTTTACTTACTTACTTACTTACTTACAACTTACTTACTTACTTACTTACTACTTACTTACTTACTGACTTACTTACTTACTACTTACTTACTTACTTACTTACTTGCATACTTACTTAACCGACTTACTAAGTTTCATTGCTCTCGGACGTCATTTTAAATATTTGAAAAATCACTTGGCCGCCATGTTTTATTTGGTTCTTCTCTTTAGCCTATTTTCAATTTTGAAAAAAGTGGCTTATCA
The DNA here is from genome assembly GCA_946902985.2 of Meconema thalassinum. Lineage (NCBI taxonomy): Eukaryota > Metazoa > Arthropoda > Insecta > Orthoptera > Tettigoniidae > Meconema > Meconema thalassinum. Next base: position 255,554,341 of record OX336393.1, read on the forward strand.
GATCACCTTTTGCCCGTGAGTGTGTGTGCGTGTGTGTGTGTGTGTGAGAGAGGTGTGTGTGTGTGTGTGTGTGTGTGTGTGTGTGTGTGTGTCCTAATAACTTCTAAACGGCTGGAGCGATTTCAATAAAATTCGGTAAGTTCATAGCACTATTCCGGAACACCCCGACCGTGCCCTTCAAATTTTGTTATGTTTCACCAATCCAACATGGCGGCTGTGCGAAGTATTTCACCAGCATTCAATATCTCCGAATCTATTACCGATATCACCCTGGAATCTTTTACGGTGATAAAGGAAACTACTAGAAGTTCACCTATGTGACTTTTGAAAAACTGGTAACTACAAAACCAACATGGCGGCCATGCGAATTTTCCACTTTTAAAAAGACGTTTCTCGCGATTTAACCAACCAAACGCAATAAAACTTGGTACAGTATATGCTTATACACATTGTAATGCACCGACATCTAACTTCGTTCCATTGTTTACATAACCACAAGATGGCGGATGTGCGAAATATTTCACCGGCATTCTATATCTCTGAAACTATTACCGGTATCACCCTGAAATTTTGTACGGAGATTAAGGGCACTACTAGAAGTTTATCTATAAGACGTTCAAAAACCGGTTAACTACAAAACGAACATGGCGGCCAAGCGAATTTGAAAATTTTAAATAGACCTTTCTCGCGATTTAATGTTTCAAACGCAATGTAATATGGTACAGGAAATGTTTATGCCACATTGTAATGCACTGGTATCTAATTTAGTTCAATTGTTTACATAACCTCAAGATGGCGGCTGTGTGAATTTTAAAATTAAGCTTTTATTTCTTGTTTCGTAGTCATGCGATCGAAGTGAAAGTTTGAATAATGAACCTACGCAATAATTTTCCTTTAATGGTACATGACTCTATGGCCTATACATTTAACAATCCAACATGGCGACCATCCGAAATATTTAGACGGCTCTGAATATCTACGAATCTATTATAGCAATCAAACTGATTTTTTTATGTTCATAGGGGCTAGGAACTTAAGTTCACCTATAGGACTTTAAATAACCTGGTGATCACATATCCAACATTGCGGCGACGCGAGGTATAGATATTCACATGGACGTTTCTCGCAATTTAACCATCCGAGTGCAGTGAAACTTGGTACAGTAAACCCTTATACGAATGTTAATCCACTGGCATCTAATTTATTTCAATTGTTTCCATAACCACAAGATGGCAGCTGAGCGAAATTTTAAAATCTCCTTGTTACTTCTTGTGTCCTAATCTTGCGATTGAAGTTTGAATGCTACACGTACACAATAATCTTCATGTAACAGTACTTAACTCTAGGACCTACATATATAAAATCCAACATGGCGACCATCCGAAATATTTAGTCGGTTCTCAATATCTACGAATCTATTACAGCAATCAAACTGAAATTTTGAATGTTGATAGTGGCAATTAACGTAAGTAGGGTATATGAAAATAGGCTGTATATTTCTTCACGGAACTACTTGTTTCTTTTCTTTTTTGTGTGTGTTTCTCTGGATTTTGAAAGTCACACACATGTACTTACTTCATAAACTTCTATCACCGTGCCCTTCAAATTTTAATACGTTTCACTAATCCAACATGGCAGCCTCGCAAAATATTTTACTGGTATTCTATATCTCCGAAACGGTTGCTGATTTCACCCTGAAATTTGATTCTCGGTTGGGTCGTGGCATTTAGACTTCGTAGTGTTAAATCCCCTTGCTGGGGTATTGTGTTTTTGTGACGTATTCGTCATTCATTTCATTCTCACTGCGACGCGCAGATCGCCCACAAGCGTCAACTCGAAAGACCTACATTAGGCATTTTCTAAGGCCACTCGACATTATTATTAGTAGTAGTAGTAGTGATAGTACTGTATCTATACTAATATAATAAAGCTGAAGAGTTTGTTTGTTTGTTTGCTTGTTTGCTTGTTTGTTTGTTTGCTTGTGTGTGTGTTTAAACGCGCTAATCTTTGGAAATACCAGTCAGATTCGAAAAATTATTTTTGTATATGATAGCCAGATTCAAGAGGAATAGTTTAGGCTATGTTGCATTAGGCTACACCTCTGAGGTAACCTCAAATATTGATTTTTGTTCAGTAAGTCGGAAGAACAAGCGCTCCCGAACAGCTTCAATAATACCTAAGACTATTGTCGCCTGGCAATGCGGGCTTCATCACGTCGCCCCTACCAGTGTTCTGGTACAGAATTGCGAGCTGCTTATAAATTGCAGTTACGGGGAGTAATTAGTGCAAAAAGATTTCTTAGGTCCCTTAAAACAGTTATCATTAAGGTTCGGATGTTAAGGAAAAGTAATTATTTTTCCTGAACTCATTTTACCCGAAATATGAAAAATACGTTTGAATGACGGGTCACTGACCACGTTTAAAGCAATTTGATGTTGCCTATAAATGCATATTTCGGCCATTTTTATTGTTTTGGTCATATTTTAGTGATATAAGGTCATATTTGGTTATAATTTCAGCATTTTTGTTTAAATTGAGGCGTCGTTAACAAGGTACGTGTTATCTGCGTCGAGTTTCAAACACAGGATTTCCGAATAGTGTAGTGTGGTACTGAATGAATGTTGAAAATGTTAATGTACTGTAGCTCTCTGTCAGTTTGTATGATTAAATGTGTCCGGTGTATTATCGCTGATCACGTTTTGGCACTTAAGACGTTTACTGTATGTTAGTGATACTCTACCTATCCCAAAAATTCATGTCATATTTCATAGTTTTTTAGGTCATATTTTATAGTTTTTAGGTCATATTTTGCTAGTTTTGGGGCATACTTGCTTGCGTGTTTTGTACTTCTTTAGGTCTTAAACTTCCGAACCCTAGTCATCATCATGACAATAGTATTCCTCTGTTTAAGGGCGATGGTGTTAGTGCAGTAAACTGAGAGTATCAGCTGCAATAAGCGTTGGTGCTTTCCGATCCTTATCCTTGAGCGCTCCAGTTCTGTAGTAGTATTCATTATCATCAATAAAACAAATAAATCCACCGGGCGAAGCCGGGCACTACTGCTAGTTAATACTATATCGAGAGGAGAGGTTTAATGTACCGCAGGTCAAATTGCGTGTCAATCAGTTACGAAACGTCAGCATGGGAATGTGGGCGGTTCACAAAGATAAGGGGGTTCAAACAAATGCTCGTCAAGGACATCTACTCTGAATTACGCGGGAAGAGCTGTGTTATTGAGTTGAATCAATGTGGGTCTGACATTCCCCCACATAAGGAGATGCGATCGTACAGAGCCCGGTTAATTTACAATAATGTTATTGGCTTTACGTCTCTCTTAACTACTGAGGAAGACACGGGGTGCCGGAATTTTACCCCAAAGAGGGTCTTAAACGTGCCAGCAAAACTACTGACACCGCTCCCTCGCATTGTGCACCCTCAAATGCCAACTGACTGCGCCAGGATTCAATCCTGCAACCTTGGGTACAGTGGGGGAGAATGTTACTGCTACTAGTCCTACCAGTCAGCATATTTCATGTTAAGGAATAAAACGTTTGCTTTGCATGACTGTAATCTCACGATCATAAGTTATGGCAGCACATTTTAACGAGGAATCGGAAACACCGGACCTGACAATTGAATTTGAAAATCACACACGCATCAACCGAGAATCAAACCCGATCCAATTTAGTGGGAGGTAGGCAGATTGACCGCTATGTCATCACGCACTTGCGACAAAGAAGGAGCTTCCCTGAAGATGAAGATGGTGATTGCTGTTTTAAAGGAGCTAATATACAAATTATGGGCTCCCCCCAGTGTTGTAACTAGGGTTTGCTTCAGGGACGAGATATACGGAGTCAAAATTGCATGGCGGGTGCGAAGTTCGAGTAAAATGAGGTAAAATCAACGAAGACAAATCTACGATACCGGAAGCCTACACTTCTTTCTTGTTTGATTTCGATAGTGTTTTACTTGCACCTATCAATGTGCTAAAGCTCGAAAATAAAAATTTCTTTTAAAATTTGATGCATAAGCTTGAGGTAACTGATATGAGGGTAGCACGAATGATTGGCGGGGCAAATAGATGGGAGCAATGGCAGGAGGTTGTTCGTAAGAGCCGACTCAGATTGTGGGTCATGTGATGAGAATGGAGGAGGAGAAATTACGTAACAGGTTCATGAGTTCGGCTGTAGAGGGTAAGATAACAATAATGTTATTGGATTTACGTCCCTTCTGACTACTCTGACTTTTAAAGACGCTAGAGCAGTGGTTATTAACCAGTGGTCCGCGACTGCCTCGGGAGTGGTCCGCGGAAGAAAAAGGTCCACCAGCACGTATAAAAAAGTGGCCAATAAAAGGGGATTTCGAAAACGGTGTGCGTTGAACGAGAATCGTCCGAATGTATTCGCGGCGATGACTATCAGATTTTGAATTGGGTATCACTAAAATAAATGTTACTGAGGAAGGGTTACAACTGATTAGGTGTATTGGAGGGAAGGGGGAGGGGCGGGGTGGTCCGTACATGGTTCAATTCCAGGCTGAGTGGTCCGCAGACTTCTACGGGTTCAGAACCACTGCGTTAGAGGGTAAGAGAAGTAGCCTAGAGGTAGACCTACTAGTAGGAGGCGATGGTTAGATTCAGTGTTTAACGATTTCATAGTGAGAGAAGTAGAAGCATAGGAAGCCGCAATGCTAACTGCTAATAGGGCATCATGGAGGCGACTCGTTCGCAAACAAAGGCTTGCACACTAGACTGGACGCTGAAAGGCAAAACAGTTTCAAATGAAAAATGTATGAATAAATGAATGAAAGAATGAATGAATGAATGAATGAATGAATGAATGAATGAATGAATGAATGAATGAATGAATGAACATCCCAAGTTTCAAATTTTCTTTTCTAGGAAACGTGGATTTTGGATTTCGGTTTGGATTATTGAATGTTGTGGGTTTTAAAATTGTATTATTTTATTTCTCATATCTTATTCGGGGGATTGAAGAGAAGATTGGTATGATAATAATCATTATCTAATGGCACTACATTTTGTAGCTTAATTTTTGTAACTCATAGAAGCCGTGCACTTGACTTTTCTAAAAATTAACCCCCGTAATTCGTTACAGAAAGATGCCGTAACGAAGGAGGAGTCTCAATTATCGATACTGAAGTTATATATTCTAGCACATCTTTGTAATGGTATTAGTAGAGATTGTTTTTAGGGGTAAAACACCAAGGTCATCTGCCCAATTTTCTATTGCAGATATCGCAAACTATGGATTATACGCATGTTCATATTGGAAGAAGAACATAGTTTACTGTGTTCTATAGAACCTGCCTCTCGGTAAGTTGAGTTTGCTTGATACAATTTGCGTTATATTCAAGTATGTGTGACGGTCTACCGCGCACCTTGCCCCTAAACGGGCGCGTGCAGGTACTACCCGCATTCATCTTGTCCGGCTCCGTGGCTAAATTGCTAGCGCGCTAGGCTTTGGCCCGACTTATCCCGGGTTCAATTTTCTGCCGGGCCATCGTGGCTTTAATATCCTGGGGTTAATTCCCGTGGCTCGGAGACTGGGTGTGTGTGACGTCTTCATCATCACTTCATCCTGATCACGGTGCGCAGGTCACCTTCGGGTGGCAACTAGAAAGACCCCACTCGGTCTCTCACGAGGCCACACGATCATTAATTATCTTGTTCTGAATTTGTAGGCCTACTTGTCCCCGCAAATCCCATGTAATAATAGATTTGCGTGTCAACAACGTTATAAAGAAATTGGTCTAAAGACCTATCCTCATGCAAATTGCGTGTGGTGTTATTCACCTGTAATGCATACCTTGTTAAAAAGGTTAACACGCATTCATTATCTAGATCTGGAAAACATATCCATTATTCCATGTTCCTCAGAGTAGTGGAGGAACTTTCTTTCCCTTTTCCTGCTTATCCTCCAGCTCGGCTTTACTCACGGACTCTGTGAGGGATCATTCCTCTACCGTCGCAAGGATGGTATCTGGGAGCTGAACACACTTCGTCAGCAGATACAACCACTACCTAGGATCTAATTAAGGAAAGGTCAGGGAAGGGATTTTGGAAGGATGTCAGTCGTGCACCTGTTGAAAGCAACCGTCCCCGCATTTGCCTGGTGGTGAAAATGGAAAACCACGAAAACCATTTCTGAAAGGTTGAGGTGGGATTCGAATGCACGCTCTCCCGATGCCAGCGAGGCAGTAGCCAACCCGTTAGTGCTCTCGACCACTGTAACCGGCTTCCTACATCATACAAAATGGAAAGAAGCGCCGAGTATAGCCACTCAGCATAATAATTCAACCTGGAACTTGCCCGTGAGTCCTTACATCAGCCTGGAATTTGACAGCTGGCGAGGCGCAGTCACCGGTTCTTCCACACCTGCTTTGACATAATATCGCTTCTAAAAAAACAATCCGGTATAGTCAAATTTCTCTTGTTTGATATAATGCAAGGAAGTGATCAAGATTCAACTGGTTTCTCGATATGTCTAACAACTTCAGGAGTCATCTTGCGTAACAAAACTCTCTACTCGACTGGGTCTACAAGTCCAGACAGCGATGAAGAAAGTGTCCGCAAAATGAACTTACTGGTGAGGTTTTCTGTTTATTTAAGAAAGCAAGAGATACATGTAAAGAATATTTATAACAAGCAGTTCCGACAAAAATCCAACGGGCCCATGTCCTAGATTTATGGCACGTAAAAGAACCTTCCCCTAACTACAATTGTGTGAAGCTAAATTTCTACGTAAGATTCATAAACGCTCTATTAAGTTCGAACGCTCGTTTCCAGGTACTACTTTCGGTGGTATCTAGTAGCCTCGTTCGCAGTTAGGTGTCGTTGACGGTAGCATTTGGAAGCAAAAGTAGGAACTACTTGAAATTGATCGTCTGCAGTCCTTACTTGAATCACAGATAACACACACTAATACAGCCATCACAATTAACACCGGTTATTAGACAGATTCTACACACAACCAAAGTATACGGGGCTACATGACCGCGTTGTCGCAGCCCCTAAACTGAGGAACCAACCTTTCTTACTTCAGTCGTATACAACTTAAATTTCACGAGTCTTACAATATTTTTACTTGTTTCCTTAAAAACCATATCTGATATTTCGAGACCTACTTTTATCTGAAAATTTCGTTTGTTTGTCACTTGAATATCCTACGACTTTTGAAAAAATGTTCATCGTGCGGATGTATCTTGTTTCAAGTTCCATTTTAGGCTGTGTCCCAAAACTACATTTTCAGCCGTAGTGAAACAGATAGTCGACTGATATTTGGATATGACGCCACAAGTCATGACCCAAAGCTGCTTAGCACATAGCAATCAACTCTGTAGTAGCTAGTGCGAAATTGCTTGCTTGATAGTCAACCTGTACAATGAATATTTATAGATGTAGCTAGTCTTTTAGCCTATTTTCGTGTATTTTCATTTATGAAAAAATAGGCTTATGAGATCACCTTTTGTCCGTGTGTGTGTATGTCACCCCCCCCCCCCCCCCCCCCTCTTAATGAAATCTAAGCGGCTGAAGCGATTTCAATGAAACTCTGTAAAGACATAGTACTATTTTCTTCGACCCAACCGTGCCTTTCAAATTTTATTACGTCTCACGAATCCAACATGACGTATGTGCGAAATATTTCACCAGCATTCTAAATCTTCGAAACTATTACTGATATCACCCTGAAATTTTGTACGGTGATAAAGGGCACTACTACAAGTTCATCTATGTGACTTTCAGAAACGTGTTAAGTACAAAACGAACATGGCGGCCAAGAGAAGTTGAAACTTTTAAAATGACTTTTCTCGCGATACAACCATTCGAGCGCTATAAAACATGGTACAGCAAATGTCTATACACATTTTAATGCACTGACATCTAATTCATTTCAATTATTTACCTAACCTCAAGATAGCGGCAGAGCGAAATTTTAAAATTAATTTTCTATTTCTTGTGTCCTAATCATGCGATTGAAGTCAACGTTTGAATAATGATCCTACGCAATAATCGTCATCTAATAGTACATAACTCTATGGCATACATATATAAAGATCCGACATGGCGACCACCTGAAATATTTAGATGGTTCCCAATATCTACTAATCTGTGATACCAATGAATCTGAGATGTTGTATGTTGATAAAGGTTATTAGCATAAATTCACCCATGGGACTTTCACTAAATTGGTGAGCACAAATCCAACATAGCGACGACGCAAAATTTAAATATTTAAAGGGACGTCTCATGCGATTTAACCATCCGAGCGCAGTGAAATTTGGTACGGTAAATGCTTATACAAATTTTAATCCCCTGGCATTTAATTTATTTCAATTGTTTTCATAACCTCAATATGGCGGCTGTGCGAAATTTCAAAATCCGGTTTTTATTATTTATTGTGTCCTAATCATGCGATATGAGTTTGAATAATACACCTACGGAATAATATTTATGTAATAGTAAAAAACTCTAGGTCCTACATATATAGAAACCCACGTGGGAACCATCCTAAATGTGTAGACAGTTCTCACTATCTACGAATCTATTACAGCAAACAAACTGAAATTGTGTATGTTGACAGACGCAATTAGTAGGATATATGAAAATAGGCTATTTAGTTCTTCAAGGAACTACTTGTTTTCTTTGACTTTTACTCGAAGCAAAAATGGATATCTCATCAAGAAAAGTTAATGTCGTGAAAAATAGAGATTATGTGGAACACTGCCTCCTTGCGCTTCGATTTGGCACCGGTATGTAAGCCTAATGTGTTTCAGAACACAAGTCTATGAAAGCCATACTTCAAGCACACAGGTCCCAAAGCTCCGTAGTGCGTAGTACCTAGTGAGTATTTGCTAGCAGCTAGTCAACAGTTATCAACTTAGCTTTGGGACACAGCAACGGTGGGTGAGTGGCCAACGAGTCGGTCTACTAACCCCAAGTTTGCAGGTTCACTCGTGGCCGTGGCAAGTGATTTTTGGAAGGCGGCAAAAATTACGACACCATGTCATAAGATGTTGGCATGTCAAAGAACTCATTTGAATTCAGTAGGCCGTGTTCATAATGGCAAAATTAATCTCGGGAGTTTCCGCCAACACAAAATTCCTCATTTCTCTACTAGAAAGCGCTATAGTGTTCAAGGAGCTTAGATATCTAACCTCATTGACTTTCATAGTGCTCCAAGGAACAACGAAATTCGACATGCAAGCTATCCTTTGGGTGTCAAATACCTAAGCTTGCACCTGGCGCCCGAGGCCACACGATATTATTATTATTATTAGTTGCAACCCGAGTTACGGATGTTGATTTGCTGGTTGTGAGTAATATTCAGCTTGATAGCTTAATGACTGAAGTAAAAGGAATTCGTACATGAGACACTGTACTGTAATTCCATTGTTCATGGTTATCACATCCTGAGTCACCGGATGTATATGTTAATAGTAGCCCATGTATGCCAGACATTTTCAATGCGTTATGCTAGTGAAATTCTTACCAAATACCGCATTATCGCCCAATTCAACTACGATTTAACAATTTATAATGTATATTAAACGCAGTCGCCTCCGTAGCGTAGCGGTCAGCATGGTTAGCTGCCGCCCCGGAGGTCCTGGGTTAGATTCCCGGCTCTGCCATGACATTTGAAAAGTGGTATGAGGACTGGAACGGGGTATTCTCAGCCTCGGATGGCCCAAATGAGTAGAGGGAGTTCGATTCCCACCTCAGCCATCCTCGAAGTGGTTTTCCGTGGTTTCCCACTTCGTCTTCGGGCAAATGCCGGGATGGTACTGTTCCCGAAAATTGAATTATTCTGAGACAAAATGAGAGTATTTTCCGTCCCCATAATAAAATTTAACCAGCAAATATAAATTCTGGAAGTGTGACACAGGACGGTAGTGTTACAAGCTCGAGGCCGTGGGAGAGCCCGATCACGTGATATATTGCACAATAGATGCTTCTAGAAGGCTAAAATTGGCATAGCAACAGCGAGTTTGGAAATTAATATTATAAATATTGTTATAAATTATGCTATTGGATCCCAGCCCAGAGCCAATGAGAAGAGGTCTTATTGACGACGGGATCAACTTCAACTACATAATTTGGTGAAATTATGTATTTAGGCCCTTCGAAGAAGAATTTCTTATTTGGTAATGAAGAGAATATTAAAAGAAATTATGTCTGATACTTTATAAACCGCAGATCGGTTAATCTACGCAGTAATAAGCATTAGTAATCTACGCGCTAAAATTATGGAGGGAGATTTATATGGCCGCCAAAATTTCTACTTGGAGGGGGAGATCCAAGGATCGATGTTCTTATTCCAGCTTTCTTTGAAGAGTGAGGAAGTGTTTTTACTGGGTTAACGGAGATCCCAAAGCTTGGTCCGAGTGCGACGACTGTCGACTTGTGGAGACGCGAGGATAGCAAGGTAGATCGTAGGAGATTACCGCACTTCCATTTTATGTGAAGTTGTGAGGAACATTGAAATTAGTATATCTCTTATATAATTGAGATTTGAGTTTAACTAAGTGAATATATATTAAGAACAGGTCGAATACTACATCCTGTTGAAGGTCGAGGGTTCTAAAATTTACCGTTTCGACAATATAAGCCTGTTAAGACAGATTTTCAAATGTGTTGGAAATAAAGCTGAATATCATTTTAGATTGCAACGTGAAGTTGGCGAACGCAGTTCAAGTGAACAGTAGCGAAGAACTTTTAACATTGGCGCAACACATAAACATTATTATAATGACTATCATTATTCTTCAAGTGGTTTCATTCAACATAATTAACATTGTTGATATGATGAACTAAATAGTCATGCGTCAGAGATATATTCGATAACAGAAGTTAAGATACAACGATGGAACTTCGTTAGACGACGTATTCTTGAATACAGACGTAGTGTACGGTCCATCTTGTACATTTTCGTCAGTCTACGAACACTAATGTAACATCAATTAGCAATAGAAATATTTCATTCACCATTTATATAAATATTTCTATAAATTATTTTCTAATGATGAGGCTGATACATATTTGCGACCGAGAATGAAGATTCTACAGAAGAGATTTGTCAAGATGCTAGGGGTAGCTCAGCAACCACAGAAGAATTTGCCAGAAGGATGTCGTTCGAGCCCAGGCGAATGTTGGTGAATTCCGGAGAGGGAACGTTTTTCCTATCTCTGAGGTCGCACATCCGAGGTTCGATTGCAGATCCATCTCAGTATCTTGAACTGGGGAACCATCTAAAGTATTATGTGAATACTTACATAGATCTTCAAGTTTTCGTCCAAATAAGGTGACATCCTGAGCCAACGATCTTACTCCATATTTTCACACTTCATGTATTTCAGTGTTTTAATGTATTTTACACTTCAGATGTATGCTAAGATTTTTATGCTTCAAGATTATTTAGGAGATGATTGCCTTTCATCTATTTTTAGCCTACTTTCGATTTTTGCAAAAAATGAACGTAGACTTATGAGATCAACACAGTGCGAAAAAAAAGTGTGTCTGTCTGTGTGTGTGTATGTGTGTGTGTGAGTCTGTGTGTGTGTGTGTGTGTGAGTGTGTACTCTGAATGTCTGCCCCCCCCCCTATCAATTCGAACACGGTGAACGCGAATTGAACGAAATTTGGTACAAAGGTAGCACTAACAAAGGACACCTCAGTGTCATGTTTTATATCGCCGCCGTCTTGACGGAAACGTAATGGCGGCCACACAAATATCCAAAGCTCAAATCAAATTACGACTAACCTAATCATTCGATCTCTACCAAATTTTGCAACAACATACCTTTATGGGGGAGCATCCTTTGACCAAACTAATAGGTCATCAGCCTAATAGTTTGCGGATGGCGGCCATCTGTGTGCGAAAATCGATTCCCCCTATTAATTCGAACACGGTGAAACCGAATGGAACGAAATTTGGAACAGGGGTAGTACTAGCAAAGGACATCTCAGTATCATGTTTTACATCGCCGCCATCTTGACGGAAACGTAATGGCGGCCACACAAATGTTCAAAGCTTAAATCAAATTACGACTAACCTAATCATCCGATCTCTACCAAATTTTGCAACAACATACCTTTATGGAGGGAGCAGCCTTTGACCAATCTAATAGGTCATTAGCCTAATAGTTTGCGGATGGCGGCCATCTTTGTGTCAAAATCGATTCCCCCTATTAATTCGAACACGGTGAAACCGAATGGAACGAAATCTGGTACAGAGGTAGCACTAGCAAAGGGCACCTCACTGTCATGTTTTATATCACCGCCATCTTGACGGAAACGTAATCGCGGCCACCCAAATGTTAAAAGCTAAAATTTAATTATGACCAACCTAATAATCTAGTCTCTACCAAATTTTTCAACAACATATCTTTATGTGGGAAGCATATTCTGACCAAACTGCAAGATCATCAGCCCAATAGTTTGCAGATGGTGGCCATGTATGTGTGCAAATCGATTCCCCCTATCGATTCAAATACGGTGAAACCGAATTGAACGAAATTTGGTACAGAGGTAGCACCAGCAAAGGGCACCTCAGTGTCATGTTTTATATCGCCGCCATCTTGACGGAAGCGGAATGACGGCCACCCAAATGTTAAAAGCTTAAATATCAAATTACGACTATCCTAATAATTTGATCTCTACCAGATTTTGCAACAACATGCCTTTTTGTGGAAAGCATCTTATGACTGACTACAAGATCATCAGCCCAATTATTTGCAAATAGCGGCCATGTATGTGTGCAAATCCATTCCCCATATCAATTCAAACACGGTGAAACCGAATTGAAAGAAATTTTTTACAGAGGTAGCACTAGCAAAGGGCACCTCATATTCATGTTTAATATCGCTATAGCACGTTGTATTTCAACAAGCTACTACAACCAACATTCAATTATACTCCTTGAAAAGGACAAAGAGTTATAACAATATCCATGCATTTGGGAGAAAGTAGGCTATATGTTCTTTACTGAACATCTTGTTTCAATTTTATTCTACGGATCAGTTGTGGAACTGACATTAAAAATTTTGTTTGAGGAATCATATTGCCTCATAGAAGACTAGTCGTTTCGACTCTCAAATTTTTAATAATTTATTTAAACCAAGTATTCTGACATTGTGTCATAGCTTCAAATTAAATTCTTTTTAAATTTAATTTGAGCACTTTAATGTAACAACATCAGACTTCAAGAACAGAAGAAACATCGAATGATATTGTTATATCATTATTGTACATAAACTGTCGACGATCCAGGAAATACTAGTCGTTTGATAAGACCGAAGTCTTAATCCCTATAAACATTCTTTGTGTAGAGTGGAAAAACATTACGATGTTGACAAACCTTTATATTTGTAAAGCTGAGAGCTTTGTTCATTTAATATGTTAGAGGAAATACCTTTTGATAGAAGATTATTCAAATCTTTGGCTAGGAATTCAAAGCTAGTTTATCCTGGTCAAGATTGAATTTTATTTGACACTATAAATAACATGTGTGTTATTTTACACTATTTGTGAAACATCACGTCATTATGTCGACCTGATATTACAACTATATGCAATTTAAAGCTTGATCAGTGAAGTGAGACAGGAGTATTATTTTTATTACATGTATTTGCGACAGACGAGTTAACAGTTAATTATCTTTTTGTGGAGTATACTTTAGGAGGTCAATCACGACAGTCTAATATCGTTCATTACGATTGGAAGTTTCGTTTGAAGAACTTAAGTATGTATAATTGTGGATCAGTAGTCATGTGAAACGATACTGAGGGTCATGCCATTATTTGAGAGAAGTTCCTACAGAAGAAATGTTAATAACAATTAATCCATTTTTGGTTATTGTTTAACATAGTGGATGATATTTGTTTATGCCATATATATTGTTATATGAGGATTTGTAGAGCTATGAAGCGCTCATGCGAAAGAAGTTCCGCATTTTAAGGGAAGTCAAAGTATTATTGGTCTTTGATAAGAAAGGCATGGATCATGATAAGAGTTGTTGTATACAAGTAGTCCAGTTCATGTGAAGTAACGTTTTAGCTGTGTTGACAGAAGGGTTTTAGTGGAAATACAACTAGAGAACGATTGTCTACTCATGTCAATGACACAATTATTATCTTTTATTAAACCCGAAGTTATGTAATTACGTACAGTTAACCTTAATCAGTCGACTGTATTAGACCGACAATGTAAGGAAACCTATATAAGACGATGTGTAAGCAGTATATCAAAACTACGGAGTGTTAGAAAATATTTATGTGGAAAAACAGTGTATATAATTAATTGAGAGTTGTATTGTAACCGAGAAGCCAGAATCTCGAAAGTAACGTGTTAGCAACACTAAATAGTGCCTATTATTATGAAAAAATTACATGTAAATATTTTTCGGAAATGATTTATTTAGTCAAATAATTTTGGTAGGATTTATTAATCGATTGTTTTGGAATAGCGTGTGTTTTATGAGCGGATGTTTTTGGTATGAATGATTGTCCACTGTTAAGAGTAATTGTTGAACCGGATTGGTCTAGAACAATTCGGGGTGCGAATGAAAGATTGTATAAAATTTTCAGAATGATTTTTAAAGGAACATAGAAGTTATGAGCATTTTTGTAAGATCTGAATGTTAATTTTACGTGTATTTTAAACGCACACCAAACAGTCCCAATGTAGGCTAGCCAGAATGATTCACCGTTAGGATTGGAGAGCGGTGTGACATAATATGAGCAGGTGAAGATTCACAGCCTTCTATAAAATGTAAAAAGTTCTGAATGCAGCGTGGTGCTGGCGTTTCATTGATGAAACAGGCCAGTGCACGTGCGTTTTCCAGACGGGTGCTAGTGAATGTAACCAGTTGTCAGGAATGCCATGAATGTAAGAGCCTTCCTTAAACGTTTTTCTTTTTACGTAGTGCAGGCCTAATCCAGCTAAGGCTTTTATGTTGACATTTTTGCACGGCATTGTAGTAAGATATGTAGTAGAAAGGAAGTGTGTATGATTGTGTGGTTTTATTTTTCTTTTGTTATTAGATTAGTTTATTGTTATTTTGTTTATTTAGGTTAGTTTACCATTGTAAATAAATGTATTCAGTTCGTTATCTGTCGTTGTTCACGTGTGATTCATTTTAAATATAAGGAGTAGAGTATTGTGTATATATTGTAGGCGAAGCTGAGTTCCCAGTCCCCGAGAGCGTAAGTAAAGGTAGGTGTGCCCCGTGTAGTTTGTTGTTGATCCGCAATATTCTTGTAACTGCTGTATGTAAATCCCTAAAGGCCATGTTGGGAGCGATTTCTAACGTAGTAATTGGCCGGTGCTGTTAGAAATAGGCGATCCAGCTTGGGCAATGGATATTCCAACAGGCTACTTTCCGGATTTACGGGTACAGTACCTCCCGTAAGGCCACGGCCGCCTCCTTCCCTCTTCCTTGCCTATCAACACCCATCTTCCCTTCCCTTCCCTCATGAGGCCCCTGTTCGCTTTGCAGGTAAGGCTGCCTGGGCGAAGTGCTGATAACACCTCCCCAGCTGTATCCAATCCGACCAATTCTCAGCTCTAGGACACTGCCTGGAAAGGCGGTAGTGGTGGGTTCCCTCGCTGGGTCCGTGGGAACCAACAACCTGGAGGGTAAAATTTACTTTTAAAAATATTAAACGCAGTGATTCCACGTAATGTTCTGCATGATAGTCTTGAGACTTTGGAAATAGAAGTCCTTAATAAGAGTGCTCTTTCATCAAATGCTAAAGACTGTTGATCAGTTACATTCTGAATGATTGATTGAATATTTTAATGCATTTATCGCTAGTCATCCTGAATGTATAGCCTATAGATGTAGGCCTACATTGAGATGAAGAATCTTGAGAAGAATATTTAAAAAAATGTAAAACTTCGTGTATGATGTACGAACAATACTGCGTTCCGTTAATTGGTTAATCTTAGAAGAATATTCTTTTGACATTATGAGCTTGGCAACAGTATAGGAGTGCAGATCCTTTTCACAAAATACTGAAATTAGCCGAAGTACCTTTTGTAGTGATGAATAATAATATTGTGGAAATGATGTGGTAATAGATTTTTTCTCCTCCACAGTCTATAACCCACCTACCATTACCTTTTTAGATCATCACTTCTATAGTAAAATTCCAGTTGATTCCGCCATTATAAGCGTGAATTATGGGACAAATAGGAATACATCTGTATCCAGACTAATGACCAGGGGTTTTCAAACTTTTTCTCTCACGTCCCTCTACTAAAACATGAAATATCTAGCCCCAACCCCACCTTATTCTTCTTTCCTTTCTTAACACTTCTCACAGGCTACTTCACACGCCAAAAAAATTAAAACGGATCACAAGATCTACAGTATTTACTCGTGTTCAATTACTGCAACCACCAGTTAAAATAATAATAATAATAATAATAATAACAAACAATTTACTATTCTTAGAGCACATCAAAGTTCAACAACGTTTTGAAAAACATGTAATGGCGTTACTTGTATCAGTTTATTGTAAATCAGACTAAACACTTCCACTGAATACGCTCAAGAATTCACCTCTTCACTCACTGTCTTTGGACTGACTGCAAAGGCCTGGCTCAATTCGAGTCTACAATGGCAGAAATAGAATCTATTTTTGTAAGTAAGTGGCAGTCACATTGTCAAGAGGTTTGAATCCCGGTGCTGACAGTGGCTATCCTGAGTGTGTATTTCCCCGGGTTTTACCACACTCCCTCCAGGCAAATGCCGGAGTAGTAGCCTACCTTACTTCAAGTCCCAGGGTACTTACCACCATCCCCCGTCCCTAATACAGTTACACACACTACTACAGTCACCACATAAATACAGGTTATCAAACAAAGTTCAACACACGCTCAACTATACGGGGCGGATGAACAAGATGTCCCAAGTTCCTAAACTAAATTAACAACCGCAACAAAAATATTCAAACTTCAGTCATCCGGAAAATGGTTTTCCTTGATTTCCCACTTCTTCACCAGGCGAATATCGAGAAGATACCAAAATTAAAGCCACGGCCACCTCTTACTGTACCCTTTCGTTATCATATGGAACATGTGTTCGTATCCCAGCTAGTTCACGGTCTTTCGAGGCATGAGGCGTTCAACCCACTATACGAGCACATATTCAGGATTTGAGTCTGTCAGGTAACTACTCTACTTGAAAGAAACAACATAGTCCTAAATATCATATTTAATGGTACTAATTCCTGGCAAAACACAACACAAAACACAAAAATATTTTACAATTACTTCCCACAACAAAAATTAAAATTACATGTGAGTCTCTTCTCATACAGTTTGGTGCTCCACTACACCCATATATATCCTAGATATCCTATCGTTGATGCTCTTTGACATTTGCGAGTGTCCATAGTGTCCTTCACGTGGCACAATTTAACACAAATTTGCATATCACAACACAACAAACACAAATTACATTTAAATAACATTAAATATGCAATTATTAAATATTTATCCGTTTTGACACGGAACATTTACTTTAAATGACATTGATTCATTAGCTTATGCCTTGCTTAATATGTGTTGCTTTTCCGCGCGTATCGTCTCCTTTTCCCATAAGTTTCAAACGCTGAAGTGGTACACCTTCCCATCAAAAATACACATAGTTATAGACATTTTATAGCTTCACCATACAACACTCTTCTGGGTCTGGTCATATCATTATCGTTACAAACGTGTCATATCATTAAATTACGCTACCCGTATGAATAAATTAGCATGAACTGGGTAATTACTCTTTACAAAAATGCATCTATTTATTTAGTGCAGTTAAATTGTCCTCGGACAATAACTTGGCCAAATCTTATCCAATTACTTCATTCCAACATTCCATATGTATGGAAACAGTACATATAATTCGTTTGATACCATCATATCAAGCACATCTTAATTACTTTTCGAAATATCGAGATCCTTCAGTGTCCCACTACGATCTTAAAAGAGAAGGATCCGGTCTATTGACTCCCTTTAGCGTGAACAAGAGATTCGTCACGGACCGTCCTAGTTAGTTAGTAATTGTTGTTTTAAGGGGCGGAACTACGAGGCGGACCGTCCTCGGCAAGCTGGCTGCCGGGTCTGTGAATTCTACCTGCTACGCTGACCGACTTCCTGCAATGGTCATGTGCTCACTCAATGGTACAGCCCTGCTAGGGGTACATGATTGGCTTGTGTCATTACGAATTGTGTCGATCTAATTATTTAATGGGCTCATATCGGCTCCTAATTAGTATTCGAAGCAAGGGATGGATCACAAAATAGCTTCGCCGTTCTATGGACGTAATCAATGGCTTTTGCGCGTCCCAGCTGAGTTTCAACCTGTTATCTCACTGGACGGGCACGAATATAACTAGAGGAAATCCACGTTTCCTACTCGAAGAATTTTTGTCTTACCTCTAAGGGCAGATCAATTACTATACTGACCTACCTAGGGAGTCTAGTGGTTTTCCCTGGCAGCGACAATTCTGCTAACAGTGGATACAGATAGACTCTGTCCCAACTCTGTTGCGAAAACACATGTATGCTCTAAGGCGATACCATATCGTAGCTTCGAAGATTAGCCTACTAGATTCGTCAACGTGCGAACTATTCTCGGATGGTCCCTGCAATTTATTGACGTAAATCTCTTGATTCTACGTTACATGCTCGCTGATCGCGGCTAACAACAATATTTCTGACAGATGACTCAATTCCTAAAGTACTCATGTCCTTCATACATTTACTTATAAGCCAAAGTTTTACGTAGCTCCAAAACAAGTATTAATTTACTGGCATTTACATAGACTATCTTAATGGCTCTCAAATACAACCATGTAGAATCTAACATAATAAAACATTTATCTATCATTTCAATGACACTGAAAAACTCTCTTTATCTCGCTATTTATCTATCTTTCTTACTTTTCACAATAACACAGTATTTTTACTTAGCACGTTCTATAGGCATGAATACGCCGATTTATATCTTTATTATTGTTACCGACCCCACATTATATTATTAATATTATTAGTTAACGTTATCGTTACTTTCATCAACATCTTACGCCTCAATTATCGTAAGCTTGTCATCCTCAAAGCCATATATTTATAAAAATACGAGGGATGTGAACTCGTACACAAATGACTCTTAATTCTTAATATTTGAGGAAATGATTTGTTGTATGGTGAGCTATTAAATCATATCAACATATTGGAATGGTACTCACTTTCATTCTTGCTGGGTTAGTCCAACATGACAGCAATTCGCCCACCATCATGCTTGCTTTAAGCCATCATTACACTTTCCATACGACACATTGCATAGGATTTGCACATGGTAATTATATCTTGCACTAGTGGCATTTTACACTTTTTAAACAACACACATTCTTTTAACATATAAACATAAACACTTTTAATGATCACTGTAACATAACTTTATACACAATTTTTCACACGGATCCTTGTTTGGATTCCCACTATTGCCTGACTTCAGAGATGCGATGCAGCTAAATCCTGACAACCTCCTGTCTCCTTCGAAAGTCTATCTCGCGTGTGTGTGCTCATCTCCCGTCTCCTACAGCTCCTATCTTCTCTACTGCAAAGTTGCTCAAACATAGATCACAAATACTTGTGATGCCTTCCAGGTTCCCGTAAAACTGTAGTGTTCATTACAATTCTATGTGTTATTTTACCTATTATAACACTCCCTGTGGATAGGTTCATTGTCTGTAAACATCATCCTAAAATATCTCTACGCTGTACTGCATATTTAGTCGCGTATACTGTCTGCTGTAGACTAATTATCATATAATGCAGAATTACTTTTATTATGCTGCATGGTGCGCCTTTCATTGTTCATTACTAAAATACTGAACGTCGCTACTTATAAATTTCGCGCACTTTCCTGCGTGATCGAACAGCATGTCGCCCCACGAGTTGAGTCAAGAAGAACTGACCGTCTCCTCCAGCTTCTCCCATATATAGCTTTCTGACGAAAAGTAGTCCACTGGATTTCCAGTAGCGACTCTCTTCTTAAATAATGCGTTCTCTGACAAAATTAAGTGTGATTCTTGCTCGTCTGTTCATGGAGGTTCCAAATTCACTTGCGTGCTGGCAATTGCTTCGTCCAATTAATTAGAATTAATTGCGTTCTTCCATGGCGTTGGGACGCTACCTTGGTTATTCCCCTGCTGCTACAAGACAAATCCTAGCTCTGCCGTGGATTTGGTCTGTGCTTAAGCTCCTTCTTAGATGCAGGCTTTAATTTAGGTGTGCGGACACTCCTAAATTACCTTTCCTAGAATATATGCATCTGGATGTAAGTTTCATCTCAATTCATTGCTCCATTAGGCCGTAATTAATTAATTAATTTCTGTGGGTGACCACAGAGACTGGGGTTCCCATAGCCATCAATCTCTGTTCACTCCCCCAGTGCCGCCGATAAGTTGTTCTCTGGCGTCAACTCGTAACGCCCCTTTGCTAGCTACGATTAGTCAACTGTCAAGTTGGCCCGTTTTCTTCAGCTCTAGTAGTTTATACGTATATTGGCTTGTATTTTCTACAATTTTCCAACTTTAATGCTATAATATTCTCGTTCTGGACGTGAAATCATGCTGTTATAATTATATACAGTTATAACTCATTGCTCCTTGGGTTCACTGTGGCTGTTCCCCCTCAGATAGCAATAGTTCGATTCTCAGAAGAATCATGGGCCTGGTCTTTCTTTTATAAAGACCCCGGTTCGATGCTAATCAGCCGTGTCCAATTGGGCACACTACCCAATTCCAATCATACACATGAGAACAGCCATCACAATGGCTCAGTTCATCAGAGAGATAACACACACACTCAAATACAAGGGGCTACATGACCACAATGTCGCAAAGCCTATAAATAAATCAACAACAACAGCTCTTACAGCTACGAAGTATATCGAATAGTCAGAATATAATCACAACCACCAAAGAAAGTATTGTCCCCCTCAGGGATCTTTGGCGACTAATAAATGTCGGCAGTTTTTATTTATCGCTGTTTTAAGGGGTGGAATAGGAAGGTCATATGCCCCTAAACGTCGGCAGACGCTATTTTATTTTAAATCATGATTATTTGAGTCGTCCAGTTGCAAAACCCGTTTAATCCACTTGTGAATAAGAATCATTTTCATGAGAAACGTTTATCTGGACTTTGCCTCACGTATCTTTTGTGTTCGTTGTTTTCTACCTTTTATTTTTGCTTTGAGTTTTTGGTTATGTGTTTGCTTTGTGCTTTTGCTTTTGAATTTTACTTTTTGCTTTTCTTTCTTGGTTTTGGATTTGTGTTTGTTATCTGCTTTTGCTTTTTTGAATTTTGCTTTTTGCTTCGTGTCTTTTGTTTTTGGTTTTGTGTTTGTTTTCTGGAAAATCAAAATAAAACAAAACAAAATGAAATAAAACAAAATAAACAAAACAAAATAAAAACAATAAAAACAAAAATAAAACAAAAAATAAACAAATCAATTTAAAACAAAATCAAACGAAATAAAATAAAACAAAACAAAGGAAACAAAACAAAATTAAAATAAAACAAAACAAAATTAAATTAAACAAAACAAAAAAAACAAAAAAAACAAAAAATTGAATAATTAATTTTACGACATGGTCCTTATTCACAAGAGGATTAAACGAGTTTTGCAAATGGAGGACTCATTTATAGTACGGCGGGTGATCAGAAACTAGGGTTACAAAGCCTGCAGTAAAACGTGTACATTTTATTTCATACAACCAATACAGCCAACTGATAGTACATAGCCTACATTAGTTTATTTTATTTTAGACACAGTCTCTCCATATCGGTTTAGGCACTTGTCGCTTCGTGGGATGAGTTGGAATATTCCCTCATGGTAACGATCCTGTCCTCGCGTGTTCAGCCACGTTATCACGAAGTGTTTCACCTCCTCATCTGAAGCAAATTGACGACTTCCTACTGTCGACCAAAGTATTATGTGTACTCGAGTTTGAAGGTTGTTGGTTAAGTAACCAATAGACCTACATAAAATCCAATACCATCAACATTTTCTTCGTTCTATTCTACGTTAGTTCATGTAGGTTTGGATTTTTTAATTTATATTTTTATATTTTTTATCGCAGTTGGAACACAAAAAGTGCACGTTTTTAAGCGTGTTTCAACCATGCGTCACATTTAAGAATTATTATCTCAAAATCCCGTCATCAGATCGAATCCAAATTTTAACACAATATACATTGGATTGTTGTATAACTGGTTTATTAATTTCACAATTTTGTGTGTCCAAGAAACAAAGTTGTTATCATTGTTGTAAGGCAACTTTTTCTCGGCTCGGGGTGGTTGGAAAATGTAGTTCTTGGTTGCGTTTTAATCGTTATCCATCAAAACGTTATGCTGCATGACTGTGAAATACGTAAATTAATTCACTTATTTTATATCGGTTTGTATTTGTACGAGGAAATAACACATGGTTCTCCATCTAGCCGCTCCGGCAAAAGCTGGACAGCGTTGCTGAGATGGAGCCCATCACTTCTGGAGAAGTATAAATTCTGTCCTAAAACTTCCCCATACGGGAGAACGAAACGCATCAGGCGAAAGCCTGGCCAAAATAACTACTGTGGTCAAGAAAATTAGACTGAAACGGTGCGGGGATATTGAGCATGAAATACGTGACTAGAAAACCAATATAGGGAGCAATGCATTAACAATTTTTATTCCTAATAATAAATTTATAATGAACAAACAGATTGCACTTAAGTGCTTATTACAGAAATTAACAATTATAAATATAGCAAAGTGTGAGGGCCTGATTACAAAACCCAGATTATAGAAAGGTCCATGAAAAGCTTGCTTGATTGGAGAAAAGTTGAGCTTAATATATAAAAATGCAGTTTATAAAAAGAGAGAACCATAAAAAATAATTAAGAGTGTAATAACTGGTATGATATAAGCTCTTTATAAAATTGAACTTATCTTTGAAGAGAGCTGAAGAGAGTTGAAGAGCCAGCTCCTTAAAAAGTTCCAGCTAGCACACGTTGATTTAAAAGTCTTCACTGTTTACTTGGAAGGAGGCGTACATGGCCTAGAGTTATGTGCACCATCGATAAAATGTCAACTTTCTTTTCTTGCGCAGGAATGACATTTATAGTTTCCAAGAGCTGATCCAGAGATATTTTGAAGGACGATTCCAAGTATCCCCTCTAAGGTGATGTTGAAGAGTACAGCGGCTGGCAATTATTCTTGCCATCTTGAGCAATACGTCATGGTGCAGATCTTGTGACGTAACTGCTCGCTAGCGTAGAAATCAGCGATGGTGTGATGAGAGGTAGCGGTGACCAGCGGGTTGAAGTGATTCAGAAGTGGCGGTTGATCCGAAGTGATGGTTGATCCGAAGTGATGGATCAGAAGTGGTGAAGAACGCCAGCAAGCGGCGTCTTAAATAGGGACCATGGAACTCTCTCGAAGTTTGGAGATCGCCCGACCAGACAAAGACCTGCCATTGGTCGAACGAAAGTCAGGGTGACGTCAGTCGACACTACTCAGCAGACAGTGGATCAACCAGTAGATATCTGGTATGTCATGAGTGAGGACGCCTGAGATAGCGAGACTGAAACACTCGAGGTGAGAACTATAATATCTATGAATAAGTGATTGATAACAAGATTATGCATATGGTTTAAGCAATTAACAATTGTAAATAAATAATTACCATTCGGGGATCTCAGTAACAATAAATAAAATTTGACCGACAAATGGGCCAAGCTAAACATTGAAAATATCACAAAAGTGATCAACTTCCGAGCGAGACTCGCCATGATGCGTGTGGGCACCATTTCGGCAACGCTGTACAGCTTTTGCTGGAGCGGCTAGCAGGTGAAACATGTGTTATTTCCCCGTAGAAATACAAACCGATATAAAATAAGTGAATTAATTTACGTATTTCACATTCATACAGCATAACTTTTCGATATATGAGGATTACAATGCAACCAAGAACTACATTTTCCAACCACCCCGAGCCGAGAAAAAGTTACCTTACAAAAATGATAACTTTGTTTCTTGGACACACACAATTTTTAAATTAATAAACCAGTTATACAACATTCCAATGTATATTGTGTTCAAATTTGGATTCGATCTGATGACGGGTTTTTGAGATAATAATTCTTAAATGTGACGCATGGTTGAAACACGCTTAAAAACGTGCACTTTTTGTGTTCCAACTGTAATAAAAAATATTAAAATATAAATTAAAAATCCCAAACCTACATGACCTAACGTAAAATAGTACGACAAAAGTGATGATGTTATTGAATTTTATGTAGGTCTATTGGTTACTTCAAAAACAACCTTCAAACTCGAGTGCACATAATACTTTGGTCGACAGTAGGTGCTCCTTCAAGTTGAAAATACAGGTGAAAGTCTCTAGGAGCGAGATACGGGTAGCAGAGAGGATTGCCAATGATGTCCGAGCGAAACCACTTCAACAGCGTGGTGGTCTTCTGGGCTGTATGAAATCGAGCGTTGTCATGAACAGAGATGCTTGCCAGTGTGAGTGAGTGGTTATCGTGTCGGACTACCAACCCCAAGCTTGCAGTGATTTTTGAAAGGTGACAAAAATTACGACACGCATGCCATACGTTGCCGGCATGTTAAAGAACGCATTTGAATTCAGTAGGCCGTGTTCATAATGGCAAAATTAATCTCGGGATTTTACGCCGAAACAAAAGTTCCTCCTTTCTCTACCAGAAAGCGCTATAGTGTCAAGGAACTTAGATATCGAACCTCCTTGAATTTCATAGCGCTCCAAGGAACAACAAAATTCGACATGCACGCTGCCCTCTGGGCGCAAGTAACAAGGCTTGCACCTGGCACCCGAGGCCATACGATTAAAAAACATTTAAAAATGAAGAAAGATGACGCTGCTGGGGAATTTCAGCCGCGGTTACATATTTCGCCCAAAGAAATCGAATAACTGAGCGGATCTCTTCACGAGACCAGTTTCCGAAACGAGTCACCATTAGTTGTTTCCTACAACTAGCGCTGTAGGTGACGGGTGCCTGAAACTCTGCACAGTTACCAAACGTATGTATTCAAAATACCTCACACTACTAATTTCTCTATTACAGACGAAACTCCAGGAATATCGGCCTTGTAACCTTAGTTTCTGATCACCCTCCGTAGATTTGATCTTTTCCCATTCATGCTAGATGTGTATATTGGGCCAGTTTCATAAGTCTACCTATTCGTAGACCCGCTATGACCCTGAGAATAATAGTCTCGTGCTGGTCAACGTAGGCTACTTTAGGTGATTTGCCTGTGATGGGATCTCACGGCGGTTGATCTCAGCCTCCCGCTCCCATGGTAACCCGGAGCAAACGGGTAAAGTATATCTATGCAACTGCCCAAGATTTAGCCATTTAATGGAAGATTAGAAGCAGTTGTTGTTGTTGTTAATTCGTTTTTGAGGTTTGGAAAAACTTGATCATTCGGCTCATGTTCTTGGGTGGGTGTTCAATTTGTCTGATAACCTGTGTCTCTGTTCTGATTATAGTAGTGTGTGCAACTGTAATTATTAGTGTCTGGAATGAGGTAAGTGCACCAGGACTTGAAATAAGGTAAGTTATATACAGGGAGTCCGGGAATGTTCTCCGCAGTGCCTACAAGCTGCTGCGAGAGATTACGTCACCAGTTACGTTGGCAGCACGGCTGTCGCTTGTATCATAACAAACAAACAGTAAACTTTATACTCACCACAGCCATTCATAACATACTGTTGCACTCTTCCAATAATCTAACTATACGCACTGACGAATTCGACACCCCTCAGCCCACACATGTGGCCTTCACCCTATCAAGGACACTGTGCTGCCAACTAGACTGATGACGCAACCACTAGCAGCTGCACGTAGTTACTGCGGAGAACATTCCCGGACTGTATAATATTAATGTAATTGGTTTTACGTCCCTGTTAATGATTGTTGAATCGCAGCCAATGGCCATAGCAGGGTATTTTAATTGAACGCCCGTGGGCTCCCAGCAAGTTCAATTTCAAGTAGATCCAACTTTGGCTACCAGACTCCACTGTCACTGACACCTAGCTGTGAACGTTGAAACCTGATAGAGCGTTTCTAACCAGCCAAATATAACCTGCAAATTTGGCTACACACTGTCAATTGTAGTGGTAGGTTATTTTACATGCCATAAATCTATAACATGGGCCCGCCGGCTTTACTTCCCCTCCGAAGGAAGGCATTCTGCGGCATTTAGAGGAACCGGGCTGCCAGAATTTTGCCCCGAATGTGAAGTTTAACGTGCCAGTAAACCTACCGACACGGTTCCCTCACATTTACGCACCTTCAAATGACAACTGACTGTGCCAGGATTCTATCCTGCAACCTTGGGAGCAGCAAGCGAGAACGATAGCGCTGAGCCAACCAGCCAGTCGAAATAAGTTACTATCCCGGCATTGTACCTGGAGGGATTGTGGAAAACCCTGGGAGAAACCACGCACATGATATTCGATTTCAGCGCAGGGATTCGAACCTCCGTTCTCCGGAATTGCTGCAGTCGGGGTGAGCAATTCAACGCACGCGACTGTTTAATGAAAGGGAATGGCATTGCGTGCCCTTATGGTACAGAAAAGAATATTACGAGCCTTACAGTAGTCGCATATGATGTGTAACACCTGACAGGTTATCCTACTATGAAATTGTGATGAAATATATGTGAAGTCAATTTTTTTCGGCTGTAGCCTACTCCTCCAGTTTTTAATTTTTTTACACGTTTCTTTTGTCGATAATTTCGCATATATTCTGCTCTGGATTTACACATCTCTGCAAATCACAAAATCATGAAAAAAGAAGGCGTCACCCCGAGTCCTGCAACACCTTATACAGCATTATTTTGTTCACGAAATATTAAAAAGCCAATGACCCTTTAGTTTTGGGTCCTTAGGTTAAATTAAGAGGGGGATAGAAAAACGGGGGGCGTCACCCCGACTCCTAGGACACCTCATACAAGTCCCTAGCATTGGTTGGTTGGTTCCTTAGTTTAGGGGCTGCGACAACGCGGTCATGTAGCCCTGTGTACTTTGGGTGTGTGTAGAATCTGTCTGATAACCGGTGTTAATTGTGATGACTGTATTAGTGTGTGTATCTGTTTTTTTAATTCAAGTAGGGACTGCAACTTTGAATTTTCAAATAGTTCCTACTTTTGCCGCCAAGCGCCACCGTCAACGACTACTAGGCCTAGTTCAGAACTAGCTACTAGACGCCACCGCAGTCGGCTCTTGGCAACGAACGTAGCAACCTAAGAGCGTTGTTTACATTCTTAACCTATCCAATTTAGTTTCACACAGGTGTAATTAGTGGAAAGATCTTTAACATGCCATAAATCTATGACATGGGACCGCCGGCTTTACTTCCCCTCCGAAGGAAGGCATACTGAGGGATTTTTAACGCTCTTAAAAAATCCGACGGCTTCGGCCGGGTTTGAACCCGCTATCTTGGGCATAGAAGCTCAGCATGCTACCAACTACGCCACCGAAGCCGCTCCCTAGCATTATTAGTTCGCGAGATATTAAAAACCCGATGACCTATTAGTTTTGCCGGTAGCACAATCCCTTGTTAACAGTGAACTCTGTTGGTCATTGAAATAACTACTTGTAAAACTCCAGTGCCAAATCCTGACCGGTGCGCATGCGCGAGGTACGTCGTGGTACCAATGATTTATTGTGGGAATATCTTTAATGGGGCCTCCAAATCTTGAAGTAAACAGTATGCGATATACATTCCACAGGAAAAGTATGAAGATTTAATTAATAAATCATAATTGTTTTCAGCAAATATGATATAATGAATATTTTCACACCAAAGAACGACAACTTGAAGATGATTTATCGTAGGAATATCTTTAATGGGGCCTCCAAACCTTGAAGTAAACCGTATGCGATGTTTCCTCTTACACATTTCCGCTCAATTTCCGTGGCCGACAGTACCTCGAATGCTTACATTAAATAAGAATACAGCAAAAGTATGAAGATTTAATAAATCATAATTGTTTTCAGCAAATATGATATACTGAATATTTTCACACCAAAGAACGACAACTTGAAGGTAATTTACTGTAGGAATATCTTTAATGGGGCCTCCAAACCTTGAAGTAAACCGTATGCCATGTTTCCTCTTACACATTTCTGTCCCTTTTCCAAAATCACTCCCACAAAAAATATACAGCAACCGAGTGGAAATATGTTGCACATCAAAAACCTCTGCTGACTTCGCATCTTTCTCTGGTCGGGTCTAGAGGGAGAAGACAAAGCAAGCGTTGCTCGGGAGAGAAAACATGGACTCTCACTTTGCGCTTTTGTTGCCCATGAGAAGCAGTTGCATTATTCCTTTCCCAAATTTAAATACCCTGTCTTTACCCACGCTGTTTGAATACATTAAATGTGATTATAGAGCCAGCGAAGTCATTCTAGTAAGTTCTAGGAGCCGAGTGAAGTTGACAGCAACACCAAGTTCACGGCTGGAGAATTGCCATTGCGGAAATAACTGTCTACTTGTTAAGAAGACTTAGGATGCCAGGCAAGTCGAGCTGGTGCAGCAGCTGTTTCACGATCGAGTCTGTCTTGAGAGAATAAGATTGTAATCGTAGTTATTGGACGTGAGAAAGTGGTCGAGGTTATACGCATGCTCTTTGGTTTACAAGTCGTGCGAAATTTCGCATGCGGGTTACTGTTTGTTTGGAATGTGAAGCGGGTGCATGTTAATTATATAAGTAATAATAATAATAATATCAGCCACGGTGGCCTCGTACCTTGCTGGCATCGTGAGAGCGTTGGTTTGAAACCCACCTCAGCCATCCTGAAAATCGTATTCGTGGTTTCCTATTTTCACCAGCAGCCAAATGCTGGGACGGTTCTTTTCAACAGGTCCACGGCCGACTTCCTTCCAAAATCCCTTTCCTGACCGTTTCTTAAATAGCCCCAAGTTAGCGGTCATCTGTCACTAACCCCAGCTGTATCTGCTGACAATGTGGGTTCAGCTCCAAGACATAGTCCTTGTGACGATAGAGGAATGATTCCTCGCAGAGTCCGTGGGTGATGTCGAGTTGAGAGGGTAAGAGATTAAGAAATAATTATAAAATATTTTGTTACAAGTGCCTGTCAGGAATCAAGAAAAGAATAGTGGTAGCAAAACAAACCTTTCGAATAACAAAGAACTTATTGCTAAATAATCACCTCAGTTTGAAGAATATGAAATCATTTGTGAAGACCTTCGTTTGGAGTGGATGCGAAACCTGGGCATTAGGGAAACTGGAGGAAACAAAACTTAAGGATGAAGAAATGTGGTTTTGGAGAAGAATGACGAGAACAAGTTGGATGGAAAGAAAACAAATGATCTTGTTCTGTAGGACGTGAAGTAGAATCGATGTTTATTAAAAGCACTAAAGAAGAGGAAAACAAAGTTCCTTGGACATGTATTCAGGCACGAGTCTTTTCTCCAAACCATTATTGAGGTCAATGTATTGGGAAAGAAACCTGCAAGGATGTCGTACATGAACAACTCCATTGGAGAACTGGCATGTGGTTCTTATGGCAGCATGAAGAGACTAGCAGATGTGGCTGCAGCAACAAGGTTTTGCCTATAGTAAATGATGATGATGACCCCTTGTTACTATAATTACTTTAGCCTTTCCATTGCAGCACAGTTCATGTCAACGAAATTCTTACAGTTAAATTTGTCCATAACAATCCTAGATAATAGTTATGAAATTCTTTTGGAGACATCTAAATGTTTGTGGAGCCCTTCGATGTTCTCAAGGTCCTTAAGTGGCCTGTGGACCATAAGCTGGAAACGCTTCCTTCACGGAAAGATCCTATTTCGTTAAAATCCGGTATGCTGAACCGACACAATCAGCTAAATATTTGGTATTATTAGAGGAAATGAAAACATACAGCACTGTAAAATTTTCTACACTACTGGAATTAATAAGCAAAAATAAATGAAATAATTAACGATAACAACCCTTTATTCATAACAATCATTAACCACATTAAAACAATAAACAGAAACTAAAACAACAATATATAGGTTCTTAGGGAGCCTCCGTGGCTTAGGCGGCAGCACGCCGGCCTCTCACCGCTGAGTCCGTGGTTCAAATCCCGGTCACTCCATGTGAGATCTGTGCTGGACAGAACGGAGGCAGACAGGTTTTTCTCCGGGTACTCCGGTTTTCCCTGTCAAAATTTCATTCCAGCAACACTCTCCACTATCACTTCATTTCATCTGTCATTCATTTAATCATTGCCCCAGAGGAGTGCGTCAGGCCTCGGCAGCCGGCACAGTCCATATCCTCGCCGCTAGATAGGGGCTTCATTCATTCCATTCCTGACCCGGTCGGAGACTGGAAGCAGGCTGTGGATTTTCATATATAGGTTCTTAATAAAAATACCTAGATAATTATCCCCATTTTAAATATTGATATAGTTAAAGAGTCGCCTTTTCAAATGAGTAATCAGCATTTTTAACTTAAATAAATAATACACGAGATATAGATCAATCCTCAAGACATTCGCAAATTTGGTTATATACACAGCCAAAGGTAATTTCAATAATTAAGAAAACAAATATGAAATCTTATCATTTCCTAATGAATCTCCATAATATATCTTTAAGATATTAACAGATCAGTAGTTGACCTACTACTTTTGAGGCCATGCTACTTCTTTTCAAAATATTGTTTATTCAATATTATTTTTCTTTGAGCTCTGTTCTATGATTCATTGCAACAAGAACCTAATAATTTTTAAAGTTTATATTAAATATTCACACAACTTGGTTGGCATTCGGGTAATTGAAAGCATGAAAAATAATATGGTGCATATTGCCTTAATGTATACTAACATTTCACGAAGTGTATTCAATATTCTAAGGTTTATTGAATAAACACGATATATTCAACACAATCTTTAGCTTGTTCGTAAGTCATGTAAAAGAAGCGATTATGCATGTAGTCCATTGGAAGACAGTAGCGCCAAAACGGACAAATATGCTATTGGAGTAACGCCTAGACGGACATTGTGAAGACTTGAAGAATGATTCTCTTTTAAGTTTCTTTGCCAGCACGGCATCTAGGATAATTTCCATTCATCTTATGGTTGTCATATTTCAACTAATTAAGGATTTATGATCACATGTTTAACATTGAAAGACCTATAAATATTTTGGAGTTTAATATTTAATATTAATACATTAAATATCCCAAAATACTTGGCTCGCGGAACTGAAGGCATAACGACGTAGATGCAAATCTGATGCTCTGAATTAAGATTTTCGAGGTTAGTAAACACCATTAAACCGTAACATGTATCAACAAGGAGGGAGAGGGAATGACATGTGAGGTTTAGGATGGTTTTAAAAATTGTCTTTCAAGCTCCAACACTATTATACAACTAAAATCTTGTTTGAACTTCCTAGATTGAGACGCCACCACGTATTGAAATAGTTGGCATGCGGAACAGAAGGCATACAAGAACTGAATGAACATCGAAAGTTAGACTTGATGCTATTAGTAGGGTCCAAGATTGTATCATTTCCAGAGATAAGCCTACATGTGATATTTCAACTTCATGGTACAGTACTTGAAAGCTTTACAAGCTTCTTTTAGGTAGATTTCATTAGAAAGCTAACTATTGCAATGGGTCCCATGTTTCGACTTCCGGAAAATTTAGACATATCTTCGTGTTTCACATCCCCCAGACCCCAAAACCACCGTCAGTTCAAAAGTTTATATATAATTTATGTAAGTATATATATGTATATCAGTTTCTTGTGAACACGATAACTGCCGTAATTTTGCACCAATCACTTTGAATTTTTTACCGAATATGTATACCTATAAAATCTCGGTCGAGTTCGTTACTGGGCTAAATCGGTCGAAGGGGGTGAAAATTGGGGGGCTTTTTTCGAAAAAGTGAAATATTGCTATAACTCTCTTAATATGTGAAATATCGAATCCATTCAACGTTCATACTATGTGTCGGATAAAGCCCAAAAATTTATGTTTGAAGAGTTTTTTTATAGCACCAACCATTGACCAAAGGGGTGGGAAAAAGTGGGTTTTTCGGGAAACTAATCATATCTCTCTTAATAGGTACAATATCAAAACCGTACAAAATGGAAAATATTCCCTAATAATTACCTAAAACTTTTGTCTGAAAGAATTTTTGATATGACCCACCATTACGCCAAGGGACGAGAAAAATGATTTCGGAATTATAAGAAAATGCCGAGAGCTATCAGTGGTTGCCATGGCAACACTACTAAATTGATGAGGCATGAGCCATCAGACGTTGCCATGACAACGCACTTGCACGAGATCAGATTCAGTATTTCCATCTGACTAAGTGGTTGGTTGGTTCTTAAGTTTAGGGGCTGCGACAACGCGGTCATGTAGCCCCGTGTACTTTGGGTGTGTGTAGAATCTGTCTGATAACCGGTGTTAATTGTGATGACTGTATTAGTGTGTGTTATCTGTTTGTTAATTTAAGTACTGCAACTAACATTTTTTCAGATTGTTCCTACTTTTGCCGCCAAGCGCCACTGTCAACGACTACGAGGCCAAGTTCAGAACTGAGCTACTAGACGCCGCCGCAGTCGGCTCTTGGCAACGAACATAGAAACCTAAGAGCGTTGTATACATTCTTAACCTATCCAATTTAGCTTCACACAGGTGCAATTAGTGGAAGGATATTTAACATGCCATAAATCTATGACATGGGACCGCCGGCTTTACTTCCCCTCCGAAGGAAGGCATACTGAGGGATTTTTAACGCTCTTAAAAATCCGACGGCTTCGGCCGGGTTTGAACCCGTTATCTTGGGCATAGAAGCTCAGCATGCTACCGACTACGCCACCGAAGCCGCCTGACAAAGTGGGAAGCGGCTTCGGTGACGTAACTGGTAGCATGCTGAACTTCTATGCCCAATGTCGCGGTTTCAAAACCGGCCGAAGTCGTCGGATTTTCTAAGAGCGCTAAAAATCCCTCAGTATGCTTTCCTTCGGAGGGGAAGTTCCAACGTTCGTTGCGAGTTGCTGGTTGCGGTGGCATCTAGTAGCCAAGTTCACAGCTAGGTGTCGTTGACGGTAGTACCTGGTAGCAACATTAGGAACTACTGCTTGAAATTGACCGTCTGCAGTCCTTACCTGAATTAAGACTAATACAGCCATTACAATTCACACCGTGTATCAGACAGATTCTACACTCACCCAAAGTACACGGGGTTAGATGACCGCGTTGTCGCAGCCCCTAAACTGAGGAACCAACCAGAGGTAGATTTCATTAGAAAGCTAACTAATGCAATGGGTACCATGTTTCGACTTCCGGAAAATTTCGACATATCTTCGCGTTTCACATCCCCCCAGACCCCAAAACCACCGTCAGTTCAAAAGTTATATATAATTTATGTAGCCTATGTATATATATGTATATCAGTTTATTGTGGACACGATAACTGCCGTAATTTTGCACCAATCACTTTGAATTTTTTACCGAATATGTATACCTATAAAATCTCGGTCGAGTTCGTTACTGGGCTAAATCGGTCGAAGGGGGTGAAAATGGGGGGCTTTTTTCGAAAAAGTGAAATATTGCTATAACTCTCTCAATATGTGAAATATCGAATCCGTTCAACGTTCATACTATGTGTCGGATAAAGCCCAAAAATTTATGTTTGAAGAGTTTTTTATAGCACCAACCATTGACTAAAGGGGTGGGAAAAAGTGGGTTTTTCGGGAAACATTAATCATATCTCTCTTAATAGGTACAATATCAAAACCGTACAAAATGGACAATATTCCCCTAATAATTACCTAAAACTTTTGTCTGAAAGAATTTTTGATATAACCCACCATTATGCCAAGGGATGAGAAAAATAATTTCGGAATTATAAGAAAATGCCAAGAGCTATCAGTGGTTGCCATGGCAACACTACTAAATTGATGAGGGATGAGCCATCAGACGTTGCCAAGATAACGCACTTGCACGAGATCAGATTCAGATTTCCATCTAAGTGTGAAGCGGCTTCGGTGACGTAACTGGTAGCATGCTGAATGTCTATGCCCAAGGTCGCGATTCAAAGCCGGCCGAAGTCGTCGGATTTTCTAAGAGCGCTAAAAATCCCTCAGTATGCTTTCCTTTGGAGGGGAAGTTCCAACGTTCGTTGCGAGTTGCTGGTTGCGGTGGCATCTAGTAGCCAAGTTCACAGCTAGGTGTCGTTGACGGTAGTACCTGGTAGCAACATTAGGAACTACTGCTTGAAATTGACCGTCTGCAGTCCTTACCTGAATTACAGACTAATACAGCCATCCCAAAGTACACGGGGTTACATGACCGCGTTGTCGCAGCCCCTAAACTGAGGAACCAACCAAAATCTCTGCGGGAGATATAATTTTGCGTGAAGAAGTAACAGACCGTTACATAGTTACACATCAGTGTCGAAACCTAGCATAAGGACAGTGTGACCACAAGTATAAAAATGGACCCCAAATGACAAGAAGGTTACCGTTCCCATAAGACAATAAAATGTTTAAAATAAGCATAAAATGACGAAAAACAAAGTTAATTAAGCTCCAATTATAAAATACCATCTCGCAATAAATGAGGTCTGATCTTTCTACGAAAATCTGCATATTCTGCCTATTTTCGCCTATCCCCAAGTTTGTCCGGTGAAATCTAGCTCCGCCTTCCGGCGTGCCGAGAGGACTTTTTTAAGATACTGTTTATGTTCAGAGAACCATATTAACTAATACATTTTTCAGAAGAGGAATTTTTACAATATTTTTCATAATTGGAGGTTTCGGAAATTGATTAGTTCATTTTATGCTAGGGGCCCCTGATATAGCTTTCCCACGGATAAATAATATAAGATTTTGATTACTGCCTCCTTCCCTATCTCTGTTAATAGCAAGAACTCTAGTAGAAAATGGGGCTGGGACTGGTTGAACTGTCTACCCGCCGCTCTCTGCAAATATTTTTCAGAAAATTAACCATATAATTTCCTCTTAGCTACTGAAATTAGCCGAACTACTTTTTGTAATGATGATTAATAATAATTGTGGAAATGATGTGGTAATAGATGTTATCTCCTCTGGTGTTTATAACCAGCACCCTATGCGGATAAACAAAACGTTATCCGCATCCGGCCCGCATCCGAACTACTGTTATCTGCATCTGCACGACTTTAATCCACATGCGCACGTTTGTTATCCGAATCCAGTGACGTTACAATATCTTTTTTTACGTGTATTAGATAAAGCAAGTATTAAAGCTACGCATTTAGATATTTGAGGAGAAATTCGTTCTCCTAGGCTATGTGTGAATCGCAAGACAATGCTGAATGAGTTTTGTCCTCTGAGTAACGGCAAGTGTAACAGCCCCCACTAATTATAGTACTCACTTAGTCGTCGGATTTACCCACACAGGCAAGCGCAGGTATAAAAGGACTATGGCATAAGTCAACACTAATTGAGGGTATTTCTGTGACTGCCTTCTGACACTTCTCTATTATTCTCATACAATCCAAGTGACCAACTGGAAAGTTTTCTTTAATAAAACTAGGCAAATCTGTAAAATTGACTTCTTCTAGGGAAATAGCAAGAAAGCATTTCTACAGAAAAGGAATCTGTTGACATCGAATATAGATTTAGGTGTTAGGAAGTCATTTTTGAAGGCCTTTATCTGGAGCGTGGCAATGTACGGAAGTGAAACTTGGACTATTGGTGCAGCAGAAAAGAGGAGAATTAAAGCGTTTGAAATGTGGCGTTACAGGAGAATGATGAAGATCAGATGGGTAGATAGGGTTACAAACGAAGAGGTATTAAGACGAGTGGGAGAGGAGAGATGTTTCTGGCGACTGCTAATAAAGAGAAGAGATAGGTTGGTAGGACACAAACTAAGACACCCAGGAATAGCAAGTTAATTATGGAAGGAAGGGTCGAGGACAAGAACTGTAGGGGTAGACCAAGGTTAGAATATGTTAAACAGATTGCCTTGGACGTAGGGTGTGGTAGATATGTAGAGATGAAACGATTAGCTCAGGACAGGGAGTCATGGGGAGCTGCATCAAACCAGTCAAAAGACTGAGGACTCAAACAACAACAATAGCAAGAAACGTGATAGACGCAGATCTTCACAAAAACTAAAATTATTTTTGAAAATTCCAGTTCAACAATGTATTCTAAAAACTATCCGCAAATGTACTCTAAATATTATGCGCAGGTTATCCGCTATCCGCACAGCCATGCGCATGGAGAAATATTTTGCGGATATCCGCATCCGCGCAGAGCTTTACTTATAACCCACGCACCATCCCCTATTTTGATCACGACTTATATAACTTAGTACATTTCCCGTCCACCTCGTTGTGCAGTGGCTAGCACTCTCGGATGTCACCGTGGAGACCCGAGTTCGATTCCCGGCTCTGCCAAGAAATATAATTCTGGTCTGAGGGTTGGAACGGGGTACACTCAGTCTCATGAGGCAAAAGTGTACTGGGGCGTGTGTGTGTAGGGAATTTGTCTGATAACCTGTGTTGTTGTGACGGCTGTATTAGCGTGTGTATTGGTAATTCAGATGAGCATTGCGAAGGAGGCGGCTGTGGTCTTAAGTTAGGAATCCTAGCATTCGCCTGTAATATGAGTGGGGAAACCACGGAAAACCATATCCAAGATGGTTGAGGTGGGAATTGAACAAGCCTCTTGTCACGTTTGCCTCTCGAGGTTGAGTGTCATACTTCTTGCCCTCAAACTAGAATTAAATTTCTTGGCATAGCCGGGAATCAAACCCGGACCTCTGCGGTTACATCCAAGAGTGTTAGTCACTATGCAACAAAGCAGACTAGCTCCCTATGGAGTTAGTTACTGTTGTTTTAAGGGCCGGAGCAGCGAGTTCATCAGCACCTAAGGCGGTCGTGCTGAGCTCAGTTTAAGAGCTGCGACAACGCAGTCATGTAGCCCCGTGTACTTTGGGTGTGTGTAGAATATGTCTGATAACCGGTGTAAATTGTGATGGCTGTATTAGTGTGTGTTATCTGTGATTCAGGTAAGGACTGCAGATGGTTAATTTCAAGTAGTTCCTACTTTTGCTACTAAATGCTACCGTCAACGACACAAAGCTGTGATGTCACCACAACCCACACCTGGTGACGAACGTTGGAACATAATAGAGCATTAATCAAATCTAACCTATAAATTTCAGCTTCACACAATTGTAGTTAGTGGAAGGTTCTTTTATATGCCCTATGGCATGGGCTCACCGGCTTTACTTTTCCTCCGAAGGATGGCATACTGAGGGACTTTAACGCTCTTAAAGAATCCGGCGACTTTGGCCGGGTTTGAATCCACGATCTGGGGTATAAAAGGTCAGCATTCTACCAACTACGCCCCCGAAGGCGCTGCAGAGTAGATACAATGAAGGGAAGCCCACCACTAACACTAGGCAGGCAGTGTTTTTACACCGTCGATCGTTGCTGGTGTTAAATACGGGAAAGACAAAGTCATGGTCAAATCTTTAAAAGGAAATGCCATCATGTAATTAGTTACGGCGGACGAATGTGGAGCGGATTTTGGCGGGCAGGAAACATAACATTGTGGAATGTGTCAAGGATACGGTTTCACTGGCTTCTTTAGCCACGTTGTTTGACGAATATGACAGAGATCACGACCTCAATCTTACTTTCAACCCATAAACTGTTGCATCTTGAAGAATACACCACTTGCAACAGAATTACTTCGTCCCTGAACTTGCCATACCGCGTATCTGACAATGCCCTTCTTATCCATAATTATATTGTTGTTGTTGTTGTTGTTGTTATTGATTCTTTAGGGACAGAAGAGGAAAGTAAATTAGAAATAAATATGATGATGATGATGATGACAATAATCGTTGTTTTAAGGTTCCTAATGGTTTGGATGATAGTGAAAGACGAAAATGTAACGAAAACTATAATTAAAACTAACTAGGCTACACATTTATAACAAAAACTAACTACAGACTTACATCCAGAAGAAGAAATATAAAACAAAAGAAGAATAAGTCAAATAAAGGATAGGAGGAAAAGAAATGCCCTCAACTCTCGAAGAATGGGGATTGAGGGACTTGGAAGTAAGGAAAGCCATGAAAGGCAGATGGGGAATTGCCCAAAGGCAATGGAAATAGGAAAACGAGCCTACCTCAGGAATCCCTCGGGGTCGCCAACTCGCGAACTCACCAGCCGTGAGCCCTTGAGGGTGTAGCACTATCCAGGGTGCACCAGAAGTGGTGGGGCTACACACACCCTGCCTCCTTAAGGGCCTTGAGCAGAAGGCAGGAGATGTCATGAGGTCAGGGAAGTTGAGACAAGGGCCAATTAAGGCGGGAAAGTAAAAGACTCCCTAGGCCTCAGATACCCCAATCACGTCGGGGTCGGAAAAGAACAAGAGTTGACCAAGGGAGGTCCAGAGGGAAGATGACAGAGAGGAGCCCGGCACAAGTAAGTGAAAGTAATGCCGAACTCAGCTGGGGTCCCGTGGTCGCTAGCCCACGTCCCACAAGTTGTGAGCCCTTGGGGGATAGAAATAAATAAGGACACTATATAGCCTATTTACTGAGAACTTATTGGTGAACAGTTTAGCAGTGTGTCATTTTCAACTGCAGAATAATGCTCAGTAGGTAACTTCCGATAGGCCACGGCCACTTCCTTCCAAGTCATTGCTGAGTTTCGTTTATTTTAATTCATTTCAACTCTCGAACTTTTCTGAGGGCATTTTGGTCGTAAAATACTGTATTCAATGGCTACACCTCATAGCAAACTCCGATCGCATCGACGTATATGTTGTTGATTCTTTTAGGGACTTTGCGACATCGAGGCCATTTAGCTCCGTTTACTTGGGTGTGTGTCGAATTTCTATGATAGCCTGTGTCACTGTGATGGCTGTATTAATGTGTGAAAGGAAGCGGCCGTGGCTTTAAGTTAGGTACCATCGTGGCATGTGCCTGGAGTAGAAGTAGAAAGCCACTTCCGGGATGGTTGAGTAAGGAATCGAAGCCACCACTTCTCAGTTTTGCCATACGAGGCTGTGTACCCTGTTCCAGTCCTCAGACCAGAATTAAATTTCCTGGCAGAGCCGGGAATCGAACCCGGGCCTCTGCGGTGACAACTACAGAGGAGTGCAAATTATTAGAATCAAATAGTAAATTTAAATCAGTCAGAACTTTTTATTCAAAATCGTTTTATTGCACAACGGCTGACATATTTTATCATCCTACTTAGTAACGTTTCCTCCCCTGTAGACTTATAACTTTTCCCATTAGGAATTGCGTCTGGGAATTTTCAGAATTGGATATTCCGAGGGATACCTGAGCTGGGTCCATTATCTCTTGTTACATTGACTTTGGAATGTGTTCTCTATCTGGCGATTTCAATCCATGGTCCACGAATCTTTGTATAGTTCAAGAGTGGATGTTCAGAAGACTTTGAATTCCTCAGCTCTAAATTCATACGAAAACTAGAATATAGTAATCAAAACAAAACCTATGGCATTTTTCATTAATGAGGCTCCTCTACTAGTGGAAATCCTATAAAATCGTCTATACTAATATATAAAAATGACATGGTGTGTGCCTGTGTATTACTCAATCACGCAAGAACCACTGGTCCGATTTACATGAAATTTTACATGGAAGTAGCTGATTTACCTGGTTACTTTTGATTTCGATACTTTGCACTATTTAAAGATGGCGACCATTTTACTGACGCCACTACACCCTTTGGTTTCAAACTTTCATATTTCCATTTTAAATAAAAAGAGACCGCTAAGAAATAGCAAATTTTTGATGGCATACACGAGGTTTAAAATTTAATTTTATATCCGAAAGGTCCTTATCACTTTTTGTGTATCTCCAACGGTTAGCGAATACAACCTAAATTTGTGCTATGAAACATGGTCAACGCCGAGCGGTGTAAATTAGTTGGACAAAATGTTCCATCCTTACTCTCCCTCCGCGCAGCAACTCGCCTATTCCCTGTTTCAACTGTCACCTTCACATTTTATTGTATGTATGACCCGTAGGTAAGCACGGGTACTTCAGCTAGTTTTACTATAAATGTCTTATAACAAATTGTAATTAAGACTAATGGTTAAAATATTTGAAATAACTTCAGCGCCTTGTAAATATATTTAGTGCATCAAACCATGGAAAGTATGAAATGAAGTTTTGGAAAACTGGCCTTGAATCTAATAATTTTCACACCTCTGTAAGAATGCTACCGACTACGTAACAAGGCGGACTCATTATGATTGGTCCCACATCCCAGCCGTATGTGGATGTGCAGTCCAACAGAACAATTCACGCTAAGCCAAAATGTCCTCCGAAATTAATAACAAGAAGTTCCGTGACGAACTAAAGAGCCTACGTTTCTTAAAATTTAAGATTCATGCCAATCTATATAGACATATCTAGAAAAATAGCGAAATTAAGTTGGTAATATCGGAATTTCTAATTAGTTCGAAATATACCTGTAGCCTAATAGAGCACTACAGTTGGCAGCCCTGGTGACTGAATATATTCTTAGTTCCATCTCTTAAGATACAGAATACAGTATTTGGTTGAAGTCCAATGGATAGCATGGAAGTTACATGCAGTTAGACATTGGATCTATCAGCGCGCGAAAAATCATGTTGGCAACAATGTCATGGTCATGCTTGCGTTGGTCAGAAATAATCTGAAATATTATGATCTCTTGTTGTGCCAATTTTGGATGAAATCCATTTGTTAGTATAGAAGTTACAAGCATTTTAAAATTGGACTTATCAACAGGCATAGTCATGTTGGCAGCACTGACGTATATAAGTTTCTCATAATTAATCTAGAATGTTAGGTTCTATACTTGTGCAAAGTTTAAAGCTGTTGGCTTATATACTTTATGATATATTCATATTTGGGTAAAAAAATAGAGACAACATTTATTAACAGTTGGCAGCCCTGGTTGCTCTTAAGAATTAGCATAGTCATATCTGTTATGGTACACATAGCACATAGGAAATTTGGTTGAAATCCAATTGATATTATAGAAGTTACACGTATTTAAAAACTGGTCCTATCAGCAGTCTTAGAATCATGTTGGTAGCACTGATGTACATAAGTTACTCCAAATTAATCTAGAATGCCAGGTACTATACGTGTGCATAGTTTAAAGCTGTCGGCTTGCATACTTTCTGATATATTGGTATTTGGATAAAAGAATATAGATAACATTTATTGACAGTTGGCAGCCCTGGTGGCTCTTACAAATACGCTCAGTCATATCTTTTTATGTACACATTTTACATACAAAATTTGGTTGAAATCCAATTGATAGTGTAGAAGTTATATGCATTAAAACTGAACCTATCAGCAGGCTTAGAATCATTTTGGCAACACTGCCATGCATGGCCTCCTGGAAATTACACTGAAATATTATTATCTATACGTGTGCCAATTTTGAAATAGCTCCCATTCATACCTTCCAAGATATCCAACATGGAGCTCAAATTTCAATTGTGATTTTTCAGCGGTTGGTAGCACTGACATCATTTTCAAATATGGCCATGAGATATTCAGGTATAGATCTTTACTCCTACCAAATTTTGTTTCGATTGCTGTAGCCGTTTAGGAATTGATAGGGGGGGGGGGGGGACACACACACAGACAGACAAACAGACAGGACAGACAGACAGACAGACAGACAGACAGACACACACACACATTTGCCCGATCTCATAAGTCTACTTTTTCCTCATTTTTGCAAAATGTGAAAAGTAGGCTAAAAATAAACGAAACTGGGCAAGGAATTGGAAGGAAGCGACCGTGGCATTTTAGAAGGTGGCCTACCTACTATGTATTTTTCTGCAGTTGAAAATACTCTTTACAGGCCATAGCACAATGCCCTCTAAGAGCTCTATTAAAGTGACGCGTGCTATGACGTTTTCCTTTACTCTGATGCACTTTTCGCTGTGCAGTACTTCAAATTCCTTGTCCTAATTCTCAGATATATTTCACACAGACTCAAGTACATTGAGCTGATGACCAACATGTCCTAAAATTAAATTATCCAAAACAGAGCTTACGGCCTGAGTACTTACGATGAATCTATCCAGGAAGCAGTAGAATGCCACACACCGTAAAGAAGGGGTGGTCTCATCGGATAACATCTCTGCAAAAGGAATTGAATGAATAGAGGAAGCAGATTACTGTACCTATCGTTATTGTATTCATTATTGCTTCGTTGATCGCGAGGTTTGGGTAAGAATGTTAATGAAGGTTATGCAGCGCAGATTCTTTATCTTATTGCAATCTCCACATTCATTATTATGTTACCTATTGACGTCCGAAACGGGGGAGGAGCTTACGGTCAGCTGTTTGCAATATGGCGGCGATATAGTGACGTAATGTAATTGGGTGTGCGTTTGTTATCGCTTCTAATTTATGATGGCAAAATAAGTTACTACATATTTCCTTTCATTGATAGAAATATTTTTATAATCAATTTAAATGCAGTGCCTAATTACTACCAGTTAAAAATATTACCCACATGTAGATAGTTAATTTACTGTCTGCTGTTACATATATGAAGCCTGTACTTGGGAGCCTAGCGGTATCGATGTTTTTATTAATTTCACAATATATATATCTCACATAACACAAAGGACGACTCCCTGATAATACATTGAATCAAGCAACCCTGATTTTGCATGAATGTTTTGGGTTCAAAGAAGCGTTACTTGGGATGCTCAAATCATACTTCAATATTGCAAATATTGACCTATATACTTGCTGTTCTAAGACAAGAATATTAATTTATTAATCTCTTGCCACAGGCAAGTTAAAATGGAGGCATCCTCTTTATCAATATATTTAATTAAATATTTAAAATACAGATATTTAACAAAGCTGGAGTCTCCATTTGAACTTGTCATAAGCAAACGGAACAGATCAAAAACTACACTATAAGCCAAACCAAATTCATTCCTCAGCTCGACATAAACCATAATACCAATTAAAACCTATACAAAACATACTCTCCTTACTGTTGTACAACTTTCAAACCAACTATTCGCACTCAAAACTGTAAAACCCTGAGATGGGAACAAATTAAAGTTAGAATAGCCTAGGCCGATCCGGTCTCCTGCTACATTACCGCATATGTATACTTAACATCACTATAACTTCAATATTACGGCTAAGTGACCTATCTGCCTGAGTAGTATAGGTGTTGCCGGCCTGCCTGGGATGATGGGTCACCAAACCGGTACTTAAAACTAAGATTTTACATTTTAATTAACTAAATTCAACAGTAGGGAGATCATAGCCAAAAACACAATCTAAGCCAAATCATACTTCAATGACCTACATACTTGCTGTTCAAAGGCAAGAATATAAATTCTCTGGCAAATTAAGGCTAGGAACAGCATTTTTCTTAAGTTTTCTAACCATTCGGCTATTGTCAATCGGAAGAACCCCTAAAATAAGTTTACGAAGAGCGGATTACATTCTTTGTACGGCACAGAAGTAATAGGCTATAAGTTTATCAGTCTTTTTGATGTAGCTAAATCCATGTGAATACAAATTAGAGACAATAACTATCAATAATCAACAGTTCCGGTGGAAAGAAGTCGTCTTCACAAAAATGCAGACTGCACACTGTCATGTAACATGTAACACGTTTTCCAATTGACAGCGCCGAAGCCCTTCTTTCTCTCTGAACTTTTTGTACAGGAAAGTAGTGAATATATTTCGTAGCCGTTTTATACGATTTGCAACCGTATACAGAGCAGTACCTCCTCGAATTTGACAAATTTCTTTCTGTTTCCATCACGACGTCAATGCTTCACCATCTAAATAAATCTCACCAGTCACAATGTTACAGCTTCAACATTCTGCCGCGTGGCTGCGCCATCCAACTTTTCTGACGTCAATAGCGTTCTGTTATTTCATCAAGAGATTATACACCGCTTGTTCTTCAGGAACAAAACATTAAGAAAATGGTAGTTGATTATCATTCTACGTAACTACGTAATTTTCACTCGGCAACCCGTTGAAGGGGCTGTAATGGTTCAGCAGTCAAGTTGCTTGCCTCCCACTAAAATGGACCGGGTCCGATTCCCGAGTCTTTTCTTCCTTTCTTTATTTATTTATTCATTCATTCATTCAGTCATTTATTAAGTTTTTCATTTATTTATCTATCTACTTATCTATTTATCTATTTATATATTTATTTATGTATTTATTGATTCATTGATTCATTGATTTATTGGTTTGTTTATTTTTAGCCTACTTTTCACATTTTGCAAAAATGAGGAAAAAGTAGACTTATGAGATCGGGCAAATGTGTGTCTGTCTGTCCTTCTGTCTGTCTGTCTGTCTGGCTGGCTGGCTGGCTGGCTGGCTGAGTGTGTCCCCCCACCCCCCCCCCCCTATCAACTCCTAAACGGCCGCAGCAATCGAAACAAAATTTGGTAGGAGTAAAGATCTATACCTGAATATCTCACGGCCATATTTGAAAATGATGTCAGTGCTACCAACTGCTGAAAAATCGCAATTGAAATTTGAGCTCCAAGTTGGATATCTTGGAAGGTATGAATGGGAGCTATTTCAAAATTGGCACACGTATAGATAATAATATTGCAGTTTAATTTCCAGGAGGCCATACATGGCAGTGTTGCCAAAATGATTATAAGCCTGCTGATAGGTCCAAATTTTAAATGCATATAACTTCTATACTATCAATTGGATTTCAACCAAATTTTGTATGTGCTATGTGTACATAAACAGATATGATTGAGCGTATTCTTAAGAGCCACCAGGGTTGCCA
Source organism: Meconema thalassinum (assembly GCA_946902985.2). Taxonomy (NCBI): domain Eukaryota; kingdom Metazoa; phylum Arthropoda; class Insecta; order Orthoptera; family Tettigoniidae; genus Meconema; species Meconema thalassinum. The sequence continues at coordinate 255,599,283 of OX336393.1, forward strand.
ACTGTTAATAAATGCTCTCAATTTATTTTATCCAATTACCCATATATCAGAAAGTATGCAAGCCGACAGCTTTAAACTATGCACACGTATAGTACCTGACATCCAATATTAATTTGGAGTAACTTATATACGTCAGTGCTACCAACATGATTCTAAGCCTGCTGAGAGGTCCAACTTTAAATACATGTAACTTCTATACTATCATTTGGATTTCAACCAAATTTCGTGTGTGCTATGTGTACCATCACAGATATGTCTATGCTGATTCTTAAGAGCAACCAGGGCTGCCAACTGTTAATAAATACTGTCTCTATTTTTGTTACCCTAATATCAATATATCAGAAAGTATGCAAGCCAATAGCTCTAAACTTTGCACACGTGTAGTACCTGGCATTCTAGATTAATTTGGAATAACTAATAAACGTCAGTACTGCCAACATGATTCTAAGCCTGCTGATAGGTCCAATTTTAAAATGCACGTAACTTCTATACTAACTAATGTATTTCATTCAAAATTGGCACAACAATAGATCATATTATTTCAGATTAGTTCTGACCAATACATGTATGTCATTGTTGCCAACATGATTTTACGTGCACTGTCAGATCCAATGTTTAACTGCATGTAACGTCCCATGCTATCCATTGGACTTCAACCAAATTTAGTATTCTGTACCTTAAGAGATGGAACTAAGAATATATTCAGTCACCAGGGCTGCCAACTGTAGTTCTCTATTAGGCTACATAATGTCAGGTGTACAGTATTTCGAATTAATTAGAAATTTCGATATTACCAACTTAATTTCGTCATTATCCTAGATAGATCCATATAGATCAATCATTGGCATGAATGTTAAATTTTAAGAAAAGTAGGCTCTTTAGTTCGTCACGGAACTTCTTGGTCTTATTTGTTTATTTCTTCTTTGTTCGATTTTGGCCTACTTTGGACCACGGGAAACAACTGACTTGCTGATTAGTCCTTTTTTCTGCTCCCAGAAACTCTTCATCCTTTCACTGTGGATTCTCTTCCTTTCTTCCGACCAGATGTTCTTGGCTCTTCTCCTTTGCTTTTCCTGGAACCCCTTGAATGCATCAATCGTACCTCGAAACACCTCTCTATTCCAGATCTCATTTGGACTGACCCCAACTTCCTCCATATCCTGTCTTATTTCATCTACCCATTTTGTAGTCGCTTTTATCTTGGTGATGTAATTAAAGATCATTTCGTTAGTCGACTATCGCTCATTCTCGTAAGGTGTCCATAGAACTTCAATCTTCTTTTCCGTATGGTATCTGTGATTTTTTCTGCTTCTCCGTAAAGATCTTTGTTTCGCCTCTTCCGCCATGTACCATCATTTCTATTTTCGGGTCCTAAGATCTTCCTCAAGATATTTCTTTCCTTCTTCTCCAGTTCCTCTAATTCACCTTTCTTGTTCAGTATCAAACATTCTGAACTATACAATGCCTCAGGCTTGACAACCGTGGTATAGTGTCTTATCTTCGCTCCGTAAGATATTGTTCTTTTGTTGTACCTATTCTGTACTAATTTAAAAGCTAATTCCATCTTTCTGATCCTCCCTTTGTTTGCTGCATTATCCAGTCCATTAGGCTGGATCCATTCACCAAGATATTTAAACTTACCCGACCTCTTGATCTTCCCATATTTTGTTTCTAAGTGCTTTTCGTTATCATGTTTGTATTCCATGTATTCTGTTTTTTCATATGAGATCCTGAGTCCCGTTTTACCTGCAATTTAGTGTAATTTTTCAAGCATTATTTTAATTTCTTCTTTATCTTCAGCTAGCAATGCCATCGCATCCGCAAACGCTAAGCAATCAACCTTCACACCTTGTTTCTTTGTACCTAAACATATTCCTTCTATCCCTTCTTCTCTCATGGCGTTCCTCCATGTTCTCATTATTTTTTCCAGGACAACGTTAAACAGAATCGGTGAAAGCCCATCTCCTTGTCTGACTCCTGTCCGAATTTTAAAGGGCTCCGAGATTTCCCCCTGAAATTTAAATTTGGAATCAGTTTCTGTTAATGTTTGAATTATAATCGCCCTTGTTTTGCTATCAATTCCAAATTCTTCCAAAACATTGAATAGGGTTTTCCGGTCTATGGAGTCGTAGGCTTTTTTGAAGTCAACAAACGCAACTACCGTATTTCTACTTCGTAAAGCTCTTACTCTCAAGATGCTTTTCAAATTAAAGATCTGCTCCACACAAGATCTGCCCTTTCTAAAGCCTCCTTGATATTCGCCTATTTGATGGTCTACCTGAACTTCAACTATGTGTAATAGCGCCTTAGATAGTACTTTGTACGATATCGCTAGCAAGGAAATCCCTCTGTAGTTGTTTGGATCAGTTCGGTCATCTTTCTTATGGAGTGGATGTATTAGGGCGCTTTTCCAGTCATCTGGGATCATTTCATTTTCCCAGATATCACAAATGAGGCGATGTAAGTTCTCCACAGCCGTATCTCCTCCAATTTTCCACATTTCAGCTACTATGCCATCTTCCCCTGGTGCTTTATTGTTTTTTAGATCCTTGATGATGTTTTTGATTTCTAAGAGGCTCGGTGGTTTGGACGGTGGATTTATACTGATTGGCTGCTCGAAATCCAGCCTTTCTCTTGGCTCCTCACAGTTTAGAAGTGTTTCAAAATAATTAGCCAAAATGTAACAATTCTCCTTGTTACTCACGGCCAATGTACCGTCCTTTCTTTTAAAGCAAAGACTTGGAGGTTGGTATTGTTGTAATTCATCCCTAAATATCTTATAACATTCCCGGGTATTATTTTTCTTAAAATCTTCTTCTATATTTTCCAACCGGCTTCTGTCATACAGTCTCTTTTCTCCTCTGATGATCTTGGCAGTTTCTTTCCTTTGTTGCTTGAAGACATTCCAATGTTGTTCTGTTCGGTTGGAGTGCCATCTCTTCCACGCCTTTAGTCTCATATCAAGAGCATCATCGCATCTTTTGTTCCACCATCTGTGTTTCCTTTTTCGTTTCCGTTGCCCTAAGTTTTCAGCCGCTCATGTTAACGATTCTTTCATTTCTCTCCAATTGTTCATCTGTATCTTGGAAAGTTTTTCCTGATACATATTTTTGTTTTGCTGGAGAATTTCTGTGACAATCCTAGTTTTCCTTTGACATATGCGTCGTTGTCTATTCGGTTGAAATTTTACTTTGATTTCCGACATGAAATGGTCTGTGTCAATGTTACAACTTTTTCGTACTTGGACATTCAGAATCTCGCGACTGTTTCCAGTTGTAATTGCAACGTGATCAATTTTAAATTCGCCTAATAGAGGATTTGGGGAGATCCACGTCTTCTTTTTCTTAGGGAGAGCTTTGAAATATGTAGACATAAGTTTGAGATTGAATTGGTTACAAAAAGCAATTAACCTTTCTCCATTTTTATTTGTTGTTTTATGGGCTGGGTAATCTCCAACAATCTTGTTGTATTTCTTTTCTTTTCCTATCTGGGCGTTGAAATCGCCCATCAAGATTTTCACATTCTCATAGGGGATTTTAGAAGTTTCATTTTCAAGTGTTTCCCAGAAGTCTTCCACTTTCTCCTTGTTCCTTTTGTTGTCTTGGTTTATGGGAGCATGTGCATTGATGACCGTGTATAATTTGTTTCCAGATTTGAAGGATAAGAACGATATTCTCTCTGACGGTGAACTGAAGTTTACTATCGAATTCACTATAGTTCTGTTGACCACGAAAGCTGTTCCTAGGATTGGCAGTCTCCCTTTTGAAATGGTATGACCTGGTTTGCCTTTATATATTCTAAAACCAGCCGACTCTATCGTATTTTCATCCAGATATCTTGTTTCTTGTACTGCCAGAATGAGTATGTTTCTTTTCTCCAAAATGGTAGTCAGTTGTTTCAACTTCCCTACTTGACGGAGAGTATTGATGTTTAATGTTCCCAGCAGATGTTTTCGCTTAGGTCTTATCTTCTGTTAGGTGGTTCCAGGAAGCTCCGACTCTTCCTTACATGACGTTCCAGGCTCTCCAGAATCCAAAGGCCTAGTTGCACCACTATTCGTGGTGAGGGATTTCTGTTTCCGGCTGCCCCCTGGAGTAGTTTCATTCGAAGATGGTTTCATCATGTCACCTGTTGAAGTCACTGGGAAAACAGAATATCCTGTTTTCGAGGGTAGAACTGAGGTTCTAAGCCCCAGAGCCCTTTTCTCTCGGGGCAGGTCCCCAAGCCTTTGAGAATCCCTTCTCTATCCACAAGGCAGTGGTTTGCCTACTCATACGAAACCCCTGAGTAGAGGGTTGCCTCTTCCGCCATCTACACCGTACCAAAGTCCATCTTCTCCGCTGTAGATATCGTTGAGGTCTTCACCGTTACCCTGGCACGGGGCCCAGAACATGGTACTATTAGCCGGAGCCAGCTGACCCATGGTTTTTTTGAGAGGTGTTACTCCTCTAACACTCACCCTTGGTCCTGGCTTGTGACAGGCAGAGCCTGGCTTCCCTACATTGGGTCCAGGTTGGCGGGTTTTATTTGTTTATTTATTTATTTATTTAGTTTGCGGTTACACTCTCTCAGCATATTTGCTGGGATAATATATCAACATAGCCTATTCCCAAATATTTATTATATCACAAGAATTAAGTTCAGTAACAGAAGATATTAATATGTAGATTAAGGCTTTCACGGCCCGGATTACTATACAAATAATTCATAGTGTTTGGGCTAGTGCCATGTGAAATTAAATTAAATACCAGACGTTTCGAAGGAACCTTGCCTCCTTTTTCAATGGAATCAAACAATGTAGCCAAAGAAAGTATATCAATGAGAATACAAAAAATTAGATACATTCCTCTGTTCGTCACCAGAGAGCAGCTGCCGGAAATTTCTGTATGGACCATGGTAGGACGGCGGTCAGAGTAGTAAGTGACGAGAAGGTAAAGGGGGCGGGGTGAAAATATAGAGACTCCTCGAAGAATGAGGATGTCCAAATAATGAGAAAGGGATGGAGAGGCGGGGGTGAGGGGGGGGGGGGAGGGGCGTTAGATGGATATAAGGAAAAAGAAACAAAAGGGAAGTGTATCTGAATGATACCTAACGTCATAACGGCCAACGGCGAAAAAACAGATGGAAACTCCTCCAGTGACGAACAAAGGAGATCAAATCCAGGCTCTGTAGCAATAGAGGAAAACGTACAATTTGAAGTAGGTGAAGAAACAGAGAAACTGAGAGGAACTATCTTCCTAGATCTTTAATAACTGGTAGCCAAGTGTCACTTAGCTGATATCCAGTGTCTCTGTTAAAATTATTGGGGTTTTTACGAATTTCAACTGCCTCCCTTATAATCTAGACCAGTTGTGCTTGACAAGGGCAAACGCATGAGCATCCTTGAAACATACATCGTGCCCTGAAGACAGGGCATGTTCAGCAATAGCTGATATGTCAGGTTGGTTTAGACGGATGTTCCTTTGATGTTCTTTGATGCGAGTTGCAATGGACCGTTTTGTTTGTCCATTGTAGACTTTTCCGCAAGTACATGGGACTTCATACACCTCAGGTTGTAGTATTGGGGACAGTTTATCTTTGTTTAATGCTAAACGTTGACCAGTTTTCGGCAGGGGCAGCGTATTCTGCAGGATGTTATAAGAGAATGACGTCTATCGTGGCAACGACGCATTTCCAAACATATGTTTATATGAACTTTTTCGTCTATTTCCAATTAGGAAGCCCTTTCGGTATTTTGTCGGTGTGCTTAAAATTCACCCTGTACAAGTGTACAGTATAATCTTTTGGGAGAGTCATTCTTCTTGTCAGGCTCCCACACCTGGTGAGCTTGGGAATCGGTGGCCTAGAGAGATTCCCGAGCAGGGTCGTATTTCCTTTTTAACATGGATATGTGTTGGGGCTGGGTGCCAAACCACAATTTGCGTAATACAGAAAGTCCGTCGGTCTACCGCGCACCTTGCCCCTTAGCGGGCGTGCGCAGATACTACCGGGAAGACACTAAGGTAGGCTATGTACAGAGAGTTTGTTTTATATGCGACGGGGACCCTCGCTTGCCCGCCCGCCCGCGCTGTGCGTCTGTCTCCCGCCAGGCACTTTGCCGTTATGCGGCGCCCGCGCTGCACTGAGTCATTGAGTATAGGAATTTGTACTTACCTAGTTCACAGCTGGTGCTGAAAATGTTCGCTATTCACTGCTACACATCGCTGTCACCTCTTTATCAAATTGGCATTTACTTTCTGAAATTCCTCAGCACCGATTGACTGTATTTCAGCTGTAATATAGCCTTTAAGCTCATTTATAGTGTGAGGGTTTCTCGCATACTCACTATTTTTAAGCGTCCCCCACAAATAAATGTCACATGGTGATAAGTCTGGGCTTCGCGGGGGCCACACGTTCCGACTTATAATCCTGGTACCGAAAATGCGACGCAATTCTGTCATGGATGCTTCGGCAGTGTGAGCAGTGGCAGAATCTTGTTGAAAATAAGTTGACAATCGCTCTCCGTAAGTCAGTTCGTAAAAAAATTGATCAAGGATCACATTAAAGTACAAATTTAACTACAAATTCCTATACACAATGACTCAGTGCTGCTCGAGCGCCGCATTACGGCAAAGTGCCTGGCGGGAGACAGGCTCGCAACGAGGGCGAGTGGGCGAGGTAGGGTCCCCGTCGCATATAAAACAAACTCTCTGTGGGCCTATATACAGTACGTTTGAAATGGCATTTTTTAACAAAATTTCAATTTTCGTTTCTTTATTGTAAATGGAAGCCTCATTTGTCCGCTTCAAATTAGCATATAATATTTCATGTTGATATTCCACCTGTAAGTAGTTAAAAACTATTTTAAGGGGGCTCGTATGTACATGTCTAGGGGGCGTGGCTCCACAGCATCTTACTTGCAACTAAATATCCCGGAATATCAAATAAGGTTTGAAAATCATGAAAAATTCATATGTTAGCTAAGTGCAAGTGTAGAATCCACGTTCATCACTCCCGAAGAATGAGCGTTTTTAATATGTCTAAGTTAGCTTATTTGGTCATATCACAAATGTGTGACTTAATTTACGTTTTTCTCAGAATTAAAATCTTCAACATTTTATGCCTTTCAAATTAACAAAATCAACATCAAAAATTGACATAGGGATATTATTGATTCCTCAAATTAAAACTATGAATGTAGGAATGCTGTGAACTAGGAATATTTGGATACTTTGAAAACTTAAGCCACCTTGTTTATTTTAAGCAATGATAAAATTGCATTTCTTGTTTGAAAAATGAACAATAACTCCTACACTCTGTCTGTTACAGATTACTGCACGGTTCAAGTTCAGAGCATTATATGCGTTAAATAGAAGAAGTCAGTAAAAATGGTAGAGATAGAAACCATTTTTCAGTGTTGCCGAATTCTAATAAAGAAAGCTTTTCAGTCGGTCAACATGAATTGTGCCCAAATACATAAAATGTGTGTTAGCTTGTGCAATGTAGGGTATGTAAATGTTTGTCCCGCCTAATGTAATTGTTCACAATTCGTGTTGACCGATTGAAAAGCTTTCTTCATTATAAGTCAGTAAAAGTAATGTGATGATTGAATAATATTTAGTGATATTAGAGCATTTGGAAAAATTGACATCTTTTATTCTGTTTTTAAAAATTCAGAGAACTGAAAACAAGAACGAAGTTTCTGATACCAAAAAAAAAATGATGTCTGGGTTTCATGTGTGATGTGGTAAAAGTTTCAGAGGAATCAGTTCAAACATGTGGATTTTCTTCTTAACCTTAATAGGGAGCGCGTGGAGCGCTGTAAAGCTGCGTTCTGGCAGTTCTGCCAACAAATCGAGAGTCAACTCTAGCAATTAATTTTGACAGTTGGCATACACCAACGTTCGCACCGAACGGATAGTGGAATTTGTTTGCCTTCTTTGAATTGTGTTTTGAGTAGTGCTTATGGCTTCGTGTAGTTTGTGGTTCCGTCCTCTGATTTGCTTTCACCCAAAACGCATTACTTACGTTACAAGAACTGTCTGTGTTACAGCGGCCCGTTTTTGCTATGATACTTACTTGTAGTGTGAATAATACGTGCTTTGGTGTGTTTACAACTGTTAGTGAGATGTGACGAATCAGCATCATCACTTATTCCGTCAGTTATGCATCCTCCCTCCCTAATGTTTGCAATTATGTGCCTGGTTCCCCTTTGTCCATTCGATTCTATCATAATGAAATTGTTCCTTAGCCATGGGTAGCAGTGAGAAGGAGGCAATCGTGGTGCATAAATGAGATTATGGTAGTTTTATAATGAAAGCAGTAGGCATTTTAATTCTATATGAACTTGGCAGCATTTGTACACAGTAAGAAATCAATATTTAATTTATATAAGACTAAATAAAGATGCTAGAGCCGTGAGAGAAGTAATTTTAGCAAATGTGCCACAAACATTGGAGTATTTGATTGTCATGTGTCTTTTTAAAATCACCAAGTATATGCAAAGTATTTCATTGGAGAAGCATATACACTACAGTATACGTATTTCCTATTACGCATACATATTAGATTAGATTTAAAACTCTAAATGTATCTAGTGCCCAGCTCATTGTTATTATATTTAGATTGTATTCAATTGCTATACAATCCTGTAATTGTATGTACAGTCAAAAATCGATATCTCGAATCGTTAGGAAATGTCAAAATAAATTCGACTTATCGAAAATTCGAGTAACAAAAATACGGTCACAAAACAGAAATCATGTTAACTCAACTTCCGCTAGTAAACAAAGTTGAGCTGGGAGGCCAAGAGATAAAAAATTGTGGAGAAATTTAAATATTTCGGTGAAATAATCACTTACAACCTGAACGAGAAACCAACATGGCAAAGTGGAATCGATAGACTGCTTAGAGCACAGCATGTTACCAAGAACACATCATCATCATCATTTATTGCATTAACAGGCCTTTAAGACCCAGGACAGACAATAAGAGCATAAAGCAAAAACTCATATACAAAACAACACAGGCATTATAACAGGAGGAACTGAGACTCTTCACAAGTATAGGTCGCAGATGGTCTTCCACCTTTCTCTGTCCCTTGCATCCTCCACAGTTGCTGTTGTGCCACCTTTACCAGTGACATTATCGCTCGATTCTTCCATCTTGTTCTAGGGCGGCCTCTCGGGCGTCTCCCAGTTGGTCTCGAACTGAAAACACGATTGGATATGGAATCTTCAGCTCGAATGACATGTCCCAACCATTGCAACCTCATCCTCTCCAGAATCCGGTTGATGCTTGTCTTCCCAAAGCGTTGATAAAGGTCTTTGTGAGATCTTCTTTCCCACCTTTCTGTTTCAGCATTATATAGTGGATCATATATTTTCTGTAAGACCTTCCTTTCAAAGACGCAGAGACGTTCTTCAACGTTTGAGGAGTGGCCCAGGTCTCACAGCCATATAGGATCATAGGTCGCACCAGGGTCATGTAGATATGTACCTTATTAGCCTATTTTCATTTATGAAAAAAAATAGGCTTATGAGATCACCTTTTGTCCGTGTGTCTGTCTGTGTGTGATGGTGTGTGTGATGGTGTGTGCCCCCCCTAATAACTTCTAAACGGCTGGACCGATTACAATGAAACTCAGTAAGTTCATAGCACTATTCCGGACGACCCCGACCGTGCCCTTCAAATTTTGTTACGCTTCACCAATCCAACATGGCGGCTGTGCGAAATATTTCACCAGCATTCAATATCTCCGAAACTATTACCGATATCAGCCTGGAATATTTTACGGTGATAAAGAGAACTACTAGAAGTTCACCTATGTGATATTTGAAAACCTGGTAACTACACTACCAACATGGCAGCCAAGCGAATTCGCGACTTTTAAATAGACGTTTCTCGCGATTTAACCAACCAAACGCAATGAAACTTGGTACAGTATATGTGTATACACATCGTAATGCACCGACATCTAACTTCGTTCAATCGTTTACATAACCTCAAGATGGCGGCTGTGCGAAATATTTCACCGGTATTCAATATCCCTGAAACTATTAGCGGTATCACCCTGGAATTTTGTACGGAGATAAAGGGCATTGCTAAAAGTTAATCTATAAGACTTTCAAAAACCGGTTAACTACAAAACGAATATGGGGCCAAGCGAATTTGAAAATTTTAAATAGACCTTTCTCGCGATTTAATGATCCAAACGCAATGAAACTTGGTACAGCAAATGTTTATACACAATGTAATGCACTGGTATCTAATCTAGTTCAATTGTTTTCATAACCTCAAGATGGCGGCTGTGCGAATTTTAAAATTAAGATTTTATTTCTTGTGCCGTAGTCATGCGATCGAAGTGAAAGTTTGAATAATGAACCTAAGCAATAATTTTCCTTTAATGGTACATGATTCAATGGCCTATACATATAACAATCCAACACAGCGACCATCCGAAATATTTAGAAGGATCTCAATATCTACGAATCTATTACAGCAATCAAACTGAATTTTTGTATGTTCATAGGGGCTATGAACATAAGTTCACCTATAGGACTTTCAATAACCTGGTGATCACAAATCCAACATGGCGGCGACGCGAAGTATAAATATTCATATGGTGGTTCCTCGCAATTTAACCATCCGAGTGCAGTGACACTTGGTAAAGTAAATCCTTATAAAAATGTTAATCCATAGCATCTAATTTTTTCAATTGTTTCCATAACCACAAGATGTCAGCTGTGCTAAATTTTAAAATCTCGTTTTTACTTCTTGTGTCCTAATCCTGCGATTGAATTTTGAATACTACACGTACACAATGATTTTCATGTAACAGTTCATAACTCTAAGACCTACATATATAAAAAACAACGTGGCGACCATCCGCAATATTTAGTCGGTTCTCGATATCTACGAAATTATTGCAGCAATCAAACTGAATTTTTTTATGTTGATAGAGGCAATTAACATAAGTAGGATATATGAAAATAGGCTGTATAGTTATTCACAGAACTACTTGTTTTTCTGTGAAATCAAACGTGATTTGAAAAGATTGTTCAAGCTATAGAAAACCCGATTCGCTGTAGTTATCATTTGCTGTACTTCCTTTGCTATCTCATTCCTGTTCGAAAAGACCGATCCTAAATATTTGAAATCCTCTACCATCTCAAAATAGTGCCCATCAATATTGATGCTATTTAGATTCTTCGGCCGACGAGACACGCTCAGATATTTTGTTTTTGAGTCGTTAATTACCAGACCCACCGTCCCTGCTTCTGTGAGAAATCGAGTTGTGTCCTCCATCACCTGATCCTTAATCACGATATCATCCGCAAATGTAAGAATCGTGTCAAAGTCAATCAACTCAATTTCCCTGTGACGTCCGAATGCACGCCTCACACTCTCCAGAGCGATGCTGAAGAGAGCTGGTGCCAGGGGGGTCTCCTTGTCGTAGTCCATTCCGTATATTGAAGGGTGCTGATAACTGATTGGCAAATCGAACTTGACTGCTAGAGTCAGTATAACAGGCCTGTATTAACCTGATATACGACGGTGGAATGGATGACTCTTGCAATATTTTCCACAGTACAGCTTGGTTAATACAATCGTATGCTTGACGGAAATCAATAAATACAAGATGCAATTCACGGTCGAATTCGTAGTATTTTTCATCTAATTGCCTTAATATGAAAATGTGATCCGTGGTGGAGCGTCCAGGAGTGAATCAACACTGGTAAGGACCCACAATGTCTCTAAGAAAAGGTTTCAGCCGACTCAATAACAGGGATGTTATGATTTTATACCCTATCTCCAGTAGTGAGACACCACGGTAATTATAATAGTTACTTGTGTAGGATCACATTTCTTAAAGATTGGGCAAATGATAGCTATTCTCCACTCCGCTGGGATCTCCTCAATCAGCCATATGTTCTTGATTAGGTCTTCTAAGATCTGCACCACTCTTTCACCGCCATACATAAGTAATTCAGCTGTTATACCACTACCTCCAGGAGCTCTGTTGTGTTTGACGGATTCCAGGGCCTCCCGAATTTCTGCGGACGAAGGTTCAGTTACCTCAGCATGTCTAGATGGGGCCCTAATTTTTACTGCGTCTTTAACAATCTCCACATTTAGGAGCTCTTCAGAATATTTCCCAAACAGCTCTGCTTGTTCCAGGGTGATATTACTTCTCCTTCTTCATTTGTCAGGATTAGTGGTTGCTGTCTATATGTACCTCTTGCAAAACTTGACAAACGGAAGAAGGAGCGTGATGCTTTCTTCGATTCCTCTACCGCCATGAGTAGGCTCTTACTGTAATCTCGCTTTTCCTTCTGATCAGTCTATCTGTTTGACGCCTAGCTTCCGTATAATTTCCCCAAACTACTTCTGCAGGGGTTTCTAACCAGTAGAGTCTCCATTTCTCTCTACTTTTCACCGATGTACTGCACGGCTTGCTCTTCTGTCTTAGATGTCTTCCTAGTGTTTCACTTACACTCTGCATTATTGCACATACAAGAACTGTATCACAATAACAACCGAATTAAAACAATACAAAACAGTCACCCAGGCACTCATTACCTATGCATGTGAAGCAATATTCAAAACAACAAATACCGGTGCAATAGATCGAGTACTCAAGATAGAGAGGAGAATCGTGAGATCTTGTTTAAATAAAATCTATCAAGTAGATGGCATCTGGAGACTAGCTTCCAATGAAACAGTCTATAAAGAAATAGAACCAGTGACCAGCACTATGAAAATGAAGCGAATATCTTTCTTGGGGCTTCTAATAAGGACACCAGAAAATAGAATCAGTAGGAAAATAATAGAAAAATTTTGGAAGAGTAAGAGCAACATTAGGTGGTTCTGAGAACTTCAGGAAGACATGAGAGAGTTACATATTACAATAGAAGACTTTAAATGCAAGACGGACGCACTAAAAATATTGAAAGACAAACACACTACACTACGGACGAACATCAACAAACAGAGGATAGGAAGAGTGATTCCAGAGGAAGCCAAAAGATTACGCTCGGAGAGGATGCAGAAGTATTGGACGGATAAAAAGAAGAAAAACCTGAACCATAAACCTGACTTAAGTGGCCTTTTGAAGACCATAAAATTAAAATAAATAAATAAATAAATAAATAAATAAATGGTCACAAAATACTGTGTGTAGGCGTACACCATAGTTGCCTAAATTTATGTAATGAAAATGGATGTTTGTAATGGTGACAGCTTTATTACATTATCTAAAAAGTTAAATTTAACAATAAGAAACGCAGATGGGCCTTTGTTTACTTGTTCATGACCTGAAGAAATACGTCATCTTCTTCTGCTTCATTTTCTGTGCACGAGCTTCGGCCACAAAGTTCTCAACCACATTCAGTGACGTATGAAACAAGTTGCACTGTAAAAATACGTGAATATTCGAGATAAAGAACAGGTGAAAAGGCCAGGGATACGATTTAAGCTTCGAGTTATAGAATTCGAGATATCGGCATTCGACTGTATTCATTGTGTACTTTGTCGTGAGCTAAATAAATTAAATAAAATCACCCTGCTTCTCTACTAGTCTCCAATCCTCCATTTTTCGAGGTTTGGGGACAATCGACTCTGTCTCTCGTTTAGTTCCACCATTCTTCACTTGATTACTTACAGTCCTAAATCCCCCGCCAAAACCAAAGAGAGATTGATTTTGTGAGATCGGATACCACAAATAATCGACATAATGCTTAGAAATGAAGAAAGAAGGAAAGAAAGAAAGAAAGAAAGAAAGAAAGAAAGAGAGTTGTTGTTGTATAACTTAAAGGCTTGGACATCCTGAGCATTCCAGCCCCTTGTACTTCGGTGTGTGTAGAATTTGCATGATAAACTATGTTTTTGTGGTGTCTGTAGTAATATGTGTATTTGTAATCGAGGCGAGGGATGAATAGGAGTCAGCTCTTACCTTCAGTTAGGTAGCGGCTTCGGTGACGTAGTCGGTAGCATGCTGAGCTTCTATGCCCAGGATCGCGATTTCAAACCCAGCCGAAGTCGTCGGTTTTTTTAAGAGTTTTAAAATCCTTCAGTATGCCTTCCTTCAGAGGGGAAGTAAAGCCGGCGGTCCCAAGTCATAGAATTATGGTATGTAAAAGAACCTTCCACTAATTAAACTTGTGTGAAGCTAACTTTGCAGGTTAGATTTCGTTGAAACTCTCAATCAAAGTTCTAACGTTCACCACTAGGTGTCAGTGAGATCTCGTAGCGAAAGTTGGAACAACTTGAAATTGAACGTAACTTGTAGCTCACCCCATGGGTGTCCACATTGAAGCAGCTACAGCCTCTGGCGAGCTGAACATGACCTCGGACACCCCCTGGCACTGAAAGCCATATGCTAAATAAATAAATAAATTCAGTTAGGAACCGGCATTTGGCTGGAGTAGAAGTGGGAAACCACGGAAAAACATTTCTAGGCTGGCTGATGTGGGAATCGTACCCACCTCTTCTCAGTTTTGTCTCACGAGGCTGAGTGGATCCCTTTCCAGCCCTCATACAAGAATTTACTTTCTTTGCAGAGCTGGAAATCGAACCTGAACCTTAGGGATAACTATCAAGAATGCTAGTCACTAGACCAGTGCTTTCCAAACAGGGTGTCACGTGCTACCATCAAGGGTGTCGTGAGATTCGTCGTACTTATAAATTCAGGATAGAATACGAATAAAGAACTTGTGAGAAAATAGTAAACTTGCTTCTCCTCGTTCGGTGTATTAGCAGCGTGATCGAGATCTTGATAAGCACAAACTTGCTACTAACATCCGCGTTAAGGGACCAAGTCGGTGTATGGTTGAGAAAAACAATTAAAAACAATTTTGAGATGTTTCAATTGACATCTAAATGTCCAATTAGTGACAAAACACAACCACTGGTTCATAATTATGTAATGCAACTAAAATCGAGGACGGTTGGATAGTTTCCAACACTAAATATAAACCAATATGACTGGATAAGAACTTCTTTTGCACCCTCAAGCTCTTGTGAACTTCAACTTATCGAAGAGGAGGAACTGGCGGAACTTAAAAATAACTAGACTTTAGTACTTAAGTATCAAGGGTCACAATTAGACAGCTTCTGGGTTTCTATTCATCAAGATTTTCCTCACCTGAGTAGAAGAGTGAAAGCGCGTTTCGCGTTATGTCTAATACAAAAACAGTTAGACGTGGAAGTTGAGAATGTTAGATGAGGAAATACGTGTGAATTTGTCCTGCATCTGACCCGATATAAGGCAGATTTGTAATGATCGCCAAGCCCACAGCAGACATTGAATTGGAACATCAAGGTGCAAGTTTTGTATATATGAGAAAGGTGATTAATGTAGCCTATTATACTTGGAAAATCATATGTAAACTATCAAAAATTTAAATTTGTTTAAAATGAATCTCCTTTGTTAAAATAGTATATGTGTATAATTTAAAAAATTAAATGGGTGCCATGTATAATTATATGTCCTAATAGGGCTCTCTAAAATCCAGAGTAGTTAAAAGGGACGTAAAATCAATAACAAAAACATTAGTGCTTATAGGGTGTCACCATGAGAAAAAGTTTGGAAAGCTCTGCACTAGACTATGAATTAGTCAAGAAAGAAATATTGATTTTGTCTTTCTTTTTTCTTTTAGTGTGTAAGCAAGTAGTTATAGTAGAAGTACCGGTAATGAAAATGAAAATCCACAGCCTGCTTCCAGTCTCCGACCGGGTCAGGAATGGAATGAATGAAGCCCCCATCTAGCGGCGAGGATGTGAACTGTGCCGGCTGCCGAGGCCTGACGCACTCCTCTGGGGCAATGATTAAATGAATGACAGATGAAATGAAATGATAGTGGAGAGTGTTGCTGGAATGAAATTTTGACAGGGAAAACCGGAGTACCCGGAGAAAAACCTGTCTGCCTCCGTTTTGTCCAGCACAGATCTCACATGGAGTGACCGGGATTTGAACCACGGACCCAGCGGTGGGAGGCTGGCGTGCTGCCGCCTAAGCCACGGAGGCTTCAGTAGAAGTACCGGTAATAATGATGATAATCATCCTTATCATTATGGGCCATATGTTAGGCCCCTTAAAACAACAGTATCATCGCCCATAACGATGAGTTGACGCGAGCCATACCCAAGGATGAAGCAATAGTAGCACACCCTCTTGTGTGGGCGTTACCTAGAACGTGGGCACTTTCTTTCTGGCCAGACACACACACACACACACACACACACACGTGGTAAACTCTTAAACATACATCTCATTGTTGACATTGTGCGCCAGTGCACTGCAGAGTTGCATTAGGTCACTGCAGGGGCAATGCTGTAGGCCCCCAAAACAATTTAGGGAAAATCAAAGGGTTGTGGTCGACACCATTTTAGGTTACTTGCCCTGAAGTTTTTTTAAAGTAAAGTTGATGTTGCAATAAAATTGAATTGATTTTAGTTTATAATTTATTTATTTTTTTACTATCTATATTTCCACAGTTCCAAGTTCATTTAAACACCTGTTGCTGCATATGACGAGCTTTTGTCCCTACCCTCTGTCATCTGAGAGGAATTTCAAGTTGTACAGAACTGACCATGGAATCCCCATTGTGCACAGTGGGACGGATCGCCGAAAAGGAGGACAAAGGTCTAAATCGTTGTCAATGTTAAAAAGAATTGATATATTCTAAGGTTTCCGACCTCGCTGATTACGAATTTGATATTACAAATGGCGGACTGCGCCAGGATTCTATCGCGCAACTTTGCTAACAGAAGATGAGAACGTTACCGCTGAGCCACGCAGCCAGCCAATAAGAGACAAAAGGAAGAATGGCTGAAGAACTGAAAGCCATGTTAACTGATATTCAGTACGGACATGTTAAATTCTATGGTGTTATTTATGGGAAAAACTAATCCAAGCTTAATACTTCCAAAGTAATGTAACAGGTTGAAAAATGGATGAGAGGGGGGCAAGGGGGGGGGGGGGCGGAAGCCCTCGACCTAGGGCCTGTGATCGTTCTCTCCGGCCCTGATGGTATCTCCTTATTATTATATATAATATTTACAAATGGGGGTAATTCCCCGGTGGCAAATTGTACAAATACAGAAATACAGAAAATCATCAACAATATCATCAAACACAATTCGCATTTTAGGAACTATAGTAATTACATTCGTAGTATTTACACAAAATGTCAATCTTCTCTTGAACACATCATTATGTTTGGGGAAAGGCTCTAAGACTGTGGCAGGTAATGAATTCCAATTATCAATACCACGGTTAATGAAAGAATATTTCCCGTAATGTGTACGCTGAAGTCGGCCCTTAACTTTGTGTGGATGATCTGCCCTGCTCAGATATGTGGGATTTCCCAGACGTTTGCTTAGTTCTCCCCATGCTGGTCGATTAGTGTAAGTGTTAAACATAGCGTATAGTCTGGATTTCGTCCTTCTATCTTCCAGAGATTCCCACACTAGTTTTTTCTATCATTCGAGTTGCACTACTTCTAGGATTAAAATCGTTGAGCACAAACCTAGCAGCCTTCCCTTGTACCATCTCCAGCTCATTGACGAGCCCTACCTGATTTGGGTCTCAAACCGCTGAGCCGTATTCCAAGATTGGCCTCACCAGGGTCAAATATCCTAATTCTTTTGCGGTACAGCTACTGCCTTATTATACCCGCATTACAAAATGAAGAGATTTGAACGCTTTGGAGATGACATATCCCGCATGAGTACTCCATTTCATATCATTCCTTACATGGATGCCCAAGTATTTGCACGAGTCTACATCTACAAGTATTTCCGAGCCTATACTACATTGAAAATCATGCTTTCGCCCTCTCCCTATACTCATGAGACTACATTTACTCGTATTTATCTTCATTTTGTTGTCAACCGCTCATTTATGAACCAGGTTGAGGTCAGTTTGTAAATGAGCGTTGTCTTGTGATGTTTGAATTTTTCTGTATATTACACAATCATCCGCAAACAATCGGCAGTCACTTTGAATCCCATTTGGTAGGTCGTTAATAAGTGCCAGAAATAACAGGGGCCCAATCACACTACAGTACCCTGAGGAACACCTGACGTTATCAAAATGTCCTCCGAGAATACATTACCTATTTTCACCTTCTGCGAGCGACCAGTCAAGAACTCTTGAATCCATAAAATACTCTTTTATCAATCTTCGTTGCCGCCAATTTACTGAGTCCGGTATAATTGTAAAAGATAACAATGCAGATTATTTACATCCATTTCAGATCATCTCTAGTCTAGTCCAGAGTAGACATTAATGACTGAAGTGTTTTCATGAAAAGTGTTTGATTGGTGTGTAGCGTCATCCCACCATACCGGTTACGTGGGTTTTAACCGCGATTGGGATTTCCTAGTGGTGAGTTATCTGACACAAACTAAGTTATAGTATTATGCCAGACACTTAAGTGAAATAAATAGTGACAATGAAAGCCCTAATCTGGAATTAAATCATGAAAAGGATGCTAAACTACATTCAGCAGCACCTTATATTAATTCTTGAATAAATTATGCTCGTCAGTATTTTTACTAAGTAGCATTTCTCTGTTCTTTTGTTACAGAAACTGAAGATATATATAACAGGATATGTCCTAAGTTATATAGGTATTATGATACAGATACGTTATTTTATATTGGTATCATAATTTTCAGCCTATTTTCATTTTATGAAAAAAATAGGCTTATGAGATCACCTTTTGTCCGTGTGTCTGTGTGTGCGTGTGTGATTCGTGTGCGTGTGTCCCCCTAATAACATCTAAAAGGTTGGAGCGATTTCAATGAAACTCGGTAAGATCATAGCACCATTCTAGCCGACCCCGATCGAGCCCTTCTAATTTTATTGTGTTTTACCAATCCAACATGGCGGCTGTGCGAAATATTCCACCAGCATTCAGTATCTCCGAAACTATTACCGATATCACCCTGAAATTTTGTATGGTGATAAAGGGCACTACTAGAAGTTCACCTATGAGAATTTCAAAAACCTGGTAACTACAAAACCAACATGTCGGCCAAGCAAAGTTGAGATTTTTAAATAGACTTTTCTCGCGATTTAACCATCCAAACGTAATGAAACATGGTACAGCAAATGTTTATACACCTTGTAATGCACAGGCGTCTGATTTAGTTCAATTGTTTGCATAACCTCAATATGGTGGCTGTGCGAAATATTTCACTGGCATTCTATATCTCCGAAACTATCACATATATCACCGTGAATTTTTGTACGGTGATAAAAAAAAAAAGGGCACTGCTGCAAGTTTATCTATGTAACGTTCAAACACCTGTAAATTACAAAACGAACACGGCGGCCAAGCAAAGTTGAAACATTTTAATAGACTTTTCTCATGATTTAACCATCTGTGTGCAGTGAAATGAGGTACAGTAAATGATTATGCATATTGTAATGCACTGGCATCTAATTTAGTTCAATCGTTTACATAATCTCAAGATGGAGGCTGTGCGAAATTTTAAACTTAAGTTTATATTTCTAGTGTCGTAATCATGCGATCGAAGTGAAAGTTTGAATAATGAAGCTACGCAATAATGTTCCCTTAATGGTACATAACTCGATGGCCTATACATATAACAATCCAAAATGGCGAGCATCCGAATTATGTTGACGGTTCACAATATCTACGAATCTTTTGCAGCAATCAAACTGATATTTTGTATGTTCATAGAGGCTATGAACATAAGTTCACGTATAGGACTTTCAGTAACCTGGTGAGCACAAATCCAACATGGCGGCGACGCGAATTACAAATATTTAAATGGACGTTTCTCGCGATTTAGCCATCCGAGTGCAGTGAAACTTTGCACGTTAAATGCTTATACAAATGTTAATCTACTGGCATCTAATTTATTTCAATTGTTTTCATAACCACAAGATGGCAGCTGTGCAAAATTTTAAAATCTCGTTTATCCTTCTTGTGTCCTAATCATGCGATTGAAGTTTGAATACCACACGTACACAATAATCTTCGTGTAATTACATAAATAAAAATCCAACATGCGACCATCTGAAATATTTATACGGTTCTCAATATCTACGAATCTATCACAACAATCAGACTGAAATTTTGTATGTTGATAGAGGCAATTAACATGAGTAGGATATATGAAAATAGGCTGTACAGTTTTTCACGGAACTACTTGTTTCTTAATCTGAATTGGCTTCTGAGGTGTAATCAGTATCCTTTTGAAATCCATATGTTTTGTGGTAGTTCCTAATATAATTCTGTAGTTAGGTATATAATACATAATTATCCAAAACATTTGAAATATACATATATAAAGGCTGTATAACCTATATAAAGACCACGTTAGGCAGCAATTACACATTATTGGAAGCCGTCTTCGCCGACCAAAATCGTCGCAGTCTTTCTCTGACAGCCTGTCTTCTTTCTTCTTCTGTCCAACCACTGTTCAGTTTTGGTTCGTCATGGAATCCTTGGAATTTGTCGATAACTAACTTAAACTTAGTGCGGTTTGAAATGTCTTCCGAATTTAGTCCAACCTGATGAAGATCCTTCAGCACCTCCCTGAACCATTTGTCCGACACCTTAGGTCTACTGTCGAGTAATCTAAAAATCTCCTTCGTAAGTCCATTTGGAATATATCTTTTTACTACAAAGAAAAAATATCTCTCTTATTTTGGGGTGTTTGGACGTCGTGGCCGTCAAAGGCGGATAGAAAAGGACAAGAGGTTAGTGTCGTGTGGAGGCGCCCGCCGTCTTTCTTACGCAAGATGGAGGGAGGGATATGGGCAGCATTCCTTAAACCCCCCGTGACTGATGGCTCTCAAGGTCTCGCTATTGAAATGTGATGTCCGAACGATGTCTTGTGTTGTCGCGTGAAATCGAAAGGTGCGCACTAAGCGGTGCTCAGTGAGGGGCCGCGAGGGGAGGGGTAATGTAGGTTAGGCGAGGATGTAGGCCGGCTATATACACTGGCAGAGCCGGCCAGCAGGAGTTCAGTATAGCGGTACAAGCCAACACCACTTCACCAGGTGAGTCCAGCACCATCAAGTTCTTATTCTTATTAGTGTTAAAACAATTGTGAAACAATACTGATAGTTTGGCCTGGTGGAGACCTCTTGAGTTGGAACCATCTACTCTCCAAACTCCAAGACATTTCAAACCACACTAAGTTGAGATCAGTTATCGACAAATTCCAAGGATTCCACGACAAACATTTGCACTGCTATAAAGCAGAGAAACTGGAACTCTGTGACTGGTATTTAATTAATTTTTTGTCTTATCACGAATTGTGATATGAGCCGACGAACGAGTCGGAGTGCCGTGGATTTTCCTCCTTCGGGAATCGAACATGCATTCTTGGTTCATGAGTCGACCACTTTACTACTGAGCCACAAAGAAAACTTACTGTGCAACAAACTTGTAGACCATAACCAATTCTGTTTGTCTACCCATTATTACTCCCGTTTTCAACGGGGTCGGGGATGAGATGCGATGAAAGTCTATGTGGCGGATGTTTTTTACTGCCGAATGCCCTTCCTGGTGCCATCTCATGTGAGTAGTTAATGAGGGTTGAAAAGAATGAAGATGATTGAAACTGGGCATGGGTGTGGAAGGAAGCGGCCGTGGCCTGTCAGCGAAGATACCGTCCCAGCATTTTGCCTGGAGTTGAAAATGGGGAAAACCTTTTCAAGGATGCCCGACGGTGGGGCACGAACTCACGTCTACTGAGTCCACAGAGAGCTTGGCCCCAAGGCCTAGCGCTGCGCTTTAGTGAGCGTAGCTACTGCTGTCGCAGACCTTAACGAATGTTATCCATTAATCCTGAGATTAACTTCAATCAGAAAATATCAAGCATTTTAAAATTGCTGTTATTTTTAGTGTAAATCAAAATATCAATTATCGCATTAGAAGCCATTTTTCAGTGCTGCCTTAGTAATCGAAATGTAATGTTTTCTTTTTAAATATTTATTAACCTCGTGTAAAAAAATAGGATTAGGGAACCACCCTTTACAATTGCGTACAATCGTGTTGACCGACTGAAAAACATTAACATTTCGAAATATCAACTAAGCTTACAAATACCGTAAATTGAAATTGACGGGGTTTCTGTATCTATTTTGCCAGTGTTAACCCCCAGTGTACCATTGGACTTATCGGGGAGTACACTAGACCAATATGCTGGCTAATACTGTGGTACACGGTAAGTTATGCCTCAGAGGATCTGCAAAATGGTATTAATTGTCGCTTATTTGACAGGAGTTTCAACATAAATAATGTGTAGGATCGTATTCCATAGAGATACAGGAGTTGTGCAACACCAACTGATGAGCTCAATGGCACACTGGGGAGAAATGTTGACGAAATAGATTGAGAACTCAGTTTCTTCGTAAATTATCTCAATCAGAGTACAAAATCTCTAATAGTTTTCGGAAACATAGTCCGTCCACTTATAAATCAAAAATTGACAATAATATCCAAGTCCATACGCTGTAATATTATCATCCAAATCTTTTTAGAGTTTTATAAGCGGCTTCGGTGGCGTAGTCGGTAGCATGCTGAACTGTTATGCCTAAGATCGCCGGTTCAATCCCGGCCGAAATCGTAGGATTTTTTAAGAGCGTTAAAATCATTCGCAGGGGAAGTAAAGCCGGCGGGCCCACGTCATAGATTTATGCCATGAAAAAGAACCTACCACTACAATTGGTAGTGTGTAGCTAAATGTGTAGGTTATTAGGCTAGAAACGCTCTATCAAGTTCCAACGTTCGCCACTGGGTGTCAGTGACAGTGGCGCCTAGTAGCCAAAGTTGGAACTACTTGAAATAGAACTTGCCCAGTTTCATTCATATTCATTCATTTCATCTCATCCACACGCGACGGTACTTGTAGTTCACCCCATGGGTGCCCGCATAGAAGCAGCTACAAACTCTAGCGACCTGAACATGTCCTCGGACACTCCCGGCACTAAAAGCCATACGAAAAATAAATAAATAAATAAATAAATAAATAATTAAATAAATAAATAAATAAATAATCCAAATCTCAGATGAGCTGTGTAACATCGCAAAATATTTATTCTACATGGCAAGTAAAGGATGTATAAAATAGAATTAACTGTCGCCTATTCGACAAGGTTTTTACCATAAATAGTGTGCAGAAACATATTTTATTGCTCTTCATAAAACACAGGAGTTGTGGAATACGGCGATACATAATTCATCATATTTCCTTTGTTATGGGTGTGGGTAAGTCATGTACTTCATTCAGGATGACTGTTAAGTATTTTATTGTAGAATTGGAATTTTACGACCGCATTGATGATAGATGAAAGCTTTCAGCTATACGGTTGTGCAATGCACAGACCAGGCTATTCAGAAAGTAGATATTTAAATGTTTAAACCACGCAGGACTTGAACCTGCAACCTCCGACTTTGCACGTCGTTGTTATGGCCGCTGAGCTAATGGATCATACATCGTAATTCCCATTGACTAAAGCATCTTTTGTGAAACCAGCATATTGCTTGCCATTTAGTCACAGGGTATTACTTGCCCGTATAGCTAAATAGTTAAAATAGCGGCTTCGGTGGTGTATCTGGTAGCATGCTGAACTGCTATGCTCAAGATCACGGGTTCAAACCCAGCCGAAGTCGTTGGATTTTTAGAGCGTTAAAATCCTTCAGTATGCCTTCCTCCTGAGAGGAAGTAAAGCCGACAGGCCCATGTTATAGATTTATGGCACGTAAAAGGTCCTACCACTATAATTGGTAGTGTGTAGCCAAATTTGTAGGTTATATTTGGCTGGTTAGAAACGCTCTGTCAAGTTCCAACGTTCGCTGCAAGGTGTCAGTGACAGTGGCATCTGTTAGCCAAAACTGTAACTGCTTGAAATTGAACTTCCTGCGAGCCCACGGGCGTTCAATTAAAAAATACCCTGTTATGGCCATTGGCTGCAATTCATATACAGTGTATATAGCTATATAGCATTGGTTATTTTATTACAATTTCACTACTCATAATTTAGATTCATGCTTACGTGCACCTGTGTGAATTAAATAATAATAATAATAATAATAATAATAATAATAATAATAATAATAATAATAATAATAATACATTTAATATTCCAATAACCACTATTGATGTTTAGAGAAGTGGGGGTGTCGTAAATTCTCATATTTTCATATTTATCTATGATGTTGTCTCATTTGAACACCTGAAATTTTCATTGTAGAACTGAGTCAAAATTCAACCCGCAATCATGAGTTATCTTATTCAATATGCAAATGTGTGTCTTAATAACATTAAAACGATGAAAGTGAGTCTAACACCATGTTCATTGTCCCCATCACACCGCGGTTCAGCGAACTCTACATACTGAAGACATACCTGTAACACCTGATTCTCTTCCGGAAGACTTGTGGAACAGATTCTACTTTCTTATTAGCACAAATGCAGCGTTAAATTGCACATCCTGTTGTAGTTAACCTTGACTGATTTAAATCTGCTGTACCGAGAGAGATTGGTTGTGTACCTCCCAAGAAGGCCAGGAATATATAATCAAATGGAATGAGCATTGTAATATTGTGTTTGGTTAGTGTTAACATCACCCAAAACCTTCATTAAAATATAAAACACATATTAAATGTGTGTTTCAGTAAAATAAACAAGAATGTATGCCTTTGAAACTTAGAGAGCGAGCACGGGCTCTCTGACTAGGACTTGCGGGCCCCTCGATTTTAGTTCGTCCCGTAAATCAAGTTTGCATTTCTATTTTAAAGACCCTTCTCCTCAAAAAAAAAGCTCCGTAGAATTTAGACTTTTTTTCAGTTTTAAATTTGTTCATTGTGATTGTTTGTTGTATCTCATGAAATGTTAACTCCCATTACAAGAGCAAGTAACCATGTGAAGAAAATCCCTCAGTATGCCTTCCTTCGGAGGGGAAGTAAAGCCGGCGGTCCCATGTCATATATTTATGGCATGTTAAAGATCTTTCCACTAATTGCACCTGTGTGAAGCTAAATTGGATAGGTTAAGAATGTAAACAACGCTCTTAGGTTTCTATGTTCGTTGCCAAGAGCCGACTGCGGCGGCATCTAGTAGCTCAGTCCTGAACTTGGCCTAGTAGTCGTTGACGGTGGCGCTTGGCGGCAAAAGTAGGAACTATTTGAAAAATTCTTAGTTGCAGTACTTAAATTAACAAACAGATAACACACACTAATACAGTCATCACAATTAACACCGGTTATCAGACAGATTCTACACACACCCAAAGTACACGGGGCTACATGACCGCGTTGTCGCAGCCCCTAAACTTAAGAACCAACCAACCAACCAACCAACCAACCATGTGAAGTAAAAGTCGAATTTTGAGAAGGTTGTCTAGCAAATTTCCGCCCTGTGATCGCTTGACAACTTTGGAAACTATGACATTTCGCTGGAAGTGAGAATATGAACATTATTTACAAAATTTATTTTTTGGTCACTTTGTACTGTTTTGTAGTTATTCACTGGATTCAGTTATATTCAATACAAGCCTGTCAGAAAATTTCAAATTAGTTTGTTAATTCTTCTACCATCCCGGGCCTCTCACCATGTGCAGCCCCGTTTGTAGTTCCTTCTCGTCAGACCTGCGGACAGGTCTTGCGCAAGCGCATTGCTCTATTTTCTTACTGGATCTAACAGACCGTGACCGCAAAGCAAAATCTCTTAGAAACATACTGTGAGATGCTGATCATACAGTACTTCTTCCTTGTCGTGACAATTGCCAGTAATAAAATAATACAAAGTATGACACTGAAGTGCAGTACTGTCAGCAACTGTACCATCGTTAAAATTGTCACAGGCAAGATACGCTCGGGATATCGAGCCTATACATCCCATATTCATCGATAACAAGCATTTATTAATTTATTATAAGGTGGAATAAACAAAAAATGTGCCTAGTTAGTTTAATAAACAAATTCGAAAATTGTCATAATCGTTGGTGCTACACCAACTAGCGTTCTTGGCTGTCAACCCGGAGGTCTGGGTTCATTTCTCGGCTCTGCCAAGAAATCTTAATTCTGGTCTGAGGGATGGAACGGGATACACTCAGCCTCGTGAGGAAAGTCTGTGAAGAGGAGAGTTTGATTCCCACCTCAGGCATCCTCCAGGTTTTCCGTGGTTTACCCACGTTTATTCCAGACAAATGCTGGGTTGGTTCCTAGCTTTAGGCCACGGCCGCCTCCTTCCTAATCCCTAATATACAAATACACACACTTGTACAACCATCACAATAACACAAGTTATCACACAAATTACACACATACACCCAAATACTCGGGGCTATATGACCGCGATGCCCAAGCCCCTCAAAAGATGATGAAGGGGGCGTGGTGGCGCAGCGGTCAAGCTGTTGGCCTCTCACCAAGGTGGACAGGGTTTGATTCCCGGTCAATGCATGTGAGATTTTTGAAGTGAAATGCCATGTTCTGTGGTTCAGATTCCACGTAAAATGCAGGTCCCGTGGCTCATGATCGCATGATTAACGGTCACGTAAAACTAAAAGCTTCCTTTCCCCTCAAATGAAACAACAACAGCAACAGCTACATAATCGTATTAGTTTTGAAATACATGTGGATGTTCTTGTCCAACTTCCGGAATAGAAAGAATCGAAACGTAACTCCGGTTCTCTGTACTATTCTATAGTGTTTAGTGTGTTAGTTATTGTTGTTTTAAGGAAAGGAACTACGAGGTCATCTGCCCCTGTGTTGCGTGTGATTTTGAAACGCGCGGCTTGTGAAGGTGACCTTTCCGAATTCACAAATATTTGGGGGCATAAAAACAAATGTGCTTCACCACATTGTTGTATAGTAACTAACGTAAGTGACCTTAATGTTCTCCCAACAAGCAGATCATTCATCGAACGATCCCTCTATCGATCTTTCATCATGTTATATCTGTATATTTCGGAGTTTAGATACTCTTCTCGTTGTATGTTTTGTCTAAGTTACCAAAAATCAGTTCATGTAATCTTCTCTAAGAAATTTACATGAAAGCAGGCAAGCAGAGGCCTGAATTGACAGCCATAAAACAAGGAATCACCGAGTCCACTCCGCTCTAACAGACCAATGAAGCTCTGCTAGCTAACGCCTGCTGCTCGCTGGTTAGACTAGTCTTCATACAGACCAAAGCAGCGGTTAGTCTACCCACCAAGGAGAACCACACTACAGGGTAAAATGGTATTGCACACGATTATCGTGTGTGTAATTCATTTTACTCAGAGCCTACTATTTCCTAATTATCATTATCGTTTATCGTTAATAAATGCCTTGTCCTCAGTAGTCAAACAATCACATAGCAATAACAGTTCCGTAAAAAAATGAGGGATTCGATTCAGCTCTCTACGCTCTGAAAGGTTCAATCGAGACATTAAGGAACTACCCATATCTGATTGCTGATATTATTATATTCTTCCTCCCATCGTTCGTAATTATTATCAACTTTTATATGGGATATTTATAACCATTATTTCTCTTCATTTGTCCTTTGTTCGTTATGCATTGCCTTCGTTGGCAACCTGAATTGATCATGAAGTTATTCTAAATAAATACAGTTCTTCTTTTAGTCAATTGCAAACATGCAGACAGCTCCATTAACTTTTAACCTACTTTCATTTTGCAAAAATGAGGAAAAAGTAGACTTATGAGATTGATCCAGGCAATGTATGTCTGTCTGTGTGTGTGTGTCCTCCCTTATCAACTCCTAAACGGCTGCAGCTATCGAAACAAAATTTGTTATGAACAAAGATTTATATCTGAATATCTCAATCCATATTTGAAAATGACTTCAATGTTAACAACTGCTGAAAATGGAAATTGAAATTCGAGCTATATGTTGGACATCTCGGAAGGTATGAATGGGAACTGTTCCAAAATTGACACACATATAGATAACGTTACATCAGATTAATTTACAGGAGCCCATACATGATAGAAGAAATTGGTTGATAAATTAAGAAACAGAGTTAATAATGGTAAATAAAATTAAGGCCATAGAAAATATTGAAAATAAAAATAAGTATTACCAACATGATTCTATTTTTGCCGATAGGTCCAATCTTCAAATACATGTAACTTCCATACTATCAATTAGATTTCAACCAAATTTGGTATTCCATTTGTGCACCTGAACTTACATGAATATGCGTTTTCTTTAGAGTCAACAGGGCTGCCAACTGTAGAAAAATGAACTCTATAAATATGTATCCTAATCCCAATATATCTGAAACTATGCAGGCCAACGGCTTTAAACTTTGCACACATACAGTATAGTACCCGCAAATGAAGATTAATTTTGAGTAACTGATATACGCCAACGTTACCAACACGAGTCTACGAGTGCTGATAGGTTTAATATCTAATCACGTGTAACTTCCATAGTAATAAATGGATTTCTTACAAACTAGGCACATATATAGATCATAATATTTCAATTTATGTTTCAGTATCCCATAGGGAAGGAAGCTTGTAGTTTAACGTGACCGTTAATCTTGAGATCATGAGCCACGGGACCTCCTTTTTACGTGGAATCCGAACCACAGGACATGGCATTTCACTTCGAAAATCTCACATGCATTGACCTATCCCATAGGCTATATGGCAGTGTTTTCAATTTGATTTTACGCTTGCTGATAGATTCAATGTAATATACATATAACATGCTTTCTGTCTATTGGACCTCAACCAAATTTTGCATGTACATTGTGTGGCTTAAGAGATAGAACTAAGAATATATTCAGAATCGCCAGGTCTGCCAACTGTTGATATATGGTCTGTATAATTTTAAGAAAAGTAGGCTCTTTAGTTCATCAAGGAACTACTTGTTTGAATAATGATGGGCAAAAACATGTTTATTTATACAAAATTATTTCTAAGGAGTACTACAGTTGATATGTATGATGTACGATGAATATATACATTTGGACGTGTATCTGCAAAGCTTAGACGTTAGTGTTGCACATTTAGTGAGTATTGTGATTACTGTGATTGTTGGGCATGCTTAGACACCAATTCATATTGCACGAACGTGTGTATATCCATAATTCGTATATGAAAAGCAGAAAGTCTTGTTCTGAAACAAGACGAAAATTTCTAATCAAGTTTCCAGGAAGACCTGTGCCTAATGCCAGTACAATTAGGAGGATCGCTAAACGATTCGAGGAAACAGGCTCCGTAAATAATAAAAGAGTTAACATGAGATTGTTTTCCATCCTTTCATCAGAAGATGTCAGGCGTGTGTTACAAGAGAGGGAGGACATTTTCAGCATCGACTATGATCACTGTAAGTACACATTATTGAACATGTTTGCTAAAAGTGTAAAAGTGCGCGCCACCACCGACTGAACCGTGTACGTACGCCTATGATCAGCGCCAGTCGACGCCGGCTTAGCTTGCCGTGTTTATCGAGGCGCACAAAGATAATGACCCGGTAGAAGTGGCAAACTGCGGAGAACCATTTGTAGGTTGACTGAGTTGAAAATAAAAACCCACCTCTTCTCAGGCTGACTGAACCCCGTTCCAGTCTTCAAAGCTGAGCTGAATTTCTTGGCAGAGTCGGCAATCAAACTCGGACCTCCGAGGTGACAGCCAATAATGCTAGTCACTATGCCACGATATGGACGATAGGGAAAAGTCCGACTCAAGTAAGTGAGGGCAATACCCACGTTTCCGTAGATATAAGCAAGGCCTTTTACTCTTGCGTCGTGAGATCGCTAATGTTGTGAATGGCTAACGAGAGAATCAATCAGGAGCACCTGACCGGCGGCAATTGCTCGTCCTACTTGCATAAGACAGCACCGCAAGGCTGACATAGAACACTGCACACTTACAGTAGGAAGTATATGAATCGAGCAATTTACACGGTTTAGTTCATCAATGGCTGAGTGAAAGTGCATGAGGAAATAACCCGTCATGCAACGCGGAAACAGGTCGCGTTATTCATTTTCAAACCGTGGAGCACTTAATACCCCTCCTTACGCAACAGTTCATCTAATTATAATGTCAGCGAAACCTTTTTCCTCGGCACAGAATATTATTACAACCGTAATCACGATCCACTCTGCAGACATGAGAAGTTTCTCCAAGTTTTTCTCAGTGACAATTCAATGTGACTGCCACTAATTAGCTTATGGTTTAAAGATCCAAAATGTAGCATTTTATATTGAAACTTAGCGTTTTGTAGAACGTAAGATTTTCACATTTAGCGTTTTGTAGCATATAAGTTTTTCACATATAGCGTTTTGCAGAACCTAAGATTTTCACATTTAGCGTTTTGTAGCATATAAGATTTTCACATTTAGCGTTTTCAGCTTCTAAGATTATCTCATTTAGCGTTTTATAGAATCTAAGATTTTCACATTTAGCGTTTTTTGGCCGATACGATTTTCACATTTAGCGTTTTGTAGAATTCAACATTTTCACATTTAACGTTTTGCGGCCCAGACCTTTTCACATTTAGGGTTTTTACCTAAGATTTTCACATTTAGCATTTTGTAGCATCTAAGAATTTCACATTTATCGTTTTGTAGCATCCACTAATTTCACATTTAGCGTTTTGCAGCATATCAGATTTTCACATTTAGCGTTTTGCAGCATATGAGATTTTCACATTTATTGTTTTGCAACATATAAGATTTTTCACATTTAGCGTTTTTTATCATCTAAGATTTTCGCCTCAATTACAAAACCACACACAATTGCAGACACCACAATAACAGAGAAATTTGAGTTATCACGTACTTCTGTATTCGAAAGCTTCTCAAGCCATACACACTGAGAATCATATGTCTCGCCTGGCGGTGCAAAACTTTGCGGCCCAGACCTTTTCACATTTAGGGTTTTTACCTAAGATTTTCACATTTAGCATTTTGTAGCATCTAAGAATTTCACATTTATCGTTTTGTAGCATCCACTAATTTCACATTTAGTGTTTTGCAGCATATCAGATTTTCACATTTAGCGTTTTGCAGCATATGAGATTTTCACATTTAGTGTTTTGCAACATATAAGATTTTCACATTTAGCGTTTTTTATCATCTAAGATTTTCGCCTCAATTACAAAACCACACACAATTGCAGACACCACAATAACAGAGAAATTTGAGTTATCACGTACTTCTGTATTCGAAAGCTTCTCAAGCCATACACACTGAGAATCATATGTCTCGCCTGGCGGTGCAAAACTTTTCGGCTGCCACTCGGTTTGCTAACGGACATTGTTATGAGTTCAAAGCTTCAGTTCAAAGCACAGCACTACTGAATTGATACAGCAGTACTGTCACTCTAGTTTGTATCTACCCGGCGAACTTGAATATTGCAACCCCTAATATTTCTCACTCTGATTATCCCTTCAGTTCAAGGACAGATGTTATCTCTCGAACAGCTGGTCGTAAATTCACAGGGTTTGAACAGTCAGCTTCAAGATTTCTAGCTCTATAGCACAGGATCAGCGAGCCAAGCGAGCTGAGTTATTTAGGCACCATTGCGCTATGCTATTGGATGGCGTTCAGAGTTGTTTTGTGTTTAGTATAGTTAACGTATGAAAACATATTTATACTGTTACATAAATACTGAAGTAAGCCACTTATCTCATTACTGGGAAAAGACTTTCTCAGCGTCCGTGACACAACACTCCCCGCTGGAAGCTCGGCAGCATCCGTTGTTCAGCACTGACCGTTTTGACCTCTATTAGATTGCGAAAACAACACTATAAAACGGCACGTAACATTTCAAGAACAGTCAGTCCAAATTATAGTCATTTTTACCGAAAGTTAGATGTTTTGAAACAGTTGTATTTTTTAACGTAGAAATAAAGCAAAGATTATTAATAAATATTCTTAGATTTCTAAATAATATCAAAATTTGCGTTTATTTCGAGGTAAAACGAATAATTTGAACCAGTTTTGTATTGCATTGCGAATTCAAAGCTATTTAAAACAGCATGTACAGATCTTAGAAAGTGGATGGTTTTTTTTTTTTTTTGCCAAATTTCGCATTTGTTGGTAATGCTAAAAAATACAAACTCGACTAATAAGTAATTGGCCCCAGTGTAAGAACATCAGGTATTTCGACCAACCAGAGCTGTTATCATCACAATTTTGTCGCCTTCGTAATCACTTTCATTTTATCGCATCTACGTGGAATCGATTGTTAATGAAAATTCGTTGGAACAACGCAGTGGGACATCTTAATAATCGGCATAAATATCACTTGGTCCCCATGTTCTCTGGTTACATTATTGCAAATAAAAAGAACCTGTAAATCATAAAATAAATATCTCACGAACAAAACCTGTGCAATTCCTCAAATGAGAGTCAAACTATCGCGAAAGCAAAGCCAACTCCAAACAGGCCGTAAAAGCTCATAGAGCAGTGGAAAGTAGAGGCGTCCGCTTTTTCTAACATCGCCACTAGATGGGGTAAAGTTATCATCTCCATGCCATTATTTATATTATTTATATTACAAAATCAAATCATCTATTTTGTTTAGTAAACCTTGTGATTACCGAATCGATGTTTATAGTGATGACACGATGAATGTGCAGCAATGCACGGATACGAATTTGAGGCTTTTTTTGCACCAACATATTTTGCCGATGTCCAAACTGCAAGCTTGGTTGGCAATTTAAGCTTTGACTTTCTCCCTTTGTCGGTACCAAATCAACTTGCCGAAACTGTAACATACCGTACCTTGATGCTTTTCTCGAAGCTCGATGTAAAAGTCGCAAAACACGCCGTTGCAATTTGTACGAATATTTTTGGTGCGCTAAACGCATCAAATTTCTATCCATGTACCGGTAGCTAGCAAAAAAATTGGTCTGGTTTTGTACGTTTGATTACATATATTGCGTTTTTAGTGATAAAATTTTTCTTAACAATTCTTAACAATTCTGACCCCCTCTCCCATAGCCAAAATCTAGATCCGCGCCTGCCCGATTGGCTTTGCTCCCAGGAAGATTTACCCCGGTATTAATTTCTGTTGTAGGCTGAATGAACCCAGGGCCATTTGAGTTACTGAAAGTGAAAGATTTTGTTTCTGAAATTTACTACCTGGATGGAAAACGAACCTACTCCCTTTCAGTTACGAGCATGACGCCTCTAACGACTCAGCCACACCCCCTCCTTCCTGATTCGAATCATCGACCGCCAAAAATTACCATTTGCGTCACTCTCCTCATAACAATCATTATACTGTAATGTTTTGAGTGTAACACAAGGAAAAATTACCCCACCACTTTGGTTCCATAGTCGTTCCCATGTACATAGCAGCGTAGCTGAGCATATTAAGTCACATCTCACGACTGCAATGATGGTGACCTGCAGTTCGTAAATGCAAGGTTCGAGTCCCAGTACTGACAATGGCCATCCTAAATGTGGTTTTCCCCAGATGTTTCCATATATACTCCAGACAATCACCAACTTCAAATGTGGTGTTTTATTTATAGAACAGATCCTGGACACCTTGGAAGCTTGTCAAGTAGATTTTCGAAGATGAGACCAGAGTGAGGATTAATTTTGAAGCATTTTGGTTTCATTCGCCAATCTTATTCAATGCACCTCACCTTCACTCGTAATAAACGTAGAGATCTAACATTCTTAATCATGTGAAGGAAGTATTTAAGTATGCAGATCACTTTCATGCGTCGATTACAAGCATGCTTTCCTCTCTGCTGTTCCGTGCTTTCAGGAATTAACTGTGTTGTTTCCACTGCTATGCTATTGTATGCCACTCAAAAACTTCTAATTGCGTAGCGGCTAGCTCTCTTGGCTGTCACCGTGGAGGCCCGGGTTCGATTCCCAGCTCTGCCAAGAAATTAGTTCTGGTCTGAGGGCTGGAACGTGGTACACTCACTCTCGTGAGGTAAAACTGAGAAGAGGTGGGTTCGATTCCTACCTCAGCCATCCTGGAAGTAGTTTTCGGTGGTTTCACGCTTCTACCCCAGGAATATGCCGGGATGGTACCTAACTTAAGGCCACGGCCACTTCCTACCCAAATCCTACCCAATTACAAATAAACACACTAGTTCAGACATCACAGTGACACAGGTTATCAGACAAATTCTACACGCAACCAAGTACATGGGGCTACATAACCAAGATGTAGCAAAGCCCTTAAAAAGAATTAACAATAAAACTTTCTAGATTTGTGACATAGTTAAGGATTAAAAAAGAACAACCAGTTGCAACCCTGAAGGGCCTAGGTCTACCAAGCGACCGCTGCTTGGCCCTGTTCAGTCACAGGTTGGAGAGTGATGCGTGGTCAGCACACTGAGTCATCTCGGCCGTTAATCTTGGGTTTCTTGACCAGGGCGCCGCCTCTTTGATCGGACAGCTACTCTATTGTCCTCACAAAACTGAGTGCAACTCGCTTCAACCCTCACGTCAGTTTCTAAAATCTCTGACGGAGCCGGTACTCGAACCTGGGGCCTCGCGTGCGCGTGAGAGGCAGGCGCGCTACTCCAACACCACGGCTATAGTTAAGGAGAAATATAATAAGATAAACAGCAAATGACAACTACAATTTCCATCTATTTTGTAAGGGGTAATATGATTTCGTCTGATATCGGATTTATTTGACTTAAAAGGTATAACTACAAAACATGAGGAGATAAAATCTGTACGTACCGTATCTCCGTGTTCATTCATACATCTTCCTCCATAGCCGATCATACTCGTGAGTGAATTCACGCTCAAGGGGTATGATCCCGGTTTATGGTGCCTGGAGAATTGCGAGTATTCTCAGGGGATTGTCACCGCAAAATACCCAGAAATATCAACCAATCTTAGAGCATATAACTTTATGTAATTATTTTAGGTATGAGTTAATTGTAAAATTCTAACTTTATATAGTCTAAATAAGTGGCGATACAAAAAAAGTTGTAAAATACAACCCAACACACAAATAAAATTTTATACTTAATGAATTTTCTATTATGGAGTATGAATGGCAAATATCTAAGAATTTGAACCTCCGGGGCGGCAGCCAAGAATGCCAGCCACTATACCACGAGGTAGTCTAATTTCAATGTTAATATTGTTTATAACTTAGCCAATATGTTAAGATTAAGGTACAACCAAATTTACAATTATTTTATGCTTTTACCAAAGCATCACTTTCTTAATTTTTATTGGCTTTCTTCGGGGGGGAGGCCCCCTACAGCTCCCCCCTTATATACTCTCCTGATTCTAAGTGTTTTTACCCACGAATGTTTTGTCTGTTTACAATAGTATCCAAACAAAGTACACTACTGCGTGTGAAAATTAGAACATTAAATTGAAAGTAAACAAAAGTATACCACGTGTTACTGATAATGAAAATTCACAGCCTGCTTCCAGTCTCCAACCGGGTCAGGAATGGAATGAATGAAGCCCCCCATCTAGTGGCGAGGATATGAACTGTGCCGGCTGCCGAGGCCTGACGCACTACTCTGGGGCAATGATTAAATGAATGACAGATGAAATGAAATGATAATGGAGAGTGTTGCTGGAATGAAATTTTGACAGGGAAAACCGGAGTACCCGGAGAAAAACCTGTCTGCCTCCGTTTTGTCCAGCACAGATCTCACATGGAGTGACCGGGATTTGAACCACGGACCCAGCGGTGAGAGGCCGGCGTGCTGCCGCCTAAGCCACTGAGGCTTCACTACGTGTCACTGATAATACCGTGCATAATGATGTTGTTGTTGTTTCGTATGAGGGGCTTTGACATCATGGTCATTCATGCCCGTGTATTTGTGTGTGTGTGTAGAATTTGTCTGATAACCTGTGTCCGTAGTAGAGCTGACTGCTTGGCTCAGCGATAACGTTCTTTCCTGCTGTTACCAAGGTTGCAGGATCGAACCCTGGCGCATCCAGTTGGTATTAGAGGGTGCGCAAATGTGAGGGAGCCGTGTCAGTAGATTTTCTGGCACGTTAAAGATCCCCTTCGGGTCAAAATTCTGGTACAGCGGCGTCTCTAAAAGCCGCAGTTACAGCAAAAAGGGACGTACAACCAATAACATTATTATTATATTGTCTGTAATAGTGTGCGTATTTGTAATTCAGGTAAGCATTGGGAAGGAGGCGGCCGTGACCTTCAGTTAGGAACCATCCCGACATTTGCCTGGAGTTGAAAATGGGAAACCACGAAAGACCATTTCAAGGACGGCCGACGGTGGGGTTTGAACCCATGTCTACCAAGTCCGAAGATAACTTGGCCCCATGGCCAACGCTGCGCCTTAGCAAGCGTAGCTACTGCTATCGGTGCAGTGGTAATGATGATGATTATTATTAGCCAGCAATTCTACTGACACGAGCTTGTCATATGTAACACCCCTTAATGCCATCAGATTGATGGGTGATTGAAACCTCAATCTTAGACTTTGAAGACCAGCACTCACCGACTGTGCCCCTCACACGGACAGTGTGATTAATAATGTCGGTGAATAACGCTATACCTAGTGTTATGGGCTCTATATTATCATTCTTCAGGGCGAAAAGATATCTTCAAGTGATCGGAAGATGACATAGGCCTACTGCGAACCCTGTCCCATGTCTGATGATGGTGTGGGTCTGGTGATACCACTCACTTCACTATCCCTGCACTTGCCTGAACCGAGCATAACGCCATTAAGTGTGGCGTAGACAATCACAAAGGCATGAAAAGAAGATGATGTTAAATATGCAGAGTAAAAGTCTATATAAGCACGTGCTGGTGGCTTTCTACCGGACATCAGTGGTGAAAGCATCACGCCCCATATCGTCCCCACGGGTCACCGTGACTTTCATTCGTAAATAGCCGACATTCTCTACTAAATAGGCGGCTTCAGTGGCGTAGTTGGTAGCATGCTGAGCTTCTATACCCAAGGTCGCGGGTTCAAACCCGGTCGAAGTCGACAGATTTTTAAGGGCGTTAAAAATCCCTCAGTATGCCTTCCTTCGGAGGGGAAGTAAAGCTGGCGGACCCATGTCACTAAACTTGCGTGAAGCAAAAATTTGTAGGTTAGGGTTGATTAATGCTCGTTACCAGGCGCTGGTTGCGATGGCTTCTAGTAGTAGCCAAGTTCACAGCTAGGTGTCGTGGACGGTAACATTTACTGTAGTAGCAAAAGTAGGAACTACTTGAAATTGATCGTCTGCAGTTCTTACCTGAATTACAGATAACACACACTAATACAGTCATCATAATTAACACCGGTTATCAGACAGATTCTACACACACCCAAAGTACACGGGGCTACATGACCGCGTTGACGCAGTCCCTAAACTAAGGAACCAACCAACCACTCGTTTAAGCGTGCGCGATCACCACATACACATACGTAGACGGCTGTAACGCCTTGGTTGTCGCCTCGGAGGTCCGGGTTCAATTCCCAGCTCCGCCGTACACTCAGCCTCGTGAGGCAAAACTGAAAAGAAGTGGGTTCGATTCTCACCTCAGCCATCTTGGTAGTGATTTTCTGTGGTTTCCCATTTCTACTCTAGGCAAATGCCGGGATGGTTCCTAACATAAGGACATGGCCACCTCCTTCCCAATTCTCATCTAAATTTTAAATACACGCCATCACAATTACACAGGTCATCGTACAAATTACACACACACCAGTATACAACCAATAGGGTGCCATCAGCTTCGTGAGGACAATCGAGTAGATGTCTGATCAAACAGGCAACGCCCCGGACAAGAAAGTCAAGACAAACGGCCGAGGGAATCTGTAGCACTGACCACGCGTTACCAGGGAATATGTAGGCCAAATGACTTCACAGCGGTCGTTTGGTAAGCGAAGGTCCTTAATGGGCTGTACTGCCACGGAGAAAGGATTGTATCTCACAATTTACTCAAGATCATTGTTGTTTTTGTTGTTATTGATTCATCGTGGTATTGTAGCCCGTCTATTTGGGTGTGTGTGGAATCTGTCTGATAACATGTGTCATTGTGATGGCAGTAGTGGTGTGTGTATTTCTAACTGGGGTTTGGATTTGGGTAGAAGGCGGCTGAGGCCTTAATTTAGGTACCATCTCAGCATTTGTCTGGAGCAGAAGTGAGAGACCACGGAAAACCACTTTTAGAATGACTGAATGAAACCCATTCCAGCCTCAGACCAGAATTGCATAAATGGCAGAGCCAAGAATCGAACCTGGACTCACGTGGTGACAGTTAATAATGCTAGTCACAAGATGGGCTCGATCATTTTAATAGGGCATAGATAGCTCCTTAGCACCTCCAAGTACTCACTGAAATGGACTCGATGTAATGAAGGCACTGACCTCGAGGACAAAAGGAAAGTCCCCTGAAGCTCTAAAGAAGAGCACATCGGAGCTGGACCAACAACAGAGTGAAGGTGCTGAGGAGAAAGTTGAAGATCTCATCTGGGTGACCAGCGCACGAATCGAAACTTGACCTCCAAATTACTGGATGTTACGGCACACTTTCCATCGGTAGAGAGGTACTGTATACCTCAACTATTACTGCTCAACTACACAGACCAGTGGCTTCAAATCCCTGTGTAGGCTATCTTTGAACTGGTCTCGCCGCTACAGACACCACAATAACACAAGTTATCATAATTTAAAAATACATATATGCCCCAGTAACTTACACGGAGCTAAATTACCACAATGTCCAAGTCCCTCAAAATGAAACAACAACAACAACTGTTCTGGCTTCCCGTAACTTCGTCTGTCCACTCTCGGCAAAAGATATTGATGAGGTGATAATACAAGTTATCAAACTAATTCTACGGCCCTAACATGAAAGACCCATAACCTAATTCTAGCCTTAGATACACTTAAGTCTCTTAGAATCTAAATTTACATCCAAAATACAAGAACATTTAGCCTAAATTACCTCTTGTCCTTTGCCAAATTGCGTCCTGTGTTACTGATGTTTATGTTTTAACTAGCATTACCCGTCGCAGTTTCGCCCGCGAAAATTGTAGTAAAGAGTACACTTAGCAACGTCTCAATCATGAATGCTATGTTTGATTTATCGTTCAATTATGAACAATAATAATTTGGTAAAGACCGTAAATAATCAGACAATAATGACAATATAGCATAACAATGGCACATAAATATCAAAATCACCCCCAACGTCACGTCTCATAGCAAGTATAAAATAAAATTGGACTCAAATTCACAGCACGGTTTCCGACCACAAACGTAAATAGGATATAAGTGAGATACAGTAGGCCTATATTAAACACACAGAATAAACACAAAATCCATTTACCTAAATTCCTATGAAAAAAAAGTACACATCATAAAATTACACAAGTAAAATACCACATTTTCCGCCTCTCACCTCATAATATACACCACATCGAAAAGCCCTTAGACACGTGTCTGCTTATTTTTTTAAATCATTAGTAAATATGCTGAGTATCACATCCCCAAACGAAACCACTCGTGAGATATTGTTATTCAATGAAATGCAGGTTTAACCCCGTTAACACCCCTTTAGA
This sequence comes from Meconema thalassinum, assembly GCA_946902985.2. Taxonomy (NCBI): domain Eukaryota; kingdom Metazoa; phylum Arthropoda; class Insecta; order Orthoptera; family Tettigoniidae; genus Meconema; species Meconema thalassinum. The sequence continues at coordinate 255,638,754 of OX336393.1, forward strand.
ACCTGAATATCCAAAAATCATTCCTTAATGGGCGTTTTCGACATACAACGAACATATCTCTAAAATCTGGAAACCAAGCGGACTGTAAAATATGTGGAAATAAATTGGATACGGTTTCTCAGGTAAGAGATTTAGGTATTATTCACGATGATAAACTGATATTCTCTCCCCATATTGACCATATCAAATCTCGCGCAATGCGCAGTCTCGGCATTCTATACAAATTCACAGAAATTCAAGACCTTACTGCACTTAAATTATACTTCACCACATATGTTCTCCCTATCCTAGAATTTTCTTCCCCAATTTGGTCTACTTCGGCTATAGCCAATATTTCTAAATTGAACAGTGTCTTTAATTTCTTCATATCAATAGTCAAAGCTCGCAATCCTTCACTAAGGCAGTTTGCCAAATCCGACATTCTAAAACAGCTCAATGTACTCGACCTGAGAAGCCGCTTACAATTTACTGACCTGTGTTTCCTACATAAAGTTATGAATGGTTACACAAAATGTAACATGCTCTTAAGCTACTTCCCACTCCATGTTCCCTCCCGTTCAACACGTCAGAACCATTTACACCATATACCTCGTCCACGACTTGAAGTACAGAAGCGCTCTATCTTCCACCGTCTACCTACCCTTAGTAACTCCCTTCCAAATATTGACATATTCTCTCCCTATAGAACATTCAAACATAACATTAGAAGATCCCTTTCATCCTCGATTCCTAGCCCCTCACCCTCCTAATCACCCACTACCCCAATCACTCCCTGCATCTTTCCCGAGATTTGTCCCTTGCTGCCATCACTGCCAATTGTTACCTGTTATTGTTGTTGTTATTGTTGTTATTTTTGTTAATATTATTTGAAATTGTTTAAAATATTAGTGTAAAATGACCTATCATGGTTGTATCTAATAATTATTAAATAAAAGAAATATAAGAAAATCATGTTTCTAACTTTAATAGTTTTGGTTGGGCGATGATGAGTCAGTCAGTCAGTCAGTCAGGACACTTTGTTTTATATAATAGATATTACGACCAGCCGCCATCTAGAATGTATGGAGTAGCTGATCTACGAAGCCACTAACAAGTTTCAAACCTATTAATACTTTTTGTTATTGTAGCTCCAAAATATTGAGAGTTATTATTATATTCGGAATTTCAAGATGGCCGTTACCCGTTACGTGCTGTGGTCATTGTGATAGTCTGATGGCTAACGCTTGTAAGGACTCTGATTTGATATTGCTCTCTTGCCAAGTTTCGCCTTAATTGCGCAATTACTTCCTAAGTCATTGATTTTAACAGTTTAATAATACGCCTGGCCACCATGTTGGAAATATGGAGTCGCTGCCCTTATACCTTGTGCATACGAGTATAAGGCCACTTTTAAATTTATAACGTAGACTATTATTAACTTTCGTTATTGCATCTCTAAAATGTTGCGAGTTATTTATTTTACATCCTATAAAGTCAAGATGGCAGTTGCGTGTAATATTCAATCTCATAAAGCCATCACATTGGAAACTTGTATTCTTGATATAAAACTCCCTGCATACCAACTAGTGCTGGAGCTTGAGTTGTGGATTATAATGTGTGTGTGTTTCGTACGGACCCTCTGTTCTTTCTCTTTCCCGCATGTCTCCCAAGATTCTATTTTTTCAAGTCTATCGACCATCATTCTGTTCTTGATAGCACAGGAGTTCATTTAAAAAGGAAATTCAAATGCACAAATTTTACAATTAACGAAAAGTAACATAAAGAATTCAGTACCAGAAGATAAAGACTATTATGGTGGTTTATTATGTGAAGCTTCACTTCGATCGCTTGTATAGGATGCGCGCAATGAAAATATGTTATTAAAATTTCGCCATCTTGATTTTTTGAAATTAATTAAACAGAAAGATGTTTATAAAATTAGCCCTAATTTAAAATTCGCTGTGCCATGTTTCATTGCGCTCGATTGATTGAATCGCCAGTAAAGTCATTTTAAATATTTGAATTTCGCGTGGTCACCATGTTTTTTTTAAATTATTTTTACGTTTATCAAGATTTTAAATGTATGTGCTTATTTAACGGTCCACTACCATCATGCAAAATTACAGTTTGATTGCTGTAATATTTTCGGAGGTATTGAGAACCGATGAAATATTTAACGTGGCCGCCATGTTGGATTGTTTTATATGTAGGCCATATAGTTATGTATCAGTAGATAAACAATATAACATTGCTTCATTTAATAAGGCTTCGTTGCGATCGTCGGTTGAGGTCAAAAGAATTTTAATAATGTTTTTAAAATTTCGCACAGTCGTCATCTTGAATTTTTCATAACATTTAAATGCCAAGTTTCACTGCGCTTGGGTGATAAGTCGCAGGAAAATCCAATTTAAATATTTGAAATGTTGGACTTTCGCTTACTAGACTTTTGAGTCACAAATTTAAACTACCTTAGGGCTTATCGCCATACAAAATTTCATATTGACGGCATCGATCGTTTTCGAGATATTGGATACCGGTGAAATATTTCGCGTGGCCGCCATGATGGACTTTCGCTCGTCAGACTTTTGAGTCACAAACTTGAACTATCTTAGGGATTATCCCCATGCAAAATTTCATGTTGACGGCATCAATAGTTTTGGCGATATTGGATACCCGTGAAATATTTCGCGCGGCCGAGATGTTAGAATGGTGGAACATTAAAATTTGAAAGCCACGGTTCGAGTCGGCCGGGGTAGTATTAAGTCCTCACCAAGTTTCATTGAAGTCGCTCCAGCCAATCAAATCTTATTTGGGACACACGGATAAAAGGTGATCTCATAAGCCTATATTTGATCTATTGTACAGTATATATAAAAAGAATGTTTGTCTGTTTGTTCGTCTTTTATGCGTTAATATACCATTCATCCGAATGCGATCAAATTTTGGTGACTTGTTGTGCATACTCCCGGGATGGTTATAGGCATAGTAAATCCAATTTGCAATAGATAGCGCGCGAGTAGTTACAACAAATGAGTGTTGGCGTGCGATTTACTTCAACAAAGTCCCGCATGCGACCATATAGCATTCATTCCATTGCGATGAAATTTTGATGAATTGTTGTTCCCACTCCCGCGAAAGTTACTGGCTTATTTAGTATACCCATTTCACAGTTGGTAGCGCACGAGTAGATTCAACAAATGAGTGACGGCACGTGAATCGTTTCAACAAATTCCCGTATGGCGTGTGCGGTCATAAACCATTAATGCAATTGCGGTGAAACTTTGGTGAGTTGTTGTGTACACTCCTGCAAAGATTTCTGACTTAGTGAATCCAAATTGCAATAGGTAGCGCACGAGTATATTCAACAAATGAGTGATGGTGCGCGAATCGATTCAATAAAGTTCCGTATGCGTATTGACAGAAAAAGAGCTCGATTCCAGGTGCCCAGTAGTTGTAAGTTCCTGGGAGATTTCCACATTTATGAAAAGCTAGGCATTTTGAACAAAATCGTAACTTTGATGTTCTGGCGATTCTTTTAGCAAAGAATTATAAATATCGAGCAAAAATGCACAATCATGCACAGTTAAGATCCATTAAGAATAGTTAGCAACATTGGGACTCCTTGAAGCTCAATACCTAATGAGCTGCTAGTGAGTACTTTAAGATAAAAGTCAAAAATGGATGATTAGATAAATCATTTAAGAGCAACAACAATAAAGTTGGTAACACTATTAATTAAAGTTGACAACACTGGTATCACCTAAAACCAACGCAAGAATGCTAACTCCCAATCAAAAAGTAATTTCAGTCTCCAGCTTTGAAACTGCCAGAAATAGTCAATAAGGCACCGTCTAGATTTGTTTACTATAATTTGTCGTAGGATTTCTGCCAGTTTCTAATATGGCAGCGGCTTCCTTGAAGAAAATACCTAGAGTTAGCAATCTAGTGTAAGTTAGGCTGTAAGTTTTACCAAATCTTCATAAATCATTCCGTTGGGTACTAAAAACAGTGAAGTAGTGGTTCTCACTGAATCTCTTCCACTCCTTTAGCTCCAACGAGACGTAGAGTATTGCACGTTCCTTGCATGTTATCAAGTACAGCTAAAGGCATTCAAAGTTTCTACCTACGAACATTTCCCGTCTGATGAGCGTTTCCGTAACACTTTCTCACTTTCGTTGGTATGCTGCTCTCATCCTTATACTGGCATGTGCCTGTATTTGGCGGAGTGGCTACTTTTTGAATTGAAATACTGTCAAAAACGTACTAGTTATTTTATTTATTCCTCCAAAGCATAACACGATACATTTTTGGAGGTCCAGAATTCCCAACCTATCGCATTGGATGAAGCCAATTTGAGGTTTGGGATTCTTTGGTCGTCAACTCGTGTACTTGTCTGCATCTGTCTGATAACCTACTATTGCACTTTGTTGGGCAAATCTGTAAATTACTGAACTGTCTGAGAACTGTAGTAGAAAGGACGAAGACCATTCCACAGAAATGGGTATTTTCACATCTACAACGCTATGTGATTCCGGAGAGATACAGACCCTTGATCTTATGTGCCAGTGTTCTTCTTGTGCTTAATTTTACTATACCAAGAAGGACTTCATTTGGCTAGACCTAAAGCTTTGGATATTGCGCTTTGTTGGGCAAAAGTTCCTTAGTATCAACAGCCTTACAAAAGCCCGTGCGGAGAACTCCATACAACTCGCCATAGCAATAGCTACATAAGAAGGAATTCGTTTAGTCCAGAAAACCCATCATCCTGTATCAGTTACGGCTTGGCGGGGCGCCATTAATAAAATGGTAACTAAGTCAAATATTTGAGAAAAGAATGAATTTAGAAGTAGGAATGTATGCTCGGTGCAAACTGTGTTTCTTTCGCTCACTGTTTATGGGTATATGGTTGCCATATATCGTTGGAGTCAATGCTTCGGAGAGAAAACTCCGTTATAAAACCCAGTCAAGGAGTTTATTCGACATAATCGGAGTAGAAGTCCTTAGTTGTGATGAGTTTTTGGGTCTGAGGGCTCATTAGAGATGGCGGCGGAAGATCCAATATGGTCAACGGCAGCTCTCGGGTCTTCCAAGAAGATGTCAGGTGGCAACCGACCGTAAATTGAAAGCCAATCTTTATATTAATCATGAGGAACGACTGGCACCTAAGGATTAAGAAAGCCGACCCCGCGTAACGGGAAAAGGCGAGGAAGAAGAAGACTGACTGTTTATGGGCAGTACGGTTACTCAGACGTTTAACTGCCATGAGTTCTCTCAGGGTTCTGCATAACGATTCAATTATACTCTTGCATTTCTTCTTAAAGGGTCTAAAGGTGGTCAGAAAAAAGAGAATTTAAAGGCATCGCAATGCCATACTTTTGCCCTATTGGAGCTCTATAACGTGGTAATATTTCCTATACTATAGAATACTACAATATAATTGTGCCACCATATCACATCAAACGACACAAAATACTATAAAACGCTAAGGTGTATTTTTCACAAAACTCAAACTCTTAAACCAGAGAGAGTTAGAAGTTGTTGTTTGCGCCAAAATCTTCCAAATCGTCTCAATAGTACAAAAAAATCTAGTATTTCTTGAAAATTCAACGGAAATACATTTATTTGTTTATAAAGTGTGTTTAAACAAATGAACATGACGACAGCCTCTGCCAGAACTGTGTCGCGTCCAGCCCGCATAACAATAACGCCAGGTGGGTGGTTCAACACATGTGGTTATTGAATCGTTCACAAGTTCATGCCCGGACTCAAACCTAAAAATAATCTCAGGATGTATAGGAAGGATCACAATGCAATGGAAACTTTGAAATTTAAAAAATACCCTAGCTCATCAGACATTGGGAATCGACAGTAATAATATCTGGATTGGAAGAGGGGAAGAGTTGACCATGCGATATCGAACTGGAAAGTGACAAGAGTATTTGAAAACATACTGGTAGTCAGTCTCTCGTCATCACTGTCTAGGTAGCTTGCCACGGTGGGTGAGTGGTTAACGTGTCGGTCTACTAACTCCAAGCTTGCAGGTTCGCTCCTGGCCGTGGTAAGTGATTTTTTTTTTAAGGCGGCAAAAATTTACGACATGCATGTCATACGATGTTGGCATGTCAAAGAACCCATTTGAATTCAGTAGGGCGTGTTCATAATGGCAAAATTAATCTCGGGAGTTTCCGCCAACACAAAGTTCCTAATTTATCTACTAGAAAGCGCTATAGTGTTCAAGGAGCTTAGATATCTAACCTCCTTGACTTTCATTGTGCTTCTAGGAACAACAAAATTCGACATGCAAGCTACCCTCTGGGTCTCAAATAACAAAGCTTGCACCCGGCTTCGAGGCCATACGATATTATTATTATTGTCTAGGTTATTGATGTTGATGTTGCTTTTGTTGTTGATTCTTTTAGGGGATTTGCGACATCGTGGGCATGTAGCCCCGTCTACTTGGGTGTGTGTAGAACTTGTCTGATAACCTGTGTCACTGCGAAGTCAGTAGAAATGCTTTCTTTGCATGAGCCAACCTAAATTTGTTATCCTCTTTGCTTCGTCCATCAGTGGTTATTTTGCTTCCTAAGTAACAGAGGTTTCCTAATTATTTTAGTTTTTCACCTGCCAATTTGACGTCAATAAGGGTATCAGATTTCTGTCCACAGCATTTCATTTTTTGATTTTCATTATGAATTGTTTCCTCAAGACGGAGTCCATACCATCTAGAAACGCATTCAAATCCTCGGCTAAGATGATAATGTCATCAGCAAATCTCGGAGTTGAAATTATTTCTCCTTGAATCTTTACTCCTGCTTTAAATTTTTCTCTCTAATTTCCTTCATTGCTTGTTCAACGTATAGATTGAAAAGATGGGTGATAAGTTACAGCCTTTTCTTGTGCCTTTCTGAAAACCATTAGTCACGTAGAAACTGTAACAATGAGTAGAAACAAAGTGGCGAGACGGACTTGATTTAAATGTTTGTTGGCTTGTGCCGGGCGGCGCGGCGCGGCGCGGCGTGATGCGAGGAATAAGGTGAACGTGCTGGCTGGATGTGGCACGACAAGGGCAAGGTCGCCCCAATGCCCTCGATACAACAGGTGTGGCCTGGGGCATGGCGGAAGTGGACTACTTTGGCTCGACTCTGATCGGATCGGAAGCGGACCGCAAAAAGCGAGCCAGGCGTTGACCCACATTGACCATGAATCTGTGTGCCACACCTGCACAGTGACAGTATCCAGCGACGTGTGTCCAACCACGCCTAATCATTTCTCCTGAGACACTTCCACATCCGGTGGATAGGTTAGGGCTCTCGCTTTTGCGATGTCTCTTCGAAAACGTTTTATTTAAATTTAAACATCTCCTTAAAAATGTTTTGTAAAGAAACGTTTTCTTAAACAACATTTGATGATTTTCAGTCGATTGTATCCAATTGTCATGGGTTATTCCCAAATCCTGAAGAAAAAACATGTATGTATTTATTAATCCCAAGTAATTAACAAGAAGTTCCGTGACAAACTAAAGAGCCTACTTTTCTTAAAATGTAAGATTCATGTCAATGATTAATCTATATGGATCTATCTAGAATAATGACGAAATTAAGTTGGAAATATCGAAATCTCTAATTAGTTCGAAATACTGTATACCTGGCATAATGTAGCCTAATAGAGCACTACAGTTGGCAGCCCTGGTGACTGAATATATTCTTAGTTTCATCTCTTATGGTACAGAATACAAAATTTGGTCGCAGTCCAATGGATAGCATGGACGTTACATGCAGTTGAACATTGAATCAAACAGCGCACGTAAAATCATGTTGGCAACAATGCCATGCATGAATTGGTCAGAAATAATCTGAAATAATATGATCTATTGTTGTGCCAATTTTGAATTAAATCCATTAGTTAGTATAGAAGTTACATACATTTTAAAATTGGACCTATCAGCAGGCTTAGAATCATGTTGGTAGCACTGACGTATATAAGTTACTCCAAATTAATATGGAATGTCAGGTACTATACGTGTGCATAGTTTAGAGCTGTCGGCTTGCATACTTTCTGATATATTGGTATTTGGATAAAGGAAATTGAGAGCATTTATTAACAGTTGGCAGACCTGGTGGCTCTTAAGAATACCTTCAGTTATATCTGTTTATGTACACATAGCACATACGAAATTTGGTTGAATTCCAATTGCATTTAAAAATTGGACCTATCAGCAGGCTTAGAATCATTTTGGCAACACTGCCATGTATGGCCTCCTGGAAATTAAACTGAAATGATATTATCTATACGTGTGCCAATTTTTAAATAGCTCCCATTCATACCTTCCAAGATATCCAACATGGAGCTCAAATTTCAATTGCGATTTTTCAGCAGTTGGTAGCACTGACATCATTTTCTAATACAGCATTGAGGTATTTAGGTATAGATCTTTACACCTACCAAATTTTGTTTCGATTGCTGCAGCCGTTTAGCACACAGCCAGACTGACAGACAGACAGACAGACAGACAGAAGGACAGATTGACACACATTTGACCGGATCTATCTCTTAAGTCTACTTTTTCCTCATTTTTGCAAAATGAGAAAAGTAGGCTAAAAATCCCTCAGTATGTCTTTCTTCGGAGGGGGAGTAAAGCCGGCGCGCCGGTCCCATGTCATAGATTTATGGCATGTCAAAGAACCTACCACTAATTACACTTGTGTGAAGCTAAATTATAGTTTAAATTTGACTAACACTCTTAGGTTCCAACGTTCGTCGCCAGGAGCCGACAGCGGTGGCATCAAGTAACCAAGTTCAAACTAGTAGACATTGACGGTGGCGTTTGGCGGCAAAAGTAGGAACTACTTGAAAAATTCAATGTCTGCAGTCCTTACTTGAATTTAGAAAAAAACAGATAACACACACTAATACAGCCATCACAATTAATACCAGTTATTAGACAGATTCTACACACACCCAAAGTACACGGGGCTACATGAGCGCGTTGTCACAGCCCCTAAACTGAGGAACCAACCAACTAACCAGACTTCCACATCCGGTGGATAGATTAGGGCTTATGTTTTGCGATGTCTCTTCGAAGACGTTTTTTTTTAATGTAAACATCTCCTAAAAATATGTTTTCTAAAGAAACGTTTTCATAAACAAAATTCGATGTTTTTCAGTCGGTCAACATGATTGTACCCAATTGTGGAGAGTTATTCCCTAATCCTGAAAAAAAAAATACATGTATGTAACAACATTTTTTTTAAATTGCTACTAATTGCAGGCTGGTTGGTTGGTTCCTCAGTTTAGGGGCTGTGACAACGCGGCATGTTGCCCCGTGTACTTTGGGTGTGTGTAGAATCTGTCTGATAACCGGTGTTAATTGTGATGGCTTTATTAGTGTGTACCAAGGTTAAACGATTTTGCAATTAAATTTAATAAATGTTCCTGGTGACTGACGTTTTGACTGATTACGAAGTTTTTTTTTTTTTTTTTTTTTCAGTTCACAAAAGTCTAGTGCAAGAAATAAATGCACAGTCGTGTGGAATTCAATACCGCCATCCGGTATGATAATCATGTTTATGTTCGGCGATGTCGAAATGTAGATATTATATTTCGGCATGGTCGAACATAAAAAAATAAACATGATGAGCACTATAAGACAAATACACACATCAGTACAGCCATTACAATAACTCAGGTTATCCCACAAATACACACAAGTCTTGTTAGACTGGCAGCGTGGCTCAGCGGTAACGATCTCGCTTGCTGTTCCCAAGGTTTCAGGATCGAATCCTGGCACGGCCAGTTGGAATTTGAGGGTGCGCAAATGCGAGGGAGCCGTGTCTCTAGATTTACTGGCACGTTAAAGATCCCCTTCGGGGAGAATTTTCGGTATCCTGGCGTCTCTAAAAGCCTCAGTAGTTAAAAGGGACGTAAAACCAATAAGATTATTATTATAAGACTTGTTAATGAAGTCTTAGGCTAATATTAGCAATATTGTATTTAACATACACCAACATTTTGTGAAATATTTATTACCGTACGCTGGTACTTAAATTCATTATTACATTATGCAACGAGCCTATAATGGCAATAATTAAGACACGAGTATGTTTATAAAACGAGCGTAGCGAGTTTTATAATTTCCATACGACTGTTTATGTTGAACGATAATTATAACTTTATTATATGTTTTTATATACATATTCATAAATATCTGTGGCATTCATTCACTTCAGTTAGTGAACAGAGCGCGCTGGTTTTGCTTACTGAACAGAGCGCATGCGTGGGTCAAAGACCTTCGGAAGCAGAGACAATTTACTTTGCTTGGCAATGCTATTGTTTACAGCCTGCATGATGACTAGTGCCGTCCAGCTCTGGCATTCACTAATATTGTCGCCGAAGTCGTTTGAAAGCAATGCGCTGTGTAGAAATTGGAGTTGGGAATATTAAGGTACCTACAGTGCTATTTCTTGTCTCTTATTCGCCAGTTTATTTACGCGAACATATGGGACGGTTCACTTTTCATGTCGGTAATTTATGTAGAAGGATGCTGTGTTGCTAACTTCTGGACGTAGATTCATAAATGTCTTGCATATGTCATAGTATTTTATTGTTACCGTAAAGGTTCGTGCTGATTTTGTCTTTGTGTTTGGGATTGTAACTACAATGGTTGATCCGATATCCAATTTGAACTTTCAAATCATGTAATTCATGTCCGACATGTTGGATTTTGAGCGCATACGCGAAGCTATCCTTACCTAATTGGTCAATGAATGAGCTCTGATTGGCTAGAGAAACTGTCTCATAATGAAGAATAGCACTATATAATGACCCTCATTATGATACAGTTTTCTGGCATATAGACTAATATTTACATTTCGGCATCGTCGAACATAAACGTATTTAAACTGTACAGATCATCGTGATCACCATGTAGTTGAGTGTGTCTGATATCCGTGATGTACAGTATGTCTGTACTAATGTGTGTTCCTCATCTCAACTTGCTCCTTCTCTCCATGTTTCAGGATGATCAGACAGTTGACGCTGCTCCTACTAGGAGCTGTCGTGGTGCTAGCACAAAGGCGCCTCGCCCTCCCCGACCCCCGCAGCTGCGCTAACAGTAAGTACAATAACAGTAAGAATAATAATAATAATACATAAAAATGCTCCAGAAATCCTAGTAACAGAAATTGGTCAAATAAACAGGGCAAGGAAGTTCAAATATTTGGGAGAAGTTATTCAAGAAAATGGTTTGGAAAAATCTGCTGTAGAAGAAAGAATACGAAAGATGGAAAGAGCGTATGGCATAACTAGGAATACCTACAGCCAAAAGTGTATGTCTAAAGATCTTAAAATACAGCACTACACCACGGTAGTCAAACCGGAATGCCTGTATGCGAGTGATGTCTCGCACTGAACTACAAATTGGATAAATTGGATGTAGTAGAAAGATGAATTATACGCAAAATACTCGGTCCTTTAAAAACCACAGAATTCTGGAAATTAAGAAGTAATTATGAAATATATCGAAAAATAGAAAACATATCAGAAACAATACGGATGAGGAGATTGTTATTTTCTGGACATTTGTACAGGATGGATGACAGTAGCTTAGCCAAGCAGATCTTCACATTCGTGTGGAACAAGAAGTCAACAACAAACTGGGTGCAAGAAGTCAAAAAGGATTTGGAAATAAATAATATCAGAGAAAAAGATACACCACAGAGAGATATATTAGGCAAAAAGTGCTAAAAAATGAAAAGATTTCAAGGGAGGAAGGGAAAGAAAATCGGCTCAAAATGGTCCGAGGAAAGGAAAAGGAAACATAGTGAGATGATGAAAGAATACTGGAGGAAGACGAGGGAACAGCAAAGACAAAGCATTGAAATTGGCTCGTGGTCCCTACACGACCGAAAGGATAATAATACCAGCAAACCGGCCAGATATCGTTCTTGTGGATAAGGTGCAGAAGAGAACCTTCCTAATTGATATTGCAGTGCCCAATTCCCATAATCTGCAACAAACCTGCTGTGATAACATCACCAAATAGCTGCCCTTGGCTGAGGAAATACGGCAAATGTGGAGACAGGAAAGTGTAGTGGTTCTGCCCATAGTCATTTCTTCCACCGGCATCATCGCTAAATCATTGGCCCGGAATCTAGAAATATTGGGAATACATCCTGGTCTACATATCGCCATGCAGAAGGCCGTCATCTTGGAGACCTGTTCCATTGTTCGCTCGTTTCTCAATGTGCCACCTTAACATAATTAGAATTAGCAAACAAGCCAACGATATGTTGATATGTCCCACTTATGTGGTGAAATGAATGTAGAAATAATAATAATAATAATAATAATAATAATAATAATAATAATAATAATAATTGTATATGAGAAACACCGGTTAATGGAAGAATCTTTTCGATACTTGGACAAACAACGTCTGATAACTCAGTTTGGAAAAATGCCACAGGTAAATACCGTAATTTCAATTACAAAACATACAACCATCTGGAATATATCGTGAAGCAAACAAGGAGAGGATATTTGAATTTCAAAACGTCTATAGAATCACTAGGAACAGATACAACAACAAAAATCAATATCTCGTAACGCTAAATTAAAACGCTATAGCACGTTTATTTCATTTTATCAGAAATCCTTATCATTTGAAGCAGATAGCTAACTAAAAATTTAGGAAACCAAGAAAAGAAAATATTTATGAAAATATTTGGCCCAGAGTGCATAGAAGAAGTGTGGATAAAACGGAGGGGAGTCTCACGATTTATAGCCAACCAACATTCCGAGAAAATATCAGACACCAGTACAAAAAGACGATTGAAATTCTATGAACATATTCAAAGAATGGACTTACTAAAAGGATATTTAATCATTCCTCCTCACTAAAAGTCAAGAATAAATGAATGATCAAAATTGAAAACGACCTTGAGGAAATCAACGTAACTGACCAAATGTCATGTAACAGTCCTAGCTTCAGAACGTTGGTGAACAAACATCACTTAGCTGCAAGCCCCCGGGTTAGAGCTGCCACAGCGTGGACATAAGAAGGAAGAAATATCCTAGTGATAGAATGAAGAGATTAGGAAGAGAAGGGAGCTAATTCATATACGTCTGTTGAATCCTGCTCCTTATTTGGGCATAGCGCTTTAAAAAGAAACAACAAATCTGAGATCTGCAAAATATACTGATTGGGCGCCTGAAGAAACGATGGATGAATGGATGGATAGAATCAGTGAAGACCTATTGGTGTGCGGTCTCAAACCTGAAGATGCCCTTGACAGCAAGAAGTGGCGAACAACAACCAAGCAAGCAGACCCTGCACCAACGCGGGAAATACGCTCGGAAAGAAGAAGAAGAAGAAGAAGAAGAAGAAGTGAGATCAGAAAATAAAGACAGAGAGACACTTACAGCCTAACAGTCCAGACATCATTCTCCTGGACATGAAAAAGAAATTGGTAAAAATATTCAACACTGAATGATTGATTTAAAATGGATAATGTTTTGACTAAAAAACGCAATCTGTGTTGGCCAAAACATTCAATGGTTGAAATGTCAAAACGTTAACACACCAAAAAATCTCAGTCACATGAAAAAACATATAAATACAAATACTTTTGAGTCTTACTAAAGTTAACAACAATGAGTCAATTGTTTATAGGAGAAAGAGATGAAAATATTCCTAACCCTGTAGGTTAACTGTCCGCCAGGGTCGGGAGCGTTCAGAGGTAGTCTTTCCTTTCGTTGTTTGAAACGTCGAAAGTACGGACAAACAAGGTTTTACTCCACGGAAAGCCTAGTGTCCTGATAAAGTACGTTCGCTAATGATTCTTGCGTGCGGTTACAATGGTTGTCTGACGTGGTAGCCCGAGCTTTAAACCACATCCTCTTGGTCTGTTCGGACAGCCACAGTACCTTCAACTTGCGGTGCGGTATCATATTATCTGGTACTCAAAATATTGCCATTAATCGTTCGAGTACGGGAACACGAAGAACGGGTCTCTCCGTGGTCACAGCCAGGTGGTCAACTCTTCCCTTTTCTCCTCTCCGCTAAGGAACGTGCCACCAGGTGAAACAAATACTATTCATTTACCTCTGATAAACAAATATCGCAGCCATGGCTAAGTGCAAGGGCTGATTTGTTCGCCTGGTTCCGTCTGACTTGCCTTGTGTGCTCTTTAGACGAACTGACTGCACGAGCTATCTGCTCAATCTATCCTACAGTGTAAAAGGTGTGTTGTTGTTGATTGATGTAGGGGCTTTGTGATATCGTGATGTAACGTGCAATTGTGGGCTACACGCAACCTGCACTTTTAGTTGTTTCTTAGGACAGACAGAGAATACCGAATACCGAGTGGTGTAGTTAAGCGCCTTATAGTAAATGGAACTAATGCCGGGCTCAACTGGGACTCCATGGTCGCCAACTAACGTCTCACAGATTGTTGTGATATCCCCTGAAGTGGTCAATATTTAATCTGTAATAGATTATGTATTTATGTATTTATTTATGTACTTATTTATTTATTTATTTTAGTTAGTTAGTTAGCTAGTTAGTTAGTTAGTTAGTTCAATAATGAGGTCATAAACCCTATTAAAAGAGACCATAGAATCTGGCATCTCGAAGAGGAAGAGTGTTAAGTTAGAAAGGAGAAAGCCACTGATTGCCCCATTGCCAGCAGCAAATGTTCCATCATCCATTTAGTAAATTTTTCATTTATGGAACAGTAGCGCCAATGTTGGTAACTCAATCTGTAGCGACTACTTGACTACGAAGAATGGTGAAGGATCAAGAGTATCGTATAAAACCTGTGGATCGGACCGTGTCTCACTTTCCTATGCTAATGCAATGTAATGAACGATTTAGGACGTTTACACGTTATCTATTAAAGTTTCCAATGCAACACGTTTATCTCTCCACTCTGCACGGCTGTGTGCTTCAGGAACTGGGAGGCTTTCCCTTTTTATGCACAACACAATGTCTACCTGAAACAATAGTCACGGAAGTTTACACCATACAGCTACATCAGTTTCGCAGTGTGTTTGCATCAGACTTCCAGTCCTAACTAGGTAAATACTGTATCTGAAAGTGTACCCCTCAATGTAGCCGTGCGCGTTAAATCGCGCACCACGACTGCTAAGAGGACCTGCAGCAAGGTTGGAAATTGGAGGTTCGAATCTCAACGATTTCAGTGGCCACCCTGACTGTGGTTTTCCCCAAACCTCCTGCCATAGAATGCTGGTATTTCAAGTCCAGAGTCACCTACCCCAACTGTAGGCCCTAATCATTACAAGACCACCTCGTGGTGCAGCGGATAGCTGTCGCCCCGGGTTCGATTCCCGCCTCTGGCAAGATATTTAATTCTGGTCTGAGTGCTGGAATGGGGTACACTCAGCCTCGGAGCCTGGAGGTTGACTATAGAGTGTGTTTGTTTGTACCTTGCAGGAGTACGGCATTCAACCTACAGGGACGCTCGCGGAGTTGCCCACTCGTACTTCTTCAGCTGGGAGCATGGCCCCACTCGGAGCCTAGAGGTAGACTGGCTGGACGCTCGTAATATCTGCCGAAGACACTGTATGGACGCCGTCTCGCTTGAGACCCCTCAAGAAAACGAGTTCATCAAGCAACGCATCGCCAGAGGTAAGCGACTTGATACATTAAATATTGCCGTTATCACTTTGTAGTAATAGTTAGTTTAATAATGAGGTCATCAACCCTATCAAAAGAGACCATAGAATCTGGCATCTCGAAGAGGAAGAGTGTTAAGTTAGAAAATGGAAAGTCACTGATTGCCCCATTGTCAGCAGCAAATGTTCCATCATCCATTTGGTAAATCTTTCATTTATGGAACATTTCCACAATATGATAGGTATCTTAGGTTTCATTTAATCATTGCCCCAGAGGAGTGCGTCAGGCCTCGGCAGCCGGCACAGTTCATATCCTCGCCGCTAGATAGGGGCTTCATTCATTCCATTCCTGACCCGGTCGGCGACTGGAAGCAGGCTGTGGATTTTCATTTTTCATCTTGTACTAGTGCATAGTTATCGAGAAATGTGATTATAATGTTATAATAATAATATCGTATGGCTTCGGGTGCCAGGTGCAAGCTTTGTTAATTGACGCCCAGAGGGCAGCGTGCATGCCAAAATTTATCGCCCCTTGGAACACTTTGAAAGTCAAGGAGGTTAGATATTTAAGCTCCTTGACACTATAGCGCTTTCTAGTAGAGAGAGGGGGATTTTTTTGTGTTGGCGGAAAATCCCGAGATTAATTTTGCCACTATGAACACAGCCTACTGAATTCAAATGGGTTCTTTAACATGCCAACAACGTATGACATGCGTGTCGTGATTTTTGTTGCCTTTCACAAAGCACTTACCACGGCCAGGAGCGAGCCTGCAAGTTTGGGGTTGGTAGTCGGACACGATAACCACTCACCCACCGTGGCAAGCTATTATAGCCTAATGTTGATAAAGTAAGAATATTATGCCTCGGATAATATTAAGAGACCAGAAGAGGGAACTAGGAGAAAGGAAGAGAAGATACTGGCAGAGAGTCAAGGCAGAGAAGGCAAAGCATAATTTGACACGGCATCAAAAGACTTAAGCAGGAGCAAAGCACCAGGCATAGATGATATACCGATTGAGTTGCTACGCTGCATAGGAGATGAAGGTCTGATCAGGTTATATCACTTGGTGTGTAGGATTTATGAGACAGGTGAGGTACCCTCTGATTTCAAGAAGAATGTCATCATCCATATACAGAAGAAAGTGGGAGCTGACAGATTAGCGTACAATCAGCTTGATTACTCATGCTTCAAAGATCCTGTCTAGAATAATTTACAAGAGGATGGAAAGCCAGGTAGAAGCGGAGTTGGGTGAAGACCAGTTTGGTTTCAGGAGAAATGTAGGAACAAGAGAAGCTGTACTAAGTCTTAGGCTGATTTTGGAAGGTAGAATAAGGAAAGATAAGAGAACGTTCATGGCATTTGTAGACCTAGAAAAGGCTTTTGATAACGTTGATTGGACTAAATTGTTTGACATTTTGAAAATGATTGGAATAAGTACAGGGATAGGAGGGTGATATACAATCTGTACAGAAACCAGACAGCAGTCATTCGAGCTGAAGGACATGAGAGAGAAGCTGGTATTCAGAAAGGTGTTAGGCAAGGCTGCAACTTATCACCCATACTTTTCAATCTTTACATTGAACAAGCAATGAAGGAAATTAGAGAAAATTTTTAAGTGGGAGTGAAGATTCAAGGAGAAATAATTTCAACTCCGAGATTTGCCGATGACATTGTCATCTTGGCCGACACACCTGATGATTTGAATGGTATGCACTCCGTCTTGAGGAAAGAATTCATGATGATTTTTTTTTTTTTTTTTTTTTTGCGTACCGGTATGGCTTTTTTTTAGTGCCGGGAGTGTCCGAGGACAAGTTCGGCTCGCCAGCTTTGTAGCTGCTTCGAGACGGACACCCAATGGGTGAGCTACAAGTACCGTTGGGGAGGAATGTTAGATGGGAGGGTCGAGGAGTTCGAAGGTAGCGGCTGTGGCCCATAAATGTAAAACAAAAATATTGGAATGCAGCCGAACTAAAGCAGAAACCTCTATGGACATCAAATTGGCAGGTGAAAATCTAAAGGAACTAGGAGACTTCTGTTACTTAGGAAGCAAAATAACCAGTGATGGACGAAGCAAAGAAGATATAAAAAGTAGGTTAGCTCAGGCAAGGAAAGCATTTCTACAGAAAAGGAATCTGTTGGCATCGAATATAGATTTATATATTTGGAGTCATTTTTGAAGGCCTTTGTCCGGAGCGTGGCACTCTATGGAAGTGAAACTTGGACTATTGGTGCAGCAGAAAAGAGGAGAATTGAAACGTTTGAAATGTGGTGTTACAGGAGAATGATGAAGATCAGATGGGTGGACAGGGTTACAAACAAAGAGGTATTAAGACTAGTGGGAGAGGAGAGATGTTTCTGGCGACTACTAATGAAGAGAAGAGATAGGTTGGTAGGACACATACTAAAGACACCCAGGAATAGCAAGCTTAGTTATGAAAGGAAGGGTCGAGGACAAGAACTGTAGGGGTAGACCAATGTTAGAATATGTTAAACAGATTGCCTGGGATGTAGGGTGAGGTAGCTATGTAGAGATGAAACGATTCGCTCAGGACAGGGAGGCATGGAGTGCTGCATCAAAGCAGTCAAAGGACTGAAGACTCAAACAACAACAACAACAACAACAACAACAACAGCGATGTAAAGACTATCAAGTGTAGTCCATAGAAGGCCTAGACGAGAATAAATAATTATTATTATTAGAGTATTATCTATATTTTAGTCTCTTTCTGTGAGTGGACATTGTCACCATAGTACATTTCAGAATGAACTACAGGGTCATATAAGGTAGATATTTGTGTTGGGCGATTGACTGTGTACTACTCGGGTCCAAGCTCTGTGAACTTCTGGGGTGAGGTGAAGCGGCAGGCGGGCCTGTCAACAGCCCGCAGTGTTATCTGAAATTCCTGTCTATTCCAATACTGCTAACATAAGGCCGTTGCTCAAACCACTGTTGCGTTGCGAGTGAGTGAGCGAGTCATCGAGCAATGTAATGTATTTGGTTCTGTTACTATGCACGGACCGGGAACCCTCATCACTCGTCACCATCACTCCTCATAGTCCGTGATCCACATTCCTCTCAGGTTCACGGAGCTTGGACCCGAGCGGTACTAGGGCTGTACATATCAATCGAATATTCGATTCGTTCGAAATTCAAATAAATGATTGGAATTTTCGAACAATGCGGATGTCCGAATACTTCGGATGTTTGAATCATTCGAACATTCGAGGGGGCGTGGGGGCGCAGCGGTCAAGCTGTTTGCCTCTCACCACGGCGGACCTGGTTCGATTCCCGGTCAATGCATGTGATATTTTCAAAGTGAAATGCCATGTCTTGTGGTTCGGATTCCACGTAAAAAGGAGGTCCCGTAGCTCCTGATCTGGAGATTAACGGTGATGTAAAACTACAATCTTCCTTTTTTTCTTCGAACATTCGAAGCACTCGTGTATTTCGAATAATCGATTATTAAAATAAATCGAACTATGCGAATGAGATAAGTACCCGAAAATTACGCGATTTGTGTAAAGAAATATGTCCAGAGGACGAGTTGTTCGAAACAGAGGCGAAACCTAGGGGTCTGATGGGGGGTTAACCCCTTCCCTGTTCAACCTGATAGATCCTTATAAATAAATCATTCAAAACAAGCTTTACTTGTTTTCTGTTTCTTCCCTTCGTTCCCCCAGGGGCTCACGACATAAAGGACGGGGGCCCAGCTGAGACAGGCATTGCTTCCTCTTACTTGTACCGGGCTCCGCACTGTCACCTCTTATTTTGGCCTCCCTTGGCCAACTCTTGTTCTCTTCCGACCCCGACGATATTAGGGTATCCGAGGCCTAGGGAGTCTTTCACTTTCCCTCCTTAATTGACCCTTCTCTCATCTTTCCTGACTCCCCGTTCTTCGAGGGGTCAAACCTCTCGATTTCTTTTCCTGATATATCTTGCCTTCTGAGAAGGCCCTCAAGGAGGCAGGGTGTGTGTGTAGCCCCACCACTTATGGTGCACCTTGGATAGTGCTACGCCCTCAAGGGCTCACGACTGGTAAGCTCGGGAGTTGGCGACTCCGAGGATTTCTGAGTTGGGTCGGGATTTTCCCCCATTTTTCCATTGCCTTTCCTCTCTGCCTTTCTTGGCTCTCCTTCCTTCCAAGTCCCTCAATTCTCATTATTCGAGGGTTGAGAGCATTTTCTTTCCTGCAATCTCCTTTTTGTTTCCTATTTCCTCTTCTAGTTTGTAAGTTAGTAGCCTAGTTAGTTTTAGTTGTATGTTTCATTTGATCATCTTTCATTTTCAGTAACACCAAATCCATTAAAGGCCGATAACCCAGATGTTAGGCCCCTTAAAACAACAATTATTATCATCATCATCCTTTCGTTCTTTATTTTCTTCTTTTCCCCTGTGTACTTTCTTTTCTCTTTGTTTCTATGTTTTTTTTGGACGGGCCGATAACCTAGATGTTAGGCCCCTTAAAACAACAATTATCATCATCATCATCATCATCATCATCTATGTTTGTTATAATTATTCGAACAGTTGAATGATTTGACTTGTTCGTCGATTCATTCGATTATTATTGACTGAATAGTTGGATTATTGCACTAATGTCCGGACCCGTGGCTAAATGGTTAGTGCGCTAGGCTTTGGCCCGAAGTGTCCCGGGTTCGATTCCCGGCCGAACCATCAGAGATTTTAATCTCCTGGGGCTAATTCCCGTGGCTCGAAGACTGGGTGTATGTGACATCTTCATCGTCACCTAGAAAGACCTGCACTCGGCCTCTCCGGAGGCAACACGATCATTCATTCATTCATTGCACTAAAGCGAATACTTTGAATATTTCAATGTGCGAATAATTTAATAGTCGAACTAATTGTATGTTCGAATCAAATATTCGTATTCATAATTATTCGAACAATTCGAATATGTACGAGTACATTTATCTATTTATTTATTTAATAATTATTAGATACAGCCAAGAAAAGGTCATTTTACACTAATATTTTAAGAATTTCAAATAATATTAACAACAAAGAATAACAACAACAATAACAGGTAACAAATGGCAGTGATGGCAGCAAGGGATAAATAAATCTCGGGAAGGACGCAGGGAGTGATTGGGGTAGTAAGTGATTAGGAGGGTGAGGGGTTAGGAATTGATGATCTTCTAATGTTATGTTTGAATGTTCTTTAGGGAGAGAATATGTCAATATTTGGAAGGGAGTTGCTAAGGGTAGGTAGACGGTGGAAAATAGAGCGCTTCTGTACTTCCAGATGTGAGCGAGGCATGTGGTGTAAACGGTGCTGACGTGTTGAACGGGAGGGAACATGGAGTGGGAAGTAGCTTAGTAGCATGTTACATTTTGTGTAACCATTCATAATTTTATGTAGGAAACACAGGTCAGTAAATTGTAGACGGCTTCTCAGGTCGAGTACATTGAGCTGGTTTAGAATGTCGGATTTGGCAAAGTGCCTTAGTGAAGGATTGCGAGCTTTGACTATTGATATGAAGAAATTAAAGACTGTTCAATTTAGAAATATTGGTTATAGCTGAAGTAGACCAAATTGGAGACGAGAAATCTTGATAGGAGAACATATGTGGTGAAGTATAATTTAAGTGCAGTGAGGTCTTTAATTTCTGTGAATCTGTATATAATGCCGAGACTGCGCATTGCGCGAGATTTGATATGGTCAATGTGGGGAGAGAATGTCAGTTAATAATACATAAATCTCTTACCTGAGAAGCCGTGTCCAATTTATTTCCACATATTTTATAGTCCGCCTGATTTCCGGATTTCAGTAGTGAAAAAGATACATATTTGGTATTGTGGACATTCTGCGATGGATATTACAGTATGATTGTGTGCTTACTGCAGTGCAGTCGCTTGAAATGTGTTCTTGGTTGCAGGTAATGTGAGGTACATCTGGACGTCAGGTCGCAAGTGTAACTTCAATGGATGTGACAGGCCAGATCTGCAGCCTGCCAACGTGAACGGTTGGTTCTGGTCAGGCTCAGGGGCGAAGATCGGACCAACCACCCAACGTAATTCTGGAGACTGGAGCGCTACCGGAGGTTTCGGCCAGGCCCAGCCTGATAACAGAGAAGCTCCCCAGGTACGTTCTTAGCAGGCAGTACTCGCTTGGGCCAGATGCGTAGGGGAGGGAAGTATACATTTTAACTTTGGTTAGTCAGTTCTGTTTTATATCAAACGATAATACGTTTTTTACTCAAAGTTTAACTTTGATCAGTCAATTCTGTTTTATCTTAAACTTTAATCGGTTTATTACTCAAAGTTTAACTTTGATCAGTCAATTCTGTTTTATATCAAACGCTAATACGTTTATTACTCAAAGTTTAACTTTCATCAGTCAATTCTGTTATATCTTAAACTTCAATCAGTTTATTACCTTACTCAAAGTTTAACTTTAATCAGTCAATTCTGTTTTATCTTAAACTTTAATCAGTTTATTACTCAAAGTTTAACTTTAATCAGTCAATTCTGTTTTATATCAAACGCTAATACGTTTATTACTCAAAGTTTAACTTTGATCAGTCAATTATTTTTATCTCAAACTTTAATCAGTTTATTACTCAAAGTTTAACTTTAATCAGTCAATTCTGTTTTATCTTAAACTTTAATCGGTTTATTACTCAAAGTTTAACTTTGATCAGTCAATTCTGTTTTATATCAAACGCTAATACGTTTATTACTCAAAGTTTAACTGTGATCAGTCAATTCCGTTTTATATAAAACGCTAATACGTTTATTACTCAAAGTTTAACTTTAATCAGTCAATTCTGTTTTATCGTAAACTTTAATCAGATTATTACTCAAAGTTTAAATTTGATCAGTCAATTCTGGTTTATATCAAACTCTAATACGTTTATTACTCAAAGTTTAACTTTAATCAGTCAATTCTGTTTTATCTTAAACTTTAATCGGTTTATTACTCAAAGTTTAACTTTGATCAGTCAATTCTGTTTTATATCAAACGCTAATACGTTTATTACTCAAAGTTTAACTGTGATCGGTCAATTCTGTTTCATCTCAACCTTTTATCAGTTTATTACTCAAAGTTTAACTTGAATCAGTCAATTCTGTTTTATCGTAAACTTGAATAAGTGTATTACTCAAAATTTAAATTTGATCAGTCAATTCTGTTTTACATCAAACTCTAATTCGTTTATTACTCAAAGTTTAACTTTAATCAGTCAATTCTGTTTTATCTTAAACTTCAATCAATTTATTACTCAAAGTTTAACTTTGATCGGTCAATTCTGTTTTATATCAAACGCTAATAGGCCTACGTTTATTATTCAAAATTTAACTTTAATCAGTCAATTCTGTTTTATCATAAACTTTAATCAGTTTATTACTCAAAGTTTAACTTCGATCAGTTAATTCTGTTTTATCTTAAACAGAAATCAGTAGTTGGTAGTATGCTGAGCTTATATACCCAAGATCGCGGGTTCAAACCCGGCCGAAGTCATCGGATTTTTATAGCGATAAAAAATCCCTCGGTATGCCTTCCTTACGAGGGGAAGTAAAGCCGGCGGGCCCATGTCATAGATTTATGGCATGCAAAGAACCTTCCCCTAATTACAATTGTGTGAAGCTAAATGTTTATGTTAGATTTAATTAACGCTCTTAAGTTCCAACGTTTGCCGCCAGGTGCCGGTTGCGGTGGCATCTAATAGCCAAGTTCACAGCTAGGTGTCGTTGACGGTAGCATTTGGTAGCAAGAGTAGGAACTACTTGAAATTGATCGTTTGCAGTCCTTACCTGAATTACAGATAACACGCACTAATACAGCCTTCACAATTAACACAGGTTATAAGGCAGATTCTACACACACCCAAAGTACACGGGGCTACATGACCGCGTTGTCGCAGCCCCTAAGCTGAGGAACCAACCAGTTTAGTACTTAGCATTAAGCAGTCTGTTTTAGCTAGAACGTTAATCAGTTTATTACTTGCATTTTTAACTTCAATCAGTGCATTCTTTTAGGCTGGATTTTATATCCAATAATTTCTTGCTTACATTTTCCAACAGAGTACACAATTTGCAGAAAGAAAGTAATATGTGAATTTTGATCATGTTCTCAGGGCAACGATGAGTCCTGCCTGTCCATCCTGAATAACTTCTACAACGACGGTATCAAGTGGCACGATGTCGCCTGTCATCACGTGAAGCCTTTTGTGTGCGAAGATAGTGATGAACTTCTGAACTTTGTGCGTTCACGCAACCCTAGCATCCGCCTGTAGCCATTTGAACATTACAAACCCAACCGCCCCATGTGAATACTCCCAAACTCCCTGTAGCATAGTGTAAACCCTTTTGTATTTTAATTTAATAATAAAGTAATTATTTTAATATATAAAGCAAAAACCCATGCCCTGTATTTTATCTTGATCACGTGCCAAGGACAAAACAACACCATTAATGGTTCAGGCAGCATATATCCAGTTCAGATTCTGTCTTAATTCAGCATCTGAATCTTCGCATTTAACTACCTCTACAATATACTGGTAAGTTACAGTGGTTTTAAACGTTCTCTGCTCAGATTACAGATATTCTGAGAAATAATTTATTAATCATTTTTATGATGATGATGATGATTATGATTATGATGATGATGATTATGTTGTTGTTGGTGATGATTATGATGATGATGATGATGATTACACTGGGGAACACGATTTTTTGGTGTCTAAGATGTTAGTCCCTTTTTGGGATGATGTTGGGTCATAGATTCTGAGAATGGTTTTAGTTTCTCCATATTAGCTCTCCTTCTCACGATATGGCATATTACCTGTAGATTATTCAATTAAGCCTAAATCATTAACAAATAAACACCAGTTCTTCATTAAGAAAACACGTATTTTTGGTACAACGTTTATAAATTTGTTGTTAGTCGTTATCCATTTCCTGTTCAGTATGACGTAATGCCTAGCGAAAAGAGAACAACCCACGTATGACACCTTCAATTTGGCACATCGCTGAATCCACATTTCTGTGATTTTCTGCGATGTGATACTTCTGTACATTCTCGATGGAGGCTCTAACAATAGTCCGCCATCATATGCGTATCACATAGTCCACAGTTCTGCTCTTAAGTGATCCTAATTTCTAAATTACTGTAATAAATTATCACAAAATTATCAATATCTTAAAAAATAAAACTAGAGCTGATAGATCAGAATGGACAGCAGTTTTGGAATCAGCAGCGCTAATATGCCCAGCACCTGTTATTAAATTCCAGATACCATACAAAAATTTTATTTTTGTTCCCCAGTGTTATGATTGGTGTTTTAACCTTTAAAATGCTGAGTTACCCAGTCAGCTGGTTGCTATCTCAGTGTTGAAATTTTTCGCATTTTCAATTTGACACATCGCTGAATGCACTTTTCTGTGATTTTCTGCGATGTAATATTTCTGTACAATCTCGATGGAGGCTCCAACAATCGTCCGCCATCATATGCGTATCCCATGGTCCACAGTTCTGTTCTTCCGTGATCCTAATGTAGAAGTCGTGATTTTAACTTATCATGGAGGGGGGGAGGGTTATAGGCTTAAAATGGCTATAGGTTTTAGTTATTTATTCATCTAAATAAGTTCAAAATTCTATACTTATATTGTGGTGTTTGAAGCCATATTTTCAGTGTTGCCTTAGTAAACAAGAGTTTAGTGCTTTTCAGTCGGTCAACACGAATGTACCCAAAAGAGATGGGTTATGCCCTAATCCTGAAATAAATTACATGAGATTAATAATCTCATGTAATTTATTTCAGGATTAGAATCTCATGTAATTTATTTCAGGATTAGGGCATAACCCATCTCTTTTGGGTACATTCGTGTTGACCGACTGAAAAGCACTAAACTCTTGTTCTATACTTATATTAATTTTTAATTTTAGGCAAATCAATCATCATCTCCATAGGCTCAAAATATAATTATGTCCTAAAATTAGTAGGCAAGTTGTACTTGTTGTTCCTTACTGGGTATAAAAATTTATATTCTTTGCTCCGAAATCACAACGCGACGATAAGAATGTGTTTGTTGTTCCACCATGCTTGTTTAAATCTCAGGTGAACTCCAACTGTGAACGACACACGCCTACAAAATGCTCTCTTAGTTAGTTCCTGAAACAAGAAATTCAAACTCAAGTAGTACTACATAACGCTCAACAGATGGCAGAACATGCCAGAGATCGACTCAGCACTCGAAAGCGAATGGAGACTATGAAAAAGAAAAACGTTCTTGTGCACCGTCTGTAGACGGACGAAGCACTCAAAGGGTTAGGGGACTCAATCCCTAGGTTATCGTCCCCGTTAATAATTTAAATGTTCAAAAGAAAATAAGTTTATGAAGTAACTAGCTCTTAAGCCCGGCGTTGCTCGGGATCACAATTGGATATTAGGATATCGTAGCTTTGCTCGCTGTGTCGTCACGAGTGCAACCTGGAGGACATCTTCTTCTTACTAGTGAATTCGGAACGAATTTCTGCCCGAATCTCCATCGAGAACAGCGCATCAAATATCATCGTTAAAATACTTCAAGAAAATCCAGGGCATCAAGAGCAACATTCTTCAAGCCGGTCTGACGTCATCACCTCACCTGACCTTGAGTCTCGTCAGAGTGACTTCGCCCACGTGCTGGAGCCTGGCTGCCATTTTGCTGTCGACAAAATATCTGACTACATTCATCGCAGCTCACTTGGTTTTCAACATTAATTCGATTTCATCGCCTGCAAGTAGTTATTACTTCGCTCAGGCTCTCATCACTTCAGTCGTCACAATAGCCAGGCATACTAGCATCTACAGCACAGCTCAATACTCCAACTTCACGTCGCACGTTTTACTGCACTGCTTGTGAGCGGGGCTCATAAACTACACGGCGTCCACAGTACGTAGCTACCTTCGTGCTGCATAGAAGTGGTTATCGTACCTGACTACCGCTTGTCATAGCTGTACTTCTCAACTTTATTTCATTCTCTGCCACGTGACGTCACCATTCGTACTCCATTCACATACTCATACATCCATTCTACACTGTTCGTCTGGAGATATCCTCTCTTGACTTTATCATACATTTTACCCACTACATTCATCACATTCATTTCACACACTCATACATCCATTCTACACTGTTCGTCTGGAGATATTCTCTCCTGACTTTCTCATACATTTTACCCACTACATTCATCACATTCATTCCATCGTTAGTCACCGGCATCGCCCGCTCTTTTAAGGAGCGAACCCCATATCATTCGTCACGCCGTTTGCCTCGCTTAGTCACCGGCTTCGCCCGCTACGGTACCCACATCACTCCTCATACATCCCCACGCCTGGCCACCGGCTTCGCCCGCTCCTTTATTCTTTCCATCTTCCATTGTACATACAGTGTGTCGCATAGCCACTGACCTTACCCACTATGCCAATAAATACCCACATTCTCCTTCGCCATGGGCAAAGGCAAGGGCAAGACCACTCCTCCCACCCCTCCTCCCCCTAAGCAACCACCCACCCGCTCCTCTTCTAACACCAAAGGTGCCATTCCTAAAACAACAACTTCTATTAACCCGGCTACCTCAACCACCCTAGGGACGCATCCGAACCTCCCACCGCTGGTCCCTAAAACTCCCAGCCGCTCCGAGAAACGCCCAGGGTCCGACACCTCAGACACGGAGGGGGGGGTGGGGGCTCACCGCTCTCGTCAACGGGTCCATGAGGGAATGGACGAATCTCAAACCGCCTCCAGGCGCCATTGTAGCCCGCCGCCCACTACTCTTTTTCTCCCTGCACCCAACGACCCCCGACTCCCCATCACGGGACCCGTACCCAACTTTACCCTAGCTACAGTTACACCACCATCCCTTCCACCGTCGTTACCTACATACGCCTCCAAGGCCTCCGAGCCACCATATAAACATATCTTCCTGTTCCGTGGCCACACCTTCTCACAAAGTACCAATTCACGGATGCACTTCGCCGCATACTTGGGCACTCCAACTTCTCCGCCACTGCAGCCACGAACGGTGTCTACGTGAAAACGAACGACGACGCCACCGCCGCCGTGTTTTATAGCCCGGAAGTGGTGCAGCAACTCGGCCCACAGGTGATCGCGGAACCTCTCCGGGCCAGACAAAATCCCCCTACCCTTCCTCCTCCACAACGCAACCCGCACTTCTCGTGCGTGATTCGGGGCGTTGACCCCGATCTGACCGAGGAGGCGGTCTTGCAAGAACTCCACCTGGAGCAGATCGATGCACGTAAGGCATTTCGCATCAGGAATGCGGACGGTCCCACGTGGATGGTTCGCATTCTCCTGGTGACCCAAGCGGAAGTGGGCAGACTTCTAACAAATGGCGTCTACCTCTACCGGTACCACCATCGTGTGGAACCTTCCAAAGCTCCCCCCCCCCCCCCCCAGTAGCCTTGCGATGCAACCGCTGTTTGGTTTACAATGACCACAACACCGAGCAATGTCGTGCTTCCCCACGCTGTGGCCACTGCTCCCAGCCATCTCACACCACAAACAAATGTCCCAACACCGCCCTCCCACCTCGCTGCCACCAATGACACGAGGCGCACCCCACATATTCACACAAATGTAAGTCGAAACCCGCTCCCATTCCCAACCGCCCCGAAACAGTTGCACCCATTAAGTCCATAGATCCCCCCACCCCTCAAGCGCAATCACAGTTCCCTTCCCCTCCATAGAAGAGCTTATCCGCTTCATGGTGGTATCCATCCATAACATCCTCCCCTACCAACGACCACTCATTCTTACACAACTCCAGATGGCGGCACAGCAGATATTCGGAGTATGCTTCCAGCCATCATTCTCGGGGCCGTTAGCCCACTTCACCTTCTTCCCCCACCCCCGCGTCACCGCCGTATAACCCCCATATGGCAGCGCAACCGACAAGACAACGACCTCCACGGCATATCTCCATACTCTTTCATAATGTCTGCTCATTTCACGCACGACGTACCCTACTTAGCCATACCCTCGCCACTCATCACATCGACGTCGCTCTCTTGAACGAGACCTTCCTCCGTGGAGTTGACCATGCACTCCTCCCGGGCTACACTCTCCTTCGAGCTGATCGCCCACACAACCTAGGTCGAGGCGGATCCGCCCTAGCTTACCTCCCACGCTATCCCATCAGACACCACATTCCCCCCCCCCCCCCCCCCTTCATTTTCCGGAAAGCCTTATCGCCACGGTCTACTTCCCATCCCGAGTTCTCCATCTCGCCACAATTTACACCCGTCCTCGCCATCCTCTACCTAAAGTTTTCATAGCACACGTGGCCGAAACCTTCCCTCATTTCCTCATAATGGCAGACTTAAACCTCCACGACCGCTCGGCCCGGGAACTCCGCAGTCTGGATATATATCTCAACCACATTAACGCCTCGCTGGTTCCCCTCCCTAAGCCCACACGTCCCTCCTCCCAAACTACCCCTGACGCCGTAATAGCGCATAACTCGCTACTCCATTTGGTGCATGTCACCGTTCTTCCACTCATCGGGGGTGATCATGCCCCAGTTCTTCTGCAGTTCGAAGTTCCCACTCGTAACACCCCAACACCACCACCTCGGATGGTACAGAACTTTTGTGCGGCCAACTGGCCGGCCTACCGCAATTATATTTCCGAACAGTTGCAGACCAACACTCAGCCCTTGAGCTCGCAATCCTCTGTGGATGCATACACCAAACATCTCCAAGAAACCTTACAACAGGCGGCACAGCGTCATATTCCCCTTACCCCATACACCCCTTCCCGACCACCCATCCCCCCTAAGGCCCGACGCCTCCTCGCGCTTTCCCACTCCTATCACGCAACATTTCTCCGCACCAGGGATCGCTATTTCCTACAAAAGCACCGCCAGACTCTACGACAAGTAAAGTCTTACATCGAGGCCCATAAGAGGCTCACTTGGCATAAGACCTGCTCAAGGCAGAACGGCGTGTCTCCCTCACTCACCAAGTTCTGGCGTCATCTCAACTGCCTCACGGGTAAATCTACTCCTATGTCGTACCCCATCATCTACAACGACACCGCACCACCCGACGATCCTGCCAAGTTGACCATATTTGCTAATAGACTCGCTCGCGTCTTCCGCGATGCACCTCACCCCACATTTACATACGACGAAGACGAATTCATCGCCACAGTGCCTCTACGCCCACACCTTCAGCCTTCAACCACACACGCCTTCTCGCCGCACCCTCTTGATGTCCCTATCACCGAACTGGACATTTCCATAGCTCTCTCACGCACGACCAATACCGCCCCTGGTCCCGATTCCATTCGCTACCGGCATCTTAAGGAGGCACCTCCATCGTTTCTCACAGCCTTAACTCATCTCTACAACCATCTTCTTCGCACCGGGTTCTACCCCACACCCTGGCGCCATGCCACGATGCTTCTCTTTCCTAAACCTGACAAGCCCCTCTCCTCCCCTGATTCTTACCGTCCCATCTGCCTCACCGCTGTCCTCTCGAAAACCTTCGAGAAAATCCTCACCAAACGAATCCACACCCATCTCCGTCACCACCAGCTCCTTCCCCTCTCACAATGTGGCTTCAGACCCCATTTCTCCGCGCAGGATCAACTCCTCCGCCTCTCTGCCATGGTAGCGGATAACTACAACCGTCCAGCTCCTACTTTATTTATCGCCTTCGACTTCGAGAAAGCATTCGACACGGTCTGGCACGACGCCCTAGTCGTCAAACTACATTACTTCGACCTCCCCCATACCTACATCCGCTTTCTAAACACCTTCCTCCGGAACCGCACCGCAAGCATCACCATCAATGGCCACTACTCCCGCCCAATCCCCTTCGAACAGGGCGTCCTGCAGGGCTCCGTCCTTTCCCCCCTTCTCTACGTCTTATTCGTCGCTGACATCCCCCAACCCTCCCCTCCCATGCAACTTCTACAGTTCGCCGACGACACTGCTATCGTCGCACCGTTTGCCACTGTTCAACATATCAACACCCACGTCCAGCCCTACCTCGATCTCTTCACCTCCTGATGTGGCAAATGGCATCTGCGCCTGAATTCAGAAAAAACACAGACCATCCTATTCCGCCCACGCAGGCGATCTCTCGCCCCAACCCGCAATCCCGAGAATCTCACTCTTCACCTACATCACCGCCGCTTAGCCCCCACCCCTACCGTACGATACCTCGGCCTCCTTTTCGACCAATTTTTCACCTTCCGCCCCTTCTTTAAAACCAAACTCCCTGTGGCACGAAAGCGGGCATATCTTCTCCGGCGTCTGGCTGGAACAACCTGGGGACTGAATGAGAAACTACTGCTCCATACCTACAAAGTACTCATACGCACATTTTTGGTGTACGGCCATCCTGCGTGGGCTGGATTCCCAGACTGTCCCCTTCGACCATTTCTCTCAATGGAACGCCGCCTAGTCCGCGTTGCGATGAGACTTCCATTCACCTACCGCACAGCAGACCTCGTCGACAGAATGCCACTGCCTCCACTAACGACATACGTCGAGTTACTTCAACGCCGCTACCTCAAACGGGCGCAGGCAACCAACAACCCCATTGTGTGCCCTCTCCTAACCAAGCCGCTCCGTGCCCCGGTACGAACTAAGCTCGGCATCTACAGCCTCAGGGCACTTCTTCCAGCACCCGACTAACAACCTCGTCTCCGATTATTTTTCTTACCAACGCCACTCCACTGGACACTGACGGCAACTTCGCCGGCTTCGAAATAGCGACAACAACCATATTTCTCAACACAATCAATTAATTCAAATAACAAAAAAGAGAAAAAAAAAAGAAAAAAACCTTCAACATCTTCACCTTCACATACATTCACCGTAAAATTTCACATCGTTCACATCATCACTCCTCATTTACCCATTCAATTCATTCGCTTTCAACCCCCCCCCCCCCATCTCAACTTGTTAAATCACCACCATCCTCACATCACCAGCTATGCATTGTTTTTCTCTTTCTTTCTTTCTTTCTTTCTTTCTTTCTTTCTTTCTTCTTTCTGCTTCTTTCTCTCTCGCTCCACCAATACCGCTCTCGCATCTCAACAAACATCTTTCAATACGCCCTTCTCATCACCATATATATATTCAAAAAAAACTTAAAAAAATATAATAATAAAAAACAAACATCACCTTATGATCTGGACTTAAACACAGCCCCCCTTTTCTTTTTCCCCAATAAACTTAAAATTCACCTTCGTCTGCTTTGGCAATTGCGACAGTTGTTTTCCGTGGTTTCCGTGTTTTCTTTGTTTCATAAAAATTTCCGACATTTAAAATTATACATACGCACAATGAAGCAGTCACCCTTCTCCTCCACATCCCCCTTCCTGCATCTAACTCTCCCTTCTCAAAACAAAACTTCGCCCCCAGCACCCTTCTCCAAATTTCCCCCGCAATGCCCCAACCAAAAATTCTCACACACTTTCTTCCAAATTCTAAAACCAAACCGACCCATCACCAAAATTTCCACCTCTCCTAAACACCCTAACCCGTTGGCCCGAAGAGACGGCCCGGGTGCTGGAAATACTAAGAGGCCCCATTTATGGCCCCGCCTCTATATATGGCCCCCTGTCATAATTCGCTTGACAGGTGGTGAACTCTGGCGAAGACCGGTAGAACTAAGTGAGACTACCGCTATGAGTGAGCCTTGACGGTTTCGAAGACAAAGCTTTTGTGTAGTGCTTCTGAATAAACGCTAAAATATCTCGGTAAAGGTGAGTTTTTTACAGAAATAAGTTCATAATATTATTTAAGCACAAAATGATTATATTTTAAATATATATTTATTTCTTTAAGTGCTCTCTGAATTGTACTTTCGCATGATGCCGTTTGCTTGTTAGCCTGCACCTCGTGGTTAGCGCTAGTGTCAACCATATTTCAAGTTATTGAGTTCTAAATGTGGCCCCCTCCACGAACCTAAATATGGCCCCGGGGCGGTATTTAGGTATTGTACTGAACTCAAGTAGGCTGCGTAAACAAATTGATTCATGGCATTTTCTTATCTTTTCAGATGTCGAAACGAAAGTGTTGGGATAAGGAAATAATGACAAAAGCTATTGGATGGACATTATTCCCACACTAGGAATGTAGACATAATCAATCTTGGCCGTGATCATGGTGTGTCGATAGTCTGCCTTCCTCCTCACTGTACCGATCGCATGCAACCATTAGGTGTTGCTTTTATGTACCCTTTCAAGACATATTATGCTCAAGAGGTCGGAAATTGGCTAGACTCTCACGAAAATAGGGTTGTGAGTCACTATCAAATTGGCGAACTCATGGGGCGTGCTTATGTTAGAGCAGCCACCATGACAACAGCCTCCAATGGATTTCGGGTAACGGGGATTTTCCCCCTAAATGAGAACATCTTCACTGATGCAGACTTCCTAAAAGAGATGTCTGAGACAAACTCCTCCCATGGCAACAATAACGCGTTCGTTCTGCTCAGTGATATTCGACCTGTTCCCGTCATCGAACCCAGCACATCCACTAGGCGAGGTTCAGCAGTTCTGGTCACTGGTTCACCACATAAAAATGGTGTTGAAGCAGCGATTCAGAGAAAGCAGGAAAAGGAGGGAGCGCTTTTGGCAGCAGCTCGGAGAAAACAAACACATGCCAAACGAAATCGCCAGGTGAGCTCATCAAGCAGTGAAGACAATGAAGATGAGGTGGAATATGTCTCAACAGACGAGGAGGATAACGCTGAAGATGAGGATGAAAGTGATGAAGAAGATGCCAGGTGTCCCATCTGTCACAAGTTCTACTCGGAAGACAAGAAGGGCCAGAAATGGATTCGGTGCACCAAGTGCTTCGTTTGGAGCCATGAAAAGTGCAACGGCAAAATTACAAATGCATTTAATTGCACTCCTTGTGCAAAACAATGAGAAAAGAACAACGAGGATTGTTTTATTTAGTACAATTAATAATTTGTGTTACCAATTCTGTAATATTATTTATCCGTTTCTCAATAAAACACACTTTCCTGAAATAATTGACAGTGGGGCCATATTTGGGACCAACATTTGACATTCAGAAAAATCTATCTTTTTGTAAAATTCCAATTCATTCACTTCATGTCCATTTCTAAATACAAATGTTACTGTTTGTGGATAGGGTGATCTCTAGACTAGAAGCAGTATAAATTTCAGTTTTCTATCACGTTAGATCTCCGGGTTAAATGTGAAAAACAAAAAAGGGGCCATAATTGGGGACCTATACATTTTGCTGCCCGTACAACTTTTGGCCTTAATATGCAAGCCACCACCTCGGGCCTCAAGAAATTAATTTATGGTATGTCATTCTCTGTATTTTTATATAATTATTTATCTCAATAAATAAGGGTCTTCCGGGGTCTTCCCTGGAGGGAGCGGGGCCTCGACTTGGGGCCGTCTTGTTGGTGGGGTAAACTCACAACCATAAATTCAATACCTCCAGGGCTGAAGATCGCCTTAGTTGCGATGGCGGCCAGTCCTCCGAAGTTGGGCATTTTGCCCTCCTTCGGAGGCCAAAATGACCCAATTTTGATTTTTGACAAAAAAGGAGACTCAATATTTAAACACTTCATCTTTGCTGGAGATATTAATATTAACTCTCTATATGCCCATGACAGGGACCTCCTACAGGATTACTTAGACACTATGAATGGTGAAAGTGTGGCTATACCCCCTCACACCATCGTGAGAACGCCGAGCACTCCCGAAATAGCCTTAGTATCCTCTTCCCTATCCCGTAACACGTCAATTAAACTACTCGGCCTCTACGGTAGTGACCATCAGCCCTTCCTCATTACAATTCCCTCACTTAATTTCCATCAACCCTCACCTCCTCCTTCCTTCATGAGAAGTAATTTCAATAAAGCAGACTGAGAAGCCTACCGCTGCAGTATTACTGAACTCCTTGCTACTGCCACAATCCCACAGAACAATGAGCAGCTGTCTGATTTGATATCTTTGCTGGAGGCATCTATATCTGTCTCAGCTCGACGCCACATTCCCATAACTAAAGTCACTCCAAGCAAGCCGCCTATTCCACCCAAGGCACTCCAACTTCTTAATCTATCAAGGAGCTATTATAGGGCCTACTGCCAGACTAATGACCCAGACTTACTCACGAGACATAGACAATACCAACGATATGTTCGGTCCTATCTTAAAGCTATTAAGAAAAAGAAGTGGATTGACGCTTGCTCCAATCTAGCTAAGGAAACTACAGCTCGGCGGCTTCGGTGGCGTAGTTGGTAGCATGCTGAGCTTCTATGCCCAAGATAGCGGGTTCAAACCCGGCCGAAGCCGTCGGATTTTTTAAGAGCGTTAAAAATCCCTCAGTATGCCTTCCTTCGGAGGGGAAGTAAAGCCGGCGGTCCCATGTCATAGATTTATGGCATGTTAAAGATCTTTCCACTAATTACACCTGTGTGAAACTAAATTGGATAGGTTAAGAATGTAAACAACG
This sequence comes from Meconema thalassinum, assembly GCA_946902985.2. Lineage (NCBI taxonomy): Eukaryota > Metazoa > Arthropoda > Insecta > Orthoptera > Tettigoniidae > Meconema > Meconema thalassinum. The sequence goes on from OX336393.1 coordinate 255,673,851, forward strand.
CTCTTAGGTTGCTACGTTCGTTGCCAAGAGCCGACTGCGGTGGCGTCTAGTAGCTAGTTCTGAACTAGGCCTAGTAGTCGTTGACGGTGGCGCTTGGCGGCAAAAGTAGGAACTATTTGAAAATTCAAAGTTGCAGTCCCTACTTGAATTTAAAAAAAAACAGATACACACACTAATACAGTCATCACAATTAACACCGGTTATCAGACAGATTCTACACACACCCAAAGTACACGGGGCTACATGACCGCGTTGTCGCAGCCCCTAAACTAAGGAACCAACCAACCAACCAAACTACAGCTCGGCCTTTCTGGAAAACATTTAAAAATCTTACTGGGCAAAATACCAAGGAATGCCTTTTTCCCATCAGAGGGCCAAACGGTTTCCCATTTACTGACCAAGACAAAGCTGAGACTTTTGCCGACTACTTCACTAACGTCTACAGTGACCAACCTAATACTCGACACAATTACTCAGACTACAGAACCGTGAGCAAACAAACTAATCCAAAACTTCCTTATCTGACCCCCAGCTTTGACCATCTCCCGACTTTAGATCCCGAATCACCACTGAACCAACCCATTACTTCTGAAGACATACGATTCCAGCTAGCTAAAAGACGCAATACGGCCCCTGGGACAGATAAGGTGTCCTACGCTCATATCAAACAAGCGCCACCCATCTTCATCCATTTCCTAGCCATCGCCTACACTTTTATTCTTTATACTGGTAGCTTCCCCTCTCATTGGAAAACAGCTAAAATAATTCTCTTCCCCAAGGTAGGCAAACCTCCTTCCCTCCTTTCCTCCTATCGACCGATAAGCCTCCTCTCTGTTCTCTCTAAATTATTTGAAGCTATTATCGCCTCTCACCTCTACAATTTCCTTAACTCACAAAACATATTTCTCCCAACTCAAGCAGGTTTTAGACCAAAATTTTCTACACAATCCCAGCTTTTCCGTATGACTAGTCTCCTCACCCCCCACTTTAACAAGGGCTATCCTGCAGCCCTACTACTCCTTGATCTGGAATAGGCCTTCGATCTCGTGTGGCAACGAGGGCTTATATATAAATTACAGAAACTTAACCTTCCCTCCTCGATTGTCCGCTTGCTCAGTAATTTCTTACTGAACAGGCGAGCATTCATCCATCTCCGCTCTGCCTCCTCACACATCTTCTCCCTCTATTCAGGTGTTCCGCAAGGTTCTCCTATCTCCCCACTTCTCTACATCATCTACGCTTATGATATGCCACAACCGAACAAATATTCACACCTCTTCCAGTTCGCAGATGATACAGCCATTTTATCCTTTGCCAACAACACCACCACTCTTGCAAATAGAATGCAATCCTATCTCGATACACTTCTCGCCTGGTTTTCTAAATGGCATCTCTCAGTGAATACGGACAAAACCAAACTCCTACTATTTAAAGCCCGAGACAGCCATTTTCGTCCTTTCCGTATTTCAATCTTCCAAGAAGCCATTCTCCCATCCCGTCAGGCTGTGTATCTGGGGGTTACATTAGATATAAATCTCTCTTGGCGCCCCCACATTAAAGAAATGGCACGGAGAGCACGCTTACGGATAGCACTCCTCAAACGTCTTCGTGGGGTAACGTGGGGCCTTTCCCCAATCCAAATTCTCAACACATACAAAGTCTTCATTCGTCCCATTCTGGACTATAGTTCATTGGCCTGGATTGGAGCGACCTTCCCTCAATATAGCATTTTAAAATCAGTAGAACATTTTGCTATCAAAATTGCCTATGGCCTTCCGTTGAACCGCGACAGTAATCTGCTAGTATACCCCAAGACACTTCCATCATTTTTTCACCATCTTTTTAAAATCAGACTACGAGCCATCCAGACATTAGTTTACAATCGACAGCCTCTGACTTACGACATTCTTATGACTTCCAGCGCCCGAGGGCCTACCAGGCACTCTAAGCCTCTTCCTCAAACCCTGGCACTACAGATCCTTAACCATGATATTCGGCCCGACAACTTCCATCTCATTCCTCCTGATACATATCCCCCCTAAATTTATTAATGCAATCATTTTTAGCCATTGAGACACAGATTGGCAGACACTTACTTTAAGTAAAGCTAATTACTCTCTACCAACTTACTCTGTGTAAATTTCTTTCAATTCAATCCTACCCTAAATTCTCCCTTCCTTTTTGGCAGCGGTCGTATGACAAGACATCAAGACATCAGGACATCAAGACTTCAAGACACCGCATTTTAAGACTTCAAGAATTCAGTTTATTCCATACAATTTTTGCTACTAATCTATATATTTTATATTACTCTTTTTAAGCCTCAAGAAATTAATTTATGGTATGTCATTCTCTGTATTTTATATAATTATTGATCTCAATAAATAAGGGTCTACCGGGGTCTTCCCTGGAGGGAGCGGGGCCTCGACTTGGGGCCGTCTTGTTGGTGCGGGTAACCTCACAACCATAAATTCAATACCTCCAGGGCTGAAGATCGCCTTAGTTGCGATGGCGGCCAGTCCTCCGAAGTTGGGCATTTTGCCCTCCTTCGGAGGACAAAATGACCCAATTTTGATTTTTGACAAAAAAGGAATCAAGTATGCATAGAAGCAAGGCAAATAATATTATTTCCGCTAAAATAATGAATCCTCACCAATGCTGTAAGTCCCCATCCCAGTGATGACGCCCTTAAATATATTTATAAAGCTTGTGGGGCATGGAAATGCAGTATTTGTGCCAAGGGGCCTAAATAAAGGGAATGGAGAGGGCTGCCCGAAATTTCAAGTAAATAGTGTTACTCGTCTTGTTCCAAATGGTAAATACGTAAAACTCGGTTCAGATTGGTGAAACGGTGTAGATTTGAGCCCGGAAAAACGGTGTAGCTTTGTGCCAAAGGGCTTAAATGAAGGGAATGAAGAGGGCTATCTAAAATTATTGTTGCAAAATACCTTCCTTGCGGTGTGCACTACAAACCTACAAAATTTCAATGCAATCGGTTAAACGGTGTCTGAGTCCATTAATCTCGGACAGATATACATTTCCATTTTAATATATAACTATTATGAGAATATAGAAATGGCATTAGGACGTAGCTCTCCATGGAGTGGTCATATTTGTTGAGTAAGATTGGGAAATGTGACCGTAGTAAAAGGTGCGTTCAAAAAGTAACGAGCCGGAGGCTGTAATGCTAAAACCGGTGATGACATCGGCTAATCGTGGCGTGTGTAACGAGGTGTGGTTCCGATCAGAGCGTGGAAGGTCACAGCCCGTCGCTAGAGGGCACGCGTGCACGTCACATGACGATACAAAAGCGAGCAGCAGCATGCATCAATCGTCCAACGCTGCCAGTCGCATTGCAAACAGTGACATGGAGGCGTCAACCGAAGAGCAAAGTGGTGTTGTTCGGTTTCTGACAGCGAAAGGAGTAGGGGGAACGGACATTCATCGCCGAATGTCACAAGTGTACGGCGAACACTGCATGTCCCTTGCAAGGGTCAAGGCTTGGCACACGCGCTTCAGGGAAGGACGGGTGTCGTTAGCCGATGATGCCCGGTCTGGGGCACCCCCCTGCATTACCGATGACAACGTCCAGCTGGTTGATGCATTCATTACCCAGGACCGCCGAGTGACAGTGAACGCCATAGCCGCCGTGGTCGGATTGAGCGTCGGAAGTGTGCACACCATCATGAAGGAACGACTGCACTTGCGGAAAGAGTGTGCCCAATGGGTGGCCCACAGTCTTCAACCACACCAGGAAGCATGTCGAATGGCCTACGGTATTGGTCTTGGTTGGAGATTGATGCATGCTGCTGCTCGCTTTTGTATCGTCATGTGACGTGCACGCTCTGGTCGGAACCACACCTCGTTACACACGCCACGATTAGCCGATGTCGTCACCGGTTTGCGCATTCCAGCCTCCGGCTCGTTACTTTTCGAACGCACCTTATAGGTATTACCGCTCCAAAATAACTTTGTTTCAAAATCCAAGTCAAACTTTGGCGTATAGGTGACTCTGTGTGTGTCGTCTAGGGGATCGAAGATATTTCCTCGTCATTCTAGAAGCCACCGCAACAGCGCCTCTCCATTCATGACTTGAAAATTTGCCGTAGTTGGAGCGTGACTACATTGATGTAAATGGTTAAATGTATCTGCCCGGACAGCAGGAGGTTCGGGTTCGAATCCTGACTGCAGTCACATTTTCAAATGTTGCTCAGAAGCTAATATGAGTAAGTTTAAAAAGGCCACGTCAGTATTTGCCGATATACGAGGCTTAAATAATATTTAAAGCATTAAAACATATGCTACATTTAACAGTTACATCAAATAATTTATTCAACATAATAAAAGCATAGAAAAGGCAAAATACATCAGTATTAAAACACAAGTAAGTAGATTTGCAATCTACGCTTCACTGTTATACCGTAAATACAGTAGGCCTACTTTCTCGAGTATTCCATGCACATTTCTCTATTTAACCTACTTTTGATTTCTGTAAAAACATGAAAGTAGACTTATGAGATCTACACGGGCAAAATGTCCGTGTGTCGGTCTGTGGGTATGTGTGTAGTCCCCCCTCAATAAATTGAAACGACGAAACCGAATTGAACCAAATTTCGTACAGAGATAGCACTAGTAAAGGACACCTCAATGTCATGATTTATAATGCCGCCATCATAAAAAAAAAAAAATGGCGGCTACCCAAATGTTGAACGCATAAATCAATTTATGACTAAACTAATCATTGGATCTCTACCAAATTTCGGAAAAATATACCTTCACGTGGGAAGTATTTGGTTCCCAAACTTCAAGGTAATCAACTAAATAATTTCAGGATGGTGGCCGTGTTAATCATGCAATCATTCTAATCAATAACTTATTATCTAATGAATTAATATTCACAGTATTTGCATTCAGATAGTTTTATATAAGGACCCTCTATTATCAACGTGCCAATAACACGCACACGCTCTCTTTAAATGTTATAAGGTTATAACTTAACAACAATAACTCACAAAACTTAAGAGCTTCTATAATGAAATAGTGACAAGGTAGGACCATATATTTGGCCTTGTATGGCCAAGGCACAAGAACAGACTCTTTAGCCTATGCATTCAAGATGGCAGCTGTGTGAAATATTACAACATTAAAATCGACAAATCCGAATGAAATTCGGTAATTAAGACGAATCTTGCCAAGGGATGAGTATCGTATTAGAGCGCTCAGATGCGTTAGACAAAAAATTATCACACTGAATATAGTGCAAAGCGGTCATCTTGAAATTACAAAATAAATTAATAACTTTAGATACGGTATCCTAGAGCTATAATAACGAAATTTAGTAATAAAATAGAACCTTATCAGTCGCGTTGTATGCCCGATTCAAAAGACCAGAGACTCCATAGATTCAAGATGGCGGCTAGTTGTACTGTTAAAGTTTACTGATTAGTAACTCAGGATGTTATTCCATACTTAAGGCGAAACGTAGTAGAAGAGGCTTATTGTTTAAGAGGCGTCAGTAGATTTAGTGATACATCTAGCGCAATGAATATAGGGGACAGCGGCCATCCTGAAATTTCATAATTTAAAAAGCAATAACTTTCAATGTTTTATAACTACAATTACGAAACTTAGTGGTGATGTCGAAACCTATATGAGGCATTGTAATATGGACATATTCCAATGTATAGGTGCGGTACATCTTATTCTTTGCATTGTGTCAGTGTTTTCTTTTTCATGTTTAAAGTCTTTGCGATAGGTAACCACGGTTACAGTTGTTTATAGGTAGTCGGCCATGTCTGGATTTACAATATATGAATGAAATCGGAGTGGAAAATAAAAGTTAAAGGCTACAATTCTCTTATCGTTTCAGTCAGTAGTTAGTGTCATTGATCAGCACAAACTAATGTCTCTGACCCTGAGATGGAGAGGATATTCGTTGCTCTACATTTATAATATTTATTGGAAACAGTAAGTTTCTTGGCGCCCTGGGTATATTACAGTATTGTATTCACAAACGAAAATAACAGCAATTTTAAATTTTTAGATTGTGGCCGAGCGTATTATTAAAATCTTATAGTGAATCATTCGGAATGTAAATACGCAATTAAAACAAAACTTAGTAAGAAAGAAGTACAATATACAGTAAGAGACCTTACTGAAATAAGCCATAAGAATAACACACTAAATACAACGTGAGGTGGCCATCAAGAAAATATAGAATATGATAATGAATAACTCAAAGAATTTTTAAAATACAGCAACGAAATTTAGCAGTAATGTAAAACCTTCCTATGACCGAGTCAAAACAACAGCGACTTCACATGTTCATGATGGCGGTTGGGCTTATTCTTTAAACTTGAGTATTATTAACTCACGATATAATAGCACAATTAACGCGAAATTTAGTGACAGAGGATTTCCAAACAAAAGACCTCACTACCATTATTCATGACGCTCAATTTAGCGCTCAGCAGCCATCTTGTAATTATAAAATATACAAACAAATATTCTATACATTTTATAGATACAATATCTTAAAATAGCATTAAAGTAGAACCATTGGTCATTGTATGCCAGAGGCAAAAGAACAAGGAAGGAAGCTTTTAGTTTAACGTGACCGTTAATCTGTAGATCATGAGCCACGGGACCTCCTTTTTACGTGGAATCCGAACCACAGGACATGGCATTTCACTTCGAAAATCCCCACCATATATTCAAGATGGTGGCTGAGCATACTATTAAAACTTCGAAATCAATAATTCTGGATCCAATTGCGCAATTAACACAAACTTTGTAAGAGGGGGACAAACCGATAAAATACCTCGCTTGCATTAATCACATGACTATCACACTGCACATTGTACGCAGCTGCCATCATGAATATACAAGATATTGATATCGACAATCTACTACAGTATATCAGAAGTAGACTACAATTACGAAACACAGCAAATGTATAGTTTCACATAAAAGGTTATTGCTGCAGAAGGCGTAAGATAAACGAATCCATACATTAAATATGGGCGAACAATTGTAATGTTTCAATTAATTCCTCTGGATGAATATGTGGAATTACAATAAAATTTAGTAAACCAGGAGTCTTATATAGGAAACAATATTTAACATTCATCACAAGAACATTCAATTATAATCATACTAATATATAAAAATGAGATGGTGTGTGTCTGTCTGTCGTCCTGTCTGTTACTCAATCACGCAAGAACCACTGGTCCGATCGAAATGAAATTTTGCATGGATGTAGCCGATTTACCAGGTTTACACATAGGCTACTTTTGATTTCGATATTTTGTACTATTTAAAAATGGCGACCATTTTAATGACGTCACTACACCCTTTGGTTTCAAAATTTCATATTACCATTTCAAATAAAAAGAGAACGCTGAGAAATAGCAAACTTTTGATGGCACATACGAGCTTTAAAATGTAATTTTCTATCCGAAAGGTCCTTTACACTTTCCGTGTATCTCCAATGGTTAGCGAGTAAAACCTGTAAAACACGGTCAACGCCGAGCGGTGCAGTATATCTCTATATACACAACAAGTAGTTCCGTGAAGAACTATACAGCCTATCTTCATATATCCTACTTATGTTAACTGCCACTATCAACACACAAAATTTCAGTTTGATTGCTGTAATAGGTTCGTAGATATTGAGAACCGACTAAATATTTCGGATGGTCGCCATGTTGGATTTTATTTATGTAGGTCCTAGAGTTATGTATTGTTACATGAAGATTATTGTGTACGTGTAGCATTCAAACTTCAATCGCATGATTAGGACACAAGAAATAACAAGGACATTTTAAAATTTCGTACAGCTGCCATCTTGTGGTTATGGAAACAATTGAAATAAATTAGATGCCAGTGGATTAACATTCGTATAAGGATTTACTATACCAAGTTTCACTGCACTCGGATGGTTAAATTGCGAGAAACGTCCATGTGAATATTTATATTTCGCGTCGCCGCCATGTTGGATTTGTGATCACCAGGTTATTTAAAGTCCTATGGGTGAACTTAAGTTCATAGCCCCTATGAACATAAAAAAAATCAGTTTGATTGCTATAATAGATTCGTAGATATTCAGAGCCGTCTAAATATTTCGGATGGTCGCCATGTTGGATTGTTAAATGTATATAGGCCATAGAGCCATGTACCATTAAAGGAAAATTATTGTGTAGGTTCATTATTCAAACTCTCACTTCGATCGCATGATTAAGACACAAGGAATATAAACTTAATTTTAAAATTCGCACAGCCGCCATCTTGAGGTTATGTAAACAACTGAACTAAATTAGATGCCAGTGCATTACAATGTGTATAAACATTTGCTGTACCAAGTTTCATTGCGTTTGGACGATTACATCGCGAGAAAAGTATATTTAAATTTTCAACTTCGCTTGGCCGCCATGTTCGTTTTGTAGTTAACAGGTTTTTGAAAGTCTTATAGACGAACTTACAGTAGTGCCCTTTATCACCGTACAAAATTTCAGGGTGATACCGCTAATACTTTCAGAGGTATAGAATGCCGGTGAAATATTTCGCACATCCGCCATCTTGTGGTTATATAAACAATTGAACGAAGTTAGATGTCGGTGCATTACAATGTGTATAAACATATACTGTACCACGTTTTATTGCGTTTGGTTGGCTAAATCGCGAGAAACGTCTATTTAAAAGTCGCAAATTCGCGTGGCCGCCATGTTGGTTTTGTATTTACCAGTTTTATAAAAGTCACATAGGTGAACTTCTAATAGTTCTCTTTATCACCGTAAAAGAATCCACGGTGATATCGGGAATAGTTTCGGAGATATTGAATACTGGTGAAATATTTCGGACAGCCGCCCTGTTGGATTGGTGAGACGTAACAAAATTTGAAGGGCACGGTCGGGGTCGTCCGAAATAGTGCTATGAACTTACCGAGTTTCATTGAAATCGCTCTGGCCGTTTAGAAGTTATTAGGGGACACACACACACCTCACACACGCACACACACACGGACAAACGGTGATCTCATAAGTCTTTTTTTTTTAATTGAAAATAGGCTAAAAATGAAAGTTAGTCTGTTTCTTCTGAATTTTTACGGAAATTTGAGTTATTTACGAGTTTCACACTGTTTTATGATGGATGCGCGCGAAAATAAATTTTGTGTATGTTTGTTTGTTTGTTTGTTTGTCTGTAGACAACTTTATTCCCTTATAACTCGAGAACGGCTTGGTGTATCAACGTAAACATTGGTACTCATAGTCTATCCATCAGAGGCACGACATTAATCATTGGTGTAACTTTTCTCCTTACCTCTCATAAAAGGGAGCCTACCCCATTGAAATACATGCTGAAATAAGCGTAGAGGGACGAGACAGAGCTCATTTTCAGCTCCTCAATGTGAGAGACAAAACTCGGGGGCCGTAAAGGGTCCCCGGAAACCACATTATAAGGCCCTAAAACCAACCGTTTTTGAGATATTCCCAGAAAACTAATTTCATTTAATAAACTAATTAAAGAATGCAAGTCGGTAACCATTGCAACAGAATCGCAGAGGCCTATCTATTGCTGTAAGACGCAATGAAATTCCATTAATTGAAGGCGGTGCCGAGAGAGGCATGGTTATATTTGGGAAACCTGACCCCGGAAACTAAGGGAGAAGACATAGAAGAATACCTCCGGGAAAATGGAGAGGCTGGACGCATAAGCTGCAGAATGGTCAGTAACACCGATACCAGGAGAGCGTTCAAAATAGGCATTCCGATGGAAGAACATGACAGAGTGTATGAGGGAGCATTTTGGCCAAAGGACGTCACATGTCGTCTCTTTCGTGACCCCTGGAGTTACAGGGGAAGATCATAAGATGGAGCCATATCAAGTGAAAGTTCTCAACTGGAATGTTGAAGGACTAGAGGGTGTAACGAATCAACTACCGAGAGACATTTTCATCGAGTTCGATACCTGTATACTGATAGAGACATGTATTACCCCGGAATCAAGATGTAACGTGAAAGGATTCTATAACATACACGCATTTGCGGGGATGGGCGATAGAGGAAGGCCATCACGTGAGGTAACATGCCTAATCGATTCGAAACTTTTCCCCTTAGAAATAATTCTTAAGGAAGAAGACCAACTAGTGATTAAAACAAGAATAGGAAAGCTAGTATGCGTATACTATAGGCCCAAGTGCTGCGCGATAGACGTAGTGGACGGAATACAGAGAGCGTTGGACACTATTGAGGCAAATGAAAGAGTGATATTCGCGGGCGATCTGAAGTGCCCAGTGAATAACACACGTCGCAAAGCGGAATTAGTTCTAAATTATCTGTTAGGGGAAGGGCTCACATTAGTGAATAACAAAAATGCATTCACGTACATATGCCACAATGGAAGAAGCACCATAGACCTCACACTCATTAGAGGTTTTGTTATACTGGATCATAATCTTCTGACAAGCAATGAGGCAAGGCTAATCAGGAAACACATTCCTGTAATAACGACACTCAGGACAACCATGTCCACGGGAACACCAATGATACAAAGGAGGTTGGAGCCACAAATACTTGAGGAGAATATTGGTAAGTTTCCACGCATACTCCATGATATTGATGGACAGCTGGAAGACGCCATGGCGGGAATAAAACAATTAATCAAGGAAGGAAACACAGCAATGGAGAGCATCAGGAAAGCTAAGAAAATGACAACTATGCAAACGAAAAGAAGCTTTTCATTTTTAAGACATTCTTTTCTTGTATGGCCATTGGCTGCGATCAATAAATATGTATATTAATTACATTAGTGTGAAAGTTTGTAAACGGCTAGAAGGTTATCACGGAACCAAATGAAGCTGTAAAATTCATCAATACGTATAATACGCTTAAGGGGTTCAAGGGGTACTCTATAATTTTTTCACGCAATTTACACCTGCGGGTGTGGTACAGCAGGTCTATTATATTCCTATCCCTATATTGTATTATTATTATTAGTAGTAGTAGTAGTAGTAGTAGTAGTAGTTTTTTTGTTTCGGCAGGGGGAAATCTTTCAAAGACACACTCTGTGTGGGAGATTGGATTTCCACCAACTAAAACCCCCTGCCCTCTTCACTTAGCCCATTCCGGGACTGCTTGACAGCATTACATCAGAATGGAGTGATTATACTATTAGTTTATTCCTTTTTCTTCTTTCTCCTTTGTCCCCATAATAATCGTAGCCATTGCCTTTACAATGTTTCAGGCTCGTGGGCTCTCCAACATAATCTGAATCAGATTCCTAGTCGTCAGTCGCCGTCCAAGTTGTTCACAGGCTTCCTTTCTCTCTTCCTCCCATCGAGCACAGTGGATGAAAGTATGCTCTACTGTATCCCTTTCCGAGCAATACCGACAACCATCTCCCTGCGTCTTCCCCATTTTCAAGGCATATACTCCAAATCTCCCATGCCCTGTCAGGACCTGGGACAGGAAATAATTCACTTGTCGATGACTGCATTTCAGCCATTCTCCTACGTCAGGTATAAGTTCTTTAGTCCACTGGCCAACATTGTCTGTACCATCCCATCGGACCTGCCAGTCTAGTAAGAGCTGGTTCCTCAACGCTTTCTTTTCTTTAGCAGGTATTGCGGTACCCCTTTCATGAAGAAATGTTCTCTCTATAACGAGTAGATCGATGGGAATTCCGGCAGCTACAACTTGTAAAGCTGCAGTAGACACAGTACGATAAGCACAGATAGTTCTGAGTAGCAGTTACCTCTGAACTCTTTCCATAGCTCGTAAATGGATCTTCTTCCTGAGCGCATCGCACCAGACATGTGCAGCATATAATAATATGGAATATACTGCTGAACACATGATTTCTCTCTTTACTGTTTTCGGACCTCCTATGTTAGACATAAGTCTAGCTAACGCCGCTGCTTTCTTCTCTGCCTTTTGAGTAACTGCCTTCACGTGTGCTCCAAACGTGCAATTCATGTCTAGCAGAACTCCTAGATAACGTACAGCCTTCGCTGGAACAATCTCAATACCATTTAGGAGAAAACTGGTATTCTTCCACTTTCTTGAACCCTTCAAAATTACAGCCTCAGTCGTATATGGTGAAAACTCAAGCAATTATTTTCCATCCAAAGGTTGACACGTCTCAATGATTCATTAACTCTAAACAAAACCTCCTGGGTTCAACCTCCCGCGCACCATCTGGACCAGACTAAACAGGATACGCTGCGGCGTTGGAAGAACTGCTTCTGCACTACACCAATGGAGGTGGTTGGAGTCTCCTTCCTGCAACTGTGGTGCTGAAATGCAAACCAAGGCTTCATAACGTAACAGAATTGTCAGACATAACGAATTAATTTTTGTTACGTTACTGCTTCCGTACCCAAAACACATGGTATATGAATAACGTTTTTAGTGCGGCAACGAAATAAGGGGTTATAATTTTCCCTGGTTTGAGCTATTAACGTTATAACCAGCAGAGGAAAAGATTCCGTTATTTTGAAATGCGCTCCCGTTATTAACGTTATAAGTCTAGTAACGGTATGACAGCGATTTTGACCCGCTGCGCGCCATCAATAACGTTATTCAGGCAGAGTGATCGATTCGGTTATTTCAAAATGCAAACCTACTAATAACGTTATAAGCCTAGTAACGGTATACGAGAGATTTTAACCTGTTATACGCTATCAATAACGTTATTCGGGGCAGAAAAATTAATTCCGTTATATAGAAAAGTGAACCCACCAATAACGTTATAAGCTTTGTAACGGTATACGAGCGATATTTACGAGCTTTGCGCTGTCAATAACGTTATTCGTGGCAGAAAAATAATTCCGTGATTTAGAAATGCGAACCCACCAATAACGTTAGAAATCTAGTAACGGTATACGAGCGAATTTTACCAGCCATATGCTATCAATAACGTTATTCAGGGCAGAAAAATTAATTCAATTATTTAGAAATGCGAACCCACCAACAACGTTATAAGTCTATTAACGGTATACATGCGATTTTTACCAGCTATGCGCTATCAGTAACATTATTCTAAGCGGAGAAATTGATTCCGTTATTTCAGTAAATAATCTCGTCAATAACGTTATGGAAGTGTCTATTTGCCCGCTTCCCGGACAAGCATGGAAGGTGACCGTGAACTGACGATGCTGGGCCATATGTAATTCCAGGCCAATTATTTATTCAAACATAGGATAATTACTTCTTGAAATATCAATAATAATCAACATAATGATTTCAATCTGAGCGCGTGCCCTATCAGACAGGGCAAGGCACCTGGCTCGTTTCGATCGCGGTCATATTGTAGCCTACGTTAGAAACATGTTTCCTAAAATCAATACGATGGATCCCATTGATTTGAAATATTTCTTGTTGCTTCATATAGGGGTTTGGAACATAGCCTATTGTTCATCAGTCCCATGTCGTTGAAGTCTGATAAACTTTGTTATTTTTGGAGTTGGCAATGGCCTTGACTTAGGAACTATCCACGCATTTTCCTGGAGTAGAAGTGGGAAACCCCAGAAAAACACTCTAAGATAGCTAAGATGGGAATCGAACTCACTTTCTCGCAGTGTTGCCATATAAGGCAGAGTGTAACCTACACACCAAACTTTCACTCCATTGTGACCAATAAGAGTATTTCTTTCCTAAATGAAACCTCCCGTTCTTGCTTTTCGTTTACTTGGTATCCTATTTTCATTTAGTAGTGATAGAAGCTATTTTTCAGTGATGGTTATTTCTAATGAAGAAAACTATTCAGTCGGTCAACACGAAATTCACGTCGACCGAATGAAAAGCTTTCCTTATTATTTTCATTTATGAAAAAATAGGCTTATGACATCACATTTAGTCCGTGTGTGTGCGTATGTGTGTGTGTCCCCTAATAAAATATAAACGGCTGGAGCGATTTCAATGAAACTCGGTAAAGTCATAGTACTATTTTGTCCGACCCCGACCGTGATCTTCAAATTTTATTACAGCTCACCAATCCAACATGGCGACTGTGCGAAATATTTCACTGGCATTCCATATCTCCGAAACTATTACAGATATCACCCTGACATTTTGTACGGTGATAAAATGAACTACTAGATGGGACTCTCAAAATTCCTGTTAAGTAACAAACGAACATGGGGGCCAAGCGAAGTTGATACATTAAAATAGATCTTTTTTTTTTTTTGCGATTAAACCATTCGAGCGCCGTCAAATGGTATAGCAAATGTTATACACCTTGTAATGCACTGATATCTTATTCAACTCAATTGTTTACATAACCGCAAGATGGTGCCTGTGTGAAATTTAAAAATTACGTTTTAATTTCTTGTGTCCTAATCATGCGATCGTAGCCAACGTTTGAACAATGAACCTACCGTACGCAATAATCGTCATCTAATAGTACATAGCTCAATGGTCTACACATATTTAGAAATATTTAGACGATTCTCAATGTGAACTAATCAATGACAGCAATCAAACTGAATTGTTTTCATAACCACAAGATGGCGCCTGTGCGAAATTTTAAAATCTCGTATTTAGCCTATTTCCATTTATGAAAAAATAGGCTTATGAGATCACCTTTTGTCCGTGTGTGTGCACCAGGTCCGTGCAATGGGCAAGGTGAAGCAGTGTTAGCAGGTGAAGCGCAGCCCTATTCTGCCTATTTCTGAGCAGTGCAGCACGACATCACACTAGCACTGCAGCGCTTAGTCGCACAAGCACTGTCCATTTGACGGGGTGCTGCTGTACGTTTAGTACTGAGCGCAGAGCCTGGACACTAGGCGCACTGGAGCCAACATTTTGTCATATGCTTGTGGTCTGCCGTGCTCATAACGTCTTTTGTGCCTGGGGAGCACAAACATACCATAGTGGGAAAGTCACACCTTAAAGAAACACACCGAAGACGTATCAAACATAATATTTGGACGTACATGAACCAGATCTGCAACAAGGATACAAGACGTTGCATACTTTTTAGCCTATTTTCATTTATGAAAAAATAAGCTTACGAGATCACCTTTTGTCAGTGTGTCTGTCTGTGTGTGCGCGTGTGTGTGTGATATGGTGTGTGCCCCCCTAATAACTTCTAAACCGCTGGAGCGATTGCAATGAAACTAGGAAAGTTCATAGCACTATTCCACGCCACCCCGACTGTGCCCTTCAAATTTTGTTACATCCCACCAATCCAACATGGCGGCTGTGCGAAATATTTCACCAGCATTCGATATCTACGAAACTATTACCGATATCACCCTGGAATATTTCACGGTGATAAAGGGAACTACTAGAAGTTCACCAATGTGATTTTTGAAAACCTGATAACTACAGAACCTACATGGCGGCCAAGCAAAGTTGCGACTTTTAAATAGACGTTTCTCACGATTTAACCAACCAAACGCAATGCAACTTGGTACAGTATATGTTTATACACATTGTAATGTACCGACATCTAACTTCATTCAATTGTTTACATAACCTCAAGAAGGCGGCTGTGCGAAATATTTCACCGGCATTCTATATCTCTGAAACTATTAGCGATATCACCCTGAAATTTTGTACGGAGATAAAGGGCACTACTGGAATTTCATCTATAAGACTTTAAAAAACCGGTTAACTAAAAAACGAATATGGCAGCCAAGCGAATTTGAAAATTTTAAATAGACCTTTCTCGCGATTTAATTATCCAAACGCAATGAAACTTGGTACAGGAAATGTTTATACACATTGTAATGCACTGGTATCTATATTAGTTCAATTGTTTACATAACCTCAAGATGGCGAATGTGCGAATTTTAAAATTAAGTTTTTATTTCTTGTGTCGTAATCATGCGATCGAAGTGAGAGTTTGAGTAATGAACCCTTGCAATAATTTTCCTTTAATGGTACGTGACTCTATGGCCTATACATATAACAATCCAACATGGCGACCATCCGAAATATTTAGATGGATCTCAATATCTACGAATTTATTACAGCAATCAAACTAAATTTTTTAATCTTCATTGGGGCTATGAACATACGTTCACCTATAGGACTTTCAATAACCTGGTGATCACAAATCCAACATGGCGGCAACGCGAAGTATACATATTCACATGGTCGTTTCTCGCAATTTAACCATCCGAGTGCAGTGACACTTGGTACAGTAAATCCTTCTACAAATGTTGATCCACAGGCATCTAATTATTTCATTTGTTTCCATAACCACAAGATGGCAGCTGTGCGAAATTTTAAAATCTCGTTTTTACTTCTTGTGTCCTAGTCATGCGATTGAAGTTTGAATACTACACGTACTCAATATACTTCACGTAACAGTACATAACTCTAAGACCTACAGATATAAAAATCCAACATGGCGACCATGCGCAATATTTAGCCGGTTCTCAATATCTGCGAATCTATTACAGCAATCAAACTGAACTTTTGTATGTTGATAGAGGCAATTAACATAAGTAGGATATATGAAAATAGGCTGTATAATTCTTCGCGGAACTACTTGTTGGGTTAGTTATTGTTGTTTTAAGGGGCGGAACTACGAGGTCATCTGCCCCTACTTTTTGGGTGATGTAGCAGGTGCAGCGAGATATAATAATCCTAAAAATAGAATCAAGCATATTGGTAATCATGCATGTGACAGAAACAGGGCCGGTATGGAATCAGGAGTGTTAAAATATATTTTTTAAATTTGTTGACATACTGTCACAAACCAGCCGACGTAGCTACACACGCTAACGTGCATGGTCAGACTAAACCGAACTCGAAATACCACACACAACCATTTCATACCTTGCCTCATTAATTTCATTTGTCATTAAATCCTCTCATTAGATTGACGTCATGAAGGGCATCTATCCGTAATATCATTCCCACAAGGAAAATGTCTCACCATATCCCCTTCCTCATAGCAACCTAAATAATTACGGGTAGAACAAAAAAACTACATTAGGACTATAAAACTATAGTCTACAGTATTTCAATAACAAGATTCTGAATTCACCAACTGATTAGATTGGTGCTGTTCAGGGATATGTGAATTCGAGAAACGTGCGTTAGTAAATTTATCAGGTTTTTAAACTGAACAATATTCCGTCGCAATCTGAGGTAATTTATGTCTTTTATTCGTATTTTCAACATCGCCTGAAACAGTAACTCATGGAATTTACCTACACATAAGATATACGGCAAAATAAGCAAGTTGACATGAAATCCTTCTAACTTTTGAAGTTTTAGGACAATTTTCATTATTTCAACAGTATGGAGACCAAGAGTGCTCTTCATTGTAAAACAATTTTGCTCTGAAAATTACAAAATCTGTTGTCTGTCATTCTACCAGCTTGTCGGTATTTCTTTCGGTTGTTTGTTGGTTTTTGGACCTATTCAGCTCTTTGGTTATGGTATGCGAACCATCTCTCTAACTTATCAGGGGCACTGTAATGCCAAAAATACGAAGAAAGGTGTACTATTATAGTTCGTGCTGAAATTACATGGCATCGTGCAATAGATTGCGCTGACAATGAAAGAGATCACCTTGTGGTGTAGCGGCTAACATTCTTGGCTGTCGCCCCGGTGGTCCGGGTTTGATTCCCTGACCTGCCAAGAAATTTAATTTCGGTTTGAGGTACTGAAATGGTATCGATGATACCTAAGTCATCAAAGGGGTGTTCATTTTGAGGACTTGCACCAGGTCAGTGAGCACAAGTTTTCCTTTTTTTTTCTACATTCTTATTCTGCAATTCGAACATTCATATGGGAACTCGGAGAGAAACTCACCTCGTAGAGTTGTTAGAATAGCTTCCGTAAAATATTCTCAAAGGCCAATGCTACAAGCAGGGGCGGTTCGAGTGGGGGAGGGGGGGGGGGTTGGGGGGTGTCTCACCCCCCTCAGGTATTTTCTCAGTCGGCAAATACGACATCAGTCGGCAGTCAGCAAATCCTGAAGAAGTCGTAACATTTCCCAAAACAGAATTTAAAAAAGCAAAACGGGGCATGGCCATATACGATTTGGTCATTTTTTAAAATATTTATTATACTGACAGTCGGCATTTTTACCGACAGTCGGCACAAACGGACGCTGCAATAATTTCGTACAGCCAGGCAATAGCCCAGTGAGGCAAGGGGAATAATCAGCAAAACAACCATTTTAAAAGTTTCACTTCCAGTCCTCGGGGCACCGGCTGCCACTTGCCATTTCGTTTCTTTGTATGCAAACTGAAGAAAGAATGGCAGATGAACAATATGGGACCAAGGACAAGGGATGAACTCATCGGCACGTACCTGGGTGGGTGTAACATCCCGCGTCCATTATGCAGAGCGACTCAGCATCACAGCGAAGCGAGCCCAGTATCTGTGCCATGTGGCTCGACAAAAGGTGTTGCTTCAGGTCAAGCTAAATCATTGAGATGTTGTCGGAGGAATGTTATGAATCATAACTTATGACCTGCTGAGATATCCGCGCTATTGTGACAAAATTGACAAGTTAATGGTTCCAAGGTTCCTCAAGGGGTGAGGTGCTCACCAAGGTCAGTGCAGTGGTCATCGGGAATGAGAAAAAGCAGTCGTTCCTGGACCAACAACTTTTACAGTGATAACTAGGTGCGAATACAGTGGCAGTGGGACGTGAGTTTTCGCCGGCACGGAACATTTTCACGGAGCATCGCGTACCCATCAAACGTAAGTAATAATTATACAATAAATACAAGCGTATTGTCAGCCATGTTTATGTTTAATGCTGTTAACAAGAACAAATTGAAGAATGATCGCACACTGGAGTACGTCAGTGGCACAAATTGAAAAGTAGCGGAAAGAAGAAAAAGGATAAATTACAAGAACACTTCATTTCAGAGACTCGTCAACAGCGATGGCAGATTTGTGCCACTTTGTCAATGGAAAAGACCACGAAGACGTTCTCCTTGATAAACTTTTACGGACGATCAGAATTGAGGAAGAACAAGAAAAGGAGTTCCACAAAAGAGTTATCCAGATACTTATTGACACAGCAAGAGCCCTTTGTCGACAAGGTTTGGCTTTCCGAGGTCACGAGGATGGAATCACTCAAGATAATGGAAACTTCACGCAAATTGTGAAGTTACTTTCACGGCATAGTCCGGTCATGAATAGGTGGTTGGAAGAAGTGAATACGCGGAAGCATAACGTTAAGTATATGAACAAGGACTCTCAAAATGAATGCATCCATCTATTTGGAGAGAAAACTCGTGAAATAATTGCAGAAGAGATCAAGAACTCTGGTATGTTCTCCGTTATAGCAGATACTACTCCCGATATGTCACATAAAGACCGCCTAGGTTGAATATCCGATACGTCGTCGAAAAAGATGAAGAGCTAGTTCCTGTGGGGCGTCTTTTAAAAATGGACTCTGTTTTAACCAAAAAAGAAGGCCGGAGAGGAGTTGGACGAAAAAATATTTTAAATTTTAAATTCAGAAGAACTTTTACTTCCACTCGATAATCGTACGACTTTGCTAGTAACATGCCTGGCATATAGGCCTACAACGGCACTCAAAAAAGCTATCAGAGAAGTGCAAAATTGATATTCCGTACGTTCCATGCCAAGCTCACAGGTTAAACATTTTCGTAGAGACAGCTTGTAATGCTAGCGCGCTTATCCGAGAGATTTTGACACTCTTGAAGCATTGTACGTTTTTTCTCTCGGGTAGCACGAAACGACATTTAAGCTTGCAGAAAGAGCTGCATAAAATTGATAATTCACTTCAACTTAAGAATTTATCAAAACAAGGTGGACTGCACGCGGCGAATCGGCGAGAGATGTTTCTACGTCTTCTGAAGGGATAGTCACAGCATTGGAAACAATGAAAACCTCATTCGATTCTGAATTTGACAGTAAAACTCGAACTTTTGCGTCAGGCTTGCACGAAAAGTTTCTAGACTTTGATTTTATCTGCGGCATGTACTTTACCAAATACATCATGTTTAAAATTAAGAACGTAACCGAGCTTTTAGAAGCGGAGGAGCTGAATGTAGTAGGCGCGATGCAGATGATTCAGAGCGCTTTGAAGTCTTTTGAAGATATCAACGACGACTGCAAGATGAACGCTTTAATAAAGAGTGCATCGTCATTTGCGTAAAGTATGCAAGTAAATGCGGAGGAAGACTTCTTAAAGCACCACAGGACTCGGCGACTTGCAAAGAAGTATGACGCGCACGCTGAAACGACAGCAGAAATTTATTTCCTTACATTATACAGAAAGGAGTTACGAATACTTGTGGATGTATTTACTACAAGCGTGCAAGACAAGCTTTGCTAGAGCCATTCCACATAATTTTCAAGATACCCGCTGACAGGAAAAGACTGCACCATCGAGCGCGTCCGATCTATAAAGCAATCACACCCAAAAATCATCCTTCAATATGAAGAGCGTGTGCTGGCTGAGCTTGAAATCCTGCTTGATGCCAGTAAACAGTGCTCATCTTTTAGAGAAATCGCGAAAGTTGCTGTTAAATGAAAGAGGATTATCCCGTGTGGTTGTCAAATAGTTCGACAGATTTTAACATCTCCAGTGCCTTCAGCTGCTTTCAAACGGTCCTTCAGCAAGTTGAAGCTCATTCAATTAATTGCGGATATCGATGGGTGACTACCGCTTAGACTCCCTCATGAGGTTGTTTTCAAAAAGATGAGGTCGACTACATTGAAATTGCGGAGATAGTGGAGAAGTAGTCCTTGTTAGAACATCGTAGAGTAGGGATTTAGAAAGAATAACTATATATTTTTTATTCTTGTAATATTTAAACACTTATTTTGTTAATTTATCAAATTTTCCAGCGATTCAAAATTCTGGAACGAATAAAATACATTTGAAATGAAAGCCGTTAATTAAGTATATTTGTCTTGTGTATCGTTTGCCACCACTGCCGCCAGCCCCTCCCCACCTCTCCCCTCCCCCACCCCCCTTCCTACCCATTGCTCTATTTTTAAGCGTATAGTCGGCAATGTTAAACAGCCAGTCGGCATTTTTCCAATTCTCACCCCCCCCTATATGTACAAGGTCGAACCGTCCCTGGCTACAAGTAGCTGTCGTGAGTTAATCCAATTGCAAATTTATATGTAATCCACACATCGTATTTAAGAACATTTGATTTTCATAGCATTCTATGCTCTGGGCATAGGAAAACCTCGAAGCTAATTTCGCAATTTTCAGTGAATGAACATCCAAAGTATAGTAATCATCATGTAGGGACACCGTGCCACATATATACAGAGAGTGCAAGAATTGCTTGAAGGCAATGTGACATGGTGCGTAATTTGTGTTTGTACAACGAATGAGGTTTTCATTACGGTATGATGATGAAGATGGTGGTAACGATGAAGACGGTGATTTACTAGTTAGGAACCAAAGGAATACTTGAGAATTGAGCCTGAAGCGGATGTATGGAAAAAACAAAATGAACTTGCTGGTTGATTGCGAAAGTGTCTAATCACCATATTTTATGGAGAACAACTTATCCAGAAGTACACATGAAAGGGAGTAGTCAAGCACAAATAGGTGGAGGCAAAGGTTGCTCTTGTGTGAGACTGTATGCTAGCTCCGTTCAAACACCAAAATTAAGAAGGGAATCACCGACATAGATCTAAGATGCATCTGTAACATTTCAGAAATGTTACGCGATCCATGTTTTCGTGTCTTCCTCGTGTTAGAAGCAAAAGTACAATAGAATAATAATTGTTATTGGCCGTAAGAAGGATACAAGATTTATGCTGGACCCCATCATCAGATGTGAAGTAACCATCGGCATAACAAGACAGGTCGTTTAGAGCTAACGATAGGCTTCAAAGAGAATTGAAAGCTTGTGGTACGTTTCGAATAAGGGAAAGAAACAACATCAACATTTTTTAATAACTTATCGTGTTTGGGTATGCCTAACTTAAGTGTAAATGGCATAATTTTGCTATCAAATGAATCCATTCAATAATAGAGAATTGATCTACAATGTACTCGGGAACAGTATGAGACGTAGTCTATTGGAATCCAATAACATTTTATTGCCAATAATAATAGTCTAATAATAATAATAATAATAATAATAATAATAATAATATGAAGAGAAGAGAAGAACGACTTCGAGAAATCCAGCCGTGACAGGCCGGCCACGCGCCCCTGAACTGAGAGTTCCAGCGTAGACAGTGTGCGCCTGGGTCATATGGCCCTAAAAGCACTTGCCTGGCTTGCAGGGTACCACGACATACTATACACAGCTCACTCGCACACGCAGCTAGCGGCAGGCGGGGAGAGTCAAGGACACAGATTACCTACTGACATGACATGACATGACGTCATGCACCTACGCCGGGCCTTGGTGTGCATCCCCACCCCTCCCCCTCTTCCCCCACACCCCACCTAATAAAATCTAAGCGGCTGGAGCGATTTCAATGAAATTCGGTAAGGTCATAGTAGCCATAGTAGGCCTACTATTTTGGCCGACCCCGATCGTGCCCTTCAAAGCTTATTATGTATCACCAATTCAACATGGTGGCTGTGCGAAATATCTCACTGGCATTCTATATCTCCGAAACTGTCACCGATATCACCCTGAAATTTTGTACGGTGATAAAAGTCACTTAAGTGACTTTCATAAACCTGTTAACTACAAAACGAACATGGCGGCCAAGTGAATTTGAACATTTAAATAGACTTTTCTGGCGATTTAACCATCCGAACGCAGTGAAATTTGGTACAGCAATTGTTTATATACATTGTAATGAACTGATATCTAATTTTGTTAAATTGTTTACATACACTCAAGATGGCAGCTGTGCAAAATTTTTAAATTATTATTTTTATTTCTTGTGTCCCAATCATGCGATAGAAGTCAACGTTTGAATAATGAACCTACGCAATAATAGTCATCTAATAGTACATAACTCTATTGTCTACATATAGGGTCTTTCATATTAAGTAAGAACGACGAGCGGCGGTTTTGTTATTCGCTACTGAAGCGGGCTTGGCCGAGTTTCTGGCGCCCCACGGCCCCCTGCTGTATTATTGAAAGCGCGCGCATAGTACAAACTTGACCTTGCAATAAGCGTGCAGGTGTTGTCAGTCGCCAGTCTGAACTTCAGATGGTAACATGTTCAGACAGTTATCATTGCAACATCGTATTTTTGTATGTAAAACTTATTTTAAGTACGAGTCGGCCCGGTGGGTAAGTTCAGCAATTTCCTGATGAAGTGTCACATTCACTAGCACAGATTCACGTAATTGTAAATAAGTTTTCCACTAGGCCTACTGACTCAGTGCTCAATAAAGAACATAAAATACAAAATCAGAAACATTACAGTGGCAGAACTCATTCGCGCGAGCCAAAATGTGGTTACCGGATACAATGCCCGTATAACCCAGGAAGGACGACACTTCCAGCATCTTTTATAAGGTAATATTTCATACAGGATTGTACACACGCTTAAAGCAGGCGGCGACGGCGCGCCACAAGCTCGACCAAGGCCACCGCAGCAGCAGGAAAGGGGAGCGAAAGTCAAGTGAGAGAGTGATGACCTTACCCCTTACCTGACGGTATGGGATTCCTGAGCATCTAGTCCGATGTTGCGATTGACTGTGACTGTGATGGCTAGTTCTGAATTATTGTTCAGTTCTGGATATTTCTGAGCGATCCTTTGAAATTTTACCAGTTTATACTTACGAATTCTAATTTTCCATGTTGTTTTTCCTGTTTTTAGTTCATCGATCCCTTTAATTACTTTTTACTTAGTTTATTTTACCTGCAATACCATTATTTTTAGTGTTCGTTAGGTGTTCTATTTTCGGCAATTTATTTTTGGACAGTATCTCTGGTAGATCATATACATGAACGATGTACATACAGGTACGAGTGATGGAGAGCATTACGGTCATCAAGTGCAGTTAGTTTTACATTTTAGGTGAAAAATGGAGCCACCACCAAAACCGATTCAAGGCAGGACTGGCATGCAAAACGAAATGTATCATCAATTTAAATTAGCGTCGCGAAATTAAATTGTTCAAAGGAATAAAATTTCACTCCTGGCGCAAAATAAAATTGGTAACAGAATTTTATTTTCGCTGCAGAGGCGAAATAAATTCTTTAGTCTTTTAATTTCGCTTCCGGCGCAAAATAAAATGCATTACTGACTTTTAATTTCGCTCCCGGTGCGAAATAAAATTCGTACCAGACTTTAAATTTCGCTCCCAGCGTGAAATAAAATCCGTTACAGACTTTTAATTTTGCTCCCGGCTACAAACAGAATTCTTAACAGACTTTTAACTTTGCTCCTGACGTGAAATAAAATTCATTTAAGACTTTTCATTTCGCTCTTGGCGTAAAATAAAAACAGTTAGTCTTTTAAATTCGCGTCCGGCGCGAAATAAAAAAAATACAGACTTTCAATTTCACTCCGGGCACGAAATGAAATTCGTTACAGACTTTCAATTTCGCTCCCGGCTCGAAATAAAATTCATTACAGACTTTTAATTTTGCTCCTGGCCTGAAATAAAATTCGATACAAGACTTTTCATTTCGCTCCTGGCACGAAATGAAAACCGCTACAGTCTCTTAATTTTGCTCCCGGCGCGAAATAACATTTTTAACGACTGTTAATTTTGCTCCTGGTATGACAAAAATTGCTGGCCCCATGGTGTTGTGGATAGCGTGCCTGCTTCTCACCTGGAGGCCCCGGGTTCGATTCCCGGCTCCGTTAGTGATTTTAGAAACGGACGTGTGGGTTGGAACGGGGTGCACTCAGCCTCGAGAGTAGCTGTCTGAAAGTCGCGAAATCCAAGATTAACGGCCGAGGGAACCCGATGCGCTGACCAATATCTGCAGATGCCTGGGCAGCGGTCGCTTGGTAGGCCTAGGCCTTTCATGGGATGTAGTGCCACGGTTTATTTTAATGACACAAAATTCCCAAACAGCATTTAGTTTCGCCCCCGGCGTGAATTTAAAATGCATGGAACATATCATTTCATGTCTGAAATTAAATCTGGTCTGGCATGCGAAACAAAATGGTTGTGGACGCTTTAACATTTTAATTTCGTCATGAGCGTGATATTCGGGTGCGAAATGATATTGATTGTAAGCGCGAAAATTAAAATGGAAGCACAATGTAATTCTAAGCACAATAACATAGTGAAAGGCGACGCGAAACTAATTGAAGTGCGAAACGAAATACTGTACGTGGCACAGGGGTTTGACTTTCGTGCCATGGTCAGTATAAATGCGCTGAGGGTAAGAAGGAAGTAGTAAGGAATGCCAAGCCCCCCCCCGAAATTTCCGGAAGTGTAAGAATAAAGAATGTAGAAATGAGAGGAATGACCCCTCAACCCTGTTGTTCGAGTAACCCGCCTCCGAAACAGAACTCCATATACGCCGCGGTACTACCACATTAGTGTTGACTGACTGAAGAGTTACAACTGACAATTTGTATTGTAATTGGAGTTCGTCACTTATCTTGAATGTCTGTCCACACAGCACATTCGTCTTCTTGTTCGCTATAGAACAAGTAAAGGTACTTGTTGCCCCATTGCGTTATGAACGTCAGGGAGGGCCAGCCACGAGTCCGAGGTGCAGTTAACGACGATGGTGATGTTGATGCCATAGCACTGACTTTCTTCTCTACTGGAGTGATGACCATTGAATGACTCACGTTGCTGATGCAGCCCTGCAGATTGTGCAGGCGGTGAACGGTAATAAGACTGCTACTGCTGCCAACGTCAGGACTTTGAACATCGCTCCGAACATAATTTCACTCTCGAAACGAATACATTTTAATTTCAACAACGAAATGAATTGTTCCATTCATTTTAAATTCACATCGGAGGGCGAATCTAAATACCGTTTGGGAATTTTATTTCACGCCGGGTGCGAAATTAAAAGTCTGTTATGGATTTTATTTCGCGCAGGGAGCGAAATTAAAAGTCTGTAACCGAGTTTATTTCGCGCCGGGAGCGAAATTAAAAGACTGCAACGAATTTTATTTCGCACCGGAAGCGAAATTAAAAGTCTGTATCGAATTTTATTTTGCGCCGCGAGTGAAATTAAAAGTCTGTAATGAATTGTATTTCGCGCCGTGAGTGAAATTTTATTCAATTGTACAATGTAATTTCGCGTTGCTATTAAGTTTCGCTTTGATTTCGCTATGTCATTTCGTTTCTAATTAAGTTTCGCTTCGATTTAATTTCCCGCCGACAATCATTGTCATTTCGCTCCCGAGTATCGTGCTCACGGCGAAATTCAAATATTTTCTCCTTCACAGCCATACATTTCGTTTCGCATGCCAGCCCTGATTCAAGGGCATACCACTAAATCCCAGGGGGAATTGCGACTACCATTGACCAAAATATTATGTGTACTCGAGTTTGAAGGTTGTTTGTGAAGTAACCAATAGACCTACATAAAATCCAATAACATCATCATTTTCGTCGTTCTGTTTTACGTTAGTTCATGTTGTTTTGGATTTTTTTATATATTTTAATATTTCTTATCGCAGTTGGAACACAAAAAGTGCCCGTTTTTAAGCGTGTTTCAACCATGCGTCACATTTAATAATTATTATCTCACAAACCCGTCATCAGATCGAATCCAAATTTTAGCACAATATACATTGGAATGTTGTATAACAGGTTTATTAATTTCAACATTTTGTGTGTTCAAGAACGAATTTTGTTATCATTTTTGTAAGGTAACTATTTCTAGGCTCGGGGTCGTTGTAAAATGTAGTTCTTGGTTGCTTTGTGATCCTTATACATCAAAAAGTTATGTTGTATGACTGCGAAATACGTAAATTAATTCACTTAATTTATATCGGTTTGTATTTATACGGGGAACTAAGACATGGTTCACCAGCTAGACGCTCCGGGATATTCTGTACAGCGTTGCTGATATGGAGCCCATTACTTCCGAGCGAAGCGTGCCTTGACGCGTGATGGAGCCCATCTTGGCAACGCTGTACAGCTTTTACAGGAGCGTCACCTTTTGTGTTTCAACTGCGATAAAAAATTAAGATATAAATAAAAAATTCCAAACCTACATGAACTAACGTAAAATAGAACGACGAAAATGATTATGTTAGTGGATTTTATATAGGTCTATTGGTTACTTCACAAACAACCTTCAAACTTGAGTGCACATAATATTTTGGTCGACAGTAAGTACTGTACCAAGAAAAGGAAGCCAGGCCCTAAGAAAAACCTCTACACATAGGCCTACATAAGATTTTTTCCCTAGTTTATATTTGAAATTACGCTTGCATTAGAGAATGTGTAAAGTACTGAGCAGTTTTGATTTCACTTTAAATTTATTTGTACAAGTTGGATTACTAAACGTCACCCCACAATCTGCAAGCTACATGGCTGCACAGCGGTTGCTTGGTAGAACTAGGCCCTTCAACGGCTGTCGCGCCACGGGTTTAGTCTTTTTTTGAACTTCTAATATATAATTGTAAGAGTACAAGACCACGAACTATTCAGTGACAACTTTTTTCAGAGAAGAGAGTTCGTATTCAAACGGAAACAATGCGTTGTGTGGAAAAGTAAGACGTAGCCATTGTGAAAATGGAAAATTGGTCTCCATAGATACTGACGACAGTCAAGCGCATGTTCTCTAGGTGCAAGCGTCCTGCATAAATATCCACTTCATTTGTACGCTCACAGAAAACGAAGGAAAGTCCCAGCAGAGCTTGTGTATTGGCGTATTGAACGAAATAAAAGGTAAGGAACTGAAACAATGTTTCTTACAGCAGATGTTTATTGCCATTCAGAAATTCCTTCTTATTTTTTTATTTTTTTCCCTAGGAAACTGTCATCAGTTCAACATCTCTCATTGACTAGTTCACCTGTCAATCAACCTACCATTGTGGTTGCACCTGAAGTTCAGTTGTGTCTTGTGTTTCGCAGGGTTTTCCACACTCCCTCCAGGTAAATGCGGAGATAGTACCTTACTTGAAGACTCAGGGCACCTGCCCCATCCCTGGCTCTAATACAGTAACACACATAGTCAACTACATGTGACTGATGACCAAGATGTCCCAAGCCCCTACAATGTATTATTATCAACAAGAACAATAACAAGAACAAGAATGTTTGAGGAAGTAAGAAAGTATCTGTATAAACACATTGTGTCAACGTTACATAAGCGTGACATTACTATAATTTTATTGCTCAGATATTGTTCCACGCCTAGACACTTGTACATGTAACTCGCCGAACTACAATATTCGTCAACTCGGCGTGTTCATCATTTTCCTTGCGCTAGAGATCTTGTATAGCCACGCCGCTACTCCTACCACCCTTTTCAAAACAATTCCCAAACTAATGCCGACGATTCCATTCACCCGATTTTATTTATGAAAAATGCATTGGAATCAGGAAATAAATCTCCGTTTTCGTATTACCAGTTTTTTTCATTTTTTAAGCAGAAATATAAAAAACTGCTTGTAACGTCTTTGTTTTTCAAATTTTGGAAAATGCATTTAATTGATATAAATTCTATTGCACTCTAGTATACAAAGTGGTTTTGACATCGCAAATACGAGCTTCCATTCTAGAGAAATTGCCTCACTTTGGTGCTGCTACGTGGTGTCAGAATTACAAACTAAAAATCGGGACATTTAGTCTTAATAGTATCTGGCTGCTGCTCAGACTGCTGTGTTGCCTGCTGGTGTGTCCCTTCCCCGTGCTGGAATCGTGACGTCACAGTTCCCTCTTCATTGCTATGTAAAGTAGTCAGGGATGTTTCAGCTACGTTATCTGATGGTTGAGTTACTTCCGCAATGCTATATGTGTTTGTAGAATGGGGCCTGTTATGAAAGGCCTCTGATATGGCTGGATATTCAGGGGAAGGTACTGCAGTTTCCATGTCGGTAGTGTCGCTTAGCTTACTACTTCCATCTGACTCGCCCAGCACCGTGCTGTAGGTTTGTTGTCTGACATGAAGTACCGGGCGAATCCTTCTGTTCGGACGGTCTATTTGTAAGTGGGAGGTTTCTTTACAATAAAAGCAATACTTAGCTTGTCCTTCATATGTTAACAGAACTTTACAATCATTGACCGTCAAATATGATGGAATGGGGTATTTAAGTTCAATTGTTACAATACGTATGCCATTACTTACAGCAGAAAATTCGTATACTTCATTCCAGCACTCGATCCGTATGTCCTTGAGAACTCCATGCGTAGAAAGCACGCGGGAGAGCCTTTCATTGTTGACTTCGGGAGGAGATTAAACAGACACGCACACGTTTTGTTAAAGAGTCTGAAGCTGTGACAGTCATTTTTGTGGTGTTACCGCTAGCTAGCCGGAAGGATTTCACACCTTCATGTCGAGATAATATGTTTTCATAAAGTAAGGTGTACACTAATTTAATGTACACTGAATTTTCCCCGTTGTCTAGTTGATTCGCTAGTACTTGATCTCTATTAAGCTTCAGGTCGTTTGCTATCTACCTAGGCCTATGTATTTCAAGTGGTGTCGGTCTGTTGTTCCTTTCTTCAAAAGCGCATTTAAGAGTGTTTTCCGGACATTCGCCACTTTCGCAAGTTCAACAAGCAGTTCCGTGACAAAACTAAGGAGCCAATTTTTCTTAAACTTCAAGATTCATGCCAATGTTTAATCTATATGGAACTATCTAAGTTAATGACGAAATTAAGTTGGTAATATCAAAATTTCTAATTAATTCGAAATATACCTGCACTACAGTTGGAAGCCCTGGTGACTTAATATATTCTTAGTTCCATCTCTTAAGGTACAGAATACAAAACTTGATTGAAGTTCAATGGATAACGTGGACGTTACATGCAGTTAGATATTGGATCTATCAGTGCGCGTAAAATCATGTTGGCAGAAATGTCATGCATGTCTTGGTCAGAAATAATCTGACATATTATGATCTATTGTTGTGCCAATTTTGGACGAAATCCATTTGTATGTATAGAAGTTACATGCATTTTAGAATTAAACCTATCATCAGGCTTAGAATCATGTTAGCGGCATTGGCATAATATTAGTTACTCCAAATTAATCTAGAATGTCAGGTACTATACGTGTGCAAAGTTTAGAGTTGTTGGCTTGCATGCATTCTGATATATTAACATAAGGGTAAAAAAGTAGAGACAGCAATTATCAACAGTTGTCAGCAGCTGGTTGCTCTTAAGAATACGCATAGTGATATCTGGTTATGTACACATAGTAGACTACATACGAAATTTGGTTGAAATCCAATTGATAGTGTAGAAGTTCTATTAATTTAAAAATTTGACCTATCAGCATGCTTACAATCATTTTGCCAACACTGTCATGTATGGCCTCCTGGAAATTAAACTGAAATATTATTGTCTATATACACTGGCCGGCAAAAAAAGTGGAACACTTCAATTTTTTATGTAATTTCTTAATTTATTCCACTAAAATGTATCGGTTTTCCAATATTTGCATTATTCATGTAAATGTTCGATGGTTGGCTACAGAATATACTGAAATATATTTTACAACACGCTTTAACTCACAAATTTCGTTACATTTCACAAATCTAACAATTTTCTATTTTTTACTAATGTTCCTTTGGGCTGTTTTTTTATGCCAAACAAAACAGTGTTAATTTTTGCACTGCACTGCACCGGAACACTGGTCACTAAAAACGAGTGTTTCCACCCTTAGCGTCCATGACAGCTTGTTAGGCTCATCGAAGATTGGGGGTAATTGGTGGTAATAAACCACCCTAAGAAATGTCAATTTCTATTCACGGATGTTTCAGATGTGTGTCCTAATGCGTGAAAAGCTTTTAAAATGTGATTACATCTTTTTCATGGCTAATTTTATACTTTTTAAATTACTGTTCCACTTTTTTTTTGCCGGTCAGTGTAATTATGTGCCAATTTTGGAATAGCTCCCATGCATACCTTCCAAGATATCCAACATGGAGCTCAAATTTCAATTGCGGTTTTTCTGCGGTTGGTAGCACTTACTTCATTTTCATGGCCTTGAGATATTCAGATATAGATCTTTACTCATACCAAATTTGGTTTTGATTGCTTCAGCCGTTTAGGAGTTGATAAGGGGGGGGGGGACATGCACAGACAGACAGACATTTTGTCATTTAGACTTTGACGGCCCGTGTTTCTATTCATAATGTTGAATTTTGGGCTTATGCCGTGTTTTATTATATTAATATTCGACGCGTTTCGAAAGAAACCATGTCTTTCTTCGTCAGGAAAAATCTGGAATACGACAATGTTGCTAAGAGAAAGCAACGAAGAACATATAGAAGGTGCCCAAAGATGGACGCCATTATAGCCCCATGTTAGGGACAACGGAAAGCAGCAGTGAATTACTTTCTCAGGGTTCTGATAATAGGTAGCCAGGATTCACTGAGATTGTAGCCGGTGTCGCGGTTGAAATTATCTGGGTGTTTACGTATTTCAACCGCCTCCCTGATGATTCTGGGACGATATTGCTTTATACGGGCAAGAACATCCACTCCTTGGAACATGACATCATGGCCAGGTGTTAAAGCATGATCGGCAACAGCTGATTTATCAGGTTGAATGAGCCTGATACATCTATTATGTTCCTTAATGCGAGTGCATATTGTTCTCGAAGTCTGCCCGATGTAAACCTTGCCACAAGTACAGGGAACTCTGTAGATACCCGGTTGTTGAAATTTAGGCAAACTGCCCTTAGTTGGTCGCAGGAGTTGCCTAATCTTAACAGAAGTTCCAAAGAAAGCTAACAGCGTTCTGGTTCAGGTGAGGGACAGACATATTTCCAAATATGATAGGTTATGTCAGTTGCAGAAATCTCAAGCCATTAGACTTGATGCTAACAAGGTTGTCGTAAATTTGTCCAGCAAGCCCCTAAATCATACCCAACAGGCAGTTCTCGCTAATGGTCTCAATTTTGCTGTAGCGCCTAGAAGAATTCCTATTGAAGAACTTATTACATCCGTAGAATCCTCGGTACATCACCTCACACCTGAAGATGCCGAGGAAGCCAGGCAAGAATGTTCCCGAGTTCTCAAGACCGCTAAGCCACCTAACACCAACTTAAAACAAGGCGAAAGCCGGGCACTTAAAGATCTAAGGGACAATTCTGATATTATCGTTCTCCCCGCTGACAAGGGTAACGCGACAGTGGTGCTGGATAAGGTTGATTATGATTCCAAGATCTCGTCTTTGTTATCAGATCCTGTATATAGGATTAATAGTAGTGATCCTACTACTCGCTACTCAAATGTCACCGTCAAATTGATCAAGCAATCATCTATTCCAGCGGATGCAGCGAAGACTCTCCTTCCAGGGGATGCTATTCCTCCGAGACTCTATGGTCTTCCTAAAATACATAATGAAGATGTTCCTCTTAGACCTATTGTTAGTACGATTGGTTCTCCTACATATGCCCTTTCCAAATATCTAGGTAGACTACTTTAGCCGCTTCTGGGTAACACGCCTTCGTACATTAAGGATTCCACACACTTCGTGGAAAAGTTGAAAGCTATAACACTTCAGCCGGGTGATATCCTAGTGAGTCTCGACGTGGTGTCTCTGTTTACGAGAGTACCTATTGATGGTGTTATGTCTCTCATTAATGGCTTTTTTCCTGAAGACATCACAAGACTTTTTTTTATCACTGCATGACCTCCTCCTACTTTCTATGGAATGGGAATTTTTATGAGCAGACTGATGGTGTGGCCATGGGTAGTCCTCTCTCTCCTGTTGTGGCTAATTTCTTCATGGAGAACTTTGAAGAGAAAGCTTTGTCGTCGGCTCCTTTCAAACCGAAGATCTGGTGGCGTTATGTGGATGACACGTTCATTGTTTGGACGGAAGGTGAGGAAAATCTTAGCCATTTCCTGGATCACCTTAATCTCCAGCACCCTTCTATTTGTTTCACCATGGAAAAGGAATCTGACGGCAAAATACCTTTTTTAGATGTTCTCGTCACCAAGAAAGAGGATGGATCTTTAGGACACAGCGTTTTTCGTAAGCCAACACACACCAATAGATATCTCCACGCAAGTTCTCACCATCACCCTGCCCAGAAACATGGTATCCTTACAACTCTAACTACCAGGGCTAGGAGGATGTGAAGTGTCTTCTTTACAAGAAGAAATTAACACCCTGCGAACCACCTTTGAGAGCAACGGTTATAGCAAGGCTTTGATTTCTACGGTTCTTAAACCAACAAATAATAATAGGACGTCGGTTGAGAAAAGAGATGTAAGAGGAACTGCTTACCTTCCGTACATACATAACACGACGGATCGTATTGCTAACATCCTACGTCGGTACAACATACGGACTGTATTTGGAACTTCTGTTAAGATTAGGCAACTCCTGCGACCAACTAAGGGCAGTTTGCCTAAATTGCTACACCCGGGTATCTACAGAGTTCCCTGTACTTGTGGCAAGGTTTACATCGGGCAGACTTCGAGAACAATATGCACTCGCATTAAGGAACATAATAGATGTATCAGGCTCATTCAACCTGATAAATCAGCTGTTGCCGATCATGCTTTAACACCTGGCCATGATGTCATGTTCCAAGGAGTGGATGTTCTTGCCCGTATAAAGCAATATCGTCCCAGAATCATCAGGGAGGCGGTTGAAATACGTAAACACCCAGATAATTTCAACCGCGACACCGGCTACAATCTCAGTGAATCCTGGCTACCTATCATCAGAACCCTGAGAAAGTAATTCACTGCTGCTTTCCGTTGTCCCTAACATGGGGCTATAATGGCGTCCATCTTTGGGCACCTTCTATATGTTCTTTGTTGCTTTCTCTTAGCAACATTGTCGTATTCCAGATTTTTCCTGACGAAGAAAGACATGGTTTCTTTCGAAACGCGTCGAATATTAATATAATAAAACACGGCATAAGCCCAAAATTCAACATTATAAATAGAGACAGACATTTGCCCAGATCGATCTCATAAGTCTACTTTTTCCTCATTTTTGCAAAATGTGAAAAGTAGGCTAAAAATACAATACCCTATCACGGTAAGCACTTCCAATTATTTATTAACCTCGCGGCTAAACTCAGAACCTAACACGACGTAGGTCGCAAAGTGACACTTCCACTCTTTCTACTCTATGGAGTTCTCCAACGCAAAATGTATCAAAATGGTGCCATTCTCAATCGATGATGCCGTTTGTAATATATAAACGATATGCGAATAACGTTATTAGTCCGAATAACGGTATTGAGGGAATATTTTTCGATAGATATATTCAAATAACGTTATTTCTAGTGAGCACTACCATTTCGTTCCTGCGATAACCGATATCCGAATAACGTTATTAGTCCGAATAACGGTATTGGGGGAATAATGTTCGAGAGATGTATTCAAATAACGTTATTTATAGTGAGCACTACCATTTCGTTCCCGCGATAACCGATATCCGAATAACGTTATTAGTCCGAATAACGGTATTGGGGGATTTTTTTGGAGAGATCTATTCAAATAACGTTATTTCTGGTGAGCACTACCATTTCGTTCCTGAGATAATCAATATCCGAATAACGTTATTAATCCTAATAACGGTATTGGAGGAATGTTTTTCGAGATATGTATTCCGATAACGTTATTTCAGGCGGGCACTACCATTTCGTTCCTTGGTTAACTGATATTCGATTAACGTTATCAGTCCAAATAACGATATTAGGAGATTTTTTTCGAGTAATGTATTCCGATAACGTTATTTCAGGTGGGCACTAGTATTTCGTTT
This sequence comes from Meconema thalassinum, assembly GCA_946902985.2. NCBI lineage: Eukaryota > Metazoa > Arthropoda > Insecta > Orthoptera > Tettigoniidae > Meconema > Meconema thalassinum. The sequence continues at coordinate 255,708,576 of OX336393.1, forward strand.
CTACGATAACCGATATCCGAAGAACGTTATTAGTCCGAATAACGGTATTAGGGGATATTTTTCGAGAGACGTATTCAAATAACGTTATTTCTGTCGGACAATACTATTTCGTTTCTACGATAACCAATATCAGAATAACGTTATATGGCCCAATAACGTTACCATGCGATACAAATGACTTCCGGATATGAAACGTAACGACCACAATGTGACCAAGACCCATTTTGTTACATAATCTACCCAAACAACCATTTTTGTTATGTTAAGTTATGAAGCCTTGATGCAAACCATCAGCCACATCGTGAAAGAATGTCCTCTGCGGGCATTCACTGGGCCTGTGGAGGAGCTACATCAAGTAACCCCTACGGCACTCACTTGGTTGGAAGGACTAGACATCAGCTTGTGATGAAATATCAGAATCTGCAGCAGTGTGTGTGTGTGTGTGTGTGTGTGTGTGTATGCGTGCATCCCAGTTATTATGTCTGTAATACTTTACAGCCATGTATATAAATATGTATATATTATTTTTTATTTTGTAATAGCAATTATATGTAACACATTTCAACGATTGTCAAATGAAGCATCATACGCTAAATAAATAAATAATTAACTCTAAAGGTTCTGTCTGTGCTTTGCCCGGCACCAAGCACCCTATTTCGACATTAGATCAGAACGAAATGGTAGTGCTCACTAGAAATAACGTTATTTGAATAGATCTCTCCAAAAAAATCCCCCAATACCGTTATTCGGACTAATAACGTTATTCGGATATCGGTTATCGCGGGAACGAAATGGTAGTGCTCACTATAAATAACGTTATTTGAATACATCTCTCGAACATTATTCCCCCAATACCGTTATTCGGACTAATAACGTTATTCGGATATCGGTTATCGCAGGAACGAAATGGTAGTGCTCACTAGAAATAACGTTATTTGAATATATCTATCGAAAAATATTCCCTCAATACCGTTATTCGGACTAATAACGTTATTCGCATATCGTTTATATATTACAAACGGCATGCGTGCAGATTCGGTAGATCATTAACGCCTTCCTGATTGACTGAATATGGTATTACAAACACATATCGCAGCTTCTCCTGTTCTCCTCCCCGACTTGTGTAGGTTTGCGTAGCTGTGCGCAAAAATTCCGTTTCACCCTCCTTTAGATCAGCATTTAGCAAATCAGATATTTCCGGGTGCCATTTTCTCATGGTTCTTACAATTCTATCCCCTTCCAAGGGGCTATTGGGATTAACCACCATAGAAACGTCCCAGTCTGTCAAATTTCCTATAAGTTATTTCCGGAGAGTGTGCACGTTTTTTGGTAAACACACTCAGGCCATTCCTTGTCCAATAGCTTAGCAAAATCTTCGAAGCACGTAGCTTCTAAAAGTGTCTCCTCTATATCTAACTCCCTGTCACTTAAATGCGCCTGTGTCCCAATTTCCCGGGTTATTTTCCTACTTGGAGCATAGTCCTGTTCCAAATTACTCGCTACCTTAGGGTAATCAGTCACAGCATATTGCTCCCACTCCCACCATCGACTGTGAATTATTTCAGCTAACTGCCCCATACCCAAGGCTTCATAACTTAACATAACGAAAATGATTGTTTGGGTAGATTATGTAACAAAATGGGTCTTGGTCACATTGTGGTCGTTACGTTTCATATCCGGAAGTCATTTGTATCGCCTGGTAACGTTATTGGGCCATATAACGTTATTCTGATATTGGTTATCGTAGAAACGAAATAGTATTGTCCGACAGAAATAACGTTATTTGAATAAGTCTCTCGAAAAATATCCCCTAATACCGTTATTCGGACTAATAACGTTCTTCGGATATCGGTTATCGTAGAAACGAAATACTAGTGCCCACCTGAAATAACGTTATCGGAATACATTACTCGAAAACAATCTCCTAATATCGTTATTTGGACTGATAACGTTATTCGAATATCAGTTAACCAAGGAACGAAATGGTAGTGCCCGCCTGAAATAACGTTATCGGAATACATATCTCGAAAAACATTCCTCCAATACCGTTATTAGGATTAATAACGTTATTCGGATATTGGTTATCTCAGGAACGAAATGGTAGTGCTCACTAGAAATAACGTTATTTGAATAGATCTCTCAAAAATATCCCCCAATACCGTTATTCGGACTAATAACGTTATTCGGATATCGGTTATCGCGGGAACGAAATGGTAGTGCTCACTATAAATAACGTTATTTGAATACATCTCTCAAACATTATTCCCCCAATGCCGTTATTCGGACTAATAACGTTATTCGGATATCGGTTATCGCAGGAACGAAATGGTAGTGCTCACTAGAAATAACGTTATTTGAATATATCTATCGAAAAATATTCCCTCAATACCGTTATTCGGACTAATAACGTTATTCGCATATCGTTTATATATTACAAACGGCATCATCGATTGAGAATGGCACCATTTTGATACATTTTGCGTTGGAGAACTCCATAGAGTAGAAAGAGTGGAAGTGTCACTTTGCGACCTACGACGTGTTAGGTTCTGAGTTTAGCCGCGAGGTTAATAAATAATCGGAAGTGCTTACCGTGATAGGGTATTGTATTTTTAGCCTACTTTTCACATTTTGCAAAAATGAGGAAAAAGTAGACTTATGAGATCGATCTGGGCAAATGTCTGTCCCCTTATCAACTCCTAAACGGCTGAAGCAATCAAAACCAAATTTGGTATGAGTAAAGATCTATATCTGAATATCTCAAGGCCATGAAAATGAAGTCAGTGCTACCAACTGCTGAAAAACCGCAATTGAAATTTGAGCTCCATGTTGGATATCTTGGAAGGTATGCATGGGAGCTATTCCAAAATTGGCACATAATTACACTGACCGGCAAAAAAAGTAGAACAGTAATTTAAAAAGTATAAAATTAGCCCTGAAAAAGATGTAATCACATTTTAAAAGCTTTTCACGCATTAGGACACACATCTGAAACATCCGTGAATAGAAATTGACATTTCTTAGGGTGGTTTATTACCACCAATTACCCCCAATCTTCGATGAGCCTAACAAGCTGTCATGGACGCTAAGGGTGGAAACACTCGTTTTTAGTGACCAGTGTTCCGGTGCAGTGCAGTGCAAAAATTAACACTGTTTTGTTTGGCATAAAAAACAGCCCAAAGGAACATTAGTAAAAAATAGAAAATTGTTAGATTTGTGAAATGTAACGAAATGTGTGAGTTAAAGCGTGTTGTAAAATATGTTTCAGTATTTTCTGTAGCCAACCATCGAAAATTTACATGAATAATGCAAATATTGGAAAACCTATACATTTTAGTGGAATAAATTAAGAAATTACATAAGAAATTGAAGTGTTCCACCTATTTTTGCCGGTCAGTGTATATAGACAATAATATTTCAGTTTAATTTCCAGGAGGCCATACATGACAGTGTTGGCAAAATGATTCTAAGCATGCTGATAGGTCAAATTTTTAAATTAAGAGAACTTCTACACTATCAATTGGATTTCAACCAAATTTCGTATGTAGTCTACTATGTGTACATAACCAGATATCACTATGCGTATTCTTAAGAGCAACCAGCTGCTGACAACTGTTGATAATTGCTGTCTCTACTTTTTTACCCTTATATTAATATATCAGAATGCATGCAAGCCAACAACTCTAAACTTTGCACACGTATAGTACCTGACATTCTAGATTAATTTGGAGTAACTAATATTATGCCAATGCCGCTAACATGATTCTAAGCCTGATGATAGGTTTAATTCTAAAATGCATGTAACTTCTATACATACAAATGGATTTCGTCCAAAATTGGCACAACAATAGATCATAATATGTCAGATTATTTCTGACCAAGACATGCATGACATTGCTGCCAACATGATTTTACACGCACTGATAGATCCAATATCTAACTGCATGTAACGTCCCTGTTATCCATTGAACTTCAATCAAATTTTGTATTCTGTACCTTAAGAGATGGAACTAAGAATATATTAAGTCACCAGGGCTTCCAACTGTAGTGCAGGTATATTTCGAATTAATTAGAAATGTTGGTATTACCAACTTAATTTCATTAACTTAGATAGTTCCATATAGATAAAAATAATAATAATATCGTATGGCCTCGGGTGCCTGGTGCAAGCTTTTGTTAATTGACACCCAGAGGGTAGCTTGCATGTCAAATTTCGTCGTTCCTTTGAACGCTATGAAAGTCAAGGAGGTTAGATATCTAAACTCCTTGACACTACAGCGCTTTCAAGTAGAGAATGGAGGAACTTTGTGTTGGCGGAAACTCCCGAGATTAATTTTGCCATTGAACATGGCCTACTGAATTCAAATGGGTTCTTTGACATGCCAACAACGTATGGCATGAGTGTCGTGATTTTTGTCGCCTTCAAAAATCACTTACCATGGCCAGGGGCGAACCTGCAATCTTGGGGTTGGTAGTCCGACACTATAACCACTCACCCACCGTGGCAAGCTCCATATAGAATAAACATTGGCATGAATCTTTAAGTTTAAGAAAAATAGGCTCCTTAGTTTGTCACGGAACTGCTTGTTGAACTTGCGAAAGTGGCGAATGTCCGGAAAACACTCTTAAATGCGCTTTTGAAGAAAGAAACAACAGACCGACACCACTTGAAATACATAGGCCTAGGTGGATAGCAAACGACCTGAAGCTCAATAGAGATCAAGTACTAGCGAATCAACTAGACAACGGGGAAAATTCAGTGTACATTAAATTAGTGTACACCTTACTTTATGAAAACATATTATCTCGACATGAAGGTGTGAAATCCTTCCGGCTAGCTAGCGGTAACACCACAAAGATGACTGTCACTGCTTCAGACTCTTTAACAAAACGTGTGCGTGTCTGTTTAATCTCCTCCCAAAGTCAACAATGAAAGGCTCTCCCGCGTGCTTTCTACGCATGGAGTTCTCAAGGACATACGGAACGAGTGCTGGAATGAAGTATACGAATTTTCTGCTGTAAGTAATGGCATACGTATTGTAACAATTGAACTTAAATACCCCATTCCATCATATTTGACGGTCAATGATTGTAAAGTTCTGTTAACATATGAAGGACAAGCTAAGTATTGCTTTTATTGTAAAGAAACCTCCCACTTACAAATAGACCGTCCGAACAGAAGGAATCGCCCGGTACTTCATGTCAGACAACAAACCTACAGCACGGTGCTGGGCGAGTCAGATGGGAGTAGTAAGCTAAGCGACACTACCGACATGGAAACTGCAGTACCTTCCCCTGAATATCCAGCCATATCAGAGGCCTTTCATAACAGCCCCATTCTACAAACACATATAGCATTGCGGAAGTAACTCAACCATCAGATAACGTAGCTGAAACATCCCTGACTACTTTACATAGCAATGAAGAGGGAACTGTGACGTCACGATCGGACAGCACGGGGAAGGGACACACCAGCAGGCAACACATCAGTCAGTCTGTGCAGCAGCCAGATACTATTAAGACTAAATGTCCCGATTTTTAGTTTGTAATTCTGACACCACGTAGCAGCACCAAAGTGAGGCAATTTCTCTAGAATGGAAGCTCGTATTTGCGATGTCAAAACCACTTTGTATACTAGAGTGCAATAGATTTTATATCAATTCAATGCATTTTCCAAAATGTGAAAAACAAAGACGTTACAAGCAGTTTTTTATATTTCTGCTTATCAAATGAAAAAAACTGGTAATACGAAAACGGAGATTTATTTCCTGATTCCAATGCATTTTTCATAAATAAAATCGGTTGAATGGAATCGTCGGCATTAGTTTGGGAATTGTTTTGAAAAGGGTGGTAGGAGTAGCGGCGCGGCTATACAAGATCTCTAGCGCAAGGAAAATGATGAACACGCCGAGTTGACGAATATTGTAGTTCGGCGAGTTACATGTACAAGTGCCTAGGCGTGGAACAATATCTGAGCAATAAAATTATAGTAATGTCACGCTTATGTAACAATAAACAAAGTTTTTATGGTTCCGCCTAGTCAATACATTTTCCAGTTATGTATGGTCACTTCTTGCTGGATTTCGGAGGTTGTTATCGGAAGCAGGACATTGGAAACCAAAACAGTGCACCAAGCCTTTTTCTAAGACTTTTTATTGAACTTTCATTATGACAGTGTTTTAAAAACTTTTTAAAGTGTTATTTTAGTCATGTGTGTGTTGTTTTAATAATTATTTTAATGTCATTGAGTGTTGCCAATAACCGTAGGCTGATGATGGTGTCAATGTCACTAGACACCGAAACATGTCCCAACATACGTAAAGACAAGTGATTATGTCACGATAAAATCTCTAATAAAACAATGTATTGACTAGGCGGAACCATAAAAACTTTGTTTATTATTACATTCTGTCAATACGGGAAAAATGTCCGACTTTAAAAGTCAAAAAGTATACGCTTATGTAACGTTGACACAATGTGTTTATACAGATACTTTCTTACTTCCTCAAACATTCTTGTTCTTGTTATTGTTCTTGTTGATAATAATACATTGTAGGGGCTTGGGACATCTTGGTCATCAGTCCCATGTAGTTGACTATGTGTGTTACTGTATTAGAGCCAGGGATGGGGCAGGTGCCCTGAGTCTTCAAGTAAGGTACTATCTCGGCATTTACCTGGAGGGAGTGTGGAAAACCCTGCGAAACACAAGACACAACTGAACTTCAGGTGCAACCACAATGGTAGGTTGATTGACAGGTGAACTAGTCAATGAGAGATGTTGGACTGATGACAGTTTCCTAGGGAAAAAAATCATAAAATAAGAAGGAATTTCTGAATGGCAATAAACATCTGCTGTAAGAAACATTGTTTCAGTTCCTTACCTTTTATTTCGTTCAATACGCCAATACACAAGCTCTGCTGGGACTTTCCTTCGTTTTCTGTGAGCGTACAAAGGAAGTGGATAATTATGCAGGACGCTTGCACCTAGAGAACATGCGCTTGACTGTCGTCAGTATCTATGGAGACCAATTTTCCATTTTCACAATGGCTACGTCTTACTTTTCCACACAACGCATTGTTTCCGTTTGAATACGAACTCTCTTCTCTGAAAAAAGTTGTCACTGAATAGTTCGTGGTCTTGTACTCTTACAATTATATATTAGAAGTTCAAAAAAAGACTAAACCCGTGGCGCGACAGCCGTTGAAGGGCCTAGTTCTACCAAGCAACCGCTGTTCAGCCATGTAGCTTGCAGATTGTGGGGTGACGTTTAGTCATCCAACTTGTATAAATAAATTTAAAGTGAAATCAAAACTGCTCAGTACTTTACACATTCTCTAATGCAAGCGTAATTTCAAATATAAACTAGGGAAAAAAATCTTATGTAGGCCTATGTGTAGAGGTTTTTCTTAGGGCCTGGCTTCCTGTTCTAGGTACAGTACTTACTGTCGACCAAAATATTATGTGCACTCGAGTTTGAAGGTTGTTTGTGAAGTAACCAGTAGACCTATATAAAATCCACTAACATAATCATTTTCGTCCTTCTATTTTACGTTAGTTCATGTAGGTTTGGAATTTTTTATTTATATCTTAATTTTTTATCGCAGTTGGAACACAAAAGGTGACCGTTTTTAAGCGCGTTTCAACCATGCGTCACATTTAATAATTATTATCTCACAAACCCGTCATCAGATCGAATCCAAATTTTAGCACAATATACATTGGAATGTTGTATAACAGGTTTATTAATTTCAACATTTTGTGTGTTCAAGAACGAATTTTGTTATCATTTTTGTAAGGTAACTATTTCTAGGCTCGGGGTCGTTGTAAAATGTAGTTCTTGGTTGCGTTGTAATCCTTATACATCAAAAAGATATGCTGTATGACTGTGAAATACGTAAATTAATTCACTTATTTTATATCGGTTTGTATTTATACGGGGAACTAAGACATGGTTCACCAGCTAGACGCTCCGGGATATTCTGTACAGCGTTGCTGATATGGAGCCCATTACTTCCGAGCGAAGCGTGCCTTGACGCGTGATGGAGCCCATCTTGGCAACGCTGTACAGCTTTTACAGGAGCGGCCAACTGGTGAACCATGTCTTAATTCCCTATACAAATACAAACCGATATAAAATAAGTGAAATAATTTACGTATTTCACAATCATACAGCATACCTTTTTGATGTATTAGGATTACAACGCGACCAAGAACTACATTTTCAAACCAACCCGAGCCGAGAAAAAGTTACCTTACCAAAATGATAACAACTTTGTTTCTTGGCCATACAAAATTGTAAAATTAATGAACCAGTTATACAACATTCCAATGTATATTGTGTTAAAATTTGGATTCGATCTGTTGACGGGTTTGTGAGATAATAATTCTTAAATGTGACGCATGGTTGAAACACGCTTAAAAACGGGCACTTTTTGTGTTCCAACTGTGATAAGAAATATTAAAATATATTTTAAAAAATCCAAACCAACATGAACTAACGTAAAACAGAACGACGAAAATGATGATGTTATTGGATTTTATGTAGGTCTATTGGTTACTTCACAAACAACCTTCAAACTCGAGTACACATAATATTTTGGTCAATGGTAGTCGCAATTCCCCCTGGGATTTAGTGGTATGCCCTTGAATCAGGGCTGGCATGCGAAACGAAATGTATGGCTGTGGGGGCGAATATATTTGAATTTCGCCGTGAGCACGATACTCGGGAGCGAAATGACAATGATTGTCGGCGGGAAATTAAATCGAAGCGAAACTTAATTAGAAGCGAAATGACATAGCGAAATCAACGCGAAACTTAATAGCAACGCGTAATTACATTGTACAATTGAATAAAATTTCACTCACGGCGCGAAATACAATTCATTACAGACTTTTAATTTCACTCGCGGCGCAAAATAAAATTCGATACAGACTTTTAATTTCGCTTCCGGTGCGAAATAAAATTCGTTGCAGTCTTTTAATTTCACTCCCGGCACGAAATACAATTCATTACAGACTTTTAATTTTACTCGCGGCGCAAAATAAAATTCAATACAGACTTTTAATTTCGCTTCCGGTGCGAAATAAAATTCGTTACAGACTTTTAATTTCGCTCCCGGCGCGAAATAAAACTCGGTTACAGACTTTTAATTTCGCTCCCTGCGCGAAATAAAATTCGTAACAGACTTTTAATTTCGCACCCGGCGTGAAATAAAATTCCCAAACGGTATTTAGTTTCGCCCTCCGATGTGTATTTAAAATGAATGGAACATTTCATTCCGTTGTTGAAATTAAAATGTATTCGTTTCGAGAGCGAAATTATGTTCGGAGCGATGTTCAAAGTCCTGACGTTGGCAGCAGTAGCAGTCTTATTACCGTTCACCGCCTGCGCAATCTGCAGGGCTGCAACAGCAACGTGAGTCATTCAATGGTCATCACTCCAGTAGAGGAGACAGTCAGTGCTATGACATCAACATCACCATCGTCGTTGACTGCACCTAGGACTCGTGGCTGGCCCTCCCTGACGTTCATAACGCAATGGGGCAACAAGTACCTTTACTTGTTCTATAGCGAACAAGAAGACGAATGTGCTGTGTGGACAGACATTCAAGATAAGTGACGAACTCCAATTACAATACAAATTGTCAGTTGTAACTCTTCAGTCAGTCAACACTAATTTGCCCAATAACTGGGAGGGGTACAATGTATATACAGTAATATGTAAATAACATTATATGTATTAGTTTATGGTCACGATTATAATGCAGCAATTTTAGTGATCTTAAATCTAATACATGTATTTTTTTTTCAGGAGTGTTACTTACATCTTATATACGTTGTACCCACCCAGTTATCGGGTAAATTAATGTTGACTGACTGAAGAGTTACAAATAACAGAAAATCGTCTGTGGTAGTACCGCGGCGTATATGGAGTTCCGTTTCGGAGGCGGGTTACTCGAACAACAGGGTTGAGGAGTCATTCCTCTCATTTCTACATTCTTTATTCTTACACTTCCAGAAATTTCGGGGGGGGGGGGCTTGGCATTCCTTATTACTTCCTTCTTACCCTCAGCGCATTTATACTGACCATGGCACGAAAGTCAAACCCCTGTGCCACGTACAGTATTTCATTTCGCACTGCAATTAGTTTTGCGTCGCCTTTCACTATGTTATTGTGCTTAGAATTACATTGTGCTTCCATTTTAATTTTCGCGCTTACAATCAATATCATTTCGCACCCGAATATCACGCTCATGGCGAAATTAAAATGTTAACGCGTCCACAACCATTTTGTTTCTCATGCCAGACCAGATTTAATTTCAGACATGAAATGATATGTTCCATGCATTTTAAATTCACGCCGGGGGCGAAACTAAATGCTGTTTGGGAATTTTGTGTCATTAAAATAAACCGTGGCACTACATCCCATGAAAGGCCTAGGCCTACCAAGCGACCGCTGCCCAGGCATCTGCAGATATTGGTCAGCGCATCGGGTTCTCTCGGCCGTTAATCTTGGATTTCGCGACTTTCAGACAGCTACTCTCGAGGCTGAGTGCACCCCGTTCCAACCCACACGTCCGTTTCTAAAATCACTAACGGAGCCGGGAATCGAACCCGGGGCCTCCAGGTGAGAAGCAGGCACGCTATCCCCAACACCATGGGGCCAGCAATTTTTGTCATACCAGGAGCAAAATTAACAGTCGTTAAAAATGTTATTTCGCGCCGGGAGCAAAATTAAGAGACTGTAGCGGTTTTCATTTCGTGCCAGGAGCGAAATGAAAAGTCTTGTATCGAATTTTATTTCAGGCCAGGAGCAAAATTAAAAGTCTGTAATGAATTTTATTTCGAGCCGGGAGCGAAATTGAAAGTCTGTAACGAATTTTATTTCGTGCCCGGAGTGAAATTGAAAGTCTGTATTTTTTTTATTTCGCGCCGGAAGCGAATTTAAAAGACTAACGGTTTTTATTTTACGCCAAGAGCGAAATGAAAAGTCTTGAATGAATTTTATTTCACGTCAGGAGCAAAGTTAAAAGTCTGTTAAGAATTCTCTTTGTAGCCGGGAGCGAAATTAAAAGTCTGTAACGGATTTTATTTCACGCTGGGATCGAAATTTAAAGTCTGGTACGAATTTTATTTCGCACCGGGAGCGAAATTAAAAGTCAGTAATGCATTTTATTTTGCGCCGGAAGCGAAATTAAAAGACTAATGAATTTATTTCGCCTCTGCAGTGAAATTAAAATTCTGTTACCAATTTTATTTTGCGCCAGGAGTGAAATTTTATTCCTTTGAACAATTTAATTTCGCGACGCTAATTTAAATTGATGATACATTTCGTTTTGCATGCCAGTCCTGCCTTGAATCAGTTTTGGTGGTGGCTCCATTTTTCACCTAAAATGTAAAACTAACTGCACGTGATGACCGTAATGCTCTCCATCACTCGTACCTGTATGTGCATCGTTCATGTATATGATCTACCAGAGATACTGTCCAAAAATAAATTGCCGAAATTAGAACACCTAACGAACACTAAAAATAATGGTGTTGCAGGTAAAATAAACTAAGTAAAAAGTAATTAAAGGGATCGATGAACTAAAAACAGGAAAAACAACATGGAAAATTAGAAGTCGTAAGTACAAACTGGTAAAATTTCAAAGGATCGCTCAGAAATATCCAGAACTGAACAATAATTCAGAACTAGCCATCACAGTCACAGTCAATCGCAACATCGGACTAGATGCTCAGGAATCCCATACCGACAGGTAAGGGGTAAGGTCATCACTCTCTCACTTGACTTTCGCTCCCCTTTCCTGCTGCTGCGGTGGCCTTGGTCGAGCTTGTGGCGCGCCGTGGCCGCCTGCTTTAAGCGTGTGTACAATCCTGTATGAAATATTACCTTATAAAAGATGCTGGAAGTGTCGTCCTTCCTGGGTTATACGGGCATTGTATCCGGTAACCACATTTTGGCTCACGGGAATGCGTTCTGCCACTGTAATGTTTCTGATTTTGTATTTTATGTTCTTTATTGAGCCCTGAGACAGTAGGCCTAGTGGAAAACTTATTTACAATTACGTGAATCTGTGCTAGTGAAGGTGACACTTCATCAGGAAATTGCTGAACTTACCCACCGGGCCGACTCGTACTTAAAATAAGTTTTACATACAAAAATACGATGTTGCAATGATAACTGTCTGAACATGTTACCATCTGAGGTTCAGACTGGCGACTGACAACACCTGCACGCTTATTGCAAGGTCAAGTTTGTACTATGCGCGCGCTTTCAATACTAGTACAGCAGGAGGCCGTGGGGCGCCAGAAACTCGGCCAAGCCCGCTACAGTAGCGAATAACAAAACCGCCGCTCGTCATTCTTACTTAATATGAAAGACCCTATATGTAGACAATAGAGTTATGTACTATTAGATGACTATTATTGCGTAGGTTCATTATTCAAACGTTGACTTCTATCGCATGATTGGGACACAAGAAATAAAAATAATAATTTAAAAATTTTGCACAGCTGCCATCTAGAGTGTATGTAAACAATTTAACAAAATTAGATATCAGTTCATTACAATGTATATAAACAATTGCTGTACCAAATTTCACTGCGTTCGGATGGTTAAATCACCAGAAAAGTCTATTTAAATGTTCAAATTCACTTGGCCGCCATGTTCGTTTTGTAGTTAACAGGTTTATGAAAGTCACTTAAGTGACTTTTATCACCGTACAAAATTTCAGGGTGATATCGGTGACAGTTTCGGAGATATAGAATGCCAGTGAGATATTTCGCACAGCCACCATGTTGAATTGGTGAAACATAATAAGCTTTGAAGGGCACGATCGGGGTCGGCCAAAATAGTAGGCCTACTATGACCTTACCGAATTTCATTGAAATCGCTCCAGCCGCTTAGATTTTATTAGGTGGGGTGTGGGGGAAGAGGGGGGAGGGGTGGGGATGCACACCAAGGCCCGGCGTAGGTGCATGACGTCATGTCATGTCATGTCAGTAGGTAATCCGTGTCCTTGACTCTCCCCGCCTGCCGCTAGCTACGTGTGCGAGTGAGCTGTGTATAGTATGTCGTGGTACCCTGCAAGCCAGGCAAGTGCTTTTAGGGCCATATGACCCAGGCGCACACTGTCTACGCTGGAACTCTCAGTTCAGGGGCGCGTGGCCGGCCTGTCGTGGCTGGATTTCTCGAAGTCGTTCTTCTCTTCTCTTCATATTATTATTATTATTATTATTATTATTATTATTATTATTATTATTATTAGACTATTATTATCGGCAATAAAATGTTATTGAATACCAATAGACTACGTCTCATACTGTTCCCGAGTACATTGTAGATCAATTCTCTATTATTGAACGGATTCATTTGATAGCAAAATTATGCCATTTACACTTAAGTTAGGCATACCCAAACACGATAAGTTATTAAAAAATGTTGATGTTGTTTCTTTCCCTTATTCGAAACGTACCACAAGCTTTCAATTCTCTTTGAAGCCTATCGTTAGCTCTAAACGACCTGTCTTGTTATGCCGATGGTTACTTCACATCTGATGGTGGGGTCCAGCATAAATCTTGTATCCTTCTTACGGCCAATAACAATTATTATTCTATTGTACTTTTGCTTCTAACGCGAGGAAGACACGAAAACATGGATCGCGTAACATTTCCGAAATGTTACAGATGCATCTTAGATCTATGTCGGTGATTCCCTTCTTAATTTTGGTGTTTGAACGGAACTAGGTTATCAGACACTCTACAGTGGTTGCAGCATACAGTCTCACACAAGAGCAACCTTTGCCTCCACCTATTTGTGCTTGACTACTCCCTTTCATGTGTACTTCTGGATAAGTTGTTCTCCATAAAATATGGTGATTAGACACTTTCGCAATCAACCAGCAAGTTCATTTTGTTTTTTCTATACAACCACTTCAGGCTCAATTCTCAAGTATTCCTTTGGTTCCTAACTAGTAAATCACCGTCTTCATCGTTACCACCATCTTCATCATCATACCGTAATGAAAACCTCATTCGTTGTACAAACACAAATTACGCACCATGTCACATTGCCTTCAAGCAATTCTTGCACTCTCTGTATATATGTGGCACGGTGTCCCTACATGATGATTACTATACTTTGGATGTTCATTCACTGAAAATTGCGAAATTAGCTTCGAGGTTTTCCTATGCCCAGAACATAGAATGCTATGAAAATCAAATGTTCTTAAATACGATGTGTGGATTACATATAAATTTGCAATTGGATTAACTCACGACAGCTACTTGTAGCATTGGCCTTTGAGAATATTTTACGGAAGCTATTCTAACAACTCTACGAGGTGAGTTTCTCTCCGAGTTCCCATATGAATGTTCGAATTGCAGAATAAGAATGTAGAAAAAAAAAAGGAAAACTTGTGGTCACTGACCTGGTGCAAGTCCTCAAAATGAACACCCCTTTGATGACTTAGGTATCATCGATACCATTTCAGTACCTCAAACCGAAATTAAATTTCTTGGCAGGTCAGGGAATCAAACCCGGACCACCGGGGCGACAGCCAAGAATGTTAGCCGCTACACCACAAGGTGATCTCTTTCATTGTCAGCGCAATCTATTGCACGATGCCATGTAATTTCAGCACGAACTATAATAGTACACCTTTCTTCGTAGTTTTGGCATTACAGTGCCCCTGGTAAGTTAGAGAGATGGTTCGCATACCATAACCAAAGAGCTGAATAGTTCCAAAAACCAACAAACAACCGAAAGAAATACCGACAAGCTGGTAGAATGACAGACAACAGATTTTGTAATTTTCAGAGCAAAATTGTTTTACAATGAAGAGCACTCTTGGTCTCCATACTGTTGAAATAATGAAAATTGTCCTAAAACTTCAAAAGTTAGAAGGATTTCATGTCAACTTGCTTATTTTGCCGTATATCTTATGTGTAGGTAAATTCCATGAGTTATTGTTTCAGGCGATGTTGAAAATACGAATAAAAGACATAAATTACCTCAGATTGCGACGGAATATTGTTCAGTTTAAAAACCTGATAAATTTACTAACGCACATTTCTCGAATTCACATATCCCTGAACAGCACCAATCTAATCAGTTGGTGAATTCAGAATCTTGTTATTGAAATACTGTAGACTATAGTTTTATAGTCCTAATGTAGTTTTTTTGTTCTACCCGTAATTATTTAGGTTGCTATGAGGAAGGGGATATGGTGAGACAGTTTCCTTGTGGGAATGATATTACGGATAGATGCCCTTCATGACGTCAATCTAATGAGAGGATTCAATGACATACGAAATTAATGAGGCAAGGTATGAAATGGTTGTGTGTGGTATTTCGAGTTCGGTGTAGTCTGACCATGCACGTTAGCGTGTGTAGCTACGTCGGCTGGTTTGTGACAGTATGTCAACAAATTTAAAAAATATATTTTAACACTCCTGATTCCATACCGGCCCTGTTACTGTCACATGCATGATTACCAATATGCTTGATTCTATTTTTAGGATTATTATATCTCGCTGCACCTGCTACATCACCCAAAAAGTAGGGGCAGATGGCCTCGTAGTTCCGCCCCTTAAAACAACAATAACTAACCCAACAAGTAGTTCCGCGAAGAATTATACAGCCTATTTTCATATATCCTACTTATGTTAATTGCCTCTATTAACACACAAAAGTTCAGTTTGATTGCTGTAATAGATTCGCAGATATTGAGAACCGGCTAAATATTGCGCATGGTCGCCATGTTGGATTTTTATATCTGTAGGTCTTAGAGTTATGTACTGTTACGTGAAGTGTATTGTGTACGTGTAGTATTCAAACTTCAATCGCATGATTAGGACACAAGAAGTAAAAACGAGATTTTAAAATTTCGCACAGCTGCCATCTTGTGGTTATGGAAACAAATGAAAAAATTAGATGCCAGTGGATCAACATTTGTAGAAGGATTTACTGTACCGAGTGTCACTGCACTCGGATGGTTAAATTGCGAGAAACGACCATGTGAATATGTATACTTCGCGTCGCCGCCATGTTGGATTTGTGATCACCAGGTTATTGAAAGTCCTATAGGTGAACGTATGTTCATAGCCCCAATGAAGATTAAAAAATTTAGTTTGATTGCTGTAATAAATTCGTAGATATTGAGATCCATCTAAATATTTCGGATGGTCGCCATGTTGGATTGTTATATGTATAGGCCATAGAGTCACGTACCATTAAAGGAAAATTATTGCAAGGGTTCATTACTCAAACTCTCACTTCGATCGCATGATTACGACACAAGAAATAAAAACTTAATTTTAAAATTCGCACATTCGCCATCTTGAGGTTATGTAAACAATTGAACTAATATAGATACCAGTGCATTACAATGTGTATAAACATTTCCTGTACCAAGTTTCATTGCGTTTGGATAATTAAATCGCGAGAAAGGTCTATTTAAAATTTTCAAATTCGCTTGGCTGCCATATTCGTTTTTTAGTTAACCGGTTTTTTAAAGTCTTATAGATGAAATTCCAGTAGTGCCCTTTATCTCCGTACAAAATTTCAGGGTGATATCGCTAATAGTTTCAGAGATATAGAATGCCGGTGAAATATTTCGCACAGCCGCCTTCTTGAGGTTATGTAAACAATTGAATGAAGTTAGATGTCGGTACATTACAATGTGTATAAACATATACTGTACCAAGTTGCATTGCGTTTGGTTGGTTAAATCGTGAGAAACGTCTATTTAAAAGTCGCAACTTTGCTTGGCCGCCATGTAGGTTCTGTAGTTATCAGGTTTTCAAAAATCACATTGGTGAACTTCTAGTAGTTCCCTTTATCACCGTGAAATATTCCAGGGTGATATCGGTAATAGTTTCGTAGATATCGAATGCTGGTGAAATATTTCGCACAGCCGCCATGTTGGATTGGTGGGATGTAACAAAATTTGAAGGGCACAGTCGGGGTGGCGTGGAATAGTGCTATGAACTTTCCTAGTTTCATTGCAATCGCTCCAGCGGTTTAGAAGTTATTAGGGGGGCACACACCATATCACACACACACGCGCACACACAGACAGACACACTGACAAAAGGTGATCTCGTAAGCTTATTTTTTCATAAATGAAAATAGGCTAAAAAGTATGCAACTTCTTGTATCCTTGTTGCAGATCTGGTTCATGTACGTCCAAATATTATGTTTGATACGTCTTCGGTGTGTTTCTTTAAGGTGTGACTTTCCCACTATGGTATGTTTGTGCTCCCCAGGCACAAAAGACGTTATGAGCACGGCAGACCACAAGCATATGACAAAATGTTGGCTCCAGTGCACCTAGTGTCCAGGCTCTGCGCTCAGTACTAAACGTACTGCAGCACCCCGTCAAATGGACAGTGCTTGTGCGACTACAGTAAGCGCTGCAGTGGTAGTGTGATGTCGTGCTGCACTGCTCAGAAATAGGCAGAATAGGGCTGCGCTTCACCTGCTAACACAGCTTCACCTTGCCCATTGCACGGCCCTGGTGCACACACACGGACAAAAGGTGATCTCATAAGCCTATTTTTTCATAAATGGAAATAGGCTAAATACGAGATTTTAAAATTTCGCACAGGCGCCATCTTGTGGTTATGAAAACAATTCAGTTTGATTGCTGTCATTGATTAGTTCACATTGAGAATCGTCTAAATATTTCTAAATATGTGTAGACCATTGAGCTATGTACTATTAGATGACGATTATTGCGTACGGTAGGTTCATTGTTCAAACGTTGGCTACGATCGCATGATTAGGACACAAGAAATTAAAACGTAATTTTTAAATTTCACACAGGCACCATCTTGCGGTTATGTAAACAATTGAGTTGAATAAGATATCAGTGCATTACAAGGTGTATAACATTTGCTATACCATTTGACGGCGCTCGAATGGTTTAATCGCAAAAAAAAAAAAGATCTATTTTAATGTATCAACTTCGCTTGGCCCCCATGTTCGTTTGTTACTTAACAGGAATTTTGAGAGTCCCATCTAGTAGTTCATTTTATCACCGTACAAAATGTCAGGGTGATATCTGTAATAGTTTCGGAGATATGGAATGCCAGTGAAATATTTCGCACAGTCGCCATGTTGGATTGGTGAGCTGTAATAAAATTTGAAGATCACGGTCGGGGTCGGACAAAATAGTACTATGACTTTACCGAGTTTCATTGAAATCGCTCCAGCCGTTTATATTTTATTAGGGGACACACACACATACGCACACACACGGACTAAATGTGAAGTCATAAGCCTATTTTTTCATAAATGAAAATAATAAAGAAAGCTTTTCATTCGGTCGACGCGAATTTCGTGTTGACCGACTGAATAGCTTTCTTCATTAGAAATAACCATCACTGAAAAATGGCTTCTATCACTACTAAATGAAAATAGGATACCAAGTAAACGAAAAGCAAGAACGGGAGGTTTCATTTAGGAAAGAAATACTCTTATTGGTCACAATGGAGTGAAAGTTTGGTGTGTAGGTTACACTCTGCCTTATATGGCAACACTGCGAGAAGGTGAGTTCGATTCCCATCTTAGTTATCTTAGAGTGTTTTTCTGGGGTTTCCCACTTCCACTCCAGGAAAATGCGTGGATAGTTCCTAAGTCAAGGTCATTGCCAACTCCAAAAATAACAAAGTTTATCAGACTTCAACTACATGGGACTGATGAACAATAGGCTATGTTCCAAACCCCTATATGAAGCAACAAGAAATATTTCAAATCAATGGGATCCATCGTATTGATTTTAGGAAACATGTTTCTAACGTAGGCTACAATATGACCGCGATCGAAACGAGCCAGGTGCCTTGCCCTGTCTGATGGGGCACGCGCTCAGATTGAAATCATTATGTTGATTATTATTGATATTTCAAGAAGTAATTATCCTATGTTTGAATAAATAATTGGCCTGGAATTACATATGGCCCAGCATCGTCAGTTCATCACGGTCACCTTCCATGCTTGTCCGGGAAGCGGGCAAATAGACACTTCCATAACGTTATTGACGAGATTATTTACTGAAATAACGGAATCAATTTCTCCGCTTAGAATAATGTTACTGATAGCGCATAGCTGGTAAAAATCGCATGTATACCGTTAATAGACTTATAACGTTGTTGGTGGGTTCGCATTTCAAAATAACTGAATTAATTTTTCTGCCCTGAATAACGTTATTGATAGCATATGGCTGGTAAAATTCGCTCGTATACCGTTACTAGACTTCTAACGTTATTGGTGGGTTCGCATTTCTAAATCACGGAATTGTTTTTCTGCCATGAATAACGTTATTGACAGCGCAAAGCTCGTAAATATCGCTCGTATACCGTTACAAAGCTTATAACGTTATTGGTGGGTTCACATTTCTAAATAACGGAATTAATTTTTCTGCCCTGAATAACGTTATTGATAGCGTATAACAGGTTAAAATCTCTCGTATACCGTTACTAGGCTTATAACGTTATTAGTAGGTTTGCATTTTGAAATAACCGAATCGATCACTCTGCCTGAATAACGTTATTGATGGCGCGCAGCGGGTCAAAATCGCTGTCACACCGTTACTAGACTTATAACGTTAATAACGGGAGCGCATTTTAAAATAACGGAATCTTTTCCTCTGCTGGTTATAACGTTAATAGCTCAAACCAGGGAAAATTATAACCCCTTATTTCGTTGCCGCACAAAAAACGTTATTCATATACCATTTGTTTTGGGTACGGAAGCAGTAACGTAACAAAAATTAATTCGTTATGTCTGACAATTATGTTACGTTATGAAGCCTTGCCCATACCCTTAATTCCTTTCTTTATTTGCGCTTTTGTATTAGGAGTGATTTTAACTAATTCTAAGAGGTCCTCGCTGTATTTGGATAATTTCTCAACGGCTAGACGCATCTCTTCTATTCCAGCTCTTTGGCTTGCTGTTTTTGGACTCAGCACCAACATGGTATCATCCAGCTCAATAGTCGATATAGTACTCATATCTGCCGCACGCTGCGAACCACTAATCTCGCTGGCTACACCTATTTCAACCTCTCTGGAAATGGCATCGCTCTCCCTAATGCTTCTATTCTCTATACTCCTTGAGCACCTAACCCTAAATCTTATCTTGCCAAAAGGATAATAAAAACATGTACCTTTACAGAAAAGATTGTCTTAACGGACTTCTCAAGGAGAGATTACACCTCGTATTTAACAAACTAATGAAGGAATGCATGTCGGTAACCAAGACAACATTATCTCAAGGGGTGGCATCCAACTTTCCATCTATTTCTGTAAGAAGCAATGTCACTCCATTTATTACATTTCTGTGAACGTTTGCAAATGGCTATAAGGTTATCACGGACCTAACTTAAAGTGTTTGTTGTTTGAGTCTTCAGTCTTTTGGCTGGTTTGATGCAGATCTCCATGCCTCCCTGTCCTGAGCTAATCGTTTCATCTCTACATAGCTACCACACCCTACATCCGAGGCAATCTGTTTAACATATTCTAACCTTGGTCTACCCCTACAGTTCTTGTCCTCGACCCTTCCTTCCATAACTAAGCTTGCTATTCCTGGGTGTCTTAGTATGTGTCCTACCAACCTATCTCTTCTCTTCATTAGCAGTCGCCAGAAACATCTCTCCTCTCCTACTCGCCTTAATACCTCTTCGTTTGTAACCCTATCTACCCATCTGATCTTCATCATTCTCCTGTAACACCACATTTCAAATGCTTCAATTCTCCTCTTTTCTGCTGCACCAATAGTCCAAGTTTCACTTCCATAGAGCGCCACGCTCCAGACAAAGGCTTTCAAAAATGACTTCCTAATACCTAAATCTATATTCGATGTCAACAGATTCCTTTTTTGTAGAAAGGCTTTCCTTGCCTGAGCCAACCTACTTTTTATATCCTATTTGCTTCGTCCATCACTGGTTATTCTGCTTCCTAAGTAACAGAAGTCTCCTACTTCCTTCAGCTTTTCACCTGCCAATTTGATCTCCATAGAGGTTTCTGATTTATTTCGGCTGCATTCCAGTATTTTTGTTTTACATTTATTAATTTTCATCATGAATTCCTTCCGTAAGACGGAATCCATACCATTCAAAAACTCATTCAAATCCTCAGGCTTGTCGGCCAAGATTACGATGTTATCAGCAAATCTCAGAGTTGAAATTATTTCTCCTTGAATCTTCACTCCCACTTTAAATTTTTCTCCAATTTCCTTCATTGCTTGTTCAATGTAAAGATTGAAAAGTATGGGTGATAAGTTGCAGCCTTGCCTTACACCTTTCTGAATACCAGCTTCTCTCTCATGTCCTTCAGCTCGAATGACTGCTGTCTGGTTTCTGTATAGATTGTATATCACCCTCCTATCCCTGTACTTTATTCCAATAGATTTCAAAATGTCAAACAATTTAGTCCAATCAACGTTATCAAAAGCCTTTTCCAAGTCTACAAATGCCATGAACGTTCTCTTATCTTTCCTTATTCTACCTTCCAAAATCAGCCTAAGACTTAGTACAGCTTCCCTTGTTCCTACATTTCTCCTGAAACCAAACTGGTCTTCACCCAACTCCATTTCTATCTGGCTTTCAATCCTCTTGTAAATTATTCTAGACAGGATCTTTGAAGCATGAGTAATCAAGCTGATTGTGCGGTAATCTTCATATCTGTCAGCTCCCACTTTCTTTGGTATAGGGATGATAACATTCTTCTTGAAATCAGGGGGTACCTCACCTGTCTCATAAATCCTACACACCAAGTGAAATAACCTGATCAGACCTTCATCTCCTATGCAGCGTAGCAACTCAATCGGTATATCATCTATGCCTGGTGCTTTGTTCCTACCTAAGTCCTCTAATGCTCTGTCAAATTCTGATCTCAATATTAAATCTCCTTTTGCATCCTCATCAATTTCCTCCTCCTTTTCCATTACATGATTCTCAATCTCCTTTCCCTTATACAAGCACTCTATGTAAGCTTTCCATCTCTCAACCTTTTCTTCCCTATCTGTCAGAGGCTTTCCATTTGTGTCCTTAATATTACAGCACTTAGTCTTCTTTTCCCCAAAAGTATTCTTAATCCTTCGATAAGCTGTGTCTACTTTTCCTAATTTCAGACAATTTTCTATACCTGCACATTTCTCTTTCAACCATTCTTCTTTCGCTTCCTTGCACTTCTTGTTAACCTCATTTCTCAGACGTCTGTATTCTGCTTTCCCCTTTTCATCTCTTAGATTCTTGTGTTTCCGCCTTTCATCCATCAATTCTAGTATATCCTGAGTGATCCACGGTTTTCTACCTATTCTTTCTTTCCTACCAATGTTTTCTTCTGCGGATTTTGTTATTTCATTCTTCAAAAGTGCCCATTCGTCTGCAATTGCAGTTTGTTTAGGGGTTTTGATTAGGCCTTCCTTTATACTCTTCTTGAATCTTTCGTTTACATCCTTCTCTTTCAGTCTCTCTATTGCCCACCTTTTTGGCTTTTGACTTTTCTTCAGTTTCTTCAACTTTAATCTGCATTTCATTACAACCAGATTGTGGTCAGAGTTTATATCAGCACCAGGATATGTTTTACAATCCAAAATCTGGTTTCGAAACCTCTGCTTGACCATAATGAAGTCGATTTGGTAACGCCCTGTATCTCCTGGTCTCATCCATGTGTATATTCTTCTATTGTGGTTATTGAATAAGGTGTTAGCTATGACCAACTCATGTTCGGTGCAGAATTCCATCAGCCTGCTTCCTCGATCATAATTCATCAATGGAATTAAGGGGACAAGGGGTAACCTAGATTTTTTTCACGCAATTTTCACGTGCGACATATAGTACAGAAGGTCTATTATATCTCCAAACAGCAAAATTATTTTCAAAAATTCCTGAATTGAATCAGAATTTTTTTTTGTTGCTGCTTTTAGGAATTTGGGCCATTTGAGGCTAAATAACCTGAATTTTCATGCACCACAAGCTTTTATAATTTATGAAAGGGGTCTTCCTGTGTATGGGGACCTAACACAACGTAGAGGGTCCGTTTTTATGTGACGTGGAATGCGTTTCGTCTACGAAACTTTCAATTCTATTTAACGTCAGGAAGTACACGTTAGGTGAATTTAGTTTGAGAACACATTTCAACTTTTTTTTTTGTTGTCGACATACGGGTTCATCGTAAGGATGATTTTGATTGATACTGTGTGATTGATATACCCAAATTTGGATATCTGGGTGAAATGTTGTTTGTCTGTCTTTCTATCTTTATGTACGACTATAACTCGTGTTCGGATGCTTGGTGCATCGTAAAATTAGGTGTGGTATCCATGAGAGTCAATTGAAAGCCTCCGTGGCTTAGGCGGCAGCAGGCCGGCCTCTCACCGCTGGGTCCGTGGTTCAAATTCCGGTCACTCCATGTGAGATCTGTGCTGGACACAACGGAGGCAGACAGGCTTTTCTCCGGGTACTCCGGTTTTCCATGTCAAAATTTCATTCCAGCAACACTCTCCACTATCATTTCATTTCATCTGTCATTCATTTAATCATTGCCCCAGAGGAGTGCGTCAGGCCTCGGCAGCCGGTACAGTCCATATCCTCGCCGCTAGATGGGGGCTTCATTCATTCCATTCCTGACCCGGTCGGAGACTGGAAGCAGGCTGTGGATTTTCATCCATGAGAGTCAATACACCAATCATTTATAAAACTCTTCACCGTACTTTTCATACAGTAGAAAGGTGGATAAAGGGAAATACTTCTCAAAATACATGCTAAAATAGGCGAAATATAAAAATTATCCTAGAAGGACGACCAAAGCATATGTTGCGCTTCTCAATGTGAGACACAAAATTCGGGAGTCTGTAAATGGTCTCCGAAAACCAAATTTTAAGGGCCTTAAATTAACAGTGTGTGTGATATTCCCAGAAAACTAACTTCGTTCTGATAAACTTATGAAGGAATGACAAACCGCTAACCATTGCATCAGTAGATCAATTGATTATGTCAGGTGTAAACACCGAACACCGTTCCAAGAACGGGTACTTCTGCTCGTCCTTGATAAAGGCAAAGAGTTATAACTACACCCATACATTTAGGAGAAAGTATGCTATATATTCTCTACTGAACATCTTGTTATTTCTTTTTCAAACATTTCACTCCTGAGAGTGAGGTGCACATCTTACATGAATATTTCACTCCGGGTTGGTCTCGAACCGATGTTATTCGACTTGCGATTCACTTCCGGCAACTTAAGTTCTCGATTGAATTGGCTATATATTTGTAAACAAAAAATAACTTAGCTACAATCTCCAAGACCTCCAAAAGCATAACAATGAAGGATCTAGGTACAGCAGGCTATAATGGGCGAGTGCATTTTTGAGTTATGGAGGCCAAGCCTTGACTGTAGATGATTTGTACTGAAGTTATGTGACGGATAGCATACTTCCTAGGTGGCAGTCCACGCTGCAGGCAGCCTTCAGGCGTTTAGCCCCAATAGTTACATTATTATTGACTTGGTTTTCTTACTTTTTACCAGGGTTACCAACTGGAAATTTCGTGTCAGAACACAAGTTGCTGTTTCTGAGGCTGTCTGTATCATAAAAGCTAACCAATCTTTAGACTGAGGTACAATACACTAAACGGAACTTCTTTCATGAACTGGTGTCGTGGTAACTTTTATCGATTTTCAGCCTACTTTTCTCATTTTGCAAAAATGAGGAAAAAGTAGACTTATGAGATCGATCCGGGAAAAAGTCTGTCTGTCGATCTGTTCTTCTGTCTGCCTCTGTGTGTGCCCCCCTCCTATCAACTCCTAAACGGCTGCAGCTATCAAAACGAAATTTGGTATGAGTCAAGATCTATACCTGAATCCCTCACGGCCATATTTGAAAATGACATCAGTGCTACCAACTGCTGAAAAATCGCAGTTGAAATTTGAGCTTCATGTTGGATATCTCGGAAGGTGTGCATGGGAGCTATTGCCAGGGCCGTGGAGAGCGGCGACGGGCCCTGGGGCTGGAGTCTCCCGGGCCCCCCTCTAAAACCAAATTCTGTAAAATCCTCGCAAATTTGCACAAAGTGATTTTGCACATATTTTATTTGCACTACCTGTAAATGCTCATCACGAATGAATTACAAGAACACAAAGAGCCAGCAAGCAAGCAATAGTAGTAGTAGTAGTAATAATAATACTAATGCTAATAATAATAATAATAATAATAATAAATGTAGCATGTGGAACTGCAATACCCAAGATCGCGGGTTTAAACCCGGCCGAAGTCGTCGGATTTTTCAGAGCGTTAACATCCTTCAATATGCCTTTATTCGGAGGGAAAGTAAAGCCGGCAGGCCCATGTTACAGATTTATGGCATGTAGAAGAACCTACCACTACAATTGGTAGTGTGTAGCCAAAATTTGTTGGTTATTTGGTTAGAAACGCTCTATCAAGTTCCAACGTTCCCCGCTGGGTGACAGTGGCAGTGGCGTCTGGTAGCCAAAGTTGGAACTACTTAAAATTGAACTTGTTGGGGAGCCTACGGGCGTTCAAATGAAATGTCCTGCTATGGCCATTGGCTGCAATTCATATATAATAATATTTCAATGATATATTCCACTAAATCCAGGCTATATTTATTATCATAAGCAGAGCGTGAATTACTATCAACATAAATAAGTTAATGCTGGTATGTTAAATTTACAACATTGAAAGTGGAGGAATGCATCCAAAATTATTTGCAAATTCAATATTTATCCCTGGCAAGCACATACTAATGCATTATTTTAAATTAACAAAAATTAATATCAGATTAAAGCCATCGAAAACTAGATACCGTAATAATTTTCATTAAATTCACTATACTGTTTTGTCGTTTGACAAATGTAAATTTGTCTCGATGAGGTAACACTGTAAGAATGCACAGTGTTCAGATTTAAAGTTCTGCAGATCCTCTTTGATATCAACAATTTTAGAACTTCAGTGATACTCATAAAATCAGTATGCTCGTTTGTCGTACACAAATTTGAAAAAAGTTGCATTCACCGGACCAGTAATTGCATCGCTTTTACAGTATTTAACTTTGGGAAAATACTCACATTGTAAAAAGCTGTTGTCCATAAACCCGGAAGCAGGTGGGTTAGAATTCCACCGTCGGTGATTCTATGCTTATTTTCCATGATTCATCGTTTTAACCCGTACATTCATTTCCTCCTCAATTCTATCCCTACGTCATAAGACCCAACAATTAATCAACAGGGAGTTCATCTCACTGAACTGCATGTTAAAAGAGGTGGAAAGGGTATACTGTACACTGTGCAGTACTACGGCCTCTGTGACATATGACGTAATCTCTTTTCATAATGAAAACATGATTTTTACACAAAGTCAAGACGTATTTTAAATACATTTTACATATAGTGTTTTTATGTTGACATTCTTAAAATTTGCTGTCCTTGAAGGGTCACGCCCTTGGGTCTAAGCCTAAACACTGATAAGTGTTTTGGTTGAACGGCGATCACACATCTTTGTACATTAAACAAAGCAAAATATATTTTCATAATTAACCACAGTTATACAGTACTCATACTTAACTCAAGTTATTATGTGCTATCAGTAGGTTGAAGCTGATCAGTGATTGTTTTCACAAAAGAAGAATATGTGAATTAGAACTATATTTTGTAATTGGCAGTCAGTGGACTTCTTATAATTTAATATTGCTTTGCAGTAAGCAAAACTAGAGCCAGGTTTTCCTAAACATCCTCAATCCTATCTATGACTGGTGACCATCATGGGAGGATTTAAGCCAAGATTATGGGGGAGTGGACACACAGGGGATCTGGAGGATGGAATATCACCAAGCTCCGAGTGGGGTCCGGGGGCCCTCCTCCGGAAAAGTTTGTCAAAATTAGGTCCAAATTATTGAGTTATAGGATAGGCCATTTGGGTGATTATGTTTGGGATATTTTGGAGTAAAAATTAGATGACCATTAACATTTAGTGGCTATAGAAAATACTCTCCGATATTGAAGTAAAAGCTCTCACATCTTCAAGTAAGACCCCGCGGTGTAGCTCACCAATGACCGTGATGGGGCCCTACAGCAAGTCTACTGATCGGAGGTTCGAATCCGGGTGCTGATAGCGGCTATCCTGAGTGTGGGTTTTCACACTCCCTCCAGACCAATGCCCGGGCAGTACCTTATTTCAATTCCAGGGACACCTACCCTACTCTTAACCCTAATAATTACAGTAAAAGTCACAACGGCCTACACATTCCCAGTTGGCAACTAAGAATACGACATGCGATTTATCATGTCACAGAGGCCATAGCACAGCACAGTGTATACCCCGCTTTTCGTCCAGCAATAGATGGTTTTAAGAGGGTCTAAGTTTTTACTCTCCCAGAAAAATAGTTACAACAATGTTGCCAATACACCTCACATATTATACAACAACCACTAGCCTCTCCTTCAGTCTACACAATCCGCACATTTTTTTGGTTTTCTATTTTGTTAGCTTCATTAATATTTGTTAAAACAATTGTTTTACAGTCAACTTCATTCAATAACGTAGAGGCATTCAGAAACAAACTGTAAAACTAACGCGTCAGTAAATACTGAATTATATCTACAGTGCTATTTGATGCAAACCATCCCCAACCGAGCGCCAAAGGTTCATTGCCCGCCAGTGATACTAGACCTACTTGCTACCAAGTACACGGGTTAAATGTTGCAAGCCCCTAAATGAAATAACGTCTGTAACGACAGTCCTTTTTATTAATTGTTGAGTAAGACTACGAATAACACCGCAGTCGGAAAGCCAAATCCTGCATTCCTGCCGCGGCTTCGTCAAGGCCCGGAGCCATTTCTAAGTCGTAGATAAAGAGAGCAATTAATTTTATGTTTAACGGTACTGAGACGTTAGAGCGTATCACGAAAGGGCTTGATTCGCAAGGGAAAATATCTCTTCGCGTCCTGAAAAATAATTGCTTTGCAAATCCTCCTAGGACGCCGGGCCCCCCTGGGAGGGTCGGGCCCCGGGGCACCAGCCCTGCCTGTCCCCCCCTCTCGTCGGGCCTGGCTATTGCAAAGTTGGCATACATATAGATAATAATATTTCAGTTTAATTTTCAGGAGGCCATACATGACAGTGTTGCCAACATATTTCTACGACTGCTAATGGTCATACCGTTATATGCATGTAACTTCCATACTATCAATTCGATTTCAACCAAATATCGTATGTTCTATGTGTACCATAACAGATATGACTATTCTTATTCACAAGAGCAACCAGGGCTGCCAACTGTTAATAAATGTTCTCTGTATTATTTTACCCTAATACCAATATATCAGAAAGTATGTAAGCCAGCAGCTCGAAACTTTGCACACGCATAGTACATGGCCTTCTACATTAATTTGGAATAACTAATATACATCAGTGCTGCCAACATGATTCTAAGCATACTGGTCGGCCCAATTTTAAAATGCATGTAACTTCTATACTAACAAATCAATTTCAACCAAATTTCGTATGTGCTTTGTGTACCATTATTGATTTGACTCTGCGTTTTCTGAAGAGCGAGCAGGGCTGCCAACTGTAAATAAATGCTCTGTCTATTTATTTAGGCTACCCTATGTACCCATTCGTAGATGGAGAATGCTTAGTCATAAACTGGCTCAGCTCGCGGCTGCGGGGTGTGTACTATTCAGCCCACTGTATGACCTCACATTCCGATATAATACACTATTAGGTTAACAAGACTACATAAACAACTCACACATTACATTTAAAATGAATTTATTTTACTTCAAAGATATCAAAACTCAAAAACATAATCAAAAATCAAACAAACATTTAATTGGAATTGTCCCATCAAGTAAGAATCAATCAAAAATCAATACAAAATCATTTAAAAATCATTCCAAATCATCTTAACAATGCCTTAAAATCATCTTGCTTAGCTTATCTAAAAATTATCCTTTATACTTCTTTTATTATAGTTGACATTTCTTCAGACACAGAGTGTGCCCATCATTCTGGTCAAAATTACTTCTAAGGCTTGCGGACATTTAAATTACTTTATTTCCCTTCAGGGTTATTCTTTATGCATACTTTCATTTGCTTAACTTTTATTTAGTTCTTTAAACAGAACAACTTGCTTCCTTAAAGCCTTAGGTTTCTTAAAACCACAATACATATAATTTAAAAGACATGCCATGAATCGAACCCAATACTTCTCCATTTCTTTACTCATGGTATAAGGTGACTTATTCCTTTTTTCATTTCCTTTCAGTGGATTTATTCCAACCATAATAAAAATCATTATATTCAATACCCGTTTATTTCATTATCTTTCAAGGCAGGAATCGATTATTTAACAACAATGTTAATATTTGGCTAAGTCCGTCAAATATTACTTAATCATTTCAAACTTTGGCTTGGGGGAATCGTCTCCTTCCCAGCATTACAGATATCTACTTTATTTTGTCCTAGCACCTTTTAATCAAAAATCTTGCATAGCACTCGCTAATTGCTAGTATACACTCAGACCCTTATTTAAGTTTCTTAACAAAACATACATTATGTGGTTTCCGACCCCTTTGCGAGAAGCAAGGCCAAGGTCGGCTATTCACCTCCCTGCCCCCTTCGGCAATTAGTTCAAGATTTGCGACCTTTGCTCAGACCGTCTCCCCTCATGCTCATCGTTTATTTATTTTCCCCTCACTGAATGGATATCCAAGTTTAACATATCATTTAATTACTGCAGCTACCTACTTCCTTGTTTCATTCATATTATTAATTCGTGTTTCCAGATGATTATGCATTAAATTGGGAAAGGATACGACGCATAAGTTGACATGGCAAGACCTAGTCTTCCAGTCAATACAACAATTCCATTTACTATCGGATAAGCAATGCTGGATCAAATCGGGATCGGCCATACATGACTAGGGCTCGGACACAATAATTGCATCCCCAGTTGCCAGTATCTCGCAGGGGCCATTGTTTTCCCTCCAGTCTCACATGCGAACAAATGTAACAATGCCACGTTTGAGATTCTTAGTCCTTCCCAACGGGTCTTACTTGCAATTACCATAACATACCATAATATACCATAAGCTGACCTGACCATGCCTCTTCCATGTCAGTGGGTGCTACCCTCAAACAACGAAGAATCCGACTCATTCAGTTTCCCATCTCACGAGTATATGCAAATCATGGATCACGTACATCTCTAGCTTGAAGCTAACATATTAACTCACTTTTAACTTGGCCCATTTTGGCAATACAACAATCACTTGGATTTCCATCATATATTTACTTTTCCTTACAGAAACAACTTTATTTCAACGCGGTAAGACTCTCTGGTCTTCCTCTTCCTTTATTCCCGTAACTAGGCATAACAGCCTGCAATTTCCCAATACAATATCTGTTGTTCCGTATTCACCATTTACGTTCTTCACTTCAAAGGTCTGCAAAACTCATTATTTCAACCATATTTTAAGGTATTCACTCTCCTTTAATTAATTAATCCTTTCAATTAGAACTCATTATTATTATTATTCTTTCAAATTTTCATTATTCAACAACAACTTTATTATGGAGTGCAACAATTCCTTATTCAACCATTATTTCAAGAGTACAAAACTCGACAATTATTATTATTATTATTATGGTGCTCGTTTACTTTATTTCTTAAATTCAATTAATTGGCTTAAATACTTACCAGTGACGCAATTATCTTCGATTCCTCCTTTCAGATTCATCCATCACTTATTATTCATTATTACGGGTTTCAATTACTTTACATTGCGCAACGCAATTATTATCTTCACAAACAACACAATTATATTCGTGGTTAACATTTATTATTATTTCAATCATTTGCACAATTACTTAGTGCATTTCAATTACTTAGTGAATCCGTGCTTGATCTCCCTAATCATTGCTTGTTTCACTAGTTCAGTACTGATACTCTTATTTCTTTCTTACAATATTTACATTTCACTTCTATCACACGATCGTATCTCAGCGATGTTGACGGTTTCTGTCGGTTGTTGACGATCCCTGATGCGAATCCTATCGACCTGCATTGGACGTGTGATTTTACTCGTTCAAAGTTCCTCTCTCCTACACTGGTTTCAGTCTCTCAAAACTGATTCTATTGTCTATTACTCGGCTTCCCTTTTTGTGCTCTAACTAGGCGATAAATGTCTTTACTTTGCCATCACCTCTATTTCTATATGGCGGTCTATCGCTCCTTATAGTTTCTATATCTTGGCCTCCTTTCGAGGACCGTATACTGTCTATCGTATATTATTTGACGATATTGCTTTAAAGTCCGTAGATTTAGTGTTCTTTATACTTTAGGACTCTTCAGAGTCTCGAACTGCTATCAGCGTAGCGCACTTATATCGTAACTGGCCTACACTCGGCCTACTTGTAGCGTAACCTCCCTTAGGAGTCTCTGATGAAACTATCATGTAGCGACGAAGCGCGACCTGCCTGTAGCGAGGCGTGCTGTAACGTAGCGTCTGATCGACTGTGATGAACTATAATACTCGGGCATCGCTCGGAGCTCTTTTATTCTATTTCTTATGAAACGTAGTCCCTTAATTGCTTTCTGACCTGTTTTCCCAAGTCCGTGCTTCGATTTACTTATAACTTTATTTGCAGGTGTAAAACATCCTAATTGTAAGGTTTCTTCATGGCGGAGTGAATTTTGATCAGTCAATTATTTTTAATTAATTAAAAAGGTTATTATCCTTCTTCAGGGGTCGAACTGTTTGCCTCCTTCATCCTCGTATCAATGCGTGTTATTCCCCAACGCTGTCATTGTCGAGTCAGTGACGTTTCTTCTAGTAAGCATTACAGGTTTTAAACCTTCAAACAAAACTTCTCCCTATGTTTATCTTGGCTGCTGGCCTTATGAAGTATTAATTTTAGCTTGTTAAGTTTCTTTCTTCAATTTCGCTTCGCTACTGTTTGGGAACTTCATCCTCTATGTGTTCAAATTAATTGCTGAGTTTCATGTTCTGGGGCCGCCGTCAAGTGCTGTAATAATCATTAATATTAAAAAGAGTCCCCTCGAAATCTAACACCCCAACAGTCGTTAATCCTTCTAAACTCGCTTGCGTTGATGAATGTTGAGTGTCAGTTAGGGCTCTCCAATTCTGCTGCTGCTAGCCCCCTTAATTGCTCTTTTAATGGCATTCAATATTAAAAGTGTCGAACTAATGTGACTTTATCTTTCCTCTGTGTTCCTAATAAGCCACCTGCACGCTCTGGACTTAGTTTTAAAGTCTGTTCTCAAAAATAATATTTCCTTGGTTAGCTATGATTTCTATAAGAATTCTATCATCTTTTATTAAAGGGTTTGGTGTTCGACTTGTGCCAATGTCCACATGGGCAAACCTAATACCTATCAATCAGAAAATATGCAAGCCAAGAGCTCAAAACTTTGCATACGTGTAGTACCTAACATTCTAAATTAATTTGAAGTAACTAATATACGTCAGTGCTGCCAACATGATTCTAAGCCTGCTGATAAGCCCAATTTTTTAATGCATGTAACTTCTATACTAACAAATGGAATATATCCAAAATTGGCACAATAATAGATCATATTATTTCAGATTGATTGTAAGCAAAACATACATGACATTGTTGCCAACATGATTTTACGTGCGCTGATAGACCCAATGTCTAACTGCATGTAACATCCATGCTATCCTTTCGACTTCAAGCAAATTTTGTATGTGCATTCTGTACTTTAAGAGATGGATCTAAGAATATATTCAGAGTCACAAGGGCTGCCAACTGTAGTGCTCTATTAGGCTACATTATTTCAGATCTATTTCGAACTAATTAGAAATGTCATTATTCTAGACGAAATCATTGGCATGAATCTTGAATTTTCTGAAAAGTATGCTCTTTAGATCGTCACGGAACTACTTGTTATTTTATTTTTCGACTTTTTGTATAATGCGACGAAATTTGCGGACATGTTTCATTTAGTTGAACATTTGTCCGCATCAATTTTAGTGTGCATAGCCTATAAGAACTGGGGTCTGACTGCAGTTCCATAGTGACCAATCATGTCATTCTTCTAAATGCACTTCTTGTTGTATCGGTTTCGCGACGGTTGGTAGGTTGCGATGCGTATCGTACATCTTTTCTGAGATGAAAGTACCCATTAACGAAGGTATCGGAAGCGATCTACTCTCCCTATCGTTCCACATACAATTTCCAAAGGGGCTCTTCCAAGATGCAGGTTTTCGACGCCAATGGCACGAGTCACTGTATGACTCAGTTCGAAACAACTTTGACGCCAAAATATTCGTGGTCATTGCGGCGGTTATGTAAAATCATCATAAACTGCACGGTTTAGGCCATCAGGCCTGTTCCGTCTACATATTTATTTGGTTCACTCATCTCTTCTTTGGTCTGCCAAGTCTTCGCAGTCAAGTAGTGCAGTTGCACTCTATATAAAGGGAGGTAGCTCGCAGTTCGTTACTCCTGTGGGGTCCGGGCGGGGACACCAAGAGCCCGCCGATGAGCCAGCTTGGTGTACTATGCGGAACCCCACACAAGACACGGCACAAACCTAGAAGATTTGCTGAGTTTTAATTTACCGGCCGTGAAAGCCAATATACCATATTTTTGGAAGCCTTCATAGGGAGGTTGAAGAAGCTTGAGCTTTTAGCTCTCGCAGTCAAGTAGTGCAGTTGCACTCTATATAAAGGGAGGTAGCGCGCAGTTCGTTACTCCTGTGGGGGTCTGGGCGGGGACACCAAGAGCCCGCCGATGAGTCAGCTTGATGTCCTAGGCGAAACCCCACACAAGACACGGCACAAACCTAGAAGATTTGCTGAGTTTTAATTTACCGACCGAGAAAGCCAATATACCATATTTTTGGAAGCCTTCTTAGGGAGGTTGAGGCTGCTTGAGGTTTTAGTTCTCGCAGTCAAGTAGTGCAGTTGCACTCTATATAAAGGGAGGTAGCGCGCAATTCGTTACTCCTGTGGGGGTCCGGGCGGGGACACCAAGAGCCCGCCGATGAGCCAGCTTGGTGTCCTAGGCGAACCCCCACACAAGACACGGCACAAACCTAGAAGATTTGCTGAGTTTTAATTTACCGGCCGTGAAAGCCAATATACCATCTTTCTAGCAAATATTACTTGACCATTGGCAAGTTTCCCATTAATACAATAATTTGTCGCTGTTTCGTCAATTCATCAATGTAGAAATTAAAAAGTGCGGGTGATAATGGACCCATTGTCTAACCCCTCGTGTTGTTTCTCTCTACCTTCCACGATCCCATTCCTGGTTATGTAAAAGTCATTCCATATTCCAGTCTTCTTCAATTTTAAACTTTGCAGGAGCTCCTGATATTCTTCTGTAGATTGTAGAGTCTTAGTACGAGTACATTGCAGGTCGTCAATGAACACAAGTTCTTTAGTCAGTTCATATAGCCTACATGTCTTGAGGGTGTGTTTGGATACGCAGATGGCTCTTTAAAGGAATATTGCTTTGACCCTTCCTATTTCATTTAGATCGTCCTTTTCAGGAAGGTTCATTGGATTTCAATGCTGAAGGTCACACAATTGGTGTAATTTTATGGCGGAATAGTTTCATGGCTGCCTGGTTTATTGACATCTTCTATATCGTTTATTGCTAATATCGCTGCTAGAGTCCCTTCTTGTACAGGAGTTGAAAATTTGGTCCCAGTTGATAGGAGGGTCATTCCGAAATATTTGAACGTATTTACATGTTTTAAAGACGATCGTTCATAACTGAATGTATCTGCAGCCGCTCGCTTTCCTCCCCTTCTAAAAACCATCGCCACTGTTTTCTGTTAATTTCTAAATGGTTTCCTTTAATTCATTTTAACAGATGCTTTTTGTATTTTCTCTTGATACGATGTCACAATTAACATATCATCCGCGTATAGGTAAATTCTGGCATGAATCGGAGCGTTTGCTTCCGTAGCATCATGTGTTACCACATTGAAAAGAAGTGAACTCAAAAAGATGCCTTGAAGAACTCCTAGTCTGGGGAATTGCTTTTGACTTGCAAGATCATCAAATAGTTTTCTAATAATAGGCTATATTAGTAGAGGAGCAGTGGGTGTTCTGCTTAAACGAGCATGTCGCCGACCACGGTGGCCTTAGATGAACATGTGAGGTGTCAAAGGACTTGAGGTGACACCCCCTTTCCTATAGATGTCTTGTTATATATACGAAGTACGTCCAGAAAGTAAGTTCCGTTTGGTAATAACATTAAATTGTGTACAGATACAGAAAAATTTTGTATTGCACAAAATTCTACAACCCTTAAACTACTTTTCCACATAACTGCCGAAATGTTGCAGGCATTTGTCGTAGCGTGGCACGAGTTTTTGTATACCTTCTTCATAGACGTGTGCCGCCTGTGTCTTCAACTAGTTGTACGTTCCGCTGCAGCGCAGTTCCGCATATGCGCGGTAGACGCTCTGTATCAAGGAGAAGAAACGTGCGCCATTTGGAGAGCGCTGTCAGCCACGTACGAGTTGTTGTGCATGTTTACTCGTACAATGTCGGTGTTGATTGAAAATCCCGCCACTTGTGAAATCAGATCTGTGATTCGTTTTCTGAATGCTAGGAAAGTGAAACCAATTGAAATTTATCGGCAAATTTGCGAAGTGTATGGACAAAATGCGATGAGTGATTCAATGGTGAGAAGATGGGTCCGACAGTTCAATGAAAGACGTAATGAATTGCACGATGAAGAACGAAGTGGGCGTCCATATTTGGTTACAGAAGAACTGGTTCACGCGATTGATGACCTGATCCGGGAAAACCGTAGGTTTACAATTAGCGCTCTCGCTATGGAATTTCCCCAAATCTCACGATCAGTAATTCATGAAATTGTTACCGAAAAACTGAACTTTCGTAAACTTTGCCGACTTTGGGTACCAAAGATTCTTACGGAGCAAAACAAAACAAAACTGATGGGTAGTGCACTTCAGTTTTTGACCCGTTACAGTGAAGGCGGCGAAGAATTTCTGACACAGATAGTCACAGGAAATGAAACTTGGGTTTCTTACGACACCCCTGAAAGTAAGCGACAATCAATGGAATGGAGGCACACTTCATCCCCAGCAAAGGTTAAGCCGAAACAAATCTTGACACCTCGGAAAATGATGTTCACAGTGTTCAGGGACTGGAAAGGCATCTTACTCATTGATTTCTTACCGCATGGTCAAACAATCAACGCAGATGCTTACTGCGAGACACTTAGGAAATTGCGCCGCGCAATACTGAATAAGCGCCGAGGGTTGCTGTCAAAAGGTGTTGTTTTTCTTCACGACAACGCACGACCACACACTGCAAATGTGACGAAAACCCTCCTACAGGGATTTGGCTGGGACGTGTTTGACCACCCTCCGTACAGCCCTGACCTCGCTCCTAGCGACTTTCATCTGTTCACACATCTCAAGTCTTTCCTTGGCGGTCAACACTTCAACAATGACGACGAGCTGAAAGAAAATGTTTCCAACTGGTTGAAGACACAGGCGGCAAACTTCTATGAAGAAGGTATCCAAAAACTTGTGCGACGCTATGATAAATGCCTGCAAAAGTTCGGCAGTTATGTGGAAAAGTAGTTTAAGAGGTGTAGAATGTTGTGCAATAAATATTTTTTCTGTATCTGTACACAATTTAATTTTATTACCAAACGGAACTTACTTTCTGGACGTGCCTCGTATATTTCTTTTATTGAAAAAAGTTTTCAAATATGGGCTATATTTTGAAAACTATTTTTCGTAGAGCGTTGTGCAACGGCTCAAACAAAAGGTCTTTGTGTAATTTATCGTCAGAACAAAACATGGAATTTTAACATTTTTTCCAAAAAAGTTTAATTTTTAAAGTGGGTTATATTTTGGAAATTATGAAGTTTACAAAATTGTGTGTTTGACATAAATTAATGGTGTTTACCCTCTCTACCCCCAAAATAAGTTTCAGCTCTTTAGGGCAAAAAGTAAAGTAGTAAGGGGCTAAGGGGAAAGCTAATCCACATCCTACTTTCTTGTTGACTTTGTTAATATCTCGCAAACCAATGGTCAGATTTGGACGTGTGACGTGCCAAATGGCTTGTCTTGAAGCCCTCTTAATTTTTAAATAGGTTGAATATTTGAGAATGAGGGAAACAGAATTTTAGGGCAAAAACATGTTTTTTAGACTTTTTGTTATGTCTAGTGAACCAATAAAGCTCGAGACGTGTAAGAGGTGTTAAAGGACTCGGGGTGACGCCCCCCCCCCCCCCCTTTTGAATGTAGTATTCATTTATCTAAAAATAAGATGACGAAGGGCGTAATGCTACATGTTGAAAAAAATGATGATTTTTAAAACAAAAAAAACTTATTTAAGGGAGGTAGTAGAGAGAGAGACGGGACAGGTGATGTTGCTGGCCACGGTGACCGTGCCCCCAATGGAACAATGGATATTTCGACAGGACGGCATACGATGGTTCATATTGAACCCTTTAGTATTGCAGTGTTTATATGCAAGAAATCTTGATTAAGGGGTCGCACTCAGTTCATAGTGTGATGTTTACGTTCGCCAAACAACATGCTCTACTGAGGTAAGGGTCATAGGATTAAAACTATAATTAAGAAAGGAAGTGACAAGGCGTAAAATAATAACATAATTTAATGACTATTAGTGCAAATAAAATGAAAATAGACAACAACAATAATAAAATTCCTCCCAGAATCTTCCCATGACAGAAATATTTATCAAAAGTTGAGGAGTCAGACGGATCTCCCCCTTATAAAAAAAATTGTGGATCCAAGCTCCACTAACTTGCATTGGATTTTATGTACGCGTAATCACTAACTACGAGGAATGAGTACTTGGATGACTGTTCGTTTACATCGGGTAACAGCCACGACGCTTACGAACAATCATCTCGTAAATCAACGTTTACGGATATGGGACACAACACTAATAAAACCCTTAAAAATTAATGCTGACACACAATCTAAAATCTAATATTTACAGGAATCTCCCTCGAGACCCTCCTTCAATGCAATGACGCATCTGACAAATGAGCTGCCAACCCGGCCAATTGCTCAATACACAAACAAGGAAAAGACAGCATCGCACGTGACTGCACGGGTCACTAATACGGAACATACACATGGAATGTAACCAACAACAACAAAAGCCTCACCGGCTGAGATGACTTTATATGAATAAAAATGCACGTTAAGCTAACGCTTCGGAGATTATAGTGATTCGTAGGCAACTCCCATTTATTTAAACAATTTTTACCATTGATCAGTTCTTATTCTGTATTTCAAGTAAATACGGAGCCAACAAGCACTCCCCTAATGACCTTGATGCAATCTTTTCAGCCCGCCTTGTGAAACAACTTCCCCCTTCCTCACTCTGTCATCGTCCAGCCCCAGTGTGTAAAAATAACTTGACCACCTGACCGTTATCTCGAAGAATCAACAGCAACAAATCTCAACCACATAAACATATGGTAAGACCTTAATCGATATAGCCACATATGTCCTCGCAAGGTAACCATATGGACTTGGCACCAAGCTGACAGAAATCAGTCTACGCTGAAATTCCCGCTTGTAATGACCAATAAAATACACACACACACTGCTGGGAATGACATAACATTTTTCACACAGGTCGGCTGAATCAGATCCTCACAAACTATTTAAAAAAATATTAAAACCTACGAGAGAGCTGACTGCTCCTCGCCACAATTTACATTGCTCCAACGGCAATAAACTCACTGAATCTGATCAATAATAAACATTACAAGATTAATTTACCCTCCAATCTACTGCATGATTATACTAATTCAGTCCTACTTCTGAAACACAACATATCTCCGAGAGACGCTTCTTAATCGCACTACGTAAACATATGCGAACACGGTCGTCCACATAGCTACGTTAATTAAAACAAACAAACAAACAAGAACTTACGGCTGATAAAATATGTGCGAGCTGTTTCCATGCAAAAGGTGTGTCAGACCAAAACTAAATACACTACTTTAATCAACACAAGCAAGATATTTTCAAACAAAATATGTCCCATATACCATAAGTTAATTTGTCAGATAATAAGAATATTATTCATGTACTCATCCTCTGCCAGTCACCGTCAACGAACATCTGCAGCCATTTCCCTACTTAAATTCTGCTTAGCTCATCTCAAACATCTCGATGGAGTGTTGACAGTTCCAAACTTCTTCCAGGATAAGCGATGTCATCTCTCGTGCTGATGCAAAAAGTTATAGATTAATTCACACTCGATATCTGTTTACTAAATTCGCCGTTTTAGGTACTTAATTCCCCAGAACAGTCTGTTGGCGAATTGTCGATGATACTGTCCCTACCAAAATAGTACTGTGACTATCTATCACACTGAATTTAACACATTTGTATTAATAAAAATCTGTGTCCTCATGACACGCAAAGTACAAGTGCCTACGTCCTCAGACGCACAAATGTAATGATAACCTCCGTCCTCAGACGCACAAAAGTAATAGTAACCTACGTCCTCAGACGCACAAAAGTAATAGCAATGTCTTGGCTCTTCACGCCACTTATAAATGAACTGGCCCTAGGTATCGATAGAGGGGGAAATTATATAAAAATTTCTCAAAATAATAGTGGTACAGGAATGAAACAAATATCACTGAACTCGTAAAATTGCGCAGGTCAAGAATATGCCCATTAATCCTAGAATCGATCGTAGAGATGTTGTCTAGCTGATCTCCCGCGTTAATGCTAGCTGTCGCGTGCCCAAGCTAGACTTGGCGCGTTCGTAAGCATTCATCTCTCATTGGTTCCACTTTTTCAATAACTTCGCGGTTTTTATCAGGTCTCGGCCTCGTAGGAGTGTCCAGTAGTTCCATCAGCCACTCACGTTACTGCATTATATTTTTTCTAGGCGCGAATAGTACAATGCACATGCCATAAGCGTGTCTCACCACGCGTCCCTTCTATTTTGAGGTAGCCACCACCTGTCCTTCTGAAACATTGCTAGGGCCTTTCTTTTCACAATGCTCAAGTATTTAGCCTTTTGTCAAACTGCTGCAGGTATGTTCCCACTGTCTCCAACAAATGCTTGAAGTTTCCTCATCTTCGTCTGGCTATTTCATGACGCTGGTGGAAATATTAATTAATTGAAGAAATAAAACATCGAATCATTTATCCATCAGAGGGTAAAGGGTTCAATATTAAGGGTATTTTTTCTGATTTTTCCTATGGCGCACTCATTGACTAAAATATCCCAAAACGACAAGGTCGTCGACCTAAGATTTTATGAACTAATAATCGGATTTGGATACATGAAGTGTCCTAGGACTTGACATGACGCCCTTTTTTTATGGCTTATGAATTTTCCCAAAAGACCCAAAACGACAAGTTCTTCTCTTAATATATTGCAAACCCATAATGTTAGATGTTTACTGTGAGTGATGAAACAGCCATGTAGAGAAAGAATTATTGTAGGTTACACGTATGGTGACTGACACGTCTTTGACCATTGTAACTTATTTTCAGACCTGACCGCAGTGCAGAGGGAGTATAGGTTGCAGTCATGGGTTGATAAATGACAAACGGTGTGCACAAAATCCGATTTATCGATTCAAGAATTAAGAGCAGACTATATTTAATTGATCGGTTAAAGAGGGTAGCTGAAAGAACAAAATGGTGACCACACCGAACTAAACCGAACCCAAACCAAACCCAACAGAACCAAACCGAATAAAATCGAACTAAACCGAACCAAACGTAATCGAGAACAAGCCAGGGGTCTACGTGTAAACCTCGTGGGTGGATGCTGTTATTGGCGATGTCAAAAGAAAAGGGATAACGCTCTACCTATAAAGGGTAAGGAAAAGCTAGCGAATGGTGCTAATGCACACACCCAAGTACATGGAGCACACACAACTATCCCATGCTATTCTTATGGGTTGACCGTTAAAACTTGCTCAGTGGTTACTGGGCAAGATGGTCGCTATACACAACAAGCTTTAAGTACACTAATAATCTATACACGCACTCGCAACAAACTAAACTAAACTGTCTTGCTGGCAGTAAGCAGATGACAGAAATGCATCGCTAACAGAAATGCAATCATTTCTGGTCGTCTAATGTTACCAGCTAACAATTTCGTGCTGCAGTGGCAAGCACTTTCAGCTCTTGCACTGGTGGTCTTAACTCGATTTCCAGCTCTCAGGACTAGAACGAACCAAACCAAGAAAGAAGGTCATGGTGGTGCAGTGGTTAAGCTGTTAGCCTTTTCACTAAGGTACACCGGGGTTCGATTTCCGGTTAATACGCATGTCATAAACATATAAAAAGGCAGGGATAATGTTTAAAACCGATTACACTTGTCTCTTTCTCAAATTATTACTTGGATTGGGTTTGCTGTACAGATAATGCATGTAAGATTTTTGATTTT
Source organism: Meconema thalassinum (assembly GCA_946902985.2). Lineage (NCBI taxonomy): Eukaryota > Metazoa > Arthropoda > Insecta > Orthoptera > Tettigoniidae > Meconema > Meconema thalassinum. The sequence goes on from OX336393.1 coordinate 255,750,049, forward strand.
TTGATTTTAGACTTTAGATTTTAGAATTTACAATTCAGATTTTTGATTTTGCGAAAAGACCAAACCATAATGTCATGACTTTAAATTTTCGGTAACTAATTATTCAAGAAAGACATATAAGGATTTGTATTACTTGGAATTACAGTACATTCCTTTACTATGAATTATTTATTTTTAGATTTTAGATTTAAAATTTTACATTTTAGATTTACCGTAATAATTTACATTTTATATTTTCTGATTTTAGATTTTGAGAAAGGACCAAACCATAATGTCATTGACTGGAAATTTTTGGTAACTAATTATTAAAGAAAGACATAAGGATTTGTATTGGAATTATGTTTTCTGTACTATACATTTTTAGATTTTAGAATTTAGATATTAGATTTTAGGTAAAGTCAAAGTCATCCCGTCAGATGACATCACTCCCCAACACCGCCTCCTTGTACTAGATCTCATGTTTGACACCGTACCCACGAAAAGACTTCGAACAACGGGACCTGAACGCATTAAGTGGTGGAAGCTACCGGACCATAGGAACGAATTGGTGAATGCCCTTGGATCACTCACGGTCGACCCAAGCCAACCTATACAGATCAACTGGACTAGGATAGTCGACTGCCTTCACTCGGTTGCAGCAGAGACGTTGGGAAAATCGAAACATGGGAGGCGTTTTCTTGACAAACAAGTATGGTGGTGGAATGACGATGTGCAGACCGTGATCAAAAAGAAACGGCTTGCATTCAAGACTTGGCAGGCCTCGCGTCTTACCAGCGATCATGTGGAATATAAGACCCTCAAGTCTGAAGCAAAGCGAGCTGTGGCAGCAGCTAAGGCCCAACATTATGCAGATGTGTACAACCAGCTGGGCTCACCTGAAGGAGCCAACAGGATATTCCGGCTTGCAAACGCACGTCATCGGTCCTCGCAAGACATTGGTCACGTTATGCACATCAAAGATGAAGACCACCAAATTCTCAGAGACCCATCTGCTATTCTGAGTCGTTGGGAAAGACACTTCTCAGAAATAAGTAACGAAGAGTTCCCTCATCCACCTATCCACAGTGCGGTAAATGTCCTTGGACCAGTACCGCTAATAACCATGGCAGAGGTTGCACAGGCAGTCAAAAAGATGAAGAACGGGAAGGCTACAGGTCCTGATGACATTCCATCCGAACTATGGAAATTACTTGGTCAGAATGGTATTGAACTACTGACATCTCTGTTCAACCAGATTTTGGAAGAAGGTGTAGTGCCTGAAATTTGGACCACGAGTACTACGGTGCCTATTTGGAAAGGCAAGGGCGATGTCAGTGAATGTGGCACCTATAGACCTATTCGCCTCCTCTGCCACACGATGAAGATCTTTGAGCGAATCCTTGACAGTCGACTGCGTGACATTGTCCAGATCACTAGCAATCAGTGTGGATTCGTGAAAGGATGTGGAACAACTGATGCTATTCACGCAGCACGGCTCCTCATTGAGAGATACCGTGAGAAGAACAGATCTATTCATATCGCCTTTTTAGATCTCGAGAAGGCATTTGATCGGGTTCCACATGAAGTGATTTGGCATGCACTCCGTTCACATTGTGTTCCTGAAGATTACGTTCACTGGACACAACTTCTGTATCGTAAGTGCAGTAGTGTTGTGCGATGTCCCGCGGGAATCACATCTCATTTCCCCATTCAAGTCGGTGTCCATCAAGGATCAGCCCTGTCACCACTTCTGTTTATTCTATGCATGGATACAATAACATCAGATATCCAATCGCAACATACATGGACGCTTCTGTATGCTGATGAAGTCTTATTGGCTGCAGAAGAACGCAACTTTCTTGAAGAGAAACTGCAGGAGTGGAATACGAGGCTGGCTGAGAATGGACTGAAGCTGAATGTCCAGAAAACCGTATATATGGAGTAGTGATGTGGGCCGGGCAAATGCCCAGTGGGCAGGACATCTATAAATGGGCATTTTCCCAAAGCAGTTTTAAGCGCCCAAAATCTGGGCATTTAAAAACTTTTTTTTGTTGCTTTTTACTAGTTGTGATTGTTACTAGAGCTTCTAAAACATAGTGAAAACCATTAATTAAAGTTACATTTCATGGATAAACTATTAATGCCCACATATTGCTAATAATAATTTACTTATCCTGTGTCAATGTTGTCAATAACATCTAAATGGGAACAAGAGTTTAGTGCTTTTCAGTCGGTCAACACGAATGTACCCAAAAGAGATGGGTTATGCCCTAATCCTGAAATAAATTACATGAGATTAATAAAACACTAGGATGACCAGTTTCGATCGTCAAGCGATCATCATCAGATCCATTACACTTAGGCTACAAAATCTATGTTTGAAATACAGGTGAAAATATTTACAATATGTACAATTATTTAGTTGCAGTATTGGTACTGCAACTGTCAGTGTATGCTAAATGCAGTATATATGTTAGGTGAAATGCTAAATGGTGATAGCTATCCGGAGATTGTACTTTAGAGAGATTATATGGTTGTAAACTATGGTTAAACTATAAAATTTTTGGCTAACTACTTATCTGATTGTCTTCCGTATTACAGCTACTCGCAGTTTTCGTGCTCACTGGAACTCGCTGTGCGGTCGACTGCGGTGGTTATCTTAACGACTGGTTTTTCCCCTGCCTCCTCCCCCCTGTCCCTACGTGCTGTGGGGAGTGATAGCGATGTGTTTATGTGAGGTGTTGCCAACCTAGATAAGATGTATGTTATTGAATGAGGTGGGTCCACAACTATTAAAGACCGTGGATTGGCCCTCGCCACGCGTGGAGCATAACCCATTCGAACTAAGCGTTGACGGTCTTATGAGGACGTCCCGGCACCTTTAATACTGCCGCGAATATGGGCCTTGGTTTATTGCAGAAGCAAAGTACATCGTACACCTGATCCAGATAACATTTACCTATTAAAAACCCCCTAATTTCCCCCCTTTTTTATCTAGCTTGGCTGTGTCGTTAAATTGTGTTTTGTTTCCGACAGGGTGTGTTTTTTAGTAGCGTGAAGAGGGGTGAGCTCTCCATGAATGTGTGTTCATTTAGATTGTTGGGATTGTTTCGTTTGGCTAGTTGTATCTCGATTGCTTCCTTTATGTCAAGAGCTCTGCCTTTCGATTCGTGATGGATTATTTTAAGGTCCGACTCTATGTTGGTAAAGCTGTGCCCTGCGTCACACATATGTTCGCACACGGCTGAATGTGTTCCGTATCTTATCGCATTCATATGTTCATTATAACGCGTGTCTACTCGCCTTCCACTCTGCCCGATGTAATTAGCTTGACAATCGGTGTCTTGGCACGTTATAGAATATACCCCTGACCTTGAATACGGGTCACGTTTATTTAGATTACTATTTAGGAGGTGCCTAGCGGTTGTGTTTTTCGTCGTGAAAGCTATCTTTATGCCTTGTTTTAGGTAGATTTCATTAGAAAGCTAACTATTGCAATGGGTACCATGTTTCGACTTCCGGAAAATTTCGACATATCTTCGCGTTTCACATCCCCCAGACCCCAAAACCACCGTCAGTTCAAAAGTTTATATATAATTTATGTATATATGTATCTATATATATATATATATATATATATATATATATATATATATCAGTTTCTTGTGGACACGGTAACTGCCGTAATTTTGCACCAATCACTTTGAATTTTTTACATAATATGTATCCCTATAAAATCTCGGCCGAGTTCGTTAATGGGGACAATCGGTCGAAGGGGGTGAAAATGGGGGGCTTTTTTCGAAAACGTGAAATTTCGCTATAACTCTCTTAATACGTGAAATATCGAATCCATTCAAAGTTCATAATATGTGTCGGATAAGTGCCAAAAATATATGTCAAATACGTGTTTTGATAGCACCAACCATTGACCAAAGGGGTGGAAAAAATTGGGTTTTTCGGGAAACATTAAGCATATCTCTCTTAATAGGCACAATATCAAAACCGTACGAAATGGAAAATATTCCCCTAATAATTACCTAAAACTTTTGTCTGAAAGAATTTTTGATATGACCCACCATTACGCCAAGGGATGAGAAAAATGATTTCGGAATTTTAAAAAATGCCAAGTGCCATCAGAGGTTACCATAACAACGCTTTTAAATTGATGAGGGTTGACCTATCCGAGATTGCCAAGACAACGCAATTGACGAGATCACATTCATTTTTAGCCTACTTTTCACACTTTTCAAAAATGAGGAAAAAGTAGACTTATGAGATATATCCGGGAAAATGTGTCTGTCCTTCTGTCTGTCTGTCTGTCCTTCTGTCTGTCTGGCTGTGTGTGTGATCCCCCTATCAACTCCTAAACGGCTGCAGCAATCGAAACCAAATTTAGTATGAGTAAAGATGTATACCGGAATATCTCAGGCCCATATTTGAAAAAGATGTCAGTGCTACCAACTGCTAAAAAACGCACTAAAATTTGAGCTCCATGTTGGATATCTTGGAAGGTATACATGGGAGCTATTCTAAAATTGGCACACATGTAGATAATACTATTTCAGTTTAATTTCCAGGTGGCCATACATGACAGTGTTGCCAAAATAATTTTAAGCCTTCTGATAAGTCCAATTTTAAATGCATATAACTTCTACACTATCAATTGGATTTCAACAACATTTTGTATGTAATATGTGTACATAAACAGATATGACTGAGTGTATTCTTAAGAGCCACCAGGGCTGCCAACTGTTAATAATTGCTCTCTATTTTGTATCAAAATACCAATATATCAGAAAGTATGCAAGCCGACAGCTTTAAACTATGCACACGTATATTACCTGACATTTTACATTAATTTGGAGTAACTTATATACGTCAGTTCTACCAACATGATTCTAAGCCTGCTGATAGGACCAATTTTTAAATATATGTAACTTTTATACCAACAAATGGATTTCATCCAAAATTGGCACAAAAAGATATAATATTTCAGATTATTTCTGACCAGCACTCGCATGACATTGTTGCCAACATGCTTTTACGTGTACTAATAGATCCAATGTCTAACTCCATGTAACGTCCTTTGGACTTCAACCACATTTTGTATTCTGTACCTTAGGAGATGGAAGTAAGAATATATTCAGTCACCAGAGCTGCCAACTGTATTGCTCTATTAGGCTACATTATGCCTAGTATACCTTATTTCGAACTAATTAAGACATTTCGATATTACCCACTTAATTTCGTCATTATTCTAGATAGGTTCATATACTGTAGATTAATCTTTGGCATGAATCTTAATTTTAAGAAAAGTAGGCTCTTTAGTTCGTCACGGAACTTCTTGTTCCATATGACTATGAGGGAAGCGGCTAACTGGTAGCATGCTGAACTTCTATGCCCAAGGTCGCTGGTTCAAAGCCGGCCAAAGTCGCCGGATTTTCTAAGAGCGCTAAAAATCCGCCAGCATGCTTTCCTTCGGATGGGAAGTTACAACGTTCGTTGCAAGTTGCTGGTTGCGGTGGCATCTAGCAGCCAAGTTCACAGCTAGGTGTCGTTAACGTTAGTATTTGGTACAAAGTTAGGTACTACTACTTAAAATTGACCGTCTGCAGACCTTACCTGAATTACAGACTAATAAAGTCATCACAAATAACACCGTTTATCAGACAGATTCTACACACACCCAATGTACACGGGGTTACATGACCACCTTGTCGCAGCCCCTAAACTGAGGAACCAACGAACATCTCTGCGGGAGATAAAATTTTGCGTGAAGAAGTAACAGACTGTTAGATAGTTACACATTAGTTCCAAACCTTGCATAAGGACAGTGTGATCACAAGTATAAAAATGAACCCCAAATGACAAGAAGGTTACCATCCCCATAAGACAGTAAAATGTTAAAAATATGCATAGAAAGACGAAAAAATGTTAACTAACCTCCAATTGTAAAATACTTTCTCGCAATAAATGAGGTCTGATCCTCCTACGAAAACCTGCATATTTTGCCTATTATAGCCTATCCCCTAGTTTGCCCGGTGAAATCTACCTCCGCCTTCCGGCGTGCCGAGAGGATTTTTTTTTTTTGAATAGGTTAGTGATTTTATATGTATTCGCATTCACATAGTTGAAACGCGCAAATTTTTTCTCATTACTGTCCGGTTTGGGAATCGTTTTATCTTTATTTTTATGTTTGGCTATAATTTGATTTATTTTGCTTGGCGAGAAGTTGTTTTCCTTTGCTATTTGCATAATAGTTCTTATTTCCTTATTATAGTTGTCTTTGGACATGGGTATGTTTAAAGCTCTGTGCACCATTGAATTGAAACCCGCTAGTTTGTGCGTACTGGGGTGATTAGACTGATTGTCGATTGCATGCGAGGTTTGTGATGCGACCTTTCATATTCCATATTCCGGAACAATCTCCGGATAGCTATCACCATTTAGCATTTCACCTAACATATATACTGCATTTAGCATACACTGACAATTGCAGTACCAATACTGCAACTAAATAATTGTACATATTGTAAATATTTTCACCTGTATTTCAAACATAGATTTTGTAGCCTAAGTGTAATGGATCTGATGATGATCGCTTGACGATCGAAACTGGTCATCCTAGTGTTTTATTAATCTCATGTAATTTATTTCAGGATTAGGGCATAACCCATCTCTTTTGGGTACATTCATGTTGACCGACTGAAAAGCACTAAACTCTTGTTTACTAAGGCAACACTGAAAATATGGCTTCAAACACCACAATCTAAATGGGAATTAAGTATATCTGGTTTGAATAAAACATTGTATTACTGAGTTAGGCCTGCAGGCCTACTCATCTAAATGTAGGAAATGTAGGGGCACCTGTTACATCTGCTGCCACAGAGCGGACCTTTGGCAGATTTGGTTGGATTCATAGTAAAACAAAAAAAGAAACAGACTTACATCTGAGAGGGCTGCCAAGTTGACTTATCTAGTCTACAATTGGAAGCTGATGAATGGGGAGAATGGAACATCTAAGCGTAAGGCCGACAAAATAACTGAAGAGACTCGTCAGGGTAATCCAGAACAAGGAGAAGAAACCTCAACACCCAGTCAAGATCGAATTATAGGCCTAGAGGAAGATTCAGAATCAGAACTGTCAGAATAATCTCAGCCAGAACTACTTGAAAGTTCAATAGAAAGAAGTGATGAAGAGGATACAGAAACAGAAGAAAGTGATTAAGATACCCAAGAACACAAGACATTCATTTATTATTAATTTCATATTTAAATATTGTAGTCTGCTGTACGTCATGTCCTCATTTGTTTCATTTTTAACTTATACAGTTAATGTAATAGCATACATTATGTCAGTATTAGTCATTTGTTAGTAAAATATCAAACTCATTTAAGAATTATAAAGAGAAAAATATTAGGGCTACTTAACTACTTTTCCATCAATATGAATTAAATGATTTTGTATATTAAATATGTATACTGTATACATGTATATACCTGTTTGTATGGATAAATATATAAAATACATACGGTATATGTAGATACATATATGGCTAAAACAATATTTATATAAGCGTTGCATTATGAATATGTCTTTAAAAGAGGTAAATGCCCAAAATGCCTGGGCATTTGTCCGGGCATTTGCCCCGACTTATAAATGCCCAGACATTTTACATCACTAATATGGAGTGTGGGTCACCGACGCCTGGCACCATCCTTGTAGGTAGTCAAGATCTTCAAAGAGACGACCAATTCAGGTATCTTGGCTCCTTGACTCGTTCTGATGGTGACACCCTCCCTGATGCCCAAGCTCGTGTGAGTGCCAGTTGGTTCAAATGGAGGGAGGTAACTGGAGTCCTCTTTGACCGCAAGATACCCACCTATCTTAAGGCCAAGATTTACAAGACCCTCTACGGTTCTGAATGCTGGCCGGCCTCTGTTAAACACGAGCAAGCCCTGCATGTTATGTAGTTGCGCATGCTTCGTTCGGTGCTCGGTCTGACGCGACTTGACCATATCAAGAATTGCTATGTCCGAGGGAGGATGGGAGTTGCGCCCATACAGAATAAAATGCGGGAGGCTCGTCTACGCTGGTACGGCCACATCATACGCAGTCACGAACAATCAGTGGATAAAACTGCCTTGTGCCTCAACCCGGATGGCAAACGTCCTCGTGGGCGACCTAAGAGATCGCCTTAGAGAAGACATGCGACAAGTTAATCTGTGTCGGCATGATGCCCTTGACCGACAGAAATGGAGATTGGCATGTAAAGTAGCGGACGCTGCTACAAAGCGGGACAAACGCTAGGAAGATGATGATTTTAGGTAAAGACCAAACTAATATTGACTATTTATTATACATTGGTATGTAGATAGAAAGATGCTTACACTGTACGTTATGACTAATTTTTAGGTCTTGACTGGCCTTGCAATACGAATTGACTAACCAGACATGAGTTAGCTACCAGGGAAACACTTTGGCGACTATGCTTGTTATTGACCAGTGAGTAGGGTTTTAGAAAGCTGTTTGCTGTTTTGGGTTATACACAACATATGCTTAGATCTATATAGAAACCGAGCGACCATGTTTGCTAATCAAGACATTATACCAGAGACGATTAGGATACTTATGGAGCTCAGGCAAAGTAAGCATTTCTACAGAAAAGGAACCTGTTGACATCGAAAATAGCGTCGGTGTAGAGGTAAAACTCACTAAGTAAGTGGACTTTTGTATGTACTTAGTGACTTTTACCTCTAAACCGATGCTGTTTAACATATTCTAACCTTGGTCTACCCCTACAGTTCTTGTCCTCGAACCTTCCTTCCATAACTAAGCTTGCTATTCCTGGGTGTCTTAGTACAGTAGTCTATGTGTCCTACCAACCCACCTCTTCTCTTCATTATCAGTCGCCAGAAACATCTCTCCTCTCCCACTAGTCTAATACCACTTCGTTTGTAACCCTATTTACCCATCTGATCTTCATCATTCTCCTGTAAAACCACATTTCAAACGCTTCAATTCTCCTCTTTCCTGCTGTACCAACAGTCCAAGTTTCACTTCCATACAGTGCCACGACCACGCTCCAGACAAAGGCCTTCAAAAATGACTCCTTAATACCTAAATCTATATTCGATCGTCTCTGGTTCACGAGTTCTGTAATGCGTCCCTTCAACGTCGCCCAGCTATCTTTGATTCATGAAATTCATAATCCGGCCCTCGTGCTTTTCTGTCTTTACTCTCACGGATGACTTCTTCTAATTCGTATATTGTAAGGAATTTAATTGGCATTGTATCCCTATCTTCATCGTCAGTCAGGTTTCGCATTTCTTTTTCTTGTACTAGTTTAGTAACGTGTTCATCCCAGACTTGTAATGGAATCTGTCTTGTGTATTTTGGCTGGATTAGAAAATCTCTTCTGCTATTTTTTACTATATTTTCTTTGAGATTTTCTGGAATTGTTCCTTTGCTTCTTTAATTATTGCTTTTTAGTGCTTCCTTCTTTTGGCATATGGTATCCTGTGTTTCCTGTATTTGGCATTCTATGACTTTGTGAAGGGTACCGGTATCTCAAGTTTCTTTTCTTGTCCTGTAGCAGATATGGTTGAACCATGGTTTAGCCTTTCTTTCTATGTTGGTTCGTGGGTCAGATGTTTGCTTGATTATATCTTCTATGTATTGAAGGGATCCATTCAGGCCACTGTGGTGTATTGTGTTCAGAATTATTGGCATTGTAACAGAACTGGTCTCCAGTTTATCCATGTACAATTTCCGTGAAAGTTGTGGATGGTGGTTTGTTTTAATATGTGGATCGAAGAGTTTTGTGGGAGTAATTTCTATTGGTCAGTACTTCTTTATTACCAAATCTGTTAGCACTAATGTTCTCGCTTCTTTTGGTCCCATCTTATTGCGGAAAGTAAGGCCCCTCTTGGTGTTTCTACATTTGTATCGGGATAATCTAGGTTACTCGATACAGGTGAAGAACCTCTGCGTGGTGAGGGGGACTAGTAGCTCCTTTCTTGAGATACTGTGTGGAGCCTTGTATGGCAACCAGGCATACAAGGAGGAAGCTAAAACACCACCCACCCCCTGTGGGAGGGGGGGCATAATAATACCCCTACGGTTACTAGCCCAAGCCAAGGCTTGGAAGTGGAGGCCTCGACCATACCTGCTAGAGAGGCATCCATGGTCCCTCCGCATGGGTGAAACAGTGGTTTAGGTGAAGTGGGTGCTGGTGATTGAGGTGAAGGCTCACTGCAATGAGCTGGAACCAACACATCACTTTGCTCTACGTAGCCTGGACGAGCTGCGGGTTGGGAATGGGGCGAACCCAATCTAGGGGGGAAACCATGGCTGTGAACTTAGTCATGGTAATGCCAAGTGGTTACCACGTGAGTAGGCCTACTGAAGGCGGTACAAACCTGGCTTGATGGTTCGGGCCAGGGGCGGATTGCTGGATGGACGACTGAGAGGCGTGGTTACTGCTACGGAGAGCCTGAGTTAAGGGAGGACAATGTCTGGCTTATGCCTCATCACGGATGGTGAGAACGTCGCTCAGGACCCTAGAAGGGGCAAAAACCCTACTATAATATGAGGTATGGACAAACAGAAAGAACCAACTCCAAACCCCACATCAAAGGAAGCCACGGAAGCTCCAGCAGAGCAGATCCATGTGCAGACCGGAGATGAAAAACTGGAGACAGAAGTCCCAGAAGGACAGGCTGTCTTTCAATCCAAAGAAGAAATGGAAAAGGCAACAGAAGCTACAGTAGAGCAGACTGCAGGGCCAAGTAGCACAGGAGATTCCACCGAGAAAGACCTGAAGATATCTGCATCAAAGATCAACAGGATACACATAGAAAATAAACCTCGCACGAGTGCACATTACAAAGAAAAGAAGAAAGCTAGGAAATAAGTCAAGATAGCGGCTGGAACTTGGGTGGAGAAGCCTAAGAACAGAGATCAGCAAAATGCTATCCCACCGACAAGGTCCAAAAGACCAAGGTCGGAGGACAGCACGCCACCAAGTTCGGCTGTAAAACCACTCTCCAAGAAACAGAAGGAGGAAACAGTCATGTCCTTTTCGGAACAACTGACCTCATCCAAGGTCGCAATAATACCTAAGACCTTTCCAGATGGCAAGCTCAAGGAGGAGGATATGACGGAACTGTCAACCGTCTTGATAGCGCAGATGAAGCCGCTGTCATATGGGTGTCTGCCAGGCTTCCTCGAGTCACCAAGGCTGGAAAATGGAGCAAAGGTACTGATCTGTGCCAATCCAGAAACTAAAAGTTGGCTGGAACAGACAGTATCCAATTGTAACCCTTGGAAAGGGGAAAATTTAGAGGTGGCGGACGCTAAGAAGGTGTTGAACACTATCAAGGGCATCACCAAGTTCCCATCTCCTTTTGACAAGATGAAAGTGGAAGACGTTCTTGTCAGAATACACCACCATGACACCAAAATTCTGACGAAAGATTGGTGGGTGCTGAATGCATCAACAACTGACGAAACAGGAAGGACAGTCGTTATGGCCCTTGGTGAACGAGACTTTGAAGAGCTCAAGAAGAGAAGCCTGAAGGCTAAACTCGAACTTGGGCAAATCAGGTTTCAGGTCATCAAGGGAAAAACGAAACCCAATGTTAGCAAGGATGGTACTGAAAGTACTTCAGGCCAACCTTCAACATGAAAAAGTAGCTGTGGCCAAATTCGCCAGAAAGTTCAGGTCCGAGGCTATTGACGTGGCACTTATTCAGGAGCCATGGGTAGTCAAGGACAAAGTAGCAGGACTAGCGGAATCTGGAGGTAAGCTAATGTACGATACATTATCGGAAATACCCAGAACGTATCTTCTTGTAAGTAGGAAACTACAATGTCTTCTATTGCAGGAGCACTGTTCACGGGATTTGACTGTGGCCAAGATAAAACTTGGAAATTGGGAAGGACCTAGAGAAATAATTATAGGCTCTGCGTACCTCCCATATGACTCAACTAATCTGTCTCCAACAGAAGTTGAGAATTAAATTGCAACGCAAAGAGGAAAGGAGAACATCTAGTCCTGGGAGCGGATGCAAATTCACACCTCACGACATGGGGCAGTACGAACTGCAATGCAAAAGGTGAGTCTTTACTAGAGTTTATCATGAGAGCTGAGATCATGATACTAAACCTAGGAAATAAGCCTACATTCATAAATAAGAATCGTAGGGAGGTAATAGACATTACAATGAGCACTACGCATATTGCAAATTTCATTAAAGATTGGAGTAAGCCTCCGTGGCTTAGGCGGCAGCACGCCGGCCTCTCACCGCTGGGTCCGTGGTTAAAATCCCAGACACTCCATGTGAGATCTGTGCTGGACAAAACAGAGGCAGACAGGTTTTTCTCCGGGTATTCCGGTTTTCCTTGTCAAAATTTCATTCCAGCAACACTCTCCACTCTATACAAACTTAGGCTTTCACGGCCGGCGTTAGAATCTAAGAAGTGATTATCCGGGCTGTTAGGCCGTGGTCCAGTAGGGCTGTTGTTTCCCGACGTTTCAGCGAAGACTGAGTTCGCCATTCTCAAGGGTCTTCTCTTTCCGATGGTCAGAGGTAGACTGAAGTTGCGCTTGTCCGCCATCGCTATATATAGTGTGCGAACGGGTCAGTTCACTGCGCGGTCCGGAACTTTCCGCGCCAGGAGTGGAGCGCGCTGATTGGCTGCCAGTACCGAGAGGTGTGCAATGCTCAGCCAATGGTTTGATGTTAGTTGATCTGAGGACGGGATGCCAGATTTTGTTCACCCGTTCGCTCTCTTCTTACCGGTTGAAATTGTTAGGGTGTTTGAAAATTTCTATAGCCTCTCGCTGCAGCCTCGCGTGGTAGTGGACGGTGCTGGACAGCACCTCTGTGCACCCGTAGTGAACATCATGGCCTTTAAGAAGGGAATGCTCTGCCACCGAGGACTTCTCCATCTGGCCCAGCCGGCTGTGTCGCTCGTGTTCCTTCAGCCTGGTAGCAATACTGCGCTTCGTGGTACCAATATAAACCTGGCCGCAGCTGCAAGGTACCCTGTAGACGCCCGCACTGGAATGGGGATGGCGCTTGTCCTTGGCAGATCTGATTAAATCGCGTATCTGTCTCGTAGGCCTGTATACGGTCCTGATGTTATGATGGCGGAGTATTTTGCCTATTCGGTCAGTCACCTTGTGAACGTACGGGAGGTACGTCACTGCTGTCGGCCGATCCTGTTCCCTCTCCGTGGACGCCGGTCATCTGGGTTGACATGCCCGTTGGATCTCCTTACTGGTGTAACCATTGGCGCGGAGAGCTGTGTTGAGGTGACGTAGTTCCTCTTTCAGGTAGTGGGACTCACAGATACGCTTAGCACGGTTGACCAGAGTCTTGATGACGGCGTGTTTTTGTTTAGGGTGGTGGTTCGATGCCTTCTGTAGGTACCGGTCAGTGTGGGTAGGCTTCCTGTAGACAGTGTGCCCCAAGCGAAGGTCCGGAGTTCTCGTAACCATGACATCAAGGAAGGCGAGAGAGTGGTTTTCCTCCTTCTCCATGGTAAACTGGATGCTGGCATTTAGGCTGTTTAGGTGATCCAGGAACCGTTGTAGCTCTTCCTCTCCATGACTCCAGACCACAAATGTATCGTCCACATACCGTAACCAGACTTTCGGCTGGAGCGGCGCAGTCTCCAGGGCCATGCTTTCAAACTTCTCCATGAAGAAGTTAGCAACAACCGGGCTCAGTGGACTACCCATGGCGACGCCATCGGTCTGCTGATAGAAGTTACCATTCCACAAGAAGTAGCTAGCAGTGAGGCAGTGACGGAACAGATCAGCGATGTCAGAAGGGAAGATCTGGGAGATGTGGTCCAGAGTGTCTCTCAAAGGTACCTTGGTGAAGAGGGACACCACGTCGAAGCTCACGAGACGATCAGTGGTTTCCAGTTCAATCTCCTCGAGTTTCTGGATGAAATGGCCGGAATCAATGATGTGAGTCTGTGTGTTGCCAATGTGAGGTTGGAGCAAGGATGCCAGATGCTTCGCCAGGCTGTAGGTCGGTGAACCAATGGCACTTACGATGGGCCGTAATGGTACGTTCTCCTTGTGAATTTTAGGCAAGCCGTAAAGTCTAGGAGGCAGGGCTTCACTCTTGATGGTCATCTTCTTGGCATCATCTGGTAGTGAAGAGGCTTTGATCAGAATGTTAGTTTCCCTTAATACACGGTTTGTGGGGTCTTTAGGCAGCTGTTGATAAGTCTGAGGATCCAGCAGTTCCGAGATCTTGGCGGTATAAGAATCGGTGTTCATGACGACAGTGGCGTTTCCTTTGTCAGCCGGTAGAATAACGATGGTGTCATCTTGGTTCAGCGTTTTTATGGCCTTCCTCTCCATCGCCGTGAGGTTACTCTTGGTAGCAGGTGCTTTCCGAAGAATTCGCGAAGTTTCGCCTCGGATTTCCTCTGCCTGCACTGTAGGGAGATAGCGGATAGCTGCTTCAACGTTCGCGATGATGTCTTCAACAGGAACCATACGAGGAGTGACCGCAAAATTCCCACCTTTAGCCAGGAGGGTCGTTTCCGCTTCAGATAAGTTACGGTCCGTCAGATTGACGACCGTGCTGGAGGTCTCGAGTGCCGTACCAGATGAAGATGGAGCCGTCTGGCAGCGCTCGAATTTGTTCTTCTGGCGTTTGCTTACCTGGTCGAAGGTGGACTGCATAGAGTAGTTAGTTATGCTGTCTACTTTATCCCAATCCTGCGGTGAGAGTTCTGTGCTGAGTCGGAAGTGGAGTTCCAGAAGTGTCTTGTCAGTGCCAGCAAGTTCTTTGCGAGTGTGGTGAATCCGTTCCCGTAATAGCGAGAGCTCGGCCCGGTCGTAGATGCGGTGCGACTGCGCTGAACCGAAGTGTCTTTTCATCCTAAGAAACTTAGGAACTGTCCGAGAATCTCTGCATCTGAGAAGAAATGTAAGCGTCGAAAGCAGGGTAGCTTTCTTCTTCCGAAGCTTCTCGAAGCGTCGAATTGAAACAGAAGTTTCCTCTCCGTAGAGGCGACGTATATACAAACTTAGGCTTTCACGGCCGGCGTTAGAATCTAAGAAGTGATTATCCGGGCTGTTAGGCCGTGGTCCAGTAGGGCTGTTGTTTCCCGACGTTTCAGCGAAGACTGCGTTCGCCATTCTCAAGGGTCTTCTCTTTCCGATGGTCAGAGGTAGACTGAAGTTGCGCTTTTTTTCGGGGGGGGGGGGGGGGGGGGCGAAAAGGTACCCGCACCCCCCGTGACACCCGACCTTACTACTGGTGCCTCCGACATGCAGTTAGTCTACGATAGTAGAAGAGAAAGCATAGGGGATTGGATAAAAGGAATGTCTTTTAGGACTTAGTGCCTGTCCCATCGCGGTCGCGATCTACCAGGCATAATTAGTCGATATTAACATAGGTATATGTTTATATATGAGCACATATAAATATGTACTCATATATAAGGGTAAGATTGTAGGGCCAGGGAAAACCGCATAGGCAGAAAGGAAAGATTGCCTACACGTAAAACCTGGCGGCTTGGTTATTGCCACATGCAAGGATAATGTGGGTATGGAAATGAGTAGATTTTGTTAGTACGGGAGGTGTATCATGCAACAGTTGCAAAATCAGTTTCCTCGCCGAGATTAGTATATGTGGGAATCAGTTAGCTTGGCACTGCTGGGATTAGCGCGTCCGCAATGGCGGACGAACTGCACGTCCGGGGTTAGGTTCGGAGCACAGTCCGCCCGCCTAGAGCGTCCTAGTACCAAGTCTCGGTGATCCGGAGAGGGGAGCCACGCCTGCGAACAGGGGCTTCTTCTCTCGTGTCCTGGACATTGCTGATGGTTGTTATCGGTCACTCCTCCGCTGCATACAATCGTCCTGAAACTATAAGCTAATGATTATTAATAGTCCCTCCCTTGGCTATCATTTCGGCAAGCCAGGGGAAGGGTTTTTTAAAACTAATTTTTTTTTTGCCTTAACTAAACTTAACCTGCAACAAAGAAACAAACTGAAACAGACAGATAGACGTGCACATGGACATAGACAATTAATTGCTACACATAAATATATACACTTCATGTATGCAGCAAGGGGAGCGCGTGCGGCCGCCTTGGTTGGCCTGAGCCGTGACCAAGGACTTCCATGGGAATGTGGAGTTGGGGTTGTCCATGGGAGAATTCCATGGGATGTGTATTTGGGGGGTGACATTTGTGTTGTATGTCCCTGGGGTTAGTGCCGCTTTGCGCTGCTCATAGCACCTACCTTTCCTGACTTTACCTGAAGAGAGTGTGTCGAGGGGTAGGGTATTTGCTATTTCTGCCCATATCGTGTCGGCCGAGGGCTCTTACGAGTGGGTTTGCCGAATAGCGCCTGGAGCGTTGTGACCTTAGTGCAAGTTGTCGCACAAAGGCTTTGATGCTTGGCGTATTTGTTATGCGTTCTAGCTCCCGCGTGGGTGTATCCCGCGGGAGCTTTTGTGCTAACCGCAAGCATTTATTTTGGAACATCTGCAGCTTTTTGAGGTTCGACTTAGCTGTGTAACCCCATACAGGGCTGGCGTACATAATAATGGGCCTTATGAGGGCTTTATACATGTTTACGCCCAGTGTCTTGTCGAGGCGACTCTTCCTATTTAGGAATGGGTAAAGCTGCAGTAATCGCATGTTGGCTTTGCGCTGTAGTGTTTTAACATGGTGCAGCATGGTTAGTTTGGCATCTAGAGTTACTCCTAGATACTTAACTGTGCTCGTCCATGTTATGTCGCGCGCAAATAGTGTGAGTGGCCGGATGGAATCAGGTCGGCGTGAGATGCGGTTCTTCTTGGTGAAGAGTACCGCCTGGCTTTTTTCAACGTTGACTTTTATCCGCCAGTCTCGGAAATAGGGTTCCAGGGCCCATAGCGCTTCCTGCAGCCGCTTACGGATGCTGGCTATGCGGAAGTGTTGGGCTGTCATTGCCGAGTCATCAGCATAGAGGTATAACGTAGTTAATGCTCCTGCTGTTGTTGGCATGTCATTGATGTACAGGCTGAACAGCACGGGAGCTATAATACTACCCTGCGGGACGCCTGCTCTGATCTGTCGCTTAGTGGACAGGACGTTCAGAATATCAACCTGGAATGTGCGGCCTTCTAGATAAGATTGAATGAGTCGTATGTAGGCCGGGTGGAAATTACAGTCTATTAGTTTGGCTAATAGGCCTGTGTGCCACACCTTGTCGAAAGCTTTCTGTATGTCTAAGAAGACAGCTCCGGTGTCGCGTTTTAGGTTGAACCCTATCGTGGCGTGTTCAACCAGCCTCATAAGCTGCTGCGTTGAGGAGTGGTGGTTCCGAAACCCGAACTGCTCGTTCCTGAGCAGTCCATTTTCCTTAACGTGCGCTACTATTCTCTTTAGCAGTATTTTCTCGAATACTTTTCTTAGAGAGTCTAGTAGGCTTATTGGGCGGTAGTTGTCGGGATTGGACTTGTTTTTGCCCGGTTTGCCGAATACTAGTATTTTTGCTTGCTTCCAGCACACAGGGTAGTATTGTAGCGTGAGCATTGCATTGAAGATGGAGGTTAGTATTAGCAGGGCCTTGTCAGACAACCACTTCAGTACTATGTTCTGTAGGTTGTCTGGGCCCGGGGCTTTACGATTGGGGAGGTGCCGGATAATCCACTTTATTTCGTGAATATTGGTTTTGCGGACTTCCGGCTTGGGCGCATTGGTTATGTAGTCATTTACCTTAGCGTCCATCCTGAGCGTGAACTCCGGGTTAGAGGGTGTATCGTTGGGAGTAAATGCTTCCTCTAGGGAGTTTGCTAGGGCCTCCAGTTTGTCCCGTGTCGAATAGGCCGGTCCTGTCGGTGTTTCAAGGGTCGGCACCTGATGGGTTTCGCGGGTGAAGTGTCTCGCGAGGGGCCACACTGATGGTGTATTTTCTGTGGGGTTGGTACCAAATTTTGATATGAGATTACCCCAAGAACTGCACCGGTGTTCATGTAGAGCGTTCTGGATTTCAACATTAAGTTGATTTTTCCTGACTCTGTCGTAGTCCCTGTGGTATTTAGTCCAGTCCCGCCTTATGTTATTCCTTTCCCTTATTAGAGCCCGGATGCGTGCTGGAATTTCCAGTTTCCGCTCGCGGGTGTTTACAAGGGGAACACTTGTGTCCAAGGCGACTTGGATGGCTGAAACCAGGGTTTCCACGGCAGTGTCTAGCTCCTGATTTGTTATTAGTGGAATGTCATCTTTGCCATCTAGTTCTTGGTCTAGTATGGCCTTGAACTGGTTCCAGTTAGCAGCTTTGTAGTTGCGTATGGGCCTGGTTCCTGTCTCGATGACTTCAGGGGGGGGGGGGGGGTCGCAAGTGTAATAATCGTTGGCTTGTGATTTGACGAAAGGTCATTTATCACCTTGATGCTGTGACTGAGCGTTACCTGGTTCATCAGGCATATGTCCAGAATGTCAGCGATGTCCGTCGAATTACGTTGCGGTACGAAGGTTGGCTCGTTGGGGGCAGCGACTATGTAGTCATTTGCTATCATGTGCGCATAAAGCCTCCTCCCCGAGTGATTGGGGCGGAGACATCCCCAGTGAGCGCTTTTGGAATTGAAATCCCCTCCAAGTATGGTATGAGTGCCAGTTTTGAATAGGGTTTCTATGTCCTGTGTATTTATCCGGTTGGTGTGATTGTACACTGAATAAATATTCAGGTAAGTACCTTGCACAGGCAAGCGGATGCCGCAGGCCTCGAGTGATTGCAGTTCTGGTTTATCTAGTTCCATGTGAGCTATTCCTTTACGGACCAGTACTGCCACTCCTCCTTTCGACATATCGGTGTGTTCGCGGCGATCTCGTCTTAGGGTATTAAAGCCTCTTACGGTGAATTTCTGCCCGGGCTGTAAGTGGGTTTCTGTTATGAGCGCCACGTGTATGTCATGGGTTTGGAGGAACAACGCGAGTTCTGTTTTCTTTTTGCGGACTCCATCGGCGTTCCAATTTAAAACGCGGATTCCGTCCGTGTGAGTATAGTTGGGGGTATTAGTTGGGTTCCCCTCGTTCCCTTCAGGTAGGTCAGGTGTATTATCCATGACGGGATGTGAAGGTGGTGTTTATAAATGTGGTGAAAATGCTCATCCACTGGTTCATAGGGGCCGTGAATAGCTGCATAATTAGCGCCATCACGGCCTGGCACAATGTTCCCATCGTCAACCCTGGAAAGAGTTGATTTAGAAAGTCATTGATTTTGTCCCAGATGGTGCTGGGAGCCTGTTCCAGTGGTGGGCTGGCCTGAGTGGCTGTGTTTGAGGGAGGGGTGGGGGCAATAGGGAGGAGAGTAGCTGGGGGCGATGCGACTTGGTTTGACTGGCAAGGGATGGAGCTAGAAGCTTGTTGGGCTTCTCTCGTTTGCTCCGCAGCCGTGGTGGTCTTTGCTTCGGTATTTTTGGGGCGTTTGGAACGGACCTTCTTCTTCCTTTGTTCCTTGGGAGGGGGCACTGAGATCGGGTCTGGGCAGGTGGAAGTGCTGGGCTGAGGATTGACCTCAGTGTTAGGTTGTGACGTGTCTCTGTTGCGGGATGGCTGTGTCCCCTCCTTCAAAGCTACGTTCGGTCCTGCCTGATGGGCCTTTAGGCATTGAAGATGCCTTGTTGCCTGAAGGGCCTCCACGTGCCTGGTGCATGCCACCTTGATGCGCACCAGTTAGCATCGTGTTTCGCCTGTTGGCTTCGTATGCCCTGCGGGTGGGGCAGTTCTTAAAATTAGCCGCATGTGGTCCCTTGCAGTTTCTGCACTTGGAATGTGCCTCATGGGGTCCATATGGGCATTTGGCAGAGTGGTGTCCATCCGCACAGCGCCTACAGCAAGGCCTATCGTGGCACCCCTTGGAGGTGTGACCCAGCCTCTGACAATTGCTGCATTGCGGCGCTGATGTGGGAGTCCGGTATGGTGTGATGCTCACCTCCATGCGGGCCAGCATTTTTACCTGTAATATGCTGTCCGCTTCCGGCCCTGCCGTGACTGTTACCAAGTACAGTGGGGAGTGTATTCGGGAGGACTTAGTGCGCATCGTTTCGACGATTTCCACTGGGAAATTCATCGCTTTGAATGCGGCTGCGAGGTCTGCACACGTCTTTTGGTTTGCCGGTGTACGCAGTACATATCGCTTTACAGGCTTAGCTGAAACGATCTGTGAGTACGGCGCTTTGACGGCTTCCGGGTGCTCTATGCAGTGGTGGTAGGCTTTCCAGCTATCGCATAGAAGCCAGACAGACGTGCCGGGGTCTAACTTGGGGGATTTGAAATGGTACTTGTTACGGTACTCATGTGGGAGTGCCGTTGCAAGTCCCAGATCGATGCTGTGGATGTCAGTCGTGTATAGTGTTAGTGGCGGCGGCTTCTTAGGCTTTGGCCTGCTCGGTCTGTCGGGGAAAGTGGAAGTGGTCGAGCCGGACGAGTCCCGCGAACCACTCCGCCTTTGCCCGTCTTTAGCATTGACAGCATGGGCTTGCCTCTTGGCATCGGCTTTTTCTCTCCTCGACAGTACCGGAGTGAAGTCTTCCTCCTGTTCCCCATGCTCTGGAGTCTGTTTCCTGAGTTCAGGGGCTCCAGGGTGCGCGGAAGACTTTTTATTGGTCTTTCCCTGCCCAGGTTTGGAAGTCCGCGCGGGTGCTGGCTTCGTAACCTTTGCTAGGGTGCCTTTGCCAGCCTTCCCGCTCGACGATTTCGCTGGCGGAGCTCCTTCCGGGCCTAGGCCTGTGGTTGGAGTCGCCGTGCTAGTCGGAGACTGGGACTGCTGGCTGTCGAAGTGGGGGCCTTTGATTTGCCCTTCCCCCTGGTGCTGCCAGCGTTCATGCGACGTGGCTGGTCAGGCGACACGTCCATTACTAACTCGTCTCCCGTGGGGTTGGGGTCAATCGCGTGGCTTTCCAAATCGATGACCAGTGACATTAGAGCTGGGATAGCTTTCTCCTGGACCACTGACGGGGCGGCTTTCGCTGCCGGTCTTGTGGTCTCCAAGATAGGCGTCTCCTTGCCTTCTGTCACTGTTGGCACCAATGCCGCGCCTAGTGGTGTCGCTGGCGCGACGAGGCTGGAGTCAGTGGACTCTCCCATTGGCTGACTGCCGGACAAGTCCAGGCAGCCGTCCGGGACGTCACCGTAACTCAACAGCCTCGCTGGGGTGCCGTCTGTATGCTGGGGCGCGGCGAGAGCAAGATGAATAGGTGCTTCCGTTAGCGGGCTGCAGGGCACGGCATGCCGCGGCACCTGGGTCACGCTTAGGCTGCAGCCTATATTGCGCAGCTGCTCGTGTGTGCTACAAGGCACGGGGGATGATGTGGGTTCTGGAATGGTGATGCTCGGTTCCCTCGGGCTCATGAGCGGGCTGCCGGTGTTAGCTGGGCTATTTACCGGGGTCACGCTCTGGGCTGCCAGGGTTTCAGCTATCGACCATGTGTAGAGGCGTGTCAATTGCTTCCTGGTTCGGGGGGTGACGTATGGGGGAAGGTTGATGAGGGTGGGGAGGCTGGGGGAGCTTGGGGAGCTAAGGAGAGCGCGGCGCGGGGTGAACATGACATACATAGGGATAGTTGAAGTAGATAGCTTATAAGTAATAGGGTTCGCACCAGAGCCAAGAGGGAAAGTCAGACAAATGCTCTTTTTGAACAGACAAATAGCTCTTTTGGAGTTGACCTGGTGCTAGCCTATATATGAGATGAGGGGAAATATTCTAAGTGCGAACTAGTGAGCGCGGGATGATCCGACGTGAACAGGTCCCTGACTCACAGCGTGCCCTAACCTAACCCTAAGTCTGGATAGCCCAGAACTGATTGGGGAATGAAATGATGAAGTGCGGTGATGAGATGAGATGCGGGCTGGCGGGCCTTGGCGGTCCTGGCTGGCAGCAGTTGCTTCGGACTCCTGGCGTCCTTGGCTGGTGAGCTCGTGCCGGCTGGGCGAAGACTGGTCTGGCGGGGCTCGCCGAAGCGCTCCCCGCGGTGAAGTCCTGAAGTTCTCAGTCGGCTCTCTCCTGTTGCAGCGTGACCTCTCCCGTTCAAGTCCGAGTCAGCCCGCCGTCGAAGTTGCGCTTGTCCGCCATCGCTATATATAGTGTGCGACCGGGTCGGTTCACTGCGCGGTCCGGAACTTTCCGCGCCAGGAGTGGAGCCGGCTGATTGGCTGCCAGTACCGAGAGGTGTGCAATGCTCAGCCAATGGTTTGATGTTAGTTGATCTGAGGACGGGATGCCAGATTTTGTTCACCCGTTCGCTCTCTTCTTTCCGGCTGAAATTGTTAGGGTGTTTGAAAATTTCAATAGCCTCTCGCTGCAGCCTCGCGTGGTAGTGGACGGTGCTGGACAGCACCTCTGTGCACCCGTAGTGAACATCATGGCCTTTAAGAAGCATCTGGCATCCTTGCTCCAACCTCACATTGGCAACACACAGACTCACATCATTGATTCCGGCCATTTCATCCAGAAACTCGAGGAGATTGAACTGGAAACCACTGATCGTCTCGTGAGCTTCGAAGTGGTGTCCCTCTTCACCAAGGTACATTTGAGAGACACTCTGGACCACATCTCCCAGATCTTCCCTTCTGACATCGCTGATCTGTTCCGTCTCTGCCTCACTGCTAGCTACTTCTTGTGGAATGGTAACTTCTATCAGCAGACCGATGGCGTCGCCATGGGTAGTCCACTGAGCCCGGTTGTTGCTAACTTCTTCATGGAGAAGTTTGAAAGCATGGCCCTGAAGACTGCGCCGCTCCAGCCGAAAGTCTGGTTACGGTATGTGGACGATACATTGGTGGTCTGGAGTCATGGAGAGGAAGAGCTACAACGGTTCCTGGATCACCTAAACAGCCTAAATGCCAGCATCCAGTTTACCATGGAGAAGGAGGAAAACCACTCTCTCGCCTTCCTTGATGTCATGGTTACGAGAACTCCGGACCTTCGCTTGGGGCATACTGTCTACAGGAAGCCTACCCACACTGACCGTTACCTACGGAAGGCATCGAACCACCACCCTAAACAAAAACACGCCGTCATCAAGACTCTGGTCAACCGTGCTAAGCGTATCTGTGAGTCCCACTACCTGAAAGAGGAACTACGTCACCTCAACACAGCTCTCCGCGCCAATGGTTACACCAGTAAGGAGATCCAACGGGCATGTCATCCCAGACGACCGGCGTCCACGGAGAGGGAACAGGATCGGCCGACAGCAGTGACGTACCTCCCGTACGTTCACAAGGTGACTGACCGGATAGGCAAAATACTCCGCCATCATAACATCAGGACCGTATACAGGCCTACGAGACAGATACGCGATTTAATCAGATCTGCCAAGGACAAGCGCCATCCCCATTCCAGTGCGGGCGTCTACAGGGTACCTTGCAGCTGCGGCCAGGTTTATATTGGTACCACGAAGCGCAGTATTGCTACCAGGCTGAAGGAACACGAGCGACACAGCCGGCTGGGCCAGATGGAGAAGTCCTCGGTGGCAGAGCATTCCCTTCTTAAAGGGTGCACAGAGATGCTGTCCAGCACCGTCCAATACCACGCGAGGCTGCAGCGAGAGGCTATTGAAATTTTCAAACACCCTAACAATTTCAACCGGAAGGAAGAGAGCGAACGGGTGAACAAAATCTGGCATCCCGCCCTCAGATCAACTAACATCAAACCATTGGCTGAGCATTGCACACCTCTCGGTACTGGCAGCCAATCAGCGCGCTCCACTCCTGGCGCGGAAAGTTCCGGACCGCGCACTGAACCGACCCGGTCCCACACTATATATAGCGATGGCGGACAAGCGCAACGTCAGTCTACCTCTGACCATCGGAAAGAGAAGACCCTTGAGAATGGCAAACGCAGTCTTCGCTGAAACGTCGGGAAACAACAACCCTACTGGACCACGGCCTAACAGCCCGGATAATCACTTCTTAGATTCTAACGCCGGCCGTGAAAGCCTAAGTTTGTATATACGTCGCCTCTACGGGGAGGAAACTTCAGTTTCAATTCGACGCTTCGAGAAGCTTCGGAAGAAGAAAGCTACCCTGCTTTCGACGCTTACATTTCTTCTCAGATGCAGAGATTCTCGGACAGTTCCTAAGTTTCTTAGGATGAAAAGACACTTCGGTTCAGCGCAGTCGCACCGCATCTACGACCGGGCCGAGCTCTCGCTATTACGGGAACGGATTCACCACACTCGCAAGGAACTTGCTGGCACTGACAAGACACTTCTGGAACTCCACTTCCGACTCAGCACAGAACTCTCACCGCAGGATTGGGATAAAGTAGACAGCATAACTAACTACTCTATGCAGTCCACCTTCGACCAGGTAAGCAAACGCCAGAAGAACAAATTCGAGCGCTGCCAGACGGCTCCATCTTCATCTGGTACGGCACTCGAGACCTCCAGCACGGTCGTCAATCTGACGGCCCGTAACTTATCTGAAGCGGAAACGACCCTCCTGGCTAAAGGTGGGAATTTTTCGGTCACTCCCCGTATGGTTCCTGTTGAAGACATCATCGCGAACGTTGAAGCAGCTATCCGCTATCTCCCTACAGCGCAGGCAGAGGAAATCCGAGGAGAAACTTCGCGAATTCTTCGGAAAGCACCTGCTACCAAGAGTAACCTCACGGCGATGGAGAGGAAGGCCATAAAAACGCTGAACCAAGATGACACCATCGTTATTCTACCGGCTGACAAAGGAAACGCCACTGTCGTCATGAACACCGATTCTTATACCGCCAAGATATCGGAACTGCTGGATCCTCAGACCTATCAACAGCTGCCTAAAGACCCCACAAACCGTGTATTGTACAGCCTCCCAGGGGTATGCACCCCTTGGAGTCCATCCCCCCGGCATCTGGCTAAATCCCCTAAATGGCAACCCTTGGAAAGCCGGCCCAACATCCATAAAACTTAGCAGGGACAGCTTGCCACTCTAAAAAGCAGCCCAGTCCTTGCACAATAGTTACACATACCGACATAATATTAACTGGGCCAGCAATGCCAACACATGCTGACAACATAACGCCAGAGAGTATAAGAAGGCATCCTAATGAGGTCAAAGGATCTCTCCATTGTCAGTGCTTCATCGAGACGGCCCGAGGCTACGCTGGTGTCAACCGAGGTGAGTCAGTCAATCGTGTTCAGAGTTCCTACTTATGTAACCTGTGACCCACAACTTGTATTACATTGTGAACATAATTTCATTCCCTACAAGGGACTCACACTCAGAATCACAGACCAATAAAACACTTGGTCCACACTCTACACACGCTTTACTGTTTATACGCCTTTTTACATCCCAACGCCCTTCCTTACTCCCGTCACGGTAAGACGTGACGGACGGTAGCCCAATAGCGCTAACTCAGGTACCTTTGTGTTCCCCGAGCCGACTCGGCTGCCAGCAAGCAGCGCGTGCCACTCGGCTGATACAAGCAGATTCAATTACATAATAAGCAGTCAGCTGAGCGACTAGCACGGTGACCCTTGTATTGGATCCCATCCCTTCAAACACTACTACATTATTTATAGGAACGCCCCCTAGTTCCTAGCACACCACAACACTCTACACTGGTCAGCTTACCCTGCCAAGGGAGGCTACCCTTCTTTAGGCACAACCTCATAAATTAGTACAATAACTCTCCCTTTTAGATCCACCCCCAAGTTAGGGATCTAAAACACTGGTGGAGGCGCAGAGTACCGTGACGTTGTTTTAGAACAACGCCCTAGGGATACAAACAACGTATCCCTGCGGTCAAGACGGTCCTAACCGCACGCAGCCAAGCAAATAGTGAAAATTTTTTCCCCCCAGACAAAAAGCACCATTTTTTTTTGTGTGCTCCAAACTAGCTACACAGGGGAAATTCTTAATAAACCAACCCTCTAGCCCCATACAGAATCAGAGAAATATAAGAATACACTGTCAAACACGCACAGATTTTTTTTATTCACATACACTCCATCCAACATGGCCCCCCTATACCGCCTAGCTGTGCTAAGGAGCATTGGGGAGTACCAGGAATTAATTGCCTGGCACAGAGTTTTTGAAACTAGGCAGGACTACCTCAGAAGGTTTCAGCAGCTCCTGCACGCCCAGTACATGCGGATCATAAGAGCCCTTGTCCGGCCACTCCGCAGTGCTAAGAATCGCAAGGTTCGGGCGAAAATCCCCACCCTCCGCACACAAATCATAAAAGCACACTGGCAACTACACTGTCGACACGAGTTTATGTTCCAACAATGGGAAACTCTCATCACGGAACACAGACGGATAGGGACACAGGACACAAAAGTCGCTGAACAGGCCATATGCCTCAATAGGCAGTACACCCAAATTTGGGATGAATACCGTGAGCTCCAAGCCAACAAGGCCATTTTTGAGTTCATGGTAGGGCCACCAGCCCACCCGAGAGAGGACATAAGCGTGGATACGCTGACTCGACAATTTGCGAGGATGTCCCTCTCGCCATGTACTGCCACACTTGGGAAGGAGGTCACCATGGCCACAGTCCAGGAAACGGCCAGGTTAGGCTCCAATAGGCTACGAATACAAGGGTACATAAACACATGTCCTTCAGCTCCGGATCGGAAGGCAATTTTGCCAAACCGAGGGGCAGAGCCTAGAACAACCCCCTCGGAACAACGGGACGAGAGGGAGTTGAAGCCAGGACTCTCAAATACACATAGCATAACAGAGGGACAACGGGACGTAACCACGTCATGGGCAGACGACGTAGAGCCCGCCCTACAGCACATAAAGCCTACGTACACGTACACAGATAGGCTAACACATTGGCAGGAGTCGGCCGTGGCCAAGGGCCAGAAAGCGGTCAGGCTACAAGCCACCACATTGCCGGGGCATAAACAGGCAGTTAAGCGGCCTTTACCGCCAGTTCAAAGGGCAAATTTGCCAGAACGAAGGCGAACACCGGTATTAAGCCCTCAGGATGTACGACACACGCACGCACATTTTGACCAGGCATTACCACACAGTACACGGGGATTAGGAAAGGTGTTCTCACCTACCCCACAAAACCACGCAGTCAAATATATCCACACTCCCGTAAAATCTACTAGGGCAGCGCCAAGCGCAATTAGGCCCTCGAATACAGGTACATTCAAACCTATAGACACGCACTACGGTGGAAGTAGGCCAAAGCTTACTTTGCTAGAAATTCCGCCGGAAGGTAGCAAAGGAACACCCCAGTGGATTCCAGAGGCCTATCATCTAATAACAGGGCAAAACCCTTCACCTTTCTGAGCACTGAAGCTCGAAAGGGGATAACGACTTCCACCAGGGCCACAGAAATAAACTAACATCGCTAACACCAACATTATAGGCCACATAAGTTCTTTCACACGGGGGCGATAAGAAAATGGTCCAACAAGTACATAATAAACATAAAATCGCATATTTTTCTTTCTTATTTTATGTATATACAGTGCAATATAGCCAAATTAGAAGGAACAATTCTAAATCCTTCTTGGTTTTTTTTCGGAACCATGGCATTTTTCTCTCAGGCCATCAATGGTTATTGGGCGAAGTGGTTAACGCCATAACGTAAAGTCTCTAATATGCTAAGCCAAGTGGAAGCCAAGCAGGCTTCAGGCCGAAAAAGAGATATTTTGAACACAACTTAAGCATAAAATCACAGCATAAAGCTTAAGTGAGTCTTTCTAAGTAGAAATGACTAAACGTTCTATGTTAGGGTTCCACAGTTTGATAAATTCTCCTGTTGCGGGCGAAAGCCGTAAGTGTGGCAGGAATTAAGAATCTCAAACTAACTTCAAAAATTTGGTGAGGTGTGCTTTAACCAACTGAAAAGCCCAATTGCACACCGGGACGGGACACTGTCATTTTGTTGAGTTACAATTACTTTGAAGGGCAGGTTTGACTCCCATAGTGCACTGGCTTTGCTCGTGACGTGGATACAAGTGTATCAATTACGTCTTGCAATGGCCTTCCCAATGTGTACTAGACAGTGTCGGTAGATTCCCCTGAGACGTAACCAGATTACGGTAGTACTCACGTTACCAAAATGGTAAATACTACACTCAGGTACCAAGCACCATTTTTTTTAACATTCTTTATAGTGTTCACGACATAATTTTTAGAGACTATCGCCACCTGCTATTATTTTCTTTCAAAGTGCTCTCTTAATCCAGAGCGGGGCATAGCTCATTTTTTTTTATGACGCAGGCATTAGGCCCGATGAAAGAAAGGTGGCCAAGTTAAACAAATATATATATTTAATACATAGGTACACGTAAAGGCGGAAATACTGCCAAAAGGAAAGGAAGTAATCCCACGGGCAGGCGTGAAAAGAGGGCCAAGAAATAGCCCACTGACCGCGCCGGGATACGATCCTAACACCCCACAGAACTGTCCCGGAGACACGCGGGCATAATGACATTTCGTACCATTGTAGGGACATAATCGAACCACGGCACAGTAACACAAAATCTGGGGACACAAATGTAGTCAATGGAAGGTTCTTCTATAGTACGGCCAACGCATATGAGATTTCCGAAGTGAAGTGCCATGGCCCGTGGTTTGGATTCCAAGTAAAACGGAAATCCCGTGGCTCATGATCTCCAGATACGGTCACGTTAAACCACAAATTCCCCTCTTTTCTGTCACAATGCGAAAAGCACTCATCACAGTCACAGCGAGTAAGCGATTAAAAACACATGTGCCGGACATACAGCGTTATCAAGACAAGTAACGAGCGTGCGCGCAGGACATTGTAATCCGATACCGCCATACTCAGCAATAACGCAGGCCTCAGTGATAACCTGCACGCTTACAGACAACAGCTCTCAGAGCAGAGCGCACGGCATCATTCACGCCCGATTTAGAGACCCTATATCTTCCAAAATTACACTACAAGGGGAAATCAAAAACGTACAAACTCTACACAGGTATGCATGCTTTCATTTGCGCATTGCACATCCACGGGAACGTGCCATATTATATGCGGCACGGAAATGATCACACCAAGTCTTTACAGACAACCGGATTCGAACCCATGACCACACACCACACGCGTACCAAAAACTAACTATCCAATGGTATTTTTGGTACACGGAACACAAGCAAAAACCACACTGGGAAAGCCCCAAGCCCTGTAACACAACGCAAACATAAAACACAGAGAATGACATAAGGTCACAGGTCTGAGTTCCAGTAAAAATTTAGACACAAGGGGAAGCAGTTATCCAGGCTCCCAACCACACCGAAATTGGCCCATACAAATGCATGAACAGGGAATACTACATTTCCTTCCACCAAAAGCCAGACATAAAATTTCGAATTACACCAGGCATAGAGGATACATTTCACAGACACAGGTAGGACAATTTCGCAAGACACAGGTCTTAGGGAACAATGGCCACACAACGTCATTACCTAACTAGAACGAATTGCTACATTAAGCCGCTAGGAATCTAAAAACAATGACCACACTTGCACACGTGCAGAAAGGCACATACCAGCGGACGACATACAATAACGTCCCAGCCTGACATTACACATGCCCACTGCTGACTTGCAAACTATTTACACTGCAATACTGCGATGACTAGACGCTATTGCGTATCGCCAGTGACCGTGAAATTACAAACACATAACAATTATAACACCATACATTTTTTTTCCACACTGCAAAATCATTTGGCAATGGACAAGACGTGACACAGCGGAACTTATCTTGGACCTATAGGGCACGTTCGCAAAGACGTTGACAGGCCACGGGCGCTTCCCGCCCATACACAATATACACAGTAGGACTTAGCCTTATAACAGACCAATCGTCCGCGTGGTGTAGCGGAACGTAGTCACACACACACACACACGCGCTCACCAATTAGGAGCGAACATAGGGACTTTGAGGAAACAGGACCTCCCCTTAATAACTTCTTTTCGCGATTCTATTCCCGAAATAAATCATTACAGATGACTAGCACATGACCAGTCGCACTACGACCACTGGCCACATCTACACTACAAATGGCAGACCAGATTAAGCCATGCAGCTCTACTATCCCAAAGCGCGGATAGAAAGCCAACATGGACCAAGGGAGGATGACAGGAGAACAGGCTACCAGCGTACCACCTTACTCCCTTCCCATAACCTTCTCACGCCCAACATAAACAACGCAGACATAGCTACACGACCAAAGACAGCTACACTACATACAAAGTACACACAAGGGGTTGATGGACTTCATGCGTCTAAAGAGCAGGCATGCTACGCCTTGCGTCCCGATGCTAACACCTGAGTATTAGGGGTGGCTCAGCAAACATTCAATAAGCATAATGCGCCTCTCCAAATGAGAGAGGAGGCCATAGATATATATTAACCATTCTTTAGTACTTAAACACTCCCGCATGAAAGGAACATATTGGTATTATGCCCCACCCCACACCTATCCGTACATGAAGGCAGAAACTTCATATCCAGACACATGCATGAGTATCCCATCCATTTACCAGGGATTTTAATATCAAACCTGCATGAACTTTCGTATCTTTGCAATCCCGGGAATTACCTCCCCACTCCACTCACTATAGAAGCATCCCAGTGGCATCACCGGTTTCAGGCCACCACTAACGTGGAACCCAAAGGTGCGCAAACCCTTCCTACCATACTTTAAGCCCACTCAACAAATAACTACCCCCAAATCCTAATAACAGGGTACCTGACATTACAGACCCTACTAACACCTCCATTAAGGTAAAGAAAGCATTATTGCTGGAAAGCTGACGTAGCGATGGTAGACCAGAAGTAGCCTATGTACTTAGAAGATCTACAACCCCGCAACACTGGAAATATTTTACATTTTACACAGAGATTAAACTATTTACACAGGTTACGCCACATTTTTTTTTTACAAAGGAATCTGATACGATCTGATTGTTGACAACGGTGTAAGCCGAAGGTCAGGAGCACCACACCGGAGCAGAGCTGGGGAAGGCGATGTGGACCCTTCCCCAGTTGGCTCGACAGTGCAGCGACCTCACTTAACTGACGACCAGACCAAACAGACGAACTACGTAAGGTCAAAGCATTCGGGACCGGACACGGGCAAACATCGAGATCTAGGGGTGCATATTAGCCCATCCCCCTTGTCGGAGAACGTTACACCCACTATGTGTCACGGTCATCGAAGCCGAGATCTGCAGGGTGACTTTCTGAGGATGGCGGGAGAAATAGCTCACTCAGCGCCGGCCTCGGGAACTATCCCTAGAGACGACCCCATTATGACTAGACTCTTAGTTAGAATTAGATAAGTAGGGCTTCCATAGCGGGAAGCAAAACTCCTATGCGTTGGAGTGGCAGATAACTGCGAAATACATATTACTGCGGCCCATAGCGGCAAAATCATATATCAATGCGAAAAGCATACTACGGCGGCCCATAAGAGGCAAATATAACTGCGAAAAGCAGATTGCGACGGCCGATAAAGGCGAAGACAATATTATGCCATTGGACCACACTGTCCAATGCCCACATAAATGGCGACGCAGCGGGCAGTCAATGGGCATTAAGAGAGGGGCATTGCGCGCCCCTCACAGGAGCCAAGTGGGCGGCTCAACTACGATAAATCGGAACAGCAAACGGTCATGAACAAGGAAGTTACAGCGGGCGAAACGGTTAGCTTAGTGGCACCGTAAGCCGCCTGCGAATAGATTAGTACTAGTAATAGACGTCGACACCTAGAGTTAAGGGGACGGAATCTAGCGACCCTAGAGACAACCGGTGTTTCTGGGGCTCGTGCGGGTGGTGTCCTGGGGATTTAATTGCCCCAGGCGATCGTCCTAGGCCAAATTTAGTTGTAAGACGGTTGCATTTGACACGCAACCTAGGATTAAGCAAATTTATTCACCGCTGTTGCCAGGTATGGCGCAGCACATTTCGGTAATAGATTAAGGCAACCCTCTCGGCTTAGAAATAGCATTTTTTTTTTATATTAGACCATAATTAAGATAGATAGTATTAAGTAACGCCGGTCGGCTCCTGATGACCGCCAAACCCGGCATCAGGGTAAGTCCGACAATACACTATAATATAGGATAATATATAATATAGTACAATAGGCATAATCAAAGTGGAATATATCGGCACCCGGTAACCACAATTCCGCTACCGGGGTAAGACCAACTACATATTATTTACGGCATTACGGCACCGTATAGGGTAAGCCCGGCCATGCAGCAAATTAACATTAATCGTGCTATTTTTTTTTCAGAGAAAGAAGAGCTTCAACCAGTAAAAAAAAAACTATGACACAGGAAGCGACATAGAGAATATGTCATACTAATATGTTTTTTCTAAACCTCGCCATTTTTTTCACAGGCATCGTCACCAGATACAGGAAACTGGTGACAGGAATTTCACTACCATATAGCAGTGTCATATTATTTGCGGCATGCCATGATTGTGTACTATTTTTTTTTTCATTTTTATACGTCAACTTGCACTAATCCCCACACACTCTCAAACACTCACCACATTTTTCTTTTTCAGCTACACACTCCAAAAAATTCTGCACAGCAGCACTGGTGCCTGTGGGGTACCAGGCTTACTGGCAGATCAACTAAATAGAAACACATAAAGCGTCAAAATGCGACGCAAATTACGACAATGAGGGCGCAACCGATTTGTGGCAGTGACTCTCATTGTCACGTGTGAAAGCATTCACCCACAGAGGATGCTTCACAGATTAAGTATTAAGAATACATGCAAGCGGTACGACCACTATACCGTACCAAGAAGTGGCCGTACAGGATCAGCCGTGAGACGGCAAGCGTACGTACAGACGGGTAGCGTGCACGCGAGGTACCTCACAAAAACTAGAATTATAAGGGATTAGCGCACTTAAGTTAGACATAAGGTCACTGTAATTCATAATTTTTAAGGATAAACTTCATACAATTATTCCATTAGACATAAGACCACTGTAATTCATAATTTTTAAGGATAAACTTCATACAATTATTCCACTAGACATAAGGTCATCGTAATTCATAATTTTAAGGATAAACTTCATACAATTATTCCACTGGAAAGCGACAATATTCCTAAATGTCAGAATCGCAACATAGTACATTAAATACTATATATTTTTGTTTGTTTATCAAGATTCCATGTACACAATGTCTGTGATTTGTTTCCTTTCAATTTTCTTTCTTCTAACTTCCCCATTTGTCAGGGTGTTCCGTTTTATCCCAAACCAATAAATGTCTTTTGAATATTTCCCTTAAATTATACCCTGGAACACCCATTTTTCTATTTTCTTCTACCTTTCTTATTGCAGGGAGCACTTTTTCCCTAAGATAGGGCGGACGACGCAATCATCCGTTCGGCCCTGGGTTTTTCCTCCCTGCAAAACTATGTAACGAATCACCATCAGAAACCATGTTTTTTTTTTTAAACTAGCCATATGCCAGCAACAGCAAGGGCAAAAAAAATTTTTTTACATGTCAAATTTCTTTTACTGTCAAATTTTTCTCAAATGTCAATTTTTTTTAATGTCAATTTTTTTCTCGATGTCAAATTTTTCGCAATGTTAATTTTTTTTGTTTTGTTAATTTCCTTTTTCACAATGTCAATATCAGCGTATACATATATCTGTAAATCCCATAACCCTCCCCTCTGAACACGGGCTGACCTCACACCCACACTTCGATACGACACCACCAGGAGATACGAGGGGGTTTCAAGGACCACTACGTCAACGCCCCAACCTCCAGTTCCGTTCCCGTTCGCGAGGACGCGAACAAATGAAGGAAGACGCTTGTACAGCCTCCCAGGGGTATGCACCCCTTGGAGTCCATCCCCCCGGCATCTGGCTAAATCCCCTAAATGGCAACCCTTGGAAAGCCGGCCCAACATCCATAAAACTTAGCAGGGACAGCTTGCCACTCTAAAAAGCAGCCCAGTCCTTGCACAATAGTTACACATACCGACATAATATTAACTGGGCCAGCAATGCCAACACATGCTGACAACATAACGCCAGAGAGTATAAGAAGGCATCCTAATGAGGTCAAAGGATCTCTCCATTGTCAGTGCTTCATCGAGACGGCCCGAGGCTACGCTGGTGTCAACCGAGGTGAGTCAGTCAATCGTGTTCAGAGTTCCTACTTATGTAACCTGTGACCCACAACTTGTATTACATTGTGAACATAATTTCATTCCCTACAAGGGACTCACACTCAGAATCACAGACCAATAAAACACTTGGTCCACACTCTACACACGCTTTACTGTTTATACGCCTTTTTACATCCCAACGCCCTTCCTTACTCCCGTCACGGTAAGACGTGACGGACGGTAGCCCAATAGCGCTAACTCAGGTACCTTTGTGTTCCCCGAGCCGACTCGGCTGCCAGCAAGCAGCGCGTGCCACTCGGCTGATACAAGCAGATTCAATTACATAATAAGCAGTCAGCTGAGCGACTAGCACGGTGACCCTTGTATTGGATCCCATCCCTTCAAACACTACTACATTATTTATAGGAACGCCCCCTAGTTCCTAGCACACCACAACACTCTACACTGGTCAGCTTACCCTGCCAAGGGAGGCTACCCTTCTTTAGGCACAACCTCATAAATTAGTACAATAACTCTCCCTTTTAGATCCACCCCCAAGTTAGGGATCTAAAACAGTATTAAGGGAAAATAACATTCTGATCAAAGCCTCTTCACTACCAGATGATGCCAAGAAGATGACCATCAAGAGTGAAGCCCTGCCTCCTAGACTTTACGGCTTGCCTAAAATTCACAAGGAGAACGTACCATTACGGCCCATCGTAAGTGCCATTGGTTCACCGACCTACAGCCTGGCGAAGCATCTGGCATCCTTGCTCCAACCTCACATTGGCAACACACAGACTCACATCATTGATTCCGGCCATTTTATCCAGAAACTCGAGGAGATTGAACTGGAAACCACTGATCGTCTCGTGAGCTTCGACGTGGTGTCCCTCTTCACCAAGGTACCTTTGAGAGACACTCTGGACCACATCTCCCAGATCTTCCCTTCTGACATCGCTGATCTGTTCCGTCACTGCCTCACTGCTAGCTACTTCTTGTGGAATGGTAACTTCTATCAGCAGACCGATGGCGTCGCCATGGGTAGTCCACTGAGCCCGGTTGTTGCTAACTTCTTCATGGAGAAGTTTGAAAGCATGGCCCTGGAGACTGCGCCGCTCCAGCCGAAAGTCTGGTTACGGTATGTGGATGATACATTTGTGGTCTGGAGTCATGGAGAGGAAGAGCTACAACGGTTCCTGGATCACCTAACCAGCCTAAATGCCAGCATCCAGTTTACCATGCAGAAAGAGGAAAACCACTCTCTCGCCTTCCTTGATGTCATGGTTACGAGAACTCCGGACCTTCGCTTGGGGCACACTGTCTACAGGAAGCCTACCCACACTGACCGGTACCTACAAATGGCATCGAACCACCACTCTAAATAAAAACACGCCGTCATCAAGACTCTGGTCAACCGTGCTAAGCGTATCTGTGAGTCCCACCTCCTGAAAAGGAACTACGTCACCTCAACACAGCTCTCCGCGCCAATGGTTACACCAGTAAGGAGATCCAACGGGCATGTCATCCCAGACGACCGGCGTCCACGGAGAGGGAACAGGATCGGCCGACAGCAGTGACGTACCTCCCGTACGTTCACAAGGTGACTGACCGGATAGGCAAAATACTCCGCCATCATAACATCAGGACCGTATACAGGCATACGAGACAGATACGCGATTTAATCAGATCTGCCAAGGACAAGCGCCATCCCCATTCCAGTGCGGGCGTCTACAGGGTACCTTGCAGCTGCGGCCAGGTTTATATTGGTACCACGAAGCGCAGTATTGCTACCAGGCTGAAGGAACACGAGCGACACAGCCGGCTGGGCCAGATGGAGAAGTCCTCGGTGGCAGAGCATTCCCTTCTTAAAGGGTGCACAGAGATGCTGTCCAGCACCGTCCAATACCACGCGAGGCTGCAGCGAGAGGCAATTGAAATTTTCAAACACCCTAACAATTTCAACCGGAAGGAAGAGAGCGAACGGGTGAACAAAATCTGGCATCCCGTCCTCAGATCAACTAACATCAAACCATTGGCTGAGCATTGCACACCTCTCGGTACTGGCAGCCAATCAGCGCGCTCCACTCCTGGCGCGGAAAGTTCCGGACCGCGCACTGAACCGACCCGGTCCCACACTATATATAGCGATGGCGGACAAGCGCAACGTCAGTCTACCTCTGACCATCGGAAAGAGAAGACCCTTGAGAATGGCAAACGCAGTCTTCGCTGAAACGTCGGGAAACAACAGCCCTACTGGACCACGGCCTAACAGCCCGGATAATCACTTCTTAGACTCTCCACTCTCATTTCATCTGTCATTCCTTTAATCATTGCCCCATAGGAGTGCATCAGGCCTCGGCAGCCGGCACAATTCATATCCTCGCCGCTAGCTGGGGGCTTCATTCATTCCATTCCTGACCCGTTCAGAGACTGGAAGCAGGCTGTGGATTTTCATTTTTCATTAAAGATTGGAAGGTGCTGGAGGAACCATCACTTGCAGACCACCAACATATCCAATTTGCAATAGATGCGAGACAAAGTAGAATCGAAATGTACAGAGACCCCAAAAGAACTAACTGGGGCAGGCTGTGCTGAAGATCCGAACTGATGTGAGGGGACAGAGAGAATTGGGTGAGGCAGTGGAACTTTTAGAGGATGCCATTATAGACTCATGCCATGACAACTCTCCTCTCAGAGAAAAGAACACCAAAAACGTCAGGTGGTGGAACAACAACCTAGCCAAATTGAAAAAAGAGGTTAGGGCTTTGTACAAAATATCATCTAGATATGGTATGTGGAATATATATCATAGGAAACTCACTGAGTATAACCTAGAAATACGGAGAGCAAAGAGAAAATCATGGAGACTCTTCTGTGAGAAAGTGGAAACACACACTGAAGCAGCAAGGCTTCAGAAGGTTCTCAAAGCAACTCAAATAAACCATGTAGGAACACTGGAAAGATCCGATGGAGCAATTACTCAGGGAGGGACACACTAGAGATGCTGATGGCGTGTCATTTTCCTGAGGCTGAGGAGATGACAGAGGAAGAAGATATTGGAACAGAGGCCAAAGCTCGAAGAGCAGACTGGAACTGTGTCAAAAGACTAGTAAAACCCAATTAAGTGAGATGGGCAATCGACACGTTTCAACCCATAAAGGCTCCGGGGCCAGATGAGATACTTGCGATACTCCTTCAGGAAGGACGGGAGATACTCGTTGCGGCCTTGACGAACCTATTCAGAGCCAGTCTAGCTCTATGGTACGTGCCAAAATCATGGTCTGAGGCTTAAGCGGTATTTATACCGAAGCCTGGTAGGGCGAATTATGCTCAAGCCAAAGCCTACAGACCATTATGCTTAAATCCCTTCATGCTAAAAGCAATGGAGAAAATTATGGATAAATACATCCGAAGAACTGTGCAACTGAACTCAATGATACTTGAAAATCAGTTTGCATATAGACCAGGCAGATCCACTGAAGCAGCACTCCATCAACTGGTTTGCAAAATAGAGGAAAGCCTAAAATATAAAAAATAGCACTGGCGGCATTTCTAGACATAGAAATAGACACAACCTATGACTATGATCAAAGCAGTAGAAGAGAGCAAGGTCAGCAAAACCGTCGTAAAATGGATTTAATCTATGTTGGACGGAAGAAGGGTAAAAGCAACCCTGTTTAATGAGACGCTAACGGTTAGGGCCACTCGAGGCTGTGCTCAGGGAGGAGTGTTATCTCCTCTGCTGTGGAACCTTGTAGTGGACAAAATCATAGCCAGGCTCAACGAACAGGGTATGTATAACAAGGATATGCAGGCGACCTAGTGATTGTAGTACGAGGTAAGGTGATGAGTGTCATACAGGACCTCATGCAGAGATCACTTAACCTTGTAGAGAACTGGTGTCGGGAAAAACAACTTTCCGTTAACCCGAATAAGATAACTCTGGTCCCTTTTACAAGAAAGAAAAAATTAGAGGGAAACAGAACACTGAAGCTCTTTGGGCAAGAAATATATACGGAAGAACAGGTACTATATCCTGGAGTAGTGCTAGACAAAAAGCTAACCTGGAATCCGCATATAGAAATGAACATAACCCGGGCCAAGAACTTACTCTATGCGTGTAAGAGGGCCGTTGGGACAACATGGGGTCTAAATCCGTCGGTGGTAATGTGGATATACACAATGATCATTAGACCGCTGATTAACCTATGCTTTAATCATTTGGTGGGAGAAAGCAAAAGAAGGAAATGCCGGCAGCAGATTAAATAGTCTGCAGAGAATGGCATGTGTAGCTATAACTGGAGCTATGAAAACTGCGCCGACAGAAGCCTTGAATACATTTTTGGATCTCCCATCTCTATGCAACTTCATAGAGGGACAGGCTAGAATGAGTTCATATAGATTGGAACAAACAGAATGCTGGAAAGCTCAAAGGCCCAATCTAGGACACTGTAAAATTAACAGAGTTATAACTGGGTAAGTACTACACATGCCTTCTGATTATATGATACCAAAGTATAACGTTGAGAAACCATTTGAGACCCAAATAATAAAAAACAAAAGGAAGACTGGGATATCAACAAGTGGAAGACCGATAGAGAGGATATAGTGTGGTGGACTGATGGCTCAAAAACTGTTAAGTGGTACAGGAGGGAGGATCAAACGGGGAAAGACCTGAGAGATCAATTCAAATGAGCCTGGGCAGACACACTACTGTCTTTCAAGCGGAGGTGTTAACTATCACCACGTGTCTTGAAGAAAACCTGAAAATGAAATATAAAGATAAGAACATTTTCATTTTTACGGATAGCCAAGCAGCCATTAAAGCACTAGAGGCTGTCCGGATAACATCCAAAATAGTATGGTACTGCCAGTCAGTTCTCCTGAAGCTCTCAGAGTACTACACAGTTAAAATAATATGGGTACTGTCCCCGTCCATCGACAGTGGATCGGATGGCCCGGCAAAAGACATCGCGATACACGCCGAAAAAACCGGGATCATAGCATACATAAAAAAGTCCTCTCGGCACGCCGGACAAACTTGGGGATAGGTGAAAATAGGCAGAATATGCAGGTTTTCGTAGAAGGATCAGACCTCATTTATTGCGAGAAAGTATTTTATAATTGGAGCTTAATTAACTTTGTTTTTCGTCTTTTTATGCATACTTTAAACATTTTATTGTCTTATGAGGACGGTAACCTTCTTGTCATTTGGGGTCCATTTTTAGACTTCTGGTCACACTGTCCTTATGCAAGGTTTCGACACTGATGTGTAACTATGTAACGGTCTGTTACTTCTTCACGCAAAATTATATCTCCCGCAGAGATTTTGGTTGGTTCCTCAGTTTAGGGGCTGCAACAACGCGGTCATGTAACCCCGTGTACTTTGGGTGAGTGTAGAATCTGTCTGATAAACGGTGTGAATTGTGATGGCTGTATTAGTCTGTAATTTAGGTAAGGACTGCAGACGGTCAATTTCAAGCAGTAGTTCCTAATGTTGCTACCAGATACTACCGTCAACGACACCTAGCTGTGAACTTGGCTACTAGATGCCACCGCAACCAGCAACTCGCAACGAGCGTTGGAACTTCCCCTCCAAAGGAAATCATACTGAGGGATTTTTAGCGCTCTTAGAAAATCCGACGACTTTGGCCGGCTTTGAACCCGCGACCTTGGGCATAGAAGTTCAGCATGTTACCAGTTACGTCACTGAACCCGCTTCACACTTAGTCAGATGGAAATCTGAATCTCATCTCGTGCAAGTGCGTTGTCATGGCAACGTCTGATGGCTCATCCCTCATCAATTTAGTAGTGTTGCCATGGCAACCACTGATAGCTCTTGGCATTTTCTTATAATTCCGAAATAATTTTTCTCATCCCTTGGCGTAATGGTGGGTCATATCAAAAATTCTTTCAGACAAAGGTTTTAGGTAATTATTAGGGGAATATTGTCCACTTTGTACGGTTTTGATATTGTGCCTATTAAGAGAGATATGATTAATGTTTCCCGAAAAACCCACTTTTCCCACCCCTTTGGTCAATGGTTGGTGCTATAAAAAAAACTCTTCAAACATAAATTTTTGGGCTTTATCCGACACATAGTATGAACTTTGAACGGATTCGATATTTCACATATTAAGAGAGTTATAGCAATATTTCACTTTTTCGAAAAAAAAAGCCCCCCATTTTCACCCCCTTCGACCGATTCAGCCCAGTAACGAACTCGACCGAGATTTTACAGGTATACATATTCGGTAAAAAATTCAAAGTGATTGGTGCAAAATTACGGCTGTTATCGTGTCCACAAGAAACTGATATACATATATATATATATACATACATAAATTATATATAAACTTTTGAACTGACGGTGGTTTTGGGGTCTGGGGGATGTGAAACGCGAAGATATGTCGAAATTTTCCGGAAGTCGAAACATGGTACGCATTGCAATAGTTAGCTTTCTAATGAAATCTACCTAAAACCTGATTGGGATCTAGGTGCAATTTGATCACACAAAAAGAATAATGCCGGAGGAATGAGACCTCTAGCGATCTCGGTGTGGTTAAAAGGAGAGGCGTGCCTGGGAAAATCAATTTCCCCCTAGATCCAAATCAATCCTAACACTGAAAAGAAAATACAGATTAGTAAAAATCAGAAGTGCAAAAACGTTCATAAAATCAAGAAGGTTCCATTTATTTTCAGCCCACAAACCAACAAGTAACAACCAAAATAAAATATCCAGTCCTATCCTACCTCAGGGATTCAATCTAACTTATTACTTGCTGTGGTCTGCGAAAAAAAAAACTCATATCGAGAGAAAAAGAAAATTTAGTTGAATTGGGTCAATGAATCTCCTCGGTCCTAACCTTGGATATAATGAAATTAGGAGATTTGATAAAGTGACTTCTGACTAAAAATACATATTTAAATCGAGTCCAATTTGACTGTGAGGAACTATCGTACACCCAGAATGTCCAACATATGGTGCCTCAATTAATTAAATGTGACATTACGTGACCAGATTACAACATATTTGGGCTAGACAAATTAATTTAGGAAAAATTAACTCCCCTGGAAATAAGTCATGTGGATCTCCATTCTAACTAAAAGAATGACCTTAAATTGCACACACCTAAGTGCCAACCACAATTAAAAATAATTAAAAATAATTAAATAACTGAATAATTAAATTCTCTATCAGACTTTCAATCAACTTCATAATACCGACAGTAGTGGCTACGTGGGCTAAAAGCGCAGCGTTGGGTCATGGGGCCAACGCTCTCTGCTGACTCGGTAGACGCGTGGGTTCGAGCCCCACCTCGGCTGTCCTTGAAATGGTTTTCCGTGGTTTCCCATTTTCAACACCAGGCAAATGCAGGGACAGTACCTTCTGACAGGCCACGGCCGCTTCCTTCCACTTCCTTGCCCAGTTTCATTCATCTTCATCATTCCATCTCTCATCCCGACGCGCAGGTCGCCCACGGGCGTCGACTAGAAAGACCTGCACTCGGCCTCTCAGGACGCTACACGACAACAACAAAAACTTCATAATATTAATAAATTTACATTTAATTAAATTATCTATTTTACAACTATATTTTCCTAATATTTACAACATTTTCATTTAATCTTATTTGTGGTAAATTCAGTTCATCTGTGCATAATATTTCTCAGACAATTAGTGAGTTAATTGCAATCACCAATGATCTTCTACAATTTGTGGAATGATCAATCATTTATGCTTAATTCGCATGTGATCCAACAATGAACTATTCGTCTGCAAATAAAAACTGCACTGTTTATAAGTTTCCAAGCTACAAATTATTTACGGATAAATTGTTCATGACATAATTGTCCAATATTAATTATCCACGTATTCATCAATTAATGATTTAATTATTTACAAACTCTTTCCTTTCCTTTTTACAAATCCTTTCTTTATCTATTTAATTATTTACCATTTAATTGTTTCATAAATTCATCAATTCAGCCATTAAATATCCATCAGACCTTTCTATAATTATTACGACGTAGACAAAAATCATTTATAGATTCAATTAAAAAAACAATGAGTACATCAGGTCTACTATCATTCATTATCATTTAAGAAATTACGTGGTCCCATTCGATAACGATAGTTCTTCTAGTAATAAGCCTATTCTATCCACACAATCAATGCATATTGAAAATTTTTACATCAGCACGACTCTGTACACTGACTAGTTTTCACACAAAAAAAATCAAATAGTAGGTCCACATTTCAACCATTAATGCCTGTAGTCAGTTTATCATCTTAATTCATTTTTTTTGTTTATATTGCAATATTACATTTATTTATTTTTTTACTGGCTACCACCTAATAATTCTTCACAGAATATGTGAATATAATTCTTATGATTCATCTATTTTTTTTATAATATCGACCACTAATGATATATCTGACTGTATTTTTCTTAATTATTATCTATGATTAACTTAGATCACCTGTGCACGTAAGAAAGCACACAATAATTTTCCTTTGTGTTTGAATAACAGAGTCAAACGGACAGAGCGTGTTAAAAAATTCAAAGTAAAAGTCAAATTCAAACGGATATAAAGAACGATCCCTGAAATTGGAGACGTTATCTCCGATAATTAGAAATGTGTAATCCAAAATCGAAAATAGGGTAGCATGGCTCATATCTATACCATAGATGAATAGTATGACTCGAATACCATTCTGGCCTACCATAATCAATTAGATCTCAAATTCGAAATGATTATTTGCATCTGTCAGAAAGCAGAAATATTCGAAGAATTTTCCAAAATATTTGAGAATATCGAAGGTCATTACGATGTGAAGCAATTGTAATTATCATCATAATCATCAAAAGATAATGATCGTCCACTTAAAGCTTGTGGAAAAATATATTGCAAGTGGATTGGACCTGAAATACGATGAAGTCCCATAATAGCATCATGACAACTAATTACACCACTAAAATACACCTAAGTGTTGTGAGCGTCTGATAATGATAATCAAACTAACAATTCTGGTTCCAAAAAGCATAATAATTAATCTCAAAATGTTAATTTATTCATTATCTACTTAATTAAATAATTAATTAATCAATTAATCACATGACTGGTATAATAGCTAACTAAAATGAGTCGATAGTCTACTCATTCTACTTAAATAAGGAGAAGTGTGGCTCACCGACTGGTCGAAAAATGGTTAGATAATTGTGGAACAAGCCTGGTACAAATCTGGATCTTGAAGAAGGGTACCACGTTTTCCATCGTCCTCCCAATTTTCTTTCTTCTTTTTCCATTTTCCAGTAAGATGATCTTCTCGCCCCAGAACTCGGCGTCGGAACTCCGCGTACCGTTCCACGCTAGTCCGAAATGCGGCTTCCCACAATATCCCCATCTTCCCATTGGTGGTTAAATCATCCCATCGAGCCTCCCCGATACCGCTTAGCTATCCATAATGTTTGAGGATAAGTTCGGATTGAGATAAGTCGGCACAATAATTATGCAGGTTATGAAAAATCCTGGCTTCATGGTGGATTTACAAGTCCTTATGCGAAACGCGGTTATCATATTTTATTCCAACAGAAATAGTGATAACTGGTGATATTTCACCCCGTGAACGCCAAGAGCCTTCCGCAATTTAGTATTAGAATGTTCTGCAATGTTCCGTTCAGCACATATGATGAGTGTCTTAACACGGCCGTTGTATTTCGATGTATTCGCAACTATCTCCCTTGACCTTTTCAGTTACACGAATCCGCATTATAATTCTGCCAAATGACTGTGCAATGGTGCACATGTGGTCAGAGATAAATACCCAAACTGGTATGACAATTCATACGGCTATAAGGCCCACTGATACAACTCCAAAATGCCATGAGTTGGGTATTAGCAAAGTTCCA
Source organism: Meconema thalassinum (assembly GCA_946902985.2). Lineage (NCBI taxonomy): Eukaryota > Metazoa > Arthropoda > Insecta > Orthoptera > Tettigoniidae > Meconema > Meconema thalassinum. The sequence continues at coordinate 255,794,055 of OX336393.1, forward strand.
GGTTCTAGTTCCGATACTCCCGTCGTACACGACCTCGAGTATCTTGCATTCCGTCACTAGCAAGGCTTTCAGCGCACATGTACAATATTCACGTTGCGCGCAGCAGCGACACTTTTCTCACGAACACAAAATTATCTCTGGCCAAATATGAGTCTTGACATCTCACCACTGCACTCAGGCTGTCACGTAGATTTTCCGCGCACGCGCTCTGGCGTTAATCAGTCACCTGCTGCGTGACGTGAACCTGCAACGTAGCCACACACGTCGTTTGTGTGACGTAATCGCAGGTCGGTGAACCTGCCACGAAGCCCCAAATGCTTACGTGCGCCAATCACCGACTCATTTTCCAAAACATACAACCTGGGCTATTGGTGTTGGGCACATACTCCTCCTTCCCCATGAAATAAGCGAATAAATGAGCTTATTTCATTCTTTTACAATCTAGATGCTCTAATCATGTGCCAACCAAGTGCTCAACCATGCCTCATTGGTAATATTTCCTTAAATTGGCAGCATTGTATCTTCCAATCCTGTTCCTCGTTGAAATATCTGCAATGTCGTAGCTGTTGTTCCCGTACACTTGCTGTACTCGGTATGGACCGTAGAACAATCTAGCAAATTTCCCATATATCTTCTGAGGTAGATTTGAGGATATCGGTCGGCGTATCAATACTAGATCTCCCACTTGCAAGGGTTTGTTGTATCTTCCTTTCTCATTCCTCTTATTCCTCTTCTCTGCTTGAATTTGAAGTCTCTCAGTTGTCATCTGAATTCTTCTCTCCCGACTCGGTTCCATCTCGGGTGGTGTCTTGACAATGTTGTCCCATGGTCGGATTCGTTTGATGTTGAAATGAAGCACTTTGGGAATTTAGCGAGTGCTTTCATGCACTGTAGCATTAATACAAAATTCCAAAATAGGCAAGACGTCAATCCAACGATCGTGCCTCTGGTGACAATATAGGCGACAAAATTTCCCAATTTCCGCCATCACGCGTTCAACTGGATTTCCTTCTGGGTGACGGATAGAACTAAGAATGTGTTTCACGTTCATCCTAATCATAGCTTGCTGGAATTCATCGGACGTGAATTGCGTACCGTGATCTGAGATAATATAGGTGTGTTTTCCCATAGTATGAAATACACCTTTCTCCAGCCTGTTAATGACATATCGTGATTTCGCTTTTTGTATGGGATGGAACATAACATATTTTGTGAAAACTTCCATTGTAACCAGTATGTATTGGTTTCCCCTTCTAGACTTTGGCAAAGGACCGTAGATGTCAGTGGGATATAGTTCACGTGGTTCCGTCGGTAAGATAGGTCAAGGTTTCTCCCTCAAAAAGTGTGAGGCAAATTTGCTCCTCTGGCATTCATCGCATTTCTTCAGGATGTTCCTAACAGATTTTCTCACCCCTATCCATGTGAATTTTTCCTGGAGTAGATGAACGGTCCTATCCACTCCACCATGCCCTATGGATCGGTGTGCTACCCATATCACTCGTTCGATCAGGTTGGGAGGTAAAACAGCTTTCAAAACGGTATGATCCTCGTCAACAAATTTGCATACAATATCATCTACGATTACGTAATTATCAGCCAGCCGAGCCGTCGCTTCGTTTCCGGATCGATGTTACTCATACGTCCTTTTAAAATCTGTACATTGTTCTAAGTGGATTATGTCTCTTCTGTGACTGAGGCAACTTCCTTAATTTCTCCTAAGTCTCTGCATCTTCTTGGAAAATCTCTACTTGATTCACATGTATATCCTCGGTTGGGTTTCTGCTCAATATATCTGCCATAATGTTGCTCTTGCCTGGTTGGTGAACGATCGAGACATCGAATTGTTGTAAAAAAGAGAGTCCATCTGGCTACTCTATCGCTGGCTATATCGGTCCTCAACATAAATTGCAGAGCTTTGTGATCTGTAATTATGATGGTTTTGTGTCCCAGCAAGATTTTCCTCCAGCCTTGCAAAGCCTAAATAATCGCTAAAGCCTCTAGTTCCGTGACGGTGTAATTTCTTTCAGGTTCACGTAGTTTCCTACTAGCGAATGCTAAGTAGTGGCGCTGTTGATTGTCATCAACTTGGAATAACACAGCACTAATGCCAATGCGTGACGCATCTGATTCTAGGTAAAAGGTTTTCTCAAAATCGGGATACTCGAGTTTGATATTCTCCACCAACATTGTTTTTGCCTTGTTGAAGGATTCTTCACACTTGCAATCCCACTTCCATTTATTATTTTTTCTTAAAAGATCTTGGAGTGGAGCCATGATTTCAGAATACATGGGACAATGTGTCGCGAAAAACTGGCACATTCCCAGAAATTGTCTGACTTGCTTTACCTTCCGCGGCCTTGGAAAGCTTTTAATCGCTTCTATTTTGTTGGGGTTAGGTTTATAGCCCTTTCCATCTATCACGTGCCCCAAAAACATGATCTCCGAGTGGCAAAAATGGCATTTGTTGAAGTTAACCTTGAAATGTGCTTGTCGCAAGTTTAGAAATAGTTTCCGTAGATGTTCAATATGTTCCTCAGGAGTGGTAGAAGCTATTATGAGGTCGTCTATGTAGCATAATACGTCCATCTTCACCTCCTCTGTCAGATTCGCGTCTAGCGTTCTCACCATCACCGGTCCGTTATTTTTCATTCCGAACGGTAATCTTTTGAATACATATGTAATACCATTGTACAGGAATCCTGTGTACTTCATGCTATCTTCTGATAGACGGGTGTGATAATATGAAGTCGTCAAATCGATAGTCGGAAATATAGTTTCCCTTTAAATCGCCTTAACAATTCTCTGATTTCGGGTGGCCTATCATATTCAGGTAGAATTCTCTTATTTAGGCTCCTGGCATCGAGACAAATCCGGAGCTTACCATCCTGCTTCTTTACAACCGCTAATGGATTAAGATAAGGCGTTGCCATCTTCTGAATCAAATCATCTTCCTCCATTGCTTTAATGGTGTTTCCTACCTCTTCATTCCACTTTTCTGGGACTGGACACAATTTCCCTTCGAACGGAGAATCATCTTCAAGTCTAATGTGGTACTCAAAGTTGTCAATGAGACCAGGTTTGGCATCGAAAATGTCCCTGAACTCCTCGATCATATCATTAAACTTCTCTAGGATGGGTTGATCTAATGTTTCCCTGATGGCGTAGTGTAATTTATTCGCATCCACTTCCGTCTCATTAATCATGCTATCCATCGTGTTCCATTGGAATGCTTCCTGTCCATGTTTCAAATCAATCTCCTCATTCTCCTCTCCTCCATCGTCCCGGAAAATGGCTATTCCAGATTTCAAGTCGATTACAATCCCGTGTTCTACCAAGAAGTCTGCGCCTATGATCGCGTCGAACTTGATGTCTTTCAGGACAATAAAAACATGCTCGAATGTCCTGCCTATCGAAAAATTAATTAGTGCCTGTAACTTGCAAGTCACTGATCTGTTCGGTATAACCCCTCTGACTTTCATTCCAGATACAGGTAATACGGTGACGTCCTCAGTAGTCATAATGTTCTCAAAACATGCTTCCGAAATTATGCTGACCATCGCTCCCGTATCAAGTAGTCTTCATTCAGAGTTTGCCAACAAATATCTCAATTAACGGAAGTTCGGTCTTCTTCCTCCTCCTCGGGATTTCTTCATTATATATAAGGTCATCGTCTTCTATCTGATGTATATCGATGATTTCAATGGTGAATTGTGAACTTATGGAATCTATTGGGTCTGATTTTTGGAATTCGGCGTGGTTTTTTTTTTGTGTGTTCACGCCACTCGTGCTAGGACTTGGATCTGTCTGTTCTTGCCCCTCGCTATTTTGCATTGCTTCTCTCTTGCTTTGCATATACTCCTGGCTTTCCGCATGTCTATCTCCCAGATCCGTCCGATTATTTCCATCTTCATTTCTTCTCCATTGTCTATTATACGTTTGGTATCGGTTTCTCCCTTGTTGCCATGTGTTCCTCCCGTGAGCATCACCATATCGGTATTGCCTATTGTATGGCCGTCTATCCTGGTTCTATCTTCTATTCGTATAACCTTGTCCTCTGTTCTCCTGTTTACTCCTCCAATTTCCTGAGTTTTGGAACTCTCTCCTCTGCTGTGGCTCGGTTTGAACTTTCTGGTCTGCCACCACTAGATTTACCTGCTGGTTTTGCATTCTACTATTCCGCGGATGCATCAATGCACTAGTGTGGTCTAGTTTCCGTAGAATCTCATCGCACACATACAAATTTTTTCCCCCTGACATTATCAGCATTCATTTGGACCTCTACCGGGAACTGGCGTCTAATAGCCTGTAGAAGTTCTTCCTCAGCTAATGGGGGTTCTAAAAATTGAAGTCTGGCGAGCTGTGTATTAAAGTACGCCGCATATTGAGTTGGATTTGAAGTCGAGTATTTTCGAGAGTGCAGTTCCGCCCTTATACTAAGCTGATCCTCCGAGCTCCAGAACATTTTTAGAAATGCCGCCGCAAATCCTTCAAAGTTCAAGAAAGTGCACCTGAATGCCCTAGACCAGGTCAAAGCTTGGTTTTCAAGTGACCTCTCAATTATCCGAATCTCACGTTCCCTCGGGATTCGATGTTCGTCCAAATAATCTCTAAGATCATGTAGGAATTCGATTGGTGTAATGACTCTACCACCACTAAATCTTTTCGGTTTATCATCTTGTGTTCTGATAATCGTAACAGGGCTCGCATAGCTTGATCTACCATGTGTCAATTCTGCATCTCTATACCACCTCTCCGGACTATTTTCTGGCTCATTACTTTCTGTCAATCTGGGTGTGTTATCTGTCTGTAATGTTTGCTCTATACGAGTTATCCGACCTAGCTGACTTCCTACCAGTATCTTCATTTTGTCCGCAATTGACGAAATTGACCCATTCAAATCTTCCTTGACCTTATCTAATCCGGTACTGATCGATTCTAATTTCGCCTCTTGTGTCATCTTTTTTTCAGAAGCTTCTGTGAGTTACTTACTAATCCTTCTGATTTCCTCATCCACGTGTTTCCTGTTCGCGTCAACGTCTTGAGTTAACGTCCCCATTTTCTCTTCCATTTCAACTACTCTCTTTTCCACCTTCCCTGTCTGTGTCGTTATATCGTCACGAATGACTAGCAGTTTCCTTCAACTCTTTTCTAACTTCTATTTTCCTTTGACTATCCTCTTTGAGTTTGTCCACGTGTGAGGTGAGATCCTTTCCCATTCATTTAATGTTCTGGTCTAGCCTTTCCTCTAAAATCTTGACTTGAGTGTTCACTTGGTCTACATTCTTTCCTATCTTTCCCATACCTTCCACTAAATTATCTTGCATCGTAGCCTTCAATGCGTCTATCTTAGCTTCCATGCTGTTGTCTGTCTGAACTTGACTTGTAGCTATCAATTCACGTATTCAATTATTTCGCCCTTGGTTTGTAACGATTGAGCCGCTGCCTCAGTTCTGTGTTGTGAAATTTTCTTTTCTAATTCGTTATAATTTTGTTTTAATTCGGCATAACTTTGTTTTATTTCCGTGTGAATTTGTTTAATTTCAGAGTGGCTTTGTTTTAATTCCTCATGATTTTGTTTCTAACTATGGTTTAACCTGTCCTCCAATTCCATTTGACTTTGTTTAACATCGTTCTTAAACTCCTCTTTGAATTCAGCGAACATTTTCCGCAACTCCTCCAACTCAGTAGACATAAATACACAAAAATATCTATAATATATAAGGAGACTCTCCAGAATAACCAAACACCAAGGTTGCACCACAATTTCTACCATACCCAGTCATGTGATTAATTTATGCTTATGAACTAAATAAAGGAACCATTTCTGATTACTAATAACCAGATAATTACAAGAAATTAAGAACGGAGACCTAACATAAAAACCAACAGTAAGAACTTCTGATTTCTCCATCTGTATTGTCCAAAGAAAAACATCCAATTACAAAAGGTAATTAGATCATCACGAAAGAAAAAGTTAAATCATTAGCATCTCATTCAAACATCTCAAGCATGGTAAACCATTAAAATAGAGTTATCCAAACGAAAATGCCAATGGAAAACACAACGTACTCCGGTTGTCCAATTTTACTGGTTGCATTTTGTTGAAACAGCACCGCGGGGTACGATCTCTCTTATTCGTGGCCAAACACGTATGGGCGCCATTTTGTAAGACCTATGTCCCCGTCCATCGAAAGTGGATCGGATGGCCAGGCAAAAGGCATCGCGATACACGCCAAAAAATCCGGGATCATAGCATACATAAAAATCTGATTGGAATCTAGGTGCAATTTGATCACACAAAAAGAATAATGCCGGAGGAATGAGACTTCTAGTGATCTCGGTGTGGTTAAAATGAGAGGCGTACCTGGGAAAATCAATTTCCCCCTAGATCCAATACAATCCTAACACTGAAAAGAAGATACAGATTAGTAAAAATCAGAAGTGCAAAAACGTTCATAAAATCAAAAAGGTTCCATTTATTTTCAGCCCTCAAACCAACAAGTAACAACCAAAATAAAATATCCAGTCCTATCCTACCTCAGGGATTCAATCTAACTTATTACTTGCTGTGGCCTGCGAAAAAAAAATTAAAACTCATATCGAGAGAAAAAGAAAATTTAGTTGAATTGGGTCAATGAATCTCCTCGGTCCTAACCTTGGATATAATGAAATTAGGAGATTTGATAAAGTGACTTCTGACTAAAAATACATATTTAAATCGAGTCCAATTTGACTGTGAGGAACTATCATACACCCAGAATGTCCATCATATGGTGCCTCAATTAATTAAATATGAAATTACGTGACCAGATTACAACATATTTGGGCTAGACAAATTAATTTAGGAAAAGTTAACTCGCCTGGAAATAAGTCATGTGGATCTCCATTCTAACTAAAAGAATGACCTTAAATTGCACAAACCTAAGTGCCAACCACAATCAAAAATAATTAAATAACTAATTAAATTCTCTATCAGACTTTCAATCAACTTCATAATATTAATAAATTTACATTTAACTAAATTATCTATTTTAGAACTATATTTTCCTAATATTTACATTTTCATTTAATCTTATTTGTGGTAAATTCAGTTCATCTGTGCATAATATTTCTCAGAAAATTAGTGAGTTAATTGCCATCACCAATGATCTTCTACAATTTGTGGAATGATCAATCATTTATAATTAATTCGCATGTGTTCCAACAATGAACTATTCGTCTGCAAAAAAAACTGCACTGTTTATAAGTTTCCAAGCTTAAAATTATTTACGGATAAATTGTTCATGACATAATTGTCCAATATTAGTTATCCCCGTATCCATCAATTAATGATTTAATCATTTACAAACTCTCTCCCTTCCTTTTTACAAATCCTTTCTTTATCTATTTAATTATTTACCAGTTAATTGTTTCATAAAATCATCAATTCAGCCATTTAAATATCCATCAGACCTTTCTATAATTATTACGACGTAGACAAAAATCATTTATAGATTCAATAAAAAAATACTCCAAACAATGAGTACATCAGGTCTGCTATCATTCATTATCATTTAAGAAATTACGTGGTCCCATTCGATAACGAAAGTTCTTCTAGTAATAAGCCTATTCTGCCATCACAATGCATATTGAAAATGTTTACATCAGCACGACTCGGTACACTGACTAGTTTTCACAAATATAAATCAAATAGTAGGTCCACATTTCAACTATTAATGCCTGTAGTCAGTTTATCATCTTAATTCATTTTTTGTTTATATTGCAATATTACATTTATTTATTTTTTTACTGGCTACCACCTAATAATTCTTCACAGAATATGTGAATATAATTCTTATGATTCATCTATTTTTTATAGTATCGACCACTACTGATATATCTGACTGTATCTTTCTTAATTATTATCTATCATTAACTTAGATCACCTGTGCACGTAAGAAAGCACAACAATAATTTTCTTTTGTGTTTGAATAACAGAGTCAAATGGACAGAGCGTGTTAAAAAAAAACACATTCAAAGTCAAATTCAAATGGAAATAAAGAACGATCCCTGAAATTGGAGACGTTATCTCCGATAATTAGAAATGTGTAATCCAAAATCGAAAATAGGGTAGCATGGCTCAGATCTATACCATAGACGAATATTATGACTCGAAAACCATTCTGGCCTACCATAATCAATTAGATCTCAAATTCGAAATGATTATTTGCATCTGTCAGAAAGCAGAAATATTCGAAGAATTTTCCAAAATATTTGAGAATATCGAAGGTCATTACGATGTGAAGCAATTGTAATTATCATAATCATCAAACGATAATGATCGTCCACTTAAAGCTTGTGGAAAAATATATTGTAAGTGGATTGGACCTGAAATACGATGAAGTCCCATAATAGCATCATGACAACTAATTACACCACTAAAATACACCTAAGTGTTGTGAGCATCTGATAATGATAATCAAACTAACAATTCTGGTTCCAAAAAGCATAATAATTAATCTCAAAATGTTAATTTATTCCTTATCTACTGAATTAAATAATTAATTAATCAATTAATCACATGACTGGTATAATAGCTAACTAAAATGAGTAGATAGTCGACTCATTCTACTTAAATAAGGAGAAGTGTGGCTCACCGACTGGTCGAAAAATGGTTAGATAATTGTGGAACAAGCCTGGTACAAATCTGGATCTTGAAGAAGGGTACCACGTTTTCCATCGTCCTCCCAATTTTCTTTCTTCTTTTTCCATTTTCCAGTAAGATGATCTTCTCGCCCCAGAACTCGGGCTCGGAACTCCCCGTACCGTTCTACGCTAGTCCGAAATGCGGCTTCCCACAATATCCCCATCTTCCCATTGGTGGTTAAATCATCCCATCGAGCCTCCTCGATACCGCTTAGCTATCCATAATGTTTGAGGATAAGTTCGGATTGGGATAAGTCGGTACAATAATTATGCAGGTTATGAAAAATCCTGGCTTCATGATGGATTTACAAGTCCTTATGCGAAACGCGGTTATCATATTTTATTCCAACAGAAATAGTGATAACTGGGGACATTTCACCCCGTGAGCACCAAGAGCCTTCCGCAATTTAGTATTAGAATGTTCTGCAATGTTCCGTTCAGCACATATGATGAGTGTCTTAACACGGCCGTTGTATTTCGATGTATTCGCAACTATCTCCCTTGACCTTTTCAGTTACACGAATCCACATTATAAATCTGCCAAGTGACTGTGCAATGGTGCACATGTGGTCAGGGATAAGTACCCAAACTGGTATGACAATTCATACGGCTATAAGGCCCACTGATTCAACTCCAAAATGCCAGGAGTTGGGTATTTGCAAAGTTCCAGGTTCTAGTTCAGATACTCCCGTCATACACGACCTCGAGTCTCTTGCATTCCGTCACTAGCAAGGCTTTCAGCACACATGTACAATATTCACGTTGCGCGCAGCTGCGATACTTTTCTCACGAACACAAAATTCTCTCTGGCCACATGAGTCTTGACATCTCACCACCGCACTCAGGCAGTCACATGGATTTTCCTCGCACGCGCTCTGGCGTTAATCAGTCACCTGCTGCGTGACGTAACCGATAGTCAGTAAACCTGCAACGTAGCCATACACGTCGTTTGCGTGATGTAATCGCAGTCGGTGAACCTGCCACGTAGCCCCAAATGCTTACGTGCGTCAATCACCGACTCATTTTCCAAAACATACAACCTGGGCTATTGGTGTTGGGCACAGTATCAGGGCATGCAGGTATAGAAGGTAATGAAAGGGCAGATGAACTGGCCAGAAAAAGAGCAGAGATACATTTTGTAGGTCCAGAACCTGTATGTGGGATCCCTTACATACAAGCCTGACATGTAATATGTAAATGGGTACAAAATAAGCAAAAGAAAAATGGAAAAAAGACTCCAGGTTGCAGACTTGCAAAGGAACTGATAAAAAGGACCAAACAAGAAGCACACTAAAGAACTTAGCAGAGGAAATATAAGATGGGTAGTGGGACTATTGACAGGACACTGCCGTCTTAAAAAAAACACCTACATAGAATTGGAGTAATAAGAGACAACATATGTAGGAAATGCAATGAAGCAGAAGAATCAGCTGAACACATACTTTTTGAATGGGAAGAATTAGAATCTCCACACTGGGGCTACCACGTGAAGAAAGAGAGAAAATCCAGAAGACCCAATAAGATTGATCTGCAGCTTTGTGAAGGGAGCAGAGATATCCAGGTGGGAATGAAGGAAACACATGGTAGCAAAAGATCTTGGAGGTTGACGCTAACCAGGAATTTGGAAACAAGAGGCCCCATGAATAAAAGAAGAAGAAGGCCAGTGGTGTTGCTTCCGTATGGTTCTATTTATGGCTCCTCATTTTCTCGTTTAGTAATGAAAATCTCTCATCTCTAAGTTATTGCCATTACCACTTTTTTGTCTGCAAAGTCAATCTGACAGTTTATATCTGTGTTATGTTGATGGATTTAGTGATCATGGGGGACAGACTCTTAACTTGCTTGAAAACTTCTGTGGTATCTCCAAATAAAAAATTATGAAACACCGAATATATTAGTTTTTTTTTTTTTTCGTGTGGCCTCATGAGAGGCCGAGTGCAGGTCTTTCTATTCGACGCCCGTGGGCGACCTGCGCGTCGGTATGAGAGATGGAATGGATGAAGATGAATGAAACTGGGCAAGGATGTGGAAGGAATCGGCCGTGGCCTATCAGAAGGTACCGTCCCAGCATTTGCCTGGTGTTGAAAATGGGAAACCACAGAAAACCATTTCAAGGACAGCCGACGGTGGGGCTCGAACCCACGCGTCTACCGAGTCAGCAGAGAGCTTGGTCCCATGACCTAACGCTGCGCTTTAGCCAGCTGAGCCACTACTGTCGGTTATATTACAGTGAGACCATAGATAATTTTAACTGTTTGCTAAGTGAAGAACAGGACTAAAGTACGGGTGGATGCCAAAATACGATACGAACAGGCAGAATTCCGGGAGGGAGGTTCTGGCACAGATTAGATCAACACCCTGAGATAAATTGCTGAAATGAATAGTCGACCAGTTAGTGTTACGAATTCGTTACTTAAGAGGCGGCCGGAGTCAGCCCAGATTACCCCACTAGGGAGTCAGGTCCCTTTATTTCAAAACGTTGCCGCTAGTTTCGTTGTAGTCGCTGTCGCCTAGTAGTTACATGGTGCGTACATAGGTATCAGCACGGATTGCCCCCTACAGTGAGGGTGGTTCAAAGTCGTGCGTGCGGGAATACTGTTACGGGTACCCAAGTTAGCGGTCGTCTGTCACCATCCCCAGTTGTTCAGCTCCAAGACTCTGTCCTTGTGACAGTAGAGGAATGATCTCTCGCAGAGTCTGTGGATGAATCCGAGCATGAAGGAAAATCGATTCAAAGGAGAATAAAAATAAAATTTAATTATTATTATTGGGATCTTGCCCGGTGTGGCAACCTGTTCAACTCTCTACCATCGACGGCTTTTATTACTATTATTATTATTATTAAAAGGAAGGAAGGAAGCTTGTAGTTTAACGTGACCGTAAATCTTGAGATCATGAGCCACGGGACCTCCTTTTTACGTGGAATCCGAACCACAGGACATGGCATTTCACTTCGAAAATCTCACATGCATTGACCGGGAATCGAATATTATTATTATTATTATTATTTCAAAGAACGATAGTGCGTAGGGTATTGCTCATAGACTTAAATGATGAATGTAGGATAATTAGGCTAAGGATTCGGTAGGATAATAATATAAACGCAACTAAAAAGGGGCAGATAATCTCGCAGTTCATCCCCTCAAAACATCATCCTAAACAACTTATAGGCACAAAATGTTTTTTTAAATATGCAGTTGAAGAATTTTAAGCGATGAAACTTGGAAAATAAGCTTAGTATGACAGACGGTGGAATTCGATCCCATTTGTTTACTGGATACATGGATAGCTTTTTTTTATTTTAATATGATATTTTTCGAAGTCAAATACTGCAAATGCGACGATATTACCGGAAATGTAAATGCAAAGCGGGTCATATTGTTTTAGCACTGAAGTTCTAAAGTTATTGACATCAAAACGGATAGGCAGAACTTCAAATCTGAACATATGCCTCTTTTAGTGTTGCCTCATCGAAACAAATTTAGATCTCTCAAGCGCAAAAACTTAACAGTATAGTGAATTTAATGTAAACTATTACCTAATTTTCGATGGCTTTACATTTTTGTTTATTGAAAATAATGCAGTGGCACACGCTTGCCAGATATAAACATTGAATTTGCAAATAATTCTGCTTGCATTCCTCCAATTAAATTGTTGTAAATTTCACATGTCTGTCTGTTAGGTAGTCAGCCCGAAGGCTGGTTGGATCCTCAAAAAGCACCGCCGTTACGTTATGCGAGTAGATACCCACAAAAACCCAAGGCAGCGCTATTTTGAGGCGTTCTAGGCAAGAAGAGGAGTGAGGTAGTTTGCCATTGCTTTCCTCACTGAGTCAGAACAGTAGTCCTAACCCTATGAGTAGAACCTTTCACAGGCACTGACTGTGCCCCGAATGCCATTACTAAGCACCACCCATACCTCAGTAGCTTCCATATAATCACAGCCATGAGTGAGACTGACATCGGTGAAAAGCCACCTTTTACTCTAGCCTGTGCCACCTGACAAATGCAAATGTACTGTATTCATCAAGAGATGGCAAACAGGCCTAAATTTTACATACCAGCATTAATTTATTTATATCGATACTAATGCATACTCTGCTCATAGTAGACTAATTGTAGCCTGGATTTAGTGGAATATGACATTTAAATATTATTATTGCTTGCTGGTTTTTTATTATCTTGTAATTGATTTCGTGATTTTTGTAAATATGGTGCAATATCAGTCTGTGCAAATTTAGGAGGATTATAAATTAATATTACATTTGGCAATAGAGGGGGTGGGGGCCGGGAGACTCCAGCATCACCACTCTTCACGACCCTACCTCCGAGGTGACGGCCAAGAATGCTAGCCGCTACACCGCGAGGTGGTCCTCAAAACAATATGCTATGCATAATGTGATAACGCAGAAAGAAATTAAAATTATTTTCTCCATGCTCTACCATTTCCTATATTGCGAAGTTCGAAACGTAATACAATAAGGTTTCACGCCGTCGCAGTTGCTGCTTATGCTCCATTAGATTGTGTATATTTAATAATTTGCTTTCATAAACATCTTCATACCGGGTGAGTTAGCCGAGGTCGTTACGGCATGACTGCTGGCAGTCGCTCACATCCGGGAGGCGAGGAGGTTCGAATCCCCCCGCCGGCAACCTTGAAGATGGTCTTCTGTGGTTTCCCATCTTCCTTCCAGGCAAATGCCGGGGTTGGTCCCTAACTATAGGCCACAGCCGCTACCTTCCAACTCCTCGACTTTTCATTCCCACTTTCCTCCCCAACGGTACTTGTAGCTCACCCATTGGGTGTCCGTCTCGAAGCAGCTACAAAACTGGCGAGCCGAACATGTCCTCGGACACTCCCGGCACTAAAAGCCATACGCTAAAAAACATCTTCATACTAACATTGTGATTAATAATCGTTCAGACTAAACTAATTCCTGAAAATAGTTTAAAAGTAAATTTTCAACAATTTTTGTTTGAATATTTCAGAATATAACTGATTGTGTTTACAATAGCATCGAAGAGATACGTAAGGAACCCTGCTCCCTAGTACAGTATTATGGAGAAAAACTGCTGCCGATTTGCTAGAATTATATGTACGTGTTGTTGTAACCATGACTGAAGTTATTAGCCAACTTTTCACATTTTGCAAAAATGAGGAAAAAGTAGTCTTACGAGGTCACCCGGGCAGATATGTATGTCTGTCTGTCTGTCCTCTTGTCTGTGTATGTGTCTGCCCCCAATCAATTCCTGAACAGCTGCAGCAATCGAAACTAAATTCGGAATGAGTGAACCTAAGTATCTCACGGCCATATTTGAAAATGATGACAGTGCTACCAACTGCTGAAAAGTCACAATTGAAATTTGAGCTCTATGTTGGATATTTCAGAAGTTATGCATGCGGAGTATACCAAAATTGGCACACATATAAATAATTACATTTCAGATTAATTTCCAGGAGCCAATACATGACAATGTTGCCAACATGATTTTACGTGCGCTGATAGATCCAATGTCTACCTGCATGCAACGTCCATACTATCCATTGAACATCAACCAAATTTTGTATGTGCATTCTGTACCTTAAGAGATGGAACTAACAATATATTCAGAGTCACAAGGGTTGCCAACTGTAGTGCTCTATTGGGCTACACTATTTTAGATATATTTCGAACTAATTAGAAATGTCAGTATTACCAACATTATTGTAGATAGGTCTATATAGGTTAATCATCGGTATGGATTTTGAATTTCAAGAAAAGTGAGCTCTTTAGTTCGTGACGGAACTACTTGTTTTATCTTTTATTTTAACAAAGAAGATATTAAAAAAATACGTTTTTTGAAATTACTACATTTCTCATCACAAAGGATTAACTTCAATAATCAGCTACAGCATTTTATTATCAGCACCGAGTTGCTTCCACTCCTCCGTTCGCAGTGCCATGACGTAGCCCACAACTTAAGAAAATGGCCTATTACGGATCATACTTACAGTATGCAAGAGGCAACACTTTGCATCATACAGAAAAGCTCCTTTCACCCTCTGGTGATCCCCTGGGATCGAATCTTATGCCTCTGTAACTTTTATCTCAATTAACCATCTCCAGGATGCCAATATATTATTATTATTTGCTATTGACGTCAAATTGTTTAAGTACATTTATTCGTTAGGGGATTGTATGCTGCTCCAAAAGATGAAGAAAAAATAAATTGGAACAAAACAAATTTTTTAGATTTATTAATAAATGTCATCCGATTGCATTTACACGAAAACGCACACATTTTGATAGAAAACACCACCATTTCCTTTGTAGTTCCCATCTCAAGTCATCTAGGTTTATGGTAGGCTATACTTTGATTTTAAAAAATATTCTTTTCTCACCGTATTGATCGAATTTTTTGAGATATATTAAAAATGTTGGGATGTATAATAAGATGCACATTTTATTTTAGGAACCCGTACATTGGTAAAGATTGTATCATGCATTTGTATGAAGTAGACTTGAATTTGGCTCAATAGTTTGGAACCCAAGATGTGCGAATGCTAACGATAGAGTTGAATCGATAAAAAATAAATTCCCTATGTACTTGGAATACGAAAGGACAAAATGAATATCCTAAATATGCTAAGCGGGAATGTGGTGGCGCAGTGGTCAAGCTGTTGGCCTCTCACCACAGCGGACCAGGTTTGATTCCCGCTCAATGCATGCGAGATTTTCAATGTGAAATGCCATGACCTGTGGTTCAGATTCCACGCAAAAAGGAGGTCCTGTGGCTCATGATTGCGAGATTGACGGTCACGTAAAACTACACATTTCCTTTAGGCTAAATATGCTAAGCATAATTTCTTACTGGAACTTTTTCTTTAAAGACTTATAACTTATAACATCCCACTGTCCATGAACCAATACAGAGCAACATAAACATTCGCCTGCATCGAACACATTCAATATCTAAACAGAAAAAACATGCACACATTTCAATATATCAGACAGCACCTTTTGTTCATTTATTTATTATTTACATAGTTTACGCCCACATTGGAGCACTTAAATCAATCCATATACACTACAGTCTTTACAATATTAGAGTTGTAATGGCTTCTCAACTTCCTCTTCTCCCAGAGCTTATTTAATCTCTCCGACCTGGCCGCCCTCTCTTCATTTGTAATGGTGTACTGTTTTCGTTTGACTGTTTTTAATTTCAATCTTGTATCCCTACTTCTCAGAATCCTCTTCTCTTTTCTCTCTGCAATTTGTTTCATTGTAATATTTAGCTCGTCTAAATCATTCTGGACCTCAACGAACCAGTTGTTCTTGGTTTTACTTTTCCAAAAGAAATTGAATAATTGTTTCAGTAGTCTGGTGTCTGGTAGTCTTACTATGTGGCTGAAAAAAGCAAGTCTCCTTTTTCGCATTGTATCCACAATTGATTCATTTTCCCGATAGACTGTTTCATTAGGCAGCAGTCTCCATTGTCCATTTACTTGATGTTTTTTATTGATAATTGTCCTGATGATCCTTCTGTCTATTTTTTGGATTTTATCTGTTGTTGCTTTGGTATTCATCTTAAACAGGGTTTCACTTGCATAAGTTGCTTCAGGTTTAACTACTGAACCATAATGTTTGAATTTGGCATTCATCGAGAGAGATTTCTTCTTATAAGTTGACCATGTGACTCGTTGTGCTTGTCTCAGTTTTGTTGTTCTGTACTCTATTGCGGCTTTCTCATTTAGGTTCCAAGTTATAGTTTCCCCAAGATACTTGAACTTTTTTACAACCTTAATTTGTTTATTATCATTTAGTTGAAGGACAGGGGTGTCCACCTCGAAGGTTGGCATAATCTCTGTCTTTTCAAATGAAATTTGTAATCCCACTTTTTCTGCAATGTTTTCCAGTTGTTCAATTTGGACTTTAGCCTCTTCCACACCATTTGCCAGTAGTGCAAGATCGTCTGCAAATGCCAGGCAGTTTAGTTTAATATTTCTACCAATCTTGATGTTTGGTTGGCATTTCTTTCTCCATTCTCTCATGACCTTCTCCAGTACACAATTAAACAAAATAGGTGAGAGACCATCCCCCTGCCGAAGGCCGGTTGTGATTGTAAATGGTTTTGACAATTCTCCTCTAAATTTAACTTTTGCTGTAGTGTTCTTGAGAGTCATTCCAATAAGGTTGATCAATTTCCTGTGAACACCAAATTCTTGAAGAGTATTTAGTAATGACTTCCGATGAATACTGTCATAAGCTTTTTTGAAGTCAACAAAAGTGATGACTAGGTTCTTACTTCGAGCTCTGTGATGCTTCATAATCCATTTAAGACTGATGATTTGATCTGGACAACTTCTGCCTGGCCGAAATCCTCCTTGGTACTCTCCAAGTTCTTGGTCCAGTTGTTCCTGTATTCTTGAGTGAAGCATTTTTGAAAAGATCTTATATGTGACATCAACAAGGGATATTCCTCTATAATTATTGGGATCTGACCTATCACCTTTCTTGTGTAGGGGGTGGATTATTGCAGTGTTCCATTCCTCTGGCATTTTTTCAGAGTTCCATATGTCAATAATACGTTTATGTAGGTTTCGTAGAGTTTGATCATTTGCATTCTTCCATAATTCTGCAACCAACTGATTTTCTCCTGCTGCTTTATAGTTCTTGAGCAAGTTAACGGCTTTGATCACTTCCTCATATGTTGGTGGAATAACCTTTTCTAGTGGTGTTTTGTTTTTAGGTTTGGGGTCAAATTCCAGATTTTCTCTTGGGTCTTCGCAGTTGAGTAATTTTTTGAAGTAGACTGCCAAGATATTTGCATTGTCTTGGTTGTTATGTGCCATTTTCCCATTTTCATTTCTCAGCATAAGTGTAGGTGGGGTATACTTAGACTGATACTGTTTAAACGACTTGTAATAATCCCTTGTTTTATGTTGCTTGAATGATTCATCTATTGTTCTGAGCATTTCATTCTGATGATTCCTTTTAATTCTTCTTTTGTTCATTTATATTGAACAGAAATCACTTAATATCATACACTCCTTTTCAGCGAGTTTTAACATAATTTCAAGTACGATACTTACTAGAATAATATTTTGTCATATTATTATTATTGATTTAAGCCCACTACGGAGCGCTTATGACTAGTTCTTCGATGCTCTTTTCCGTTCCCAATATCTCTTGAGCCCTGCTGATAATTTCTCCTTTCTCTCCTGCGAAAGGGGCTTCCGAAATTTAGGGACTCTAGGTGGTGGGGTGCAAGATTCTACCATAGCACAAAATTTAGAAAGATCTTCTACATCAAGGTCAGCAATTCCAGCCGAATCCAAGTCCTTCAGTACTTCAATTTTGTCATATGTATTATAAGTATCATTTTATATTAGTGTAGGAAACATATTAAAAATATTAAGTGTAATTCATATTGTTATTTCTCATAATTAGGTTGTAACCTGTTAGAAAAACTATAAATAAACAAATAAACAAACAAATAATTAAAAATAAATAAATAAACAAATTAGATTAATGAAATTCAGGCCCACTTTAGTGCTGATTACTAACTAGTGATTGCTTGCTACTCATATAATAATTACTGTAACTTCAAAAGGCCAGTAGTCGCTACATCATATTTAGACTGACAAAGCAACATTATATTTACAAACCACCTCGTGGCGTAGTGGCTAGCCTACTTAGCTCTCAACCCCGAGGTCCAGGTTTGGGAGCTTGGGGCTGGAACGGGATACACTGAGGCTTGTGAGGCAGAACTGGGAAGAGATGGGTTACATTCTTACTTCAGCCATCCTGGAAGTTGTTTCCTCACTTATGCTTTAGGCAAATGCTGGGATGGTATCTACAGGCCGGACGTTTGTTTTAGACGAGTGAAAAATCTTAATGGAAGCCTAGAGTCGAGTTACTGCAGTACCTGTGTTATCAGCTGCCCGATGATTGACGAAGCTGTCTCACACTCCTACTGAAGTACAGTCATTGGCAAATATAATGATGTTCTGTTCGTAAATACGTAACGTGTACTTCCGCGATACACAATATTTCGACGTTGACTGTACTGTCTGCAAGTCGGTGTCGCCACGTGCTCATGTCTGGAATTCCATTATATCAGATCGGTGGTGACAAATGTGAAGCGATAGGGTGAGAGAGTGACTGTGTACAGGCTCACCGGCAGGCTTCAAGGTCAAGGGCAATCGTCTAAAACAAACGTCCGGCCTGTAACATAAGGACACGGCCGCCTCATATACAATACCCCTCCCAATTACAAATACACACCCTGATACAACCATCACAATAACACAAGTTATTAGACACATTATACACATTCCCAAGTGCACGCGGCTACATGACCACCATACCCCAAATCTCCTAAACGAATCACCAACAACAACAACATCAACTCGATTTACAGTACAACAATGGCATAATCTTTTACTTTTTGTCATGTGGCCTCCTGAGAGGCCGAGTGCAGGTCTTTCTAGTCGACGCCCGTGGGCGACCTGCGCGTCGGGATGGTACATGGAATGGATGAGGCATAATCTTGAAAGTAGCCTATAGTATATTACAGACATGTTATAAAAAACGAAAAAGAACATAATAAACACTGGAACTGCAAAAGACCTGTAGGCCATACACCTTAATATGATGATCAAGAAAGCTGCATTCTATTTACTACAGGTTATAATAGTATATTCCTTCCATAAAATATGTCAAAACTATCATCCGAATGGGAACATGTTTACTACACTGTTCATTTTGTAACTTATGTAGGGATTTTAGCCTAAGGTTCTTAAAAACAAAAATGTATATTGTAGTGCAATGGATTCCTCGAGCAAGCAGGAAATTCTAGAGGCCTATTACGATACTAAATACTCGATAAAATATAAAATATTTTCAGAAGATGACAATCGAAATTTAATGGTTTTCAGTCTGTCAACACGATTGTACCCAATTGAAATGGGTGGTTCCCTAATCCTGAAAACAAAAATACAATTAATAAATACACTTGGATAACTAGTTTCGATCGTCTTGACTGGAAGGAAGATGGGAAACCACAGAAGACAATCTTCATGGTTGCCGGAGGGGGGATTCGAACCTCCTCGCCTCCTGGATGTGAACGACGGCCTGCAGTCACGCCGTAACAACCACGCCTAACTCACCTGGTATCTGAATCAATTGAATATGCTACAAAATACTAAAAAGTTAACATGTAAATAACCATTATCTTCATATCTCCGCGGCCAGAGAAATTGTAAAGTTTCCGCTAATTATAGGGAGGAAAGTTTCTAAACATTTTAACTCGACCTAATAGCCACTAAGCAACATTTATGAACTTTCGCAAAGTTTGAATTTTAGTACATAAGATTGTGAAAGGCGTTGAACTTTTTCTTGTGATGGGAGAGAGTAACATTTTCGATCATATACAACAGAAACGACATTGCAAATTTACAATGAACAAAATTAGTACGTTCCAAAAAAATAAAATAAAAATAATTCACAAAATTTTCTAGGGGGCTTTAAAAATAAAAAAGCATATTTGATAATTTTGCACGATGTCACGGGACGAACAAATATGAAGGGGACCACAACTAAGAGCATGTAACAAAGTAGTTTCACCGTGTCCACTGCCGATTGTAATGAAGCGAGTTGAGACAGCACCTGGACATGAGCTGATTTCATTACTTCCTGGCATGAGATTACCCTCTCTCAGAAGCCATCTCTGTCTTCACCTTGTTTCAAGGACATGACTTTGCAACGATGCGGTATCTGGCGGAATCCGGCTGAACTACCAGCACCTCGACACGGCAAGCATTAGCAACTCAATATGTTTACATTTTCTAAAATCACGATTAAATACATACAGAATTCTTAATTTTAAAATATGTTTCAGTAACACACTAGAGAAAACTATAAGCTGTCTTGCAGTGGAGTTTGTTTCTGTTTTCAACATCATCTGAAGGCATAGAAGAGTTTAGAAAAATCGCAGTTCAGAATTCTATTTTATATGGAGAATTGTAATTTTAACTACAGTTTTTATAACTATCTTTGTATTTCTGTTCAATATGCTTTTGTACTGATGAAAATTGTATAAAATACTACAGTGCGCTATAGAAACAAAATAATTTTACCTTGTCCAGTTTCTTTGTAAAACGTTTTACAAACTCTTGACCCATGTTACAAGTGCTGGGCTGGCGGCCGACCGTTCCAACTCCGGCCGGCTCTTAATGGGAATAATACAAGTAAAATATCTTTATGACAGTGGAATACCAATAGGAAGAAAGAAGAATACGGAAATTAAAAAAACATATCCTAGGTGAGATTCGAACATTTTTGCACTCCATGCTCTTAAAGCCCATTAAGCTACTATTGACTCTCTAAATCTGCATCAGTGATAGGAATAAATTGCAGAAACTCATGTACTGAATTATCAAACTCTTGCACAGGGGTACCAAAAGTTGTGTTCGTATAAAGAATTCTCGGTGGTTTATAATTAAAACTATTTATGCTGTATTGCCACTGCATGCATTTAGGTGAAAGTAAATATACTATATGAGAAAGAACATGCATACCTGCCAACCTCTCAAAATGAAAAATCTGGAGATTCGTCGCGGCGGCAAGGGGGGGGGGGGATGCAACATAATACATACACAGGCTAAGACATTACAGCAAATATATACGTTACACTATTAAACAGTAGCCTACATGACTAACATGATATGACATCCCAGTTTACAAATGTACTTAAGACTGAGTAATTTAAAATTCCTACTAGTCTATCAAACAAGCATACCTTTCTTTCGACCACACTCAGGCATACAAAACTAGTGACGTATCGAAGATCATATTATTGGTCATTGTTGCAGGTGACTGTGGCTATATTGCTATATTCTTGCTCAAACCCCTTCCCTTTCCGAATCGACTTCAGAGTTATAAGTTTGTCCAAAGTCTTGTCGGAGAGAGACGACCTGAACGGCGTTCTTGTTTTTCTGACAAGACTGAACATCCTCTCACACTATGCATATCTATGCGGAATGGTCAGAATGGATAGCATAACTTTAGGCAATTTGTCATACATGAGTACCCCACCACTACATTTCATTTGGCCTACCAGTGCCCACTTCACATCAATTCTCTCTTCTTCCTCAATAGATGTCACATCCTCAAGTTTGAAGTTACAGAATTGGAAATGTAAAGCATCCATTTCCTCATTAAAATTGTCTTGAGTGTCTGTTAACATGCTACGATATTTATCTACAAAAAACTTAATTTTGGAAAATGATGCTTCACTAATATTGTTCATGTTCACCACTTCCGCATTCATTAAAAGATCACTGTTAAAAGGGAATTTGTTGATCATATAGTCACATGAAGTAACAAAAGACTTCCTCACAGCACTGAAGAAGGAACACTTATCCTCTTGCTTGAGATTGTCAACAATGAGACTAGGTGAATGTCCCACTACCAAATCACAGTCATAAAGGACCAGTGTGATCGGAACAATAGACAGGGAGGTTATGTTCAATAATAAACGATGTGAACAATACTTCTGCACGTGTTATACTGTCAGTGTCTTCCTCCTTACATTTGAAATAATCAAGTTTCTTGTTTTTCCCAACACATTGTACATTGTCCTTATGTTTCTTTGAGAGCACATGTTTTGAAATGTCCCCCTTTCCACCATGTTAGATACTGAAATCACACCTACAGACACTGCAAAATGCAAATGTTGCGTGTCTTCTCGACTCAGTTATATGCGGAAAGTTATCTTTGTACACACTTTTAAATGTCACATCATATTTCTTCGCCATATTACCGAGGAACAGACACAATCACTCAGATCGAAAAATCACAATAGCCTACCGGCATATTATCGCCAACAACATCTAACAAAGTTATACACGAATCATATAATGTCACGTGTGAAACTGATACAATATTCCGCAGCGTTCAACTAACTACCTTTCAACCACAGGTCATTATGCTTAACATCTAGGAACAAGCGCTGAATTAACCTTCGACTATTTCAAAGACGTATTCGAAGCTAACTTTTTATAACAGCAGGACGCGACGCGGGACTTAGTACGCAGTTGTCAATTATCGATACAGAGCAAAACTGCGGTATCGAGATATAACTTCAAAACAAGTAAAGTCGATCCGTTCGATAGACGACTGGAGTGTCATCTCGCACATTCAATCCGAAATTACGCGTGGGATTTTTGAAAAATCGGGAGATTTAAAATGTTAAGCAGGAGGGCGGGAGAAATGGTCTGAAATCGGGAGTCTCCCGCCTAAATCGGGAGAGTTGGCAGGTATGAACATGGCACATAAACCACACTAATTCACATTCACCACTGGATGAAGGATCTCCATTTGTGCTGATGAAGGTTGAGCGCCTCACACTGTCCGTGTCCCAGATAACATTGCCAGGCACTTCAAAGGCATCACATTCAATATTGGAAGTGTAGCTTTCTTCCAGCCATGATTAATGAAGTTATTGAATATGGGGGCACTTAACTCATTATGGATTAGCACCTCTTAAGTCTAGTTTCATTTGTTGCAAAATTCAAAAGTAGGCTAAAAATATAAAAGTATTTTACCCGTGTCCCAGATAACATTGCCAGGCACTTCAAAGGCATCACATTCAATATTGGAAGTGTAGCTTTCTTCCAGCCATGATTAATGAAGTTATTGAATATGGGGGCACTTAACTCATTATGGATTAGCACCTCTTAAGTCTAGTTTCATTTGTTGCAAAATTCAAAAGTAGGCTAAAAATATAAAAGTATTTTACGAAAAATAGTTAATAAATGCATCAAGAGTTAAGATTTGTATTTCTTTATTGTGATGACAAGTCATTACAAGAAATACAAATAAAGACTTTTTGTACTTCGAACACATTTCACCCTGTACAGTAGATGCCAAGGTAAATCATATGAAATCAAATGTTTTCTTCCAATATTACAGCTTATGCCAAAAAATACAATGAAATAAAATATTTTTGTGGAAAAACAGTCTTAAAAATTGTCAAATAAAGTGTCAAAATCTTCAAAAATATGTTAATACATACAAACATATTACACTAATGCCATAGAGAAAAGAATACATTCATAACATTTATATTCACATGGAGGCATAGAGTTTCCACTGATATAAACTACTACATTATCACAGATACATTGAGAGAACTAATTACTACACAAATATCAAACAGTGACATAATGAGAGGGATTTGACCAGTCACTATGCCTGTGGACACAGGGGGTTAGGTCCCCTAAAATATAGAAGGTGCATGGGTGTATAAACACAGGAGTCAAATCATAAATACAGTAGAACCCCAGTAATCTAAACTAATAATGGGGCTGGGGATGGTTCGGATTTGGAACCAACCTCAAAGGATCTTGTATCAAATTCAGATGCTCCAAATGCCCTTGAATTGGCA
The DNA here is from genome assembly GCA_946902985.2 of Meconema thalassinum. Taxonomy (NCBI): domain Eukaryota; kingdom Metazoa; phylum Arthropoda; class Insecta; order Orthoptera; family Tettigoniidae; genus Meconema; species Meconema thalassinum. The sequence continues at coordinate 255,818,171 of OX336393.1, forward strand.
CACTGTCACATTTACCAATGTGATGTTGGTGCCAGGGCGATTATTCCATTGAAGCGACAGAAGCATTGCTTCCAACTTAACTCAATTTCTTAAATAATTGATAATTCATGCAACTAAAACTTGTAAAAACTTGTAAAAACTTAACTGTCAGTTTTAGAAAACAGTCTTAAAATTGGCAAATAAAGTTGAAATTTTCAAACAACTGTGAATGCAAACATTGGTCTAACAGTAATGCCATACAGCAAAGAATACATTCATAACAAATATTCACATTGAGATTAGGGATAGAGTTTCCACAGTCTAATTTAATGCACAAATACATAGTTCTTCTAGTCAACAGGTGTCTGCAGTAGTCGATTACCAGCGAACCACTATTAAGTTAAGATGCCATTTCAAAAGGAATTTCAATATTATTTCCTTTATCCCAGAATTCTATACAGATTATCCAAAATTACGGTTTAGAGAGGTTTGAATTATCAGGGTTCTACTGTACATAGTGCTGTTCACCTCTATAGTACATTTAACATGTACAAATTAGAGCAGAAAGGGTTTGTGTGCATCGTGGCCTACGTTATATACAAGGCCTGGAAATGAGGCGCCAGACAACATTGCGAGCGATGGTTCGAACTTGTTCCGCATTTTGCCACTAGGTTCGCTGTCTGGCGCCCTTAATTGTACCGTTTGCATTACGTACAATGTGATTAGTGTGTCTGTATTTGGCGGTAAATAAGGTGTCCTAATGAGTGAGAAAGCTAAGGTGAGTTTAAAATTGACTGGCGAAGCGTGTCGTATTATAGTTGTGCTTTCGTTAAGAGCAGTAGACTGCTGCTTGACTGATATTGGGATGGGTGCTAAGTGGTCTTTATGAGCAAGACGTAGTGAAAAGCAAGTTTTAATCCAGTGTACTAGCGTAAATGTGACATGTATGTGTGATAAATACTTTAGATATAAATCACTGAATGATTTTAATAGAGTAACTTATGTGTAAATATTAGAGTTATTATTGTGTTCGTCAAAAATGGTGTACTGTAGCGTGCCGTATTGTAAATCTCGTAAAGTTAAAGGCAATGGACTTTCATTTCATAAATTTCCATTGAACAATGACATACTGAAACGATGGGTTCTAGCTGTTTCACGTGAGGGGGTAAAGCCAGGGTCTTTGAGGACACCAAAACAGTCATCTAGAATTTGTAGCAAGCATTTCAAGGACTCTGATTTTAGTATAAGTACTACAAAGAGAACGCTCTTACCGAACGCATTTCCGACGGTGTTTGAGGACTACCCCGAACATAAACAAGCACAAATAAATAGAAATATGCGCAAAAGAGCACGTGTCGATAGAGACATACATATCAACAATAAAAAGAAATGTTCAGGTAATTTAAATTTTACGGAAGATTATTTGAATGAACGAATTGAAGAAACCCATGATCAACCACGTGTTAGTGTAGGAACGCAAGGTTCTACAATCAAGCAAACTCATTGCAAGTCAACAAAATTAAAATTAAGGAGGGCACTAAGAAAAAATACAGTATATAGAACTACAATTAAGTCATTGAATCAGAAGATAATTTCATTGAAACAAAAATTACATTCAGTGCAACGTCAGGACAAACTCGATGTTCAAATATCGAAGCTCAAGAGTGAAGCGGATCGTGGGGACTTGAAGGCTAATTTCTTACTTGAACAAATTCGAGCTTTCACAAAACGAAAGTGTAAATACAATGAAACAACAATAAAAATATGTGTATTGCTCTCTAATAAATCACCTTCGGCTTACCGCTTACTTAGAGATATAAATATTTTACAATTTCCTCATCCACGAACACTGAAAACCTACATTGGGTATATGAATGGAGAGACAGGTGTCATGTCACTTGCAAAAGCTAGGTTGACAGCTGAAGAAAAGTCACTGACTCATGATAATGAGAAGGTTGGTTCATTAATCATTGATGAAATGGCCATAAAGTCTAGACTATTGTATGACAAGAATTTAGACATGTTTCTCGGCATTAGTGATATTGAGAAAGATGCAATTGGAATCGAACATAAATTGGCTAATAAATTATTATGCATACTGTTCAAGGGCCTGTCATCCTTCTACAGGATACCTGTTTCGTTCTACTTTACATGTGGACTCACAGGACAACAGTTATCTAGGATAACACTGGACGCACTGACTGCGGTTTCAAGGTCATCAGAATAGTGACGGACAACTTGTCAGGTGAATGTGTCGATGTTTGAGGCGCTGTGTGGCGGATGTGTCACTCATGAAATTCGTCACCCGAAAGACGAGCAGAGGCCACTTTTTCTTAGTTTCGATCCGAGTCACATCATTAAGAATGTACGATCACAATATCCGAGTAGGAACTTCTATGTAGATGACAATTTAATAACTAGTGATCATCTCAAGAATCTGTACCACTTACAGAAAAAGCTAGTTGTAAAGCCAGTTAGAAAATAAAGCAGGAAGGTTGTATATCCAAGCAATTTAGAAAAAATGAATGTGGCAAGAGCCAAATTGGTGTTTACTCCAGAGACAATAGCTGGGCTTAAGAGCATGGAAGTCGTGTGCCCAAAGAAAGATAAGGACAGCCTACACGAAACAACAAAATTCTTGGAAATTTTTAGGAAATGGTTTGATATACATGATATCTGCAATACCACACACGGACTTCATTCCAGAAACACGGACAAGTTTATTTTCAGTGAAGTTAATGATGAGAGACTTTCATGGCTGACCAATGAATTTCTGCCGTACCTGTCACAGATTCAAAGTTATTCCGATAAAAAGATGAGACTTACAAAGGAAACTTATCAAGCTTTGGTGCTAACAACTTCATCAACCGTGTCCTGCATACGATTTCTAATCAGTATCGGCTTCCATTATGTGCTTACGCGGAATCTCTCTAGTGACGATGTAGAACTGCTCTTCAGTCACCTGAGAAATAAGGGAGGTAACAATGACATGATGGACGTGAGGTCATGCCTGCATGCCATCGAGTCAACACTTAGCACAGGAATTATCGCATCTTCTAGAAGTGGGAATGTGGAGCTGAGGGAAGATGCAGTCGTAACAGGCGCCTTGACCAAGTTTCTGAAGCCTAAAAAATCGCGGAAGGTGCAAAACCCAGCCAATGCTAAAGAAATACCCCAGCTTCCGGCACATGTCTGGGAGATTCTTGAAAGCCCTGTTCAAGGTAAGAATATGGGGCATATAGCCTATATTAAGTTCATTGAACTAAAACATTATGATTGTCATTTTAGCATTGAAATCTCTATTTTTGTTTTCAGAAAAGCCAGCGTCTCTATTTTCCATTTCAATTGCAATGGTAGCGGGATTTCTTGTAAGAGTGGCAGAAGAGAGAACAGACTGTGAAGGTTGCTTAGAGAAAATATCAGCTCCAGCAAATTCAAGCCTGCCATTTAGTTTAAAACATTTTCAAGACCGAGGGGGATTAAGATATCCCAAAGCTTCTTTTATTTATCTGTTGGAAACAATTTCTCACTTTGTCACAACAGCCGTAAATTTCATGTCTCGAAAATATTTAGTGTCAAATTTCACAAATATTTTAACTAAAACGTTTTCCGAGCACACAAAATGTGAAGTGTGTATTGACAATTCTCTCTCCGTAGTTCTTCTGCAAAAGTTCTTAAGGCCACTTTTAAAGAATATTGGTGTGAACCACACGGGCAGTAGTGCAACGTTTCTGAATTTAAGAAGTAAGCCCCTTGACAGAAATGTTTTTAAAGTGAAGTGAAATACAGTCAAGAGTGAGCTGTATTCATCATTTGGGGGAAAGTGGAGGAAAACAGGTAAGAAGTGCTAAAAAACATGTATTAAATATACTTGAGTTGCATGTAACGCATAGTCAAAAGCAGACAACTAGGGCGCCGGACCGCGATCCTAGTGACGTAAAGTGGAACTACCAGTTTGGCGCACCAAGTCTCCGCTATATTCCCAGGCCTTGAGTATAACGTAGGCCACGGTGTGCATACTGCAGGCTTCATGATGTCACTCATATCAAGGAACCATGACAAAAATATTCATGAAGGTTACCTACTTCAGATCTAAGCTGGTCAATAAAGAACACAAAGCATGTCTTACAGATACAGTAAAGATCTTTCACACAGAAATGCAGCACTCACCAGTTTAACTCATCAAGATAGTGCTGCTATATATAATAAGAGAGACATTGCATATACATACAGTGCTTTGTTATCTTGCTCTTGTTCTATTAGAATCATCACAACTTTTGTTCAAAATTATTATGATATTGAACTAAACTCAGGTATGAGAATTTCAAAGAGAACAGACACTAAATGAGTAACAATGGCCAAGGTTATGATAAATAGCTATTTGGATGAAACAGGATTAGAAAAATACAGAGGGGATTGTTATTATTATATATATCACAATATCACATACAAAACCTGAGTGGACACAAACACGAATACATCAACACTCCTTAAACATCACAAATAGAAGTAAAACATCACAACCTAACACATACAAGAAACATTCAAAAAGTAACAATTATGGCAGGTCACACAACTCTTCGCAGACAGCAGAAATCTGTAAGCGTCAGATATTTTAGAGAAACCATAAATGCCAAAGAAACTGTTTATGAAAATACTCTATCTGAAAATGGAAATCCAACAATGAAATGATTTGAAGACAAAATTAAATATGTCACAAGTCAGCTTGTCAATGGAAGAACAGCACAAGGGTCATGACATAATATTTTATTGGTTAACTTGTAAAGCACATTAGCTTACTTTTGTGAAATACAGGCACAATAAACTACTTTAAACGATGCTTGGGTTTCTGAGTGCCTTCATTCACGCAAAAGTGGAAATGAGTTATAAAATAGACATGGTAGTTCAATACACGAGCTACACAAATACTTCAGCTTTAAAAGGAATGTTCAAGCATTATAAATTAACAATAATAACAAACCTTCATTCATATATCAAATAAGAATAACACTCACACCTATCCAGTCATCCACTCCATTGAAACCAGTGTCACTTATGTAGCTTTAAGTTCAGCTAGAAGAATAGTTTTCATCTTCATGTGCACCATCTAACACTGACACAATATCGACATCACTACCCAGCATTTGTTATTCAATTTCACCCGAAAACTTTAAAAATACACAATAAGTTAACTCACAGGAAACATGTGTCACGCACTAAATGATAAACATACATCACAAACTAAATGAATCTTGCATCTCATACTGACAGGAAAGAAAACATAACGAGACAGCATGGGGATTTCCCATTAAAGTAAATATGAAGGAAGCCAGGTGCAAGATCTGTACTGTATGCTTAACCATACTTCGAGCTTCGAGTTGTACCATGCGACGAGATTGGGTGACTATCAAATAATAGTGTGGTGTATCTAAATCACTTTGCACTGCACTATATCACCAACGGAAGTTAATCGACTTGCCATAATCATGCATAAGTTACTTTAGAATGTTATACTTAGCAGTGGTCTATATTCAGATTAACTACTACATCAACCATTAATAAGCAGGCACATAAATATTCATTCACCATTTTAAACGTAACAAACATTTTTTGCTCTGCCCAGCTGAATCCATTTACTGTTGGGCAAAATTTCTTTTTGCTCTAACTCCTGTTTGAAAGGGTAAAAGTCGTCGGATTTTTTAAGAACGTTAAAAATCCCTCAGTATGCCTTCCTTCGGAGGTGAAGTAAAGCCGGCGGTCCCATGTCAAAGATTTATGGCATGTTAAAGAACCTTCCACTAATTGCACCTGTGTGAAGCTAAATTATATATAGGTTCCTACGTTCGTCGTCAAGAGTCGACTGCGATGGCATCTGGTAACTAAGTTCTGAACTAGTTGGTCATTGACGGTGGCGTTTGGCGGCAAAAGTAGGAACTACTTGAAAAAATTCATGTCTGCAGTCCTTACTTGAATTAAAACAGATACACACACTAATACAGTCATCACAATTAACACCGGTTATCAGACAGATTCTACACACACCCAAAGTACACAGGGCTACATGACCGCGTTGTCGCAGCCCCTAAACTGAGGAACCAACCATATTAGTCTTATGAAGCTTCATTGATATCATAATGTCCACATCATACATGTGTGGAGGTTAAATCTCACTTTCCTGTCACATGGGAAGATTTTAGGTACTGAATTTTATTGATAGCTCAACTTCGAAAGCCAAATAATTCTCACATTTCATACCTCATGTAGACCATCACTGAAGCATACCATCCTAAAAAATCTCTCTCCACAAGAAGAACGAACTTAGTTTTGCCTGCAATGGATTGTAGTCTTTGGTTGAGGTAATTGTGCACGTGAACCATCATGTCTTCATATTCTAGATGACCAAATGTTGCCTTTTATGCAGCATCTCACGAAGCTACAAATTTTCGATATGCAAACCTGAGCACAAAGGTCTAAAACAGTATGTGAGAACCTAACACATCATGATTGATCAGCCAAGTTCCCAGATGAGTCCTATCATAAATCTGTGTGACTATTAGTAAGAAAGAGTAAAATTCCTACAGTGATATATATCAGAGTTATCTTTCACAACTGCAGCTTTAGAGGTGTGGGAGTGCCAGAATTTTGGAATTTTGCTGTGAAGGGACTCTTTAACACATTAATAAAACCACTGGCATGGGTGCCGGTATTCAATCTCACAGCCTTGAACACAGAAGGCAAGAACCTGCCAACCCTGACTTATCTTGCCAAATATCAGGAGCATGTAAGGAGTGAGTCACTTCAAAGTCATATCACTTGTAAATGTATACCACTGCTATTGTGATTCAGTCAGGAGGAGAAACAACACAGCTAATAGTGTCTTTTCTTTCGTCCAAGGACACTGGGAAGCGGTTGTTGATGCAAATGACATTAAAATATGTTTGCATTTAAATTACATTTAACCCTCCCCATTGCAAGATATCTCAATAAAATTTCATAATCAGAACTGACGAACCTTAACAAACAAGAAGACACCATATAGGTATGCACCTAATTGGCATGGTTTTAGATTTTTGAAAAATTGTTTTTTTTCTTTACTTTATTTATGTGCTCTTTACTCAAACCCTATTACTGATACAAGTCTAATTTGTTCCTTGTTATTAATAGGCTTGTGTATTTTACAACCGGTGAAAGACATGATGATTATGTTCATAACAGTGTGCAGAAAAAATCAAAAGAATCTAAAAATTATAAGAATTTCATTTGTGATAATTTTGTTTTTAAAATCCAAGGAATAAGATAGTAACGTAATACAGTACTTCACCAACTATGTCAAACAGGGTCTTAGGAATCTTACATAATATTTTTCAAGAATCTGACCACTAGTTTCTGAGAAAAGTGAATGTTGTTGGTAGACAAATGCTTCCAAATGTTTTCATAAGGAAGTGAAAAAAATTATGCTTTAATCATCATCATCGATTTTCGTCTCCAGTAGGCCAGGTGTGTTTTGTTAAGGGCTTCTTATTTAACCCTCTTAGTGCCAAGCCATTTCCTGAAATACTTGCCAAGAATGCCAAGCCATTTTCAATGGTCATGCAGACTATTCAAAAATAAATCATAAATACCACGTTTTCAACGATAGAATCATTATTTTTGTTTCGTTTTATAACCAATACCTCATTCTTTCATATATTATGTTCATAAAAGTAAATACAGCATCTAAACCTTTTTAATTGAGGTTATTCTGATAATTTTTCATTTTTTGGGGTAAAAAATCACTTTTGAGCCTAAATTAAGGACACCTAAGAATCATATACGAAGAAACACTACGTTTCCAGATGTAGAAAGTTCTTAGATACATAAGGCAGAATACTTCAACAAGAAGAAAACAACTGCACCGCGATTTTGGCGGGAACGTGCGTGATTGCGTGAATACAAACTCATACCTATCGCGTAACGGACTTCGAAGGAAAAAAGTAAACACCGCACAGGGAAGCTTGAAACCTCACCTTTCGAACAGTATGAAATAATCACGGATATATGCCTACAGAAATCTACAAATATAAGATAAACAGCGCGCTGATTGAATCGGCTTTGGCACTTTTGGCGCGAGCAGCGAGAGCCGATCTGATCGGCGCATGGCACTGAGAGGGTTAAGCCTCCGTTAGTCATGCTGGGTCTAAAAGCCCCATGGATTTATTTAGTTTAGATATCTCCCTAACCAATGAATTTTTATAGGTACTGTCGTTGGACATCTTGTACGGTAATATAGTCATATATGAAGTGACAAACGGATCAGTCTCATAACAACTCCGCAAACGAGGCAGAAGTCAGCTGATGTCTTATTTGGAACTATTAGACCTAGCGTGAAAAGTCAGACACTGTCATAATTGCCAAGCATCACTACTCTCGGACAACACCAAGGTTATAAGTAGTATTTGTTTTAATTTAAATACTACACCTATGTTTCTTCAACAGTGGCATATTTAAACCTATACACACTGTGTGTTCCATTCTTGAAAGCATTTGGGTTCATCCACTACTGGCTTGCTGGGCCTGAAGGAATAATACAAGGATATGGGAGCATAAATAAGAGTGAGATGGTGATCACAACTAGGAAGAAGGAAAGAACCACAACAGGAATAACAATTGGTGGGGAACAGCTGAAGAAAGTGGAGAGTTTCAAGTATCTGGGAAGCCTGATACAAGATAATGGAAGAAACGATAGAGAAATAAATGAGCGGGGGAGACAGGCAGAAGCATTCCGGAGGAGTGTGAGAAGCATGCTATGGAGCAAGGATGTCCTTCAGATCAGCAAAAACATCATATATCGGACGTACTATGTCCCTATCCTGACGTATGCCTCGGAGACCAGGGTTATGAAAGGAAGGGAGAAGAGCAAAATACAGGCCAGTGAGATGAGGTTCTTGAGAAGCAGTATTGGAGCTACAAAGAGGGACAGAATGAGAAATGAAGAGGACCAGAGAATTACCGTATATACTCGAATACCACCCCCACATTTTTAAACAAATTCGAACGTGAAAAATTGGGGTGCGGGTCTTATTTGAGTCATCCAAATCTGAAAGATCTAAATTGCCCGCCACGCGCGATATCGGGTGTTGCGAGTATCCGCTAGATGGTGCTAGCCTTCTTCCGGCTATAACTTTGTTTTACCGTAAGCATGCGGCGTCATACAGTCACGCGCACGTTCTCCGAGTGTAAACATGAATGCTACGAAACGTTTGCGGTCATTTACTGTGAGTGAGAAATTGAAAATTGTGAGGGAAGCTGAAGTTATTGGAAATCGTGCCCGGTAGGAAATATGATATTGACGAGTCATGTATTCGTGATTGAGTGGGATGACGTCTATGCTACAACCAGGGGATGTCTGCGTGAACCGCCCGTTCAAAGCAGCCTTGAAACAGCTGTATACGGAGCGGATGGCGGCCGATAAGCACACACTGACTCCAACTGGTCGCATTCAGCGCCCGGAAGTTCAGCTGATGTGTTCGTGGATTTTGACGGCATGGAATCGTATCTCTGGAGATCTCATACGGAAGAGTTTCAAGAAATGTAGTATTTCAAATGCTATGGATGTCAGTGATGACGACATTTAGAGGGAAAGTGATGGTGATAAAAGTTCCGAAGTTGGTACTTCTGATGACGATGAATGAAGTGTTTGTGTACTTTTATTTGTATTTTTAATCGTTTGATGTGTGTTATTTTACGACGACTTCAAAACTGTTGGAAATTATTTTGGATAAATGCTATTCTGTTTATTTAGTTAAGATTGTAAATAATTTTGAGTAAAAATTTTTTTTTTTAAATTTTGTTCTTCAAAATCAGGGTGCGGGTCTTATTCGGGGGCGGGTTGTATTCGAGTAAATACGGTAATGAAGGAGGAATCATTACAGAATGGTATAGAGATATCTAGACTTAGATGGTATGGACATGTAAAACGAATGGAGGAGAAGAGGATACCCAGAAGACGTTGGAGAGGCTTGTGTTCCAAACAGACCCGGCCAGTGGCTGGAAGCTGTGCAAGATGATGATGATGATGATGACACACTGTGTGTACAGTACAGTGTTACAGTATAGTATATAGTATGAGCACTAGCAAGTGTGCTACATAACCTGCAGTGTGTATAGTACAGTGTTACAGTATATACAGTGGCTCCCTAAAGTATTCGTACACCAGCCATGTAACACAAACTGTATTGTTTTCCTCCTACAATATACAGACAATCTTGCCATATACAATATCAAAATAAAGTGTAGTCATCATTGATTACTGACGGGCAATATGATGAACATAAACGCCAACTTAATAGCACAAATAAAATGAAGACACAAAATAACCTGCTTCGCACTGCCACTTAAGTATTCATACACGGCCAATAAGGTCATACAAATTGTCATACAGAACTCACTCTGTCCCCGTGTACCGCCCAATTGGCTCGTTTACTACCATGCACACTCAGTGGACATGCATACAAACCATACTCGCCAGTATGAATCCAGTGTGCTAGTGATATGGGTCGCAGAGGTAAGAACACGTCCCCCGAACGTAGGGAACTTGTAATTAAACTTTGGGAACGAGGTCTAAATTACAGAAAAATTGGTCAGGAGAAAGGGACCCCTTTCCCAACAGTCGAGTCAATCTCAGAAGATACAGGACGGAGCACAGGGTTCAGGACAAGCCTAAACCAGGGCGTCCAAAAGGTTTTAGCGCACGACAGGAAAGGCTTATACGTAGAAAAGTCAAGGCAAATCCTCGACATCTTCATGTGCACCCAGAGACCGTGCGACGAGTGCTAAGAAGAGGGGAATATAACAGAAGGATAGCAAGAAATAAATCATATTTAATAAAGTCAACCGCCGGAAGAGGCTGGATTTGCACACCAATATTGCCATGAGAGTTATGACTTCTGGTACGACGTCATATTCACTGATGAAAGTCCATATCAAGTTTTTTACTCGAATGACGTATTATGGTATGGGGAAAGCCAAATGAAGAACTAAATCTGGTAAACCTGAAACCGACAGTCAAACAGGGTGGAGGACGGGTCATGATTTGAGGTTGTATGTCGGCTCAGGGAGTAGGCAGTTTACACTTTGTGGAACGCACCATGATATACATTGATATCCTAAAGAAGAATTTATTGGACAGTGCAACTAATATGGGCATTCGGGACACATTCAAATTATACCAGGACAACGACCCTAAGCATAAAGCTTGGAATTCTCATATGTGGGTATTGTTCAACTGCCCCAAGGTTCTTGATGTCCCTCCACAGAGCGCAGATTTAAACGCAATTGAAAACTTATGGTGCGACAACACTCAATTCCGAACGTTACCCAACTCAAAGAGAAACTCTTGGAAGAATGGGCCAAGATTCCACAACAACGCACAGAAGAGCTTGTACGGTCAATGCCCAGGAGGTTGTGAAGTGTCATACTCCAGAAAGGTTTTCCTACAAAGTATTAAACATTGGATATTCGGTGTTTTGTGAGTGTATGAACACTTAAGTGGCAGTGTGAATCGGTTTATTTTGTGTCTTCATTTTATTTGTGCTATTAAGTTGGCGTTTATGTTCATCATATTGCCCGCCAGTAATCAATGATGACTACACTTCCTATTGATATTGTACATGGCAAGATTGTCTGTATATTGTAGGTAGAAAACAATACAGTTTGTGTTACATGGCTGGTGTACGAATACTTTAGTGAGCCACTGTATATAGTATGAGCACTAGCAAGTGTGCTACATAACCTACAGTGTGTATAGTACAGTGTTACAACATGATAGTACTACAGTACAGGATAGTACTATAGGATAGTACTGGTGATAGTACTACTCACAGTGTGATGCAACATAAGGAAGTGCAGTGTTATAGAGGGATAGTACTCAGTAGAATAAAGTAAGGAGTGATTGAGGAGTAACAACTCTTTAAAAAACCTTGGTCGAGCTGTCCCGGCTGGATTACGGTGAAGTCCTCAACGGTACCTGCAGTGGAAGAAGTGAACTCTGGCACAGTGTGATTGGCGGAAAGGGCAGCCTATTGCTCAGGTTTAATAGGGCAAACTATTGTCCATAGTTATGATGGGCAGATTTTGGCCCAACGGCAAAATGAGCGGAGGAGGAACCAATCACTCTCATGGCTCCCAACGGTCATAGAGGCGGAGGAGGTCAGGCCAGATGGACTGCCTGTAAAGGCGCACCTCAGTAGTACTTGAGTATGCGGCAGTTCGTTGCAGTCTCTGTGTTCGGTCCTGCATGTCTCAATCTGTGTGAGCCACAGGATAAGGCTCAGAGATTAGTGTTTGGGTCTCGTCCTGGCAAGCTGATATTTACCCTAAACAAATTCACACCAGTGGCACTTCTTCCATACGTCACTTACTTTCAAAGTCCAACGGCGATAGGAAATGGATGGTGGGGGCAGGTTAAGAGTGTAACTGGAAGCCCCTAGTTCGGTCCTGCACGTTGGCAGCAGATGTGTGGTGGTCGTCTTCCGGAGACTCTGTGACTACTCGGGAATTCGGTCCTGCATCTGTGTTTGGGCAGGCCTATTTAGGATCACCGCTGCCCACCCCACATGGGGAAGGCCCTAGAAAAGGTGGGCTAAACATCGGAAGCCACAATCTTGGTCCGGCTGGGCAACCGCACTCAGCAGGTCACCCCTCATGCGGTCGAAACTCAAAAACAGTAGACTCACAAATTGATTATTGGATCATGGAACATCAGAACTTTGCTTGATTTGGACAATAACGTTAGACCTGAGAGAAGGTCAGCTCTCGTAACCCATGAGTTATCAAGACTCAACGTTGACATTGCTGCTCTCAGTGAAACTAGGCTGTCTTCTGAAGGCAAGATTACTGAATCTGGAACAGGATATACCATCTTCTGGAAAGGAAAGGAGGAGGGTGAGTGTCGTATTCATGCTGTGGGCTTCGCTGTGAAGACCAAACTGGTAAATTATCACCAACTTACGCCCATTGCAATCAGCGAAAGGCTCATGACTCTCCGCATACCACTCTCAGGAGGTTCCTTTATGACACTCATCTCTGCCTATGCTCCTACCTTAGATTCTGATGATGAAATAAAGGCTCAATTCTATGATCAGCTAAGTGAAATCATCTCCAAGTTACCATCTACAGATAAACTCTTGCTCCTCGGTAATTTCAATGTCAGAGTTGGGAAAGATCACAGGCTATGGAATCATGTGATGGGCAAACAGCGACTTGGAAAATGTAATTCCAATGGACTATTGGTTCTTGGTCTTTGTGCAGAACACAAACTTTTCATTACCAACATGCAGTTCCGCCTACCTAACCACTTCAAAACCACGTGGATGCATCCTCGTTCCAAACATTGGCACATTCTTGATTATATCATTACCCAGCAATGTGATAAGAAGGACACTCTTATTACCAGAACAGCAAGGAATATACACGATTGTTGGACAGATCATAAACTTCTTATATATAAGCTCACGATATCCATCAGACCTAAACCACCTAGGAACATCAAAAATTTGCCAAGCAGGAAGTTTAATACATCCAAACTTCAGGATAAATCCATCTATAAAAATTTTGGAAACAGGATCGTCACCCAGTTATCAGAAAACCCAGTAACGAATGACATTCAGCAAGAATGTGCCACACTACAGAAGATTAGCACACAGTCAGCTGAGGAAACCATTGGTTTTAGAGTGCGGAAAAGACAAGACTGGTTTGATGACAACAATGAAGAAATTCGTCTCTCATCAATGCCCATCTTCAAGACCCAACTTCCAACACAAAGAGAGATAATACTGGAACTCAAGGGTAAATGTCAGACGCAGATAAGGAAGCTTAAAAATACTTGGTGGCAATAGAAGGCTCAGGAACTGCAGAGACTATCGGATGCTTGAGACTTGAGAAACTTCTATGCAGTACTCGAGGAAATATATGGACCATCTCGCTCATCATCAGGTACACTGAAAAGCGCTGATAATTCTACTACCTTTACTGATAGTCAAGAAATCTTGGAACGCTGGAAGGAGCACTTCTCCAATCTCCTAATCGTCCATCAGCAGCTGCTGAAGACTTCCTTCTTACATTGAGATGTGCCGCAACAACCTGAACAACTGGTTGGCAGTACCTCCTACTTATCATGAATTCAGTGCAGCTCTCACTCAATTGAAACCCAGAAAGGCACCTGGCCCAGATAACATCCCTCTGGAACTAATTCAAGCCGGATGTCATTCCCTCAAAACAAGGATTTTCACCCTTATCCTCAGAATATGGGAATCAAGAAAGGTACCTGGAGACCTAAAGAATGCCACTATCATCACTATCTTTAAAAAGGGTGATCGCAGTGTTTGTGGCAACTACCGTGGTATATCACTGCTATCAATTGTGGGGAAGATTCTTGCAAGAATTCTACTTAACCGCCTCAAGGTTATCTCTGAGAAGATCCTTTAAGAGTCACAATGCAGATTTAGAGCTTCCAGAAGCACAATTGACTTGATTTTCTGAGTGAGACAGCTACAAGAAAAATGTCGAGAACAGAATCCACTCTTCTTTGTCCTTTATGACTTGGAAAAGGCATTTGATTTGGTTCCAAGACCAACCATGTGGGCGGTGCTTAAGAGGTTTGGTTGCCCTCAGCATTTTGTAGATCTAATCAAGGCTCTCCATGATGGCATGACAGGTCAGGTTTGCCATCAGAATAAGATGTCCGATGAATTTCCTATTACCCATGGACTGAAACAAGGATGTGTACTGGCTCCAACGCTTTTTGCACTGTACTTGGCTGCAATGCTTTATGATTCACCCACAAACATCCCAGGTGTGGAGGTCAAGTATAGGTTTGATGGAGGGCTTTTCAACCTAACTCGTCTCTGCTCCTTGAGGACAACTCAGGTTACTAATGTTACTAATATGTTGTATGCAGATGATGCTGCGTCGCCAACTCTCACACCAGAAGAGCTGCAAGAGTCAGTTAATTGTTACAAAAGTGCATGTGATCACTTTGGTCCTACCATAAATGTCAATAGGACTAAAGTCTTGGCACAACCTTCACCAGGCACACCTCTTCCTCACTTCAATATCTCCATCTCGTACCTGGGCAGTACCATTTCTGTGAGCTGTACCTGTGAGCAGGATGTGGATAAGAGAATTGGCGCAGCCCATGCAGCATATGGACGTTTAGCGCACCGGGTCTTCATGAATAAAGATCTGTCCGTGAGTACAAAGCTTATGGTGTACAAAGCAGTAGTCATTTCTACATTGTTGTATGGCTGTGAAACGTGGACCCTTTACCGACGTGATCTTAATCCTGAGGATTAAATGGGAAGACCGCATTACCAATATTGCTGTTCTTGAAAAGGCTCAAATCAACAGCATAGAATCATCCATAATAGGTCACCAATTTAGATGGATTGGTCATGTCCATCGGATGGATGTTGTGAGATTACCTCGTCAAATGCTATATGGTGAACTATGCTATGGCACCAGACCTCATGGTGGTACTAACAGATGCTACAAGGACCAATTTAAGCAGACCCTGAAATTGACAGGTCTTGATTCACAAACCTGGGACATGCTGGCTGAAGACCACTCAACTTGGCACCGTACCATCTCGGATACTGTAAAAACTTTTGAAAGGGATCGACGCAGACATGAAGAGGCCAAGCGTCAAGCTAGGAAACTTCGAGCAGCCCAACCACCAACTTGTGTGGATGTTTGTTCCATGCCAGGATTGGACTCTTTAGTCACCGTAAACACATCCACAAACTGGACTGAAGGATGAAGATTTATACTCGGATTCGAGTTAAAGCCGATGATGATGATGATTGGGGGCGTTTTTTTGGGCGAAATTTTCATTACAATCACTCATAAACCATTCTATTAACACCTCTATACCATAAAATAACATAAAATAATGTAAGATTATCCAAGTATTTGAATTGCACAGTTAATTTTACTGATAGCCATGGAACACCTTTCCCCAATTGATGAATTCAGGATAGCCCAAATGTTAAGAACCAATTTCAAACAAAAATGTGAAAATAGATTGTGATATACTGTATGTCTACCCTCAGGACAGTACTGAAGACGTTACTAGTTATTCTAATTTATTGAAGTACGGATGATAAATTAAAGTTTAATAATGTGTTGAATGATGTTGCAAATTTTTTTCTATTTCTTTGTTTAACGTCAAATTTGGTTTGTAAAATATATTTTTGTATTTATTATATATATTTGTAATTTATGAATCAATATCTAGCCTTTGAAACTACAATAGGCTATGGGACAATAGCATGGGGCCACCAGCGCGACTAATGGCATTATAAAATGTAACGTGCCTAACGGAGAGTTAAATAAACTTGCTTGCTAAGGTTCCTCAGTTCTGATTATGAATTCTCATTGAGACAACTTGTAATGTGGAGGACTAAATAGAATTCAAATACAAACATATTTTAATGCCATTTCCATCAGCAAACACTTCCCGGTATCCTATTGTAAAAATCATGTGCCTACTTAAAGAACAAATAAAATACTGAACATTTCATAGGATTGCAATTCATGCAAAATAGGATATCTATTTTTAACAACTACAAACATGTGGTTACTATTTATTCACAAATAGAATAAATAATACCACTGACGAAGCCCTTATCCAATCGGGGAACAAAAGAACCATTATTACGGATATCTGCATGATCACAGAACTGAAATTCTATACCTCGAGTGCGTTCAGTTTGAGACATGAAACTCAGGGGATATTCATTGGTATGGCTATCACTGCTAGGCAAGACAACCATAATACCATATTCTTCTCCAGTACAAAAACGAATGGGTTCAGCTAGAGTTATCGTGGCGACCGTGTTATACGCAACCTCATCCTGGAAATGGATGTGGCCAAGAACAGTCTTGTCCTTGTCCATCACAGACAACTCAATACTCTCCTTGTATACTTGTGGCAGCTTATAATTGTAGGTCCGAGGTATTAGCCGGGTAAAGAAGCGCACTCCACTCACTAGGACAGGGTAATTCACCTCCACTGTCAGTAACAATCTCATGTACCCAGATGCAGTCACAACAGTTTTTAGGAAGCGCCGAGAACAATAATACTGATCCATATTGATCTGCTCACGGGGTTGGGAACTCGTATCCCAGCCATCTGGTAACTTCTTCTTACTTGACACATGTTCCTTCTTCATCAACAGGACTTCTCTCGTAGCAGCATCAACATTGCGAAGACCCATCAGACCATAGTGTACTGCACATGATTCATCGAGCGTCAGAATTCCAGACACTTCAGGACCTTCAGAAAATTCCTTTGGAGACATGCAAAAGAATCGAATTTTGGGTAATATGTCAGCCTTCAAAAGAATATTACGGTAGTTATCTGGAGTCTGAAGCATTCCACGTTGCTTACATTCGACCTTTGCCCATTGCAAAGCCACTTGGAAGAGTTTCGCTTCACTCATGTTGATTGAATTCTGTTCTAGAAGAGTTCTGAGGGCAAAGGCTGAGAGGTGACGGCTGCCCGAACGTAAGACATCCACTGCATGTCTGCAAATCACCTGCCAATGTGACAAAGAATGCAAATGTATAGACCATTGTTATAAGTAGGGCTCGGATTTTTAGGTTAAAAAATATTTTTTTATGTAAATAAATATTTTAAAAATTTTGTCTATAGCCTAAATACATAAATTCCTGCTTTTCACTTATTAGCACATAAAAATACATAATATTTACATTTTTTTTAAATCAGTAATCTTTCAGTTTATTGCATTTTTGTTCTGTGTTACTTCAACGGGGAAGAACCTGTGAGCTATTCAATCTTATGCAGAGCGTATGTCAGCTTGCAGCTATGTGTTTCTTATCTTGTCGCCCTGTCCCACTCACTGTGGAAGCCGGGAAAGCGTACAGTAAAAGCAACTACAAGTTATCGTCTGCAGCAGTATGTTGCAGAATTTAAGGATAATTTTACTTCCGATGGGGGCGTTCTGTTCTGCCATCCATCCATCCATCAAGGCTGAACAGCGAATCTCAAGTTACACCACACCTCGAGGGCAAGAACATATTGCTGCAGTTTCGTGCCTTCAGAAGAAGTGTTTCACGATAATCCTCGGACCTTTGTGATGGACAACCTGAAGATGTATCTCGTTGGGTATTGTAATTCTTCAGCAGTCTGTGAGGCATAGCATAAATTGCATTCGTGAATACTGCACATTGTTTATATTGTCATAAATAAACTAAATTACCGGTATAATTAAATATTTTTACTTTCTTGTCACGTATTTCAGAAATACTTAATACATAAAAAATAAATATTTTCCCGATTTTTAGCACCTAAAAATCCGAGCCCTAGTTATAAGAGAAGAATAATGTTATAGATAAGTGTCAGAACAGAGAATAGCTTAAGTCAGTAATATTCAATCTGTGATAGGCTTACCCCTATGAGTACGTAAACTAGGACTGGCTTATATTTAGCCAAGGAGACTTTAATACAATAACATGACTTATGCAGTACTCAAGCGTGATCCTACCAATGCCATGGATAAATAAACAGCCTCTCCTCTTTAAAGTTATCTCTATCTCAAGTGAAGTTTCTCATGGTCTCAAACAGCAGGCTTCTACAGTGCCCCGTTTATATAAAGATGAGATCTCTCTTCAGCCTATTGATAACAGTATAAATCGTTCAAAATATAATCTGGCCAAATATCTTTGTAATCTTCTCAAGCAGTACATAGTTAACACAGCCACCTTCAAGAAATCATCCATTTCAATTGGATTCTGTCCAATCTGTATGTATCTCCTGATGGTATTTCTGGTCAGTTTCAATAGTGTGTCTCTATTCACTATCAAGGATACTATAAACTTGTTGTAGGGGACCTTCCCTAGTGATATAGTTAATCTGTTGCTCCATGTCTCACCACCGCATATTTCAGCTTTCAAAATAAATCTTTGAACAATTGGATGGTGTAGCCATGGGATAGCCATTATCCCTTATCACTGCTAACTTCAATATGCAGGACTATGAGGAGCATTGCCTTCAGACCTGCAACCTGAAGCCTTCCATCTGGCTGAGGTATGACTATGACACTTTCATTGTGTGGCCCCATGGCAATCACATGTTCCCCATGTTTCTGCATCATTTGAACAACCAGCATCCGAATATTAGGTTTATTATAGAGATGGAACTTGAAGGTTGCCTGCCTTTTCTGGATGTCTTGGTTTCCAAGAAGTCTGACAGCAGCCTGGGTCACATGGTTTTTCGTAAATCTACCCTTACGAATCATTATCATCATGGGTGCTCCTAGCACCAGAAACTTGCTGCCCTTATAACACTCTTGTTAACAGAGAAAGGATGGTGTGTGAAAAAAAAAAATATATACCATATATGTTAGACGGTGAAATTGTGTTCCTGGCTGAGACTTTCTAGAAGAATGGCTACTCAATGAGACAGATTAATGAGGGACTGGCTGCGTGGCTCAGCAGTAACGTTCTCGCTTGCTGGGCCCAAGGTTGCAGGTTCGTATCCTGGCGCAGTCAGCTGGCATTTGAGGGTGCGCAAATGCGAGGGAGCCATATCAGTAGAATTCCGGCACCCCGGCATCTCTAAAAGCCAGAGTAGTTAAAAGGGACGTAGAACCAATATCATTATTATTATTATTATTAGATTAATGAGGTGCTACTTCTTAAGTCGAAAGACAGATTATCGCATAATCCTCCTCCACCTCCGAAATTGGCCAATTTGCCATACATCCAATTTTTTATGGACAGGATTAGCAATTTTCTCAGAAGACACAATATCAAGACCATGTTCAAGCCAAACATCACCATAAGAAAATCTTTGCGATTGGTCAAAGATTCAGTTGGTCTTAACCCTTTTGCTTTCAAGCTCTCAGCTGATGGATGTGTGAAAACTGTCAAGCCATATTTACCACACTAAGCATACAAGTCTTTTATAATTACATGGAGGGCACACCAATTAAGAAATCAACATGAAAGTTGGTCAACTTATAGAGTATACATCACTTATTATCACTGCAAGTAAGTCATGTCCCTAAACCAAAAGGGTTTAATGTTAAAAAATAAGAAATGTGGAAACAAAGTTACCAGTTTCTGATTTTGAAAGTTTGGAAGTAGTTCTAGGAAATGGCATTCACAGCCCAAGTTTGTTATTCATGACAGTAGGAAGGCTATATTATTGTTTAGTAGCATGGCAAATATCAAGATTCTATGTGCATTAGATCCAAGGATAGATTAAAATGTTTTAAGTGATGTAACGCTGAAAAATGTCAGCCATTTTTGTATAAAACACTTATCACTATCCACACTAACATCACTGTCTGGAGGAGCTGGATTATCATCTACTCTTTCCGATTCAGACAGAGAAACATCGTCATCACTTGAATAATTGTCAAGATATTCAGTGATATCATCATAAGCTAATAGAACTTGCTTCGCCATGTCGCACACGATAAATAACTAGGCCTAACCTAAGTGAACTATATATATCACTTCACTATCGTTAAGCACCTAATTACCTGAGAAAACTATTTAAATAATGAACTAACAAGTAAACTAATTATATTGCCTATGATACAGCTTAATTTCACTATATAATCTTAAGGGAAAACAGAGAGAAATGAACGCAAATTGCCGCCAATCACAATGTAAATAAGACACGGAACTCCAATGAGCAAATGTTTCAGACTCTAAGAATATCGATAAATACGGATAGCCGGCAGTTCCAGCGGAGTATAATGTGAGATAAAACTGAACTCTTCTTATTCAGTACAAAAATGTTGGTATCTGTCGCATGTCTGTCTGTTAGGTAGTCAGCCCGAAGGCTGGTTGGATCCTCAAAAAGCACCGCCGTTACGTTATGTGAGTGGATACCCATAAAAACCCAAGGCAGCGCTATATTGAGGCGTTCTAGGCAAGAAGAGGAGTGAGGTAGTTTGCCATTGCTTTCCTCACATAAATAATAAATAATGAAATAATAAGAAAGACTGGTAACGACATATCGTTGCCGAGTCAGATTTCGCACGACCCGTGGGTACCGATAGATCGTTACCTTGAAAGCGAAAGGGTTAACTGTGCTGGAATATATAAGATTCCATGTTCCTGTTACATATATATTGGCCAGACATGTAGGAGCACAACAAGGGTCAAGGAAAATTGTAGGCATTTAGATCTTTGCCAACCGATATTGTAATTTTTCAGTCGGTCAACACAATATAATTCCAATTAGTGGAACATGCGAAAAAATAACTTGAAAAAAATTACATCTGATTAAGATATAATATATTTGTTATGGACTATAATTATTTAATTAGAGTGCCATATCCCCTCCAGGGACGTAGGCGACCTGAATTAGAGCCCTTGGCTTCGTCAAGAGATCACTAACCAGGCGTCCCGAGCCGGAGTTTGCATGTGGTAGGGTGGCCAGTTCCTTTCCACTTCTCCTGCCATAGCATCCAGCAGGTTCCCATTTCGCATCACAAGGCTGGGAGACCCCGTACCAGACTATACCAAGACTTTTAAGTTCTTGGCAGAGCAGGGGATCGAACCCGGTACCTCAGGGGTCTAGCCACTGCGCCACGAGGTAATATATGGACTATAGAAGAAGGAGAAAACTAAAGGATGACATGTTTCACTCATCAAGCGAGCATCATCGGATCAAAATATATAAGGCAAAATAGCTCTACAAAACACTACCAAACCTACAATGACAGTCTCTGCCCCCAAAAACAAAACCATCAGAAAACTTATTAAGTGTGGTAATTATTACTGATAAATATTAAGGCAAGCAACGGAAAAAAAGAGGTATTTATTTTATTGTTGCAAAACTTATACCTTATTCCATATAAGTTGAGAGTAATTACAACACGCCAGAGCCGCAAAGAAGAGCTCTTACCTATACGAGCACACTACCTTCGATTGAAATATTACAGACAACGTAACAATTGTAAACTAGCTTTAATGTCAGTAAAAGGTAAGAGCTCTTCTCTGCAGCTCTGGCGTGCTGTCATTTGGCTCTCAACTTATATGGAATAAGGATTAGAAACGACAATCCCATCAACAAATCAGTCTTCCTCTCCAAACTAATCTATGAAGGTGTAGCTACTATTGCTGTGATACACTTAAGCAATAAGCCCTAAACTACTATAGAATGTAATCTAATACAGTGACCCCACACTATTTCGGGCTTAACTAATTCGGAATTCGGATAATTCGGACAGGTTTTCATCCCCGCAGTACTGCGCCAGACATCATTCGCACCAAGGCCATCTATTTTAAAATGTTGATCGCATCCCCCTCCCTTCCCGTTCACTCCACTCTCAGCCAATAATAAGTACCGTATGTATCATTATTGGTCACAAGCACGCAAAGGCAGTGCCTGCTCAGTTCGCTTTTTGAAGCCCACATGACGAGTTAGTTACGTTGTGTTAAATTCTATATCTATGTCTGCCTAAAAGTGTTTTGAAGTGCCGTACTGTTGTCCTCGCTAGAATACAATAACTAAGATGAGTGTTAGAGGTAAATAGACATCGCTACGTTTAGAAGACAAAACGTATATAGGGAAACATATATAGCCTTTGAAAATGTATTGTAAATTTAATTTAATACAGTATGTACATATTATGATATTCAACGTCTTTATTTGGGTGTTGTGCTTGACAAACACCTGACATTCAGAGCACATTTAAATAGATTAAAATTGAAATCAAGCAAGCTTTTACAAGGTCTTGTGATTGCTTGTAGACCTTCTTGGTGTCTGAACTGCGATGTTCTACAAATAATATATTAGCCTATACAGCTTTTGTGCCTTTGATTCTGTACTGCATGTCCGCGTTCCGTACTACCATGGAAAAGAAATGGGCTCGGGTTAAGTTATTACAAATCCAAAGAGGTTTCGCTCTAAGGATTTCTCGCACTACATCTACAGATGCAGCCCTTGTAATTGCCAGAATAGAACCACTATTTTTTAACAGGAATAGGGAAAGCTGAGCTGACATTTCTGAAGAAGAACAGAACATCACCTATGCCGCTTTTCGACATTACCGTGGAGCAAAAGTGCCATTTCTTGGAAATCTTCTCATCCTAGTCAATTCTATAAACATCAGCATAAAAATTGTTTCGGAATCCATGACTGTTTCATCTATACTGACGGCTCCCATACACCAAGCTCGGATGGAAATGACAGTGTTGGCTGTGCCTTTGTCGTTTATGAGAATGATACTGAAATATTTGCAGCTCAGTATAAGCTCTCTCCCAGCTGTTCAATTTTCCATGCAGAACTTTGGGCCTTAAAGTGTGCAAAAAAAATGGGTTAAAGCTAACAATAAAAGAGTGAGGATTTTCAGTGATTCATAATCCGCATTGAATTCTATAAATGACAAATATAATTCTAACCCAATAGCTGTCTACATCAGGGCTACAGCTCAGGATTGATCACATATCTGCACATCATGGATAAGGGGACACTCTGGATTGGCTGGTAATGAAAGAGCAGACCAATTAGCAAAATCAGCGGTTACGACACATCTTGAAATAACATATAGTAAGTCTCCAATATGTTACGTAAAAAGGCAGATAAGGAAATACATATTACACGAATGGAATATCGTATGGACATGTAGCCTGAAAAGATCTGTAACAAGAGAAATATTCTTCCCTGAAGTACAAAATTGACTGTTATCAAAATTATTAGTGCCAAACTTTGTCCTCTCACAATTTTTAACTGGTCCTGGAAAATTCAAGTCTTATTTTGAACGTTTTAAAATAGCAACAGACTATTCATGTTTTTGTGGATTGCCTCAATCGGTGTGTCACCTTAATAGCTGCAACCTGGAACTTTCAAAACAGCTGTACCATATTTTCAAGAGGCAGTGCTTTTTAGGACAATTTCTCACTTTCATCAACAAATTTTTTTGGTAAACTATGTTAGTAATATTTGCTTTGTTTTTAATCTACAACCCTAATGTACCTCTGGTAAAATAGGGTTCCTGTATTGTTTTTTGGATATTCAATAATAATAATAATAATAATAATATGATGTTCATCTAGTCTTTCTTTAACAATTACATACATTGTGTATTATATTCCTAATTATAGCTTCAGATAACTACCGTATATATGTACAATATTGTATAGAACATTTCTATAATTACAACCAGACCTCGCCCCCATTAGTCCAAATTAGTGAGAGTTTATTGTATGCAGAAATATGAGTACTCTGCTGCGATGATGGTAAAAAGCTAGCACTATGACATACAAAATAGTTTTAAAATAAACCATGATGGTTTACTTTGAAAAATTGGCTCCATATTGACTTACAAATGCAATAAAACAATCTGTTGGGGTCTGTCTGCTCAGACAATACAATTTAATTATTTTGTTGAAAAGGTACCTCATTTTATCAAGTTTGACAGATGTTATGGGATGTTAAAGTACCACAAAGAACAAAATTAACATTATATAAACAACAAGCTGACCCGGCAGACGTTGTCCTGCCAATCAAAGAAAGTGTTGTAACTTTGTATCTTGAAGTGCTTTTGGATACACAATATTTTTTTCAATTTCTGTTAACTGCCTCTAAACTATTGTGAATTGAATTAACTAATTTAGAAAAATTCGTTGGAGCGTGCACAACAACTTTCCAAAGTTTCATCGCAAACGGATAAATGGCATTTAACGCATACGGGATTTGGTTTAAATGATTCGTGCGCTGTCACTCATTTGTTGAATCTACTCGTGCTCTACCAACTGTGAAATGGATTTACTAAGTTAGAAAGCTTCACGTAAGTGTGCACAACAACTCATCAAAGTTTCATCGCAATCGGACGAATAGTATACGAACGCATACAGGATTTTGTTGTAACGCTTCGCGCGTCGTCACTCATTTGTTACATCTACTCGTGCACTACCAATATTGTAAAATGGATTTACCGAGTTGAACACCTTCCCTGGCGTGTACACAACAACTCATCAAAGTTTGATCGGAATCGGATGAATGACATATGAACGCATAAGTGATTTTCTTTAAACGATTCGCGCGCCGTCACTCATTTGTTGAATCTACTCATGCGCTACCTATTGTAAAATAGATTTACTAAGCCTGAAACCTTCTCTGGCGTGTACTCAATGATTCACCAAGGTTTGATTGCAATCGGATGAATGATATATGACCGCATACGGGACATGGTGGAAACGATTTGCGCGCCGTCGCTCATTTGTTGAATCTACTCGTGCGCTACTTATTAAAAACTGGATTTACTAAGACAGAAACATTTCCAGGAGTGTACACAACAATTCACCAAAGTTTCATAGCAATCGGATAAATGGTATATGGACGCATACGGTACTTTGATTAAAAGGTCGCGCGTCGTTGCTCATTTGTTGAATCTACTCGTAAGCTACCCATTGTAAAATGGATTTACTAAGTTAGAAACCCTCACGTAAGTGTACGCAACATCTCACCCAAGTTTCATCGCTATCGGACGAATGGTATTTGAACGCATACGGGACTTTGTTGAAACGCTTCGCACGTCGCCACTCATTTGTTGAATCTACTCGTGCGCAACCTCCTGTGAAATGGATTACCAAGTTAGAAGCCTTCACTTAAGTGTACACAACAACTCATCAAAGTTTCATCTCAATCTATGAATGGAATATAAACTAAACGGGATTTTGTTGAAACGCTTCGCGCGTCGTCACTCATTTGTTGAATCTAGTCGTGCGCTCCCTAATGTGAAATTGATTTACTAAGCCAGAAGCCTTCCCTGGAGTGTACACAACATCTCACCCAAGTTTCATCGCTATCGGACGAATGGTATTTGAACGCATATGGGACATTTTTGAAACGCTGCGCGCGTCGTCGCTCATTTGTTGAATCTATTCGTGCGCTATCTATTGTAAAATGGATTTACTAAGCCAAACACCTTCCCTGGAGCTCACTCAACATATCACCCAAGTTTCATGGCAATCGGATGAATGGTATATGAACGCATACGGGACTTTGAAACGCTCTAACGTGCAGAGACAAACAGTAGAATTCGACATCACTGCCACCTTTGGTATAAAACACAACTTTTCGCCACGGGCGGAGTGTATGTTATGGCGGTAGTTGCACAGGTTGCAACCAGGTGGCTCTAACGTGCAGAGACAAACCATCCAAAGACATCAGCTTTCACGAAGGCCAAGGCTAGTGGTTTCCATGACGAGTGTTTTTGACTGTATATTGTGGTTCTAAAATTGTGTGCAAATTGTGGTTCTAAAATTGTGTTCATTCCACCTACCGGGTCAGATTGTGAATCTAAACCATACATGGACCCACCCTAATATACATACCAAATTCCATCAAAATCGGTTCAGTCGTTTAGGAGGAGTTCAGTCACATACACACGTGTCGAAGAATTATATATATATAAAGATACTAGCAGTAGTACCCGGCTTCGCCCGGTGGAATGATGATAATGTTTTAAGGTCTCCTTAGAAATATAATGGACTTAAAATCTAAGTCATTTGCCCCCAAAGACAATGAGGGAGTAATATCTAGGTCATTTGCCCTTTTGATAAGTATGATAATAAAAACTACTGTTGAATTGACACGTCAAACTTACAAACTACCGTAATAGAAATACATATTTCCAAATTCACAGGCGAGGAAGACTTATTGTGTGTGGTGATTAATGGTGTAATGGGCGTAACATCTACTGTAGGTCATTTGTTCTTATGATGAGGATGATAAGGGAAACTACTACCGGTATTGAATTGACACTTCAACGTATAATGTACACAATGTACTGTAATAAAAATAACTATATGGTGGCTTCGGTGGCGTATTTGGTAGCATGCTGAGCTTCTATGCCCAAGATAGCGGGTTCAAACCCGGCCGAAGCCTTCGGATATTTTAAGAGCGTTAAAAATCAGTCAGTATGCCTTTCTTCGGAGGGGAAGTAAAGCCGGCGGTCCCATGTCAGATTTATGGCATGTTATTGAACCTTCCACTAATTACACCTGTGTGAAGCTAAATTGGATAGCTAAACAACGCTCATAGATGTCTACGTCCGTTGCCAAGAGCCGACTGCAGTGGCGTCTAGTAGCTAAGTTCCGAACTTGGCCTAGTAGTCGTTGACGGTGGCGCTTGGCGACAGAAGTATGAACTATTTGAAGAATTCTAAGTTGCAGTTTGTACTTAAATTAAAAACAGATAACACACACTAATACAGTCATCACAATTAACACCGGTTATCAGACAGATTCTACACACACGCAAAGTACACGGGGCTACATGACCGCGTTGTCGCAGCCCCTAAACTTAAGAACCAACCAACCAAAAATAAATATTTTAAAAATCACAGTCGAGAAAGACTTTATGCGGCGGTGATTATTGGTATGATGCTCGTAACATCTAGGTCATTTGCACTTATGATGATAATAATAAGGTAATGAAAACATGACTACTAAACGAACATGGTGTTATTTTAAAACTGATATAGGTAATTCAGGTGTCTAGCTTCGATGTCTTCCAAAGTCTCAACCTTATTTTCTGGCTTAGGCCTGTACTGGATGCGTCTAGTGAAAGAGCGTACTGCTCGGCAAAGACAAAGAATAAAGGTCCAAGCTGCACGAACTTGAGATGATCGCAGATGATGACGAAATATGATGACACACGTTCGGGGTTCCCCGTCCTATACAGATTGACCGGGAATCACTCACTGTTTCGCAACGGCCCTGTGCTGGCATCAGCATAGACAGCAGGAGATAACACGGCGGGATCTGGAAAGTACTTTCAAGTCACCTCACGATGAATCAGCAAGCTATTCTCACAACTGACCCCCCCAGGGTCTCACAACTTGTGGGACGTGAGTTGGCGACCACGGAACCCCAGCTGAGTCTGGCATCGCTTCTACTTCCTGGTGCCGGGCTCATTTCAGTTCTCTTTCCTGTCGGCCTCCCTTGGTCAACTCTTGTTCTCTTCCGACCCAGACTGTATTAGGGTATCCGAGGGCTAGGGAGTCTTTCAATTTCCCGCCTTAATTGGCTTTGTCTCATCTTTCCTGATACCCTCATTCTTCGAGGGGTCTGCCTTCTTTTCCTTTTCATAATATCTCCTGTCTTCTGCTCAAGGCCCTCAAAGAGGCAGGGTGTGTGTAGACCCACCACTTCTGGTACACCCTCAAGGGCTCATGACTGGTGAGTTAGGAAGCTGGCAACTCCGAGGAATTCCTGAGCTACATGCAGGGAATGGAGTGGTATGTCAGAAATTTCAAGTGGACAGTGTTACGCATCGGGTTCCAAAGGGTAAGTATACACACTTTGTTTTCGATCGGTGAACGATGTAGATTTGTACCAAAGGGCCTTAATGCGGGAAATGGAGTGGTCTGTCCGAAATTTCGAGTGGACAGTGTTACTCGTCGAGTTCCAAACGGTAATTATGTAAAATCTGGTTGAGTTCGGTGAAACGGTGTAGTTTTGTGCCAAGGGCCAAAATGCAGGGAATGGAGTGGCCTGTCCAAATTTTAAAGTGGACAGTGTTACTCATCGGGTTCCAAAGGGTAAGTATACACATTTTGTTTTCGATCGGTGAACGATGTAGAATTGTGCCAAAGGGCCTAAATGCGTGGAATGGAGTGGTCTGTCCGAAATTTCGAGTGAACAGTGTTACTCGTCGAGTTCCAAAGGGTAATTATGTAAAATCTGGTTGAGATCGGTGAAACGGTGTAGTTTTCTGCCAAAGGGCCAAAAAGCAGGGAATAGTGTGGTCTGTCCGAAATTTAAAGTGAACAGTGTTACTTGTCGGGTTCTACGGGTAAGTATATAAAATTGGGGTCAGATCGGTGAAACGGTGTAGATTTGTGCCAAACAGCCTAAATGCATGGGATGGAGTAGCCTCTCCGCAATTTCAAGCAGACAGTGTTAGTCGCAGTGTTCCAAAGGGTAAATATACAAATTTTGGTTGAGATCGTTGAAACGGTGTAGATTTGGGACAAAGGGCCTAAATGCAGGGAATGGAGTGGTCTGTCCGCAATTTCAAGCAGACAGTGTTACTCGCTGGGTACCAAAGGGTAAGTTTACGAATATTGGTTCTGATCGGTGAAACGGTGTAGATTTGTGCCAAAGTGCCTAAATGTAGGGAATGGGGTGGTCTGTCCGAAATTTTAAGTGGACAGTGTTACTCGAAGGGTTCCAAAGGGTAAGTATACAAAGTTTGGTTCAGATCGGTGAAACGGTGTAGATTTGTGCCAAAGGGCCTAAATGCATGGGATGGAGTAGACTCTCCGCAATTTCAAGCAGACAGTGTTAGTCGCAGTGTTCCAAAGGGTAAATATACAAATTTTGGTTGAGATCGGTGGAACGGTGTAGATTTGGGCCAAAGGGCCTAAATGAAGGGAATGGAGTGGTCTGTCCGCAATTTCAAGCAGACAGTGTTACTCGCAGGGTTCCAAAGGGTAAGTATACACATTTTGGTTCAGATCGGTGAAACGGTGTAGATTTGTGCAAAAAGGGCCTAAATGCAGGGAATGGCGTGGTCTGTCCGAAATTTCAAGCAGACAGTGTTAGTCGCAGTGTTCCATAGGGTAAATATACAAATTTTGGTTGAGATCGGTGAAACGGTATAGATTTGGGCCAAAGGGCTTAAATGCAGGGAATGGAGTGGTCTGTCCGCAATTTCAAGCAGACAGTGTTACTCGCAGGGCACCTAAGGGTAAGAATACGAATTTTGGTTCTGATCGGTGAAACGGTGTAGATTTGGACCAAAGGGCCTAAATGCAGGGAATGGGGTGGTCTGTCCGAAATTTTAAGTGGTCAGTGGTACTCGCAGGGTTCCAAAGGGTAAATATACAAATTTTGGTTGAGATCGGTGAAACGGTGTGGATTTGGACCAAAGGGCCTAAATGCAGGGTATGGGGTGGTCTGTCCGAAATTTCAAGTGGACAGTGTTACTCGCAGGGTTCCAAAGGTTAAATATACAACTTTTGGTTCAGATCGGTGAAACGGTGTAGATTTGTGCAAAAGGGCCTAAATGCAGGGCATGGGGTGGTCTGTCCGAAATTTAATGTTGACGCGGTTACCCGCAGGGTTCCAAAGGGTAAGTATACAAATTTTGGTTCAGATCGGTGAAACGGTGTAGATTTGTATACATAACAGACAGACAGACAGACAGACAGACAGACAGACAGACAGACAGACAGACAGACAGACAGACAAACTTTGTGCTTTATATATATAGATTTTACCACAATTGTAACCAATGGCCTAGAAACAATTGTTACTAACAAGAGGCAAAACAGTAAGATTGAAGAGACTGAAATGAAATTCTTGAGAACATATCTTCAGAAGAATAGAAGAGAAAATCTGAAACTCAAAAATTAGGCAAGAACTAAATATACAGGAAAAATTAGTACAGCGAATACAGAGGTCGATATTAAGATGGTTTGGGCATGTGCAAAGGATGGAAATAGATAGAGCTGCAAAGAGGGAGATGGTGAGAAACATGGACGGTATTAGATTCATTGGAAGACCAAAGAAGAGATGGATGGACCAAATCCGACAAGACATATGTGACATTGGACTGGATATGGCAGAAGTAAGGGAGCAGAAGTGGAAGAATAGACTGAAGAATAGACTGGAGTGGAAGAGGCTAGTTTACAACACCCGGGTGATTGGAGTTGGGCACGGATGATGATGATGATGATGATACACACGTTTCGAGCCCCCCTTTTTTTTTAGCTCATATTCAGCAATATTTGTTTAAATCATTCAAACATTAAAATTCTAAATTATTTGTAGAAAATTCTAAGGTTCTCCTAATAAATTAAAAGAGTTAACAAAGTCTAAAAGCCTCAATCTTCACAACACCTTTCTTGAGGTCTACAACATTTTAAAACCATTGAACTACTTATTTAAATGTTAGTCTTATACAGTAAGGGCCTTCCCTGTAGAACAGGGCTTTCCAAAGGCCGTGGACACGTCGCAAAGACTCACCATCACATTTATAGCATGTGCCAATTACAACAGTGGGCTGTGAAGTCCTGGATGCTGTCATAGCATTTATTACATATGCAGCTGGCAAGATACCTTAGTTATGATAATTAAGACTTGCTGTGAAGTACTGCAGTCTACCTCGTATCCCATGAACATGGTTAGATATAGAACAAAACATCGAATTTTCCAAGTGGAAACTTATCTTCTGGTATATTCTCAGGAATATACGAAACAAGTTGGTTTTCAATAGTCATCACTACTTTTTTTAGGATTTCCCTTTTTTCATTTTGTTTCTTAATTTCCCTCTTTAAACACTAACAGAGACTCCTTTTGTATTTTTGCTCTCTCTCTCTATACTTTTGTTTATTCTATTCTTAGTCTGATTACAGGAAATTAATTACTGTATGTTCACGTCTATTACTCATGTGTGCCAAGTATCTTCTTGCCGTGACACCTAGCGGTGCATCTCTACACTTATTTGAGTACTAGAGCTCGAGTGATGAACTGTCACCTCACTACTGCTAAAGCTTGGAGTTCACTACTACCACTACAGATGTCTCTGGAGAAAACTCTTCAGTTTCAAGATCAGCGATGAAGACAGAAGAAATTTGCTTGCCTTTATGCATTTCAATTTTGTTAGGTTGCATATGTGTTCCCCCTCCCTTCCCCCCTTTTGCTATGCGTTCAGTTACTTGACATTCAAGCTCATACTATTGTCTTGAGCTATGAACCTGCTAGAAGGTTACTCCTAGAGGGAGTCCTCCATACAACTCTCTATGTTTTAAAATTTCAAATTTTGTCGCCATGACATAGCAACATTTCCAACGGCCGGCTGTGAGTGCCTACATCATCAACCATCAAATAAGTAACCAATTCAGTGGTTTTAAGCAAATTTTAATGGAGCCTGTGTGAATCTGAATCTTGAACACTTTAACGAACTTCCAAGTCTTTTTCTTGAAGTTTTGAACATTTTACAACAGTTGTATTCACTTTAAAGGCTTCCAAAGGGGATTTTCTTCGTTGCTTTACTGGGACAAAATTAAGCTAGCGATTGAATTCTACATAAAGAAATTTCCATTGCTCGATCTGTCAAACAGGGGGAACTTTTTCTCCCAACGTGGGAATCATACTGCTAACTTTACAGTTACTTGAAAGTCAAAACTTTTGACTCTCCATGGGATTATCTACTTGCTTTAAAACTTTGCCGAGTCAATAATCTTGCCTCCGATGGATTTTCTTTCTGTCCCATTCAACACAATCTACAACTTGCGACACTTCAATCAAGCAAGTAACTATGTATTGTGTTTACAGTCATGATCGCAAGCTCATCAAATTCTAAATGGCATTAAACTGCAACTATTTGCTAATCCGCAAATCCTACATAAGACTAAATAGTGACACTTCTGTACTGAAAGTTTCCGTGTGCTTCGACAAATTGGTTTCTCCGTATGAACCATCAGTGTTGGGCACCCAAAAAAAAGTCTCAAAATCACAAGGAACAGACTCAAAACAAACCCCATTTTTCCTTCCTATTCTCCACTTACTAACATTTAAAATTAAGTACTTAATCTGTGTACACTTTTTCTGTAAACTTGAGGTTACATTTAGATGTCCTCACCATTTTGTACTTCACTCCGTGTAAATATCCTAGTGGTATAAAAGCCACCTTTTATGCCAGACATACAATTGTTTTTAATCCTTTCCCCTTTCTTTTTGTATTTGGTATTTTACTGTACGAGCATTCGAGTTAATGTATTCTAAAGCAAGGCTCAGCATAGAGTTGTACACTGTCTTGCTCTATTTTAAAGATTTCTTACTCAGGGCTGCTGTGCCCAAGCTCTTACAGCAATCAATTTTGAAGTATTTTTGCTTCTGCCAATCATTGTCAGGCATATTGTGCAGATTTCCTTGCACTTTTTCTTCACTATCCCAATCAAGTCTATCTGTGCCGTCTTTTCTGCCTAAACCTAAGTGGCAACTTAACTACAACAAATACGCTATGCAGCTACAGTTTATTGTTGTAATTTTGTAGGGAATTATTGCTCGAATTGTATTTGTGGCACGGAATCTTGGATTGGCCACATCTGCCCACTGCCTTCTTGTTATATTCTTTTATTTTAACTATTTAATGCTTTGAGGTCCACCCTCTGTGAGTAGCCAAACTATTCTTAATCATTTTTTATTCCTGGCAGCAACTAGTGTTGCTGCTTGGAACTTTGCCACGTATTCTTTGTTCAATTAGTCT
Organism: Meconema thalassinum; assembly: GCA_946902985.2. Lineage (NCBI taxonomy): Eukaryota > Metazoa > Arthropoda > Insecta > Orthoptera > Tettigoniidae > Meconema > Meconema thalassinum. The sequence continues at coordinate 255,851,394 of OX336393.1, forward strand.
GTCATTTCTTTGCACTTTTCTCAGTGTAGTTTATTTTAGAGTTGAAACTTGCTTTGCCAGCTCCCCTAAATAAATTATTTGGCTACACTCTTGATTGCTTCTTTTCGCAAGCAAAATTGTGATTTCTTCTTTATTAGTTATGCTATTAGTATTCTCTCTTATTAGAGTTCTAGCCCTTCTTGAGCACAACAAAGAGATTAACAACAATTCTTAAGCTTAACTTCCTTTTAGTGCCAAGGCTAGTATTTGATACTCCCAACCTTAGGTTCTTTAGTTTTGAGCAGTTCTATTCTCATTCTTTACGCTGCTGCGTGCAGAATCTCGGATTGTTCTAAATTGAACTTGTTTGCTTGATATTTTAATATAATAAATCTTTGTATGGGTTCATCCCTTTTTTACCTGATCTTTTCTTTCACTCCCAAGTCCTTCTTCCCCTTCTTACATCATCTTCCCTCTGGCAGTGGTCAGGCTTACCCATCCCTCCATCTTCTCAAGAAGAAGTACGCGCTGTTATCCGTTTTCTTAGTGCTATAGGTGTGAAAGTGAACGCAGTTGAAATTCACCGTCAGATTTGTGAAGTGTAAGGACAAAACATTGAGTGATGGAATGGTAGGCAAATGGGTACGAGCTTTCCACGAAGGCCGAAAGAATGTTCATGACGCAGAACGGAGTGGGCGACCCTTAGCGATCACTGATGAGTTGGTGCAGCAAGCCAACGACAAAGTGAGAGCAAACAGACACCTCACGATTTCTTCTTTATCAAAGGAGTTGCCACAAGTTTCAAGAAGTGTTATCTATGACATTATTACGGAACGCTTAAAAAATTATGCTCACAATGGGTACCAAAAATGTTGACTGAAGCACACAAAACTGAACGTTTAACCAGCGCCCGGCCGATCAACTCAAGATCTCATTGCATCATTTGGCTGGGAGCAATTTCATCATCCACCATACAACCCAGATATAGCGCCCAGGGACTACCACGTGTTTCTGCAACAAAAGAAGCATCTCGGTGGTCAGCACCACGATGAAGACGACAGCCTCAAAACGGCCGTGTTGCAGTGGCTGTTAAATCAGGCGGCAAACTTCCATGTAAGTGCCTTAATATTGGTGGCAATTATGTGGAAAAGTAGATAAAAGTGTTGGCTTTTATGTAAAAATAAAATTCTTACAAAAAGTTTACTTTTTTTTTACTTATCAAAATGGTACCTACTTAAAAAATACATTTCGTATCTGTTTATACAAACGTTTCAAAATTATTGGAGCAGTTAGCCATTGAAAAGTTGGTATATACCTTTGGTATATCATTCTTACATAATCTGAAGGCCACTACAAGGCTTCTATTATGCCATGAGCAGTGCTAATGTACTATGGGAACTTTGCACACTTTATTCAAAAATTAACCTACTAGGCTTCTCAGCATGTACAATCTTATTATATAATACGCTAAGACTAAGGTGTATGTATCACAAAACTCAAGCTCCTAAACCAGAAGGAGTTAGAAGGTGTGGTTTGTACCAAAATCTTCCAAATCGTCTCAATAGTACAGGAAAAATCGTGCATTTCTTGAAAAGTCAATGGAAATAATTTATTTGTTTATAAAGTGCTTTTAAACAAATAAACAAGACAATAGCCCCTGCGAGAAATCTGTCGCCTACAGCCCGCAGAGCAATAAACCGAGCGGGTAGTATGTACACATCGGGACGCACACAATCCATTATACGAGAGTTCTCGCACGGGTCCGCTAGTATTGTATAAAATCCTCATTTGTAACAAATTAGCTACAACCCCCACCCCCAGTGGCATCACAAGCAAATGGAGGGATGTAACCTACCAAGAGACCGGTGCCCAGCCATTTGACCTACAGATTGCAGGGTGACGCGTGGTCAGCGCGTCTGATCCCCTCGGCTGTTTATCTCATGCAGCTCACTGGCCAGGACTCGCCACCCAAGCTATGAGGCCAGCAGCAAAGAAAGCATATTATTAACTGAATGGAGCTTACAAAATTTACAGAAGATGATGGAAGTGCTGTCTCTTGGCTATTAAGCAATGATGTACTTGCCATTCACTGGTCTCAGAATGAGCTGGTTACATATTATTCGTAATTAATCTTTGATCCCCACAAGTGGATTTTAGTGATACTCATTTAGAAATAAAATGCGAAATTGGCTCAAAATGCATAATTATTTATTTTCTGCTAAAACAAATTGTGATATTCTTGGTTTCCAATAAGATAGTGGTATATACCTTCAGAAGAACAATGAGTAGTTCCGTGACGAACTAAAGAGCCTACTTTTCTTAAAATTTAAGATTCAAGCCATTGATTAATCTATATAGACCTTTCTAGAATAATGACGAAATTAAGTTGGTAATACTGACATTTTTAATTGGTTCGAAATATACCTGAAATAGTGAAGCCTAATAGAGCACTACAGTTGGCAGCCCTGGTGACTGAATATATTCTTGGTTCCATCTCTTGAGGTACAGAATGCACATACAAAATTTGGTTGAAGTCCAATGGATAGCTTGAACGTTACATGCAGATAGACATTGGATCTATCAGCATGTGTAAAATCACGATGGCATTAATGTCATGTATGTGTTGCTCACAATTAATCTGAAATATTATGATCTATTATTGTGCCAATTTTTTATGAAATCCTTATGTTAGTACAGAAGTTACAGGCATTTAAAAATTGGACCTATCAGCAGGCTTAGAATCATCTTGGCATCATCATACCAAATTTAGTTTCGATAGCTGTAACCGTTTAGGAATTGATAGACACACACAGACTCACAGACAGAAGGACAGACAAACACATCTGCCCAGGTGATCTCATAAGACTACTTTTTCATTATTTTTGCAAAATGCGAAAAGTAGGTTAAAAAATCTTCACTCAATGCAGTTCGTCTTCAGAATGAGCTGGCCACATGCTATTCGTAATTATTCAGACTTATAAAATGTCAAACAAAACTGTCTCAGTTCAGTGAGATATGACGACACCATCGTGCAGAACAGTTCAGTCCACGTCGAAATATTGTGTGATGCAGAAATACATGTTACATAGTTACGAACAGAACGCCATTATATTTGCCAATGACTGTACTTCAGCAGTAGCGCGGGATAGTTTTATCCATCATCTGACCACATGGGGCAGCTGACAACAACACAGGTACTGCAGTAACTCGCCTCCAGGTTTCCATTATGATTTTTCACTCGTCTAAAACAAACATCCGGCCTGTACTCCTATCTTGGTCTTCCCCTATAATTCCTGCCTTCTGCTGCTCCCTCATTTACTTTCTTCAACAGTCCATCATTACAGTTTGTTGATCTTAGCACTTTAAAATCCAAAATTTTGCATTTTGAATTCCAAATTCAGCATTTTGTAGCATGTATGATTTTCAGATTCAGCACTTTATAGTAACTTTGGCCAATATCACATGGTAGCAATTAGGACTAAAATAATGTAATATTATTAACAAAATACTATGGAGAGCTAAGATAGAAGCTAACATACAAATAAACAAACCAAAATTATGAAAGTATACACCTTAACCCTTATAGTGCCAGGGACCAATATATTGGCCATGGGAGCTTCTGCCAAGTAATACCAGGAGCTGATCTATCGGCCACATTATTTATATACTTTTTATTACTATTCTCAGCCTTGTAGTGATATCAGTGTTGCAACCTAGACAACACAGGAATCATTCTCTTTCTGTGGGTATAACTATGTCCCAAGAATAATTGGATTCATAATAAATATTCTTTAAACATGCCGCAATCAGCTGACATCCTGTGCTTGATACATTTTAAGTTGTGTTTACGTTCTTGCTCTGTGCTAACTAAGAATGAATGTGTTTTAATTAAACAAATCGATCATAGTATTACTTATTTAGAATCTAATACGTTTAAAGTATATTTACCTGCTACAGAAAAAAGGAATCATCATTCTAGGAGGTAATTTTTATCAAAAATTTGTATTTTTCCTAAACTTGGCTTGGGATTATTAACTTAACCATTCATAATAACTTAGCATCAAAAGGGATAATAGTACTTAAAAGCAATTTTATAATTTGGTCGTTGACCGTGAAAATTTGTTGCGTTAAAATATTCCAAACACATTTCACAAAAAAGAAAGCTTTTTTTTTATTTTTTATTTTCAATACCATTTAAAAACCAAATTCAGTTTATCAGTTATTAGGTCGTGTATTGTACGTCATGTACAAGTACTGTTGAAGTGAAAGTAGTCGACCCCAGTAGATGTACCTTCGCCAGGCAGAGAAAAGATTTCCATGCGTGATAGCTCAGTTGGTAAGAGCATACGGCAGGAAATCAGAAGGTGCCAAGTTCAAGTCCTGATCACATAAGACATTTTAAATCTCCGTTTTACATGTCGATGGCTTGTACTTCATGTACACAAGACCTAATGATGATGATGATAATTGTTGTTTTAAGGGGTCTAACATCTAGGTTATCAGCCCCTAATGGTCTGGGTGACAGCGAAAATGACAATGAAGTGGAAACCAGAAGGAAATTAAGTGAGACGTAAAATACTTACAAAAAGGAACTCATTGAAACCACTCAAAAAATGGAGAGTGGTAATACTTACAAAAGGGAATTTAGAACGAAAATACTCACAAAAAGAATAGATTGAAAAATACACACAAAATGTAGTTTAGGTTCAAAATACGTACAAAATGCAATGTAGAGTCAAAATACTTACAAAATGCAATTGATATTCAAAATATTTACAAAATGCAAATAGATTGAAAATATGTACAAAATGCAATTGAGGTTCAAAATACTTACAAAATGCAATTGAAATTGAAAATACACAATGCAATTCAGATTGAAAGCTCCCATTTCCAATCCAAAATATTCACAAAATGCAATTGAAATTGAAAATGCTTACAAAATGCATGGTAGATTCAAACTACTCATTTGGACAGACAATACTTACAAAATGCAATTTAGATTGAAAATACTTACAAAATGTAATTTAGATTCAAAATACCCCAAAATGCAATTGAGAATAAAAATACTTGCAAAATGCCGACCATACAAAATGCAATGTAGATTAAAAATACTTGCAAAAAGCGATTTAGGTTGAAAATGCTTACAAAATGTAATTGAAATTCAAAATACTCACAAAGGTCCCGGCCGGGATATTGAAAGGCTTACTAAAAAGCAATTTAGATTGTCAATCCTTACAAAATGCAATGGAGGCTGAAAACACTCGCAAAATGCAATGTAGATCGAGAAGACTTACAAAATGCAACGTAGATTGAAAATACCTACAAAATGGAGTTAGGATGCCAAAAAAAATAATCGCTAAGGGAATTTAGATACACAGAGAGCCAATTACCAAAAACAGTGTGGGAATCTTAAAGAGAAAAGGAAATATGAAAAGAAAACAAGAGAGCTGACCCCTCGAACAAGGAGGGATCAGGAAAGATGAGACAAGGGCCAATTAAGGCGGGAAAGTGAAAGATTCCCTAGGCCTCTGATACCCTAATACCGTCGGGGTCGGAAAAGAACAAGAGTTGACCAAGGGAGGTCGACAGGAAAGAAGACGGAGAGGAGCCCGGCACAAGTAAGCGAAAGCAATGCCGGACTCAGCTGGAGTCCCGTGGTAGCCAACCCACGTCCCACTAGATGTGAGCCCCTGGGGGGAAGACCTAATGGTTCCAGATTATAACTCTTGGCATGCCGCATGATCATCACTTCGTTTCTACCCATAACTACCACACAACAAAATGGCTTACCGCTATACATGATTCGAACATTGATTCTTCCTCAATTCCTTGAGCGAAATCAAATACTGCTAGGGCATTGCTGGGTCGTACATTCTTCGAAATATATTCAGCACAAATAGTAGTTAGATGGGGCAACATATATTTCTTAGAAGCATACAGCACGCCACCTGCTTCTTCCACTGAAGTAAACTTCACAGTGTCGCTGTATATATACCTAAAAATGAAAATTGGGTTCAACATTTTTAAGAGATAACTAAGAAAATATTTGCAATGGGCCACAGACACACAAAAATTTAAATACACTACACTGTAAAAATACAATTCAATAGCAAATTATGACTAAGCAGAATACAAAATTAACTTGAGGAAATGTCAGATAATTAAGCCAGTTTCATGTGACACTATACAAGAGTGCATTAGAAGGGATCAATGTAAAATTATCATCACTGAAGCCTCTCTTTTTTTCTCAGAGCAACAAAAAATAGCTTTCAACTCTTCAAACTGATGATACTTGATAAGCACTACAGACCAAAAGTTGGTTGCTTCTTTGAGAATGCACAGTGGTTCCTTTATGTTGATATAGATCTGATGAAGATCAGATATCAGATGGGCACATAGAATAGCAAATGAAGAGGTATTCTGTCGAGTGGGAGAGGAGAGATGTTTCAGGCCACAGCTAGAGAAGAGATAGGTTGGTAGGACACATACAAAGGCTGTGTCCCAAAGCTACATTTTCAGCCACAGTGAACTAGATAGTCGACTAATATTCCGGATGTGACAACTAATATTCCGGATGTGACGTCACAAGTCATGATCCAAAGCTGCTTAGCACATAGCAATCAAGTCTGTAGTAGCTAGTGAACAAAAGTTGGTTGTTTCCTCAGTTTAGGGGCTGCGACAACGTGGTCATGTAGCCCCGTGTACTTTGGGCATGTGTAGAATCTGTCTGATAACCAGTGTTAATTGTGATGGCTGTATTAGTGTGTGTTATCTGTTTTTTTAATTCAAGTAAGGACTACAGACATTCAATTTTCAAGTAGTTCCTACTTTTGCTACCAAACGCCCCCTTCAATGACAACTAGTTCTGAACTTGGTTACTAGATGCCACCGCAGTCGGCTTGTGGTGACGAACGTTGGAACCTAAGAGCATTAGTCAAATCTAACCTATAATTTAGCTTCACACAAGTGCAATTAGTGGATGGGTTCTTTTACATGCCATAAATCTGTGACATGAGACCGCTAGCTTTACTTCCCCTCCAACGGATGGCATACTGAGGGATTTTTAATGCTCTTAAAAGATCCGACGACTTCGTCCGAGTTTGAATCCGTGACCTTGGGCATAGAAGCTCAGCATGCTACCAACTATGCCACCGAAGCCACCAGTGTATGAAGGTGCTTGCTTGATTGTAGACTAGTACAAAGAATTTATAGATGTTTGGCACTGGAATGTAAACCTTGTGCGTTTCAGAGCACAAGTCTATGAAGGAGGCCATGCTTCAAGTAGCTAGTTAATAGTGTTATCATCTTGAGTTTTGGAACATAGCCGAAGACACCCAGGAATAGCAAACTTATTTATGGAAGAAAGGGTCGAGAACAAGAACTGTAGGGGTAGACGAATATGTTAAACAGATTGTCTCGGATGTAAGGTGTGGTAGCTATGTAGAGATGAAACAATTAGCTCAGGACAGGGAGGCATGGAGTGCCGCATCAAACCAGTCTTAAGACTGAAGAATCAAAACACAGATGGCATGACATGTGTACCACATGACTTCTCACCACAGACATATGACCATGGCAGTGACATGGTATGAGTGTGCCAGTCAGTTGTAAGTAAATAGTGCACCATGATAGGTTGAAGCAAGAATATTACCACAAAGTTAAAGTGATAGAAGCCATTTTTCAGTGTTGCCTAATTCTTTTAAAGAAAGCTTTCCAGTCGGTGAACACAAATTGTGCCCAATTCGTCGGCGGCGGCTGCAGCTGACATTACACTTCCAAAATCAGGGCAATTTATGAATTAATTTCTGGTGACTAAACAGGCCGATTCTTGCATGGAACATGCGGCCACATACTAAGCATCTTAGTTGGAGGAGAGCATGGGCGGGTTTGACAAAGCTTGCATTGGAGTCGCTTCATTTCTGCCAGTCTGCGACGTTCCTGTTCGAAATGATTTACTGAAGCAGATATAGTTTGCCTCCCAAGTTCAAGATCTTCAGCCAGTGCCTCCCAAGTTTGAGGGTTAATTTCTGTCACCTTGAAGGTTTGTTTCAGCTGGTCTTTGAAGCGCCTTAAAGGTGCACCCTGTGGCGTTTTACCAGTGCAAAGTTCACCGTAGAGGAATTGACGTGGCAACCTGGAGTACATAAAAGCGTGTTAGTTTGTAATAATATCTCGTTTCTTTCAGGTTAGAGTATGTAAATACTTGTTTCCCGCCTAATGTAATTGGGCACAATTTGTGTTGACTGACTGAAAAGTTTACCAGAAAGGATAATTGTGTTTGGGTACACAGTGAATGATGTTCAATTCAATGGTGTATCAATGTGTCTACAAGGAATAGCATACCATACGTGTGCATGAAACAAAGCTTCAGAACTGTGGTCACAAAGCACTCATAACCCAGAGAGACCGGACCTTGTCTGTGGAAATTGGTTTCAAACCTAATAGGAATTGCTACGTTCATGAATGCAGGTCCATCCCTACGAATTTCTGAGCGAGCAGTACGAAGGAAAAAGGATGCCATGAAGCTTAAAAGCTGAGTATTACATAAGAGGCCGCTGCTCACAGCAGCACAATAAATGGTTAGTTTTCAATGGGCTTAACACTGAAACTGGATCATAGTGGACTGGAAACATGTGATGTGGACTGAGGTCACGATCATGTCAGACGTCATGTGCACTGACAGCCAGTCAAATGAAGTATTTTATCCACAGCGTGCAGAGGGAGTGATTCGAGTGGAAAGTAATAATAATATTGTATGGCCTCGGGTGCCGGGTGCAAGGTGTTATTTGACATCCAGAGGGTAGCTTGCATGTCGAATTTGGTTGTTCCTTAAAGCACTATGAAAGTCAAGGAGGTTAGATATCTAAGTTCCTTGAACACTATAGCGCTTTCTAGTAGAGAAATGAGGAACTTCGTGTTGGCGGAAACAGCAGAGATTAATTTTGCCATTATGAACAAGGCCTACTGAATTCAAATGGGTTCTTTGACATGCCAGGATCATATGACATGCATGACGTAATTTTTGCCGCCTTTCAAAAATCACTTACCACAGCCAGGAGTGAACCTGCAAGCTTGGGGTTAGTAGACAGACACGTTAACCACTCACCCACATTGGCAAGCAAGTGGAAAGTGAACCTGTGAAGGTGTTTTGATACCACAACTAGGACCTACTCACTCAGGTCTATGGAAAAGAACCAGTATCTGGAAATTCTTGGTGACTAGAGGTTTCCACTATCCATTATCAACATTTTGCGGGCATTCCCAGTGTTCACAGTGCTCAACGCATGTGTGCATGGCCTGAAGAATCACAATAGTTGATCACATCTGGTCTGGCATGCTAAGTCCCCCAATTTAAAACCGATCGAAAAATGTATGGGGACTATTTCGAGAAACGGGTGAAGCACAGACATCAGCATACCCGTACTTCAATAGAACAACAGAATCTCTTGGTGAGCAAGAGGGTTCATCTCGATGTGGCATACTCCAACACCTCAAAGAGTCATTTCCTCACTGAATCCAGATGGTTATCTGGGCTAGACGTTGTGTTACATGGTATTGGGTTCCTTCTCATTATTCCAGATGCTTATAAATCTATACAAAAAAGTCCCTCAGAAATAAAATGCAATCATAAGTAGGAACACTCATAGGCTAGAATGTCATCATCATCATCTTGCACAGTTTCCTGCCACTGGCCAGGTCTGTTTGGAACACATTATTTACATTTATCCACAAATGATCTTAGCTGTGAATTTATCTGTAATTTACCCTGTTGTACGAATCTTACAGCCTATGAAAAGTGAATAAGTAAATGAGATTATTCCTTCAGTGCAGAATAACCCAAAGGAATACCCTATTAGCTTAGCCTAATTACACAATTTTTTTAAATCAATGCATTAAGTTTTGCTAGCCTATGACTAAAAGCTGACAAAGTTTTGTTATTGTGATAAGAAGGTATTTGTCACATAACCTGCCAGACATTATAATCTAATTTATTGATGCATATAAATCCATCCTAATCATAAGGGAAAGGTGGATAGAAACAAGGATAACGGACAAACACAATGACAGGCAGGTGCATGTGGACAGAGAGAGAAAAAATATACAAACACCTAAAAGAGGATACCCTTTTGTGCTTTCCTATAAACATTTATCATAATCATTAGCAATCACTCGCGGGCTACTGGTATATCTTCAGATGACTGATTAGTCCAACCTGTGAATTACACACACTACCACTATTACTGTAGGCTACTATAGTGAGGGCCCTCCCTATAGAACGGAGCTTTGCAGAGGCTGTACCGTGAATAGGTCGCAATGATTCACCGCCAGATTTATAGCATGTACCAATTATAACAGCAGGACGGGAAGCCTTGGATGCTGTCATAACATTATACCTTAGTTGTGATAATTAAGACTTGGTGTGAATTACTGTAGCCTACCTCGTATCACATGAACATGATTAATTATAGAACAAAACATTGAATTTTATAGTAGAAACTCATCTTACAGTAAATTTTTTCACAAGTTTAAACGCCATACGATTATTGCTTGTGGAGGAACCTCAAACAAAATGTATACAGAAACAATCCGCATATGAAATAACTGCACTGATACGAAATATCAGTGAGGATTAATTACAGTGAGTGTACCAAATCTTCCTACGTTGGAGCAACGTTGTGTTTAGAAATTGAAGAACAGCATTTCCAGTAACCACTCTGATATTCATGTAAGTAATGATGGTTATTAAATAAGTCAAAAAGTTTTAATGTGTTAAACTAGTTGGGCGCTATGCTGCTGCTAGCGCCTTGCTCGACAGGCTGCTACACACAGTGCCCCGGCCGCCAGGCGACATCTCCGAGTCTCCGTTCTATAGGGAGGGCCCTCCCTGTATGAAAGTGTGGGTTATGTAACACGGTCAAGCTTCTCTTGCCAATTTGAAACATAGGAGTGTAATTTTTTACTCAACATACATGCAGCATATGATGCAAAGTACTAACCACACCCTAACTCAACGATTTTGTTTCTTCCGCCTTCACGCTTCCCCACCACCACCAAACAATAAGGTAAAGAAACGGTCTCATAATTTTTAAAGAAAGTAGGTTACTGTCCATCTACCAGCTCAAGGTCCGTGGCAGGAATGCAACGAGTCAGCTAGACAGCTGGCCTCTGCGCGAACGACAATAGTGCCAACCTCAGATACTTATGCACTCCACTCTGCACAGGCAGTGTGGCAAACACGGGCCTTTTTTTTGTGTGTGTGTGTGTGGATGGTGTGGACACAGCACAGTGAGCATATCTAAGTAATTATTATCGCACAAGTTTAGGATGTGTATTCACACTTAGATTAAAGATGAAAGAAAAGAGGTCGCTGAAAATAGCGAAACATTCAGTTCATGCAGTTTAGGTCATAACAATGACACACTCACCTCAAAAAAGTGGAGTAGCCAGTTCTTCTTCGGAGCCAGACTCATTTTCGCTGCAGGAGGAGGAAGAAGATGAATCGCTGCTGTCATCTCCCAGCGAAATGACAATACTGTCAATAATGTTTTCAACTACATCGTCTTTCAAACAGTAATCATTTTCTACATTTACTACATGTTTGCAAAACACCTACCAGTCTGTTTCGGTCACAAGTGATACACTCTCAAGTGTTATATCGCACAATTTCTGTAAGGATAAGTCACCTGTTAGGTTTCTTTCTCTAACTATTCGTTTCACCCTGGCCCAAGCTAGTTCTATGGGATTCAGTTCACACATGTATGGGGGCAAGCGAGCGACAGTGTGGCCCAATGAAACAAGAAATGCATCCACTTTAAATACCTTCTCTTTTGGTTTATTTGCTTCTATCAGCCTGTAAAGATCTGTTTTGTGCATAGAACTGTCACAGTGAACCCCTTTGTTCTCCAACCACAACATCATAGCATATTTCATAGCACTCTTAGGCGGGGGTTTATCCACCTGTATATTGTGATAAGGAGCTTGGTCTAACACCACAGAAGAACAAGGGGGAAAATAAGTTGCCAGCTTTTCTCGAATCCATTTTTCCAAGTTTATATGGTTCATTTGTCCATTTTAGTCGCCTACAGCTGTCCCGGCCTTGTATAGCAGAAGAGAATTTTCCAGGAACCCGTTTACACTACGTGCATGAACTATTATCAGCCTATTCCCTGCATTAGTGTTTGTATGAATGCCAAATTCCTCCTCACTTCGGCAGCACTTGCCGAATGTGATGTTTCTATCCAGAAGAAGTTTTCCCACTTTCTCGCAAATGCTTTATTTTAACCAGATAATCGTGACTAAGCCACGATGTGAGGACGTTCTATAAGTACCTTTCTTTTGTTCTGGCAATTCCTGCATTTAAAGCCGAGCTCTGAAATTGATTTCCAAAGCGAATTTCATCCCCATGGAAAATGTATCTTTTCCCGAACAACAGGCATCAATTTATTTACAGTAGGCACAGGCTTCTCAAAAACGTAAAAGTCGTGTATAATTCTCCGAATCACACACCTATCAAAATCATCCACATTCACTACAGTGTGTGCAGGTCTTGTTATCCGATGTCTCCCTGGGGTCGTTAGAATACACTTTTCACAACTTATATTTAAATCTTTCACCTGTTTGCGAATTGTTTTGATTGTTGTTTCAGAAACTCCTCTATAATCGGCAGCTCTCGCAGTTGCCTCACTCAGTGGAAGCTTTATACACTTGTTCCTATCTTCTTCATCACATCCCTCAATCACTTTCCTAATTATTTCCCTACCCTCAGAATGTATCACTTCCTCACTTCCGACATAACACTACTGACCCATACGATTTCACAATTGAAACTAAACAAAAGTAGCAGTGAGTAAACATAGCATGAATAACATCGGTGCTAAGTTGGCAATATCTGCAGCAGCACATCCACTCAATCAATGCAGCAGGAATGTCTATCCTCTCCCCTTCAGCCCCCTAACACCCTGTTTAAATCATGGAAGACATTGTCCATCATGACAGATTTCTACAATGACCTTCATTTGCCTCCCTTCCTCCCTCACTCAAGAAGTTGAAAGCCATTGTTACTTACATCAGAACTATATTGAATACATTAGACTCCATGTCTGTCACATCAATAATCTTCTTCTCGGCAAGAGGTCCAAAACACATAGCTTCAAACACAGGGCTGGATGAAGCTAATATTAATCTATGTGCTTTGAATTCCTAGGGGAGAAAAATATTCAACATTAATTTAATATGAACACAGATAGTACCTACAATACCATGGTATTCCTTACAAATATATATTCTTATGTAGATATGAGAGTTTCTGGCATACATCAGTCTCATTACCCACTGTAAAATGCATATCAGCCATTCTTTTATTCTATATTTCGAGACGCAATAAGGACTTCAGGTGTGGGTGAACAAGCTATCATCATCATGGGAGACCTGCACCAAGCCTCTTCTGAGAAGTCATCTAAACCCTCATTAGTGCACCTGGGTTATGCTCAACTTGTGAAGAATGGACCTTTTCAATTCTAAAAGCCTAAGTTCTGGGAGGATTTCCACCCCCTTGTACGTACTACTTAAGGCTGTGCGGTCAAAAATTGAAATTTTATTTTTATTTTTACTCTTAATCTGTAATGTAGGTCTTTGTGAGATATTATATGCGTTTTGAAGAAAATAACGACGGCTCGTTTGCTGAGGACATGGCTTCAAAGTGGCTATTTTGAGCGTTAAAGGTACAATCACCACGACGAAACTAATAATCGGAAGACACCTAAATTTCTGTACAACAACCCCTGTAGTAGTACCTGCAATAGGAATAATTCTTATTACAAAATTCAAATTATGTATTAACCTCTTCAGATTTGAATACCATTTTTAGTGAGAAAAAATTATTATATTAACTTCAAAGTTATATTAATTTGAAGTGGCTCTTATTCTGAGCAGTAGAAAAGTTCGATAAAGAAAATTGGTTCAGCGATATACCCGAGGTGCATGTACCTTTCAGACTCTACAAAACGCAGGTTGAATCAGTCACACACACACGCACACACACAGCGGTAAGACAAGGTCTTGGGCAAGAGCGCGCTCGGGCACCTGCCTTCCCGTCTTCTTCAACACCTTTGCTATCGCAGCTTCCGCCCCCCTCCCTCCCTGACTCATCCTGCCAGTCTACACATCCACAGTCTAGAGCAGAGTTTCCCAACCTTTTGACGTTCACGGCACCCTTGGGAATAACATTAAACACTTGGGGCACTCTTCCTTGAATAAAAAAAGAATTATGTTTCATATGTAAATTTATTGAAATATTTTATAATAAGTAACGTACACCACAACATAATAAAGTCAACTTTACTACAGTCAGTGAGTAAAAATACATCAATAATTTTGTTCGATAAATCAGTAATGAGAAACTTGTGATTGATGCTTAGAGCTCAGATACGTGATATCGGGCCTTGCAGTTGACTGAAACACGCAAAACAACCTCAAGGTTATTCAGTCTATTTCTTGCTTTGGATTTTATTGTCACCAGAGCAGAGAAGGCTTGCTCGCATAGATAGGATTTTGGAAAGGGCGAAAGTGTGTTAATTGCTTTCTTCATTAGGTTAGGATACTACTCTCTCCGCTGAAGCCCAAAGGTAGCCACCGACGCCTCACTCTTGCTGAACTTACCTCTGAGTGTGGAATCGGCACAAAGATCAATAAATTCATCTCGTTCGCAACCAGTGAAATCTATTTCCTCCGCACTATCTATGAAATCAAATGGTGAGACAACCCAGTCGACATTCATAGTGGAAATAGATGGAAAGTATGTATCTCTTGCATCTTGCAATCTTGATAAGTGATCACAAATGCGGTCTTTCAGCTTACCCAGATCATTATCTACTGCCAGATGAAGAAAGTTTGAAAGATCTCCTTTCTGAACTGCAGACTTCCAAGAACTAAGTTTTCTTTTAAAATCTTTCATTTTATTGGATGAGGAAATTATTGTTTCCTGTCGACCCTGCATTGAAACATTCAGTTAATTCAGTTTATGAAAAATATCTGCCAGATACGACAGTTCCAAGCACCAAGAATCAGTAACAGCTCATAAAATGTATCTTGATTTTCATCCTTAAAAAGAGTTTTCACCTGTTCTCTAAGTTCAAGAAACTGCTTCAATACACGACCCCGCGACAACTACCATACTTCTGTATGATGTAACAAAGAGGTATGAGGTGCATCTGTTGCGAGACAACTGTTTAAAAATCCTGCACATTAAAGGTCGAGACTTGATGTAGTTCACCATTTTCACAACTTCGTTAAACACTGCAGCAAAATCTTGAGCTCTGGCAGTAAAAAACTTTAAATTTCTCAGACATAGATTGTGCACCATCTGTACATATACCACAACAGTCTTTCCATGCCGGCCGAAGTCGTCGGATTTTTTAAGAGCGTTAAAAATCCCTCAGTATGCCTTCCTTCGGAGGGGAAGTAAAGTCGGCGGTCCCATGTCAGAGATTTAAGGCATGTTAAAGAACCTTTCACTAATTACACCTGTGTGAAGCTAAATTGTATAGTTTAAGAATGTAAACAACGCTCTTAGGTTCCTACGTTCGTTGCCAAGAGCCGACTGCGGTGGCATCTGGTAGCTAAGTTCTGAACTAGTAGTCATTGACGGTGGCGTTTTGCAGCAAAAGTAGGAACTATTTGAAAAATTCAAAAGACTGCAGTCCTTACTTAAAAACAGATAACACACACTAATACAGTCATCACAATTAACACCGGTTATCAGACAGATTCTACACACACCAAAGTACACGGGGCTACATGACCGCGTTGTCGCAGCCCCTAAACTTAAGAACCAACCAACCAGTCTTTCCATGAAAGATCTTGGTCATTGAGAAAGGAATTAATAGAAACGAAAATATCATGGCCTGAGGTTGTAGTCTCCAGCGGTCTACAGAACAGAAACTGCTCATTAATATCTTTATTATCAATATATCTGGTAAAACCAAGGAGTTGCAGTTTGTCACCACTATCGATACTCTCATCTACTTGCAAAGCAAATGCTCTATCAGTTTTTATTTTCCCCACGACTTGTTCGTTGATATTGCAAATATTTCAGATATCCTGCGACTGATTGTGTTGTTGGAAAGAGGAAATTTCGAAATTTCATTAGCTGCTCCTTCACCAAGTATTGTTAAAACTGTAACTTTCCATGCAGGACCTATGATTTTCTCTCCAAGACTATGAGGTGTGTTTTTTTTTTTTTTTTTTTGCTATCAGTTCTGCTACTTAAAACGAGGCTTCAAGAGCAGTGTCACTTATGGTCATTCTCTTTACCATTCGCACAGCTGGCTTTTTTTTCTCCCCTTCTAGTACACGTGAAAAATACATCACACTCTTCCCTGACCCACTAGGATGCTTAATTGTGAGATGCCGCTTCAGTTTGCTAGGTAGGCCTACCATGGCCTCGTGTTTCGCCACAAACTAAACTCACAGGGATAGGGTTTTCCTCGTTCTTATTCCGCGTAAATCCATACACTACGTAACTGTCCTGGGATGTTATTTTCTTTCGTTTGTCTTCTTTATGTTGAATTCGACGGTTCGGGAGTAGGAGCCGACTGTTCACTTTACGTTTAACAATGAACTTGTCCATAGCTAAACACTGCTAATCAACGCCAAGAAAACAAGTTAAAGTGGCGTAAGAACGCGTACACTTTTATATATTTATATATATGTAAGTGACTGATGTGAAACATCTTTTGTCAAAGCATTTCGGCCCCGAGTGGCACAACAGAGAGGATCTAGGCTTCTACCGAGACTTGCTACTATGTGGCGAAGACATAGCTCGACAAAATGTATCTGATGAAGAAGAAGACGACGACCCCATGGAACATGACGTTGCTGTGCAGTCCAATGGACTCTATTTCGCCTAGTTTGAAAAGCTGTGAGCATATTGTGAATGGAAAATTAAGGTTGAAAGGTTACTTTTATTGTATACTGGATAGTTTCTTAGAGAACTTTAAAATATAGCAATAATTTCACTTTCACATAGAAACCATAATTACTGACTTAATGAAACTAATCCAAAACTACTTAAGTCCTAGATCCTGTATCAAAACTGCTTTTAAGTGCAATATATTTTCTATTATTATGTAAAAACTGCTTTTACTGTATTTTTAAAACATACGGTACATAACATGAAAACTAATCGTATTTTGTAACTATTATACAAACTGTTTATATTTAAATGCGCACGGATAACCCACCACAGTTTTTTGCCCTTTCTCACAAATTTCATGAAATTGACTTAGGTAGTTCTGGAATTGGACGACTCATATACATATCTTTATAACCTCTGTTATTTATTTTATTTGTTATTTAGTTTCCAATGAATTTGTTATTATTAAGTCCCTTTTTTTTGTGTTAAATCTTATTGTTTGTTTTCTTACTGTCAATACTTTATATTGTTATACAGTCAGTGTAAAATGGTGTACTTCGTACCTGTATCAGATTATTACTAAAAAAAATGTGTTTCAATATAGAACAATATGATATGTAAATGATTTTTCAAAATCTGAAATAATAAAATTTATTTTCATGAGAATATTTGCTCATAATAAAATATGTGTGTGTTTCGTTTATAGAATGTTAAAAATTATTTATGAGTTACTTTATAAAATTCTGTAAGTTATATTCGCAGAATAAAACATGTTTAAGATCAATAGAACTTTATAGGCCAGGCGACAGGTCGGAAAAAAAGCCTCAATAAGGAAATAATTAGTGGAAAGCTGGAAATTGCTTTAATCGCTTTATTTTGACCCAAATATTACTCTCCCAAGTTTTCCCCCCTCGAGCGAAGTCGGCGTTGGCCCTTCAGGCCCTAAGAAAGTACCATTTTTCTTTTTTTTTTGTTTTTTTTGCAAATATCTCCCAAACCATCAACTTTATCAACAAAATGCCTGTTATAAAAATAATCTAGAGTAAATTTTCTACAAAAATGTTCCCTACCTTTTGTCTCTAATGTGAACCGTTACGATGTTACGACCATTCAAATTGGAGCCCTTTTTGATTCTTGTGGAAAAGCTATGGAAATGATATGCCATATCAAAGTTTCTACATATTATAAAATATTTGTCAGCATTCCAGGTGCACAAGCTGTTAACTTGTTACAAGTATAACAGCTTTTCAATGTAAACAGCTGTGACCTCAATTTCTCCGTCATCGCTTTCATCGTCCGTATCGGTACATTTGTCCAACGTCACAGGGCGCTCAAGATTAACATCGATGTCACCGTCACAATCATCCATATCATCTTCCTCGGCAGCATTTGTACATGACCGTCCCATACAATTCATGCAGATTCTGGAGCATCGTAGGCCCGTTTTCCTGCAACCACACGCTGCGTTACATCCTTCCGAACATTTGCTGGACACTGTGTTTAGAAGCGTTTGTGGCGCCGAATCCCTCGAAGGTATGGGAGCCAAACCACATTGAGAATTTTTCCAGCCCCAATCCAGTGGATTTGTATAATTTCCATACCATGTTTGGATTTGATGATATGTTCTTCAAGAGTGCTCACGTGCCGCTGATTCGGAGGGAGGTAAGCTTGCGAGATTAAATCGATGTTTGCTTAGAGATTTTGCAAACAGTTGGAACCGCAACTCATTCAGGGTATTTCACGTGGTTTTGTTGTCATAAAGCCCAGCCAAAACCAACTGGCCCGCTTTGTCAATTTCATCGGGGTTTGCGTTCACGTCTCGGAAAACCCTAACAGCTGTCTGCAGTTCCTCATTACTCTTCAGCAGTGTTACGAATTTCATTTTGGCCTGCCTGTGAAACGAAGACGTTACATCGCACCCACTAAACGCATGCAAAAAGATGATGTTTTCTTGCACACATGGCGGGAGATTGAAACTTGTTGTGCAAAATAGTTGTTGTTTGGTTGAACCTTTGCCGGGTTTCATAAAAGACATTTTCGTGGAGGGTGGCACACAAGCCACCAAGATGACCAGGATATCTATATCTTCAGCCACTATAATGACTGAATTGTCGGGCCGAGATAACTCGAGTGGGGTGGCAACGATGAGCACATCGGCATCTTCTGGAGCTTGTCTGGTTTCGATTCCTTCGCTTTCGAATTTGACGCGCAACAAGTCGATCAATCTTCGTTTGTTTGTGTCATTAGACAAAAAGTTTGCTTACGGCATAGGTGCCGTCATGGACTCATCAAAAAAACAAACATTAGCAGCATCATGCTTGTGCGATCGTCGAAGAAGTTCAACGGACTTGGTACTGCGAGCTGCTGGGTCGTCAGGATACCCATCGAAAATAATGACACTGTTTTTGAAGTATCTTTTAACGTAATTCACATATTTGGCACTAAGTTCGACAAAAGTATCGGTTTGGTGCCAAATTACACGGTGCAGAAGATATCCTCCGTCGAGAACATGATGTAGGTCCTCAAACATGGGCTCATCGGTAACAGGATCGAATAATTTATAGAACACAGACTTTTGCGTCTACGCATTCCCGCTTCATCAAAGATAGCAACCGGATAAGGAGCTAGTTCAAACTGGAAATATTGTTTCAATTCTGCATCGGATTTCTTTGCAAGGCAAATGCTTTGGAAAAGCACAAGAGGATCAACAGGAATATCCGTGTTGCGGATTTTTATTTTTGAATTTACCGCGCGGAGAGGCATCACGCGATTTTTTCTAAGGAACTTCACATTGTGAAAATTGTTGCCGGTTATGCCTTTTTGTGCTGCTATTCCAATTTCATAGGCCATATGACAAGTGATTTGTCCATCCCCGACAACTCCTGTGGTTAAGAAACAACCTGTTGTCCACGAGGAAAGGGGTCGTGAGTTGATAACCATCCAACAAATTTTCTCAAGTCCGCATCATCCCGCGAGATCCGCGCACACCGTGCATCCACATGCTGTTCTGTAGTCGAAAACTCAATATTGCAAAATGATACTAATGGTAGGTACTTTGCCACAGCTGTTTACATTGAAAAGCTGTTATACTTGTAACAAGTTAACAGCTTGTGCAGCTGGAATGCTGACAAATATTAAAACATGTAGAAACGTTGATATGGCATATCATTTCCATAGCTTTTCCGCAAGAATCAAAAATGGCTCCACTTTGAATGGTCGTAGCATCGTAACGGTTCACATTAGAGACAAAAGGTACGGGACATTTTTGTAGGAAATTTACTCTAGATTCTTCTTCTTCTTCTTCTTTTGAGACCACAAAGGATCACTTTACCCAACCATTAGTTCGTCGACTTGTAGGAACTGTACGAGCCTTGCGGTCCTCCCAGTACTTCTTCATGCGTATTGATCGTCTTGCCCGTTCTTCGGTGGAAAATATTCTTGTAGGAATTTTCTTCTTTGTGAGTGGAAAATGAAACGTCATATTTTTAAGTGCTGTAGTTAAACTTTTCTTATTTGCAGCATCTTCTGTTGTTAGGCCAATTTCTTTTAAGTCCTCTCTGATTTCTTTTAACCATCGGCATCCAGTTGTTGTGTTTTTTGAAGCAAGATTGTACTGCACTAGTTGTTTTAGAAGACGTGAATCTGGCATTCTCATGATGTGCCCAAAGAATCCTAGTCTTTTCTTTCGCATGGTATCAGTAATGGGTTCTAGGTTGTTATAGACCATATTGTTAGGTATTATTCGCCATTGCCCATCTTTTTTATATCCTTTATTGATACAAGTTCTTCCAATTCGCCTTTCGATCTTCTGTAATCTGTCGGTTTTAGAATGTTCATTTAGATGGAATAATGTTTCTGCTGCATATGTGGCTTCCGGTTTTATGACTGTAGTGTAATGTTTAATTTTTGCATTAATTGATAAGCATTTCTTTTTGTAAGTTTCCCATGTTAATTTTTGTGCCCTAGATAACTTGTTGGTTCTTATTTGAATTGACACTTTCTCATTTAAATTGTTTGTTATTAGCTCTCCTAGATATTTGAATCGTGTTACAATTTTAATTTTTGTATCATTAATTTGTATTTCCTTTAATGGTGTTGGTTTTTGTGGCATGATTTCTGTTTTTTCGAATGATATCTTAAGGCCAATTTTATTTGCAATTGACTGAAGCTCTGATATCTGTGTTTTGGCTTCCTCTAAATCTTTCGCCAATAATGCCATGTCGTCTGCAAAACCAAGACAGTTTGTTTGAATTTTTCTCCCTATTTTTATATTTGGAGGGCATTAATAGTAATGGTGATAAGCCATCACCCTGTCGTAAACCGGTTGTGACCTCAAATGGGTCAGAGAATTCACCTCTGAATTTAACTTTTGATTTGGTGCCTGTAAGAGTTAGTTTTATGAGATTTGTCAATTTGGAGTGTAATCCCATGTGTCTTAGAATTTTTAATAAAGATTCTCTATGAATACAATCATATGCTTTTTTAAAGTCGATAAATGTTATCACCATATCTCTATTCCTTTTTCTATTATAATCCATTATCAATTTTAGGCTCATAATTTGATCTGGGCAACTTCTCCAGGGCCTGAAACCTCCTTGATATTCTCCTAATTCATTTTCAAGTTGTACTTTAATTCTATTGAGAAGAATTCGAGAAAAAATTTTATAGGTAACATCCAGGAGTAAAATCCCTCAGTAATTGTTAGAGTCTGTCTTATCCCCTTTTTTATGTAGTGGATGGATGATAGCTGATCTCCAATGTTCAGGGAATTTTCCTGTAATCCAGATGTTGACTAGTTGTTGGTGAAGAGCGATTTTTGCCGAATTTCCAGCATACTTCCAAATCTCTGCAAAAGTCTGGTCTTCTCTAGGGGCTTTGAAATTCTTCATCTCATTCAGTGCTATGTAAACGTCTTCTAATGTGGGCGGATTAATGTTCTCCGGTGGTGTTGTTATTGGAGTCTCAACATCCAATTGGAGAAATTCTATGGGTCCTTCACAGATTATTTTTATAATAAGCATTTTGTTGATAAAGTTGAAGGTTTGGGAGATATTTGCAAAAAATTGAAAAATGGTACCTTCTTAGGGCCAGAAGGGCCAACGCCGACTTCGCTCGAGGGGGAAAACTTGGGAGAGTAATATCTGGGTCCAAATAAAGCGATTAAAGCAATTTCCAGCTTTCCACTAATTATTTCCTTATTGAACTACCTGTCGCCTGGCCTATTATGCGAGTTGTAATCTTCAATATATATCAAAATAATATATATTACAATTTGCCTTACGTCGCACCGACACAGATACTGTAGGTCTTATGGCGACGATGGGATAGGAAAGACTAGCAGTGGGAAGGAAGCGGCTGTGACTTTAATTAAGATCGCTGAATGTCACAAGTGTACGGCGAACACTGCATGTCTCTTGCAAGGGTCAAGGCGTGGCACAAGCGCTTCAGGGAAGGACGGGTGTCGTTAGCCGATGATGCCCGGTCTGGGGCACCCCCCCCCTGCATTACCGATGACAACGTCCAGCTGGTTGATGCACTCATCACCCAGGACCGCCGAGTGATAGTGAACGTCATAGCCGCCGTGGTCGCTCCACGACAATGAACGACCTCATACGGTCAACACAGCCGCGGCACTCCTGCAGAAATTCAAATGGGAGGTTCTCGGCCACCCTTCTTGTGAATGTGAAAATGAGAAACCAGGGAAACCCATCGCCAGGGCTACCGACAGGGGGGTTCGAACCCACTATTTCCGGAATGAAAGCTCACAGTTGCACAACCCTAACCACAACCTCACTCCGTGAATCATATCATACTATAACTTTGAAAGAATAATGGATTTTCCGCCTTCAATACTGTTTATTTCTATTACTTACAGGGACTAGTTTCGGGGGTAAATACTCCCCCTTCCTCAGCCTGTCCAACAAAACTACACAATGGAAAAACTTTCCATGTACAAGTTCATACAAAATACATGAAGAACAAAGAATAAAGAAATATTATTTACAGTCCCGCTCGACGCTCCAAAGAAGATACTTTTATTGCATCACTAAGGCCTAGGCGCATCAGAACTCCTGAATTGGGCCGGTGCTGCAGTCCGCTGTCCCCATTGCGTCATCATGGGACCACTCTAGTCCCCTTGTTGCTCTTGGCAAACGTCAAGGCGAGAAAATTTGTGGCCGCGTCACGCGCCGCCAGGAACTGCAGTGCGCAGGGCGTGAACAAAAACAAACCGGAATTCACCTTGCGAAGTCTTTTACAGCTGAGTGTTAGTGACGTGCTTGGGAAAAGGTGGCGTTTGGGTTGTGGGAGATGGGAGGCTAAGGAAATGAGAATGAGTGAGGTTTGTTGACGCGCCTATTATGGAGATTGATTAATGCGTAGAATGAGTGTGTCAATCTTTAGTATGTTATGAAAAATGATGGGTATGAATAGTGGAATATAGCGGGAATTTTATCTATTACAATATAATTCGTCTATTAATGTTCTGTATAAAATCATCATCATCATCTTCATCATCTTGCACAGTTTCCAGCCACTGGCCGGGTCTGTTTGGAACACAAGCCTCTCCAACGTCTTCTGTCTTCCCACCATCTCTCAGCCTCCACCCTTGTCCAGTCTTCTCCTCTCTTCTTCACGCTTTCTTCCACCCCCTTCAGCCACCTGTCTCTCGGTCTTCCCCTCGGTCTCTTTCCTTCCCACTTCGTCTCATGTACTCTCCTGGGTATCCTCTTCTCCTCCATTCGTTTTACATGTCCATACCATCTAAGTCTAGATTTCTCTATACCATCCTGTAATGGTTCCTCCTTCATTAATTCTCTGGTCCTCTCATTTCTTATTCTGTCCATCTTTGTAGCTCCAATACTGCTTCTCAAGAACCTCATCTCACTGGCCTGTATTTTGCTCTTCTCCCTTCCTTTCATAACCCAGGTCTCCGAGGCATACGTCAGGATAGGGACATAGTACGTCCGATATATGATCTTTTTGCTGTTCTGAGGGACATCCTTGCTCCATAACATGCTTCTCACACTCCTCCGAAATGCTTCTGCCTGCCTCCCCCGCTCATTTATTTCTCTATCGTTTCTTCCATTATCTTGTATCAGGCTTCCCAGATACTTGAAACTCTCCACTTTCTTCAGCTGTTCCCCACCAATTGTTATTCCCGTTGTGGTTCTTTCCTTCTTCCTTGTTGTGATCACCATCTCACTCTTATTTATGCTAAGTTTCATCCCATATCCTTGTATTATTCCTTCCCACACGTCCAACTGTTCCTGTACCTCCTCCTCCTTGTTTCCCCAAATCATCAAATCATCTGCAAACACCATTGCTTTCATCTTTCCGTCCCCAATTACTTGTGCCACTCGGGTCATTATGTCATCCATCACCACAATGAAAAGTAACGGTGACAGTGCACTTCCTGGTTTCAGGCCGTTTCTCTGTTCCAACCAGTCAGATCTCTCTCCTCCCACTTTCACACAGCTCACGCTTCCCTTGTACATCTCCTTTATCCTCTTTATAGTCCATTTCTCTACCCCTCTATCCTCCAGGGACTTCCATACTTTGTTTCTGCATACACTGTCATATGCTTTCTCAATGTCCAGGAAGGCCATCAGTAGATCTGTTCCATACTCATAGTGCTGTTCTTGTAACTGCCTTACAGCAAAAATCAAATCCACTGTGGACCTTCCTGCTCTGAAGCCATGTTGTTCTTCCCTCATCCCTCCTTCTATCCTTGTCCTAATTCTCTTTTCCAAAACTTTCTCGAAGATCTTTGCACAATGACTCATCAGTGTTATTCCCCGATAGTTTCTGCAATCTGTTCTACTACCTTTCTTGAAGATCGGGACAATGATTCCTTTTTTCCAGTCCTCTGGGGTCTTCCTTTCCTTCCATGCTGTCCTCATCACTCGGTACAGCCACTGTATCCCCACCTCTCCTGCTGCTCTCACCATCTCCACACTCAACTCATCCACACCCGGTGCCTTCCCTCCTTTCATCTTGTTCACTGCATCTTCCACTTCTTTCCATGTTAAGTCCTTTTCTGTTTGCAGTTCATCTTCCTCTTCCCCGATTTCTTCCTCCTCACCATCTTTTCCATTTGGGTTCAGAAGTTCTTCAAAATATTCTTTCCACATTTTCTTCAGTTCTTCCCTATTTTCTATCTCTTGTCCCCTTTTGTTCACCATTCTAACATAATCCGTAGGATCCTTCCGCCTCTTATTTTTTACCATCCCATACAGGACCTTTTTTGTACCTTCACTATCCTCCTCCATCATCTTTGTCCACTCTTCCATCCACTTCCTTCTCTCCTCAGCCACCACTCTCTTCGCCTCCTTCTTTCTTTCCTGGTACTCTTCCCTTGTCTCTACCGTCCTATTTTGATACCACCTCCTAAAGGCTCTATTCTTTTCCCTTACTATATCTTTTGTCTTCTCATTCCACCATGGTGTTTCCTTCCACCTCTTCTTACTACTGGTCCTCCCACATACTGCTTCTGCTGCACCCACTAGTGTCTTCTTAAATCTAGCCCATTCCTCTTCCACCCCTCTTTCTTCATCTGTTGGAATTCCTTCCTTTACCATTTTGAGGTACTCGACCCTTCTATCCCCTTCTTTCAGTTTCCATATCCTTATACGTCTTTCCTGGTTCTCAGTCCCTTTCTTCTCCTTACTCCCTCTCAGGTTCATTACCAGTAATCGATGGTCGCTATCCAGGTTCTCCGATGGTATAACCTTGATGTCCGTGATGTTCTTATTTAGTTCTTTCTCATACAGTATATAGTCGACCACCGACTTCCTGGTCAAGTCATCACTGTACCATGTGATTGTGTGGCTCTCTCTTTTCTTAAACCAGGAGTTCCCAACTAGCAGGCTGTATAAAATGCTAGTTTCAAATATTATTTCATTAAGATTGTGTGAAGGGTTGAATCTCTGTGCTTTATCAATTTCTATTTGTTCCAAAATATTCATGAGCGTGCCTTTATTTTCTTGATGTAAAATTTCTAAGTCATTGTCAATGGTTGTGAATTTATGCCCAGTTTCTGCCATGTGGTTACCCATCGCTGAAAATTTATTATGTTTGATGGCATTGACATGTTCCAAAAATCTGGTGTTGAACCCTCTCCCCGTTTGTCCCACGTAATCGGCATTACACTCGTTACATTTAATCTTGTAGATACCTGAATTGCTGTATTTGTTGGTTTTGTTGAGAATATGTGAGTTGAAAAATGTATTATGATTAGTGTTATTGGTTCTGAACGCTGTTTTTATTTTATATTTTTTTTTTAGTACACTAGTAACATTGTATGTGGATTGGTTCACAAAAGTGAACGTTGCGTATGTGGAAGGTTATTTGTCTTCTTTTGCTAATCTGGAAACGGGTTTGTTCTTAATTTTGTTAATTATATTGTTAACATATTTACTATTGAATCCATTAGCTTCGGCAATTTGGTGAATTATTGAAACTTCTTTACGATAATCTACGTCAGATAGTGGGACGTTCAACGCTCTATTGACGAAACATGCGAGTGCTGCTCTTTTATGGGAAGCTGGATGATTAGAATCTTGTCTAATTACAGTACTGGTCTGAGTTGGTTTCCTGAATATTTGATAGCTCAGGTGATCTTTATCATGCATGACTAGTAGATCAAGGTAATTTATGGAACTGTTTACTTAATTTTCTGACGTGAATTTAATGTTGCTGTTTATTTGGTTCAAATATTGCAAAAGTTGTTCTATTTTCGTTTTAGAGTTGTCAAGGATTACGAAAACTTCATCAACATATCGTCCCCAAAAGACCAAACCATCCTTTTTGTTGATGATTGATTCGTATTCCAGATTATCTAAGAATATGTTAGCTATTATTCCTGATAAAGGAGAACCCATGGGGAGGCCTTCTTTTTGTTTATAGATTTTCTCATTAAAACTAAATTGGTTGTTATTTAGGATGAATGTTATGATGTTCAAAAATTCAGAGATCTCAACTTGTGTTAAATCACTATTATTCTTTAAGTTGTTCTACTAGCACTAAGACAATCTTTATGTTACCTACTGATGCTAATGAAATACAATCAATTATAAACTCCCTAAAACACAAAAACAATATAAGTGAGGACAACACTACTAATGTCATGCTACAATTGTGTCTTGAGGGCCTTACACCATATCTTGTCAAAATAATAAATCTTTCACTGATGACTGGTATATTCCCCGATGCCTGTAAAGTCTCTAGGGTGGTCCCGATCTACAAAAAAGGAGACAAAACCCACCCATCAAATTACAGACCCATTAATATTATATCTGCCATCAGCAAGGTTCTAGAAAGCGTTGTTAAACGAAGACTTATGAATTTCTTCATGAAAAATGATTACTTTGCAAACTGCCAATATGGGTTTATTCCAAATAGAGGAGCTGATAGTGCTATATTTGAAGTAGTAACTGATGTAGAAAAGGCATTAGATGAAAACAAACTAGCTGCTGGTGTACTAATTGACCTTCAAAAAGCATTCGATCTGGTTAACCATAAGATTCTCCTTAATAAACTAGAATTTGCAGGCATCAGAGGAGTGGCACATGATTGGTTCAAGAACTACCTCACTAACAGAAAACAATATGTTGCAATCGATAATGTAAAAGGGTCTCAAATGAGAATTGACACAGGAGTACCTCAAGGTTCTGTCTTAGGACCAATTCTTTTCTTGGCCTATATTAATGATATAGTATTATTAGAATTGAAAGGCAAGCTTAAACTATTTGCAGATGATATTTTTATACTCTATCTGGGAACATCTGAACAGGAAATTATGCTAAATATTAATTATGATCTCAATAAGCTGGTGGATTGGTTGAGAGCACACAAAATGGTTATCAATATCACTAAAACAAAATATTTATTCTTCCATAAACCATCATACAAGATTGAGACCACAAACATAGTCAACATAGCCAACAAAGAAATAGAAAGGGTTAAATCGGCAACATACTTAGGTATCACACTAGATAGTACACTAACCTGGGAAAATCATGTAGAAAATGTAAAACATAAAATCAGCCCTTTAATTGGTATTATTTTCAGATTAAGATATAGCTGTCTTACTAGCCAACAATTGAAAAATATATACTTTGCTCTGATACATTCACATCTAATGTACATGAATTTCATATGGGGATATTGTAAGAAGGAGCTGATAAAAGAACTTGAGATACTCCAGAAACGTGCTATAAAATCTATCTTTGGACTTCCTTGGCTCACACCCTCAAATGAATTATACTCAAGAACTAAAATTATGCCACTACAAAAACAAATAGCTATGTCAGCAACAGTATTTGTATACAAATTAGAAAACAAATTGATACACACACACATCCATTTTACCCATGCAAATGACATTCATCATTATGCAACAAGAGGAGTAAATCAAATATTCACCAGCCATTCCCAATCCATTAAATTTGGAACTAAAGGAATTATGTCCTCTATAATAAAAGAATACAACTCGCTACCATTAGGCATAAGGGAAAGTTTCTCTATAAAAACATTTAAGAGGAAAACAAAAGACTTCCTATTAAGGAATGAATAGCCCATGTACAATAGCCTTAAGCAATGCAATGTATCATACCGAATTATCTCTGTAAAATTAGTCACTAGCAATATAATATAAGTTACTATTAAATTAAACAATAATGTTACAAAAATTATATATATGCCATGCTGTAACTATGTTACTTGATTGTCCCTAACACGAGCTCAGGCTCATTGGGACCTATGTAAATAAATAAGTAAATAAATAAATAAATAAATTATAATATCAATGGAGGCGGCAATCGGTATGCTTGTATACATGTCTTTTATGTCTATAGTGTGTAAAGAATGTGTTCTGGTAAGTTTTAGTTTACTAGTTAATTCACAGAAATGTATCGAATTTTTAAAGGATGCATTAGCCTTGAGTTTGTAATGTGATTTAAGAAATGAATGAGCAAATTGAGCGAGTTTATACGTCGGACTATTTCTGAAATTGACTATTGGTCTGATAGGAATGTTATCTTTATGTATTTTAGGTAGTGCTCTTAATGTTGGTAATTTAGGGTTCATATTGACCATTTTGTTTTTTTGTTTTTCATCAAGGATGAATAAGGTGTTTTTCAGGAGCTGTTTAAGTTTCCTTTGTAAACATTGGGTGAGGGCTTTTTGATTTATCTCAAAGTTGGGATTGGTGAGGAAATCTTCTGTTTTATTAATATAATCATTCTTCTTAATAATGACTGTGGTGTTGCCTTTGTCTGCTTTAGTTAGGATTAACTGGTTCTGTTCTATTTTGGTTGATAGACTTTTGCAATCTCTTTGAAGTTGTAAATCCATTCTATGTTCCTTTTTATGTTGAATAATTTTCTTGATTTTCTTGTTAACTTCATGCCGTGCTCCATTTTGTTCATCCTGAGGCAGTCGTTTGATAGCTGCCTCCGATTCAGCTGTCAGTTTGGTTAGGTTGTGTGCATTATAGTTAGATATCCAATTATGCTTCATGCCTTTTTCTAGAATTTGTAATTCGGATTGGTTGAATACGGTGTCTGTCAGATTGTTTATTGGTTTTGGGAAAGTATGTTTTGTGACGGGTCGTACATTAGATTCCTCCTGGTTACTCCTAACGAGGTTATTAAATTTCTTTTCTAATGTTGCCTTTTTTTGCTGATTTGGTATTGCAAAGTTTGGTTTAACTGGATCATGAAATCATCCCATTCTTTATCTTTGGACATATTAGCTGCTAATAAGTGGGTGCGGTAGAGTTTATTGTTAATGTGATTCTTTCTGATGTAGAGGAATTTTAATTCTCGCTGAATGATACTGTGATTGACAATTTCTTGAGTCCTACGTTCGTAATCATTGTTGAACTTTTTACGTTGAAAAGTTGCTAGATGTCTCGGTGCTAATTTATTATTCCTACATTTCTTCATGAAATCTATGTCCTTAATTACATTGGAAAGCTTCAGTTTGAGATCTCTGTATTTGAAGCGTAACCTCCTTGCTTGGCATGCCGTTTGATTCATAATGTCGATTATTCAGGTCCGTATTGACCTAACTATAACTTTGAAAGAATAATGGATTTTCAGTATTGAAGGCGGAAAATCCATTATTCTTTCAAAGTTATAGTTACGTCAATACGGACCTGAATAATCGACATTATGAATCAAACGGCATGCCAAGCAAGGAGGTTACGCTTCAAATACAAAGATCTCAAACTGAAGCTTTCCAATGTAATTAAGGACATAGATTTCATGAAGAAATGTAGGAATAATAAATTAGCACCGAGACATCTAGCAACTTTTCAACGTAAAAAGTTCAACAATGATTACGAACGTAGGACTCAAGAAATTGTCAATCACATTATCATTCAGCGAGAATTAAAATTCCTCTACATCAGAAAGAATCACATTAACAATAAACTCTACCGCACCCACTTATTAGCAGCTAATATGTCCAAAGATAAAGAATGGGATGATTTCATGATCCAGTTAAACCAAACTTTGCAATACCAAATCAGCAAAAAAACGGCAACATTAGAAAAGAAATTTAATAACCTCGTTAGGAGTAACCAGGAGGAATCTAATGTACGACCCGTCACAAAACATACTTTCCCAAAACCAATAAACAATCTGACAGACACCGTATTCAACCAATCCGAATTACAAATTCTAGAAAAAGGCATGAAGCATAATTGGATATCTAACTATAATGCACACAACCTAACCAAACTGACAGCTGAATCGGAGGCAGCTATCAAACGACTGCCTCAGGATGAACAAAATGGAGCACGGCATGAAGTTAACAAGAAAATCAAGAAAATTATTCAACATAAAAAGGAACATAAAATGGATTTACAACTTCAAAGAGATTGCAAAAGTCTATCAACCAAAATAGAACAGAACCAGTTAATCCTAACTAAAGCAGACAAAGGCAACACCACAGTCATTATTAAGAAGAATGATTATATTAATAAAACAGAAGATTTCCTCACCAATCCCAACTTTGAGATAAATCAAAAAGCCCTCACCCAATGTTTACAAAGGAAACTTAAACAGCTCCTGAAAAACACCTTATTCATCCTTGATGAAAAACAAAAAAAACAAAATGGTCAATATGAACCCTAAATTACCAACATTAAGAGCACTACCTAAAATACATAAAGATAACATTCCTATCAGACCAATAGTCAATTTCAGAAATAGTCCGACGTATAAACTCGCTCAATTTGCTCATTCATTTCTTAAATCACATTACAAACTCAAGGCTAATGCATCCTTTAAAAATTCGATACATTTCTGTGAATTAACTAGTAAACTAAAACTTACCAGAACGCATTCTTTACACACTATAGACATAAAAGACATGTATACAAGCATACCGATTGCCGCCTCCATTGATATTATAAAGAACAACTTAAAGAATAATAGTGATTTAACACAAGTTGAGATCTCTGAATTTTTGAACATCATAACATTCATCCTAAATAACAACCAATTTAGTTTTAATGAGAAAATCTATAAACAAAAAGAAGGCCTCCCCATGGGTTCTCCTTTATCAGGAATAATAGCTAACATATTCTTAGATAATCTGGAATACGAATCAATCATCAACAAAAAGGATGGTTTGGTCTTTTGGGGACGATATGTTGATGACGTTTTCGTAATCCTTGACAACTCTAAAACGAAAATAGAACAACTTTTGCAATATTTGAACCAAATAAACAGCAACATTAAATTCACGTCAGAAAATTAAGTAAACAGTTCCATAAATTACCTTGATCTACTAGTCATGCATGATAAAGATCACCTGAGCTGTCAAATATTCAGGAAACCAACTCAAACCAGTACTGTAATTAGACAAGATTCTAATCATCCAGCTTCCCATAAAAGAGCAGCACTCGCATGTTTCGTCAATAGAGCGTTGAACGTCCCACTATCTGACGTAGATTATCGTAAAGAAGTTTCAATAATTCACCAAATTGCCGAAGCTAATGGATTCAATAGTAAATATGTTAACAATATAATTAACAAAATTAAGAACAAACCCGTTTCCAGATTAGCAAAAGAAGACAAAGAACCTTCCACATACGCAACGTTCACTTTTGTGAACCAATCCACATACAATGTTACTAGTGTACTAAAAAAAATATATAAAATAAAAACAGCGTTCAGAACCAATAACACTAATCATAATAAATTTTTCAACTCACATATTCTCAACAAAACCAACAAATACAGCAATTCAGGTATCTACAAGATTAAATGTAACGAGTCTAATGCCGATTACGTGGGACAAACGGGGATAGGGTTCAACACCAGATTTTTGGAACATGTCAATGCCATCAAACATAATAAATTTTCAGCGATGGGTAACCACATGGCAGAAACTGGGCATAAATTCACAACCATTGACAATGACTTAGAAATTTTACATCAAGAAAATAAAGGCAGGCTCATGAATATTTTGGAACAAATAGAAATTGATAAAGCACAGAGATTCAACCCTTCACACAATCTTAATGAAATAATATTTGAAACTAGCATTTTATACAGAACATTAATAGACGAATTATATTGTAATAGATAAAATTCCCGCTATATTCCACTATTCATACCCATCATTTTTCATAACATACTAAAGATTGACACACTCATTCTACGCATTAATCAATCTCCATAATAGGCGCGTCAACAAACCTCACTCATTCTCATTTCCTTAGCCTCCCATCTCCCACAACCCAAACGCCACCTTTTCCCAAGCACGTCACTAACACTCAGCTGTAAAAAACTTCGCAAGGTGAATTCCGGTTTGTTTTTGTTCACGCCCTGCGCACTGCAGTTCCTGGCGGCGCGTGACTCGGCCACAAATTTTCTCGCCTTGACGTTTGCCAAGAGCAACAAGGGGACTAGAGTGGTCCCACGATGACGCAATGGGGACAGCGGACCCCAGCACCGGCCCAATTCAGGAGTTCTGATGCGCCTAGGCCTTAGTGATGCAATAAAAGTATCTTCTTTGGAGCGTCGAGCGGGACTGTAAATAATATTTCTTTATTCTTTGTTCTTCATGTATTTTGTATGAACTTGTACATGGAAAGTTTTTCCATTGTGTAGTTTTGTTGGACAGTCTGAGGAAGGGGGAGTATTTACCCCCGAAACTAGTCCCTGTAAGTAATAGAAATAAACAGTATTGACGGCGGAAAATCCATTATTCTTTCAAAGTTATAGTTACGTCAATACGGACCTGAATAATCGACATTATATATCATACTATATCAAAATATAATTATAATAGGCCTATATCTTAATATAAACTTTTTTATTGGGCTGGACGGAGGGAGAATGTCTAGTCCACAAATTGGCAATACGGATCGGAAAGCAAGTCTGATTTGTTTTTCAGATGCAAAGCAACGCTATCAGTGAGAGAGAGAGAGAGAAGACATTGAGTGACGAGGAGCAGCGGTGGGAGTAGGGGCGGAAGGAGGTGATAAGTGAAGGGTAGATACGTCACTAACACAAATGCAGAGGCTGCCATCGGTAATACAGTAGTGCTGCCATCTCTTGCCTTGCGATTGACGGCGGTGCTGATCGCACAGCCTTAAGGTATCGCACTAATGGCCTGCCCGTCAAGTGAGATTTGCTACAAGTTTGAAATCTGTAAACTCTTGAGCCACAAACACTCCCAAATCTATTAACATTCCTAGGGCGATTTAGCCAGACCCTGCTAAGTAATATTGTGAAAGAACTTGTTCCTCTTGAACAATTGCTTCTCTAATTGCGTAGTGCGAATCTGCGTGCCATCCTGAAAACTATGCGTATTGTCCCTATTTGGAAGGCGCGCATGCGCAGACAGTTCGAGCTGGAAAAACCTTGAGCCAAGGGCCTGGTGCCTTGGAGCGAAGGGCCTGGTCGCTTGGGAAGACATTACGAACTCAGATCTGGTGACAACTACACTTGTAAGAAGCAGGCTCCTGGGGAACCGAGCTGGGTCCCCAGGGCCCTGGACTCATGATGGTATTGAACTCATGTTTTTGATACAAGGGGCAACTGAAGAAAACATTATTTTAATGAATACAAACCTTGACTGCAAAATTTTGTAATGTGATTTCTATGCTGTGTGTCGTATGGCAATACGTTTTTTTTTTTTTTAATAGGTTAATATAAATTAGTTAAGACCTTTTGGAAGGGATAATACGTTGTATGTGATTTATTGCAGGGTGGGTTTTTCATTGTCCTGTTCCTGTTAACTCGGGTCGGGGTTACTGGATTTAGCTTTCGTCAGACAGAGTTCTGCACTCAGTGAGTGTTGAGGAGTTTGTCAAACAGTCCGTTCCCATAAGGAACGAGTCTGTTGCTTCATGCAATTTGTTTTGTGAAATGGCATTGGGCCTACAGTTCATGTTGTTATTCTTTCTTTATCCTTGTGGATAATAATAATAATTGTTCAGTAATTCAGTTAATCGTATAATGGGGGAAAGTAATTTGGCCAACTGGGGAAGTGACTGATTTTTAATTATAGTATTATTTTGGAACTTGATTGTGTATTACCTTTAAATGCTAGGTTAAGTGTGAGGGTTAAATATTATGTTGATAGGATATGTGTGTTCATTATTAGGTTAAGCGGTAATGGGTTTCAATTGTAATTTTATTGTATCATTTCTATATTTTTATAATACATTTATATTAGGAAGTTGGTTTCTTATTTAAATGCATGCAGTCAGTAGGAAGATTATTCCTTGTTCCTTCACCATGTTTAGTAGGGTTACAATTATCGGCCTTCTGTGTACGTCCAGGCTTTCCCATCAACAGGCTTGTCTTGACTTAGCTATGTCCCATCTGTTCTCTTAATCTATTATCAGGGTGTTCCTTCATTCCATGAAAAATAGGAACATTCTCTCCTTAGGCTTTCGCAGTGAATTCAGCTGGCCTACCGAGTCACTTAAATTAGGGCTGTTTCTGTGTGTTCTAAATTATTAATTTCTGGTATGCTAATTTCATGTCTATTTAGGGGTAAGGTGGGACAGAGCGTAACAATAATGGATGTTGCATGTACACATCCATAACAAACGGGGTTTGAAATGGTTTTATTTTTTGTTAAATTAGTTTATATAAAGTGCAAAAGGTGATATTTTGGGTTTTTATTCATAAAAGGCAGTGTTTTGTTATTTTATACACAAGCAAAATTCTATATAATTACTACTATTGGCATAAATGCAAGGAAATGTTATGGTTCACTATTTACACACATACCTTGCAATGTAATAAAATAGTCCACACCAAATAATTGATAACAACTAGAGGTGATTAAAATGGTATATTTGTCTGAAAATTTGTTGAATTAAATTTAAGAAGGCGGAACTTTGCGGTTTTTATTCCTGAGTGAAAACTCTTTGTATACAGTAAATATCAGGTTTAGGTAATTCTTTTTTCCATTGCAACGTCGTCTTTGTCAGTGTTGCCTTCTCAATCCGTGCAACGAAGTCTTTCATAACATCTTACATTGAGTTGTCATTAATTAGTTTCTCATGGACCGACACAGCAGCTATCAAATGCTCCGCGACTATATAATCGCCAGGGCTAGGATTTATATGTATTAAGATACTTCGTTATTACACAGATAGACATATTTTATTAACTTATCTCCATCGATTATGTTGTCCTCTATTCAAATTAAACACATTTATTTTACATATTGTTCCATATTTCTGGCATTGGCACATATTATTTATATGTAAAATAAATATTATATTTTTCTATATTTTGTGATCCTTAATTCAATATCTTTATATATATTTATTCACAGAAATAAAAAAATAATGAATTGTCGTTTTCAGTGACAGAAAATATGGCAACACAGGACAAGTTTACAGTTATGTGCACAAATTGTTTTTGAGCAAAGAAAGATCTGTAATAATAGCAAGCATCCCTTTGAATCCGGTACCAATGATTAAAATAGACCTGGGCCTTGAGATGTGCAAGTTTTCAAGCAATCCAAGTTTTGAGGAAATGTGTAATGTAAAACTAGAATCAGATATATCTTCTGTGTCAATCACTTCATGTATGGTAGAGCGAAGCTTCAGCCAACACAAATCACTTTGGCGAGACAAACAGGAGAAGCTTCAAGTTTGAAAATTTAAAACAACATTTTGTGGCATACTGTTACGGCAGCAAAAATAATCAATAAATTTATGAATAAAGTAGACCGAAAAAAAAAATGAATCCAGTAGTTTTAATGTATTTTTGTAGGCTCTAATAGTAACAAAATGTAATGTTTAGTCATCATCATCTTGCACAGTTTCCAGCCACTGGCCGGGTCTGTTTGGAACACAAGCCTCTCCAACGTCTTCTGTCTTCCCACCATCTCTCAGCCTCCACCCTTGTCCAGTCTTCTCCTCTCTTCTTCACGCTTTCTTCCACCCCCTTCAGCCACCTGTCTCTCGGTCTTCCCCTCGGTCTCTTTCCTTCCCACTTCGTCTCATGTACTCTCCTGGGTATCCTCTTCTCCTCCATTCGTTTTACATGTCCATACCATCTAAGTCTAGATTTCTCTATACCATCCTGTAATGGTTCCTCCTTCATTAATTCTCTGGTCCTCTCATTTCTTATTCTGTCCATCTTTGTAGCTCCAATACTGCTTCTCAAGAACCTCATCTCACTGGCCTGTGTTTTGCTCTTCTCCCTTCCTTTCATAACCCAGGTCTCCGAGGCATACGTCAGGATAGGGACATAGTACGTCCGATATATGATCTTTTTGCTGTTCTGAGGGACATCCTTGCTCCATAACATGCTTCTCACACTCCTCCGAAATGCTTCTGCCTGCCTCCCCCGCTCATTTATTTCTCTATCGTTTCTTCCATTATCTTGTATCAGGCTTCCCAGATACTTGAAACTCTCCACTTTCTTCAGCTGTTCCCCACTAATTGTTATTCCCGTTGTGGTTCTTTCCTTCTTCCTTGTTGTGATCACCATCTCACTCTTATTTATGCTAAATTTCATCCCATATCCTTGTATTATTCCTTCCCACATGTCCAACTGTTCCTGTACCTCCTCCTCCTTGTTTCCCCAAATCATCAGCAAACACCATTGCTTTCATCTTTCCTTCCCCAATTACTTGTGCCACTCGGGTCATTATGTCATCCATCACCACAATGAAAAGTAACGGTGACAGTGCACTTCCTTGTTTCAGGCCGTTTCTCTGTTCCAACCAGTCTGATCTCTCTCCTCCCACTTTCACACAGCTCACGCTTCCCTTGTACATCTCCTTTATCCTCTTTATAGTCCATTTCTCTACTCCTCTATCCTCCAGGGATAAATTAATTTTATTGTCCTTATTTTGCAAAATTGTGAACAGGATCTGAGGATGAACACTTGACGTTCAAAACAATTAAGTACCCCGTTGTGTACATAAAAGCATGTTATTTTGTAATAATATCTTGTTTCTTTCAGGTTAGGGCATATACCGGTATATACTTGTTTCTCACCTAATGTAAATTGGGTACAATTTGTGTTGACCGACTGGAAAGCTTTCTTTAATGGAACTAGGCAACACTGAAATTGGCCTCTATCACTTCAATATTTTGCAAAATAATCTCTATATATAAAGCTCTACTACAAACTTAGACAAAAAGAGCAAGTCATAACCTTCATAGACTTCAAAAAAGCTTACGATTGTATACGTAGATCTTCATTGCTGAAAATACTAAGGAATTTCGGACTTCATCCCAAATTAATAAAAATTATAAAACTAACTTTAACAAACCCCAAATCTCAAGTAAAATTCAGAGGAGAAATATCTGAACCGTTTACGATTAAAACAGGATTAAGACAAGGAGATGGTTTATCGCCTCTACTTTTCAATTGTGCTTTGGAATATGTAATGAGGGAATGGTACAGGGAAAATCCAAGGAGCATAAGAATTGGAACCAAGAAAGATCAAATAGACTTAAATTGCTTGGGATTCACAGATGACTTATCGTTACAGGCTAAGAATATTCACGACAGCAAACGGAGGTGTAAGAAAGTGGTAGGAGAAGAAAAGAAGAAAAGTTGGGAAGAATTTACACGAAGAATGGGAAACAGATGTAAGTGGCAGTAAAAGGATGCTGTATGGGCTTCTAAGAAGTAAGAGGAAAGAAAGAGTTACTACAAAGCTGGTGAAAAAGGAAGATGGAGAGTTGTTAACACACCCAGAAGAGATAAAGGGACGATGGAAGGAGTATTTCGATAAGCTATTGAATGTGAGCAATTGTACTGGTGAGATCGAAGTGACACAGCCTGACAACTCTATAACAGAAGATGATATAACAATGCTGGAGGTGGAATTAGCAGTACAGAAAATGAAGATGGGAAAAGCAACAGGAGTGGATGAAATCA
Organism: Meconema thalassinum; assembly: GCA_946902985.2. Classification (NCBI taxonomy): domain Eukaryota; kingdom Metazoa; phylum Arthropoda; class Insecta; order Orthoptera; family Tettigoniidae; genus Meconema; species Meconema thalassinum. The sequence continues at coordinate 255,889,671 of OX336393.1, forward strand.
GTGTAGAAATGATAAAGGCTGCTGGACCTGTTGGTATGCAATGGCTGTATCGACTGCTAAAGTGTGTGTGGAAACGGAAATGTGTACCAGAAGACTGGGAGAAAGGGCTAATAATACCAGTGTTTAAGAAGGGGGACAAGAAGGTGTGTGATAACTATAGAGGGATCACCCTCTCATCACAGATAGTAAAAATACTGGAAAGGATATTAGAAAGAAGAATGAGAAGAAAGGTGGAAGGAGAGTTGCAAGAGGAACAGTATGGCTTCAGGAGTGGAAGATCCACAGTGGACCCAATCTTTAGCTTGAGGCAGGTGATGGAAAAGAACTGGGAATATGGAGAGGATTTGATCATGACTTTCATAGATCTAGAAAAGGCATATGATAGTGTCCCCAGAGAGAAGGTATGGGAAACCATGGTTAAGAAGAGACTGGGAAGAGAAATGTTGGAAATGGTGCAAGCAATGTACAACAACTGTGTTAGCAGGGTACTGACCCCAGTTGGAAAGACAGATTGGTTTAGGAACAAGACTGGACTAAGACAGGGGAGTGTGCTGTCACCTCTTTTATTCATAATGGTAATGGATGAAATTGTAAAGGAAACAAAGGAAGCATATGGACATAAAGAAATGAAGTTACTATTATTTGCAGACGATATTGTGGTCTGGGGAAGGAACACCGAAGAAGTGCAAAAACAACTAGATGCACTGAACGAAAATATTCAGAAGTATGGCCTGAAAATCAGTATAGAGAAAAGCAAGACCATGGTGATGACAAGAGGGGAAAGACAAGGAAAGGGCATTGTGAAAATTGGAAGTCAGAGTTTGGAAATTGTGGACACATTCAAATACCTAGGAAGTGAATTGATGCAAACTGGTAGGTTGGACATGGAGATTGGCAGGAGGGTACAGCAGAGCAATGCATTCTATCAAAGTGTAAGAAAACTTGTTTGGGATAAGGAAGTACCAAGGAAAAGCAAGGAGGTAATGTATAAAATGTACTATGTACCCATATTAACTTATGCAGCTGAGACTTGGACCCTGACGAGCAGGCAAGAGAGTAGAATCCAAGCCAGTGAAATGAAATTCCTAAGAAGTATGATAGGTAAGACAAGGAAAGACAGAGTGAGGAATGAAGATGTTAGGAAGGAAGTTGGGATGGGAAAACTAAATGAGAGAATTGAGAAGAATAAACTAAGGTGGTTTGGACATGTAAAGAGGATGGAGGAAAATAGAATACCAAGACAGTGGAGGCCAAGTGCAAGGGTAAGAGAGCAAGGGGAAGACCTAGAACAAGGTGGATCGATTCAGTGAAGGACAGCGTGAGAGAAAGAAATCTGGACTGGGACAAGTTAGTGGAAGAGGAATTGTGGAAGGAAAGAGGAAAGTGGAGAAGTGCCATAAATACCCCGACCCTGCTGGAGCTGGATAAGGGGAAATGATGATGATGATGATGATGAATATTCAAGAAGCCAGAAATCAAATAATAAGCCTACAAAATATAGCAAAAAAACTGGACTTCAGATATCATTTGAAAAGACAGAGATAATGGTAGCAAATCCACTTGTAATCAATCACATAACAGTGAATAACAAGAAAGTTAAAATAGTGAAGCAATTTAAATACTTAGGAGAAATTATAACTTACAACTTGGATGAGAAACCTGTTTGGCAAGAAAGAACTAATAAAATGAAAAAAGACCAAAAATTAACATGGTCTACATATAAAAGAAAATGTCTATCAATCGCAACAAAATTAAAACATTACAAGACGGTGGTTCAACCAGAGGTGACATGTGGAAGTGAAACTCTTTTTAAAGTTACTCAGAAAAACAGAATCGACAAAATTTTAAAAGTAGAAAGAAGAACAGCTAGAACATGCATAAATAAAAAATATCAGAAAGATGGACAGTGGCGGATAGTACCAAATGAAGTGGTATACAGAGAACTGGAGCCCATCACTGATACTATTCGGAAGAAACGGATTTCTTTTTTTGGTCACATCATGAGGACACCAGAAACCAGGTTATCTAGAAAAATTGTAGTGAAACTTTGGAATATGAAACAACAAGTAGGATGGATTAAGGAAATTAGAGAAGATATGAAAGAATTAGAAATAACCTTGGATGACTTGCAAAACAAAACAAAAAAAAATTATAAAACTGAGAGATATAAAAATAAGATTTCAGGCTAAAATAGACAAACTTAATACAGTAAAAAGGGTATTTAAAGATGAGGAACGTCTGAGAAGATCAGAGCGAATGAAAAGCTACTGGGCGACTCGGAAAGGAAACTTACTGAAGAAGAGGACCAAGAAATGATTGACTGAAGTGGTCCAATGAGGCCGTAAAAGCAGAAGAAGAAGAAGATAATGCTCAATGTTTGTCTGTCTGTTATTTATACAAATCTACACCGTTTCACCGATCTGAACCAAAATTTGTACACTTAACCTTTGGAAACCTGCGGGTAACCCAGACTACATTAAATTTCGGACAGACCACTCCATTCCCTGCATTTAGGCTCTTTGTCAAAAATCTACACCGTTTCACCGATCTGAACCAAAATTTGTATAGTTACCCTTTGGAACCCGACGAGTAACACCGTCCACTTTAAATTTCGGACAGACCACTCCATTCCCTGCATTTAGGCCCTTTGTCAAAAATCTACACCATTCACCAATCTGAACCAAAATTTGTATACTTACCCTCTGGAACCCTGCGGGTAACCCTGTCAACATTAAATTTCGGACAGACCACTCCATTCTCTGCATTTAGGCCCTTTGTCAAAAATTTACACCGTTTCGCTGATCTGAACCAAAATTTGTATACTTACACTTTAGAACCCTGCGGGTAACCCTGTCAACGGTAAATTTCGGACAGACCACTCCATTCCCTGCATTTAGGCCCTTTGTCAAAAATCTACACCGTTTCGCCGATCTGAACCAAAATTTGTATACTTACACTTTAGAACCCGACGAGTAACACTGTCTACTTTAAATTTCGGACAAACCAACCCCATTCCCGGTATTTAGGCCCTTTGGCACAAAACTGCACCGATTTGAACCAAATTTTACATACTTACCCTTTGGAACCCGAAGAGTAACACTGTCTGCTTGAAATTTCGGACAGACCACTCTATTCCCTGCATTCAGGCCTTTGACAAAAATCTACACCGTTTTCAGCAATCTGAACCAAATTGTGCATACTTACCCATTGGAAACCAACGAAAAACACTCACTACTTGAAATTTTGGACTGACCACTCCATTCCCTGCATTTAGGCCCTTTGGCACAAATCTACACAGTTTCCCCGATCTGAACAAAAATTTGTATACCTACCTCTTGGAACCCTGCGGGTTACACTGTCCACTTTAAATTTTGGACAGACCACTCCATTCCCTGCATTTAGGCCCTTTGGCACAATTCTACACCGTTTCACCTATCTCACCAAATTTTGTATACTTACCCCTTGGAACCCAACGAGTACTTCGGTGAAAATGTGCGGGACCAGAAAATCACGTTTTAAGGCCCTTGAACCAATCATGTCAGAAGTTAAGCAACACCACATTCTTCCCCGCCTGTGATTTTTAAAACATGTCTTTCTATTAGTTTCTAAGTTTGATGAACCAGTTCTGTAGTAGTAGTCATCTCACCACATAAAGTCTTGCTCTATAGTGATAGTGTATGTATGTCCCCTATGCGTTCATATACCATTAATCTGATTGCGAAGAAACTTGGGTGAGTTGTCATGTGGATTGCAGGGAAGGTTACCGCCTACAAATTATTTATGTACCGGTAACACAAAAGGGTGAGAGACTTAACAGGAAGTTTTAAATACCATAGTAACCCAATTGCACAATGCCGTGGATTCCAGGAAGGTTTCTAGCAACAAATAATTTATGTAGCACAAAAGTGTGATAGGCTTAACAGGAAGTTTTAAATACCACCATAACCCAATTGCACAATGCCAGTTGTGATGATGATGATAATTGTCGTTTTAAGGGGCCTAACATCGAGGTTAGCGACCCCTAATGGTTTGGCAGATCGTGAAATTGAAACTACAACTAAAACTAACTACAAAACTTACAGGCTAGAAGAAGATAAGGACAAAAGAAAGTTATAAGGGAAATAAAAGACAGGAGGAAAGAAAATGCCCTCAACCCTGGATAAATGAGAATTGAGGAACTTGGAAGGAAGGAGAGCCACGAAAGGCAGATAGGAAGAGGAAAGAGGAGAGGGTCCGCCGCAAAGGCAATGGAAAAAATGGTAAAACCGGACCCAGCTCAGGAATCCCTCGGGGTTGCCAGCTCCCGAACTCACCAGCCATGAGCCCTTGAGGGTGTAGCACTATATAGGGTGCACCAGAAGTGGTGGGGCTACACACACCCTGCCTCCTTGAGTGCCTTGAACAGAAGACAGGAGATATTATGAAAAGAAAAAGAAAGCTGACCCCTCGAAGAATGAGGGTATCAGGAAAGATGAGACAAGAGCCAATTAAGGCGGGAAAGTGAAAGACTCCCTAGGCCTCGGATACCCTAATGCCGTCGGGGTCGGAAGAGAACAAGAGCTGACCAAGGGAGGCCGACAGGAAAGAGAACTGAAAGGAGCCCGGCACCTGTAAGTAGAAGCAATGTCGAACTGAGCTGGGTCCCGTGGTCACTAACCCATGTCCCACAAGTTGTGAGACCCTTCATCTCTTTTTGGGGGGGGGGGGAGGAGGAGGGGGAGGGGCAGTTGCTGATTCATAGCGAGGTGACATGAGAAGAATGTCCAGAGCCCGCCGTCTTATCTGGTATTGCTGACTATGCTGATGTTCATACAGGGCCATTGCTCAAACCACTCTGGTGTTACGAAAGAGTGATTCACAGGTACGATCCTCTCAGGTCCGTGCAGTTGGGACCAGAGCAGTACGTCATAAGCTCTTTCACTATAGTGCGTCTTTGCCTTAAAAGACAGTATGGAATTAAATGTAGTATTTGCCTCTCACTCGCAATCCTTTGTCCTGCAATTAGCTTCGTCCTTTTCTACCCCAGTGATGTTGCCGTTTTCCAATGATTGAAGGTGGCAAATCTAAGAAAATGTTACCGCAGTCTTATAGAGAATTTTTCTAAGGCACTATGCGACAAAAGACGACTGTATTGATCTCTACTTTTCTAACAGCCAATGAGATTATAGTCCCTAGGCAGTGTTTGCTGTTTCACATACTCCTCATTCTTATCATATTTTTCAATTCGTTTGTAAATTACATGTGTCAGTACTGTAGTTAATAAACAGCCGTTTCCCTATTCATTATCATCATTATCATTACGGGAATATGACCTGAATGTTATGTCCATTATACTGTACTACTTATCACCCCCACTACCACCACCACAAAAAGTTATATTTTTAAAATATTTTTTTTCTTTTAGTATAAGTATCATGTGCCAGTTCTGTAGTAGTATTCATTATCATCCATAAAACAAGAAGATCTACCGGGCGAAGCTGGGCACTACTGCTAGTATTCATATATATGTACATATTTTGACACTTTTCAGTACATGTAAATCCTAGACCTGGTATTCACTATGTCAGCCATTGCAGTTCGACTTGGAACTAACGCCAAAGCATGGGCAACAAGTGCAATATCAACTTTACTTCTTGTAATGCACACATGTAATATGCAATAATAATATGTAGGGATATACGAACTTCGCACACACCCTGTACGTATGGAAACATTGAATCAAATATGATCTTTAAAAAAGGAACAATACATATTTTTCAACTGTATTTCGAAGTTCTTGAAGAAATAAATTCAAAGATAGTGCTCAGCAAGTTGAAGTGAGACCCTGTGTGAGCGCTAGCTCCGTCAGCCAGTATGACAGAGAGGACAGCGAGCTTGTAGTTCGCATTTTTTCCGGGGTTTCAGTTTGAGTTGCTGCGCTTTAGCATTTGCTATTACCCTAATTGTGTCTCAAAAACAAATGTGATGTGCCTTCAGCATGGGCCAGCTGACATTTAGTTCCCTTGGTACATAACTGTTGGCACCCCGGTCATAACTTGTGTATATTAAGAAAGTAGTTTCTGGTACAAGAATTGTAACCTTCCCAGTTACGTAAACACAGTTCCTCCCACCATTGTACGACTATGTAGCAATCTGCATCCACGCTCAATGTAACTACTCCACTTAATACAAATACAGGCAAGGTCATGGAATGTTAAGACACATTATGCGAAATACTAATCTTGACCAACTCTATACTCTGTGAGCTGGCTGAATAGGATTGACATTTCGCCGGAAATTCCACATCAGTCATCACCCCCCTCCCCTGTCTCTTGACCAATCCAGTGCTTCAGTGCCAGGTCAGCTGTGTCTCTGGCGTGTACAGTTTGGCAATCTCGTTCTCAGACCACATGGCGAGCCGAGAACTGTCAATCCTATTCTGGCAGCTCACAGAGTATAGGTTAATGTTCACCTTAAAATTAATACACAAGCCAACCAGCAAAGATTATGAGTATGTTATGGAATCATGATATTTGCCTAGTGTGTGCCATAACACTCTAATTTCTCTATCCCTTTGAACTGTTTTTTTCTCTTTTAGCAACAAACATATATACATCACCAACACTCTCATACTATGATCTTGTGAGTGTGTATTGAACACTTACTTGGTATCCGTCAGTCTTTAGACATGGTTACTTTGTTGGTTATGGTACCTGAGTACAATATATTTTCTATAAGAGGTTCATATTCTGGCTGCGTTTCTCAACATCTTGGACTTATGTTGTAAGAATTATGGTTCAGAGAAGAATATGGAATACACTTTCGTATGGCGTTTTAAATACAGTAGATTACTTTATATCTCTTGGCGTTTTAAATAGCTTAAATCTTCTCCCCACGAAATAAGTTTTTCCTTTCCTCTATTTCTTTTTCTTTTTTCCCCAGAAATCATTTTATCTTCAAATATATCACCAACATCGTCCTGCTGTTTATCAGGGGGCAACTGCTCATTTGACACAATGTTAGGTTATTCATGTGTATGAATCAACCACTCTGGCTCACTCTTGATGAACGTATGTTCCTCCATTTAGATTATTTCTACATCATCATGCACTTCAGCCTGGATATCTTCTTTTATATCCTCTTGCAAATCTCCACAACTCAATGAAGATGGTACTTCTATTTTGCGGCATTGAACAATCTCTGGTATGGAAAAATCTTCAATCTTAATATCACCAATGAATCTCTCTTAACTTCTTTTTAGATAAGAGCTTGGTGGCAATAATTGTTTTAAGGGGCAGAATATTGAGGTCATCTACCTTAACATAAATGCTTATCAATAGGCCTACACACATATTTTAATTACAATCTAATATAAAAATTACATGTATGCACTTACCTTTCCATCAACATTAAACATACAATCACTCCACATAGAAGTTGAAAGTAATGTCTCTATTCTCTCCACCACAGTCTCTTTGGAAAGTTGCCAATCCATTGTAGCAGCAGCCATCACCTATACAGTAAATCAATTTAACTGCTTAGTCAATTGAGTGTATGGCATAGAATAACACAAAAGTTTGTGCATTCAAAGAAGTACGATACTGAATATTGCAAGTCAATATGCATTCAAATAATGAAAACCATGGCCTTACGATGATGATGATGATAATTGTAGTTTTAAGGGGCCTAACATCTAGGTTATCGGCCTGGGTGATAGCGAAAATGACAATGAAATGGAAACCATAAGGAAAATTAAGTGAGACTGAAAATACGTACAAAATGGAACTCAGATTGAAACGACTCACAAAATGGAGAGTAGTAATACTTACAAAAAGGAAATTAGAAGGAAAATACTCACAAAAGGAATAGCCTTCTTCTTCTTCTTTTCCATCGTCTTTTCCCACTCAAGTGGGGTCGACGTTCCTGGCAAGTCTTCTCCATTTTCCTCGGTCCCATACGTCCTCTTCCCTTAGATGTTTCTCTCTCAAGTCTTCGCATATGCAGTCCCTCCATCTTCTTCGTGGTCTCCCCCTTCCTCTGGCGCCTTCCACTACCATTTCTGTCATTCTCTTGCCAACGTAAGTGTCGTCCCTTCTCATGACATGTCCATACCACTGTAGTCTTCTCTCTTGAACTTTCTTTGATATATCCGTCACTTTAACACTACCTCTTATTCTCTCGTTTCTGATTCTATCCTTTCTGGTGACGCCACAAATCATTCTTAACATTTTCATTTCAGCCACATCCATTGCCTTACAATGTGCCTTAGTCGGTGCCCATGTCTCTGCTCCATAAATCATTGCAGATCTCACTACTGATTTATACACCATTCCTTTAGTCTTCAGATTTATTCTTCTATCACACAGTACACCTGATGCCCTTTTCCAGTTCATCCATCCTACATGCACTGGGGCCGATAACCTCGATGTTAGGCCCCTTAAAACAACAATTATCATCATCATCCTACCTGCACTCTACGGGCTATTGCCATGTCTGAATTGCCATCACTAGACACTACTGATCCTAAGTAGTTAAAGTTATCAACTTTCTTCAAGTCTTGGCCATCCAGCTGGATTGTTTCTTCTCCTTGTCCTCCTAGGCACATGTACTCCGTTTTCTTCTTATTGATTTTCATCCCTCTGTCTTCCAAAGCTTTTCCCCAATTCTCCAGTCTCATTTCCAGCTCATCCTTGTTGGTGCTACATAACACAATATCATCAGAGAACATCATACACCAGGAAGCTTGCTCTCTAACCGCTTCTGATATTACATCGATGACTAGATTGAAAATATATGGGCTCAACGCAGACCCTTGATGTAATCCAACTGGTGCTGGTATCCAGTCTGCTAGTCCTACACTGCTTCTCACCTGCATTTTGGCACCATTATACATGTCCTGAATAAGACGTACATATTTCTCTGGCGCTTCTCTCTCTCTCTCATACACCTCCAGATTTCTTGCCGTGGCACTCTGTCATAGGCCTTTTCTAGGTCTATAAAGACCATGTGCAATTCCTTCTTCTTCTCCCTATGTTTCTCTATAAGTTGCCGGAGTGCATAAATAGTATCCATTGTTCCTCTCCCCGGCATGAATCCGAACTGTTCATTCCCTATCACTGTTTCTTCTCGGAGCCTTCTTTCTATTATCTTCTCCCAGATTTTCATAGTATGCGCCATCAGTTTAATACCTCTATAGTTACTACAATCCTGAGTGTCCCTCCATTCATCCGGAATCCTTTCTTCCTGATATATCTATTGCATCAAGTCCCAGAGCATATCCAACCCTTCCTCACCGAGACATCTCCAAGCTTCAACAGGGATTTCATCAGCACCTGGCGCTTTTCCGCTTTTCATTTTCTTCACAGCTGTTACCACTTCTTCTCTCGTTATACCCACTACCATGTTCTGGGAGGGTACACCATCTTCAAAAATTGATCTTGGATTTTCCTCATTGAGCAGATGTTCAAAGTATTGCTCCCATCTTTCCTTAATACTTAATACTAGGAATAGCCTAGATTGAAAAATATGCACAAAATGTAGTTTAGGATCAAAATACGTACAAAATGCAATGTAGAATCAAAATATTTACAAAATGCAATTGAAATTCAAAATACTTATAAAATGCAAATGAGATTGAAAATACGTACAAAGTGCAAATGAGGTTTAAAATACTTACAAAATGCAATTGAAAATACACAATGCAAGTTAGATTGAAAAAGGCTGGTTCAGATTCAAAATACTCACAAAGTGCAATTGAAATTACAAATACTTACAAAATGCAATTTAAATTGAAAATGCTTACAAAATGTAGATTCAAAATACCGTACTCATTTGATTGACAATACTTGCAAAATGCAATTTAGACTGAAAATACTTACAAAATGTAATTTAGATTCAAAATGTGCACAAAATGCAAGTGTGGATCAAAATACTTATAAAATGCCCACCATACAAAATGCAATGTAGATTGAAAATACTTGCAAAATGCTGTTGAGGTGAAAATACTTACAAAATGCAATTGAAATTCAGAAAACTCACAAAAATGCTACCACCTACCACTCGTTTAAAGACTTACTAAAAAGCAATTTAGATTGTCAATCCTTACAAAAATGCAACTGATGTTGAAAATAGGCCTACTCGCAAAATGCAATTTAGATCGAAAAGACTTACAAAATGCAACTTACCTACAAAAAGTAGTGTACATTCAAAAAATTTGCTTAAGGTAATTTAGTTACATGGGGAGCCTATTAACAAAAACAGTGTGGGAATCTTAAAGAGAAAAGGAAATAGAATGAAAAGAAAACAAATTAGGGATCAGGAAAGATGAGACAAGGGCCAATTTAGGCGGGAAAGTGAAAGACTCCGTAGGCCTCGGATAACCTAACACCATCGGGGTCGGAAAAGAACAAGAGTTGACCAAGGGAGGTCGACAGGAAAGAAGACGGAGAGGAGCCCGGCACAAGTGGAAGCAATGCCGGACTCAGCTGGGGTCCTGAGGTCGCCAACCCACGTCCCACTAGATGTGAGCCGCTGGGGGTAGAGCCCTTATGGTAACTGTTTTGAACCAAAAGTCTCAACGGCAAGTTAAGCGGTGTCAGAGATTATACATACCATACATATTTCGAGGTTACTCTACGGTACTCATCTATTTGAGTTTTGGCTCTCCGCTCAAGAACAGAGCAAGAATGAAAGAAAAATTTTGAATTTATCAATGGTGAGCTCATTGTTTGTTTAAGCAAATGTACATAGCTAAATGCAAATACCGTGTGTCGCACTGTAAGAAATAGGCCTATCTAAATTTTCATTATCTTTTAATTTGCAGTCGTTAAAATTTTATTTAATATCTTGTTTTATTGGATCTATATGATATACAGGGTGGCCCAAAAATACAAACTGAAACAGCAATAAATGGCTTTCACGGGTAGGAAGGCAGGAAGGGGCTCATGTAAGTAAATAATGAGGGTCACTCAAAAACGTAGGTAAATATAATGTTCAACATAAACTGTATGTGTTTCTAAATGGATGCCCCATGTGCAATTGATAGCATGGAAACTCATATTATGGCATTTGTTGTAAAGTGAAGCTGATGCTTGGAATAAATGAAAGAAAAAATAATGTCTAGGTTTGCTAACCAGTCAATAGCATTTGGGGTCACTTCGTGTAAACCCTTCCGTCCATCTTCTAATGCACCATGTGCATCATTGATTGTTCATCTGAACCACACTCACAAACAGCACATTCACTGAAATGCCATTTCATCAGTATCTATCCCTTCTCTGCCTTGTTCAAGTGTGATTGAGCCTTAACTACTCATATCAGGGTAAATGAAATCTCGCAACATTCCATGTTAGGTCAAATATCAGGTGGGCATTTATATGCTAGGATTTTGTTCCATAGTTCTCTTTATAGAGGATGCCTGATTTGAGCCTACTTAACTGTAGACAACAAAGGTCAGCTTACTAGCATAATTCTGCTAACAGAAAAATTTGCAGAGAACATATTGTAACGGTTTGGCTTCGCTCCCCATTGAGCGTACAAATGAAACGTCTTGACTGGTCCTTACTGTTTGGTGATAAATGTAACTGTTTACCTTTGCCTAAGCTGTGTTGTTTTAATGGGCGCCAAGACCTCAACGCAATGTTGAAATCTAAATTTGTATTTAACAACGTCTAGCTCTGGCAGAACACCTTAAGAATCTATTCACTCAGATCGTGGTATGATTTGATCATTAACCCAACAACAATTGTATCAGGAGAAGGAATTGGTCTATATCTAATGCTACCTACTGAAAGCAAAGATTGCATAGTTAAAAGAAATGAATTTATTATATAAAACAAGTTTGCAAAAAAAAAAAAATAAGTTTAAAATTTAAATTGGAGCGTTGCGATTTTAATATTACCGATAGAGAATTACGTGAGAACGGAGTCTGATAAATTATTGATTTTACTCTTATTCCCAAGCTATGAAGTTACTGAAATATTGAATATAAAACAAAGAGAAACGAGAGATTGCATAGTTCTGTGTCATTCGCGCTTACCACTGGAAATTGCCGAAGCATTTCCCTCGTACTGGATGTTGCAGAGAGCTTCCCACAGTCTCCTGGACGTCGTCATCTTCTTCGATATTTGATGATATACTCGTAGATTTGATAACTCTATGGTCCGAACATCGGAGCCAAACACTCGTACAACCACACTGGTTAAGTTTTACAAAGATAGTCCTCCACTCCACGGATCATCGGAGCGACTCACACGTGCAACCGTACTGGTCAAGTCTTACACAGATTGTCCTTTATTCCACGGCGTGCCAAACGATATATGCACTCGTCGGCTTCCCACTCCAGTGCCGACTTCCAGCTTACGTGGTCTCCACTGATTGGCTGCTCCCCACGCGCTACTTCCCCACCTCTGGCTCATTACACTCGGCGGGAGGGTGAAGTCGATTGCCGTTCCATACTATCCGCCTTTTCTTGACGCTGCAACCCAGCCTTGCGTAATGCGTCTTGACAAGAATCAGCCTGTATCTGAATTCCCAGTGAGTCATGTCTCTCATAATACCCTAACTGACGAAACTCCGTAAAATACCGTAATCACATAATTCTCTATGATAATGTCGTTCGTAATAATTTGCTTGATAGTGTTTTCTAAGACATAGAAAGCCTATCTGTATGCTTATAATTTTATAAAAAATGCTCCAAAAAATACCTTAATAATAATAATAATAATAATTTAACATGAAAAATTCTCTTGGCTGAACAATTTGCCGCGTAAATAAATATAGAATGGCTTCCTACTGACTTATGCCAGTGGCATAAAAAAACTCGAAAAACACGTTACATATTCGCCTCGGATCATCGGATGATTTACCGTGATGACGGTCCATAATCCGATTATCCCAGACACGTTAATAATCCCCATCCAAAATACATATTACATAAATGAAATCACCCTAAATTACAGATATATACACTCATAATTTTTCTTTACGCACTTTGCGTCAAAGTTTGTTGTCACTATGGATTGCACTTTGCAACCAGTCCAATGTTTTTCATATAGAATAGTGTTCCACGGATATTTCCGCCTCTCAAATTTCTCTATGTTGGAAAAATTGACATAATTACTGTGTGAGCACTATGTATATGAGATGTCACATCACACGCATCAAGGTGTTCTGATATATGTATATCTCCCTAGAACTTCCTAATTTCACTGGAGGTATCTTCCTTATTGTGAAATTTAATCCCACTTATCACTGAGCACACGATCACACCATTGTGGCAGCGCATCGTGACCATAATACTTAATCTCTCTTTATAACAGACGACATGAATATTGACTTCTGAAAAAAAAAAAAACAGTAAATGCGCATTACATATAACACCAAATATTTCTGTGCCGTAATCGCCCAATCTTGTTAAGTTCCCGTAGACCCTATTCTAATTAATACTATTTCTCAACTCAGACCAGTTCTCCTCACACAAATAATACCATTGTACAAATTACCTTAAATTACACACTTACAAATCTTACATGACGAGGCCGTAAACAGAAATCACGTGTGCTGTTATGTATGAGTTTCATGAAGGACTGTCTCGCCTTCTGATGGCCCATCTTTTGTCTCGTGGACGCCTTAAGCAAAAATACCCTGTCCAAGCGCTCACCCATCTCTAGGAGACAAATGGGAATTCACCAGCGCTACCAAATTCTGGCCTTGGTGTATCGAGACAATTTAGTGCTCAAGAGCATCCGACAATCCCGTCATATTTCCCTGTACCTTAAAAACTCTCATTTACTTACATACTACCCCCCTGTGTGACTTCTGATACGCCTGCCTGGAAGACCAGATCTTCCTCGCACCAAATACCACACTTACTCATTTGATAGGCTGGCTCACCAGCTAAACACACTTACTTTATGACACATACTTTCGTAGACTATGTATATTATACGTCCCGTATAATCTGTTTCCCTCACTATCCTCCAGCACATATGCTGTTTTGCCAATATGTTTGGAAACTATAAATGTTTCTGTGTCACCTGCTTCCAACCTTGCAAGTGGCTCCCTTAAATGAACGTCATCACGTTGCTCCACTAGCATATTTCTCAATGTCTGTAACGATGCCCTGTTGCTACTGTCCACACATGCTAACCCTACTTTTCTCTGGTGTCACACCACTACTCGACACACTATGACCTAAAAATGTCACTTCTGACTGACAGAATGACGACTTAAGACAGCTTCAAAGTGAACCTTGCCTGATCTAACTTCTGAAAAACTATAAATGACGTAGATGCTCCTCAAAACTGCGTGAACTAATTACCAAATCATCTATGTAAATGGTTACAAACTCTCCTGTGTCATCCCCTAATGCGATGTTTAAAGCCCTAATTAAAGCTGCTGAACTACTCTTTAACCCAAAGGTGTTCTACAAAATTGATAAAGGTTATATTTATGACTAAAAGCTGTAAATGGTCTATCTTCGTACATAAGTGGCACTTGCCAAAAACTGGAACTCAAATCTACACAAGTGAAATACTTCTTCCCCTCGAATGTTTGCATTAATTACTCTATTGACATAGATTTCAGCTGATCTGAACTAATTCTACTGTTAACCAAACGAGTGTCTAAACAAATACGAACTGTGCCGTCGGTCTTGGGTACCGTGATCAACGAATTAACATATGGACTGTTAGAGTGCTCAATAATCCCATCTTCAAGCATCTGATTAATTTGTGCCTCAACTGCACTCTGATAAGCAAAAGGTACAGGATATCTATGTCCTGTGAATACTGACCTATCAATAACGTTCAATGAATGTGTATAGCAATTGGCCATACCAATGCGATCCTCAAAAACTCTCCTATTACACAATAACACATCATAGAGCCGAACACACTGTTCATCCTCTATATTTCCCTGAAATGCAGCATCACGTAACGAGTCCTCTAGACTACCGTTCGTAATCACACTGCCCACAAAACATGGAGAACCCCGCTCTACGGCTGGCGATATCTCATTTAAAGTACAAATTACACCTACAATACTACTTCTCTGAATATGGTCATTGAACGCTACTTCTACTTCAGAATCACCCCATTTAAATTTCAAACTCCCTACATCATAACATAAGTTACCAGACACTCTACTTAGCCACTCTGAACCCAAGATAACACTGAATACTAAATTTGGAATTACAAGACAAATCTGCTTTTCTATATGATTATTAATTTTAATGTCTACTAAAACTTGCTTAGAAATTACTTTAGACCTCTTCCCAATAGCTGTGATAACAAAAGTACTTTTAATTGGCATCTCCTCAAAATTTACTCCAGTTTCATTTTATCATAAAATGCACTACTTATGCAACTCTTCAAACAACCACTATCAATTAAAACATCTGTATACGCCTCGGACACGTTAAATTTAACTATGGGGCTCTTACTAACCACTTCCTGAATAATACCTTCATTTAGTTCATGTAATAATTCATTTCTTACATTTAGGTCATAGGGTTCCTGTATAATTGTATGGACAGGGCCTGCTACAGACTGAGATTCTGACCTTACTTCGCAGCCTGGTTCGCGTTTAAAGAACCGCTACAGCTGGCTGTAGTACTACTAACTACTGCACTGGTCTGGTTGTTCTGGGCTGTGTTGTCATTGTTTGGCTGTATATTACTACCACTAGGCTGTCCTCTTCCTTGACCCCTATTCTGGTTGTAATTATTGTCATTATAATTTCTCCCTTGATTTCCCCTGAAATCTTTATTTCTCCCTTGATTTCCCCTGTAATCATTGTTCCTCCCTTGATTTCCCCTGAAATCATTGTTCCTCCCTTGATACTGATTACCATAGCCATTTCCTCTGTTCTGATTTAGCTGATTATTATTATTATTATTTCTATTTTGAGCGTTGGCCCCTTCGCCACCGTTCCCTTGAACTTCCTGATGCCTGGCTTCATTAGGCCTATTATTATTACCCTGGTTCCTATTGAAATTGTCCTCATAACCCCCTCTCCCTAGTGCATCAAATGTGCTTAAAAAAATTTCTACTTGTGATATTGTCTTTACATTCTGGATACAAGCAGCCTCCTTGATCCTATAGGGAAAGTGCCTAAGTAACAACCTCACTACATCACTTTCCTCCTTCAAGCCATCCAGATATTTACACACTAATACCTGCCCTAAAAAGTATTCGGTCATGGTGGAGCTTCCTTTAGGGTTATATTTACCACACACTACTCCCTCACGATGCTGCGACTGAATAACCTCATTCCAGAACTTTTCACAGAATTTCATTTTAAAGTCATTAATATCAGTAAACTTGTCTCTGTAGACAGCAAACCAATTCCTCGTTTCCCCCACAAACACGTGTTCTAAACTTGTTCTAAAATTTCAACTACCTGGCACCACTCAATACTACCATTTTCCAACCTCTCCCCGAATTTATTTTCTATAGTATTCATGAACTCCAATGGGCACCCCTGTCGATTGCTGAACTTACCCAGTTCTACCTCCCTGTGTGTGCTATTCACAAAAACTGGCCTATTCTGACTATTTTCTTGCCTGATCCTAGCTTTTAATTTTAATTCTAATTCTGCGATTTTCTCCTCAGCCTTCCTCTCAATACTGTTTACTGTTAATTTAATGTTTCCTTCTGATTCTTCTACTTTATCATATAGCTTTGCTTGTTTCTCCTCAATCTTGCTAATGCTCTCTCTATTATCCTCTCTTAAATCATTTACTTCTGCACAACTATTTGCGAGTGGACTTTCTCAATTCTACCCCCCAGCTGTTCCTTAACCTCTTTAGTTGCTACCTGAATTTTGTCAATTTCTCCCCCCAATTGTTTTTTGACCTGCTGTGTTTCTAATTTAACTAATTCCTTTAAATTTTCAGCCTGTGTGCTGATTCTACTTTCCAACTCCTCCTGTACTTTTCCTAATTTCTTGTCTACATCTGCAATGATCTCTTTAACCTTTTCTTCCATTACTCCTCTGATTTCTCCTCTAATCTGCTCCATTTTCACACTAATTTCCTTGTTGTTCTTATCTAATTTTGCATTATTCTGTTCTAATTTTTTATTTAAAGCTTCAGTACTTTCTTTATTTTCCCTACTGTTTTGTTCGAGTTTCGCATTATTTTGTTCGAGTTTAGCATTTAAAGCATCACTACTAACTTTGTTCTGATACATAAACTCGAGAAGTAAAGTTTTTAATTCTGGTTGGCCGCCTACACTCCCTGTTTCAGTATCAGGATTTACCTCCGCTACCCCGGTACTACCATCACTCGACATACTGCTCGTATCATCACTCTCCAGTTGATGACCACTACGTAACCTCATCTGTTTTTCTTTCTCATCCCCCATAATGATATACACCGATAAATGAAAAACCCCCAAAATACAAGCACAGAAATATATACCCTTCTCCTTCCACAAATGTTATTAGGTTTTCAGCCCCAAGTTGTCGGCGACAAATGTAACAGTTTGGCTTCGCTCCCCGTTGAGCGTACAAATGAAACGTCTTGACTGGTCCTTACTGTTTTGTGATAAATGTAACTGTTTACCTTTACCTAAGCTATGTTGTTTTAATGGGCGCCAAGACACGCAATGTTGAAAT
This sequence comes from Meconema thalassinum, assembly GCA_946902985.2. NCBI lineage: Eukaryota > Metazoa > Arthropoda > Insecta > Orthoptera > Tettigoniidae > Meconema > Meconema thalassinum. The sequence continues at coordinate 255,907,269 of OX336393.1, forward strand.
CTAAATTTGTATTTAACAACGTCTAGCTCTGGCAGAACACCTTAAGAATCTATTCACTCAGATCGTGGTATGATTTGATCATTAACCCAACAACAATTGTATCAGGAGAAGGAATTGGTCTATATCTAATGCTACCTACTGAAAGCAAAGATTGCATAGTTAAAAGAAATGAATTTATTATATAAAACAAGTTTGCAAAAAAAAAAAATATATATAATAATAAGTTTAAAATTTAAATTGGAGCGTTGCGATTTTAATATTACCGATAGAGAATTACGTGAGAACGGAGTCTGATAAATTATTGATTTTACTCTTATTCCCAAGCTATGAAGTTACTGAAATATTGAATATAAAACAAAGAGAAACGAGAGATTGCATAGTTCTGTGTCATTCGCGCTTACCACTGGAAATTGCCGAAGCATTTCCCTCGTACTGGATGTTGCAGAGAGCTTCCCACAGTCTCCTGGACGTCGTCATCTTCTTCGATATTTGATGATATACTCGTAGATTTGATAACTCTATGGTCCGAACATCGGAGCCAAACACTCGTACAACCACACTGGTTAAGTTTTACAAAGATAGTCCTCCACTCCACGGATCATCGGAGCGACTCACACGTGCAACCGTACTGGTCAAGTCTTACACAGATTGTCCTTTATTCCACGGCGTGCCAAACGATATATGCACTCGTCGGCTTCCCACTCCAGTGCCGACTTCCAGCTTACGTGGTCTCCACTGATTGGCTGCTCCCCACGCGCTACTTCCCCACCTCTGGCTCATTACACTCGGCGGGAGGGTGAAGTCGATTGCCGTTCCATACTATCCGCCATTTCTTGACGCTGCAACCCAGCCTTGCGTAATGCGTCTTGACAAGAATCAGCCTGTATCTGAATTCCCAGTGAGTCATGTCTCTCATAATACCCTAACTGACGAAACTCCGTAAAATTCCGTAATCACATAATTCTCTATGATAATGTCGTTCGTAATAATTTGCTTGATAGTGTTTTCTAAGACATAGAAAACCTATCTGTATGCTTATAATTTTATAAAAAATGCTCCAAAAAATACCTTAATAATAATAAATTAACATGAAAAATTCTCTTGGCTGAACAATTTGCCGCGTAAATAAATATAGAATGGCTTCCTACTGACTTATGCCAGTGGCATAAAAAACCCTCGAGAAACACGTTACATATTGACCTAATTTACAGCAAGACATTTTTGTTCAGTTGAATCAAATCCTCTGTAGCACAAAGTTCAAACAAGACTTTAATCCCCAAGTCATGATTCCTAGTTAATATAATGGTCACACTGGGAGGTTATGATTTCAAATGCCAACGATGACGATAACATTCTCGGAATGGATACTTCCAAAAAAGTCATCTGTAGCAGGGGCATAAAACACAGGGTGGGGGGGGGGGGGGGCCTGCACCCTTCCCCAAGTTTAAGTGCAAGGCAAAATTTTTAAGTAGCCTACCCTAAAAAAAAAAAAATTTAAATAACCAGAAAGTATTCTACGTTAAATGGGAAAAGCCATCTTGCCTTCTTAGTCGTAATTTCTTTATTCTATCTAACGAACAGTCTGTTTCTGTCACCTCTGCCATTTCCCACCGAGGCGCAACTGAGCCAAGAACCGAGGCCCTTTGAGGTTTGTCCACTTACCACGGCTATCCGAAAAGGTACATTTTCGAACTATTATTTCTTAGCCCTGGTTTAAAACTGAGGTACGGTACTGGAACACACAAAATCATTCCTCCTGCCCATAAACAACAGAGCGCGTGTTGTTTTCTAAAATAAACAAGGTAAAATAACATGCCTCTTCCCTCGTGCATCTCGCTTTTTAAGCAGACCCTACACACGCATCCTGCGTTGCGCCAACAAGGTTTGAAAAGCAATGATGCACATGACTTTAAAAGTTCGACATTTGGTGCTACGCTCGTGCCGTATTTATCCAAATCGGTGGAGCTTCAGCATCAGTATCTATCTAAACTTCGTTTAAATTTGAATGTTCGTAGTTTTTCATTATGATGACCGTGAAACTGCTTAGCGTACCTGCTACAAGCTGTTCTGCAGAGAGAAGTTTTTCAGTGATGAGACCACCTCCGATCTACGATGAGACAAATTAGACAGAACACGGAATCATTGCTGTCAACTAGCCACCTACTCGGAAATTGTTGACAAGCTCATTGGCATGCATCTTGCTCAAAAGTTTGTAAACAAAGATCAATGGCAGTCCAAGGGCATCCTACCCCATCCCCCCCCCCCCCCCCCCCCCGAAATTTCGTCACACATAATATTTGTTTATGAATTAAAACTTTAAAAACTAATATACTTATCATGAATTATTGTTACAAAGCGACATAAGTCAACGTAGCAAAGCGAGGCGACGGACGAAATCACTGGTCACTACTAGATTAAACGACGGTCTGGACAAAACCATTGTCCGCTACTATGTTAAAGGGCCGTCTAGACGAAAATTACAGCTTGTAACACGAGCAAGGGGATCTCGGGTGTAAGCCCCAAGTTAGGTGTGTGTTTGTATGTACTTATTAATACTTAGATTTATTTACCGAATGGCTTTTAGTACAGGGAGTGTCCAAGGACATGTTCGTCTCGCCAGAGTCTGTAGCTGCTTCCAGCGGACACCCATAGGGTGAGCTACGAGTTCCATTCAATTTAAAGTCTTTCCAACTTTCGCTACCAGATGTCAATGATACCTAGTGGTGAACGTTGGAACTTTGATAGAGCGTTCCAACGAAATCTAACCTACAATGACCGGCAAAAAAAATCGAACAGTTAAAAAAGTAATAAAAATAGTATAAAATTAGCCATGAAAGAGATGTAATCACATTTTAAAAGCTTTTCACGCATTAGAACAAACATCTGAAACATCCGTGAATAGAAATTGATAATATGACATTTCTTATGGTTGTTTATTACCACCAATTACCCCCAATCTTCGATGAGCCTGTCTTAATGGTTTTATAGCGGGAAGCGCACTGTAAGTGTTTAGGTTTATGAGTGTTGCCGCTCGCTTATTGTTGTTTTAGGGATAACAACTGGCATTTGTGGAACACGTGTGAACCATTATCATACAATTTAGTAAGTTATACATGTGCAGTTCACACTAAAACATGCCTCTTAGCTGTGAAGGAGCTGCACAGGCAGTTGCATTGGTGGAGGATGGCCGCAGCTTCCGTTATGTTGCTGTGGTCATTGGATCATCTCTCGGTAGCATTCACCGGGCAGTGCAACGTTACAGAGAACTCAAAACATACGACAGGAGAAGAGGGTCAGGCCGTAGAAGAAGCACAAGTGCGTGATCGCCATACCACAGCAGTCCAGGCACGAAGTCAACTGGAAAATATCAGAAATGTGAGAGTGAGTGAGCGAACAGTAAGAAGAAGGTTTGAAGAAGCTCATCTTTCGTCCAGGAGACCTGCACATGGACCCGCACTCGAACGACGTCACAGGGAGGCGCGTCTTCGCTTCGCAAGGCAGCATCTAGGATGGAACCACGAGCAGTGGGCCTCTGTTCTCTTCACTGACGAGAGTCGCTTTAATCTTAGATCTCCTGATGGAAGAGAAAGAGTGTGGAGAAGGCATGGGGAGAGGTAGAGCCCTGTTGCTCTCTCCTCCAGGACTCCATTTGGAGGTGGCTCAGTTATGGTGTGGGGTGGCATCAACGTTATGGCCCACACTGAGTTGGTGTGCATCGATCGCGGGACGCTCAATTCCCAAAGGTACATCGAAGAGATCCTGATGAACCATGTGATGCCCTTTGCGCCTTTCATTGGTCAAAATTTCATGCTGATGCAGGATAATGCCCACCCTCATACTGCTCGCTGTGTTGTACAATATCTGCAGGAAGTGGGAATTCAAACCATGGACTGGCCATCTCGTAGTCCTGACTTGAACCCCATCGAATATGTATGGGATATGCTTGGTAGGAATGTCAGACAGTGTGACCACACCAACTTGGCACAACTGAGAACATCACTGCTGGAGGAATGGGATCGCATCCCGGCACATGCAATTCGACGGGTTGTGAACAGTATGCCTGAGCGTTTACAAGATGTCATAGACGCTAAGGACGGAAACACTCGTTTTTAGTGACCAGTGTTCTCATGCAGTGCAGTGCAAACATTAACACTGTTTTGTTTGGCAATACGTTTGATAAAAACCAGCCCAAAAGAACAATACTAAAAAATACAAAAATTGTAAGATTTGCAAAATGTAACGAAATTTGTGAGTTAAAGCGTGTTGTAAAATTGTTTCCGTATTTTCTGTAGCCACCATCTAAAATTTACATGAATAATGTTAATATTGGAAAACCGATACATTTAGTGGAATATATTAAGAAATTACATAAAAAATTAAAGTGTTCCACTTTTTTTGCCGGGCAGTGTAGAAATTTAGCCTCCCACAAGTTTGGTCTGTGGAAGGATCTTTGGTGGCGCTACAGAACAGGAGAACATGTGTTTAAAAAATTGTAGGTAATGAAATTGGCCAAATAACTGTAGTAATGATATCTGGAGATGATAAAGTCCGCTGCAGTCGACCCATCATCCTGCCCTAATAGGAGCACAACTTACATAGCTGAAATTGCTGCTCTGACGGCCATCTTTGTGAATGTTTGTGAAGGTGTCCATAATGCCAACCCCATGCATTCGGTACCAATGGTTTTGACTAGACCTATATTTTCGTCCAGACCAATGGAGGATTGATAGCGCAGTTAATAGATAACACCCCTGGTTTTTGTCACGCACAGTGGGGAAGTCACACATCAATAATCTTTATCCAGGCCAATGGTTTTGCCTTTTATTTCATTTTTCATGTTGGCAACGTGTCACGTGGGTATGACGTAGTGTCCGGTGTGATTGTAAAATGGCCGACCTTGTTCAAATGAACACGACCAATAATGCTTTGTTTACGTTAAAAGTAATTATTTCCGGTGCAGCAGTGGCAATTGAGAATGTGAAACGACTCCCAACAACCCCGAGAAAGGTTTGTCAATAATAAATACTATATTTTCAGTAATATACCTTGTCGAAAGTTACCAAGGCTTGTTCTCCTGTTCTGTAGAATTAATGGATCTTTTACATGCCATAAATCTATGACCGCCGGCTTTACCTCCCATCCGAAGGAAGGCATACTGAAGGATTTTAACGCTCTTAAAAAAAACAATAACTTCGGCCGGGTATGAACCTACTACCTAGGGCACAGCAGTTCAGCATGCTGCCAACTACGCCACCGAAGCTGCTTAACACATAGAATTTAACATATGTTGGATAAGGAGGCAGTGGATTTGACAGCTATGGTGTGCATATCAACAGTTGCTGGGGGTCATGTTGATTGATGTATGCAAAGAAAATAAAGCCGTAAGCGAGTGACGGTATTTGGTCTGAGTCAATGTTATTCCAAGTTAGTTCACATAACATAAATCTGGTGACCCCGATGTGGTACGAAAATGGATAACATTGAAAGGACAAAGAAAGTTCGTTCCGTGATTCGCAGATCGGTAACAAAGCTTTGCAATGAAGTTACACGGGAGTTCGAAAAGTCCGAAAGGGACCAAGAAGTCATCAGTGCATTAATCGAGTTAATTAATAATAAGATGGTATAACTTAAAGAACTCGATAGCAAGGTGTTAGACGTGGTGTATGATTGTGACGAAGAAACTCTTGATGAAGAACAAAATACCATCGATGAGTATGAAAGGAAAACAACAGTTTTGAGGTTAAAAGCATTGAAAATCAATGAAACAAACGGTGTAACGGAGACAAGCACTGCGTTGAGTTTGTCTGGAGAGGACACGAGGAGGTACAGACTACCAAAAATCGAACTGCGGAAGTTTAATGGGGACTTCAAGGAGTGGCTAGGATTCTGGGCTTCCTTTTCGAAGATTCACGAAGATACATCACTTCACGACAGTGACAAATTCCATTACTTGGTTCAATCAATGGAAGTAGGATCAAGAGCTCAGGATTTGGTTGGTAGTTACCCACAGACTGCTGGAAACTACTCAAAGGTGATTGAAGCTCTCAAACAACGGTTTGGAAGAGAGAAATTACTGAAGCAGGTGTAGGTGCGTGAGCTTTTGAAACTAGTGATTGACAATGCAAACACGAAACCGGCAGTCGAAGTGTCTCGTATGTATGATAAACTAGAGACACATTTACGGGCAATAGAGACTTTAGGCGTGACCACTGAACAAACAGCTACATTTCTGTACCCAATGGTGGAGTCAAGTCTTCCGGAGGAGTTGATGGTAGCCTGGCAAAGGAGTTCCAATTATGGCAAGGAAGGACCAACTGATCCTGATAAACCTGGAGATTCAAAGAAGTGTGAACTTGATTACCTCATGGACTTTATCAAACGTGAGGTAGAAGGAGAGGACCAACGAAATCTGGCTAGGGCCGGATTTATTGACTCTTCCATTGAGCGACAGAAGAATACATCTCCTAAGTTTCAACGCCGGAAAGAAGAAACACCGACGGCCATGGGGCTGTTCTCCAATCAATCCTCCAGCTGCATCTTTTGTGGGAAGTACCATGATAGCCAGTTGTGTACTAAAGCACACTCTCTGTCAATGGATGAGAAGAGAGCACATGCTAAAGGTAAGAAAGCGTGCTTTAACTGCCTGAAGACAGGACATTTAGCGAAACTGTGTAAGGTGCCTGTGAAATGTCTAATCTGTCACAAAGGTCATACTACTCTTAAGTGTTCAGAAACAAGCAGGGACGTAAAGGATACCACCACCAAAGAGGCTACTTCTGTACAATCGGGTATGGCAGGATGCTCGGGAGACGTCATGCTCCAGACAGCTTTTGCATTGATCCAAACTAAAGAAATCACTAGAAAAGTACGGGTTATGTTCGACACTGGGTCGCAAAGAACCTATATACTGAAGAAAACAGCAGAGAAGTTAGGACTACATCCGGTGAAGGAAATAAGATTGTGTCATATGTTATTTGGTTGTGCCAAGGAATTTCGTGAGCATAAAGAGTACCAAATAGATATCAGCAACGTTAGTGGTTCATTTAAAGAGAAGATCAATGTGTTGGATCACCCCCAGATGTGTGATTCCTCAAGTGCCTAAAGGTCCTTGGTTGAGAGAACTTCAGAGAGAGAAGATTTGGGTTGAAGGTGCTGGTGAAGGACCATCGGAAATTGATATCTTGATTGGGAATGACCTGTAGGGTAAGTTGCTGACTGGTCGTGTTCATCAACTCAAGAATGGTCTTACAGCAATAGAAACTAACCTTGGTTGGACAATTAGTGGACGGAAAATGGGTCCAGGTGTGGGTGACAGTCTCTCAATGAGTGTGATATCCATGAAACAAAGTGAAGTCACGATTTCTGACCTATGGGACTTAGATTTAATCGGTATTCGGGACCCCATTGAACCCACTTCCATGAGTAGACGGGAAGAACAAGCAAAGATACACTTTGGGCAACATGTCAGCCAGTCATCTGATGGACGGTACACGGTGGGACTGCCTTGGATTCGTGAACCTGTGAGTATTCCCAATAATTTAGAAATTGCTCCGAGAAGATTGGAGTCTGCTACCATGAAGCTCACAGAACGGGGAGTGGTCGACACATATTCCAAAGTGTTTACAGCCAGGTTAAAGGAAGGAATCATTGAAATAGTGCCAGACAGTGAGATTGATAACAAAGCACATGACCTTCCTCACCATCCAGTATTGAATACACCTATCAGACCTGTCTTCGATGCTTCTTGTAAGAGGGGTAGAGCTCCCTCTCTCAATGATTGTTTGGAAAAAGGGCCTAACCTTATAGAGCTCCTTGCCACCATCATCAACCGATTCCGTATAGGAAGGATATGTGTGGTCGCTGACATTCGTAAGGCTTTCCTCATGATTGAGGTTAGAAAGGAAGATCGGGATTATTTAAGGTTTTTGTGGTGGAAGGAAAATTTGTCGAAAGAAACCGTCATATATAGACATAAAAGGGTGGTTTTTTGGACTGAACTGCAGCCCTTTCTTACTGGCAGCAGTGATTGAACTCCATTTAAGTACTGTTTCAGTAGACGAAAAAGGTGTTGCGAAAAGGCTGTTGAGTGCCCTGTTTGTGGACAGTTGTGTGACGTCAGTATACTCTGAGTGGGAGTTGAGTTCAAATCCAAGACCACGAGCATCTTAGCGGCAGCACAGATGGAGCTATGACAGTGGACATGGAGCATACAGGATGGGACAAGAGCTGACCTGCCTCATGACAATCAGCATGAAGTGTTTGCAAAGGGGGATGAATTTGTTGCGACAATCATCCCAGTATTGGGTCTCACCTGGGATCGCCAATCAGATTGTCTGACGATCGAGATAAAGTACACTGATTTGTGTGAGACCATTACTAAGCGTACGATCTTGGCTAGTCTACATAGGGTATTCGATCCGATAGGGTTCCAGTGCCCTGTGTTGCTCATTCCTTAATTAATTCTTCAAGAAATCAACAAGTGTGGATGGTGGGCACGATTGATACGTTCCGTCAAAGATATGCTTCGTCGAGTATTGGGGAGAGCCACTCTGCATTATGAGGAATTGCTGACTTGTGTTTGTGATGCAGAGTCTGTGATCAACAGGCGGCCTTTAACATACGTGACAGAAGATCCAGATGACTTGGTTCCTTTGACCCCAGCTATGTTACTCAAGGCTATAGTGGAAGATAGAACCCCAGATTTGGATATCTTGGAGAAAATTAACACTCAAAGAAAACTCTGCCACCTAAATAGAGTCAGAGAAGCCTTCAAGTCAAGATTCAGGAAGGAATATCTAGGACTCCTTATCCAGAAAGGAGGAGAGAAGAATCCAACAGCGATCAAGGTTGGAGATTTGGTGCTCGTCGAGACAGTCTAGGAGAGAATCGAGTGGCTCACCTCTCAAATCATTGACTTAATACCTGGCGCAGATGGGAACATTCGGGTGCCATATCAGTCATATGTTCACGGTTCTTTAGCCTCACTAAAGAACATATATGCATCGTTTAAAGCTTTCGAGTTGTCCATGACATCATGGACGCCACCATTTTGTGTCTAGTGGAATTTTGTTGTGTATTGCATCACTATCTATACTATTCCCAAAAATCTAATATCTGGAACTAAGTTACAATACCAAGCACTCCGATCCCATGCTCGTGGCACAATACAGTACAGACTGTACCGCCACTTTCATTGAAAACCGATTGTCACACCACTGCAAAGCCCATAGTTCAAGTCGCTGTCGCCGTAACACTAATATTTGGATGCCACTATTCTCCTATCCCTCATAATAAGAACATATTTCGGCCAAATGGCCATAAGTAACAAAATTAGCACAGTCTGTCAATTTAACATATCAAAACTGAAAATTTCTAGTTATTTATCCTCTACTGTATTCATTCATGTTTTTAACTCTTTTGGAACACTTTACAAAGTTATATCAGTCACATGAGTTTTTACACAGAGTAGCCTACACATGCACTGGTCACTAGGTCCTACCCTTTAAGTTTATCCCATCCCTATTGGAACCATGTACGCTACTAACTGGGCTACTAATTACAAGGCCTAACCAGTACCATGTAGTGAGACCCTTGCCATTGTAACTATACTCGGATATCACGGCACAGGGCCAGGGGGAAAAATGGATACATTATTTTGACTATTTACTTTAAAATAGCCCTTCATTCATTCCATTCCTGACCCGGTCGGAGACTGGAAGCGGCTGTGGATTTTCATTTTCACTTTAAAATAGTCCATACAACAAGGCAAGGTGTATCACTCTGGCAATGTTTTCCAAAAATGATGAGAGAATGTTCACCCAACGACATCCAAACGTAAGGAAGTGTCAAAATCAAAAACACAAAAATGACCGTCTTGCAAGGAAATCAAACTTCCTAATCTAAAATTCAAACAACCCCTCCTGTCACTCGCAACTTGGGCCTTCGCGTCTAAATGTGGCATAATAGACAATATTTTTAATACGTCGACAGTATAAATGTGTGGAAACTCATACCTCTGGAATCGCTGTCGCTTCGGTATATTTGTTTATATTTAAGGAAAGTGTGCGCTCCTTTTCACCTTGGACCTTGAACTCTCTTCAACGCTTTATGCAGTGTTGCAAACTTATACCCTCCTCGCTCAGGTTTTCAAGAAATAACCTAGTAGTAAAAAATCGCCAGATTCCTATGTAACAACAGAGAAATTTTATTTTTTCACTAATGAAAGTTTTAATAGTAGCTAAGTTCCTAAATAAACAATATTGAGATATTTTGTAGCAAATGTTTTTAGAAAAAGTCGCTACAACTACAGACAAAGCCGCTATATTGGCTACTCTGGCTCTATGAAGGTTAAACAGATTATTATCCAATTTGCAAATAGATCGATATAATGAACAAAATGTTCAACAAATTCCTGTCCGAAATTCATTACTTTATATTTTACATTAATAAATGAAATATTGAAGGCTGTTTTCAGTCCTTCTATAAATCCTTATTACGTTTAGGTTTATTACGAAATAGTTATTTATATTGCTATCCAATATATTTTGTTTTTTGTTGATCTACCATTCTGTTGGTAACAAATGATGAATGCCATGGAGGGGGCAAAAAAGGAGAGAGATGCCCTGAGCTCCTTTCCAAACGAATCCAAACGCCGGGTCCAAAGTGGGCGTAACCTGGTGAGACGTATTTGGTATTCTGTGACTTGTATGTGGCAGAGCATTGTGCATGATTATTTCGGAGTTGGTTTCGAGTATTAATGGTGTGTAGTGCATATGGTGACATGAATCGACAAATTAGAACATACCTGGAAGCATAAAAGCATAGTAGGTCTAGGCCTATTATTTACCATACTAGTTACAATATCAATTGAAGCTGAACCCGGCGGTTTCGGTGGCGTAGTTGGTAGCATGCTGAGCATCTATGCCCAAGATAACGGGTTCAAACCCATCCGAAGACGTCGGATTTTTTAAGAACGTTAAAAATCCCATTGGAGGGGAAGTAAAGCCGGCGGTCCCATGTCATAGATGTATGGCATGTTAAAGAACCTTCCACTAATTACACTTGTGTGAAGCTAAATTATAGATTAGATTTGACTAACGCTCTTAGGTTCCAACGTTCGTCGCCACAAGCTCACTGTGGTGGCAGCTAGTAACCAAGTTCAGAATTAGTTGTCGTTGATGGTGGCGTTTGGCAGCAAAAGTAGGAACTACTTGAACTACTTCGTCGCCACAAGCTGACTGTGGTGGCATCTAGTAACCAAGTTCCGAATTAGTTGCCGTTGATGGAGGCGTTTGGTAGCAAAAGTAGGAACTACTTGAAAATTGAATGGCTGTAGTCCTTACTTGATTTTTTTTAAAGATAACCCACACTAATACAGCCATCACAATTAACACCGGTTATCAGACAGATTCTACACACACCCAAATTACACGGAGCTACATGACCGCGTTGTCGCAGCCCCTAAACTAAGGAACCAACCGAAGCTGAACCGTTGCAAATTTCATCCATGAGATTCTGTTGCAGGTTGAGATTATTATTTTCTATTAGTTTATATAATAATATATTTCGTATGACATACAGAGGATACAGTAATGCTACAGTATATACAATATATACAAGTAATAAATATCTAGTAACATCGAAAACGAAACCAAAAGTCACAGTTGGATGTCCAGAGCAGCAATCCACTCCACTGCATCATCAGTTGCGTTCTGCAGGTCGTCATATCCTCCCTTGAAGGACCGTGAAGGGCATTCCGACACAATATGATGGATTGTCTGCACTGAATCGCCACAATCGCACCGAGGACTAGAAATTTTCCCCCATTTGTGGAGCCAAAAGTTACATCTTCCGTGACCGGTCCGCACTCTGTTCAGTGACGTCCATATCCTTCTTGGAAGATGGAAACCAGGAGGTTTCCTGCAGGGGTGGGTGATCAATCCTAGCTCATCAGGGTTTGATGTAGTCCATTCTTCTCGCCAAGTTTCGTCCAAATTGAACTTAGATTCAACGAGCATCTTGCCTAGCTTCCATGACGGATGTCGAGATTTTAATCTCCCTTGCTTCTGTGGATTACAGCCCTGATGTATGGGTAAGAGATCATTTGCAGCGCATTTTGACCATTCCTTTTTTAGAGCAGTTAGCCTTCGCAGGGGAGGAGGGTGAATGCCACTGGTAGCCACTTGAGTGGTGTAAATTTGAGAGTGCCCGATATTGTTCTCATTATATCATTTAACTGGACATCAACTTTTCCTACATGTGCACTATTGATCCATACACTATATTCAGCAACCGAGTATAATAAGGCGAGAGCTGTTGTGCGAAGAACAGCCGCATTTGCTCCCCAAATTGTACAACAGAGTTTGTGAAGGATGATGTTTACGTGTTCTAATTTTAGCTGCTGTTCTGCAGAGATGTTCTTTGTATGTCAAAGAGCGATCCAGCACAAAACCCAAATATCTTGGTTGGGTGCAATATTTTAGCTGTTGACCTCTGAATTGTACACGGGGAATGTAATGGGCCTCCTATTATCCAGATGAAAGGCACTGACCTCTGTTTTGCTGATGTTGGGCTTCAGTCGCCAAGTGTCAAAGTAGCTGTCCAATTTTAGGTGATATTGTGTGAGAATTGTTTCAGCAGTCTCAAAATCTGTGGACTGGGCTGTCAGGGCTATATCATCAGCATATATGAACTTTCTGCCAACAGTAGGTGGAAGATCTGCAGTGTAAAGATTGAAGAGAAGTGGAGCAAGGACTGAGCCTTGTGGTAATTCGTCATTTAATCTATAGGGCCTGCTTATATTTCCATTTAGGTGTACTTCAATTAGTCGGTTGCTGAGGATGTTGTTGAGCAGTGAAGCTAATGTCTTGCAAGGAATGATTTTCAGGATCATTCCTTTACGCCATACTGTATCGTACGCTGATGATAGGTCCACAAACACTGCAATGGTTTTATTTTTTTTCTTCAAAGCCTTGTTCAGTATGACTGGCTGGAGCTAAAACCTGATCACAGCAGTTTCTTTCGGGTGTTAAACCTGCCTGATCGACCGGGATGTACTGTAGTACAGTAGCTGAGATTCTGTTATGAACCAGTCTCTCTAGCAGTTTATAACAGATACTCAGTAGAGCAATAGGTCGGTAATCTTCCGCATTGCATCCGCTTTTACCAGGTTTAATTATGGCTACAATTTTAGTTCTTTCAAAAAGAGGTGGAAGTCTTCCTTTCCTTAGAATGTCACTAAAGAATTTAGCAAGCCATTTCAGAGTTCTAAGGCCACAGTGTTTCAGAAATTCCGGGTAAATGCAATCCAAGCCTGCTGCTTTTCCTAATTTTGTTTCCATCAGAGCATGGGAAACCTCCAAGACAGAGAAGTCTTCTGAAAACAGAGTGATTGTTTCTGCTCTAGATAGGTTGATCTTCAACTCCTTTAAGATTTATCTTGTTTATGTAATTGATATGTATCATACGTTTTATTGCAATTACTAAATATATTGTATCATAATTTGAGGTTATGCATAGCCGTTAATCGAAAGTATTTCTTCTGTGAGCACGAGTGTTTTGTAATTACTTACCGGTACGATATTTTACATCCCTTTGGGTTCCTGAAAAGAAAAAAGTGGATAAGATCAGTCAGTAGGGAAAATTGGACTCCCATTAAAAATTCCAGAATTTGTTCTCCCCACCAGATTTATTTACTCGTGTCAGGAACAAAAATATTACATAACAAACTATGTACAAAATGGGCAAAATAATGGCAACACTTGAACATTTAAGGTTCTAAATAATGCATGACCAATATTTTGCCATGTCGCGTCCATTTGGTGTAGCCTTCACCAGATCCTCCATGGTGCATAGTATAGGACACAGACTGCACTGAAGCAGATGACCCATAGTATGTTCTTCACCACATTCACAAAGGACCGGGTCGCAGCAAAAACCCCATTTATGAAGGTTGGACTTGGATCTGGCAACACCAGATCGCAATCTGTTGAGAGACTTCCAAGTTGTCCAAGCCTCTGTATGTCCTGCTGGGAGCCTTTCAGATGGAACCATCCACTGGGTAATGTGGGGGCTTCTGGTCAACCAAGATGTAATCCTCAAAACCTGAGGTTTGTCAATTAGGTGCTCAGTTGTGTGAAGAAAGCTTCTTCTGGACTTCAGTCGAGAGTGGGCTGGTTGAAGGCTAAACAATGGATGTGCTTGAGACACATCAACCCTAGATCTCTCACATTTAGCTGCAATTTCTCTTCTGATAAGCCTCCGTGGCTTAGGCGGCAGCACGCCGGCCTCTCACCGCTGGGTCCGTGGTTCAAATCCCGGTCACTCCATGTGAGATCTGTGCTGGACAAAACGGAGGCAGACAGGTTTTTCTCCGGGTACTCCGGTTTTCCCTGTCAACATTTGATTCCAGCAACACTCTCCACTATTATTTCATTTCATCTGTCATTCATGTAATCATTGCCCCAGAGGAGTGCGTCAGGCCTCGGCAGCCGGCACAGTTCATATCCTCGCCGCTAGATAGGGGCTTCATTCATTCCATTCCTGACCCGGTGGAAGACTGGAAGCAGGCTGTGGATTTTCATTTTTTTCTCTTCTGATACCTGGGGGTGCAATGCCTGTTAAACAATACAGTTTATCACATGGCGTGGGTCTCAGGCAGCCAGTGATAAGTCTACAGGTTTCATTTAATGCAGTATCAACCTGCTTGGTATGACACGACCTATACCACACAGCCTTGGGCAAGATGGCGTCACAGTGAAAGTATAGTGAAATAGCAGCTAGTGTAAATATTTGATAAAAGTGGTAAAATATTATAACAGAGTTTTAAAATCTATAAAGTTACTTTCCTTAGATCTAGTGTAATACGGAATATTGATAGTATTTAGAAATTCTTATTGATAATTTAATAAACTTAAACTAAGTTGTGGGAACGTGTATCCAAAGATTCGGTGACTTCTTCAATCACTGTTTGAACCAAGTAGAGCAGTGGTGCTTTTACGAGACTCACCCGATTGGAAGATATACGTATTTCACATTCTTCTTTATTGGTAGGAAATTAGATTAATTCTATTAGGTAGTAATAATTAAAATAAATTTAGTGTAATTTGGTGTAAACATCTAGGCTAACTTAGATCTCTAGTATGACGACAGTAAACAGTGTTAGTGTCTCGTCAGGTAGTGTAACCTAACGGATTTATGCTCGTCATGCAAAATAAAAGTAAAAAATGCAAATAAAATCATCACAAGATCTCAGGTAAAATTGAATGAGGAGAAAAGTGAAACCGATTGTCGTAATGTAGGCCTACCGCTACCGTCATGCGAATGTCATAACCTGATAAACGAACTGTCCTCAAAAGACGAAATTATAAAGCTGCTAAAGGAAGATATTGCTAAGTTAATGGAAGAGATGAATAAATTAAAAGGAAGCAGAGAGGAAAGCAAGGAAACTTGGTCGACAGTGATTGCTGGTAAGGTATGATTGAATAAGCCTAGGCCTATAAATGGAGTACATGTAACTGAAATTCCCGTCTCAAATTCATTTGGAGTGCTTGTCGAAGAAAATGATGACTTTCCTCAAGAAGAAAAGAAGAAAATGATAAAGAGAAAATCCAGGAAGATGCGGATATTTGCGGATAGCCACGGGCGAGATGTAGCAGCAAGCGTATTGGAGAGAAGCAGAGAAATGGAGGTCACTTCAACAGTAAAGCCAGGAGCACAAATTGCAGAGGTCACGAACGGAATGATAGGAGAGTGTGCGTCCCTTACTGCAAAGGACTACGCAGTGATCATCGCTGGAGCAAACGACGTCTATAGAAATGAGAGTAAAAAGGTAATCAAAGATTTAAAGGGTACATTGCCATCCATGCAAAAAACAAATGTCATTATTGTAAACATTCCGCAGATATACGATTTAATTCCCAAATCATGTGTAAATGTAGAAATAGAGGCTACAAATGGAAAAATTCATAAAATTTTTAAGAGTTTTCCAAATGTCCAAATTGTAGATGTAAGTAAATTAGACAGGAAGTTCCACACTCGGCATGGCCTACACTTAAATAGATTAGGAAAAGAGTCTCTTAGTGATGAAATCTGCAAAATTGTAAATTCAAATGGTAAGAATAATTCAACAGTAATATCATTAGAGTGGAACCAGGGAAACTGGTAGAAGAAGCCAAACGTGAGGTTTGGCAATCAGATCTTTTGAAGTCAAATTTAACGGAGTGTAACAATGGTATTTCGGATTTGTCTAGCAACAATAATAATAACGATTATGATAATAATAATGTAAGTAAATCACCAACACAAGCTTGCAAAAGTAACAAATTTAAAATTTACCACCAGAATGTCCAGTCTCTTTATAATAAAATTGATTATATATATCTAATGCTTAAAAATGAACTTAAAGACATCTCAGCACTATGTATTTCAGAACATTGGCTGAAAGAGGAACAACTCGAATTAATTCAATTCCCAGGGTTTATGCAAGCTAGTAAATACTCTAGATCTAATATTAGCCATGGTGGTACTTGCATCTTCTTAAGAAATAATATAGATCATGAACAGACAACAGCTTATGATTATCTAATTATGGAACAGGATTTTGAATTCTTTGCCGTAAAAATACAGCAGTTTACGTTAATAATTGTATGCGTATACCGTTCTCCGTCAGGAAAGTTTCCTTTATTTATAGATAAATTATAATTGTTACTCAATAACATGAGCAAAGTAAATTTCGATATAATAATTTGTGGGGATGTAAATGTGGATTTCTTAAAATTTGATAGAAATTATGAATTATTAACACAGTTACTAATTTCCTATGGACTGAAACCTACAGTAAATACCCCAACAAGAATAACAAAATTTAGTAAAACCACTCCTGATCAAATTTTTATAAATACAGATAAATATCACCATTCAATAGAAGTCTATTGTCCGGGTTTTAGTGACCACCATGGACAAATACTGAGTTTTGAAGTATCCGAAACAATCAATAATAATGAGAATGGAGTAAAATCAAAGTGCAGGTCATTCACTGAATCAAATGTTACATATTTCAATGACTTATTAAATAAGGAAACATGGTCAGAAATTTATGAACTAGAAAATGTAAATGATAAATTTAATGCATTTAACAGTACCCTAAAACACTATTTTGAAATAGCATTCCCCTTTAAACGAAGAACTGTTCAAAATAACAAAACTAGCAATTGGATAACAACAGGGATTATAAATTCATGTCAAAGAAAGAAATTTCTACACAAATTATACAAACAATACCACACAACACCTGAATTCAATTTATACTACAAAAAATACACTAGCATATTAAGTAAGGTAATAAGACTAGCAAAGAAAATGCATAGTGATAATTTTATTTCCCAATCATCTAATAAAACAGGGCTATGTGGTCCGTGATAAAGAAAGAAACTGGAAAATCTGCTAAAATACAAAGGAACATTACACTGACCAGAAATAATAAAGTGATTAATAATCCAGGGGAAACAGTAAACACTTTTAATGACTATTTTCTGAAAATTCCACAAAAATTATTAAATAAATCACAGGTAAATACACTAAATTCTAATAATAAAATAAATATATGCAGTGATTCTTTATTTATAAATCATGTCACAAGTGAAGAGGTAAGAATAGTTATAAAAGAGCTAAAAAAATAAATTCTGTGCTGGCATTGATGGCATCCCTGATGCAATTTTCCAGAAATGTGCAGAAAATATAATAAATCCACTTACGCACTTAATAAACAGTTCAATTCTCTCAGGAACTTACCCGGATATTTTGAAGTTATCAAAAGTAATTCCAGTGCACAAAAACGGTTCAAAAGATGAATTAGATAACTATCGCCCTATTACCTTACCAACTGGTATTGCAAAAATTGTGGAAAAAATTATGTATAAGAGACTGATAAGTTTCATATAAAAATAAAATATTATCAAACTCACAACATGGATTCAGAACGGAAAAATCTACGCAAACAGCAATTTACGAATGTAGTAATTGTATACTGAAATTAATTGACAATAAGGAACATGTAACTGGCCTATTCTAGGATTTATCGAAAGCATTTGATGTTGTTGACCATAAAATCCTCCTTACCAAACTAAATCAATATGGTATTAGAGGTCTAGCTAATAAATGGATCGAGTCTTACTTAACAAGGCGTAAACAAATAGTAAGCTTGAGACACAAGGATGATGGAACCAAATTACTTAATGGAACATTGTCCAATGAGGGAATTATTGAATTTGGAGTACCCCAGGGATCGGTTTTGGGCCCACTACTCTTTCTTCTATATATCAATGATATAACACAGAACGTTCATTCACATAAGGAAATTTTTTTTGCGGACGATACAACACTCGTAATAAAAGGTGAAACTAAACAGGTCATACAGCAGTCTGCTGACTCCGTTACAGGAGAGTTAACCAAATGGTCACAAGATAATCGCCTCATAATAAACTATAAAAAAACAGTGTGTCTAAATTTCCACACTATACAGAATAGGAATCCTGCGAAACCCAATATAACATTAAATGGTCTTCAAATAGAAAATAAATCAGAAACAAAGTTTTTAGGACTATGGATACAACAAGACTTGAAATCGAATAAACGTATACAATATCTGAATACTGAACTGAACTCGATGTGCTTTGCGTTACATATTTTGAAAACTTGCACAAGCATGCACACATTAAGAAATACATATTTTGCTTATTTCAATTCATACTTAAGATATGGGGTCATATTTTGGGGTATGTCACCAGATGTAGGCCTACTAAGCACGTTTAGGATACAAAAGGGGGCGATTAGAATTATGGCAAATGTAAACACTAGAGAATCATGTAGACCTCTGTTTAAAGATTTAAGCATCCTCCCACTGCCTTGCATTCATATCATTGAAAGTATTATGTTTCTTTTTTAAGAATTTAATGAATACAGACGTTTTCTTTAAAACAAACAATGATGTTCATAGGCATAACACAAGGCAAAATCTAAATATTCATATTTCACATACACACAAGCATATATCAAAAAGGAACTTTTCACGCAGGAGTTAAATTATACAATAAACTACCCCATTATATAAAATTGGCCTCAAAAGTGAACCTTTGAAAGAATGTTAAAAGCTTATCTGCAGTGCCATTGTTTTTACTCTGTAGTTGAATATCTTAGCGTATAGGAGCGATGAAATCTGGGATTATATTTTACTTTTCTATTTTAATTGTAATACCTAGCTGTAAGTTGTTGTATTTATAGAATTAAGTTTTCATATTGTGATAATTGAGTAAGGTGTAGTTGTCCAATAAGATTGTATCTCTTAAGATCAATTACTATAATTTGTTATACATAGTTATTGTATTTGTAATATATACCTGTAAGTTCTTTTATTTTATAGATGTAATTTCTGATGTGTCCTATATCAAAAATGTATTGTACGGTATACATGTAATTGATCAAATGGATAAATAAAATTCTAAATCTAAATCTTAAATTGCTGGAAGTAATTCCTTGCTCGGAAATTGCAAACCTAATTTTCAACATGCTCTGTGAGAGAAAGTTTGTAGTATTCCTAGGTGATTCTGAAAGTCGTAAAACAAAATTAAATAACGGTTTGTCACAGGGATCAGTATTGGCCCCAGTTCTCTTCAACCTCTACATCCATGACTTATCACCAACCTCAGCTACTAATTTTATCTATGCAGACGACATAGCGGCCGCTTCGGTGGCGTAGTTGGTAGCATGCTGAGCTTCTATGCCCAAGATCGCGGGTTCAAATCCGGCCGAAATCGTCGGATTTTTTAAGAGCGTTAAAATCCCTCAGTATGCCTTCCTTCGGAGGGGAAGTAAAGTCGGCGGTCCCATGTCATAGATTTGTGGCATATTAAAGAACCTTCCACTAATTACACCTGTGTGAAACTAAATGGTTTAGGTTAAGAATGTAGACAACGCTGTTAGGTTCCTACGTATGTTGCCAAGAGCCAACTGCGGTGGCGTCTGGTAGCTAAGTTCTGAACTAGTAGTCGTTGACGGTGGCGTTTTGGTGGCAAAAGTAGGAACTATTTGAAAAATTTAAAAGTCTGCAGTCCTTACTTGAATTTAAAATCAGATTGGTTGGTTGGTTCTTAAGTTTAGGGGCTGCGACAACGCAGTCATGTAGCCCCGTGTACTTTGGGTGTGTGTAGAATCTGTCTGATAACCGGTGTTAATTGTGATGACTGTATTAGTGTGTGTTATCCGTTTTTTAATTTTAGTACTGCAACTTAGAATTTTTCAGATAGTTCCTACTTTTGCCGCCAAGCGCCACCGTCAACGACTACTAGGCCAAATTCAGAACTTAGCTACTAGACGCCACCGCAGTCAGTTCTTGGCAACGAACATAGAAACCTAAGAGCGTTGTTTACATTAACCTATCCAATTTAGCTTCACACAGGTGCAATTAGTGGAAGGTTCTTTAACATGCTATAAATCTATGACATGGGACTGCCGGCTTTACTTCCCCTCCGAAGGAAGGCATACTGAGGGATTTTTAACGCTCTTAAAAAATCCGACGGCTAAAAATCAGATTACACACACTAATACAGTCATCACAATTAACACCGGTTATCAGACAGATTCTATACACACCCAAAGTACACGGGACTACATGACCGCGTTGTCGCAGCCCCTAAACTCAAGGTACGGTTTGGCTACAGCGATGATCGCCGGTGCACATCGCTGGCGATGATCGCTCGGCGTACAAAGTCAGAAAAGTGGTTTCCCTAGCCAGCGATCATCGTCCTTCGTCCACTGCCTCCTACAACAGGATCACTTTCACTTCTCAACAGCTCAGTAGCCTACTCTTTGCTTATACAGGTTGTTGGGGGTAAATACGTGGTAAATACTAATCAGCTGATCATAGTCTGAAATAATATAACGTTGCCAGAATGACCTTAAGCAGAATTACATCAGCGTTAATATTGCTTTTTTTTTTTTTTTAAGAGGAAGAAGAGATGCTGATCGAATTAGGTATACGAGTATGTGCATGGAGCGAAAATGACTCCAAACTAATAGTGGTGAGTGATGTTTGTAATGGGTAAGTCCCCTCTTGAGCTACATTCTGCACCCAATAAGTAATAACATGTACAAAACTAGGCGTACAGAAGCATGTTTTAATGCCCTGATTCATAGACACCTGCTTAATGACCAAATACATTTTAAGGAATACTCAAGACCAGTGGCGTAACTTCGGGGGTGATCAGAACCAATTAATGAAAATATGAAATTCTTATGTTTGAATAGAACCAACCTTTGGATTGATGACATCTTTGAGTAAGGGCTATGAAATCATCATACCATGTGTTACATGATAACTAATGTTACCGTGTGTCTGTCCTAAATAATATGTATTAAAATACAGGTGAACAAATAAGCACACTTACTACCACGTTTCTGTGACAAATATCATAATTTATTTTAAAAAATCATCAGTTTATTTTGAGATATTACAAAAGGCTACTGTCTGTATGGGAGCCATGATACTGTTTCCCAAAGAGGTGAGAGCTTTATTATCGTTAATCCTTTGTTCACGAAATGGCCAGCGATCATCGCTACCGAAATGCATTGAATTGACACCAGCGCAGATCGCTGTAGGGAAACCAGTCCCATTTGTTTACATGCGTTCATAAAACAAAGAAGATCGCCAATCTTCGTTGCTTTGGGTGATATGAATATAACTGAGTATAAACTTCGAAGTAAGGTACACCGGGGTAAGTGGAACCGCATATTAATATAGTTGACATTCTATTTGCTAATGTACATTGAATTGACATTCAATTTTATTAACATTTTATATTCTGGTTCATAAATAGATGCTCTATGTTCAGATTAATTATAATGCAGAAAAATTATAATGGTTTCCATTCTGGAATGCATTACATGAATCGTGGTCAGCGTTTACACTTGCCCCGATCACTGGGGCAAGTGGAACCCAAGGCCTGTTCACGTATTACATATCACAGAAATAGCATTGGGGTAAGTGGAAATAATTCAATTTGACATACAATACCAATAGAAATTTAATTTCTCCTTAATTTTCATACATTTAACCTACATTATAGGAATCAAATGAGATATCAAATTTGAATGTGCCTCGTTTTTGAAATCCTGGAGGTGGTAGATATTGACAAATTTCCTCAGGTTGAATTATACTCTTGTCCTCATTGTCGGGCCAATGAAATGTTGACGTTGAACGAATTCTTCGAGCAAATTTCACTTCCAGACATGGCTCCTTTTCCATCAGCTGTCCAACATACATTTTGATTTTTTTCTTATGACAAAATTTTGCAAGAATCCAGTCACCCACCTGCGCTGTTGATAAATCTCTCTGCATTACATTTGTGAAATTATCTTCTTCAACCATTTCTTTGATCTCATCTTCCAGTTCAAAATCGTCCGAGTCATTTGTGCATTCCTCAGCATTATCTTCATCACTACTTTCCTCATGATTCACTCCTGTCTGTTTTTTTTTTCACTTGCTTTTCAGATTTTGTCCTTTCATTTTCTTTCAGCTTTAGAAATGCCTCCTCTGAAGTGATAACTTCTGCCCCTCCACAGATTCTTTTTCTTCCATGAGTAACTCTTGCTGCTTGTTTCACTTGCTCTAAAAGCAATTCTTCAAATGAGACCCTTTGAATGCTTGATGTTGATGTTGGGGAAGCAATATCATTCGAATCAGATGTTGAAGGCAGAGCTAGGGGAGTTTCTTCATTAGAAACTGATAATGGCAGAGCTGGTGGAATTTCGTCACAAGGCACTTCTGATGGCAGAGATAGAGAGCTCCTGCAAGTGTCATTTTTGATGATTGAGGAGTTACATCGCTTTGACCTAACCATCTCCTATATGCTTGTGGTTCATAACTTTCTGCCGGGATTACTGTACTGCAATGTGGAAAGATCCCAGCCTTTTGAAATCCACTCCGTAGAATAGCAGGATCTAGATCTGACCAGATTGTTGATATGATGGTTGCAAAAGTTGATTTTGGTAACTTATAACCATAATTTCTTCGTTGCCATTTTATGAGTTCTTTGTCCCACTTTAATTTCAAGGGCTTGAATACACTCAGGTCCATTGGCTGGAGAACATGACTTGTATGTGGTGGTAACTTCAGTATCACTACATTCTCTTCTTTAGCTTTTTGAACAAGCGAGATACCAAGGTGTGAACTATGACCATCATAGATCAAAATTACTGGTCTTTCAGATGAACTATTTTTTAAGAAATTGTTCTCAAAGAAGTTTGTGAATGTGTTAGTTTCCATCCATCCATTTTTTGTAGCTGCATAAGTCATGCCAGAATACTCTTCTCCTTCTTTTGCAATCCATGAGTCCCATACATTCTTCCCCTTGAATACAATTAGTGGTGGCAATTTTCCTCCAGCAGCATTTCCTCCCATTAACACTGTGATATTTTCTCTTCCGGGACCACTTGTTACTCTATGCGCAGCAGCTCCCTTTTCACCAACGACCTTGATTCTATTTGGGTCCAAACAAAAACTGGTTTCATCAATGTTATAAATTTGTGATGGAGGAACACCATCGGTGACTTCTTTCAGGAGTTTAAAATAAGTTGAAATGACAAAAGGGCCCATACTTCTTTTTCTATCAACTTCTACACTTTGAGGTTTCTTCTGGCTCAGATTAAATGTTTTCTTGAACCTGTTGAAGTAACAGTCACCTGGTACACCATTCTTGAAGGGAGTCACAATATTATTTTCATTTACATAGCGTCCTATAGTGTCTAAAACTTCTCTTTTTGAGAGACCAAAACCCCACTTCTCCATCGTTTTGATACCATCAGCAATTATCTTCTCTTCTTCATAAGGGATAGCAGTAGGTCTACCCATAGTCACACTTTTAACACCTCGTTGTCCTTTGACATGTTTAAATAATGTTGGTTTAGGTATTTTGTATGTTTTTGCAGCCCTATATAATGTTAATTGTCCACTTTTTACACAGTTCACAGCTATCTTCAAATCATCCTTGGAGTAGGAAGGAGGTTGAGTTTTACGAAAATACGTACGCACCATTTCTGGAACAAATTGTTTGATATTACTAACTTGATGGGGGAAGTGGAACCTAATGGGTTGCACTTGCCCCAGTGACAATATAATCTGGGGCAAGAGGACCTATGTTGTATTCACTCATAGTAACAAAATTGCGTCTACCTCACTACTATGGCATTTTAAGATGTTATTTAATTCATACTTACTGATTTAACATTAATGTAATCCACAAATTCCTTGGTTGTAGCAATCGTAATATGCTATGTCGCACCAGCTCACTCCAGACCTAAAATGATGCATATCCAAAGAGTAACGTATTACAGCTCTACTACTGAGAGTTTTGGGTGCGCAGCGATTCTCGCGTGTTATCGAAAGTAGCAAGATGAAATTCTCGTTAGTAGCGCCACTTCCTATGTATTATCCACGCGACGATAGCCATGGGTTCCACTTCCCCCAAGTTTACACTTACCCCTGGGTACCTTATATACTTTGAGCATGAGCATCAGTTTTGAGTATATACTCGGTTTGTTATGAATAAAAGATCTTGAGTATCTACTACAATTTCCGGTCCTTTTGGAGTATATACTTCACTTGTGCCACCATGATACTCTCGTTTCGTCGACGCACGTTTACTCAGTCAACTGTTTTACATGCCATTTGTTAATGCAAACCAGTCGTCTGCTGTAGACTTGTCTTGTTGATTAATTGAAAGTTCCTGATTAATTGAAATGTCTGTTAGTGGGGATGAATATGAGTCGTCCAGTTGCAAAACTCGTTTAATCCACTTGTGAATAAGGATCATGTCGTAAAATTATTTAATTATTTTATTTTACTTTATTTTATTATTCTTTTAATTTTTTTATTTTGTTTTGTTTTATTTTGTTTTGGTTTGTTGTTTTATTTTTGTTTTTATTTTATTTTGTTTATTTTGATTTTGTTTTATTTATTTTGTTTTACTTAAATTTGTTTTCTTTTATTTTCATTTTCCAGGAAACATACACAAAAACAAAAACACGAAACAAAAAGCAAAATTCAGAAACAAAAGCAAAAGCAGAAAACAAAAAACAAGACACACAAAACAAGAAGCTAAATTCAAAAACAAAAGCAAAACCAGAAAACAAAAAAACAAGAAAAACAAAGCAAAAAGCAAAATTCAGAAACAAAAGCAAAAGCAGAAAACAAAAAACAAGACACAAAACAAAAAGCAAAATTCAAAAACAAAAGCAAAAGCAGAAAACAAAAAACAAGAAACACAAATAAAAATTCTGAAACAAAAGCAAAAGCAGAAAACAAAAAACAAGACACACAAAACAAAAAGCAAAATTCAAAAACAAAAGCAAAAACAGAAATCAAGATACACAAAGCAAAAAGCAAAATTTAAAAACAAAAGCAAAAGCAGAAAACAAACACAAAAACAAAATCAAGAAATAAAAGCAAAAAGTAACATTCAAAAGCATAAGCACAAAGCAAACACTAAACCAAAAAGCAAAAAGTAGAAAACAACAAACACAAAAGATACGGGAGGCAAAGTCCAGAGAAACGTTTCTCATGAAAATCATTCTTATTCACAAGTGGATTAAACGAGTTTTGCAACTGGACGACTCATATGATCATTATATCAAGTGTTTCCGATTTGGCCTTTGTAAGGATTGTCTGTAACTATCCTTCAAGTCTCAAACACCTAACTCGCGGAAGGAAAAAAGCGAATGTTTAAAAGCTCGAAAGATTCGCTACGCTGGAAACTTTGGCAAATGTATTACAGAAAGTCAATTACTGAAGAAAATAAATTGTTTTTTACAGCTTTTCCTCTTGTTTCCGTGTATTTGCCCGAAAACTAATCAGAAAGCCATAGAATATTATCTATCTTAAACCGGTATAATGATCTACAGTCCCTCTCAGAAACCGTTCTTCGTAATTTATACATTTTCCTAGCCCGCAAGTTGTTTACATCTACAAACATAACCTCAACCATCTTGAGATTAGACAGCTGAGCATGGTAATGGCCAGACTTCAGAAATTGTGAGTATATACTTCAGATTTGTAGCATATTTTATTCATACCACATTGGAGTATAAACTCACTAACGGAGTATTTACTCCCACCCTTGAGTATGTACTTCTTAGTGAGTCTAAACTTCAACTTTTTATTCATACCATTCTGAGTATATACTACAAAATTGTTGAGCATGAGCATATACTCCGTTTTATTCATGTCACCCTTTATGAACGCATGTAAACAATTGGGACTGGTTTCCCTACAGCGATCTGCGCTGGCGTCAATTCATTGCATTTCGGCAGTGATGATCGCTGGCCATTTCGTGAACAAAAGAATAACGATAAAGCTCTCATCTCTTTGGGAAACGGTATCATGGCTTCCATACAGACAGTATTTTGTAATTTCTCAAAATAAACTGTTGATTTTTAAAATAAATTATGATATTTGTCACAGAAACGTGGTAGTAAGTGTGCTTATTTGTTCATCGGTATTTTACTACATGTTATTTAGGACAGATACACGGTAACACAGGTTATCATGTAACACATGGTATGATGATTTCATAGCCATTATTCACAGACGTTATCAAACCAAATGTTGGTTCTATTCAAACTTAAAACTTCATAAGTTTGGGATTGATCCCCCTGATCACCCCCCCTCCCCCTTGTAGTTACGCCTCTGGCCTTGAGTATGCTTCTGTACGCCTAGTTTTGTACTTGTTATTATTTATTTATTGGGTACAAAATGTAGCTCAAGGGGGGACCACCCTTTACAAACATCGCTCACCACTATTAGTTTGGAGTCTCTTTCGCTCCATGTATATATACTTAATTCGATCATCATCTCTTCTTCCTCCTCTAATAAGAAGCAATATTGACGCTGATGTAATTCTGCTTAAGGTCATTCTGGCAACGTTATATTATTTCAGAGTCAGACTATAATCAGCTGATTATTATTTACCCCACGAACCTGTATAAGCAAGGAGTAGGCTACTGAGGTGTCGAGAAGTGGAAGTGATCGTGTTGTAGGAGGCAGTGGACGAAGGACGATGATCTCCGGCTAGGGAAACCGCTTTTCTGACTTTGCGCGCCGAGCGATCATCGTCAGCGATGTGCGCCGGCGATCATCCTTGTAGCAAAACCGTACTTTAGGAACCAACCAGACGACATTGCACTGGTAGCTCAAAGCAGAAATTTTGAGGACGGAGAAGGCATTCTTTCAGCAGACTTGGACAAAATGGCAACATTCTTCAAGTCTTGGCGATTGATCCCAAGCGCTTCTAATAATAAGACTGAGGTTTCATGTTTCCATCTTAGCAACCGACTCGCAAACTACGAGCCATTTGTTTTATTCCTTGGTGATAAACTTACGTACAACCCTTTCCCGAATATCTAGGAGTCACCCTGGACAGCACTTTAAGCTACAAAGAACATCTTGCCAAGCTCTCTCACAAAATCACTACAAGGAATAACATCCTACACAAGCTTTGCGGTAGTTCATGCTCATGGGGAGCCTCGGCTGACTGCTTACGATTAACGGGTATTAGACTTCTCTTCTCTGCAGCGGAATACTGTGCCTCGGTATGGCTGGAAAGTGCACGTGTGCATAAAGTGGATACTAAGCTGAATGAAACCAAGCTCTGCATAACTGGTACCGGAATTATATACCTCGCCCGGTATTGAACTCCAGACTGCATCTCCTAATGAATTTAACTTCTAAATGGTTATTATTATTAGTATTACTAGTATAGTAAGGAGAAAGCAGGACATGGCTTGTAGAATGTTTCAACATGAAACCTATCTAAGGAAATACCAGGGCCTGGCCATCAATTAACTTAAGTAAAACTGCTTGTAAGCTTTTAGGGCGGAAACAGCCCATAGCCATTAGCAGCACCAGGAATTCTAAGACGTAGTCATTTACGGAAATGACCACATTCCATTACGACGATTTCACTTTAGATAAACTTAGAACGTATTTCCTCAATTTTCTAAAGTGAAAGGTTCCACAAGGGCATGGTAATTTCTAGAAGGAATTCGTGGTGACCCCTGTGAGGGGATTGCCAACTCATTGGTCAGACACGGTAGCCTCGGGAGAGCCCAGCTACCCCCTCTCAAGTAAAGCAAATGTATATAAAGTCTGTATTTCTGGGAGTCGCTCTCTGTGGACTCCGACAACTCTGTAGACTACTACTATGTAAATATCGCTCTTCGAGCTAGTAACCAGCTGTGCTGTATACAATGGCATATTATTAAATTATAATACTGACTTCAAACTGCAAAACTGGACTCCTTCATTTCTGTTGAATAAGATACCACTCAGCCACATGGAGAACCTGAGAAGGACCAACACTTTGTAGTTTGCCACGCATCGTTAAGCTACAAGTTGGTGTCCCGTCCCGGGATATCAACAAACGTAACTGGGGGCCCATCCGGGATATCAACAAACTTAACTGGGGGCCCGTCCGGGATAGATATACGATCGCCACAAGATCTACGAGCAAGTTGGAGGAGTATACTGACAACGATCCAGAATCGCCTTTCGTTACTCTGCTGGCAAGCCAATTATCTACCCGCTACTGCTGCAGTAATCTATTCAACAGACGCAGCCGACTGGAAGGAAGTGGAACTGACAACCTCACTGGAGGCCTTTCTGTTGTTAACTAATCTTCAAGTTTCAGTGGAAATAACGAGAATTTATTAACGAAATAGTAGATCGTATATTTACACGTCCATCACGCTACAAGCAAGACCAACTACTACAAGGCACAAACAACACAAGGAATACTAAAATATAAAATCAATGCTGCCAACTTAAATTGTTAACTACCAACTCCAACACTTCCCCTGGTAGTTAACCTCAAACAATGACAATCCTTTAATTCAACAAAAATACCAAAAAATTCAGTTCCTGTTATAAACTAAACCAAATTGAGGATATTTATGAAACTCTGGGTCTTTGGCCCATTCAATGACTTCGTAAACAAGTCTGCAACATTATTGTTACTTGGAACATATTCGAAAATAATGTTCCTCTTACTTACATGGTCCCTACAAAACTGATACTTAATATCAAAGTGCTTTGTCAATTCAGAATCACCACTGTTTCTGGTGAGCTTAATGGCACTTTGATTGTCACCTCTGATGACAATTGGTTTAGGCAAAACCGATTCCTGACCCAACTCGTTTATTATTTGTCCTAGCCATAATGCCTCCTTAGCAGCATGGAACATAGAATCATACTCTGACTCGGTTGTAGATGTGGCAACCGTGTCACGTTTCTTTGGTAACCTCGTGTTCCAGCTAATTGGTGCATTTGCTAAGATTGCAACATACCCACTCACAGATTTCCTGTCTTTGGCATTAGCAAAATCTGCATCACAATACATTCGGACATGTACATCAGATTTTTCAAAAAACAATTTTACATTACATGTTTTCTTCAAGTACAACATAATGTGCTTTACATCTTGCCAATCTCTCTTTGTAGGCGAACAATTTTTCTTGCTCACTTTACACACTGCAAAAGTTATGTCTGGCCTAGTCGTTGTAGCCAGATATAGTAACATACCTACTGCTTTTCTGTACTCGTACTCATCATGTTTCTCATCACCTGACAATTTTCCGTCATCTCTATTTATTTCTAAAGGAGCTGACCTGCCCTTCCCATCTTCAAGTTTGAATTCTTTCAATACCCTTTTAATGTAGTCAGTTTGATGAGCAGACATTACTCCTTCCCTGTACTCCACATTCATAGAAAGAAAGTTGGTCATATTTCCTAACTTCTTAATCTCCAATCTAATGTCCAACTCTTCTTTGAACCATTCAACCCGTTCTCTTTTTCCCCAGCATGCCAAGTCATCAACATAAACACCAATGAACAGATCCTTATCTTTGTTAACAAACACACATGGATCCTTCACCAGAGGTTTCAAACCTAATTCTGACAAATTCATATACAAGGTCGAATGCCATCACAACTCTTATTCTCACTCTTTAAACCTGACAAATATGGAATTTTCTGCATAGCAGCTTCATGTGGATGCCCTAACCTTACATGCCACAAATCTGAACTCACTGCTCGCAAGGCTACAGCTTCAATTTCATCACTGATCTCATCTTCACTGACATCAGCATTCGATATACAAGCTACACTGTGATTAGGTTCCAACAAATACAACCCATTTGATTCTAGACTTGTAAACACGCACTCATCATTATACATACCTTTAGCACCTTCTTTGTTAAAGTGAACAAATACATCATTCTTGGCTAAGCGCCCTACTGAAATCAAATTGAATGCTAAATCTGGAACGTGCAAAACATGTCTCATCTCAAGCACATTACCACCACACTTATCAGATAATGCAAGTTTGACAATACCTTTTCCACTAACTGGGAGTTGCCCTTGTCCAATCTTAACATTGCCCTTACACTCTGAATAGGAGGAAAACAACTCTCTTTTAGACGTCATATGTTCTGACGCTGCCGAGTCAAGGTACCAAACATCAGAACTGTTCATTGACACCATTGCGAACACACTGATACAGGCTATAGTCTTCCCCGTTTTATTGGAATTTCCACTGTCGTCCCTTTTTCCATTATTTGATTTCATTTTGGTACAATCTGATGCCCAATGACCATACTCGTGACAGTTAAAACATTTAACTTCTGGACAAAACTTGCTAATATGACCATGACTAACCAGCCAGCTCACAGGTAGACGGTAAGCCGACAACGCTCGTCAAAGTCAAGAAACGCCTTTCGACTATCGCCAAGCCGTGGACGGACGAGTATACCGACAACGCTCGACAACAGTCAAGAAGCGCCTTTCGATTGCTCGGACGACAACGAAGAAGACCAACCAGAAGGAAGGAAGCTAGCCGGCAACGCTCGACAACAGTCAAGAAGCGCCTTTCGACAGTGACCAACCGACTACGCAGTTCACTGGAGGATGCAGTCATCACTGATCGTCTTCTCCTGCATGTAAGTCAACAATTTTAAGCAACTCTATTGTAATGCCTGAGTATTACTGTAACAGCTTGGTTCATTTTCATTTTCAATTCTTCAACTAACACACAGAGCACTAACAATAAATTTAATTATCAGAGGAAAAAGTGAATTTGCGTGAAACTAAACGCCGTTTTTTGCAGGTCATTCTTTTCTTTTGAATTAATGTTAGTAGCAAGATAATAAGTGATTTTAAGTTAGCATTTTGTTAATAATAATAATAAGTTATTGTGGAAACCTAAACGGGTCTCTTTCACGTATCATTAGTTAATAATAATAATAATAATAATAATAAGTTATTTTACTTAATTGTGGAAACCTAAACGGGGCTCTTTCACGTGATTAATTTTAAGATACTCTATTATTTTACTTCTTCAAGCTTTTAATTATTTTATTTTTATATACCTAACTCATAAGAATAATCAAAATAATTATTATCATTAAGTATATTACACCTTTTCATTTATTTGCAGTTTGAAAGTAAATAAATAAATTAACTAGCTGAATAGGCTCTAATTTAAATAATTTAATACTTCTTTCTCATTAACAGTGGAGACAGAATTATTAACTAAATTTGAATACGCACAGATCCAATTGCTACCTGAGTTTAACGGAAATACCTCTTGCAGTTTAGACTACTTTATTGCCAGATGTGATAGTTTCCTAGCTACCCACAAGAGAGCCAACGCAACTCCCAATTCCGCCATTATTAATGAATTTTTATTTAATGTGGTGAAATCTAAACTTAAAGGGGAAGCATGTAGTATTCTAGATTTAGATGCAAATTCAGATTATGAAAAATTTAGAGAGAAACTAATTAGAAAATATGGTAATGTCATAGATGAAAGATTATTGATTCAGGAAATTTCCAATTGCTTCCAAAAACGGGGCGAATCACACAATGACTACCACGATAGGTTAGACACCCTTGTCCTGCAGTGCAAAAGCATGTGCAAAATCAATTATAGAGACCAGATTTTAGATCTGAAATTAAGAGAATTAGAAGATCTGAGTTTGAATACCTTTAAGGCCGGGATTTTGGAGCCATATCGTTCTTATTTGCGCTATGCTCAAATTACCGACCTTAGCCACGCACTTAGACTGTGTAGAATGTTTGACAATGATAGAGCGCATGAAAGTTACATGGATCAGTTAAGAGGAGTACAGAAGCCACCTCTAAACAAATTCAACCAAACATCTCAACCACTAAACCACACTACTCATAATCCATTCACACATTCAAATTTCACACCACAAATGAGACCATTTGACAAGTTCGTTCCTCAGAACCTGCCCACACGACCTTTTATGAACCAACCCAATCCACAATTTATGAATTCTAACCCATCTCAACAGAAGCCCTTCAGACCACAGAACCAACAACCTTTCAAGACCTCTATGAACCGTCCTTACCCAACTCCTAACAATATCGGTAGACGTTTTGCGCCCAATAACCAAACCTACCCAAAACCCATGTCCGGTGTTTCCACCATTCGGGGAAATTTAAATGCTCACGCGGAAGAAGCCGATGATTTTGGCTACATACCACCAGAATTCTTTCAGGAGGAACAACCACCTGAATATGAGCTTGACCATGATGTTGAGACTGATCCATCCCTCGTTCCAAACGAATATCAAAATGACGATCAACAACAGGATTTTCATTTGGCCCAGCCATCACAATCGAAACCCTAACTAATATTAGGAACGCTCCAAAATTACCATTTATTACATTATTTGGTTTCAAAATCTTAATTGACAGTGGAGCATGTAATTCAATCATGAACCCATCAATAGCACACACATTCTTTCCAGATTATATCTTTCAGGAACCTTTTTGTATTCAATCGGTGCATTCTGAAACATTAGGAACAGATAATGTGCAATTCCCTATCTTTTCTGAACACGGCATTGACACCCCTGTGAATTTCAGGGTCATGCAATGGCAGGATTACTTCGATGCCTTAATTGGTATTGCTGACTTTGTCAAATTAGGTGCGAAAATCGATTATGCAGAAAAACTAGTTACACTAGCTAACAAGGATATACCCTTTCATTTTCATTCCAGGAATAAACAAATTAATTTCCAACCTGCAGTAGATATGCACACCATTGCAATCCCTGTCAATATTGAACAAGGAGACGTATATATTCCTAATTTTGAATGTGGAGGAATATATTTCTCGGATGCATTATTGCGTGCAGAAAACTACCAGGTCATGTATCCCAGCGAAACTCAGTTAGAGCAGGAATTCAACAAACCAGTGTTTGTTGAACCTTTAGAAAACATCACGATACAGCCTTTAGAAATGAATAATATTTCAGAGTACGATATTCAAGAATATCTCCGCACACAACACATGAATGATCTAGAGAACAGTGTCATACGAGAAATATGCTCTGAATTCTCAGATGTATTCTACTACCCAGGTTGTGAATTAACATTCACAAACACTGTAAAACACTTCATTCGTACCACCAATGAAGACCCTGTGTATCAGAAAAATTATCGCTATCCACCTGCATTAAAGAAAATACTAAGTGATGAGGTTGAAAAACTCATTAACCAAGGAATAGTCACACATAGCGAATCTCCTTACTGCAATCCCGTGTAGATCGTGCCCAAAAAGCTAGATGCTTCTGGACAGAAGAAATGGAGATTAGTTATAGACTTTAGGCAGCTAAACAAAAAAACAATTGAGGATAAATACCCTCTTCCAAGAATAGAGGAAATTTTGGAAAACCTTGGTCATTGTCAATATATTTCCACACTGGACCTGGCCCAAGGTTTCCATCAAATCGAAATGGATCCCCGGTCCATAGAGAAGACCGCGTTCACCATTGATAACAGGCACCTAATGTTCAAAAGGATGCCATTCGGTCTTAAGAACGCTCCTGCCACATTCCAGCGCGTTATGGACAATGTTCTGCGCCCATTCCTTTATAAGTTTTGTTCTGTATACATAGACGACATCATTGTATTCAGTAAATCCTTAGAACAACACAAACACCATTTAACCCTTGTATTGCAAAAGCTGAGATAAGTAAACCTTAAGATACAGCTTGACAAGACCGAGTTCCTTCACAAGGAAGTAGCTTTTCTTGGCCATGCTGTATCACAAGATGGAGTAAAGCCCAATCCTGAGAAAATTAGGGTAATTAAGGACTATCCGATACCAAAAACCACTAAGGAGATTAAGCAATTTTTGGGATTAGCAGGATTCTACAGAAAATTCCTAAAAGATTTTGCTAAAATAGCTCACCCAATGAACCGCTACTTAAGAAAGGGATCAAAAATTGATATAGAAAATTCCGAATACAAGTCCGCGTTCGAAACCCTAAAAAGCTTTTTAATGAACGCTCCGGTCTTAGCATATCCAGATTTTGATGAGCCTTTCATACTAACTACAGATAGCTCAGATTTCGCATTAGGAAGTGTTCTTACACAGAAGGGGCATCCTATCGCGTATTATTCCAAAACCCTGAACCCTGCAGAAAGAAATTATTCTACAATCGAAAGAGAACTCCTTGCAATTGTAGAAAGCTGTAAACATTTTAAACCGTACCTATGGGGGCGTCACTTTCAAATAGAATGCGACCACCGTCCTCTACAATGGCTCTTCACACTAAAAGACCCAAGTTCGAGACTTTATCGTTGGAAGATAAAGCTCGGAGAATTTGATTTCGATATAAAGTACGTAAAAGGCAAAACTAATTACGTAGCAGACGCACTCTCTAGAATTCAGATAAACGTAAATGATGAGACAGCTTCTAATGTAGCTATCCCCGGAGATAATACATACCAGGATGAAATGGACAATGAAACTATTCATTCAAACCAGGAAGACCCCATCTTCACCCTGAAAATGTCAGAACGAAATCTGAATCAAAACCGAAATCAAATCATCATAAAATATGGTAATTTTCCAAAAATTCTTGAACAAAAATTATTCAAGAAAAACACGCGTCACATCATGATTGTCACACAGAGAAATCTCCAACAAGATTTAAATGATCATCTGCTTAAAGTAATCAACCCCTCAAACAAATATGCCGTCTGTTTTGACGATGTAACAATAGATATCCCATTCATTAGGGAATGTCAAAAGTTTTTCACGTCAGAATTAATAATCATCAGAGCGTCCAAATTCTTAGAGGATATTGAATGCTCAGAAACCCAAAAGCAATTGATATTACAATACCATTCAGTAAATCATAATGGTATCGTAGAAACCCTTGAACACCTTCGGAGTAAGTATTACTGGCCACATCTGAAAGAGCAAATCAGTAATTTAATAAACCAGTGTAATCTATGTCAAAGAAATAAATACGAGAGAAATCCTCACCATGTGACGAACCAAGGTTCCATCACAGCCGACCATCCATTCTCTCAAATCCACATTGACACTTTCCACTTTGAGCAAAGCCGTATACTAACTATATTAGATGTATTTTCAAAATACGGACAAGCCTATGTACTGCCTAATGGCACAGCCCTTGCCGTATTAAATCAATTGCAGGTATACTTTTCACATCATGGTTATCCCAAAAAGATCACCCATGATCAGGGAGGAGAATTTGAAAACAACTTAATTACCGAATATTGTAAAGCCATTAACATTGAATATCACTCTACCACACCCCTGAATTCCTCTTCTAATTCACCGGTGGAAAGACTGAATTCAACCCTTCTTGAAAAACTGAGGATCTCACGAGATCATGACAAGTTCACTCCACTCCCACAGCTTCTAGCCACCACAATCATAAACTACAATTCTTCGATCCATTCTGCCACCAAACAACCACCATTCAATATCCTATATGGTCCATACTACAAAACGTTAGATCATATATTTTCCCCGTCTCCAAAAATCAATGAGTATATTGAGAGGCAAGGCAATCAAATAAAGATCTTAAATGAAAACAAACCTGAACCCAACACCTCCACCTTCCAACACTCATGCAAGTTAGGTGAGACTGTGTATGTATCGGATCCCTTAACTAGGAACAAGAAATCCAGAAACCTATACAATGAGGACACCGTAACAAAAATCGAAGGAAACCGCATTTATTGCAAAATGAAAAATGGTAAAATCCATATCATAAATTTCCGTGACATAAAACCTAAAAGAATGGTTTTTCCAATTCCAGATTCCTACCAGGATATGCCGTCATCCACACTGAACCCATAAAAACTCCAGGATTTTATGCCGACCCTATGGGATCTGTGGTGATAATCAACAATTACCATAAATTTATGTTCCATTTTAACCTTACCAATTTAAAAGATTCTTATAACCAGATTGATAATACCGTCTCCAGCCTTGTATCAAAAAGTAACAATACTTTTCCTTATTTGATATCAGAATTAACTGAAACAACTAAAGAAACTAAAAAGGAATTGAATAAATTAATACCTCCCATTCCAGATAAAGTTAAAAGAGGGTCAATTAATGGACTAGGAAAGGTAATAAAATTCATTTCAGGTAATTTAGATCAAGATGATTTTGATAACTTGCAAAGTCAAATTAATGCATTAAAACAGTTCCGCAATAATGAAATTAAACATATTAATAAGTTACTATCATTTACTAATTCCATTGCTCAGAAATTTTATACTGAGATGAACCAGGTTAACACCAATATGAAGGCAATCCAAAGTGTACTTCGAACAGAAGACTTTGAGATAAATTTATTGGAACACATCCAATACGTGTTAATGTGCATCAACAAGTTCAACAAGATTGTGCGAGTGTTGCAAGAAACTATCAGCCTCTCATTCAATCAGATGACTAATGTGAAATTATTTTCCAGGAAGGACTTAACAAACATAGTCAAACATATGTTATCAATTTACCCTGTGAATAATATAATCCACACTGATCAATACCATCAGTATGAAAATTTAAAAATGTCAAAGACTCAAGTCCTCATGCTGGACGAAGAACTTATAGTGATTCTTTCTATGCCTGTTACAGATGGAACTCAATATCAACTATATGATGTAACCCCTATCCCTACTGTTAACAATATTGTACTTATCCCATCTGAGAGGTATTATCTGCAAGGCCCTACATTAAAATGGTCTAATGCACCTTGCATAAAAGGTACTCAATCCTATATCTGTATGTACTATAATATTAGAATTACTAATTGCAACTTAACAAATAATGTCGGATGTGAATTTGCTTCTGTAAAGAACAATGTGAAACTATTTCAATCTGTAAATAAGGAACACATCTTTTTCTTCAGTAACATGCCAGAAGTGATCTTACAAACGTGCCCAGAATCTCAAAAGACAGTACAACGTTCTGGACCACAAATAATTTATTCTAACGAATCTTGTCCAATTTCAAGTATGGGTATAACACTCCAACAAAAACCTACCAATTACATCCACACCTTCCCACTCCTGACCATTCATGAGGAACCCATTGCAAAACATGAAATAAATTTCCATATTTCCCATCTGGATGTAACAAAGATGAAACTAGACCTAAAACCAATACCAATAACTTATGTCACTACAAAACAATTCATGAATATTAACATAATTTCTGTAATGGTAATAATATGTATTATTTTACTCATATATAGAAAGAAATTGTATCACTTCTGTAAAACCATTAAGATTAAGGTTAAGAAAAATGTAAATGCCACTGAGGACAGTGTCTTGAAACTAAGGGGGGAGGAATTACATACCTCGCCCGGTATTGAACTCCAGACTGCATCTCCTAATGAATTTAACTTCTAAATTGTTATTATTATTAGTATTACTAGTATAGTAAGGAGAAAGCAGGACATGGCTTGTAGAATGTTTCAACATGAAACCTATCTAAGGAAATACCAGGGCCTGGCCATCAATTAACTTAAGTAAAACTGCTTGTAAGCTTTTAGGGCGGAAACAGCCCATAGCCATTAGCAGCACCAGGAATTCTAAGACGTAGTCATTTACGGAAATGACCACATTCCATTACGACGATTTCACTTTAGATAAACTTAGAACGTATTTCCTCAATTTTCTAAAGTGAAAGGTTCCACAAGGGCATGGTAATTTCTAGAAGGAATTCGTGGTGACCCCTGTGAGGGGATTGCCAACTCATTGGTCAGACACGGTAGCCTCGGGAGAGCCCAGCTACCCCCTCTCAAGTAAAGCAAATGTATATAAAGTCTGTATTTCTGGGAGTCGCTCTCTGTGGACTCCGACAACTCTGTAGACTACTACTATGTAAATATCGCTCTTCGAGCTAGTAACCAGCTGTGCTGTATACAATGGCATATTATTAAATTATAATACTGACTTCAAACTGCAAAACTGGACTTCTTCATTTCTGTTGAATAAGATACCACTCAGCCGCGTGGAGAACCTGAGAAGGACCAACACTTTGTAGTTTGCCACGCATCGTTAAGCTACAAATTGGTGTCCCGTCCCGGGATATCAACAAACTTAACTCCGGTACTGTTAAGTCTACACCTCGCCACTGGTTACCCGTTCTTAGTCATATCCCACCACTCCACCTGAGCAGAAAGGAAGCTCTGCTGAGAGAAGCAAAGAAGATCCGGTCATCTCCCTCATTACCAGTTCACCAGGAATTTTGTTACCCATCGCCACAACGACTTCAATCTGGGAGACCATCAAGTGTAAGTTATTGGCCGGCCGACTCTTGAGGGATAATTTCAGTGGCGTGGCGTGGAATTTTCGCGAGGGTAAGTTGTGAAGAAGATTCAAAATATAGGCTTACACCATAAAGCAACTTCAGCACCCTGTTCCAGCTATGCCCTTGTCAATGTTGAGGTTGATATCTGAAGTAGCAACTATTACTTTACGCACATAATTATGAGTCTTTCACATTCAAAAAAATTGGGGAAAATTTGTAATACAGCACAGCTCATTTTTCCCTTTCCAATTTTAGGCATGCCAACCCATGTACCTTAAGTACGGAGAAAATTATTCAACAATAGGCTTGGCGAGCTTTTCTTATCGTGTATCATTTGACGATTGAACGGTGTGGCAAATTGTGTTTTTGTTGTTCGCATTTTTTGGTCTAAGGAGCTAAACGTTTAGGTTATTACCCGTAAATTTTCTATTATGCGTGGCTCAGCGGTAACGTTCTCGCTTGCTGAGCTTAAGATAGCGGGATTGAATGCCGTCGCAGTCAGTCGGCATTTGAGGGTGCGCAATTGCGAGGGAGCCGTGTCAGTATATTTACTGGCTCGTTAAAGATCCCCTTCGGGTCAAAATTCCGGCACCCTGGCGTCTCTAAAAGCCTCAGTAGTTAACAGGGACGTAAAACCAATAACATTATTATTATTATTTTCTATTATGAGACCTAAGTGAACATTAAAATAATAAACATGCTATTAGTAATAGATATTCTTATGGCATTGTATTGCATGTTCAGTTAATATTTCTTTGCAAATATCATTCAAATTGTACTGATGTAGGCTTTCACGGCTTCATTAGTTTGAATGACTTAATTGGGGCGTAGGCCTATAACCTATGCAAACTAGTGTACTAACAATTCCGGCGTCTAGTGTATCAGTGGAAAGAACGTTTTCTACCATGAAACGTATAAAAACCTTCAACCGAAACTCAATGCATCAAGAAAAACTTTCACATCTCGCGCTTCTTTCAATTGAAAAGGAGTTATTGTGCATCCTGCAGGGGAACACTGATTTTCACGACCACGTAATTGATGAATTCGCTAAGAGGGAGAGAAATCAATTTTTCAATTTTTAATTCGTATGTTTATAACACGTATTTGCCGGTCACAGGGCACGAGTGATATTTATTTCTTCTTTTTATTCATCCTTTTTTACCGAAGTCATAAGGTTTTAAAAGCACGTTATCTGGTCCCATGGTGTAGACGTAGCAAGTTTGCCTCTTACCCAGGAGGCCCAAAGTTCGATTCCCGACTCCGAAATTTGGAATCTGATGTAAGTGCTGAAGTGGGGTGCACCAAACCCCGTGAGGAAACATGACTAGCTTCTTGATCAGGGAAGTAGCACACCATGGCCTAAAACCAATGTCATGTGACTGAGGGTGCCATCGCGCCGGCCACATCCCAACAGGCTATAAGCTGGGTGGCGTCGACCTTGGTTTGGCGCGGTTCTCTGGGTTCAAATACGGGCTTAGATTTGTAATAGTAACAGATTTGCGGTGTACTGTACAGTGGTCTATTTTATTATTATTATTATTATTATTATTATTATTTTGCATTTTAAGCATGATTACGAGTTTGTTTTGCAAATAACTTAAAAGGGAGAAAGTATTATGATGTCCAGTAGCCTGTTCTGAACCCCTTGCCGTTTCATAATACAGTATGGTTGGTTGGTTCCTTAGTTTAGGGGCTGAGACAATGCAGTCATGTAGCTCCGTGTACTTTGGGTGTGTGTAGAATCTGTCGGATAACCGGTGTATTGTATGGCTGTATTAGTGTGTGTTATCTGTTTTAAATTAAGTAAGGACTGCAGACAGTAATTTCAAGTAGTTCCTACTTTTGCTACCAAATGCTACCGTTCACGACACCTAGCTTGCGGACTTACCTACTAGATAACAAGATGGCATCGCAGTCAGCACCTGGCGGCGAACGTTGGAACTAATAGAGCGTTATCAATTCTAACCTACACATTTTGGCTTCACACAAGTGTAGTGTGTAGTTAGTGGAAGGTTCTTTTTCATGCCATTAATCTATGACATGGGACATCCGGCTTTATAATACAGTATACTGTACCCGATACCTAGTTTAGGCTATCGGCTACGCCAGCAGACATTAAGCCGTAGTTGAGGTTTTGGGAAGAGTTAGGAAAAGATAGCGCACCGATCGAGTCAAGAAGAATGTCAAGATGACGTAGGAGGTCTAGGATCAAGGAGGCACTGACATCTGTAAGAAGATGGAATTATGGATAGAGATGTGAAGCTTTATTAAGATATGTATGGAATATGGTAATTAAACATCTTAGAAGAGGATATATAACATGCATTATATGTGGAAATAATTGTAAGGAAGTTAGATAACCCTTAAGTTATTTTATAACGGAATAGCCGAGATGATGAGGGTTCGAGACTATGATCGTGACGCGAGAGCACAGTGGTGGGGGTGAACACCACGTGTCTGCGCCAGGCAGATAAGTGAGAAGACAGTGCCAGCACATTCAGTGGAGCTCTGTCAGTCGAGCAAGTAGGCTCGAGCTCTGTAGCGCAAGCGAGACGCACGGTGAAGGTCGCGTAGCATACCGAAACTGTCACGGCAGAGTGTAGGCGACAGTTTCAGCATCGGCGAGCAGCGAACGCCAAGCAGGTCGTTGATCCAGGGGGACTTGCCGAGCAAGCAATCACAGACGGCCGGGATATGTTAGAACAGCACTGCAAGTAGTTGGAGACTTTATTACAAGCTACATTTCAACGCAGATTGAACATAGTTCTTTTGAATAACTTTATGACTATGCTTTTCTATAACGCATTCAAAGTTACTTTAAAAATGTCAAGCAAACAGAATGTCGTAAGCATAGGCACTGATAAACATTAGAACGTGCATTAATGAAATTTATTTCTTATGCAGTTTCATGAATTACCAAATACAGACAACTACAGGGTGTTTCGTAAACTTGGACACTCTCAAGTAAAATTTTAATTTTACGAAAGTGAGACTTAGCAGTTATTAGAGATTGATCTTTCAATACTCAAACTGAACATTTAATGGGACAGTGGCGTAACTTAGAAGAGGAATAGGGGGTCCGCTGTTTCCATGAACATTTTCGAGAGGAGTTGGACAATATCCGCTATGGGTAATCCGAAGTTCAACATGTCAGAGTAGACGCAGATAGAGACAAGATGGCACCGCAGAGCGATGGATTCGATTCCTGACGAGAGGAGTCCACCAGCTGAT
This sequence comes from Meconema thalassinum, assembly GCA_946902985.2. Taxonomy (NCBI): domain Eukaryota; kingdom Metazoa; phylum Arthropoda; class Insecta; order Orthoptera; family Tettigoniidae; genus Meconema; species Meconema thalassinum. The sequence continues at coordinate 255,949,220 of OX336393.1, forward strand.
TCACTTGGGATTTCGAATGCAATCGTCATTTCATGGATGGAATGATATTCACGCCGATCTTTCGAGAAATTCATTATGTAGGGAAAATCGACGATCTTTCGAGAAATTCTTTATGTAGGGAAAATCGACGATCTTGGAAATTTAATTACAGCTGATTTTGAAAAGGTACTGTAAGAGTTATACCTACCTGATACGATTATTTTCATGAATACTGGGCACACATGTATATTTTTCTAATAGGAGTGATACGATTATTTAGACATGGTTTGATTTTTTATACTTCGAATTTGCTAGAATATGGAGTGACCATATGATATGGCAGGCATCATTATACGAAATTCTCACCATTGGTTGGCTTTATTAAGCAGATGTTTGGTCTTTTAGACATTTTTCCAGCTAGGATATTTTTCATGAATAGTTTTTTTTTGTGTAACGAGTATTTCGAACTCGTGATCTGCAATTGATTATCTAAAATTACTTCGTCAGTTCATTGCATACTAGCGAGTGTGTATTATTCATCAGTAGGGATTTTTTCCATTGGATTGTTTGGAGATATTAAGAAGTTATTCACTTTAGTGAATGAACATCGCTTTTATATGACAACTAGAAACTTGTTGATTCCTATCTGGTACATTCACTCATATAGTCTACGAGATGGGGTCTTTCGTATTTATACGATTGTATGGTGGCTACTCATCTTACCCATCGTTCAGGGCACTATCATCCAAGTCGACGGGGCGAGGTCTTTCGTATTTATACGACTGTACGGTGGTTACACATCTTACTCGCCATTGAGGGACTCATTTTTATCATCCGAATGTACACGAGATTGTAAGTGAATCAAACAAGGAACTACTAGTCACATATCAGTCGAAATTTTGTTAAATAAAGTAACGATACATGTCAACAGGATTGCATTTAGTAATTCTTGTTTGCCAATCCAATATTTTGTTGCTATACTCTTTTGAGAGTAATTTCAGTTTAACCGCTGTTACAGCTGATGCTTTTGATGAGTTTTATAATTGTGTTTGATACCTTTGAGAAGGATTTAAAGTAATTGAATCTTGTAAGATTAATCATTAATGGTCAGATTTATTTTAAGGCAGATCGGTATTGCAGATTTTGATATGAGAAATTATAGCACATTGGTGTTTTTCTGTGATGTGAGTTATGAAAATTGTAAGAGAATTTATGCTATTTGAAAGCAGATCTTAAATTACTGAAGTAATATTTTTCCAATTGTTTAAGAAGTTGTCTAGATGTGATCAGAGTAATTACAGTTATTGGAGATTGTGTGCGTTGATAATTTGAAGCCAGTTATATATTTTTTGTAGATCATGCAACATGGTTAAGTGGAGTATGTGGTAGGCATTTTGTGGAAGTTGCCATGTGATAGTTGCAACGTTGATAACGTATTTTGAAGCAGACATGAGGTCGTCGTACCCAGTCTAGCGTAATTGTCGAGATTCATGCTGTATGTGCTGAATATTTATGGAGTTTTGTGGAGTAATTGTTGTATTCAAATGTGATATTTGAAGTATTGAGGAAATGTAATGTCGTTGTGGATAGTTTGATCCAACGTGATGTCGTGGAGACAATAATTTTTTTTGGCATGATAAATTAAATACGAGATATAACTTGGAAGTGATAAAACTGTAAGACAACGTTCTATAAACCATATTAAACAATTTGTTAGGAAATTAAACAAATAAATAAAGTTGATAATACAAGATTTTCTGAAAATAATAATTAATGAAATAATAATCTGAGATTTAAGCATATTAACGATCTGACCTAATGAAATAAAAATCAGAATGACTAGATGAAATAATGAAAACTAAATAACCAGAAGATTAAAATTTAAATAATTTGATAAATTAAATTTTGGAATAAATCAATGAATTAAATAAATGGATGAATTAAAGATTGGATAAATTAAACTGACTTAAATAAATTAATAGACGATTGTGATGATGATGAATAACTGAATTAGAAGGTGATAATTAACTAAAGAAGCTGATGATTAATGAATTTATTTGGAATTAAATATATTTAATTGAGAGATAATTTGAAGGAATTGCAACTTGAGTTGAGGATTTAAATGATGTAATGGTGATGAATTAATGATTCTGACAGGAATATGTAGAATTTTGAAGTGAGAATTAATGTGAGAAATATTTAATTTTGGTGATGACGATAACGATGACCAATGAGCCATGAATTTTCTGTAATTCACAGATAAGCGATTATGAATGACAATGTAAATAGTGTAAATTAATTATTCAATGTTTAGGAGCATTTGACTAACATGTTCAACATTTAAATTATGCCATGCAAACCATAAATTACGTGATGTTTAATATATGTGATTATAATATGTGTATGTTTAGACAGATTAATAACTTTTTTTAAATCCACATTGATGATGTTAAATTAAAGAGAAATTAGGTCTCAGGTTTTACAAATGTCAGTGACGAAAGACATAGTGCTATAGTGATCCTGAGAACCCAAGAGAACTTTAGAGATTTTTCTTGTTATGTGGATGAAATAATTTTGGATTAGAAAAGAGATGGTTCGATTTTTGGACAATGTCAATTTAACTTTGGCATTCGACCATACTCTTAGGTAGGAGTTATATTTAAAATGTCTGTCTGACTATCAAAGTAAAATAAATTTGTTTTTATCTTAGTTGTGATCTGATGATGGTGTGATGTTCCTTTTTCTTTCCTTGTCTTGAGTAAGGCTTATCCGGAAAGGAAGTGGTTTGCTAGGAATTCAGTTGATGGCGCCCATTTATATTTGCATTATTTCTATTAAACTTAAGCCCGTAACGACCCTAGAGATACTTTGTCTCGTGATACCCACTGCTTTTTCGATAACTCAGCTGAATTTCCGACACATTCCTTATTTGACTAGAGGTTCATTTAACTCCGCTCTGTCCCGGAACTCCAGGAATGCGATGTTATAGCAGATGGGTCATCGCATCCCCAGGACGAACGGGTACAATACGTAGACCACAGTAGATTATAACTCACAATCAGCTGCACTCACAATATAATTACAGGGTCATTTTATTGGTCCAGCAACATAGCAGCGCTCCGGCAAAATGCATGCGTGGCCGAGTGACTCATTGTCATTGCCGAGAGATTGAAATGTCGCCGTGCTGCTATGTTGCTAAACCGATAAGGAGGATCATGTACTGCTCGACTCCAAGCTCCGTGAACCTGAGAGGAATGGGGATCGTGGACCGTAAAGTCAATATATCATCTTTTTTGGAAGCCTTCATAGGGAGGTTAAGGCTGCTTGAGATTTTAGCTCTCTCAGTAAAGAGGCGCAGATGCGCTTCATAAAACGGGAGGTCGTGCGAAGTTCGCGAATCCTGTGGGAGTCCGAGCACGGACACCTAGAGCCCGCTGATGAGCCAGCTTGGTGTACCTAGGCGAAATCCCAAACAAGACACGGCGTAGATCTAGAAAAAATTGTTGAGATTCTTGGAATTAGTTTTCATGAATTTCCATGTCGGCAGCTAACTAAGAAATTATGGATTGAAACAATAAGCCGACAATGTATGTAGCCTACGATGGGCATGTGACAAAATTAGGATACTTTGTATTATTGGTCCAGTTATGATGATAATAATCTCCTGACCACCCCGTCGTGTAGCGGCTAGCATTCTTGGCCTTCACTCCAGAGATCCGGGATCGATTCCAGGCACTGCCAAGAAATTTAATTCTGGTCTGAGGGCTGGGCCGAGGTATACTCAGCTTCGTGACGTAAATATGAGGAGGGGTGGGTAAGATTCCTATCTCATCCATCCTAGAAGTGCTTCCCTGTGATTTCCCATTTCTAATCCAGGTAAAATGCCGGGATGGTTCCTAACTTAAGGGCACGGCCACCCCGTCACCTGAATTACACATCGCAATGACACAGGTTAGCAGACACGGGACTAAATGACCACGTTTCTATGACGAGTGATACAATGGCCTTTGTTGGAGGGTATTTGGTACGAGCTATCGAATCCGCCTTGTTACGTATGGCTAGTATTCTTGACTGACACCGTGGAGATCCGGGTTCAATTCCTGGCTCTGCCAATAAATTTAATTCTGGTCGTAGGGTTGGAATGCGCCTCCGTCCTGACACATCTACATTCACGTCATTACAACTTTCATTCTCACAAAATAAAAATAGAGTATATTTAAAATCAAAATGAAACGTAGTGAGCTTCTTGTCACTATTACCTAGTCTGTTTGACTATATCAATGAGAAATAGAATATTTCTCCCACGTTAAATTACAATTAACATTTTAGAGATATGTAGACACACTTGTGGCTCATACTGTACTAGTAGAACTCAAAAATCCTTCACGCAAAACATCTACATTCATTCTCTAGATGATACATTCCATACATTGTTTATCTACACTTAAAAACTTCACGTATACGATCTATTCGGATTTACATTCTTATTACTAATCTACGGTATACATTAATATTTACAATATATTTACAAAATATTTACAACATTATCGTTAGCTACGCGATAATGGTCTTGATATCACTGATCCTTCCCGTTAATATCATTCAGTCATTTGAAATAATATCATTTCTACTTTAGTGTCATATCAGGGTTTTAATTTCACTTCCATAGAGCAAATGTTTCAAACAGTAAAGCTAAAAACTGCTCTTTATCGACAAATCCAATTAATAAGTTAAATAAAAATAAGACTCAGATATATCAGACGATCTACAGTCCCTTACTTACACGCATTACAATACTTTATTTCAATAGTGACCTTTTATATTTATCGTATCTTTCACATATTATACCTCGACAACATAGTCGGAATTCCCTTATACATTCGCATTATACTTTACACTTCCTTAGGAACATCACATTATATTAACCACAAAACACAAGGTAGCGTCAACACCTACGCCGTCATATTCATTTCGAGTACACGCAATAATAATAAATAATCCCATTTCTCTGAATACTCTAGGTATCCACGAAATTCAGTAATTCTACTCATACAGTTCAAATTACAATTCTTCTCACGCTTATGCATTCCGTTCCTTTCACCAATCTTATATATAAAAGTGAAAGTCTGTATGTATGTATGTGGGTATGTATGTGGATCTGTTCCGTATACAAATCTACACCGTTCCACCAATCTCAACCGAATTTTGCATACACATAGTTTAGGACCCAGAAGAAACCGCTGGCTACATGAATTTTCGATAGTCTTTCTCATTCTTCTGATTTCGACCCTTTTGCTCTCCAGCACATGCTAATCAAATCATAAAATATACTCATGAAGGAATGGCAAGGCGGATAGTTTCCATGGCAACATAGCTCAAGTCGAGACACGGCCGACTGGATGCCATTTGCGCTCTGCACTACCGGTATAGAAAATGAGGATCTTTACTTGAAATCACGTTAGTTACTCAACTTCTCACACAGCACTGTCAACCGAGTTTAGCATAACAAAGACTTGACACTATCTTCTACTATATATTTGTCAAATACCACTCACTCACTCATTCATTCATCACGAAATCTCAGAAACCATCAAACGGATTGGAATGAAATTTGGTATGCAGCTTCCCCAAGGGCCGCAAATGCCCACTAACAGAGGAGTTTTGGATATTCTGGTTCTAAAGGGGTGTTAAGGGGGTAGACCTGCATTTCATTGAACAGCAATATCTCCCGATTGGTTTCATTGGGGGATGTGATACTCGGCACATAAACTCATCATTAAGAATAAGAAGACACGAGTCGGAGAGTTTTTCGATGTGGTGTATATTATGAGGTGAAAGGGGTGAAAAGTGGGGATTGAAAGATTCCTAACGGAGCTTGTATCTCTTAAACGACATAGGCGAGGAGTTTGAAACTCAGCGGGAAAAAATCAGCATAAAAATAAGTAAATATGTGTTTGACCGTTTTATCATAAATCCAATTTAAGGGGCCCATGGGGAGGGGTGAAATTCTGGAGGGGGGGGAGAAACAGGAAAGAAAGTGTCCTAACTGATTGACTGACTGACTCACTCATCAAACTCAGGGGGAAAAACTGCTTTAAAGTAAGTAAATAGCTGTTCGACAGTTTTTTTCATAAATCAAATTTCAGGGGTTCATGGGGAGGGGTGAAATTCTGAAAAAAGAAAATTGAAAGAAAATGTCCTGACTCACTCACTCACTCATCATCGCCCAGCCAAAATTATTGAAGTTAGAAACATGACAGTTTGGGGGATATGTTCATTGTATTTCAAAACAGTCTACTAAGGGAGGATTTTCGGATATTCAGGTTCTAAAGGGGTCTTAATGGGGTTAAACCTGCATTTCATTGAATAACAATATCTCCCGATTGGTTTCATTGGGGGATGTGATACACGGCATATGAACTCATCATTAAAAAGTAAGACAAGTGTCTGAGGGTTTTTTGATGTGGTGTATATTATGAGGTGAACGGGGTGAAAAGTAGGGATTGAAAGATTCCTAACGGAGCGTATATGTCTTAAACGACATAGGCGAGGAGTTTGAAACTCAGCGGGAAAAAATCAGCATAAAAATAAGTAAATATGTGTTTGACCGTTTTTTCATAAATCCAATTTAAGAGGCCCATGGGGAGGGGAGAAATTCTGTGTGGGGGGGGGGGGGCAGGAAAGAAAATGTCCTAACTGATTGACTGACTGACTCACTCATCAAACTCAGGGGGAAAAACTGCTTTAAAGTAAGTAAATAGCTGATCGACAGTTTTTTATCAATCAAATTGAAGGGGTTCATCGGGAGGGGTGAAATTCTGAAGGAAAAAAAATGAAAGAAAACGTCCTGACTCATTCACTCACTCATCATAGCCCAGCCAAAAATATTGAAGTTGGAAAAATGGCATTTTGGGGATATGTTCGTTGTATGTCAAAACCGTACACTAAGGGAGGATTTTTGGATATTCAGGCTCTAAAGGGGTCTTAAGGGGGTTAAACCTGAATTTCATTGTATAACAATATATCACGAGTGGTTTCATTTGTGGATGTGATACTCGGCATATAAACTAATCATTAAAAATAAGCAGACATGTGTCTAAGGGTTTTTCGATGTGGTGTATTATTATGAGGTGAAAGGGGTGAAAAGTGGGGGTTGAAGGATTCCTAACGGAGCGTGTAGGCCTATCTCTTAAACGACATAGGCGAGAAATTTGAACCGCAGCGAAAAAACATCAGCTAAAAAGATAAGTAAATCGGCGTTCGACCGTTTTTTCATAAATTAATTTAAGGGGCCAATGGAGTGGGGTGTAATTCTGGGGGAAAAAAGGAGAGAAAGCGTCCTAACTGACCAACTCACTCACTCACCAAACTCAGGGGAAAAATACAGCATTAAAAATAACTTAATAGGTGTTCAAGCGTTTTTTCATCAATCCAATTTAAGGGGCACATGGGGAGGGGTGAAATTCTGGTTAAAATAATTGAAAGAAAATGTCCTGTCTGACTCACTCACTCATCACGCCCAGCGAAAAATATTAAAGTTGGAAAAATGAAATTTTGGGAATATGTTCGCTGTATGTCGAAAACGTCAACTAAGGAATGATTTTTGTTTATTCGGGTTTTAAAAAGATGTTAAGGGGGTAAACGTGCATGTCATTGAATAACGATATGTCATGAGTTGTTTCTTAGGGGATGTGATATTCGGTATATAAACTAATCATTAAAAATAATCAGACATATGTCTAAGGGTTTATCGATGTGGTGTATATTATGAGGTGATAGGGGTGAAAATTGGGGGTTGAGGGATTCTTAACGGAGCGTGTATCTCTTAAAGGACATAGGCGAGAAGTTTGAAATTCGGCGGAAAAAGAACAGCTTAAAATACATGTAAATAGGTGTTCGACTGTTTTTTTTTCATAAATCCAATTTAAGGGGCCCTTGGAGAGAGGTGAAATTCCGGGGGGGAAAAAAAACAGGAAAGAAAGTGTCCTAAGTGATTGACTCACTTACTCACTCATCAAACTCAGGGGGAAAACAGCTTTAAATAAGTAAATAGGTGTTCGACCGTTTGTTTCATAAATCCAATTTAAGGGGTTCATGGGGAGGGGTGAAATTATCAAAAATAAATGAAAGGAAATGTCCTGACTGACTCACTCACTCATCATAGCCCAGCCAAAATTATTAAAGTTAGAAACATGAAATTTTGGGGATATGTTCGTTGTATGTCGAAAACGTCCACTAAGGAAAGAGTTTTGAATATTCAGGTTCTAAATAGGTGTTAAGGGGGGTAAACGTGCATTTCATTGAATAACAATATCTCACGAGTGGTTTCATTTGGGGATGTGATACTTGGCATATATACTAATCATTAAAAATAAGCTGACACATGTCTAATGGTTTTTCGATGTAGTGTATATTATGAGGTGAAAGGGATGAAAAGTGGGGGTTGAAAGATTCCTAATGGACCATGTATCTCTTAAACGACATAGGCGAGGAGTTTGAAACTCGGAGGAAATCAATCAGCTTAAAAATAAATAAATAAATAAATAAATAAATAAATAAATAAATAAATAAATAAATAAAATATGTGTTCGACCGTTTTTTTCATAAATCCAATTTAAGGGGCCTATGGGGTGGGGTGTAATTCTGGAAGAAAAACGTCCCCTAAGGAAGGATTTTTGGATGTTCACTCTCATCGACCAACCCAAACGATTAAAGTTAGAAGAATGATAGTTTGGGGATATGTTTGTTGTGTGTCGAAAACGTCTACCAAGGAGGGATTTTTGGATATTCAGGTTCTAAAGGGGTGTTAATGGGGTTAAACCCGCATTTCATTGAATAACAATATGACACGACTATGACGCGAGCGTAGCGAGGCTAAAAATGAGATGATGTGCGTCTTTGTATTACTCAATCACGCAAGTACCACTGGTCCGATTTACATTAATTTTACATGGAAGTAGCTGATTTACCTGGTTAACATATAGGTTACTTTTGATTTCAATACTTTGTACTATTTAAAGATGGCGACCATTTTAGTGACTTCACTACACCCTTTGGTTTAAAACTTTCATATTTCCATTTCAAATACAAAGAGAACGCTAAGAAATAGTAAACTTTTGATGGTTTATTATTTATTTATCGTATGGCTTTTAGTGCCGGGAGTGTCCGAGGACATGTTCGGCTCGCCTGAATCTGTAGCTGCTTCCAGCGGATACCCTAAAGGGTGAGCTACAAGTTCCGTTTAATTTCAAGTAGTTCCTACTTTCGCCACCAGATATCAATGATACCTAGTGGTGAACGTTGGAACTTTGATAGAGCGTATATACGAGGTTAAAAATTACATTTTCTATCCGAAAGGTACCTCCAACCGTTAGCGAGTAAAACCTAAATTTGTGCTATAAAACGCGGTCAACGCCGAGCGGAGGAGTTGGACAAAATGTTCCATCCTTAATCTCCCTCTGCGCAGCACCTCGCCTATCCCCTGTTTTAACTGTCACCTTCATATTTTAATTTATTTATGACGCGTAGCGAAGAACGGGTACTTCAGCTAGTACTAAATAAACCTCTTGTATTTGCATTCCCGTTCCTTTATTATGCGAGTTCTGTCACTACAGTATTTAATAACCTTTTATTATGCGATTTCGTTACTCTCTATCATTTATGGAACCAATGTTCATAAAACAATCTACGGTACTTTATACAAACGGTCTGGATATTCTCGTCTTAACCAAATAAAAAATACGTTACTTTCCACTTCATTCTAGTATTCCTGTCTTAATACATTTTATCTTGTATATTTATTTCCTTTCTTATAACAATTCCTTTATCTAGTGTTTCATTATACATTTCGTAATTTTCTGTACCGTAATATAGCGTTGTTATCTGTGTCATTACATCAGATTATTTTAAATAACGCGTCTTCTTTCTTTAAAAAGTCTGGTTTATGAATGCCAGTTCATTGTTGTTCTCAACAGAAACAAACAATAACTTGTTTCTCTATACAACTTTCCAAATACATCTTTGCCATGAAATTATTCATCTTTAAAACATGTCAACCATGACATTCTGTTTAGTCGGGCGTCAGAACTAACGCACGTTTAAAATATTCCAATTTATGTAGCAAATATTAGTAACAATCAAACAAACTCGCAATGACGAAATATGACGACTACAAAACCTTAAATACGTCAAAATCCTAATGACGACGTTCTCAAAACAATTACTTTATCAATAAAACGACAATATCGGTGCTCTACACTCAATAACATATTAAAATGGTTTAAAAATTTGTCTATCAATTCAGCCACACAAAAACTAGGTCATGTCAAGGATTTCTACATTACTGCATGATAACTATTTAATATTCGTTGGGTGTATTTTACCTTCTGCCAGAAACAGTTTTCAGAATCCAAATAGGACCTTTCCTTCCCCGCAGCTGTCTCCTCGTTCAGAAGTATGCCAACCAGCTGAGATACCGGTCGCTGTAGTGGTCACGCGCTGGCTCGTCTGGACTCCACCTGCGCGCTTCCTCTCCCTCTCTCGTTCATCAGCCGGGAGCTCGTTCCTTCCATCACCGTCCTCTCCTGGGCCCGAGTCTCGTTGCATCTTCTTATTCTCGGTGTTATTGGCGAGTTCTTCTGGCGAACAGCAAACTCGAAGTTCCCCGTCGAATGGTTGTTGTTGTTGTAGCTCGTAGGCATTCCTTTGGATGTTTAAGGCAATTCCTTGCAGTTGTAGATGCGAAGATGATATTATTTGGTGAATCATGATGTTGAATTTTCACCTTCCTCGGCAAAGCCTTAATATGCGAACTAAGTCACTGCTGAAATCCTCGTGTTGCAAGAAGTTAGTTCCCCTTCATGATCTAGTAGCCTTCCATGACAATCGAATAGTATTTCATGTCAAACTTCCTCGTTGACCACAGATCAAATAACATCTTCTCAATTTTTCTTAGTTTTCGAATAACTCTTGTAGTTGTGGAAAACGTTCCTTCATCTTTGCAATGGTATCTCCACTCTATAGATTACTTTTCCCTTCGTTGTTTCAAAGATTTTTCTTTAGATCTTCATCTGCTGTAATAGTTGCTTTTATATTAATATAGTTTCTGCTTTTCATTATAATAACTTCATCGATGTTCGTGTTCTTCTTGATTGGGTGAAAATACTTTCCTTCCCGTCAACAATTCTGTATGTAACTTGGTGAACTTTTGCTGCTTCAGAATATACGTCTTTAGATTTTCGAAGACTGGTAGAGAATGCCTTCTCTCCGTTGCGTCCCCACTTCGATAGCAATTTAAAAAAATGGTGTTTCTGGCATTCGACCTTGTAAATTCCTTTATCTAAAATATCGGTCTCATCCTAATAAATCTCAAAATGTAATTTATGCCATCAGCTTTCCATTTCTACCAAATATTCTCTTCTATAAGTTATTTCTAATAATTAACCGACAGTAGTGGCTACGCTGGCTAAAACGCAGCAGTAGGTCATGGGGCCAAGCTCTCTGCTGACTCGGTAGACGCGTGGGTTCGAGCCCCACCGTCGGCCGTCCTTGAAATGGTTTTCCGTGGTTTCCCATTTTCAACACCAGGCAAATGCTGGGACGGCACCTTCTGACAGGCCACGGCCGCTTCCTCCCACATCCTTGCCCAGTTTCATTCACCATCATTCATTTCATCTCTCATTAACTCCTCTCATGAGGTTGGCGTCAGGAAGGGCATCTGGCCGTAAATACCATCGCCACAAAGACTTCCATCGCATCTCATCCCCGACCCCGTTGGAAAACGGGAATAATAAGGGATGGACATACAATTAAAATATTTGTGACCGCCAATATATAATATTGCTATTGGTTAAAAAGTGGTCACGTGATGAACTGTTTCATTTACGCGGTCATATCCCTTCTCTGCCACGCGTCAAAGTCACCTTGGCTCGTGCCATCCCAAAGCTGGCTTTTCCCAATTGCCGCCTTCACTGAACTTGTCATTTCTGCCAGTTTTCAGCGTCTATAAATCTCATTCCTCTCCATGTTAATAAAACAGCGTTTTACATTTCTTCTTATATCCTTGCTATTTATAAACGAAAGCTCTTCAAATTTATTCTGGCAATAGCTGTAGTCCTGATACACATCCCTATGCTGTTAGTTTTCATTTCCGGCGCATAGCGTTCGCGCTTCCGTACTTGAGAGCTGTCGGTTCGATTCCCGACCCCTGCCTTATCTTAGGTCCATTTAAATTATGGGTTCAGCTCCTCGTTGACGCCATAAATAAAGTATAGAATGTACTTTATTTACTGATCTTCTTCATTTCTTAACAGAACACTAATTTAAATACTTTAGTGTATCTCTGGGACGAATAGCTTCAACTTAGAATGGTTGAAGATACCCACTAGACGATTTTCTTCCACAGTTGCTATTCTATAGCAATTATTTCCATAAGCATTGTCAACTTAAAGGGTCCCTTCTTCTACATCTATATGAATTATCGGTAATCTTGCCGTTTTATTCATCACTGGCTCCTCTCTTTCATATAAGAGATCTTCGTCTGTGACCTGGTCTAGTTCATTTATGACTATCTGGTTTGAAGTAGAAATATTACTATCTTTTAATTCCGTCTGGTAAATGACGTGTTTTTTTTGTACCCCCTTCTTCGAGTCTTTTCCACGATTCTGTCCACTTGTCGAAGGTTGTGGTTCGATTTCTCCTTCTGCTTGATTTTCAGCATCTCTTCTTTCCTTCTCTCTTAGGTCTGCTACATATTCCTGACTTTCTCTGTCTCTTTCGTCATAGCATTCTCTTACGTTTTCATTATTCCTCCAGCCTCTATTATTGTTCGACTGTTGCTGTCGTTGTTGCTGCTGTTATCGTCTTTGACTATTAAAGTTGTCATCGTTCCAGTTCTTATATCTTCTATATCCTGGTCTATTTTGGTTAGTATCGCGGTTATAATAACTGTTCCTCTGGAAACTGTTATTATACCGGTGAAATCCTGTTCTACGCTGGTTATCGTTCCAATACCTGTTCTGGTATGGTTTTCCTTCTCTTCCGTTCCTGTAACTTGGTTCATACCTGTTCTGTCTGAAGGTTGGCGTTCTTGTAGGACCTACATACTTCTTTGTTCTTCTGTTTGCTGATTTTGATCTACCGGTATAGTATACACCTCTCTATTTTCAGGCCTTCTCCTAATACTAGGTGTATTGTCGTTTAAACTAGTATGGTCAAGCTGTCTCAGCAATTCTGCCATTTCCTCTAACGTTTTTACGTTGGCTGATATCAGGTGACGTCTTACTTCTGTCGGAAGCTGTCTAGAGATTGCGTGAACCAGTTCTCCTTCTGCCAATGGGGGTTGTAAATATTGCAACATTGCTAATTGTTTTGTGAAGAAACTAGCGTATCTAGTTGGATTTGAGAATGCATATTTCTTAGAATCCTTCAGGCAAAACATCTACATTCATTCTCTAAATGATAAATTCCATATATTGTTTATCTACACTTAAAAATTTCACGTATACGATCTATTCGGATTTACATTCTTATTACTAATCTACGGTATACATTAATATTTACAATATATTTACAAAATATTTACAACATTATCGTTAGCTACGCGATAATGGTCTTGATCAAACTGATCCTTCTCGTTAATATCATGCTGTCATTTGAAATTATAACATTTCTACTTCAGTGTCATATCAGGGGTTTACTTTCACTTCCATAGAGCAAATGTTTCAAACAGTAAAGCTAAAAACTGCTCTTTATCGACAAATCCAATTAATAAGTTTAAAAATATAAGACTCAGATATAGCAGACGATCTACGGTTCCTTACTTACACGCATTACAATACGTTATTTCAATAGTGACCTTTTATATTTATGGCATCTTTATATATTATACCTCGACAACATAGTCGGAATTCCCTTATACATTCGCATTATACTTTACACTTCCTTAGGAACATCACATTATATTAACCACAAAACACAAGGTAGCGTCAACACCTACGCCGTCATATTCATTTCGAGTACACGCAATAATAATAAATAATCCCATTTCTCTGAATACTCTAGGTATCCACGAAATTCAGTAATTCTACTCATACAGTTCAAATTACAATTCTTCTCACGCTTATACATTCCGTTCCTTTCACCAATACTAAATAAACCTCTTGTATTTGCATTCCCGTTCCTTTATTATGCGAATTCTGTCACTACAGTATTTAATAACCTTTTATTATGCGATTTCGTTACTCTCTATCATTTATGGAACCAATGTTCATAAAACAATCTACGGTACTTTATACAAACGGTCTGGATATTCTCGTCTTAACCAAATAAAAAATACGTTACTTTCCACTTCATTCTAGTATTCCTGTCTTAATACATTTTATCTTGTATATTTATTTCCTTTCTTATAACAATTCCTTTATCTAGTGTTTCATTATACATTTCGTAATTTTCTGTACCGTAATATAGCGTTGTTATCTGTGTCATTACATCAGATTATTTTAAATAACGCGTCTCCTTTCTTTAAAAAGGCTGGTTTATGAATGCCAGTTCATTGTTGTTCTCAACAGAACCAAACAATAACTTGTTTCTCTATACAACTTTCCAAATACATCTTTGCCATGAAATTATTCATCTTTAAAACATGTCAACCATGACATTCTGTTTAGTCGGGCGTCAGAACTAACGCACGTTTAAAATATTCCAATTTATGTAGCAAATATTAGTAACAATCAAACAAACTCGCAATGACGAAATATGACGACTACAAAACCTTAAATACGTCAAAATCCTAATGACGACGTTCTCAAAACAATTACTTTATCAATAAAACGACAATATCGGTGCTCTACACTCAATAACATATTAAAATGGTTTAAAAATTTGTCTATCAATTCAGCCACACAAAAACTAGGTCATGTCAAGGATTTCTACATTACTGCATACTAACTATTTAATATTCGTTGGGTGTATTTTGCCTTCTGCCAGAAACAGTTTTCAGAATCCAAATAGGACCTTTCCTTCCCCGCAGCCGTCTCCTCGTTCAGAAGTATGCCAACCAGCTGAGATACCGGTCGCTGTAGTGGTCGCGTGCTGGCTCGTCTGGACTCCACCTGCGCGCTTCCTCTCCCTCTCTCGTTCATCAGCCGGGAGCTCGTTCCTTCCATCACCGTCCTCTCCTGGGCCCGAGTCTCGTTGCATCTTCTTATTCTCGGTGTTATTGGCGAGTTCTTCTGGCGAACAGCAAACTCGAAGTTCCTCGTCGAATGGTTGTTGTTGTTGTAGCTCGTAGGCATTCCTTTGGATGTTTAAGACAATTCCTTGCAGTTGTAGATGCGAAAATGATATTATTTGGTGAATCATGATGTTGAATTTTCACCTTCCTCGACAAAGCCTTAATATGCGAGCTAAGTCACTGCTGAAATCCTCGTGTTGCAAGAAGTTAGTTCCCCTTCATGATCTAGTAGCCTTCCATGACAATCGAATAGTATTTCATGTCAAACTTCCTCGTTGACCCCAGATCAAATAACCTCTTCTCAATTTTTCTTAGTTTTCGAATAACTCTTGTAGTTGTGGAAAACGTTCCTTCTTCTTTGCAATGGTATCTCCACTCTATAGATTACTTTTCCCTTCGTTGTTTCAAAGATTTTTCTTTAGATCTTCATCTGCTGTAATAGTTGCTTTTATATTAATATAGTTTCTGCTTTTCATTATAATAACTTCATCGATGTTCGTGTTCTTCTTGATTGGGTGAAAATACTTTCCTTCCCGTCAACAATTCTGTATGTAACTTGGTTAACTTTTGCTGCTTCAGAATATACGTCTTTAGATTTTCGAAGACTGGTAGAGAATGCCTTCTCTCCGTTGCGTCCCCACTTCGATAGCAATTTTAAAAAATGGAGTTCTGGCATTCGACCTTGTAAATTCCTTTATATAAAATATCGGTCTCATCCTAATAAATCTCAAAATGTAATTTATGCCATCAGCTTTCATTTACCGTCAGCTTTCCATTTTTACCAAATATTCTCTTCTATAAGTTATTTCTAATAATTATTAAAATATTTGTGACCCCCAATATACAATATTGCTATTGGTTAAAAAGTGGTCACGTGATGAACTGTTTCATTTACGCGGTCATATCCCTTCTCTGCCACGCGTCAAAGTCACCTTGGCTCGTGCCATCCCAAAACTGGCTTTTCCCAATTGCCGCCTTCACTGAACTTGTCATTTCTGCCAGTTTCCAGCGTCTATAAATCTCATTCCTCTCCATGTTAATAAAACAGCGTTTTACATTTTTTCTTATATCCTTGCTATTTATAAACGAAAGCTCTTCAAATTTATTCTGGCAATAGCTGTAGTCCTGATACACATCCCTATGCTGTTAGTTTTCATTTCCGGCGCATAGAGTTCGCGCTTCCGTACTTGAGAGCTGTCGGTTCGATTCCCGACCCCTGCCTAATCTTAGGTCCTTTCAAATTAAGGGTCAATATCCAACTTAAGGCCACGGCAGCTTCCTACCCAAATCCTAACTCAATTACAAATACACCCACTAGTTCAGACATTACAGTGGCACATGTTATCAGACAAATTCTACACACACCTAAGTGTACGGGGGCTACATAACCACGATGTCGTAAAGCCCAAAAAATCAACAATAACGGGTTGTCGAAGACCATACATAATGAATCCTAGCGAGAGGACCTCGCTGTTCCGCCCCTCAAAACCTCAATTACTATCCAACTGGGATTCTATATCATTCCAAAACAAAAATCAGGGAACACCAACACGTGCGAAAGTAATAGTTTCAGAGGTATACAATGCCGATGAAATATTTCGCACAGCCACCATCTGAGGTTATGTAAACAATTTAACTAAGTTAGATGCCAGTGCATTACAATGTGTTTACACATTTGCTGTACCGTACCAAGTTTCATTGCGTTTGGATGGTTAAATCGCGAGAAAAGTCTGTTTAAAAGTTTCAACTTCGCTTGACCACCATGTTCGTTTTGTAGTCAAGAGGTTTTTAAAAGTCTCATAGGTGAACTTCTAGTAGTGCCCTTTATCACCTGCAAATTTTCAGGGTGATATCAGTAACAGTTTCGGAGATATAGAATGCTGGTGGAATATTCCGCACCGCCGCCATTTTGGATTGGTGAGACGTGATAAACTTTGAAGGGCACGGTCGGAGTTCGCCAAAATAGTATTATGACCTTACCGAGTTTCATTGAAATCGCTCCCGCCGTTTTGAAGTTATTAGGGGGACAGACACACACACACATACACACACGGACAAAGGGTGATCTCATAAGCCTTTTTTTTTTCTTTTTCATAAAATGAAAATAAAATAAAAATTCAGGCTGCGTATGCACGTGGCCGCAAAACTTAAAAACTACTGCTCCAACTTCGCTGAAAATTTTAAATTTTGTTCTCATTACGGCGAAGAGTGTTTATAAAGGGGTTTGAATAAAATCGGATAGGTAGTATTTTTAATAATAATAATAATAATAATAATAATAATAATAATAATAGTAATAATAATAATAATAATAATAATGCATGGCCTCGGGTGCCGGGTGCAAGCTTTGTAATTTGCCACCCAGAGGGTAGCTTACATGTCGAATTTCGTTGTTCCTTGAATCACTCTGAAAGTCAAGGAGGTTAGATATCTAAGCTCCTTGAACACAATAGCGCTTTCTAATAGAGAAATGAGGAACGTTTTGTTGGCGGAAACTCCCGAGATTAATTTTGCCATTATGAACACGGCCTACTGAATTCAAAAGGTTCTTTGACATGCCAACATCGTATGACATGCGTGTCGTATTTTTGCCGCCTTTCAAAAATCACTTATGAGTAACTTTATGTAATTAACTTAAATTCCAAACTCACACCAACATTGATTAATAACTTGACGGACAGATTGTTGCTAGGCGACAACGACTTACGCCTGTATCACACGACACTCGCTAGCATGGAAGCTGCTACCAGTACGGGTATACACGCTGGTATAGCCGCGTCTAGCACCGTGTGATTTCTACCTTCTATACTAGACTCTGCCTTCTATGACAGCCTTCATGGCAACTCAGTAACTGGTCCGGTGCTATTTTCGCTGGAAGATTGTATGGAGGGTTCAGCACCTGAGTCAATCTGCCCTTGCAGAGATCCTAGGGTAGCATCTCCAAGTAATCTTGGTTACTCGTTTTCTCGAAGGCAACGTATTTCATAAACACAGGATGTCACGTCCTTGGGCAAATGAGGTTATTTCTTCGCTTATTGAAAGGTACGAAAGTAATCCATGCCTTTATAACACTAAACTGCCGGTGTATCATACAATAATTGCCATATCAATGCATTACTTCCACAAAAAGAAAACTTTTCAGATGGAATGGAGTCGATTACTTCGCGTCGCAAAGCCGATTTCGAAGGATATGATCGCTTGCGGCTGGCATTTTACAAAGGAGAAGTATATATTAATAAATACAACAACCAGTACCCTACATTCTTCCCTGCACTAAGAACTAGGCGACTTAGCAAGGTCGATTTGACAGCTGTTCTTCCCATGTGGCAAAAATTACTTTTAGGGTTCGCTTTATCGTAAGCCTACATGTGGTCGTCTTTCTTTAACTTTCCCCATTGCTGCTTCAAATCTGTGAAGCTCTGGTCTTTTAAGTTTATAATCAGGCGCCTATTAAAAATTTAAAAAATCTTTATACGGTAGTCAACTTGTAGGCTAAGCTACAGTCGTTGATGTATTGACTTCGACAGTATTAGGCTACCGGTATATCTTCCAAATTTAAATGTATCTACTTACTGAAGTATGTAAAGCAATGTACCGACTCCACGCTTATTAGGCCCACATTTTCCTGAAAAAAAAAAAAAACTTTTCTTCGCAACTGGTAACCGAGTCGCCTCCGTAGCGTAGCGATCAGCATGGTGAGCTGCCGCCCCGGAGGTCCTGGGTTCGATTCCCGGCTCTGCCACGCAATTTGAAAAGTGGTATGAGGACTGGAACGGGGTCTACTCAGCCTCGGGTGGTCCAACTGAGTAGAGGGGGTTCGATTCCCACCTCAGCCATTCTCTAAGTGGTTTTCCGCGGTTTCCCACTTCGTCTTCGGGCAAATTCCGGGATGGTACTGTACCCGATATCCGGATAGTAGGCTGTCAGATATCCGCCCCCTCAATCGGATTGCCAATAATCAAACGCGCCGGCATAGCTACATCAATGAAAATGGCACTGACAGATACTATCGAGATTAGAGCACAATAGTTAACAAGAAAATTATTGTGGAACACACCAAAATAAACGGGGGTTATTACTTACCTTTACTTACCTCTTAAATATATCTCGGGGACTGGGTTGTCAACTGGATCACTTAAAAGTATGTCCTCACAATAACCTCCACCATGATATTTAAAATGAACCAAAAACGAAGACGAGAAACTTTAAACTGCACAATAATTTATTTCACATAAAGAGTGATTTTTAACAAAAATGAAACAACAAAATAAACGTGGCAATCAGAAGCCATCGATCACATAACCATGTCCTCCTGTAGGACCTGTATTCTCCACATATAATGTTTTAGCTTTCTCAAGCTTATAGCAACGAAAATATAACAATACAATGGGAATGGAAACGGGATTTGGGATGAGACACAAATATCAATTGCTTTGCGTGTTTATCTACTGCACATTTTATTTATAGCCACAAGGCTATTATGAAACGCCCTTGGTCTCAGTAACACAGTTGTCCGGACCAGCTGCAAAACACCTGTGTCGTCAAAGCGGACACCCGTTCGTTCAACCCTACCATAAGCGTGCTACCTCAGAGCTCTGCTCTCGCTTTTAAACACGTAAATGTTCACATCTCAACTGAAATATTATCACGCAAATGTCTTACATGCTTCCTTCAAACACCATTGGATTCCTCCAACAATCCCAAATCATGATTATTTGTTTAAACCACTTGCATAAGTTGCATTGTTTAGAGTATAAAAAAACTCTAAATGTTAATAACAAAAGTTCATTAATTATTTATAACAATAACAAATTGTTTATAACAATGTCAAATGACCATTGAAAATTTAATACACGCTTCTATTAATCACTATCATTTCAAATTATTTAACAAAGATATTTACAAAATTATTTTACAATATTAAATTGTTTATATTATTTATACAAGGAATACATTGAACCACACGTTTATCCGGTTGATAATTACTCAAATCGTGTTGATATAATCGACCAATGAAGGTTAGTTATATTAAACTGTCAAATTCAGGTTTAATAATGTTTAATAATAATTATTAATATTTGTGACTGTAACCTCCATTCAAAATCTTTATCTCAAATTATTTAACACTCTTGTTAATTTTAACAGTATCTTCATATGAATAATCTTTCAAAGAACAAGAACAACATTCAGCGGGAAAATACTTCGCTCATAACGCACAAAAATATTGCACAACAATTGGCCCAAAATTCATCATATATCTTCATATATATGGCATAAAAACCTTCCAAACTACACACAAAAAAACTCCACTATTAATTCATCAACTTCATTAATTATTGTGGGAACCTCCTTCATTATTCAAGGGCATTATTCAACAGCGACTTTTACACGTCCACTGAACTATCGATTATACATCCATTGTTCCTCTTTAAAAATTCTTATATTCATCAATTGTAATAATGACTGTTATTATTTAACCTTCGTGGGTTTCATTCATGAATCGATATGAAGTAAAAATTTGCCAATCACAAATAAATTTAATAGCAAATACGGTTAGACACTCCTGCCTGGTCTATCAAAATTGAGATTAACATCTTCAAAGTAACGCAGTATAAAAATACTATCTTCAAACAAAGTTCAACTAAACTGCAAAATAGTCGAATAGAATACAATTAGATTGTGGAATGCAAACATTATTGTTCCAATCTATAATTGAGAAAAACTCCTATCAAATGTTCATTACTATAGTGTATTCAATAAATTGTAATTAACGTTCGTATTTCATAAAATTGTCTATAATGCAATGATAAATGTCTATGTTGCAATCATGTTCATAAGACGACTAGTATTTCAAAGATCGTCGATATCGTTAAAGATTTTAACGCTCTAAAATCTTTTAATTATTCTTCTTTCTTGAGGATGACAGAAAATTGGTCAAAGTAATTTACTGATTAGAATTACTTTAATAAAATGACACGCTGTCTGAATTTAAATCTGCCATAGCAAATCGTTAACTTTACAGTCAAATCGTGACTACAAAAAGTACGCAAATTACTGAAAGAATCTAATATCAGTCTCAACTGATCCAAAATTATTTAAGTATGCCAATGACATAACAATATCTCAAAAATCGAAGAAAAAGGCATAAATCATCGAAGTGTACTGAGTACAAAAATATCAATCAAGAAAATGGGGCAAAAGGTAGGACAAAAAATATGGGAAGAATAGTTGCTCAAATATCGCTACAATACTCAAATAATACAAGAAACGTTCACAACTACCTTATCTGCCGACTGAAGTTCCAGAGGAAAATTCCCCAAAGAAGACTGCTGATGGATCCATTTCACCAACTTAAAGATGAGCTCCATCCTCGAAACAAGAATCAGCGTCCTCGGAGAATCGAACTGCTTCCTCCTCCGAAATGGCACTGCTCCGTGGATACGAGAAACATCCTTCCGGCAAAATTCTTCATTGTGCGCCGGGATAACCCTGGCCTCTCTTGAAAGTTCTCTGAAGTTCTTGCAGGAATTCGTCATGAAGTTTAATGTAGTTATTTCCGCAGAAATATTCATAGTTGTGGAGTATGAAAATATTTCCACAGTTATCTGGTATAATTCAGCGATGGATTAACGATGCATGAGTGTAGTTGGATGTTCACTACATGCTCGCTTTTGTAGAAAGACGATTAACGAAGTTCCATGCTGTTACTTTACTCCAATAATGTATGTCCCAATTGCATCCAAGCCTTAGCCTTCCATCTCACCTGCAGTTATTATGATCAAAAGCACTGCAATATTATAGTGTTCCATAGTCGAATGTATCGTTGTAATATCAAACTGTTGCACTCCACGTGTCAGCCGTAGTGTATAATGTGGAATATAAAAGTGTTTCTCCTGTGGCGAGAAAATCACTTTTGTTGGCAGCCTAAAAGTTCCAATATCTTTCGAAGTATCGCTGTGAAATTCTTCAAATCTTGTATACACCTTAATGTTATACTGCCTAACAGAATTATCAAAAAGGCTGAAGTTAGCGCTTGATATCTTGACTGGTGGAAACGTTAATGTGCGCGTTTCAACTTCACCTAGTTTCGAGCAGCGTGAAATGGAACTGCTCCGAGTTCGTTCGATGCGGCAAGGCTTTCACCTCACGCTAAAGACAACTTCACTGAATCACTTGAAAATAACTCTATATCACCAGAAATATATATGCGATCACAAGTATTAGATCTGAGCGTATGAGATCTGAGTATGAATATGAGAGCTCCTCTCTCCTGTGCACGACCTTTTATCAACTTCTTAAGGGGCGTAACCATCCCTTCCATAGCCTGTTGCTGCGTCATTGCTGGAAGTTTTAACTTTGGCTATACTTGACGGATTTTCAAAATTCAAAAACTCAAAATTACTTTCTTCAAAATTCCAAATCAATGCCATAACTGAAAATAGATTTCCACAAATCTGCATGCCAAAAGTAATCGAATATCGTAGTTTCAGCAATCTCCGTCTTCCTTCCAAACTATCGTTCATTGGTTCGCGTCTCTCCTCCAATAGCGTAGCTTCTTCCTTAGCACAATACCTTGTTTCCTGCGACTGCGTCGTAAATCTCGGATCTTTCTCGAATAAAATCATGACGTCATCAAGAATCTCAGCTCAATCAGCCTACTGGCATGAATTCTACGTCATCCGTGCCTACGTCATGAATATCCACGTCATAACTATGACATCCATAACTTTACTGATATTTTCCAATACAGCCACCGTGGTCTCAATATAATTCAATTTCCGGGGGCATTCTCCCTTCACCACGTTTTAAAAACAGTTGCAAATTGTTTTTAAACTCTGTGTTATACATATCTCAATTCACTTGAACACGAAATTGAATTATTATTGGCTTACTCTTGGATAATATTTCTTCAAGTTCCCAGCATAAGTCTCTTCTTCTCTGGGTTGTGGGTGGCTAATGTATTCTCCTCTCTACTGTCTCTTCTGTCCTGAATTTCTGTTTTCCGAATTATGCTGGCTCGTAGAAGGCCCAGGATCAATCACAACATCTTGCCTTTTCTTTTGATTTTCGGCTTCTTTTTCCCGTAACTCCTTCAGGTATTGCTGGCTTTCCTTCTCTCTTTCCTGATACTGATCGGGTGTCATAACCTGACCTTGAGAATCCTGATTTCTATTTTGGTTCTGGTTATTTCTATTATAATTTCTGTTATAACCATTATTGTTGTAATATCTGCCTCTTCCATTGTTGTAATTGCCTCGATTATAGTTCCAGCCTCTTCTCTGTTGATACGGACGGTAACCTTGCGATCTGTTATTCCGAAACTGATTATTCCTGTGAGGACCTACATTGTCAGTTTTCTCTTCATCTGGCTTGTCAGTTTGCTGAACCTGGTCCATATATACAGTATTTATTTCTTTGAAGTCATGCCTTTGACCTTTCTGTACCACGTTAGGCATTGGACTTGTGTAGTCTAACCTCCTCAGTAATTCGTCCATGCTGGTCAAATCCCTGATGTTTGACGAAATTATTAGTCTCCTCACCTCCACAGGCAGCATACGAGAAATCGCATCAATTAATTGCTCCGTTGACAATGGGGGTTGCAAAAATCTCAAGCGGGACAATTGACTCGTAAAGAAATCAGCGTAGCGTGTTGGAAGAGTACCAGAGTATTTTCTTGAATAAACCTCCGCTCTTAACGAATTCTGCGCTTCTATGGACCAAAATCGTTTGATTAATGCCTCTGCAAACTCGTCAAAGTTACTGAATGTGTATCTAAAAGCTCTAAACCATTCAAGGGGTCCTCCAATCAAAAATCTTTCCACTATCTTCATCTCTCTCTCTCTCTGGGAATGTGAGCTTCGATGAAATAATCTTTGAGGTTCCTGACATATTCTATAGGCGTTAAACTATGTGTTGCTGAATTTTTGCGGTTTGTCTTCAAAATTCCTGATGACCGTTACATTCCTCGGATATGAATCCGGGTAGTTTTTCCCACTATCTCGATAGTTCCACTCAGGTTCCCTATTCCTCTCGTCATCTTCCTCCCTGAATCTGGATATACGTTCTTCAGGAGTCACGTCTCTCTCTTCTGGATCTAGGTTATATCTTCTGGCATAATTCCTATTAGTTTCGCAAGCCAAGCCTTCTGTATCCTAGTCAGTGATTTCCGTTAAGATTTTCCTGATTAACTCTTCTTTGTAGGTCTCCATTAAACTAGTTTCTCCTAGCTTCAAATTCTGCAGTTTGGTCGTCGTTTCATTTACATCAGAGACAACTTTATGAATCTGATCCTCTAACGCAGATTTTAATGCTTGCACATCCTGACCTATCTGTGTTCTATCTTCTACTTGTCTCTCGGATAGCGAATCCATCCTTACGCTTAAATCTTTCCTAATTTGTACTACTTCATTGTTAATATCTATTTGAGTACTGGCAAGTTTTCTTTCAATACGTTCCTGAATTTGGGTTACATGTTCCCCACTTGACCTATTCCACTCGTCTTTCCATACTGCTACATTTGCCGTTAACATTTCTGCTATGTCTACTTCGATATCTTCTTTGAGTAATCTATTATGGTCTAATACTTGGGTTCTCATGACCTCTTCATCATACTTTAAACCTGCTAAAGACGCTGTCGTTCTAACTGACTCATCAACTAGCCTAGTCGTTAATGCACTCATATTACGCGTACAAAGTGTTTTCGAATTTTCTATTTCTTCCCTGACTTTATTTACATCAGTTTGGACTTTAGCAATATCTACGAAAACTGTGTTGACCTCTACTTGAATCTTATTTATATCACTTTGCATCTCATTTACATCCGAATGAATGTTATTAATATCAACCTGAACATTGGACACATCAGTTCTAACATTTTGGACTTCTCTTTGGACTTCCTCAACCTTGTCTTGGACAGTCGCAACATCATTTTTGACAACAACTACTTCAGCCCTAGCACAAGAAATATCACTCCGGACATTAGCAACATCAAGATTCAACATAGTAAGATCTTTTTGTACCTTGCACACATCAATTTTAACAACAGACACATCTTTATGCACATTGGACACGTCCGTGCGCATGTCAGTTACAGCATTCTCTATTCTTTGGGTATTAATCTGTAAACGCGACATATTATCCTCTAGGTTTGCCGAACTGGTCTGAAGAACTTTCATATTCTCCTCCATTCGACTAGTATTCCTAGCTTCCATTTCCTTCATACTCTCATCCAGCCTAATAGACAAATTAGCTGACAAACTACTAGAATTCTCCTCCATCATCTGCTTCATATTGTTGGACATCTCCTCCAACATTTTTCTCAGACTTTCATCTGCCATTTCAACAATATTCAATAATAAACTGCTTTAGGGACATACATCAAACAGAGTAAAATAACAACATCTGAGCAACATTCTTCACCATATATAAATTTGAGCAATTTTCTGTCTTAAATCTAACTTATAATTACCTTATAATTAACCTTCGTAGACACTTCATGTTGAAATAAACTCAAGCACATGTTCAAGTTTCTTTGGTTCATTTTAAAATACCCTAACACAAATAATTTAAATTTATAATCCAAATAGTTAATTTTATCTTTAATATGACTATACATGTCATAAGCCGGTCAAATAAAATAAGATTCCAGATCATAGGCGATTTTTCTAAGTTTCCAGCCTATTTAACCTCTCTCAAGTCGTATAAGATCTGATCTTTTCTGAGTGTAATTTTCCTAATACAACACAACATTTATTCCTATATAATCACACTCTCAAATACTACAATTGGCTAAGACCTCTAACAAAGAATCAACCTCTTTATTTGAGTCTTCACAATCCCTTTGACATCGATAACTTGGTAATCCAATGTTATTCGAACACTCCACAAAAATTGCGGTGTCAATTCTACTGCAATAACTTGGTAATCCAACGTTTTGCTGATCGTGCCAATCGAGACAATCGAGCCCCACCGAATTGCGGCAATCCTCCTGGTAATCCAGTTTTGTAGAACATGCCCCACGTTTCAGGGTCGCCAATCCTACTGTACCCGATATCCGGATAGTAGGCTGTCAGATATCCGCCCCCTCAATCGGATTGCCAATAATCAAACGCGCCGGCATAGCTACATCAATGAAAATGGCACTGACAGATACTATCGAGATTAGAGCACAATAGTTAACAAGAAAATTATTGTGGAACACACCAAAATAAACGGGGGTTATTACTTACCTTTACTTACCTCTTAAATATATCTCGGGGACTGGGTTGTCAACTGGATCACTTAAAAGTATGTCCTCACAATAACCTCCACCATGATATTTAAAATGAACCAAAAACGAAGACGAGAAACTTTAAACTGCACAATAATTTATTTCACATAAAGAGTGATTTTTAACAAAAATGAAACAACAAAATAAACGTGGCAATCAGAAGCCATCGATCACATAACCATGTCCTCCTGTAGGACCTGTATTCTCCACATATAATGTTTTAGCTTTCTCAAGCTTATAGCAACGAAAATATAACAATACAATGGGAATGGAAACGGGATTTGGGATGAGACACAAATATCAATTGCTTTGCGTGTTTATCTACTGCACATTTTATTTATAGCCACAAGGCTATTATGAAACGCCCTTGGTCTCAGTAACACAGTTGTCCGGACCAGCTGCAAAACACCTGTGTCGTCAAAGCGGACACCCGTTCGTTCAACCCTACCATAAGCGTGCTACCTCAGAGCTCGGCTCTCTCTTTTAAACACGTAAATGTTCACATCTCAACTGAAATATTATCACGCAAATGTCTTACATGCTTCCTTCAAACACCATTGGATTCCTCCAACAATCCCAAATCATGATTATTTGTTTAAACCACTTGCTTAAGTTGCATTGTTTAGAGTATAAAAAAACTCTAAATGTTAATAACAAAAGTTCATTAATTATTTATAACAATAACAAATTGTTTATAACAATGTCAAATGACCATTGAAAATTTAATACACGCTTCTATTAATCACTATCATTTCAAATTATTTAACAAAGATATTTACAAAATTATTTTACAATATTAAATTGTTTATATTATTTATACAAGGAATACATTGAACCACACGTTTATCCGGTTGATAATTACTCAAATCGTGTTGATATAATCGACCAATGAAGGTTAGTTATATTAAACTGTCAAATTCAGGTTTAATAATGTTTAATAATAATTATTAATATTTGTGACTGTAACCTCCATTCAAAATCTTTATCTCAAATTATTTAACACTCTTGTTAATTTTAACAGTATCTTCATATGAATAATCTTTCAAAGAACAAGAACAACATTCAGCGGGAAAATACTTCGCTCATAACGCACAAAAATATTGCACAACAATTGGCCCAAAATTCATCATATATCTTCATATATATGGCATAAAAATCTTCCAAACTACACACAAAAAACCTCCACTATTAATTCATCAACTTCATTAATTATTGTGGGAACCTCCTTCATTATTCAAGGGCATTATTCAACAGCGACTTTTACACGTCCACTGAACTATCGATTATACATCCATTGTTCCTCTTTAAAAATTCTTATATTCATCAATTGTAATAATGACTGTTATTATTTAACCTTCGTGGGTTTCATTCATGAATCGATATGAAGTAAAAATTTGCCAATCACAAATAAATTTTATAGCAAATACGGTTAGACACTCCTGCCTGGTCTATCAAAATTGAGATTAACATCTTCAAAGTAACGCAGTATAAAAATACTATCTTCAAACAAAGTTCAACTAAACTGCAAAATAGTCGAATAGAATACAATTAGATTGTGGAATGCAAACATTATTGTTCCAATCTATAATTGAGAAAAACTCCTATCAAATGTTCATTACTATAGTGTATTCAATAAATTGTAATTAACGTTCGTATTTCATAAAATTGTCTATAATGCAATGATAAATGTCTATGTTGCAATCATGTTCATAAGACGACTAGTATTTCAAAGATCGTCGATATCGTAAAAGATTTTAACGCTCTAAAATCTTTTAATTATTCTTCTTTCTTGAGGATGACAGAAAATTGGTCAAAGTAATTTACTGATTAGAATTACTTTAATAAAATGACACGCTGTCTGAATTTAAATCTGCCATAGCAAATCGTTAACTTTACAGTCAAATTGTGACTACAAAAAGTACGCAAATTACTGAAAGAA
Source organism: Meconema thalassinum (assembly GCA_946902985.2). Lineage (NCBI taxonomy): Eukaryota > Metazoa > Arthropoda > Insecta > Orthoptera > Tettigoniidae > Meconema > Meconema thalassinum. The sequence goes on from OX336393.1 coordinate 255,977,639, forward strand.
TCTAATATCAGTCTCAACTGATCCAAAATTATTTAAGTATGCCAATGACATAACAATATCTCAAAAATCGAAGAAAAAGGCATAAATCATCGAAGTGTACTGAGTACAAAAATATCAATCAAGAAAATGGGGCAAAAGGTAGGACAAAAAATATGGGAAGAATAGTTGCTCAAATATCGCTACAATACTCAAATAATACAAGAAACGTTCACAACTACCTTATCTGCCGACTGAAGTTCCAGAGGAAAATTCCCCAAAGAAGACTGCTGATGGATCCATTTCACCAACTTAAAGATGAGCTCCATCCTCGAAACAAGAATCAGCGTCCTCGGAGAATCGAACTGCTTCCTCCTCCGAAATGGCACTGCTCCATGGATACGAGAAACATCCTTCCGGCAAAATTCTTCATTGTGCGCCGGGATAACCCTGGCCTCTCTTGAAAGTTCTCTGAAGTTCTTGCAGGAATTCGTCATGAAGTTTAATGTAGTTATTTCCGCAGAAATATTCATAGTTGTGGAGTATGAAAATATTTCCACAGTTATCTGGTATAATTCAGCGATGGATTAACGATGCATGAGTGTAGTTGGATGTTCACTACATGCTCGCTTTTGTAGAAAGACGATTAACGAAGTTCCATGCTGTTACTTTACTCCAATAATGTATGTCCCAATTGCATCCAAGCCTTAGCCTTCCATCTCACCTGCAGTTATTATGATCAAAAGCACTGCAATATTATAGTGTTCCATAGTCGAATGTATCGTTGTAATATCAAACTGTTGCACTCCACGTGTCAGCCGTAGTGTATAATGTGGAATATAAAAGTGTTTCTCCTGTGGCGAGAAAATCACTTTTGTTGGCAGCCTAAAAGTTCCAATATCTTTCGAAGTATCGCTGTGAAATTCTTCAAATCTTGTATACACCTTAATGTTATACTGCCTAACAGAATTATCAAAAAGGCTGAAGTTAGCGCTTGATATCTTGACTGGTGGAAACGTTAATGTGCGCGTTTCAACTTCACCTAGTTTCGAGCAGCGTGAAATGGAACTGCTCCGAGTTCGTTCGATGCGGCAAGGCTTTCACCTCACGCTAAAGACAACTTCACTGAATCACTTGAAAATAACTCTATATCACCAGAAATATATATGCGATCACAAGTATTAGATCTGAGCGTATGAGATCTGAGTATGAATATGAGAGCTCCTCTCTCCTGTGCACGACCTTTTATCAACTTCTTAAGGGGCGTAACCATCCCTTCCATAGCCTGTTGCTGCGTCATTGCTGGAAGTTTTAACTTTGGCTATACTTGACGGATTTTCAAAATTCAAAAACTCAAAATTACTTTCTTCAAAATTCCAAATCAATGCCATAACTGAAAATAGATTTCCACAAATCTGCATGCCAAAAGTAATCGAATATCGTAGTTTCAGCAATCTCCGTCTTCCTTCCAAACTATCGTTCATTGGTTCGCGTCTCTCCTCCAATAGCGTAGCTTCTTCCTTAGCACAATACCTTGTTTCCTGCGACTGCGTCGTAAATCTCGGATCTTTCTCGAATAAAATCATGACGTCACCAAGAATCTCAGCTCAATCAGCCTACTGGCATGAATTCTACGTCATCCGTGCCTACGTCATGAATATCCACGTCATAACTATGACATCCATAACTTTACTGATATTTTCCAATACAGCCACCGTGGTCTCAATATAATTCAATTTCCGGGGGCATTCTCCCTTCACCACGTTTTAAAAACAGTTGCAAATTGTTTTTAAACTCTGTGTTATACATATCTCAATTCACTTGAACACGAAATTGAATTATTATTGGCTTACTCTTGGATAATATTTCTTCAAGTTCCCAGCATAAGTCTCTTCTTCTCTGGGTTGTGGGTGGCTAATGTATTCTCCTCTCTACTGTCTCTTCTGTCCTGAATTTCTGTTTTCCGAATTATGCTGGCTCGTAGAAGGCCCAGGATCAATCACAACATCTTGCCTTTTCTTTTGATTTTCGGCTTCTTTTTCCCGTAACTCCTTCAGGTATTGCTGGCTTTCCTTCTCTCTTTCCTGATACTGATCGGGTGTCATAACCTGACCTTGAGAATCCTGATTTCTATTTTGGTTCTGGTTATTTCTATTATAATTTCTGTTATAACCATTATTGTTGTAATATCTGCCTCTTCCATTGTTGTAATTGCCTCGATTATAGTTCCAGCCTCTTCTCTGTTGATACGGACGGTAACCTTGCGATCTGTTATTCCGAAACTGATTATTCCTGTGAGGACCTACATTGTCAGTTTTCTCTTCATCTGGCTTGTCAGTTTGCTGAACCTGGTCCATATATACAGTATTTATTTCTTTGAAGTCATGCCTTTGACCTTTCTGTACCACGTTAGGCATTGGACTTGTGTAGTCTAACCTCCTCAGTAATTCGTCCATGCTGGTCAAATCCCTGATGTTTGACGAAATTATTAGTCTCCTCACCTCCACAGGCAGCATACGAGAAATCGCATCAATTAATTGCTCCGTTGACAATGGGGGTTGCAAAAATCTCAAGCGGGACAATTGACTCGTAAAGAAATCAGCGTAGCGTGTTGGAAGAGTACCTGAGTATTTTCTTGAATAAACCTCCGCTCTTAACGAATTCTGCGCTTCTATGGACCAAAATCGTTTGATTAATGCCTCTGCAAACTCGTCAAAGTTACTGAATGTGTATCTAAAAGCTCTAAACCATTCAAGGGGTCCTCCAATCAAAAATCTTTCCACTATCTTCATCTCTCTCTCTCTCTGGGAATGTGAGCTTCGATGAAATAATCTTTGAGGTTCCTGACATATTCTATAGGCGTTAAACTATCAGTGTTGCTGAATTTTTGCGGTTTGTCTTCAAAATTCCTGATGACCGTTACATTCCTCGGATATGAATCCGGGTAGTTTTTCCCACTATCTCGATAGTTCCACTCAGGTTCCCTATTCCTCTCGTCATCTTCCTCCCTGAATCTGGATATACGTTCTTCAGGAGTCACGTCTCTCTCTTCTGGATCTAGGTTATATCTTCTGGCATAATTCCTATTAGTTTCGCAAGCCAAGCCTTCTGTATCCTTGTCAGTGATTTCCGTTAAGATTTTCCTGATTAACTCTTCTTTGTAGGTCTCCATTAAACTAGTTTCTCCTAGCTTCAAATTCTGCAGTTTGGTCGTCGTTTCATTTACATCAGAGACAACTTTATGAATCTGATCCTCTAACGCAGATTTTAATGCTTGCACATCCTGACCTATCTGTGTTCTATCTTCTACTTGTCTCTCGGATAGCGAATCCATCCTTACGCTTAAATCTTTCCTAATTTGTACTACTTCATTGTTAATATCTATTTGAGTACTGGCAAGTTTTCTTTCAATACGTTCCTGAATTTGGGTTACATGTTCCCCACTTGACCTATTCCACTCGTCTTTCCATACTGCTACATTTGCCGTTAACATTTCTGCTATGTCTACTTCGATATCTTCTTTGAGTAATCTATTATGGTCTAATACTTGGGTTCTCATGACCTCTTCATCATACTTTAAACCTGCTAAAGACGCTGTCGTTCTAACTGACTCATCAACTAGCCTAGTCGTTAATGCACTCATATTACGCGTACAAAGTGTTTTCGAATTTTCTATTTCTTCCCTGACTTTATTTACATCAGTTTGGACTTTAGCAATATCTACGAAAACTGTGTTGACCTCTACTTGAATCTTATTTATATCACTTTGCATCTCATTTACATCCGAATGAATGTTATTAATATCAACCTGAACATTGGACACATCAGTTCTAACATTTTGGACTTCTCTTTGGACTTCCTCAACCTTGTCTTGGACAGTCGCAACATCATTTTTGACAACAACTACTTCAGCCCTAGCACAAGAAATATCACTCCGGACATTAGCAACATCAAGATTCAACATAGTAAGATCTTTTTGTACCTTGCACACATCAATTTTAACAACAGACACATCTTTATGCACATTGGACACGTCCGTGCGCATGTCAGTTACAGCATTCTCTATTCCTTGGGTATTAATCTGTAAACGCGACATATTATCCTCTAGGTTTGCCGAACTGGTCTGAAGAACTTTCATATTCTCCTCCATTCGACTAGTATTCCTAGCTTCCATTTCCTTCATACTCTCATCCAGCCTAATAGACAAATTAGCTGACAAACTACTAGAATTCTCCTCCATCATCTGCTTCATATTGTTGGACATCTCCTCCAACATTTTTCTCAGACTTTCATCTGCCATTTCAACAATATTCAATAATAAACTGCTTTAGGGACATACATCAAACAGAGTAAAATAACAACATCTGAGCAACATTCTTCACCATATATAAATTTGAGCAATTTTCTGTCTTAAATCTAACTTATAATTACCTTATAATTAACCTTCGTAGACACTTCATGTTGAAATAAACTCAAGCACATGTTCAAGTTTCTTTGGTTCATTTTAAAATACCCTAACACAAATAATTTAAATTTATAATCCAAATAGTTAATTTTATCTTTAATATGACTATACATGTCATAAGCCGGTCAAATAAAATAAGATTCCAGATCATAGGCGATTTTTCTAAGTTTCCAGCCTATTTAACCTCTCTCAAGTCGTATAAGATCTGATCTTTTCTGAGTGTAATTTTCCTAATACAACACAACATTTATTCCTATATAATCACACTCTCAAATTCTACAATTGGCTAAGACCTCTAACAAAGAATCAACCTCTTTATTTGAGTCTTCACAATCCCTTTGACATCGATAACTTGGTAATCCAATGTTATTCGAACACTCCACAAAAATTGCGGTGTCAATTCTACTGCAATAACTTGGTAATCCAACGTTTTGCTGATCGTGCCAATCGAGACAATCGAGCACCACCGAATTGCGGCAATCCTCCTGGTAATCCAGTTTTGTAGAACATGCCCCACGTTTCAGGGTCGCCAATCCTACTGTACCCGATATCCGGATAGTAGGCTGTCAGATATCCGCCCCCTCAATCGGATTGCCAATAATCAAACGCGCCGGCATAGCTACATCAATGAAAATGGCACTGACAGATACTATCGAGATTAGAGCACAATAGTTAACAAGAAAATTATTGTGGAACACACCAAAATAAACGGGGGTTATTACTTACCTTTACTTACCTCTTAAATATATCTCGGGGACTGGGTTGTCAACTGGATCACTTAAAAGTATGTCCTCACAATAACCTCCACCATGATATTTAAAATGAACCAAAAACGAAGACGAGAAACTTTAAACTGCACAATAATTTATTTCACATAAAGAGTGATTTTTAACAAAAATGAAACAACAAAATAAACGTGGCAATCAGAAGCCATCGATCACATAACCATGTCCTCCTGTAGGACCTGTATTCTCCACATATAATGTTTTAGCTTTCTCAAGCTTATAGCAACGAAAATATAACAATACAATGGGAATGGAAACGGGATTTGGGATGAGACACAAATATCAATTGCTTTGCGTGTTTATCTACTGCACATTTTATTTATAGCCACAAGGCTATTATGAAACGCCCTTGGTCTCAGTAACACAGTTGTCCGGACCAGCTGCAAAACACCTGTGTCGTCAAAGCGGACACCCGTTCGTTCAACCCTACCATAAGCGTGCTACCTCAGAGCTCGGCTCTCTCTTTTAAACACGTAAATGTTCACATCTCAACTGAAATATTATCACGCAAATGTCTTACATGCTTCCTTCAAACACCATTGGATTCCTCCAACAATCCCAAATCATGATTATTTGTTTAAACCACTTGCTTAAGTTGCATTGTTTAGAGTATAAAAAAACCTCTAAATGTTAATAACAAAAGTTCATTAATTATTTATAACAATAACAAATTGTTTATAACAATGTCAAATGACCATTGAAAATTTAATACACGCTTCTATTAATCACTATCATTTCAAATTATTTAACAAAGATATTTACAAAATTATTTTACAATATTAAATTGTTTATATTATTTATACAAGGAATACATTGAACCACACGTTTATCCGGTTGATAATTACTCAAATCGTGTTGATATAATCGACCAATGAAGGTTAGTTATATTAAACTGTCAAATTCAGGTTTAATAATGTTTAATAATAATTATTAATATTTGTGACTGTAACCTCCATTCAAAATCTTTATCTCAAATTATTTAACCCTCTTGTTAATTTTAACAGTATCTTCATATGAATAATCTTTCAAAGAACAAGAACAACATTCAGCGGGAAAATACTTCGCTCATAACGCACAAAAATATTGCACAACAATTGGCCCAAAATTCATCATATATCTTCATATATATGGCATAAAAATCTTCCAAACTACACACAAAAAACCTCCACTATTAATTCATCAACTTCATTAATTATTGTGGGAACCTCCTTCATTATTCAAGGGCATTATTCAACAGCGACTTTTACACGTCCACTGAACTATCGATTATACATCCATTGTTCCTCTTTAAAAATTCTTATATTCATCGATTGTAATAATGACTGTTATTATTTAACCTTCGTGGGTTTCATTCATGAATCGATATGAAGTAAAAATTTGCCAATCACAAATAAATTTAATAGCAAATACGGTTAGACACTCCTGCCTGGTCTATCAAAATTGAGATTAACATCTTCAAAGTAACGCAGTATAAAAATACTATCTTCAAACAAAGTTCAACTAAACTGCAAAATAGTCGAATAGAATACAATTAGATTGTGGAATGCAAACATTATTGTTCCAATCTATAATTGAGAAAAACTCCTATCAAATGTTCATTACTATAGTGTATTCAATAAATTGTAATTAACGTTCGTATTTCATAAAATTGTCTATAATGCAATGATAAATGTCTATGTTGCAATCATGTTCATAAGACGACTAGTATTTCAAAGATCGTCGATATCGTTAAAGATTTTAACGCTCTAAAATCTTTTAATTATTCTTCTTTCTTGAGGATGACAGAAAATTGGTCAAAGTAATTTACTGATTAGAATTACTTTAATAAAATGACACGCTGTCTGAATTTAAATCTGCCATAGCAAATCGTTAACTTTACAGTCAAATCGTGACTACAAAAAGTACGCAAATTACTGAAAGAATCTAATATCAGTCTCAACTGATCCAAAATTATTTAAGTATGCCAATGACATAACAATATCTCAAAAATCGAAGAAAAAGGCATAAATCATCGAAGTGTACTGAGTACAAAAATATCAATCAAGAAAATGGGGCAAAAGGTAGGACAAAAAATATGGGAAGAATAGTTGCTCAAATATCGCTACAATACTCAAATAATACAAGAAACGTTCACAACTACCTTATCTGCCGACTGAAGTTCCAGAGGAAAATTCCCCAAAGAAGACTGCTGATGGATCCATTTCACCAACTTAAAGATGAGCTCCATCCTCGAAACAAGAATCAGCGTCCTCGGAGAATCGAACTGCTTCCTCCTCCGAAATGGCACTGCTCCGTGGATACGAGAAACATCCTTCCGGCAAAATTCTTCATTGTGCGCCGGGATAACCCTGGCCTCTCTTGAAAGTTCTCTGAAGTTCTTGCAGGAATTCGTCATGAAGTTTAATGTAGTTATTTCCGCAAAAATATTCATAGTTGTGGAGTATGAAAATATTTCCACAGTTATCTGGTATAATTCAGCGATGGATTAACGATGCATGAGTGTAGTTGGATGTTCACTACATGCTCGCTTTTGTAGAAAGACGATTAACGAAGTTCCATGCTGTTACTTTACTCCAATAATGTATGTCCCAATTGCATCCAAGCCTTAGCCTTCCATCTCACCTGCAGTTATTATGATCAAAAGCACTGCAATATTATAGTGTTCCATAGTCGAATGTATCGTTGTAATATCAAACTGTTGCACTCCACGTGTCAGCCGTAGTGTATAATGTGGAATATAAAAGTGTTTCTCCTGTGGCGAGAAAATCACTTTTGTTGGCAGCCTAAAAGTTCCAATATCTTTCGAAGTATCGCTGTGAAATTCTTCAAATCTTGTATACACCTTAATGTTATACTGCCTAACAGAATTATCAAAAAGGCTGAAGTTAGTGCTTGATATCTTGACTGGTGGAAACGTTAATGTGCGCGTTTCAACTTCACCTAGTTTCGAGCAGCGTGAAATGGAACTGCTCCGAGTTCGTTCGATGCGGCAAGGCTTTCACCTCACGCTAAAGACAACTTCACTGAATCACTTGAAAATAACTCTATATCACCAGAAATATATATGCGATCACAAGTATTAGATCTGAGCGTATGAGATCTGAGTATGAATATGAGAGCTCCTCTCTCCTGTGCACGACCTTTTATCAACTTCTTAAGGGGCGTAACCATCCCTTCCATAGCCTGTTGCTGCGTCATTGCTGGAAGTTTTAACTTTGGCTATACTTGACGGATTTTCAAAATTCAAAAACTCAAAATTACTTTCTTCAAAATTCCAAATCAATGCCATAACTGAAAATAGATTTCCACAAATCTGCATGCCAAAAGTAATCGAATATCGTAGTTTCAGCAATCTCCGTCTTCCTTCCAAACTATCGTTCATTGGTTCGCGTCTCTCCTCCAATAGCGTAGCTTCTTCCTTAGCACAATACCTTGTTTCCTGCGACTGCGTCGTAAATCTCGGATCTTTCTCGAATAAAATCATGACGTCACCAAGAATCTCAGCTCAATCAGCCTACTGGCATGAATTCTACGTCATCCGTGCCTACGTCATGAATATCCACGTCATAACTATGACATCCATAACTTTACTGATATTTTCCAATACAGCCACCGTGGTCTCAATATAATTCAATTTCCGGGGGCAGTACCTACTGTAAGGCCATAGCCGCCTCCTTCCCTCTTCCTCGCCTATCCATCCCAATCTTCCATCCCTTCCCATACCTCATGAGGCCCCTGTTCGCTTTGCAGGTGCGGCCGTCTGGGCGAGGTGCTGATCACACTTCCCCAGTTGTATCCATCCCGACCAGATGTTCCAGACTCCAGGACACTGCCCATAGAGGCGGTAGTGGTGAGTTCCCTCGCTGAGTCCGTGGGAACCACCAACCTAGAGGGTAAATTGACTAAATAAAGACAAACTGGTAACCGAATTTCATTTTGAATCGGATAAGGTACTCCTTTCGAATTACTAGTTTGTGAGCATAAAGCTTCAAGTCTCATAAAATCTTCTGTTCCTAGCACTTTCCCGTACATAATTATGTGCTTGGCGTCTAAAAATGCCTGCCCTTCAACAAGAGCCCGCCTAGAATTGCCAACATTCAACACAATCATTAGGCTATATGAAGTCTATCACCCTTGTCGCGACCGACCTGCCTCCTACATTCGATTCAGTTCGCGAATATCCAGTAAATACAGAACGTGTTATATTATTATTATTATTCTGGGATAAATTTTGAACTGTTTAAATTCTAATAGTTATCACGAATAGTATCCGCCATGGTTTTAAACAGTATTTAGGGAAAATAGATTTTTATGAGAGAAAACATGTTTACTATCGTCCTCGTAGATCATGTAGACAAAACTAAGTTGCAATATTGTTGTACGACGTGAGGTGGATATAATAAAATAATTAAAAAGAGGTAAAAATTTTCGCCTTTGGATAGACTTGAACCCGGGATCTTCAAAACAGTAAGCAGGCGCGATACCACTTGCACACTTCTGCGATAGACGTTAACGTATTTTGTTACGCTCCTTATTAGCGCGTATAGTTATATACCAATTATTACAGTTAGATCTTAAATATTGCTTGGAATGCATTCATTCAGTACCAGGCATGTTTTCAAATGTACTTAAAGCAAGTTTCATGGCCGCTTTGCGTTAATAATGCGAATTGACTGTAAATTTTACCCCCAAACGACAATCGTCCTCCATGTTTTATTTCTTACAACTTGGAGCACGAAATGCTATATAGCGTGTGATACACTTCAGCCATAAAAGCAGGTGTACGGACGAGGATGAACAGAATCATACAAGATATTATACCAGCGATTACAACAGCTTCCATGCTAGCGAGTGTCGTGTGATACGGGCTTTACTCTGTATCATGATAGTCCAGTAAAAATTGCTAAAGGACATTGCCCATCAATTAAAGATGGGTTGACATAGGCAACGTCGTATGTAGAAAGTAGAGTGTACATCTTCATCGTGGTTTCTATGGTAGAAATGCGCATACATGCGCATCCACTTAAAAATCTTCCTATTATCTAGGACCAGTCTCCTTGGCGACAAAGCGCATCCACTTAAAAATCCTTAATGTGCAAAGAAAGCATCCCATACTATAATCCCTTTGATCAATACAATCATCTCAACAACGCCAAGAACAATAATTACATCAACAGCTAAGACGTACACAGTTGCAATATCTGAATGAGTTTCATATCTTCAAGTCATAATTGTCTCGCCAATGTAACATAGGCCGCCAGTCTCGACGCACAATCACAGAAAATGAAGTTGAATATTTTAAGCAGGCATGCAATTCATCAGCTGGTGAATAGACGTCATAGTTTAGAACACTAGCCGGATAAAGGGACATATGAATGATCTAATGATCAGCTTTGTAATCATCTCCAGTCAACCAAATGAAGTCTATCTAAAGAAAGCCCTCTAAATATTAAAAAGCTCTTCAATATTAGTGAATTTAGAAAACGATTGTTTCTCTCATGGGCAATTATACGTCACATGCTCCAGAGTCAGACCTAATCCTTTTGTGATGTAGGCAATGTAGTGTTTGATGGTGCTTGTACGTTTGAAAGTCAAGAGCAATTCATAAGCAGCAGGAATGCGATATTTTATACCAATCTTCTTGAAATGGACCCAGTTTAGATGTTCCGTGTGTTTTCAAGCACGATAAATTATACTGATAAATTATACTGTATAGGTTTACAAAACTACTCCAGCTGTAGATAACATATTTGCATGTTGAAGTTGGGCCCACTCGTTACAAAAATCCACTCGAACTAGGATTCAAGGATTTGTTGTGTCTTTAATAGCTGCAACGAGTACAGTAAGTTGAGTTGTAGAGCCTGTTGTCATATCTTTTGGGCAAAGATGCTACATTAAGAGTGTCATTTTTCTTTATTATCTTTTTTTCCACTGTTGTAAAATTAACTGTCATGGCATCCAGAAGTATCAATAAATTGTTGTTTTGAATTGATATATTTTCCTTATATAAAAGAAGAAAGAATCTGCGATACGCCGGTGAGCGTAAAAGTAAAATAAGTGGCGACCAGTGATAGGATAAATATATCAATATATTTTAATTATGGAGACAACACAACGTGAACTGGATCGAGCGATAAAGCTACATAAGGTAACACGGGCGGCGTTTTCGAGGCAGTGGAATAACCTCAAAGGTGAAATTGAGGACGTCCAGATGACAGCTCATGAAAAGAGAAGGAAAGTTCAGGTTTCCCTTTCTTTACTTCGGAAGAAAAATGATGAGCTCCTGCAGCTGGATGGTAAGGTCCTAAGTCTAAATCTTGACGTCGGCCAAGAGGACTTGGACGACGAATGTAGACTTGCCGATGACTATCAACGTCAATTTCTTGATATAGAGGTGAGTGTTGAATATATTCTACAGGAGGCTTCGCTCAAGACAACAGTGATTGTAGCAGTGTAGATCTTGTGAGCAAGAGAAAATTCAAACTACCTAAATTAGAACCAAGGAAATTTGATGGCGATGTAAAACAGTGGTTACAGTTCTGGGGCTAGTTTGAAAAGATAGACAAGGATCCGGATATTGCACCGGAAGATAAGTTTCAATACTTAATGCAAGCTACAGTGAAAGGGTCTCGTGCTCGAGAAATTATTGAAAGTTTTCCACCTGTTGGGGAAAGTTATACGAAGGCAGTAGCATGTTTAAAGAGCAGGTTCGGTAGAGATGATCTGTTGGTTGAAGTTTACGTAAGAGAGTTGTTATCTTTAGTTCTTAAGAAATCTTCCACTCCCGGTGATGGCAGTTCAATGTGTAGCCTTTATGACAATTTGGAATCGCACTTACGGTCACTTGAAACCTTAGGTGTTACAACAGATAAGTGTGCATCTATGTTGTATCCTTTAGTAGAGTCATGTTTGCCAGAGGAGTTTCTTAGGGCCTGGCAAAGAAGTTCCAACTTTGCACACACACGTGATTCGAAAGATAGGTTATACAATCTCATGCTATTTATGAATGGGGAAGTGGAAGCCGAGGAACGGATCAGTTGAGCAATTTCCGGTTTTGGAATCAAAGATAATAACAGGAGTAGAGACCAATCCAAATTGTCAGAGCACATTGCTACTGCAGTTGAGGAGTGGAGAGGGTACTGTATTTTTTGTGGAGGTCAACATGATGCCCTTAATTGTTTTAAAGCACAAAAATTAGGTCTATCTGAGAAACAGAAGGTCCTAAAGGAGAAGGGAGGGTGTTTTAAGAGCTTTAAGAAAGGACTCTGTCAATAAATGTAAAGCCGTAATACGGTGCATTATTTGTAGTAAGAGCCACCAAGTTCTGATTTGCCCTTATTTACCTCAGAATAAACAAAATATATCCCATAATAATGTCGAACACGGGCAATCCGGGGGGATGAATGAACAAAAGACAAATTCGTTGAGTAATATTTCTAAATATCCTAAAGTTCTTTTGCAAACTTTGGTTATAAAGATGAAAGGTGTTGGCTCTTCCTTCTCTGTTAGAGCCTTAATTGACTCAGAATCCCAGAGATCCTATGTTAGGAAAGACATTGTTAAAAGTTTAGGTTACACTCTAGTCAGAACTGAAACAATTAAACATGACCTTTTTGGGGAGTGAAAACAAGTGTTAATGAACATTCATGTTACAAAGTAGAAATTGAAAGCCTGGATGGAAAATATCAATGTAATTTTGAAGTATTGGATCAGTTTTTAATATGTAATGGCATCCCTTCGGTCAAGAAAGGACCTTGGTTGAATGAACTTAAGGAAGGGAATATCAGCCTAACAGATATTGGGGATGAGTCTAGGCCTGTGGGCTTGCTGATTGGGGCGGATGTAGCGGGCAGACTTCTGACAGGAAATATTAAAGTTCTATCTTCTGGTTTGGTTGCTGTGGAAACAAATTTAGGCTCGACTTTGGTGGGGAAAGTTCCACAACAATCTTCTGTTACCTTGGCAGAAGAAGTTACAGCTCTGTTTGTTAATGAGATCAACGATCTCTAGAGCCTAGATGCCATTGGAATCTCAGACTCAGCTGTTAAAATGTCCAAAGATAAAAGACAGCTTCAAAATAGAGATGATTTTCTAAGAGGTATTACTGTAAATGATGAGAGACGTTACGAAGTTTCATTGCTATGGAAAGAAGATAGCTTGGCTCTTCCTAGTAACAGGGAGCTAGCACTCAAAAGGTTAGAATCTACCACTAGAATACTTCAGTCTCAAAATCTTCTCATTTCATACGATGCAGTTCTAGCTGAGTGGGAAGAACTGGGAATTATTGAAGAAGTACCAGTCAAAGAAGTAGGGAATGATGGACACTACCTACCACATCGAGCTGTTATTAAGGAAAATAGCACTACCAGAGTTCGTCCTGTATTTGACGCGTCAGAAAGAGATAGAAATGCTCCTTCTCTCAATCATTGTTTAGAGTGTGGACCCAATCTGATTGAACAGATACCTTCCCTGATACTAAAATTTCGGAAAGGGAGATTTGGGGTGACAACTGATGTAGAAAAGGTTTTTCTACAAATAAGTGTTCGTCAAGAAGATAGAGATTTTCTTAGGTTCTTCTGGTGTGATCCAAATGACTGGAAGAATATAAATATATTTCGGCATCGGAGGGTGGTATTTGGATTAAAATGTAGCCCTTTCCTTTTAGGAGCAGTTCTTGATTACCATTTGGACAAGGCAATGGAAGATTGTCAATATAGTAAAGAACAGATATCAAGACTTAAACAGAGCCTTTATGTGGACAATGTTGTAACCAGTGTTGATACTGAATCAGAACTGAAAGAATTCATTAATGAAGCACGTGATGTAATGCAGGAAGGAAAGTTCAACCTCGGAGGTTGGCAGGCCAACAATGATGCTTTCATTCTTGTAGGACAGACAGCGGTGCTAGGTTTACGATGGGATTTGGAATCTGACACTTTATTGTTAAACTTGGAATGGTTACAGAACCATGAATTGGGAGTGATCACGAAAAGATCCATTCTGTCAGTTGCACAAAAGGCATTTGATCCGATTGGCATAGTTGGTCCAGTACTTCTAATTCCTAAATTGTTATTGCAAAATATATGGCTAAGTGGTATATCCTGGGATGAAGAGGTTACTACTGATATTAAGGATCAATTTGTAACTTGGTATTCAAGCCTTTTTCCCCTGAAAGAGATGAGAATTCCACGCTGGTTTCATTATTCCAAGAACCACAGGGATGTCAGTCTACATATTTTTTTCTGATGCTAGTGCACAGGCCTACGCTGCAGTAGTCTTCATACGACTACAAATTGACGGTGAGAGTAAGGTACACCTTCTTGCAGCCAGAGCAAGAGTACAGTAGCCCCATTAAAGACAGTCACCATTCCCCGACTGGAACTAATTGCTGCAACAGTGGGAGCTAGATTAGGTAATTCAGTGCTAGAAGGACTAAACTACCAAGATGTCAAGTTGTATTTCTGGACTGATTCGACAACGGTTTTAGCATGGATTCGAAAGGAAGAAACATGGACTGTGATTGTCAACAACCGTGTTTAAGAAATCCATCGGTTCACTTTACCTGAAATGTGGAGATATGTTCCTGGCCTCTTGAATCCTGCAGATCTTCCTTCAAGAGGTTGTCGGCAGAAAAATTGTTAGCACTTCGATGGTGGGAGGGGCCAGCGTTTTTAAGAAAGGACCGGCCAGAGTTCCAACTGCAGAGGAGAGATGATTTTGCAAGAAAAGAGAAAATCAACTCAAACAATGAGTTACTTTGTAGATACTTCATGTGAGTTATGTAGCACCCCAAAACATGTAAATAATGATCAGTGCAGGTACCACGATTTTAATTGGTATTACTTATATTTTTCAAGCTTTGGAAAAATAATTCGGTTGTTTGCTTGGATAAAGAGGTTTATCCAAAATATGCGAAGAGCAAACCTTACAAGAGCTCGTGGAGAATTATCATGTGAGGAGATAATGTCAGCAGAAAAAAAAGTCGCAAGATTGGTACAGGAAGAGTCCTTCACTTCAGAAAATGACAGAAGTCTCAGTAGCCTACATGTGTTTAGGGATGAGGAGGGACTTCTGAGACTGAAAACTAAAATCATTAATCGTAGTGACAGTGAGTATTTTTGTACCCCTATTGTCTTGCCTTCAAACCATCCTGTGGTGCATCGTTTGATTATGAGTGAGCACAAAAAGAACGCTCATGCTGGTGTTCAAATATTATTAAGCATTTTGAGGGAACAGTATTGGATTTTGAAGGCCAGGAAGACTGTTCGACATGTCCTGTCAAAGTGTGTTATTTGTGTAAGATATGTAGGACGCAATTTACAGGCTCCCATTGCCCCTCTACCCAAGGATCGAATCAAGGACTCTGCGGTATTTGAGGTAGTCGGTGTTGATTTGGCAGGGCCATTACATTTAAGAGATGATGTTAAGGCTTGGATTTGCTTATTCACATGTGCTGTATATAGAGCTATACACCTGGAATTATTGCCATCTTTGTCTTCTGAAAATTTTCTTCAGGGACTTAGACGTTTTGTTGCTCGTCGAGGAAGGCCAGCAATCATTTATTCTGATAATGGATCGAACTTTGTGGGCACTTCAAAAGATTTGAAATCCGTTGACTGGAATAAGATCGCGCAATACAGCAGCTTGAAGAAAATAGAGTGGAAATTCATTCCACCTACAGCCCCCTGGTGGGGGTGGATTCTGGGAAACACTCGTTGGAATAATGAAGCAGATTCTTTGGAAAGTTTTAGATAAAGCCCTTCTTACCTATGAAGAGATGAACACTGTCCTGTGTGATACAGAGTCACTTTATTAATTCTCGACCTCTGACTTACATTTCTGACTCGGACAGTGAGCTGCTTCCTTTGTCACCAGCATTATTTTTACATTATATAAATGAAACTGGAGTATCTGATTGTGATACTGTCGATGAGCATTCGCTCAATAAGAGACTGAGATATCGGCAGAAACTAATGACTGACTTGAGAAACAGGTTCATATCAGAATACCTAGGACTATTAGTTCAAAGACCTGATCCCAAGAAAGCTGATGCTCAGATAAAAATAGGAGACATTGTCTTGATAGGAAGTGACCATGCCAAACGCATTGATTGGCCATTGGGCCGTGTTATGGAGATCATTCCAGGGAAGGATAATGTGACTCGTCTTGTGCGCTTGAAAACAGCTACTACATCACTACTCGTCCCATTCAGAGAATTTATCCTTTGGAGGTATCATCAAATTGGACTGACAATAGAAAGGTCCAACCAAGATGTAGGCCTGTATCTAAATCCCCTATTTCTCTGAGAGAAGGGATGTCAAGAGTAACCACTAAAAGTGGTAGAGCTGTAAATATACCAGATTAGATTTATAATTACTGTATTTTGAGGTAATTATAATTATTTATGTATGGTTGAGTTGTTCTTCCACCAACTCAAGGTGGGAGTATGTCATATCTTTTGGGCAAAGATGCTACATTAGGATTGTCATTTTTTCTTTATTATTTTTGTCCACTGTTGTAAAATTAACTGTCATGACATCTAGAAGTATCAATAAATTGTTGTTTTGAATTGATATATTTTCCTTATATAAAAGAAGAAAGAATCTGCGATACGCAGATGAGCGTAAAAGTAAAACCTGTGACCTTCTTTGTGACTAACTTATGTGGACATGAGCAGTGACATGAGTATAATTAGATCAAAGAAACTTGCAGTGAAAGTATAACTTAGTTATTGTTTTTTAAGGTGCAGAACAGAAATTAATACGTTTATAGAAGAGATCTGCGGAATACTCTCGCCACCGACTACCGGCTCATATCAATACCTTATATGAAGACAAGGGGTAAATTAATACCAGTATTTATACAGATTCAATGTTGAAGACAAGATGACTGTCACACCGGCAGTAAGACGAAGACCATAGAATATTATGTTTGATACATTTATATATATCGTTCAACTATAAGAGTTATACATGCATACATGGTCCGGCAGTATGCATGGCTTTTCATAAATTTCTTGAACGCTTTGTAACCGTCAAGAAATTCCACATAATTAACAAGCAACCGCCAGGGAAAGATAACATACTCCTGAAAAGTACTACCTTGTGACCAACTACAACGATTAAAGATAAGTGATCTACTGGTTCTACTTAGAGTAATGAATAAATAAGTAAATTGTGGCTAAGTATTGGACTTCATTAGAATGATCAGTGTAAGACTTGATTTGCAATTACCATATATGTTTTGCCAGAAGCCATAGCTGTGTTGGGTCAATGCTTCTTACAGCGTGTTTTCTGATATGGGTTTAGTATTCTGTGATTTCAGAATCTTGTAGACAATGCTGTTTATGTTCCCATCATACATAACCCTACCGGAAGTGGTGCAACAGCACTACATTGCCGACGTCATGAAAGCGTACCAGGGCCAGTATTTCTCGTTGGCCGTGCTCCAGAGTATGTTTATGCAGAAAACAGACAAACAAAGAATGTAGTCAATACATTGGCTTTACGATAACAAATGATTTCATGTAAAAAAAAAACATCGTTTTCTTCCTTTCCTTCCACAACATAGCCACAGCAACGCAAGGCAGGATATTTGTGCATTGCTATTGTGCTGTTGCAGCCATTTGCAGCGACGCGTGCCATGCGGTGGCGCTCTCGGGAATCAAGGGTCTTGTATTTCTCTTTGGAATATACATCTCATTGTACTTACTGATTATTACTGTTCACGATTTAAAGTTGCTAAGAGTAGTGAGCAAGTCACTGCCAGCTGGACCGCATCCCTCCTGGCTGCTTTAGATTGCCTGCCCATTCAACGATTACAGCATTGGTTTATGCGTACAACCTCGTTTCCAAATATAGACGCTAAGGGCAGCACCAACCCGCAGTGATGGCCACTCTTTCAAGTCACTGTTGCAGACATTTGTTTTTTATTGATGTTAATGGCGTCATTAATAATAGCCTGTTTTTATTCGGTGTTAACTGTATTGTAGAAGCATAACTTTTCTGGGATTTCTTGGGCACATTGTGGGTAGAACTGTCGGTAAGATTAGGTACGGTCTGACTTCCTTGGTAAGAAGCCATTGCTTTGAGTGTGAAAGACTTTGGAGCCTCGCTGAATTACGATGTTCAACCGTTTGTTGTTTGTTTTCCGCGAAGTTGTGTTTTGGATTTTAGAATGCCGTACTGCTGCGTGCTCTTTTGTAAATCAGAAATGAAATCTGCAATTAATATATATCTTGTACGCCTCTGAGCGTTGAATGGGCAGGCAGTCTAAAGCAGCCAGAAGGGACGCGATGAAGCTGGCAGTGAAAAAGCCGCGGTGATCACAGTGGGTTAGTGCTGCAACCTATCTTGTACGCCTCTGAGCGTTGAATGGGCAGGCAGTCTAAAACAGCCAGGAGGGATGCGATCCAGCTGGCAGTGGAGCAAGTATTGATATAAATGAATGACCGTTGAGTTCGAGTTATAATTCAAGTCTTCATTTTCCCTACTGCAGCAATAAAAAAACATTAACATAATGGCGACCGTGAGTGGACGGGAATAGATGAAGAAAGAAAGAAAGAAAGAAAGAACACAAATAAGACGGTTGTTTACACGGGCTATCGGTCAGCTTAAAGAAAAGCTATGTGATGAAATCCCAGATAAAATTGAAGTGGAAGCGTTGTTCAAAATGCTAGAGGACAAGGCGAATCGTCTCTTTAGACTGGATGAAGAAATCCGGGAAGCTTGGTTAGTTAAGGATGACGATGAAGATGAAGCCTACCAGAAAGATTACGAAGATGCGGAAGGTTATAGGGATGAGTACATTTTCATCAAAACAAGGTATGGCAATCTCTTCCAAACTATAGCGGCCGAACAGATCTCTGAGATGAATAGTGTCGTGGCACTTCAGTTACATAATAGAAGGTTCACTCTTCCTAGACTTGAACTTAAAAAATTTGATGTAAATATCAAGAATTGGCTTGGGTTCTGGGGTCAGTTGAAGAAAATCGATGCCGATCACACTTTAGATGAAGAAGATAAATTTCAGTATCTTCTTCATGCAATGGCACCAGTTTCAAAAGTTGTGGAGCTAGTGGAAATTTTCCTCCATCAGGGGCTAATTACCATCAAGCCATTTGTAACCGTACACATTCTTCTTTCATAGTTTTTGGGGCGTGCTTGTTATTTCACAATGAGGGATACTTTAAAGAAAATATTCCTCCTTTTATTATCACTTTGTCTACATCCCATAAAGTTTCCATTATCCGCACAATAATCATTTTCCACTGTTTCTATTACCAGAATCAGACCTCACCACTAAACCTATCCAATCTTCCTGATTAGCAGCACTTTCCAAGCCCATACTTTTTTCTTCATTTATCATTGCAATAATCCAATCTTCACAAGCACCACAATAATTTCCAAAGATGAACCAAACAAATATAAAATCTTCCAGTATGGACTCATGCACCGCCCTCTTAAAATAAACATATTCTTGGCGTGCCTCCTAGCTGCATCACTGGAACCAACTAGAAAAGAAAGGAGTACGCAGTGGAAATGGATGTTAATTTCTGACCTGTGCTGGGCCCGTACTTGCAGGCCAGATGTGCCGAGAGACTCCAGACTCCGTGAAGGTGGTCCCACGACGAGTGGTAGGAATACCCTCCTGGTGCTAGACAGCTAGAATAAGTTAGGCCTAGGTTTGAAGAGAGAGAGAGAGAGCGAGCAGCCCGATCGCCAAACACTACTAAATGAGACACATGGGTAAAGAAATGGAAATTTAATGAATTGAAACCGAACACACAAAGAAACCCGGCCAGAATAACACACACAAAAAAGAATACCCTTCACCTAGGGGTCAAATAAAGTCACTTTCAAACGGGGAAGATAAATATAAATAACAACAAATAACTTACGATAGTAAATAACGTAAACAAATTAAATTCATACCTGTGCTCACTTCGGTGAAAACGATGTAAAAAGGGAGGAAGTAAAAGATCAAGAGGCAATCGAGCCGGTCGCTGGTCAACAACAATCACTTCTCAGCCTAGAGATGGATGGTTGTCATGACGACCACAAATAACAAGCATAGCAAAGATAAAACAAGAGGCTGTGTGCGTGTCGCAGAGGCTGTGGCAAGCAAATGGGGATGCGATCGAGCTGGCAGTCCCCAGAGAAAAGAAAAGCAAAACCAAAGATACTATCAGAAGAAACAAATGACGTCAGGTGTCCGTGAAATTTATCAAGATACATACACGCAGTCAAACACACAAAATGCCAGCCGACGATGCAGAAATAAAACTCAAAGCAACTCGTGCTTATAGGTAGTCTAGCAAAACATGCTAAACCTATATGGTCCCCAACTTACGTTCCGAGTTCGAGCTGAATACGGTAAGGCCTACTTAAAGTTACCGCCGTGATCCAGTTGCCCGAAGCATGGAATGAAGGGAAAACATAAGGGCTAAAATATATGGTGTCATGCCTCGTGTTGGGAGAATGGTCGAAACGCCAACGTCCACAAACCACGGGAGACCCATTCGAAGATATGCCCAATCAAAACAGCATCAATGCACCTGGCAGCAAGAAAAACATACACTCACAAAATCACTCGCGGATATATTTCACGGCACAAATAAAAGGTTAAACGAAGACTCAAACAAAATAAAACAGGAGACCGCCATTACGATTGGTTCCACAGCAAATCCAAGCACACGACGAAGATCAAAAAGAAAGGTTAAATTTAGGAAATGAGCATAGTGGACACAAGGTTAGATGTATTACTTACATGAGTAAATGGAAGGCTTCGGCATAATAACAATGTTAAATAAAAAGGAAAAACATTACATTTTAAATAATAAGGCGGAGAGCCTCAAGGCACGTCCGGACAGAACGTATCTCACATGGCGTCTGAGTCTACCGGGACGGCCGCCAAAGAAAATAAAGAAATGAGAGATGTTAAACATGGCTCAGGATCCACACCACCCCCCAAAAGAAAAATTATTTATAATCATAAAAGATTTTTCTTTTTACATCACTAAGCACTACCGCTTTGAAATCAATCATGTCCCAAGTGTTCCAAAATACACAACATCCTTATCACACAGGTGGTTTGTCAACAACTATAACAGTACACAAAATATGAGGGGGGAGGGTGATCAATATAACAGTCACTTAAGCAATTGAGCCATATCAGAAAGAATACAGTTATAAAATGAAGTAATATATAAAAATAATCAGATCGCTTCGGCGATCGCAATATCAGGACAGAACTCCTTCGGGGTCCCCAAAGGCGCGCGTTCCTTTGACGATCCCTGGGCTTGTCATAATGGTATTACGGTTCGCCTGCGCGTTACAATGACAAGAAAAGTAGATAGAGACACGGACGAAAATCATAAACAAAAGACTTTCGCCCTTTGACGCCGAAGTCTGCCATTCTCCTTATACCCATCATGAAAGTGACGTATTAAAATAACAAAGAAGCGATATAATGTGTCCATTATTTATAGAATATAAATTCTCTACTGGCCGAATTCGCAAAAATACATATTTTTACAATAAATATTAAGTTACACAGAGTATGTAGGCCTATTTCTTCTTGTATTATTTTCTTTCTTGAGCTCGTAAATTTGTACTTGACTCTGCCTCGGTCGAAATTGGTTCAATAATAGGCAGGTCAAGGAGACGCCATATGGATACTAGCTTCCTTGAATAACATAAGCAAATTATGATTGGCTAACCTACGCAGAAAAAGGACAACATTAATCACAGCAAATAAGAAGGTTACACAATAAATGGTTTCAATTGAGATATGTGAGCTCTGAATACGTCGGTGGGATTCTCCTTGGAGATCAATTCAACAGTGACAGGGGTTAAAAATCTAGTGATAGTTTTGGGCGTGCTCCAGCGAAGCATTAGCTTAGCTGACTCCTTATTCTTGGCCGAACTCTGTGGGTGCAGGCGCACTAGCACGTCGTCATTCACCTGAAAACAAACAGGTTGCCTACCCTTGTTATAGCGAGACGCCACGCGATCTCGTGCCCTTTTCAGATGCCGTACAGCAACTTCCCATTTTTCTTTGACTGAGGTACGGCGGGATGGCGCAGCCAGATAATCTATTTTCCACTGAAGCTGAAGTGGATCAACAATACGCCTTCCTAAAAACAATTCCGAATGGGTAGAATTCGTCGATTCATGAAGAGCAGTGTTAAATCCTAAGGAGAAAAACTGAAGATTTGCGTCCCAACGTGACTGATCTGCGTTGTGGAACGCACTCAAGCAAGCCTTCAAGTTACGATGAAACCTTTCAACGTGATTTGGCTGAGGGTGGTAGGGTGCCAAAAAGACATGATCAATTCCCCAAGAAAAACACATTGATCTGAAAGACTTGGACCGGAAAACGCTCGCGTTATCGGACACTAAAAACTTGGGAGGACCAAAAACACCAAAAATATGATTGGTCAAAAGCCTAACAGTGGTACGTGTCGTGATTTCCCTGACAGGAAATAACCATACAAATTTTGAAAATCCATCAACGACAGTAAGTATAGCTTGATGACCAGAAGATGACCTAACTAGGGGACCAAAATAATCTATAAACAGGCGCTCATTAGGATATGACATCGTGTCAGCGTGGTGAAGTCCAATGCGAGAATTCTTTGCTGGCTTAGAACGTTGACACGTAACACATTTTCGGACGAAAGCAAAAGCATCCGCTTTCAAATGAGGCCAGAAGAATTCCTGAGAGATTTTATGGAAAGTCTTCGTCATACCTAAATGTAATCCAAAACAGGATTCATGGAAATACGCCAAGAGCATACTTCGTATATTCTCTGGCACGAAAATCCTACATTTCGAAGATCGAGGAGCGGTATGCACTATAACATCATTGCGCAATGAAAACTCAGATACACCAGGATCTTTCCCGAGAATTTTTTCACGCAATGTGACACAAAATGGGTCATCTGCTTGGTACGTACGGATGTCAGTAAAAGACCATGGAATGTGTTGGAGAAGATTCACTGGCTCGGGGATCTCAACAATGGGAGGAGGTTCCTCAAACATGCGTGACAAACAATCCGCTACAACATTTTCACTGCCTCTGACGTGAATGATGTCAAAGCTGAAAGAGGATAGACGAAGAATCCAACGATTTATACGTCCCAATTTTTTGACATGCGAGCGCATCCAGGACAGAGCTTCATTGTCGGTATACACTATGAAATGCCGATGTTCTAGAAAAGATCTGAAACGTTCACAGCCGAATACGACAGCCAGACTTTCTTTCTCGAAAGTGGAATACCGGCGTTCGCAATCATTAAGCATCCGACTGGCAAAAGCGATGGGTGCCAAATTACCATTCACCTGCTGACTAAGCACACAAGAAACTGCGACATCACTCGCATCACAATGTAACATAAAATCTTTCCCAAAATCCGGAGTTCGAAGGACGGGAGCAGAAGAAAGACTTTCTTTCAATTTCTCAAAGGCGAGACACTGGTCGGGGCCCCACACGAATCGTACATTCTTCTTCTTCAAATAATTCAGGGGCGCTGAAATGTCCGAAAAGCCCTTAATGAACCTACTGTAAAAGCCCGCCATTCCCAAAAAACGTCGGACTGCTTTCACATTCGTGGGAGTAGGGAACTCTTGGATACATTGGACACGCTCAGGGTTCACTTCTATGCCCACATCCGAAATAATGTGACCTAAAAATTTGATTTGCTTCGAAGCCAAAGAGATTTTGTCCGGGTTAACAGTGAGTCCGGCTCTGCGAAGACGACATAGGACTTCACGTAAATGGATCAGGTGATCCTCAAAAGACTGACTGTAAATCACGAGGTCATCAAGATAGTTAAACACAGATGAATACTTTAAATCTCCAAATAACTCATCCAAAACCCTACTCAATACTTGTCCGCCGATAGAAATGCCCATGGGTAACTTATTGAACTCAAAAAGGCCGAACGGAGTGGAGAACGCAGTTACCTTACGGCTCTCGGGATCGAGAGGAATTTGATAATATGCACAGTTCAAATCTAGGACGGAATAGTACTTCGCCCCGTGAAAATGCTGAAAAGCGCTCTCCAGAGTTGGAAGGGGAAAGTTGTCGAACACCACCTTAGAATTGAGTCGACGATAATCAACTACTAAACGAAAAGTACCCTCTTTCTTAGGCACCAGGAATGCTGGACTACCATAAGAAGACTTAGAAGGGCTCACAACACCGCGTGCCTTAAGATCATGAATATATTCTCTCATGGCAATGAGTTTGGGTGGAGAGCAAGAAAATGGCGCCGACCTAACTGGAACCTCATCAGTTAAATCAATATGACACTCGTAGCCGATAGCGGAACCCAGTTCCGACGTGAGAACATCAGGAAATTCATTCACCAAATCAGATAAAGCGTCACGTTGACTCGTGAATAAAGTAGGAGGGATTAGAACAGCAGAGATACCAGAAAAATTACAAGGAACACTCGCTTCACAAGTATTAAAATGAAACCGCTCCTTGGATTTAAACAAAAAACTGAAGGAATGATCCGAAAAATCAAGCCTCAACCCTGCTTTGTGCATAAAATCAGAACCTAAGATCATAGGCGTAGATAAGTCATCCACCACATGGAAGTTCCAATCCCAAGAATAACCACATATCTTAATATGACATGTTACAACGCTAGAAACGGAAATAGATGACTTCACCGCAGAATAAAATTTTAAACCCCCATCTTGTGGACAAATCTGAGTAACAGGAAGCTGTTCCGCGATGGAGCGCTGAATAAATGAACGTGAAGCACCAGAATCCAGTAAAGCGGGTATCGACAATTTCTTAACACTTACAGGGACCCAAGGACAGAAGTTTCCAGTCGTGGAAATGTTCATTTCCCGGCGAACTTCATTGCATGGCCACTCCGGCGGGTCTAAACCGGGGACCCATGCTCGTTTCCCTGACGCGAAGCACATCTAGGACAGGCTATGTGCGTCACGTCACGAAGACCACATGTGTGACAAAACACACGCGAGGGCGCACGGCAGGAATTAAAATGATGCCCCAAACGATCACAATTCCAACATATTATACGGTTATACATGTTCGGGTTTCGAGGTAACTGTTGATCCTGAGGAGCGGGATTCGCAGAAGAAGTAGCATTGGGAATACTCCCGACAATATGCGAGTGGGGACGGTTAACTGCCCGGTCCTCCTGACGAGATATTGAAGATGGGTGCGCAGTCCTCTGAATCTGGGATTGCGCGCATGCAGTCTCTGGAAACAAACTGTCAGAGGGGAGGGGTGGGGGTACATATGACTTGCGCAGGCGCCGATTGAACTCGCATTCACGTCCTTGATCAACAATGTCAGCCACACTATACACACTGGACCGGCGTATGAAAGACTTGTACTCAGGTGCCAGATTTCTATACACAATATCAACAGTTTCAATAAGGGGAAGGGGCTGCGACAACCTACTTATTAAAGTCATTAGCCCAGTAACAAAATCGTCTACAGGCTCTTCCAAACCCTGGGTACGGCGATGAATTTCAGCCTTCAAGTCATGTTCAAAATCATAAGTCGTAAACCGCTCCTTTATTGACTTACAGATATCAACCCACGAGATGAAAGATCTGTTGGTAAGTCGATACCATTTTAAAGCTAAGCCACTCAACAATAACGGTAGGCAGACAACAATGTCGTCTGGTTCGAGGTCATAACAATGGCAGAGTTCACTGACCCTGTCTAAGAACTCAAATACAGACGAAACTCCCAGTTCACCAGAAAATGAAATTCCCCACTTGGACACTATATTGGCTACGCCTCCCTTGCGATGGCCTTTCACCTCAGTCAATGGATTAGTGTCCTTCCCACAGACACTTTCAAACGATAGCAGATCATCGTCAGACTGGATGAGCTCCTTCTTCACGTTACAACCTGGGAGAGAATACATGGCTAAACTACAGAAGTACTGCTTGCTACAATTCAAAACAATAACTACAAATGGCTTGCCTCCGTCCTGCGCCTGAAATGAGTACGAAACAAGAAGTAGGGTTGTTTAGTACATTACCAATGCTGGGGTTCGTTGATAGGGTCCAACTCATTGCACTCTCCTTACAGTTTGTTATTTTTATGGTCCATACTCCTTGGAAGTTCACATTGACTCTTAATATTTGTTTGCATAGTATGCAATAAGGAACATGAAACAGAATAAAAACAACATTGAAAAATATGCAGCGAAATATTAAAATCCAATGGATATGGCTAAGCGACCAGGAGACTCAACCTCGCAACTGATACCATCTGCACCGCCCTCTTAAAATAAACATATTCTTGGCGTGCCTCCTAGCTGCATCACTGGAACCAACTAGAAAAGAAAGGAGTACGCAGTGGAAATGGATGTTAATTTCTGACCTGTGCTGGGCCCGTACTTGCAGGCCAGATGTGCCGAGAGACTCCAGACTCCGTGAAGGTGGTCCCACGACGAGTGGTAGGAATACCCTCCTGGTGCTAGACAGCTAGAATAAGTTAGGCCTAGGTTTGAAGAGAGAGAGAGAGAGCGAGCAGCCCGATCGCCAAACACTACTAAATGAGACACATGGGTAAAGAAATGGAAATTTAATGAATTGAAACCGAACACACAAAGAAACCCGGCCAGAATAACACACACAAAAAAGAATACCCTTCACCTAGGGGTCAAATAAAGTCACTTTCAAACGGGGAAGATAAATATAAATAACAACAAATAACTTACGATAGTAAATAACGTAAACAAATTAAATTCATACCTGTGCTCACTTCGGTGAAAACGATGTAAAAAGGGAGGAAGTAAAAGATCAAGAGGCAATCGAGCCGGTCGCTGGTCAACAACAATCACTTCTCAGCCTAGAGATGGATGGTTGTCATGACGACCACAAATAACAAGCATAGCAAAGATAAAACAAGAGACTGTGTGCGTGTCGCAGAGGCTGTGGCAAGCAAATGGGGATGCGATCGAGCTGGCAGTCCCCAGAGAAAAGAAAAGCAAAACCAAAGATACTATCAGAAGAAACAAATGACGTCAGGTGTCCGTGAAATTTATCGAGATACATACACGCAGTCAAACACACAAAATGCCAGCCGACGATGCAGAAATAAAACTCAAAGCAACTCGTGCTTATAGGTAGTCTAGCAAAACATGCTAAACCTATATGGTCCCCAACTTACGTTCCGAGTTCGAGCTGAATACGGTAAGGCCTACTTAAAGTTACCGCCGTGATCCAGTTGCCCGAAGCATGGAATGAAGGGAAAACATAAGGGCTAAAATATATGGTGTCATGCCTCGTGTTGGGAGAATGGTCGAAACGCCAACGTCCACAAACCACGGGAGACCCATTCGAAGATATGTCCAATCAAAACAGCATCAATGCACCTGGCAGCAAGAAAAACATACACTCACAAAATCACTCGCAGATATATTTCACGGCACAAATAAAAGGTTAAACGAAGACTCAAACAAAATAAAACAGGAGACCGCCATTACGATTGGTTCCACAGCAAATCCAAGCACACGACGAAGATCAAAAAGAAAGGTTAAATTTAGGAAATGAGCATAGTGGACACAAGGTTAGATGTATTACTTACATGAGTAAATGGAAGGCTTCGGCATAATAACAATGTTAAATAAAAAGGAAAAACATTACATTTTAAATAATAAGGCGGAGAGCCTCAAGGCACGTCCGGACAGAACGTATCTCACATGGCGTCTGAGTCTACCGGGACGGCCGCCAAAGAAAATAAAGAAATGAGAGATGTTAAACATGGCTCACTCATAACAAGAAGTCAAAGATATGTCTAAGAAAAAACAACATAAAAAAGAATATATAAAACTTCTAACTTAGATGAGCATGGCCTCCTTCTACCTCACTGCCAGATCATTACAAGGAATACCATAGCTCAAGGCTCAATACTCCCTGTAATGATCTATTAGCAAAGAGGTAGCCATGCTATAACCTTAACCTATAATAATCAAAGAGAAACTGTACAGTGACAATACGCCCTCCACCGTGTTAAACACGCAAGAATCACATATATATCAAAAATATACAAATTAGTAATACATTCCACACACACTTAAAAAAACACAGAGAGTATAACAAATTATAGATCATCATCATCATCTTCGTCCCCTTCAGTTTCTTCCATTGCACCTTCCTGGTTCTTCCTTTTCTTCTTTCTCCTTCTTCCCCATTATTCTTTCTTCCTCTGCCTTCCATCTCGTCTTTTTCTTAATTCGCCATATCCTTCCGTACCTTGTACTCCTCCTCTTCCATCTCCACCGTTCCTGTCTCCTTCCTTTTCTTCTGTTTCTCCTTCTCCTCCATTCTTCCTTCTTCCTCTGCCTTTCATCTCGTCTTTTTCTTCATCCGCCATGTCATTCCGTACCTTGTACTCATCTTCCATCTCCACCGTTCCTGTTTCCTTCCCTTACTCATTTTTTTTCTTCTTCTTCTTCTTCTGAGCCTTCACACTCTTATCTTCCTTAGCCTGACATCTCAAGTTCTTCCTACTCCTTGTCTTTGCTTTCCAACTCATCCTTTCATCCATTCTCCTGGTCCTCTTTGTCTTCATTCTCAACCACTTCTCTCTTCTTCTTTTCCACATTTTCCACCCCTTCCTCGTCTGTCTTGTCTTACTCAACAGTTCCTTTCTCTTCTTCCACTTTGTTTTCATCTGTTTCTTCTTCACCTCATCTTCTTCTAGTATGTTGTCTTCTCCATAGCTCACTCTTGCACTTTCATCCTCATCTTTAGCCTCTTTTTCTTGATTGTTACTGTCTTCATTACCAACCTCATCTGATTTTCCTTTCTTTTCTTCAATTTGTCCCATATCTATTGCTTTCTCACGCTCCTCTGTTTCACCTTCTCCCTTATCCGTTTCTCCTTTCTCTTCAGCCTTTTCCTTTCTTTCACCTGCCTCCTCTCCTTCAGTTTATTCCATTTCACCTTCTCCGTTATCCGTTTCTCCTTTCTCTTGTTCTCTCTCTTGTCTATTTTCTTCCTTACGCCCTCCACGTCTTTGATAATCTTCTTGTTCCTTAATCTCACTTATCTCCTTCACTTCCTCATTTATAGACTCATTCCACTGTTTCACAGACTTATATATAGACTCTTTCATCTCTGTAAACTTGCTAAGCAACATTAGTAACATATCCCGATTCAGATCTTCAGCCATTTCTTTCATTAGTAGCATATCCCGATTCAGATCTTCAGCCATTTCTTTTTCTACTTTCATTATACTCACGTTATGTTACTCATATTTCATCTTAGTCACTATATTTTTTCATTTCTTTGTTCGTTCTCATGTCCCTCTTTCGATCCCCACGTTGGGCGCCATAATGTAACCGTACACATTCTTCCTTCATAGTTTTTGGGGCGTGCTTGTTATTTCACAATGAGGGATACTTAAAAAAGCATTCCTCCTTTTAGTATCAATTTGTCTACATCCCATAAAGCTTCCATTATCCGCACAATAATCATTTTCCACTGTTTCTATTACCAGACCTCACCACTAAGGACCGATTGTATAAAGCATTTGATCTCAGTTCATCAGGTTCAGTTGATCTTAGCGCGTGCTGAACTCAGAATTTCTGTTGTATAAACGTTATTCTAGGATCACTGCGTCTTGATCTGAGTTCATATTTAACCGGCGAGAGTTCTCGGTTCAGCCATGTTGATCTTAGTTCACAGCTGTTGTCTGTGAAACATTTTAGCGCTTATATTCCAGTTCTAGGCTGTATTAAAAAGAGAAATATGTTAGAAAGCTTGTACATTAGTAGGCCTAGGTTATACGACGGTACGGTACTATTTCTTTCTGGACTAGGCTTAAATTGCGCGTGCTCGCTCTCATCGATGATGCATTTTAGTCCGAGTGATTTTGGATTTTGAGGAGGAAGAATGCCATTCTCCTAAAAATCGTATCTTATTGAGACACTTGAACGATATATTTCTTCAGTTTTAAATAAATATTAAAACACGACCAGGTTTTTTACATTTTATTGTATTAGGTCACCTATAAACCCTGTTGTTCTGTGCCTCCAAGTCGAGGGTTATATTAGGCCTAAAGGCTATACGGACGTAATATGTGTTCACATTTGATAACAATTTATGTTTTCACTCCAAACGGTGTGTTTTTAATCAGTGATGGTGTTGTAACTTTTCTTTGTATCGTTGACATATGCACCAATACCGTAATTAAGCCTACGAATGTGATGCACAATTTTGAGGTTAAAAGCATTCCGAGAGGTGCTTTCATTGAACTGTAGGTATTACCTGGAGTTCAATGGGTGCTTCATGCCACCAGTGAATATATTAATACCGGTACCACACACATACGATACGGTAATAGTAGCATTAAATGACTATTTTATCCACGGTGCCTTTCGTTTTTGAAAGTGGTAGGTCACTGGTACTTAATCTTACCTTTGCTAATAGGGTAGCCTATTAGATATCCTGTAGAAGAATTACAGTATCATAGGCCTAGTATTCATGTGACACACACTTCACATTAATTAGCCCATAAGGCAGTAAACATACACCACAATTGTAAGCCCATAGCCGGGTGCCATAAGCTATGGTACTTCTAAATAGTCCCTCGTGTAAATTTAGACACATGTACCTTTTAATGGCTTACATTTATGCAAAATGTTTGATCAAGACATCTTTGCTATGTATATGAATTTATTTGTACTGAGAAAATGCTTTTTAACATTTCCATCTATCCTAATTTGCTTCCATTCTTCTCCACTCCCCACCTTTTACTGTGCTCATGTGTTTTATTTCCAAATACCAGTCGTGTCAATAGACCCAGGTCATCCAACCATCCCCTAGACTGTGTCCTCGAACACTTGAGGAGAGCCCCATGTTGTACAACTGCATCACATTAACAAGAAAATGCTAAAACAATACTGTAATGGATCACCAGCTCTAGCGTATAGGGTGCATATTCACAATTTCCTTTCTTTTCTTTGTAGAAAGCATTTTTCTTTGATAGGGGATATATGTTATCTCAGGCAGGGATATAAAATGTGTTTGATTGAGGTGTAATGCTTTAAGGGGTGGAGGTAGTACAAATCCCCCAGAGAAGGAATACCCCGTTCAATAACTCGCACCCTACATGAGTCGATGCAGGACAATATTCTGGCAACAATTTCAGGAAATCTCAGGGCCTAAAATTGCTTTAGCACATTTCATATTCTTCAGTTTCTACCCACTCAACATTTCATTTATCCACCCACCCAAACTATCTGCGTGTAATCATATGTCAACCCAGCAGCTTAAGTGAGTATATGGGGCCATGGTCCAAGACTGAAATGAGAAAATGCAACAAGTCCAGATATTTTAATCCCAGTGATGACATTGATCATCCTAAGTGTGGCTCTTCAGGTGTACCCACACTATACCAAGGCAAATGCTAGAATGCTACTTACCTGTAAGTCCTGGGTCACTTACCCCAAACTGGTTCCAGGCTTACCTTAAAATATCATCCATAGAAAACTTACTAAATCCACTGTTTTTATCACAGTTACATACTGGTACAATACTACAGCCACCTCAAGTTATCAGACAAAATCAACACACACCCAAGTACACAGGGCTGTTGACCAAGATTTTCCAACAACCATTTGATAATATATTCTAACATTTACATTTTTAAAGTGATAAAAACCCATATTTAAAAACTACTTTTTGAAAGAGAAGTGAACCTGAAACCTCCAATAAAACAGTGGTCTGTTTCATAGTAAGTTATCCAAAACCTACCCAATTCAAATGTTATTATGTTAACCAAATTTCAAGAAATTCAATATGCAAGTAATTAATAGCTTGGCTTCGACTGTCCCATTCATGACAACTGTAATTAAATGGCAAACAGCAGATTTCTGATTAAAGTTGTGAGTGCATTACAAAAATTGTTGTACTGCACATTAACTTGGATCAATAACGGTGAATGCACCTCGACCATTTTTTTAGCATAGCCTATCTGCAGTCTTCACCAGTCTTCTGTTGCACATTTAACAGAAACATTTTTTTATATGCACATAACAAAATTTTATAAATATAAATCATCCATGCTCAGTTGTAGAGAGAGCACAAATGAGTGTTAGGGACATTGTACTCCAATCACTATGTAACCTTGTTAAGTCAATGGAGGACAATATTGTGGCAACAATTTCAGGAACAATCAAGGCCTGAAGAATTAACAACTAGTTCAGAATAACATTACATCCTTTTATTTTATTTTTATTAAATAATGCATTAGTACATTTCATTTCCTTCAGTTTCTGCCTGCTCAATATTTCATATTCTAATTATTCTTTCATTTTTAATTTTGCCCATTGTCCTCTCCAAACAGTAGCTTCTGCTTGCTCTGTGTTGTTGCTAGAGGCACCTCCAAAGCTACCTGAAACAATAACACATGTTAGAAAATAACAAGTGGAGTGTGGAGTGTACTTTACAACAACTGAATTCTCACTATGGATAAGCATTCATTTAGCCTTAGGGCATAAAGTGCACGTATAAATAAATAAATAAATAAATAGCATAAAGAGAATGAATGAGAAGAAGATTCCCAAGAGATGCAGATGCAGAAGAAACGACCAAGGGGAAGACCAAGAGATAGATGGCTGAAAGGAGTGGAGGAATGTGTCAAGAAGAGAGGCGAGGACTGGACTAGAGTGACAGCGGAGAGGTGGTGGGAAGAAAAGACTAAGTGGCGAGGCTTATGTTCCAAACAGACCCACCCTGGGGCTGGAAACTGTACAAGATGATGATGATGAAAGTGCACGTATGAATAAATAATAAGTAAAAGTCCAGGAAAAAATCATGCTAAATAATTTGTTTTATTTAATATGGTAGGGAACGTTTTAAGTTCATTTGCCTACTCCTTGGGAATTAGTAGCTTCCTCCGATGTTTGATGCTGACATACTAAAACTAACCAGATGCCATCAGAATATTTCATTCCTCCCCCTTTCAATTAAATGTAGTCTGGTGTAACAAATTCCACAGAGGCTTATTTATCTTTATATCAAAATGTAACCATCATTTAAGTTAATTTGAGACTGTGGTAAACCATGCTACTTAACCATTGTGCTTATGTTGTCCATAAATAGCAATCTCAACATAGTTCCTGCAAACAGATAAGTTTGCCTACTGCAGCATGCTAAGGAGACCTAGCATTGGACAGTACCTGTAAAAGTTTTCTTAAATTTAGAATACAGTAACACGACCTACTTAATCAACACAGAACACTTTATACATTTTTATGTAAATTATTGAAACTTTTCAGTTTGTATGGCCAAATAGTGTGTATCTCAAATAAAGTCAACATTTCCACATACATCCCAGTGCAAGGAGTTGATGACCATGTCCTAATCCCCAAAATGAAGCAGAAACAAAAAAAAAGACTGATTAAAAACCCTATCAGAGATTGGTATCAAGTTGCTTTAACATGACCTGTTCATCAGTAAGCTATTATAGCCATTGCCAGCAAAGCCTGCAAAAAAGTTCAGGCTCTTGGTTATTCATGAGCTGGCTCCACAACGCTGAAGTGGAGACCTCGGCAGTGGCTACAGTGTAATTGAACAGAAATGCCTGGGTACACTGAATTGTGAGCAAGAATCCAGCCCTGGCATACATGATAAAGAATTCACTGTAATTCACTGCCTTCTGTAAATGGAGTAGCCTACGACCAGAGGAAAAAATTATATTTTTATACAAGACAGTAACATGATCATTTATTTTCATGTTAAGCTGTGTTAGAAAATAGGCATAACAGATCAATGCAAAGGGTGCAAAAGAATAAGAGGTAGCCTACAGTATATTTCAATTGGATTTTCATGACTGCATATATGACCAAGGAGGCTTTCAGCTGTTGGGTCATGTGTTGTAAAAATACTTGGAGTGGAAGACCTTTGCATGAACTAATTGCACTACACCATGACCTAATAATTGGAAGCCTCCTTGGTTATGATACAGTATATTTATTTACATACCAGTACTTCTTTTTTCTAAGAAATATAGGCTACTGCACATTTTTCTACCCACTTATATTTAAGATGTTTCATACCAACAATGTTGCGAACGTTATAGTAATTAATTGCAGCTTACGAGAAAGAAAAGCAATAAGTTTCCAAACATGATATACAGTATGATATTGCCATTGGGGTAGGCCTAACAATACTAATACGGTATGGCATTAACTTCCAAAATTAAATTAAAGTTTTGATTTAAATAAACCTTTGGATACCATACTGTTCCGAACCTATACCATTACCTAGCAATGCATGCTAGTATAATATTTCTTGATGGATTTAGATTTAGGGGCCTTGGTTGCCAATAAAAAGGATAGACTGTTGTCCTTTGTGATACAATGACAAGAGTCTCAAGGAAGGCTTCACAAGTAAACTAAGCAATGAATAGTCTACAATATCTAGGCTATTGATTCAGTGTTCACTACCAGTAGCCTACTTACCATAAGGAATTACCTAGCCTACTTGTCTTAAGCATATATTTTATAACAGTGTAATTGATGTAAAATTATATTTATGGAGACTTTCAGGGTCCTAATATCAGGTATCAACATGATCTTCCCCTCTCTACATCTTGAAATTCACTTCATTAATGCATAAAACTATGGTGAACGGACCAAATTCAGCTATTGTAGATTATTTTCAGGTTAGGTAGATAGTTGGGGTGGAGAAATTTACTATACAACATAACTGAAAGATGTGCAAGGAACTTACCTTCATGGATTTCATGCAGAAGGAAGCATAGTGATTTGTATGAATATCAAAAGTCGTACGAGACCACAATTCACATGAGATCCCACTTTCAGCTCAGGCAGGATCAGCTAGCTATAATCAAATTTGAACCTGAAAGAAATTAAAAAAATGGTTTGAAACCGTGTTATGTATCTTTCAGCAACGTAATCGCATCTAGGGTACATTTAAAAGCTGTAAATATTTATATCAATTGACTTCACCTACCTTTATGGATTCGGTTGCAAATCCTTTGCGAAATTTCGGCCGCGAATTTGAAGTCCATGGAACATTCTTTCTCCGGTTACCGGTACTGATATGGTCTTTTATGTTACTTTTTTGTCTTAACATTCCCGCTCAGAAAAACATGGTGTGCACTTAGGTTATGTTCTAGGTTTTCATCCCCAACACTTGTGAATACGCATTCTTTTGAGATTAACATACACAAAAATAAACAAACAAAAAGTTGAAGATCGCTCGACGAGATGAGTTTAGTGCACTCTATACGTGAATATCCTTACTATTTTGCGCTGTTGTCATATTGAAATCCTTGAACTTGAGATCAAATTGAACTAGGATCTCGGAATCCGCGAATAGTTTTATACAACATGGACGACGACTGAACTTGGTTCAGATTTTGAACTCCAGTTAATTTGATCCCCAGTCAAGCGATCTATATATAATCGGCCCTAAATCTATCCAATCTTCCTAATTAGCAGCACTTTTCAAGCCCGTACTTTTTCCTTCATTTATCATTACAATAATCCCCTCTTTACAAACACCACAAGAATCTCCTTAGATAAACAAAACAAATATCAAATCTTCCAGTATGGACTCCACACAAGAATAGTCATAGATAACTAATAAAAACCAAAGATATATAAAAAACAAAACCGCATCGTAAATGGAAATATATTGGGTGTGTTTCTATCTCCCACAATTTTAATAATGGCACCCCGTGGCGTTAACAAACAGCTGATTCTTCACTTCAAGTTAAAAAGCAATAATGAGAGTGAAACGCGAATTATGATCCGCATCATCCTGGCTTGTTATTGGCTGGCAATTATTAAGAGCCATTGGCTGCCCGCCGGTTTGTTTACAAAATAAATCACCAACATGGCGGCGAGAGGAATAGATTTCTACATCAATTAAATTGCTAGAAATCTATTCCAGTTCATGACTGTATGAAGTGCAAATCATTTATTTATGAGGAATTGTATGTACGTTTATATTTAAATTGCAGCGTGACACTGTTCATCAAAATTTGTGAAAAGCAATACTCTTGCTGATCAACTGAAAGTTTCTACTACTTTGGATGTAAATCAATTGGCTGTCGTTTCCACCAGTTTAATCATCAGTTCGAAATATATTCAGTACAATAACTTTTTGTGCACTATAAAACTACATTATTGACCATTGCGTATTGATGTTGCTGTCTGAATATATTTTCCAATTTCATGACATGTAATTTGTAGGTTATGCCTAAGGCATATAATTTAAGTGGCCGTTTGTAATGTGAAGTCCTTACGGTATTTATGTACAAATTTATTTATTTATCGTATGACTTTTGCAAGCAGAAACAAGATTGAAAGATGACAGAAAGTACTATATACAATATATACATAAATACACATGACAAGAAACAGCAACATATCTATATTTTTAAGTCCAAACTATCCAGCCACAGTATCACAGAAGGTGTGGCCTGAATAAAGTCCAGTGGATCACCTTCATAGGCCCGCAGTCTGCACTCGAATGCAATGTGTTGTATAGACTGGGAAGGAGCACCGCAGTCACACTGGGGGGACGGAACTTTGCCCCATCTGAACAAGGACTCTGCGCTGATTCCGGTATTTGTGCGGATCCTATTTAGAGCAGTCAATGTCCTCCCTGGGAGGTGAAATCCTGGAACTGGACTGTTTTTGGAAAGTAGAGGCCAAAGCAGGTGGTCAGTATTGAGAGTCCACTCTCCTTTCCATTCGTTGAATGGATTAAACTGGTTCTCTGTTAGTTCCTGTGCAAAAACAATTGGCGGATGTCTGGACTTCAGCCTGCCTCTCTGAAGATCCGGGATGTCATCGTGAATGGGAAGGTCCAAATTAGCCATGATCTTGTCATATTCTCTGAGAAGAGCGACTTTTCTCCGCAGGTGAGGTGGCATAATGTGGCTGAGGACAGGAAGCCAATAAGAGGGAGTGGGTCTGATGACTCCGCTGATCTTCCGCATGGTATTGTTGAGCTGGGTATCAATCAGTTTCACATGAGGACTATTTATCCATACTGGAGCACAATATTCAGCCACAGAGAAGACAAGACTTATAGCAGAACTCCTTAGGGTTTCTGCAGAGGCTCCCCACGATGTGCCACAAAGTTTGTCGAGGATGTTGTTGCGACTTTTTATTTTAGCTGCTGGATTCTCAAGGTGTTTTCTGAAAGAAAGGGTGCGATCCAGGGTAATGCCCAAATACTTAGGAAATGTGTTGTTCCTGAGGATAGTTCCTCCAAAGGGTACTTGAATTACATTGTTTGCCATTTTGTTGTTGAGATGAAAACAGGATACCTCAGTTTTAGTTAAGCTTGGCTTAAGTCTCCACTTGATGAAATACCTTTCAAGGATAGCCATGTCCTCTCCAAGCGTTTTTTCAGTTTCACTGATGCTGCTGTGCCTTGTGGAAAGAGCTATATCGTCAGCATAGCAGAACTTCTTTGACTGAGTTTCCGGTAGATCTCATATGTATAGGTTAAAGAGGAGTGGAGCTAGTACCGATCCTTGTGGAAGACCGTTGTTCAGTTTCCTTTGCTTGCTTATTTGTGTTCCCATGATCACTTGGAAGATCCTGTCACTGAGCATGTTCGTGATGAGCTTGGCAGTTGTTTTACAAGAAATCACTCGGTGTAGTTTGTATATTAACCCTTCTTTCCAAACTGTATCGTAAGCAGCTGAGAGGTCTAAAAATGCAACAGAAGTTTTCAGTTGCAGTTGAAAACCAGCCTCTATATATGAGGTAAGGGTAAGAATTTGGTCACAGCAGCTGCGTTTTGGTCTGAAGCCCGCTTGTTCAATAGGAATGTGTTGGGTGAATATAGGGCAGATTCTGTTGTAAATCAGTCGTTCTAGGAGTTTGTAACAGCAGCTCAGTAAAGCTATTGGTCTATAATTTCCGGGTTGATCTTTTGGTTTTCCAGGTTTCAAAATGGCAATAATCTTGCTTTTCTTAAATTCTTTAGGTATCGCCCCCAGTTTCAAGATATCACTGAAAAAGCTAGCGAGCCAGTTCCTAGCATTGTGGCCTAGGTTAATTAGGAACTCAGGATGGATGCCATCAAAACCAGGAGCCTTTCCGCTTTTCAAGTCTTTTATTGCTACGTCAATTTCTTCACGGTTGAAGGCAGCTGCAAAGGATGATGTCTGTGGAGATGATGTTTTAAGGTGTCTGAGTTCCTTCTTCACCATCTTAGTATGGAGTTTGTCTCGAGTCGCTCGTGAGGTTGAAATAATGTGACTAGCAATTGTATCAGGTGTAATGTTAGGCTTGTCTCGTCCTCCAGATGAGCTCCCTCCAAGTTTCCTCAGGAGATTCCAAGCTTTCCTGCTTGAGTGTTGGAAGTTCAGCCCTTCAACAGTATCCACCCATTTCTGCTTCCGTGAAGCATCCAAGCTATGCAGAAGTTCCTCAGCAACTTCTTGGTCACCTGATTCAATAAACTCATTAAAAAGATATTCGCTCTGCTCGTTCCATCCTGGCACATATTCTTTCCTAAACCCCCGTGGAATATGTTTCTTGGCTATTGAGGTAATCAGTCCAACAAATCTATGGTAGGAGCTACTTTTTGCTGGAATCCATCTGATACATTGATCTACTTCTTTTGTAAATTTAACCCAATCCGCCTTGCTAAAATTCCATCGGGGTCTTGGCAGTGTAGATATCAAAGGCACAGAAATTCCTATATCTAACAGTATTGGTCTGTGTTGACTACGTGGAAAGTTGTCCATTATTATTCCCCTAGTGGGCATTGGTTGATAATTACTGTTTTGGGTCACAAAGCACAGGTCTGGGTTGTAGTCATGCTTCCAGGCGGCTGATTAAAATGTTCCTTTATCCTTGGCATCAAATATTAGGTGTAAATGGTGTTCTTCAGCCCAGCTAACGAGATCTATGCCACAAGGATCGTTTTGGGCATAATTCCAGTTTTCATGGTGGCTGTTGAAGTCCCCTGCGTAAATGGCAGGATGGTCTGCAGTGACAGGAATCACTGTTGGTTGCCAGGAGATTGTAGCTGGTTTATAGATGTTGATTACTGTTAAATCTTGAACTTTAACAACTACAATGTGAATGTTGTCATCTGTAGAAGCGGAAATGAGACTAACATTATCCAAGTTGTTTTGTGCATATGTCGCGACACTATACACGCCATCATATGTTGCACCTACCACGGAGTAACCATGAATTTTCCCTCTTCTCTGGAGATCATCTTCGGTGGCTGTATGAGTTTCCTGTATCAAGACTAGGTCTATCCTGTTCTCACGGAGAATTCTTGATAGGTAATCACTCTTTGATCGACTAATGCCTTCAAGTACAAATATTATGGTTTAACTAATGAAGCAAGGATTAAAAGTGCAGTTTGCACCGCCACCTTTTTTTTTTAAATATTGACATGTAGTTTCTCAGTCTGGTAACTTCTTGGATTTGCTTGATATAGATTTATAGTAATATTCTACCTTTTAACCTGCAGGCTGAGTTTTTTAAACATGCCCAGGTGCATACAGTAGCATAAGACCTACTGCAAGCTAAGTCGATCCTAAATGTAGGCCTATTATAGTGCTCATGTCAAAGGTCGTCCTAAAGTTTTAACTATTGAGACTTGATTTGCATCGAAGATACTTTCAGCTGAGTCTGGCAAGGCTCCGTAAACTTGGGCGCGAATTCACATTTTCATTTTTCCTATACAACTTTTGATACCAACCACTTAAATCACAGTGTTTCAAGATTTGCTCTCATTAAACATCACCAACAAGTTGTTTTTTCCCCTGGTGGTAGGCTGTGTTGCAGTCTACAGAAAATAAAGTTGAGAAATAAAAATTCATCTTAGGATTCCATGACACAGTTGTATTTTATCCTACTATATCTCCACTCAATATACCAATCCT
Organism: Meconema thalassinum; assembly: GCA_946902985.2. Taxonomy (NCBI): domain Eukaryota; kingdom Metazoa; phylum Arthropoda; class Insecta; order Orthoptera; family Tettigoniidae; genus Meconema; species Meconema thalassinum. Next base: position 256,017,779 of record OX336393.1, read on the forward strand.
ACCAATGTTTCCTGATTCCTCATGCTGCATAAATAAACATGACAGATTACAGCATTAGCAATGATGACAGTAACTTATGAATTGTTAAAATGTTTTTAAAAGATGCATAGAAAGTGGCTTGATAAACCCTGTATCATCATTCCGTTTAAACTTTCCCACAGAGCTCTAATCAGAAGATCATTTAAGATGGGCAAGATGGCGTCACAGTGAAAGTGTAGTGAAATAGCAGCTAGTGTAAATATTTGATAAAAGTGGTAAAATATTATAACAGAGGTTTAAAATCTATAAAGTTACTTTCCCTAGATCAAGTGTAATACGGAATATTGATAGTATTTAGAAATTCTTATTGATAATTTAATAAACTTAAACTAAGTTGTGGGAACGTGTATCCAAAGATTCGGTGACTTCTTCAATCACTGTTTGAACCAAGTAGAGCAGTGGTGCTTTTACGAGACTTCACCCGATTAGGAGATATACGTATTTCACATTCTTCTTTATTGGTAGGAAATTAGATTAATTCTATTAGGTAGTAATAATTAAAATAAATTTAGTGTAATTTGGTGTAAACATCTAGGCTAGATCTCTAGTATGACGACAGTAAACAGTGTTAGTGTCTCGTCAGGTAGTGTAACCTAACGGATTTATGCTCGTCATGCAAAATAAAAGTAAAAAATGCAAATAAAATCATCACAAGATCTCAGGTAAAATTGAATGAGGAGAAAAGTGAAACCGATTGTCGTAATGTAGGCCTACCGCTACCGTCATGCGAATGTCATAACCTGATAAACGAACTGTCCTCAAAAGACGAAATTATAAAGCTGCTAAAGGAAGATATTGCTAAGTTAATGGAAGAGATGAATAAATTAAAAGGAAGCAGAGAGGAAAGCAAGGAAACTTGGTCGACAGTGATTGCTGGTAAGGTAAGATTGAATAAGCCTAGGCCTATAAATGGAGTACATGTAACTGAAATTCCCGTCTCAAATTCATTTGGAGTGCTTGTCGAAGAAAATGATGACTTTCCTCAAGAAGAAAAGAAGAAAGTGATAAAGAGAAAATCCAGGAAGATGTGGATATTTGCGGATAGCCACGGGCGAGATGTAGCAGCAAGCGTATTGGAGAGAAGCAGAGAAATGGAGGTCACTTCAACAATAAAGCCAGGAGCTCAAATCGCAGAGGTCACGAACGGAATGATAGGAGAGTGTGCGTCCCTTACTGCAAAGGACTACGCAGTGATCATCGCTGGAGCAAACGACGTCTATAGAAATGAGAGTAAAAAGGTAATCAAAGATTTAAAGGGTACAGTGCCATCCATGCAAAAAACAAATGTCATTATTGTAAACATTCCGCAGAGATACGATTTAATTCCCAAATCATGTGTAAATGTAGAAATAGAGGCTACAAATGGAATAATTCATAAAATTTGTAAGAGTTTTCCAAATGTCCAAATTGTAGATGTAAGTAAATTAGACAGGAAGTTCCACACTCGGCATGGCCTACACTTAAATAGATTAGTAAAAGAGTATCTTAGTGATGAAATCTGCAAAATTGTAAATTCAAATGGTAAGAATAATTCAACAGTAATATCATTAGAGTGGAACCAGGGAAACTGGTAGAAGAAGCCAAACGTGAGGTTTGGCAATCAGATCTTTTGAAGTCAAATTTAACGGAGTGGAACAATGGTATTTCGGATTTGTCTAGCAACAATAATAATAACAATTATGATAATAATACTAATGTAAATAAATCACCAACACAAGCTTGCAAAAGTAACAAATTTAAAATTTACCACCAGAATGTCCAGTCTCTTTATAATAAAAGTGATTACATAAATCTAATGCTTAAAAATGAACTTAAAGATGATGATGATGATGATGATGATGATGATGATGATGATAATTGTTGTTTTAAGGGGCCTAACATCTAGGTTATCGGCCCCTGATGGTTTGGGTGATCGTGAAGATGAAAATGAAAAGCGAACTTAAAACTAAAACTAACTAATAACCTACATACTAGAAGAAGAAATGGAAAACTAAAGGAGAATAAGGCAAATAAAAGGACAGAAGGAGAAGAAATACCCTCAACCCTCGGAGAAGGCGGATTGAGGGACTTGGAAGGAAAGAGAGCCATGAAAGGCAGATAGGAAAGTGAAAGAGGAGAGGGTCCGCCCCAAAGGTAAGGGACAAAAGGGGAAAACGGACCCAGCTCAGGAATCCCTCGGGGTCGCCAACTCCAGAACTCACCAGCCGTGAGCCCCTGAGGGTGTAGCATTATCTACGGTGCACCAGAAGTGTTGGGGCTACATACACCCTGCCTCCTTAAGGGCCTAGAGCACAAGGCAGGAGGTAAAAGGAAGAGAAAAAGAAGGCTGACCCCTCGCAGAAGGAGGGTATCAGAAAAGACGAGACAAGGGCCAATTAAGGCGGGAAAGGAAGAGACTCCCTAGGCCTCGGATACCCTAATACCGTCGGGGTCAGAAGAGAACAAGAGTTGACCAAGTGAGGTCGAGAGGAAAGAAGACGGAGAGGAGCCCGGCACAAGTAAGTGGAAGCAATGCCGGACTCAGCTGGGGCCCCGTGGTCGCCAACCCACGCCCACAAGATGTGAGCCCCTGGGGGATGAACTTAAAGACATCTCAGCACTATGTATTTCAGAACATTGGCTGAAAGGGGAACAACTCGAATTAATTCAATTCCCAGGGTTTATACAAGCTAGTAAATACTCTAGATCTAATATTAGCCATGGTGGTACTTGCATCTTCTTAAGAAATAATTTAGATCATGAACAGATAACAGCTTATGATTATCTAATTATGGAACAGGATTTTGAATTCTCTGCCGTTAAAATACAGCAGTTTAAGTTAATAATTGTATGCGTATACCGTTCTCCGTCAGGAAAGTTTCCTTTATTTATAGATAAATTATAATTGTTACTCAATAACATGAGCAAAGTAAATTTCGATATAATAATTTGTGGGGATGTAAATGTGGATTTCTTAAAATTTGATAGAAATTGTGAATTATTAACACAGTTACTAATTTCCTATGGACTGAAACCTACAGTAAATACCCCAACAAGAATAACAAAATTTAGTAAAACCACTCCTGATCAAATTTTTATAAATACAGATAAATATCACCATTCAATAGAAGTCTATTGTCCGGGTTTTAGTGACCACCATGGACAAATACTGAGTTTTGAAGTATCCGAAACAATCAATAATAATGAGAATGGAGTAAAATCAAAGTGCAGGTCATTCACTGAATCAAATGTTACATATTTCAATGACTTATTAAATAAGGAAACATGGTCAGAAATTTATGAACTAGAAAATGTAAATGATAAATTTAATGCATTTAACAGTACCCTAAAACACTATTTTGAAATAGCATTCCCCTTTAAACGAAGAACTGTTCAAAATAACAAAACTAGCAATTGGATAACAACAGGGATTATTCATGTCAAAGAAAGAAATTTCTACACAAATTATATAAACAATACCACACAACACCTGAATTCAATTTATACTACCAAAATACACTAGCATATTAAATAAGGTAATAAGACTAGCAAAGAAAATGCATAATGATAATTTTATTTCCCAATCATATAATAAAACAGGGCTATGTGGTCCGTGATAAAGAAAGAAACTGGAAAATCTGCTAAAATACAAAGGAACATTACACTGACCAGAAATAATAAAGTGATTAATAATCCAGAGGAAATAGCAAACACTTTTAATGACTGTTTTCTGGAAATTCCACAAAAATTATTAAATTAATCACAGGTAAATACACGAAATTCTAATAATAAAATAAATATATGCAGTGATTCTTTATTTATAAATCATGTCACAAGTGAAAAGGTAAGAATAGTTATAAAAGAGCTAAAAATAAATTCTGTGCTGGCATTGATGGCATCCCTGATGCAATTTTAAAGAAATGTGCAGAAAATATAATAAATCCACTTACGCACTTATTAAACAGTTCAATTCTCTCAGGAACTTACCCGGATATTTTGAAGTTATCAAAAGTAATTCCAGTGCACAAAAACGGTTCAAAAGATGAATTAGATAACTATTGTCCTATTACCTTACCAACTTGTATTGCAAAAATTGTGGAAAAGATTATGTATAAGAGACTGATAAGTTTCATAGAAAAAATACAATTTTATCAAACTCACAACATGGATTCAGAACGGAAAAATCTACACAGACAGCAATTTACGAATGTAGTAATTGTATACTGAAATTGATTGACAATAAGGAACATGTAACTGGCCTATTCTTGGATTTATCGAAAGCATTTGATGTTGTTGACCATAAAATGCTCCTTACCAAACTAAATCAATATGGTAATAGAGGTCTAGCTAATAAATGGATCGAGTCTTACTTAACAAGGCGTAAACAAATAGTAAGCTTGAGACACAAGGATGATGGAACCAAATTACTTAATGAAACATTGTCCAATGAGGGAATTATTAAATTTGGAGTACCCCAGGGATCGGTTTTGGGCCCACTATTCTTTCTTCTTTATATCAATGATATAACACAGAACACTATACTGAATAGGAATCCTGCGATATAACACAGAACGTTCATTCACATAAGGACATTTTGTTTGCGGACGATACAACACTCGTAATAAAAGGTGAAACTAAACAGGTCATACAGCAGTCTGCTGACTCCGTTACAGGAGAGTTAACCAAATGGTCACAAGATAATCGCCTCATAATAAACTATAAAAAAACAGTATGTCTAAATTTCCACACTATACAGAATAGGAATCCTGCGAAATCCAATGTAACATTAAATGGTCATCAAATAGAAAATAAATCAGAAACAAAGTTTTTAGGACTATGGATACAACAAGACTTGAAATGGAATAAACATATACAATATCTGAATACTAAACTGAACTCGATGTGCTTTGCGTTACGTATTTTGAAAACCTGCACTAGCATGCACACATTAAGAAATACTTATTTTGCTTATTTCCATTCATACTTAAGATATGGGATCATATTTTGGGGTATGTCGCCAGATGTACTAAGCACGTTTAGGATACAAAAGAGGGCGATTAGAATTATGGCAAATGTAAACTCTAGAGAATCATGTAGACCTCTGTTTAAAGATTTAAACATTCTCCCACAGCCCTGCATATATATCTTTGAAAGTATTATGTTTTTTAAAAATAGTTTAATGAATAAAGATGTTTTTCTTAAAACAAACAATGATGTTCATAGGCATAACACAAGACAAAATCAAAACATTCATATTTCACATACACACACAAGCATATATCAAAAAGGAACTTTTCACACTGGAGTTAAATTATACAATAAACTACCCCAGTATATAAAACTGGCCCCAAAAATAAAAACCTTTGATAGAATGTTGAAAGCTTATCTGCAGTGCCATTGTTTTTACTCAGTAGTTGAATTTCTTAGCGTATAGGAGCAATGAAATCTATAATTATATTTTACTTTTTTAATTTAATTGTAATACCTAGCTGTATGTTGTTGTATTTATAGAATTAAGTTTTCATATTATGATAATAGAGTGAGGTGTAAATAGTTGTGCAATAAGATTGTATCTATTAAGATTTGCTATTATAATATGTTAAATAGTTATAATATTAGTAATATATACCTGTTAGTTCTTTTATTTTATAGATGTAAATTCTGACGTGTCCTATATCAAAAATGTATTGAATGCATGTATTTGATCAAATGGAATTAATAAAAATCTATCTATCTACCTATCTATCTGCAACTGGTATGTAGAATAAGCCTCCCTTCCAATAACTTGTAGGCCTAACCTGAACATAATCCATGTTAAGAGCTGTTTTATGGTTCACAGAAAAACCTACCATTTAAAATCTTGCACATAAGCTACTAATCATATTATGGTGCAATTATCTATGGTAATTTTAAAAATCCTGGCTATCAACTACTGATTTAAATATTCCAGACATCTTTCATAACTCCACTTTTACTGACATAAGTTCTTACTACTGTCTTTCAAGTCATTGACCAGTTAATTTTTTCATGAGGAACTATTTTAGTTATTCTTCTCTATGTGAAATACAGTTGATGACAACTGTCGGGAAGATTCAGGCGTTTTTTCTTGTGTCGCTTCTCTGGTTGCCTACGACACTTCCTAATTATTAACAGAATGTTTCATCGAATTGTTGTATCCAATTGACCAACTGGTAATATATTATGGCTTGCTTTAACATTCCTATGCTACACTTTTAGATCCCGTACATTAATGAAATATACAACATAGGCTGACATGTTGAACCAATCTCCCATTCCCTAACACTCCCAACTAATGGGACATAAGCTACCTAGTGGTTGGTCTCACATTGCTTCCATCTACATGTACACTGTTCCATGAGGACAATCAAGGACAACTTGAACCATTCAAGTGATTTTTCAATTTCATTTTACCAACTAACCAGGTGCCTGGAAATGCTAGTGAAGGAGGCAGCTAAGTAGGCTGGCCTACTGGTATTCTCCATTCAGAGAACATTCTCAGCGACTTGTCTATGCATAGGCCTATGACACAACTTTCAGAAATTGATACAGTAGTTACAGAACACTAATGGTGCCCAGTACTCACATCTTAGCATAGGAATGAGTGGATTCCAGCCACAGATTAACTCATGATCTGTCAACGGGTTTTCAAACAGATTGAGCACACACCCAAGTACAGGGGTCATGATCATGATGTTCCAAGCCTCTAAATGAAACACTCCTCTTTAAGACTTTCTGGTCTAGCATCCATGGTTGATCAACATTCTCCCGATCTCAGTGTTCTCAAGTTTCTGATGGCTATGGACATGTTTTTTATCCTGACAACTTCATATTTTAAGGGGTTGGGGTACATGCCCTATTCTTAATAGGTTCAGCATAAGGTCATTGAATCCCCTTAAGAAAAATAGGGAACATTCATGTGTTATTTGACCATAGGAAAGGGAGAATTTAAAAAACTGAACCTCTAGGGACATTGATGCTGATGACTCCGAGTAAGTAGGCTAGATCAAAATGAACATTGTTCAGTGTTGCCTTAATTAAGGTTGATAACATTCTACCGTTCAGCATGAATAGGCCTATATCGGATGGGAAATATTTTTATTATTTGCAGAGATTACAAGGATGACTTGTTCATATATCATTATTTTGTTAAGCGAACATAAGTTCCAAGTCCATATCGTGTTGGAACCCATATTTCAGTGTTGCCTTAGTAAACGAACTATTCAATGTCTTTCAGTCGGTCAACACGATTGCACTTAATAGTAATGAGCATTATTCCCAAAACCAGAAAAAAAACTGTACATGCAGGCCTAACATGTCAAATCAATCATACCTACAAGACAACAAAAATACCCTATGAAAAAATATTAAAACCCCATAATGGTAGTCAAAAATAATCTCAAACCACCGCCACTATTTCGCGAAGGTGCAGAAAAATCGTCATAAAGTACAGCTATTCGTAATATTAGGCTACTGTTGTGATAAACCGCTACTGAGTGATAGGCCCCCGAAATAGAAATATTTATCTTAATGTCTACAAGATAACGAGATTGCCACAATGCCACCCACAAATCTATAGAAAGCAACACTAAAAATGGCTTATCTAATCCACAAGTCACCCACCCTTCACCAACATTAATATTTGTAATTTAAGTAACTTATTAGGTTATGTTAAGTTGAGGCTTACTGGCGGAATTGATTGCGGCTGTGTGGCGGGAAGGACCCAATAAGTACTCAGCCAATCAGGGACGTTTTGATTGGAGACCATGCTCGGAAATATTTTAGAAAGTTTTGATTCACCTGTCTTCGTTAAGCCCCCACCCTAGGCCGTGCCGGCCACCAAAATGGCGGCTTAACGAACACGACGGGGTGCCATTATTAAAATTTTGGGAGATAGAAACACAACCATAGATGTGTCACTCAATTTAGCATGGCCCTCTTCTCCTTGACTGGTTCACCATTGCAAGGAATCTCTTAAGCTTTACGCCGAGGCCTGCAATAGCTCACCAGCAAAGAGTAGCCATGATCATACCCAAAAAGTAATAGAGATTGTACTGTGACAATACGCCCTCCTATATACTGTCATCGCGGCATGAGATGGCAGTTGAACACGCTGTGACGGGGTGCGGGGGGTCTTGCAGTACGCATGCGCAGCCCGCCTATTCCTAAGTTAAATATATCGACTTGCTGCATGCCAAAGGTTGTCATTGCAGCAGGCGCCACACGGCCACTGAAAGAAGGAATGTGCTGAGTAAGTGAAGCAAGTAGTGACCAACTGAATGTTTTTGGAATGTGCGATACGCAGTGAGCGGGAAGACCCCTGCAGTTCAAACTCGACTGCCAACTCCTGACGCGATATCAGTATGTAATTCTCACGTGTGAAACACGCGAGAATCACATATATATATAACAAATATATAAATAAATAATACAATCCAGACACACTTAAAAAAACACAGAGAGTATAACAAATAATAGATCATCATCATCATCTTCGTCCCCTTCAGTTTCTTCCATTCCACCATCCTGGTTCTTCCTTTTCTTCTGTTTCTCCTTCTTCCCCATTCTTCCTTCTTCCTCTGCCTTCCATCTCGTCTTTTTCTTCATCCGCCATGTCATTCCGTACCTTGTACTCCTCATCTTCCATCTCCACCGATCCTGTTTCCTTCCCTTCCGCATTTTCTTCTTCTTCTTCTGATCCTTCACACTCTTATCTTTCTTTGCCTGACATCTCATCTTCTTCCTACTCCTTTTCTTTGCTTTCCAACTCATCCTTTCATCCATTCTCCTCGTCCTCTTTGTCTTCATTCTCAACCACTTCTCTCTTCTTCTCTTCCACATTTTCTACCTTTTCCTCGTCTGTCTTGTCTTACTCAACAGTTCCTTTCTCTTCTTCCACTTTGTTTTCCACTGTTTCTTCTTCACCTTATCTTCTTCTAGTATGTTGTCTTCTGCATGGCTCACTCTTGCACTTTCATCCTCATCTTTTTCCTCTTTTTCTTGACTGCTACTGTCCTCCTCATGACCAATCTCATCAGCTTCTCCTTTCTCGTCTTCAGTTTCTTCCATTTCACCTTCTCCGTTATCCGTTTCTCCTTTCTCTTGATCTCTCTCTTGTCCATTTTCTTCCTTACGCCTCCTACCATCACGTACTTCACACATCTCCTCTATATCTTGACCATCTTTCATTCCTTCTTCCTTTCCATTACCCTCTTCTACACGCCCTCCAGCATCACGTACTTCACACAACTCCTCAATATCTTGACCATTTTTCATTCCTTCTTCCTCTCCATTACCATCTTCTACACGCCCTCCAGCATCACGTACTTCACACATTTCCTCCTCAATTTTATCATTAGTTGCTTCAGTTTGCTTCTTTATTTCTTCGTTTACGTACAACTTCACAGATTCTACCTGCTTACCTATAGATTCTATTTGCGCTTTCGTAGACTCTCTTTACTGCCGAACATCTCTTATCTCCTTACTCATACACTGTTTCACTGATCCTATTTCCGTACTTAAAGACTCTTCCATATCAGTGAATTTACTTAGCAACATTAGTAGCATATCCCGATTCAGATCTTCAGCCATTTCTTTCATTAGTAGCATATCCCGATTCAGATCTTCAGCCATTTCTTTTTCTACTTTCATTGTACTCACGTTATGTTAATCATATTTCATCTTAGTCACTATTTTTCTTCATTTCTTTGTTCGTTCTCATGTCCCTCTTTCGAGCCTCACGTTGGTGCGTCATAATGTAACCGTACATAACTCTTGTTCGGGGGTGGTGGTTAATATCACCATAAGGGACACATTTCCTACAAATATAACCAACCTTTAATATATTCTCTTCACAATTCTTTCATATCTTCTCATGTATAACCAATAACCAGATCTCCAACACTAAATCTATCCAATCTTCCTAATTAGCAGCACTTTTCGAGCCCATACTTTTTCCTTCATTTATCATTGCAATAATCCCCTCTTCACAAACACCACAATAATCTCCATAGATAAACCAAATATCAAATCTTCCAGTATGGACTCCTCACAAGAATAGTCATAGATAACTAATAAAAACCAAAGATATATAAAAAACAAAACAGCATCGTAAATGGAATTATATAGATGTGCCACTCAATTTAGCATGGCTCTCTTCTCCTTGACTGGTTCACCATTGCAAGGAATCTCTAAGCTTTACGCTGAGGCCTGCAATAGCTCACCAGCAAAGAGTAGCCATGATCATACCCAAAAAGTCATAGAGATTGTACTGTGACACATTGAACAGTTAAAATCTCGTTTTGCAAGAGATGAGCTCCTTATTGAAATATATGTACGCGAACTTTTATCTCTTGTTCTGAATAAAGCCACTAGGGGAGAAAGTTTGTCGTTGAGCACACTTCATGATAAACTAGAAACCCAATTACTTGCTCTGGAAACATTAGGAGTCACGAGAGAAAAATATGCAGCCATGTTGTACCCTTTGGTGGAATCTTCACTCCCAGAAGATGTTAGCTTGGGAAAGAGCTCGTAACAACACGATTAAGTCAGAGGATCAGGATGTTCTTGATAGCTTACTGATATTTTTGAGGTTAGAGGTCGAGAGTGAAGAGTGCTTCGTACTTGCCAGATCTGGTTTCAGTAATTGCTGTGATACAAAAGGGTCTACTTCCAAGACTGATAGAGTACCCACTGCTGCATGTATAGTAGCCAGTGAGAGTAAACTGATGCATGTCTATGGTGTGATAAATATTCACATACTTCTTTGGAATGTTTTAAGGCCAAACGGTTAAGGGAGATGACAAAAAGAATCTGCTGAAACAGAAAGGAAGATGCTTCTTGTGTCTTAATGCAGGCCACAGTGCTAAAAGATGTAAATGTTTTGTTAAATGTTTGATTTGTGATAAACGTCATGTTACAATAATGTGCCCACAGTTGTGTTCTGAAGAAAGCAACGTGAATAAAGCTAGGGGGCTAAATTCACAAGGTAATGGATCGGATAGTTTATTAGCTTATCAAGGCGGGCACACATTGTTGCACACATTTATTGTAAATATAGTTGGTGGCAAAACAACGCGTTTAGCAAGAGTTCTATTGGATTTTGGTTCTCAGAGATCATATATTTTAGATTAGGCTCCCAAAGAACTGAACCTTAAGTGTATAGGTGAAGAGACGTTAAATCACAACCTGTTTGGTGGAGGTGAGTTGCGGGAGCAGGCACATAAGATTTATGAGGTCGGATTGCAAGGTTTATATAGGAAATTTCAATGTACTGTGTCACCGTTAGACCAGAAGAACATTTGTAATTTTGTTCCCCGACTGGAAACGCAGAAGATATTCCCTCAGTTGAGGGAAGCAAACATTACACTCGCAGATCAAGGTCATGAGGTACCAGACATTGAAATCTTATTAGGAGCAGACATCATTGGTAAACTATGGACTGGTGCTACCGTGAAAATTAATGAGGATGTCGTGGCAATTGAAACGCGGTTAGGTTGGACCATCATGGGATGTACGACTAATACCAATGGTAACCAAGTGGTTGGACTCACTAATGTTAATTTCAATATGAAGAAACTATGGGAAATAGACATTCTAGGGATCCGGGATCCAGTAGAAGCGAAATGCCAAGAGCAGAAAGAAGAGGAGGCCTCTCAGTTGTTGCAGTTAACCATTACTGAAGAGGAGAGGTATCAAGTGAGCTTACCTTGGAAGGAGGGACATCCGGAGCTTATGGACAATCGTGCCACTGCCGAGAGGAGGCTGCACTCAGTAACCAGACATCTCTCGAGAATTAATAAGTTGCAAGAATACCATAGCGTATTTGATAACTGGCAAAAGGAGGGCATTGTGGAAAGGGTTGAAGAATCTGAAGAACATGCGCAAGGATATTTTCTCCCGCATCATGCAGTGATAAAGCAATCCAGTGAAACAACCAAGATACGCCCAGTATTTGATGCTTCATGTCGTGATGCTCGTGGAACTTCGTTAAATTCCTGCCTGGAGACAGGGCCAAATTTAATTGAACTAATTCCAAATTTGCTACTCCAGTTCAGAAAGAATGCTATTGGTGTTACAGCTGATATACCCAAGGAATTCCTGCAGATTAGTGTAGCACAGCAGGATAAGAAAGTTTTAAAAGTCCTGTGGTGGAAAAGTTTGGATTCGCAAGAAATAATGGTAGCCTATTGAGACATTGCAGGGTAATGTTCGGGGTAGCGCCTAGTCCATTCTTATTAAGTGCTACTTTGTGCCATCACTTGGACATGGCACCAAAAGAACTGAGAGACACCTCTCAGAAGCTGAAGAAGTCATTCTATGTTGACAACTGCGTGACAAGTGTTGAATCGGAAGCTGAGCTAAGGAAATTTGTAAAAGAAGCAACCGAGGTTATGTCTACGGCAAAATTTGATCTTCGTGGGTGGACCAGTACCAAACTTAAAACGAACGGAGATTCAACTGAAGGTACGACAGTACCATTGCTTGGACTATGGTGGAACACCGACACGGATGAGATGTACTGTGATGTCAGTTCCACACAGCTTGCAGACAATAAAATTACAAAGAGGATACTGCTCTCCATTGCCCAAAGGGTCTTAGATCCCCTTGGATTTGCTAGTCCAACAATGTTGGTGCCAAAACTGCTTCTGCAGGAAGCATGGAAATTAGAGACAACTTGGGATGCAGAGCTGCCTGAAGAAATATTGAATAAGTTTCTGGCATGGCTAAAAAACTGCATTGGCTTGGAAAACATCGAGTAAAGAGAAGATTAGCAGAGATGCCGATTGAATCAGAAGCAGTCAGCCTGCACGTGTTCAGTGATGATAGTAAGTCATCCTATGCGGCTTGTGTTTTCTTGAGAACAGAGTATAAATGGAAAATAACCGTACGTCTAGTGCAGGCAAGAGCTAGAGTAGCACCGTTGAACAAAGTGTCTGTTCCTAGACTCGAACTGACTGCTGCTGTGATTGCATCAAAGCTATGCAGTGAAGTGAAGAAGGGCCTGGAACTGGAAGGTTGAAAGACATTCTGCTGGAGTGATTCATCTGTTGTTCTCACATGGATAAGAGAGATGATGATTGGAAGGTCTTCGTCAGCAACAGATGCAGAGAAATTAGAAAAACACATCTCCCAAGGAATGGCATTACATTCCAGGTCCCTTAAATCCTGCAGACCTACCTTCCAGGGGATGTTATGCAAAGGTTTTATTTCTCAGCAGATGGTGGGAGAGGATGGTCCGAATATTTAAGGAGCTTCTACGGAGAATGTTAGGCAGGAAAGTCGTAAGGTTTCAAGAACTACAAACCATCCTGTGCGATATTGAGGCAACGTTAATCTCTCGACATTTGACCTATGTGGAAGACACACATGAATCTCTGAAGCCATTAACACCAGCCATGTTCGTACAGGGCCTACCAAGCAATGGAGTCACTGATTTGGATGTTATTGACGCCACCAGCTTGAACCGAAGATTGAGATACCTTCAAAAGCCGAGAAATGATTTTCGGCAGCGATCCCGGAATGAATATTTAGCCTTGTTGGTACATCAGAGGAAACAAAAGGATGGGACGTTACTGGTGGGAGAGATTGTACTGATTGAATCCGATGGAGTAAAGAGAATCAACTGGCCTCTTGGTCTGATCTTGGAAATATATCCGGGACCGGATGGTAATGCAAGAATGGCTAAAGTGAGGACTGTGCACGGGGAGAAGATTAGACTGTTTCAACGTCTTTATCCTCTGGAGGTGTGCACTACAACTGAGCAGCTGCTTTTGGAACCAGATTCTACACCGCCTTCAATGGGTACCCAGGAAAAGGACTCAATAACACCAAAGACAGAAGGGAAGAGGTGCACAAGAATCGGGCGCTGTGTGAAGATGCTTGACTTGTGACTAAGAAAAAGAAAGGTTGCAATGTTTCACTTTCTAGAAATTGCAAGGTGGGAGAAAATGTGAATTGCTATTGTGCTGTTGTGCTGTTGCAGCCATTTGCAGCGACGCGTGCCGTGCGGTGGCCCTCTCGGGAATCAAGGGTCTTGTATTTCTCTTTGGAATATACATCTCATTGTACTTACTGATTATTACTGTTCACGATTGAAAGTTGCTAAGAGTAGTGAGCAAGTATTTATATCAATAAATGACCGTTGAGTTTGAGTTATAATTAAAGTCTTCATTTTTCCTACTGCAGCAATATAAAAAAAACATTAACAATATTGAATGACGTGTTTTCTAGATGAATCTATGTTCGCTACAATACTTACATTTATTTACTCATTTGCATTTCATATCAGACTGAGTCATAGCGAAGCGTGGCTGAGTTCAGCTAGTATAATATTTATAATCCTTGACACCACTGTAAAGGTTCTTGCGTAAACCCACCAAAGCAGTTCCCAAACGTTCGCTAATTCTTTTATATGAGCAGTAGCCTACATTTGGGTAATTTTTGGAAGGAAAAGATTAAGAAACTTTTGAATGTTCTGTATAAGTAACAAGTAGTTTGTGAAGAACTAAACAGCCTATTTTCACAAATTCTACTGGGCGTTTCCATTACCAAATTCTTCTACCAAAACAGGACTTTCCATGTGATGGACTTAATAGGTTTTGATACATGACCTATTGATGGGGGCTTCATTCATTCCATTCCTGACCCGGTCGGAGACTGGAAGCAGGTTGTGGATTTTCATTTTCACATGACCTATTGTACCCTTTTGAACATAGGACCTTCAGGACAGGATTCTATTCTCGGGGGTGGTGCGTTCCTGCTTGAAGCTATCAACTGTCCTGGTATGCAACATTTGGAAGATCAATAGGGCTGATTAATAAATCATCACACACAGGATTCAAAACCAAAGGAAAAACAACTTTATTAACACTGGTAAAAAATACAAAAATGATCGAAAGGAAAGCGAAAACCAAAAATATTAACTCAGGAAAATCAAAATTTAGAATAAGAAATTATTCAAAATTGAACCAATCTCAAAACAACTTAACGAATTACAAAATTTTGAAATAAATCCAAATGAAATCAAAAATAACGAAAAAATTGTAAAATCAATCCAAAAGATTTAAAAATAAATATAAAAAATTGTCAAAACCTCACAAAATGAATAATTAAATTACAATTAAATTAATCACACCTCAATTAAATTAATTACACTTCAATTAATCAACCATAATAAAATTAATTACACTTCGATTAATCAACCATAATTAAATCAATTATATTTCAATTAAATTAACCTCAATTAAATCAATTATCAATTCAAATCACTCAGTGAATCAAATTATATTTAAAATAAATTAATTAAACTTTGATTGAAATGTGAATCCCATCAATTATCAAAAATCGATTATCAATCAATTAATCTAATCTTTCATTTAAACAAACAATCAATCATTGATCATATGACATGATGGCAATCAATCTGACATGACCGTAGTTAATATTCACTGTAATACATTCCACATCTCTGAATTCAATATTCAAAATACCATGGCAACTTGCCGTTGTGTGCCAATTTATTCATACAACAAACATTAAGCCATTTGCGTATCCACCATTAATTTGGGGCTTCCATAATTATAATATTCATGAGGTAATCATTTTATAACATGATCTGGCAACATTGCCCATGTGATCCCTTTGGTGGATTAAGACACTTTCACCAAATCACAATACTCATGTATCCATTACTCACAACTTCGAACTCTGCCCTTCAAATGAATATGAAATTTGGCACACTTATACCTTTGAGCTTTTAAGCATACGTCAATCCGTACTTATTAATATCAACTGGCAAATTTACACTCATACGACCTCAATGGGATTTGAGTTTGAGATGTGCTACACTGATACTTAAAGTAAACACAAGATACCTTAGAAACATGATCATCCAAGGATTGAACTCAGGACTCGTAACAAAATGATCCGGGTCCCGGATTCAATACCGTCTGTCAAAGTCTTATGGGCGTGTGCTTAACTATACCACATAATTACAACTCGAGATGCTTGCGAGTATCATGGCAAAACACAAGCTTACCGTAAGGTAAGAAAATAAGGAAACCAAAATGAATACCAACTGTATGCAGAAAATTTGCATATTCCAATACAAAAAAAAAAACATCCTATGTTCACATACCGCACCGAGCAACTAAAATTAAACAACGGTGTGTGTATCTTGTCAACGATGCCTGCGACCCTGCAAGAGACAACATGACACAAATATGTATTTACAGGAGAAAACGCTAGCAGGAAAAATATATACACTAGTAGGCTTCGAAGCAAGGACTCTCACCTACCTTTTTCAGAGCGTTGCACGTTCACAGACGCTTGCTACTATCAGAGAGAGCAATTAACTTCACGAAAAGGAAAATCAATCACCAAACGATTTCCACTATAATACAAGTCACCATTATTATTATTATTATTATTATTATTATTATTATTATTATTATTATTATTATTATAAGCTTGCCACGGTGGGTGAGTGGTTATAGTGTCGGACTACCAACCCAAAGATTGCAGGTTCGCCCCTGGCCATGGTAAGTGATTTTTAAAGGCGACAAAAATCACGATACTCATGTCATACGTTGTTGGCATGTTAAAGAACCCATTTGAACTCAGTAGGCCGTGTTCAATGGCAAAATTAATCTCGGGATTTTCCGCCAACACAAAGTTCCTCCATTCTCTACTTGAAAACGCTGTAGTGTCAAGGAGTTTAGGTATCTAACCTCCTTGACTTTCATAGCGTTCAAAAGAACGACGAAATTCGACATGCAAGCTACCCTCTGGGTGTCAATTAACAAAGCTTGCACCAGGCACCCGAGGCCATACGATATTATTATTATTATCATCATTGCTATCAATGCTATCAATATGAATATCACCTTTAATTATTACCGCCGTGATGGAATCCACTATCCAAAGTTTACTGGATACCTGTGCCCTAAAATAAATCCAGTCTTGAAATCGATGAATTATTATTATTATTATTATTATTATTATTATTATTATTATTATTATTATTATTATTATCAAGACCCATCTGGTTATTAATCTATTTGAATAAAATCTTCGCAGCAAAGCTGGGACACCAAAGGTTATTGGATTAAAGTACCCATTACATAAATCTATCCTCAACTCGATAACAGATTATTATTATTATTATTATTATTATTATTATTGGAGAGTGGCCACGGGAGTGTTCAGTGCGGAGTGTATCCGATATACTAAGTGAATTAGAAAGAAGCTAAGCCTAGGAGGTAAGCTGAAATGAAGTGCAAATGTTACAGAAAGAGGCGTACTACGAAAGTACTAATCAATTACAAACATATACCAGGGTACATAGTTAAAAAGTCTCATGACAAATCCACTGGCGTGCTAGCCCGATAAGTGAGGTTAAGTTAGCAGAGTCACGGATCGCCCACCGAAAGAGTAAACTCCGGGTAGTTCATACAGGCAACACAAGGCTTAAGTGTAGCAGGTGCGCACAAACATTTCACACCACACGGAGCGAGCAAAGGTACATGCTAGCATTGTGTCAAGACTTTCAGTCAGGAAAATGAACTAGATACCTCATGCAGACGGAATAAGGCTGAAGTGTTACAGTTGCGCAAAAACATTCAAATTATTATTATTGTATTGTGAAGTGACTTACCAAAGCGGAGCGCTTGGAGAGAGTTTCTGTTATTGAGGACCAGTCAAAACAAGAGAGCATTGGGAATCTTCGACCGAGTATGGAGGATCTTTTGCAACGGTGTCGAGACATTCTCAATAAGATGAAGCTTGCAACTGGCAGGCAGCGTAATATATCCAACGATGTGAAGAATGGCATAGTGGTACTAGAAGAGGCCATTGATTCTATAGCCTATTGTGATCTTACTTCACATGCGGCACAAGACGAAGCTCACAAGGTTGTATTGAATGACCTACCGAAGGACATGACCCCCAATTCTAACAGCCGGAACGAAGTTACTTCGGGAACTGTAGCTGCTCAGGAGGGGGATAAGAAGAATGAGACAGAGTCGTCAGAAATATGGACTCCTGTTACATCGAGGAGAGACAGAAGATTGGTAAAGGTTAGAGAAAATGCTGAGAATAGGCAGGAGGATTTTGCTGATAATGTTGACATATCTACCACCCACCAAGCAACCCCAAACAGACAGAAGCGACCTAGTAGGCCAAGGCGAGCAGCCTTACTGATCAGACCAGCTGATGGTAAATCATATGCCGATATTCTGAAGGAGATTCGCCAAAAAGCAAACCCTAATGATACAGGAACTGAAGTCCGGTCCATTCGACAAACGAAAGCGGGAGACGTCCTTGTCGAGTTGGGAGCAAGTTCCAGGGATAAAGCAGCTTTTGGCAATTCTCTGCGAAATGTTCTGGGGTCCAATGCTACAGTTCGTAGGCTTGAAGCGAAGGCAACTGTTGAAATCAGAGACCTTGATGCTCTAACTACTTCCGAAGAGGTCATGGAAGCTATCCAGAGAGCTATCCCAGAACTCTCTCCAGATACCAAGGTGCTGCTGACGAGGACGAATACGAGGGAAGTGAAGATGGCTGTTGTCACATTAACAACTAGTGATGCAGATGTGCTCTTGAGGCAAGATCATATCACCATAGGATGGGTCAATTGCAGGATTAGACGGAGGATCATGGTATCTCGTTGTTATAGATGTCTGGACTATGGACATGTTGCTAGCAACTGCAAAGGCACAGATAGAAGTAAACTTTGCTACAATTGCGGCGGGACAGGTCATAAAGCTAGAGGATGTACGGCCTCAAAGAAATGTGTTCTTTGTGAAGAACGAGGTTTTATCAAAGATTTAGCACATGCTATGGGATCTGGCCAGTGTAAGGTCTTCAGAGAAGCTTTGGACAAAGAAAAGACACTGAGGTTCAAATGATTCGTATACTTCAAGCCAATCTACATAGAAGTAAGACAGCCAATGATCTGCTATATCAGCTAGTCACAGAGAAGCAAAGCGATCTCTTGCTAATCAGCGAACAGTATAAAGATAAAGAGTCATCTCTTTGGTTCAGTGACACACTTGGCACTTCTGCAATCTGGGTGTTGGATTCTAAAAAAGTTATTATAAAGGATCATGGAAGTTCTGATGGTTATGTTTGGGTGAAGACCAGAAGGGTCACCTATTTTAGTGTTTACCTAACTCCGAATGAGGCAATTGAGCACTTCCGCCGCAAAGTAAATTCTTTGGAAGATGCAATTCTAAACGCCACAGATAGTATCATAGTGGCTGGAGACTTTAACGCCAAAGCAGTGGAATGGGGTATGCCAAGTACAGATTCCCGGGGTAAGTACATTCTAGAGATGGCATCCAGGATAGGCCTTCTAATATTAAATATTGGTACAGTTCCAACTTTCCGACGTCCAGGATGTGAAGGAACAATTCCGGATGTCTCCCTGGCATCAGAAGTAATTGTGCCATTCATTAAGAGATGGAAAGTGTTGGAAGATTATTGTGCTAGCGATCATCAATTCATCGCCTTTGACTTTGAATCAAATGTTCAGGGACGGGAAGTACCTCCCCAGAAATGTCAACGGTGGAATGTAAATAGGATTAGCATGGACAAGTTCAAAGATATCATTGGGAAGGGTGAAGAACAGATTCGAAGTGCTGAAGCACGGAGAGAGTTTGAGGTTGAGGATCTGATTTCTGCAACCATGAAAATTATTACGTCAGCTTGTGATGTTTCGATGCCCTCCTCTGTACCACGTCACCGAAAGAGCCCTGTATACTGGTGGACCAGAGAGATAGCAGAATTAAGGAAGAACTGCCTCAGGCTTCGCCGTCTTGCCCAGAGAGCAAGAAATCGGGAAGAAGCTAATGAAAAATCAGCGGATCATAAAGCAGCAAAGAAGCTACTTCGGAAAGCCATAACTACGAGCAAGGTTCAGTGTTGGAGAAAGCTTCAGGAAGATATTGACACTGATCCATGGGGTTTGGGTTACAAAATTGTAACACAGAAACTTGGAAGTCACAGAACATCGTGCATCATGGAGGATGATATTATGAACACCATTGTTCAAACCCTTTTTCCAACTCATCCCACAAGACCTGAGAGGAATTTTGAAAGTGATCTAGATTTCCCACTGTTTACTGAAGATGAACTTCGGGTTTCAACGCATTCTTTACGGAACAACAAGGCTCCGGGGCCGGATGGGATTCCTAATGAGGTTCTGAAAATAATAGTTGATCAAGATATGTTGTTGTTATTGTTGAGAATGTTCAATGTGTGCTTGAAAGCAGGAATCTTTAGCTTTCGCTGGAAGATCTGTCGCTTAGTGCTCATTAGTAAGGGCATGGGTGACCCTGAGTTACCATCATCGTATCGCCCACTTTGTATGCTTGACACAACAGGCAAACTATTTGAGAAACTCATAAGACGGAGACTGCTTGAAGCAATAATCTCAGCCGGCGATTTATCACCAAGACAATTTGGATTCAGGGTAGGCCGGTCGACACTGGATGCAGTGCAAGAAGTCGCCGATAAAGTACGAAGAGCGGAGAGTTATAATCATTACTCTCGCCGGGTGATTCTTTTTGTTACACTGGATGTTAAAAACGCTTTCAACTCTGTCAAATGGACAGATATCATGGATGCTCTAGAATTTTCATTCCATGTTCCAAGGTATCTCCTTCGGATCTTAGACTCTTACTTGAAAGATCGTGCTCTGCTCTACGATACTACAGAAGGGATCCGTAGAGTACAAGTCACGGCTGGGGCTGCCCAGGGTTCGATTCTAGGACCTGATCTCTGGAATGTTACATACGACAGCTTGTTGAGGCTTGAAATGCCTGAAGAAACTATTCTAGTAGGATATGCAGATGATGTTGCTGCTCTTGTAGCAGGAAGAAGTGTCGAGCAGGCACAGTTGCGACTCAATATGGTAATGCGCAAAATCAATAGATGGATGGAGGAACATGGTCTGTCTCTAGCACTTAGTAAGACGGAAATTGTCATCCTAACAAAGAAGAGAATTCAGACAATACTTCCAATACATGTAGGACAAATTCAAGTAGAGACGCAGCCAGCAGCAAAATACCTGGGCATCATGATCGACAGTAAAATGAATTTTGGAGAACAGATTAGACGGACTGCAGATAAGGCAGCCAGAGGAGTAACGTCTCTCAGTCGGCTCATGGCCAATGTTGGTGGGCCAAAATCTAGTAAGAGAAGACTATTGATGACAGCTATCCATTCAGTTCTGCTGTATGGAGCGGAAATATGGGCGGATGCCCTGGATAAGGAAATTTATAGGAAGCCACTGGCGCAAGTGCAGAGGCGGGGGGCTTTGCGCGTGGCATCTGCATATCGCACGGTCTCTGAGGAAGCAGTTCTCGTTATTGCCGGGATTATTCCGATTTTTTTTCTTGCGAAAGAACGCAAGAACATTTACTTGAGGAAATCTGATATGGGTTTACAAAATGCAAGACGATCGGCAAGAGTACAAACCTTTCAAAATTGGCAGATCAAATGGGAGCAAGGAGATCAAAGCCAATGGACTAAGAGAATGATCTCTCAGGTGCAGGTTTGGACAGAGAGGAAACATGGTGAGGTTGGTTACTATCTCACTCAGTTCTTGACTGGCCATGGGTACTTCTGTTCCTACCTTAAGAAGATGGGGAAGGTGGATTCATCAGATTGCATCTACTGTATCAACGAATTAGATAATGCTAATCACACCTTCTTCTCTTGTGGACGGTGGGTTCAAAATAGGCAGTCTCTTCAAGATCACATTGATGTAGAGATATCCCCGGACAATATTGTTGCAGTGATGCTACAAAATGAGGAAAACTGGAAACTGGTAGCAAGCTTTGTTGAAGATATCCTCCGAACAAAGAAGACAGATCTGGATCGCCACTGAAGATGATTCATTACGGAAGAGTGCCCTACAGGCAAATATAAAATGACTCTAGCCTGAAGTAATGTGCTAAACGGTTCCAGGCTAGTGTTCAGAAGTAACGGGGGAGTTTTAGTCGGTAGTCTGCTACTCAGCAGCAGGAGCCCGACACTCTGTGCGTAAATGCATTTCTTCCCCTAAAAAAAAAAAAAAAAAAAAAAAAAATATTAACATAATTATTATTATAATTAATACCTTCATAATAGACTTGGATCACAAGGTTAGTGTATTACAGTACCATATGTAAATCTCATCATTAATTAATCTTGGAAATGAATCTGAATATTATGCATGATTTCCTCTGACCAGGAAGTCAGCTGTCTACATGAACATGACTGTCAAACTTAGCCTCATTAGGACATAAAAGGTCCCGTTATGGAGAGGAGTAGGGAGTGTACGACCTTGGCGAATGCCACCGTAGTTCAGACACTAAGTGGTGTGGGCTCTCAACATGCACTCAGTAAAATACACAGGCAAATTGCAACACAGGGAGAAACGATCTCACCATCTAGATAGTCTTTGGTTCGACCCGAGTGGAACCTGGTCTTGGGGCAATATCATTATCGTGGTCCTGTTTATCATACAAAACACCCGTAAGCATAGTTTAGTCTTACCTGTTCCATTGGGTATGCTCAACACACATCTCTTACCTTTCTTTTTCTTTTCAGTTGGCAGTCGAGTGACATATGGCTGTGTCACCTGCAACTTCTTATACCCTTTTCAATACCATTATACCATTTTATTTATTCATCGTTGAACCACCGGGGCTTCACGGAACCTTCCGGTATCACATTGGCATACCATTCAACTATTTTCTCATTAACATACCATGATTACGCCGATATTCACCTTGCTCCCCAATACACTCAAATAGATACTCTAATAACTTCTCCCACTCAATACCACACTTAACTGCATTAATTTAAGAAAAAGGACGCGTCAAATCATCCCTGACACAGTTCAGAGTGCATCCATATGAATAATTATCTCCACACGTGTCGTAATAACGGCATTAACATTAAATTTCCTCCCCTTCTATCCATACTCGATATTATTATTGCTCTCGATATTGTTATTATTATCCCTACTTGACGTCATATTTATTATTATTATTATTATTATGATTATTAATAACCTACGTCATTAGTGTGTCTCGGGGGCGTGGTGGTGCAGCGGTTAAGCTGTAAGCCTCTCACCAAGGCGAGCCGGGTTTGATTCCCGGTAAATACATGTGAGATTTTCGAAATGAAATGCCGTGTCCTGTGGTTCGGATTCCACGTAAAAAGGAGGTCCCGTGGCTCATGATCGCGAGATTAACGGTCACGTTAAACTACAAGCTTCCTTCCTTTCCTTCATTAGTGTGTCTATAAATTTTACATTCTTTAAATCTCCCCCTCTTTCCTAATCTACGTGCTCTGCTCTGTCCGCCATCTCCATCCTGGGGCTGAAATACATACAACATAATGGTGTAAACACATGCATTCCTATCAATATGTACAATTTGGCGCTGTTCGTTAACAAATATCATCTCTAAGCATCTCCTGAACTAAACAAATAGCGTTCCGTCGTCACGGATACACCTAACATACCACAAATAATACTTAAACTCAAAAATCTAATATTACTCTAAGACGAATATCTATTCCTGTATCAAACTATAATAAACACGACCCATAAAACTATGACTTATAGATAATTAATGGAAATTAATACTCATCACGTTTCCAACGTAGGCCGTCATCCTCTCCAGCAATAGACGTCAGCAACCCCTAGCCATTGTAACGTGTTTTTCGAGGGGTTTTATGCAACTGGCATAAGTCAGTAGGAAGCCATTCTATATTTATTTACGCGGCAAATTGTTCAGCCAAGTGAATTTTTCATGTTAATTTATTATTATTATTAATTTATTATAATTATTATTAAGGTATTTTCGGAGCATTTTATAAAAATTATTAGCATTCAGATAGGTTTTCTATGTCTTAGAAAACGCTATCAAGCAAATTATTACGAACGACAATATCATAGAAAATGATGTGATTACGGAATTTTACTGAGTTTTCGTCAGTTAGGGTATATCGAGAGACGTGACTCACTGGGATTTCAAGTACAAGCTGATTCCTGTCGATAAGTATTACGCAAGGCTGGGTCGCAAGGTCTAGAAAAGGCGAATTGTTGGGACGGAAATCGACTTCTCCCTCTCGCCCGCCGAGTGTAATGAGGCAGAGGAGGGGAACTAGCGGCGTGCTCAGCCAATCAGTGGAGACAACGTAAGCTAGATGACGGTACCGTGGTGGGGGAGCCAACAGGTGCATATATCGTTCGACGCGCCGTGAAACGAGGACTATCTGTGAAATACTTGAGGAGTATGGATGCGCGTGCGAGTCACTCCGATGTTCAGTGGAGTTAGTGACTATCTGTGAAATACTTGCGGAGTATGGTTATACGCGGGGGACGCTCTGATGTTCCGTGGAACGGACTATCTGTGTAGAACTTGCGGAGTACGGTTGCAAGTGCGTGTCGCTCCGATGTTCAGTGGAGTTGAAGACTAACTTTTGCAAAACTTACCCAGTGCGGTTGTACGAGTGTTTGGGTCCGAGGTACGGACCATAGAATTATCTAGTCTACCAGAATATCATCAAATTCCGACGGAGATGACGACGTCCAGGAGACTGTGGGAAGCTCACAGCATCAGCAAGTACGAGGGAAATGCCTTGGCAATTTCCAATGGTAAGCGCAAATGACGCAGAAATACGCAATCTCTCATTTTTCTTTGTTTTACATTTCATATTTCAGTAACTTCATAGCTTGGAAATATGAGTAAAATCAATTTATCAGACTCCGTTTTCACGTAATTTTCTATCGGTAATATTCAAATCACAACGCTCCAATTTAAATTTTGTACTTATTATTATTATTAATTTTGCTATACTTGTTTTATATAATAAATTCATTTCTTTTACAATGCAATCTTTGCTTTCAGTAGGTAGCATTAGATATAGACCAATTCCTTCTCCTGATACAATTGTTTGTTGGGTTAATGATCAAATCATACCACGATCTGAGTGAATAGAGTCTTGAATGTGTTCTGCCAGAGCTAGACGTTGTTAAATACAAATTTAGATTTCAACATTGCATTGAGGTCTTGGCGCCCATTAAAACAACATAGCTTAGGCAGAGGTAAACAGTTACATTTATCTCACCCAACAGTTAGGAGCTAGCAAAACGTTTCATTTGTCGCCGACAACTTGGGGCTGAAAACCTAATAACATTTGTGGAAGGAGAAGGGTATATATTTCTGTGCCTGTATTTTGGGGGTTATTTGTCTGTATCAGTGTATATCAGTATGGGGGATGAGAAAGAAAGACAGATGAGGTTACGTAGTGGTCATCAACGGGAGAGTGATGATACGAGCAGTATGTCGAGTGATGGTAGTACCGGGGTAGCGGAGGTAAATCCCGATACTGAAACAGGGAGTGTAGGCGGCCAACCAGAATTAAAAACTTTACTTCTCGAGTTTATGTATCAGAACAAAGTTAGTAGTGATGCCTTAAATGCAAAGTTAGAACAGAATAATGCTAAATTAGAACAAAACAGTAGGGAAAATAAAGAAAGTACAGAAGCTTTAAATGCAAAGTTAGAACAGAATAACGCTAAACTAGAACAAAACAGTAGGGAAATGAGTGACAAATTCGAACTGATTAGAGGTGAGATCAGGGGGGTGATGGAAGAAAAGGCTAAAGAGATTATTGCAGATGTAGACAGAAAATTAGGAAAAGTACAGGAGGAGTTGGAAATTAGAATCAGTACACAGGCTGAAAATTTAAAAGAACTAGTGCAACTGGAAACACAGCAGGTCAAAAAGCAATTGGGGGGAGAAATTGACAAAATTCAGGTAGCTACTAAAGAGGTTAAGGAACAGCTGGGGGGTAGAATTGAGAAAGTCCACTCACAAATAGTTGCAGAAGTAAATGATTTAAGAGAGAGTAATAAAGAGAGCATTAGCAAGATTGAGGAGAAACAAGCAAAGCTATATGATAAAGTAGAAGAATCAGAAGGAAACATTAAATTAACAGTAAACAGTATTGAGAGGAAGGCTGAGGAGAAAATCGCAGAATTAGAATTAAAATTAAAAGCTAGGATCAGGCAAGAAAATAGTCAGAATAGGCCAGTTTTTGTGAATAGCACGCACAGGGAGGTAGAACTGGGTAAGTTCAGCAATCGACAGGGGTGACCAATGGAGTTCATGAACACTATAGAAAATAAATTCGGGGAGAGGTTGGAAAATGGTAGTATTGAGTGGTGCCAGGTAGTTGAAATTTTAGAACAAGTGTTTGTGGGGGAAACGAGGAATTGGTTTGCTGTCTACAGAGACAAGTTTACTGATATGAATGATTTTAAAATGAAATTCTGTGAAAAGTTCTGGAATGAGGTTATTCAGTCGCAGCATCGTGAGGGAGTAGTGTGTGGTAAATATAACCCTAAAGGAAGCTCCACCATGACCGAATACTTTTTAGGGCAGGTATTAGTGTGTAAATATCTGGATGGCTTGAAGGAGGAAAGTGATGTGGTAAGGTTGCTACTTAGGCACTTTCCCTATAGGATCAAGGAGGCTGCTTGTATCCAGAATGTAAAGACTATATCACAAGTAGAAAATTTGTTAAGCACATTTGATGCACGAGGGAGAGGGGGTTATGAGGACAATTTCAATAGGAACCAGGGTAATAATAATAATTGACCTAATGAAGCCAGGCATCAGGAAGTTCAAGGGAACGGTGGCGAAGGGGCCAACGCTCAAAATAGAAATAATAATAATCAGCTAAATCAGAACAGAGGAAATGGCTATGGTAATCAGTATCAAGGGAGGAACAATGATTTCAGGGGAAATCAAGGGAGGAACATTGATTACAGGGGAAATCAAGGGAGAAACAATGATTTCAGGGGAAATCAAGGGAGAAATTATAATGACAATAATTACAACCAGAATAGGGGTCAAGGAAGAGGACAGCCTAGTGGTAGTAATATACAGCCAAACAATGACAACACAGCCCAGAACAACCAGACTAGTTCAGTAGTTAGTAGTACTACGGCCAGCTGTAGCGGTTCTTTAAACGCGAACCAGGCTGCGAAGTAAGGTCAGAATCTCAGTCTGTAGCATGCCCTGTCCATACAATTATACAGGAACCCTATGACCTAAATGTAAGAAATGAATTATTACATGAACTAAATGATGAAGGTATTATTCAGGAAGTGGTTAGTAAGAGCCCCATAGTTAAATTTAACGTGTCCGAGGCGTACACAGATGTTTTAATTGATAGTGGTTGTATGAAGAGTTGCATAAGTAGTGCATTTTATGATAAAATGAAAGGAACTGGAGTAAATTTTGAGGAGATGCCAATTAAAAGCACTTTTGTTATCACAGCTGTTGGGAAGAGGTCTAAAGTAATTTCTAAGCAAGTTTTAGTAGACATTAAAATTAATAATCATGTAGAGAAGCAGATTTGCCTTGTAATTCCAAATTTAGTATTCAGTGTTATCTTGGGTTCAGAGTGGCTAAGTAGAGTGTCTGGTAACTTATGTTATGATGTAGGGAGTTTGAAATTTAAATGGGGAGATTCTGAAGTAGAAGTAGCGTTCAATGACCATATTCAGAGGAGTAGTATTGTAGGTGTGATTTGTACTTTAAATGAGATATCGCCAGCCGTAGAGCGGGGTTCTCCAGGTTTTGTGGGCAGTGTGATTACGAACGGAAGTCTAGAGGACTCGTTACGTGAGGCTGCATTTCAGGGAAATATAGAGGATGAACAGTGTGTTCGGCTCTATGATGTGTTATGGTGTAATAGGAGAGTTTTTGAGGATCGCATTGGTATGGCCAATTGCTATACACATTCATTGAACGTTATTGATAGGTCAGTATTCACAGGACATAGATATCCTGTACCTTTCGCTTATCAGAGTGCAGTTGAGGCACAAATTAATCAGATGCTTGAAGATGGGATTATTGAGCACTCTAACAGTCCGTATGTTAATTCTTTGATAACGGTACCCAAGACCGACGGCACTGTTCGTATTTGTTTAGACGCTCGTTTGGTTAACAATAGAATTAGTTCAGATCAGCTGAAATCTATGTCAATAGAGGAATTAATGCAAACATTTGAGGGGAAGAAGTATTTCACTTGTGTAGATTTGAGTTCCAGTTTTTGGCAAGTGCCACTTATGTACGAAGATAGACCATTTACAGCTTTTAGTCATAAATATAACCTTTATCAATTTTGTAGAACACCTTATGGGTTAAAGAGTAGTTCAGCAGCTTTAATTAGGGCTTTAAACATCGCATTAGGGGATGACACAGGAGAGTTTGTAACCATTTACATAGATGATATGGTAATTAGTTCACGCAGTTTTGAGTAGCATCTACGTCATTTAAATATAGTTTTTCAGAAGTTAGATCAGGCAGGGTTCACTTTGAAGCTGTCTAAGTCGTCATTCTGTCAGTCAGAAGTGACATTTTTAGGTCATAGAGTGTCGAGTAGAGGTGTAACACCAGAAGAAAGTAGGGTTAATAAGATACTTAACGCAGAGGTGCCACAGAATGTTAAACAGTTAAAAACTTACCTGGGAATTTGCAACTTTTTCAGGAGGTTCGTTCTTAAATACTCAGGGTTGGTAGAACCATTCAGGGAATTGCTTAAAAGTGGGACTCGGTGGAGATGGGAGTCCAAGCATGATCAGGCTTTTAGAGCGCTGAAGGAAGGTTTTGAGAAAGCTGTAGTGCTGAAATATCCGTTAAAAGAGAAGGAATATGTGGTTATGACAGATGCTTCACATATAGGCATTGCTGGAGTATTATGTCAGAAAGATGATGAGGGTAATCTGTGCATTGTATCTTTAGCCTCGCGAGGACTGACTGCAGCAGAGAAAAGATACACGATTACTGAGTTAGAGCTTTTAGGTATTGTTTTCAGTTTAGGAAAATTTAGAATGTATTTAGTAGGGGGGAAATTTGAGATCCACACAGATCACCATGCATTACTGTATATGAGGACTTGTAAACTCAGTTCTAACAGAGTTAGTAGGTGGATTCTTGCTCTGCAGGAATACGAATTCACAGTAAAATATATTAAAGGTAAAGATAACATTCTTGCAGACATGCTATCGAGGGACACTAATTTATGTAGGGATTATCCTGTGGTTAAAGCAGAGGATGGTATTTTAATATGTGCATGTGTGGACAGTAGCAACAGGGCATCGTTAAAGATACTGAGAAATATGCTAGTGGAGCAACGTGATGACGTTAAGTTAAGGGAGCCACTTGCACGGTTGGAAGCAGGTGACGCAGTAACATTTATAGTTTCCAAACGTATTGGCAAAACAGCATATGTGCTGGAGAATAGTGAGGGAAACAGATTATACGGGACGTATAATATACATAGTCTCCGAAAGTATGTGTCATAAAGTAAGGATGTTTAGCTGGCGAGCCAGCCTATCAAATGAGTAAGTGTGGTATTTGGTGCGTGGGAGGAGATGGTCTTCCAGGCAGGCGTATCAGAAGTCACACAGGGGGGTAGTATGTAAGTAAATGAGAGTTTTTACGGTACAGGGAAATATGACGGGATTGTCGGATGCTCTTGAGCACTAAAATGTCTCGATACACCAAGGCCAGAATTTGGTAGCGCTGGTGAATTCCCATTTGGCTCCAAGAGATGGGTGAGCGCTTGTACATGGTATTTTTGCTTAAGGCGTCCACGAGGCAAAAGATGGGCCATCAGAATGCGAGACAGTCCTTCATGAAACTCATACATATCAGCACACGTGATTTCTGTTTACGGCCTCGCCATGTAAGATTTGTAAGTGTGTAATTTAAGATAATCTGTACAATGGTATTAATTGTGTGACGAGAAATGGTCTGTGTTGAGAACTAGTATTAAGTAGAATATGGTTAACGGGAACTTAACAAGACAGGGCGATTACGGCACAGAAATATTTGGTGTTATATGTAATGCGCATTTACTGTTTTTTTTTTCAGAAGTCAATATTAATTTAATCTACTTTAAAGAGAGATTAAGTATTATGGTCACGAGGCGCTGCCACAGTAGTGTGATCGTGTGCTCAGTGATAAGTGAGATTAAATTTCACCATAAGGAGGGGACCTCCAGTGAAATTAGGAAGTTCTATGGTGATATAAATATATCAGAACACCTTCAATGCGTGTGATATGACATCATAAATACATAGTGCTCACACATTAATTATGTCTATTTCTCCAACATAGAGAAATTTGAGAGGCGGAAATATCCGTGGAACACTATTCCATATGTAAAACATTGGACTGGTTGCAAAGTGCAATCCATAGTGACAACAAACTTTGACGCAAAGTGCGTGAAGAAAAAATATGAGTGTATATATCTGTAATTTAGGGTGATTTCGTTTATGTAATATGTATTTTGGATGGGGTTTATTAACGTGTCTGGGATAATCGGATAATGGACCGTCGTCACGGTAAATCATCCGATGATCCGAGGCGAATATGTAACGTGTTTTTCGAGGGGTTTTATGCAACTGGCATAAGTCAGTAGGAAGCCATTCTATATTTATTTACGCGGCAAATTGTTCAGCCAAGTGAATTTTTCATGTTAATTTATTATTATTATTAATTTATTATAATTATTATTAAGGTATTTTCGGAGCATTTTATAAAAATTATTAGCATTCAGATTGGTTTTCTATGTCTTAGAAAACGCTATCAAGCAAATTATTACGAACGACAATATCATAGAAAATGATGTGATTACGGAATTTTACTGAGTTTTCGTCAGTTAGGGTATATCGAGAGACGTGACTCACTGGGATTTCAAGTACAAGCTGATTCCTGTCGATAAGTATTACGCAAGGCTGGGTCGCAAGGTCTAGAAAAGGCGAATTGTTGGGACGGAAATCGACTTCTCCCTCTCGCCCGCCGAGTGTAATGAGGCAGAGGAGGGGAACTAGCGGCGTGCTCAGCCAATCAGTGGAGACAACGTAAGCTAGATGACGGTACCGTGGTGGGGGAGCCAACAGGTGCATATATCGTTCGACGCGCCGTGAAACGAGGACTATCTGTGAAATACTTGAGGAGTATGGATGCGCGTGCGAGTCGCTCCGATGTTCAGTGGAGTTAGTGACTATCTGTGAAATACTTGCGGAGTATGGTTATACGCGGGGGACGCTCTGATGTTCCGTGGAACGGACTATCTGTGTAGAACTTGCGGAGTACGGTTGCAAGTGCGTGTCGCTCCGATGTTCAGTGGAGTTGAAGACTAACTTTTGCAAAACTTACCCAGTGCGGTTGTACGAGTGTTTGGGTCCGAGGTACGGACCATAGAATTATCTAGTCTACCAGAATATCATCAAATTCCGACGGAGATGACGACGTCCAGGAGACTGTGGGAAGCTCACAGCATCAGCAAGTACGAGGGAAATGCCTTGGCAATTTCCAATGGTAAGCGCAAATGACGCAGAAATACGCAATCTCTCATTTTTCTTTGTTTTACATTTCATATTTCAGTAACTTCATAGCTTGGAAATAAGAGTAAAATCAATTTATCAGACTCCGTTTTCACGTAATTTTCTATCTGTAATATTCAAATCACAACGCTCCAATTTAAATTTTGTACTTATTATTATTATTAATTTTGCTATACTTGTTTTATATAATAAATTCATTTCTTTTACAATGCAATCTTTGCTTTCAGTAGGTAGCATTAGATATAGACCAATTCCTTCTCCTGATACAATTGTTTGTTGGGTTAATGATCAAATCATACCACGATCTGAGTGAATAGAGTCTTGAATGTGTTCTGCCAGAGCTAGACGTTGTTAAATACAAATTTAGATTTCAACATTGCATTGAGGTCTTGGCGCCCATTAAAACAACATAGCTTAGGCAGAGGTAAACAGTTACATTTATCTCACCCAACAGTTAGGAGCTAGCAAAACGTTTCACCATGTGCCTATCACGCCATACCGGCACTACACATATTCACATACAATGCACTATTCCACTGAGTGATTGATAATCATGGTTATCACTAAATTTCACCTTATTCTTACACAAAAAAATAACACTACTGGTACGGTTGATGTACTCTAGTACCTTATCCAACACGCATACGTTACATCACAATACACATCACATAAAATCGGGTTAGGGTTATGCAACACTCGTTAGACCATGCGCCTATTCTTCTGTTACTTCACTCTTCACACGCGCCGGACTGGTAATCTCGATGCGTTCCTTCATCCCACTGCTCATTCACAGAACTGTCCTTGTTCCAATGGCGAGGGTTCGAGTCTCGAGCGATCAACTGCGCACATCCCAACTTCTGCGACTGACAGTACTGTTTCTACAGCTATACAACCTGTGTTAACTTGCATCACTGCAGGCTCTTCCTGCACACATATGCTACCTACTAAAGTTACTACTGCTTCTCTGAAATGTTCAACCTGCAGCCTTGAGTCGTACTGACCATTTACATACAACTGAGTGACATTGTCTGTAGCGTGAAAACTGCATGACGACTGACTGTAAACTGACTTATCGTGAGTGCGTGTAACTGTTTATCGAAAATGTGTCGAACTGCTCTGTAGCGCACTGCGAACACCCTAACAGTCTCCGGCGGGTTTGCGAAACTACGCATCGATTAACACTCACGAGTGATGACTGAAGACTCACAACTCGCGCACTAACTGCGTGACGACTGACAACCAAACTGCGGACGACTAACTAACTGCGTGGACTGCGGAAGACTAACTCCGTGGACTGCGCGGGGGTGCAATATATCTAAAACATGGCGACTGAGCACTTAAAGATTGTCCCACAAGCAAGAGCTACGTATTCCAACACATCTATCCCAATACATTGTGTACACATTATTCGTGATAGTAAGGTCCGTCGAATCATAGGATTATCGTCGATAATCGATCGTACTTTTAGGGGATATCAATACTGCGTCCTCCGGACTACTTATGGCGAAATATATGCCATCCCCACTCTCACACCAAAACTCTCCAGCCCAGACGGATCCGCGGAAGGATCCCAGTTCTGGACCACTGATTTATTAATTTCTTGATGACTTAATTATTCTGTTCATCTGCAAAATAATCTCAGGATTACTTCCGGCTTATTGTAGTCAATGGTTCGATCCTGGGTGCTGCCGTATCGTAAAAATAAATTAATTTAGCAACTTACGGGCGTGGTGTAACCAGAATACGACGTACAACCGAACTTTCCAAAACGAAATCTGATGCAAGCCCCCCGAAAGTCCTTGAGCCTAACCCTGCGTTGGTAAATGCGTGTTATAGAAGTATGTTCTCGACTCGCCTTTGTCTGCGAGTTCCGTGCGACGTATCTTTGGTTCGTCAAGCGGCCAGTTGCATGACTCGCCCTAATAACACTCCGGCAGGAGTTTAATATGATTAAAATGACGCAAAATCAGACTTCCTTTTCCCTGCAAATCGAGGCTCATTTAAACGTTGTTTTTAGCATGACTTAAAACCATGCGAACTTAGCCTATGACCGTAGGATAAGGTCGCACTATATTGTCGTGACGTATATGGCAACACTATATATCCTAACACTGTAGTCATTTTAAAGACAAAAATTCAAGAGTATTCTAATATAGTAAAATGGTAATATTGTGGTACTGGTGCTTTCCCAGTTAAAACCAAACCTTTCATCGTTGTCCAAGATAACACACATCAGCACACCTCCAACACTGAAAAATATGAGCTGCTACCTACACCAAATGAAAACAATACCAACGAATTGTGCACCAGAGTATTGAGTTCATGTTTCATGATACTGGTTCATCAACTTTCCCAAAGATCGCTTCAATATAACATCAGTCAGAAATAACCCTTTCCGTATAATCTACGATATCTACACTACCTTTCTGTAACTAGTGAGTCAATTGAGTTTAAGAAAATTCAAATACACGGCTTTACGAAAAGTAAGCTAGAGAATTCAGTGCCAACAGATAAAGATTATTATGGTGGTTCATTATGCAAAGTTTCACTTCGATGACTTGAATATGACACAAGAAATTATTTTCAAATTTCACACAGCCACCATCTTGAAATCCTCATACAATTCAATGGACTTATATTAGACACCAATATAGTAAGCTATAAATGAAGATTTAACATGTCAAGTTCCCTGAACACTGATAATTAATTCGCGAGGAAAATCCATTTAATTATTTGAATTTTTCTAGGTCGCAATGTTGGTTTTGCGTTTTTCAGGTTTTTGGAAGTCACGTAGGTGTCATAGAAAGTTTCAGGTTGATTGCAGCAATAGGTTTGGAGATATTGAATGCCGGTAAAATATTTCGTGCGGCCACCATGTTGGATTGTGACACTTATTGAAATTTGAAAAGCATGGCCAGAGTTGGACCAGGTAGTAGTAAGTCTCTACCACGTTTCAATAAAACCACTCCAGATGAAATGGTCTAAAAGTACTGCATCAAAATATTACTCTTACCTCCGGATGTCACTGAATGTTTCAGGGGATCGTTTGAAGTAATGCAAATGTCTTTCAAGGACTTCACCCCGGTTTAACCTTCACAAACTACAATATGAAATCTACGTCGCGTAGTAAGGAACCAACGGAAATAATTCGTCGAACTGATAAAGTCTGCATGAATTCAAGTTATTGTCAGCAAAATCACCTTTAGATTTCCTCGTCAGCCACCCACCTCACCAGCTACTATTTATCTCATCACATGAAGCACAATATGGTCATTAATAAATTGAAATTACTGGAACGGATGGTCCGATGATGTGCAACTAATCGATGCTGATAACTCAAAGCGCTACAGAGAACGTGTAGAACAGTAGATCGTCATTGATACTCAAGAGCATGTGGTGTGGGAAATAGTGAATTTGGTGTAATCTAATTTGGACTGCACTAGCTCCACAACTAGAACTCTGCAAAATACATATAGCACTGATTACCAACAGTCTTGTAGATACTTCAACAAAGGATTGTACTTCACGTACCATAGACCAGTACTCAATAGAATGATGGTACTAACGAATAACAAATGTGTTCATCCAACACTCCTAATTCAATTTTTGGGCCTTAAAGGGAGGGAGGAAGGACAGAAGAATGCTTGTATTTTCACGTGACTGTCAGGGGCGGAGGGCGTGGAGGCGTAGCGGTCAAGCTGCTAGCCTCTCACCAAGGCGATCCGGGTTCAATTCGCGATAAATGCATGTGGATATTCAAGGTGAACGGTCATGATCAGTAGTTCGGATTAGCCTACATATAAAAAGGAGGTTCCGTGGCTTATGATAGCAAGATTAACGGCCATATATATAACTATAAGCTTCCATCCTGTCAATCTCATGCCAAAAGCCACGTTACCTCCTTACTACGTGGAATCAGAGCCACACGACGTGATATTTCACCATTAAAACCTCACTTACATGAGCTAGAAATCGATTCCAATCCACCTTGTTGAGAGGCAGACAACTTGACCGCTGCTCCATTACGACGTATTGTGCCCAACTCTAGGAATGGGTATTCCAAGATTCAGACACCTAGATATCAAGGGAAAGGCTACAGCCGCTTTTGAAAGTTGAGATATTCGAATATCGTGCTCCATTGCTTCCAGAAGCAATTGGAAAGAATATACCGCTAAGAGCATGTCAAGTGACGTAGCGAGTAATAGCAGAGGTCGAGACTATTTATTGATTAAATAGTTAGCCTTGGAGTAGAGACTTGAGACTTGGATCAGATTACTGGCACGGCCAAATGAAAGAGAATGCACTTAGTATCAAGTAAATCGGACCAGGGATACCAGAGATATGAGGTTTTCCAGATTTCAGCTGATTCAGCGTGACCCTGACCGTTTTGAATAAAAGCCGGCCGGCACAGGCATCATTAGCTCACTTCGAAACAAGCACTTGCCTAGCAAGGTGCTACTACGCTGAGCCAAGGCACATGGTTGCCGGATCTACGCAGAAGTTATTTTCAAAATTGTGATAGTCACAAAAGTGCTGCGCTACATGTGGAACTTAGTAAGTTTTCGGCAGGGAGAATCACTAAGGTGATTGATATTTTTCTACAGACACTGGTGAAATATTTTATTTCTACATGGACATATGCTAGACTTTGTCTAGAAAGTACCTTTGTCACAGTCCAGTAATATTCATTCAATACTTGGATATTTTAGTCCAATTCAGTCAGTTTCATAATTGTAACTTAATAACCACTCCGATCTTTCAGTATATTGAAGGCCAGTCTATCACGGTGTTGTTCATTAGCCAACGCAGGGAAACTACATGTTCCTTCGCGCATGGTAGATGGTGTGAAGCCATGCCCAGGGAACGATCTTCAGAACAGCCGTTGATTGGTTTAGACTGTCAGTGTTTTCTTGTACTGAAAAGATTACCGTGAGTTATGTTACAACTGACATATTTAAGAATAGATCACTTAGATCTGACCCCATTTAAGCAAACTGTTATGGAGTTAACAGAAGCCAATATTAAAATTGATCAACAGTTACTTCAAACGTCAAGAGATATTACCACTAGGTCTTGTTAGACAGATTGTGGGTATATAATGGCGGCCGATACAAGGATTATACGTGCTTGTCCGATAGGGCATGTCTATGGATAAATCTGGTACAGACCAGGTTCGCTACGCTTCAAGACCATCAAGAAATGTAAGCCACATTTTGACTTTATATTATGCCTAGCTAATTGGAACAAACTATTTTTCTGCAGATGACCAACACATTTTTTTTTCTTCGTATTTTAAATCTTGCCATGATTTACGCAAGGCATATTAGAGTTATTCTGAGTATTTTCAGCACTCAGAACAGTTAAGGATCGATGACCGACCATATCGAGCATTTATTTGAATATTTCATATTTTTGGGAAGTCACGGAAAACCGTCGATGTAACTGTAAAAGTTAAATTATTTTTTGTTGAGGAATGGATATTTTTTCCATATTCGAAGGTTCTAACATGTGGATTCTCACATAATGGAATAATAGTTAAATATATTTAAAATAATATAACTAATAATAATAATAATAATAATCCACTACTAATAATAATAATGATTTTTATAACTTTTCTAAATAATTCTTGGATATTATATTTTCTAATAATCATATGTATTGAGAGAGAGCCTATGAAGTAGTTTAATCATTTCTAGTTTGGAACAGGTGATTTTCCGAAGGAGAGTGGTTAGCGCAAGCCCGCATTCAACCAACATTACAGTTCTGGTTGAACAGTTAATATTTACAATGAGCAAAGTATATTTTTCAGATAACACGGAGAGGCATGAAACGGGAAGCAAATGATATTTGTATCAAATAGGATATTTTTGTATTTATATAAAATCATGACGTAAATACACTCGAAAGTGAAATAAAGATTTTCATAAGTATGGTAAATTCACGGGTTGAACTGAATGGTAAAATAAAATAAACTTGTGAGTTTATTAATCTTCCAGTGTTGATAACAAGCAGAGGCTTGATTTATTGTATAAATTTTGGGAAGAAAATTTATGTGTGTGGAGTAGTTGAAATGCCATTCCCAGGTGCGCATGTTTAAGTCGCAGGAATGAGGAGGTTTTTTCGAGTATCAATCAAATAGCAGGTTCGATGGCTCAGGTTTATAGAAGGAGTATTGGAACTACACATTTCGTCGTATGAATGACCCGAAGGTTATTTCTTAGAAGCCATCAGTTCTTATTTCAACCTTGTTTACGGATTCCATTTAGACTTTGATTTTGCTAGAACCCGGATTTGTCATGATAGTATTTTATTCTTCTTCAGAGGAAGACCTTTGCCGTTGTTGTTGGAATATTGTATTCTTATAAAAATAATAGAATGGGCCACTGCCAATTAAAAATAATTCTATAACCACGAATAATTTGAAGGATGTTTTCAATCCTAGTGCCATGAACTAAATGAATTTATTATAAAGCTACAATTCTTATTTCCGCATTCTGTCGAAGAATTGCAAGTTGTGAAAGTTACTAAAATGGCCATGAATATAAATATTTTTCATAATAATGATTCCAAGTGGAAAATCAAATAGTTGAATGGTTCAACAATTTATTGATCAAGTTGATGATTCAGAAATCATATATTTTGTTAGGAACTTGAAGTTCATAATCGAGTCACTTCTCGAAACGTTTAATGTCAGAAGAACAATTAATTTTTGTTGTGCTTCGCACAGTTTTTCGATGCTATGCTCAATGGTCAAATACTTTTCAGATGTTATTAATATGTGTACATAATTTGTGTTGATTCAGAAATAATAATATTTTTTGACAATATATTTTTTGAAACTGGAAAAATAAGTGAAAGTTAAAAATTCTATGAACATTTATTCTACGAGTGTTAATATTATGTAAAAATTCAAACAGTGAACTACAGTATTTCCAGTAAAGACAATTAAATTTGAACTGGATTTAATCATGAATGAATATAATTTTGGAACACAGTCTACAGGACTAATAATCAGACTTGTGTTTCCAAAGATAATTGTCAAATGTGTTGGGAAAATTTCTGTACATTGTGTAAATAGTATGTGGGTCGCCACACGTGAATGATGCTGCTTTGAGCATTTTTGCAGTCAATTTTAAATTCAAAATAAAATGAGATAATTTTACATGATGTGTTATGCCCAGTTGAATCTCCTTCTATCCTTATTGTTGCATTGAGCCAAAAATCAGTAAAGCATTTTTTTCATTTGATGTCGTTTTTGCGATTAGCTTTAACCCATCTGGCGCCCCGGGATATTTTGACTCTCGTGCTGACTGATTCTTGGTAAAATGCATATGTGGCCGTGCGGACTCCGGTCTAAACGGGCACATAAAATAAGATAGAGAGAGAAATGGCTTCGAACGTGGGGCCCTAGTTTGACACGGTCAATCGCATGCCGATTTAAATTGTGATAATTTTTATATAAATATTTTGGGAGTTGAGAGATGTCTGGTTTGGATGAATAAATTAGTAGGAAACCCAATTAGTGGGGGAAATTAAAAATTTAACTGGATTAATAATTAGAATGGAGTTGATTATTTTTGATAATGGCTTAACCATTAGGGCGTCAAGTAAATTCAGTAGTAAACGTTCGATGACTGGACATACGCATTATTAGAATCCAGGTGGAGGATATTTGAGAACTTGCATATTTTTCTTGTGATATTGTGGTAAAAGTAATTCGTAAAAGTAGAGAATTTTGTTTTTCCATCACGTCGACATTAGGACAAATCTCATTTTATTATAGAGTGTTCCAATTAGCTATTCATATTTCTTGTTCTAGTTGTAAGCTTGTGTTTGCCAATATTGTATACCCCTAAGTTTTGAATAATAATTGAAAATTATGGAAGAGATGATGAGGATGATGAGGAGTTTGGAGGAGAGTTCAAAAGAGGCTGGACGGCGTGTAGCAGCCATTATGAAAGAAAATACTGAGGCTTTAGAAAAGAAACTTAAGGAAAATTCTGATTCTTTAGAAAATAAACTTAAAGAAAATTCTGATAAACTTAAAGAAAGTTTAAACGATAAACTTAAAGAAAATTCTGATTCTTTAGAAAATAAACTTAAAGAAAATTCTGATTCTTTGGAAAATACATTTAAAGAAAATTCTGATTCTTTAGAAAGCAGGTTAAAAGGTAACTTGAAAGAAAATTTAAATAGTAAATTTAATTCTATGGAAAATAAATTTAAAGAGAATTCCGAAATTTTGAAAATGTCACTTGAGAGTAAAATGAATAAATTATGCGAAAAAACACATGAGCTCGAAACTTCATTAGCCACTAACGCAAGTTTAATGGACGATAAATTTCACGATGCCGATCTTAGATCTCAAAGCTTAGCTGATAGGATAGAACATGGTCTTAGGAAAGTTGGTGAAGACATGATCAACCTAGAAGTCAGAGTGAAGAAAGAGAGTAATGAGGTGGGAATTCTAGTTGTTCAACGTTTGACAGAACAATTCAAAGAACTCGTAATGGGAGAAATAAGAGAAGGTGTGATTAATGAATTACAAACTGAAATTAAAACCACAGTTTCAATGAAATTAAAGACACACTCAAGCTGGAGAACCAAGAGGGAATCAAGGAGATTAGGGAATCTTTGTCATCCCATATTCAAGTAATTTCCAAAGATATCCAAGCAACTCAGAAGGACATATCAGATATGACAGGGTCGTTGAAAAGTCATGAGGCTGTTATGAACCAGATATCCACTGATGTCAAGGAGAATTGTAAGGAAACCGAAGCAATTAAAAAAATGGCAGAAGAAAACCATAAGGAACTTGAGGCTATGAAAACCCAAATCAAGGACGAGAAACAGTCTGACCATCTGTTGAAAATGCCAAGTGTAAGGGGAAAAGAACAGATACAGATAAATCTAGGAGCAGCTAGAGAAACTGATAGTCAAAGACAGGAGGAGGTCAGGACAATATTTCAATCCAACCCCATAACTGTATTCAAGAATGTAGAGGATAAGCCTTCTAAATTTTCAGGGCGAGATTCTGTGACACCCGTAGAATTTTTGAGAGAAGCAGGTGACTACCTGAAAGATTCCAAGATCCCTAAGGAAAGACAGATCCGAGTGATAGGGAAGTTTTTGGAAGGTCCTTCACTTCTTTGGTTTAGAGCTTTTAGGTCCACTCTAACCAATTTTGAGGAGTTTTCTCGTGGGTTATTAAAAAAGTTTTGGTCCCCGGAAACCCAACAGCAAGTCAGAGCATAATTATATTCGAAGAGATTCTCGACGTCACAACCTACTCGATACTCTACGTACTTTTCTGGACAGCTTTCTAAACTACAACATTTAGATCCGCCGATGCCAGATAACGAATTAATTACTGCATTAATACGTCAGTTTCCAGCAGACGTCCAAAGAACTTTGATCGCTGCTGACATTTATAATATGGAGCAATTTGACGAGGTATTACAGAAGCTTGATCATACGAACGCTCAATTCTTCCATCAGAAGGGAGGAAAGAATAACAACGCTGTGTACGCTGTTATGGCCGATAGTTATTCCCAAACACCTCGAGAGATTCGAGAGGGGCGAGAAGAGAAAACGCCGAGGGAAGAGCCCAATAAAAGAGGATGGAATCAGTACAGTAACAGATACAGTTACAAACCTTATGCGAGACCGGATGGTGGAAATCGATATAATACTCGATGGAGAAGGCCCAGGGATAATCAAGGAAGGTACCAGGAAAGAAGGTACTACGGTAGAAACAACTACAATAACAGAGGGAATTTGAATACTCGTTAGTCCAATGAAGAGTTCAACAAGGAGACGAGGAAGAACTTAGAAGAAAGACACCAAGAAAACTTGCAGTTCTTGGAACAGAGGCCCAATGAACCAGGTCCATCGGGAACACAACAATCCCGGGGGAATGGAAACAAAAAAAACTTCGAATTCACAGTAGAAGATAGAATTTTAAACACTTTCACTTCCAGAATTATTAAATGGCAAGCAGAGGATGATGATTTAATTCAACATAATGACGAACGGAAAGAAATGGGTACAAGAATTAAAATGCCAATCATATCATGCGAAGTATTCGGTATGCCTGTCGATACTTTGATTGATACTGGGGCTATGCTTTGTCTTGTGAGTGAGAAGCTTTATATTCTGTGGAAGCTCAAAGAGAATTTAGAGGAGATTCCAGTATCAGAAATTAAGATCCAAGGAATAATACCCAACAAAATATCTCTGTGTAAAACACAATTATACTTATGTATTACGATTGGAGGACATGATTTCCGACATGTGTTTGTAGTAATGAAGGACATGGCTTTTGACATGATATTGGGAGCGGATTTCATTCAGAAATATCAAGCAGTGATAGACATGAAGACAGAGACGATCAGATTCAAGAATACCGAAGAGATAAACTTCGAGGGAAAAGAAGAGGAAGACATCGAGGGAGATGCTCAATGGTCTCTGATTTTTCATGAAGCTGAAGGAAGAGAAGTCTACACTGAGAAGGAGTCCCCAGAACTAGGGAAAATTTTGGAAGAGTATCACGATATTTTTTATATTAAACCTGGTGAAATTAAAGATTTTGAATATCGTATTCGTGTAAATGATAATGCACCATTCCATGCTAAATTGTATCCGGTAGCGGAAAAGCATCGAGAAAGGGTAAAAGTGCTTATCAAGGAGATGGAAAGCAACAATGTGATTGAAAAGTACACTACATCTTATGTCAATCCATTAGCAGTAGTGTCTAAGCAAGATGGAAGTCTGAGACTATGTTTAGACGCGCGAAATTTGAATTCAAGATTGCTGCCAGAGTATGACAGACCACCAATCATTAGGGAACTGTAAAGGAAATTCCAAGGCAAGGTCTGGTTCTCTAACATTGATCTCACTTCGTCCTACCACCACATTAGGCTTAGTGAAGATTCCAAAAAGTTTACAGGATTTATGTTTTACCAGCAGACATATGTATTCCGCCGTCTACAATTTGGAGTCAAAACATCTGGATCTGTTTTGATCAGAGCACTGGAACAAAATTTGAGTCCTGAAGTAAAGGAGGTAGCAATTCGTTACATAGATGATATCCTAATTGCATCTGAGACTAAGGAGGAACATTTATTACATCTTCAGATGTTATTCGCAGATTTGAGAAAAGCGAACTTTAAAGTAAACCTTCGAAAATGTCAGTTCTTTCGGAAGGAAATAAAATTTTTGGGTCACATTTTGGATGGTGAAGGATACCGTCCCAATGAGACGAAGATACAGGCAATTGCAAATTTCCCTAGACCTACTAGAGTGAAGAATGTCCGCAGTTTTCTCGGGACATGCCAATTCTTTGCAGGGCATTGTCCAAACTTCACCAAGATGGTTGCGCCATTGCAGGAATTATTAAAGAAAGGAAACAAGTGGAAATGGAATGAAGATAGTGAACAATCCTTTGAAGATGCCAAGAGGTTATTGGTAAACAGCGTGAAATTGGAGTATCCTGACTTTACCAAGAATTTCATCATAGAATCTGATGCATCCACCGTAGGGATTGGAGCTATTCTTCTTCAAGAAGATGAAGATCACAAGAGACGTTACCTGGCGTCCATAAGCAGGAAACTTCGTCCATCAGAAAGGAATTATTACACCACAGAGTTAGAAGCACTTGCTGTAATCTTCGCGTTGGAGTCGTGGAAGAAAATGTTAATTGGACATTCAGTAATTGTGAGGACTGATCACCACGCATTGGAGTTTATCTTGAGAACAAACTTTGCCAGTGATAGGATAACTAGATGGTCACTTTTTATTCAACAATTCAACCTAGTTATTGAACACACTCCTGGAAAGTTGAACGTTGGAGCTGATTTATTGAGTAGAGCAGTGGAGTCTACATCTAAGGTTTTTCAAGTTAACCTGACGCAGGAGGATGAGGATACCTTGAGAAGGTTAAGATTGTTGCATTTATCCCA
The DNA here is from genome assembly GCA_946902985.2 of Meconema thalassinum. Taxonomy (NCBI): domain Eukaryota; kingdom Metazoa; phylum Arthropoda; class Insecta; order Orthoptera; family Tettigoniidae; genus Meconema; species Meconema thalassinum. The sequence goes on from OX336393.1 coordinate 256,061,207, forward strand.
GAGGAGAGACCGACGTTTTAGAAACATTTTTCGTTTTCTACAGGGAGACATGGATCCAAATGATGATGATTTTGTGGAAACTGAAAGAATTTCAAGAGATTTTATGATGTTGGATGGTTTAATCTACAAGTTTGCAGATCCCGACCATACGAAGCTGAGAGTAGTGATACCTCCACCAATGCAAAAACCCATTATCTGGATGGCACATCGAATCGCAGGTCATGCTGGAGTAGATAAGACGGTCAACATGATTCTAGAGAAATTTTCGTGGGAGCGAATGCGACAAACTGTCAGGAACACTATTCGAGAATGCGACTTATGCCAAAGGAGTAAACATAATTCTAGATTACTGAGAGAATTACCAAGGCCTATTATTCCTTCTAAGCCTTGTGAAATCTTCGCGACAGATCTTTATGGACCTCTCCCAAAGTCTAAAAGAGGTAACCGATATATTCTGGTGACCATGGATGTTTTCAGCAAATACACTATGTTACACCCAATTCAGAAGGCAAACGCAAAATTTTGTGCGAAGAGAATTAGAGACAACGTAATTCCGGAAGCAGGCAAACCGGAATTCCTTTTATCAGATCGTGGACCCCAATTTACATCTTTAGAATTTCGAACCGTCATGAATAATCTTGGGATTAGACAATTGTTTTGTTCTATCAGACATCCTGAAAGCAATCCAGCAGAACGCGTGATGGCTGAAATAGCGAAATTTTGCCGCCTCTATTGTCCAAATGAGCATTGGAAATGGATGGATGTTCTCTCATTAGCATCCGAATCCATCAACTCTACAATTCATGAGAGTACTGGACAGATTCCCATGTTGCTTCATCATGGAATTAAACCAACAAGATTATGGGATCGAATCATCTCTATTCCACCTGAGATTGAACCAAGTCGTCAGATGAGGGAAACTCTAGCTTTAGACAAGTTGAGGAGCCAAGCTGAGAAAAGAGAGCGCAGAGTGAGAGGAAAGCGTTTTCGCAGACCCTTGCACGTAGGAACTCTTGTTTTAGTGAAAAGACCTACACCCTCTGACGTGCAAAATCGAGTGTAGTCGAAGATTGCAAGCCTTTACGCTGGACCCTATCGTATTGTGGAAGTAAACAACAATGGAAGCTATGAAGTCGCTAATACACGAACTGGTAACATCGTGGGAACTTATAATGCATCGAATTTGAAGATTTATTATTCAAGAACCAGATGATTTAATGTGTAGATAGGAAAAATAAAAATAAAATCAATTTTTATTTTTTGCTAGGTGTGGGGTGGATGTGCCCAACTCTAGGAATGGATATTCCAAGATTCAGACACCTAGATATCAAGGGAAAGGCTACAGCCGCTTTTGAAAGTTGAGATATTTGAATATCGCGCTCCATTGCTTCCAGAAGCAATTGGAAAGAATATACCGCTAAGAGCATGTCAAGTGACGTAGCGAGTAATAGCAGACGTCGAGACTATTTATTGATTAAATAGTTAGCCTTGGAGTAGAGACTTGAGACTTGGATCAGATTACTGGCACGGCCAAATGAAAGAGAATGCACTTAGTATCAAGTAAATCGGATCAGGGATACCAGAGTTATGAGGTTTTCCAGATTTCAGCTGATTCAGCGTGACCCTGACCGTTTTGAATAAAAGCCGGCCGGCACAGGCATCATTAGCTCACTTCGAAACAAGCACTTGCCTAGCAAGGTGCTACTACGCTGAGCCAAGGCACATGGTTGCCGGATCTACGCAGAAGTTATTTTCAAAATTGTGATAGTCACAAAAGTGCTGCGCTACATGTGGAACTTAGTAAGTTTTCGGCAGGGAGAATCACTAAGGTGATTGATATTTTTCTATAGACACTGGTGAAATATTTTATTTCTACATGGACATATGCTAGACTTTGTCTAGAAAGTACCTTTGTCACAGTCCAGTAATATTCATTCAATACTTGGATATTTTAGTCCAATTCAGTCAGTTTCATAATTGTAACTTAATAACCACTCCGATCTTTCAGTATATTGAAGGCCAGTCTATCACGGTGTTGATCATTAGCCAACGCAGGGAAACTACATGTTGCTTCGCGCATGGCAGATGGTGTGAAGCCATGCCCAGGGAACGATCTTCAGAACAGCCGTTGATTGGTTTAGACTGTCAGTGTTTTCTTGTACTGAAAAGATTACCGTGAGTTATGTTACAACTGACATATTTAAGAATAGATCACTTAGATCTGACCCCATTTAAGCAAACTGTTATGGAGTTAACAGAAGCCAATATTAAAATGGATCAACAGTTACTTCAAACGTCAAGAGATATTACCACTATGTCTTGTTAGACAGATTGTGGGTATATAATGGCGGCCGATACAAGGATTATACGTGCTTGTCCGATAGGGCATGTCTATGGATAAATCTGGTACAGACCAGGTTCGCTACGCTTCAAGACCATCAAGAAATGTAAGCCACATTTTGACTTTATATTATGCCTAGCTAATTGGAACAAACTATTTTTCTGCAGATGACCAACACATTTTTTTTCTTCGTATTTTAAATCTTGCCATGATTTACGCAAGGCATATTAGAGTTATTCTGAGTATTTTCAGCACTCAGAACAGTTAAGGATCGATGACCGACCATATCGAGCATTTATTTGAATATTTCATATTTTTGGGAAGTCACGGAAAACCGTCGATGTAACTGTAAAAGTTAAATTATTTTTTGTTGAGGAATGGATATTTTTTCCATATTCGAAGGTTCTAACATGTGGATTCTCACATAATGGAATAATAGTTAAATATATTTAAAATAATATAACTAATAATAATAATAATAATCCACTACTAATAATAATAATGTTTTTATAACTTTTCTAAATAATTCTTGGATATTATATTTTCTAATAATCATATGTATTGAGAGAGAGCCTATGAAGTAGTTTAATCATTTCTAGTTTGGAACAGGTGATTTTCCGAAGGAGAGTGGTTAGCGCAAGCCCGCATTCAACCAACATTACAGTTCTGGTTGAACAGTTAATATTTACAATGAGCAAAGTATATTTTTCAGATAACACGGAGAGGCATGAAACGGGAAGCAAATGATATTTGTATCAAATAGGATATTTTTGTATTTATATAAAATCATGACGTAAATACACTCGAAAGTGAAATAAAGATTTTCATAAGTATGGTAAATTCACGGGTTGAACTGAATGGTAAAATAAAATAAACTTGTGAGTTTATTAATCTTCCAGTGTTGATAACAAGCAGAGGCTTGATTTATTGTATAAATTTTGGGAAGAAAATTTATGTGTGTGGAGTAGTTGAAATGCCATTCCCAGGTGCGCATGTTTAAGTCGCAGGAATGAGGAGGTTTTTTCGAGTATCAATCAAATAGCAGGTTCGATGGCTCAGGTTTATAGAAGGAGTATTGGAACTACACATTTCGTCGTATGAATGACCCGAAGGTTATTTCTTAGAAGCCATCAGTTCTTATTTCAACCTTGTTTACGGATTCCATTTAGACTTTGATTTTGCTAGAACCCGGATTTGTCATGATAGTATTTTATTCTTCTTCAGAGGAAGACCTTTGCCGTTGTTGTTGGAATATTGTATTCTTATAAAAATAATAGAATGGGCCACTGCCAATTAAAAATAATTCTATAACCACGAATAATTTGAAGGATGTTTTCAATCCTAGTGCCATGAACTAAATGAATTTATTATAAAGCTACAATTCTTATTTCCGCATTCTGTCGAAGAATTGCAAGTTGTGAAAGTTACTAAAATGGCCATGAATATAAATATTTTTCATAATGATGATTCCAAGTGGAAAATCAAATAGTTGAATGGTTCAACAATTTATTGATCAAGTTGATGATTCAGAAATCATATATTTTGTTAGGAACTTGAAGTTCATAATCGAGTCACTTCTCGAAACGTTTAATGTCAGAAGAACAATTAATTTGGTTGTGCTTCGCACAGTTCTTCGATGCTATGCTCAATGGTCAAATACTTTTCAGATGTTATTAATATGTGTACATAATTTGTGTTGATTCAGAAATAATAATATTTTTTGACAATATATTTTTTGAAACTGGAAAAATAAGTGAAAGTTAAAAATTCTATGAACATTTATTCTACGAGTGTTAATATTATGTAAAAATTCAAACAGTGAACTACAGTATTTCCAGTAAAGACAATTAAATTTGAACTGGATTTAATCATGAATGAATATAATTTTGGAACACAGTCTACAGGACTAATAATCAGACTTGTGTTTCCAAAGATAATTGTCAAATGTGTTGGAAACATTTCTGTGCATTGTGTAAATAGGATGTGGGTCGCCACACGTGAATGATGCTGCTTTGAGCATTTTTGCAGTCAATTTTAAATTCAAAATAAAATGAGATAATTTTACATGATGTGTTATGCCCAGTTGAATCTCCTTCTATTCTTATTGTTGCATTGAGCCAAAAATCAGTAAAGCATTTTTTTCATTTGATGTCGTTTTTGCGATTAGCTTTAACCCATCTGGCGCCCCGGGATATTTTGACTCTCGTGCTGACTGATTCTTGGTAGAATGTATATGTGGTCGTGCGGACTCCGGTCTAAACGGGCACAGTATTATTAGGACGTATTAACTAGTGGACATAGCATAGTACCCCTCACCTCACACATTTAAAACTACTTTTATATATTTGAATTGCAGCCAATGGCCATAGCAGGGCATTTCAATTGAACGCCCATAGGCTCCCCATCAAGTTCAATTTCAAGTATTTCCAACTTCGGCTACCAGAGATGCCACTGTCGCTGACACCGAGCGGCGAACTTTGAAACTTGAGAGCATTTCTAATCAAATAACCTACACATTTAGCTACTCTACCAATTGTAGTGGTAGGTTCTTTTACATGCCATAAATCTATGACATTTACCCGCCGGCTTTACTTCCCCTCCCAAGAAAGGCATACTGAAGGATTCTAACGCTCTTAAAAATCCGACGAATTCGGCCGGTTTGAACCTGAGATCTGGTCATAGCATTTCAGCATACTACCGACTACGCCACCGAAGACTGGTACTTTTCTTAACCTATATGTAAACTTAGAAATAAGACGAAATAAGACGCGTGGATTTTTTTATATAATAGAACGATAAAGCCACATCCAAGATAACAGTCTGCTCATTGTTGACACCTATTTAACAACGCGATTGTGTTCAAAGTCGATGTCTGAAAATGCGGGGAGATAATTTTTCGGGGTGATAAGCCTTGTTTTGGAACTCTCCTCAAAAGTTGGAAACGTCATCTTACTTAACCAAGAAATGGAAAGTGGTCGACATTTGATGATTTTCCTTCGGTCAACACGATTGTATCCAATTGTAGTTAGTTAGTTAGTTAGTTATTGTTGTTTTAAGGAGCGGAACTGCGAGTACCCAATTGTGATGGGTTATTTGTTCGACGAACACAGATACTTAGGAATGCGAGAGGAGGAAATCCCAGGAAGATAAGAGATTCTCACGTACAGGAAAGACCCGTCCAGTTGAGAGCAGACAGTGACGAAGTTAACTCCTCTCATCCGGACCGCGTACGACTCAACCAGAGAAGTCACCTGTACAATAAAATCTGAACTGGTCATACTTTAACAACAAACAACACTAAACGAGCTAATCTGGAGCTCAATCACCACTTTCAGTATCTTAACTAAACTTCACATAGACTATAACTAACACATTAGTTGCATTATTTCAACTAATACTGTAACTAAATAAGTGTACATATTGTAAATAGTTTCACTCATTAATTTAGACATAGATTTAATAGCCTAAGTACAATGGATCTGATGATGATCGCTTGAAGATCGAAAATGGTAATCCAAATGCATTTATTAATCTCCTGTAAATTGTCTTCAGGATTAGGGAATAACCCACCAAAATTGGGTACAAACGTGTTGACCTACTGAAAAACATCACATTTCGATTACTAAGGCAACACTGAAAATAGTTTCAAACACCATAAATGGAAAGTACTTTTTTAAGCCCTTGAATGAGCGCCAAATGATCCATGTAATTTCGTGGTGATCTCAGAATAGCATTACTATTCCTGAAAGAAGTGAATGAACAGTACCGATTGTAATTGGAGACAGAATGGTAGTGCATCCTCCATCACTCACGCTCCGGTCAACGGGTCAGGGGGCTGTGCATTTATTTACTCTTCACGTTCCTTGCTTCCATCATTATGTCGCATTTGAGAAACAACTGCTGGCTCTGGCTTGCTGTCCTTGGAAAACCGTGCGAAGAGGAACTGTTCAATAGACGTTAAGTGGGACGAAGTTTCAAAACAAACGTATAATGAGAGAAGATTGGAATTATATGTAAATGCATATTTTAAACTCCAGCTAATCTTCTAGGCTTTTGCCCCATCAGTTGCGGGGCTTCACCCAGGTCTACCAACGATGGCTCATCAGCCCTGTTTGGGCCTTGCTGCAGTACGATGTGGTTTTTATATGGGAGGTATACTCCGGTGGTCCTTACTTCTAGCCTGACGTTTTGATATTGTTATACACTGAGGCTCCGCACAGGGTAGAGTTAATACATTTAATAACATTCACAATAGTTACAACCACTACCCTCTATCGGCCATCTATCTATCTATCTATCTATCTAACACACTTCAGCCCCTATCTCTATCCTGAGCCACCTAGGGAAGCATCAACATGTACCAAATATTTAATCATTATTACCAAACACAAGCTGCTAGCTACTAAAGTAGAGCAGGTATTTGCTAACTCTTGGTCAGCAGAATCATGCAGTATAAAAAAAAACTCACACCTCAAGGGCTGGTTGTCTTGTCTGCCGACGACACCGCCCTAGTGCCAGCGGAAGCTCTGGACGCCGACCACCGAATACAAGTAAGTGTACGAACGGATAATCCCACTGATATTTCCTACCCATATACCACCCCTGTAAAACTTGCAATGCCTTCATCTTGCATTGTAACTTGTACTGCAGTACATTTAATTGGTGAAGTCTGCTCACTTCTCCAAAGTAATTTTATTAAACTGCCACATTCCATCACAACTAGCCTCTTGTCTATTTTTATTGAACGCTCACCATTTGCCCATACGACTCATACCCTGTTGAGTCACCGCGGTTAACAACCTGCTCGTCCACATCGCATTGTAGACAGCACGTCTCCAGGCATAGAGCATGGTCGCAACTCAGCAGCTATATTGTCCGCCTAGCGACCGTACGCGTTCTCATAATTATTTAGCACTCGCTTTTACTTAGAAAGTAGCCCGGTTTTAATCCTCGACTAGGAGCACCTCCAACCCCCGTAATTACCAGAAGTGCCAAGCGTCTAGAGGTTCTCAAATTGATCAAACCTTCAGGTATATTCACATCACCGTAGGTGACACATACTCGCACGCACCCCTTACAACTTAGTTATAACCCATAAAAGCTACAACAATATTGTAACTTTCATTCGATCAACACAAAATAATTCCAAATACTGGAATATGTGAAAACATAACCTAAAATAAAATACATGTGATTTATTAAAATTGAGTTTCCAAAACATAGAAGGTACCTTATTTTACCTAGAATATTAGTGTTATAGTTCGACAAATAGTCCTACAGAATATTTACTACTTGCATTACATTATAATAACTTATAATCTTATATATAAAAGTGAAAGTCTGTATGTATGTATGTATGTGGGTGGGTTGGTTCCGTATACAAATCTACACCGTTCCACCAATCTCAACCAAATTTTGCATACACATAGTTTAGGACCCAGAAGGAACTGCTGTCTACATGAATTTTCGATAGTCTTTCTCATTCTTCTGATTTCGGCACTTTTGCACTCAAGCACAGGCTAATCAAATCATAAAATATACTCATGAAGGAATGGCAAGATAGATAGTTTCCATGGCAACATAGCTCAAGTCGAGACACGGCCGTCTGGATGCCAGTTGCGCTCTGCACTACCGGTATAGAAACTGAGCATATTTACTTGAAATCCCGTTAGTTACTCACCTACTCACACAGCACTGTCAACCGAGTTTAGCATAACAAAGACTTGACACTATCTTCTACTATATATTTGTCAAATACCACTCACTCACTCACTCACTCATTCATTCATCACGAAACCTCAGAAACCACCGAACGGATTGGAATGAAATTTGGTATGCTGCTTCTACAAGGGCCACAAATGCCCACTAAGAGAGGATTTTTGTATATTCAGGTTCTAAAGGGGTGTTAAGGGGGTAGACCTGCATGTCATTGAATAGCAATATCTCCCGATTGGTTTCATTGGGGGATGTGATACTCGGCACATAAACTCATCATAAGAAGACACGAGTCTGAGGGTTTTTCGATGTGGTGTATATTATGAGGTGAAAGGGGGTGAAAAGTGGGGATTGAAAGATTCCTAACGGAGCGTGTATCTCTTAAACGACATAGGCGAGGAGTTTGAAACTCAGCGGAAAAAATCAGCATGAAAGTAAGTAAATATGTGTTTGACCGTTTTTTTTCATAAATCCAATTTAAGGGGCCCATGGGGAGTGGTGAAATTCTGGGGGGGGGGGGGGACAGGAAAGAAAGTATCCTAACTGATTGACTGACTCACTCACTCATCAAACTCAGGAGGAAAAACTGCTTTAGGGTAAGTAAATAGCTGTTCGACAGTTTCTTTTCATAAATCAAATTTAAGGGGTTCATGGGGAGGGGTGAAATTCTGAAAAAAGAAAATTGAAAGAAAATGCCCTGACTAACTCACTCACTCACTCACTCATCATCGCCCAGCCAAAGGTATTGAAGTTAGAAACATGACAGTTTGGGGATATGTTCATTGTATGTCAAAACCGTCTACTAAGGGAGGATTTTCGGATATTCAGGTTCTAAAGGGGTCTTAAGGGGGTTAAACCTGCATTTCATTGAATAACAATATCTCCCGATTGGTTTCATTGGGGGATGTAATACACGGCATATAAACTCATCATTAAAAAGTAAGAAGACACGTTTCTGAGGGTTTTTCGATGTGGTGAATATTATGAAAGGGGTGAAAAGTAGGGATTGAAAGATTCCTAATGGAGCGTGTATCTCTTAAACAACATAGGCGAGGAATTTGAAACTCAGCGGGAAAAAATCAGCATAGAAAATAAGTAAATATATGTTTGACCGTTTTTCATAAATCCAATTTAAGGGGCCCATGGGGAGGGGTGAAATTCTGGGGGGGGGGGGGGGAAACAGGAAAGAAAGTGTCCTAACTGATTGACTGACTGACTCACTCATCAAACTCAGGGGGAAAAACTGCTTTAAAGTAAGTAAATAGCTATTCGACAGTTTTTTTGATCAATCAAATTGAAGGGGTTCACCGGGAGGGGTGAAATTCTGAAGAAAAACAAATGAAAGAAAATGTCCCGACTCATTCACTCACTCATCATCGCCCAGCCAAAAATATTGAAGTTGGAAACATGGCATTTTGGGGATATGTTCGTTGTATGTCAAAACCGTGCACTTAGGGAGGATTTTGGATATTCAGGCTCTAAAGGGGTCTTAAGGGGGTTAAACCTGCATTTCATTGAATAACAATATCTCACGAGTGGTTTTATTTGTGGATGTGATACTCGGCATATAAACTAATCATTAAAAATTAGCAGACATGTGTCTAAGGGTTTTTCGATGTGGTGTATTATTATGAGGTGAAAGGGGTGAATAGTGGGGGTTGAAGGATTCCTAACGGAGCGTGTAGGCCTATCTCTTAAACGACATAGGCGAGAAATTTGAAACTCAGCGAAAAAAATCAGCTAAATAAATAAGTAAATCAGTGTTCGACGTTTTTTTTTTCATAAATTAATTAAAGGGGCCAATGGTGTGGGGTGAAATTCTGGGGGGAAAAAGGAGAGAAAGTGTCCTAACTGACTGACTAACTCACTCATCAAACTCGGAGGAAAAAGACAGCTTAAAAATAAGGTAATAGGTGTTCAAGAGTATTTTCATCAATCCAATTTAAGGGGCCCATGGGGAGGGGTGAAATTCTGGTAAAAATAATTGAAAAAAAATGTCCTGTCTGACTCACTCACTCATCACGCCCAGCGAAAACTATTAAAGTTGGAAAAATGAAATTTTGGGAATATGTTCTCTGTATGTCGATAACGTCAACTAAGGAATGATTTTTGTTTATTCGGGTTTTAAAGAGATGTTAAGGGGATAAACGTGCATTTCATTGAATAACGATATCTCATGAGTTGTTTCTTTGGGGATGTGATATTCGGTATATAAACTAATCATTAAAACTAATCAGACATATATCTAAGGGTTTATCGATGTGGTGTATATTATGTGGTGAAAGGGGTGAAAATTGGAGGTTGAAGGATTCTTAACGGAGTGTGTATCTCTGAAACGACGTAGGCGAGAAGTTTGAAATTCGTCGGGAAAAAACAGCTTAAAACACAAGTAAATAGGTGTTCGACCGTTTTTTCATAAATCCAATTTAAGGGGCCCTTGGAGAGGGGTGAAATTCTGGGGGAAAAAACCAGGAAAGAAAGTGTCCTAACTGATTGACTCACTTACTCACTCATCAAACTCAGGGGGAAAACAGCTTTAAATAAGTAAATAGGTGTTCGACCGTTTGTTTCATAAATCCAATTTAAGGGGTTCATGGGGAGGGGTGAAATTATCAAAAATAAATGAAAGAAAATGTCCTGACTGACTCACTCATCATTGCCCAGCCAAAATTATTTAAGTTAGAAACATGAAATTTGGGGATATGTTCGTTGTTTGTCGAAAACGTCCACTAAGGAAAGAGTTTTGGATATTCAGGTCCTAAAGAGGTGTTAAGGGGGTAAACGTGCATTTCATTGAATAACAATATCCCACGAGTGGTTTCATTTGGGGATGTGATTCTTGGCACATATACTAATCATTAAAAATAAGCTGACAAATGTCTAATGGTTTTTCGATGTAGTGTATATTATGAGGTGAAAGGGATGAAAAGTGGGGGTTGAAAGATTCCTAACGGAGCGTGAATCTCTTATACGACATAGGCGAGGAGTTTGAATCTCGGAGGAAATCAATCAGCTTAAAAATAAATAAATAAATAAAATAAATAGGTGTTCGACCTTTTTTTCTTAAATGCAATTTAAGGGGCCTATGGGGAGGTGTGAAATTCTGGAAGAAAAACGTCCACTAAGGAAGGATTTTTGGATGTTCACTCTCATCGACCAACCAAAACTACTAAAGTTAGAAGAATGATATTTTGGGGATATGTTTGTTGTGTGTCGAAAACGTCTACTAATGAGGGATTTTTGGATATTCAGGTTCTAAAGGGGTGTTAACGGGGTTAAACCTGCATTTCATTGAATAACAATATCACACGACTATGACGCGAGCGAAGCGAGGCTAAAAATGAGATGGTGTGTGTCTCTGTATTACTCAATCACGCAAGTACCACTGGTCCGATTTACATGAATTTTACATGGAAGTAGCTGATTTACCTGGTTAACATATAGGTTACTTTTGATTTCAATACTTTGCACTATTTAAAATGGCGACCATTTTAGAGACATCACTACACCCTTTGGTTTCAAACTTTCATATTTCCATTTCAAATAAAAAGAAAACGCTAAGAAATAGCAAACTATTGATGGCATATACGAGGTTTAAAATTACATTTTCTATCCGAAAGGCATCTCTAACGTTTAGCGAGTAAAACCTAAATTTGTGCTATAAGACACGGTCAACGCCGAGCGGTGTAGTTGAACAAAATGTTCCATCCTTAATCTCCCTCTGCACAGCACCTCGCCTATCCCCTGTTTTAACTGTCACCTTCACATTTTAATTTATTTATGACGCGTAGCGAAGCACGGGTACTTCAGCTAGTATTTTATAATAATATAATAAATTACCGTACATGTGATTATATATACAGTATATAGGCTATATATATATATATGGACTATTGGAGAAGGAGAAAACTAAGGGATAACATGTTTCGCTCGTCAAGTGAGCATCATCAGATCCAAATCTATAAGACAGATAGTTCTACAAAACACTACAAAATCTACAGACACACCCACAGACAGTCTCTGTCCTCCAAAAGCAAACAAAAACGTCAGAAAACTTAGTAGGTGTGGAAATTTATTATTACTTATAAATGTGAAGGCATTAAACACCTAAACAATATTTATTTTAATGTTTCAAAACATAGAAATGACTACCCCAACAAAGAAAACAGTCTTCCACCACCAACTAATCTATGAAAGTGTAGCTACTATTGCTGTGATACAGTGCCGGAAAAATTAATAGCAACTCAGTGATTTTCCTCTTTGAATTAATTTATTTAATGTTTCAGTGTGACAGGTGTTTCCTTAATAATGCAATCCGAATATTTTTTGAAAGCTTATTTAATTACCACTCTATTGCAAGGTAATACATTACATTTATTGTTGTTTACATGGCAGTTTGTACAGCTTTTGTAAATTGAAGGCCGAAGAGCAAAATATTGTATTCTACGTGTTAGTGTGTATTGTGCCAGCAGATGGCAGTAAATGCTCCTGGAAGTTTTATTCATTGTCTACAGATGTCTCTGTTGTGCATACAGTTCCTAGTTACTACTTCCTGTTGTGCATTCCTACTTCTTGTCCGTTAATAATCCCTTTGAATTATCATAAGTATTTTTCGTGTTTACCTGTTGTGTTTTTGTAATGAGGGAGTTTGATTGACAGATTCTAATTCAGAAATGGGTAGAAAATATGATATAACACCAAGAAAGCCTACACAGATTGTGACTTTAAGTGAATGTGGTAAAACTAATAGTGAAATTGCTGAAATTGTGGGTGTGCATTAAAGTACAATTGGGAGACAGTTGGGTAAGTTTCGAGATAGGGGTGATGTTATGGGTGGTAGAGTCGGGAAATTTGGCAGAAAACCGGTAACTTCACCCAGATGTGACAATGCTTTACATCGTTTATGTTTGGAAGACAGATTTGCTACCTCAGAAGAACTTGCAAATAAATGGAGGGAAACTTCTGGGGTTAATGTTTGTTCTAGAACTGTAAGGAACAGATTGTGAAAATTTGAGTTGATGTCTAAGAAGCCTGTCAAGAAACCAATGCTCACCAAACAACAACGTATGAAGCGTATACAGTGGGCTAATGAACATCAGCCCTGGCCAGATGAACAGTGGCCGAGTGGCGTGAAGTTCTCTTTAGTGATGAATCAAAAATCAACATTGGTGGAAGTGATGGGGGTTGTAGCGTGTTTAGGAAAGCCATTGAAGCACTGAATCCCGCCTGTACTTTAAAAAAGGTCAAGTTCCTAACTAGTGTTATGCTATGGGGGTTTTTCTCATACAACGGTGTTGGGCGTGTCCATATCATAGAATCTACTGTTAATGGAGCCCTGTACAAGATAATTTTGGAGAAGATGATGTCGTCAGGACGGGATTTATTTCCAGGACAACCATTAATTTTTCAGGATGATACAGCACCCTGCCATCGTGCAAAAGTGGTCAAAGACTTCCTACGTATGCAGGAAAACATCTCAGCATTGTCTTGGCCTGGCAATTCACCAGATCTAAATCCAATAGAAAATTTGTGGAAGACATTGAAGAAGAAAATCAGAGAAAAGAAGCCCAGAACAAAACTACAATTGATCGAGACAATTGTAAACATCTGGTATCATGGAATACCCGTTGAAACTCTCCAAATTCTAGTAGATTCCATGCCAAGAAGGTGTCAAGAAGTTTTGAGGTCAAAAGGCTATCCCACAAAGTACTAGTGCAAAGATAAGGAACTATTCTATGAGGTGTAAAATTTTTCTCTTGTGCCTTCTTTTAACAAATGCTACACAAACTACCATGTAAACAGCAATAAATTTAAGTTATTGTCTGGATTAGAGTTGAAATAAAACAAGCATTCATAAAATGTATGGATTGTAGAACTTTCTGTTAACCTGTCTGAATGAATCATGAAATAGCTTAATACAGAGAGAAAAATCACCGAGTTGCTATTAATTTTTCCGGCACTGTATACTCAAGCAATAAGCGCTACGGTAAATACTACTGCAGCATTGTAAACTAAGATGCGGAAATGAGCTACAAGTACTCTGCTGTACTGATAGTAAAAAGCCATAACTACAACATACTGTGCCCGTTAGGCCGGAGACTAACGCCCACATATGCGAGAATCCCGAAAACAGTTGAGCACGAGACTCAAAAGAAATCTCAGGGAAAACTGGGTATGGGCTAATGGTGCGAACTGAATCCGAGATCTCCGCTTGAATATAAGAAGGATGAAAAATGACACACAAGATTCATAAAAGCCTTCCACTTTTATAAAATAAAATTAATAAATATCCGGGCACTCCTGCCTACATCTCGAGGGCAGCTAAAAATGGAGTCTCTTGCCCTGAGATTCATACTATCTAGTATCTAAACTTAATGAATGACACTTCACTCTAAAGATAAGAGAGTCTTATACACTAAATAAATGTTCAAACGTGTCCATATCACGCATCACACTGGTTTTACACACTTTCTAATTATAACACGGTTCATATCGTAGAACTGTTATTAGATTGGATCAAATTTATCACTAATCAATTATGTTATGAAAAATCAGATTTTATCAACAAATTAATATTCAAATAAATAATCTCACTGAGTTTACGTTTAGTGACTGTCTCAACCACATGTTTGCTTAAATACTGATTTGACTGTAGAAAACCTAAGCTCATCATCAAGAGAAAATTCTCCTTGCAATTTATATCAACTGATTTTACATGAGTAGCATGAGTTTAGTAAGGTCGTGACATAAAAGTGCAGAAAGCTACACTTACAAAAATACTGTGCATTCATATTTCTCAAGAATATTTGCGTAATTCAAAAATACCACAACTATCCAATATTTTCAAATCAACTCCTATTTCATCAACAACACACTCAAGCCACCATGCTTGAGGCCTGATAATTATCCAATATCACGGCACCATGTCCCCGAGCCCGCTTCAACTGAGGCTAACACCCACCTCTACTAAATGCAAAATTATACCACAAAATATAAATGTCACGACTGCTCTGGAATTTTCTACTCAAATATTATTATTTATGATTTACCACTTTCACTGCATGTGAGAATCAACTTTACTATCACTTTAGAATTCATTAGTCATTTACTTTATGTGTTATTGGATTTCTTTTTCAACTTATAAAAATCAATCTGAGATTATTGGGTAGATTGGAATAACCTGACCCCCAAGGGAAGATGAAGAAGAAAAGAAGTGGGTTTCGGACTGGAGAAAAGGGATGGAGAAATAGGAAGAGAGTCTGACATAAGTTATATCTTTAACTTTAAGTACACTCAAAGGCAGCTGCCACTGCAAATCCGCTTTCCGATACCTAAAGTGGGTAGGGACCTGGGCGAAGCTAACAGGAAACGCAGCTGGAACTTGGGCTATTCGCAAGCAAGCTGCTATAGCGTATTCCCTCTCAAGCATAAATTTGCGTACTATGGGGAAGGGTGGTGGTCTGGCAAGACAAAGAGTAACAGATTTACTGTGTATCCCTTCAAAGGAGTTTGTTTTAAACAAATATTTTGAAGAATGCACATAATTTGAATCAGCCGTGATGTTTTAGTTCTTGAAATAGTAGAATTTCTAAAGAGCGACCGAATGCTTCCAAGAAGGATAGGGATGAAGCAATTATACCCTTGGGAACAATTTTGGTAAGAGCACCAATAGTTGCATTTAGGAATGACTAAGCTTTTACCCAGCAAAGCGCCGACTAAAAGTTTAGACAATGAGAAACATTTAAATTTTGAAAAAACAACCATAAGTTGTAGAGAATATCTCAACAAGCAGGAAGCTGGCGTAGCGAGCTATGCTTGCCTTACTGGCCAGTTAGAATTAGCTATCAAAGCTAAGAAAGGCTTTAATAAGTTTATAACTAAGAGTTCTTGCTCAAATGAAACAAAAAGTGGAACCGTTATTAATTTTATTTGTGAGGTTTTTAAAGTTAGGCCCATAGTAAGAGTAAGAAAAGACAGGATCTTGCCTAATCGTTATTTTTGAGAATTGATAAATCAAAAGAATAAATCTTGATTTATTTAACAATGCAAAAAGAAGTAATTAATATAACAAATATACAATTTTGATTTTGTAAACAATTGGGGTCGCAGACCTCCTAAATCATTTAAAGCTTGCACCAGGCAATTGACAATTTTTTGGTTTTAAACCTTTTATATGTGCTAAAATCTTCGTAAGATTTTGAAATGGTTTTAAGATTGACAAATTGGAAATTTAAAGATAATTAACGTAATTATTGTTAAATAATAAAGCAAGTACAAGAAGAGTACTTTAAGGATTTCTAGAAGGGTAGAAATATGAACAAATAACAACTTCGAAAGTAACAACAACAAAAAGGGAGAAATGAAATAGAAGTTTCTATAACTTCTTAGGTTAATGCAGAATTACGTTTAGAGGTTATACAAAATAGTGCAGGTCATTTATTGTGAAACCTGTAGAGAAAAATTAAGCAGAAGTTTCTAGAACTTCTATGTTTAAGTGGGGAACACGAAAAAAAAAATAGGGCAAATTTCCCTTTCGTGAAACCTAGAGATAACTCCCTTTTGAGTAGAAAGAATTGGATTCCCTCATTAGAAGGGAGAAACAACATATTTTAAGGCGTGTACTAGACACGAAGTTGTACAGACATTAATTAGTGGTAAATGGAGCAATATGGGAGGGCACTTACTGAGAGTGACACCTCATTGAAAAAAGCCCTAAAGTTAAAATTTTATTACTCTAGTTTGTTAGTAAAGGGTTTGGGAAGATCAAATGGGATTGTGGAAGAGTGTTCATGGCCGTATTTATTGTACTCGGACGATCGTGACGCGGATGAAAAAGTTGAACAGGCACTGTTTTCACTATAGTCTGTTGATATAGTTGAAAGTTCACTGTAATAGCACAAAACGTTTATAGAAAGAAAAGTTATTGCAGTTATGTAAAAGTTGAGTTTTAGCTTGAGAGAATTATGAGTTGTAGTTTCTATAGGCGGCAGTTAAATACGGCAGAAAATTTCCCACGTAAGAAGACAATTTATGTGGATTAGAAGTTTATCCCACATAAGTTTCTCAGTGAAGAAAAAGTACTCCCAAATCAAGTTGGAAAATACTTGACAGTTTAACTGGTAGATAGATTGTTTGTTCTGGAAAGTTTCAGAGCAATGATGACTGTTGAAATGGGTAGAAAATCCCTCGGCGGAAAACTAGATTGTATAGACAGTGGGTAATTTAGAAATATCCCTCGATGTGAGATAGCATCTCAGAAAATCTGTACAAAGTGTACTATTTCATTTTGAAAGTTAGACTTGATAGTTCGAGTTTGATCAAGAAGAGCTCTTGAAAGCAGTTATTGTATCACATATAGCAATTTTCACTGTCTATAAAATCAAAATAAAAGCATTTAGCTCTTTAAAAGCGATGAGAATGTGTTTAAAACATGAAGTCGGTACTTATCTTTGCTTCATGAAGAAGGCGATGTTGCTGTTGACGGTTGATTTTAAAACTCGAACATGGCGTCGAATTTAAAAGTTTGCCTCTCGAGTAGAGGAGGCGAGCTTTAGTTAAGCTCCAACTGACTGGTTTGACTTCAGACGCACAAGTGAGGCCAGCTCAACGAAGCGCGGAGGGACCAGGGAAGGGAAAAGGGTGGGGGGTAGGAGACAAAAGGAATACACATAAGAATAGCCAACATTGCAGCAATAAATTCTCTTGATGAAATGGTCTTCAAAGAGTTGATAGCAGGCGTCACTAGCGAAGCCGGGTGGGTGAAAAAGTAGACGAAGTCCTCTTGATCACGGAGATTATACTGGCGATAGCGACGAGATCTGGTGGCCAGATTGCTAAGGAAGTCCTCTAGTACAGGGAAGAATTGAGGAACTTCAGAGATTCGCTGCTAGATGACGCTAGGTGGGTCATGGAAGATATATATCTAGATCAAACTCACAGGTAGTGTAAGCTAAATATACCAACAAAGAGAAACCAGGAGATCACTGTTGGTGTTTGCGAAAAAAAAGGAAGGGATGAACTAAAGCAAAGAGAAGCAAAAGCTTACTCTGTCTTACCGTGTATTCCAAAGAATACATCAATTATCATTATTATTAATTATGTGGCATATTACTGATTCGAATCGTTCCACTATTAATTGTCACAGACAAATTAGTCAAATATATCATTACATCATCATTAACTCAATTATATTAAATTTTCACGTAAGCATTTAATTATGAAAAATTCCTGTTCAAAATCACTCAAAATATCCAAAATTATTATTATTTACAAAATGGCTATGAATCACGAGGCGCATATAACCCTGCGATGCTCTCCGCTGAATATCGCACTCGGAAGCAAATCTTAATATTACTAAAAAACAAAAGCCACCTAGGCAAATAGAACTATCTAGAACTTTCAATCACTGGCTATGAATACGTAGAAAAATAACTAACTATAGCTTGAGAATACGCCAGTAAGCATGATTAAAGGTTTAGAATACTTAAATAAGCATGACTAAAGTTTTGGAATACACATGACTACCCGTACGTTATACACTAGACTACCAAGGCATGATCTGGTCTTACTTTATGATGCTGGAGGATTTCGATCCAGTCTCCTGTATGGTGATGAATTGCATCGTTCAAGTTCCTTCCCGTGAAGTTTGGTTTCACAACTGCCTGACAAGCCCGATGACATGATCTTAGCTATTGGAAGGGCACTTATCGGCGCCATGGTTTTTCTACATTAAGGTCTGAGGATTTAGTCCTGTTATAATAGACATTAACACAGACATTTGAAATAACAAGCTAAAAATTGGTGGAAATGTCGAGAATGATGTCCTAATGAAAATCCCAATAGTCCCAAAAAATCTGAGTTGGGGAAAATCCGCCATCTTGAAAAACAGCCGCCATCTTGGATGTTTCCAGTTTTCCGTATAGAGACCGAACTGACAGTCCGATTGCGTTCGATTTTGCGTCAAATTAATGAACGTTCGGTACTTTATCGTCTAGACTACTAAAATGATTGAATATGGATCAATTTTTAATAAACAACAATTTAGTTTCAATAAGTAAAAGAAGTTCAAAAACATGCGTTTTGACCTAAAATGATTGCCATTACTTAACTTAAATCCTATTGTTTCAAGAAAATTACTACGAGTACAAACCATTAATGACAGTGAAGGCGGGCACAATATACATTATTTACAAAAACAACACAATAACGCAACAATCAATACAATCTTTTAGGTGAAACGACGTGGTGTTCACTTGTTTGCTGAAATATTTGACGGAATGCATGACCTGAAAGAGATTATAAACTCCATAAGCATTGCTTTGATTAACAAAAGTAAAAATTAAAAACGGAAAGGGCTTCATTTTATCTTTGTTGTTTCATTTTACCGTTTTTATGGCAACATGTCAGCTAAATGTGTGAGGTCGTCATCAATGTCTGAGTCCGCCAAATCCATGCGATTTGCGCATCCATGTCCAGCGCAGTAGCCACACGTACTTGTGCAACTGAGACCACTTCTTTTGCATTGGCATTTCCTTTCGCAGCCAGATTTGCAGTTGCAGGATATAATTTGAAGTACACGCTCCGGTGCTGGTTCTCCTTCAGTCGGGATGGGTTTCAGCTGACCTTTAAGCACCATCCATCACCATTCTTTCTCCGGCAGAAGATTACCCACCCACACTTGAACCTAGAGTTCATAAAAGAAGCTAGTTTAAACCTCAGTTATAATTCAAGAAGAAATTACCAGTCTCTGTCCTTACCTGTTGGTAAACCCGGTACGAATGTAGTTTAGCCGCTGCGGATGTAGGTGGAAGTGCAGCCAAGTCAAATCTTGTTTTGACGGACTGCTGAGCAACTGTTCTCAGGTTGATCCGATGCCTGGCGTTGTTTAGGTGTTTTGAATATCACAGCCGTACAATGAGAGAAGGAAATATTCCCCTGCTGCCGCGATTTACTCGTGTGTAGCATTCGGTTGGTTGAAGACCGACACCTTTTCCCTTAAGGAAGAATCTTCCTGGAGCTTCTTGGAGGATCCTTTTTTACCTTTTCTGAACGGAGCAGAAGTGGTATCGCATCTAGTCGCTGCGTGGAAAAACAGAAGGTAGTCACGGAGATCTGCAAGAGCGGCGATCAGCTCCTCACTGCTGAAGATCTGAGGTTCTGCATTTTTTCCTCCTGGGATTAACATTCGGACGTTACTTCCAGGGTAAGACGAGAAGGTCGGTGTCCTCACCTACGATAACTGATGCCGCACCGTTGTTTGCAGCTTGCACAGCCGTCTTCACTATGAGTGTATCCGCGTCATCGGGGGATTGAATGAACTTGATACCAGCTCCTATGAGGTGTTTTGTTAAAAGAGCGACGGGGCGCTCTTTGTTTTTGATGTTTGCCAAAAACGCTACTTGCGGCGTTGTTGAAGGGGAAGCATCGCCAATTACAGCATCTGCCGCTACTCCCTTGACGTCCCTTTTGAAATGTTCTTCATCCTTAAGTGCTTGGAGAGCTGTATCCATCGAAGACCATAGTGACATCCCGACCGAAGTGATTATTCACGTACTTGACGTACTGGAGGCAGATTTGGCTGAAATTTACTGGACGCGACCACACAACCCGATGCAGCAGGAACCCACCGTCAACTGTGAACACTGCGTTGTCTGGTAAGGTATTCTTGGACGGCGCCATCTCTTCAAAACGGCGATCAATGTGGACTTATTTCCTTTTCACATCAATGTTCCGTCAAAGAGAGAGGGAGGCCTCGCTGCAAGTTCGTACGCCAGGTACCCTGCAACGTCATCGTCGTTACGTACGACACACAGGAGTCGATGACAAAGTTGGTTAGTGTTGATTTCAACGACACTGTCTTTGATCTTGGTTGTTTTAGACATACTGGCAAGAGTCGTAACTTTCTTTTCACGTTTTAATTGGACATCACTGAAACGTTGACCCTCAATCGAATTCATCACTTGCAGACCTCGGGGAAGAGCCTCGTCATAGTTAACAGTATCGTTGGCAACCACACCCGTAGATAAGGACACAAGAAGGTCCGTTGGACTGTCGAAAGCATGGTGAGACTGGAGCCAGTTCAGCATCTTCCCAACGTCTGCCTTATCTCTAACTTGCCGAGACTCTCTTATAGTTCCACATGTTGGTCGGATGTTTCGGAGAAGACGCCGCACAAACTTTCAATGGCATCAATTATTCTTGCAGACGCAGGCATGGCACAAACCCATCGAGCAATAACGCTATCCGTCAATCCACGTCCATGTGTTAGCCCACCCGCTGCCTTCATGTTTCTCATCAATACCTGCTCAATGGTATTGTAGTTGGTCTTGATTGTAGTAGGTCTTGGCCTGACGTCACGATACAACATCGAGATAATCGAGAGCTCTGAATCACGCTTGCCAGCACTAGTAGCTCGAAAGAGAAACCACGTGCGCCTGACGTCACATACAGCATCGAGATCTTGATCGATATAGCATTTGAAGTCACGGGCTGCATCGGTTGCTCTGACTGGATCGAGCGGGTTTCGGGAAATCACGAACTATTGTCAAAACTACGTTATGTTTTACACAGATTGTTCCAAAATGGTCAACCCTTCACGCGTCTGAGCAGATTTTTATTCCCCTGAACTCCAGGTTACCTGCAAATTTGCCTTACCCGCTCTCTTAGCCATATATACCGCGGAAATGTTTGCTATAAGACAAACTTGTCAATATATTCAGACACATAATATATTTCATGCGCTTATTTGTACCGACTCCATGAGTGTCATCCAAGCTTTAACTAATGTCGTACACTCAGATAATTGGTATTTGTATCAAATCGTACAGCAGTTGAATAACTTCAAAAATACAGGAAAGGACGTCGTTATTACATGGATTCCGGGACATTCGAACATCTCAGGTAATGAGCGTGTGGATTGGTTAGCAAAGGAAGCCACACACGGACAAGGAGAGTTATATACTAAAACGCTACCATATCAAGATCTCGTCCCTGTAATCAATAACTTGATCCTCCAAGAATGGCAAGACGAATGGGTTTCAATCGCAATGAGCAAAGCAAAACACTACTTTGTAATCCAACCTACTGTCAACACACGTCCATGGTTTAGTGTTGGAAAATATACACGTAGACACATTATTACAATCATTCGTATGCAATTTAATCACGCTCTCGCCCCCGTACATATGGCACGAATCAATCTTCGAGAGGATAATATGAGTCCATGTCGTCAGACGATTGGTACTGTCCCCATATAAGTCGAGAAGCCTCTTGCTGGAAATCCCAAAAACACCAGGATCGTAGGATCTCGGAAGTCCCCAGCTATAAAAAAAAACCTAATACCTACCAGCGAGCACTCCAGGATTTACACTCAGCGGCGTTGATCTAGTTATGGTTTAAAAACAAATAAATGGGCGGTAAAGTCCAGAATCTTACCTTAATTCTCAGGGTGTATAGGTATAAAGGAATCCTTACCTGAATAGGGCTACCATAACTTAGATCTCTCCATCATAGTTGAAATAAGAACACGATACTCCATGAATATATATAAAGCACGAACAAAAGTTTATTAATAAAAATCCTATAAACAAAATAACAATATAAAATACACTAACAATAAACAAACCAAGGATTGAACTCCTTCCTCACAAACACACACGCTCAAGTCTACACGACTTTACAACAAGTACACTGTTTCATTTATACGGGTCTATGAAGTGTCGTACTCCCAATCACTCAAATTATAAAACTACTCCTTTCTTTGCTTTCAACAAAGCAGCTGAGATTTACGAGTCTCAATTGACAAGCTTTTGTTTACATTTTTCCGGCTGATTATTCATCCTTGACCCCCTGCGGCTGTTATATAATGACCTCGCCGAACGGGCTCTCTCTCTCCACAGCTGCATATGACGCACTGCGGTCTGACTGCATTCTCGGCTCATATAAGCCGGCTAAACAGATCTCCATTAAATAAAATCTGTCTCCGTTACATTCTCGAAAGTGGAGAATCCTTTCAAAATACACAAATGAAATGTTTAAAACTGCTTTCATACACGCAACACTTCTCGTTATTCATGACTAACGGAAAGTCGCACATTCTTGCTCTCCATTCAGACAAAACTGTACATATGCCTTCACTGGCATTCTCTACTGTCTACAAAACATTTAAATACACTCACAAATAATTGTACTAACTGAATAATTAAATAATTACCAACTCAAAAGGTTTAACATATTTACAATAAATATTCTCGAAGTCTAATTGTTTATAACAATTACTATATTCAAGATTTTAATATTTAATAATATTAATAGTTACATATACTACATCCAATAGTATTAATTCCTTCTCTGCTGTATTTTAAGACGGTCTCAGTTTTATTCATCTTCTACAAGATGCTATCTCTGTTTCAAGATTAGTTCTAACTAAGATACTATGCCTTTGGTCAATCTCTGGTTAAAGTCTCAAATAAGTCTACGATGACCAATCATTTAACTTCAGGCATCTGATTATTACGTTATCGAGTTTATAATATATGTTTAATAAAAGTTTATAGATCAAAGGTTATATTATCAGTTCACAATACTATTCCAGCCTTTCAACACTACTGTCTAACCCTTCAATGTCGGAGATTTACTCACTCCTTTGATTATTCATAAACTCAAATACACATGACAATGTTTAATATACAACACAACAGTAATAAATGCCATAATCAGCTAATACGGCATACATCCTCGTATTGCTCCAGTAAATTCTCCTCACTGAGAATCCAGTACAGAATTACGTTCTCATAACGTTAAGTACGGTATCCACTTCATCGTATTAGCTTCACAAACTCTTACATTTGAGTATCAATGGTATCTTTCAACCTCACATTATAATTGCATTACTCGAACCATTAGCGTAGCCAGGATCGGCCGATGGGGGGGGGGGAGGAGGTTATAGATAGACTACTCAAAGCCAAATTCTACACGCATTTCGTCCCGCGGCGCAGCCACGCTCGTCAAACGTGCACCATAGCTGCGAGGGCAGCTGCAGTAAGTACATATATCGTAGGTTCGAATCCCGATGCTAACAGCGGTTATGCTGAGTGTGTCTTTCCGGGTTTTTACACACTCCCTAAAGGAAATTGCCGGGATTGTGTCTTACTTCAAGTCCCGGAGCGTCTAGCCCATCGCTCTCCCTGATACATTTACACACATTACTACAATCATAGCAGCAATACAGGTTGCCAGACAACTTCAACACACACCCAACTATACGGGGCTCATGACCAAGACGTCTCAAGCCCCTCAAATGAATTAACAACAACTCTACAAATATTTCCATTTCTCAATGAGATATTATTACAAAAGAAAAGATTCATGTATTTTGCTCCATAAGTTTTCGAGTAATACAAAATGCACAAAAGACAACAACAAAAACAAAACAGTTCTCTAAAAAATGAAGTTAATTTTTTACTGAAATGGTAAATCTAGAACATTCCTCTTCCCCTGACAGGAACAAAATAAACTCGAATATATCTGTGCTACCAACATGAAGACTGCGCATCTCTCAACAAGAGAAAACATTTCAGAAGTCTCAGCAAAAGTGGGCATGTCCTCTCACGGTGTATCGTGTTGATTTATGAGTTATACAATAGGCTACTCATTTTTATGTTTATTCGTTTTTTTATGTTGCAATTATCCCTGAATGCCTAAAATATCATTTTCGAAGGGTTTTGTCACCTACTAAGTCCTTTTTACCTTACAAATGCTACTTGCAGCCGGAAAAAGGTTCAGTTGCTTACTCTACACATGCGACAAATTTCGCTCATTCGTAACCGGGAGATAACCGTGATTCGGGGAATTGTTGAACCTACAGTGCCAGTAAATCTACAGACACGGCTCCCTTGCATTTACGCACCCCCAAATGCCAACTGACTGCGCCAGGATTAGATCTTGCAACCATGGGAACAGCAGGCTGACGGCGTTCTCTTGCTCAAGAAGTTAAAAACGATCCCACAAATAGTGTTAATGTACCCATAGAATTTTCTAAGTCCTTATTAAAACGCGTTATTTTCAATAACAAACTAGATTAATTTACATATAACTTATCTCCCGCCAAGAAAACAAAAAAGGGCTAATATTGTCCAGCTATGTGGTATTCAAAATTATTTGGCGCTAGCCTCAGTTTGAAATAAGCTATATTTAGCGGGGGGAAAAGTTAGATTGGCAAACCTGGGAGGCTGGAGTTGCAATACCACAGCCTAAAACACACAGTCACGAAGCTCACTGCGTTACGAAATTTCATCCCTTTGGTAGATGGGGAGACACTTGCGCTCGCGGTGGCCAGCTAGCTGGCAACTGCCTTCAGTGCGTTATTCACGGCAATGATGATTTCACTTTTGTAGGGGTTTTATGAATATTAACTCACCTGAGTGATTATTTCCATTGTAAATATAAGTCATGTCAAACCACAATGTTGATATACTGTACAATTTTAATTCACGGGAACATAAAAAAAAAAGATCTGTTTTTATTAGTTCAGTCCTCTACAAATATCCTTAGGTACAGTTGTATGACGTATTTAATGAGTCTTACGTAGGATTAATAGCCCATACTAGTTATTAATTCATGAATTTGTTTCAATGATAGTCGCGGGCATCTCGACATACTGTAGTATAAAAGAGAGTCCCCGATTTTTGGATGTAACGCGTAATCTCGAGAACCACTGGATGGATTTTGATGCGGTTTTCATCATTCTGTAAAGGATTTCTAGTGGAAGGTTTCTTTAGAAAAACATTCATTTGTGACCACAGGAAGCCGAGCAGTAACGATTTCAGTGAATCTAGTGGAAGAAAAACCTGCCGTCCGTGCACCATTTCAGCTTACTCTGGATATATTGTTAAAATTATCTTTATAGGCCTACTATGAGTGTAAGAATTGGTCAGCACGAAAAGTTCTACAAAAAGGTTCGCGACAGCATATCTCTATCTTAAATACACCACCCAAAATAAGTGATTTTACGTTTTAATTTCTTCCAACAATCTCCAGTGGAAATATAAATTACTAGATTCGGAGCGAGTCTATCACCCCAGCTTCGGCCAGTATCAACTTTCGAGTCGTGTCGAGTTAAGACTTCAGAAAAGAGTATATGTGTTTGGAGTTTTACTGTTCACCTCAGCTTTTCTGAACTGCGTCTGGGACCTGCCGTCCGTACGCCTTTCAAACTTACGCTGGGTAAACCATTAAAGATACCGGGCGAAGCCGGGGTGGGTTACTAGTATGGGTATAATTGAAAATAGCTATGCTATATCAAATTCTTAACCATATCAAAAGCTAGTTCTTCCGTAAAATTGAGTAACATTATAATTAATTTTAAAAAATTCCGTGTTATTTGTGAAACGAAAAGTATAAAAAGATCTTAAGTTCTTAAATGGCTCAATTGTAAGTACTTCGTATTTTTTTCTGTGATTTTGAAAACTTTCATTTCTGAATTTGAGAATATAATACAATGTCAATTTTACAAATAATTTCAGCAACAACAATATTGTGAACCGTACCTTCACAGCAGTCATGTGGGAGACCAGGTATTTCATACGAGAATTAAAAAACAGTGTACCACATCTAAGTTTGTGACCATTATCCTGTCGACATAAATTGGCTTACTTCAAAACGATTCGAGAAAAAGTTTATATTATTGTACAAAATAGTCTACATTTTTATTTATTAAATCAACTCTCTGGCTATTTGAAAGCCATTTTCTACACCTGAAAATTAAAATATCGGCAGGTGTTGAGATGACATCGTTTACGTTTAATTTTCTTAATTTTCAAAATGCATTGATATTATTTACATTTGAATTGCAGCCAATGGCCATAGCAGAGAATTTCAATTGAACGCCTGTAGGCTCCCCAATTTCGATTAGTTCCATCTATGGCTACCGGACGCCACTGTCAGTGACGCCCAGTGGCGAGCGTTGGAACTTGAGAGAGCGTTTCTAACCAAATAACCTACAAATTTTGGGTACACACTAGCATTGTAGTGGTAAGTTCTTTTACATGCCATAAATCTATGACATGGGCCCGCCGGCTTCACTTCTCCTTTAAAGGAAGGCATAGGTTACTGAAGGATTTTAACGCTCTTAAAAATACGACGACTTCGGCCGGGTTTGAACCCGCGATCTTGGGCATAGCAGTTCAGCATGCTACCGACTACGAAGCCATGCATAGATCCTACCGTGACATGCTTCTGATTTATAACCGAATGGCCGAGTGGCTCAGCGGTAACGTTCTCACCTGCTGTTCCCAAGGTTGCAAGATCTAATCCTGGCGCAGCCAGTTGGCATTTGAGGGTGCGTAAATGCAAGGGAGCCGTGCCTGTAGATTTACTGGCACGTTAAAGATCCCCTTCGGGGCAAAATTCCGGCACCCCGGCGTCTCCAAATGCCGCAGTAGTTAAAAGGGACGTAAAACCAATAACATTATTATTGATTTATAGCCAGATAAAGCCCTCGTTCCGTTGTTTGTTTGAAAAGCTTTATATTACTAGCCAAAAATCCATAGCTCAATTCTTACCTTTTAGGGTCCTTTTGAGACTCGGGTGTCTTCTTATTGTTATTTGAACAGTCTATAGAATGACTTCCCAGTTGGTCAACACGAATACACCCAATTAGATTGGGCGAGGAGTAGCAATTATTTTCCCTGTGTAATTCATAATACAATGCGAGAAATGTTTTAATAAGTGTATAAACAATTCATGCATTTTTATTTCAGGCACTAGGAGATAAATTGTCACTCCCCGCCTAATCTAATTGGGTACCGTACACTCGCGTTGACCGACTGAAAAGCTAGCATATAGGTTACCTAGCAACACTTCATTTTTATTTAGCGTATGGCTTTTAGTGCCGGGACTGTCCGAGGACAAGTTCTACTTGCCAGCGGACACCCATGGGGTGAGCTACAAGTTCAATTCAATTTCAAGTAGTACCAACTTTCGCTACCAGATGTCACTAACACCTAGTGGTGAACGTTGCAACTTTCATAGAGCGTTTCAACGAAATCTAACCTAGAAATTTAGCTTCACACAAGTTTAGTTAGTGGAAGGATCTTTTACATGCCATAAATCTATGACGTGAGACCACCGGCTTTACTTCCCCTCCGAAGAAAGGCAAACTGAAGGATTTTAACGCTCTTAAAAAATCCGACGACATTGGCCGGGTTTGAACCCGCGATCTTGGGCACAGCAGTTCAGCATGCTACCAACTACGCCACCGAAGCCGCTACTTAGCAACACTGCAATATGGCGTTTAATATTTGATCTGTTGTTTGCACTGCACATCTCCTCTTGTAAAACACGTGATTAAAGATATAACTGTTACACAATGCTAACATACAGTAAATCCAGCAACAATAACATTCACCTACACAGCGCAGTCGGCACATGATTGCTGGCTGCGTAAGAGCATTGTTAACGTGCGACGCGCCAGTAGAAAATATGAGCCAAGCTTCGCGACTGTGTAGATATACTGTGGTTATACCCAGGGGCGGTTCGACTGGGGGGGGTTAGGGGGTGTCTCACCCCCCCCCCCCCCCCCCTCAGGTATTTTCTCAGTCGGCAAATCCTGAAGAAGTCGTAACATTTCCCAAAACAACATTTAAAAAAGCAAAACGGGGTATGGCTAAATACGATTTGGTCCGATTTATTTTTACCGACAGTCGGCACAAATGGACGCTGCAATAATTTCGTACAGCCAGGCAATAGCCCAGTGCGGCAAGAGGAAGGGTCGGCAAACTCTAGCCAACTCATTGAGATGTAATCGGAGGAGTGTTATGAGTCATAACTTAAATGACCTGCTACCGCTGGTCTCGGCGCGTCCTCAGATATCCGCGCTATTGTGACAAAATTGACAGGTTTATAGTTCCATAGTTCCTCAAGGGGTGGGGTGCTCACTATGGTCAGTGCAGTGGTCACCGAGAATTAGTGAAAGCAGTCGTTCCTGAACCGGTAACTTTTACAGTGATAACTAGGTGCAAATACAGTGGCAGTGGGACGTGAGCTTTTGCCGGCATGGAACATTATCATGGAGCATCGCGTACCAATCAAACGTAAGTAATACCGTAATAATACAATGAATACATGCGTATTTTCAGCCATGTTTATGGTTAATGGGGTTAACAAGAAAAAATGCCCAATAAATCCATACAAGTCGACCTTTGTGGTGGGGCGGGCGGGGAAATTGTTCTCTTTTAAACCATCTTTTTTTATTTAAATAAAACTTACAGACACTTTTAAAACACAGTGACAAGAGGACCGGGGTGGGGTGGAGGAGACAACTCTAAGTAACTTTGTAGAAGGAACGAATATCCGGAGAAGCACCCCTGCGACGCTCGACGTCTTCAAAGGGTTGAACTCAATACCCATCGGGTAGCTAAGTTACAATAAAATTAAATCTTAGCGGAATGGAGAGACAATCATTGCTACATTTCGTTATGGCGACTTTTGCTGTAGCTCGTTAGGTTTAGGTGCTTAAAATCTCTAAAGAAAATGCCTTTATCTGTATAGTAGACAATAATTCACACACACCATTTTTGTCCCCCAGGGGCTCACATCTTGTGGGACGTGGGTTGGCGACCACGGGGCTCCAGCTGAGTCCGGCATTGCTTCCACTTACTTGTGCCAGGCTCCTCTCTGTCTCCTTTCCTGTCGACCTCACTTGGTCAACTCTTGTTCACTTCCGACCCCGACGGTATTAGGGTATCCGAGGCCTAGGAAGTCTCTTCTTTTCCCGCCTTAATTGGCCCTTGTCTCATCTTTTCTGATTTCCTCCTTCTGCGAGGGGTCAGCCTTCTTTTTATTTTCATGTTATCTCCTGCCTTCTGCTCAAGGCCCTCAGGGAGGCCGGGTGTATGTAGCCCCACCACTTTTGGTGCACCCTAGATAATGCTACACCCTCAGGGGTTCACGGCTGGTGAGTTCGGGAGTTGGCGACCCCGAGGGATTCCTGAGCTGGGTCCGTTTTCCCCTTTTTTCCCTTACCTTTGGGGCGGACCATCTCCTCTTTCACTTTCCTATCTGCCTTTCATGGCTCTGCTTCCTTCCAAGTCCCTCAATCCGCATTCTTCTAGGGTTGAGGGCATTTCTTTTCCCCCTGTCCTTTATTTGCCTTATTCTCCTTTAGTTTTTCCATTTCTTCTTCTATAAGGCATCCAACGTTTAGAATGAAGCACTGGTTAGATAGGGATATTCTTCTCTCTTTCTGTTGCACGTGAGACATGTATGACGCTGTCATTTTCTAGCAATCCACTGTTGCCATATCAGTCGATTTTTTTTTTGTCGAAAAAAACAGCATATTCGGGTAGAACTATTTGTTATGCCGATCTTTTTTGTCCTATATTAGAACTACGTAAACTTGATAGAAATGCTAGAAAAAAATAGATATCTATATTTAAAAAAACGATGAACTGTGTCCCCTTATTAGTAAAATCGATCTTATATCATGTTGCATTGACTTTGTGATGCCTTTTTTTCACACACGTGTAGCTAAATGTGCCGTCTTGATGATGGATTATTGAAATATTTTATACTGGCAATATTACAATTTTCATGTAGGTAAAACTTCTGAATATTCTCTCATAACCGCATAGCAGCATTGAAAAAGTTCGTATGCTGCCAACTTCTCTATTTTTAAAGATAACCATGTCATGTCAGTTTGAGAGTCGTAGAGGAATGTTGGAAGAAATTTTCTACCTGCTTACCCAGAGTGTAGATTTAATTGTTTACACAGGCCGGGCTGTTCATTGGCCGCGGATTATATGAATGAAGTTTCGAAGGACAGCGGGGTGCAGCATGCTGCTCACAGCTTTATTATTGTGCCCTTCGTGCTTGTATTTCAGTTGTTCAGCAGTCTCTATCTTGAGTGTGTGTGCAGCAGTTCTGTTAGATTTAACGTGTTGTATTTTACGTACAACAATGGATAGTTTTGTGAAAATAAATCGTGGTCAAGTGCTCAGAAGGAGGGAAAAACAGGTCGTAATTAATGTGTTCAGTTATTTTAAGAATCTTAAACCTAACGAAAGTATAAGTAATTTAGTCAATGAAACTGCTCTGGCCACAGGAACATCAAAGACTGCCGTTTTTAAAATACGTAGTGAGAGTGGACAGGGTCCAGTACTGTCACCACGCAAAAAGAGGCTAAGTAATACACTTCGCAAGAATAGCAGGAATGTTAAATATAATGACTTTATAATGACGTTATAGTTAATTTAATTTAATTTCGTTGTATGTGTTATGTTAGCCTACTATTAGTATTATTATACAGTACTTAATTCAAGTCTTCGTCACTGCACAATCGCTGAATGTGCGGGAAGTGTACGCGAAGCGCTTTGTACTGCTTCCTCTCATGGAGTGGCAAGCCTGTTGTAACGCGCCATAAGACCAATGCTTCATTCTAAACGTTGGATGCCTTATAGGTGTAGGTTAGTAGTTAGTAGTTTTTAAGTTTGCATTTCATTTTCATCTTCACGATCACCCAAACCATCAGGGGCCGATAACCTAGATGTTAGGCCCCTTAAAACAACAATTATCATCATCATCATCACACCATTTTTGGTGAC
Source organism: Meconema thalassinum (assembly GCA_946902985.2). NCBI lineage: Eukaryota > Metazoa > Arthropoda > Insecta > Orthoptera > Tettigoniidae > Meconema > Meconema thalassinum. The sequence goes on from OX336393.1 coordinate 256,092,860, forward strand.
TAACGCATAAACCTTACACGTTACCAGAAAATCTCTCCATTGGAAGTTTACTCATATTTATGTACTCTATCCATTCCGCTAAGATTTAATCTGATCTGATGAGTAATTAAGCTATCCGACAGATACCAAACTAAGCCATCTGCCCACTTTGACAAAGTCCAGCGTCGTAGGGGAGTATTTCTGGACCTTCGTTTTTAGACTAAGTGGCTTAGAATTGTCTCCTCCACCCCGACCCGGTTTTCTTTTCACTGAGTTTTGGAACATCCTGTATACGGTACACTCCAAAACGATTCGGCCACACTCGGGCTTGCTCTATATTGATTTTGTTAATGAATTGTAGATTAGACATCTGTAAACACCCTACATATTTTTTGCGTACTTGAAACCATTGTGTAAAATGAACAGTTTTCAAACCAGACTGTACCAATCGGACTACCTTAATATGAGAGCTATTTTGCCTTGTATTCTCGTATAGTGTGCATTTATTTTTCGATCCGTTATGAATCGTTATTTTAGTGTGTTGCACGTGTTACATATTTTCATATTTTACCTCCTCCTTTCTTTCAAAGGCGTTATTGAGCGCGTATACCCTAAAAACTATCAAATCTTAGTCAGCACCTGGTCCAGTCCGGTCGATATTTTCCGTTTGCCATTCATTTTTCGCGCTTTATTGCGGTGAAAGCTCGGTTATACGACGTCCAATGGAGGGTACTGGCCAAAAACGTCGTTGTGAGCGTCGCATAAGTTAATGTGTGCCTACTTTGACCTGTCTTTATCATATAAGGCATTCATTCTCACCCTTAATGCGGTTTAGATCTGGAAAACGTCTTGCAAAAGCAGCACTTCTCTGATAGGTGTCGTATAACTGAGCTTATTTTGCTGAAGGGACAGGCTAAATTCGTCGTATAAACGGGATAGTCGTAAACTAAACGTCGTATAACTAAGCTTTCACTGTAGTAAACTTTTTCCCTGTTAAAAAATTTAGTTATTTTTATATATTTTGCCACCTTTACATACAGCTCTAGACCTACTTTCACTTTCTGCAGTCATGGAGTATGTGTCTTAGAAATAATAACAAAATAGATATTCCGTACGTTCCATGCCAAGCTCACAGGTTAAACATTTTCATAGGGACAGCTTGTAATGCTAGCGCGCTTACCCGAGAGTTTTTTGACACTCATGCTTGAAGCATTGTACGTTTTTTTTTTCGGGTAGCACGAAACGGCATTTAAGCTTGCAAAAAGAGCTGGATAAAATTGAAAATTCACTTCAACTTAAGAATTTATAAAAAAAACATGGTGGACTGCGCGCGCCGAATCGGTGAGAGTTGTTTCTACGTCTTTTGAAGAGATAGTCACAGCATTGGAAACAATGAAAACCTCATTCGATTCTGAATTTGACAGTAAAACCCGAACTTTTGCGTCAGGCTTGCACAAAAAGCTTCTAGACTTTGATTTTATCTGCGACATGCACTTTACCAAAAACATCATGTTCAAAATTAAGAACGTAACCGAGCTTTTAGAAGCGGAGGAGCTGAATGTAGTAGACGCGATTCAGCTGATTCAGAGCGCTTTGAAGACTTTTGAAGATATCAACGACGAGGGCAAGATGAACGCTTTGATAAAGAGTGCATCGTCATTTGCGAAAAGTATGCAAGTAAATGCGGAGGAAGACTTCTTAAAGCACCACAGGACCCGGCGACTTGCAAAGAAGTATTTACTACAAGCGTGCAAGACAATCTCACAAAACTAATTTGTTTACTAGAGCCATTCCACATAATTTTCAAGATACTCGCTAACAGAAAAAACTGCACCATCGACCGCGTCCGATCTATAAAGCAATCACACCCGAAAATCATCCTTCAAGATGAAGAGCTTGTGCTGGCTGAGCTGGAAATCCTGCTTGATGCCAGTAAACAGTGCTCATCTTTTAAAGAAATCACAAACGTTGCTGTTAAATTAAGAGGATTAGCCTGTGTGGTTATCAACTGATTTTAACATCCCCAGTGTCTTCTGCTTCTTCCGAACGGTCCTTCAGCAAGTTGAAGCCCATTTTCAATCATTTGCGGACATCGATGGGTGACGACCGCTTAGACTCCCTCATGATGTTGTTTTCAACGAAAGATAAGGTCGACGACATTGAAATTACGGAGATTGTGGAGAAGTGGTCCTTGTTAAAACATCGTAGAGTAGGGATTTAGAGAGATAACTAGAGTTTTTTTTATTCTTGTAATATTTAAACACTTATTTTGTTCATTTATCAAATTTCCTGCTATTCAAAATTCTGGAACTAATAAAATACATTTTAAATGGAAGCCGTTAATTGAGTATATTTGCCTTGTGTATCGTTTGCAACAGCCGCCCCCCCCCCCCCCCCCTCTGCCTCCCGTTGCTCAGTTTTTTAGCGTATAGTCGGCAGTGTTAAATAGCCAGTCGGCATTTTTTTAATTCTCACCCCCCCCCCCCCCCTAGATGTACAAGGTCGAACCGCTCCTGGTTATACCACGGTAACTAGAAGAGACGGTAGGTGTCACGCCCAGCTTGCCGAGAGCGCGTGACGTCATTGGGCTCAAGAAGCAGAGTTGCTGTGTGTTAAAAGCAATGCGTGGAGCGGTCCTTGCTCAATTAATTTTTATTGAAGCAAGAAAGACGACGGGATAATGATGATATTACATTTAAGATAAATCAGGCCCTAACTATTAAGAATTTGTTTTAACCGACTTGGTCTAATTAAGAACACATAATTCAAGTAAGATACACCCGGTCAAATTGTGTTAAAAATTGCCAAATGAAACCTACCTTTCAGGATGTAATTTTGCTCATTTCTTTAACTTCTTTCGTGTAGCGTCAACATCCGCCCCCGTGGTCCGACTCAATCTCTTAAGAACTCTCTTCTTATTCAGTTATTTCATTCTAATAAATGAACGCGTTCTCACAAAACACGCAACTGCAAACTCATCGACCTCACTATATTTAAATCTGACGATATCTATTAGTTCCTTCATCACTGTTGGACACTTCTTTAGATCATTTCCGTGAAACCTTAGAAATTCTTTTTCTAATTCACAAACGATATTGAACAACTCGGGAGATAGGTTCATTAGGCCTCACCTAGACAAAGCCGAGATCCAGTCTGAATTCCTTTGCCTTTTTGCAACTCGGTATGCAATATACCCGGCCAACATTTTCAACAAGTCCTAGTTCTCATTATGGAAACTCTGCTCGAGATCTTACTGGTCAGTAAACTGCTCTATTAATGAATCTACTATAGAGTTAAAATTTTCATACTCAGGGTCAGAAATCTCCAAGTTAGTTTCAAGTGGCTCTGCAGAGTCATTAGGAATAGCAATGTCTACTTGGCTGAGAACTTCTACAGTCAATGTTTCGCACTCTTCCCTGGGACAGTTTCCAGTTTTTAATATATCATGTGCACTTTTGCTAAATTGCAGGGATTTAATTCTCTGTGTTACTGTTGTGGGAAGAGGAAGATCGTAAAACTGCCCTAATCCTCTGAGAGCAGAGAAATATTATTCTAAAACATCTTGATTACATTTTGATGCTAGCAAATATTTATATCCTTTAGATTTCAGGTTACGGAATAATCCCTGCAAACTGCGGATTGAAATCATGCAACCTCCTTGGAACGGCAGCAAGCCAGACTTCCCAATAACTCTTATTACTGATGAGAACAGCTCGAACATCTTATTCAGTTTGACATCCTGTTCCACTAAATTTGTCCCGTAAGCACTTTTGAGCATGTTTGTTGGATGATGTGAGATTCTGTTATCCAAAACAACACATCCATCATTAACAGTTTCAACAAATTCAACGACATGTTCATTCCCAGGGAAAATATATGATATAACCTTAGCCACAGTGCCAGAGAGATGTTCAGCAGCTTTTTTTACATTTTTTCGTTCACTAGCAGTAACTAGCACATGGTGTTCAGTTATTTTGTGAGTAATTTTAAGTCCCCACTATTTTGGTATTGCACTAACTCACCGAAGATGTCTTTGGTAACTGTCTCACCAGACGTAAGCCTGTATCCATGGTCTAACATATGGTTTCCTATTAACTTAAGGATTTGAGGAACGTCACAAAATGCACAAACTGCAAATTACACAGTCATCAGCACATGGGTGAGTTATAAAGGATTTATCTGGACTTACTCCGAGGTCTATATATAATTTTCGGTTGGAACCACCCATATCACTAACAAAAGCTATTAAGCGAAAAGTCGTTTCCTCAGCAAGTCTAACTGTCTCATAAAATAAATCAGTACTGACCGCCTGGTCAAATTGATAATAAATCGGCTGTTTCAATTTACCAGTTAAGATTCTTAACATAATCACTTGTACATTTACAAGTGGCCCTCCAAACACATCTTCGACACTGTCATAACAAATATCAGATTTAACTTTCATTTCGTCAAAGCTCATCACTCCATCCTTCTGAAAGTTATCACTCATAATAATTTCTTGGCCCTTAAGTAGGTTAAACTTTACATCCAGAAAACCAGGAGGAGTAAAAAATTGTGACAACCAACGTGCTATTGTTGTTTCAATTGGGAGTGGGTCTTTTAGAGTTTCCCTAACATACGTATGATAAAGCTTTCTTGCAGATACACCGTATTGTAACAGCTTTCGCCACATCTTCTGCAGACCAGTTTGTACACTTTCTTTTCAATAAATATTGCTTCTGATAAGTAGAATATATATCATCATAGTTTTTAAAATTTTGCTCCAATTTTCTTATTTCTTCTTGGGATATCTTCAGTTCCTCAGAAAGTAATTTAATCCTTTCTTTAAATTTTTCATTTTCGGCCAAAACACTACGTAGTTTACACATCAAGGGCAAGTTGTCTTCAATTTGGCGAAACTCATCATTAATCTGACCTCCCTGAGGAAGCTCAAGATGTTGACTTGATTCTTCTACCGAGTTCTTCATTAGGGACTGTAAATCTTTCCTACAATCACGCCTCTCGGCTCGCGTATTTCTCTCGCAATTTTCTGTTGAAGCAGGAATGGTGGGATTTTTTTGGGGAAGGAACTGTCCCTATTTTTAGCAATCTCTTAGGAGAAGACCTAAGAGTTCAGATTGCATATCTCTTTTAAAATCACTACGGTAGGCAGAAAATGTTCCGAACAAATGCGAGCTGTATTTTAATAATACACATCTTTCCTTTTACAAAAATGTACCCATTGTTTGTGCAGAGACGGATCTTTTGGGAATCTGTTAAGTGAAAACTTACATTTGTTTGCGTCCCGGGGATGATTTGTAGGCCTACAGCCTGCTACTGCACGGCTCGGCATTCTAGCACCTTTAAATACCACTCGCAGAAGCTAGGCCTAAACACAAGAATACACTTCACTCACGCACGAGTTCACAGGTTGTAAAACATTCTGATAACATGAAAATAGATAGATAGATAGATAGATAGATAGATAGATAGATAGATAGATTTTTATTAATTCCATTTGATCAAATACATGTATACAATACATTTTTGATATAGGACACTTTAGAATTTACATCTATAAAATAAAAGTACTAATAGTTATATAATACTAATACTATAAATATTTATAACTTATTATAATAACAGATCTTATGAGATACAATCTTATTGGACAACTATATAACCCTTACTCTATTATCATAATATGAAAACTTAATTCTATAAATACAACAACTTACAGCTAGGTATTACAATTAAAATACAAAAGTAAAATATAATTATAGATTTCATCGCTCCTATACGCTAAGATATTCAACTACAGAGTAAAAACAATGGCACTGCAGATAAGCTTTCAACATTCTATCAAAGGTTTTTATTTATGGGGCAAGTTTTATATACTGGGGTAGTTTATTGTATAATTTAACTCCTGTGTGAAAAGTTCCTTTTTGATATATGCTTGTGTGTGTGTGTGTGAAATATGAATGTTTTGATTTTGTCTTGTGTTATGCCTATGAACATCATTGTTTGTTTTAAGAAAAACATCTTTATTCACTAAATTATTTTTAAAAACATAATACTTTCAAAGATACTGTATATATGCAGGGCAGTGGGAGAATGTTTAAATCATTAAACAGAGGTCTACATGATTCTCTAGTATTTACATTTGCCATAATTTTAATCGCCCTCTTTTGTATCCTAAACGTGCTTAGTACATCTGGCGACATACCCTAAAATATGACCCCATATCTTAAGTATAAATGGAAATAAGTAAAATAAATATTTCTTAATTTGTGCATGCTAGTGCAGGTTTTCAAAATACGTAACGCAAAGCACATCGAGTTCAGTTTAGTATTCAGATATTGTATATGTTTATTCCATTTCAAGTCATGTTGTATCCATGGTCCTAGAAACTTTGTTACTAATTTATTTTCTATTTGATGACCATTTAATGTTATATTGGGCTTCGCGTATTTCTCTCGCAATTTTCTGTTGAAGCAGGAATGGTGGGATTTTTTTGGGGAAGGAACTGTCCCTATTTTTAGCAATCTCTTAGGAGAAGACCTAAGAGTTCAGATTGTATATCTCTTTTAAAATCACTACGGTAGGCAGAAAATGTTCTGAACAAATGCGAGCTGTATTTTAATAATACACATCTTTCCTTTTACAAAAATGTACCCATTGTTTGTGCAGAGACGGATCTTTTGGGAATCTGTTAAGTGAAAACTTACATTTGTTTGCGTCCCGGGGATGATTTGTAGGCCTACAGCCTGCTACTGCACGGCTCGGCATTCTAGCACCTTTAAACACCACTCGCAGAAGCTAGGCCTAAACACAAGAATACACTTCACTCACGCACGAGTTCACAGGTTGTAAAACATTCTGATAACATGAAAATAGATAGATAGATAGATAGATAGATAGATAGATAGATAGATAGATAGATTTTTATTAATTCCATTTGATCAAATACATGTATACAATACATTTTTGATATAGGACACTTTAGAATTTACATCTATAAAATAAAAGTACTAATAGTTATATAATACTAATACTATAAATATTTATAACTTATTATAATAACAGATCTTATGAGATACAATCTTATTGGACAACTATATCTTTATATATAATATCTTTAGAGTGGAATGCTTTCGATAAATCCAAGAATAGGCCAGTTACATGTTCCTTATTGTCAATTAATTTCAGTATACTATTAATACATTCATAAATTGCTGTCTGTTTAGATTTTTCCGTTCTGAATCCATGTTGTGAGTTTGATAATATTTTATTTTTTCTATAAAACTTATCAGTCTCTTATACATGATTTTTCCACAATTTTTGCAATACCAGTTGGTAAGGTAATAGGACGATAGATATCTAATTCATCTTTCGAACCGTTTTTGTGCACTGGAATTACTTTTGATAACTTCAAAATATCCGGGTAAGTTCCTGAGAAAATTGAACTGTTTATTAAGTGTGTAAGTGGATTTATTATATTTTCTGCACATTTCTTTAAAATTGCATCAGGGATGCCATCAATGCCAGCACAGAATTTATTTTTAGCTCTTTTACAACTATTCTTACCACTTCACTTGTAACATGATTTATAAATAAAGAATCACTGCATATATTTATTTTACTATTAGAATTTCGTGTATTTACCTGTGATTTATTTAATAATTTTTGTTGAATTTCCAGAAAATAGTCATTAAAAGTGTTTGCTGTTTCCTCTGGATTATTAATCACTTTATTATTTCTGGTCAGTGTAATGTTCCTTTGGATTTTAGCAGATTTTCCAGTTTCTTTCTTTATCACGGACCACATAGCCCTGTTTTTATTAGGTGATTGGGAAATAAAATTATCACTATGCATTTTCTTTGCTAGTCTTATTACCTTATTTAATATGCTAGTGTATTTTTTGTAGCAAAAATTGAATTCAGGTGTTGTGTGGTATTGTTTATATAATTTGTGTAGAAATTTCTTTCTTTGAAATGAATTTTTACTCCCTGTTGTTATCCAATTGCTAGTTTTGTTATTTTGAACAGTTCTTTGTCTAAAGGGGAATGCTGCTTCAAAATAGTGTTTTAGGGTACTGTTAAATGCATTAAAATTATCATTTACATTTTCTAGTTTATAAATTTCTGACCATGTTTCCTTATTTAATAAGTCATTGAAATATGTAACATTTGTTTCAGTGAATGACCCGCACTTTGATTTTACTCCATTATCATTATTATTGATTGTTTCGGGTACTTCAAAACTCAGTATTTGTCCATGGTGGTCACTAAAACCCGGACAATAGACTTCTATTGAATGGTGGTATTTATCTGTATTTATAAAAATTTGATCAGGAGTGGTTTTACTATATTTTGTTATTCCTGTTGGGGTATTTACTGTAGGTTTCAGTCCATAGGAAATTAGTAACTGTGTTAATAATTCACAATTTCTATCAAATTTTAAGAAATCCACATTTACATCCCCACAAATTATCATATTGAAATTTACTTTGCTCATTTTATTGAGTAACAATTCTAATTTATCTATAAATAAAGGAAACTTTCCTGACGGAGAAAGGTATACGCAAACAATTATTAACTTAAACTGCTGTATTTTTACGGCAGAGAATTCAAAATTCTGTTCCGTAATTAGATAATCATAAGCTGTTAAGTTTACATGATCTTAATTATTTCTTACGAAGATACAAGTACCACCATGGCTAATATTAGTTCTAGAGTATTTACTAGCTTGTATAAACCCTGGGAATTGAATTAATTCGAGTTGTTCCCCTTTCAGCCAATGTTCTGAAATACATAGTGCTGAGATGTCTTTAAGTTCATTTTTAAGCATTAGATTTATGTAATCAATTTTATTATAGAGAGACTGAACATACTGGTGGTAAATTTTAAATTTGTTACTTTTGCAAGGTTCTGTTGGTGATTTATTTACATTATTACTATAATAATTGTTATTATTATTGTTGCTAGACAAATCCGAAATACCATTGTTGGACTCAGCTAAATTTGACATCAAAAGATCTGAATGACAAACCTCACGTTTGGCTTCTTTTACCAGTTTCCCTGCTTCCACTCTAAAGATATTACTGTTGAACTATTCTTACCATTTGAATTTACAATTTTGCAGATTTCATCACTAAGATACTCTTTTCCTAACCTATTTAAGTGTAGGCCATGCCAAGTGTGGAACTTCCTGTACATCTATAATTTGGACATTGGGAAAACTCTTACAAATTTTATGAATTTTTCCATCTGTAGCCTCTATTTCTACATTTACACATGATTTGGGAATTAAGTTGTATCTCTGCGGAATGTTTACAATGATGACATTTGTGTTATGCATGGATGGCAATGTACCCTTTAAATTTTTGATTGCCTTTTTCTCTCGTTTCTATAGACGTCGTTTGCTCCAGGGATAATTACTGCATAGTCCTTTGAAGTAAGGGACGCACACTCTCCTACCATCCCGTTCGTGACCGCCGCAATGGGTGCTCCTGGCTTTACTATCGAAGTGACCTCCATTTTTCCGCTTATCTCCAATACGCTTGCTGCTACATCTCGCCCGTGGCTATCCGCAAATATCCGCATCTTCCTGGACTTTCTCTTTATCACTTTCTTCTTTTCTTCTTGAAGAAAGTCATAATTTTCTTCAACGAGCGCTCCAAATGAATTTGAGACGGGAATTAAAGTTTCATGTACCGGTACTCCATTTATAGGCATAGGCATATTCAATCTTACCTTACCAGCAACCACTGTCGACCAAGTTTCCTTGCTTTCCTCCCTGTTTCCTTTTAATTTATTCAGCTCTTCCATTAACATAGTAATATCTTCCTTTAGCAGCTTTATAATTTCATCTTTTGAGGACAGTTCGTTTCTCAGGTTATGACATTCGCATGACGGTAGCGGTAGGCCTACATTACGACAATCGGTTTCACTTTTCTCCTCACTCAATTTTACCTGAGATCTTGTGATGATTTTATTTGCATTTTTTACTTTTATTTTGCACGACGAGCATAAATCCGTAACGGTTGCACTACCTGACGAGTCACTAACACTGTTTACTATCGACATACTAGAAATCTAAGTTATCCTTGATGTTTACACCAAATTAAACTAAATTTATTTTAATTATTACTACCTAAATGAATTAATCTAATTACCTACCAATAAAGAAGAATGTGAAATACGTATATCTTCCAATCGGGTGAAAACTCGAAAAGCACCACTGCTCTACTTAGTTCAAACAGCGATTGAAGAAGTCACCGAATCTTTGGATACACGTTCCCAAAACTTAGTTTAAGTTTATTAAATTATCAATAAGAATTTCTAAATACTATCAATATTCCGTATTTCACTCGACCTAAGGAAAGTAACTTTGTGGATTTTAAACCTCTGTTATAATATTTTACCACTTTTATCAAATATTTACACTAGCTGCTATTTCACTACACTTTCACTGTGATGCCATCTTCACCTGACCTGCAGACCGATAGTAATACACCGAACTTCACTACTCTTGACTGGTTACGGTGGGAAACAGTACGTACGAGACCCGGCGATGGAGCCCAATGACGTCATCTACGCGGCAAACTACTGCGCATTTCGCTCGTGACACCTATCGTCTCTTATAATTACCGTTGGTTATACGTTGTCATGAAGACGTGTCTAGCCTCAAATGTGGAGTCGGGCCGAAAGGCGACAACTGTATATCACCAAGTAGCCGGCGCGGTGGTGAAACAGACACAAATCACAACCATGCCGATTTTCCAATGGGGGGGGGGGGTTCTATCCCCCCATAACCACCCCCCCTTGGCTACGCCACTGACTAGAACCCTACTGTTCCACAAATGTTGTCTTAATAACTGTGTTACATTGTTTATACAATATCTACAGATATTCTGTAGTCTTAATATTCTTTTGACAAATGAAGTTATTACCGGCAAGACCTACGAAGGTTTACTAAGTAATGATACTTTGACATAATACCTCTGGTTCCTAAAACATGAAATAAATATATTATAGTGTCTCTCCAAACTGATATCCTTCAACCACTGTTGTAAAGTTACGTTAACACTGTACCCGATACCCAGTTGAGGCTATCGGCTACGCCAGCTGACATTGAGCCGTAGTTGAGATTTATGGGAAAAGTTGTAAAGATAGCGCTCACATCGAGTCGAGAAGAATGTTAGGAAATGACGTAGAAGGCCAAGGATCAAGAGGGCACTGCCAGTCAAGCAGATGGAATTATGGGAGGAATATTAAAGTTTTATTAAGATCTTTACGGAACATAGTATTATATCATCTCAGAACAGAAGAAATGTCAAGCATTATATATGGTAATAACTTGAAAAAAAGACAGATAATCCCTTAAGTTATTTTATAACTTAATAGCCGAGATGATGGTCGTCGAGATTATACTTGTGACGCATGACCACGAAAGGTGGGGGAGCATCACGTGACAGCGCCAGGTAGGAGCTGGTCAACGGAGTCTAGAGACATCAGTCGAGTTCAGTCGTCAGGGCTGAGTAGAACACATGCGCAGAGCGTACGGCAGAGTTGAGCGGTGCACAGCACTTGTTACGTAAAGTGAAGGCGATAGTATTACTTCACCAAGCAGAGAGCAGGAAGTAGGTCAGTGAGCCAAGGCGAGCAACGCACGGTAGACGGCGAGGACCGGTTACGAGGCAAGCTGTACGGGCCGTGTAAGCAGGAGAAAAGCCGGGGTCAGAACAGCATTATAATACCAGTTTGAGAACTTTATTTCGAGCTGCATTTTGTAACGCAGAACAGCACAGCGAAGCGGCATGGCGAGGCCGGCTTTAAGCGTAGATCATTCTGGAACAGTGCTAGTTCCGACTTTTATACGCAGGCTACATTAAAGAAGCTGAACTTCATTTCAACATTCAGTTACAACATTGAGTTGGGACTTGTATTCAGTAATAGAATTGTGCAGGCAGATAGTTATAATATACTGCAATAGTGAACTTCAAATGAACTTAGATATTCAAATGACATTACGACTATGCATTTCATAACGGAACATGTAGAGCGACCATGGGGTCCAAACAACATTAACGCTTTTAAGCAACCGAAATGTTACAATTATATGCACTTATGAACATTGGCACGTGCATTAATACAATTCTTTTTCATGAATTATCATAAAATATCGAGTACGAACACAGCTACAGGGTGTTTCAAAAACTTATACACTCTCATAAATAAAATTTATTTTCTGCAAGTGAGACTTAACCGCTGTGGAGATTGAACTTTTAACAAGCGAACCGAACATTGTATGGGACAGTGGCGTAACACAGAAGAAGAACATGGGGTACGCTGCTTTTATGAACTTTTACGTAAGGATTTGGACAGTATCCGCTATGGCATGCAGTTCATCATGTCGGAGTAAACGAAGACAGAGACGCGATGGCACCATGGAGCGATGGATTCGATTCCTGAAGAAGAGGAGGTCTAACAGCTGATTCACTTGGGATATGAAGGCGATCGTTATTGCGTGGGTGATACGATATTCCCGTCGATCATTCGAGAAATTTATTACACACGAGGATAATCGACGATCTTTGAAATATATTAACAGCTGATATGAGAAGGTACTGTAAGAGTTATGACTTTCTGATATGATATTTTCATGAACACTGGGCATACTTGTATATTTTTCTAGTAGGAGTTCTACGATTATTTAGACATGGCTTAGACATTATTTGTCCAAAATTTTGCTAGAATATGGCGTTACCATATGATATGGCAGGAACCATTATACGAAATTCTCACCATTGGTTGGCTTTATTAAGCAGATGTTTGGTCTTTTAGACATTTTCCAGTAAGGATAGTTTTCTTGGATAGTTATTTTTTTGTGGCGAGTATTTCGAACTCGTGATCTGCAATTGGATTATTTAAATTACTTCGTCAGTTCATTGCATACTAGCGAGTGTGTATTATTCATCAGTAGGGATTTTTTCCATTGGATTGTTTGGAGATATTAAGATGTTATTCACTCAAGTGAATGAATATCGCTTTTATGTGACAACTAGAGACTTGTTGATTCCAATCTGGTACATTCACTCATTAGACGACGAGATGGGGCCTTTCGTATTTATACGATTGCGTTGTGGTACACGTCATTACCCATCGTTCAGGGCATTATCATGTTAGACGACGGGGCAAGGCCTTTCGTATTTATACGATTGCGTGGTGGCACACACCTAACATGCCATTGAGGAACTCATTTTTATCATCCGAGTGTACTTGAGATTGTAAGAGGATCAAACAAGAAGCTACTAGTCACATATCAGTCGAATTTTGTTAAATAAATTAAAAATAAATGTCAGCAGGGTTACATTTCGTAATTCTTGTTTGCCAATCCAATATTTTGTTGCTATACTCTTTTGAGAGTACTTTCAGTTAACAGCTGATACAGCTGATGCTTTTGATAATTTTTATGATTGAATTTGATACCTTTGAGAAGGATTTAAAGTAATTGAATCTTGTAACATGAATCATTAATGGTCAGATTTATTTTAAGGCAGATCAGTATTGCATATTTTGATGTGAGAGATTATAGCACATTGGTGTTTTTCTGTGAAGTGAATTATGAGAATTTTAAGAGAATTTATGCTATTTGAAAGCAAATCTTGAATTTGATTTCGATTACAAAGGTAATATTTTTCCTAATTGTTTAAGAAGTTGTCTAGATGTGATCAGATTAATTACAGTTATTGGAGATTGTGTGCGTTGATAATTTGAAGCCAGTTATGAATTTTTGTAGATCATGCAACGTGATTAAGTGAAGTTTGTGATAGGCATTTTGTGGAAGTTGCCAAGTGGAAGTTGCAATATTGCTGATGTATTTTGAAGCAGACATGAGGTTGTCGAACCCAGTCTAGCATAATTTTTGAGATTCATGCTGTGCGCTGAATATTTATGGAGTTTTGTGGAATAATTGTGGTATTCAAATGTGATATTTGATGAAGTGAGAATATATAATGTAGTTGTGGATAGTGAGATCCAACGTGAATTTGTGAAGGCAATATTATTTTTTTGGCATGAAAATTAAATACGAGATATAACTTGGAAGTGATAAAACTGTAAGACAACGTTCTATAAACCATATTAAACAATTTGTTAGGAAATTAAACAAATAAATAATGTTGATAATACAAGATTTTCTGATAATAATAATTAATGAAGTAATAATCTGAAGTTTAAGCATATTAATGATCTGACCTAATGAAATAAAAATCAGAATGACTAGATGAAATAATAAAATCTAAATAACCAGATGAATAAAATTTAAATAAGTTGATAAATTAAATTTTGGAATAGATCAATGAATTAAATAAATGGGCGAATTAAAGATTGAATAAATAAGCTGATTTAAAGAAATTAATAGATGATTGAATAGATGATGAATAACTGAATTAGAAGGTGATAATTAAATAAAGAAGCTGATTATTAATAAATGTAAATGGATTTAAATAAATTTAATTGAGATATGATTTGAGGAATTGCAACTTGTGTTGATGAATTAAACAATTTATATTGATGATTTAAGATGATTTAATCTGAAGGAGATGATGAAAGGAGAGTTTGTGAATAATTAGAAAGCATAAAGAATTGATGATTATAATATTCATTTAAATGATTTGATGATAATGAATTAATTATTCTGACATGAATATAATGGATTTTGAAATGAGAACTAATGTGAGAAATATTTAATTTTGATGATGATGATGATTATAACCAATGAGTAGTGGATTTTCTGTGATTCACAAACAAGCAATTATTAATGACAGTGTAAATAGTGTAAATTAATTATTCGATGTTTAGGAGCATTTTACTAACATATTCAGCATTTGAATAATGCCATGCAAGCCATAAATTATGTGATATTTAAAATATGTGATTATAATATGTGTGTTTAGACAGATTAATAATATTTTTACATCCACATTCATGATGTTAATTTAAAGAGAAGTTAGGTCTCAGTTATCACGAATGTCAGTGACGCAAAGACATAGTGCTACGGTGATCCTGAGAACCCAAGAGAACTTTAGAAATTTTTCCTATTTTATGTGGATTAAATACACTTTGAGTAGAATAGAGATGGTTCGAATTTCTGGACAATGACAATTTAACGTTGGCATTCGACCATGCTTTCAGGTAGGATGAGTGTTTAATATGTCTGTCTGACTATCAAAGTTGAATAAATTTGTTTTTATCTTAGTTGTGATCTGATGATGATGTGATTTTCCTATTTCTTTCCTTGTCTTAATTAAGGCTTAACCAAGAAGGATGTGGTTTGCTAGGGATTCAGTTGATGGCGCCCATTTATATTTGTATTTTTTAAAATTAAATTTAAACCCGTAACGACCCTGGAGATACTTTATCTCGTGTTACCCTCTGCTTTTGAGATATTTCAACTGAATTTCCGACACATTCCTTATTTGACTAGGTGTTCATTTAACTCCGCTCTGTCCTGGAAATCCAGATACATAACGTTACAATCTGTGTTACATAACAACAATTATTTTTATAGAAATATCGAAACAAGATCAATGTTGACTGGAATTAGGATTTCCCTTCAATAATCCCTAAGTCAATTGAAATTACTGTCTTCTGAAAAGACTTCATTCTCTATTGTTACATTTACGAAAGTTCAATACTTTCATTCTAGTAAATGGTAGTCATAATCATGAAATATATATTCCTAAAAGGAATACCATTGCTAAAATCAATGTTCGTTGCCTATACCTGACGAATAGTTCTTCCTAGATCGTCGTAGCTATTGTTCTATTATAATATCACACGCAATTCTTCTTTCCTACTAATATTGCTTCTTACAGATAAAATACCCAAGTCAGTTATTCCAAAAGGGAATCTAATTGGGTATGAAAGACTCCCAAACTGTCTTAAATTCTGTTAAATCAAAAAACTTGACGTCGAATAATAATTTAAGAAAGTCTTAAATTATTTAAAATCATTAAATAAATTTCCAAATATCAATTAAGTAAGTTCTGAAATTACACCGTCGATATCTCATGTACAGATGAATAAGGACTATCATCTCACATGATATTGAAGTTCAAATCATAAACGTTGAATGAAATATATTAAAAACATGGAGAAAAGTTGCTCTGAAATGTCACCAAAATACTAGACTACATTTTTATATAAATGGTTTACGTCTACCTTGTAAAGACGTTCTAGAAGTTCAAGAAAGGTATTTAAGAAATACCCTATTGTTGGAAGATATATTGAAGAATGAAGGCAAGTGTGCCTTCGATGTTGAATCAACAACCTCGGGAAAGGATGGATTCCCTCCCGGAATAATTTCACATGTCCCCTGGGATACGAACTGCGGACCTTCCTTCCGTTCTGGATTCCAAGCTTCAAGTGATTCGCTGGGATCGACCCTAGCGCCTTCTTTCTTGAATGATGATTCCCCTGAAGTTCTCTCGTTACGATAAACGATGCCATGTTTGAGCTATACTGACGATTGTTCTTCATAGGTGAAATATAGTTCGAAAACTAAAGATCGAGTCATTATAATCGATGAAATGTTCATGTAGATATTCTATGATTGCAGTATATTGCTCTTATTCTCGTAGTCGAAGTATTTGTGAATACATTAATGTACAAGGTGAAGAATACATAATGTATTCGACATCACAGTTACATGACGTCGTACATGGTTGTAGTTACGTTGAATGTTGCTCTATGTCACCATCTCACATCTTCATCGTGATATACTCTAGTCGCATCTTAACTTACTCCATAACTGAAGTCAACTTTGTAAGTTCAAATGTAGTTTTGAAAATAATGTTTATTATCGAAGTCATTCTGAATAATCTGCAATAATATTTCGCTTCAATGTTCATATATCGCTTAATATTTGTAAAAGACTCACGGTCTCTCGAAGCTGTATTCTTGTAAGCACTCACTGCTAACTTGCGACTTATGGAAACTTTCTCTACTGATGTGAGATACGGTACGCACTTTTCTCCTGCAGTAATATGTTTGTCTAAAACACGCTGTATCTCCTAAACTGCGCCGGAATGTCTCACTATGTTTGTAGTGGATAGTCGTCTTACTTTATATGTTCAGAATATGATAGAATAATTCGGTGATTCAATTTCCTAATACTCAATATCGACTCGTCTATGCTGAGTTTAACTCGCCCTAGATTGTTCACCGGGCATCGCCTATCTTTACCTTACTAAGGCGGCGGTCAAGACACTCCGCTGATTGCCGGGCTCACTTAGCCTACAAATTGACGGTCGAACTACGTCCACTCTCTTCAAGTTCATAAGACGAAAAGACCCCGCTTACTCGCTTCCCACTTCTCTAATCGACATTTCTTCGCGCCATATCGAATTCGCGCTCGAAATTTGCTTCTGTTCCTTCGAAAGCTTATTTCTGTCAATTTAGGTCCTCCCATGACTTTTTAAGTATTGTTATATTCCTCTTCTTATTTTCTAGATTATTCTAATGGATTAAATCTCTTCTTTAGGACGTAAAAGTAATTATTTCCATTTGAGTACGAAGCTTTCAATAATAATAATGCTCTCTGCTAAAGATATCCTCATTGGCTGTCAACTCCTATCCAATGACATAATTTATAACAAGGGATCTCCAATACGCGGTAAAATAGCGTTGCTAAGGTTCGGGTCACCTTGGCATGCGCCAACTCGGCTTAAGAAGACGTGACTGCGTCGCGTCTCTGCTTGTAACTTGCCAACAAACTAGTATTCTGCCACTTAATAGATTCGATTCACCTGGGTTAAATTTTATCATGGGCTAGTAAAATATTCTCAATTTTATTCCTTAATATTTCAAAATCAGGGCTCAGTACGTTAAATCATCTTTTTCTTCAATGTGATCAATTATTATTCCACGGGCGGTAATGTTAGATACATTACGGACCCTTGGATATTATCTGCCCTTAAATATTACTACGTTACTTCATACCCCTACAGTTCCACTGGTAGAGATCATAATGTCCTATCTAGACCAACTTCCCTTCACCTATGATGATCTAACGTCTCCTCTTTATGAAAATGTGACTTTCGGGTCAATATTCTGCATTCAGTTTTGGCGATGATAGGTGTGTGGTGGCTTTATCGTTTCTTCTTTTTTAACATCATTTCCCTCGGAGTGTGAATTTTTGACCAGAAGTTTTAGTGCAACAGCAAGTTGTTTACAAACATAAAAATGATTACTTCTACAAAGGGCAGTATGGATTCCGAGAAAACTCAAGCACAGAAATAGTCACAATTGATATTATCTCTAACTTGCAGGATGTCACAGACAATAAGATGACAGTGAGTGGCCTTTTCATAGACCTGAGAAAGGCGTATGATACTGTAGACCATGAAATTCTTTTAGAGTAACTTGATAAAGCAGGTATCCGAGGAGTAGCTTGGACATGGTTTAAAAATTACCTATCTAATCGTAAGCAGTATAATGAAATAAATGGATATAGAAGTGAGGAAGTAAATATTACCCACGGTGTGCCCCAAGGATGAATATTGGGTCCTTCCCTCTTCTTAGTATATATTAATGACATATCAACACTCCTTTTTCATGGTAATATAACGTTCTTTGCAGATTACTTTTACAATGCGTACACCACCAACACGCTGATTACACACATGCAGGAGGACATGAATAAAATACTTGGCTGGACCCAGTCAAATAAATTAACAATAAATGAAGATAAAACAAATTATGTAATAATATCTAAGCGTAGAACAATGGAAAGTCAGTTAATAGGGTCTCATCTGTCAAATACCTAGGCCTAATAAGAGATGAAAATCTCTCCTGGCAAAAGCACATTGATGCATTAGTAAAAAAAAACACCTGCCGCTTGGATGATAAAAAATTGAGCTACTACCTCCCAAAATATCTACGCAGGAAAGTGTATTTTTCCTTAATCCATAGCCACTTACAATATTTTAATACAATTTGGATAAAATGCTCAAATTATCTAAAAAAGGAAATTGAGGTAATTCAGAATAGAGCTATAAGAAATATTTATAACTACCCTTTTTAACACCAACCAAACACCTTTATATTACGAGTAAAATTCAACCAGTTGCCCTAAGTGCAGAAATCAAATCAAATGCCCTGATGTACCAAATCCTACACAAAAGTATTATCCACACAAATTTAAACTTCACTAAACAATCTGATTTACACGCTTACACAACTAGACATGTAGATGACATATCACTTTTCCATATCAATTCCAAACAATATGGCAGTAATAGCATTAAGTATAGTGCCTTTGTCAAGTTCAATGGACTACCAGAAAATATAAAAATTGCACCTAGCTTACCAATCTTTAAAAGGAGGCTAAAACAGTTTATGTGGAATGATTATAAAATGTCTGTTTGAAGAAATTCCAAAATCTGAGGAGACAAGAGAAGACCACTTTGTGCACAAAAATTTATGAAAGCTACAAAATGTTGTATAATATACATATACAGAAATATATATATATATACATAATATAATATGATCCAGATATCATTCTCATACAAGAAACTTGGTTTTATCCTCATTATCGTTTTACCGTTCCTAACTATCATGTCATACGTCAAGATGGACCAGGATACCGTGGCATATGTACGCTTGTTAAAGATGATAAATGATACCCTCGATTCGATACCGACCGGCACGGTCAAGGTATTCTTTGACACCCAAAAATTACCGTCACATGTTTCGATATTTAATGTCCTTCTGGAAGTGTCAATTTTCATATTTTCCCCTATCCGTTGCCAGAAATGCCAAAGGTATGGCCATATCCAACTACATTGCCGAGCACGTGAACCACGATGTTGTAAATGTGCCCAAAGTCATATGACGACTGAGTGCAAGGAAATCATGTTTAAATGCGCAAATTGCCAGGAGAATCACCCCGCCGGTGCAGTGCGCTGTGCAATACATAGTGAACAGGTTGAAATCAAGAGGCAAATGTGCCTCGAAAATAAATCGTACACAGAAATTGTAAATAAATCTAAAACCCCTTTCAATCCGTTAACACTGCCCCAGCAGTTTCCACCTCTCAGCCCACCTGACCTTAGCTCTCCTCGAGAACAACCCCGGGAACGTAAGTTTACGGAGATTGTCCAAAAATCACCGAAATTTATATTTCCACTGGGCAATGATCGTCACGCCTACCTTAATATTGTTTCAACGGCGCCATCCACATCTGATGGTCAGGTCTCTCGTGGCCTTCAGAATGTTAAAGATGGACCGTCCCATGATCCACAACCTGATATAAATCCGAACGACCCTTCTGGTATAATTATACAGGATTTCCTTAAATTGATCGATTTATTGGGACACAATGCTCAATGGAGTCATAGTGCGTGGTCATTATTGCACAAAATAGTTCCGTTACTTCCAAAAACTGCGAAAACCGGTCCTAGTGGGACGGAAAAGACACCATCGGTCTTGCATAGTATGCCGCATGCTGCTCCAACAGTGGAATTGTAGGAGTCTAGTCAATAAAAAACACGAATTAATCAATTTAATTTCTGATTATAATCCAGATGTCATTCTCATACAAGAAACTTGGTTTTATCCTCATTATCGTTTTACCATTCCTAACTATCATGTCATACGTCAAGATGGACCAGGATACCGTGGCATATGTACGCTTGTTAAAATGACCCTCGCTTTTACCCCTTTACATTCTAACTATAATCTTCCTAACGCATACATGCAACAATTTCAAATTAATCAACTCCATATTAGTCATGTTTATTAGCCTCCAAAAATGCAAGGCACACAACGACAGTGGCAAATGTATTTTCGCTATGTCTGCAATCTCCCTCGGCATGTCGTCTTAGGTGATTTCAACGCTCATCACACCGCGTGGGGAATTGGCAGATGCAATCCCAAGGGCCGACATGTATTGGCAGCAGTCCATGAATCTCAGCTCCAAATCCTTAATGACGGCTCACCTACACGCATCACCCCCACCCAACAGCCCACCGAGTTCCGTGGATCTCACCATAAACACGGAAGACATATCCCACAAATTAACGTGGAAAACCGTTGCTGACACCCACCAAAGCGACCATCACCCTATCCTTTATACATTATACCGAAGGTATACAGTGTTCTCAGTCGCCCATTAGTCGCCATATGAAACGATCTAAAAGGCGATTTGATCTAGGGTTGTTTCATTCTTATTTACAACATCAGATTCCGCCAAAAAATATGACCACATATAATGGCTATCAAACCTTGCTGCATATAATTACTAAGTATCTTAATACGTTTCATCCGCTCACTAACCTTAATCGTTATACAACTGAAAGAGTCCCTGTCATTCCATTGTGGGATAACCAATGTAAACAATGGGCTCGCAAACATAAAGCTTGCTTGAAAACTTGCTTGCCTATAGGCACCGTGCAGGCAGCTCGAAATGCTACTACTAGCGCTACGTAGTGGCCCGTTCTGAAACAAGAGGTGAGGCGTATTGTGAGAGTCTCAGTACAGCATGTGTGACGTTCGAACAAGTTGCGGGTTTAGAGAGATTCAATTCGGGGATCTAAGTGAATCATCATGGAAGAAAGGAAAAAACCTAGTTGTCAGTGGCCACGTGAACGACGTGGAAGAGTTAATTTCGAATGCTTTCGGATATATCACAGGAAAAGTCACCCGGCAAATGTCTGTGACTTTGCCGCCTTATATCGTGAAACTTGAGGTAGGTATGGTGTAGTTAGGTCACAATTTATAAAGTTTATTTAGGAAGTATTACTTAATGTATCTCAATAAGTAGACTTTCACGACCACTAACAGACATTGTAATATTTAATTTGGGGATATTAGGTCGCCTATAATATATATACAGCTGACGCGTTTGCATGTTTGCTATGTGTTAATAACTTGTAACCATTTTTATTTTGTGTTTAGGTTGACCAGAATCGTAATGTATCGAGCAGTGAATGTTCCTGTCCTGCAGGCGCCAGAGGAACTTGCAAACACGTAGCTGCGGTAGTGTATTTTGTAAATAATGAAAGTGTTGTCTCGAAAACAGACCATCCGCAACAATGGGGAAAACAGTGTCAAAAGAAAAATATAGGAAAGGCAAACGCGTAGAAGCACTGTTCGGCAAAAAGACTTTAGAGACATCTCTTCCTCCCATTGAATTAAGTGAGGATATTTTAAAACACATCCCTTGCAGTCTTCGTGCAATACTTCGAGCAGAAGCAAGAACTGAAATCGAACAATCGTGCAGGGCCTTAGTCAGCTCGTTAATGGACAGGGTAGTGAATGATGTGGAGAGAGAAGTATGTGAGGAAATTGTGACACAGCTAGTACATTTACAAGTCTCTAACGCCGTGCGCTCACCGGTCAAATACACCTTTCACACTGTGAGTGACGAAATGTTTTTTACCAGCCAAGTTCAGGTTGATACAGATCAGATAATTAAAATCTCCCTGGAAACTGTACCTCAATCACGAAGCCCTCGATGGTTTCAAGAAAGATACGAATATCTGCTAGCACGAAAGCACATCGGTTAAAACTAGGAGACATAACTTTGATAATTTAGCTTTCGCATTTGTAACTGATTCACCAATTGGGGGAGCTGCTTTGAACAATCTTTCTTACCGAAGTGAAATGGAAAGTGAGGCAATAGAATGTTATGCAAGTTCATTCAGTGTTCGTGTTATTCGGTGTGGGTTAATAATCCACCAAAAACAACCTTGGATGTGTGGCTCTCCAGATGGCATAGTTCTCAAGGGGAATGCAGCTGACAGAGTGTTAGAAGTTAAGTGTCCTTCTTCCTGAAATCAATAGTTGATGAGGCAGGGAATGTGAGAGTACGTTATCTTTACGCTGACGGGCAAAAAACATACATTTAAAGACAAGCCATATGTATTACACACTAATACAAATACTAATGTACATAACTGGCTTAGAAAAATGTGATCTATATGTATATAGCAGAGCACAACAGTTGACAATACCTGTTTATAAGGACAATAAGTATGTCGAGGAATGTCTCACCAAAATTTCAAAGTTCTATTTCAGTAATTACTTGCCAAAAATTAGCTGCATTCCTAATGATAATTAAGTAATCATTTGTGCTTGGTAAACACTGAACAGTTCAATAGAAAATGAAAACAAAGAATATATAAAACAAACTGATGGTAGAAAAAATCTCGAACTATTCTTTAATTATTGGAGTTTGCAAATTTACTAAAACGCAACACATATGCACAATGTCATCTATGTACGGAAACAGTTCTGTTGGCAATTTCTGTAATATATTGTATATTTTGATTCTTTGAATACACCTTTCTACATGAATTCTAACACTCGCAATATTGTAAGTACTCTCAACCTCCTCAACTGTTAATCTCCCTTCATGTAAGAACGGTGGCGTCACTATTACGACACCGCGGCCAGATAAGTTAGTTCTGATGCCAGGAAATCCTTTATCAGCCATGACCTCATCGCCAGGTTGAAGTAAAGTTAATAAACCACTGTCAGTTGTTATGAATGAGTCACTAGCCCTTCCACCAAAACATTTCGATTTAAAGGCGATCATACCACTAGGCGTGATAGCAATTAAAAGTTTTGCAGTGTAGCAACCCTTGTATTGAGAATAGAAATACACTGTCTGATCTACTTGGGGAGGCTGTTCAACCCTAAATTCCGTGCAGTCAATAATGGCTCGACAATTATTGTAATTTCTCTTAAATGCTGGAGGCATTGTTTCTCTAACACTTTCCTTACTAGGCCAGAATATGAAATTTTTCGTACGCTGCACGAGTTGCATAAGAACGGTCGTAAAAATACGTAAAATTGTAGTCCTGTGGACACCAAATAGCACTCTCAAAGCAGAATAGGACAGTACAGTTTTCATTTTCATGAGGAAAATTAATAATCTGGTTTCTTTACAAACTTTGGAAACGTTACGGTTTGGTAATAACGCAATCAGAAAGGCGAAGACGTGGAAGTTTACACCTGTTAAATCTCGCATTTGTGTATTGTTCCTTATGGAACTGTAACCTTGGAAACCTGGGCTCGTGACGTCTGCATGATCGTCTTCCGTTCCACACATTTGATCATGTTTCGAAATGTTCCTTCCCAGACCGAAATTAAGTGGAATACATGCTTGTGTATTAACGTCGTTTACATTTACAGAACAAGTAAACATGAAGTCTGAACAATGAAAATCAGATGCGTCTGTTCCCACGGATGCATCCTTGGTTATGTTACTTGCGTAAACTGTAGCTGAAACTTTTCCGCCTGGTTCTTCCTTTTTTAATCGTTTGAGTTGTCTGTGAAAGCGCTGTAAGCTAGGACCCGGCGAAACATTCCTCTTCTTGTATTCATCAGGAAATATTGTCGGGACATAGGCTGGACTTAGTGGGTGTCCAGATATTCTGTTTCCGATGAAATGTGCACTGCATATTCTTGAGTAAGTCGTAGGTTGCCAAAGTGATCCATCAATGCTAAAAATTAACACCAAAATGTAATTAAATCGGGTCAGTTGAACTTATTGCAAATTTGTGCAGTATGTACGTGTACTTACTTCCTTCGGTTAACTGCTTGTATCCATCGCCTCCTTCGGTCCACTTCTATCGCTAGTTTTGGAAAACAATAAAATTGTATTTCACTTCCCGTATTTGCATAAGTATTGGAACAACCGACAACACAACAATTGCGTTTACTTGATCTTCGTTTCTCTGCCATTATCGTCGGAGTGACTACATGCTCATACCAGAACAGAGACGGCGAGCGTAAGGTATCTGTGCTGCGAGCCTGGAGTCTGCCTCTCACCTATAGTTCTCCACCCGGCCACTAGAGCGACACGCACGGTGCCTATAAGGCACCGTGCAGGCAGTTCGAAATGCTACTACTAGCGCTACGTAGTGGCCTGTTCTGAAACAAGAGGTGAGGCGTATTGTGAGAGTCTCAGTACAGCATGTGTGACGTTCGAACAAGTTGCGGGTTTAGAGAGATTCAATTCGGGGAACTAAGTGAATCATCATGGAAGTAAGGAAAAAACCTTGTTTTCAGTGGCCACGTGAACGACGTGGAAGAGTTAATTTCGAATGCTTTCAGATATATCACAGGGAAAGTCACCCGGCAAACGTCTGTGACTTTGCCGCCTTATATCGTGAAACTCGAGGTAGGCATGGTGCAGTTAGGTCACAATTTATAAAGTTTATTTAGGAAGAATTACTTAAATGTATCTCAATACGTAGACTTTCACGACCACTAAATGACATTGTAATATTTAATTTGGAGATATTAGGTCGCCTATAATATATATATACAGCTGACGCGTTTGCATGTTTGCTATGTATTAATAACTTGTAACCATTTTTACTTTGTGTGTTAGGTTGACCAGAATCGTAATGTCTCGAGCAGTGAATGTTCCTGTCCTGCAGGCACCAGAGGAACTTGCAAACACGTAGCTGCGGTAGTGTATTTTGTAAATAATGAAAGTGTTGTCTCTAAAACAGACCATGCGCAACAATTGGGAAAACCGAGTCCGAAAACAGTGTCAAAAGAAAAAATATAGGAAAGGCAAACGCGTAGAAGCACTGTTCGGCAAAAAGACTTTAGAGACATCTCTTCCTCCCTTTGAATCAAGTGAGGATATTTTAAAACTCATCCCTTGCAGTCTTCGTGCAATACTTCGAGCAGAAGCAAGAACTGAAATCGAACAATCGTGCAGGGCCATAGTCAGCTCGTTGATGGACAGGGCAGTGAATGATGTGGAGAGAGAATGTGAGGACATTTTGACACAGCTAGTACATTTACAAGTCTCTAACGCCGTGCGCTCACCGGTCAAATACACCTTTCACACTGTGAGTGACGAAATGTTTTTTACCAGCTAAGTTCAGGTTGATACAGATCAGATAATTAAAATCTCCCTGGAAACTGTACCTCAATCACGAAGCCCTCGATGGTTTCAAGAAAGAAAGAAAGAAAGAAAGAAAGAAAGAAAGAAAGAAAGAAAGAAAGATACGAATATCTGCTAGCACGAAAGCACATCGGATCAAAATTCGGAGACATAACTTTGATACTTTAGCTCTCGCATTTGTAACTGATTCACCAATTGGGGGAGCTGCTTTGAACAATCTTTCTTACGGATGTGAAATGGAAAGTGAGGCAATAGAATGTAATGCAAGTTCATTCAGTGTTCGTGTTGTTCGATGAGGGTTAATAATCCACCAAAACAACTTTGGATATGTGGCTCTCCAGATGGCATGGTTCTCAAGGGGAATGTAGCTGAGAGTGTTAGAAGGTAAGCGTCCATCTTCCTGTAAAGATAAACCAATAGTTGATGAGGCAGGGAATGTGAGAGTACGTTATCTTTATGCTGACGAGCAAAAAAACATACATTTAAAGACAAGCCATATGTATTATACACAAATACAAATAATAATGTACATAACTGGCTTAGAAAAGTGTGATCTATATGTATATAGCAAAGCACAACAGTTGACAATACCGGTTTATAAGGACAATAAGTATGTCTAGCAATGTCTCACCAAAATTTCAAAGCTCTATTTCAGTAATTACTTGCCAAAAATTAGCGGTATTCCTAATGATAATTAAGTAATCATTTGTGCTTGGTAAACACTGAACAGTTCAATAGAAAATGAAAACAAAGAATATATAAAACAAACTGATGGTAGAAACATTCTCGAACTATTCTATAATTATTGGAGTTTGCAAATTTACTAAAACGCAACTCATATGCACAATGTCATCTATGTACGGAAACAGTTCCGTTGGCAATTTCTGTAATATATTGTATATTTTGAATCTTTGAATACACCTTTATACATGAATTCTAACACTCGCAATATTGTAAGTACCGGTACTCTCAACCTCCTCAACTGTTAATCTCCCGTCATGTAAGAACCGCGGCCAGATAAGTTAGTTCTGATGCCAGGAAATCCTTTATCGGCCATGACCTCATCGCCAGGTTGAAGTAAAGTTAATAAACCACTGTCAGTTGTCGCTAGCTCCTCCACCATAACATTTCGATTTAAAGGCGATCATACCACTAGGCGTGATAGCAATTAAAAGTTTTGCAGTGTAGGAACCCTTGTATTGAGAATAGAAATACACTGTCTGATCTACTTGGGGAGGCTGTTCAGCCCTAAATTCGGCCCAGTCAATAATGGCTCGACAATTATTGTAATTTCTCTTAAATGCTGGAGGCATTGTTTCTTGAACACTTTCCTTACTAGGCCAAAATATGAAATTTTCCGTACGCTGCGCGAGTTGCATAAGAACGGTCGTAAAAATATGTAAAATTGTAGTCCCGTGAACACCGAATAGCACTCTCAAAGCAGAATAGGACAGTCCAGTTTTCATTTCCATTAGGAAAATTAATAATCTGGTTTCTTTACATACTTTGGAAACGTTACAGTTTGGTAATAACGCAGTAAGGCAAAGACGTGGAAGTTTACACCTGTTAAATCACGCATTTGTGTATTGTTCCTTATGGAACTGTAACCTTGGAGACCTGGGCTCGTGACGTCTGCATGATCGTCTTCCGTTCCAAACATTAGATCATGTTTCGAAATGTTCCTTCCCAGACCGAAATTAAATGGAATACATGCTTGTGTATTTACGTCTTTACCTTTACATGACAAGTAAACATGAAGTCTGAACAATGAAAATCAGATGCGTCCGTTCCCACGGATGCATCCTTGGTTATGTTACTTGCGCAAACTGTAGCTGAAACTTTCCGCCTGATTCTTCCTTTTTTAATCGTTTGAGTTGTCTGTGAAAGCGCTGTAAGCTAGGACCCGGCGAAACATTCCTCTTCTTGTATTCATTAGGAAATATTGTCGGAACATAGGCTGGACTTAGTGGGTGTCCAGATCTTCTGTTTCCGATGAAATGTGTAGCCTACTGCATATTCTTGAGTAAGTCGTAGGTTGCCAAAGTGATCCATCAATGCTAAACATTAACACCAAAATGAAATTAAATCGGGTCAGTTGAACTTATTGCAAATTTGTGCAGTATGTACGTGTACTTACTTCCTTCGGTTAACTGTTTGTATCCATCGCCTCCTTCGCTCCACTTCTAGCGCTCGTTTTGGAAAACAATAAAATTGTATTTCACTTCCCGTATTTGCATAAGTATTGGAACAACCGACAACACAACAATTGCGTTTACTTGATCTTCGTTTCTCTGCCTTTATCGTCGGAGTGACTACACGCTCATGCCAGAACAGAGACTGCGAGCGTAAGGTAATCTGTGCTGCGAGCCTGGAGTCTGCCTCTCACCTATAGTTCTCCACCCGGCCACTAGAGCGACGCGCACGGTGCCTATAGGAATAATAGTACAGAGGGAAATTATTTTCTTTATAAACGATTATGTGCCCAAATTAAAATAAAAAAAAACAGAAACGTCGCGAGGCTTGGCGTGTCTTTATTTTCCAACTCAATCTCCACACTGCTTTGACTAGCATATGGTCGGTCATCAAACAACTTTCCCATACGTCACGCCCTGCGACCTCCCTACTGCTCACGGCTCAAGGCTACCAGAACATCTATCAGAATCTAACGCCGGGTACAGTCCTACAGTGCTTTACCCCTTTACTGATTTCAGAGCCGACCCGGTTTCACACCTTATTACTCACGATCAATGAGGTAGAAATACAATGCGCAGCGAGGAAAAAAAGTCTACCCACCCAGGTCTAGATTATGTGACTTATGATATGATTGCTAATTTTCCTGCACATGCTACACAAAATCTACTCAATCTCTACAATTCCATCTTAAAATCCGGTATTTTACCCGATAATTGGAATGTTTTTGAAATAATCCCTATATTGAAACCGAAACAAGACACCCGACAACCTACTAGTTAACGGGGGAATTGTGCTATACTCCTGCTTTCGCAAAATATTCCAGAAAATTCTGCTTAAACGCTTACAATGGTGTCAGGCATATTACTCCGCTCTTCCCAAAACACAACATGCATTTAAAAAAAAAACGAAGCACCGTTGATGCGCTCAATATATTTTTAACCGATTTACTTTTAGCAAAGAGCCGAAAACATCATACGATAGCAGTCTTCTTGAATATCAAAGGTGCTTATGATTCCGTTGACCCTTATGTCCTGTTAAATATTTTACATTCCCAAAAATATCCCATATTATTTATCAGTATCATACATAACCTCCTCATTAGGCGTCGTCTTGTCCTTAATGGCGATGAAGGCGTCTTCAATAATCGATATACCTCACATGGACTCCCCCTAGGCGACATTTTGAGTGGCCTTTTGTATCTAATTTACACTAGCAGCCTAGAAACAGTCGTTCTACCCCATACACGAATTATCCAATTTGCCAATGATATTATGATTTATTGTTCGCGCCCAGACCTCCAAACTTGTCGAGATGATACATATAGACCTCGTGCGCATGGATGTTGCTGCGCTCTGGCGGCAAGTCATTCGAATAGTTCATGTGGCGCTTGTCAGTGAAGTGAAGCAACGTGATTACCAGGCTGCGTTTGTTGAGGTGCGAATTAAAGTTCGTGATGGAAGAAAGTTCTACAAAGAGTAAAACAAATTGTTATGTGGTTGGATGTAACTACTCCTACAGAAATTATTTAATTTATTAAGACGCGCTCGAAAGAGCATTAAACCTAAATCTAATACATTGATATTTAGTTTTCACTATATTCTCTTATTGTCTTTGTTCTTTTGCCACAGAGTATTATATGGTAACGGTCGCACTTCCTGTTGCACAATGAGCATATACAGTCTTCACCAGGTTGGTGAAACCTTTGAGTTCGGCAGATTTTATGGTGGAAGCCATGGGTAGCAAGTCTGGTTACCACATGCCTTTGGTCTTGCCCAGACGTTGTCCATTGTCGGTCTATCATTGCGCTTGTGCCATAGAAATCGGGATCAATATCCTTCCTCTTCATCCATCGTGATTCGAGTAGCGCTTGGAATGGGCCTGTAGATGGTAGCATGAACTGAAGTCTTAAGTCCTCCACGAAGAAACTTTCCCTTGCCAATTCATATACTATCCTTGAAATTATCCGCCTGGGACGAAGTTCTTCGTATTCCCAGACAATACACAGTACATTCATAGAAGGAACGCTTGGACGGTGGCTTTAAAACGGGACACGAGTGATTGTAAACCATGGCATCCTACAAATAATTCACGTGTTTGTAGTCAGCATTTTATAAACGGAACACCGACAAGATATCCCGACAGTCCCGGTTACATACCGAGGCTGTACGTGAAGCCACATTTATCGGATCAGCACCAGCAACGAGAGGGCAGTAAAATAACTGCGAGATACAAGAGGCGAAAAATGAGGCATGAATATGACGGGGGTGAAGGAAGTATGATGGAGTATGGTTCATGCAGTGACGCGAGCACACAGACGGATATTGTGACCGTATATAGTGACAAGACGGAGGTGAACATACTGTTTTCTTCTTTGAGAAATAATTGCGAAACAGAAGTCCAGACAAATCTGCCAATGCCCCGTGCGAACAAACAAACCATGACTGACACTTGTTTAAAACAAGACTGTAGCAGGCCCGACAAGAGGGGGGGACAGGCAGGGCTGGTGCCCCGGGGCCCGACCCTCCCAGGGGGGCCCGGCGTCCTAGGAGGATTTGCAAAGCAATTATTTTTCAGGACGCGAAGAGATATTTTCCCTTGCGAATCAAGCCCTTTCGTGATACGCTCTAACGTCTCAGTACCGTTAAACATAAAATTAATTGCTCTCTTTATCTACGACTTAGAAATGGCTCCGGGCCTTGACGAAGCCGCGGCAGGAATGCAGGATTTGGCTTTCCGACTGCGGTGTTATTCGTAGTCTTACTCAACAATTAATAAAAAGGACTGTCGTTACAGACGTTATTTCATTTAGGGGCTTGCAACATTTAACCCGTGTACTTGGTAGCAAGTAGGTCTAGTATCACTGGCGGGCAATGAACCTTTGGCGCTCGGTTGGGGATGGTTTGCATCAAATAGCACTGTAGATATAATTCAGTATTTACTGACGCGTTAGTTTTACAGTTTGTTTCTGAATGCCTCTACGTTATTGAATGAAGTTGACTGTAAAACAATTGTTTTCACAAATATTAATGAAGCTAACAAAATAGAAAACCAAAAAAATGTGCGGATTGTGTAGACTGAAGGAGAGGCTAGTGGTTGTTGTATAATATGTGAGGTGTATTGGCAACATTGTTGTAACTATTTTTCTGGGAGAGTAAAAACTTAGACCCTCTTAAAACCATCTATTGCTGGACGAAAAGCGGGGTATACACTGTGCTGTGCTATGGCCTCTGTGACATGATAAATCGCATGTCGTATTCTTAGTTGCCAACTGGGAATGTGTAGGCCGTTGTGACTTTTACTGTAATTATTAGGGTTAAGAGTAGGGTAGGTGTCCCTGGAATTGAAATAAGGTACTGCCCGGGCATTGGTCTGGAGGGAGTGTGAAAACCCACACTCAGGATAGCCGCTATCAGCACCCGGATTCGAACCTCCGATCAGTAGACTTGCTGTAGGGCCCCATCACGGTCATTGGTGAGCTACACCGCGGGGTCTTACTTGAAGATGTGAGAGCTTTTACTTCAATATCGGAGAGTATTTTCTATAGCCACTAAATGTTAATGGTCATCTAATTTTTACTCCAAAATATCCCAAACATAATCACCCAAATGGCCTATCCTATAACTCAATAATTTGGACCTAATTTTGACAAACTTTTCCGGAGGAGGGCCCCCGGACCCCACTCGGAGCTTGGTGATATTCCATCCTCCAGATCCCCTGTGTGTCCACTCCCCCATAATCTTGGCTTAAATCCTCCCATGATGGTCACCAGTCATAGATAGGATTGAGGATGTTTAGGAAAACCTGGCTCTAGTTTTGCTTACTGCAAAGCAATATTAAATTATAAGAAGTCCACTGACTGCCAATTACAAAATATAGTTCTAATTCACATATTCTTCTTTTGTGAAAACAATCACTGATCAGCTTCAACCTACTGATAGCACATAATAACTTGAGTTAAGTATGAGTACTGTATAACTGTGGTTAATTATGAAAATATATTTTGCTTTGTTTAATGTACAAAGATGTGTGATCGCCGTTCAACCAAAACACTTATCAGTGTTTAGGCTTAGACCCAAGGGCGTGACCCTTCAAGGACAGCAAATTTTAAGAATGTCAACATAAAAACACTATATGTAAAATGTATTTAAAATACGTCTTGACTTTGTGTAAAAATCATGTTTTCATTATGAAAAGAGATTACGTCATATGTCACAGAGGCCGTAGTACTGCACAGTGTACAGTATACCCTTTCCACCTCTTTTAACATGCAGTTCAGTGAGATGAACTCCCTGTTGATTAATTGTTGGGTCTTATGACGTAGGGATAGAATTGAGGAGGAAATGAATGTACGGGTTAAAACGATGAATCATGGAAAATAAGCATAGAATCACCGACGGTGGAATTCTAACCCACCTGCTTCCGGGTTTATGGACAACAGCTTTTTACAATGTGAGTATTTTCCCAAAGTTAAATACTGTAAAAGCGATGCAATTACTGGTCCGGTGAATGCAACTTTTTTCAAATTTGTGTACGACAAACGAGCATACTGATTTTATGAGTATCACTGAAGTTCTAAAATTGTTGATATCAAAGAGGATCTGCAGAACTTTAAATCTGAACACTGTGCATTCTTACAGTGTTACCTCATCGAGACAAATTTACATTTGTCAAACGACAAAACAGTATAGTGAATTTAATGAAAATTATTACGGTATCTAGTTTTCGATGGCTTTAATCTGATATTAATTTTTGTTAATTTAAAATAATGCATTAGTATGTGCTTGCCAGGGATAAATATTGAATTTGCAAATAATTTTGGATGCATTCCTCCACTTTCAATGTTGTAAATTTAACATACCAGCATTAACTTATTTATGTTGATAGTAATTCACGCTCTGCTTATGATAATAAATATAGCCTGGATTTAGTGGAATATATCATTGAAATATTATTATATATGAATTGCAGCCAATGGCCATAGCAGGACATTTCATTTGAACGCCCGTAGGCTCCCCAACAAGTTCAATTTTAAGTAGTTCCAACTTTGGCTACCAGACGCCACTGCCACTGTCACCCAGCGGGGAACGTTGGAACTTGATAGAGCGTTTCTAACCAAATAACCAACAAATTTTGGCTACACACTACCAATTGTAGTGGTAGGTTCTTCTACATGCCATAAATCTGTAACATGGGCCTGCCGGCTTTACTTTCCCTCCGAATAAAGGCATATTGAAGGATGTTAACGCTCTGAAAAATCCGACGACTTCGGCCGGGTTTAAACCCGCGATCTTGGGTATTGCAGTTCCACATGCTACATTTATTATTATTATTATTATTATTATTATTAGCATTAGTATTATTATTACTACTACTACTACTATTGCTTGCTTGCTGGCTCTTTGTGTTCTTGTAATTCATTCGTGATGAGCATTTACAGGTAGTGCAAATAAAATATGTGCAAAATCACTTTGTGCAAATTTGCGAGGATTTTACAGAATTTGGTTTTAGAGGGGGGCCCGGGAGACTCCAGCCCCAGGGCCCGTCGCCGCTCTCCACGGCCCTGGACTGTAGTGTTAATGTGGACCTTGTGGATAAGAAGCATTATTTTTGTGGATACCGGTCAGTGAAAAAAAGCGAACATAATCTTGTTGAAATAGCGGGCGTAAAGCTGGCAGTGTTTCGTATCCTGTTATCATTGTTACCTTCTGTTAATCATAATTGTACTCTTGACAAGGAAAATATGTTACTTCTCCTGTTAATGAAGTGCAAACTGGGCATTAGTTTTGCTGCACTCGGCGTTATGTTTAACTGTCACAGGACTACGGCTTCTGCTGCCTTTAAATTTACACTCCACCATCTTTTTGAGAAAGCTAAGGAATGGATTTTCTGGCCACAACGATCTACTATTAAATGTACTATGCCAAATTCCTTTAAACATCATTTTGAAAATTGCACGTGCATTATAGATTGTACTGAAGTATACTGTGAAAGACCGCAAAGTGTTCGTCAAAGAATTTTAATGTTCTCTCATTACAAAAATGCATTCACTGCAAAATTTCTGGTTGCCACTACTCCATAAGTTATATTTCTTTTCTTTCTAAATGTTATGGTGGAAGAGCGACTGACAGTTACATTACCGTACATTCCGGTATGCTAGATCATATTCAAGCAGGAGATCTTGTTACGTGTGACTAAGGATTCCCACAGATAAAAACGAGCATTGAAAATAAGAACGCAGTAATAGTAATGCCACCATTTGCATTTAATCCACAGTTTTCAGCTGAGGAAGTAGAATCAACATATGATATAGCATCTGTCAGAATTCATGTTTTTTAGCGTATGGCTTTTAGTGCCGGGAGTGTCTGAGGACATGTTCGGCTCGACAGAGTTTTGTAGCTGCTTTCTATATGGACACCCATTAGGTGAGCTACAAGTACCGTCGCGTGTGGAGTGTTGTCTGGGGGAGGAAAGTTTGAATGTAAGGACGAGGAATTGGAAGGTAGCGGCTGTGGCCTATAGTTAGGGAACAAACCCGGCATTTGCCTGGAAGGAAGATGGGAAACCACAGAAAACCATCTTGAAGGTTGCCGGCGGGGGGATTCGAACCTCCTCGCCTCCCGGATGTGAGCGACTGCCTGCAGCCACACCGTAACGACCACGGCTAAATCACCCGGTAGAATTCATGTTGGAAGAGCCATACATAGAATGAAGGTTTATAAAATATTAAGTAACCGAGTAACTATGGATTTGCTACCTCATTTAGACAAGATCGTTCATCTCTTAGGTGTCTTAGTGAATTTCAGTAGGCCTACTCCTATCAATAAATTAGATGACTGATATATTTTAGGCAGGTCCTTAACTTATACATGATTATATAATTGTTGAATTGTACATGATTACACCAATCTAATACACTGTTTTTTATATTTCTAATTCGAGTAGAAATTATATAATGTTTCAAATGTCTGAATAGTCGTAAAACCCAGCATGAGAATGGTAACAATGTAACACTATGTAAAACGATTGAAAATTGACGGGAGGTAATGTTCGAAATAAAACATCCCTACTGTGGGAATAATATTTGAAAGGAATTTTTCATTTCTGGAGTCACTCAATTTCACACTTTTCTTTGGAGAATATATAAACAAGTCACAGAAGTTGAAGTTCAAAATATACAATGATGCCTGTACCTGGGTGAAATATACATGAGCTTCCTTTAACTTGATATCACAAAAAAAAAAGGTCAACCCCTGGCACTATACAGCCCATGACGGTCTAAGGCCGACCAAGCGACCGCTGCCCAGCCATTTGGCCTGCAGATATTGGGGTGACGCGTGATCAGCGCGTCGGGTCCCCTCGGCCGTTAATCTTGGTTTTCGTGATCGGGGCGCTGTCTCACTGTCAGACAGCTACTCAATTGTCCTCACGAGGCTGAGTGCACCCCACTTGATATCACCATCAATGTTAATATACAAATATGGAACATTACACATGCTTTCCACAGGCTTTTCCCGACATGAGTGAGGGCACTTAATCTCCAAAAGAGAAAGGCATTCCTGACCTAGCACTATCCCATCCGGGCTGCAGCAGAGCCAGGGTTGCTCTTCTTTTATAAACAAACCCAGCTGTGACACGCAACATTGGGACGATAAACAGAATTCCTGAAGTGCCCTCTACTCATTATCTCTTCCGTATCTCAATGCAGGACTGTTTATGTCTTTCGAAATAAGAAGCTGAGATGCCAGTTTATTAAAATCTCCACTCTGCAGTGTCATGATCTTGTGTACACTCTGGCTGGCCGATATGCGTAATTTTCATTGATGGGACCAAACAGGATTCTTAGATTGAGCCCTACTCTCAATCGCAATAGCATCCTTCTGAGATTTTGTGACATTCACGTTGTCAAAATAAAAATTCAGGACGTCACATGACAATATGAACTCATAAATTTTTGGCACTAGTGATACACACATCAAAAAAAGTTTTGCATCACCTCGGTTCCAAGAGTTCCGGAACCGTTAAATACAAAGGGAATAGAGATCAACACAAACAACATTTCAGGTCGTTTTATTGCTCATGAGACCCACACATTGCATGTTGTACCATCATACAGCTAGACTTTCAGCATTTGTGGTCCAGATTGCAGTACACACCACTACCTCTAATACCCAGTAGCACGTCCTCTTGCATTGATGAATGCCTGTATTCGCCGTGGCATACTATCCACAAGTTCATCAAGACACTGTTGGTCCAAATTGTCCCACTCCTCAACAACAATTCGGCGTAAATCTCTCAGAGTGGTTGGTGGGTCAAGACGTCCATAAACAGCCCTTTTCAACATATCCCAGGCATGTTCGATAGGGTTCATGTCTGGCGAACATGCTGGCCACTGTAGTCGAGCGATGTCGTTATCTTGAAGGAACGCATTCACAAGATGTGCACGATGAGGTCGAGAATTGTCGTCCATTAAGACAAATGCCTCTCCAATATTCTGCCGATATGGTTGCACTATGGGTCGGAGGATGTCATTCAGGTATCGTAAAGCCGTTTCGGAGCCTTCCATGACCACCAGTGGCGTACGTCGGCCCCACATAATGCCACCCCAAAACATCAGGGAACCACCACCTTGCTGCACTCGCTGGACAGTGTGTCTAAGACGTTCAGCCTGACCAGGGTGCCTCCAAACACGTCTCCGACGATTGTCTGGTTGAAGGCATATGCGACACTCATCGGTGAAGAGAACGTGATGCCAATTCCGTGGGGTCCATTCAGCATGTTGTTGGGCCCATCTGTACCGCGCTGCATGGTGTCGGGGTTGCAAAGTTGCGCATCATGCAGCCTATTGCGCACAGTTTGAGTTGAAACACGACGTCCTGTGGCTGAACGAAACGCATTATTCAACATGGTGGCATTGCTGTCAGGGTTCCTCCGAGCGGCAAT
The DNA here is from genome assembly GCA_946902985.2 of Meconema thalassinum. Classification (NCBI taxonomy): domain Eukaryota; kingdom Metazoa; phylum Arthropoda; class Insecta; order Orthoptera; family Tettigoniidae; genus Meconema; species Meconema thalassinum. The sequence continues at coordinate 256,129,892 of OX336393.1, forward strand.
CCGTAAGTAGCGGTCATCCACTACAGTAGTAGCCCTTGGGCGGCCTGAGCGAGGCCTGTCATCGACAGTTCCTGTATCTCTGTACCTCCTCCATGTCCGAACAACGTCGCTTTGGTTCACTCTGAGACGCCTGGAAACTTCCCTTGTTGAGAGCCCTTCTTGACACAAAGTAACAATGCGGACGCGATCGAACTGCGGTATTGACCTTCTAGGCATGGTAGAACTACAGACAACATGAGCAGCGTACCTTCGTCCTGGTGGAATGACTGGAACTGATCGGCTGTCGTACCCCCTCCGTCTAATAGGCCCTGCTCATGCATGGTTGTTTACATCTTTGAGCAGTTTTAGTGACAGCTATGAACAGTCAAAGGGACTGTATCTTGGATACAATATACACAGTCAACGTCTATATGCCGGAGATCTGGGAACCGAGGTGATGCAAAACTTTTTTTGATGTGTGTATCTTGCCACTTGGCAAGTAATTTATTCCACAGCATCAAAACAGTTTATTAACGATTTGATGGTCTAATTGCTGAAGACACTGAAGTAAAAGTCTTGTTTCGCTCTGTTCTACAGTATCATCCACGATAGCTTCAACAATAGAAGTGGAGATAATTATGGATTCACCTTCACACCCGGCCTTCAAAATTCTTTTAAAAGTACATTCTATATTTTTAATTTTCTCGTATAGTTCAGTTTTGGTGAATGTTTCTAATCCCACACTTTCCGACACGCTACAAACTGTCCACTTATTTAATCTATCCTTGAACATTTCTCCTAAATGTTCACCTTTATAATATTCCGCGATAACATTCTTAGGTTTCTCCCATTGCTGCAGGAAGGAAGTCTTCGCAGAAACTCTCTTGGTATTAACATAAATGCAAAGCGCAGCAATGTGCTTGCAGCATTTGGAAAGGCCTGCTTTGTATCCACACTCGGCTGACTGAATGTTCCTGTTGCAATCGATCTGTTAAATATTTAAAAAAAGACTAGCATTAATTAATGAAAAAATAATTTACAACGGCAGTGGATACGGGAAATATATATAATAGAGTTATGTTTAAAATTAATAGTCTAAATATACATATGATTTGTGGACCAAAAAGAATGGTAAATATTACCTTAAGTTTAATAGAATAAGGCGGTTGATTAATGCTGGTTTCTCTGAAACAGAAGCTGGATATTTCTTCTCCCAATCGTTCCTTCACCTGAAATATGTGATTACTTTCATTGAGCTGTTTGCCTTTCTTTAGCGTATAAGCTCTAAAATACGACGTATCTCAACGAATCTTCTGAAAGCCCATGGGAACCTCTATGGACGACGACATTTCAGCTTTAAATTGCTTCTTTCACTATCACACTTGATTCTCCCGCACAAGCCAGTACACACACTCGCCACATGAATGTTTTGAGCGAGTTGCCGCTAGGAGCGCCAGCAGGTAAAATATCGCCATGCGCACGAGGTCTATAGTGCCCTTTCTCACGCCCACGATTGGTTCTTCCAACATGGGTTCGACACAGCGCCAACAAAAATGCGGCAATGATTTTCACCCACACAAGGTCCTATGATGACTCACCTATTCGTTATCGTCAAGGTACAATATCAGTGGTCCGAGTCGTCAAATATTTAGGATTATATATTGATCACAGGCTCACATGGGAACAACATGTACAATATCTCATATTACACTTAGAGAAAAAACTCCATGTAATCCAAGCACTCACTCGGAGAAATTGGGGAGCTGATCCCACCTTGTTATTTCTAGTCTATAAAAATATTATACGATCGGTCCTAGATTATGGCAGTGCCTATTTTGATACCATGACAAAATCTCAATTATTACGTCTTGATCGCTTTCAATTCAAAGCCCTTCCAAGACCAACTACAATTGACGTCAGAAAAGTTGGATGGCGCAGCCACGCGGTAGAATGTTGAAGCTGTAACATTGTGACTGGTGTGGTTTATTTAGATGGTGAAGCATTGACGTCGTGATGGAAACAGAAAGAAATTTGTCAAATTCGAGGAGGTACTGCTCTGTATACGGTTGCAAATCGTATAAAACGGCTACGAAATATCTTCACTACTTTCCTGTACAAAAAGTTCAGAGAGAAAGATGGGCTTCGGCGCTGTCAATTGGAAAACATGTTATATGTTACATGACAGTGTGCAGTGTGCATTTTTGTGAAGACGACTTCTTTCCACCGGTACTGTTGATTATTGATAGTTATTGTCCCTAATTTGTATTCACATGGATTTAGCTACATCAAAAATACTGATAAACTTGTAGCCTATTACTTCTGTGCCGTACATAGAATGTAATCCGCTCTTCGTAAACTTATTTTAGGGGTTCTTCCGATTGACGATAGCCGAATGATTAGAAAACTTATGAAAAATGCTGTTCCTAGCCTTAATTTGCCAGAGAATTTATATTCTTGCCTTTGAACAGCAAGTATGTAGGCCATTGAAGTATGATTTGGCTTAAACTCTGTTTTTGGCTATGATCTCCCTACTGTTGAATTTAGTTAATTAAAATGTAAAATCTTAGTTTTAAGTACCGGTTTGGTGACCCATCATCCCAGGCAGGCCGATAACACCTATACTACTAAGGCAGATAGGTCACTTAAAGAGCCGTAATTTTGAAGTTAAAGTGATGTTAAGTATACATATGCGGTAATGTAGCAGGAGACCGGATCGGCCTAGGCTATTCTAAGTTTAATTAGTTCCCATTTCAGGGTTTTTCAGTTTTGAGTGCGAATAGTTGGTTTGAAAGTTGTACAACAGTAAGGAGAGTATGTTTTGTATAGGTTTTAATTTGTATTATGGTTTATGTCGAGCTGAGGAGTTAATTTGGTTTGGCTTAAAGTGTAGTTTTTGATCTGTTCCGTTTGCTTATGACAAGTTCAAATGGAGACTCCAGCTTTGTTAAATATCTGTATTTTAAACATTTAATTAAATATATTGATAAAAAGGATGCCTCCATTTTAACTTGCCTGTGGCAAGAGAGTAATAAATTAATATTCTTGCCTTTGAACAACAAGTATGTAGGTCAATATTTGCAATATTGAAGTATGATTTGAGCATCCCAAGTAACGCTTCTTTGAACCCAAGACATTCATGCAAATTCAGGGTTGCTTGATTCAATTTATTATCAGGGAGTCGTCCTTTGTGTTATGTGAGATATATATATTGTGAAATTAATTAAAACATCGATACCGCTAGGCTCCCAAGTACAGGCTTCATATAGGCCTATGTAACAGCAGACAGTAAATTAACTATCTACATGCGGGTAATATTTTTAACTGGTAGTAATTAGCTGCATTTAAATTGATTATAAAAATATGTCTATCAATGAAAGAAAATATGTAGTATTTTGCCATCATAAATAATTAGAAGCCATAACAAACGCACACCCAATTACTTCACGTCACTATATCGCCGCCATATTGCAAACAGCTGACCGTAAGCTCCTCCCCCGTTTCGGACGTCAATACTCAGACCTTAAAATGCAGGTCTCGAAAGTGTGAAAATGGCGTATGCTGAAGCCCCGGCATATTGTTTGTTTACATTCGTTGCTGGGATATACTATTAAGCTTTGATTAGCTTCGTTTGATGAAAGTTGGGATAAACTGTCGCTCATCTGTAATTTTTAGTGTCTTCTGTATGTCTGTACTGGTCTGTACAGTCCAGTTCACGTTAATGTACTGCAATCGTATGTAAATATGTGATAATACGCTTAATATGGACTGGTTCGTTTGTGTGATGATTGTCCAGTCAACCGATGGCATTGTGTCATTTACTTCGGATGTTGAAGTACCTAAGACTAAAGCATAATAGAAGTGTCTCAAGAATATACACCGCAATGATTTGCTAGTTAGTGACAATATAATAATAGCTTAGTACACGTCAGTAGTGTCGAACTTGAGTACGTAAAGGGAAAACGCAATGAGCATCTACGGCCAGACCAAACCGTTGACGTAGCAATAGGCTATGTGTCTCCGTAAATCATTACCAGTCTGGCAGATGTTCTACACTGACTTGTATACACGCCAAATAATACAGTGAACATCTGTTTTATTGGTTAAGGAAGATGTTCCCCCTGTGCCAAACAGTGAACTCTTGTGTTCCGTCATTATTCATACTTTTGTGATTTTTACAACTTGCAAGTTATTTTTTATTATGATGTGTGTAATAAAGTGTTGTGAGTACATTGCGAATTATGTACTTATATTGCGAGATGGTGTGCCGTGATAATTCCGTAGGAGGGAAATGGTGCTTTCCAACCTATAGTACACTACTAAATCAACTATTTCCAGCGTAAAACTATTCCAAACGGTAACAGCGAATGTTTAATAGGTTAGATGCTAACATATTATCGTGTCCCTTGTGTGTAGTATTCTCCATAATTATGTTCTGATATCCACACGACGACTTCTTTTCATATTTCAATCAACTAATTCGGTGTGATATTTTACCCGAGATTTTAGGCAATTCCACGAGCGGTCTTAATTGAATTGTATCTCTATGGTGTTGGTTCGATGATATCAGGCAACTATTCTCATTCCGATTTTGTACACAAATACTCTGCATGTGCTGGGACAGCACTTCAGTAACCGGGTACCGTACTTTCTTCTCTCCTACTTCGAAATCTGTTTGATTTTTTGCTAATAACATTATTCTATAATTACTGAACTTAAATACAAATCGTGATAAGTCGCCAAAAAAGCTTCTTATTCAACCACAGAAACAGTGAGACTATTGTCGCTGCCCCTTGGGTGAAGACGAAGAAACCTATAATTCGAGGCCAGCACTATGTAGATAAATGAATTCAGGTAAGTCTAAATTGATGCATATTTCTTCGGAACCTAGTCTCGTCTTGTGATATATTTTATGGTCTTAGGTGAGTAAAAATAATAATATACACGAACTGTGACAAGCCCGATAACATGATCTTAGCTGTTGGTAGGGCAACCATCGCCGCCATGTTTTTTCTACATTAAGGTCTGAGGATTGTAGTTGGTCTTGGCCCTTCGATCTATAATAGGCGCGCTCGCGTCGACGCCGACAGAAGCTCTTTTAGTGGAACTTGGCGAACGGCCTCTATGTTGTCGTCGAAAATATTTGGCCTGTAAATATTTATTACAACGGCTGCCGTGCACCCCCTGCCCCATTGTCAATAAACTATGTTTATTGAATGAATATTATGACCGCAAATTATTACCAATTGCTTCTTCTCCTGCATTAATCACGGCTTAAAAGATAACGATTCAATATCGAAATTATATCATTCAAACAAGGGTTCCGCTTCTATATACCATCCCATATCACGTCCAAACCTTTCAACCCGACATAATAGACAATCAGCTCGCACTTTTGGCACAATCCTTTCGATCTCACCCTACAGTACATTTCAGGATTTTCTTAGTTCATACTCGAACTACCGTATAACATTTTTTACACGGACGGTTCAAAGAAGACCGACCCACCTAGTGTATGGGCTGCTTTTCACTCACCGACACACCAAGTTGCTCGACAATACTGCTTACCAACCTACCTCTCTGTCCATTTTTTCGGCGGAAGCCTTTGCTATGCGCCAAGCATGCATGTATATTAAAAATCGCATAAACAAAGTGCTCATATGTACGGACTCTCAAAGCGATCTCCAAGCCTTACGCAATGTCACAAATACTGACAATTGGTTCATCTTACACCTAACTCAGCAATATATTTTTTTATTTTTTTATTCTTCTTCTTTCCGATGAGGCCTGCTAGGGACCACGTGCCAATTTCAATTCTTCACACTTTGTTGTTTTCTCTTCCGTTCCCTCCAGTACTCCTTCATCCGTTCACTATGCTGCTTCTTTCTGTCCTCGGACCACTTCGCACCAGGTTTCTTTGGCAATCTTCCTTGGAATCCTTTCATACTTAATACCCTTTTTCTAAAGATCTCTCTGTTCACCGTTTCTTCTTCACTTATATTATTTCTTTCTAAATCTTTCTTTACTTCTTGAATCCAGCTAGTTGTTGCCCTTTTCTCCCAAAGGTACTTGAATATCCTTTTTGTTAATCTGGAATCATCCATTCTGTAAATATGTCCAAAAATTTGCAATCTCCTTTTTCTTATCGTTTCTGTTATATTTTCTATGTTCATGTATATTTCATCATTAGATCTTAATTTCCATACTTCTGCTGTTTTCACTGGGCCTAAAATTTTCCTCATGATTCTCCTTTCTAGTACTTCAAGTTTATCTAATCTATAGTTTAGTACCAGACATTCACTTGCGTATAGGCATTCCGGTTTCACCACTGTAGTGTAGTGCCTTATTTTAATATTTTTAGATAAGCACTTTTTGTTATAAAAATTCTTAGTGATACCATATGCTCTTTCCATCTTGTGTACCCTTTCTTCTACCGAAGATTTTTCTAAACCATTTTCTTGAATTATTTTTCCCAGATATTTGAATTTCTTTACTTTTTCCACTGGGCCAATATCTGTTGCCAAATATTTTGAAGCGTTCTTGATGTTTGTAATAAATTTAGTTTTTTCTACGGAGATTCTCAAACCTGTTTTGTTGGCTATTTCTTCCAAGAGATTGATTTGTGTTGTTGCACTTGTTAGGTTTTCTGACAATATTGCAAAATCGTCTGCAAATGCTAGGCAACTTATTTCAATGCCTTTGTTTCTTCTCCCCAAAGTTACTGGCGAAATGTTATGTTCTTTTAGCTTTAAATTCCAAATTCTTACAATTTTCTCTAAAACACAGTTGAACAGAAGGGGTGATAAACCATCACCCTGCCGTACACCTGTATTTATCTTAATAGATTTTGATATCTCACCCATAAATTTTACTTTTGAAATCGTGTCAGTAAGGGTTTCACGTATTAGGTTTGCCAATTTAGTTTTCACTCCAAATTCACGAATTGTTTTATCTGTGGTTTCTCTATCAACCGAGTCAAAGGCCTTTTTAAAATCTACAAAAGTCACAACTATGTCCTTTGAATTCAGTATCCTATGGCGAATTATGGATTTTAAGTTAAATACTTGTTCTGAACAAGATCTACCTTTTCGAAATCCAGCTTGATACTCGCCCAGTTGCTTGTCAAGTGATGTGTCTACTCTATTCAGCAATATTTTTGAAAATACCTTGTATGCAATTTGAAGAAGTGAGATGCCTCTATAGTTATCAACGTTTTGTTTGTCCCCTTTTTTATGCAATGGGTGTATTAGAGCTACTTTCCATTCCTCTGGAATCCTCTCTGTTCTCCAAATATCTTCAAAGATTAACTACAGCTCTTCAATGATTTTTGATTGAGACCATTTCAAAAGTTCAGCTGTTATAGAGTCCTCTCCGCTAGCTTTATTATATTTAGATTGTTAATTGCTTCTTTAATTTCTTCAGCATTGGGTGGTATATCTTCTTCCAGATTTTCTGTTGCTTGTGAGAATTCTAACTGGTATTCAGCATCGGGTGGTATATCTTCTTCCAGATTTTCTGTTGCTTGTGAGAATTCTAACTGGTATTCAGCATTGGGTGGTATATCTTCTTCCAGATTTTCTCTTGCTTGTGAGAATTCTAGCTGGTATTTAGAAAGGTGTAAGGCAAGGCTGCAACTTATCACCCATAGTTTTCAATCTTTACATTGAACAAGCAATGAAGGAAATTAGAGAAAAATTTAAAGTGGGAGTGAAGATTCAAGGAGAAATAATTTCAACTCTGCGATTTGCTGATGACATCGTCATCTTGGCTGACAAGCCTGAGGATTTGAATGAGTTTTTGAATGGTATGGACTCCGTCTTACGGAAAGAATTCATGATGAAAATTAATAAATGTAAAACAAAAATACTGGAATGCAGCCGAAATAAATCAGAATTATTATTATTTTTTTAGGTTGGATAATGGGCATAGCACTCTTGCTCTAAACCCAGTCACAGCCCTAAAAATACTATTACACGTGAAGAGTATCCAATATTTGAACTATAAACTACTGGAAAAATGTAACACAAACATACAAGGACACAGAAAGGTTCTAATCTTCACACCAAGCGACGTGCCTTAGTGGCTTACTACTTGAACACAAACATGGCATCGTCACACTTAAGGGTATGGAATTAAAAATTAAGGGAGCATTCTTGCAGAAATCTAAGGAAGGCATGAATAACAGAAGGAATGGGAGAATGAAGGAGAACAGAAATGTTGAGAGGGAGGGGGAAACCTAACAAACGTAAAGTGTGTAGAAAGGGGGCTCGTTGAGTGTCATAAAAAATTAAATGGTTAATAGTACCGATTGCCATAGAACAGTCGCAGAGATCCGAAGGACGAAGCTTACAGCGGGCCATATATACTGGAGTCAATGCATGATGAAAACGTAAACGGATAATCGTAATAATATAACGTCTAGTGTAAGATCCATTATAAAACCGTGGGTGTCTGGGGATGGTGGGTTGTATTCTAGAATATAACGTGGATTTCGTGCGTGTATAATCCTGCCATTGTTGTAACCAAACATTAAGTAATTGAGATTTGAGAATGGGGATATAATCTGAGGCGGGAGTAGTCACATTCGTCAATACATCATGACCCATAGCCGCTTCCTTTGCTGCTTTATCAACAAATTCATTCCCAGATAGGTTGGAATGTCCCAGTATCCATGAAAAAACTATCCGGTAGCCCACATGAGATAATTCATACATTGAATTTACAATATTAAATACAAACCAATCATTCGAAGTATGTACATGATGTAAAGCCTGTAGTACACTTTGAAAATCAGATAGAATTAAGGCCTTAGTGATGTTATTCCTTTTAATATACAGAGGTGCTTGTCGAATAGCAAATGCTTCTGCCGAAAAAATAGAGAGAGTATGCGGTAATTTAAAGGAGGCGATATATGATATAGAGGGGATATAAAAGGCAGCACCCGTACTCGAAGGAGAGGGAAATTTTGAGCCATCTGTATAAATTGTATATTGGTGATGATTCACTGCGAGGTTATAGACATATTTGCGGGCAATGGAAGGGGTAAGCACAGAAGACATACGCGATACATGTGAGGAATGTTGCACAACATCGGGTTGGAACATTAATACCGAGAGCGGTGCATTATAACAAATGGGTTTTCGTGTTTGAAGAATTTGAAGGCGGAAACCCGAAAGCTCCATATAAGATAGGAGAATAGAGGGAGGCGAATAGCGTTTTAATAACCTTTTTGATGATATTCGGAGATAAGTTGTAGTTTAGAAAGAATGGGTGCTGTTAATATTGCCATTTGTCTGAGGAGATATCGTGATGAAAGATAACGTCTTCTAAGGTGAAGAGGTTGCTCTGCCGCCTCGACGAGAAGAGCTTGTGTAGGGGTGGAAGAAAGTGCCCCGAGAACAATTCTGAGGGAGGAGTATTGTAGCTTATCCAATTCATTGAGGCGAGTTTTTAGCATGACATCATAAGAGTGACTACCGTAATCGAGTACAGATCTAATGAGATTTCTGAAAAATAAAATAATATCTGAGGATCATCTCCCCATGTACGACGAGTTAATGACCATAATATATTTAATTTCTGGGACACGTGAGCGTTTAAGTGAGTAATTTGAGGCGTCCAGGTCAACTTATCGTCTATGATGAGTCCTAAATATTTTGTATGGTGTACAATAGGAATGGTACCCTGATTATAGCGGATCGGCGACCGGTCACACACACGTTTATGAGTGAAGAGGAGAGCCGCATTTTTGAGAGGAACCGTATCAAGACCATGTGCGAACAGCCATGAATGTAATATCGTGAGAGCACGTGACATGATCTGTCGACAAGTATTTATATCAGAATGGGAACAATATAGGAGTATATCATCAGCATATTGTATTAGGTAGACATGAGGAAGTAAAAGCCGTTCGATCTCACTTGTATAAATGAGGTACAGTATAAGATTCCAAAATATCACCCTGCGGCAGACCAGAAGACGAATACCTGTAATTTAACACAGTAGGAAAGGTGGAAAGTGTGATATGAGCAATTATTTGACCTAAGGAATTCGGGGACAGATGTCCTACTCACATGGGTCCCGGGCCATACCAACAGAACAGGCAATGAAACCACTGATCGGCTAGCGAAAGCGGCAGCTCAGAACGAGGGCACATCTCTGAACATCGCGATCCCATCTCATGAATTCCTCCCTCTTATTATCCAGCAACATATCAAACAGGAATGGCAAAGGCGTTGGGATCATTTTGCGCGTACTACCTCCAATCATTACCCTAGTATCCAACCTCTCATTCCTTCGAAGCCTTGGTTCATGTTAGGACGATATTCGCGTCGTCATGTCATTACCATCATACGTATGAGGTTTAATCATGCATTAACTCCGGTGTTTATGGCCCGATTGAAATTATGCCCCTCGCCTTTGTGCGCATGTGGCCTAATGGTAGGTACTTTACATCATTACATGTTTCAATGTCATTTATATAATAGGGATGTAGCCAGAGAAAGTTCACGCCAGATAGCGCTCGTGTAGTACTGGGTAAGCGCAAGGCAATCGTCTTATGTTTCTCCCAGTCAGCTGCGAGGAATGTATAAATTGTGACCGAGTTTTCTAAGCTAAAGTAGATTATATCTTCTCTAATTTTACTCCAAGACTATATTAATTAATTATATAGGTATATAGAACTACCCTTTTTTAACACCAACCAAACACCTTTATATTACGAGTAAAATTCAACCAGTAGCCCTAAATGCAGAAATCAAATCAAATGTCCTAATATACCAAATCCTACACAACAGAATACACACAAATTTAAACTTCACTAAACAATCTGATTTACACGCTTACAAAACTAGACATGCAGATGACATAACACTTTTCCATATCAATTCCAAACAATATGGCAGTAATAGCATTAAGTATAGTGCCTTTGTAAAATTCAATGGACTACCAGAAAATATAAAAATTGCACCTAGCCTACCAATCTTTAAAAGGAGGCTAAAACAGTTTATGTGGAATGATTATAAAATGTCAGTTTGAAGAAATTTCATAATCTGAGAAGACAAAAGAAGAACATATTGTGTACAAAAACTTATGAAAGCTACAAAATGTTGTATATATTTTCATACTGAAAACTTTGTAAACTAAACATTGTATTGTAATTTGTCGCCAACAAGATAAAACTGTACAATTCCTTTGTATATGAGTCCTTGACTCGTTAAGGGATTAATAAAATGCATTATTATTATCTCCTCGTATTATGGACGATTTTAAGCGTTAAACAGCTGAAAAATGAGCTACGGACCAGAGGCGCTAAAACTAGCGGGAGGAAGGAAGAATTAATACAGCGGTAATAACAAAATTCTAACACTATTATTCAAATAATGAATATGAGTCAGCATGCTTTCTCCTAAAGATTACAATTACTTGAGTATTGTAGGCCTATACTGATAAATATATCTCCATAAGACTTAAATCATAAATAGAGATTTAAATATTCACTTGCTCCTCATGCTTATAGACTTCTATTCATGTCTTTTTTGAGGTTGATAGCTTACATGAAACTGTCATGTTTTAGACACCAGTATTGTATCGGTATAAGTTACCTCGAAAATGCATCGCAACGTTTGGTTCTTATGTAATTTTGTCAATTTCTCAATAAGAATCGTTCCCGTACCCCTGGGAAAGGACTTGGAGGTACAATTTTTGTAAAGTTTGAGAATCCCTGCTTTAGGGCTACGAATTGTTTCCATTCAACTGACTATGTCTCAAGAATGTAGAAGTCTGTCGCTATCACATTCTCCGCCGGGCAGATGGAAGTTGACGATTAATTCTGATTTCAAGAAACCAACCATAGGCCTAATACGTTTGTGACTGTTAATGCTGCGACATCTATTCTTGAAGTATTTGTCCGAGTATTGAAAATGGGTGTCAGAAATATTACATTCACTTCTTCGTGTATATTGACGATTTCTTCCCGTAGACTACTTCAATGGAGATGATTTCTGCAGATTCCGATATTGTAGACTTATCGTGATAATCCGACAATTTTCTTGTGTATGGCCTCTTCCTATTTTTTGTTGTGTTCGTAGTCCACGGAAAAAGCGATGGAACAGCGCCCGGTTTTAATCTTGCTCTCTCACCTTCTAATACAATCGTATAAATGCAGTGGTTGTTATCGAAATATCTAATCAGTTTATAGGTACAAAATAGGAATTATTTCCCTTTGTAGGGCTACATCACACTTATCCAACACAGTTTTCGTCAAGTCATCGGGTTGTAAATGATGGGAACACACTTTAATATATTCGGTCAGATTTTTCTTACCGAAAATTTTCCTTCTAATAGCACGTAACCATATCTTCCTCATTTCTTTATTTTGTGGAAATTGGTGAAACGAAAACGGGCTTCCCTGATTTTTGCAAAGAGGAACACTGCAATAGCTCGGCATAGTCACGAACATAAAAAATTAAACAACTTAAATTCGTACATATTAGCGGCATGAGAACACAGGAGACAAATGAAGAGCGGCTTGCGCTTACCCAGTACAACAGCAGTGTGCTCTATCGGTGCTAGTTCTATACATCCCTACCAGGATTTGTTCTCTATGGGCTTCCAATTTCCCCTTGTTAGTTTTAATGTAAATCTTTATTTATCAAGTGAGAAATACAATACAAAATACAAATCATCTTTTGAGATGCTTGTCACATGTCACGCGAACACGCACAGACTTTGCACTGACTCGTATTTTGTTCTCTTCTTTATTGTACATGTCTATTTCACCAGGTGGCGCTACTGTGCTATTTTTCTTTCAAATATTAACACTTCCTCCAAAGAAAAATCAAATACAAATAAAAAAAATAAACAAGATGAACTATTGAACACTTTTCAGCCTCTAAGATGTCATCTTCTGCACGCCAATCCTATCACGCAGCATCTCAAATCTGACCCTCTCCAGAGGTTTAGTTAGAAGATCAGCTAATTGATTGGTCCCGTCAATGTGCTCCAGCTCAAGGTCTCCGTCCAAAAATCTTTCCCTCACATAGAAATGACGTACCTCAATATGCTTGGATTTTCGATGGTACTCCGGATTTTTAGCCAATTTAACTGCACCAGCATTGTCGATGTAAAGCGTAGGAGGTTTGTCAGCAGTTCCCAGTAATTCAGAAAACAGTCTTTTCAGCCAAATCAACTCCTTTGCTCCTTCACTTGCAGACACAATTTCAGCTTCAGTTGTCGATGTTGACACAGACTTCTGTAACTGACTTCTCCACGATACAGCTCCATGATTGTAGGTCGAAATGACACCCGTCGTTGAACGTCTCGTCCTCTTGTCACCGGCGTAGTCAGCATCACTGTAGACCTTCAAAACGTCCTCTTTCCTATAGACGATTCCATGGTTCACTGTGCTCTTTAAATATCGAAATATCCGTTTCACTTGACTCCAGTCTTGAACTGTAGGATTCTCCATGGCTCGAGCAGCTTTGTTGACCGCGAATGCGATATCTGGACGAGTAGCTGTAGTCAGGTACATCAAGGATCCCACCGCCTCACGATAAGGAACCCTGGCTGAAACCTTTTCTTCGTCTTCACTTTCTTCGCGTCCAACTGGGGTAGACACTCCATTTGACTCGGCCATCCCAAATTTTTCTAGGATTTTCCTCGTGTAATCCTCTTGACTGATTGCAATTGATCCATCATGGTTTTGTTGTATCTTCATGCCCAGGAAATTGTTGAGAGATCATCTGGTCGTGTGAAATTCCTGCTGACGTTTTTCCATGAACTGCTCAATGTCTTCTTCGTTGCCAATTACCAGACCATCATCCACAAAAATTACAACAGCCAACCACTTTCCAGTTTTGTTGCTGTAAAAGAGACAAGGATCAGCTTTGCTGTTTTTGAATCCAGCTTTCTCCATGAATTTCTTGAAACGCTTGTTCCAGCAGCGTGGAGCCTGTTTTAAACCATATAAGCTTCTCTTTAGATGACACACTCGGCCAGTACCGTCCTGATGACCTTCTGGCTGTTCCATGAACACATCTTCTTCAAGCTCACCGTTCAAGAAGGCCGTCTTGACATCAAATTGACCAAGTTTCATCTCCTTTTCAACAGCTACTGCCAACAGAGCTCGAATGGTATCATACCGCGCAACAGGGCTGAATGTTTCTTCATAATCGATTCCTTGCTGTTGCACATAGCCTTTGGCTACCAATCGTGCCTTGAAGCGAACTTCTCCACTGTCCGTTGTCTTCTGTCGAAGAATCCACCGATTTTTCAGGACCCGTGCACCATTTGGACGCTCAACCAATTTCCAGGTATCATTTTCCTTTAAGGAATCCATTTCTTCATTAATTGCTTTCAGCCACTGATTTTTATCACTAGACTGCAGCGCTTCAGAGTATGAGTCAGGATTCTTTTCAGCGATAGATGGTCCAGCCATGTACATGTAATTTCCACTGATCATCCACGATGGCTTCTTACTTTCACGTTTGCTTTTCCTTCTTTCTTCAGTCTCTCCTTCTTCCTCATCTTCGCTTCCTCCGGAACTGGATGCCGAAGCAAAATCTTCAATTTCGCTTAAGTTCTCATCTGACTCTGACCTCCTCTGTAGGCCTACATCAGACGATGAATTAGACTGATTCCTCTCCACACGTTCTTCAAGCGTCACTTCAACCTTTCCGGCGTTGGCGCGCAGATTGCAGACAACTTCAGGTTTGAATTTCATATCATGGCTTAGAACAACCTTTCTCTGGGTTGGAATCCAGACTCTAAATCCATCCCTGTCGTTCACGTACCCAACCAGATGTCCAAAAACAGCTTTGTCGTCGAACTTTGAGCGAAAATTCTTGTCGATATGCAAGTAGCATTCTGTTCCGAAGATCTTCAGATGACTGAGACTTCCCACTGGTCGTCCATACCACAATTCATAGGGAGATTTGTTTTCAATGGATGACTTCCCAGTGCGATTCAGGAGGTACACCGCAGTGTTGCAGGCTTCAGCCCAAAGTTGTTTCGTTAACTTGCTGGGATTCAGCATAGATTTTGCGCACTCCACAATCGTCCGATTTTCACGTTCCGCAACTCCGTTTTGTTGTGGTGTGTACGGCGTAGCAATGCTGTGTTCTATGCCTCTGCTTGCGAGTAGTTCGGAAACCTTCTTGTTATCAAATTCTTTTCCTCCATCACACCTGAACAGCTTCACGACGAGTCCATTTGTTTCGGCTTCATTCAGGAACTGTTCCAGAACGGTGTACACTTCACTTTTGTGCTTTAAAAAGAAAACTCGTCGAAACTTGCTGAAATCATCCTTGAAACATACGTAGTAGCGTGCCTTTCCAAGAGATTCAGTAGACATTGGTCCATTCACATCGGCGTGGATTTGTTCACCGGTGGCTGTTGGTCGATTCATTCGTGTCTTGAATGACAGTCGATGCATTTTTCCCAGTGCACATCCATCGCAGAAATCCTCTTTACACATGTCTACATTGATGTTCATCTGCTTCAATACATTCTTGACATGCGCTTTGTGTTGATGACCAAATCGTTCATGGTAGATCTGCAGTTTGTCCGACGATGTAGCTAAATTCACTTGAATGGGTTGCGCCGGTTTCACGACGCACATGTCAAGTACATACAGACCATGACTCACACGTCCAGCCATCATCGCCTTTCCAGTAACCTTGTCTTCAATTCTAACAGTTTGGTCGTCAAGTCTTGCATAGAAACCTTTCCTTGCAGCAGCTTTCACAGAAAGCAGATGAGCCATTGCATCGGGAACATACAAAACTTCAGTCATCTCAGCACTCAACCAAGCGTTGTTCAGCCGAACTTGAATGTTTACAGTTCCTTTGCCGTGAGCTAGCATGCTCACACCTCGTTTTCCTATCAAAATCTTCTCTGGGGCAGCAAACTTGACGTATGTTGTAAAATACTGTTTGTTCGCGGTGATGTGATTTGTGGCGCCACTGTCGCAGTACCACTCGTCGGCTTGAACAAAGTCGCCGTCTAACGCACTCATCGCATGTGTCAGAAACGAAGCATTGTTCTCCTTATTTTTGTTTCTAGTGTCACCCTCTTTCTTCTTTACTGGACATTCCCTTGCCCAATGGCCCAATTCCTTACATTTGAAACATGGAAATTTCTGCTTTACTCGAACATTTTTCTTCGACTTGTCATCAGCGCTGCCTTTGCCACTGCCATACTGGGAATGCTTCTTGGGAGCACTACGTACCACAAACGCAGTCGATTCCACGTTTCCTTGGTCACGCAGTTCAACTGTGCACAATTTTTCAATCAACAAGTTCACAGTTTGATTTCCCGTCGGAATCGTGTCCCACACATCCTTGAAATTATCATATTCTTTTCCCAGCGTGGACAAAATCCGACCGTTCAAAATCCTTTCAGACAACGTGTTTTCGTTGTGCTTTTGTAGTTCGTCGTTCAGATCCCGATAAAGCTTCTGTAACTTCGCGACATGAGTGCTGATGTCCTCCTTGTCGTCACGTGTCACTCGGAAGAATGACTCGATCAACATGTTCAGTCGCTGCGTACTGCTTCGTTCGAAACGTGCGCTCAATTTTGTCCAAATTTCACTGGCATTGGCGCACGTCAACACGAGCTCGGCAACAGATTTTCCTAGCGCACCTGCTAGCAAACTGGCCGCTTTCGCGTCTTCTTTCAACCACTGCTTATATGCCGCTTTTTGTTGCGCAGTTGCATCTGCCGGCAACACAGGACACTTTTTCGAACCATCAACAATATTTTCCAATTCATACGACCGCAAACCCATCAACACATGCCATTTCCACTTTGCCCAGTCTTCAGGTCCTTCAAGTTTATCCACTTGAACTTTGTAGTCACTGCCGGCTGCCATTTTGAGGTTATCCTTACTCACAAAAAATACAGCACGTGTTCCACAGGCGCTCAGCTCCGGATCCACTCACAAGATAATACCATTTACACGTGGCCTGGGTCCATAACCTGTTAGTTTTAATGTAAATCTTTATTTATCAAGTGAGAAATACAATACAAAATACAAATCATCTTTTGAGATGCTTGTCACATGTCACGCGAACACGCACAGACTTTGCACTGACTCGTCTTTTGTTCTCTTCTTTATTGTACATGTCTATTTCACCAGGTGGCGATACTGTGCTATTTTTCTTTCAAATATTAACACACGCAACGTCATGTACCAGGATTTGTTCTCTATGGGCTTCCAATTGCCCCTTAACCTAACAATACTCCTGCAAGTCCCTACAATTCCACTGGTGAGCATCATCGCGGCTTACTTGGATAATAGCGGCTTCGGTGGCGTAGTTGGTAGCATGCTGAACTGCTATGCCCAAGATAGCGGGTTCAAACCCGGCCGAAGTCGTCGGATTTTTTAAGAGCGTTAAAAATCCTTCAGTATGCCTTCCTTCGGAGGGGAAGTAAAGCCGGCGGTCCCATGTCATAGATTTATGGCATGTAAAAGATCCTTTCACAGACTAAACTTGTATAAAGCAAAATTTGTTAGGTTAGATTTCGTCAGAACGCTCTATCAAAGTTCCAACGTTCACCACTAGGTATCATTGATATCTAGTGGCGAAAGTTGGAACTACTTGAAATTGAACGGAACTTGTAGCTCACCCTTTAGGGTGTCCGCTGGAAGCAGCTACAGACTCAGGCGAGCCGAACATGTCCTCGGACACTCCCGGCGCCAAAAGCCATACGATAAATAAATAAATAAACTTGGATAATATTAATGTACATTTGTGAACTTCCCCTCTATGGCTGTGTTTCTATCTCCCAAAATTTTATAATGGCACCCGTCGTGTTCGTAAAGCCGCCATTTTGGTCGCCGGCACGGCCTAGGGTGGGGGCTTAACGAAGACAAGTGAATCAAAACTTTCTAAAATTTCTCCGAGCATGGTCTCCAATCAAAACGTCCCTGATTGGCTGAGCACTTATTGGGTCCCTCCCGCCACACAGCCGCAATCAATTCCGCCAGTAAGCCTCAACTTAACATAACCTAAGTTACTTAAATTACAAATATTAATGTTGGTGAAGGGTGGGCGACTTGTGGATTAGATAAGCCATTGTTAGTGTTACCTTCTATAGATTTGTGGGTGGCATTGTGGTTTTTTGGCAATCTTGTCATCTTGTAGACATTAAGATAAATACCGTAGTTCTATTTCAGGGGCCTATCACTCACATGTAGCGGTTTATCACAACAGAAGCCTACTATTACGAATAGCTGTACTTTATTAAGATTTTTCTGCTCCTTCGCGAAATAGTGGCGGTGGTTTGAGATTATTTTTGACTACCATGATGGGGTTTTAAAAGTGTTTCATAGAGCATTCTTGTTGTCTTGTAGGTATGATTGATTTGACATGTTAGGCCTACATGTACAGTTAATTTTTTCTGGTTTAGGGAATAATGCTCATTACTATTAAGTGCAACCGTGTTGACCGACTGAAAGACATTGAATATTTCGTTTACTAAGGCAACACTGAAATATGGGTTCCAACACGATATGGACTTGGTACTTAGGTTCGCTTAACAAAATAATGTTACATCAAAAAGTCATCCTTGTAATCTCTGCAAATAATAAAAATATTTCCCACCCAATATAGGCCTATTCATGTTGAACGGTAGAAAGTTATCAACCTTTATTAAGGCAACACTGAAAAATGTTCATTTTGATCTAACCTACTAACTCGGAGTCATCATCATCATTGTCCCTAGAGGTTCAGTTTTTTTTAAAATTCTCCCTTTCCTATGGTCAAATAACACATGAATGTTCCCTATTTTTCTTAAGGGGATTCAATGGTCTTATGCTGAACTAACTTTGAATAGGGCATGTACCCCAGCCCCTTAAAATATGAAGTTGTCAGGATAAAAACATGTCCATAGACATCAGAAACTTGAGAACACTGAGATCAGGAGAATGTAGATCGACCATGAATACAAGACCAGAAACTCTTAAAGAGGAGTGTTTCATTTAGAGGCGTGGAACATCATGATCAAGACCCCTGTACTTGGGTGTGTGCTCAATCTGTTTGAAAACCCGTTGACAGATCATGAGTTAACCTGTGGCTGGAATCCACTCCGTCCTATGCTAAGCTGTGAGTACTGGGCACCATTCGTGTTCTGTAATTACTGTATCAATTTCTGAAAGTTGTGTCATAGGCCTATGCATAGACAAGTCGCTGAGAATGTTCTCTGAATGGTGAATACCAGTAGGCCAGCCGACTTAGCTGCCTCCTTCACTAGCATTTCCAGGCACCTGGTAAGTTGGTAAAATGAAATAGAACAAGTAGTTCCGTGAAGAACTACACAGCCTATTTTCATATATCCTACTTATGTTAATTGCCACTATCAACATACACAATTTCTAATTGATTGCTGTAATAGATTCGTAGATATTAAGAACCGACTAAATATTTCGGATGGTCGCCATGTTGGATTTTATATATGTAGGTCCTAGTGTTATGTACTGTTACATGCAGATTATTGTGAACGTGTAGTATTCAAACTTCAATCGCATAATTAGGACACAAGAAAAAACAAGGAGATTTTAAAAATTTCACAGCTGCCATCTTGAGGTTATGGAAACAATTGAAATAAATTAGATGCCAGTGGATTAACATTCGTATAAGGATGTACCAAGTTTCACTGCACTCGGATGGTTAAATTGCGAGAAACGTCCATGTGAATATTTATAATTCGCGTCACCGCCATGTTGGATTTGTGATCACCAGGTTATTTAAAGTCCTATAGGTGAACTTAAGTTCATAGCCCCTATGAACATTAAAAAATGCAGTTTGATTGCTAAAATAGATTCGTAGATATTCAGTATCGTCTAAATATTTCGGATGGTCGCCATGCTGGATTGTTAAATGTATAGGCCATAGAGTCATGAACCATTAAAGGAAAATTATTGCTTAGGTTCATTATTCAAACTTTCACTTCAATCGCATGACTACATCACAAGAAATAGAAAATTAATTTTAAAATTCGCTCTGCCGCCATATTGAGGTTATGTAAACAATTGAACTAAATTAGATACCAGTGG
Source organism: Meconema thalassinum (assembly GCA_946902985.2). Lineage (NCBI taxonomy): Eukaryota > Metazoa > Arthropoda > Insecta > Orthoptera > Tettigoniidae > Meconema > Meconema thalassinum. The sequence goes on from OX336393.1 coordinate 256,149,924, forward strand.
ATTATAATGTGTATAAATATTTCCTGTACCAGGTTTCAGTGCGCTTGGAACATTAAATCGCGAGAAAGGTCTATTTAAAATGTTCAAATTCGCTAGGCCGCCATGTTCGTTTTGTAGTTAACCGGTTTTTGAAAGTCATAAGATGGACTTCCAGTAGTGCCCTTTATCTCCGTACAAAATTTTAGGGAGATACCGCTAATAGTTTCAGAGATATCGAATGCCAGTGAAATATTTCGGACATCCGCCATCTTGTGATTATGTAAACAATTGAACAAAGTTAGATGTCGGTGCATTACAATGTATATAAACATATACTGTACCAAGTTTCATTGCGTTTGGTTGGTCAAATCACGAGAAACGTCTACTTAAAAGTCGCAAATTCGCTTGGCCTCCATGTTGGTTTTGTAGTTACCAAGTTTTCAAAAGTCACATAAGTGAACTTATAGTAGTTCCCTCTATCACCATAGAAAATGTCAGGGTAATATCGGTAATAGTTTCGGAGATATTGAATGCTGGTGAAATATTTCGCACAGCCGCCATGTTGGATTGGTGAGTTGTAACAAAATTTGAAGGGCACGGTCGAGGTCGCCGGGAATAGTGCTATGAACTTTCCGAGTTTCATTGAAATCGCTCAAGCCGTTTAGATTTTATTAGGGGGACACACACACGAATCACACACACACACGCACACACACACGGACAAAAGGTGATCTCAAAAGCCTATTTTTTCAAAATTTAAAATAGGCTAAAAATCACTTTAATGGTTCAAGTTGTCCTTGATTATCCTCATTGTACAGTGTACCCCATTCCAGATCTTAGTTCAGAATTAGTTTCCTTGACGGAGTTGGAGAAACAGTCACAATACCTATGGTACTACTGTACTAGACCTAGTACGGTACATGTAGATGGAAGCAATGTGAGACCAACCACTAGGTAGCTTACGTCCCATTAGTTGGGAGTGTTAGGGAATGGGAGATTGGTTCGACATGTCAACCTATGTTGTATATTTCATTAATGAATGGGATCTAAAAGTGTATCATAGGAGTATTAAAGCAAGCCATAATATATTACCAGTTTTTTTTACGAGCACACATTTTTATTCACTGACAGAAAACATGTACATATACAGATGTTGTATCAAAATACAGGGTGAATCCCACATAAGATAAAGTTGTGCGTGGGCTTCATGAACACAATTTCTTAATTTATTTGCAACATGGTATTTGACAGATAATAGTAAGAAAAGTTTATAGTAAAGGCATTAGTTAAAAGGATACTAAAATAAAAGAAGACGTTACATTACTTATTTGTGACTGAGTTGGTTTAAATATGTTGGTGAAAATTTATAAGTTCATTTACTTTATCAAAGTTATTAAGCAGCCATGTAAAAAGCCTTTTCTTCAGTATATTCAGGGTGTTATTTGTCACATTTGCTGGCAATATATTGTATATCCTAGTGCTAAGACAACTTAAATTCCTATGGCCAAGTAGTGTGTCTCGACGAGGGATATTTATTCCAGTTCTGTCTTGAAGTCTAGTGCACATTTTAAGTTGTTGTCCATTGGAGAAGAGCTTCATATTTTATGTATAAATACGATTGATGACTGAACAAATAACTGTCGTATATTAAGCACCATGCTTTGTTTATACAGTTCACATGTTGGAAACGTTGCTGGCTTTTTGTACATAACTTTTAGAATGAAATTCTGGCAGGTATTTACATGAGCCAAATGTGAATCAAGTATTCCACCCCAACCATTTATTCCATATTGTAGTTGTGACTGGACTAAGGCAAAATATACAGTTCTCAAGACTTTTGCTGACAAGATATTTCTGATTCTGTAAAATATATAAATTAACTTTTGGAGTTGATTGGCCAATTTTGATGCATGCATATTCCATTTTAAATGACTATCTATAATAATCCCTAAATATGTAGCATTCATTGACTTCTGTAGGGTAAAGCAGTTGCATCTTTCACCATTGTTACAATTTGGTGTGTGGATCTTCAGTGTTAAATTGTCTGTGGGTTGTAATGTTTTGTTGTGTGAGAAGCATAGGTATTGTGTTTTGGTTTCATTTAAGGTAAGGAGGTGGTTTCTTAGCCATTTATGGACTGTAGCAAGGTTTCTTGAGTTCTATTAAAAGTGTCCTCCCAAGTTGTTCCTATGACTGTGACGACAGTGTCATCAGCATATGAGGTAATCATCGCATTACAGTTCAGCTAACACAAATCGTTAATATATAACAGAAAAAGAATAGGACCTAAAACTGTTCCTTGGGGAATTCCAATTTTTACTTCAGCACTTCTACTTAGAGTATCTTTGATTCGTGCCTTTTGAATTCTGTTAAAATGAAAACTTTTTATTAGTTCTTGAGGAGTACCACGAATACCCTCCTTTTCCAGTTTTCTAATGAGTATATTGTTGTCCACGGTGTCAAATGCCTTTTTTAAAACCAGGAACACAGAAATTGTTCTTTTAGAACCATCGATGGCTTTATACAAATAATCAGTAAGGGAGAATATTGCATCTTGAGTACTAGTGTTTGGTCTAAAACCAAACTGATTTGGTGACAATATGTTGAACTTATTCAGATAGTTAGGTAATCTGGTTTTGATGCATTTCTCTAGTAGCTTAGAGAGGTGGGTTGTGAGGGAAATTGGTCTATAGTTATTTTACTCTCTTTTATCATCTGATTTATAGACTGGGATTATGATGGCAATTTTGAATGAGTCTGGAAATTTCCCCTTCGTTAGTGATAAATTAAAAATATGGTGCAGTGGTAGTAGAATTTCTGAGCTAATTATCTTAATTGTTTTACTAGAGATATTATCATAGCCATTTGCTGAGTTATCTTCTAAAGCAGCTATGTGGTTTGTTATTTCTGATTTTGTTATGGGTATAAAAAAGATAGACTGAGGTTGAGATTTTACAGTGCTTTCATCTTTCCTTCCCCAATTACTTCTGCCACTCGGGTCATTATGTCATCCATCACCACAATGAAAAGTAAAGGTGACAGTGCACTTCCTTGTTTCAGGCCGTTTCTCTGTTCCAACCAGTCTGATCTCTCTCCTCCCACTTTCACACAGCTCACGCTTCCCTTGTACATTTCCTTTATCCTCTTTATAGTCCATTTCTCTACTCCTCTATCCTCCAGGGACTTCCATACTTTGTTTCTGCATACACTGTCATATGCTTTCTCAATGTCCAGGAAGGCCAACAGTAGACCTGTTCCATACTCATAGTGCTTGCCTTACAGCAAAAATCAAATCCACTGTGGACCTTCCTGCTCTGAAGCCATGTTGTTCTTCCCTCATCCCTCCTTCTATCCTTGTCCTAATTCTCTTTTCCAAAACTTTCTCGAAGATCTTTGCACAATGACTCATCAGTGTTATTCCCCGATAGTTTCTGCAATCTGTTCTACTACCTTTCTTGAAGATCGGGACAATTATTCCTTTTTTCCAGTCCTCTGGGGTCTTCCTTTCCATCCATGCTGTCCTCATCACTCGGTACAACCACTGTATCCCCACCTCTCCTGCTGCTCTCACCATCTCCACACTCAACTTATCCACACCCGGTGCCTTCCCTCCTTTCATCTTGTTCACTGCATCTTCCACTTCTTTCCATGTTAAGTCCTTTTCTGTTTGCAGTTCATCTTCCTCTTCCCCGATTTCTTCCTCCTCACCATCTTTTCCATTTGGGTTCAGAAGTTCTTCAAAATATTCTTTCCACATTTTCTTCAGTTCTTCCCTATTTTCTATCTCTTGTCCCCTTTTGTTCACCATTCTAACATAATCCGTAGGATCCTTCCGCCTCTTATTTTTTACCATCCCATACAGGACCTTTTTTGTACCTTCACTATGCTCCTTCATCATCTTTGTCCACTCTCCCATCCACTTTCTTCTCTCCTCAGCCACTACTCTCTTCGCCTCCTTCTTTCTTTCCTGGTACTCTTCCCTTGTCTCTACCGTCCTATTTTGATACCACCTCCTAAAGGCTCTATTCTTTTCCCTTACTATATCTTTTGTCTTCTCATTCCACCATGGTGTTTCCTTCCACCTCTTCTTACTACTTGTCCTCCCACATACTGCTTCTGCTGCACATACTAGTGTCTTCTTAAATCTAGCCCATTCCTCTTCCACCCCTCTTTCTTCATCTGTTGGAAATTCTTCCTTTACCATTTTGAGGTACTCGACCCTTCTATCCCCTTCTTTCAGTTTCCATATCCTTATACGTCTTTCCTGGTTCTCAGCCCCTTTATTCTCCTTACTCCCTCTCAGGTTCATTACCAGCAATCGATGGTCGCGATCCAGGTTTTCCGATGGTATAACCTTGATGTCCATGATGTTCTTATTTAGTTCTTTCTCATACAGTATATAGTCGACCACCGACTTCCTGGTCAAGTCATCACTGTACCATGTGATTGTGTGGCTCTCTCTGTTCTTAAACCAGGAGTTCCCAACTAGCAGGCTGCTCCTCAGGCAGAAGTCCAACAGTCTCTTTCCTTCCTCATTTCGTCCGCCCCAACCCTCTGGTCCTAGAACACTCTCATAACCTTGTCTTTCTCTTCCTACATGGGCATTCAGATCCCCCATAACAATCATATTTCTTCCTACCAGCTGCTTCTGCAATTCCTCTTCAAACTCCTCCTTCTCTTCAGAGGCGCAGCCTAGTTGTGGAGCATACATTTGCACTATTTCTACGGTCTCTCCCCTCAGTTCTACTTTCACTTTCATCATCCTATCACTTATTCTCCTCACTTCTTCTTTTAAACCATCTCGTACTACTACTCCCACTCCATTCCTCTTTCCCTCTTCGTTCCCACTCCAGTACAGTATATAGCCTTTTCTCAGTTCTCTCCTTCCTTGCCCTTTCCACTTTGTTTCTGTCAATCCCAATAAATCCAACTTCCTTCTTTCCATCATATCCACTATCTCCTCCACCTTCCCCGTCAGCGTTCTTAGGTTTAAAGTTCCAAATCTTAGTCCGTGTGTACAGCCGTGTCGTCGTCTATTAAATCCATCATGTCCGAGGCTCGTTCCATTTTTGAAAGCATTTGTTTCATCCACTACTGGCTTGCTGGGCCTATCGTAGCTTCACCAGAGCCCCGTTAGCCGTCACTTTTCAGGGTTCCTGTAGGACCTTCACAGCTACCGTAACGGTCCCGGGCCACACGAATTCCCCACTGTACTTCGCCCCTACAGGCGATCCCCTACTTTGTGCCGTTGCCCGTCTCCCACGACGTGGACGAGGGGTTGGACTTTTAGTCCAGTCAATAAACGAATTTCACCCTACATCAGATGCGGGATCGTTTTTTATTTTTTTGTGTTGTTTAGAACCCTTAGGTAGTTATTAATCCACGTTTCCGTCATCCTACCCCCCTTGCTTCGTCCGCCATTTTGAAAAAACTGTCAGAAATCGGCCCTTTTTTTTAAGCGGAACGCGCAGAGATTCAGCAGTGTCGCGCACAGCGCGTTCTTTTATTCATGCTGCACTCTCTGTTGCTGGCAGCGATTTACCCCTTCGTGCAGCGTAGTTTTACTTTGCTACTTTGCTTTGCTGCGTCGCTTCGATAATCAAAATGGCTCCAATTGAATACGTTCTTATCCTACAAGATTTTCTGGAAGGTGTGATTTTCTTTAAAGTGTTGTTGTACATGTGTGTACGACCGAATATCAAGTTTGATGAAGTAGGATCAAGCCTACGAAGACGTAGTATTTCTTTGAAAGTTGTAATCACACGAGTATTGAATTGATGATTAAATTTATTTGGTTATGTTCTGTGTTATGTAGGCCTACTATGGTGTAAAACCCATACTACCATACTCCATAAGAAGTCACAGATTTGTGAATGCATCTTACTTACAGTACGTCGTTACGAAAAAATACTGCATGTTATGTCTTCGGTCTACAAACATTTTTCCCCATTTGTTTTGTTGTTGGTGTACATAGGCCCTACTGTGCCCGTTTAGACCGGAGTCCGCACGACCACATATGCATTTTACCAATAATCAGTCAGCACGAGAGTCAAAATATCCCGGAGCGCCAGATGGGTTAAAGCTAATCGCAAAAACGACATCAAATAAAAAAAATGCTGTACTGATTTTTGGCTCAATGCAACAATAAGGATAGAAGGAGATTCAACTGGGAGTAACACATCAAGTAAAATTATCTCATTTTATTTTGAATTTAAAATTGACTGCAAAAATGCTCAAAGCAGCATCACTCACGTGTGGCGACCCACACTCCTATTTACACAATATACAGAAATTTTCCAAACACATTTGACAATTATTTTTTGGAAACACAAGTCTGATTGTTAGTCCTGTAGACTGTTTTCCAAAATTATTTATAATTAATGATTAAATCCAGTTCAAATTTAATTGTCTCTACTGGAAATATCGTAGTTCACTGTTTGAATTTTTACATAATATTAACACTCGTAGAATAAATGTTCATAGAATTTTAACTTTCACTTATTTTTCCACTTTCAAAAATATATATTGTCGAAAAATATTATTATCATTGAAGCAACACAAATTATTTACACATATTAATAACATCTGAAAAGTATTTGACCTTGAGCATAGCATCGAAGAACTGTGCGAAGCACAACAAAAATTAATTGTTCTTCTGACATTAAACATTCCGAGAAGTGACTCGATTATGAACTTCAAGTTCCTAACAAAATATATGATTTCTGAATCATCAACTTGATCACTAAATGGTTGAACCATTCAACTATTCGATTCTCCACTTAGAATCATCATTAAGAAAAATATTTATATTTGTGGCCCTTTTTAGTAACTTTCACAACTTGCAATTCTTCGACAGAATGCGGAAATAAGAATTATAGCTTCATAATAAATTCATTTAGTTCATGGCACTAAGATTGAAAATATCCTTCAAATTATTCGTGGTTAAAGAATTATTTTTAATTGGCAGTGGCCCATTCTATTATTTGTGTAAGAACACAATATTACAACAACAACGGCAAAGGTCTTCCTCTGAAGAATAATAAACTACTATCATGACAAATCCGGGTTCTAGCAAAATCAAAGTCTAAATGGAATCCGTAAACCAGGTTGAAATAAGAACTGATGGTTTCTAAGAAATAACCTTCGGGTCATTCATACGACGAAATGTGTAGTTCCAATACTCCTATAAACCTGAGCCATCGAACCTGCTATTTGATTGATGCTCGAAAAAATCTCCTCATTCCTGCGACTTAAACATGCGCACCTGGGAATGGCATTTCAACTACTCCACACACATAAATTTTCTTCCCAAAATTTATACAATAAATCAAGCCTCTGCTTGTTATCAACACTGGAAGATTAATAAACTTACAAGTTTATTTTATTTTACCATTCAGTTCAACCCGTGAATTTACCATACTTATGAAAATCTTTATTTCACTTTCGAGTGTATTTACGTCATGATTTTATATAAATACAAAAATATCCTATTTGATACAATTATCAATTGCTTCCCGTTTCATGCCTGTCCGTGTTATCTGAAAAATATACTTTGCTCATTGCAAATATCAACTGTTCAACCAGAACTGACATGTTGGTTGAATGGGGCTTGCGCTAACCACTCTCCTTCGGAAAATCTCCTGTTCCAAACTAGAAATGATTAAACTACTTCATAGGCTCTCTCTCAATACATATGATTATTAGAAAATATAATATCCAAGAATTATTTAGAAAAATTATAAAAATTATTATTATTATCACTAGTGGATTATTATTATTATTATTATTTGTTATATTATTTTAAATATGTTTAACTATCATCTCATTATGTGAGAATCCACATGTTCGAACCTTCAAATATGGAAAAAATATCCATTCCTCAACAAAAATAATTATTAACTTTTACAGTTACATCGGCTGATTACCGTGATTTCCCAAAAATATGAAATATTCAAATAAATGCTCGAAATGCTCGGTCATCGATCCTAAACTGTTCTGAGTGCTGAAAATACTCAGAATAACTCTAACAAGTCTTGCGTAAATCATTGCAAGATTTAAATACGAAGAAAAATAAATGTGTTGGTCATCTGCCGAAAAATAGTTTGTTCCAATTAGCTAGGCATAATATAATTCAAATGTGGCTTACATTTCTTGATGGTCTTGAAGCGTAGTGAACCTGGTCTGTACCAGATTTATCCATAAACATGCCCTATCGGACAAGCATGTATAATCCTTGTATCGGCCGCCATTATATACCCACAATCCGTCTAGTCAGACATAGTGGTAGTATCTCTTGACGTTTGAATTAACTGTTGTTCCATTTTAATATGGGCTTCTATCAAAGCCATAACAGTTTGTTTAAATGGGGTCAGATCTAAGTGATCTATTCTCAGATATGTCAGTTGTAACGTAACTCACGGTAATCTTTTCAGTACAAGAAAACACTGACAGTCTAACCAATCAACGGCTGTTCTGAAGATCGTTCCCTAGGCATGGCTTCACACCATCTACAATGCGCTAAGCGACCTGTAGTTTCCCTGCGTAGACTAATGAACACCACCGTGATCGACTGGTCTTCAGTGTACTGATAGATCGAAGTGGTTAACAAGTTACAAATATGAAAACTGACTAAAATGGATTTAAATATCCAAGTATTAGGTTATTACTGGACTGTGACAAAGTACTAATTCTAGACAAAGTCTAGCATATGTCCATGTAAAAATATAAAAATATTTCCACTAATGTCTGTAGAAAAAAAATTCAATCACCTCAGTGATTCTCCTCGCCGGAAACTTACTAAGTTCCACTTCGTAGCGCAGCACTTTTGTGACTATCACAACTTTGAAAATTACTTCTGCGTAGATCCGGCAACCATGTGCCTTGGCTCAGCGTAGTAGCAACTTGCTAAGCAAGTGCTTGTGTTGAAGTGAGCTATCGATGCCTCGGCCGGCCGGCTTTTATTCAAAACTGCCAGGGTCACGCGTCATCAGCTGATATCTGGAAATCATCATATCTCTGGTGTCCCTGGTCCGATTTACTTGATACTAATTGCATTCTCATTCATTTGGCCGTGCCAGTAATCTGATCCATGTCTCAAGTCTCTACTCCATGGTTAACTATTTAATCAATAAATAGCCTCGACCTCTGCTATTACTCGCTACGTCACTTGACATGCAAGTATCGGTAAATTCTTTCCAATTGCTTCGAGAAGCAATGTGGTGCGATATTCAAATATCTCAACTTTCAAAAGCGGCTGTAGCCTTTCCCTTGATATCTAGGTGTCTGAATCTTGGAATACCCATTCCTAGAGTTGGGCACACTACCTCAGTATGGTAACAAATATCTGTACTTGGCCGGGTGGTAACAAATTCTATTATGTTTCTCATGAAAAATAATATGGACACTAGCCTATTTTCTTTCTCTAAGGTGCATTTTAACTAAGTATACAAATAGTATCGTTTGTCTTCCATTCCTCCCACTGTGTGTACTCTATTCATATTCACTCCAATTATACATATTTATTTTGGCCCTGACTGTTATGTGCTGAAGTTCTTGTAATTATGGTATTATGCGATATGAACAAGGATGCCATGACCCACTCAGAATACACTGCCACTAAATTATGTACTTAACTGTAATAAGAATCATACCAACCTCTTCTCAGTTGTCCTTATGAAGCTCATTGTATGATATTCCAGAGCTGGGAATCAAATAATCTCAATACATACGGTACTTCTAGACCACAACAATGGCAAGAAATACAAACAGAAGGGACTCTTATATATGTTGGTGAAAATAATTCCTGGATAAACTCTTCAGTACCATGGTAGCGCTTTTATGTTCCTACAGTTGTAAGTCGTAGGGAAGGGGATTTTGATTTTACTGACTACTTTGTACATTTCATTCATGCGTGGAGTGTAAATGTTTGTGAGAATGCTAAAAACAAAGCATACAGAATTTTTTGGCAGGTCACAATCAGAGTAGGCCTACTTAGTTTGTGGGACTCAAGCTTCTCAGAGCCGACGCACGACCAATATATTAAAAGTCTATAAAATACTCAACTGTGCATGCGCCATGCCAACCCGTGCACTTGGTGCTGGCGCGCCCCAGTGCTTTTCCCTTCCCACCCCTCTTCCTCCACAGTCAGACTTGGATGATGAGCAATGGATCGCTGACCTCGCTTTCACGAAATACATCACGGGGTATTTAAATAACTCGTTGCAAAGCAAAAATAAATTAATCAGTACTATGTGTGACCGTATTGAAAGTTTCAAATTGCAGCTTGTGCTTTTTAAAAGTCAGCTTCAAGAAGGAAATTGGGACAATTCTCCCAATTTACAAATAAACAACAACACGACTCTCGTCTCGCTAAGCGCTGCTACTACAAGTTCCTCTCTTACAGCAGAGCACCGTGCTTTTCCAGTTGCCGGCCAGTGCTTGCGAAGCACCTGAGTTGGCGAGGCCTGGGTTATGGAATACTCTGCTGCCCGTGTGTTTTAAGGGGTGGAACTACGAGGTCATCTGCCCCACTTAACACAGATTAAAGAATACAAATTTGGAATTGAATTTAAAATTTAGAGGTGGACACCTAAATTTGAAAAGACCGAAATTTTATAACACAAAATATTAAATAAAAATAATAATTATAAAAATAAACAAAAATTATGAAAAAACAAAAAATTATCATTCAAAAACGAACAAGTCGTTGAGTCAATATTCACTGGAAAATTTAGATTGCTGGCCCTAACCCACTCTCGCTTATAAAGCGTATAACGCGATCAACAGCCACCGCGTCATCGGCTAATATAAGTTTGAGTATCATCTGCAAACCAAGGTTTCTTCGTAAGTCAGTAAGATCCACACACTCGGTTAAAATGTGGGCCACGGTGAAAACGGCTCCACAGGTACAAAGTGGGGGGTCTCCCTTCTCATTAGGTACGAGTGGGTGGATCTTGTTTGACCTATCCTTGACCTACACAAAATGACGGACTATCTCCGTGATCGGAAAGAGCTCTGCCACACGCTAGTAGTTCCCTTGATCGTTCTCAGTTTACTGGGCAGTGGGTCAGCTATCCACTGACTCTCCCAAAATACCAGAACTTGTAGGCGTAACTGAGAGCGAATATCTCTAGCGGGTACCTCCATTGGTCGAGGTGGTAGTGATACCGCCTCTTTTGCAGCTTGATCCGCTAACTCATTTCCCGCAATTCCCATGTGGCTTGGAAGCCACAGAAAGGTGATTCGAGTGTCAGCGTGACACAGCCTGGCTAGTAGGTCGTGGATTCGCTGCACTAGGGGGTGTTGCGGGAAACAAGTAGCAATTAACTGCAACAAACTCAAAGAGTCGGTGCACACGAGAAAGTGGATTCATGCATCCTGTAGTGCAAACTGCAGAACTTCATAGATGGCAACGAGCTCCGCAGTAAACACACTACAGGCCTCTGGCAAAGAGATCTTGGTATTTGCACCATCAATAACGTAAGCACAACCCAATTTCTCATCCACCTTCAACCGAGTTTTGTCCCTCTGAGAAATGGTGAGTGAAACAGCGGGTGGCTAATTATAGCACTTACTTAGTCATCGGATATACCCACGCACGCAAGCGCAGGTATAAAACTTTTTTTGTGGCAACAATAATTGAGGGTATTTCCATGACTGGCTTCTCTCACTTCTCATTCTCGTACAACCCAACCGAAAGCAAATAGGGAAATAACAAGAAACGTGAAAGACGCAGATCTTAGTATGAACTAAAATTATTTAAATACAATCCAGTTCAACATAGTATTCTAAAATCTATCCGCAAATTTACTCTAAATATTATCCGCTATCCGCACAGTCATGCAAACTATATTCGCAAGGCGAACGGTATTGATATCGTGCCAGGAGATGGCAGTTGGGATTGAACTGCAGATGTCTTCCTGCTCACTGCATATCGCACATTCCAAAAACATTAAGTTGGCCACTACTTGCTTCACTCACTCAGCACATTCCTTTTTTAACTGGCTGCGAGTCGTCTGCTGTGATAACCATTGGCATGCGGGAAGCCGATATATTTAGGTTTAGAATAAGCGGGCCGCGCATACGTACTGCAAGACCCCACACACCCCGTCACAGTGTTTTGAACTTCCATCTCCTGGTGCAATAGTAGAGCAGACGCAAGAAGAGCTTGCCGAAACTCAACGATGCGCAGAGACCAATATCAATTGGCGTATTTCAATGCTCATTGCGGGGCTCCTGTGTATCCCCCGAATGCAGATTACTGGGCTCACTGCTCACTACATTTTTCAACAATGCGGCTCGCTCCAAGACACGGTCTACAGCTTTAAACCAAGCGTAGAGTTCAGGAGGCATCACACGTGTGTATTATTACTATTTTATGTATACTATGTAGCTGTAAGTGCGTTTGTTGAATACCTGAAGCCTTGAAATTTGTGTATAATATTCAGTGTAACACAATGCCACCGTTTCGTTTTTAAATTAGGGAGTGCCAAAACTTTACACAGTCGAACTAGTGAAGTTATTTATAATGTGTATAAATTCATGAAAAAGGAAACACATCTCGCTGGGAACATATGCGCAATTCAAAATAAAGTGGCTGAAGTATGAGGTGTGTCGGAAAGGTCGGTGCGGAATATAATACAAGGCGCCAAAAGAATTGAAAGTGGTGAAGTGGATTCATTTTCAACGCCTGGAAAGAGAAGACCAAAATCTGTCAAGAAGTGTAAGTTAGACGATTTTGATAAATGCGTGGTAAGGCATACGATTCATAATTTTCACTATAGCAAAGGTGAGAGGCCAACGCTGGAAACTGGTTGAGGTTATACATTTTAAAGGTGGCGTACGAACATTAAGCAAGATAGTTCGAGGCCTAGGCTTTAGATGGAGGAAGACAGAAGACACGCGTAGAATACTTATGGAGAAGCCTGACATAAGGCATGCAGTACTTACAGAGGATAAGGCGGTACCGACAACAGGGTAGGCCTATTGTTTACACTGATGAGACATATTTGCATAGTTCGCACACTAAGCCAAGTGCTTGGAGTGACGGTTCCCTTCATGGACTGAAGTCGCCTATCTCGAAAGTACAAAGATTAATAGCGCTAGAAGCCGGTTCTGATGCATGTTTCTTAGCAAATGCTTTTTTTTTACGAGCACACATTTTTATTCACTGACATAAAACATGTACATATACCGATGTTGTATCAAAATACAGGGTGAATCCCACATAAGATATAATTGTGCGTGGGCTTCATGAACACAATTTCTTAATTTATTTGCAACATGGTATTTGACTGATAATAATAAGAAAAGTTTATAGTAAAGGCATTAATTAAAAGGATACTAAAATAAAAGAAGACGTTACATTACTTATTTGTGACTGAGTTGGTTTAAATATGTTGGTGAAAATTTATAAGTTCATTTACTTTATCAAAGTTATTAAGCAGCCATGTAAAAAGCCTTTTCTTCAGTATATTCAGGGTGTTATTTGTCACATTTACTGGCAATATATTGTATATCCTAGTGCTAAGACAACTTAAATTCCTTTGGCCAAGTAGTGTGTTTCGACGAGGGATATTTATTCCAGTTCTGTCTTGAAGTCTAGTGCACATTTTAAGTTGTTTTCCATTGGAGAAGAGCTTCATATTTTTATGTATAAATATGATTGATGACTGAACAAATAACTGTCGTATATTAAGCACCATGCTTTGTTTATACAGTTCACATGTTGGAAACGTTGGTGGCTTTTTGTACATAACTTTTAGAATGAAATTCGGGCAGGTATTTACCCGAACCAAATGTGAATCAAGTATTCCACCCCAACCATTTATTCCATATTGTAGTTGTGACTGGACTAAGGCAAAATATACAGTTCTCAAGACTTTTGCTGACAAGATATTTCTGATTCTGTCATCATCATCTTGTACAGTTTCCAGCCCCAGGCTGGGTCTGTTTGGAACATAAGCCCCGCCACTTAGTTCTTTCTTCCCACCACTTCTCCGCTGTCACTCTGGTCCAGTCTTCGCCTCTCTTCTTGACACATTCCTCCACTCCTTTCAGCCATCTATGTCTTGGTCTTCCTCTTGGTCGTTTCTTCTGCATCTGCATCTCATGTATCCTCTTGGGAATCTTCTTCTCATCCATTCTCTTTAAGTGTCCATACCACCTCAGTCTTGATGTCTCAATCCTACCTTGAAAAAGCTCCTCTTCCACCATTTCCCTGACCTTTTCATTCCTCACCCTGTCTCTTCTTGTTACTCCGATCCTACTTCGCAGGAACTTCATTTCACCTACCTGTATTCTGCTTATGTCTCTTTTCTTCATTGTCCACGTTTCTGAAGCATAGATCAGTATCGGGATATAGTAGCTTCTGTATAACACCTCCTTGCTTTTTTTGTGGGACATCTTTATTCCACACTAAGCTCCTAATGCTTCTCAGAAATGCTTCTGCCTGTCTGCCACGTTCCGTAATCTCTTTGTCATTTCTCCCATTTTCCTCCACTATACTTCCCAAGTACTTGAGACTTTCCACCTTCTTCAGCTGTCCACCTCCAAATGTTATCCCACTCATTGGTCTGTCCTTTTTCCTGGTCGTTAACAGGATCTCACATTTACTGATGTTGAACTTCCATCCGTACTCTCCCACTGTTTCTTCCCAAGCCTTCAGTTACTCCTGAATTTCCTCCTCCTTGTTTCCCCAGACCATGAGATCATCTGCAAACACCATTGCTTTCAGCTTATCTTCTCCTATCTTTCCTGCTATCCGTGTCATTACCTCGTCCATAACCACAATAAAGAGAAGGGGTGACAGCGCACTACCCTGTTTGAGGCCACTCATTTGTCTGAACTATTCTGTTCTTTCCCCTCCAACTTTCACACAACTCACACTTCCACAATACATCTCCTTCACTCTGCCTACAGTCTCTTTTCCCACTCCCATGTTTTCCATAGCTTTCCAAACCTTCTCCCTACACAAACTATCATAGGCCTTTTCGATGTCCAGGGAGGCCATCAACAGATCCTCTCCAAATTCGTAGCGGTGTTCCTGGAGCTGTCTCACTGAAAATATGAGATCCACTGTTGATCTCCCAGGTCTGAATCCATACTGCTCCTCTCTCAATTTTCTCTCCACTTTGGCTCGTATTCTACTTTCTAATATCTTTTCATATATCTTGGCACAGTGAGGTATGAGTGTGACTCCCCTGTAATTTCTGCACTCCTTTCTGCTTCCTTTCTTAAATATTGGGACAATTAATCCTTTCTTCCAATCTTCTGGGGTCTTTTTCTCCTTCCATATCACCCTCATCACACGATACAGCCACTGTTTCCCAACCTCCCCTGCTGCCTTCACCATTTCAACACTCACTTCATCCACACCTGGTGCCCTTCCTCCTTTCATATTGTCTATAGCCATTTCCAGTTCCCTCCAAGTCAGGTCCTTTTCCATTCCTGTGTTGTCTTCTCCATCTTCCAATATATTGTCTTCCTCCCTATGACCATTTGGATTCAGCAAATCCTCAATGTCAGTTTCAACCAAGCAAGCAAGGTGAATAGACGTGCAGTTAAATGTAAGGAAGAATGGGAATCGCTATTTAGCAGTACCGGGCGGTCATCAGCCGCTAGCAGGCTAGAGTGAAGTGCGATTTCGGTGTCGGGAAGGTGATAGCGGGCAACGTTACTGAACAGATGGGGGCTTTGGCGATGGGGATGGTAGCGCTGGTTGTGGCGACGCTACTATTAATTGGAGGAATGGAGTCAAACCCAGGGCCTGGTCAGCTTGGATGGCAAGAAATGGAAAAAATAAGGGAAATTGTAAAGGAAGTGTCACAAAATGACCAGATCCGGGACATTCTTCGTGAGCAATGTAAGGAATTTAAGGAGATGAAGACTTGTATAAGAGAAGAGATGGGAATAGTGACAGAAAGGCTGACCGAGAATAGTAGAGAGATAAAAGACCTAAGAGAAAAGGTGAAGATATTAGAGGTGGAGGTAAATGAATTAAGGAAGGCCAAGCTGGATGAGAGAAAGAAAAACGTATTCATTTACGGAATAAAGGAAGATGCCATGGAAAGCACCGAGGATCTAACATCCAAGGTGCTCCGAGTGATTAGTGAAGGCATGCGGATAAACATTGGAGTCTCAGAGATTGACAATGTGACCAGGATAGGCCGGGGAAGGGGCACGAGGCCCGTGAAAGTGTCATTAGTTTCTTCGCTGATGGCTCACAGCATTCTGGCGAACACAAAGAACCTGAAAGGGGAGAGGATATGGGTAAGGAGAGAAATGAGTAAAGAAGAGGCAAGCGAGCAACGGACCTTGCAGTTTCATTTAAGGAAGGCAAGGAGCTCTGGTCTCAAGGCTTATGTAAAAGGCAATAGACTGGCGGTTAGCGGCAACAACTGGGATCGGATTTGGACAGTGGCACAACTCCAGGATATGGAGAAGCAACAACAACAGGAGACAGTTAGACCTAGCAACCAGGTGGAAGCAGCTGTTGGTTCAGCGGGACGTGCGGTGATGATTCAACAGAGAGCATCGACCTACAAGTCCAACACGGAAGTGGCGCGAGCAGGAACGACTAACGTCAGCGCCAGGAACACCGGACAAGTGCGTGGTTTGCAGAAAGGTGAGACTGTCAAACAACGAGTTACTAGTCTAAAAGAACTATGGAGCAAGAAAACCTTGACAGAGCAGTTCAATATGGAGAAGGAGGTCATTTCTTCTCCAGGTGGCAGTATACTAGAACTAGAGAAAGCTAGAGTTACTAGAAGTAATGCTACCGCCAGCGAAGAGGGTAGGGGTAAAAAATAACTAAACTGGAATATTGCTAGCGTAAATATAGAGGGTTTTTTAAATAAGAGAGGGAACGATGTAGTTTTGACCCTAATAGAAGATATGCAGATTGTAGGATTTGTTGAGAGTTGGCTCCCTGTAGGTTGCGAGGTTAAAATAGATGGCTTCAATATATATACAAAACCTAAGATTAGGAAAGCTCGTACAGGTAGGTTTCCGGGGGGAATTGTTGTTTTAATTAAAGAAGAGGTGAGGGAATTATCAGAATTTATTAGTTCAGAACTGGAAGAAGTAGTGTGGATAAAAGCAGATATTAGGGGGAGGGGGAAAGGAACGGTATGTTTCGGCTTTGTCTACAACCCTCCGGAGAATTCCCCGTATGCAAGAGAAAGCTTTTTCGATGAGTTAGCTATTGAAATAAACAGAATTCAATATATATATGAAGAGGCAGAGATTGTGCTTTTAGGGGACTTCAATGCGAGGGTTGCAGACAGAAAGCCCCTTTACAGCAAGGGGGTTGCCGAGGCCGTATGTGGGGATAGGCACAGCAAAGACAAGGAATGTAATAAGAACGGAGAAAAGATTTTGGAACTATGTGGTGCAGAAGAGCTATATATATTAAATGGTGTCTGTGTGGGGGATGAAGAAGGTAACCTGACGTATATAACTGAGATTGGAGGAAGTGTAATAGATTTAGCAATATGTTCCAGAGGAGCACTAGCCCTAATTAAGAGGTTCACTGTTGAAGAATGGGGGGAATCACACCACCTACCAATTGTCGTCAACATGCAGGGAGCGGTGACAAAATCAAAATCAAAAGGGAACCCACAAGTTAAAGCTATAGAGAGAAAAGTAAATAGATTCAGATGGAGGGAGGAAAGCTGCAGAGAGTTCCAGAACTACTTCCAGGGAGAAAATTTTGAGCTGATAAAGGTAGGGATAAGTTTAATGATCAGTAATGATGAAATTGAAGGGGTAATACGTATGATTGAGAATGCAATTATGATGGCCGGGCGGAAAATGCGTGTGAAGGCTAGAGGAAAATTAGGGAGAATTAAAGGATGGTACGATGAATCTTGTAGAAGGAAGAAAACCGAAGTTATTAGGGCACTGAAGTTATACAAGAGAGGAGGGGATGATACGATGAGAGTAGAATTTTGTCGTCTAAGGAAAGAATATAGGGAACTGCTCAGCAAAATGAAAGATGAATGGCAGGGTAAGGAAGCTACAGCACTAAATAAGGATTCTAAAGCTAACGACTGTAGCAAAGTGTGGAGCAGGATAATTTCTTACTGTAGGGGGACCAGAAGTGGTGGGGGAGCTCTATTAGTGATGAAGTATGGATTGCATATTATGAGAATCTGTTAAATGCTGAAGATAATTGGAGGAAGAGGGATGAGTTTGGCGTCCCGAGGGGGATGGAGGCCGCTCTGCCTATGCTGGACCAAGTCATATCGATAGAGGAAATTAAGAAAGTAATAGCAAAAAGTAAGGGAGGGAAGTCAGGTGCTATTTCGGGGATTACAAATGAATTTTGGCAAGAATTGAGTAACAATAGGTTCATGATGGACAGCTTGGTAAAAATCTTTAACAAAATCTTTGAAGGAGGTAGATTTCCGCGGGCGTGGCAGGAGGGGATAATTTGTCCAATATATAAGAAGCGTGGGGACAAACTAGACCCAGGCAACTATAGAGGCATAACTTTGCTTAATAATTTGAGCAAAATGTACACCGGGGTCTTATCCAAGCGTTTAATAGCATGGGCAGAGGGCTGTTCGGTGTTCTCGAGACTCCAGACAGGGTTCAGAAAAGGGATGAGAACCAGTGACAATGTAATGGTGGTTAAAACGGTGATGGACAAATACATAAGAAGGAAAAGAGGTAAGCTGTATATCACAGCTATTGATTTGGAGAAGGCGTTTGATTCAGTGAGCAGGGGAGCTGTCATGGCTAAGCTGGGAAAAATCGGGGTGTCACATAAAATGATACGAGCAATTGAGAATGTGTATTCCGAAGTGAAATGTGCAATTAAAACTAAAGATGATGTAATTGTAGGAGAGATAACGTCTAATATAGGATTAAAACAGGGATGCAAATTATCCCCGGTGCTTTTTTTTTGCTATTTATCAACGATATTTTCGTTTCAAAGGGCTTTGAGCAACGGTCCAACCCTTGCTTGGACAATTATGATATCCCGGGCCTAGCTTTTGCTGATGACATCCTTCTGCTTGCTCTAACACCCTATAATATGCAATATAGTATTGGCGATATTGTGAGATATTGTGAGGACTGGAACTTAAAAATTAACCCGAGTAAGACCAAAGTTATGGTCTGCAAAAAGGGAGTTAAACTGGCTAAGAACGAAAAGTGGGTCATGTATGGGTCGCAGTTAGAGACGGTGAAAAAACTTGAGTATCTAGGGACGATATTGGCGAGCAATGGTAAATGGACCGAACAAATTAAAAGGGCAAAATCGAAAGGGCTAGCGGCATTGGCGAATGTTAAAGTGTTAGAGCGTAGGTTACCGAATCTTGACTACAAAGTATATAAGAATGTGTTCAACGCACTCATCGTTTCAAGAGCACTCTATGGAGTGGAAGTATGGGGTTTAGAGGAAGGAACGAAAACTCTGGACAGTATTGTAAGTAGGTTTGCCAAGATAATTTTGGGACTACCTAGTTGCACGGCGAATTGTGGAGCGAGAATGTTGTGTTAGGATGTAAGCATTAGACAACATATCATAAAAAAGGTCATAAAGTCTTGGATACGTTTAAAAGCAGGTGGAGGGGGGGGAAATGCTTAAGGTAGCCTACCTGCACCAAATGAAGCATCAGCAAGAGGGTTACTGGGTGGACGGGGTAAGAAGTGTACTGGAAAGATTAGGAATGGGTTATCTATGGGATAGGGACTTACAAAGAGAGGAAGGTAGGGTGTGCAAAAAAGTGTGTAGAAGGGTTAATGACGTAGAGTTGCAGGTGCTAAGGGAAGAGTGCACCAGTAGGAGAACCTTAACGGAGTTCTGTGAAATAAGGAACTTTATGAGCATAAAGCCTCAATGCCTAATGAAAAGAGAAATGAGAGGGATAATTTGGTGGTTAATGGGGGTGTATAAGAACAAACCGTTGAGAGAAGTAGGAAAAGAGGACATTTGCCTGTTTTGTGGGAAGGTTATGGGTGCAGCGCACCTGATCAGGGAATGCAAGGAAATTAAAATGATAAGAGCAAAGTTTGTAGACAAAGCAGATCTAAACAGAATAGAAAATGAAAATGAGTATCACACTTTAATTAAATTACTAAAAAGGGAATGGGGGAAAGCAGGTCAATTAGCAAAATATTTTAATACCATCAGGGCAATGTGGAATAAGAAAGCGTCGGATGAGATTCAGAACAAAGATGCATGTAAATTAAGCATTCAAGTACAGGAGACGGCTTCCTAAGCTATAAATCTTGTTAAAGCCTAGGAGAGCCTATCTGTATTAACTAGGTAGCCTATACGATTACTACAGTACAGCCACATATTGCTGTCTGTAGATTTTTCCTGTGAGTTTGATGGGTTTTTTTCCTTACTACAAAACTTATCAGACTCTTACAGTCAGTAAGGGCTCGATAGGGAAATAAAAGTAATTCTTTCTGTGATGTGTCTCCCATGGAGAACTGTCTAAAAATGAAGAACACTGTGTCCACATTTATGAGTAAGAAAGAACTTTGTGCAGTCTCCATCATAAAAGTTGCCCAGTGATATTGTGAATGAAGATAACTACTGCAAAGCATTATTAAGTTTTGAAATAACGTGGAAGCTATGAAATGCCGAATGAACATTTGGTTTAATTATTTAACGCCATACTGTAAATTTATGTTATATATGTGTTTATTGTCTGTATGTCACGATATGACTCTCTGAGTTAAAGTGACAATTAACAAGTAGATTTGGTTTAAATAAATATAGCCATCTGGCCTTCCATAAATCCTCAAAGTACTCTTTCCACACTGTTTTGAGTGACTCTTTGTTGTGTACCTCATTTCCGTTTTTGTCCATCATTATCACATCCTCTCGCAGACCTCTTCTCTTACTTTTGACCATCCCATAAAGTACTTTCTTATTTCCTCTGCTGTCTTCCTCCATCATCTCTGTCCACCTTACCATCCACTTCTTCCTCTCCTCTGCGACAATCTTGTTTGCTTCTTTCTTCTTTATCTTATAATCTTCCCTTGCCAGATCAGTTCTTTCCTGGAACCACACTCTGAAAGCCTTGTTCTTCCTTCCCACAGCTTCTTTTACTCTCTCATTCCACCATGGTGTCTCTTTACACCGCTTTCTGTTGCTTGTTCTTCCACATATTGCCACTGCAGCTTCCACCATTGTTGTTGTGTTGGCAGCAAGCACAAGAGTGTAGTGCAGTATCTTTGACATAGTCTTTGATATCAGTGAAGTTCAGTGTCAAATCAATATGGTGTGTATCGTGTGAATTGTGAACCTTTCCACAACAAATAATAAAAATATGCATTCTAGAGGAGTCTATGTGATTTATTGAGAAGTGAACCTAACAATTGTGTTTTTGAATTGCTTCCATTCCTCTTCCCCTGTTTTAGGATTGTCTGTTGGCATCCTTTCCCTTATTATCTTCTGAAATTCTTCCTTGACTTCCTTCTCCTTGAGTTTGCATACTTTGATTCTCCTTTCCTGGTACTCTGTCCTCTTGCTATCCTTAACAACTCCCAGGTTCATTACAAGTATTCTGTGGTCGCTATCTAAGGCCTCTGATGGTATTACCTTTATATCTCTGACACTTCTCTTCATTTCCCAGTCGTACAGCATGTAATCTACCAAAGATTTCTTTGTTAAATCGCTGCTGTACCACGTTACCTTGTGGCTTTCTTTCTTCCGGAACCAGGAGTTGCCTACCACTAAACCGTTTCTCTGGAAAAATCCAGCAACTTTCTCCCTTCTTCATTCCTGCTACCCCATCCTTCTGCTCCCAATACATTTTCATATCCTTGCCATTCACTTCCTAAATGTGCATTCAAATCTCCCATGACAATGGTGCTCTGACCATTAAACTGCTGTTGTAGCTCCTCCTCAAAGTCTTCCTTCTCTTGAGCTGTACATCCAACTTGAGGGGCATATACCTGGGCTATCTCCAGGCTTCTTCCCTTTACCGTTACTCTGATCTTCATGATCCTGTCACTTATTCCCTTTACCTCTTCCTTCATTCCATCTCTCACAACTACTCCTACTTCGCTGCTCCTTCCTTCACTGTTCCCACTCCAGTACAACCGGTACCCTTTCCTCAGTTCTCTGCGACCTTCTCCTTTCCATCTTGTTGCTGCCAAGCCCAGTACATCCAGTTTTCTTCTCTCCATCACATCTACAATCTCCTCCACTTTTCCTGTCAGTGTCTGTATGTTTAATGTCCCAACTCGTAGTCCGTTAGCATATCCGGGTCGTCGTCGTTTGCATCCGTCCTTTCCGAGGCCCGTTCCTGGTTTGAAAGCAAATATGATATCCACTACCGGCTTGCTAGGCCTATCGTAGCTTCACCAGAGCCCCGTCAGCCGTCACTTTTCAGGGTTCCCATAGAGCCTTCACAGCTACCGTAGCGGTCCCGGGGCACACAAAGTCCCCACTATACTTCACCCCTACAGGCAATCCCCTACTTCATGCCGTTGCCCGTCTCCCACCACGTGGAGGAGGGGTTGGACTTGTGGGAGTAAAATTCTGTAAAATATATAAATTAACTTTTGGAGTTTATTGGTCAATTTTGATGCATGCATATTCCATTTTAAATGACTATCTATAATAATCCCTAAATATGTAGCATTCTTTGACTTCTGTAGGGTATAGCAGTTGCATCTTTTGCCATTGTTACAATTTGGTGTGTGGATCTGCAGTGTTAAATTGTCTGTGGGTTGTAATGTTTTGTTGGGTGAGAAGCATAGGTATTGTGTTTTGGTTTCATTTAAGGTAAGGAGGTGGTTTCTTAGCCATTTTTGGACTGTAGCAAGGGTTTCTTGAGTTCTATTAAAAGTGTCCTCCCAAGTTGTTCCTGTGACTGTGACGACAGTGTCATCAGCATATGAGGTAATCATCGCATTACAGTTCTGCTCACACAAATCGTTAATATATAACAGAAAAAGAATAGGACGTAAAACTGTTCCTTGGGGAATTCCAATTTTTACTTCAGCACTTCTACTTAGAGTATCTTTGATTCGTACCTTTTGAATTCTGTTAAAAAGAAAACTTTTTATTAGTTCTTGAGGAGTACCACGAATACCCTAGGTTTCCAGTTTTCTAATGAGTATATTGTGGTCCACGGTGTCAAAGGCCTTTTTTTTAAATCCAGGAACACAGAAATTGTTCTTTTAGAACCATCGATGGCTTTATACAAATAATCAGTAAGGGAGAATATTGCATCTTGAGTACTAGTGTTTGGTCTAAAACCAAACTGATTTGGTGACAATATGTTGAACTTATTCAGATAGTTAAGTAACCTGGTTTTGATGCATTTCTCTAGTAGCTTAGAGAGGTGGGTTGTGAGGAAAATTGGTCTATAGTTATTTAACTCTCTTTTATCATCTGATTTATAGACTGGGATTATGATGGCAATTTTGAATGAATCTGGAAATTGCCCCTTCGTTAGTGATAAATTAAAAATATGGTGCAGTGGTAGTAGAATTTCTGAACTAATTATCTTAATTGTTTTACTAGAGATATTATCATAGCCATTTGCTGAGTTATCTTCTAGAGCAGCTATGTGGTTTGTTATTTCTGATTTTGTTATGGGTATAAAAAAGATAGGCTGAGGTTGAGATTTTGCAGTGCTATCACGTGCATTTCTGTTGTCAGGTTCCTTTCTTGTATTACATATTGAACCCTTATTGATTTGCCGATCAATAAGTCTTCATGATTTTTATTATTATTATTACTGATGTCCAGGCAGAACATGTTGGAAATTGACAAAGGGGAGACGGGTAGTGTGTCGCAACGATTACAACAGAAGCAGCGTGGTAGTTATTCCTGACGATGACCGGTTAAGCCGAGTTCAAGGACAAATTCAGTATCAACGCGCATCCGAGTCGGCGCCATTATGGGCGTGCCAGAAGAGGAGTTCCAACCGATACACGATTGAATCAGCAAATCAGGAGAGAGGACGCCTAAGCCACGCTGAGAGTGGCGTAACTTAAAAAAGCGCGCTAAAACACGTGTCTGAAGAACCGCCGATGCGATATAATTCCGCATAAGTCCAATGAGACCTTTGGGTGAAAAGAAGAAGATTGATACTAGTCCCAAGTCTGTGAGTTGAAAACTACAGATTATTTTCACAGATTGCCCCCACTCCACCCCGTTCTGTCAGTTTCTAATAAATTGATCGGTGATGAGCTGTTTGAGACACAACTTTATCGAGCTCTGGTGAGCATCGTCCACGCCAGTTTGAGTAACGATTTTATCAAGCTCTAGTGAGCATACTTCACGTCTGTTTGGACAAACATTTTATTTTGTGCTCTGGGTGCAGAGTGCATGCTGAGTGCAGAGATCTCTAGTCGAGATAAGCGCTACGCGGTAGACATATTTGAGACTTGTTAAAGCCAGTTGCGTGGTGAACAAAGAGTGTAATTTTCTGTAAATTTTGTATTATATTTTGTGTGACGTATATGTGCGTGTGATATAAGCAAATGCTGAGATAGGGCCAGTTCTACGTTGAGTAATCGCCTAGGAATTTATTGTGAGTTAAAGCCAGTAGCTCATAGCGATTCTAGCTAGGCAAACTAATAACTTTGAACATTTCTTTCCAAGAAGCAACGCCAAGATGTCTCCTGGAAGGTCGATAGGGGGAATGAAGTGCTACGCCTCTACCAATACGTCGACGATGGACGAGTAGATTTCCCGTAGGGAAATGCCTTGGGATGGAGGTTGAGTTCTACAAGCTGCACGGTGATGTACAAACCATTGATTTATTCAATATGTAGCTAGATTAGACGCGGGAACGTTGTAAATATTTTATTCATTGTTTTTCTTGTATTTAGATTTTTTGTGCGCCGAAACTGTTATCTTTAAATGTACGTTGGCACGTGGCCAAAGTGTTTGGTTGATTGCATATTTTTCTTATGAGTCATATTAGTATGCACGGCGTGTGTATTTTGGTTTTATTCATGCGAATGCGAAATTCGTCCTGGTCGATAAGTGGTGCTTTATTCAAGTTCATTTTTTTAGTAGGAAAAAGGGGTAAAAGTTGTTAGATGTTGTGCGAACAGGTTTTTATTCATACTAGGTTTGCCGAGCGCAACAAATTAAGATGTCACTGTAGAAGTAGTGGAGTAGTGGTGCTTCCAACTCACTCTAGAACCCTCCTCGACCCACTACTAAGCCTCGGCCATGTGAAATATCTCTCGAACGCATGGTCCGATTTTGATAAATGAGGTGTCGTTGGACTCGGGCTGAAGTCCTCTTTGCTATGGACCACTCATTATATTTTTGAAATTTTTTTGAAAATTTTTGTTTTCAAAAGTTGGTGATAGTTTGAAAACCAAACAGGATAGAACGTTGTGCTATGGCTCAAACAAATGGTCTTTATCACCTTTATTTTCTTTAATAAAACTTTTTTACTTTTTATGTTTTTTTGAAAACACTCGAATTTTGAAAATCATATATTTTGGAAACTAGAAATTATACAAAAAAGTTTGTTTGACGTAAATCAATGGTCCCTACCCCCTCTACCCCCAAAATAAATTTCAAGTCTCTAGGATGAAAACCTGTAGTAGTGGGGTGGTGAGAGAGCTGCTTACAAAAGCAAGTGGTGAGCCCCTGCGACCTTGGAATGGAAGGAGTCATGCTAGGAAGGCGTGCTTGGATTCGTTTTTTTCGTCTCGTCGTGCTCTTTACGGAAATGTAGGTGTCGAAAAGATGAAAATTTGGAAACAAGGTTCTTTTGGGGTAAAACCGTGATTTTGAACTTTTTGCTATATCTCGCGAACTAATCATGCTAGAGGCGTGTACGACGGGTCCAAGGACTCGGGGTGACGTCCTCTTTGCTATAGACCACTCGTTGTAATTAACAAAAAATTGGAAACGCGATTTTGGGGTAAACACGTGTTTTTTGTGATTTTTGCCGATATCTCACGAACCAATAACGCTAGAGACGTGTACGAGGTGTCCTAGGACTCGGGCTAACGCCCCCTTTCAAATGTGGTAGATTTTTTTTTCAAAAAAATAATTCACAAAGGGCCTAACGCCATACATGATGAAAAAACTTTTTCTTTTTCTTTACCTGTTTATAATGTTCATGAAGCGTGGTGGTTGAGAGAGACGATATGGCTGGGTGTGTGTGTGTGTGTGTGTTTCAACGAACCCGTCACTGACCATGGTGGCTGTGTTCAATAAATCAATCGCTATTTCAGCGGGTCGGTGTATGACAGAGCGAGCGTGCGTTTTCTGATATTTTACCTTTAACGTGTAAACGGTGATGAGAACTTGGTTCTATGTTGATCGAAGCGAGTATAGAAAACAAACGAGCAGGAGGTGAATGTCATTTGAGCTTATTGGAAGGCGTTGATCTGACTTGACAACAGGTGCAATGGAAAAAATGACCATGACGCTTGAAGGTGAAATAATCTGACCATTGTGGTGGCAGGGAAAAGCGAAATGCATGCATACACGTGTGAGATGACATGTACGCTAAACAAGTTACATCCTGTCTTGCTTCATACGTGACAAAATGCAAGTTCATGTGAAATTTGATTCGGCACAGGTGTTCACTTTGGGTGTTAGCTGTCCACGTGACCGATAAGAGAATGTTCAAAGCGTGGGAAAAAAAAAGATTATACATGCAACGTAGCATATATAAAGACATGTCGTTATCATTTCCACTCTCACTTGGGTGGACTACCTTTGAACATACTGCGTTGCGTGAAACACTTGGTCTTGTTTAACAGTTTTGGTGTTGGTGGAAAATACTTAACCTTGTTGTGGGGTAGGTGTTTATTTATTCATTTATACATTTATTGATTTATATATATATATTTACATGCAATTATTTATTGATTAGGTAATTAATGATTTTATTTATTTATTTGTTTGCAGATAACCGGTATACCTTACATGTCTGAGAGAGAAGAAACCATTGCACTTTTGAGCCCACTAGAAGGAAGCAGCAAGAAGCCACTGCAAGTAAAGGTGGGATTATTTTTTTAAACTAACTTGTTTTATTTTTGTTGTTTCATATTTTATTTTATGAAATATATGTATTAACCTGAATTTAGGTATTTATAACGGTTTATTTTATTAATTTTTAGAAACTTGGAAAGAAGAGCCTTACCGCCGTAGCAGTCGCTGAAAACCCGAGACGCAGTAAAGTGCAACCATTGTTTCCAGGCAGTGAACTATTTAAAACTCAGGTAAGCCTAACATAAAATGCTATTCCATTTTACCACTACTGAAAGCTCGTACACAAAAAAAAAATCATTACCTATACATGACTAGGACGATGATTGCTTTCTTGATTAATGACTATGTATTGGCAACCGGTACAAGACCATATTGGTTGTTTACCGGGAAAGTACAAGGCCATATTGGATTTTGTAAAAAACAAAAAATTTAATAATAATAATAATAATAATAATATCGTATGACCTCGGTGCCGGGTGCAAGCTTTGTTATTTGACACACAGAGGGTGGCTTGCATGTCGAATTTAGTTGTTCCTTGACTATGAAAGTCATGGAGGTTAGATGTTAGATATCTAATATCTTTAAACTCTATAGCACTTTCTAATAGAAAAATGAGGAACTTTGTACTCTATGAACTCAACGAATATTCACAGGTTTGAACATGATAATCTGAACAAAATGACATGACATTATAATTTTTTGTTTATGTATTGGTTAAAGGGGAATGTAAATGACTGCAGGTTTATAAAAAGAAAATAAGTACATGGGTTACTGTTAGTGCCGACATACAGTTTATTATAATTTTTATGGTGTTTTGATATATTAATGCCAATTAACGTTAAAGTTTTATTTACAAGTATTGATTGATTGATTGATTGATTGATTGATTGATTGAGTGATTGGTTATTTTGTTTGCTTTTAGTTATCATTATGCGCCATTAACGTAATGAACAGACAGTGAACAAGCATACATTGTGCTTTAAAGTACTCTGTGCAACGTTAATAACTTACAATAAGAAAAAGTTTTATTATAACACATGGCGTTAGTACCAAATACAACAAGTGAGCAAGTTGGTTTACCACGTGGGTTAGATTTAAAATCAGAACATGACCGTTGGTTAACATTTGAATCCTGGCCTGTAGGCTCTTTGTCGACACATGAACTTGCAAAAGCAGTTTTTTTTTACTTGAACCGAGAAGATGTGGTGCGCTGTGTGTTTTGTCGTATTGAACTTTACCACTGGGAAGAAGGGGATGATCCCTTTAGAGACCATTTGCGATGGTCTCCTTGTTGTCCTTACATGCTTGGAAAACAAGTGGGTAACATACCTGTGTATTCATTTTACCGAACCACAAGACCATTGGCCGCTACTTACGTTGCTGAATCACAAATAAATAATAATAATGATGTATTACCAGCCAACGGTAGTGTCTATATATGTGGTCCATATGCCATAGACAGTGTTGAATTGGCGTGTGCTTTTGAAAAATCGGGAGTTTGCAAGACTAAAGCACTAGCACACCCAGAGTACAGCTCTGTTGAGAAACGTTTAGAATCTTATAAAAATGTTTGGCCATTAATATTAAATCACTTTACCAAACAGCTAAGTGAAGCTGGATTTTTTTATACTGGTGAAGAGGATAAAACAATATGTTTTCATTGTAGATTTGCTTTAAAGGTTTGGCAAATGACTGATGACCCTTTAGTGCAACACGCTCGTTGGTTACCAAACTGTAAATACATGGTGTTGCTTAAAGGTCAAGAATTTGTGAACACTATTCGTAAAGAAAACATGATTGCAGCATAAGACAGAAAAGTGCCTTTAGAGTTAGAACACGCAGAGCAAATACATAAGGCTGAAAGAAAAGACTTGTCTCACGAACAGATACAAAAGTGTAACCAACAATTATGTAAAATTTGTTATCAAGATGAACTAGGTGTTGTATTTTTGCCTTGTGGACACATGATAGCCTGTGTCAAGTGTGCATTAGAACTCAACACTTGTGCTATATGTAGAAAAGCAGTATCTGTTACAGTTAGGGCATTTCTTGCATAACTAGTATAATTTATTCGCCATGCATAGTGCAAAATCCCTAATTGCACAATATTATTAAAACTGTTTTAGAGTGTAATAGGTATGCTTTTTTGTTTGTTTATAGACTACTACAATGAATGTTTTGAATGCTGTGGGACAATCATGTGGCTTAGAGACAAAGAAGCTCAGCGAATAGCCAACGCATATTCCATTCCGCATTATCAAGATTCGGAAATTGAAAACAGCCTATGGTGATCGTGTACTTTGTGTATGTGAAAACTTTGAGACATTTCTGCCTATACGGTTTAATGATATGTCGGAAAATGTTTTTGATGAAGTCAATAATGCTGTGCATCCTGTACACTTAATTTATGAAGGTTTTAAAAACAATAGGTGCATGATTCGTTTTAATTAAATAAATAAAATGTCAAATAATAATGGAAGATATAAGTCATGACAATGGACTGAAAGAAAAAATGTGTATAGAATAATAATGTCTTAGTGTTTAGTATTGTCTTAAAAATATTATCATGAAACCAAAAAAAATGTATATAAAGTTTGTAAATAAATGAAAATAATGGTACAATGTTGTTTTATTTTCTATAGAAGTCAGAATATTTAACATTGCAGAGTATACATGATTATGACAATAAAAAGCACACTTAATACAAGTCTTTGCCTTTACGATAGTGTGTTATAGTTTTAAAAACAAAGCTTGTTGTAGATCTTTTTTCTTCCACGGTAAACAATAGGCATGAAAACGTTATTGTCCTGTTTTGGATCATTATCACTATCATAATCATAAGCAGCATGATCTATATCACTATTATTATAATCACTATAATTATCCTCAACATTATCCTCAACATTACCAAAACCAGTTAAATATTCCTGGTCCTCTTCCTCTTCCTCTTCCTCTACAGTGTCCTCATGTAGAGTCTGTGTGGCTTTTGATAATGTTAAGGTTTTTTTGAACATTGAATTTTTTTCAATAGTAGTATTGTTTTGTAGCACTTGCTTTTTAACATTTTCATGATTTTCTGTTGACAGCAACAGTGTTTCATGCAGTACACTACATTGATGATCACTGACACTTAAAACCACACTATTTTTGCTTTTTAGCTCACTGCGACATTGTTTTGAACGTTGTTTTGTACAACGCCAAATAACAGTTCCATTTTTATTGGTTCGTTTCACAATATATGAATATCCTTTATAGAATGCATGAGGCTTACCATACCTAGTCACAGATACTTCCATATCAACTGTCAAGCTTAGACTAAGCTCTAGTAAAGGCAACTTGGTAATAAGAACAATAGATTAATGTGCGAGCATATATGGGTGCAAATGTGGGAGCAAAAAAAGTGGGAGCAAAAAGTGGGAGCAAAAAAAGTAGGAGCAGGTATGGGAGCAAATAAAAAAGTGAGAGAAAAAAGTGGGAGCAAAAATTGGGAGCAAAAAGTGGGAGCATATAAGGGTGCAAATGTGGGAGCAAAAATTGGGAGCAAAAATTGGGAGCAAAAAGTGGGAGCAAAAAGTGGGAGCAAAAAAAAAAGTAGGAGCAAGTATGGGAGAAAATGTGAAAGCAAAAGTGGGAGCAAGTATGGGAGCATATGTGAAAGCAAAAGTGGGAGCAAAAAAAAAAGTGGGAGCAAAAAGTGGGAGCAAAAAG
Organism: Meconema thalassinum; assembly: GCA_946902985.2. Taxonomy (NCBI): domain Eukaryota; kingdom Metazoa; phylum Arthropoda; class Insecta; order Orthoptera; family Tettigoniidae; genus Meconema; species Meconema thalassinum. The sequence continues at coordinate 256,180,561 of OX336393.1, forward strand.
TGTGAGCATATAAGGGTGCAAATGTGGGAGCAAAAATTGGGAGCAAAAATTGGGAGCAAAAAGTGGGAGCAAAAAGAGGGAGCAAAAAGAGGGAGCAAATGTGGGAGCAAAAAATTGGGAGCAAAATGTGGGAGCAAAAAGTGGGAGCAAAAATTGAGAGCAAAAAGTGGGAGCAAAAATTGAGAGCAAAAAAAAGTAGGAGCAAGTATGGGAGCAAATGTGAAAGCAAAAAGAGCGAGCAAAAGTGAGTGCACAAAGTGGGAGCAAAATGTGTAAGTAAAAAGTGGGAGCAAAATGTGTTAGTAAAAAGTGGGGGCAAATGTAGTGTTTTACTAAAACAATCCCCCCTAACCTAACCTAACTTCACCCAACCTAATTTCACCTAACCTAACTTCACCTAACCTAACCTTCCAACTCTCAGATCAAAAATTGAATTCTAGGCATAGTTGAGTTGGAACCCAAGACTTCAGGGATAACACACAAGTATACTAGTCACTACACCGCAAAATGGGTAAATTATCATGCAACACAACATAAAGTTAAAGTTTCCTGTAGTGTAACTCATTGGCTGTCAACCATAGTTTGGGAATTCAAACCCAAGACTTCAGGACTTCTGTTTTGAACATTATCAGAAATATTATTCCATTTACATTTTGCTGCTGCTGCTTATAGTTATAAGAGTTGGCATTAATATGGAAAGCAAAAAAAAATGTGGGAGCAAAAAGTGGGAGCAAAACGTGTAAGCAGAAGTGGGAGCAAACAAGTGTGAGCAAATATGGGAGCAGAAAGTGGGAGCAAATGTGAAAGCAAAAGTGGGAGCAAAAAGAGCGAGCAAAAGTGAGTGCACAAAGTAGGAGCAAAATGTGTGAGTAAAAAGTGGGGGCAAATGTGGTGTTTTACTAAAACAATCTCCCCTAACCTAACCTAACCTAACTTCACCCAACCTAATTTCACCTAACCTAACTTCACTTAACCTAACCTTTCAACTCTCAGATCAAAAATTAAATTCTGGCCATAGTCGAGTTGGAACCCAAAACCTCTGGGATAACACCCAAGTATACTAGCCACTACATCGCGAAATGGGCAAATTATCATGCAATACAACACAAAAATAAAAAAGTTTTCTGTAGTGTAACTCATTGGCTGACAATCATAGTTGAGAATTCAAACCCAAGACCTCAGGACTTTTGTTTTGAACATTATCAGAAATATTATTCCATTTACATTTTGCTGTTGCTTATAGTTATAAGAGTTGGCAATAATATGGAAGCAAAAGTGAAAGCAAAATGTGGGTGCAAGCATGGCTGGTTGTAGAGACTTTCATATCAACTAATACACATAAATTAAATTTTAGTAAAGTGACTTGGCTAATAATAATTATAATATTAACAGTTTAAAAAAAATTCAAGGGGATTGATATTTTTCAGGGTGTAATTTCCAAAGTACTGTCAAGAATAATAATTACATGAACAGATTCCAAGAACTCTAGAGTGCTTTTAAGGTTAATGATTGGCTAGGAGTGAGATAGAGCTAGCTAACCTAAGTTAACCTCAGCTCAGTAAACCTAACCTTGTCACATGGCATGTTCTACAAGTATAGACTTGCTTTGAGACTGGCTATGACGTCACAGATGAATGGCGGTGGGAGGCTGGACATGACTTTTTTATTACCCAAAAACGTTTTCCTTTTTGCCAGCCTCCCACCGCCATTCATCTGTGACGTCATAGCCAGTCTCAAAGCAAGTCTATACTTGTAGAACATGCCATGTGACAAGGTTAGGTTTACTGAGCTGAGGTTAACTTAGGTTAGCTAGCTCTATCTCACTCCTAGCCAATCATTAACCTTAAAAGCACTCTAGAGTTCTTGGAATCTGTTCATGTAATTATTATTCTTGACAGTACTTTGGAAATTACACCCTGAAAAATATCAATCCCCTTGAATTTTTTTTAAACTGTTAATATTATAATTATTATTAGCCAAGTCACTTTACTAAAATTTAATTTATGTGTATTGGTTGATATGAAAGTCTCTACAACCAGCCATGCTTGCACCCACATTTTGCTTTCACTTTTGCTTCCATATTATTGCCAACTCTTATAACTATAAGCAACAGCAAAATGTAAATGGAATAATATTTCTGATAATGTTCATAACAAAAGTCCTGAGTTCTTGGGTTTGAATTCTCAACTATGATTGTCAGCCAATGAGTTACACTACAGAAAACTTTTTTATTGTTGTGTTGTATTGCATGATAATTTGCCCATTTCGCGATGTAGTGGCTAGTATACTTGGGTGTTATCCCAGAGGTTTTGGGTTCCAACTCGACTATGGCCAGAATTTAATTTTTGATCTGAGAGTTGAAAGGTTAGGTTAAGTGAAGTTAGGTTAAGTGAAATTAGGTTGGGTGAAGTTAGGTTAGGTTAGGTTAGGGGAGATTGTTTTAGTAAAACACCACATTTGCCCCCACTTTTTACTCACACATTTTGCTCCTACTTTGTGCACTCACTTTTGCTCGCTCTTTTTGCTCCCACTTTTGCTTTCACATTTGCTCCCACTTTCTGCTCCCATATTTGCTCACACTTGTTTGCTCCCACTTCTGCTTACACGTTTTGCTCCCACTTTTTGCTCCCACATTTTTTTTTTGCTTTCCATATTAATGCCAACTCTTATAACTATAAGCAGCAGCAGCAAAATGTAAATGGAATAATATTTCTGATAATGTTCAAAACAGAAGTCCTGAAGTCTTGGGTTTGAATTCCCAAACTATGGTTGACAGCCAATGAGTTACACTACAGGAAACTTTAACTTTATGTTGTGTTGCATGATAATTTTCCCATTTTGCGGTGTAGTGGCTAGTATACTTGTGTGTTATCCCTGAAGTCTTGGGTTCCAACTCAACTATGCCTAGAATTCAATTTTTGATCTGAGAGTTGGAAGGTTAGGTTAGGTGAAGTTAGGTTAGGTGAAATTAGGTTGGGTGAAGTTAGGTTAGGTTAGGTTAGGGGGGATTGTTTTAGTAAAACACTACATTTGCCCCCACTTTTTACTAACACATTTTGCTCCCACTTTTTACTTACACATTTTGCTCCCACTTTGTGCACTCACTTTTGCTCGCTCTTTTTGCTTTCACATTTGCTCCCATACTTGCTCCTACTTTTTTTTGCTCTCAATTTTTGCTCCCACTTTTTGCTCTCAATTTTTGCTCCCACTTTTTGCTCCCACATTTTGCTCCCAATTTTTTGCTCCCACATTTGATCCCACATTTGCCCCCTCTTTTTGCTCCCTCTTTTTGCTCCCACTTTTTGTTCCCAATTTTTGCTCCCAATTTTTGCTCCCACATTTGCACCCTTATATGCTCACACTTTTTGCTCCCACTTTTTGCTCCCACTTTTTTTTTTGCTCCCACTTTTGCTTTCACATATGCTCCCATACTTGCTCCCACTTTTGCTTTCACATTTTCTCCCATACTTGCTCCTACTTTTTTTTGCTCCCACTTTTTGCTCCCTCTTTTTGCTCCCAATTTTTGCTCCCAATTTTTGCTCCCACATTTGCACCCTTATATGCTCCCACTTTTTGCTCCCAATTTTTGCTCCCACTTTTTTCTCTCACTTTTTTATTTGCTCCCATACTTGCTCCTACTTTTTTTGCTCCCACTTTTTGCTCCCACTTTTTGCTCCCACTTTTTTTGCTCCCACATTTGCACCCATATATGCTCGCACATTAATCTATTGTTCTTATTACCAAGTTGCCTTTACTAGAGCTTAGTCTAAGCTTGACAGTTGATATGGAAGTATCTGTGACTAGGTATGGTAAGCCTCATGCATTCTATAAAGGATATTCATATATTGTGAAACGAACCAATAAAAATGGAACTGTTATTTGGCGTTGTACAAAACAACGTTCAAAACAATGTCGCAGTGAGCTAAAAAGCAAAAATAGTGTGGTTTTAAGTGTCAGTGATCATCAATGTAGTGTACTGCATGAAACACTGTTGCTGTCAACAGAAAATCATGAAAATGTTAAAAAGCAAGTGCTACAAAACAATACTACTATTGAAAAAAATTCAATGTTCAAAAAACCCTTAACATTATCAAAAGCCACGCAGACTCTACATGAGGACACTGTAGAGGAAGAGGAAGAGGAAGAGGACCAGGAATATTTAACTGGTTTTAGTAATGTTGAGGATAATGTTGAGGATAATTATAGTGATTATAATAATAGTGATATAGATCATGCTGCTTATGATTATGATAGTGATAATGATCCAAAACAGGACAATAACGTTTTCATGCCTATTGTTTACCGTGGAAGAAAAAAGATCTACAACAAGCTTTGTTTTTAAAACTATAACACACTATCGTAAAGGCAAAGACTTGTATTAAGTGTGCTTTTTATTGTCATAATCATGTATACTCTGCAATGTTAAATATTCTGACTTCTATAGAAAATAAAACAACATTGTACCATTATTTTCATTTATTTACAAACTTTATATACATTTTTTTTGGTTTCATGATAATATTTTTAAGACAATACTAAACACTAAGACATTATTATTCTATACACATATTTTTTCTTTCAGTCCATTGTCATGACTTATATCTTCCATTATTATTTGACTTTTTATTTATTTAATTAAAACGAATCATGCACCTATTGTTTTTAAAACCTTCATAAATTAAGTGTACAGGTTGCACAGCATTATTGTCTTCATCAAAAACATTTTCCGACATATCATTAAACCGTATAGGCAGAAATGTCTCAAAGTTTTCACATACACAAAGTACACGATCACCATAGGCTGTTTTCAATTTCCGAATCTTGATAATGCGGAATGGAATATGCGTTGGCAATTCGCTGAGCTTCTTTGTCTCTAAGCCATATGATTGTCCCACAGCATTCAAAACATTCATTGTAGTAGTCTATAAACAAAAAAAAAAGCATACCTATTACACTCTAAACAGTTTTAATAATATTGTGCAATTAGAGATTTTGCACTATGCATGGCGAATAAATTATACTAGTTATGCAAGAAATGCCCTAACTGTAACAGATACTGCTTTTCTACATATAGCACAAGTGTTGAGTTCTAATGCACACTTGACACAGGCTATCATGTGTCCACAAGGCAAAAATACAACACCTAGTTCATCTTGATAACAAATTTTACATAATTGTTGGTTACACTTTTGTATCTGTTCGTGAGACAAGTCTTTTCTTTCAGCCTTATGTATTTGCTCTGCGTGTTCTAACTCTAAAGGCACTTTTCTGTCTTGTGCTGCAATCATGTTTTCTTTACGAATAGTGTTCACAAATTCTTGACCTTTAAGCAACACCATGTATTTACAGTTTGGTAACCAACGAGCGTGTTGCACTAAAGGGTCATCAGTCATTTGCCAAACCTTTAAAGCAAATCTACAATGAAAACATATTGTTTTATCCTCTTCACCAGTATAAAAAAATCCAGCTTCACTTAGCTGTTTGGTAAAGTGATTTAATATCAATGGCCAAACATTTTTATAAGATTCTAAACGTTTCTCAACAGAGCTGTACTCTGGGTGTGCTAGTGCTTTAGTCTTGCAAACTCCCGATTTTTCAAAAGCACACGCCAATTCAACACTGTCTATGGCATATGGACCACATATATAGACACTACCGTTGGCTGGTAATACATCATTATTATTATTTATTTGTGATTCAGCAACGTAAGTAGCGGCCAATGGTCTTGTGGTTCGGTAAAATGAATACACAGGTATGTTACCCACTTGTTTTCCAAGCATGTAAGGACAACAAGGAGACCATCGCAAATGGTCTCTAAAGGGATCATCCCCTTCTTCCCAGTGGTAAAGTTCAATACGACAAAACACACAGCGCACCACATCTTCTCGGTTCAAGTAAAAAAAAACTGCTTTTGCAAGTTCATGTGTCGACAAAAAGCCTACAGGCCAGGATTCAAATGTTAACCAACGGTCATGTTCTGACTTTAAATCTAACCCACGTGGTAAACCAACTTGCTCACTTGTTGTATTTGGTACTAACGCCATGTGTTATAATAAAACTTTTTCTTATTGTAAGTTATTAACGTTGCACAGAGTACTTTAAAGCACAATGTATGCTTGTTCACTGTCTGTTCATTACGTTAATGGCGCATAATGATAACTAAAAGCAAACAAAATAACCAATCACTCAATCAATCAATCAATCAATCAATACTTGTAAATAAAACTTTAACGTTAATTGGCATTAATATATCAAAACACCATAAAAATTATAATAAACTGTATGTCGGCACTAACAGTAACCCATGTACTTATTTTCTTTTTATAAACCTGCAGTCATTTACATTCCCCTTTAACCAATACATAAACAAAAATATATAATGTCATGTCATTTTGTTCAGATTATCATGTTCAAACCTGTGAATATTCGTTGAGTTCATAGAGTACAAAGTTCCTCATTTTTCTATTAGAAAGTGCTATAGAGTTTAAAGATATTAGATATCTAACATCTAACCTCCATGACTTTCATAGTCAAGGAACAACTAAATTCGACATGCAAGCCACCCTCTGTGTGTCAAATAACAAAGCTTGCACCCGGCACCGAGGTCATACGATATTATTATTATTATTATTATTAAATTTTTTGTTTTTTACAAAATCCAATATGGCCTTGTACTTTCCCGGTAAACAACCAATATGGTCTTGTACCGGTTGCCAATACATAGTCATTAATCAAGAAAGCAATCATCGTCCTAGTCATGTATAGGTAATGATTTTTTTTTTGTCTACGAGCTTTCAGTAGTGGTAAAATGGAATAGCATTTTATGTTAGGCTTACCTGAGTTTTAAATAGTTCACTGCCTGGAAACAATGGTTGCACTTTACTGCGTCTCGGGTTTTCAGCGACTGCTACGGCGGTAAGGCTCTTCTTTCCAAGTTTCTAAAAATTAATAAAATAAACCGTTATAAATACCTAAATTCAGGTTAATACATATATTTCATAAAATAAAATATGAAACAACAAAAATAAAACAAGTTAGTTTAAAAAAATAATCCCACCTTTACTTGCAGTGGCTTCTTGCTGCTTCCTTCTAGTGGGCTCAAAAGTGCAATGGTTTCTTCTCTCTCAGACATGTAAGGTATACCGGTTATCTGCAAACAAATAAATAAATAAAATCATTAATTACCTAATCTTCTTGCTGCTTCCTTCTAGTGGGCTCATTGCTGCTTCCTTCTAGTGGGCTCAAAAGTGCAATGGTTTCTTCTCTCTCAGACATGTAAGGTATACCGGTTATCTGCAAACAAATAAATAAATAAAATCATTAATTACCTAATCAATAAATAATTGCATGTAAATATATATATATATATATAAATCAATAAATGTATAAATGAATAAATAAACACCTACCTCACAACAAGGTTAAGTATTTTCCACCAACACCAAAACTGTTAAACAAGACCCAGTGTTTCACGCAACGCAGTATGTTCAAAGGTAGTCCACCCAAGTGAGAGTGGAAATGATAACGACATGTCTTTATATATGCTACGTTGCATGTATAATCTTTTTTTTCCCACGCTTTGAACATTCTCTTATCGGTCACGTGGACAGCTAACACCCAAAGTGAACACCTGTGCCGAATCAAATTTCACATGAACTTGCATTTTGTCACGTATGAAGCAAGACAGGATGTAACTTGTTTAGCGTACATGTCATCTCACACGTGTATGCATGCATTTCGCTTTTCCCTGCCACCACAATGGTCAGATTATTTCACCTTCAAGCGTCATGGTCATTTTTTCCATTGCACCTGTTGTCAAGTCAGATCAACGCCTTCCAATAAGCTCAAATGACATTCACCTCCTGCTCGTTTGTTTTCTATACTCGCTTCGATCAACATAGAACCAAGTTCTCATCACCGTTTACACGTTAAAGGTAAAATATCAGAAAACGCACGCTCGCTCTGTCATACACCGACCCGCTGAAATAGCGATTGATTTATTGAACACAGCCACCATGGTCAGTGACGGGTTCGTTGAAACACACACACACACACACACCCAGCCATATCGTCTCTCTCAACCACCACGCTTCATGAACATTATAAACAGGTAAAGAAAAAGAAAAAGTTTTTTCATCATGTATGGCGTTAGGCCCTTTGTGAATTATTTTTTTGAAAAAAAAATCTACCACATTTGAAAGGGGGCGTTAGCCCGAGTCCTAGGACACCTCGTACACGTCTCTAGCGTTATTGGTTCGTGAGATATCGGCAAAAATCACAAAAAACACGTGTTTACCCCAAAATCGCGTTTCCAATTTTTTTTAAAATTACAACGAGTGGTCCATAGCAAAGAGGACGTCACCCCGAGTCCTTGGACCCGTCGTACACGCCTCTAGCATGATTAGTTCGCGAGATATAGCAAAAAGTTCAAAATCACGGTTTTACCCCAAAAGAACCTTGTTTCCAAATTTTCATCTTTTCGACACCTACATTTCCGTAAAGAGAACGACGAGACGAAAAAAACGAATCCAAGCACGCCTTCCTAGCATGACTCCTTCCATTCCAAGGTCGCAGGGGCTCACCACTTCCTTTTGTAAGCAGCTCTCTCACTACCCCACTACTACAGGTTTTCATCCTAGAGACTTGAAATTTATTTTGGGGGTAGAGGGGGTAGGGACCATTGATTTACGTCAAACAAACTGTTTTGTATAATTTCTAGTTTCCAAAATATATGATTTTCAAAATTCGAGTGTTTTCAAAAAAACATAAAAAGTAAAAAAGTTTTATTATAGAAAATAAAGGTTATAAAGACCATTTGTTTGAGCCATAGCACAACGTTCTATCCTGTTTGGTTTTCAAACTATCACCAACGTTTGAAAACAAAAATTTTCAAAAAAATTTCAAAAATATAACGAGTAGTCCATAGCAAAGAGGACGTCAGCCCGAATCCAACGACACCTCATTTATCAAAATCGGACCATGCGTTCGAGAGATATTTCACATGGCCGAGGCTTAGTAGTGGGTCGAGGAGGGTTCTAGAGTGAGTTGGAAGCACCACTACTCCACTACTTGTAGAACACCTTAGTTCAATATTTTTGAGTTTTTTAGTCCTTTTCAGGTTCTTTAGTCACAGACTAGATTGGGAGCGCAAGTTGGTGGAAAATATTTTATGTCATTTATTTCAGGTTTCTGTCAAACCCATACGTGTGATTCTGGTGTGTGTATTGTGTCAAGGTGTGTGTATTGATTCTTCGTGATGAGGGGTAGAATGTGCCTACCGCCCTCAAATATTGTGGTTGTATTTTATTGGAAAGGCAGAGCGCTCTCAGAGGCTACTGTACCTTGTCCAGTTCTGATTCTTGGATTTCCGTGGGAAATGCTAAGATATTTTATTTTGATACACAGACGTATATTATGTGCTTTAGGGAGCACACTTCTTCGAGATTCGAGCCAGTGCCACGGCAGGTCGAGGTTATTGACACGTGGGTTGACAGATGTGCAGATTCCACTTAGCGCCCGTCTATGTCTAGTGATTCATCGTTTAGGCAGTCCAGCTGACCGACTGACCCCTGTAAGCTATCTGTAGCAAACCTGTTCTTTTAATGGTTATTGGATCATAATTAAATTGGGGGTTCGCCATGTCCGTTACGAATTACCGCATATCGTATGAAATGAAATGCTTATTTTATGATGTAAATGTTGGCTTTGAGCCTAGTGATTTCTGTGACTCATTTCAATGTTAGATTTGTCTGTTGTGACACCGTTGGGTGTATTTTGTATTTCCCTTGTAAAAATGGCAAGCGGCCATACGTGAATTTTTCTTGATTGGTCACGTGTTAATTTACTTGTGTTGATTTGAAAAGTCCTAGTTTTAGGCGTTGTTGTTGTTTGCTACGACAATTTTTTATTCCAATTTTATGCGGAAATTATTTTTGTTTTATTTAGTGTAGGAAGTGTCGGATTAGTTTAAATAGTGTTTAGTTGGTTCCTCGTGTCTGTCTAGCTCCATGACAATGCAGATTCGTCCCCTGAAGGTTCACTGGAGGGTAACGAATCTCGCATTAATTTGTACACATCGTGTCGCCTGTAGAACAGCCGCACACGCACATGTCATTGTAGTAATTTGGGACATTTTGTCCAGATGTTACGATCTCTCCTGAGATCAGGCCTATTTTGGCAATTTTTATTAATTCAAGAGGGAGTCATTTGGAAGACCTTGTTTGTTTTGTTATTGTAAATAGTGTAAATTTGTTGATCTGTTATTAAATTCATATGTTTTAATCCTAGTATTCACATTTTCCTGCATGTTATTTTGTTATATGTTACCCTGCATGTTATACGAAGCGCTTAACAACAACTTTACGAAATGGACTGTTACACCCCCCGAAACTGAGTCTCATATGCTTCTTTGCAAGGGTTCATATATCAAAAATGGCTGCCCAAGTGGGGATTGTTGTTGTTGCTTTGTTGACCTCATACTTATTTCGCTGAGAAATGATGCCAGGTCAGCAGGACAAGAGTAAATTCAGTAAATTGAGGTGAAGTTGTACCGCCATGTGTATTAGTAAAATCACTGAGTTCTTAAAGTTAGAAATGTTGAACAAGGTTGGAAGTTGATCTTGTATTTGTTGTTAACTTGTTCTGGCGCCCGGCTTAAAATTAGAAAAATTGCATATTTAGTGAACTCAGTCTAAAGCAGGAAGGTGTTGCCTTACTTTACATTTAATTAACTTCGGTTAATTAAAGTGTTGTTCGTAAATTCTGTTAGTTAGGAATTTAAAAGCAGATCACAAGGGAGTTATTTTGTTGTTTGGAAATAAGAGTCATTATTCAGTAAAATATCGATTACTGAAAATTTATTTAAATTAGAATCAATGTAATATTTAAATATCAAGACATGTGTGTGTGTACGACTGAAATCCCATTGCATGACCCTATTTTTCTCAGAATATATTTGTGTGTTTTGCGATGGCTAGCATCGAGGAGATTAAAGTGTTGTTGGAGCAGATGTCTGTGCAAATGTCTGCAAAGACGGAGAAACAATTAAAATTCAGAGTGAACATAGTGATAAACGATTACACGAGTTACATGAACAGAGTGATAAACAATTACATGAGTTGCGTGAACACAGTGATAAACAATTACAGGACATGAACAGTAACATTACGGCACAATTGCAAATCCAGAAATTAGATAGCGATAAACAATTACAGGACGTGAACAGTAACATTACGGTCCAACTGCAAATTCAGAAACTGGATACCGACAAACAATTACACGAGTTGCGAGAGCTTAACGATAAACAGTTAGTCGAACTAAACCACAAGTTATCGGAGCAGGCAACCTTACAAACAGTTCAATTAGAGAGGATCACCCTTGAAATAAATCAGAGTACTAAAGTAGAAATAGAGAAACTGGCAGGAGAGGTGGCAGAGAATAATTCGAGGCAGTTAGGAAAAATTAAGAAGCTAGAATCCAAATTTGACGACAAACTAGTACATTTAGATGGAATGGTAGCCACCAAACTGAAACAAATCGAGACAGCATGCGTTAACAACACGGCAGGGATCAAAAGCACGCAGGATGAATTACAGGGGCAATTCAACAGAATAGAGGCGAAAAATGTAAACATACAGGAGCAGATTAATTCAGTCGACAACAATGTGTTAGGATTGATAAAGGAACTTGACAAACTGGAGATAAAAACGGAGAAAGAACGGATGCACTTGCGCGAAAACCTGGAACACCAGTTAACTAAAAATCAAGAGAAAATACGAGAAGAGATAGGAGAACAATTAGTTAAAACTCAGCAGCTGATACAAGAGCAAAAAGGGGAACAGCTTGAGAAGAATCAGGAAAACAATGAAGAAAAAATTAATAATTTGAAGAGTTTGATCCGGAAAGATTGGGAACAGCAGGTGAATGAGACTAAAGGAGATAGGCTGACTATATTAAAGCGGCTAGGCGAGTATAACTCTAGAATGCAGGCTCTGGAGGAAAGTATGAAGTCCAAGCTCCAAGAACACGCGGACTTCATCGTTAAGAATGAGATAAGATCTTTAGAGAATGCCACTTTGTTCTCTTCAGAAAATTCAGTAGGGAAACATGGGAGTATTGGAAGTCCGGAGGGCTTGACGCTAGCTGAGGATATGAGCCGAGGTCAGAGTACAAAGATAACTTGTGACGCATTCCAAAATTACAGAGGGGAGACTTCAACTCCACAACCTGGTCTGGCACCTGCCCAAGTCATACAAGTAATTAGGGGGAATGACTTTAAACCCGACAAATTCAGGGAAAATTCTGAATCTACTCCAAAAGCATTTTTGCGCCAGCTGGATGATTATTTTAATGACCAACACGTCAGTCCCGTAAAACAGCTTCGACTGGCGGATTTTTTTTTAGAGGGACCAAGATGAATCTGGTTTCAAAGCAACAAGTATACGTTTAATGACATGGCCCAGTTTAAAGAGGCATTTTTGAGGAAGTTCTGGAGTCTTTCACTGCAGCAGGGGTTGAGGATGGACTTATATACCAGGAAATACCATAGCACACACCCTACAAGGTTTTCTGAGTTCTTTAGTCAACAGCTAGTAAAATTCCGCGATTTTTACGAGCCGCCTTCTGAAGAAAACATGGTTTTAACTATCGGCAAGCAGCTTCCGATGAACATACAGCAATTTTTAGTGGCAGGAAATATCAAAACCGCAGTTCAGGCCGAGGAGATACTCCGCCACTTGGATGAAACGAATATGGTTAGTCCGCAGATCGGGTGACGGAATATGGAGTGCGTGAACACTGCAGAAATAGTTCAAGGGCATCAAAACGGTCAAAGTCAGAACAATCAGACGAAGACACAATCCACAGGCACACAATTTACGCCCAGACGGCAGGAGTTCGACGGTCGAAACCAATATAATAGTAATAACAATAGGAACTTCCAAAATCGCCGTGATAATTATAACAATAATCAGAACACCAATCACAATCAGAGGACGTACCAGCGAGAATATACTAACTGGAGGGGAAACCAAAGGCAGGGTAGACCATACCAAAGGAACGGGGACGGCAGATGGAATAATCAGAGGAATTATCGGCAAGATAACCAGGGAGATTATCGTAATGACTGGAACGAGCGGTACGCTGAGTCACAAAAATATTTGGACGAATTAAATACAGAAGAAGAAACAGAGAAAGAGAAGTGGGGGCGTGCGATGGCAAATAGAAAAAGTCCAGATAATCACCAGGATGCGGGGACGGAAAGTTTATTACGTCAGCAGGAGAGACACGATGACAACCGGCGAAATTCGACAAATGGGTCGCAGGATAAAAAAAAAACACGATTGCATCAAAACCAGATAGCCTGAAAACGGAGGAAACCAGGGAACGGGAGGAGTTGATTGTTGCGAATATTGAAGAGTGGGTAGCATTCACGGACGATTGCCTGGAGGAAGTGGTGAAGGACCGAGAGAATGTAATTAGACAATTGCCAATTATTTATGCTCATATTGGAGGTCTTAGAGTGAGGTGCCTGATCGACACGGGTAGCCAAGTGAGTTTAGTCACGGAATAATTGTTGAAAGAAATTGGAAATAAACAAACCATTCCAATTATGCCTGTACCATTAATGAAAGTCCGAGGGGTCATTCCTGACAAGACCATAGTTTGCAAGCACCAAGCATATTTAGATCTGGAGATATTAAACCATACATTTTCTCAAACTTTCATCGTGATACCGAAGATGAATTATAATGTCAGTCTGGGAGCCAACTTCATTTGTGATTTCCACGCTATTATTGACCTACATTATAACACTGTGAGTTTTAAGCAAGTTGAGGGGTTGAGTCATGTTGGTCTGAACAAGGAAGAGAGTCCACTAGAGAGAGAGGCGAATACTTGGGTCATTGAAGAATGCACTAATGAGGCGATTGAAGATAAGAACTCGACGGAGGAACGAGTAAGCGAGACAGCTGTTAATGAAATTGACGGTCAAGATATTTCGCAGGAACTTTGGATACATTTGGCGGAGGAAGAAATTAGCGGGTCCAAATTTGAAATTTTACTTCAGGAGCGACTTAAGGAAGCAACAGTAGGGGAACCTGACAGAAGCAAATTAGAAGAGATTTTGAGACGTCATAAGGGAGTTTTCGACACGATCCCTGGAAAAGTATTAAATTTTCAGTATGCCATGCAAATCACCGATTGGACCCCATTTAAGAGTAAATTGTACCCGATCCCAGAAAAACATTTTGCTCAGGTCAAGGACATTATTACTAACCTATTAGATTCTGGAATGATTAGAAAAGCAGCATCCCCATATTTAAATGCAATATTGGCTATGCCAAACCCAATGGATCAATCAGATTATGCCTAGACGCACGGGTTTTAAATAGCAAACTGTTAGTCGAGCACGACCAAGCACCAAGGATCAAGGATGTATTGAAGGGCTTCCGTGGAAAGAAGATATATTCTAGCGTCGATTTAACGAATAGTTTCCACCACCTGGAACTTGAGGAAAAATCCCAGTTATTGACGGGGTTTTTATTTGATAACCAAAGCTATATCCGGTCTCGCATGCCCTTTGGTGTAAAAACAGCAGGATGTGCATTGATAAGAGCACTAGACAGGAATCTAACTGAGGAGGTCAAGAGCTTCACTACAAGATATGTTGATGACATACTCATAGCATCAGAAACAATGGAGGAACATTTGGAAAACTTAAACAAACTTTTGGATAATTTGAGAACCATGAATTTCAAAATTAATTTGAAGAAATCGCACTTTTGCCAGAGCGAGATTCTGTATTTGGGTCACATAATTGATGTTGAAGGCGTGAGACCAAATCCGGCGAAAATAGACGCAATTAAGAAATTCCCTACACCAACTAAAGTGAAACATGTTAGAGCATTTTTGGGAGTGACAGGTTTCTTTAAAGAGAATTGTCCTGGGTACACGGAAACAGTAGCACCGATGCAAGAGATGATCAAGAAATCTAATCGATGGTCATGGAATGAGGAGTGCGACAGGTCCTTTAGAGCCACGAAAGACCTACTGGAGAATTGTGTGAAGTTAGGATACCCAGACTTCGCGAAGAAATTTGTGATCCAGGCAGACGCTTCGTTGATTGGGATCGGCACCATGCTTTACCAAGAGGACGCTGATGACCCCAAGAATCGATCATATTTGGCATTTACTAGTCGTAAACTTAGGAAGCACGAGAGGAACTACACTGTTACAGAACTTGAGTTGTTGGCGATTTTGTACTCGTTACAACAATGGCGCAAGATGGTCTTCGGGTACTCCATTGTTGTCAGAACTGACCACCATGCACTGACCTTCTTATTCAAAACAACTATGGCAAGCGAAAGAGTTACGCGTTGGTCCATTTATATACAGCAGTTCGATATTACCATAGAACACTGCCCTGGAAGGATGAACATCATACCAGATGCTTTAAGCAGGAACCCTGAAGATGAGAACGAGACAGCAGTAGATGTACAACACATAGCATTAACCCCTAAGGCTCGTGAATTTTTGGATAAGTTGAAAGAAATTCAGAAGGAACAAGAAAAGGACCCATGGATGATGATGATGATCAAGTTTTACAAGAAGGAACTACAGCCAGATTCACCTGAATATCGAGAAGCCCGTGCCAAGGAAGCAGAATTCCATTACCTCAATAATCTTCTTCACAAGTTCGTGGATGATGATCACACCAAACTTCGAATTCTAGTTCCGGCATCGTTACAGAGAGGATTGACATGGCATGTCCATGAAAGCTTAGCACATATCGGCACTGACAAAACTGAAGCAACAATAGGAGAAACTTTTACTTGGCCAAAGATGCGATGTACCATTCTGAAGTAATTAGAACTTGTGACGCGTCTCAGCGTACTAAGCCCAATAATTTCATACTGAAACAGCTTCCAAAACCTTTATTACCACAGAAACCGTGTGAACTGGTCGCTATTGACTGTTTTGATCCTCTAGTTAAGGGAAAACGAGGATGCCGACACCTTCTTGTATGTGTCGATGTATTTTCCAAGATGGTGGTATTATGTCCAATCCAAAAGACGACATCAAAGCAAGTCCTCAGCAGAATCCAGAACAAAGTCATTCCGACGCTTGGGAAGCCGGAATTCATCTTATCGGACCATGGGACATATTTTACAAGCAATGTATTTAGACAAGGTCTAGTGAACCTAGGAATAAAGCATGTTCTATCTAGCAATCGCCACCCTTGTGGAAATCCGAGCGAAAGAACGATTCGCTGTGTTGCGAAATATTACCGCGTCATGATTCCAAATGATCATAATAAGTGGGTCGACAGAGTAGGAGACATTGAGATGTGCATGAATACTACGCAGCCCCACTAGTTGTACATCACAACAGGATGCCTGAAAGATCTTGGGATAAGATTATTCCATGCCCAAGAGACCCGTTATTAGCACATGAGCTGCGAATTCAGAGAACCAGAGAACACATGAGGAGCCAAGCGGACCGAAGACTGAGGAGATACAGAGGGAAGAAATTTCATCGTGAACTTCAGGAACAGGAACTAGTGCTTGTTCGTAGACCACCGATATCAGATCCTAAGGACATAGTATTTGCCAAGTTCTGTCCAAAATTTATCGGCCCGTTCCGTATTATCAAAAATTTGGGTAATAATGCTTACAGACTTGAAGAATTAAGCACTGGCGCTAAATCTGTTTTCAATAGTGCTAATCTCAAGCCGTATTACAGAAAGGAACCATTTGATGAATAATAAGGACAAGGGATGCAGAATCAATTGCAAAAAATAATTTGAGAACCCACACTCAAATGCACGTGGCTACGTGGTATCTGGGAGAGCGAGCTTTGTTTGTAAACAAGACGGCCGGTCTGGCAGAAGTTGTAATTGTGAGAGTAAGAGGGGAGGTCTGGCGAGACGTGTGAATGACATTGCAGCGAGAAGCGCGCACACTAATTGGGACAGTGGAATGTACACTCAGGCAGACGAGTGAGGTACTTAAGTGATGTTATCTTTACTACTGTGGATATTGTTTTTAAAATCCAAATCAATCACTTGCTTCGAATTTCAAAACTTGCTGAGGATAAATGAACCCTTATTGATTTGCCGATCAATAAGTCTTCATGATTTTTATTATTATTATTACTGATGTCCAGGCAGAACATGTTGGAAATTGACAAAGGGGAGACGGGTAGTGTGTCGCAACGATTACAACAGAAGCAGCGTGGTAGTTATTCCTGACGATGACCGGTTAAGCCGAGTTCAAGGACAAATTCAGTATCAACGCGCATCCGAGTCGGCGCCATTATGGGCGTGCCAGAAGAGGAGTTCCAACCGATACACGATTGAATCAGCAAATCAGGAGAGAGGACGCATAAGCCACGCGGAGAGTGGCGTAACTTAAAAAAGCGCGCTAAAACACGTGTCTGAAGAACCGCCGATGCGATATAATTCCGCATAAGTCCAATGAGACCTTTGGGTGAAAAGAAGAAGATTGATACTAGTCCCAAGTCTGTGAGTTGAAAACTACAGATTATTTTCACAGATTGCCCCCACTCCACCCCGTTCTGTCAGTTTCTAATAAATTGATCGGTGATGAGCTGTTTGAGACACAACTTTATCGAGCTCTGGTGAGCATCGTCCACGCCAGTTTGAGTAACGATTTTATCAAGCTCTAGTGAGCATACTTCACGTCTGTTTGGACAAACATTTTATTTTGTGCTCTGGGAGCAGAGTGCATGCTGAGTGCAGAGATCTCTAGTCGAGATAAGCGCTACGCGGTAGACATATTTGAGACTTGTTAAAGCCAGTTGCGTGGTGAACGAAGAGTGTAATTTTCTGTAAATGTTGTATTATATTTTGTGTGACGTATATGTGCGTGTGATATAAGCAAATGCTGAGATAGGGCCAGTTCTACGTTGAGTAATCGCCTAGGACTTTATTGTGAGTGAAAGTCAGTAGCTCATAGCGATTCTAGCTAGGCAAGCTAATAACTTTGAACATTTCTTTCCAAGAAGCAACGCCAAGATGTCTCCTGGAAGGTCGATAGGTGGAATGAAGTGCTACGCCTCTACCAATACGTCGACGATGGACGAGTAGATTTCCCGTAGGGAAATGCCTTGGGATGGAGGTTGAGTTCTACAAGCTGCACGGTGATGTACAAACCATTGATTTATTCAATATGTAGCTAGATTAGACGCGGGAACGTTGTAAATATTTTATTCATTGTTTTTCTTGTATTTAGATTTTTTGTGCGCCGACACTGTTATATTTAAATGTACGTTGGCACGTGGCCAAAGTGTTTGGTTGATTGCATATTTTTCTTATGAGTCATATTAGTATGCACGGCGTGTGTATTTTGGTTTTATTCATGCGAATGCGAAATTCGTCCTGGTCGATAAGTGGTGCTTTATTCAAGTTCATTTTTTTTAGTAGGAAAAGGGGGTAAAAGTTGTTAGATGTTGTGCGAACAGGTTTTTATTCATACTAGGGTTGCCGAGCGCAACAAATTAGATGTCACTGTAGAACACCTTAGTTCTATATTTTTGATTTTTTAGTCCTTTTCAGGTTCTTTAGTCACAGACTAGATTGGGAGCGCAAGTTGGTGGAAAATATTTTATGTCATTTATTTCAGGTTTCTGTCAAACCCATACGTGTGATTCTGGTGTGTGTATTGTGTCAAGGTGTGTGAATTGATTCTTCGTGATGATGTGTAGAATGTGCCTACCGCCCTCAAATATTGTGGTTGTATTTTATTGGAAAGGCAGAGCGCTCTCAGAGGCTACTGTACCTTGTCCAGTGCTTATTCTTGGATTTCCGTGGGAAATACTAAGATATTTTATTTTGACACACAGACGTATATTATGTGCTTTTGGGAGCACACTTCTTCGAGACTCGAGCCAGTGCCACGGCAGGTCGAGGTTATTGACACGTGGGTTGACAGATGTGCAGATTCCACTTAGCGCCCGTCTATGTCTAGTGATTCATCGTTTAGGCAGTCCAGCTGACCGACTGACCCCTGTAAGCTATCTGTAGCAAACCTGTTCTTTTAATGGTCATTGGATCATAATTAAATTGGGAGTTCGCCATGTCCGTTACGAATTACCGCATATCGTATGAAATGAAATGCTTATTTTATTATGTAAATGTTGGCTTTGAGCCTAGTGATATCTGTGACTCATTTCAATGTTAGATTTGTCTGTTGTGACACCGTTGGGTGTATTTTGTATTTCCCTTGTAAAAATGGCAAACGGCCATACGTGAATTTTTCTTGATTGGTCACGTGTTAATTTACTTGTGTTGATTTGAAAAGTCCTAGTTTTAGGCGTTATTGTTGTTTGCTACGGCAATTTTTTATTCCAATTTTATGCGGAAATTATTTTTGTTTTATTTAGTGCAGGAAGTGTCGGATTAGTTTAAGTAGTGTTTAGTTGGTTCCTCGTGTCTGTCTAGCTCTATGACAATGCAGATTCGTCCCCTGAAGGTTCACTGGAGGGTAACGAATCTCGCATTAATTTGTACACATCGTGTCGCATGTAGAACAGCCGCACACGCACATGTCATTGTAGTAATTTGGGACATTTGGTCCAGATGTTACGATCTCTCCTGAGATCAGGCCTATTTTGGCAATTTTTATTAATTCCAGTGGGAGTCATTTGAGAGACCTTGTTTGTTTTGTTATTGTAAATAGTGTAAATTTGTTGATCTGTTATTAAAATCATATGTTTTAATCCTGGTATTCACTTTTTCCTGCATCTTATTTTGTTATATGTTACCCTGCATGTTATAAGAAGCGCTTAACAACAACTTTACGAAATGGACTGTTCTCTCCATTTGTTTAACAATTTTCTGATATAATTTATCTCTTATTCTAATAGAAGTTAAAAAAAATTAAATTTTGATCTCACGTTATTTATGGTAGTAAAGTGTTCATAGATGTATTGAGTCAGTAATTTAATGAAACTATCAGCTGCTTTGTTAGCATCATGTTCAGTTATGATGGATTCCCAAGTTTCCTTAGTTAAGGATTTTTAAGAGTTTCATAATTTATTCTTACATTGTTCAAAGTATTTTCTCCTGTTTGTGGAGTGTATTTTTGAGATTTATTTTGTATGACAAATGTAGGACTGTGATCTGTGATACTGGTATGCAGAACAAAAGGGTCAAAGTTGCTGTGTCTGTGGGACTTAACATGTATGTGATCGATACATGTTCTGGATTTTGGGGTTAATCTAGTTGGTGAGTTTATATACGAAATGAAACCATTTGCATGTAATACATTTAAATACTCATTTTTAATATTTTGGGCATATTGCCTTGTAGGATTTAAAATATCAATATTTATATCTCCTATTAATATACTGTGTGTAGCTGTGGGCAAGTGCTGGAGAGTATTTCCTAGTTCTTCTATGAATTTCTTTGGCCTTGTGGAGGGTGATCTGTATATAGCAAGTATCACGTATCTTTCTTTATTATATATGAAGGTGAGTAGGCTAGCATTTGTAGCTTTCAGTGTTTTTACAGTAGATATTGTAATATTTTGAATGAGGTTTTCATGCACATATATCTTTATGCTGTCATGGGTAGAATTTTGAGGTGGTATGAAGTACTCATTATATCCTAAAATAGCAAATGGTATATCCTCAATGAGCTGAGTTTCAGACAGTATAATGACATCTGGTTTATGATCAAGTTCATCGAGCATAACTAGCATACTTTCAAAATTTGTTATCATGCCACATATATTTAGGTGCATGATTTTAATTCCCACAGTAACGCTAATTAATTTGTTCAAGTCTTGAGTACTGTTTACAATGTTTGAAGTAATATCTTGGAAATTAAGGTCTACTTCGTTACCTGATTTCATACCGTAAGTTAGTTGTTTTATTTCAGGGTACTTCCATAATTACTTTACACTCACTTAAAAACAGAATTTCATGAAATTTTGATTGATCACTTGGCTCAGGCAAACATACCTTCAGTTTCCTTGATTCTCATGAACTGTTGGTAGATCAGCTGCAGTCTTGATTTGTAGAATCGAGCTGTTTTCATTTTTCCTCATGAAGATCTTCCCGTTCCTGGTCCATGCGAATTTATAATTCATTGTCCGTTTTGAATTCCTGGCAAGCCAATATAAGTTTTGGTTGTCTTTGGTTAAATGTTCATTTATATACACTGGAGAGTCTCCGTTGATCTTGATATCTGTGCAAAGAAGTTTCCCATGTTTGCGTTTTTTGCTCATGATCATGTTTTTAGTTTGGCGGGAATAAAATGTTGCTACTATGAGGGGCGTTTTCTTCTTTCCATCCTTATCTGTAAAGGATGGAAGTCGATGGCAATATTCAATGTCCCTATCAGTATCAACTTCAACATCAACTGCACCTGCCACTTGAGCCACAATATTATACACATTCTCGTGCTCGGAGACTGGTATCCCGGCGATTTCAAGGTTGTAATTCTTGGAGTATTGCTCCAAGTCATTAACTTGCCTCTTAAGATGCCAATTTTGTTCTTTAAGCAAGCCATTCTCAACTTTAGTGTTGTTAACCTCTTGGGTGAGTTGGTCAATGCAAGATTTTAGTGTGATATTTTGCTCCAATAGTTCATCAAATTTTTTTGATTGATACTCCAGAGAGTTACGAACATCTTTTAGCACTTGTTGCATATTGTTAACTGCTTCACATAAATTTACAGTGTCCGGTTTGACCTTATTCGGCTGAAAACTAGATGTAGCTGTCCTGATTGAATTTGGGTTATGTTTGCATTGTTTATAATGCCACAGAATTTCGCCCGGATTTGCAATCATTGTTTTAAAAACGGCGTTCGTCACACGAGCACAGTTTAGATGAAACACTTCACCACACTTTCCGTCACATTGTACGAAATTTTCATTCTCCTTCAGGGAAACTTTACAGGAGGTACATATAACATTACTATTCTTGGGCGCCATGTTGCATTTCCATTTCCATTGGTTTTCAAAATCCAACAAAACAACAGGGGACTATCACGATGAGATGAACTATAGAAATAACGAAAAATATCTGACAGAAAAATTAATTCCCAATTTGCCAACAAATTCTGTAGTCGTGATTGACAATGCCTCGTACCATAATGTCCAATGTGAGCGCGTACCCATATCATCTTCCCGAAAAACAGTTATGCAGGTTTGGTTGACCGATATGGGTATTCCATTTTCTACACAGATGATAAAACCTCAACTGTACGCTTTGATTAAATCCCATAAACCACGTTATGAGACGTATAAAATCGATACACTGCTTGCTACCTATGGACACACGATCTTGCGTCTAGCATCGTACCACCCCGACTTGAATCCTATCGAAATGATTTGGGCTCATGTTAAAAATTATGTAGCTGGACAGGTGGTGGTGGGGTGATGAATGTTTTAAGGAGTGTAACATCGAGGCCCCCTTTCCTGTTGGCGTAGAGTTATGCTATAGAAGGAAGAAATTCGACTCTTAAAAAATGGGGTAGTGAGTAAAGAGAAAGGCCATGACAGACTCCCTAGGCTTCGAAGGTCTGAAGGAAATGAGAGATGACCAAGGGAGTTGTAGTTATTATTTAAAGGGTCTTCTGCCCCATTGACCCAAGGAGATCGCCAGGAAGATGAAAGAGGAGCCTGGCACAACTAAGTAGACGTACCATACTGCATAATTCAGAAGATTTTAGGCATTGGAAAGACTGCCCCTTCAAGGTTGACATATGTATTAACTAAGGAGGACTACTTCATCGACGACATCAAAATACAGTTTTACCTACCAAACACCAAAGCCTATGAGAATGCACGCCGAACCTTAAATGAGAAACGAAATGCCATTTGGTCCGACTTTTACTCCACAGATGCCATAATAACGGAAGATTGGAAACAAACTAATTAAGAACTACGACACGTAATAACACGTTACGCCATCCATGGATTTCACCATAGATTCTGCAAAACCAAGAATTTGCACCAACCGAATGAAGACTGTATATGTGACCTGTGAAACGATCATTGTGAAAGGTACCACGCACAAAACTGCAAAATGAGAACAACCTCAATAATAAGACTGGCATTAGCATAATTGATCATATGTACAAATATGTATTTGCACATTGTGCGCTTTTCTTTTAATAATAATTCAGAAGAGGCTATAGCCTACTCTGCCCCAAAAGGGACTATCCTGGGGAAATCATTAGCGACATGCACAGGCTATTGGTGTAGCATATACTATTGCACAATGATAGGCCTACATTTCCATTAGCAGCATCTCAGTTGGTTAGTTAGGAAATATTTATAAGAAGGCAAAGGAGTCAAGAGCTTGGTCGTCCTATTTTGCAATTTTTAAATCCAAGTTACCTTGCCACATAAAAGTTATGCTGATTGTTATAGATATGGTAACCTTAAGTTCTGAAATATTTATCTATACGCTACTTCATTCGTAAAACGATCATTTTGAATGCGACTTTATTGGCTAAGCCAAGGGCATTGCTTCGTGGAAGGCAACTCGAATGACATGGGCTAGGCCTAACCTAAAAATTTCAAGCAAGGTGAAATCCTAGTGTACGGTAATTAACAAAATTGTTTATTGAGCGATATAACTATGCATTGATCATAACTTTCGTCTCCTAGTAGACGCATAATATTCAGTGTACCGCAATGCCACCGTTTCGCTTTAAATTAGGGAGTGCCAAAACTTTACCCAGTCGAACTAGGAAAGTTATTTATAATGTGTATAAATTCATGAAAGAGGAAACACATCTCGCTGGGAACATATGCGCAATTCAAAATAAATTATAAATAATTTAATTACATTAAATTTATTTCGAAAAAATGACTGAAACACGTTTAAACGACCGCCAATTCGCGCCATCTTTACCGTTTTTATTTTCAGGTAGTTGTGATGTAGCGATTTACTTCCCTTTGATGCAGCGCTGCAATTTCTCGCTAAAAAAAAACGCGGCCCAGATCACTACCCCAATTAAATCACCATTCAACTGTCGTCCCCTCAGTCGCTCGTCCGCTGTGAACGCAGTAACATATCCGTCGCTTTAGTCTGGTGTTTGTCTGTGCGGTGAGCGGTGTGGTGTGCGATTTGCTATCCATATTTAAGTGTGTTGTTTCGTCTTTATTTCTTTGTGCTTGGTGACGATTTATGTAAGTACTATACATTCGGAAATTCTTCGCCGCAATGTCGGAGAAGAATGGGGGAGGTCAAATAGGCCCCCACCGGATAATTCGTCGGCGGTTATTATTGATGGTTACGCCAACATTGAATCAATGAATATTGTGGATGAACATGAGAACACTACAATGTCGGAAGTTCGGGCTACTCCTGTGGTCCAAACCCCTGTACAACCTCGTACCCCTCCCAGTGACTATCGCTACTTCCCAAATCATACGGGACCGTATATAGTTTTCGTTCAAGGCGTTGAGCCTCAAGCGATTGGACATCTGCATCCAATGGCTTTGGGACGTTTGTTTTACGAACGTGAAATCCCAGGAATTCAAGAAATCCAACGAAAAGGGCGCAATCGGGTTCAAATTCAATTTAAGTCACTTCGAAATGCCAATTCATTTTTGGAACATCCGGTATTAAAGGATAGAAATCTAATGGCCTTTATTCCATCGTCAAGCATACAACGAGTGGGACTCATTCGGGGGGTAGATATCTCCTTTACGCAGGAGGAACTAATGCGTTTCATTGACTCTCCCGTACCTATCGTTCGCTTACATCGTTTTTTTTTCGTACTAAAACCGTAGATGGAAAATCGGAAAAAATAGCAACGGGCACCGTGATTTTTTTTTTCGAAACTCAAAACTTGCCGACTCATGTCAGCATCTTCAATGTTCTTTTAGAAGTAAGTTTGTATATTTTTTCACCTCTTCGATGTCAGAAGTGCCAGAGGTACGGGCATGTGCAACTTCACAGTCGGGCTCGGGGCCCTAGATGTGGACAATGTGCGCAGGAGCATTTAACGAGTGACTGCAAAGAAGTGATATTCTAGTGCGTTGATTGTCAAGGAAATCATATGGCAGGGGCGGTGCGCTGTGAGGTGCATCAGCAGCAAATTGAGATAAAGAGGCTGATGTGTACTGAAAACAAATCATACAATGAAATTGTGAAGCGCCAGACAAGTACCCCTTTTCACCCTTTATCACCCCCCCCCCCCCCCCCCCCCAACAATTCCCCCCTTTGGCAGCTTCATCTAGTGGGCAACGATCTGATCCTCCGCGCAAGCGTAAATTTACTGAGTTGGTACATCCGGCTCCGAAATTGGATACACCCTTGGGATATGATAGGTCGGCATATCTGCAACTGATAAAAACTCCAACCGTGGAACGGATATCACCACTTGAGAAGCCCAGCGAACCGGGCACATCCGGTGTCCGGCGACTGGAGCCCGATTCGGGGCCCGATAAGTCTGCTCCTACTCAAATCATCCTCGACGAATTTACAGAACTCATGGATCTTTTAGGCCACAATGCACAGTGGGCGCACTGTGTTAAAAAGTTATTAGATAAAATACTGCCATTACTTCCACCCCTCGAAAAACCACTACCAAGGGGCACTGGTGCAGTTTGTCAATAGTTTCTTTCCTTTTCTTTTTTGGGTTGTATTCGTTTAGTCTCTTTCTTCATCTCATGTCGTTCATAGGTGAAGGATGTGGCTGCTACAATGGAACTGTCGGAGTGTGGTAAATAAGAAGCATGAATTGCTTCATTTAATATCGACATAACACCCTGAGATCGTATTTATCCAAGAAACGTGGCTATACCCACATTATCGTTTTCAAATTCCCAATTATACGGTCTTTCGTGAAGATGGTCCGGGATACGGAGGCTTAATAACCCTCTGTAAAACGGATTTACAAATAACTCCGCTGTCTTTGCCTTATCAACTCTCTTTTTGTTATCATTAATTTTTTCGGGTGGGGGATATATATGTCAGTCATATCTATTGCCCACCACGTGTTCAGGGCACGCAACAACAGTGGCACATGTATTTTAAATACGTGTCACAAAGATCTAAGCATGTTATTCTAGGAGATTTTAATGCACACCATGGACTCTGGGGCAGTGAACGAACTAATGCCAAAGGTAGACATATTGCTCATGCGATTTCCACATTTTCCTTAAATGTGTTAAATGACG
Organism: Meconema thalassinum; assembly: GCA_946902985.2. Taxonomy (NCBI): domain Eukaryota; kingdom Metazoa; phylum Arthropoda; class Insecta; order Orthoptera; family Tettigoniidae; genus Meconema; species Meconema thalassinum. The sequence continues at coordinate 256,206,723 of OX336393.1, forward strand.
GTTCTCCTACGTGATTGACACCTCCGGGCAGTCCAAAAAGTGTGGTAGATTTAACTCTCACTACCCTGGACTTGTCGCATTAATTAGATTGGAGCACGATCGGGGACACACATCAGAGTGATCACTTCCCAATTTTAATTTTTTATGATCGCACTGGGGTAGCACCATCGATACACCGCGGCACTACAGTAACTCGTTCCTTAAAATACTTTGATTTCGACTTCTTTCAGACATTCATTCAGGATAATCTGGGCCGCATCCCACCCCTCCCACGTCAGAAATACTCTCTTTTGTATCACCTTATTCAGCAATATTTGGACTGTTATCACCCGAAGCGTCCAATTCCGTATAGTAGGTTCCAACGCCCTGGGACTATACAGTGGTGGGATGCAGAGTGCACCTTACTAGTAAAAAGACGGAAGGCGTGTTTACGAAAATATCGGAAACATGGTACACATGACAATTATATCTTGTATAAGCGCGTCACAGCCACGATCCAACGAGTATTTAATGAAAAGAGACGCGATGCATGGAAGAATCACATCAGCTCATTAAATGCCACAACCTCTTTAACTAAGTTATGGTCTACCATCAAAAGTTTGTCCAATACGCGTTATATGGGGCCGCCTACAGGACTTAGCCGGCAGGGTTTTCAAGAATTTTATATAAATCTCACGCCAGATACAGTTATAAATTACGGCCCGCTTCCGTCTTATACAGCTTCAGATCATTTCCATGTTTTACTGCAACCTATAACGCACGTGGAAATTCAATCTGCCCTGCGAGGTACGAAATCGACTAGTCCGGGTGTGGATTCCATAACATATCAGATGGTTGCCTATCTTCCCGACAAGGCACTGGAGATGCTTATTTCTGTATATAATGAAGTATTACGGTTTGGCACGTTTCCCACTGACAAGGGGAGGATACGATGTATGGGTCACCGATTCGAACCATCTTTAGTACACGTGTAGGGAATGACTAGGTGTATACCAGGTGCAAGTAGTAAGGTGCGCTTCTCAGCCGATTCCGAGAAATTAATTATTCGTAATTGCTGTAGCGCGTTCATGTGCGCTGTACGTTAACATAAAGCCAAGGACGCATTCTTCAGCGGTAAGAGCCCTGCTTCGTAAGCGTGGGATCACTGGTTCGAATCCCACCAGTGAACTGCTCTTCTTTTTATTTTTGTAAACATAGGAATTCGTACAACTGTAGGTGTCGTGAATAATGTTCATTTTGCAGTCAATTGTAATAACGTTTTCTGTGAGCGGGAAAAGGGATTCTGAAATCATCGTATGGGAGTGAACGTTTGTGACATTACATAATGTACAGTCGGGGCATTGCAAATACATTGGTATTATACATGGTCAGGTGTACTCTATTATATGTATATGTTTATACACTGAAGGCCCAGTCTGTTCCGTTCATTGCACGTCAGTTAACCATCAGACCACTCCGTACCCCGCAAATAGTGCCTCATGCTATAGGTATTGGTTGTGTTACCGTTTTTACTATTCATGACATTCATAAACACACAAATATTTCTATTTTTTTACACACTCATAATACATAACAATTCCAAGCTCTCTTTTTTTTCTTCACTGCCTACTTGATATTTCTACTCTCGCACTGCCTTTTTGTTACTCTGTTCTTGCACTGCCTTCTTGATACTCTGTTGCTACAGTTGGAAAGTGTTCGGAACTGGCGAGGTCACCTGCACACAAACTAACGATAACGGTGGGCAGGAGGATAAACGGTTCACCCAGGAAACGTTGAATGCGGCATTCGTTCCTTGGCTCTTGAGGTAGCAACATCATAAGAGTGGGAATAATTGTGCGATGTCGGATATTACACATTATAGTGATGTGCCGGTGCCTACGACGGCCGATGGAAGTGGACCGCATTCAAATTCCACGACGAGGATGTAATCTCCTGTACGATTTATTCCTACTCCCCTTTCCCGATCACATAACACGTTATTGCAATTGACTGCAAAATGAACATTATTCACGACACCTACTGTTGTACGAATTGCCTATGTTTACAAAAAAAAAAAAAAAAAAAGCTCACCACGCTTACGAAGCAGGGCTCTTACCGCTGCACCATGCGCTCCTTGGCTTCATGTTAACGTACAGCGCACATGAACGCGCTACAGCAATTACGAATAATTAATTTCTCGGAATCAGCTGATAAGCGCACCTTACTACTTGCACCTGGTATACGCCTAGTCATGTCCTACACGTGTACTAAAGATGGTTCGAATCGGTGACCCATGCATCGTATCCTCCCCTTGTGAGTGGAATATCTTTGAGGTCCTGCCTATCTAAAAAATTTCGAAGGACGTACGTGACCCTCAGAATTATCGTGGGATCAATTTAGGCTCCTGTGTTAGGAAGATATTTCAAAAAGTATTATTGCAACGTTTGCAATGGTGTATGGAATATTACAACTTATTCTCTAAGTATCAATTCGCATTTCGTAAACGTAGCAGTACTGTAGATGCTCTTTCGATTTTCTTAACGGATGTGTTATTAGCTAAAGGACGCAAACATCATACCATTGCTGTTTGTCTGGATATTAAGGGGGCGTACGATGCCGTAGATCCCATGATTTTACAACGGAAACTGCAGGAGCTTCAGTTCCCCTCTCCATTTCTTTGTATTGTTCACAATTTTTAACTCATCGGCGTCTCATATTACGTACCCCCGAGGGGATGCTGGACCACCGTCAGACGTCTCAGGGTTTGCCGTAAGGGGACATACTTAGTGGGTTTCTGTTTTCAATTTATACTCAACAATTAGAAGCGGTGATTTTGCCTTATGCCCGTATCATACAATATGCGGATGATTTTATGATTTATTGTTCCCGTGACACTTTACATCAATGTCGAACAGATTTATATCTTGCTTTAACTCTAGCCCATGAATGGCTAAGTAATCATGGCTTTGAAACATCTCCGGGTAAGAACTCTGCTATAATTATCACGCATCAACGGCGGTACGATCAGACCCCTATTTTATTTCGACAGGGTACCATAGATGTTGTGCGCAATATCAAATATTTAGGCATTTATATTGACGATAAACTCCGGTGGACACGGCAGGTACAATATCTTGAAGTTAATATCGAAAAACGGTTACAGGTCCTTCGAGCTTTGACAAGGCGTCGTTGGGGTGCGGACCCCGCATTATTATTGACAGTGTACAAGAACATTATTCGTTCACAATTAGATTACGGCAGGGTTTTTACGATGTAATGGCGAACAGTCGCTTGTTAATGTTAGATAGACTACAATATAAAGCCATCCGCATAATTCTAGGGGCTTTAGCCTCCACCCCCACGAGTGCATTGTTGGTGGAAGCCGGTGAGTTACCTTTATCACATCGACGCACATTTATAGCGGGCAAATATTTAGCCTACAAATTGTCGTTAGTGGCGTCTCCGATTATCTCTAAATTACAACTTCTGACGGAATAAAACGCACAAAATCGTTTAGATCACTCACATAAACCGGCACTTGTCATGGCTTATGAGATTTTACAACCCTTCAGGAAGGATGTGTTACAAACCCGTTTAGCACTTCCATATACAATCCCATACAGGGTTTTGCATACCCAACCTAAGATTCTGCATAATTCCTTTCCATTGCTATTTCAAATGTTCAAGCATCATCCGAATATCATTTCTCGTGCATTTCGAGGGATGTATAGAACTAGCACCGATAGAGCGCACTGCTGTTGTACTGGGTAAGCGCAAGGCGCTCTTCAGTTGTCTCCTGTGTTCTCATGCCACTATATCCACGAATTTAAGTTGTTTAAATGGTTATTTTCGTGACTATGCCGAGCTATTGCTTTGTTCCTCTTTGCAAAAATCAGGGAAGCTCGTTTTCGTTTCACCAATTTCCACAAAATAAAGAAATGGTTACATGCTATTAGAAGGAAATATTTCGGTGAGAAAAATCTGACCGAAAATATTAAAGTGCGTTCCCATCATTTTCAACCCGATGATTTCACGAAAACTGTGTTGGTAAGTGTGATGTACAAAGAGAAATAATTTTTATTTTGTACCTATAAACTGATTAGACATTTCGAGAACAACCACTGAATTTATGCGTTTGTATTTGAAGGTGAGAGAGCAAGGTTAAAATCGGGCGCTGTTCCGTCGCTTTCTCCGTGGACCACAAACCCAACAAAACAAAAAGGAAGAGGCCATACACAAGAAAATTGCCGGATTACCACTATTAGCCTACAATATCGGAATCTGAGGAAATCATCTCCATTGAAGTACCGTACGGGAAGAAATCGTCAATATACACGAAGAAGTGAATGTAATTTTGTGACTCCCATTTTCAAAGACATCGATACTCGGACAAATACTTCAAGAATAAGTCACAAACGTACTATGGTTGGTTTCTTGAAATCAGAATTAATCGTCAACTTCCATCTGCCCGACGGAGAATGTGGTAGCGACTGACTTACAATCGTGAGACATAATCAGATGAATAGAAACAGTTCGTGGCCCTAAAGCAGGGATCTCAAACTTTTAACAAATTGTACCCCTAAATCGTTTCCAAGGGGTAAGGGAACGATTCTTATTGAGAAATTGGAAAAATGACATAAAAACCAAACGTTGCAATGAACTTTCACGTAAGCTATCAACCTAAGAAGGGACATGAATCGAAGTCTATAAGCAAGGGGAGCAAGTGAATATTTAAATCTCTATTTATGATTTAAGTCTTATGGAGATATGTTTATCAATATAGGCCTACAATACTCAATTAATAGTAATCTTTAGGAGAAAGCAAGCTGAATAATAAAGCGTGTTAGAATTTTGTTATTTACCGCTGTATTAATTCTTCCTTCCTCCCGCTAGTTTTAATGCCTCTGGTCCATAGCTCATTTTGCAGATGTTTAAAGCTTAAACGCTGAAAATCGTCCATAATATATTAGGTTATATACCTATAGAATGAATTAATATAGTCTTGGAGTAAAATTAGAGCAGATATAATTTACTTGAGCTTAGAAATCTCGGTCACAATCTATACATTTCTCGCAGCTGACTGGGAGAAACATAAGACGATCGCCTTGCGCTTACCCAGTACTACACGAGCACTATCTGGCGCGAACTTTCTCCGGCTACATCCCTATTATACGATTTTTTATACGGATGGTTCAAAGATGGTTCGACCGGGTCGCGTGGGGTCGGCATTTTACTCTCCTGACTTACAGGTTAGTCGCACTTATTGCCTCCCCCCTCATCTTACAATCTTTACATCTGAACTCTTTGCTATACGCCAGGCTTGTCACTATATTCATGCCCATCGTTTACATCACGTGCTGATATGCACGGATTCTTTGAGTGTTATTAATGCCTTACCTCATTTTCTGCACTCAAATAATTGGTATATTTACCAAATAGTGCAATATTTCCATACATTCACACTCACAGGACAAGACGTGGTCATCATGTGGATTCCTGGGCATTGTCATATAGCGGGAAACGAAACAGTAGATCTCTGGGAAAAGAATGCGGCATGCGGTCAGGGAAAAGTTTATAATATCGGGATACCGTATCCGGATATAGTACCGATAATTCATCAGCGAGTCGTTAGTGCTTGGCAAAATGAATGGACCGAGATAGCAAAATGTAAAGCAAATTTTTTTTTCTTAATAAAACCATCCGTAACTACAGCGCCTTGATTCCGGGTCGGAAAATATTCGCGGCGTCATATTATTACCATCATTCGAATGCGTTTCCAGCACGCTCTTACACCAGTAGCTTTGGAGCGCATGCATCTCAGGGACAATGATAGGTGTGTATGTGGTAGGGCACGAGGTACATTACATCACATATTGTTTCAGTGTGACACATTCAATCCACAGCGGGACATTATGTTGGAGAAATTGAGGCGACTTGATTATCCCTTGCCCTTAAACATCGCGTCACTTGTACATAGACCTACAGGGAAATTGGTGGATGCCATTATGTCATATTTGGATCACCTTCCATTTCAATTGTAAAATCATAGGTGGGCTCCTAGGGGGTCCTTCCCGTTATTGTTCTGGTGCTCCTGGGTGTGGTTTTTAGGCTTTTGGTCACCCATATATATATATGTATAGATATTGTTTCCGTTATTCCTCATATTTGGCGTCTGCAATAACTATATAAATTTAGACATCAGTGCTAAAGATCAGCTCCGATAGTGAAAAGGATAATGTGGACATCAGTTTCAATGTGACAAACGAAGTCCAAGAGATTGGTGGTTTTTGAACATATGGACCCATTTGCTGCGGCATTTTACTGCGATAGCTACTGTAGTCTATTCCCAAGGCTTATTCCCAGCCGGATGTTATTGTGCGAAGATCATTCGGTTCTCAGCTTGCGCAGCGTACAGTTGGGCAAGCTTTAGGTCCTGCTTACTTGTCTTCGAGTCGGACGTGCGTGTGTGTGTGGTTTAGGTGATTTGATTTTGTGTCATTTTCACTGAGTGTATAGTGCATTGAACGGTAAGTGTGATGGGCTCTACGAGTGATGGGACGGATTCTGGCCGCCCGCCGGACTGTGTGCAACTGATTGAATATGACACCCCAGTATCAATGGAGGGCATGGTACTGGTCCCTGCGGACGGCATTGTACCGCCCGAGACATCAACAGCGACCAATATTCAGACTTCACAGAACACTGAGGTTACTGCTCGCCAGCCTATGTCATACTACCCCCATCATACGGGGCCATACAGTGTATTCGTGCAAGGACAAGGGGATCAGAGACTCGGAAATTTACACCCCATGGCTTTGGGACGCATCTTTTTTGAACAGAAAATTCCTGGCATTCAATCCATTCAAAGAAAAGGACGTAACAGGGTGCAGGTGGTATTTGACACACGCCTGCATGCCAACCCCTTTTTCACACCCCATTCTCCAGGCTAAACAGTTAGATGCATTTATTCCGACTGCTGACATCCAGCGTGTGGGGCTTATTCGGGGGGGTGGATACTGCCCTTACGGAAGCTGAAATTTTACAATACGTACAATCCCCCGTCCCGATCGTTCGTATTCAACGGTTTTACCGAAAAAAGGATAATAATGGCGTCATGGATCGTATCCCTACTGGAACAGTTAAAATCCACTTTGAAGCCCAACGTTTACCCGAGTTTGTTTCCATTTTTAATGTCTTGCTTGAAGTGCAATTATTTATATTCTCTCCAACTCAATGTGTGAAGTGCCTTCGCTTTGGACACATCCAGCAACATTGCCGTGCGCGAACCCCTAGATGTGGTCGCTGCGCAGGTCCCCATGATACGACTGGCTGTCAGTCTGTTGACTTAAAATGTGTCAATTGTGACAGTAATCATCTTGCGACATCATTGACTTGTCCGGAACGGCTTAAACAGGAAGCAATAAAGAAACAAATGTGTACGGAGAATAAATCCTATCACGAAGTGATTAACAGTATGAGACCCCCCCCCCCTTTCCAGCCTCAAAATTTGCCACAACAGTTCCCCCCACTCACTCAATTCCCTCAGCCACCTCCCATACAACCACCCCGTAAACGCAAATTCACGGAGGTGATCGTTCGTTCGCCCAAAACATATCAACCATTGGGATATGATAGGTCTCCCACGGCCAGCCGGATAACGCCCAGTGCGACGCCTAGCCTTGTTGCGCCATCAACTTCTTTCCCTTCAGGCAGGAGAATAATGTCTGCGAATGATGAATATACCTCAATCTGTGAAGATTTCCATGCCCTCATACATGGGTAACAATGCCCAGTGGAGTTCCAAGTTACAGGCCTTACGTGCCAAGGTATTACCGTTATTACCGCCTCCAGTGACTCCCATAACGATGGGGTTCATATTAGCTCGTCCCACGTCGGAAGAACTGAACTGACCTGAGCTTCTCGGTGGAAAACATTCGTGAATCAGATTGTTCGATCTTTTCCCAATCCTCCTTCCTCAAATTATCATTATCACAACCCGGTTCATAGTCGTCCTCGTTGAATTAATTCCCTTTATTATCCTGAATGTTATTGCTCCAGTGGAATTGTAGAAGTATATTAAATAAAAAACATGAATTGCTGCAGTTAATTCACGAATATGATCCGGACATCATATTCCTACAAGAAACATGGCTTCGGTCCTCGTATTTATTTATTTATTTACTTATTTACATAGGTCCCAATGAGCCTGAGCTCGAGTTAGGGACAATCAAGTAACATAGTTACAGCATGGCATATATATAATTTTCGTAACATTATTGTTTAGTTTAATAGTAGCCTAACTTATATTAGATTGCTAGTGACTAACTTTACAGAGATAATTCGGTATGATACATTGCATTGCTTAAGGCTATTGTACATGGGCTATTCATTCCTAAATAGGAAGTCTTTTGTTTTCCTCTTAAATGCTTTTATAGAGAAACTTTCCCTTATGCCTAATGGTAGCGAGTTGTATTCTTTTATTATAGAGGACATAATTCCTTTAGTTCCAAATTTAATGGATTGGGAATGGCTGGTGAATATTTGATTTACTCCTCTTGTTGCATAATGATGAATGTCATTTGCATGGGTAAAATGGATGTGTGTGTGTATCAATTTGTTTTCTAATTTGTATACAAATACTGTTGCTGACATAGCTATTTGTTTTTGCAGTGGCATAATTTTAGTTCTTGAGTATAATTCATTTGAGGGTGTGAGCCAAGGAAATCCAAAGATAGATTTTATAGCACGTTTCTGGAGTATCTCAAGTTCTTTTATCAGCTCCTTCTTACAATATCCCCATATGAAATTCATGTACATTAGATGTGAATGTATCAGAGCAAAGTATATATATTTCAATTGTTGGCTAGTAAGACAGCTATATCTTAATCTGAAAATAATACCAATTAAAGGGCTGATTTTATGTTTTACATTTTCTACATGACTTTCCCAGGTTAGTGTACTATCTAGTGTGATACCTAAGTATAAATTTCAGATCGCTAATTATCAGGTGGAACGTCAGGATGGACCCGGATATCGAGGTATCATGACGTTATTCAAAAATAATTTACGGCACACCCCCCTTTCTACTGATTATTACATGCCTCACACTCATCATCAAACGTTCCTTGTTCAAGATCTCCATATAAGCCATATTTACTGTCCTCCTGGTATACAAGGCTCACGTAGACAATGGTATTTATATTTTCAGTTTATAAAGACATTTTCTAAACATCTTACATTGGGGGATTTTAATGCCCACCACCCCTTGTGGGGCAGTGGTAGAGTTAACCCGAAAGGACGGCACATCATTGCGGCTATTCAGGAATTACACCTACATTTATTAAATGATGGGTCACCCACCCACCTTACCCCACCGAATAGTCCACAAAGTGCGGTGGATTTAAGTATCACTACTGTAGATATAGCCCGTAAGTTGTCATGGCAGACTGTGAAGGACACGTATCAAAGTGATCATTATCCAATTATAATGGAATATGCTGTCTCGAGTAATCGACATATCTCGCAGAACGTCTTTCAAGTTAAGAGGAATTTTTGGCATTTTGATTATGATTTGTTTGAACACTTTTTAGAGGACAGGCTTTCTCGGCCATTACAAATGTCTGATAACGGTTAAAAATTTTTACTAAATAATATCCGTGATTATTTTAATACATATCACCCTTATATTACAAAATCATGTCCTCCGAATAATCGTTCTGCCTTACCCTCATGGTGGGATCAAGAATGTAAACACTTAGTACGACGTCGCAAGGCGAGTTTAAAAGCTTTTCGGCACTATGGTACTTCCGCCTCCTATTTGAGATACAAGAGTCTCACCGCTCAACTCCAACGTGTCTTTAATCATAAACGACGCGAAGCGTGGAAATTATACATTACCCAATTAAGTAGTAATACGTCCCTAAATAGTATTTGGTCCGCGATTAAACATTTTACGAATACCCTTCCTCGACCCTCTCCCTCTCAATTTTCGGCGCAAGGATACCATGACTTGTATCATACTTGGACACCCGACATTGTTATTCGTATGCCTACATCATGTGCCTCTGGTGCGCTGGACCGTTTTTCCAGTTTAATGCAGCCTATTATGCGTAGCGAATTTTTACAAACATTCAGACACAAAAAATCAACAAGCCCAGGAATTGACGAAGTGACTTATACCATGATCGCTCGATTTCCCGTAAATGCTCAGGACATCATCCTTAAACTATATAATTCAAGCTTATGCACAGGGACATTTCCGGAAGATTGGAATGTTTTTCAAACTGTCCCTATTTTGAAACCCACAAAAGATGCCCGCTTAGCGAGTAGTTATCGAGGTATCCAACTTGGCTCCTGTTTCCGCAAAATTTTTCAAAATGTACTTCTCCGACGGCTGCAATGGTGTCTAGAATATTATACCCTGCTTCCTAAAACGCAATTTGCATTCAGGAAAAATCTCGGTACATCTGACCCATTAAACATTTTCTTCACCGATTTACTCCTCGCAAAAGGACAGAAAATGCATACTATAGCGATTTTCCTTGACCTAAAAAATGCGTATGATTCTGTAGATCCATTTATTCTTATTAATATACTTCGAGATATGCAATTCCCACTTCCATTCCGGTGTTTTATATATAACATGCTATGTCATCGTAAAATCATTTTAAAATCCCCAGTCGGTGTATTTGATTCCCGATACACCTCTCACGGTGTCCCGCAGGGAGATGTTTTAAGTGGGATTTTATATTTAATTTATACTCGTACCCTAGAAATAGTCATATTACCGCACGCTCGCATCCTTCAATACGCGGACGATATTTTAATATATTGCACAAGGGACGATTTATTCGCATGTCGTCGGGATATATACACCGCCTTATCTAATGCTCATGACTGGTTTCATCAACACGGATTTGAAACTTCTGTCGAAAAAAAACGCTGCGATGATATTTACTAACAAACGACGTTACGACAGTTCTCCTATATTATATCGTCAAGGCCAAATTCCGGTGGTGACGAATGTAAAATACTTAGGAATTTATATTGACAGGAAAATGCAAGGAGAGAGACATATACAATACCTTAAGAGTCATCTTACCAGCAAAATCAATGTTCTAAAATCACTTACTCGGCGTACTTGGGGAGCAGACCCGGAACTATTATTAATAGTATACCGTAATATAATTCGTTCTGTGCTGGATTACAATTCCTTTTATTTTGATATAATGTCAAGTACTAGGCTCCTCCGTTTAGATAGAATACAGTTTACTGCTTTGCGTCTCATAATAGGCGCGCTTACATCAACTCCCACAGGAGCACTTTTAGTTGAAACGGGAGAAATGTCGTTACATTATCGGCGTCAAAACCTTGCGTGTATGCAGGGCCGTGGAGAGCGGCGACGGGCCCTGGGGCTGGAGTCTCCCGGGCCCCCCTCTAAAACCAAATTCTGTAAAATCCTCGCAAATTTGCACAAAGTGATTTTGCACATATTTTATTTGCACTACCTGTAAATGCTCATCACGAATGAATTACAAGAACACAAAGAGCCAGCAAGCAAGCAATAGTAGTAGTAGTAGTAATAATAATACTAATGCTAATAATAATAATAATAATAATAATAAATGTAGCATGTGGAACTGCAATACCCAAGATCGCGGGTTTAAACCCGGCCGAAGTCGTCGGATTTTTCAGAGCGTTAACATCCTTCAATATGCCTTTATTCGGAGGGAAAGTAAAGCCGGCAGGCCCATGTTACAGATTTATGGCATGTAGAAGAACCTACCACTACAATTGGTAGTGTGTAGCCAAAATTTGTTGGTTATTTGGTTAGAAACGCTCTATCAAGTTCCAACGTTCCCCGCTGGGTGACAGTGGCAGTGGCGTCTGGTAGCCAAAGTTGGAACTACTTAAAATTGAACTTGTTGGGGAGCCTACGGGCGTTCAAATGAAATGTCCTGCTATGGCCATTGGCTGCAATTCATATATAATAATATTTCAATGATATATTCCACTAAATCCAGGCTATATTTATTATCATAAGCAGAGCGTGAATTACTATCAACATAAATAAGTTAATGCTGGTATGTTAAATTTACAACATTGAAAGTGGAGGAATGCATCCAAAATTATTTGCAAATTCAATATTTATCCCTGGCAAGCACATACTAATGCATTATTTTAAATTAACAAAAATTAATATCAGATTAAAGCCATCGAAAACTAGATACCGTAATAATTTTCATTAAATTCACTATACTGTTTTGTCGTTTGACAAATGTAAATTTGTCTCGATGAGGTAACACTGTAAGAATGCACAGTGTTCAGATTTAAAGTTCTGCAGATCCTCTTTGATATCAACAATTTTAGAACTTCAGTGATACTCATAAAATCAGTATGCTCGTTTGTCGTACACAAATTTGAAAAAAGTTGCATTCACCGGACCAGTAATTGCATCGCTTTTACAGTATTTAACTTTGGGAAAATACTCACATTGTAAAAAGCTGTTGTCCATAAACCCGGAAGCAGGTGGGTTAGAATTCCACCGTCGGTGATTCTATGCTTATTTTCCATGATTCATCGTTTTAACCCGTACATTCATTTCCTCCTCAATTCTATCCCTACGTCATAAGACCCAACAATTAATCAACAGCGAGTTCATCTCACTGAACTGCATGTTAAAAGAGGTGGAAAGGGTATACTGTACACTGTGCAGTACTACGGCCTCTGTGACATATGACGTAATCTCTTTTCATAATGAAAACATGATTTTTACACAAAGTCAAGACGTATTTTAAATACATTTTACATATAGTGTTTTTATGTTGACATTCTTAAAATTTGCTGTCCTTGAAGGGTCACGCCCTTGGGTCTAAGCCTAAACACTGATAAGTGTTTTGGTTGAACGGCGATCACACATCTTTGTACATTAAACAAAGCAAAATATATTTTCATAATTAACCACAGTTATACAGTACTCATACTTAACTCAAGTTATTATGTGCTATCAGTAGGTTGAAGCTGATCAGTGATTGTTTTCACAAAAGAAGAATATGTGAATTAGAACTATATTTTGTAATTGGCAGTCAGTGGACTTCTTATAATTTAATATTGCTTTGCAGTAAGCAAAACTAGAGCCAGGTTTTCCTAAACATCCTCAATCCTATCTATGACTGGTGACCATCATGGGAGGATTTAAGCCAAGATTATGGGGGAGTGGACACACAGGGGATCTGGAGGATGGAATATCACCAAGCTCCGAGTGGGGTCCGGGGGCCCTCCTCCGGAAAAGTTTGTCAAAATTAGGTCCAAATTATTGAGTTATAGGATAGGCCATTTGGGTGATTATGTTTGGGATATTTTGGAGTAAAAATTAGATGACCATTAACATTTAGTGGCTATAGAAAATACTCTCCGATATTGAAGTAAAAGCTCTCACATCTTCAAGTAAGACCCCGCGGTGTAGCTCACCAATGACCGTGATGGGGCCCTACAGCAAGTCTACTGATCGGAGGTTCGAATCCGGGTGCTGATAGCGGCTATCCTGAGTGTGGGTTTTCACACTCCCTCCAGACCAATGCCCGGGCAGTACCTTATTTCAATTCCAGGGACACCTACCCTACTCTTAACCCTAATAATTACAGTAAAAGTCACAACGGCCTACACATTCCCAGTTGGCAACTAAGAATACGACATGCGATTTATCATGTCACAGAGGCCATAGCACAGCACAGTGTATACCCCGCTTTTCGTCCAGCAATAGATGGTTTTAAGAGGGTCTAAGTTTTTACTCTCCCAGAAAAATAGTTACAACAATGTTGCCAATACACCTCACATATTATACAACAACCACTAGCCTCTCCTTCAGTCTACACAATCCGCACATTTTTTTGGTTTTCTATTTTGTTAGCTTCATTAATATTTGTGAAAACAATTGTTTTACAGTCAACTTCATTCAATAACGTAGAGGTATTCAGAAACAAACTGTAAAACTAACGCGTCAGTAAATACTGAATTATATCTACAGTGCTATTTGATGCAAACCATCCCCAACCGAGCGCCAAAGGTTCATTGCCCGCCAGTGATACTAGACCTACTTGCTACCAAGTACACGGGTTAAATGTTGCAAGCCCCTAAATGAAATAACGTCTGTAACGACAGTCCTTTTTATTAATTGTTGAGTAAGACTACGAATAACACCGCAGTCGGAAAGCCAAATCCTGCATTCCTGCCGCGGCTTCGTCAAGGCCCGGAGCCATTTCTAAGTCGTAGATAAAGAGAGCAATTAATTTTATGTTTAACGGTACTGAGACGTTAGAGCGTATCACGAAAGGGCTTGATTCGCAAGGGAAAATATCTCTTCGCGTCCTGAAAAATAATTGCTTTGCAAATCCTCCTAGGACGCCGGGCCCCCCTGGGAGGGTCGGGCCCCGGGGCACCAGCCCTGCCTGTCCCCCCCTCTCGTCGGGCCTGCGTGTATGTACCTGTTGCGTAAAATGATGATAGCAGTATCACCTTTCGTTCCTAAATTACAATTATTGGAAGACTATTATACTCGTCGATTATTGCCCACAGCTTCTGTTCCCGCCTTGCTGGCCGCATATTCCATTCTTAAACAGTACTGCCATAATATATTAAAAGTTAGTCGCTTGCCTTTATATAATATTCCGTATTCCGTGGCTCATTTTCAACCGAATATCCTCCAGCACTCCTTACCCCAAATACATCAGACTTTTCCACATAACCCAGTAATCATTCCTCGTATGTTTCACGAAATAACGAGCCATTTGGCATCTTGCATTCTTTTTTTATACAGATGGGTCTAAAACGGTTCACCCCTCACGTGTGGGAGCAGCCTTCTTCTCTCCCGATTTACATATTTCATGTCAGTATACTTTACCCTCTGACGTCACGATATTTACAGCCGAAATTTTTGCAATTCGCCAGACGTGTCTTTATATTAAACAACATGGTATTCGCCATTCGCTAATCTGTACAGACTCTATGAGTGTCGTTCAATCACTTCAAAATGTTCTCGAGGCTGATAATTGGTTTTTATGCCAGTTAATGCATCAATTGTACACTTTACATACTGAGGGGTTTGATGTCAGTATCATGTGGATCCCGGGCCATTCACATATTGAAGGTAATGAAATCGCTGATAAACTCGCCAAAGAAGCGGCTAATGGTACAGGTAAGGCTTATAATATCGCTATACCCATTTCTGATTTGCGTTTTATAATTCGTTCGAACATCCAGAATGACTGGCAGGTCACGTGGACTAACTACGCGAGAACGAAAGCCAAACATTATTTTGGGATACAACCGACTATTTTAAGAAAGCCCTGGTTCCAGGGTGGTAAATACACACGACGACATATTATTACAATTATTCGTCTCCGCTTTAATCATGCATTAACGCCGGTGTATTTATTCCGTATAAAACAACGTAATGATGCCTTGTGTTCGTGTTTGCAAATGGAGGGCTCTTTAAATCATATTCTATTTCAATGTCCTCAATATGACTTTAACCGTGCAATACTGTTGCGCGATTTATATTCCCTAGGGTATACACTGCCTTTAAATGTTGCCACATTAGTTCATAATCCTACCATTCCACTGGTCAGTAGCCTAGTATCCTTTTTTGACAACATTGATTTTAGGCCTTGAATTTGTATTCCTTTTACCTGGTCCATAATCGTGACCCGGTCATGTACGTCTCTATGTCGTCAAGTCACCAAGGTGGGTCGATTCGGTGTGAAGAGTCAAATACCAATTGTGTCCCAGTCTAGTTTTCATCTGTTTTCCTTCCCCTTTTGTCTCCGCGTTACGTCATACTTTTGTTTGGTATACCCCGTTCCTCACTGGTCTTCCGCCTTTTCGAGTCGCTCGTCCGCTGTGAACGCAGCAACATATCCGTCGCTTTCGTCTGGTGTTTGTGTGTGCGGTGAGCGGTGTGGTGTGCGATTTGCTCTCCATATTTAAGTGTGTTGTTTTCGTCTTTATTTCCTTGTGCTTGGTGACGATTTATGTAAGTACTATACATTCGGAAATTCTTCGCCGCAATGTCGGAGAAGAGTGGGGGAGGTCAAATAGGCCTCCCACCGGATAATCCATCGGCGGTTATTATTGATGGTTACGCCAACATTGAATCAATGCATATTGTGGATGAACATGAGAACACTAAAATGTCGGAAGTTCGGGCTATTCCTGTGGTCCAAACCCCTGTACAACCTCGTACTCCTCCTAGTGACTATCGCTACTACTCAAATCATACGGGGCCGTATATAGTTTTCGTTCAAGGCGTTGAGCCTCAAGCGATTGGACATTTGCATCCAATGGCCTTGGGACGGTTGTTTTATGAACGTAAAATCCCAGGAATTCAAGAAATCCAACGAAAAGGGCGCAATCGGGTTCAAGTTCAATTTAAGTCACTACGAGATGCCAATTCATTTTTGGAACATCCGGTGTTAAAGGATAGAAATATGATGGCCTTTATACCATCGTCAAGCATACAACGAGTGGGACTCATTCGGGGGGTAGATACCTCCCTTACGCAGGAGGAACTAATGCGTTTCATTGACTCTCCTGTACCTATCGTACGTTTACAACGTTTTTTTCGTACTAAAACCGTAGATGGAAAATCGGAAAAAATAGCAACGGGCACGGTGAAAAATTTTTTCGAAACTCAAAACTTGCCTACTCATGTCAGCATCTTCAATGTTCTCTTAGAAGTAAGTTTGTACATTTTTTCACCTCTTCGATGTCAGAAGTGCCAGAGGTACGGGCATGTGCAACTTCACTGTAGGGCTCGGGGACCTAGATGTGGACAATGTGCGCAGGAGCATTTAACGAGTGACTGCAAAGAAGTGATATTCAAGTGCGTTAATTGTCAAGGCAATCATATGGCAGGGGCGGTGCGCTGTGAGGTGCATCAGCAGCAAATAGAGATAAAGAGGCTGATGTGTACTGAAAACAAATCATATAATGAAATTGTGAAGCGCCAGACAAGTACCCCTTTTCACCCTTTAGCACTTCCCCAACAATTCCCCCCTTTGGCAGCATCACCTAGTGTGCAACGATTTGATCCTCCGCGTAAGCGTAAATTTTCAGAGTTGGTACATCCGGCTCCGAAATTGATTACACCTTTGGGATATGATAGGTCGGCATATTTGCAACTGATAGAAACCCCAAGCGTGGAACGGATATCACCACTTGAGAAGCCCAGCGAACCGGGCACATCCGGTGTCCGGCGACTGGAGCCCGATTCGGGGCCCGATAAAACTGCTCCTACTCAAAAAATCCTAGACGAATTTACAGAACTCATGGAGCTTTTAGGCCACAATGCACAGTGGGCGCACTGTGTTAAAAAGTTATTAGATAAAATACTGCCATTACTTCCACCCCTCGAAAAACCACTACCAAGGGGCACTGGTGCACTTTGTCAATAGTTTTTTTGGGTTGATTCGTTTCGTCTCTTTCTTCATCTCATGTCGTTCATAGGTGAAGGATGTGGCTGCTGCAATGGAACTGTCGGAGTGTGGTAAATAAGAAGCATGAATTGCTTCATTTAATATCGACATATCACCCTGAGATCGTTTTTATCCAAGAAACGTGGCTATACCCACATTACCGTTTTCAAATTCCCAATTATACGGTCTTTCGTGAAGATGGTCCGGGATACGGAGGCTTAATAACCCTCTGTAAATCGGATTTACAAATTACTCCGCTGTCTTTGCCGTATCACCTCCCTTTTTGTTATCATCAATTTTTTCGGGTGGGGGATATATATGTTAGTCATATCTATTGCCCACCACGTGTTCAGGGCACGCAACAACAGTGGCACATGTATTTTAAATACGTGTCACAAAGATCTAAGCATGTTATCCTAGGTGATTTTAATGCACACCATGGCCTCTGGGGCAGTGAACGAACAAATGCTAAAGGTAGACATATTGCTCATGCGATTGCCACATTTTCCTTAAATGTGTTAAACGACGGTTCTCCTACGAGATTGACACCCCCGGGCAGTCCAAAAAGTGCGGTAGATTTAACCCTCACTACCCCGGACTTGTCGCATAAATTAGATTGGAGCACGATCGGGGACACGCATCAGAGTGATCACTTCCCTATTTTAATTTTTTATGATCGCACTGGGGTCGCACCATCGATACACCGGGGCACTAAAATAACTCGTTCTTTAAAATACTTTGATTTCGACCTCTTTCAGACATTCATTCAGGATAATCTGGGCCGTATCCCACCCCTCCCACGTCAGAAATACTCTCTTTTGTATCACCTTATTCAACAATATTTGGATTGTTATCACCCGAAGCGTTCCATTCCGTATAGTAGGTTCCAACGCCCTGGGACTATACAGTGGTGGGATGCAGAGTGCGCCTTACTAGTAAAAAGACGGAAGGCGTGTTTACGAAAATATCGGAAACATGGTACACATGACAATTATATCTTGTATAAGCGCGTCACAGCCACGATCCAACGAGTATTTAATGAAAAGAGACGAGACGCATGGAAGAATCACATCAGCTCATTAAATGCCACAACCTCTTTAACTAAGTTATGGTCTACCATCAAAAGTTTGTCCAATACTCGTTATATGGGGCCGTCTACAGGACTTAGCCGGCAGGGTTTTCAAGAATTTTATATAAATCTCACGCCAGATACAGTTATCAATATGGGCCCGCTTCCGTCTTATACAGCTTCAGATCATTTCCATGTTCTACTGCAACCTATAACGCACGCGGAAGTTCAATCTGCTCTTCGAGGTACGAAATCGACAAGTCCTGGTGTCGATTCTATAACATATCAGATGGTTGCCTATCTTCCAGACAAGGCACTCGAGATACTTATTTCTGTATATAATGAAGTATTACGTTTTGGCACGTTTCCCACTGAGTGGAATATCTTTGAGGTCCTGCCTATCTTAAAAATCTCGAAGGACGCACGTGACCCTCAGAATTATCGTGGGATCAATTTAGGCTCCTGTGTGAGGAAGATATTTCAAAAAGTATTATTGCAACGTTTGCAATGGTGTATGGAATATTACAACTTATTCTCTAAGTATCAATTCGCATTTCGTAAACGTAGCAGTACTGTCGATGCTATTTCGATTTTCTTAACTGATGTGTTATTAGCTAAAGGACGTAAACATCATACTATTGCTGTTTGTCTGGATATTAAGGGGGCGTATGATGCAGTAGATCCCATGATTTTACAACGGAAACTGCAGGAGCTTCATTTCCCCTCTCCATTTCTTTGTATTGTTCACAATTTTTTAACTCATCGGCGTCTCATATTACGTACCCCCGAGGGGAAGCTGGACCACCGTCAGACGTCTCAGGGCTTGCCGCAAGGGGACATACTTAGTGGTTTTCTGTTTTCCATTTATACTCAACAATTAGAAGCGGTGATTTTGCCTTATGCCCGTATCATACAATATGCGGATGATTTTATGATTTATTGTTCCCGTGACTCGTTGCATCAATGTCGAACAGATTTATATCTTGCATTAACTCTAGCCCATGAATGGCTAAGTAATCATGGCTTGGAAACATCTCCGGGTAAGAACTCGGCTATAATTATCACGCATCAACGGCGGTACGATCAGAGCCCTATTTTATTTCGACAGGGTACCATAGATGTTGTGCGCAATATCAAATATTTAGGCATTTATATTGATGATAAACTCCGGTGGACACGGCAGGTGCAATATCTTGAAGTTAAAATCGAAAAACGGTTACAGGTCCTTCGAGCTTTGACAAGGCGTCGTTGGGGTGCGGACCCCGCATTATTATTGACAGTGTACAAGAACATTATTCGTTCACAATTAGATTACGGCAGTTTCTTTTACGATCTAATGGCGAACAGTCGCTTGTTAATGTTAGATAGACTACAATATAAAGCCATCCGCATCATTCTAGGGGCTTTAGCCTCCACCCCCACGAGTGCATTGTTGGTGGAAGCCAGTGAGTTACCTTTGTCACATCGACGCACATTTATAGCGGGCAAATATTTGGCCTACAAATTGTCGTTAGTGGCGTCTCCGATTATCTCTAAATTACAACTTCTGATGGAATATTACGCACAAAATCGTTTAGATCGCTCACATAAACCGGCACTGGTCATAGCTTATGAGATTTTACAACCCTTCAGGAAGGATGTGCTACAAACCCGTTTAGCACTTCCATATACAATCCCCTACAAGGTTTTGCATACCCAACCTAAGATTCTGCATAATTCCTTTCCATTGCTATTTCAAATGTTCAAGCATCATCCGAATATCATTTCTCGTGCATTTCGAGATATTCAGGATTTGTATTCCGATTATAAGATTTTTTATACGGATGGTTCAAAGATGGTTCGACCGGATCGCGTGGGGTCGGCTTTTTACTCTCCTGATTTACAGGTTAGTCGCACTTATTGCCTCCCCCCTCATCTTACAATCTTTACAGCTGAACTCTTTGCTATACGCCAGGCTTGTCACTATATTCATGCCCATCGTTTACATCACGCGCTAATATGCACGGATTCTTTGAGTGTTATTAATGCCTTACCTCATTTTCTGCACTCAAATAATTGGTATCTCTACCAAATAGTGCAATATTTCCATACATTCACCCTCACAGGACAAGACGTGGTCATCATGTGGATTCCTGGGCATTGTCATATAGCCGGAAACGAAACAGTCGATCTCTGGGCTAAGAATGCGGCATGCGGTCAGGGAACAGTGTATAATATCGGGATACCGTATCCGGATATAGTACCGATAATTCATCAGCGAGTCGTTAGTGCTTGGCAAAATGAATGGACCGAGATAGCAAAATGTAAAGCAAAACATTTTTTCTTAATAAAACCATCCGTAACTACAGCGCCTTGGTTCCGGGTCGGAAAATATTCGCGGCGTCATATTATTACCATCATTCGAATGCGGTTCCAGCACGCTCTTACACCAGTAGCTTTGGAGCGCATGCATCTCAGGGACAATGATAGGTGTGTATGTGGTAGGGCACGAGGTACTTTACATCACATATTGTTTCAGTGCGAAACCTTCAATCCGCAGCGGGACATTATGTTGGAGAAATTGAGGCGACTTGCTTATCCCTTGCCGTTAAACATCGCATCACTTGTACATAGTCCTACAGTTCCATTGGTGGATGCTATTATGTCATATTTGGATCACCTTCCATTTCAATTGTAAAATCTTAGGTGGGCTCTTAGGGGGTCCTTCCCGTTATTCTTTCTGGTGCTCCTGGGTGTGGTTTTCGGTTTTTTGGTCACCCATATACATATACGGATGGATCTTGTTTCCCTGATTTCTCATATTTGGCGTGTGCGATAATTATATAAATTTAGACATCAGTGCTAAAGATCAGCTTCGATAGTGAAGAGGATAATGTGGACATCAGTTGCAATGTGATAAACGAAGTTCAAGAGATTAGTGGTTTTGAACATATGGACCAATTTGCTGCGACATTTTACTGCGATGGCTACTGTAGACTATTCCCATGCCGGATGTTATTGGGCGAAGAAGCTTCTGTGTCCAGCAACGCAACACAAACAACAACAACAACTTCCGCCTTTTCTCGGTAGTCGATGTTTACCTCAAGATACGTACTTCTGAACAGTAGGAATTGGGTAAAGTGTTTACTATACCCACTACCATAACGCGAAGAGGAAGAAGAAGATGTGCGAAGATGTACGAACGCAATCCAAACAACAACAACACTACCCAAAACATAACCCCTAAAAGAAGAAGTTCTTGGAGCTTGTGACTGATGTTTGCGATTGTGTGTTTTGATCAGATTTGTTCTTTACCTTGTGGAGTTAATTTGACACGAACGTGTAAATTGAATGTTTGTACTCGCAGCATTTCTATTTTATCATGTTGAAGGTGAAAAATATCCAAGCACTGCTAAATATGCTGCAGCCAAGTTTGCGAGCTAATGTTGCAATTTCGGTTGATGTTTCTTTACTGAAGTGTTCCTATCCCTTATCCTACCCTGGCGCTTCAATTAAATATAGCCAGAGAAAATATTCTCATGTGCCAGACAGAGAAACCCGTGAAGCCCCATTAATGCGAGAACTGAGAGAGAAATATAAATGTACTGCTAAAGAAGTCCATTCTATGATAATTAAATGCCCAGATTTAGTAGAAGTATCTCTCCGTACTGCTTGTGATAATGTACATTATTTTAAAGAACTCGGGCTCTCAAAGAAGACGTTAGTGGATTTCCCCTGGATATTAGTGTGTGCCCAAAGTAAGTAGCGAATTTATGTAAACTTACAGATAAAATAGTTGAAGCCTTGTGTCATCTATTCAGTTTCCAATTACCGTACCGTATGTAAAAATTAATTCTAGTCCAAGGGTTGGATCATGGCACAATCTGTGTCAAGAGCATAATCAAGAATCTTGATCTCACCTCAAACCATCCTGCAAGTGGTTTTCCATGGTAATAATATCGTATGGCCTCGGAGGCCGGGTGCAAGCTTTGTAATTTGCAACCCAGAGGGTAGCTTGCTTGTCGAATTTCGTTGTTCCTTGAATCATTATGAAAGTCAAGGAGGTTAGATAAATTCCTTGAACACTATAGCACTCTCTAGTAGAGAAATGAGGAACTTTGTGTTGGCGGAAACTCCCGAGATAAATTTTGCCATTATGAACACCGCCTACTGAATTCAAATGGGTTCTTTGACATGCCAACATCGTATTTTTGCCGCCTTTCAAAAATCACTTACCACGGCCAGGAGCGAATCTGCAATCTTGGGGTTAGTAGACCGACACGCTCTCCACTCACCCACCGTGGCAAGCTGTTTTCCATGGTTTCCAACTTCTACTTAATGCTTCTATCCAATATTAGCCCTAATTGCTAGCCTATAACTAAAGCCCTGCGCGGATGCGGATATCCGCAAAATTGTCCGCTTTGCGGATATAGTTTGCATGGCTGCGCGGATAGTGGATAAGCTGCGGGTAATGTTTGGAGTAAATTTGCGGATAGCTTTTAGAATACAATCCGGACTATTGTTGAATATCATTGTTAGGACCCGGATGTTTATGACATATCATATTTTTCCGTTATGTTTCTTTTAGGACAAATGTAAGATGATGATTTACGCTAATCTCATTAAATTATGTCATTAAGCACAATATTATTAACACTCCGAACTGAAAAGGGTTGCAAGTCTGGCTGTATAACATTCATTTTAAACATAGCACATGGCTTAGGGGAACGACTTTCTCCTCAAAAATAAATGTGTTGCTTTAATATTTTATCTAATTCAAAATATTATTGTAATGCCAGTGGATTCGGATAACAAAAGTGCGAAAGCGGATAGCAGCTGTGCGGATGCGGGGCGGATGCGGATAACAGCCACGCGGATAACGTTTTGTTTATCTACGCAGGGCTCTACCTATAACTTAGTACCAGTACACATACTAATACAAACACCACAGTAGTTTATCAGACAAATTCCTCACTGACAAGCCCCTCAAATGCACTGGGGTTTATGACCATGGACATGGTATCTAACCAGGTTATTCTTTCCCAATGCCGACGCATGACCAAACTATGTAAGTCCGTAAAACTTAGTTATAACTTGCAAACTAAATTGAGGCTAATGAGAACTAAAAATTGGTGGTAGCGCTACAGAACAGGAGACCAAAGGTATAAAAAAATTTAGGTAATGAAATTTGCCAAAGTACCTTTAGGTAATGGTATCCGGAGATGTTAAAATAATAGATGTTGACTCGTCCTCTGCCATAAACCCACCCAGCCATCCCAAATAGATACGCGACTTATATAGCAGAAATGAAGTCTTTTGGAGCCATCTTGCTTACTAAGTCAGGAATGCCAACCCCACGCATTTGGTACTATTTCACATCAGGTATAGAACGAGTAAACAAAAGAGCGTCGATAAAGTAATGTAATGAAAAATTGCGCCAATTGTCAGTGTTTATTTATGTATTTATAATGTTTTACATACAAAAACAGACCTAACCTGGGGCTTACGCCACAGAGCCCCTTGCTTGTGGTACTAGCAGTAATTTTCGACCAGGCAGTACCTAACCTAGTAGCGGACATAATTTCTATCTTATTAATGTTTTACATACAAAAACAAACCTAACCTGGGGCTTACGCCCCAGACCCCCTTGCTTGTGGTACTAGCAGTAATTTTCTGCAAGACAGTGCTTAACTTAGTGGAAATTTGTAACAATTTCAAACTTTACGTGTCATATGGTGAATTTTGTAT
Source organism: Meconema thalassinum (assembly GCA_946902985.2). Taxonomy (NCBI): domain Eukaryota; kingdom Metazoa; phylum Arthropoda; class Insecta; order Orthoptera; family Tettigoniidae; genus Meconema; species Meconema thalassinum. The sequence continues at coordinate 256,230,969 of OX336393.1, forward strand.
TGGGCATGTTGGTAACGTACTCAGATGTTCGTTTTTCGGGTGTCACATGACGTATGACGTAGTGTCCAAGATGGCGTCCATAGTGAAATGAAGACAATGCTAAAAGCATTATTTTCCTAAATAATCAATTAAAAGGAATTATTCCGGTGCAGCAGTGGCAATTGAGAAAGTAAAACGACTCCCAACATCTCCGAGAAAGGTTTGTCAATCATAAATACTATATTTTCAGTAATATACCTTGTTGAAAGTTACGACGGCTTGGTCTCCTGTTCTTTAGTTTTAATAAATTGGTAATTTTGGACACCTGGAATTTGCATTCTGTCTTCATTGCTTTTAAACTGTGATATCCAATCTCAAATATCAAATGCATTTACAGCAGTAGCGGCTGGTGATAATTCTCTTGGTGGTGCCAGAAAAATCAAAATTTGCAATCAAATCATTCAATGGTGCTAGTATCGACAGTGCATATTTTATTCTATAAAAGGTTCATGAAATCAGAGTATTTAACTGTGTAGTTGTAGCCTCAAGGTTACACACAATTTCATTCATAAATGGTGAAATGAAATGAATAAAAATGCCCTACTGTTAAGACTACCTTACATACAGATATAAACTTACACCTAAAATAATTAGGTTTAACACAAAATTAATTTTTCGACACTATTTTTAAACACTTATTACAATGCACCAGAAAAATTAACAAACTTGAGAAATCGTGTTTGTGCACTGGTAGGCGTGATTGTGTCGCCAACTTAAACTAATGAAACACAGCAAAACCCACTGGAATAAATCCGAATTGTTTCATTACAAATAGAGAAATAATTATTCCTGTCACCAATATGAGTTTGTAAAGTTGCTAAATGTCTAACAAGTAAGAAATATAAACATCTTGTTGAATAAATGTATTTAACTTAATGGTCGCCAAATAAAGACACAAATCACTAAATTGGCAACCCTGGAGTTGCATCCTCAGCATTGTGCTGTCATATCCTGTACTCTAGTGGTTGAAATATAAATCACTTAGAGGAGTTCTGATTTGTGCCTGTTAGATTCAGCATTCTTGTCGATGGAATTTAAGAGTTCCGTCACATTGCCACTGGCTCTACCTCAGCCCAACACACATACAAACCCTCGCCAAACAAGTCTTATTTTCGGAGGGGCTGCCCATGAGATCTGGCGCACTGATTCTAGAAAGCACCTCCCGAGTGTATGTCAAGTTTTCGCACTCATTCAAATGAATGCAGAATAAGATTGCTTGCCATTTTCTTAAATTTAAGTTCAGTTCAACCTTATTGAGAGGGTACGAAGGTGGTGCCATGGTACACCGGCACTACCTCACGGGCCACCCTTGATTTGCAGAGCTTAAGTTGGAAAGTTGATTTATAAATTCAGACCTTGGATATGGTGATCATCTGTCCCATGTAGCCTACCTACTTGGGTGCTTGTAGAATTTTTTGATAATTTGTGTTATTTTTGCCCCTGTAGTATATTTGTCATTGAGACTAGAATTTGGAAGGAAACAATTACACGAGCTAAATGACCGCGATGTGATGCCCAAGCCCCTCAGATGTAACAACAACTCGGAAGGAGACGGGAACAATTAATAAACCACCTGGATTTTGCCTGGACTAGAAGTGGGAAACCACAGAAGACCACTTCTAGGATGGCTGAGACCAAACTTAAATTTCTTGGCAAAGTCATAAATCGAACCTATGACCTGGGATAATGCATTCACAAATATAGGAGATAAGTATAAGGGGCAACCAAATGAAACTAGCATTCACTATTAATGAAAGTCGGACTTCTTTTTCTGTAATGGTTTATTGGTCCATGGTTGATGGTGGAATCTAGCTTCACAGACCCCAGCATCATTGACAAACTGGCAGCCCTTCAGATTATTTTTAGGGTTGGTTCTTTAGTTTAGGGGCTGCGACAACGCGGTCATGTAGCCCCGTGCACTTTGGGTGTGTGCAGAATCTGTCTAATAACCGGTGTTAAATGTGATGGCTGTATTAGTGTGTGTATCTGTTTTTTAATTCAAGTAAGAACTGCAAATGTTAACAAAATTCTTAAAATTGAAATTACATTCTCTGCCCCCTTGAAACGGGAGGATCAATGATTCTATCAAAAAAAATGCCCAGAATAGGAAGATACAGTAGATCCGCTATTACCGGTCGCAAGCCCGGGGCCTCATCTCGCAAGCGATGAGGAAGGAGGAGCGGGAGGAGTATCAACCTCGTTAAAAAACCAGGGTCCATCTGGCTCCGGATGGTAGCACCCTGTCATAGGGCCCCTTGCCAGGGTTACGGTGAAGACCTCAACGGCACCAGCGGCGGAGAAGATGGGCTTCGGTACGGCGTCGATGGCGGAAGAGGCAAACCCGTAGCGTCTGTACTCCAGAGGAGCGGCTACAGAAGGCGTCTGTTCTCCATGTTAGGAGCGGCCTAGTTAATACCTGGCAGTAGGTATAAAATGCCTTTGGACCTGGCGACTCCATCGTAATAATAGCCTAAAATGAGTGCAAACATGATATGGCCTCGGAAAATGCTAGGGCGTCCCCTGCAAGCGACGCGCAGCTCTTTGGACTCTGGGGGAGCTGTGAGAAGTGGGCGACCAGGATCACAACATATCAAAATTGGTACCATTAACGTATTGACCTTAAATGGCAAGACGGAGGAACTCGTAGATTTCATGAAAGAGAAGGAAATTGTCATCCTCGGATTGAGTGAGACAAAGTGGCAAGGTAAAGGAGAAAGAACCCTGACAGATGGATACAGGCTGTTTTACAGTGGAGGAAAGGCAAAGCAAAATGGAGTGGGAATAATTGTGAGGAAAGATATCCTGGAATATGTGGAAGAGGTAAAGAACGTGAGTGACAGGATTATTGTCATGAGAATTCAGTTTGAGACAGGAACAAAAGACCTAATACAAGTTTATGCTCCACAAACTGGAAACAAGGAAGAAGAGTTAGAAAGTTTCCTTGAAGAAGTAGACAAGTACATTGAAGACAAGGAGGCCATAATAATAGGCGACATGAATGCCCAAGTAGGTACAGAGAGACTGGGAAGAGAAGAGATCGTGGGACCCTATGGATATGGAAATAAAAATCCAGAAGGGGATATATTAATTGACTTTTGCCAGAGAAACCAACTAATGGTTGGAAATACATGGTTCAGAAAGAAAAACAGCCAAAAGATTACCAGATATGGATGAGGAGAGAGAAGAACTAAAACCCTGATTGACTACATTTTGGTAGAAAAAGACAAACGCAAAAACCTGATGGATGTTACTGCCATGCCGGACGAGGCTTTTGGTGGAGATCACAGAGCAGTAATAGCAAAGCTGAAAGTTGGAAAAATTAGAAAACTGAAGGAAAGAAAAGAAAGAAACATAAAAACATGGAGGTTGAAGGATAAACAGGTGCAAGAAGAATTTAAGATGGAACTGCAACAACTAGTACCAAAGACTGATGTTGGACATGTGGAAGAAGAATGGAAGCAATTTAAGGATGCATTTGTTAGTTGTGCAGAGAAAACATGTGGAAGAACATCGGGGAAGATGAAAGATAAACAAACAGCATGGTGGAATGAAAGAGTTAAAGAAAAAGTGAAGGAAAAGAAGAAGAGTTGGAAACAGTGGAAAACAAAAAGGACTGAAGAAAGTAGATTGAGATATGTAGAAGCTAGACAAATCTGCAAGAAAGTAGTGGCAGAAGAGAAGAAGAAAAGTTGGGAGTTATTCGCACAGGAAATTAAAGATGATTGTCAGTGTGGAAAGAAATTATTATTTAGTGTAGTTAAGAGTAGAAGGAAGGAACATGTAAACGCTGGATTTGTGAAAAACAAAGAAGGAGTGATATTGAAGGAACCAGAAGAGATTAAGAACCGATGGAAAGAATATTTTCATGGACTGTTAAATGTCAGGAATGTAACGTACACAGAAGTTACTGTAGTGCCGGATGGGGAAGAAGAAGAAATGGAAGCGGACATTACAATGGCAGAGGTGGAATTGGCCATTAAGAAGATGAAGATGGGAAAAGCTGTGGGAGTGGATGAAGTGGCAGTAGAAATGATAAAGGCTGCAGGACCCATTGGAATATATTGGACTTCAAGAGTACTCAAGAGTGTGTGGAGAGCAAAACAAATTCCAGAAGATTGGCAGAAAGGTATTATTATACCAATATTCAAGAAAGGAGACAAGAAGGTGTGTGGAAATTACAGAGGAATTACTATTATCTCGCATGTTGCCAAGATCATGGAGAGAATACTAGAGGAAAGAATCCGAAAAAGGGTTGAAAACCAAATTCAAGAGGAACAATTTGGGTTCAGAAGGGGAAGATCAACAGTGGAACCTATCTTTGTTGTAAGACAAACTATGGAAAAACACTGGGAATATGGAAAAGACATGGTAATGACCTTTATTGACTTAGAAAAGGCATATGATAGTGTCCCTAGAGACAGAGTTTGGGAAAGCTTAAAACAGAAAGGTATTGGAGATGAAATGATACAAATGACAAAAGCAATGTACAGTAATTGTTGCAGTTGTGTGAAGACCCAAGCAGGTAGAACAGGATGGTTTGAAATTGAAACTGGTTTGAAACAAGGGAGTGTGCTTTCACCACTGTTATTCATAATGGTGATGGATGATATACTGAAGGCAACAAAGGAAGCCTACACAGGTACAAGAATGAACATAATCTTATTTGCGGATGATGTTCTGATTTGGGGAGAGAATGAGAAAGTGGTCCAGAAACAGCTGGATGTTTTAAAGGAAAATATTGAGAAATGGGGAATGAAAATCAGTGTAGAAAAGAGTAAGACAATGGTGATGACAAGACATAAGGAAGAAGGGAAAGGAATTGTTAAAATTGGAGATGTAAATCTGGAAGTAGTTGAGCACTTCAAATATTTGGGAAGTGAATTGATGGAAAATGCAAGACTGGATATGGAAATTAGCAAGAGAATACAAGGTGGGAGTGCCTTCTACTATCAAGTTCGGAATTTAATTTGGGATAAAGACGTACCAATGAAGGCTAAAGAAGTGATGTACAAGACTTATTACTTACCAATATTGACATACAGAGCAGAAACTTGGCCTATGACCCGGAGGGATGAAAGTAGAATGCAGGCAGCCGAAATGAAATTTTTGAGGAGTATGTTACAGAAGACTAGAAGAGATAGAGTGAGAAATGAAGACATTCGAAAGGAAGTGATTGTACAGAAGCTGAACGAAAAGCTGGAACAGAACAGATTGAGATGGTATGGACATGTGAAGAGGATGAATGATGAAAGAATGCCAAAACAAGTGATGGAGAGGCAAATGACGGGAAAAAGAGGACGAGGAAGACCTAGAGGTCGGTGGTTGGACCTTGTTAAGTGCAGCGTGATAAACCGGAACATGGAGTGGCGTTCAGTGCTTGAGGAAGAGTGGTGGACAGACCGAGTCAAGTGGAGGGGACTCATGTTTGCTCCGACCCGGCCTAGGCTGGAAAACGGAAAATGATGATGATGATGAAGAACTGCAACTTTGAATTTTTCAAATAGTTCCTACTTTTGCCGCCAAACGCCACCGTCAACGACTACTAGGCCTAGTTCAGAACTAGACTACTAGACGCCACCGCAGTCGGCTCTTGGCAACGAACGTAGAAACCTAAGAGCGTTGTTTACATTCCTAACCTATACAATTTTGCTTCACACAGGTGTAATTAGTGGAAGGTTCTTTAACATGCCATAAATCTATGACATGGGACCGACGGCTTTACTTCCCCTCCGAAGGAAGGCATACTGAGGGATTTTTAACGCTCTTAAAAAATCCGACGGCTTCGGCCGGGTTTGAACCCGCTATCTTGGGCATAGAAGCTCAGCATGCTACCGACTATGCCACCGAAGCCGCTAGAGATTATTTTTAGTGACTCAAAGTTACAGAAAGTAAGAGTTAAAATTGGCGAAGAAATTACACAAAAAAAAAAGAGGACTGGGGAAAGGAGTGTGACAAGGATGTTGTTTATCACCTATTCTATTTAATATATTTAGATATCTATTTAGAAGAAATTATTAAAGAATGTTTTGATGGAAAAAGAGGTGTATGCTTAGGAGGTAAAAGATTTGAGAGTATTCGTTTTGCAGATGATATGGTGGTTATTTGAATTTGAATGTATTTCTCTTATACAGGCCACTGAGGCTACAAAGCCTCTTTATGTAGCTCTCTTCATTCAGAGGGGGTTGAATATAATAAAATAAATGAAGAAAAAAAATACTTAACCTAAACATTCAGTTGACAATAGAAGTTATTACATCTGTTCACCTTGATCATGATAATTGTATAGCTGATAGATTACCATGAAGGTAGTGTTTTATCGCTTTGATGGGAAGTCCTGAATACTGGTGCAATTTATATTTATTCCAGAGAATAATAGCTGGAATACGGAGTTATAGGTGAGAGTGAGAGAGAAGCAACACAAATGTTGAAAGACCTAGATAAAATTTGTAAAATACGGTATATGGGATGAAAAATAAATGAGAAAAAAATAAAAGGTATTGGTCATAGGTAGGAAAGGTGAAAAAATTACAATAAAATTAGAAGATGAAATCGAACAAATAGATAGTTTTAAATAACTAGGAAGTTGGGTTACACAAGGAATGGTATGCACTGAATGAAAATCCACAGCCTGCTTCCAGTCTCCAACCGGGTCAGGAATGGAATGAATGAAGCCCCCATCTAGCGGCGAGGATGTGAACTGTGCCGGCTGCCGAGGCCTGACGCACTCCTCTGGGGCAATGATTAAATGAATGACAGATGAAATGAAATGATAGTGGAGAGTGTTGCTGGAATTAAATTTTGACAGGGAAAACCGGAGTACCCGGAGAAAAACCTGTCTGCCTCCGTTTTGTCCAGCACAGATCTCACATGGAGTGGCCGGGATTTGAACCACGGACTCAGCGGTGAGAGGCCGACGTGCTGCCGCCTAAGCCATGGAACAAGGATTGCAATAGCAAAAGAAGCCTTCAGTAAGAAAAGTAAATAATTTTGTGGAGCAATGAAACTAAGCCTAAGGAAGAGATTAGTGAAATGTTTTGTTTGGAGTGTAGCAATGTATGGAGCACAGATCTCACATGGAGTGACCGGGATTTGAACCACGGACTCAGCGGTGAGAGGCCTGCGTGCTGCCGCCTAAGCCACGGAACAAGGATTGCAATAGCAAAAGAAGCCTTCAGTAAGAAAAGAAAATAATTTTGTGGAGCAATGAAACTAAGCCTAAGGAAGAGATTAGTGAAATGTTTTGTTTGGAGTGTAGCAATGTATGGAGCGGAAATTTGAAACTTGGACGCTTAGGAAAGAAGACGAGAGAAGAATAGAGACTTTCGAAATGTGGCTATGGAGGAGAATGGAGAGAATAATTTGGAGGGACACAGTGAGAAATGAGGAAATATTAAAGAAAGAAGAAGAAGAAAGAATGATGCTAAAGAAGATAAGGAAAAGAAAAGTTAATTGGATGGGACACTACATAAGGGGAGATGGTTTGGTGAAAAGTGCATTAGAAGGGACAGTCCAAGGGAAAATCCGAAGAGGAAGAAGTAGTTTCAGATGCTGGATTCCATCAAGATTGATAAATCGTATGAGCTGATGAAACGTGCTGCTGAAGACCGGATAAGGCGGAGAGACCCGACCATGAGGAAACCTGCCATCAGGCAGATAAACGGATGATGAAGTAACAGTAGTTGCAGAGTGAGAGATTGGGGCTGTAGGTCTTTCCCAACAGATACGCCACATCATATCGCAGCATGAAATATAAGAGGGCACTTTGTGAACATGCATTGTCATCCAACAGAATAATTCCATGTGACGACAAACCAGGTCGCTCACTCTTGGTGGTCTAGTGCAGTATGTGGTTATGCTGACAATCCCACCTGCCTCCAGCCAATCCAAAAACAATGGGCCTTTGCATCAAAGAAAAATGTGAGCATTACTTTTCCAGTTCTGATTGAGAAACGTGCCTTTTTCGGCATGGTGAACCAGGCTGCCTCCATTCCAAACTCATCCGTTTGGTGGTGGCACCATTTGTCATCTCTGGCCTCAAATCTTCGAAAGCAATGGACTCCTCTCTATATGGTAATGCATCAAATGCTCCATGTAGGCAACTTTTGATATGCCTTCTACTCCATGGAAAGATGCTTGGGGACCCACTGCGAGCAATCATCATCTCCATTGCTAATGGAGAATGGTGTTAACAATTACCTTGTTTAATGACAATGTTTCTGCAATTTCTCAGGTGGTGATTTGGCAATTCTTCCTTATATGGTTGTCCCATCATACGATGATAAATTTCAGCTCCACTAAGCCTTCTGCCTTCAAAAAATGAATAATCACTGGGCCCATTTAGACAAATCCATTCTGTGTACATATTCAGTTCAGCATGCTTCTGCATGTGTAAACTCAAAACTGCACTGTCAGACTATACCAGTCTGTTTTGTTGTTGTTGTTGTTGGTAATTCATTTTAGGGACTTGACACATCTTGGTCATCAGCCCTGTGTAGTTGGGTATGTTTATTGAACTTTGATAATCTATATTTCTGTGATGACAGTAATAGTGTGTGTATTAGGTACAGGGATGGTAGTAGATGCCCCAGGCTTGAAATAAGGTACTATCCTGGCATTTGTCTGGAGAGAGTGGAGATAAACCTGGGGAAAAGCTTCTCGCAGGATGGCCACTGTCAATGCCGGGATCCAAACCTGTGATCTATGAACTTGTTGCAGATCCTCATTTGTGTTCGTGGTGCACAATTGAAGACCTAGTAACAGATAATGACCAATTTTTGGGAAAATCACTTTTGTAGTCATATATGTAGCTATGAATGCTCTCTATTGGACCATGGACCACATTGCCATGAGTGTAATTAATTAATAAAAAGGTAGAATATGTAACAGCATTAGAGTTAAGCTATAAATAATATTATTATGTAATTAATTTAGATGTTAACATTAGATTTAAGATTAGATTTAAGTTATGAAAAACATTAGAATTACTGTTTAAAAATTTGTAGGTTTACTGTTATTGGGGTTTAAGACCCTGTTGTAAACCAGCATAAATAAATAAATAAACATTGTAATTGTTCACAGTTCACTCTTAATTTCGGCACTAGATAGCAACAAAAGTTCAGTATCATTATTTTGAGTGCAAGACACGGATAATAACCGAAAATATCTATTTCATGCACTCAGTCTTGAACAATATGGCAGGGTGGAAGGAAGGAACAGATGTTGCTGCGTCCAGTTTGAAAAGGTTAAATGTAGGAAAGAATGTGTTTTTGTGCCACATGAATGGTATGCCCGATACCAGAACCAGGCAGGACATCTGAAAAACATGACAGTTGGATCGTTTGAGTAATAGTGTTCAAGAAATAGTCAAGCTATTGGGTTGCTTAAGAAAATGTTTGCATATGTAAAGGAGTAAATTACCTTCTTTATCAGCAAACTCCTGCACGGCCACTTCGTTTTCATCGTCCAGGTCGTCATTGTTTTCGGAAGTGTATATCTGAACGTTGCTGCAGTGGCCCTCTCATCTTTCACACATTTTAGAGTAGAACAACCCGGCCTCTTTGCAGCCGCAGTTTCGTTTGCAATTCTGTGTGAACTTGCAGGCAACAAGACGCAACAGCTTGTCCGGTGCACACGGTTGCACGGTTGTTTTCGGCATCAGTTCGTTGTTGGTCAAGTAACTTACCATCCCCAGAGCAAAGGGTTTTTGGTGTTGCCAAGCCATGCCTGAACTTGGTGATATACCCTGCGGCAGTGCTGGTGTGCAGCGGACTGTGTCGGAAGTAGCGTAGTAATATTGAACCTCGTCTTGAATGCGGACTCCCTCGCCGGTACTGCCATCTTGAAGAAGGCAATTTGTTATTGCTGGGTGTTTTGGGGGCTTGCGAGCTCAAATGATCTTCAGAGCTATGCCGGCGGGAGCTTAAGCTCCTGGTAGGGTCACCCAAACTTGACAGGTCTAAAGTGATGAGCCAGACTAAGAGCGGTACCCTGGTCCTCCAGGTTGGGGGTTGGGCGTGGGGCTAACAACCCCACACTGTAAAACCTTAAAAGTTACGAAACTCTCAACGAAGCCTCGGAATTTGGACGGAATTAACGATGACGAACCTGGAAAATGTTTAAGGACAAGGAAAAAGGATATGAAATTGACAGTGGCAACATGGAACGTACGAACGATATTGCTGATAGGAAAAATGGCAGAAGTAGCTGAGGAAGTATTGAAGTATGGAATGGATATACACTGACCGGCAAAAAAAGTGGAACACTTCAATTTTTTATGTAATTTCTTAATTTATTCCACTAAAATGTATCGGTTTTCCAATATTTGCATTATTCATGTAAATGTTAGATGGTTGGCTACAGAAAATACCGAAACATGTTTTACAACACGCTTCAACTCACAAATTTCATTACATTTCACAAATCTAACAATTTTCTATTTTTAGTAATGTTCTTTTGGGCTGGTTTTTATCAAACATATTGCCAAACAAAACAGTGTTCATTTTTGCACTGCACTGCACGGGAACACCGGTCACTAAAAACGAGTGTTTCCACCCTTAGCGTCCATGACAGCTTGTAAACGCTCAGGCATACTGTTCACAACTCGTCGAATGGCATCTGCCGGGATGCGATCCCATTCCTCAAGCAGCGATGTTCTCAGTTGTGCCAAGGTGGTGTGGTCACGCTGTCTGACGTTCCTTCCAAGCATATCCCATACATGTTCGATCGGGTTCAAGTCAGGACTACGAGCTGGCCAGTCCAGGGTTTGAATCCCCACTTCCTGCAGATATTGTACAACACAGCGAGCAGTATGAGGGCGGGCATTATCCTGCATCAGCATGAAATTCTGACCAACGAAAGGCGCAAAGGGCATCACATGGTTCATCAGGATCTCTTCGATGCACCTTTGGGAATTGAGTGTCCCGTGATCGATGCACACCAACTCAGTGCGGGCCATAACGTTGATGCCACCACACATCATAACCGAGCCACCTCCAAATGGTGTCCTGGAGGAGAAAGCAACAGGGCTGTGCCTCTCCCCGCACCTTCTCCACAGTCTTTCTCTTCCATCAGGAGATTTAAGGTTAAAGCGACTCTCGACAGTGAAGAGAACAGAGGCTAACTGCTCGTGGGTCCATCCCAGATGCTGCCTTGCGAAGCGAAGACGCGCCTCTCTGTGATGTCGATCGAGTGCGGGTCCACGTGCAGGTCTCCGGGACGAAAGATGAGCTTCTTCAAACCTTCGTCTTACTGTTCGCTCACTCACTCTCACATTTCTGACATTTTCCAGTTGATTTCGTGCCTGGACTGCTGTGGTATGGCGATCACGCAGAACTTGCAGGGTGAGAAATCTGTCATCCCTGGCACTTGTGCTTCTTCTACGGCCTGACCCTCGTCTCCTGTCGTATGTTTGGAGTTCTCTGTAACGTTGCACTGCACGGTGAATGCTACCGAGAGATGATCCAATGACCTCAGCAACATAACGGAAGCTGCGGCCATCCTCCACCAATGCAACTGCCTGTGCAGCTCCTTCACGGCTAAGAGGCATGTTTTAGTGTGAACTGCACATGGATAACCTACTAAAATGTATGACAATGGTTCCCAGGTGTTCAACAAATGCCAGTTGCTATCCCTAGAACAATAAGCGAGCGGCAACACTCATAAACCTTAAGCGCTTACAGTGCACTTCCCGCCATAAAACCATTAAGATAGGCTCATCGAAGATTGGAGGTAATTGGTGGTAATAAACCACCCTAAGAATTGTCATATCATCAATTTCTATTCACGGATGTTTCAGATGTGTGTTCTAATGCTTGAAAAGCTTTTAAAATGTGATTACATCTATTTCATGGCTAATTTTATCCTTTTTATATTACTTTTTTAACTGTTAAATGTTATACAGTGGTCCTGAATTAAGAACTGATCAGTGTGGAACAGGATTTATCATTAGTTCAAAGATAAAAAGAAGTTTTCTTGGATTTGAGCCTCTAGGAGATAGAATGTATAAAATGAGACTAAAGGGACGATTCAGAAATCTGACACTTATATCAGCATATGCACCTACAGAAGATGATAGTGAAGAGAAGAAAAATGCATTCCATGATCAGTTGGAAAAGGAATGTAGTATGATAACAAAATATGTGATAATACTTCTTGGGGACTTCAATGCCAAAATAGGTAGAGAGGACTTCTTGCAGTAGACTATGTAGCAGGGAAACATTCTATACATACTAATACTAGTGAAAATGGGAAGCTTCTATGCCAATTTGCAGAAAGTAATAGAATGGTAATCAAAAGCACTTGTTTTAAACATAAGGACATACACAAAGGAACCTGGAAAGTGCCATGTCTTGATTTCAAGAAGACATGCATCTTCAATTATTGACATCAGATCTGCAATCTGCAACTGTGATTCGGATAATTTTTTGGTGAAAGCTCTGTTGAGAGAACGAATTGCGAATGTAGTATGTGACAGAGGAATTAAGAGGATACAGTGGGACATGGAAAAGTTTCAGCAAACACAATTTGTTAAGCAATATGAGGACACACTGAACAAGAAGTTGGAAGAGAGATTAAAGAATATGAATGAGGATGACACTGTAGAGAGGAGATGACTGGAATAAAGAAAGCATTGGAAGAGACTGTGAAAGAAACTATTGGGGAGAAGAAGAGGAACAGGAATGAAGAATGGTTTGATGATGAATGTAGGAAATATAGAGCAGTTGATTGCAGACAGATTGATTATGATTCAAAGAGAGACAAGATGGAATTGTGAAAGATATAAAGAAAGTAGAAGAACAGCAAATAGAGTTCTGAAAAGGATGAATTGAATGTATTTAAGAAGACAAATGGAAAGAATTGAACAGCCAGAATGAAAGTAAGAAATTGTACCAAGCTACGAAACGAATGACAAAGGAATTTCAATCACGGGAGAACGCATGTAAGGTTAAAGATGGAAAAGTGATTGGAGAGAAAGAGAGATATTTATTGTTGTTTTAAGGGACGGAACTATGAGAGGAAGAGAGAGTTCTGGAAAGATGGGCGGAACACTTTACAGATACGTTAAATATAGAACGTGAGGACGAGATGAATGAGCCAGGTCTACATGAATGTAGAGCCACAGGTCACTAAACCATCTATAGATGAAGTTATGGAGGCAGTGAAGCGTCAACGAAATGGAAGAGCACCAGGAGAGGATCAGATCATAGTGAAGGTAATAAAGAATGGAGGACAAGGGATAGCTAGGAACCTACATGAACTGATTGGTCAGATATGGGAAAGAGAGATAATGCCACAGGATTGGAAGGTTGGCCTTATCTGTCCCATCTTCAAGAAAGGTGATAAGTTACAATGTGAAAATTATAGAGGGATAACATTACTAAGTGTTGTATATAATATATTCTTAAGTATATTGCAAAGGAGACTGAGCGCCTACGTTGAAGAAATACTGGATGAGAAGCAGTGTAGATTCCAGCCAGGAAGAGGAACTACTGACCAAATATTTGTTATGAGACAATCTATGGAGAAATGCTATGGTGTTGATCTGCATATGCTATTCATTGATTTCCAACAGGCGTTTGATAGCATTGATAGAACGAAAATGTTGAACGCCAAAGAAGTTGATCAGACTAGTAGCAATGACAATGGAAGGATCGCAGGCCAAGGTTTATGTAGGAGGCAAAACTAGCAGGAAATTTGAGGTGAATACCAGAGTTTTTATTTATTCGTATCAGAAGCAATACATCATGTAAAATTAGCATAGATAACTTTTAAAAAATAAAAAACACACTAAAGGTACTTTCAAAATAACAATTAAATTACATCGCACCAAAATTTGGCAAGATCTCGTCCATTTGGTGTGGCCTGAACTACATCCTGCATAGTGCAAATGAGAGGGCAGGAGTTGCAATGGAGAAGGTGCACCATGGTTTGTTCTTCTCCGCAGGCGCAAAAGGTTGACTCATCTGAAAGGCCCCACTTCTTCATATTGGTCTTAGATCGACCGACCCCAGACCGCAGCCTGTTCAGACTCTTCCATGTAGGCCACGACTCTTCATAACCGGCAGGAAGAGTTTCAGATGGAACCATCCATCCGTTGAGATTATGGTTTCTGCATCTCCAGGAAGTTAGCCTTGATGATTGAGGTGAATCCGACAGGCACTCAGTAGAGTGTAAGAAACTTCGCCTAGATTTCAATCGTTGTTGAGCAGGTTGATAATTATGTAGAGGATGTGTCTGGGAAACTTCTACTTTAAATTTTTCATGTTTGGCAGCTACTTCACGTCTAAGATCTGGGGGAGCAATGCCAGCCAAGCAATATAACTTGTCACAAGGTGTAGATCTTAGGCAACCAGTTATAAGCCGACAAGTTTCATTTAAAGCAATATCTACCTGTTTGGCATGACATGATCTATACCAAACAGGGCATGCATATTCAGCTGCAGAGTAGCTCAGTGCTAAAGCAGTAGTTCTCATTGTTTGAGCTTGCATTCCCCAGTTGGTACCACATAACTTGCGAAGAATGGAATTTCGCGTAAATACTTTGAGCTTCGTGTTAACACAATGTTGTTCATACGTGAGTGCACGATCCAGAGTTACCCCTAGATATTTAGGTGTAGAGCAATGATCCAAAAGAGCACCCTCCCAGAAAATCTTCAGTTTTCTTCTTGCCTGCATATTCTTTAAGTGAAAAGCGCAAACTTGCGTCTTTGAGGTGTTAGGCTTTAGAAGGTTTTCTCTGTAGTATGGACTCAGTTCATCTAAGGCTGCCATTAATCTCCGTTCAACACTCTCAAACTGATCACCCTGGGTGAGAATAGCTCGATCATCTGCATAGATGAAGCTTTTAGTTCCTTCTGGCAAGGGTTGATCATTCGTGTAAATATTAAATAATATTGGAGACAAAACACTACCTTGAGGTAGGCCATTCCGGAGATTCTTCCAACGACTATGTCGCCCTTGGAAATCTACAAAGAATCTTCGATTTTCAAGAAGACATCGAAGAAATTCAGTCAGCTTGTTGTCCTTGGTCATCTTATGAAATTTACTCAACAGAATTTGGTGGTTAACTGTGTCATAGGCCGCAGTTAGGTCGATGAAGACTGCCCCAGTTATTTTCCGATTTTCAAAACCATCTTCGATATATTGGGTCAAATGGAGTATTTGTGATGTACAATTCTTCCCTCTTCTAAAACCAGCTTGCTCGGGGATCAAAAGTGGTTCAACTATTTTTGCAAGCCTTACCAGAACCATTCGTTCTAAGATCTTGAATAAATGACAGAGCAAGGATATTGGTCTGTAATTTTTAGGATCATGGGGATCTTTTCCTGGTTTGAGGAATGCTATAACTCTAGATTTCCTCCAGATTTTGGGTATTCTGCAGGTTCGAATGCAATTGTTAAATAGATTGAGTACCCATTCTCTAGTAACAGGTCCAAAATTCTTGATTTGTTGAATACAGATTTCATCTACACCAGGAGCCTTTCCATTTTTGCTGATATTTATAGCGTCATTTAGTTCTGCCAAGGTAAAGGGATTAGAAAGTATACTGGTCTCTGGTCTGAATTTTGGCCTGGTAACCACTTTTGTTCTAGAACTGGAGTTTATAGACTTGCCATTTTGGACGAGTTGGTGAGCAATTTGGTTTGCAGATACGTTATAAAGAGAAGATGATTTATTAGGATCATTACTGAGACGCCTGAGTAGCCTCCAGGCCTTATGGCTACTCCTATCCATGTTAACTTCTTCCATCAATTTTAACCACTGTTCTCGTTTAGACTCTGAAATAGCAGAGATAAGTTGTTGTCCGCTTGCAATATTTTCAGCACTAAAAGGATCCCTTTCATACAAATTGAAGTAGTTTGTCAGTAAGGCAGATGTTTCCTGGGAAAGACATTGTATGTAATTAGTTCTGCATCCTCTTGGAATGGCTTCTTTAGAACACGATCTAATGGCATCAATAAATTGATCATATGCCTCTGGTATGGGACTGATTGTACTCATCTTTGTATCTAAAGAGGAAGTGAAACATTCCCAGTTTGCCTTTTTGAAATTGTAACTTCTCTTAAAGTAAACACTCTGTGGCCTGACGGCTGCTACTATCTGGCACATTATTGGACGATGTTGTGAGTTAGGAATAGGAAGGCAAACAGATTTAATACACTGATGGGCAATCTGATCACTCACAAAAATAAGGTCTGGATTATATCCACGTTTCCACCTTCTACTGTTGAAGGATGAAGGAAGTTTGTTATCATGAATGAGGGACAGTTGGTGTGATTCCGCCCAGTGCATAACAGCTTCTCCATTCTCATCATCATGTGGATAACCCCATATAATGCTGTGGCTGTTGAAATCACCCACGAAGAAGGACACTTTCTCCAAATTCAGATTATCAGGTTGTCTGAATGAAAAGCTTACCTTTGGGGGTTTATAAATGGAAAAAATGATAGAGTTACTCAATTCTATCGCAATAATGTCTATGTCATTGTCAGCTGTGATGGAGGTTGCAAGAATCCTGATATCTGGTTTAGTGAAGATGGCACTTCCATATTGGCCATGAGGACGTTCGACTGCCAATCTCATTCCAGGGATTTTAGGACGTCGTTGATTAACATCCCTATGTGTTTCTTGTATACATAAAACATCACAATTATGTTTTAGGCATAATTCACGTAAAAGATCTTCTTTACAAGAAGACAGTCCTTCAATGTTAAAAGAAATAATTGTTAAATTGGGCTCTGATAAGAGCCTTTCCCTACTAGAATGAATCATTTCAGATAGTACTTTAATGATGCTTCTGGAATGCTGACGTTCAGTTCAGTAACGGAAATTCAAATTCCGACTACCTATGCAGGGGCACCACGAGCAGGAATCAGCTTCACCCCCAATACCGGAGTGAGGCAAGGAGATTCATTGTCTGCAGTGCACCGCCTTGTGGAAGCGAAAACAACAACTTAAACAGGATCGCTAAGGAGCAGGGAAAGGATGTCTCTTTCGATGCGTGCTGGGCCCAAGATTCCGGATCGAAAGAAAGATACTTTCCAAAAAAGGAAACGAATGAATTGTTTAAAACAAATCAAAAGCGGAATTAAATTTATCTAATTGATCGAAGAACCCAGAAGCGTGTAGGTCGTGACTGCGTTACAGTACGAAGCCAAGACCGACGAAATCGAACGAGAGATGAGGGAACTTAAAATTACAAATGAAAGAGGACGAAACCAAAGTGAACTACTTACTAATGTATTTAAAGTAAACTAAAACAGGTGCGCATAAGAGTAAGGATTAATCTAAACACAAAATGAAAGGTAAACTTGAAGAGGTATTAAAATCACTTAATAACAAACAAAATAAAATTAATGACTAAAGATGGTACCCAAGAAAGGGGTACACAAAAACAATATCAAGAGAAAAGTGTATAAATGAACTTAAGCACAAACAAATATGAAACAAGATTAATTAAAATGTACTTACAATCAATGTGCAACTAAACCGTAAGCGCGACTCGATAACCAAAATTTAAAATACAAAAAAAACAAAAGATGGAGAGTATGGACGAGTCGAATAAGAGAACACCTCTACTTACGAGGATGACCTGGACTAGAATGCCCCGCGCGAAAAACAGAACTAAGACGCTCATGATGTTGTGAAATCATGGGGTAGGGGGTGAAAGTGGTGGGGATTGGAGGAGTGCGTATGTAGGAAACGGGGGTAGGGGGATGACACGGAGTTACATAATATAACGAAGCCAGAGGAAGCAACACAAAATTAACACATAAAAATAAAGGAAATGAGGATTACATTAAATTAATTGACATTACCGGGACAGGAAATGAAAGGAAAAATCAATCAGCTAAGAAATATGCTTTGTAGGTAAATATAGGCTTACATAGAGGTAGTAATGTCTAAATATAACGACATACGAAGAAACAAAGGAATTAAGGTATGGCGAATGGACGGTGACTAACACAAAGACCATCGCTCACACACTTTTCCTAAAACAGAGGGAAGGATCAACTTGGAGGCGAAATGAGACATGGCTCCGTTACTCCAATGATACCTTGACCCAAAAAAACAAACTCTGATACGACAATCAAATGAAAGATGCCTCGAAAGAGTGCACATCAATTTGTGACGTAATACAGAGCGCTAGAAAGCCTCGCAGAAAAATAGCATATATTTCAGACCTGAGAGATTTGAGTAAAAATAAAACCGATTACATGAAAGGTAGGGATGGCAAATAAACACAGAGGCTTCGCTAAACTAACGTAAACAAAGGCGAAGGGACTTGGGTTCATGGATCGAATTCACATCATCATAAGAAAGGGAAATTGTAAGTGAATCAAAGGAGACACAAAAATAAAATAAAAAATGGATAAACTGAAATTCAAAATGATAGCATGCCAGATAAATCAAGTGATTGAATCGTACTTACGCTTAGTTGCGTTGGGCACGGGCGAAAGCCCGACACACACGGCTGTGACCGTTTCACATGACGGTCAGAAATGGAAGGAAGCAACCTTCTCTAAAGGAACGCAGTAACGCGCTCGAGAAAATTAAGTCGTAGAACACCCCCTCTCCAGAACATAAAGGGGGCCAATGGGAGAAGCAAAGCTTAGCAACAAGTTATGCTTCAACCAATGGTTAAACTGTGTCAGTAGGGGTGAAAAGTTTCACCATCTGGTGAAACGTTTACGTAGAATTACAAAGTTTGAACGCAGTAGGTGAGACAGAGAAACGTATGTCACAATAATGCGACATGAAGGAAATGATGATAATAATAATAATAATAATATGACAAAAAATAATGAACCTGATAAAAACGGTTCAAAATTCCCCTGCTCTCCAAAAAAAAAGGAATTTTCCTGGCCATGGAAATTTCTTTTTTCGTACAAATGGAGAGGCAAAAAAAATCGTAAAGGGGGAAAAAATTGAATACTAAAATAATGGGTACTAAAGACCTCTAGGAGAATACAAAAAAAAATGAACAGTTGACTAATCTGACCGTGAAATGAAGGTGGTACCCCCTTCATTGCTCGTCAACACTAGCCACTAACGTCAAAAGTACTGCGTTCAAAAAGAAATACAGTGAGTTCATATATTAATAGTGATCATTGTTCTTGCTAGTTCATGATGATGCGGATGTCGAAATCTTCAAGATGGACGTTACCCCAAGACTGCAAATCTCTCCAGCCTCTGATGAGAAAAGACAGACAAAGTTAAATCGTGATCACATTTTAAAAAAATACAATTGGGACACCCTGTATATAGGACCGTTCGTTGCGTCAACGAGGAATATGCAATAGTGTCATAATGTCTTCGAAAGGGAAAGTACTCTCCTTTTCAGCTGCTGAAAATAAAGCCATGTATAGATCCAGTGGAGGGTGACTGGTCCGTTAACGAGTTCCGAGAAGACCCCCAGCTGTGTTAGCCCAGGTACACAAAGGCTGCTTGTAACTCGCTAACTGTCTGGATGGTTGCTAGACAATACACAACATTCTAAGAACAGTCCCTCTCCAGAACATAAAGGGGGCCAATGGGAGAAGCAAAGCTTAGCAACAAGTTATGCTTCAACCAATGGTAAAACTGTGTCAGTAGGGGTGAAAAGTTTCACCATCTGGTGAAACATTTACGCAGAATTACAAAGTTTGAACGCAGTAGGTGAGACAGAGAAACGTATGTCACAATAATGCGACATGAAGGAAATGATGATAATAATAATAATAATAATAATATGACAAAAAATAATGAACCTGATAAAAACGGTTCAGCAGTGTTATTCAACTTGACACTGAATGAAGTTATGAAAGAACTAGGATTGGGAGGGACGATAATAAACAAGTCCAAGTAGGCGTATGCATATGCGGATGACATTGTGTTGATGGCACGGATCTGGGAATCTCTTAAAGAAATGTTCAAGATTCTGGAGGAGAAGAGTGGAAAGATGGAAATAAGAATTGATGAAAGAAAAACGAAATATATGAAAATGTCGGTAGAAGAGCAAGAGAAAATGTAGAAATTGGTCAGTATAAGTTTGAGAATGTAAAATGCTTCAGTTACCTTGGTACTGTACTGAATTGTGAGAATAGTTAAACTGCAAGCTTCTTTTCAAATTACTGGACTATTTCAAATTGTAATCATAACATTCCATAAATATAATTGTATTCGTAAAAAAGAAATTTGCAATATATCCTAACAATTTTCATATAATAACTTTGGATTTTATTTCAAAAATATGTGAGTGTAAGAAACAGATATATCCTACGTGGTTTTGTATATTTTTAAAATATTTCTACATAAGCTATCAGTCTGAAAATCTGTAAAATGGTACAAATTAAACACTGACTTTCGTACTATGTAAAAATATTTCATGGTTTTTATGATTAAAATCATGTAAATAGTTTTTCTCAAAACTATACTTTTGGTCATTATCTGTGTTGGAGCATGAAACAAGGACAATGTGTTTATGTAACTTGCCGCTAGAGAGTGTTGTATGTTGTAGTTGCTAATGGTATAAAATAGTGAATGTCACGGTGTTGTTCTTCCTAACTTCACGCTATAATATCCCACACTTGGTGCCGAAAACTCCGATTTTAAGTGCTAGAGAGAATTACGTTATAGTGGTGAATAGTTTAAGCCAGCAGTCTACACTACGGACTAGCTTCACACACGAGGAAGAACGACAACAGTATTGGGCAAGCTACCAACGAGCTACATTTGGAGACGCCATTACCTTACACCATCATACAGATGAGCTATTGAAAATTATACTAGCCTAACTAATATTACTTTGTGATATCTAGCACATGTTGCATGCTTATGAAGGCAAAACACATCACATATTGTCAATATCGTTGTCATTAAAATAATTGATATTGGACATTCCAAGCAGTGGTGACTTGAACGCCATCTATTAGAAGTACGGGACACTGCGTAAAGTATTACAAGCACACAACTGCACGCAACCCTGGGTACTAATAATCTTCAACTGTCTGCGAGATTCATAAACCATTAGTCCTCGCTTACCTCAAACACTTTCACATCAGTGCAGAAGTAACTAATGTATGACATCAAAAATTCGCATGATGATTTATGAAATATGCATGAGATCTGCATGACAAAGAAAAGCAATAATATTTATTGCATGAAGTTACGGACGCAGCATTCAACTCAAAGAGACGACAGTGACATCTATGAACACAACTTGATTCAGAGTATCTTCGCATGCTTCCTATAGAGATCGCTAGTAGCCTAGAATTCTCATCACGAACTCACGCATGCACTCTAGGAACAATATTTGGAACTGTGTCTACCAGCGACCGTCACTGCATACTTCCCACGTCTCCGGCAGGTAGCAGAGCCCGCCTGGCCATCTTGCAGCTCCACAGCCACGACAATAGCCTACGGGCCTAACTCACTTCCTTGTCCACAGCAGGTAGCCGAGGAATTACAGCAGCTGTCAACCCATTGTCAAGTATTACAATACCCTACCCACTATGTCTAACCCGGACCAGCCTTCACAATTACAGAAATTGAAACGTCTCAGAAAGACGGCAAGAACACTTATTACCAAATTCACTATGGTAATAAATGATGCAATTCCTAGCTCAGAGATCGACTACGAATACAATCAGATTAGACTTCAAGAAGCATTAGACCGTCGAACCACTCTCGATCAACAAATCCATGACGTCCTTCCTGACACCGAGTATAACGTTGACGTCATCACGTGCGAAGAATATACCGATCTTGCCAAGAGAGCTATTCTCAAGGCGACATGTGCCATTGGAGAAAAAACACCTTCTGTCGATAATGTACGTCTCGCATCTGCCAAAGACGCCGCTCTGCCCCTTCCACCCTTAATGCACACAGTTAAACTTCCTGTGATCAGGTTGGAACCATTCTCAGGAGACGTAGAGAAGTGGTCCCGTTTCTGGGAACAATTCCAATCATCTATTGACGGCAACCCTTCCATTTCCAGTATTGATAAACACGTTTTTCTTCGCGGATACTTGGAGGACGAGCCCAAGAACTTGGTTAACGGAATTCCAATCACCGCTGACGCATATGAGGAAACAAAACAGATTCTCATTTCACGGTACGGTGACAAAAACAGAATAATCCAAGCCCATCTGGATTTCCTGGAGACTCTACAACCTATATCACACGTCACGCCCAACGCCTTAAACATGACATTCATCGAATGTAACCGGTGGATACAGGGCCTTGGGGGAAAATGTTGACGAATATGGCCGTATGCTAGCTCCGAAAATTCTGCGCGCGTTCCCGGAGGACATTGTTCGCCGTTGGATTATTCATGCCAAGAGAGAGAATATCATGGAAAGCCACATTACTAAATTGATGCGATTCTTAAACGAAGAGGTTGACGGTGCTCTAACCACACAGAAAATCAGAGGAAATCCTATAGCTTCAGCAACCCTTATCCCCACTACAGCTGCACTCCAAATTCATGCCAAATCAAGCAAATCGTCACCAAAAGCGAAGAAGACGATACTTCTATTCTGCGTATTTTGTGACCGACGAGGCCATTGGGGTCAAGACTGTAAAACCATAACAACCGTGTATGATCGCATTCAGAAGCTAAAATCGAACAAGCGCTGCTTTCTTTGTTTAAATCAAGGACACATTGTTTCGAACTGCAGCAAGAAAGGTCAAACGCAGTGTGCTACATGTAAGAAGTTACACCATAGATCTATTTGTGATGGAGAACAGAGAAATCTTTCTACTCCGTCATCTCAAACGGCAGTAGGGAAAATAAGCGTAGCAACCTCCGGCTTCACTTACCTACAGACCGCTCAGATGTGGATTACAGGACCCACAGGTTTAAGCAAACTTACTCGCTGTGTTCTCGGCGCAGGAAGTCAGTCGACCTTCATCTCCAAGTCACTGGTAGACGATCTTCAGCTGGAAGCAATTAGATGACAAGAACTGACTGTTTGTGCCTTTGAGTAAAACCCTACGAGCTCCAACACTAGACGACTTGTACGATTCAATATGAAAGGGTTTTGGACTAACACGAGCGTCTCTCTCTATGGTTTAGAAAGTCTTCACGTTCTTTCACCACAACCGTCGGTTCCACAAGACATTACGGCATTGGCACATGCTCGTAAGTTACAGTTAGCTGATCCTAGGACGGATTCCCATGAAGATCTACCGGTTGAACTCCTTATCGGTAGTGACCACTACTGGAAAATTATCAGAGACAGTCCTCCCTTACGTATCTCCACGTCACTCGTGTTGGTTCCTTCTACCATCGGCTGGATACTCAGTGGGGACCGATCCGGTATGGACGTGAATTCAGCCACAGTCAATTTCATTAACCTCGAGCAGGCTTCTTTCCAGTCAGACGAAGACTTCAGAAGATTTTGGGACCTCGAGACTATTGGTATAACTGCTGATCAAGAACGCCCACATACGCCGAAGGATTCCAGAATCCTTGAGGACTTCAAATCATCTTTCCGAATCGAAGAACAGGGACTCATAGTCTCGTTGCCAAAGAAGCAAGGCATTCTGGAACTACCCCATAATCTACACAATGCCGAGGCACGTCTGAGCAACCTTCAGAAAAGACTTCAAAGCAATGACGACTTCAACCAGATGTACTGTAGCCAGATGTTCAGCTACATTCACAATCAGCACATGGAAGAAGTCAACACAGCAAACTCACCCGACGTCATGTTCTACCTTCCTCATCAAGCGGTGAAGAAAGAAAGATATGAAAAAAACAAGTGGAGAATAGTATTCGACGCATCATCTCATCAGGCTGTCACCCTCTCTTAATGACATGTTGGAGATGGTACCAAATTTATTACCAGAGGCTGTGGCAATTCTCCTGCGTTTCAGACTTCATCGACAGGGGATTATCAGTGACATACAACAAGCCTTTCTTCAGCTAACCCTGGACAGGAAAGACAGAGACTTGACCAGATTCCTCTGGTACAGAGTGATTCAAGATGACGGAGGACACTTCCACACAACAAATGACATAGTCACTTATCGTTTCACTAGGCCCCCTTTCGGCCTGACCTGCAGTCCTTTCCTCCTCTCAGCAACCATCAGGGAACATGCGGACAAACACACACTCTCCTTTCCTAACGCTGTACCACTAATCAACAGCAACACCTTCATGGACGACATTGTTGTGGGAGCAGCAGATGACAACTTGGCAGTCACCTTGTATTATGAACTCACTGCCTTAATGAAGATGCTCAATTTTCCTCTTGCAAAATGGGCAACAAATTCCGATGTACTGAGAGCCGTCTGGAAGGCAGAAGGACGAGAGACTGCGCTGCAGACTCAGGTGCTAGGAATAAACTGGTGCACTTCAAGTGATACTTTTATGGTGGACACGAAGGAGATCCTTGATAAAATACCAGAAGGACCAACTACAAAAAGACAGCTTTTGAAGATCGTCAGCAGCTTTTACGACCCACTTGGCTTGTTCACTCCGGTATCTCTTGTCGGGAAACGATTGTTTCAGGATACTTGGTGCCGGGGAATTGATTGGTATGAACTGTTACCCAACGATCTTGCCGCACACTGGCATGCTTGGATATCTACGCTCTCCTCGCTCTCGCCAATACGCATACCGCGCTGGCTCCACATTTCAAGTAAAGAAGACACTCAGGTTCATGTGTTTTGCGACGCTTCAGAGCGAGCTTACGGAGCAGCCTTGTACATTCGCGCAACTAATGAGGACACTATCTCCACTCACCTAGTCTACAGCAAGTCCAGACTGACTCCCGTTAAGAAAGTCACACTACCACGCCTTGAACTCCTGGCAGCCTTAGTGGGAGCACGGCTTCTACTATATTTTGCAAAAGCAACCAATTTCGACACTCCCCATGCTACTTTATGGACGGACTCCACTGTGACATTGGGTTGGATACGAGGGAACCCAAATAAATGGAAGACCTTCGTCTGCAACCGTGTGATGGAGATACAGTCCTACACAACACCATCACAGTGGAGACACTGCCCCGGATCTGACAACCCTGCAGATCACCTCTCTCGGGGACTTCTTCCTGCTCAGACCCAGTCCTTAGATATATGGTGGCATGGACCTTCCTGGTTAACAAAGGAAGATTCTTACTGGCCTCAGGACGCACCATCGCTTCCATCACTCCCAGAAACAAAGAACACTGTGCAGACCGTCCTTCACGTCGATTTGCCAGAATCGATCATAGACTCCACCCAGTTCAGTTCCTACACGCGCCTTCTACGCGTTACAGCTTGGGTACTTCGTCTGACGCGAATCCTTCGCCACAAAGACCACGGAAATGGGGAACTCACTGCTCAAGAACTTACTGCGGCGCGTACCTACTGGATAAAGGTCGTGCAGAAAGACTGCTTTCCTGCTGAACTTGGAGCTCTACAGTCCAACGTCCCTCTCCCAGTACGATCCAAACTACGATGCTACAACCCCTTTCTAGAAGACGGTGTTCTGCGGCTTGGAGGGCGACTGGAGAGTGCTGACATTACTCACCAGCAGAGGCATCCCATAATTCTCGATGGCGACCATCACTTGACACAACTTATGATCAGAGACACACACATCCGCCTCCATCACTTGGGAGTGCGAATTGTTCTTTAAGACCTTCGGATGACCTTCTGGATACTGCGTGCTCGTCGTGCCATCGAGAAGATACTATATCGCTGCCTTCCTTGCAAAATGGCCCGAAATCGTCCCAGTCAAGTACTTGAGGCGCAACTCCCTCCACAGCGTGTCATTCCACAGAAGGCCTTTGCAGTAACAGGCATTGACTTTGCTGGACCGTAAGGGAAGGTCATACAACTAAAAAGTGCTACATCACGCTCTTCATGTGCGCAACGACCCGAGCTCTTCACTTAGAACTTTGCCGAGATATGAGCACTGACAAGTTTCTGCAAGCACTGCAGCGGTTTGTGGCGAAACGTGGCATTCCACACACTATCTATTCTGACAATGCCCAGACATTCCAGTGTGCAAATCGTGAATTGGCGGGACTATGGGCTACCGTTTCCAATACGAAGACTTGTCAGTACCTTTCACGACACAACATCACGTGGAAGTTCATTGCACCACGCGCGGCTTGGTGGGAAAGGATGGTTGGCTCCACCAAGCGATGCTTACGAAAGACTCTTGGGTGTTCTTCTGTGGATGAAGATGGTTTGCAGACGATACTGACATCTATCGAAGCCGCGCTGAACTCCAGACCACTCACCAAAGACGACGACGCCAACGTGCTCACCCCAGCTCACTTCCTTGTCGGTGGACAACTCAATGCACTGCCCTCTGGACCTGAACCTCAGCCCGGTTGCCCCATTAAAGAATACAGACTTCAGCAACAACTGGCGGACCATTTCTGGAAACGATGGAGCAAGGAATACCTGTTTCATCTTCAGAGTTTCCACCAGGTGAAGCAACCGAAAGGGACGTCACCACGACTGAGGCTTGGAGACATCGTTCTACTCCAGGACGAGGTGCGGCCTCGACATCTGTGGAGGAAGGCCCGGATTCAGGAGCTGAAACCAGGCAGAGATGGACTTATCCGGACGGGGATTCTATCCACGCCAGAGGGGACCCAGATCGCCCGACCTGTCCAGCTGGTCATCCCCCTTGAGGTTGACCAGGGTGGGGAGGATGTTGGGGAATGAAACAAGGACAATGTGTTTATGTAACTTGCCGCTAGAGTGTGTTGTATGTTGTAGTTGCTAATGGAATAAAATAGTGAATATCACGGTGTTGTTCTTCCTAACTTCACGCTATAATATCCCACAATCTGGTTCTTGCAATCAGGTCTTCAATTTAACATGCACAGTTACATTGCGGGGTTTCAGAAATGAGCATTAATGAATGAAAAGTAGAGTTTTTCAACTGTGTTTCTGAGAAAACTGCATCTTTATAAGACTTTTTCATGAAATACATTCAAGAGCTTTCAAACAGCATAAAAATTAATCAAATTGAATCCTAAAAGTAAGCACTAACATTTGAAGCCTTGGCCTTCATACCTAGGAAAAATAGAATTTTCCAATTTTCTGCTGGGATTTTGAGTAAAGTGACCTTTTTAAAAACTTTTTATGAAAAAAATTATTCAAATTGGTTCGGTAGAATTGTAAAAGTAAGTGTTAACTTACGAATCCTTGACCTTTATGCATAGTAAAAACGTTTTTCCATTTTTCTGGATAGTTTTCATTGTAAACTGCCATGTTAGGACTGTTTTTGAAATCCCCTTGGAAGAGTTGAACGACATAAACATTTATTTAATTAGACCAGTAGAAATAAATTTTGACGTATGAAGACTTACGTACTTGACTTATGTCCTTAAATTTCTTAAGGGGAGCATACGACTACAAACAAAGGAGTACCATCTCATTCTGTTCCTGGCCAGGACTTGGATCTGTCCCCAGCTCTTCTCCTGTCATAGACCTTCCTCTTCCACTGTCCTTTATCATTACAAAAGTCGTTAATCATAGAATCCGTCTGGCTATTTTCCTTTGTCTTAGTTTAAGTGATACAATAAGTTCAGGTCCATGAGTTATCAGCACAAGGACCCTAGCTAGAAGGGAGGGCTGCCTCCTTTCCACATTCAAACCCATAAGAGTTTTCTGTTGGTTTTCTCTCCTGTAGCCTTTGGAGTCTCCTTCCTAATTGCAAGGCAGCAGTTTACGATCCCACACGGTTGCCCCTACTGTCATCCCCGCCATACCAAAGGCCTCCTTCACTGGAGCTGCCATAGAGGACTTCACTAGAGCTCCATTACCCATTACTTCTCAGGGTTGTTGGGCCCTCACTACTACCATAGAGATCGTGGGGCACAGGGCAAGATCCCCACTGTACTTCACTCCTACAGAACTTCCCCCACATAATGCTCTGGCCCATCTACCATGATGAGGACGAGGGGTAGAACTTTTGGAAGGCAACATAATGAAGCCTTGGCCTTTTATATAAATAGATTGCAAGGTGAGTGACAGGGATGAGAAGAGATCATGAGTGAATGTCCTGTATAGCACCAACATAAATTCTTTATTACATAAAAATGTCCCATTTGTAATTATGTACAGTAACTACAGCCTTCCTGACACCCTGCATGAGGTATTCACAAATAATAAACCAGCACATGAATCCCGTTGATGTATGTGTAATGACACCATTAATTGGCACATTAATGTCTGAGGCAACGACCAATAGTGTTGAGATGTATCGCTAGAGTCCATAGTGACGTGTTAGCGCATTGGGGAGAACTCAGCTTGGCGAATTAGTTCCAGTACGGATGCTGAGATTACAAACATCAGTATATGCCCCATTTTTGTAAGGTTGCTTATGCAATGTATTGGGAAGGCATCAATTATGGAATAAACAGTGTCAACTTATAACATATACAAAGTTATTTTGATCCCTTAGAAGGGCATGGGGCTTGGTGGCCTTACCATCATTGGATAAATTCACTATCTAATAAGCCGTCCAAACACCTTCGGTGTCAATAATCGCCTGCATTATCCAGGGAAGAGAATCTATGAGGTACGCTATATAGTGGTGTCTTTCCGCCATCTCTTCCCAACCAGATAGGATTACATCCCAAAGTTCATCTTTGGTTCTTAGGGCAGGATTTGGCCAGTTTTCTCACTGCTCTGCCAACTATCCTTGTACCATTGTTGGCATGTATGGGAGCCTGGTCCTGCTGAAAAGATTAATCCCACAGCATGAGCTTTTAGCACTGATGGTACCATAATATTAGTCATAATATGGATATATTGGGCTACATTCAGTTTATCATGTATCCTATGAAGCATTCTCAGCCCTTGAGAGGACATACTGCCACAGAAACACAATCACTGTCCGGCTCCGTGGCTAAATGGTTAGCGCGCTCGGCTTTGGCCCGAAGTGCTCCGGATTCGATTCCCGGCTGAGCCATCAGGGATTTTAATCTCCTGGGGTTAATTCCCATGGCACGGGGACTGGGTGTATGGGACGTCTTCATCACCACTTCATCCTCATTACAACGCGCAGGTCGCCCACGGGCATCAACTAGAAAGACCTGCACTCGGCCTCTCCGGAGGCCACATAATAATTTCATTTCAACAAAATCACTACAAAAGGACTCTGATTTACTTGGGACCACCTCGTGGTGTAATGGCTAGCATTCTAGGCTGTCACTCCAGAGTTCCAGGTTTGATTCCTGTCTCTGCCAAGAAAATTAATTATCCTCTGAGGGCTGGAACGAGGTACAATCAGCCTCTTGGTATAAAACTGAGAAGAGGTAGATTCAATTTCCACCTCAGCCATCCTGGTAGTGGTTTCCCACTTCTACTCCAGGCGAATGCCAGGATGGTTCCCAACTTAGGGCCACAGCCACTTCTTTCCCAATCCTCCTCTGGCTTACAAATACACACACTACTACAGACACAATAACACAGGTTACCAGCCTAATTCTACTCACACATGAAAGTACATGGGACTAAATGGCCATGATGTCCAGGCCCCACAATGAAACAACATGATATACGTGGATTCAAAACAGACATCCTCAACCTATACACTCATACCGGTCTGGTATTCATTGAAGAAAACAGTTCATCGGATACTATAACATTACCCCAATTAAGGGCAATATTATCCTCAGTAAATGCTAGTCAGTACAGTCGATGTTCGTCGGAGAGCCTCTCCTTCACGGCCACACATCTATTTTGTAACCCAGCATTCCAAAGGGAGTGTCAAGCAACATGTACACAAGGGTGGGTCAAAAAAAAGTTTTCTTTTTAAAACGCTCTAGGTCAGAAAAGTTGCCTTTTGCTTTAAGAAGAAAAATGATGTAAACATTTTGAAATCGGTTAATATCTTCCGCTCGCGCATCGCACTTAAAGTTTGAGGAAAAATGTAAACATCACATATTTTCGTGCATTTTTCAATACAATAAAAATAATTTAAATTAATATTTTTTTAAATGTTATATTTCACCTAGAGCAGTGGTTCCCAACCTTTGTCAGCTGACACCCCCCTTTTCAGATACGGAAGTTCACCCCCTCTTCGCCCCCTCCCCACCACTCATCGCTGCTATAACCTCTTCGATTGACATGGAGGATATAGACCTAACCTAATAACACTAGATAATGGAATAGGCCAATCTATTACATACTAATTTCATTTTAGCACAATACGAAGAACACACGTCACTTTTACAACAAATCCTTAAATTAGTCAACGAATGTCAGTGGGAGGGTTGACTCAGTTTTCTCTTGGTAACATTCGGTATTTTTGGTTTGATATTTGACAGAGCACAGCGAATATCACTTGCAACATCAAGCCGACAGCGCTGCTTCGTTTCTATGACACTCAGCGTTGAAAATCCTGACTCGCATAAATATGTCTTTGAAAATGGGACAATGACACGCAATGCAAATTTGGCTATTACAGGCTACACTGCAAGACAGTTTACCCAGAATCATCTTTTAGCTTTGATTCACACTTCAAATCTATGGCTTCTTCTTGAAGCTGTGCTGGCAGTGCTTCAATGTCAATGGCAAACAAATTTCTTGTTAACATCCAGGACCATTCTATCGACGAGATATCAGAAAAGTAGAAGTTGAATTCTTGTGCCAGGGAATCCAAATGTGACCGAATTTGCACCTAAGTTTATTACGATCACGTTCATTTTCCAGCAAAATTTCATTATTAAGGCAGTGAAAGGATGAGAAGTTGTTCAACTGAATCCGGCATTTCCATAACTGTATTTTTTCCAGGAGTCCATAATATTGCAGTTTTTGCCTTGGAGCTTTAAGTTAACTATTCAAAGCTTCAAAGAAATCACAAAGATATGCCAACGAGACGTTAAAATTGGCATGATTTTGCTCCTTACAACACAGCAAATTCCTTATTTCACCTCCAACCACACGTCTCCGCAGAGGCTTTGTCGACAGTTGGCAATTACCAGTGCTTTTGAACGATTGACTTGGTGCGACAATCACATGGAGAGATTCGAAAAATGTTTATTTTACAAAATTGTAATATTCGAGTTAATAAAAAAACTTAATTCGGAAATCACTTCACGCCCCCCTTGATAAAGCCTTACGCCCCCCCCTAGAGGGGCGTGCCCCCCAGGCTGGAAACCCCTGGTCTAGAGCATAAAATATCTTTAAAAAATATTTTAATTGAATTAACAAAAGTTTTCTGATCGAAAATTGATGTAGAAAACTTATGAAATTTAGAATTTTACTGATTTTCACTGTGCAACTCTTCGCTAGTTTCGCAAGAACAAAACTACCCAGAACTCACCACGAGGAGGTGGTTGCACTTTGAGTTCCACCCACACCCTACCTTACCTCCATCCATATGTAAGGTGTGCTATTTAGATCATATTGCATACTATTTACAATATTTATATATTTTGTACATATTCACAGCATATTTTACATATTGTACACCTCCACACATTTGAAATCTGATTTTGTGGAGAATTGAGGCATAGCTGACCGAGACTTCAGTGTTGATCGGATATAGCCATCTCTGTTAACAAAGCCACATACCTTACTGGAAGCCTCTGATACAAGCTTGACAGCTCTCTCTACAGCCTGGGTATGACATGGAAACTTTTGTATTTCTCTAACAGGCTTGGCGGCAGAATGGATGATTTCTCTTATATCATCCTCACTTAAGTTTCGCAACACTGGGGGAGGATGCAAAGCACATTTGTTCCAATCAATGATTTCTGTGTAGTCTGAAGGTTTAAAGTTTAGCTGTGGTAACCACCACTTCTGTCTTTTTTTTTTGGGACAACTTTCCTCGCTTTTAAAATTCTTCTGTATCGAAGTTCTCGAATATGCTCTCTTTCGTCCACAAGCGTTGCCAATGAAACATTTTCTGAGGGTGCAAAGAATGCATTGCGTTATGTTATAGGATCAACGACTTTTATAAGTTCTTCGGTTAAATACTGTGATTTTTTGATAGCTTGATAGACGTGTTTTGGCCCATCAGTAAAATACTTGCTCTTCTTGATCTCAAACCACAAAGGCATATATGATTTCAAAATGAAGCCGACAATGTCTTTTAAACTGTCTGATGGATCTGAGTACTTATGTAGAGCCTTAGAGCTCTGTTGGCTACAGTAAGCCATCGGGAATGAGACAAAGGACCAGGGTCACGTTTGGCCAAGTCTTCTGAGCAAGTCCCTGAAGCTATTGCCTTTGAAATATCTAACAAATATATTGTTGGTCTTTGCTCAGTAGTTTCCTTTCTATGTCAGGAATGAAAACCTCGATGGGTTCAAAAGCAACTGGAGGCAATTTTTCGCAGCCATTTAGCTGTTGCCCAATTGGCCCAGAAAAAGATTTGGGCCCTGCAGTCTAGCCATCGATATTTTGGAATAAGTGTCGTAAAGGCAGCTCATTAAAATGAAGAAGACATACACTCCACTGTAGGGGACGTCCAATATGATGTCCGAGTCTTTGGATAACACCACTCTTCCATCCGGTGTTAGTCACAGAGCCATCACACCCTACCCCTTCCAGTGTTTCCAAAGAAACAGAATTTTCATCCAAATACATGATAATACTGCGGGCTATGTCTGCTGCTGAACTGGAGGAGGGAGAAACATGCCCGATATAGACTGACCCAGGTTCCTGGACAAGAGAATAGTGATCCTCTTTGATAGTTCTGCGAAATTGCTTATTGTTCACATTTTCTATAAAAAAGTATCGTCTTTTCTACCATCGAAGTAAAGGCCCCAATTTTCCTCAAGAGGTTTAAATTCACTGATCATTGCTTTCCTAACAAGACTCTTACCATTCATAACTGAATTTAGTGAGCGCACGATTCCTTTGTACCAGACAACTAAGCATGGAGCAGCAGTAAAATCATGTAATTTTGTCATTTTTTAACAATTTCAATGATATTGCGCAAGCAAAAAACATTCAGTAAATGATCTTAAATAATTTTTTATAAGTTGTTCTTGCTATAAACTAGACATATAACACTAGAGTGCCATAGTTTTAATAGAATTAAAAGGCTGAAAAAAATCACGAAAATTTGTGATTTTTACATTTTTTCTCAAACTTGAAGTGCGATGCGCGAGCGGAAGATGTTAACTGATTTCAAAAATTTTTACATCATTTTTCTTCTTAAAGCAATAGGCAACTTTTCCGACCTAGAGCGTTTAAAAAAAAAACATTAATTTTTTCGACCCACCCTAATGTACACAATCAGGAAATGCAGTAGTGAGTGCAATTGCACTGTGTTTAGGAATGGGTTTTGGTGTGATGCATTCACCAGCTCGTTATCCTGAGTCAGTGTGGAAACATGCTTAGCCTGGTTCCCACACATTTACTGGATCCACCCATTCGCGATACCATGCAATCCACTGTTGAGTGGTACACTCAGGAGTCCCATACCTCGTCCCCTCCTCCTGTCTTTCACAAGATCAATAACGCGGTCTGCCTATGTTGAGGCATGATGCTGCAATAAAATGGCTGGACAACATGGTCTGCACTGAAAAGGTCTGCCATGTGTCATAATCCCATCGGCTAATATAGAGCAAGCAAGGCATATGCAGACAAATAGGCTATGATGGATAAAAAGAAATATAAATATGAACCTGCAACCTTACTAATTATAAACCAAACATGTTCAACTTTTGCTCTACTGTACGTTGCACAAGGAATGCATTTGTGTCGATGAGGTATACCTCACATGAAACCATACCACCGAAACAATCACTAACATTACCTGTAATGTTGGTTATACCTACAGTGTGTTAACAGCTGCGTTTACATATTATTTGAATATATTTACTCTTCCAAATGTGGGCAGGTAGGGTGAGAAAGTAACATGTTGCAACTAAATATTTATGTCAGTGCTGTACAGGACTTTGACTTCTACTCTCAAGTCAGCCTCTCGTTTTATAAGCTTGCATTTGTACTGTGCGTGTCCAAGCTCTATGAACTTGCGGGATGAGGAGAAAGAGCAGGGAAGGGTCAGGCGAGAAGAGAAGGGCCTGTCAACAGCCCGCCGTGTTACTTGACATGCTCGTCTATTCCAATACTGCTAACATAGGGTCTTCTCTGAAACCAGTGTGGTATTACGAATGAGTCAGTGAGTCACTGACCAATGTATTTGGTTCTGTACTATGCACAGACCGAGAATCCTCATCACTCGTCAACACCGTTTCTCATAGTTCGCGATGCACATTCCTCTCAGGTTCACGCAGCTTAGACTCGAGCAGTACGTATAGGTTCAGATTATGGTTATGGTTCACTGTTCCAGGTTTCACTCCAATCGCTTCATGGGCACATAAGAATACAGTATATTTCTAGAATCTCCAGTTCTGGAATCAATATTCTGTACAATACACAACTTAATATCTGAAAGCATCCATTTGTCATTAATGAGGTTATGAGAATCCAATTCTGGAATCAAAAATATGCAGTAGTCTGTTGTTACATTGTGGCTTGACATATGAACCTTTCTCCAATGATATTTAAATATCTCCCCCCCACTAGTTCAGTGTTCAAAGTAATAGCGCATGAAGCCGTTGCAGGTTCAACTCCTGCATTATTCTGAACTAATTAATATGAATTAATGTGAACTATTGCAGAATCTATGCTACCCCTTCGGTTGACTTATGCTCGAAGACTGCATTCAGATATCAATGCGTCAGCACCTCTACTCCAACTCACTCTGCCAAGGCTCAAGGAATTAAGCACTGAAGCTGAAAGAGAAGCTGAATTTATTCCTGGTGGGAATAGAATTAATTATCTCAGCAAGAGACTGGAGGTAAGTAAAGCTACATTTAATTGGAAAGAGATTTTTGTTAAATAACTTTCATCAGGTTTTGAATTTTCCAAACATATTGTTCTTGAGCTAAATTATTTGATTTGAACAATATTTGCTATGCTTGCCTAGAAATAATAGCCCGAAGCTAGTAGGCCTATAGTTCACTTAGCATAGCCTTGGGCCAGAACAATGTATGCATGTTCTACCCATTGTAGTGTTGTTAGCAGAGACTTTTGATCTGTAATCTTCTGCTTTTGGTGGCTTCGGTGGCGTAGTTGGTAGCATGCTGAGCCTCTACGCCCAAAATCGCGGGTACAAATCCGGCCGAAGTCGTCGGATTTTTTAAAGAGCGTTAAAAATCCCTCAGTATGCCTACCTTCGGAGGGGAAGTAAAGCCGGCGGTCCCATGTCATAGATTTATGGCATGTTAAAGAACTTTCCACTAATTACACCTGTGTGAAGCTAAATTATATATAGGTTAAACATTCGTCAAACGCTCTTAGGTTCTGACGTTCGTCGCCAGGAGCCGACTGTGGTGGCATCTGGTAATCAAGTTCTGAACTAGTAGTCGTTGACGGTGGCGTTTGGGGGCAAAAGTAGGAACTACTTGAAAAAAATTCAATGTCTGCAGTGCTCACTTGAATTGAAAACAATAATAATAATAATAATAATATCGTATGGCCTCGGGTGCCTGGTGCAAGCTTTGTTAATTGACACCCAGAGGGTAGCTTGCATGTCGAATTTCGTCGTTCCTTTGAACGCTATGAAAGTCAAGGAGGTTAGATATCTAAACTCCTTGACTCTACAGCGCTTTCAAGTAGAGAATGGAGGTACTTTGTGTTGGCGGAAAATCCCGAGATTAATTTTGCCATTGAACACGGCCTACTGAATTCAAATGGGTTCTTTAACATGCCAACTACGTATGACATGAGTATCGTGATTTTTGTCGCCTTCAAAAATCACTTACCATGGCCAGGGGCGAACCTGCAATCTTGGGGTTGGTAGTCCGACACTATAACCACTCACCCACCGTGGCAAGCTATTGAAAACAATTAACACCGGTTATCAGACAGATTCTACACACACACCCAAAGTACATGGGGCTACATGACCGCGTTGACGCAGTCCCTAAACTGAGGAACCAACCATCCAATCTCCCACTCAGTCTACTAATTGCATGTACAGTGTTCAGTTTCTATATACTAACCGGTGTTGTATAATATAGTGATCTCTATCTACTGTGACCATCCACCCTAATACCTGATCGGGTACTCTACACAACAGCTTAGGCTTTCACGGCCAGCGTTCATAACTATGCACAAGTTGTCCGGGCTTGTAGGCCATGGTCCAGACAGGATATTATCTCCCAACGTTTCACCAGAAACTGTGTTCGGCCGTATCAAGGGTCCACTCCTTTCATTAGTCAGCAGTGGAATGAGGACCAGCTCCACTACTCGAAGTATATACCGGTATACCCTGTGAGCCGAGCGTTCTCTGCTTGGTCCGGCTAGAGCGTCTGGCCTCACATACATGCTGCGGGGTGCAGTGCGCACTCGGACTGTGGCGTCCGAACTCGTCAGGGCCGGGTGTTCCCTGGGTGACTGCCCTGATGTGGTGGAAGAGTCTTCGAGTTGATGTGTGCGTAATATTCCCAAGGGTCAGGATCCATGTCAGGATCAAATGTTGAGTAAGCGTCAAGTTATTGAGAAATGATACGAGAGGAATAGACATTTGTGTTATGTAGATCTAGAGAAGGCGTACGGTACGATTGAGTACCAAGGGGGAAGATGCTGAGCATCCGGAGGGATTATGGTATCGAGGGAAGGCTGCTACAAGCAATCAAAAGTATATATGTTGATAATCAGACTGCAGTGATAATCGATGGTAGGATGAGTTCTTGGTTTAAAGTTGTTACAGGAGTGAGGCGAGGTTGTAACCTCTCACCACTATTGTTTATTTTATACAAGCTGTACCCGGTATGCGTTGCAATGCCAATCAAAGAAAGTGTTGGCGTTGAAATTTTGTTTCTTGAAGTGCTTTTGGATACACAATATGTTTTTCAATTTCCGTTAACTGCCTCTAAGCTATCGTAAAATGGTTTTACTACTTTAGAAACATTCGTGGGAGCATGCACAGCAACTCACCAAAGTTTCACCGCAATCGGATGAATGGCATATGAACGCAAACGGGATTTTGTTAAAACGATTCGTGCTCTGTCACTCATTGGTTGAATCTACTCGTGCGCTACCTATTGTGAAATGGACTTATTAAGTCGAAATCCTTCTCTGGCGTGTACACAACAACTCATCATCAGTTTCATAGCAATCGGATGAATGGCAGAGGAACGCATACGGGATTTTGTTTAAACGACTCGTGCGCTGTCACCCATGTGTTGAATCTACTCGTGCGCTACCTATTGTGATATGGATTTACTAAGTTAGCAACCTACACATATGTGTACACAATAACTCATCAATGTTTCATCGCAATCGATGAATGGTATATGAAAGCATATGAGACTTGGTTGAAACGCTTCGTGCGTCGTCACCCAATTGTTGCATCAACGCGTGCGCTACTTATTGTGAAATTGATTTACTAAATAGAAAACCTTTCCTGGTGTGTACACAACAACTCATCAAAGTTTCATCGCAATCGGATGAATGGCATATGAACGCATACGTGATTTTGTTTAAATGATTCGTGTGTTGTCACACATTTGTTGAATCTACTCGTGCGCTACCTACTGTGAATTGGATTTACTAAGTTAGAAATGTTCACATACGTATACAGAACAACTCATCAAAGTTTCATATCGATGAATGGTATATGAACACACACGCAATTATGTTCAAACGCTTCGCGCATCGTCACTCATTTGTTGCATCTACGCGTGCGCTACCCATTGAGAAATGGATTTACTAAGTCGAAAACCTTCCCTGGCATGTAAACAACAAATCATTAACGTGTCATGGCAATCGGATGAATGGCATATGAACCAATACGGGACTTTGTTTAAACGATTCGTGCGTTGTCACACATTTGTTGAATCTACTCGTGTGCTACCTATTGTGAAATGGATTTACTACGTTAGAAACGTTCACATGAGTGTACACAACAGCTCATCAAAGTTTCTTCCCAATCGATAAATGTTATAAGATCGCATACGGGATTTTGTTGAAACGCTTCGCGCGTCGTCAATCATTTGTTGCATCTACTCGTGCGCTACCTATTGTGAAATGGATTTACTAAATCAATAACCTTCCCTGGAGTGTACTCAAGATTCAGCAAACTTCATCGCAATCGTATGATTGGTATATGAACGCATACGTGACTTAGTTAAAACAATTGGCGTGCCATCGCTCATTTGTTGATTCTACTCATGCGCTACCTATTGTAAGATGCATGTACTAAGCCAGAAACCTTCCATGGGGTGTACACAACATATAACCCAAGTTTCATCGCTATCGGACGAATGGTATATGATCGCATACGGTACTTTATGAAATGCTTCGCGCGTTGCCACTCATTTGTTGAATATACACGTGCGCTACCTATTATAAAATGGATTTACTAAGCCAGAAACTTTCCTTGGAGTGTACTCAACATCTCTCCCAAGTTTCATTGAAATCGAATAAATGGTATGTGAACGCATACGGTAATTTATTGAAACGCTTCGCGCGTCATCACTCATTTGTTGAATCTACACGTGTGCTACCTATTGTAAAATGGAATTACTAATCCTGAAACCTTCCTTGGGGTGTACTCAATATCTCACCAAAGTTTCATCGCAATCGGATGAATACTATGTGAACGCATACGGGACTTGATTGAAATGCTTCGCGCGTCGTCGCTCATTTGTTGAATCTACTCGTGCGCTACCTATTGTAAAGTGGATTTATTAAGCCAGAAACCTTCCTTGGAGTGGTGCACTCAACATCTTTCCCAAGTTTCATCGAAATCGAATGAATGGTATGTGATCGCATACAGTACTTTATTGAAACGCTTCTCGCGTCGTCACCCATTGGTTGAATCTACACGTGCGCTACCTATTCTAAAATGGATTTACTAATCCAGAAACCTTCCTTGGGGTGTACTCAACATCTCACCCAAGTCTCATCGCAATCGTATGATTGGTATATGAACGCATACGTGACTTAGTTAAAACAATTGTCGTGCCATCGCTCATTTGTTGATTCTACTCATGCGCTACCTATTGTAAGATGCATGTACTAAGCCAGAAACCTTCCATGGGGTGTACACAACATATAACCCAAGTTTCATCGCTATCGGACGAATGGTATATGATCGCATACGGTACTTTATGAAATGCTTCGCGCGTCGCCACTCATTTGTTGAATATACACGTGCGCTACCTATTATAAAATGGATTTACTAAGCCAGAAACTTTCCTTGGAGTGTACTCAACATCTCTCCCAAGTTTCATTGAAATCGAATAAATGGTATGTGAACGCATACGGTAATTTATTGAAACGCTTCGCGCGTCATCACTCATTTGTTGAATCTACACGTGTGCTACCTATTGTAAAATGGAATTACTAATCCTGAAACCTTCCTTGGGGTGTACTCAATATCTCACCAAAGTTTCATCGCAATCGGATGAATACTATGTGAACGCATACGGGACTTGATTGAAATGCTTCGCGCGTCGTCGCTCATTTGTTGAATCTACTCGTGCGCTACCTATTGTAAAGTGGATTTATTAAGCCAGAAACCTTCCTTGGAGTGGTGCACTCAACATCTTTCCCAAGTTTCATCGAAATCGAATGAATGGTATGTGATCGCATACAGTACTTTATTGAAACGCTTCTCGCGTCGTCACCCATTGGTTGAATCTACACGTGCGCTACCTATTCTAAAATGGATTTACTAATCCAGAAACCTTCCTTGGGGTGTACTCAACATCTCACCCAAGTTTCATCGCAATCGTGTGATTGGTATATGAACGCATACGTGACTTAGTTAAAACAATTGTCGTGCCATCGCTCATTTGTTGATTCTACTCGTGCGCTACCTATTGTAAAATGCATGTACTAAGCCAGAAACCTTCCATGGCGTGTACACAACATCTAACCCAAGTTTCATCGCTATAGGACGAATGGTATATGATCGCATACGGGACTTTATGAAACTCTTCGCGCGTCACCACTCATTTGTTGAATCTACACGTGCGCTACCTATTATAAAATGGATTTACTAAGCCAGAAACCTTCCTTGGAGTGTACTCAACATCTCTCCCAAGTTTCATCGAAATCGAATAAATGGTATGTGAACGCATACGGTAATTTATTGAAATGCTTCGCGCATCGTCACTCATTTGTTGAATCTACACGTGTGCTACCTATTGTAAAATGAAATTACTAATCCTGAAACCTTCCTTGGGGTGTACTCAATATCTCACCCAAGTTTCTTCGCAATCGGATGAATACTATGTGAACGCATACGGGACTTTATTGAAATGCTTCGCGCGTAGTCGCTCATTTGTTGAATATACTCGTGCGCTACCTATTGTAAAGTGGATTTACTAAGCCAGAAACCTTCCTTGGAGTGGTGTACTCAACATCTTTCCCAAGTTTCATCGAAATCGAATGAATGGTATGTGATCGCATACAGTACTTTAATGAAACGCTTCTCGCGTCGTCACCCATTGGTTGAAACTACTCGTGCACTACCTATTCTAAAAT
Organism: Meconema thalassinum; assembly: GCA_946902985.2. Lineage (NCBI taxonomy): Eukaryota > Metazoa > Arthropoda > Insecta > Orthoptera > Tettigoniidae > Meconema > Meconema thalassinum. The sequence goes on from OX336393.1 coordinate 256,271,469, forward strand.
GGATTTACTAATCCAGAAACCTTCCTTGGGGTGTACTCAACATCTCACCCAAGTTTCATCGCAATCGTATGATTGGTATATGAACGCATACGTGTCTTAGTTAAAACAATTGTCGTGCCATCGCTCATTTGTTGAATCTACTCGTGCGCTGCCTATTGTAAAATGGATTTACTCAGCCGAAAACCTTCCCTGGACTGTATTCAACATCTTACCCAAGTTTCATCGCAATCGGATCAATGGTATATGAATGCATAACAGACTTTGTTGAAACGCTTCTTGCGTCGTAGCTCATTTGTTGAATCTACTCGTGCGCTGCCTATTGTAAAATGGATTTACTAAGCCAGAAACCTTCCTTGGAGTGTACTCAACATCTCACCCAAGTTTCAGCGCAATAGGATGGGTGGTGTATGAACGCATAGGAGACATACACACCCACTCACACACATACATACTATCACGTAACATTGATTTATATATATATAGATATGGACCATTTGATCACCTCATGGCACAGTGGAGTGGAAAGGAACTGGCCACCTTACCACATGCAAACTCTGGCTTGGGATGCCTGGTTAGTGATCCCTTGACAAAGCCAAGGGCACTAATTCAGGTCGCCTACGTCCCTGGAGGGGATATGGTACTCTAGTCTAGTCTATTGACCATTTGCTGAAGGGCAAGGTGGCTAGGTGGGATTCAATTAGGTGGAAACCACATAAGCAGTCTGTTCAGTGCTGATGATCTAATTGTAATGACTGACTGCATCGAAAGCTTACATGCTAACATGTTAGAACTTGAACAGAAATGTAGGAAATCTATTTTTTTTATATATAGGCCTATATAAAGCTGAATGTTGGTTTATTTGTTTGTCTATTTATTCAAATCCACAGCAAATTTTACATACTTAGCCTTTGGAACCCGTCGAGTAACACTGTCCACTAGAAATTTCGGACAGCCCTTTTCATTCCCTATATTTAGGCCCTTTGGCACAAATCCACACCATTTCACCAAACTCAACGCAATACAAATTACACCGTTTCACCTATCTGAACCATATTTTATCTACTTTCCTTTTAGAATTCTGCGACTAACACTGTCTACATGAAATTTCTGATAGCCCTCTCCATGCCCTTTTGCATAAATCCACACCGTTTCACTGAACTGAACCTAATTTTACGTACTTACCTTTTAGAACACTGCGGGTTACACTGTCTACTATAGGGGCAGATGACCTCGTAGTTCTGCCCCTTAAAACAACAATAACTAACTAAATATTTGGACAGCCCCCTCCATTTGCTTGATTTAGGTCGTTTGACACATGGACGAAATATCGAATTTGTTATAGTAGGTCCAATCGAGGCTCTTTTTAAGCCTTGCAATGCATGAAACAAAACTCGTGACATAAAATTTTGCTCAGTTGGGTGAAACGGTGTGGATTTGTATAAGTAAGGCTCAATTTAAGTAGCAAGTACTTAAATTGGTGTTCGTCAAAATACCCTGTTTGTGATCATGTTTATCAGCGTGTGTCGAACATCAGCATAGCGTCACCAAGCTGCATCTTTTGTGCAATATAAAATAAGTTTAGGGCTTTCTAAAATACTAATGTAATTTAGAAAGTGTTTCTCGTGCATTAGGCAAATGCCAGTATGCGTGTCACATTAATCTAGAAATTAAATTTTAATTCCAAGAACCTTGCAATTCCCAGGGTCTACGCCTCTAAATATGGCACCAAAAGCATATTTAACCAGGCTATAAAGGATTATAATACTCTCCCAGCACATATAAAGTCAATAAATCCTGTCTTAAAATTCAAAAAAGCCTGCAAACAATTCTTCACAACTACACTCTGATAATTCCTAATTTATAAAATTAATAAAACCTTGAATAGTAACTTACTGTCATTGTAAAATACTCTGTAACTTTGTTTTTGTATGTTAAATAATATTTAATATTCCTTATTATATAATAATGTACAGTCCTTGCCCTCTAGGACATCCTCTGTATGAAAATAAAAATAAAATAAAATAAATGTTTTTGGTCGTATGTATGTGCATGCAGGGTTGCACTGTGGTGTTTTAATACATGTGATTGGGTTCCTTGGTGAACCTTGTGACCTTTCATGAGATTTTAATATGTATTATTGGACACTAAATGTGTTAAATTTCTTTGTCACTTAAGAAAGTATTATACACGTATTACTAGGTTGTCTATGCACAGGATCAAGTTTTTTTTTTAAATTTAAGTTTCAGCCAGTTTAGTGTTGGTCATGGTGGTGAATACGATATTTAGAAACATTCAACTGATCCTCATTAGACATGCATGTCACAGAAAGAAGACCAATTCAGCAAAAACAAAGTTTCTCATTTTTGTTAAGAGTGGTATAAATGAAGAAACAGATGATGGAACTAAGGCCAGCTTTGTTGACTTTGTGTATCACACTGTGAAGGATTCTCATAGTTATTTATTTCTGATTGTGCCGGATATTTATTTTGATAATTAATTCTATCTGGACTTCCAAAATCTGTCAATCCTGCATTGCACCAGTACCACTACTATAGTGATCTTAAACCTTAATTTGGCAGCTTCGGTGGCATAGTCGGTAGCATGCTGAGCTTCTATGCCCAAGATAGCGGGTTCAAACCCGGCCGAAGCCGTCAGATTTTTTAAGAGCGTTAAAAAATCCCTCAGTATGCCTTCCTTTGGAGGGGAAGTAAAGCCGGCGGTCCTATGTCATAGATTTATGGCATGTTAAAGAACCTTCCACAAATCCACCTGTGTGAAGCTAAATTGGATAGGTTGAGAATGTAAACAACGCTCGTTGCCAAGAGCCGACTGTGGTGGCGTCTAGTAGCTAAGTTCTGAACTTGGCCAAGTAGTCGTTGACGGTGGCGCTTGGCGGCAAAAGTAGGAACTATTTGAAAAATTCTAAGTTGCAGTCTGTACTTAAATTAAAAACAGATAACACACACTAATACAGTCATCACAATCAACACCGGTTATCAGACAGATTCTACACTCACCCAAAGTACAAGGGGCTACATGACCGCGTTGTCGCAGCCCCTAAACTTAAGAACCAACCAACCAAACCTTAATTAAACATCTTAAAACCAAACATTATTATTTTCTGTTTATTTTTACAGTGCAAGCCTGTGGAAATTAGCCAGATTGCAGTAAAACACCCATTCATACTAACATTGCCATTTGATCGTATTGAGACTGTTCTGAATTTATTGGCAGGTAAGGGAAAAGTCGTTTAATTTTTAATATCATTGTTTATCTGCTGATTTTTTAAAACATTTTACTTAATGTATTACCCTCTAGTGTGAACTCTGTTGTTCTGTGTTCCTAGTATTTAACATTTAGGACAACTTGAACTGCCAGCTTTATCAGATTTAACAGCATCCCCACCGGATGTAAGTTTGGTAGAGAATTACGTAACAATTCAGACTTTCACGACCGGCGTTATAATAGGAATCTCTGTTTTGCGGGCTTATAGGCCGTGCTCTAAGGACATTTTGTCGTCCTGACGTTTCGCTGAAGACTGCATTCAGCATGTTCACGGGATACATTTAACTAGGTAAAACAAATAAACAGAAAATATATAAACCAGTCAACAACCCACGCATAGAGGATACCATAGCATCTATGTACCACATAAAAGTTATGCATCAAGGACACGGCTGCTCTTCTGTTGCATCTTCTCGTCTACGGCAGTCAATGAGGGCAGGCTTGAGGGGATTAAGGACTGGAAGCCAAGCTCTGTTCACACGTTCTGCTTCCTCCTCAAAATTGAAGCTGTTAGTATGTTTCAGGATTTCAATGGCCTCCCTTTGTAGCCTGGCAAGATAAGACACCATGGTGGACAAAACTTCGGTGCCTCCATATCTAATGTCCATACATAAGAAAGGTCACGGACTGAATAGGGAGGCTACTCGAGTCCCATGATATAGAGACCATATACAGGCCTACGGGAAAAATTAAGGGCATGCTTAGCTCCCCTAAGATAACCGACATCCTCATACCGTGGCAGGGGTTTATAAAATCCCGTGTGGTTGTGGCCAAGTATACATTGGAACAACGAAAAGAAGTATTGCCACTCGCCTCAAGGAGCACGAACAACACAGCCAGCTGGGTCAAACAGAAAAATCCACTGTCACAGCACATTCGCTACTCGCAGATCACAACATTAGATATGGAGACACCGAAGTTCTGTCCACCATGGTGTCTTATCATGCCAGGCTACAAAGTAAGGCCATTGAAATTCTGAAACGTACTAACTGCTTCAATCTTATGGAGGAAGCAGAACATGTGAACAGAGCTTGGCTTCCAGTCCTTAATCCCCTCAAGTCTGCTCTCATTGACCGCCGTAGACGAGAAGATGCAACAGAAGAGCTGCCCTGTCCTCGATGCATAACTTTTATGTGGTACGCTGTTGCTATGGTAGCCTCTATGTGTGGGTTTGTATATTTTCTGTTTATTTGTTTTACCTAGTTAAATGTATCCTGTGAACATGCTGAACACAGTCTTCAGCGAAACGTCAGGACGACAAAATGTCCTTAGAACACGGCCTATAAGCCCACGAAACAGAGATTCCTATTGGTAGAGAATATTCACTGTAGACCAGAAAAACTCTTTTAATCGGTGTGGTGTTTTAAAATATAAATTTAACATTATTGTTCATCATCATCATCATCATCAACTAGAGCAGTTTCCAACCGCAGGTTGGGTCTGCTTGGAGCACAAGCCTCCATCGTTTTCTGTCCATCCACCACTTCTCTTCTGTCACTGTTGTCCAATTAACTCCTTTTCTCTCGACACTTTTCTTCTCCCCCTTTATCCACCTATCCCGTGGTCTTCCTCTAGGTCTCTTTTTCTTCCACTCCATTTCCAATATTTTCTGTGGTATTCTCTCTTCTACCATTCTTTTCAAGTGTCCATACCACTGTAGCCTTGATTTTTCAATCCTATCCTGTAGGGGTTCTTCCTTTAATATTTCTCTGACTCTATCATTTCTGACTCGGTCCATTCTAGTTACACCTATACGACTCTTCTGAAACTTCATTTCCACTGCTTGTATTCTGCTTTTATCTCTCTTCCTCATCACCCAAGTTTCTGATCCATACGTTAGGAATGGCACAAAGTAAGTCTTGTACACGATCCCTTTACATTTCTGTGGCATATCCTTGCTCCATATCAGGCCTCTAACACTCTTGAAGAATCCATCAGCACACCTTCCTCTTTCATCTAATTCCAAGGCATTTCCCCCATTTTCTTCAATGACACTTCCCAGATACTTGAAGCTCTGCACTCTCTTCAACTGCTCTCCGCCTAACTTTATCCCAGAGTATACTCTGTCCTTCCACGTGTTGTTATCACCACTTCACTCTTTTGCGTCGAAAACTTCATTCCATAAGATGACACTACTTCCTCCCATGCATTGAGTTGCTCCTGTACATCCCTCTCCTTGTTTCCCCAGATCATCAAGTCAAGCCATCTGCAAACACCATTGCCTTCATTTCTTCCTCCCCAATATGCTGTGCTACCTTTTGCATCACTTCATCCATCACCATTACAAAGAGCAAGGGCGAGAGGGCACTTCCCTGCTTTAGACCATTAGTCAACTCAATCCATTCTGTTCTTTCCTTACCGACTTTCACACAGCTTCTGCTTCCTTCATACATATCTTTCACTCTCATCACTATTTCTTTCGTTATTGCTTTGGCTCTCATCGCTTCCCATACTCTTGTTTTTTTACGACAATGTCGTATGCCTTCTCAATGTCTATAAAGGCCAATACCAAATCTTCCCCATACTCATAGTGACGCTCCAACAACATTATTGTTAAGCATCTTATTTACCTGTTTGTTTTGCTTTGTGCAACATTTTCTGGTCAACTGTAATTATTTCAAAAAGATTGGCAAAACTATGGATATTTGAGTTTAGCCCGCAATAAGTAAAGGAACAGACGACACCACAAATAAGATAAAGTTGAATACAAAATTCAAGAATACAAAAACCTGCTTTACCCTTACAAGAAATAAGCCCTCCACACGCACATTTTCAACCGAGGAAAGAGCACAATGATCAAAATGTCTTAAGAAGTACGGGGAGGAACGCAAAGCCTGAACAATCCCTTCAAAGAAGATCTGAACGATGGACTGACTACATGATCCTATGCGGTCATAAAAGAAGAAGAAGAAAGGAACAAATTGCTGCTCAATCTCAAATTGAATTACATCAGCATATAGCTATATCAAATGTACATAGCAAGAGTAGTGTACAATTATTTTTTAAACATTCACTACCTAAGATATTTTGTTTGGAACAAAAAAGTGTGCCCATTTTTTGTACCTTATTCAGACAAACTTCACCTTTGAGGGGCTGTAAAATGTAAACCCACAGCTTTGTATTATTTTAACAGGTTATACCCCAAAATATTCTTAATATGTTTGTAAAATTACAAATTTTTATCATTGTTACGGAAGGTGTTATCAGTTTAATAAAGAAACTTCCCATCAGTAGCTTATTGGAAGACTGGACAAAATCCTAGCAATGGTTTAATCGACAACAAATTAAAATAGAGATGGTACTGAACTGCCTGAGGGAGGAGGATATTCTCAATTTTGAAAATAGATATTAAATAATTACTTCATTATCTGGTATGTAATGTGTGATAACTATAGAGGGATCACCCTCATATCACAGATAGTAAAAGTACTGGAAAGGATATTAGAAAGAAGAATGAGAAGAAAGGTGGAAGGAGAGTTGCAAGAGGAACAGTATGGCTTCAGGAGTGGAAGATCCACAGTGGACCCAATCTTTAGCTTGAGGCAGGTGATGGAAAAGAACTGGGAATATGGAGAGGATTTGATCATGACTTTCATAGATCTAGAAAAGGCATATGATAGTGTCCCCAGAGAGAAGGTATGGGAAACCATGGTTAAGAAGAGACTGGGAAGAGAAATGTTGGAAATGGTGCAAGCAATGTACAACAACTGTGTTAGCAGGGTACTGACCCCAGTTGGAAAGACAGATTGGTTTACGAACAAGACTGGACTAAGACAGGGGAGTGTGCTGTCACCTCTCTTGTTCATAATGGTGATGGATGAAATAGTAAAGGAAACAAAGGAAGCATATGAACATAAAGAAATGAAGTTACTGTTATTTGCAGATGATATTGTGGTCTGGGGAAGGAACACCGAAGAAGTGCAAAAACAACTAGATGCACTGAACGAAAATATTCAGAAGTATGGCCTGAAAATCAGTATAGAGAAAAGCAAGACCATGGTGATGACAAGAGGGGAAAGACAAGGAAAGGGCACTGTGAAAATTGGAAGTCAGAGTTTGGAAATTGTGGACGCGTTCAAATACCTAGGAAGTGAATTGATGCAAACTGGTAGGTTGGACATGGAGATTGGCAGGAGGGTACAGCAGAGCAATGCATTCTATCAAAGTGTAAGAAAACTTGTTTGGGATAAGGAAGTACCAAGGAAAAGCAAGGAGGTAATGTATAAAGTGTACTATGTACCCATATTAACTTATGCAGCTGAGACTTGGACCCTGACAAGCAGGCAAGAGAGTAGAATCCAAGCCAGTGAAATGAAATTCCTAAGAAGTATGATAGGAAAGACAAGGAAAGACAGAGTGAGGAATGAAGATGTTAGGAAGGAAGTTGGGATGGGAAAACTAAATGAGAGAATTGAGAAGAATAAACTAAGGTGGTTTGGACATGTAAAGAGGATGGAGGAAAATAGAATACCAAGACAGATGCTGGAGGCAAAGTGCAAGGGTAAGAGACCAAGAGGAAGACCTAGAACAAGGTGGATGGATTCAGTGAAGAACGGCGTAAGAAAAAGAAATCTGGACTGGGACAAGATCGTGGAAGAAGAATGGTGGAAGGAAAGAGGAAAGTGGAGAAGTGCCATAAATACCCCGACCCGGCAGGAGCTGGATAAGGGGAAATGATGATGATGATGATATCTGGTATGTAAATTTAGGTAGAGATCTTTTTACACTAAGGAACAATCCTTCCTCAGACCAATTGTAAATCAGAATTCCATAACGGGAACTTAAATACCGGTATGGAATATATTGAAATAGCCCTGAGTTAGCTCAATGTCATCTAGATGCTCGACAAATTGCAGGAAAATGGCCTTGTACCGGTCTGTGTTTGTCATATCCGAGGAGAAGAAGAAGAATGGACTTACACTTCGGTTGCCAAGACTACACTCCAAATTCTGACCTTCTATGGGTGCAGAGGCTCACTTATAGTGGGACGTGGGTTAGCAACCACGGGACCCCAGCTGAGTCCGGCATTGCTTCCACTTACTTATGCCGGGCTCCTCTCCGTCTTCTTTCCTGTCGACCTCCCTTGGTCAACTCTTGTTCTTTTCCGACCCCGACGGTATTAGGGTATCCGAGGGCTATGGAGTCTTTCACTTTCCCGCCTTAGTTGGCCCTTGTCTCATTTTTCCTAATCCCTCATTCTTCGAGGGGTCAGACCTCTTGTTTTCTTTTCATTATATTTCCGAGGGTCAGGCGGCCAGTACCAAGCCTGGCAAACTAAGAGAGAACCAACGGCTTTGGGCGGAGGAGTTCTTTCTTAGGAGGTTTGATGAAACCTTTGTATAGGAAATGCTGCATAAATTCATTAGCTGCTGCCTTGTAGTTGTGGCAGGGGACTGCCAAAGGCTAAGGGAGTAAACCCCGAAAGAAAATCCTCCTATGCGTTAGGCCTAGCAAGTCAGCAGAAGAGTTGTGTGAAGATTGCTTTCAACAGGCTACACAATTTTACCACCAGGTAAGACACCTGCTGTGGGATGAGCAAATGCCCATGAAAACAAAGATGACATTGTACAAGTCCTATTATACACCGATTTTTACATACAGTCTCGAAACTACAACACTAACCAATAGAGATAACTCTAAACTCCAGGCAGCCGAAATGAAATTCCTACGTACCATGATTCAGAAGACCAGGAAAGACAAGATCAGGAATGAGAAGGTTAGAGAAGAAGTAGGAATGTAGATGATTCTCTCCTCAATAAGATCCAAATCTCAAGACTGAAGTGGTTTGGTCACATGAAGAGGATGCCACCAAACAGAACTGCACGGAAGGAATTTGAGAGAAAAGTAGAAGGAAGACGACCCGTGGGAAGGCCACGAAAGAAGTGGATAGATACAGTCAAGAACGATGTACTGCAGAGAGGTCATGATTGGGATAAGTTGGTGGAGGAAGAGTGGTACAAGGACAGGATGAAATGGAGGGGGCTCATATACCACACCCAGGCAACTGGAGTTGGTTCAGGATGATAATGATGATGATGATGGTATGGGTGCAGGAGTCGTGGATACCTAGTGGATTACATATGGCTCAAATGCAGGTATTTTGAGAAATTACATAACAAGTCAGGTGGAACCAGGCCTCATTTGTGAAAAACCTGATATTTAGAATTCTAGGTAGTAATACAGGAAAATAACAAGTCAGATGAAACCAGGCCTCTTCTGTGAAAAATATGTTGTTTAGAACAATAGGTAGCCATACAGGAAAATTGTACTTTCTCTACTTTGGCCATTCTTTGACATGAATTACAAGTACCCCGCCTCATACTAACTACATAACAACATAATTTCTTACGAGAATGAAGTCTGAACATCTTCTGCCATATGTGCCAAACCAGCCTGCCAGACTCATTAACAAAAACCCAGTTGTTTCCAACTTTCTCACACTGGCGCACATCATACCCTCTCCTGAATGCCCTTTGCATGGCAACAATGAACTACATAACCCAATCGTTTTTCAATAAAAAGAACGTACTGAGGCAATTTGTACAGCATCTTGAACGAATGTACAGTATGCATTAAACAACAGGTAGAATAGAAATAACTCATGCCTAACAAAGAATAATTTGTGTATTATATAAATAATTCATGCTTTTGGGCTAATGCCGTGTGTATTTAGATTTGAACCATACGTTTCGGAGAAACCTTGCCTCCTTTTTCAATGGAAATAAACAATGTGGCCAAAGAAATTACATCAATGAGATTACAAAAAATATAGATAAATTCCTTTGTTCGTCACCAGAGAGCAGCTGCCAGAAATTACTGTATGGACCCTGGTAGAACGGCGCACAGAGTAGTAAGTAACGAGAAGGTAAAGGGGCGGGGTGAAAATATAGAGACTCCTCGAAGAATGAGGATGTCCTAAAGAGGGGGGGGGGGGGGGGGAAGGTGGGAGGGTTAGATGGATATAAGGAAACATAAACAAAAGGGAAGTGTATCTGAATGATACCTAACGTCATACAGGCAACGGCGAGAAAACAGATGGAAACTCCTCCAGTGACGAACAAAGGAGATCAAATCCAGGCTCTGTAGCCATAGAGGGAAAAAGTACAATTTGAAATAGGTGAAGAACAGAGAGACTGAGAGGAACTATCTCCCTAGATCCAGTCAGATACACTTCCTTTTGTTTATGTTTCCTTATATCCATCTAACCCCCCCCCCCCCCCCCCCCTTTCTTTTGGACATCCTCATTCTTCGAGGAGTCTCTATATTTTCACCCCGCCCCTTTACCTTCTCGTTACTACTCTGTGCGCCGTTCTACCATGGTCCATACAGTAATTTCTGGCAGCTGCTCTCTGGTGACGAACAAAGGAATTTATCTATATTTTTTGTATTTTTTTTGTAATCTCATTGATATAATTTCTTTGGCCACATTGTTTATTTCCATTGAAAAAGGAGGCAAGGTTTCTCCGAAACGTATGGTTCAAATCTAAATACACACGGCATTAGCCCAAAAGCATGAATTATTTATATAATAATCAGGCCGTGAAAGCCCTAATATGCAAATTTGTGTATTGTTGACACATGTTCACTGAATATCCCAGAGTTTCTTTATATCTAAAATATAGTTGAATCTTCCTATCTGCTACAAGACAGAGGACCTACTATAGCAAAGGTTGCAGCTCATCCTCATTGATCTGGTGCATATTAATGTCTATAGATGTGTCGTATCCAGTCTTGACTCTGCATTAGTATAATACGTAGTGTACTTGATTTTCTGTATGTTTTACAGATGCTGAAGTGTCACCTCAGGTTATTCTAAAAGATATGTGGGTGTTCCGCTATAGCACCCTGATGATTGAAAATCGATTAAATCGAGCTAGGGAGGCAGGGATAAAGAAGATCAAACCCTGGGTGGTACGATGCCCAGAAGCCACTTTTGACAGGTATGTGTTAATGCAGTGATGTCGTGTGAGCAATGAATTCTGAAGAAATATGATCAGAGGTACACACTCTGTTGAATGCAGTTGTGCATCATTGTGGAGGATGATTGCATGTCCAAATGCTGAATCTTTCTCTCAAATAGTATGACATATCTGTTGCTGCAGGAAGTCCCTGTAATTAGTTATCTACCTACCTATTAGAAGGCTAATCTACCAACACATATAATTAGTGTATTCAAAACACCATTAAAATGATTTTAAAAGGAACATTTTCAATAGCAAATGGTTAAGCAGAACAAATTAAAAATTGGCTTGCATACTGAAAATGGAATCAATCACTGCTGAAGTTACAACCAGAAAGTCTTAGGGATTACCCATATGCAGTCAGAGGACATTTCTCCACAATAAGCTGGGCTGACTGCTTTTGAGCTCTATATTTATAATGTGGCAATGAAAGCTTGTTTGTTGAACTTGAGGAGATAGCTTTAAAATTAGGCCTTAAAATTAATGACCAAAAACTCAGTACATGATAATGAAGAGGAATATTGACCTGTTGGGAATCGGTTGCCTCTTCTTATTGGCAAGCATAGTTTTGAGCGTGTGGAGCATTTTAAATTCTTAGGAGTCATGATTGATGAACAGAATCATAGAGAAGTAGAAATTAAAGTTAGAATACAGAATGCTAACAAAGTGTACTACTCTCTGCAGTTTTTATTGGGATCCAAATTTTTGACGAAAAATATAAAACTGAAAATATACAGTACCATCATTAGGTCACTTCTAACTTATGGTGCAGAATCATGGAGTTTAACAAAACAGGAAGAACACCAGTTGCAGGTTTTCGAAAATGAAGTGTATAGGAAAATATTTGGACCATTTTTTGACTCCACATCTCAAAGCTGGAAAAAATTATCAAATAGAGACATACACTCACTATCACAGCAAGCACCAATGCTCAATATCAATAATTCCAGAAGACTTCACTGGGCTAGTCATTTACTAAGGATGGGAGATGGTAGGATGGTCTTACAAATCTTTAAAGCAGTGCCAAGAGGAAAAAGGCCAGTAGGAAGACCATGAAGTTTCTGGAAAAATGAAATCTTCAAACTTTGTAGACATCTGAGTGTGGACAACTGGTAAGAACTCGAACAGAACAGAGTCAGTGGAGACATTTTGTGAGATAGGCGCGGGATCTTCATGTCCCATAGAAGCCTTCTGAGTGAGTGTAATGATAGCTTACTCCATTTAAAAAGGAAGTCAGCACATTTACCATGGTGAGACCAAATCCTGTTCAGCATAACCCAAGCCTTGAGAGTCTGTAGTTTTGTCATTTCAGAAGAGAGTGGGATGGGAATGCCATTCCTGCTCCCAGGCCTGAGGAAGGTTAGTTGTCTTCGAACAATGTTTTGGCAGTCAGAATATACTTATCTTAAATGTAAAGCAACTGTTAGCATCACCTTTAATCATCATCATCATCATCAAGTTTCTACTCCAGTTTCCCGGGTGTGGTTTACGAGCGCTCTCCATTTTAGTCTATTCATTTACCATTGCTCCTTCAAGACTTCATCCCAGTTGATTCCCTTCGATGTGATATCTTCCTTCACTTGGTCCAGCCATCTCCTCCTAGGTCTTCCAACAGGTCTGTTTCCAGTAATCTCAGTATGCAACCATTGTTTTGCAATTCTTCTTTCTGTCATACGTTTGACGTGACCAAACCACTGCAAATGTGCTCTGGTTATGGTCTCCTTCAGGGAGTGATTTATTCCAGCTTGTTCTCTAATCTTCTCATTTCTTACTTTGTTTTTTCTAGTTTTTGAAGTATGCTTCTTAGAAACTTCATTTCTGAAGCCTGAAGTCTGCTGACATCTTTTTTGGTAGTTGTGCATTTTTCCAACCCATAAGTCAATATAGGGTCAAAGTATGTTTGTTTTGATCTTAGTGGCACTTGCTTATTCCGGAGTAGATATCGAACTTGCTGATAGGATTGACTTGATTTCAATACGGTTATTAAATTCAAGTTGTATTCTGTTGTCACTTGATATTATGCATCCAAGGTACTGATACTGGTTTACTGTTTCCAATTGTACGCCCTCCAGCAATATATTATTGTGTCGTCGTGGAGAAGAAGTACCACCACCATGCGCACACAGATCGGTAGGACACGTGGGTCGGGAACGAAAGAGCCTCGAACCCGGGAGTAGGAAGCGCCAGAGCCGACCGGCCAATCCGCTTATGCCATCGGACCCAAGAGGATCCGAAGGAGGTACAAGACAGTCGGATGTCGATCGTGCCCCCTGGAGGACATAGGATGTTCTCTTTGTGCGCAGAGTGTGGACTGGCACACGGAGGTCCGAAAGAACCAAAAACATGTTAAGTGTACTCAGTAGAAGAATGAGATGGAAATCAACTACGGAATGAATACACATTTCATAAAGAGGGTCGAAAAGCAAAGGTAACAAATTTATTGATCCGAAAGATCCAAACATGTATTAAGGTGACGTGAGTACAGAGTACTCGTCACGACAGGTTGTAGGTTACTGAACGGTCAAGGATCCACATCAATATGACTTTTAAAATAAATTACAGTAGTTGGGGGAATAAAAGCGAAAGGCAAATGAGATGGAGGATGAGGTAAAATAATTAAAAGGGGAGTTTCTTCACGGCCAGTTTGGATCCTCAAAACATATGAAGGCAGTTAAACATTGTTGTAAGAGACATAATACATATCTCAACACACATAATTAAATTTAAACATGACCCTAATTACAGAGAATTGCCCTGACTAATTTATGTTGGATTAGGAGATCGCCCAAGAAAACAACGGGTTACTACCTGTACTCGTATTACTTGAAGATAGGTTGATAGTCGATTCTCCCCACCACAGGCTTGTCACAGCGAATGTAACAAGAAGACTTACATTGCACAATTGCTTGACATTCAGTGTCTCGAAGCTCTCACCAAACAATACCACCCTTACAATCAATGGTATGTCACTCAACAAAAGACAAAGACAACAAACCACCCAATAAAACAAATTACTACCCTGCCAGCAAATTGTTGCTGGTGGCGGAAATCGGAACTAATGTGCTGCACTCAGCCACACGCCTGCGATAGACGTGCAGTCGTCTCCAGCAAAACCTCATCGCATGTCATGTGTGTACATGGTTCGTTCTCGGTCGTGCGCTGTGCGGTGTGTTCTCATTGTATGACTGTACATGCGTTTCCCCTCTTGCCTCGCACCCGCCCTAGGCAGCCATAACATGGCGAGCTGACGTAATGTATACACAACAGCCCCGCTCCACATCTAGTGGTAACAATTCCCTGGCAGGGTATTACGCATTAATATAACATCACTAAGCAACTTACAGATAACAAACACAAAACGTGACATACCTAACCCATTAAAACAAACTCTAACCTGGTGAATAGCGCAACATAACCTACAATGACCCAAACCTAATCTTATTCCATAATGGCAATTTATAAGATAATTTACCAATTTATACACGCTACCGCCGACTGAATCTCAAAAAACTCCACAAGGTACACCTTCATTGAAATCGGGAGAATCTACGAGACACGGACACCTAACATTCATGCGACATTCGTGTCGAAATCAATATCCAGAATCTTAAAATCTACACGTCATGTCACACACGAAAGAATGCCCGATAGATCTCAGTTAATACTGCATGAGAATCACAACATCGCTCTCGACTAGCAAGCAAAACATACACTACAAGAAACTAAGAACACAACTAGATCCCTACTCGCCAGCCGAGCCCCTTACTAGATAATCTTTACCACCAGCAAAAATATCAAACTAGCCTTGAACCGGAATTATGAAGGAAAGATATTCCTTTCACTTAAACAAACCGTCCTGTCCCAAAGAAAATTAAAAGCCAAAGGCAATCCGAGGGCACTCTGACGAGACAACGTATCTTTCAAAACAAGCCTACATACAATTCACAAAACAAATAGATTTAATTTGCCTATGCCAATGAATAATAGGAACATTTAAATGTGCATGTTCCTTGAGAATGAAATGGGTATTCTAAGGCTCCAGCTTCGCCACTGATAAGCACTAGCTACCATTTCATAAGTGTGCAATGAAAACGTTAGCTTTGAATCAAAATGGTCTCCTAGGTCTTAGTTAGAATTTTTAATAGTAAGATACTCATCCAATATCCGGTAACCAAACATCACCTGGAATATGTTTCTAGTAAAGTTCATAACTGACCATTTCTTTATGTTAAGGTTCAAGCGATTTCATTTACTCCAGGATGTCACATTATTGCGATCTTCTTGTAGTAATTGACAGTCCTGCTCAGTCTGAATATTTCAAAATAAAATTGACATAATCCGCGAATAACAAAACGTTTGAATATTTAATACACCATGTAAGATCATTGATAAGCAGCAAGCACCTTGTGGGACTACTAATTGGGCATAGTATGAATAGGATTACACAAGTCCAACCCCTCCTCCACGTGGTGGGAGACGGGCAACGGCATGAAGTAGAGGATTGCCTGTAGGGGTGAAGTACAGTGGGGACTTTGTGTGCCCCGGGACCGCTACGGTAGCTGTGAAGGCTCTATGGGAACCCTGAAAAGTGACGGCTGACGGGGCTCTGGTGAAGCTACGAT
Source organism: Meconema thalassinum (assembly GCA_946902985.2). NCBI lineage: Eukaryota > Metazoa > Arthropoda > Insecta > Orthoptera > Tettigoniidae > Meconema > Meconema thalassinum. The sequence goes on from OX336393.1 coordinate 256,287,337, forward strand.
AGGCCTAGCAAGCCAGTAGTGGATATCATATTTGCTTTCAAACCAGGAACAGGCCTCGGAAAGGACAGATGCAAACGACGACGACCCGGATATGCTAATGGACTACGAGTTGGGACATTAAACATACAGACACTGACAGGAAAAGTGGAGGAGATTGTAGATCTGATGAAGAGAAGAAAACTGGATGTACTGGGCTTGGCAGAAACAAGATGGAAAGGAGAAGGTCGCAGAGAACTGAGGAAAGGGTACCGGTTGTACTGGAGTGGGAACAGTGAAGGAAGGAGCAGCGGAGTAGGAGTAGTTGTGAGAGATGGAATGAAGGAAGAGGTAAAGGGAATAAGTGACAGGATCATGAAGATCAGAGTAACTGTAAAGGGAAGAAGCCTGGAGATAGGCCAGGTATATGCCCCTCAAGTTGGATGTACAGCTCAAGAGAAGGAAGACTTTGAGGAGGAGCTACAACAGCAGTTGAATGGGCAGAGCATCATTGTCATGGGAGATTTGAATGCACATGTAGGAAGTGAAAGGCAAGGATATGAAAATGTATTGGGAGCAGAAGGATGGGGTAGCAGGAATGAAGAAGGGAGAAAGTTGCTGGATTTTTGCAAGAGAAACGGTTTAGTGGTAGGCAACTCCTGGTTCCGGAAGAAAGAAAGCCACAAGGTAACGTGGTACAGCAGTGATTTAACAAAGAAATCTTTAGTAGATTACATGCTGTACGACTGGGAAATGAAGAGAAGTGTCAGAGATATAAAGGTAATACCATCAGAGGCCTTAGATAGTGACCACAGAATACTTGTAATGAACCTGGGAGTTGTTAAGGATAGCAAGAGGACAGAGTACCAGGAAAGGAGAATCAAAGTATGGAAACTCAAGGAAAAGGAAGTCAAGGAAGAATTCCAGAAGATAATAAGGGAAAGGGTGCCAACAGACAATCCTAAAACAGGGGAAGAGGAATGGAAGCAATTCAAAAACACAATGGTGGAAGCTGCAGTGGCAGTATGTGGAAGAACAAGCAACAGAAAGCAGTGTAAAGAGACACCATGGTGGAATGAAAGAGTAAAAGAAGCTGTGGGAAGGAAGAACAAGGCTTTCAGAGTGTGGTTCCAGGAAAGAACTGATCTGACAAGGGAAGATTATAAGATAAAGAAGAAAGAAGCAAACAAGATTGTCGCAGAGGAGAGGAAGAAGTGGATGGTAAAGTGGACAGAGATGATGGAGGAAGACAGCAGAGGAAATAAGAAAGTACTTTATGGGATGGTCAAAAGTAAGAGAAGAGGTCTGCGAGAGGATGTGGAAATGATGGACAGAAACGGAAATGAGGTACACAACAAAGAGGCACTCAAGACAGTGTGGAAAGAGTACTTTGAGGATTTGCTGAATCCAAATGGTCATAGGGAGGAAGACAATGTATTGGAAGATGGAGAAGACAACACAGGAATGGAAAAGGACCTGACTTGGAGAGAACTGGAAATGGCTATAGACAAGATGAAAGGAGGAAGGGCACCAGGTGTGGATGAAGTGAGTGTTGAAATGGTGAAGGCAGCAGGGGAGGTTGGGAAACAGTGGCTGTACCGTGTGATGAGGGTGATATGGAAGGAGAAAAAGACCCCAGAAGATTGGAAGAAAGGATTAATTGTCCCAATATTTAAGAAAGGAAGCAGAAAGGAGTGCAGAAATTACAGGGGAGTCACACTCATACCTCACTGTGCCAAGATATATGAAAAGATATTAGAAAGTAGAATACGAGCCAAAGTGGAGAGAAAATTGAGAGAGGAGCAGTATGGATTCAGACCTGGGAGATCAACAGTGGATCTCATATTTTCAGTGAGACAGCTCCAGGAACACCACTACGAATTTGGAGAGGATCTGTTGATGGCCTTCCTGGACATCGAAAAGGCCTATGATAGTGTGTGTAGGGAGAAGGTTTGGGGAGCAATGGAAAACATGGGAGTGGAAAAAGGGACTGTAGGCAGAGTGAAGGAGATGTATTGTGGAAGTGTGAGTTGTGTGAAAGTTGGAGGGGAAAGAGCAGACTGGTTCAGACAAATGAGTGGCCTCAAACAGGGTAGTGCGCTGTCACCCCTTCTCTTTATTGTGGTTATGGACGAGGTAATGACATGGATAGCAGGAAAGATAGGAGAAGATAAGATGAAAGCAATGGTGTTTGCAGATGATCTCATGGTCTGGGGAAACAAGGAGGAGGAAATTCAGGAGCAACTGAAGGCTTGGGAAGAAACAGTGGGAGAGTACGGATGGAAGTTCAACATCAGTAAATGTGAGATCCTGTTAACGACCAGGAAAAAGGACAGACCAATGAGTGGGATAACACTTGGAGGTGGACAGCTGAAGAAGGTGGAAAGTCTCAAGTACTTGGGAAGTATAGTGGAGGAAAATGGGAGAAATGACAAAGACATTACGGAACGTGGCAGACAGGCAGAAGCATTTCTGAGAAGCATTAGGAGCTTAGTGTGGAATAAAGATGTCCCACAAAAAAGCAAGGAAGTGTTATACAGAAGCTACTATATCCCGATACTGACCTATGCTTCAGAAACGTGGACAATGAAGAAAAGAGACATAAGCAGAATACAGGCAGGTGAAATGAAGTTCCTGCTAAGTAGGATCGGAGTAACAAGAAGAGACAGGGTGAGGAATGAAAAGGTCAGGGAAATAGTGAAAGAGGAGCCCTTGCAAGGTAGGATTGAGACATCAAGACTGAGATGGTATGGACACTTAAAGAGAATGGATGAGAAGAAGATTCCCAAGAGGATACATGAGATGCAGATGCAGAAGAAACGACCAAGGGGAAGACCAAGAGATAGATGGCTGAAAGGAGTGGAGGAATGTGTCAAGAAGAGAGGCGAGGACTGGACCAGAGTGACAGCGGAGAGGTCATGGGAAGAAAGAACTAAGTGGCGAGGCTTATGTTCCAAACAGACCCAGCCTGGGGCTGGAAACTGTACATGATGATGATGATGATGAATAGGATTAACATCCATTGCAAGCAACAAACTGTTTTCGTTCGCTGAGATGGGTGAACAACTTCAGCAAATTGTAGGAGAAACCATAATATGCTAACTTATTTAAGAGAATATCATGATTTACCTTATCGAATGCCTTTGCATAATCTGTATAAATTACATCAACTGACATCCTTTGTCCATTGCTGCTGATACTTTGTGAGTCAACTCCATTAGATTAGTTACTGTTGATCTTTTAGGCATGAACCCATCTTGAGAGTCACTTATAATGGACTGTACGTGCTGAAATATATGCTGATATAACAATTGTTCAAAGAGCTTTGCAATGGCAGACAATATTGCCACGGATCTGTAATTACCAAAATCAGACTTAACGTCGACTTATGTATGGGACTTACCCCGGTAATTTTCCAATGACTGGGAAAAGTACCAGTTTGAATGGCTATATTAAATATTATAGTTAAAGGATAGGCCAGCACCTCTGCACAGCCCTTGATTATGTATGGAGGAATTAGGTCTGGGCCAGCAGCTTTCTTTGATTCATTTTTAGTATCGCATTCTTAACATCCGAAATACTAATCTGTTTAGAATCCAGTACATCAGGCAAGGGGTGTACGTCCTGGTCACTTGCACCTACATTGTCATACTTGGCGCATTCCTTGGAATAAACTGACGAGTAATAATCAACAAAACCGTCGACTATCTGCTTATCGTTTTCTAACATTTCCCCATTAATTTTCATTATGGGTATTGCTGGGGATCGTTTCTGGTGTTGAATAAATGCCCAGATGCGATTCATGTCTTCTCCGATTGCATTTTCAACATTACGCATGTATTGTCGGTAAGCGGATTGAATATCATGGTTTATAATTTTCCTAAGCTCTTTGAACTTTTTGCAATGACACTCCTTATTGGCCTGTTCCTTACGCATTTTTTTCCGATGGTAAGATTTTCTCCGGATGTTTTTTATTACATCAAAATTAAACCAGTATGGATACAGTTTAGTCCTCCTACTAGTGCTTACAGGTACACAGTAATTCAGAGCCTGATAGAAACGGGATTATAAATGATCTACCCCCTCGTCTACAAGGGAAAATTGCGAGAGAACTCTCCAGTCAACTTCTTGTAATTTTTTTTATAAAGTAGTTCGAAATTAGACTTTTTTAAAATTGTATGTATGAGTTTGGTGAATATTGTGTCTTAACTTCTCTTTGCAAGTATCGTACACTTATGTTTAAGGGAGGATGATTATTGATATCTGATGTTATTGTATCCATGCATAGATTAAACAGAAGTGGTGACAGGGCTGATCCTTGATGGACACCGACTTGAATGGGGAAAGGAGATGTGATTCCCGCGGGACATCGCACAACACTACTGCACTTACGATACAGAAGTTGTGTCCAGCGGACGTATTCTTCAGGAACACAATGTGAACAGAGTGCATACCAAATCAGTTCATGTGGAACCCGATCAAATGCCTTCTCGAGATCTAAAAAGGCGATATGAATAGATCTGTTCTTTTCACGGTATCTCTCAATGAGGAGCCGTGCTGCGTGAATAGCATCCGTTGTTTACTTGAATGAGAAGTAATAATTAGTAGAGATAAGGTCAGTAGTCGTTCTATCACTCCTAAATCCATATTGCTCTTCTTCTAGCTGAGGCTCAATGATGTTCCTGAGTTGCTTATCAATAATTTTCTCCATCAATTTTAACCCATGAGACAGGAGAGTGATTCCTCTGTAGTTGTTACAATATTTATCCTACTTCCTATTTTAAAAAGGGGTACAATAATCCCTTTTGTCCAATCTACTGGGATCTGATCCTCCTTCCATATGGCATTCATAACTCTGAACAACCAGTGAAGTACAGGAATTCCTGCAGCTTTTATCATGTCAGCGCTTACTTCATCTATACAAGGTGACCTGCCTTTACGCATGTTCTTCAAAACGTTTTCAACCTCTGGCCTGGTCAGTGGAGGCTCTCTTTCTTTTCTCTCATTTTCATCTTATGAACTTACTCCTTCCTTTATCATCACATCTTTTCCATTATATAACTGTGCAAAATAGTTCCTCATCGCTTGTCTTATATCCGTCTCATTCCATCCAACCGTTCCATCTTCAGTTTCAATGGCTTTCACTGGTACATATGGTTTCCTTCTATTTTTCACAATGCTGTTCAAGAGCTTCTTGTTATTTGTACTGTCTTCTTCCAATTTGTCCTCAAGCCCAGCCAAATCTTTTCTTTCTCCGATTTGATTAATTTCTTAACTTTAAGTTTCAAGTCTTTATACTTCTGATCTATTTCATTTTTCCTTACACCCAATGTGGTTTTCCCTTTCTTTATCCTTTCTAGCCATATTTCTTTCTTTTATCGCTTTCCAAACAATATCGTTCCACCAGAGAGTTTCTTTTTCCTTTACTTTGGTGCTTGTGTTACAAACAATATCGAGTTTAGTGTTCACAATTACTTCTTTAAATCTATTCCACTCTTCTTGTCTTGTTCTTAATTCATCATGTGGGAGATTATCTTTGATTTTTTTGTTGGTATGCTTCCTTATTCTCAGGGCAATCTAATTCCCAAACATTTAACTTTGGTATATGTCTTAGTGTAGCCTTTCCCAATGGAATATTCCACAAAGTGGTAGTTAGTAGCTAGTGGTCACTATTGAATACTATGAACTCAAAACACCTTAGTCTTGGAATGGAAGACTTTTATGGGCTCAGAACACTGACTACACATGAACCAGTTATTCTGGGAATGACTTGTCCCACACACACACACCATGTCTGTTTAAATGGGAAGATTTGATGTTTTATGTGTGAATATTGTTAACACTGTTTATGCCATACAATACTATAAATATTCTCCTTTATTGTTTTGACTAGCATTTATTTTGAGCATGTTCTAAATACAGTCTTCTGTTATTTTTTTGCTGTATGCTTCATTGGCAGGGAATTCAAGCCAAAGTTTGTCAATAAAGTTGGCATAATATAATAAGAGGCATGTTTTTTAAACAAGTGAGGTACCATTTTGATATACAGTATAAAAGAACCTAATTTTTTAAACAATTTTATTTTTTACATGTAAGCTTGTACCTTAAACTACTTTTTAACATAATTCCACATATATTAAGACACTTATCATATTGTGAAACCAGCTTCTAAATGCTGTCCTCTTAGAAATCTGATATGTCAGCCACTGCAACACAGTCAATTTTAGGTCATCATTTTCATGGGACTGACCTCCTAAATGCTTTTTCAAGTGCAGGAACAAGCTAGGTCAGGACTATATGGAGAATGACCAAATTGTTCCCAACCAAATGAAGCAATGAGGTCTTGGGTTTGACTAGAAATGTAAGGACAGCCATAGTCATGAACCAAAGGAATCCCCTTTTTGAGCATGCCATGCTGTTTGTTTTGGATTACACAACGAAGTTTACGTCATGTCTTTCAGTAAGTCGTGAGACTTTATAGTGTTACCCCTGTGCAAAATATCCACAAGCAACACATCCTGCCTATCCCAAAACACATTGTACATGTTTTGCGAGCTGAAATTGTTTGCTTGAACTTCACTTTCTTGGGTAATGTTGAGTGTCTCCTTTCCATTGATTGCTGTTTTGATTCTGGTGTAACATGTGCCACCCATGTTTCGTCGCTGGTAACAGTTTCTCTTTGGAACTCATCACCTTCATTACTGTACCGCTCAAGGAAAGTCAAAGCACTGCCTATGCGCTTGGAGTGTGAGCATAACTTCCAATAATTTAAGTGTCCTGCCCCAAATTCATATAGAACACTTCTTGAAATTTCAGGACTCATAATATAATGACGACATTGTTAAGCGCTGATTTCTTGAACCTTTCCATCAATTTTCTGCACCAAATCTTCAGTCATGACAGACGGTCACCCACTACGCTCCTCGTCATGGACTTAAAGTACAGGAATCGAACCTGGTCCACCTTGGTGAGTGTTAGGCAGTTTGAACGCTGCACCATCACACCTCAAATCATTTGAAGTGTGTTCATATACAGTATACAATTGGGCAGTAAACTCTTCCTTCTGATGTCTTTCCCTTGTCATAGGCATACCATGTAGATTCAGAGGTCTGCCTCATGGCACATTGCCTAGTATTCTTTGAGGTCCAGGTTCGATTCCCAGCTCTGCCAAGAAATTTAATTCTGTTCTGAGAGCTGGAATGGGGTACACTCAGCTTCATGAGGCCAAACTAATACTATAACCCATTTTCTTGCCATTCCTTCTCTCATAGTGCATTCTCCGTACACTTCACTAATCTGTCGATGAATTTCAACTGCATTTAGAAAATCACAGCTTGGTCTTCACACTCAGCGGGACCATTAATTGTCAGAGACATTTTCAATATTCACAAACAAACATAAATAAGGACGAATGCTTGTATCATGGCGTTTGTGGCTAGCCAAAATGAGCACACAAGCACCAAACAACGGCCGCAGTGCTGCAACAGGCATCTTTAGAAACATTACTTAAGAAACATATTTCGTATCTATGTACGGTATAATATGACTGTGTGTTGCCTCTTGGTCTGGACCAGTCTCTACAAACAATAGGACACAAAATATATTTGATCCTAAGCAATTGTCAAGCAGTGTAGAAGTTGGAAACTGTCCCTCATCATATGCACATTCACATATGGTGAAAGAATTATGTGCTCAGAATTTACTTTGAAAAATTCATTAGTAATTGCTAATCCCCACTATGTGCAGTTAGTTACTTAAAAAAACAGAGTATCTTTGTTTTGTGTTTTAAACATATCGATTTCTTGCTATGAAAATACAGATTTTCCCATTTGAAAATAACACTTGCTGAACATACAACTCGACAAAAAAAATATTCACTCAATAATGGTAAAAGGGTGCTCCACACGTGTTCAGATTTGGAATCCAACTGACAAGCCTGGCATCATGTGAAGAATAACCAATGAAGGGGACCTTTCATTTTAATTATTCATTTATCAACATTTTAAATATGGTACTTAAGGTTTTGTACTTTCAAAAATTCTAGTATTTTTTCAGGTATTCAAACAGAATTTAGTAGGAACTTTACAACAATAATTTTACAACACTGTTGGTTTGGTAATTTTATCATAGAGCTATACCAAGATGCTTTGGGATTTTCTTGTTATAATCTCCTGTTATACTATATTACAGAACGATCCAGAAACATGTTAGCGCTCGAGAACTCCTTGGCTCGCATTCATCTCTAGTAAGCTATCTTTGCCAACGTTTGGAATGTTCTCCAGAGATGCTTGAATTCATTTCTCTAAAAGCTCCTCAGCTGCTCAAAGTAAATGTACCTAAAATGAATGAAATCTTGGACTTTCTGTATGAAGAAGGCTTCACACCTAAACAAGTGTGCCAGGTACCACGTGTTGTTAACCACAGTTTGGAAACCCTACAAGCTCGATTGACACAGCTCAGGAATCTTGGCTACAACCCACAAAGTCTTATCGTGTTATGCAGAACTAAACGAGAGTATGGAGAATTTGTTAAAAAGCTCATCTTTCTCAGGAAAAAGCAGTGTGTTCGATCCAGATGATAGAAAGAAATTATGTTTCAAATACTGAAGACTGAATAGTACAACATATGAACAATAAATACAGATATGGAATGAGGATCTGTCCATTCTCTGTGAGGAGCAGATGACCTTGCTGTTCCGCCCCTTAAAACTCCAATAACAAACACCATTCTCTATGAGGGGCAGATGATCTCACTGTTCTGCCCCTTAAAACTCCAATAACTAACTAACCATTCTCTATGAAAATAAGCAGCTCAGCTGAAGCCTAGTTTTATGTAACTAATATAGAAAAGAGGATATGGCATATAAGACCAACAACCTCCTGGAGAAAGAGAGTGCGAGAGACTGAGGCTGAAGGTTACTATGCAATCTTTTTTTTTTTTAATAGAGGCATTGCCTACCATTATACAAAGTTTACAGGCAAAGAAATCAAACTTTGAAATGCTGCAACATTTAGGAAAAATGCATGAAAACATCATTCTTATATTGCATACAACTTCTACCCCTGATATTAGAATCACCTTGATCTGAGTAAAAATAATTAAAAATGTAAAAACTGTATCTGAAATTCTGGCTTTAAAATAATTACAAATTCAAATAGGGAGAGTCTTGTACCATGAAGCTTAGCATGTTTCTCCTAGAGATGCAGACGATATACTGTTTGGACTTGTCAAGGAATATTGGCCGGCAAGCTCTTTTCTCCTGGGTCTTCATTTGTTTTGTTCGGGACACCGCATGGTGTTGGTCTGAAGCAAGAATAGTTTGTTGCCGCATAGAGTAAGTATCTACAAATCGTTTGACAACTGTGCAGTAGTGAAAGTGTTCAGTGAGGATGAAGAATCTGAGCTTATTGAATACATTCAGTATGTATGTCTACCCCTTATTATTCCCGTTTTCCAACGGGGTCGGGGATGAGATGCGATGGAAGTCTTTGTGGCGATGGTTTTTACGGCCGGATGCCCTTCCTGACGCCAACCTCATGAGAGGAGTTAATGAGAGATGAAATGAATGATGGCGAATGAAACTGGGCAAGGATATGGAAGGAAGCGGCCGTGGCCTGTCAGAAGGTACCGTCCCAGCATTTGCCTGGTGTTGAAAATGGGAAACCACGGAAAACCATTTCAAGGACGGCCGACGGTGGGGCTCGAACCCACGCGTCTACCGAGTCAGCAGAGAGCTTGGCCCCATGACCTAATGCTGCACGTTAGCCAGCGTAGCCACTACCGTCGGTATTGAATACATTCAGATCGCATCTAAAATGAATTATGGACTGTCACGACGGGAATTAATGAAGCTTGCCTATGAGTTTGTAGTTTCAAACAGGAAAAAAATCCCAGAAATCTGGGAACAAACCAAGATGGCAGGCAAACAATGGTACTATGGGTTTATAAGCGCCACAGTAATTCAAGTTTGCGTTTACCTGAAGCAACAAGTCTAGCACGTACAACAAGCTTCAATGAACACAATGTTTCTTTGTTTTTCGATAGGCTGTATGCAGTGATGGACTAATTTAAATTCAGTGCTGATAAAATGTACAAAATAGATGAATCTGCAAATAACACTGTCCATATGCCTGACAAGCTAATTGCATGCAACGGAATGAAACAAGTGGGCAGTATCACTTCCGGGTAGAGAGGTGCTAACATAACCATCATTGCGTGTATCAGTGCATTAGGAAATAGTATTCCACCTATGTTTATCTTTCCCAGAGTAATCTTTAAACCTCATATGCTAAAGGGGAGTCCAACTAACTGTGATGGCACTGCACATCCTGGTTGGTCAAACTCGTCAATTTTTTTACAATATTTGAAGCACTTCATTGAATACACCAAACCCTCTACAACCAATCCAGTCTTGATCATTCTAGACAACCATGAGAGTCATTGCTCTATCGAAGCTGTGAGGCTAGCGAAGGAAAATGGAATTGTATTACTAACTTCATCACCTCACACAAGCCACAAGTTACAGCCACTGGACTGCAGTTGTTTTGGCCCATACAAAACATTTTACAACACAGCCTGTAGAGAGTGGATGCTGGCACATCCCGGAGTTCCAATTTAAATTTATGACGTGGCCGAAATATCTGGCAAAGATTACCCTAGGGTGTTCAACCCAGTGAACATTCAGTCAGGCTTCAAAGCTACAGGTATCTGGCCTTTAAATAAGAACATTTTCACCGATGATGAATTCATACCATCTGCAGTGACAGACAGACCAGCCCCATCCTTGCCACCGAGTTCAGAAGAGGCTACCTCTACTCCAGAAAGCTGCCTAAATACGCCATCGAAATCTATACACACCTCCCATATTTCTCAAACTGAACCGTCCTTTTCCTCGTTCTGCACCAAGATCCACTTCGAACAGAGGGCGCAGGCGAGGTAGGTGCCGCATTCTGACTGACATTCCTGAAAAGGCTGAACTAGAGCAGCAAGCAGCTATGAAAGCACGGAACACAAATGCAAGACCTAGTAAGAGAAGACTCGTTTACAGAGATTCTTCTTCACCATCATCATCAGACTTTTCAATCCCAGAATCAGATGATGAGCTATCTAAGGTTTCTAACGAAACTGTCTCCAATTTTGAAGCAGAAGTAGGAACAAATGTTGGTGATTTTTTTGCTAACGTCAATGATGGGAAGAAAAGCAAGCACTATTATATCTCAGAAGTGACTGGAATTGAAGATGTTGTTGAAGTGCAATATTTGAAAAGAGTGAATAAGACGAACAACTTTCTGAAAAACAAGGATGACATTTATGAAATCGAGCAAGAAAATATAATCGTGAAGCTGCCAAAACCTGTAGCCGTTGGGGGATCTGAAAGAAGGCGCCAGTTGTTCTCATTTGCATTGGACTGGTTTCAAGGTTTCAACCTAGAATAATTGTAAAAGAACAATGCAAAGACTAATAATGAGTGATTTCTGTTTAAGTTTTATGGCTTAATTTAGTAAATTGCTTGTTTATGATATGTATTTGCCTATTTAAGAATGTAATTTTATGCGTTCCCTATTAATCAATCAATACAATAAAAGAATTTAAACATTATCCTCCTCATTCATGGCATACATACTGTCGGACCATGGTAAATTACCACCTGGTCCAAGGTACGAGACATTAATTCCGTCTTGTACCATGAACCTTGAAAGTAATTATAAATATTATAGGTTAAGTTGCAGATGCCGCGTGTTGAAATGTTTTCACAAGGTAAGCAATAGGTAAGCTTGCTTTATGATTAAATAATACTTACAAATAGGCACCACAACCAGAAAATATGGCTATCTGAAAATATACTGTCCAAGGTACAAGCCTCTCCCCCTAATGTATTCATGAATTCTAAACCAAATGCCTGTCAACAACCTTTACCATTAGATTACAAATTATACCTTGTATCCAATTATCTACAGTGCTAGTTATTGTTGTTTTATGGGGTAGAACAGCTAGGTCATCTGTTCCTTATCTACAGGAACTTCAGAGAAAAAAGGTACCAAACTAAGAGAACTTTTCAAAATTTTTCTTCAAAAACTTTACCTCAAATGTCCATAATTATTTATTTACTTAATAAATTACTATAATACTTTAATAACATGCAGCCATGAATGTTATTGATAAACTGTGAAAATATGAAGTTTCTATGAGTCATTGTTACCTAAGATTGAAGCAGTTGCATTGTTGGCCAATCTACACTGTCACGTTTCCTTAAGTTAAGAACTCTCCTGGCATTTGCATCGAGAATCATAGGGAAACCATGGAATGCCACTTCTTTGCATGGCTGAGGTGAGAATTTAACCCACCTCTTCTCAGTTCTACCTCATAAAGCTGAGGAAGGGCTGGGAATCAGTTGCGTAAATACAGGGGGGGATCAAATAATAAATAATGAATAATAAAAATATATAATTCAATGAAATTTTTATTTCGAATAAAACAACCTTTGAATTGATGACAAGCAACTGGATTATGTACGTCTATACTTAATAATTTAAGAATTTGTAAAATTTTTATTAGTTACCTAAATTTAAAACTTGCTTATGGAAATCTGTTCATTATAGAGCTTTTGCACATTGATAGGTGCATATAAAACATATAAAATGCTATTGAAATCAAACATGAAAACAAAAACTTGTAGATATTTGATTTAATTGATTATGTCTCATTTTGCCCAAACCCTCTCCCCCACCAATGTAATTTTGACTCCACTCATCCCCCTCTAGAAGCAAATCCTAGTTATGCCACTTCTTCTTCATGTGCCGTCTCCTCTAAGAAGGTTGGCGATCATCACAGCAATCCGGTTTTTGGATCTAGCAGCACTGAAAAGTTCACTGGAACTACACTTGAACCATTTTTTTTTGGTTGTCCAACCAAGAGATCCTTCTTCTTCCTCGACTCCTTCTGCCCTCAACCTTCCCTTGAATAATTTCTTGTAAAAGATGGTACCTGTCTCCTCTCATTATATAACCCAAGTATTGTAACTTCCTAATTTTGACACAGGTAAATATCTCCTTATATTTATCTATCCTACGCCATATCTCAAGACTTGTGATTCTATCCATCCAGCTTACTCATAAGATCCTTCGATATGTCCACATCTCAAATGCCTCTAGTCTGTTAATGATATCTTGTTTGAATGTCCAAGCTTCCATACCGTAGAAGAGTACCGAGAACACATAACATTTTAGCAACCTTAGTTTTAAGTTTATACTAAGGTCTCTATTGCACAATAAATTTCTCATTTGATTGAATGTACTTCTGGCTTGTCCTGTCCTATGCCACTGCTGTGAATCAAACCCAGACCTCTGGGGTGACAGCCAATAGCCATTTATTTTATTTTCAGGACGGATCAGGAAAGGGATTTTGGAAGGAAATCAGCCGTGGACCTATTGAATGGAACCGTCCAGGCATTCGCCCGGTGGTGAAAATAGGAAACCACGAAAAACATTTTCAGGACAGCCGAGGTGGGATTAGGGGCGTGGTGGCTCAGCGGTCTAGCTGTATGCCTCTCACCAAGGCGGTCCGGGTTCGATTCCCGGTCAATGCATGTGAGATTTTCGAAGTGAAATGCCATGTCCTGTGGTTCGGATTCCACGTAAAAAGGAGGTCCCGTGGCTCATAATCACAAGATTCACGGTCACGTAAAACTACAATCTTCCTTCCTTCCTTCCTTCGAGGTGGGATTTAAACCATGCTCTCCCGATGCCGCCGAGGCACAATGCTAGAAAATGGTCCCACACATTTATATGAGATTAAGGTCAGGTGACATAGCAGGCCAGTAAAGGTGTGACAGTATGTGTGTGTTCGCATATACATGCAGCCCTGTTGTTATGTTGGAAAATGGGAGTGTCCATAGTACTGATCAAGAAGTTGACTAAATGGCAACACTTGACCACCAAGAGGATTTGTATTAAAAATCCTGGTTGATGTTCACAGTGACAAAAATGAGTGGGCCCAAGTTTTGTTATGAAAGACACTATCAAAACATCATAGAACCATCTCCGGCTTTAACTACACCCAATTAAAAAATCATTATGTCTTCAAGGCCAACAAATCTTTCGTCAACACTTCAGATTTCTGCAGCAAAACTTCAATCTTGAACTTGGGCATTGAACATTCTCTTCATAGTGTTGACATAAAAGACATGTACACTAACATCCCTGTGCATTCTGAATCAAACATCATTTAAAGAAATTTGACAGAAAACAGCAAACTGTCAAAGGTTGATATTGACGAATTCATGATTATTCTCGATTACGCATTAAACAATAATTTTTTCACCTTCAACAACGTCATTGATAAGCAGAAAGAAGGGTTGGCAATGGGTTCCCCACTTTCAGGCATTATAGCTAATATTTACTTGGATCACTTGGAACACACTGAAATAGTTAATAAGATTAAAGGATTAGAGTTCTGGGGCAGATATGTGGATGACGTTTTTATTGTCGTCAATGGCAACATCCAAGGCATTGATCATATCTTTAACAAATTAAATAACATGGACCCCAACATCAAATTCACTTTAGAATCGGCAATTAATAACTTCATCAATTTCTTGGACACCACACCAAATTGAATAACAAGTTGCATTACAAAATCTTCAGGAAACCGACGCAAACGTACACCACTCTCAGGCATGATTCTACCCACCCAGGATCTCATAAAAGAGCTACCTTCTTTAGCTTTGTCAACATGGCCCTTAACTTACCCTTATCCAAACAAGAGCTCAACAAAGAAATTAAAATTATTCATCATATAGCCCATATTAATGGTTTTAGTCGTAATTATGTCAATAATATCATCAGGAAGATCAAAAACAAACCAGCCACCCACCTCTTGCCAGACAAAGTTGAAAAACCATCGTATGCAGTTTTCACCTATTTCAATAATTTTACATACAGTATCACCAATGTTTTTAAAAACACAATATTAAATTAGCCTACAAATCCAGCCATACCAACAGAAATCAATTTTTTAATTCACACACTATTAATCAGAAAGATTAATATACTGCTTCAGGTATCTACAAATTAAGCTGTAATGACTGTGGAATTAATTACATTGGACAAACAGGGAGAAATTTCAATACAAGATTTCTAGAGCATGTTAACGCCACCAAATACAGAAAATTTTCGGCAATGGCTTCCCATATGAGTGACATGAACCATAAATTTACCAGCATCGACAAAGATCTAGCAATTTTACACCATGCAAATAAAGGTACATTAATGAACATATTAGAATCCATTGAGATCAACACCGCCCAGAGAATCTTCAACCCCCCAACCTCAACGAGATTTATTTTGATTCCATTTCGTCATTGATTCCAATGTCTTGTTCGACACTCTAGCGGATTTCATCGTGTCAATAAAAAGAGATAATAATAAACCACCTTGAACTCCCGTCTTTGCCTTCCCCCCCTTCCCCCTCCAATCCCCCTATCTACTGCCCTCCCTCTCGCACTAGCGCTCCCTCACCTCCCCTCCTCCCCCTTGCTCGCTTAGTTCGTTCTTGCTAGGACCTCATTCCAGCCTCGCCTTCAGGTCGCTTGACAGCTCACGGACCTGCATCGGGTGTGTTTGAAATCTCTTCTGCTACGAGTAAGTTATCTGTCTATTCTACTTTCCACACCAATTTATTTTACTCTATAGTGTTTTTCTTAGGTGTGCTTTCGCTTGTGCTTAACACGATTCCGTTGTTCAATAATATTAACACTTAATTTTTTCTCTAATTCCTTATTTTTGTTCTATTTCGTAGTTAGTCTCACAACGACTTGTTACCTCGAGAGAGGACCTTCTTTTTGGGATTTTCAACTCGGTAGCACCATTGCAATAATTTAATGAGCCTCCCAAAGCTCCACACTCAAGAGACCCATTTCAAGCTTGGCCTGTTTTTCTTTCGTTTTTTTGGTGATTTATTCAATTTATTCAGTAATCAGCTATCGTACCTCCAGCAGGAGATTATAAACAGCCAGACCCTCAATTATACCAGCAATCTTCAACAGGCCACTTTTATTTAGTGAAAGTGATTTTATAATAAAAAACATTGGAACCTTATCCAATATTTTCAAGGTCATAAGGACCCAACGAGAACATTGCAAATTATATTTGCCGACATGAACTTCAAGTGATCTATATTTTAATATGTTATTTTTAATGTGTATTTTATCATATGTTGCTGTCCTAGTTCTATATTCCTCCTTTCTTGAATGTGTCTGTTCGTATTTATTTCACCAGATCATTCCTCATTTGTATCACTTTCATCTTCATCCATTTCATGTATTCATTTCATGTTAGACTTAACTTTTAAGATATTTTTAATGATACTGATAAGGGCTTCTCTATGTATGGCTGATGAAGGGGCTAGCATAAGCTCCGAAACATGTACCATATGGGTCTAATGTAACCCTTTAGTGTTTAATTATAAGTATTGATCAGGCGGATTCTCTGTTCCTTTTATTATATTTAATTGACAATCAATACGGAACTATGACTAAACCTAATGATTTTAACTACACCCTCCACACACTGTGGATTAAATGCCCTCTTGGGCTGTAGGTGCACTCAATGCCTTGTATCATTTAAAAACAGCCACCTACCCTTGCCATCTAAAAAAAATTAAAGAAAAACGTTTAAATTTAATATATATAAGATATGTTTGAGATCAGTCATAGAACCCTCCTATCCGAACTGTTTAAAAGGCTCTTAGTTCCAAGTCCTCATTTAGCCAGCTGTGTGGTACATTTAGTACAGTGGGGTGAGTTAGCTGAAACAAGTTTCACATCTGGCAACCAATGCGCCCTTTTGGATTCAGATAGTACATGGGTAGACGAGTCTGAAAAGCCTGGCACACAAATTTGTCTGGCCTTCTAGTGGTGTTGGTGACGTAATCAATATGGCCGCCAAAATTTTGAGACACGCTTCTACATTCCCCGTTATAACTCAGTTTTCTTTTTCGATATTAACATAATAGTTAGTGATCATGAATCAGGAGAAAACGCACTTTCCAACGGTATGTTTGATTTCATTGTTTAAGTTCACAATATCGAAAAAAGAGAAATTTTATAATTGATTTTGATTTTTTCAACGCACTTTGGAAAATAACTTGAAATCCGTTACATGTAGCTGAAGACGGTGTCCTATACGTTTTTGTTCATCGAGGAATTACCTTTCCAATGGTATATATTACCTCTGTTTTATCGTAAACAGTTGCTAAAAATCTGCCAAAACAATGTACTGTTGCATGAGTCGTTATCGTAACTATGCAATTTATATAGGCCCCAAAAAGTAATAGAGCGTCTTAATAACCATTTATCTAGTAGCAAAATACCTTCTAAAAACGTGAAAAATGTAATAATACATAAGATTTCATTCAATAATACTAACTTAAATGTGTATTTATTTTTCAGGCAGACGTTGTGTGAGGAAGTTCAACATGTAAAGAAGTTATTGCTTTCGTGTATGTACAGTGATAGGAATTACTCAATCATGTCAAGGAAGAGGAAACATGAATTGGTTGATGCTACAACTGGCCCAGTGGTGGCTCCGTTTGTTTGGGACCTGTGTTTGTTATGCCAGAAGAATTGAAAAGAACGCTTTTTCATCCCGAAATATGAAGGGTATAATTATATCATTGGCGAATAATCTTGAGATTTTTGCTGAACATGTCCAGAAGTTTGGACCAGTTGAACGATGGACGTGGTCTTTCACAGACACTAGTAGCCCAAGGAGCAAAATATCATAAATCTTTCAAAAATAGATACGCTAGCCAAAAAGTGGAAAGACTATCTGCTGAAAAAAAACAAAAAACAGAAAGGGCATCCTCATTGCTCAGATCAAACTCCATCTACATCAAAGTTAACAACAAGATCATCATTATTTTGTTCAGATGTAAGAAAAGTTTCTCTGTTTTGTGATGAGGGAGAAGGTAGAGAGAAACTTGTGGCTGCATCCACGCTGGGTCTTGGACCTACTATAAATTCATATTCATGCTCTACAATTACAAGACGAAAAACTGTTAAAGAAGTTATCGTCAACAGATTTGGTATTATTAGAAGCCAAATACCACAAACTATGCTATACTGGCTTTCTAAGACATTCAAGAGCTGCTGAACGTTCTCGAAGAGAAGATTACCATAATCCTGAAGCAGTTTCTTATGGTACAGTTATAACGCAATTGCTTCATTACATGCAGGATTTGTACTCTTCTAGCAGTACTTCACCAGTGTTTAAACTTTCTTATCTTACAAAATTAATGTCTCAGCGCATGATTCAGATGGGAATACAAACTGACGGGGAAAAAACCAATAGAACACGTCTCAAGGAACATTTATTAGCATTTGTACCTGGTCGGAGAGCAGACAAATCAGGACATAAAATTATGTTCAGTTTCGAAGGGGATGTTGGCGATGCTATACTCGACCCCTGTGCATTTAACGACTTTAGTGATGGTATGTGTCTAGGACGGAAGTGGGTATATTACGAAGACAACTCTTTCGAGATTTTCCTGAATATGAAGGATCCTTTAACCCCTCAAGCCGGCTATTTTATCCAGAGGTGTTCACTTCTCTGGCGGTATTTAAATTGAAGCACGGCAGAGGTTTGGACACCAACAAGGTAAAGAATTAATAATGTTAAATCTATGAAATATAACGTATTGAAAATTTTAGGATTACTTACCGAGATAATGCCCAATGTTTCTCAGTAATATATGCGACGACTGTTTTTCAGGGTTGTCCATGATCACACGCAATATTTACAAAAATATAATAATTTGAGAAGTTCCACTTTTGGTATTTGTTTCAGGTAGTCTATATTTACAATGAAAGCAAGATATTTACATGATAATGCTCAATCTACATATATACATCATTTTTGAGTATAATTTCCAGGAAAAGCTGAATTTTGAAAAGCTTTTTAGTGCCCGCATATGTATTCCGTGTAGAATTTCAACAAAATGTAAATATCGCAATATTAGTTCAATCCTGTCCCTTGGCATTGTTTGTGGGAATATAGGGATTTCTCAAACTTCATCCCTGGTGAAATAGCCCTTTAGGGCAGGTTTCTGTATTGTTCCCATCAACATTACAAGCCCCAAGGAGACATAAATGTTGTCCCCTGTCACTGACTCCCACTTCCTCGACCTTGGTTTCAAGGGCGCGCCAACTATACATTCTGCCGCGTACATATTTGTTTCTCAAACAATTAGTTCAATCATTTTGTCGTCGAAAAACAGCAAAAAAAAGCATCTAAATCAGATGTGAAATGCTTTCTTGTACCCGGCATACCCGTGAAGGGGATCTTTTGTGCGCTCATGATGAAGTCTACCTCTAGCCACAAACACTGATCAGCGGGCGTTTTTGTTACAGCTGAAGCTATTTTTTCTTCATCTGCGCTGTCTGCCACTTCTCCAATAACATCATGCTGTGCATAGTCCTTATCACTACCGAAAATATCGCTTCCCTATACATCACTTCCACTACTGTCATCTATCACACCAATAATCTCTGCAGCGTAAGAAATGAGACAGCCCGGCAATTATTCCACTGCGACTGAGTAGCCTCTAGCCTGCGAAGCAAAAAATTATCTACGAAGTATTTGCTTTCGATGCTTCCCCTTCATAAGTGAAGAAAATTGTCAACTTGGATATAGTTCACAAAACATTCTCGAGATGGCAGGAAAGGATGTGCTACCTTCTAAAGCAACTAGCTTGAAACTCAATAGAGCGCGTTTCATGTTCTTTCTCGGATCGATATGAGTCGTCAAAAGCAACGGATATCGATCAACTTCGTATTAGTTCTAATTATGAAACAGAGCTGGCATGAAAATACATAACTTCTCGGTTCATAACGTGAAAGAAGATCCCGCGAAGCAGCAGTATTTCATGTGTAATAGGCATTATAACTTCCGCCTGCACCGGCCGTTTGTGGTACGTCGAACCGGCTGAATGAGTAGAGTCCAGCGGACGTACAGTGTACGGCGAACCGGCTTGAGGGGTTAAGAATGCATTCACTGCTTCCACATCTGTACTTGATGTTCTTTTGCATTTGGAACGTATGTTATTAGAGGGTCCCAATATCGACTCAGATGTCTCAACAGAAATCATCATCATCATCATTTCCCCTTATCCAGCTCCTGCCGGGTCGGGGTATTTATGACACTTCTCCACTTTCCTCTTTCCTTCCACCATTCTTCTTCCACGATCTTGTCCCAGTCCAGATTTCTTTTTCTTACGCTGTTCTTCACTGAATCAATCCACCTTGTTCTAGGTCTTCCTCTTGCTCTCTTACCCTTGCACTTTGCCTCCAGCATCTGTCTTGGTATTCTATTTTCCTCCATCCTCTTTACATGTCCAAACCACCTTAGTTTATTCTTCTCAATTCTCTCATTTAGTTTTCCCATCCCAACTTCCTTCCTAACATCTTCATTCCTCACTCTGTCTTTCCTTGACTTTCCTATCACACTTCTTAGGAATTTCATTTCACTGGCTTGGATTCTACTCTCTTGCCTGCTTGTCAGGGTCCAAGTCTCAGCTGCATAAGTTAATATGGGAACATAGTACACTTTATACATTACCTCCTTGCTTTTCCTTGGTACTTCCTTATCCCAAACAAGTTTTCTTACACTTTGATAGAATGCATTGCTCTGCTGTACCCTCCTGCCAATCTCCATGTCCAACCTACCAGTTTGCATCAATTCACTTCCTAGGTATTTGAACGTGTCCACAATTTCCAAACTCTGACTTCCAATTTTCACAGTGCCCTTTCCTTGTCTTTCCCCTCTTGTCATCACCATGGTCTTGCTTTTCTCTATACTGATTTTCAGGCCGTACTTCTGAATATTTTCGTTCAGTGCATCTAGTTGTTTTTGCACTTCTTCGGTGTTCCTTCCCCAGACCACAATATCATCTGCAAATAACAGTAACTTCATTTCTTTATGTCCATATGCTTCCTTTGTTTCCCTTACAATTTCTTCCATCACCATTATGAACAAGAGAGGTGACAGCACACCCCCCCTGTCTTAGTCCAGTCTTGTTCCTAAACCAATCTGTCTTTCCAACTGGGGTCAGTACCCTGCTAACACAGTTGTTGTGTATTGCTTGCACCATTTCCAACATTTCTCTTCCCAGTCTCTTCTTAACCATGGTTTCCCATACCTTCTCTCTGGGGACACTATCATATGCCTTTTCTAGATCTATGAAAGTCATGATCAAATCCTCTCCATATTCCCAGTCCTTTTCCATCACCTGCCTCAAGCTAAAGATTGGGTCCACTGTGGATCTTCCACTCCTGAAGCCATACTGTTCCTCTTGCAACTCTCCTTCCACCTTTCTTCTCATTCTTCTTTCTAATATCCTTTCCAGTATTTTTACTATCTGTGATATGAGGGTGATCCCTCTATAGTTATGACACACCTTCTTGTCCCCCTTCTTAAACACTGGTATTATTATCCCTTTCTCCCAGTCTTCTGGTACACATTTCCGTTTCCACACACACTTTAGCAGTCGATACAACCATTGCATACCAACAGGTCCAGCAGCCTTTATCATTTCTACACTGATTTCATCCACCCTGTTGCTTTTCTCATCTTCATTTTCTGTACTGCTAATTCCACCTCCAGCATTGTTATATCATCTTCTGTTATAGAGTCGTCAGGTTGTGTCACTTCCATCTCACCAGTACAATTGCTCACATTCAATAACTTATCGAAATACTCCTTCCATCGTCCCTTTATCTCTTCTGGGTGTGTTAACAACTCTCCATCTTCCTTTTTCACTAGCTTTGTAGTAACTCTTTCTTTCCTCTTACTTCTTAGAAGTCCATACAGCATCCTTTTACTGCCACTTACATCTGTTTCCATTCTTCGTGTAAATTCTTCCCAACTTTTCTTCTTTTCTTCTCCTACCACTTTCTTACACCTCCGTTTGCTGTCGTGATACTTCCTTTTGCTTTCTTCTGTTTGATCTCGGTTCCATTCTTTCCATGCAGACTTCTTTTCTTTCACTGCTTTCCTCACTTCCTCATTCCACCACGGTGTCTCCTTCTCTTTCACTCTTGTTGACGTCCTACCACAAGCAATCTCTGCTGCACCAACAAATGCCTTTTTAAAGTGGGACCATTCCTCTTCTATGTTTTCCACTTCAGTAACTGGGATTTGTTGCTTCAATCTCTCCTGAAAATCTTCCTGTACAGTTTTGTCTTTCAATTTCCATACTTTTATTTTGCTTTCTCTGATCTCCTTTAGGTTTTCCAATTTTTCCCATCTAAATTTTGCCACCACAGCTTTATGGTCCCCATCAAATGCTTCTCCTGGTAAAGCTGTCACATCTATCAGCTTTCTGCGATTAGTCCTTTCCACCAGAAAGTAGTCAATTACTGATTTTGTTCTTCTATCGCTCCAACCATATCTCGTAATTTTCCTGCTGTTTTTCTTCCGAAACCATGAATTACCCACTATCAGTCCATTCCTTTCACAAAAGTTTACAAGTTCCTCTCCTTCCCGGTTCTTTTTCCCATATCCATATGGTCCAATGACTTCTTCCTTTCCTTGTCTCTCGTTTCCGACTTGTGCATTCATATCTCCCATGATCACCACTTCTACATCTGAAATTACTCTTTCTACATCCTCCAGGAATACTTCAATATCTTCTTCTCTGTTTCCAGTCTGTGGTGCATACACTTGTATGAAGTCCATCACGTCATTTTTCATCTTCATTCTAATTTTCATTATTCTGTCACTCACACACTCGACCACTTCAACATACTCCTCCAGTTGTTTCGAGGTTATCAGACCCACGCCATTTTTTGCCTCTTGGCCACCACTCCAGTATAATGTATATCCTTTCCTCAATTTCTTCCTTCCTTTACCTTTCCATTTCACTTCACTCAGCCTCATCAATCCAACATTCTCCCTCTCCATGAAGTCTACCACCTCCTCCACCTTGCCTATCAGGGTCATGACATTCATGATTCCCACTTTCATTTCGGTTACTGGTCGCCCATTTCTCACAGTTCCCCCAGTACCAAAAGAACTGCGCGTCGCCTGCAGGGTACGCCCTAACCTTCTCCGAATCATTTGAAGTGCCATTTCCATTTTAGGCTATTATTACGATGGGGTCGCCACTCCCAAAGGCATTTTATGAAGCTACTGCCAGCTATTATGCAGGCCGCCCCTAACATGGGAAACAGACGCCCTTGCAGCCGCCCCTAACCTGGGAAACAGACGCTGCCGATTGATGCTGTACTCATACTATTCCCTGAGTACTGGGTTGCCTCTTCCGCAATCTCCACCGTTCCGAAGTCCATCTTCTCCGCTGCAGATTCCATTGAGGTCTTCGCACGTAACCCTGTGCACGGGGCCTATGTTATACCCCATAGGACTGGGTCCTCACCGGAACTTAGCCGGTACTGTAGTTCCATGGTATATTACAGTGCCGTTGCCCACTCCCGCGACGTGGACGCGCCTGGCAAGAATTATTATCCATGTAGCCAATTATAATTGCCTCATGGACCGGGTTAAGGAGCTGTCTAAATCCAGCCTCCAAGGCTCTCAACAGAAATACCTGGACATAATGCAGGATTGTCAATTGGAACTTATTAGATACAACAGCACTAAGCATGACAGAAAAGAAAATGTTCAGAGTATACGTCATTCTCTGGAGAGCATGACGATGAATTGTAGGCCCAATACCCAGCGTTGATGCAGTCACAAGTTTCTCTCTACCTTCTCCTTCATCACAAAACAGACAAACTTTTTTTACATCTGAACAAAATAATGATGATCTTATTGTTAACTTTGATGTAGATGGAGTTCGATCTGAGCAATGAGTACGTCCTTTCTGGTGTTTTTTTTTTCTGCAGATGGACTTTCCGCTTCTTGACTATCGTATTTATTTTTGAAAGATTTATGATATTTTGCTCCATGGGCTACTAATGTCTGTGAAAGACCATGTTCAGCAAAAATTTCAAGATTCTTTGCCATTGATATATACCCCTCATATTTTGGGATGATTAAGTGTTCTTTTGAATTCTTCTGGCATAACAAACACAGGTCCCATACAAACGGAGCAACCACTGGGTCAGTTGTATCATCAACCAATTCATGTTTCCTCTTCCTTGACATGATTGAGTAATTTCTATTACATACACGAAAACAATAACTTCTTTACATGTTGAACTTCCTCACACAACGTCTGCCTGAAAAATAAATACCGTCTGTGAAAGACCATGTTCAGCAAAAATTTCAAGATTCTTCGCCATTGATATATACCCCTCATATTTTGGGATGATTAAGTGTTCTTTTGAATTCTTCTGGCATAACAAACACAGGTCCCATACAAACGGAGCAACCACTGGGTCAGTTGTATCATCAACCAATTCATGTTTCCTCTTCCTTGACATGATTGAGTAATTTCTATTACATACACGAAAACAATAACTTCTTTACATGTTGAACTTCCTCACACAACGTCTGCCTGAAAAATAAATACACAATTAAGTTAGTATTACTGAATGAAATCTTATGTATTATTACATTTTTCACGTTTTTAGAAGGTATTATTTTATTATTATTATTATTATTATTATTATTATTAAAAGCCTCCGTGGCTTAGGCGGCAGCACGCCGGCCTCTCACCGCTGGGTCCGTGGTTCAAATCCCGGTCACTCCATGTGAGATCTGTGCTGGACAAAACGGAGGCAAACAGGTTTTTCTCCGGGTACTCCGGTTTTCCCTGTCAAAATTTCATTCCAGCAACACTCTCCACTATCATTTCATTTCATCTGTCATTCATTTAATAATTGCCCCAGAGGAGTGCGTCAGGCCTCGGCAGCCGGCACAGTTCATATCCTCGCCGCTAGATCGGGGCTTCATTCATTCCATTCCTGACCCGGTCGGAGACTGGAAGCAGGCTGTGGATTTTCATTTCATTATTATTATTATTATTATTATTATACATATATATTAAAAATACAGTAATTACATTTGCTATTAGTTAAATAGTTAATACGACGCTCTATTACTTTTCGGGGCCTATATAAATTGTATAGTTACGATAACGACTCGTACAACGCTACATTGTTTTGGCAACTGTACGATAAAACAGAGGTAATATATACCGTTGGAAAGGTAATTCCTTGATGAACAAAAAAGTATAGGACACGTTTTCAGCTACATATAACGGATTTCGAGTTATTTAGCAAAATGCGTTGGAAAAATCAAAATTTAAAAAAATTATAAAATTTCATTTATTTTTTTATTTTTATATTTTGAACCTAAACAATGAAATCAAATATACCGTTTGCAAAGCGCGTTTTCTCCTGATTCATAATCACTAACTACATATGTTGATTATCGAAAAGGAAAACTGGGTTATAACGAGGAATGTAGAAGCGTGTCTCAAAATTTTGGTGCCATATTGATTACGTCACCAACACCGCTAGAGGGCCAGAAAATTTTGTGTCCCGGGCTTTTTAGACTTGTCTATCCATGTACAATCTGAATACAAAGGGGCGCATTGATTGCCAGATGTGAAATATTTTGGCATAATTTTAAAATATCTCACCCCACTAGTAAGGCTCTTGACTAATTAATTGCTCAAGGTTGCAGGAACAAATGGTGGCACAGTCATTGGCAATTTGGGATGATTCCATTTGATAGGCCTGTGTTAGATTTGCTGACTCGATAAAGAACCCCTCCAGAGAAAATTATTGACATAATTGTGATTTAAAAAACACAAAATTATTATTTCTATAAATAAAGTAAGCTTGCGACGAGCACAACAGATCACCTGGCCAACATATGAGAAACAGTCTCTTTCGATTAATGCTAAACTTCGACATTATTTCTCCGTCGTTAAGCCAGAAGCAACATATGCAAGTGAAACTTAATTTAAATTAAACACCCGATCAACAACTGACAAACTACAGAAGGTTGATAGACGGTTTCTTCGGACAATAATCAACAAAAAAACACCAGGTTGAGGGCCAGTGGAGACTTTTGCCCAATTCAATTCTTTACAAGGAAAATGAATCTATCATTGACACGATGCGAAAACGAAGGATTGCGTTTTTTGGACACATATCCCGCTTGCCAAATACTAGACTCCTGAAACAACTTTTTGACTTCTTTTGGAACAGTAAAACAAAAATCACATGGTTTAAAGAAATACAAATGGATTTAGACGAATTGAAAATTACTAAGCATCAAAATGAACATAGAGAGGAGAAATGGCTTCTGAACAACAAATACACTCGACTAACTTTCAACATTTCACAGTGTAAGCAATATGTTATATCTGCAGAAGAATGGGCTGCAAGATCCTCCAGAATGAAGAAGTATTGGGAAAGAAAAAAATTATCAAGAATTAAGAATTTGAAGACTTTGTATGTAAGGTTTGATTTTTGGTGCTCCTATGTGGGCGTAAACAGTGCAAATAAATAAATAAAGTAAGCTTTCTGTCTGAACACTTTGATTTTCAATTAAAACTTTGTATTTATCCCGGATGAGGTGTATGATGACAAACGTTTATTATGGTTTGGTGTCATAACTACTGGAGTGAATGGCATGAAAATGTGTATCTAAGTAGAAGGCATCCCTACAATAAAACTAGGCTGCATAGTATTTATGTTATACATAGGGGTGAGTGGGGGGCTAAAGGCTTGGTTTTCTCCAGTAGCGGTACCGCTTTCTAGCGGCCGTAATGTGACGGCGAATGACGTATAGAAACTGGGGACCGTCTTGACGGTGAACAAAGGTGTAAAGTTAGAGCTACTTATCAGTGTCTATCGTGACGGTATGTTGTCGTAAAGTTGAATAAGAAATGGATGATCTTGACATTGCACTCGTAATATTTTTGGAAGAAGAAGAGTCATCCGAAGACTATAGGGAACGTTCGGGGCCAAGTGATATTTTTAAAAGGCGTCCTACAGAAGGTGCATATGAAATGTTAGTGCGTCGTCATCTGCACAGCAATGAAGATAAATTCAGAGAATATTTTTGGTTGACACCTGTGTTATTTGATTATGTTCTGAATTACATAAAGGATGCCATCACTTCAGTACCATACAACAGAAACAGAAGACCAATATCTCCTGAACAGAAACTCTGTGTATTTTTAAGGTTAGTTTAATATATTAATTAACAACAATATAATATTTCGTTTTTTCATATACCATATCTATAAAATGACTATTGTTATTTTAAATCACATTGCATATATCATTTAACAACAATATTGAGTGTGTTAGTTCGCTTGGCTCATTTTCTGTAGATGTCAACTGTCCGGTTGATGCAGGAGACATTACATCTCCTATACTTTCACTATGACTGCTGCTAGGGCTAGATGTTCTTGATGTTGGGTCGTTTGATAAATGCCGTAATTCAGCATTACCAGCCAGCGTGGAAATTTGCATCCTCAGTTGTACTTTTACATTTCGAGGAAGTTCTTTTACACTTTTCGCCACAGACATGAAAAAATTATCTGTTTCGTCTAATTGTGTGGTAGAATTTACGTTCCGCTCGGCTATTTGTTTCAGTAGCTGCAGTCGTTCCTCAGAATGCGCTGATCTTTTCCTCTTTTTTGGTGGCTCCATCTCTTTACGAAAGTTCTTCGCCTCACCTTCCTCCAAGTTTATCAAGTCACTTCCTTCGTTGTAGACCTGTGTATCCTCCTCTACAGCAGGAGTTCCGTTGGTATCTACATCTTCACAGTCGTTATCTCCAACATTGGTAATCGTGCTGAAATACGGACTAATATGATCATTAGTAAAATAAAAACTAAAGCCCACGAATAGTGATCCAATAATTATCTTTTCTACTGAAAATGTAATAGTCATATTTAGTTTTGTTACAGTATATTATTTACGATTCAACGTTCCTTTTCTTTACCTTCTTTTCAATGAACTGAAGTCATTTAAGAATGACAAACTGTGCGTTCTCTTCTTTGCTGCGTCACCAGCGGAGCCAGTTATTGGTTTTCCTCTGCATCTAACATAATAATCTCTTATGTAGGCCCACCTCTTGCTGCAGTCAACATCTGTAGAAGACATGAGCAGGGAGAAACAATTACATTTAAATTTCAAAAACATCTCATGTTTTTCTTTCTTTTAGGTACTTGGCTACAAGAGAGTCATTTAGATCACTAGCTTTCCAATTTTGAATATCCCATTCTTGAATAAGTGTCATAATAAAGGAAGTTGCTCGCAGCATCACCACAACTATGTTCGGTTTAGAACTGCCATCACCAACAGAAGAACAACCACGAAGAACTGCTAACGCATATTTATCAAGATGGAATTTCCCAAACTGTGTGGGGGCAATTGATGGGAAACACATAAGGATAAGGGCTCCCAAAAATAGTGGATTGGTATTCTTTAACTACAAGAAGTTTTATTCAATCGTTATGCTAGCGGTTGTCGATGCTGATTGCGAATTCATTGCAATAGATGTCGGATCTTATGGCAGAGAAGGAGACGCAGGTATCTTACTTAAAAAGCAAACTAGGACAAAACATTCAAGGCAATCAGTTTAATATACCCCCACCAAAAACATTGCCCGGAACAGATAATGCTGTACCTCATGTGATTGTTGGAGATGAAGCTTCTGCTTTACACGAACATTTGATGAAACCCTACCCCAGACAGAAATCTTTGAGTGATCCGTCGAAAGCTGTATATAACTATCGACTATCGCGAGCTAGGAGAACGACTGAAAATCCTTTGGGAATTTTATGCGCCTTTTTCGATTTTTTTTTCAGCCAATCACTACTGCCCCTGAAACTGCTGATAAGTTGATTGTATGTGCCTGTATTTTACATAACATTTTACGAGAAGCAAAAGTACCCCCTCAAGCTCATGTGCATGTTGATGATGCACTTCCACTTCCTGCAGAAAATTTATTCCCACTAGCAGCAAATAACGTTCGCATACGAAATTCATCCATGCAAATCCGAGAAATATTTAA
The DNA here is from genome assembly GCA_946902985.2 of Meconema thalassinum. Lineage (NCBI taxonomy): Eukaryota > Metazoa > Arthropoda > Insecta > Orthoptera > Tettigoniidae > Meconema > Meconema thalassinum. The sequence goes on from OX336393.1 coordinate 256,316,310, forward strand.
GAACTATTTCAATGGTCCTGGTGCTGTTGAATGGCAGAATAATTATGCAGCACATTACTGAATTCACAATGGTTACTCACTGCAAACGATTTAACCTGGTGATGTTGAGTGACCGAAGTGTATTTTATTCTGTTAAAACATTACTAAACATCCTATAATCCAATTAATAATTAATTCATTCATTCATTAATGTTTAACATGGTATACAATGCAGGCCAGTCATTTTGTTGGACGATGTAATTATACGATAAATAAGGTATATGTTGTGATTTTTAGAAGATGTCAATTATAATTACAATGTATCAACATAACCCTAAAGAAGAAATATATATCATACCTGTTTTCTTAAGTATACCACCAATTTCATGCCAAAGATGTTGCTTCAGTTGGGCTTGTCTGTAATCTTTACTCTTCACATTGTACAATGCCTCATGATTCTTTACGAAATCTATTAATATTTCCTCTTCTTCCATACTCCAATATATATATCATTTTATTAGTCATGACTACTTTCAGCATGCACCGTACACCATACGAAAACGTTGACGAACTGTTTGCTAGCGCACTCAGGACGCAATGACGCCACCGCAACTTTATGTGACGGTGGTAGTCAACGCTTCCTAGAAAACCACTCACCTTTGTTTCTATGGGGATCGTTTTTGTGATGTCATTCGCCGTCACATTAAGGCCGCTAGAAAGCGGTACCGCTACTGGAGGAAACCAAAGCTTTTATAGGGAAAGCCTCACATTGCAGGGGTAAGGCAATTGCACAAATTCTCTCTTGGCATGAAGCTGTAGGCTCAGACGTGATTTCATAGAACCCACTTAGAGGAAGGATATAAGAAATCGCAAGATATCAATCATTCACATTGCATGGACAATGGAGCCGCCCATATGCCCACTGTCTAAACTGTCTCCTGCCAGGCAATTTTGAGAAGTTTCCTTTGACATCTGAATGTCCAATTAGCGACAAAATACAACCACTGGTTCAAAATCATTTAATGCAACTGAAATGGTTGGATAGTTTCCAACACTAAATATAAACCAATATGACTGGATAAGAAATCCTTTTTCACCCTCGTGCTCTTACGAACTCCCAACTTATCGAAGAGAAGGAACCTGGCGGAACTTAAAAACAACCAAGCTTTAAGACTTAAGAACCAGGAGTCAGAATTAGACAGCTTCTGAGTTTCTATTCAACAAGATTTTCCTTACCCGAATAAACGAGCCCTCATCGTTTTGTTGCAGTTTTCTACGACATATTTGTGTGAAAGTGCATTTCATGTTATGTCTAATACAAAAACAGTTAAACGTGGAAATTTGAGAATGTTAGATGAGGAAATGCGTGTGAATTTGTCCTGCATCTGACCCGATACAATGCATATTTGTAATGATCGCCAAGCCCATAGCAGTGAATTGGAACATCAAGGTATAAGTTTTGTATCTATGAGGTGTTTAATATAGCCTATTCTACTTGGAAAATCATATACAGAGTGGTTCACCAGCCCCTTATTATTTAGTTTTATGAAACCCAACTAACATTACAATTCTCCTGAGGGTCGATATTGCTCTGCACCCTGCCTGTGTGACAGCAATGTAAACTGAGCCATGGGCCTAGCAAAGGAAAAACGACCATAATCACTTCCACGCCAGATACTACGGGCCATTCTACGAACATGTGAGTTATTACTCCTTGAAGAACACACGTACATGTAATACAATCAAATTAATAGGTTACGCCACGTATTCTGCAATAGTAGAAAGTTAAATGAACACTATAAACTATGATTGAAAACTTTGACACGCATACTAACGTTCGAGCTGAAACAGCCTAGTTAACCAGTAACCGTGTAGCGCGCAATGTGTACGTTGTCTTCGTGGCTAAGGCGGTTAAAGTCCAATCTGACGTATGAGAGACCGAGCAGAATAGTGCTTCGAATCCAGCTGTAGGCAAACTTTTTTTTGAACGACAGCCCATGCTCCATTTTAGTAGGGATATAATATCTAGCCTCACTTACAAAGTCACATGACCACATTTATTCACTTACTATGTAGTCCTGTGCAGAGTACGTTGAATTTTACTAATTTATAAAGAGAATACAATCGAATTAGTAGGCTATGCCATGTGACAATGACAGAAAGTTAATTGAATACCGTTATCATTAGGGCCCGGATGTTGATGACATGTCATCTTTTTACTGAGCTGTCTAAAACAATGCTGAAGTACATAGAAACTCCGGACGGGCCACCCCTTCTTCAAATATGTCATTTTTATTTTGCATCTTTTTGCATATTTTGCTATTTTTTCATTTTAAGAGCATTTTTTTAAGTTTGGTAGAATTTTTGGGTCTTATTTTAGAGAAATCGGCCTTTTAAGGTAATTTTTTTTCCAATTTAGTCGGTCACAGCTTTATATGAGGGAGTTAGGTCTGTCAGAGTTAAGAAGACGCCAGTATCTGATACAAGATAATTTAAAATATTGAAATGTTGATTCCATTTCATTAATTAACCGGGTGGAAACTAGTCTTAACAATAATCGTGGTGAAATTGCTGCGGGTATTGTGTCAAAACTGAAAAAAAGTGCTGAACGAAAACACCAGGTATCAAACATTATGCAAAATCTCACACATTCTTTCTGGAGAAGACTACTGCATGGATGGGATTGAGGAGGATTTAGCAGCAAATGACCTTACTCACTTCAAGTACGCTCCGATCACATCAGTTGATGTTGAACGCAGCTTTTCGAGATATAAAGACTTGTTGGCTGATAACCACAGATCATTTACATTTGTCTTCCTTGGTGTGTAAACACACATATTACTGTACAATTCCTCTGTACGAGCCTATGGCTCTTTGGAATTAATTGAATAAAATATCTATCTATAACATCAGAATGACATTCGTAGTGCAGTGCAACTCAGACTAAAGTGAACATAAACCCTATTGTTAAGTGCTAGAAATCTATTTTGATTGACTTTTCAGTTTGAGCTTAAGATGTCATTTTTGAAATATTGGTGAGTTTATTATTATAAGATCATTTTCTCCATTTAATAGTGCATTTTTCGAAATTTTGAAAGATTGGTGAGTTTATTATTATAAGATCATTTTCTCCATTTTATAGTGCATTTATTTCAGTCATTTTTGAAGATTTTAAGTGCAATTTTATACTTTTTTACGACATCAACATCCGGGCCCAAGTTATCATCATCATCATCAACGGCTTTGACTCGAATCCGAGTTTAAATCTTCTTCCTTCAGTCCAGTTTGTGGATGTGTTTGCGGTGACTAAAGAGTCCAATCCTGGCATGGAACAGGTGTCCACACAAGTCACATAGTATTACTGGAGGAGGACGTGGTTGGGCTGCTCGAAGTTTCCTAGCTTGACGCTTGGCCTCTTCATGTGTGCGTCGATCCCTTTCAGTCGTTTTTACAGTATCCAAGATGGTACGGCGCCAAGTTGAGCGTTCTTCAGCCAGCATGTCCCAGGTTTGTGGTAAACTATGATTTAAAACTCTGATTTGGATTTTAATATAGCATATCGGAGGAGATTCTAATCGCCAATGCTCGCATCGAAGTATACGTATTCCTTAGAATTTCCCTCGGCATTATTTTGTTATTAAATATTAAGAAAATAGAAGACAACTGTATTTACAGTGTAGATATTTTTTTTCTTTCTCTAATACCACATTCGAAACACTAATAATAATAATAATATCGTATGGTGCCAGGTGCAAGCTTTGTAATATGACACCCAGAGGGTTGCTTGCATGTCGAATTTCGTTGGTCCTTGAATCACTATGAAAGTCAAGGAGGTTAGATATCTAAGCTCCTTGAACACTATAGCGCTTTCTAGTAGAGAAATTAGGAACTTTGGAGTGTTGGCCGAAAACTCCCGAGATTAATTTTGCCATTATGAACACGGCCTACTGAATTCAAATGAGTTCTTTGACAAGCCAACATTGTATGACATGCGTGTCGTATTTTTCCGCCTTTCAAAAATCACTTACCACGGCCAGGACCGAACCTGCAATCTTGGGGTTAGTAGACCTACATGCTATCCACTCACCCACCGTGGCAAGCATTCGAACACTATGTAACATTCATGGAATCCAGCCTGAAAATGCATGTGCTGGCTATATTATAGGGCTGGCGCCCCCTCCCCAATAATCAACTGTGATCTCTCGTAGTAAGACATAGGTAATGTGGTTGACAAAGACGATAAAACTTATGTAAAAAAAAATTGAACCTAACAAGTATCGAACCCCGATTCTTCTGATCAGGAGTCCAATGCGTTACCATTTCAGCCACGGAGACTTACACATAGCAAGTAGTGCAGAATACCTCACAATGATAGATAATGAGAACTAGTCTTTCTTTATCTAAATCTTTCTTACCGTTTCGAATACGATTTTAGTCGTCGCGCATTAGAAATATTAATGTTCACGTTCAAGGACATGATTCATTTTCTTTTTTTCTGTTGTGATGGCTTTCAAATGTGCAGGTGTCGCTTAACCCACGGCCCACCTCGATCGCATCACCTAGCCACGTGCGTTAACACTGCATTGTGGGTTGTGAGAATTCATTTTGCTGTTCTCAGCGGCGTCAATATTTGAGGTTTCTTTTCAAACTTTAGGGGCTTGGTCATCGTGATCATAACATTCCTGTGTGTGTTAAATTTGTCTATTAACCTATGTCATTACGGTGTTGGTAGTAGTTTGTGTACTTGTAACTGAAGGTAGGAGTGTAAGGAGGTGGCAGTGGTCTTAAATTTCGAACCATCCCAGCATTTTATCAGGAGTAGAAGTGGGATATCATGGAAAACTACTTCCAGGATGACAGGTTGGTCTCATGTAGATGATAAAGATTTGAAAATCAATTCTACAAATATGCCAACACACTTTCTTTTGTTTGTATAAAAATAATCCTACCTGAAAATTCATTCAGCAGGATAATTTCAGTTTCTCTCTTACCATATCTATAGAAAGAAAAGTCATGTTAACAGTGGAATGAACTCAATACGATACGGGTTTCATCATTAGTGTATCAATTAATACTGTTTTAAGTTTGTGGAACATAAGAAAGAGGTTACTGAGGACTTTGACGTGGCATGCACGGTGGCCTGAGTGAGTCTGATTATCCCTTTAAACCAAGGTGGTCACATTTCGAACGCTTGATACCCTGAATATACAGAGTACCGTATCTTGCTTTCATTTTACAGATCATTATGTCGTCCAACCTGGTTAAGTACCATCGGATAAAAACAGTCCTTTTCAGGACTAAATAAAAAATCACTCGTTGGAACAGGTACATAAGTAGCCATAGTACATCCACCGTAAACGGCATTAAGCCAAAAAACAAGTACCAGCTCGGGATTTGAACCTGCTACCAGGCAGGAATGTATGATTTAGCCACCTTAGTTACTGATAGCCGTAGTGAATTGCTGGCACGTATTGAATCTATTCGTAGCCCCCCCATAGACACCTGTCCAAACGTAAGGCGGTGTTATTCGGAGCAGTGATCGTTTAAAACATGCATTATAGACATTATAGTTGAGTCATTGAATTAATACTACCGCCAATGATTTCTACTACACTCGCCATCAAAAAATTGCAACACTATATTTTTTAAAGTAAAACTTACGTATTAGCTGCATACTGTCTCAATTATGTCACTTTATCCTATTAACAGACCTTTCTCTGTTCATAGTGTTTGTTTACCATCCATTTCCTTTAAATTGTCGATATAAAGTTTGATTTATGACACCCCAGTTTGCTATCTACCCCAGGCAGATGGTACGTCTCCATTTCCATTAGTTCATTTCCTGCAATAAACTTTAAGTGCTCTTGGGTGATAAGTGTCATCCCTACAAGCCAAATTTCCTTTTTGATAAAATGTATTCTTCAAATGATTTCTAATCAGTTTTTAAGTGCATTTCGCAATGGAAACATGGTTCTTACACGAGAAGAAGCTGCAAGCTGTGGAGAAAGTGAACTAAAGCTCATTCGAGCAATCGACTCCTGTAGAAAATAGACAGTGTTTTGATTTAGAAAATAGACAGTGTTTTGATTTACATAGTTTTGATTTTGTTGTCTTTGAGTGTAGTGTCTTTGGAATGTCTTAGGATGCGATGTTGAGTTGTGTTAATAAAATATTGATTACTGGATATTAAAATGATTTGGTATGGTATATAACTGGCGACCGTGACAGGACTACTGGCAATTTCAACATAAAATAATTAATCAGAACAACGATGACCGAACGTCGAGTATTACGCGGCGTATTTACATGTGAAGTGAATAAACTTGAAGAACTGTTGGCTCTTGCTGATTGTGACCACGTGGAGATTCGTAGCAGATATGCTTCACTTGTGGAACGCTACGAGAAGTTAAAACGTCTGGATGATGAAGTATACAACGAGCTGCTGCAAAAGAAAGGACATCGTGCTTGAAATAGAGATCAACAATTGCAGTGAGTACGACTTGAAATATTTTAAGGTTAGGGAAAAAGTGCAGGCCTTACAAGTCGGAGATCAAGCCGTTTCTGAAGCTAATACGAGCAACTGTTCACACATTTCTAATCAGAGACTAGTAAGACTACCAAAACTAGAACTGAAAAAAATTGATGGAAATGTGAAGTGCTGGATTGGGTTTTGGGTGCAATTTACTAATATACATGAAGATAGCAGCCTTAAAGATGAAGACAAATTGGTTTATTTGATTCAGTGTATGGAACCTGGTTCGTGTGCTCAGAAGTTGGTAGAAAACTTTCCTCCTTCAAAGGAAAACTACAAAAAGGCTATAGAATTGTTGAAGTCTAGGTATGGGAAGGATGAGTTACTCATTGAGTACTATGTTAGGGAACTTTTATCCTTGGTGTTAAAGAAGGATAGTTTAAGATCCATAGCCCAACTGTATGACAGTCTGGAGGGACAGTTGAGAGCACTTGATTCCTTGGGAGTAACAAAGGAGAAATACGCTGCAATGTTATTTCCACTAGTAGAGAGTGCCTTGCCAGAGGTTATGTTTAGAACTTGGCACAGGTATCATGTATCAAAAGAAACGTCTATCAAGGAACCTGACTGTTGCTTGAGTGAATTGTTAGCCTCCTTAAAGACTGAGGTAGAAGGTGAAGAACGGCTTAAGCTAAGACATAGTTCTTTTGAAGTTAATGAGAGGACGGATCGAGTTACGCAAGACGATAGGACCAAGACTAAGAATAGGGACGTACCTTCAGCGGCTTCTTTAATTTCAATAGAGAATGTTTCAGTCAGTAAGGGAAACAGAAATAACAAAGATACGGCTTGTATATTCTGTAGCAGAACCTTACATCTTTCTCAAGACTTTTCTGTAGCCAGTGGCGTTTTCTCCAATACCACGGGGTAAGCACCGCTTACCTAGCATATTCTCATAAAAATGAAGTTTATATTATGACTTTCTAAAGCGCGACGAACAGCAAAATCTCCGCTTTGAATGAAGTTCCTCGTTCTCTACCCTAGTTCTTCACGATCGCCCACCACTAATCTGTAGAGAAAGAGCGCGGCTGGTTGCTATGACAACGGCTCGTGTACATCTAGGAGCCTTCTGGCCCAGAACACCACTATGGCCGATGGAGTGGTACACTAAGAACGTCAGGTCGTCCTTGATTGGCTAAGACAGGGGGTGTGGCGTTCCAAAGCCACAGGGCTGACGTCAAAACAAGTCACAGGGTATGCTTCGGTAAGGACAGCTTACCGAGCTTGCCCTCGTGAGCATGGAACACCAGCACTGCGCGCCTCCCTAGTCCCCACCCTCCATCGCGCGGAGAAAGTTTCTGACCATCAGACCCCACCTTTGATGGGTGCGTTTGTTGCAATTCTGCTTCGTCCGGTATACTCACAACTGTATGTTTTTGAGTGCAATTAGCAAAATTTAGTATACGGTACCGTAACTAGATATTATTGTGTTTTAGTGTATAGTTGAACAAATTACCGTACGGTACGTCATAAATTATCATGTTTAGCGAGTAGTAGCCTGCGTTAATATCCTTTTAGTTTGTACTCTTTGGTGCATGGATATTTCAAAATTGAGACTGCACAACAGGGGTGGCAAATACATATTCACTTCATTTCTAATATTTCTATTTCTCGTCGGAGAAATCGCTTGCTTCTAAGAAATTATCTCAATAATTTAGTGAATGCTTTCCTTTGAAATGCATATTTTTCAAATTATTATATTTGAATCGTGCTTTACGTAATAATTTTTTTGCATCAATGGCAACTTCTTTCCTAATGCAATAAGCAACAACTATTTTTTAAATAAAGTGATATGTCTTTAAAATAGTATTCAAATTATACGGATGTGCATTTAAAATGATCTATCCTTTAAACCTACTCTTTGAAAATAGGCCTAATTTGAATGTTATTCAGAGCAACTTGTCGGGTTGTTGGGCTACTCTGAAGATACCTACGCTGGCCGTGAAAGCCTACGTCAGTGTAATTTGGGGAATATCTGCAAAGAAATATTATCCGAACATGCAATGCAATGTCATAAGGTTATCTATTACTAGTAGCATGTTTATTATTTTAATGTTCACTTAGGTCCCATAATAGAAAAAGTGACAATGAGTCTGAAAGACTAGACTTTGTATCATTCTAAATTCTACAAATGCTTAGAAAGGCTGGAGGCTTCTCGCTTCGCTCGAAGCCAAAGACACTTGACATGTTAGAAAAATATCTGCATAATACTTATCTTGTTTCAAATTACTCGCGAACGGCAAGTGCAAAGCAAGGTCAAGCGCGCGGGATGCCGCACGCTCACCAGAGCGCGCGGGGACGTGCCCCTTCCATCCAGTCTAAAACACTTATAGTAGGCGATGTATTGAAGATAGATATATGCTCTCCCGGACTTTTTTGTAGAAATTTTCATGCTGACCAATTCTTACGCTCATAGTGTATTGATATTTTTAACGGTTTGCCCAGCGTTAGCTTAAGAAGCGCACGGATGCCAAGTTTGTTTTCGACTTTTTCACTGAAATCGTTACTGCTTGGCTTCCTTTGATCATACATAAATTATTTTCTACAGAATCTTCCCTCGAGATATCCTTTACAAAATGGTGAAAACCGCATCAAAATCCACCCAGTGGTTCTCGAGATTACCCGTGACATCCAAGAATCGGGGATTTTTGTCTTATACTAACGAAGTAGAGATAGTCGGGGAACACATGCACCTAGCGGTACTATGACGTCACACAAAAAAAGGAAGATTGTAGTTTTACGTGACCGTGAATCTTGTGATTATGAGCCACGGGACCTCCTGTTTACGTGGAATCCGAACCATGACGTCACACACCTCAGTGCATCTGGGCACATTTCGTCCCGTCACGGTAACGTAACGCCAGATCCCAGCGTAACGACGAAGTCGACAAGATCATTAAAATGATAAAATAATAATGTTATTGTTTTTACGTCCCTGTTAACTACTGAGGCTTTTAGAGACGCTGGGTGCCGGAATTTTGCCCCGAAGGGAATCTTTAACGTGCCAGTAAATCTACTTACACGCCTCCTTCGCATTTACGCACCCTCAAATTGCGACTGGCTGCGCCGGGCTTCCAACCCGCTATCTTGAGCTCAGCAGGCGAGAACGTTGCCGCTGAGCCACTCAGCCAGTCATAATAGAAAATTTACAGGTAATAACCTGAATATTTAGCTCCTTAGACCAAGAAATGCGAACAACAAAAGCACAAACTGCCACACTGTTCAATCGTCAAATGACTAGGGATGGGCGCGACTGAAGCCTGGAATCGAGAGTGTCGACTCGATCGACTCCGAACACCGGTCTCGGTTCGCATGAAGCCTCGCGACTCCACGTTAATCTCATGCGTATTGCGGGGCCGCTTCGCATGAAGCCTCGCGACTCCAAGCTCACGTGATGGGTATTGCGGGGCCACACGGTCCCTTCGCATAAAGCCTCGCGATTCCAAGCTAACCTGATGAGTAAGGCCCGGATAGTTATGTGTTTATATATAATTAATTTTACTAAATAGTTTCTATTTATTTACATATATTTGCAGTTTTTATAAATAAATACAGATTATGGCGAATTTATTCGTAAGTAGGCTACATATTTCATGTATTTGGTGGTATGTCGCACTCCTTATATAAATGCTGCCGACAATTTTCGACCCTTGGCAATTCCATTAATTTGCCTCTCTATTTCGTGAATGTACCCCTGTCTCTGTATTGTAGTAGTATTTCAAGGCAGGAATTCCCTGGCCATTAAATAGACTATAGCAGGGGGGCTGGAGAAGACTCGCGACTCCAAGCTCCCCTGATGAGTATTGCGGGGTCGCTTCGCATGACGCCTCGCGACTCCGAGCTCACCTGATGAGTATTGCGGGGCCGCTTCGCATGAAGACTCGCGACTCCAAGCTCATATGATGAGTATTGCGGGGTGGCTTTGCATGAACACTCGCGACTCCAAGCTCACCTGATGAGTATTGCGGGGCCGCTTCGCATGAACACTCGCGACTCCAACTCACCTGATGAGTATTGCGGGGCCGCTTCGCATGAAGACTTTCGACTCCAACTCAACTGATGAGTATTGCGGGGCCGCTTCGCATGAAGACTCGCGACTCCAAGCTCATCTGATGAGTATTGCGGGGTCGCTTCGCTTGAACACTCGCGACTCCAAGCTCATCTGATGAGTATTGCGGGGTCGCTTCGCATGAACACTCGCGACTCCAAGCTCATCTGATGAGTATTACGGGGTCGCTTCGCATGAACACTCGCGACACCAAGCTCACCTGTTGAGTATTGCGGGTCCGCATCGCATGAACACTCGCGACTCCAACTCACCTGATGAGTATTGCGGGGTCGCTTCGCATGAAGACTCGCGACTCCAACTCACCTGATGAGTATTGCGGGGTCGCTTCGCATGAACACTCGCGACTCCAAGCTCATCTGATGAGTATTGCGGGGACGCTTCGCATGAAGACTCGCGACTCCAAGCTCATATGATGAGTATTGCGGGGTCGCTTCGCATGAACACTCGCGACACCAAGCTCACCTGTTGAGTATTGCGGGGCCGCATCGCATGAACACTCGCGACTCCAAGCTCATCTGATGAGTATTGTGGGGACGCTTCGCATGAAGACTCGCGACTCCAACTCACCTGATGAATATTGCGGGGTCGCTTCGCATGAAGACTCGCGACTCCAACTCATCTGATGAGTATTGCGGAGCCGCTTCGCATGAAGGCTCGCGACTCCAAGCTCACCTGATGAGTATTGCGGGGTCGCTTCGCATGAACACTCGCGACTCCAAGCTCATCTGATGAGTATTGCGGGGTCGCTTCGCATGAACACTCGCGACTCCGAGCTCATCTGATGAGTATTGCAGGGCCGCTTCGCATGAACACTCGCGACTACAAACTCACCTGATGAGTATTGCGGGGTCGCTTCGCATGAACACTCGCGACTCCAAGCTCATCTGATGAGTATTACGGGGTCGCTTCGCATGAACACTCGCGACACCAAGCTCACCTGTTGAGTATTGCGGGGCCGCATCGCATGAACACTCGCGACTCCAACTCACCTGATGAGTATTGCGGGGTCGCTTCGCATGAAGACTCGCGACTCCAACTCACCTGATGAGTATTGCGGGGTCGCTTCGCATGAACACTCGCGACTCCAAGCTCATCTGATGAGTATTGCGGGGTCGCTTCGCATGAACACTCGCGACTCCAAGCTCATATGATGAGTATTGCGGGGTGGCTTCGCATGAACACTCGCGAACCCAAGCTCACCTGATGAGTATTGCGGGGTCGCTTCGCATGAACACTCGCGACACCAAGCTCACCTGTTGAGTATTGCGGGGCCGCATCGCATGAACACTCGCGACTCCAACTCACCTGATGAGTATTGCGGGGTCGCTTCGCATGAAGACTCGCGACTCCAACTCACCTGATGAGTATTGCGGGGTCGCTTCGCATGAACACTCGCGACTCCAAGCTCATCTGATGAGTATTGCGGGGTCGCTTCGCATGAACACTCGCGACTCCAAGTTCATATGATGAGTATTGCGGGGTGGCTTCGCATGAACACTCGCGAACCCAAGCTCACCTGATGAGTATTGCGGGGCCGCTTCGCATGAAGACTCGCGACTCCAACTCACCTGATGAGTATTGCGGGGTCGCTTCGCATGAACACTCGCGACTCCAAGCTCATCTGATGAGTATTGCGGGGTCGCTTCGCATGAACACTCGCGACTCCAACTCACCTGATGAGTATTGCGGGGTCGCTTCGCATGAACACTCGCGACTCCAAGCTCATCTGATGAGTATTGCGGGGTCGCTTCGCATGAACACTCGCGACTCCAAGCTCATATGATGAGTATTGCGGGGTGGCTTCGCATGAACACTCGCGAACCCAAGCTCACCTGATGAGTATTGCGGGGCCGCTTCGCATGAAGACTCGCGACTCCAACTCACCTGATGAGTATTACGGGGTCGCTTCGCATGAACACTTGCGACTCCAAGCTCATCTGATGAGTATTGCGGGGTCGCTTCGCATGAACACTCGCGACTCCAAGCTCATCTGATGAGTATTACGGGGTCGCTTCGCATGAACACTCGCGACACCAAGCTCACCTGTTGAGTATTGCGGGGCCGCATCGCATGAACACTCGCGACTCCAAGCTCATCTGATGAGTATTGTGGGGACGCTTCGCATGAAGACTCGCGACTCCAACTCACCTGATGAATATTGCGGGGTCGCTTCGCATGAAGACTCGCGACTCCAACTCATCTGATGAGTATTGCGGAGCCGCTTCGCATGAAGGCTCGCGACTCCAAGCTCACCTGATGAGTATTGCGGGGTCGCTTCGCATGAACACTCGCGACTCCAAGCTCATCTGATGAGTATTGCGGGGTCGCTTCGCATGAACACTCGCGACTCCGAGCTCATCTGATGAGTATTGCAGGGCCGCTTCGCATGAACACTCGCGACTACAAACTCACCTGATGAGTATTGCGGGGTCGCTTCGCATGAACACTCGCGACTCCAAGCTCATCTGATGAGTATTGCAGGGCCGCTTCGCATGAACACTCGCGACTACAAGCGTATCTGATGAGTATTGCGGGGTCGCTTCGCATGAACACTCGCGACTCCAAGCTCATCTGATGAGTATTGCGGGGACGCTTCGCATGAAGACTCGCGACTCCAACTCACCTGATGAGTATTGCGGGGCCGCTTCGCATGAAGACTCGCGACTCCAACTCACCTGATGAGTATTGCGGGGTCTCTTCGCATGAACACTCGCGATTCCAAGCTCATCTGATGAGTATTGCGGGGTCGCTTCGCATGAACACTTGCGACTCCAAGCTCATCTGATGAGTATTGCGGGGACGCTTCGCATGAAGACTCGCGACTCCAAGCTCATATGATGAGTATTGCGGGGTCGCTTCGCATGAACACTCGCGACACCAAGCTCACCTGTTGAGTATTGCGGGGCCGCTTCGCATGAAGACTTTCGACTCCAACTCAACTGATGAGTATTGCGGGGCCGCTTCGCATGAAGACTCGCGACTCCATGCTCATCTGATGAGTATTGCGGGGTGGCTTCGCATGATGACCCGCGACTCCAAGCTCATCTGATGAGTATTGCGGGGCCGCTTCGCATGAACACTCGCGACTACAAGCTTATCTGATGAGTATTGCGGGGTCGCTTCGCATGAACACTCGCGACTCCAAGCTCATCTGATGAGTATTGCGGGGACGCTTCGCATGAAGACTCGCGACTCCAACTCACCTGATGAGTATTGCGGGGCCGCTTCGCATGAAGACTCGCGACTCCAACTCACCTGATGAGTATTGCGGGGTCGCTTCGCATGAACACTCGCGACTCCAAGCTCATCTGATGAGTATTGCGGGGTCGCTTCGCATGAACACTTGCGACTCCAAGCTCATCTGATGAGTATTGCGGGGACGCTTCGCATGAAGACTCGCGACTCCAACTCACCTGATGAGTATTGCGGGGCCGCTTCGCATGAAGACTCGCGACTCCAAGCTCACCTGATGAGTATTGCGGGGTCGCTTCGCATGAACACTCGCGACTCCAAGCTCATCTGATGAGTATTGCGGGGTCGCTTCGCATGAACACTCGCGACTCCGAGCTCATCTGATGAGTATTGCAGGGCCGCTTCGCATGAACACTCGCGACTACAAGTTCACCTGATGAGTATTGCGGGGTCGCTTCGCATGAACACTCGCGATTCCAAGCTCATCTGATGAGTAATGCAGGGCCGCTTCGCATGAACACTCGCGACTACAAGCTCATCTGATGAGTATTGCGGGGTCGCTTCGCATGAACACTCGCGACTCCAAGCTCATATGATGAGTATTTCGGGGACGCTTCGCATGAAGACTCGCGACTCCAACTCACCTGATGAGTATTGCGGGGCCGCTTCGCATGAAGACTCGCGACTCCAACTCACCTGATGAGTATTGCGGGGCCGCTTTGCATGAAAACTCGCGACTCCAACTCACCTGATGAGTATTGCGGGGACGCTTCGCATGAAGACTCGCGACTCCAACTCACCTGATGAGTATTGCGGGGTCGCTTCGCATGAACACTCTCGACTCCAACTCACCTGATGAGTATTGCGGGGTCGCTTCGCATTAAGCCTCGCGACTCCAAGCTCACCTGATGAGTATTGCGGGGGGCACACGGTCGCTTTTTTTTTCAGAATCTCTCATTATTATTATTATTATTATTATTATTTACAATCATTGTACCAAATTGTTGTAATATTGCACTTTAGGCAGGTTGTATTACTATTATTGTTATAAATAATAATCATCATAATAAACACAATAACAATTACACCTACAACATTACCGATGATAACCCGAAACAATCTTCTATGTTTGCTGGCTAATAATCCTACTGTATTCATCGTAACACAAGGTATCAAGGGACGAACGTGGATGGATAACAAGACCGTCACAATATGAGAGGCCTGTGCGCACATCTTATACAAAGCAATTAACAAACCATAACATAGGCCAAATCTTACATTAATTCAACACCCAACATTTGTTATTTGAGACACGTAAATGAAACACCCTATAATGAAAGTAAAATACACACACAGTGCCAAGAACTTCGTAATTGTTATTCGACATTCCATATAACGATCCTGCCGGCAAAATAAATATCCCATCACTATGCAGCATATTCTCATACTGTAGAATCCTACAGTAGATCATAACAAAGAACGACTTTGCATATAATCATTCTATTGAATCGTTTTGCAGGTTATAATAGCTTGCCATGCATTTCAATACCAAAAAAGTATAACTGGCAAGCTAGCAGCAAGATTTTGTCAGCTGTATTGTAAACATGCCGCAGCGATGGCGAACAACGTTGCTGCTGGCGCTGTGTGGCATACATGTTCAAGCAGTTCCTAAAACAGATGTTAGATGGCGTTAGTGCATCAGTGGAGTCGAGACTGGAGTCGAGAGTATCGGTTCCAGCGGCAGCAGTCTCGACTCTTCGCGACTCCGTTCGCAACCCATCCCTACAAATGACACACGATCAGAAAAGCTCGCCAACCCTGCTGAATAATTTACTCCGCCCTTAATACAGCTACATGGATTGGCATGCCTGAAATTGAAAAGGGAATAATGACCTGTGCTGCATTACAATTTCTTCATTTTTTTTAATGTGAAGGTCTCATAATTATGTGTATACGATTGAGTAGTTGTTGCTACTTCAGATATCAATCTCTACATTGAAAAGGGCGTCGCTAGAACCAAGTGCTGAAGTTGCTCTATGGTGTAAGCCAATACTTTCAGTCTTCTTCACAGCTTACCCTCGAAAAAATTCCACGCCACGCCACTGTCTGTAGCTATTGATTATTCTCAAGAAGAACGCCAAGGAACCCTTAAAGAAAAAGGGAGCTTGTTTTAGGTGTCTACGACCGGGACATGTCAGTGTTAAGTGTAAGACGTTTGTGAAGTGTCCATTTTGCAAGCCTCGGATGAACCAAAAGGTGATTCGGTTCCAAAAACAGTTAGCATGATGGCAGACAGTAATAAAAGACATATGACCTATCTGCAGACTTAAGTTGCTAGAGTAGTTGTTGGTGGATCCACGCACCGAGTAAGAGTTCTGTGTGATACTGGATTGCAGAGAAGCTCCATAAAGAAGTCTTGTGCTAAGAAATTAGAGTTGGAACAAACGGGAAAGGTAACACTAAGTCAAGAATTATTTGGAGGTAGGAAAACAGCACCTGTTTGTTTCGAGTCCTATCAAATAACTTTGCTGGGTATTAACGAGGAAAACAGATGTGAGGTTGCAGTGTTATTAGGCTCTGTTAGTATCTGTGGAGGTGGTCCCCTAGTTGATGCTGACTTGTTTAATTTACTGAGGGACAAGGGAGTTGAACTTAGTGATGTTGGCCAAGATAATGGTGGCAACAGTACTGACATACAGGTATTGTTAGGAGCTGACGTGTGGGCTCAGATAATCACGCCAGACTTTGTACATGTAAACAAGAGTCTAGTAGCTGTGAGAACTTGTTTAGGGTGGACACTTATGGGCTCTTCTGAGATCACCTCAACTACTGCCTCGTCTTACACTCTACTTACTTTAACTCAATCTACAAGAGTGGCAGATTTGTGGAAAATTGAGACTTTGGGTATTAAAGATCCTGGCGAACAGATAGAAAAGGAAGAAAGGGAACAAGAAGTTCAGATGTTCTTCGATAGGACTGTGAAGAGAGAAGAGGAATCTGGGCGCTACATTGTCAAACTACCCTGGATTGATGGTTGTACTTTTCTGGAAACGAATCGTAAAATTTCTCAGAAACGATTATTGAACACTTCAAGAAAGTTACGAGGGATGCAGAAATTTCAGGATTATGATGAGGTGTTACAGGAATGGGTAAACAAAGGAATTATCGAAGGTGTTGAAAACGAAGTTTTGGATGGACCTACACATTATTTGCTCATAGAGCTGTGCTGAATGATGGTGGCACTACAAAGATAAGGTCGGTGTTCGATGCTTCCAACAAAGACAGAAATGGTCATTCCTTGAATGATTGCCTCGAGCCCGGACCCAACCTCATCGACCTTGTTCCATCAGTGCTGACCAATTTTTGAACCTATCCTATAGGTCTAATAGCTGATATAGAGAAGGCATTCCTGCAGATTATAATTGATCCTGAAGACAGGGATATGCTCCGTTTTCTCTGGTGGGATAATGATAAGATCACCTCTTTTCGACATTGCCGGGTGGTTTTTAGTGTTTTTTTCCAGTCCCTTCCTATTGGTTTCCGTACTGAACAACCTTCTGGACGAGCCCCCAACTCATTTGAAGGAAGTAGCTACAAAAATGAATCCTGCATTTTATGTGGACAACTGTCTTACTGGAGTCGCTTCAAAGGAAGAAATTGGACCCTTTACTTTAAAGGCACAAGAATTGATGTTATCCGCAGGTTTCAATTTGAGGGGATGGGTGAATTCCTTTGATTGTGGTGTTGGTAAAACTGAGAACGTCTTAGGACTTCGTTGGTATTGCGACGTAGATGAACTTTGATGTAACTTCAGCCCGACTACAGGCTTAGTAACCCGAAGAGTGGTACTATCCAGCGTGCAAAAAATATTAGATCCGATTGGATTTTCAGCACCAGTAACTCTGATTCCCAAGTTCATTCTACAGAAGACATGGCAGAAAAGTATAGGATGGGATGAGGTTTTACCAGGAGACATTTGTGACGAATTCTGTCGATGGACCCAGCAGTTGCAATACCTACACGACTGTCGGATACCTAGAAGGAATTTCCTGAACGACAACAGCACTTTGCATGTATTTGTCGACGCTAGCAAAAGAGCGTTTGGTTGTTGCATATTTCTGAGAACGGAAGAAGGTAAGATCAAACTGAGTCTTCTGATGGCTAAATCTAGAGTGGCGCCTCTCAAAGAACTGACACTACCCCGCCTTGAACTGATGGGAGCGCTCCTTGGAGTTAGAATGTCTCGGTTGAGCCTTCGATGCCTACACCGGAATGACATACACACAGTGTTTTGGTCCGATTCAACAGTAGTCTTGGCTTGGATTGCTAATAAAGGGCTGTGGTCGGTGTTCGTAGAGAATCGGGTAAAGGAAATTCATGAGTACAGTAAGGCTAGTTCATGGATACACATACCGGGCAGCCTCAATCCAGCAGATCTCCTGTCTTGAGGGTGTTCACCAACACAACTTTGGAGATCCAGATGGTGGGAGGGTCCGTCTTGGCTTAAATGTAAAGAAGAAGAATGGGTATTTAATCGTCCTGAACCATTGTTGGAAGAAGTCAACAGGGAAAGGAGGAAAACAGTTGTAGCTGCTAAGAACACTGTTGTGGAAACGATTTTACTGCAATTAAGTTCACGATTCTCTGGATACATCAAAATCGTTAGGACCATTGCTTGGATTTTGTGATTGAAACAAAGGAATCGTAGAGACCACGTATCTACGGAAATTGATAGCGAAGAGTTTCTCAATGCTGAGAAGAAACTGTACGTCCTTATCCAGAATGAAACGCTTTATGAAGAAGAGAGAGAAAAGAACAATTGAAGAATCTGGAGGTGTTCACAGACGATGAAGGAATTCTATGCATGAAGTCAAGAGTTATTGATTCTGACGACACTCCTGAGTATACCTAACCAGTTGTACTTCCATCAAAACATGTGATGGTTGAAAGAATGATTGAACAATTTCATCGACTCCTTAACCATGCTGGGACGCACACATTGCTTATTTTGTTGCACCAAAGGGTGTGGATAATTAGAGGAAGAAGGACGGTGGCAGCAGTTGTTCGGAAATGCGTGATCTGTCGTCGTAACTCTGCTAAGGGTTTTGATTTACCTTTTCCTCCGTTGCCACAGGATCGAATCAAGGCATCGAGTGTTTTCCAGATCACGGGCACAGACTTGGCCGGCCCTGTGTTTCTACGAGGAGGAGAAAAGGGATGGATTGTGATATTCAGTTGTGCAGTTTATCGGGCTGTGCATCTTGAATTGATCACTTCACTTAATACGGTAGCATATATCCAAGCACTACGCCGATTAGTAGCAAGAAGAGGAAGAGTGACAATGGGACGAATTTCACCGGACTTCGCAGAAACATGGGGCAATTGGATTGGACTGAAATAGAGAGGGCGTGCAGTCTTCTGAATATTAAATGGAAGCTGAACTCTCCCACTGTAGCCTGGTGGGGAGTGGTTATGTGGAGAACAGCCCAGATTCATCAACATAAACGGGAGGACAGCATCAGGCTTAAGGCCTGGACAAAATAACTTCCTTGAGAGAAGATTAGACTGAAAGGATTGGGCTAAGGAAATGCGGCCTGGTTCTTTCAATACTAGACTGAACATTGAGAGTAAATACAATACTTTTATTTTTAGGGTGAAACTTGCAAACACATTAATAAAGCCTTAATTAAAAAATTAGTTATGCTGGCCCGCCTGGGGCAGTTTCAAATGTTCATTAATTTTAATTAGGTTGGCCCAGCCATGGGCTATTACTCAAAAGTTCATTCTGCTTGATGCACACACAAATTTAATATTCTTGCACTTGCTAGCAAACACTTAAAACGAAGATGATTAAGATAATAATAAAAAAGGCACAAACTTATCTTTAGTGGCGATGACTAGAAGCATGCTGACGGAGACTGCCGTGGCCAACACTAGATTTTTTGGTAGTAGAATTTGAAATGTCCAGCATCAGGAAAATAACTTCGCCAGGGCGACCAGCGCTGTACATTGGCTAACATCGTTAGGTTTTGATGCTATTTCTTGAATGCCAAATAACATGGCATTTAGAACTGCGATTTGATGCAGCTTCTTGCGGTTTGGAGTAAAAACGTAGAATGCACTTTCTCAGTGCTGAAGCTCTCTGCTGTTGCGTTTCCTGGTAGTTTCACTCATAAATGCAGATTTAGGCCTGAAGTTTAGAAGGCCCCGGAGAAGGGCGGAAGGCACGAATGCCTCTCGCTAGTTGAAGAAGACCGTAGAAGGTTTGAAGAAGGAATGCTGATGGAGAGCAAAACGCCGCTACTTAAATAATAACATCATGGAAACGTCTGGAAGCCAAGCTGGCGGGCGATGATTGGCCAGGGCAAGCTGTGACGTCAGTCATACAGGAAGGCAGCAAGCAAGTCGACACCCTTTTCAGTATGCGATCGTAAGCTGGAGGCGCATGACCTATTAACACGCTGAGGTAAGAGTCTTAGATATATATATAGAGAGAGATTAAACACTAGTAATAAACATTATAATGTTAACAGAAATGAATAAGTACATATGTTTTCGTTCGGTGGTCTCAAAAGCATTTAACTGACAAATGCGGCACAAAAGAAAAACGCACTATAAACATCACGAAAGTGATCATGCTCCGAGACCCCCGAAAGAAAACAATCAAAGAATCAGTTACAAAAACGTGAACAACAATAAAGAAGATGACACTAAGCCTCAACAGGCAAGATAGCAACCATAGAAATTGGTCTAGTATAGACACCCTTACTAGTGAGAACATCTACAACTCTCACATGATTATCCCGACCCAAATGGCAGTGAGTTACCCTACCAATATTCCATACGAGAGGGGGACTTGGATCTCGCAAAAGAACCATATCTCCCACTCGCACATCAGGCTGGGAAAGCCGCCACTTCTCTCTTCTGTTAAGTGAGCCAAGATACTCCAGCTTCCAACGGCGCCAAAAGGAGTTTCGCAAAGAGTCTAACTTCCTCCAGAAAATAGGCAACCTGAGATCACAGCGTCGACTCAGCAAAGGAGGCGTAGAAGCTAAAGAACAGCCTATTAAAAAATGACCAGGTGTTAAGGGAAGAAGATCCTTAGGATCATTAGACAAAGGCGTGAGCGGCCTAGAATTTACAATACCCTCAACCTGAATAATTAAAGAATTGAATTCCTCATAGGAAAGGATGGCTGAACCAAGGGTTTTCTTCAGCTGTCTCTTCGTGAGCTTTATGCAAGATTCCCAACGACCACCATGATGGGGGGCGTATGGGGGAGTGAAATGCCATTTGAATCCCTTAGCATGCGAAAAATTAGAAAACTGTTCCTTAGCAGAAGGGGAGGTAAGCGCAGTTTTCCAAAGATCAAAAGTACTAACAAAAATTTTTGCGTTATCTGAGAAAACCTCAGAAGGAACACCCCTTCTAGCGGCAAATCTAGAAAAGGCTGCTATAAAATAAGGAGTAGAAGCACTTGTAACCAACTCAAGGTGAATGGCTCCTGTCACCATGCACACAAATAAAGAAATATAAAGTTTACCTAACAACTTTCGCTTAGATAAAGGGGAATTAACTTGATAGACATAAGGACCGGCATAATCGATACCCGTTAGGGCGAAAGGCTTACTAGGTTCGGAACGAAAATATGGCAAGTTTCCCATAATTTGCGTGATTGGCGGGGGCTTAGATTTGAAACAAGGTATACATTTCCGAATAACAGAAGAAACTTCATGAACACCGTTAATGAGCCAATATTTCTCGCGAATTAAACAAAGCAAAGTGCGGGTGCCAGCGTGCAAATTCTGATAATGAAATTTCTTTACGATAAGAGTAGTAATAGGATGTCTAGAAGGGAGAATAATGGGATGTTTTTTCTCATCTGAGTAACTAGAATATTCTAGCCTACCCCCCACTCTTATTAATCCATCTTGGTCCAAAAAAGGGGTGAGAGGTAACAGCCTACTAGACTTTGGTAAAGCTTTTTTGCTTAAAAGCGTCTGATACTCAAGAAAGAATACTTCTTGTTGCATGAGAAACAAGATTCTACGAGTAGCAAATTCCAATTCCATTTTAGTGAGAAAGGGTTGCGGTTTCACAGGCTGATCAAGAACAAGAAATTTCCATCGAAATAAATATGCTACCACACGAATTAATTTATTAAATGAAGAGTAACGCTGAAACAGACTAGTAGCAATAGAAGTTAGAAAAAGGGAAGCGGTAACAATGCGAGCATCAGGAACATCTTCTGCGAGTGGATTAGATGAACGAGGCCAACAAGAGAAATCCTGACTGAGCCACGCCGGACCATTCCAGTATAATTTAAGAGAAATTAATTTCTTGGGCAAGCAGCCACGTGAAATTATATCAGCGGGGTTTTCTTTTCCCGGAACATGATTCCATTGGTCAAAATGAGACAACTCTTGTATTTTAGAAACGCGATTAGCCACAAAAGTGGTCCAATGCGAAGAAGGTTTTGAAAGCCAAGCTAACACGATGGAAGAATCACTCCAAAACCATGTGGTCGAAAATTTCAAATTTAAACTGATTTTTAATTTGCTGGCTAATTCCACAGCCATTACAGCAGAACATAATTCCAATCTAGGCAAAGATATGGATTTGAGTGGGGCTACCTTTGATTTTGCGCAAATTAAATTGGAAAATCCGGGTAAAGTATTGGAAGAGCGGCCTACTAAATAGGCGCAGCAACCGTATGCCTTTTCAGAACTATCTGCAAATACGTGCAAATCGAAATACTGACATGAAAGGTCCGAAATTAAAGTGCGGGGAATAGAAATTTGAGAAAGATCTAACAAACTCTTGCGGTATTTCAACCACTCATCCAAAAGGGGGGAGGGTACCTCCTCATCCCAACCAATTTTCAATAACCAAAGTTTTTGCAAGAAAATTTTTGCAGTAATAACCACCGGAGCAATGTACTGCAAGGGATCAAAAACTTTTGCTATTTCTGATAATAATTGCCTTTTCGTTTGAGGGTGAAACTCAGATAAGTGTACCTGATAGCAAATGGTATCTGAAGAAGGAGACCAAAAAACACCCAAGGTTTTAATAGCTGATTCCTCAGTAGGAAGCGCAACACATTTGTCAACAGGAGTTACTTGTGAAAAGTTAGATAAAAATTCGGTTGAGTTCGAGTTCCACTTATGAAGGGTAAACCCACCACCGGAAAGAAGAGAGTTTAAATCTTCACAAACAAGAAGTGCGTCAGAGATACTAGGAAAAGAATACAGAAAATCATCTACATAAAATGCAGTTTTCAAAACTTCAGAAGCTAGAGGATGAAAAAGATGACCATCTTGTTCGGCCAACATGTGAAGAGATCGTATTGCGAGAAAGGCAGACGGCTTAAGACCGTATGTCACTGTTCTTAAACGAAATATTTTTATAGGTTTTGCATTGTCGTCTCGCCACAAAATTCTTTGCAAATCACGTTGTTCTGAATTTACTAGAATTTGCCTATACATTTGCTTGATGTCAGCAAGGACAGCAATGGGGAATAGACGAAAGTTAAGTAAAACTGAAGTAAGATCTGTCTGAATAGCGGGTCCAGAATGCAGAGTGTCATTGAGAGAAACACCATTAGCATCTGGAGATGACCCATTAAAACCCACTCTTATCTGTTCTCGGGTGGAAGAATTTTTCCAAACCGGATGATGATTAAGATATACTATTTCTTTAGGAGGATTACTAATTTCTTCAGATTTTGCAACGACTTCCATGTGATTCGCTGATTCGTATTCTTCCATGAAGGAAGTATACTGAGTTTTTAAGAGAGCATCTTTTTTAAAGCGATTTTCAATTGCGAATAAAGCTTTGAGAGCTCTGGAATGTGATTCTGTAATAACAGGGGGGTTAAAAATGCGAGGAAGAGTAACCACGAATCTGCCTTCAGTAGTGCGAACAGTGGTTTCTACGTAGTGTGTTTCACAGATCTCATTATTGAGAGAATGAGGTGAGGTGACTTGAATATCCTCAATGTCCCAGAACTTAATTAATTCTTGATTTAAATCAGCACCAACAAAATAACAATGAGATTTTTGTTGAACGGGGTTGCGGTATATTTGCCCAGTGGCAATCCAACCAAAATCAGTTCTACGAAAGAAAACATCACGGGCAACTTTAACCTTTTCCGGATGTAAGCATTGCCAAAAAATGCTGGCACTTAAAAGAATTTCTACAGATGAAGCTCTGTTGAAATTCGGATCTGCAAGTTGCAAATGATGCGGAATATTCCAACCCTGGACTTGAAAAGAAGTAATGGGGGTGTCATTACCTATGGAATTTATAATTAAAAAATCTAAATTTAAATGAATGCCAAGATTATTGGAATCTTTTACATCCACTTTAGCATAACTCAGAGATTGCGATTTGGAACCATTAATTCCTGTAACTTCTATAGAAGTAGGGCATATTTGTAGACCTAACTTGCGAACTAGCGATTCACTGATAAAATTGTTAGTTGCAGCATTATCTAACAATCCCCTTACAGAAACCCATTTTCCGTGAACATTCTTCACTAGAATTTGGACAGTGGACAATAAAACTTGAGTTTTACTGAACGAAACAGAGCTTTGAGTAAAAGACTGAGCGTTATTCGGCAAAGTCTCAGAATGAGATTTAGCGGATGAACTATTGGTTGCTGATGACCGCGATCTTTCATGCCTATGCAGGAGAGTATGATGCTTTGCTTTACAGTGAAAACATAACCGTTCAGAACGACAATTGCTTATCATATGTGTCGCTGATAGACAATTAAAGCAGTGCTTGTGGGTGGTAATTAATTTGCGTCTTTCATCCACAGATAAAGATTTGAATTGAGCGCATTGGTACAAGTTATGTGGTTGTTGACACAAAACACAAGCTTGTGCTTGATTGGAAGACCGAATATTGGTAGAAAAGACATGTGACCTTAGTACTCTCTGAGTGGGGCTGATGTCCTTACTATTAGAGGGAGGTTTGAAGGTAGCGCTACTCTTTTGACTGGCTACAGCAGAGAGAATTTGGCATTTCGCCTTTAAGAATTTAATAATAGCTTCATAGGTACACAATGAATGTTGCGACAGAGCTGCTTCCCAATCTTTTAAAGTTTTAGTGTCTAATTTAACAGAAATAAGATGAATCAAAAATAGATCCCAATGGTCAACTGGTTGGTCCAAATTTGCAAGCGCACGAATATGAAGTTCCGCAGCATCGATCAGATTACGAAGCGAGGCAAGATTATCAGCTTGAACAATAGGTAAATTGAATAAACCCTGTATGTGACGTTGAGTTTTTAAACGAGTGTTCCCAAACCGATCTCTGAGAAGTGCCAAAGCTACTTCATAATTTTCATTTGTCAACGTAAGCTCTTGGATGAGTTTAAGTGCGTTGCCTTGCAAGGACAAACGCAAATAATGAAACTTCTGTATTGAAGGAAGAGAATCGTTTTCGTGAATCAATGAATTGAATAATTCAAAAAATGGTTCCCATGTAGCTTCATCTCCGGTAAATTTAGGTAATTCTATTTTCGGTAATATAACACGGGAAGGAAAAGAAGAAGATTCTGAAGGAATTTTCTCCTGCTTTTCCTGCAATGTTAAACTTCTTAAAAGCTGCTTCGCGTCTGCGAACCCCTTATAATATAGATTTTCAACCTCACAACGGTCACTTTGCTGATCGGGATCCTTGGTCTCAATATTACTTTGGATCTCATCATATTTTTCAAAGGCCTGTTCATAACCTTTCAGTCTTTGAGAAATTATGTCACTATTACGTTCTTTTTCCGGGAGCTCATCTAGAAAAGTGCGAAAACGCGTTAACTTGCCTTTGACAGAAGCTCTGGCATTAATGAGTTTCTCGTCAATCGGCATTATGAAAGTTTGTTGTGTACTCACGACTATACTGTGAGCTGGTACACCTTGCTTCGGAAGAAGTTGACAGTCTGCCAGAAAAGAGAGTGCGGCTTCCCCTGCGGTGAAATACGGGCCTGCTGTTTGTCTCCCTTCTCAGTGCCAACCATATACACTCGAGCTGAAACTTTCGAAGTAGATTAGAAAACACAATTTTTAAAATATTAACACACTCAATGTTCAGTATGGCATTTAAATTTTGAATTAGTTCCAACATTAAGAAATTTGAAGATTTGGTTAAACAGAATGTTTACAAGCATCCCGGTTATAGGCACCAAAATGGTTATGTGGAGAACAGCCCAGATTCATCAACATAAACGGGAGGACAGCATCAGGCTTAAGGCCTGGACAAAATAACTTCCTTGAGAGAAGATTAGACTGAAAGGATTGGGCTAAGGAAATGCGGCCTGGTTCTTTCAATACTAGACTGAACATTGAGAGTAAATACAATACTTTTATTTTTAGGGTGAAACTTGCAAACACATTAATAAAGCCTTAATTAAAAAATTAGTTATGCTGGCCCGCCTGGGGCAGTTTCAAATGTTCATTAATTTTAATTAGGTTGGCCCAGCCATGGGCTATTACTCAAAAGTTCATTCTGCTTGATGCACACACAAATTTAATATTCTTGCACTTGCTAGCAAACACTTAAAACGAAGATGATTAAGATAATAATAAAAAAGGCACAAACTTATCTTTAGTGGCGATGACTAGAAGCATGCTGACGGAGACTGCCGTGGCCAACACTAGATTTTTTGGTAGTAGAATTTGAAATGTCCAGCATCAGGAAAATAACTTCGCCAGGGCGACCAGCGCTGTACATTGGCTAACATCGTTAGGTTTTGATGCTATTTCTTGAATGCCAAATAACATGGCATTTAGAACTGCGATTTGATGCAGCTTCTTGCGGTTTGGAGTAAAAACGTAGAATGCACTTTCTCAGTGCTGAAGCTCTCTGCTGTTGCGTTTCCTGGTAGTTTCACTCATAAATGCAGATTTAGGCCTGAAGTTTAGAAGGCCCCGGAGAAGGGCGGAAGGCACGAATGCCTCTCGCTAGTTGAAGAAGACCGTAGAAGGTTTGAAGAAGGAATGCTGATGGAGAGCAAAACGCCGCCACTTAAATAATAACATCATGGAAACGTCTGGAAGCCAAGCTGGCGGGCGATGATTGGCCAGGGCAAGCTGTGACGTCAGTCATACAGGAAGGCAGCAAGCAAGTCGACACCCTTTTCAGTATGCGATCGTAAGCTGGAGGCGCATGACCTATTAACACGCTGAGGTAAGAGTCTTAGATATATATATAGAGAGAGATTAAACACTAGTAATAAACATTATAATGTTAACAGAAATGAATAAGTACATATGTTTTCGTTCGGTGGTCTCAAAAGCATTTAACTGACAAATGCGGCACAAAAGAAAAACGCACTATAAACATCACGAAAGTGATCAGGGAGGATTCTGGGAAAGGTTGATTAAGATTCTAAAGGATTTGATTCGCCGTAATTTGGGTAAAGCTTGCCTAAATTGTGAGGAAATGTGTACTCTTCTGTGCGATTGTGAGAACCTGTTGTACAACCGACCTTTGACTTATCTTTCTGAAGAAGATGAACTCAAGCCACTCAGACCCTCCAGGTTCCTACAGAGCCTTGAGGGTAATGATGTAACCGACCAAATTCAAACCAGCAGTTTAAACGACAGATGGCGTTATCTACAAGCTGTTCGGGAGAGCCTGAGAAATCACTTCAAAAAAGAATACCTGGGAGTTCTCCGATCACGGAGCAAAAAGCAACAGGGATCCATACAAGTAGGAGACATAGTACTGGTGGAGAGCGACAACAAGAAACGGATCAACTGGCCCGTAGGAAGAGTGGTGGAGCTGTTACCTGGAAGAGACAATGTGACTCGTCTGGTTAAAATTAAGACAGCAACTGGCATTCTACTTCGTCCAGTACAGCGACTTTATTCGTTAGAGATAAACTGTCTTAACAAAGGTAATTCTATCAACACTTCACAACACCGACTACTGTCGACCAAAGTATTATGTGTACTCGAGTTTGAAGGTTGTTTGTGAAGTAACCAATAGACCTACATAAAATCCAATAACATCATTTTCGTCGTTCTATTTTACGTTAGCTCATGTAGGTTTGGAATTTTTAATTTATATTTTAATATTTTTTGTCGCAGTTGGAACACAAAAAGTGCACGTTTTTAAGCGTGTTTCAACCATGGTCCCATTTAAGAATTATTATCTCAAAGACCCGTCATCAGATCGAATCCAAATTTTAACACAATATACATTGGAATGTTGTATACCTGGTTTATTAATTTCAAAATGTTGCGTGTCCAAGAAAAAAAGTTGTTATCATTTTTGGAAGGTAACTTTTTCTCGGCTCGGGGTGGTTGGAAAATGTAGTTCTTAGTTGCGATGTAATCCTTATACATCAAAAAGTTATGCTGTATGACTGTGAAATAGGTAAATTAACTCAATTATTTTATATCGGTTTGTATTTGTAGGCGGAAATAACACATCGTTCACCACCTACCCGCTCCGGGAAAGCTGTACAGCGTTGCTGTGATGGAGCCCATCACTTCCGAGCGAGGCACGCCATGATGCGTGATGGGCTCTATCTCGGCAACGCTGTACAGCTTTATGAAGAAGAGAGAGAAAAGATCAATTGTATGATGTCCATTCCACTGATGCCATGTTTTGATTCGGTCATTGACGGCTTCATCGCACGTTGTGTTCCACCATCTGTGCTTTCTTTTCCTAGGTGGTTGTCCTAATTTCATGGCTGATGATTGTAATGTTTTGCGAATGTCTGGCCACTCCCTGGGATTTTCTTCCTGTAAATCTCGTACGAAAACCTCGACGTTCTTCCTCAAGCAGTCCGGATCAACTCTTGGAAACCGGTTGCCTTTAGGTTTGGATCTGTTTGGTTGAAACCGAACGTTGATTTGCGTGAGGTAGTGATCCGAATCTACCACTCCCTTCCGTACCTTAACATTCTGAATCTCCAGCATATTCTTTGCGGAAATAGCCACATGATCTATCTGAAATTCCCCTAATAACAGGTTAGGTGATCTCCAGGTTTTCTTTTTGTGTAATGTTCTCATAAAGTGCGTGGACATGAGTCTCAGCATGAATAATGTACAAAAGTTTATTAGACGCTCTCCATTCTTATTAGTCCGCCGATATGCGGGATTGAGTCCTACTATTGATCTGTATATCTTCTCTCTGCCAACCTGTGCATTGAAATCCCCTAATAAGATTTTCACGTGATGTTTGGGGATTTTACTTGTAGTTTCCTCTAGTAATTCCCAAAAGTCTTCTACATTCTGTGGATTTCTCTTATTGTCTATGTTAGTGGGAGCATGGGCATCAAGGCATATGCCTTGTTGCTTGATTTTACTGTAAGCACTGAAATTCTTTCGCATGGCGATGTGAAGTCGATAACTGAATCTAAGATAGTTTTCCTCACTGCAAAAGCCGTCCCAAACATTAATAAATTGCCTGTGATATTAATGGCTGGTTTACCCTTAAATATCCTGAAGTTGTCAGAGTCGAAATGGTTCTCATCTTGGAATCGTGTTTCCTGAATTGCTAGGATTTGAATATCAAATTTGTCCAGGACGTCAGTCAGTTGTTTGAGCTTTCCTGTTTTCAACAGGGTATTGATGTTAATAGTACCCAAGAAGTTATTTTTCTTGGGGCGAAGAGATTTTGAGAAGCTCCGATCCTTCTCTGAAGCATGATTTCGTTCCCGATCCCCCAGAATCCGATGATCGGGATAGACCGGACGTGTGTCCGGGGCCTGGGGTAGTTGCGTTAGTAGTGTGTGTTCCATCATGCCTTAGTTACAAGTTGAATATACAACTAGTGGTGATCTTAAGATAAGATCACGAAATTACTACTCGATTGTTGAGATCGAGAGATGCCTCTAGGTGTTCTCTGGCTTAAGTGTGTTTGGTCCGCGAGAGCTATTTTATTTCGCTCAAGTCCGCCGGCAAGCCGGTGAGGACCCCCATATCCGCCACCTGGGACGCGCCACGTCGGAGTATCACCTCTCCGCCTGCTACGACAGCGTAGTAGGTTCGTGGACATGAGTCTCAGCATGAATGATGTACAATATTATTAATATTATGGCAGATGCTTAAGGTATATTCGATAGGGTCAAAAATTCTGTAATATTCAGAGAACTGTGAGATAATTTTAAAATCACTCCCCTACAGTAATGATATGTAGAATAAACTTAAGAGCAGTGCCCACTGCCACGAGAAATACGCTGGTAATTAATAAATATGATTTATCCTGCCTACAGTAGATTAAATAATATTATTATAAGCTTTGAAGCTGTAATTTATTATGAGAGAGGCATCGACTTAGGAGTCCGATTAGCCCCTTAAACTAGGCTGTGTACGTAATTTTCTCTGATAACCTGTGTTATTGTGACGGTGCTTAACGTGAGGCCATGGCCGTCTCCTTCCCAATCCTCACCTGACTTACAAATAGTCTGCAATAAAGCAGGTTATCATCACTCACACAATCAAAACCTACTACACAGAGGGGAAAGGAAAACGGTTGAGAGGACAGGGAAGCATTAGAAAGGGCCTTCCGACAAGATACTACTCCCGAAGTCAACCGTCGGCTTGAGCATTAGGCTGCTCGAGTGCAGTGGGCTGATCACCTGAGGGGCCTACAAAAAAAAATGAAGATGACCCCACAGCTAGCCTGAGATGTTACGAAAGAGTGAATAAAATATACTAGATATACCTACGTAAAAGTATAACCTAAAAATTCTCAGAAGCTATTCGTATTTACAAACCACTAACTATTGGGAAATAAGACCTGAGTGCTCAGATATACGGTATTTGCCGGGACAATATTTTTCAAATCCTACATGTCAAAATACTGGAATGCAGCCGAAATAAATCAGAAACCTCTATGGACATCAAATTGGCAGGTTAAAAGCTGAAGGAAGTAGGAGACTTCTGTTACTTAGGAAGCAAAATAACCAGTGATGGACGAAGCAAAGAGGATATAAAAAGTAGGTTGGCCCGGGCAAGAAAAGCCTTTTTTTTACAAAAAAGGAATCTGTTTGACATCGAATATAGATTTAGGTATTAGGAAGTCATTTTTGAAAGCCTTTGTCTGGAGCATGGCGCTCTATGGAAGTGAAACTTGGACTATTGGTGCAGCAGAAAAGAGGAGAATTGAAGCATTTGAAATGTGGTGTTACAGGAGAATGATGAAAGTCAGATGGGTAGATGGGTGAAAAACGAAGAGGTATTAAGAAAGGTGGGAGAGGAGAGATGTTTCTGGCGACTGCTAATGAAGAGAAGAGATAGGTTAGTAGGACACATACTAAGACACCCAGGAATAGCAAGCTTGGTTATGGAAGGAAGGGTTGAGGACAAGAACTGTAGGGGTAGACCAAGGTTAGAATATGTTAAACAGATTGCTTCCGATGTTGGGTGTGGTAGCTATGTAGAGATGAAACGATTAGCTCAAGACAGGGAGGCATGGAGAGCTGCATCAAACCAGTTTTTTTTTAATTTTTTTATTAAAGATCATATTTATTAACTGCATGCTCCATTACAATTGAAGTAATACTACATGCATTGGTGATCTTACAGGTAAGTATGATAAAACTTTCTTTACATTATGTAACCTATATCTACATGGTTGATTGAAGTGTGTCTAGCCTGGATATAATATGTTTAAGTTTTCCTTCTTGACATAATTATGTCCTACATCAGGTTATCAAAATTGATGCTCTGCACAAATAGCTTAAATAATTTGACATATTTAACAACGAGTTAATTCATCCTTGCAGGCCAGTGGCCTCCTGATTTCATTACATTTGTCTTCAGTTTTTCCCTTTCGTGATTTAGTAATTCACACTCATATAGGATGTGGTCCACACTTTGCGATTCTTCGCCACACCGGCACGTCATATGGTCTTGTATTTTAAACCTATACAGATAGGTCCCTATTTTTCCATGTCCTGTCATCATAACCGTCATATTATGGCTTAGAAGAATTTTTGAGGCAAGTCTCGCTTGAACACTTGGAAAGTACTTTTTTGTCATGGATCCATTGGAAGTTTCTCTCCACTCTTCTTCCCACAATTGTAAACTTCTCTCACTCAATACGCTTTTCACTGCACTATCCGGAATTTTATCGAAAGCCCCTTCTAGGTCTGTCCTGCCTGCTGCTTGTTTAGCCAGATGATCGGCTATTTCGTTTCCTTCCGTGCCAACATGAGCCTTAATCCATGAGAAGTGTATTTCCCAGTTTTGAAGTTGCAGGTCTCTCACCTTCCTTCTGATCTCTTCAATTAGATGATTTCTTTCCCGTAGTTTTTGAGTAGGTCCAGGGTTATTTTACTATCGGTGTATATAATTGCTGACTTCTCTGCTCTATTTACGTAGTTGATGTCTTGTAATTTCTCTAGGGCCTTCAGTATGAAGTATTGCTCTGCTTGATTATTGGAACAGGTTTGATGTAATTTGAATTGATATTTATGAGGAGGTTCATAATGACTGTACAGAATTATTCCAGATCCAACTCCTGCGTCACTTTTGCTGCCATCTGAATAGATTTGAAATGGGTAGTGTTTGTCATAAATTTGGTCCTGTATTTTAATCTGCTGAGCCGGGTGTGACCACCGTTTATAACAATTCATAGTATCAAGTTTCAAAGTCTCTTCTCCCACTACCATTTCTCCAGTGCGTTTTGTTATGTCATAATACTTGGCAATCTCTCCAAGTTGTATCATGATGGGAGTTAATCCTGTTAAGACACATAGTGCCTCATGTGATGTTGCACGGTAGGCCTTAGCTATTTTAATGTTTATTAGTCGTTGCACTCTTCTTAATTTCAGCGCATTATACGACTTGGTTATTGATTGTATCCATAATGGTATTCCGTAAGACAGGATGGGTAGAATAGCTCCGTTATATATAATTTTCATAACATCAGGGCGAAGTCCCCAATTTATTTTGGCGGACTTAGAAAGAGCATGAATAAGTTTCGAGCATTTTTCAGTTGCATATTCTATGTGCTGGTCAAACTTAAATCTGTTGTCTATAATTACTCCAAGATACTTAATGCTGTATACTTCTTTCAGTGTCTTGTTATTTAAATATATTTGCAGGTTCTGCCTTACACCGGGTCTTCTGCGTGTTATTAACATTGTTTGAGATTTCTGTTCATTAAACACAACTTTGTTTTGTGTTGCCCATGTCGAAATTTTTCTAAGTTCTATGTTCGCATTATTTTCTAACAACAATTTGCTCTTTCCTTTGACTAGGATGAGCACATCATCTGCAAATGCGATCACCTTCGTGCACTGCTTGAAGTTTAAGCTTAAAAGTGAGTCATATTGGATGTTCCAATATCCCGGTCCACAGCACGAACCCTGCGGACATCCTTTACTTATGTTTCTTTGTATGACGACCGAATCAACTTTCAGGGCACAACTTCTCTCACTGAGATAACTTTGCGTGAGTTTGTAGAGGTTTTTAGGGCAGTCGAAACCTTTCAGTGCGTTCAAGATTCCAGGCCACCAGGCAGCATCAAAGGCTCCTTTAACGTCCAAACTAATCATTGCGACATTCTTTTCATTTTTGAGTCCATCTTCAACAAACTGCTTGACTGCCATCAATGCATCGATTGTTCCTGTTTGTGGCGTGAAACCAAACTGATTTCTGTTTAGGAGATCTCTGGAGTTATGTGGTGCATTATTTGATTTATAAGTAGCTTTTCCAGCACTTTAGCGACTACATTCAGTAGACTTATCGGTCGATATTTAGAAACATCATCACTGTTTTCTTTTCCAGGTTTAATTATAGGTACAATGATGGCCCTTTTCCATATTATTGGGAAGCATCCCGTTTCAAGACAACAATTGAAGAGCACTGTTATGTATGATGGAATTTGTTCGAATATGTATTTTAGTATATCACCTGTTATTCCGTCTTCACCAGGTGCTTTATTGTGATCTAGTTTCCGTATTGCAGCGCCTACCTCTTCTTGTGTAAATGGGATGTCGTCAACAGTATCCGGCAGTGGCGGATCCAGAGGTTCACCTCGGAGGGTGCACTCTAGGATTTCAGAGTAGCAACAGAAAATATGTAATAAAATTACTAAATTTTTATTTAATCTACACACACTACACATAACATCCAACTACCAGATTTTATAATTCTACAAGAAATTCATTGTATTAAAATGGTTTATTGGTTTCAGTTTCAAGTCATTGTTATTATGTAAAAAAAAACAATTCTACAGAATATATA
Source organism: Meconema thalassinum (assembly GCA_946902985.2). Lineage (NCBI taxonomy): Eukaryota > Metazoa > Arthropoda > Insecta > Orthoptera > Tettigoniidae > Meconema > Meconema thalassinum. Next base: position 256,350,292 of record OX336393.1, read on the forward strand.
CATTTCCACATTTTAATGCACATTAAACAGTCTAATATGTATTTAAAAAAATTGCAATCATAATGACTATCTGAGTAGTGGTTTTGTGGGGGTTCTAAATCCACCGCCACCGCTGGAATACTAAAATGGCAATATCTCGCGAACCAATCAGGTTAGAGACTTGTACGAGGTGTCAAATTACTCAGGCGAACACTCCCTTTCCATTGGACAACATATCTCCACCCTAAAATAAAACCTACCCTACTACGGGGTGAAATTGTAATTTTTTAGAGAATCTCTCTTTCCAATTGCAACATGTGAGAGTTTGAATGTCGATATGGATGTAACGATGTTCTGCAAACCAATAATCAAAGAGGGGCATGTTAGGCCTTGAGGTGAGAGCCCCTGTTATTGTTGACGAGCCCCCTGCTGTCGGGCCCCTGTGGATGGGTTATTGTTGACAGGTCCTTGTGGACAAGTCCTTGTGGACAGGTCCTTGTGGTCGAGTCCTTGTGGACAAGTCTGTGTGGACAAGTCCTTGTGGACGAGTCCTTGTCCCTTTGGACGGGTCCCTTTGGCCTGGTTCCTACGGACTAGTCCATGAATTTATTTAAATTATGTCAAAGGGCCTAACTACATTTGTGTGTGTGTGTGTTGAATTGACGTTGTTCACCACTACTATAATGGAATAACGATATGAAAGGAAAGTGACGAAATACATGTGAACACGTGTGAAATGACCTTATTACCGTCCTCCTTGTGAAACAAGTCACATCCTGTTTTGCTTCATACCTGAGAAAATGTGAGTTCGAACCCGTGGTTGGATTTTGACGAATGAGGTGTCATTGAACTCGGGCTGATACCCCCTTTCCAATGAACAACATATTTCCACCCCAAAATAAAACCTACCCCTACTAGGGGTGAAATTGTATTTTTTTTAGAGAATCTCTCTTTCCAATTGCAACATGTGAGAGTTTGAATGCCGATATGGAATAAAACGTTGTTCCACACAAGAGACATGTGTTTGGTGGATAGCCACTATGAATTAACATGCTTGTTTTTGTTTTTTGTTTTTTACGCATGCCCACTCATAGCTTTTGTAAGAGGGCAGGCTTTTTAAAAGATGGCGGTTGTAGTGTAACCTAACCTAACCCAACCCACGAATGGTGATCAAAAAGTACTTTAAGTGACGCTTGTCGATTGGTAAACCAATAATCAAAGAGGGATATGTCAGGCCTTGAGGTGATAGCCCCTTTTGATTGATCCCTGTTGATTGATCTCTGTTGATTTGTCCCTTTGGACTGGTCTCTGTTGACTAGCCCCTTTTGGACGGGCCCTTTTTGACAGGGGGTCATTTTTGATGGATCCTTTTTGACAGGTGCTTTTCGACGGGTCCCTGTTGACGAGTCATTGCTGGCAGGTCCTTGTTGATGAGTCCCTGTGGACGGGTCCCTATTGACAGGTCATTGTTGACAGGTCATTGATGACAGGTCATTGTTGACGGGTCATTGTTGATGGGTCCTTGCTGACAAGTCCCTGTTGATGGGTCCCTGTGGAAGGGTCCCTTTAGACCGGCCCCTTTGGACTGGTCCCTATGGACCGGCCCATGAAATTTATCCAAATTATGTCAAAGGGCCTAACTACATTTGTGTGTAAAGCAGTGTGTTGAACTGACGTTGTTCACCAGTCCTTACTACTACAATTGGATAACGATATGAAAGGAATTGATTAACTAGACATGAGTTAACTACCAACGAAACACTTTGGCGACTCTGCTTGTTATTGACCAATGAGTAGGGTTTTAGAAAAACTGTTTGCTATTTTGGGTTATATACAAAAAATGCTTAGACCTTTTGAGTGACTATGTTTGCTAAACAAGACATTATACCAGACACGATTAGGATTCTTATGTAGCTCAGACAAGGAAAGAATTTCTACAGAATCTGTTGACATTGAATATAGATTTAGGTATTAGGAAGTCATTTTGAAGGCCTTTGTCTGGAGCGTGGCACTCTATGAAAGTAAAACTTAGACAATTGGTGTAGCAGAAAAGTGGAGAATTGAAGTGTTTGAAATGTGGTGTTACAGGAGAATGATGAAGATTAGATGGGTAAATAGGGTTACTAACAAAGAGGTATTAAGACGAGTGGGGGAGAAGAGATGTATCTGGCGACTGTTAATGAAGTAAAGAGATAGGTTGGTAGAACACGTACTAAGACATCCAAGAATAGCAAACTTAGTTAAGGAAGAAAGGTTCGAGGACGAGAACTGTAGGGGTAGACCAAGTTTAGAATATGTTAAACAGATAGCCTTGAATGTAGGGTGTGGTAGCTATATAGAGATGAAACGATTAGCTCGGGACAGATAGGCGCTGAGATCTGCATCAAACCAGTCAAAGGACTAAAGACTCAAACAACAACATGTAAGTTCACTAAAAATAATGTTGTGTAACGGTATACGTTAGTCAACGAACAGTAATGCATTACTAAAACCCATGACACGATACCTAAGAGCTTTTCTAAAATGATTTTAAAGTGCCTTTAACCCTATATTGAACACCCAGTTCACAAGACTCATAACTGCAATGTTATGGTAAAACAAAACAAAATCTATATTTCAAAACAAGCAAGTGGTTTAGTCAATGTATACTGGAAAAAGTTTTGTAAACACTCAAGTCCTCAAGACTAATTAAATTAGTAACTGTCAGGTTGACTGAGTGGTTAAGGTGTTTGACTTAAGATCAAATTTTCTGTATAAGGAAGCAAGGGTTCGAATCCCTTACCTGACATAACTATTGCCTTGACATGGCTTGGCCACACTGCATTATTATGACACTCGGTACACAAACCATAGATATAGTGTATTGTTTAAGGCCACTCTCTTTCTGAACATAGTCAGAGACTGTTGATGGTTAACAATTGTATTAATAGTGGGACATGGGGATAGTAATTAAGAAAAACAGACAATACCCATACAATATTTTTATTAAATTCATTTTATAATAGTTACACACTGAATTCAACTCTATCTCTTTACCATTGTTCTATATAGATTTTTAAACACAACGCTTGTTGTAGATCCTTTTACAACTTTCTCCAGGTACTCTTGCTCTTAAAAACTGGGGAAGCCGCAATGGTTTTATAAACATAAAACCCTCATCCTCTTCTTTTTCATAATTATCATCATCATCATTATGAATATTATCATCAAAATTATTATAGTCATTGTCACCATCATTATCATCATCATCATCATCATCATTCTCAACATCACTAGAACTATCCAATTCCTCTTGTTTGTTTTCCACAGGGACCTCTTGTAGAGTCTGCGTTGCTTTTGATAGTGTTAAGGGTTTTTTGAACGATGGTATTTGTCCTAACATGTCTTTTTGAGGTGATGATGAATGCTTTTTAACAAACAATGCACTATCTTGAGCAGCAATATATTTTTCTTGGACTTGCTTTTTTTTTACCTGGGTTAGAGTATTTTGCGTATTTAAATGTGTATTAATTTGAGATTCACAATGACGTTCTTTTGAAGTAAGTACGTTGGAGTCTTTTGTTTTAATCATTCCTCGACACTTTTTGGATCGTTGTTTTGAACATCGCCAAATAACAGTTCCATCTTTATTGGTTGTTTTTACAATATATGTATATCCTTTATAGAAGACACATGGCTTGCCATGACTGGTTGTTGAGACTTCCATATCAACTAATACATATGAATTAAATTTTAGTAAAGTCACATGAACAATCTTTAGATTACAAGTGATTTACACACACACACACACTTTCCTAAATGTCAAGATTTATGGATGTTGTTTTCCGCCAACAGCTGCTTACTGCGTATGACAAGGCTGGAGACTGGTAGGTGAGACGGTCTTTCACGATGTGAACACTGTAACAGGCAGTAGTCAACTGACAATATTCTTATACCCTAGTCAAGGTTAACAGGTACTTACTGCGTATGACAAGACCGTACACTCGTAGGTTAGACCGTATTTTTTGTTTGTTGCTAAGGATCCCATATATACCCTAGACATGTTAGTTCTGAACACTTAGTGGTTAATTGTATATATTGAATTTAAATACACAGCTCATACAAGCACGTTTTGCGGATGGGAGGGGTGAGAGGCTGGCAAAAAAGGAAATGTTTTAGTTTAATGAAACGTCATGTCCTAGTAGGCGTGATTTATAGTAGACGCAATTGATAGTAGACGTAATTGATAGTAGGTGTAATCGATACTAGACGTGATTAATAGTAGACGCAATTGATACTAGGCGTGATTGATAGTAGGCGTGATTTGTAGTAAGCGCGATTTATAGTAGACGCAAATGATAGTAGGCGCGATTGATAGTAGGCGTGATTGATAGTAGACGCGATTGATAGTAGGCGCAATTTGACATGGGCGCGACTCAGATAATTTTTGATATCATAAAGTTACAGTGTCAATGTTTATACAAAGTACACGGTAGAGGGTATTTTAAGACATAACCTCAGCTCACTGAACATAACCTAACTTTACCTAACCTAACTTTGTCACGTGACATGTTCTACAAGTTTAGACTTGCTTTAAGACTGATTATGACGTCATAGATTGATGGGAGGGGTGAGAGACTAACAAAAAAAGGAAATGTTCTGGTTTAATGAAACGTCATGTCCTAGTAGGCGCGATTTATAGTAGACGCAATTGATAGTAGGCGCGATTAATAGTAGACGCAATTGATAGTAGACGTGATTGATAGTAGGCGTGATTTGACATGAGCGCGATTTATAGTAGACGCGAAAGATAGTAGGCGCGATTGATAGTAGGCGTAATTAGACATGGGCGAGATTTATAGTAGACGCAATTGATAGTAGGCGCGATTGATAGTAGGTGTAATTGGTAGTAGGCGCGATTTGACATGAGCGCGATTTATAGTAGACGCAATTGATAGTAGGCGCGATTAATAGTAGACGCAATTGATAGTAGACGTGATTGATAGTAGGCGTGATTTGACATGAGCGCGATTTATAGTAGACGCGAAAGATAGTAGGCGCGATTGATAGTAGGCGTAATTAGACATGGGCGAGATTTATAGTAGACGCAATTGATAGTAGGCGCGATTGATAGTAGGTGTAATTGGTAGTAGGCGCGATTTGACATGAGCGCGATTTATAGTAGACGCAAATGATAGTAGGCGTGATTGATAGTAGACGCAATTGATACTAGGCGTGATTGATAGTAGGCGTGATTTGTAGTAAGCGCATTTCATAGTAGGCTCAATTGATAGTAGATGCAATTGATAGTAGACGTGATTGATAGTAGACGCGATTGATAGTAGACGTGATTGATATGGACGCGACTTAGATAATTTTTGATATTACAAAGTTACAGTGTCAATGTTTATACAAAGTAAAAGGCAGAGAGGGGGTGTTTTAAGACTTAACCTCAGCTCACCTAACATAACCTAACTTTACCTAACCTAACTTTGTCACGTGACATGTTCTACAAGTTTAGACTTGCTTTAAGGCTGACTATGACTATGACGTCATAGATTGATGAGAGGGGTGGGAGGCTGACAAAAAAGGAAATGTTTTGGTTTAATGAAAAGTCATGTCCTAGCAGGCGCGATTGGTAGTAGACGCAATTGATAGTAGACGCGATTAATGGTAGGCGCAATTGATAGTAGGTGTGATCAGGTACTTACTTCATATCAAAAGGCTGTACACTCGTGTGTTAGACACTCTATCTTGTTAAGGACCCCTATATATTCCCTATACAAGGCTATACATGTTAGTTCTAAACACTTAGTGGTTATTTGTATTTTAAATTTATATACACAGGCTATACAAGCCCGTTTATTCACACAGTAAAACTTTGTCAAATAGCCACATGCGACACGCAAAGTATGTTTCCGCTATCTAGCGGTGACTATGGAAACTACCTGAACATATCCTAATCTAATCCTAGCTAACTTCACCTGACGTGACCATACCGGTTTGTAAGCAACAACAACAACACACTAAGATTCCATGAATTCCAGAGTACTTTTAGATTAATTATCGACTCTCAACTCTTATAACTATGTCCATTCCACTCTGTCAAAAACACGATTTTTTTTTTAAATTTTTGCTTGATGTCAATACTAAAGTGATAATGGGTTTTCCGATCCTATCACTATAAATTCATTACCCCCACTCTTATCTCGGTATCGACAACAACCATGCCTATTTTTATTATGTCAGATGATGTAATGTTCGAGTGCAAAGTGGGTGTAAAAGTGAGTGCAAAGTGAGTGCAAAAGTGAGTGCAAAGTAAGTATAAAAGTAGTTGTAAAAGTGAGTGCAAAGTGAGTGCAAATGTGAGTGCAAAAGTGGGGTGTAAAAGTGGTACCCTATTTGTAATGGCTTATTTGACAAGTTATTTTGTGGTACCCTATTCGTAATGGCTTATTTCACAAGTTGTTTTTGTCAATGTATTTAGAGGATATTTCTCTTGTTCATGGAAAGTATCTCAGCCCTTTTTATGATAGCATAATGCTTACCGTCATGTTTGTAAGCAACAACAACACACTAAAATTCCTAGAATCCAAACTACTCTAAGGTTAATGATGGTCTCTCAACTCCATTCCACGCCTAGTTAAAAACATTATACATTTCAAATTTTTCAAAAAGGTAAATTGAGAAAGTAGGCTATATATTTAAACTAAAAAATCATATGCTAACTCCAACACCTACGTCTATCCCATTCTCAGTCAAAAAAATATATATATTCTTTAAATTTTTCCAAAAAATATTTGGAAAGTAGGCTATAATTTGAAAACTAATCATCCTAAAAAGTCATATATAGACTCAAACCAATGGCCTTTATGTCCTTAATCGTTAGAACAAAACATAGAATTTGACATTTTTCCAAATATTGATCATTTTTAAAAATGGGCTATATTTTGTAAACTATGAATTACACAAAAAAATGTGTTTGACATAAAAATGACAGGTATTTACCCCCTCTACCCACAAACCAAGTCCCAGGTCTCTGAGACAAAATCCAAAAAGGTTCAATTTTGAAAGTAGACGATATTTTGAAAACTAATCATTCTAAAAAGTCATATATAGACTCAAACAAATGTCCTTTAAGTCCCTTAACGTTAGAACAAAACTTAACATTTTTTTCATTTTTTCAAAAAAAAAAGTCCAATTTTCAAAATTGCCTATATTTTGGAAACTAAGAATTAGTTCCAAAATGGCGGTCGTAGCTTAACTCAACCTAACCTAACCCTACGAGGTGTGATCAAAAAGTTCCAAAATGGCTGCCGTAGCTTAACTTAACCTTTGATTGATCCCTGTTGATTGACCCCTTTTGATTGATCTCTGTTGATGTATCCCTTTGGACTAGTCCCTGTTGACTAGCCCCTTTGGACGGGTCTTTTTTAAAGGGGGAGTCATTTTTTTACGGGTCCCGGAGGACGGGTCCTTGTTGACGGGTCCCTGTGGGCGGTTCCTTTGGACTGATCCTTATGGACTGGCCCGTGCATTTTATCCAAATTATATCAAAGGGGCCCACAAAACCACTACTTATCTCAAGACAATATACAAGTCTACTACCTAAATGTTACAAGATATGTACTGTATATAGTACCAACATTGTCTGTCACTGAGTCACTACTAGTCACATAAATTTAAATACAAAAAACAATTGTATTGAATACTGATTGGGATTCTATTTGGTGACTATCTTAGGCAAAATACCTGCATATTACAAAATAAAATCCAGACGATCATTCGTTTACCCCTTTAGAGAAACGTTCTACAACTTTTTCAACGTCAACATTTATATCACGATGAACAAATAACAGACACAAGCCATTCAACCTTTCCTCTGTCATTCGCGTTCGTAGCCATGATTTAACACGTTGCAGGTTGCTGAATGATCTTCCTGCACTTGCAACAATGTCCATGTAGCGATTATATTAACAGTGTTGCCATTACATACTGAACCCTTATTGATTTGCCGATCAATAATTCTTCATGATTTTTATTATTATTATTACCGATATCCAGGCAGAACATGTTGGAGATTGACAAAGGGAAGACAGGTAGTGTGTCGCAACGATTGCAACAGAAGTAGCGTGGTATTTATTCCTGACGATAACCGGGTAAGCCGAGTTCAAGGACAAATTCAGGGTGAACGCGCATCCAAGTCGGCGTCATTATAGGCGTGCCAGAGGTGAAGTTCCAACCAACACACGATTGAATCAGCGAATCAGGAGAGAGGACGCCTAAAGCACGCGGAGATTTGCGTACCATAAAAACGGCGCTAAAACATGTGTATGAAGAACCGCCGATGAGATAGGATTCCGCATGAGTCCATTGAGACGTTTGGATGAAAAGAAGAAGATTGATACTAGTCCCAAGTCTGTGAGTTGAAAATTACAGATTATTTTCACTGATTGCCCCCACTACACTCCTTTCTGTCAGTTTCTAATAAATTGATCAGTGATGAGTAGTTTGGGACACAACTTTATCGGGCTCCGAGGAGCGTCGTTCACGCCAGTTTGAGACACGATTTTATCAGGCTCTAGTGAGCATACTTCACGTCTGTTTGAACGAACAATTTTTATTGCGCTCATGGGAGCAGAGTTCATGATTAGCGGACGGAGATCTCTAGTTGAGATAAGCGCTACGCGGTAGACGTAATTTGAGGCTTGTTAAAAGCCAGTTGCGTGGTGGGCGAAGATTGTAATAGTTTCTGTAAATTTTGTGTTATCTTTTGTGTGATGTATATGTGCGTGTGAAGTAAGCAAATGCTTAGATAGGGCCAGTTCAACGTTGAGTAATCGCCCAGGACATTTTTCTGTGTGAAAGTCAGTAGCTCATAGCGATTCTAGCTAGGTAGACTAATAACTTTGAACATTTCTTTCCAAGAAGCCAAGATGTCTACAGGAAGGTCGATTGGTGGAATGAAGTGCTACGCCTCTACCAGAACGTCGACGATGAACGAGTAAATTTCCCGTGGGGTAATGCCTTGGGATGGAGGTTGATTTTCTACAAGCTGCACGGTGATGTACAAACCATTGATTTATTCAATTTGTAGCTAGATTAGACGCGGGAACGTTGTAAATAATTTATTCATTGTTTTTCTTGTGTATTTAGATTTTTGTGCGCCGACACTGTTATATGTAAATGTACGTTGGCACGTGGCCAAAATGTTTGTTTGAGTGTATATTTTTCTTATGAGTCATTATTTGTATGCACGGCGTGTGTATTTTGATTTTATTCATGCGAATGCGAAATTCGTCATGGTCGATAAATGGTACTTTTATTCAAATTCATTTTTAGTAGGAAAAGGGGGTAAAAGTTGTTAGATGTTTTACGAACAGGTTTTTATTCATACTAGGGTTGCCGAGCGCAACAAGTTAAGATGTCACTGTAGAACACCTTAGTTCTATATTTTTTGAGTTTTTGTTTTGAGAGTCCTTTTCAGGTTCTTTAGTCACGGACTAGATTGGGAGCGCAAGTCGGTGGAAAATATTTTATGTCCTTTATTTCAGGTTCCTGTCAAACCCATACGTGTGATTCTGGTGTGTGTATTGTGTCAAGGTGTGTGTATTGATTCTTCGTGATGAGGGGTAGAGTGCCTACCGCCCTCAAATATTGTGGTTGTATTTTTATGGAAAGGCAGAGCGCTCTTCGAGGCTACTGTACCTTGTCCTATGCTGATTCTTGGATTTCCTTGGGAAATGCTAAGATATTTTATTTTGACACACACACGTATATTATGTGCTTTGGGAGCACGCTTCTTCGAGACTCGAGCCATTGCTACGGCAGGTCGAGGTAATTGACACGTGGGTTGACAGATGTGCAGATTCCACTTTGCGCCCGTCTATATCTGGTGATTCATCGTTTAGGCAGTCCAGCTGACCGACTGACCCCTGTAAGCTATCTGTAGCAAACCTGTTCTTTTAATGGTCATTGGATCATAATTAATCTGGGAGTTCGCCATGTCCGTTACGAATTACCGCATATCGTATGAAATGAAATGTTTGTTTTGTAATGTAAATGTTGGCTTTGAGCCTAGTGATTTCTGTGACTCATTTCATTTGTTTGTATTGTTAGATTTTGTTTGTTGTGACACCGTTGGGTGTATTTTGTATTTTTCTTGTAAAAATGGCAAGCGGCCATGTGTGTATTTTTCTTGATTGGTCACGTGTTGATTTACATGTGTTGATTTTGAAAAGTCCTAATTTTAGGCGTTAATGTTGTTTGCTTCGGCAAATCTTTGATTCCAATTTCATTGTGGAAATTATTTTTGTCTTATTTAGTGTAGGAAGTGTCGGATTAGCTTAATTAGTGTTTAGTTGGTTCCTCGTGTCTGTCTAGCTCTAAGACAATGCAGATTCGTCCCCTGAAGGTTTACTGGATGGTAACGAATCTAGCATTAATTTGTACACATCGTAACGCATGTAGAAAAGCCGCACACGCACATGTCATTGCAGTAATTTGGGACATTTGGTCCAGACGTTTACGATCTCTCCTGAGATCAGGCCTAGTTTGGCATTTTTATTAAATTCAAGTGGGTGTCATTTGGGAGACCTTGTTTTTTTTGTTTGTTGTAAATAGTGTAAATTTGTTGATCTGTTATTAAATTCATATGTTTTAATCCTGGTATTCACTTTTTCCTGCATGTTATTTTGTTATATGTTTCCCTGCATGTTATAAGAAGCGCTTAACAACCACTTTACGAAATGGACTGTTACACCCCCCGAAATTGAGTCTCATATGCTTCTTTGCAATGGTTCAATACTATATGATAACAAACATTGACCACATTCATGAATGCAGGCAAAATGATTTTACTTGTAGTGCAGTTTGGAGAAACAACCATTTTTATCAGCAATATCAATGTAGCAGACAACTGGTTTTTCGGAGGGGGCACTTGCCCCTGGTGCCCCCCTCTGGATCCGCCACTGGTATCCGGAAGCTGTTCCGACTTCTTTCTTGCTTCTTTGTGATGTATGCTGTCTTCAGCTTCATCATCACAGGGAGTAAAATGAGCCATCATACAGTTCATGGTATCGACCATATTAGAAATGTATGTACCGTCGGGCTTTCTTAAGGTTGAGATTGTGCAGTTGTTTCTAATTTTCTTTGAAGCGAGTTTGTACACTGCATTCCACGGGTTTGCCGTTGAGGTGATATTACAGTATGTTTTCCATGATTTCATTTTCTCTTGTCTTATCGCTAATTGATACTCTCTCTTAACTGCCTCGTATGTTTGTTTCCTTTGTTGTCGCAAGGGTTCGTTATCTATAGTCCTCTGATACCTTCTTCTTAAAGCGTTCAATCTTTTCCTCATTATGGTGAGCTGAGGTGTCCACCATGGAACCGGTCTGTGTTGGAATATTTTCTTAGTTGCTTGACGATTATTGAATGATTTAGAACAAGCTGCAGTAACCATGAATTGAAATTTGAGCACGGCAGTTTCAAAGTCCGTTTCTCCCATTAGAGCGTTACATAGTTGTTGGTCCATTTCTTTTATGGAATTTATTTGACTACCATACTGTTCCCTTGCTGCTGTAAAAAGGTAGTCCGTGAGTTTCTGCAAGTCATTTTCCTTTATGAAGTATCTCATTCCATGGAACGGCAATTCTTCTTCGTTAGGGCTCGATATACCAAGATCGAATTTAATTATCCTGTGATCCGAGCAACTTTCCACGTTACTACCCTCCCAGCCTGTTATAATAGGTGTCAGCTCTTTGCTGCTAACCGTCAGATCTATGTAGCTGAATCCTCTACTATTTTCGAAGGTTGGTAGCCCTCCCTCATTCACAATGAAGAGCTGATTTCCTATGAGGAATTCTTCTAGAAATCTCCCTCGTTTATTTGTCAAAACATCATGCCAAATTTTAGATCTGGAGTTACTGTCCATGGAAAGCATTATGTTCTTCCTTTTTGCAAAATCCAGAATATTCTTCACTTTGAACAAGTCTAATTCTATGTCTCTTTCTATATCAAAATACATACTTACAACTAAAAAAACACGTAGGACCTCTAGTTATTTCAAGCACCACTACATCTTCGTCGGACAGTTGATTTATCATGATAGCGTTTATTGTTTTGTTGAAAATCACAATCGCCGCTCTCCTCTTTCCTCCACCAGATGAGTATGTTTTGCAGGAAGCAGGCATTCCCACCAGCCTATTTTGAATCACGTAAGGTTCTTGAAAAAATGCTATGTCCGTACGCAGTTCTGTTACCAAATGAACAAGATTTAGTGTAGCAGCTCTCTAATGTTGCATGTTTAATTGCAGACTTTTAATTGGTGATTGTATGATAGTTGGTTTAACTCTGCGCGATGCATTGCTTCCTACTTGGGCCATTAGTAGTCTGTGTTTTGTTTGTATTTTCGAAGAACAGCAATTAAACTAGGACAATCCTTGTCTAATGAAGAGTGATTTTCACAGATTTTCTCGAATTTGTTGTACTTATTGAATGCTATGCAATTAATGCATTTAAATTCTTCTTTGGATGCTTTGCATTCCTTTAGTTTATGTTTCCCTGCGCAGAGAGGACAAGTATCTTCTTCTGCTCTACATTCGCGATGTCGGTGATTATATTTGGAACACTTAAAGCAGCGAACAGCGGCAATGTAGTCGTCTATCTTACATATTGACCAGCCCATTTTGAGTTTGGTTTGAAGGAGCTGCTGTCTTACTTTCGAACATACTTCAACTACCATGTTCTTTCTGTTTTTCTTGCTCCGGTAAATAAATTTAGGTATGATGTCACCTTTATTTAGTCCCAATTCCGAGTTTTGTTCCATTATTATTTCTTCAGCATTTGTAAAGTCAATATGTAAGGGTACATCATAAATGACCAGATTCGGATTCCGCAATCTGGGAATTTTCACAGCTAGCACATCACCGCAGTTTGCATTAATGCTTGTACATAATGTTTCAGTTTCTTCTTTACTACCAGTTTCTATGAGGGTTCGCCCATCCCCAAGGGTCTTGAATGTCTTGATTCCTACCTTCAGCGCTGTAGGATTAATGTTGGACTTTAGCAGTTCCTTCACTGCGTCAGGAGTTTGATTTCTCTTTGAAGTTATCATAAGTTTGAAACGTTTTTGTTCCGAGCCTTCAATTGATTAAACTATACTAGAATACAACTGCCTTTGGTGACCGATAGGTGGAACAGTAGTCCCCAGTTGAGTCGCCAAAGGTACCATAGGTTCGGCGATAGATGGTGCCACCTGACTATACACTTCATTGATGGAGTTTGCAGGCGCCACATTGTGCTTCTTGTCAGTTTCTTTCAACTTGTTTTGTAACCTGATATTTTCTTGATCCGTTGTTTCAATTTTTGTTGACAGTTCTACAAAACACAGTTCTTATTTTACTCACCGATTGCAGAATAAGTTCTTTCAGTTCCTTTCTCAGGTTGCCGCGTATTTCAGTTACACTCGTCAAGTTTAGGAGACAAGTTTCCAACACGTCACTCGTATCGTCCGTCATCTTAGCTGGGCACGCAAAGGCATAGTTTAATGTCACTCCATGCCGCACCTAGCGCTAAGAACGCTCAACTTCCTCCAGAAGTGCTACCTCTACGTACCTACAGACTGGACAAAATGGCTGCTCTCTACAAAATTATTTTAGCATGCTAATTTTAATGTTTCACTCGATATTATTGCAATCTAAATGCAGACACACACGTTCACACATAAATAAAACTTAGAATGACTTAACAAACAAGTTTCAGAAAGACACTTCACAGTAAAACCAACTTTCTTTCGCTATCTAGCAGCTACGAATTCACATTCACGAGGCTTGTGTGCATGTCCCACTGCAAACACATATACTCTTCTCTTAAGTCTTAACTCAAACCAGTCAAACGACTGAAGACTCAAACAACAACAACAACATGCCAGGTGTTAGGCAACGGACGGTACTACAATGCCGCGGTCCGTTTCTAAGATACCTATCGGGTAATGGGACCAGTAGATGGCACTCTAAGGGAAATTTCAGACACAAATATTCATATTTAATCATAAACTTGGTAAACTATTAAACCGATTATAAATGTATTTACTTGAATTGTTTTTAAAATACAAATCTAATGGATGATATACGTATGTTCTTTCCAAATTATAAAAAAGTAACAGTAAAATCATGTATGACAAGTCACCAGTAGATGCCATCTGTCTTCATCCCGTGCACCGGTAGTTGACACATGACACCACCAGTAGTTGACAGTTTGTCCATAAGTATTATTCACCTATAAACTTTGCATTATTGATATACAGAACATTAAATCATTAAATAAAGCAAACAAACCAATACTGCATGCAAGGTTATGTGAATATCTTTAAAAATTCCTGTATTTATTAATTTCTGGCACTCGATAGTGACCTCTATTTGTGTACAATTTGGGGCTTGAAATTTTTTCCTTTATGTCTTCCTTTTCATACCAACAAACATCGTCAGTTTTTGGCCACTTCCATGCCTGCCACAGCCATTACTTTAACATACCGTATGCCCGATTTGATTCTTACTTCAAAATAATGCCAGGAAAATATTCCCCCTCGTAATCACATATCACATGAGCCCCTTGCGTAAATTGACTGTGTCACTTGTCGAAACATCTTCCTCTGTTTCACTGCTACTGTCTGGCATTTTAGATAACTTAATCCTCTTATTTGCTTTTTCAGCACATTTTTTCTTCATTCTTTCTTCTCTCAACTTTGCTTTTTCTTCTTTCAATCTGTCAGCTTCATCCTTTGCTTCTTTCTTTCCTAGAACAATTGCCAATCTCTAGATACCACACCTCTTGGAACCTTTTCCTTCTTTCTTTTTTGACGTCGTTGAAGACAGTTCTTTCGGGTAAAATAACGCTCGTTTGAAAGGGGAAGGGATATTGGTTGTGGGACTTCCTGAACCAGCTGTATTTGCATCACTCCTTTTGTCCTCAAATGAAGGTGGTGTTCTTGGAGCAATTGGTGGATTTTCAGTTTGGCTTGTTGATGTTGAAGGAATGGGTTGAACATTGGGTGATCTTTGATTTGGTGATTGTGTTGAAAGAGAACCTCATGGGAAAGACAAATTATATTTATGCATATGTGGGGTGTCTTCATTTGCAACGGCTATAACAGTGACTTGATTCATGTCAGCAGGTGATAAGGCAGTAAGAACTGGTACTTGCTCATCAATTATTAATGGGCTGTTCATCGAGGAAGGTGAGCGGATTTCAACAATTTCCTGCAAATTCCTCCACAGTAAAAATAAGCTTCTGTCGTTTTCTTCAATTTCTTTATCCAGTTGGCACAGTTCTTTTTTCTGTTTAAAATCGCCAATTTTACTTTCACCAATTTCTTTTTCCATTACTTTTACGGCTACTTGGTATTTGACGCGCATTTAACTACGTCAAAATAAAAAAATAATTAACACCAACTAACGTGGAAAATATGTGCTACCCATTTAAGTCCCCAGAGGTTTTGCCTTAGAAAGAAACTACTAGACATAAAATCTAAGTGATAAGAAACACCAAGTCGGATTTACTTTATAATATATATTCAGTCTTTATAAAAATACAAATAACATGAGAAGGTCTTAAAACCACAAACCAAATAATAAGTTTAGAAAAGAGGAACCTTGAAATCATAAAATAAAAACATTACCTATTTCGAAGACAAGATATATATTATCTCAGTTGATATTCATTATTCGACATCTATTCCAAAAAAACGTCGGAGAAGTAGTACAATGACTAAGCATGACGGTCATCAGGAGCTATCACTTAAACCTCAAGAAAATATTTTAATCATTCCCAATCACAAGGAGCTAGAAATCAACACGACTGTCGTGATCGAAATCTCAAGATGGAGTCCCTAATATCAGATGTTTAGACAAAATACAAGATTAGTAATTCATAACCCCAAACAAGGAGATTAAGGTTATCTAGCCAACGGTGGCTTAAGAAAGAAAATACATCATAGAGATGTTTCACACAGACTCTTAAGGAGTATACTAACTGAAACGAAGTAGGGGGAAATAAAATAAAAACCAAAACGTTAAGATAAATTAAAAAAAACTGCTTCGAATCAAAACAAGAGGTTCGCTGTTATTGACAGATGAGAATCTGATTCAGCTTATAAAATAAACACATTCAAAATAACACACCAAGAGCTTGGAAAGACAAGGTAGTTATTTGCAAAGAATCAGTATATCAAACACTCACATGAAACATCCAATCTTTTACGCATCACCCAAAATAACCATATGTACAGAACCAAAACATGTACGACTAAGGTACCAACCTCCGAGAGGCAAAATGTTAGGTTAACAAACACATCTCACAATCATGCCAACCCATGAAAAATCCAACCAATACGAATCACACCACTCCCAACCAATGTGTTCAAGACCTCAACATAGTACGACAAGGTACGAATCTCCAAGAGATTAAATGTTAGGTTATCCAAACACATCTCACATTCATGCCAACCCCTAAGGCACATCACATGCAATATAAGGGTTCTTGACTCTTTTGACCAAAATCAAAAATAACTAAAAATAGCAAGAAGTACGACCCTTATATTACCAAACACATACCAACATATAAACACAGATCCATTCACACGACATTTCATACATACTGATCTTATTCAACAACGACTTGTCAACCATTACATAGCAAGGACGTACCTTATTTCTGTCGGTCACGATCACAAATCATATTTTAAAAGGTAACATGCTTAAAAATAAAACGTGACTCTTCCAAACGTCAGTAATACTGTTTCCATCCGATGGTACTGAAAATATAGGCATGTCTCCGCCCAAGCCCAAAGGCTGGCTTCAGAATAGGTTCCCGCGACGAAAATTACATCCTCGTTCTTCGATGATAAGATAGGTAATAATCCTTTTTTCTAACAAAGACTTGTTAGGTTACCAAGGAGACACATTCCATAAATAATCTCAAACCCAGACACTGATCTGTGGCGAGATCCCAAATCCAGCTTGCGCCATCTAGCGTAAAACTAGTCCAACTAACGGAACAGCTTCACAAGAAATCCGCTAGGTAGAGCGCGAGTCCAAGAAATTATATAGACTCCGTAAGTTTCCAAACTTGACACATAGATGGGACGACGAGTATCTTTCACTTGAAGTAGTGTACTTCCAGCGGTACCTTGAAACGTAGATATAAATGTAATTGTCACAAATCTACAATAGTCTCAAACTATTGTCTCAACCCTCCCCGCCCGCAATTGTGATCATTGGGGAACCAAATGATCACCAAGTAGAATGCAGAGGTGAAATACAGGAGAAATTTGAAATCTTCATAACATGAACGCTAACTAAATAGTTTTTTCATGCACACAAAGTCACTCCAAGAAGATAGCACCATAAAAACAATACAGTACAGTTTCCCATGCTTAGAAAGGTGTTTGTTTTACATAATACATCTTCATAACATCCGGTAAAGATATAGGATATGACATCTTCTTCATTCTTCGGGAGATAATCATACATCAAGTAGCGTAGGACAGACTATGACATCCGGGCGCCCATGGACGACAAGTACAATCCACACGACTGCAAGGTTTTCTTCGTCCGGTAAAATTGTTCTGAAATCAAATTGAACTGCGAACAGATTTTTGTTCCTGGTTCCTTCTACACACCACAACTGACGTTATCAGTCACGAGTCAATCAATTACAATACATCAGGCCTAAAAAAAATAACGATGACCGACAGAAGTACAATATAACACCAAATTAAAATGAGAATAACCCCCTTAGTTTCCTCTTTCCTTTACAACATGCTTATTACAAAGGTATTTTTCTTTTTTTTAACAAGTCTTTTCCGAAGTATCACCTTCTCTTTTAATTGAGAAAGGTGGGCACAAAATATTCTTGGTGAGCAGTTTATTAGACAAGCATAACTCCATCACCAACTTGAAATAATGTGATACGGAGTCCTCTTAAACTGTCATGAGCGAATCTCATGTTAAGGAAAAACCGAAGAAAAGAAAGCAAGAACAAAATCAACGAGGAAAGAAACGCCAAAACCGAAACGACCAACACAAAAAAAAAAAAAATTAGAAAACCATAACCATATGAAACCGATCACACGTGCAGAAAAACACAAAACATCCACCTTTCACTCACTCGAACACAACTGTAAATCCCAAAAATAATCACTACATTTACCACCCGCGAAGAAAACAACCCAAAATATCCACCAGTATGTAAATAATATTCGTCAAAACACCTAACACAGTCTTACCTTTATGCCGACTCGAACCAAACAGAATACATTGATCACACAGCCCGCATTCCGTGAGATCCATCATGAGCCCTAATAGCATACGTGCTTACCCGGAGGGTATTTGTCCGCACCAAACATCCTTCATATCACACACTCACCGTAAGTCTTACATCCCGAATCAAGCAGATAAATAAGGTGTCCTTGAATACACCAACCTGGAGATTACTTTGGAATCTTTCCGTAAGATACTCACCATTCATACAATGATCACCTTCATCGTCGTCTAAAATATTAGTCCATACCTAATACTAAAGACTCAAAAGATGAAATCCAACCCTTATTCAACAGAATAATCACCCATATAATTACTCAGTGAACTCAGGTTGGTAGGTGTTCCAACGATATAAAACTGACATACTCAGTAATTGACTTAAAACAACTAAAATTAATTAATTAAATAACCCTAACCTTATTTTTAAATCCAAAACACAAATAAGCCCATCCCTTAAAACTTTCAACGATCTAACCTATTACTGTTGCACAACACACACATTCAGTTCACATACGCTGTTTTTCAAACACAAAAGAGACCTAGCATAATCACTGCCCCAAAAATCAACTCACTTAAATCAATCAGATTTTTGAGATCAGATACAACTGAAGACTTACCGCTTATCCACGGGTATTCACTCCAGTTGGGAACGATACTAGGTGACAAATTCAATTCTTGTTAAGGTAATAAGTAGTGACAGAATTTCTTTCATCCATGAATTATCAATATGTCAAGCTCAGCATCATATATGAAACATAACAAACACAAATATTAGCATTTAATAATATCCAATAGGTCATCACTAAGATTCAAATAGAATTTTCAAATAATTAAATGTGGAAAGCTTCTGCTACCAGTTGACGCGCGTTTAACTACGTCAAAATAAAAAAATTAATTAACACCAACTAACGTGGAAAATATGTGCTACCCATTTAAGTCCCCAGAGGTTTTGCCTTAGAAAGAAACTACTAGACATAAAATCTAAGTGATAAGAAACACCAAGTCGGATTTACTTTATAATATATATTCAGTCTTTATAAAAATACAAATAACATGAGAAGGTCTTAAAACCACAAACCAAATAATAAGTTTAGAAAAGAGGAACCTTGAAATCATAAAATAAAAACATTACCTATTTCGAAGACAAGATATATATTATCTCAGTTGATATTCATTATTCGACATCTATTCCAAAAAAACGTCGGAGAAGTAGTACAAAGACTAAGCATGACGGTCATCAGGAGCTATCACTTAAACCTCAAGAAAATATTTTAATCATTCCCAATCACAAGGAGCTAGAAATCAACACGACTGTCGTGATCGAAATCTCAAGATGGAGTCCCTAATATCAGATGTTTAGACAAAATACAAGATTAATAATTCATAACCCCAAACAAGGAGATTAAGGTTATCTAGCCAACGGTGGCTTAAGAAAGAAAATACATCATAGAGATGTTTCACACAGACTCTTAAGGAGTATACTAACTGAAACGAAGTAGGGGGAAATAAAATAAAAACCAAAACGTTAAGATAAATTAAAAAAACTGCTTCGAATCAAAACAAGAGGTTCGCTGTTATTGACAGATGAGAATCTGATTCAGCTTATAAAATAAACACATTCAAAATAACACACCAAGAGCTTGGAAAGACAAGGTAGTTATTTGCAAAGAATCAGTATATCAAACACTCACATGAAACATCCAATCTTTTACGCATCACCCAAAATAACCATATGTACAGAACCAAAACATGTACGACTAAGGTACCAACCTCCGAGAGGCAAAATGTTAGGTTAACAAACACATCTCACAATCATGCCAACCCATGAAAAATCCAACCAATACGAATCACACCACTCCCAACCAATGTGTTCAAGACCTCAACATAGTACGACAAGGTACGAATCTCCAAGAGATTAAATGTTAGGTTATCCAAACACATCTCACATTCATGCCAACCCCCAAGGCACATCACATGCAATATAAGGGTTCTTGACTCTTTTGACCAAAATCAAAAATAACTAAAAATAGCAAGAAGTACGACCCTTATATTACCAAACACATACCAACATATAAACACAGATCCATTCACACGACATTTCATACATACTGATCTTATTCAACAACGACTTGTCAACCATTACATAGCAAGGACGTACCTTATTTCTGTCGGTCACGATCACAAATCATATTTTAAAAGGTAACATGCTTAAAAATAAAACGTGACTCTTCCAAACGTCAGTAATACTGTTTCCATCCGATGGTACTGAAAATATAGGCATGTCTCCGCCCAAGCCCAAAGGCTGGCTTCAGAATAGGTTCCCGCGACGAAAATTACATCCTCGTTCTTCGATGATAAGATAGGTAATAATCCTTTTTTCTAACAAAGACTTGTTAGGTTACCAAGGAGACACATTCCATAAATAATCTCAAACCCAGACACTGATCTGTGGCGAGATCCCAAATCCAGCTTGCGCCATCTAGCGTAAAACTAGTCCAACTAACGGAACAGCTTCACAAGAAATCCGCTAGGTAGAGCGCGAGTCCAAGAAATTATATAGACTCCGTAAGTTTCCAAACTTGACACATAGATGGGACGACGAGTATCTTTCACTTGAAGTAGTGTACTTCCAGCGGTACCTTGAAACGTAGATATAAATGTAATTGTCACAAATCTACAATAGTCTCAAACTATTGTCTCAACCCTCCCCGCCCGCAATTGTGATCATTGGGGAACCAAATGATCACCAAGTAGAATGCAGAGGTGAAATACAGGAGAAATTTGAAATCTTCATAACATGAACGCTAACTAAATAGTTTTTTCATGCACACAAAGTCACTCCAAGAAGATAGCACCATAAAAACAATACAGTACAGTTTCCCATGCTTAGAAAGGTGTTTGTTTTACATAATACATCTTCATAACATCCGGTAAAGATATAGGATATGACATCTTCTTCATTCTTCGGGAGATAATCATACATCAAGTAGCGTAGGACAGACTATGACATCCGGGCGCCCATGGACGACAAGTACAATCCACACGACTGCAAGGTTTTCTTCTTCCGGTAAAATTGTTCTGAAATCAAATTGAACTGCGAACAGATTTTTGTTCCTGGTTCCTTCTACACACCACAACTGACGTTATCAGTCACGAGTCAATCAATTACAATACATCAGGCCTAAAAAAAATAACGATGACCGACAGAAGTACAATATAACACCAAATTAAAATGAGAATAACCCCCTTAGTTTCCTCTTTCCTTTACAACATGCTTATTACAAAGGTATTTTTCTTTTTTTTAACAAGTCTTTTCCGAAGTATCACCTTCTCTTTTAATTGAGAAAGGTGGGCACAAAATATTCTTGGTGAGCAGTTTATTAGACAAGCATAACTCCATCACCAACTTGAAATAATGTGATACGGAGTCCTCTTAAACTGTCATGAGCGAATCTCATGTTAAGGAAAAAACGAAGAAAAGAAAGCAACAACAAAATCAACGAGGAAAGAAACGCCAAAACCGAAACGACCAACACAAAAAAAAAAAATTTTAGAAAACCATAACCATATGAAACCGATCACACGTGCAGAAAAACACAAAACATCCACCTTTCACTCACTCGAACACAACTGTAAATCCCAAAAATAATCACTACATTTACCACCCGCGAAGAAAACAACCCAAAATATCCACCAGTATGTAAATAATATTCGTCAAAACACCTAACACAGTCTTACCTTTATGCCGACTCGAACCAAACAGAATACATTGATCACACAGCCCGCATTCCGTGAGATCCATCATGAGCCCTAATAGCATACGTGCTTACCCGGAGGGTATTTGTCCGCACCAAACATCCTTCATATCACACACTCACCGTAAGTCTTACATCCCGAATCAAGCAGATAAATAAGGTGTCCTTGAATACACCAACCTGGAGATTACTTTGGAATCTTTCCGTAAGATACTCACCATTCATACAATGATCACCTTCATCGTCGTCTAAAATATTAGTCCATACCTAATACTAAAGACTCAAAAGATGAAATCCAACCCTTATTCAACAGAATAATCACCCATATAATTACTCAGTGAACTCAGGTTGGTAGGTGTTCCAACGATATAAAACTGACATACTCAGTAATTGACTTAAAACAACTAAAATTAATTAATTAAATAACCCTAACCTTATTTTTAAATCCAAAACACAAATAAGCCCATCCCTTAAAACTTTCAACGATCTAACCTATTACTGTTGCACAACACACACATTCAGTTCACATACGCTGTTTTTCAAACACAAAAGAGACCTAGCATAATCACTGCCCCAAAAATCAACTCACTTAAATCAATCAGATTTTTGAGATCAGATACAACTGAAGACTTACCGCTTATCCACGGGTATTCACTCCAGTTGGGAACGATACTAGGTGACAAATTCAATTCTTGTTAAGGTAATAAGTAGTGACAGAATTTCTTTCATCCATGAATTATCAATATGTCAAGCTCAGCATCATATATGAAACATAACAAACACAAATATTAGCATTTAATAATATCCAATAGGTCATCACTAAGATTCAAATAGAATTTTCAAATAATTAAATGTGGAAAGCTTCTGCTACCAGTTGACGCGCGTTTAACTACGTCAAAATAAAAAAATTAATTAACACCAACTAACGTGGAAAATATGTGCTACCCATTTAAGTCCCCAGAGGTTTTGCCTTAGAAAGAAACTACTAGACATAAAATCTAAGTGATAAGAAACACCAAGTCGGATTTACTTTATAATATATATTCAGTCTTTATAAAAATACAAATAACATGAGAAGGTCTTAAAACCACAAACCAAATAATAAGTTTAGAAAAGAGGAACCTTGAAATCATAAAATAAAAACATTACCTATTTCGAAGACAAGATATATATTATCTCAGTTGATATTCATTATTCGACATCTATTCCAAAAAAACGTCGGAGAAGTAGTACAAAGACTAAGCATGACGGTCATCAGGAGCTATCACTTAAACCTCAAGAAAATATTTTAATCATTCCCAATCACAAGGAGCTAGAAATCAACACGACTGTCGTGATCGAAATCTCAAGATGGAGTCCCTAATATCAGATGTTTAGACAAAATACAAGATTAATAATTCATAACCCCAAACAAGGAGATTAAGGTTATCTAGCCAACGGTGGCTTAAGAAAGAAAATACATCATAGAGATGTTTCACACAGACTCTTAAGGAGTATACTAACTGAAACGAAGTAGGGGGAAATAAAATAAAAACCAAAACGTTAAGATAAATTAAAAAAACTGCTTCGAATCAAAACAAGAGGTTCGCTGTTATTGACAGATGAGAATCTGATTCAGCTTATAAAATAAACACATTCAAAATAACACACCAAGAGCTTGGAAAGACAAGGTAGTTATTTGCAAAGAATCAGTATATCAAACACTCACATGAAACATCCAATCTTTTACGCATCACCCAAAATAACCATATGTACAGAACCAAAACATGTACGACTAAGGTACCAACCTCCGAGAGGCAAAATGTTAGGTTAACAAACACATCTCACAATCATGCCAACCCATGAAAAATCCAACCAATACGAATCACACCACTCCCAACCAATGTGTTCAAGACCTCAACATAGTACGACAAGGTACGAATCTCCAAGAGATTAAATGTTAGGTTATCCAAACACATCTCACATTCATGCCAACCCCCAAGGCACATCACATGCAATATAAGGGTTCTTGACTCTTTTGACCAAAATCAAAAATAACTAAAAATAGCAAGAAGTACGACCCTTATATTACCAAACACATACCAACATATAAACACAGATCCATTCACACGACATTTCATACATACTGATCTTATTCAACAACGACTTGTCAACCATTACATAGCAAGGACGTACCTTATTTCTGTCGGTCACGATCACAAATCATATTTTAAAAGGTAACATGCTTAAAAATAAAACGTGACTCTTCCAAACGTCAGTAATACTGTTTCCATCCGATGGTACTGAAAATATAGGCATGTCTCCGCCCAAGCCCAAAGGCTGGCTTCAGAATAGGTTCCCGCGACGAAAATTACATCCTCGTTCTTCGATGATAAGATAGGTAATAATCCTTTTTTCTAACAAAGACTTGTTAGGTTACCAAGGAGACACATTCCATAAATAATCTCAAACCCAGACACTGATCTGTGGCGAGATCCCAAATCCAGCTTGCGCCATCTAGCGTAAAACTAGTCCAACTAACGGAACAGCTTCACAAGGAATCCGCTAGGTAGAGCGCGAGTCCAAGAAATTATATAGACTCCGTAAGTTTCCAAACTTGACACATAGATGGGACGACGAGTATCTTTCACTTGAAGTAGTGTACTTCCAGCGGTACCTTGAAACGTAGATATAAATGTTATTGTCACAAATCTACAATAGTCTCAAACTATTGTCTCAGTATTCATGCCACATACTGTCATGCTGCCGAAAAACTGGGACTTCTTCCTCCCTTTCTGTGGAAAGGATCCTTGAAAAATCAACTGCGTTTCTATCCCATGGTGGCAAACCACACTTTTTAAATCCACTTTAGTGGCTGCTGTGGCATATGGTGTGCCATTTCTAACAGCTTCGATGACATTCTGCATAGCCTCAGTTGAGTATTTAAACAGAGATCCTTTCCCCTTTGCAAGCATGATAAGATAGATTCAGTGTCCTGAAAATAAAGAACGATGTTTTGCTCAGAGTTTAACTTACTAGCAAATAAAGCATACCAAGGTTTCATAATTTATAGCTTAACTGCGCTATACAATTAAAATTGAAATTAATTTTAGGGATCTATGAAGCTAAATTTAATATCCCAAACTGTTCATTATGGCTTGAGTCAAATAGATCAAGAACGGCCATTATCTTTATTCACGGAATCATTAAAGCAGCATTCCATGTTTTTTTTATTCTATTACAACTTAATTTACCATTTACAAGTCAAAATCAACAAGTGTATTGAGTAGAATAAACCATAACAATGAAGTATGCACATTTAGGTTGCCATGCCAACTATAGATCGACAAGGTTTTCTGGAAGGGTTGGGAAGATGGCATACCCTGCCAACTACTAGTCCACTAGCTATTTTATGAACCAGTAGATGGCATTAACAATATATTATTTCAATCCTAGTTATACCTTCTGAATATGCTAATATTAAACTCTCCCAAAGTGTCAATTTGGTTAAAAATATTCTCATAACCACGATAAAGCATAACTCTGACAAGTAACGTACCTGTATTCTAACCTCTTCGTTAACAGCACCTTTAAGCTGACGCCATTTTACATCCAATGCTCACACAGCTGCCTATAGAACTTCTTTGGAAACTCATAGAAGGTACTACAACATTTCATTTCATTTTGTGTGCTGCACTCTAGAATCATACCTGGGGACTATTAATCCAAATACATTCAAACTTCTCTTACAAGCTTAACAAATTGCATTAACTATGTAAGTGCCATCTACTGGTCCACTGTCATCTACTGGTCCCATTACCTTATGTCGTTTTCTCTAGCTCGGCAAAAAATTAACATTTCGCTTTTTAACGAATTATTCTTACGAGGCTTTAAATAAACCTTCGATCTAGCCTTTCCTCTCATGATGGTGAGTTGAAATAGGCTGTAATTTGTAGGCTATCCCAATCGCTTAGATTTGGACGTAGTAAAGCGAGGAAGAGGCACAGGCCCTCCCATATGTTCTGCTAACCGAGAGCAAGATCTGATTTCTTCTTTTCCTGGTTAGGTCCTCACTATGTACTGTACTTGTATGCTGATTGGGAAAGCTGCATCTAAGTTACTGGCTTCGAGGCTACCACTCTCTTGGTAAATCAGTCAAGATTCCACTTTACATGGATTCCTATATTTACTATATAAAAGTGTGTGTATGGTTGTGAATTGTCTGATAACCTGCGTCATTGTGAAGGCTTCACCAGAGTAGGGTATAACAGGAGACAGGTGCCACAAAGTAGCCTACTTGCATTTAGAAATATGCTTTTATTTATTTATTTATCCATTTATTTATATTACTAAGGTTATAACTAGAGAGTTTGAAGAAGGGGCAAATAACCTCGTAGTTCTGCCCCTTAAAACAACAATAACTACTACTACTGGAGTTTAAAGGGGATGAATTTGGGGTAGAAATTCACACAATGTTTACAAACTAAGCTAGTAGGCTGCTCTGAAGCTGTAATTTATTATACAAGTAAAGTTGTCTGAAAACCTGCGTTATAGAGAGGGTGCTTAAAATGAGGCCACGGCCACCTCCTACCCAAACTTTACCTGACTTACAAATAGCCTACACAGACACTGCAATAAAGCAGGTTATCATCACATACACAATACCTACTACTCAGAGGGGAAGGGGAGGGGCTTGAGAGGAGAGGGATGCTATAAAAAGGGCCTTCCGACAAGATATTACTTCGGAGGTCAACCGTCGGCTTGAGCATTACTCAAGTGCACCAGGACGATGACCTGCCTTTTCAGTAGCGGGGTTGGGGGGTTGGAATGCACACACTGGGGAAGAGGATACACGTTGAAATGGGATCACACGGGCGAAGCCGATGGAGCATTTACATCAGCATATTTTTTCCTGACGTCGAGATAGCATTTAAGATGATAATAATAATAATAATAAGAAGAAGATAAGCTTCACACGGGCGAAGCCGCTTGAGATTTTACATCACTTTTATCTATATATATAAAGCACAAAGTTTGTCTGTCTGTCTGTCTGTCTGTCTGTCTGTCTGTTATGTATACAAATCTACACCGTTTCACCGATCTGAACCAAAATTTGTATACTTACCCTTTGGAACCCGACGAGTAACCCTGTCAACTTTAAATTTCGGACAGACCACCCCATTCCCTGCATTTAGGCCCTTTTGCACAAATCTACACCGTTTCACCGATCTGAACCAAAATTTGTATACTTACCCTTTGGAACCCTGCGAGTAACACTGTCCACTCTAAATTTCGGAAAGACCACCCCATTCCCTGCATTTAGGCCCTTTCTTCCAAATCTACACCGTTTCACCGATCAGAACCAAAATTCGTATTCTTACCCTTTGGTACCCTGCGAGTAACACTGTCTGCTTGAAATTGCGGACAGACCACTCCATCCCCTGCATTTAGGCCCTTTGGCCCAAATCTACACCGTTTCACCGAGCTCAACCAAAGTTTGTATATTTGCCCTTTGGAACTCTGCGAGTAAAACTGTCAACTTAACATTTCGGACAGACCACCCCATTCCCTGCATTTAGGCCCTTTGGCACAAATCTACACCGTTTCACCGATCTGAACCAAAATTTGTATACTTACCCTTTGGAACCCTGCGGATAACCATGTCCACTTGAAATTTCGGACAGGCCACCCCATTACCTGCATTTAGGCCCTTTTGCACAAATCTACACCGTTTCACCGATCTGAACCAACATGTGCATACTTACCCTTTGGAACCCTGCGAGTAACACTGTCCACTTAAAATTTCGGACAGACCACCCCTTTCCCTGCATTTAGGCCCTTTGGTCCAAATCTACACCGTTTCACCGATCAGAACCCAAATTCGTATTCGTACCCTTTGGTACCCTGCGAGTAACACTGTCTGCTTGAAATTGCGGGCAGACCACTCCATTCACTGCATTTAGGCCCTTTGGCACAAATCTACACCGTCACCGATCTGAACCAAACTTTGTATACTTACCCTTTGGAACCCTGCGAGTAACACTGTCTGCTTGAAATTGCGGACAGACCACTCCATTCCATGCATTTAGGCTCTTTGCCCCAAATCTACACCGTTTCACCGATCTCAACCAAAATTTGTATATTTACACTTTGGAACACTGCGACTAACACTGTCCACTTAACATTTCGGACAGACCACCCCATTCCCTGAATTTAAGCCCTTTGGCAAAAATCTACAACGTTTCACCCATCTCAACCAAATTTTACATACATACCCTTTGGAACCCGACAAGTAACCCTCTCTACTTGGAAATTTGGGCAGACCACTCCTTCCCTGCATTTAGGCCCTTTGCTAAAAATCTACACCGTTTCACCCATCTCAACCAAATTTTGTCTTGCTCGACTGTGATTCATTATTACTATTACGTTAGTTTGTAAGTTTGACGTGCCAATTCAATAGTTGTAGTGTATGTATGTCCCCTATGCGTTCATATACCATTCATCCGATTGCGATGATACTTGGGTGAGTTGTTGTGTGGATTCCAGGGAAGGTTTCTAGCTACAAATTATGTATGTAACACAAAAGGGTGAGGGACTTAACAGGAAGTTTTAAATGCCACAGTAACCCAATTGCACAATGCCAGTTGTGATGATGATGATGATGACGATGATAATTGTTGTTTAAAGGGGCCTAACATCGAGGTTATCGCCCCTAATGGTTTGGGGGATTGTGAAAATGAAATTAATACTAAAACTAACTACAAAACTTATGGGCTAGAAGAAGATAAGGACAAAAGAAAGGAATAAGGGAAATAAAAGACAGGAGGAATGAAATGCCCTCAACCCTAGATAAATGAGAATTGAGGACTTGGAAGGAAGGAGAGCCACGAAATGCAGATAGGAAAGGGAAAGAGGACAGGGTCCGTCCCAAAGGCAATGGAAAAAAAGGTAAAACCGGACCCAGCTCAGGAAACCCTCAGGGTTGCCAGCTCCCAAACTCACCAGCCATGAGCCCTTGAGGATCTAGCACTATCCAGGGTGCACCAGAAGTGGTGGGGCTACACACACCCTGCCTCCTTGAGGGCCTTGAGCAGAAGACATGAGATATTACGAAAATAAAAAGAAGGCTGACACCTCGAAGAATGAGGCTATCAGGAATGATTAGACAAGGGCCAATTAAGGCGGGAAAGTGAAAGAGTCGCTATGCCTCGGATACCCTGATACCATCGGGGTCGGAAGAGAACAAGAGTTTGACCAAGGGAGGCTGACTGGAAAGAGAACTGAAAGGAGCCCGGCACCAGTAAGTAGAAGCAATGCCGGACTCAGCTGGGGTCCGTGGTCGCAAACCCAAGTCCCACAAGTTGTGAGACCCTGGGGGATGGAGGGTTGGAGGAGGGGGCAGGTGTGAGAATAGCTTGCTGATTCATCGCGTGGTGACATGAGAGGACTGTCCGGAGGCCGCCGTGTTACCTGGTATTGCTGACTATGCTGATGTTCATACAGGGCCTTTGCTCAAACCACTATAGTGTTACGAAAGAGTGAGTGATTCACCGGCCAATGTATAGGACCGGGAATCCCCCCCCCCCCCCCCGAACGTCTGTCATCATATATCGTCATCAACTGCGATATTCTCAGGTCCGTGCAGCTTGGACCCGAGCAGTACTTCATAAGCTCTTTCACTAGACGCTTCGAGTATAGGCCTAAGCCAGAAAATAAGGTTCAGACTTTAGAAGAGATCGAAGGTAGAAATCTGAATTACCTATATCAGATTTAAAATTACACCATGTTCGTTTCGTAGTCATTTTTCATTACCTTATTATTATCATCATAAGGGCAAATGACCTAGATGTTACGTCCATTATACCACTAATCAACACACACAATACGTCTTCATCGCCTGTGAATTTTGAAATATTTCTATCACGGTAGTCTGTAAGTTTGTCGTGTCAATTCAACAGTAGTTTGATATACCCGTTCAGTAGTAGTCGTCTTCATTATCATCCTCATCAAAAGGGCAAATGACCTAGATGTTACGTCCATTATACTACTAAGCAACACCGCAGTCTACCTAGCCTGTGATTTTAAAAATATGTATTTCCATTAGATTGTAAGTTTGATATACCCGTACAGTAGTATTCTTCATAAATAAATATAATTTATCACGTTGAGTGTTAAGGAGACTGAGATATTATCATCATTCCACCGGGCGAAGCCGGGTACTACTGCTAGTCTATCTATATATATAAAGCACCAAGTTTGTCTGTTATGTATACAAATCTACACCGTTTCACCGATCTGAACCAAAATTTGTATACTTACCCTATGGAACCCAGCGGGTAACCCTGTCAACTTTAAATTTCGGACAGACCACCCCATTCCCTGCATTTAGGCCCTTTTGCACAAATCTACACCGTTTCACCAATCTGAACCAAAATGTGTATACTTACCCTTTGGAACCCTGCGAGTAACACTGTCCACTTGAAATTTTATTACCTGCATTTAGGCCCTTTGGTCCAAATCTACACTGTTTCACCGATCAGAACCAAAATTCGTATTCTTACCCTTTGGTGCCCTGAGTGTAACACTGTCTGCTTGAAATTGCGGACAGACCCCTCCATTCCCTGCATTTAGGCCCTTTGGCGCAAATCAACACCGTTTCACCGATCTGAACCAAAATTTGTATACTTACCATTTGGAACCCTGCGAGTAACACTGTCTGCTTGAAATTGCGGACAGACCACTCCATTCCCTGCATTTAGGCTCTTTGGCCCTAATCTACACCGTTTCACCGATCTCAACCAAAATTTGTATATTTACCGTTTGGAACACTGCGACTAACACTGTCTGCTTGAAATTGCGGAGAAGCTACCCCTTGGAACCCTGCGGGTTACACTGTCCACTTTAAATTTCGGACAGACCACTCACAAAAGAAAGTAATAGGGGAAATAAAAGACAGGAGGAAGGGAAATGCCCTCAACCCTGGATAAATGCGAATTGAGGGACTTAGAAGGAAGGAGAGCCACGAAAGGCAGATAGGAAGGGGAAAGAGGAGAGGGGTCCGTCCCAAAGGCAATGGAAAAAAGGGGTAAAACCAGACCCAGCTCAGGAACCCCTCGGGGTTGCCAGCTTCCTAACTCGCCAGCCATGAGCCCTTGAGGGTGTACCAGAAGTGGTGACGCTCCACACACCCTGCCGCCTTGAGCAGAAGACAGGAGATATTATGAAAAGGAAAAGAAGGCTGACCCCTCCATGAATGAGGGTATCAGGAAAGATGAGACAACGGCCTTAAGGCGGGAAAGTGAAAGACTCCCTAGCCCTCGGATACCCTAATACAGTCGGGGTCGGAAGAGAACAAGAGTTGACCAATGAAGGAGCCACGAAAGGCAGATAGGAAGGAGGAAGAGGATAGGGGTCCGTCCCAAAGGCAATGGAAAAACAGGGTAAAACCGGACCCGGGACAGGAAAGAGAACTGAAAGGAGCCCGGCACCAGGAAGTTGAAGCGATGTCAGACTCAGCTGGGATCCCGTGGTCGCCAACCCAAGTACCACAAGTTGTGAGACCCTGGGGGAGACAGTTGTGAGGATAGCTTGCTGATCATCGCGAGGTGGCATGAGAGAACTGTCCAGAGACCGCAGTGTAATCTGCTGTCCATGCTGATGCCAGCACATGGCCGTTACTCAAGCCACTGTGGTATTGCGAAAGAGTGAGTGATTCCCCGGTCAATCTAAATAGGACGGGGAACCCCGAACGTGTGTCATCATATTTCGTCATCATCTGCGATCATCTCAAGTTCGTGCACCTTGGACCCGAGCAGTACGCCATGAACTATTCCACTAGACGCAACGAGTACAGGCCTAAGCCAGAAAATAAAGTTGAGACTTTGGAAGACACCGAAGCTAGACATCCGAATTACCTATATCAGTTTTAAATTACACCATGTTCGTTTAGTAGTCATTTTTTCATTATCTTATTATTATCATAATCCTAAGTGCAAATGACCTAGATGTTACGCGCAACATACCACTAATCACCACCGACTGTGATTTTTTTAAAATATTGTTATTACTGTACATAGTGTACATTGTAAGTTGAAGTGTCAATTCAATACCGGTAGTAGTTTCCCTTATCATCCTTATCATAAGGGCAAATGACCTAGATGTTACGCCCATTACACCATTAATCACCACACACAATAACTCTTTCTCGCATGTGAATTTTGAAATTTGTATTTCTATTACGGTAGTTTGTATGTTTGACGTGTCACTTCAACAGTAGTTTTCATTATCATCCTTATCAAAAAGGCAAATGACCTAGATGTTACGCCCATTATACTACTAAGCAACACCACATAGTCTTCCTCACCTGTGATTTTATAAATATGTTTTTTATTAGTTTGTAAGTTTTATATACCCGTTCAGTCGTCATCTTCATTATCATCCTTATCAAAAGGGCAAACGACCTGGAAGTTACGCCCATTATACTACTAAGCAACACCACAGTTTCCCTCGCCTGTGATTTTATAAATATGTTTTTTAATAGTTTGTAATTTTGATATACCCGTTCAGTCGTCGTCTTCATTATCATCCTTATCAAAAGGGCAATTGACCTAGATGTTACGTCCATTATACTACTAAGCAGCACCACATTGTCTTCCTCGCCTGTGATTGTATAAATATGTTTCTTAACTAGTTTGTAAGTTTGATATACCCGTTCAGTCGTCGTCTGGATGCCGAGGAACGTTATTATATCGACTGCGAAATCTGGAAGCTTCTCTTGGAGGAATAGCTTCGGACATTTATCGTACAGGTGAAACCATAACAAGACGAAACTTTTAACCAGATAGCGATCTAAGTGGAACCTCTTTGTGATTCCTGGAAATAACATTTTCTTCTATTATATTCTAACTTTCATATGTCAGTTCTGTAGTAACTTTCAATGTAATCGTGATCAGTAGGGCAAATTACCTAGAAGTTACGCCCTCATTGTCTTTGGGGGCAAATGACCTAGATTTTAAGTCCATTATATTTCTGAGGAGACTTTGAGACATTATCATCATTCCACCGGGCGAAGCCGGGTACTACTGCTAGTTAATCTATAAAAATCACTATTTGAGGTTCCACTGAACCTAACAAAAATATCAAAACTGCTCTCGCTTCCATTTAGCCTTAATACAAAAGTTCAAAACGAGCTATAAAAGTCTGGGTAAAAATCATTACATAAAATTATCTATTCAAAACACACTAAATATTCTTAACTTGAATATTATTTAAAATTTGAGTTAATGTTTAAAATGGTGTCAACAATTACCATTTATTGGGTACCACATGATATTCACACTGTATCATCTCTCTCTCCAAACTACCAAACTCTATTTGTCCTAGGGAATCTCGTGTACCACAAGCTATGGAAATTACTGATAAAATCAAATCAAGACAGACTCCCAGCTGTGCGAATATTTCCATAAATACTTGGGAACAATCTTATATATAAAAGTGAAAGTCTGTATGTATGTGGGTCTGCTCCGTATACAAATCCACACCGTTCCACCAATCTCAACTAAATTTTGCATACATATAGTTTAGGACCCAGAAGGAACCGCTGGCTACATGAATTTTCGATAGTATTTCTCATTCTTCTGATTTCGGCCCTTTTGCACTCAAGCACAGGCTAATCTTATATATAAAAGTGAAAGTCTGTATGTATGTATTGAACCCAACGGTGTTAGGCTGACTGGTGTCGAACGTCGATCTCTGAGATAGATGAGCTCAGAATAGAGATTCCAGCAAGGAACGAACACGAGATCCTTTGAGGGAGTTTAAGCTATAAAAAAACCCTAGAGAAAATACATATTAAATCACTGTTGTGATATGAACTCATTCTGACATTATTTGTTAATATAATGCAGGGGATAATAGCAGAATACTGCATTATTGGGCTGTATGAGGCATTCAATTCTGGACTGAGTGCAGAAAGTTGGAGCGTTTGACAGTTGTCAAATGACTCTAGAATGTAGGCGTGGATTCTTGGAGCCGTGTCACTCACTGTGACCTACTTATGCCGTCTGGAGCAGGTCAGGAGGGTAATATATGGACCAGTTATTCCCCGTTACAGAATAGAGAGGCCAGGGGGTTGGGGAGATACCAGTGTAATTTAATGATTACTCGCGATTGGAGTAACTCAGAGACATGAGGATTGCACCTATGTGAATGTATATCCGGGAGGCTAATTATCAAGCCACGAAACATTGAAATCGAGGCAGATTTAATGGAACGCGCAGTGACACAGTAGATCTGAGGTTAGCGGCAAGGTCTGACCATGTCTTCGGGGATTTTCCAAGGACGCCGCGTGGGTAAGCGCTGGCAAAGGCAATTAATATTAATTAATTGGCCGATCGATCCTCGAGCACGCAGACAGATCTGTGATCAGCGAGGAAAAATGCACCATAAAAACGTTATTTCGAGACCAGAATCATTCTGAGAGAGAAAAAGACGCTGCAAGGAAATTTTCGGTCTACTTTTTCTCTCCAAACGGATATAAGGACTGGAGGAAGGAGAGCCGTAGTCAGTTGAACCATACTTGAGCGTAGAGAGCACGTCACCCGAGCTCAGAAAGGGGACGCGCGGACTTTAACAGTTTAAGTGCAGCAACAAAATAATTATGCATTAAGGCATGAATTAATAACGATTAATGTAGTCAGTTGAACCGCAGTCTAGTGCGAAGTGCACGTTACCGAGTTCAGAGAAGGGACGCTCGGACTTCAACATGAAGAGCCATGCAGTAAGACATTTATTAATAACATTTATTAAGGACAGTCGTGCCATACTTTTATAGTCGGCATTACGAGGGACTACTATCGAGCACGCTAATGTACCGTGTGATATACAAGGTAGGACAATTGAAAGTGGTAATTGCACAAGTACAATGTATAATGGATGAGCGCAGTATGTAAACTATTGGTTAGACATACGATAGGATGTCGAATTGTGCAGATATAAACTTTGTTATGCAAGGGATGAAATTTCGCAGGAACACAACTGTAATTAGTGATCAGGACGATATGCAAGCATATTGATGCGATATCAGGAAATTTATCTGAGGATAGAAATCGATAGACAGATTGGGGGACCGCTAGGAATCTTTAGGCAGAGAATCGAGACTTTCAGACGAGATGCGGGAGAGAATTGGAGGAGAGATCTTCAACGTCTGCATTTCTGATATTCTGCAAAGAAAGGTCAACCATTAAGAAATGTACATAGTGATCGTGTGATTGTAGTGATGATCTTTTAAATATATGTAAAATTAATAGTGTAACAAGTGCTATAACGTGTTGTGTGAATAAGGAAGCAACAGCTTTAACATGGAAAAGCAAAGTGCCGTGTGTTTTGTAAGGCAAAAGTTATGTAAAATGTGTCTGGTAAGTGTAAGAATGCCTTGCTAATTTGCAAATGATGGCGGGCATTACTGGAAGAAATGCGTGGTTGGAGCCACCAGATTAACCAATGTAAGTACCCAAAAACCATGATTTTGTAGTAATTATAGTCCACTGTATGTTGAGTGATTTCAAAATTTATAGAATATGCCAATAAGAGTCAATTTTTGGAGGTAGAACCTCAAGATATTAATGTTGTGTTGATTTAAGTCAAGTTGAGATGTCTTTGTACATCAGTGAGTGGATAAATCGTTACCACTAATGTAAAAATGGCAATTCAGTTATATAGAAACTTAACGTAACGATCACGGATGTTCGGTTATTGAAAATGGTTACGTTGTGTCGGTTATGGTAATGTAGGTCAGTAATAATAATAAGAAGAATAAATGAATACACATCAGGGAAAAATGGTTGTAAGCAAAATATATATGCTAAATGGGAATATTTGTCTATCCAAGCAGTAATATTATACGTGAAGGGCTAAGCAAAGCAATTTAATATCAGATTATATTATGATAATGTAAATAAATATGCAAGAATCTAGGAAATGGAAGGGTTTAATAGAGAATTGAATTTGCAGCTTGTGAATAAGCTTGTGAGAGTAATTGATAGATTTATCTTACTAATTAAAGGACGGGATCATATCACCATGGTCACGGGAGCCAGGTAATCTATTCGACGTGTGAATCTCGTATAGCCTAGGGCGTACAGAGACATTGTTATTTGCCAGAGTGTATTTAGTGATGTACCCTAACTCTTGAAGATTGCTATGGAATGTTCCGGGTTCGAATCCAGTGGTGTATGGGAGGATAACAATGGAAACCTCAGCATGACACCTGATATCGACCGAGAACTAGCTAATGAATAAATTCAGCTCCTGGGAGTGAATTTTGGCGGCAGGGTGTGCCTGACCGTGACATTTAATAAGATGCCGACTAGCCAATTCGACCGGTGAATGATGAATCTCGTTCCTTCATATAATGTAAATGGACCTGTTGAGGCCAGTTATTAATATCCTAAGGTTAGGAATAAATGATTAAACAAGTCCATACCCTATCATGCATACAATTTAGTTAAATCATATGGGATGTGTAGGTCATTGAGACTGCACTATTGTATTTAAAGACACAAGTTACTGCTTGGAGATAAAGAGAGATGGAATATAGGAAGGGACGTAGCACATGTTTTGTTACCGCCCGACTCATTCCCATTGTATACAAGAAGAACCGAGGGAGAGATGTTAAATGACCCTTGGAGCGTGACATTTAGAGTGGAAAAACTTTGAAACCCTGTATGTAAGAAAAGAATCATTGTTGTATTGTAAAATGAATTTGTGTGGTTTGAAACACATTGATAATTAAGGATCATTTTGATGACTTAATATTTGGCAAACTTATGAGTTGTTGAAAGTTGCATTTTTTATACTGACATTGTCACTTCGTTCCGAAGGCGGACATTAGATGCCATAGGCTATGCCCACGCAAGGGTAGCATAATATACCATCCGACACAGCGGTAACGGAATCTTTGAAATTGAACTCACAACGGCATACAGTGGATCTGTAGAAAGGGGAACTGTAGAAAGTGGAACTGCAGAAAGGGAACTGCAGAAAGGGGTATGATTACATGTAACAGTGGAGTTGCAAGTAAATATGATGTGCAACCCATAAATTGGTTAATGCATGGTATAGCATTTTGGTGGTAAGATTATAACTACAGTTTATGTGTAATTTACCTGTGCATCAGCGCACTTGAGAATGAATTTGATGTTAATCTCATGGTAAACGTATGAATAATTATTTTGATTTGCTTGGATAAAGTGCGAAATTTAGTGGATGGAAGGAATAATTTTGCTTTGTTTTGTGTTATATTGTTTGGATTGTGTTTTTGTTTGTTTGAAGCCATGATTTAGAGTTGTACTTTATTATTGTAGAGTAGATACCTTTTAGTCTCAGATCAAAAATATGCAACTGCTCAGTGGGTGAACGGTACAGGCCTGAGGACTGATGCTGGCTGGAGGCAGAAGCATGTGTTCCCTGGAAATTACTCACATGGGTACAGTATGTATGTATGTATGTATGTATGTATGTATGTGGGTCTGTTCCGTATACAAATCTACACCGTTCCACCAATCTCAACTAAATTTTGCATACATATAGTTTAGGACCCAGAATGAACCGCTGGCTACATGCATTTTCGATAGTCTTTCTCATTCTTCTGATTTCGGCCCTTTTGCACTCAAGCACAGACTAATCAAATCATAAAATATACTCATAAAGGAATGGCAATGCAGATAGTTTCCATGGCAACATAGCTCAAGTCGAGACACGGCCGACTGGATGCCAGTTGCGCTCTGCACTACCAGTATAGAAAATGAGGATCTTTACTTGAAATCCCGTTAGTTAATCAACTGCTCACACAGCACTGTCAACCGAGTTTAACATAACAAAGACTTGACACTATCTACTATATATTTGTCAAATACCACTCAATCACTCACTCATTCATTCATCACGAAATCTCAGAAACCACCCAACGGATTGGAATGAAATTTGGTATGCAGCTTCCTCAAGGGCCGCAAATGCCCACTAAGAGAGGATTTTTGGATATTCAGATTCTAAAGGGGACTTAAGGGGGTAGACCTGCATTTTATTGAATAGCAATATCTCCCGATTGGTTTCATTGGGGGATGTGATACTCGGCATATAAACTCATCGTTAAAAATAAGAAGACATGTGTCTGAGGGTTTTTCGATGTGGTGTATATTATGAGGTGAAAGGGGTGAAAAGTGGGGATTGAAAGATTCCTAACGGAGCGTGTATCTCTTAAACGACATAGGCGAGGAGTTTGAAACTCAGCGAAAAAAAATAAAAATAAAAAGAAGTAAATATGTGTTTGACCGTTTTTTCATCAATCCAATTTAAGGGGCCCATGGGGAGGGGTGAGATTCAGGGGGGGGGGGGAACAGGAAAGAAAGTGTCCTAACTGATTGACTGACTGACTCACTCATCAAACTCAGGGGAAAAAACTGCTTTAAAGTAAGTAAATAGCTGTTCGACAGTTTTTTTATAAATCAAAATTAAGGGGTCCATGGGGAGGGGTGAAATTCTGAAAAAAGAAAATTGAAAGAAAATGTCCTCACTCACTCACTCACTCATCATCGCCCAGCCAAAATTATTGAAGTTAGAAACATGACAGTTTGGGGATATGTTCATTGTATGTCAAAACCGTCTACTAAGGGAGGATTTTTCGGATATTCAGGTTCTAAAGGGGTCTTAAGGGGGTTAAACCTGCATTTCATTGAATAACAATATCTCCCGATTGGTTTCATTGGGGGATGTGATACACGGCATAATAAACTCATCGTTAAAATGTAAGAAGACACGTGACTGAGGGTTTTTCATGTGGTGTATATTATGAGGTGAAAGGGGTGAAAAGTGGGGATTGAAAGATTCCTAACGGAGCGTGTATCTCTTAAACGACATAGGCGAGGAGTTTGAAACTCAGCGGAAAAAATCAGCATAAAAATAAGTAAATATGTGTTTGACTGTTTTTTTTTTCATAAATCCAATTTAAGGGGCCCATAGGGGGGGGGGGGGAAGACAGGAAAGAAAGTGTCCTAACTGATTGACTGACTGACTCACTCTTCAAACTCAGGGGGAAAACTGCTTTAAAGTAAGTAAATAGCTTTTCGACAGTTTTTTATCAATCAAATTGAAGGGGTGAAATTCTGAAGAAAAAAATTAAAAGAAAATGTCCTGACTCATTCACTCACGCATCAACATCATCGCCCAGCCAAAAATACTGAAGTTGGAAACATGGCATTTCGGGGATATGTTCGTTGTATGTCAAAACCGTACTCTAAGGGAGGATTTTTGGATATTCAGGTTCTAAAGGGGTCTTAAGGGGGTTAAACCTGCATTTCATTGAATAACAATATCTCACGAGTGGTTTCATTTGTGGATGTGATACTCGGCATATAAACTAATCATTAAAAATAAGCAGACATGTGTCTAAGGGTTTTTCGATGTGGTGTATTATTATGAGGTGAAAGGGGTGAAAAGTGGGGGTTGAAGGATTCCTAACGGAGCGTGTAGGCCTATCTCTTAAACGGCATAGGCGAGAAATTTAAAACTCAGCGAAAAAAAAATCAGCTTAAAAAGTAAGTAAATCGGTGTTCCACCGTATTTTCATAAATTAATTTAAGGGGCCAATGAGGTGGGGTGAAATTCTGGGGGGAAAAGGAGAGAAAGTGTCCTAACTGACTGACTAACTCACTCACTCATCAAACTCAGGGGAAAAAGACAGGTTAAAAATAAGTTAATAGGTGTTCAAGCGTTTTTTCATCAATCCAATGTAAGGGGCCCATGGGGAGGGGTGAAATTCTGGTAAAAATAATTGAAAGAAAATGGCCTGTCTGACTCACTCTCTCATCACACCCAGCGAAATCTATTAAAGTTGGAAACATGACATTTTGGGAATATGTTCGCTCTATGTCGAAAACGTCAACTAAGGAATGATTTTTGTTTATTCGGGTAAACGTGCATTTCATTGAATAACGATATCTCATAAATTGTTTCTTTGGGGATGTGGTATTCGGTATATAAACTAATCATTGAAAATAATCAGACATATGTCTAAGGGTTTATCGATGTGGTGTATATTATGAGGTAAAAGGGGTGAAAATTGGGGGTTGAGGGATTCTTAACGGAGCGTGTATCTCTGAAACGACATAGGCGAGAAGTTTGAAATTCGGCGGGAAAAAACAGCTTAAAATACAAGTAAGTAGGTGTTCGACCGTTTTTTTTTTCATAAATCCAATTTGAGGGGCCCTTGGAGAGGGGTGAAATTCTGGGGGGAAAACAGGAAAGAAAGTGTCCTAACTGATTGACTCACTCACTCATCAAACTCAGGGGGAAAACAGCTTTAAATAAGTAAATAGATGTTCGACCGTTTGTTTCATAAATCCAATTTAAGGGATTCATGGGGAGGGGTGAAATTATCAGAAATAAATGAAAGAAGATGTCCTGACTGACTCACTCACTCATCATCGCCCAGCCAAAATTATTGAAGCTAGAAACATGAAAAATTGGGGATATGTTCGTTGTATGTCGCAAACGTCCACTAAGGAAAGAGTTTTGGATATTCAGGTTCTAAAGGGGTGTTAAGGAGGTGAACGTGCATTTCATTGAATAACAATATCTCACGAGTGGTTTCATTTGGGGATGTGATACTTGGCATATATACTAATCATTAAAAATAAGCTGACACATGTCTAATGGTTTTTCGATGTAGTGTATATTATGAGGTGAAAGGGATGAAAAGTGGGGGTTGAAAGATTCCTAACGGAGCGTGTATCTCTTAAACGACATAGTCGAGGAGTTTGAAACTCGGAGGAAATCAATCAGCTTAATATATATATATATATATATATATATATATATATATATATATATATATATATATATGTTCGACCGTTTTTTCATAAATGCAATTTAAGGGATCTATGGGGAGGGGTGAAATTCTGGAAGAAAACCTTCCACTAAGGAAGGATTTTTGGATGTTCACTCTCATCGACCAACCAAAACTACTAAAGTTAGAAGAATGATATTTTGGGGATATGTTTGTTGTGTGTCGAAAACGTCTACTAAGGAAGGATTTTTTGATGTTCAGCTTTAAAGGGATGTTAACGGGGTTAAACCTGTATTTCATTGAATAACAATATGACACGACTATGACGCGAGCGAAGCGAGGCTAAAAATGAGATGGTGTGTGTCTGTGTATTACTCAATCATGCAAGTACCACAGGTCCGATTTACATGAATTTTACATGGAAGTAGCTGATTTACCTGGTTAACATATAGGTTACTTTTGATGTCAATACTTTG
Source organism: Meconema thalassinum (assembly GCA_946902985.2). Classification (NCBI taxonomy): domain Eukaryota; kingdom Metazoa; phylum Arthropoda; class Insecta; order Orthoptera; family Tettigoniidae; genus Meconema; species Meconema thalassinum. The sequence goes on from OX336393.1 coordinate 256,391,618, forward strand.
CACTATTTAAAGATGGCGACCATTTTAGTGGCGTCACTACACCCTTTGGTTTCAAACTTTCATATTTCCATTTCAAATAAAAAGAGAACGCTAAGAAATAGCAAACTTTTGATGGCATATACGAGGTTTAAAATTACATTTTCTATCCGAAAGGTATCTCAAACGGTTAGCGAGTAAAACCTAAATTTGTGCTATAAAACACGGTCAACGCCGAGCGGTGTAGTTTGGACAAAATGTTCCATCCTTAATCTCCCTCTGCGCAGCACCTCGCCTGTTTTAACTGTCACCTTCACATTTTAATTTATTTATGACGCGTAGCGAAGCACGGGTACTTCAGCTAGTTCATAATAATCTCAACTCTCCCATACGTTTCTTGCTTCTAATTTTGAATCAACGACCTCACAGCTGATCGCAACACTCTGCCAGTGCTGCCAAACCTCGGCTTTTTGGTACTTCGAAAGCTGAGCCGAAGTTAGGGCTGAGTATTCTTCCTTTTATGTTTCCTTGCTAAATATCGTCGTTTTTGTAGAGAACAGGCTATTCCCTGTCGCTATAGGATTAGGATATTACGATTATGATAGTGAATTTTTCTCGCATATTGGCAGAACCGATATAATTAAAACATATAATGGCGCCCGTTTGTCACGACTGGTAAAACGGACGGTCCTTTTTAAACCGAATATCCGAGCCTAGATTTGAGGCTAATAAACGAGGGGATAACCGATCTAATCGCTAGTGAGTCCCCAGCTCGATCCTCTGTCGGGTGTCGTACGAACGTAGTTTGTTACCAATTGAGGTAACTGCGAGGCCATCTGCCCCTAGGTACGAACGTATCATTATGTAGCCTCGGTAAATACTCGCACCGTAAGGATTATATATGGCTTCAAAACTACGAGCAAAAGGTTTATTATTATCAAAATCGTTATCGTCGTCGTCATCTTAGGTCTCGTCGTAGAGCATAGCCTTTTCTCTACGAGACCCCTTGCATTTGACTGTTGACTTCAAGACTTGGATGTGATTATGTGATTATTAGTATTATTATTATAAAAATCGTTATCATCGTCGTCGAGCAATGCCTCTTCTCTAGGAGAACCCCTGCATTTGACTGTTGGGGGGGGGGGGGGGTGGTGGCGAAGCGGTCAAGCTGTGGCCTCTCACCAAGGTGGACCGGGTTCGATTCCCGGTCACTGCATGCGAGATTTTCGATGTTAAATGCCATGTCCTGTGGTTCGTATTCCACGTAAAAAGGAGGTCCCGTGGCTCATGATTGCACGATTAACGGTCACGTAAAACTACAAGCTTCCTTTCATTTGACTGTTGACACAGGCTAGATTAAACATCAAGACTTGGATGTGATTATGTGGAAAGCTATTAAGGTACGAGTGATGCTTGGTATTGCCAAACAGGGCTCAGCTAGTGCCTATGGATGCCGTGAAGGTTCTAATTCTAGGGTCATTGCTGTTGTTCTGACTCAGTCAGGAAAGCAATAGCAAACTACCTCACCCTGCTTGATATGCTTCATTATAGTGCTGTCTTGGATTTTTCTGGATATAAGTAGGTACCAATACTTCACCATATTTTAGTGGCTTCAAGAAAATCGACGTGATGGAATGTGATCTCTCGGCAAAGAGATGTTAGTTGGAAGCATAAGGTGTCTAAAAAGAGAACGCACAGAGCATCAAGAACAAACTAACTGACTGTTTAGCAAATATAACGGAAGTTAATCAATTTGATATCCTCTGCCTCTCAGAAACATGGTTGTCAGACTTCGTATCATGTGGGAAACTTCCGTTTTCGTCTGAATTCAATGTGTTTCGGCGCGATAGGTCTTCAAGGGGTGGTGGAGTTGCAATCGCAGCTCATAACAAATTAAAGGCAAAACATCGGTCTGATTTAGAAACTTCCTGTGAACTAATATGGGTTGAGATTAATATCCCAAAAAGGAAGAATTTACTCGTAGGTTGCTTCTACCGCCCACCTACCAGCAAAATTGACACCTTAGATGAATGTTTCAAAGTCTACTGTTCTTGCCCTCAACCAAGAAAGATAAATAGTGTTACTAGGTGATTTTAACTCCCATATCTCCTGGGCATCAATAGACAATGGTACCATACACCCTCCCCCAATAGATACGTTCATCTTATCAAATTTTACAAACGGTCTACATCTGAAACACTTCAACCTGCACCCAACAAGGAAATCCGAAGCACTGGACCTCATATTGTCAACCCTGCGTAATGTCACCGTGGCCGTTGGAAGAAATATCCTGAACACCGATCATAGTTCAATAGAAGCTACCCTCCCCGTCCCAGCCAGCAGACATAAATACTGCCCACCCGCCGAGAAGAAAGCTTTCCCTCTTTGGAGAAAGGTCGACTGGCAAGCTGTCAATCAGGATTTATCATCTCTGCCCTGGTGCCTTCTAACAGCTGAGAGAGATGTAAATAGCGCTGTGACCTTGTTTGAGGATTTACTCTACTCGGCTATTAAACAAGTTCCTTTCTCCCCACCCAAATCCAACAAATAACCGCACTGGCTAAGTCAAAACACCAAACTTCTTCTCCAAAATAAAACTCGTGCATGGTCACTGTGGAAATCAGTTCCTAATCCTCATACACGCAATGTATTTATTCACCTACGGAAAATTTCAAGAGTTCATATGACAGAAGATTACAACCGTTACATTTCTTCCATAACAGGAAATCTCAAGAATAACCCGAAGAAGTTCTGGACACTTATATCATCTCGTAGAAAGACTCCTAGAACTCCACTTAACCTAAACCTCCATAATGAAGAAATCCCATTTGAATCGAGGTCCACACATTTCAATGAATATTTTCACTCTACCTTTTCAGTTCCCGTACCAATCTCCAGTCCCCCTCAACTTACTAGCGTCTGTTCTGATTCACTGTCTCAAATTTCAACGACCCCCGATGAAATCCAAAATATTTTAAAAAGTCTGCCCACAAACCAATCTACTGGACCATCATACATAAGCCCTATATTCCTGAAAAACACCATAATACTCAACTGGTGCATGACTTCCGGCACTTTTCCTGACTCATGGGAAAGAGGTGATGTCACACCTGTCTTTAAATCAGGCAGCAAGCACGAAATTTCCTCATACAGACCTATATCTATCGTCCCTATACTCTCTTCAGTCTTCGAAAGAATAATACATTGCCGTCTCCTCACTTTCACCAAACCATACCTCTCAGAAGGACAACATGGCTTCGTCCCTGGAAAATCATGTTTAACAAATCTGACTGTCCTGAACCATCACATCATTTCTGCATTAGATCAAAAATCTCAGCTAGATGTAATCTACGTTGACCTGGCCAAGGCATTTGATTCCATGAACCATTTCCTTCTCCTCCACAAGCTTGCTTCACGATACAACGTACATGGATCCTTCCTATCCCTAATACAAAGCTTCCTGTCCAATAGGCAACAACGGGTAGTGCTTCCAGGGTCTGTATCGTCCTGGCTCCCAGTCTTATCAGGAGTAACTCAGGGCAGTATCCTGGGACCCCTTCTCTTCGTGCTGTATATGGACGATACAAACACATGCGTGCAAAATTCTCCGTGTTCCCTTCTTCTGTACGCTGATGACCTCAAGATATTCAGAGAAATTTCCAGTTCTGACGACCACGCTGAGCTCCAGGAAGCAGTGAATACATGTACTGATTGGTTCATCAAATGGAGGTTATCTCCAAATCCCAAAAAGTGCTTCAAAGTTTCTTTCTCACTACTGAAAACTGGAAATCAAGCGGACTATAAAATATGTGGAAATAAATTGGATACGGTTTCTCAGGTAAGAGATTTAAGTATTATTCACGATGATAAACTGGCATTCTCTCCCCACATTTACCATATCAAATCTCGCGCAATGCGCAGTCTCGGCATTCTATACAGATTCACAGAAATTAAAGACCTCACTGCACTTAAATTATACTTCACCACATATGTTCTCCCTATCCTAGATTTTTCTTCCCCAATTTGGTCTACTTCGGCTATAACCGATATTTCTAAATTGAACATTGTCTTTAATTTCTTCATATCAATAGTCAAAGCTCGCAATCCTTCACTAAGGCAGTTTGCCAAATCCGACATTCTAAAACAGCTCAATGTACTCGACCTGAGAAGCCGCTTACAATTTACTGACCTGTGTTTCCTACATAAAGTTATGTATGGTTACACAAAATGTAACATGCTCTTAAGCTTCTTCCCACTCCATGTTCCCTCCCGTTCAACACGTCAGAACCATTTACACCATATACCTCGCCCACGACTTGAAGTACAGAAGCGCTCTATCTTCCAACGTCTACCTACCCTTAGTAACTCCCTTCCAAATATTGACATATTCTCTCCCTATAGAACATTCAAACATAACATTAGAAGATCCCTTTCATCCTCGATTCCTACCCCCTCACCCTCCTAATCACTCCCTGCATCTTTCCCGAGATTTGTCCCTTGCTGCCATCACTGCCAATTGTTACCTGTTAATGTTGTTATTTTTGTTCATATTATTTGAAATTGTTAAAATAATAGTTTAAAATGACCTATCATCGTTGTATCTAATAATTATTAAATAAATACCGAGTGAGTTAGCCGAGGTCGTTGCGGCATGACTGTTGGCAGTCGCTCACATCCGGGAGGCGAGGAGGTTCGAATCCCCCCGCCGGCAACCTTGAAGATGGTCTTCTGTGGTTTCCCATCTTCCTTCCAGGCAAATGCCGGGGTTGGTCCCTAACTATAGGCCACAGCCGCTACCTTCCAACTCCTCGACCCTCCCATCCAACATTCCTCCCCAACGGTACTTGTAGCTCACCCATTGGGTGTCCGTCTCGAAGCAGCTACAAAACTGGCGAGCCGAACATGTCCTCGGACACTCCCGGCACTAAAAGCCATACGCTAAAAAAAATTAAATAAATAAAAAAATAAAAGCAATAGAAAAAACAGATAAAATTATGCCAGTGACAAAGAAGAAAAATATATTAAAATCAAAATGCAAATCTAATTTAAATAACATTAAAAGAATATAAATCAAATAAATACGTTAACGTACATGAGGTTAGGACAATGTTACATTCATAAAATGATTTGTCTATTGTTTAAAATTTTATGGGCGTAGCAAAGTCCTGTGTTATTGTGACGGTGCCTAACGTGAGGCCACGGCCGTCTCCTTCCCAATCCTCACCTGACTTAAAAGTACTCTGCAATAAAGCAGGTTATCATCACACAATCAAAACCTACTACACAGAGGGGAAAGGAAAAGGGGTGAGAGGGGAGGGGGGTGAGAGGACAGGGAAGCATTAGAAAGGGCCTTCAGACAAGATACTACTCCCGAGGTCAACCGTCGGCTTGAGCATTAGGCTACTCGAGTGCAGTGGGCTTATGATCTGAGGGGCCTACAAAAAAATGTAAATAACCCCACTGCTAGCCTGAGATGTTACGAAAGAGCGAATAAAATATACTAGATATACCTACGTAAAAGTATAACCTAAAAATTCCCAGAAGCTATTCGTATTTACGGTCGTAACGGCAACTACATTCTCCAGGAACTTTACGCCGGGAGAATAACAATTATTGTAGCATTATAAGGGGGAGGAACAGCTAGGTCATCAGCCCCTAAAGAGCGAGCGTATCAGAAAATAACATGAACTCGCCGTTCGGCAGGAGCCTCCGACCCTCGTGTTAAAAGCAGTGACGTACTTGAATGTCAATTCATATTTATTCTTGGGGTTTGCATTAAAATGTATACACACCTCCATATTTATCGATCTTTCTTTGACGTTCTCGTAAATACCTGTCTTGTTAGGAAATACGAGTGCCTTTCAAAATAGCGTTTTCGGTAGCGTCTAGTTCGAACCAAAGTTCAAACAGAAAGTAGCTCGTAATGGCGGGTCGTGACGGTTATTTCATCTTGCCATTAAAAAACAACGGCATGGCAGAGATTAGCAGCTATTAACACACGTATGAAGAAGGCCGTTCAATTCGCGAGCAATAAACCATAAATAACTATTGGAAAATAAGACCTGAGTGCAGGGCCATGGAGAGCGGCGACGGGCCCTGGGGCTGGAATCTCCCGGGTTCTCCTCTATAACCAAACTATGTAAAAATAATTTATAATCCTCGTAAATTTGCACAAACTGATTTTGCGCATTTTTTTTTGCACAAAATGTTCATCACGAAATAAATTACAAGAACAAAACAACAGCAATAATAATAATAATAATAATAATAATAATTGTAGCATGCTGAACTGCTATGTCCAAGTTCGCGGGTTTAAGTCAGACCGAAGTCGTCGGCTTGTTAACAGCGTTAAAATCCTTCACTATTCCTTTATTCGGAGTGGAAGTAAAGCCGGCGGGCCTTTGGTTTAGAAGGCCGTGGATATGGGTGGTGAGCGACACTTTTGTCCTCAGTGTGTGAACTTCAATGCAATGACACAAGAGACCGACAGTCCCACGACAAATATCACGCCAGCTGTTGTGACAGTCCGGACACATTTTTGTCTCCTCCAAAGGCTGTAGTTACACCATCGTACATTCATTTCCACTACAATTGGTAGTGTGTAGCCAAAATTTGTAGGTTATTTCGTTAGAAACACTCTATCAAGTTCCAACGTTCGCCGCTGGGTGTCATTGTCTGTGGCGTCTGGTAGCCAAGGTTGGAACTACTTGAATTTGAACTTGTTGAGGAGCCTACGGGCGTTCAATTGATGTGTCCTGATATGACCATTGGCTGCAATAAATACTGTATAATATAGGCCTACTGTATTAATAATATTTCAATTATATATTCCAGTAAGTCCAGGCTATATTTATTATCATAAGCAGAGCGTGAATTAATAACGATATACATAAGTGAATGCAAGTATATAAAATGTACAACAGTAAAACTAGAGGAATGCAAGCAGAATTATTTGCAAATTCAATGTTTATACCTGACAAGCGCGTACCAATGCATTATTTTCAATTAACAAAAATAAATATCACGAGTAAACCCTTCGAAAACTAGGTAATAATTTTCATTAAATTCACTATACTATTTAGTTTTGGCGTTTGACAGATCTAAATCTGTCCCGATGAGGTAACACTGTAAGCATGCACAGTGTTCAGATTTCAAGTTCTGCAGATCCTCTTGGATATCAATAATTTTAGAACTTCAGTGATACTCGTAAAAGCAATATGCTCGTTAGTCATACACAAATTTGAAAAAAAACATTTATAGGACTGTAATTTCATCGCTTTTACAGTACCGTATTTAACTTGGGGAGAAAATTCACATTGAAAAAAGCTGTTGTCGATGAACTCTGAAACAGGTGGGTTCGAATTCCACCGTCGGTGATTCTAAGCTTATTTTCACGATTTATAGTTATAACCCTAGACGATAGCCAAAGGCTGTAGTTGCACCATCGTACACTCATTTCCTCCTCAATTATATCCCAAATTAATTCAAATTATATGATTAACTTCAGATATAGATTGTCGGACAGAGTTCTACACGCACAGTAAGTAGAAAGGACTGATGACCACGACGTCCTAAGACCCAAAAAGCAATCAACAGGTAGTTCAGTTCACTGAACTGCATGATACAACATGTGGAAAGGGTATACTGTATTACGGCCTCTGTGACATTATGACGTAATCTCTTTTCATAATGTAAACATCATTTTTACATTAAGACAAGACGTATTTTAAAATACGTTTTACATATGGTTTTTATGTTGACATTCTCAAAACTAGCTGCCCTTCAAGAGTCACGCCCTTGAGTCTTGAGCCTAAACACTGTTTTGGTTGAACGGCGATCACACATCATTGTACATTAAACAAAGCAAAATATATTTTCATAATCATCCACAGGTATACCCATACGTAAATCAAGTTCACAAAAGAAGAAAATGCGAATTTGAACTATATTTTGTAATTTGCAGTCAGTGGACTTCTTGTTATTATTTAATATTGCATTTCAGTAAGAAAAGCTAGAGCCAGATTCTCCTAAAAATACCCAATCCTATCTATGACTGGTGACCATCGGGGGCAGATTTAAGCCAAGATTATGGGGGAGTGGACACACCGGGGATCTGGGGGTATGGAATATGACCAAGCTCAGAGAGGGGTCCGGAGATCCTCCTCCGGGAAATTTTGCAAAAATCGGGTCCAAATTATTGAGTTATAGACCATTTGGGTGATTATTTTTGTAATATTTTGGAGTAAAAATTTGGTGACCATTGACATTAGTGGCTATAGAAAAGACACTCCGATATTGAAGTAAAATCTCTCGCACCTTCAAGTAAGACCCCGCGGTGTAGCTCACCAATGACCGTGATAGGGGTCTACAGCAAGTCCGCGGATCAGAGGTTTGAATCCCGGTGCTGACAGCGGCTATCCTGAGTATTATTTTTCACACTCCCTCCAGACAAATGACGGGATAGTACTTTATTTCAAGTCCAGGGACACCTACCCTACTGTTAACCCTAATATTTACAGTAATAGTCGCGACGGGAAACGCATTCTCACTTTTCCCGGTCGGCAACTAAAAATACGGCATGCGATTGATCATGTCACAGAGGCAATAGCACAGCAGAGTGTATACCCTGATTTTTCCTTACTTATTGTTGTTTTATGGGGCGGAACAGCTACGGTAGGTCATCTGTCCCTACCATTGACGTTCCATGAGAGGATTTGAAAATCAAAGTTGAGTGGTTCAGTGCCCTAGCTTAATTGTCATTTTTCTCCTGGTTAACACTAAGTCCAGAAAAATACTGGAATGTTACTTTAGTTTCAGTTTGGATACATTTGCCAACTCTAGTACCAATAGTAACATAGGTTTTACGCACGAACCCAAGTATCTGGGATTGTTGATCGTATTAAATGAACCAGTTATAATAATAATTATACTGCACTTAAATATACAGATTATTCAAATGTTAGCATTGTTTTCTCAATTCAGTATACGAGAAGATGAACAATTTCCCATGCATTTCTTCTATCAACAAGAGATTCATCCCCAATTTCGCACGATATTTAGCCAGCATTGATAATTTTTCACATAGTGCGAAAGTGAATTACTAGGGGAAGATGGCCTCGCTGTTTCGCCCCTATAATCAACAATAACTATAAAGTGAATTACTATGTGGACGCTACTTTAAAATTTATTTTACTAACCTGTCTGCACGGCATACGATACGTCTAGCTAGACAATATATTCATTTCAGACACTCATCATCATCATCTTCCTAGCATTAATCCCGCTTTATTGCAGGGTCTGCTTTTCTGCACTTTTCCTTCCATACTGCTCGATCTTGAGCGTCTCTAGTTGTGGCATTCACTAGTTGCATGTCCTCCCGCATAGTATCCAGCCAGCACTTTCTCGGTCGCCCTCGTGGTCGTCGGCCTTCTGGACTGATGTCAAGTGCAGTTCTCGCGACTGAAGAGTGATTGCTACGCAGTACATGGCCATACCAACGCAGACGGCTCTCCCGCATTTTTTCATGGATTGGAGCCACACCAAATGTAGCTCGAACATTGTCATTCCTGATGTGGTCCAGTCTAGTAAGTCCCTGTGTCCAGCGAATCATCTTCATCTCCATGACATGTAGTTGTTGTTCATGTCTCTTCGTTACTGGCCAGCATTCAGTACCGTACAGTGCTACTGGTCGAACGATGGTTCTGTAAATTTTCGACTTCAGATATAGTGGCACATTCCGGTCAAAAAGGACTCCAGTAACTTGGCGCCATTTCAGCCATGCAGCGTTGACTCTGTTTCGGACATCTGGGAGTGTTCGGCCATCTGAACAGATTAGCGTACCCAAGTATTTGAATGCAGATGATTTTCGGAGTTCAGTGCCATCAATGTGAATAGATCCTTCACTTGGTACTCCACACTCCATATACTCTGTCTTCCCAATATTAAGTCGTAGGCCATGGGTGTCTAGTGCAGTTTTCCAACATTGAACAAGTTGTTCCAATTCTTGGCGAGACTTTCAGGCTACAATGATATCGTCAGCATAGAGCAAGGTCCAGGGATGTGGTTGCAGTAGTTCGGCTGCGATGGTGTCAAGACAGATGATGAACAGGAGCGGGGACAAAGCTGACCCCTGATGAACACCAACTCGGATGGGAAAAGTTGCGGAGTTTCCTGAAGCACATCGGACATAGCTGGTGACATTCCGATAAAGAAGCTGAACCCATTGAACATATGCTTCTGGTACCCCATGCTGTCGTAGTGCATACCATATTAGATCACGAGGTACCCTGTCGAAGGCCTTTTCAAGATCCAAGAAGGCTATATGGAGTGGTTTCCGCTTTTCTAGGTGCCTTTCCATCAAAAGACGAGCGGCGTGAATAGCATCGATTGTCCCTGTACCTTTCATAAAACCACACTTGTTTGAGGCAATCTTGATTATGTCACGAAGGCGTGTATCCACGATACGCTCAAATATCTTCATAGTGTGGCAAAGCAGGCGAATCGGTCGATAATTTGAGCAGTTGTGCACATCTCCTTTACCTTTCCATATTGGTATTGTTACACTGCTGAGCCAAGTAAGAGGAGCTTCGTTTTCATTGATGATCTTGTTGAAGAGATCTGCTAGAAACTGAGCTGCTTGTGATCCAAGCATCTTCCACACCTCCGATTGGAGATCATCCGGTCCAGTTGCCTTTCCATTTTTCATTTTCTTCATAGCGGTCTCCACTTCGGCAACCGTGATGGCTGGTACTGGACCAAGTACAGGATCCACAGCTGGTAGTGGCGGATGCGGAAATTCTTCGTTGCTAATATTTTCGAAGTGCTGTTTCCATCGGTTAAGGATCTCATTAGGTTTCCGTAGAGGTTGTTGATTTTCATTCTTAATGATCATAACATGTCCAACATCTTGAGTGGAACGATAGCGATTCTTCGCTAGTCTGAAGATATTATTTGCTCCTTCTGGTGTGTTGAGCTCTTCGTACATGCTCTTGTAATGGTCTGCTTTAGCCTTTGACACTTCCTGTTTTGCCACCGACTTCAATCTTCTATATTGCTGACGATCAAGATCCAGTCCCGATTGGAGCCAGGTCTTATACGCTAACTTCTTCATCCTGATGGCATCTTGGACATGAGAATTCCACCACCATATCTCTTTATTGATAAAACTGCGTCCAGGTTTTGATTTACCCATGATGTCAGTAGCACAAGTCGTAATATGTGTGGAGGCCTTTGCCCAGATTTCATCAACGTGTTGACCTTGTTCTGGCATAGATAAAGAACCTATAGATGTTTTCAGCTGGATGTGATGTTGTTTTAATTTCCACCATTTAATTCGTTCCGATGTAGATTTAAGACTTTTCTTGCCGAGATCAAGGCGAATCCTAAAATTGAGGAGAAGCAGATGATGTTGGGGTGCAATAATGTCTGATGGTATGACTTTTACATCAGTGACAAACTTCAGATCACTCCTTCGCACCAGCCAATAATCAATCTGCGTATTTCTTCCACCACTACTGTAGGTAATGAGGTGCGATGGTCGCTTTTTGTAAAAGGTGTTAGTCACAGCTAAGTCTTGGTTGGATTATTGGCTGAGGAATAACCTAACCACCAAGGGAAGATGATTAAGAAAAGGAGATAGGTTTCGGACTGGAGAAAAAGGATAGAAAAATAGGAGAGTCACACAAAAGTTATAAATTTAACCTTAAATACACTCAAAGGGGTTGCCACCGCAAATCCGCTCTCTGATACCTAAAGTGGGTAAGGACTTGGTCGAAGCTGACGGGAACCGCAGCTAGGACTTGGGCGGTTTGCCAGAGAAAGGCTTTAGCATATTCCCTCTCAAGCATGCATATGCCTACTATGGGGAAGGGTGATGGTCTGGCAAGACTGAGAGTAACAGATTTATTGTTCGTCTGTTCAAAGAAATTCGTTTTTGCAAAGTAATTCGAAGAATGCCAATAATTTGAATCAGGTTTGGTAATTCCAGTTTTCGAAGTTATAGAGTTCCTGAAAAAGCAACCAAGTGCTTCCAAGAAGGATAATGATAAAAAATTATACCTTGGGGAGTAATTTTGGTAAGTGGACCAATGGTTGCATTTGGAAATGGCTAAGCTTTTACTCAGCAAGGAGCCGGCTAAAAGTTTAGACAAAGAGAAACACTTATCTTTTAGAAAACCAACCATAAGTTTTCGGAGAGAATCTCCACAAGCAGGTAGCTGGCGTAGCGAGCTTTACTTGCCTTACTGGCCAGTTAGAATTAGCTATTAAAGCTAAGAGAAACTTTGAAGAGATCACCACTAAGAGTTCTTGCTCAAATGCAACGAGTGGTGAAAGCCCTATCAATAGATTTAATGGCATTGAGTAGAGAGAGCCAAGGAAGACAGGATCTTGCCTAACCGTTGTGTTAGAGAAATGATGAGTCAAAAAAAGAACTTGACTTTATTTTAACAATGCAAAAGAGCGTAATGAATTTAACAAATAGGTAATATCTTTTTGACAAATATAGATAATTTAAATTTTTTAACAAATTGGGGTCGCAGACCTCCTAACATTTAGAGATTGCTCCAGGCAAATAACAATCCTTAGGTTTCAAACCTTTATATGTACTAAAATCTTAGTAAGATTTTAAAAAGACAAATGAAGTGATCAAAGATAAACATTAAATTGAGCACAAGGTATGTACTTTAAGAAATTTACAAGTATTTATCTTAGAAAAAAGTTACAACTTCAAATATAACAAAAAAAGAAAACAAGTATAATGAAAGAGAAGATCCTATAACTTGTTATGTTTGTGCAGAATTACTTTTATGACAATTATACAAAAGAGGGCAGGTCACTTCCTGTGAAACCTGAAGAGAAAGTCAAAAAGGAAGGTTCTAGACTTCCTATCGTTAAGTAGGAATCACGAAACCAATGGGGCAAGTTTCCCTTTCGTGAACCCTAGAAATAACTCACTTTGAGTTGAAAGAATTGTATCCCCTAATTATAAGGGAGAAACAATGTAAGCTTGAACCGTGTATAAAACACGTGGTTATACAGAAATTAATTAATGATAAACAAGCAAGATGGAAGGGCACTTCGTTAGAGTGACACCTTATTGGAAATGATCCAGAGTTACAATTTTATTAATATGGTTTGTTAGTAGAAGGTTTAGGAAAGATCAATTGGGATTGAGGATAAATGTTCATGGCCTTATTTAATGTAAACGGACGATCGCGACGCGGTAGAAAAGTTGGACAAGCACGAGTTTTCACTATAGTCTGTTAAATAGATGAAAAGTTCACTGTAGAAACACGAAAGTTTATGGGAAAGAAAGTTATTGCAATGATGAAAATAACTGGTTGCACTAGGTAGGCGAGAGTCTATTTCTTGAGAAGGTTGTGAATTACAATTAAATGCGCCATAGAACATTCCAACGGTGGAAGAAAATTCGCTATTGCAGTAATTTATAAGGAAGATTCCTCATTTTAAATAGTATTCCCACAAGTGAGTGAAAAATACATGACGGCAGGACTTGTAGATAAAGTACAGGATCTGGAAGGTTCCAGTACGATCTTAATAGAAGAATTGGGCCAAAGTTAATCCAGCGGAGGAACTAGCTTGGTAATTTATAGACAGCGGGTATTAGATAATATCCCACGTGATGAGAAGATTTCTCATTTAATTAGCATAAGAAATGCTGCTTTTCACAAAGATTGGCTTAATTAGGCAGAAGCCCAACATGGAAAATCCCGCGAAGGATGATTATTTCAACAAATAAGTGATTTCGCACTGTCTATAAAAGATCGTTAAAAGCATGTAGAAGTTAAAACCAATGAAGATGAGGTTAAAACTTGAAGTTTGTACTTAACTTTGCTGCATGGCGAAGGTGAGGTTCTCCTTGATGTTTAAAGTTACCACATGGCGTGGAATCTAAAAAATGCCGGGTCCAAGGAAGGGAAAGGAGTGGGGGTAGGAGACAAAAGGAGAACATAACAGGATAGACAACTTATCAAAAATAAATGTTCTTCTTGATGAACGGTCTTCAAAGAGTTGATAGTAGGCGATACTAGCGCAGCATGGTGAATGAAAAAGTAGACGAAGTTCTCTTGCTCACGGAGATAATAGCTGGCGATGGCAACGAGAACTGGTGGCCAGATGGAAAAGGAAGTCCTCTTGCACCAGGAAGAATTGAGGAGCTTCAGAGCTTCGCTGCTAGATGACGCTAGGTGGGTCATGGAAGATATATATCTAGAACAGACTCACAAAAGATATAAGCGACATGATCACCAAAGAGAAAATAGAAGATCACTGTTGGTGTTTGATGAAAAGGAAGGAATGAACATGCAAAAGCATTAAACTTTATATTCTCTCGTACCGTGTATTCCAAGAATACACCATACTGGGAGGGTCAAACACCAACAGAGAACAAAATAAACAGTTAAGCATTTAAAGGTAATGGAGAAATTAGAGACAGTGGTCTTGTGATATGACCATTAGTGGTCAAGATTTTGGCCATCCTGACTCTCCCATCCCTTCCAGGATAACACTCGGTCACTCTACCAGAAGTCCAGACCAGGGGGGGGGGGAGAAACATCCCTAACCAAGACCAAGTCCCCCACTTTAATGTCGGGACTGGAAAGAAACCACTTCTGTCTCCGTTGCAAGGAAGTTAAATATTCCAAGTTCCACATCTTCCAAAAAGAATTACGGAGGGCTTCAAGTTTACGCCAAACGATAGGTAGATTAGAATCCCTGTAAGAATTGGGAAGAGGAGGAGGGGCAGAAAGAGAAGTGCCGATAAGGAAATGACCAGGTGTAAGTGGAAGCAGGTCATCAGGGTCATTGGAAAGCGGAGTTAAAGGGCGAGAATTAACAACACCTTCAATCAGAACGGATAGTGAATTGAATTCCTCGTAAGTCAAAATGCGATTACCTAAGACTTTTCTTAAATGACGTTAAGTGAGCTTTACGCAAGATTCCCACCAACCACCGTGATGAGGAGCGTAGGGAGGTATAAAGCGCCATTTAAAACCCTTTGAGTAGGAAAAATTAGAAATTTGTTCCATGGCAGGAGAGGAAGTGAGAGCTTTCTTCCACAGGGAAGCTGCGCCATGAAAAGTGGAAGCGTTATCAGAGAACATCTCTGAAGGAACACCACGCCTAGCGGTGAAGCGAGAGACAGCTGATAAAAAGTAAGAAGTAGAAGCATTCGTTACTAGTTCCAAGTGGATTGCGCCAGTAACCATGCAAACAAAGAGAGAAACATAAAGCTTACCAAACAATTTGCGTTTAGCTTCAGGAGAATTTCGTTGATATTGGAACGGACCCATATAGTCCACACCAGTTAGAGCAAATGGGCGTATAGGAGAGGAGCGAAAAGAGGGCAGATCGCTCATTAATTGAGTATTGATTTTAGGTTTCGCTTTGAAACAAGGAATGCACTTGTGAATTACAGAAGAAACTTCATGAATTCCATTTATAATCCAGTACTTTTCCCTTAAGAGGCAAAGCAGAGTGCGTGTACCAACATGCAGATTACGATAATGAAAGTCACGTATAATTAAAGAAGTTACGTGATGTTTAGAAGGCAAAATAACGGGATGCTTTTTATCCTCAGAGAGCAAAGATTGCGAGAGCCTTCCACCTACCCTGAGTAACCCATGGTCATCAAGGAACGGGGCCAAAGCACGAAGACGACTGGATTTGGGAAGATCCCTTTTAGAAGAAAGTAAAGACAATTCGGAAGAAAAGGCTTCTTGCTGTGTCAGTTGTAAAACCTTAATGGTAGCGAGATTCAATTCATGATTGGTAAGGTGTGGTTTGGGGAGAAGAGGTTGGTCAACCACAAAATATTTCCATCTAAGGAGATAGGCGACAATTCGTATTAATTTATGAAAAGAAGAATAGCGGGACAACAAGGGATGAGAAGCGTTGGAAACAAGACACGAAGCAATGGATAGAGGTACTTTAGCGTCAGGCAAGTTGGAGTTTGTAGCTGGAGGTTTAGAAGGCCATGAAGAAGAGTCTTTGATTAACCACGAGGGCCCATGCCAGTACAACTGGGAAGCTGCCAATTGAGGAGGTAAACAACCACGAGAGATAATATCGGCTGGATTATCAGCACTGGGCACATGCCTCCAATGACATCCAGAAGAAAGAATTTGAATTTTGGAAACTCTGTTTGCAACAAAAGTTTGCCAGTGAGAGGGGTTCTTGGCGATCCAAGAAAGGGTGATCATGGAATCGCTCCAGAGATAGATTTGCGAGAATTTGACTTTTAATACTTCCCGTAATTTCTTAACAAGTTCTGCAGCCATGAGTGCAGCGCACAATTCGAGTCTAGGCAAAGTGATAGTTTTAAGAGGAGCGACCTTCGATTTGGCACAAACAAGGTTGGAAACTGAAGATCCATATAATGAACCGTGATAAACTAAATATGCGCAGCAACCGTAAGCTTTTTCGGAACTGTCCGCGAACACATGAAGGAAAAAAGATGCATTAGAATGAGAGCTAATTAAATTCCTGGGAATTTCAATAAGGGAAAGATCCAGCAAATTGATGCGAAACGAGAGCCAACGATTAAGAAAAGAAAGAGGGACAGTGTCATCCCATTGACATTTGAGCGACCACAGCTCTTGCATGAAGAGTTTGGCTATAACGATAACTGGGGCAAGGAATTGAAGCGGATCAAAAATTTTTGCAATTTCAGAGAGAATTTGTTTTTTTGTGTTAGGAAGCTCTTCTGCGAGCGAAACTTTGTAGATGAGAGTGTCAGTGCTAGTGCACCAATGAACTCCTAGAGTTTTTATAGATTCGGAGTTTCCACAAATTTCGACAGAAGAAGGATCTACGTCTTCGATGGGAAACTGGGCGAGAAACTCAGGGGAGTTGGAATTCCACTTATGAAGTGGGAAACCTCCATTCCTTAGCAATGCCTGAAATTCAAAAGACACAAAAGAAGCTTCCTCCAAAGTGGGGAAGGACTGCAAATAATCGTCAACATAGAATGACGTAGTTAGTGCTTCAGAGGCTTTGGAATTAAATAAATGACCATCTTGTGAGGCTAGCAAGTGTAGGGATCGGATAGCAAGGAAAGCAGCGGGTTTTAAGCCATAAGTAACCGTTTTTAAGCGAAATATCTTAATGGGCTTACTGATTTCATCACGCCACAAGATTCTTTGGAGATCTCGTTGTTCCGGTTGAATTAAAACTTGACGGTACATCTGTTTTATATCAGCTATGACAGCTATGGGAAATAATCGAAAGTTTAAGAGTATAGCAGATAGGTCTGACTGAATAGCAGGACCAGAGTAAAGAGTGTCGTTAAGGCTGTTGCCATTAACGTCGGGTGATGAACCATTGAAAACAACTCGGATTTTATATTTTACAAGAGGGTTTTTCCACACGGGATGATGATTTAAATAAACCGTTTCAATTGGGGGGGGGGGGGGGTGCAATTCATCATCAGATTTGTTACTAACAACTTCCATATGATCTAAGCTTTCATACTCATCCATGAAATCAGTGTACTGCTGTTTAACAAGGGGTTCTTTCTTGAATTTGCTCTCGATAGCAAAGAGAGCTTTTCGAGCTTTGGGCTGAGAGTTAATAAGTTTTGGAGGATTATGTAATCTTGGCATTTGAACAACGAACCGGCCATCAGAAGAACGAGTGGTGGTGTTCAAAAAAAGTTGCTCACAGAATTCATTTTCTGAAGAGGTTACATTAGCAGGATCAACGCTTTCAAGCCTCCAGAACTGTTCCAGGTCAGTATTGGAGAAGTAACATTGCGATGCAGGTTGAGGAGAATAATGGGGAAGTTGACCTATGATGATCCATCCAAAATTAGTGTCTCTAGCGACCACGTTTGAGGATAACTTGCGAACCTGTTTACGAAGGCAATTCCAGAAAACATTGGCACTAAAGAGTATGTCAATAGGGTTTTGCATGTTGAACAAAGGATCGGCTAGCCTTAAATGCGAGGGAATGTTTAACCCTGAAATATCCACAGAGTGACTTGGAGTGTCTTCTCCAATGCTATTGAGAATTAGACAATAGCAGGACCTTCTATACTACCGGACCTGACACTGCAATCCAAGATGGCCGCCGTAGTTGGTGATCGGTCATCAAACGCATGACGTGTGTCAGAATCCAACATAACAAAAAATAACATCATGACGTGATTTTGTCTGCTGTTAATTCATTTTATGGGCTTGGGACATCTTGGTCATCAGCCCCGGGCATTTGGGTGTGGGAGGAATTCCTCCGATTACGTGATGAATGTAGTAGTGTGTGTAGCTGTTGCACCGCCCTCTTAAAATAAACATATTCTTGGCGTGCCTCCTAGCTGCATCACTGGAACCAACTAGAAAAGAAAGGAGTACGCAGTGGAAATGGATGTTAATTTCTGACCTGTGCTGGGCCCGTACTTGCAGGCCAGATGTGCCGAGCGACTCCAGACTCCGTGAAGGTGGTCCCACGACGAGTGGTAGGAATACCCTCCTGGTGCTAGAAAGCTAGAATAAGTTAGGCCTAGGGTTGAAGAGAGAGAGAGAGAGCAGCCCGATCGTCAAACACTACTAAATAAGACACATGGATAAAGAAATGGAAATTTAATTATAGTGAAATCGAATACACAAAAAAAACCGGCCAGAATAACACACTCAAAGAAAAGAGTACCCTAGGGGTCAAATACAGTCACTTTCAAACGGGAAGGATGATTATAAACAATAAATTACTTACGATAATAAATAACGTTAACAAATTAACTTCATACCTGTGCTCACTTCCGTGAAAACGATGTAAAAAGGGAGGAAGTAAATGATCAAGAGGCAATGGAGCCGGTCGCTGGTCAACAACAATCACTTCTCAGCCTAGAGATGGATGGTTGTCATGACGACCACAAATAACAAGCATAGCAAAGATAAAACAAGCGGCTGTGTGCGTGTCGCAAAGGCTGTGGCGAGCAATGGGGATGCGATCGAGCTGGCAGTCCCCAGAGAAAAGAAAAGCAAAACCAAAGATACTATAAGAAGAAACAAATGACGTCAGGTGTCCGTGAAATATATCATGATACATACACGCCATCAAACACACAAAATGCCAGCCGACGATGCAGAAATAAAACTCAAAGCAACTCGTGCTTGTAGGTAGTCTAGCAAAACATGCTAAACCTATATGGTCCCCAACTTACGTTCCGAGTTCGAGCTGAATACGGTAAGGCCTACTTAAAGTTACCGCCGTGATCCAGTTGCCCGAAGCATGGAATGAAGGGAAAACATAAGGGCTAAAATATATGGTGTCATGCCTCGTGTTGGGAGAATGGTCGAAACGCCAACGTCCACAAACAACGGGAGACCCATTCGAAGATATGCCCAAATCAAAACAACTTCAATGCACCTGGCAGCAAGAAAAACATACACTCACAAAATCACTCGCAGATATATTTCACGGCACAAATAAAAGGTTAAACGAAGACTCAAACAAAATAAAACAGGAGACCGCCATTTCGATTGGTTCCACAGCAAATCCAAGCACACGACGAAGATCACAAACAAAGGATAAATTTAGGAAATGAGCATAGTGGACACAAGGTTAGATGTATTACTTACATGAGTAAATGGAAGGCTTCGGCATAATAACAATGTTAAATAAAAAGGAAAAACATTACATTTTAAATAATAAGGCGGAGAGCCTCAAGGCACGTCCGGACAGAAAGCATCTCACATGGCGTCTGAGCCTACCGGGACGGCCGCCAAAGAAAATAAAGAAATGAGAGATGTTAAACATGGCTCAGGATCCACACCACCCCCCAAAAGAAAAATTATTTATAATAATAAAAGATTTTTCTTTTTACATCACTAAGCACCACCGCTTTGAAATCAATCATGTCCCAAGTGTTCCTAAATACACAACATCCTTATCACACAGGTGGTTTGTCAACAACTATAACAGCACACATAATATGAGGGGGGAGGGTGATCGATATAACAATCACTTAAGCAATTGAGCCATATCAGAAAGAATACAGTTATAAAATGAAGTAATATATAAAAATAATCAGATCGCTTCGGCGATCGCAATATCAGGACAGAACTCCTTCGGGGTCCCCAAAGGCGCGCGTTCCTTTGACGATCCCTGGGCTTGTCATAATGGTTTTACGGTTCGCCTGAGCGTTACAATGACAAGAAAAGTAGATAGAGACACGGACGAAAATCATAAACAAAAGACTTTCGCCCTTTGACGCCGAAGTCTGCCATTCTCCTTATACCCATCATGAAAGTGACATATTAAAATAACAGAAGCGATATAATGTGTCCATTATTTATAGAATATAAATTCTCTACTGGCCGAATTCGCAAAAATACATATTTTTACAATAAATATTAAGTTACACAGAGTATGTAGGCCTAATTCTTCTTGTATTATTTTCTTTCTTGAGCTCGTAAATTTGTACTTGGCTCTGCCTCGGTCAAAATTGGTTCAATAATAGGCAGGCCAAGGAGACGCCATATGGATACTAGCTTCCTGGGATAACATAAGCAAATTATGATTGGCTAACCTACGCAGAAAAAGGACAACATTAATCACAGCAAATAAGAAGGTTACACAATAAATGGTTTCAATTGAGATATGTGAGCTCTGGATACGTCGGTGGGATTCTCCTTGGAGATCAATTCAACAGTGACAGGTGTTAAAAATCTAGTGATAGTTTTGGGCGTGCTCCAGCGAAGCATTAGTTTAGCTGACTCCCTATTCTTGGCCGAACTCTGTGGGTGCAGGCGCACTAGCACGTCGTCATTCACCTGAAAACAAACAGGTTGCCTACCCTTGTTATAGCGAGACGCCACGCGATCTCGTGCCCTTTTCAGATGCCGTACAGCAACTTCCCATTTTTCTTTGACTGAGGTACGGCGGGATGGCGCAGCCAGATAATCTATTTTCCACTGAAGCTGAAGTGGATCAACAATACGCCTCCCTAAAAACAATTCCGAAGGGGTAGAATTCGTCGATTCATGAAGAGCAGTGTTAAATCCTAAGGAGAAAAACTGAAGATTTGCGTCCCAACGTGACTGATCTGCGTTGTGGAACGCACTCAAGCAAGCCTTCAAGTTACGATGAAACCTTTCGACGTGATTTGGCTGAGGGTGGTAGGGTGCCAAAAAGACATGATCAATTCCCCAAGAAAAACACATTGATCTAAAAGACTTGGACCGGAAAACGCTCGCGTTATCGGACACTAAAAACTTTGGAGGACCAAAAACACCAAAAATATGATGGGTCAAAAGCCTAACAGTGGTACGTGTCGTGATTTCCCTGACAGGAAATAACCATACAAATTTTGAAAATCCATCAACGACAGTAAGTATAGCTTTATGACCAGAAGATGACCTAACTAGGGGACCAAAATAATCTATAAAGAGGCGCTCATTAGGATATGACATCGTGTCAGCGTGGTGAAGTCCAATGCGGGAATTCTTTGCAGGCTTAGAACGTTGACACGTAACACATTTTCGGACGAAAGCAAAAGCATCCGCTTTCAAATGAGGCCAGAAGAATTCCTGAGAGATTTTATGGAAAGTCTTCGTCATACCTAAATGTAATCCAAAACAGGATTCATGGAAATACGCCAAGAGCATACTTCGTATATTCTCTGGCACGAAAATCCTACATTTCGAAGATCGAGGAGCGGTATGCACTATAACATCATTGCGCAATGAAAACTCAGATACACCAGGATCTTTCCCGAGAATTTTTTCACGCAATGTGACACAAAATGGGTCATCTGCTTGGTACGTACGGATGTCAGTAAAAGACCATGGAATGTGTTGGAGAAGATTCACTGGCTCGGGGATCTCAACAATGGGAGGAGGTTCCTCAAACATGCGTGACAAACAATCCGCTACAACATTTTCACTGCCTCTGACGTGAATGATGTCAAAGCTGAAAGAGGATAGACGAAGAATCCAACGATTTATACGTCCCAATTTTTTGACATGCGAGCGCATCCAGGACAGAGCTTCATTGTCGGTATACACTATGAAATGCCGATGTTCTAGAAAAGATCTGAAACGTTCACAGCCGAATACGACAGCCAGACTTTCTTTCTCGAAAGTGGAATACCGGCGTTCGCAATCATTAAGCATCCGACTGGCAAAAGCGATGGGTGCCAAATTACCATGCACCTGCTGACTAAGCACACAAGAAACTGCGACATCACTCGCATCACAATGTAACATAAAATCTTTCCCAAAATCCGGAGTTCGAAGGACGGGAGCAGAAGAAAGACATTCTTTCAATTTCTCAAAGGCGAGACACTGGTCGGGGCCCCACACGAATCGTACATTCTTCTTCTTCAAATAATTCAGGGGCGCTGAAATGTCCGAAAAGCCCTTAATGAACCGATTGTAAAAGCCTGCCATTCCCAAAAAACGTCGGACTGCTTTCACATTCGTGGGAGTAGGGAACTCTTGGATACATTGCACACGCTCAGGGTTCACTTCTATGCCCCCATCCGAAAGAATGTGACCTAAAAATTTGATTTGCTTCGAAGCCAAAGAGATTTTGTCCGGGTTAACAGTGAGTCCGGCTCTGCGAAGACGACATAGGACTTCACGTAAATGGATCAGGTGATCCTCAAAAGACTGACTGTAAATCACGAGGTCATCTAGATAGTTAAACACAGATGAATACTTTAAATCTCCAAATAACTCGTCCAAAACCCTACTCAATACTTGTCCGCCGATAGAAATGCCCATGGGTAACTTATTGAACTCAAAAAGGCCGAACGGAGTGGAGAACGCAGTTACCTTACGGCTCTCGGGATCGAGAGGAATTTGATAATATGCACTATTCAAATCTAGGACGGAATAGTACTTCGCCCCGTGAAAATGCTGAAAAGCGCTCTCCAGAGTTGGAAGGGGAAAGTTGTCGAACACCACCTTAGAATTGAGTCGACGATAATCAACTACTAAACGAAAAGTACCCTCTTTCTTAGGCACCAGGAATGCTGGACTACCATAAGAAGACTTAGAAGGACTCACAACACCGCGTGCCTTA
Organism: Meconema thalassinum; assembly: GCA_946902985.2. Lineage (NCBI taxonomy): Eukaryota > Metazoa > Arthropoda > Insecta > Orthoptera > Tettigoniidae > Meconema > Meconema thalassinum. The sequence continues at coordinate 256,414,634 of OX336393.1, forward strand.
AGATCATCAATATATTCTCTCATGGCAATGAGTTTGGGTGGAGAGCACGAAAATGGCGCCGACCTAACTGGAACCTCATCAGTTAAATCAATATGACACTCGTAGCCGATAGCGGAACCCAGTTCCGACGTGAGAACATCTGGAAATTCATTCACCAAATCAGATAAAGCGTCACGTTGACTCGTGAATAAAGTAGGAGGGATTAGAACAGCAGAGATACCAGAAAAATTACAAGGAACACTCGCTTCACAAGTATTAAAATGAAACCGCTCCTTGGATTTAAACAAAAAACTGAAGGAATGATCCGAAAAATCAAGCCTCAACCCTGCTTTGTGCATAAAATCAGAACCTAAGATCATAGGCGTAGATAAGTCATCCACCACATGGAAGTTCCAATCCCAAGAATAACCACATATCTTAATATGACATGTTACAACGCTAGAAACGGAAATAGATGACTTCACCGCAGAATAAAATTTTAAACCCCCATCTTGTGGACAAATCTGAGTAACAGGAAGCTGTTCCGCGATGGAGCGCTGAATAAATGAACGTGAAGCACCAGAATCCAGTAAAGCGGGTATCGACAATTTCTTAACACTTACAGGGACCCAAGGACAGAAGTTTCCAGTCGTGGAAATGTTCATTTCCCGGCGAACTTCATTGCATGGCCACTCCGGCGGGTCTAAACCGGGGACCCATGCTCGTTTCCCTGACGCGAAGCACATCTAGGACAGGCTATGTGCGTCACGTCACGAAGACCACATGTGTGACAAAACACACGCGAGGGCGCACGGCAGGAATTAAAATGATGCCCCAAACGATCACAATTCCAACATTTTATACGGTTATACATGTTCGGGTTTCGAGGTAACTGTTGATCCTGAGGAGCGGGATTCGCAGAAGAAGTAGCATTGGGAATACTCCCGACAATATGCGAGTGGGGACGGTTAACTGCCCGGTCCTCCTGACGAGATATTGAAGATGGGTGCGCAGTCCTCTGAATCTGGGATTGCGCGCATGCAGTCTCTGGAAACAAACTGTCAGAGGGCAGGGGTGGGGGTACATATGACTTGCGCAGGCGCCGATTGAACTCGCATTCACGTCCTTGATCAACAATGTCAGCCACACTATACACACTGGACCGGCGTATGAAAGACTTGTACTCAGGTGCTAGATTTCTATACACAATATCAACAGTTTCAATAAGGGGAAGGGGCTGCGACAACCTACTTATTAAAGTCATTAGCCCAGTAACAAAATCGTCTACAGGCTCTTCCAAACCCTGGGTACGGCGATGAATTTCAGCCTTCAAGTCATGTTCAAAATCATAAGTCGTAAACCGCTCCTTTATTGACTTACAGAAATCAACCCACGAAATGAAAGATCTGTTGGTAAGTCGATACCATTTTAAAGCTAAGCCACTCAACAATAACGGTAGGCAGACAACAATGTCGTCTGGTTCGAGGTCATAACAATGGCAGAGTTCACTGACCCTGTCTAAGAACTCAAATACAGACGAAATTCCCAGTTCACCAGAAAATGAAATTCCCCACTTGGACACTATATTGGCTACGCCTCCCTTGCGATGGCCTTTCACCTCAGTCAATGGATTAGTGTCTTTCCCACAGACACTTTCAAACGATAGCAGATCATCGTCAGACTGGAAGAGCTCCTTCTTCACGTTACAACCTGGGAGAGAATACATGGCTAAACTACAGAAGTACTGCTAGCTACAATTCAAAACAATAACTACAAATGTCTTGCCTCCGTCCTGCGCCTGAAATGAGTACGAAACAAGAAGTAGGGTTGTTTAGTACATTACCAATGCTGGGGCTCGTTGATAGGGTCCAACTCATTGCACTCTCCTTACAGTTTGTTATTTTTATGGTCCATACTCCTTGGAAGTTCACATTGACTCTCAATATTTGTTTGCATAGTATGCAATAGGGAACATGAAACAGAATAAAAACAAAATTGAAAAATATGCAGCGAAATATTAAAATTCAATTGATATGGCTAAGCGACCAGGAGACTTAACCTCGCAACTGATACCATCTGCACCGCCCTCTTAAAATAAACATATTCTTGGCGTGCCTCCTAGCTGCATCACTGGAACCAACTAGAAAAGAAAGGAGTACGCAGTGGAAATGGATGTTAATTTCTGACCTGTGCTGGGCCCGTACTTGCAGGCCAGATGTGCCGAGCGACTCCAGACTCCGTGAAGGTGGTCCCACGACGAGTGGTAGGAATACCCTCCTGGTGCTAGAAAGCTAGAATAAGTTAGGCCTAGGGTTGAAGAGAGAGAGAGAGAGCAGCCCGATCGTCAAACACTACTAAATAAGACACATGGATAAAGAAATGGAAATTTAATTATAGTGAAATCGAATACACAAAAAAAACCGGCCAGAATAACACACTCAAAGAAAAGAGTACCCTAGGGGTCAAATACAGTCACTTTCAAACGGGAAGGATGATTATAAACAATAAATTACTTACGATAATAAATAACGTTAACAAATTAACTTCATACCTGTGCTCACTTCCGTGAAAACGATGTAAAAAGGGAGGAAGTAAATGATCAAGAGGCAATGGAGCCGGTCGCTGGTCAACAACAATCACTTCTCAGCCTAGAGATGGATGGTTGTCATGACGACCACAAATAACAAGCATAGCAAAGATAAAACAAGCGGCTGTGTGCGTGTCGCAAAGGCTGTGGCGAGCAATGGGGATGCGATCGAGCTGGCAGTCCCCAGAGAAAAGAAAAGCAAAACCAAAGATACTATAAGAAGAAACAAATGACGTCAGGTGTCCGTGAAATATATCATGATACATACACGCCATCAAACACACAAAATGCCAGCCGACGATGCAGAAATAAAACTCAAAGCAACTCGTGCTTGTAGGTAGTCTAGCAAAACATGCTAAACCTATATGGTCCCCAACTTACGTTCCGAGTTCGAGCTGAATACGGTAAGGCCTACTTAAAGTTACCGCCGTGATCCAGTTGCCCGAAGCATGGAATGAATGGAAAACATAAGGGCTAAAATATATGGTGTCATGCCTCGTGTTGGGAGAATGGTCGAAACGCCAACGTCCACAAACAACGGGAGACCCATTCGAAGATATGCCCAAATCAAAACAACTTCAATGCACCTGGCAGCAAGAAAAACATACACTCACAAAATCACTCGCAGATATATTTCACGGCACAAATAAAAGGTTAAACGAAGACTCAAACAAAATAAAACAGGAGACCGCCATTTCGATTGGTTCCACAGCAAATCCAAGCACACGACGAAGATCACAAACAAAGGATAAATTTAGGAAATGAGCATAGTGGACACAAGGTTAGATGTATTACTTACATGAGTAAATGGAAGGCTTCGGCATAATAACAATGTTAAATAAAAAGGAAAAACATTACATTTTAAATAATAAGGCGGAGAGCCTCAAGGCACGTCCGGACAGAAAGCATCTCACATGGCGTCTGAGCCTACCGGGACGGCCGCCAAAGAAAATAAAGAAATGAGAGATGTTAAACATGGCTCACTGTATAAGAGACAGGCGTGGGGAGGTGCCCCAGGAGTTGAAATACCGGAGTTCCATCAGAAAAATAATCAAATAAAATAATGAGAGATCTGCAGAATATCTTGGCTGAGTGGACATGGAAAGTAGTAACTGTTCCTGTAGGAATTTCAATTTTTTTTTTTTAGTACATATTATTCTTAAAAACAAATGTGACCAACCAGGTGGTGTAGTTCTTGGTTGTCACTTCTGAGGTCCATGTTTGATTCCTGACTGTCAAGAAATCTGATTCTAGTTTGAGGGTAAGAGGGCTAGCGAGGTAAACCGGGAAATGTTGGGTTCGATTCTCCCCTTAGCCACCCAGCAAGTGGTTTACCATGGGTTCCCATACATACTGAAGGTAAATGTCTAGTTAATTCCTATCATAAGGCCACGACTGCCACCTGAATATCAATAAACAAATAGGTTAGTCCTATTCATTCCTATGGCACTCTGTAAAATACAAAATATAGGCTACCAGTAGACAATGAAGGCCTATTTGATGAACATCTGAGAATATAAATTAAGACTACATACAAAAATGTTCCTCCATATAAATACTTAAACATGTAAGCTACGGTAGTCATATTCAAATAATTAAATATCACACTGCCGAATGAATCGATACAAAATATACTGGTACCAGTAGACAAAAAAGGCATATTGTATGCACATCTAACACAAAAATAATAATTAAGCCTACTGTACATGATACAAGAAATAACTTCCATGTGAATTCATAAACATGACTGGACAGGGAAAGTTGTAACTGTTCCTGTAGGAATTTCAATTTCTTTTTAGTACATATTAATCTTAAAAATAAATGTGACCAACCAGGTGGTGTAGTTCTTGGTTGTCACTTCTGAGGTCCATGTTTGATTCCTGACGGTCAAGAAATATGATTCAAGTTTGAGGGTAAGAGGGCTAGTAAGGTAAACCGGGAAATGTTGGGTTCGATTCTCCCCTTAGCCACCCAGCAAGTGGTTTACCATGGGTTCCCACACATACTGAAGGTAAATGTCTAGTTAATTCCTATCATAAAGTCACGACTGCCTCCTGAATATCCATAAACAAATAGGCTAGTCCTATTCATTCCTATGGCACTCTGTAAAATACAAAATATAGGCTACCAGTAGACAATGAAGGCCTATTTGATGAACATCTGAGAATATAAATTAAGACTACATACAAAAATGTTCCTCCATATAAATACTTAAACATGTAAGCTACGGTAGTCATATTCAAATAATTAAATATCACACTGCCGAATGAATCGATACAAAATATACTGGTACCAGTAGACAAAAAAGGCATATTGTATGCACATCTAACACAAAAATAATAATTAAGCCTACTGTACATGATACAAGAAATAACTTCCATGTGAATTCATAAACATGACTGGACAGGGAAAGTTGTAACTGTTCCTGTAGGAATTTCAATTTCTTTTTAGTACATATTATTCTTAAAAATAAATGTGACCAACCAGGTGGTGTAGTTCTTGGTTGTCACTTCTGAGGTCCATGTTTGATTCCTGACTGTCAAGAAATCTGATTCAAGTTTAAGAATAATATGTACTAAAAAGAAATTGAAATTCCTACAGGAACAGTTACAACTTTCCCTGTCCACTCATGTTTATGAATTCACATAGAAGTTATTTCTTGTATCATGTACAGTAGGCTTAATTATTATTTTTGTGTTAGATGTGCATAAAATATGCCTTTTTGTCTACTGGTACCAGTATATTTTGTATCGATTCATTCGGCAGTATGATATTTAATTATTTGAATATGACTACCGTAGCCTTTGTTTACTTATTATTGACTGATATAAGACAAAGGGAAACATACCCATTCTTTTCCAATACAGTGAGTACTTCTAATGTCATTTTATACAGCATGTCACTGTTTAAGTTCTTCACAGGAAATAGAGCAACAACATCTGAAAATCTACACAAAGGTGACGTTATCATGAATGCCTGTATTGTAGTCGCACAATGAATTTCATTTGGTCTGTTCAAAGCAACTCCTTCAATTTTTCCACCCTCGTAACTTAGTTTAGGGGCAACATAAATCTCATCTAACAAGATACACGCAACTTTTTTATGGTCACTCAGAAGCTTGCATTTCTCCCGTAAGTATGATTCCTGTGAAACGCTGATCCCTGCACAGTTTGTTCCCATTTTATACAACAGTCTTCTTAAATAAGATGGATGAGGTACTGCTAACACTTGGCTGGAGTGAACAAAATGATAAGCCCCAGGAAAAGAATAAAATAATGTTGAAGCCCACAGGAGAGTATCTGCAGAATATCTTGGCTGAGTGGACAGGGAAAGTTAAAAGTGTTCCTGTAGGAATTTCAATTTCTTTTTAGTGGTAATGTCGAAGTTGTCAATATTAACACGTAGGAACCAACCAAGTAAGAGATTAAGTTTATGTTTACAATCTAAATCTTCTAGCTGGAAACCTGCTAGGTGACTCAGTAGACAATCAAACTTGGTCCATTTATCACAAAGCAAGTTATCGCCAAGACACCACTGAAACTGACTGCTGGGGAGATGAAAATTGTTGTGGAAAACTTCCACAGAAAAGGATGGTGAAATTCTGATGGAGGTATTAATTTTAGGTGCTTCATTAGGGCTGTCATCAATTTTACACAGCAAAACATGCCTATCTTTGGTAAATAATGTGAAAGGCCCCACATATCTAGTGCCTACTTCATTTTTAAATTCTTCAAACCCTAATATTGTATCTCTTTTAGTCCACTCACTATACTATTGCTCATCACGGGCAAGAACTTGCTTCATGCGTTCCTTTGGATCCTTTCTTTTTGGAGGCAACTGTTCGTATCCTGGCGCAGTCAGCTGGCATTTGAGGGTGCGCAAATGCGAGGGAGCCGTGTCAGTAGATTTACTGGCACGTTAAAGATCCCCTTCGGGGCAAAATTCCGGCACCCCGGCGTCTCTAAAAGCCTGAGTAGTTAAAAGGGACGTAAAACCAATAACATTATTATTATTATTATTATTTGTTTTGCTAAATATGATGGCTGGTTTTCAAAGATGGTAGGATATGCACCTTCTTGTAGTTTTGTTCTTTTTCTAGGAACAGTTACAACTGAGCCATCTGCACAAGGGAATTTGTCTTCTGTAATAACTAATTCAGGGACAAAATGTTTGACACAAACAACTGAGTTAGCTGTCGGAGAAAAAGCATCACGATGAATGCTTCTTGTCCATTTATCCCTAAGTTCTTTTTCTTTGGGAAATTGGAAAGTAGGCACCAATGGTTTATCTTTATGATAATTGGATTTGCATCCAGGCACACAACAGTTCCGAGGCATATCTCCACGGGTAAGCCTACTGATAGTTTATAAAAAACAGGAATCCACACCAAGTACGTGATAAGATCCTTGAACTAGCAGGCTTAAAACTGGATTAGTGGACACTGCATCCAATTTAAAAAGCAGGTTATGTTTCTTCGTAATCAATTTTCAGATCTTCTCAGACCTAAAAATGGAATATGTTAATTATTATTATGCTTGCTCATAATGGATTACCATTACTAATAATTTATAAACCCTAAATAGAATAAAAAATAGACCAACTTACCCACTAGTAGAATTGATGGAATCAGAAGGTACCGGTATCTCGATTTTATGAAGCACTATGATAATGCAGGCATTTATTTACACGAAAGCAATAACCACTAAGCACAGCAAATCAAGTGAGACGATTGCTAAGCGATAAAGGGATTATTCACACCACTAGGCTATCACGACACTATCACATCGTAAACAAAACCACACATTTATAAACAACAACCAACTACGTCAGCCATCTTGGCTCTTACCCGCCGCCAGTGTCAGGTCCGGTAGTATAGAAGGTCCTGACAATAGGGATGTAGCGGGAGAAAGTTCGCGTCAGATAGCGCTCGTGTAGTAGTGGGTAAGCGCAAGGCGATCGTCTTATGTTTCTCTCAGTCAGCTGCGAGGAATGTATAAATTGTGGCCGAGTTTCTAAGCTAAAGTAAATTATATCTTCTCTAATTTTTCTCCAAGACTATATCAATTAATTCTATAGGTATATTTCCTAATATATTATGGACGAATTTCAGCGTTTAAGCGTTAAACAGCTGCAAAATGAGCTACGGACTAGAGGCACGAAAACTAGCGGGAGGAAGGAAGAATGAATAGCCTACAGCGGTAATAACAACATTCTAACACGCTTTATTATTCAAATAATAAATATGAGTCAGCATGCTTTCTCCGAAAGATTACAATTAGCCTACTAGAGTACCGGTATTGTAGGCCTATATTGATAAATATATCTCCATAAGACTTAAATCATAAATAGAGATTTAAATATTCACTTGCTCCCTTTGCTTATAGACTTCGATTCATGTATTTTTTTTTAGGTTGAGAGCTCGCAGGAAACTGTCGTGTTTTAAGGTAAAATAATCAAAAATATGATAACGGTAATGTGTACCTCGAAAATGCATCGCAACGTTTGGTTCTTATGTAATTTTGTCAATTTCTCAATAAGAATCATTCCCTTAGCCCTGGGAAAGGAGATTTAAATATTCACTTGCTCCCCCTGCTTACTGACTTCGATTCATGTTTTTTTTTTTTTTTTTAGTTTGATAGCTTAGCCTATATCAAACTGTCGTGTTTTAAGGTACAATAATCAAAGAAAGTTGATACCGGTAATGTGTACCTCGAAAATGCATCGCAACGTTTGGTTCTTATGTAATTTTGTCAATTTCTCAATAAGAATCGTTCCCTTACCCCTGGGAAAGGACTTGGGGGTACCGTACATTTTTTTAAAAGTTTGAGAATCCCTGCTTTAGGGCCACGAACTGTTTCCATTCATCTGACTATGTATCAAGAATATCAGTCGCTACCACATTCTCCGTCGGGCAGATGGAAGTTGACGATTAAATCTGATTTTAAGAAACCAACCATAATACGTTTGTGACTGTTAATGTTGCGACATTTATTCTTAAAGTATTTGACCGAGTATTGATGTCTTTGAAAATGGGAGTCAGAAATGTTACTTTCATTTCTATGTGTATATTGACGATTTCTTCCCTTACTTCAATGGAGATGATTTCTGCAGATTCCGATATTGTAGGCTTAGCGTGATAATCCGGCAATTTTCTTGTGTATGGCCTCTTCCTAAATAATTATTTTTGTTGTGTTCGTGGTCCACGGAAAAAGCGATGGAACAGCGCCCGGTTTTAATCTTGCTCTCTCACCTTCAAATACAAACGCAAAAATTCAGTGGTTGTTATCGAAATGGCTAATCAGTTTATAGGTACAAAATAGGAATTATTTCCCTTTGTAAGTCACACTTAGCCAACACTGTTTTCGTGTGAAGTCATCGGGTTGTAAATCATGGAAACACTATATTCGGTCAGTTTTTTCTACCGAAATTTTTTCCTTCTAATAGCATGTGACCATTTCTTCCTCATTTCTTTATTTTGTGGAAATTGGTGAAACGAAAACGGGCTTCCCTGATTTTTGCAAAGAGGAACACTGCAATAGCTCGGCATAGTCACGAAAATAACAATTTAAACAACTCAAATTCGTACATATTAGCGGCATGAGAACACAGGAGACAAATGAAGAGCGTCTTGCGCTTACCCAGTACAACAGCAGTGCGCTCTATCGGTGCTAGTTCTATACATCCCTATTAAGTTTAAAAAAGTTGTTTCTATGACAAATATCTCTTATGGTTAGCTTCGAGAATTGTAAAGCTTGCGATTTTGAGCTGTTGATGCCCGACACGTTGATAGAAGTGGGGTTTACAGGTAGGCCTAGTTTTCTAATCAAGGAATTAGACACAAAATCATGAGTTGCCGCTGAATCTAGAAGACCACGTGCACGAACCCAGTTGCCAAAGTTATCCTGAACTTCGATTTGGACAGTAGACAACAATACTTGAGCACTGCGAATGGACTTGGCATTTTGAATATACGATGAAGCATTAGAACTGTTAGCACTATCATTTTTCGGAGAAGTAGATGCTGTCGATGACCTTGCCTGATCATGACGATGTAGCAAAGTGTGATGAGCCTTTTCACAATGGTAGCAAAGTCTTGTGGACTTGCAATTAGAAGCAGAATGAGTAGGCGCTAGGCAATTGAAGCAATGTTTGTTCTGGGAAACTAATTTTCTTCTGTCGTCGACTGACATTTCTTTAAAGGATTTACAGAGGTATAGGGCATGGGGATCTTTACAAAGTATGCACTTTAAAGGTTCGTTTAAACTCTTAGGGGTTCGCTTTGAGTGTTTAGAACCATAGAGCTAGCAACACGACGTTCACTAGACCTAGTTGGGTAACCAGTAGAGATTGATTTAAATTTAGATGAGCTGGACCCGGGTTTTTGGCTATTAGACGCTAAGCGTTCGCTTTTAGGTTTGATAGACATTAATTCAAATGTGGAACTCGGGGAAGAGGGTTCACTTTGATTAGCTAGAGCGGTTAAGAGTTGGCATCTAGCGTTTATGAAAGTAACTAAATGCTCGTAAGAGTAGTCGTCTTCTTTAGAAAGTTCAATTTCCCAAGCTTTGAGGGTAGCAGCATCAACTTTAGAAACCACTAAATGTATTAGGAAAGTGTCCCAATGTTCAGTAGGTTGATCTAATTGGGACAAAGCCTTAACGTGAAGTTGTGTAGTATCAACTAGAGTACGCAAACTAGTGACGTCATTGTGCTGTGACGCAGGTAGGTTGAATAGAGCCTTCATATGGCGTTGAATACGTAACCGTAAATTTCCATATCTTTCTTTTAATAAGTTGAAGGCAATGGGGTAATTTTCGGCACGTAGAGGAAGTGCTTCGACTAACTGCAAAGCTTGACCTCGGAGGATAGATCTCAAGTAATGAAACTTGTAAATGACTTGAATGTGTTCATTGTCATGAACAAGGGAGCAAAATAATTCATAGAATGAATCCCAAGTAGATTCATCTCCAGAGAAATGGGGTAAATCAATTTTAGGTAAAATTGGTTTGGGCTTGTGAGAACCATCACGGAAAGAAGTTTGTGGTTCGTGAAGGGAACCAAGAACAGAAGCGTCCTTTTTCTGCTCCTCTTCGAGTTGGCGTATTATTTTGAAAGCAGAACCTATGCCTTCGTAATATTGGTTTTCTACTTCGACTCGATCTTCGGTTTGATTGAGCATACAAGTTTCTATTTCAGTTTGAATGTTACAATAATTTTCATAAGAACGTTCAAAATCCCTTACACGATGTTTCAACAAGTCTAACTGAGCTTCTGAGGGATCTAACTCTTTTATGTACTTTCTGAATCGGGTAATTTGCCCTTTATAGGATGCTCGTTTAGAAGTAAGTTTTTCATCCTTATCCTTTTCAGTAGAAGCCATGTTAAAGAAAATAGATTGAAATGTAACTCACGAAACTGTGGAACCTTGGAAATGCTGTCAAGCTGACAGCAGCAAATAAGTAGAAAGAACGGGACACACCAAAGGAGACTGGAGCGGCCTCTTTCCCCTTCACAGGCTTTGCACGATGTGGTTATAGCTGAAAGATTCAAAGCAGATATTAATAATTTTCAAGGTATTGTCAAATGACACTTGACAAAGAATAGAAATAGCAAAATGGACTCTCCCGGGTTTCGGCATCAAAATTTTGGGTAGATTATTGGCTGAGGAATAACCTAACCACCAAGGGAAGGTGATTAAGAAAAGGAGATAGGTTTCGGACTGGAGGAAAAGGATAGAAAAATAGGAGAGTCACACAAAAGTTATAAATTTAACCTTAAATACACACAAAGGCGGTTGCCACCGCTAATCCGCTCTCTGATACCTAAAGTGGGTAAGGACTTGGTCGAAGCTGACGGGAACCGCAGCTAGGACTTGGGCGGTTTGCCAGAGAAAGGCTTTAGCATATTCCCTCTCAAGCATGCATATGCCTACTATGGGGAAGGGTGATGGTCTGGCAAGACTGAGAGTAACAGATTTATTGTTCGTCTGTTCAAAGAAATTCGTTTTTGCAAAGTAATTCGAAGAATGCCAATAATTTGAATCAGGTTTGGTAATTCCAGTTTTCGAAGTTATAGAGTTCCTGAAAAAGCGACCAAGTGCTTCCAAGAAGGATAATGATAAAAAATTATACCTTGGGGAGTAATTTTGGTAAGTGGACCAATGGTTGCATTTGGAAATGGCTAAGCTTTTACTCAGCAAGGAGCCGGCTAAAAGTTTAGACAAATAGAAACACTTATCTTTTAGAAAACCAACCATAAGTTTTCGGAGAGAATCTCCACAAGCAGGTAGCTGGCGTAGCGAGCTTTACTTGCCTTACTGGCCAGTTAGAATTAGCTATTAAAGCTAAGAGAAACTTTGAAGAGATTACCACTAAGAGTTCTTGCTCAAATGCAACGAGTGGTGAAAGCCCTATCAATAGATTTAATGGCATTGAGTAGAGAGAGCCAAGGAAGACAGGATCTTGCCTAACCGTTGTGTTAGAGAAATGATGAGTCAAAAAAGGAACTTGACTTTATTTTAACAATGCAAAAGAGCGTAATGAATTTAACAAATAGGTAATATCTTTTTGACAAATATAGATAATTTAAATTTTTTAACAAATTGGGGTCGCAGACCTCCTAACATTTAGAGATTGCTCCAGGCAAATAACAATCCTTAGGTTTCAAACCTTTATATGTACTAAAATCTTAGTAAGATTTTAAAAAGACAAATGAAGTGATCAAAGATAAACATTAAATTGAGCACAAGGTATGTACTTTAAGAAATTTACAAGTATTTATCTTAGAAAAAAGTTACAACTTCAAATATAACAAAAAAAAGAAAACAAGTATAATGAAAGAGAAGATCCTATAACTTGTTATGTTTGTGCAGAATTACTTTTATGACAATTATACAAAAGAGGGCAGGTCACTTCCTGTGAAACCTGAAGAGAAAGTCAAAAAGGAAGGTTCTAGACTTCCTATGGTTAAGTAGGAATCACGAAACCAATGGGGCAAGTTTCCCTTTCGTGAACCCTAGAAATAACTCACTTTGAGTTGAAAGAATTGTATCCCCTAATTATAAGGGAGAAACAATGTAAGCTTGAACCGTGTATAAAACACGTGGTTATACAGAAATTAATTAATGATAAACAAGCAAGATGGAAGGGCACTTCGTTAGAGTGACACCTTATTGGAAATGATCCAGAGTTACAATTTTATTAATATGGTTTGTTAGTAGAAGGTTTAGGAAAGATCAATTGGGATTGAGGATAAATGTTCATGGCCTTATTTAATGTAAACGGACGATCGCGACGCGGTAGAAAAGTTGGACAAGCACGAGTTTTCACTATAGTCTGTTAAATAGATGAAAAGTTCACTGTAGAAACACGAAAGTTTATGGGAAGGAAAGTTATTGCAATGATGAAAATAACTGGTTGCACTAGGTAGGCGAGAGTCTATTTCTTGAGAAGGTTGTGAATTACAATTAAATGCGCCATAGAACATTCCAACGGTGGAAGAAAATTCGCTATTGCAGTAATTTATAAGGAAGATTCCTCATTTTAAATAGTATTCCCACAAGTGAGTGAAAAATACATGACGGCAGGACTTGTAGATAAAGTACCGGATCTGGAAGGTTCCAGAACGATCTTAATAGAAGAATGGGGCCAAAGTTAATCCAGCGGAGGAACTAGCTTGGTAATTTATAGACAGCGGGTATTAGATAATATCCCACGTGGTGAGAAGATTTCTCATTTAATTAGCATAAGAAATGCTGCTTTTCACAAAGATTGGCTTAATTAGGCAGAAGCCCAACATGGAAAATCCCGCGAAGGATGATTATTTCAACAAATAAGTGATTTCGCACTGTCTATAAAAGATCGTTAAAAGCATGTAGAAGTTAAAACCAATGAAGATGAGGTTAAAACTTGAAGTTTGTACTTAACTTTGCTGCATGGCGAAGGTGAGGTTCTCCTTGATGTTTAAAGTTACCACATGGCGTGGAATCTAAAAAATGCCTCGTTAGGTCAGGAGGCTAGCTCTAGTTGAGCCTTAACTGAGTCGACGGCCGGCGCACAAGTGAGACCCGCTCAGCGAAGCGCGGAGGGTCCAAGGAAGGGAAAGGAGTGGGGTTAGGAGACAAAAGGAGAACATAACAGGATAGACAACTTATCAAAAATAAATGTTCTTCTTGATGAATGGTATTCAAAGAGTTGATAGTAGGCGATACTAGCGCAGCATGGTGAGTGGAAAAGTAGACGAAGTTCTCTTGCTCACGGAGATAATAGCTGGCGATGGCAACGAGAACTGGTGGCCAGATGGAAAAGGAAGTCCTCTTGCACCAGGAAGAATTGAGGAGCTTCAGAGATTCGCTGCTAGATGACGCTAGGTGGGTCATGGAAGATATATATCTAGAACAGACTCACAAAAGATATAAGCGACATGATCACCAAAGAGAAAATAGAAGATCACTGTTGGTGTTTGATGAAAAGGAAGGAATGAACATGCAAAAGCATTAAACTTTATATTCTCTCGTACCGTGTATTCCAAGAATACACCAAGTCTAAGGCCTCAGCAAATTCCAGGATTCTGTTTCCATCCTCATTTCGCTCTCCAAAGCCTTGTCCACCATGTACTCTCTCAAAACCATTTCTATTCCCTCCAACGTGGCCATTTAAGTCACCACCAATGAACAGGAGTTCTTCTTCAACAAACTGTAGGTAAGTTTCGAGGTTGTTCCAAAATTCATCCTTCTCATCATCCGTGCACCCAGTTTGTGGAGCATAACATGAAACCACACGTAAGGTTTTCGTACCAGTGTCGATCTTAATAGACATCAATCGGTCAGAAAGACGGTTTACTTCAGAGACATGATCTCTGAACTTTGTACTCACAGCTATAGCTACGCCATTCCTGCCTGATATCTTTCCGTGGTAGAATAATTTGTATCCTTCACCAATATCCTTGGATTTTGAGCCAGACCATTTGGTTTCCTGGATGCAGGCAATATCTACTTGTCGGTTCTTCAAGGTATCTGCAAGTTCTCGGCTTCGACTCGTAAGAGTACCAATGTTAATGGTTGCCATTCTGATTTGTTGGACTCGCTTCTTTAGCCCACCCCGTCCTTGAGTGGGGAGCCCTTGCACATTTCTCACACCATTCGGGCGATGATGATGCGCGTCGCCTACAGCGGGGAACGCCCTAGCAGTTTCATCCATAATATTTATTCTAGCCAGTGCATTGAGATACAACAGAATTTGTTTTACCGACCGGCTTGTTGTTAAGCCTGCCATCGAACCCTCCTCCTTTCTCATCCCGGACTTGGGACCGGGCAATGGCGGAGTTTTCATTTCAGACACTATCACCTCTAAATATCTAAGTTCGATGTGACGCACCAAACTTGAACATTTTGAGCTAGCTGACCAAACACACCAGGGCAGCACAGGCTATCGTGGCTTTGGCGAAATAAGTGAAGGGATGAGAATGTTATTGGAAGGATTGGTGCATAAACAGAATAAGCTAACTTTAGACTAATGGAATGCTCTCTCTGTCTTCAGGTATATCCCGAGAACAATACATAGCGAAGCCCCATCGCTTATGTTGACCACTTTCAGACAGTTGTTCTTCCCACCACACTTTGTAAAGGAAAATATTGCCCACTTGACAGAAAAAGACACTCAATCATTGTAACTTTGTTCACAGACAGTTCATTGCATTCACTAAGTAATTGCCAGTAGCAAATTCAAAGTCACATAAAGTCAATAATAAATCAATGCCCGATCGGGCCCATCCTCCCAGGACGCCGGGCCCCCCTGGGAGGGTCGGGCCCCGGGGCACCAGCCCTGCCTGACCCCCCCCCCCCCTCTCGTCGGGCCTGCCTGAGTGCTCAGATATACGGTATTTGCGGGGACAATAGATTTCAAATCATACACGCCAGGTCCTAGGCAACGGACGCTACTACAATGCCGCGATCCGTTTCTAAGATACCTATCTATGTCGTTTTCTTTAGCTCAGCAAAAATTAAACATTTCGCTTTTTAACGAATTATTCTTACAAGGCTTTAATTAAACCCTCGATCTAGCCTTCCCTCTCTTGATGGTGAGTTGAAATAGGCTGTAATTTGTAACCCAATTGGACGTAGCTAAGCGAAGAAGAGGCACAGGCCCTTCCATATGATCTGCTAACCGAGAGCAAGATCTGATTTCTTCTTTTCCTGGTTAAAATGCAATGGTTAGGTACTCGTATGTTGATTGGGACAGCTGCATCTAAGTTACTGCCTTCGAGGCTTCTACTCCCTTGCTAAACCAGTCAAGATTTAGGGATTATAGGCAATTCCACTTGACATGGATTCCAATATTTACTATATAAAAGTGTGTGTATGGTTGTGAGCTGCCTGATAACCTGTGACATTGTGAAGGCTTCACTAGAGTATGGTATAACAGGAGACTGGTGCCACAAAGTAGCCTACTTGCATTTAGAAATATGCTTTTATTTCTTTATTTCTTTATTTCTTTATTTATTTAATTTACTAAGGTTATTACTAGAGAGCTTGAAGAAGGGGCAGATGACCTCGTAGTTCTTCCCCTTAAAACAACAATAACTACTATTAGAGTTAAAAGGGGATGAATTTGGGGGAGAAATACACACACGGTTTACAAACTAAGCTAGTAGGCTGCTTTGAAGCTGTAATTTATTATACAAGTAATGTTGTCTGATGATCTGCGTTATAGAGAGGGTGCTTAAAATGAGGCCACGGCCACCTCCTACCCAAACCTCACCTGACTTACAAACAGCCCACTGCAATAAAGCAGGTTATCATCACACACACACACTACCTACTACACAGAATGGAAAGGAAGGTGGGGAGGGGCTTGGGAGGAGAAGGATGCAATAGAAAGGGCCTTCCGACAAGATACTACTTCGAAGGTCAACCGTCGGCTTGAGCATTACTCAAGTGCACCAGGCTGATGACCTGCCTTTTCAGCAGCGGGGGCGGGGAATGCACACACTGTTTACAAACTAACCTAGTAGGACTAATATCAGTTCTTAATCACCCTCTTTCACTAAATGGTTCATCCTTCTACTTAGTAATACATTTTCCCATTACATGTGGTTTCTTACATTACACTTAACAATATTTACAGAAATGCACTTCATATATCATATCAGTGTTCTTGGGACAAACAAACCACGACTAGAGAGGTATTCTCTCACTTAGGGGACCTCTTTAAAGGGCATAAGCTTCCAAGGTGGATGGTTGTAGGTTCGTTACCTGGGAGGTACAGATGCAGGTTAAACCTCCTCCTGAACTGCCGCTTCAGAGGTTCACAGGCCCGTTCGGCCTCTTGTGGCAGAGTAACATCCGGAATGTTAACGTATTCATCTTACTCTTTCAGGACCCGTTTCGAATACCTATTCGGTATCTCTGCCTCTAACTAAGGCAAGGTAAAGGATGGTGTTTGGTTGTCTAGAGGGCCTAATATGACACTGTTCGAGATGCCAGACCCCTCCCAAGGGCTAATTTACTTTCCAGAAGACTTAGCATTCATTCTTTTAGTCCCCTACTAAGGTTTTCTCATCAAGGAGGAGGGCCCTAAGGAACAAGAGTAGCTCTAGATGAGGCTTGCTCGCCCTGCTCTGGAGACTGGGACTTTCAGGAGGATACAGGACTATATTGTCCCGGAACTCCCTGGGGCTGTTCCCCAACTTAGGTCCTTAGTCCTGTAGGTCCTTTCAGGCACTGTTGTGAGAGGCAGATTACTGTAGGACTCCTTCCCTCCGTAGAAATCAACCTGCAGGCCAAACGGCTGCCGTTTTCACGGGTATGAGGTCGGTACCGGGAGGCTGTCCTCCTACTGGGGGGCTAGAGGAAGGATGCAGCTTCGGGCAGGTGAGCGGGGGTCTCTCCAGGGGACGTCGCGACGGCGCCGGACGCCCCTAAGCGTCGGCAAGGAGAGGCGACCGGTAAAATGCTACCCGTCAATCACACCTCAGCCAGGACGGCAGAAACTAAGAGGGAAACTTTTCTCTTGGGTAAGGGGAAGCGCCAAACCTTTGGCTATCCCTTCCTATCCCGACCAGGATGCCTAGGCGTCCCCGAGGGGCATACGGAGCACCTTAAACGGGCTAGGAAGCACGTCCCCAACTTACTGTCACTCGGGGTCCGACCTGCCGTTTATACTATACTTGGGAACAGGCCAAAATTTTGTTTAGTTTTCAGACAGACAGCAGTACACACACCCGTTCGCCATGGCCGACACAGCAGCAGCTGCAGCTTCAGCAGCCTCAGGTCCCGCCTCGGCTCCGGCTCAGGCTTCGCCCAAGAAGAGCAAGGCTCCTTCCTCCAAGAAGCCCCGCACCAAGCCAGCCCCTACAAAAACCTCCGAGATGGTGGGCAACGCCATCAAGAGTCTCAAGGAAAGGGGTGGATCATCTCTACAGGCCATCAAGAAATACATCACGGCCAACTACAAGGTGGACTCTGAGAAGCTCGCCCCTTCCATCAAGAAATACCTGAAAGCTGCTGTCGCTTCCGGAGAACTGGTCCAGACCAAGGGAAAGGGAGTTTCGGGCCACTTCAAGCTCGCCTCGGCAGCCAAGCCCGAGAAGGTCAGAGCACCGCCTGCCAAGAGGTCTGCTGCCCCTAAGGAGAAGCGTCTTCCCCAGGCCAAGAAGTCCGGAGCAAAGGCTGCCCAAGTGCCCACGAAGAAACCTAAAGCACCTAAGCCTAAGAAGGCAGCGAAGCCCAAGGCTTCCCCGAAAAAGGTAGCTCCTAAGAGGAAGTGAGAAGGTTATTGGTTTTTACCGATCTTCTCACTCACATAACTTGCCTCTCTGCGTGTGTGTAAAAACGGCCCTTATCAGGGCCATCAATCATTTCTTAGGAGAGCACATGTCTGTTATGCTCAAGTACAGGTTCTTTGCTTTTCCAAAAATCAAAAAGTTTAGCCTAGCCCTTCCTCCTTTTCAACAGAAATTACATAAGTTTTTATTTTAAACGCAACCTAACCTGAAAGAATATTTACGCGAGATATATATTTATCTTTTTCACAAAATAACACGCTTTTATGTGCAAAAAACGTGGGGTTTTCCCTATCCACCCTCAAGAGAGCCAAAAAGTAATCTTGCTTGTTTTTACTACTGTATATTTCATAAATTATTATTATTATTATTATCAACATCGTTATCGTCGTCATCTTAGGTCTCGTCGTAGACCAAAGCCTTTTTTTTACGAGACCCCTTACATTTGACTGTTGACACATGGTTGGTTGGTTGGTTCTTAAGTTTAGGGGCTGCGACAACGCGGTCATGTAGCCCCGTGTACTTTGGGTGTGTGTAGAATCTGTCTGATAACCGGTGTTAATTGTGATGACTGTATTAGTGTGTGTTATCTGTTATTTTAATTTAAGTACTGCAACTTAGAATTTTTCAAATAGTTCCTACTTTTGCCGCCAAGCGCCACCGTCAACGACTACTACTGTCGACCAAAGTATTATGTGCACTCGAGTTTGAAGGTTGTTTGTGAAGTAACCAATAGACCTACATAAAATCCAATAACATCATCATTTTCGTCGTTCTATTCTACGTTAGTTCATGTAGGTTTGGAATTTTTAATTTATATTTTAATATTTTTATCGCAGTTGGAACACAAAATGTGCCCGTTTTTAAGCGTGTTTCAACCGTGCGTCACTTTTAAGAATTATTATCTCAAAACCCCGTCATCAGATCGAATGCAAATTTTAACACAATATACATTGGAATGTTGTATAACTGGTTTATTAATTTCAAAATTTTGTGTGCCCAAGAAACAAGGTTGTTATCATTTTTGTAAGGTAACTTTTTCTCGGCTCGGGGTGGTTGGAAAATATAGCTCTTGGTCGCGTTGTAATCCTTATACATCAAGAAGTTATGCTGTATGACTTTGAAATACGTACATTAATTCACTTATTTTATATCGGTTTGTATTTGTTCGTGGAAATAAGGCATGATACACCAGCCGGCCGCTCCGGGGTAAGCTGTACAGCGTTGCTGAGATGGAGCCCATCACTGCCGAGCGAGGCGAGGGCGTATTTCCCCGTTCAAATATAAACCGATATAAAATAAGTGAATTAATTTACGTATTTTAAAGTCATACAGCATAACCTTTTGATGTATAAGGATTACAACGCGACCAAGAACTACATATTCCAACCACCCCAAGCCTAGAAAACGTTACCTTACACAAATGATAACAACTTTGTTTCTTGGACACGCAAAATTTTGAAATTAATAAACCAGTTATACAACATTCCAATGTATATTGTGTTAAAATTTGGATTCGATTTGATGACGGGTTTGTGAGATAATAATTCCTAAAAGTGATGCATGGTTGAAACACGCTTAAAAACGGGCCCCATTTGTGTTCCAACTGCGATAAAAAATATTAAAATATAAACTAAAAATTCCAAACCTACATGAACTCACGTAAAATAGAACGAAGAAAATGATGATGTTATTGGATTTTATGTATGTCTATTGGTTACGTCACAAACAACCTTCAAACTCGAGTACACATAATACTTTGGTCGACAGTAGGCTAAGTTCACAACTCAGCTGCTAGACGCCACCGCAGTCGGCTCTTGGCAACGAACATAGAAACCTAAGAGCGTTGTTTACAATAACCTATCCAATTTAGCTACACACAGGTGCAATTAGTGGAAGGTTCTTTAACATGCCATAAATCTATGACATGGGACCGCCGGCTTTACTTCCCCTCCGAAGGAAGGCATACTGAGGGATTTTTAACGCTCTTAAATAATCCGACGGCTTCGGCCGGGTTTGAACCCGCTATCTTGGGCATAGAAGCTCAGCATGCTACCGACTACGCCACCGAAGCCGCTACTGTTGACACAGGCTAGATTAAACATCAAGACTTGGATGTGATTATGTGGAAAGCTATCAAGGGACGAGTGATGCTTGGTATTGCCAAACAGGGCTCATCTAGTGCCTGTGGATGCCGTGAAGTTTCTAATTCTAGGGTCATTGCTGTTGTTTTGACTCAGTGTGGAAAGCAATAGCAAACTACCTCACCTTGCTTGATATGCTTCATTATTGTGCTGTCTTGGATTTTTGTGGATATAGGTACGGTACTGGTTGGGGAACAGACCTACCTCACGCCGACTACCTAATTACTCAGCCTCGTGAGGAAAATTGAGTAGCTGTCTGACAGTGATGCAGCGCCCCGATCACGAAAACCAAGATTAACGGCCGAGGGGACCCGACGAGTCATTCCAATATCTGCAGGCCAAATGGCAGGGCATTGGTCACTTGGTCGGCCAAGGCTCTTAAAGGGCAGTATAGAGCCAGGGATTGTTTTTATACCCTGTATGACATGGAAGTTGATAGAACAGTCTACACGGTAACGGTTGTGTCGCTTGGTATCGTCTTAATAGCTGAATATGCCTCTGTTTCGACATTAGGCAGGGTCCCCCTGACTTGGGTATTCTAGCTAGGAAAAGAGGGGAGACTTAACAGGGTCTTATACATCAGGTTAGGTCTAATTGACAAATAGGACCGGACCCAGAATTGCTGCAAAGAGATTTCTTATTTTTTGTGGGAAACTGTAAAAGAACGTAACTACCCATATTCACCATAGGACTGCACTTTGAACGTTTCCGCAGAGACAATTTCTCTTAGGGATGAAGGTTTGTTGTCCTCCCTTTCAAAGGACTCGTAATGGTCCCGGGTAATTACCACCATCATTTTATTATTAATAATATTATGGCAGATGCTTAAGGTATATTAGATAGGGTCAAAAATTCTGTAATATTCAGAGAGAGAACAGTGAAATTATTTTAAAATCACTCCCCTACAGTAATGATATGTAGAATAAACTTAAGAGCAGTGCCCACTGCCACGAGAAATACGCTGGTAATTAATAAATATGATTTATCCTGCCTACAGAAGATTAAACAATATTATTATAAGCTTTGAAGCTGTAATTTATTATGAGAGGGGCATCGACTTAGGAGGCCGATTAGCCCCTTAAACTAGGCTGAGTAAGTAATTTTCTCTGATAACCTGTGTTATTGTGACGGGGTGCTTAACGTGAGGCCTTGGCCGTCTCCTTCCCAATCCACACCTGACTTACAAATACTCTTCAATAAAGCAGGTTATCATCACTTACACAATCAAAACCTACTACACAGAGGGGAAAGGAAAACGGTTGAGAGGACAGGGAAGCATTACAAAGGGCCTTCCGACAAAATACTACTCCCGACGTCAACCGTCGGCTTGAGCATTACGCTACTCGAGTGCACTGGGCTGATGAGCTGAGGGGCTTACAAAAAAAAAAAAAAAAAAAAAAAGATAGCCCCACAGCTAGCCTGAGATGTTACGAAAGAGCGAATAAAACATACTAGATATACCTACGTAAAAGTATAACCTAAAACATTCCCAGAAGCTATTCGTATTTACGGCCGTAACGGCAACTACATTCTCCAGGAACTTTACGCCGAGAGAATAACAATTATTGTAGCATTATAAGTGGGAGGAGCAGCTAGGTCATCAGCCCCTAAAGAGCGAGCGTATCAGAAAATAACATGAAACTCGCCGTTCGGCCGGAGCTGCCGACCCTCGTTTTAAAAGCAGTGACGTATTAGAATATCAATTCATATCTATTCTTGGGGTTTGCATTAAACTTTATACACACCTCCATATTTATCGATCTTTCTTTGACGTTCTCGTAAATTCATGTCTTCTTAGGAAATACGAGTGCATTTCATAATAGCTTTTTCGGTAGCGTGTAGTTCGAAACAAAGTTCAAACAGAAAGTAGCTCGTAATGGCGGCTTGTGATGGATATTTCGTCTTGCCATTAAAAACCACGGCATGGCAGAGATTAGCAGCTATTAACACACGTATGAAGAAGGCCGTTCAATTCGCGAGAAATAAACCACACATAACTATTGGAAAATATGACCTGAGTGCTCAGATGTACGGTATTTGCGGGGACAATAATTTTCAAATCCTACATGCCAGGTCCTAGGCAACGAACGGTACTACAATGCCGCGGTCCGTTTCTAAGATACCTATCTATGTCCTTTTCTCTAGCTCGGCAAAAAATTAACATTTCGCTTTTTTACGAATTATTCTTACGAGGTTTTAATAAACCTTCGATCTAGTCTTCCCTCTCATGAAGGTGAGTTGAAATAGGCTGTAATTTGTATCCCAATCGCTTAGATTTGGACGTAGTAAAGCGAGGAAGAGGCACAGGCCCTCCCATATGTTCTGCTAACCGAGAGCAAGATCGGATTTCTTCTTTTCCTGGTTAGGTCCACACTATGTACTGTACTGGTATGTTGACTGGGACAGCTGCATCTAAGTTTCTGGCTTCGAGGCTACCACTCTCTTGCTAAATCAGTCAAGATTCCACTTGACATTGATTACTATATTTACTATATAAATGTGTGCGTATGGTTGTGAGCTGTCTGATAACCTGTGACATTGTGAAGGCTTCATCAGAATGTGGTATAACAGGACACAGGTGCCAAAAAAGTTGCCTACTTGCATTTATAAATATTGTTTTATTTATTTATATTACTAAGGTTATAACTAGAGAGTTTGAAGAAGGGGCAAATGACCTCGTAATTCTGCCCCTTAAAACAACAATAACTACTACTACTACTAGAGTTTAAAGGGGATGAATTTGGGGTAGAAATACACGTAATTTATTATACAAGTAAAGTTGTCTGATAACCTGCGTTATAGAGAGGGTGCTTAAAATGAGGCCACGGCCACCTCCTACCCAAACCTCACCTGACTTACAAATAGCCTACACAGAGACTGCAATAAAGCAGGTTATCATCACACACACAATACCTACTACGCAGAGGGGAAAGGAAGGAGGGGAGAGGTTTGAGAGGAGAGGGATGCTATAAAAAGGGCCTTCCAACAAGATACTACTTCGGAGGTCAACCGTCGGCTTGAGCATTTCTCAAGTGCACCAGGCTGATGACCTGCCTTTTCAGCAGCGTGAGTTTGTAATGCCCACACTGGGGAAGAGGATACACGTTGAAATGGGATCACACGGGCGAAGCCGCTCGAGCATTTACATCAGCATATTTTTTCCTGTCGTCTAGATTGCATTTAAGATAATAGTAATAATAAGAAGATAAGCTTCACACGGGCGAAGCCGCTTGAGATTTTACATCACTTTTATTCATAATAATCTCAACTCTCCAATACGTTTCTTGCTTCTAATTTTGAATCAACGACCTCACAGCTGATCGCAACACTCTGCCAGTGCTGCCAATCCTCGGTTTTTGGTACTGAACCCGAAAATTGAATTATTCTGGCACAAAATGAGAGTATTTTCCGTCCCCATGGTAAAATGTAACCAGCAAATATAAATTCTGTAAGTGTGACACAGGACGGTAGTGTTACAAGCTCGAGGCCGTGGGAGAGCCCGATCACGTGATATATTGCACAATAGACGCTTCTAGAAGGCTAAAATTGGCATAGCAACAGTGAATTTGGAAATTAATATTATAAATATTGTTATAAATTATGCTATTGGATCCCAGCCCAGAGCCAATGAGAAGAGGTCTTATTGAAGACGGGATCAACTTCAACTGCATAATTTGGTGAAATTATGCATTTAGGCCCTTAGAAGAAGATTTTCTTATTTGGTAATGAAGAGAAAATTAAAAGAAATTATGCGTGATACTTTAAAGACAGCAGATCGGTTAATCTACGCAGTAATAAGCATTAGTAATCTACGCGCTAAAATTATGGTGGGAGATTGATATGGCCGCCAAAATTTCGACTTGGAGGGGGAAATCCAAGGACCGAAGTTCTTATTCCAGCAGTCTTTGAAGAGCGAAGAAGTGTTTTTATTGGGTTAACGGAGATCCCATAGCTTTGTCCGAGTGCGACGACTGTCGAAGGTTAATAGGTAGTACGTTGGAGATTAGCGCACTTCCATTTTAAGTGAAGTTGTGAGGAACATTGAAATTAGTATATCTCTTATATAATTGTGATTTGAGTTCAACTAAGTGAATATATTGAAACCTTGCAAAGAAGCTTATGAGACTCAGTTTCGGTGGGGTTTAACAGTCCATATCGTAAGTTGTTGTTAAAGCGCTTCATTAACATGCAGGGTATCATATAACAAAATAACATGCAGGAAAAAGTGAAGCCAGGGTTAAAACAAATGAATTTAATAAACAGATCAGCTATTTACCACAAGAATTAACAAAAACAAAACTCCCATATGACTCCCACTGAATAAATGAAATATGCCAAAACTAGGCCAATCTCAGAAGAGATTAGTCTCGGACCAAGTGTCCCAAAGAAAAATCAACAAAAGTGACAATGTATGCGCGCATGCTCTTCTACATGCTTCACGATGAGTACAATCGAATGCATGATTCGTCATCATCCAGAATAAACTTTCAGACGACGAATCCACATTGCTTGGAGCTAGACAGACGCGGGGAACAACTATACAACACTTAAAACTAAACCGACACTTCCTATACTTAAAATAAACAACACAATAATTTCCGCGTGAAATTGGAATCAAGACTGCCGTAGCAAAAACATTACTGCCTAAAATTAGGACTTTTCACACAAATCAACACAAGTAAGTTAACTCGTGACCAATAAAAGAAATACACATATGACCGCCGTCATTTTTACAAGTACACTACCACTACACCACACAGGCGTCACATACTAAATTACATGAATTAAGTCATAAACAAATCACTAGGCTCACAGCCAACATTTACATTATTAACACAAAATTCTATCCATACAACATGCAATAATCCGTCACACACATGGCGAACTCCCCAATTAATTATGGTTCAAAATAACCATCACAAAGAACAGGTTTGCTACTTGAAAGCTTAAAGGGGCCAGTCGGAACATAGGACTGCCTAACAGAATAAGTCACCAGGCAAGACGGGCGATTCGTGGAAATCTGCATATCTGTCAACCCACGTGTCAAAATAACCTCGACCTCCAAGGGACGGGATCGAATCTCGAAGAAGCGTGCCCCAAAGCACAATAATACGTGTGTGTGTGTCAGAACAAAAATATCCCGGCATTTCCCCTAGGAAATCCAAGAATCAGCATATGGACAAGGTACAGCGGTCTCCCTAGAGCACCCTGCCTTTCCATCAAAATACAACAACAAAAAATATGAGGGCGGTAGGACCTCTACCCCTCTTCACGTAGAATCAACACACACCTGACACAATAACACACACAGAATCACACGTATGGGTTTGACAGACCCTGAAATAAAATGACATAAATATTTTCCACTTGCTGGCGCCTCCGTTCTACGCCATGACTAATTAACCTGAAAAGGACTCAAAAAAAATCTATCAAATTAGAACTAAGGTGTTCTACAATTACATCTTAAATTGTTGCGCTCGGCAACCATAATATGAATAATAACCTGTTCAGCAAACATCGTACAGTAATTACCTCCCTTTCCTATCACAAATATGAACTTTAATAAAGCACCACTTATCGAATGTAACGGGTTTCGCATTTGCATGGATAAAAATCACGTACACGCGCCGTGCACATTAAATATGACTCCAAATAAAAACAAATCCACAACAAACACTTTGGCCACGTGCCAACGTACATTTAAAACAATTAGTGTCGGTACAAGAAAAACACTCTAAAACAAGAAAAGACAATGAACTATTTACAAAGTTCCCCCGCCAATCTAACTACATAATTGAATAATCAATTGTTGTACATCACCGTCTCAGCTTGTAGAACATATGACCTCCATCTCAGCCCATTTCCCTACGGAAAAAATTAGCACTCCATCGTTGTCTTCGTAGTAGCGTCGGACATCACTCCGGCTCCTGACCACACGTCGGACATCTTGGTGTAGTCTCTTTGGAAGAAAAGTTCAATGTTATTATAATTTGACCTGGCTATAATCGCTTGTGAGTTACTAAATTCGCCCACAAATAGTCCTATGTGATTAATCACGAAGACTTTCCCTAATCTCACTCATACACGCACGATACACACATGAAAAATACAATAAAATTTACATGAAATATACAACTTCGAGTCCATCGTCACTGGCTCGACAATACAAGTTTTAAAGTCTGACTGACTCACAGTCGCTATCTCGCTCGGTAATCTCTACTGCTCTGCTTGACCTTCGCTCGGGTGAGCGCTAATTAGAATGTTACTCACGTCTTGCCCCCTAAGAGCTGAAATATATGTCTTTAAGATAATATTCAAGTTTCAAATCACCACGCGAACAGGCGTGAAATCAGCTCGCAGAGCTCACAAAGTATTAGACTTCAAATAATATATTAGAGCTTTAAAAAATCGCTACATAAACTGACGTGAAGTTAGCTCATCAGAGCTCCAAATAAAATGACTTCGAATAATATTAGAGCGTTAAAATCACTACACAAACTGGCGTGAAGTTAGCTCATCAGAGCTCCAAACAGAATGACATCGAACAGCGTCTCGTCGATCAATTTATTAGAAACTGACAGGGGGATGAAGAGTGGGGTGAATTAAGAAAAAATTTCCAGAGTTTTCATCTCACACACACGGGATTAGTGTCAATCTTCATCAAATAATTCAAACGTCTCAGCGCACACGTGCGGAGATAATTCCGATCGGCGGTTCTTTAGATAATCAATTCCGCGCGCTTTTTAACACTGACTCCATCCATCGTGTGATCTCGGCTTGGTCTCTCCTGATTGGGTGATTCAATCGTAGGTCGGTTGCAAGAAACTTGTGACCTTCCCTTTATGATTCCAATTCTGGTGCAAGTCGTTACACAATTTGGCCTTGAACTCAGCTTACTCGGCCGTTTTCAAGAATAGCTACCAAGAGCTACTTCTGTGGCAATCATTGCGACACGCTACCTTGCCTTTATCCTCGTCAACTTCCACAAGTACTGCCTGAGCTGCAGTAATAATAATAATAAATTATGAATACTTATTTATCGCAGATTAATAAGGGTTCATTTATCCTCAGCAAGGTTTTGAAATTCGAAGCAATCGATTGATTTGGATTTCAAAAACAATATCCACAGTAGTAACAACAACATCTCTTTAGTACCTCGCTCAGCTGCTCGAGTGTACACTCCACTGACCCAATTAGTGTGTGCTCTCCCTCCCCGGAATGTCATTCATTCTTCATGCTAGACCTCCCCTTCTCACGTGATTGCCACTCCTGTCGTCTCAGCTGCTTGTTGTTTACAAACAAAGCACGCTCTCTCTCAAGCACTCCACGGCCACGTACATTTGAGTGTTGGCTCTCAAAATAAAATTCTGCAATACTGATTCTGCACACATCATCCTGCTCATTCATCAAATGGCTCTCTTCTGTAATATGGTTTTAAGTTGGCGCCATTAAAACAGATTTAACACCAGTGCTCACTTCTTCTTCTTCTCCCATCTTCTTCTTCTCCCATCTTCTTCTTCTCCCATCTTCTTCTTCTTCCGCCGTATTCCTCTTCTTCTCCTTCTGCTACCATATTTCCAGGCCTTTGCCCGAAACTTCGTCCCGCGAATTTCTTCTACTATTTTGCTGTTCCGGCTTGTCGGCTGATCTCTTCTGCTGCCGTAATCGACTTTCTGCCCCCTCTCCTTGATGATTGTCTGGGCTCTGTCTATTTGCCATTGCACGCCCCCACTTCTCCTTCTCCGTCTCTTCGGCATTTAATTGATCTAAGTACTTTTGCGACTCGACATACCGCTCATCCCAATTGTTGCGATAGTCTCCCCTATTTTCTTGGCGATAGTTCCTCGTGTTGTTCCACCTGCCATCTCCATTTCTTTGGTAAGGTCTACCCTGCCTTTGATTTCCCCTCCAATTGGTGTATTCCCGCTGGTACGTCCACTGATTTTGCTGGTTTGGATTGTTTTGGTTATATCTATCTCGGTGATTTTGGAAGTTTCGAGTATTCTGGTTGAATTGGTTCCGGCCATCATAATCTTGCCTTCTCGGTGTAAACTGCGTTCCTGTGGATTGAGTTTTCGTTTGGTTCCCCTGGCTGTCACTATTTTGGTGTCCCTGAACCACTTCTGACGTGTTGACACATTCCATATTTCTCCTTCCCGTCTGTGGACTCACCATACTTGTCTCGTCTAGGTGTCGGAGTAATTCTTCGGCCTGCACTGCAGTCTTAATATTTCCGGCTACTTACAGTTGTTGAATGTTCATAGGAAGTTGTTTCCCGATGGTTAGAACCATATTTTGTTCGCTAGGGGGTTCGTCAAAATCGCGGAATTTCACCAGCTGTTGGCTAAAGAATTCTGAAAATCTGGTCGGATGCGTGCTGTGGTATTTTCGAGTATACAGGCCCATTCTTAATCCCTGCTGTAAAGAAGGGCTCCAGAACTTCTTTAAAAACGCTTCTCTGAATTGAGCCATGTCGGTGAATGTATATTTAAAGCTCAAAAACCAGGTTAAGCTTGGTCCCTCTAAAAACTTCTCCACGAGTCGCAAATGTTTTTCGGGACTGATATGTTGATCATTAAAATAGTCAGTCAACTGACGTAAAAAGGCTTTGGGAGTGGTTACTGAGTGCTCCCTGATTTTATCGGGTTTGAAATCATTTCCCCTAATGACTTGAATTACTTGGGCGGGTGCCAAGTTTGGTTGTGGTGTGGAGGTCTCTACCCTGTACTCTTGGAATGCGTTGGTCGTTAATTTGGAACTTTGACCTCGGCTGTTATCCTCAGCCAACTTCAAGCCCACCGGACTTCCAATGCTTCCCTGCTTGTCTGCCGTATTTTCAGCCGAAAATAATGTAGCGTTCTCTAATGATCTAATTTCATTTTTAATTATTAAATCTGAGTGTTCTTGTAGTTTAGATTTTACGTTTTCCTCCAAAGCCTGCATCCGCTTTAAAATCGTCAGCCTGTCTTCTTTATTTGCGTTTGCCTGCTGTTCCCAATCTCTTCGGATCTTGCTCTTCAAACTGCTAATTTTCTCTTCGCTCCTTTCCTGATTCTTTTCTAGCTCTTCTCGTATTTGTTCTTGTGTTTTGACTAATTGTTCTTCCAGATTATCCCGATTTTTAATGAGCTGTTCTCCTACCTCTTCTCTTATAACCTCTTGTGTTTTAACTAACTGTTCTCCGACCTCTTCTCTTATGACCTGCTGGGTTTTAATTAATTGGTCTTCCAGATTATCCCGCAAGTGCATACGTTCTGTTTCGGTCTTGATCTCAAGTTTATCGATTTCTTTTATTAATTCAAGTACGTTGCTGTCGACTGAATTGATTTGTTGCTGTAATTTATCTTGTGTGCTCTTTATTCCCGCTGTGTTGTTGACACATGCTGCCTCGATTTGCTTTAGTTTATCGGCCACCCTTTCTTCAAATTGTATGAGTTTATTATCAAATTTCGCCTCCAACTTTTTAATTTCACCTAATTGTTTGACGTTATTCTCTGCGACCTCACCTGCCAGTTTCTCTACCTCCCTAACACTTTGATTTATGTCGTTAGTGATCTTCTCTAATTGCTCTGTTTGTGTTACCGCCTGTTCTGATAATTTGTGATTTAATTCGTGAAATTGTTTATCAGTGTCCTATTTCTGGACCTGTAATTGGACCGTGATATTACCGCTCATGTCGTGTAACTGTTTTTCACTGTTCTTTAACTGTTCTTCCGTTTTCGCGGACATCTGCTCTAATTGTTTATCATTATGCTCACGCTGACTTTTAAACTGTTCTTCCGTTTTCGCGGACATCTGTTCCAACAAACCCTTAATTTCCTCAACAATCGCCATTGCACAATACACAAATATAACCAGAGAAAAACAGGGCCATGCACCGAGATTTCAGTCATACTCACGCATACATGTCATAACATTTAAATATTACTGATTCTAATTTAATAAAAATTTCAGTAATCAAAATTTACTGAATAAATTACTCTTATTTCCAAACAACAAAATAACTCCCTAGTGATCTGCTTTTAAATTCCTAACCAACAGAATTTACGAAGAACACCAATTAACCGAAGTTAATTAAATGTCAAATATAAGGCAACACCTTCCTGCTTTGACTGAGTTCAATAATATTCAAATTTTCTAATTTTAATGCCGGGCGCCAGAACAAGTTTATAACAAATACAATATCAAATTCTAATCTTGTTCAATATCTCTAACTTTAGGAACTCAGTGATTTTACTAATGCACATGGCGGTACAACATCGCCTCAATTTACTGAATTTACTTTGCCCGCTTGATCTGGCATTATTTCTCAGCGAAATAAATATGAGATCAATGAAGCAACAACAACAACAGTCCCACTTGGGCAGCCATTTTTGTTTTATGAACCCTTAAAAAGAAGCTTATGAGACTCAGTTTCGGGGGTGTAACAGTCCATATCGTAAGTTGTTGTTAAAGCGCTTCATTAACATGCAGGGTGACATATAACAAAATAACATGCAGGTAAAGGTGAAGCCAGGGTTAAAACAAATGAATTTAATAAACAGATCAGCTATTTACCACAAGAATTAACAAAAACAAAACTCCCATATGACTCCCACTGAATAAATGAAATATGCCAAAACTAGGCCAAATCTCAGGAGAGATTTATCTCGGAACAAGTGTCCCAAAGAAAAATCAACAAAAGTGACAATGTATGCGCGCATGCTCTTCTACATGCTTCACGATGAGTACAATCGAATGCATGATTCGTCATCATCCAGAATAAACTTTCAGACGACGAATCCACATTGCTTAGAGCTAGACAGACGCGGGGAACAACTATACAACACTTAAAACTAAACCGACACTTCCTATACTTAAAATAAACAACACAATAATTTCCGCGTGAAATTGGAATCAAGACTGCCGTAGCAAAAACATTACTGCCTAAAATTAGGACTTTTCACACAAATCAACACAAGTAAGTTAACACGTGACCAATAAAAGAAATACACATATGACCGCCGTCATTTTTACAAGTACACTACCACTACACCACACAGGCGTCACATACTAAATTACATGAATTAAGTCATAAACAAATCACTAGGCTCACAGCCAACATTTACATTATTAACACAAAATTCTATCCATACAACATGCAATAATCCGTCACACACATGGCGAACTCCCCAATTAATTATGGTTCAAAATAACCATCACAAAGAACAGGTTTGCTACTTGAAAGCTTAAAGGGGCCAGTCGGAACATAGGACTGCCTAACAGAATAAGTCACCAGGCAAGACGGGCGATTCGTGGAAATCTGCATATCTGTCAACCCACGTGTCAAAATAACCTCGACCTCCAAGGGACGGGATCGAATCTCGAAGAAGCGTGCCCCAAAGCACAATAATACGTGTGTGTGTGTCAGAACAAAAATATCCCGGCATTTCCCCTAGGAAATCCAAGAATCAGCATATGGACAAGGTACAGCGGTCTCCCTAGAGCACCCTGCCTTTCCATCAAAATACAACAACAACAAAATATGAGGGCGGTAGGACCTCTACCCCTCTTCACGTAGAATTAACACACACCTGACACAATAACACACACAGAATCACACGTATGGGTTTGACAGACCCTGAAATAAAATGACATAAATATTTTCCACTTGCTGGCGCCTCCGTTCTACGCCGTGACTAATTAACCTGAAAAGGACTCAAAAAAATCTATCAAATTAGAACTAAGGTGTTCTACAATTACATCTTAAATTGTTGCGCTCGGCAACCCTAATATGAATAATAACCTGTTCAGCAAAGATCGTACAGTAATTACCTCCCTTTCCTATCACAAATATGAACTTTAATAAAGCACCACTTATCGAATGTAACGAGTTTCGCATTTGCATGGATAAAAATCACGTACACGCGCCGTGCACATTAAATATGACTCCAAAGAAAAACAAATACACAACAAACACTTTGGCCACGTGCCAACGTACGTTTAAAACAATTAGTGTCGGTACAAGAAAAACACTCTAAAACAAGAAAAGACAATGAACTATTTACAAAGTTCCCCCGCCAATCTAACTACATAATTGAATAATCAATTGTTGTACATCACGTCTCAGCTTGTAGAACATATGACCTCCATCTCAGCCCATTTCCCTACGGGAAAAATTAGCACTCCATCGTTGTCTTCGTAGTAGCGTCGAACATCACTCCGGCTCCTGACCACACGTCGGACATCTTGGTGTAGTCTCTTTGGAAGAAGAGTTCAATGTTATTATAATTTGACCTGGCTATAATCGCTTGTGAGTTACTAAATTCGCCCACAAATAGTCCTATGCGATTAATCACGAAGACTTTCCCTAATCTCGCTCATACACGCACGATACACACATGAAAAATACAATAAAATTTACATGAAATATACAACTTCGAGTCCATCGTCACTGGCTCGACAATACAAGTTTTAAAGTCTGACTGACTCACAGTCGCTATCTCGCTCGGTAATCTCTACTGCTCTGCTTGACCTTCGCTCGGGTGAGCGCTAATTAGAATGTTACTCACGTCTTGCCCCCTAAGAGCTGAAATATATGTCTTTAAGATAATATTCAAGTTTCAAATCACCACGCGAACAGGCGTGAAATCAGCTCGCAGAGCTCACAAAGTATTAGACTTCAAATAATATATTAGAGCTTTAAAAATCGCTACATAAACTGACGTGAAGTTAGCTCATCAGAGCTCCAAATAAAATGACTTCGAATAATATTAGAGCGTTAAAATCACTACACAAACTGGCGTGAAGTTAGCTCATCAGAGCTCCAAACAGAATGACATCGAACAGCGTCTCGTCGATCAATTTATTAGAAACTGACAGGGGGATGAAGAGTGGGGTGAATTAAGAAAAAAATTCCAGAGTTTTCATCTCACACACACGGGATTAGTGTCAATCTTCATCAAATAATTCAAACGTCTCAGCGCACACGTGCGGAGATAATTCCGATCGGCGGTTCTTTAGATAATCAATTCCGCGCGCTTTTTACCACTGACGCCATCCATCGTGTGATCTCGGCTTGGTCTCTCCTGATTGGGTGATTCAATCGTAGGTCGGTTGCAAGAAACTTGTGACCATCCCTTTATGATTCCAATTCTGGTGCAAGTCGTTACACAATTTGGCCTTGAACTCAGCTTACTCGGCCGTTTTCAAGAATAGCTACCAAGAGCTACTTCTGTGGCAATCATTGCGACACGCTACCTTGCCTTTATCCTCGTCAACTTCCACAAGTACTGCCTGAGCTGCAGTAATAATAATAATAAATTATGAATACTTATTTATCGCAGATTAATAAGGGTTCAGTATATAAATAACAGGTCGAATACTACATTCTGTTGAAAGTCGAGCGTTCTAAAATTTACCGTTTCGACAATATAAGCCTGTTAAGACAGAATTTAAAATGTGTTGGAAATAAAGCTGAATATCATTTTAGATTACAACGTGAAGTTGGCGAACGTAGTTCAAGTGAACAGTAGCGAAGAACTTACAACATTCGCGCAGCAAATAAACATTATCATAATGACTATCATTATTTCTCAAATGGTTTCATTCAACATAATTAACATTGGTGATATGATGAACTAAATAGTCGTGCGCCAGAGACATATTCGATAACAGAAGTTAGGATACAACGATGGAACTTCGTTAGACGACGCATTTTTGAATACAGACGTAGTGTACGGTCCATCTTGTACATTTTCGTCAGTCTACGAACACTAATGTAACATCAATTAGCAATAGACATATTTCATTCACTATCTATATGAATATTTCTATAAAATTATTTTCCAATGATGAGGCTGATACATATTTGCGACGGAGAATGAAGATTCTACAGAAGAGATTTGTCAAGATGCTAGGGGTAGCCCAGCAACCAAAGAAGTATTTGCCAGAAGGATGTCGTTCGAGCCCAGGCGAATGTTGGTGAATTCCGGAGAGGGAACGTTTTTTCTATCTCTGAGGTCGCAGATCCGAGGTTCGAATGCAGATCCATCTCAGTATCTTGAACTGAGGAAACATCTAAAGTATTGTGTGAATACTTACTTAGATCTTCAAGTTTTCGTCCAAATAAGGTAGCTGGGTCTCTTATTTTTAGTATAGAGCTTAATTAGTGACATCCTGAGCCAACGATCTTACTCCATATTTTCATATTTCGTGTATTTCAGTGTTCTCATGTATTTTACACTTCAGATGTGTGCTAAGATTTTTATGCTTCAAGATTATTTAGGAGATGATTGCCTTTCATCTATTTTTCAATTTTATTCTACTGATCAGTTGTGGAACTGACATTAAAAATTTTGTTTGAGGAATCAGATTGCCTCATAGAAGACTGGTCGTTTCGACTCTCGAATTTTAATAAGTTGACTTAAACCTAGTATTCTAACATTGTGTCATAGCTTCAAATTAAATTCTTTTTAAATATAATTTGAGCACTTTAATGTAACAATATCAAACTTCAAGAACAGAAGAAACATCGAATGATATTGTTATATCATTATTGTACATAAACTGTCGACGATCTAGGAAATACTGGTCGTTTGATAAGACCGAAGTCTTAATCCCTATAAACATTCTTTGTGTAGAGTGGAAAAACATTACGACATTGACAAACCTTTTTATTATTTGTAAAGCTGAGAGCTTCGTTCATTTAATATGTTAGAGGAAATACCTTTTGATAGAAGATTATTCAAATCTTTGGCTAGGAATTCAAAGCTAGTTTATCCCGGTCAAGATTGAATTCTATTTGACACTATAAATATCATGTGTGTTATTTTACAATATTTGTGTAACATCACGTCATTATGTGGACCTGATATTACAATGATATACAATTTAAAGCTTGATAAGTGAAGTGAGACAGGAGTATAATTTTTATTACATGTATTTGCGACAGACGAGTTAACAGTTAATTATCTTTTTGTGTAGTAAACTTTAGGAGGTCAATCAACAACAACAACAACCCCTGGCAGTATGCAGCCCATGATGGGCTAAGGCCGACCAAGCGACCGCTGCCCAGCCATTCGGCCTGCAGATATTGGGGTGACGCGTGATCAGCGCGTCGGGTCCCCTCGGCCGTTAATCTGGGTTTTCGTGATCGGGGCGCTGTCTCACTGTCAGACAGCTACTCAATTGTCCTCACGAGGCTGAGTGCACCCCGTTCCAACCTTCCCGTCAGTTTCTAAAATTCCTGACGGAGCCGGGGATCGAACCCGGGGCCTCTGGGTGAGAGGCAGGCGCGCTACTCCAACACCACGGGGCCGGCTAGGAAGTCAATCACGACAGTCTAATATCGTTCATTACGATTGGAAGTTTCGTTTGAAGAACTTAAGGATGTATAATTGTAGATCAGTAGTCATGTGAAACGATACTGAGGGTCATGCCATTATTTGAGAGAAGTTCCTACAGAAGATATGTTATTAACAATTAATCTATTTTGGTTATTGTTTAACATAGTGGATGATAATTGTTTTTGCGATATATACTGTTATATGAGGATTTGTAGAGCTATGAAGTGATCGGGCGAAGGAAGTTCCGCATTTTAAAGGAAGTCAAAGTATTGTTGTTCTTGATAAGAGTCGTTGTATACAAGTAGTCCAGTTCATGTGAAGTAACGTTTTAGCTGTGTTGACAGAAGGGTTCTAGCGGAAATACAACTAGAGAACGATTGTCTACTCATGTCAATGATACAATTATTATATTTTCTTCTTGCATCCTTATGCCCGTCTCTGGAGCACGGTTGAACCTGTTTAGCTGATGAGTTGGCCTTCTTTTCCTTCCAAAATCTCTTCATCCTCTCGCTGAACGCCTTTCTTCGGTCTTCTGTCCAAGTTATGGTGGCCCTGGTGTTGGGTTTGTCTTCAAATTGGTGATTGTCGATTAGGGTTCTGAATTTGCATCTGTCCTGTATAATATTGCCTGAAATGTTGATTTCCTGGAGATCTGTTTCAATTTCACGTAGCCAGCTGTTCTTGGTTTTTAGTGAGAGGGCCAAGTTGAGAATTCTTTTAGTCAATCTGCCATTGTTCATTCTGATAATGTGCCCGTAAAATTTCAATCGTCTTTTCCGAAAAGTATGAGACATTTTTTCACATTGGC
Organism: Meconema thalassinum; assembly: GCA_946902985.2. NCBI lineage: Eukaryota > Metazoa > Arthropoda > Insecta > Orthoptera > Tettigoniidae > Meconema > Meconema thalassinum. Next base: position 256,451,258 of record OX336393.1, read on the forward strand.
GATATATTTCCTGGGATGACTTTTTCCTCCAGATTCCCTCTATAAAAACTGGGCCAAAAATTTTCGTAAAATTTTCCTTTCTTGTTTTTCAATCTCTTTGGTTAAAGATTTGCCACCAATGATTAAGGTTTCTGATGCATATAACGCCTCCGGTTTGATTACTGTATTATAATGTCTAAGTTTTGCTTTCCGAGATATTGATTTTTTGTTATACCTATTCCAAGTGATTCTGTAAGCTTTCTGTAATTTGGAAATTCTCTCTTTATTTGCTTCACGGTTTAACCCAGAGAGCTGAATAATTTCTCCCAGATATTTGAATTCGTTCACTTGAAAGATTTTGCCGAATTTAGTTCTCATAGGTTGTCCGTCTAAGTATCGTGAGGCTGCTTCCATGTACTGAGTTTTCTCATAAGAAATTTGAAGTCCCGTTTTGATGGCAATTTCATGTAATTTCTCAATGGAATGAATTGCTTCTTGCCTGTTATTAGAAAGGATTGCTCTGTCATCAGCAAAGGCCAAACAATGTACATGAATTCTATCTTTGAGTAGTCTGCCAAGGGTTATTCCCTTAGTTTCCTTTTCCCAGGTCCTGATTATCTTCTCAAGTACGAGGTTGAACAGTAACGGAGATAATCCGTCTCCTTGGCGGACCCCAGTGTTAATTGCAAAAGGCTCAGATATTTCGCCGCGGAATTTAACTTTTGACGTAGTGCCAGTTAGTGTTTGTCTGATTAATTCTCTTGTTTTTCTATCCACTTGAAATTCTTCTAGAGTATTGAAAAGTGTTTGACGATCTATAGAATCATATGCTTTTCTGAAATCTACAAAGGTAATGACTGTCTGTCTGGTTTTGCGCATTTGTAGGATAGTTTTGAGATTAAGAATTTGTTACGTACATGATCTTCCTTTTCGGAAACCTGCCTGGTATTCTCCAATCAGACGGTCTGTTTGTTTCTCAAGTCTAGTGAGCAGGGCTTTGGAGAAAATTTTATAAATAACTGGTATCAAGGAAATTCCTCTATAATTATTGATGTTGGTTTTATCCCCTTTCTTGTGCAGTGGATGGATTAGCGCACATTTCCAATCCTCAGGTATTTCTTCGGTGATCCAGATGTTCTCAAGAATTGAGTGGATTTTCCGGGCTACGTTCTCACCACCTATCTTCAGCATTTCGGCAATTATACCATCTTCCCCTGGGGCTTTATTATTTTTGAGTCCATGGATTATTTCTTTAATTTCTTCCAATGTTGGGGGTTCTGAATCTTGGTTGGATGTTTGTTTTTTTTTTCAAGATGAGTTGTTCTTTAGGGGATTCACAGTTTAAAAGATCCTTGAAATAATCTGCTAGAAGTTTGCAATTTTCTTGATTATTTGTTTCCAATGTCCCATCCGGGCGTTTGAAGCAAAGACTGGGTGCCTGATAATTTGATAATTCTTCTCTGAATGTTTTGTAGAAGTTTCGTGTATTGTTTTTAGTAAAATCTTGTTCAATTTCAGCCAATCTGTAGTGATCGTACTTGCGTTTTTCAGATCTGATGATTTTAGAGGTTTGTTTCTGTACTTTGGTGAATTCGTGCCAATTTTGTTCCGTTTTGTGAGAATTCCAATTCTGCCAGGCTTTAATTCTGAAGTTTATAGCCTTGTCACAGGTTTCGTTCCACCACCTATGCTTGCGTTTCCTGGGCGGTGTGCCAATGTTTTGAGAAGCTTTCGAAAGTATATCTTTGAGTTCTAACCAGCCAGAAGAATCGTGAGTAGGGATACTTTCTTGGAAAGTAATGGCGTTCTGTTTAAGAAATTCTGGATCGACGCGCAGATTTTTTGTTATTTTTGGTTTGGACCTGTTTGGTTGAAATTTTACCTCGATTAAGGATAGATGGTGGTCAGAGTCAATGACTCCTTTCTTGGACTTTGACATTCATAATTTCTGTTTGATTCTTTTTGGAAATAGCCACATGATCTATTTGAAATTCTCCTAAGTGAAAATTAGGGGATCTCCAGGTCTTTTTCTTGTGTGGAAGTGCCAGGAAATGTGTTGACATTAGTTTGAGATCAAAAGTTTTGAAAAAATCAAGTAATCTTTCTCCATTTTTATTAGTTCTATTGTGTGCTGGATATAGTCCTACAATGGTCCTGAATTTCCTTTCTCTACCAATTTGGGCATTAAAATCTCCCAAGAGGATTTTTATGTGATGATTTGGAATGATGGCTGTAGTTTCTTCCAGCAGTTCCCAGAAGTCTTCCACCTTTTGTGGATCTTTACGATTGTAGTTGTTGGTGGGTCCATGCGCATTAATAAGCGTATAAGCTTTGTTTCCTGATTTAACGGATAGTGTTGAAATTCTTTCAGAAGGCGAGGAAAAGTTAAGCACTGAGTTTATAATGTTTTTTCTGACAGCGAATCCAGTGCCAAATTGTAGTGGCTTCATATGGAGGGAGATTGCTGGCTTGCCTTTATAAATTCTATAATTTCCTGATTCAAAATGATTTTCATCCGTGTATCTGGTTTCCTGTAGTGCTAAAATTTGGATGTTAAAGATATCCAACATGTCTGTTAATTGTTTTAACTTGCCAGTTTTCCGAAGTGTGTTGATGTTTAAGCTACCAATGAAAGTTTTGCATTTTGGGCGAAGAGATTTGGGAAGCTCCGATACATTCCCGCATGATGTTCTCGGTCCCCCAGAATCCGATGACCGAGAAAAATAACTAGTATGTCTACTAGGGCCTGGGGTAGTTATATTGTAGGTTGTTTCCATCATGCTAACAAGTTGAAAGTAGTGGGGACATCGATCTATGTCGGTGTCATGGTTACAACTGAAGTAGTGAGCTTCAGAGGTTGCTGAAGATGTTGTCAAGCTGTGCCTGTTTTTGGTCCGCGAGAGGTATTTTATTTCCCTCAAACCCTCCGGACAAGTCCGGCGAGCCTCCCTATCCGCCACCTGGGACGCGCCCGATAGGGGAACAGGCTGAAACCCCCACGGGAATTATTATATTTTATTAAAAAGTTATGTAATTACGCACAGTTAACCTTAGTCAGTCGACTGTATTAGACCGACAATGTAAGGAAACCTGTATAAGACGATGTGTAAGCAGTATATCAAAACTACGGAGTGTTAGAAAATGATTATGTGGAAAAACAGTGTATATAATTAATTGAGAGTTGTATTGTAACCGAGAATCCAGAATCTCGAAAGTAACGTGTTAGCAACACTAAATAGTGCCTATTATTATGAACAAATTACATGTAAATATTTTTTTTTGGAAATGATTTAATTAGTTAAATAATTTTGGTAGGATTTATTTATCGAATATTTTGGAATAGCGTGTGTTTTGTGAGCGGATGTTTTTGTATGAATGATTGTCCACTGTTAAGAGAAATTGTTGAACCGGATTGGTCTAGAACAATTTCGGGGTGCGAATGAAAGTTTGTATAACATTTTCAGAATGATTGTTAAAGGAACATAGATGTTATAAGCATTTTTGTAATATCTGAATGTTAATTTTACGTGTATATTAAACGCACACAAAGCAGTCTCAATGCGAGCTAGCCAGAACGATTCACCGTTATGAGTAGAGAGTGGTGTGACATAATGTGAACAGGTGAAGATTCACAGCCTTGTATAAAATGTAAAAAGTTCTGAATGCAGCGTGGTGCTAGCGTTCATGGATAAAGCGAGCTGATGCACGTGCGTTTCCAGACGCGTGCTAGTGAATGTAACCAGTTGTCAGGAATGCCATGAATGTAAGAGCATCCCTTAAATGTTTTCCTTTTTACGTAGTGTAGGCCTAAACCTGCAAAGGCTTTTATGCTGATATTTTTGTACGGCATTGCAGTAAGATGTATAGTAGAAAGGAAGTGTGTATGATTGTGTGGTTTTATTTATTTTTGTTGTTAGATTAGTTATTGTTATTTTGTTTATAGTAGGTTAGTTTACCATTGTTAATAAAGTTATTCAGTTCGTTATCTGTCGTTGTTCACGTGTGATTCATTTTAAATATAAGGATTAGAGAATTGTGGATGTATTGTAGGCGAAGCTGAGTTCCCAGTCCCCAAGAACGTAAGTAAAGGTAAGTGTGCCCCGTGTAGTTTGTTGTTTATCAACAATATTCTTGTAACTGCTGTATGTAAATCCCTAAAGACCCTGTTGGAGCGTTTTCTAATGTAGTAATTGGCGGTGCTGTTAGAAATAGGCGATCCAGCTGGGGCAATGGATATTCCAACAGGCTACTTTCCGGATTTACGGGTACAGTAGGAATGGCGCCCTAGAACGTTAGGGCTACGAAATTGGCTTCGTAGTGCCTCTAAAGGAAGTTGGTTTGAACATTTCTAGTGAAAGATATAATTACCAGACTTGTGGGATGTCTTGTCCAATTTCGGATGAATATGAGTGTAGTTATTGAAACGCAGGAGATTCCCCCTTAATTGGAATGACCAGGCCCAAAAGAAACTACATACCCAGAATAGTATTCCGAGACTACAGTACTAAGCCTAGACCTAGAAATGATACACTTGCGTTCCTTAAATGAACAACTTCTATTTGATATTTTTCAAACATTACATTTACAATAACATTAACAACAAGATTAGATTTAACAAAACTAGAAGATGTGGAAATAGTTCACGTTCCCAGTACTTGCCTGCTCACGGAGAAAGACTTATGTAGTCCAGCATATATGTCACGACAGTTACCCAACTATCAATCATATAGGCCTCATTATCATCGAAGGAATAGCCTACAATTTCAATCTTAGAAGTTTTCATCAGCTGCATGAACTAAGGTACTTTCAAACACTTTAAAAACTTCACGTCGTATTTTCAAAAGCTCACACACTTTGTCATACATATTAAACTTATGGCCAAACCAACCCACCATTAAAATCTTTTAATTTCCAGAAGAACCTCATAAGAAGACAGAACTTCAGTAATGGCTCCCTCGATCCTTCTCTGTTCACATCCCAGCTGACTGTCATCATGGTTAAGAAACCCAACAGAAGATCCGAAAACAAAACAAATACTACATTGCCCGAGGGCCACTTACAGAACTAAACTCACTCCCATACTCCCAAAGAAAAATAGAACCGAAACCTAACTGAAGGCTACAATATCAAAATTTACATATAAAATATACATATATCAGCAGTAGTTTCGAAAAATCGAAGGGTACTGTCACTCCACTAGTGTAATACGAATACATGCAGGATTAAGCTGCCCATAGTCTATTTAGTTCCGTGTGGGAACTCGCAGTAAATAACGACTCACTTCTTTCCAGTCCAAAGATCTTCACAGATCTTTTCATAATCATCATCAAAAACAAAGAGCAATTGTCTTCAAAACATCAGGATGACTGGCCATGCGCATAAGATGCATATAGCAGACCCAAGGCTACTATCAACTTCTTACCGTGCGGTGCAGCTCTCTAGCGGCAAAACAGAGAACTGATATCTCCACTGCAGGCAGAGACCTAGAGACCATCGACTAAACAGAGCAGTAAGGGTAAGAAGTGACGTATTAACGGCACAATTATATAGGCTTATTTTAAATTGATATTAGGAAGGTTAAACTCAGATAAAGATCAGATCTTAGAAACCTGAGAGAGGTGTAGTAGGTAGACAGTTTCGGAAAAACGACCTACGATCTGAATATTTATTTTATTTCACCGGTACATGGCGATTGCTAAGGTCATGTTAAAAATAACGCTAACTTGTTTTAATGATAGTAATGGTAGAATTTTCTTTGTGGTAGTATATTTAAAGTGAGTCACAGGAGAACGAACATTATGAGTAAGTTTATTTAACATAGGGTGTACTATAAGTTAATGCTAAGGTAATTTTAAGTTACTTTTAGACATTAAGGTGCTCAAAAATTATATGGAGGAAGACGTTGCTCAGATGTTGTTATTTTGCTCTGTTGTTGAATATGTCTCTATAAAGGGTTATTGCAATGTCAACCGAGGATGTAAAAAGAATGTTGGAGGATATGCAGGTGAAGCTGCAAGAAAGTATGAAGGCGAATTTGGATGCTGTCAAAGGTGAGATAAAGGAGAATTTATCTGTGAATATGGTAGATATGCAAGGTAAATTCCAGGAAGCGAAGCAGGACCTAGAACAACTGAAGCGTGAACGAAAGGAGGATCTTGACACAGTGATTGTTAAAGTTGTTGATTCTATTACAGATAAAGTTGCAGAAAGTGTCAAAGAGAGTTTCTAAACTGAAATTCAAGAAGTTCAGACTTCTTTAGAGGGTTTACAAACTAGTGCCACTAAAATGGTTGCAAATGCCACGCGTTTACAGGCCAGCTCAAAGCAGATTCAGGATGATGTAAGTGGTGTACGGACAGATGTCGGAGATGTCCGAACTGATGTTAGTAATGTTAGGTCAGATGTATCTAATGTCCAAAGTAAAGTCGATACAGTCCAATCCAAAGTAGACATAGTACAGTCCGATATTGGTAATGTGAGGTTAGAGGTTTCCACAGTCCAATCTAAGGTAGATTCAGTCCAAGCAGATGTCACTAATTTTTCAGGTTGACATAAACAATATGCAGTCAGATGTCACTGATGTACAGTCTGACATAGCAAAAATACAAACAGAAGTCAATACGGTATTTGTGGATTTTGCAAAAGCTCAAGTGGATATTAACAAAATTAGGCAAGAGGTGGAAGCTTCCAAAACATTGTGTACTCAGAATATAACTGCTTTAACGACACGTTTTGCAAACGATGCGTTAAAAACCACTGCTTCTCTGGCCAAATTAAAAGGTAATGTAGAAACTTTACGAACACAGGTTATTGATCATAATAAAATTCTTAAGGCAGATATTGAGGAAGACATAGCTGAAATGTTAAAAGCTAATGTAGTTGTCTGGAAAGACGAGTGGAACAAATCCAGTGGGGAACATTTTAAGCAAATCCAAGATAACAAAAAAAGAAATTATCCAGTACTCAATTAGAAATTAATCGAGAGGTTATTGAAGTAAGAAAGGATTTAGGTAAAAGGATTGATACGCTCACTGAAAAGCAAGTAGAAGATAGAACTCAATCTAGTCAGGATGTGCAAGCTTTGAAAGAATCGTTAGAGAATAAGACTAAAACGATAGAGGAAAGGTTAAACAAGGTTGTCACTAACGTTAATGCCATGAGTAAGGAGAAAACTAATGAACTAGAAGAATACGTAACCAAGAAATTACAAAGTCTTAATCTAGGAGATGTTGCCAAGCTTGAGACTTATAAGGAAGATTTTAAGACCGAAGAAGGCCAACAGCTGAAGAAGATTATCACTGAGATGGAAGAAAAGGAAAGGGAGAAGATAGATTTCGAAGATTCGAGGAATCATACTAGAAGAAGTAGTCTAGAAGTGGAAGAAAGGGAAATCAGGCCGGAAGAAAGATTATTCAGGTTTAAGGAAGGTTTAGAGGAGAGGAGTAAAGAGCCCGAAAGCTACAATGGAGATTTTCGACTAAAACTTCAGGATTCATATCCGAGAAACGTGATGGTAATAAGAAGTTTTGATGACAAAACGCGTAAGTTCAGCAACCTAGATGGTTTCACACCGATAGAGTACATCAGAAATCTCGAAGATTACTTTATCGAAGCGCATATTCCAAGAGAGAGAGAAATGAAGATCGTAGAGCGCTATCTGTCAGATGGGCCCCTTGAATGGTTTTCGCCTTTAGATATACCTTCATGAACTTCGATGAATTCGCAGAAGCACTGATAAAGCGTTTCTGGTCTATTGAAGCTCCAAATTCCTTACGCGCAGAAGTATACTCACGAAAGTATTCATTAACTCTTCCCACACGCTACGCAGACTTCTTCACGTGTCAGCTCGCCAGACTTAGATTTCTTCAACCCCCGTTATCTACAGCTCAGTTGATAGACGCGATAGCCAGGATGCTCCCTGTTGAAGTCAGACGTCTAATTATCTCGTCAGGAATCAACGATCTAGCGAGTATGGACGAATTGCTCCGAAAACTCGATTACACGAGCCCGATGCTGAACGTTGTTGAAAAGAACCAAAGGCAAGAGTACAAAGAGATTAATACAGTATATCTTGACCAAACACAACAGACAGACAATCCGAAAGAACCAGAAAAGGGAAATATTGGTCCTGAAAGGAAAACCTATTTCCGTGATCGCAGACCAGAACCCAGATACAGGAGATTCCGTGGAGGTCGTCCATATCAGCAACAGCAAGGACGTAGTAACGATAATAGCAATGGCAACCGTAGAAGTGGTTATTATTATCACAATAATAATAACTACAGATACAATAATAATGGTTATTATAACAGGAATAACAATAGGAATAACCGAAACTATAATCGTAACAGAAACTCCCAAGATGAAATAATGACGAAGGAGAAGTTTGATGAACGTCATAAGGAAGGAAAAGAATATCTAAAAGATTTAAGAGATAAGGAAAATGGGAATGACGATAAAAAGGATTTGAGTATCGATTCCAAACCAAGCACCAGTAGAGGAGAAGGTAATGGAAACGGTTCTCATAGATGATATGGAGGAACCATTTACGTTGAACAAAAGAAGTAGAAGAGAGAAGAGAATATACTGCAGCACAGAACCAAGAAAAGAAGAAGAAGACGTTGAAGAACCAAGAAAAGAGGAAGAAGAAGACGTTGAAGAAGTGAAAAATAGAAGAAGAGGAACGGGGCAGATGAAGATAACTGCAATAAAACCGAGAAGAAAGAGCGTTCCGTATAACTAATGCTTATGGGAATAACTGTTATGAGTTGTTTGACGAAGAAAATAACGTTATTCTAGGAAAATTCAACGCTAAGAATTTTAAAAAGTATCATAAGAAAATAGGCTAAAATAATTCAATATTCGAGTTCAAGTGGCATATCAAAAGTCTTGAATAAGAATGATTAAAAACAATTTGCAACTGTTTTTAACTTGAGATGAAGGAGGAATGCTCCCGAAAATTGAATTATTCTGGGACAAAATAAGAGTATTTTCCGTCCCCATGATAAAATTTAACCAGCAAATATAAATTCTGGAAGTGTGACACAGGAGGGTAGTGTTACAAGCTCGAGGCCGTGGGAGAGCCCGATCACGTGATATATTGCACAATAGACGCTTCTAGAAGGCTAAAATTTGCATAGCAACAGTGAGTTTGGAAATTAATATTATAAATATTGTTATAAATTATGCTATTGGATCCCAGCCCAGAGCCAATGAGAAGAGGTCTTATTGAAGACGGGATCAACTTCAGCTACATAATTTGGTGAAATTATGCATTTAGGCCCTTAGAAGGAGTTTTTCTTATTTGGTAATGAAGAGAAAATTACCAGAAATTATGTATGATTCTTTAAAAACCGCAGATCGGTTAATCTACGCGGTAATAAGCATTAGTAATATACGCGCTAAAATTATGGTGGGAGATTGATATGGCCGCCAAAATTTTGACTTGGAGGGGGAGATCCAAGGACCGAAGTTCTTATTCCAGCAGTCGTTGAAGAGTGAGGAAGTGTTTTTATTGGGTTAACGGAGATCTCAAAGCTTTGTCCGAGTGCGACGACTGTCAACTTGTGGAAACGCTAGGTTAAAAGGTAGAACGTTGGAGATTACCGCACTTCCATTTTAAGTGAAGTTGTGAGGAACATTGAAATTAGTATATCTCTTATATAATTGAGATTTGAGTTCAACTAAGTGAATATATATAAAGAACAGGTCGAATAATACATTCTGTTGAAAGTCGAGCTTTCTAAAATTTACCGTTTCGACAATATAAGCCTGTTAAGACAGATTTTCAAATGTGTTGGAAATAAAGCTGTATATCACTTTAGATTGCAACGTGAAGTTGGCGAACGCAGTTCAAGTGAACAGTAGTGAAGAACTTATAACATTCGCACAGCAAATAAACATTATCATAATGACTATCATTATTCTTCAAATGGTTTCATTCAACATAATTAACATTGGTGATACGATGAACTAAATAGTCATGCGCCAGATTGATTGATTGATTGATTTTATTTTCACGGCTACACTTAGAGCTTAAGAGCTCCTTTACAGTAGCGCCCTACATAAAATAATATTAGGGCTTATACAAATAAAACATTTCACTTACATTCACAATATAAATAATAATAGTCTAACAATAGTAACAAAAAGACAGTAATAATACAACAACAACAACAACAATAATAATAATAATAATGATAATGGAAAGATTATTTACAAAAGAGAGCATACAGACACAGTATCAGCCCGAAAAGTTAACATCATATACTGTACAAGAAAAGCTATTAAATTAGACAGGTTGTCAGCTATTGTCCTGATGTTATAATTGAACTTTAAAAAAGTATTTTAACATAATGCAGTAATCAAATGTGAGAGGTATACTGCTCCAAGAAGCAGGATGAAAGATGTCTTTTGAAAGCTGCAGTGCTTGCAATGTTGACGAACTTATATAAATCGAAGGTGTTGAAGAGGCGTGAGGCGGTGCAAACAAAAGATTTATTGAATTTCATGGTTCGGTGTATAGGAATCTGGAGTGTTAAATTTGTGTATCTATTTTCTCGAGTATGAACAGAATGCATTGGTGTAAAGGCATTGTAGAGATATAACGGGGTCTTGGTATGTAATATTTTATGTGTCAGAATGGCAACTGATAGCTGCCTGCGCTCGTGGAGTTTCAGCCATTTCAGCTGCACGTAGTAAGGTGTGATATGTTCATCTCGCCTTACATCCAGAATTTACCGAAAACATGCATTCTGGACTCTTTGTAATTTGATGTTCTGTGTTTCTGGTAAATCATTGTATACAGCAGAGCCATAATCAATGATTGGAAAATTGAGAGTTTGGACGAAGAGCTTACGTATGTTAGGACGGCTGAAAGAAACAGTTCTTTTCAGGAGATGCATAGTTGATACAACCTTCCTTACCACATTAGACGTATGCTCTGCCCACGACAGTGTTCTATCAAATATAACTCCAAGATTATTGACAGTGTTGCTATATTTAATATTATTATCTTGATGGGTGGTAGTGAATTAAAATCTACTGAATTTAGAAGTTTTGTATATCCAATGAATATAAGTTGTGTTTTAGATATGTTCAAGTTAAGATTATGATTTAGCGCCCATTCACAAAGCCTGTCAATGTCATCATTAAGCCGATTTATACGATCACATGCAGTGCTACGTGTGAGGTGAAAATAGGCTTGGAGGTCATCAGCGTATATATGAAAAGAACTCTTTCGGAATTCATTCGAAACATCGTTTATATATATCAAGAAGCATAGTGGACCTAAGACAGATCCCTGAGGTACTCCACTTTCTACTGATTTCCAGTCTGAGGAGGAGCCATCCGCGAGGACCACTCTCTGTGTACGCATGGAAAGGTATGATTTGAACCAGGAAAGAGCACTCTGAGAGAAGCCAAAAGATTTCAGCTTTGCAAGAAGTATATTGTGATTCACACAGTCAAAAGCCTTACTGAAATCGAAAAGACATAAGATTGTAAGCTGACGCTTGTCCATAGCTGAGCGTATATCATCGCTGACCTTTAACAATGCAGTGGTGGTACTGTCCCCGATAATCCGGATAGTAGGCTGTCAGAAATCCGCCCCCTCAATCGGATTGCCAATAATCGATTGCACCGGCACAGCTACGTCAATGAAAATGGCACTGACAGATACTACCGAGATTAGAGCACAGTAGTTAACATGAAATTATTGTGGAACACACCAAAATATACGGGGGTTCATACTTACCTTTTACTTACCTATTCAATTTAATCTCGGGTCTGGGTTTTCAACTGGATCACTTAATAGTATGCCCTCACAATAACCTCCACCACGATATTTAAAATGAACCAAGTCGGAGACCAGAAAATTTAAACTGCACAATAATTTATTTCACATAAAGAAAAAAATATTTTAACAAAATTTAGCAACAAAATAGTTATGGCTGTCTGAAGCCATTGTCAATGCAACCATGTCCTCCTGTAGGACTGTAGACTTGACATACAAAAATTCAGCTTTCTCTAGCTCAAAAGAACGTAATAATAACAACAATGCACATTGGAATGGATAAGGGAGCTGGGACGAGACATATAGCATTTGTTTCCTTGTTCATGAACTTCATAAGTTAGTTCATTGACACACATATATTAATAACCGCAAGGCCGCTAAGTAGTTGACCTTGACCTCCACCATTCAGTTATCTGGCCACCTGCAATACACCCTAAGCAGTGTTGCATGCTTGATTCGTCAAATGGACGCAGCTGTCTAACCAGTGTCACCATATGCTGGCCAACGCAGAGTCTAGCTCTCATTCAAAACAATTTAAATGCTCACATCTCAACTCAAATATTATCACGCAAAATTTATACAAGTTCCGTTCACATTGCAATGGATTACTCTGTTAATCTCAAATCTTATTTAAATGTTTATTCCAATTATCGAACTAGCGTTGTTTAAATGTTAATAGCAAAACGCATAATGTTATATCATAGTGTTCAATAATTATTTATAACATTTAGATTGTTCATAACTTAGTCAAACGACAATTGAAACATTTTTACACGCCTCTATTAATCCCGTTTGTTCCAAATTATTATTATAGATATTTACATAGTTATTTACATTATTTATATTTTATTTATATTTGAAATACATTAACCACACGTTTATCCGGTTGATATTTTCTTAAATCGTGGTAATATAATCGACCGATGAAGGTTACTTATATTTAAATTTTAGATTCAGGTTTAATAAGATTTAATAATTATTATTTGTGACGGTAACCTCCATTCAAAATCTATAATTCAATCAATTTATCACTCTTGTTAATTTTAACAGTAACTTCACATGAATAATTTTCAATGGACCTGAACAATACAACTCAGCGGAAACATACCTCGCACAAACGCACAAAATTGGCCCATAATTCATCATATATCTCATTATATATGGCATCAAAATCTTCCACAATACACACAAAAAACCTCCACTTATAAATTCATCAACATCATCAATATTATTGTGGGAACCTCCTTCACTTATTAAAGGGCATTATTCATCAGCGACTTTTACACGTCCACTGAACTAACGATTATTCATCCATAGTTCCTCTTTAAAAATTCTTATATTCATCAATTGTATCGAAAACTGTTATTATATTTAACCTTCGTGGGTTTCATTCATGAAGCGATATGAAGTAAAAATTTGCCAGTCACAAATAAATTTAATAGCAAATACGATTAGACACGCCTCCCTGGTCTATCAAAATGAATTAATCTCATCATAATTATCGCAGTATAAAAATACTATATTCAAGCAAAATTCATTTAACTGCAGAAATAGTCGAATAGAATGCAAATAGACTAGAAAATGCAAACATTATTGTTTCAATCTAGAATTGAGAAAATCTCCTATCAAATGTTCATTACTATAGTGTACTGAATAAATCGTATTCAAAGTTCATATTTCATAAAATTGTCTATAATGCAATGGTATTTCAGAATTGACTAAAAATGCCTGTGTTTCAATCATGTTCATAAAAACGACTAGTATTTCCAAGATCGTCGATAAAGTAGTAGATTTTAACGCTCTAAAATCTTTTAATCATTCTTCTTTCTTGAGGATGACAGAAAATTGGTCAAAGTAATTTACTGGAAAGAATTACTTTAATAAAACGACACGCTGTCTGAATTCAAACTTGCCATATAAAATCGTTAACTTTACAGTCAAATCGTGACTACAAGAAAAATTCAAATTCTCGAAAGAATATTTAACTTCAGTATAAACTGATTCAAAATGTTTAAATATGCAAATGACATAATATTGTCTCAATAAATCGAAGAAAATGGCATAAAGCTGCAAAGTGTACAGAGTACAGAAACATCAAGCAAAAGAATATGGGGCAATCAAATATATGACAGAAAATATGGGAAAGATAGTTGCTCAGATCTCACTAAAATGGCTCAAATAAATCAAGAAACGTTCACGGCTACCTTATCTGTTGGATTGAAGTTCTAGAAGAAAATTTCACAGAAGACTGCTGCTGGTTCCATTTCACCACAGGATAGATGTGCACCGACCTCGAACCTGGAACCTGCGCCCTCGGAGAATAGAACAGCTTCCTCCTCCGGAAATCGCACTGCTCCGTGTAGACGATAGACATCCTTCTGGCAAAACTCTTCTTTGTGTGCTGGGAAAAACCCTTGCCCCTCTTGAAAGTTCCCTGAAGTTCTTGTAGAAATCAGCCATGAAGTTCATTGCAACTATTTCCGCAGAAATGTTCATAATTGTGGAGTATGAATTTATTTCCACTGCCATTTGATGTAATTCAGCGATGGATTACGATGCATGAGTGTAGCTGAATGTTCACTACATGCTCGTCTTTGTAGAATGACGATTATCGAAGCTCCATGTTGCTACTTCACACTACTGATGTATGTCCCAATTGCATTAAAGTTTTAGTCTTCCATCTCCACTTCCATTATAATGTTAGTCGAAAGTACTGCCAGATTGTATAGTTCCATTGTAGAATGTAGCGTTGTATCACCAAATGTAATCTTCAGTATCACGGTTGCAATACACGTGTCTGCCGTAGCGTAGAATGTGGTAGTAAAAGTGCTTCTCAGGATTCGAGAAAAACACTTTTCTCTGCAGTCTTTAAATGCGAATATCTTCTGAAGTATTATAATGAAAATGTTCAACTTTCGCACACGCGTCAATATTGTAATGCACTATTGAATTAGTATAAATGCAGTAGCTAATTCTTGATAGATAAACTTGTAGAATCGTTTATGTGTGCGCTCCAACTTCGCCTAGTTTTAGTAACAGTAAAATTGCACTGCTGGATACCCAATACTGTTCGATGCGGTGGGCTCTGCCATGCTTGCTTATGACGATATGCTTGTTCTATCAGAACACGAAGTCAGACTATGAAGTCAGAATAAAACCACGAAGTGAGAAACTCCTCTCTGCTGTGCTAGGCCTTTTATCAACTTTGAAGGGGCGTATCCATCCCTACCATAGCTTCTTCTTCCATCATTACTCGAAGTTCCAACTTTGGCTATTCTTGACGGATTTTCAGATTTCAAAAACATATAATTAATTTCTTCAAAATTCCAAATCAATGCCATAACTGAAAATAGTTTTCCACAATTCTGCATGCCAAAAGTTATTAAATATGGTAGTTTCAGTAATCTCCGTCTCCCTTCAAGCTATCATTCATTGGTTCGAGCCTCTCCTCCAATAGCGTAACTTCTTCCTCAGCACGTTTACTTGCTTCCCTGCGACTGCGTCGAAAATCTAAGATCCTTCTCGAACAAAATCGTGACGTCAGCAAGAATCTAAGCTCAGCCAGCCTACTTGCTCGAGCGTTGCGTCATCCACGCCTACGTCATGAATATACACGTCACAACTATGACGGCCATAACTTTATTCACATATGCCAATACAGCCACCGTGGTCTCAGTATAATTCAATTTACGGGGGCATTCTCCCTTCACCACGTTTTAAAAACAGTTGCAAATTGTTTTTAAACTCAGTTACAAATATCTGAATTCACTTGAACACGAAATTGAATTATTATTGGCTTACTCTTGGATAATATTTCTTCAAGTTTCCAGCATTGAACTTGCCATATACGACATCATTCTCATCATCATAGAGTTCATAACAGTTGTTTCCATAAGCATTCGTAATTCTGAACGGACCCATAAATACTATTCCAAACTTGGGATAGATTTTCTTACTCACGTCAGCCTTGACAGGTCTGCGTAGTAATACCAGATTTCCAATTTCTAAGGGAGTACCAAAACGTTTTCCAGCTACTCTTTTCAGTCGATTTTGTGCTGCTCTCTGGAGTTGTTCTTTCGCTCTGTCAATTCTCTGCTGCCTTCCTAGGTCGGGATCTCTAGGAACGTGGTTGAAAAGATTGTCCCACGGCCTTTCTGGGTTTCTTCGTAGATGAAGTCTCATTGGCACCTCTCCTGTGCTCTCCTGCACTGTAGAATTTAGACACTCCTCAATAAGGGGTACAAATCTCACCCAACTAGTATGATCATTCGGAGAGAAAATTCGACCAAATTTCGAAAATTCAGCCATGTACCTTTCTGAAGAATTCGATTCCGGATAGCGCACGCTTGAAAATATGTGCTTAATACCAAGCCTTTCCATATCTGCAGCAAATTCTAAGGATGTAAACTGAGCTCCATGATCCGATAGTAGATACTCTGGTTTACCAGCTTTTGGAAATACAGCATGTTCCAGTCTGCTTACAACGTTCCTCGTGTTAGCTTTTTGCATGGGACTCATTGTTACAAATTTCGAGAAGACATCCACGGGAACCAACAGGTACTGATTACCCTGGTATCCCTTCGGACAAGGTCCAAATATGTCCGTCGCCATGAGTTCATTCGGTTTAGAGGGAATCATAGCCTTAGGTTTTCCTTTTAATAGAGCGGAAGCATACTTTGCTCTTTGACAATTCCTCTCTCTTCTAATAAATCCTCATCAGTTACTTCGTAAATTTCATTGATAGTAATTATGTGTGGTGTGGCAATGTATTCATTGTTTCTCACTTTCGTTGAGAAATCGGCGTTTTTTTTCTGTGTTACCATTTTCAAAGTTCCCCTGCTGGCTTGTAGAAGGACCAGGATCGATCACTAAATCCTGTCTTTTCTTCTGGTTTTCAGCTTCCTTCTCTCGTAATTCCTTCAAATACTGCTGACTTTCTTTCTCTCTCTCTTGATACTTGTCCGGTGTCATAACCTGACCTTGAGAATTTTGATTCCGATTCTGGTACTGGTTATTTCTGTTGTAGTTCCTATTGTACCCATTGTTATTATAATATCTACCTCTTCCGTTATTATAGTTCCCTCTATTGTTATTCCAGCCTCGTCTTTGCTGATATGGACGGTAACCTTGTGATCTGTTGTTGCGAAAATAATTGTTCCTGTGAGGACCTACATTTTCAGTTTTCTCTTCAGCAGGCGTATCAGTTTGCTGAACTTGATCCATGTAGACTGTATTAATGTCTTTGAATTCGTGCCTGTGACCTTTTTGAACCAAATTTGGCACCGGACTCGTGTAATCAAGCCTTCTCAATAGTTCGTCCATACTGGTCAAATCCCTTATATTTGACGATATAATAAGCCTTCTTACCTCAACAGGTAGCATACGTGAAATGGCATCCATTAACTGCTCTGTAGACAATGGGGGTTGTAAAAATCTTAAGCGCGATAACTGGCTCGTGAAGAAATCAGCGTACCGTGTTGGAAGAGTACCCGAATACTTCCTCGAGTATACCTCAGCTCTTAATGAATTTTGTGCTTCTATTGACCAGAATCGTTTTATCAGTGCCTCTGCAAATTCATCGGAATTACTAAAAGTGTACCGAAATGCTCTGAACCACTCAAGAGGTCCTCCAGCTAGAAATCTTTCTACGATTCTCATTTCTCTTTCTCTAGGAATATGGGCTTCAATAAAATAGTCTTTCAGGTTTCTGATATACTCTATCGGTGTTAGACTATCTGTATTACTAAATTTCTGAGGCTTGTCCTCAAAGTTTCGGATGACTGTCACATTTATTGGATATGAATCCACATAATTCTTCCCACTATCACGATATTTCCATTCAGGTTCAATATTCCTATCCTCTTCTTCTTCCCGGAATCTGAATATACGTTCCTCAGGACTAATATCTCTCTCTTCAGTAGCGAGGTTACATCTTCTCACGTAATTCCTATTATCTTCAAAAGTCAACCCTTCTGGATCCTTATCTGTGATTTCCGTGATGACTTTCCTAATCAACTCTTCTTTATACGTTTCCAACATGCTAGCTTCTCCTAGGTTTAAATTCTGAAGTTTGCTCGTAGTTTCATTGACATCAGAGACAACCTTATGAATTTGTTCCTCTAACGCGGTTTTTAATGCTTGCACGTCCTGGCCCATTTGAGTTCTATCCTCTACCTGCTTTTCGGATAGCGAATCCATCCTTATACTCAAATCCTTTCTAATTTGAACTACCTCATTATTTATATCTACTTGTGTACTGGCTAGTTTTCGTTCAATTCGCTCCTGAAACTGATTGACATGTTCCCCACTTGACTTGCTCCATTCATCTTTCCAAACCGTTACATTTGCAGTTAACATTTCAGCAATATCTACTTCAATGTCTTCCTAGAGTAAACGATTATGATCTAAGACTTGGGTCCTCATGACCTCTACATCATGTTTTAATCCAGCTAGTGAAGCTGTTGTCCTAACAGACTCGTCAACCAATCTAGTTGTTAAAGCACTAATGTTACGAGTACAAAGCGTTTTTGAAGTTTCAATTTCTTCTCTAACCTTATTAACATCAGTTTGAACTTTGGCAATGTCTACAAAAACTGTATTAACTTCTATTTGCACCTTATTGATATCGCTTTGCATATCATTAACATCAGACTGAATATTATTTATGTCTACTTGAACGTTTGACACATCGGTTCGAACATTTCTAATCTCTCTTTGAACTTCTTCTACCTTGTCTTGTACAGTAGCAACATCATTCCTAACAACGATTACTTCTGCTCTAGCACATGAAATATCACCCCGGACATTAGCAACATCAAGATTTAACAAAGTAAGGTCTCTCTGGACTGAATCAACTTTTCCCTGTACATTGGAAACATCAATTTTTACATCTGAAACATCTTTATGGACGTTGGATAAATCTACTTTAACATCTGAGACATCCTTGTGAATGTCAGTCACGGCATTCTGGACCTCCTGTGTACTGGTCTGTAAACGCGACATGTTATTTTCCAAATTTGCAGAACTGGTCTGGAGATCCTTCAAATTCTCCTTCATCATCTCCTGCATTCGACTAGCATTCCTAGCTTCCATCTCCCTCACACTTTCATTCATGCTAGCTTTCAAACTGTTGGACATCTCCTCCAACATCTTTCTCATACTCTCATCTGCCATCTCAATAATGTTTCAATAATAGACTGCGTTAGGGACATACATCAAATAGAGCAAGATAACAACATCTGAGCAACGCCTTTCACCATATATAAAGTTTGAGCAATTTCCTGTCTTAAATCTAACTTATAATTAGCTTATCACTAACTTCATAAACACCCTATGTTGAAATAAACTCAAGCACATGTTCAAATTTCTTTGGTTCATTTTAAATATCCTAACATAAATAATTTACATTTACAATCCAAATAGTTTCATTTTATCTTTAATATGACTAAACATGTCATAAGCCGGTCAAATAAAATAAGACTCCAGATCATAGGCGATTTTTCTAAGTTTCCAGCCTATTTAACCTCTCTCAGGTTGTATAAGATCTGATCTTTTCTGAGTGTAATTTTCCTAATACAACACAACATTTAATTCCTATATAATCACACTCTCAAATTCTACAATTGGCCAAGACATCTAACATAGAATCAACCTCTTTATTTGAGTCTTCATAATCCCATTGACATCGATAACTTGGTAATCCTATGTTATTCGAGCCCCACACGTTGATTGCGCCAATCCTACTGTCCCCGATAATCCGGATAGTAGGCTGTCAGAAATCCGCCCCCTCAATCGGATTGCCAATAATCGATTGCACCGGCACAGCTACATCAATGAAAATGGCACTGACAGATACTACCGAGATTAGAGCACAGTAGTTAACATGAAATTATTGTGGAACACACCAAAATATACGGGGGTTCATACTTACCTTTTACTTACCTATTCAATTTAATCTCGGGTCTGGGTTTTCAACTGGATCACTTAATAGTATGCCCTCACAATAACCTCCACCACGATATTTAAAATGAACCAAGTCGGAGACCAGAAAATTTAAACTGCACAATAATTTATTTCACATAAAGAAAAAAATATTTTAACAAAATTTAGCAACAAAATAGTTATGGCTGTCTGAAGCCATTGTCAATGCAACCATGTCCTCCTGTAGGACTGTAGACTTGACATACAAAAATTCAGCTTTCTCTAGCTCAAAAGAACGTAATAATAACAACAATGCACATTGGAATGGATAAGGGAGCTGGGACGAGACATATAGCATTTGTTTCCTTGTTCATGAACTTCATAAGTTAGTTCATTGACACACATATATTAATAACCGCAAGGCCGCTAAGTAGTTGACCTTGACCTCCACCATTCAGTTATCTGGCCACCTGCAATACACCCTAAGCAGTGTTGCATGCTTGATTCGTCAAATGGACGCAGCTGTCTAACCAGTGTCACCATATGCTGGCCAACGCAGAGTCTAGCTCTCATTCAAAACAATTTAAATGCTCACATCTCAACTCAAATATTATCACGCAAAATTTATACAAGTTCCGTTCACATTGCAATGGATTACTCTGTTAATCTCAAATCTTATTTAAATGTTTATTCCAATTATCGAACTAGCGTTGTTTAAATGTTAATAGCAAAACGCATAATGTTATATCATAGTGTTCAATAATTATTTATAACATTTAGATTGTTCATAACTTAGTCAAACGACAATTGAAAAATTTTTACACGCCTCTATTAATCCCGTTTGTTTCAAATTATTATTTTAGATATTTACATAGTTATTTACATTATTTATATTTTATTTACATTTGAAATACATTAACCACACGTTTATCCGATTGATATTTTCTTAAATCGTGGTAATATAATCGACCGATGAAGGTTACTTATATTTAAATTTTAGATTCAGGTTTAATAAGATTTAATAATTATTATTTGTGACGGTAACCTCCATTCAAAATCTATAATTTTAATCAATTTATCACTCTTGTTAATTTTAACAGTAACTTCACATGAATAATTTTCAATGGACCTGAACAATACAACTCAGCGGAAACATACCTCGCACAAACGCACAAAATTGGCCCATAATTCATCATATATCTCATTATATATGGCATCAAAATCTTCCACAATACACACAAAAACCTCCACTTATAAATTCATCAACATCATCAATATTATTGTGGGAACCTCCTTCACTTATTAAAGGGCATTATTCATCAGCGACTTTTACACGTCCACTGAACTAACGATTATTCATCCATAGTTCCTCTTTAAAAATTCTTATATTCATCAATTGTATCGAAAACTGTTATTATATTTAACCTTCGTGGGTTTCATTCATGAAGCGATATGAAGTAAAAATGTGCCAGTCACAAATAAATTTAATAGCAAATACGATTAGACACGCCTCCCTGGTCTATCAAAATGAATTAATCTCATCATAATTATCGCAGTATAAAAATACTATATTCAAGCAAAATTCATTTAACTGCAGAAATAGTCGAATAGAATGCAAATAGACTAGAAAATGCAAACATTATTGTTTCAATCTAGAATTGAGAAAATCTCCTATCAAATGTTCATTACTATAGTGTACTGAATAAATCGTATTCAAAGTTCATATTTCATAAAATTGTCTATAATGCAATGGTATTTCAGAATTGACTAAAAATGCCTGTGTTTCAATCATGTTCATAAAAACGACTAGTATTTCCAAGATCGTCGATAAAGTAGTAGATTTTAACGCTCTAAAATCTTTTAATCATTCTTCTTTCTTGAGGATGACAGAAAATTGGTCAAAGTAATTTACTGGAAAGAATTACTTTAATAAAACGACACGCTGTCTGAATTCAAACTTGCCATATAAAATCGTTAACTTTACAGTCAAATCGTGACTACAAGAAAAATTCAAATTCTCGAAAGAATATTTAACTTCAGTATAAACTGATTCAAAATGTTTAAATATGCAAATGACATAATATTGTCTCAATAAATCGAAGAAAATGGCATAAAGCTGCAAAGTGTACAGAGTACAGAAACATCAAGCAAAAGAATATGGGGCAATCAAATATATGACAGAAAATATGGGAAAGATAGTTGCTCAGATCTCACTAAAATGGCTCAAATAAATCAAGAAACGTTCACGGCTACCTTATCTGTTGGATTGAAGTTCTAGAAGAAAATTTCACAGAAGACTGCTGCTGGTTCCATTTCACCACAGGATAGATGTGCACCGACCTCGAACCTGGAACCTGCGCCCTCGGAGAATAGAACAGCTTCCTCCTCCGGAAATCGCACTGCTCCGTGTAGACGATAGACATCCTTCTGGCAAAACTCTTCTTTGTGTGCTGGGAAAAACCCTTGCCCCTCTTGAAAGTTCCCTGAAGTTCTTGTAGAAATCAGCCATGAAGTTCATTGCAAATATTTCCGCAGAAATGTTCATAATTGTGGAGTATGAATTTATTTCCACTGCCATTTGATGTAATTCAGCGATGGATTACGATGCATGAGTGTAGCTGAATGTTCACTACATGCTCGTCTTTGTAGAATGACGATTATCGAAGCTCCATGTTGCTACTTCACACTACTGATGTATGTCCCAATTGCATTAAAGTTTTAGTCTTCCATCTCCACTTCCATTATAATGTTAGTCGAAAGTACTGCCAGATTGTATAGTTCCATTGTAGAATGTAGCGTTGTATCACCAAATGTAATCTTCAGTATCACGGTTGCAATACACGTGTCTGCCGTAGCGTAGAATGTGGTAGTAAAAGTGCTTCTCAGGATTCGAGAAAAACACTTTTCTCTGCAGTCTTTAAATACGAATATCTTCTGAAGTATTATAATGAAAATGCTCAACTTTCGCACACGCGTCAATATTGTAATGCACTATTGAATTAGTATAAATGCAGTAGCTAATTCTTGATAGATAAACTTGTAGAATCGTTTATGTGTGCGCTCCAACTTCGCCTAGTTTTAGTAACAGTAAAATTGCACTGCTGGATACCCAATACTGTTCGATGCGGTGGGCTCTGCCATGCTTGCTTATGACGATATGCTTGTTCTATCAGAACACGAAGTCAGACTATGAAGTCAGAATAAAACCACGAAGTGAGAAACTCCTCTCTGCTGTGCTAGGCCTTTTATCAACTTTGAAGGGGCGTATCCATCCCTACCATAGCTTCTTCTTCCATCATTACTCGAAGTTCCAACTTTGGCTATTCTTGACGGATTTTCAGATTTCAAAAACATATAATTAATTTCTTCAAAATTCCAAATCAATGCCATAACTGAAAATAGTTTTCCACAATTCTGCATGCCAAAAGTTATTAAATATGGTAGTTTCAGTAATCTCCGTCTCCCTTCAAGCTATCATTCATTGGTTCGAGCCTCTCCTCCAATAGCGTAACTTCTTCCTCAGCACGTTTACTTGCTTCCCTGCGACTGCGTCGAAAATCTAAGATCCTTCTCGAACAAAATCGTGACGTCAGCAAGAATCTAAGCTCAGCCAGCCTACTTGCTCGAGCGTTGCGTCATCCACGCCTACGTCATGAATATACACGTCACAACTATGACGGCCATAACTTTATTCACATATGCCAATACAGCCACCGTGGTCTCAGTATAATTCAATTTACGGGGGCATTCTCCCTTCACCACGTTTTAAAAACAGTTGCAAATTGTTTTTAAACTCAGTTACAAATATCTGAATTCACTTGAACACGAAATTGAATTATTATTGGCTTACTCTTGGATAATATTTCTTCAAGTTTCCAGCATTGAACTTGCCATATACGACATCATTCTCATCATCATAGAGTTCATAACAGTTGTTTCCATAAGCATTCGTAATTCTGAACGGACCCATAAATACTATTCCAAACTTGGGATAGATTTTCTTACTCACGTCAGCCTTGACAGGTCTGCGTAGTAATACCAGATTTCCAATTTCTAAGGGAGTACCAAAACGTTTTCCAGCTACTCTTTTCAGTCGATTTTGTGCTGCTCTCTGGAGTTGTTCTTTCGCTCTGTCAATTCTCTGCTGCCTTCCTAGGTCGGGATCTCTAGGAACGTGGTTGAAAAGATTGTCCCACGGCCTTTCTGGGTTTCTTCGTAGATGAAGTCTCATTGGCACCTCTCCTGTGCTCTCCTGCACTGTAGAATTTAGACACTCCTCAATAAGGGGTACAAATCTCACCCAACTAGTATGATCATTCGGAGAGAAAATTCGACCAAATTTCGAAAATTCAGCCATGTATCTTTCTGAAGAATTCGATTCCGGATAGCGCACGCTTGAAAATATGTGCTTAATACCAAGCCTTTCCATATCTGCAGCAAATTCTAAGGATGTAAACTGAGCTCCATGATCCGATAGTAGATACTCTGGTTTACCAGCTTTTGGAAATACAGCATGTTCCAGTCTGCTTACAACGTTCCTCGTGTTAGCTTTTTGCATGGGACTCATTGTTACAAATTTCGAGAAGACATCCACGGGAACCAACAGGTACTGATTACCCTGGTATCCCTTCGGACAAGGTCCAAATATGTCCGTCGCCATGAGTTCATTCGGTTTAGAGGGAATCATAGCCTTAGGTTTTCCTTTTAATAGAGCGGAAGCATACTTTGCTCTTTGACAATTCCTCTCTCTTCTAATAAATCCTCATCAGTTACTTCGTAAATTTCATTGATAGTAATTATGTGTGGTGTGGCAATGTATTCATTGTTTCTCACTTTCGTTGAGAAATCGGCGTTTTTTTCTGTGTTACCATTTTCAAAGTTCCCCTGCTGGCTTGTAGAAGGACCAGGATCGATCACTAAATCCTGTCTTTTCTTCTGGTTTTCAGCTTCCTTCTCTCGTAATTCCTTCAAATACTGCTGACTTTCTTTCTCTCTCTCTTGATACTTGTCCGGTGTCATAACCTGACCTTGAGAATTTTGATTCCGATTCTGGTACTGGTTATTTCTGTTGTAGTTCCTATTGTACCCATTGTTATTATAATATCTACCTCTTCCGTTATTATAGTTCCCTCTATTGTTATTCCAGCCTCGTCTTTGCTGATATGGACGGTAACCTTGTGATCTGTTGTTGCGAAAATAATTGTTCCTGTGAGGACCTACATTTTCAGTTTTCTCTTCAGCAGGCGTATCAGTTTGCTGAACTTGATCCATGTAGACTGTATTAATGTCTTTGAATTCGTGCCTGTGACCTTTTTGAACCAAATTTGGCACCGGACTCGTGTAATCAAGCCTTCTCAATAGTTCGTCCATACTGGTCAAATCCCTTATATTTGACGATATAATAAGCCTTCTTACCTCAACAGGTAGCATACGTGAAATGGCATCCATTAACTGCTCTGTAGACAATGGGGGTTGTAAAAATCTTAAGCGCGATAACTGGCTCGTGAAGAAATCAGCGTACCGTGTTGGAAGAGTACCCGAATACTTCCTCGAGTATACCTCAGCTCTTAATGAATTTTGTGCTTCTATTGACCAGAATCGTTTTATCAGTGCCTCTGCAAATTCATCGGAATTACTAAAAGTGTACCGAAATGCTCTGAACCACTCAAGAGGTCCTCCAGCTAGAAATCTTTCTACGATTCTCATTTCTCTTTCTCTAGGAATATGGGCTTCAATAAAATAGTCTTTCAGGTTTCTGATATACTCTATCGGTGTTAGACTATCTGTATTACTAAATTTCTGAGGCTTGTCCTCAAAGTTTCGGATGACTGTCACATTTATTGGATATGAATCCATATAATTCTTCCCACTATCACGATATTTCCATTCAGGTTCAATATTCCTATCCTCTTCTTCTTCCCGGAATCTGAATATACGTTCCTCAGGACTAATATCTCTCTCTTCAGTAGCGAGGTTACATCTTCTCACGTAATTCCTATTATCTTCAAAAGTCAACCCTTCTGGATCCTTATCTGTGATTTCCGTGATGACTTTCCTAATCAACTCTTCTTTATACGTTTCCAACATGCTAGCTTCTCCTAGGTTTAAATTCTGAAGTTTGCTCGTAGTTTCATTGACATCAGAGACAACCTTATGAATTTGTTCCTCTAACGCGGTTTTTAATGCTTGCACGTCCTGGCCCATTTGAGTTCTATCCTCTACCTGCTTTTCGGATAGCGAATCCATCCTTATACTCAAATCCTTTCTAATTTGAACTACCTCATTATTTATATCTACTTGTGTACTGGCTAGTTTTCGTTCAATTCGCTCCTGAAACTGATTGACATGTTCCCCACTTGACTTGCTCCATTCATCTTTCCAAACCGTTACATTTGCAGTTAACATTTCAGCAATATCTACTTCAATGTCTTCCTAGAGTAAACGATTATGATCTAAGACTTGGGTCCTCATGACCTCTACATCATGTTTTAATCCAGCTAGTGAAGCTGTTGTCCTAACAGACTCGTCAACCAATCTAGTTGTTAAAGCACTAATGTTACGAGTACAAAGCGTTTTTGAAGTTTCAATTTCTTCTCTAACCTTATTAACATCAGTTTGAACTTTGGCAATGTCTACAAAAACTGTATTAACTTCTATTTGCACCTTATTGATATCGCTTTGCATATCATTAACATCAGACTGAATATTATTTATGTCTACTTGAACGTTTGACACATCGGTTCGAACATTTCTAATCTCTCTTTGAACTTCTTCTACCTTGTCTTGTACAGTAGCAACATCATTCCTAACAACGATTACTTCTGCTCTAGCACATGAAATATCACCCCGGACATTAGCAACATCAAGATTTAACAAAGTAAGGTCTCTCTGGACTGAATCAACTTTTCCCTGTACATTGGAAACATCAATTTTTACATCTGAAACATCTTTATGGACGTTGGATAAATCTACTTTAACATCTGAGACATCCTTGTGAATGTCAGTCACGGCATTCTGGACCTCCTGTGTACTGGTCTGTAAACGCGACATGTTATTTTCCAAATTTGCAGAACTGGTCTGGAGATCCTTCAAATTCTCCTTCATCATCTCCTGCATTCGACTAGCATTCCTAGCTTCCATCTCCCTCACACTTTCATTCATGCTAGCTTTCAAACTGTTGGACATCTCCTCCAACATCTTTCTCATACTCTCATCTGCCATCTCAATAATGTTTCAATAATAGACTGCGTTAGGGACATACATCAAATAGAGCAAGATAACAACATCTGAGCAACGCCTTTCACCATATATAAAGTTTGAGCAATTTCCTGTCTTAAATCTAACTTATAATTAGCTTATCACTAACTTCATAAACACCCTATGTTGAAATAAACTCAAGCACATGTTCAAATTTCTTTGGTTCATTTTAAATATCCTAACATAAATAATTTACATTTACAATCCAAATAGTTTCATTTTATCTTTAATATGACTAAACATGTCATAAGCCGGTCAAATAAAATAAGACTCCAGATCATAGGCGATTTTTCTAAGTTTCCAGCCTATTTAACCTCTCTCAGGTTGTATAAGATCTGATCTTTTCTGAGTGTAATTTTCCTAATACAACACAACATTTAATTCCTATATAATCACACTCTCAAATTCTACAATTGGCCAAGACATCTAACATAGAATCAACCTCTTTATTTGAGTCTTCATAATCCCATTGACATCGATAACTTGGTAATCCTATGTTATTCGAGCCCCACACGTTGATTGCGCCAATCCTACTGTCCCCGATAATCCGGATAGTAGGCTGTCAGAAATCCGCCCCCTCAATCGGATTGCCAATAATCGATTGCACCGGCACAGCTACATCAATGAAAATGGCACTGACAGATACTACCGAGATTAGAGCACAGTAGTTAACATGAAATTATTGTGGAACACACCAAAATATACGGGGGTTCATACTTACCTTTTACTTACCTATTCAATTTAATCTCGGGTCTGGGTTTTCAACTGGATCACTTAATAGTATGCCCTCACAATAACCTCCACCACGATATTTAAAATGAACCAAGTCGGAGACCAGAAAATTTAAACTGCACAATAATTTATTTCACATAAAGAAAAAAATATTTTAACAAAATTTAGCAACAAAATAGTTATGGCTGTCTGAAGCCATTGTCAATGCAACCATGTCCTCCTGTAGGACTGTAGACTTGACATACAAAAATTCAGCTTTCTCTAGCTCAAAAGAACGTAATAATAACAACAATGCACATTGGAATGGATAAGGGAGCTGGGACGAGACATATAGCATTTGTTTCCTTGTTCATGAACTTCATAAGTTAGTTCATTGACACACATATATTAATAACCGCAAGGCCGCTAAGTAGTTGACCTTGACCTCCACCATTCAGTTATCTGGCCACCTGCAATACACCCTAAGCAGTGTTGCATGCTTGATTCGTCAAATGGACGCAGCTGTCTAACCAGTGTCACCATATGCTGGCCAACGCAGAGTCTAGCTCTCATTCAAAACAATTTAAATGCTCACATCTCAACTCAAATATTATCACGCAAAATTTATACAAGTTCCGTTCACATTGCAATGGATTACTCTGTTAATCTCAAATCTTATTTAAATGTTTATTCCAATTATCGAACTAGCGTTGTTTAAATGTTAATAGCAAAACGCATAATGTTATATCATAGTGTTCAATAATTATTTATAACATTTAGATTGTTCATAACTTAGTCAAACGACAATTGAAAAATTTTTACACGCCTCTATTAATCCCGTTTGTTTCAAATTATTATTTTAGATATTTACATAGTTATTTACATTATTTATATTTTATTTACATTTGAAATACATTAACCACACGTTTATCCGATTGATATTTTCTTAAATCGTGGTAATATAATCGACCGATGAAGGTTACTTATATTTAAATTTTAGATTCAGGTTTAATAAGATTTAATAATTATTATTTGTGACGGTAACCTCCATTCAAAATCTATAATTTTAATCAATTTATCACTCTTGTTAATTTTAACAGTAACTTCACATGAATAATTTTCAATGGACCTGAACAATACAACTCAGCGGAAACATACCTCGCACAAACGCACAAAATTGGCCCATAATTCATCATATATCTCATTATATATGGCATCAAAATCTTCCACAATACACACAAAAACCTCCACTTATAAATTCATCAACATCATCAATATTATTGTGGGAACCTCCTTCACTTATTAAAGGGCATTATTCATCAGCGACTTTTACACGTCCACTGAACTAACGATTATTCATCCATAGTTCCTCTTTAAAAATTCTTATATTCATCAATTGTATCGAAAACTGTTATTATATTTAACCTTCGTGGGTTTCATTCATGAAGCGATATGAAGTAAAAATTTGCCAGTCACAAATAAATTTAATAGCAAATACGATTAGACACGCCTCCCTGGTCTATCAAAATGAATTAATCTCATCATAATTATCGCAGTATAAAAATACTATATTCAAGCAAAATTCATTTAACTGCAGAAATAGTCGAATAGAATGCAAATAGACTAGAAAATGCAAACATTATTGTTTCAATCTAGAATTGAGAAAATCTCCTATCAAATGTTCATTACTATAGTGTACTGAATAAATCGTATTCAAAGTTCATATTTCATAAAATTGTCTATAATGCAATGGTATTTCAGAATTGACTAAAAATGCCTGTGTTTCAATCATGTTCATAAAAACGACTAGTATTTCCAAGATCGTCGATAAAGTAGTAGATTTTAACGCTCTAAAATCTTTTAATCATTCTTCTTTCTTGAGGATGACAGAAAATTGGTCAAAGTAATTTACTGGAAAGAATTACTTTAATAAAACGACACGCTGTCTGAATTCAAACTTGCCATATAAAATCGTTAACTTTACAGTCAAATCGTGACTACAAGAAAAATTCAAATTCTCGAAAGAATATTTAACTTCAGTATAAACTGATTCAAAATGTTTAAATATGCAAATGACATAATATTGTCTCAATAAATCGAAGAAAATGGCATAAAGCTGCAAAGTGTACAGAGTACAGAAACATCAAGCAAAAGAATATGGGGCAATCAAATATATGACAGAAAATATGGGAAAGATAGTTGCTCAGATCTCACTAAAATGGCTCAAATAAATCAAGAAACGTTCACGGCTACCTTATCTGTTGGATTGAAGTTCTAGAAGAAAATTTCACAGAAGACTGCTGCTGGTTCCATTTCACCACAGGATAGATGTGCACCGACCTCGAACCTGGAACCTGCGCCCTCGGAGAATAGAACAGCTTCCTCCTCCGGAAATCGCACTGCTCCGTGTAGACGATAGACATCCTTCTGGCAAAACTCTTCTTTGTGTGCTGGGAAAAACCCTTGCCCCTCTTGAAAGTTCCCTGAAGTTCTTGTAGAAATCAGCCATGAAGTTCATTGCAAATATTTCCGCAGAAATGTTCATAATTGTGGAGTATGAATTTATTTCCACTGCCATTTGATGTAATTCAGCGATGGATTACGATGCATGAGTGTAGCTGAATGTTCACTACATGCTCGTCTTTGTAGAATGACGATTATCGAAGCTCCATGTTGCTACTTCACACTACTGATGTATGTCCCAATTGCATTAAAGTTTTAGTCTTCCATCTCCACTTCCATTATAATGTTAGTCGAAAGTACTGCCAGATTGTATAGTTCCATTGTAGAATGTAGCGTTGTATCACCAAATGTAATCTTCAGTATCACGGTTGCAATACACGTGTCTGCCGTAGCGTAGAATGTGGTAGTAAAAGTGCTTCTCAGGATTCGAGAAAAACACTTTTCTCTGCAGTCTTTAAATACGAATATCTTCTGAAGTATTATAATGAAAATGCTCAACTTTCGCACACGCGTCAATATTGTAATGCACTATTGAATTAGTATAAATGCAGTAGCTAATTCTTGATAGATAAACTTGTAGAATCGTTTATGTGTGCGCTCCAACTTCGCCTAGTTTTAGTAACAGTAAAATTGCACTGCTGGATACCCAATACTGTTCGATGCGGTGTGCTCTGCCACGCTTGCTTATGACGATATGCTTGTTCTATCAGAACACGAAGTCAGACTATGAAGTCAGAATAAAACCACGAAGTGAGAAATTCCTCTCTGCTGTGCAAGGCCTTTTATCAACTTTGAAGGGGCGTATCCATCCCTACCATAGCTTCTTCTTCCATCATTACTCGAAGTTCCAACTTTGGCTATTCTTGACGGATTTTCAGATTTCAAAAACATATAATTAATTTCTTCAAAATTCCAAATCAATGCCATAACTGAAAATAGTTTTCCACAATTCTGCATACCAAAAGTTATTAAATATGGTAGTTTCAGTAATCTCCGTCTCCCTTCAAGCTATCATTCATTGGTTCGAGCCTCTCCTCCAATAGCGTAACTTCTTCCTCAGCACGTTTACTTGCTTCCCTGCGACTGCGTCGTAAATCTAAGATCCTTCCCGAACAAAATCGTGACGTCAGCAAGAATCTAAGCTCAGCCAGCCTACTTGCTCGAGCGTTGCGTCATCCACGCCTACGTCATGAATATACACGTCACAACTATGACGGCCATAACTTTATTCACATATGCCAATACAGCCACCGTGGTCTCAGTATAATTCAATTTACGGGGGCAGTACTAGGCCCCTTTTTAAACCCAGATTGGTAAGGATTGAATATATTAAATTTAGTTAGGTATTCACGTACTTGTTCATGAACAATTTTCTCAAGCGCTTTACTAAGGGAACAAAGGATATTTATTGGTCTTAAGTCACTACAACTAGTGGGGTTTTATTTTTTGGTACTGGACGTATGTTAGCACACTTCCAAAGAGACGGGTATACACCATTTTGTAGAGAGAAATTAAATAGATGGATAATTGGGGGTAGAAATACTTCAAGACAGTTAGAAATAAGAGAAATTGGGATGCTATCAGGGCCTCTTGCTTTTGTACGAATTGATTTGATGGCTTTCACAATCTGGTTTGGGTAAACATACATAAAGAAAAACATTTCATGGGCAGGGGGAGGGATGGATGTGTATTTCATGACGGTCTCTGATACTCTTAATACATCACCAATTGACGCAACATTTGAGTAATGTTCGTTTAATTGTGATGCAGAGACAAGCATCTCTACATCAGTGACTGAACTGGCACCAACTCCCAATGATTTTGCAGCACGTCATCTGGCGGAGGTGGTTCTGCAGTCACCGAAGAGGTTATACATATATTTCACTTTTGTGTTCCTAATTGTTTGTTTTGTCTTATTACACAGAATTCTATACTCTTCATAGTCAATGGTAAGTTTAGATTTAATAAATGTTCTACGTGCTTTATCACGTTTCTTTAAAAGCGTTTTGATTTCTTTACTGATCCACGGAGCAGAGCTATGTTTTATATCCACTTTCTTTTGCGGTGCATGCATATCATAGAGTTTATTTACACAATCATTAAATAGAGTCACTTTCTCATCTATGTCAGTGGATTGGTAGAAATTCTGCCAAGGGAGTAATTCTGCGTCCGTTTTAAAATCATTTAAATTAAATTTGCTGAAGTCACGTACAAAGATTGATTTTGGTCGAAGTTTCGGGGTAGATAAAAAAAACACTGGATACAGGAGATCATGGGCTGAGAATCCAGCAGCTGGTTCTTGTCCGTAGTCAACAACGAGGTCATTACAGTTTGAAGAGATAATATCGAGAGAGCTGTCACAAGTACCTGTGTGAAATGTAGTATCGAATGGTAAACATTCAACAGAGACATATTCGATAACAGAAGTTAAGATACAACGATGGAACTTCGTTAGACGACGTATTTTTGAATACAGACGTAGTGTACTGTCCATCTTGTACATTTTCGTCAGTCTACGAACACTAATGTAACATCAATTAGCAATAGACATATTTCATTCACTATCTATATGAATATTTCTACAAATTATTTTCCAATGATGAGGCTGATACATATTTGCGATGGAGAATGAAGATTCTACAGAAGAGATTTGTCAAGATGCTAGGGGTAGCCCAGCAACCAAAGAAGAATTTGCCAGAAGGATGCCGTTCGAGCCCAGGTGAATGTTGGTGAATTCCGGAGAGGGAACGTATTTCCTATCTCTGAGGTCGCAGATCCGAGGTTCGAATGCAGATCCATCACAGTATCTTGAACTGAGGAAACATCTAAAGTATTGTGTGAATACTTACATAATATTCAAGTTTTCGTCCAAATAATGTAGCTGTGTCTCTTATTTTTAGTATAGAGCTTGATTAGTGACATCCTGAGCCAACGATCTTACTCCATATTATCACATTTCATGTATTTCAGTGTTCTCATGTATTTTACACTTCAGATGTGTGCTAAGATTTTTATGCTTCAAGATTATTTAGGAGATGATTGCCTTTCATTTATTTTTCAATTTTATCCTACGGATCAGTTGTGGAACTGACATTAAAAATTTTGTTTGAGGAATCAGATTGCCTCATAGAAGACTAGTCGTTTCGACTCTCGAATTTTAATAAGTTGATTTAAACCTAGTATTCTGACATTGTGTCATAGCTTCAAATTAAATTCTTTTTAAATTTAATTTGAACACTTTAATGTAACAACATCAAACTTCAAGAACAGAAGAAACATCGAATGATATTGTTATATCATTATTGTACATAAACTGTCGACGATCTAGGAAATACTAGTCGTTTGATAAGACCGAAGTCTTAATCCCTATAAACATTCTTTGTGTAGAGTGGAAAAACATTACGACATTGACAAACCTTTTTATTATTTGTAAAGCTGAGAGCTTTGTTCATTTAATATGTTAGAGGAAATACCTTTTGATAGAAGATTATTCAAATCATTGGCTAGGAATTCAGAGCTGGTTTATCCCGGTCAAGATTGAATTCTGTTTGACACTATAAATAAAATGTGTGTTATTTTACACTATTTATGTAACATCACGTCATTATGTAGACCTGATATTACAACGATATACAATTTAAAGCATGAGATGTGAAGTGAGATAGGAGTATTATTTTTATTACATGTATTTGCGACAGACGTGTTAACAGTTAAATATCTTTTTGTGTAGTAAACTTTAGGAGGTCAATCACGACAGTCTAATATCGTTCATTACGATTGGAAGTTTCGTTTAAAGAACTTAAGAATGTATAATTGTTGATCAGGAGTCATGTGAAACGATACTGAGGGTCATGCCATTATTTGAGAGAAGTTCCTACAGAAGAAATGTTAATAACAATTAATCTATTTTGGTTATTGTTTAATATAGTGGATGATAATTGTTTTTGCCATATATACTGTTATATGAGGATTTGTGTAGTTATGAAGTGATCGTGCGAAGGAAGTTCCGCATTTTAAAGGAAGTCAAAGTATTGTTGTTCTTGATAA
Organism: Meconema thalassinum; assembly: GCA_946902985.2. Lineage (NCBI taxonomy): Eukaryota > Metazoa > Arthropoda > Insecta > Orthoptera > Tettigoniidae > Meconema > Meconema thalassinum. Next base: position 256,485,429 of record OX336393.1, read on the forward strand.
GAGTCGTTGTATACAAGTTGTCCAGTTCATGTGAAGTAACGTTTTTGCTGTGTTGACAGAAGGGTTTTAGTGGAAATACAACTAGAGAACGATTGTCTACTCATGTCAATGGTACAATTATTATATTTTATTAAACCCGAATTTATGTAATTACGTACAGTTAACCTTAGTCAGTCGACTGTATTAGACCGACAATGTAAGGAAACCTATATAAGACGATGTGTGAGCAGTATATCAAAACTACGGAGTGTTAGAAAATGGTTATGTGGAAAAACAGTGTATATAATTAATTGAGAGTTGTATTGTAACCGAGAGTCCAGAATCTCAAAAGTAACGCGTTAGCAACATTAAATAGTGCCTATTATTATGAACAAATTACATGTAAATATTTTTTTTGGAAATGATTTAATTAGTTAAATAATTTTGGTAGGATTTATTTATCGAATGTTTTCTAATAGCGTGTGTTTTGTGAGCGGATGTTTTTGTATGAATGATTGTCCACTGTTAAAAGTAATTGTTGAACCGGATTGGTCTAGAACAATTTCGGGGTGCGAATGAAAGATTGTAGAACATTTTCAAAATGATTGTTAAAGGAACATAGAAGTTATAAGCATTTTGTAAGATCTGAATGTTAATTTTACGTGTATTTTAAACGCACACAAAGCAGTCTCAATGCGAGATAGCCAGAATAATTCACCGTTATGAATAGAGAGTGGTGTGACATACTGTGAACAGGTGAAGATTCACAGCCTTGTATAAAATGTAAAAAGTTCTGAATGCAGCTTGGTGCTAGCGTTTATGGATAAAGTGAGCCGATGCACGTGCGTTTCCAGACGCGTGCTAGTGAATGTAACCAGTTGTCAGGAATGCCATGAATGTAAGGGCATCCCTTAAACGTTTTTCTTTTTACGTAGTGTAGGCCTAAACCTGCAAAGGCTTTTATGATGATATTTTTGTGCGTCATTGTGGTAAGATGTATAGTAGAAAGGTAGTGGGTATGATTGTGTGGTTTTATTTATTTTTTGTTGTTAGATTAGTTATTGTTATTTTGTTTATACTAGGTTAGTTTACCATTGATAATAAATATATTCAGTTCGTTATCTGTCGTTGTTCACGTGTGATTCATTTACATAAATATTAGAGTATTGTGGATGTATTGTAGGCGAAGCTGAGTTCCCAGTCCCCGAGAACGTAAGTAAAGGTAAGTGTACCCCGTCTAGTTTGTTGTTTATCCACAATATTCTAGTAACTGCTGTATGTAAATCCCTAAAGACCATGTTGGAGCGATTTCTAATGTAGTAATTGGCCGGTGCTGTTAGAAATAGGCGATCCAGCTGAGGCAATGGATATTCCAACAGGCTACTTTCCGAAATTACGGGTACAGTACTTCGAAAGCTGAAGCCGAAGTTAGGGCTGAGTGTTCTTCCTTTTATGTTTCCTTGCAAAATATCGTCGTTTTTGTAGAGAACAGGCTATTCCCTTTCGCTATAGGATTATGATATTACGAATATGATAGTGAACTTTTTCTCGCATATTGGCCGAACCGATATAATTAAAACATATAATGGCGCCCGTTTGTCATGACTGGTAAAACGGAGGTTTTTTTAAACCGAATATACGAGCCTAGATTGGAGGCTAATAAACGAGGGGATACCGATCTCATCGCGAGTGAGTCATCAGCTCGATCCACAGTCGGTTGTCGTACGAACGTAGTTTGTTACTAATTGAGGTAACTGCCAGGCCATCTACCCCTAAGTACGAACGTATCATTATGTAGCCTCGGTAAATACTCGTACCGTGAGGATTATATATGGCTTCAAAACTACGAGCAAAAGGTTTAATATTATTATTATTATTATTATTATCAAAATCGTTATCGTCGTCGTAATCTTAGGTCTCATCGTAGAGCATAGCCTTTTCTCTATGAGACCCCTTACATTTGACTGTTGACTTCAAGACTTGGATGTGATTATGTGATTATTATTATTATCAAAATCGTCGTCGAGCAAAGCCTCTTCTCTACGAGACCCTTCATTTGACTGTTGGGGGCGTGGTGGCGCAGCGGTCAATCTGTTGGCCTCTCACCAAGGTGGACAGGGTTCGATTCCCGGTCAATGCATGTGAGATTTTCGATATGAAATGCCATGTCCTGTGGTTCGGAATCCACGTAAAAAGAGGTCCCGTGGCTCATGATCGCATGATTAGTGGTCACGTAAAACTACAAGCTTCCTTTCATTTGACTGTTGACACAAGCTAGATTAAACATCAAGACTCGGATGTGATTATGTGGAAAGCTATTAAGGTACGAGTGATGCTTGGTATTGCCAAACAGGGCTCAGCTAGTGCCTGTGGATGCCGTGATGGTTCAAATTCTAGGGTCATTGCTGATGTTCTGACTCAGTGAGGAAAGCAATAGCAAACTAGCTCACCTTGCTTGAAATGCTTCATTATAGTGCTGTCTTGGATTTTTGTGGATATAGGTAGGTACCAATACTTCACCATATTTTAGTGGCTTCAAGAAAATCGACGTGATGGAATGTGATCTCTCGGGAAAAAGAGGTTAGTTGGAAGCATAAGGTGTCTAAAAAGAAAACAATAGAAAAAACAGATAAAATTATGCCCGTGACAAAGAAGAAAAATATATTAAAATCAAAATGCAAATCTTAATTAAATAACATTAAAATAATATAAATCAAATAAATACGTTAACTTACATGAGGTTAGGACAATGTTACATTCATTAAATTATTTGCCTATTGTTTAAAATTTTATTGGCGTAGCAAAGTTCAAAACTCAAAAAGATAGTGGTAGGAAATGAAAAAACGTCAGAGCTAGTTCTGGAAAAGGGCGTAGATACGAATGGAGCGTTACTGTGAAAAGATGAACTTATGGGAAGAAGAAAACGTACAAAGTGGAAAAATTAAAATTAGAACATGTATTAAAATAATTATTAGGGGACTGTAATAGCAGCAATAGTGATTAATAAAAGTATGTATTGAAGTATAAAATATTTGTAATATATAAAATTATATTAAAAAACATTGAAGGTGGTTTAATATTGGATTTAACAGTTAAGTTATCTGTGAGAGTGTCAAATAAGATATTGGTGTTCCATATCTACCATTTCAAGCTTCAATACGGAACTATTATTTGTCACAAGCACCTGCAAGCTGATCACCGTCACCTTCTATTTCGTTTCATTTTATTCTCTCCGTGTAACCAAAATTTTATGGTGCAACATATTAGATTTAAATACGTATCTTATTACTGTGCTACGCTTTGTTTTGTGTTTTTCAATAGCTGATGAAGGGGATAAAATGTAATCAATTCTCGAAACATGTACTGAAAACAAGTTTAATAATTAATTTTTTCTTTATAGTATTGATTCTGGCGGATGTATATTAGATAGGGTCAAAAATTCTGTAATATTCAGAGAGAGAACTGTGAAATAATTTTAAAATCACTCCCCTACAGAAATGATATGTAGAATAAACTTAAGAGCTGTGCCCTTTGCCATGAGATATACGCTGGGAATTAATAAATATGAATTATACTGCCTATAGTAGATTCAATAATATTATTAAAAGCTCTGAAGCTGTAATTTATTATGAGAGGGGCATCGACTTAGGAGGCCTATTAGCCCCTTAAACTAGGCTGTGTATGTAATTTTGTCTGATAACCTGTGTTATTGTGACAGTGCCTAACGTGAGGCCACGGCCGTCTCATTCCCTATTCTCAGCTGACTTAAAAGTACTCTGCCATAAAGCAGGTTATCATCAGTCACACAATCAAAACCTACTACACAGAGGGGAAAGGAAAAGGGGATTGAGAGGGAGGGGAGGGGGGTGAGAGGACAGGGAAGCATTAGAAAGGCCTTCAGACAAGATACTACTCCCGAGGTCAACAGTCGGCTTGAGCATTAGGCTACTCGAATGCAGTGGGCTGATGACCTGAGGGGCCTACAAAAAAAATGAAGATAAAACCACAGCTAGCCTGAGATGTTACGAAAGAGCGAATAAAATATACTAGACACACCTACGTAAAAGTATAGCCTAAAATTCCCAGAAGCTATTCGTATTTACGGTCGTAACGGCAACTACATTCTCCAGGAACTTAACGCCGAGAGAATAACAATTATTGTAGCATTATAAGGGGGAGGAACAGCTAGGTCATCGGCCCCTAAAGAGCGAGCGTATCAGAAAATAACATGAAACTCGCTCTTCGGCAGGAGCTACTGACCCTCGTGTTAAAGGCAGTGACGTTCTTGAATGTCAATTCATATTTATTCTTGGGGTTTGCATTAAAATGTATACACACCTCCATATTTATCGATCTTTCTTTGACGTTCTCGTAAATACCCGTCTTGTTAGGAATTACGAGTGCCTTTCAAAATAGCGTTTTCGGTAGCGTCTAGTTCGAACCAAAGTTCAAGCAGAAAGTCGCTCGTAATAGCAGCTTTTGACAGTTATTTCATCTTGCCATTAAAAAACCACGGCATGGCAGAGATTAGCAGCAATTAACACACGTATGAAGAAGGCCGTTCAATTCGCGAGCAATAAACCATAAATAACTATTGGAAAATAAGACCTGAGTGTTCAGATAATACGGTATTTGTGGGGACAATAGATTTCAAATCATACACGTCAGGTCCTAGGCAACGGACGGTACTAGAATGCCGCGGTCCGTTTCTAAGATACCTATCTATGTTGTTTTCTTTAGCTCGGCAAAAATTTCACATTTCGCTTTTTAACGAATTATTCTTACGAGGCTTTAATTAAACCTTCGATCTAGCCTTTCCTCTCATGATAGTGAGTTGAAATAGGCTGTAAATTGTATTCCAATCACTAAGATTTGGACGTAGCAAAGCGAGGAAGAGGCACAGGCCCTTCCATATGTTCTGCTAATCGAGAGCAAGATCTGATTTCATCATTTCCTGGTTAAAATGCAATGGTTAGGTACTCGTATGTTGATTGGGACAGCTGCATCTAAGTTACTGCCTTCGAGGCTTCTACTCCCTTGCTAAAGCAGTCAAGATTTAGAGATTACAGGCAATTCCACTTGACATGGATCCCTATATTTACTATATAAAAGTGTGTGTATGGTTGTGAGCTCCCTGATAACCTGTGTCATTGTGAAGGCTTCACTAGAGTATGGTATAACAGGAGACTGGTGCCACAAAGTAGCCTGCTTGCATTTAGAAATATGCTTTTGTTTATTTATTTATTTATTTAATTTACCAAGTTTATTACTAGAGAGCTTGAAGAAGGGACAAATGACCTCGTAGTTCTTCCCCTTAAAACAACAATAACTACTACTACTACAGTTTAAAGGGGATGAATTTTGGGGGAGAAATACAAACACTGTTTACAAACTAAGCTAGTAGGCTGCTTTGAAACTGTAATTTATTATACAAGAAATGTTGTCTGATAACCTGCGTTATAGAGAGGGTCCTTAAAATAAGGCCACGGCCACCTCTTACCCAAACCTTACCTGACTTACAAATAGCCTACACAGACACTGCAATAAAGCATTACTCAAGTGCACAAGGCTGATGACCTGCCTTTTCAGTAGCGGAGGGGGGGTTGTTATGCACACACTGGGGAAGAGGATACACGTTGAAATGGGATCACACGGGCGATGCCGATCGAGCATTTACATCAGCATATTTTTTCCTGAAGTCGAGATTGCATTTAAAATAATAATAATAATAATAATAATAATAATAATAATGATAAAAAGAGGAAGATACGCTTCACACGGGCGAAGCCGATTGAGATTTTACATCACTTTTATTCATAATAATCTCAACTCTCCAATACGTTTCTTGCTTCTAATTTTGAATCAACGACCTCACAGCTGATCGCAACACTCTGCCAGTGCTGCCAAACCTCGGTTTTTGATACTTCGAAAGGTGAAGCCGAAGTTAGGGCTGAGTATTCTTCGTTTAATGTTTCCTTGCTAAATATCGTCGTTTTTGTAGAGAACAGGCTATTCCCTGTCGCTATAGGATTAGAAAATTATGATTTTGATAGAGAATTTTTTCTCGCATGCTGGCAGAACCGATATAATTAAAACATATAATGGCCTGGCCCGTTTGCACGATTGGTAAAACGGACGGCCCTTTTTAAACCGAATATCCAAGCCTAGATTGTAGGCTAATAAACGAGGGGATAAGCGATCTCATCGCGAGTGAGTCCCCAGCTCGATCCTCTGTCGGGTGTAGTACGAACGTAGTTTGATACTAATTGAGGCAACTGCGAGGCCATTCTCCCCTAGGTACGAACGTATAATTATGTAGCCTTGGTAAATACTCGTACCGTAAGGATTATATATGGCTTTTAAACTACGAGCAAGAGGTTTATTATTATTATTATTATTATTATTATTATTATTATCAAAGTCATTATCGCCGTCGTCGTCATCTTAGGTCTCGTCGTAGAGCATAGCCTTTTTTCTACGAGACCCCTTGTATTTGACTGTTGACACAGGCTAGATTAAACATCAAGACTTGGATGTGATTATGTGATTATTATTATTATTATTATTATTATTATTATTATTATTATTATTATCATCGTCGTCGTCATCTTAGGTCTCGTCGTAGAGCAAAGCCTTTTCTCTACGAGACCCCTTGCATTTGACTGTTGACACAGGCTAGATTAAACATCAAGACTTGGATGTGATTGTGTGGAAAGCTATTAAGGTACGAGTGATGCTTGGTATTGCCAACCAGGGCTCAGCTAGTGCCTGTGGATGCCGTGAAAGGTTCTAATTCTAGGGTCATTGCTGTTGTTCTGACTCAGTGAGGAAAGCAATAGCTAACTACCTCACCTTGCTTGATATGCTTCACTGTAGTGCTGTCTTGGATTTTTGCGGACATAGGTACGGTACTGGTTGGGGAACCGACCTACCTCACGCCGACTACCCAATTAGATCCCCCCTACTCCTACTAATCACTGTAAAATGAAGGTCCAATCTAATCAAGTCTAACCCCCTGAATTGCACTTCCTAATAAGGGGGGCTATTATCCCTTCATCTGATACTCCTCGGAAATCTTCATTCCCACTCATGATAGGGAGCCTACTCACGACCACTGAGCGAGGTTCATTGACTTCATACTATCATACAATAGGCGCAGATGACCTCGTTGATCCGCCTCTTAAAACAACAAGAACTAAATAATAATAATAATCATCATCATCATTATTAATATTATTATTTTATTATTATTATTATTATTATTATTATTATCATTGCAAATTATATTCTTAAAAGAACACCGACTACAGGCTGCCTTTAGCTCTTTAGAATAAACCCGTCTATAACTGAATTCCTATGGGCTGTAGACCTGACCCTCAAAATGAAATTAGTATTATTATTAATTTTGCTAATATCTTCTGAAAGGAGCACTGGCTACGGGCTGCATTCAATCTCGGCATGGCAGAGATTAGCTGCTATTAACACACGTATGAAAAAGGCCGTTCAAATCACGAGAAATAAACCACATATAACTATTGGAAAATAAGACCTGAGTGTTCAGATATAGGGTATTTGTGGGGGCAATTTTCAAATCATACAAGCCAGGTCCTTGGCAACGGACGGTACTACAATGCCGCGGTCCGTTTCTAAGATACCTATCTATGTCGTTTTCTCTAGCTCGGCAAAAAATTAACATTTCGCTTTTTAACGAAATATTCTTACGAGGCTTTAAATAAACCTTCGCTCTAGCCTTCCCTCTCATGATGGTGAGTTGAAATAGGCTGTAATTTGTATCCCAATCACTTGGAATTGAACGTAGTAAAGCGAGGAAGAGGCACAGTCCTTCGATATATGTTCTGCTAACCGAGAGCAAGATCTGATTTCTTCTATTCCTGGTTAAAATGCAATGGTTAGGTACTCGTATGTTGATTGGGACAGTTGCATATAAGTTACCGGCTTCGAGGCAACTACTCTCTTGCTAAATTAGTCATGATTTAGGGATTATAGTGAACCCTTTATCCACAGGCTGTATAAAGGATTCTAATAAATTATTCATCATCTTTTGATACATTTCTACAGACAGCAGATATGAGAGCCGGACGGTGTTGGGAAATATTGAGAAATCAGTGACAGAGAGAACACAATGATTTAAGCTCCTGTGGTATTTTAGAAAGTAGCATAATATTCTTGACACATAGGACAGGTACAACTTTTAGTGCGGAGATGGCTTGGGTACGCACAATATGGCTTGTTGCAATGAGTGTTGGCGCCAAGAAGAAAATCGAATGCTACGATGTAATTGGTCAATCTTCATGTTAACCCACCCTGGTTAATTAACGCGGGAGTTATCTACGGATTAATTCCACAATCGATTCGAGCCAGCTACAGCACAATCGTAACCTCCACATTGCTACGAACTCAATGATACCGATCGCATGCTTGTCTGATAATTATTATGGAATATTTTTCCATAAATTCCCTTCCTCACCTACCCTAGCCAGTTTCATTTATAATGATCCAGGAAGCTTCGAGAGATGACTTTTATTTGTGCGTCTGAGGACGTAACGTTAACTTTTATTTGAGCTTTTGAGGAAGTAAGGCCGTTACTCAGGTGTCCGAGGACACGAGGCATACTCTGAAATATTTTTCATGCATTTGAACATGGAACATTTTCGTCAAGTTATAAGTGTAACTTCAGTGATTTATTTGTAGTCCCAGTACTACCAGATAGGACCAGTTCATCGAAATAATTCACCAATAGACTGTCAAGAAATTTAGTACTTGATCGGTGAATTTAATAGGAAATATATCGTGTGCGTATCTGACAAACTTTATTTAATTCAGCACGATATGACGTCTTGGAACGAGGCCGGATCTTGGAACCAGAAGGACATTTGCCAGAAGATGTTGATGACGAGCTAAGCATTTTAAAGGAGTGATGGCTGCAGATGTTTTTCCTGACGCTGTTCTATAGGAATGAGTACAAATGAATTTATTTATTTATTAAATCAGCTATGGTATTGTGCCGTTTCTTTTAGGCACGCTGTACCCAGTATTCTTCTAAGTACGCTTTCCGTCTCGAGTGATGACAGTGAGTTGAAGTTACGTCGATTCTCACTAGGTGGCAGCTCCTTCCAGCGTGAAATGATGTATTTGTACAAATGCTCACTAGAGGGTAGCATAGTTCTGAGAGAGACAGAAGATATTGGTCGTTGTCCTGTAATTAGCGCGCTGCGTTCCTCAACTGTCTTTGTGTAGAGTTGTCTACGAATCGTGTTTGCCAACTGAAAGGAAACACTTGTGCGGACCTTATTATGTATTGCACTGAGATGTAGCAAAAGTTAGAAAGTATTTGGTTTCTTTTGGGTTCTACTACCTTACGTCGGCACTTAAGTAAGATTTCCTAGTAACGTCAATATTTAGTCTGGGATTCACTTGATTGTATTTAAATTATTAGTGTATGGCATCAGTGCGATTGGCAGACACGAGATGTTCTGATTGGTTGCAGATTAAACATGGTTTCCCCGATGTTGAACATGCCGAGAAAATTATATTTATTTATTGCTTCTATTTGTCGTTTCTGTAAGTTGTTGTTTGTTTGTCGTTGCCGTATGAGGTAAGTTTGTATTTTTCTGTTTGTTCATTTGGGGAGATTATGATATATCTGGTACTAGTTACGAGCATCTCGGGTCAGCTATGCTCCTTGTTATTCTTTGATGTTTTTCATTTCTGTTTTGTCTGATGTGATGGGCAGAGATGATTATTGTCCAACTATGGTTGGAGATCAGATGTTTTTTTAATAAGAGAGATTTTGGGATCCATTAAGACGTGATAGACGTATTTTCTGGAGTGGTCCGTATTTAAAGATAGTCGACGATTGATGTTTAATTATGAAGCCTATATGATGATGTCGAAGTCGTGAGACGTTGTTTGGGAATTTATAATAAGTTGACTTCTTAATATTTTCTATAAATATGTGCGGATCGAAACTCTTATGTATGCTACGAGATACTTGTCTTCAATCTGTAAAATGGAATGCTGATCTCCTTAAATAATGATATATATATGATTGTACGACGTTTTTAAGAATATTAGTTGGACGTTTGAAGTAGTTCTGCCGAATTGCATGAAGACGTACGCTATAAATATTTTAACTATTGCATGTTGGATTTGTCGAGCAATGGAGCATGAATCAGGCTTTGATTTATTTAAAGGATGTATGTTGGGATTTTGACGATGCAGAATGGTACTTCAGTAATACATGTAAGTTTGAGTTTCACACCTTAAGTTTTAAAAGTGCATGTTAATTAGGTTATGTGCATGTGTTTTTTAATTATTGTAAAATATGTTTGTCAGAATAGATGATGTCGAAATTGGTATAAGTGTATCATTTCTAAGTACTAGTTCTCGATGACATTTCCAAAGATATTCCTCGGGTATGGTTCGCAAATAGCTCAGTGGCTCCACACACAACATTATTATTTTCCTTTAAGTAGTAAAGGGGGGAGGGGTGTCAAATTGTAACGAGAGCGTGGTTTCGTGTTTAAACCACAATTAATTGATTTTGGAAGTGTCATTGAAGCTGTATTTGGGAATGGTACCAATCTTAAACTATAAAGAGGTGACTGTGCACTTATATATATGTTCTAATGAAATTGTACTTGTTTGTTTCATGTTCCTGTTTTATTTGAATGGAGGAGAGATCTTTGAAGGCTATCTCTTATTTAAAGAAAGATGAAGTTTATTATGAGGTCATTATACGTGGAAAAGTACCATTTTTTCACCGAAATTTGGATTTGAATGTATTGAAAGACTTGAGAGCTGCCCCTATGATTTTACCTACTGAGGACAATTCTTATTGGATGCTAGGTAAGTTCACCATTGTACCTACTGTCTCCGATTTATTAAATATTTGTTCTTCGAGTGATGTTGGTAGTACTTCTGCGTCCAAGTTGAACAGAATCAGGTACCGTTCGTTACATTGGATCAATCGTTTCGATGATTTGGTAAAGGTCTGGTCAAATAGTGATGCTGAATTTTCTGAGAGATTATTTAACCTGCGTTGTAAGTTGGCCGAACAATACTCTAGGCTATTCCCTCGTGTGACTAATGATAATCCTGTGGAGACTGTCGTGTGTTGTGATAGTGTTGGTGCTGAATCTTGTAATTCGTGTGAATTGGGTGTAGAGGATAACCTTATTAATGATTTAGAATCTGTATCGTTGAAGAGTATTGGATCGATCATGAATAGTTCTCAAGTTGTGCATGATTCTGATGTAGTCAGTCGAGCAGTGTCGTCAGTAATGTCACTAGGGGGTATTTCGATCTCAGATAATTTAGGTATTAATGACCAAGCAGGTAATGCTAATGAAAAATGTACCGTGATACCTGCGTCCAATGTTAATGTAAGTGTGGGTCACGTCTCGAATAACTTAGTGTCAGTTACTTCACAATGTTCTAGGTCTGTACAGACAGATAGGTGTTCATTTCAACCATTTAATGAGGTTGGCAGCAATGATGTGAGTGTTAGATTGAATAATGATGCCTCGTCTAATGTTGTTTGGCCTACTGATATCATGTCAGACTGTAATATCAAGTTTTATACAGTACAGAATCCTCTAAATTTGATACTTAAGGATTTTAATCGGTGTAACGGTTCGGATAATGATCTTTTGGTCAAGTTTTTAAGGAAATTGATAGAAATAAGGGATTGTGCTACTGTGTTCGGTCTATCTGAATTGCAAATTTATAGGATTGTGTTTCCGTGTACTGAGGGCATGTTACGGGAGAGACTGTTAGTTTGTTTGAATGAGCATAATTCTCTGGAATGGTTTCATAAAGACATATTGAATTTCTTTTTCACTCCTTATGCTATGTCAGACATGCATCGTATGTATGTATATCGACCGCAGCGTATGAATGAAACGTTGAATGAATATTTTCTTGACATCAAACTGTATGTTAAGGTCTTCGCGGTGCATCTGTCTGAGGAACAAATTGTAGCTTCGTTGGTGGAAGGAATTAATCCCATTTACCGTTCATTATTAACTATGCAAGCCAAACCGAAAAGTTACATTGAATTTAATGATCTGATTCTGACAGCAGAAAAGGTTAAGAAAGCCGATTCAGTCCGAATTTATGATTCTGCTCCAACTCGTAGTACTACTCAATATCCTCTAGGTTATGTTTCTTTGCCTAACGTTTTACAGTGGGGAGCAGCAGATCAGTTGAGGAATCAGCATCAAGGTCCTATGAATGATGGAAATGTTTTATTAGGAAATGTATTACAGGGTAGGTCTGCTTTTGTTCCTGATTATGTGCCAGCTGAGGCTTGTCAGGGGGAGTGAGATACAGCGATACACAGGAGGTATCACTAACAAAGGTAGGAGATGTGATCGTTGTGGGTCATATGCCCATATTAGTCGTTGGTGTGATGTTAAATATAGCAATAAAACTTTATCGTATGTAAACAAGACGTCATCAGATGATAAAATTTGGTATTCTAATGTGTCAAAAAAGAAATGTAAACGTTCATGTGACAGTAATTTTAATCGTGGTCTGGTCAAAAGTAAAAAGATTTGTAACCGCATCACTGATGTTGCTCATGGAATTTCTCCATTTATTGTCATTGATATTAATAACGAGCCGGTTTCTGCACTTATTGACTCTGGGAGCGTGAGTTCATTTTTAAGCTTAGAATGGTTTAATAATATGAAATCTGTATGTAAATTTGGAAAACTGATTGCCGAGAATAATGATGTGAGATCCGCAAATTCTTCTTCTCTGGATATTAAAGGGTACATAACAGTTAAGATCAGGATATTAAGTTTCACGTGGAAATTTAGGTTATGGGTCGTACATCGTCTGTCTTGCGATGTCATCCTTGGTGCTGACTTTTTGGCACATGTTGGGTTACTGATTGATCTGAGGAATCAATCATGTCAATTTAAGTTCAAGCCTTGTTTAAGGTTAAAATTTAATAATTATACTTGTGGTGTTGGTATTAATGCTGCTCAGAGTGGTGACAAACCTAATGATATTGAAGATTTGGAGCTGGGACATCTAAGGGAGGATCAAGCTAATAGTATTCGTAAACTATGCTCTGAGTTTACTGATGTTTTAACCAACAGGTTAGGTGTAACGAATATTTTGGAATATGAGATTGAGTTATCCGATTCAGTGCCTGTTAGGTCTTCTCCTTACCGTCTGGCTCCACCAAAGATGAAGGTTTTGAAAGGTATCATCGATGAGATGATTGATGAGGGAGTAATTAGGAAATCTACTTCTTCCTATTCATCTCCCATTTTCTTAGTGCCCAAACCTAATGGAGAATTTAGACCTGTGGTTGACTACCGTGCCTTAAATAAGAAGGTTATCTTACAGCAAATCCCTCTTCCAGATTTACAGTCATGCTTTGGCTGGTTCCAGGGAGCGAATATATTTACCGTATTAGATCTAAACAAGGCGTATATGCAAATTCCTTTAGCAGAAAAGTCAAAACATGTAACTGCATTTACTACGGATTGGAATCTTTACGAATTCCAACGTCTTCCTTTTGGCCTATCTACAGGTGCTGCTGTTCTTAGTCGCCTGTTAGACAACATTTTTGATGGTATTAAATTCAAATCTGTCTACCATTATCTTGATGATGTGGTCATCTTTAGTAGAACTTTTGAAGAACATGTGGAGCATGTCAAGGAAGTATTGGGTCGTCTAAAAAAGGCTGGGTTAACTGTAAAACCATCCAAGGTATCTTTCGCAAAGCCACAAATTTCATTTTTAGGGCACATAGTTTCTTCTTCTGGAGTATCAGTCGATCACTCAAGAACTCAGACCATTCGTGATTTTAAGCCTCCCAAAAATGTGAAAGAAATTGCCCGCTTCATTGGAATGTTGAATTACTTTAGAAAGTTCATTCCTAATTTTGCCAATCGTGCTGCACCACTCAATGGTTTACGTAAGAAAGGCACCGAGTTTATTTGGGGTCCGTCACAGGAATCTGCTTTCGAAGATCTAAAGATGGCGTTGATAAATGCTCCGATATTAGCGATTCCCGATTTTAGTAAACGGTTTATAGTACAAACTGATGCTTCAAATCGAGCAATTGGAGCAGTGATTTTGCAGGAATATGACGGTGACAGGTTGCCTATTGCCTACGCATCAAGGACTTTGTCTGAAGCAGAGTCCAAATATTCAGTCTACGAGCTTGAAGGGTTAGCAGTTATGTTTGCGCTTGAAAAGTTTAAATTATACCTTGAACACGTTGAGTTTCAGTTGGAGACTGATAACCAGGCGCTAAGTTGGGTTCTAGGAAGGCCCCGGAAGACCGGACGCATAGCGCGCTGGGCAACGAGGATATCATCGTTTAAATTTAATGTAAAACATATCAAGGGGAGTGATAACGTAATAGCTGACTGTTTGAGTAGAATGTTTGGTGACGCTTCTGAGTCTTGTGACATGGTGGGTAGACAGGATGGTGCATGTTCGGTAGACAATTCATGTAATGTTATTTTATCCAACTATCCTCTATTATTTAGAGATGTATCAGGATATCAGAGGGAAGATCCTTTGCTTGGGGAAATAATTAAGAGGATTGAAGGTGGAGAGATAGTAAAGCCATACTCTATCAAGGGAAATATTTTGTGTTGTACGGCGCGGCATGATAAACTTGCTAAGATTGTACTACCTACTGTTCTGGTATCTGAATTATTTCGCTACTTTCATGAGTCACCTATAGGGGCACATTTAGGGGTTTTTAAGACAAGACGTAGAGTAAGAGAAAACTTTATCTGGAAAAATATGGATAATGATATCAGAAAGTTGGTAAATAATTGTAATGTGTGTAAGTTAGCGAAACCTGTAAATACCAAAGTAGGTTTATTATCCTCTGATCTTGCTAAGAATCCTATGGAAAAATTGTTTCTAGATTTTATTGGACCATTTCCAAGGTCTCGGTCAGGAAACCGGTTTGCCCTTGTTTGCACAGACGGGTTTACGAGATCTGCGACAACGCAGACAGTAATCAAATGTCTAGAAAACATTTTTGCAGCGTTTGGGCCTTGTCAGTTTTTGGTCACTGACAATGCAAAATGTTTTACTTCTACTATCTTCAGGAATTTTCTATTTGAATTAGCAATATCTCACATAACTTCGACTCCTTATTATCCGAAGGGTTCTTACGCTGAAAGGGTGAACCGCAACTTGAGGGCAGCATTAATAGCATATCACCATAAAGATCACAGCTTGTGGGATACATGTCTTCCTTGGTTAATGTACTCTTTTAATACTGCTGTCCACGAGTCGCACAAGACTACTCCCTTCAACCTGATGTTTTCGTTCGTTCCGAATTCTCCCTTAGGCAATCTTTGGACAATTAATCAGTTGCTTCCTGAGCAATACTCTTTTAGTGATATCAAAACGATATGGAGGAAGGCCAGAGACAACATGAAAGTCACACACGAAAAGTTGGAAAATAGATATAACAAGGGACGTAAGCCTACTGCAATTCAAATTGGAGATGATGTATTCGTGAAGAATTTTTCTTTGAAGGAGGTTGGATCAAAAGAGTCGGGAAAACTAAGAGAGAGGTTTCGTGGTCCTTTTAAGGTTGTTAGTTTCTTGACTCCCGTTACTCTTCTGGTCAGTGATATTGTTAAAAAGAGAATTTTCAGGGTGCACCTGTCACATGTGAAGAAAGGTGCTAACGATATGAAATAGGGTATGTAAACGTGTATCTTCAAAATTATGTATGATAATTTACTGTACTTTAGTGTGCATATTGTGTGTATGCTGTTGGTACGTTTTTGTCTGCACGTGTGATGCATTTTCTGTCCTGAGGTGCATATCTTCAAAATTGTGTATGATAATTGCATTACTTCTAGTGTGCATATTGTGTGCGTGCTGTGAGTGTGTATTTGTCTGCACGTGTGATGCATTTTCTGTCGTGATGTGCATAATCTTCAAAATTGTGTATGATAATTGCAGTACTTCTAGTGTGCATATTGTGTGCGTGCTGTGAGTGTGTATTTATCTGCACGTGTGATGCATTTTCTGTCGTGATGTGCATAATCTTCAAAATTGTGTATGATATTTCAGTACTTCTAGTGTGCATATTGTGTGCATGCTGTGAGTGTGTTTTGTCTGCACGTGTGATACTCAATCTTCTTGGTTGTGTAGTGACTCTGGGAGTTTGTGTTTGTGATTTTGGTGTAATTGTGAGTATTTAGCTTTGTTTTGTTATTGGGTGGGAGTTAGTTGTTTTTTTGTTTTGAAATAAGGTTAGGTTTTATTGTTATTAATTTGTAATATTATTTAAAACGAGTCGCCGAGTATATAATTGGGGTTTTCGTTAGAATGTCTATCTTCGACTTACGATCCTATTATATCAAGGTATGGGACTTGCGTTCTAGGTGACAGAAGTTGATTATGTATTTTGTGGTAAGTATTTACAAACAAGTTCCTTGTTTCTCCCTGTGGTGGATGATGACTGGAAAGTAAGTACTTATATTTGTGTTGGGATGGAGATCATGCTCGTGTTGAATTGCCAAACGAGTATGACATGGATTTCAGGTAGTATTAAGTTATTTTTGGTGATGGAGATCATGCTCGTATTGAATTGCCAAACGAGTATGACATGGATTTCAGGTGTTGTTGTTGTCGTCGTTGTTGTCGAAGTGTTTATTTTAAGGGTATATATGTGTTTGTGTATGTCGATGTTTTAACGAGCTCTAATTATGTTCTGGCAATTTTGGGAATTTGTGGGTGGTACGTGTGACTATTTTTATGTGGGATTTTGTGGTTATGAATGGAGGTTATGAATGTTTGTGTTTTTTGGGGTGGTTGGCTCATTTAATCTGGTATTGTTGGACTTGGTTTCGGTATGTTCTTTGTTTTATTTCTTGGCTGTTATTTTTAGTAGTTGAGTTGTTTCTGGGATGATATTTTTCTTGTATTTCTTAGGATTTTCTGGTTTTCTCGTTAGTCTTCTTAGTAATGTGGAACAGAGGTACTGTGTTGAACAAATGCCTGCATTCACTGAGAATATTTTATTTTATTTTTCTTCATTGAGTTAATAAGAGAGATAGTTTTCTGTTCAGTTAGTTATTTTATAATTTAAATATGAAGTATGGGATTGATTTTGTAAATTTATTTTCTTTCTGTCGAATAGTCGAGATTAAATTGTAATGCTGTAACATTATGGTTTAAATAATTATATTTTTTGCTTTGTAAAGGTGTGAAACTTGAACATGGGGTAATATTTAATGAAAAACGTAGCTGATGCCATATTTAGTGAATTTTTGGTCATGTTTCTTGTTATTTTACTTGTTAGATGTTAAGTGAATCCAAAACGAATGCTTTCGGAGATGTGATTGTTCACAGCTCGATTTTCTACGTGGTGTTGTCTACATTGAGGTTACTGGCTGGGAGTGAAGATTTCTTGGAATGGAATTTGAAACGATCTACTTGACCCTTGTTGGATTGGAACTCTGCTGCGCACATCAAGATGACGTTGAAAAATAATTGTGGAAAACTCTGTATTGCTACCTGATTGTATTGTATACTGAAGTATGTGTTGAACTTGTATAAGCATGTGTATTTTCCGCTGTTGTGACATGGACTCCTATTGTTTGGAAAAAGTGGTGTGACTAGCATGTGTACAATGGTTTTTGGAATCGGAGATGAACTTTAAGAAGTGGGTCTGTTCTAAAAAAAAAAAAAAAAAAAAATTGATGCATGCTTAAGAGAAACTTTATACTGAAGTATTATGGAGTGCATGAACTTTCTTTCCACATGTCACGTCGTCTTGGTCTTCAACCATCGACGAATTTCAGGAGGGGGTGATTGTGCCGTTTCTTTTAGGCACGCTGTACCCAGTATTCTTCTAAGTACGCTTTCCGTCTCGAGTGATGACAGTGAGTTGAAGTTACGTCGATTCTCACTAGGTGGCAGCTCCTTCCAGCGTGAAATGATGTATTTGTACAAATGCTCACT
The DNA here is from genome assembly GCA_946902985.2 of Meconema thalassinum. NCBI lineage: Eukaryota > Metazoa > Arthropoda > Insecta > Orthoptera > Tettigoniidae > Meconema > Meconema thalassinum. The sequence goes on from OX336393.1 coordinate 256,503,399, forward strand.
AGAGGGTAGCATAGTTCTGAGAGAGACAGAAGATATTGGTCGTTGTCCTGTAATTAGCGCGCTGCGTTCCTCAACTGTCTTTGTGTAGAGTTGTCTACGAATCGTGTTTGCCAACTGAAAGGAAACACTTGTGCGGACCTTATTATGTATTGCACTGAGATGTAGCAAAAGTTAGAAAGTATTTGGTTTCTTTTGGGTTCTACTACCTTACGTCGGCACTTAAGTAAGATTTCCTAGTAACGTCAATATTTAGTCTGGGATTCACTTGATTGTATTTAAATTATTAGTGTATGGCATCAGTGCGATTGGCAGACACGAGATGTTCTGATTGGTTGCAGATTAAACATGGTTTCCCCGATGTTGAACATGCCGAGAAAATTATATTTATTTATTGTTTCTATTTGTCGTTTCTGTAAGTTGTTGTTTGTTTGTCGTTGCCGTATGAGGTAAGTTTGTATTTTTCTGTTTGTTCATTTGGGGAGATTATGATATATCTGGTACTAGTTACGAGCATCTCGGGTCAGCTATGCTCCTTGTTATTCTTTGATGTTTTTCATTTCTGTTTTGTCTGATGTGATGGGCAGAGATGATTATTGTCCAACTATGGTTGGAGATCAGATGTTTTTTTAATAAGAGAGATTTTGGGATCCATTAAGACGTGATAGACGTATTTTCTGGAGTGGTCCGTATTTAAAGATAGTCGACGATTGATGTTTAATTATGAAGCCTATATGATGATGTCGAAGTCGTGAGACGTTGTTTGGGAATTTATAATAAGTTGACTTCTTAATATTTTCTATAAATATGTGCGGATCGAAACTCTTATGTATGCTACGAGATACTTGTCTTCAATCTGTAAAATGGAATGCTGATCTCCTTAAATAATGATATATATATGATTGTACGACGTTTTTAAGAATATTAGTTGGACGTTTGAAGTAGTTCTGCCGAATTGCATGAAGACGTACGCTATAAATATTTTAACTATTGCATGTTGGATTTGTCGAGCAATGGAGCATGAATCAGGCTTTGATTTATTTAAAGGATGTATGTTGGGATTTTGACGATGCAGAATGGTACTTCAGTAATACATGTAAGTTTGAGTTTCACACCTTAAGTTTTAAAAGTGCATGTTAATTAGGTTATGTGCATGTGTTTTTTAATTATTGTAAAATATGTTTGTCAGAATAGATGATGTCGAAATTGGTATAAGTGTATCATTTCTAAGTACTAGTTCTCGATGACATTTCCAAAGATATTCCTCGGGTATGGTTCGCAAATAGCTCAGTGGCTCCACACACAACATTATTATTTTCCTTTAAGTAGTAAAGGGGGGGGTGTCAGGTATTATGGGACATATTTTTGTAGATATTTGTTTGTTTGGTAATGTAGATTCTTAGTTCTTGTTTACTGACACATTAAGAATGGGACAAGCCGAGCGCTGTGTATTTTGTAAATATTGTGATTTTGTTTGGTTAAACTTTACGGGGCGGCGCGCAGCTCGTGCTCGCATTCGCTTGCATAAATCGCGGTCAAGCATTATAATTCGGAAGTATGCCCTATAACAAAAATGGAACTGAATTAATTTTGAGATTAAAAATAGAATTTGGAGAGTAAAGATTAATTGTGAGCAGAATTTTATGACGGATCAGGATTATTTTGATAGTTGCTTTTCCAGCAGATCTGTACGGGATGGCACTTTGCACCCGAGTTTTTGTTGTGTATTTTTAATGTGTCTTTGGGCGCAATATTGTTGATCTGTTTTAAGCCGACCCAGTTGGTATGTTTATGAGTGAGTCAGTCCAAGCTTTATGGTGCGTAGCGTGATTTTATGATGTGTTAGCGAGAATATATCATTGTGATTATTCTGACTTGCTCCACATCAGCCCAGTTCATAACCTCGCGAGGCTGAACTCGTGGTTTACATTTATGTTTTCTTGCCATCCAAGTGGATGAGTGAGATATGTCTGCGTTTCCAGATGGAAATAGCACCTAGCTTGAAGGACTAGTTGAGGCAGCGATGATTCATACAAGAGGGGTGCGCTCAAATCAGATAACGCGACTTGTCATTAGTAACAGGCCAGTGTCCTGTACTTCAATTTAAGACGTTGTTTAAAATTCACAAAACCTGATCGGTTGTAATGAGTATTTGTTTGATTAAATGGGTGTTGTCTATAGTTGTAAGGTAGCTCCCGAAACATCTGTTTGTCTGTCGTTTGATAAAAATGTAAATATAATTTTTCAGCCGTTAGGCTTGTATTTTGTTGCTGTTGCTTCACTTCTTGTGTGTTTATTTTACGCGTTCAGTGACCCCGTGTGGCATTAGGGTGCGCGAGGCTGTGTTCCCAATTTTGTGATGCGAGCGTTTTGGCCTATTTTTTTTTTTTTTTGGCATGCTCTTTGTATTTCGTGTGCTCTGGCACCAGCTAGAATCTCAGGGAGATTCGTCATCGTTTTGTATTATTAGACCTTGCATGTGTCAGTAGTAATTATGGTGTATTAATTAAGGGCGGGTCCCATAGCCGTAGTGTGATTTAAAAGATGCAACTCCGTGAGCAACATGACTGTTTCAGTTGAAGACGGACTCGCATCAGTACTCATTTTCTTATTAAAGAGCAGTACACCACGCAATATATAACTTCTTGATCAGGAAAAATGGACTTGCATCCATAAGTTGTGACGAGCGAGTTCTTACCGCTCAATTTTATGTTATGATTAGTCATTTTGAGTGAAGCTGTGTTCACATTGTTTTGTTGTGTGGAGCGAGTCTTACCGCTCAGTAATATATTTATTTCCTATGGGAGCGAAAGTCAGGGGGGATTTCTTTTTATTTATTATTATGATTATGCACATAATTTTCAGTCATTAAATATCTTTTATTCTACTTGTTATCCATTTTATTTCTAGTATAGCCTCTGTCATGGACCTTTCTATTCATTAGAGCATGTTGTATGTATGCGAACTTTGCTGTAAAAAGCAGTCAGGATGAACACGGCCCCGTAGATGAATCTTGAGAAAACAATGCTTTATTGAAGGGTGCAATAGGCAATACAACTTGACATGGATTCCTATATTTACTATATAAAAGTGTGTGTGTCGTTTTGAGCTGTCTGATACCCTATGTGTCATTGTGAAGGCTTCACTAGAGTATGGTTTAACAGGAGACAGGTGGCACAAAGTAGCCTACTTGCATTTAGAAATATGCTTTTATTTATTTATATATATATTTATTTATTTATTTATTTTACTAGAGAGTGGCGTGGGAGGAGAGGGATGCAATACAAAGGGCCTTCCGACAAGATACTACTTCGGAGGTCAACCGTCGGCTTGAGCATTACTCAAGTGCACCAGGCTCAAGACCTGCCGTTTCAGTAGCGGGGGTGGGATGCACACACTGTTTACAAACTAAGCTAGTAGGACTAATATCAGTTCTTAATCACCCTCTTTCACTAAATGGTTCATCCTTCTACTTAGTAATACATTTTCCCATTACATGTGGTTTCTTACATTACACTTAACAATATTTACAGAAATGCACTTCATATATCATATCAGTGTTCTTGGGACAAACAAACCACGACGAGAAAGGTATTCTCTCAATTAGGGGACCTCTTTAAAGGGCATAAGCTTCCAAGGTGGATGGTTGTAGATTCGTTACCTGGGAGGTACAGATGCAGGTTAAACCTCCTCCTCAACTGCTGCTTCAGAGGTTCACAGGCCTGTTCGGCCTCTTGTGGCAGAGTAACATCCGGAATGTTAACGTATTCTTCTTACTCATTCAGGACCAGTTTCGAATACCTATTCGGTATCTCTGCCTCTAACTAAGGCAAGGTAAATGATGGTGTTTGGTTGTCTTGAGGGCCTAATATGACTGTTAGAGATGCCAGACCCCTCCCAAGGGCTAATTTACTTTCCAGAAGACTTAGCATTCATTCTTTTAGTCCCCTACTAAGGGTTTCTCCTCAAGGAGGAGGGTAAGGAACAAGAGTAGCTCTAGGTGAGGCTTGCTCGCCCTGCTCTGGAGACTGGGCCTTTCAGGAGGATACAGGACTATATTGTCCCGGAACTCCATGGGGCTGTTCTCCAACTTAGGTCCTTAGTCCTGTAGGTCCTTTCAGGCACTGTTGTGAGAGGCAGATTACAGTAGGACTCCTTCACTCAGTAGAAATCAACCTGCAGTCCAAACGGCTGCCGATTTCACGGGTGTCAGGTCGGTACCGTGAGGATGTCCTCCTACTGGGGATGAAGCTTCGGGCAGGTGAGCGGGGGTCTCTCCAGGGGAATTCGCGACGGCGCTGGACGCCCCTAAACCTCGGCAAACAGAGGCGACCGGTGAAATGCTACCCGTCAATCGCACCTCGGCCAGGACGGCAGAAACTAAGAAGGAAACTTTTCTCTTGGTTAAGAGGAAGCGCCAAATCTTTGGCTGTTCCTTCCTATCCCGACCAGGATGCCTAGGCGTCCCCGAGGGGCATACGAAGCACCTTCAACGGGCTAGGAAGCACGTCCCCAACTTACCGCCACTCGGGGTCCGACCTGCCGTTTATACTATACTTGAGAACAGGCCGAAATTTTGTTTAGTTTACAGACAGACAGCAGTACACACACTCGTTCGCCATGGCCGACACAGAAGCAGCAGCTTCAGCAGCCTCAGCTCCAGCCTTGGCTCCGGCTCAGGCTTCGCCCAAGAAGAGCAAGGCTGCTGCCTCCAAGAAGCCTTGCACCAAGCCAGCCCGTCCAAAAACCTCCGAGATGATGGGCAACGCCATCAAGAGTCTCAAGGAAAGGGATGGATCATCTCTACAGGCCATCAAGAAATACATCACGGCCAACTACAAGGTGGACTCTGAGAAGCTCGCCCCTTTCATCAAGAAGTACCTGAAGCCTGCTGTCGCTTCCGGAGAACTGGTCCAGACCAAGGGAAAGGGAGCTTCGGGCTCCTTCAAGCTCTCCTCGGCAGCCAAGTCCGAGAAGGTCAGCGCGCCTACTGCCAAGCGGTCTGCTGCTCCTAAGGAGAAGCGTCTTTCCAAGGCCAAGAAGTCAGGAGCAAAGGCAGCCGCCAAGAAGGCCATCTCCATGAAACCTGCCGAGAAGAAGAGAGCTGCACCTGCCCCTAAGCCTAAGAAGTCCCCTTCTAAGGCTAAGAAGGCTGCCAAGGTGCCCACGAAAAAACCTAAACACCTAAGCCTATTAAGGCAGCGAAGCCCAAGGCTTCCTCGAAAAAGGCAGCTCCTAAGAAGAAGTGAGAAGGTTATTGGTTTTTACCGATCTTCTCACTCACACACCTCTCTGCGAGTGTGTAAAAACGGCCCTTATCAGGGCCATCAATCATTTCCTAGGAGAGCACATGTCTGTTAAGCTCAAGTACAGGTTTTTTCCTTTTCCAAAAATCACTAAGTTTAGCCTAGCCCTTCCCCTTCCTTTTCAACAGAAATTACATCAGTTTTTATTTTAAACGCAACCTAACCCGAAAGAATATTTACACGATATATATATTTATCTTTTTCACAAAATAACACGCTTTTATGTGCAAAAACGTGGGGTTTTCCCTATCCACTCTCAAGAGAGCCAAAAACCAAGATTAACGGCCGAGGGGACCCGATGCGCTGATAACGCGTCATTCCAATATCTGCAGGCCAAATGGCTGGGCAGTGGTCACTTGGTCGGCCTAGGCTCTTAATGGGCTGTATAGTGCCAGGGGTTGTTTTGATACCGTGTATGACATGGAAGTTGACAGAACAGTCTACACGGTAACGGTAGTGTCGCTTGGTATCGTCTTAATAGCTGAATATGCCTCTGTTTCCACATTAGGCAGGGTCCCCCTGACTTGGGTACTCTAGCTAGAAAAAGAGGGGACACTTAACAGGGTCCTATACATCAGGTTAGGTCTAATTGACAAATAGGACCGGACCCAGAATTGCTACAAAGAGATTTATTAGTTTTTGTCGCAAACTGTAAATGAACGTAGCCACCCATATTCACCATAGGGCTGTACTTTGAACGGTTCAGCAGAGACAATTTCTCTTAGGGATGAAGGTTTGTTGTCCTCCCTTTCAAAGGACTCGTAAAGTTCCCGGGTAATTACCACCATCATTATTATTAATATTAATATTATGGCAGATGCTTAAGGTATATTAGATAGGGTCAAAAATTCTGTAATATTCAGAGAGAGAACTGTGAAATAATTTTAAAATTACTCTCCTACTAAGTAATGATATGTAGAAAAAACTTAAGAACAGTGCCCACTGCCACGAGAAATACGCTGTACGCTGGTAATTAATAAATATGATTTATCCTGCCTACTGTAGATTAAATAATATTATTATAAGCTTTGAAGCTGTAATTTATTATGAGAGGGGCATCGACTTAGGAGGCCGATTAGCCCCTTAAACTATGCTGTGTAAGTAATTTTCTCTGATAACCTGTGTTATTGTGACGGTGCTTAACGTGAGGCCATGGCCGTCTCCTTCCCAATCCTCACCTGACTTACAAATACTCAGCAATAAAGCAGGTTATCATCACTCACACAATCAAAACCTACTACACAGAGTGGAAAGGAAAACGGTTGAGAGGACAGGGAAGCATTACATAGTGCCTTCTGACAAGATACTACTCCCGAGTTCAACCGTCGGCTTGAGCATTAGGCAACTCGAGTGCACTGCGCTGATGAGCTGATGGGCTTACAAAATAAAAATAAAAAAGATATCCCCACAGCTAGCCTGAGATGTTACGAAAGAGCGAATAAAATATACTAGATATACCTACGTAAAAGTATAACTTAAAAATTCCCAGAAGCTATTCGTATTTACGCTCGTAACGGCAACTACATTCTCCAGGAACTTTACGCCGAGAGAATAACAATTATTGTAGCATTATAAGTGGGAGGAACAGATAGGTCATCAGCCCCTAAAGAGCGAGGTATCAGAAAATAACATGAAACTCGCCGTTCGGCCGGAGCTACCGACCCTCGTTTTAAAAGCAGTGACGTATTGGAATGTCAATTGATATTGTTACGTCTGTGAGTTCGTTTCATCGCTCGCCGCATGAGTCACAACTGCCCCTGGGATGGGCTGCTCCGCCTCAGTGTATTGCGTGCGCCTTTTGCAACAGGACTACTAGGACAAAGGGATGGTCCGGAATATTCGTGACTCAGCCAGTGAAGGAAGCCTCGAGAAGCCATGAACCCTGGATGGGTCTAGAAGCATTTATTGAGTCACCGGCCTGCTATATAAGAGCGACCTCTCAACCAGTGTTGGTGTGTGTTTTACGAGCTAGTGCGAGCGTTTATCCGGAGCGACAGAAGTGTGGTGACTTGCGAAACTCCTAGTAAAGCCGTTTCTCTTGCCAGCGAGGAAGTGAGAAGCATACAGGGGGAATGCCTGTGTTTTGAGTGAGTGTGATTTCACTGAGCGACAGAGATATTGTGGTGAAGTGCCGCGCGAGTTACGAAATCTAGTGACATTGTTTCCCAGCTCGTGAACAGCGAAGCAGCGTGTAGCAGGTTTTCGTAAGTAACTGTAAGTTGTGTACATAGGGAAGAGTTGCATGTAGTTCTGTCAACGCCACCAGACTCATTAGCGAGAAGATTAACTGTTGAGCTCTCCATAAGCAAGAGACTTGAGGAAACTGGAGTAAGGTTCTAATTGCTTGTATTTGCTGATGAGTAGTGTATCTTTCTGGCCGCAATATATATATATATTTTTTTTAAGGAACAATCTGTGTTGTGCTTTCTACCCACCGTAATCCAGTTAACAAAAGTGCCACTAGGGGGTGGCACGTAACAATATCTATTCATGGGGTTTGCATTCAACTTTATACACATCTCCATATTTATCGATCTTTCTTTGACGTTCTCGTAAATTCCTGTCTTCTTAGGAAATACGAGTGCCTTTCAAGATAGCGTTTCTGGTAGCGTGTAGTTCGAAACAAAGTTCAAACAGAGTGTAGCTCGTAATGGCGGCTTGTGACCATTATTTCATCTTGCCATTAAAAAACCACAGCATGGCAGAGATTAGCAGCTATTAACACTCGTATGAAGAAGGCCGTTCAATTCGCGAGAAATAAACCACACATAACCATTGGAAAATAAGACCTGGGTGCTCAGATGTACGGTATTTGCGGGAACAATAATTTTCAAATCCTACATGCCAGGTCCTAGGCAACGGACGGTACTACAATGCCGCGGTCCGTTTCCAAGATACATAACTATGTCGTTTTCTCTAGCTCGGCAAAAAATTAACATTTCGCTTCTTCACGAATTATTCCTACGATGCTTTAAATAAACCTTCGATCTTGCCTTCCCTCTCATGATGGTAAGTTGAAATAGGCTGTAATTTGAATCGCAATCGCTTAGATTTGGTCGTAGTAAAGCGAGGAAGAGGCACAGGCCCTTCCATATGTTCTGCTAACCGAGAGCAAGATCTGATTTCTTCTTTTCCTGGTTAGGTCCTCACTATGTACTGTACTTGTATGTTGATTGAGATAGTTGCATCTAAGTTACTGGCTTCGAGGCTACCACTCTCTTGCTAAATCAGTCAAGATTCCACTTGACATGAATTCTTATATTTACTACAGTATATAAAAGTGTTTATGTTCGACACTCACTATTATGTGTCAGAAAACTGTATCATAATGATGGTCATTATAACACTGTTTTTCATTATGATACAGTTTCTCCAGCCAATCAGAGCTCGTTCATTGACCAATTAGGTAACGATACCTTCACGCATGCGCTCAAAATCCAACATGTCGGACATAAACACAACATCGAACTATAATAAATTACCGACATGGAATACGCACCGTCCATATGTTCACGTAAATAAACTGGCGAATATGAGACAAGAAATAGCACTGTACCTTAATATCACCAACCCTAATTTCTACACAGCGCATTGCCTTCAAACTACCCCGGTGACAATATTACTGAGGGACGGCAGATGTAAACATATGGCCTGCATATGGCATTGCAAGCACATAGAGCGCATGCGTCGGTCGTTCAGAGATCTTGAAAGACAGAGATATACCCAGCGCTCGCACAGCGATCGCAAAATTCAAGTTGCTGACTCTCAACAGAAATTTATGAATATTTATGTTAAAACATATAATAAAGTTATAATTATCGTCGAACATAAACAGTCGTATGCAACTCGCCTATAAAGGTAATTAAGACACTCGTATGGAAATTATAAAACTCGCGTACACTCGTTTTATAAAAATACTCGTGTCTTAATTATAGCCACTATAGGCTCATTGCATAATGTACTAGTGCATGGTTGTGAGCTGTCTGATAACCTGTGTCATTGTGAAGGCTTCACCAGAGTATGGTATAACAGGAGACAGGTGCCGCAAAGTAGCCTTCCTGCATTTAGAAATATGGTTTTATTTATTTATTTATTTATTTATATTACTAAGGTTATAACTAGAGAGTTTGAAGAAGGGGCAAATAACCTCGTAGTTCTGCCCCTTAAAACAACAATAACTACTACTACTACTACTACTAGAGTTTAAAGGGGATGAATTTGGGATAGAAATACACACAATGTTTACAAATTAAGCTAGTAGGCTGCTCTGAAGCTGTAATTTATTATACAAGTAAAGTTGTCTGATAACCTGCATTATAGAGAGGGTGTTTAAAATGAGGCTACGGCCACCTTCTACCCAAACCTCACCTGACTTACAAATAGCCTACACAGGCACTGCAATAAAGCAGGTTATCATCACACACGCAATACCTACTACACAGAGGGGAAATGAAGGATGGGAGGGGCTTGAGAGGACAGGGCAATACAAAGGGCCTTCCGACAAGATACTACTTCGGAGGTCAACCGTCGGCTTGAGCATTACTCAAGTGCACCAGGCTGATGACCTGCCTTTTCAGTAGCGGGGGGTGGGGTTGGAATGCACACACTGGGGAAGAGGATACACGTTGAAATGGGATCACACGGGCGAAGCCGCTCGAGCATTTACATCAGCATATTTTTTCCTGACGTCGAGATTGCATTTAAGTTAATAATAATAATAAGAAGAAGATAAGCTTCACACGGGCGAAGCCGCTTGAGATTTTACATCACTTTTCTTCATAATAATCTCAACTCTCCAATACGTTTCTCGCTTCTAATTTTGAATCAACGACCTCACAGCTGATCGCAACACTCTGCCAGCGCTGCCAAACCTCGGTTTTCGGTATTTCGAAAGCTGAAGCCGAAGTTAGGGCTGAGTATTCTTCCTTTTATATTTCCTTGCTAAATATCGTCGTTTTTGTAGAGAACAGGCTATTCCCTGTCGCTATAGGATTAGGATATTACGATTATGATAGTGATTTTTTTCCCGTATATTGGCAGAACCGATATAATTAAAACATATAATGGCGCCCGTTTGTCACGACTGGTAAAACGGACGGTCCTTTTTAAACCGAATATCCGAGCCTAGATTTGAGGCTAATAAACGAGGGGATAACCGATCTCATCGCGAGTGAGTCCCCAGCTCGATCCTCTGTCGGGTGTAGTACGAACGTAGTTTGTTACTAATTGAGGTAACTGCGAGGCCATCTGCCCCTAGGTACGAACGTATAATTATGTAGCCTCGGTAAATACTCGTACCGTAAGGATTATATATAGCTTTAAAACTACGAGCAAGAGGTTTATTATTATTATAATCAAAATCGTTATCGTCGTCGTCGTCATCTTAGGTCTCGTCGTAGAGCATAGCCTTTTCTCTACGAGACCCCTTGCATTTGACTGTTGACACAGGCTAGATTAAACTTCAAGACTTGGATGTGATTATGTGATTATTATTATTATTATCAAAATCGTTATCATCGTCGTCGAGCAAAGCCTCTTCTCTACAAAGCCCCCTTGCATTTAACTGTTGGGGGGTGGGGGGGTGGCGAAGCGGTCAAGCTGTTGGCCTCTGACCAAGGTGGACCGTATTCGATTCCCGGTCAATGCATGTGAGATTGTCGCTGTGAAATGCCATGTCCTGTGGTTCGGATTCCACGTAAAAAGGAGGTCCCGTGGCTCATGATCGCACGATTAACGGTCACGTAAATCTACAAGATTCCTTTCATTTGACTGTTGACACATGCTAGATTAAATATCAAGACTTGGATGTGATTATGTGGAAAGCTATTAAGGTACGAGTGATGCTTGGTATTGCCAAACAGGGCTCAGCTAATGCCTGTGGATGCCGTGAAGGTTCTAATTCTAGGGTAATTGCTGTTGTTCTGACTCAGTGAGGAAAGCAATAGCAAACTAGCTCACCTTGCTTGATATTCTTCATTATAGTGCTGTCTTGGATTTTTGTGGATATAGGTAGGTACCAATACTTCACCATATTGTAGTGGCTTCAAGAAAATCGACGTGATGGAATGTGATCTTTTGGCAAAGAGAGGTTTGTTGGAAGCATAAGGTGTCTAAAAAGAAAGCAATAGAAAAAAACAGATAAAATTATGTCCGTGACAAAGAAGAAAAATATATTACAATCAAAATGCAAATCTAATTTAAATAACATTAGAAGAATATAAATCAAATAAATAGGTTAACTTACATGAGGTTAGGACAATGTTACATTCATTAAATGATTTGCCTATTGTTTAAAATTTTATTTGCGTAGCAAAGTCCAAAACTCAAAAAGATGGTGGTAGGTCTGAGCTAGTTCTGGAAAAGGGCGTGGATACGAATGGAGCGTTTCGGTGAGAAGATGAATTTATGGAAAGAAGAAAACGTACAAAGTGGAAAAATTAAAATTAGAACATGTAATGAAAAACAATTATTAGGGGACTGTAAAAGCGGCAATAGTGATTTATAAAAGTATGTAATGAAATATAAAATATTTGTAATAGTGTTGTACCCCTAGGGTACGCTATACCATCCCTTAAGGAAAATATACAAATTCCCAAAACTACAGACTTCTGATATAAAATTCTAATAAAATACCACATACAAAATTACATGAAGAACACAAGTACCACATTCAGGATGTCAGGTAGGCCCATGCCAAAGGCAACGACCTGAAATAGGTGCACGACTCGTGAGGAATGTAAGAATTCGCCGAGCGTGCACACCAAAGTTATAAAAACCCTAAAGGTCAAGTGCTGGGATCATTAATTACTCAGTCCTCTCTCAGTGCAACGACGTGCCGTACCACTGCTGTCTTCAGGTCGGGTAAGTGTCTTAGCGATCTACACTCTAACCACTACACTACACACTCCCCTCCCCCTGTGCTTGGACTGTATTTTATTTATTATTATCTACTAGTTTGAACTGCTAGCTCTTTTAGTGTATCTCTCAATAGAGATACACATTAAAACTCTAATTAACAGAAGCCACTGGTCTTACTCTTTTATTTGAGTTGCCTAGATGCAAAACTGTCCATGTCCACTTTTCAAAAAAACGAGTTGGCAACACTGGAGTGTAGAGCTAGACTTATTACACATGCCTGAAATGCTATTTATGCTTAAAACTGTCCATGTCCTATGGATACCAGCTCTCGAAAAGTGTGGTTGGATTCATAACTGTCCATGTCCATACGTAAGTGAGGCTCAAAACTTGCCTTGTCCCTTTCCACCAATCGCAATGAAGATTGAAGTCAGATGACTAATACAAGATGGCCGTCTTATGTATGTAAACATTGAGCCCTTGTGTGTGTTTTAACGTTGATGCTGAAAGTTATACGCACTGTTTTCGTCACAATAAATATGAAACATGTCAGTAATATTGATCAAGGCATTGCGGAAACAACACCTGACCGTTCTAGGAAGCGAGTACGCCGTGAAGATCAGTGAAGCAAGTTGTTTCTATTCATCGCTGAGGGAAATGCGAGACAATTTCTGCCCATATCTTTCGACTGCCAAAGGAATTAAAATATCTGATCAGAGTGTCTATTACAGTAGGCAATTATACCTATACAATCTTGCCATTATAGTATGTTTATCTTCAAATCAAGGTTAACCACTAATAATGTCTTCATGTACACATGGCTTGAGAGCGAAGGTAAGAAAGAGTCAAATTAAATATGCTCAGCTCTCTACCACTGTTTATGCCATACAGACATGAACAACATACAAACGTTGGGCTTAATTGCCGATGGGTGCCCTGGGCAAAATAAAAACACAATAGTTGTCTAGATGCTATGTCACTGGATGTACAAACATGCAACAAGCGTCAACAAAATAGAAGTGAATTATCCCATTACTGGATATTCATTCATACCTTCCGATAGAATGATTGGTCTCATCAAAAGGAAACTGCGGAAACGAGAAACGATAGTTTCAACCATAGCATCTTGGAAGAGTATGGGACCCTCCACAAACTAGGGATACTGGGAGATAGCTGACTGGAAAGGGCCTTTCAAAACGTCATCCAATCCGCAGCATCGTTCCCCTTCCAGATAACAAAAGTAAAAAGAGTCATCATCATCATCCGTAATTCACAGAATGTAATTCACGTCCAAGGGGAGCCTAATTATAGGTCTGACATCAATGATCCAATGGGTGTATGCAAACGGGGAATACACTATAAACATGTAAACCCGGACTGCTTAACAAACTCTCCCGTGACCATTAATGAAATATAACTGGAAAATGTTTCAAATCTCCTCGAGAAACACTATGGTGAGTCCTGGAGGGAGATTAACTCTCTGTTATAGTACAAGAACTTATTAGGCTAGCAGGAGAGGATCAAGACATTGTTCCAGGTATGATGTACTAAGTGCATGGCAGATTGTCAGATATTACACCATGTACGTTTTAAAATTTGCACAAATTTACGTAGATTTATGTTCATTCCATAAATTAAAAATTGAATACAAAAATTTAGATTTATGATCATCACATGTCTTCTCTTCACATAGTCTCTAGTCTGTTTCAAAACTGTCCATGTCCATTACAGTTGCATGCAAAAGTGTCCATCGGCAAAATGAGATGCAAAAGTGTCCATGTCCATTTTTATTTTGCTTATATCTTGCAAGCATTGCGCTCCTGGTTTTTTGTCAATAGCTCAAGCAGATTTGTACTAATGTATACTTATTTATATGACAAACAGTGTAGGCTTATACCAATCCACCCAGTAAAAACATATTTTCCACTTTTTCTCAAAACCAGTTATGGTGGACATGGACACTTTTGCATCTAGGCGACTCATTTATTTAGTCAGTAGGTTCCTACCCTAATAGATTCCACTTAGGTAGGACTTAGAAATAGCCTTAGTGTTTATTTGCTTAATCACTACTCTTGATCAGCAAGTGTCCTTGATATGTGCCGACCACAGCGAACTCGCTACTTGCTCGCGTGCTCATAGCTCTCTGCAGACCGCGTGGCGCAGGCCTCGCGCTTTGGCTTACAATTTAATAGCTCTTACCAACTACCCCTTTACCTAGAACTACCCCGTCAAACAGCACATTGGGGAGTTCTCCTGGCTGATCACATAATCGATCTCCTTTCATAAAACACTCCCTACCTCTTACAATTTCGCCAAGCTACAACCCCAATTTAGATTAATTTCATCCCCTAGATTTAGTATTTGTACTGGCATCCCTCACAGATACCATACAAATGGTGGAGGCAAGGGTACCGCGACGTTGATTTAAAGCAACGTCTAAGGAAGTTCAGACAACGAATTTCCGCGGCAGAGATCCCTAAACCTCGTGCTAAGCCAAGCAGACGCCACCCAAAATTGGCAAAAATTTTTGAGACATAGAATTAGATAAAATCTTTATACCCAACCCAAGCCCGCCCCGCTAGGAAATACATTTTAAACGCCACCCTTACATAACCATACATAATTTATATCCTTATAAATACGCCCTTACAGAAGGACGTACAGCAAAGACCCATGCTCAAGTTCAAAAATCCTAGTAAGGTCCACCGTGTGTTTAGAGATACAGCACACACCCTAGCCGCTGCTACCAAACCCCTACGCCCTAAAATACTAGTTAAGAACCCTGACCTTATAACAGAAAATAACGTAGGCCAATTACTTGAGGAACTTGAGGACGCAGTTATACATATTAAACTTAAATACCCAAAAGCGATCAGACAACGTCCCAACACATGGGCACAGACACAGAACGCCCAACAGTTGCCCCCAGATAACGGGGATAGTGACGACTTAACCCCCACATTACCAGAAGCTTTGTTACAACACCTTAGTGACACACAGCAGACCTATAACGGATCGCAGGTCCTGTTACAACAGCTAGACGAAATTCCACACAACTCATCAAACGGGAAGCTATTTGCAGCAACCCTAGGCGGACAAATTAACAAAGCGCTTTCCGCACTACAGGAGGTTAATATTATACACGACTTGTCGCTAGATAATATCCAGGGTACGGAGCAATTTAATCCGCAGGACGCTCCACAATCTACCCCTCACCATCCAGGCACTTCCCAAAGCAGAAATACACATACTACACCAATTCAGATCCACCACCAGCCCCTAAGCCACGTACACTCTAACGTTGCATTACTGAACGACGACTTAGAGTCTCCAGTTGAGCGTAACCCCATATCCACCCCCAACAGCTCCTACAGCGCGAACATGGCCATGCCCACGAAGTATCCCATGATACAACCCACTAGATACCCTGGTGACAAAGAGGACCCCGAGGAATATCTAAGAGCCTTCAATCGAACGGCTAAGATTAATGGTTGGACGGATGAGGACAAGAAACGCCTCTTACTAGCCTACCTCACTAAATCGGCCCTCACATGGTATGAACTCCATGAGGCCACCTTGGCAGATGCCACATGGGAACAATTTTCAGCTGACCTCATGAACACATTTCAGTTGACCCCTGATGAGGATGACTTATATGATAAAATCCGAGCTCATACACAAGGTCCCACGGAAGGCACACAAGCGTAATTAATGCCAAGTTATTAATGTGCGAGAGATACAATAAGCACATGCCGGATAAGCAGAAAGTACGGCTCCTCATGCAAGGTGTGCGCCCTACATTAGTTGACAAGCTGTGTACATTACAGAGTAACACAGTGGCGGAATTGCAAGCGAACATCAGGTTTATTGAGGAGGGCAATAAAATGACCCAAAAAGCCGTGGATCAGCATATCCGTACAGACAACGGAGATTTGCATCAACAGATCCGCGATCTGACTAAACAAATGCAAGAAATTCAAATCACGGCCATCCACGCTAGCCCTAAAACACGCCCTCAGGGGGATGAACATAGAAATATATGGCGAGGGCCAAGGGGAAAGCAACAGGGTCATGGTAAACCTACCCACCCCCATTGGCGTAATACACCCCCGGTAAGAGAGGCGAATTATTATTCGCAATACCAGGAGGAAGTGCCACGCCATAACGAGTCCCATCCCTTCCCGCGGACACAGTATCCGACAAATACTTGCCCACGCGGCAACACATCCCCAGACCGCACACCAAACCGTCATCCCCAATATAGGGACGACCGAAACTGGCAGCATAACCAAAACGCCAGATACGCACGACCACCCAATGCCACTCAATATCGTCGGCCAAACACACCCCCGCAGCATGAGCGGTATGAGCCTCTATATGAAAGGCCTCCCCCGATATACCCTCAATACAGCCCTGTCCAACGAGAGAGAGGACCGGAGGACTACCCGCTGCCCGACCACCCTCCACGGGATGAACGCAGGCGGTCACCCTCGCGTGATAGACACGGCTTGCTCCCCAAACCCCAATACCAGCCCCGGCCAAACAACTGGCGAAACGAGGCACCCAGGGGACAGCCTCGTTACACCGAAAACAGAGGTTATTCCCAGCAAAAAAACTTTTAGATAGGGAAGGGCCAGTACCCACAAACTCGGATAACCCTTCCCTAACAACCAATAATCGTTCAAATCCACCCTCCAAAAGCGAGTCCAATGCTAAAGCCAGAAAACCGAAAGTCACCCCAACTATCGCCCGTCAGAATACAGAGCAGGAAATCCCTCCCCGATCGCAGCTCCAGGAACATACGGTCAAAGGGGACGGGAATTGCCTTTTCAGAGCGCTTAGTTTTCTGCTCCATAAAACTGAGGACCAGCATAAGAAGCTCCGAACGCAGCTGGCCATGTATGTCATGACACATTGGGACGATTACAAGTATTTCCTCGCCGACGGTAATGATGCCTTATTCCCCAATAAATATGCATATGGGGATTACATGCACCGAGATGGCACTTACGCAGGTGCAACAGAGATTACCGCCCTAGGCCATGTCCTTAAGACCAACATCCATGTATACACACTGGATAAAATGGCGCCAATGTTCTCTACCGTAGGATATGACAAAAACCTACACCTCTTGTTCACGGGAAGTCCGAATGCGGGTCATTACAGCCCTCTCACCAACACATCATCTCACAAACCTCAACCGGCCGCCCCTCAGAGTGGACAGAAGCTCAGGAAAGGCATATTAAAGAGCAGAATTAACATTACCAACCCTCAGAACGCGCCCGCAAATAGCACAATTAAGTTACCCGTGGTTAAACCACCCACATTGATTTTACCCGTGGACACAAGCGGCCCGACCACTAAACCAGGTGCGGCAAAGCCGGTAACTTCTATAGCCACCGGCGCAAGCACAGTATTTTCACAAACACCCGGATATAAACCCACAACCACTCAAACAAACCGGCCCTTTAGGACACCATTACCCAGGCTAGGAATAACATCACAGGATAGCAGACATAGTTATAGATATTTATCGAGCCACCGAAAGCTCAAGAGAAAGCTTCGGACAACACAAGTGGCAGATAGACATGACACAGCTGAAGCGCGATTCCCAGTTTCACGGGACTCAGCAAAGCGTGTCAGGTTCAGTAATCAGGCCACAACACCGCGTTTGCTCGACACACGTAATAGACCGGAAGAACACACAGCCTCGCAGGATACGATAGAAGGCGATAAAAACAAATCACCGTCCCAAAATCCCCTGGTTCCAATAATAACATACACTCTTAACAACATGTACACTGCACAAGATGGACACAACATTACAGCCCTGTCTAGCCCGGCCAAAATCAACGGGTACCAAATCCAAATTCTAATTGATACTGGGTCAGCTATTTGCTGTGTAAGCAGTAAGTATATCAACGGTGAGCGCATACGCAAGATGCCTATCAACACTTGCCTTGTGGCTGCCAACTCGCAAACCATTTCATGCTTAGGCATTACGGATGTACATTTGCAAATAGGCTCCTTTGAAACCAGCTTTCCCATGTTCGTCATTAAGGACCTTTCCGTCCCCGGAATCATTGGCACGAACTTTCTTGACCAGTTCGAAGCCAATATTAGCTTTGTCACTAATAACATACGATTAGTGAACGGAGACCTTATTACCACACACCCAATATTATGCGCCCGGGACACATACAACCCACGAGCGCATCGAGACGCGCAAGCACACCAGGTCTCTCCGTTGGTTACAATAGTACCGCCAACGAACACAAGTGCTGACACAAACACGCCCGCTACTGGGGAAACACAGTTACTAACCCCAGAGCAGAATACAAAACTTGAAAATCTATTACGAGAATATAAGGATATTTTTGCCCATTCCCTTGCAGATTTAGAGGTGACCGACTTAATTTACCACCGTGTGGAATTAACCAGTGATACTCCCGTTCACCAGGCACCTTACAAAGTTAGCGCCAAAGAGAGACAAGCTATAGAAACACAAATTCAGGAGATGCTCCAAGCCGGTATTATTCACCCCATCGTGTCCAATTATAGCGCCCCGGTACTCCTTACCCGAAAACCGGATGGTTCCCATAGATTTTGTACCGATTATTGACGCCTTAATAGACTCATTAAGAGTGACAATTACCCGCTACCGCGAACAGACACTTACCTAGAGACCCTGAGCGGGGCAAAGTACTTTTCGATAATGGATTGTTATTCCGGATTTTACTCAATCCCTGTATATAAACCCGATAGGCACAAGTTGGCATTTGTCACCGAAAACGGCCTCTACAGTTACGCGGTCCTCCCCATGGGTTTAAAGAATGCCAGTCAAACATTCCAAAAATTGGTAGACAAAGCATTCGCAGGCCTCAAATACCGCTCGGTATTAACTTACATAGATGACATAACAGTCTTTTCACAAACCTTCGAAGAGCACATTATACACTTAACCGAAGCTTTTGACAGGATTAGGCACGCTAAATTAAAGCTAAAACCATCCAAATGTCAATTTGCGAAAACGAAGGTCCATATTCTCGGCCACATTGTCAGCCGCGAAGGTATCACACCTGACCCTGCCAAAATCGCCGCAATTACCGATATTCCAATGCCGGAAAACATTAAACAGTTACGTTCTTTTATGGGACTAGCGAGTTATTATCGTCGATTCATTCATGGGTTTTCACAGATAGCTAACCCTCTCACTGAGCTTACACACGAAAAAACACCATTTATAATTACAAAGATACATAGAGAGACCTTTGAGAAACTCAAACATTTACTCACTACACCGCCCCTGCTCCAGCATTTTCAAGAAGGTAGACCCACCTTTGTACACGTGGATGCAAGCCAATTTGGCATCGGGGCAGCCCTATTACAAGAGGCCGATGATGGAAAACAACACCCGATTACATACGCTAGCCGCAAACTTACACCGGTGGAAACTAGATACTCCGCTACCGAAAGAGAAATGCTTGCATTCTCGTGGGCCGTAAACTACTTCCGAACATACCTGTATGGTATACACTTTACGGTAGTTACGGATCACGCCAGCCTTCTCTACTGGGATAAATTTAAAAATCCTAATTCACGGCTTAACAGATTCATATTTAAATTGTATGACTACACGTTTGAAGTTAAACACAAGAAAGGAAAAGCGCACCTTGATGCAGACGGTCTCTCTAGACTACCCGTACTCGAACCACCTGAAGAGGATAATAATCATGTCTGGGATTCTTTACCCACATTTGCTGTCACTCAAATTGATACAAAACAGGAGCAAATAGACGATCCCCAGTTGGGACAAATTCGAATTGCTCTACAGGATCGCGACCAGGTAGATAGTAAAACTGCCCGCTTATCACGTAGATTTTTTCTTGATAAGGACGATATCCTTAGGTGCAAACCCACGGCCACATATGACGTCACACCCATTGCCCTTCCCACTACACTCCGCAACCACGTGATGACGGAATACCACTGTCCACCAATTAATGGCGCACATTTTGGAGTTCATAAAACATATTTACGCATTCGCAATAAATATTACTGGGAGAATATGAAAAATGATATTACAGAATTCATTAAAACTTGTCACACATGCCAGAGAAACAAACACCGCCCTGGTAAACCACATGGGTTACTCCACCCCATCCCTGTAGGTGAACTTTTCCACCGCATAGGTATTGACGTAAAAGGTCCAATTACAACATCAGACAAAGGTAATAAATACATATTAGTAGCAACCGAGTATCTCACCCGATACATCATTACTAAAGCGGTCCCAAAAGCTAGCGCACAGCAAATTGCAGAGTTCCTCATGGAAATAATTACCAAATACGGTACTTTCCGCACATTATTATCCGACAGAGGAACAGTTTTCACATCAAATGTTATCACACAGCTTCTCAAATTACTTCAAATTAGAGCATACACAACCACTAGTTTCAGTCCTCAGACGAATGGATTAACTGAGGCTATGAACAAAATCCTTGGCAGCGCGATAGCTCGTTTTACTAACGACAACGGCACGGACTGGGATAATTACCTCCCAGCGGTAACATTTAGTTACAACACATCCGTGTCGCAGGCGACCAAACACACCCCGCATTTTCTGTTACACGGATATCACCCGCGCAGTCCGATCGACAATATTTACATCCCACAGGATACACTCCCTAGCAACGTTGAAAGATTGCAGTATTTATGCACAGCCCGTAACACCGCACGACAAAATATCCGTACATCACAAAACAGACAGAAAAAAACATATGATAAAGCTCACAAACACCAGGAATACAAACCCGGACAGCTCATTATGGTATGGTCACCCACTCGCATTAAAAATGTGTCCGAATTCCTAATCCCGAAATGGACAGGTCCGTTTAGAATCCAGAGAAAAATTTCGGACCTCAACTACCTTGTGAACATTCGGCACAATCACAAAATTATTAAAGACACGGTTCATGTACGGCGTATGAAACCATACTATTCACGGAAAACCACCCCCACACCTCACCCTCCCGCGGCTAAGAAACGCAAGCGCTAAGCTATTAGCGTCAGGGAGAAAAACATATTTTTCCGCCACATAACTCGAACCCAGTGAAAGGTAAATTGAAACAAGCACGCCACGCGCTATGGCACTTAGTAGCCAGGATCGCAACCAGCACTCACTGGAAATTCCTAACACTCCATGGGACGAGAATTAATTATAGGTTACATGTTTAATTGTAAGAGGTATAATAAAATATACCAAATTATATTACATGTGTACTATATTATGATAAATTGATAAATTTTGTTAACACAAACTAGCTGCAAATAGCGCATGGCTAGACACATATTCAATACTACTTAGGCCCTACATTTTCCCATAGGTCCCCATAGCTCAAATACGCCATACAAGCCTTGGCAAGGGCGCCAAGTAGAATGTGGCATATAGTCACCACACTCAGAGACAGGAGTCACCGCCAAGTTTCAGTTGGTCATACATCATAACTCGACTTTAAGCCTAAAAATCCCCATAGGACATACTGACAGAGTAAGGTTGATAATAATTATACATTTATAATATGATAGGTGCACGAAGATTTTCATAGACAATACATGGTAAATAGAATATTACACATGTCGTATACAGCGTGCAGCAAGCGAGGTCACGACTCTGCCATAGCAGGCGGAAATAACAAGACACGGAGCGCGCAGTCAGCGGAACACGCTCAGTCCATAGCAACAGGGATTTACGCAAAGTCACGTAAAAATGCCACACTCACACATGACCGTGCGAAGCATGGGGTCATTTACCCATATGTGGGCCATATGGCAGACAATAGCAGGATTTATTCATTATAGGGAAATGCCTAGACACTTTATATAAATAAAAATTAATAATGGCGCACATTTTTATAAAACTACTCGCATTTAGATTCACATACAGACATAATCGCAAAAATTAAGTGAGCGAGCAAAGATCTCATTACCTATCGTAAGGAAATGTAAAATAACGGACCCTTGTCCTATAAACATACAATATCAGAACACAGTTCGATTACCATAATATAAAACTTCATTATTTACACATACATCCCGATAGATATTATAAATAATAGCGACTCCATAAATTTCCAATAACGATATAGGAAAGAACAACTCCATAGATAATGAACACCTATAAGAGATTAACACACATTTTTTTCTTGAACAATTTAGAAAGTGCACGGATTCCCACAGTTACCCCATCTTAAGGAGGGATAACAGGCCGATACACTATAGGGCCACAAAATAGACTAAAAAAATAACACATAGGACCTAATATACTATATAACGATACATTGATACGATTTCTCTAACAAACGCCCTTACAACCGTAATAGCGAAAATACATACAGTACAATAACACAGGTTAGCCGCAGTGCATACACACGATAAACACAGATTGGTGGCATTTATGGGAGCAAACGTAATACTTTTACACTCGTGCAGATGAACGACATGTCCCACACGGTTAAATGTAGACACACAATAACACAGGTTAGCGAATTCCACTGCAAAGGCAGAGTAACACTTGCAACAGTATATAGCAAGCATTGATATAATTACGCTCAGTATTGCGACAGTACACAGGTAGATTATTAATACCACAACCAATAGGAAGTGACACAATAACACAGGTTGTTAGAATATCACAGCGAACACCATATACAGTTCCGATAAACACACAAGTAGGAAACACGGGGAAAGGAGTTGACAAATACTTACGCGTAGTACAAATAATCCAATACACTATAATCCACAAGAGGTTTTTAATCATAAATGTTAATTTGCCTCACACAGACTTCTTGCTAAGGCAGTCTCCACACACACACTGAATCATGCTCTGCAGATAAGGCGGCTGCATGAGTATACAGATTAACGACACCGAAGACGATAGTATACCGCGACTCACGTGGTGAGCACAGCGCTTCCGGCGTTAACACAGAATCTGTTCCACATTTTTTTACCCACATAGGGGATCTTTTTAGATAGCTCTGCTTTCTAGATTAAAGTGGATTTGACCACCAAATAACGTCATATAAGACAGACACAATGAACAGTTTTCATACAAAGCACAATATTCTCACTTAGCCAACGATTAGGGAAATCATTTGAAGTACGATTACAAGTAACAATCATGACATTAAATAGCCTACGACAGATCGGGCGACTAGTTAATCTAGGCGATTGGGGTATTCCTCTAACGATCTCAATAGTTTCTCATCTATCATCCAAACGCCAAGTACAAACTGTTCGTAATTGTCTACTTAATGACGAAACGCTAGTCATCATCTTAACAAAATTAACTCAGCATTTCCATAACAGCCACAAGGCTCATTAAGGACCACAAATCCTTGCAGAGATCCCCTCTAGTTTACATATACACAATAGAGCAACAAGTAACAGTACAATCGTCGGTTGGCCAAAATAATTTCCATAAATTTCCTTTTGAGGCAACGTGGTACGACATAGCACATACATATGTATGTCCATTAGTAACACAATAACGCCATGGTCCATAGATGTCCTACAGTAGACCTCAGGCGTTCCATAAGTCCAAAGCAGGTGTATGCCTACCTTCCTAGGTTAAAACACTGAAGGATAGATATCAGCCATGAGTGTACAGATGTAAATATATTCGGCAATAAATACGTTACATGGTCCATAGCTATTCTACGTTATCTCACGGCGTACCTTTAAGTCCAGAGCAGGTGTTTGCCTACCCTCCGGGGATAACGATAAGGAATAAGTATCGAGCATAAACATAATCATGCCGGATTTTATAGATAATATTTAGTAAAGGCCCGAGGATTATCTTTAACATATAACAAGTAAATATACACTTGATTACACAAACAAGAATATACAGAATACGGAATACACTATCCTTAGACAAATACATCCGGTCAGGAAGATACAATGCGTAATTTTCACTGCTATATAGCAGAACACCCGATAAAGGTAGCCCATTATATTCCCCCACGAACAATCTACCATGCGGAACGCAATATTAGCGGTGCATACACATATTGCTACACCCCGCCATATTTTTCATTTTCAAGGAGTGGAGAGTGCAAACCACTGACACACTTTCCTACACAAGTTTACATAGAATTGCTACAGCCATATGAATGCGACATATGCTTCCAAACATGTAAAAACACAATCCAGAATACTACATATATTTTCCTGGAGTAGAAAGTGAAAACCATTGACACACTTTTCTCCACATTATTACAGAGAATTTATATACCCATAGGTGCGACATATGATTACGAACATACAAAATACACTCCAGCATACCACATGTATACTAGATAGTAAACACATTACTAATATACATAGCACTTATCACATTTCGGTACGATATAATGACAAAATAGTCCCATTAGGGTTTAGCCAAAAGAGGACATATATAGATTCCCAGAATACAGATGAATAGCTAATGACCTTTCCCCAAGTTGTACAACACGCCAGCTATACAGTCCAAACTGCGGGTAAACAATACATTAAATGAGTAACACGTGCGTTTGACAGTTCCTTCGCGGAGCGATAACAAAGCCTTAATGGTCCCAACCCACTCTTGTCGCTCGCATCCAATCACAGTAAGGACATGATGAACACGACCTGCTCCAGCCGGACAGCCAATTACAGGCTACAGGTCACGCCTCACACTGACGACAGGTGATATCTCACATACACAAGCGTTATCTCCGAACACGCCTCCCACGGGATAGATAACTTGCAAACGGCCATAATGGATTTAAGTCGCATAGTGCGCGCCAAATTTAAACGGCACTAAATGACAGACATGTAGTTATTACAATATAATTCAAACAATAGGGTAACCAAATGATTTTATTTTAGTTTACCCCTATCATCCCTCAACCCTTTACGCCGGGATAACATATTTAACGGCCAGAAACCAATATTCTCGGGGATATTTACACCGCGTCGCGCTTTACAATAAATACGACACATTTTATATCCTAGCGAACTTTTGATACATTTTTGCCCTCAGGTACACTCTTATCTAAACACGCCAGCAAATATAGAACAATATGAACATATATCCGTCACCAAATAGGTAGATAAAGCCACTTTCCCATTAGGAGGTTTTAATTTGTTTTATTTTGGAATACGGCGATATTATTTAAAACATTATCTTTCAGAGTTAGACCGGCAGAGTTGTTCCAGGTGACAGCATGTCCATATAACCACCATACATTGTCCCCCGTTTGGAACCCATAATAAAAAAATCCACACTTAGGGATATTTATGGACACAGTTTAATAGATAGATGGCATTTATATATACCATTATTCCAGTTCAGAGGATGGCAATAAACACTTACGTACCCCCCCCCCATTTTCATAGGGTGGATAGCGTGTTATATTTTTTGCAGCGATCGACCCCATCAGAGGAGGGAATTACGACACATATAATGCGCTGCAATATAGCCTGGTTTAAGATACCTATACATAGGATCTCTAATAAAAATCCATAGACAATATAAATAGATGAAATCTATAGCCAATAGCTCTAGATAACACATCTAGACAGCACACCTAGATACAATTTATAAACGGCATCTCTAGACAGTAGATCTAGACGGAGTTTATAGCAAATACCTATCAGCAATAGCTCTAGATAGTATACCTAGATCATACCACTAGACAATACCTCTAGTTAAGGAATTCTACTATATAATAATAATAATAGATGACCAGTTTTTCTTTTATAAGATAGACATTATAGCCTATAAGTCTAATAAATATCATACGAGCATAAAAAGCAGTCACATATTATTATGGCGATAGGTGCCATATATTACCCATAGTATGTCCATGCCACAGAGCACATTTACCTCCCATGATACACATTAAACAATATACAAATAACACAGATACACTTCTTCCCCTATCCATGCGAGGCACTATGGTTATTATGCAAATACCAGGGTGTATACCATGCCTTATCGCTCATGGTTGGATGTTAATGAACACTCGGAACCTTAAAGCTAACAGCTAGCGTTCCAGGCTTAACCCTCTAACACTAGTGCATGCAATGATACATTTTTTTTCACCAATGTTTTCACCCTGCATGTTAACTAAAAGCATACAATGCTAATCCACATCCTTCAGCACGGTCACTAACAACCAAGACTGAATACCCAGATCCTACACAATAAAATCCTCACCTACACCGGTCGAGAGTTCCTACCCATTAACGTATCCATAAATCCCCGTAGGACCAAGATTCCGTGAACCTTTATTACCATCCCGTTACCAGTAATTAACAACTTTTTAACATACATACAATTACCCAATAACATGGGAATACCAGTCCACATCCCTCACTTACCTACTAACATGTGAGAAGGAAATATACGCAGCTGATATTGGCTGGAAATCCGATTAACCAGGCGCAATGATAATACACCGTGCCACCACAATTGTCCCCCCCGTATAACTACAACACCATAAAACAACATTAAAACGCTAGACACTTATTCTTCATGGTTTACGCACGGCGATGCGCTGGGAAGGATGTGAAATACGTTTTCCAGTTAAAAATATATATTGAAAAATATTTTCCAGGCGAAAATATATATTAATGTGTCAATAAATTGTACCCTTGACATGACATGACGAGACGTCGACGGTGACGATCGACGAGAGGTTATAGTGGTGACGCGCTAGGGAGGGCAAGCGCCTGTGTTGCGAGGAAGTACCTAGCCTGTCTCCTCTCAATATAGGGTCCGTTATACCATTTTGTTTGCCCTAGCGTCGTCTAAACTATTCCTGCGGATCGAGGATTAATGGTTCGATGAGGGAATACATTTACCCCTACATCGAACAGAATACTTCCCCCTTCCCAAGACGACCCATAGGACTAAACGTTAGTCAGTAAATAGAGTTAAGTAGATGCTCTAGAATAGGAGCAAACGCCTGCAGCGGCAGGTGTATAGGAATAAGATGAGTATTGAGAAAAGGGAGTAATGAGATAAGTGTATAAGGAGATAAGGAAAGAAGGAAATAGTAAGAGAATATGATAGTGAAATAAGGGTATAAGGAAACAAGGAAATAAGGAAACAGTAACAGAATGTGACAAGGAAAGAATACAAAATAATAAGGGAATAATAACACAAGAAATGAAATGAAATAATGAAACAATGAAATAATGAACAATTATATTCCGGGCCGAGGTATGCAGCACCGATGACCTCTTTGCTCATACCCCCGATGAACAAAGCACACAAGCAGCAAATACATAATGAAACTACGATTCTTTTTCCCTGGCCGAGGTAACATACATTATTGTGCCCCAGGAAGAAGAATAGTGATATTGCACAAGAGGCAATATAAGAAGCGTCGAGACCGGACACAGCGCGGATAGGGATGCAATTTGCACATGTAGCATAGACCAAGGATGGCAATGCGCGTGGGAGGTCAATCGATACGGAGGTAACTCCTAGCGCAGGCTATGTAAGAGTAAACCAAACCACTATACGTATGGGTCAACTGGGTAAGCCATTTCAAACAGAATCCGTAGTTTTCGCAAACCACAATCTGCATTCGTAGTCACTCGGGTTACCGATACTACATTGCAAATTGGACGAAGGTCCCTGGATTACTATACATCCTTAATGCCCCATACCATGTTACGTATTTAGCCGGTCCACTGGTAAAGGAAGTCCTTCTAGGCCCTCTTAGTTCCGACACCACCCTGCGTATTGGACAGCCCTTGGTTCAATTACAACATCATAAAAATCCGTATATTTTTTACGCCATAGAAACCAAAGACTATATATCTCGTGAGTAGAATTCTGCAACCCAGGCATACGACTAGTTATTAAAAATATGAGCGCTGAGTCCGATCTTGCATACGCAAGTTAGACACAAAGGTAAACACAATAATGAATACAGTTAATAGTAGAGCAATGGTATAAAACAGAAGTAAATAGAAGTACAGAACAATGAAATAACGGGAGACAAGGAGTAAGAAAGAATAAGGAAAGATAAAGGTGAATACAATAATGAATAAAGTTAATAGTAGAGCAATGGTATAAAACAGAAGTAAATAGAAGTACAGAACAATGAAATAATAGGAGACAAGGAGTAAGAAAGAATAAGAAAAGATAAAGGTGAATACAATAATGAATAAAGTTAATAGTAGAGCAATGGTATAAAACAGAAGTAAATAGAAGTACAGAAAAATGAAATAATAGGAGACAAGGAGTAAGAAAGAATGAGAAAAGATAAAGGCGAATACAATAATGAATAAAGTTAATAGTAGAGCAATGGTATAAAACAGAAGTAAATAGAAGTACAGAACAATGAAATAATAGGAGACAAGGAGTAAGAAAGAATAAGGAAAGATAAAGGTGAATACAATAATGAATAAAGTTAATAGTGGAGCAATGGTATAAAACAGAAGTAGATAGGAATACAGAACTGTAAAGTCATAGGAGACAATGCATAAGAAAGAATAAAGAAAGCTAAACATGAATACAATAATGAATGAAGATAATGGTAGAGCAATGATGTAAAACAGAAATAAATAGGAGTAAAGTACAGTGAAGTTACAAAGGATAATGAATAAGAAGGAGTAAATAGAGTGCGAATACATACCCAGTAAGAGATAAAGGTTGAAATAATACAAAGATTTAGGAGAAAGATAAAGGTGGATAAGTAAATACAAGGGTAAACAAAGAGTTAATAAAACATGGCCAATAGCATTTAAGAATCTAGATATTATGATAATAAACATGTATTTACATTTCAGCGCAGGTTGAAAACCTGAGGCGCTGATCCCAGACAAAGCACACATGATGGTGCACAATTTGAAAGCATGTATCGGGAGTGGCTCCATTTTAGGGCGCTCACCGACAATAACAATGATAATGATAAAGGGTGATTTATTAACTACAAATAATGTTTTATATATGCTTCCACAGACAATGATAATGATCACAGGATTATTTATTAACTACAAATAATGTTTTTATATATGCTTCCACAGATTTAACCCCGCAAAGGACGAGGGAAAATGCCCTCTGAGATAATCATTTTTATATTATGGATCCACAACAATTGTAACAAATTTTTTTATGTACTAACCATATGATTTTTTATTGTGTTACCCAACTGCCCCACCCCCAAAAGTGTACACACAAATGCCCCATAAAACAGCCCCCCCCCCCTAGCACACAATACCCATTTTCAGGCACATATCCAGACCACAGTAGAGATATACCTGTGGGATATCCTCCACTGAAGGTCGGATCAACGAATCAAATTAGCACCTAAAATGAGAGGTGCATTACGGCCACACAACTCGCGCCTATCTCTGTAAAGGACGAGTTGTGCAGCCAAGATGACTTCGCTCGCCCACAGGGAGCAAGCCATATAAAAAAGAAATCTGTACACACACCTGCAGGTAGTAGATAATAGATAATAAATAAGGGGTAATAGATAATAGACAATAGATTATAATTACATATTAAGTTAAGAAATACAATCGAAGGAAAGGTAAAAGATGTTGAATACAGTATTCGAAGGATTATAGTTGCGCAACTACAGTGATCACAAAAGGAGTATAAATAATTATGAGTAATTGGTTTATTTGTTGATACAGAAGGATAACACATAAATAAGAACGGTTAATTTTACTAGTCCAGAAAGACAATACAGTTGAATGTATTTGGTTTTGTTTTTATTGAAGATCGATGTGAATAAGAGAACTGAATTTTGTTGCTGTATTGATATGAATAATAGGGTTTTATTTCAGGTTTTAATGGTTTTAATGATGTTACACAATATGAGCACTGAATTTTTTTAAAACATTGTTGATATGTAACCAAAAGATGATAACTTTGTAATACACATTATTTTTTTCCTTTCCACTCTTCTAAATTCCACATTGTAAAAGTGTCGTATTTCTCCCCACACAATAAAACACTTTTCAATTTAAACCTTTAACTACACCTTGCGACACTTATTTTTCTATCTCTATACTCTATCCCTTTTACACACATACAGGGCACGCGAGAGCAGTTTTTCATCCCCATTGGAGGCAAGTAATTATATATATGTATCCATGACCTCCCCATTTAACCCTCGGATGTTTTTTTCCACTCGTGTGTTCCTGCACCCCTTAATTTACCATGTTACAAGTGAAAATTTTATAATATGTCATGATTTATTTACCAAGTTATTATGTTCATTATGTTTGTACATCAAACATACAATAAGGGATCCAATTGACATCCCATCAAGTATACGCATAGTATGAAAAATGGTAAGCTTCACACCCCACTGTTGATTTTTACGAAACGAATTGTAAATAAATATTGTTCCCCTCACCACAGACAATTACACTTGATCGCTAAGCACACCCGGACACCCAATTAATAGAAGGCACAATTATTCAGCTTTCAACTTTCGACAATTAAAAGTATAGCACTAAATTTATATTTACCCCCTAACTTACCCCTATCTTCTACGAGGCTACCAATCCACCCCCTACGACACCAACCATACAACGATGACCTAAATTAAAAGAAGAAAAGAAGAGAAGAGCAGAAGACAGAAGATTATCCAGAAAGAAGATGATGTCTTATTTTAAAAAAAAAACACCCCCACGTCTTCGTCCAGTTATCGAGGTCGATAACTAACCCTACAAAGGGGGTTGTTGTACCCCTAGGGTACGCTATACCATCCCTTAAGGAAAATATACAAATTCCCAAAACTACAGACTTCTGATATAAAATTCTAATAGAATACCACATACAAAATTACATGAAGAACACAAGTACCACATTCAGGAAGTCAGGTAGGCCCATGCCAAAGGCAACGACCTGAAATAGGTGCACGACTCGTGAGGAATGTAAGAATTCGCCGAGCGTGCACACCAAAGTTATAAAAACCCTAAAGGTCAAGTGCTGGGATCATTAATTACTCAGTCCTCTCTCAGTGCAACGACGTGCCGTACCGCTGCTGTCTTCAGGTCGGGTAAGTGTCTTAGCGATCTACACTCTAACCACTACACTACACACTCCCCTCCCCCTGTGCTTGGACTGCATTTTATTTATTATTATCTACTAGTTTGAACTGATAGCTCTTTTAGTGTATCTCTCAATAGAGATACACATTAAAACTCTAATTAACAGAAGCCACTGGTCTTACTCTTTTATTTATTTAGTCAGTAGGTTCCTACCCTAATAGATTCCACTTAGGTAGGACTTAGAAATAGCCTTAGTGTTTATTTGCTTAATCACTACTCTTGGTCAGCAAGTGTCCTTGATACGTGCCGACCACAGCGAACTCGCTACTTGCTCGCGTGCTCATAGCTCTCTGCAGACCGCGTGGCGCAGGCCTCGCGCTTTGGCTTACAATTTAATAGCTCTTACCAACTACCCCTTTACCTAGAACTACCCCGTCAAACAGCACATTGGGGAGTTCTCCTGGCTGATCACATAATCGATCTCCTTTCATAAAACACTCCCTACCTCTTACAATTTCGCCAAGCTACAACCCCAATTTAGATTAATTTCATCCCCTAGATTTAGTATTTGTACTGGCATCCCTCACAGATACCATACAATAGATAAAATTATATTAAACAACTTTGAAGGTGTTTTAATATTGGATTTAACAGTTAAGTTATCTGTCAGAGTGTCAAATATGATATTGGTGTTCCATATCTACCATTTCAAGCTTCAATACGGAACTATTATTTGTTACAAGCACCTGCAAGCTGATCACCGTCACCTTCTATTTCATTTCATTTTATCCTCTCCTTATAACCTAAATTTTATGGTGCACCATATTAGATTTAAATACGTATCTTATTACTGTGCTACGCTTTGTTTTGTGTTTTTCAATTGCTGATGAAAGGGATAAAATGTAATTAATTCTCGAAACATATAGTGAAAACAAGTTTAATAATTAATTTTTTCTTTATAGTATTGATTCTGGCGGATGTATATTACATAGGGTCAAAAATTCTGTAATATTCAGAGAGAGAACTGTGAAATAATTTTAAAATCACTCCCCTACAGAAATGATATGTAGAATAAACTTAAGAGCTGTGCCCTCTGCCACGAGATACACGCTGGTAATTAATAAATATGAATTATACTGCCTACAGTAGATTAAATAATATTATTAAAAGCTCTGAAGCTGTAATTTATTATGAGAGGGGTGTACCGTGATTTTCACGTTACAATGCCTGATGTTTCTACAACTTGCCTATGTACATGAACTTAACCTAGAAATCCAACCTACATCAATAAGTTTCATCTCTCCATGTATTTCCCACATATCTTTGAAATATTATCAGTTGTGGCCAATGAGATCGCGTTCCTGAATCTTTCGAATATTATCAGCTGTGGCCAATGAGATCGCGTTCCTGTCGAAAGGTGATAGGCTATTGCCATTTTGCAAGTGCCGACAACTGTTAAGCAATAATAAATGTGACCTTCATATTGCAAGTGCCGACAACTGTTAAGCAATAATAAATGTGATCTTCTAATTGTCAAGTTTTGTCCTAGTCTGAGGTTGTGTTGGCAGTTTCGAATCAACACTGAATTAAGGTCAACAATTTAAACAAAAAAATTTCGACACTCTATCTTGGAAGAGTTAGCACGTCAGATGTAATTTTTTTTAAGGATTTATCGGGGGCTAGCTTTACTTGTATTGGAACCCCGAAGAGTTTGTATTGTACTCATTACACTAGGAAATTTATCACTTAATATGAATTATAATCTGCAGCAAAGGTAATGTTTGTATGTTTTAAGATGTACTGTGTGTGAGCAGTGGGATGGTAGATTTGTCCGAGACCCAATACCTATTTCTCGGCTTGTGATCAGCATTAAGTTTTCTCTGTTACTCTACTTGTTTAATTGTAAATGGCACAGAACCTTGAGTTTTATTTCTGTTGTACCTAATTTTGCCTTTTGTTTTATTTGAGTATCTTTTGCTTTGTTCCTGTGTCTGATCACTTATTACTTGGTTTATATGTCGTAATTCCTTCATGGATTAATTAATTGTGTTTGCCTTGTGCTACGGCCTGAGAGCCGTTTTAGGCCATTGATTGAGATCGGACAAAATCTGCCAAGCCCTTGTAAGCCTTACGAAGTGCCAAACCTATGCCAAATCACATTACCTAAAATTGTGCGATCCACAGCTGTCATATTTGCGCCACCTGGCAAAGACACCGCCGCATGGCCAGCAGCACGTCGGTAATTCGATAACCAACGCTCTGCTTCACCACTGCGACACCTGGAATCCGCGGGCCCAACTTACCGTTTATTCAGAGGTCCGCGTCACTTCCGCAGCAACAAATCACCTCCAGATGACATGTCCCAACAGAAGAGCTCCAAAAGGGGTGGAAGGAAGATGGAGAAGGGGACAACACACAGGCTATTTAACAGACACCCCCCAATAACCAACGGAACTGCCGCCGGTGAAATAATGCCACAACAGAAGATTAAAATTTAACTAAAATTTAATGTTAAAATATTAAAGGAGCACCTTCACCAGAAACAGAACATGCATCAGCCAGCATAATTTACAATGAATGCAAGAGACCGCCTAACATGCTTGCTTGCAAGGCCAAGAAAAGAAAAGACTTAAATTAAAAGAAAAATGTTAAAGCCCAAAAGTTAAAATACAAATTACATGCATAACACAATGAGAAAGGGCTTGATAATTTGCAAGGGAATGCAATAGCGATCCGGCATGCGTAGATCCCGACCACGATGAAACGAGAAATAAAAATTAAATTAACCAAATTAAATAGTATCAGAAAACAATTCATTAATTTCCATGATGGAGATAAACACAGGAACAATTACAAAAAAAAACACAATGTTAAACCGACAAGGTTAAATAAAAAAACATCTTAAGTTAACACAACACGTTTGAGTTTCGCGGTGGACGCCTCGAGACTGACCTAGAGACCATAATGCATCTCTTCATAACATGGCCACAAAAACACAAGGAAACCGCATGCCTGATCGAAATTACGGCAAACAATTAATAAAATTAAATTTAAACATCAGCAGAAGGAAATGGACGGAGGAAAACAATTATGTCTAAATACTATTACAACGGTGAAAGGCACCGGATCATGAACAAATTACTATGTCAATCCCAAGATTGGCAAAAGAAAATAAATAATAATTTAAACGTAAAATAAATTAGAAATGTGTCTCCATAAGGTACGAAGAAAAGAGAACAAAATTAAAATAAATCAGGAAACGTAATTAAAACAGCAATAAAATTAGGCCTATAAAACAAATGAGGAACAGAATTAAAATATTACTATAAGATGATATCGGAGCTCCATAACAATAATAAATATGAAGATATAATGAAACGTACCTTACATCCTTCTCAGTGGAGACACACTAATAATAAAATAATTAACACATAATTTTAAATTCTGTACGTCACTACATGTGCTTCACAAAAATGGCTAACCCGGCACATGCGTTGTTTGGGTCACAATCACAGGTCTGGTTCGAGATGCGACCACATTTCACACGTCCACTTCACGGCGAAACGATGAAATTCCCAGCCTGAAGAGAACAGGCAATTCCTTTTTCTCTTGAATACATTAATATTTCGTAGAGAATGGGGGCTAGAGCCCCCATCAGCGGTGACACCTTTCACGACCAGTCGGCTTGATTTCTTGTTTTCAAAACAACTAATGGACTCCACAAAAATGGCGGAGAATTTTTGCGTCAAGAAGCGAACTGCATTCATGTAAAATTTATTGTCCAATCACGGCTTGACACATCGACCAACAATGTCATAATTAGGAAATTAATTTGGCGGTATCATGAATACACCGGCATTTGTTTCATGACGAAGAATGCAATTGTCTTTCAATTATGTCATGCATATAAGGAGTTTTATAAGGCGCAGCACACACTACCTATCGGAGAGGAACAGGAGCCACGTGCAGACTTTACAAAGTCCGACTGCCGCTACCATCTCGTGGTCACAGGCGGAACTGAGCGACGAAGCGGTCATTTCAAAATTTGTCCAGAATTCCAACCCGGGGTAAATACATGTTTGAAAACTCTTGGGACGGGCACTTGCACGTAACAGTCTCCCTCCCTTAAGCGTGAACACGGTTCACGAATATGCCTAGGCATAGGCAGTACTCCTTAACTTGTCGATTCACCAGAGATGTTTCCCGAGGATAATGTTCACCAGTTAACTCCAATTGATGGATGAAACCGCATCGTTTTGGTTAGGAAGAATGCAGGGTCAGATTATCAGTGAAGGGATAATTGATCACCTCGCAAACCACTTAGTTAACAGCTTCACTGTGTCCAAAATCTTCAGAAATGCAGAACACCAGCACTAGCAGTGCTTTCAGAGTCCGAGACACGTTAGGAAAATTTTCAACAAGTCCAAGGTAGGTCGCTTAGACGAAGTAGGTGGAAGCAATTACAAGATATTATTCGACGCGTGGGCAGCCGTTTACAAAAATAGAAGTTAATCTAATTTCAAAAAAGGTTTACAGAATTTCTAATTCTTACTACATTTTACAAAAGAGAAACAAAGTTGAATTTATATGAAGAAAATATTTCTGACAATGCCCTAGATCCGTGCTTACAAAATTTCATTAACAAGTTTACCTTTTTACAGATTCGAAGTACATTTCAAGATTACATGAGTTAAACGACTATACACTTAGAAGGAGCTACGGTAGAGGAGTGACCACTTAAATTCCCAAAGGGAACAGGAATACAAGGTTACCATGAGTTAGGTCTCCCACCGAGCCCAACTTACATGTTAGCATCTCCTATGAAAACATCAAAATTTAGGTACACTTTTACAATTTACCATTAAAATGGGAACTTCCCAACATTTACATTTTGTATCCCATCAGAGTTTGCATACCCAGTTCAAAATTCCAGAAGGAACAGACGCCTGAAGGCTTCAATGAAGGTTAGGGATACTCTACATTATACAAAATTTGTTTTACAAAATTTACGGTAGCATTTCCTCATTAGACACCTCTCCACCTCGCTTAATGTGCGATAGATGCACTCTAGAAATTTTGTTGGCCTTAGGGTTTCGAACAAGAAGAGTAACAGGTGTCAAGAATGCCTCTACGTAACATGGGCCTTTAAAACGAGGGGTTAACTTGCTTGAAACTAGATTACTGACGCCCTTGGGCTCGAAATTGCGGACGTACACAACATCACCAATTTCCAAATCAGTTGGCTTGCGACAGGCATTGTGTCGCCTGGCAAGTTGGTCATGTGATACCTTAATATTCTCTCTAGCCTTGTCGAATTTCGCCCTCATATCCTCGGGCGTGAAACTGTCTGGAAGGAGATCGTGCAGGTTCCACAGATTAGACAACGGAGAATTGGCCATAAAGGAAAACATTAACGAAAAATGGGTGGCTTGCGTGCTCTCATGCACGGCGGTGTTGAAAGCAAAATTGAGCCAATGCAAATTAGAATCCCACTTGGAATGGTCGTCGTGGTGGTAAGCAATCAGAGCAGAACGGAGATTACGATTAACTCGCTCAGCGAGAGACGGGTTAGGAAAATAGGGAGTGGTGGTTACATGCGAAATAGCATAATCAAATAAGAATTGACGGAACTGATGAGATACAAAGCACTTGGCATTATCTGACACCAGATACTGACATGTCCCAAAGGACGAAAAGATGGAATTAAGACACTTTATGACGGAACTGGTCGTAGCCTGTCTGGTGGGGAAAATCCAACTAAACCGGGTGAAACCGTCAGTGCAAACAAGCGCAAATTGG
Source organism: Meconema thalassinum (assembly GCA_946902985.2). Lineage (NCBI taxonomy): Eukaryota > Metazoa > Arthropoda > Insecta > Orthoptera > Tettigoniidae > Meconema > Meconema thalassinum. The sequence continues at coordinate 256,540,406 of OX336393.1, forward strand.
TTTCCCCGACCAGAGTGAGGGAACGGTCCAACATGGTCGATAAAAAGCCTCTCCATGGGTCTAGATGCTGGTTCAGATGACAACAGGCCAACCTTAGTAGAAACCGGAGGTTTGCTAATACTGCATGCAGCACAATTCCTAATGAGCCTCCTGATGTCGCCATCCATACCTTGCCAAATGAAAAAACTGATTTTAGCTCGGGTCTTGAATACTCCTAGGTGGCCACCAATAGGAGATTCATGATAGTAACGAAAGATTTCCGGAATGAGGACCGACGGGAGCACAATTTTAGGTAGGCGGTCATGACGAGACGAACAACACAATACACCGTCCTTCAGAGAGTAGGGCTTGATCACTTCACCAGAATTGATTCGGTCAATAAGGCTAGATAAGGAGGGGTCTTCTTTCTGGAATCGTCTCACATCCTCAAAAAGCACAGGGGAATTGCTAAGAACGGCATTGACACAATTTACAGTAGATATAAGGTTTACGGGTTCACATTCCTGAACATCCTCTTCAGCTGTTTCCTCGTACATGCGGCTTAAAGAATCAGCTACCGCATTTTCGGACCCACGAATATGTTGGACAGTGAACTGGAACGACAGAATCCTAGTTGCCCACCTAGCAATTCTACCAGTTTTGCGGGGTTTCCCTAAGACCCAGCTCAAGGCTTGGTTATCGGTCTCAAGGAGAAACTTGGTGTGCTCAAGATACATACGGAATTTTTCTAGAGCGAACAACACAGCTAAACCCTCAAGTTCGTAAATGGAATACTTCCTCTCTGCGTCCCTTAAGGTACGAGAAGCGTATGCAATGGGTTGCCTACCCAGATCAGATTCCTGCAGTAGAACACAACCAACACCACGACCAGACGCATCAGTCTGCACAATGAACTGCTTCCCAAAATCCGGAATGGCTAACACAGGGGCGTTAGATAGCGCAAGCTTAAGATCTTCGAAGGCTGCCTGCTGAGAGGGACCCCACTCGAACTTCACAGCCTTTTTGCGTAATTGATTCAGAGGAGCAGCACGGTCGGCAAAGTTACTGATAAACTTACGGAAGAAGTTCACCATACCAATGTAACGAGCAACACCCTTGGCGTTCTTGGGTGGTTTAAAATCTCTGATTGCCTGCGTACGAGACTGGTCCACTGAGATACCAGATTCAGAAACAATATGTCCCAAGAAGGAAATTTTGGGCTTGGCAAAGGAAACCTTGGACAATTTGACGGTAAGTCCAGCGTCACGCAACCGAACAAGTACAATTTTCAGATGATCAACGTGTTCCTCGAAGGACTCGGAATAGATCACCACATCGTCAAGGTAGTGGTACACAAACTTGAATTTAATTCCTGAAAATACCTTGTCCAGAAGTCTGCTCAACACAGCGGCTCCGGTGGATAGGCCAAACGGGACACGGGCATACTCAAACAGGTTCCAGTCAGTGGAAAAAGCAGTAACAAAGGAAGCTTGTAGTTTAACGTGACCGTTAATCTCGTGATCATAAGCCACGGGACCTCCGTTTTACGTGGAATCCGAACCACGGGACATGGCATTTCACATCGAAAATCTCACATGCAGTGACCGGGAATCGAACCCGGTCCGCCTTGGTGAGAGGCATACAGCTTGACCGCTGCGCCACCACGCCCCCCTAAAAGCAGTAACATGCCTGGATTCAGGAGAGAGGGGAATTTGGAAGTAGGAAGAATTTAAATCGAGGATCGTGAACACCTTCGCGTTGCGAAACCAACTAAAACATGTGTGAAGGTCCGGCAAAGGGATGGACTGCAAAACAACTTTTTGATTAAGGGCCCTATAGTCGACCACCGGCCGAAAACCACCGTTAGGTTTTGGCACAAGAAATACAGGGGATGAGTAGGCAGAGATAGAGGGTTGGATTACACCTTCTTCTAACATCTTATCGATAATCTTACGAAGTTCAGCCATCTTGGGCGGGGCAAGGCGATACGGGCTGGAACGCACCGGCACAGAATCGGTTAGCTCAATCTTGTACTCCATCAAATGGGTTACACCCAGCTTGTCAGTAAATACATCGCTATACTCCTGACATAACCTCTTAATGGCATCCTTTTGAAGACTCGTTACATTTTCCAGATCGAGATCCTCAATAGTCATAGGTTCACTAACAGAATTGACAGCAGGAGAAGATAAAACCGGGTTAAATGATAATTTACTCTGTGGATTAAACTTAAACCATAAGTTGCGAGCACCAAAATCAAGAAGCATACCAACGTGTGACATGAAATTAGCTCCAATGACCACAGCACAAGAAAGATTTCTGGCAACCAAAAATTTAAATTTCCAAGAAAAATTTAGAATATGAATTTTGACTGTCATACTACCCAAAATACTTAAGTTTGAACAATTTGCCGAAATAAAAGATTCATTGTTAGGCTCTAACTCAGGAAATTTGCAAACACTCTTCATAGATAAAAACCAGTCCTCACTTATAAAGGATGCGACACTACCAGAATCAAGCAACGCAGAAACGGGCTCGTCATTGACACAAATTTCAATAAACGGGGATATTCCTTTAGCCACAGGAGAAATTCCAAAATCATTACTCACTCTAACACGATTACAAGTAGATGACGAGGACACCCGCACCACAGGTTTCACACAACGTTTAGAATTAGGCTGACTTGCCACGCCATTGTTCACCGACAGGTTAGGTAGGCCAGCGACATAAGCAGAATTAGCACGTGATGAATTAGTTTTCATAGAGTTATCAAGACTATCATTGGTAGGGCGACCAGAAACTTCACAGGGTTTTCCCAAATTCTTACGCACAGAAATATCCTTGGAAGTAACACCCGAATTGGTCTCCTCAACGTTCCGTCATTGGCGATACACAGCCTGGTTACTCGGACACACCTTCTTGACATGTCCCACGCCACCGCACGTGTGGCACTTAATGTTGGGTCGAGGATGAAACATAACCTTTGGCGGGGGACGAGACATCAAGGAAGGAGGGGGACAAGACATCAAGGAAGGAGGAGGAACATTAGCTACCCGAAGGGAATCTGCATGTTTCACAGCCATAGCCTCTATAACGACCTGTTTCAGCTCGACAAATGACGAAGGCCTGGTACACATAGTCATGTATGACCTATATTGAGGCGAAAACCCATTCACAATCGATGACACCAACTGTCGCTCAGTTAAAGGGGATGCAAATACCTGGGCATACACCGTAATGTCGCTGACATAGTCGCTAAGGGACTCGTCCAACCTTTGGACACGATAAAGGAACTTTTGCTCGAGAGCACTTAGGGCGCTTGCAGGGACAGAAAAACACAAAACTTCCCTAATAAACATGGCTAAGGACATGCGGAGGTGGATAGCTTCAACAAGCTTATCGCGCAGCATACCGGATGCAACTGGATACAAAAGTTGGAAAATCTGAATTTCCGACATCCCAAAAATCGAGGCATGGTTGCCCAACTCGACCACTTGCTTTAAAAATTGTACCACTTGGGTAACGTCATCAAGGTTGAAATGCTTTAACTTAGTTAAGAAACCAGAAATAGGATGAGGAATCGACCCATAATTAACGGTAGGCGAGAATGTAGCATTAGGAAAAGGGACATTGTTACCAGGGTAGCCCGCTCGCACACCCTCTACAGGCGACAAAACATTTATATTACTAGAGAAAGAACTGGGATGCAATGGGTCGGCAGGACCCAGGAAATCATTAGGTGACCTAACATGAGAAGAATGACCGTATGCAGGATTAGGTGGTATGGACGAGCCAGCGCCAGGCAACAGAGGGGCAGGCAAACTACTACTGGTAATCGATCCCAAAACCTCAGACCTAGTAAACATAGGTGATTCACGTTCAACCCCAGAAGAACTCTCCAAATTCACAAGGTTATCTCTTAAGTCAATTAAATCGAAACCCCTATTGTTGTCGGCCATTTTGGAAAACACAGAATGCAGACAGCCAATATAGAAGGAAACAAATTACAGGAATTACAAGGACAGTTTACACTTTCACAACAGTACCACAACCACCAATTACCACCACCATAGATTAGGCTGACACTCGAACACCACCACCATACTACACAAAATCATGCACAAAGCTGTCCAGAACTGCATACGTCACCGCCTGCTTGGCTCGAGAACAGAAAGCTAAATTACAAAAATTGGCACAAAACATCTGGCTAACAGCCTCCGACAGAGCTCCAGGACTCCTTCACACGAAGCAAGTAGGCTATCAGAACATTAAGAAATCCCATTTTACATGCCAAGAACACATGTCAGTCACTCACCGGGCTTCATTTTCAGTGGGGATGTTGCACACCAACAGGGTAAAAAGCAGCAGCAAACGCCTCGCTTAGAACAGGACACTTACATACAGCATACCACATGGATATCCAGAGGCAAACATGAAATAAAACAAATGACAAGGATTAGCAAAACATAACATCAAGTGCCCTGGCCCGACAAAATCCCACCTACAACTGCCCCATCAGTACTAGAGGGGTCCATAAAACAGCCTGCGGGTACTGGGGAGGGGATAGTTACGGAAGTGAACTCGAACGTGGTCTGCTACCACTGCGCCACCTGAAAATAACACCGCCGCATGGCCAACAGCACGTCGGTAATTCGATAACCACGCTCTGCTACCACTGCGCCACCTGGCAAAGACACCGCCGCATGGCCAGCAGCACGTCGGTAATTCGATAACCAACGCTCTGCTTCACCACTGCGACACCTGGAATCCGCGGGCCCAACTTACCGTTTATTCAGAGGTCCGCGTCACTTCCGCAGCAACAAATCACCTCCAGATGACATGTCCCAACAGAAGAGCTCCAAAAGGGGTGGAAGGAAGATGGAGAAGGGGACAACACACAGGCTATTTAACAGACACCCCCCAATAACCAACGGAACTGCCGCCGGTGAAATAATGCCACAACAGAAGATTAAAATTTAACTAAAATTTAATGTTAAAATATTAAAGGAGCACCTTCACCAGAAACAGAACATGCATCAGCCAGCATAATTTACAATGAATGCAGGAGACCGCCTAACATGCTTGCTTGCAATGCCAAGAAAAGAAAAGAAAAGACTTAAATTAAAAGAAAAATGTTAAAGCCCAAAAGTTAAAATACAAATTACATGCATAACACAATGAGAAAGGGCTTGATAATTTGCAAGGGAATGCAATAGCGATCCGGCATGCGTAGATCCCGACCACGATGAAACGAGAAATAAAAATTAAATTAACCAAATTAAATAGTATCCGAAAACAATTCATTAATTTGCATGATGGAGATAAACACAGGAACAATTACAAAAAACACAATGTTAAACCGACAAGGTTACATAAAAAAACATCTTAAGTTAACACAACACGTTTGAGTTTCGCGGTGGACGCCTCGAGACTGACCTCGAGACCATAATGCATCTCTTCATAACATGGCCACAAAAACACAAGGAAACCGCATGCCTGATCGAAATTACGGCAAACAATTAATAAAAAAAAAATTAAACATCAGCAGAAGGAAATGGACGGAGGAAAACAATTATGTCTAAATACTATTACAACGGTGAAAGGCACCGGATCATGAACAAATTACTATGTCAATCCCAAGATTGGCAAAAGAAAATAAATAATAATTTAAACGTAAAATAAATTAGAAATGTGTCTCCATAAGGTACTGTCCCCGTTTACCCGGATAGTAGGCTGTCAGATATCCGCCCCCTCAATCGGATTGCCAATAATCCACCGCGCCGGCTCAGCTACACCAATGAAAATGGCACTGACAGATACTACCGAGATTTGAGCACAGAAGTTAACAAGGAATTATTGTGGGACACACCAAAATAGACGGGGGTCCATACTTACCTCTACTTACCTCTTATAAATATCTCGGGGATTGGGTTGACAACAGGATCTCTAAAGTATGCTCCCACAATAATCTCCACCATGACATTTAAAAATGAACCAGAACGACGGCAAGAACTTTGAACTGTACAAAAGCTTTATTTCAAATAAAGGGTATGACTTTAACAACTCAACAAAATAAATGTGGCTATCAGTAGCCCATGTCAATCTGACCATGTCCTCCTATAGGACTTGCAAAGTTATTATACAACATGTTAGCTCCCACGAGCTCAAAATAACGTAATATTTAGAACACATTTGGTCTGGATAAGGAAGTCAGGATGAGACACATTTATAGAGCATTTGTTTTCTTTTAATAAACATGACACTTGTATTTATAGGCGCAAGGCCACAATGCAGACGACCTCGTCCGCTGATAACCAGATGTCTGGCCAGCTGCCATCTACCCTTCAACCTGACGTACACCTGTCAAATGGGCTCCCTTGTCAAGCCACGTTGCGTAAGAATCCAGCACTCTCTCAAAAGTTTTAAATGTCCGCAAGACATCACAAAATATTGTTACGCAAATCTTTCAAATGCTTTACTCACATACCACTGGATTATTCTGACAATCCCTAAACTTGTTTAATTATCATCCAAATGTTTAATAAGCATTGTTTAGAGTATAAAACAAACTCTTAAATGTTTATAACAAAACTCATAAATTAATTTATAACAATTAGAAATTGTTCATAATATAGTTAAAGACAAAAAGAATTTTAAACACGCCTCTAACATTACTTCCGTTCCACATTATTGTCAAAGATATTTACATTATTTATTTACAATATTAACATTTAGATTATTCAAATTAATAATTTGAGAAATACATTAACCACATGTTCATCCAGTTGGTAATTTCATAATCGTGTTAATATAATCGACCAATGAAGGTTAGTTATACATATTAATGTCACAATCTGGTTTAATAAAGGTTTAATAATTATTATAATTATTTGTGACGGTAATCTTCATTCAAAATCTTATCTCAAATTCTTTCAATACTCTTGTTAATTATAACAGTAAATTCACTTGATTAATTTTCAAAGGACAAATACAATACACTCCTGCGGTAAATACGTCGCTTATAAAAAAATGCACAAAACTGCATTTTAAATAGGCCCAAAATTCATCATATATTAATATATACGGCATCAAAATCTTCCACAGAATTTACAAAAAACCTCCACTAACAAATTCTTTAATATCATTAATTACTGTGGGAATCTCCTTCATTTACTCAAGGGCATCATTATATATCAGCGACTTTCAACACGTTCGCTGCTCTAGCGATTATACATTCATAGGTCCACTTCAAAAATTCTTATAATCATTAATTGTTTCAAAACTGTTGTCATTTAACCCTCGTGGATTTCATTCATGAATCGAAATGAAGTAAAAATTTGCCAATCACAAACAAATTTAATAGTGAATACGCTTATATACGCCTGTCTGGTCTTTCAAAATTTAAGATTAACATCTTAAAAGAAATGTGTAGTATAAAATACTATCTTCAAATAAAGTGCGACTAAACTGCAAAATAGTCGAATAGAATCCAATTAGACTGTGGAATGCAAACATTATTATTCAACTCTCTAATTGAGAAAAAACTCCTAACAAAAGTTCACTACTTTAATGCATTCAATAATTCATAATAAAGTTCATCTTTCACAAAATTGTCTATGATGCAATGGTCGTTCATAACTGACGATAAATGTCTGTGTTGCAATCAATTTCAAATAACGACTAGTATTTCCAAGATCGTCGACAACGCAAGAGATTTTAACGCTCTAAAATCATTTAAATGTTCTTCCTTCTTGATGATGACAGAAAATTGGTCAAAGTAATTAAACTGGGGTAGAAATTACTTTAATAAAGAGACACGCTGTCTGAAATTAAGTCTGCCATGAAAATCATTAACTCATAGTCAAATCGTGACTACCAAAAATAAGCAAATTATTGAAATATCTAAATATCAGTCTCAACTGATCCAGAATCATTTAACTATGTCCATGACATAACACTGTCTTAATAAATCGTCGAAAAAGGCATAACTCATCAAGGTGTACTGAGAATAGGAATCTCAAACAAGAATATAGGGCAAAATACATGAGGACAAAAAATATGGGAAAATGGTTGCTCAAATATTGCTAGAGAACTCAAATACAATAAACGTTCACGACTACCTTATCTGCCGATTGACGTTCCAGAGGAAAATTCCCCAAAGAAGACTGCTGAGGGATCCATTTCACCAAGTTAAAGCTGAGCTCCATCCTCGAAACAGGAAACAGCACCCTCAGAGAATCGAACTGCTTCCTTCTCCGGAAATTGCACTGCTCCATGAAGACGAAAGACATCCTTCCGGCAAAATTCTTCTTTGTGAGTCGGGACAACCCTGACCTCTCTTGAAAAATCCCTGAAGATCTTGTAGAAAATCGCCATGAAAATTTTTGTAGTAATTTCCGTAGAAATATTCATATTCAGTGAGTATGAAATCGTTTTCATTGCTGTTTGATAGTATTCAGCGTTGAGCCACGAAACATGGGTGTAGATGGTTGTTCACCACATGTCCGCTTATATGGAATGGCAATTAGCGAAGTTCCATGTTGCTATCTTACTCCAACGATGTATGTCCCAATTGCATTAAAGTCCTTTAGCCTTCCATCTTCTCTTCGGTTATGGTAATCGAAGAACAAACTGCCTTATTAAACTGCTCCATAATACTGTAGCGTTGTGTCACAATTCAATCTGAAGTCTCCCTGTTATACTAGCAGTGTCAGCCGTAGCGTAGGATCTGGCGATACAAAGTGCTTCTCAGGTAGCGAGAAAATCACTTTTGTCAGTCGTCTAAAATTGCTAATATCTTCTGAAATAACTCCTTGAAATTGTTCAAATTTCCTACACTGCTTAATGTAGCACTGCACAATAGAATTAGCTTATAGGCAACCGCTAACTGTTCATAGCCACTCTTGTAGACGCGTTATAATGTGCGTTTTAACTTCACCTAGTTTTACTCACAGTAAACCTGCACTGCTTGTCTGCTCGAATCTCGTTTAATGCGGTGGCTTCACCACGCGTTATAAAGACGACTCTTTCTACTAATGTCACTCGACGTCTCACCAAAACGACTATATAAGCACTGATACTGACGATTTGAGATATGCGATATGAGATCTGACGATTGAGACTCCTCTCTTCTGCGCAGGGCCTTTTATAAACTTCATAAGGGGCGTATCCATCCCTTCCATAGCGTGTTACTGCGTCATCGCTCGAAGTTCCAACTTCGTCAATACTTGACGGATTTTCAAAATTCAAAAACTGGAAATAAATTTCACCAAAATTCCAGATCAATGCCACTACTGCAAATGGATTTCCACAATTCTTCATTCCAAAAAGTATTAAAAATACCATAGTTTCCGCAATCTCCGTCTTCCTTCAAACAATCGTTGATTGGTTCGAGCCTCCCCTCCAATAGCATAATTTCTTCCTCAGCAGAATTCCACGTTTCCTGCGACTGCGTCGTAAATCTCGGATCTTTCTCGAATAAATGCTGACGTCATTGAGAATCTCAGCTCAAGTAGCCTGCTGGTATAACGTCTGCGTCATCCGTGCTTACGTCATGACTACCCACGTCATAACTATGACAGCCATAACTTTCTTTATATTTTCCAATATAGCCACCATGGTCTCTATATAATTCAATTACGGGGGCAGTACGAAGAAAAGAGAACAAAATTAAAATAAATCAGGAAACGTAATTAAAACAGCAATAAAATTAGGCCTATAAAACAAATGAGGAACAGAATTAAAATATTACTATAAGATGATATCGGAGCTCCATAACAATAATAAATATGAAGATATAATGATACGTACCTTACATCCTTCTCAGTGGAGACACACTAATAATAAAATAATTAACACATAATTTTAAATTCTGTACGTCACTACATGTGCTTCACAAAAATGGCTAACCCGGCACATGCGTTGTTTGGGTCACAATCACAGGTCTGGTTCGAGATGCGACCACATTTCACACGTCCACTTCACGGCGAAACGATGAAATTCCCAGCCTGAAGAGAACAGGCAATTCCTTTTTCTCTTGAATACATTAATATTTCGTAGAGAATGAGGGCCAGAGCCCCCATCAGCGGTGACACCTTTCACGACCAGTCGGCTTGATTTCTTGTTTTCAAAACAACTAATGGACTCCACAAAAATGGCGGAGAATTTTTGCGTCAAGAAGCGAACTGCATTCATGTAAAATTTATTGTCCAATCACGGCTTGACACATCAACCAACAATGTCATAATTAGGAAATTAATTTGGCGGTATCATGAATACATCGGCATTTGTTTCATGACGAAGAATGCAATTGTCTTTCAATTATGTCATGCATATAAGGAGTTTTATAAGGTGCAGCACACACTACCTATCGGAGAGAAACAGGAACCACGTGCAGACTTTACAAAGTCCGACTGCCGCTACCATCTCGTGGTCACAGGCGGAACTGAGCGACGAAGCGGTCATTTCAAAATTATCCAGAATTCCAACCCGGGGTAAATACATGTTTGAAAACTCTTGGGACGGGCACTTGCACGTAACAATATTAATTATTAATTTATTTTCCTTTTATTTTCTTGGCCTTCTGATGGTAGTAATTCTCTTTTATAAAATTTTGTTTCGCTTTATTGTTCGTTTCCTGGCGACGGTCGCCATTTTTTTCTGGTATATTGTCATAAGATTGAGATGAAAGCAGTCAGTCGAGCTGTAATTTGATCCGCTTCATTACGTATTTGGTTTAATATTTCGAGTGGATAAACTTCTGTTTGTCATTCGTGATTTGATTTCGACCTTCCTTGCGAGGTTTACTATTTTTGAAACATAACATATCGGTAATTACTGCTTAAACTTTCCTTTGGGTAATCTAACTTTGGCAGAATCTTGGGCACTCTTTCGACCTCTTAAGAGGGGTTTGGTTTTGCGATTTTCTTCCCATGTCCTTTCTCCTTTTAACTTGATTAATGAATTATGATTATTTTCGGGGTTTGTAATAAGCCTTACCTGTTGTAATAGGGATGTATAGAACTAGCACCGACAGAGCGCACTGCTGTTGTACTGGGTAAGCGCACGGCGCTCTTCATTTGTCTCCTGTGTTCTCATGCCGCTAATATGTACGAATTTAAGTTGTTTAAATTTTTATTTTCGTGACTATGCCGAGCTATTGCAGTGTTCCTCTTTGCAAAAATCAGGGAAGCCGGTTTTCGTTTCACCAATTTCCACAAAATAAAGAAATGAGGAAGAATGGTCACATGTTATCAGAAGGAAAAATTTCGGTGAGAAAAATCTGACCGAATATATTAAAGTGTGTTTCCATCATTTACAACCCGATGACTTCACGAAAACTGTGTTGGATTAGTGTGACTTACAAAGGGAAATAATTCCTGTTTTGTATCTATAAACTGATTAGACATTTCGATAACAACCACTGAATTTATGCGTTTGTATCTGAAGGTGAGAGAGCAAGATAAAAACCAGGCGCTGTTCCACCGCTTTTTCCGCGGACCACGAACACAACAAAAATAATTATTTAGGAAGAGGCCATACACAAGAAAATTGCCGGATTATCACGATAAGCCTACAAAATCGGAATCTGCAGAAATCATCTCCATTGAAGTACGGGAAGAAATCGTCAATTTACACGAAGAAATGAAAGTAACATTTCTGACTCCCATTTTCAAAGACATCAATAGGCTACTCGGTCAAATACTTCAAGAATAAATGTCGCAACATTAACAGTCACAAACGTATTATGGTTAGTTTCTTGAAATCAGAATTAATCGTCAACTTCCATCTGCCCGACGGAGAATGTGGTAGCGACTGACTTCTACAGTACATTCTTGAGACTTAGTCAGATGAATGGAAACAGTTCGTGGCTCTAAAGCAGGGATTCTCAAACTTTAAAAAAATTGTACCCCCAAGTCCTTTTCCAGGGGTAAGGGAACGATTATTATTGAGAAATTGACAAAATTACATAAGAACCAAACGTTGCTATGCATTTTCGAGGTACACATTACCGGTATCAACTTTCTTTGATTATGTTTACCTTAAAACACGACAGTGTCATGTAAGCTATCAACCTAAAAAAATACATGAATCGAAGTCTGTAAGCAGGGGGAGCAAGTGAATATTTAAATCTCTGTTTATGATTTAAGTCTTATGGAGATATATTTATCAATATAGGCCTACAATACTCTAGTAATTGTAATCTTTAGGAGAAAGCATGCTGAATCATATTCATTATTTGAATAATAAAGCGTGTTAGAATTTTGTTATTACCGCTGTAGGCCATTAATTCTTCCTTCCTCCCGCTAGTTTTAGTGTCTCTAGTCCGTAGCTCATTTTGCAGCTGTTTAACGCTTAAACGCTGAAAATCGTCCATAATATATTAGGAGATATACCAATAGAATTAATTAATATAGTCTTGGAGTAAAATTCAAGAAGATATAATTTACTTTAGCTTAGAAAACTCGGTCACAATTTATACATTCTTCGCAGCTGACTGGGAGCAACATAAGACGATGGCCTTGCGCTTACCCAGTACTACACGAGCGCTATCTGGCGCGAACTTTCTCCCGCTACATCCCTATTGATGTTATTACCTTGTTCTTCCTTTGATGTATTTGGTGTTGTTCAGAGGCGTAGCGCTATAATACGCCGATACGCCGGGCGTTCCCTGATTTAAAATGTGTAAAATATAACATTGTTTTTATTTGATATAAATGCGGCGTTAGCATATTACATGGCGCTTAGTTTTTTTATATCCGTACCCCCCATATAACCAGTCTTAGCCCGGCCGCGGTCTACTGCTGGGCGTCGCTCTTCTTGTCTGTACGCCAGACCTTCTTGGCGTCAAGAGCTATGTACCACCCTGGCCAGGCCACGTTGCAGCGCATGCGCCAGTTCATACTTGTTTCTCGGAAGGGGAGCGCTACCGTACGCTGGCGTTTGCTGGCGTTTGAATTGTATGATCACTGTTCTGTTAACTCAATAGCCCAATCGCTGCGCTAGTGCTATAGTTCGAACTGTAGAAGTGTAGTTTCTTTTAATTGTGCGTGTGTATGTTTAATGCTGCCAATATGATTGAAGTACCTGACTCGAATGTTGTTAATTTTTTAAAGGCAACCCCTTTGAGCACTTTATCATATGAACAGCGATGTGAATTAAAAACAAAAAACCAAAGCCAAATTTATCAATTAAAGAAGTCGGTAAAAATCGCACACGGAGTTTTCAGCTTTCTTGGTATGACAGGTTTTCCTGGCTAACTGGGTGTGTTGAAAAAAAAATGTTTTGTTACGTATGCCTTATGTTTGGAGCGAAAGATACTGAATGGTGCACGGAAGGAATTTCGGACCTGAGTAATTTAATTAAAAAGGCTGTAAAACACCAGTCTTCAAAACACCACTTGTTACATTCTGTAGGGGGCGTGGTGGCGCAGCGGTTAAGCTGTATGCCTCTCACCAAGGTGGACCGGGTTCGATTCCCGGTCAATGCATGTGAGATTTTCGAAGTGAAATGCCATGTCCTGTGGTTCGGATTCCACGTTAAAAGGAGGTCCCGTGGCTCATGATCTCGCGATTAACGGTCACGTTAATCTACAAGCTTGCTTGCTTGTTACATTCTGAAGCATTTCATCTGCTAGGTAAAACTCGTATTGAGCATGCATTTTCTGAAGCTCCTCGACTACAAGCAATAAAACATAATGAGATCGTGTCTTCGAACAGGCAGTATGTGCGACGACTCATTCAATCAGTAGTATTTCTCTGTCCACAAGAACTAGCCTTCCGTGGGCATAGAGAAGATGAAAGTTCTATTAACAAGGGGAATTATTTGCAATTGTTGAACCTGCTCGCTCAAAATGAATCTATAGTTAGAGACCATTTACAGTCATCATCATTATTAAAAGGAACATCTCCAGACATTCAAAATGACTTGATAGAAGTTACAACAATTGCATTAAATGAAAAAATCAAATCAGAAAAAATGAAGCCCCCTTTCTCTCCATAAAAGCGGATGAGACATTAGAAGTATCGTGTAAGAGCCAGATGAGCATAATATTTAGATATTGTGTGGATGATAGAATAGAGGAGAGATTCGTCAGCTTTTATGACGTTTCCAAAAATAAAACAGCTGCGGGATTATCAGAAATCGTGCACAAAGTTTTACTTGACTGGGAAGTAAATGGAGAAAAAGTTGTAAGCCAGACATACGATGGTGCAGCTGTAATGGCAGGCAGACAAGGAGGAGTTCAAAAGCTAGTGAAACAGTTTTGCCCATATGCTCTTTTCGTCCATTGTTACGCCCACCAATTAAATTTGGTACTTCTGTATGGCTCAAAAACAATAAAACAGGTTCGTTTGTTTGTCTGTGCCTTGACTGCTTTTCATAGTTTTTTCAGCAAGTCTTCTAAAAGGACGGTTTTGTTGACCGAAAGAGGATTTAAGCTTCCACAAACTAGCAATAAGAGATGGAATTTTCATTCGAGGGCAGTTTTCACCATTATGAAACATTTCCAAGGATTGTATAGTACTTTTGATGAAATTATTGATGATGAAAGTAGTGAATGGGACGACGACTATGTGAACTGTGCCATTGGTCTCAAAAGATATATGGATGACCCTACCTTTGTATATTTGCTATGTGTATTCGAAGCTTGTTTCATTTACACTGATCATCTTTTCAAATTGTTACAATCATCGACAGTGAGTATTGTAACTTGCCATAATGAGATAGAGGCTGTCGTCAAAAGAATAGAAAACTTAAGAAATGAAGATTTCACTGACAGATGCGTTCAAAAAACCATCCAGTTGAATGAAAACGTAATGTATGATGGCAATAAAAAGAACACTTTGAGAGTGCTAACTTTTGAAATAGTAGATTCACTAACAGCTCAAATGAAAAGTAGATTTGAAGATCTTAATCATCTAAATTTCATTGAGTTAGTACAAGAAAAGAAGTTTAAAGAATACACTGAAGCATTCCCCAGGGCAAATTAGATATTTTGGTAAAACAGTATCCATTCTTTAATGTTAACCAATTACTAAATGAACTTCACATTGTTTATGGAGATCAGACAAAGCATTTAGCTCCAAAAGACCTTTTAAAATATTTTCTTGCCAACGGTCTCGACTCCATCTATCAGGAAATAACTAAACTACTGCGCTTAGTACTGACTATTCCAACTACTACAGCTAGTAGTGAACGCAAAATGAGCACGCTGAAAAGAATTAAAACATACCTTAGAAATTCTATGAGCAATAGTCGCTTGTCGTGTTTAAATTCACTGGCCATTGAAAAACAGTTATTAGGTGAGCTTTCATCAGAGCCGGCATTTTTTGAACACATCATTGACATTTTCGCAGAAAAGAAGAAACGACGAATGGAGCTGACGTACAAGACTGTGTGAGGTATGTGACAGTATCTTTCATATTAGCTTTTTGATTTTTTCCTCAGTTTGTCGTTATAAACTTTGGCGTCCCCAGCTCAAAAGTTCACGCTACGCCACTGGTGTTGTTTGGATGTAATTACTAACCTAATTAACTTATTAACTCTTCCTTGATCTGTTCTTTATTTGTAAATTGATTAGACCTACATTATATTTGTTTTGCAAAGACGTTGTTCTTTATTTCCTAGCTAAGATAATGATCACAATAGCTTCTAACACGGTTCTGGGATTGGGACTCTCTTTCATACTACAGTCTTCTTTGTACCGGAACAAGGGGCATCGACTTAGGAGGCCGATTAGCCCCTAAAACTAGGCTGGGTATGTAATTTTGTCTGATAACCTGTGTTATTGTGATGGTACCTAACGCGAGGCCACGGCCGTCTCCTTCCAAATCCTCACCTGACTTACAAATACTCTGTAATAAAGCAGGTTATCATCACTGACACAATCGAAATCTACTAAACAGAGTGGAAAGGAAAAGGGGCGAGAGAGAGAGGGGATTGATTGATTGATTTTATTTTCACGGCTACACTTAGAGCTTAAGAGCTCCTTTACAGTAGCGCCCTACATTAAATAAGGTTAGGGGGCGTGGTGGCTCAGCGGTCTAGCTGTATGCCTCTCACCAAGGCGGTCCGGGTTCGATTCCCGGTCAATGCATGTGAGATTTTCGAAGTGAAATGCCATGTCCTGTGGTTCGGATTCCACGTAAAAAGGAGGTCCCGTGGCTCATGATCTCAAGATTAACGGTCACGTTAAACTACAAGCTTCCTTTTAAATAAGGTTAGGGCTTATACAAATAAAACATTTCACTTACATTCACAATATAAATAATAATAGTCTAACAATAGTAACAAAAAGACAGTAATAACACAACAACAATAATAATAATAATAATAATAATAATGATAATGGAAAGATTATTTGCAAAAGAGAGCATACAGACAGAGTATCAGCCCGAAAAGCAAACATTATATACTGTACAAGAAAAGCTATTAAATTAGACAGGTTGTCAGCTATTGTCCTGATGTTATAATTGAACTTAAAAAAAAAGTATTTTAAAGACGTTGTTCTTTATTTCCTATTTAAGAAAATGATCACAATAGCTTCTAACACGGTTCTGGGATTGGGACTCTCTTTCATACTACAGTCTTCTTTGTACCGGTACAAGGGGCATCGACTTAGGAGGCCGATTAGCCCCTAAAACTAGGGTGAGAGGACAGGGAAGCATTAGAAAGGGCCTTCAGATAAGATACTACTCCCGAGGTCAACCGTCGGCTAGAGCATGAGGCTACTCGAGTGCAGTGGGCTGATGACCTGAGGGGCCTACAAAAAAAATTGCAGATAACCCCACAGCTAGCCTGAGATGTTACGAAAGAGCGAATAAAATATACCAGAAATACTTACGTAAAAGTATAACCTAAATGTTCCCAGAAGCTATTCGTATTTACGGTCGTAACGGCAACTACATTCTCCAGGAACTTTACGCCGAGAGAATAACAATTATTGTAGCATTATAAGGGGGAGGAACAGCTAGGTCATCAGCCCCTAAAGAGCGAGCGTATCAGAAAATAACATGAAACTCGCCATTCGGGCGGAGCTACCGACCCACGTGTTAAAATCAATGACGTAATTGAATGTCAATTCATATTTATTCTTGGGGTTTGCATTAAAATGTATACACACCTCCATATTTATCGATCTTTCTTTGACGTTCTCGTAAATACTTGTCTTGTTAGGAAATACGAGTGCCTTTCAAAATAGCGTTTTCGGTAGCGTCTAGTTCGAACCAAAGTTCAAACAGTAGCTCGTAATGGCGGCTTGTGACGGTTATTTCCTCTTGCCATTAAAAAACCACGGCATGGCAGAGATTAGCAGTTATTAACGCACGTATGAAGAAGGCCGTTCAATTCGCGAGCAATAAACCATAAATAACTATTGGAAAATAAGACCTGAGTGCTCAGATATACGGTATTTGCGGGGACAATAGATTTCAAATCATACACGCCAGGTCCTAGGCAACGGACGGTACTACAATGTCGCAGTCCGTTTCTAAGATACCTATCTATGTCGTTTTCTCTAGCTCGGCAAAAATTTAACATTTCGCTTTTTAACGAATTATTCTTACGATTATTAAACCTTCGATCTAGCCTTCCCTCTCATGATGTTGAGTTGAAATAGGCTGTAATTTGTATCCCAATCGCTTAGATTTGGACGTAGCAAAGCGAGGAAGAGGCACAGGCCCTTCCATATGTTCTGCTAACCGAGAGCAAGATCTGTTTTCTTCTTTTGATGGTTAAAATGCAATGGTTAGGTACTCGTATGTTGATTGGGACAGCTGCATCTAAGTTACTGCCTTCGAGGCTTCTACTCCCTTGCTAAATCAGTCAAGATTTAGGGATTATAGGCAATTACACTTGACATGGATTCCTATATTTACTATATAAAAGTGCGTGTATGGTTGTGAACTGCCTGATAACCTGTGTCATTGTGAAGGCTTCACTAGAGTACGGTATAACAGGAGACTGGTGCCACAAAGTAGCCTACTTGCATTTAGAAATAAGTTTTTTTTTTTTTATTTTTTTTTTTATTTATTTATTTATTTATTTATTTATTTATTTATTTATTTAATTAATTTACTAAGGTTATTTACAAGAGAGCTTGAAGAATGGGCAAATGACCTCGTAGTTCTTCCCCTTAAAACATCAATAACTACTACTTCTACAGTTTAAAGGGGATGAATTTGGGGGAAAAAACACACACTGTTTACAAACTAAGCTAGTAGGCTGCTTTGAAGCTGTAATTTATTATACAAGAAATGTTGTCTGATAACCTGCGTTATAGAGAGGTTGCTTAAAATGAGCCCACGGCCACCTCTTACCCAAACCTCACCTGACTTACAAATAGCCTTCACAGACACTGCAATAAAGCTGGTTATCATCACACACACAATACCTACTACACAGAGGGGAAAGGAAGGAGGGGAGGGTTTTGAGAGGAGAGGGATGCTATACAAAGGGCCCTCCTACAAGATACTACTTAGGAGGTCAACCGTCGGCTTGAGCATTACTCAAGTGCAACAGGCTGATGACCTGCCTTTTCACTAGCCCGGGGGTGGGGTTGGAATGCACACACAGGGGAAGAGCATACACGTTGAAATGGGATCACACGGGCGAAGCCGCTCGATCATTTACATCAGCATATTTTTTCCTGACGTCGAGATTGCATTTAAAATAATAATAAAAAGAAGAAGATACGCTTCACACGGGCGAAGCCGCTTGAGATTTTACATCACTTTTATTCATAATAATCTCAACTCTCCAATACGTTTCTTGGTTCTAATTTTGAATCAACGACCTCTCAGCTGATTGTAATACTCTGCCTGTGCTGCCAAACCAAGCTGGTCCGGGCGGGGATACCAAGAGCCCGCCGATGAGCCAGCTTGGTGTCCTAGGCGAAACCCCACACAAGACACGGCACAAACCTAGAAGAATTGCTGAGTTTTAATTCACCGGCCGTGAAAGCCAATATACCATCTTTTTGGAAGCCTTCATAGGGAGGTTAAGGCTGCTTGAGCTTTTAGTTCTCGCAGTCAAGTGGTGCAGTTGCACCTAATATAAAGGGAGGTGGCGCGCAGTTCGTCACTCCTGTGGGGGTCCGGGCGGGGACACCAAGAGCCCGCCGATGAGCCAGCTTGGTGTCCTAGGCGAAACCCCACACAAGACACGGCACAAACCTAGAAGAATTGCTGAGTTTTAATTCACCGGCCGTGAAAGCCAATATACCATCTTTTTGGAAGCCTTCATAGGGAGGTTAAGGCTGCTTGAGCTTTTAGTTCTCGCAGTCAAGTGGTGCAGTTGCACCTAATATAAAGGGAGGTGGCGCGCAGTTTGTCACTCTTGTGGGGGTCCGGGCGGGGACACCAAGAGCCCGCCGATGAGCCAGCTTGGTGTCCTAGGCGAAACCCCACACAAGACACGGCACAAACCTAGAAGAATTGCTGAGTTTTAATTCACCGGCCGTGAAAGCCAATATACCATCTTTTTGGAAGCCTTCATAGGGAGGTTAAGGCTGCTTGAGCTTTTAGTTCTCGCAGTCAAGTGGTGCAGTTGCACCTAATATAAAGGGAGGTGGCGCGCAGTTTGTCACTCTTGTGGGGGTCCGGGCGGGGACACCAAGAGCCCGCCGATGAGCCAGCTTGGTGTCCTAGGCGAAACCCCACACAAGACACGGCACAAACCTAGAAGAATTGCTGAGTTTTAATTCACCAGCCGTGAAAGCCAATATACCATCGATTATATATGGCTTTTAAATTACGTGCAAGAGGTTTATTATTTTTATTATTATCAAAATCGTTATCGTCGTCGTCGTCATCTTAGGTGTCGTCGTAGAGTACAGCCTCTTCTCTACGGGACGCCTTGCATTTGACTGTTGACACAGGCTAGATTAAACTTCAAGACGTGGATGTGATTATGTTATTAGTATTATGATTATTATTATTATCTTCGACGTCATCTTAGGTCTCGTCGTAGAGCAAAGCCTTTTATCTACGAGACCCCTTGCATTTGACTGTTGACACAGGCTAGATTAAACATCAAGACTTGGATGTGATTATGTGGAAAGCTATTAAGGTACGAGTGATGCTTGGTATTGCCAAACAGGGCTCAGCTAGTGCCTATGGGCGCCGTGAAAGTTTCTAATTCTAGGGTCATTGCTGTTGTTCTGACTCGGTGAGGAAAGCTATAGCAAACTACCTCACTTTGCTTGATATGCTTCACTATAGTGCTGTCTTAGATTTTTGTGGATATAGGCACGGTATTGGTTGGGGAACCGACCTACCTCTCGCCGACTACCCAATTACATCCCCCCCCCCACACACACACACACCTACAAATCACTGTAAAATGAAGGTCCAATCTAATCTAGTCTAATCCCCTGAATTGCACTTCCTAATAAGGAGTGCTAATATACCCTCTTCTGATACTCCTCGGGAATCTTCATTTCCACTCATGATAGGTAGCGTACTCACGACCACTGAGCGAGGTTCATTGACTTCATACTATCATACAATAGGCGCAGATGATCTCGTTGATCCACCTCTTAAAACAACAAGAATTAAATAATAATAATCATCGTCATCATCATCATCATCATTCTTCTTCTTCTTGTTTCGAATAGGCCATCTACGGACCACGACGTTCAACTATTACATTTGGAGTGGGCTTTGATGTTTGCCCAGTAGTTACGCATCTTCTGGCTGTGTTGTTCCCTCCTCTCCTGGGTCCAGAGGGCACCTGTTTTCTTTCTTGGCGGTTTGTCCTGGAACCTCAATTGCTGAAGCATCTTCCTGAGAGATGTCCGGTCTTTTAAGACTCTTTCCATCCCTCCAAGTTCTTGCAGATCTTTGCTCACTTCCCACAACCATGGTGACTTGGTCTTCCGCTTTTGCCCGTAACCGAGGAGCTGATTGGTCAACCTGGTAGGATGCATCCTGTAGACCTGTCCATAAAATGCTAGACGTCGTTTTCTAACAACATCCGTGATTCTTTCACAGCACGTGTAGAGCTCTTGATTAGGCCGCCTTCTGTATTCATTACATTCCTTAACAGGTCCCAATATCTTGCTCATTATCTTTCTCTCCCGTACTTCGAGCTTGTCCGTGAGTCCCTTCCGGTTGAATACTAGACATTCTGAAGCATATAAGGCTTCAGGACGTATAACTGTCTGGTAGTGTCTCATTTTAGTCTTTCGGGAGAGACACTTCTTATTATATGTGTTCTTGGTTAGTTGATAAGTCATTTCTAACTTGTTAACTCGAGTTGATAATGCCCTTACTTCCGAGAGATTCGGTTCAAGCCATTCTCCTAGGTACTTATATCTGTCAGTTTTCTTGATCTCTCCCTGGTCCAAATGCAGTGTAGAAGGAGATTCACTGATGTTTGTGATGTACTGTGTTTTTTCAAGTGACACATATAGTCCTACCTTAGCTGCTTGTTGCGTGAGAACATTAAGTTGTTTCACAGACGTTTTTATTGAATGAGATAGAAGTGCCAGGTCGTCGGCAAATGCCAGGCAATCAACACTGAGCCCATTGCACTTGTGTCCCAAAGTGATACCACTTGGTAACCCCTGACTAGTTAGCTCCTTTCGCCTCTCCCTTATCACCTTTTCCAGGGCACAGTTAAAGAGGAGAGGTGAGAGACCGTCTCCCTGTCTTACTCCTGACTTAATTTCAAAACATTCAGAGAGGGCTCCTCTGAACTTCACTCGTGACATGGTGTTCTTTAAAGTCTGTTGGATAAGGTTATGTGTCTTCTCGTCTAGTCCTAGTTCTTGCAGGATCTTCATGAGAGTAGGTCTGTCAACCGAATCATACGCCTTCTTAAAATCAACAAAAATGATGACATATTTCTTACTAGCCATTTTTGCTTGCCGTAGCACTGATTTCAAGTTCAGTATCTGTTCCGTACAAGAGCGTCCTTTTCTAAATCCTGCCTGGTATTCTCCTAGTCGAGGGTCTAGCTGGGGTTCAGCTCTGTTTAATAAGGCCTTAGAAAAGATCTTGTATGTCACAGGTACTAACGAGATTCCTCGATAGTTGTTGATGTCGCTCAAGTCTCCTTTTTTATATAGGGGATGAATCAAAGCAGAGGTCCAGTCACTAGGCAATGTTTCAGTCTCCCAAATGTCATTGAAGATTTCTGTCAACTTGCCTATAGTCCTATTCCCAGCTTGTTTCCATAGTTCCGCTACAATTGAGCCTTCACCTGATGCTTTGTTGCTTTTCAAGGACTTGATGATGTCTATCACTTCTTCTTTGGTTGGTGGTTGAGAGTTTGGTTGCCTGATGGTGTCTTGATAAGTGAAGAATGTGTCAGGTGATTCACAGTTAAGGAGATTCTCGAAGTACTTGGCCAGAAGGTGGCAATTGTCCATATCATTATAGGCTATCTGTCCATCCGGTCCTCTGAAGTGGAGGCTGGGAGGATTATAACGGCTGAGTTCCGTTTAAAGCCTCTGTAGAAATTTCTGGTGTTGTTCTTCTTGAAATCGTCATACAACTGAGTCAGTAGGTCCTTTGTGAACTGCCGTTTAAATTGTCGGATTATTACTATCACTGCAAGTTATATTCCGAAAGGATCACAGGCTACAGGCTGCCTTTAGCTCTTTAGAATAAACCAGTCTATAACTGAATTCCTAATGGCTGTAGACCTGACCCTCAGAATGCAATTATTATTATTATTATTATTAGTTTTGCTAATATCTTCTGAAAGGAACACTGGCTATGGCCTGCATTCAACCACGGTATTACAAATCAATTCTTCAACTCATGTCTACAATTCAAGAACAATCACTTTATTTGTACCCAAAGAGCATCACTATCCAGCCATTACAATCTGTTACTCAAGACCTGTTCCATCTTGCTCATCAATGCCCCAAGGGTGCCAATCTACAAAAATGAAATTTAATTACAGAAATACATTCACAAAATTACAGAAGCACATTCACAACATTCCCCCACCTTGAAAGGGTAGGTTTCAACTAAAAGCACAAAATAATACAAAACATACCGTACGAATAAACATGGAATTACAAAATATTTACAAATCCAGTTTGGTTGGCCTTTTAACAACTCTGCCCCTTCTTGTCAGAGCAACAGCTTCACTCTCAACTACTTGAGGGGGGTTACTAGAGTCACAATCAGGCACCAAGTCAACAGCATTGGGACCACACAAAGAACCATCACTATTTTCATAAGGAGATCCAATCTCCATCAAGCACAAACGTTGGACTGGTCGCAACAACTCACTCTTAACTGTTTTTACCTTTGCCACTCTAGTTACTCCATCCTTACCAGGGAAGATCTCAAGCACTCGAGCCAATTCCCAATCAATTCTTTTCTTTTGGTCAGACACAACCCATACAACATCTCCCACCCTGACATTCTTAGACGACTTAGCAGTGTTTAACATCAGAGACCCTAGGTATTCCTGACGAAAACGTTCTTTTAGGTTTATCCTAACCTCAGCTACATATTTCACCCTAGCAGAAAGACCCTTGTCATCCACTTCGTCAAGATCAGGCACCTTTGTCTCAAACTGCTCCTGCAAAAACATAGCAGGCGTTATTGGTCTCAACTCATTAACATCTTCAGACATGTAGGAAATGGGACGCGCATTCTTAACAGCCTCAATTTCGGTAATCAAGGTCATTAGTTCACAAAGATTCAATAACGCACGACCAAGGGATATTTTCAACAGTCTTTTCATCACCCCAATAAGCCGCTCAAAAAATCCACCCCACCAAGCACCTGTGGGAACATTAAATAGCCACTGAATTTTCAATTCATGTTCAACTGTAGTCTGCTTAATGAGATTCCAAACTCCTACAAAGTTAGTACCGTTATCACTATACTTAGTTGTGATTCTGCCTCGTCTGGCAATCATTCTTCGTAGAGCATGTAAAAATGATTCTGTAGAGAGCGACTCTTGGGTAGATTATTGGATAAGGAATAACCCACCCACCAAGGGAAGATGATTAAAAAAGGGAAGTAGGTTTTGGATTGGAGAAAAAGGATAGAAAAATAGGAGGAGAGTTCCACAAAAGTTGTAATTTTAACTTTAAATACCTTTAGGGGCAGTTGCCACTGAAAATTAACTCTCTGATACCTAAAGTAGGTACGAGCTTGGTCGAAGCTAACGGGAACCGCAGCTAGGACTTGGGCGATTTGCAAGAGAGAGGCTTTAGTGTATTTCCTCCCAAGCATGTATAAAACTACTATAGGGAAGGGTGATGGTCTGGCAAGACTGATAGTAACAAATTTGTTGTATGGTTTTTCAAAGCAATTCGTTTTTTCAAAATAATTCGAAGAATGCCAATAATTTAAATCAGATTTGGTATTTCCAATTTTCAAAGTTGTGGAATTCTTGAAAAGGCAACCAAGTGCTTCCAAGAAGGAGAATGATAAAAGATTACACCTGGGGAAGTAATTTTGTTGAATGAACCAATGGTTGCATTTAGAAATGGCTAAGCTTTTACTCAGCGAGGAGCCGGCTAAAAGTTTAGACAAAAAGAAACACTTATCTTTTGGAAAACTGACCATAAGTTTTCGGAGAGGATCTCCACAAGCAGGTAGCTGGCTTAGCGAGCTTTACTTGCCTTACTGGCCAATTAGAATTAGCTATTAAAGCTAAAAGAAACTTTAGTGAGGTGGAAACTAAGATTTCTTGCCCAATAGCAAAAAGTGTTGAAAGCCCTATTAATGGATTTAATAACATTGAGTAGGAAGAGCCAAGGAAGACAAAATCTTGCCTAATCGTTGTACTTGCGAAATGATAAATCCAAAAACAAATATATAATTTATTAAACAATTCAAAGAAGGATAATGAATTAATAAGTATGTAATATATTTTTGACAAACATAGTTCATTTGAACTTTTTAACAAATGGGGTCACAGACCTCTCAACATTAAACGTTTGCTCCAGGCAATTGACAATTTACAAGGTTTAAAACCTTACATGTTTCTAAAATCTTTATAAGATTTAAACAAATAACCAATGAAGTAATTAAAGTTTGAACGTTAATTGGAGTACAAAGAGTGTACCTTAAGAAATTCCGGAGAGAATATTCTAGAAAGAGTGAAAACTTCTAAAATAACAATAAGAAAACATGAAAAATAAGATAGAAGTTCCTACAACTTCCTATATTTAAGCTGCATTACTTTTATGACCATTATACAAGAGGGCAGGTCTCTTACTATGAAATCTGAAGAAAGTCAAAAGGAAGGTTCTAGACTTCCCACGTTGAAGTAGGAATCACGAGCAAAATGGGGCAGTTTCCATTTCGTGAAACCTAGAAATAACTCACTCAAGAGTGGAAAAAAATTGTTTTCCCTGATTATAGGGAAGAAACAATGTAAATTTAAATCGTGTTTGAAACACGTAGTTATACAGTAATTAATTAATGTTAAACAAGAAAAAATGGAAGGGCACTTCGTGAGTGACACCTTATAGAAAAGTTACAATTTTATTAATATGGGTTGTTAGTAGAAGGTTGAGGAAAGATCATTGGGATATAGGATCAATGTTCATGGCCGTATTTAATATAAACGGACGATCGCGACGCGGTAGAAAAGTGGAGCAAGCACTGGTTATCACTGTAGTCTGTAAAGATTGATGCAAAGTTCACTGTAGAAACACGAAAGTTCATGAGAAAGAAAGTTATTACAATGCTGAAAAGAACCGGTTGCACTAGGTAGGCGAGAGTCTATTTCTTGAAAAAATTGGGAATTACAATTAGATGCGCCATAGATCATTCCAACGGTGGACGAAAGTTAGCTATTGCAGTAATTTGTAAGGAAAATTCCTCATTTTAAATATTATTTTCACAAGTGAGTGAAAAATACCTGATGGCAAGACTCGCAGATAGAGTACAAGATCTGGAAGGTTCCAGAACGATCTTAGTAGAAAAATGGGGCCAAAGTAAATCCAGCGGAGGAACTTGCTTTGTAAATTATAAACAGCGGGTGTTAGATAATATCCCACGTAGTGAGAAGATTTCTCATTTGGCAAGCATAAGAAATGCTGCTTTTCACTAAGATTAGCTTGATTAAACAAAAGCTCAACATGGAAAATCCCGCGGAGGATGATTTTGCCCCAAAATAAGTAATTTCACACTGCCTATAAAAGATAGTTAAAAGCATGTGGTCGGTAAAATCATGAAGATGAGGTTAAAACTTGAAGCAGGTACTTATCTTTGTTGCATGGCGAAGGTGAGGTTCCCTTAACCGATACTTAATGCGCCAACATGGCGTAGAACGTAGAGAATGTCTCTTGGTTAGAGGAGACTGGCCCTAGTTGAGCCCTGACTGATCGAGTCAACTGCCGACTGAGAAGTGAGACTTGCTCAACGGAGCACGGAGGGTCCAAGGAAGGGGAAAAGAGTGGGGGATGGGAGACAAAAGGAGAACATATAAACATTGCCAACTTTATAACAAAAAATTATTTTCTCTTGATGAGCTGGTCTTCAAAGAGTTGATAACAGGCGATACTAGCGCAGCATGGTGAGTAAAAAAGTAGACAGAGTCCTCTTGCTCAAGGAGAAAATAGCTGGCGATGGTAACAGGATCTGGTGGCCAAATGGATAAGTAAGTCCTCTTGCACCAGGAAGAGTTGAAGAGCTTCAGAGATTCGCTGCTAGATGACGCTAGGTGAGTCACAGAAAATATATATCTAGAACAGACTCATAAAAGATATAAGCGACCTGAACACCTAAGAGAAAACAGAAGATCACTGTTGGTGTTTGACAAAGAGGAAGGAAAGAACATGCAAAAGCATTGAAAATTATAATCTCTCGTACCGTGTATTCCAAGAATACACCATACTGGGAGGGTCAAACACCAACAGAGAACAAATAAGCAGTTAGACATTTAAAGGAAGAGGAGCGATCAAAGACAGGGGTCTTGTAATCGGACCGTTAGTGGTCAAGACTCTGACCACCCTGACTCTCCCATCTCTTCCAGGATAACACTCGGTCACTCTACCAGAGATCCAAACTAGAGGGGGAGAAACATCCCTAACCAAGACCAAGTCTCCCACTTTAATGTCGGGACTGGAAAGAAACCACTTCTGTCTCCGTTGCAAGGAAGTTAAATATTCCAAGTTCCACCTCTTCCAAAAAGAATTGCGGAGGGCTTCAAGTTTACGCCAAGCGATAGGTAGATTAGAATCCCTGTAAGAATTGGGAAGAGGAGGAGGGGCAGAAAGAGAAGTGCCGATAAGGAAGTGACCAGGGGTGAGTGGAAGTAGGTCATCAGGGTCATTGGAAAGCGGAGTTAAAGGGCGAGAATTAACAACACCTTCAATCAGAACAGACAGTGAATTGAATTCTTCATAAGTCAGAATTCGATTACCTAAGACTTGTCTTAAATGACGTTTAGTGAGCTTTACGCAAGATTCCCACCTACCACCGTGATGAGGAGCATAGGGAGGTATAAAGCGCCATTTGAAACCTTTTGAATAGGAAAAATTAGAAATTTGTTCCATGGCAGGAGAGGAAGTGAGAGCTTTCTTCCAAAGGGAAGCTGCGCCCTGAAAAGTGGAAGCGTTATCAGAGAACATCTCTGAAGGAACACCATGCCTAGCGGTGAAGCGAGAGACAGCTGATAAAAATAAGAAGTAGAAGCATTCGTTACTAGTTCCAAGTGGATTGCGCCAGTAACCATGCAAACAAAGAGAGAAACATAAAGCTTACCAAACAATTTGCGTTTAGCTTCAGGAGAATTTCGTTGATATTGGAACGGACCCATATAGTCCACACCAGTTAAAGCAAATGGGCGTATAGGAGAAGAGCGAAAAGAGGGCAGATCGCTCATTAATTGAGTTTTGATTTTAGGTTTCGCTTTGAAACAAGGAATGCACTTGTGAATTACAGAAGAAACTTCATGAATTCCATTTATAATCCAGTACTTTTCCCTTAAGAGGCAAAGCAGAGTGCGTGTACCAACATGAAGATTACGATAATGAAAGTCACGTATAATTAAGGAAGTTACGTGATGTTTGGAAGGCAAAATAACGGGATGCTTTTTGTACTCAGAGAGTAAAGATTGTGAGAGCCTTCCACCTACCCTGAGTAACCCATGGTCATCAAGGAACGGGGCTAAGGCTCGAAGACGGCTGGATTTGGGAAGATCCCTTTTAGAAGAAAGCAAAGACAATTCAGAAGAAAAGGCTTCTTGCTGTGTTAGTTGTAAAACCTTAATGGTAGCGAGATTCAATTCATGATTGGTAAGGTGTGGTTTAGGGAGGAGAGGTTGGTCAACCACTAAATATTTCCATCTAAGGAGATAGGCGATAATTCGTATTAATTTATGAAAAGAAGAATAGCGGGCCAACATGGGATGAGAAGCGTTGGAAACAAGACACGAAGCAATAGATAGAGGTACTTTAGCGTCGGGCACGTTGGAGTTTGTAACTGGAGGTTTAGAAGGCCATGAAGAAGAGTCTTCGATTAGCCACGAGGGCCCATGCCAGTACAATTGGGAAGCTGCCAATTGAGAGGGTAAACAACCACGAGAGATAATATCGGCTGGATTATCCGCACTGGGCACATGCCTCCATTGACATCCAGAAGAAAGAGTTTGAATTTTGGAAACCCTGTTTGCAACAAAAGTTTGCCAGTGAGAGGGGTTCTTGGCGATCCAAGAAAGGGTGATCATGGAATCGCTCCAGAGATAGATTTGCAAGAATTCGACTTTTAATACTGCCCGTAGTTTTTTAACAAGTTCTGCAGCCATGAGTGCAGCGCACAGTTCGAGCCTAGGCAAAGTGAGAGTTTTAAGAGGAGCGACCTTCGATTTGGCACAAACAAGGTTGGAAACTGGAGATCCATAAAGTGAATCGTGATAAACTAAATATGCACAGCAACCATAAGCTTTTTCGGAACTGTCCGCGAACACATGAAGGAAAAAGGATGCATTAGAATGAGAGCTGATTAAATTCCTGGGAATTTCAATAAGGGAAAGATCCAGCAAATTGCTGCGAAACGAGAGCCAACGATTAAGAAAAGAAAGAGGGACAGTATCATCCCATTCACATTTAAGCGACCACAGCTCTTGCATGAAGAGTTTGGCTATAACGATAACTGGGGCAAGGAATTGAAGCGGATCAAAAATTTTTGCAATTTCAGATAGGATTTGTCTTTTTGTATTAGGAAGCTCTTCTGCGAGCGAAACTTTATAGATAAGAGTGTCAGTGCTAGTGCACCAGTGAACTCCTAGAGTTTTTATAGATTCGGAGTTTCCACAAATTTCGACAGAAGAAGGATCTACGTCTTCGATGGGAAACTGAGCAAGAAACTCAGGGGAGTTGGAGTTCCACTTATGAAGTGGGAAACCTCCATTCCTTAACAATGCCTGAAGTTCTAAAGACACAAAAGAAGCTTCCTCCAAAGAGGGGAAGGACTGCAAATAATCGTCAACATAGAATGACGTAGTTAGTGCTTCAGAGGCTTTGGAATTAAATAAATGACCATCTTGTGAGGCTAGCAAGTGTAGGGATCGGATAGCAAGGAAAGCAGAGGGTTTTAAGCCATAAGTAACCGTTTTCAAGCGAAATACCTTAATGGGCTTACTGATTTCATCGCGCCACAAGATTCTTTGAAGATCTCGTTGTTCTGGTTGAATTAACACTTGACGGTACATCTGTTTTATATCGGCTATAACAGCTATGGGAAATAACCGAAAGTTTAAAAGTATAGCGGATAGATCTGACTGAATAGCAGGACCAGAATAAAGAGTGTCGTTAAGGCTGTTGCCATTAACGTCGGGCGATGAACCATTGAAAACAACTCGGATTTTATCTTTTACAAGAGGGTTCTTCCACACGGGATGATGATTTAAATAAACCGTTTCAATTGGGGGGTGC
The DNA here is from genome assembly GCA_946902985.2 of Meconema thalassinum. NCBI lineage: Eukaryota > Metazoa > Arthropoda > Insecta > Orthoptera > Tettigoniidae > Meconema > Meconema thalassinum. Next base: position 256,570,245 of record OX336393.1, read on the forward strand.
GATTCATCATCAGATTTGTTAACAACTTCCATATGATCCAAGCTTTCATACTCATCCATGAAATCAGTGTACTGCTGTTAGACAAGGGGTTCTTTTTTGAATTTGCTCTCGATAGCAAAGAGAGCTTTGCGAGCTTTAGGCTGAGAGTTGATAAGTTTGGGAGGATTGTGTAATCTTGGCATTTGAACAACGAACCGGCCATCAGAAGAACGTGTGGTGGTGTTCAAAAAAAGTTGCTCACATAATTCATTTTCTGAAGAGGTCACATTAGGAGAATCAACGCTTTCAAGCCTCCAAAACTGTTCCAGGTCAGTGTTGGAGAAATAACATTGCGATGCAGGTTGGAGAGAATAATGGGGAAGTTGCCCTGTGACGATCCATCCAAAATTAGTGTCTCTGGCGACCACGTTTGAGGATAACTTACGAACCTGTTTACGTAGGCAATTCCAGAAAACATTGGCACTAAAGAGTATGTCAATAGGGTTCTGCATATTGAACGAAGGATCGGCTAGCCTTAAATGCGAGGGAATGTTTAACCCTGAAATATCCACAGAGTGACTTGGAGTGTCTTCTCCAATGCTATTGAGAATTAGACAATTAAGTTTAAAGAAGTTGTTTCTATGACAAATATCTCTTATGGTTAGTTTTGAGAATTGTAAAGCTTGCGATTTTGAGCTGTTGATGCCCGACACATTGATAGAAGTGGGGTTTACGGGTAGGCCTAGTTTTCTAATCAAGGAATTAGACACAAAATCATGAGTTGCCGCTGAATCTAGAAGACCGCGTGCACGGACCCAGTTGCCAAAGTTATCCTGAACTTCAATTTGGACAGTAGACAACAATACTTGAGCACTGCGAATGGACTTGACATTCTGAATATACGATGACGCATTAGAACTGTTAGCACTATCATTTTTCGGAGAAGTAGATGCCGTCGATGACCTTGCCTGATCATGACGATGTAGCAAAGTATGGTGAGCCTTTTCACAATGGTAGCAAAGTCTTGTGGACTTGCAATTAGAAGCAGAATGCGTGGGGGCTAGGCAGTTGAAACAATGTTTGTTTTGAGCGACTAATTTTCGTCTGTCGTCGACTGACATTTCTTTAAAAGATTTGCAGAGGTATAGGGCATGGGGATCTTTACAAAGTATGCACTTTACAGGTTCGTTTAAACTTTTGCGAGGTTCGCTTTGCGTGTTTAAAACAATAGAGCTAGCAACACGACGTTCACTAGACCTAGTTGGGTAACCAGTAGTGTTTGATTTAAATTTGGATGAGCTGAGCCCGGGTTTTTGGGTATTGGACGCTGAGCGTTCACTTCTGGGTTTGATGGACATTAATTCGAATTTGGAACTAGGAGATGAAGGTTCACTTTGATTAGCTAGAGCGGTTAAAAGTTGGCATCTAGCGTTTATGAAAGTAACTAAATGCTCGTAAGTGTAGTCGTCTTCTTTAGAAAGTTCAATTTCCCAAGCTTTGAGGGTAGCAGCATCAACTTTAGAAACCAGTAAATGTATTAGGAAAGTATCCCAGTAATTAGTAGGTTGATCTAGTTGGGACAAAGCCTTAACGTGAAGTTGTGTAGTGTCAACTAGAGTACGTAAACTAGTGACGTCATTGTGCTGTGACGCAGATAGATTGAATAGAGCCTTTATATGGCGCTGAATACGTAACCGTAAATTTCCATATCTTTCCTTTAATAAGTTAAAGGCAATGGGGTAATTTTCGGCACGCAGAGGAAGTGCTTCGACCAACTGCAAAGCTTGACCTCGGAGAATAGATCTCAAATAATGAAACTTGTAAATGACTTGAATGTCTTCATTGTCATTAACAAGGGAGCAAAATAATTCATAGAAAGAATCCCAAGCAGATTCATCTCCAGAAAAATGGGGTAAATCAATTTTCGGTAAAGTTGGTTTGGGCTTGTGAGTACCCTCACGGAAAGAAGTTTGTGGTTCGTGAAGGGAACCAAGAACAGAAGCGTCCTTTTTCTGCTCCTCTTCGAGTTGGCGTATTATTTTGAAAGCAGAACCTATGCCTTCGTAATATTGGTTTTCTACTTCGACTCGATCTTCTGTTTGATTGAGCATGCAAGTTTCTATTTCAGTTTGAATGTAGCAGTAGTTTTCATAAGAACGTTCAAAATCCCTTACACGATGTTTCAACAAGTCTAATTGAGCTTCTGAGGGATCCAATTCTTTTATGTACTTTCTGAATCGGGTAATTTTCCCTTTATAGGATGCTCGTTTAGAAGTAAGTTTTTCATCCTTATCCTTATCAGTAGGAGCCATGTTAAAGAAGGTAGATTGAAATGTAACTCACGAAACTGTGGAACCTTGGAAATTCTGTCAAGCTGGCAGCAGCAAAAAAGTAGAAAGAACGGGACACACCAAAGGAGACAGGAGCAGCCTCTTTCCCCTTCACAGGCTTTGCATGATGTAGTTATAGCTGAAAAATTCAAAGCAGATATTAATAATTTGCAAAGTATTGTCAAATGACACTTTTTTTAAAGAAAAAATGGAAAATGGACTCTCCCGGGTTTCGGCACCAATTTTTGGGTAGATTATTGGATAAGGAATAACCCACCCACCAAGGGAAGATGATTAAAAAAAGGGAAGTAGGTTTTGGATTGGAGAAAAAGGATAGAAAAATAGGAGGAGAGTTCCACAAAAGTTGTAATTTTAACTTTAAATACCTTTAGGGGCAGTTGCCACTGAAAATTAACTCTCTGATACCTAAAGTAGGTACGAGCTTGGTCGAAGCTAACGGGAACCGCAGCTAGGACTTGGGCGATTTGCAAGAGAGAGGCTTTAGTGTATTTCCTCCCAAGCATGTATAAAACTACTATAGGGAAGGGTGATGGTCTGGCAAGACTGATAGTAACAAATTTGTTGTATGGTTTTTCAAAGCAATTCGTTTTTTCAAAATAATTCGAAGAATGCCAATAATTTAAATCAGATTTGGTATTTCCAATTGTCAAAGTTGTGGAATTCTTGAAAAGGCAACCAAGTGCTTCCAAGAAGGAGAATGATAAAAGATTACACCTGGGGAAGTAATTTTGTTGAATGAACCAATGGTTGCATTTAGAAATGGCTAAGCTTTTACTCAGCGAGGAGCCGGCTAAAAGTTTAGACAAAAAGAAACACTTATCTTTTGGAAAACTGACCATACGTTTTCGGAGAGGATCTCCACAAGCAGGTAGCTGGCTTAGCGAGCTTTACTTGCCTTACTGGCCAATTAGAATTAGCTATTAAAGCTAAAAGAAACTTTAGTGAGGTGGAAACTAAGATTTCTTGCCCAAATGCAAAAAGTGTTGAAAGCCCTATTAATGGATTTAATAACATTGAGTAGGAAGAGCCAAGGAAGACAAAATCTTGCCTAATCGTTGTACTTGCGAAATGATAAATCCAAAAACAAATATTTAATTTATTAAACAATTCAAAGAAGGATAATGAATTAATAAGTATGTAATATATTTTTGACAAACATAGTTCATTTGAACTTTTTAACAAATGGGGTCACAGACCTCTCAACATTAAACGTTTGCTCCAGGCAATTGACAATTTACAAGGTTTAAAACCTTACATGTTTCTAAAATCTTTATAAGATTTAAACAAATAACCAATGAAGTAATTAAAGTTTGAACGTTAATTGGAGTACAAAGAGTGTACCTTAAGAAATTCCGGAGAGAATATTCTAGAAAGAGTGAAAACTTCTAAAATAACAATAAGAAAACATGAAAAATAAGATAGAAGTTCCTACAACTTCCTATATTTAAGCTGCATTACTTTTATGACCATTATACAAGAGGGCAGGTCTCTTACTATGAAACCTGAAGAAAGTCAAAAGGAAGGTTCTAGACTTCCCACGTTGAAGTAGGAATCACGAGCAAAATGGGGCAGTTTCCATTTCGTGAAACCTAGAAATAACTCACTCAAGAGTGGAAAAAAATTGTTTTCCCTGATTATAGGGAAGAAACAATGTAAATTTAAATCGTGTTTGAAACACGTAGTTATACAGTAATTAATTAATGTTAAACAAGAAAAAATGGAAGGGCACTTCGTGAGTGACACCTTATAGAAAAGTTACAATTTTATTAATATGGGTTGTTAGTAGAAGGTTGAGGAAAGATCATTGGGATATAGGATCAATGTTCATGGCCGTATTTAATATAAACGGACGATCGCGACGCGGTAGAAAAGTGGAGCAAGCACTGGTTATCACTGTAGTCTGTAAAGATTGATGCAAAGTTCACTGTAGAAACACGAAAGTTCATGAGAAAGAAAGTTATTACAATGCTGAAAAGAACCGGTTGCACTAGGTAGGCGAGAGTCTATTTCTTGAAAAAATTGGGAATTACAATTAGATGCGCCATAGATCATTCCAACGGTGGACGAAAGTTAGCTATTGCAGTAATTTGTAAGGAAAATTCCTCATTTTAAATATTATTTTCACAAGTGAGTGAAAAATACCTGATGGCAAGACTCGCAGATAGAGTACAAAATCTGGAAGGTTCCAGAACGATCTTAGTAGAAAAATGGGGCCAAAGTAAATCCAGCGGAGGAACTTGCTTTGTAAATTATAAACAGCGGGTGTTAGATAATATCCCACGTAGTGAGAAGATTTCTCATTTGGCAAGCATAAGAAATGCTGCTTTTCACTAAGATTAGCTTGATTAAACAAAAGCTCAACATGGAAAATCCCGCGGAGGATGATTTTGCCCCAAAATAAGTAATTTCACACTGCCTATAAAAGATAGTTAAAAGCATGTGGTCGGTAAAATCATGAAGATGAGGTTAAAACTTGAAGCAGGTACTTATCTTTGTTGCATGGCGAAGGTGAGGTTCCCTTAACCGATACTTAATGCGCCAACATGGCGTAGAACGTAGAGAATGTCTCTTGGTTAGAGGAGACTGGCCCTAGTTGAGCCCTGACTGATCGAGTCAACTGCCGACTGAGAAGTGAGACTTGCTCAACGGAGCACGGAGGGTCCAAGGAAGGGGAAAAGAGTGGGGGATGGGAGACAAAAGGAGAACATATAAACATTGCCAACTTTATAACAAAAAATTATTTTCTCTTGATGAGCTGGTCTTCAAAGAGTTGATAACAGGCGATACTAGCGCAGCATGGTGAGTAAAAAAGTAGACAGAGTCCTCTTGCTCAAGGAGAAAATAGCTGGCGATGGTAACAGGATCTGGTGGCCAAATGGATAAGTAAGTCCTCTTGCACCAGGAAGAGTTGAAGAGCTTCAGAGATTCGCTGCTAGATGACGCTAGGTGAGTCACAGAGAATATATATCTAGAACAGACTCATAAAAGATATAAGCGACCTGAACACATAAGAGAAAACAGAAGATCACTGTTGGTGTTTGACAAAGAGGAAGGAAAGAACATGCAAAAGCATTGAAAATTATAATCTCTCGTACCGTGTATTCCAAGAATACACCAACTCTACCACTTCAAGATGGACTGCACGGTATACAGCACAGGTGAACAAGGCAATCCAAACCCTAGTACCATCTTTTATGAAAAGAGTTCCAGCCAAATCGACTCCGCATACTTGGTACACCTTTCCAAGATTTACACGGTTATTAGGTAACCCGACAGGTGGCGTTCTCACTGGTTGGGCTTTGTGCCTAAGACAACGAACACATTTACTAGCAACACGTCGGGCTAATCGTCTACCTCTGACTATCCAGTATTCTTCTCTCAGTGCTCCTAACACAGTACTTGCTCCAGAATAGTGCATTTTCTCATGACATTCTACCACCATGGACTCCACTAGTTCATACTGAGGGAGTAAACTGGGTTCCTTGAACATGGGTGTGAACTCATCACATAATATTTTAGTACCAACTTGAATCAAGCCATCATCATCAGTTTTAATGTTGAAATTATTTACATCTAGAGGGTAACTACTCTGAATCCACCGTACTAATTTTAATTCAGCATGTCGTACTTCCTTCCCAGTCAACTCCTCTCCACAGTTTGAACTTTTCCCGCTAGCTTTCTCAAGACATCGGTAGATCCAACCAAAAACACGCACATTTTTCGAAAAAGAAGCAAAGTGTGTGAACATGTTTTCTCTTACATCGCCTGTGTTGTACAAATTAACAGTCGTTTTCTTAGATTCCTCTTCCGTAGGGGCTATTTTCACAGTTAACCACTTGTTCTCATTCTCTAGGAGCCACTGAGGACCCTCCCACCATTTTGATGCAACAAATTCGGACAACAAGCATCCTCGGCTGAGTATATCAGCAGGATTACAATCACCAGGAACAAATCGCCACTGCTCGGGTGACGTCAACTGGTGGATTTCCTTTACCCGGTTTCCAACAAAGGTCTTCCATTCACCTTTCATGATCCAGTAAAGAACAATCATAGAATCAGACCAGTACACAATGTTAGAAATATTAGTCGATTTACTAATAACAGAACCAACCTTGCTGCAAGTGTTGCCGCTACAAGCTCTTTACGAGGGATTGACATGTCTTCCATTGGTGCAACTCTGGACTTAGCTAAAAAAAATCGAACATTAAAGCCATCTTTGTTTTCATACCTCATAAAGGCACAAGTGCCCAGTCCAAGGAGACTGGCATCACTGAATACATGTAAACAGGCTGTGTCAGGGACACCTCTTAAACATCTAGGCACCACAATGCTGTCAATCAAATCAACTTCAGTAAGCCACTGCGAGCACTTCGTTTGAATTTCTTTTGGAAGGGGTGTGTCCCAGTGTAGTTTGAGATTAAATGCCATTTGCAATGCAATTTTCAAATGGAGTAAAGGTGCCGATAACAAACCCAATGGATCAAACACCCTACTTATAATCGACAGCAATTTCTTAGTTAATTCATTGATTTTCTCTTTTGGATCGAACCTAAAGTTGCATCCCAACAGATCATCTAAAGCATGCCATTTGACACCTAAGACATTTTGTGTCACATCATCTCCTGACAAAACCCACCCACGGAGTTGTAAACTGGCTTGAGACATGACATTTGTAGCTTCGGACACAAATTCCTTGGCATCACTCAGGGACTGGAATGAACAAAGGCAATCATCCATGTAAAAGGAAGTTTTTAGTCTTTCAACTAAGTCACCACTTAGAGTATTCAAATGATGAGTGATGGTGGCATTCAGCAAAAATGGGCTACACACAACTCCAAAAACTACACGACAGTGACGCAGCGTTATAATATGACCATTACGCCACCACAAGAATTTTAACATTTCTCGATCCTCAGGGTTCAGTCCAATCATTAAGAAAGCCTGTTTTATGTCTCTCACAACACCGACCTCCTGTAACCTGAAACGTAATAGGATAGGTATAATCAGGGGCGGTTCGACCTTGTACATCTAGGGGGTGGAAATTTAAAAAATGTCGACTGACTGTTGAACATTGCCGACTACACGCTTAAAAACTGAGCAACGGGGGTGAAAGGGAGGGAGGGGGTGGGGAGGGGGGGCAGTGGCGGCAAACGATACACAAGACAAATATACTTAATTAAAGGCTTTCATTTAAAATGTATTTTATTAGTTCCAGAATTTTGAATCGCAGGAAAATTTTATAAATGAACAAAATAAGTGTTTAAATATTACAAGAATTAAAGAAAATCTAGTTATTCTTTTTAAAACACTACTCTACGATGTTTTAACAAGGACTTCTTCTCCACTATCTCCGTAATTTCAATGTCGTCGACCTTATCTTTCGTTGAAAACAACATCATGAGGGAGTCTAAGCGGTCGTCACCCATCGATGTCCGCAAATGATTGTAAATGAGCTTCAACTTGCTGAAGGACCGTTCGGAAGAAGCAGAAGACACTGGAGATGTTAAAATCAGTCGAACTACTTGTTAACCACACGGGATAATCGTCTTTAATTTAACAGCAACTTTTGCGATTTCTTTAAAAGATGAGCACTGTTTACTGGCATCGAGCAGGATTTCAAACTCAGCCAGCACAAGCTCTTCATCTTGAAGGATGATTTTCGAGTGTGATTGCTTTATAGATCGGACGCGCTCGATGGTGCAGTTTTTTCTATCAGCGGGTATCTTGAAAATTATGTGGAATGGCTCTAGCAAAGAAATTAGTTTTGCGAGATTGTCTTGCACGCTTGTAGTAAATACATCCACAAGTATTCGGAACTCCTTTCCGTAGAATGTAAGGAAAGAAATCTCTGCTGTCGTTTCAGCATGCGCGTCATACATCTTTGTAAATCGCCGGGTCCTGTGGTGCTTTAAGAAGTCTTCCTCCGCATTTACTTGCATACTTTTCGCAAATGACGATGCGTTCATCTAGCCGTCGTCGTTGATATCTTCAAAATAATTCAAAGCGCTCTGAATCAGCTGCATCGCGTCTACTACATTCAGCTCCTCCAATGGTAAAAGCTCGGTTACGTTCTTAATTTTAAACATGACGTTTTTGGTAAAGTACATGCCTCAGATAAAATCAAAGTAGAAGCTTTTTGTGCAAGCCAGACGCAAAATTTCGGGTTTTACTGTCAAATTCAGAATCGAATTATGTTTTCCATGTTCCCAATGCTGTGACTATCTCTTCATAAGACGTAGAAACAGCTCTCATCGATTCGGCGCGTGCAGTCCACCTTGTTTTTGATAAATTCTTATGTTGAAGTGAATGTTCAATTTTATCCAGCTCTTTCTGCAAGCTTAAATGTCGTTTCGTGCTACCAGTAATAAAACCTACAATGCTTCAAGAGTGTCAAAAATCTCTCTGATAAGTGCGCTAGCATTACAAGCTGGCTCTACGAAAATGTTTAACCTGTGAGCTTGGCATGGAACGTACGGAATATATATATTGCACTTCTCTGATAGCTTTATCTGAGTGCCGTTGTATATGCCAGACATGTTACTAGCAAAGTCGTACGATTGAAACGCTAGTTTATCGAGTGGAAGTAAATGTTCTTCTGAATTTAAAATTAAAAATATTTTTTTTTTCAGCCAACTCCACTCCAGTCATTTTTGTTAAAACAGCGTCTATTTTTAAAAAGCTGCTCCACAGGAACGAGCTCTTCATTTTTTTCGACGACGTATCGGATATTCAACGCGAAGAGGTCTTTATGTGACATATCGGGAGTAGTATCTGCTATAACGGAGAACATACCGGTGTTCTTGATCTCTTCTGCAATTATTTCACGAGTTTTCCCTCCAAGTAGACGGATGAATTCATTTTGAGAGTCCTTGCTCATATACGTAGGCTAACGTTGTGCTTCCGCGTATTCACTTCTTCCAACCACCTATTCTTGACCGGACTATGCCATGAAAGTAACTTCACAATTCGCGTGAAGTTTCCATTATCTTGAGTGATTCCATCCTCGTGACCTCGGAAAGCCAAACCTTGCCAACATAGGGTTCTTGCTGTGTCAATAAGTATCTGGATAACTTTTTTGTGGAACTCCTTTTCTTGTTCTTCCTCAATTCTGATCGTCCGTAAATGTTTATCAAGGAGAACGTCTACGTGGCCTTTTGCATTGACAAAGTGGCACAAATCTGTCATAGCTGCTTGTTGAGCTTCTGAAGTGAAGTGTTCTTGTAATTTGCCCTTTATCATCTTTCCGCGACTTTTCAATTTGTGCCACTGACCTACTCCAGCGTACGACCATTCTTCACTTGCGGACGCCCTTCCTCGTCCATTTGGAAATAAGCCACAGGCAAAACAAAACACCGCGTCTTTTTCAATGCTGTACTTCAACATGGGAAAATCCGTATACCAGGCGGGATTAAATCGATGCTGCTTATTTTCTGGTATGTCTGGATTTGCTGGAAATACACTAAGTTTTGGCTCGAAGGCCCCAAGTGAAGTCAGGTACAGTCGTTCGTTTGCCGCGATAATTCTTCTCCGTTTTGCAGGATCGCGATTAACAGGTAAATCGTCCGCTTGAATGAGTACTGCGTCTGCACGCATGTTATTTTCCTCCTCTCTTGCTCGTTGAAGCAACTGACCGCTTTCATCGTGGATTCTGGATAAGCAGTCTTATCATTTCTACCATAAAAAGTTTTGTGTTCGGAATAGCGTCTTCTTTTATTGTTTTCAAAATACCTTCAACTCTTTTGAAATGCGTTATAAACTCACTAACTTGGCCAGAAAAATCAATCCACGAAAATTCGCTACTACGCAGTGTAGGATCGTCACCACTACAACCGATGAAGTTCCAGCTGCTCGTAACTTGCAAACGTCAGGTGTGTTGGGAGATAGTGGTGGTTCAACGGTTCGCGATGAGCAACGGTGGTCAATGGCTCAACGCTAGATGATGGCTAACAATGGGCGATGGCTCAACGATGGTAAATGGCGGAATGGTGGACGATGGCTCAACGGTAGGCTATGGCTCAACGGTAGATTTTGATTTTAATTGTACCTTAGCTACCCGATGGGCATTACGTTCAACCCTTTGAAGACGTCGAGCGTCGCAGGGGTGCTTTTCCAGATATTCGTTCCATCGACAAAGTTACTTAGACTTGTCTCCTCCACCCCGCCCCTGTTTTCTTGTCACTGGGTTTTAAAACACTCTGTAGGTTTTATTTAAATAAAAAAAGATGGTTTAAAAGAGAACAACTCCCCCCACAAAGGTAGACTTTTATGGATTTATCGGGCATTTTTTATTGATAACACCATTAAGCATAAACATGGCTGAAAATATGCATGTATTTATTGTATTATTACGTACGTTTCATGGGTACGCGATGCTCCGTGAAAATGTTCCATGCCGGCGAAAACTCACGTCCCCACTACCACTGCATTTGCACCTAGTTATCACTGTAAAAGTTGCTGGCTCAGGAAAGACTGCTTTCGCTCATTCTCAGTGACCACTGCACTGATCATAGTGAGCACACCACCCCTAGAGAAACCTAGGAACCATAAACCTGTCAATTTTTTTCACAATAGCGCGGATATGTGAGGACGCGCAGAGACAAGCGGTAGCAGGTCATAACATTCCTCTGACAACATCACAATGAGTTGGCTTGACCTGAAGTTATCAATGCGCTCACCAACACCTTTTGTTTAGCCACATGGCACAGATGCTGGGCTCGCTTCGCTGTGAAGCTGAGTCGCTCTGCATAATTAACGCGGGATATTACTCCTACCCAGGAACGTGCCGATGAGTCCATCCCTTGTCCTTAGTCCCATATTGCTCACCTGTCATTCTTTCTTCAGTTTCCATACAAAGAAACGAAATGGCAAGTGGCAGCCGGTGCACAGAGGACTGGAAGTGAAACTTATAAAATGGTTACTTTGCCGACTCTTCCTCTTGCCGCACTGGGCTATTGGCTGGCTGCACGAAATTATTTCTGCGTCCGATTGTGTTGACTCTCGGTAAAATTGCCGAGTGTCAGTATAATAAATATTTTTTTAAGAAATCGGACCAAATTGTATATGGCCATGCCCCGTTTTGCTTTTTTAAATCCTGTTTTGGGAAATGTTACGACTTCTTCTGGATTTGCCGACTGCCTACTGATGTCGTATTTGCCGACTGAGAAAATACCTGAGGGGGTGAGACACCCCCCCCCCCCCAACCCCCCCCCCCCCCCCCACTCGAACCGCCCCTGGGTGGAGCCTATCAGCGATGTCGTCCCAGGTTTGAAACAAAATATGTAGAACTCCCAATGTTTTAACTTCCTATTTCCTACCTACCCGTATAAGTTGTAATGCGCCGAGCAATAGTTGCATGATCATTGATCCTAGGCCATAAGTGTTTCCGTATCTTCTTAAGTCAAGAAGAATCATTACCAGAATCCCCAAGATTTCAGGTTCGCCCCTGGCCATGGTAAGTGATTTTTTAAGGCGACAAAAATCACGATACTCATGTCATACGTTGTTGGCATGTTAAAGAACCCATTTGAAATCAGTAGGCCGTGTTCAATGGCAAATTTAATCTCGGGATTTTCCGCCAACACAAAGTTCCTCCATTCTCTACTTGAAAGCGCTGTAGTGTCAAGGAGTTTAGATATCTAACCTCCTTGACTTTCATAGCGTTCAAAGGAACGACGAAATCCGACATGCAAGCTACCCTCTGGGTGTCAATTAACAAAGCTTGCACCAGGCACCCAAGGCCATACGATATTATTATTATTATTATTACCAGAATGTTTTCCATCGATTAGCTCATTTACTCTGTACGAATGCGGAAGTAGCTTATCATCCATTCCCGATCAAGAATTGTATGCACATGGGAGGTGGCTCAAAATATTTTATTTCCGACGGCCTGAAAGGCATGAATGGCAACCACGGAGCCGAACAATGAGCTTGCCATTCACCGCAGTTACGGAAACACTTATGGCCTAGGAACAATGATCATGCAACTATTGCTAGGCGCATTACAATAGAAGAAACCAAGAAAATAGGAAGTAAAAACAGTGGGAGTTCTACATATTTTGTTGAAACCTGGAACGACATCGCTGATAGGTTCCACTCTATAATTACGCTGACTAATCACAGCCCTTGACGCATTCGTGTTTCGTCAGAACAGCCAATCAAGAAGCCGCATCGCTCTCTAATGCTAAAAGTGAACTAGAAAATGCAATCTCGCGCCCCGGGGCCCGACCCTCCCAGGGAGGCCAGCGTCTTCGGAGGATGGGCCCGATAGGGCATTGATTTATTATTGTCTTTATGTGACTTTAATTTGCTACTGGCAATCATTTAGTGAATGCAATGTTACAAGGATTGAGAAACTTATTATGTTAAGTGGACAATATTTTCCTCTTAAAGCGCTTGTGGAAAGAGCAACTGTCTCAAAGTTCTCAACTTAGCGACGGGGCTTCGCTATGTATTGTTCTCAGAATATACCTGAAGACAGAGAGGGCATTCCATTATTCTCAATTTCTCTTATTCGGCTTATGCACCATCGTTCAAAAACTTTCTCATCCCTTCACTGCCCTGTGTGTTTGGTCAGTAAGCTCAAGAGTTTCAAGTTTGCTGCGTCACTTCGAGCTTAGATATTTAGAGGTGATAGTGTCTGAAATGAATATATTGTCTAACTAGAATTATCGTATGCAGGCAGGTAAGTAAAATACATTTTAAAGTAGCGTCCAACCAGTAATTCACTTTATAGTTGATTTCACTTTCGCACTATGTGAAAAATTAGCATTGCTGGCTAAATATCTTGCGAAAGGGTGGGATGATTCTGTTGTCAATCGTAGATAGAAGAAGTGCATGCGAAATTGTTCATCTTCTCGTATACTGAATTGAGAAAACAATGCTTACATTTGAATAATCTGTATGCTTAGGTGCAGTATAATTATTATTATTATAACTGGTTCATTCAATACGACCAACAATCCTATTCTTGCTCAAATCATTTCTGATTAAGGGATTTATTGAAAACCTATATTACTATTGGTACTAGAGTTGGGAAATGTATCCAAAGACTGAAACTAAGGTAATATTCCAGTATTTTTCTGGACTGAGTGTTTAATTAACCAGGAGAAAACTGACAATTAAGCTAGGACACTGAACCACTCAACTTTGTTTTCCAATTCCTCTCATGGGACGTCAGTGGTAAGGACAGATGACCTACCGTAGCTATTCCGTCCCATAAAACAACAATAAGTAACGTCAGTAGCAGGGGCAGATGGCCTAGCTGTTCCGCCCCTTAAAACAACAATAAGTACCGTCAGTGGTGTGCATGGCGATGGAGAAATTAATACATTGCATGTAGGCAACCATGCAGACTTTTCTAAGACCAAATATTGAACTCTGCTTAATTTAGAAGAAAATTAAGATGAAGTATTGTCGAATATTAATATAAATACAATTTTGTTTAGAGCTGGTGCAGTGACTGTTCGGTGACTGTTATTATTATTCGACATTTCTACGCCGTTTATTCCAAAGAGCAGCATTGACCTACAAAGCACTTATTTTTCAGGACGCGAAGAGATATTTTTCCTAGCGAATCAAGCCCTTTCATGATACGCTTTAACGTCTCAGTCCGTTAAACATAAAATGAGTTGCTACCTTCTATTATTAAAAATATTTATGAAAACTTATCCGAGTCCGTGCGGCCATTCCATCCGGTCAATTTCCTTCATTCTTTTTAAAATTAAAGGTATTCATGCACAGATTTGTCATCAAGGATTACAAATCACTTAAATTCCGCTTTTCTCAAATTATTTGATTTTTTCGACTTTTTCCAACTTTGAAGCAATCATATCTCTGGTTCTGATTGAGGTACGAAGGTTGTTTTCATCTAAGAATACTCAGTGAATCAAGCGCTGTCATTTGAGCTGTTAACTATTCACATCGAATGATTCTGAGGAACGTTATGAGTGAACATTCGATATTTCATCTCATTTTTTCAACATTTTTCTCATTTTAGCAAACATATCCTTGGCTCTAATTGAGTTACACAGTTCGTTTTGGTATAAGAATACTCAGTGGATCAAGCTCTATCGTTTGAGGTATTAAATGTGTAAATTGGTTGATTCTGAGGAATGTTATGAGTGCCGAAGCGAATACCGTATTAGAAATATTTATGAAAATTTAACCGAGTCCGTCCGGCCATACTATCCGGTCGACTTCCTTCATTCCTTTCTTAAAGGAAGTGTATTCATGCACGGATTTGTTATCAAGTATTATACATCACTTAACTTCCACCTTTCTCAAATTATTTGATTTCTTGAACTTTTTCCAACTTTTGTCTCATTGATACAATCATATTTATATTATATTTAAAATATTTATGAAATTTTAAGCCAGTCCGTCCGGCCATTCTATCCGGTCGATTTCCTTCATTCTTTTTAAATGAATAGTATTTATGCACATATTTGTTATCAAGTATTAAAAATCACTTAACTTCCGCCTTCCTCAAGTTATTTGATTTTTTCAACTTTTTCCAACTTTGAAGCAATCATATCTTTGGTTCTAATTGAGGTACACAGGTCGTTTTGATATAAGAACACTCAGTGAATCAAGCGCTTTTATTTGAGCCCTTAACTATTCAAATCGGCTGATTGTGAGGAAAGTTATGAGTGAACATTCGATATTACATCTCATTTTTTCAACTTTTTTTCTCATTATAGCAATCATATCTTTGGTTCTAATGACGGAAATTTCCTATTACACTAGCATTTTGTATTACAATCAACAAAGCGCAGGGTCAAACGCTTCATCGAGTTGGAATCTACTTGCCTGATCCTGTTTTAGGCCATGGAATATTCTATGTTGCCTTATCCCGAGGAAAATCATTTAAAGATGTAGAAGTAGAAATTAAACCTAAGGGTCGCGCACAGCGAACATTGTCTGGAAAGAAGTATTGTGAAATAAAGGTTATAAACTATTACATAATGTCGTATTTTTTTATTCCAATACTGAAAAATAATGCTGCGGAGCAGTACGGGCGCCCTAGTTATCTATGACTTGGAAATGACCCCCGGTCCTGACGAAGCCACGGCAGAAATGCAGGATTCGACTTACCGACTCGGTGTCATCCGTAGTCTTACTCAACAGTTAATTATAGGCCTATTTGCCGTTACAGTTGTTAATTCATTTAGGGGCTCGCGACATTTAACCCGTGTACTAAGTAGCTAGTAGGTCTAGTATCACTGGCGGTCAATGCACCATTGGCGCTCTGTTGTAAATCGTTTGCATCAACTAGTACCATACTGTAGATAGCCTATAATTCAGTATTTGCTGACGCGTTCATTTTCCGGTTTATTTCTGAAGGCCTCCACATTATTGAATGAAGTTGACTGTAAAGCAGTAGTTTTCACAAATATTAATGAAGTAAATTATAAGATTCTCAAACAGCGAACAAAATAGAAAACCAAGAAACGTGCGAATTGTGTACACTGAAGGAGAGGCTAGTGGTTTTTGTATAATTAGAGAGGTGTATTGGCAACATTTTTGTAACTATATATTTGTCTTGGAGAGTAGAAACGTAGACCCTCTTAAAACCACCCACTGCTGGACGAAAAGCAGGGTATACACTGTGCTATGGTCTCTGTGACATGATCAATCGCATGCCATACCGGTATTCTTAGTTGCCGACTGGGAAATGTGGGAATGCGTTGCCCGTCGCGACTATTACTGTAATTATTATGGTTAAGAGTGGGGTAGGTGTCTTTGGACTTGAAATAAGGTACTATCCCGGCATTTGTCTGGAGGGAGTGTGAAAAGCCACACTCATGATAGCCGCTGTCAGCACCGGGATTCGAATCTCTGATCTGCAGACTTGCTGTAGACCCCTATCACGGTCGTTGGTGAGCTACACCGTGGGGTCTTACTTGAAGGTGCGAGAGCTTTTACCTCACTAACGGAGAGTCTTTTCTATAGCCACTGAATGTCAATGGTCACCAAATTTTTACTCCAAATTATTACAAAAATAATCACCCAAAGCATGCAAAGCCTCTTGACATGTTAGAAAATTATCTGCATAATACTTATCTTGCTTATCTTGTTTCAAATTACTCGCGAACGGCAAGTGCAAACCAAGGGCAAAGCAAGTCAAGCGAGCGGGATGCCGCACGCTTACCAGAGCGCGTGGGGACGTGCCCCTTCCATCCTGTCTAAATACACTTATAGTGGGCGATGTATTGAAGATAGAGATATGCTCTCGTGGACTCTATTTGTAGAACTTTTCATGCTGATCAATTCTTACGCTCATAGTATATTGATATTTTTAACGGTTTGCCCAGCGTAAGCGTAAGAAGCATACGGACGCCAAGTTTGTTTTCGAATTTTTCACTGAAATCGTTACTGCATGGCTTCCTTTGATCTACATAAATTATTTTCTACAGAATCTTTCCTCGAGATATCCTTTACAGAATGGTGAAAACCGCAACAAAATTCATCCAGTGGTTCTCGAGATTACCCGTGACATCCAAGAATCGGGGATTGTTGTCTTATACTAACGAAGTAGAGATTGTCGGGGAACACATGCACCAAGCGGTACTATGACGTCACACACCTCAGTGAATCTGGGTACATTTCGTCCCGTCACCGTAACGTAACGCCAGACTCCAGCGTAACGACGAAGTCGACAAGATCATTTAAAATGATAAAAATCGTAGATTTGGAAGTCATACCAACATGTCACACCAAAACTCATCATGATTATTTCATTTTTGGAACGATATTGCCTCCTGAGGTGCAATAAACACCTACAATCAGTTTCGACTGTAGTAATGTGCGTTCGTAATGATCACAGTCAATCGTAGTTACTTTATATGCGATATTGGTAGCCATTGTAGCCAAAACAGTGCCACGTGCACCTAAAATTTTAGCCAATAACATCGTCTTGAAAATTAGCATTGAGATTCCTCTCTCTTATATGCTCCTTGGTAGCAAGTCGCATTATAAGGTACGTCAGTGTGAAGATTTGAACCTTCCTGTGTCCTTGTCTGTTTAAAGCCCGACTCAAGAATGTCTGCCGCGAAGCAGTTACGCACTTTAATTCGTTCACACCTCCTCTGGCACACGTGACACGTCCTGACTCCCCGAGTCCCGATGTAGGCCTATCAATATCGTTAATTCTCTGCTTGGACTTGGCCTTGATAACATAATTCTACGCGATGTAGACGAGAGCTTCGCTCATCCACTCGTCATTGTGCACCGACTTGGCAACATTACATTGGCTCCCCAACTCAGCAGCGGCTCGTATCGAAGCATGTTTAAAAATAACATAAAGAGTAAACTACTGGGCGTAGAATTGTGATTCATGTTTCTATATACTCAGTAAAATGCTGCCGTTCATCCTACTTGTATGTAGAAACCGTATCCTGTCAAACTTGATCCCTCGGTGCCCGTGATATTTCGTTTCGGTGACGCGTGACGCGGGCCGTCAGTCGTGCTAGACAGTCCTACTCCTCTCCCACTGTTCTGAAGCCACGCCTGTCCGGTCATATCGTGGCAGAAAGCGCTGGGCCGGGCTATTGGCAACTCAAACTAACACTTGGGGCGCTGCGGTCGGTCGGGATAAGTAGGGTAAAAATACTCAATAACACGCGTTTGATATGGAACACTTTTTATTTTTCTGTTATAATCAGTAAATGTGGACCCTAAAATAATGACAGTGTTATTTTTAATTGTATATATGTATATCTGTGCGATACACGTGTTCTAATTTGTGTGTTCCACTGGATTTTATGTGTCAATTGCATATTATCAAGCATCGGTTGTCTGCTGGTATTTGTTTTTGAGCAGTTCGAGTCATGGCGCTGTTACGTTTAAAAGCTACCGTATATTTGAGTTTGCTCACTGTACCATAGGCTGTTTGCCAAATAGCCAAATTGTACACTCTTGCACACTCTCACTCGGAAGTGACGTCAGCGAGTGATATTCCAAATACGACCGAGTGCAAGTGTACGAGCCGAGTGCGAGTGTACATAGCGACAATTTTGAAGGTGCAGACTCGGTTCGTTCACTCGGTGCAGGCTCAGTGATGTCGCCATTTTGACAGAACATCTGTATTCTCACTTGACATGATCAATTGTGAATTTCAGACGATACAAGGAGGGATACTTATATTTAATAGTAAGTAATTATCTTTTACAATAGCGGTGTTTGTTTTTTAATATACTTGCAATGTTGAATGAAATTTGTTTGTTAGTATTGTTCCATAACCTGCGAGGTTAACCAAACTTTACAAGGCCTTTCAAACATTTACTCATAATGTTTTCCTTTTTATTGTCTAGGGTCGATGACGGAGTATTACGTGAAAAGAAAAACTGAAACTGCTCTTTCAAAACGGATTTTGTTTCTCAGGGGTGTGATGTGATTTGGCAAATTTGAACAGTCAGCACCCATATAAAATTGCAAGATAAGTAAGAATATGCGATTTCTGAATAATAATAATAATAATAATAAATAAACTGGGATAGGCAATTAGTTTGTTTTTATAGCAAGGACCAATTAATTACTGTATTTATGCTAGCTGCATTTAACGTCTGGTAATTGGATGCAACATATTGTGGTAATCAGCGTGCGAAATATGTTTATCCAGCTTACCACTCCTGCAGATAGTTAGTTATTGTTGTTTTAAGGGGTGGAACTACGAGGTCATCTGCCCCTACTCCTGCAGATAAGTTCGATATTCCTCCTCATAAAATAACAGTTGGTTACTCCTGCGAGTGAGTGAGTCTAGTTATAAGTGTTTGTATCTAGTTGAATGAGGAACTCCGTGTAGGCCTACTTCAATCTCTATAAACTGGCTCCACATTCTACTTGTAATGGAGAAACACATTCGTCACCTCCACCCGTTTTCCTTGCTGTAAGATCATTTCAGAAGATTAATATTACAGTAGTGCTGAATGAAGATAGGACGAGTGAAAACAATCTCTATAATACATAAATTAGCCAAACTACCTTATAAAACGATGATAAATAAATCGAGGAGGGATGTTTTAATAGATGTGTCCACCTCCACCGTCGGTGACCCACCCAACCATCCCAAATAGGATCACGACTTATATAACCAAAATTACAGATGTTGCCGCCATTAGTCCAAATCAATCATCGGTTGCGGTCATGAGTATTCGGGTCTCTTCGTTAGCCCCACAGATCCGCTGGTCTGTCATCAAAACAATACTGCCAACCTCGCCCTTATGGTACTATGTAACACAAAGAAGCGCCCAGTTCAGTCTCTAGTGCGCAGCACTCAGTTCACCACTCTAATTAGGCTAGTGTGTGCAATATTTCGCTTCTCTTTAATGATTATTTGTTTCCTCAGCTGAAATGAGTGTTTTTTGTTATCTGCTCTGTAATTACTATGCAGTATATCGCTCAGCTGTAATAAATATGTGTATATTTTTCGAACAACTGTGGTTCTGACAATGGTTACAGCCTAACGCACCCAGATCAATGGTTTTATGTTAACCATGCCCCGTTAGCTGTGCGCGGCCATGGCCACACCTACACCTGACCTTCTAACCTTCGTTTTGTCCAATCTAATGGTTTTTGACAATGGTTACAGTCTAACGCGCACAGACCAATGGTTTTGTGTCAACCGTGGCCCGTTAGCTGCGCGCGGCCAAGGCCACACCTACACCTGACCTTCTAACCTTCACGTTTTGTCCAATCCAATGATTTTTGACAATGGTTACAGCCTAACGCGCACAGACCAATGGTTTTGTGTCAACGGTGCCCCGCTAGCTGCGCGCGGCCAAGGTCACGCCTACACCTGACCTTCTAACCTTCGTTTTGTCCAGTCCAATGGTTTTGTGTCAATCGTGTCCCGCTAGCTGCGCGCGGCCAAGGCCACACCTACACCTGACCTTCGGTTTGTCCAATCCAGTGGTTTTTGACAATGGTGACAGCCTAACGCGCACAGACCAATGGTTTCGTGTCAACCGTGGCCCGCTAGCTGCACGCGGCCAAGGTCACACCTACACCTGACCTTCTAACCTTCACGTTTTGTCCAATCCAATGATTTTTGACAATGGTTACAGCCTAACGCGCACAGACCAGTGGTTTTGTGTCAACGGTGCCCCGCTAGCTGCGAGCGGCCAAGGCCACGCCTACACCTGACCTTCTAACCTTCGTTTTGTCCAGTCCAATGGTTTTGTGTCAATCGTGCCCCGCTAGCTGCGCGCGGCCAAGGCCACACCTACACCTGACCTTCGGTTTGTCCATTCCAATGGTTTTAGACAATGGTGACAGCCTAACGCGCACAGACCAATGGTTTTGTGTCAACCGTGCCCCGCTAGCTGCGCACGGCCAAGGCCGCACCTGCACGTGACCATTCTAACCTTCGTTTTGTCCAATCCAATGGTTCTTGAAAATGGTTACGGCCTAACCCACCCAGGCCAATGAGTTTTGACAATGCTTACAGCCTAACGCATCCCGATTTTTTTTTTTTCAACAGTGATTTTGTACCCCACATGTCCACAACAATGTGTGTGCGCCTCGGTGCGTGCCGCTAGAGTGAGCCTTGATGACGGTTGAACAAGATGCAAGCGGTGTCGAAAGATGGCAGCCGTTTTTAAAAAAGCAATAATTAAAATCACATATTTACGAAATTTTAGCACATATATGAGGTTCAGTAGTGACCAGGGTTGCTAATTTAAATACGTACACAAGGTATGAAAAAGTCACATTCATGTCTGCTGCAAGTGTATAAGCTGCATGCCACTTACATTCAGAATTAATAATATTACTACTTAACTTAGAGCCTCCGTGGCTTAGGCGGCAGCACGTCGGCCTCTCACCGCTGGGTCCGTGGTTCAAATCCCGGTCACTCCATGTGAGATCTGTGCTGGACAAAACGGAGGCAGGCAGGTTTTTCTCCGGGTACTCCGGTTTTCCCTGTCTCTCCACTATCATTTCATTTCATTTCATCTGTCATTCATTTAATCATTGCCCCAGAGGAGTGCGTCAGGCCTCGGCAGCCGGCACAGTTGATATCCTCGCCGCTAGATGAGGGCTTCATTCATTCCATTCCTGACCCGGTCGGAGACTGGAAGCAGGCTGTGGATTTTAATTCACTACTTAACTTATATTCTTAGTAGCCTATGCAACTGTTTTAAAAATGGAGTGTTAGTTTACATTGGTGTTTCTCTAAATCAGGGATGCCTACAGCCCCCAACCGTGACACTTCATCCGGTTTATGAACAACATACTCTTGAAGTAAAATCTACCCAGTGTACCCAGAGTAGGCTATTTTACGTAACAAATTTGGTGACAATTCATATTAACGTTATCAGACACCCTTATTCTTGGAGGTAAAATGTTGTAGGCCTAATTGGCAAGCGTTTACTATCCGTGCCAATTATTAACAGAATATCGTTTCATCAATTTGTTGGTCATGATACTCTCTACTTTCTGGCTACCAGAATTCAATAAGACAGTCATTGCGGACATGGCATAGATCATACCAAGCGGACAGATTGTGCCACATGGCAACTCGTGAGTGATCTGTCGATCTTATTTCATTATG
Source organism: Meconema thalassinum (assembly GCA_946902985.2). NCBI lineage: Eukaryota > Metazoa > Arthropoda > Insecta > Orthoptera > Tettigoniidae > Meconema > Meconema thalassinum. The sequence goes on from OX336393.1 coordinate 256,592,127, forward strand.
TGATCTATGTCTGTACACCAGTGACTTGTATCCCTCGTTTTGGGGGTTGCACTATGAGGAGGGGGGTGATAGGTGGTAGGGTAAAAGACTGCTTGATATAACAGAGAAAACTATATTCAATTGCACGGTAAAACGGATGTACCTCATTCATCACGAATGCCACATTTCAGAGAACATCACATTGTCATCGGATGAATGGATTATAAGTTTGCTTGAAAATCTTCACAAGAACAAAATAACATAAGTTACATAGAATGGCGAAAAAGAACCGCGAGTGATACAAGTACTCGCAAATTACATCAGCAGTTGACGAAGCATCTCAGCTGTCTCCGTCCGTGCCTCAGCTCCCTTGTTGCAATCAGCGGGCAACGACCAGCCGAGTTAACTGTTGGGATAGGACTTACACGATCTAGCATCTCTGCCATACCCTTCACTATCGAGACCTGGTCAGTGCTCGGGCCTGGCAACTACCAAACGGACGAGCACTCCTAGACTATTGGCGCGCTTCGCTTTTTCGGACGGTTCACAGTAACTTACTATAAGATTTCCAGAATTATTAAGGAACAAAATTATGAAATCCTATACTTATAAAAGAAACATACAGCTTTTATTACTAAAAATATTCTGCAGCTGACCTACCAACAGTTCATGGGAATCAAGGAAACTGAAGGTATGTTTGCCTGAGCCAAGTGATCAATCAATATTTTAGGAAATTTTGTTTTAAGTAAGTGTAAAGTAATTATGGAAGTACCCTCAAATAAAACAACTACGGTATGAAATCAGATAATGAAGTAGACCTTAATTTTCAAGATATTACTTCAAAGATTGTAAACAGTACTCAAGACTTGAACAAATTAATTAGCTTTACCGCAGGAATTAAAATCATGCACCTAAATATATGTGGCATGATAACAAATTTTGAAAGTATGCTAGTTATGCTCGATCAACTTGATCATAAACCAGATGTATTATACTGTCTGAAACTCAACTCATTGAGGATATACCATTTGCTATTTTAGGATATAATGAATACTTCATACCAACTCAAAATTCTACCCATGACAGCATAAAGATATATGTGCATGAAAACCTCATACAAAATATTACAATATCTACTGTAAAAACACTGAAAGCTGCAAATGCTAGCCTACTCAACTTCAGATATAATAAAGAAAGTTACTTGGTACTTGCTATATACAGATCACCCTCCACAAGCCCAAAGAAATTCATAGAAGAACTAGGAAATACTCTCCAGCACTTGCCTACAGCTACACACAGTATATTAATAGGAGATATAAATATTGATATTTTAAATCCTACAAGGCAATATGCCCAAAATATTAAAAATGAGTATTTAAATGTATTACATGCAAATGGATTCATTTCGTACATAAACTCACCAACTAGAATAACCCCAAAATCCAGAACATGTATCGATCACATACATGTTAAGTCCCACAGAAACAGCAACTTTGACCCTTTTGTTCTGCATACCAGTATCACAGATCACAGTCCTACATTTATCATACAAAATAAATCTCAAAAATACACTCCACAAACAGGAGAAAATACTTTGAACAATGTAAGAATAAATTATAAAACTCTAAAAAATCATTAACTAAGGAAACTTGGGAATCTATCATAACTGAACATGATGCTAACAAAGCAGCTGATAGTTTCATTACGTTACTGACTCAATACATCTCTGAACACTCTACTACCATAAATAACGTAAGATCAAAATTTAAAAAATTACTCCATGGATCACAACCGGAATTTTAACTTCTATTAGAATAAGAGATAAATTACATCAGAAAATTGTTAAACAAAGGGAGAGGTCTACAAACAGTGATAAGGTCCCAGAAACTGTTAAGAAACATAAATTGTACAGAAACTGGATAAACAGGCTTGTTAAAATAGCAAAAGAAAGGTACTATTCCAAACAAATTATGTCAAACTCCAATAATTCTAAAGTCCTTTGGAAAAATATTAATGATTTAACATGTAGGAAGGGAAATAAATCTTCAGCTGTTGACAGCATATTTATCAGAGACTCACAAGAAACATCCCAACCAGCTGACATTGCAAACAAATTTGTCGACTATTTTAGTAACATAGGTTTAGAACTTTCTGAAAAAATAAGTAATACAAGAAAGGAACCTGACAACACAAATGCACGTGATAGCACTGCAAAATCTCAACCTCAGTCTATCTTTTTTTATACCCATAACAAAATCAGAAATAACAAACCACATAGCTGCTCTAGAAGATCTCAGTAAATGGCTATGATAATATCTCTAGTAAAACAATTAAGATAATTAGTTCAGAAATTCTACAACCACTGCACCATATTTTTAATTTATCACTAACGAAAGGACAATTTCCAGACTCATTCAAAATTGCCATCATAATCCCAGTCCATAAATCAGATGATAAAAGCGAGTTAAATAACTATAGACCAATTTCCCTCACAACCCACCTCTCTAAGCTACTAGAGAAATGCATCAAAACCAGATTACTTAACTATCTGAATAAGTTCAACATATTGTCACCAAATCAGTTTGGTTTTAGACCAAACACTAGTACTCAAGATGCAATATTCTCCCTTACTGATTATTTGTATAAAGCCATTGATAGTTCTAAAAGAACAATTTCTGTGTTCCTGGATTTAAGAAAGGCTTTTGACACCGTAGACCACAATATACTAATTAGAAAACTTGAAAAGGAAGGTATTCGTGGTACTCCTCAAGAACTAATAAAAAGCTTTCTTTTTAACAGAATACAAAAGGTACGAATCAAAGGCACTCTAAGTAGAAGTGCTGAAGTAAAAATTGGAATTCCCCAAGGAACAGTTTTAGGTCCTATTCTTTTTCTGTTATATATTAACGATTTGTGTAAGCTGAACTGTAATGCGATGATTACCTCATATGCTGATGACACTGTCGTCACAGTCACAGGAACAACTTGGGAGGACACTTTTAATAGAACTCAAGAAACCCTTGTTACAGTCCAAAAATGGCTAAGAAACCACCTCCTTACCTTAAATGAAACCAAAACACAATACCTATGCTTCTCACACAACAAAACATTACAACCCACAGACAATTTAACACTGAAGATCCACACACCAATTTGTAACAATGGCGAAAGATGCAACTGCTATACCCTACAGAAGTCAATGAATGCTACATATTTAGGGGTTATTATAGATAGTCATTTAAAATGGAATATGCATGCATCAACGTTGGCCAATAAACTTCAAAAGTTAATTTATATATTTTACAGAATCAGAAATATCCTTTCAGCAAAAGTCTTGAGAACTGTATATTTTGCCTTAGTCCAGTCACAACTACAATATGGAATAAATGGTTGGGGTGGAATACTTGATTCACATTTGGCTCAGGTAAATACCTGCCAGAATTTCATTCTAAAAGTTATGTACAAAAGGCCACCAACTTTTCCAACATGTGAACTGTATCAACAAAGCATGTTGCTTAACATACGACAGTTATTTGTTCAGTCATCAATCATATTTATACATAAACATATGAAGCTCTTCTCTAATGGACAAAAACTTGAAATGTGCACTAGACTTCAAGACAGAACTGGAATAAATATCCCTCGTCGAAACACACAACTTGGCCAAAGGAATTTAAGTTGTCTTAGCACTAGGATATACAATATATTGCCAGTAAATGTGACAAATAATACCCTGAATATATTGAAGAAAATGCTTTTTATATGGCTCCTTAGTAACTTTGATAGAGTAAATGAACTTATAAATTTTCACCAACATATTTGAACCAACTCGGTCAGAAACAAGTAATGTATCATCTTTTATTTTCAGTATCCTTATAATTAATGCTTTTGCTATAAACTTTTCTTATTATTATCAGTCAAATACCATGTTGCAAATAAATTAAGAAATTGTGTTCATGAAGCCCACACACAAGTTTATCTTATGTGGGATTCACCCTGTATTTTTGATACAACATCTGTATATGTACAGGTTTTCTGTCAGTGAATAAAAATGATTGCTCGTAAAAAATTGTTTTTCTTAATGAAATCTGGTCGTTGTGCAACAATGCAACCTTATTACCGGCCGCCACTGGTAATTATAAGTACAAACCCCTGCGACACATACAACACATTGTGCATGCAGTCCCATTGTGGCCATTATGTTTATCGTGAATGCTAGCGCTGCCAATTAGCTGAAGTATGGAAAATTACATTCGTCCCGCTCATGTTGCAACAATTTGCTGAGAGCGCATCAAATTTGAATGAAAATTAATACTCTGAAAACTGCTGAGAATTATATACTTTGGCATCGTGGGCCTAATGTTTACTGCCGATATGATGCCACCTTGTGGATGCGTCCCTAATGGTTAGATTAGGTGACTTTTATTCAATATTAGGGAAATATGTTTGTGAACATTTATTCTGACTTGATTTTATTCTCGATTGAATCGCCCTGTACCTAGGTATAACTAGTCTTGTCTCAAGCCCGGCACATCCGTTGATGCCATGGTTTAACTGCTTCATGATTGGCTTGTGCGTTCTCCATTCTCTTCATCTTGGTGCATACAATATTAGTTTATAGAAGGGAGAGACCACGGGATACATTAACAAAAATGTTCCCCCTGTATCATGCACTCTCTAGATCCACTACCACACTTTTTTCCGGTGTGGCCTTCTCAGAGGCCGAGTGCATGTCTTTCTATTCGACGCCCGTGGGCGACCTGCGCGTCGGGATGAGAGATGGAATGGATGAAGATGAATGAAACTGGGCAAGGATGTGGAAGGAAGCGGCCGTGGCCTATCAGAAAGTACCGTCCCAGCATTTGCCTGGTGTTGAAAATGGGAAACCACGGAAAACCATTTCAAGGGCAGCCGACGGTGGGGCTCGAACCCACGCGTCTACCGAGTCAGCAGAGAGCTTGGCCCCATGACCTAACGCTGCGCTTTAGCCCGCGTAGCCACTGTTGTCGGTACACTACCACACTGAAACACATACTGTATAATAATCATTTGGAATCTGCACGGGCTTTTTACCTTGTGGATGCAATTTAACTTGTTACAATAGAGTATGCAATTTGGTAATATTGTTTGTTATCCAACTACACAATGCAACAAAAAAAACAATTGTATAGATTTGACTATATTGACTGCATATTAAACAACTCAGTGATGTACATGCTTTTATAAAGCCAAGTTTGAAGATATTCTGTACCGGTACCCTGTTGTCTTTGGCTCCAACAATATGGTATACCTCATGGTGTAGCGGGTAACATCCTTGTCTGATACCCCAGAAGTGTGGATTCGATTCCCTGCTGTGCCAAGAAATCTAATTCTGGCCTGAGGCTGGAACAGGGTACACTCGGCCTCATGAAGCAAAACTGAGAATAGGTGGGTTCGATTCCCACCTCATACGTCTTGGCAGTGGTTTTCTGTGGTTTCCCCAATTCGACTCCATGCAAATGCTGGGATGGTTCCTAACTTAAGGCCATAGCCGCCTCCTTCCTATTCCTCACCTGAATTACAAATACACACACTAATACAGCCTTCAGACTGTTCTTATACATAGGCCTACACACAAAAGTACACGGGGCTAAATGACCAAGCTCCTCCAATGAAACAACAATATGGTATGACTACTCTCTATGCCAGTGTTCCAAACTTTTGTTGAGGTGCATATATAACAATTTTTCCTTATATTATGACTGCATAATTTTGAAATGTTTTTAAGTCCCTAATTTGGCTAATCTCTGTCTTTACATTGGCAGGTGAGGAGTGCAATATAGAATTTGTTAAGGAAGGATGAAAGAAATTTGGAAACAACGGAAATTGAATACAATGGACAATAGCCAACGTTGATTCATCGTACCCTCCAAATGGGTTATTCGAAAGAAGAAGAAGAAGACCCATTATATTGACAACATTTACATTCTCTCCGCTCCATGTCATCTGCCTCCAGGACAGGATCTACACCAAGACTGAAGAAATGGGAGACCTCCCTTGTAGAATTGCTGCAATATACATAAGAAGAAAACAAAAATGTGTAATATGAAGAGTCAATAAAATACAGAAATAAAATAATTTTATTTATTTATTTATTTATTTAAATTATTTAATTTCAAAATCATATCTGTACAGTTTACATTAATTTAATGTGTTCCAACCTTTTATTCCTGAAAGTATTTATAAACAGTAAAAAAAGCAACATTATAGATTTAACTCCATGTGGTGCATCACAATGTTGCGTAATAGGCCTGCCTGATTGCGACATTGCAAATTCTAGTTCAGTTTTAGCATTACAGACGGATACGGCTTCCTGATTGTCCGTTCGGACGAAACAGGGCATGTGATTAGTTACAGGGTGGAACCTATCAGCGATGTCGTTCCAAAATGAAAATGCTTTTTTCAGAATTTCGTATAATCTTGTTATCAACTAACGTTTTAACTTCGTAATTTGTTACTATATACTGTATCGTGTGTTTTTCCGCATCTTTAACTCAATCAATTTCCAGTAGTATGTAGTTAAATGCATGCACCATTGCATCTATTTAATAGTTCATTTTTGCTGCACAAGTGCGAAGTAGCCTAGTTTTATCATAGCCTATATCTCCAGATTTCAAGTGGTTTTACATGAGAGGTGGCTAATGTTTAATTCCCCACTGCCTCACTACTGATATATGGATGGCAACCACAGGTCGTAAGGCGGACTTTTCGTTTGGGAATGGAAATTAGATGTCAATTCATTTGAGGGGCTTAGGACATTTTGGTCAGCAGCCGCGTGTCGAACTTGTCTGACAACCTGCATTCCTGTGATGACTTATTAGTGTGCGTAACTTTTAAGGACAGGGATGGGAAATACGCCTCGGGACTTTAAGGCATTTGGATGGAGTAGAAACACTTAAGATAGCTATCGTCAGCTCCGGAATTCGAACCTCTGATAACCGGACGTTCTGTCCTCGCAGTGTGGGGTGAAAATTACTAACAAGCTATTTCCAGGTGATCTTGATAAAATCGGGTTCAATTCTCCACTGTAGCCCACACTTTTTAAAATAAAATATTTAATACTACAGGTATTATATTCTATAGGCAACTTCCTCAATCCTTCGTTACACGATTATCTTCTAAGAATATTCACTTGGTTTAAATACATCTAATTCCTGGTTTATTTATATACAGAATATATATTCTCCTGCACTGAATTCTTTCTTTTTTTGCTCCTATACAGCTGTCCTTTGACCCCCCACCCCCACTACCTGTGAGACTAAGGTAGCCTATCTGTACAGAGATAAAACTAAAGGGGAGCAAGATTGGCAAATTTTTGGGGGGAGCTTCATTCTGCATTATTTTTCGACCTAGGTCACATTAGCAAATATGATGTAATTTGATGACATTCAGTACAATAAAAATAAAAACAATCTTAACTAAGTAAAGATTGGGCCTCGGAAGATTTCAGTGAAATAATGGCTCTTGAGCAAAGGAGGATCAAACTAGACAAGGCATACTACGCTTGCAGAGAACTGTAAGTCTCGAAACATCAGTCGATGAATGTCAAACTAAGACACTATAATGCAGCAGTCAGACCAATGCTTGATTTGTAAAAAATGAGTTTTCGGTAGGCCTACCGTGGGCTACCGGGTGGTAGCGGGAGGGGCTTTATGGAATATTGAAATATAGAGTTCTAAAACCGATATTTTTACGCTTGTCTGAACACCTTTAAAAATTACTCAGCGGACAAAATAGCCATCTATCCTCTGTGAGCTGCCAGAATAGGAGATTGACAGTTTTCGCCTCGCCATGTGGTCAGAGTACAAGGTTGCCAAACAGAATAACAAGTAATCACACTGTACAAGCCAGTGACAAAGTTAACCAGACACTGACGCATGTGGGCTGTGATATTGCAATGCAGAGTATTATGACATCAACTATGCGAACATGGATTGGTCAAGAGGCAGAGGGGTGATGGCTGAAGTGGAATTTCCGGTCAAATGTAAATACCCTTCAGGCAGCTCACAGAGTATAATTTTGACTGCAATTTTAAATTAAATTGAGACCGCTGTAGCATAATTTTTCTTACCATAGCCATTGGCCTACATTAAATTTTAATGTAGGCCAACTAGGCTACCATTTAAACACTGTAACTTACTGTACATTATTTCAACTTTTATTTTACGTAATTTAAAAAATTAAATACAGTCGGTTTGAAAATACACACATGTTCACCAAGAATCTTTTATTTCTTATTTCATAATTTTGTCTTCACCGTTTTCTGAAATAATTATTTATTATATAAGGTACTGTGCTTGAAAATGTTTTACCTCACAGTTTTTAAATTGTTCAAAGTTTAGAAAAGTTTTCATTGTACGTGCCTCCTCTCTCTCTCTCACCTTGCTGTTAGTATCCAGACCGGAGTGCTGTCTCCGAAGCATCCAAGATTCCACGTACTTTGAAGTACAGTCCAGACAAAGACCAAGTTGACCTTGACTTACGGCTAACGTTCCACAGTTCTAAAAATTATGTTATAGCCTACTGTATATTCGACTTTGCCCCCGATCAGAGGGTACGGTACTGTGTACCGTTACAAATCTAGCCCTCAGTTAGACTATCAATTCTCTTCGCAGCGGCTGAGTGCCTGTTTCTAACTAAGAACACACCCGTAAGGGCACTCGAGGTACAGGAAAGGAAATTCTTGTGGGAAATAGTGGGACCAAGGGTCATGCCAGATGTAAGAAGATGGTACAAACCAAATTGTGAACTCCATAAAACACCAGGAAAACCTCACCGATGCCATCAGAAGGAGACGCCTGGCTTTCTACGGCCACCTATACAGAATGGACCACCACAGTCTGTCTTGTAAGATCTTCAAGGTAGCCAAGAAGGGTAAACTACTGGGTCCTTGTGGATCAAACAAGTTAAGAAGGATCTTGCTGAACTTAATATTCAGCAAGACGCAATAAATTACAGGAGTCGCTACCGTCTGACAGTTGAAACCAAGCCTTTCCTCACATCCATTACAGAAGTTACCCACAACGCATTCAGGAAATGGTCCGAGGCATGCAAGATAAAGTTCAGCAAGAAAATGAAAGATTACTGTTCCAATAGAAAGGCTCAAGTTTCCAGCAAAAAAGCAGCTGCCAAACAATCCACCAAAAACACCAGAATTGGCAGACAACAGCTAAAGCACAGTGGTCCATAGGTGGCCCAAACGACTGAATATATATAATATAAGTATGTAAACAAATATGGATGCCACATTCGGTGTTGCAACTTACATCATTTAACTCCAAAATGTCGCCAAACAAACCCATGTGATTGTATCCTAAAGTAACCAAAATAAATAAGACCTTCCATGAAGTTGTGAGGAAGTCCTTGCTCAAGTTAGGGACATCTTGTTCATCAGTCCTCAACTTTGCTTTTCTAAATTGCCTTTTAAGCAACTATATAAAAATATTAATACTTACTTAAGGTTTTTCCAGTTTTGCTGGCGAGCTATAGATGAACATGTACTCTTCTTCTTATACATTTTTATAATTGGTCCAAAAATGTTGACTCCTGTTATACAGCATATTTAAGATGAATATTCAGAGAAGGATTCAGGAGTAGGAGAGAAATAAAATAGTACGTACCGGTATTTGCTTAATATGTCTTTATTTTTGTAAAATGTTCATTTCTTGCATGTATAGGCCATGGAGGCAGAATTGAGACAAGCTGTTGAAGCCTAATGGCACCTCCCCTTTGAGATTCTATAAGGTGGTTGTTCTGATGCTTAAGCCAAAAACCACTCCAATTAGTCTTGGATTTTAGGGGCACAAAACTGCAATGACAACTTGAAGATTTCTTCTTGGAAAGGTAGAATACAGTTGTCATTGTCGATTGATTTAGAAGCTTTGTAACATCGTGGTCGTGTAGACCGATGTACTTGGGTGAATGTGGAATTTGTCTGATAACCTGTATTATTGTGATGTCAGTACTAGTGTGTATTTGTAAATCAGAAGAAGATTGGAAAGAAGGCTGCTGTGGCCATAAGTTAGGAACCATCCTGGCATTTGCCTGGATTGGAAGTGGCGAAACCACTTCCAGGATGGCTGAGGTAGGAATCAAAAACACCCCTTCTCAGTTTTGCCTCTCGAGGTTGAGTGTATCCTGTTCCAGCCCTCAGACCAGAATTAAATATCTTGCCAGAGCCGGGAATCAAACCCGGACCTCCGAGCTGACATGGTGGCATCCATGATGTCATGGACAACACTATAGGTTTAAACAATGCATGCATGTTAACCCACTAGTGGTCACTATATGAGCAAAATACTCACAGTTGTTGAAAATTAGCTTGTGTTTTAAACATCATGTGGTTTTGAACTTGAATGTCGGTATACCTTCCCACTTTGAGGGGAGGACGGATGCATTGTCACTTGCTTCCATGACCTTGTGAAGATACAGGAAGGGAGAAATTAAAACCTTCCCTCAGCAGTCACATTGGCACTAATTTCTGTGCAGTAAAGTTTCATGGTTGTAACAGTGTTCTTCAAAACTTATCAAAATTTGGTTCAGTTATTGAGTGACAATGAATTCAAGTTGTGCCTTTTTAGTTTGGTTTGGTGAAACTCCATGTGATTAGATCGAGGGCAAAAATAGTGACACTGACTGTGGATGTCAATACAATGAACATAAATATCCAACTGCTACGATGTGACAGTTCCCGAGTACTCCAGGGTACCAATAAGAATGAGACGGTTTTAACTGTATTTGATTTAAAAAAAAAAGAAAAGAGAATATCTTGCCGTTTACATAAGATTGTAAAACCTTAGTTCTAAGTGTTTAAATTTTGTGAGATGCTTTCTTACTGTTTCAATTTGGAAATACATTAACGCATGAAATCACTTTTGCACCGACTGCACCCGATATATGTGCTAAATCATGTAAATATGTGTTATATTTAACAACCGGAGCCATATTCGTCAGATGTTTTTTGGTATGTGAAACTGCCGCAGTGATCACTCACGAGGTGCACACATTGACGTCAGTAGTTGCCAACATGTCCGGTACAAAATACACCAGACGACACACGTAACGTTGTAATTATATGAAAAAAGAAATAATTGGGCTTTTGTGAATTATTTGCATTTGCAAATAATGTTTGTATGTGGCAATGGTGCCAACTTCACTTTACCGGAATCCCCTGTGCAAGGTTTGGGGACTGTCTGGACAAAAAATACTGATTGCACTACAAGCAAGGGGGTCTGGGCCATAAGCCTCAGGTTAGGTTTGATTTGTATGTAGAACAGTATTGGTTTCGATGAAATTAAAAAGCGTGAATTATTACAGTGGCAAAACGCAACAATAATCACACATTCATTGTGGTGTCTCTGTAACAGCCTCAGCAACTCTCTGCAATCATTGTTTTTTTTTTCAAGGTACCACGCATATACGAAGTAGTACCGTAAATGTGGGGTTGGCAATACTGTATTAGTGCATAATCAATGGTGAAAATGGAGGACACAGCTGGAATTTAATGTATATAAGTCGTGATCCTATTTGGGACAGCGGGCGGGTTATAAACAGCGGAGTACTAAGCATCTAAAACTACATTATATCCAGATATTTTCCTGACCATTACTACAGATATTTGGTTAATTTTCCTACTTAAGAAACGTTATGACGGAGTCATACGTCATGCACTGCTACCCTAGTTTTAATTGCATGTACATATATGAATACAAACCACAATGTCACACATTATACACACAGACCCAAGTACACAGGGCTACATTACCATGATGTTACATAGCTCTTCTGTGTAATAGCAGGAGGTACCACAATCAGTCGCAACCATTACTGAAACAGATGGATATTAAATGTTTAAAGTTTTTTATCTGCCTACTAGCCTATCGAGTATATGAGAATCAACTCCCTGAAAGAAATGCCACAGAATACAGACACAAGCAATAGTCACTGTGCCATGCAAAGCGTCAATCATACTTCCTAGTTAAAAAATAGCATTACTCCCTGTAAAATGTGTTAAATCGTATCTAACAGCAAGGTCGTGTCCAAGTGACATGTGAATAATGGATTTATCACATTGGGATGGATTCAGGTCACATTCCATAAACAATTTGTGGTTCAATTACACACGGAAATATGACTTGTGGAAGTCAAAAGATAAAAGTCTAATTCAAACTAAGATTATGTTGCTAAGTGTAGATTTTGGTACGCTATATTTAGGTTATGTTTGCATTGAATATAAAAGATAAAAGGCTAATTCAAACTAAGATTATGTTGCTAAGAGTAGATTTTGGTACGGTACGCTATATTTAGGTTATGTTTGGATTGAATATACAAAAAATGCAGTCAGAAAACTATTTCAAAAGACAACAACTATTTTTATTACGTGGGCTTTGTGCCCTGACTGAAGATCAACATAAATATAACATAGAATAAAGCACTTAAAGAACATGGCCTTGTAGGTTATGGTACTTACTTGACACAAATTTCAAAATCCATCCTGACAAGTTATCTTTCGTGGAGTTTCTCCTCCTTCGTCCTCACGTGTTTTAGGATTCTTAGTGAAATCTAAATAAAAATGTATGCACAAATTAATTATAAAACAGTTTTGAAAACATTCAGTTGAGCGAAAATGAACACATAGGCTATGTTATAATAGACAGATATTTGTCTATATTATAATCGTAGTACTAACTGTTTTAATCAATATATTTTAGTAGCCTACTTACCTTGTACAATCCCATTAGACTTGAAATTCCAAAAGAAAGTGTGAAATTATTCAATCAAATGAGCAGCCACATAAATCAGATCAGTATGAAAGAAATTACAAATCTGTTATACAAATGTTGATAACATTCCACGCAATATCACGAGTCTCGTCCCTCCCCTACCCGAAATCACTGCTACATCGCACTCTCAGCTCTAGACAAAATTTGTAATTATTAGTACAACACACGAAAATTTAGTGGTATTGTCGTAATTTTTATTTTATTGATTGCAGCCAATGGCCATACAAGAAAATAATATTTGTAAAATTAGATGTAATGTGTTCAGGCATTCTGAGCGTAATTGACTAGTGACTTGGATCGTTTTTTACAATACTGTATGTGATATCTGTCACGTCTATCTCCACACAACACATACCGTACACATAAGTCACAATTCACAAGGGACATGAAATTTGTTATTGAGACAGATTACGTGGTGTAGGCTAATCCATTACACGCAAACCTGTTCAAAACATGTCTCGGTTAATAATTGTCATATTTGGACGTCAAGTGTGGTTGGTTCCATGGTAAAAAAAAAAAAAAGACTGCATATAAGTGGTGCAAGGTGGCATCAATCAATGAAAACATTCCGGTAATGATTCTTTACTTAAGAAGAAACGGAAACACATAGGGCCTAGGCTGCAGGGATCATACTACGATTGCTAGGCACATTACAATTCATAGAACTCAAGAAAATACTAAGTCAAAACAAGCGCGAGTTCTACACATTTATTTAAACATAGAACGACATTGCTGATAGGTTCCACTCTGAAACTAAACTGGCTAATCACAACCCTTGCTGCATTAGGGTTTCGTTGGAACAGCCAATCAGGAAGCTGTATCCTTCTTCAATGCTAAAAGTCAACTAGAAAATGCAATCTCGCTGCCTGTTTTCATACAACAGGATGTGCAAGATATTGTTCCAGTGCTGCTGCATGATTTAGGCGCATGGCGCAGAGGTAATGTTTTCGCCTGGTGTTCCCAAGGTTGCAAGATTGAATCCTGGCTCAGTGAGTTGGTATTTAAGGGTGCATAAATGAGAGGGAGTCGTATCATAGATTTACTGGCATGTTAAAGATACCCTTTTAGGTGGAAATTCTGGCACCCTGGAATTTCAAACCGTTGCAATTATAGCAAACGTTAAACCAATAGTATCAAATTTCACAATTTTGAGCCACAGGATCTCCTTTAATCGGGAATTGAACCTGGTTTGACTTGGTGAGTAACAAGCAGCCAAAACACTAGCAATTATACAGCTCCTCTCCCACTAAAATTAGACATCTTATCAATTATACTAAATTATGTAACATATTCTATAGTAAAGCCATCATTACTTCCGACATGACGTTTCAGTACTAGGCTAGAGTTTTGTTCCCTAAATCAGGTCATCGCAAATGAAACTCGATTTGTCGTGATATAGGCTATTGATTTAAATGATTGCCTGTGATTGCCTAGTTATAATGTTTACCTTCAGACCGCTACATAACTCGAGGGTAAAACTGAAACGTCAAGTTGGAAGTAATGATGGCTTTACTATAGGCAGGTGGCTAAAATATTTTTACAGCTATTTTTCAGTGAGCATTATTGCGCTTCAAGGTATTTGTTTTTTAAAACCAGAGGTAATTTTATTACTCTAGTTTTTATGATGAACTGTTGTCTTTGGTGTCGTTTCTGAATATTTAAAATTTCTCTAACAGTATCCTTCCTTATTTTCAAAAATAAAAGCAGGAATTCTCTCGAATGCTTAGGGACATCATTTTATCATAAAGAGCCAAGGAGGTCAGGTTGCAGAATGTCAATATTAAAATGAAGGTTAGTTAAGTTAGTTAATGTTGTTTTAAGTGTACAAAACTATGAGATCATCTGCCCCTCTTAACACTGATTAAATTATAAAAAATTGGAATGGAATTTAAAATTTAGAGGTAGATAACTAAATTTGAAAAGACTGAAAATTAATAAAACTAATAATTATAAAAAATAAACAAAAATTCATCATTCAAAAACGAACGAGTCGTTGAATCAATGTTCACTGGAAAATTGAGATTGCTGGCCCTAACCCAATCTCACTTATTATTATTGTGTCCTTACCAATACGGTATCTTCTGATAAGGATTACAGTACAACCCTACAACACAAGGAAATGGCATGAGATGCAGGAGTCATGGAATGCTCCCCAATGAAAGAGATTGAAAGCTTAACTTCCAGAATCAGAATCAATTTATTTGGCGTTAAACACTAGTGCAATAGCCATCGTCAGGTTAATAATACAAAACAATAAAATCAAACAATCCTACATTACTTAGCCTACTTATAACAGTATATACAAACAGCTTATTATCGTTATAACAAAATGTAACCTACTTCTATTGTATTAAGTATTACACCAATCTGCTTCCATACATTCTTCCAGTGAATATCATGGATTCACCAGCAACCACTTTTGCAGCTGTTTCTTAAAGATTTTGGTTGATAGTTGTTGGAAAGACAAACTCAGTTTGTTAAATAAAATTATACCAAGAATTTCATGACTGTTCTGTGTTTTGAAAGCCGACACCATGGTACCTCTATCTGGTGTGAGTTTCTTGTGCTGTATGAGTGAACTGTTACCCGTCTGCCTGGCAATTCATGTGGATGTTTATTTTTCATATACATGAGGATATTTAAGATAAAAAGATTAATAGGCTAACTGTTAGTTTGGAAGATTCAATAAATAAAGGTCTACAGGGTGTGTTAGGAGGAGCATTTGCAATAATACGGATTGCCTTTTTCTGTAATTTTAAGGTATTTACAATGTGTGCACTATTTCCAAAAAATATTAATCCATAACTAAAGAGACTTTGAAAGAAAGCAAAATAGGCTGTGTGTAAATATGTCGTAGGAACCTCATTTTTTAAATGACGGAGTAGATACACCACCCTTGCAAGTTTATTCGAAAGGTTATGAATGTGAGGTTCCCATGTTAATTTTGAGTCAAAATTCATTCCTAGTAGCTTAGCTTCTTTTATATCATTACTTATGTTTTTAAGACTAAATATTAAATTTTTAGTTTTAGTTTCATTTAAGTGGAATCCATTCTCACTGAACCATTTCCTAGCTTCTAGCAAGCACTGACTTGATAAATTTTGTAATTCACTTATGCATTTGCTAGTGTTATTTTTGACCAAAAATGTAGAGTCATTTGCATAAAGAATTGTTTTTTCCAGAAACATTTACTGCTAAGTCATTCATCATAACGACAAAAAGATATGGAGCCAGAACCGAGCCCTGGGGTACACCATACCTAACTTCTAACACATGAGATTTCCTATCCCCATTCTCTACAAACTGTACTCGGTTTGTTAGATATGATTTAAAGACTTCATACTCTGATCCTTTAATTCCGTACAGTGCTAACTTTTGCAGAAGTATATCATGTGATACACAATCGAAAGCCTTGGATAGATCACACAGGAGTGCATCTACTGAGCTCCCTTCTTCAAAATGGTGCATTATGTGACAAACAAAATCATCCAGTGCGCTAATTGTAGATTTTTCCGGAAGGAACCCAAACTGAGTTGGTGATAGAAGGTTGTTGTTGATGAAAAATTCATAAATTTGACCAACTATAACATATTCAAAGACTAAGGTTGTTGTTGATGAAAAATTCATAAATTTGACCAACTATAACATATTCAAAGACTTTTGACAGGATGGTTACTACAGACACAGGCCTGTAACTATCAGGTTTAGTCTTATCCCCTTTTTTGTATACTGGAACAACCCTCGTAATTTTTAACTGAGCTGTGAAATAGCCTACGCTAAGGCACTCGTTTATGCAGTGCGTCAAAGGAATTAAAATGCTGTCAATAATAGCCTTTAAAATGTTGTTGGTGAACCCATAGTAATCCTTACTATTGGAAGGTTTCATATTTCTTACAATTTTCTTTACTTCACTACAGTTTACCTTTCTCCATTTAAAAGTATTATTTGATAAACTCGGAACTATTTTTCTACTCTTTGAATTGCTGCTGTAGGCAGCTGTGAGGAGGTGAGCAAATCCTTTCGACGGACTCAATAAAATGTTTATTCAGAACCTCAGGACTGATTTCTATTGTGGAACATTTATTTGCGACTCTAACATTGTTAATTACACTCCAAGCTGCTCTACAGGGGTTATTTGAATTTTCTATGAATCTGACGTTTGCTTCAAGTTTAGCTTGCTTAAGGGCACATTTATACTTATTACGAATTTGTAGATAATTCTGTTTACATTCAATAGATCCCTGTTCATTATGTATTACGTAAAAAACCATAACCTGTGATTTCATTTGTTCAAGCTCAGGTGTATACCATTTTAATTTATTTTTAGAATTACTCCTTTTCTTGGAACTTTTAATCTCCACCATTGGGCATGAAGTATCAAAGTATGAAAGAAGTATGTGAAAGAACTCATCAAAACATGTAATGGGAGCAGTGGCGGATCCAGAGGGGGGCACCAGGGGCAAGTGCCCTCCCCGAAAAACCAGTTGTTTGCTACATTGATATTGCCGATAAAAATGATTGTTTCTCCAAACTGCGCAGCAAGTAAAATCTTTGCTCTATTGCCCGCATTCATGTAGCCTATGTGGTCAATGTTTGTTATCATATAGTATGTAATGGCAACACTGTTAATATAATCCCTACATCGACAGTGTTGCAAGTGCAGAGAGATATTTTAGCAACCTGCAACTTATCAAATCATGGCTAGGAACGCGAATGACAAAGGAAAGGTTGAATGGCTAGTCTGTTATTTGTTCACCGTGATATAAATGTTGACGTTGAAAAGGTTCTAGAACGTTTCTCTAAAGGGGGTAAATGAAGGATCGCCCTGGATTTTATTTTGTAATAGGCATGTATTTTGCCTAGGATAGTCACCGAATAGAATCCCAATCAGTATTCAATACAATTGTTTTTTTTTAAATTTATATATATGTGACTAGTAGTGACTCAATGACTGACAGTGTTGGTACTGCCCCCGTAAATTGAATTATATTGAGACCACGATGGCTGTATTGGCAAAATATGAATTAAGTTATGGCCGTCATAGTTGTGACGTGGATATTCATGACGTAGGCACGGATGACGCAGACTTCATGCAAGTAGGCTGGTTGAACTGAGATTCTTGGTGACGTCATGATTTTGTTCGAGAAAGATCTGAGATTTACGACGCAGTCGCAGGAAACATGGAATTGTGCTGAGGAAGAAGTTACGCTATTGGAGGAGAGGCTCGAACCAATGAACTATAGTTTGGAGGGAGACGGAGATTACTGAAACTACCATATTTAATTACTTTTGGAATGCAGAATTGTGGAAATCTATTTTCAGTTATGGCATTGATTTGGAATTTTGAAGAAATTAATTTTGAGTTTTTGAAATTTGAAAATCCGTCAAGTATAGCCAAAGTTAGAATTTCAAGCTATGACGGAGGAACAAGCTATGGAAGGGATGGATACGCCCCTTAAGAAGTTGATAAAAGGTCTTGCACAGCAGAGAGAAGCTCTCATATATTGATCATATTTCTGGTGTCTTATAGTCGTTTTCGAGTGATTCAGTGAAGCAAGTCGTTATTAGCGCGTGGTAAAGCCCACCGCATCGAACGAGTACGGAGCAGTGCAGCAGTTCCATTTTACGGTGATTGAAATTAGGCGAAGTTGAAACGCACACATTGACGAGTCTACGAGAATATACATCAGGAGTTAGCTAATGCCTATAAGCTAATTCTATTGTGCATAACAGTATTAAAGTGTGTAGTAAAGTTGAACATTTTCACGATTATAATTTGGAAGATATTGGCATTTTAAGACGGCAGACAAAAAAGATTTTCTCGCCACCTGAGAAGTACTTTTAGAACACCACATTCTACGCTACGGCTAACACGTGTATTGCAACCGTGATACTTAAGATTGCATTTGGTGATATAACGCTACATTCTACAATGCAACAATATAATAGGACTTTAATGCAATTGGGACATATATCGATTGAGTGAAATAGCAGCATGGAACTTCGTTAATCGCCATTCCACAAAAGCGAGCATGTAGTGAACATCCAACTACACTCATGCATCGTGGTCCAACGCTGAATTATACCAAATGGCAGTGGAAATAGTTTCATACTCTACAACTATGAATATTTCTGCGGAAATAACTGCAATAAACTTCATGACGAATTTCTACCAGAACTTCAGGGAACTATCAAGAGAGGCCAGGGTGGACCCGGCTCACAAAGAAGAGTTTTGCCAGAACTTCAGGGAACTTTCAAGAGAGGCCAGGGTGGACCCGGCTCACAAAGAAGAGTTTTGCCAGAAGGATGTCTATCGTCTACACGGAGCAGTGCAATTTCCGGAGGAGGAAGCAGTTCGATTCTCCGAGGGCGCTGGTTCCAGGTTCGAGGTCGGAGCACATCTTTTCGTTGGTGAAATGGAACCATCAGCAGTCTTCTTTGGAAATTTTCCTCTAGAACTTCAATCAACAGATAAGGTAGTCGTGAACGTTTCTTGTTTTATTTGAGCCATTTAGCGATATCTGAGCAACCATTTTTCCCATATTTTCTGTCCCACATATTTTGCCCCATTTTCTTGCTTGATATTTCTGTACTCAGTACACTTCGATGAGTTATGCCTTGTTCTACGATTTATTCAGACATTGTTATGTCATTGGCATATTTAAATAATTTTGGATCAGTTGAGACTGATAATATATATTCTTTCAGTAATTTGCATATTTTTGTAGTCACGATTTGACTGTAAAGTTAACGATTTTCTATGGCAGATTTGAATTCAGACAGCGTGTCATTTTATTAAAGTAATTCTATTCAGTAAATTACTTTGACCAATTTTCTGTCATCCTCAAGAAAGAAGAATAATTAAAAGATTTTAGAGCGTTAAAATCTATTACTGTATCGACGATCTTGGAAATACTAGTCGTTTTATGAACATGATTGCAACATAGACATTTATCGTCAGTTATGAGATACCATTGCATTATAGACAATTTTATGAAATATGAACTTTGATTACAATTTATTGAATACACTATAGTAATGAACATTTGATAGGAATTGTTCTCAATTCTAGATTGGAACAATAATGTTTGCATTCCACAGTCTAATTGGATTCTATTCGACTATTATGCAGTTTAGATGAACTTTGATTGAAGATAGTATTTTTATACTGCGTTACTTTGAAGATATTAATCTCAATTTTGATAGACCAGGGAGGCGTGTATAATCGTATTTGCTATTAAATTTATTTGTGATTGGCAAATTTTTACTTCATATCGATTCATGAATGAAACCCACGAAGGTTAAATATAATAACAGTTTGACACAATTAATGAATATAAGAATTTTTTAAGTGGAACTATGGATGTATAATCGTTAGTTCAGTGGACGTGTAAAAGTCGCTGATGAATAATGCCCTTGAATAAGTGAAGGAGGTTCCCACAGTTATTAATGATGTTGAAGAATTTGTAAGTGGAGGTTTTTTGTATGTATTGTGGAAGATTTTGATGCCATATATATTGAGATATATGATGAATTCTGGGCCTATTTTTATGCAATTTTGTGCGTTTGGAGCGAAGTATTTTTCCGCTGAATGTATTGTCCAGGTCCTTTGAAAATTAATCATGTGAAGTCACTGTTATAATTAACAAGAGTGTTTAAATAATTTGAGATAACGATTTTGAATGGAGGTTACCGTCACAAATAATAATAATAATTATTAAACCTTATTAAACCTGAATCTAACATTTAAATATAACTAACCTTCATTGGTCGATTATATCAACACGATTTAAGTAATTATCAACCGGATAAACGTGTGGTTTAATGTATTTCTAAAATAAATAATAATATAAATATTGTAAATAATTATGTAAATATCTTTAATAATAATTGGAAATGAAAGGGATTAATAGAGGCGTGTATAAATTTTTCAATTGTCGTTTGACAATATTATAAACAATTTATAATTGTTATAAACTAATTAAGGAGCATTTTGTTATAAACATTTAGCGTTTTGTTATACTCTAAACAACGCTAATTAAACATGTAGATTACATAATTAAACAAGTTTTGGGATTATTAGAGTAATCCATGGATATGTGAATGGAGCATTTAAAAGATTTGCGTGATAATATTTGAGTTGAGTTGAGGACATTTAAAGTGTTTGGAAAAGGAGCTAGGCTCTGATGTAACTAGCAGATGCTAACGTTGGCTGGACAGGTGAGTCCATTTGACGATGTAGGCATGCGACGTGATGCAGGGTGGATCGCAGCTGGCCAGACAACTGGTTGTTAGAGGCCAAGGTCGCCTACATAGCAGCCTTGCGGTTATAAATAAAAGTGTGATGTTTATTAAAAGAAAAACAATTGCTATATGTCTCGTCCCAACTCCCTTATCCATTCCAAGTGTATTATGATTATTTCGTTATTTTAAGCTAATGAAAGCTAAGATTTTGTATGTAAAGTCTACAAGTCCTACAGGAGGACATGATTATATTGACAATGGCTTCTGATTGCCACGTGTATTTTGTTGAAATTTTGTTAAAGTCATTCCCTTTATGTGAAATAAATTATTGTACAGTTTAAAGTTTCTTGTCTTCGTCTTGGTTCATTTTAAATATCATGGTGGAGGTTATTGTGAGGGCATACTTTTCGTGATCCAGTTGACAACCCAGACCCGAGATTAATTTGAAGAGGTAAGTAAAGGTAAGTATGAACCCCCGTATATTTTGGTGTGTTCCACAATAATTTCTTGTTAACTGCTGTGCTCTAATCTCGGTAGTATCTGTCAGTGCCATTTTCATTGATGTAGCTGTGCCGGTGCGTGTGATTATTGGCAATCCGATTGAGGGGGCGGATATCTGACAGCCTACTATCCGGATTATCGGGGACAGTACTATGTACATATTTTGTAACATTTGTGTAGTAGACTTGTAGGCCTATATTGTCTTTAGATAGTCACTATGATTGCAAATGTTTTTAATACATATTGGACTGTGTAATGTGCATTACAATGTGGAAATGTAGGCTACATATTTTGTACAATTAAAAGTTATTTTTACATAATGACAATGACTTGAAATTGAAACCAATAAACCATTTTAATATAATGAATTTCTTGTGGAATTATAAAATATGGTGGTTGTATGTAGTGTAGAATGTGTAGATTAAACACAAATTTAGTAATTTTATTACATATTTTCTGTAGCTACTCTGAAATCCTCGAGTGCCCCCTCCGTGGTGAACTTCTGGATCCGCCACTGAATGGGAGAGTAGGAGTTGTCAGTAAAAACCCAATCAGATAGGATATGCCTAAGGTATGTATTAAATAGCTGTAATCTGTCAGGGGAAATATGTCTAATATGAATTATTGGGGTGATTTAGCTATATTCCCATTTGAAAACCTACTGGATTGCATCACTTGAAATAAAACTGCTGAATGATCTGACAAACATGGGCAATAACTTTAGTCTGGTACTGGCTGTGATTTAAATCCGTGAATACATTATCTAAGCAGGATGATCCTATTGTTGGTTCATTAATTGTGTGATATAAGCCAAAGGATTTGAAAGAATTCCGAACCATAATAGCTTCTCGTTCATTGAATCTCAGGTCTACATTAATGTCTCCACAAATTACTAACTTATATTTTCGGTATGACTTTATAACACTATCCAAAACCCCTTCCATACTTTTTAAAAATGTATAAATATTACTATCAGGTGTTCGGTAAAAGGCTACCATAACAATGTTAAAATCTACAAGTAATGCTGCCACAATTTCACAGTGTTTTTCTAACCCAAATTTTGACACATCAATCACTTGGTATTGCGTTTCTTCTGACACACATATGGCACTTCCACCAGCCTGATACAAACATGACTTGCGACAAAAACTATCTACTAGGACATAACCCTCAAGTTGAATCAAATCAATTTCTTGACTAGCAAGCCAGTGTTCATTAATACATAAAACTTGGTACCTACTGAAGTGAAAATCCACAGCCTGCTTCCAGTCGACCGACCGGGTCAGAGAATGGAATGAATGAAGCCCCCATCTAGCGGCGAGGATATGAACTGTGCCGGCTGCCGAAGCCTGTCGCACTCCCCTGGGGCATTGATTAAATGAATGACCGATGAAATGAAATGAAAGTGGAGAGTGTTGCTGGAATGAAATTGTGACAGGGAAAGCTGGAGTACCCGGAGAAAAACCTGTCTGCCTCAATTTTGTCCAGCACAAATCTCACATGGAGTGACCGGTATTCGAACCACGGACCCAGCGGTGAGAGGCCGGCGTGCTGCTGCCTAAGCCACGGAGGCTTAAAACTTGGTACCTACTACTATTTTTAAAAATGCATTAAGTTGGTTTACTTTGTTTCTTAAACTACAAACATTTAAATGAAGAAAACAAAATATTATCTTCACAAGATGCTAGGTGTAGAAAATGCAGTTGTATTAACCTTCATATTGGAATGAATGTGAGCAGTATGCCTACCTGTTTTGGCTTTTGGCCAAGTTTTCTTTACAAACTTGGCCTTACTACAGAGTTTCCCTGACTACCTACCGAATCACATTCCAATGGGTGATTATCAGTGCTTAGGCCTACAGTGTTTAGAAAAATCTTACCAATATCTAGAGCCAATTTTCTTTTACCTTTACTGTTTAAGTGCATACCATGGTTAGTAAACACGTTTCTATGATAATTACCTAAATCTACAATCTTTACATTTGGAAATTTACTGCAAAAGTATTTTATATGATCATTTGTTTTCTTAATTTCAATATTGACACAAGACCAACTTGCAAGGTCATGTCTGAGAGGACAGGTAGTCACTATAATATTTGCAGTGTACATAACTTGCCTAGGCCTAAGTGAGTAATAAATTTTACGCCACTAACAAGTGATTGAGCACTATCTCATTGGACTAAATGGCAGTAAAATGCTAAAGAAATAAATGTAGGATTTATTCTTAAACAATACACTGCAGTAGTAGGCTAGGCACGGTCGACTCTAGACAGGTCGGAAGGCTGAGACTTGGCAACATGTTCATCAGTCATACCCTTGTCATGCGGGAACACGAGGGAACGTTCAGTCTGGCGGAAGTTCTTGTTTATATCATGGGGATTTTCCCTTCTATATTTTGTTTCTTACGCTTTTTACGTTCATACGCTTTATAGTAGCGTTTATACTACCCTTCCAGATGAGTTTTTTTTACTGTAATCCCTAATCGAGAACACACTGACGAGTGTGCTTTGTATCTGGAAAATATGGTATTTTTAAATGCCTACGGTACATGGAATTATCACATATCGTACTTCATGTTTTAAACTTTGATTTTCCTGGAATGTTTCGGCACCGTAACAATGCCAGATACATGTTGTATCCCCAACTGAAATGCAAATTAACCAAGTAAGGGAGGCTACACACCAGTGTTTAGGTTCCCAAGTGACGAAAATCTGCGCCAGGCCTAGATTAGGGAACCTTCTAAATGGTTTGTAGATTGCATAAATTAGTCAATTAAGTGAATAAATACTTTCAGTTATTGCCACTGTATTGCTAAACAATTATTCACAGGCAAGGAATGATGCTGTTGATGTCAGCAAACTTGGTTATGGGAAATGAAAGTTGCAGCACTTTAGGAAGGAAACAGAAGTAATCTGATACAGTTATGGAATACCAGCAGCAACAGACTATATCTATAATGGTAGTAAATTATCTACATACATGTGCGGTGGAATCGAGGGTTTATTATAGGCCTACAGTGTGAAGATTTTATGGGACATAGCCTGCATTTTTGCATCACATAACCCTCAATTGCATCTACTTACTCCATATTATTATTATTATTTATTGCCATACTTCAGAGTAGTAAAATACGAAAAGAAACCAAAATAATTGTCTTTATTTTGCTAAACACTTTTATATTGGTAAATTATTTCCGTATCACTCATGCTTTATATCAGCTGCTTGGCTCTTATAACAACTTTTCACGATCATATGCACGTTATTCATTTATTTCCGATTGTAACACTGGTCATGTGTAAATAAACATCAACAGATGTTTTGTTATTAAACATGAGCATTATGTTTGCCCAATATTAATTCCGTAGTTTTTGTCGCCTCCCTGGTTAGCAAACAGCTGTTTCAGTTCAGGCGCTCGTGACGAGTATGACTGACAATAGCCGTAGCTACAGTGTTGTCAGGTTGAACCTTCCGACCTTTCTAGAGTCGACCGTGGGCTAGGTATCAGGGTAGAAATGCTACAAATTATATTATCCATCAACAGACATGGACGCCTTTTTATCCCACGGACAGAGCTAAATATACGATGTACCCCTTCTTATTCGCGAAAATCAGATCGCAACGCATGTAAACATGAGACGGTCAGCTGTTCGTACCGCCAGCCAACATACTTCGCGCGCCGCGCCCAGGGAGAGCGAGTGCAGATACGTTCCAAATTACCTAGTGTTCACACTTCGAGTGTGGACAGAGTGATCGAGTGCAAGTGTACATGAGAGTGTGGAGTGCGAGTGCAGAGTGTTCATCATTAATAGGCAAACAGCTGTAGACTCTAGAAATTATTTGCTACTTGGTAGGGCGAAGGGATGAGTTTAACTTGTATTAAAGCTCGGGGAAGACAGGAATTGCTTGATTTGTTGGATGGTTAGCAGGTAGGTTTGGTGTTGAATATCGGACTGGTAGCAGGTTCTTGCAGAGTAGATATTTACCTTGCGAAGTCAAATTAGGCCTATATGACTCGTAGTGGAATGGCTCAGATATCGCAGAGCGAGGTGATGGCGGTTGGTAGGGTTATTGGAAATGAACTAGGGAGCGGGTAAGGATACCTGACTGATGAAGCTTGGCTGTCCTCGGCTGGTGTAGGCTTGGCTGTCTTGGTAGGGCTTGGCTCGGCGAGACTGTACTTGGCTGTCTAGGTGCGGCTTGTCTCGGCGTAACAGTGAACAACCCGCCATGTCGTCAGTGTGTGTAGTGGTGAGTGGTCCAACCCGCTCCTGTTGACCGTGTTTATTTGGTATCGTCACCTTTCGGCTATTGCTATTTGCACCTTTTTGAAAGTGATGAAAACTTATATCCGTAGCCCTCTTATACATCGACTTACAGCCGTGAACTGAGCAATATACTTTGCTTTTACTCATTTTGCACTCTATCAACGAGTAAAACTTATTACTTATGTATAAAGACACGAAGAATTTACCACGATCTGCTTACCAATACAAGGAATCATATACAAACAGTCACCACGTGACAAATGTACCCTGCTTGCTAAGTTTCTCATTTTTACCGCTAGATGTCATATCAGATAGCTGGAGTTGCCAATACGTGCTACTTTTTTAATTTTCCGTAGTATTTATAGTTCACATAGAATTGGATACTCCCTAATAAGTTCTACAGTCGTTGACATGATTGTGACTGGGTAAACTGCCTGTCTGCTCTGCCCAATTTATAATCCCTAGAAGAAGAAGGAATTTTTGGGTGTCTGACTTTAGTACACAACAATGTTCAGCAGTATCGTGTGACCTTCCGAGTGTGACGGTTGACGTGTACCTGCTCCGTAGCAATACTTGTTGGTGAGAGTATCCAATAGTTTTTGTGTGTCCTACCATTTTGTTTCTTAGTGTGTGTGTTTCCTTCCTGTGTGGTCAGTCACATACCATTCTTCTGACGACAACATGGGTGATAATAGTGGAGGGGGTGAAGATACGCGTCCTCCCGAGGAAGGGATGGAATTTTTTACTACAGAAGTCATTGATCTCACGGCACCTGTCCTTAATGTAACACCTCTGATTCCCTCGACTGATACACGACCTACACAACCACTCTCTATAGCTCCCGTCATACCACCTACTGTGAATGAGTCACCCCGCATGTATTATGAGCACCATACTGGACCATATTATGTCATGGTGGAATCTTCTGATCCCACCAACAGGATAGGTAATTTACATCCGATGGGTCTCGGTAAACTTTTTTACGAACGTAAGATTGTTGGGATACAAGAAATCCACCGCAAAGGTAGGAATAGAATTCAGGTCACCTTTCGAACCTCCCGGGATGCCAATAACTTTCTTCAGCACCCACTGCTCACGGAAAAAAGCTTAAAGGCGTTCATTCCCTCAGTTAATATACATAGAGTGGGTCTGATCCGCGGGGTTGACACTTCTTTCTCGACTGATGAAATATTACAATATTTGAAGGCGCCTTACCCCTTTGTAAAAATTCAACGCATGAACAGAAGAAAAGTCACGGATGGGAAGGTCGACTTATTACCTACAGGTACGGTGAAGATTGTCTTTGAAACTCAAACTTTGCCCACCCATGTTTCTATATTTCATGTGATGTTCGAAGTGCAGGTTCTCATCTTTCGCCCTATTATTTGCAATAGATGCCAAAGATATGGGCACACTGGACAAAACTGTAGAGCTCGGGCACCAAGATGTGGGCGTTGCGCCCAAGGACATGAAACGGCTCAATGTACTCAGGTTTTGGTGCGCTGTGTACATTGCGATGAAAATCATATGAGTGGCTCACCGAGGTGTGAGTACCACGCAAAACAAATTGACATTAAAACTAGGATGTGCACTGAAAATAAAACGTATCAAGAAATTCTCCATTCCCTATCAGGACATCCGTTTCAACCCCTTTCAGTCCCGCAGCAATTTCCCCCCCTTACACAGCAAGCTTCTCTTACACCGAATTCTGTACAGAAGAAACGCAAGTTTACCACGATCGTCACGAGCCCCCCTAAGGTCATTTCCCCTTTGGGGTATGACCGACCTGCATATTTGTCCATTATCCATGGGGACAAAGCCTCAGGCTATGTGCCCCCTTCTGCTTCATTGCAACCGTCCCAGGTGGGGCCAACTCCCCCTCCCTCACTTACAATGCCTCCCGCCAAGGGTGTGCCTCAAGATATTACAGAGGATGTTATGCATTTGATGGAACTATTGGGTTCCAATGTCCAATGGGCCCATTTACTTAAAAATATTTATGAGAAGATTTCACTCTTATCCTTTCCTGCTGAAACCCGACCGTCTTCTAGTAAAATATTACAATCTGTTGGTACTTCTGTTACCTCAACATGAAAATTATTCAATGGAATGCACGTAGCATTCAAAACAAGAGACATGAATTATTACTTATAATCCAAGAGTACACCCCTGATATCATTCTCATCCAGGAAACATGGCTAGCCCCAAATTTATCTTTTCACGTTCCACGATATAATATTGAGCGCCAAGATGGACCGCAATGTGGTGGTGTCCTAACATTAATCCATGAAAGACTTTCGTACCAAGTTACCCCATTTCTTTTTCCTCTCCCCAGAACCTATGTGATAACTATAACTGTTGCCTCCCTACATATCACTAATTTATATATTCCTCCGGCTGTCAAAGGTAATTTCCGACAATGGTATTCCTTTTTTTCCTACTGTAATTCCTTCACCTCCCACATTATTGGTGGGGATTTTAATGGCCATCATACCGACTGGGGTTGTGTCCGCACAACACCCAAGGGTAGGAATATCATGACCACTGCTCAGCAGTTTCATCTCCAGATTTTAAATGATGGTTCACCCACTCGTATTTCTCCTCCTGCTCAGGCCCCCAGTGCGGTTGACCTAACGTTTGTTTCCCTTTCTCTGGCCCACCGAATTATATGGCACACAACCCCTGATTTACATCAAAGTGACCACTATCCGATCTTGATGACCTTTGATTCGGCTCCTCGTCCTAGTAATACCTTGCATACTCCGGTTTTTACTAGGAGTTTCAAAAGTTTTGATTCAGCTCAATTTTTCACCTATATCCAACAGCACTATTGTAATACGGCTCCCCCGATTCGTTCCTCCTATAATTTGCTACTTACTTACATTGTTCGCTATTTTGACACCTATCATCCGTTAATTCCCAATGCACGCACCTCTGGAAAGAGCAGGTCCTTACTACCCTGGTGGGACGAGGAATGTACGAGAATGGTGAAAAGACGCAAACATTTATTACGACTTTTTAGAACGTACAATACTCCGTATACTTATCGCCATTATAAACAGTTTGTTGCAAAATGCCAGCAGTCTTTTAATGATAAAAGAAGATCGGCTTGGAGAGAATACGTCTCTCATATACATCACCAGACTCCCATTACTCAAATATGGACTGTGTTAAAAACCTTATCGCGCCGCCACTTAGGTCCAAGTCTGCATCGTTTGAATTATGATCAGTCAGTAGAATTTTATCACACGATGACTCCTGAATTTGTAGAACAAGAAATTATCTTTCCATCCCTGGAACACAACCATATGTTTTCTTGTCTTTTGCATCCGGTTATTGTTTCCGAATTTCAATCAGCCTTATCACAAAAAAAAATCTACTACACCTGGACCAGACTATATCTCATACCACGTCATTAAGAGTCTCCCCAATAATGCACAACAAGTTCTAATAGATGTTTTTAATGCCGTCTTAGCCTCCGGCAATGTTCCCGAGGATTGGAATGAGTTTTTAGTAGTTCCTATTTTAAAACCAGGGAAAAATCCGGATTTAGCAGGCAGTTATCGTGGTATACATCTTGGGTCCTGTATTAGGAAGACATTCCAACGTATTCTGTTGACACGCTTAGTATGGACTTTAGAATATTATGATCTGTTTCCGAAAACTCAATACGCCTTTGCTAAACGGAAATCTACTACCGACGCCTTGAATATTTTTCTTCTTGATGTCATGTTGTCATTTGTGAATACCGTCCTTTTACTGCAAAAACTACACCAACAACAATTTCCGATCAGTTTTATTAAAATCATCTCGGCATTTCTCCGAAGAAGGCATATCACACTTTCCAACTTTCCTACTGGGTTAAATTACAGGTATTCGTCTTCTGGTTTGCCGCAGGGTGATATTTTGAGTGGAATCTTATACCTTATTTATACTAGTGAGATTGAGAGGCTTTTACTTCCTCATGTCCGCCTAATACAATATGCTGATGATATACTCCTATATTGTTCCCATTCTGATATAAATATGTGTCGGCAGATCATGTCACGTGCTCTCACGATATTACATTCATGGCTGTTCTCACATGGCCTTGATACTGTTCCGCTCAAAAATGCGGCTTTGCTCTTCACTCATAAACGGGTGTGTGACCGGTTGCCTATCCGTTATAATCAGGGTACCATTCCTATTGTACACCATACAAAATATTTAGGACTCATTATAGATGATAAGTTGATCTGGAAGCCTCAAATATCTCACTTAAAAGCTCATGTGTTCCAGAAATTAAATATCTTACGGTCATTAACTCGTCGTAAGTGGGGAGCTGATCCTCAGATATTATTGTTATTTTACAGAAATCTTATTCGATCTGTCCTTGATTACAGTAGTCACTACTATGACGTCATGCCGAAAACACGCCTCAATGAATTGGATAAACTACAATTTTCCGCCCTCAGAATTGTTCTCGGGGCCCTTTCTTCCACCCCCACACAAGCTCTTCTCGTCGAGGCGGCAGAGCAACCGCTTCACCTTCGGAGACGTTATCTGTCTTCACGATACCTCCTACGACAAATGGCACTATTAACAACACCCATTCTTCCCAAACTACAACTTCTCTCCGAATATCATCAAAAAAGTTTATTCAAACGCTATGCACCTCCCTCTATTCTCCTGGCTTATCTAGAGCTTTCGGGTTTTCGCCCACAAATTCTTCAAACACGAAAACCCATTTGTTATAATGCACCGCTCTCGGTATTAATGTTTCAACCTGATGTAGTGAGACATTCCTCGCATGTATCTCGTATGTCTTCTATGCTTACCCCTACGATTGCCCGCAAATATGTATATAATCTTGCATTGAATCATCAACAATATACGACAATTTATACAGATGGATCAAAATTTCCCTCTCCTTCGAATACGGGTGCTGCTTTTTATATCCCCTCTCTATCTTATCTTGCTTCCTTTAAATTACCGCATACCCTCTCTATTTTTTCGGCTGAAGCCTTTGCTATTCGACAAGCCCTTCTATATATTAAACGGAATAACATCACTAAAGCATTAATTCTATCTGATTCTCAAAGTGTCCTCCAGGCTTTACAACATGTCCAAACTACGAATAATTGGTATATATTTAATATTGTACAATTAACGTATGACCTATATCATTCGGGCTTTCAGATAGTGTTTTCTTGGATACCCGGCCATGCCAACCTCTCGGGGAATGAATTAGTGGATAAAGCGGCCAAGGATGCGGCTTTGGGTCATGCTGTATTGATGAATGTGGCTACCCCCGCCTCAGATTATCTCCCCATTCTCAAATCTCAATTACTTAATATTTGGTTACACCAATGGCAGGATCATACACGCACAAAAGCCAGGTTATATTATAGAATTCAACCTACTATCCCTAGACACCCTTGGTTTTATAATGGATCCTACACTCGACGGCATATTATTACGATTATCCGTTTACGTTTTCATCATGCTTTGACTCCGGTATATATGGCCCGCTGTAAGCTTCGTCCTTCGGCTCTCTGCGACTGTTCTCAGGCAATCGGTACTATTAATCATTTAATTTTTCAATGCCCTATATTTGACACTCAACGAGTCCCATTTCTACATACTTTGCGTTCTTTAGGTTTCCCCCTCCCTCTCCACATTTCCGTGCTCCTTCATACTCCTATTCCTTCTGTTATTCATGCCTTCCTTAGATTCCTACACGAATGCTCCCTTACTTTTTAATTTCCATACCCTTACGTGTGACGATGTCATGTTTGTGTTCAAGTAGTAAGTCACTAAGATACGTCACTTGGTGTGAAGATTAGTACCTATTTGTGTCCTTGTATATCTGTGTCACAATTTTCCAGTAGTTTATAGTTCAAATATTGGATACTTTTCACGTGTAACAGTATTTTTTAGGGCTGCGACTGGGTCCAGAGCATCCGTGCTATGCCCATTACCTAACCTACAAAAAAAAAAAAAAAAAAAAAAAACAATGTTCAGAGAAATGTATCAGGACCTTCTATACCACCGGACCTGACACTGCAATCCAAGATGGCCGCCGTAGTTGGTGGTCAGACATCAAACGCCTGACGTGTGTCACAATCCAACACAACACAAAATAACATCATGACGTGATTTTGTCTGCTGTTAATTCATTTTATGGGCTTGGGACATCTTGGTCATCAGCCCCATGCAGTTGTGTGTGGGTTGAATTCCTCCGATTACGTGATGAATGTAGTAGTGTGTGTAGCTGTGTAAGGGACAGGCATGGGGAGGTGCCCTAGGAGTTGAAGTAAGGTACCACCGGAGTTTCATCAGGAAAGGAATAAAATAAAATCATGTTGAGGCCCACAGGAGAAATCTGCAGAATATCTTGGCTGAGTTAACAGGGAAAGTTGTAAATGTTCCTGTAGGAATTTCAATCCCTTTTTAGTAAGTTACATATTATTCGGGGCATGTTTGCCATCTCTTGATGAATGCAGTACATTTGCATTTTTCTGTTGGCACAGGCTAGAGTAAAATGAGGCTTTTCACCGATGTCTCAGTCTCACTCATGGCTGTGATTATATGGAAGCTACTGAGGTATGGGTGGTGCTTAGTAATGACACAGGGCACAGTAAGTGCCTGTGGATGCTGTGAAAGGTTCTACTCATAGGGTTAGTACTGCTGTACTGACTCAGTGAGGAAAGCAATGACAAACTACCTCACTCCTCTTCTTGCCTAGTACGCCTCAATATAGCGCTGCCATGGGTTTTTGTGGGTATCTACCCACATAACCTAACGGCAGTGCCTTTTGAGGATCCAACCAGCTTTCGGGCTGACTACCTAGCAGACATACATATTATTCTTAAAAATAAATGTGACCAACCAGATGGTGTAGTTCTTGGTTGTCACTTCTGGGGTCCAAGTTTGATTCCTGACTGTCAAGAAATCTCAATTCTAGTCTGAGGGTAAGAACGGGCTACACACAGCCTAGTGAGGTAAACCGAGAAATGTTTGGTTCGATTTTCCGCTTAGCCACCCAGCAAGTGGTTTACCATGGGTTCCCACACATACTGAAGATAAATGCCTAGGTAATTCCTATCATAAGGTCACGACTGCCTCCTGAAAATCCTTCAACAAGTAGGCTAGTCGTATTCATTCATTCCTATTCATGAGATTAAATGGAACTCTGTCAAAAGAGGCGGCTTCGGTGGCGTAGTTGGTAGCATGCTGAGCTTCTATGCCCAAGATAGCGGGTTCAAACCCGGCCGAAGCCGTCGGATTTTTTAAGAGCGTTAAAAATCCCTCAGTATGCCTTCCTTCGGAGGGGAAGTAAAGCCGGCGGTCCCATGTCATAGATTTGTGGCATGTTAAAGAACCTTCCACTAATTACACCTGTGTGAAGCTAAATTGGATAGGTTAAGATTGTAAACAACGCTCTTAGGTTTCTACGTTCGTTGCCAAGAGCCGACTGCGGTGGCGTCTAGTAGCTAAGTTCTGAACTAGGCCTAGTAGTCGTTGACGGTGGCGTTTGGCGGCAAAAGTAGGAACTATTTGAAAAATTCTAAGTTGCAGTCTGTACTTAAATTAAAAAACAGATACACACACTAATACTGTCATCACAATTAACTCCGGTTATCAGATAGATTCTACCCACACCCAAAGTATACGGGGCTACATGACCTCGTTGTCGCAGCCCCTAAACTTAAGAACCAACCAAACTCTGTCAAAGGCATGACGTGTGTCAGAATCCAACCCAACCCAAAATAACATCATGACGTGATTTTGTCTGCTGTTAATTCATTTTATGGGCTTGGGACTTCTTGGTCATCAACCCCGTAAAGTTGGGTGTGGGTTGAATTCCCCTGATGGGAAATTAGAAAATAGGCACCAATGGCTTATCTTCATAATAATTGGATTTGGATCCAGTCACACAACTGTTTCAAGGCATATCACCACAATTTTAGCATAACCTATGTATGAGTAAGCCTACTGGTAGTTTATTAAAACAGGATCCACTCCAAGTACGTGATAAGATTGATATCCTTGGACAAGCAGGCGTATAATTGGATGAGAGAACACTGCAGGCAATTTAAAAAGTAGGTTATGTTCCTACGTACGGTAATCAATTTTCAGATCTTCTTAAACCTTGAATTGGAATACGTTAATTATTGCTATGCTTGCTCATAATGAATTACCATTACTAATAATTTATAAACTATAATAAACAGAATAATAAATAGACCAAACTTACCCACTGATTGGCAATAGTATTGATGGTATCACAAGCGTAACAGAAGTCACCGGTATCTCGTATTTAAGAAGCACTATTGCAGACATTTACTTACACGAACGTGTAATATCATTAAGCAATAATCAATAAGCACAGATAATCAAGGGAGACGATTGCTAACCGAATTCACATCACTATCACATCGTAAACAAAACGACTCAAGTAATAAACAAAGCATGTAACAACCAACAGCGACAGCCATCTTTCATCAGTCCCGCCGCCAGTGTCAGGTCCGGTATTATAGAAGGTCCTGAATGTATGGGTGAAGTGCTCTCTCAGGCCACGGCCGACTGAATGCGCTCATATTCAGTCGGCCGTGCTCAGCAGGCGCGGGACACTGTTATGGGCGATTCGAATCAAAACAAAGACCGCCAGCCAAGGATGCGGCTTTGGGTCATGCTGTATTGATGAATGTGGCTACCCCCGCCTCAGATTATCTCCCCATTCTCAAATCTCAATTACTTAATGTTTGGTTACACCAATGGCAGGATTATACACGCACAAAAGCCAGGTTATATTATAGAATTCAACCTACTATCCCTAGACACCCTTGGTTTTATAATGGATCCTACACTCGACGGCATATTATTACGATTATCCGTTTACGTTTTCATCATGCTTTGACTCCGGTATATATGGCCCGCTGTAAGCTTCGTCCTTCGGCTCTCTGCGACTGTTCTCAGGCAATCGGTACTATTAATCATTTAATTTTTCAATGCCCTATATTTGACACTCAACGAGTCCCATTTCTACATACTTTGCGTTCTTTAGGTTTCCCCCTCCCTCTCCACATTTCCGTGCTCCTTCATACTCCTATTCCTTCTGTTATTCATGCCTTCCTTAGATTCCTACACGCATGCTCCCTTACTTTTTAATTTCCATACCCTTACGTGTGACGATGTCATGTTTGTGTTCAAGTAGTAAGTCACTAAGATACGTCGCTTGGTGTGAAGATTAGTACCTATTTGTGTCCTTTGTATATCTGTGTCACAATTTTCCAGTAGTTTATAGTTCAAATATTGGATACTTTTCACGTGTAACAGTATTATTTAGTGCTGCGACTGGGTCCAGAGCATCCCTGCTATGCCCATTACCTAACCTACAAAAAAAAAAAAAAAAAAAGACCGCCATGTGCGTTTTGTTTACTGTTTGAGCCCGCATGCCGACAGCTGTTGCAGTATACTCCATTTTTAGTGACTTAATTGTATTATGTTGGATCCAATACTAAATTGAATAACAAGTAACTAGCGGTGTGATCAGAAATGGCGACAGCTACGTTCGCTCTAAACGTGGGACAACATAATTGATATGTAGGGTAGGTTTTAATTGCTAAGATGTAAACCTTTGTCATAGTTTCTGTCGGTATAATTATACTGACTAATCAGAATTTATGGATTTACTTTTATTTGTTTGTTTTTCGCGTTCCGTAAAAATCCGAATATAGGTATAGTCTTGTACATATTGGACAATATGTAATTTATTCCTGCCAAATGTACCAAACAATTGTTTTCATCTTGCTGAAGACTTTTGTCAAGTCTTTGTGCAGGATCAGCTTTAGTTGAGTTAACGGTAAGCTACTTAAGTAGTTTGATATGCGGTAGGGCCTATCCATGTCCATAATTTTCCTATCTATGCTAATACTTGCATGCATGCAGCTGTCTTAATAAAATACTACAAGTACAGTATTAAAGATACAAAGTGACTTGTGATGGAAGCACCCAGGTTTGGACCCTGGTCCTATTTTGACATACACTCTGCATGGCTGTGACTTCTGGTGTCCTATGCACCAGGGAATAAGGCAAGGATTGATACACTCCTAGGCATGGGCGATGAAGTCGACAAAGAATGTTTGTTGGCTCTAGAAATATATGTTAATATTGTTTGTTTGTGTACTTTCTAGAAGATATTAATACAGATACCCTCCAGCAAAATAATAGTAGGCTTTATTGGCTACTTTGTTATCTTCCCTCTGGTCCTCTATTAGATAGATAGATAGATAGATAGATTTTTATTAATTCCATTTGATCAAATACATGCATTCAATACATTTTTGATATAGGACACGTCAGAATTTACATGCATAAAATAAAAGAACTAACAGGTATATATTACTAAGATTATAACTATTTATAACTTATTATAATAGCAAATCTTAATAGATACAATCTTATTGCACAACTATTTACACCTCACTCTATTATCATAATATGAAAACTTAATTCTATAAATACAACAACATACAGCTAGGTATTAAAATTAAATTAAAAAAGTAAAATATAGTTATAGATTCCATCACTCCTATACGCTAAAATATTCAACTACTGAGTAAAAACAATGGCACTGCAGATAAGCTTTCAACATTCTATCAAAGGTTTTTATTTTTGGGGCCAGTTTTATATACTGGGGTAGTTTATTGTATAATTTAACTCCAGTGTGAAAAGTTCCTTTTTGATATATGCTTGTGTGTGTGTGTGAAATATGAATGTTTTGATTTTGTCTTGTGTTATGCCTATGAACATCATTGTTTGTTTTAAGAAAAACATCTTTATTCATTAAATTCTTTTTAAAAAACATAATACTTTCAAAGATATATATGCAGGGCAGTGGGAGAATGTTTAAATCTTTAAACAGAGGTCTACATGATTCTCTAGAGTTTACATTTGCCATAATTCTAATCGCTCTCTTTTGTATCCGAAACGTGCTTAGTACATCTGGCGACATACCCCAAAATATGATCCCATATCTTAAGTATGAATGGAAATAAGCAAAATAAGTATTTCTTAATGTGTGCATGCTAGTGCAGGTTTTCAAAATACGTAACGCAAAGCACATCGAGTTCAGTTTAGTATTCAGATATTGTATATGTTTATTCCATTTCAAGTCTTGTTGTATCCATAGTCCTAAAAACTTTATTTCTGATTTATTTTCTATTTGATGACCATTTAATGTTATATTGGGCATCGCAGGATTCCTATTCTGTATAGTGTGGAAATTTAGACATACTGTCTTTTTATAGTTTATTATGAGGCGATTATCTTGTGACCATTTGGTTAACTCTCCTGTAACGGAGTCAGCAGACTGCTGTATGACCTGTTTAGTTTCACCTTTTATTACGAGTGTTGTATCGTCCGCAAACAAAATTTCCTTATGTGAATGAACGTTCTGTGTTATATCATTTATATATAGAAGAAAGAGTAGTGGGCCCAAAACCGATCCCTGGGGTACTCCAAATTCAATAATTCCCTCATTGGACAATGTTTCATTAAGTAATTTGGTTCCATCATCCTTGTGTCTCAAGCTTACTATTTGTTTACGCCTTGTTAAGTAAGACTCTATCCATTTATTAGCTAGACCTCTAACACCGTATTGATTTAGTTTGGTAAGGAGGATTTTATGGTCAACTACATCAAATGCTTTCGATAAATCCAAGAATAGGCCAGTTACATGTTCCTTATTGTCAATTAATTTCAGTATACTATTACTACATTCGTAAATTGCTGTCTGTGTAGATTTTTCCGTTCTAAATCCATGTTGTGAGTTTGATAATATTTTATTTTTTTCTATGAAACTTATCAGTCTCTTATACATAATTTTTTCCACAATTTTTGCAATACCAGTTGGTAAGGTAATAGGACGATAGTTATCTAATTCATCTTTTGAACCGTTTTTGTGCACTGGAATTACTTTTGATAACTTCAAAATATCCGGGTAAGTTCCTGAGAGAATTGAACTGTTTATTAAGTGCGTAAGTGGATTTATTATATTTTCTGCACATTTCTTTAAAATTGCATCAGGGATTCCATCAATGCCAGCACAGAATTTATTTTTTAGCTCTTTTATAACTATTCTTACCTCTTCACTTGTGACATGATTTATAAATAAAGAATCACTGCATATATTTATTTTATTATTAGAATTTAGTGTATTTACCTGTGATTTATTTAATAATTTTTGCGGAATTTCCAGAAAATAGTCATTAAAAGTGTTTGCTATTTCCTCTGGATTATTAATCACTTTATTATTTCTGGTCAGTGTAATGTTCCTTTGTATTTTAGCAGATTTTCCAGTTTCTTTCTTTATTACGGACCACATCGCCCTGTTTTTATTAGATGATTGGGAAATAAAATTATCATTATGCATTTTCTTTGCTAGTCTTATTACCTTATTTAATATGCTAGTGTATTTTTTGTAGTATAAATTGAATTCAGGTGTTGTGTGGTATTGTTTATATAATTTGTGTAGAAATTTCTTTCTTTGACATGAATTTATAATCCCTGTTGTTATCCAATTGCTAGTTTTGTTATTTTGAACAGTTCTTCGTTTAAAGGGGAATGCTATTTCAAAATAGTGTTTTAGGGTACTGTTAAATGCATTAAATTTATCATTTACATTTTCTAGTTCATAAATTTCTGACCATGTTTCCTTATTTAATAAGTCATTGAAATATGTAACATTTGATTCAGTGAATGACCTGCACTTTGATTTTACTCCATTATCATTATTATTGATTACTTCGGATACTTCAAAACTCAGTATTTGTCCATGGTGGTCACTAAAACCCGGACAATAGACTTCTATTGAATGGTGATATTTATCTGTATTTATAAAAATTTGATCAGGAGTGGTTTTACTAAATTTTGTTATTCTTGTTGGTGTATTTACTGTAGGTTTCAGTCCATAGGAAATTAGTAACTGGTTTAATAATTCACAATTTCTATCAAGTTTTAAGAAATCCACATTTACATCCCCACAAATTATTATATCGAAATTTACTTTGCTCATGTTATTGAGTAACAATTCTAGTTTATCTATAAATAGAGGAAACTTTCCTGACGGAGAACGGTATACGCATACAATTATTAACTTAAACTGCTGAATTTTTACGGCAGAGAATTCAAAATCCTGTTCCATAATTAGATAATCATAAGCTGTTATCTGTTCATGATCTAAATTATTTCTTAAGAAGATGCAAGTACCACCATGGCTAATATTAGATCTAGAGTATTTACTAGCTTGTATAAACCCTGGGAATTGAATTAATTCGAGTTGTTCCTTAGCCTAGAGCCTGCAAGGTGTAGGCCTACTACATTGTTGGATGTAAAAGCCTAGGAGTACAGTAGGGCTTCATTCAGTAGTGTATGTTAGCCCATAGCTCCTTTTGAGTGCTGCTTCATTGTAGGTTTCAGTCTTACTGTGTTAGTAATCAGCATGTCAAATCGTACCTCCCTATTTGATGGTGGAGCCTGCTAACATGCATTTTATAGCTGAGAGAACAAGGGTTGTTCTGGCATCGTAGGGACATTTTTCTTACACTGAGGGTTAAAGTTCTCTTAGCTTGATCACTCGAAATATGTAAGAAAGTTAGCATTATACTCCTGTGCATGACAATGGAGTTCAGTACCTAGTATTTGTTCTAGGTGCTGAATAGCACCCAAATCTGTAATGGGTTCTTTACAGTCTAGCTGGAAACTGTTCTCAATGAGTGAATGACAGTTTGTAGTTCCAGGAAGAAAGGCTACCATGTTTTCAGCTCCCCTATACCTTGTAGAGACACAACTCCCTAGTCTTACCCATTAGGCCTAGATACATGCCTGGACACTATTCTTGTTTGACCACCTCGTGTAGTGGCTAGCATTCTCGGTTCTTTCCCCCGAGGTCTGGGTTCGTTTCCTGGCCCTGCCCATAAAAGTAATTCTGATCTGAGGTCTGAAACGGGGTATGCTAAGCCTCTTGTGGCAATCCTCAGGTGAGCTGGATTCGATTCCCAATTAGGCCATCTTGGAAGTGGTTTACCACGTCTACTGCAGGCAAATGCCACGATGGTTCCTTATTTATGGCCACGGCTGCCTCCCAATCCTCACCTTAAGTACAAAGACACACTAATACAGTCACCATATCAAGAACTATTGCGAGAGCATCAACAGAAGAAAGCAGAGATTTGGAGCGATTTTTACTCTACTGACGCTAGGATAAACAGAGAGTGGTCAGTTGCCAATTACGAATTGCGTCTTCTTGTTACCCGATATGTGGTACATGGTTTTCACCACAGAGTTTGCCGCACATTACAGTTTCACACACCTGATATAAACTGTGTTTGTTCTCTCTGAGAAAACATGTGAGCGTTATCACCTTGCTACTTGCATGAAGAGGAATAAGTCCTTGAAGGAAATTTGTTGTGACTAGTTATGTAGTTATATTTCTTATTTTGTTTGCTTTGGCCATTGGCTGTAATAAATATATTATTAATACAGTCACCATATTACAACATGTTATCGTAAAAAAATACACACACCTAAGTACATGGGTCTCAATGACCACCATGTCCAAGCCCCTCGAATGATAAAAGCAACAACAAAACAACTTGTGTTAAAAGTGGTCGTGCTACAGTGTTGAAAACTTCTGAACTATAAGAGACCCC
Source organism: Meconema thalassinum (assembly GCA_946902985.2). NCBI lineage: Eukaryota > Metazoa > Arthropoda > Insecta > Orthoptera > Tettigoniidae > Meconema > Meconema thalassinum. The sequence continues at coordinate 256,632,632 of OX336393.1, forward strand.
TGGCCAAACTTTTCTGTTCACAAATCTGTTTCAGCTTTATCACATTCGTCATTTGAGACCTTCTCTAGCTTCATGAAGATATGGGGTAATAAATGAAACAAGTATCAGGTGCCCAGCATACACTAGGCCTGGGCAGAAGAGCAACTCACGTGTGCCTCTCCTCTTCACAGTCCTACTGCAAACAAACATTCCCCCACTCTGCCTCTGCTATATTGAAAGGCGGATTACCGACCATTTGCATATATGTGGTGTTGATTTGCAATAATACTACTACATGCATTGCATTTATCTGTGTAGGCCTACATTGAAATTTAATTTTTGCTTCGACTTGTGCTTTGGACATTTGCAGTTTATCTTCCACCCGGGGCTGGTCCAGTTTTCCAAAGAGGGTTTCCGAGGCTGGAGTTGGCGGTCGGGTGGCTTAAAACAGCGTGCCATCAACCATCCAAGTAGCGTACTGACCACGTTCAAGATCTCATGTGTTTCTGTGTTCTCAACGAGCTTAACCATTGGTATTCACATCTCTGAAGGTTGTTTTCAGCTGCACAATCAAATGTAAAAGACAAAATGTAAACATGCAGAAAGCGGTATTCAAATAAATGAAATCTGTCTTTCACAAAGTAATTATCATTCCTCGAAACCTACTCCTCATCCTGAATCCACATTACTGTATAGAATATTGAGGTAATATTGATCTCGTGCAGTAGAGGAGGGTGGGGGTAGAATTTATGGGAGAATGAAATATATGAACATAGCATTTCATTGCAGCTACATTACTGGTGAATGAAGTGCAGCATGGTTGGGGGCGAGGAGGGGTTACGAATGTTTTGAGGTTATGATGGTATAATGAAGCAAACTCTAATTACTCGCGATTATATCATTTTTAACAGCTTTTAGTCATTAGTAAGATCATTTATATTGTATTAAAAGCACCGGTAGGCTTTCAACTAGGCAAATGAATGAAAAAATAATTCTCGTAGATTTGGAAGTCATACCAACATGTCACATCAAAACTCATCATTGGTATATCATTTTTGGAACGATATCGCCTCCTGAGGTGCAATAACGAATGCTTTTGATTCAATGTCAGACACTAAAAATCGGTTCCGAACGTAGTAATGTGCGTTCGTAATGATCACAGCCAATCGTAGTTACTTTATATGCGAGATTGGTAGCCATTGTAGCCCAAACATTGCCACGTGGACCTGAAATTCTAGCCAATATAAGCGTCCAGAAAATTAGCATTGAGTGTCGTCTCTCTTATTATATGCTCCTTGGTGCTCAGGCCCAACAAATCCATGCAAGAAAAGAAGAAGAAGAGATATGTAAGACAGAAGCATTCAGGATCGGGAAGAAGAATATAGTTGACATAGCGGTTTTTGATACTTGGGGGGTCAATATTCATGCAATTGAACATCCTAATTAATATGATTTCATGAATATGAATTTAACGTTGTAACTGAGCGCTGAAAAAAAAAGTAATCTTAAGTAGGTACCCGTATAAATGAATCCATTTCTGTTCTGTACTGTAGTTCGAATATGATTTCAATTTCCCTGTAAAGGAGATCGTATGGGAATAAAAAGGAATACCTTATGCTCTTAGCGTAGTTAGAGGATGTGAATATGCAAACCGTTGTATTGCTCATCATTTTAGTGTTAGGGGGTTGAACAGCGAGGTCAGTTGCCCCTAGCTCATTTTCCTTTTCGTGCAGTGCAAATTGGCTTGGTTTTTAAGCCAGATAATGTTTTAAATGATTTTAATTGGGAATGGTCCTGTACCATTATTTTATATCAGTGAACCCTGAAATATGGTGGGCTATGGACTTGCCTTTGACAGGTTCACTGTTCGACTACTGGTGTTATCGTAGGTTAGGATAATTAGCTCAAGTGGGTAATCTAACATGTCATGTCATAAGGTACAGTATCCTCAACAGTAGGGTGTGTCCCATTGCTGTTAAAAGTTGGAAGTGGTCGGGAGCTCGCTTGTGCACTGAAGTCCTGATTCAAGGTTGTGGTTGAAGACTGCGACATGGCTTTAACTCCTAAGCCTAACATCTTATTAACCTTCTGTGACTTCTTCCATCGATCCAACCTGCCATTACTGTACTAGCAGTAAACACTCAATCGCCTTCCATTAATTTGTTGGGCAGTAATACCTCTCCTTGAATCAATGGGCCACGTATTGGGACTCCTTTCTGCCTCACTCGGGTAAACCATAAAACCACAGCTTCATCAAATTTTCATTTGCAGAAAGTGTTGAATAGTGGTGTTTCAACATTTTATCACTTGTTGCATTAGAAAACTGTTATATTTACCCTGAATCATTTTCCCAGTCACTGATTGTTTCTTTACCAACACCAAATTCAGCAGGCAACTTTGTTGAAGTTTCCCTTTTGTCTAGTTACATTAACACTTCGAGTTTATCTTTTAAAATATACAAAATGTGTTTCTGTTTGCTTTGCCACAATTTTAGAAAACTGGAAATCTGTCCTTCACTGCTCATTTTAAATGCAGAAACAATAAACTTTCAACTGAAACTTTATACAGTAGGCCTACGGTATTATGTACGTAAATAGCGGATGGAAACGGTAAGATAGGCGTACGCACAACGCAACAAACACAAGGTACATGATTGGAATGCAAAAGACCACCAGGCTTGTTGTGGTACTGTAATTATTTTACATGCACATTTCTGCAACTGAGTCACATGCGGCCAAGGTCAGTAACACATGAAGCCTTTTCCCTGCCACTATGAAACATTAGGTGGCATGTACAACGTAACTTAACTGGTGTTGTGTTTAGCTTACAAGGCATACCACATACATTTTGTGGAATCTGCACTTTTCGAAATCCGAACAAGCAACAGCCACAATTAGTTTGGATTTCCGGTATTTGGGTGTATTAACTCTCCTACTAACATTTCATTCCAGCAACACTCACCACTATCATTTCATTTCATCTGTCATTCATTTAATCATTGCCCCAGAGGAGTGCGTCAGGCCTCGGCAGCTGGCACAGTTCATATCCTCGCCGCTAGATGGGGGCTTCATTCATTCCATTCCTGACCCGGTCGGAGACTGGAAGCAGGCTGTGGATTTTCATTTTCATCTCTCCTACCTGTTCCTGCGAGGACTGTTCGAAGATGGTACCAGGATCTTCTTTGGCTCTGTGACCAAGGACATCTGTAAAATTACCTCCACTGGTGCCTTCTTCTCTAACTAAGTTGGCGTTCAAGCACTCCCAGACTTGTTCAGGGAAGGAACCTGTGATAGAAAAAAGAGAGATGATTCATTACTGTCTCTTTCACCCTCCTGCTGATGGCGTAGCTCCTGCATCTGCTGGTGTGTCCTCTCTTACGACTATCAGTGAGAATTACACACTGTCTCTATCTCAATTAGTAAGGAGAATATCCCAGCAAACTCCAATTCTTCAATTGCCCTGGGGTTGGCAGAGTCGTTAGATATCTCCCGTTCATATGCCTTGGAGTAAGCCAACATCTCCTTCCCCAAACAGACGACACTGTTGCTCCAAATTGAAGAAAAAGACATTGCAGAATACGTCGAATCCTGACTCTCATTATTTTGATTGGGATTTAGTTAAGCAGTCTTGCTCTAATGCAAAAGTGATAGGTGGTGGCTTCGGTGGCAAAGTTGGTAGCATGCTGAGCTTCTATGCCCAGGATCGCGGGTTCAAACCCGGCCGAAGTCGTCAGATTTTTTAAGAGCGTTAAAAATCCCTCGGTATGCCTTCCTTTGGAGGGGAAGTAAAGCCGGTGGTCCCATGTCATGTTAAAGAACCTTCCAATAATTACACCTGTGTGAAGCTAAATTATAAGTTAAACATTTGACAAACGCTCTTAGGTTCCAACGTTCGTCGCCAGGAGCCGACTGTGGTGGCATCTGGTAACCAAGTTCTGTACTAGAGCTCAGCAACTTGAAGTGTGACCCTGCGTGTGCGCTAGCTCCGACAGCCAGAGAGTACAGCGGGCTTGTAGTTCGCATTTTTTCCGGGGTTTCAGTTGGAGTTGCTGCGCTCTAGTAGTCGTTGGAGGTTAAAGTTGGAACTACTTGAAAAAATTCAATGTCTGCAGTCCTTACATGAATTGAAAACAGATAACACACACTAATACAGCCATCACAATTAACACCGGTTATCAGACAGATTCTACACACCCAAAGTACACGGGACTAGATGACCACGTTGTTGCAGCCCATAAACTGAGGAACCAACCAACCAAAATGATAGGCGAGTATGGCACAAAGTGTGATGAAGTGTGAAATGTTTTATTGGTTGAGCCACCATCTCCTGCACACTCGTGTACAAGTGAGGGTGCTTTCTGCGTCAAGATAACGGATGGCCATTGTGGGATGTAGTTTGTTGTCGGTAATGACAACAGTATGTAATGTGTACATCTTACAGTATTTGAAAATGTGATTTGTCTATCTGTTACAATGAAATATCTATTAACTGCAATGGCCGTTACCAACATCTTGCTGAATTAGGCTAAGAGCACTGTTCACAGTTAACATTGTCTGCATACAAGAATTCAGATTGCCTCTTGGACAGGACAATGAGAATTTTTAACTGTTCTCTACAGAATAGATGGAGTTATAGCCACCGGTGGTTATTGCACTCTTGCCAGCTGTGGTCTCATAGCGAAGAGGTGCCGCTACATACTCTGCTAGAAGCTGTTGCCGGATGTGCTTTTTTTTTTGGCAGCAAGGACTACAGTATGTAATGGGTACATTTATGGTGATTTGTCCCCCTGTTCAGCATAATATTTATTGAATTTTCATCATTCGGTACATGTTTTGGGAACCATCTGTGCATTCCTCAAATGATCATAAATCTTTAGTATAATTGCTACTTGACCTTGCTATTCCACCCCGTAAAACAACAATAACTAACTTAACTCTAATTGCTACTCTAATGAATGTTGATGTAATTGGCAGATGACCTCATAGTTCCACCCCTTAAAACAACAATAACTAACTAACTGGAGTATGAGGGGCAGTCAAATGAAAACCAAACACCTTCTATAACACATTCTTGTGAAAGGTGGCAACACTGTTGTTACGTATCGATACTGCCATCGCTGTGGTAGGGGAACTGCATAGTGACAATGAACAGGTGTACACAGGTGTTGAGGTATGTCTTCGTTGGTGTGTGAAATGCCTAGTGCAGGCCTTCTCAATTAAATATTTTTTAGGGCCACTTAAATTAATTTTTCGATTTTTAAGGTACTCGTGGGGCCGGAAGTGACAAAAAGAACGCAGAATTTAGGTCAAACATCTAACCGAGGCCGCAATAGCAGAGTATTCCGTCTTAAGAAGAGTGGCAAATTTGTAAACAAGAAGGCATCTAACTTGTACCATTTAGAACCAATAATTTTCTTTGAATTATTGCAACTTAATTTATCTCGCTTTTCAAGGTAAGTCGGTAGAAATCTCTTGGCGCGCCAGATTTGGCCCACTGGCCGCCTATTGAGAGGGCCTGGCCTAGTGTGTACGTCCAGCTGTAGAAATGGAGGAAAGCAAAGAGCAGAGAGTGTGGTTTGTTTTCTGGTGGCTGAGAGGGCTGGAATACGCAGAACTCATCGTCGCATGCCTGTTGTGTGTGGTGAACACTGCATGCCCGTGACAAGTGTGTACGAGTGGCATACGAGATTCCAAGAAGGGCGCACATCACTGCCAGACGATACGCTCCAAGGACAGACCCATCAAGCCATTACTCCTGATGTGATAACGCGGATTAATGATCTTATCCAGGAAAAAAAGAGGAATCATGGAGGAAGAAATTTGTGTTCAGGTTGGCATTAGCCATGGCTCCATGCATGCCATTATCAGAGATAACTTGCATTTCGGCAAAATTTGCATGCATTGGGTCTCGCATCAACTGATGGAGGGACAAATGATTGACAGAATGGCGTCATGTCTGAGTTATCTGCAGCGGTACCACGAGGAAGAGAATGAGTTTCTGTCCCGTATAGTCACTGGACGAAACTTGGTGCCATCATTTGGAGCCCGAGAGCAAATGGCAAAGTGCTATGAAGACTCAATGCAGAAACTGCGACTCGTCATAAAGTCAAATCGCCCTGGAATGCTATCAGTCTGAATCATCCTGTTGCACGATAATGTCCGCCTCCGTACTGCCAATCTGGTGAAGGCTACGTTGCAGCGATTTGGCTGGGAAATATTTCAACTTCCTCCGTACAGCCCTTGTGATTTTCACATTTTTAGCGACCTGAAGAAAGACATTCGTGGACATCAGTTTCGTTCCGACTAGGAAGTACAAGAATGGGTGCAGTTGTGGATCCGTCAGCGACCTACCTGTTTCTATATAACTGGAATTGATCATCTTGTCTCCCAGTGGGATAAATGCATTCCCACTTGTGGTAATTATTTTTGAATAAAACCATGCCATTCATGGTCACGTTGTAGAGGGTGTTTGGTTTTTATTTGACTGCTCTTCACACGTTTTGGATTGATGATGGCCCATTGAGTATTAACACTTAATGTCATATGGAACAAAAAATCTTTTTATCTTAATTGTCACTTGTATTAATTTGTTAATGTTCTAATTGTGTAGCTATTGTTTTTATATTCTTATTGCTTCTTTGAAAACATGTTTGTTAATTCGTAATTTTAAAAATCCATGGGTGATGCCTACATTCTGTAAGCTGGGAGAATGCGATTGACAGTTTTCGTCTAATCATGTGGTCTGAGAACGAGGTTGCCAAACTGCTCCCTCCTACCGCGCATGTGCGGGAAAGTGAGTTAATTCAACTCATACCGTAATATCTTTAATAATTATTTCAGTGATAATCTACATAATTATTTAGAAACTGGAATAGATGCTACAGACGTAGGAAATACAATATCTCCCTTTTTTGGTGATAATATTAATGGCTTTGAAAAAAACAACGCTGAAGAGTTCGATAACTTATGATAATATTATTTCCAATTGCAATGTCCTGCTTCGGGCTTAAAAGGGGAATACTCCTATATTCTGAATTAAATATTCAGGCAAGTTTTGCACTTAAACCTGAGAAAGATTTACTCACATGTTCTCAACTACAAGTACCGTATGTTTGTAGTAGAAGGTCTTGACATTTCATCAGCTCTCACTACCATTATTACTATACGTACGAGTCATAACGCTGACAATAAGCTTGTTAGTTCATAGTGGTGATATCATTAACATTCAATCAGCTACTTCGCTTCGTTCAAGCTATGCTATGCCTTAACTTTGGAGAGAGCAAGTTGTTACTCAAAGCAAAATCATGTTTGAGAAAACACACAAAAATAAAAGGTAAACTGTCAGTTCGGGGATAAAAAAAAGGGACTTACCATTTAAAGGGTAGCATGCAGGACTTTTCTACTAGTAGCTAAATGACAGGTGACCACCGAGACCGATAATCTCCAAAATTCTGGTTGCAGGTGTATCCGTAGATTTATTTATTTCCAACTTTTTAAAGGAAGATAAATATCATGGTAAGAGGTTCCACACCACTGATATCACTGCTCTTACCTCTAACCTTCTTGAAATAGCCCCGTAAAGTACATACCATGGGACTGACCTCGAAGTAAGATTCTTCGCCCTGTGGTTTTCAGTACACCCTTCCCCTTATCACCGTACCTGGCTTTGACATAGCAAAATATAATATGTAAACATACTACAAAATGAACGAAAACTGATTAAAGTCACAGATAAATTAATTTTCTCCTAAAACTGTATATGGACCATTACTAAAGCACCACTACACAGTTATGATAACGTTAGAACCAATAAGCAGTCACTCCGTTCAAGCCACTGACACTGGAAGCACGTGGACTGTTAGATTGCAACACAGGGTATTATGACATCAACTATCTGAACTTAGATTGGTCGAGAGGCATTGAAGTGATGACAGATATGGAATTTCCGGCCAACTGTCAATCCCATTCTGCGCGAGTACGGACTGTATGATGCACAGTTTTTGTTACGTATCTGTTGGGGACAGGAGCCTATGACCTCTCTGTTCCTCCCTTTAAGCAATAATCCCAACCAATCTCACCAGACTGCAAAGTGACATAATTTTCTTCCGCCTTATTTAATTAAACAGCTCTTGTTAATATTAGCATGTCACAGTTGCAACTTCCTGCGATTCTTTTTGGCTATTGTCTGTTGTACGCTTTGTGATGAAGTGATTAGCATTGTTGACTGCTACCACAGGTGCCAAGGTTTGAATCCCTGCTCTACCATTAAGTTTAATTCTGGTTTGAGGTATTGAAACGGATTGTTGTCCTCCAATCACCCAATTGGTGTCAGTTTAGAAGATTTGAACCAGGCCAGTGGGCTATGAGAGTTCACTTTATGACCACTTCCTGATGTAGCGGCTAGCGTTCTTGGCTGTTGCCCCGGATCTGGGTTCGATTCCCGGCTCTGCCAAGAAATGTAATTCTGCTCTGAGGGCTGGAACGGGGTACACTCAGCCTCGTGAGGCCAAACTGAGAAGAGGTGGGTTCAATTCCCACCTCAGCATGGCCACGATTGCCTCCTACCTAATCCTCACCTTAATTACAAGTACTGCACACTTCCGTGAGGATTAATGTATAGTCATGCGTCGTCTAGCTCAATCAGTTCGGGGATGGTACGTTTATTTCCCACGATATGACATATACATTTGGGATAATAAGTATATAAGGTCAACACTCAAAAATAAAAATAAAAATTGTTATACAAGAATTTAATTATAAATTGGCACACCCAAAAATACAATAAAAACAAATCAATAAAATTACAATCATAAAATTCAACAGTAAAATAAATTATTCCCGCATCAAAATATGCCTGGAATCTCCACTCTACACATAAAATGCTTTAGACCAATGTTAATACGGCTCCTCTAAGCCTATAACATGTCTAATTTCACTTCCATAAAGCATGCTCAAATCAAAAATATACTGTCCTATACTGATTCTACCTAAATTTACAGAAAGTCTTTAGGTAAATAAACACCTAAAATTGTCCTTTGACCTTCAATAATATCCAATATCAAATGATTCCATTATTAACTTTACAGCTTTTAGTTCAATCACCAAATATTCTTAACTTTGGATTCCACTCATCGAAAGTTCTCTCTCTTGCATATCATATGTTAAGTACTACAACAATAGGCAATCGTGCATTCCTTTAATTCAAACACATTTCAATTAGATCGCGCCTCCCTGATAAGTCTGTATTGGTTCTTATTGAAGGAAACTCTTAACATTTCATATAATGTCACGCATGGGAAGTTTTATACATATTTTTGGTGAATAAAAGTCCCAAAAATCAAGTTTTTAACAATAATTTTTAGCAGGAACTACTCGTTATAAAGTATGCAACTGGACTAGAATATCCAGGCTTTTGTTTAAAGAACCAAACTGTTACTTAAAGCATCTGTGTTTTAATTGCTAATATGCCCAGTACAAGTTTCGGAGGTGAGTAACTCTCATAAAGGACTCGGGCTTGACACTTAAAATTGATGACATCTGGCTTGCTCTCCGCAAGTAATAGTAAGGGATTCTCCCTTCACGGACCGTGAAAACATATGTTAGTTCACGAGGCCACTCTTCTCACCACACTGATTTCTTTACAATGAAAGGCTTTAAATATTTAAGGTCCTACTTATTCATACATCTTGTTCTTTAGCAATCGTCCAACTCACACAGGTAGGTTGATCGATTCGTGGCCATCATTACTGTCCGGAATATATGCGGTCTTTAATTACAGTGGCATCAACACCAAATATGCTACCAACGGCATAACTTAAAATCCTCCCCAAAGGTCATACCATTTCTACTGGGGGTTTTACGAAGACACATCGCGGAGGTGGGACGAACCATACATAGCCCTCCAAGAGGGGAGCACATCACTGACCACTTTGCGAAATCCACTGTCGCATCAAGAGAGAAACAAACCACAGTCCTCTTATGTGAAATACCAAATATGCTCCCCAAAAGCGTTCTAAGACGCACGACGAATGATCCAACATAATATTTCCGTGACAATTACAACCACGAAGGATTCCTCCTTTAATAATTATCGCGAATATAGCTTGCTTCTACAATATTCCTTGCTAAAATCAGCGGAATCAACAACAATTTTTGTCAAAACCTTTCATCAAATACCTATATACTCCTGGCCGTCCAATATTCATCCACAAATCTACTGAATTTAATTTGGCTTCTTTAACATATTATGAATTATCATATTAATATTTAATTATTCCTGCCCTCATCTTAATTCATTATTCAAATTATATTTCACACACAAACAATTTACACATTCTCTAACTTGCTTTCCTTTCCACATTCAGTGACATATAGTTTTTATGAAATGCACGACTCCTAATAACACTCATAATGTAAAATTTTCAGTACTTGCATATTCTGGGTGGTCTTCTCCATTGATATTGGAATCTTTGGTCCATTTTCAATGGACTTAGCACATCATTCTCAACATATCACAGCATTATACGCTTGTATAATGAACGGTACACATTTTTACACTTCTTTTATTATTAATTTTAACACTGAACATTATCCCTCAAACTGGGATGTTATGAATCTATATTAACACTTACAAAAGATGTACATTAGCACTTTGAAAACACACTATTTCACTACCATCATGCAAAAAAATGCCTTTCTTTTCCCTAACTAAATACAAATGATTTCTCTACTCTATTTACAAACGCTTTTCACTTGCTTCTCAACCGTCATGTCCAAGGGATGCAGGTGCTAATTGATCCTACTCCTTTCCCTAGACCTCTAAGATCGACGATTGGTAGTCTCTGAACTCGACTGCTAGAGTTCCTGTCTATATCAGCGCATACCTTACTTCGGCGCGATACCTATTCCTGGTTTCAATAATTGCTTTCACTCGTATGCAATTTTCCTATTACTGTTCCTTCAGACCGTAACCTGGTCTCGACTTTGGTACTTGCTCGCACTCTTATTACTTTCAACTGCGTCGCAACTGATGGTACTCACTTGAGTCCACGACTGTTGGTCTCTAACGGGTAACCCTAGCTCTGATTACCGTATCACTGTTCGTACATAAGACCTCTATGGTCTCGAATAACTGGTACTGCTAAATATCTTAGCTTTGACGTGTAGTATAACTTGCCCACCTGGGCTCGAAAGCGACTCCTCTACGACGTGTGGTCTCCCCGGGTCCACAATATATCTGACGTAGTTTCCCCTCAGGGACTGAGTGTATAACTGACAGAGTCACGTCCCTCTCCGGGACTCGATAGATGACTGACTGTCGTGACCCTCCTGGGTCCACGATATAACTGCACTGTACCTATCCCGATAATGAAACAGAGTGACTCTCTCCCTAGGGTTCACGTAAGACTGAATGATACTCTGTTGGCTCCAAGGCCTATATATCTGATGTGACCAAAATATAGTCCTCTTCAACTTTCCAAAATCCAACTTCTGTTAAACTAACCGCAGTGCGTTTAAAAAAATATCTCCGTGTACTAGGATTTCTACAGGTCTCAAATATCCTTTTCGAATTCAAATTCGATCGTACACTTTTTGGTAATTAATTCCTCAAGGTACTGATTCTAAGTGTGGGCGTTAATTACTCCAATTCTTCCGCGCATATTCCTACTCTGTAGTCCCACTACGTCACACCTTGTCAGCACTTCTTTAACTTTCTTATATTAAAGGATATTTGTATTTCAAAAATCTGCATTTTAAATTTCCTTTCTTATGAAGTCTTCTTTTCATAATAATTTTGCATAATTCTAAAAAACTTGTTAATTTCACCAATTTTTAAGTTTCGTCCATACTGATATTGTGCGTTTATTTGCAACGTCAACACTCATCCGGTGGAACCCCTTTCTATAAACGCGAGGATAGTCACGCAAGTAGTTCGAGGGGTATCGGCTGGTGTGATTCACATAGCATGAGTTCTCTAGCACACTTGCAGTGTTGAGCCACCTTTCTGAATCATCTCGTTAGTCATAACTCCTATTGCCTCCTCTGCTCCAATACATATGAATATTCTCCTTTGCTTGTGGTTAAAAATCTTACCAATTTCATCTATATTTCAGGATTGGACTTCCTTGAGACAAACTCTAAAAGGGCACAGTACACACGCTAATACAGCCATCATAATAACTCAAGTTATCAGACAAAATTCCACACTCACTCAAGTACACGGGGCTAAATGACCACAATGTCCAAGCCCCTCAAATGAAACAACACATTTACTTTACTATTGTCTGTTGAGCTTTTGATTGTTTACTCTGTAATGGCTCAGAAACCTAGTCTAGAATGTGCACTGGGCAATTATATAGCTCACTCACTCAGAAGGCTTCTATGGGACACAAAGATCCCACGCCGATCTCACAAAATGCCTCCACTGAACTCTGTCTTGGGCGAGTTCTTGCCAGTTGTCCACATTCAGGTGTCTACAAAGTTTGGAGATTTCATTTTTCCAGGAACTTCGTGGTCTTCCTACTGGCCTTTTTCCTCTTGGTTCTTCTTTAAAGATTTGTAAGACTGTCCTATCATCTCCCATCCTTAGTAAATGACCAGCACATTGAAGTCTTCCGGAGTTAATGGTGTTGAGTATTGGTGCTTGCTGTGATAGGGAGCGTATGTCTCTATTTGATCTTTTTTTTTTTCCAGCATTTAGATGTGGGGTCAGAAAATTGTCCAAATATTTTCCTATACACTTTATTTTAAAAAACCTGCAACTGGTGTTCTTCATGTTTTGTTAAACTCCATGATTCTGCACCATAAGTTAGAACTGGCATAATGATGGTATTTGTAGCCTATATTTTCAATTTGTATTTCTCGTCAAAAATTTGGATCCCAATAAAAACTGCAGAGAGTAGTAGGTCTACACTTCGTTAGCATTCTAACTTTAATTTCCACTTCTCTATGATTCTGTTCATCAATCATGACTCCTAAGAATTTGAAATGTTAACCCAATCAAAACTATGCTTGCCAATAAGAAGAGGTAACCGATTCCCAAACATGTCAATGTTCCTCTTCATTACCGTGTACTGAGTTTTTTGGACATTAATTCTGAGGCCTAATTTTGAAGCTATCTCCTCAAGTTCAACAAACAATTTCCTTATCTCAATCTCATTTCTTCCTATGAGTACAATATCATCTGTGAATGCAAGCACTTTCTGATAATGTCCGAGATGCATGCCAACTGGAACTAATTTTAGTGATCTGATAACTTTTTCGAGAGCAATGTTGAAGAGAAGAGGGGACAGGGCATCTTAAACCGGTTCTGATGTGAAAGGGTTAGATCTTTTCCCATTCAAGAGAATTCTACTTATATTGTCATCCATACACAATCTACACAGGTTAATAAGTTAAAGAGAGAAACCAAACACTTTCAGGACATTCCACAGGCTCTCTCTATGAATTCCCCCCAGGGGCTCACATCTAGTGGGACGTGGGTTGGCAACCACGGGACCCCAGCTGAGTCCGGCATTGCTTCCACTTACTTGTGCCGGGCTCCTCTCTGTCTTCTTTCCTGTCGACCTCCCTTGGTCAACTCTTGTTCTTTTCCGACCCCGACGGTATTAGGGCATCCGAGGCCTAGGGAGTCTCTTCCTTTCCCGCCTTAATGGGCCCTTATCTCATATTTCCTGATCCCCTCCTTCTGGGAGGGGTCAGCCTTCTTTTTCTTTTCCTGTTATCTCCTGCCTTCTGCTCAAGGCCCTCAAGGAGGTAGGGTGTATGTAGCCCCACCACTTCTGGTGCACCCTAGAAAGTGCTACACCCTCAGGGGCTCACGGCTGGTGAGTTCGGGAGTTGGCGACCCCGAGGGATTCCTGAGCTGGGTCCGGTTTCCCCCTTTTGTCCCTTACCTGTGGGGCGGACCCTCTCCTCTTTCACTTTCCTGTTGTTTTTCTTTTCATTATATTTTCTTTTCCCTTTAAGATTCCCGCACTGTTATTTTTGCATCTCCACTCCATTTTGTGGGTGCTTTCAATCTCCGTTGCATTTTGTAAATCTTTTCGATCTACGTTGCATTATGTGAGTGTTTTTCAACCTCGATTGCATTTTGTAAGGATTGACAGTCTAAATTGCTTTTTAGTAAGTCTTTCAATATAGGGGGTGGACCTTTTGTGAGTATTTTGAATTTCAATTGCATTTTGTATTTTCAACCTAAACCGCTTTTTTGCAAGTAGTTAATTCTCAATTGCATTTTTGTGGGTATTTTGAATCTAAATTACATTTTGTAAGTATTTTCAATCTAAATTGCATTTTGTAAGTACTGTCCATCCAAATGAGTAGTTTGAATCTACCATACATTTTGTAAGCAATTTCAATTGCATTTTGTATTTTCAACCTAAACCGCTTTTTTGCAAGTAGTTAATTCTCAATTGCATTTTGTGGCTATTTTGAATATAAATTACATTTTGTGTATTTTCGATCTCATTGCATTTTGTAAGTATTTTGAATTTCAATTGCATTTTGCAAGTATTTCGACTACATTGCATTTTGTATGTATTTTGAACCTAGCCTACATTTTGTGCGTATTTTTCACTCTATTCCTTTTGTGAGTATTTTAGTTCGAAATTCCCTTTTGTAAGTGTTACCGCTCTCCATTTTGTGAGTAGTTTCAATCTGAGTTCCTTTTTGTCAGTGTTTTCCTGCTCATTTACTTTTTGTTCTGGTTTCCACTTCATTGACATTTTTGCTTTCACACAGATCATTAGGGGCCGATAACCTGGATGTTAGGCCCCTTAAAACAACAATTATCATCATCTCTATGAATTGAATCATATGTTTTGAGAAAATCAATAAAATAGTGAATACAGGGTGATTACAAATGATTCATCGGGTTTTGACGTCTTATAGCTTCAAATATATAATGCCTACCCATCTGTACTAATAACCAATCGAAAGAGCATACTTTAAAGTTTTGTTTATGTCACTGCAGGTTTCATTGTGACTCCTCAGGTGGCAGGGTGATAACAGTTTGCAAAATGGCGACTAATCAACACAAAGCATTTTGTGTGTTGCAATATGACAAGACAGAATCCGTCACTACCGTGCAGCGTGCGTTCCAAAGACAGTACGGTACCCTAACATTTAGTCACCAACCCACCAAAGCATTCTGTGATGGTATCGACAGTTCAAGGACACAGGCTACCACTGTAAATGATAAAGCTCTGGGCGACCACCTGTCGCAGTTGAAACAATGAGAGCGTCCGAGATGTGTTCTTTCGTAGCCCAAAGAAATCCACGCGTTCTGCAAGTCGCAAACTGGGTATTCTTCATCCAACTGTGTGGAAGAATTTGCGGAAGCGATTAGGTCAGAAACCATATCGCATACAGCTGTTGCAACGTTTACGGTCAAACGACCACACCATCAGACGCGAATTTTGTGAAAATTTCCAGGAAGCAATGGAAGATGATGAACCCAGTAACAAATGACATTCAGCAAGAATGGGCCACACTACAGAAGATTATCACACAGTCAGCTGAGGAAACCATTGGTTTTATAGTGCAGAAAGGACAAGACTGGTTTGATGACAACAATGAGGAAATTCTGTCTCTCATCAATGCCAAAAGGAATGCCTATCTTGCCCATCTTCAAGACCCAACTTCCAACACAAAGAGAGATAAACTACTGGAACTCAAGGGTAAATGCCAGACGCAGATAAGGCAGATTAAAAATACTTGGTGGCAACAGAAGGCTCAGGAACTGCAGAGACTATCGGATGCTCGAGACTTGAGGAACTTCTATGCAGTACTCAAGGAAATATATGGACCATCCCGCTCATCATCAGGTACACTGAAAAGCGCTGATAATTCTACTACTTTTACTGATAGTCAAGAAATCTTGGAATGCTGGAAGGAGCACTTCTCCAATCTCCTAAATCGTCCATCAGCAGCTGCTGAAGACTTCCTTTGTGATGTGCCGCAACAACCTGAACAACTGTGGTTGGCAGTACCTCCTACTTATCATGAATTCAGTGCAGCTCTCACCCAATTGAAAACCAGAAAAGCACCTGGCCCAGATATCATCTGGAACTAATTCAAGACGGAGGTCATTGCCTCAAAACAAGGATTTTCACCCTTATCCTCAGAATATGGGAATCAATAAAGGTACCTGGAGACCTAAGGAATGCCACTATCATCACTATCTTTAAAAAGTGTGATCGCATTGTTTGTGGCAACTACCGTGGTATATCACTGCTATCAATTGTGGGGAAGATTCTTGCAAGAATTCTACTTAACGCCTCAAGGTTATCTCTGAGAAGATCCTCCCAAAGTCACAATGCGGATTTAGAGCTTCCAGAAGCACAAGTGACTTGATTTTCTGTGTGAGACAGCTACAAGAAAAATGTAGAGAACAACAGAATCCACTCTTCTTAGTCTTTTATGACTTGGAAAAGGCATTTGATTCGGTTCCAAGACCAGCCATGTGGGCGGTGCTGAAGCGGTTTGGTTGCCCTCAGCGTTTTGTAGATCTAATCAAGGCTCTCCATGATGGCATGACAGGTGAGGTTTGCCATCAGAATAAGATGTCCGATGAATTTCCTATTACGCACGGACTGAAACAAGGATGTGTACTGGCTCCAACGCTTTTCGCGCTGTACTTGGCTGCAATGCTTTATGATTCACCCACAAACATCCCAGGTGTGGAGGTCAAGTATCGTTTTCATGGAGGGCTTTTCAACCTAACTCGTCTCCGCTCCTTGAGGAAAACTAAGGTTACTAACATGTTGTATGCAGATGATGCTGCGTCACCAACTCTCACACCAGAAGAGCTGCAAGAGTCAGTTAATTGTTACAAAAGTGCATGTGATCACTTTGGTCTTACCATAAATGTCAATAAGACTAAAGTCTTGGCACAACCTTCACCAGGCACACCTCTTCCTCAGTTCAATATCTCCATCTCAAATTTGCCATTAGAACAGGTAGACCACTTCTCGTATTTGGGCAGTACCATTTCTGTGAGCTGTACCTGTGAGCAGGATGTGGATAAGAGAATTGGCGCAGCCCATGCAGCATGTGGACGATTAGCGCACTGGGTCTTCATGAATAAAAGATCTGTCCATGAGTACAAAGCTTATGGTGTACAAAGCAGTAGACATTTCCACACTGTTGTATGGCTGTGAAACGTGGACTCTTTACCGACATGATCTTAGGAAGCTTGAGCGTTTCCACCTACAAAAACTTTGATCAATCCTGAGGATTAAATGGGAAGACCGCATTACCAATATTGCTGTTCTGGAAAAGGCTCAAATCAACAGCATAGGATCATCCATAATAGGTCACCAATTTAGATGGATTGGTCATGTCCATCGGATGGATGATGTGAGATTACCTCGTCAAATGCTATATGGTGCGTTATGCTATGGCACCAGACCTCATGGTGGTCCTAAGAGGCGCTACAAGGACCAATTTAAGCAGACCCTGAAATTGACAGGTCTTGATTCATAAACTTGGGACATGCTGGCTGAAGACTTGGCGCCGTACCATCTCGGATACTGTAAAGACGTTTGAAAGGGATCGACGTACACATGAAGAGGCCAAGCGTCAAGCTAGGAAACTTCGAGCAGCCCAACCACGTCCTCCTCCAGCAATACTATGTGACTTGTGTGGACGCTTGTTCCTTGCCAGGATTGGACTCTTTAGTCACCGTAAACACATCCACAAACTGGACTGAAAGAAGAAGATTTATACTCGGATTCGAGTTAAAGCCGATGATGACAAGACTGTTAGCTGATAACCCAGAGTTCATATTCCAACAAGACGGAGCTCCACCTCATTGGCATAGAGAAGTGCGTCGCGATCTGAACTAAGAACTTCCCAACAAGTAGATTGGGCGATGTGCTCAGGATGATTTGGCACTCTTCAGGTGGCCCCCAAGGTCTCCTTACCTTACAGTTTGTGATTTTTTTCTTTGGGGATACGTGAAAAACAATGTGTACGTACCACCTTTGCTGACAACATTGGCTGAACTCCAGGATCGCATCACTGCTGCGCTGGTGAACATTGACAGGGACATGCTCTAAAGTGTATGGGCTGAGCTTGTCTACTGTGTCTCGTGTAACATGAGGAGAGCACATAGAACTTTTGTAATCATGTGCAAGAAACTTGAAAATGTGCTTTTTCATACAATGTATCATTCACTATTTCGTATATAATACTTGTGAAATACATTCATCCAAAACCCAATGAATCATTTGGAATCACCCTGTACATTGATTATATTCCCACACTTTCTCACTTATAATTTTAATTGCAAATATGTTGTCAGTAGTGGACCTATTACTGCTAATTTTGATAATCACCAATGATGTTCTCTGCATATGGTTTCAAGCGATTTGGTATAACAAAGGATACAATTTCATAAAGAATGTTGAAGTCATTTGGGTGCCAATCCCTGATAAATAAATGAACGCACAGAGCAGGTAGTTCTTGCATAGAGAGCATTTTCCTCTGCCATATTTGGAATTTTATTTTTTCAATCTCAGATCGTGTCTTAAGTTGACCCATGAAGCAGTAGGGAGTGGGGTGTCATGCAGCATAATTGACTTCCTCCTGTACCACCACCACAGCCAAGGTCAACTTGGCTACAGGCACGTTAAGAAGTCTGTAACAAATGGCTTCGCCGCCATGTGCAAGTTGCATAGGGTTGTTCAATTTCTGTAGGCAGAGGGGCTTAATACAGCAGAAATGCACCACAGAATGAGCCAGAACCATGTGTACTATATTTTGAAAACTTCAAGAGCGACAGCGTGGTGCAGGACATGTAGAGGTGGATGAACATATGAAGCCATTCAATCATATTGTTCAAGAGTAGTGTTGGTTGACAGTTTCTGAACTGTCCAAAGATTTTCCCAAAGTTTCAAGGTCACCTCTATACATAATTGTTAGAACCCATGAACTTCTGGAGCAGTTCTGTTGTGAAGTGTTTGATCACTCTCCCTACAACCCTGACCTGGCTCAGTAGACAGGTGGCAATTTCTTTTGCAGAGGGTGTTGGAAAGCTCGAGCATTAGTTCGACAGACGTCTTCATGGTGGTTATGTTGAAAAGTAGCTTATAAGGTAGTTCTGTTGGGGCAGATGGCCTTGCTGTTCTACCCCTTAAAACCTCAATAACTAATTAACTACTTCTGTCAATAAAAGTGTTTTACTAACTCTGTTTTATATTTCATTTATAATTATTGGAGGTTGGATAAACTAACCCTTGTATATTTGGTATAATTCACTTTTGATTGAAAGTGAAACAACCTGGTTGTGTCGCATCCAGCCATTCATTCTCTTGTATGGTGTTATACTTTTTGTTTCAGGCTTCCTGAAGACATGTCTGATGCAAGTTACAGCACTGCATTTCTCCATTTAGTTTTAGCTGGATCCTCAATTTGGACAGCCAGATTATATAACGGTGGTATTTCTGGCATTGTTACAAAGTTTGAATGGGCTATCGGATCTCTTGGTCTTTTTCTTGTTACGTCCTGTGTAGGTGTTCTCAGATTTGGTAAGTTAAATTCCACATTGGTATTAGCAATGCCATTTTAAAATTTGTGCATACATTTTATACATTAAAGCAGTAATGCAAGTACAGTATGTTCAAGCATATATTAACATTGAGGCTGACAACATGTCGATCACAATCTACCGGTAGATTGCCAGCATATATTTATTAGATAGTAAACGTTATTTCCGGAAACAGTATTAATGAGCGACGTGCATGAATTCTATTTGAATAAACAGTGCCAATTTTTGACAACATGGATAATATCTCGCGTTGTGATCTTTTATTCACAGAATATAAAGGCAATTGCTCCTTCACTGTAGAAAAGTGATTGTATTTTATTCATAAATGCTCATTAGGTCTATTTGAAAGTGAAATCCTTCCCTATAGAACGGAGTTTCGCCTGCCCTGCGTGACAGGCGAAGTGCGTTGAGTCAGCGCCAGTTGACTAGCATCTACCGTTGCACAACAGCGTGTTGGAGAGCCCTACACACGGTCATAGCTTGATTACATTCCCAGCTGGTAAGATACCTTACTTGAGAGAGTCAAGACTTGTGAAGTACTGTATCCCGTGAACATGGTTAGTTATAGAACAAAACATCGAGTTTTCCTAGTGAAAACTTATCTTCTCAAGAAGAGGTCTTCCAGTAAATGTGTTCATACGTTTCAGCGCCGTGCAATTTTTATTTGTGGGGAAATCTCAAACAAAAGGCATACAGAAACAATATGCGTGCTCTGGAGGCTCTCGAGAACGAAACATCTGCACTGATATAAAATATAAGTGAGGATGAATTACAGTGAGTGTACCAAAGCTTCCTAATTTTGTGCAATGTCTTTCCAGCAACTACTCTGAAATTCATGTGAGTAATGGTTATTAAATATGTTAAAAAGTGTAAATGTGTTGAACTAGTTGGGCGCTACGCAGCTGCTAGCGGCAGTGCCTTGTTCGACAAGCAGCCAGCCACAGTGCCCCAGCCGCTACATGGCACCTGCGAGATTCCGTTCTGTAGAGAAGGCTCTCACTGTAAAATATTAAGTCTAGTAACCTTAATGTTTTGCATTGTCATGACGTTCGGCTCTTTGTAGGGATAGGCCACTAGCTTTGGTCGGAAGGGCCCCAAGTTCGATTTGCAACTGGGACTTGGGATTGTAACTTCCGATTGTTAATCACCTTGGCCGTGGACTGGGTGCACTTCCGATAGTTAATTACCCTGGCCCCGACTGGGTGCTTGTGACAACATCATTCATTTCAATCTCATCACGACATGCAGATCGCCTAAGGGCCTCAACTGGAAAGACCTGCGCCTGGCCTCTCCGGAGGCCACACATCATTATAATGTTATATTCAGTTTTATAATGAAATGGCTTGGCTATTATGATTATTGTAAGTGTAAAATAGTAGATCATTTCAAAATGTGAGAATCTCCCGGTAGATCGCCAAAGCTTTCAGATTCCTGTCGCTGTATTAACATGTCAGAATGATTTTCTAAAATGATGTTGAATGACAATCCTCTTCTGATTGTGTATGATTTATTTTTGAGTGGCTGTATTCCTCCTCCATGATTTTTTATTATACTTGACATTGTTTCAAAAATATTCTCTCGTAAGAAATACTTTCTTTTTCACTCATGAAGGAAATATAACTAGGACTAAAATGTCTCTAATAGTAGATTATTCATTTATGTACCCTTTTTTTTAACTCTTGATATTGACTAGTAACCTAACAAGTGGATCATCAATCTTATTGGAACCATAGCTCCTTTTAAATTTACGTGCTTTACTGCGAAGGTGCAAAGGGAAGAACAACATGGCTTCAGAGCAGGAAGGTCCACAGTGGATTTGATTTTTGCTGTGAGGCAGTTACAAGAACAGCACTATGAGTATGGAACAGATCTACTCATGGCCTTCCTGGACATTGAGAAAGCATATGACAGTGTATGCAGAAACAAAGTATGGTAGTACCTGGAGGATAGAGGAGTAGAAAAATGGACTATAAGGAGGATAAAGGAGATGTACAAGGGAAGCGTGAGCTGTGTGAAAGTGGGAGGAGAGAGATCGGACTGGTTGGAACAGAGAAACGGCCTGAAACAAGGAAGTGCACTGTCACTGTTACTTTTCATTGTGGTGATGGATGACATAATGACCCGAGTGGTACAAGTAATTGGGGAAGGAAAGATGAAAGCAATGGTGTTTGCAGATGATTTGATGATTTGGGGAAACAAGGAGGAGGAGGTACAGGAACAGTTGGATGTGTGGGCAGGAATAATTCAAGGATATGGGATGAAATTTAGCATAAATAAGAGTGAGATGGTGATCGCAACAAGGAAGAAGGAAAGAACCACAATGGGAATAACAATTGGTGGGGAACAGCTGAATAAAGTGGAGAGTTTCAAGTATCTCGGAAGCCTGATACAAGATAACTGAAGAAACGATAGAGAAATAAATGAGCGGTAGACAGGCAGAAGCATTCCGGAGGAGTGTGAGAAGCATGTTATGGAGCAAGGATGTCCCTCAGAACAGCAAAAAGATCATATATCGGAAGTACCATGTCCCTATCCTGACGTATGCCTCGGAGACCTGGGTTATGAAAGGATGGGAGAAGAGCAAAATACAGGCCAGTGAGATGAGGTTCTTGAGAAGCAGTATTGGAGCTACAAAGATGGACAGAATAAGAAATGAGAGGACCAGAGAATTAATGAAGGAGGAACCATTACAGAATGGTATAGAGAAATCTAGACTTAGATGGTATGGACATGTAAAACGAATGGAGGAGAAGGGATACCCAGGAGCATACACGAGACGAAGTGGGGAGGAAAGAGACCGAGAGACAGGTGGCTGAAGGGGGTGGAAGAAAGCGTGAAGAAGAGAGGAGAAGACTGGACAAGGGTGGTGGCTGAGAGATGGTGGGAAGACAGAAGACGTTAGAGAGGCTTGTGTTCCAAACAGACCCGGCCATTTGCTGGCAACTGTGCAAGGTGATGATGACTGCAAAGCCCTTATGTTATGAAAGGCTTTTACAACGAAGTCCACATTCAACGGGAGTTCATTCAAGGTAACTTGTAGCCTTACGTACCTATATAATTTTTAAAGTGGTCCAGTCAATACACAGTTCATCTGGTGTGACTTGAGAGTGCCATACAGGAGGCGTTTCGCAGAAAAGAATACCCAGTCACGGTTTTCTTTGAGCTTGGGAAAGTCTACGACACCACATGGTGCTACAGAATCCTATCTACCCTTCATGATTGGGGACTCCATTGTAATCTATCAACTTGCATTGCAAACTTTATGTCACTCCGACTCTTCCATGAGAGAGTCTGTAGGCACGTCCACACAGCATCAACAGTGGCGGCAGGTGGACCTGAAAGGACAAGTTGCCGACTGATCATATCCCAGACATGATTGATGGGCGACATGTCAGGCGAACGGGCAGGCCAGGGAAGCAGAGGTATCCATCGTTCTACGAAGGAGGCTTGCACATTCCTCGCCACATGCGGGCGGGCATTGTCCTGCTGAAATATGGCCTGTGGAACAGCCTGCAAGAGGGGCAGTGCCACGGACTGTAAAACTTCCCTAATGTAGTGGTCACTGTTCAGATTGCCTGCAAGATGTACAAGGCGCGATCGCCTGTTATAGGCAATTGCGCCCTAAACCATTACACCTGGGGTTTGTCCGCTATGCCGCTCAACAATACTGTCTGCCTGATTGTGTTCTCCAC
The DNA here is from genome assembly GCA_946902985.2 of Meconema thalassinum. Classification (NCBI taxonomy): domain Eukaryota; kingdom Metazoa; phylum Arthropoda; class Insecta; order Orthoptera; family Tettigoniidae; genus Meconema; species Meconema thalassinum. The sequence continues at coordinate 256,655,854 of OX336393.1, forward strand.
GGCGCCGTCGAACTCGTATGCGGCCATCACTGTAGGACAGGTTGAAGCGGGACTCGACCGAAAACACTACATTTCGCCGCTCAACCTGCCAGTGTCGGCGTTCAAGTGTACATCGTAGTCGGAGGCGTTGGTGGTTCCCAGTCAATGGAAGCCGACGCAGTGGCATGCGTGCGACCAGTCCAGCCCTCAAAAGACGGCGCCACACCGTCGACGCAGACATGTCCAACCCCATTGCAGTGCTCCAACGTCGAGCCAACACCGAGGACGAGGCTATTCTGTCCGATACGGCCATTCGGAGAAGATGGCGGTCATCTCGCCCTGTGGTCACATTGCGTCGTCCTGTACCCTGTCGTCGCTGTGTACGGCCCTCTTTTCTCCACTGGATCTACATATGCCTCACTGTTGACGCAGCGTGCCCTGTACGAGCCACAATGTCCGGAACGACAGACCCGCCTCCCGGAACCCAAGCATTCTACCCCTTTCAACCGCACTCACATGCTGATAGTCCACCCTGTGATGTCGGCGAGGCATCGTTGCACTTGCTTACACATTTCCACTTGGTATGACGGCCCCATGCTGACAGAGCTGTGCAGAACACTGACCTGTCCGGTCCCACGACAGAGGGCACTGGTGGGCCAATGTGCACGCCATCTCTCTGCGATTTCGATATGGTACCGCAGGCCTACACGACCCCTATTCTGGGAGTGTCACCGACCATTTCTTCTTCTGAGTGTTTCACTTTCTACAAACAGTACTGTATATCACATGTTCTTAAATGAGATCCTTCGTTACTACACACCATACACACATGTCTGTATATTACCACATTACATTAGAACAGGGGGATAGTTGTGATAGCATCAATAGATTATGTACAGTACAGTGAAACCCCTCAAATCGGAACTAATTGGGGCTGTAGCCTCATCGGATTTCAATTTGTTCGGATTAGCCGAAAAATATGCATCTGCTCTTGACATTGCATTGCGCTTCGTAGAACACTCCAAACGATGTCATCTTCATGCGACACTGGCACACAATTGTCTCCGCAGGAAGGTTTTTGTCACTTCGACAATTATAGGTAACTGATTTCAAGTGAAAGATTAAGTGATATTTTTTGTGTTTCTATTGTTATTTCATTGTTTTTGCGAAGTGATTAACCTAAGGAATTACAATAACCAACTTTTTTGTTTTTCAATCCTGGATGTGATAAGTATGTAGGCACGTTTACACTTTGTTAGGTATGCTAACTTTACTTCTTGTTAATTTTTTAACTAATTATGTAAATTAAGGTTGTAATGTATAATATATAATTGTTTTATGACTAAATAAATAAGTTTCTCTTTTTTGCATGTGTTTTACAAACTTAAAATGTCGAACATAAGTTGTTTCGATTACCCGGGGTTTGGATTTGAGGGTTTCACTGTAGATAAAACAAATTATTGGCTTAACTTACATTATGTTAATCAAGTGGTGACACGTCCTCGTAAATATCAGTTCTTTTAGCATGTGACTGAAACTGGTTTTCCCACCATTGAATAAATCGGCTTATTGCAAGGTAACGAGAAGCTTCTTGGGAGAGGTAAATTCCTTCCTCACATAGGCCTAATATTGATAAATATGCTGCCTAATCATGTCCTTCTGAAATGTATCCAGTGATGTTTCAGGGCTAGCTCGTGTTCATTGCTCACCAGGAGTGTGTATCACTGCAGACGGTATATCAAATTGAAATGGAAATGTTTTCTTCAGTCATGCTTTTCATGGTTGTTTTTCTCACCTTCAAAGCATCACACTCTATCACTTTCATGCCAGGAACAAGGGGCCCTTCATTGCCTCGCTCCTTATCAAAGTATCCACGCAGCAAATAAATTAATTCATGGTTTTGACACTTATAAGCACATTTTTTCTTCGATTCGCACACATACAAAACATCAAACCTAATGTGACCTGCACTAACACAAAGAGCAACTGGGCTACAGAAAAGAAACTTGGCAACAACACGCTAAATTCAAAGACCCGCTTATTAGCAAAACCACTGATTGGTGGTGAGTGAAAAAGAAGTTTTAAAGTCTATTTACACTTAGCAGTGGCATGACCGTGACGTGACCGGCACTTGCTTCTACCGGCGAGCCTGAAAATATTCTTCCAGGATATTGAATGGTGTTGTTCCCACTCGCCCGGCACCTGGCCGTGACAGTACAGTCAGTGCTCTAACTGTCGTCGTACCGTAACAGTCAGGTTAGTCCCCACCGATATTTTTCTCATTTCACGGTCGTGTCACAGGCTCATTTCAAAGTTTTAAAGATAAATTATGAAAAACGTATTGAACAAGTGCACAATTATCCTGTGCTGTATGATCTGTCCAACCCTAAGTACATGGACATGGATTTTAAGATTAATATATACAGTATAAATATAAAGAGTAGCAAATTCCCCTTCTGTTCTTCTCTTTTTCCAGGCCTGATGAACCCACTTCCATTTTTTCACTTATTGCTTCTCCTCTTCATCCAAAATAAGAGCAATCATCCTTAAATCAGCTTCTGTGAGTTTTGCCATTTTCCGTGGTATAGAAAACACTGCCTGATGCCGATCATGCCACGTGTGAGTATGAATAGACATCACTGTGAGTTCACAGCCGGCAGGATCACGTCACGGTTACGGCACTGCTAAGTGTAGATAGACCTTTATTCTCTCCCAGCCTTGTCAACATAGGCAGAATTCCGATGTGATGAAAAAATTGAGGTCTTGTAACCACAAATCGTTGAAATAAAAATTTATACATGAAATGGAAAATAGAATGTGGGATTGTCATGTTACATACAGTAGTTACAGTGTTAGAGAAAAATACAAACATGAAAAGTTTTAAGGATCTACTAACAGCTTCTCACTGATCTCCTTCTTCTCTTCTCCCACCACTCCCAAACGTCAGGGCCCGAGATCCATCGACTAGACTTTAGGCCCCTGTATGATCTGGACACCTAGCCTTCATGGCAAGTTCCGTGTCCGGAAATTCAGTTAGATCTACACCAAGGCCCTAAGTTGAACAAGGATGTCTCCGTTTATCGGAGGCAATTACACAGCTTAGTACACCAGTTTCGGGACGTTGACATTCTCTTTATGAATGGTTCGAAGGTGGACGAGAAAGTGGGTTGTGCTTATGACGTTGATGGTGCAAATACCAAGATCCCTTTGCCATAGACTTGTATTGTCTTTACTGCAGATTTAATTGCCATCTATGAAGCTCTACAGCTTGCACTAAATGAAGCTCAACTCCACTTATTGTGCGTACAAACTCTTGGAGTTCGTTGCAGCGAATTGCTTCATGTTATATGCAACATCCGTTAGTGCATCGAATCCACGACCTTCTAGCTGGGTTGTGCAGCGCTGCATTCGGATCACCTTTCTGTGGCTTCCAAGCCACATGCGAATTGCAGGAAATGAGTTGGCTGATCAATCTGCAAAAGAGGTGGTATCACTACCACCACGACCAATGGAGGTACCAGCCGACAAGTAATGGCATTCTGAGGTAGCTAGTGAATAGCTGACCCGACACCCAAAAAACTGAGAGCAATCAAGGGAACTACAGTAAACGCCCGATTATCCGCGGAATTGACTGGCGAGGATACCACGGATAATCGAATTTCGCGGATGAGCCGCAAAATTGCTGGTAAAGGATAAACAAAGGTAAAAGGCACTAAAAACAATACACAAATGCTTTAAATAAGTTTATTATACAATAAAAGGAGGTACATGATAACAAAGCTCAGTCGATGTTATGTGTGTTATTAAAAAGTCTTGTTTACTGTTTAACAAAAAAAAAACGGTCATTTGCTTTTTTTGCTTTTTCGTAGTGAAACACTTTTTCTTTATTTGTGATTTGAGTTTTCTCAACACCATCTTGTCACAAAGTGATGTGTCGTCTTGCTCTTCAAGGTATTGAAGAATCCTGTCAATGTGTCCTAATGCTGCATCATGAGTAACGGTCCTCTGCATTGTTTACACACGACGTACAGTGTGTATACCGATATGCAGTACAGTAAAACTGATCTACAGTAGAACGTCGTTTATCAGGACGTCAAACAACCGGAATGTCAATTATCCGGACGAGCAAAGACAAAGACGAAAGTGTGCGCTGCCTACAGTAGTGGGTCGGTTTTCGTTTTCAATTGTTGTCTCTGTTGTCTCCTACAGTTTATCTCTATAATGTTTCAACGTGTTACAGTATGTGAGTGTGAGTAAAACTGTACTGAATTACGTTATGAAAATGGCTCCTACGAGTGGCTAAAAGGAAAATCAAAATCGCAATGTTTTATCGATTGAGAATAAGGTGGAGATCATTAACGAGCTGAATAAAGGTGAGAGTGTGCAGTGTCCAATGAAAACTTAGGCTACAGTGTTGGAAAATCCACAATTTATGATTAGAAGAACCGAAAAGGTGAAATTCTGAATTATGCATCGAAGTTTGATAGTGAAGAAGGGTTTAAAAAGAGAAAAATCATGAGATCAGCTACGGATGAAAAATTGGAAGAAGTAGCGTACTTAAGGTTCATTCAGACAAAAAGTAAGGGATACCTTTGTTATGTGAGAAAGCGTTGCAGCTAAATGAGAAGCTTGGTGGTTCTCCCTATGAACGCATGTTCGATTATCCGGAACACTTTCGGTCCCAATTAGTCCGGATAAACGACGTTCCACTGTACTGGACACGTTTTCGTACTGTACATTATCAACTGTACTGTATTTGCGATTTACGATTTTTATTACGTTTAAGTATTTAGTAACTTTATTTCAATTTTTGAGAAATAATTTTCGGTCTCAAAACCTTCTTTCTTTATAAAAAATGTTCTCCTACAGGCACCGCGGATAAACCGCCCACGGATAATCGAGAGTTTACTGTACTTGCATATGGTGGAGTTCTTTCTGGTCACGGAGGGAGTCTGTCATTTTGTGTAGACTAAGGATAGGTCATGCAAGATCCACCCACTCATACCTAATGAAAAGGGAAGACCCTTCGTACCTGTGGAGCCTTATTCACCCAGGCACATATTTTAACCGAGTGTGTGGATCTTGCTGACCTACAAAGAGACCTTGGTTTGGAGATGACTCTCGATCTTATATTAGCCGATGACGTGGTGGCTGCTGATCTCGTCATCTGCTTTATAAGTATTAGGACAAGCAATCTAAATTATCAAGTGTGTATTTACTCAAAGAACGTATTCTTTTAAGTTTCTGATTTTTTTGTATTCCGTATATTTTTGTTTGTGATTATATTGTGAGGTTTGAGGCCATTTTTCAGTGTTGCCTAATTAAACAAAAGTTTGGTGCTTTTCAGTCGGTCAACACGAATGTACCCAAAAAGAGCTGGGTTGTGCCCTAATCCTGAAATAAATTACATGAGATTAATAAATACACTAGGATGACCAGTTTCGATCGTCAAGCGATCATCATCAGATCCATTACACTTAGGCTATAACATCTATGTTTGAGAATACAGGTGAAAAATATTTACAATATGTACAATTATTTAGTTGCAGTATTGGTAATGCAACTGTCGGTGTATGCTAATTGTAGTACTGTATATCTAATGTTAGGTGAAATGCTAAAATGGTGATAAAAATCCGGAGTTTGTCTGTTTGGGGTGATTATATGGTTACATGAAATCAACTATGGTTATACTGTAATATTTCAATCTGATACTTAACCGGTTTGTCTTCCTTACTCGAACTTCGAGCAGTTTCGTGTTCACTGTGGCACCAGTTTTGGTCGACTAACCCGGGTGTTAACTGGACGAAACTGTTTTTTTCCTTTCTCCCCCCTTTTTGTTCATATGTGGTTTCTGAGGTCAGTGCAATGTTTATTTGTGTGACGTTGCCAAGTCTAGATAAGAATATATGTTATTGAATACAGGAAGATCTACAACTATTAAAGACCGTGGAACTGTCTTCGCCACGTGTGGACTAAAAAGCCATTCAACTAAGCGGTACACGGTCTATCGAAGACGTCCCAGCACCTTTAATACTGCCGCGGATACCGGCCTAGGTTTATTGCAGAAAAAAGTACATAGTACACCTGATCCAGATAACATTTAACTATAACCACCGCTATTTCCCCCCACCCCCCCACCCCCCCACTTTTTATCTAGCTTGGCTGTATCGCTAAGTTGTGTCTTGTTTCCGACAGGGTGTGTTTTTTAGTAGAGTGAAAGGGGTGAACTCTCCATAAAAGTGTGTTCATTTAGATTGTTGGGATTGTTTCGTTTGGCTAGGTGAATCTCGATTGCTTCCTTTATGTCGAGAGCTCTGCCTTTCGATTCATGATGAATTATTTTTAGGTCAGTCTCTATTTTAGTAAAGCTGTGCCCCGTGTCACACATATGTTCGCATATGGCTGAATGTGTTCCGTATCTTATCGCATTCCTATGTTCATTATAACGTGTGTCTACTCGTCTTCGACTCTGTCCAATGTAATTAGCTTGACAACCAGTGTCTTGGCATGTAATAGAATATATCCCTGACTTTGAATACGGGTCTTGATTATTTAGATTACTATTTTACAAGTGCCTCCCGGTCGTATTATTCCTTGTGAATGCTATTTTTATGCCTTGCTTTTTGAAAAGATTAGTGATTTTATATGTGTTCGTATTCACATAGTTGAAGCGCGCAAATTTTTTCTCATTACTGTCCGGTTTGGGAATCGTTTTATCTCTATTTTTATGTTTGGCTATAATTTGGTCTATTTTTCTTGGCGGGAAATTGTTTTCCTTTGCTATTTGCTTAATGGTTGTTATTTCCTTATTATAGTTGTCTTTTGACATGGGTATGTTTAAAGCCCTGTGCACCATTGAGTTGAACCCTGCTAATTTGTGCGTACTGTGGTGATTAGACTGATTATCGATTGTATGCGAGGTTTGTGTGGCTTTCCTGAATATGGAATATGACAGTTCGTTATCTTTACGTTCAATAGTTATGTCGAGATAATTTATTTTTCGGTCTGTTTCGGATTCCTTAGTGAATTTGATTGAGTGGTGTAGGCTATTAATGGATTGGAGAATTGTTTCTTCGCTTGTTAGTTCAGTATCGTAGATGCAGATTACATCATCTACCTATCTTTTCCATATTACTATTCCCTTTGTTGAAGTCTTTTCTAGGAACTCATTTTCTAGTGCATTAATGAAGATGTCAGTGATTAGTCCGCTTATTGGTGACCCCATCGCTAGGCCTTCTGTTTGTGTGTACATTTTATTGTCGAATTGAAACACGTTTTGGCTGAGAACGACCCTCAGTAATCTCACAATCTCTTCAGTTTCTTTTGCCGAATTGTTGGATTTTAAGTTGTTTTCGATAGTGTTGATTGCATCAATAATAGGAATGTTGGTGTACATGTTAGTTACATCGAAAGATACAAGCCTCAAGCTAGGCTTCATTTGTAGGGTGTTCAATGCTGTTACTAATTCCATTGTGTTCTTTACAGAGTTGTTTTTGTCGTTGGAAAGGCGGTGTTTTAAGATTTTTAGTAACTCTTTGCTGATTTTGTAATTAGGAGCATTCCTACAATTGACTATTGGTCTCATTGGGCACTCCTTTTTGTGTATTTTAGGTTGTCCCCTCAATGACGGTATTTTCGGGTTCATGTTTATTAGTTTTGATTTTTCAGCTTTGGTCAGTATGTATTGTTTCTTTTAATGCACTTTTTATTTGTTTTTGGAATTTGTTGGTGGGGTCTTTTGCTAATTCCTTCATTTCGTTGTTTAGGAATTCGACTGTTTTTACAATGTATTCTGTTTTGTTCAAAATTACTGTGGTATTTCCCTTATCTGCTTTTGTGATGATTAAGTCATGTTCTTTTATTTTTTGTTTCGGTGACTATTTCTTTTAGTTGTTTGTTGTTTTGAATGTTATTGCTTTCGCCCTCTCGTTTGAGGATTTTTCTGGCTTCGTTGGTGGCAAGAATTTTGGTTAATTCCCTGTCTTCTGTTGGGAGCTTGTGACTGGCTATCTCGATATCTGTGATTAACTGTTTTATATTATGGCTCGTGTGTACGTCTGTGCAGTTGTATTTCAAACCTTTGTCTAACATATTCATTTCATCTTGAGAAAAGGTTACGTTCGTTCTGTTGTTTACCCTGCTGTGGAAATTGAATTCATTGTTATTCGTGTGTTGTTCATTAGATTGATTGTTCTGTGTTTCTCCTAGTTTTCTTAGTTTATATTCTAGCGTTTCGTGCTTCCTCGTTGCTTTGATTTTGATGGTGTCATGTAGGTGCTCGGTAAAACTGTCCCATTGGGATGCGTGCCAGAAGTTACTTAGTTGCAATTGAATATCGTATAGTTGTTGGTTGATTTTTTGCTTTCATATGTGTGCAAATCTTAGTTCGTTTTTTATCCAAAGTGCTTTGGCTGTTTAGTTGAAATGATTGAGGCTGGTGTAACCGGTACGGTTTTAATTGGTACGTATTTAGGGGTGAGATTTAGTTCTATACATTTTTTGTTGAACCAAATTGACTCGACGAACTAAGATTCTTCATGTGATTTGTATGTGCTTATACAAGGAAAGTTTTCCTTTGTGAAGTTTTGTTGGACAGGCTGATGAAGGGGGAGTGTTAGCCCTCGAAACATATCCCTCTAAGTAATTAGCAATAAATAGTATTGAAAGGCGGAAATTTTATTATTCTTTCAAAGTTATAGACACACGTTATAATGAACATAGGAATGCGATGAGATACGGAACACATTCAGCCGTATGCGAACATATGTGTGACACGGGGCACAGCTTTACTAAAATCGAGACTGACCTAAAAATAATTCATCACGAACGAAAGGCAGAGCTCTCGACATAAAGGAACCAATCGAGATTTACCTAGCCAAACGAAACAATCCCAACAATCTAAATGAACACATTTTTATGGAGAGTTCACCCATTTTCACTCTACTAAAAAAACACCCTCTCGGAAACAAGACCCAACTTAGCGATACAGCCAAGCTAGATAAAAAAGGGGGGGGGGGGGAATAGCGGTGGTTATAGCTAAATGTTACCTGGATCAGGTGTACTATGTACTTTTTTTCTACAATAAACCTAGGCCGGTATCCGCGGCAGTATTAAAGGTGCCGGGACATCTTCAATAGACCGTGTACCGCTTAGTTGAATGGCTTTTTAGTCCACGCGTGACGAAGACAGTTCCACGGTCTTCAATAGTTGTAGATCTTCCTGTATCCAATAACATACATTCTTATGTAGACTTGGCAACGTCACACAAATAAACATTGCACTGACCTCAGAAACCACATAGGAACAAAAAGGGGGGGGGGAGAAAGGGAAAAAGCAGTTTCGTCCAGTTAACACCCGGGTTAGTCGACCAAAACTGGTGCCAGAGTGAACATGAAACTGCTCAAAGTTCCAGTAAGAAAGACAAACCGGATAATTATCAGACTGTATTATTACAGTATAACCATAGTTGATTTTGTATAACCATATAATCACCCCAAACAGACAAACTCCGGATTTTTATCACCATTTTAGCATTTCACCTAACATTAGATATACAGTACTACAATTAGCATACACCGACAGTTGCATTACCAATACTGCAACTAAATAATTGTACATATTATAAATATTTTTCACCTGTATTCTCAAACATAGATGTTATAGCCTAAGTGTAATGGATCTGATGATGATCGCTTGACGATCGAAACTGGTCATCCTAGTGTATTTATTAATCTCATCTAATTTATTTCAGGATTAGGGCACAACCCAGCTCTTTTCGGGTACATTCGTGTTGACCGACTGAAAAGCACCAAACTTTTGTTTGTGATTATATTTAATTATTTGTTTTATTAATATTAAGCTGTCTTCATATTTAGGTGTCCTCCTCTAAACTTGAAATCAATCTAAATTTGTATCAATTTATCTATGTTAAGACAGGCAGATGACCTCTGTGTTCCACCTCTAACTTCCCCGGACATTCTTGAATCACATTATTGCTATCTTTTATCATGTGGTTTGAAGCCACTTTCCAGTGTTGCCTTAGTAAACAAAAGTTGGTGCTTTTCAGTCAGTCATCACTAGGGCCCGGATGTTGATGACATGTCATCTTTTTACTGAGCCGTCTGAAATAATGCTGAAGTACATAGAAAATCCGGACGGGCCACCCCGTCTTCAAATATGTAATTTTTATTTTGCATCTTTTTGCATATTTTTCTATTTCTCCATTTTAAGAGCATTTTTTAAAAGTTTGGTAGATTTTTTGGTCATATTTTAGAGAAATCTGCCTTTTAAGGTCATTTTTTTTTCCAATTTACTCATGTCACAGCTTTATATGAGGGAGTTACGTCTCTCAGAGTTAAGAAGAAGCTAGTAGCTGATACAAGATAATTTAAAATATTGAAATAAAATATTTCAGTATTGCTATTAGTAGAAAGTATAAATCTTGGATGCAGAAGAATGGTACCAAAGGTATAAAGATGCTCTTGTTTTCGTCGCAAACCAGTTGTTAGTGGAATGGAATGTTACCTGCTCTGTTGACCAAAGTCAGCTGTGGCGGGGTAGAAAGGGGAAGGGGTGTATATTCTCGTCTCAGTTCTGAATTGTTCACACGAGATATTGTGCATTGCCGCTTTCAAAATGCATAAAATAAAACAGAGTGTGCCAGTGCATTTAAAACAACTAATATCTGAATTTGGTGACAATGTGTTTTCTACCGACGGAAGCATATTGTTTTGCAAACTTCGTGGAACTAACGTAGCTGCTGAAAGAAGATTTACTGTAACGCAGAAAGTTTTCTTAAAAGCACCCTCGCGAGTCGCACTTTTTAGAGCGGAAGCTCCAGACATTGCATTACCTCCAAAACCTATCATAACACGCTGGGGCACGTGGTTAAACGCGTGTAAATATTATTGGGAAAACTTCAAGTTAGTGAAGGAAATAGTGCAGAGTTTTGACAGTGAAGAAGCTGCAGCAATAAAAATTACCCAGGACTTGCCAACAGAACCAAACAATGAAGGTAGTTTGGCATTCATAAGATCAAATTTCGTGTTATTGACAGCAACAATCTTATCGTTGGAGAAAATGGGTGAAGAAATTGTTGATTCCATTTCCTTAATCAACCAGGTGGAAACTAGTTAGCAACAATCGTGGGGAAATTGCTGCGGATAATGCATCAAAAGTGAAGAAAGTGCTGGACAAAAACACCGGTTATAAACATTATGCAAAATCTCAGACATTCTTTCTGGTGAAAACTACTGCATGGATGGGATTGAGGAGGATTTAGCAGCAAACGACCTTCCTCACTTCAGTTGATGTTGAACGCAGCTTTTCGTGATATAAAAACTTGTTGTCTGATAACCTCAGATCATTTACATTTGACAACATCAGAATGGCATTCGTAGTGCAGTGCAACTCCGACTAAAGTGAACATAAATCTTCTGTTAAGTGCTAGAAATCTATTTTGATTGACTTTTCAGTTTGAGCTTAAGATGTCATTTTTGAATTATTGGTGTTTTTTATTATTATAAGATTATTTTCTCCATTTTATAGTGCATTTTTCGAATTTTTGAAATATTGGTGAGTTTATATAAGATCATTTACTCCATTTTATAGTGCATTTTTCTATTTTTTAGGTCATTTCTTTTAGTCATTTTTGGAAATTTTAAGTGCATTTTTTAAACTTTTTTACAGCATCAACATCCGGGGCCCTAATCATCACGAATGTACCCAAAATTACATGAGATTAATTAATACACTACGATCGAAAATGGTCATCCTAGTGTATTTGTTAATCTCACATAATTTTTTTTTAGAATTAGGGTATAACCCAACTCTTTTGGGTACATTCGTGTTGACTGACTGAAAAGAACCAACTTTTTATTTTTATTTTATTGCTATCTTCATTGCACTTAGAAGACTGGTCCTGGTAATAACAATTAGAAATATTCACATTTTAAAATCATAGCAATTTTACCCGGATTAAATATCATATGCAAGAAATTAATTTGTTTTTAACTCTTAATACATTCCCTGCGGTAGTGGATATTAATGGCTTGCTTCATTTTACGTTGTTTTGGCCCACTGGTGGCCTGGTGCTTTCTTTGGATATTATTTCGGGTCACTATTAAATCCAATACAATGCAAGTGCAATTATTGGGTGTGTAATTGTTGAGAGGACATTCAAACGTATCTACCTCAATGACAGTGTTCCAATACCAATAATGTGTGACTTATAAATGACCCCAATTACAAATATTATTTTCTAGATCCTTAATCTCAATTGTTATGGAAATTTGATTGGTTATTATTTTTATATTATGCTTCCCAACAAACTAAAATTATATTACAAAAGATATTACTACACATGGATGGCAAACCCGTACAAATAGCCTAAATATGATAATGAGTCGAGGCCTCGGACGGAGGTCCTTGATTCACGCCCCAACCCAGATCACTAGAACCGGGAAATGAAGAAGATTACTACACATGGAAGTAAGACTAAACAGATGTTTATAGTTGACACAGAACAAGAATGTATACTTGTTTTTAAGAAGAAACCTAGCACAAGCACTATCACTGGTTTACATGTTCACATTGACTGGCACTTTTTCAATTGAGATGCATTGAAGCATTCTATACACTTATATTTGTGTACCTTAGAGCAATGTAAAAAGAATAGGCTTCATGAGATGTCGAACAATTAGTTAGTTATTGTTGTTTTAAGGGGCAGAACAGCAAGGTCATCTGTCTTGATGTAAAACGATGTGATAATCTTCATATTAAACAACAATATGTCTTCTTAAGGCAGAAACATTATAGACTCCATTTACTGTAACCATTCAAAATGATTCCCGAGCGGCTTCGGTGGCGTAGTTGGTAGCATGCTGAGCTTCTACGCCCAAGATAGCGGGTTCAAACCCGGCCGAAGCCATCGGATTTTTTAAGAGCGTTAAAAATCCCTCAGTATGCCTTCCTTCGGAGGGGAAGTAAAGCCGGCGGTCCCATGTCATGGATTTATGGCATGTTAAAGAACCTTCCACTAATTACACCTGTGTGAAGCTAAATTGTATAGGTTAAGAATGTAAACAACACTCTTAGGTTCCTACGTTCGTTGCCAAGAGCCGACTGCGGTGGCGTCTAGTAGCTAAGTTCTGAACTAGGCCTAGTAGTCATTGACGGTGGCGTTTGGTGGCAAAAGTAGGAACTATTTGAAAAATTCAAAGTTGCAGTTGTTACTTGAATTAAAAAAACAGATAACACACTAATACAGTCATCACAATTAACACCGGTTATCAGACAAATTCTACACACACCCAAAGTACACGGGGCTACATGACCGCGTTGTCGCAGCCCCTAAACTAAGGAACCAACCAAAGTGATTCTCGTGAAAAATTTAGTTCAGGTAACAATAGAACACAGGATGACCCAAAGCTATATGACTGGAAGATATGGAAAAATAAAACCATTCAGGTCATGGGTGGGCCGATTGAAATTGGCAGTGTACCGAGATCCTTTACTTCATTATAAATCCAATGTTAAATGTGACAAAGATTTTGAGTATCAGCTTATTCAATACCTCTATATTACAAGATCAATTAAAATACATTTTGGTACATGTTTCGGGGGCTATATATGCTCCCTTCCTCAGCCATAGTATAAAAATTGTTAGCACAAAACAATAACAAGTAGTTCCGTGAAGAACTATACAGCCTATTTTCATATACCGTATCTTAATTATGTTAACTGCCTCTATCAACATACAAAATTTCAGTTTGATTGCTGTAATACATTCATAGATATTGAGAACCGTCTAAATATTTTGGATATTCGCCATGTTGGATTTTTATATATGTAGGTCTTAGAGTTATGTACTATTACATAAAGATTATTGTGTAGGTGTAGTATTCAAACTTAAATCGCATGATTAGGACACAAGAAATAAAAACTTAATTTTAAAATTTCGCACAGCCGCCATCTTGAGGTTATGTAAACAATTGAACTAAATTAGATGCCACTGCATTACAATGTGTATCAACATTTACTGTACCATATTTCACTGCGCTCAGATGGTTAAATCGCGAAAAAGTCTATTCAAATGTTTGAACTTTGCTTGGCCGCCATGTTCGTTTTGTACTTGACAGGTTTTTGAAAGTTACATAGATGAACTTGTAGTAGTGCCCTTTATCACCATACAAAATTTTAGAGTGATATCAGAAATAGTTTTGGAGATATAAAATGCCGGTGAAATATTTCGCACAGCTGCCATCTTGAGGTTATGTAAACAATTGAACTAAATTAGATGCTATTGCATTGCAATGTGTATAAACATTTGGTGTACCAAGTTTCATTGCGTTTGGATGGTTAAATCGCGAGAAAAGTCTACTTAAAAATTTCAACTTCGCTTGGCCGCCATGTTCGTTTTGTAGTTAACAAGTTTTTGAAAGCCACATAGGTGAACTTCTAGTAGTGCCCTTTATCACCGTACAAAATTTCAGGGTGATATCAGTAATAGTTTCGGAGATATAGAATGCCGGTTAAATATTTTCACACAGCCGCCATGTTGGATTGGTGAGACGTAATAAAATTGAAGGGCACGGTCGGAGTCGGCCAAAATGGTGCTATGACCTTACCAAATTTCATTGGAATCGCTCCAGCCGTTTAGAATTTATAAGGGGGGGGGGGGGGACACACACACACAGACAAAAGGTGATCTCATAAGACAATTTTTTCATAAATGAAAATAGGCTAAAAACATTTATTAAATTAAAACAGTAAAGCACCACTAAAAAAAAAAGAGACATGCAACAACATAATAGGAAAAATTTAACAAACTTATAGATTGTAGAAACATCTAAAATGTTACGGTTTCTGGTGACGTGGTTATAATCACATTGATACTTCATCACAGATGACCTCAATCGGTCAAAATTCAGTTTCTTTTAGTGTAATGAATCCTAAACAACAATTTTCAGTCAAATGTTGATTCATCTGTTGTAAAATCCACTGTGGTAAAAAAAAAATATTAAATGAATTTTTTAAAAGTTAATATATCGTTTTGACACGCATGATTAAAATATATTGTTCATTATTATAGCTGAAATACTAAATTGATAAATGTAAATTTTGTTGTAAAGTCTTCTGGTGTGTTATAAAGAATATTGTAATATTAGGATACTGTCATGAATATCTTCTTCTAGTTGAAAAAACGTCCTGGTATTAATTGAAGTACCATACTTGTAGAATGGCCCAATTGGTAAGTTGAAATGGTTAACTTCGGATCTTGTAAATGAATTTCCGGAGATATGCTAGCACAGTTTTAATCTATAACAAGCAAAAGGAAAATTGATGATAAATCAGAGCTGAATTGATAATGACGTTTTACGTACCGAAATATATTTTAATTGATCTTGTAATATAAAGATATTCTATTGAATAGGCAGATACTTAAAATCTTTGTCATATTTCAGTAACTTGTCAATACGGACCCATTAAGATGAATTCGAATATTCCTGGAAATACAATGTTGCCAAATGTTCTGAGATGTTTAACTTTAAATTAACGTTGATTTTCAGAAAAAATTACTTCACCTTTTGCATGTTCATAGCCATTGGTAATTATTCTACTTTATGGTGAGGGATGCCTTGGATCTCCAATATATTTAATGATTTATCTGTTGTGTAGTTTCCTGTAATTTGTTTTGTTTTCATTATGTGACTTGCAGGTCACCCAGACCTTGTTCGTGATTTGAGGAATGCATATGAGCACGTACTGTATCTGAGCACGTCACTTGCCTTGCCACTCATTGCAACCGAGTTATACCTTTCTCATTCCTACTCATGGGAAATCTCTGTACTTCATGCTGCATCTGGTATCATCCCTGTCATTGCTGATTTAATAGATCACAAATCAAAACAAGAATGCCTGAGTGGTGTCATTGCTCTCAATTGTGGATCACTTATATACCTGGGTATTGTTCGTGAGAATTTTTGGGCTATAGCAGCAGCTGTATCCTATGGATTGGATTATTTTATTTTCAAGACTGGTGATTTTGGTGACGTTCCTCCCTTGGATTTATTTATCCTTGGCTTTTGCTTCTTTAATTATTTTGCTTACCGAGCACTTTCATTTTAAGATGAATTGTTCTGGCAAGCATTTTACTTTATTTGCATTCACATTCTTGATCAACAAAATTCTGTAAAAGTAGAGAGAAAAGTAGAATGTTGAAGTTTTATTAGCATGTTGAATGCAGTAAGGTTTTTGAGTATGGATATATTTCATATTTTATACTTGAAATTAGAAAGTGATTTAATTATGGAATAACATAATGATGTTCCGTGCATGTTGAATGATGATTGCATTCATTATTATTATTATTATTATTATTATTATTGTTCTTTAAAAAAAATGTGTAGTAAGATAAAGTAAGCTATAGATGAATCACAGTAACTCACTCTGACAAAGGCACACATTTGTTGGTTAGTGGTGTATGCCAGTTTAGAAGAAACATAAGGTTACAGCAAAAACTGTTGAAGTCATCCTGGATGGAAGTGCATTGCAGTTTATAGGGTAAGTTTCTGCTTGGGTACCAGAAAAGAAATGGTGGGGAATACTATCTGCGGGTGAAGTTGCTTTATGAAGAGTGAGTTTCATTGATCATTCTTTGTCAATCAACCCAATATAACCCAATCCGAAGTTGAATAAGATCTGGGAGGATGCCCTCTAATTATCCTTCTACATATTTGTTTGGTATATGCCAATGATGATTTGTGATAGTAAGTAATATAACATGAAAACTGCCAGGTAGAAATTGTTACTATCTTTTTTATTAATGTCAGTTGCTGTGCTACTTGATGAAATTAATTGATTTCTACAGTATTTTATCATACTGAAACTATCAACATATTTCATCTTGTTTATACCCTGTTTTCTGAATGCTTCTGTTTAAAGATTATTTTAAATTTGTATTTTAACCCAGTTATTAGCAACTGGGATCAAACTATTTTTTAATATAATATATTTTTATTTTTTATATTTATTTCTACAGTCCTGTATGTGATTTGTAGGGATCCTGGATTTCGGCGCATAAAATTTTAAATGTGGTGAATAAAAAAAAAGAAAAAAAACAATATTGAGTGGTGTATAAAGCGGTAAATAAAATGTCCTTACATTGTTACTTTGCATGAAAAATTTGATATATATTGATTTGGCTTCTTTAAAATGTGTTTTATCCCATACACAATTTAAAAATAGAACATTTTACGGATAGTTTTAGAAAGATAACAAACACTTGATAAACAATTTTAGAAAGCTAAATAATAAAAATACAATAAATTTGTAAATAAGTTATAAATCATAAATAATAATAAAATAGCTAAATATTAAATAATAAGCAGATGATAATTGTTGTTTTAAGGGTTACAGTAGAGTCTTGCAAACTCAGCACTCGGTAACCCGGCACTCCGGATTTCTCGGCCACCCTGACAGGAGAAGAAATCATGATTTTTGTTTCTTTTTGTATCTCCGCACAGAGCGTTATTTATTATGTTTTCTTTCGTCTTCTCCGTCAATAGAATTATCGACAGTTAAATACAACGCGAAACAAGTTCACCTACAGTACATAGTAAGAAGAGTAACGACGACCTGATAAATACAGGTAGTAGTACAGTACTGTAAATGCACCAACTGTTGGCAGTAAGAAGTAAACAAAAGGTTCTCGCGCAGAGCATTGCATTACTTTTAAACCAAAACAAACTGCTTATTTATTCTTTTTAACACATTTCCCGATAACCCGGCATTTTCGCAAACTCTGCCACCCTTCGGTCCACATTAGGCCGAGTTTGCGAGACTCTACTGTATTGGATATCTCAAATAGTAAGTAAATATGCACCGGCAGTAAATAATGGGTATGTTTTAATACCAAGTTTCAACTATCAAGTTATGTTGTGTGCAAGAAGTTATTATTGCTCAGAGACTGCTCTGCCCTTGGTCGTTTGACGAGATTCCCGTAGTCTTCACGGTAAAATACGAAGAGACATCACGTTTTACGATTTGCTCAATCGATGCCACTCTTGTTCGTTTGACGAGATTCCCATTGTCCTCGCGGTCGGGCACGGGAAAATATCGCATAGTGAAGCAACTGGCGCCGCTTGCGGTCCATTTGACGAGAATCGCGTTGTCCTCTCAGTCAGACGCGGAGATTCCCACTGTTCTAACATAGTGTTGGTCGAAAGTTCGAGGTTGAGCATGGTCAAAACCCGCGATCAGGTATGGTATGGCTATATTACGGTCCTTTTTATCGGTCTAGCAACGTCGCAGCGAGTGGCAAAATGCATGCCTAGCTGGGTGATTTGTTGCTGAGAAATACATTGTTTTATGGCCGGCTAAGGTGATTAACGCAGTACCGAAAGTCCCGTGATTTCACCGCCGATAATTTAGTTTAACGCAGTGGTACTGGCCACGTGTTAATGCGTTAGCTTTTATAGAACTTAATATCTGTATGAATAAAAAAGTTATCTTTTGTTTAATGTGTAACAGCGTGTTTTCAATGTGTTGTGCTATGTGAAGCATTCTTCTGTGCCGCTTTAGATTCATTCGCAAATTACCTGGCAAATCTCATAGGGATAAGATACGTAATTTAGTGAGGACGTTCAATACCACCTAGTCCATTCTTAACAAGAAGACGACCAGGAGACTAACTGTTTTAACAGAGGAAAGTTAATTCAAACGTCACACGGTCTAAGACTCGTCTAGTGTCTGCAAAACTTTTTAAGAGGTGCCAGGCGTGTTTGACAGCTATGGGACATCATTTTGAGCATCTCCTGCAATGTCAGGTAGGTTTTAGACTAATAAGTTCACTAGAACAGCTTTCTATAAAAAATGTGCATTGCCGCGATATAGTCGGGAGGGAAGGCGCGTGTCGTACCGGCCAGCGGCCATGAAACAATACACTGATGAGCCACAACATTATGTCCACTGCCCACCGCGAGATTGAATGCCACCTGGTGACGTGGCAAGGAAAGTAAATAAACGGAGCAGAGGCGAATGAGGAATCAGTCTATTCTAGTAGTGACAAAAATGGAAAAATCAACTGACATACTGAAACGGTTTTCCTTGCTCCACGTTGAGCGTACAAGTGTAACGGTTTCTTTAGCCCTCACTTTTGCGTGTCAAATGTAATGCTTCTACTGGCCCTGCCTTGCACTTTGAAATATTTACTCTGCCCAAGATATGTTGTTTTAATGGGCGCCAAGACCTCAACGCTATGTTGAAATCTAAATGTATATTTAACAACACCTAGCTCTGGTAGAACACCTTCAAGAATCTATTCACTCAGATCGTGGTATGATTTGATCATTAACCCAACAAACAATTGTATCAAGAGAAGGAATTGGTCTATATCTAATGCTACCTACTGAAAGCAAACATTGCATGGTTAAAAGAAATGAATTTATTATATAAAACCAGTATGGCAAAATTAATAGTAATAATAACATATTCTGAATTTAAATTGGAGCGTTGCGATTTGAATATTACCGCTAGAAAATTACGTGAAAACGGAGTCGGATAAATTACTGATTTTACTCTTATTCCCAAGCTATGAAGTTACTGAAATACTGAAAATGAAAAAAAAGACGAGAGATTACGTAGTTCTGAGTCATTCGCGCTTACCACTGGAAATTGCCGAAGCATTTCCCTCGTACTGGATGTTGAAGAGAGCTTCCCACAGCCTCCTGGACGTCGTCATCTTCTTCGTTAGTTGATGAGATACTTGTAGATATGATAACTTTATGGTCCGAACATCGGAGCCAATCACACGTACAACCACACTGGTTAAGTTTTATAAAGATAGTCGCCTAGCCGCCACGGCGCGCAAACCATATATGCACTCCTCTCTGGACCCCGTCTTCTTCTCGCCTGCTCTCCTCTGATTGGCTGAGCCACCACGCGCTACCCCCCTCCTCAGGGTCATTACACTCGGCGCGAGGATGATGTCGATTACCGTTCCAGACTATTTCGCCTTTTCTTGAAGCAGCAACCCAGGCTTGCGTCATGCTTCTTGACAAGAATAAGCCTGTAGCCGAATTCCCCGTGACTCATCTCTCTCATAATACCCTAACTGACAAAACTCCGTAAAATTCCGTAATCATATAATTTTCTATGATAATGTTGTTCGTAATAATTTGCTTGATAGTGTTTTCTATGACATAGAAAACCAATCTGTATGCTTATAATTTTATAAAAATGCTCCAAAAAATACCTTAATAATAATAATAAGTTAATAATAATAATAAATTAACATGAAAACTTCTCTTGGCTGAACAATTTGCCGCGTAAATAAATATAGAATGGCTTCCTACTGACTTATGTCAGTGGCATAAAATCCCCTCGAAAAACACGTTACATATTCGCCTCGGATCATCGGATGATTTACCGTGACGACGGTCCATTATCCGATTATCCCAGACACGTTAATAATCCCCATCCAAAATACATATTACATAAATGAAATCACCCTAAATTACATATATATACACTCATAACTTTTCTTTACGCACTTTGCGTCAAAGTTTGTTGTCACTATGGATTGCACTTTGCAACCAGTCCAATGTTTTTCATATAGAATAATGTTCCACGGATATTTCCGCCTCTCAAATTTCTCTATGTTGGAAAAATAGACATAAATAATGTGTGAGCACTATGTATATAAGATGTCACATCACACGCATCAAAGGTGTTCTGATATATTTATATCACCACAGAACTTCCTAAACTGGAGGTCGCTTCGTTCTGGTGATACTTAATATCACTGATCTCACTGAGCACACGATCACACTATTGTGGCAGCGCATCGTGACCATAATACTTAATCTCTCTTTATAATAGACGAAATTAATATTGACTTCTGAAAAAAAAAACAGTAAATGCGCATTACATATAACACCAAATATTTCTGTGCCGTAATCGCCCTGTCTTCTTAAGTTCCCGTAGACCATATTCTACTTAATACTAGTTCTCAACCCAGACCAGTTCTCCTCACACAAATAATATCATTGTACAAATTACCTTAAATTAGACACTTACAAATCTTACATGGCGAGGCCGTAAACAGAAATCACGTGTGCTGTTATGTATGAGTTTCATGAAGGACTGTCTCGCCTTCTGATGGCCCATCTTTTGTCTCGTGGACGCCTTAAGCAAAAATACCCTGTTCAAGCGCTCACCCATCTCTAGGAGACAAATGGGAATTCACCAGCGCTACCAAATTCTGGCCTTGGTGTATCGAGACATTTTAGTGCTCAAGAGCATCCGACAATCCCGTCATATTTCCCTGTACCTTAAAAACACTCAATTACTTACATACTACCCCCCTGTGTGACTTCTGATACGCCTGCCTGGAAGACCAGATCTTCCACGCACCAAATACCACACTTACTCATTTGATAGGCTGGCTCGCCAGCTAAACACACTTACTTTATGACACATACTTTCGTAGACTATGTATATTATACGTCCCGTATAATCTGTTTCCCTTACTATCCTCCAGCACATATGCTGTTTTGTCAATACGTTTGGAGACTATAAATGGGCCCTCGTAGAGATAAAAGAACTTGGACATGACTTTCTCTAGCTTATTTTACTGTTTCGGCACTCTAAGTTAGACTCTGTCTCCCGGTTCGAATAGGTCAAATTTAGTTTCATTTTGTTGGCGAATTCTCTTTTGTGCTGACTTAGATAAATTCTGTTTCGCCAACTGGACAATGTAATCCATCCCCGGTTGCTTACCCTCATTTAAACCCAACACCCTTGCTAGTTCATTTTGTGGTCTCTTTCCGAAGTGAACTTCATATGGCGTCAATTTCGTGCTCTCATGCTGGACAGAATTCAGCCAAGTCTCGACCTTGGGAAGATGTCCAACCCAGGCCGTATGCTTGTCATGCACTAGAGTCCGAAAAAGACGAGCCACTTCCCTTAATGGACGCTCTGCAGAATTACCCTGAGGGTACCCTACAGAGGAATGAACGTGTGTTATACCAGCTTCCTGCATACTGGTTCTCCATTTCTTTGCAGTAAACTGTGGTCCACTGTCAGATAGTATCCAGAGAGGAATGCCAAACTCAGGTACATACTTATTAATGATCAGACGGCTACACGCTAGTCCCGTGGCTTTCCTTAGCGGATATAGCTTGACATACTTACTAAAAGCGTCAATAACTATAAAAATGTACTCGTAACCGTACTGTCCTTTAACGATCGGGCCAAATAAATCCTCACACAGTAGTTCGCCGGGACTACTGGTGAGAACTGCAGATCTCTCCCCCACTAAATATTTAACTGGATATTTACTCCTTTGACAGGTGTCACACTTAGCTAAAATCCCCCTAACATCCCTTCCCATTTTACTCCAAATGAAGTCACGACCAATTTCATAGAAGACCTTGGCAGCACCAAAGTGTCCTAATTCCCTATGAATGAACCAAATTAGCTCCTCCCGCAAAGTGGCAGGAACACATATTGCCCACCGATTATTCCTACATTTCCTTGCAAGAAGCCCATCCTGCATCTTGTACGTGAACCGTCCTACTTTCACATACTCTTCTTCACCTATTTCCAACCTAGCCAGTGGCTCCCTTAACTTAATGTCCTCACGTTGCTCCACTAGCATATTTCTCAGTGTCTGTAACGATGCCCTGTTGCTACTGTCCACACATGCACATATTAAAATACCGTCCTCTGCTTTAACCACAGGATAATCCCTACATAAATTAGTGTCCCTCGATAGCATATCTGCAAGAATGTTATCTTTACCTTTAATATATTTTACTGTGAATTCGTATTCCTGCAGAGCAAGAATCCACCTACTAACTCTGTTAGAACTGAGTTTACAAGTCCTCATACACAGTAATGCATGGTGATCTGTATGGATCTCAAATTTCCCCCCTACTAAATACGAGGGCAATTCAGAAACTAACCTCCGATTGGTCACAGTGCGGGTAGTGGGGGGAGTAGCGCGCCATCTGTGCATTCACGCGCTCAGCAGGTCAGTCGGCAGCAAGCCGTAGTCGAGTGAACATCGTACATGCGCTAGTTTAGTTTTTGTGGCAGTTTGAAATGTGTGCTGCAATAGAAAATCCCGCCAAATGTTGAATTCATGGAACGTGGGACGACCATTAATCAAGACGTGTACTGTGAAACACTAAAAACATTACGACGGGCTATACAGAACAAACGCCGTGGTATGCTGACTTCCGGTATCGTTTTTTTGCACGATAACGCCCGTCCGCACTCTGCTCGCAGAACAACAGCCCTTCTTGAGTCCTTCAAGTGGGACGTTTTCAACCATCCACCTTACAGCCCAGATCTGGCGCCAAGCGATTATCACCTCTTCATGCATATGAAGAAATGGCTCGGGTCCCAGCGGTTTGATGACGACGAAGAGCT
This sequence comes from Meconema thalassinum, assembly GCA_946902985.2. Taxonomy (NCBI): domain Eukaryota; kingdom Metazoa; phylum Arthropoda; class Insecta; order Orthoptera; family Tettigoniidae; genus Meconema; species Meconema thalassinum. The sequence continues at coordinate 256,679,269 of OX336393.1, forward strand.
CAAAGATGCGGTCACAGGCTGGCTCAAGGCACAAGCGGGTGATTTTTATGCAGAAGGAATTTCAAAGCTTGTGAAGAGATACGATAAGTGCCTCAATCGTTATGGAGACTATGTCGAAAAATAGTGCAAAGATGTAGTTGTAAGATGTATATATTAAAATATTTTTACTTAACTTGGTGTATTTTTTTCAATCAACCGGAGGTTAGTTTCTGAATTGCCCTCGTACATTCTAAATTTCCCTAAACTGAAAACAATACCTAAAAGCTCTAACTCAGTAATTGTGTATCTTTGCTGCTGTTAGTCCTCGCGAGGCTAAAGATACAATGCACAGATTACCCTCATCATCTTTCTGACATAATACTACAGCAATGCCTATATGTGAAGCATCAGTCATAACCACATATTCCTTATCTTTCAAAGGATATTTCAGCACTACAGCTTTCTCAAAACCTTCCTTCAGTGCTCTAAAGGCCTGATCATGCTTGGACTCCCATCTCCACCGAGTCCCACTTTTAAGCAATTCCCTGAATGGTTCTACCAACCCTGAGTATTTAAGAACGAACCTCCTGAAAAAGTTGTAAATTCCCAGGTATGTTTTTAACTGTTTAACATTCTGTGGCACCTCTGCGTTAAGTATCTTATTAACCCTACTTTCCTCTGGTGTCACACCTCTACTCGACACTCTATGACCTAAAAATGTCACTTCTGACTGACAGAATGACGACTTAGACAGCTTCAAAGTGAACCCTGCCTTATCTAACTTCTGAAAAACTATATCTAAATGACGTAGATGCTCCTCAAAACTGCGTGAACTAATTACCATATCATCAATGTAAATGGTTACAAACTCTCCTGTGTCATCCCCTAATGCGATGTTTAAAGCCCTAATTAAAGCTGCTGAACTACTCTTTAACCCATAAGGTGTTCTACAAAATTGATAAAGGTTATATTTATGACTAAAAGCTGTAAATGGTCTATCTTCGTACATAAGTGGCACTTGCCAAAAACTGGAACTCAAATCTACACAAGTGAAATACTTCTTCCCCTCAAATGTTTGCATTAATTCCTCTATTGATATAGATTTCAGCTGATCTGAACTAATTCTACTGTTATCCAAACGAGCATCTAAACAAATACGAACTGTGCCGTCGGCCTTGGGTACCGTGATCAAAGAATTAACATATGGACTGTTAGAGTGCTCAATAATCCCATCTTCAAGCATTTGGATAATTTGTGCCTCAACTGCACTCTGATAAGCGAAAGGTACAGGATATCTATGTCCTGTGAATACTGACCTATCAATAACGTTCAATGAATGTGTATAGCAATTGGCCATGCCAATGCGATCCTCAAAAACTCTCCTATTACACAATAACACATCATAGAGCCGAACACACTGTTCCACCTCTATATTTCCCTGAAATGCAGCATCACGTAACGAGTCCTCTAGACTACCGTTCGTAATCACACTGCCCACAAAACATGGAGAACCCCGCTCTACGGCTGGCGATATCTCATTTAAAGTACAAATCACACCTACAACACTACTTCTCTGAATATGGTCATTGAACGCTACTTCTACCTCAGAATCTAACCTAACCCCGTGGCACTACAGCCCTTGAAGGGCCTAGGCCTACCAAGCGACCGCTGCCCAGCCAATTGGCCTACAGATATTGGGGTGACGCGTGGTCAGCGCGTCGGGTCCCCTCGGCCGTTAATCTTGGTTTTCGTGACCGGGGCACTGCCTCACCGTCAGACAGCTACTCAATTGTCCTCACGAGGCTGAGTGCACCCCGTTCCAGCCCTCACGTCAGTTTTAAAATCCCTGACGGAGCCGGGGATCGAACCCGGGGCCTCCGGGTGAGAGGCAGGCGCGCTACCCCAACACCACGGGGCCGGCTTACCTCAGAATCTCCCCATTTAAATTTCAAACTCCCTACATCATAACATAAGTTACCAGACACTCTACTTAGCCACTCTGAACCCAGATAACACTGAATACTAAATTTGGAATTACAAGACAAATCTGCTTCTCTACATGATTATTAATTTTAATGTCTACTAAAACTTGCTTAGAAATTACTTTAGACCTCTTCCCAACAGCTGTGATAACAAAAGTGCTTTTAATTGGCATCTCCTCAAAATTTACTCCAGTTCCTTTCATTTTAACATAAAATGCACTACTTATGCAACTCTTCATACAACCACTATCAATTAAAACATCTGTGTACGCTTCAGACACGTTAAATTTAACTATGGGGCTCTTACTGACCACCTCCTGAATAATACCTTCATCATTTAGTTCATGTAATAATTCATTTCTTACATTTAGGTCATAGGGTTCCTGTATAAGTGTATGGAGAGGGCATGTTACAGACTGAGATTCTGACCTTACATCGCAGCCTGGTTTGTGTTTAAAGCATTGCTACCGCTTGGTGTAGTACTACTCACTACTGCACTGGTCTGGTCGTTCTGGGTTTTGTTAACGGTATCTCTCTGTCCGTTATTACCATTGGGCTGATTCCCTCCTTGACCCCTGTTCTGGTTATAATTATTATTGTTATTATACCTCCCTTGGTTACCCCTATAATCATTATTTCGGCCTTGATTTTCCCTGAAATCATTATTCCTACCTTGGTAGTTCGTACCATACCCATTTCCTCTGTACTGGTTTTGCTGATTATTATTATTATTATTATTTTGGTTCCCCCTATTTTGAACGCTGGCCCCTTCGCCACTGTTCCCTTGAACTTCCTGATTCCTATTCTCATTAGGCCTGTTATTATTGTTACCCTGGTTCCTACCGAAATTCTCCTCGTAACCACCTCTTCCCAAAGCATCGAATGTACTCGATAAATTCTCCACTTGTGAAATAGATTTAACATTTTTGATACAGGCAGCTTCCTTGATTCTATATGGAAAATGTCTTAGTAATAGCCTGACTACATCACTTTCCTCCTTCAAACCATCCAGATATTTGCACGTTAATACCTGTCCTAAAAAGTACTCGGTCATAGTGTAGTTGCCTCTCGGGTTATATTTCCCCACACACAATTCCCTCACGATGCTGAGACTGAATGACCTCATTCCAAAATTTCTCACAAAATTTAACTTTAAAATCTGAAATATTCTCGAAATTGTCTCTGTAGACAGCAAACCAGTTTCTTGTCTCCCCTGCAAACGCTTGCTCTAAAATTTCAACTACCTGGCACCACTCAACACTACCATCTTCCAACCTCTCCCCGAATTTATTTTCTATTGTATTCATGAACTCCATTGGACAACCCTGCCGATTACTAAATTTGCCTAGTTCTATTTCCATGTGTGTGCTATTCACATAAACTGGCCTACTCTGATTATTTTCCTGCCTAATTCTAGCTTTCAACTTCTGTTCTAATTCAGCAATTTTCTCCTCAGCTTTTCTTTCAATATTAGTTACAGTTAACCTAATACTCCCTTCCGATGCTTCAACTTTACCACTTAACTGAGCTTGTTTCTCATTAATCTCATTAATGCTTTCCTTATTCCTCTCCCTTAAAGCATTAACTTCAGCGATTACTTCTGTATGTACTTTATCAATTCTTCCCCCCAGCTGTTCTTTAACCTCTTTAGTTACTACCTGAATTTTGTCAATTTCTCCCCCCAATTGCTTTTTGACCTGCTGTGTTTCAAGTTGCACTAGTTCTTTTAAATTTTCAGCCTGTGTACTGATTCTAATTTCTAACTCCTCCTGTACTTTGCCTAATTTTCTGTCTACATCTGCAATAATCTCTTTAGCCTTCTCTTCCATCACCCCTCTGATCTCACCTCTAATCAGCACAAATTTATCACTAATTTCCCTACTGTTTTGTTCAAGTTTAGCATTTAAAGTTTCAGTACTCTCTCTATTTTCCCTACTATTTTGTTCGAGTCTAGCATTTAAAGCATCTGTTTGTTGCATAAACTGAAGAAGCAAACTCTCTAACCCTGCTTGACTGTTTTGATTACCCCCCTCAGTATCGGGATTTACCTCCGACATCCCTGTACTGCTTTCATTTCCAAGACTAGCCATACTGTTCGTATCTTCACTATCCAACTGGTGACCACTACGCAACTTCATCTCTTCCTCAGCACTACCCATGCTGATACACACCGATAAATGAAAAACCCCCAAAATACAGGCACAGAAATATATACCCTTCTCCTTCCACAAATGTTATTAGGTTTTCGGTCTCACGATGGTAGCGACAATTGAAACGGTTTTCCTTGCTCCACGTTGAGCGTACAAGTGGAACGGTTTCTTTAGCCCTCACTTTTGCGTGACAAATGTAATGCTTCTACTGGCCCTGCCTTGCACTTTGAAATATTTACTCTGCCTAAGATATGTTGTTTTAATGGGCGCCAAGACCTCAACGCTATGTTGAAATCTAAATTTATATTTAACAACACCTAGCTCTGGTAGAACACCTTCAAGAATCTATTCACTCAGATCGTGGTATGATTTGATCATTAACCCAACAAACAATTGTATCAGGAGAAGGAATTGGTCTATATCTAATGCTACCTACTGAAAGCAAAGATTGCATGGTTAAAAGAATTGAATTTATTATATGAAACCAGTATGGCAAAATTAATAGTAATAATAACATATTCTGAATTTAAATTGGAGCGTTGCGATTTGAATATTACCGCTAGAAAATTACGTGAAAACAGAGTCGGATAAATTACTGATTTTACTCTTATTCCCAAGCTATGAAGTTACTGAAATACTGAAAATGAAAAAAAAAGACGAGAGATTACGTAGAGTCATTCGCGCTTACCACTGGAAATTGCCGAAGCATTTCCCTCGTACTGGATGTTGAAGAGAGCTTCCCACAGCCTCCTGGACGTCGTCATCTTCTTCGTTAGTTGATGAGATACTTGTAGATATGATAACTTTATGGTCCGAACATCGGAGCCAATCACACGTACAACCACACTGGTTAAGTTTTACAAAGATAGTCGCCTAGCCTTCACGGCGCGCAAACCATATATGCACTCCTCTCTGGACCCCGTCTTCTTCTCGCCTGCTCTCCTCTGATTGGCTGAGCCACCACGCGCTACCCCCCTCCTCAGGGTCATTACACTCGGCGCGAGGATGATGTCGATTACCATTCCAGACTATTTCGCCTTTTCTTGAAGCAGCAACCCAGGCTTGCGTCATGCTTCTTGACAAGAATAAGCCTGTAGCCGAATTCCCCGTGACTCATCTCTCTCATAATACCCTAACTGACAAAACTCCGTAAAATTCCGTAATCATATAATTTTCTATGATAATGTTGTTCGTAATAATTTGCTTGATAGTGTTTTCTATGACATAGAAAACCTATCTGTATGCTTATAATTTTATAAAAGTACTCCAAAAAAATACCTTAATTATAATAATAAGTTAATAATAATAATAAATTAACATGAAAACTTCTCTTGGCTGAACAATTTGCCGCGTAAATAAATATAGAATGGCTTCCTACTGACTTATGTCAGTGGCATAAAATCCCCTCGAAAAACACGTTACAATACCACAAGTTACTTAGACAAAGTGCAGATTGTTATAGCCCGGTGACTGCATTCGAGCATCTCGAAACGGCAAGGCTAATCGGCTGTTCGCGTGCTACTATCGTGAGTATCTATAAAAGTGGTTGAAGGACGGTTAAACCACGAGTAGGCGACAAGGTGTTGGGCGGCCTCACCTTATCAACGAACATGGAGGTCGGACGCTTGCCCGGGCTGTAAAGCAATCTGTGGCCGATTTGACGGCAGAGTATAATGCTCGCGAGGGGCAGATGACCTCTTAGTTCCGCCCCTTAAAACAGCAATAACTAACTATAATGCTGGTGCAGGCACAAGTGTTTCAGAACAAACCGTTCAGCGTACACTGTTGAACATGGGGCTCGGCAACAGACTATCCCTACATGTTCCCATGTTCACCCTATGACATCATCAATTACGATTGCAGTGGGACGGGATCGTCGAGATTGATCCGTGGATCAATGAAAACGTGTCACCTGGAAGGATGAATCACGTTTCCTGTTACATCAGATCGATGGTCATGTCCAGATAAACCGTCTTCCAGGCGAACGACTGCTCGGAACATGCACCGCGCCACGGACGCAGGTCAGTGGGGGCAGTATTATGCTATGAGGGACTTTCACCTGGGCTTGCATGGGACCTGTGGTAGTGGTCGAAGGCACCATGAAAGCTGTGGACTACGGTATGTGAAAAGGATTGTGGACCACCTGAATCCCTTCATGCTTGATGCGTTCCCCAACGGCGATGGATTCTTCCAGCAGGATAACTGCCCGTGTCACAAGGCCAGAATCGTGCTACAATGGTTTGAGGATCATGGTGATGTCTTAGCCACCAAATTCGCCGGATCTCAACCCAATAGAACACGTATGGAATGTTATTGGGTGCCAGCTCCACGTCCACAAACCACCGGCCCGTAATTTAAGGGAATTGCAGTACTTGTGCATCGACATCCAGCAATCATCCAAGGACTTTTCGAATCATTGCCACGCCCAATCGCCCCCCTGTTGCGTCCCAGACGCTATTTAGCAGGTGGTCATAATGTTTTGTCTAACGAGTGTATATCCTCGGTAACTAATTAGTCACCTGGGTTCGCTTGCATCTCGCCGTTCGCTGCACTGCTACCGATAAAAAAATAAAATAAAAAGGACCCTGTATATGATTGGCGCAGCTCTCAAGTGGGTTGACGTGATTCCCGCTGTCCCAATGCTGTGGTCACGAGTTTGTGGTGGTTCACGAGGAGGAAGTATCGCTTTGATGCGCAAGCAATATATTTTCTTACTGCGTTGATACACGTCTCGCTCTCTGTACGCTTTAAGTTCACGGTTGGACATGGGGAAAAGTCGCGATTGTAATATCATTCACGCAGCCTTCGTGGTCACATGTTTACAACCGGACATGGAAAACTATTATGATTTTACGCAACCGGTGTCGTTCTTGAACTGTCTGGCGATATTCCCGCAGGCAAGTCGCCGGCCATCTTGAGGATGTCATTTTGGCGTAGCTATTGCATGTTACGAATTATTCGGGGGAGAATTGTATGTAAATAATTCATGCTTTTGGGCTAATGCCGTGTTATTGTTGTTTTAAGGGGTGGAACTATGAGGTCATCTGCCCCTTATTTAAGAAAGAAGAAAGGATTTTCGCGTTAAAAACATTTTATAAAAGTGGTGCTACTGCAGTTGTTAATGAATGGGGTCAACAATTTAGATCAAAACCACTGTCTAGACCAGAGGTGGCCAAACAGCACTTCGGGCGCGCTGGCACTCTGGCTACACTCCAGCGTGCTTCTGGCGAGGATGGCCTTGCAGTGATGGTGGGGGAAGACTATATGTCTCTCTCTCGCTTTCTCGTCTTACTCTCTGCATACTGCCATTGCTGTGTCAAAGGTCAAATGGTCACGGTGTGGTGTCCCTTATACTGGAAGAGTTCTCTTCCAGATTTCTAGAGCTTGCAAAACTTCAACCTGTTTTTGATTAGTTTGTTAAGCCATTTTCATTCTCTGTAAATGAGGTTCCGCATGAGTTTCAAATGGAGCTTATAAATTTGCAATGTAAAACTAGAATTAAGGATATATTTAGCTCTGTGAAAAGTTTGCCAGATTTCTACTCAAAATTATCACAGCAAGAATATCCAAAATTGTACAGGTGTTATCAATATTTGTCTGTGAAGCATTTTTTTTTTTCTCTGCTTTGAAACTAACAAAATCACGGCATCGTGCTCTGAACGTATAATTTTCACAAAAGAAAAATATGTATTGTCCGTTGAGCCATTATGTATTTAAACACAAAATGTGATAAATGTTCCGGCATAACTCGACAAATTGCCAGCGTTTCTCCCAGTGTACCATTGGGCTCTTCACTTGGTAAATGTACACCTCACCAAGACTCTGGCTAGCACATACTGGGAAGGCCATTGCAAGACGTATTTGATACATGTGTACCCACGTCACGAGCAAAGCCAGTGCACTGCAGGAGTGCTTTTACCCACTGAAGAGCCCAATGGTACACCGGGGCGAAACGCTGGCAATTTGTTGAGTTCTGCCTGAACATTTATCACATTTTGTGTTTAAATCGTGCTCTGATGTCTGATGGTAACCTGTGGAACAGCCTCCGGTTGATTGTCTCACAAGCAATCGTACCGAACATTGAGCATATTGTAAATTGTAAACAAGGAAAATAAAAATGTGACCAAAATTGCATTGTCATAAAATATGAGTACCATGATACCTTATCAATATTTCTGATTGTTTTAATTCTGGCCACCTCGTGGTGTAGCGGCTAGCATTCTTGGATGTTGCCCTGGAGGCCCGGGTTTGAATCATGGCACTGCCCAAGAAATTTAATTCTGGTCCGAGGGCTAAAACTTGGTACTGTCCCCGTTTACCTGGATAGTAGGCTGTCAGATATCCGCCCCCTCAATCGGATTGCCAATAGTCAATTGCACCGGCACAGTTACATCAATGAAAATGGCACTGACAGATACTATCGAGATAAGAGCACAGAAGTTTACAGGAAATCATTGTGGAACACACCAAAATAGACGGGGGTTCATACTTACCGTTACTTACCTCTTAATTATCTCGGGGTTTGAGTTGACAACAGGATCACTAAAAGTCTGTTCACACAATAACCTCCACCATGACATTTAAAAATGAGCCAGAACGAAGACGAGAACTTTGAACTGTACAAAATGCTTTATTTCAAATAAAGGGTATGATTTTACTAACACAACAAAATCAACGTGGCTATCAGTAGCCCAAGTCAATCTGACTACGTCCTCAGTAGGACTTGCAAAAATTATCATACAACATGATATAAAACATTTTAGCTCCCAAGAGCTCCAAATAACGTAATATTCATAACACTATTGGATTGGAGAAGGACGTCAGGGTGTGACATATATAGAGCATTTGGTTTCCTTTTAATAAACATGAGAATGGTATTTATAGTCGCAAGGCCGGAGTGTGGACGACCTCACACTGGTAACCAGATGTTGGCCCAGCTGCGAGCTACCCTCCAACCTGTTGCATACTGGTCAAATGCATTCCCTTCTCACGTGCTAAGTTACGTAAGAGTACAGCTTGCTCTCTCAAGTTTTTAAATGTCTACAAGACAACTCACATTAATATTTACGCAAATCTTTCAAGTACTTTGCTCACATCCTATTGGATCATTATGTTAATTCCCTAAATTTGTTAACTTCAATCCAAATGTTTAATTAGCTCTTAAATGTTTATAACAAAATCACATAAATTATTTATAACAATTAGAAATTGTTTATAATATTTGTCAAAGACAATAAAAATATTATATGCATGCCTTTAACATCACTCTCGTTCCATATTATTTTCAAAAATATTTACAGCAATTATTTACAATATTAACATTTTAATTGTTTAAATTATTAATTTAATAAATACATTGACCACAGGTTCATTCGGTTGGTAATTTTCATAATCGTGTTTAATATAATCGACCAATGAAGGTTAGTTATACATGTTAATGTCACAATCTGGTTTAATAAAGGTTTTAATAATGATTTGTGACGGCAACCTTCATTCAAAATCTTATCTCAAATTCTTTCAAAACTCGTGTTAATTATAACAGTAAATCACTTGATTTATTTTCAACGAACTATGACAATCTTATTCCAGCGGAAAATCCTTCGCTAACAAGATAATGCACAAACTGCATTACAAATATGCCCAAAATCATCATATATTAATCTATATGGCATTCAACTTCCACATAACTTACAAAACTTCTACAAATAATTCTTTAACATTTATTCCTGTGGGAACTTCCTTCATATTCAAGGGCATTATATCTCAGCGACTTTCAACACGCGCTGCACTAGCGATTATACATTCATAGTTCCACTTAAATTTTTTTATAATCATTAATTGTTTCAAAACTGTTTTTCTATTTAACCTTCGTGGATTTCATTCATGAACCGAAATGAAGTCAAAACTTGCCAATCACAAACAAATTTAATAGTGAATACGCTTATATACGCCTGTCTGGTCTATCAAAATTGAAGATTAACATCTTAAAAGAAATGTGTAGTATAAAAATACTATCATCAAATAAAGTGCGACTAAAATGCAAAGTAGTCGAATAGAATCCAATTAGACTGGGGAATGCAAACATCGTTATATAATTCTCTAATTGAGAAAAACTCCTAACACAAGTTCTAGACTTTAATGCATTCAATAATTCATTATTAAAGTTACTCTTTCACAAAAGTGTCTATGGTGCAATGTTCATTCATAACTGACGATAAATGTCTGTGTTGCAATCAATTCAAAGAACGACTAGTATTTCCAAGATCGTCGACAATGTAAGAGATTTTAACGCTCTAAAATCATTTAAATGTTCTTCCTTCTTGATGATGACAGAAAATTGGTCAAAGTAATTAAACAGGGGTAGAATTACTTTAATAAAAATGACACGCTGTCTGCATTTAAATCTGCCATAAAAATCATTAACTTACAGTCAAATCGTGACTACAAAAAAAAATATTAATTACTGAAAAATCCAAATATCAGTCTCAACTGATCCAAAATCATTAACTATGCCCATGACATAACAATGTCTTAATAAATCGTCGAAAAATGCAAAACTCATCAAGGTGTACTGAGAATAAGAATCTCAACAAGAAAATAGGGCAAAAACATAAGGATAAAAATATGGGAAAAATGGTTGCTCAAACATCATTAGTAAACTCAAATACAATAAACGTTCACGACTACCTTATCTGCCGATTGACGTTCCAGAGGAAAATTCCCCAAAGAAGACTGCTGATGGATCCATTTCACCACGTTAAAGCTGAGCTCCATCCTCGAAATAGGAAATAGCACCCTCAGAGAATCGAACTGCTTCCTTCTCCGGAAATCGCTCTGCTCCTCGAAGACGAATAGACATCCTTCCGGCAATAATCTTCTTTGTGAGTCGGGACACCCCTGACCTCTCTTGAAAAATTCCCTGAAGTTCCAGTAGACAATCGCCATGAAGTTTTGTAGAAATTTCCGAAGAAATTATTCATATTCAGAGTATGAAATTGTTTCTATGGCTGTTCGATGGTATTCAGCCTTTAATTACGAAACATGGGTGTAGATGGTATTCACCGCATGTTCGCTTGTGTGGAATAGCAATTAGCGAAGTTCCATGTCGCTATCTTACTCCGTTGAAGTATGTCCCAATTGCAATAAGCCCTTTTTAGCCTTCCATCTGTTCTTCGGTTGTGGTGTCAGAAGAACAAACTGCCGTATTCAATTGCTCCATTATACCGTAGTGTTCTGTAACCAAGCAATCTGAAGTCTTTCTATTCCACTCGCAGCGTCAGCCGTTGCGTTGATTCTGGCTATACAAAAGTGCTTCTCTTGTGGCGAGATAATCACTTTTCTCAGTCGTATAAAACTGCTAACATCTTTCGAACTAATCGGTCGAAATTGTTCAGCTTTTCTCTATAACTGCATGAAGCACTACACAATACAATTAGCTTATCGGAGACCGCTAACTGTTCGAAGCTAAACTTGTAGAAGCTTTCTAAGGTCCGTTTCAACTTCACCTAGTTTGACATGGATCTCGTTAATATAGTGGCCTCGCCACACGTTCTAAAGACGATTCTTTTCACTGCTGTTCACTTCGACGTCTCACTATAATGAATGTATAAGAAAAGAACTTTCACAAATATACTTCGATGATCTGAGAATGAGATCTCAGAATGATCAGAGAACGAAAGAGGCTCCTCTCTTCTGCGCAAGCCCTTTTATTAACTTCACGAGGGGCATTTCCATCCCTTCCAAAGCGTGGTACTGCGTCATCGCTAAAAGTTCTAACTTCGTTAATACATGACGGATTTTCAAAATTCAAAAACTGAAAATAAATTTCACCAAAATTCCAAATCAATGCTTTTACTGCAAATTGATTTCCACAATTCTGCATTCCAAAAGTAATAAAAATACCATAGTTTCAGCAATCTCCGTCTTCCTTTAAACTATCGTTGATTGGTTCATGCCTCTCCTCCAATAGCATAGTTTCTTCCTCAGCAGAATTCCTCGTTTCCTGCGACTGCGTCGTAAATCTTGGAACATTCTCGACTAAATGCTGACGTCACTGAGAATCTCAGCTCAAGTAGCTTGCTGGCATAACATTTACGTCATCCGTGCTTACGTCATGACTACCCACGTCATAACTATGACAGCCATAACTTTCCTTATAATTTCAAATATAGCCACCGTGGTCTCTACATAATTCAATTACGGGGCCATTCTCCTCTCACCACGTTTTAAAAACAGTTGCAAATTGTTTTTAAACTCAGTGTTACAAGTATCTCAACTCTCTTGAACACGAAATTGAATTATTACTGGCTTACTCTAGGATAGTATCTTTTTAAATTTCCAGCATTGAACTTGCCGTAAACGACATTATTCTCATCATCGTAGAGTTCATAACAGTTGTTTCCATAAGCGTTTGTAATCCTAAACGGCCCCAGGAACACTAATCCAAATTTGGGGTAGATTTTCTTGGTCATATCAGCCTTGACAGGTCTGCGTAATAATACAAGATTTCCAACTTGAAAGGGTGTACCAAAACGTTTTCCAGCTACTCTTTTCAATCGTTTTTCTGCTGCTTTCTGGAGTTGTTCCTTTGCCTTGTCAATCCTCTGCTGTCTTCCTATGTCGGGATCTCTCGGTATGTGGTTGAAAAGATTATCCCACGGCCTTTCTGGGTTTCTTCCTAGATGAAGTCGCATTGGCACTTCTCCTGTGCTCTCCTGCACTGTAGAGTTCAGACATTCCTCAATAAGGGGTACAAATCTCACCCAACCAGAATGATCATTTGGACAGAAAATTCGACAGAATTTCGAAAATTCAGCCATATATCTTTCTGAGGAATTCGATTCAGGGTAACGCACGCTTGAAAATAAGTGCTTAATGCCAAGCCTTTCCATATCCTCTGCAAATTCCACGGACGTAAACTGCGTTCCATGATCTGACAGTAGATATTCCGGTATACCAGCTTTAGGAAATACAGCATTTTCCAGTCTGCTTACTACGTTCCTCGTGTTAGCTTTCTGCATGGGACTCATTGTAACAAATTTTGAGAAAACATCCACAGTCACCAACAAGTACTGGTTACCCTGGTATCCCTTCGGACAGGGACCAAATATATCCGTCGCCATAAGTTCGTTTGGCTTAGAAGGAATCATCGCCTTCGGTTTTCCCTTTAGTAAAGCAGAAGCATACTTTGCTCTTTGACATTTGTCACAGGATCGAATGACCTTAGCAATGTTGGAACGCATGTTAGTCCAGATAAATCTCTCTTTAAGTGTATTAAGAGTCTTATCTAAACCGGCATGTCCAGTTGCGTGATGAGCTACCCACACTAAATTGACAATAAGTTTAGGTGGCACGACTATTCGGAGTTTTGTATGCGCAGGGTCAGCATACTTGCATACAATGTCTCCACTCAAGACAAAGTGTCGTGAATTTCTCCGTGTAGCTTCATAGTCAACATCCGTATTGTCCATGTAACCCTTGAGGAACCTGTACATTTTCCTTATTGGAGCGTGTCTCTTCTGTGACACACCGATTCGGGCTAACCTTCTAACGGTTTCTTCATCTTCTTGCTCCAATTGTACATGGTGTATCTGCACATTTTTAATAGGGTTACGTGATAGAGCATCAGCCAGTAAGTTATCTTTCCCAGGCTGGTGGACGATAGTAGCGTTAAACTGTTGGGTGAACAAAGCCCAACGTGTCAGTCTATCACTTGACATGTCAGTTTGCAACATAAACTGTAGTGCTTTATGGTCAGTAATAATGATGACCTTATGTCCCAGCAGGATTTTCTTCCAGGCTTGTAAAGCTGTCACAAAAGCTAACGCTTCAAGCTCTGTCGTGAAGTAGTTTTCCTCGTGCTTTTTCAACTTCCGACTAGTGAACGCAATGTAGTGCTTGTTGCCTGCCTCGTCTTTCTGGTATAAGACTGCACTAATGCCTATTCTCGATGCATCAGACTCAATATAGAACACCTTCTCAAAGTCTGGGTACTCCAGTTTCACATTATTTCTGAGCATCTCTTTTGCTTTCTCAAAAGCCTCGTCTGCAGCGGTACTCCATTTCCATCTGTTGTTCTTCTTGAGTAAGTCATACAGAGGAGCCATAATTTCCGAGTATCTTGGACAGTGGCTGCTAATAAATTGGCATGCACCTACAAATTCTCTAACTTGTTTCACCTTAGTTGGCTTTGGAAATCTCGTGATCGTATCTACTTTTTTCATGTTTGGATGATATCCGTCTTTATCAATAGTATGCCCCAAATAATTTATCTCCTTCTTCAAGAATTGACATTTTCCAAAGTTCACCTTGATGTTGGCCTCCCTTAAATTCTCGAACAACTTTCTCAAGTGCACTAAATGTTCTGCAGCGCTGGGTGAAGATACGATTAAATCGTCAATGTAGCAGATTACATTTTCTTTCACTTCGTCAGTGAGCTTACTATCAAGTGCTCGAATAAGTGCTGGTCCACTGTTAACCATTCCAAAAGGCATTCTGGCAAAGACCCATGACGTCTGGTCAAATAGGAATCCAGTGTACTGCATACTATCCTCTTCTAGTTGAACTTGATAAAATGAAGACGTCAAGTCAAGAACGCTGAAACAAGCTCTCCCTTTGAATTTCCGAAGCAGATCTCTAATCTTGGGTGGTCTGTCATTTTCTGGAAGAATCTTCAAGTTGATGGTCCTGGCATCGAGACAAAGACGTATCTGACCATTACTTTTCTTCACTACTGTGATGGGGTTTATATAAGACGACGCCTGTTTTCTAATAATCCCGTCTACCTCCATTTTTCTGATTAACCCTCGTACTTCTTGATAGTATTTCTCAGGAATGGGGTATATTCTTTTCTGGTAAGGGGTTTCATCTGTCAGTCTTATCTTGTACTTATAATCCTTAATCAATCCAGGCTTTTCATCGAAAATGTCTTGGAATTCCTTTATCAGATCCTCAAATTCCCCCTGAATTTCTTCAAATCCTTCAGTTTTTCTACTGGGTATTTCTTCTAAATTTTCGACTTCATTAATTATTGTATTCAAAATTTCTTCCCTAAGGTCTATTTCCAGACTGTTTTTCACGTCCTGTTCTTCTATCTCTTCTGTGATTATGTACCCATCATTAAAGCTAATACTTCTGTTCTTCATGTCAATAATAGCTCCGACCTTCGATATAAAATCGATTCCAAGCACCATATCAAAATTGATCTTGCTCACCACAATGAAGATCTGTTCATAATTCCTTCCATTGATCTCAAAGTTCAATAACACTTGAATCTTGCATTTCACTGCCTTATCTTGGAATATCCCTCTCACCTTGACGGTAGAAACAGGTAGAACTGTCATGTTCTCTCCTCTTAGCAGACTTTGATAACATTCCTCTGAAATGATGGAAATAATAGCACCAGTGTCCATCAGGGCTTTGTACTGCTGTCCATCTATCCGTACAGCAATAATAGGTAAGGCACATGGTCTTTCCTCTTTAACAATACCCCTCTCTTCTAGTAAATCTTCATCGGTAACTTCGTATATCTCATTAATCGTAATCAGGTGTGGTGTGGCAATGTATTTACAGGTTCTCACTGACGTTGAGAAATCGGCGTTTTTTCTTTTGTGTGTTACCGACCTCAAAATTCTGTTGGCTCGTAGAAGGCCCAGGATCGATTACAACATCCTGCCTTTTCTTTTGATTGTCAGCTTCTTTATCCCTTAATTCTTTTAAGTATTGCTGGCTTTCCTTCTCTCTTTGCTGATACTGATCAGGTGTCATAACCTGACCTTGAGTATTCTGGTTTCTGTTTTGGTTATTCCTATTATAGTTACGGTTATACCCATTATTGTTGTAATATCTGCCTCTTCCATTGTAGTTTCCTCGGTTGTAGTTCCAACCTCTTCTCTGTTGATACGGTCGGTAACCTTGTGATCTGTAATTTCTAAACTGATTATTCCTGTGAGGACCTACATTATCAGTTTTCTCCTCCTCTGGCTTGTCAGTTTGTTGGACTTGGTCCATGTATACCGTATTGATTTCCTTAAACTCCTGCCTTTGACCTTTCTGGACTACGTTAGGCATTGGGCTTGTGTAGTCTAACCTTCTTAGTAATTCATCCATGCTGGATAAATCCCTGATGTTGGACGAAATTATAAGTCTCCTCACCTCAACTGGCAGCATACGAGAAATCGCATCTATTAGTTGCTCCGTGGACAATGGGGGTTGCAAAAATCTCAAGCGGGACAACTGACTCGTAAAGAAATCAGCGTACCTCGTTGGAAGAGTACCTGAGTATTTTCTTGAATACACCTCCGCTCTTAACGAATTCTGCGCTTCTATGGACCAAAATCGCTTGATTAATGCCTCTGCAAACTCGTCAAAGTTACGGAATGTGTATCTAAATGCGCGAAACCATTCAAGGGGTCCTCCAATCAGATATCTCTCTACTATCTTCATCTCTCTCTCTCTGGGAATGTGAGCTTCGATGAAATAATCTTTGAGATTCCTTACATACTCTATAGGTGTCAAACTATCAGTGTTACTGAATTTTTGTGGTTTGTCTTCGAAATTCCTGATGACCGTCACGTTCCTCGGATATGAATCCGGATAGTTTTTCCCACTATCTCGGTAGTTCCACTCAGGTTCCATATTCCTCTCGTCATCCTCCTCTCTGAATCTGGATACACGTTCTTCAGGAGTCACGTCTCTTTCTTCTGGCTCTAGGTTATGTCTTCTAGCATAATTCCTATTCAATTCACAAGCTAAGCCTTCTGTATCCTTGTCGGTGATTTCTGTTAAGACTTTCTTGATAATCTCTTCTTTGTAGTTCTCCATTAAACTAGCCTCTCCTAACTTCAAATTTTTAAGTTTACTCGTCGTTTCATTTACATCCGAGACAACTTTATGAATTTGATCCTCTAATGTAGATTTTAAAGTTTGCATATCCTGATCTAGTTGTGTTCTATCGTCAACTTGTTTTTCGGATAGCGAATTTATCCTGACGCTTAAATCTTTCCTAATCTGTACTACTTCATTGTTAATTTCTATCTGCGTACTGGCAAGTTTTCTTTCAATCCTTTCCTGAATTTGGGTTACATGTTCCCCACTTGACTTATTCCACTCGTCTTTCCATACCGCTACGTTTGCTGTTAACATTTCGGCTATGTCTACTTCGATATCCTCTTTTAATACTCTATTGTGGTCTAATACCTGGGTTCTCATGACCTCTACATCATACTTCAACTCTGCTAAAGACGTTGTTGTTCTAACTGATTCATCAACTAACCTAGTCGCTAATGCAGTTATATTACGCGTACAAAGAGTTTTTGAGTTTTCGATTTCTTCCCTGACTTTATTTACATCAGTTTGGACTTTAGTAATATCTACGAAAACTGTGTTGACCTCTACCTGAATCTTAGTTATGTCACTTTGCACCTCAGTTATATCCGCATGAATGTTATTAATGTCTACCTGAACATTGGATACATCAGTTCTAGCTTTTTGAATTTCTTTTTGGACTTCCTCAACCTTGTCTTGGACAGTCGCTACATCGTTTTTGACAACTACAACTTCGGCTCTAGCACAAGAAATATCCCCTCGGACATTAGCTACATCTAGATTTAACATTGTAAGGTCTTTCTGTACCTTAGACACATCAAATTTAACATCATCAACACTTTTATGCACAATAGACACATCTTTATGAACATTAGACACGTCTGTGCGCATGTCCGTTACAGTACTCTCAATTCCTAGGGTATTAATCTGTAAACGCGACATATTATCCTCCAAATTAGCAGTACTAGTTTGGATACCTTTCAAACTTTCACCCATGCTAGCTTTCAAATTACTAGCATTCTCCTCCATTCTTGCATTTAAATTACTAGCATTCTCCTCCATTCGACTAGTATTCCTAGCTTCCATCTCCTTCATACTACTATTCAAATTACTAGCATTCTCCTCCATTCGACTAGTATTCCTAACTTCCATCTCCTTTATACTTTCATTCATCTGCTTCATATTAGCAGACATCTCCGCTAACATTTTCTTCAAACTTTCATCTGCCATTACAATATTATTCAAAAATGGATTGCTGTAGGGACATACATCAAAAGAGCAAAATAACAACATTTGAGCAACACTTTTCACCATATATAATTTTGATCAATTTTCTGTCTTAAATCTAACTTATAACTACCTTATAATTAACCTTCGAAGATACTTCATGTTGAAACAAACTCAAGCACATGTTCAAATTTCCCTGGCTCATTTTAAAATATCCTAACACAAATAATTTACATTTACAATCCAAATAATTTAATTTTATCTTTAATATGACTGAAATGTCATAAGCCGGTCAAATAAAATAAGATTCCAGATTATAGGCGATTTTTCTAAGTTTCCAGCGTATTTAACCTTTCTCAAGTTGTATAAGATCTGATCTTTTCTGAGTGTAATTTTCCTAATACAATACAACATTTAATTCCTATATAATCACACTCTTAAATACTACAATTGGCCTAGACATCTAACAAAGAATCAACCTCTTTATTTGAGTCTAATCGAACCCTACGTTTTAGGTTTGCCACTCTTTCTGGCGTTCAACCTGGTAATCCAGTTATGTTGAATCGAGCCCCAACGTTTTAGGTGCGCCAATCTTTCTGTTGACTCAGCCCCACGTTCTTGGGTCGCCAATCTTTCTGTCCCCGTTTACCTGGATAGTAGGCTGTCAGATATCCGCCCCCTCAATCGGATTGCCAATAGTCAATTGCACCGGCACAGTTACATCAATGAAAATGGCACTGACAGATACTATCGAGATAAGAGCACAGAAGTTCACAGGAAATCATTGTGGAACACACCAAAATAGACGGGGGTTCATACTTACCGTTACTTACCTCTTAATTATCTCGGGGTTTGAGTTGACAACAGGATCACTAAAAGTCTGTTCACACAATAACCTCCACCATGACATTTAAAAATGAGCCAGAACGAAGACGAGAACTTTGAACTGTACAAAATGCTTTATTTCAAATAAAGGGTATGATTTTACTAACACAACAAAATCAACGTGGCTATCAGTAGCCCAAGTCAATCTGACTACGTCCTCAGTAGGACTTGCAAAAATTATCATACAACATGATATAAAACATTTTAGCTCCCAAGAGCTCCAAATAACGTAATATTCATAACACTATTGGATTGGAGAAGGACGTCAGGGTGTGACATATATAGAGCATTTGGTTTCCTTTTAATAAACATGAGAATGGTATTTATAGTCGCAAGGCCGGAGTGTGGACGACCTCACACTGGTAACCAGATGTTGGCCCAGCTGCGAGCTACCCTCCAACCTGTTGCATGCTGGTCAAATGCATTCCCTTCTCACGTGCTAAGTTACGTAAGAGTACAGCTTGCTCTCTCAAGTTTTTAAATGTCTACAAGACAACTCACATTAATATTTACGCAAATCTTTCAAGTACTTTGCTCACATCCTATTGGATCATTATGTTAATTCCCTAAATTTGTTAACTTCAATCCAAATGTTTAATTAGCTCTTAAATGTTTATAACAAAATCACATAAATTATTTATAACAATTAGAAATTGTTTATAATATTTGTCAAAGACAATAAAAATATTATATGCACGCCTTTAACATCACTCTCGTTCCATATTATTTTCAAAAATATTTACAGCAATTATTTACAATATTAACATTTTAATTGTTTAAATTATTAATTTAATAAATACATTGACCACAGGTTCATTCGGTTGGTAATTTTCATAATCGTGTTTAATATAATCGACCAATGAAGGTTAGTTATACATGTTAATGTCACAATCTGGTTTAATAAAGGTTTTAATAATGATTTGTGACGGCAACCTTCATTCAAAATCTTATCTCAAATTCTTTCAAAACTCGTGTTAATTATAACAGTAAATCACTTGATTTATTTTCAACGAACTATGACAATCTTATTCCAGCGGAAAATCCTTCGCTAACAAGATAATGCACAAACTGCATTACAAATATGCCCAAAATCATCATATATTAATCTATATGGCATTCAACTTCCACATAACTTACAAAACTTCTACAAATAATTCTTTAACATTTATTCCTGTGGGAACTTCCTTCATATTCAAGGGCATTATATCTCAGCGACTTTCAACACGCGCTGCACTAGCGATTATACATTCATAGTTCCACTTAAATTTTTTTATAATCATTAATTGTTTCAAAACTGTTTTTCTATTTAACCTTCGTGGATTTCATTCATGAACCGAAATGAAGTCAAAACTTGCCAATCACAAACAAATTTAATAGTGAATACGCTTATATACGCCTGTCTGGTCTATCAAAATTGAAGATTAACATCTTAAAAGAAATGTGTAGTATAAAAATACTATCATCAAATAAAGTGCGACTAAAATGCAAAGTAGTCGAATAGAATCCAATTAGACTGGGGAATGCAAACATCGTTATATAATTCTCTAATTGAGAAAAACTCCTAACACAAGTTCTAGACTTTAATGCATTCAATAATTCATTATTAAAGTTACTCTTTCACAAAAGTGTCTATGGTGCAATGTTCATTCATAACTGACGATAAATGTCTGTGTTGCAATCAATTCAAAGAACGACTAGTATTTCCAAGATCGTCGACAATGTAAGAGATTTTAACGCTCTAAAATCATTTAAATGTTCTTCCTTCTTGATGATGACAGAAAATTGGTCAAAGTAATTAAACAGGGGTAGAATTACTTTAATAAAAATGACACGCTGTCTGAATTTAAATCTGCCATAAAAATCATTAACTTACAGTCAAATCGTGACTACAAAAAAAAATATTAATTACTGAAAAATCCAAATATCAGTCTCAACTGATCCAAAATCATTAACTATGCCCATGACATAACAATGTCTTAATAAATCGTCGAAAAATGCAAAACTCATCAAGGTGTACTGAGAATAAGAATCTCAACAAGAAAATAGGGCAAAAACATAGGGATAAAAATATGGGAAAAATGGTTGCTCAAACATCATTAGTAAACTCAAATACAATAAACGTTCACGACTACCTTATCTGCCGATTGACGTTCCAGAGGAAAATTCCCCAAAGAAGACTGCTGATGGATCCATTTCACCACGTTAAAGCTGAGCTCCATCCTCGAAATAGGAAATAGCACCCTCAGAGAATCGAACTGCTTCCATCTCCGGAAATCGCTCTGCTCCTCGAAGACGAATAGACATCCTTCCGGCAATAATCTTCTTTGTGAGTCGGGACACCCCTGACCTCTCTTGAAAAATTCCCTGAAGTTCCAGTAGACAATCGCCATGAAGTTTTGTAGAAATTTCCGAAGAAATTATTCATATTCAGAGTATGAAATTGTTTCTATGGCTGTTCGATGGTATTCAGCCTTTAATTACGAAACATGGGTGTAGATGGTATTCACCGCATGTTCGCTTGTGTGGAATAGCAATTAGCGAAGTTCCATGTCGCTATCTTACTCCGTTGAAGTATGTCCCAATTGCAATAAGCCCTTTTTAGCCTTCCATCTGTTCTTCGGTTGTG
Organism: Meconema thalassinum; assembly: GCA_946902985.2. Taxonomy (NCBI): domain Eukaryota; kingdom Metazoa; phylum Arthropoda; class Insecta; order Orthoptera; family Tettigoniidae; genus Meconema; species Meconema thalassinum. Next base: position 256,700,943 of record OX336393.1, read on the forward strand.
GTGTCAGAAGAACAAACTGCCGTATTCAATTGCTCCATTATACCGTAGTGTTCTGTAACCAAGCAATCTGAAGTCTTTCTATTCCACTCGCAGCGTCAGCCGTTGCGTTGATTCTGGCTATACAAAAGTGCTTCTCTTGTGGCGAGATAATCACTTTTCTCAGTCGTATAAAACTGCTAATATCTTTCGAACTAATCGGTCGAAATTGTTCAGCTTTTCTCTATAACTGCATGAAGCACTACACAATACAATTAGCTTATCGGAGACCGCTAACTGTTCGAAGCTAAACTTGTAGAAGCTTTCTAAGGTCCGTTTCAACTTCACCTAGTTTGACATGGATCTCGTTAATATAGTGGCCTCGCCACACGTTCTAAAGACGATTCTTTTCACTGCTGTTCACTTCGACGTCTCACTATAATGAATGTATAAGAAAAGAACTTTCACAAATATACTTCGATGATCTGAGAATGAGATCTCAGAATGATCAGAGAACGAAAGAGGCTCCTCTCTTCTGCGCAAGCCCTTTTATTAACTTCACGAGGGGCATTTCCATCCCTTCCAAAGCGTGGTACTGCGTCATCGCTAAAAGTTCTAACTTCGTTAATACATGACGGATTTTCAAAATTCAAAAACTGAAAATAAATTTCACCAAAATTCCAAATCAATGCTTTTACTGCAAATTGATTTCCACAATTCTGCATTCCAAAAGTAATAAAAATACCATAGTTTCAGCAATCTCCGTCTTCCTTTAAACTATCGTTGATTGGTTCATGCCTCTCCTCCAATAGCATAGTTTCTTCCTCAGCAGAATTCCTCGTTTCCTGCGACTGCGTCGTAAATCTTGGAACATTCTCGACTAAATGCTGACGTCACTGAGAATCTCAGCTCAAGTAGCTTGCTGGCATAACATTTACGTCATCCGTGCTTACGTCATGACTACCCACGTCATAACTATGACAGCCATAACTTTCCTTATAATTTCAAATATAGCCACCGTGGTCTCTACATAATTCAATTACGGGGGCAGTACACTTAGCCTCATTAGGCAAAACTGAGAAGAGGTGGGTTTGGTTCCCATCTCAGCCATCTTGGAAGTAGTTTTCCGTGGTTTCCCCACTTCTACTCCAGGCAAATGCCGGGATGGCTCCTAAATGGTCACGGCCGCCTCCTTCCCAGTCCTCACCTGAATTACAAATGCACACACTAATACAGCCACCATAATTACACAGTTTATCAGACAAATACTATACACACACCCAAGTACACGGGGTTACATGACCACGATGTCGCAAAGCCACTACATCACAACAACGAAATGTTTTAATGCGAAGCATGTAATCTTCAAGTGCCAGTACGCAGAGAAATACACAAACAAAATGTAGATGATTCGAACAACCAACACCCGGAAGAACAGTGTTTGTTTACATTACGTCCGGTGTGAATGCGATCCCAACTCGACTCGGTCCAACGCACCGGCAGTCAGGGGCAGGCAGCCCAGCCAAGAGAGGCAGAAACGAGCCTGCCGGAGTGCGGTGCAGCGCAACTGGCACACCGAGCGTGCAAAGACTGGCTCCTGGTCTAGACGAACAGTGTACGGCATATGGAATAGATTTGAAGAACATGGATCTGTTATAGAAGCACCAAGATCTGGCCGCCCAAGAACAGCCACAAGTGAGGAAAATGAATTGCGTGTATGTTTAGCTCGGACCCAAAGTCTGCGAAATACAGCTAGACGATTAGCAACAGAGCTGGATTTATCACGAAAGTCAGTGCAAAAATGTTACACAAATAGAAGTTTTAAGTTTACATTCTACGTTTATGACATGGGTTACTTGAAGATGATCCAGATTGAAGTCTTCATTTTGGTGAATTGATGCTTGACCTACAAAAAAATAATCCTAACCTATTCAAAAAAATTGTGTGGTCAGACGAGGCCAATTTTAAGTTACGCGGAAAGTTAACAGACATAACTGCACTTACCGGTACACTAAGAATCAACATATTTTTGTTAGAAGAACAACTAAATTACCTGGTGTGAGTGTTTTTGAGACAATATTATCATTTGGCGTACTGACAGGGGATAAGTATTTGGATATGCTTCAGAATTACGTTGTACCAGGACTTATGACGTGTGCTGAAAATTTTCAAGAAATTTTCTTTCAACAATAGGGCACCACCACATTATGTCACTGCCGTCCGCGATTATCTATAAACGAAACTTTCCAAAGGAAAGTGATTAGTCGAAGGGCAGATATTGACATACCTCCACATACACCAGATATCACGTCCATGGATTTCTTCCTATGGGGTGTTATCAAAGACTCTGTTTATTCTCTAAAAGCCTTGGACCATTGCTGAAATAAAAGACTACATACACGACGCATTTCACGGTTTGGACAGTGATACTACACTGTGCCATAGAGTATGTAACAGTGTTCCAAAAAGACTCGAAATATGTATTCATGCAAATGGAAAACAGTTTGAACATAAAATATAATTCTAAGCATTGTTTGTATTTGTAATGAAACATAAATTCAATATTTTGTTTAAATCAGTGTCCAGTGACTTTTGGGCCACCCTGTGTAATATTTTTTTCAAAACTATTATTTCGTGAAATCGCAAAATAAAAAAAATAATTCCAGACAATTTTGCGAATAAAGTTATCGTGAAAATTCCGGGTCCCTAGTCATTTGTGTACCAACTTCTACTGGTATGATTCAACAAGTAGGAAGCAATTGTTGTAATACTGGACAGGTTTCTCATCTCAGATGTTGGATAGCTGGCCCTTGTTCGGGCTGTGTGACTTTTAAAATATCATGTTATTCATTTATACAGTACAGTACATTTTTCTCACTAGTTCATCTTGAAGATACTTTAGTTCAATTTAACATATTTTATTTATAAGTTTTTTCATTTATACACACTTGCAGGTTCGTATCCTGGCGCAGTCAGCTGGCATTTGAGTGTGCGCAAATGTGAGGGAGCAGTGTCAGTAGATTTACTGGCATGTTAAAGGTCCCCTTTGGGGCTAAATTCTGGCACCCCAGCGTCTTTAGAGACTGAGTAGTTAAAAGGGATGTAAAACGAATAACATTATTATAATTATAATTTAGACACCATTGTTTTAAGTTCATGCTTCTGAATTATCATTTATACGTCATCTGCAAACTGTGTGCTCTTTGCTTGGAATGATGAATAGACCTAATGACAATAATACCTTTCAGAACTCATTTGAGTTGGGCAGTATCAATTTTACAGACTTCAAATAGATTGTTAACCGAGAGAAAACTACAATAGATCAATGTATAATTGTTGTCTTAGGAAGACTGAATTGGTGACAGCAGTTCATCTGGGAAATAAAACACTATGGGTCACAAAAGGGAGAAGAGGTAGCTTAGCTTCAGCCAGAAATGTGGTATACGTTAGTTTCTACTCTGCAGTTAAGATTCTCAGTGGAAGACTTGCAGTCCTGAATGAAAATTACAAACAAAAATGACTAGACTATTTAAACATTTCTTCTCGGAAAATTGTAAAAATGTAAAAATGCAGTGACTGTTCTGTGAAGCCATTGTACAATTTCAATTGTTTTTCTCACATAAAAATCATACTTTACTTTCCCCTTGGAAACTATAGATGGGGTTCAGTTGTATGTGAAAGTACAAAGGTCTCCATGTAACCTGCAGACGATTCAATAGTTTTTGAACATAATTTCCAAGTTGAGATTTTTTGGAACATGGTGACATTACAGGCCAGTTATGACTGTTATAATAATAATAATAATAACCTCGTAGTTCCGCCCCTTAAAACAACAATAACTAACTAAAGTCAAGGAGGTTAGGTATCTAAGCTCCTTGACACTATAGCGCTTTCTAGTAGAGAATGGAGGAACTTTGTGTTGGCGGAAAATCCCGAGATTAATTTTGCCATTATGAACACAGCCTACTGAATTCAAATGGTTTCTTAAATATGCCAACAACATATGACATGCGTGTCGTGATTTTTGTCGCCTTTCAAAAATCACTTACCACGGCCAAGAGCGAACCTGCAAGCTTGGGGTTGGTAGTCCGACATGCTAACCACTCGCCCACCGTAGCAAGCTATTAGGACTGTTGAAAGTGCTTAATTTTTATAGAAAGGATAACTGATTCTCCCAGGGGAGGCTGAAGGAACTGATTTCGTACAAAGTGGATAAAAGAAATTCAGTTTTATTCTTAGATGTTGAGTTTGTGGAAACATTTGTTATAGTTGATGGGACAGTAAAGAGAGATTCAAATTAAATAATTCTTCCGTAGAAGCCTACAAAATATATGCACATTTTATTGCAGTTGTATATTCCTGCCTAAAATGTCATAAAAAGTCTAAATGTATCTATTGGGAAGTTGACTAAACATTTATCACCACTATTCCCTAAAGCCATTTTTGTGATTGTAAAACAATGTTTTCAATCCTTTCTGTTCATCTATTTCACAGGTAAATTTCCATTTAGTCTAAAAGTGGTACCTCGTAAGTCAAGTTTTGGCCATATTGAGAATTGCTTATTAAAATTTGTGGCAAAAATAGCTTTGCCTTCCTAGAGTAACCTCGTAAATCTTCATCAATCAATTTCCCTCAGATACATATTCTCATCAGCCACGGGACCTCCATTTTTATGTGGAATCTTAACCATAGGACATGATATTTCACTTCGAAAATCTCACATGTATTGATTGGGAATTCATTGGTGAGAGGCAAGCAAACTGACACCTAAAGGTTACTGTAAAAATACCTTTATTTCTGCATGAACATGATTCAGTGTTTCTGCCTCTTATCACATCACATGATACTACAATAGCTGGTGAATTTTTATTCATTCTATTAACATGGTCGGGGCAGATGACTTCCTAGTTCCGGCCTTTAAAACAACAATAACGAACTATTAACAAGGTCAGTGATAAAACGAGAACAACTTTATAACATTTAGAAAAAATATAAGATCAAATTATCATAGTCTGGCAACAATTGCTACTTTTCATGCCTAACTCAAAAAGAGTTTATATGAAAAGAATCTCAGATCATGTTGACATAGATTTCCATATGAAGATATATACTGTAGTTCACGTATTGAGCAGTAAATAAGAAATCTCTGAAGATTGCTAAATATAAGTAGATTAGTGCAAAAATAAAACTAAAATATGCAAGATCACTTTCAATACTATACATATCTACATGTTGTAGATCTAAAAATGGGACGAATGCTTCTTTTGCTTGTAACTGATGGGATGTGTGGGACATGGATAAAAACAGAATGTATGGTCATCCTGTGTTAAACTTACACTCTTCACATATCCTTTCAGGTTTCATTCATTGTTGATAAATGCAATTGATAAGTTGTGTTGTTGCCTCACATTTTCTTTTGATGCAACATAGCAACTCACCCAGTACATGAAAGATTCTTTGTTCTTCCCGAATTCGCTATCAAATTAAGATTTCAACAGTGAAACCTTCCTCAACATTGGTTTGACTTATATTCAAGTTTTTTAAAATAACTCCACCCATAAAAGACTCTCTTTCTGAATGTTCTTCTCTTAGTAATCTTCCTTGTTTGAAGCTATTGCATTGATAAGTCTTTCTACAGGGTTATTATCTTTGTGCGCCCCGATAAACGTGGAAAGCTAAGCCGGCTTTGACTGGCGCAGATCGTGGGCACGCATACTCGGTTCAGCCGGTGGTTGGCGCGTACTGTTACACTTTTACCAAACATGTTCAATATGTGTAGTTACAGTACTCATAGTCAATGCTGAAAATGTCTTCCCTCTCTTGTAACACACACCTGACATCTTCCTCTTATCCGATTTGGAAACCCGGGCCCAACAGCAAATCAAATGAGATCTCCTTTCCCCGTTTTCTGCTATTTTATTTTTCTAACAAACTTCCACTGCGACTTATTTGTCTGCTCAAATTCAAAGTCAGCTTATGACGCTGTACTTCTCATTGGTGTGATTTTAGGAGGGCGGGAAGTAGATCACGTTACAGACACTTGCTTATCTTTATGCTTGTTGGATGCTGAACAGGTCTTTCTGCTTCTTGTCTCTTGGTCAGTATTATTTAGATTAGTACACTTGATTATATGTCGGGCTATCATATTTGGGAGCATTTATGTGTGGATATAGACATGTTTGTCATGTTCGATTATATCCTTCAATTTTGAATCGCGGTGAACCTTGCCTTTATTGTACGCTACAGTATGTTGGATCTTGGTGTAAATGTTAACAATAGCAAATTTATGGTAGTCAACTACGTAGATACGGAAGGCAATAAGCAGCCAGCATTGATCTCACGGGAGTGTGGATCTCCCCAGGCACGGAACGCAAGTCAATCTTACTAGGTCAAGACGAAGCAATCTGGTCGCATTCCAAGTATCACCTGAGATAACGTACTGTAATTGTGAATTCTCAATAGGGAGTACTCACAAGATACTACAGCATTCTCAGGAGTCATATATAGGAATGGTTCTTCATCATTAGCAGCTTCCAACATCCATAAGTCAAAAATCAACCAGATCTACTTTTAAGTGTTTCATTAGTAACTTAATAGTGATAATGTATAACATTTCTTGTTTAAGAGAAACTGTAATCTGATTTTGACATTGGTTTTGATTCTGGTCTGTTATACTTCGGAAAATTCCACATATCAACAACTAGTTACCTTACAGGAATAATAAAAGTAAAATATGTTCATGGCAATGGAATGACAAAATATACATGTTACCAATACCAAGAAAGAAGAATATGGAAATAAAAAAACATATCCGAGATGAGATTCAAACTTCTTCCAACTCTGCATAATTGAAATATTAGGAGCCAGTTTTCAGCGTTGCCTTAGTAAATGAAATTTACATCCTGCGTAGCACGCAACTCGACAGGAAGAACACAGCCACTCCGTGAAAGATACAGAATAGTACATTTTAGTGCGCTCCACACCTGTTTATAAAACTAAGTTTTCGAAAAGAGAATAACATTTCTACATTGATCATCGAAAGAAAAGAAGATCAGATTTTAACTAACACGACCTACACATATTTTTAAATAAACGCTAGATTCAGAAACAGAAGTAACAAACCTTACCTTCCAGACCTAATGGGACTTGGCCAAAATGCTTTCAACTGATCTCCTGAGTTTTTTAGTTTAACAAAAAACGACAAAGGAATGTAATCCGGATTTTATCAATTTCTTTAAGAATTTTATTTCTAAGTATAGTTAAGTGACACTCTGGTTTTAAACAGTTTTTTGTCCAGTAAATTATGCTTTTTTAAAGATGGTTTTAAATGCATTTATGTTTTTTAAATTGTACTTTATGTCCTAAGACACTGCAATACTGAAGGAGGCAAATAAGCTGAAACATGTATACGGTAGTATAGGTGAAATCATTGTATTGAAAAGTGGACATTAGATTTTAAGATCTAGAATTCAATACGGGTAAAATAATGATCATGACTAAAGTCATAGACATACATAATTCTTTCAATCGGTCAACACGATTGTACCCAAATTGTAATGGGTGTTATTCCCTACACTAAAAAAAAAAATTCATCAGATTAATCAATACACTTGGATGACTAGTAGACAGTTGATGTAGTTCACCATTTTCACAACTTGGTTAAACACTACAGCAAAATCTTCATTACACGCTTTCACGGCTAATGCATCTCTGTGGAAAAAACAGTGAGTTATAATAATGGATGGATTTTCATAGAGAGCTCTGGCAGTAAAACCTTTAAATTTTCCAGGCATAGATGGCACACCAACTGTACATACACCACAACAGTCTTTCCATGGTCATTGAGCAAGGAATGAATAGAAACAAGTTGCAGTCTCCAACGGTCTATAGAACAGAAACTGCTTACTATTAGCTTCATCATCATAATCTCATAAAACCAAGGAGTTGCAGTTGAAATTTAATTCTGGTATGAGGGCTGGAAGGGGGTACACTCAACTTCATGAAGCAGATGGGTTCAATTCCCATCTCCACCATCCTAGAAGTGTTTTTTCTTGGTTTCCCACTTCTACTGCAGGCAAATGCCAGGATGGTACCATGGCCATCTCCTACCCAAATTCAGCCACAGTTACTATTGCACACACTAATAGTCATCACAATAACACAGGTTATCAGACAGATTCTACATGCATGCACACACACCTGAGTACATAGGGCTACATGATCATGATGTCACAAAGACCCTAAATGAATCGACCACAAGTTAGTCTTTACTTTAGAAAGTTAAGTGACTTTAGTCGGTAGAGCCCCTTTAATTGATGGGCATGAGGAAATTATTTAGTCAGTATTACAGTAACAACAAAAACGACAAGGTATATAAATCTATATAGAGAAATGTGACGTGGACAGGAAATCACTGGGCAGGGAAAAGGATATCAACATGGATAAAGGATAAATACAATGACAGCAGGTGTGTGCAGAGAGAAAGAGATAAGAGTTCAGTGTTTTTCGCTCAGCAAAGATATCAATGATGCGTTCTTTGAATATGTCATCCCTGGAAAGATATTTCATCAAACTCTTCTCAATTGCCAGAGTACTCAAATTGCTCAGTCTAGAATCTGACATGGAGTTTCTTAAAAATGTCTTAACTGTCCTCAATGCTCTCATACTTCGTTCACTTGAAGCAGTAGAAACAGGAAAGGAAAGAATCAGTCTTATGAGGTGCACTGTTTTTTGATATATTTTTCTGGGCCGTTGTTCTAAAAATATTCTCTTCGTAGGACAACGAAGAAAACGGTCTTGATTTTAAATACACTATTAAAACATTACACCGATCCATGTTTTAAAACTCATAAACGGACATGCACGCACTGAGATATTGCCCTCTTCACGAATGCACTGCTTGGAGCCTAGGCTCTTGCTCACGCATTCAGCTATCGACCTTCCGCTTGGCGCATGCCTTCTCTACCCACAGAGACTTGAGCCTGTCTCAAAGGAGACTCGCTGACTGCTCATTCCCGCGCTGAGAAGCTGGCGTCCTCCCAACCGTGGTTACAGGGAATAATGCGGAAAATACGGAAAAATAGATTTAATTTGCCTATGCGAATGAAAAAAAGAAACATTTAAATGTGCATGTTCCTTGAGCATGAAATGGGTATTCTAAGGCTCCAGCTTTGCCACTGATAAGCACTAGCTACCATTTCATGAGTATGCAATGAAAATGTTAGCTTTGAATCAAAATGGACTCCTAGGTCTTTGTTAGAATTTTTAATAGTAAGATACTCATCCAATATCCGGTAACCAAACATCACCTGGAATATGTTTCTAGTCAAGTTCATAACTGACCATTTCTTTATGTTAAGGTTCAAGCGATTTCATTTACTCCAGGATGTCACATTATTGAGATCTTCTTGTAGTAATTGACAGTCCTGCTCAGTCTGAATATTAAAAAAAAAAAAATTGACATTGTCCGCAAATAACCAAACGTTTGAATATTTAATACACCTTGATAAGCAGCAAGAATAATAGAGGGCCTAGGTTTGAACCTTGTGGGATGCCTGATCGGGCATAGTATGAATAGGATTCACATCCATTGCAAGCAACAAACTGTTTTAGTTCGCTGAGATATGAGGTGAACAACTTCAGCAAATTGTAGGAGAAACCATAATATGCTAACTTATTTAAGAGGATATCATGATCTACCTTATCGAATGCCTTTGCATAATCTGTATAAATTACATCAACTTGACTTCCTTTGTCCATTGCTGCTGATACTTTGTGAGTAAACTCCATTAGATTAGTTACTGTTGATCTTTTAGGCATGAACCCATCTTGAGAGTCACTTATAATGGACTGTACATGCTGAAATATATGCTGATATAACAATTGTTCAAAGAGCTTTGCAATGGCGGACAGTATTGCCACGGATCTGTAATTACCAAAATCAGACTTATGTATGGGACTTACCCCGGTAATTTTCCAATCACTGGGAAAAGTACCAGTTTGAATGGCTATATTAAATATTATAGTTAAAGGATAGGCCAGCACCTCTGCACAGCCCTTGATTATGTATGGAGGAATTAGGTCTGGGCCAGCAGCTTTCTTTCGATTCATTTTTAGTATCGCATTCTTAACATAGCGGGTTCGGTGGCGTAGTCGGTAGCATGCCGAACTACTATGCCCAAGATAGCGGGTTCAAACCTGGCCGAAGTCGTCGGATTTTTTAAGAGCGTTAAAAATCCTTCAGTATGCCTTCCTTCGGAGGGGAAGTAAAGCCGGCGGTCCCATTTCATAGATTTATGGCATGTAAAAGATCCTTTCACAGACTAAACTTGTGTAAAGCAAAATTTGTTAGGCTAGATTTCGTCAGAACGCTCTATCAAAGTTCCAACGTTCACCACTAGGTATCATTGATATCTGGTGGCGAAAGTTGGAACTACTTGAAATTGAACGGAACTTGTAGCTCACCCTTAGGGTATCCGCTGGAAGCAGCTACAGACTCAGGCGAGCCGAACATGTCCTAGGATACTCCCGGCACTAAAAGCCATATGATAAATAAATAATTCTTAACATCAGAAATACTAATCTGTTTAGAATCCAGTACATCAAGCAAGGGGTGTACGTCTGGTCACTTGCACCTACATTGTCATACTTGGCGCATTCCTTGGAATAAACTGACGAGAAATAATCAGCAAAATTGTCGACTACTGCTAACATTACCCCATTAATTTTCATTACGGGTATTGCTGGGATCGTTTCTGATGTTGAATAAATGCCTAGATGCGATTCGTGTCCTCTCTGATTGCATTTTCGACATTACGCATGTATTGTTGGTAAGCGGATTGAATATCACGCTTTAGAATTTTCCTAAGCTCTTTAAACTTTTTGCAATGAAAGTCCTTATTGGCCTGTTCCTTATGCATTTTTTTTTTTCCTATGGTAAGATTTTCTCCGGATGTTTTTCATTATATCAAACTTAAACCAGCATGGATACAGTTTGGTCCTACTAGTGCTTACAGGTATACAGTGATTCAGAGCCTGATCGGGATTAAAAATGATCGGCTACAACGGAAAATTGCAAGAGAACACTCCAATCAACTCCTTGTAGTTTATTTATCTTTAAGTAGTTCGAAATTTAGACTTTTTTTGGTGAATATTGTGTCTAACTTCTCTTTGCCAGTATCATACATTAATGTTTTAGGGGGGATGATTATTGTCTTCCGGTACAAGGGGTTGTTCCTCTCTATTAAAAGCAATACAGGAGATCGTGGACAGTATTAGATCAAGTGTTCTCTCATTCACATTCACGATATTATTAAAACTTTTCAAGTTCATCATCATCATCATCATCTTGAGCAATTTCCAACCGCTGGTCGGGTCTGCTTGGAACATAAGCCTCTCCATCGTTTCCTGTCCATCCACCATCTCTCGTCATTTACTGTGTCCCAGCACACTCCTCTTTCCTCCACACTCTTCTTAACTCCTTTTGTCCATCTGTCCCTTGGTCTTCCCCTTGGCCTCCTTCCCGTCATTTCCATTCCAAACATCTTCTTCAGTATTCTTCTTCGGTATCCTCTCCTCTTGCATCCTCCTCACATGTCCATACCATTGTAGCCTAGATCGCTCTATTCTATTTTGCAATGGTTCCCCTCTTACCATCTCCCTGACTCTCTCATTCCTTACTCTGTCCATTCTTGTCACTCCTACCCTACTCCTCTGGAACTTCATCTCCACTGCTCGTATTTTATTCTTGTCCCTTTCCTTCATCACCCATGTTTCTGAACCATATGTCAAAATTGGCACAAAGTAGGTCTTGTAGATGATTCCTTTACATTTTTGTGGTACATCTTTATTCCATATCATCCCCCTAACACTCTTGAAAAATCCATCTGCGCACCTTCCCCTCTCATTTATTTCCATCCTATTGCCTCCCTTTTCTTCAATTATGCTTCCCAAGTACTTGAAGCATTCTACTTTCTGCAACTGCTGTCCTCCAAGTGTTATGCCCATATCCAGTCTGTTCTTCTTCCTCGTTGTGATGACCACTTCACTCTTTTGTGCTGAGAACTTCATCTCATTTGATAACACTACCTTCTCCCACTCATCTAATTGCTCTTGTACTTCTTCCTCATCCTCTCCCCATACCAGAAGGTCATCAGCAAACAACATTGCCTTCATTTTACTTTCCCCAATGCTATTTACCACTTTTCGTATGATTTCATCCATCACCACTATAAATAACAGGGGTGAGAGGGCACTTCCCTGTTTCAGACCACTCTCCAGTTGAAACCATTCCGTTCTCTCTCTTCCCACCTTTACACAGCTTTTGCTTCCCTCGTACATTGCTTTCACTCTTGCCACTGTCTCCTTGTTCACTGCTTTTGCTCTCATTGCTTCCCATACCTTGTTTCTATTAATACTATCATATGCTTTCTCAACATCCAAGAAGGTCATCACCAGATCTTTCCCATATTCATAATGGTGTTCTTGTAGCTGTCTTACTGCAAAGATGAGGTCAACTGTTGACCTTCCTGGCCTGAATCCATACTGTTCTTCCCTCAGTCCATCTTCAACTTCTGTCCGAATTCTTCTCTCCAGTACCTTCTCAAATATTTTGGCGCAGTGGCACATGAGTGTAATTCCCCTGTAGTTCTTGCATTCCTTCCTACTTACCTTTTTAAATATGGGTATTATTATCCCTCTTTTCCAGTCCTCTGGTATTTTCTTCTCCCTCCATATCACTTTCATTACTCGAAAGAGCCACTGTGTTCCTATCACCCCTGCTGCTCTCACCATCTCCACACTCACTTCGTCTATTCCCGGTGCCTTTCCCCCTTTCATCTTCTTTAATGCTTCCTCCACTTCTTTCCATGTCAATTCCTTCTCTGAAATGTCTTGGTCACGGTCTGTTTCTTCCTCCACAATGTCCACTACGCTGGTTTTAGTTGGATTTAGGAGTTCCTTGAAGTATTCTCTCCAGATAACCTTTACTTCTTCCATATTTTCGACCTCCTTTCCATTCCTGTCCACCATTCTGACATTTTCCCCTGTATCTCTTCTCTTTGCCTTTATCATTCCATACAACACTTTCTTACTGCCATCACAGTCCTCCTCCATCATTTCCGTCCATTTCTCCAGCCATTTCTTTTTCTCTTCCTTCACTACTTCTCCTGCTTCTTTCTTCAGCTCTTGGTATTCTTCTCTTGTTCTGTCTGTCCTCTGTTGGAACCATTTCCTGAATGCTTCATTTTTCTTTTTCACTGCTTCCTTAGTTCTGGGGTTCCACCATGGTGTTTCCTTCCACCTTTTCTTTCCACTAGTTCTGCCACACACGACTTCCGCTGCTTCTACCAACACGTCCTTGAACCTATTCCATTCTTCTTCACCTGTTTTCGGATCATCCTTCGGTAATTTGTTCCTCACTAATATCTGGAACTTCTCCTTATTTCCATCCTCCTTCAGCTTCCATGTCCTTATTCTTCTTTCTTGGTTCTCAGTTCTCCTATTTTCCTTCAGTCCTCTCACCTTGGCGACCAGCAGACGGTGGTCACTGTCCAGGGCTTCTGAAGGTATTACCCTTATATCCGTGATACTCTTCTTTGTCTCCTTCCCGCATAGAATATAGTCCACCACTGATTTCCTAGTCAAATCCCTGCTGTACCAAGTAATTTTATGGCTCTCTCTCTTCTTGTACCATGTGTTTCCAACCATTAGCCCATTTATCTTGCACAGTTCCAACAATCTCTCTCCTTCCTCATTCCTGTTTCCCCATCCTTCACCACCAATCACTTCCTCAAAACCTCTTCTATCAGTTCCGACATGGGCATTTAGGTCTCCCATGACTATCAGGTCTCTCCCCACTAACTGCTTCTGCAACTCCTCTTCAAACTCGTCCTTCTCGCCTTCTGTGCATCCCACCTGTGGTGCATAGACTTGCAGAATGTCCAGGTTTCTACCTTTCACAGTGATTCTGGCTCTAATTATTCTATCACTTACCCTCTTAACTTCCTCCCTCAGCCCTTCTCTCACAACCATTCCCACTCCATTTCTCTTCCCCTCCTCATTTCCTATCCAGTATAGCTGCAAGCCATTTCTCAGTTCTTTTCTTCCTTCCCCTCTCCATCTGGTCTCTGCCAGTCTGAGTACATCCAGTTTTCTCCTCTCCATCATATCCACAACCTCCTCCACTCTTCCCGTCAATGTAGTTATATTCAAAGTTCCGATTCGTAGTCCATTTCCATAGCCAGGTCTGCTTCCTTTAGATCTGTCCTTTCCGAGGCCCGTTCCCGTTTTAAAAGCAGTTTCATATCCACTACTGGCTTGCTAGGCCTAACGTAGCTTCACCATAACCCTGGCAAGGGGCCTGTTTTTGGTCCGCGAGAGGTATTTTAGTTCCCTCAAACCCTCCGGACAAGTCCGGCGAGCCCCCCTATCCTATAAAATTATTAAAGGAGATAGAAAGCCTCGATCCTGTTTTTAAATCAAATGTTGGGGTTATTTCTGGAATGTTAAAGTCTCCCAAAATAAAAACAGGATTGTAGGATTTTTGCTTATGAGTGAGTTTGATTCTATACTTGGGTAAAATTTCTCGTATTTCTCTGCCTTCAACTCCGGCAGAAAGTAAACTGAACAGATAACTATGGTAAAATAGTTGTCTGTGAAGAGTTTCACACAAAGGACTTCCATTTCCAGACCCAGGACTACACCCTCTCCTAGCCTCTTTCCAGTTATATTTTCGTCACCGTCATTTCTAAATACAACATACCTCTCATCAAAGAGCTCAGATGAATAGATTGACGAAGTAAGCCAAGATTCTGTTAAAATCGCTATACCGTAGCTCTCGCTGATCATATTTGTATAAAACTGAGTAGTTTTAGTTCTCAAACCCCTACAATTTTGAGAATGTAAATTTAGCAATTTATAAGAGAAGACATTTTACTTGATTGAGAAGTAATAATTAGTAGAGATAAGGTCAGTAGTTGTTCTATCACTCCTAAATCCATATTGCTCTCCTTCTAACTGAGGCTCAATGATGTTCCCGAGTCGCTTATCAATAATTTTTTCCATCTATTTTATCCCATGAGACAAGAGAGTGATTCCTCCGTAGTTACAATTTCTCCTACTTCCTTTTTTAAAAAGGGGTACAATAATCCCTTTTGTCCAGTCTACTGGGATCTGATCCTCCTTCCATATGGCATTCATAACTCTGAACAACCAGTGAAGTACAGGTGACATGCCTTTACGCATGTTCTTCAAAGCGTTTTCAACCTCAGACCAGGTCAGTGGAGGCTCTCTTTCTCTTCTTTCATTTTCATCTTATGAACTTCTTTTATCATCACATCTTTTCCATTATATAACTGTGCAGAATAGTTCCTCATCGCTTGTCTTATATCCGTCTCATTCCATCCAACCGTTCCATCTTCAGTTTCAATGGCTTTCACAGGTACATATGGTTTCCTTCTATTTTTCACAATGCTGTACAAGAGCTTCTTGTTATTTTTACTGTCTTCTTCCGATTTGGCCGTGAAGTCCACCCAACTGTTTTCTTTCTACGATTTGATTAATTTCTTAACTTTAAGTTTCAAGTCTTTACACTTCTTTTCTCGATGTGATTTCATTTTTCATTTGGTTTTCCTTGTCTTATCCTTTCTAGCCATATTTTTTCTTTTATCGCTTTCTGAACAATATCGTTCTACCAGAGAGTTTCTTTTTCCTTTACTTTGGTGGTTGTTTTACCAACAATATCGAGTGTACGGTAGTGTTCACAATTACTTCTTTAAATCGAACAAGAGTTTAGTGCTTTTCAGTCGGTCAGCACGATTGTACCCAAAAGAGCTGGGTTATGCCCTAATCCTGAAATAAATTACATGAGATTTATAAATACACTAGGATGACCAGTTTCGATCGTCAAGCGATCAACATCAGATCCATTAGGCTATAAAATCTATGTTTGAAAATACACGTGAAAATATTTACAATATGTACAATTATTTAGTTGCAATATTGGTAATGCAACTGTCGGTGTATGCTAAATGCAGTATATATGATGTCAGGTGGAACGCTAAATGGTGATAGATATCCGGAGTTTGTCTATTTGGAGTGATTATATGGTTGTAAAAAATCAACTATGGTTAAACTGTAATATTACAGGCTACTACTTATCTGGTTGTCTTCCTCGATGGGGCTACGAGCAGTTTCGTGTTCACTCTCACTCCAGGTATGGTCGACTGAAATGGGCTGTTATCTCAACGACACTGGTTTTTCCCCTTCACCCCCCTGTTCCCATGTGCTGTGCGGAGTCAGTGCGATGTGTTTATGTGGGGTGTTGCCAAATCTAGATAAGATCAGAAATTCAATTCCCAGCCCTGACAGTGGCAATCCTGAGTGTGGTTTCTCCACATTCCCTTCAGGCAAATGCCGGGATAGTACCTTACTATAAGTCCTGGAGCATGTACCCTATTCCTGACCCTAATATCGTTACTCAAGGCAGTTGCTCGCGCCTAGCGGTCCGCTTACGTCCTACATACGGACTCTCTCGGCTGCTTACTTTTTTCGATATCGTGGTGATATAGGATTAACCAGTTTGGCCCATTTCATCCAAACTCGATTCATGAAAGAAATGTCCAACTGGTGAACTTGAGCACTGGCTGCTGTGGGGCTTTCTGAATTGTTTGTACTTCAATCAAGATTGTTCCTTCTATTATATTTCAATAACCTCCAGGCCTTAAAGGATTTCTTTCGCATTTGACCACAGTTTAACCATAAACAAACAGGAATATGATTATCACGAATTCAAGCAACATCAACAGCCATCAATATGAGAGAAATTAACTTTTTTTATGCAGTATTTTAACACTATTTATTAAGACTGGACTATGGTGTTCCCTTTTTTCCCCCCAGTGTTTTTAATGTATATTTTAGCAAGGGTATTGTTGTTTATTTGTATCATTGCACCTTTGTTCGCATATCATTTCACTCAGTCATTTCATCTCATTAACTTCCATTTAATTTAGTATGTCTTAGCCCATTTTTAGCATATGTTTTATGTATGTTGGCCTCAACAATCATTCCAAGCTGATGAAGGGATTAAATATTGTTGGATCCCGAAACATGTACTTGTGAGAATATGTAATCATGATTGCATTTTGAATAAAATAATCAGTATTGACAGGTGGAACCAAAAAAGGATAATTCTTTATCTAGGGTTATGGCACTATATATCGAACACTTAACGTCATCTCTACGAATAATTGATCAGTAATTTTTGCCAGTGAAGAACAGACATCTGAAGAAGAGATAAAACCTTAACGGAACATCCGTTGGTTGCAACTAGCTTGTTCGGACCTTTAAAATATATAATTTATAGGTTCCAGGCCTCTTTAAATGCAACAGCTGTATTCCTCCATATATCGAACGGTCTGCATTATATATCGATCAGTGAAGTTGTAATTATCGAACATGATTTTTTTTATATCGAACGGTAAGGTTTTAAATACCGAACAGAACTATTTATTATGAATCAGGCAACCTTTAGACATTATTATGGTTGTAATAACAAGAACAAAACAGAAGGATTCTTAAGTATAATTCACAAAAGCAATTAATAATATTAAACATATCCTGAGAAACACAAAAATCAGTATCTTATTTCCATAAGTCCATGTCTTTAGTCCTATTTCTTTCTTTTCTTTTTCTTCAATTCTTCCTGGTACTCCTTTGAAGATATCGCGTACGTTTTCCTTAACCTAAACTGATGTGTTTTTTCTGGTACTTGAGGAACTTTGAGAATATCTTTGAATGAATCCTTGCTACTACGTGTACCGGTACTTGAGGTGGGTTAGCAAGCAAGCTCCGAATAGATTTCATCCTCATTCAATAGTTTCGGCTTGTGAACTTTTACTCCACTCTTCAAAATGACGGAACCAGGAAGATCCTTCTTGGGAGATGGTACAAACACCTCTAAACGTTCTTCATTCCACGTGAAATCACGATTATCAATGCCCTGGTCATCATTTATTTCTTCTTCTGATGAACTATCTGTCATAGTTTCATTTGCCGATATAGTTGCATGTGTTGCATTGTATCGAGTTGTAACACTCTTCCACTCTTGTAACATCATACCGGACTTAACCTGTTGAACAACTTCAGTCAAGGCAGATAACGAATACTGGCACCGTTTCATTTTTTCAACCGGTTTAATTCTTGATTTTGGGACATTTCTCCCCTTGGGTGTCTTAATTTTTACCATTGTCAAGCTGTAAGCACTAGTTAAGGAAACTAACCAAGAACTGCAATTTTTATTTTATTTTTATTTAGTCAATTTACCCTCTAGGTTGGTGGTTCCCACGGACTCAGCGAGGGAACTCACCACTACCGCCTCTATGGGCAGTGTCCTGGAGCTTCGAACATCTGGTCGGGATGGATACAACTGGGGAGGTGTGATCAGCACCTCGCCCAGGCGGCCTCACCTGCAAAGCGAACAGGGGCCTCATGAGGGATGGGAAGGGATGGAAGATTGGGATGGATAGGTTAGGAAGAGGGAAGGAGGCGGCCGTGGCCTTACAGTAGGTACTGCCCCCGTAATTTGAATTATATTGAGACCACGGTGGCTGTATTGGCAAATATGAAGAAAGTTATGGCTGTCATAGTTGTGACGTGGATATTCATGACGTAGGCACGGATGACGCAGACTTTATGCAAGTAGGCTGATTGAGCTGAGATTCTTGGTGACGTCATGATTTTGTTCGAGAAAGAACTGAGATTTACGACGCAGTCGCAGGGAAACATGGAATTGTGCTGAGGAAGAAGTTACGCGATTGGAGGAAAGGCTCAAACCAATGAACGATAGTTAGGAGGAAGACGGAGATGACTGAAACTATCATATTTAGTTACTTTTGGAATGCAGAATTGTGGAAACCTATTTTCAGTTATGGCATTGATTTGGAATTTTGAAGAAATTATTTTTGAGTTTTTGAAATTTGAAAATCCGTCAAGTATTGCCAAAGTTAGAACTTCTAGCGATGACGGAGAAACAAGCTATGGAAGGGATGGATACGCCCCTTAAGAAGTTGATAAAAGGTCTTGCACAGCAGAGAGGAGCTCTCATATCTCATATGTCTGATACCGGAGATATATTGCTGATGTCATAGTCGTTTTCTAGTGAATAAGTGAAACAAGTCGTCTTTAGCGTGTGGTAAAGCCAACCGCATCGAACGAGCTTCGAGCGTACCGCAGTTCCATTTTACGGTGTTTGAAACTAGGCGAAGTTGAAACGCACTCATTTTCAAGTCTACAAGTTAACATATCAAGAATTG
The DNA here is from genome assembly GCA_946902985.2 of Meconema thalassinum. Taxonomy (NCBI): domain Eukaryota; kingdom Metazoa; phylum Arthropoda; class Insecta; order Orthoptera; family Tettigoniidae; genus Meconema; species Meconema thalassinum. The sequence continues at coordinate 256,720,229 of OX336393.1, forward strand.
ACTAATGCCTTTAAGCTAATTCGATTGTGCCGTACTATATTAAAGTGTGTAGAAAGGTTGAACATTTTCAAGATTATAATTCGAAAGATATTGGCATTTTAAGACGGCAGACAAAAGTGATTTTCTCGCCACCTGAGAAGCACTTTTAAAATATATCACATTCTACGCTACGGCTGACACTGGCACTGCAACAGTGCTACTACATATTGCTTTTGATAATATAACGCTGCATTCTAACATGGAACAATATAATATGGCGGTTCTTTCAACTATTATAACGGAAGTGGAGATGGAAGACTAAAGACTTTAATGCAATTGGGACATATATCGATGGAGTGAATTAACAGCATGGAACTTCGCTAATCGTCTTTCTACAAAAGCGAGCATGTAGTGAACATCCAACTACACTCATGCATCGTAGTCCAACGCTGAATTATTTCAAATGGCAGTGGAAACGTATTCATACTCCACAAATATGAATATTTCTACGGAAATAACTGCAATAAACTTCATGGCGAATTACTACCAGAACTTCAGGGAACTATCAAGAGAGGCCAGGGTGGACCCGGCTCACTAAGAAGAGTTTTGCCAGAAGGATGTCTATTGTATACACGGAGCAGTGCAATTTCCGGAGGAGGAAGCAGTTCGATTCTCCGAGGGCGCTGATTCCAGGTTCGAGGACGGAGCACATCTTTTTGGTGAAATGGAACCATCACCAGTCTTCTTTGGAAGATTTTCCTCTGGAACTTCAATCAACAGATAAGGTAGTCGTGAACGTTTCTTGTTTTATTTGAGCCATTTAGCGATGTCTGAGCAACCATTTTTGTCATATGTATATTTTGCCCCATTTTCTTGCCTGATATTTCTGTACTCAGTACACTTCGATGAGTTATGCCTTTTTCTACGATTTATTAAGACATTGTTATGTCATTGGCAGATTTAAATAATTTTGGATCAGTTGAGACTGACAATTAATTTTCTTTCAGTAATTTGCATATTTTTGTAGTCACGATTTGACTGTAAAGTTAATGATTTTCTATGGCAGATTTGAATTCAGACAGCGTGTCACTTTATTAAAGTAATTCTATTCAGTAAATTACTTTGACCAATTTTCTGTCATCCTCAAGGAAGAAGAATAATTAAAAGATTTTAGAGCGTTAAAATCTATTTCTGTATCGACGATCTTGGAAATACTAGTCGTTTTATGAACATGATTGCAACATAGACATTTATCGTCAGTTATCGTCATTACCATTGCATTACAGACAATTTTATGAACTATGAACATTGATTTCGATTTATTGAATACACTATAGTAATGAACATTTGATAGGAATTTTTCTCAATTTTAGATTGGAACAATAATGTTTGCATTCCACAGTCTAATTGTATTCTATTCGACTATTTTGCAGTTTAGATGAACTTTGTTTGAAGATAGTATTTTTATACTACGATACTTAGGAGATATTAATCTCAATTTTGATAGACCAGAAAGGCGTGTATAATCGTATTTGCTATTAAATTTATTTGTGATTGGCAAATTTTTACTTCATATCGATTCATGAATGAAACCCACGAAGGTTAAATAAAATAACAGTTTTGAAACAATTAATGAATATAAGAATTTTTAAAGTGGAACTATGGATGTATAATCGTTAGTCCAGTGGACATGTAAAAGTCGCTGATGAATAATGCCCTTGAATAATTGAAGGAGGTTCCCACAGTAATATTAATGATGTTGATGAGATTACAAGTGGCGGTTTTGTGTATGGATTATGGAAGATTTTTATGCCATATATGTTGAAATAATATGATGAATTCTGGGCCTATTTTATGCAATTTGTGCATTTGAAGCGAAGTATTTTTCCGCTGAGTTTATTGTCCAGGTCCTTTGAAGGTTAATCATGTGAAATTACTGTTAAAATTAACAAGAGTGTTAAATAATTTGAGATAACGATTTTGAATGGAGGTTACCGTCACTAATAATAATAATAATTATTAAAACTTATTAAACCTGGATTTATAACACTTAAATATAACTAACCTTCATTGGTCGATTATATTAACCTGATTTGAGTAATTATCAACCGGATAAACGTGTGGTTTAATGTATTTCTAAAATAAATAAATAAATAAATAAATAAATATTGTAAATAAATTGTGTAATTATCTTTAATAATAATTGGAAATGAAAGGAATTAAGAGAGGCGTGTATAGATTTTTCAATTGTCATTTGACAATATTATAAACAATTTGTAATTGTTATAAACAATTAATGAGCATTTGTTATAAACATTAAGAGTTTTGTTAATATACTCTAAAGAACGCTAATTATACATATGGATTATGTAACTAAACAAGTTTTGGGATTATTAGAGTAATCCAGTAACATGTGAATGAAGCATTTAAAAGATTTGCGTGTTAACATTTGAGTTGAGTTGAGGACATTTAAAGCGTTTGAAAGGGAGCTAAGCTCTGAGGTTACGAGCATATGCTAGCACTGACCGAACAGGTGGACCCGTTTGACGACGTGGGCATCCGACTTGTTGAAGGGTGGATCGCAGCTGGCCTGACAACTGTATGTTAGAGGCCAAGGTCAATTACATAACAGGCCTGCAGTTATAAATAAAGTGTGATGTTTATGAAAGAGGAAAACAATTGCTACGTGTCTTGTCCCAATTCCCTCATCCATTCCAAGTGTATTACTATTAATACGTTCTTTATAAGCAAGTGAAAGATAAAATTTTGTATGTAACGTCTACCAGTCCTACAGGAGGACATGATTATATTGACAATGGCTTCTGATCAGGGACGGCGCGAGATATAAGCGAACTACGCGGCCGCGGGTGGCGCCGTGAGACGGGGGGCGCAGCGGCGCACCAAAATATCAAGTTAGGGGCGCCCGGAGCTAGTTTGTAATGTTGTAAACATTATGAATTCTAATTTTTACAACATTAACAAACTGTAATGTTTACATTATAAACAACGTAACCAGATAACATAACCATTCTGTTTATGTTCCGTCTTTTCAGTTTTACTTAACTGTATTTCACCAACAAACAAAACGAAATAATATTTGAAAAATTCAGCATAACCATTTTAAAGAGTCGCCGCATTACGGGTGATGCTACTTATGAAACAAACTTAGAACTATTACGGAGTGCTTGGAGCCGTTCGGTCGAAGTATGACCGCTCGCCATTCACGAAAGGGAGAACACCCCTTCCACTAATGACTTCGACTCGTCCGCGAGACTCATACGAGCCTTCACTCATCGTTGTAGTTTGCAGTGTTTTGATGTGTTGACGTAAGCTGCACTGTGTTATTGCCCCTTCTTACACGAGGAGATGATTTTTTAGACACACGAAATGTCCAGTAATAAAAAGCCATCAGGTGCATTTCACCGTAAAAGAAAGTTTCAGCATTCTAAAGAAGATGAGAGGCAATCTAAAGCGCTGGAAAGGTTTTTTGCGCCTTCGGCTTTTAGGAACTCAAGGATTGGCCTTTAGAGGAAAAAAAGACACCCTATTTGATGGTTTTATGGTTGAACATGTGAGAAGAATAAGTTCAAAAGAAACACACGTACACTACTTGAGCAAGATTATCCAAAATGAGTTTGTTAGTTTCTTGCCGGCCAAGATTCAAGCTAACATTTTACAACTGAGACAGCAAGCAACGTACTATTCTATTATATTAGACTGTGATCCAGACATTAGCCACACCGAGCAAATGACTCTTGTTGTAAGATTTGTAAAAATTTTAGCAAATGAGGATACTTCAATTAAGGAGCATTTTTGGGCTTTGTTCCCATTGCAGATTCTTCAGGTGAAGGCCGCACAGAGGTATTGCTCAAACAGTTAGAAGCACGAGTCATTCTTTTAAAAGCCATGAGAGGCCAGGGGTACGGCAATGGTTCCACAATGAAGGGAAAACATGTTGGAGGCCAGAAGAGAATCCTTGATTTAAATCCTAGAGGTTTTTATGTACCGTATGGGAACCACTCCTTGAACTTGGTCATTAATGATGCAGCTCTGTCGTTCAACATTGCCGTGGACTCTTTCTGCTGAATACAAGATTTTTTTTTCAGGTCTACTCAAAGATGGAATATTTTGCTGAAACATGTTTCAAGTCTGACAGTAAAACCACTCTGCAATACTAGATGGGAAAGCAGAATTGAGGCATTGTTGCCTTTGAGGTACCACATTGAAGAAGTGTATGATGCCTTATATGAAGCTTCTCAAGATCAGAAACTTGATGCATTTGGTAGGAACACTGCAAAACTTCAAGTTTCTATGCTGCTTAGTGACATGGCAGGAGATCCTGCATAAAACCAATATGGATAGTAAACTGTTCCAAAAGGCACAAATGACCTACAAAGTTCAATGGATCTCATTAAAAGTGCAAAATCATTTCTGGGAAAGATGATATCAGATCAAGGACTAAACAGCGTCATTACAGATACAAAAGAACGTGTAGAAAAAATCGAGGTTGATGCTAACTTTGAAAAAGAAACCCTACTTCGGCCAAGAAAAGTAAAAAAAAAAAAAAAAAAAAAACATTCTCCTATGAGAGTGAAGATGAAGCTGTACGTTCTGGAAAAAATGCATTTTAAGTTAACTTCTTCTTTGTCGTACTTGACACAGCAACATCCTCATTAAGGGATAGATTTGAGCTAATGGAACACCATAGTGAAAGTTTCAAATTTCTTTCCAGAAGTATTTGAACGTACAAGAGTTGAAGAAAGCCTGTAAGCACCTTCAAACCGTTTTGAGTGATGGAGGAGACTGTGATGTGAACGGAGATGATCCGTTCGAAGAACTGCAAATTTGTTCACCAATGCTACCCCCTGGAAGTCACCCAGCTGGAGCCTTGTCTTTTATAACCAAACGTGGTTATGTGGACATTTTTCCAAATGTTTTTGTTGCATTGAGGATTCTGATAACGCTCCCGGTAACAGTGGCCAGCGGAGAAAGAAGTTTTTCGAAGTTAAAACTTGTAAAAACATACTTGCGATCAACTTTAAGCCAAGAGCACTTGAGTGAACTAGCTACTTTGGCCATTGAAAATGATTTGTTAAATGAAATGGAAACAGATTTGCTGCTGAACGAGTTTTCTAAAGTGAAAGCCAGAAAAAAAAAGGATATCAACAGTGTGCAAAAAATCAACAAAAATTGTCATTCTATGTAATAATAATGACCTGTAAATAAATGTTTGGTTTTAAGTTATTTTTGTGTAGGCCTATCCCTTTGCCTTTTATCTTTTGGCCATATAACACGTTTAGTAAAAATTGTAAAGGTACTCTGATGAGTATAGGGAGGGGGAGGGGGAGCCAAAATGTTCTTTGCTTACACTACAAAAAGACCTAGGGCCGGCACTGCTTCTGATTGCCACGTGTATTTTGTTGAGTTTTTGTTAAAGTCATTCCCTTTATGTGAAATAAATTATTGTACAGTTTAAAGTTTCTTGTCTTCGTCTTGGTTCATTTTAAATATCATGGTGGAGGTTATTGTGTGGGCATACTTTAAGTGATCCAGTTGGCAACCCATTCCCGAGATTAATTTGAAGAGGTAAGTAAAGGTAAGTATGAACCCCCGTATATTTTGGTGTGTTCCACAATAATTTTCTTGTTAACTGCTGTGCTCTAATCTCGATAGTATCTGTCAGTGCCATTTTCATTGATGTAGCTGTGCCGGTGCGTTTGATTTTTGGCAATCCGATTGAGGGGGCGGATATCTGACAGCCTACTATCCGGATTTACGGGGACAGTACCATCCCGGCATTTGCCCGAAGACGAAGTGGGAAACCACGGAAAACCACTTCGAGGATGGCTGAGGTGGGAATCGAACCCCCTCTACTCATTTGGACCACCCGAGGCTGAGTAGACCCCGTTCCAGTCCTCATACCACTTTTCAAATTTCGTGGCAGAGCCAGGAATCGAACCCAGGACCTCCAGAGCGGCAGATAACCATGCTGACCGCTACGCTACGGAGGCGACAAAATAATAATTTTCTGCTTCTAATCCTCTACTCTGTTTATTGCACAATATTTACAGTAGCGGCGGTTGGGAGTTAGACGTGAAGGGGACAATTTTATGAACTACAAGGGGTCAATGGTTATAGGGCTGTTAGAGTATAAAATTGAAGAAATTGAGGCAAAAAATCTGCCCCCGAAGGTCCCCTCTCCTCGCCGCCACTGTACAGTGTTTGCCGATGATGTAAACTCTGGATATTGACATGATTGCCAAATAAAGTGATTAGCACAACGTACGGCATCAAACCGACATAAGGCAACGTAAAAGAAATCTAACTATACCCGATGCTGGTTCAAATTCAGGTCCTCTCAATTTACAGATAGTCGCCTCATCAGTCACGACCACAGAAATGCGGACTTTCGGCGCAAAAGAAAACAATACTGTAAATTAAAATCAGTAGCAGCCCATTAATTTTAGTGTCGTTCGATATTAAGGGCTATTTTTGTATGCATGAACCTCTTTTATCGAACGACATTTCGATATTATAAAACGGGATTCAAATATCGAACAGTATTTTATTTTAGTAATAAATATGAAGATAAATTAAAACCCAGATCATAAGAAATTAATAAACATGTATTTATGTTAACACAACATATTATTTAAAGGATACTTCCGAAGACACTATTTTACCAGCAGAAATGAGTAATCACGTGGACACGCCCCTTACTAACAATCCAACGCAGTCATTAATATCCCGCCAACAACAAGGTTCTGACACTTTCCCGCGCTCACCAACGCAGTAACGACTTCGACCTATCGATTGACATAAAGAGAAGTTTGGCGGGGTGAATTCAGAAATCTAAGATGCTGTGTAAACTTATCGATATCCTTATTTTGCAACGAAATTTATGAAGTGTTCGATATTTAAAGGGTGTTCGATATATAGTGCCATAACCCTATTATACGCACACTACTACAATCACAGAAATACAGGTTGTCAAAGTTCAACACACACCCAACTACATGGGGCTGATGACCAAAGATGTCCCAAATCCCTAAAATGAGTTAACAGCAACAATAATACTGTTGCGTAAACTTTCTCGACCAATTCCATGCATAATATAGCTTTGGGGCTATTAGGTCGAGTGAAACTTTAAAATAAAAATAAAAACGATGTTTCGAGACAAATGCTTGTCCTTTTATCAAGGTTTGTCAAGAAAGAAAGAAAGAAAGAAGGAATGAGTAAACAATGGCATATAGCCTCCATAGATAAATGGTATAAGATAGGAAGCCATGTCGAAACAAATGTTTACTTGACCTCCTGAAACCAAGATGATGTTGGTAATGAAACTATAGACGGCAGCTATGATTTACTCAAGGGATAACCATCACCTATATTAAAGTTGTGTGGTTGTTAATAAAGGTGATGGTTATCCCTTGAGTAAATCATTCATTACCAACATCTTCTTGGTCTCAGGAGGTCATGGAGGTACTGTTTTGACATGGCTTCTTATCTTATACCATTTATCTATGGAGGCTATATGCCATTGTTTACTCATTCCTTCTTTCTCGACAAACCTTGATAAAGGGACAAGCAGTTGCCTCAAAACGTCGTTTTTAGTTTAGTTTCACTCGACCTAATAGCCCCAGATCTATATTATGTAAGCAACAATAATGATATTCCAAGTCCTACTTCACATTCTCTAAAATCGTTGCTATGGACAATAGTCGGTCATTATTCAGGTTACTTGTACCAGGTAGCCTATAACAGCTCAACTTATGTCACTGTCACAGGTGAAAAGTGTTGATTACTTTTATTTCAAAGGTTGTATTTTTTTAGCCTACTTTTCACATTTTGCAAAAATGAGGAAAAAGTAGACTTATGAGATCGATCCAAGCAAATGTGTGTCTGTCTGTCTGTGTGTGTGTCCCTCCCTATCAACTCGTAAACGGCTGAAGCAATCGAAACAAAATTTGGTAGGAGTAAAAATCTATACCTGAATATCTCAATGCCGTATTTGAAAATGATGTCAGTACTACCAACTGCTAAAAAATCACAATTGAAATTTGAGCTCCATTTTGGATATCTTGGAAGGTATGAATGGGAGCTATTTCAAAATTGGCACACGTATATATAATAATATTTCAGTTTAATTTCCAGGAGGCCATACATGGCAGTGCCAAAATGATTATAAGCCTGCTGATAAGTCCAATTTTTAAATACATATAAATTCCACACTATCAATTGGATTTCGACCAAATTTTGTATGCGCTATGTGTACATAAACAGATATGACTGAGCATATTCTTAAGAGCCACCAGGGCTGCCAACTGTTAATGAATGCTCTCAATTTCTTTTATCCAAATACCAATATATCAGAAAGTGTGCAAGCCGACAGCTTTTAAATATGCACAAGTATAGTACCTGACATTCTGTATCAGTTTGGAGTACCTTATATATGTCAGTGCTACCAACATGATTCTAAGCCTGCTGAGAGGTCCAACTTTAAATACATGTAACTTCTATACTATCATTTGGATTTCAACCACATTTCTTATCTGCTAATGTGTACTATAACAGATATGACTATGCGTATTCTTAAGAGCAACCAGGGCTGCCAACTGTTAATAAGTGCTGTCTCTATTTTTGTTACCCTAATATAAATATATCAGAAAGTATGCAAGCTAATAGCTCTGAACTTTGCACACGTATAGTACCTGACATTCTAGATTAATTTGGAGTAACTAATATACATCAGTGCTGCCAACATGATTCTAAGCCTGCTGATAGGTCCAATTTTAAAATGCATGTAACTTCTATACTAACTAATGGATTTCATCCAAAATTGGAACAACAATAGATCATATTATTTCTGACCAACACATGCATGACATTGTTACCAACATGATTTTACGCGCGCTGTTAAATCCAATGTTTAACTTCATGTAACTTCCATGCTATCCATTGGACTTGAACCAAATTTTGTATTCTGTACCTTAAGAGATGGAACTAAGAATATATTCAGTCACCAGGGCTGCCAACTGTAATGCTCTATTAGGCTTCATTATGCCAGGTATACAGTATTTCGAACTAATTAGAAATTTTGATATTACCAACTTAATTTCGTCATTATTCTAGATAGATCCATATAGATAAATCGTTGGCATGAATCTTAAATTTTAAGAAAAGTAGGCTCTTTAGTTCGTCACGAAACTTCTTGTTTTTTATATAAAATTGCACTGACTTATCACTGTTCACAGTGGCTTTAAAGAATACTTATAGTGCATAATGATGTCAAAAGTGTAATCTAGTCTTCGATGTAAAAACAAAACTAAATTTTGTAAGTAGGAAATAAAAATTAATTATGACTAAAAGTTAACATGAAATAAAAATTAATTATGACTAAAAGTTAACACTGAAAAGCATTACCTTATTTGATGGAGGAGGTTGTAAATATAGTTCCTCAGTTTCTCTCTCTTAGTGCAGAAACCCTACATCATGTGGTGTCCAAGCTCAAAAGGAGAATAGAGCTGATATTATAGCCTGGAATACACCAGGAATACACACATCAGTAAGTTCAGTCTCTGTATTAATTGATCCCTAATCCTCCAAAACTGTGTAAGAAGTATAGTGAACCCTTGCAAAGAAGCTTATGAGACTCAGTTTCGGGGGGGGGGGGGGGTAACAGTCCATATCGTAAGTTGTTGTTAAAGTGCTTCATTAACATGCAGGGTAACATATAACAAAATAACATGCAGGAAGAAGTGAAGCCAGGGTTATAACAAATGAATTTAATGACAGATCATCTATTTACAAAAATGAATTAACAAACAACTCCCATAATGACTCCCACTGAATAGATTAAATTTGCCAAAACGAGGCCAAATCTCAGGAGAGATTATTACTCGGACCAAATGTCCCAAAAAACAAAATCAACAATAATGACAATGTATGCGCGAGTGCTGTTCTACATGCTTCACGATGAGTACAATTGAATGCATGATTCGTCATCATCCGGAATAAACTTTCAGAAGACGAATCCGCATTACTTAGAGCTAGACAGACGCGGGGAACAACTATACAACACAACTTAAAACTCTAAACCGACACTTCCTATACTTAAAATAAACAACACAATAATTTCCGCATGAAATTGGAATCAAGACTGCCGTGGCAAAACATTACTGCCTAAAAATTAGGACTTCTCACAAATCAACACAAGTAAGTTAACACGTGACCAACAAAACAAATACACATATGACCGCCGTCATTTTTACAAGTAAAATACCACTACACCACACGGGTGTCACATACTAACTTACATGAACTGAGTCATAGAACAAATCACTAGGCTCACAGCCAACATTTACAATATTAACACAACATTCCATCCATATGACATGCAATAATCCGTCACAAACATGGCGAACTCCCCAATTAATTATGGTTCAAAATAACCATCACAAAAGAACAGGTTTGCTAAATGAAAGCTTAAAGGGGCCAGTCGGACAACAGGACTGCCTAACAAAATATGTCACCAGGCTAGACGGGCGATTCGTGGAACTCTGCATATCCGTCAACCCACGTGTCAAAATAATCTCGACCTCCCAAGGCATGGGATCCAGTCTCGAGGAAGCGTGCCCCAAAGCACAATACGTGTGTGTGTGTGTGTCAGAACAAACATATCTCAGCATTTCCCCTAGGAAATCCAAGAATCAGCATATGGACAAGGAACAGCGGTCTCCTCGGAGCACCCTGCCTTTCCATCAAAATACAACAACAACAAAATATGAGGGCGGTAGGACCTCTACCCCTCTTCACGTAGAATCAAACACACACCAGACACAATAACACACACAGAATCACACGTATGGGTTTGACAGACCCTGAAATAAAATGACAAATATTTTCCACCTGCTGGCGCCTCCGTTCTATGCCTGTGACTATCAAACCTGAAAAGGACTAAAAAAAAAAATCTAAAAAAATTAGAACTAAGGTGTTTTACAATTACATTTTAATTTGTTGCACTCGGCAACCCTAATATGACTAATAACCTGTTCATCAAACATCTTACAGTAATTACCTCCCTTTCCTACAAGAAAAAAATATGAACTTTAATAAAGCACCACTTATCGAATGTAACGGGTTTCGCATTCGCATGGATAAAAAATCACGTACACGCGCCGTGTACACTAAATATGAGTCCAAAGAAAAATAATACACAACAAACAACTTTGGCCACGTACATTTAAAACATTTAGTGTCGGTGCAAGAAAAACAATCTAAAACAAGAAAAAGAAGAAAATGAACTATTTACAAAGTTCCCCCGCCGTATCTAACTACATATTGAATAATCAATTTTTGTACATCACCGTATCAGCTTGTAGAACATATAACTTCCATCTCGGCTCATTTCCCTACGGGAAATTAGCCCTCCATCGTTGTCTTCGTAGAAGCGTTGGACATCACTCCGGCTCCTGACCACATGTCGGACATCTTGGTGTAGTCTCTTTGGAAGAAAAGTTCAATGTTATTATAAATTGACCTGGCTATAATCGCTTGTGAGTTACTAATTTCGCCCACGATTGTCCTAGGCGATTAATCAACGAAGACTTTCCCTAGCTCTCGCTTACACACGCACAATACAACACTTGAAAAATACAATAAAAATTTATATGAACTATACACTTCAAACCCATCGTCACTGGCTTGACAATACAAGTTTTAAATCTGACCGTCTCGCTCGGTAATCTCTACTGCTCTGCGTGGACCTTCGCTCGTGTTGAGCGCTAATTGGAATGTTACTCAAGTCTTGCCCCTAAGAGCAGAAAATAGTTGTCTTCAAAATAAATATCAGAGTTTTAAAATCACCACGCAAACTGGCGTGAAGTTAGCTCACCAGAGCTCAAAACGTTAGACTTCAAATAATATTAGAGCTTTAAAAATCACTACGCAAACTGGCGTGAAGTTAGCTCACCAGAGCTCCAAACAGATAGACATCGAAACAGCGTCTCGTCGATCAATTTATTGGAAACTGACAGAGTGAGGTGGAGTGGGGTGAATTAAGAAAAATATTCTAGAGTTTTCATCTCACACACACGGGACTAGTGTCAATCTTCATCATTTAATTCAAACGTTTCATCGCACTCATGCGGAGATATTTCGGATCGGCGGTTCTTTAGATAATCAATTCCGCGCGCTTTTTACCAGTGACACCACCCATCGCGTGGTTTTGGCTTGGTCTCTCCTGATTGGGTGATTCAATCGTAGGTCGGTTGCAACTAACTCGTGACCCTCCTCTCATGACTCCAATTCTGGTGCATGTTGTTACACAATTTGGCCTTGAACTCAGCTTACCCGGCCGTTTTCAAGAATAGCTACCAAGCTCTGCTCCTGTGGCAATCCTTGCAACACGCTAACTTGCCTTCCTCTTTGTCAACTTCCACAAGTACTGCCTGGGCCGCAGTAATAATAATAATAAAAAATCATGAATACTTATTTATCGCAGATTAATAAGGGTTCAATAGGGTTCAGAATCTGCATTACCTTACCTTATCTCTATTAGCGGTATGATGCAGATATTTCTTGTAACAATCAATACACAATATTCTATTTTTTTTTTTTTGCAAACCACAAAAGTTGTGTTTTCAACATAGGGATACAATCTTTTCAGACTAGGTATTACATTTTTTTGGTTGTTTATGGATAGTGTTGCTTCGATGCACCATTTGTGCCAGACTTTGGTTTGTTTATGCTTATGAGCATCTGTATCACAATCACGACAAGGCTGTCTCTATTAGGCCACTCCATTTACAAAACATTGGTGCCAGACCAGTTTTGTATTTTGTTTCCATTTTAGGGGATTCAGACACCCTTAGCCATTGATCTTGGGTACTGGAAACATATCAAATAGCCAGTGTTAATGTGGGTTCTGTTGTAAATTCGTCCTTTCCTCATACTCTAGTGAGCGTAGAAACAGAATGACAATCTATTTTGGTGTGATCACCCACAACTGCAAAGCACTTGATTCACATATGAGGCACTGAGAGCACAAGCAGATTAAAGCACATTTTTTGTGCATTTGAGTTATTGACATTAACTGATAACATTATACAATATGATGCAATCAATGCCTGTTGATCTGTCCGTTTATCTGAAGGTTTGTCTAAGTTAGCAACGTTAACATTGCTGTTGCACGCAACCGCCGATAGATATCACTGAGAGCAGGAGTGGACTATGCGTCAGTCCATTTGTGCTCTGTGCTCTCCGTCCACTTTCACTGCGCGTTACGCCGGCGAACGAAGTACTTGTGTATTCTGCGTGTAACAACGTATTGGTACAGTGACCACATGGAAGCCACTTCGAAAAGAGTGGAGGAGCAATTGCAAGGTTAGTTGTTGTTGTTCTGTCTTTTGTTTGCGGATAACATTGTTGACTGTACAATAACTTGTTCATATTAAAAGACATCCAGAGGAATCTCTAACGGTGAAGTTGTTCACAAAATGCAAGTTGTTTTCCAAACTAAAACACAAGGAAATACAAACAATAATTTATTTATTTCTATATTGTGGTAGCGAGTAACGATCATTTTTTATGTTAATTGTACAACAATGTTTTACCGGCCGCCGAGTCGCGTTGTGAAATTGCTTCGCCTCTGGATACCAATGTCCATGCTGACCATTACTGTCATGTAGTTAATATAACATTGAGGGATGGATATTGTTATTACAGAGATGTTTGCGTCCGATGGGGAAGCACCGGGAGAAGCGAGAGCGAGCACAGCTGCAGCAACAACTTCTCCAGAGAACGTGCCAGAGACAAACGAAGATACCGTGATATGGAGCCGATGAGAGAAGTGCCTTAGAAACGAAGAGAAATGGCTTCGTAACGTTAGGAAAGAACGGAGAGATCTAGGTCAAGAGTATACCAACCGTACGGGTAACCTTTTACCTCGAAAGGAATTGCGGACAATCAGCGAATGTTTGTGCCAGTATGAGTGCCACAAAAACATAAACTAAGAACGGCAGGAACAAGTGTTCAAGGAGTTTTATCATTTATTCAGCCATGATCTTCAGTCGGCTTTCTTATTTACCATGATTAAAGTTGTTGATAAATCTCAGTCTTAAGTAGGTCAGCAACATTCACTCAGGGAAAAGACAAAATTGTATTACTTGCTAAATTCAAATGGTTCTGAAACTAGAGTGCGCAAAGTATTCTTTCAGAATAATTTAGCCGTATCTGCTGGAAGAATTGATAGGGTACTCAAGAATAAAGGGGAAAAATCAAACCCTCCTCTTGATGGTAGAGGTAAAGGTCAATCTGGTAATAAAACACCTCCCCACAGAGTTGATGTAGTAAATCGTTTCATAGAACAACTTCCGGCTTATGAAAGTCATTATGCGTATTGTAACGTTTATGGGGTTCGTAATAATACTGGTCAGGATATAATGCACTAAATCTTTATTTACACTATTATTATGTACACTAATTAACAATAAAATTATAGGTTAGGAATGTAAACAATGCTCTTAGGTTTCTACGTTCGTTGCCAAGAGCCGATTGTGGTGGCATCTAGTAGTCTAATTCTGAACTAGGCCTAGTAGTCGTTGACTGTGGCGTTTGGCGGCAAAAGTAGGAACTATTTGAAAAATTCAAAGTTGCAGTTGTTACTTGAATTTAAAAAAAAAACACTAATACAGCCATCACATTTAACACCGGTTATCAGACAGATTCTACACACACCCAAAGTACACGGGGTTACATGACCGCGTTGTCGCAGCCCCTAAACTAAGGAACCAACCAACCTAACAATAAAACAAATCGGCCTACTTACTCGCACACACACACACACACACACACACACACAGTCTCACTTTATACTATTATTAGTCACTATTTATTTACAATATTCACTGCAAGGGAGTATCTCTTACAGTCACTATTTATCTTCCACACTTACTGTCTACGTTTTTATTTTCACAGCACTGTCTTCAATATTACAGGACTTCACATTTATTTTCACTGGTCACTCGGCACGGCACACACCGTTAGCGCAGACTCACTCAGGACTTAAGACTCCCACGCAGACTCACTCCTCGCCTCAGCTCACTCGTATGTATGCAATCCGGCTCCTGGACTGCAACGTTCTGGACGTCGCTACCTCTCGCGGCATTGAGTGTGTTCTAGTGGATTATATACCGACAGCATTGGCTCAGCTGGCTAAAGCGCAGCATTAGGTCATGGGGCCAAGCTCTCTGCTGACTCGGTAGACGCGTGGGTTCGAGCCCCACCGTCGGTCGTCCTTGAAATGGTTTTCCGTGGTTTCCCATTTTCAACACCAGGCAAATGCTGGGACGGTACCTTCTGATAGGCCACGGCCGATTCCTTCCACATCCTTGCCCTGTTTCATTCATCCTCATCCATTCCATCTCTCATCCCGACGCGCAGGTCGCTCACGGGCGTCGAATAGAAGGACCTGCACTCGGCCTCTCAGGAGACCACACGACCAAAAAAAAAAAAGTGAATTATATGCTGGCACCGCCCTGTCCTTTCTAGTTGGCTGTTCTGGTTGCATCTAGAACAATCTGGTAGCCCGTGCGCCAATCTGACTCTTAGGGTTATTGTATTTGTGACGGCTTGGGAGGGGCCAAGAGGTGTGTGTACCTACGAACTGTCTGTCCCATTGGTAGATTCGCTGCAATGCCCCCTCCCCCCGGGAGCTGCCTGTCCGGCCCACAGTGACACGTTACACTTTGTATTTGTGGCGGCCTTGGGAGGAACTAAGAGGGGTGCGTACCTGAGGACGGTCTCTTTCGTTGGTAGATTCGTCGCACGGCTCCTCCCCCGAGAACTACCTGTCCGCCTAGCGGTGACACATTTCAGTATCATAAAAATAATGGTAGAAAGTATTTAAAACCAGATTTAAGTTTATCAATTATATATTCACTGTACTGTGCAGAGGATCAAATGCCAGTTTCTCATTTCATTTTCCACAAAATATTTTACGAAAACTTCAATTTGTCATTTCATCCAACAGTGTTGGACTCTTGTCGAAAATGTGATGCTTTGCAGGAAAAAATAACAGCTTCAGAGGTAAAAATAACAGCTTCAGATAATAACGAGAAAACTGGGTTAATTGCAGAACGAGAATTCCATCAGCAAAAAGCCGAGTATGCACGGGCAGGTTTACGGAGTGATTCTTTGCTTAGCAAATCAGATGGTAACATTACAGTGATAACATTTGATTTGATGAAAACTTTGTCTATACCGATCATCTCAACTGGAGTTTGCTATTACAAACGTCAGTTGTGGACATATTGCTTTGGCATCCACAATATGCGAAATGATGCATACATGTTTCTTTGGAATGAATCCATTGCGTCGAGAGGGCCACAAGAAATTGGTTCTTGTTTGCTCTATTTCATACGCAATTTTGTCAGGACCGAAAATCTAATTTGTACTCTGATCAGTGTGGAGGACAGAATAGAAACATAAAAGTTTCTGTACTGTGCCAATACATTGTAAGCAACTCAGAGTTCTCTGTAAAGGAAATCATACTAATGTATAAAAATGAGATGGTGTTTGTCTGTCGTCCTGTTACTCAATCACGCAAGAACCACTGGTCCAATTGAAATGAAATCTTGCACGGATGTAACTGATTTACCAGGTTTACACATAGGCTATTTTTGATTTCGATATTTTGCACTGTTTAAAAATGGCGACCATTTTAGTGACGTCACTACACCCTTTGGTTTCAAAATTTCATATTTCCATTTCAAATAAAAAGAGAACGCTAAGAAATAGCAAACTTTTGATGGCACATAGGACCTTTAAAATTTAAGTTTCTATCCGAAAGGTCCTTATCACTTTTCGTATATCTCCAACGGTTAGCGAGTAAAACCTAAATATGTGCTATAAAACACGGTCAACGCCGAGCGATGTTAAGTCTATGTTAGCCTTTACATGAACTGTTTTATTTATAGAGGTAGTTTGTGGGGTCCGAAACGAGACGTGATTTTGAGTCTAATTTTATACTCTTTGTGCCGGTTATTGTATGTGAGTATTTGGATCATTACGCTGTTTTGTTATAGTGCTTTCTACTTTGCACGGTATGCTTTCATCCTTTTTATCTATTTGTTTTTTGTTAACTGAATATTTCTGTTGGCCAATATTTATTTGCTTTTTGTCGTTTTTTTTACCATGATCAGAAACCCAAATTCACAGACGAATGTGTCGGAAGACTACCTACCGACTGTCACATTAGTTTATTTAGTGTTCATATTAATCTTACTGCAGAACTGGGCAAATTTATTTCAATAAAGTTGGTATTTTGCCTTTCACGGCCAATAAAAGAACCCCGCACAAAACACGGCGTAAACCTAGAAAAGTTGCTGAGTTTTAATTGCTTGGCCCTGAAATTCAATATACAATCATTTTGGAAGTGTTTATAGGGAGGTGAAAGACTGTTTTAACGTTTAGCTCTCACAGTAAAGTAGCAGAGGTGTTCTAAATACGAATTGAGGTATCGCGCAGTTTACTACTCCTTTGGTAAACCGCAAATAGACCATAAGAGCCCGCTGATGAACCATCTTGGAGTTATTAGGCGTAATCTCGCACAAGACACGGCATAAACTTAGAAAAATTTTCTGTGATTAATTTGTTTTAGTTATTATTACTTGGGATGATTGAAGTTTGTTCCGTTACTGTTACTCTTTATCATGACATGGTACATAGTTTCCGCAATATTACTTATTGCGGATATGATAATTGCTATCAAGTTTGATGTATTTTTAGCATAATGTTTATATGTTTAAATATAGTGTGAAGACGTTAAACGATAGGTGTTCAATATTTAAGACAGGTTATTTAACTTTTACTACATAGAAGCTGATATTTATTTCCAATATATAAACGCGCTTTCTCACCTACAAAGCGGAGGCAGACAGGCTTTTCTCAGGGTACTCCGTTTTTCCCTGTCACAATTTCATTCCAGCAACAATCTCCACTATCTTTTCATCTGTCATTCATGTAATCATTGCCCCAGGGGAGTGCGACAGGCTTCGGCGGCCGGCACAATTCATATCCTTGCTGTGAGATGGGGGGTTTCATTCATTCCATTCCCTGACCCGGTCGGTCGACTGAAAGCAGGCTGAGGATTTTCACTTTCCTACCTCTGATTAATAATTGGGTGAGTGAAAATGCATGTAGTCTACACATGAAGTTGGTAACATGGAAATAACATAACTACATTATGAATGTGTGATTATATATATTAATGATTTAGGCCAGCAAGTACTAAAAACCGTTCGAAGAACGGGTACTTCAGCTAGTAGAACAAATTTTTAGTTAGTGGATACTCGTACCTGCCCTGTGATCAGGATTTTGGCTTGGTTCAGAAATGAAAAAAGTATTTTCCTAATATACTGCTCAAAAAAATTAAAGCACCACTTTTTTCAAAGGCCACCAAATTTTGAAAAGTTGACCTACAAGCTCGAAATCTCAGTATAACGTTTGTCCTGACGCCTACCAAGCATATGCTTCAGCACAACTCCCCAACTTGAGTAGTTTCGGGGTAGCACCCCGAAAACCAGCCCATTTTCGAAAACCGCAAATTGAAGTTTGCGAAAAACACTGCAGGACTTGTCGCAGGTTGCCAAAGCAGTCGAAAATGAATGAGTCTTGCTCTTAAAGGTTCCACAAACACGTTGAAATCGTTACATTTGACGTTTGGGCATTTTCAACCCCCTTCATCATCCCCTAAACATGGACTACCATTGGGGGCGTCTGAGAAGGTACCGGGTGTGTTTAACCACCTGAAAACCTGTACACCGTCCTCAGTTGCTGATTGCAGTAAGTTCTTAAGGCCTCCGGCAATGTCCACACCCCCTAACACCCTCAACTGGCATGGGACCAAACCACCCCTTCTCGATTCACCCCAAAGGAAGGTTTTAATCGAGATGTTTATCAGTGCTGCTAATGGGGGGGTCTTCCCCTAACGTTTCAAAAAAGGAACTGTGCCTTTGTCACCACCCCTTCCCCTGCAACCCCCGTTTGTATGATTTTTCGAATCAGGCCCTTTTTAAGGGCTGAAACGACATCTTAATCGCTGAAAGGGCTGTAAAGGTCCTTAGAAGTAGTGGTGACACGAAATCAACCCCTTCCAATCGATGATTGACATTCCGTCCCCCAAATTCGAAATTTTTGCACCCCCAACCCTCCCTGTCTGGACGCGTAATGCGTCATGGCAGAGTTTTCAGAGTTGGATGAAAATGAAGCTTATGGCCTGCAATGGAGCCCAAAACAGCAGGCTGGATAGAAATTCATAGGTAGGTTGGGAAACAGGACCAAAATTTTTCAAAAAAGTGTACAGCCTACAGTAAGTACGCCCATGCATAGGCAACCCACATCACGTCCGTGCGTGTGGGTTGCCTATGATCGGCAATAGGTTACAAAGTTTGGCAATGGGAGAAAAATGACGTGATGTGGGTTGCCTATGCATTGGTGTACTTACTAGAGGCTGTTAACTTTTTTGAAAACTTTTTGGTCCCGTTTCCCACCCTACCGATGAATTTCCATCCAACCTGCTGTTTTGGGCTCCATTTCAGGCCATAAGCTTCATTTTGATCCAACTCTGAAAACTCTGCCATGACGCGTTACGCGTCCAGACAGGGAGGGTTGAGAGTGCAAAAATGTCAACTTTGGGGGATAGAATGTCAATCAAACATCGGAAGGGGTTGATTTCGTGTCACCACTACTTCTAAGGACCTTTACAGCCCTTTCAGCGATTAAGACCTCATTTCAGCCCTTAAAAAGGGCCTGATTCGAAAAATCATACAAAAGGGGGTAGCAAGGGAAGGGGTGGCGACACAGGTGCAGGTCCTCTTTTGAAACGTTAGGGGAAGACCCCCCCATTAGCAGCACTGATAAAAATCTCGATTTAAACCTTCCTTAGGGGTGAATCAAGACGGGGTGGTTTGGTCCCTTGCCAGTTGAGGGTGTTAGGAGGGGTGAACATTGCCGGAGGCCTTAAGAACTTACTGCAATCAGCAACTGAGGACGGTGTGCAGGTTTTCAGGTGGTTAAACACATCCGGTACCTTCTCAGGCGCCCCCAATGGTAGTCCATGTTTAGGGGATGATGAAGGGGGTTGAAAATGCCCAAACGTCAAATGTAACGATTTCAACGTGTTCGTGGAACCTTAAGAGCAAGACTCATTCATTTTCGACTACTTTGGCAACCTGCGACAAGTCCTACAGCGTTTTTCGCAAACTTCAATTTACGGTTTTCAAAAATGGGCTGGTTTTGGGGGCGCTATCCCGAAACTACACAAGTTGGGAAGTTGTGCTGAAGCATGTGCTTGGTAGGCGTCGGGGCAAACGTCATACTGAGATTTCGACCTTGTGCAGTCAACTTTCCAAATTTGGTGGCCTTTGAAAAAAAGTGGTGCTTTAATTTTTTTGAGCAGAATATATACCTTCCTGAACACTGGAACAATGTTGTAGTGAGTGCCAAAAAATGGAATTCATTCGAGGTGATCAATATGAATGCGGAATGTTTCTTTTCAACAAAACAACTCGAAAGAAACATCATTAACAGAAAAATGTCTTCTGACAATTGTAAAGTACAATGGTTGAACAGACAATGGCTGCGGTTTGAAGCAACCAACAGATTCAAAATATGGTATAAATACTCGAACGAAAGCCAAGAGCCATTTCAGGAAATGGATGTGGCCAAAAGAACATCCACATGCATCAGCAATCTAGAACTGCTTTATCCTCATGGATATGTAATTACAGAGGCAAAAAAGAAGGATGTGCTAAGTTTGCTTCATCATGATTTCTACAAAAAGCTAAAAACGTCTTCCAATGCTGTAAATACATTGCCTGTCATGGATTTTGTGGATGATTTTGAAATGCAAAATAGTGCTGAAAATTACAGAAAACTATGTAAAATGTATAATAATAATAATAATGTATAATATGCAACCTATGATGGACTGTACAATGAACAGCATGAATAATCAGTGCACTAACGAACTTTTCATTGAGAATGTAGAACTACTTGGAGTGAAAATGGACTAAGCCACAACAACAAAAAATTACTATAAAAGAACTTTGTAATTTTTCATGTGCAAAATGTTCAATAAAACCACTGTTAAATCGTAAGCATGTTACAATGCTGCAATGCAGCACAGAAAAAAATTCTTTTTGAGCCTTTATTATGAGGCCTGTTTCCTCTCCCCATTGACTTCCTTGGGGTTAGTCCACTTGTGCTCTCAGTGCCTCTACTGGTATGGATGTTGAACGTCACATACTGTAAGTAAACTATTACACGATGGTACCAGTACTCAATGGCAATGTGAGGGTGCAAGAGAGACTACCTTCCGGTTCTCCAATAGAGCAAGTCCACTCCCAACATGAGAGTTCTCCCTATTCTTACACCCTATGTGGCAAGGGGCACTGAACAGCTGCACATTCATTGGTCTGCAGTCTCTCACTACCTGCACTTTGCTACTGGAGTAGGACAGTATGACATAACTGATGTTTCCTACTAGGGCCATTCAAAACACAGGTCCTGAAATATGTGGCCCATTTACTGGAAAACTCAGGATGAGGTATACTGTACATAGCATATGGTGAACGATATAATTATTTTTCTTTATGAACTTGCAAAATATTTGCCCACATTTGCAACCTCTTCACTAATTCTCCCACTTCTGCAATAGTCAGAAAACTGGATTGGTATAATTGAATATCAAAGGGTACTTAGCAAAAATGGACAAAATTTTAATCCGAAAAGGATAGGGGGGAGGAGACAAGAGAGATCAAATCTTACTTTTCAAGCTACATAAATGTCTGCTTCACTTCAGGGCTATGTACAATCTCTATACAAAATATTTAATTTGATTTCTCGGTGAAATAGTAGGAACAGGGAGACTATGATCTATGAATGTTCACTATTTGCCTTAATTGCCAGAGGAAGCATTTTATTTGGTCTAGACAGACATCAGAAGGTCCTTAGGGGGGGAATCCTAAATATACCAGGGAGTTGAAGGGTGAAATAAAAGGATGCAACTTTTGGCTAATGTTTTACTGCAATAACTTTAGAGTTGTGTTCACATAGAATAGCATAAAATTATTTGTTGTTTTTTCCTGTGTCGCGTGGGATTTATCACGTAAGTAAGGGCTTTTTTGACTGAACAAATGAAGATGCAGAGTTCAAATGAACAAACAGAACAGCAGCAGCTAGCCGAGCTTGTGTCATTTGTTGATTAAGGTCATGAGCCCACTCCACTCGTCCCCAGTGCCCAGTCTGCAAACAAAACATACAAGGAATGGGTTCATCGGCACACTCTCATAAGTTAATAGCAAAGCACTATAAAAGTTGAAAAATGTATCTTAAAAGTAAAGGCCTTATTTCTGTGATGCCTGTTGGAATCTTGAATGATCTTTTTTAAAACATTTGGAGGTCACTAGAAGTCCACGGCAACTTCCAACATCATGATTTATATCCATCCTAAAACTAAAACATGATAAATACTAATAAAAAGATGCAGTAGGCCCAACTAGACTAGATCTCTCTGAATCCTTGATCCAAACTCACACCATATCGCTGAAGTTTTGATAGACTAGATTTGTACGATCTCTCTGAAACCTTGATCCAAACTTACTCTACTAGATTTGTATGCCCTCTCTGAATCCTTGATCCGAACTTACACCATATCACTTAAGTTTTGATAGACTCAACTACTGTAGATTTGCATCTATGAATCCTTGATCCAAACTCTCATGATATCAATAAAGTTTCAATAGACTCTACTAGATTTGTATGAAATCTATGAAACCTTGATCGAAACTTGTATCATATCACTAAATTTGAAAGCCTCAACTACAGTAGATCTGCATCTCTATGAATCTTTCATCCAAACTCTCATCATACTGTATAACTAAAGTTTTGATAGACTCTTTATGATCCCTATGAAACCCAGATTTAAACTTGCATCATATCAATAAAGGTGTTGCGCCAAGCTAGATTTGTATGATCTCTATGAATCTCTATTAATCCCTCAAGTTTTGATAACCCAAGTCAGGGTTCCTATTTATACAATAATAGCTGAGTCATGCATTGCATTTTGATGCTCGGCAAAGCTTTAGATGGGACCATACTACAGTATATCTACTGACTCAAAAGTTTGAAATCTTAGTATATGTCTCACTAAAAATACAATATCAAATCATTAAATACAGGATAATCAAAATGGGTCTTGCAACCAGGGTTGCCATATTTCTTGCAATTTATAACTAGCAATATATTGTAAGCAATGATTTGTACCTATTCCAGTATCTTTTTATGTCTTGTGGCGATGAAAATTTAAAATTGATGACATGGATAGTTTGCTAAGGAAAGACAACAAAAATACTGTAAATGAATCTGTAGGCAAACCATACCTGCCAACTTTTACGATTTTTCTGTAAAATTTACGGAAAGGCAGTGTGTTTTAAGTTTTTACGGATGAACTATAATATTTTACAGATTTACGCACCAAGTTCTTCTTCTTAAAATTCACGCCAGAACGAGCTTTCACATGCCGCCGAAATATGCTGTATGACCAGCGCACATTTGATACATGGCTCTGAACTATATTATAAATATCATCACAGTCTTCGACTGGGAATACGAGATGCGTCCTGATTTGTCCGAATCCTAATCGATCGATATTGATTTGTTTGTGTTGAATGGAAGATCTGGGATAACCATTTGCTTGTTCTTTAATGCGTTTATTAGATCAAGAACCTTTACCACTCTGTATAAAAAAATAGTTCTTTTCTTCTTCACCACGAATTATAAAGCGTAGGTAGTGTTGTAGTTCTGGAATAACATGCGAATTATCAGGGTGTCTACCGGTAACGAAAAGTAAAGCAAAGTCACTAATTTTTGTCTGGATATTTGCAGGTAACGAAAATTCGCTGAGGCCGGTTTAATCATTTAAACTCGCGCCGCTTCACGAAAGCGCCGCCAATTGCATAAGCTATATTTCCCCGTAATGCATACTGAGGATACCTTGAGTGGTATACAACGGTTCAACGTATGTTTTTGGCATCAACAAGAGTTTTTAGTTTAGTGTGAAATATTTTTCTGTATTATTAAGAAACCTTACATGAGATGCAGATACAGAAGAAACGACCAAGGGGAAGACCAAGAGATAGATGGCTGAAAGGAGTGGAGGAATGTGTCAAGAAGAGAGGCGAGGACTGGACCAGAGTGACAGCGGAGAGGTGGTGGGAAGAAAGAACTAAGTGGCGAGGCTTATGTTCCAAACAGACCCAGTACAAGATGATGATGATGATTAAGAAACCTGACTTTTCAGGACACGGTTATTGGCGAAAACTTTCGAAACTCAACAGAAACCTCTCATTTCTGTTATTGACCTCTAAATTTGAGTCTATCTCCAATATAAGTCCAGAAATAACACAAAATAATTTAATGTCACAATCTTGCTAAATGATATAGTTTCGAAAAAAATCGTGAAAAAGGTTCGAAATACATTTATTTACAAAATCTATCTGTCTCGTAAATTTGCAACATCCAGTATGATTAATTTGAAATTCCATTATATGTCGATTTTTCCTTTGAACTTTTTTGGTTCCATCGGATATATAATCTAACCGGTTATCTCGAAATCTTGTATACAGTAATTCGTGATTCGAAGGAAAATGAAAAATTTGATACCTTCTTCGAGCGTTCATCCTCCGGAATCACATCCTCGAGACGGCCAGCTGACCGCACGACTTGCTTGTGGGAATCTCGTCAAACGGACCGAGAACGACGCCAGTTATGTAAAATCATAAAATCCGTGCTCGATCGCAAACTTGTGATCACGAGGACTGCGGGAATCCTGTCAAAGGTGATTGGGCACCCATCAAGAAACATTCCGAAATCTACTCGCCACTTTTCCTATGACAGTATACTTAAAAGCATACGGGGAGCGAGAAGTCCATAAATCCACTTAAAAAAGACTACATAGCATCGCGATTTTCAGATCTCCTCGTGATCCACTGTGAACTCCCAACTACAGCCTAGGGACAGCGGGAATTACGGCACCGACCATACAACATGTCCATAACTGCTCGTGAATTTTAACCATGCCGAAGCTCGAGCTTGCCTCCGCCATTCTGCCAGGACAGATCGACAGGCAGACAATCGTTGAACGGCCAGGTGCGGCGCCAATTGCATATTATCGCATTCTCAGTGTCCAACCACGGGGAAAACGTGCTTGTCGTAAAACAGTCGAGAGTGGCAGCGATTGTGATACATAGCGATATTTCTGCGCATTCGATGACGAGGACAACTGGATTCTTGTCTGGACAGCAAGTGGCACAAATTGCATAAAAATGCTACATCTTCCCATGCCCAATCTTAAGGACAATGGAAATCTCGTCGAACGACTAAAAGTGACCTCGATTATGTAAATCGTGATTTTTCTAAGTGTTCTATCGTGAAAACTACAGGAATCTCGTCAAACGACTGCGAAGACAGAATGTGAACGAATTTTTAGCCTGATTAAGAAGAACAGCACACAGTTCAGGTCTTTTGATATCCAATTGAACTCTGGAAGCCATTTCTATTTTGAAGACCAGAAGTTCTGGAGCATGTTATACAAACACATATTCTATTGACTTTCTGAAGAAAGCAAAGCAAGCCACAACTTTAGCTCTTAAATCAGGTTGTTTGGACACTGATGGATTGTGCACATTTCCCACATGTGGTATTTTTGTATGTGTAGTTGGTACTATGTTTGTTTTTTGTTTGCTTTATTCTCATTGGTCAGGGGATATATTACGACACTGGGATATAATAATGGTGGCAAGTCACCTGAATGATAATGTTCCGCAAGTTATGATGTACAGATTAGAATTATATATAAAAAACAGTCCTACCAGATAGTTTTTGCTGTTCCCTTGAGCGTTGCGCTTAAGGCTGGTATGGTATCATCCATATTGTTGGTCCTCAGAGCCTGGATAGAATCAAGCTATCAGGTCACTACTAAAAAAAGGTGGTTTTCTGCAAACGAGACACTTCTAACAAGATAAGTAGTCATAAGGCAATACCTTATTTCCTTCCCATTTGTTATTCCTCTTTGTACATGTAACACGTTTAATCATGACCTCTGAAAGTGAAACCAAAGTTCTTGTCAAGAATAGAAGCATTATTAGAGCTTCACTCACTAGGCTACGTAATCAAGTGTACGGTTTTGACGACAGTACACCCATTGAACTTCTTCATGTTAAAAATGAACGGTTATTAACGCTCTTTACAGAATTTAATGAAATTCAGTCACAGCTTGAAATTCTCGATGAAACAGGCAGTCATGAAGAGGTAAGAGTAGAATTTGAAGACACGTTCGATGAATTGAAGGCTAGATTACAGCAGTTAATCAATGCTCACCTTCCATACGTCTCACCTCCTCCTAGTGAAGTAGTGGATCTCAAAGCAATAATACAGGCTCATACAGTCTTCCAAAAATACGTTTGCCTGAATTTTCTGGCGACGTCACGCAGTTTATGCATTTTCACGATCTCTTTGAATCCCTAATATTAAGAAATCATTCATTAGGGAATATAGAGAGATTCCATTACTTAGCTTCATCGTTACGTGGCAGTGCACATGACCTCATAAAAAATATTCCTGTCACAGCAGAAAACTTCACTCTAACATGGGATACAGTGTGTAAGAGATTTCATAATGCTAGACTTATCGTAAATGCACACATCAAATTACTTTTATATGCAGATACAGTTCATAGGGAATCTGCTTCTAGCTTGTGTATCCTACTCAATCAGGTTCAATCAAATCTGAAGGCTGTCGAGTCATTAAATTTAAGCGTTCCGTTGCATTAAGTAATTATCAGCCAAATCATACTTGACAGGCTCCCAGAATCCACCAGGAAACAATGGGAAATGACAAGCAAGTCCAAGCAGCTTTCTACATTATTAGAACTCACAGATTATTTGGAAAAGAGAGCTCAAACCTTAGAAGTGATAGATTTTTCTCCCAAGGTTCAATCTTGTGAGAAGGGCATTAGATCTTATCAGGATAAGAATTCCAGGCATGGGTCAAGAATGATAATAAGTTACCCTGTAGTGGTTCGTATGCAGTTATCAGTGATAACTGTAAGATATGCAATGGCCAACATCCAATCTACAAGTGTGACACATTTTTAGGTTATGAGTCACAAAAAAGGCGTAACATAGTCAGAAACATGGGCTTTGTTACAATTGTCTTCGAGTATCACACAGTGTTGTATCGTGTCCTTCCAAGTCATTCTGTAAGATATGCAACAGTCAACGTAACACATTATTACATATTGATTCAAACAATCAGTCCTCTAACAATCAGCATCCTACTCAGTCTCATCATGCAGCTAAAAACAGATGCTCCAACACACCGCCCACCCAACCTCATAATGGTTGGAATGAAAGCAATTCATCTACTTATTGCAGCATGAAAATCAAGCCATAGCATCATGTCCTACTTTCTACAGCCTGGGAGTGGCGACCCCATCGTAATAATAGCCTAAAATGGAAATGGCACTTCAAATGATTCGGAGAAGGTTAGGGCGTACCCTGCAGGCGATGCGCAGTTCTTTTGGTACTGAGGGAACTGTGAGAAATGGGCGACCAGTAACCGAAATGAAAGTGGGAATCATGAATGTCATGACCCTGACAGGCAAGGTGGAGGAGGTGGTAGACTTCATGGAGAGGGAGAATGTTGGATTGATGGGGCTGAGTGAAGTGAAATGGAAAGGTAAAGGAAGGAAGAAATTGAGGAAAGGATATACATTATACTGGAGTGGTGGCCAAGAGGCAAAAAATGGCGTGGGACTGATAACCTCGAAACAACTGGAGGAGTATGTTGAAGTGGTCGAGTGTGTGAGTGACAGAATAATGAAAATTAGAATGAAGATGAAAAATGACGTGATGGACTTCATACAAGTGTATGCACCACAGACTGGAAACAGAGAAGAAGATATTGAAGTATTCCTGGAGGATGTAGAAAGAGTAATTTCAGATGTAGAAGTGGTGATCATGGGAGATATGAATGCACAAGTCGGAAACGAGAGACAAGGAAAGGAAGAAGTCATTGGACCATATGGATATGGGAAAAAGAACCGGGAAGGAGAGGAACTTGTAAACTTTTGTGAAAGGAATGGACTGATAGTGGGTAATTCATGGTTTCGGAAGAAAAACAGCAGGAAAATTACGAGATATGATTGGGGCGATAGAAGAACAAAATCAGTAATTGACTACTTTCTGGTGGAAAGGACTAATCGCAGAAAGCTGATAGATGTGACAGCTTTACCAGGAGAAGCATTTGATGGGGACCATAGAGCTGTGGTGGCAAAATTTAGATGGGAAAAATTGGAAAACCTAAAGGAGATCAGAGAAAGTAAAATAAAAGTATGGAAATTGAAAGACAAAACTGTACAGGAAGATTTTCAGGAGAGATTGAAGCAACAAATCCCAGTTACTGAAGTGGAAAACATAGAAGAGGAATGGTCCCACTTTAAAAAGGCATTTGTTGGTGCAGCAGAGTGCTTGTGGTAGGACGTCAACAAGAGTGAAAGAGAAGGAGGCACCGTGGTGGAATGAGGAAGTGAGGAAAGCAGTAGAAGAAAAGAAGTCTGCATGGAAAGAATGGAACCGAGATCAAACAGAAGAAAGCAAAAAGAAGTATCACAACAGCAAACGGAGGTGTAAGAAAGTGGTAGGAGAAGAAAAGAAGAAAAGTAGGGAAGAATTTACACGAAGAATGGAAACAGATGTAAGTGGCAGTAAAAGGATGCTGTATGGGCTTCTAAGAAGTAAGAGGAAAGAAAGAGTTACTACAAAGCTAGTGAAAAAGGAAGATGGAGAGTTGTTAACACACCCAGAAGAGATAAGGGGACGATGGAAGGAGTATTTCGATAAGCTATTGAATGTGAGCAATTGTACTAGTGAGATGGAAGTGACACAACCTGACGACTCTATAACAGAAGATGATATAACAATGCTGGAGGTGGAATTAGCAGTACAGAAAATGAAGATGGGAAAAGCAACAGGGGTGGATGAAATCAGTGTAGAAATGATAAAGGCTGCTGGACCTGTTGGTATGCAATGGTTGTATCGACTGCTAAAGTGTGTGTGGAAACGGAAATGTGTACCAGAAGACTGGGAGAAAGGGCTAATAATACCAGTGTTTAAGAAGGGGGACAAGAAGGTGTGTAATAACTATAGAGGGATCACCCTCATATCACAGATAGTAAAAATACTGGAAAGATATTAGAAAGAAGAATGAGAAGAAAGGTGGAAGGAGAGTTGCAAGAGGAACAGTATGGCTTCAGGAGTGGAAGATCCACAGTGGACCCAATCTTTAGCTTGAGGCAGGTGATGGAAAAGAACTGGGAATATGGAGAGGATTTGATCATGACTTTCATAGATCTAGAAAAGGCATATGAGAGAGAAGGTATGGGAAACCATGGTTAAGAAGAAACTGGGAAGAGAAATGTTGAAAATGGTGCAAGCAATGTACAACAACTGTGTTAGCAGGGTACTGACCCCAGTTGGAAAGACAGATTGGTTTAGGAACAAGACTGGACTAAGACAGGGGAGTGTGCTGTCACTTCTCTTGTTCATAATGGTGATGGATGAAATTGTAAAGGAAACAAAGGAAGCATATGGACATAAAGAAATGAAGTTACTGTTATTTGCAGATGATATTGTGGTCTGGGGAAGGAACACCGAAGAAGTGCAAAAACAACTAGATGCACTGAACGAAAATATTCAGAAGTACGGCCTGAAAATCAGTATAGAGAAAAGCAAGACCATGGTGATGACAAGAGCAGAAAGACAAGGAAAGGGCACTGTGAAAATTGGAAGTCAGAGTTTGGAAACTGTGGACACGTTCAAATACCTAGGAAGTGAATTGATGCAAACTGGTAGGTTGGACATGGAGATTGGCAGGAGGGTACAGCAGAGCAATGCATTCTATCAAAGTGTAAGAAAACTTGTTTGGGATAAGGAAGTACCAAGGAAAAGCAAGGAGGTAATGTATAAAGTGTACTATGTTCCCATATTAACTTATGCAGCTGAGACTTGGACCCTGACAAGCAGGCAAGAGAGTAGAATCCAAGCCAGTGAAATGAAATTCCTAAGAAGTATGATAGGAAAGACAGTGTGAGGAATGAAGATGTTAGGAAGGAAGTTGGGATGGGAAAACTAAATGAGAGAATTGAGAAGAATAAACTAAGGTGGTTTGGACATGTAAAGAGGATGGAGGAAAATAGAATACCAAGACAGATGCTGGAGGCAAAGTGCAAGGGTAAGAGAGCAAGAGGAAGACCTAGAACAAGGTGGATTGATTCAGTGAAGAACAGCACGAGAAAAAGAAATCTGGACTGGGACAAGATCGTGGAAGAAGAATGGTGGAAGGAAAGAGGAAAGTGGAGAAGTGCCATAAATACCCCGACCCAGCAGGAGCTGGATAAGGGGAAATGATGATGATGATGACGAGTCAAGGTTGAGAATAACGTTGGCAGACTATATTTAGCTCGTTGTCTCTTAGACAGTGGAAGCCAAAGCAATTTCATAACAGAAGGTTTAGCACAAGTTCTAGGTTTGAAGAGAACAAGGAATCCTACGCTCATAGAAGGCATTTCGCAATCTATGTCTGAAGCTAAGTACAGTGTTAATGTTACTGTACAGTCTTGTATAAATTCTAGCAGCTACCATATTGATTGTCTTGTTTTATCAAAAATCACTAGTGACATGCCAACTAAAAGGGTGCCTTACGACACTTGGAATATTCCAGGTGACATTCAGTTAGCTGATGTTAATTTTCATTCTCCAGCCAAGATAGACATGCTTTTAGGGGCTGAGGTTTTCTTTAGAAAACCAGGCCAGGCAAATTTCCAGTTCTGCAGAATACAACATTAGGTTGGATTGTGTCGGGAAGTTATGAATCGACAACGGAGAGAGTCTGGAACCTTTTTCCTCCGCAATGATATTGACCTTCACGCACAAGTACAAAGATTTTGGGAGGTTGAAGAACTTCATGAAACAATAAGATCTAGTGAAGAGAGGGAATGTGAACAGCATTTTTCACAACATGTGTCAAGAGATGCTACAGAACGCTATGTTGTCCGACTCCCACTTAGGCAAGATCCTAGCACATTAGGCAAGTCATTGCAAACTGCCACTAATAGATTTCAACGTCTCGAGCTCAGAGTACGACATGATGAGCAGCCAAGGCTTGAATATACCAAATTTCTCTCAGAGTACAAAGAGTTAGGTCACATGCAACCTATAACTGCCTCTTTAGAGACATCGACATCATACGAGGCACGTCCAGAAAGTAAGTTCCGTTTGGTAATAAAATTAAATTGTGTACAGATACAGAAAAATTATTTATTGCACAACATTCTACACCTCTTAAACTACTTTTCCACATAACTGCCGAACTTTTGCAGGCATTTGTCATAGCGTGGCACAAGTTTTTGGATACCTTCTTCATAGAAGTTTGCCGCCTGTGTCTTCAACCAGTTGGAAACATCTTCTTTCATCTCGTCGTCATTGTTGAAGTGTTGACTGCCAAGGAAAGACTTGAGATGTGTGAACAGATGAAAGTCGCTAGGAGCGAGGTCAGGCCTGTACGGAGGGTAGTCAAACATGTCCCAGCCAAATCCCTGTAGGATGTTTTTCGTCACATTTGCAGTGTGTGGTCGTGCGTTGTCGTGAAGAAAAACAACACCTTTTGACAGCAACCCTCGGCACTTATTCTGTATTGCGCGGCGCACTTTCCTAAGTGTCTCGGAGTAAGCATCTGCATTGATTGTTTGACCACGCGGTAAGAAATCAATGAGTAAGATGCCTCTCCAGTCCCAGAACACCTTGCACATTATTTTCCGAGGTGTCAAGATTTGTTTCGGCTTAACCTTTGCTGGGGATGAAGTGTGCCTCCATTCCATTGATTGCCGCTTACTTTCAGGGGTGTCGTAAGAAACCCAAGTTTCATCTCCTGTGACTATCTGTGTCAGAAATTCTTCGCCGCCTTCATTGTAACAGGTCAAAAACTGAAGTGCACTACCCATCTGTTTTGTGTTGCTCCGTAAGAATCTTTGGTACCCAATGTCGGCAAAGTTTACGAAAGTTCAGTTTTTCGGTAACAATTTCATGAATTAGTGATCGTGAGATTTGGGGAAATTCCATAGCGAGAGCACTAATTGTAAACCTGCGGTTAACCCGGATCTTGTCATCAATCGCGTGAACCAGTTCTTCTGTAACCAAAGATGGACGCCCACTTCGTTCTTCATCGTGCACTTCACTACGTCCTTCATTGAACTGTCGGACCCATCTTATCACCATTGAATCACTCATCGCATTTTGTCCATACACTTCACAAATTTGCCGATAAATTTCAATTGGTTTCACTTTCCTAGCATTCAGAAAACGAATCACAGATCTGATTTTACAAGCGGCAGGATTTTCAATCAACACCGACATTGTACGAGTAAACATGCACAACAACGCGTACGTGGCTGACAGCACTCTCCAAATGGCGCACGTTTCTTCTCCTTGATACAGAGCGTCTATCGCGCATATGCGGAACTGCGCTGCAGCGGAACGTACAACTAGTTGAAGAGACAGGCGGCACAAGTCTATGAAGAAGGTATACAAAAACTCGTGCCACGCTACGACAAATGCCTGCAACATTTCGGCAGTTATGTGGAAAAGTAGTTTAACCCCCTTAGCGTGTACGGCGCAACGGTGCGCCCACTAGCCTGCTACGTTCACAGCATGTACGGCGCAATGGTGCGCCGTCGAATTTGAAACGCCCACTACGTGGACTTCGTAATAGTTATTTATTTGGTCGTAAGATGGCAGGAAGAGGCAACATTTGGCTACACTTCGAGCTACTTATTATTGCCAGGAGGTGTCGCATATTTTCACAGTCATTTATTTTTCAGATCTCTGCACACGTGTTTCCGGTTTTGCGGACCGTGAGTTTGCTTGTAAACATGGCAGGTCGTGGCACAGTTATTGATGACAAAGAAATAGCTAATTTGCTCGATATTAGTGCAAACGAAAGTGATTCAGAGTGTGACAGCGATATAGAGGATGAGTTCGCTATAACTTCCAGTGAAGATAGTGATGCTGACGATGTAATTCTTGATAGAACGCCAAGAAATACGAACACATTAGGCGGCTGTGATATTGTCCCAGTATTGACGTGCCGCTGACCAGGGATAACCAGGTTATTAATAGTTTATAATATTATGTTATATGTTGTTCTTATTGTGTGTGTTTTTTGAAAACTTTTGCCAGTGCGTTTGGAAATTATAGCGAAATGCATATGACACCGCGCTTACCATTGGGAGTAGGCTAGAAATAATGCACGTTGTGGGTGCAGCCCAGAGTTTCACAATATCACGCTTGAGGGGTTAAGGGTTGTAGAATTTTGTGCAATAAATATTTTTTCTGTATCTGTACACAATTTAATGTTATTACCAAACGGAACTTACTTTCTGGACATACTTCGTATTACATGCCACATCATCCAGTATTCAAGACGTCCAGCTCTACAACTACCAGAGTTGTGTTTGATGCTTCATGTAAGTAAAGTTCAGGAATTTCTCTCAATGACATTCTGATGACCGGACCTACCATTCAACAAGATCTATGTTCTATTGTTGCCAGGTTCAGAACCCATCCAGTATGTTTCACTGCTGACATTGAGAAAATGAATAGACAGATTCTTATTGATGACAAAGATAAGAACTTCCAACGTATCTTGTGGAGGCCGTCCTCTAATGAACCCATCAAGGAGTACCAACTTAACACTGTTACATACGGGACATCCTCAGCACCTTTCTTAGCTGTCAGGTGTTTACAACAATTGGCAGAAGATGAGAAGGAGCTTTTTCCGAATGCAACTACGGTCTTACTTCGTGATTTCTACATAGATGATTGCATATCAGGTGCAACCAATGCTGATGAAACATTAATTTTACAGCAAGAATTGATTCAACTGTTAGCCAGTGGCGGTTTCAAACTTCGGAAATGGTGTTCCAACCATCCAGCATTGTTACAGGCTGTTCCAGAAGACTGCAGAGAGACTCAGCTTCCTCTCCGATTCGAATCTGATGAAGGCGTCAAAACTTTAAGACTTTTGTGGCATCCAGCCATTGACAGGCTTCAGATCTCTTGCATCAAGCAAGCAGTTAATTCCCCAGTCACAAAACGCAAGGTCTTGTCAGTTGTATCCTCAATTTACGATCCTCTTGGTCTAATTAGCCCTTTCGTTCTTGCATTAAAAATGTTCCTGCAGCAATTATGGCAAGAAAAAACATCGTGGGATGAGGAGCTTCCAGACGAGCTTGCAAAATGTTGGGATAAGCTGTACTCACAAATTCCATTGATTAATAAGATTTGTATAGAAAGGTTTGCTCTTTGCAACGAGTACACGCAAATACAATTACATGGGTTTGCAGATGCATCGATGAAAGGTTATGGTGCATGCTTATTTCTTCGTTCTTCATCTTCATGTGGTCAAATCACTACTCATTCGTTATGCGTCAAGTCAAGAGTGGCTCCAATTAAGCAAGTGACGTTGCCGAGACTAGAATTGTGTGCTGCTGTTCTTCTCTCACGACTGGTCAAGAAAATGATTCCAGTTCTATCACTTCAGTTCCACAGTGTTCACCTGTGGACAGACTCTACAATTGTCCTCTCATGGATCACTTCTCAACCATCGAAATGGAAAACATTTGTTGCCAATAGAGTTGCTGAAGTGCAACGCAACACTTCCATCGGTGATTGGAAACATGTCGCTTCTGAATCAAATCCTGCTGACATTATTTCACGAGTCACCAATGCAGCAAATCTTGTCAAAAATGACCTTTGGTGGCATGGCCCGTCCTGGATTAATGCTTCAGAGTCTCATTGGCCCATTCCTACTGATGAAACTTCAATTCAAGTTACAGAACAACGTAACTCTACCATATTTTTTTTTTAGCGTATGGCTTTTATTGCCGGGAGTGTCCGAGGACATGTTCGGCTCGCCAGTTTTGTAGCTGCTTCGAGACGGACACCCAATGGGTGAGCTACAAGTACCGTTGGGGAGGGAAGGAGGGAAGTTGGATTGTAAGGACGAGGAGTTGGAAGGTAGCGGCTGTGGCCTATAGTTAGGGACCAACCCCGGCATTTGCCTGGAAGGAAGATGGGAAACCACAGAAGACCATCTTCAAGGTTGCCGGCGGGGGGATTCGAACCTCCTCGCCTCCCGGATGTGAGCGACTGCCATCAGTCATGCCGTAACCACCACGGCTAACTCACCCGGTAACTCTACCATTAGTTGCGTGGTCTCATCCCAGTCGGAGGAGATAATTTCAAGATTTTCACCCTACCACTTGAAGAGTGACAATCAGTTTTTAATTCAATTGTTCAGTTATTTCATGTTATTTTCTTTCAGGTACATATTTTATTGTTTATTGTTGAAATCTGTGTATTTCAAGGCGGGGGAGTATGTTTGGACACTGATGGATTGTGCACATTTCCCGCATGTGGTATTTTTGTATGTGTAGTTGGTACTACTTTGTTTGATTTATTCTCATTGGTCAGGGGATATATTACGACGACACTGGGATATAATAATGGTGGCATGTCACCTGAATGATAATGTTCCGCAAGTTATGATGTACAGATTATAATTATATATAAAATACAGTTCTACCAGATCGTTCTTGTTGTTCCCTTGAGCGTTGCGCTTAAGGCCGGTATGGTATCATCCACAGACCCTTATGTCATCGGGTACTGTAGTGTTTTATATTAATGCTGTTGAACTCGTCATTTTTCGAAGTGAAGAAAATACATGTATTTTGTCATGTCAGGCGGAAACACAAGAATCTAAGCGATGAAAAGGGGAAAGCAGAATACAGACGTCTGAGAAATGAGGTTAACAAGAAGTGCAAGGAAGCGAAAGAAGAATAGTTGAAAGAGAAATGTGCAGGTATAGAAAATTGTCTGAAATTAGGAAAAGTAGACACAGCTTATCGAAGGATTAAGAATACTTTTGGAGAAAAGAAGACTAAGTGCTGTAATATTAAGGACACAAATGGAAAGCCTCTAACAGATAGGGAAGAAAAGGTTGAGAGATGGAAAGATTACATCGAGAGTTTGTATAAGGGAAAGGAGATTGAGAATCATGTAATGGAAAGGGAGGAGGAAATTGATGAGGATGCGAAAGGAGATTTAATATTGAGATCAGAATTTGATAGAGCTTTGGAAGACTTAAGCAGGAACAAAGCACCAGGCATAGATGATATACCGATTGAGTTGCTACGCTGCATAGGAGATGAAGGTCTGATCAGGTTATTTCACTTGGTGTGTAGGATTTATGAGACAGGTGAGGTACCCCCTGATTTGAAGAAGAATGTAATCATCCCTATACCAAAGAAAGTGGGAGCTGACAGATGTGAAGATTACCGTACAATTAGCTTGATTACTCATGCTTCAAAGATCCTGTCTAGAATAATTTACAAGAGGATTGAAAGCCAGATAGAAACGGAGTTGGGTGAAGACCAGTTTGGTTTCAGGAGAAATGTAGGAACAAGGGAAGCTGTACTAAGTCTTAGGCTGATTTTGGAAGGTAGAAAAAGGAAAGATAAGAGAACGTTCATGGCTTTTGTAGACTTAGAAAAGGCTTTTGATAACGTTGATTGGACTAAATTGTTTGACATTTTGAAATCGATTGGAATGAAGTACAGGGATAGGAGGGTGATATACAATCTGTACAGAAACCAGACAGCAGTCATTCGAGTTGAAGGACATGAGAGAGAAGCTGGTATTCAGAAAGGTGTAAGGCAAGGCTGCAACTTATCACCCATACTTTTCAATCTTTACATTGAACAAGCAATGAAGGAAATTAGAGAAAAATTTAAAGTGGGAGTGAAGATTCTAGGAGAAATAATTTCAACTCTGAGATTTGCTGATGACATCGTCATCTTGGCCGACAAGCCTGAGTATTTGAATGAGTTTTTGAATGGTATGGACTCCGTCTTGCGGAAAGAATTCATGATGAAAATAAATAAATGTAAAACAAAAATACTGGAATGCAGCCGAAATAAATCAGAAACCTCTATGGAGATCAAATTGGCAGGTGAAAAGCTGAAGGAAGTAGGAGACTTCTGTTACTTAGGAAGCAGAATAACCAGTGATGGACGAAGCAAAGAGGATATTAAAAGTAGGTTGGCTCAGGCAAAGAAAGCATTTCTACAAAAAAAAGGAATCTGCTGACATCGAATATAGATTTAGGTATTAGGAAGTCATTTTTGAAAGCCTTTGTCTGGAGCGTGGCGCTCTATGGAAGTGAAACTTGGACTATTGGTGCAGCAGAAAAGAGGAGAATTGAAGCATTTGAAATGTGGTGTTACAGGAGAATGATGAAGATCAGATGGGTAGATAGGGTTACAAACAAAGAGGTATTAAGACGAGTGGGAGAGGAGAGATGTTTCTGGCGACTGCTAATGAAGAGAAGAGATAGGTTGGTAGGACACATACTAAGACACCCAGGAATAGCAAGCTTAGTTATGGAAGGAAGGGTCGAGGACAAAAACTGTAGGGGTAGACCAAGGTTAGAATATGTTAAACAGATTGCCTCGGATGTAGGGTGTCGGAGCTATGTAGAGATGAAACGATTAGCTCAGGACAGGGAGGCATGGAGAGCTGCATCAAACCAGTCAAAAGACTGAAGACTCAAACAACAACAACCCTGTTTAAAGCATTAATTGCTGTATTTTGTAGCCCAGGAGGATTATTGTTTTAAGCAGGGGTATGTCGAAATTTGTTGGATTTTTAGGCGTGCGCGAGTTTTACTGAAAGCCCTTTTTGAAAGTTGGCAGGTATGGTAACCCAAGTGCAACTCTACCTTTGTCTCTTGTTCAACGATTGCAGTTTAGATTTCACAAACTGTACCTTGACTAATGTTGGAAGTTGCTTTATTAGGTGGTGTGATATACCATCATCTTTCCCTCGTAACATAATTATTACTTTGGGAAGGAGGAAAAGAAAAGTCACAACCACCTGAAAAATGATGATATTGTAAAAAGGAAGGGAAGGTCCATCCATGAAAAACTCTCTCTGAGATGTCCTTACATAATATTGCTGGGGTTGGAACAGAGTTGACTACGAGAGATTGACTTGAAAGATGAAACCAGAGGATAGTGGTGATCATTATTTTAAGGAACAACAGTTTGCATTGTTGCTTATGTTAAAAACCACAAACTCTACTCTCTGAGTGCAAAGTATAACATAAGATATAAGAATCACAGTACAAAAGTAACAACGTGTCAACATATCCATATTGAAAATCATACAGAAATCAAATCTAAGAATTGGTATTAAGAAGGGCAACAGTGTTAAGGAGCACATTTTAAAGATTTAATTACAATGTTGTGATCTGGTAAGAGTTGTATGATCATACCTGAAACTCTTCCTCCAATCTGGAAAGCAATGCAGCCTTTGCTACACTTATATGTCTATCAATACAACCTAACATGAGTATAACAGACTTAATAGTTTCCACTCCAAAGATAAAGCCTGAAACAGAAAGCAGAAATTCTATTAATTGTGTTTGTAGCCAACAGGTATCACACAAAAACAAAACAAACACAAGTCTTACCTTAAATGTGGTCCCATGGCCCAAGGCAACCCAGTTAGACAGTATTTATTTACGTTGTTTTTTTTTAAATTTATATCTGTAGTCCCATGTCAGGGGCTTCCCACATAGTAGTTTGGGTATGTATGAAACCTGTCTGATAACCTGAGTTACTATGATGTCTGTACTAATCATCATCATCCTTTTCCATCTCCAGTTTCCCGGGTGCAGTAGACAAGCGCTCGCCACTGCTTTCTGTCATTGTACAACTTTTGTTCTACAACTTCTTCCCATTTCAGTCCCTTTTTCTCCACTTCTGATCTCACGGTCTCAATCCATCGTTTTCTGGGTCTTCCCCTCGGTCTTTCCCTTTCAGTTCTCTATTAAGGTAGTCCCTTGCTGTTCTAGTGTTATTAATTTGCATCATATGTCTGTACTAGTGTATGTATTTATAAATGCCGCTAGGACTAGGAAGGTGGTGGCTGTGGCCTTATGTTAAGTACCATCCCCCACATTTTCCTGAAATAGTCTTCTACCTCCAGGATGGGCGAGATGGGAACTGAACTCGTCTTTTCTCAGGTGCCCTCTCGAGGCTGGGTCGCATTCCAGTGTTCAGACCAAAATTAAATTTCTTGGCCGATCCGGGAATTGCACCCAGGAACTTTGAGACAGAAGTCTCGGTACATATCCCGACACCACGGAAGGTGGCCGATAGTTGTAAGACTAAGTATATATACTTGGAACTTCATACAGATATGATCAGGGTTGGAAAAGTGGTTATTATTGCTGTTCATCCAGTTTATACAACTTGGGACATCATCCCCAAAGTGGAAGCACCAAGTAGTAATACATGATTATCGCATCGCTACCAACCACAAAATGTACATTGTTTTTTTAATGACTGAATACACAAGGAAATAACTTTCAGGCCATTCTCTCACTACTCCCTTCACTTTTCCTTTACCTCATCATCAATTTCCATTTCCCAGCTTGGGCTGGGTGGGAACAAATATGACACCCCTCCACTTTACTCTGTCCGTGCACCATCCTTCCTCAACCACTGAACTCCACTCCAGGTTCCGTTCTCTCACACTGTACTTCACCAAATCCATTCACCATACTCTCGGTCTTCCTCGTCCTCTCTTTCCAGTCATTCGTCTCTCCACTTGTAGCGCCATTCTTTCGTCATTCATCCTTTTCACATGTCCATACCATCTCAATCTCTTGTGCTCCAGCTTATCATTCAGCTTCTGGACATTCACTTCCTTTCGAATGTCTTCATTTCTCACTCTATCTCTGCCAGTCTTCTGTACCATACTCCTCAGGAATTTCATTTCGGCTGCCTGTATTCTACTTTCATCTCTCCTCGTCTTCGGCCCAGTTTCTGCTTTGCTAAGTAATAGATCTTGTACTTCTTTAGCCTTCAGTGGTATGTCTTTATCCCAAATTAAACTCCGAACCTTATAATAGAAAACACTCCCACATTGTGTTCTCTTGTTGATCTCCATATCCAATCTTGCATTTTCCATCAATGCACTTCCTAAATATTTGAAGTTCTCTACTACTTCCAGATCTCTAATTTTAACAATCCCTTTGCCTTCCTCTTGTCATTACCATTGTCTTACTTTTCTCTACACTGATTTTCATTTTCCATTTCTCAATATTTTCCTTCAGTACATCCAGCTGTTCTTGGACCACATTCTCATTCTCTCCCCAAATCAGATCATCATCAGCATAAAAGATTATGTTCATTCTTGTACCTGTGTACGCTTCCTATGTTGCCTTTAGTATATCATCCATCACCAGTATAAATAGCAATGGTGAGAGTACTATCCCTTGTTTCAATCCATCTTCATTTTCAAACCATCCTCTTTTACCTACTCGAGTCTTGACACTGCTGCAACAATTACTGTACATTGCTTTTATCATTTGTATTATTTCTTCTCCAATACCTTTTTTGTTTTAGGCTTTCAAACTCTGTCTGTAGGTACACTATTATATGCCTTTTCTAAGTCAATGAAGGTCATTATCATGTCTTTTCCATATCCTTTACCTATTAAATACTCATAAATGTTTGTCAATTTTTCAATACCTATGAATTTTACTGTACAATCAGGAATACTAGACCCACAAATTAGTTAAAGGATGACATCCAAGAATTTACATTCTTCTTCACAATAGAAAAATGAATACCTTCAATTCACAGTCAGATACCAAGATTTTAAATGTAGATGGAACTTTCCTGTGCACATATTAATATTTCATGACAGCACCACTGGAGGGGCGAAAATTACACAATACCTCCTTCCAGCATTGGATGGTATGAAAGGGGAATGACTACCAGTGATGGGGAAGCACTAGTAAAACTGGAGCAGTGTTGGCATGTTAAGTTTACTGTTCCTTACCTACACAAATTTGATGGGAATCAACCCAGGTGTATATTGAATGTATGAAATTGTGATCACTAGGGCTCGGATTTTTAGGTAAATAAATATATTTTTATGTAAATACATATTTTAAGCATTTTTTCTATAAATACATAAATCCCTGCTTTTCACTTATTAGCACATAAAAAACATAATATTATTTACATTTTTTTAAAATCATTATGCTAGATCTTTCAGTTTATTGCATTTTTGTTCTGTGTTACTTCAATGGGGAAGAACCTGTGAGCTATCTTATCTTCATGCAGAGTGTATGTCAGCTTGCAACTGTGTTATTCTTAACTTGTCGACCCGTGCCACTCACTGTGGAAGCTGGGGTTTCCTTGTCCATAGCCATATTGCACCACGTGCTAGACCTCCCCCCTCCCCCAGCTACCTGGAACCAGTGTCACTCCCATGCAGTTCATTTCTGGCACTGCAAAATGTAAGGCAGTTCTACGATGCCTAAAGTAGAAACAACTACAAGTTATCGTCTGTTGCAGAATTTAAATATAATTTTACTTCTGATGGGAGAGTTCTGTTCTGACAACCATGTGGGAAAGCAATCAAGGCTAAACAGTGATCTCAAGTTACACAACACCACAAGAGCAAGAAACACATTGCCGCAGTTTCGGACCTTCAGAATAAGTGTTACGCGATAATCGTCAGTCATTTGTGATGGGCAACCTGAAGATGTATCTCGTTGTGTATTGTAATGCTTTAGCAGTCATTTAGACGTAGAATAAATTGCATTCGTGAGTACTACATATTGTTTACATTCACATTAATAAACTAAATAATAATTAAATATTTTTACTTTGTTGTCACATATTTCAGGTATTTTTAATACACAAAAAATAAATATTTTCCCGATTTTTAGCACCTAAAAATCTGAACCCTAGTGATCACACTGACATCATTTCAAATTGGCAAATAAGGAACAACTTCAAAGGTGATATTTAAGTTGCACTAAGGGGGAAGTATAATTGGAAAGACTTGTAGAGATAAAATCAAAAACAAGGAAATTAGAGAGAAAACAGGATTTCCGAAGTTACAAGACAAGATCGAAATCAGTAAACTAAAATGGTATGGATATATGATGCGAATGGGAGAAGATAAGAGTCCCGAAGCGGTTATTTACCGAGTAAGTCACGGGAAGGCATCAAAGGGAAAGGCAGAGGATGAGGTGGATGGATAGTAAGGGAGAGCATTGAGGAAAGAGGAGGGAAAGTAGAAGATATACTGGAAGAAGGACGAGAGTGGTGGAGAGACAGAAAAGTATGGAAGTCCTTGATTCACACCCCGACCCAGATTATTGGAACAGGGAAATGAAGAAGAGAAGAAGGGGGAATTGAAATGGTAAACTAAGAACAACATTTCATGTGGTATTTAAGAGGCAATAAGGAAATAAAATAGAAAATTAAAAACCCCTGGCAGAAATATTAAGGACAAGGGGACAGTAAAGCAGCACATAAGGGTTTAGGTGGCAGAAAGGGGGAAATAAGGTGGCAATTATGGGCTTAATTTTTAAAATTGTATTTAAGCGGGACTTGGGGAGGAACTAAGCTGTAATAAAAGCCATTCGAGGGTGAAGTTGCAACATGACCTAACCACTTTTTAGCCATATTGGTATCGATGAATTCATAATTTCCGTCACAATCGATCTGTGGACCTCTTTTCAAGTTACAGCCACCGACAGCGGTAGTAGAGCCTGAAGAATCAACACGACCTATCTCGAAATAAAATGCAACATTGCCTATCTCAGTTGTGCATTTATCAACATTGCCATCATGTGACACTCAATTATGGATACAGAATGTTCTTTTCTCTCTCCTGTAAAGTTAGGGAAAATGAGTTAGGCCATGTTGCAATTTCACCCACGCTTTAGTTCACGGCACACTCAGCACTGTTCAGTGAGAATATTACTATCCCTATTTTTCAGGGACGATTGGCGCCACTCTCACGCCATTGGTCTAGGAATCTCACTGCCCTTAATTCACGAAAATGTTTGGTATTGGTGGTGTCAATTTAGCAACTCCTCAACTTTTACGAAAATGCCTTTTAATTGCCACTTTGGCGGCTTCGGTGGCGTAGTTGGTAGCAGGCTGAGCTTCTAAGCCCAAGATCGCGGGTTCAAACCCGGCCGAAGTCGTCGGATTTTTTAAGAGCGTTAAAATCCCTCAGTATGCCTTCCTTCGGAGTGGGAGTAAAGCAGGCACACAGTGGGCCAGAATCTTGAAAACGTGGCCAAAATATAAATAGTTGTTCAATTTTACCGAAGTTGCTATGTAAAGGTTATCGAAGTTGCCAATTAAGAATATGATATCAAAAAGTGAAAAAAAAAAAAGAAGAAAAAAAATGGCGGGCAAATATTGATAATTTTATATACTAGTATTTTTTGGGGAATTATGGAGGTTGCTGATGAAGATTATATGTTCAAAAAACTTTTTAAATAAATGGTGGATCCAAGATGTCGGACAAAAGTTGATACAATTATTTTTATTTATATAAAAATCAATATGTAGGGGTTGTTGTAGTTGATGGTTAAAAACATAAGCTCAAAAAAATGAAAAGCTCGGTAAAGGATCAAATAGAGGATACAAGATGGTGTAAAATGTTACAAAAATAATTTTATATCAATTACAATAATTCTTCATTTAGTAAATTAAAGTTTGATGCTTTTCAGTCGGTCAACACGATCGTACCCAAATAATATGGGTTATCCACTAATCTGAAAAATGTACATGAGAATAATAAATTTCATTTGGG
Organism: Meconema thalassinum; assembly: GCA_946902985.2. Taxonomy (NCBI): domain Eukaryota; kingdom Metazoa; phylum Arthropoda; class Insecta; order Orthoptera; family Tettigoniidae; genus Meconema; species Meconema thalassinum. The sequence continues at coordinate 256,764,082 of OX336393.1, forward strand.
TACAATAGTGTTGACCAACCGAAAAGCATCCAACTTTCATTTACTAAGGCTTCACTGAAAATGGCTTCAAACAACGTAATATTTAGTAAATTGTTTGTAACTAATAATTAGAAGTTGTCGTTTTCTTCTTCCATTTCATATTTCAACCCCTTCTTTTTTCTTCTTCTACTTCAACTGAATCATCATCATCATCATCTTCAAAGACTGTTTCCTCATCATCTGCATCGGAATCTTCATAATCTTCCACCCCACGAACTAAGAGGGCAACGGCTTCTGGCGACAAACTCTTCAGTTTCTTTGGTGATGATTTGCGTGGAGAAGAAATATAGGGGTCTGTGGTTGCCAACGATCTCCTGAACACGTCTTCCATAGTCTTAACTCTGGAAAACTTTCGAGAAAAACTCGGGCAATAGGCCTTTTGCTTTATCAACTTATTGGTTGATTCTTGAGCATCCTTCGACAGTTGACCGATGGGTAAAATGGCCGAAGAAATAATGTCTGGTCCGTGGATCAACAATCTATGGACTGCTGTTGGCATGTTGTACCAGGGGTATTCTTTGACGTAGTGACTGGCAGTTGCTATGGCGTAAGCTCGAAACTTTTCAACGTCGATTAGATGTCCGCTTGAAATCGTCTGCAAAATAATGTGAAAACGACATTTTGCAAGTATCGCTTAAAACGTGACTTAGAGCCGGAGTTGGTACTAGTAGGTGGATTTTAAGGTTAATTCACAAAGGTAATAATACATACTTGCAGACACAACGCAAAAGAAAGCGGAATGTCGTGGAATTCGTAACTTATCTCTATTTTTTAAGCACATCCTACAATTTTTTCAAGATTTTTCAGGTATTAAGTCAATTTAAAAAAGTATAATTAATGATTTTATAATGATATAAGTGTGTTTCAAATAGTACATACTTACTGGAACACCTTCCGTATTGAAAATATTCGCTTCACTAACACTGAACACAAATATTTATCTTTAATGACGAGACTATTTTGTAGCCTGGCCGGCTGCACGCACCGCTAACAATGAATTGCCGCGATTGACCTGAGATATAAGGAACGAAATGAACAACAGCTCGTCCACACAACCGGTATTCAGTAGCCCCAACATTACTTTAGCCAACCTAATAGTCCAAAATTCCCATATAGAAACTTTTCTTTTTCCCTTTCTGACACGTTTTCAAGATTCTGGCCCACTGTGCAGCGGTTCCACGTCATAGCTTTATGGGTTTAAGAACCTTCCACTAATTACACCTGTGTGAAGCTAAATCATATAGGTTAAACATTTGACAAACGCTCTTATGTTCCGACGTTCGTCGCCAGGAGCTGACTGCGGTGGCATCTGGTAACCAAGTTCTGAAATAGTAGTCGTTGACGGTGGCGTTTGGCGGAAAAGTAGGAACTACTTGGAAAAATTCAATGCCTGCAGTCCTTACTTGAATTGAAAACAGATAATACACACTAATACAGCCATCATAATTAACACCGGTTATCAGACAGATTCTACACACACCCAAAGTACATGGGGCTACATGACCGCGTTGTCGCAGCCCCTAAACTGAGGAACCAACCAACCAACCTAACTGCCACTTTGTAAAGAGGCAAGTTTCCCTTTATTATCTCCTTACCCTTTGATACCACCTTACTGTCACCTAATTGCCTGTAACTGCCTCCTAAATAGCCAATTTTCGCTTGGTTATCCCCTTGCTTAAGGACCGGTATTCCTTAATATTTTTGTCTGGGAATCTCCAAATTTAGAGATGTTGATGGGATTCTTAATGTTCTTGTAGTTAACTGGATGCTGTTTTGCAAATTGTAAATAAATTATGGCATAGGTATGCCAATATTACAACGCCAGTTCGGTTCTTGGGTAAGTCGATAAGATTTCCTTTGTTCATACAGTCTCAAGTACACGAATACATACCTGCCAACTTTCAAAAGGGGCTTTCAGTAAAAACTCTCGCGCGCCAAAAAATCTAGCAAATTTCGACATCCCCGGCTTGAAACAATAATCCTCCTGGACTACAAAATACAGCAATCCATGCTCTAAACAGGATATTTCAATAAAATCTTATCTACTTGCATCATACGCCAATTATTTGTAGACGAGCATGACCCTCAAGAAGCAGGTGTGGTGAATTTTGGTTTGGAGCATAGATGTAACAGGAATTCCTTGAAATATTATACCTAGGTAATACACTTATCACTCACTGGAAATTACTTGCACTTTTAAATTCATAGCTGTGGCTTTTTTTTTAGCTTTGTGAAAAAAGTCTGGAGAAAAGGTGCTGGCAAAACAGGGACCAGAACTCCTGGTCTTCAAAATAGAAAAGGCTTCCAGAGTTCCATTGGACATCGATGACCTGAACTGTGTTCTGTTCTTCTTAATCAGGCTCAAGATTCGTTCACATTCTGTCTTCGCAGTCAAGTACGGAGAAATATCGAGATGTTCCATGGTCGGCGCTGGTCTCAGCCGTTTGACGAGATTCCCGTAGTTTTCACGATAGAACACGGAGAAAAATCGCGAATGGTGACTTGCATAATCGGTGTCACTTTTAGTCGTTCGACAAGATTTCCATTGTTCTTGAGATCGGGCACGGGAAAATGTAGCATTATTACGCAATCGGCACCGCTTGCTGTCCGTTTGACAAGAATCCAGTTGTGCTCTTCATCGAATGCGGAAAAATATCGCGATGTATCACAATCGCTGCCGTTCTCGACCGTTTTACGAGATTCACGTTGTACTCGCGGTTTGACACTGAGAACGCGGTAATGTGCAATCTGCGCCGCATCCGGCCGTTCTACGATTGTCTACCTGTTTATCTGTCCTGGCAGAATGGCGGAGGCAAGCTCGAGGTTGGGTATGGTTAAAATTCACAAGAAGTTGTATGGTCGGTGCCGTGATTCCCGCTGTCCCTATGCTGTAGTTGGGAGTTCACGGTGGATCACGAGGAGAAATGAGTATCGCGATGCTACGTAGTCATTTTTAAGTGGATTGATGAACTTCTTGCTCCCCGTACGTTTTGAAGTATTGGCCTAAGGTCATGGGAGACGTGGCGAGTAGATTTCGGAAGGTTTCGTGATGGGTGCCTAATCACCTTTGACGGGATTCCCGCAGTCTTCCTGATCACAAGTTCTCGATCGGGCACGGGTTTTATGATTTTACGCAACTGGCGCTATCTCGGTCCGTTTGACGAGATTCCCGCAAGCAAGTCGTGCGGTCAGCCGGCCATCTTGAGGATGTGATTCTGGAGGATGAACGTTCGAAGAAGGTGTCGAATTTTACAAATTATTCTGAGAGTATTGCACGAATAATACAAGACGGCACATTTTCTTTCGAATTCAAATCACGAATTATACACGTTTTCGAGATAACCGGTTAGATTATATATCCGATGGAACCAAAGTTCGAAAGAAAAATAGAAATATAGCGGAATTTCGAATTAACCATACTGGATGTCGCATATTTACGAGACGGATAGATTTTTAAAATAAATGTGTTTCGAAGCTTTTTCGCGATTTTTTTCGATACGATATCATTTCGCAAGATTGCGACATTAAATTATTTCGTATTATTTCTGGACTTATATTTGAGATAGTCTCCAAATTTAGAGGTCTATGACAGAAATGAGAGGTTTCTGTATAGTTTCAAAGTTTTCGCGAATTAACGTGTCGCGAAAAGTCACGTTTCCTAATGATACGGAAAAATATTTCACACTAAACTAAAAACTCTTGTTAATGCCGAAAACATACGTTGAATGTATGTAAGTTATACCACTCAAGGTATCCTCAGTATGCATTTCCTTGAGGGCGGGCACGAGGAAATATAGTTTACGCAATCGGCGCTGCTTGCATGAAAGTTGCTTCATCGCAATCTGTCAGCCTAGCAGCGTGAGTTTGAATGATTTAAACCGACCTCAGCGAATTTTCGTTACCTATTTTTTTATACAGAACGGTAAGGGTTGTCGAACTAATCAACGCATTATAGAACAAGCAAATGGTTATCCCAGATTTTTCATTCAACGCAAACAAATCGGCATCGATCGATTAGGAATCAGGCAAATTAGGACGCATCTCGTATTCCCAGTCGAAGACTGTATAACGATCTGGTGAATATAGCTCAGAGAGATGTATCGAATGTGCGCTGGTCACACAGCATGTATCGGCGGCATGCGAAAGCTTGTTCTGACGCTAATTTTAAAAACAAAATCTTCGTAGGTAAATCCGTAAAATATTATAGTTCATCCGTAAAACCGTATAACACATGCCTTTCCGTAAATTTTACGGAAAAACCGTAAAAGTTGGCAGGTATGCGAATACAACAAGCATTCCATCGGCTCATGCGCAGGACCAGGTGTGTCTGTTTCACAGTTGGTGCTATTGATGATTTCCCTCATCCTAACAGAAGTGGGTTTGTGAACAAGCATTTCACCAGTTGCTATCGGGTTATCATATTCTCAGGAGTAGGTGGAGCAATGTTTCGCATTTGTTGCTGTTGATATTTCCATTGTCCAAACGGTGTAGAGATTGCAAATACTGTATATGATTTGACAGTTCTTACTAGGTCGCAATTTTGTCCTAAGTAGGTTTTTTAGTTTTGAGGTTGGTCTCAAGCTGGTGAACAAGAGTTTGTCCTCAGCACACAAATGTTCAATGATCTTGAGTTTGTTGTTATGTTTTTGCTATGTAGCATTGAATAGGTTTGGGAGAATAGGTGTTACGATATTCACAATCAGCATAGCTTTCAAAGTTCCAATCTTCCCTGTGTCCCAAGTTTGCAACCAAGCACATCACCAGTAGTCACCTGGTCACCATGTCGGGAATGGGTGTAACGATGTTTCATGGTTGGCACCATTTAAAAGATTACCATTATTCTAACAGTCCCGAGTTCTCAAACATTTGCTCCATCAGTCGTAATCAAATTGCCACCTATATAGGTAAAGATAGCTTTGAAGCCATTTTTCAGTGTTGCCTTATTGACAATTAATACTGTAGCTTTCAGTTGGTCAATACAAAATAATTCCAATTATTGGAATATGTGAAAAATAACCTGAAGGTACCCCCTGATTTCAAGAAGAATGTTATTATCCCTATACCAAAGAAAGTGGGAGCTGACAGATGTGAAGATTACCGTACAATCAGCTTGATTACTCATGCTTCAAAGATCCTGTCTAGAATAATTTACAAGAGGATGGAAAGCCAGATAGAAACGGAGTTGGGAAAAGACCAGTTTGGTTTCAGGAGATATGTAGGAACAAGGGAAGCTGTACTAAGTCTTAGGCTGATTTTGGAAGGTAGAATAAGGAAAAATAAGAGAACGTTCATGGCATTTGTAGACTTAGAAAAGGCTTTTTATAACATTGATTGGACTAAATTGTTTGACATTTTGAAATCGATTGGAATAAAGTACAGGGATAGGAGGGTGATATACAATCTATACAGAAACCAGACATCAGTCATTCGAGCTGAAGGACATGAGAGAGAAGCTGGTATTCAGAAAGGTGTAAGGTAAGGCTGCAACTTATCACCCATACTTTTCAATCTTTACATTGAACAAGCAATGAAGGAAATTGGAGAAAAATTTAAAGTGGGAGTGAAGATTCAAGGAGAAACAATTTCAACTCGGAGATTTGCTGATGACATTGTCATCTTGGCCGACACGCCTGAGGATTTGAATGAGTTTTTGAATGGTATGGACTCCGTCTTACGGAATGAATACATGATGAAAATTAATAAATGTAAAACAAAAATACTGGAATGCAGCCGAAATAAATCAGAAACCTCTAAGGACATCAAATTGGCAGGTGAAAAGCTGAAGGAAGTAGGAGACTTCTGTTACTTAGGAAGCAAAATAACCAGTGATGGACGAAGCAAAGAGGATATAAAAAGTAAGTTGGCTCAGGCAAGGAAAGCCTTTCTACAAAAAAGGAATCTGTTGACATCGAATATAGATTTAGGTATTAGGAAGTTCTTTTGAAAACCTTTGTCTGGAGCGTGGCACTCTATGGAAGTGAAACTTGGACTATTGGTGCAGCAGAAAAGAGGAGAATTGAAGCATTTGAAATGTGGTGTTACAGGAGAATGATGAAGATCAGATGGGTAGATAGGGTTACAAACGAAGAGGTATTAAGACGAGTGGGAGAGGAGAGATGTTTCTGGCGACTGCTAATGAAGAGAAGAGATAGGTTAGTAGGACACATACTAAGACACCCAGGAATAGCAAGCTTAGTTATGGAAAGAAGGGTTGAGGACAAGAACTGTAGGGGTAGACCAAGGTTAGAATATGATAAACAGATTGCTTCGGATGTAGGGGGTGGTAGCTATGTAGAGATGAAACGATTGGCTCAAGGCAGGGAGGCATGGAGCGCTGCATCAAACCAGTCAAAAGACTGAAGAATCAAACAACAACAACAACAACAACAACAACAACCTGAACAAATGTTCATTTGAATAAGATTGTTATGGTCTGCATGTATCAAAATGAGGTGTTATAGGTAAGAACACTCCCTGGCTTCACGACATTAAATTTCCTCATTAAAAAGCATGAAAACATAATAGCCATTTTCACTACAGAAATCATGACTGATAACTATAATATCCCAATGTCAAGTTTTGAAGCCATTCCTTCAGTGTTGACTATACGAACTGTCAAATGAGACAACACACTGTAGTCTGCGTTTTATTTAGGGGTATAGGATATCGGGATTCAAGTTGAAGATACTTGGATACAAAGAACAGAATTAAATGTTATGCCACTTTTCTAAAACCCTCAGTCGCACAGAATTTGTTGAAGGAATTTAGTCTACACCAAAACTCTTTAACTTTTAGGATGTTTCTGGTTGGTTCCTCAGTTTAGGAGCTGCGACAACACGGTCATGTAGCCCTGTGTACTTTGGGTGTGTGTAGAATCTGTCTGAAAACAGGTGTTAATTGTGATGGCTGTATTATAGTCCAGCCACTGAGTGTCCGGCTCTGACGTTTGGTGATGGTGGGAGAAGAGGGGTAAAGAGAACAATATAGCCAACTTACAGCAGTGCGAAGCTGTTAATAGAACCTTGAAACTAGCCATCATTGTAATTCTTCTCTAGCGTCGTCACCTTGTAACTTGGAAGTCTCACACCCCATTTGCAATTTTATGCATCAATTTGTTATTCCGATATTTTGCGGTTATAAAACCTAAATTCTTTAATCACAGTGGAATTCCGCCTATGTTGGCGAAGTCGCTTACTACCATGAAGAATGTTGTCACCCGCACCAATCAGTGGTTTTCCCGGTAAGCCGGTCTTTAAATTTAACTGGATGTTGCCAAGGCTCTCTTCTGTAGTCCATTTGCTCTTTGTGTTAGTGCAGGTTTGTTGTTTCATTGTCTTGTGTGTGCACTGTGTGTAAGCATATAACTTTAATAATATGGTCAGCGGTTCGTCAGAATTCATTTAAAAACATGTGAAATATTTTATATAGTCCACGTTGTTTTACATTTCCCGGTACAGAACCGGCAACGCTGTCTCCCTCCCTCATGAGACATGTCAAGAGCCGGACACTCGGTGGCTGGACTGTAGTGTGTGTTATCTGTAATTCAGGTAAGGACTGCACACGATCAATTTCAAGTAGTTTGTACTTTTGCTACCAAATACTACCATCAAGGATACCTAGCTGAAAACTTGGCTACTAGATGTCACCGTAACCAGGCCCTGGCGGCGAACGTTGGAACTTAATGAGCATTAATGAAATCTAACCTACAAATTTTAGCTCCACACAATTGTACTTAGTGGAAGGCTTTTTTACATGCCATAAATCTATGACTTGGACCCGCCGGCTTTACTTCCCCTCCGAAGGAAGACATACCGAGGGATTTTTAACACTCTTAAAAAATTCGACGACTTCGGTTGGGTTAATAGGATGTTTCTATACTAGAGCCATCCTTACTTCCGACTTGAAGTTTCAGTGCTACGTCACAACTACACTGTAACCAGCCAATCACAGACAGCCATTCAAATTGATATATCGAGATAAATCGAGTTTCACTGACGATGTTGCCAGGTAACATCTTACGTCCACATGTTGTTGTCAGCTGTTTGCATTGTATTGGTTAGTTTCATTGGCGGTCTTTGTGTATTCTCGTATTTCTCGTATATTTTTCTTTTTGATATTAATCTAGTCTGTTGTTATTTAATAGCTTAGTATTTGTTTGACATAGAGTAGTATAATTACGTTTAGTTGTAGGTTAGCTTTAGGTGAGTGTTTAGGTTATTTCTGCCATGCGTGTGTGTAGGCCTAATAGTGTCATGCCGGGGTCTGGCACGAGGAAGCCACGCGCCAAGAGAGGATAGACCTTAGGACAAGGGAATCCACTTTGTAAGGAGTCAAACCCGGGAAATGATTAGTAATGTGCGAGCACGATATTGTTATGGACAATGCCCCGTATCATAGTGTCATTCACGACAAAGCTTCGACAATAACAGCAAGAAGGAATGTGCTCATTGAGTGGGGTCAGACGGCAATAGTGACTCCGAAGTGAGTGGTGTGTTCCCTTTATAGGTTTTATAATACATTCTTTTCGAACTCTGAACATCTTCGACTCCGGACGCGAGACGGTAAAGGTGAGTAATTTATTTGTTACAATTTTTTTCTGCTTCATTATCAGAAATATTTTGTTAACCGCAGTATATGTGTAATTTCTGCTACTATGTACTTATTCACGAGTATGATGTTGTGTGTAAACATGTCTGTTCACATTACGAGTGTTTTGTTAACTTTATGGCTATAATCATGTACGTCAGCTGATTCGGGTTAGTGGACTGGCAACACCGTATCGCCAGCCGGTGAACTGTCAAGTCGGAAGTAACGATGGCGGCACTATAAGATCACTTTCTCTGACTGAAATCAATCACCCAAATTCAAGCATAATCAGAATGCTTCTCATTCTTTTGGACATATTAACTCATCAATTAACTAACACACCAAAAATATGCCTGTCAATGATGGCACAGTATCAAGTTTTAAATATTTTGAAAAATTCATCCGGTTAGCTCAAACCAGTATTGCCAGCGTCTCGCCCAACTGTACTGTGCCCGATATTTGCTTTCAAATCAGATTAATATGAGTCTTTTATTATGGATTTTGTTCAAGTTAGCAATGTTATTTTATGCTGCACTGGCTAATATTCCAAGAACTCAGTCGTATTGAAATGAGCTGCAAATAACAAGTTTTGATGTCTAAAGAAAGTCCGAGCCAATGAGAATTAAGTATTTTATTGTGAGGAACGAGGGAGCGGCAAGCGCTTGTCAAAGTTTAGATATGAAGTGAGCCAGCAACAGAGGGGGAGACGTGGTGTCCTATCTCACCGCTGCATAAAAAAGAACTGGTCAAGCCAAGAAGCGTGAGTGACAGCAGACAATGGCACGTGCCTGAGACGCGTGTAACCAAGGCTCGCGCGCCGAGGGAGACCACATGATATAGTGTAGCCCTTCAGAGGGCTAGATTATCAAAATTAACGGAGCCACTCATGACTAAAAAGCGATTTTCAAGAAATTTTTTATGCCAAGAAGATGCTGGAATTTATTTCAAATTTTATCATGTTTTAAAATTGAAGATTGGATACTTATTACGGCAATAAAGTGGAAATTTATAGTCACCCACCAGGAATGATTGCCATTTTGTCGAAATGCCGCCAACTTCATAGGAGAGGGAATGGATTAATAAACAGAGAGAAGGGACTTCTATTTTGACTGTAAAGGGGTACGAACATGCTAAGTCGACCCTTAAAAGAGCGGGCTTTTGATAAAAAAGTATACCGGGAATAAAGGCGCTATTGACGGCCAAATTATTATACACGGTCGCGCTCGAGTCGAAATAATAATGTGAGGACTTGTAATATTTTTGGCAAGTGATAGTTGAGCCGTAATTTGCTTACGACTCAATATTTATTTGAATTTCCCGGACTTTCTGTGCTGTATTACCTCCCGCTCAACCTAGCGGTGCAAGCGTGAACTGTCTGTAACAATCTGCATCTTTCTACTGTTTTGACCAGATGTTCACGAAAACATGGCGTACGCTGGTTGATCTTCAGTTTATATTGGATTGATTGTTACGTCTTTGGAAGGAATTGTTATTATGTGTTGGGAAGACGAGCCGTGAAGATGTAGAAAAATCTCCGGAAAAGTTCTAAGGGGTAGACTAGCCCTCTTGGCTAGTCTAGCCCCTAATTATAATTTCAACACGATGCAATTTGTATAACCTTTGAATTCTACCGTCGTGGGAGGTAAGATTTTAAAGATATTACTGTATATTAAATTTACCAATTTGCCAACAGGAAAAAGTTACTTGTTTTTCGGCATGTGTACCGAAGTTTTTGTGAGTTTAAGATGTGACTTCTTGGGTTTCGTAAGTTGGGTTTCTAGGGTTACTTCGGAATTGTAGCATGGTTTTCTGAAGTTACTTGGGTTCTTTCCAAGTTTAGTTTTATGGTTGATGTGAGATTTTCATCTTATGGTAACATCATTTTGTTTGTGTTGTTCAAGTTTCTTAACCTATAAATATTTTCTTTCGTAATCTCCTCTTGACCACACTGTAGTTTGCTTCATATAAGCCTGTATTTTGTCCTTGGACTTTATTTTATCCTTTTCGTTGCCATGTAAACGTGGTGGATTGTTTTCCATGAATCTTTTATTCTAACAATCCGAGAGATGTTTCTTCAGTTTTTTCTGTGAGGAGATTGTTTTGCAATTTTGATCTGGATGGACATATGCTAGTATGCGCTCCGATAAATGATATGATTTAAAGTATTAATTGGGAATAATCCATGAGATTATGAATACCTTCTATATATGAAAGATATTTAACTAAGAAGATAATTATTTTGAATTCAACTAACCTTATATTAGGTTGATCTGGAACTTCTGTTTTTGGAATCATATCTAACTAAACCCATAAGTATGTTACCTTGTCTTTTAATTTCCTTCGGCGTTTAGTCAATGTCAGGTTCGATATCTAATTTATTATTTATTTATTAATTTCATCTCTTCTTGTTTTGCTTTCCCGATTCCTTGATTTTTTTTTTTGGGGGGGGGGGGGGGAGTAATTAATTATAGTCGTAGTTAATTTTTTGTTCTGTGAATACAACCTTCACCTACTGTTGATGTAATGTGAAAGATATAATAATATATTGTAATGTGATTGAAATTGATTTGATTTCTTCTATTAATTTTTAAAAATAGGTTATGTTATTATTTTCCCCTTAGATTATAAAACTTGATCCCCTGGGTAGATTGGTACACTTCACACATTTCGTTATTATAATTAAACACCTTTTCTTGCAACTAAGGTAGTGGGTGTTACAATAGTGAAGGTATCCAGTGATATAGAATATTTACGAGTGGAAACTCGAGCACATTCTGAGCTTGTGCGTTGTGAATTAAAACATCGACAATTGTGATAAACATTATATTGAAGATGAACATTTTATTGAAAGGACAATTGAACTGTATGTTTGCAAAAAATATTTGCTACGAGGAATTTTCATTAAGAATTTCCGAAATATTTATTGAAGTGATCTACGTTGTTATTGAAAGCCTGCGTGGATATTGGATATGGTGAAAAATCAACAGACATTATTGGAAGCTTTGATACGAGGTGGATTCGGCAAATATCGAACATTATCTTGAAACATCAACATTATGATAAACGGTTTAAAATTGAGAGGGAGAATTTCCGAAATTATGGTTGTTGTTAGGACGATGTGCTAATCACTAATGGAAACATGCCCTACGAGGAAACAAGAATGTCTGGAGTAACTTAGACAGACCATTGAACATCTTCAAAGTTTCCAAAATCCAATATCACAAAATTATGCACGATGATGAATTCCTCAAATTAAATGAAATACACTGAGATATCAAGAGAGAAGAAGATGACGGCAATTCAAGATCAAGAGATGCTGACGGTAGTCCAGGTTCGAAAGAGGGCAGAAGAAGGAGAGACGTTGTTCGAGTCGAGGCGTACCATCTATTATGGAGCTGAGAGGAGTACCAACTATTATGGAACTGATTGTCATACCATCAGTTATGGACCTGACAGGTGAAGGCAGATCTGGGAACCTATGGAGGCAGGAGTATGGAAGGGTATGGTAGAGGAAACCAGTTCTATCAGGACCGCTTCTAGACTGCTGTATCCGACACAAGGTAGAGAGAATATCATCAGTCATTTTATTTAGGTATTTTGATGAGTAGTAAAAACATCCCAAAGTTCCATTTTTTTATTGAAAAAGTTTAGTGACATTTTAAACCATATTTTGGTGATTGTAGATATAAAATTGAGGTTTGATTTGATTTCGGTTTTGGATTCTATTTTAACTTTCGGATTTAGGTGAGATTGTATTTGAGATTTTAGATTTTGAGTAGGCATCGTGGGGATTTTTGAGCTTTAGCGTTATTATATAGGTATATTTTTACGATAGTCATATTTGATGAAAATAAGCTTCGATGATCTATTGAGACAGATATTACATCCTTTTATTTGGATTTTTACAAACAAGTCGGATGAAAGACAATCTTTCATTAAATAATGATATGAGTCATATTCATTTTTGAAGAGGATAAGAAATGTGTAGACAAGAATTGTAGTCAAACTTAATTGCAATTTGAGCAAGTTTGATACAAGTGCTTGAGACTTAAAGTTGTATAAAAAGTAAACATAGAATGTGTAAGAAATAAATCTATATATATAAAAATCAATGTAACGTGATAGTTTGTCTGTGGGTATGTATGTCTCCTATGCGTTCATATACCATTCGTCCGATTGCGATGAAACTTGGGTGAGATGTTGAGTACACTCCAAGGAAGGTTTCTGACTTAGTAAATCCATTTTACAATAGGTAGCGCACGCGTAGATTCAACAAATGAGCGACGATGCGTGAAGCATTTCAACAAAGTCCCGTATGTGTTCATATACCATTCGTCCGATAGCGATAAAACTTGGGTGAGATGTTGTGTACACTTACGTGAAGGTTTCAAAATTAGAGAATACATTTCACAGTAGATAGCGCACGAGTAGATTCAATAAATGAGCGACGACACGCAAAGCATTTCAACAAAGTCCCGTATGCATTCATATACCATTCGTCCGATAGCTATGAAACTTGCGTAAAATGTTGTTTACACTGCAGGGAAATTTTCTGGCTTAGTACATCCACTTTACAATAGGCAGCGCACGAGTAGATTCAACAAATGAGCTACGACGCGAAAAGCATTTCAACAAAGTCACGTTTCCGTTCATATACCATTCGTCCGATAGCGATGAAACTAGGCTGAGATTTTGTGTGCACTCCAGGGAAGGTTTCTAGCTTAGTAAATCCCTATAAAAATAGGTAGAGCACGAGTAGAATCAACAAATGAGCGACGACGCGCAAAGCGTTTCAACAAAGTCCCATATAATTTCATATACCATTCATCCGATAGCGATGAAACTTGGGTGAGATGTTGTGTACACTCCAGGGAAGGTTTCTGGCTTAGTACATACATTTTACAATAGGTAGCGCACCAGTAGATTCAACAAATGAGCGATGACACGCGAAGCGTTTCAACAAAGTCCCGTATAAAGTCATATACCATTCGTCTGATAGTGATAAATGTTTGGTGAATTGTTGTGTACACTCCAGAAAAGGTTTCTGGCTAAGTAAATCCATTTTACAATACGAAGTGCACGTTTATGTTCAACAAATGAGTGACTACGCGCGAATCGTTTCGACAACGTCCCGTATACGTTCACATACCATTCATCCGATTGCGATGAAACTTGGGTGAGATGTTGTGTACACTCCAGGGAAGGTTTCTGGCTGAGTACATCCATATTACAAGATGTAGCGCAAGAGTAGAATCAACAAATGAGCGACGACACGCGAAGCGTTTCAACCAAGTCCCGTATGCATACATGTACCATTCGTCCGTAGCTATGAAACTTGGGTGAGATGTTGTGTACACGTCATGGAAAATTTCTGGCTTAGTAAATCCCCTATACAATATGCAGCGCACAAGTTGATTCAACAAATGAGGGACGACGCGCGAAGCGTTTCAACAAAGTCCCGTATAAGGTCATATACCATTCTGCCGTTAGCGGTGAAACTTGGGTGAAATATGGTGGACACTCCAAGGAAGGTTTCTGGCTTAGTAAATACATTTCGCAGTAGGTAGCACACGAGTAGATTCGACAAATGAACGACGACACGCGGAGCGTTTCAATACAGTCCCCTATGTCTTCATATCCCATTAGTCCGATAGCGATGAAACTTGGGTGAGATGTTGTGGACACTTACGTGACGGTTTCTAACTTAGTAAATACATTTTACAGTAGGTAGCGCACGAGTAGATTCAACAAATGAGTGATGGAGCGCGAATCGTTTAAACAAAATCAGGTATGCGTTCATATACTAGCCATCCGATTGCGATGAAACATTCATCAGTTATTGTGTACCCGCCAGGGAAGGGGACTTAGTAAATCCATTTCACAATAAGTAGCGCAAGAGTAGATGCAACAAATGGGTGACGACGCGCGAAGCGTTTCAACAAAATCCCCTATTGCGTTCATATAACATTCTTCGATTGCGATGAAACCTTGATGAGTTATTGTGTACACGCCAGAGAAGGGCTTCGACTTAGTAATACATTTCTCAATAGGTAGCGCACGAGTAGATTCAACAAATGAGTGACAGCGCACGAATCGTTTAAACAAAAACCCCTATACGTGCATATACCATTCATCCGATTGCGATGAATCATTGATGAGTTATTGTGTACACGCCAGGGAAGGGTTTCGACTTAGTAAATCCATTTCACAATAGGTAGCGTACGAGTAGATTCAACAAATGAGTGACAGCGATGAAACTTTTGAAAGTTGTTGTGCACGCTCCCACGAATGGTTCTAAATTAGAAAATCCATTTTACGATAGCTTAGAGGCAGTTAACATGTTGTGTATCCAAAAGCACTTCAAGAAACAGAATTTCAACGCCAACACTTTCTTTGATTGGCATTGCAACGCATGCCGGGTACAGCTTGTGGCATATAAATATGTAAAAGATTAGAAGGTTGTAGCTATCGGAAGATTGGAATTTATCATTCTACCATTTTTTTAAATTAAAATATTTTGAAACTGAACTGAGAGCAATGGTAATGAAGTAATATGAGTTCAAAGCAATGAAGTTGCTATTTGTAATATGAAAGTCAGCCAAGGCGTTGTGGTATTTGTTAGAAGGAATTGTGAAGATATTCATAGCTGAAATAATGCACTGAAATGATAGTGACATGGGCTATGTTTGCACTGTTCATTCCAAGGTTAAATTTAATGTAAAGTTTATGGAATGATATTGCGAGGCAATTTTATATTGTTAAAAGATATAAGATGCATTTGAGAAAGTGATGGAATATTACTTATTGTTTGTTTTGCGTTTGGAACAGCTGATAGTTTGAGTCAGCTGACTTTGTGTAAACATCTGATGGTTGCTAATGAGTAAGGGATATACTGTAGTTAAACAAGAGTTCAGTCATAACAATTCATGGTAATTGAGACAAATGGTAGAAATTAACGTAAAATATTTTTATTATTATCTTATTATATAATACACTGTGATGTATGCATCACAAAACTCAAGCTCCTAAACCAGAGGGAGTTAGAAGTTGTGGTGTGTACCAAAATCTTCCAAATCGTCTCAATAGTACAGGAAAAAATTGCATTTCTTGAAAAGTCAACAGAAATAAATTTATTCGTTTATAAAGTGCTTTTAAACAAATTAACAAGATGATAGACATGGCAGAACTGTCGAGCATACAGCCCGCATAGCACTAGAGCAGGGCGGGTAGTCTGAACACATGGAGCACACACAACCCATTAGAATATGCGAGAGTTCTCGCACGGGTCCGCTAGTTATATAATATTATTTTGAAATAACCCATGATGAAGATTATTATTAATCTTAGCTTTACCGCTTGGATTATGTTTTCAATTATGACAAATACACCGAATATGACATGTTAGTGGTGAATTAAAACAAAGACAATCTATAGATTGATAGTGAAGCAGAAGAAAGTGTTGTATATTTGTGTATATTACCGTAATATTAGGATGACATAAATAAGTGTAGGAATAGATTAGAAATAGACTAGGATCAAGGATAAGTGTATAGATTAATTTATAGTATTGTTAACGAAGGCATTTATGTTTTATTTTAATCCTTGAAATTAGGGCACAGTAGTTGCTGGTACGAGATTTTATTTAGTCAAACAGGTGAAGATTGCGAATTTTTATTTAAGATGGCAGGGATTATTTTTCTTTTGCTGTGTTGCGTTATTGAATAAATTCAGACACGTTTTTAAGTTTCTCTGATCCTTTTTTAATTATCTGCATTATTTGTGTAACGAATTAGGTAGTTGTAGTATTGTGCTATAGTAGTAGTGGGAGTTTTAACTCCGGTGTAGAGTTCGTTGAATGTAACTTTGCGCTTTTTTGACAGCTAGGGTTGCCAACTTCCATAAGGAATCACTCAATTTATTACCTGTAGTCCATAGCAAATATAGACATGTTTTAATCACATGTAAGTTTTTTCAGGTTAGCTTTTCACGTGTCCCAGTAATTGGGAATATATTGGGAACATATTCTGTCGGCCAGACTGAAAAGTTGCCTCATCAAACTGAAGAACCACGTGCTCGTGGCATGGGTGTGCGGTTGGTAATGGATGCATTACCGTGTTCATCCGCCTGTGCAAATAACGTAATAATTATATTAAATTACAATTGAAAATATTGCACAAAGTCGTCTGAAAGTATTATTTCAATTTGAATGAGTCTTCACTTTTTAGATAAATATATAGTGGTTATCTTAAAAGTTGAGTAAATATGTCGCTTGAGCATTAAGAGGTGTCTGTCTCCAGGCCGGACATTGTTGTTTTGACTGTCGATTCGGAACCAGATACGGAATTTCTTGTTAAAGATATTTATTTTGTTTCTCTCTCTTTGAAGGTAAAAGAAAAGGCAGCAGAACTCTTGATTTCTCCCAAGGACAGTGGCCAGGTGAATTATTATCACATGGCATTATTTGTGCAAAAAATTAGGCCTAAAATATAAGTTGTTGTGTAGGCCAAAAAGTTAAGTTACTTGGTGAAATTTTTAATAAGTTTTATTTTAATATCAAGCCAACAGTTCAAGTAATGATGCTATCATCTTAAAGATATTTTACACCATAGCTTAGTAAGCATTTTTCTGGAGCTGTGAAATGATGAGCCTAAAAATAATTCCACTCGTGTAACATTTAAGTTATCAGCTACTGTGTAATAGTACGCCCAATGATGTGACATTCTGTCAGCGAGCCGTCAGTGGGTTTCTGGTGTGCTGTTAGAACGATTATTTGATAAATGCCACAAAGAAATGCATGTTTCCCTTAAAAAGGGCAATGAATTGATATTGCGAGATGAATGTAGGTTTAGGCAACTAATAGCAGTTGTTCACCCTTGACGGAATACATGCGGCCATTGATGGCTGCCATGTGGGTGATAGCTCATTAGCTGCAATGCACGTGGTAGCAGCGGATTGATCTGTCTAGTAGGACTATTTGTTCCCGCGAGAACTGTCAAAGGCCTTCGGTGTCAATAACCACCTTTCAACTCCAGTAAACGAACTCTACCACTCTTAACCCCCGAGAAACGCAAGTTTCTCACTCTCCTTATGTATTTAGCGACCCAATATCCATGTAGTTAGCACTATAGCACAATTATAGCTAGATGTAGGGGCAGATGACCTCGTAGTTCTGCCCCTTAAAACCTCAATAACTAACTAGCTAGGTGTGCCCTATTCCTGTTCTATTTGCTAGTAGCACTTCAGAGTTTTTCTAGCCAGGGACTTCAAGATGCTGCGATCCATCTACATCTTCGGATATTGGCAGATTTGTAACCAGGAAATACGGGTACAGTACCATTGGGCTCAGTCAGTTGGTATGGTACATCTCAATAAGATGCTGGCTAGAACATGCTGTAAAGGCCACTGCAAGGATACTATAATGCCACAAGCAGTGCCAATGTACAGTACTATGAGAGCTATGCTCGCTTAATTCAAAAATTAGTCCACCAAGACTTTTTATATTGAAATAAATTTTTCCAAATGATTCAGGATATTTTTTACTCTGAATGAACTTGTGTCATTAAGCTCATTTGGAGTATAAAATATCGTGAATCCTTCGGGAAACAGTTTATTTCAATGTCAATGATGGGTAAATACAGCTAGTATAGCCTAAGAGAGAAATGCAAAAGATAAACAAACTAAATTTCAATGGAGAAAATAATCTTCGTGCTGTAAAATATTGCATGTCAGTAAAGAAAAAATTGAAGCTCAATTTTATATTTCTCATAGTTTACTAAACATTTTGATAAAGAAAGCTTTGAAGCTATTTTGTAACTGAATGGTAACTTTCAGGCGGTCAACGCAAATGTGTGCCCAATTATATTAGGCGAGAATTTTGAGATTGCACCTGAAAATATCTACATGTGAATTATTATTTGCACAGGTTAAAAATAATAATCACCACAAATAATAATTAATCACATGTAGATTTTTGAAACAGAAATTGGAGCATTTTGGACACATTATGTTATGCAGGGGAAAATTGATGTCTTCGTTGCATAACATGCGTGATTGGTACCAACAGGATACATGCTCTCTACTTCATACGGCAAACAATACATATCTGATTGTCAGGACGATCCCCAACCTTCTTTGAACGGAGACAGCATGAGAAGAATTATTGAGGTGGAATTTCATATTTCCAAGCATAAATTTATGTTGACTGACTGAAAGTTACCATTCGAACATTTTGATGTCACATTATGTTAAAATTCGAAGCTTCTACTTCGTAGCATATTAACGTGAATCTTTAGGCGGCTTCGGTGGCGTAGTTGGTAGCATGCTGAGCTTCTATGCCCAAGATAGCGGGATCAAACCCGGCCGAAGCCGTCGGATTTTTTAAGAGCGTTAAAAATCCCTCAGTATGCCTTCCTTCGGAGGGGAAGTAAAGCCGGCGGTCCCATGTCATAGATTTATGGCATGTTAAAGAACTTTCCACTAATTACACCTGTGTGAAACTAAATTGTATAGGTTAAGAATGTAAACAACGCTCTTAGGTTGCTACGTTCGTTGCCAAGAGCCGACTGCGGTGGCGTCTAGTAGCTAAGTTCTGAATTAGTCCTAGTAGTCGTTGACGGTGGCGTTTGGCGGCAAAAGTAGGAACTACTTGAAATTAAATGTCTGCAGTCCTCACGTGAAATGAAAACAGATAACACACACTAATACAGTCATCACAATTAACACCGGTTATCAGACAGATTCTACACACACCCAAAGTACACGGGGCTACATGACCGCGTTGTCGCAGCCCCTAAACTAAGGAACCAACCAACCAACGTGAATCTTTCCCCCTTTTCCTTTTTTATAAGACTTACCATAAACAGCCCAGATATCATAAGACATAATATGTCTCATGATAATAGCTTTCGCCTCATCTGAAATTACTGGGCTTTGAATGTCTCTAGATGGCTTTATGTTAACTTGATAACGCTGGCAAAACCAATCTATAACAGGCTGCCATTCTTGTACTTGAAGGTCATACAGTTCATCATCTTCCTGAAATTAAGAAAATATACATTATAATTAGACAAGAGAAAGAAGAACAAAATTCAGGGAAACTTTCAACATACCCAAGTTGAAAATCTTGATAGACCCATATACTGATCATACTATGAAAACAGTCATTTAATTGGTAATGTTTAGAGCCTGGGTGTTTAGACATTTATTTTTGTCAAAATACACTCTTAAAATGCAGTAAACAAGCACTAAAATTTTGTTTTGTAAACTTTAGCGGAAGGTGCTACTGCTTTTAACAGTAGTGTCTTGGGTTGTTTTACCATGCTCGTTGCTACTTCCTTGCCGACATTTCATCATCATTACAGTAGGCTTAGTAATGGCAGAATAACTGGCAGGAGACCTGTCCCTCTTATTTATATAGTAGTAACAGACCGCGACACAGGAACGACTCCTGCCACGGACAGCAAGGTTCCTTACACGGTCCGACACACTATTGTTTAAAGTTAATGAAACCACAATTGGGCCCATTTCATATATACATACAGTATATCTTATCATGTAACAGAAAAATTTTCTCTATAAAATATAACAAAAGGTCAAGTCACTCCAACATGTTTAGTACATTTCCAGCAATAAATGTTAAAACAGGAATTTTAATTATGCATTGTCTAAACCATGCAGCTTCTATATATGTGAACTAAATAATACATACACTTGACTGGAAGAGTACGGTGTCAGTTTCCAAGAAACTCACGATTTGCTGGACCAAATCAAACTTCGTCAGGTTGTTTGGGTTGTCGATGACGGTACTGCACAGACCTGACTGTTAAAATAACACTGTAAGATAGCAGTTATGGGACCTGTAAATAGGATTATTACAAAGATGATGTAAGACAATTCAACATGCAAAACTTGAGTTAACTCATCAATACCAGAAGCTGTAAATAACTAATGGATAAACAAAATTAAAGCAATATGACCAGCTTTCATAAATTCAATGAAAATCTTCAACTCGCATGAGTTCAACAATAGAAATGAATGAAAGAAAGAAAGAGCATTTGAATGGTCTTATGAAACTCCAATGAAAGTCATTCAGTCAAAATGAAATTTGTTAAGTTATTTATTTAGTTCCTTCTTTTTTCTTTCAACCTTTCTTTCTTTCTTTCTTTCTTTCTTTAGCCAACATGTTAGACCTTTTACAGAAATGTAGGGAATATGGAATGTAAATAAGCATTTCTAAAATTAAGGTTATGTCAGTAGGGATGAAACACAAGAAGATAGAATCTGAGATAGGAGGAACTAAATAAGAGCAGTTGAACCATTTTAAGTACTGTCCGTCCACCAGCTTAAGGTCCGTGGCAGGAATGCAATGAGTGAGCTGGAAACAGCTGGCCTCTGCGCGAACGACAATAGTGCCAACCTACTACTGACCCGTACGATTTCACAATTGGAACTGAACGAAAGTAGCAGTGAGTAACCATAGCATGAATAACATCGGTGCTGAGTTGGCAATACCTGCAGCGGCACGTCCACTCAATCAACGCAGCTGGAATGTCTCTCCTCTTCCCTTCAGCCCCCTAAGACCATGAGCTGGTGGACGGACAGTACTATGTGTACTCCCAGGATGGCCATATGGGGAAAGAGATTAAAAATGCAGAAAAACCAATGCAGTGAGTTCTCACTTTCAGTCTACAGTATTCTGCGAGAAAGAAGTTAGTGTAGTGACAAAATTCTCCCTATATTGCTCAGTGTTTAGACCGACCATGCTGTATGGAAGTGAGAGCTGGGTAGATTCAGGCTATCTGATACATAAGCTAGTGGTAACTGACATAAGGTTATCATGAATCATTCCAAGAAAAATAGATGGGAGCAATGGCAGGAAGCTACTCGTAATGAAGAGATAAAGGCTAAGTTAGAAATGAACACGCTAGATAGATGAAGCTGTACGTATGAGCCAACTCAGGTGGTGGGATCATGTGAAGAGAAATTACCTAAGAGGTTAATGAGTTTGGCTGTAGAGGGTAAGAAAAGTAGAGGTAAAGCTAGGTGGTGATGGTTATATTTAGTGTTAAACACTTACAAAGTGAGAGGTAAGGAAGCAGAGGAGGCCATAGGCCTAACTGCTGATAGGTAATCATGGAGGCAACTTGTTCACAAACGGAGGCTTGCATACTAGACTGGACACTGAAAAGCAAAACAGTCTCAAATGTAATTTTATGTATGTATCTCTCTTATACTTCCATTGTATTTGTGTAGGTAGTGTGCTTCTCTTTTCATTTACTTCTTTTAATAATCATAATTTTGATGTTATCCACATGTGCATTTGTGAACTTAAAGTATGTTTTCTGATATCATATATTATTTTAGACAACTCCAGCTCATTGAATGAATATACAGAATTATATACATAGATATTGTCAAAATTAATGATGCATATTTCCAAAGAAAATAAAAAGGATTGAATAAGCCTACAGGAGGAAATACTTGAAATTCATAGGAATTACTTTCACTTCTCATCAAGTTGCCAGCAGCATTTAGTGTTGTGAGCCATACCAACTCCTGGACCAAATGGCACACAGGGCCAAAACACTGGCAACTTGATAAAAAAAAGTCAAGATATACCTATGAATTAATTTTCTCATACGGTGTATAAAAATTCTAGTTACATCTGGAAGAATCGAGTTTTAAAAATACTTAAAAGCTTGAGCATTGAAAATGAGACTCCTATTTGGACTAAAATCTGATTCCCTTCCTTTCTTCTCAGGTGCAAGAACCAACTGACAACTGTGAAGTTATACTCTAAAATATTTATAAACCATTCTTGAGGACAAATCCCATCATACTTTATACATACAAATTTTCACCTGTCGTCAGTATTCACAAATTTTATTGTTAAAAGATTTTTGAATAAGACTCTCTTTGATGGAGGATATCTCAGAATTTCAGGATTTTCAATGCACAATTTTTCCTGTCTGGTTACAAAGCATACAGCCTCCTTTCCACCTCTTGTTCCCATTTACTTCATGGTTACTTGTTGTCATGCCAATTTGAATACCGGTACTAGTGTCTGACACTAAATTTGAGATATCTTTTTTTTTTAAATAGTCAGTGTTTGACAACCAACCTTTAAATTATAGTTGTGTTATTCCTTCAAATCAAATATTGAGATGACAACAACATTGCTCTCTTGCATTTTAACGCACAATTATACACTCCTGTTTTTTTTTTACAAGTGACTGTGAATTAAATGAAGCATGCAACTAAATCATTCCTGTTACTAGAAACATATATAATGCAAACTCTTTCCCTCCTAGCCGTGTTCTTTCTTTCCGTCTCTCATACAGCCAGCCCTCTCATTGTCATTCGTTCACGATTTCATTACAATTTGTCACACTATAAATAACCATCAAAATACCCTTTACACCAGCCGCCTTCACCTGCCTTGTTTGTGACGTACAAGGAGCTTTTCTTGTGAGAAATGCGCTTGCCAGCCAGTGCAGTAGTGACTGTTCGAGTATACAGAGTTGCACGTCGCCTCGTTAAAGTTAATATTATTTCTAACGAAAATGTCAACAGAAAATTACAACCAAAGGCCGTCGACTCCTAACATTTTCTTGTCCGTGTGGGAAGAACTATTCTTGTTTATCGAGTATGGAGGAATGGCGAAATGTTTAGTGTGTTTTAAGATACTTCAACATGTGAAAATATTCAACCTTCAGCATAATAATTAATTATTATTATTCTGTATGTGCGTTTAGAAGGTGATTTTTCCACAAATGTTTACCTGTATATTATTATTTGTCATGAAACCAATGGGCATTACACATATGTTCTGCCTGTGTTTAATAGCATAATATTCTTCTTCTCGCAGATGGGTCACTTAGGACCACGTGGAATCAACGTATGTTGAGCCTTCCTCCTTGCCCAATAGCTCTTCATAATATTATGCATGGATTGTTGTAGTTTGTGTTCCACCGACCATGCAGGTCGTGTTGGTTTCTTCTACTAAATGCTACAAAATCATTCCTGTTACAAGAAACATATACAGTGCGATCTCATTCCCTCCTAAACTTTTGTACAATAGAGTGTACAATATCTAAAATATAAAATTTTATCATAAGCAAAGAATGATTCTAGGTTAAAATTACAGGCATACCAAGTGCATGGAATCTCGTTGGATTTTTTCACGTTGTGCATCCCATTCAGCAGCCACTGCCAAAGCCAATGCTTCACTATTCACCAAAAATGGATTTCCTTTCGGTGTTTTCAACTTTCTCTGATCCAGAGTGATTTCATATTGGTCGTTGCTACACAGCACACCAGTTCTGCGATAGAATCTCTTTGGTGCTGAAATTGAAAGGAGTTCGGAATGAATAAATATACTACAAACTAGTGAATAATTTTAGTATTTAGTCTATTGTCACAAACAATTTATCATGGATTCATGAATATTATGAACACCACCAGTTTGTGGGTACAGGAAATTGTTATTTTGTTTTAAGGCATATATTTTTGTGTTATTGTCGGTGATATTTCTTGACGAAGAGGTTCATACAAGGATATTGGCAGCCTGGATGAAATAACGAATAACAACCGGCGCCGAGTCTTTTTTTTTTTTCAGGTCTAGCAGACACCCACCCCTCTCGTTCTGTGGGGACCCCCCCCCCCCCCCCTTGTTAAACCGGACCCCTACCCCAATCGTTTTTACAGCTTATTTCGCACAGTTCTCCCCTTCTCTTCTCTTCTCTCTCCCTTCTTTCCTTTCCTCTTTTCCTTCTCCTTCCCTTTCCTCCTCTATCCGTAACCCCCCAACGAAACCCACCCCTCCAAGGGGACCGGGAGACCCACCCCCTCGCCAGGTCTAGCAGTTGCTAGACCTCGACCATGGATTCGGCGCCCCTGGCGTCACTTGCGGCTGAAAGATGAAAGATAATCTGAAATCAAAAATCTATTGTGTGGTCATGCGACCTGTCACACTGTATGGTGGCGAATGTTAGCCAACTGTGGCTGAGACAGAGCGTCGATTGGGTGTCATGGAGCCTAGGATGCTGAGGTGAACAGCTGGCATCACTAAAGTGGATCGCATCCCCAATGAATCCATCAGGAAGAAATCTGGCGTAGCACAGATTCAAAACAAAATGCATGAGTCGTTTACGATGGTTTGGACATGTGCTGAGGTCAAAGGGGCCGACAATATAGTGAAGAAAGGTTACGTGTTAGAAATCGCCGGTGGGAAACCAAAAGGACGTCCAAAACAAGATGGGCCAATACCCTTGGCAAAGATCTGAAGAACATCAATCGCCACCCTGACATGGCCCAGGACAGAACCAAATGGAGATAATGCATCCATGTAGCAGACCCCACCACCAGGGCAGACATATGCTGAAGAAGAAGAAGATTGTCAGTGATATTTCCACATGTGATTACAGTATGTTGTTTGCAGAACCATTGCATATAAGTTCACCGGACAGTCACCCCCCCCCCCGAGACATCATTCTAATACCATGGAACACCGCCTCGAGCATTAATAACCGCTTTCATTTGGCAAGAAAGGGAGTCCACAGGTTTCTACAGTTGAAGTCACTCGCTGATGTTGATTTCTGGATTTCACCCACTGTTCCAAAAAGTGCCACACATTTTCTAAGGGATTAAGACCAGGTGATTTAGTGGGCCTGTTAAGGCATGATAGAGTGTCTGTACATTTGTCAAGTTAGCCATGTGTGCATGCAGCCCTGTGAACACAACTTTTTTCATCTTGGGAAATGAGTGTCCACAGCATAATCATGAAGATATTGAATAATGCTTGGTGACCAAGTCTTGAAATACGCATCTTAGTTGATGTTCACAGTGACCAAACTGAGTAGACCCAACTCATTGTATGAAAAATACCCCCAAAATACAGCACCTTTGCTGCTTTGGTTAATCTGTGAAGAAAGTCAAAGTTTCTTTGAGGAAGCAGACTGTCATGCAAATAATTCTCAATGGGATGGAAATTGTAGATCCACCAATACCTGAAGAAGTTCATGACTCTAAAGATTATTATACAACCAGGAGATTTTTTATGAGACCTGGAAGGTCTCAATTACCTGTATGAACAAAGTATTAACAAAACACTTCGTGAAATTTACCCAGTGGTTAGGAATGGCATATTTGATAAAATTACTATCAAAACGCCGAACCTATACTTGGATTCATATGCATGTTGTTGTGTGTGTGTGTGTGTGTGTGTGGGTTTTTTTTTTTTTTTTTTTTTTTCCAAACGTGTATATATAAAATGCTCAGATGTAGGGAAGGGAAAAAGATCATAAAATTTGCCATCTGTGTGAAAATTATCTCCGAATATTACTGCAAGAAACAAGAAATAAGCCGGAAGGCCAAGGTAGATTTCACAGGGCACAGAAAAATATTTCGAATTCATTCAACTTGTTGTATGCCGACAAAAGTTCCATCTTATAATTCCGAAAACATTTTGCTCATCCCTTGGCGCAAGGGTGGGTCATATCAAAACTTATTTCAGACAAAATTTTTAGGTAATGTTTAGAGAACATTTTAAATGGTTTTGATATTGTGCCTATTGAGGGAGGTATGATTTATTTTCTCCAAAAACTCTATTTTCCCCATCCTTTGGTAAATCATAAACTTTAAAGAGATAAGTTTTTGGCCCTTATCCGAAGAATAATACGAACTTTGAATGGATTTGATTTTTCACAAGATAAGAAATGTATAGTGATATTTTACTTATTCATAAAATGCCCCCCTCCCACTGGTCCAATTTTGCCCATTAACGAACTCGACCAACATTTTATATGGTAATATTTTATGTATAAATTTGAAAGTGATTGGTGGAATATGGCGGTATTTTAGTAATCGTGTCCACAAGAAAGTGATATACAAATTACATACTGGTATAAACTTTTGAACTGACAGTCTGGGTGATGTGAAACTTGAAGATAGGTCAATATTTTCTGGAAGTCGAAACATGGTACCCATTGCAATAAGAAGCTTTCTAATAAAATCCACCTAAAATACAGAAAGTTGTGCCCTTCAAATGTCTGAATTAACAATCTAGGACATTTCTCTTGAGTATGACTGGTAGGCTATGTGTGACTGCAATCAGGTCTTGAACCCAAATCTCCTGGTGTTTAAGCAGGTGCTTCTAGCCATTTAGGGTTCACCAATGCTGCCACACCTTGACGGCAGTATAATTTCAAGCCTTAGACGAAGAGGAGCTGTTACAGCAACTTCTGGAATGACATCGAGATCTCGTAATAGACTTGAAAACGTGACATTGTTCAGGCATGGCCAAACTGGGTAAGTGGCTGAATACACCTGTCTAGACAGCATGTGATTCTGGTTTGAATCCTGTCCGCTATCACATTTTCGAGTGTTACTCAACGCGGACAATGTGGCAATAATATCTGACAGTATTTATGACCTACAGGAGACTGGTTCCGGAAGAAAGAAAGCCACAAGGTAACGTGGTACAGCAGTGATTTAACAAAGAAATCTTTGGTAGATTACATGCTGTACGACTGGGAAATGAAGAGAAGTGTCAGAGATATAAAGGTAATACCATCAGAGGCCTTAGATAGCGACCACAGAATACTTGTAATGAACGTGAGAGTTGTTAAGGATAGCAAGAGGACAGAGTACCAGGAAAGGAGAATCAAAGTATGGAAACTCAAGGAAAATGAAGTCAAGGAAGAATTCCAGAAGATAATAAGGGAAAAGATGCCAACAGACAATCCTAAAACAGGGGAAGAGGAATGGAAGCAATTCAAAAACACAATGGTGGAAGCTGCAGTGGCAGTATGTGGAAGAACAAGCAACAGAAAGTGGTGTAAAGAGACACCATGGTGGAATGAGAGAGTAAAAGAAGCTGTGGGAAGGAAGAACAAGGCTTTCAGAGTGTGGTTCCAGGAAAGAACTGATCTGGCAAGGGAAGATTATAAGATAAAGAAGAAAGAAGCAAACAAGATTGTCGCAGAGGAGAGGAAGAAGTGGATGGTAAAGTGGACAGAGATGATGGAGGAAGACAGCAGAGGAAATAAGAAAGTACTTTATGGGATGGTCAAAAGTAAGAGAAGAGGTGTGCGAGAGGATGTGGTAATGATGGACAAAAACGGAACTGAGGTACACAACAAAGAGACACTCAAGACAGTGTGGAAAGAGTACTTTGAGGATTTGCTGAATCCAAATGGTCATAGGGAGGAAGACAATGTATTGGAAGATGGAGAAGACAACACAGGAATGGAAAAGGACCTGACTTGGAGAGAACTGGAAATGGCTATTGACAAGATGAAAGGAGGAAGGGCGCCAGGTGTGGATGAAGTGAGTGTTGAAATGGTGAAGGCAGCAGGGGAGGTTGGGAAACAGTGGCTGTACCGTGTGATGAGGGTGATATGGAAGGAGAAAAAGACCCCAGAAGATTGGAAGAAAGGATTAATTGTCCCAATATTTAAGAAAGGAAGCAGAAAGGAGTGTAGAAATTACAGGGGAGTCACACTCATACCTCACTGTGCCAAGATATATGAAAAGATATTAGAAAGTAGAATACGAGCCAAAGTGGAGAGAAAATTGAGAGAGGAACAGTATGGATTCAGACCTGGGAGATCAACAGTGGATCTCATATTTTCAGTGAGACAGCTCCAGGAACACCACTACGAATTTGGAGAGGATCTGTTGATGGCCTTCCTGGACATCGAAAAGGCCTATGATAGTGTGTGTAGGGAGAAGGTTTGGAAAGCAATGGAAAATATGGGAGTGGAAAAAGAGACTGTAGGCAGAGTGAAGGAGATGTATTGTGGAAGTGTGAGTTGTGTGAAAGTTGGAGGGGAAAGAACAGACTGGTTCAGACAAATGAGTGGCCTGAAACAGGGTAGTGCGCTGTCACCCCTTCTCTTTATTGTGGTTATGGACGAGGTAATGACACGGATAGCACGAAAGATAGGAGAAGATAAGATGAAGGCAATGGTGTTTGCAGATGATCTCATGGTCTGGGGAAACAAGGAGGAGGAAATCCAGGAGCAACTGAAGGCTTGGGAAGAAACAGTGGGAGAGTACGGATGGAAGTTCAACATCAGTAAATGTGAGATCCTGTTAACGACCAGGAAAAAGGACAGACCAATGAGTGGAATAACACTTGGAGGTGGACAGCTGAAGAAGGTGGAAAGTCTCAAGTACTTGGGAAGTATAGTGGAGGAAAATGGGAGAAATGACAAAGAGATTACGGAACGTGGCAGACAGGCAGAAGCATTTCTGAGAAGCATTAGGAGCTTAGTGTGGAATAAAGATGTCCCACAAAAAAGCAAGGAAGTGTTATACAGAAGCTACTATATCCCGATACTGACCTATGCTTCAGAAACGTGGACAATGAAGAAAAGAGACATAAGCAGAATACAGGCAGGTGAAATGAAGTTCCTGCGAAGTAGGATCGGAGTAACAAGGAGAGACAGGGTGAGGAATGAAAAGGTCAGGGAAATGGTGAAAGAGGAGCCCTTGCAAGGTAGGATTGAGACATCAAGACTGAGGTGGTATGGACACTTAAAGAGAATGGATGAGAAGAAGATTCCCAAGAGGATACATGAGATGCAGATGCAGAAGAAACGACCAAGGGGAAGACCAAGAGATCGATGGCTGAAAGGAGTGGAGGAATGTGTCAAGAAGAGAGGCGAGGACTGGACAAGAGTGACAGCGGAGAGATGGTGGGAAGAAAGAAATAAGTGGCGAGGCTTATGTTCCAAACAGACCCAGCCTGGGGCTGGAAACTGTACAAGATGATGATGATGATGAGGAGACTTTAGACCAATGGAGGAGAGCTCTCGAGTCTAATGGACTGCGCATTAGTAGAACCAAGACTGAATATATGGTATGCGACTTCCACCACAATAAACCCAGTATGACAAATATTGAACTTAAACTAGATGGTGAAACCTTACCAAGAGTAACAAAATTCAAATATCTAGGTTCTGTCATTGCTGAAGATGGCACGATAACCGCCGATATAATCCATAGTTTTATGTTTTATGTAATCCGAAAATACCCATAAGAACGAAGTGTTTATAAAACTGCCGTAAGACCAATCCTACTCTATGGTAATGAAACATGGGCTACTACAGAGGCACATGAGCAAAAGCTACATACCACTGAAATGCTTATGTTACGTTGGGCAAGTGGAGTTACTCTCAAAGATAAAATCCGCAATGAACATGTGTGGGGCAGTTTCAAAGCAGCGCCTATAACTGAAAAACTTTTAGAAACCAGGCTAAGGTGGTATGGACATATTATGAGAAGACCGGAGAATCATGTAGTGAATAAGTGCCTTTCCATGACTACGCAAAAGAGAGGGAGCGGCAGACCTCAAACAACATGGATGACGAATGTCCAGAGGGACATGAGAGTATTGGGCCTATCTGCTGATGATGCTTTACAACGAAATGGCTGGCGCCTCAGGATTAAGAAAGCCGACCACACGTAGCGGGAAAAGGCGAGGAGGAAGAAGAAGACTCGAAAGATATGATCACTCCAAGGAAGGTTATTCCCTAAAGACATGTCTATATACCTATTGTTTGATTCTCTCACGGCCCCGAATAATAGACAATGAATTCCTTTGGGTTTGTGCCATGTCAAAAGTTTCAACCCCTTTAATTACTGCACTCTTTCACTGATTAGATAGTCTGATTCATTTCGGAGATTTGTGTTTCAAGTACTATGCATGTACATATCGTGTTAATAATGTGCCACTAGTAAGATCTGTCCTTGAGTTCAATGGCTGTCTGGATCTTACATATAACTAACCAGAACACATCTTGTATTGTAAACAGTAAAGGCGGGTTCAAGTCGAAGGCTGAATGAAAATGAAATATTATAATTTATTACTAATGCAGACTCCAATACTGATGAAAATAACTGCACTATACTGTCATTCAGAACGAGTCTTTTTCAGAAAACAGGAATGATATTTCAGACAGTAGTCAAAGAGAATGTGTTCTAGTGACATTCTACCAAAATGCAGGCAAATTGTTGGCCAATCAAAGACAGATTTCAACTGGAAATCAGGGTCTAATTTTTTACCAACTCTCCATAAATTTGAAGATGCAAATTCCGGAATAAATCCAAAAAGTGGACTGTATGATTACTCAGTTGAGTAGACTCTCCTGAACAACAGTATTTTTTTGACAAAACAGTACTACAGATCATCGTGAAGGAGTCGTTTGACACCCCCACCCTCACCTACATGCCCTTCTCTTTTCTGAATGTACCTAGGTATTTGCAGAGAGTAGATATTGATTAGTGTATAGCAAGATGTTATGGTACGCAGAAATTAGTTTGAAAAACTTGAGAAAAACTCAGTACAAGGGCATGTTTAAAACTTACGGCAGTAGTTAAAGGCTTAAAAAAAGCAGAAATCTTGACCTTTTGTGAACATCCGAGCTGCGCCTCGTCAGAACAGAACATGACGAGCATCTATTATAAAATACGCTAAGACCATCTGACAAAAAAACTCAAAGCTCCTGAACCGGAAGAAGTTAGAAGGTGCGTTTTGTGCCAAATTCTTCCAAATCGTCTCAATAGTACAGGAAAAATCTTGCATTTCTTGAAAAGTCAACGGAAATATATTTATTTGTTTAAATAGTGTGTTTAAGACGATAGCCCCTGGCAGAACTGTGTCGCGTCCAGCCTGCAAAACACTTGAGCCAGGCGGGTAGTCTATACACATGGGGCGCACACAACCCATTGTGCATTGAAAAGAAAACAGAATTACCTGCAACAATGACAAATCGCACTCTGATTTCATAAATATCGACAATTTGTTTAAAATAAATAAACATACATTTATAGAAGCCTACACAACAGTAAAGTCGGGCGGGTGGTCGGTTAATGAACATGCGAGACTTCTCGCACAGATATCCTAGTTTACAATTAATAAAAACGCTCTGACAGTATCCTTTGAGCAATACCCAGTGGATGCAAAATTGAAGCCGGCAAATTAAATTATGATTAAGTTGCTTTAACCCTCCAGTACTAACATGACAAATCCTTCCATGAGTGCTAACATCGGTTTGTGAGTCCGAAGTTATAAACATGCATATTTCTTTTGTCTTAAAGCAGGTAAATAATTTAATAAAGAGAAACCACACTATAGAAAACGATTACTGGTCACATTCCTACCTGTATTGGCTATAGGTTTCACTAATCTTTCAACTACTGCTATCGCGCTGTTATCAACAGAATATGGGCCATCGGGCTGTTTACCAACATATATATCAAGGTTTCACGTATAAAACATTTTAGCACATACTAACGCATAGATTTTAATCCCATATTTACTGGCTTTGCTTGGGATATACTGGCGGAAGCCACATCTTCCCTTGAAAGCCTCAAGTTTTTCGTCTACCCGGTCGTATATTCAGATTGAGTGTAGTTACCTTGACGATTTGCCACAAAAACGTCAAATACATCCTGAATTGGAGCCAATTTATCTGCTTCTTGTCGGTGCAATCTCGTTTCTTTGTTGTCAACTCTGATATACCTCAATAGAAACCTAAATCTCTCCAGTGACATAGTGAGTCGAAACATTTCAATTGATGTACCGTTAGTTTTCCATAAGTCAATTGCGTCCAAATGGTTTGTCTTACGTACACCAGAATGGTACAAGAGACCTAATGAAGCCTTCATTTCCACTAAGTCAGTAGGTCTTGCAGTTCGATATTCTTGGTCGTAAGGTTTCCCGGTCATAGAAAGATTTGTACAATCGACCAGAATGTTTAGAATTCCAGCATCAAAAAGGCAGTTTCATATATCTACAACAGAAGTCAAATTTCCAGCCGGTCCTTTCACCCTAGGAAAATGAGTTACGAGATTCACTGAGCGAGTGCTCACATTTTGTGGAGGAACATGCATTTTCCATTTCGTGACACCGTCTTTTCCAATGAAGTGAGGAACAATACTTTGTCGTGTTTGTTGTGTAGACGTCCCATCTTGCTCATCCTGTATCTCCCCCACGTCCTGTTCCGACTCCGAATCTTCTTCGCGACATTCAAGATGATCTTCTTCCACAAAGTCTTCTGCAGCCACGTCATTCTCTTCAAATTCCAGTAGTAATTTCAGCACGTACTCTTGTTCACATTCGTAATTCTTTTTATTTGATTTTCTGCACAAAGTAACACGAGTACTAACTTCGGTCTGAGAGACCAAAATAGAGGAATTCTTGCTATGAACTTGAGCCAGGCACTTAACATTCACACAACAATAAGTAAACTGACCGATTTGAAGGTAGGCTACCAATGAGCAAAGCGTAAGCGAAGCACGCGCACTAAAGTTATAGCAGAATAATTTGGCGGTCGGTCTCGGAGACCGGATGTTAGTACTGGAGGGTTAAAAACAAAACTGCATCTGGATTTATCGACTACTCATGGTAGCCTACTTATCACAAGAAAGAGTTAGGCTATATTCTCTTATGGCAAGGTGCAGCATGGATCTGTACATGTACACTGAAGATTCCTGCATCTTTAAAACTATTAATAAGACACAAACCCAAACGAAATCAATATCTCCAATCTTTAACATGTTGTAAGACTGGACACTGAAGATTCCTGCATCTTTAAAGCTATTAATAAGGCACAAACCTGAAAGAAATCAATATCTCTACTCTTTAACATATTGTAAGTTAAATCTAGGCTCTTTCTTAAGTACAGAACCTATTTAAGCACCTGCTTCTCCTTGCCGCATGAAAATCACCCAACTAGAGCACCCACTCCAGTTAGACAATTTTAAATAAGAGAAAATATTAAGAGCTTAGAGTAAATGAAGACTAAGATAAAGATCAGTACCGTATTATAATTGTCTACCCAAACTGCAATTCTATTATTTTCATGGATCAATTTTGCACATATTCAACTTCAGATATTTCAAAAAATGTGAAATGTTCATGCAAATTCAAGCTGACTGTACCCCGTTCCAGCCCTCGCACCAGAATGAAATTTCTTGGCAGAGCCTGGATTCGAACAATGGATCTCTGGGAGAGACAGCCAAGAATGCGGTAGCGGTTCACTTTAGACCATCCTTTGTATAAATATTTTTAAAAACTGAAATTACCTGATTTAATAGTCGGGAGGATATCAGGAGAGGATTGAGTATTAGATGTTCACTGCTCCGCTGTCATAGACCCACCATCCCGCCCAAATAGCGACACGACTTATATAGTTGAAATCGAAGTTCTCACCCCCATCTTTCTCACTGAGTCAGTATTGCCAACCCCACGCGTTTGGTACTATTTCGCACGTGATGTATGAAATGACTAAGTGAACTCAATTACACTCTTTATTTATGTATTTATAATATTTTACATACTAAAACAGACCTAACCTGGGCTTACGCCCCAGACCCCCTTGCTTGTGGTACTAGCATTAATTTTCGACCAGGCAGTACCTAACCTAGTAGCGGACATAAATTGTATGTTATTAATGTTTTACATACAAAAACAGACCTAACCTGGGGCTTATGTCCCAGACCCCCTTGCTTGTAGTACTAGCAGTAATTTTCCACAAGACAGTGCCTAACTTAGTAGCGAAGGCGTGTGGTGAATTTCTTTATTCAAGTTGGTAACGAAGTCACATGATCGACTTTCGGGTGTCACATGACTGTCAAGATGGTGTTCGTAAGTGAAGAAAAATTGCATTCTTTCCGTGAAATAACAATTATTGCGATGCAGCAGTAGCTATTGAGTATGAAGAGATTGTGAAACGACTCCCAACAACTCCCCGAAAGGTATGCATATCATAAATGATATATTTTCAATAAGCTAAGGTGTTAAAAGTGATGAAAAGGGAGGATGGTCTAAAGTGAACAATAAATTAATTTTATTTATATGTCGTGATCTAATAGAGGGACGCAGGGTAGGCAATAGTCGACGGAGGAGTAAACATCTATTACTATATCTCCAGATTTTTTCCCGACCATTACACAGGTATTTTAGCTAATATCAGTAGTTTCAAAAATGTTTCCCCCAGGCGTTGGTCTCCTCCAGTTTTACCTCAAGATTTAGGTAAGTGGCCCTCGACTTAAAATAATGTACCATCCTGACATTTTCCGAGAGTGTGGAAAAATTCCAGAAGAAGTCACGCCTAGGATGGTAGTTGTCAGTGCTCGAATCTAACCTCAAATTTCCAAACATGGTAGCATGATCGGCTACGCTGTAGGGTGAAAACGTTTAGACTATCGGTAGGTAGGCCTATATTGCATCGGTACTAACAACTATGTATGCATAATTTTATTCTAAGGCGTGGGATAGGCAGGCCTACAGTATTTATTTATTTCAAGCCAGGTAACGACAGGCCCTCCGCGCACCCGAGACTTATTAACAGACTATGCCACTCAGCCTGACAAGGAGTATTTCATCCTATTATCAAGTATGCGATTAAAAATACCAATATTTACAATATTTGAGAGGAATCAGTTTAATTTCAGCACCAGTAGGCACCCTTTGGAAAAATGTTTAAGGTTATGTTTGTAAACATAAAGTCAGGTACCTGCAGAATATTTCCGCACAGAATGAATAACTGTCCCAGCAAACTTTGATGTGCTCTTAATACTTTTACATGTTGCAATTAAAAATCCTATTTGGGATTTCAACATTATAATTCCCAATGATTCCCACTTGCTTTTGAACACTCCAGCCCAGAGTCAAGGAAACTAAAGCATGGCAAAGACTCCATCAAAAAAATAGCATACTTCCATACTTGACGTTACAGACAGTTAGGAACGGGGCTTCGAGTGAAAGCCGAAGTTAAACGATTGACTTCGCGTCACCACATGGTAGCTTTACGATTGGTTACAAAGTGAGAAGCTTATTATCCTCTCTGTTTCAAAATAAATCATGTGATTGTGCCAGAACTTATCTATATTTACGACGCTTTACTAAATGTAAAATACTGTAGTGTAATATTCAACATATCATATTCTCAGAATACAGTACATTGAAGTACCTCCATTTTCTGCACAATGCACATCGCTCTGTTGGTCTAGGGGTATGATTCCTGCTTTGAATGCCGGAGGTCCCAGGTTCAAATCCCGGAAGTGCCCAGCGTTTTTACTATTGTTTTATCTCTTGAAAATATTCAAAAAGTATATACAAGAACCTTACGAACTTTTTTTTTTCGTGCGAGACTTGTACTTACTGTATGCCAGTAATATAAATACATAGTTTGAGGTCAAACACAATTTTTTATTTTAGTCGCTTTACCCTACAGGTTGGCTTTTCCCTCGGATTCTGCGGGTATCCCACCATTACCGCCACCAGGGCGGTGTCCTGGAGCTTGAAACACCTGGACGAAGGATAAAACTGGGGAGGTGGGACCAGCACCTCGCCCAGGCGGCCTCACCTGCAAAGCGAACATGGGCCTCATGAGGGATGAAAAGTGAGGGGAAGATTGGGAGGGATAGGCAAGGAAGAGGCAAGGAGGGTGGCCCCATCTCCCCAGTGGTATCCCCCAACCAGGTGTTTCAAGCTCCAGGACACTGCCCTTACGGTGGTTATGGTGGGATCCCTCGCTGAGTCCAAGGAAGGGTAGCGGCTTTGGTGGCGTAGTTGGTACATGCTGTTCTTCTATGCCCAAGATCGCGGGTTCAAACCCGGCCGAAGCCATCGTTAAAAATCCCTCAGTATGCCTTTCTTCGGAGGGGAAGTAAAGCCGGCAGTCCCATGTCATAGATTTATGGCATGTTAAAGAACCTTCGTTCTTTAACGAAGAACGTTCGTTGCCAGGAGCCGACTGCGGTGGCGTCTAGTAACCAAGTTCTGAACTAGTAGTTGTTGATGGTGGCGTTTGGCGGCAAAAGTAGGAACTACTTCAAAAAATCAATGTCTGCAGTCCTTACTTGAATTAAAAAAAGATAACACACACTT
This sequence comes from Meconema thalassinum, assembly GCA_946902985.2. Lineage (NCBI taxonomy): Eukaryota > Metazoa > Arthropoda > Insecta > Orthoptera > Tettigoniidae > Meconema > Meconema thalassinum. Next base: position 256,800,608 of record OX336393.1, read on the forward strand.
ATACAGCCATCGCAATTAACACCGGTTATCAGACAGATTCTACACCCACCCAAAGTACACGGGGCTACATGACCGCGTTGTCACAGCCCCTAAACTGAGGAAGCAACCAACCAACCAACCTAAGTCCGAGGGAAAAGCCAACCTGGAGGGTAAACCGACGGGGAAAAAAGAAGCGTTTACCTCAACCTATGTATTTAAATTACCGGAAGTCGCGCCCGAAAAAAAAGAACGTTCCTAAGGTTCTTTTATATACTTTTTGAATCTTTTCAAGAGATAAAAACAAAAGTAATAAAAATGCTAGGAATTTCCGGGGTTTGAACCCGAGATCTCTCGCACTCAAAGCAGGAATCATACCCCTAGACCAACAGAGGGATGTGCATTGTGCAGAAAATGGAGGTACTTCAATGTAATGTATTCTGAGAATATGATATGTTGAATATTACACTACAGTATTTTACATTTAGTAAAGTGTCGTAAATATAGGTAAGTTCTGGCACAATCACATGATTTATTTTGAAACAGAGAGGATAATAAGCTTCTCACTTTGTAACCAATCGTAAAGCTACCATGTGGTGACGCGAAGTCAATCGTTTAACTTCGGCTTTCACTCGAAGCCCCGTTCCTAACTGTCTGTAACGTCAAGTCTCTTCCGTACCCTGTCAGTTTATAATAAATTGATCGACGTGACGCTGTTCGAGGTCTTTCTGTTCGTGAGCTCTGTGAGCTAACTTCACGCCCGTTTGTGTCACGATTTTAACGCTCTTAATTATTTGAAAGTCATATACTTTGTGAGAATTGTGAGCTAAATTCACGCCAGCGTGCGTGATGATTTGAAACTTGTAATATTATCTGAAAGACAACTATTTCAGCTCTTAGGGGGCAAGACTTGTAACATTCTAATTAGCGCTCACCCGAGCGAAGGTCATGCAGAGCAGAGTAGGGATTACCGAGCGAGATAGCGACTGTGAGTCAGTCAGACTTTAAAACTTGTATTGTCGAGCCAGTGACGTTGGACTCGAAGTGTGTATTTCATGTATATTTTTAAGTGTATTTTTCATGTGTGTATTGCGCGTGTGTGAGCGATATTTAGGGAAAGTCTTCGTAATTAATCGCATAGGACTATTTGTGGGTGAATTTAGTAACCCACAAGCGATTATAGCCAAGTCACATTTTAATATCATTGAACTCTTCTTCCAAGGAGACTACATCAAGATGTCCAACATGTGGTCTGGAGTTGGGATGATGTCCGACGCTTCAACGAAGACGACTATGGAGTGCTAACTTTTCCATAGGGGAAATGGGCTGAGATGGATGTCATAATGTTTTGCAAGCTGAGACGGTGATGTACAACAATTGAGTATTCAATTATGTAGTTAGATTGGCGGGGGAACTTTGTAAATAGTTCATTTGTCTTTTCTTGTTTTAGAGTGTTTTTCTTTGTACCGGCACTAAATGTTTTAAATGTACGTTGGCGCGTGGCCAAAGTGTTTGTTGTGTATTATATTTTCTTGGAGTCATATTTAATGTGCACGGCGTGTGTACGTGATGTTTATCCATGCAAATGCGAAACCCGTTACATTCGATAAGTGGTGCTCTATTAAAGTTCATATTTGTGATAGGAAAGGGAGGTAATTATTGTAAGATGTTTGCTGAACAGGTTATTATTCATATTAGGGTTGCCAAGTGCAACGATTTAAGATGTAATTGTAGAACACCTTCGTTCTAATTTGATAGATTTTTTTGAGTCCTTTTCAGGTTAATTAGTCACGGCGTAGAACGGTGGCGCCAGCAAGTAGAAAATATTTATGTCTTTTTATTTCAGGGTCTGCCAAACCCATACGTGTGATTCTGTGTGTGTTACTGTGTCAGGTGTGTGTGTTGATTCTACGTGAAGAGGGGTAGAGGTCCTACCGCCCTCATATTTTTTTGTTGTTGTTGTAATTTTGATGGAAAGGCAGGGTGCTCTAGGGAGACCGCTGTACCTTGTCCATTATGCTGATTCTTGGATTTCCTAGTGGAAATGCCGGGATATTTTGTTCTGACACACACACACACGTATTATTGTGCTTTGGGGCACGCTTCTTCGAGATTCGATCCCGGCCTAGGGAGGTCGAGGTCATTGTGACACGTGGGTTGACAGATATGCAGATTTCCACAAATCGCCCGTCTCGCCTGGTGACTTATTTTGATAGGCAGTCCTTGTCCCGACTGGCCCCTTTTAAGCTTTCATGTAGCAAACCTGTTCATTGTGATGGTTATTTTGGAACCATAATTAATTGGGGAGTTCGCCATGTGTGTGACGGATTAGTGCATGTTGTATGGATAGATATTTGTGTTAATAATGTGAATGTTGGCTTTGAGCCTATTGATCTTGTTTATGACTCAATTCATGTAATATTTAGGATGTCACACCCGTGTGGTGTAGTGGTAGTGTACTTGTAAATTTGACGGCGGTCATATGTGTATTTCTTTTATTGGTCACGTGTTAACTTACTTGTGTTGATTTGTGTGAGAAGTCCTAAGTTTTTAGGCAGTAATGTTTTTGCTACGGCAGTTTGATTCCAATTTCACGCGGAAATTTGTGTTGTATATTTTAAGTATAGGAAGTGTCGGTTTAGTTTTAAGTGTTGTATAGTTGTTCCCCGCGTCTGTCTAGCTCTAAGCAATGTGGATTCGTTGTCTGAATGTTTATTCTGGATGATGACGAATCATGCATTCGATTGTACACATCGTGAAGCATGCAGAACAGCACGCGCGCATACATTGTCACTATTGTTGATTTTCTTAGGGACACTTTGTCCGTGTATTTAATCTCTCCAGAAATTTGGCCTAGTTTTGGTATATTTTATTCTATTCAGTGGGAGTCATTTGGGAGTTTGCTTTGTTAATTCTTTTGTATAGTTAGGTGATTTGTTATTAAATTCATTTGTTTTAACCCTGGCTTCACTTTTTCCTGCATGTTATTTTGTTATATGTTACCCTGCATGTTAATGAAGCGCTTTAACAACAACTTACGATATGGACTGTTACACCCCCCGAAACTGAGTCTCATAAGCTTCTTTGCAAGGTTTCATAAAACAAAAATGGCTGCCCAAGTGGGGCTGTTGTTGTTGTTGCTTCGCTGATCTCATATTTATGTCGTTGAGAAATAATGCCAGGTCAAGCGGGCAAAGTAAATTCAGTAAATTGAGGCGCTGTTGTACCGCCATGTGCATTAGTAAAATCACTGAGTTCCTAAAGTTAGAGATATTGAACAAGGTTAGAATTTGATATTGTATTTGTTATAAACCTGTTCTGGCGCCCGGCATTAAAATTAGAAAATTTCCATATTATTGAACTCAGTCAAAGCAGGAAGGTGTTGCCTTATATTTGACATTTAATTAACTTTGGTTAATTGGTGTCCTTCGTAAATTCTGTTGGTTAGGAATTTAAAAGCAGATCACTAGGGGTTATTTTGTTGTTTGTGAATAAGAGTAATTTATTCAGTAAATCTTGTTACTGAAAATTTTGTTAAATTAGAATCAGTAATATTTAAATGTTATGACATGTATGCGTGTGGATGACTGAAATCTTGGTGCATGACCATGTTTTCTCCGATTATATTTGTGTATTGTGCAATGGCGAGTGTTGAGGAGATCAAGGCATTGTTGGAACAGATGTCCGCGAAAACGGAAGAACAGTTGAAAATTCAAAGCGAAGACAATAATAAACAATTAAATAAACAGTTAGAACAGATGTCCGCGAAAACGGAAAAACAGTTAGTGCAGATGTCCGCGAAAACGGAGGAACAATTTAAAATTCAGAGCGAGAATTGTGAAAAACAGTTGCACGACATGAGCGGTAATATTTCGGTCCAATTAGAGGTCCAGAAATTGGACACTGATAAACAATTAAATGAATTAAATCACAAACTATCGGAAACTGATAAACAATTTCACGAATTAAATCACAAATAAACAGAACAGGCGGTAACACAAACAGAGCAATTAGAGAAGATCACTAATGACATCAATCAAAGTGTTAGGGAGGTAGAGAAACTGGCAGGTGAGGTCGCAGAGAATAACGTCAAACAATTGGGTGAAATTAAAAAGTTGGAAGCGAAATTTGACAACAAACTCGTACAATTTGACGAAATGGTGGCCGATAAATTAAAGCAAATAGAGGCAGCATGTGTCAATAACACCGCGGGAATAACGAAAACACAAGATAAATTGCAGCTACAAATAAATTCAGTCGACAGCAATGTACTGGAATTAACAAAAGAAATGGATAAACTTGAGGTCAAGGCCGAAACAGAGCGTAGGCACTTGCGTGAAAACGTAGAGGACCAATTAAGTAAAACACAGCAGCAGATACAAGAAGTCGGGGAACAATTGGTTAAAACACAAGAGGTCATAAGAGAAGAAGTCGGAGAACAATTGGGTAAAACACAAGAGATCATAAGAGAAGAGGTAGGAGAACAGCTCATTAAAAATCGGGATAATCTGGAAGACCAATTAGTGAAAACACAAGAGGTTATAAGAGAAGAGGTTGGAGAACAATTAGGCAAAACACAGCAGCAGATACAAGAGCAGCTAGAGAAGAGTCAGGAAAGGAATGAAGAGAAAATTAACAGTTTGAGAAGTAGGATCCGAAGAGATTGGGAACAGCAGGCAAACGCAAATAAGGAAGACAGGCTGACAATTTTAAAGCGCTTGGGTGAATACAACTCAAGAATGCAGGCTTTGGAGAAAGGCGTAAAATCTAAATTACAAGAGCACTCAGATTTAATAATTAAAAACGAAATTAGATCATTAGAGAATGCTACATTATTTTCGGCTGAAAATATACCAGAAAAGCAGGGAAGCATTGGAAGTCCGGTAGGCTTGAAGTTGGCTGAGGATAACAGCCGGGGTCAAAGTCCCAAATTAACGAGCAACGCATTCCAAGAGTATAGAGGGGAGACTTCCACACCACAACCAAACTTGGCACCCGCCCAAGTAATCCAAGTCATTAGGGGAAATGATTTCAAGACCGATAAATTCAAGGAACACTCAGGAACCACTCCCAGAGCCTTTTTACGACAGTTGACTGATTATTTCAATGATCAACATATCGGCCCCGAAAAACAGCTGAGACTCGTGGATAAATTTTTAGAGGGACCAAGCTTAACCTGGTTTTTAAGCTTTAAATATACTTTCACCGACATGGCTCAATTCCGTGAAGCATTTTTAAAGAAGTTTTGGAGCCCTTCTTTACAGCAGGGGTTAAGAATGGACCTGTATACTCGAAAATACCACAGCACGCATCCGACCAGATTTTCGGAATTCTTTAGCCAACAGCTGGTAAAATTCCGCGATTTTGACGACCCCCCTAGCGAGCAAAATATGGTTCTAACCATCGGGAAACAGCTTCCCATGCACATTCAACAGCTGTTAGTAGCCGGAAATATTCAGACTGCAGTCCAGGCCGAAGAATTACTCCGACACCTAGACGAAACGAGTATGGTCAGTCCACAGACGGGAAGGAGAAATATGGAATGTGTCAACACGGCCGAAGTGGTTCAGGGACTCCAAAATAGTCACAGCCAGGGGAGCCAAACGAAAACTCAGTCCACAGGAACACAGTTTACGCCGAGAAGGCAAGATTTTGATGGCCGGAACCAGTTCAACCAAAACAATCGAAATTTCCAGAATAACCGCGATAGATATAACCAAAACAACCAAAACCAGCACAATCAATGGACGTACCAGCGGGAATACACCGATTGGAGGGGAAACCAAAGACAGGGTCGACCTTACCAAAGAAATGGAGATGGCAGGTGGAACAACGCGAGGAACTATCGCCAGGAAAATAGGGGAGACTATCGCAACAATTGGGATGAGCGGTATGTCGAGTCACAAAAGTACTTAGACCAATTAAATGCAGAAGAGACGGAAAAAGAGAAGTGGGGGCGTGCGATGGCGAACAGACAGAGCCCAGACAATCACCATGGAGAAGAGAAGAGATCAGCCGACAAGCCGAAACAGAAAAACAATAGAGGAATTTCGCAGGACGAAGTTTCGGGCAAGGGCCAGGAAATATGGTAGCAGGAGAAGAAGATGGGAGAAGAAGAAGACGGGAGAAGAAGAAGGTGGGAGAAGAAGAAGACAGAAGAAGAAGACGGTGGAAGAAGAAGATGGGAGAAGAAGAAGAAGGAGAAGAGAGCCATTTGATGAATAAGCAAGATGATGTGTCCAAAATCAGTACTGCAAAATTTTATTTTGAGAGCCAACACTCAAATGTACGTGGACGTGGAGCGCAGGAGAGAGAGCGCTTTGTTTTGTAAACAACAAGCAGCTGAGACGACAGGAGTGGCAACCACGTGAGGAGAAGGGGGAGGTCTAGCGAAGAAGTATGAATGACATTCCGGCGAGGGAGCGCGCACACTAATTGGGTCAGTGGACTGTACACTCGAGCAGCTGAGCGAGGTAATAAAGAGATGTTGTTGTTACTACTGTGGATATTGTTTTTGAAATCCAAATCAATTACTTGCTCCGAATTTCAAAACCTTGCTGAGGATAAATGAACCCTTATTGATCTACGATAAATAAGTATTCATAAGTTATTATTAGTATTACTGCAGTCCAGACAGTACTTGAGGAAGTTGACGTGAATAAAGGCAAGGTAGCGGGTCGCAATGATTGCCACAGAGGTTGAGCTTGTAGCTATTCTTGAAGAACGGCCTGGTAAGCTGAGTTCAAGGCCAAATTATGTAACAACTTGCTCCAGAATTGGAATCATAAAGGAATGGTCACGAGTTACTTACAACCGACCTACAATTGAATCACCCAATCAGGAGAGACCACGCCAATATCACGCGATGGAAGGCGTCAGTGGTAAAAAGCGCGCGGAATTGATTATCTAAAGAACTGCCGATCGGAATTATCTCCGCACGAGTGCGATGAGACGTTTGATTTATTTGAAGAAGATTGACACTAGTCCCATCTGTGTGAGATGAAAACTCTGGAAAAAATTTCTAAATCCACCCCACTCTTCCGTACCCTGTCAGTTTCTAATAAATTGATCGACGTGACGCTGTTCGAGGTCTTTCTGTTCGTGAGCTCTGTGAGCTAACTTCACGCCCGTTTGTGTCACGATTTTAACGCTCTTAATTATTTGAAAGTCATATACTTTGTGAGATTTGTGAGCTAAATTCACGCCAGCGTGCGTGATGATTTGAAACTTGTAATATTATCTGAAAGACAACTATTTCAGCTCTTAGGGGGCAAGACTTGTAACATTCTAATTAGCGCTCACCCGAGCGAAGGTCATGCAGAGCAGAGTAGGGATTACCGAGCGAGATAGCGACTTGAGTCAGTCAGACTTTAAAACTTGTATTGTCGAGCCAGTGACGTTGGACTCGAAGTGTGTATTTCATGTATATTTTTAAGTGTATTTTTCATGTGTGTATTGCGCGTGTGTGAGCGATATTTAGGGAAAGTCTTCGTAATTAATCGCATAGGACTATTTGTGGGTGAATTTAGTAACCCACAAGCGATTATAGCCAGGTCACATTTTAATATCATTGAACTTTTCTTCCAAGGAGACTACATCAAGATGTCCAACATGTGGTCTGGAGTTGGGATGATGTCCGACGCTTCAACGAAGACGACTATGGAGTGCTAACTTTTCCATAGGGGAAATGGGCTGAGATGGATGTCATAATGTTCTGCAAGCTGAGACGGTGATGTACAACAATTGAGTATTCAATTATGTAGTTAGATTGGCGGGGGAACTTTGTAAATAGTTCATTTGTCTTTTCTTGTTTTAGAGTGTTTTTCTTTGTACCGGCACTAAATGTTTTAAATGTACGTTGGCGCGTGGCCAAAGTGTTTGTTGTGAATTATATTTTCTTGGAGTCATATTTAATGTGCACGGCGTGTGTACGTGATGTTTATCCATGCAAATGCGAAACCCGTTACATTCGATAAGTGGTGCTCTATTAAAGTTCATATTTGTGATAGGAAAGGGAGGTAATTATTGTAAGATGTTTGCTGAACAGGTTATTATTCATATTAGGGTTGCCAAGTGCAACGATTTAAGATGTAATTGTAGAACACCTTCGTTCTAATTTGATAGATTTTCTTGAGTCCTTTTCAGGTTAATTAGTCACGGCGTAGAACGGTGGCGCCAGCAAGTAGAAAATATTTATGTCTTTTTATGTCAGGGTCTGTCAAACCCATGCGTGTGATTCTGTGTGTGTTACTGTGTCAGGTGTGTGTGTTGATTCTACGTGAAGAGGGGTAGAGGTCCTACCGCCCTCATATTTTTTGTTGTTGTTGTAATTTTGATGGAAAGGCAGGGTGCTCTAGGGAGACCGCTGTACCTTGTCCATTATGCTGATTCTTGGATTTCCTAGTGGAAATGCCGGGATATTTTGTTCTGACACACACACACGTATTATTGTGCTTTGGGGCACGCTTCTTCGAGATTCGATCCCGGCCTAGGGAGGTCGAGGTCATTGTGACACGTGGGTGGACAGATATGCCGATTTACACAAATCGCCCGTCTCGCCTGGTGACTTATTTTGATAGGCAGTCCTTGTCCCGACTGGCCCCTTTTAAGCTTTCATGTAGCAAACCTGTTCATTGTGATGGTTATTTTGGAACCATAATTAATTGGGGAGTTCGCCATGTGTGTGACGGATTAGTGCATGTTGTATGGATAGATATTTGTGTTAATAATGTAAATGTTGGCTTTGAGCCTATTGATCTTGTTTATGACTCAATTCATGTAATATTTAGGATGTCACACCCGTGTGGTGTAGTGGTAGTGTACTTGTAAATTTGACGGCGGTCATATGTGTATTTCTTTTATTGGTCACGTGTTAACTTACTTGTGTTGATTTGTGTGAGAAGTCCTAAGTTTTTAGGCAGTAATGTTTTTGCTACGGCAGTTTGATTCCAATTTCACGCGGAAATTTGTGTTGTATATTTTAAGTATAGGAAGTGTCGGTTTAGTTTTAAGTGTTGTATAGTTGTTCCCCGCGTCTGTCTAGCTCTAAGCAATGTGGATTCGTTGTCAGAATGTTTATTCTGGATGATGACGAATCATGCATTCTATTGTACACATCGTGAAGCATGCAGAACAATACGCGCGCATACATTGTCACTATTGTTGATTTTCTTAGGGACACTTTGTCCGTGTATTTAATCTCTCCAGAGATTTGGCCTAGTTTTGGTATATTTTATTCTATTTAGTGGGAGTCATTTGGGAGTTTGTTTTGTTAATTCTTTTGTATAGTTAGGTGATTTGTTATTAAATTCATTTGTTTTAACCCTGGCTTCACTTTTTCCTGCATGTTATTTTGTTCTATGTTACCCTGCATGTTAATGAAGCGCTTTAACAACAACTTACGATATGGACTGTTACACCCCCCGAAACTGAGTCTCATAAGCTTCTTTGCAAGGGTTCAGTACATAAACAGATATGTCTGAGCGTATTCTTAAGAGCCACCAGGGCTGCCAACTGTTAATAAATGCTCTCCATTTATTTTATCCAAATACCCATATATCAGAAAGTATGCAAGCCGACAGCTTTAAACAATGCACACGTTTAGTACCCAACATTCTAAATTAATTTGGAGTATCTAATGGACCTCAGTACTACCAACATGATTCTAAGCCTGCTGATAGGACCAATTGTAAATACATGTAACTTCTATACTATCAATTGGATTTCAACCAAATTTCGTAAGTGCTATGTGTACTATAACAGATATGACTATGCGTATTCTTAAGAACAACCAGGGCTGCCAACTGTTAATAAATGCTGTCACTATTTTTTACCCTAATATCAGTATATCAGAAAGTATTCAAGCCAAGAGCACTAAACTTTGCACACGTATAGTAGGCTACCTTACATTCTAGATTAATTTGGAGCAATTAATATACGTCAGTGCTTCCAACATGATTCTAAGCCTGCTGATTGGTCCAATTTCAAAATACATGTAACTTCTATACAAATAAATGGATTTCATCCAAAATTGGCACAACAATAGATCGTAATAGTTCAGATTATTTCTGACCAATACATGCATGACATTGTTGCCAACATGATTTTACGCGCGCTGTTAGATCCTATGTTTAACTGCATGTAACGTCCATGCTATCCATTGGACTTCAGCCAAATTTTGTATTCTGTACCTTAAAAGATGGAACTAAGAATATATTCAGTCACCAGAGCTGCCAACTGTAGTTCTCTATTAGGCTACATTATGCCAGTTATATTTCGAACTAATAAGAAATTTCGTTATTACCAACTCAATTTCGTCATTGTTCTAATTAGGTCCATACAGATTAATCATTGGAATGAATCTTACATTTCGATAAAAGTAGGCTCTTTAGTTCGTCACGGAACTTCTTGTTTTCTTTTTTATTAATTCATTTTATTAATCCCTTAACGAGTCAAGGACTCATATACAAAGGAATCGTACAGTTTTATCTTGTTGGCGACAAATTACAATTCAATGTTTAGTTTACAACGTTTTCTGTATGAAAATATATACAACATTTTGTAGTTTTCATAAGTTTTTGTACACAATGTAGTCTTCTTTTGTCTACTCAGATTTTGGAATTTCTTCAAACTGACATTTTATAATCATTCCACATAAACTGTTTTAGCCTCCTTTTAAAGATTGGTAGGCTAGGTGCAATTTTTATATTTTCTGGTAGTCTATTGAACTTTACAAAGGCACTATACTTAATGCTATTACTGCCATATTGTTTGGAATTGATATGAAAAAGTGATATGTCATCTGCATGTCTAGTTTTGTAAGCGTGTAAATCAGATTGTTTAGTGAAGTTAAAATTTGTGTGGATACCTTTGTGTAGGATTTGGTACATTAGGACATTTGATTTGATTTCTGCATTTAGGGCTACAGGTTGAATTTTACTCGTAATATAAAGGTGTTTGGTTGGTGTTAAAAAGGGTAGTTATAAATATATCTTATGGCTCTATTCTGAATTACCTCAATTTCCTTTTTTAGGTAATTTGAGCATTTTATCCAAATTGTATTCAAATATTGTAAGTGGCTATGGATTAAGGAAAATACACTTTCCTGAGTAGATATTTTGGGATATAGTAGCTCAATTTTTTATCATCCCAGCAGCAGGTGATATTTTTTTAACTAATGCATCAATGTGCTTTTGCCATGAGAGATTTTCATCTATTATCAGGCCTAGGTATTTGACAGATGAGACCCTTTTAACTGCCTTTCCATTCAGCATTACATTCTGAGTGATGTCTAACTTTGTCCTGCGCTTAGATATTATTAAATAATTTGTTTTATCTTCATTTATTGTTAATTTATTTGACTGGGTCAAGCGAAGTATTGTATTCATGTCATCCTGCATGTGTGTAATCAGCGTGTTGGTGGTGTACGCATTGTAAAAGATGCTGAAGTCATCTGCAAACAACGTTATATTACCATGAAAACTGAGTGTTGCTATGTCAGCATTAATCCTTGGGGCACACCATGGGTAATATTTACTTCCTCACTTCTGTAGCCATTTATTTCAACATACTGCTTACGATTAGACAGGTAATTTTTAAACCATGTCCAAGCTACTCCTCGGATACCTGCTTTATCAAGTTTCCCTAAAAGAATTTCATGGTCAACAGTATCAAACGCATTTCTCAGGTCTATGAAAAGGCCACTCGCTGTCATCTTTTTGTCTATGACATCCTGCAAGTTAGAGATTATATCAATTGTGGCTATTTCTGTGCTTGAGTTTTCTCGGAATCCATACTGCCCTTTGTAGAAGTAATCATTTTTATGTAAAAAATTAATCATTCTGTTTTACTACTGTTTCGAGTACCTTGGATATGGGTGGGAGGATGGAAATGGGTCTGTAATTGTCTGGATTGCTTTTGTCACCTCCTTTATAGACTGGTATGACTCGTGCTATTTTTAGATCATCAGGCACCAGACCAGTCTCTAACGATGAATTAATTAAAGTAGTTAGTGGGCTACTTAGCATGTCAATGGAGTTTTTTAACAATTTTACTGACATACCATCTTTGTCTTGGCTACTTTTCATTTTAAGGCTTAATATAATATTGCGAATTTCCATCTCATTAGTCGGGGTCATAAATATGGAATCTGTATTGACATTAATTTTATTAACTTTCTTCCCTGGGAGGATGCTTTTGGCTAACTTGTGTGCTATGTTTATAAAGTGAGTGTTTAGAGCATTGCATATATCTTATTTTCCTGTGAAAGATTTACCGTCAATTATTATCTCACTGGGACCATCTTTGTTTTCAGTTGTGCTGTTGTAGATCATTTCATTGATTATTTTCCAAGTATCTTTTATGCTATTGGCGTTCAATGTTAATTTATGTTCATAGTATGAGGATTTCAGTTTCCGTTTTAAAGCTGTCACTTTGTTCCTACATATTATATGCTCTTCCTTTAAGAGGTTGTTGTTTCTGTGAATGTTAGTTTTAAGTTTAGCATGTAGTAGGTCACTTTGTTTTATTAGCTGAATTAATTCTGTTGTTATCCATGGGTTATTGTGGTTCTGGTGTATTTCCTTCAAAAATGTGTCAGTGTTTTCTTTGTTGGGTATCTGTGTCAAGATTTTGTGTTTCATGGCGTTTTAAGTTTCATTTACATCATCTAAACAGTCTATTTGATTGAGATCATTGGAGAATATGTTTTTGTTCACGTACCGGTAATTTCTATTTACGTTTTTTGAACTAGACTTTTGCTTGTTGTGTGGGTATTTAAATGTCATGTTCGAGATTGGGCTTTTGCCTGGATAGTAATTTGACCAGAAAATCTCAGTTACAAGAATATTATGATCACTAATATCACTATTTATAATGCTTATCCTATAGATATATTTACAGTTGTTAGTGGCTACCTGATCAAGGAGTGTACTTGTTGATTCTCATATTCTTGTTGGATACCGAGTATTGCCTTGTGTGAAACCATAGCTTGATAGTAGATTGAGGTATGATTTGGTTACATTATTTTTGTTTAGTAAGTTAATATTTGTATCACCAATGCATAAGCAAAGATTGACATTATTTTTCGAGAGAATGTGCTCTAGACATTGCATGAAATTTGTTGCGTTATTTATGTTAGGACTAGCAGAAGTACCCGTTCTTCGAACGGTGTTCGTTGTTAACACCAGACATTATCTATTGAGCTACTGTTGCAATGGTTAGCGGTCTGTCATTCCTTCAAGTTTATCAGAACGAAGTTAGTTTACTGGGAATATCACACACACTGTTACCGGGTGAGTTAGCCGTGGTCGTTACGGCATGACTAATGGCAGTCGCTCACATCCGGGAGGCGAGGAGGTTCGAATACCCCCGCCGGCAACCTTGAAGATGGTCTTCTGTGGTTTCCCATCTTCCTTCCAGGCAAATGCCGGGGTTGGTCCCTAACTATAGGCCACAGCCGCTACCTTCCAACTCCTCGCCCTTCCCTTCCAACTTTCCTCCCCAACGGTACTTGTAGCTCACCCATTGGGTGTCCGTCTCGAAGCAGCTACAAAACTGGTGAGCCGAACATGTCCTCGGACACTCCCGGCACTAAAAGCCATACGCAAAAAAACACACTGTTGATTTAAGGCCCTTAAAATGTAATTTTCGGAGACCCTTTATAGATTACCGAATTTTGGGTCTCACATTGAGAAGCGCAACATATGCTTTGGTCGTCCTTCTAGGATAATTTTTATATTTCGCCTGTTTTAGCATATATTGAGATGTTTTTCTCTATATCCACCCGTCTACTGTATGAAAAGTACGGTGAAGAGTTTTATAAATGAGTGGTGTATTGACTCTCATGGTTACCATACCTAATTTTACGATGCACCAAATTCCGAACACGAGGTTTAGGCGTACATAAAGATACACAGAAAGACAGACAGACAATTCTATTGTCTACAACATATTACCCAGATATCCAAACATGGGTATATCTACCACACAGTATCAAATAAAATCATCCTTACGATGAACCCGTATGTCGACAAAAAAAAAAAAGTTAAAATGTGCTCTCAGACTAAATTCACCTAACGTGTACTTCCTGACGTGAAATACAATTGAAAGCCTTGTAGACGAAACGCAATACACGTCACATAAAAACTGAACCTCTACGTTGTGCTAGATGCCCATACACAGGAAGACCCCTTTCATAAATTATAAAGGCTTGTGGTGCATGAAAATTCAGGTTCTTTAGCCTCAAATTGCCCAAATTCCTAAAAGCCGCAAAAAATGCTGGTTCAATTCAGGAATTTTTGAAAATAATGTTGCTGTTTGGAGATATAATAGACCTTCTGTACTATATGTCGAAAGTGAAAATTGCATGAAAAAATTCTAGGTTACCCCTTTACCCCCTTAATTGCATTGATGAATTATACGGTCTACGTTAGTTCCGTGATAACCTTATAGCCATTTGCAAACTTTCACAGAAATGTAATAAATGAAGTGACATTGCTTCTTACAGAAATCGAAGGAAAGTTGTATGCCACCCCTTGAGATAATGTTCTCATGGTTACCGATCTGCATTCCTTCATTAGTTTGTTAAATTAAATTAAATTAGTTTTCTGGGAATATTTCAGAAACTGTTGGCTTTAGAGCCTTATAATGTAGTTTTCGAGGACCCTTTAGGGCCCCCGAGTTTTGTTGCTGGCACCGAGGGGATTTATCTCGTCGTTGTACGCTATAATATAATACTAATAATAATATAATATAGGGAGAAATTATAACACTTAATTTTATTTTATTTTTAATTCAGCCAATGGCCATGTACTTCAGGACGGGTCAGGGAAGGGATATTATCAGAGAAAGAAGCATTCATATCATGCATGAGCAAAATGGAAATGGCCTACCATTTAACTAAGGACATCTATAAGAAAAGGTCAATATCCTTCAACGCAAAACTAAAACATTACTGCAGTGTCATCCGTCCGGAGGTCTTGCATGCTTCTGAATGCCTCACGATGAACAAAAAAAGGCTTGGTCGAGAAACTGGAGGCCAAAGAAAGGAAAATTTTGAGAAAGAGATTGGGTTCCATCAAAAACAATGGGGAATACAGAAGACGGCATAACCATGACCTATATACTCATGTGGAGAAGATAAGCAACGTCATCCGGAAGAGGAGGTTACCATTTTTTGGGCATGTGAAACGATTGAGCCCAGCGAGACTGACCAACCGCAACATAACTTACTTTCAGGAGAGGAAAACAAAATGGGCCTAGTTCATTGAACTGGATAAAGATCTGAAAGAAGTGGGGATTACACCAACCGACATTCAGGAGCGTGCCCCACTCAAAAGGAAACTTCAAGCTTGTAATGGTCTCCAAGAAAAACCGAAGCAGAAAACGGGAAAGATTTGGACCCAGGAACGGAAGGAAGTCCACCGAGAACGAATGCGGGCGTACAGGGCAAACATCAAAGCCAGTAGGATACGGTTGGAATGACGCGGTCCATAGATGGCCTATACGAAATGAATGAATGAATGAATGAATGAATGAATGAATGAATGAATAATACGGGGATAGGAATATAATAGACCTGCCGTACCACACCCACAGGTGTAAATCGCGTGAAAAAATTCTAGAGTACCCCTTGATCCCCTTAAGCGCATTATACGTATTGATGAATTTTACGGCTTAATTTGATTCCGTGATAACCTTCTAGCCGTTTGCAAACTTCACACTAATGTAATTAATGGAATTGCATTGCGTCTTATTATACAGCAATAGCTGGACCTCTGAGAATCTGTTGCCATGGTTACTGGCTTGTATTCGTTCATTAGTTTATTAAATGAAATTAGTTTTCTGGGAATATCTCAAAAACGGTTGGTCTTAGGGCCTTAAAATGTGGTTTTGGGGGACCCGAGTTTTGTCTCTCACATTGAGGGTCTGAAAATGAGCTTTGTCTCGTCCTTCTACGCCTATTTCAGCGTGTATTTTAAGAGGGGTAGGCCCCCTTTTATGAGAGGTACGGAGAAGAGTTACATCAATGATAAGTGTCGTGCCTCTGATGGATATCTGTACCAAATGTTACGCTGGTACACCCAGCCGTTCTCGAGTTATAAGGGAACAAAGTTGTCCACAGAAAAACAAACAGACACACAGACAAAAAAAATATTTTCGCCCGCATCCTTCATAAAACAGTCTGAAACGCGTAAACAACTCAAATTTCCGTAGAAATTCAGAGAAAAATACACAAATTTTCATTCTTATATATAGAGAGATATACTGCACCGCTCGGTGTTGACCGTGTTTTATTGCACAGATTTTGGTTTTACTCGCTAACCGTTGGAGATATACGAAAAGTGATAAGGACCTTTCGGATAGAAAATTAAATGTTAAAGCTCATGTATACCATCAAAAGTTTGCTATTTCTTAGCGTTCTCTTTTTATTTGTAAAGGAAATATGAAATTTTGAAACTAAAGGATGTAGTGACGTCACAAATGTCGGTTTTACTCGCTAACTGTTGGAGATACACGAAAAGTGATAAGGACCTTTCGGATAGGAAATTAAATTTCAAAGCTCGTATGTACCATCACAAGTTTGCTATTTCTAACCGTTCTCTTTTTATTTGATATGGAAATAGGAAATTTTGAAACCAAAGGGTCTAGTGACGTCACTAAAATGGTCGCCATTTTTAATAGTGCAAAATTTCGAAATAAAAAGTATCCTATATGTAAACCTGGTAAATCAGCTACATCCATGCAAAATTTCATTTAAATAGGACCAGTGGTTCTTGCGTTATTGAGTAACAGACAGACAGACAGACAGACAGACACACACACACCATCTCATTTTTATATATTAGTATGATCATATACTGCAATTATGTTAATAGTATGCAGGTTATTGAAACGAACAGTATCACTTCTTATAAGCTCTAACTGGATCAAGCTATGGTTACTCTCAACTAGGTTAAGAACTTTTATATTCCATTTTTTGTGGACATAAACTCCCACGCCTCCACCGTCCTGATTGTCTCTGTGCACAAAAGCAACAGAATAGTTGTTTAGGTTGAAGCATTTAGCTTCATTACTTTTTACCCAAGTCTCGGTTACCACTATGACATCTCTGCTTTGTGGTAGCTGATGGCAGGCGTCAATATCGGACTCAACAACTGTGACACCCAATTGATCAGCGATAGTCTGGACAATCTGAACGGTGTTTTCGTTTGAAGTGTGTGGCACGCCATGAAGCTCTAGAGTGTTTCGCCGAACGTACTGTTGAAGCTCGAGATTCTCTTGCTTTAACATTTTAACCTCACTGCAAGCGATATCTTTATCCTTCTCTAACTCACAAACTCTTTGGCTGAGCTTTGTAATTTCTGACAAGGCTTGCTTCAGAGTTTGTGTGGCAGTTGAAATGTCACTTTTCATACTATCGAAACAATCAGAAAAGTATGTCACGGACTTGAGCATGTCATTCTGAGTCTTTTCAATGTTTTCGAGTTTTATCAGTCGGAGGTTGATTTCACAAACAAGACCTTCTAAATCAGGTTTACTTACATTCTCGTCTGGTGAAACCTTTTCCGTAGTTGACCTACTTACTGCACTGTACGCAACTTCCACATCGTCTTACTTTTGAAAATTCTTTATGTTTCTATCGTAGTTTAACGCCTGATTTTTTCGCCTGTGCCCCACCATCCTATCAATGTGTCACGCCTTCCAAGTTTACTTGTCTAATACAACGAATTCTACCAGCTGAACTCCGAAATGCCCTCTCTCTTAAAAATTCTTCAACCCCCGGTCCCGATTACATTTCTTACCACGTGCTCAATAGTTTACCCTCTTCCGCACATCTGGTCCTACTTGAATTTTACAATAATGTCCTACGTACAGGTCAGATTCCTTCCACATGGAACGACTTTTTATTACTTCCCAGGTTAAAACCTGGCAAAAACCCCGCCCTCCCCTGCAGTTATAGGGGAATTCAGCTCGGGTCCTGTATCAGAAAAACGTTTCAGCGTATATCGTTGGCGAGACTGATATGGGCTCTAGAGTATTACGATTTGGTTCCAAAAACCCAATTTGCTTTCGTAAAACGAAAATCGACTACCGATGCTCTGAATATCTTCCTCACTGACCTCCTATTGGCCAGCTGTCGTAAACATTTTACGGTAGCAGTATTTTTAGACATTCAAGGCGCATATGATAATGTCAACGTCTCGTTATTGGCTATACTTTGTAAATGGAAATTCCCCTCCCCTTTTATAAAACTGATTGCCGCCTTTCTTCACTCCCGTCAAGTCATTCTTGCAACTTTCCCCACCGTCCTGAATTCGCGCTTTGCGTCTTCCGGCTTGCCCCAGGGCGATATTCTTAGTGGTATACTATATCTCCTTTATACCAGTGACATTGAGGAACTATTACTCCCACATGCCCGGCTTATTCAATATGCCGATGACCTTCTATTATATTGCTCACACCCCGATTTATCTCAGTGTAGACAACATATGTCCCATGCCCTCACGATTTTACATTCTTGGCTTTTTAATCACGGCCTTGATACAGTCCCACTCAAAAACTCTGCCTTAAGTTTTACCCATAAACGTCTCTATGACCGTTCCCCGATTCTATATCAACAGGGTTCTATTACCATCACCCATCATACCAAATACCTAGGGATATTGATAGATGATAAGTTGACATGGGCACCCCAACTGGCGCACCTAAAATCACACGTCACAAAAAAAAAATTACAACTCCTACATTCGTTAACGCGCCGCTCTTGGGGAGTGGACCCTCAAATTCTGCTACTTTTATACCGCTCTATCGTCAGGTCCTCCATGGAGTACGGTTGCCATTTTTATGACATCATGCCGCTGTCTCGTTTCACGATACTAGATAAACTACAATATGCCGCTCTGCGAATTATCTTGGGAGCTCTCTCCTCTGCGCCCACGCAGGCCCTTCTCATCGAAGCTACAGATCCACCTCTTGATCTCAGACGGAAGTACCTGTCTTCTCGTTATCTCCTTCGCAAAATGGCTCTTGCTGCTTCTCCCATTCTCCCGAAATTACAATTACTACAAGAATGACATCAGCAAAACTTACTTTAAAAATACCCCCCCCCCCTCTATTCTCTTATCTTTTATCGGTCTTACTAGTCTTCGTCCAGACATTCTCCAAACCCGGAAGCCGCTATGCTATAATGCGCCCTTCCCTCTTTATCAGTTCATTCCTGATGTTCTTCACCATTCCCCCTACTTTTCTCAAAAAGCTTCATTTCTTTCCCACTCTATCGCCCGTCGATATGTCTGTCATATGAAGAAAGTGCCTCCAGCTGTACCACCATATACACAGATGGCTCCAAAGGGAACCCGGACCCGCCTATACTTGCAATGTTAAATGTAGGGAACATTATCTCCTAAACTATTAATACTAGAAGAACGAAATTTTGACAGTGGTTTATTATACATATTTAACACCATGTATCATAGGGATATTAATATATGGGTATTTTGTGGGAAGATATTAATTAATTAATTTTTGATTTTTTCAAAATATTTGTTGGCTTAATATCATCGCCATAAAATCTGTCATAGATCGTGTATGACAAAAAGGCTATGACAGAAGGTGTAGATTGATATTGTTTACAATGCTTGAAAATTTGAAGTCTCTATCTTTAATAGTTTAGGATAAAATGTTCCTTATATGGCATAAAAATGGAATTGTGAAAAACGAGGATCAAAGTTGAACTAACTTTCTAATGAAGTCCAGCACCATAAGAGGGGTTATCAGTGTCACTAGACATCTCCTCATCTAGCCTTCTCTTTACAGCTTTCATTCTTTGTCTAGCTTTCCTCTCAGACTCCTTTTCTTTTCTTTCAGCATTCCGTTTTCTCTCATTGTCTATTGACATAATCGCATTGACCATGTACTTTCCTGCCGTCTGTCCCATCTTCTGCAGCACATCACACTTTGTAATGTTTCCATTGTTGTAGGTGGCAATGGCATCATATACTTCAAAGTGAAGAGTATAAATTTCCACAAACACATTTTTTGGGATTCTGGTCCAAATTACATTATTCAGACTCTCATTTTGATTTTGAGCGTGACAATGTAGACATTTTTTCATACGTTCAGTTTGAGATAAATCTGTGAAAATTGGCTTAATTGTCTTCATGACAGCTTCTGGTAGACTGTGAAGATGCTTGTATACATGTTCAGATCCCTGATATTTGTTATTCTTGCACCAGGAATTGAGACCTTGAGGGCATAAGCCATGTAGTGGTTTCTCGTCAGTCGATAGGGTGTGGAAGTACAATGCCCTAATTATAGCTTTCAACAATGTGTGATATTGTCATAGTGCCACTACTTCTGTATCTTCCTGTAGGCTTTTTCTTCTTATAAACTCTGTTACTAAATCGAGGCATGTTTTGAAAGTTACAGTTTCACTAAAGAAATGCAGTACAAATCTTGAGCTAGGCCTAATTATTCCACCAAATTACTCAATGCCAACAATAGTAGGCTATCCAAGGAATACAAAACGCAAACAAAACAATTGCCTATCGGAAAATGTATCCAACACAAGAAATATGTCCTACATGCATAGGCCTACTATTTCCTTGGAAATACCGAGAGATTTGGGTATGTTTTCATTGAGTACGTATCCATGGAAATGAAATGTGGTGACGCGCACTACAGCACATTATTAAAAAAATATTTTTTAATATGTGGAGTTGAGATACAGGGGAGATTAATATTGTAACATTTTTAATGAGTTAACTAAACGTGGTGATGACTATTGTGGTTCAATAAAACAAACATGATATGAATAAATAATATACACTGTGGTGTGACCTTACCTGTGATAGTGTAATATAATAAGTTGTTGAGCGCCAGATTCCTATTTAAGATAGTGAATCGAAATTTATTGATTTAACCTCGGCTATCAGCAGTAGAGTCGAGAACCACTTACCCGGGTCGTAGTGAGACAAAGTCATCTAACCAATCCGTATTTAATCAAGGAGTATGATTGCCTTAAAGTACCAACTACAATGAAAGAAATAGGCATTACGTTGAAGAGAATGAATTTATTAAATGCAAAAACAAAATATTAATAAAACAGAATAGTGATAGTCACACAATTGAATTTAAAATTACTCAATGCGGCAATTAATTATTTAAAAGAAAATGAATATTAAAATGAATTGAAAGTTAAATGAAGTTAAATTATAATAGAGACGATAGTTTTATTGAATTGTTGGCTCACCCAGTCGAAGATTCGTCATATTTAAGAAATGATCGGTGATCTCGATGTTACGTCGCTTATGTTAAAAAAAATGATGTGATACCTCAATTACTATGAAATATCCTCATTAAGTACGTTGCCATCTGTAGAAAGACTCTTGATCAGGGATATAACCCATTATGTATTGATATAGATGTCGGCAAGACATCGTTCAGTGTCGACTCTCGGTGCTCAGTCCATTAGGACCCAGAAAGCAAGGTTACAACTTCCTTCCTTCATTAAGAGCTGTAGATCAATGCCATTCTTGTCCGATGTTGCAGGTACAAATACTAATGACTTCCTTGTCACGTGGTGTCACAGCTTCCCTCTCTATTAGCCTTCTTCCTTTCTTGACTCATAACTTGCAATATATATTGACGCGTATATACCGTAGAAAATGGCGTGTTGGTTACACCATAGTGGGTTTCTTAACATCTCAGGAAAATGACGCAGTTTGCCGTGGTGAAATTCTTACTACGTCGTTCAGTTTGTGACGCACAGGGTTAGTCCATATCGCCAGTCTTGTTGCAATATATAATACTTCGTCTCTTTACAAGTAATTATTAATAAAAATCTAATTGAATATAATAATCAAAACCGCTTACAATTATCTGATATAAAAATCATCTCATGGATGTACTAGTTAATAATAATAATAATAATATGATAATTATAAATGAATAACCCTATAAATATAACCGCTATGGGATCGAATCGTTACAATCGCCCCTGATATAAATAATTTAAAATAAAATGTAACATTATTTGTATCACTACACATCCTACACAAATGAATACAAATGTAAATATTAATACCCCCATAACGACAACATACAAATAATACCCTTCAACAATACATAAAAATATACAAGAACATACTCTTTTCACTTTACATATTTGTACTATCATTTCTCATTCTTCCAAATGTTCATAATGTTCATTCTTCTTTATATATGTTGTAAAAAAAATATACATAAATGTATTCTTCACAAAAAAATCATATTTTAACTTTCATTCATCTCATTCTTCCAAATGTTCATAATGTTCATTTTTTTTATATGCTGTAAAAAAAATACATATAAAATGCCCTTCACTTTTATTTTTGACATATATGTCAACGCTGCACTCGTTTATATTTCGGTGATCGTATGCATGACATACAATTTTGGCTTCATCTCTTTTGAACGTAGTTTTTGTATATCAGTCTGGCGTAGAAGTACATTGTTGTAATACCAGCTGATTAACCCATAATAACTATTACAGCACACGATAATAGGATGCAAACAATACAATATTCCTTTCGTCTTTATAAAGGGATTACTCAAATGCAGTAAAATTTCAATAATTGAAGAAAAAATAACTTAGCAAGACACCTAAGGCAATTCCTATTTCAGTGCATATGTCATACATGTAAATATTTCCCCAAATACATAATGACATCGAAATACCTCAAAGCAGTTATTAAACAGTTCATTTAAATATCCAAGTTACTACTCACCTGCCTTCGTGGCTTAATTCTTTCTTAGGCCACGGCCGCCTCCTTCCAAATTAATACTTCCTAAGTCTCCACGACTTCTTAACTTCTCATAAAACCATAATTCCTCTTTACTACTTCTCGAAAACAATAACTTGAATTTTCAAAATCACCAATAAACATAAAATCTGACTTCTCGTTCACTTTATAAAATTTAACTTAGCGTCAAGATATAACTTTACCGTAACGTCATTCCTTACTTACCATAACAAAATGATTAAGACTTGGACAAAATACTACTCAATACCTGAATTACGTATATCACTAAACTATTTCACAAAAACACATGACAAACTCCTCGGAATAAATATTTCGTTCCACAAAATATTAATGCTCTTATACTTTGAACTTAGTCTATTCATGATTTGACTTTTTGCTGAATGCCTAAAAACCCCCTTTAGTTTTCTCTCAAAACTCTTAATTAAGTACCGTGTCCTCCAAACACCACTTCCTACTTGTTCTGACCGCCTGGACTATAGCTCACTCTTGCTATACCAGAATCTCTCAAAACTCATCGTGACATCACACGTCACATACAAAAAAAACTCCCCTATTCGTGGTATAATCCCACATCTTCGTATTGTTACAGGTCACCTCTTACTGACCAATAACACATTAAATTTCAGCTAAAAAAAAATCGTACATGCTTCGACTAATTCCTTGGAATAATAACATCACACTATGCTTTCCTAGCTATTGTCTTCCTAAAATAATGACAGTGTTCCAGTTGATAGTTAATAACACCGACACTCCTAATTCGCAAATATTCTCCCATAATCACTTCATAAAGCAAGTCGTGAGTTATAACACAGTTCAGATACTTTCTTCTCTATCAAATTAAATGCGTAAATTACACCTGCCTTTAATTGTAACTTCATTATTACCCCTTAGGTATACACTTATCTTACTAACTTATTCTTCCCTCAAAATATTAAACTTATCTGTACTAACTCCGTATGACATAAATAAAACTTTAATTTCCTGTCTACTAAAAAAAATGATTTATTTTTAAATCCTCAAACGTCGAATTATAACAAATTCCTTTCAATATTAGTAAATATTATGTCAACCTTTTAATTATAATTATTATCTTTACTTTAACCTGTGTGTAGGACAACAATCTACCACATCATTAATTCGTTATTAATCATCAGTAACTTTTTACTACAAAGTGGTTTAGCTCAATAACAAGCCTTGTAATATCTTTAAAACGTGCGTAACTGTAACAAAAACTTGGACAATCTTACCTTTGTAATCTCTTATTACCTTGTGTGCATACATCCATATATACTTAAAAAAAACTCCCTTATTAACTTCATGTAGTCCCGTAGATACCATAAAAAATCTCATTGCTCAACGGAATATACCTTGCTGACCTACTTCATCCTCCAAAACCTTCTTAAAACTTCATTTGGCATCTTACCAAAACTTCCTCCATTATAACTCCATTTGGCATCTTACCAAAAACTTCCTCAAAAAACAACTTCATTTGGTATCTTACCAAAACTTCCTCCTTAAAAAACTTCATTTGGCATCTTACCAAAACTTTAAAACCACTTTGCTCAACGGCATTACCTTCGTTGGCCTACTTCTTCAAACTCACGTCCGTTTACGTGAAAATACACACATACACACACACATATCTGTCACCAAGTAAGTTACCAGATGTCCTAATTAGTTACTACTTCCTCATTTCAACCCGATGTTGGTTAATTCATACAACGCATTACCATTAACAATTCTAAACCACTTATAAATTTCTCAACATATATCCGCTGATAACCTCGCTGTCCTCAACTGAAACTTCTTTATTAAATCAATACTTAATTCTTCAACTCACTAGTTTTATTACCACTGTATCATCTTATCTTCACTCACTTTTGAATTAAATCTTTATTACCATTATATTCTTAATTATGGTTGCCATAATAATTATTACTTTCTTTCGATTACTTACCTATGTAATAACCTTCCTATTTTTAAAATTTAATTCTCACTTCATCCAACTTACCTGCAGTTTAAGGACCTACATTCAACTTACCTGCATTGCTCAATAGCACGACAACCTTTGTCTTCCAAATTAAATGATTTTAGTCAATCTAAATCAATAAGCGTAGGCACTACGCGCCCCTTACCATCCTAACTTCACGACTGAATTAAAATTACACACAGCAGGTTTCTTATCTACCTCTTTTAAGTCATATTAAACTTCATTACTTAATATTTAAGTCATACGGAAGAGTAACTATCGGTAATATAAATTTACATCACTACTTTCTCTGGCATTTCACCGTTCTTACCATCTTCATCTTCAATTCTATCTCTTTCTAGGGTTCCATTTTCCTCTTTTCTTATAACATTACTTTCTACCTCTTTCGGACTACACTCATCAACAGTAACATTATACTTCGGCTTTCCTCCTATCATTTCCCCAAGTCTGGCTAATTCATTACGCCACTGCACATCATATGCTTTCTTTCTCTCTTTCATTCTGATTTCTTTTTCCACTAACAACTTAATTCTCTTCTCTTTCATTTTACTTCTAAAATATCTACCTACATGTCTTCCCTTCACTTCTCCACTACTAATATTTAATTTTCTCTTTAGCCGTTGCCCATTGCTTCTCCTCTTATCTATCTCTCTCCTCCTCTTAACCTGTTTACTAATTATGTTCTTCTGACTATGACTTAACGCACGCTTCTCTGCCACTAATAATTTCATATTAACTTCCTCTATCACAGGACTAAATTCTTCCCTAGTTTGCCTATCTAATTTATCTATGATTGTCTGCATCTTAATCTCTTGGGTGCTTAGTACTTTCTTTATCTTACCTACTTCTATCCCTATCTTTTCTCTCATCTTCTTCACTTCTTTTTCGCTACATTCTATAGTCTCTTCTACAGCTATCCTGCGTTCATCTAAAATCTCCTTCAACTCTACTATGCTTTCTCCTACTATCTCCTCTGACGCTAATCTATTTTCACCTAAAATCTCGTCTGACTCTAATCTGATTTCACCTAAAATCTCCGCTATTTGCCGTTCCTCACCTAAGATCTCCTCCGATTCCAATCTGCTTTCACCTACAATCTCCAATGACTCTAATCTACTTTCAATTACAGTCTCCACTAATTCCAATTTGCTTTCACCTAAAATCTCGTCTGACTCTAATCTGATTTCACCTAAAATCTCCGCTAATTCCAATTTGCTTTCACCTAAAATCTCGTCTGACTCCATTCTACTTTCAATTATAGTCTCCTTACAGGCTGTCTTTACTGATTCTACTGCAGTTTCCCCTAAAGTCTCTACCACCTGCCTAGTTTCCACTTCTACCAATTTGCTAAAACTTTCACCTTGAGTTGCTATTTTCTCTTCAATCACAGTTACTATTCTTTCCTGAATCCTACTTTCTGCTGCTTCTAATTTCTTATCTACTGTCTTAATAATATCTTTAGCCTTCATCTCTACCTCCTCCTTAATTTCACCTCTGATTTCCTGTTTCACCCCCTGAATACTCTCCTGTAGCATATCATACTTCATACTTAATTCTTCATTGACTTTAACCACACTGTCTAGTTTTACATTATTCTCTTCCAGCTTCTGATTTATTTTACTCATATCTTGATTTAGCCTACCCATCTCTTCTCTCATCTCCTTACTATTTTTATTCATATCTTTATCTAATTTCTCAAATTTATCATTGAATTCCTTCCTACTTTCTAAATTATCTTTCTTATTCTCTTCCATATTTTGATTTAGCCTACCAATATCTTCTTTCATCTCCCTACTATTTTTATTCATACTCTCATCAAATTTCGCACTTAAATCTCTACTCATCTGCCTTATGAGCGCAGTTAATGGATCTTCAGGAATCTCTATAGACTTTTCTTTCTCTAGACTACCACTAGTCTCAGGATGTACCTCTATATTCGTCTCGATATTTTCCTCTGAATTAGTGTCAGGGTTAACCTCAGGATTATTTTCAGGATTACTCTCAGGATTATTCTCAAGATTTACCTCCGACATCTTGGTATTATTCTCTACGCTCTCAACATCGCTACCGCTATCAACCTCCTTATAATTAACTTTCTTGACTGCATCCCTACTTCTCAACTGCCTCTGTTCCTCCTCCGACATCTTGAAGTACACCGTATAACAATTGCCCGTCCAAAATTTCACTTCACTTCACTGTCCCCCAAAAGCACTGACAATTTGCACTGAAATTATACACTCCTCTGACTAAATACCGAATGGTTTTCGTGCCCTACTTTGTGGCGCCAAATGTAACATTTTTAATATGTCGTTGAACGTGGTGATGACTATTGTGGTTCAATAAAACAAACATGATATGAATAAATAATATACACTGTGGTGTGACCTTACCTGTGATAGTGTAATATAATAAGTTGTTGAGCGCCAGATTCCTATTTAAGATAGTGAATCGAAATTTATTGATTTAACCTCGGCTATCAGCAGTAGAGTCGAGAACCACTTACCCGGGTCGTAGTGAGACAAAGTCATCTAACCAATCCGTATTTAATCAAGGAGTATGATTGCCTTAAAGTACCAACTACAATGAAAGAAATAGGCATTACGTTGAAGAGAATGAATTTATTAAATGCAAAAACAAAATATTAATAAAACAGAATAGTGATAGTCACACAATTGAATTTAAAATTACTCAATGCGGCAATTAATTATTTAAAAGAAAATGAATATTAAAATGAATTGAAAGTTAAATGAAGTTAAATTATAATAGAGACGATAGTTTTATTGAATTGTTGGCTCACCCAGTCGAAGATTCGTCATATTTAAGAAATGATCGGTGATCTCGATGTTACGTCGCTTATGTTAAAAAAAATGATGTGATACCTCAATTACTATGAAATATCCTCATTAAGTACGTTGCCATCTGTAGAAAGACTCTTGATCAGGGATATAACCCATTATGTATTGATATAGATGTCGGCAAGACATCGTTCAGTGTCGACTCTCGGTGCTCAGTCCATTAGGACCCAGAAAGCAAGGTTACAACTTCCTTCCTTCATTAAGAGCTGTAGATCAATGCCATTCTTGTCCGATGTTGCAGGTACAAATACTAATGACTTCCTTGTCACGTGGTGTCACAGCTTCCCTCTCTATTAGCCTTCTTCCTTTCTTGACTCATAACTTGCAATATATATTGACGCGTATATACCGTAGAAAATGGCGTGTTGGTTACACCATAGTGGGTTTCTTAACATCTCAGGAAAATGACGCAGTTTGCCGTGGTGAAATTCTTACTACGTCGTTCAGTTTGTGACGCACAGGGTTAGTCCATATCGCCAGTCTTGTTGCAATATATAATACTTCGTCTCTTTACAAGTAATTATTAATAAAAATCTAATTGAATATAATAATCAAAACCGCTTACAATTATCTGATATAAAAATCATCTCATGGATGTACTAGTTAATAATAATAATAATAATATGATAATTATAAATGAATAACCCTATAAATATAACCGCTATGGGATCGAATCGTTACAATATGTCATTTTAAAGGGGAAAATCTATAGTATTTTATTTTCTAATAAT
The DNA here is from genome assembly GCA_946902985.2 of Meconema thalassinum. Classification (NCBI taxonomy): domain Eukaryota; kingdom Metazoa; phylum Arthropoda; class Insecta; order Orthoptera; family Tettigoniidae; genus Meconema; species Meconema thalassinum. The sequence continues at coordinate 256,828,965 of OX336393.1, forward strand.
CTGAAAAACGAAAATTTCATCATTTTTAGAGTCCGGATTCCCTTATACCAGTGAGATTGAGGAACTATTACTCCCACATGTCCGGCTTATTCAATATGCCGATGACCTTCTATTATATTGCTCACACCCCGATTTATCTCAGTGTAGACAACATATGTTCCATGCCCTCACGATTTTACATTCTTGGCTTTTTAATCACGGCCTTGATACAATCCAACTCAAAAACTCTGCCTTAAGGGATAGCCTTTTTGTCATACACGATCTATGACAGATTTTATGGCGATGATATTAAGCCAAAAAATATTTTGAAAAAATCAAAAATTAATTAATTAATATCTTCCCAGGAAATACCCATATATTAATATCCCTATGATACATGGTGTTAAATATGTATAATAAACCACTGTCAAAATTTCGTTCTTCTAGTATTAATAGTTTAGGAGATAATGTTCCCTACATTTAACATTGCAAGTATAGGCGGGTCCGGGTTCCCTTAATTTTTACCCATAAACGTCTCTATGACCGTTCCCCGATTCTATATCAACAGGGTTCTATTACCATCACCCATCATACCAAATACCTAGGGATATTGATAGATGATAAGTTGACATGGGAACCCCAAATGGCGCCCCTAAAATCACATGTCACAAAAAAATTACAACACCTACGTTCGTTAACGCGCCGCTCTTGGGGAGTGGACCCTCAAATTTTGCTACTTTTATACCGCTCGATCGTCAGGTCTTCCATGGAGTACGGTTGCCATTTTTATAATGCGCCCTTCCCTCTTTATCAGTTCATTCCTGATGTTCTTCACCATTCCCCCTACTTTTCTCAAAAAGCTTCATTTCTTTCCCACTCTATCGTCCGTCGATATGTCTGTCAAATTGAAGAAAGTGCCTCCAGCTGTACCACCATATACACAGATGGCTCCAAATTCGACTCCCCGCCCGGCGTGGGGGCGACCTTTTATGTCCCCGCCAATCAACATCTTGCTTCCTTTACGTTACCTCCGCAATTATCTATTTTCTCGGCTGAATCTTTTGCTATTCGTCAAGCTCTCTTATACGTCAAAAGGTATGAGATATCTCGCTCTCTTATTCTATCTGACTCCAGAAGTGTTCTCCAGGCCTTACAAAATGTGATGCACATCGACAGCTGGTTCATACTTCATATACGGTACTCAGGTTGACGTATGAATTGACTCAGTCGGGATTTACGGTTGTTTTTTTCTTGGATCCCCGGCCATACAGCTATTTTAGGAAATGAATACGTAGATCAGGCCACTCGATGTGCTGCTTGTGGCCACGGCACCCCCACCGCCATTGCCACTCCCGCCCCCGATGTTATACCTCTTCTGAAAAAATCAATTAAAAGAAGTATGGTCGACACAATGGAGAGATTATTCAAGGGAAAAGGCTCAGTTTTATTATAATCTACAACCGTCGATACCCCATCTCCCTTGGTTTTATAATGGTCGCTATACTCGTCGTCACATCATTACCATTATTCGCATACGTTTTAATCATGCGCGCACCCCCGTCTTTATGGCTCGGTGCAACTTGCAAGCCTCCGAGGTTTGTGCATGTAATACTGCGATAGGTACTGTTAATCACCTCGTGTTTCAATGTCCCTTATATACGTCTCAACGAACTACGCTACTTAATTCACTCAGTACGCTAGGTTTTTCTCTCCCCTTATATATTTCGGTACTTCTTTATTCCCCTACATTTCCTGTCCTCTCCGCTTTACTCACATATTTTTCTGATTGCCATTTAACTATTTAACTCTTTCCCTTACGTGTTACGCCTCGTGTTTGTTTATACGTATCAAGTCGCCAAGATGCGTCACTTGGGCGTGAAGTTTAGCACCTTATTGTGTCCTTGTTTGTTTATGTGTCAACCCCCTTCCACGTCGAAGGGTGTGTTTCTATCTCCCAAAATTTTAATAATGGCACCCCGTGGCGTTAACGAACAGCTGATTCTTCACCTCAAGTTAAAACGCAATGAGAGTGAAACGCGAATTATGATCCGTGTCATCCTGGCTTGTTATTGGCTGGCAATTATCACCAGCCATTGGCTGCCCGCTGGCTTGTTTACAATTATCACCAACATGGCGGCGAGAAGAATAGATTTCTACATCAATTAAATTTCTAGAAATCTATTCCAGTTCATGACAGTATGAAGTGCAAATCACTTATTGATGAGGAATTGTATGTACGTTTATATTTAAATTGAAGCGTGACACTATTCATCAAAATTTGTGAAAATAATAGTACGAATCAACACTCTGGCTGATCAACTGAAAGTTTCTACTACTTTGGATGAGAATCAATTGGCTGTCGTTTCCACCAGTTTTATTCATCATTTCGAAGTACATTCAGTACAATAACATTTTGTGCACTATAAAACTACATTATTGACCATTGCGTATTGATGTTGCTGTCTGAATATATGACATGTGATTTGTAGGTTATGCCTAAGGCATATAATTTAAGGTCCTTGCTGTATTTATGTACAAATATTATGGTTTAACTAATGAAGCAAGGATTAAAAGTGCACTTTGCATCGCCACCCTTTTTTTAAATATTGATAGGCCTATGTAGTTTCTCAGTCTGCTAACTTCTTGGATTTGCTTGAGATAGATTTATAGTAATATACTACCTTATTAACCTGCAGGCTGAGTTTTATTGAAAACATGCCCAGGTGCATACAGTAGCATACGACCTACTGCAGGCTATGTCGATCCTAAATGTAGGCCTATTATAGTGGTCATGTCAAAGGTCGTCCTAAAGCTTGAACTATTGAGGCTTTATTTGCATCAAAGATAATTTCAGCTGAGTCTGGCAAGGCTTCGTAATCTTGGTCGCGACTTCACATTTTCATTTATCCTATACAGCTTTTGATACCAACCACTTAAATCACAGTGTTTCAAGATTTGCTCTCATTAAACATCACCAACATTTTTTTTTCTTTCCCCCTGGTGGTAGGCTGTGTTGGAGTCTACAGAAAATAAAGTTGAGAAATAAAAATACCTCTTAGGTTTCTATGACACAGTTGCATTTTATCCTACTACATCTCCACTCAATATACCAATCCTACCAATGTTTCCTAATTCCTCATGCTGCATAAATAAACATGACAGATTACAGCATTAGCAATGATGACAGTAACTTATGATATGCTAAAATGTTTTTAAAAGATGCATAGAAAGTGCTGATAAACCCTGTATCATCAATCCATTTAAACATTCCCACAGAGCTCTAATCAGAAGCTCATTTTATGTGCAACAGGTATGTAGAATAAACCTCCCTCCCAATAACTTGTAGGCCTAACGTGAACATAATCCATGTTAAGAGCTGTTTCTTGGTTCACAAAAAAAACTACCATTTAAAATCTTGCACATAGGCTACTAATCATATTATGGTGCAATTACCTATAGTAATTTTAAAAATCCTGGCTATCAGCTACTGATTTAAATATTCCAGACATCTTTCTTAACTCCACTTTTACTGACAGCATGTAAGTCCTTACTACTGTCTTTCAAGCCATTGACCAGTTATTTTTTCATGAGGAACTATTTTAGTCATTCTTCTCTGTGTGAAATACAGTTGATGACAACTGCCTGGTGTTTTTTTTATTGTGTCGCTTCTCTGGTTGCCTACGACACTTCCTAATAATTAACAGAATGTTTCATTGAATTGTTGTATCCAATTGACCAACTGGTGATATATTATGGCTTGCTTTAATATTCCTATGATACACTTTTAGATCCCATACATTAATGAAATATACAACATAGGCTGACATGTTGAACCAATCTCCCATTCCCTAACACTCCCAACTAATGGGACATAAGCTACCTAGTGGTTGGTTTCACATTGCTTCCATCTACATGTATCGTACTAGGTCAAGTAGTACCATAGGTATTGTGACTGTTTCTCCAACTCCGTCAAGGAAACTAATTCTGAACTAAGATCTGGAATGGGGTAGCCTACACTGTCCCACGAGGACAATCAAGGACAACTTGAATCATTCAAGTGATTTTTCTATTTCATTTTACCAACTAACCAGGTGCCTGGAGATGCTAGTGAAGGATGCAGCTAAGTAGGCTAGCCTACTGGTATTCACAATTCAAAGAACATTCTCAGCGACTTGTCTATGCATAGGCTTATGACACAACTTTCAGAAATTGATACAGTAGTTACAGAACACTAATGGTGCCCAGTACTCGCAGCTTAGCATAGGACGGAGTGGATTCCAGCCACAGATTAACTCATGATCTGTCAACGGGATTTCAAACGGATTGAGCACACACCCAAGTACAGGGGTCTTGATCATGATGTTACAAACCTCTAAATGAAACACTCCTCTTTAAGAAATTCTGGTCTTGCATCCATGGTCGATCAACATTCTCCTGATCTCAGTGTTCTCAAGTTTCTGTTGGTTATGGACATGTTTTTATCCTGACAACTTCATATTTAAGGGGTTGGGGTACATGCCCTATTCTTAATTAGTTCAGCATAAGATCATTGAATCCCCTTAAGAAAAATAGGGAACATCCATGTGTTATTTGCCCATAGGAAAGGGAGAATTTAAAAAACTGAACAACTAGGGAAATTGATGCAGATGACTCCGAGTAAGTAGGCTAGATCAAAATGAACATTTTTCAGTGTTGCCTTAATAAAGGTTGATAACTTTCTACCGTTCAACATGAATAGGCTTATATTGGATGGGAAATATTTTTATTATTTGCAGAGATTACAAGGATGACTTGTTGATGTATCATTATTTTGTTAAGCGAACATAAGTTCCAAGTCCATATTGTGTTGAAACCCATATTTCAGGGTTGCTTTAGTAAACGAAATATTTAATGTCTGTCAGTTGGTCAACACGGTTGCACTTAATGGTAATTAGCATTATACCCAAAACCAGAAAAAAAAACTGTACATGCAGGCCTAACATGTCAAATCAATCATACCTACAAGTCAACAAAAATGCTCTATGAAAAACTATTAAAACCCCATAATGGTAGTCAAAAATAATCTCAATCCAACGCCACTATTTCGCGAAGGTGCAGAAAAGTCGTAATAAAGTACAGCTATTCGTAATAGGCTACGGTTGTGATAAACCGCTAAATGAGTGATAGGCCCCCGAAATAGAACTATTTATCTTACTGACTACAAGATAACGAGATTGCCAAAAAACCACAATGCCACCCACAAATCTATAGAATACAACACTAAAAATGGCTTATATAATCCACAAGTCATCCACCCTTCACCACATTAATATTTGTAATTTAAGTAACTTAGGTTATGTTAAGTAGAGGTTAATGGCGGAATTGATTGCGGCTGTGTGGCGGGAAGGACCCAATAAGTGCTCAGCCAATCAGGGACGTTTTGATTGGCGACCATGCTCGGAAAAATTTTAGATAGTTTTGATTCACTCGTGTTCGTTACGCCCTCACCCTAGGCCGTGCTGGCGACAAAAATGGCGGCTTAACGAACACGACGGGGTGCCATTATTACAATTTTGGGAGATAGAAACACAGCCATAATCATGCTTCCTCATATAGGCTGAGTTTCTATCTCCCAAAATTTTAATAATGCCACCCCGTCGTGTTCGTTAAGCCGCCATTTTGTTCGCCGGCACGGACTAGGTTGGGGGCTTAACGAAGACGAGTGAATCAAAACTATCTAAATATTTTCCGAGCATGGTCTCCAATCAAAACGTCCCTGATTGGCTGAGCACTTATTGGGTCCTTCCCGCCACACAGCCGCAATCAATTCCGCCATTAACCTCTACTTAACATAACCTAAGTTACTTAAATGACAAATATTAATGTTGATGAAGGGTGGGTGACTTGTGGATTAGATAAGCCATTTTTGGTGTTGCCTTCTATAGATTTGTGGGTGGCATTGTGGTTATTTGGCAATCTCGTTATCTTGTAGACATTAAGATAAATAGTTCAATTTCGGGAGCCTATCACTCAGTAGCGGTTTATCACAACAGTAGCCTCACTATTGCGAATAGCTGTACTTTATTAAGATTTTTCTGCACCTTCGCGAAATAGTGGCGGTGATTTGAAATTATTTTTGACTACCATTATGGGGTTTTAATAGTTTTTCATAGAGCATTTTTTTTTGTCTTGTAGGTATGATTGATTTGACATGTTAGGCCAGCATGTACAGGTTTTTTTCTGGTTTTGGGAATAATGCTCATTACTATTAAGTGCAACCGAGTTGACCGACTGAAAGACATCGAATATTTCGTTTACTAAGGCAACACTGAAATATGGGTTCCAACACGATATGGACTTGGAACTTATGTTCGCTTAACAAAATAATGATACATCAACAAGTTATCCTTGTAATCTCTGCAAATAATAAAAATATTTCCCATCCAATATAGGCCTATTCGTGTTGAACGGTAGAAAGTTATCAACCTTTATTAAGGCAACACTGAAAAATGTTCATTTTGATCTTGCCTACTTACTCGGAGTCATCAGCATCAATGTCCCTAGAGGTTCAGTTTTAAAAATTCTCCCTTTCCTATGGTCAAATAACACATGAATGTTCCCTCTTTTTCCTAAGGGGATTCAATGATCTTATGCTGAACTAATTAAGAATAGAGCATGTACCCCAATCCCTTAAAATATGAAGTTGTCAGGATAAAAACATGTCCATAGCCATCAGAAACTTGAGAACACTGAGATCAGGAGAATGTTGATCGACCATAGATGCAAAGACCAGAAAGTCTTAAAGAGGAGTGTTTCATTTAGAGGTTTGGAACATCATGATCAAGACCCCTGTACTTGGGTGTGTGCTCAATCCGTTTGAAATCCCGTTGACAGATCATGAGTTAATCTGTGGCTGAAATCCACTCCGTCCTATGCTAAGCTGCGAGTACTGGGCACCATTAGTGTTCTGTAACTACTGTATCAATTTCTGAAAGTTGTGTCATAAGCCTATGCATAGACAAGTCGCTGAGAATGTTCTTTGAATGGTGAATACCAGTAGGCTAGCCTACTTAGTTGCATCCTTCACTAGCATCTCCAGGCACCTGGTTAGTTGGTAAAATGAAATAGAAAAATCACTTGAATGATTCAAGTTGTCCTTGATTGTCCTCGTGGGACAGTGTAGGCTACCCCATTCCAGATCTTAGTTCAGAATTAGTTTCCTTGACGGAGTTGGAGAAAGAGTCACAATACCTATGGTACTACTTGACCTAGTACGATACATGTAGATGGAAGCAATGTGAAACCAACCACTAGGTAGCATATGTCCCATTAGTTGGGAGTGTTAGGGAATGGGAGATTGATTCTTCATGTCAGCCTGTGTTGTATATTTCATGAATGTATGGGATCTAAAAGTGTATCATAGGAATATTAAAGCAAGCCAAAATATATTACCAGTTGGTCAATTGGATACAACAATTCGATGAAACATTCTGTTAATAATTAGGAAGTGTCGTAGGCAACCAGAGAAGCGACACAAGAAAAAAAAAGTCCTCTCGGCACGCCGGAAGGCGGAGGCAGATTTCACCGGACAAACTTGGGGAGTAGGGGAGTGAGGCCGATTCCAACGAGTGTCATGGCCGCCGCGTTAGTCCAAGCCAATATCTCGTGAACCCATGGTCAGATTTTAACAAATGACGTGTCATTGGACTCGGGCTGACGTCCTCTTTGCTGTGGACTCCTCGTTATATTTTTGAATTTTTTTTTGAAAATTTTTGTTTTCAAAAGTTGGTGATAGTTTGAAAACCAAAGATGATAGAACGTTATGCCATGGCCCAAACGAATGATCTTTATGACCTTTATTTTCTATAGTAAACCTTTTTTATTTTTTATGTTTTTTTGAAAACACTCGAATTTTGAAAATCCTATATTTTGGAAACTAGGAAGTTTACAAAAAGGATTGTTTGACGTAAATTAATAGTCCCTATGCCCCCTACCTCCAAAATAAATTTCAAGTCTCTAGAGGAAAAATTTGTGTTTTGTAAGTAGTGGGAGGACACGGGAGCTGTCTACTAACTTATTGAACCCTCCTCGTATTTGCCCCGAAGCTGATATCTCGCTAACCAATCATGGGATTTCAACATACAGGGTGTCCTAGCACTCGTAGTGATGCCCCCTACTTTCCTATAGGCTCTTTATTTAATTAAACGACCAAAACTAAAAGGTCATGTGCTTTCAAAATTTCGCGAACCAATCATGCTAGAGGCGTGTTCGACAGGTCCAGGGATTCGGGGTGACGTCCTCTCTGCTATGGACCACTCGTTATAATTTTTTTAAAAATTTGGAAACTCGATTTTGGGGGTAAACACGTGTTTTTTGTGATTTTGCCGATATCTCACGAACCAATAACGCTAGAGGCATGTACGACGGGTCCAAGGACTCGGAGTGACGTCCTCTTTGCTATCGACCACACTCGTTATATTTCTTAAAAAATTTTGGAAACTTGATTTTGGGGTAAACACGTGTTTTTTGTGATTTTTGCCGATATCTCATGAACCAATAACGCTAGAGACATGTACGAGGTGTCCTAGGACTCGGGCTAACGCCCCCTTTCAAATGTGTTAGATTTTTTTCCAAAAAAAATCACAAAGGGCCTAACGCCATACAAGTTAAAAAAACTGTTTTTTTCTTTACTTGTTTATAATGTTTATGAAGCGTGGTGGTTGAGAGAGACGATACGGCTGGGTGTGTGTGTGTGTGTGTGTTTCAACGAACCTGTCGCTTACCACGGTGGCTGTGTTCAATAGAACAATCGATATTTCGACGGGTCGGTGTATGACAGAGCGAGCATGCGTTTTCTGATATTTTACCTTTAACGTGTAAACGGTGATGAGAACTTGGTTCTATGTTGGTCGAAGCGAGTACAGAAAACCAACTTGCTGAGGAGCAGGAGGTGAATGTCATTTGAGCTTATTGGATGGCGTTGATCTGACTTGACAACAGGTGACGCTTGAAGGTGAAATAATCTGACCATCGTGGTGGCAGGGGAGTGTGAAATGCATGCACACACATGTGTGAAACCACATGTACGCTAAACCAGTGACATCCTGTCTTGCTTCGTACGTGACAAAATGCAAGTCCATGTGAAATTTGATCTGCCACAGGTGTTCGCTTGGGACGTTAGCTGTCCACGTGCGCGATAACTGTTAACAAGTTACATCCTGTTTTGCTTCGTACGTGACAAAATGCAAGTTCATGTGAAATTTGATTCGCCACAGGTGTTCACTTTGGGCGTTAGCTGTCCACGTGACCGATAACAGAATGTTCAAAGCGTGGGAAAAAATGATTATACATGCAACGTAGCATATATAAAGACATGTCGTTATCATTTCCACTCTCACTTGGGTGGACTACCTTTGAACACACTGCGTTGCATGAAACCCCTGGTCTTGTTTAACAGTTTTGGTGTTGGTGGAAAATACTTAACCTTGTTGTGGGGTAGGTATTTATTTATATATTTATTCATTTATACATTTATTGATTAATATATATATTTACAAGCAATTATTTATTGATTAGGTAATTAATGATTTTATTTATTTGTTTGCAGATAACCGGCATACCTTACATGTCTGAGGGAGAAGAAACCATTGCACTTTTGAGCCCACTAGAAGGGAAGAGCAACAAGTCACTGCAAGTAAAGGTGAGATGATTTTTTTAAACTAACTTGTTTCATTTTTTTGTTTTATGTTTTATTTTATGAAATGTATGTATTAACCTGAATTTAGGTATTTATATCGGTTTATTTTATTTATTTTTAGAAACTTGGAAAGAATAGCCTTACCGCCGTAGCAGTCGCTGAAAAAAAAACAGAAACGCACTAAAGCGAAACCATTGCTAAAGAGTGAACTGTTTAAAACTCAGGTAAGTCCAACTTAAAAATGCTATTCCATTTTACCACTACTGAAAACTCGTAGACAAAAAAAAATTCATTACCTGTACATGACTGGGACAATGATTGCTCTCTTGATTAATGGCTATGTTGTTGTTGTTGACTGGGAAAAGTACAAGGCCATGTTGGATTTTCTAAAAATAGAAAATAATAAATTTAATTTATGGGTGGTTCCCTATGGACTCAACGAATATCCACAGGTTTGAACATGATAATGTGAACAAAATGACATGACATTCATTTTTGTTTATATATTGGTTAAAGGGAGGGTGGGGGAATGTAAATGACTGTAGCTTTATAAAAAAAAAAAGTACATGGGTTACTGTTAGTGCCAACATATAGTTTATTTTTAATGGTGTTTTGATATATTAATGTCAATTAACGTTAACGTTTTATTTACAAGTATTGATTGATTGATTGATTGATTGATTGAGTGATGGCTTATTTTGTTAGCTTTTAGGTGTCGTCATGTGCCATTAACGTAATGAACAGACAGTGAACAAGCATGCATTATGCTTTAAAGTACTCTGTGCTCTTGTGCAATGTTAATAACTTACAATAAGAAAAAGTTTTATTATAACACATGGCGTTAGTACCAAATACAACAAGTGAGCAAGTTGGTTTACTACGTGGGTTAAATTTAAAATCAGAACATGATCGATGGTTAACATTTGAATCCTGGCCTGTAGGTTTTTTGTCGACGCATGAACTTGCAAAAGCCGTTTTTTTTACTTGAACCGAGAAGATGTGGTGCGGTGTGTGTTTTGGTCGTATTGAACTTTCACACTGGGAAGAAGGGGATGATCCCTTTAGAGACCATTTGCGATGGTCTCCTCACTGTCCTTACATGCTTGGAAAGCAAGTGGGTAACCTACCCGTGCATTCATTTTACCGAACCACAAGGCCTTTGGCCGCTACTTACGTTGCTGAATCACAAATAAATAATAATAATGATGTATAACCAGCCAACGGTAGTGTCGATATATGTGGTCCATATGCCATAGACAGTGTTGAATTGGCGTGTGCTTTTGAAAAATTGGGAGTTTGCAAGACTAAAGCACTAGCACACTCAGAGTACAGCTCTGTTGAAAAACGTTTCGAATCTTATAAAAATGTTTGGCCATTAATATTAAAACACCTTACCAAACAGCTAAGTGAAGCTGGATTTTTTTTTATACTGGTGAAGGGGATAAAACAATGTGTTTTTATTGTGGATTTGCTTTAAAGGATTGGCAAATGACTGATGACCCTTTTGTGCAACACGCTCGTTGGTTACCAAACTGTAAATACATGGTGTTGCTTAAAGGTCAGGAATTTGTGAACACTATTCGTAAAGAAAAAGTGATTGCAGCACAAGACATAAAAGTGCCTTTAGAGTTAGAGCACGCGGAGCAAATACATAAGGCTGAAAGAAAAGACTTGCCTCACGAACAGATACAAAAGTGTGACCAACAATTATGTAAAATTTGTTATCAAGAAGAACTAGGTGTTGTATTTTTACCCTGTGGACACATGATAGCCTGTGTCAAGTGTGCCTTAGAACTTAACACTTGTGCTATATGCAGAAAAGTAGTATCTGCTACAGTTAGGGCATTTCTTGCATAACTAGTATAATTTATTCGCCATAACAACAACAACAACAATTTGAGAAAGCCAACAAAAAACTGTTTCCTTTAAATACATTAATGGATATGTTGTTGGCTTTCTCAAATTTTTGTTGTTGTTGTTTTCTGCCAACAGGTGCTTACTGCGTATGACAAGGCTGTACACTCGTGGGTTAGACAGCCTTTCTTGCTAAGGGTCTCCTATATACCCTAAACATGGCTATACATGTTAGTTCTGAACATTTATTGGTTAATTGTATATTGAGTATAAATAGAGATCTTATACAAGCACGTCTTGCATGTGGTTAAACTTCACAAGTGTCACATGCAACATGCAAAGTATGTTTCCGCTACCTAGCGGTAAATATGAGCACTACCTGTACTACTAGCATGCTACCTAGCAGAGGATATGAACACTTACTAGTAATATCCAAAGTGAGCTGAGGTTAGGTTAGGTTAGGTAAAGTTAGGTTAGCCATTAAAATAAGTTACCAAAATAAGTCGTCAAAAATAATTGTTTTTTTACCCCTGAGGTCTTGGGTTCCAACTCGACTATGCACAGAATTTAATTAACATCTGAGAGTTGAAAGGTTAGGTTAGGTTAGGTAAAGTTAGGTTAGGTTAGGTTAGGTTAGTGAGCTGAGGTTAAGTCTTTAAATATTCCCTCTCTTTCAACTACTTTCCAACACCAAGAAAAAATCCACTAAATACATTGACACAATAAACTTGTCAAATAAGCCAATACAAAAGCCAATACTAAAGCCAACACAAAAAGCCAACACGAAAAGCCAATACAAAAAGCCAACACGAAAGGCCAATACAAAAAAGCCAACACGAAATGCCAACACGAAAAGCCAACACAAAAAGCCAACACGAAAAGCCAACACAAAAGCCAACACGAAATGCCAACACGAAAAGCCAACACAAAAAGCCAACACGAAAAGCCAACACGAAAAGCCAACACAAAAAGCCAACACAAAAAGCCAACACATAAGCCAACACAAAACCAACACGAAAAGCCAACACAAAAAGCCAACACAAAAAGCCAACACATAAGCCAATATATAAGCTTATGGTAGGTCACTCCATCAGCAAAACAGTTGTAACCTTTGTAGTGTGAACATCGTACTGACAGGTCAGTTACTACTATGGAACTTATTACAACCAACAAAGGTAGGCTACGTGCACTCTATCAAGGCTACTCCTATAACTATAATCGCCAGAATGTGAATGGAATAATATTCTGGCGATGCTCAAAAGAGAGGTCAACAAAATGTCGAGGCAATCTGAAAAGTAAAAATGGAAAGGTTTTAAGTGTGAGTGTTCATCAATGTAGTGCTCGAAACGAACCACGCTTACTGTTTACAAACAATTATCAAAATGCTAAAAAGCAAGTTCAAGAAAACGATATTGCGGCTAAGGATAGTGCAGTGTTTGTTCAAAAGGACTTATCTTGTCCTCAAAACGTCATGCTAGGACAGTTGTCAACGTCCAAGAAACCTTCAACACTATCAAATTCAACTCAGACTATAAATAAAGTGGTATTGCAAGAGGATCAAAAAGGACTATATAGTAACAGTGATGATGGTCATGATGATAATGGTGATCATGATGATGATGATAATGATGATGATAATGATCATGATAATGGTAATGCTTTGTTTACACCTAAAAAATCATTTGTTAAATTTGTATACTGGAACAAAACCAGTAAGCTAATTCAACGGCTTCGACAATTGCATGCTTTACGACAAGCTGGGCATATCGGTCACGATTGGGAAATCAAAGAAATTGAACAAGAGCTTCGTCGTGCTGAAATTATTGTGTAATGGGTCTGCCACTTTGCGACCACTTTTACCCCCCACTCTTGTTTCTTATATTTGCTTATTTGCTTTCACTTTTACCTGAACTCTTTGGATCCATATTTGCTCTCACACTAAACTAGTATGCTTATTACCAAGTTGACTTTACTAGAGCTTAGTCTATGCTTGACAGTTGATATGGAAGTATCAGTGACTAGGTATGGTAAGCCTTACGCATACTATAAAGGATATTCATATATTGTGAAACGAACCAATAAAAATGGAACTGTTATTTGGCGTTGTTCAAAGCAATGTTCCAAACATTGTCGTAGTGACCTAAAAAGTAAAAATATAGAGGTTTTAAGTGTCAGTGATCATCAATGTAGTGTGCTGCATGAAACACAGTTGCCGTCGACAAAAAATCAAGAAAACCATATTGCTACTCAAACTAGTGCATTGTTTAATGAGCAACGTTTAACCCCAGTTCTAAAAGTTATTTTTAATCCATCTTCCACGTCGCAAGAGCCATCAACATCACAAACTATGCAAGAGGTAGTGTTATTGTTGTCGTTTTAAAGAGTGGAACAACTAGGTCATCTGCTCATGATATGCATGGGGATCAAAGTGACTAAATAGTAATAACAATAAGGTTTTTATGCTTATACAACCATTGCGGCTTCCCACTTTTCGAAAACAACGTTGAATGGACATTGCTATAAAATAATCTACAACAAGCCTTGTGTTTAAAACTATAACAGACTATTGTAAAGTGAGAAAGGCTTGTATTCAGTGTGCATTTATTGTCATAATCATGTATACTCTGCAATGTTAAATATACTAACTTTGTATAAAATAAAACAACATTGTAACATGATTTTGCATTTATTTACAAACTTTATATACATTTCTTGTTTTGTTTTGTTTCATCATAATATTTTTAAAGACAACACTAAACACTAAAACATTACTATTCTATACACATATTTTCTTTCTTTTTCAGTATATTGTCATTACTTATATTTTCCATTATTATTTCACTTTTTTAATTTATTTAATTAAAACGAACCATGCACCTATTGTTTTTAAAACCTTCATAAATTAAGTGTACAGGTTGCACAGCATTATTGATTTCATCAAAAACACTTTCCGACATATCATTAAACCGTATAGGCAGAAATGTCTCAAAGTTTTCACATACACAAAGTACACGATCACCATATGCTGTTTTCAATTTCCGAATCTTGATAATGCGGAATGGAATATGCGTTGGCAATTCGCTGAGCTTCTTTGTCTCTAAGCCACATGATTGTCCCACAGCATTCAAAACATTCATTGTAGTAGTCTATAAACAAAACAAAAGCATATCTATTACACTCTAAAACAGCTTTAATAATATTGTGCAATTAGGGATTTTGCACTATGCATGGCGAATAAATTATACTAGTTATGCAAGAAATGCCCTAACTGTAGCAGATACTACTTTTCTGCATATAGCACAAGTGTTAAGTTCTAATGCACACTTGACACAGGCTATCATGTGTCCACAGGGTAAAAATACAACACCTAGTTCTTCTTGATAACAAATTTTACATAATTGTTGGTCACACTTTTGTATCTGTTCGTGAGGCAAGTCTTTTCTTTCAGCCTTATGTATTTGCTCCGCGTGCTCTAACTCTAAAGGCACTTTTATGTCTTGTGCTGCAATCACTTTTTCTTTACGAATAGTGTTCACAAATTCCTGACCTTTAAGCAACACCATGTATTTACAGTTTGGTAACCAACGAGCGTGTTGCACAAAAGGGTCATCAGTCATTTGCCAATCCTTTAAAGCAAATCCACAATAAAAACACATTGTTTTATCCCCTTCACCAGTATAAAAAAAATCCAGCTTCACTTAGCTGTTTGGTAAGGTGTTTTAATATTAATGGCCAAACATTTTTATAAGATTCGAAACGTTTTTCAACAGAGCTGTACTCTGAGTGTGCTAGTGCTTTAGTCTTGCAAACTCCCAATTTTTCAAAAGCACACGCCAATTCAACACTGTCTATGGCATATGGACCACATATATCGACACTATCGTTGGCTGGTAATACATCATTATTATTATTTATTTGTGATTCAGCAACGTAAGTAGCGGCCAAAGGCCTTGTGGTTCGGTAAAATGAATGCACGGGTAGGTTACCCACTTGCTTTCCAAGCATGTAAGGACAGTGAGGAGACCATCGCAAATGGTCTCTAAAGGGATCATCCCCTTCTTCCCAGTGTGAAAGTTCAATACGACCAAAACACACACCGCACCACATCTTCTCGGTTCAAGTAAAAAAAACGGCTTTTGCAAGTTCATGCGTCGACAAAAAGCCTACAGGCCAGGATTCAAATGTTAACCATCGATCATGTTCTGATTTTAAATTTAACCCACGTAGTAAACCAACTTGCTCACTTGTTGTATTTGGTACTAACGCCATGTGTTATAATAAAACTTTTTCTTATTGTAAGTTATTAACATTGCACAAGAGCACAGAGTACTTTAAAGCATAATGCATGCTTGTTCACTGTCTGTTCATTACGTTAATGGCACATGACGACACCTAAAAGCTAACAAAATAAGCCATCACTCAATCAATCAATCAATCAATCAATCAATACTTGTAAATAAAACGTTAACGTTAATTGACATTAATATATCAAAACACCATTAAAAATAAACTATATGTTGGCACTAACAGTAACCCATGTACTTTTTTTTTTTATAAAGCTACAGTCATTTACATTCCCCCACCCTCCCTTTAACCAATATATAAACAAAAATGAATGTCATGTCATTTTGTTCACATTATCATGTTCAAACCTGTGGATATTCGTTGAGTCCATAGGGAACCACCCATAAATTAAATTTATTATTTTCTAATTTTAGAAAATCCAACATGGCCTTGTACTTTTCCCAGTCAACAACAACAACATAGCCATTAATCAAGAGAGCAATCATTGTCCCAGTCATGTACAGGTAATGAATTTTTTTTGTCTACGAGTTTTCAGTAGTGGTAAAATGGAATAGCATTTTTAAGTTGGACTTACCTGAGTTTTAAACAGTTCACTCTTTGGCAATGGTTTCGCTTTAGTGCGTTTCTGTTTTTTTTCAGCGACTGCTACGGCGGTAAGGCTATTCTTTCCAAGTTTCTAAAAATAAATAAAATAAACCGATATAAATACCTAAATTCAGGTTAATACATACATTTCATAAAATAAAACATAAAACAAAGAAATGAAACAAGTTAGTTTAAAAAAATCATCTCACCTTTACTTGCAGTGACTTGTTGCTCTTCCCTTCTAGTGGGCTCAAAAGTGCAATGGTTTCTTCTCCCTCAGACATGTAAGGTATGCCGGTTATCTGCAAACAAATAAATAAAATCATTAATTACCTAATCAATAAATAATTGCTTGTAAATATATATATTAATCAATAAATGTATAATTGAATAAATATATAAATAAATACCTACCCCACAACAAGGTTAAGTATTTTCCACCAACACCAAAACTGTTAAACAAGACCAGGGGTTTCATGCAACGCAGTGTGTTCAAAGGTAGTCCACCCAAGTGAGAGTGGAAATGATAACGACATGTCTTTATATATGCTACGTTGCATGTATAATCATTTTTTCCCACGCTTTGAACATTCTGTTATCGGTCACGTGGACAGCTAACGCCCAAAGTGAACACCTGTGGCGAATCAAATTTCACATGAACTTGCATTTTGTCACGTACGAAGCAAAACAGGATGTAACTTGTTAACAGTTATCGCGCACGTGGACAGCTAACGTCCCAAGCGAACACCTGTGGCAGATCAAATTTCACATGGACTTGCATTTTGTCACGTACGAAGCAAGACAGGATGTCACTGGTTTAGCGTACATGTGGTTTCACACATGTGTGTGCATGCATTTCACACTCCCCTGCCACCACGATGGTCAGATTATTTCACCTTCAAGCGTCACCTGTTGTCAAGTCAGATCAACGCCATCCAATAAGCTCAAATGACATTCACCTCCTGCTCCTCGGCAAGTTGGTTTTCTGTACTCGCTTCGACCAACATAGAACCAAGTTCTCATCACCGTTTACACGTTAAAGGTAAAATATCAGAAAACGCATGCTCGCTCTGTCATACACCGACCCGTCGAAATATCGATTGTTCTATTGAACACAGCCACCGTGGTAAGCGACAGGTTCGTTGAAACACACACACACACACACCCAGCCGTATCGTCTCTCTCAACCACCACGCTTCATAAACATTATAAACAAGTAAAGAAAAAAAACAGTTTTTTTAACTTGTATGGCGTTAGGCCCTTTGTGAATTTTTTTTGGAAAAAAATCTAACACATTTGAAAGGGGGCGTTAGCCCGAGTCCTACGACACCTCGTACATGTCTCTAGCGTTATTGGTTCATGAGATATCGGCAAAAATCACAAAAAACACGTGTTTACCCCAAAATCGAGTTTCCAAAATTTTTTAAGAAATATAACGAGTGGTCCATAGCAAAGAGGACGTCACTCCGAGTCCTTGGACCCGTCGTACATGCCTCTAGCGTTATTGGTTCGTGAGATATCGGCAAAATCACAAAAAACACGTGTTTACCCCAAAATCGAGTTTCCAAATATTTTTAAAAATTATAACGAGTGGTCCATAGCAGAGAGGACGTCACCCCGAATCCTTGGACCTGTCGAACACGCCTCTAGCATGATTGGTTCGCGAAATTTTAAAAGCACATGACCTTTTAGTTTTGGTCGTTTAATTAAATAAAGAGCCTATAGGAAAGTAGGGGGCATCACTACGAGTGCTAGGACACCCTGTATGTTGAAATCCCATGATTGGTTAGCGAGATATCAGCTTCGGGGCAAATACGAGGAGGGTTCAATAAGTTAGTAGACATCTCCCGTGTCATCCCACTACTTACAAAACACAAATTTTTCCTCTAGAGACTTGAAATTTATTTTGGAGGTAGGGGGCATAGGGACCATTAATTTACGTCAAACAATCCTTTTTGTAAACTTCCTAGTTTCCAAAATATAGGATTTTCAAAATTCGAGTGTTTTCAAAAAAAACATAAAAAATAAAAAAGTTTTACTATAGAAAATAAAGGTCATAAAGACCATTCGTTTGGGCCATGGCATAACGTTCTATCATCTTTGGTTTTCAAACTATCACCAACTTTTGAAAACAAAAATTTTCAAAAAAAAATTCAAAAATATAACGAGTAGTCCACAGCAAAGAGGACGTCAGCCCGAGTCCAATGACACGTCATTTGTTAAAATCCGACCATGGGTTCACGAGATATTGGCTTGGACTAACGCGGCGGCCATGACACTCGTTGGAATCGGCCTCACTCCCCTACTTTGGGGATAGGCGCAAATAGGCAGAATATGCAGGTTTTCGTAGAAGGATCAGACCTCATTTATTGCGAGAAAGTATTTTATGATTGGAGCTTAATTAACTTTGTTTTTCGTCGTTGTATGCATATTTTAAACATTTTATTGTCTTATGGGGACGGTAACCTTCTTGTCATTTGGGGTCCATTTTTATACTTGTGGTCACACTGTCCTTATGCAAGGTTTCGACACTGATGTGTAACTATGTAACGGTCTGTTACTTCTTCACGCAAAATTATATCTCCCGCAGAAATTTTGGTTGGTTCCTCAGTTTAGGGGATGCGACAACGCGGTCATGTAACACCGTGTACTTTGGGTGAGTGTAGAATCTGTCTGATAAACGGTGGGAATTGTGATGGCTGTATTAGTCTGTAATTCAGGTAAGGACTGCAGACGGTCAATTTCAAGCAGTAGTTCCTAATGTTGCTACCAGATACTACCGTCAACGACACCTAGCTGTGAACTTGGCTACTAGATGCCACCGCAACCAGCAACTCGCAACGAACGTTGGAACTTCCCCTCCAAAGGAAAGCATACAGAGGGATTTTTAGCGCTCTTAGAAAATCCGACGACTTCAGCCGGCTTTGAACCCGCGACCTTGGGCATAGAAGTTCAGCATGCTACCAGTTACGTCACCGAAGCCGCTTCACACTTAGTCAGATGGAAATCTGAATCTGATATCGTGCAAGTGCGTTGTCATGGCAACGTCTGATGGCTCATCCCTCATCAATTTAGGAGTGTTGCCATGGCAACTTCTGATAGCTCTTGGCATTTTCTTATAATTCCGAAATCATTTTTCTCATCCCTTGGCGTAATGTTGGGTCATATCAAAAATTCTTTCAGACAAAAGTTTTAGGTAATTATTAGGGGAATATTGTCAATTTTGTACGGTTTTGATATTGTGCCTATTAACCCTTTATAGGTCTTTGGGATACTATCTTCCCACCGTGTATTTATAGAACGATGTTAGGGAAAGAATCTTCCCACCCCTTTCATTTCAAGCAGTTCCACATGCATCCACAAGCTAGATGCAGACCAATATTGAAAACCCATTAATTTGATGTATACTGTCATCAGAAACCAAAGGTGGGAAGAATATATCCCAGTGGTCTCTCCAGTGCACGTGCTCGCCAGTTCGGTCGTATAGAGTGAAAGAAATGCATTGTTTTACAGAAGAAGGTGTTTTTATTGAAGATAAGAGATTTGTAAACGTTGGTATATAACTGAAATACAATGTTAATAATGGTTTTGGTCACTTGAGTAAATATATTTCAGCTAGAATGGAAATAATTATCCTGCTCAGGGTGTTTGCCATAGAATAGAAGATTTTTTAAATTAATTTTCTGGGTTTTTATTAAATACAATTTTGAAATTATTGAATTACATACGAATATACTAACTTTTAACCTTCCAAAATCACTTTTATATTTTTTGTGCAATTTTCGGCAAAGATGATATAGGTCACTGACCTTGTTTTGCGTGGGAGTTACATTTTTTT
This sequence comes from Meconema thalassinum, assembly GCA_946902985.2. NCBI lineage: Eukaryota > Metazoa > Arthropoda > Insecta > Orthoptera > Tettigoniidae > Meconema > Meconema thalassinum. Next base: position 256,849,202 of record OX336393.1, read on the forward strand.
AAATTATAGAGCGTGATGGGTGTTTTTATATATTATATCCTGTTAAATAAACGTCTTTATTGAGTGATAAATACAGGATCATCATAATTTGGAGGTAGGAGATTATTACCCCATTGCTCATTTAAGAAAACATACTGTCGGGTGCGGGCAGTGGGATAATAATTTCCCACCCCATATTTCCTAAAATAGAATCCACACACAAAAATTTGTTGCATATTCCTACTCATCTATCACCCCCAATTACAAATGTGCAAAAAAAAAATTATACTCCCAGTCTTTTGCCCTATAAAGGGTTAAGAGATATATGATTGTTTCCCGAAAAACCCACTTTTTTCCACCCCTTTGGTCAATGATTGGTGCTATAAAAAACTCTTCAAACATAAATTTTTGGGCTTTATCCGACACATAGTATGAACTTTGAACGGATTCGATATTTCACATATTAAGAGAGTTATAGCAATATTTCACTTTTTCGAAAAAAGCCCCCCCCCCCCATATTCACCCCTTCGACCGATTTAGCCCAGTAACGAACTCGACCGAGATTTTATAGGTATACATATTCGGTAAAAAATGCAAAGTGATTGGAAAAAATTACTAAACTCTTGTTTACTAAGGCAACACTGAAAATATGGCTTAAAACACCACAATACATAAATTATATATAAACTTTTGAACTGACGGTGGTTTTGGAGTCTGGGGGATGTGAAACGCGAAGGTATGTCGAAATTTTCCGGAAGTCGAAACATGGTACCCATTGCAATAGTTAGCTTTCTAATGAAATCTACCTAACACCCGAGTCTTCCAGGCAGTTGTCATCAACTGTATTCACATAGAGAAGAATAACTAAAATAGTTCCTCATGAAAAAAATAACTGGTCAATGGCTTGAAAGACAGTAGTAAGGACTTACATGCTGTCAGTAAAAGTGGAGTTAAGAAAGATGTCTGGAATATTTAAATCAGTAGTTGATAGCCTGGATAATATGATTAGTAGCCTATGTGCAAGATTTTAAATGGTAGGTTTTTCTACGAACCAAAAACAGCTCTTAACATGGATTATGTTCAGGTTAGGCCTACAAGTTATTGGAAGGGAGGTTTATTCTACATACCAGTTGCACATAAAATGAGCTTCTGATTAGAGCTCTGTGGGAATGTTTAAATGGATTGATGATACAGGGTTTATCAAGCCACTTTCTATGCATTTTTTAAAAACATTTTAGCCATTCATAAGTTACTGTCATCATTGCTAATGCTGTAATCCGTCATGTTCATTTATGCAGCATGAGGAATTAGGAAACATTGGTAGGATTGGTAAATTGAGTGGAGATATAGTAGGATAAAATGCAACTGTGTCATGGAAACCTAAGATGTATTTTTATTTCTCAACTTTATTTCCTGTAGACTGCAGCACAGGGGAAAAAACTTGTTGGTGATGTTTAATGAGAGCAAATCTTTAAACACTGCGATTTAAGTGGTTGGTATCAAAAGTTGTATAGGAAAAATGAAAACGTGAAGTCGCGCCCAAGTTTGCGAAGCCTTGCCAGACTCAGCTGAAAATATCTTCGATGCAAATCAAGTCTCAATAGTTAAAACTTTAGGACGACCTTTGACATGAGCACTATAATAGGCGTACATTTCGGATCGACATAGCCTGCAGTAGGTTTTATGCTACTGTATGCACCTGGGCATGTTTGAAAAAAAACTCAGCCTGCAGGTTAATAAGGTAGTATATTACTAATCTCAAGCAAATCCAAGAAGTTACCAGACTGAGAAAGTACATAGCAATACCGTATTTAAAAAAGGGTGGTGGTGCAAACTGCACTTTTAATCCTTGCTTCATTAGTTAAACCATAATATGTGTAGCCTACATAAATACAGTAAGGACTTCACATTACAAACGGCCACATAAATTATATGCCTTAGGCATAACCTACAAATTACATGTCATGAAATTGGTAAATATATTCAGACAGCAACATCAATACACAATGGTCAATAATGTAGTTTTATAGTGCACAAAAGCTTATTGAACTGAATGTAAACTTCTTTGATGAACAGTGTCACGCTGCAATTTAAATATAAACGTACATACAATTCCTCATGAATAAGTGATTTGCACTTCATACTGTCATGAACCGGAATAGATTTCTAGCAATTTAATTGATGTAAAAATCTATCCCTCTCGCCGCCATGTTGGTGATAATTGTAAACAAACCAGAGGGCAGCCAATGGCTGGTAATAATTGCCAGCCAATAACAAGCCAGGATTACACGGATCGTAATTCGCGTTTCACTCTCATTGCGTTTTAACTCGAGATGATGAATCAGCTGTTCGTTAACGCCACGGGGTGCCATTATTAAAATTTTGGGAGATAGAAACACACCCATAGTCTCCTCCCGATAATAGAACATTTTTTTTGTGCTTTTCAGAAAAAAGTTCAAACTTACCAATCAGAACAGTTTACAATTACTCCCGTAACAACTGGAACTTTCTTTCTGATATGTTATTTGACAGACTACCGGTCATTACACCTTCACTCACCAACAGTGAAGATATGGATGTTTCCTGGCATACTTGGAAGGACATCTTTTTTCAGTGCGTTGATGAAGTGATCCCGTAGGTTACAATTGAAAATATGAAAAAAACCACCTTGGATTTCAAAGGACATAATAACAAGAATAAGAAAGAGAAATCGGCTCTATAATAAGTGGAAACGTTGCCCAAGTGACAGCAGGTGGGACAGCAGTGATAGGCTGGCTAGAAATAGTACCAAATCTGCAATCCGTGAAGCCTACAGTGCGTATATGGACAAATTAAACTTAAATCCCAAGGCAATGTGGGCATTTATTCGAAGAAAATTTGTGGCAAAACCGCAGCACAGAGCTTTAAACACAACGGACTTACTCTCTCCAAACCGCTAGACATAGCCAACTCGTTCAACCGTAAATTCCAAAATAACTTCTCTCCACCTGACACCAGTGAAGGAATGTTCCTGCCAAGGACATCATCCCCTCTCTTTCCCCTAGCCAGTCTATATTTCTCACAACAAGAAGTTCGAGACAGCCTACGGAGAACTCGAACCGAACCCATGCTGCGACAGGTCCGGACTTAATCCCTGCTCGGATTCTCCACTACTGTGCAGATGCACTAGCGGCCTCATCGTGTGCACTCTTCAACCAGTCCATTAACACCGGGACTCTACCACAAGAGTGGAAACATGCTAACGTGGTCCCTGTGTTCAAAGACGGTGACAAGGAAGACATGGACAACTACCGCCCTATTTCTCTAACGTCTGGTATCTGTAAATGTATGGAGCGCCTTGTTGCTAAGAACATACTGGGATTCCTGAGCGACGCCTGGTAATCCAAGCCAACATGGCTTCATTCCGGGGAAATCTTGTACAACTCTTTAGACATAAGTGATTGATGACTGGCAGAACTCTTTGGAGCAGACCAACGTCTCCCAAGTAGACTGTGTGGCCCTGGACTTAAGCAAAGCTTTTGATCATGTGCCTCATCAAAGACTCTTGTTAAAGCTTGGCAAAAATGGCATCAGAGACCTACTAATTACTTGGTTGACGTCATTCCTTGTACGTCGAACGCAGTTTGTCGCCGAACATAGTGGTAACTTCGGGAGTATCACAGGGGTCGGTGATTGGACCTGTGTTGTACATGGCTTTTACTCTCGACCTTTCAAGCTGTGTGACGTCCATGGTGGCGCAGTATGCCGACGACTCAATAATTTACAGAGCCATAAAAAATAATGATGCAGTCAAAGCACTACAGGAAGATCAGGACAGTGTGGCACTGTGGTGTGATGTAAATAAGATGAACTTTGTACGGCCCCCTCGCGCTCTCTTGGGCACCGTACTCTGGCAACCATTTCTAGAAATGACCAACCAGGCGGGTAGAATACCCGGGGTGTGGATTAGGGCCTCGTGATACAAAGGCAGGGGTCTGGTTAATGCAATGAGGTGGTAGACTTACACTCATGGGTTATAAAATATGTAAATGTAAAATATATTGAGATGATAAGGAATTGGGTACAGAACAACATGTGGAAAAGAAAACACTTAACAAACAACAAGACATAATGGCCACTCCTAACAGTAATCTAGGCCCCACGTGGTCTTTGTGAAACCGCGGTCACGCAACGACAATTTACCATGTTAGGTCAAAGCAAGGTATTTCTTGGTGGCAAGAAATACTCGCCCCAGCAACAGGCTGAAGGTGAGAAAACGAGCTAAAAATATGAATACTACACGTTAACCAAAAATTGAAAATGCCGGGAGGCATTTTGGAGAAATCCAAGAGACGAAAGCTCTAAAAATAAAATGAAACATGATAAAACAAAAGCGGATGGCAAAAGGACAAAATATCAAGATAAAATAAAAGGAGACAAAAGGGCTAACCACTGCCCCGGAGCAGAAGCTCCAAGAGAACGCCTTAACGTGACCGTTGCCCACATAGCGAAATTGCTGCCGGCTGCCCAGCAAGGGGCAAGCCGTTGGCAATTGTAGACCACATACAAAGACAATGTACCCATTGTCGTCCTATCATAACTTGCCCTCCAAAAGATAACATCAAACATGTAAAATTCACACTCGTTAACTATAATCAATTAAATAATAGCACACACGGCCTATGAGTTACTACGATGTAGTTCGATATAAAAGAAACCTGTCTGAAAAGGCAAGCCGCCATGGCTGTGTGCCTTGTAGTTCATCTTAGTTCAAAACTGTTTTAAATGGCTAAGTAGATCAATCTTAAATTTAGTTGCATTGCTCACATCGACACTGTGAGTTGAGAATCACTTTGTAGGTCCGAAGGAACACACAGTTTATGGAATAAGATCAGACGCTTTACCTGAGTCTGTGATGTGGCCATAAGAACTTTAAATGCCCAAGCTCCAAGAGCCCGGTCGCGGAGCAACCAGTTTGTTTCATCGTTGTAGGCGAAGTGGGAAGGGACGCGCTCACAGAGCACGCGGGTCGACGGGCGGCAAGTGTGTCGCGCGCGCCTGGCGGAGAATTTGGGAGGTAGGCGCTACCAACATTAGTAGGTCTCTAAAGTCACACATTGGCCTAGCCAGAAGGCAATTTCAGTTGGCAGGCTTTAGCTAAGTTTATCCACAGTACAAGGAGATGATATGGGAGCACACCATTGGTCCATTTGAAATAACCGGCCCAATAGCAACGAAGAAGAAGATCGGGAATTAGTCTTGCCTGGCCGGAACAGTTCACACATAGAGCCGGGACAGTTCATTCGCCGGGAAAAGGGGAGTACGGCGTCAGCGGCGGGACATTCAAATCTGCCGTTGGCAAATACACAGGGTCTCGTAGAAAGCCGCCGGGGGGGGGGGGGGGGAATGCGGCAGGGGCAGAAACGTGTGTCAGTCTTTAGAGTGGCACAAACTTGAATGTAAACAAGTGTAAATATATTCGGTTAAGTAGGGCTAGACAGCCATTTGCACATAGCCTTTCACTGAGCGGCAAAATTCTTCCCATGTGCAATTCACTGCGAATGCTGGGAATACACATTTCCAACAATTTGAAGAGGAATGTACACGTTGAGGAATCGAGGTGTAAGGCATTTAAAATTCAGGGATTTGCAAGACGTAATCTTCTGGGATTCAGAAGCCGTGCACTCCGAGCGGTGTATATCTCCCCGATACAGCCCATTCTTCTATATGGACTTCCAGCCTGGCATCCCACTACCGTGGAAAACATGAGGAAGTTAAGTGCAGTCCAACGTCGAGCAGAGCGACTCATTTACAAACAGGGTAACAAAGTTTTGACAAAAACATTAACATCCATCAAATACATGTGTAACCAAATAGATCTCACCTTTCTCCGAAAATCTTAGCTGGCACCATTAAACTGCCCCCATTTCACCGCCTTCAGCTGTCATATCGCTCAGTCCGTAGAGCACATGGTGTAACCTCGTTCCTCCATTCGCTAGGACAACAGATTATCAATCTGGATTCTACAATCGCTCTGCTCGACTGTGGAATGACCTGCCTCATGCAATAAAATACCTTCCTCCACGACAATTTTACGACAAAGTGAAGGCCCTAAAGGGTCTAAAGCCCCATGTAAATTGAATTCATATATAATGTAACAATGTGTGTGAGTGCGTGTATGTATGTATGTATGTATGTATGTATGTATATGTGTGTGCGTGCGTGAGCGTGTATATGTGTGTGTGTATCTTCACTCCTATTTAAGAGTTGTATGATATAGACGTCATGAACCGTACAGCAGATTATGGTTTGATTGGCAACTCAAAATATCACTTGGGGCGCTGCGGTCTGTCCAACATGGCGGGGATAGGTGGGATAAAACACTCAATAACACAGGATTGCTAAGGAACACTTTCGTATTTTACTGTTATAATCAGTAAATGTGATCCCTAAATTACTGACGGTCTTATATTATATATAAAAGTGCGACGCACGCCATTTAATGTGTGTGTTTCACTGGATTTTATGTGTGAATTACAAAACAAGCAGTGATAGTCTGCTCGGATTTGTTTTTGTGCATTTCGAATCATGACGCTGTTACGTTTCAAAACTATATTCGAGTTTGCTAACTGCACCATAGACTCCAGAAACTTTACAGAAGGGGTAGAGAAGTGTCATTTGCAAATATGTCTTGTGAAAGAGTATACATTGATGAAACCTTCTGGTCATTTTACGCTCTTGAGCTCCACACGTCGCTGCTCCGCCCCACATGGTTACAAGAGAAATTGAAAGGAGAAAAAAGAGGTAAAATACAAGCAACAAGGGAGGAAATAACGAAACAGGCCACAGACTTCTACAGAGAGCTGTACTCCAGTACACACCAGAGAAGAGACTCAGACCAAAGTGATAAGGGGCTGGAGGCACTACACGACGAAGAAATTCCTCCCATCATGACCAGTGAAGTCAGAGCAGCAATAAAGGAGGCGAAAAACGAGAAATGCCCCGGAGAGGATGCCATCTACAATGAATATCTGAAAATGGGTGGTGAGGATCTCATAGAAGTGATAACAAGGCTATTCAACATGATACTTGAAACAGAAGAAATTCCAACAGAATGGAAACAGAGCGTTATTGTTCTGCTTCACAAGAAAGGCGCTAAAGATGGCATTAATAACTACAGACCAATCAGTTTAATGGCCAGTCTCTACAAACTTTTCACGAAAATCATGACTAGAAGGATGTCTAAACTACTAGATGAAAACCAAGCAGTGGAACAAGCCGGTTTCAGAACAGGCTTTAGCACAATTGACCACCTGCAAGCAATGAACCAGCTCTTGGAAAAAAACGCAGGAATTTAATCTCGAACTATACATTGCATTCGTAGACTATAACAAAGCCTTCGATTCTGTGGAACATAGTTGTGTGCTAGAGGCATTGAGAAGCCAAGGCATACAAAAGAGATATGTCAGACTACTCGAAAAGCTCTACGAAGACTGCCAAGCGAGGGTAAGAACGGAGAGGGAGGGTGCGAACATCAACTTAGAGAGAGGCGTGAAACAATGCGACCCCCTCTCACCAAAGTTGTTCACATGCCTACTGGAGAACCAATTTAGGAAGTTGGAATGGGACAACAAATACGGCATCGAAATAAACGGGGAAAGGCTGACACACTTACGGTTCGCAGACGATATTGCACTGCTAGCAAAATCGGCAACAGACTTGGAACAAATGCTAGCGGACCTGGACACTGTCAGTAAAGAAGTAGGTCTATCTATGAACCCCCTAAAAACAAAACTGATGACCAACTCACTGGAAGTACAAATCCTCATCAATGGCAAACCACTAGCGTACACACAGGAATATGTCTACCTTGGACAAAACCTGTCATTTGACTGCTCCCAGGAGAAGGAAATCAAGAGACGAGTTGGACAAGCATGGAAGGAGTTCTGGTCCTTAAAATTTATATTGATGGACAAATCCCAGAAAATAAGTCTAAAGTCAGAAGTGCTAGAAAAGTATGTAATGCCGGTACTGCTATACGGCTGTCAAACCTGGGCGTTAACAGAGAAGCAAAGGCAAACAATCCGGGTATGTCAACGCAAAATGGAACGGAAGATCCTTCAAGTTTCCTTGAGGGACAGATTACGAAACGAGGAGATAAGAAGAAGAACTGCCATGAAAGATGCCGTGACAACAGCTGACAGGCTAAAATGGAAGTGGGGAGGTCACGTGGCCAGAATGAAAGACGATCGATGGACGCACAAACTAACGGTATGGGACCCCAGGACAGGAAGAAGGAACGTGGGTAGACAGAGGACTCGCTGGGATGACTCAATCGTAAGGAAGACAGGCAAACCATGGACGAGGATAGCACGGGAGAGACAAGAATGGAGACGTATGGAACTTAAGAAGGGAAGAGAAGGAGAGCTTCAACAATGAAAGATCCTGGTAGACAGCACACCTATGACATGAAAGATGCACTTCTGCAACCTGTAACAAGCCAAACAACGCACGCAAAGCGAAGTGAAATGTAGTGTTAGTGAAGTGAACTACAGTGAAGTGTAGCAAGTGGAGTAGAAACTTGTACACAACTCCTTAGGACTTGCTCGCCTAACGAGTTTAAACCAGAGCACGTCCCTGTTCGCAGGAGGCCTTTGCCCTTATGGGATTATCTAGGCTATATTTATTTATTTATTTATTTATTTATTTATTTAGTCCATTATTATTATTATTATTATTACCTTAAGCGGCTAGACTGTCCCCAACGACCAAATCAACTGTAATCCAACTCGTTCCTGTTATCCGTATTTATTCATTATCGCTACCTTTCGATCATTGATATCTGCATCTTTTGGAATACAATGTAAATTTATATCCGTAGCCCTCTTATACATCGGCTTGCAACCGTAAACTGAGCAGTATACTTTGCTTTTACTCATTTTGTATTCTAACAATGAGTAAAACTCATTAATTGTGTATAAGAACACAAACAAATTAACACGCTCTGTTCAGCCATACAAGAAACAATACAAACTGTCACCACGTGGTAGATTTATCCTACTTGATGAGATTCTTATTTTCACCCCAGATAGCAGGAGTTAGTTGCCTATAGAAATGTAAAGTTGTAAATTGTATATAACATATCCGATTTGTATAGATTTAACGAACGGAGATGGAGACACTGTGGTGTATGTGGGGCTTGCCCTTTCTCTATCTGCCGTCCATAAATTGTAGCCACAATTTTTGGTACATAAATAATAATAATAAGATCCACACGATAACGGAAGTAATGAGTAAACGCCGAGCACAGTTTTATACACACATTTACAGGATGGAAAATTTCAGAACGGCGAAGAAATTGCTCAACGTTATAACTCGGAGTAAGTGTGGCACGGAGTGGCTGACAGAGGTTCAGAGAGACCTACTACAGGTCAGCATTGAAAATCTTGAGGACCGCACCGAGTGCAGGAATGAAATCAAAAAAGTTAAGTTTGATCATTGACCATCACGACAGCCTGGAAGAAAGTGGAGAGCTGAGCAGAAGAAGGAGCTTTCTGAGATGATGAAGAGATTTTGGGAAGAGAAGAGGGAAATCGCCAGAAGATGAAATCATGTTCAATCGCTCTCCTAAAGGGGACCAATCGATTAAATAAATAAACAATAATGAACTGGATAAAGATCTGAAAAAAGTGGGGATTACACCAACTGACATTCAGGAGCGTGCCCCACTCAAAAGAAAACTTGAAGCTTGCAAAGGATTCCAAGAAAACCCGAAGCAAAAAACGGGAAAGATTTGGACCTAGGAACGGAAGGAAGTCCACCGAGAACGAATGCGGGCGTACTGGGCAAACATCAAAGCCTGCAGGAGACAGTTGGAATGACGCGTTCCATAGATGGCCTATACGAAATGAATTAATGAACAATAATAATATTCCAGTACATTATGACCTGTGTCCCAATGGGAAGTGCTTTTAGGTAGATTTCATTAGAAAGCTACCTATTTTTTTTAGCATAACGTATTTTCATTTATGAAAAAATATACTTATGAAATCACCTTTTGTCCACGCGTGTGTGTGTGTGTCTCTGTATCCCAAATAAAATCTAAACGGCTGGTGTGATTTCAATGAATCTCGGTAAGGTCGGAGTACTATTTCGTCCGACACCGACCGTGCCTATCAAGTTTTATTACATCTCACCAATCCAACATGGCGGCTGAGCGAAATATTTCACCGGGATTCTACATCTCCGAAACTATTACTCATATCACCATGAAATCTTGTACGGTGATAAAGAACACTACTAAAACCCTGCTAACTACAAAACGAACATGCGGCCAAACGAAGTTTAAATATTTACATAGACTTTTCTCGCGATTTAACCATCTGAGCGCAGTGAAATTTGGTACAGCAAATGTTTATACATATTTTAATGCACTGACATGTAATTTAGTTCAATTGTTTACATAATCTCAAGTTGGCGGCTGTGCGAAATTTTACAATTAAGTTTTTATTTCTTGTATCCTAATCATGCGATGGAAGTTAACGTTTGAATAATTAACCTATGCAATAATCGTCATCGAATAGTACATACAGTAACGCTATGGCCTACATATATAAAAATTCAACATGGGACCATCCGAAATATTTAGACGGTTCTCAATATCTACTAATCTATGACAGCAATCGAACTGAAATTTTGTATGTTTATAAAGGCTATGAACATAAGTTTACCTATGGAATTTTCAATATCCTGGTGAGCAGCATGGTGCCGACGCAAAATTTAAACATTTAAATGAACGTTTCTCGCGATTTAACCATCTGAGCGCGGTGAAAATTGGTACAGTCAAATTTTAATCCACTGACATCTAGTTTATTTCAATTGTTTTCTTAAGCACAAGATGGCGGCTGTGCGAAATTTTAAATCACGTTTTTATTTCTTGCGTCCTGTCTGTCTCTCTGTTAGGTAGTCAGCCCGAAGGCTGGTTGGATCCTCAAAAAGCACCACCGTTAGGTTATGTGGGTAGAAGCTCACAAAAACCCAAGGCAGCGCTATATTGAGGCGTACTAGGCAAGAAGATAAGGGAGGTAGTTTGTCATTGCTTTCCTCATTGAGTCAGTACGGCAGTACTAACCCTATGAGTAGAACCTTTCACAGCATCCACAGGCACTGACTGTGCCCTGAATGACATTACTAAGCACCACCCATACCTCAGTAGCTTCCATACAATCACAGCCGTGAGTGAGACTGAGACATCGGTGAAAAGCCACATTTAACTCTAGCCTGTGCCAACAGACAAATGCAAATGTGCTGAATTCATCAAGAGATGGCAAACAGGCCTAATCATGCGATATAAATTTGAACAATACACCTACGCAATAATCTTCATGTAATAGTACATAATTCTATGGCCTATTTATAAAAATCCAACATGGCGACCTTCCGAAATATTTAGACGGTTCTCAATATCTACGAATCTGTTATAGCAATCAAACTGAAATTTTGTATGTTGATAGAGTCAAGTAGGATATATAAAAATAGGCTCTTCACGGAACTACTTGTTAAATTAAGTGACCAGTGGAACATTACTGTTCGACTGTCAACATTAAGCTTGGAGGTCTATTATGACTATGATGAGTGCAGCTGTAGACAAAAAGTGAAGGATCCCTTATCTAAGGTTAGAATAGTTAGAATAGGTTTTTTTTCTGAGTGCGCAAATGACGATTGTGAGCCTAGCAGCAAGAAAAGAAAACTTCAGACATTTGGACATTGAGGTAGAGTACAGCATTTTAATATTACCTTATCGGGAATTGACAGTAGGCCTACATAGCATGATAATATTTATCCCTTTTGTGATATGAATGTGTATATTTTGCGGACGTTATGTTCTGTTGTATTTTGGGAAACATTTCGCGTCAAAATCCATGTGTTAACGCAGTGTTAGCAATTACCATGTGCTTGCGCTAGGCCTACCAGATGGCAGATGGACCACGTTGCCTAGCGTAATGACACAGCTTGAGAATTACAGACGGCGATGGTATTATCAAAGTGCAAGTGTAAAATCCGCGTTCTCTACTCCTTTACAATAACCATTTCTTTTGCTATTTGATTGTTTTTATCTATTTGTTGAAGCCTTCCGTTGTCATATAATGTAGCATTGAATTGCAACCCGCTAACAACTTATGTGAGCCAGAAGGCCGGGAAATGTGCGTTGGTTTTTACACTTACAAACTGGAAGAAGAAATTAATTAATAAAAAGAAAACAAAGGAGTGGGGAAATAAATGTCCTCAAACCTCGAAGAATCAGGAACTTGAAGTACTGTAGAACCATGGAAGACAAGTGAAGACGATCCACCCAGGGGCGGTTTTTCGCATAAGAACATGCAGTCACGTGCCCCTCCATTAAAATCCTTAAACCCGACTAGGATCATGTAGTGGTTTCATCGCCGTCTATAATTATCAAGCCGTGCTGTTAGTTGATTGACAACGCTGTGGGGAGGCTGTTTGGGGTGTAAACACGCTAAGCTCTCGTGCTAACGTTTTGATAAATACAGTTTATTTTAATAAGACAGCATTTAAAATCAGTCGTTATTACTCTTTCAACACCCGTGAAATCCTCGTGGTAAATCAGACCTGCTGAAGTCCGTAGAAATGAAAATTTCCCGTATACCGGTATAGGTGTGTGTATAACCAATGCCCGGTAATGAATTTAACAAGCAATTTCTTCACTAATATTTCATTAAAATATTTCAAGATGCCTAGGACGTGTTGTGTGCCTTCCTGTGAGGCAAATTATACTAGCACTGTGAAATTAAATGGTTACTATGTTTTCTATCCCTAAAGACGAGGTTAAGAAGAGGCTTGGATTCGTGCCATTCCACGAAAAGACGGACATCCAACATCACGCGTTTGTGTACACCACTTTGATGAAAAAGAATACCGTAATAGCGTTTGGAGATTGGATGCAACCATATGACACCTGGCTTTGAGATCTCCCAAATAAACAGAACATGCAGTGCCCTGGAAGTTTCCGAATATTCCTTTCTACCTCAGTAGTGTCAGACCAGTTAAGGGTGGGAAGGGGAGTTCCTCAGGGAAGTAAATTGGGACCTTTACTAGTTCTCAATTGAAATATCCCTGATAAGATTATTTGCTGATGAGATTACCCCTTACCCCTGGCACTGTACAGCACATGAAGGGCCTAGGCCGACCAAGCGACCGCTGCCCAGCCATTTGGCCTGCAGATATTGGGGTGACGCGTGATCAGCGCATCGGGTCCCCTCGGCCGTTAATCTTGGTTTTCTTGTCCTAACGAGGCTGAGTGCACCCTGTTCCAACCCTCACGTCAGTTTTAAAATCCATGACGGAGCCGGGAATCGAACCCGGGGCCTCCGGGTGAGAGGCAGACGCGCTACCCCAACACCACGGCCCGGCTTTGCTGATGATATACTGTAGGATAAGTCACCTGGATGACTGTGGCAAATTGAAGAGGGATTTGACAGTCAAACAAAGCTGGGAGGATAAAAGTGATATGATAAATTCAATGAAATGTCAGACAGTGAGATTTGTCAATAAAAGGAATTAAATTAAAACTCAGCAATTTTTTCTAGGTTTTAATTCACGAGCCGTGAAAGGCAATATACCATCTTTTTGGTAGCCTTTATAGGAGGTGAAAGGCTGCTTGAGCTTTTAGCTCTCGCAGTTAGAGGCGCACGTGTGCTTCATAAGAAGGGAGGTAGTGCACAGTTCGCTACTCCTGTGCGGGTCTGGGCGCGGAACTCAAGAGCCCGCTGATGAGCTAGCTTGGTGATCCTGGGCGAAACCCCACCCAAGGCACGGCATAAACCTAGAAAGAATTGCTGATGATTTAATTCACGGGCCGTGAAAGCCAATATACCATCTTTTTTTGGAAGCCTTTATAGGGAAGTGAAAGGCTGCTTGAGCTTTTAGCTCTCGCAGTTAGAGGCGCACGTGTGCTTCTTAAGAAGGGAGGTAGTGCACAATTCGCTACTCCTGTGGGGGTCCGGGCGTGGTACATCGAAAGCCCACTGATGAGCCAGCTTGGCGTTCCTGGGTGAAACCCCACCCAAGGCACGGCATAAACCTAGAAAAAAAATGCTGAGTTTTAATGCACGGGCTGTGAAAGCCAATATACCATCTTTTCATGAATCAAATTGTTTTTGAGTATTCAGTTATATTTGGGGTCGAATGTAGGTATTTATGAGTAACTGTGGGGTGGGGAATATTCACTGGGGTTATTATATTATTTAGCGTAAGTACAAATAAGTACAAATATACACAGACAAGAAACATGTTTCCCGGGAGCAAGATTAATTATATTGCAATGCCCAGGTGGGTGATCCACTGTATGGCTTCCTCTGTTGGGTCCAGAAAGTCATTTGGGCCACCTGTATAGGAACGTCGCACACACTCACTTACAATATGGGGGATTGTTTGTTGAGGGGCACCACAGTCGCACTCCGGTGATGTAATATATTTCCACTTATAAAGGGTGTCCCTACATCGGCCATGATTTGTTCTCACCCGATTCAGTGTGGTCCAGAGCTTACGTGGTAGATGATGTCTACTAGGAAGATATTCACCAGAAAAGATGTTGTGTAGGGAACTGTCTGTGGCAACTTACCAGCGACTTCTCCATTCTTCTAAAGGGTAGAAATTCCCATCGGCCAAAGTGACAGCATCACGCAAATATGGATGACGTGACTTGAGCCTCGGTATCTTGAGAGGGGGAATATCATCCAGAACAGGCAATTGAGGGTTCATTTCAATCTTCCTGTACTCTCGTATGATGTATCGCGGGTTCAAATCCGGCCAAAGTCGTCGGATTTTTAAGAGCGTTAAAAATCCCTCAGTATGCCTTCCTTCGGAGGGGAAGTAAAGCCGGCGGTCCCATGTAATAGATTTATGGCATGTTAAAGAACCTTCCTCTAATTACACCTGTGTGAAGCTAAATTGTATAGGTTAAGAATGTACAACAACGCTCTTAGGTTCCTGCTAGCTAAGTTCTGAACTAGTAGTCGTTGACGGTGGCGTTTGGCAGCAAAAGTAGGAACTATTTGAAAAATTCAAAAGTCTGCAGTCCTTACTTGAATTAAAAAACAGATAACACACACTAATACAGTCATCACAATTAACACCGGTTATCAGACGGATTCTACACACCCCCAAAGTACACGGGGCTACATGACCGCGTTGTCGCAGCCCCTAAACTTAAGAACCAACCAACTCTCGTATGAGAGCATTTGATCTTCTTAAGTCAGGCGGTATTATACCTGACAGAATTGGAAGCCAATACAGTGGTGTAGGCTGGATAGTACCAGATATTAACCGCATGTTAGCGTTTAGTTGGGTATCAATGAGCCTTGTATACGAGCCATTTAGCCAAACAGGTGCACAGTACTCAGCACAGGAGTAAACCAGTCCCAAAGCAGAAGTTCTTCAAGTCTTTGCTGAGGAACTCCATTCGAAGCACACAATTTCTGGAGGATGTTATTGCGTGTTTTGAGCTTTTTGGACAGATTCATAAGATGTTGTTTGTAAGACAGTGTGCGATCTAGTGTAATGACCAAATATTTTGGATACAATTGTGCCGAAGTTCACGATGACAAAAACCAATGTGAAGTTTAACGCATGCTTTGTGATTGTTCAGATGAAAGCTTGGGTTAGGATTCAGTATCCATTTCTTAAAGTATGTTCCAAGTGAAATCAGGTCTCTTTGTAGCACTTCTTCTGTCATACTAAGGTCTCGATGTTGAGTGGTTAGAGTTATATCATCAGCTTAACATAATTTTCACGATGATGTTTGTGGGAGGTCGGATATATACAAATTGAACAGTAGGGGAGACAGTACAGATCCTTGAGGTAATCCATTCTTGAGCTTCCTTTCTGTACTCATACTGTTTCCCATACATACCCGTAATCTTCTATCGCTGAGCATGTTATTTATAACCTGCACGATGGTCCTGCATGGTACAGTTCGGTGAAGCTTGTATATTAATCCTTCCCTCCAGACTATGTCAAGTTCTGCTGTAAGATCAATGAATGCAACTGAGGTTTTAAGTTTATATGGAAACCTGTTTCAATGTAGGATGTCAGTGAAAGCACTTCATCGCAGCAGCTGCGGTTTGGCCTGAATCCGGCTTGAAAAACTGGAATATGCTGAAAGATAGTTGCACTCATTCTGTTGTAGATAAGCCTCCCAAAAAGTTTATAACAGCAACTAAGAAGGGCAATTGGTCTATAACTACTGGGGCCATTGTTAGGCTTACTTGGTTTCAAGAGAGAAATCACCTTCGTTTGCTTGATTTCTACCGGGAGTTTTCCAGTCTGTAGAAGGTCGGTATAAAACCTTGCTAGCCATCTCCTTGCATTCTTCCCCAAATGGATGAGAAATTCTGGGCGAATGCCATCAAAACCTGGAGCTTTATTTGGTTTAACATCCTTGAGAGCAGCAGAGATGTCTTGCAATGCAATTGGTTGTGAATAGTTTGATGTGTGTGGTGTTGTGGATTTCAGAGTTTGGTGCTGGCGCAGTATGTATTTGGAAGCACAATCTGGGGTTACTCCAGATGATATTCACTGGGGGTAAGCACATAGGAAAATGGCCAAAAAAGTATACAAGTCGCTACATATGTTTATGCGAGTGTTTATAGGGTCTGACAGAGCGATTAGGGAAAATACATACATGTCTCTACTCCGTCCTCTGCTGAAATATGCTGGGGGGAGTGCAGAATCCATAGCCAATGCACCTAATAAAGAAATTGGAAAGTGTACAGAGGAAGGCCACCAGGTATGTAATGGAGGACCACGGGTTAACGAGTAGTGTGAGTGGATGATTCAGGATTTGTGATGGGAAAGTCTGGCTGGTATACGCTCAAGAGCAATACTACGGGGTATGTTCTTAGCTTACAATGGGGAAATTGTATAGGAATACATTCGTGAGAGATTGGGAAAGGGAGCTTCATATATATAGTAATTCTCGTAAATTAAAAATAAGTCAATGAAAAAGTTACTAGGGCAAATATCCTTTCATTGGGAGTGGGGAAGCAGAATGGAACAGTTTGCCAGGGGATATTTTTAGCCCTTTGCCTTCTGTTGTTGAAAAAATCAAGGAGTTGGTAAGAAAACATCAGATCAGGAAATAGTGATGAACGGTACATGAGTTGATGGTGAAGGAATGTGTAAATTAAATAATTTTATATTTATTTATATTATTATTATATTCTTGTAGCGATTAATCCTTATATTCAAAAATGTTTTTTTAGTGTATGATTTCTTTTGTTTGAAATCCATACGGTAGTTTTTGGTTTATTGTTGGGGTATGTATCTCAACTTGATTCGTTATTGTAATCGCATAGTTATATTAATTTCACACCATGGACAACGTCCACATGTTAGTATGTATGCACTCTATGTATGATTTATGGTAATTTTAAAATAATCAATTTAGACAGCTGCTAAGAGGGGGCTGCGTTAAGCCGCTCGAGAGCTGGCTGAAGCCTCACAAATCTGAAATGCGCAGTAGGTGGGGAGGAAATTAATACGTTTCACCCCTTCCTAAATATTGGCGAAGCAAATAGTAACACAGATACAGAAACGTGTCCAAGAAAATTACATGAGATGCAGAAAGTTACACCATCTGGTATCAGCCAATGAGGGTTGTGGTCGCGCATATCGCACATGTGCTCTCACTCATTCACACTCACAGTTCACACCAACATGAAAACACATTGACTTAGCACTGATGTATTATTATTGTATGTTAGTAGAATGTTATATACATTGCAGCGTATTTATACAACACAAAAAGCACAGGGCTTGCTGCCTCAAGACACAAAGGGACACCAAGCGTCCGTCATACCACCGTTACTCTCCTCCCGGCCAGGTTACCAACCCTAGCACAAGAAATCACTCACCGCCTGCCCGAGAGGTACACAGCTATAGTGTGGGACAAAGCATTGCAAGCCTGAAGGTCAACCGGCTCTCCGCTCCGCTATCCACCTTACGCCTGGCGGTGTTGCCATGCTATTGCACCGTACCGTCAGTCGCGTGCTGGATGCTAGAACGTACAGGACAAACAGTGCACCCACTACGTGTGACCCTCAGGCTTGAAATTGTTTGTCCCGCACTATAGTAAATTAGGCATATGGATGGGAACGG
Source organism: Meconema thalassinum (assembly GCA_946902985.2). Taxonomy (NCBI): domain Eukaryota; kingdom Metazoa; phylum Arthropoda; class Insecta; order Orthoptera; family Tettigoniidae; genus Meconema; species Meconema thalassinum. Next base: position 256,867,337 of record OX336393.1, read on the forward strand.
AACATGCTCCCCGCCGTTGAATCAGTTGATTCAATAGAAATATAGAGATGACAGCTGATAAACACAAACAAAGTTCAGATGATTGCCATTTTCAATCTATGTGTAAAGTCACCACACCATAATATGAACATCCACCTCCAAAACAAGCATTACAAAATCGAAAGAACTTAAATCAAGCAACACACAAATTAGCAATTACACAAATCAATGATTTGGTATAAAGTACACTACAAAAGTGAATAAACAACAAAAGGAAAGAATCGCTGTGTATCGCACGAGAACATTAAATGTCAATTTTCAAGAGGAAGCAGAATAAGTTTCTGTATCGGCCGCTTGAAGGACCCGTTACCAGTCTTGATTGTAGCTACCCGCGCAAGTCCATCCTTCCCAGGGTGAACACACTCTACGACGGCCAACTTTCAACAAAGAGGAGGAAGGTTGTCCTCCTTCAGCAGAAGGACAGTACCAGGCACTAGGTTGGTCTTGGAGCAGATACACTTCTTCCTATGCTGCGGGGAATTTAGATAGTCAGCAGACCACCGTTTCCACAAATGCTGCTGAATTGACTGGATCCGCTGCCAACGAGATAATCTATTCATAGGCAGGTCAGTCAAATCAGGCTTTGGTATAGTGGTATGAGGAGCACCAATTAGGAAATGGGCTGGTGAAAGATAGCTAAGGTCATCTGGGTCATATGACAAAGCGGTCATTGGGCGAGAATTGAGGCATGCTTCGATCTACGTGACAAGTGTACAGAGCTCTTCGAAGGTCATTAGTGCATTTCGGGCAACTCGCCTAAGTGGTACTTCATTGAATTGACAGCGGCTTCCCAGAGCCCGCCGAAGTGTGGGAAGCTTAGAGGTATGAACTGCCATCTTATGCCTTCCAAGACTAAAAGTTCTTGATGTCTTCACAGAAGGTACTGCACCCGTGACCGTGGTGCAGTCATGTCATTTGAGAGTTTGAATGTAGCGCCACGCGCAAACTTTCAAACAAGCGCCGCCTGACAGGAAGCCAGTCCGCTGCTAACGCGCGGAGTCGCAGCAAATAGCATGAAGCCGAACATACCAGAAAGATTAATAATTCCTACCTAGTTGTATAGCAGAGAAGAGAACCACACTATAAAATAGCCACTAATTTTATGACTATTTGGCAAAAAGAATCAAGTAAATCGCACAACACGTTGAGAAGATATTAACTAGAGAGGGTAAAGCGCATTACGTTATTGAGATCACACGTCACGCCGCTGGACAGTATAAAACTAGCGACTGGAATGTCTGTAGTGTCCCCATGTGGACGGCACAGGTACCGAACCCATATTCTCTTATGTTGAGAAAAGAAGAAATGCTACAGGATTTTTGTACAGTTTTAAAGCGAGCATAAGGGTTAAGTTGAGATCACCCCTCTGTGACGCATACTTGGTGAGGTAACGTTGGAGCAATGCCGGTAGCTTTGCGTGAGATCATCCGCCAGCTCAGCCGAAAGAGGCTTGCGCATGAGACTAAAATAGCCCAACGGAATATTCCACCGGAGTGAGGGAGATGGAAAATACACTGAGAAAGCCTTAGTCAGCTATAAAATGCCAACACTGTGTGAGAGGTGTGGCCAGGAAATTGGTAAAATAATTGAAATTAGCCAGAAACGTGCAAAAATCTTAAGAAATCTTTCCGCCAATGTTAATCATTTCGGAAAATAGAATTTTAAGAGTTATAAATGTTAATAATAATTGTATAGTGTAGAAAGGCAAAGTCAGCACTACGACATTGGGTATTCACCAAGCCAGTAGCCTGGGGAAGTGGAAAAAAACAAATGTACGCCTACGCGAACTCAGGAGCTCATTTTAATTAATATTAGAGTATTCATACGATCGATGTTCGGAAATATTGGTATATTTGAAACATTCGGATTATAAGCTTCAAGAAGGTTTTTTTTAATAAAGGTGCGACGTTTACATTGGAAGATGGTTTTGGAGAAGAAGCGAAACTGATTTATTTTTATCAGAATCAAATAAATAGGCAGCGAGTGTAAGGGAAATTATTCAGTCATTGGTGTCCGCTGAGGCGGGACACGCTGGGTCAAATTATTCAGTCTACCATAGGTGCCTGTAGGCACGGTACTGTTTCGCAGTAATTCAAGCAGGCCCGGGGAGGCGCTGCGCTGTTTCAACCAACAATTATACAGTCTTCAGATATTTTTAATTTTTTTTAATATCGTATGGCCTCGGGTGCCTGGTGCAAGCATTGTAATTTGCACCCAGAGGGTAGCTTGCATGTCGAATTTCGTTGTTCCTTGAATCACTATGAAAGTCAAGAAGGTTAGATAATAGATATCTAAGCTCCTTGAACATTATAGCGCTTTCTAGTAGAGAATTGAGGAACTTTGTTTTGGCGGAAACTCCCGAGATTAATTTTGCCATTATGAACTCGGCCTACTGAATTCAAATGGGTTCTTTGACATGCAAATATCGTATGACATGCGTATCGTATTTTTGCCGCCATTCAAAAAATCACTTACCACGGCCAAGAGCGAACCTGCAATCTTGGGGTTACTAGACCGACACGCTATCCACTCACCCACCGTGGCAAGCTATATATTCAGATATATTCAGAAGTGTCGCCGTACATTGAAGTATAAAATCCTTGTTAGAAGGAAAATTATCGTCGAGCTTCGAACATTATAATCAGTCTTTGGACTTAAGGCAAAGTAGTATACTTTGGCCCGAAATACTTATAGCCGGCGAAGGCAGTGTTAAGCCTAAGAAATCATTATTGAAGCAGAAATCGTAACATTCTCGACAGTAAAACAAGACTTCGAAAGGGTAGTGAAAATCTACATTTTTATCCAGTGCGTTTAATAATCGCGACAGGGTTAAACGTAGGATAATTGCATACTCTGCCTATGCATAGGAGATTATAGCACAGTGGTGTTAGATTTGAGAAATCTACAGTATAGGCATCAGTTGCCAAGTGAAAGGCAGTAAAGACTTTGGAAGTTATTCCACAAGTAAAGACTACAGTCTTCAGAAATAAAGGCCAAACGTGGACCAAAGAAACGCAATTGTTGGAGTGCGTTAGTACGAGATACAGCGACTCTATAAGTGAATGCCAAATTATAGACAGTTGCAAAACGAACATTTTAATACCGAATGAGAGATACATCGTGCATTAGCTCAAAGAGTGCCGATAAATGTACAGTGACCAGAATAGGAGAATCATCCGTTACCAGTATAGGGAACGATCGAACGAGACTTTCAATCATCCAAATAGGAATTAGGGAGTCAACGTCGATACTTGCACCCCTAGAAGGCGGAAAGAAAGAAATCACGTGTGTGTAAGGCAGTAATAAATGCCAGAAGTGAAATTTGTATGTGTAAAATAATTTGTTAGTGAAATTTAAGTGTTATAAATATTTTGGTGATTTTTATTTGTAGTGATAGTGAAACCATGAGTGCATTTCCTCAAACAAAGATAAATAGTGTATGTAAAATGTGTAAGTTTGAGGAAAGTTTTATGTGTGTTAATATGTGTGTCAAAATGGCGTAAGCCCAAAATTGTGGGCAAAATGTCACGTCATTGGGATCCAGGCGGGATAATCATGTAAGTAACCAAATTTGATTATGTATTGTGCCTCGGGAGAGCTCATGTGACAGTAAACATAGAGAAGTATTCTTAAATTTTGAATGAGCAGGGATATGTAAAAACTGTGTCGAATGATAAAATGCGGGATCTGAAAAATTACTTAATGATGAATTTAACCAGTAAATTGCGTTAATAAATGCTCAGTGAAATAGTATTCATTGGAATACTAGTAAATGATTAATAATATACTATTTGATACTAGCAAGACAAGAAAATAATAACTTCATGAATTAATTAATTAATTGTTTAATTAATCTTCATATAATGAATAATGGAAGCCGGTAGGTGCCTTAAGGTGATAATTGTTACGTGCAAGTGCCCGTCACAACTTTTTAAACATGTATTTACTCATGGATGCTGTTCTTGAAGTTTTGAATTGACCGCTTCGTCGCTCAGTTCCGCCTGTGACCACGAGATGGTAGCGGCAGTCGGACTTTGTAAAGTCTGCACGTGGTTCCTGTTTCTCTCCGATAGATGGTGTGGGCTGCGCCTTATAAAACTCCTTATACGCATGACATAATTGAAAGACAATTACATTCTTCGTCATGAAACAAATGCCAGTGTATTCAGGATACCGCCAAAATAATTTCCTATTTATGACATTGTTGTTTGATGTGTCAGTCTCTGATTGGACAATAAATTTTACATGAAGGCAGTTCTGCACTTGACACGCAATAATTCTCCGCCATTTTGTGGAGTCCATTAGCTGTCGTCAAGAAAACAACAAGCCGGCTGCTGGTCCAAGAGTATCTATCCGTTGCGCTAGGGGCCTTGCCCCTAGCTTTTTCAAAATGTGAATACTTATTCAAGAAAAAGGGAACGCCTGTGCTACATAAGGTTTAATTTCATCGTTCCCCCGTGAAGAGGAAATATGCAAATTTAATCGCAACTGGATGCGAACGAGTGCTGTCATCTACACGAGGCATGTGCCGTGTGGGCATAGCCAAGGCAATATACTGCCGCATTTTTATTTTATTTAAAATGTGTTAGTTTTTTTTATTTGTGTCTCCACTGAGAAGGATGTAAGGTACTGCCCCCGTAATTGAATTATATAGAGACCACGGTGGCTATATTGGAAAATATAAGGAGAGTTATGGCTGTCATAGTTATGACGTGGATAGTCATGACGTAAGCACGGATGACGTAAACGTTATGCCAGCAAGCTACTTGAGCTGAGATTCTCAGTGACGTCAGCATTTAGTCGAGAATGTTCCAAGATTTACGACGCAGTCGCAGGAAACGAGGCATTCTGCTGAGGAAGAAACTATGCTATTGGAGGGGAGGTTTGAACCAATAAACGATAGTTTAAAGGAAGACGGAGATTGCTGAAACTATGGTATTTGTATTACTTTTGGAATGCAGAATTGTGGAAATCCATTTGCAGTAGAAGCAATGATTTGGAATTTTGGTGAAATTTATTTTCAGTTTTTGAATTTTGAAAATCCGTCATGTATTAACGAAGTTGGAACTTTTAGCGATGACGCAGTATCACGCTATGGAAGGGATGGAAACGCCCCTCGTGAAGTTAATAAAAGGGCTTGCGCAGAAGAGAGGAGCCTCATTCTCTCAGATCTCATTCTCTGATCATTCTCAGATCTCATTCTCAGATCATCGAAGTCTAATTGTGAAAGTTCTTTCTTATATAGTCATATATAGTGAAAAGTGTGAAAGAGTCGTTTTTATAAACGCGTGGTAAAGCCACTGCATTATACGAGATTCAAGTCAAACTAGGTGAAGTTAAAACGGACCTTAGAACGCCTCTACAAGTTTAGCTTCGAACAGTTAGCGGTCACCGATAAGCTAATTGTATTGTGCAGTGCTACATGAAGTAATATAGAAAAGCTGAACAATTTCGAGCTATTAGTTTGAAAGATATTAGCAAGTTTCGACGACTGACAAAAGTGATTATCTCGCCACCTGAGAAGCACTATTGTATCGCCAGAATTTACGCCACGGCTAACGCTGCTAGTGAAATAGGGAGACTTCTGATTGCTTTTGTTACACAACACTACAGTATAATGGAGCAATTTAATAAGGCAGTTTGTTCTTCTAATACTACAACCGAAGAGCAAATGGAAGGCTAAAGGACTTAATGCAATTGGGACATATTTCAACGGAGTAAGATAGCAACATGGAACTTCGCTAATTGCTATTCCACACAAGCGAACATGTGGTGAATACCATCTACACCCATGTTTCGTGATTAAAGGCTGAATACTATCGAACAGCAATGGAATCTATTACATACTCATTGAATATGAATATTTCTTCGGAAATTTCTACAAAAACTTCATGGTGATTGTCTACTGGAACTTCAGGGAATTTTTCAAGAGAGGTCAGGGTTATCCCGACGCACAAAGAAGATTATTGCCGGAAGGATGTCTATTCGTCTTCTTGGAGCAGAGCGATTTACGGAGAAGGAAGCAGTTCGATTCTCCGAGGATGCTGTTTCCTATTTCGAGGATGGAGCTCAGCTTTAACTTGGTGAAATGGATCCATCAGCAGTCTTCTTTGGGGAATTTTCCTCTGGAACGTCAATCGGCAGATAAGGTAGTCGTGAACGTTTATTGTATTTGAGTTTCTTAATAATGTTTGAGCAACCATTTTTCCCATATTTTTGTCCTCATGTATTTTGCCCTATTTTCTTGTTGAGATTCCTATTCTCAGTACACCTTGATGAGTTATGCCTTTTTCGACGATTTATTAAGACATTGTTATGTCATGGGCATAGTTAAATGATTTTGGATCAGTTGAGACTGATATTTAGATTTTTCAGTAATTAATATTTTGTAGTCACGATTTGACTGTAAGTTAATGATTTTTATGGCAGATTTAAATTCAGACAGCGTGTCACTTTATTAAAGTAATTCTACCCCAGTTTAATTACTTTGTCCAATTTTCTGTCATCATCAAGAAGGAAGAACATTTAAATGATTTTCAAGCGTTAAAATCTCTTGCGTTGTCGACGATCTTGGAAATACTAGTCGTTATTTGAATTGATTGCAACACAGACATTTATCGTCAGTTATGAACGATCATTGCATCATAGACACTTTGTGAAAGATGAACTTTAATAATGAATTATTGAATGCATTAAAATCAAGAACTTTTGTTAGGAATTTTTCTCAATTAGAGATTTATATAATGATGTTTGCATTCCCCAGTCTAATTGGATTCTATTCGACTACTTAACAGTTTTAGTCACACTTTATTTGATGATAGTATTTTTATACTACAATTCTTTTAAGATGTTAACCTTAAATTTTGATAGACCAGACAGGCGTATATAAGCGTATTCACTATTAAATTTGTTTGTGATTGGCAAATTTTGACTTCAATTCGATTCATGAATGAAATCCACGAAGGTTAAATAAAAACAGTTTTGAAACAAGTAATGATTATAAGAATTTTTAAGTGGAACTATGGATGTATAATCGCTAGTACAGCGCATGTGTTGAGAGTCGCTGATATATAATGCCCTTGAATATGAAGGAGGTTCCCACAGGAATTAATGTTAAAGAATTATTTGTGGAAGTTTTTGTAAGTTCGGTGGAAGTTTTTGATGCCATATAGATTGATATATGATGAATTTTGGGCTTAATTATAATGCAGTTTGTGCATTATTGTGTTAGCGAAGTATTTTCCGCTGGAGTGAATTGTCATAGTTCGTTGAAAATTAATCAAGTGAATTTACTGTTATAATTAACAAGAGTTTTGAAAGAATTTGAGATAAGATTTTGAATGAAGAGTACCGTCACAAATAATTATTAAAACCTTTATTAAACCAGATTGTGACATTAAAATGTATAACTAACCTTCATTGGTCGATTATATTAAACACGATTATGAAATTACCAACCGGATGAACCTGTGGTTAATGTATTTCTTAAAATTAATAATTTAAACAATTTAAATGTTAATATTGTAAATAATTGCTGTAAATATTTTTTAAAATAATGTGGAACGAAAGTGATGTTAAAGGCGTGTTTAAAATATTTTTATTGTCTTTGACAAATATTATAAACAATTTCTAATTGTTATAAATAATTTATGTGATTTTGTTATAAACATTTAAGAGCTTATTAAACATTTGGATGAGAACTTAACAAGTTCAGGAATTATCATAATAATCCAGTAGGATGTGAGTAAAATATTTGAAAGAATTGCGTAAATATATGTTTGAGTTGTCGTGCGGACATTTAAAGCTTGAGAGAAAGCTGTATTCTTACGTAACGTAACATGTGAGAAGGGAGTCCATTTGACAAAGTATGCAACAGGTTGGAGGGTAGCTTGCAGCTGTCCCAACAACTGGTTATCAGCGGGTGAGGTCGTCCACACTCTGGCCTTGCGACTATAAATACAATTGTCATGATTATTAAAAGGAAACCAAATGCTCTATATATGTCTCGTCCTCACTTCCTTTCCAATCCAAGTGTGTTATGAATATTACGTTATTTGGAGCTCGTGGGAGCTAATATGTTCTATATCATGTTGTATGATAACTTTGCAAGTCCTACAGGAGGACGTAGTCAGATTGACTTGGGCTACTGATAGCCACGTGTATTATGTTGTGTTATTAAAATCATACCCTTTATTTGAAATAAAGCTTTTGTACAGTTCAAAGTTCTCGTCTTCGTTTTGGTTCATTTTTAAATGTCATGGTGGAGATTATTGTGTGAACAGACTTTAGTGATCCTGTTGTCAACTCAAACCCCGAGATTATTTTTAAGAGGTAAGTAACGGTAAGTATGAACCCCCGTCTATTTTGGTGTGTTCCACAATGATTTCCTGTTAACTTCTGTGCTCTTATCTCGATAGTATCTGTCAGTGCCATTTTCATTGATGTAGCTGAGTCGGTGCGATTGATTATTGGCAATCCGATTGAGGGGGCGGATATCTGACAGCCTACTATCCGGGTAAACGGGGACAGTACGTTACAATATTTTTCTTGATGTTTATTATTGTTATGTAGCTCCGATATCATCTTATAGTAATATTTTAAATCTGTTCCTCATTTGTTTTATAGGCCTAATTTTATTTCTGTTTTAATTACGTTTCCTGATTTATTTTAATTTTATTATCTTTCTTCGTACCTTATGGAGACACATTTCTAGTTTATTTTACGTTTAAATTATTACTTATTGTCTTCTGCCAATCTTAGGATTGATTTAGTATTCAAATTAATTTATTCATGATCCGTGCCTTTTACTATTATAATAGCATTTAGACTTAATTGTTTTCCGCCGTTCATTTCCTTACGCTGATGTTAAAATTTATTTTATTAATTGTTTGCCGTAATTTCGATCAGGCATGCCGTTTCCTTGTGTTTTGTGGCCATGTTATGAAGAGATGCATTATGGTCTCAAGGTCAGTCTCTAGGCGTCCACCGCGAAGCTCAAACGTGTTGTGTTAACTTAAGATGTTTTTTTTATTTAACCTTATCGGTTTAACATTGTGTTTTGCGTAATTGTTCCTGTGTTTATCTCCATCATGCAAATTAATTGATTGTTTCCTGATTCTGTTTAATTTAGTTAATTTAACTTTATTTCCGTTTCTGGTGAAGGTGCTTTTCATATTTTAACATGGATCTACACATGCCGGATCGCTATTGCATTCCCTTGCAAATTATCAAGCCCTTTTTCATTGTGTTATGCATGTAATTTTTATAACTAACTTTGGGTTGGTTTAACATTTTTATTTTTATTTGAGTTTTTTTTGGCCTTGCAAGCAAGCATGTTTGGCGGTCTCTTGCATTCATTGTAAATTATGGTGGCTGATGCATGTTCTTTCTCTGGTGGAGGTGTTCTTTAAATTTTTAATATTAAACCTTTTATTTATAAATTTTAACCTTGTGTTGTGGCATTATTTCGCCGACGGCAGTTCCGTTGGTTTTTGGGGGGTGTCTGTACGATAGCCTGTGTGTGTTGTCCCCTTCTCCATCTTCTTTCCACTCCTTTGGAGCTCTTCTGTTGGGACACGTCAGCTGGAGGTGATGTTGCTGCGGGGGTGACCCGGACCTCTCAAACAAAGGTAAGTTGGGCCCCGCCCGTTCCCGGTGTCGCAAGGTTCTTTGCAGGGTGTCGCAATAATGATAATCATAATGATAATGATAAATATTGAACTATTTGAGTTCTAGTAAATGTAAAGTCAGGGATTGTTTATTAAAGGCAAAGACTAATTTTGGGACGGAGATCAATGAATTGAGTTGGAATAAATAATCTTACTTTGGAAGGCACCACGGAATTACTAAGGTAATTGACGTCATGAAGCGCATATATTTTAATTGTCACGCTAGGAATGCTGTGAAATATGCCAGGAAGAAGTAATTGTGGGGAGCAGTTGGACGCGGTAATGAATTATTGTGCATGTTTGCAAAAGGCAAATTTTGAAGGGTGATAATTTATATTATTGTTGATAGCGCAGGAAAATAGAGCATATGCCACCCATGTCATCCTGCCTTTTGTATGGTCCTAAGCCCTCAAAAATTTGGAACTGTCCAAGAGGCTGGCCGAGGAACAATCTAGTGTTCCCTTACTTCGAAAGCCCCTTATATATTGTTGGTTCTATTGAATATCTTACCCGCCAATGCGAAAACTCCACAGTTATAATCTCACCTGAGCCAAATGATCAGGTTATGATAACCTCATAAAGTTTTATTAAATGAATTAAACGCGTTGCCTTCCCAAGTTAGAGGCGATTGTGCTGTTAGCAAGCTAGTTGTAAACATCTCGTCCGTGCGAGGAGGCATTGAGTTCCCCTTTACAGTCATAAATCTGCCTGAAGTGCTCTGACAAGCGAGCAACCCCTGTGTTGGGATAGGTCATAAATGAACCATTTTGTGACTGGTGTTCACAAATGTAATTAACATTGTAGAATGATCCAGTAATTGCACTGAGATCCATTTATTATAATTATTCTTGCTTGCTGACGTTCAGATCGGTGTTTAATAATGATATAATTGTCATGGAGACAATAATAATAATCCATTTTGTTGTTGCATTACATTGCTATTGTTCCCGAGTTTAGTGGAAACATTAAGATAACCTGGGAGTATATCTTGACTTGATTTAATCAGTAGTTCCCAATACTTGAGAGTATATGGGTTCTTCCAGGGCAAGTACAGTTTGGTAGTGTAGGATAAGAGAGATGATTCTTTTGAATATCACGTGGACCCAATGAATGGTAATTGTTTTTACCATTGTAAAATGTAACTCAGTTTAATAATAATACTCCAATTGAGGGTAATTTAATGTGTTTTAATCATAAAATGTATGTAAAGATAAACATCGAGCCATTTTGGAGCTCGTTTGTACAATTTAAGAAAATGCTCTTTGGAAGTGAAAGCTATTTTGACGTTTGTGTCAGGTTCATTGGAACCTTAAATTAGTGATTTTGTAAGCTATGTTTTATTGATTCCTTGTTCTTCCTAGAACAAGTGTGAAGTTTTCAGTTTTATATTTTGTTTTGTAGCGCCTAATTTTTAGTTTAATTAAATAATCTTTATAGTTGGATTTTGTTGTTTCTTTGACCTGTTATCCTTTGCTTGAACCGGAATGTGTGAATCATATTGTGGGAGAACATACTATGCCCCGAATATCCTACTGAGCTGGCGGACTGTGATTTGCATATTCTTTTGTTCAAAAGGGCACATGAGGGATTATAAATTATGTGCTTGGAACTAAGTTATAGGAACACTATAATTCGGTCGTAGGAATAAAAGTAAAATACAATGATAGGCGAGCTTAAAGCATAAATGAAACTGACCGCATTTGGGACCACGAAAACTCATACCGAGCAGCCCCGTATTAAAAACCCCTACTACTAAAATTGCGCCCAACGTGGGGACGGGTTTTCCGTGGGAAACCCCGAGTTTTTCTTGGAAAGGCCAGAGTTTTCATTTCTGAAAATTATGGTTTTCCATATTTTTTTAATTTTTAGGAAAATCACTTCCATAATAGACTTGATGTTTTAATGAGTTAATATACCAGACGGGTGCGATTTAGTACACACCCGTATTAAAATAAGTATTGGAAAGGGACCACAATGAATTCAGGGTATCATCTCTTATGCATGACCCAGTGATGGGATAGTGTAGCCCAATATATGCTCAGAATATAGATTATATAATATGGCGTTAAGTGAGGAGCTGCAGAGGCTCTTGGAAGCCATTAAGGCTGATAATAATGAAAAGGTGGAAGCCTTAGATGCAAAAAGTAAGAACAGATTCGAATCTATAGAAAACAAATTTGACCTCAAAAAGGAGGAAAATAGGAGAGAGTTTTAAGCTATAGACTCGAAAAGTAAGGAAAGATTCGATTTTATGGACATTAAGTTCGAATCTATAAATACACAATTCGAATCTGTCAAAGCTGACAGTATAAATATGAGCAGTGAACTGAAGGCTGAGATAGACGATAAATTTGAAAGACAATCTAAGGACCTAGAGGGTAAAATTGAAAAGATAAAAGAGGAAATTCTTGCAGTTAATAAAGAGATTATTCACTAGGTCAAGGACGAAGCAGCTGATAATGCTGTTAAAAAGCAAGACAGAGAAGATGATTTAAAAAAGGGTCAAAGGAACTCCAAAGTAGTATAGAAGATAAAGTGCAAGATATATTGGACTCACGATTTCAAACTTTTGACTGAGTTTGGGAGTAAATTAGATAAATTTCAAAAAGAGAATAAGGGATTTAATGCAGGTTTGCAAATTCAAATGAATACGTTGCATGAAAATAATGAAAAATCCCAAACTGAATGTCGGGAAACTTTTGAAAATTTGGACAATAAATTTGGTTCTATGGAAACTAAATTAGGTGTGATTCAAGAACTATGTAAGAAAAATGTTGATGAATGTAAGGAAAACCTTGTAAACCAAATCTTCGGGGTGCAGGAATGGCTAGAAGCTAATAATAAAGAATTAAAGGATCAGATAGAATCCAATAAAAATCTTTGTCATGCCTCCCGGGATGAAATCAAGAGCGGTCTAGAAGCGTTAGGTAAGAGATTCAACGGAGTCGAGGAGAAAAAGTACAAGGGCTCGAATTAGAATTTGGGGAAGTTAAAAGCGAAATTAATGACATGAAACTTCAAAATCAAGCCGATGCGAAGAAAATGAAGGAACAATTTAATAATTTTACCGAGCAGGTAGATGGAAGTTTAAGGGAATATGAGGCGAAGATAACAGGGAAGCTAGGTAAATACGAAGAGAATCTCCAAGCAGAAAGTACACAGCGAAAAGTAGAAAGTGAGGAACAATCTCGTAATATAGAAGAAATAAATGACGGTATTAGGTATTACCGATGTTCAGGGTACTATAAAAAATATAAAGGCCCAAGTACCAAAAACTAATACTGAAATAGATCATGTTAGAACTGAGTTAGTAATATTGTATAAAAATCATGAGAAAACCGAGGGAGAGCTCACAAATATCAAGAAGAATATCTTGGACGGTCAGGAAAATATAAATAAAAGGAGATTCAAAAGGAAATAGACAGCAGAGATGAGGTCAAACAGGAAGTTATAGACGGACAGGTCCTAGTCATCAAGAGAGAGGTAGAGGACAAATTAGCTGAAATACGGGATAGCCTCAGGGAAGAGAAACTCCAAATTAAACAACAAGCTGGAAATAGTAAGAAGAAACAGCAAATGTTTAAAACTAATTTTGCTCACGTCTAGAAAGGACAGAGCACAAAAATAGCCAGATGGAGGTTCAAATAATGTCGCAAAAAGAAAGTGCCCGAAGAGAATGGAAATTAGATTTCGAAAGTCAGAATGACTTCCAGAAAACAGTATGGGTAGATTCTGAGACCCAAGGCACTAATCGAGACAGGGACTTAGCAGGGGAGAGCCCATATAAGAACCCAGAATTTCCCATGGCTATGTCAACCCCATATCATAATCGAACAGATGGACAAATAATAAAACTTATTAAGTCTAATGAGGACCGACCCGTTAAATTTACGGGTAATAATATGTCCATTACACCGAAATATTGGCTAAAGGAAGAAGCCGAATACCTAAATGAGATGAAAATTCCTCAGGATCGGAGACTGAGAGCAATTGAGAAGCTGTTAGCAGCTGATTGCCTTACTTGTTACAGGAGATTCAGATATACTTTTGACACTGTTGAGGGCTTTAGGGAAGCATTCTTGAAACGCTATTGGGCAGCGGACGTGCAGGAAAATCTACGTCTAGATCTGTACTCTAGGAAATACAGTACTAACGCTCCCAAGAAATATTCTGAATTCTTCACCGCTCAGCTGTGCAAGTTCCGTGAACTTGATATTGCTCCAGCTGAAAACGACCTGTGTGCCGCCATTGCAAGACAACTTCCATATGAGATACAGAGGTTGTTAATCTCATCCAAAGCAAGAAGTGCTGTGGAAGTGGAGAGTGTGCTGCGTCAACTTCATATGACCGCTACACATGTGACTCCCAGGCAGCAGAGGCATACTAAGCAAGTACACATGGCTAGTAGTCAGGATGACAGGGAGAAACCCTCTACTGTAAACAAATCTACTAGTACCGATACACATTGACTTGGTCGCGAATATGGACATCAAGAGCCTAGGGGAATACAACCCTATAATAGAGGAGGATATCGTGGAAGAAATCTTAGAAATACGGGGTGCAGGAAACTGGAAAACCGACCGTATAACAACAATCAGAGGCAGGATAACCGAAAGAATTGGGAAAACTATCCCAGAAGAAATGTTAGGCCCGAAGATAGGAGCCAAGAATATCGTGCCGAAATTGAGGAAAGGTATCAGGAAAGTCTGCGTTATATGGATGAACGGAAATACGAACCTGAAAGACAAAAGGTCCGTTGGAGTGAGGCTATGAAAAACCGTCAATCACCTGATCGACACGATGGAGCTCCAAGCTTCGAGTTACAAGCTCAATTAAAGAATGAGGGGAAAAGAGACCCTCAGGATAAAAAAAAACTCCAAATTTAAATTGGCTAGAGTGGAAACATACCAGGAGCTGGGAGGAAGTCGAAATTGTAAATTGGATAGCTAGACCAGATGATTTGATAAAAGAAGAGGCTGAAGGGATTCAACCCGTAAGAAGGGAATTACCTATCATTATGTTAAGGATAGAAGGGTTACTGGTCAGAGCGTTAATAGATACTGGATCAACTGTAAGTTTAATAACACAGAGCCTGTTAAACGAATTGGAAACCAGACGTCGTGTATTAAAAATCCCCACATCGAATTTGAAAATTAAGGGAATTATTCCAGAGAAATCCCTAACATGTAAATTTCAGGTTTACATTGACATGATCATTGGAAATACTGAAATTTCACAATGCTTTTTGCTGGTGAGTCAATTACCATATAATATTATATTGGGTATTGGCTTGATCCATGAGAACAAAGTCATAATAGACCTAGCGCAAAATTGCATTAGGATTCAGAAAGAGGATGTGGATGAACAAAACATTATATTACATGAGCAGGATGAAAAAATAGATGAACAGGTGTGGCATGTAGGAGAAGTAACCGAGGAAGGTTATAGGGCCACAGAAGAGGCTTTTGAAGTCTTGAACATAGAACTTGAAGAGAATATAGAAACCGAGTTCGATGCCAACCTGTTAGGAAATTATTTATTTATCGTATGGCTTTTAATGCCGGGCGTGTCCGAGGACATGTTCGGCTCGCCTGAATCTGTAGCTGCTTCCAGTGGACACCCTAAAGGGTGAGCTACAAGTTCCGTTCAATTTCAAGTTGTTCCAACTTTCGCCACCAGATATCAATGCTACCTAGTGGTGAACGTTGGAACTTTGATAGAGCGTTCTGACGAAATCTAACCTAACAATTTTTGTTTACACAAGTTTAGTCTGTGAAAGGATCTTTTACATGCCATAAATCTATGACATGGGACCGCCGGCTTTACTTCCCCTCCGAAGAAAGGCATACTGAAGGATTTTTAACGCTCTTAAAAATCCGACGACTTCGGCCGGGTTTGAACCCGCTATCTTGGACACAGCAGTTCAGCATGCTACCGACTACGCCACCGAAGCCGCTTTCTGTTAGGAAAAATAGAAGAAGCCAAAATTACGCTGGAGGATAAAGAAAGATTAAAGGAATTGTTATTGAAATACAGGGATGTATTTGATTCTAAACCAGGAAAGATCCAAAATTTCAAATACACATTTCAGGTGAAAGATTGGACACCATTTAGGCAAAAACTATACCCGGTTGCAAAAAAGCATTACACTCAGACAAAGAAAACCCTGCGGGAAATGAGAGATGCAGGAGTTATAGAGAAAATGGCAACACCGTCTGTTAGTCCATTAGTCATAGTGAGTAAACCGGATGGCTCAGTAAGGGTGTGCTTAGATGCAAGAAATTTGAATGCCATATTTATGCCAGAAAATGATTCGACACCGCCTATTAAAGAAATACTGAGAAAATTCAAAGACAAGAAAATTTTTACGAATATCGACATGACTTCATCGTATCATCATCTCGAACTAGAAGAGAAAACCAGTCTTCTAAGTGGATTTCAGTTCGATCAACAAACTTATTGTTTTAAGAGATGTCCATTTGGCTTAAAGGCAGCGAGATCGGCACTGATAAGGGCACTTGACGCAACCTGTCGGAGGAAGTAAAGGATTGTACTATCCGTTTAGTAGATGACATATTACTTACCTCGGAAAACGTAGAGGAACACCTAAAGAACTTAACGAAATTACTTGAAGATTTGAGGAGGGGTAACTTCAAGATTAACTTGAAAAATCGAACTTTTGTCAACGACAAGTGACGTTTTTGGGACACATGATCAACAAAGACGGTGTCAAACCAAATCCGTGCAATCTGGAATCAATAAGAAATTCTCCTAGACCTATGAAAGTGAAAAATGATCGCACATTTTTGGGATTAATTGGGTTTTTCTCAGGACATTGCCTGTCATACACTAGCACAGTTGCACCATTGGAGAACCTTCTGAAGAAGGGTGGCAAGTGGAAGTAGACAGAGGAAGCTGAAAAAGCATTAATAGAGGCCAAGGAAATGCTCTTATACTACGTGAAGCTAGGATATCCCGATTTTAATCAGAGATTCATCATTCAGACTTATGCATCCTAAGTTGGAATAGGATCGATGCTTTATCAGGAAGATCCAGAAAAAACCTGATAAGAAAAATTATCTAGCTTTCTCGAGTAGAAGACTGAAACCAGACGAGAAAAATTATACAATCAGCGGGATTGAGCTCTTAGCGATATTGCATGCTCTGTAGTTTTGGCGGAAGATTGTATATGGGTTTCCAGTTACGCTCAGGACAGACCATAAAGCCTTAACCTTTTTGATGAAGACAGATCTGTCTTGTCAAGGGTTGATGCGTTGGGCTTTATATATACAGCAGTTCGATTTAAACATTGCCCAGGAAAAGAGAATGTTGTTCCAGACTACTTAAGTAGACAGCCAGAGTCCACAGAAGAGGAAGTAATGGCTATAGATTTGGAAGATAGAGATCAGCGGACGTTGAATGAACTTAGGAACATTGGTCAACGACAGCGCGAAGATCCATGGATGAACAAGCTCATATCTTACTTTGAAGGGAAATTATTAAGAGGGATGGCGTACATTGAAGCCAATAAGATAGATCGAGATCATAGTTTTTACGATGGATTGTTACATACGTTTGCGGAAACTGACCATACTCGATTGAGAATCGTTGTACATGCCACCTTGCAGAGGAGAACGGTATGTTTAGCCCATAGATCCTTTGGACACATGGGAGTCGACAAAACAGTCTCAATGCTGAAAGATGTATTTGTATGACCGAGACTGAGAGAGACTGTACGGGATACGTTAAAGACATGTGACACATGTCAAAGAATTAAACCAAACGCGTTTTTAATGAGACAAAAGCCGATACCACTGTTACCCGAAAGGCCAGGTCAAATCGTTTCGATTGGCAACTTTGGACCATTGCCAAAGGCCAGGAGGGGAAACAGACATATAACGGTGGCTATGGATGTCTTCACAAAGATGGTTGTTTATTCTCCCATACAGAAGACTAGTACCAAACAAGTTCTAAAGCGACTCAAAAAAGTGATACCTATTCTGGGAAAACCAGAGAACCTTTTATCGGATCACGGTAGTTGCATTACGAGCATAGAGTTCAGACAGGAATTAGAGAGACTTGGGATACGCCAAAAACTGTCAAGTATTCGCCATCCTGAGGCGAATCCTGTTGAGAGAGTAATGAGGGAAACGGCCAAATATTGTAGGATATACTGTGCCGAGGAAAATTGGAAATGGATCGACATCTCGACATTATTGAATTTTGTATAAATAATATGATACACGAAGCTACTGGAGAGATACCCATAACTTTGCATCGAAATGAGCAGCCTGAGAGACCATGGAGTCAGGTCATACCTAGACCAACAGACGCTCAGCCTGGAAGAGGGATTCGAATTAGGAGAGCTTTTGAGCATTTGCAAGCTCAAGCCGATAGGAGACAACGAAGAAATAGGCACGAGAGGTATCATCGACCATTATTAGCTGGGGAAATGGTGTTAGTGGAAAGACCAGCCATTTCAGATCCGGGGAACCGTGTGTACAAGAAATTCTAGAAAACGTACTACGGCCCGTATAGAATTATAATGGATCTATGAAATAACGCATACGAAATTCAGCATTGTGAAACAAATCATGATTTAACAATGAATTCGGCAAATTTGAAATTATACTATCCTCCTGAAGACTTCGATGAAGCAAATGAACAAGCCCTGGTTATGGAAATAAAATGCAACGACGATGAACCAATTCTGACAACAAATAGGAGTGATTTGGAACACGAGCAGAATCGTGATTGTAAATAGATACCATTCAATTGTGAATGTGAGCTCGAAAGAACATATTTTGCGTAAGAAGAAATAATTGAGCAAATTGAAGAAGAAAATTGTAACTTAAGGAATGAGAATGACGAAATAAGGAAACGGGTAGGGATAGACCACACCCGTAAGGACTAATGCGATTCCGAGGACAATTAGTCCAGAAAAATGAAGATAAAGAACAGGAAGGGACAGTGCGTTCCCGTCCGACACATTTACCGGATATGAATATAAATTAGAAAACCCCAATCATCGTGGGATTCTATTAGAATGAAACCATAAAGAACTGTAAGATGATGGGATGGCTTCGATACTGAGAATAAATGAAATTTTCTTTGGAAAATAATGTAAATAATTTTCCTCATATTTCGGAAATTTATTTATCTAAGGAGGGGAGATCTGTGCCCATGTGGACCGCACAGGTACCGAACCCATATTCTTTTATGTTGAGAAAAAAAGAAATGCTACAGGATTTTTGTACAGTTTTAAAGCGAGCATAAGGGTGAAGTTGAGATCACCCCTCTGTGACGCATACTTGGTGAGGTAACGTTGGAGCAATGCCAGCAGATGTGTGTGAGATCATCCGCCAGCTCAGCCGAAAGAGGTTTGCGCATGAGACTAAAATAGCCCAACGGAATATTCCACCGGAGTGAGGGAGATGGAAAATACACTGAGAAAGCCTTAGTCAGCTATAAAAGGCCAACACAGTGTGAGAGGTGTGGCCAGGAAATTGGTAAAATAATTGAAATTAGCCAGAAACGAGCGAAAATCTTAAGAAATCTTTCCGCCAATGTTAATCATTTCGGAAAATAGAATTTTGAGAATTATAAAAGTTAATAATAATTGTATAGTGTAGAACGGCAAAGTCAGCACTACGTCATTGGGTATACACCAAGCCAGGAGTCTGGGGTAGTGGAAAAAACAAATGTACAACTACACGAACTCAGGAGTTCATTTTAATTAATATTAGAGTATTCGTACGATCGATTTTCGGAAATTTTGGTATATTTGAAACATTCAGATCATAAGCTTCAAGAAGGTACTTTTTTTTATAAACGAGCGACGTTTACTTTGGAAGATGGTTTTGGAGAAGAAGCGAAACTGGTTTATTTTCATCAGAATCAAATAAATACGCAGCAAGTGTAAGGGAAATTATTCAGTCTTTGGTGTCCGCTAAGGCGGGACACGCTGGATCAAATTATTCAGTCTACCATAGGTGCCTGTGGGCACGGTACAGTTTCGCAGTAATTCAAGCAGGCCCGGGGAGGCGCTGCGCTGTTTCAACCAATAATTATATAGTCTTCAGATATATTCAGCAATGTCGCCGTACATTGAAGTATAAAATCCTTGTTAGAAGGAAAATTACCGTCAAGCTTCGAACATTATAATCAGTCTTTGGACTTATGGCAAAGTAGTATACTTTGGCCCGAAATACTTACAGCCGGCAAAGGCAGTGTTAAGCCTAAGAAATCATTATTGAAGCAGAAATCGTAACATTCTCGACAGTAAAACGAGACTTCGAAAGGGTAGTGAGAATCTACATTTTTATCCAGTGCGTTAAATAATCGCGACAGGGTTAAACGTAGGATAATTGCATAATCTGCCTATGCATAGGAGATTATAGCACAGTGGTGTTAGATTTGAGAAATCTACAGTATAGGCATCAGTTGCCAAGTGAAAGGCAGTAAAGACTTTGGAAATTATTCCACAAGTAAAGACTACAGTCTTCAGAAATAAAGGCCAAACGTGGACCAAAGAAACGCAATTGTTGGAGTGCGTTAGTACGAGATACAGCGACTCTATAAGTAAATGCCAATTTATAGACAGTTGCAAAACGAACATTTGAATACCGAATGAGAGATACATAGTGCATTAGCTCAAAGAGTGCCGATAAATGTACAGTAACCAAAATAGGAGAATCATCCGTTACCAGTATAGGGAAGGATCGAACGAGACTTTCAATTATCCAAATAGGAATTAGGGAGTCAACGTCGATACTTGCACCCCTAGAAGGCGGAAGGAAAGAAATCACGTGTGTGTAAGGCAGTAATAAATGCCAGAAGTGAAATTTGTATGTGTAAAAATAATTTGTTAGTGAAATTTAAGTGTTATAAATATTTTGGTGATTTTTATTTGTAGTGATAGTGAAACCATGAGTGCATTTCCTCAAACAAAGATAAATAGTGTATGTAAAATGTGTAAGTTTGAGGAAAGTTTTATGTGTGTTAATATGTGTGTCAAAATGGCGTAAGCTCAAAATTGTGGGCAAAATGTCACGTCATTGGGATCCAGGCGGGATAATCATGTAAGTAACCAAATTTGATTATGTATTGTGCCTCGGGAGAGCTCATGTAACAGTAAACATAGAGAAGTATTCTTAAATTTTGAATAAGCAGGGATATGTAAAAACTGTGTCGTATGATAAAATGTGGGATCTGAAAAAATACTTAATGATGAATATAACCAGTAAATTGCGTTAATAAATGCTCAGTGAAATAGTATTCATTGGAATACTAGTAAATGATTAATAATATACTATTTGATACAAGCAAGACAAGAAAATAATAACTTCATGAATTAATTAATTGTTTAATTAATCTTCATATAATGAATAATGGAAGCCGGTAGGTTCCTTAAGGTGATAATGATAATCATAATGATAATGATAAATATTGAACTATTTGAGTTCTGGTAAATGTAAAGTCAAGGATTGTTTATTAAAGGCAAAGACTAATTTTGGGACGGAGATCAATGAATTGAGTTGGAATAAATAATCTTACTTTGGAAGGCATCACGGAATTACTAAGGTAATTGACGCCATAAAGCGCATATATTTTAATTGTCACGCTAGGAATGCTGTGAAATATGCCAGGAAGAAGTAATTGTGGGGACCAGTTGGACGCGGCAATGAATTATTTTGTGTGTTTGCTAAAGGCATATTTTGAAGGGTGCTAATTTATATTATTGTTGATAGCGCAGGAAAATAGTGCATATGCCACCCATAAGACGCTGATATAGGACGGTTGGTTAGATGGCATCGTGCCTTTTGTATGGTCCTTAGGCATCAACAATTTGGAAGTGTCCAAGAGCCTGGCCGAGGAACGATCTAGTGTACCCTTACTTCGAAAGCCCCTTATATATTGTTGGTTCTATTGAATATCTTACCCGCCAATGCGAAAACTCCACAGTTATAATCTCACCTGAGCCAAATGATCAGGTTATGATAACCTCATAAAGTTTTATTGACCGAATTTAACGCGTTGCCTTCCCAAGTTAAGAAGCGATTGAGCTGTTAGCAAGCTAGTTGTAAACATCTCGTCCGTGCGAGGAGGCATTGAGTTCCCCTCAACAGTCATAAATCTGGGTGAAGTGCACTGACAAGCAAGCAACCCCTGTCTTGGGATAGGTTATAAATGAACCATTTGTGTCTGTGGTTAACAAAAGCAATTAACGTTGTAGAATGATCCAGTAATTGCACTGAGATCCATTTATTATAATTATTCTTGCTTGCTGACGTTCAGATCGGTGTTTAATAATGATATAATTGTCATGGAGACAATAATAATAATCCATTTTGTTGTTGCATTACATTGCTATTGTTCCCGAGTTTAGTGGAAATGTTAAGATAACCTGGGAGTTTATCTTGACTTGATTTAATCAGTAGTTTCTAATACTTGAGAGTATATGAGTTCTTCCAGGGCAAGTACAGTTTGGTAGTGTAGGATAAGAGAGATGATTCTTTTGAACATCATGTGGACCCAATGAATGGTAATTGTTGTTACCATTGTAAAATTTAACTCAGTTAAATAATAATACTCCAATTGAGGGTAATTTAATGTGTTTTAATCATAAAATGTATGTAAAGATAAACACCGAGCCATTTTGGAGCTCGTTTGTACAATTTAAGAAAATGCTCTATGGAAGTGAAAGCTATTTTGACGTTTGTGTCAGGTTCATTGGAACCTTAAATTAGTGATTTTGTAAGCTATGTTTTATTGATTCCTTGTTCTTCCTAGAACAAGTGTGAAGTTTTCAGTTTTATATTTTGTTTTGTAGCGCCTAATTTTTAGTTTAATTAAATAATTTTTATAGTTGGAATTTGTTGTTTCTTTGATCTGTTATCATTTGCTTGATCCGGAATGTGTGAATCATATTGTGGGAGAACATACTATTCCCCGAATGTCCTACTGAGTTGGCGGACTGTGATTTGCATATTCTTTTGTTCAAAAGGGCACGGTAGTTAGCTTACTTTCGGGAGCGATACCATGCCCATAGAGCGCCGAGTGTGATGCTGTACACCAAACAACTTGAATCGAGAATTTTTAGTGCAGTGTGGTGTGCCGCTAGGCCACGAACGACCCAATGGGAATCTCCGAACGTTCGGGAACATTGCATTTGTGCGGAACATTGAATATGTGCAAAACTATGAATATTACGCTGAACAAGTGACTAGGTAATGTTAGGCGGTTCTGGCGCAGGGGCTAAGGCGCATGATGGCGGCCGCGCGCAACCAGCCCTATGTTATTCTTATCGAGGGGTAAGTCATTCCTGGCGCAGGGGCTAATGCGCAAGATGACCTCCACGCCCTGAGACCGTGGATGACGTCACAGGGAGATTTCGGCCGTGTAGTTGCTAAATGGAATAATAATAATAATAATAATAATTATTATTATTATTATTATTATTATTATTATTATTATTATTATTATTATTATTAGGTAATTATGGGTTGATCATGTACAATCAAGACCAGCCTTATATTGTCCACCTCTTGGTGTAGTGACTAGCATTCTTGGCTGTTACTGTGGAGGCCCGGGTTCGAGTCCTGGCTCTGTCAAGAAATTTAATTCTGGGCTGAGGGTTGGAACGGGGTACACCTAGCATTGTGAGGCAAAAACTGAGAGGAGCTGGGTTTTGATGCCCACCTCAGCCATTCTGCAAGTAGTTTTCTGGGGTTTTCCACTTCTACTCCACGCAAATGCTGGGATATATCTTAACTAAAGTCCATGGCCGCCTCTTTCAATCCTCTTCTAAATTACAAGTACACACACTAATACAGCCATTACAATAGCACAGATTATCAACGTGTTTTTACCATATTCTAACAAATTGACATAGGTTGGTAGAACACATACTAAGACATTTAGGAATAGCAAGCACAGTTTTGGAAGTAAGGGACGAGGACAAGAACAGTAAGGGTAGACCAAGGTTAGAATTTGTTAAACAGATTGCAGCGGATGCAGGGTGTGGTAACTATGTAGAGACGAAACGATTAGTTCAGGACAGGGAGGCATGGAGGGCTGTGTTAAACCAGTCAAAGACTGAAGACCTAAACACACATTACACGCACGGCGATATATATATACTAGCTGACCCGGCAGACGTTGTCCTGCCAATCAAAGAAAGTGTTGTAACTTTGTTTCTTGAAGTGCTTTTGGATATACAATATTTTTTTTCAATTTCTGTTAACTGCCTCTAAACTATCGTGAAATGAATTAACTAATCTAGAAACATACGTGGGAGGGTGCACAACAACTCTCCAACGTTTCATCGCAATTGGATACATGGCATAAAACGCATACGGGATTTTGTTTAAATGATTCGTGCGCTGTCACTCATTTGTTGAATCTACTCGTGCTCTACCAACTGTGAAATTGATTTACTAAGTCAGAAAGCTTCACTTAAGTATACACAAAAACTCATCAAAGTTTCATCGGAATCGGATGAATGACATATGAAGGTATACGGGATTTTTTTTAAACGATTCGCGTGCCGTCACTCATTTGTTGAATCTACTCATACGCTACCTATTGTAAAATAGATTTACTAAGCCTGAAACCTTCTCTGGAGTGTACTCAATCATTCACCAAGGTTTCATCGCAATCGGATGAATGATATATGTCCACATACGCGACATTGTGGAAACGATTCACGCGCCGTCGCTCATTTGTTGAATCTACTCGTGCGCTACTTATTAAAAACTGGATTTACTAATCCATAAACCTTTCCTGGAGTGTACAAAACAATTCATCAAAGTTTCATCGTAATCGGATAAATGGTATATGAACGCATACAGGACTATGTTGAAACGATTCGCGTGCCATCGCACATTTGTTGAATCTACTCGTGGGCTACCTATTGTAAAATGAATTTACTGAGCCAGAAACCTTTACTGAAGTGTACACAACAATTCACCAAAGTTTCATCGCAATCGGATAAATGGTATATGGACGCATATGGTACTTTGTTGAAATGATTCGCGTGCCGTCACTCATTTGTTGAATCTACTCGTGCGCTACCAATTGTGAAATGGATTTATTAAGCCAGACACCTTCCGTAGGGTGTACACAACATCTCACCCAAGTTTCATCGTAATCGGACGAATGGTATTTGAACGCATACGGGAGCTTTTTGAAACGCTTCGCGCGACGTCGCTCATTTGTTAAATCTACTCGTACGCAACCTCCTGAGAAATGGATTTACTAAGTTAGAAACCCTCACGTAAGTGTACACAACATCTCACCCAAGTTTCATTGCAATCGGATGAATGGTATATGAACGCATACGGGACTTAGTTTAAACGTTCGCACTTCGTCGCTCAATTGTAGAATCTACTCGTGCGCTACCTATTGTAAAATGGATTTACTAATCCAGAAGCCTCCCCTGAAGGGTACACAACATCTCACCCAAGTTTCATCGCTATCGGACGAATGGTATTTGAACGCATACGGGACCTTGTTGAAACGCGTCGCACGTCGCCGCTCATTTGTTGAAGCTACTCGTGCGCAGCCTCCTGTGAAATGGATTTACTAAGTTAGAAACCTTCACGTAAGTGTACACAACAACTCGTCAAAGTTTCATCTCAATCGATGAATGGTATATAAACTTATACGGGATTTTGTTGAAACGCTTCGCGCGTCGTCACTCATTTGTTGAATCTAGTCGTGCGCTACCTATTGTAAAATTAATTTACTAAGCCAGAAGCCTTCCCTGGAGTGCACACAACATATCACTCAAGTTTCATCGCTATCGGGCAAATGGCATTTGAACGCATACGGGACCTTGTTGAAACGCTTCGTGCGTCGGCGCTCATTTGTTTAATCTACTCGTGCTTAACCTCCTGTGAAATGGATTTACTAAGTCAGAAACCTTCACGTAAGTGTACACAACAACTCATCAAAGTTTCATCGCAATCGATGAATGGTATATAAACTTATACGGGATTTTGTTGAAACATTTCGCGCGCCGTCGCTCATTTGTTGAATCTACTCGTGCGCTACATATAGTAAAATGAATTTACTAAGCCAGAAGCCTTCCCTGGAGAGTACACAACATCTCACCCAAGTTTCATCGCTATCGGACGAATGGTATTTGAACGCATACGGGACTTTCTTGAAACGCTTCGCGCGTCGTCGCTCATTTGTTGAATCTAGTCGTGCGCTATCTATTGTGAAATGGATTTACTAAGCCATACACCTTCCCTGGAGTGCACTCAACATCTCACCCAAGTTTCATCGCAATCGGATGAATGGTATATGAACGCATACGGAACTTTGAAACACTCTAACGTGCAGAGACAAACAGAATTCGACATCCCTGCCACCTCGGGTGTAAAACACAACTTTCTGCCATGGGCGGAGTGTATTTTATGGCGGTAGTTGCACAGGTTGCGACCAGGTGGCTCCACGTGCAGAGACACACAGTCCAAAAGGATCACTTTTCACTAAGGCTAGCTGTTTCCATGACGACTGTTTATGACTGTATATTGTGGTTCTAAATTTGTGTGTAAATTGTGGTTCTAAAATTCTAAAATTCCACCTATCTGGTCAAATTGAGAATTTAACCATACATGGGCCCACCCTAACATTCACACAAAATTTCATCAAAATCGGCCCAGGCGTTTAGGAGGAGTTCAGTCACATACACACGTGTCAAAGAATTATATATATAAAGATATATATATATATATATATATAAATGATTACAATGTACAGTAGGCCTTGCCCGAACTGGCTTGATAAGAATACACCGTAGCTTGCAATAAGTGATACATTATTACACTTCCGCCAAAGCAGCAGCTGGCTCTACTGTGAGTGTGTGTGTGAATGTATTTGATAAATCTAACGATTTGATTACTCAGACAAAATGCACACTAATGTACAGTATTGAACCCGTCAGAGCAGCTGCCAGGATAGTCAACAACCGCAATGACTTCCCTAACATCTCATCCGTCGGACCTAACTGCCGTGATGATCAGGTTAACTTCAAAATAGACCAAAGCGGCACGACAAACTGTAGTCCACGGGGATCGTGGTACATGGTGACGAAGGTCATAGACTGCCTAAGGAAAGGTTCACCTTAAAAACTAGACTGAGAAAAGAAACATCCAGACTTATGTAAAACACCGTGAAAATTTATTGTAAATTTTACAAACCCCTATCCTAGTTCGGAGGGTTTCTATCGGCTAATCCGCAAGCTAATAAATAATCAAAAATAAAGAGCAGCCCCTACCTGAGAAGTTACAGTAAACCCTCGCGAAAGATCTGTCTCACAATGATAAAGCAACAACAGCAACACTAGGAAAATGGTACGACGCAAAGCCCTAGGTCAAGTTACAATATCAAGCTAATATCAGAATTTACATTTAACAGGGTAGCAAAACAAATCTAAGTTAGGATGATACCATCTCCACATTTACATTTAACGTTAATTCATCTAGCTAAGTCCTATCAATTAATAACAAAATTTACGGCGGTGACGTCCGTAACATCAAACAATTACATTCAAAGCTAAGTGACCAGCCATAGAAAAAAACATCTAAAACATTCTTATAACTAGGTGCTAGTCAGCACACAAAAGGGTAACATAGAGGATTCGTACACTTTTACATCATGAGTAAATAAATAAGAGACCACAGTTTTATTCAAATGCCTGCCTACACCTTGGTTTACTGTTTGTAAGCCATAGTCATCTAATGTGTGTAGTTACGGTGACGACTGCGTAGTGAAGACTACGTCTAACATCGTATGGCCTGCGCTTCACCAGCTACAAACTCAAGGTTCGAGCAAGCTTCGGTCGCAACAAAAAAGTGTCAGCTGTCTAAAGTCATTTCCTCCAGGAAATACCTTCATTAGCACGGCTATGTCAGCAGGTTCCAAATGCAAATGAACAAGGTTAAGCAGAAAGGATTCGTTAGTTAGCTTTTGTTTATCAAAATTATGCGTTTTATTATTAAGATGTCGGTTTAGGTTATCGTTGGTTTATGGCGAATAATACTGACAAGCCTGGGCATGGAGCGTCTCCCTGAGAACATCTCTGCCAAAAAGCCTCGACTCAAAGGTCGGAATACAATCAACGAGCAATAACAACTCGGACACACAATAACACAAGTTACCAGCGGCGCACAGCTCGCGTTCAGTAACTCTGGGATGGGCCTGGACACATTCAGTTACCCTCCCTAAATATCTGGTCCACGGGAACAATCCCGGACATGGTACACAAAAATACCTTCATACATGAAAAACCTCCCTAGCGGGGCTAGCCTACAACGTACTATAGAAAACCTGACATAACTGTACTCGTCAAAACAACGGTACACGCAACAGCGTTTAACTAACAAATGACAATCTACAGAACATATGATCGGATACAAGAATGGACACTGGGTTCCATAAGCTATAACTGCAATGAAAGGGAAATGTATGCTAAAAGCATTCTGTCCTATGTTAACATCAGTCTGTCTCACTTAGATGCATGCACTCTCACACGGGCGCTGTGAAGAATACACAAAACCTGTTCGTGTCGCCGCAGGCTACAAGATTCCTGCGCTGTGTGACACAACACACTAACTAGGCCGGCAATTTAAGCAAGATAATAACTGTACAACTGGCCTCATAATAATACCTTTACCTTAGGTTATAAACCTCGAAGAATATGTGCATAAAAAGCACGCTATAAATCTGAATACAATCATGTGACTCTGTCTTTCACAGCAAAGACGTTTAAAAGGTAGAAATGCCACCCATTGCTGGAGCTCTCTGCACTCAAAGATAAAATACTCTATTTCTGACTTGTATCAAACATCAAATAAATACGTGTCATCACACTTGACACAACAAAATAATAATACGCAAACTCCACTCTCCGCTGGATCTGCTTAATGATACGTTGGGGAACTGGGTTCGATGCTGGGCAACAACGAAATATCCCTGTTACTTATAAGGTCCACACTTGACCCAGATGGCTATCAGAGCTCATCTCAAATGAAATATAATGCAGTTACAAAACTGATAATTACAGTCGATTATCCAAATGATACGACTACTCTAGCAAAGTCAGGGGTGTAACATTGACTGGCTGCAAAAAGTGCAGTTAAAGAAACATAACTATGGCATCAGATTGCCATAACTAGAGTCTGCAAAGACTTGAAAAATCACCCCAGATAGGGTTAAACAAAGTAGCCTCAAAATGACTACAGTCAAGTTTAGCAATAGACAGAAATTGGCGTCCTACGACGTCCATCAAGCTGCACTAGGGTTGACCAGAATGTCAGACCCAAGGGTGACTCACAATCACTGTAGATAAATGACATCTAATTAGACTAATTACATTCCCTACCTATGAAATGGCCGTCACTAAGTTCGGTTGGATCACAAACTACACTAATCTAACTATACCACCAGAAACTAGAACAAGGAAGGGGTGTACAAAACTCACGATATGAAGGAGCCCACACTTAGCTCTCTGTCCAACGACAAGGGTTGAACAAAAGCACCTCTGGCTTTCAGGATAGGCATCGTCCTCATCAGAACTTCCATCTGGGCTCTCCCAAAGACCAGCGTTCGGTCTGTCCCTGTAGTTGACCTCGTGTATAGACTGGACATGCCTAGGAAAGGCATCCTCGGTTCCTTCCTTCTCGTTCGATGTTCTAGAAGTTCCACAATCAAGCTGGTCCCATCCGAGACATCTCCCTCATACCATAATGGTATTAGCACATGGTCTCGGCCTCGAACATGGTGTTGAAAAAGTTGACCATGTGGGCGGTAGAATAAGACTTGTAGTAGTTCATTATTATCACTTCAAAATTACAGTATTCGTCGTAGATATCACAGGCTTTAAATATAACTGGTAACACAGCCTCTACACTTTGCAGATGTAAATGATAAATGGCCATGCACTGTTCTGCGGTTCCACACGTGTACAGACGCTACTTTTTCTATCACGTGGCATCCGTGAATTGGGCGTCGTTTTATTATAGGTAAATTCACCATAGCAATTTACGTATAATGTACTTTGATAATCACACGTGTTCAAAGTAATAATATCACATTTACCTGTATATTTTCGCACCAGGCTCTCGGCCCTCCACAAAGACGTGGGTGTAGAAATGTGGTGCTACAGTAATGTCGTAAATTTCACAATACTTGCCAAATAATTCACTTTGCAATTCGTGTTGATCACTGCACATCAACAACAGTGATTTGTAGTTCAGTTGTGCTCGATGGCACCCGATAATGATTTCCACGCTGAAAAGCGGACTGTTTGCCACGTCTAATGCGACGGATATAATAACACGCCTGCACAGGGCGGATTCTCCAGACGTAGTGCCAGGAACTGCGTTCCTCGTGGAAGCAAGTCGTCAAACTAGGTCGTTGAGCGACTACTTACATTCCTATTTGCGTATCTGCAATGATATTACCTTACCTTAAAGTGAAAAAACATTCTCCAACATTTTTTTTAGCGTATGGCTTTTAGTGCCGGGAGTGTCCGAGGACATCTTCGGCTCGCCAGTTTTGTAGCTGCTTCGAGACGGACACCCAATGGGTGAGCTACAAGTACCGTTGGGGAGGGAAGGAGGGAAGTTGGAATGTAAGGACGAGGAGTTGGAAGGTAGCGTCTGTGGCCTATAGTTAGGGACCAACACCGGCATTTGCCTGGAAGGAAGATGGGAATCCACAGAAGACCATCTTCAAGGTTGCCGGCGGGGGGATTCGAACCTCTTCGCCTCCCGGATGTGAGCGACTGCCATCAGTCATGCCGTAACCACCACAGCTAACTCACCCGGTTTCTCCAAAATGTTTCGATAATACTGAATGACGAAATGGAATATTCTGAGTCTCGTAGAAAGATAAAAAATGATTAATAAGACCTCAGATAAATAATTAGCAGACTTCACCAAAGTCAAAAGTGCGATTCTCCGCTACTTCAAAGAGAATTGTATAAGCTCTCAGCTTCTCGTAGCTTTCTGGGTGTGCTGTCGTGAAAAATATCACATGAACCTTCGTTTGGCGGGTTCATCTGCCTCTCCGTCGTTTCAAATAAAATGTAGGGACGACATTTTTATTTGACTCAAAGTTCACTCATAAGTGATATTTTTTTAGATTAGCTGCGTTGAAGGTTCCATTGCGCTCTCCTGTCCGAATGTCTTCAATCACATAACTTCCATTGTTCAGGGGCTGTCGGATACGACTGGGGCCATAATATAAAGACAGAAATTTCCCATATATGCGGTCTATAGGACTTGAAATTCCGGGTCTCCTTATAAGGACAAGGTCTCCCGCGACTAGTGAATCTCTCGCGTCTAGTTCTTCTCAAGCGTTTGGCAGCTTTCCTGTCCAAAGTGTCCCTTGCAGCTAAAAGTCTGCTGGCGTGTGATGGTTGTAAACAAGGTGGATTTACAATCACACGATTCCATATTCTCATCGGCATCTGGTTCAAATGCAAAACCATGGGTATTTTACCAGTGCTCTCATGGACTGTTGAGTTAATACATTTCGGCATGATAACTAGGACTTCGGTCCATCGGCAGTGTTCTTCCTGACAATACAATCGACAGAATTTTGCAATAGTAGACATTACGTATTCTGCTGGGTATATTTCGTGAACACATCAATAATTACAACAATGAAGCGATTCCCACGACGGGCCTTTGGTATTGGGCCATAAAGGTCCTGTGCTTATAACTCTCTAGGTTGAGTTGGGAGTATTGGCCTAGGTGGTTCCTTCAACAAGTGTGACGTGTACTTGTTCCGCTGGCATGCGTCGCAAGCACGTAAACCCTGTCTAACGGTGGTTCCTAGCCTTTTCCAAGTAAAAGACTCCTTGATGGTTGCAATGGTCTTGTCAGTCCCACCATGTCCAATGGATAGATGAACCATAAGAATGACAGATTCTTGATATCTCCTCGGGATGACTGCACGCAGTTGAGTGTGGTCCTCGTCCACAAACTTATACAAGACACGATGATAGATCAAATAGTCATCTGCAACAGCAGCAATCCTCGCATAGCGAGCATCCTGTGGATCCATTCGTCGTTCCAGGAAACGGATAATATGCCTGAGTTCCTCCTCACGTCGTTGTCCTTCTGGTAGATGACGAAGTCGGCGAAGGTGTTCCTCGCATTCTCCCTCGATGTCAATGGCATTCACAGTGGCTTCAGGATTCCGGCTGAGAATGTCGGCCAACACATTCTCTCTGCCTGGTCGGTAAACGATTTCCAAGTCAAACTGTTGGAGAAACAGCGTCCAACGTGTGATCCTGTCGCTTGCCAGTCTTGTTCGTAAAATGAAGGTCAGCGCGTGGTGATCGGTCCTCACAATAATCCTCTGGCCTAACAAAAGTTTCTGCCAGTACTCAAGTGCGTAGACAATCGCAAGTGCTTCAATCTCAGTGGTGAAATAATGAGATTCATGCGCTCTCAAACGTCGACTTAAGAAAGCGATGTAATGACGTTTCTTCTCATCATCCTCCTGCAGTAGGATGGCACCTATTCCAATCGCAGATGCATCAGTCTCTAGAATAAAATTCCGGGAGTAGTCTGGATATTCTAACTGAATCGAATCAACCAGCATCTGTTTAGCTTTCCTGAAAGCTGTCTCGCACTCGTCATTCCAAGCCCATCGGCAATTCTTCTTCAGCAAACCTTGCAGTGGTGCGACAGTCTCAGAATACCTCTCACAATGAGCAGCAAAGAATTGGAGAATTCCTAGGAATTGCCTCACGTGTTTCACACGGGTTGGTGTTGGAAATGCGACAACGGTTCTGATCTTTGCCGGATTCGGCCTGTATCCATCTCCATTAATCATGTGTCCCACAAATTTGACTTCTCTCTGGAAGAATCGACACTTGTCGAATTTCACTTTAAAATTAGCCTGTCGAAGATTCTCAAAAACAAGGCGTAAAGTTGTTAAGTGTTCCTCCTCCGTTTCCGAAGCTATGATGATGTCATCCACGTAACATATCACCTTCTGTTTCACTTCAGGAGTCAGCTTCGCATCAAGTGCTCTAATTAATGCAGCTCCGGCATTTTTCACTCCAAAGGGTAGTTTTCGAAAGACATAGGTGGTCTGATCGAACAGAAACCCTGTATAGTTCTGAGTATGCTCAGATAATCTTATATAGTAGTAGGATTGAACTAAGTCCAATGACGAAAATATCTTCTTTCCCTTAAACTTCCTGAGGATGTCCCTAATCTTGGGCGGTCTGTCATGCTCAGGAGCTAAGCGTTCGTTTAAGGCCCTTGCATCGAGACAAAGTCTCAAGCTTCCATCCACCTTAACCACAGGTGTTATAGGATTCAAGAAAGGAGTCGGTGACTTCTTGATTGTACCTGCTGCTTACATCTCATGGATCTTCTTAGCAGCTTCCTCGCGGTGTTTCTCTGCGATAGGATAAATCTTCTTCTGGAATGGGGAATCATCCAGTAGTACAAGATCGTACTCGTAGTCCAATATCTCACCAGGTGTGGTGTCGAATATATCCTCGTATTCGCTTAATATTGCATCTAGTTTCTCTCGTATGGGTGCTGATAATGGTTCTGCCTCTTCGTCGGCATCTTGTGTCTCCTCAATTCCCTTGCCATTTAAATTCTCAACAACGTTGACTTCGGATTCAAATTCCGGTTCTTCCTCTACTAAGTTCATTTGAATGGGTTCGTTCGGCTTAAACTCCACCGTATTACGTCCCATATCAATGATTCCATCATACTTCCGAAGGAAGTCTGCACCCAATATGGCATCATGATGCAAGCCTTTCATCACAAGAAATTCGTGCAAGTACACGTGGCTCGAAATTTCCAAAGTGCATAGAATCTGAATTTTGCACGTTACAACACGGTCAGGTATGACTCCTCTGACTCTTACTGCAGGAACTGGCAGTTCTGTCACCTCAGAGTTTGCTTTCAGTCTGGCATGGCAATCGGCGGAAATGACACTTATCATCGCCCCAGTATCGATGAGAATGACTACGTTACATCCATTCAGGGTAGCTACAATCTTCGGTAGACGCGTCAGTTCGTAGTTGTGGTTCGTCGTTCGTCGTTCGTCTAATAGATCTTCCTGAATTGGCTCCCAGAGTAAGATGGTGGCAGTTACTCTGTGCTCAATCGGGTACGAATCTACTGGTTTTTCGGCGGTTTTTTTCTTTCTTGGCGGGAAGTACCGGGCTGGTTTCGCTCCGTTTCTTCCGCCGTATCATTTCGTGTTTCCCTCGAAGAAGGGTTCTGATCTCCCCCTTCTTGTATTTCTTGAAGTTCTCGGAGTTGCTGAAGATATTCACGACTCTCCCGTGCTCTTCCTCTCCAGTCTCGATCGGTCTGGTATCTGGGGTCTCGATCTCTATTGTAACCTCTGCTATAGCGGTAATCCCTACGGATACTTCCGTGCTGTGGGTTCCGGCTATTATTCCCTCGGCGGTCGTTATCGTGACGACGGTCTTCGTTCGTCCTTCGATCTAAGTGCCGGTTCCAGTGACTACGACGGTCATCTCTCTGGTCTCTAGCATATGGAGTGTTGTTCCATTCTCTCCGACCACGATTATAGTCAGTGCGCTGTTCACGGCTCTCTTGAGTCTGTGTCTGCTGTGGCGTCTGGCACACTTTGTCCACAGTCGTCAAGTTGACATGTCGCTCTTCTCGCCTGTCAGCCTTCTGCTGGCGGTGTGTCGGAAACTGTTCGGTTTTGGCGTCCAATCGTCGAAAGGTTTGATCGCACTGCTGAAAAGTAGATGCTCCAGCAGCGATCAATACACGTTGCACGTCTGCAGGGTATTGCCAGACGATGGTGTTAACCAGGTCTTGCTCTGACAGTGGGGGTTGTAAACAACGGAGTTTCGCAAGCTGGGTTGCGAAGTAGTTCGCATAGCGCGTCGGAGTGTTTGAGCTGTATCGGCGAGTGTACATCTCAGCTCTGATACTCTGCTGGATGTCGCTTGACCAGTAAGTCCTCAGCAAGGCTTCTATAAAGTCTTGGTAGTCTACAAATGAGTAACGGAAGGCTCTAAACCAAGTGCTGGCTTGCCCCTGAAGCAAACGCTCAATAACTCGGAGCTCTCTCTCCGGAGTTACCATTGTGTCTCTCAAGTAGCTTTCCACATTCGCCAAAAACTCAACTGGAGTTATGCCACTTCCAGTGCCTGAGAATCGAGCTGGTTGCTCCTCTCGTGAACGGATAATAGTCACGTTCCCCTGCGTGTGCGCGGGTCTAAACGAATTCGGCGGATAGTTATGCGTTGGCGTACTCGTCTCTTGACTTGGTTGATTAGGTACGGGTTGGAGAGGATGTGCGTCAAAGTTTAACGCTTGACTCTGCGCTGAACCGGTAAATTGAGACGGTTGCGGTTCTATGGGTGCGCTCGGTTGAAAATGCGCAGGCATAATCCCTGCGGATTGCGATCCTGGTGTTGCCTGAGAGTCTCCCATCTGTGAGGGTAAATGTGTCTCTCTTGGATGCGTCTCCAGTCGGTCGAGACGTCTCTCGATAACTTCGAGCCCTGGGATAGTCTTAGCTGCGACCTTATTTCCCAGATCGTTAAGCTGCAATTCTATCCTCTCAACTTTGCCTTTGAGGTTGGTGTCGACTTCGCGAATAGCCGTCCTCAAGTTATAACTGAGGTCTAACTTCTCGGTTATCGCGACTTCCTCGAATCGTTTCTGTAGGGAGTCGATTTCTTCCTCGACTTTTGACATGTTGTCCTGGATCCTACCTACGTCATCTATGACCTCGGCTACCTTTTCCTCCATAGTGGTCTTATGTTCATTGAGGTCACCCCTCAACATCATGACATCGATCTTATTCTCCTCTCGATGAACATCAATCGTTTCACGTAGCCCTGTTACTGTCTCAGTTAATTCCGTAATATTCTTTCTGTTTGTGGTCAACTCGTCCTTGACCTCGATCATACCATAGACGATCGTCTTGACGTTGTCGTTGACTGCGTTCGCTGCACCTCTCATCAGTATAAGTCCTATATTCATGGTCGCCATGTCCTTCTTTACGTTATCCATGAATCCCTCGACGTGAGTTAAACGAGTCCCAAATTCTTCTCTAGTATGCTCCAAGTCGGCCCTCATATCAATCTGGACTCTGTTAATCGTTGTCTGGATCTGAGCGGTGTGCTCCTCTAATCGGGTCTGCACGTCCTCCCTAGCTCTATTCATCTGATCGGTTAAACTATCGACACCCTGGTTAGCCTCCTGATGGTGTCGTATAACATCAACCCTAACAGCCGCTGAACCTGCCGTAAGATCATTCCTAGCCTCTATCCTATGAGCGTCCATGTCAGCCCTGACCTGCGTTAGATCAGCCCTAACATTATTGATTGACTGTGTGTTGATCTCTAAATCCTGTCTAACTTGGTCCACATGACCACTCACATTGTTAATTGACTGGGTGTTAACTTCAAGATCACCCCGGACATTATTAATTTCCTGTCTAACCTGGTCCACATGACCACTTACAGTGTTGACAGCTTGGGTATTCTCACCTAAGTCACTTCGGACTTCACCTAAATCAGTCCTTACAGTACCTAAGTCAGCAGTAATATGCTGGAGATTGGCATTGACACCTGTCATCATCTCCCCAAACACACGACGAATTGTTTCCTCATCCATGACAAGAAAATTATTTGAGAAATAGAGGGATCAATCTCTAATGGAACTTACAGCTATGATTAGTTACTTGGTGGTATAAAGCTTGTTTCATTTAAATAAACATCACGAGTACAGCTGGAGTATGCAAACTAAGTGCTTCTACATTTACAAAGACAACGGCGAGCAAAGCAAAGTATTACATTTACTCAGGATGAGGCATCATCAAAGAAAATCCTATCCATCATTTATCTAACACAAAAGTCTCACCCCATGGACTTGTATCAAACATGAATGCCATGCGGTTAGTTGATCTGCAGTACGACTTTCTAAGTTCGTCCCATTCCGGTCAATTTACCATTAATCAACATTAAGATCCTCTTAAATAACATGGAACTGACGGTCACCACGTTAACGTCGGCTCATGAGTTGGGCGCCATTTAAATTTAGGTGTATGAGCCCGTCAGAGGAGCTGTCAGAATAGCCAACAACCGCAATGACTTCCCTAACATCTCATCCGTCGGACCTAACTGCCGTGAGGATCAGGTGAACTTCCAAATAGACCAAAGCGGCACGACAAACTGTAGTCCACGGGGATCGTGGTACATGGTGAAGAAGGTCGTAGACTGCCTAAGGAAAGGTTCACCTTAGAAACTAGACTGAGAAAAGAAACATCCAGACTTATGTAAAACACCGTGAAAATTTATTGTAAATTTTACAAACCCCTATCCTAGTTCGGAGGGTTTCTATCGGCTAATCCGCAAGCTAATAAATAATCAAAAATAAAGAGCAGGTCCCTACCTGAGAAGTTACAGTAAACCCTCGCGAAAGATCTGTCTCACAATGATAAAGCAACAACAGCAACACTAGGAAAATGGTACGACGCAAAGCCCTAGGTCAAGTTACAAGATCAAGCTAATATCAGAATTTACATTTAACAGGGTAGCAAAACAAATCTAAGTTAGGTTGATACCATCTCCACATTTACATTTAACGTTAATTCATCTAGCTAAGTCCTATCAATTAATAACAAAATTTACGGCGGTGACGTCCGTAACATCAAACAATTACATTCAAAGCTAAGTGACCAGCCATAGAAAAAACATCTAAAACATTCTTATAACTAGGTGCTAGTCAGCACACAAAAGGGTAACATAGAGGATTCGTACACTTTTACATCATGAGTAAATAAATAAGAGACCACAGTTTTATTCAAATGCCTGCCTACACCTTGGTTTACTGTTTGTAAGCCATAGGCATCTAATGTGTGTAGTTACGGTGACGACTGCGTAGTGAAGACTACGTCTAACATCGTATGGCCTGCGCTCCACCAGCTACAAACTCAAGGTTCGAGCAAGCTTCGGTCGCAACAAAAAAGTGTCAGCTGTCTAAAGTCATTTCCTCCAGGAAATACCTTCATTAGCACGGCTATGTCAGCAGGATCCAAATGCAAATGAACAAGGTTAAGCAGAAAGGATTCGTTAGTTAGCTTTTGTTTATCAAAATTATGCGTTTTATTATTAAGATGTCGGTTTAGGTTATCGTTGGTTTATGGCGAATAATACTGACAAGCCTGGGCATGGAGCGTCTCCCTGAGAACATCTCTGCCAAAAAGCCTCGACTCAAAGGTCGGAATACAATCAACGAGCAATAACAACTCGGACACACAATAACACATGTTACCAGCGGCGCACAGCTCGCGTTCAGTAACTCTGGGATGGGCCTGGACACAATCAGTTATCCTCCCTAAATATCTGGTCCACGGGAACAATCCCGGACATGGTACACAAAAATAGCTTCATACATGAAAAACCTCCCTACCGGGGCTAGCCTACAACGTACTATAGAAAACCTGACATAACTGTACTCGTCAAAACAACGGTACACGCAACAGCGTTTAACTAACAAATGACAATCTACAGAACATATGATCGGATACAAGAATGGACACTTGGGTTCCATAAGCTATAACTGCAATGAAAGGGAAATGTATGCTAAAAGCATTCTGTCCTATGTTAACATCAGTCTGTCTCACTTAGAAGCATGCGCTCTCACACGGGCGCTGTGAAGAATACACAAAACCTGTTCGTGTCGCCGCAGGCTACAAGATTCCTGCGCTGTGTGACACAACACACTAACTAGGCCGGCAATTTAAGCAAGATAATAACTGTACAACTGGCATCATAATAATACCTTTACCATAGGTTATAAACCTCGAAGAATATGTGCATATAAAGCACGCTATAAATCTGAATACAATCATGTGACTCTGTCTTTCACAACAAAGACGTTTAAAAGGTTGCTGGAGCTCTCTGCTCTCAAAGATAAAATACTCTATTTCTGACTTGTATCAAACATCAAATAAATACGTGTCATCACACTTGACACAACAAAATAATAATAAGCAATCTCCACTCTCTGCTGGATCTGCTTAATGATACGTTGGGGAACTGGGTTTGATGCTGGGCAACAACGAAATATCCCTGTTACTTATAAGGTCCACACTTGACCCGGATGGCTATCAGAGCTCATCTCAAATGAAATATAATGCAGTTACAAAACTGGTAATTACAGTCGATTATCCAAATGATACGACTACTCTAACGAAGTCAGGGGTGTAACATTGACTGGCTGCAAAAAGTGCAGTTAAAGAAACATAACTATGGCATCAGATTGCCATAACTAGAGTCTGCAAAGACTTGAAAAATCACCCCAGATAGGGTTAAACAAAGTAGCCTCAAAATGACTACAGTCAAGTTTAGCAATAGACAGAAATTGGCGTCCTACGACGTCCATCAAGCTGCACCAGGGTTGACCAGAATGTCAGACCCAAGGGTGACTCACAATCACTGTAGATAAATGACATCTAATTAAACTAATTACATTCCCTACCTATGAAAAGGCTGTCGCTAAGTTCGGTTGGTTCACAAACTACACTAATCTAACTATACCACCAGAAACTAGAACATGGAAGGGGTGTACAAAACTCACGATATGAAGGAGCCCACACTTAGCTCTCTGTCCAAAGACAAGGGTTGAACAAAAGCACCTCTGGCTTTCAGGATAGGCATCGTCCTCATCAGAACTTCCATCTGGGCTCTCCCAAAGACCAGGGTACGGTCTGTCCCTGTAGTTGACCTCGTGTATAGACTGGACATGCCTGGGAAAGGCATCCTCGGTTCCTTCCTTCTCGTTCGATGTTCTAGAAGTTCCACAATCAAGCTGGTCCCATCCGAGACATCTCCCTCATACCATAATGGTATTAGCCCATGGTCTCGGCCTCGAACATGGTGTTGAAAAAGTTGACCACGTGGGCGGTAGAATAAGACTTGTAGTAGTTCATTATTATCACTTGAAAATTACAGTATTCGTCGTAGATATCACAGGCTTTAAATATAACTGGTAACACAGCCTCTACACTTTGCAGATGTAAATGATAAATGGCCATGCACTGTTCTGCGGTTCCACACGTGTACAGACGCTACTTTTTCTATCACGTGGCATCCGTGAAATGGGCGTCGTTTTATTATAGGTAAATTCACCATAGCAATTTACGTATAATGTACTTTTATAATCACACTTGTTCAAAGTAATAATATCACCTTTACCTGTATATTTTCGCACCAGGCTCTCGCCCCTCCACAAACACGTGGGTGTAAAAATGTGGTGCTACAGTAATATCGTAAATTTCACAATACTTGCCAAATAATTCACTTTGAAATTCGTGTTGATCACTGCACATCAACAACAGTGATTTGTAGTTCAGTTGTGCTCAATGGCACCCGATAATGATTTCCACGCTGAAAAGCGGACTGTTTGCCACGTCTAATGCGACGGATATAATAACACGCCTGCACAGGGCGGATTCTCCAGACGTAGTGCCAGGAACTGCGTTCCTCGTGGATGCAAGTCGTCAAACTAGGTCGTTGAGCGACTACTTACATTCCTATTTGCGTATCTGCAATGATATTACCTCACCTTAAAGTGAAAAAACATTCTCCAAAATGTTTCGATAATACTGAATGACGAAATGGAAAATTCTGAGTCTCGTGGAAAGATAAAAATGATTAATAAGACCTCAGATAAATAATTAGCAGACTTCATCAAAGTCAAAAGTGCGATTCTCCGCTACTTCAAAGAGAATTGTATAAGCTCTCAGCTTCTCGTAGCTTTCTGGGTGTGTTCAAAGGTACTACATCCCATCATAAATGTGCTGTCGTGAAAAATATTACATGAACCTTAGCTCAGCGGGTTCAGTATACTGGGCTACATGGTCACAATATTGCAAGGCTCATAAAGAATCAACAACAACAACAACAATGACAACAACGACGACAACAACAACTAATATTCATGAAACATCTCTTGGTGTAATGGCTAGTAGTTTTGTCGGTCACCTATCAAGTCAGGGTTTGATTCATGGCTCTGCTAACAAATCTAATTCAGGTTTGAGGGCTGCAATGGGGTACACTCAGCCTTATGAAACAAAACTGAGAAGATGTGGGTTAGACCTTTACCTCAGCCATTCTGGAAGTAGTTTTTTGTGGTTTTCCATTTCTACTCCAGGCAAATGCTGGGATATATCTTAACTGAAGGCCTCAGTCGCCTCTTTTCAATCCTCATCAGAATTATAAATACACGCACTAATACAGCCATCACAATCATGCAGGTTATCAGACAAATTCCACACTCATTAGTGCAGGGGCTATATGACCACGATGTCAAAACCCCCTCAAATGAATCAACACCAACTAATGAAATATTAACGTCCACCTCGTGGTGGAGCGGCTAGTAATCTTGAATGCCACCGCTAGGCTTGTATTTAATTCCTGGCTTTGCCAAGAAATTTAATTCAGGTCCGAGTGCTGGAACGAGATACACTCAGTCTTGTGTGAAAAGAGAAGGGTTTGATTCCCACCTCAGCCACCTAGAAGTGGTTTTAGGTGGTTTCCAATTGTACTTTAGGTGAATACTGGGATGATTCCCAAATTAAGGCCACGGCAGCCTCCCTTCCATTCCTCATCTGAATTACAAGTACACACACTCTTACTGTCATTGCAATAGCACATGTTATTAAGTTGTTTCTTTAGCATATTCTAACAAAACACAAGGGATAGGTTGGTAGAACACATACTAAGAAACCCAGGAATAGCAAGCTTAGTTATGGAAGGAAGGGTTGATGACAAGAACTGTAGGGGTAGACCAAGGTTAGAAAATGTTAAACAGATTGCTTGAATGTAGGTTGTGGTAGTTATGTAGAGATGAAACGATTAGCTCAGGGAGGTATTGAGCCCTGCAATAAAACCGTCAATTCTGAAGACTCAAACATCACTATATAAAATTGTTAACACTCACCTGTATTGGGATTCGCTTATCCATGAAAGACAACAGTAGGTATTTAGCAAAACCAACAATATTAGGAAAACCGACTCCTAAAGTGCCAAATTTTAACAACATGTAGGTGACTAACTGCAGAAGATGTAAAAACATTTGTATTCAACACACGAGGGGGGGGGGGGGGGGGGGGCTCATGACACAAATGCCCTTTAACCTGAATGCACTTACATAAATGACATAAATATTTCTTTAACAAGTCTGGAACCCTTCCAAGACAACGGCTGTCTCTACCATGCTCGATATGCACTGTTGATGACTTTGCAGTAATTTAATCTGTTTCCGCTCATACAAAATCTGTTCACATTGACTCTTAGTAGCAGCAAACTAAGAAACTTTATGCTGTATTGGTTAACAGTTTAGCCGGTCCCGTAGTGTTAAGGTAGCGCGCTTGCCTCTCACTCAGAGACCCCGGGTTTGATCCCACGGCTTTGTCAGGGATCTGAGAAACTGATGTGAGGGCTTAAATGAGGTACAGTCAGCCTTGTGAGTTAAGACAGGGAAGAGGTGGGTTTAGTTCACTCATTAACCAACATGGACGGGCAAGGCTTCATAACGTAACAGATTTGTCAGAAATAACGAATTAATTTTTGTTACGTTACTGCTTCCGTACCCAAAACAAATGGTATATGATTAACGTTTTTAGTGCGGCAACGAAATAAGGGGTTATAATTTTCCCTGGTTTGTGCTATTAACGTTATAACCAGCAGAGGAAAAGATTCCGTTATTTTAAAATGCGCTCCCGTTATTAACGTTATAAGTCTATTATCGGTATGACAGCAATTTTGACCCGCTGCGCGCCATCAATAACGTTATTCAGGCAGAGTGATCGATTCGGTTATTTCAAAATGTAAACCTACTAATAACGTTATAAGCCTAGTAACGGTATACGAGAGATTTTAACCAGTTATACGCTATCAATAACGTTATTCAGGGCAGAATTAATTCCGTTATTTAGAAATGTGAACCCACCAATAACGTTATAAGTTTTGTAACGGTATACGAGCGATATTTACGAGCTTTGCGCTGTCAATAACGTTATTCATAGCAGAAAAATAATTCCGTTATTTAGAAATGCGAACCCACCAATAACGTTATAAGTCTAGTAACGGTATACGAGCGAATTTTACCAGCCATACGCTATCAATAACGTTATTCAGGGCAGAGAAATTAATTCAGTTATTTTGAAATGCGAACCAACCAACAACGTTATAAGTCTAATAACGGTATACAGGCGATTTTTACCAGCTATGTGCTATCAGTAACATTATTCTAAGCGGAGAAATTGATTCCGTTATTTCAGAAAAGAATCTCGTCAATAACGTTATGGAAGTGTCTATTTGCCCGCTTCCCGGACAAGCATGGAAGGTGGCCGTGAACTGACGATGCTGGGCCATATGTAATTCCAGGCCAATTATTTATTCAAACATAGGATAATTACTTCTTGAAATATCAATAATAATCAACAAAATGATTTCAATCTGAGCGCGTGCCCCATCAGACAGGGCAAGGCACCTTGCTCGTTTCGATCGCGGTCATATTGTAGCCTACGTTAGAAACATGTTTCCTAAAATCAATACGATGGATCCCATTGATTCGAAATAATTCTTGTTGCTTCACATAGGGGTTTGGAACATAGCCTATTGTTCATCAGTCCCATGTAGTTGAAGTCTGATAAACTTTGTTATTTTTGGAGTTGGCAATGGCCTTGACTTAGGAACTATCCATGCATTTTCCTGGAGTGGAAGTGGGAAACCCCAGAAAAAACACTCTAAGATAGCTAAGATGGAAATCGAACTCACCTTCTCGCAGTGTAGCCATATAAGGCAGAGTGTAACCTACACACCAAACTTTCACTCCTTTGTGACCAATAAGAGTATTTCTTTCCTAAATGAAACCTCCCGTTCTTGCTTTTCGTTTACTTGGTATCCTATTTTCATTTAGTAGTGATAGAAGCCATTTTTCAGTGATGGTTATTTCTAATGAAGAAAGCTATTCAGTCGGTCAACACGAAATTCGCGTAGACCGAATGAA
This sequence comes from Meconema thalassinum, assembly GCA_946902985.2. Lineage (NCBI taxonomy): Eukaryota > Metazoa > Arthropoda > Insecta > Orthoptera > Tettigoniidae > Meconema > Meconema thalassinum. The sequence goes on from OX336393.1 coordinate 256,911,111, forward strand.
AAGCTTTCTCTATTATTTTCATTTATGAAAGAATAGGCTTATGACATCACATTTAGTCCGTGTGTGTGCGTATGTGTGTGTGTGTGTGTGGTCTCCCCCCCCCCCCCCATCTAATAAAACATAAACGGCTGGAGTGATTTCAATGAAACTCGGTAAAGTCATAGTACTATTTTGTCCGACCCCGACCGTGATCTTCAAATTTTATTACAGCTCACCAATCCAACATGACGACTGTGCGAAATATTTCACTGGCATTCCATATTTCCGAAACTATTACAGATATCACCCTGACATTTTGTACGGTGATAAAATGAACTACTAGATGGGACTCTCAAAATTCCTGTTAAGTAACAAACGAACATGGGGTCCAAGCGAAGTTGATACATTAAAATAGATATTTTTTTTCGCGATTAAACCATTCGAGCGCCGTCAAATGGTATAGCAAATGTTATACACCTTGTAATGCACTGATATCTTATTCAGCTCAATTGTTTACATAACCGCAAGATGGTGCCTGTGTGAAATTTAAAAATTAAGTTTTAATATCTTGTGTCCTAATTATGCGATCGTAGCCAAAATAATCGTCATTAAATAGTACATAGCTCAATGGTCTACACATATTTAGAAATATTTAGACGTTTCTCAATGTCAACTAATCAATGACAGCAATCAAACTGAATTGTTTTAATAACCACAAGGTGGCGCCTGTGCGAAATTTTAAAATCTCGTATTTAGCCTATTTCCATTTATGAAAAAAATAGGCTTATGAGATCACCTTTAGTCCGTGTGTGTGCACCAGGGCCGTGCAATGGGCAAGGTGAAGCAGTGCTAGCAGGTGAAGCGCAGCCCTATTCTGCCTATTTCTGAGCACTGCAGCGCTTAGTCGCACAAGCACTGTCCATTTGACGGGGTGCTGCAGTACGATTAGTACTGAGCGCAGATCCTGAACACTAGGCGCACTGGAGCCAACATTTTGTCAAATGCTTGTGGTCTGCCGTGCTCATAACGTCTTTTGTGCCTGGGGAGCACAAACATATCATAGTGGGAAAGTCACACCTTAAAGAAACACACCGTAGACGTATAAAACATGATATTTGGACGTACATGAACCAGATCTGCAACAAGGATACAAGAAGTTGCATACTTTTTAGCCTATTTTCATTTATGAAAAAATAAGCTTATGAGATCACCTTTTGTCAGTGTGTCTAGCTCTGTGTGCGCGAGTGTGTGTGATATGGTGTGTGCCCCCCACCCCACCCCCCTAATAACTTCTAAACCGCTGGAGCGATTGCAATGAAACTCGGTAAGTTCATAGCACTATTCCACACCACTCCGACCGTGCCCTTCAAATTTTGTTACATCCCACCAATCCAACATGGCGGCTGTGTGAAATATTTCACCAGCATTCGATATCTACGAAACTATTACCGATATCACCCTGGAATATTTCACGGTGATAAAGGGAACTACTAGAAGTTTACCAATGTGATTTTTGAAAACCTGATAACTACAGAACCAACATGGCGGCCAAGCAAAATTGCGACTTTTAAATAGACGTCTCTCACGATTTAACCAACCAAACGCAATGCAACTTGGTACTGTATATGTTTATACACATTGTAATGTACCGACATCTAACTTCATTCAATTGTTTACATAACCTCAAGAAAGCGAATGTGCGAAATATTTCACCGGCATTCTATATCTCTGAAACTATTAGCGATATCACCCTGAAATTTTGAACGGAGATAAAGGGCACTACTGGAATTTCATTTATAAGACTTTCAAAAACCGTTTAACAAAAAAACGAATATGGCAGCCAAGCGAATTTGAAAATTTTAAATAGACCTTTCTCGCGATTTAATGATCCAAACGCAATGAAACTTGGTACAAGAAATGTTTATACACATTGTAATGCACTAGAATCTATATTAGTTCAAATGTTTACATAACCTCAAGATGGCGAATGTGCGAATTTTAAAATTAAGTTTTTATTTCTTGTGTCGTAATCATGCGATCGAAGTGAGAGTTTGAGTAATGAACCCTTGCAATAATTTTCCTTTAATGGTATGTGACTCTATGGCCTATACATATAACAATCCAACATGGCGACCATCCGAAATATTTAGATGGATCTCAATATCTACGAATCTATCACAGCAATCAAACTAATTTTTATAATCTTCATTGGGGCTATGAACATAAGTTCACCTATAGGACTTTCAATAACCTGGTGATCACAAATCCAACATGGCGGTGAAGCGAAGTATAAATATTCACATGGTCGTTTCTCGCAATTTAACCATCCGAGTGCAGTGACACTTGGTACAGTAAATCCTTCTACAAATGTTAATCCACTGGCATCTAATTTTTTCATTTGTTTCCATAACCACAAGATGGCAGCTGTGCGAAATTTTAAAATCTCGTTTTTACTTCTTGTGTCCTAATCATGCGATTGAAGTTTGAATACTACACGTTCATAATACACTTCACGTAACAGTACATAACTCTAAGACCTACATATAAAAATCCAACATGGCGACCATGCGCAATATTTAGCCGGTTCTCAATATCTGCGAATCTATTACAGCAATCAAACTGAACCTTTTGTATGTTGATAGAGGCAATTAACATACGTAGGATATATGAAAATAGGCTGTATAATTCTTCACGGAACTACTTGTTGGCTTAGTTATTGTTGTTTTAAGGAGCGGAACTACGAGGTCATCTGCCCCTACTTTTTGGGTGATGTAGCAGGTGCAGCGATATATAATAATCCTAAAAATGGAATCAAGCATATTGGTAATCATGCATGTGACAGTAACAGGGCCGGTATGGAATCAGGAGTGTTAAAATATATTTTTTAAATTTGTTGACATAATGTCACAAACCAGCCGACGTAGTTACACACGCTAACGTGCATGGTCAGACTACACCGAACTCGAAATACCACACACAACCATTTCATACCTTGCCTCATTAATTTCATTTGTCATTAAATCCTCTTATTAGATTGACGTCATGAAGGGCATCTATCCGTAATATAATTCCCACAAGGAAACTGTCTCACCATATCCCCTTCCTCATAGCAACCTAAATAATTACGGGTAGAACAAAAAAACTACATTAGGACTATAAAGCTATAGTCTACAGTATTTCAATAACAAGATTCTGAATTCACCAACTGATTAGATTGGTGCTGTTCAGGGATATGTGAATTCGAGAAACGTGCGTTAGTAAATTTATCAGGGTTTTAAACTGAACAATATTCCGTCGCAATCTGAGGTAATTTATGTATTTTATTCGTATTTTCAACATCGCCTGGAACAATAACTCATGGAATTTACCTACACATAAGATATACGGCAAAATAAGCAAGTTGACATGAAATCCTTCTAACTTTTGAAGTTTTAGGACAATTTTCATTATTTCAACAGTATGGAGACCAAGAGTGCTCTTCATTGTAAAACAATTTTGCTCTGAAAATTACAAAATATGTTGTCTGTCTTTCTACCAGCTTGTCGGTATTTCTTTCGGTTGTTTGTTGGTTTTTGGAACTATTCGGCTCTTTGGTTATAGTATGCAAACCATCTCTCTAACTTTCCAGGGGCAATGAAATGCCAAAAATAAGAAGAAATGTGTACTATTATAGTTCGTGCTGAAATTACATGGCATCGTGCAATAGATTGCGCTGACAATGAAAGAGATCACCTTGTGGTGTAGCGGCTAAAATTCTTGGCTGTCGCCCCGGTGGTTCGGGTTTGATTCCCTGGCCTGCCAAGAAATTTAATTTCGGTTTGAGGTACTGAAATGGTATCGATGATACCTATGTCATCAAAGGGGTGTTCATTTTGAGACTTGCACCAGGTCAGTGAGCACAAGTTTTCCTTTTTTTTTTCTACATTCTTATTCTGCAATTCGAACATTCATATGGGAACTCGGAGAGAAACTCACTTCGTAGAGTTGTTAGAATAGCTTCCGTAAAATATTCTCAAAGGCCAATGCTACAAGTAGCCGTCGTGAGTTAATCCAATTGCATATTTATATGTAATCCACACATCGTATTTAAGAACATTTGATTTTCATAGCATTCTATGTTCCGGGCATAGGAAAACCTCGAAGCTAATTTCGCAATTTTCAGTGAATGAACATCCAAAGTATAGTAATCATCATGTAGGGACACCGTGCCACATATATACAGAGAGTGCAAGAATTGCTTGAAGGCAAGGTGACATGGTGCGTAATTTGTGTTTGTACAACGAATGAGGTTTTCATTACGGTGATGATGATGAAGATGGTGGTAACGATGAAGACGGTGATTTACTAGTTAGGAACCAAAGGAATACTTGAGAATTAAGCCTGAAGCGGATGTATGGAAAAAACAAAATGAACTTGCTGGTTGATTGCGAAAGTGTCTAATCACCATATTTTATGGAGAACAACTTATCCAGAAGTACACATGAAAGGGAGTAGTCAAGCACAAATAGGCGGAGGCAAAGGTTGCTCTTGTGTGAGACTGTATGCTGCAACCACTGTGGAGTGTCTGATAACCTAGCTCCGTTCAAACACCAAAATTAAGGAGGGAATCACCGACATAGATCTAAGATGCATCTGTAACATTTCAGAAATGTTACGCGATCCATGTTTTCGTGTCTTCCTCGTGTTAGAAGCAAAAGTACAATAGAATAATATTTGTTATTGGCCGTAAGAGGGCTACAAGATTTATGCTGGACCCCACCATCAGATGTGAAGTAACCATCGGCATAACAAGACAGGTCGTTTAGAGCTAACGATAGGCTTCAAAGAGAATTGAAAGCTTGTGGTACGTTTCGAATAAGGGAAATAAACAACATCAACATTTTTTAATAACTTATCGTGTTTGGGTATGCCTAACTTAAGTGAAAATGGCATAATTTTGCTATCAAATGAATCCATTCAATAATAGAGAGTTGATCTACAATGTACTCGGGAACAGTATGAGACGTAGTCTATTGGTATCCAATAACATTTTATTGCCAATAATAATAGTCTAATAATACTAATAATAATAATAATATGAAGAGAAGAACGACTTCGAGAAATCCAGCCGCGACAGGCTGGCCACGCGCCCCTGAACTGAGAGTTCCAGCGTAGACAGTGCTGACAGTGTGTGCCTGGGTCATATGGCCCTAAAAGCACTTGCCTGGCTTGCAGGGTACCACGACATACTATACACAGCTCACTCGCACACGTAGCTAGCGCCAGGCGGGGAGAGTCAAGGACACAGATTACCTACTGATATGACATGACGTCACGCACCTACGCCAGGCCTTGGTGTGCATCCCCAACCCTCCCCCCTCTTCCCCCACACCCCACCTAATAAAATCTAAGCGGCTGGAGCGATTTCAATGAAATTCGGTAAGGTTATAGTAGGCCGACTATTTTGGCCGACTCCGATCGTGCCCTTCAAAGCTTATTATGTTTCACCAATTCGACATGGTGGCTGCGCGAAATATCTCACTGGCATTCTATATCTCCGAAACTGTCACCGATATCACCCTGAAATTTTGTACGGTCGCGGCCAAGTGAATTTGAACATTTAAATAGACTTTTCTGGCGATTTAACCATCCGAACGCAGTGAAATTTGGTACAGCAATTGTTTATATACATTGTAAAGAACTGATATCTAATTTTGTTAAATTGTTTACATACACTCAAGATGGCAGTTGTGCAATATTTTAAAATTATTGTTTTATTTCTTGTGTCCCAATCATGCGATAGAAGTCAACGTTTGAATAATGAACCTACGCAATAATAGTCATCTAATAGTACATAACTCTATGGTCTACATATAGGGTCTTTCATATTAAGTAAGAACGACGAGCGGCGGTTTTGTTATTCGCTACTGCAGCGGGCTTGGCCGAGTTTCTGGCGCGCCACGGCCCCCTGCTCTAGTATTGAAAGCGCGCGCATAGTACAAACTTGACCTTGCAATAAGCGTGCAGGTGTTGTCAGTCGCCAGTCTGCACCTCAGATGGTAACATGTTCAGACAGTTATCATTGCAACATCGTATTTTTGTATGTAAAACTTATTTTAAGTACGAGTCGGCCCGGTGGGTAAGTTCAGCAATTTCCTGATGAAGTGTCACCTTCACTAGCACAGATTCAAGTAATTGTAAATAAGTTTGCCACTAGGCCTACTGACTCAGTGCTCAATAAAGAATATAAAATACAAAATCAGAAACATTACAGTGGCAGAACTCACTCGCGTGAGCCAAAATGTGGTTACCGGATACAATGCCTGTATAACCCAGGAAGGACGACACTTCCAGCATCTTTTATCAGGTAATATTTCATACAGGATTGTACACACGCTTAAAGCAGGCGGCCACGGCGCGCCACAAGCTCGACCAAGGCCACCGCAGCAGCAGGAAAGGGGAGCGAAAGTCAAGTGAGAGAGTGATGACCTTACCCCTTACCTGACGGTATGGGATTCCTGAGCATCTAGTCCGATGTTGCGATTGACTGTGACTGTGATGGCTAGTTCTGAATTATTGTTCAGTTCTGGATATTTCTGAGTGATCCTTTGAAATTTTACCAGTTTGTACTTACGACTTCTAATTGTTCATGTTGTTTTTCCTGTTTTTAGTTCATCGATCCCTTCAATTACTTTTTACTTAGTTTATTTTACCTGCAACACCATTATTTTTAGTGTTCGTTAGGTGTTCTATTTTCGGCAATTTATTTTTGGACAGTATCTCTGGTAGATCATATACATGTACGATGTACATATAGGTACGACTGATGGAGAGCATTACGGTCATCAAATGCAGTTAGTTTTACATTTTAGGTGAAAAATGGAGCCACCACCAAAACCGATTCAAGGCAGGACTGGCATGCAAAACGAAATGTATCATCAATTTAAATTAGCGTCGCGAAATTAAATTGTTCAAAGGAATAAAATTTCACTCCAGGCGCAAAATAAAATTAGTAACAGAATTTTATTTTCGCTTCAGAGGCGAAATAAATTCATTAGTCTTTTAATTTCGCTTCAGGCGCGAAATAAAATGCATTACTGACTTTTAATTTCGCTCCCGGTGCGAAATAAAATTCGTACCCGACTTTAAATTTCGCTCCCAGCGTGAAATAAAATCCGTTACAGACTTTTAATTTCACTCCCGGCTACAAACAGAATTCTTAACAGACTTTTAACTTTGCTCCTGGCGTGAAATAAAATTCATTAAAGACTTTTCGTTTCGCTCTTGGCGTAAAATAAAAACCGTTAGTCTTTTAAATTCGCTTCCGCCGCGAAATAAAAAAAAATTACAGACTTTCAATTTCACTCCGGGCACGAAATAAAATTCGTTACAGACTTTCAATTTCGCTCCCGCCTCGAAATAAAATTCATTACAGTCTTTTAATTTTGCTCCTGGCCTGAAATAAAATTCGATACAAGACTTTTCATTTCGCTCCTGGCACGAAATGGAAACCGCTACAGTCTCTTAATTTTGCTCCCGGCGCGAAATAACATTTTTAACGACTGTTAATTTTTCTCCTGGTATGACAAAAATTGCTGGCCCCATGGTGTTGGGAATAGCGTGCCTGTTTCTCACCTGGAGGCCCCGGGTTCGATTCCCGGCTCCGTTAGTGATTTTAGAAACGGACGTGTGGGTTGGAAAGGGGTGCACTCAGCCTCGAGAGTAGCTGTCTGAAAGCCACGAAAACCAAGATTAACGGCCGAGGGAACACGATGCGCTGACCAATATCTGCAGATGCCTGGGCAGCGGTCGCTTGGTAGGCCTAGGCTTTCATGGGATGTAGTGCCACGGTTTATTTTAATGACACAAAATTCCCAAACAGCATTTAGTTTCGCCCCTGGCGTGAATTTAAATGCATGGAACATATCATTTCATGTCTGAAATTAAATCTGGTCTGGCATGCGAAACAAAATGGTTGTGGACGCGTTAACATTTTAATTTCGCCATGAGCGTGATATTCGGGTGCGAAATGATATTGATTGTAAGCGCGAAATTTAAAGTGGAAGCAAAATGTAATTCTAAGCACAATAACTTAGTGAAAGGCGACGCAAAACTAATTGCAGTGCGAAACGAAATACTGTACGTGGCACAGGGGTTTGCTTTCGTGCCATGGTCAGTATAAATGCGCTGAGGGTAAGAAGGAAGTAGTAAGGAATGCCAACCCCACCCCCCCCCCCCGAAATTTCCGGAAGTGTAAGAAAAAAGAATGTAGAAATGAGAGGAATGACCCCTCAACCCTGTTGTTCGAGTAACCCGCCTCCGAAACAGAACTCCATATACGCCGCGGTACTACCACAGACGATTTTCTGTTATTTGTAACTCTTCAGTCAGTCAACATTAATTTACCCGATAACTGGGTGGGGTACAACGTATATAAGATGTAAGTAACACTCCTGAAAAAAAAATACATGTATTAGATTTAAGAACACTAAAATTGCTGCATTATAATCGTAAGCATAAACTAATACATATAATGTTATTTACATATTACTGTATATACATTGTACCCCTCCCAGTTATTGGGCAAATTAGTGTTGACTGACTGAAGAGTTACAACTGACAATTTGTATTGTAATTGGAGTTCGTCACTTATCTTGAATGTCTGTCCACACAGTACATTCGTCTTCTTGTTCGCTATAGAACAAGTAAAGGTACTTGTTGCCCCATTGCGTTATGAACGTCAGGGAGGGCCAGCCACGAGTCCGAGGTGCAGTCAACGACGATGGTGATGTTGATGCCATAGCACTGACTTTCTCCTCTACTGGAGTGATGACCATTGAATGACTCACGTTGCTGTTGCAGCCCTGCAGATTGTGTAGACGGTGAACGGTAATAAGACTGCTACTGCTGCCAACGTCAGGACTTTGAACATCGCTCCGAACATAATTTCACTCTCGAAACGAATACATTTTAATTTCAACAACGAAATGAAATGTTCCATTCATTTTAAATTCACATCGGAGGGCGAAACTAAATACCGTTTGGGAATTTTATTTTACGCCGGGTGCGAAATTAAAAGTCTGTTACGAATTTTATTTCGCACAGGGAGCGAAATTAAAAGTCTGTAACCGAGTTTTATTTCGCGCCGGGAGCGAAATTAAAAGACTGCAACGAATTTTATTTCGCACCGGAAGCGAAATTAAAGGTCTGTATCGAATTTCATTTTGCGCCGCGAGTGAAATTAAAAGTCTGTAATGAATTGTATTTCGCGCCGGGAGCGAAATTAAAAGATTGTAACGTTTTTTTTTCGCGCCGTGAGTGAAATTTTATTCAATTGTACAGTGTAATTTCACGTTGCTATTAAGTTTCGCGTTGATTTCGCTATGTCATTTCGCTTCGAATTAAGTTTCGCTTCGATTTAATTTCCCGCCGACAATCATTGTCATTTCGCTCCCGAGTATCGCGCTCACGGCGAAATTCAAATATATTCGCCCCCACAGCCATACATTTCGTTTCGCATGCCAGCCCTGATTCAAGGGCATACCACTAAATCCCAGGGGGAATTGCGACTACCATTGACCAAAATATTATGTGTACTCGAGTTTGAAGGTTGTTTGTGAAGTAACCAATAGACCTACATAAAATCCAATAACATCATCATTTTCGTCGTTCTGTTTTACGTTAGTTCATGCTGGTTTGGATTTTTTAAAATATATTTTAATATTTCTTATCGCAGTTGGAACACAAAAAGTGCCCGTTTTTAAGCGTGTTTCAAACATGCGTCACATTTAAGAATTATTATCTCACAAACCCGTCAACAGATCGAATCCAAATTTTAACACAATATACATTGGAATGTTGTATAAATGGTTCATTAATTTTCAAATTTTGTATGGCCAAGAAACAAAGTTGTTATCATTTTGGTAAGGTAACTTTTTCTAGGCTCGTGTTGGTTTGAAAATGTAGTTCTTGGTCGCGTTGTAATCCTTATACATCAAAAAGGTATGCTGTATGATTGTGAAATACGTAAATTAATTCACTTATTTTATATCGGTTTGTATTTGTATGGGGAATTAAGACATGGTTCACCAGTTGGCCACTCCTGTAAAAGCTGTACAGCGTTGCCATGATGGGCTCCATCGCGCGTCAAGGCGCGCTTCGCTCGCAAGTAATGGGCTCCATATCAGCAATGCTGTACAGAATATCCCGGAGCGTCTAGCTGGTGAACCATGTCTTAATTCCCCGTATAAATACAAACCGATATAAAATAAGTGAATTAATTTACGTATTTCACAGTCATACAACATAACTTTTTGATGTATAAGGATTACAACGCAACCAAGAACTACATTTTACAACTACCCCGAGCCGAGAAATAGTTACCTTACAAAAATGAAAACAAAATTCGTTTCTTGAACACACAAAATATTGAAATTAATAAACCTGTTATACAACATTCCAATGTATATTGTGCTAAAATTTGGATTCGATCTGATGACGGGTTTGAGAGATAATAATTATTAAATGTGACGCATGGATGAAACACACTTAAAAACGGTCACCTTTTGTGTTTCAACTGCGATAAAAAAATATATATAAATAAAAAATTCCAAACCTACATGAACTAACGTAAAATGGAACGACGAAAATGATTATGTTAGTGGATTTTATATAGGTCTATTGGTTACTTCACAAACAACCTTCAAACTCGAGTGCACATAGTATTTTGGTCGACAGTAGGTAATGTACCAAGAAAAGGAAGCCAGGCCCTAAGAAAAACCTCTACACATACATAAGATTTTTTCCCTAGTTTATATTTGAAATTACGCTTGCATTAGAGAATGTGTAAAGTACTGAGCAGTTTTGATTTCACTTTAAATTTATTTGTACAAGTTGGATGACTAAACGTCACCCCACAATCTGAAAGCTACAAGAATGAGCAGCGGTTGCTTGGTAGAACTAGGCCCTTCAACGGCTGTCGTGCCACGGGTTTAGTCTTTTTTTTGAACTTCTAATATATAAGTGTAAGAGTACAAGACCACGAACTATTCAGTGACAACTTTTTTCAGTGAAGAGAGTTCGAATTCAAACGGAAACAATGCGTTGTGTGGAAAAGTAAGACGCAGCCATTGTGAAAATGGAAAATTGGTCTCCATAGATACTGACGACAGTCAAGCGCATGTTCTCTAGGTGCAAGCGTCCTGCATAAATATTCACTTCCTTTGTACGCTCACAGAAAACGAAGAAAAGTCCCAGCAGAGCTTGTGTATTAGCGTATTGAACGAAATAAAAGGTAAGGAACTGAAACAATGTTTCTTACAGCAGATGTTTATTGCCATTCAGAAATTCCTTCTTATTTTATGATCTTTTTCCTAGGAAACTGTCATCAGTCCAACATCTCTCATTGACTAGTTCACCTGTCAATCAACCTACCATTGTGGTTGCACATGAAGTTCAGTTGTGTCTTGTGTTTCGCAGGGTTTTCCACACTCCCTCCAGGTATATGCCGAGATAGTACCTTACTTGAAGACTCAGGGCACCTGCCCCATCCCTGGCTCTAATACAGTAACACACATAGTCAACTACATGGGATTGATGACCAAGATGACCCAAGCCCCTACAATGTATTATTATCAACAAGAACAAGAATGTTTGAGGAAGTAAGAAAGTATCTGTATAAACACATTGTGTCAACGTTACATAAGCGTGACATTACTATAATTTTATTGCTCAGATATTGTTCCACGCCTAGGCACTTGTACATGTAACTCGCCGAACTACAATATTCGTCAACTCGGCGTGTTCATCATTTTCCTTGCGCTAAAGATCTTGTTTAGCCGCGCCGCTACTCCTACCACCCTTTTCAAAACAATTCCTAAACTAATGCCGACGATTCCATTCACCCGATTTTATTTATGAAAAATGCATTGGAATCAGGAAATAAATCTCTGTTTTCGTATTACCAGTTTTTTTTCATATTTTAAGCAGAAATATAAAAAGCTGCTAGTAACGTCTTTGTTTTTCACATGTTGGAAAATGCATTGAATTGATATCAATTTTATTGCACTCTAGTATACATAGTGGTTTTGACATCGCAAATACGAGCTTCCATTCAAGAGATATTGCCTCACTTTGGTGCTGCTACGTGGTGTCAGAATTACAAACGAAAAATCGGGACATTTAGTCTTAATAGTATCTGGCTGCTGCACCGACTGCTGTGTCGCCTGCTGGTGTGTCCCTTCCCCGTGCTGTCCGATCGTGACGTCACAGTTCCCTCTTCATTGCTATGTAAAGTAGTCAGGGATGTTTCAGCTACGTTATCTGATGGTTGAGTTACTTCCGCAATGCTATATGTGTTTGTAGAATGGGGCCTGTTATGAAAGGCCTCTGATATGGCTGGATATTCAGGGGAAGGTAGGCCTACTGCAGTTTCCATGTCGGTAGTGTTGCTTAGCTTACTACTCCCATCTGACTCGCCCAGCACCGTGCTGTAGGTTTGATGTCTGACATGAAGTACCGGGCGATTCCTTCTGTTCGGACAGTCTATTTGTAAGTGGGAGGTTTCTTTACAATAAAAGCAATACTTAGCTTGTTCTTCATATGATAACAGAACTTTACAATCATTGACCGTCAAATATGATGGAATGGGGTATTTAAGTTCAATTGTTACAATACGTATGCCATTACTTACAGCAGAAAATTCGTATACTTCATTCCAGCACTCGTTCCGTATGTCCTTGAGAACTCCATGCGTAGAAAGCACGCGGGAGAGCCTTTCATTGTTGACTTCGGGAGGAGATTAAACAGACACGCTCACGTTTTGTTAAAGAGTCTGAAGCAGTGATAGTTATCTTTGTGGTGTTACCGCTAGCTAGCCGGAAGGATTTCACACCTTCATGTCGAGATAATATGTTTTCATAAAGTAAGGTGTACACTAATTTAATGTACACTGAATTTTCCCCGTTGTCTAGTTGATTCGCTAGTACTTGATCTCTATTATGCTTCAGGTCGTTTGCTATCCACCTAGGCCTATGTATTTCAAGTGGTGTCGGTCTGTTGTTCCTTTCTTCAAAAGCGCATTTAAGAGTGTTTTTCCGGACATTCGCCACTTTTGCAAGTTCAACAAGCAGTTCCGTGACAAACTAAGGAGCCTATTTTTCTTAAACTTAATGATTCATGCCAATGTTTAATCTATATGGAACTATCTAAGTTAATGACGAAATTAAGTTGGTAATATCAAAATTTCTAATTAATTCGAAATATACCTGCACTACAGTTGGAAGCCCTGGTGACTTAATATATTCTTAGTTCCATCTCTTAAGGTACAGAATACAAAATTTGATTGAAGTTCAATGGATAACGTGGGCGTTACATGCAGTTAGATATTGGATCTATCAGTGCGCGTAAAATCATGTTGGCAGCAATGTCATGCATATCTTGGTCAGAAATAATCTGACATATTATGATCTATTGTTGTGCCAATTTTGGACGAAATCCATTTGTATGTATAGAAGTTACATGCATTTTAGAATTGAACCTATCAGGCTTAGAATCATGTTAGCGGCATTGGCATTATATTAGTTACACCAAATTAATCTAGAACGTCAGGTACTATACGTGTGCAAAGTTTAGAGTTGTTGGTTTGCATGCATTCTTATATATTAATATAAGGGTAAAAAAGTAGAGACAGCAATTATCAACAGTTGTCAGCAGCTGGTTGCTCTTAAGAATACGCATAGTGATATCTGGTTATGTACACATAGTAGACTACATACGAAATTTGGTTGAAATCCAATTGATAGTGTAGAAGTTCTATTAATTTAAAAATTTGACCTATCAGCATGCTTAGAATCATTTTGCCAACACTGTCATGTATGGCCTCCTGGAAATTAAACTGAAATATTATTATCTATATAATTATGTGCCAATTTAGGAATAGCTCCCATGCATACCTTCCAAGATATCCAACATGGAGCTCAAATTTCAATTGCAGTTTTTCAGCAGTTGGTAGCACTGACTTCATCTTCATGGCCTTGAGATATTCAGATATAGATCTTTACTCACACCAAATTTGGTTTTGATTGCTTCAGCCGTTTAGGAGTTGATAAGGGGGGGGGTGGGCATGCACAGACAGACAGACATTTGCCCAGATCGATCTCATAAGTCTACTTTTTCCTCATTTTTGCAAAATGTGAAAAGTAGGCTAAAAATACAATACCCTATCACGGTAAGCACTTCCGAGTATTTATTAACCTTGCGTCTAAACTCAGAACCTAACACGACGTAGGTCGCAAAGTGACACTTCCACTCTTTCTACTCTATGGAGTTCTCCAACGCAAAATGTATCAAAATGGTGCCATTCTCAATCGATGATGCCGTATGTAATATATAAATATATATATAAATATATAATATTTTTCGATAGATATATTCAAATAACGTTATTTCTAGTGAGCACTACCATTTCGTTCCTGCGATAACCGATATCCGAATAATGTTATTAGTCCGAATAACGGTATTGGGGGAATAATGTTCGAGAGATGTATTCAAATAACGTTATTTATAGTGAGCACTACCATTTCGTTCCCGCGATAACCGATATCCGAATAACGTTATTAGTCCGAATAACGGTATTGGGGTTTATTTTTGGAGAGATCTATTCAAATAACGTTATTTCTAGTGAACACTACCATTTCGTTCCTGAGATAACCAATATCCGAATAACGTTATTAATCCTAATAACGGTATTGGGGGAATATTTTTCGAGATATGTATTCCGATAACGTTATTTCAGGCGGGCACTACCATTTCGTTCCTTGGTTAACTGATATTCGAATAACGTTATCAGTCCAAATAACGATATTAGGAGATTTTTTTTCGAGATATGTATTCCGATAACGTTATTTCAGGTGGGCACTAGTATTTCGTTTCTACGATAACCGATATCCGAAGAACGTTATTAGTCCGAATAACGGTATTAGGGGATATTTTTCGAGAGACTTATTCAAATAACGTTATTTCTGTCGGACAATACTATTTCGTTTCTACGATGACCAATATCAGAATAACGTTATATGGCCCAATAACGTTACCATGCGATACAAATGATTTCCGGATATGAAACGTAACGACCACAATGTGACCAAGACCCATTTTGTTACATAATCTACCCAAACAACCATTTTCGTTATGTTAAGTTATGAAGCCTTGTGGACGGGTTTTTCTTTGGTTTCACACTTTAACTCTAGACAAATATTTGTTGTTATTCCTAGGCCAACACTAGCTCTTTCACAAACCTGACCTAATGTATTATCACTGTAACCGCAGTTGGGGACTTTTTTTTTTTGATCCTGCTATAGTTTAATGGTAGATGATAATTATTTGATCCTAACTCATAGATAGCTCTTTACCTGTTACAAGGCACTGTCAAGTTATTTTAAAATGAATTTAAATTTACCAAAATGCTCTAGGCAGGATGACTGATATGACTTTAAAAAATGTATAGTCTCTTAACGATATGCAACTAATGATCTGAGTGCACAAGGCTGAAGGCTATGATTTCCCAAGTTTATTACAAAACGGGGTTAATGAGTAATTTACTGATACATTTTTTTTTATCTTACAACACAGTCAAGTAAATGGGAATACGTGGCCATGATATGTAACACACTTAAGTACACTGAGCTAATCACCATGATAGCCTAACTTTATATTATGAATTAAACACTCGCAAGTGTACGGAGCTGATGCTCACGGTATACAACACATTTGACTAAATGAAACTACACATATGCACACACATATTAACTACACAGGACAGATAATTGAGTTTATACAAAACACTAACAAGCAAATGATATGCCGCAACGAAACTACAGTCGCTACCAGCTATTTCTGTAAGAGCTGAAATGTCTACAGGCCTTATTTGATTTTAAAACAGATAACACATACTAATACATCCATTACAATTAACACCGGTTATCAGACAAATTCTACACACACTCAAAGTACACGGGGCTACATGACTGCGTTGTAACAACCCCTACTTACCCTGCTGACATTGTACCAGCAATTAATGTGACATTCTTATAACAGTTTTTGACTTATATGTTTGTGCTTTTCACTATACCTGAGGCTTGATGGGTGTTGGTTACGTTGCTTATCTCTTAACTAAGCATAAAGAGTTTGATTTACTCTTGGCTAATGTATTATAGATTTTGAAATTAATTCTTACACTCATAGTAACTAGTATATAGATATTTTAACTGTCTATCCAGTATAAGCTTGAAAAGCACTTTTGACGCCAGGCTTTTTTTTATCATGATGAATAAATCATTTTCTACTGAAACCTTGCTTTGAATATCCTTTTCAGAATGGAGAAAACCGCATTAAAATCCATTTAGTGGTTCTCTAGATTACTTGTAACATTTAAGAATCGGGGACTCTGTTTTATACTAAGTAGAGATTACCCCCAAACCCAGTTGACAACAGGATTAACATTACAGTGGTGCACTAAACATAATGATGTAACACACTTAAGTACATAAGGGTAATAGCTATGATATCTAAATATCATGACTGTTATAACGACTTTGATATTGCAAACCCTATAATATGATTTATGTACACTCAAATACGCGGGGTTAATAATTGAGATGTCTCTAAACCTTGACACAATAGTTTACCATGAAGTTATCGGGCCTCATGTTACACATTTATGACATGTAAAAGAACCTACCACTACAATTGGTAGTGTGTAACCAAAATTTGTCAGTTATATTTGATTGGTTACAAACACTTTATGCCATTGATAATTTTATATTAACTATGAAGCATAAACTAATTGTAGTATTGTTCTCTGTTTTAGCTGTTAGAGCTGGGAAACGAATTAAGACCCAAGTGCAGCAGCCTATCAATGTTTGCAACGTGGTGATGTACCTATAAATCTTTTGGATCATGCTTGTAAATAACAAGACATTTCTTATTACCATAGTGAACCTGAATTAAGACGTGTGGCTAATAAAATATTATTGCAAAGCTAAATAACGTTTGACAGCCTGTAATGCCTTGGTGGGGGAAAGGTTAGCAGTCCTGATTGTGATTAGTGTTATAAAAGGAAAGTTAATGATGAGTAGACATGGATATTTAAATGAACTATTTGTGTACTAGTGTAATTTCCTACTTAAAAATTACCATTGATGTCAATCAAGAAAACAAAATCTCAAATTTATAAATTTGCATTTGCAAATTACCATGTTCATTATTTAAAAAAAATGTAGACAGGCATTTCCCACATTGTATATTTAAAATTTCCATTTCCACTTTACTTATTTGAAAAGTTTATTTTAACTTTGCAAAATGTCTTAATGCCAGTGCTTAACTATTGCAGTAGCGTAGTCTTTTTGTTTTCAAACACGTAGTGGCACATGACACACACTACAGGTAAGACTGTCTTACAAATAGAGTCTATTTACCACTAAATGTTCATGACTTACATATAAAAACACATTTAGTAAAATTTACTATTTAAATTTGCTATAAGCTTTAATTTCTTTTCTCTACCGAGATTGCTATGATCGAACAACAAATGTTAAGTACTCGTGTTATCTCTCTCACTCTTTTACACCTTATTTGGGAAACAAACACAGCCATTATATTAATTGATAAAGAACATATATTTACATGCATGCAACCCCAAAGAAACTTTTAGTTACCGTACGAATTTACAAATAAAAATTTTATGCACTGTGAAAAAATAATATTTTCCATTCAACATTTTCAATTAAATAGCCACATGCGACACGCAAAGTCTGTTTCCGCAATCTAGCGGTGACTATGAGAACTAACTGAACGACCAGCATGGTACCTAGCGCTCCATATCCACATTACTGAACGACCAGCATGCTATCTAATGGTCGATATCAACAATCACTCAACTACCTGCATTCTACCTACCGGTCAATATGACAACTCACTCAACTACTAGTATGCATTCCAATAATGAACACATTTGTTCATATCCACTAACATTACACACAGCGGGTTTGCTTTATCGTTTAATACAAATATATCTTGTTTAAATAATGTAACAAAAAGTTAAATGGCGCATTTGTATGGGAATGTTGCATTACCTAAAATGTAACACTATGCATGTGTTGTATATTTTACAATAGGCTTATGATGAAGGATTATTTTGGTGGCTTAAGTTGGTGGCTTATGTTGGCTTATGGTGGTGTCCTATGGAGGCTTATGGTGGCTTACGTTGGTGGCTTATTTTTGGTGGTTTATGTTAATTGTAATGGCTTATTTGACTAGTTATTTTTGTCAATGTATTTAAAGGATTTTTTATCGATCTTCGTAAGTATCTCTGCCCTTTTTATAGTAAAATAATGCTTACCGCCATGTTTGTAAGTAACAACAACACACTAAAATTCTAAAGAATCCAAAGTACTCTAGGGTTAATCATTGACTCTCAACTCTTACTCTTACCTCTATCCCACACCTAGTCAAGTACAATATAATTTTAATGTTTTCCTAAAAAGTTTATATGGGAAAGTAGGCTATATGTTTAAACTAAAAACATCATATAATGACATATGTTAACTCTTACACTTAGCTCTATCCCTCTCTCAGTCCAAAAATAGTGTATTTTTCAAATTTTTTAAAACAATATTGGGAAAGTAGGTTGTATTTTTAAACTAAAAATCCTAAAAAGTCATATGTAAATTCTTACACTTACCTCTATCCCACTCTCATTTAAAGAATAGGGTATTTTTAAATTTTTCTAAAAAATATTTTCAAAATGGGTTATATTTTGGAAACTAACAATTTTGCAAAAATGTCTGTTTGGCACAAATCAATGGTCCATACCCCCTCTACCTGTAAACCAAGTCCCAGGTCTGTAGGGCAAAGAGAAAAAAAACTTCAATTTTGAAAGTAGGTGATATTTCCAAATTGCTCGTTTTACATAAATTAATGGTATCTACCCTCTCTACCCCCATACTAAATTACAAGTCTCTAAGACGAAAACTGTTCAGTAGGGGGATGATCAGCTTTCTAGATGATAGCATACTTTCCTACGAAGTTTGCCGATATCTCCCGAACGCCCGTTCGGGGGTTTGATGTGTGACATGTCGTAGGACTCTGGGTGACGCTTTTGTTCCTATGGAGAACGTCCCCCCCTAATTAAAAACTACCCCTACTAGGGGGTGAAATAGAAATTTTCGTCCTAGAGACTTGGAAACTAAGATTTTTACAAAAAAGGTTATTTGACATAAATGAAAGGACCCTACCCCCAAAATAAATGTCAAGTCTCTAGGACGAAAATTTTTATTTCACCCCTAGTAGGGTTAGTTTTTATTTGTGGGGGGGGGGGACGTTCTCCATAGGAACAAGGGCGTCACCCAGAGTCCGACATGTCACACATCAAAACCCCGAACAGGCGTTCGGGAGACATCGGCAAACTTCGTAGGAAAGTAGGCTATCATCTAGAACTCTCATCATCCCCCTACCGAACAGTTTTCGTCTTAGAGACTTGTAATTTGGCACGGGGGTAGAGGAGGTAAAGACCATTAATTTATGTCAAATGAACAATTTTGTAAATTTCCTAATTTAGGAAACATCGCCTACTTTCAAAATTGTACTTTTTGTTTTTCTCCTACAGACCTGGGACTTGGTTTACAGGTAGAGGGGGTATGGACCATTGATTTATGCCAAACAAACATTCTTGTAAAATTTTTGGTTTCCAAAATATAACCCATTTTGAAAATATTTTTAGAAAAATTTGAAAAATACACTATTTTTCGAATGAGAGTGGGATAGAGGTAAGTGTAATGAGATAACGTATGACTTTTAGGATTTTTAGTTTAAAAATATACCCTACCTTCCCAATATTGTTTTAAAAGTTTTGAAAAATACACTATTTTTGGACTGAGAGTGGGATAGAGGTAAGAGTAAGAGTTGAGAGTCAATGATTAACCCTAGAGTACTTTGGATTATTTAGAATTTTAGTGTGTTGTTGTTGCTCACAAACATATCGGTAAGCATTATTCTACTATAAAAAGGGCAGATATACTTTCCAAGATCAATAGAAAAATCCCTTAAATACCTTGACAAAATAACTTGTCAAATAAGCCATTACAAATAAGGTATTAACATAAACCACCAAAATTAAGCCACCAACATAAGCCACCGCCATAAGCCACCAACATAATCTTTCAACATAAGCCCATTGTAAAATGTTAAACATTTGCATAGTATTCCATTTTAGGTAATGTATCATTCCCATACAGTTGCGCCATTTAACTCTTTGTTATAATATTTAAACAAGATATATTTGTATTAAACGATAAAGCAAACCCGCTGTGTGTATTGTTAGTGGATATGAACAAATGTGTTCATTGTTGGAATGCATACTAGTAGTTGAGTGAATTGTCATATTGACCGGTAGGTAGCATGCTGGTAGTTGAGTGAGTGATGTCGACCATTAGATAGCATGCTGGTCGTTCAGTAATGTTGATATGGAGCGCTAGGTACCATGCTGGTCGTTCAGGTAGTTCTCATACTCACCACTAGATAGCGGAAACATACTTTGCGTGTCGCATGTGGCTCTTAAAATTGAAAATGGTCAAAGGAAAATATTCTTTTTTAACAGTGCATAAAATTTTTATTTGTAAATTCACACGGTAACTAATTTTTTGGGGGGGTTTCATGCATGTAAATATATGTTCTTTATCAATTAATATAATGGCTGTGTTTGTTTCCCAAATAAGGTGTAAAAGAGTGAGAGAGATAACACGAGTACTTAACATTTGTTGTTCGATCATAGCAATCTCGGTAGAGAAAAGAAATTAAAGCTTATAGCAAATTTAAATAGTAAGTTTTACTAAATGTGTTTTTATATGTCAGTCATGAACATCTAGTGGTAAATAGACTCTATTTGTAAGACAGTCTTACCTGTAGTGTGTGTCATGTGCCACTACGTGTTTGGAAACAAAAAGACTATGCTACTGTAATAGTTAAGCACTGGCATTAAGAAATTTTGCAAAGTTAAAATAAACTTTTCAAATAAGTAAAGTGGAAATGGAAATTTTAAATATACAATGTGGGAAATGCCTGTCTACATTTTTTTTTTAAATAATGAACATGGTAATTTTGCGCCGATAAAGGTCTAGTAATAATAATAATAATGCGCGTCAGAGTAGCAGAGGAAGATAAAATCAACAAGGTCGCAAAATGGACAGGGGAAAAGACGTCTTGCTCGACCCGGTGCTGGGCCCAAGGTTTTCGGAGCGAGCAAAAGATGATTTCCAAAAAACCAAATGCAAACAAATAATTGCTTAATGGAATAATCAAAAGTGCAAAAACGAGATTCCCATAAAATTAATTAAAGAAATCCCAGAGACGTGTTAATCGTGCCTTTGTTACATCACAAAGACAAGATTGACGAAATCGAGATGAAGGTAAGGAAGGGGAACTTAAATATAAGAAATGAAAATACAAGGGAGCTATATTACTTAAAATATAAAAATGTATTAATGATAAAAGAAAGAGCGTGTACATGAAATAAACAAGTTACTTAAAACAAAGAAAAAAGGTAAGCTAAGATAAAATTGATAATACAAAATAAACCCAATACCAAGAATAAAGACTTAAAAACTAACAAGCACGACAGAACCTGAGTAACAGCTCAACAATATGAATCTAACGAAACGATACGAGCATGAAAGAAAATAAAATGAAACTTACGAAAGCCAGAGAGAAACGCCAAACTTGCAAAAATTCAAAAATCGAATATTAACGAGACGCGAAGTTTTTCATGATGTTATTGTAAACATACCTGAGGGATGGGGGAGGAGTGAGGGGAGTAAAACAAAGGGAAGAGAGATTTCACGGAGGTAGGAAGAAGGGGAAGAAAAGGGGGGATATCATTAAGTTATGTAATACGGCGGAAATCGAAAGAGAAAGAACAAAACAAAAGGAAAAAGAGATATACGGAGATACATTACATTACAAATGACTTGGGACGAAAGAGACCGGTAAAAATCGAAAGCACGCTATAAAAAAATAGGCTTATACTCCAACATAATGCCGCAACAACGCGACATATAAAAAAAAGAATAATATGACATCGGAGCTGGAGAAAATCCCAGTTAACCACCGTCACATATATTCTATAAACAAAGGGGACACGTATTAGTGGGACGTTGGACATCAGTCCCGTTACCTCACACATACTGTCCACAAACAAAGGTCCAATTGCTACCAATCAAATGAAACATTTGTGGTACAAAAGAGACACCGACGCAAAAGACGAGCACTAAGGCCCGACAGGAAATATATTTAAGCCAAGACGCAGAAACGCAATACTTTCGAATCTTACAGGTATTAACCAAAATAATAAAACTGTGAGGAGGGTACATAACAAAAGCAACAAAAAGAAATCCGCCGTATGACATTACGCAAGGTCCCGGAGATCTGGTTCAAGGATTAAAATACTAACAGTAACATCTTAAAAAGGAAAGAGAATTAAGCAAAAGAAGGAACGTTTAACAAAAACAATTACATTGCGTTAGATAGAAATACATTGAGCCGTACTCACATTCCGCTGCGCCATGAGGGTGGGCCTCTGCCCGAATACACACGTTCGCCTTACATCTCGGCGCGTCTAAGACTGACTAAGCTTCTGTCCCCCAGAGGGGAGAGAAGCCTCTCAGAAAAATCAAATGCGTAGTTTGGGAGTGGCCCCAAACTCGCGTCAAATATTGTCAGAGCCAATGGCAGAACGAATTGCACAACAAAATGCAAGGTAGCAACAACACTAGCCAATACGAGAGAACAAGGCAGTATGTAGCCAGGGGTTGCACAACGTTAGACAGAGAGATACATACAGACAAACTGCGCACTTTTAAACTCTCGAGGCGTAATATAGAGATGTCACAACACATGACAATAATAATAATAATAATAATCATGATGATAATAATAATAATTACAATAAATTCTGAAAAGTGGTTCAAATTCCACCGCTTTCTCCAAAAAAAAATCTTTTACATAACAAAGGCATAAAAGAATTTTTTTCTTTTTCATAACAAAATTATATAAAATAACATTCTTCGATTAGATACATTTGAACAGGGTGAAGGAAAGAAAATTACATCATGTACACTAGATACATACATGAAAATAAAGACATAATAAAATGTTCTCACATTTCTCTTATTCATATGACGCAGCTTAATTAAAAGTTCTTTAAACGTCATAACTTCCATAAAAGGCTTGACGAAACGCAAGTCTCTTTTCTCAAACACACATATATTTTCATACACACGTATTCACGAAGATGTTCACTGATGAGGAAAATTATTCCTTTTTGGTACGAAAGAAAAAAAAAGACTTTAAAATGAAATTAAAACAACAAAAATTCAAATTATATAAAGGATCAGTACAGGCGTGAAATAAAGGCGGATCCTACCTCTACTGCACGTCAATACGTCACACATATTAAAAATGGATGTACCAAAAAGAAAATAATGATAATAAAACGGTCAATCTTGAGCTAGACTCTGCCAGATGACGTGGAGAAAGCGAAGTCTTCTTAATGGCGACCTTCTGGAAATCAGCCAATTTTCTAATAATAAAAGAAAGAAAAAGGTTAAATCATGATCACAAAAAAAGATAGAGGGGAGCATCCTTTATACGAAATAAGGCTTGCGTCGGGGAAATATTTGGGGTTACATAAGCTGCGTAATAGTGAAAGTGGATTCATTCTGCCAGCTGGAAAGTGAAGGTATGAATAGACTGGGTCGTCAGACCATATTACAAAAGAGTCAAGAGCCGTGAACAGGGTCTAAAGGATACACCGGCCACTTCTCAGGTACTTGGAGACTAGCTATCGTCACCGGAAACACTCTCCAAATATATGACAGTTACAGGAAAATAATATACATTATCTTAGAGAAAAACATATTAGATTGAAATGATTTATAAAAACATGATTTCACAAAAAACGTAAAACAGAAGTTACGATTAATAGTAAACAACTATATCAATAAACAAATCACTGTCACTACAAGAAAAGAATGTAAGTCAACAGACCATCTCAGGCACTGCCGAACAATAGCAAGTCGTGTCTGCAGCTTGGACAATGGGTCGGCCCGGCTCCTTACAACAAAAGCAGGCAGGAACTGGAAATCGCCTTAGGCAGAGGTATAGTTCAACACATCTTTCGAAATCCTCCGTGTAACTCAGGCGGCCACGGGTGTCTCCTGCCTAACTAGATACATAGAGGGAGTAAAGGGGCTAAATATACTAATAACCTTCATCAAAAGACATTAGGTACTAAACAAATAAAAAGGAATAATAACTCAAAGTAGCTGTCGAAACAAAAAAATACCATTCCAGACAGAGAACGAAAAACCAAATAATTACGTTACAAAATACCTTCCAAAAAGAACTGACTGAAACCTCGCATAAAACCAATCAAGACCAGACATACAATCAATCAAACACGAAACCCAATAATAAATATTACCAACCCACAAAAATAAAATGGTTACTGTGTCAATATACGGGCCGTAGACCTCAGAGGTACCGCATTAAAAAAAATTAAAGACAGAGGGTATGGCCTATCCCATACTAATATAAGAAAATTGGGTAATGCACGCCAGAGTAGTTCACACGAACATCAATGTCCCATACCAAGGATGCCGTAGACCTAAAATGGTTGGTATCTCTGAGTAATACTTATCGTATATAAAAACGAATAAATAGTTCGTACGTAATATATATATAGTTTAAATTGAATAGGGTATAAAATCAAAATTGAACTAAATTTGAAACCACCCACAAATAACTGTTGATAAAAATTCATTAAACTCATTGACACACACATTCATCTCAAAATACAACCAACAACAACAACACTACATACATACTCCTTCCCATAAACAAATCAAAATTTCCCCATTACATCAGAATGCTAATATGAGTCGTTGGAACACCATGGAAACTCAAATAACGGACTACAGGTCATCGTGACAAACTTCATCCCATACTAAAGATTGACGAATCGTGTAGAATCTATGTACATCCTAAGTGGGCGTCGAAGCCGTGGGACAGGTCCCATACCCTAATCCCGACGGAGACCTCACCTAGCAGGTTTCCCAACGAAATACACACTACCATACTGAACATATAGTAACATCAAGCTTATATAAACAATTTTAAATGAAAACCAAAATTGAAAATCCCCTGACAAAAATAAAACAATCACCCTCCCTAATTATGAAACAAACTTAATTCCCAATCATAACTCACATAATAGCTCAACAGACCATTCATTCATAACAGAAACAACAAACACTTTACTAACACCAAACGTTAGTATAATTACGCGAGGCTCAAGGTGGGTCGGGGTGACCGTAGGATTTAAAGAGACGGTTCCCATAAGTGGGCCGGGGAAAACTTCGGAGAAAGAGGGGCGGGGGTTTTAGGCTGTACGGTAATGACAAGAAACCTGTCAGCAGCTGTTCCAGACTGAGACGTATGAAGGCGTGAGGCGAGTTCTGAGAAATATCACAGTTAACAAAGCGACTATTTACAACAAAGGTAAGGACTCAAACCCTTGAGAGAAATGCATTTTCTACTTCACAGAAAGTAAAATAAAAACGTCCACAACACTGACGAATTGAAAAAGAAGAGAAAGCAAACAAAATTTCCTGTCGCCTTAAAATCACCGTTAACTAAACAAATGTCTACTAGAGGAAGCAAATACATAAAAGTAGGTTACAATACCGTGACGTGTCGTGTTCCAGCGATGCGATGTACTCACTGATAGGTTGCCACTGTTCACCTCGAAGCTGGGTCTTTTGGATGTCTTGTTTACTTGAGGGACAAAACCACCTTTCCTTGGAGATGGGTTTCCTGGATGCCCGTAGTTCACACAGAAAGTAACTTCACCCTTTCTTCAGGGGTGGGGAAAAACAATTCACTGAATTCCTTAAACTCAAAGAAAAACAAATTTTAATACAATGTAAATGAAGAGAAAAATAATAAAAGGTTAATAAATTGAGAGAGGAGAGGAGGGAACGATTTCGCACGCAACCATGCGATCTGCTACCATTGCGCCGCTAAAGGTCTAGTAAATAATAATAATAATGCGCGTCAGAGTAGCAGAGGAAGATAAAATCAACAAGGTCGCAAAATGGACAGGGGAAAAGACGTCTTGCTCGACCCGGTGCTGGGCCCAAGGTTTTCGGAGCGAGCAAAAGATGATTTCCAAAAAACCAAATGCAAACAAATAATTGCTTAATGGAATAATCAAAAGTGCAAAAACGAGATTCCCATAAAATTAATTAAAGAAATCCCAGAGACGTGTTAATCGTGCCTTTGTTACATCACAAAGACAAGATTGACGAAATCGAGATGAAGGTAAGGAAGGGGAACTTAAATATAAGAAATGAAAATACAAGGGAGCTATATTACTTAAAATATAAAAATGTATTAATGATAAAAGAAAGAGCGTGTACATGAAATAAACAAGTTACTTAAAACAAAGAAAAAAGGTAAGCTAAGATAAAATTGATAATACAAAATAAACCCAATACCAAGAATAAAGACTTAAAAACTAACAAGCACGACAGAACCTGAGTAACAGCTCAACAATATGAATCTAACGAAACGATACGAGCATGAAAGAAAATAAAATGAAACTTACGAAAGCCAGAGAGAAACGCCAAACTTGCAAAAATTCAAAAATCGAATATTAACGAGACGCGAAGTTTTTCATGATGTTATTGTAAACATACCTGAGGGATGGGGGAGGAGTGAGGGGAGTAAAACAAAGGGAAGAGAGATTTCACGGAGGTAGGAAGAAGGGGAAGAAAAGGGGGGATATCATTAAGTTATGTAATACGGCGGAAATCGAAAGAGAAAGAACAAAACAAAAGGAAAAAGAGATATACGGAGATACATTACATTACAAATGACTTGGGACGAAAGAGACCGGTAAAAATCGAAAGCACGCTATAAAAAAATAGGCTTATACTCCAACATAATGCCGCAACAACGCGACATATAAAAAAAAGAATAATATGACATCGGAGCTGGAGAAAATCCCAGTTAACCACCGTCACATATATTCTATAAACAAAGGGGACACGTATTAGTGGGACGTTGGACATCAGTCCCGTTACCTCACACATACTGTCCACAAACAAAGGTCCAATTGCTACCAATCAAATGAAACATTTGTGGTACAAAAGAGACACCGACGCAAAAGACGAGCACTAAGGCCCGACAGGAAATATATTTAAGCCAAGACGCAGAAACGCAATACTTTCGAATCTTACAGGTATTAACCAAAATAATAAAACTGTGAGGAGGGTACATAACAAAAGCAACAAAAAGAAATCCACCGTATGACATTACGCAAGGTCCCGGAGATCTGGTTCAAGGATTAAAATACTAACAGTAACATCTTAAAAAGGAAAGAGAATTAAGCAAAAGAAGGAACGTTTAACAAAAACAATTACATTGCGTTAGATAGAAATACATTGAGCCGTACTCACATTCCGCTGCGCCATGAGGGTGGGCCTCTGCCCGAATACACACGTTCGCCTTACATCTCGGCGCGTCTAAGACTGACTAAGCTTCTGTCCCCCAGAGGGGAGAGAAGCCTCTCAGAAAAATCAAATGCGTAGTTTGGGAGTGGCCCCAAACTCGCGTCAAATATTGTCAGAGCCAATGGCAGAATGAATTGCACAACAAAATGCAAGGTAGCAACAACACTAGCCAATACGAGAGAACAAGGCAGTATGTAGCCAGGGGTTGCACAACGTTAGACAGAGAGATACATACAGACAAACTGCGCACTTTTAAACTCTCGAGGCGTAATATAGAGATGTCACAACACATGACAATAATAATAATAATAATAATCATGATGATAATAATAATAATTACAATAAATTCTGAAAAGTGGTTCAATTTGCAAATGCAAATTTATAAATTTGAGATTTTGTTTTCTTGATTGACATCAATGGTAATTTTTAAGTAGGAAATTACACCAGTACACAAATAGTTCATTTAAATATCCATGTATATTCATCATTAACTTTCCCTTTATAACACTAATCACAATCAGGACTGCTAACCTTTCCCCCACCAAAGCATTACAGGCTGTCAAACGTTATTTAGCTTTGCAATAATACTTTATTAGCCACACGTCTTAATTCAGGTTCACTATGGTAATAAGAAATGTCTTGTTATTTACAAGCATGATCCAAAAGATTTATAGGTACATCACCACGTTGCAAACATTGATAGGCTGCTGCACTTGGGTCTTAATTCGTTTCCCAGCACTAACAGCTAAAACAGAGAACAATACTACAATTAGTTTATGCTTCATAGTTAATATAAAAGTATCAATGGCATAAAGTGTTTGTAACCAATCAAATATAACTGACAAATTTTGGTTACACACTACCAATTGTAGTGGTAGGTTCTTTTACATGTCATAAATGTGTAACATGAGGCCCGATAACTTCATGGTAAACTATTGTGTCAAGGTTTAGAGACATCTCAATTATTAACCCCGCGTATTTGAGTGTACATAAATCATATTATAGGGTTTGCAATATCAAAGTCGTTATAACCGTCATGATATTTAGATATCATAGCTATTACCCTCGTGTACTTAAGTGTGTTACATCATTATGTCTAGTGCACCACTGTAATGTTACTCCTGTTGTCAACTGGGTTTGGGGGTTATCTCTACTTAGTATAAAACAAAGTCCCCGATTCTTAAATGTTACAAGTAATCTAGAGAACCACTAAATGGATTTTAATGCGGTTTTCTCCATTCTGAAAAGGATATTCAAAGCAAGGTTTCTGTAGAAAATGATTTATTCATCATGATAAAAAAAAGCCTGGCGTCAAAAGTGCTTTTCAAGCTTATACTGGATAGACAGTTAAAATATCTATATACTAGTTACTATGAGTGTAAGAATTAATTTCAAAATCTATAATACATTAGCCAAGAGTAAATCAAACTCTTTATGCTTAGTTAAGAGATAAGCAACGTAACCAACACCCATCAAGCCTCAGGTATAGTGAAAAGCACAAACATATTGGTCTAAAACTGTTATAAGAATGTCACATTAATTGCTGGTACAATGACAGCAGGGTAAGTAGGGGTTGTTACAACGCAGTCATGTAGCCCCGTGTACTTTGAGTGTGTGTAGAATTTGTCTGATAACCGGTGTTAATTGTAATGGATGTATTAGTATGTGTTATCTGTTTTAAAATCAAATAAGGCCTGTAGACATTTCAGCTCTTACAGAAATAGCTGGTAGCGACTGTAGTTTCGTTGCGGCATATCATTTGCTTGTTAGTGTATTGTATAAACTCAATTATCTGTCCTGTGTAGTTAATGTGTGTGTGCATATGTGTAGTTTAATTTAGTCAAATGTGTTGTATACCGTGAGCATCAGCTCCGTACACTTGCGAGTGTTTAATTCATAATATAAAGTTAGGCTATCATGGTGATTAGCTCAGTGTACTTAAGTGTGTTACATATCATGGCCACGTATTCCCATTTACTTGACTGTGTTGTAATATAAAAAATGTATCAGTAAATTGCTCATTAACCCCGTTTGGTAATAAACTTGGGAAATCATAGCCTTCAGCCTTGTGCACTCAGATCATTAGTTGCATATCGTTAAGAGACTATATTTTTTTTAAATTCATATCAGTCATCCTGCCTAGAGCATTTTGGTAAATTTAAATTCATTTTAAGATAACTTGACAGTGCCTTGTAACAGGTAAAGAGCTATCTATGAGTTAGGATCAAATAATTATCATCTACCATTAAACTATAGCAGGATCAAAAAAAAAGTCCCCAAATGCGGTTACAGTGATAATACATTAGGTCAGTTTTGTGAATGAGCTAGTGTTGGCCTAGGAATAACAACAAGTATTTGCCTAGACTTAAAGTGTGAAACCAAAGAAAAACCCGTCCATGTTGGTTAATGAGTGAACTAAACCCTCCTCTTCACTGTCTTGCCTCACAAGGCAGGGTGTACCCCATTTAAGCCCTCACATCAGTTTCTAAAGTCCCTGACAAAGCCGGGGGATCAAACCCGGGACCTCTAAGTGAGAGGTAAGCCCGCTACCTTAACACCACGGGACCAGTTAAACTGTTAACCAATACAGCATAAAGTGTTCTAATTTGCTGCTACTAAGAGTCAATGTGAACAGATTTTGTAAGAGCGGAAACAGATTAAATTACTGCAAAGTCATCAACTGTGCATGTTGAGCATTGTAGAGACAGCAGTTAAGTCTTGTAAGGGTTCCAGACTTGTTAAAGAAATATTTATGTCATTTATGTAAGTGCATTAGGCCTCCGTGGCTTAGGCGGCAGCACGCCGGCCTCTCACCGCTGGGTCCGTGGTTCAAATCCCGGGCACTCCATGTGGGATCTGTGCTGGACAAAACGGAGGCAGACAGGTTTTTCTCCGGGTACTGCGGTTTTCCCTGTCAAAATTTCATTCCAGCAACACACTCCACTATCATTTCATTTCATCTGTCATTCATTTAATCATTGCCCCAGAGGAGTGCGTCAGGCCTCGGCAGCCGGCACAGTTCATATCCTCGCTGCTAGTTGGGGGCTTCATTCATTCCATTCCTGACCCGGTCGGAGACTGGAAGCAGGCTGTGGATTTTCATTTTCATGTAAGTGCATTCAGGTTGTTGTGTTGAATACAAATGTGTTTACATCTTCTGCAGTTAGTCACCTACATGTTGTTAAAATTTGGCACTCTAGGCGTCGGATTTCCTAATACTGTTGGTTTTGCTAATGACCTACTCTTGTCTTCCATGGATAAGCGAATCCCAATACAGTTGAGTGTTAACAATTTTATGTAGTGATGTTTGAGTCTTCAGTCTTTGACGGTTTTAATGCAGTGCTCCATACCTCCCTGAGCTAATCGTTTCATCTCTACATAACTACCACAACCTACATTCAAGCAATCTGTTTAACATATTTTAACCTTGGTCTACCCCTACAGTTCTTGTCATCAACCCTTCCTTCCATATCTAAGCTTGCTGTTCCTGGGTTTCTTAGTATGTGTTCTACCAACCTATCTCTTGTGTTTTGTTAGAATATGCTAAAGAAACAGCTTAATAACATGTGCTATTGCAATGACAGTAAGAGTGTGTGTACTTGTCATTCAGATGAGGAATGGAAGAGAGGCTGCCGTGGCCTTTATTTGGGAACCATCCCAGTATTCACCTAAAGTACAAGTGGAAACCACCTAAAACCACTTCTAGGTGGCTGAGGTGGGAATCAAACCCTTCTCTTTTCACACAAGACTGAGTGTATCTCGTTCCAGCACTCGGACCTGAATTAAATTTCTTGGCAAAGCCAGGAATTAATTACAAGCCTAGCGGTGGCATTCAAGATTACTAGCCGCTACACCACGAGGTGGACATTAATATTTCATTAGTTGCTGTTGTTTTATTTGAAGGGGATTTGACATCGTGGTCATATAGCCCCGTGTACTTGGTGAGTGTGGAATTTGTCTGATAACCTGTAGATTGTGATGGCAGTATTAGTGTGTGTATTTATAATTCTGATGAGGATTGAAAAGAGGCGGCTGAGGTCTTCAGTTAAGATATATCCCAGCATTTGCCTGGAGTAGAAGTGGAAAACCACAGAAAATTACTTCCAGAATGGCTCACATCTTTTCAGTTTTGTCTCATAAGGCTGAGTGTACCCCATTGCAGCCCTCAAACCTGAATTAAATTTGTTAGCAGAGCCATGAATCAAACCCTGACTTGATAGGTGACCGACAAAACTACTAGCCATTACACCAATAGTTGTTGTCGTCGTCGTCGTCGTCGTTGTTGTTGTTTTTGTTGATTCTTTATGAGCCTTGGAATAATGTGACCATGTAGCCCAGTATACTGTACTTTAGTGTGTGTTTTGTCTGAGTAATCAATTCGTTAGATTTATCAAATACATACACACACTCACAGTAGAGCCAGCTGCTGCTTTGGCGGAAGTGTTTCGTAACACTTATTGCAAGCTACGGTGTATTTTTTATCAAGCCAGGTCGGGCAAGGCCTACTGTACATTTTAATCATTTTTATATATGCATCGCCGTGCGTGTAATGTGTGTTTAGGTCTTCAGTCTTTGACTGGTTTAACACAGCCCTCCATGCCTCCCTGTCCTGAGCTAATCGTTTCATCTCTACATAGCTACCACACCCTGCATCCGCTGCAATCTGTTTAACATAATCTAACCTTGGTCTACCCCTACAGTTCTTGTCCTCGACCCTTCCTTCCATAACTGAGCTTGCTATTCCTAAATGTCTTAGTATGTGTTCTACCAACCTATCTCATTTTGTTAGACTATGGTAAAACACGTCGATAACCTGTGCTATTGTAATGGCTGTATTAGTGTGTGTACTTGTAATTTAGATGAGGATTGGAAGGAGGCGGCCAAGGTCTGTAGTTAAGATATATCCCAGAATTTGCCTGGATTAGAAGTGGAAAACCCCAGAAAACTACTTCCAGAATGGCTGAGGTAGGAATCAAGACCCAGCTACTCTCAGTTTTTGCCTCACAAGGCTAGGTGAACCCCGTTCCAACCCTCAGCCCAAAATTAAATTTCTTGACAGAGCCAGGACTCGAACCCGGTTCTCCACAGTAACAGACAAGAATGCTAGCCTCTACACCAAGAGGTGGATAATATAAGGCTGGTCTTGATTGTACATGATCAATCCATAATTACCTAATAATTATAATAATAATAATAATAATAATAATAATAATAATCCATTTAGCAACTACACGGCCGAACTCTCCCTGTGACGTCATCCACGGTCTCAGGGCGTGGCGGCCACCTTGCGCATTAGCCCCTGTGCCAGCAATGACTTACCCCTCCATAAGAATAACATAGGGCTGGTTGCGCGCGGCCGCCATCTAGCGCATTAGCCCCTGTGCAAGAACCGCCTAACATTACCTACTCAAGTGAGTGAAATAATACTTTATAAGTTGCTTGGACTATTACACTGTAGTTTATTTGAAGTGGA
The DNA here is from genome assembly GCA_946902985.2 of Meconema thalassinum. NCBI lineage: Eukaryota > Metazoa > Arthropoda > Insecta > Orthoptera > Tettigoniidae > Meconema > Meconema thalassinum. The sequence continues at coordinate 256,944,165 of OX336393.1, forward strand.
ATTATTATTATTATCGGTGAAGATATGACTCGTGAAAAGTGAGCATATCCCATTCTGTGAAGAGGCTCAAAGGCGATAACCTGTTATGTGGAGCTTGCAGTAGAAGACTTTCCCATCATATTTAAAGTATTTTCACGTAGTGAAGAGTGTCGTGGAACAAAGATTCAAACCAAGCAATAAACCGTACCGATCATTCATTGAGGACGCTTAAAGTGAAATACTGAAATATATAATGCATATGGCCTACTATTCATACTTGAGTTAACCAGCGTGTGCAAGAACATTGAAGTGCACCATTCCACTGCTAATTCTAGTATGTGTGCGGAATATTATGGTCATCGAATGAATATTGCTCAAGTTTTCTACAATATGACTATGGGAATGCCCTAAACACGCCAGCGATGGATTAGACGGGAGGAAGAAGGAAGAATTAAGAAGAGGGCGATCTGAGACCACGTTTCAGGAGACCAGGAATCCTGAATGGAACCGTGTTGGAGTACCGTCGGAGGTCACTGCCATTCGATCCAGGCAGTCAGGCAGTCATGGAACCATACTTCACGGGAAGGAACCTGAACGATGTAATTCATCACCATACAGGAGGCCGGATTAAGATCCGCCAGCATCATAAAATAAGACCAGACCATGCCTCGATCGTCTAGTGTATAGCGTAGTCGTGCGTATTCCAAAACTTTAGTTATGCTTATTTTAGTATTCTAAACCTTTAAACATGCTTACTGGCGTATTCCCAAGATTTAGTTAGTTATTTCTTCTACGTATTCATAGCCAGTGATTGGAAGTTCTAGATAGTTCTATTTGACTAGGTGGCTTTTGATTTTGAGTAATACAGTATTATGATTTCCTTACGAGTGCGACATTCGACGGAGAGCATCGCAGGGTTATATGCGCCTCGTGATTCTTAGTCATTTTTGTAAATAATAATAATTCTGGATATTTTGAGTGATGTTGAACAGGAATTTTTCATAAAAAAGTAGCCTAATTTTGTGAAAATTTAATATAATTGAGTTAATGATGAAATAATGACATATTTGACTAATTTGTCTATGACAGTTAATAGTGGAACGATTCGAATCTGTAATATGCCAGCAAATAATTATTAATAATAATAATAATCACAGATTGGTTTTTGAGTTGATAAATAAATCCATTGTCACATAAACTGAATGACTAATGAATTCTAAAGTGACAGAAAAGTTGATTCTCACATGCAGTGAAAGTGGTAAATCATAAATAATAATTTGAGTTGAAAATTCCAGAGCAGTCATGACTTATATTTTGTGGTAAAATTTTGCATTCAGTGGAGGCAGGTGTTAGCCTCATTGAAGCGGGCATGTCGGGGACATAGCGCCGTAATATTGGATAATTATCAGGCCTCAAGCATGGTGGCTTGAGTGTGTTGTTGATGAAAGTTGTTTTGAAAGTATTGGAAAGTTGTGGTATTTTAGAATTACGCAAATATTCTTGAGAAATATGAATGCACAGTATTTTTGAAAGTGTAGCTTTCTGGATTTTTATGTCACAACCTTGCTAAACTCACGCTACTCATGTAAAATCAGTTGATACACATTTCAAGGAGTATTTTTCTTTTTATGATGAGCTTAAGGTTTCCTACAGTCAAATCAGTATTTAAGCAAACATGTGGTTGAGACAGTCACTAAACGTAAAATCAGTGAGATTATTTATTGGAATATTAATTTGTTGATAAAATCTGATTCCTCATAATATATTTGACAACTTACTTTATTAGTGATAAATTTGATCCAAATCTAATAATAGTGCTACGATATGAACCGTGTGATAGTTAGAAAGGGTGTAAAACCAGTGTGATGCGTGATATGGGCACGTTTGGATATTTATTTAGTGTATAAGACTCTATTTTCTTTAAAGTGAAGTGTCATTCGTTGAGTATAGGTAGTAGGAATCTCAGGGCAAGATACTCCATTATTAGCCGCCCTCGAGATTTAGGCAGGAGCGCCACCACATTTATTTATTTTATCTAATGAAAGGAGGTGGTATGGACACTTAAAGAGAATGGATGAGAAGAAGATTCCCAAGAGGATACATGAGATGCAGATGCAGAAGAAACGACCAAGGGGAAGACCAAGAGATAGATGGCTGAAAGGAGTGGAGGAATGTGTCAAGAGGAGAGGCGAGGACTGGACCAGAGTGACAGCGGAGAGGTGGTGGGAAGAAAGAACTAAGTGGCGAGGCTTATGTTCCAAACAGACCCAGCCTGGGGCTGGAAACTGTACAAGATGATGATGATCTAATGAAAGTGGAAGGTTTTTATGAATTTTGTGTTCATTCTTCATCCTTCTTATAATCAAGCGAGGAAGCTGATGGAATGGAATCCGGGCTAGCCATAGGAAACAACATATTCAAGTGAGGATCTCGAATTCAGTTCGCACCATTAACTCATACCAAGTTTTCCCTGAGATATTTTGAGTCTCGTGCTCAACTGTTTTCGGGACTCTCGCTTATGCTTGTGTTAGTCTCCGGACTAATGGACACATAGAATATAAGATAGTTTAGTTGGGCTATCCGTACGTGGGGCTCGATTGGTGCGCATTTATGTGTATCGATCGTGTTCACACATTTTTGATATAGGGCACTTGACATTTTTAGGTCTCGCACTTTGAATTAATTGGCCAAAGTTCAAGTATTTTTGGTTTGAGGATTGACCATCTGTCATTCCTATGTCGTCTTGTTTGATGTTTTTGAGTTTCATGTAGATTTAGATTAATATGTTGGGGACACACAAGATTGATATGTAGATTTTTCTTTTGCATTTCAGTTTAGTTAGGAAACATCCACTTTTATTTGGAATACGCATGACTACAACATGGATCTGTGTTTCAGGAATAAGACTTTCTTCCTTTGACTTCTGTTTAGCCTGTCGATTTCTCAAATATTTGAATGGAATAACTAAGATTGTTGTTAGAGAGAATGACTGCTAAGATATCAGAACAAGGTCGGTTTTTAGCAGATAAAATCTCAGAACAAAGTCATAAAATGGGAGAACAAAGTAAGTCTTTAGAAATTAAAATCTCAGAACAAAGTCAGTCTTGGGTAGGTTTTTGCTATGAATTAACCCTACCCCCAAGGGAAGATGAAGAGAAAAAGAAAAGGGAAGTGGGTTTCGGACTAAGGAACAAGTGTGGATAATAGGACGAGAGTCCAACACCAAACAAAATAAATTTAAGTGAGTTAGTGGCGAGTGTTACCGCAAAGCCCGTGAAACACCTAAAGTGGGTATGGACCTGGACGTAGCTAACGGGAAATGCGGCTGGAGCTTGGGCTATTTGCCAGCAAGTGAAGTTTGTGCTTTCCCTTCCCAGCCGAGACTTGGGTAATATGGGGAAGGGTGGTAGTCTGGCAAGACAAAGAATGACAGAATTGTTGTATATCCTTTCAAAGGAATCAAGTTTAATCAACGGTTTTGAAAGGCGCAAATAATTTTAATTCGCCGTGATGTTTTTAATTCTTGGAATTGTAGGATTTCCAAGTAGCGACCGAATGCTTCCAGGAAGGGTAGCGATGAAGCAGTTATCGTGCTTTTGAAAACAATTTGATTGTTTTCGAAGATCTTTGGTTTTAAATTTTGGTAAGAACACCAATTGTTGCATTTAAGAAAGGCTAAGCTTCTATCCAGCAAAGTGCCGTCTAAAAGTTTAGACAAGAAGAAAAACTTAAATTTGGAAAACCAACCATAAGTTATAGAGAAAGTCTCAACAAGCAGGAAGCTGGCGGAGCTAGCTATACTTGCCTTACTGGCTAGTTAGAATTAGCTATAAAAGCCAAGAGCTACTTTGAAAATGTTTTTGCGGAGAGTTTTTGTTCGGATGCAACAAATATTGGAACCTTTTTAACTTTGATGCTCGAGTTTCTTAAAACGAGTATGAGCTTTCGGGTAGAGTTAGGGGAGGTAGGATCCTGCCTAATCGTTATTTTATAGAAAATGATGAAGCAAAAGGATATAGTTTGATTTATTTAACAATGCGTAAAATATGATAACTTTAACAACTGTAAAATGTACAATTTAAATTTTAAACCTATGAGGTCTCAGACCTATAAAATTGTTGAAGTTTGCAATAGGCGATTAACAAAATTTGGTTTAGAACCTCTTGAAAGCACCAAATCTACATAAGATTTTAAAATAGTGCTGAGATTAGCAAATTTCAAGTTTAACAATAAATCAGGTACGATATATGTACTTTGAGAATTTCTAATGGAAGTTCTAAAAGTATGAACAAATGTTAAATTTGAAATCATAACAAAAAAGAGAGAGAAATTAAACAGAAGTTTCTATAACTTCTTTTATTTATACAGTAATTACGATTATAATTTATACAAATAGGGCAGGTCACTTATTGTGAAACCTGAAGAGAAAAATTAAGAAGAAGTTTCTAGGACATCTATGTTTAAACAGGATCACGAGGGAAATGGGGCCAGTTACCCTTTCGTGAAACCTGGAGAAAGAAAGGTTAGAAAACTCACTTGTGAGTAGAAATAATTGAATTCCCTAATGAAAAGAGGAAAACAATATGATTTGAGGTGTGTACTAGACACCAATGATGCAGAATTACTTGTGTAAAACGGTACAAAAATGGGAGGGCACTTCTATAGAGTGTCGCCGCATTGAAAAGAACCTAAATTTTACAACTATTATAATGTGTTAGTGAGGAGCATGAGAGGAGAAAATAGGAGAATCAGGGAAACGTTTATGGCCGTATTTATAGCTTTCGTTCGAACGCGACACGGATGGTTGTTGAATGGGCACTGTTATGCACTGTAATCCGTTGAAAAATTCACTATTGCAACAAGGAAAGTTTATCAGACGAAAAGTTATTGTAATTGTAGAGATCACTATTTGAATTTTAGTTTGAGAAAGTTTATTGCGTTGTGACGTTTATAGATGGTAGTTGAATGCAGCGGAAAATTTCCAACGAAGGAAGACAAATTATATGCTGATCAGAAGTATTTTCAACATAAATTCCTCAGTGAGGAACAAGCATTCCCATATTTAGGTGGAAGGCACTTGACGGCATTACTTGCAAAAAGATGATTTGTTGTAGAAAATTCTAGAGTTGAGAACAGTAGAATTGAGCAGAATATCCCACGGAGGTGAAAGCTAAGTTTTTATAGACAGTGGGTTTAATAAGACTCCCACGGTGTGAGAACTCATTCCCAGATACTCAGTACAAGAAGTACCTTTTCATTTTAGAAATCAAGATGATCTTTTGAAGGCAGATTTTGCATCACATAGCAATCTCACACTGTCTATAAATCAGATTAAAAACATTTAAAACTTAGTGAAAACCATTGAAGTAGTACTTAGCTCATTTTGAAGAACGATGATGATCTGGATGACGGTTGACGTTAAGATTAGGACATGGCGTCCTGATTTAAAAATGTCTCAAGTAGACAGGAGACAAGCCTGGAGTAGGCTCCAACTGTATGATTTGACGACTGACCCAGAAGTGAGTGCAGCTCGACAAAGCACGGAGGTACCAAGGAGGGAAGGGGGTGGGGGGAAAACAAAGGAACATACATATGAAATACCAACTTTAGAAATAAAACTAAAAGTAATCTTCAATGAGTTGATAGTAGGCGTCAATAGTGACGCCTGGTGGAAGGGCTTGTTGTAGAAGTCCTCTTGAGCATGGAGATGTTAGCTGAAGATAGCGGCGACATCTTGTGGCTGGGTTAAGAAGGAAGTCCTCTTGAGCATGGAGATGTTCAGGAACTTCTGCAGTTAACTGCTAGATGCCGCTAGGTTGATCATGGAAGTTATATCTACAACAAACTTACAAAGAAAGAAAGTAAGCAAGGTGCTTAAATAAAAGAAAAAAAGAAATCACTGTTGGTGTTTGAGAAAAAGGAAGGAATGAATTAAAGCAAAGAGCAGCAAAAGCTACCTCTATCTTACCGTGTATTTCAAAGAATACACTAAGCTGGGAGGGAAAAACAACAACAGAGAACAAGAAACACAACATTAAAGATTTAAAGGTAGGGGGGCAATTGAAGACAGTGGTCTTGTAATATGCCCATTTGTGGTCAAGATCTTGGCTACCCTAACTCTCCCATCCTTCCCGGGTAACACTCGGTCACTCTACCGGAGATCAAGACCAAGGGAGGGGAAGCATATTTAACAGGGACCATGTCCCCCACTTTAATGTCAGGATTAGAAAGAAGTCACTTCTGTCTCCGTTGCAAGGAAGTTAAGTATTCCAATTTCCACCTCTTCCAGAAAGCATTGCGAAGAACTTCTAGTTTACGCCAAACAATAGGCAGGTTAGAGTCTCTATAAGAGTTTGGAAGGGGAGGAAGGGAGGAAAGAGAAGTGCCTATAAGAAAGTGACCAGGTGTCAATGGAACAGGATTATCAGGGTCAGTAGAAAACGGTGTCAAAGGACGAGAATTAACAACACCTTCAATCAGAATAAACAGAGAGTTAAATTTCTCATAAGTTAGGGTACGATTACATAACACCTTTTTTTAGATGACGTTTGGTCAGCTTGACACAGGATTCCCACCTACCACCGTGATGAGGGGCGTAGAGAGGTATAAACCGCCATTTGAAACCCTTTGACTAGGAAAAATTAGAAATCTGTTCCATGGCAGGGGAAGATGTAAGAGCTTTCTTCCACAAGGAAGCTGCGCCTTGAAAAGTGGAGGCGTTATTGGAGAACATCTCAGAGGGAACGCCACGCCTAGCAGTGAAGCGAGAGACGGCTGACAAAAAGTAAGAAGTAGAGGCATTTGTTACTAGTTCCAGATGAATCGCGCCAGTAACCATGCAAACGAAAAGAGAAACATAGAGTTTTACAAACAATTTGCGTTTAGCTTCAGGGGAATTGCATTGATATTGAAACGGACCCATATAGTCCACACCAGTTAAAGCAAAAGGACGTATAGGGGAAGAGCGGTAAGAGGGTAGATCGCTCATTAATTGAGTATTGACTTTAGCTTTGAAGCAAGGAATGCATTTGTGAATTACAGAGGAAACTTCATGAACTCCATTAATGATCCAGTACTTTTCCCTTAAGAAGCAAAGCAGTGTGCGTGTACCAACGTGCAGGTCACGATAATGAAAGTCACGTATGCTTAAGAAAGTTACGTGATGCTTAGAGGGCAAAAAAACAGGATGCTTTTTGTCTTCAGAACGTGAAGAATGCGAAAGCCTGCCACCTACCCTGAGTAACCCATTGTCATCAAGGAAGGGGGCTGAAGCGCGAAGACGACTAGATTTAGGAAGATCTTTGTTAGCTGGGAGCAAAGACAATTCAGAAGAAAAGGCCTCTTGCTGAGTTAGCTGCAAAACTTTAATAGTAGCGAGATTTAATTCGTGATTGCTCAGGTGTGTTTTAGGGAGAAGAGGTTGGTCAACCACAAGATATTTCCATCTGAGAAGATAGGCAAAAATTCGAATTAATTTATGAAAGGAAGAATAGCGGGACAACAAGAGGCGAGAAACATTGGAAATAAGACACAAAGCCGTGAATTTGGATACTTTAGTGTCAGGCAAGTTGGAGTTTGTAATCGGAGGTTTAGAAGGCCAACAAGAAGAGTCTTCGATTAACCACGAGGGCCCATGCCAGTACAACTGAGATGCTGCCAATTGAGAGGGTAAACAACCACGTGAAATGATGTCAGAGGGGGTTATCAGCGCTGGGCACATGTTTCCATTGACATCCAGAGGAAAGAGTTTGAATTCTAGAAACTCTCTTAGCCACAAAGGTTTGTCAGTGGATGGGGTTCTTCGCGATCCAAGAAAGAGTAACCATGGAATCGCTCCACAAATAGGTTTGCGTAAATTTGACCTTTAAGACATTGTGAAATTTTTTGGCAAGTTCTGTGGCCATGAGTGCAGCACACAATTCCAGCCTAGGCAAAGTAATAGTTTTAAGAGGAGCGACTTTGGACTTGGCGCAAATAAGGTTGGACAATGAAGATTCATTTAGCGAATGTCAATAAACCAAATATGCACAACAACCGTAAGCTTTCTCGGAGCTGTCGGCAAATACATGAAGGAAGAAAGATGTGTTAGGATGAGCGTTAATTAAATTCCTAGGAATTTCAATACGAGAAAGATCAAGTAAACTGCTACGAAAAGAGAGCCATCTATTAACAAAAAAAAAAGGGGAACAGCTTCGTCCCATTCACATTTGAGAGACCATAGCTCTTGCATGAAAAGCTTGGCTATAACAATAACCGGAGCAAGGAATTGAAGCGGATCAAAAAAATTTGCAATTTCAGAGAGAATTTGCCTTTTTGTGTTGGGGAGCTCTTTGGAAAGCGAGACTTTGTAGATGAGAGTATCAGTGCGAGTGCACCAGTGAACTCCAAGAGTTTTTATGGATTCAGAATCTCCGAAGATTTTGACGGAAGAGGGGTCTACATCTTCTACGGGAAACTGGGCAAGAAACTCATGGGAGTTGGAATTCCACTTATGAAGTGGGAATCCTCCATTCTTTAACAATGCCTGAAGTTCTAGTGGCACGAAAGAAGCTTCCTCAAGGATCGGGAAGGACTGGAGATAATCGTCTACATAAAAAGAGGTAGTTAGTGCTTCAGAAGCTTAAGAATCAAATAAATGACCATCCTGAGAGGCTAATATATGTAGGGATCGGAAAGCAAGGAAAGCGGAAGGTTTTAAGCCATAAGTGATCGTCTTTAAGCGAAATATTTTAATGGGCTTGCTGATTTCGTCGCGCCACAAGATTCTTTGGAGATCTTGTTGTTCGGGCTGAATTAAAACCTGACGGTACATCTGCTTGATGCCCGCTATAACAGCTATGGGAAATAATCGAAAATTTAAGAGCATAGCAGATAAATCTGACTGAATAGCAGGACCAGAGTAAAGAGTATCGTTAAGACTGTTGCCATTAACGTCAGGTGATGACCCATTAAAAACTACTCGGATTTTATCCTTTACAAGAGGGTTTTTCCATACTGGATGATGATTTAAGAAAACCGTTTCAATTGGGGGTGCAATTCGTCATCAGATTTGCTGACAACTTCCATATGATCTAAGCTTTCATACCCATCGATGAAATCAGTGTACTGTTGTTTAACGAGAGGTTCTTTCTTGAATTTGCTCTCGATAGCAAAGAGAGCTTTTCGAGCTTTAGGCTGAGAATTAATAAGTTTGGGGGGATTGAGTAATCTTGGCATCTGAACAATGAACCGGCCTTCAGGAAAACGAGTGGTAGTGTTCAAGAAAAGTTGCTCACAGAATTTCGTTTTCTGAAGAGGTTACGTTAGGAGAATCAACGCTTTCTAGTCTCCAGAACTGTTCCAAATCAGTATTAGCGAAATAGCATTGCGATACGGGTTGGGGAGAATAATGAGGAAGTTGACCAGTAACGATCTATCCAAAATTAGTGTCTCTGGCAACCACGTTTGAATATAACTTACGAACCTGTTTACGAAGGCAATTCCAGAAAACATTGGCACTGAAGAGTATGTCAATGGGGCCTTGAACACAGGATCGGCTAACCTTAAATGAAAAGGAATATTCAGACCAGAGATATCGACGGAGTGACTAGGAGTATCCTCTCCGATACTGTTGAGGATGAGGCAATTATGTTTTAGAAAGTTATTTCTGTGACAAGTGTCTCTTATGGTTAGTTTAGAAAACTGTAAAGCTTGTGATTTTAGGCTGTTGATGCCTGATACATTAATAAAAGTAGGGTTTACAGGTAGGCCTAATTTTTTGTTTAATGAATTAGAAACGAAATCATGGGTTGCCGCCGAACCAAGAAGACCGCGTGCACGGACCCAGTTGCCAAAATTATCCTGAACTTCGATTTGGACAGTGGACAATAGTACTTGGGCACTACGTATGGACTTGCCATTTTGAATGTAAGCTGAAGCATTAGAACTGCTAGCATTGTCACTTTTCTGAGAAGTAGATGCGGCTAGTGTCCTTACTTGATCATGACGAGGTAGTAAAGTGTGATGAGCTTTTTCACAATGAAAACAAAGTCTGGTGGACTAACAATTTGAAGCAGAATGCTTAGGTGAAAGGCAGTTGAAGCAATGTTTATTCTGGGAAACTAATTTTCTTCTGTCGTCGACTGACAGTTCTTTAAAAGATTTACATAGATATAAGGCGTGGGAATCTTTGCAAAGTATGCAGTTTAATGGTCCATTTAAACTCTTACGGGGTTCGCTTTGAGTGTTTAAAGCGAGAGAACTAGCAATACGGCGTTCACTAGACCTAGTTGGGTAACCAGTGGCGTTTGACTTGAGTTTAGAAGAGCTAGACCCAGGTTTTTGGGTACTAGACGCTACGTGTTCATTTTTGGATTTAAAGGACAGTAATTCAAATTTAGAACTAGGAGAAGAGGGTTCACTTTGATTAGCTAGGGCAGTTAAGAGTTGGCATCTATAGCATTTATGAAAGTGACTAAATGCTCGTAAGAGTAATCGTCATCTTTGGAAAGTTCCATTTCCCAAGCTTTGAGGGTAGCAACATCGACTTTAGAAACCACTAAATGTATTAGGAAAGTGTCCCAGTGGTCAGTGGGTTGATCTAATTGGGACAAAGCTTTTACGTGAAGATGTGTCTTATCAATAAGAGTACGCAAACTAGTAACTTCATTGTGCTGTGACGCAGGTAAATTGAACAGAGGCTTCATATGGCGTTGAATACGTAACCGTAAATTACCGTATCTTTCTTTCAACAGGTTAAAGGCAATGGGGTAGTTTTCAGCACTTAATGGGAGTGCTTCAACCAACTGCAGGGCTTGACCGCGGAGAATAGATCGCAAATAATGAAACTTGTGGATGACTTGAATGTCTTCATTGTCATGAACAAGAGAGCAAAATAGTTCATAGAAAGAATCACAAGTAGATTCGTCTCCAGAGAAGTGGGGTTAATTAATCTTAGGTAGAATTGGTTTGGGCTTGTGAGTACCCTCACGAAAAGAGGTTTGTTGTTCGTGAAGGGAACCAAGAACAGAACCGTCCTTTTTCTGTTCTTCTTCGAGTTGGCGTATTATTTTAAAAGCAGAACCTATGCCTTCGTAATATTGGTTTTCTACTTCTACTCGATCACCAGTTTGATTCAGCATACAAGTCTCGATTTCAGTTTGGATGTTGCAATAATTTTCATATGAATGTTCAAAACCTTTACGCGATGTTTTAACACATCTAGTTGAGTTTGTGAAGGACCTAGCTCTTTGATGTATTTTCTGAATCTGGTAATTTGCCCTTTATAAGAAGCTCGTTTGGAAGTAATTTTTTCATCCTTAACATCCTTGTCCTTTTCTGTAGGAGCCATGGCGAAATAGGTAAATTAAAGTATAACTTACGAAACTGTGGAACCTTGGAAATGCTGTCAGACTGGCAGCAGCAACAAGTTGAAAGAAAGGGATACACCAAATGAGACAGGAACGGCTTCCTTCCCCTTCACAGGCTTTGCACGGTGAAGATATAGCTGAAAAATTCAAAGTAGATATTAATGATTTGCAAAATATTAACAAATGGACTCTCTCGGGTTTCTGGGACCTAAGTTTGGGTAGGTTTTTGCAAGGAATTAACCCTACCCCCAAGGGAAGATGAAGAGAGAAAGAAAAGGGAAGTGGGTTTCGGACTAAGGAACAAGTGTGGATAATAGGACGAGAGTCCAACACCAAACAAAATAAATTTAAGTGAGTTAGTGGCGAGTGTTACCGCAAAGCCCGTGAAACACCTAAAGTGGGTATGGACCTGGACGTAGCTAACGGGAAATGCGGCTGGAGCTTGGGCTATTTGCCAGCAAGTGAAGTTAGTGCTTTCCCTTCCCAGCCTAGACTTGGGTAATATGGGGAAGCGTGGTAGTCTGGCAAGACAAAGAATGACAGAATTGTTGTATATCCTTTCAAAGGAATCAAGTTTAATCAACGGTTTTGAAAGGCGCAAATAATTTTAATTCGCCGTGATGTTTTTAATTCTTGGAATTGTAGGATTTCCAAGTAGCGACCGAATGCTTCCAGGAAGGGTAGCGATGAAGCAGTTATCGTGCTTTTGAAAACAATTTGATTGTTTTCGAAGATCTTGGGTTTTAAATTTTGGTAAGAACACCAATTGTTGCATTCAAGAAAGGCTAAGCTTCTATCCAGCAAAGTGCCGACTAAAGGTTTAAACAAGAAGAAAAACTTAAATTTGGAAAACCAACCATAAGTTATAGAGAAAGTCTCAACAAGCAGGAAGCTGGCGGAGCTAGCTATACTTGCCTTACTGGCTAGTTAGAATTAGCTATAAAAGCTAAGAGCGACTTTGAAAATGTTTTTGCGGAGAGTTTTTGTTCGGATGCAACAAATAGTGGAACCTTTTTAACTTTGATGCTCGAGTTTCTTAAAACGAGAATGAGCTTTCGGGTAGAGTTAGGGGAGGTAGGATCCTGCCTAATCGTTATTTTATAGAAAATGATGAAGCAAAAGGATATAGTTTGATTTATTTAACAATGCGTATAATATGATAACTTTAACAACTGTAAAATGTACAATTTAAATTTTAAACCTATGAGGTCTCAGACCTCTAAAATTGTTGAAGTTTGCACTAGGCGATTAACAAAATTTGGTTTAGAACCTCTTGAGAGCACCAAATCTACATAAGATTTTAAAATAGTGCTGAGGTTAGCAAATTTCAAGTTTAACAATAAATCAGGTACGATATATGTACTTTGAGAATTTCTAATGAAATTTCTAAAAGTATGAACAAATGTTAGATTTGAAATTATAACAAAAAAGAGAGAGAAATTAAATAGAAGTTTCTATAAGTTCTTATATTTATACAGTAATTACGATTATAATTTATACAAATAGGGCAGGTCACTTATTGTGAAACCTGAAGAGAAAAATTAACAAGAAGATTCTAGGACTTCTATGTTTAAACAGGATCACGAGGGAAATGGGGCCAGTTACCCTTTCGTGAAACCTGGAGAAAGAAAAGTTAGAAAACTCACTTGTGAGTAGAAATAATTGAATTCCCTAATGAAAAGAGGAAAAACAATATGATTTGAGATGTATACTAGACACCAATGATGCAGAATTACTTGTGAAAAACTGTACAAAAATGGGAGAGCACTTCTATAGAGTGTCACCTCATTGAAAAGAACTTAAATTTTACAACTATTATAATGTGTTAGTGAGGAGTATGAGAGGAGGAAATAAGAGAATCAGGAAAACGTTTATGGCCGTATTTATAGCTTTCGTTCGAACGCGACACGGATGGTCGTTGAATGGGCACTGTTATGCACTGTAGTCCGTTGAAAAATTCACTATTGCAACAAGGAAAGTTTATCAGACGAAAAGTTATTGTAATTGTAGAGATCACTATTTGAATTTTAGTTTGAGAAAGTTTATTGCGTTGTGACGTTTATGGATGGTAGTTGAATGCAGCGGAAAATTTCCAACGAAGGAAGACAAATTATATGCTGATCAGAAGTATTTTCAACATAAATTCCTCAGTGAGTAACAAGCATTCCCATATTTAGGTGGAAGGCACTTGACGGCATTACTTGCAAAAAGATGATTTGTTGTAGAAAATTCTAGAGTTGAGAACAGTAGAATTGAGCAGAATATCCCGCGGAGGTGAAAGCTAAGTTTTTATAGACAGTGGGTTTAATAAGACTCCCACGGTGTGAGAACTCATTCCCAGATACTCAGTACAAGAAGTACCTTTTCATTTTAGAAAGCTAGCTGAAGTAGCTACAAATAAATCAAGAAGATCTTTTGAAGGCAGATTTTGCATCACATAGCAATCTCACACTGTCTATAAATCAGGTTAAAAACATTTAAAACTTAGTGAAAACCATTGAAGTAGTACTTAGCTCATTTTGAAGAACGATGATGATCTGGATGACGGTTGACGTTAAGATTAGGACATGGCGTCCTGATTTAAAAATGTCTCAAGTAGACAGGAGACAAGCCTGAAGTAGGCTCCAACTGTATGATTTGACGACTGACCCAGAAGTGAGTGCAGCTCGACGAAGCACGGAGGTACCAAGGATGGAAGGGGGTGGGGGAAAAACAAAGGAACATACATATGAAATACCAACTTTAGAAATAAAACTAAAAGTAATCTTCAAGGAGTTGATAGTAGGCATCAATAGCGAAGCCTGGTGGAAGGGCTTGTTGTAGAGATGTTGGAGATGTTAGCTGAAGATAGCGGCGACATCTTATGGCTGGCTAAGAAGGAAGTCCTCTTGAACATGGGGATGTTCAGGAACTTCAGCAGTTAGCTGCTAGATGCCGCTAGGTTGATCATGGAAGTTATATCTGCAACAAACTTACAAAGAAAGAAAGTAAGCAAGGTGCTTAAATAAAAGAAAATGTAAGAAATCACTGTTGGTGTTTGCGAAAAACGAAGGAATGAATTAAAGCAAAGAGCAGCAAAAGCTACCTCTATCTTACCGTGTATTTCAAAGAATTCACCAAGTCTATCGAAAATAAATTAGAAACTAACATCTCAGAACAAAGACAGTCTACAGAAAATAAGTTAGAAACTAAAATCTCAGAACACAGTCAGTCTATAGAAAATAAGTTAAAAGAAAATATAAATAGTATTGAAGGTAAAATTCAGGACAAAATAGATGACTTAAAGGAGAGGTTGCCAGTGTCACTAGAGGCAAAGATAGGAGATAAAGTTGTCTCTTTAGAAACCAGATTAAACGACCACACATATAGGGTTGAGGAAAACTTACTTAATTTAGAGGCCCGCATGATAGAGAATGCTAAGCAGGCACAGGAAATAACCAAGATGAATCACGAGGCGATTTCCAAAGGCGTATAGTCACTCTAGAAAGAAGGATTGACAAGAATATGACTCAGGTTCAGGAGAGCATGGCTTCGCTAGAAGTTGGGCTTACGAAGGACTTGAACGACATGTTCCGGAAGGTGACTGGAAAGATAACGAGGGATTTTCATGAAATCGTATCGAAAGAACTTAGGAGCAGCATAGTGCTCGAATTTAGAACAGAAGTTAAGGAAAAGGTTTTAGAGGAAGTCCAAAAGGAACTTATGTCCAGTAACAATGATGAGGCACTCACAGACCTACGTGACTCAGTTCAGACGAATGTAAAGGTCATTACTAAGGACGTGAGGCAGCTAAAAACAAGTGGCGGATCACCTCGCACAACAGGGAAAGTTAGGTGGAGCACTAGCTGAGGAAGTTCGGAAAGACATTGACGAACTCAAGACAGGTCTTAGGCAAACGCAGTAAAGATGTGATAAGATCACGTTGACACCTTCCCAAGTAAAGGAATTTAGGGCAAAGTTGAACAACAGTATTTCAACAATCAATCCCGAAAGATTAGAGCAAATAGATGGGGCAGTTCGTCAGATCGAAGAGAAAATAGCTGAAATAAGTTCTAAACGGGGTGAACCGGAGACACCGCGGAGCACTAGCACAGTTTTGCTGATGTATCCTTATCAGAGTCTACCCACGCGACGATTGTTTAAACGTCAGAGGACAAACCAAATAAGTTTACTGGGGTCGGCACGATCACGCCAGTGGAGTTCCTTAAGGAAGTTAAGGATTACTTGAGGGATACCAAGGTGACGAAAGAGAGAGAGAGAGATTAGGGAAATAGGCATTTTTTTTAGATGGCCCTGCTCTCGTCTGGTTTCGTGAGTTCAAGTCTAACATGAACAGCTATGACGAATTTGAACAGGTACGACTTTGGTCGCCAGAAATACAGCAGAATGTTAGGTCGGAGTTGTACGCCAAACGTTATGCGACATCCCAGCCTATGAGGTACTCAAGTTACTTCACAAGCCAGCTTGCGAAACTCAAGTATCTCGAACCTCCCATGACAGAGTACGAGTTAATTGCAGCCCTAGCGTGACAGTTTCCTGTTGATGTGCAGAGTACTGTACCCGAATTCGTGATATGAGCGTTGTGAGACTCATACGAATATTTTAAACATAGAGTTTTGAAAGTTAGTGAAGGCTGGAAAGTGGTCATGAATAGAGGCAAGGAACAGTGGAGAAAGAAAAGGTGTTGTCCAATGAGAAAATAGATGGCTGGGAGTGAGGCAACCAGATGAAAGAATAAATCTGATTGGATACCCTGGAAAATAGACTACCCGCTCTACAGATATTGGTGTCCATGGATGAAGGCTTATTGCTATGCCGAGGTCACGTGATTTCAGGAACAAATGGATTTTTTTTGAAATATTTAATAGCTTGAGCAATTATGCTAATGTTGACATATATAACATATTTAAGTCCTGAGAAAATTAGCATAACTTTAATAATTCATTACTACGATGAGATTTATGAAGAGATTTGCTCTAATTTGATGGAATTTCATTATAAGCAAATCCGCGCCATTGTCACACGCGAAAGGGTGAGTGCTATGCTGAATTCAGAGGGAAGAAGAAGGCGAGAGTGGCCATTGTGCTAAGACTCATACCGCGACCTTCGACGAGTAAAGATGTATCGGTCGTGTGCTCCGCAGCGAACATAGACATATTGTGTTAAGAAAAAGCGTAGAAACGGTCTTAAATGAAAGTAAATTCACGAGTAAGTGAAGTGATCTACGTACAAGTAATTTGGTAAAGTTTGAGAGTATTTTGAGATATTTTATGCAAATAAGATTGTCGTTAGCATGACAAAGGAATCCATTTTGTGTCGTGGAGTGCGGTTGAATATATATTGGAAAGATTTAAACTGACGCGAGTGCGTAGTACAAAGAAACAGTATGTGTGTGTTGAATTGAACATTGTACCATTCTACGTGAAAGACCGAGTGAATTCGAAGAATTATTCGTACTGAGTATTTATCACGAGTATGGAAAACTTTGTGGAAAAATGGTTAAGAGTGACATGTAACTTGACTACGGTTGAGATGGATTCGCGCTAAACAAGCAGCGGGAAATGTAGTAAAAATTATGGTCTCAAGGATACTTATCAGTGACGTATTTCGATTTACTGAAGCAGAGGCATGAGATTGTCATGGAAATTTAGAAAGAAGAAGAGCTACATTAATCTATTGAACTGAACATTATAACATCTACAAATATGGACGGGAACGACGAGAACTTCCAGTGGCCAAGAACAGAAGAATTGCACGGGAAGAAGTTCAAGAGCGAAGCAGAAGCCGGGACTCAAACCAGTGGATCCGGGGACGCGAGCGAGGTCCTGGGAGGACAAGCAATACGGCCGGGCGTAATAACTTGGAACGGTGGCAAGGCGACTCTTCAAGTCGGGCGAAGAGAGCGAGCCTGGGACAGGAGGAGCTCGGGATCATCGGGGTCGAACACAGGAAGGGGCTTCCAGACCAAACTTCTAAGCGTAGTGCAATACGCAAGTTTCATCGTTGGACCAACTCGAAGTCTACACAAAGTAAGACGAAACGTCATATGTAGTTTCAGTTCTGTAGTTATGTAATGTTGAAGCATGCCTAGAATGACCAATTGATATTGTGAGATTTTACTGTATTCTAGTCTGTTTAGAACGCCGACTTGGAAATTCATTTTAGTCATCCAGAGTGGATATTGTTTGAAGTTAATGCTTATTTGATTGGAGATCTACACTTTTGTCATATTGAATGATGAGGGAACTTATAGTAGAAATATTCGAGTTCTCATTCTGGATTTTGGAACTAGAAATTTCATTTATTTGGAGATGATGGTTTATTTTCACGATAACGATTTTCATGGAAGATTTTCACAACGACATAGATTTTACAACGACGAGTTTCATAAGATAGATTTTCACGATGAGGATTAAGGATCTTCAAAGAAGACTTAAGGCAACGAAGGATTTATGATCCAAGGATTAAGGATTATTTTCATGAAGGATCTTCATTAATGATTTTCATATTGTGGAGTTTTGACAATTTAGGATTGAAGCTTTGACTGAAGATCGAAATTATTTTCAATTTGAATTATTTTGGATTTTGAGAAATCCTATTTTAAGGATTAAGGATTTTAGATCCTAGGATTTAGGATTATGTTTATGAATTTTAAATTTTTATCGGACTTGATATTCTCCGATATTTAAATATTTTTCAGTTGAATTTTGGATTTGAGAATTTTGGATTTAGACTGTTGGATCAGCTATTTTATTGAAACAGCTGTTGATTTTCTTTGAAGACAACTTGAGATTGATGAAAGTTATATGGAAACTTAAGGAGTAGTCACGAATACGATTTCATTATAATATGAAGACTGAATATAAGGAATTATTCAAATTCTGGTAAAATATTTTATGCAACAAGAAGTAATGTTTTTGGAACACAAGTATTGTAAGAATGTAACGTTTGATGTGAATATTAAGAGAAAGCTATGATTTTTAGAGGAGATGCTATGAATTATTCAACGATTATTAGAAAGATACCAGTGGATTATAAGGAACATATGAGCAACGTAAGATTATATAGTGAAGCCAGCTGATATTTTATTGATGGAGCAACGATGTAGGTCATTGGGCAGGCATGAATCACAACTCTGGTTGGATCATGAGGGGTACATTGTAAGGAATGTGATGTTCTGTGTAACCTTGCCTAATGTAGGTTTTATTGTGGAAGGATTTGTTATATAAAGGATTACACCCGTATTTGGAACGGAGTGTTGGTGCCAGTGTAAGTGAGGCAACATAGTGTGCGAGTTGAGATGGCTCGATGGAGCTAACGTAAGTGGAATTTTCCCTTTTGGTTTTAAAACGAGGGCAGTTAAATGCTATTGCATTAAGTTTTTAATTTAATCGTATGGTGAATTATATACAAAATTTACATTATACAACATTATCCACTTTCTGCAACCAAGTTATGACGTTTGGAGTGACATGAAAGAGTTCAGCAGGGTTCCCAGGGAACGAGAACAGAAGGCAGCGTCGGAGCAGATGATCCATTGACTGCTCATCTTGATCACAGTCGCACATTGCTGAATTGGTCCAGCCCCATCTGTGTTAAAAGAATTTACAGCAGCCATGGCCGGTTCTGAATCTGTTAAGACGGCACCACAGATTCCTTGGGAGGTCAGAACCTTTCAGTTCCTTTGTAGGATCACGAGAATGGGCACTTGTCCCCGCTGTTTTAGTTCACCATTCGTTTCTCCAACTTTGGTTTAAATTAAACCCATCCACATATAGTATTTCTGCAGTAACCCATGTTGGCCTCCTAGACCGTAGTCGCTGTTGTGAGGGATGGCGAAATTCATGGTATAGTGGTAAAGTAGTTGAAGCCCTGATCTTCTTAGCCTCTCTCAACAATGCTTGTTTCCTTCTTAGATGTGGTGGAGGAATGTGGCTCAGCACAGGCAGTCAATGGCAAGGCGTTGACTTAATAGTACCAGTGATGCATCGCATTGTATCATTTAATCTTGAGTCTACTTTATGCACATGTGCACTTTCCAACCACACGGGTGCACAGTATTCTGCTGTTGAATAGACAAGGCTAATGCCAGTTAAGCGTAAGCAGTCGGCAGAGGCTCCCCAGGAAGTACCACTAAGTTTATGTAGGATGTTGTTTCTTGCAGCAATTTTATGGGAGAGCTTGGTGAGATGCTCTTTGTAGGTCAGGGTTCTATCCAAAGTCACTCCAAGATAAGTAGGAAAGTGATTGTATCTAAGTTGTTGTCCGTCAAGCAAAATATTTGGTTTGTAATTAGAAAACCGATGCGCAATGTGGAAGCAAGATACTTCTGTTTTATTCAGGCTCGGAATCAATCTCCAGGACTGAAGGAAAGCTGACATTCTCTTAAGGTCTTCAGTAAGGGTGTTTTCTGCATCTCCAAAATTTCTGCTCTGCGTTACAAGCGCAATATCGTCAGCATAAATGAACTTTCTTGCCTTAGTATTTGGCAAGTCATGAATATACAGTTTGAAAAGGATTGGGGCCAAAACAGATCCTTGTGGGAGTCCATTACTCAGCTTCCTCTTGTGACTTTTGGAGTCACCCAAGAACACCTCAAACTGTCTTTCACTGAGAATGTTTGATAACAAATTCACAATTTCAAAAGATGGAATAACTTGAAACAGTTTGAAAGTAACCCTTGTCTCCAGACAGTATCATAGGCTGCCGTGAGATCAATGAAGACAGCTGTGGATTTTAGATGGTTTTGGAAACCTGCTTCAATATGTGTTGTAAGGGCAATAACTTGATCTGTGCAACTACGACCGTTTCGGAAGCCAGCTTGTTCAGGTGGTATGACATCTTCAATATACGGTGCTATCCTGTTCAGAAGGACACTTTCCAGAAGTTTAAACATGGCGCTAAGCAGGGCAATGGGACGATAGCTTTCAGGATTGTGTTCAGATTTACCTGGTTTCAGAATAGCTATAACTTTGGATAGTTTAAACTGTTTGGGTAGGTGATTCTTTTCAAGGATATATGTGAAAAGAGAAGTAATCCAGTTTAAACTGAGTGGACCCATGTGTATGATGAATTCATTATAGATGTTATCAGGACCAGCTGCCTTGTTGGTCTTCAACTGATTGATAGCTGCTACAACTTCTTCAACAGAAAACGCCCTGGATAGTTGATTATTTCTCTGGGCGTTCTTTTTGAGGAGAGTGAGGTTACGTTTCACCATTTTGGTGTGACATTTGTCTCGCTTTGCCCTTGTAAGATCTACCATTCTATTAGCAATGGTGTCAGGACTTAAAGTACCGTATGTCTTTCTGGAGTTTTTCTTACCAGTCAGTCCGTGAAGTATTCTCCAAGCTTTTCTGCTCGACTTTACAAAATTCATTTCTGTAACAGTTGCTTTCCACTTCTCTCTCCTGCTTTTATTGAGGGACAGTAGTAGCTGAGTGCCTAATGATTGATCTCCAGTACTTTGATATTCTTTATACAAGTCCTCACTGGCCTTATTCCATCCAGACACATATTCCTTCCTATAACCCCTAGGAATGTTTGCTTTTGCAGCCTTAATAACGAGTTCAACAAATTCGCTCTAGTTGGTTGCTGTTGATTGTAAATTCTTCTCAGTTAAGTTTTTATCAAGTTCCTTAGAGAATGCGTCCCAATTAGCGCGTTGGAAATTCCATCGGGGTAAGGGCATCGAATTCACAAGAGGGATTTTTAGCCCTACCTCTACAAATACAGGGCGGTGTTGGCTGCTTGGAAAGTTAGACAGAACATTTCGTGAGGTATATAAGGGTTGCGATAGTTGATCCATAGAAACAAATACTAGATCCGGGTTGTAGTCCCTATTCCAGCGTGCGGAATGGAAAGTACCTTTGTCCTTTACATCAAAGACCAGATGTAAATTGGATATTTCTGCCCATTAAAGTAATGTCTCTCCATTATCATCTACTGTATCATAACCCCATGATGTGTGGTGGCTGTTAAGTTCACCAATATAGATACATGGATGGTCAAAGGTAGGCAGTACAGCTGGAGTCCAGTTTATGCATGGAGGCTTGTACACATTGACAATTTTTAGGCCGTTAACCTCAATCACTAATAGGAAGGTATTGTCTACGACTGTGGACTCAAGAACTTGGACTGCAGTCAAGCTGGACTTGGCATAAGTGGCTATACCATACTGTGGGTGGTGGATGGCATTTACTAGCGTATAACTTGGAAGGTGTCCTCTTCTATGGAAGTCCTGCTCATCTTTGGTATGCGTCTCTTGGATATTAACGATGTCAATATCAAGATCCTGTAGCTGTTTATGTAGATAAACACATTCAGGCGCGGATTCAAGGGGGGGGGGGGGGGTCACGGGGGTCATGACCCCCCCCCCCCAAACGGAGACCAAATTTTTTTGCAAACTCAAAAAACGAAAACACAATTACCAGACAAATAAAACTTAACGAATTTTAACTGAAAAACAGTTTTTTTTTTTCATTTTATTCAATACGGTACTGAATTTTACAACTGTACATATTTACAACTTCTAACCTCTTGTATAAAAACTATTAGTTATACAACAAAATCAACTCGTCTATTTTGTTTAGCAAACCTTGTGATTACCTAATCGATGTTTATAGTGATGTCACGATGAATGTGCAGTAATGCACGGATAGGAAACTGGGGCTTTTTTCGCACCAAAAATTTTTGCCGACGTCCAAACTGCAAGCTTGGTTGGCAATTTAAGCTGTGACTTTCTCCCTTTGTCGGTACCAACTCGACTTGCCGAAACTGTTACGTACCTTGATCCTTTTCTCGAAGCTCGATGTAAAAGTCACAAAACACGCCGTTGCAATTTGTACGAATATTTTTGGTGCGCTAAACGCATCAAATTTCTATCCATGAAGCTTGCAAAAAAATTGGTCTGGTTTTGTACGTTTGGTTATTTTGTGATTGCGTTTTTAGTGATACCATTTTTCTTAACAATTTCGATTCTCTGACCCCCCCAGCCAAACTCTAGATCGATTCTCTGACCCCCCCCCCCCCCCCCCCCAAACCAAACTCTAGATCCGCGCCTGAACACATTTGGCTGAACTTAGACTTCAATATTGAGTTGCATAATGCGTATTGAGTGTCCAATATCTCTAGTTTGGTGGTTCTGAAAAGAACCATTTTTACATTGCATTCTTGGCATTATATGTATAGTTCACCTAATATTGTTGCTCGTTTAGCACAACCCAAGGGTCACGTGTAGGGTTAAGTTATAGGTTACACCTACGGACGTGAGCAACATCAACCCCCTGCATTAAGTTAAAGAAGCCTATTATGTAGTCCTGATGTCAGTGATGTGTATTCAGGTAAGCGATTGTGAAGGGATGTTGGCAAAGAAAGTGAATCTTAGCACGCCATTGTTAGCGAGCATGAGAATCAGCTGTTGGAATGTGGCAGGTACAGTGTGCGCCACAAATATAGGTTCCTGGAATTTAGTAAATATTTTATTTGTTATTATTATTATTGTTATTAAACCAAAGATGATTAGTAGGAAGTTATGTTAACTTAGTCTGAGCTTAATTGAGTGGATTATTGAACCTTGTTGTGGCGATTAACCAAGATATAGATAGGATTGTTGGTGGAAAATTATTGATAATATCTGACAAAGCATAACATCGATATAATGACAGTTGACGATAATGTTTAGGTGTGTACATAGTGTGCATAGTATTTTTATTTTATTCGATATTTACGTTCTAGTAGTTTATTAAGGAGTGGTTGATTAGGATTCAGGATCAGTGCGTGTATAGAGTAAAACATTGAGATTGTAACAGCGACAGGCCATCGCTATTAGATTCATTTCATCGAGTTTACAATATTAACAATATTTTATTATCAATGATCCTGAAGGCCTGGGGTACAGCAGGTTGATGCTGAATTATAATATTTTATTTGTTTATGGATGAGGCACTAGCATTGTCTAATAATACTTAGTAATTGACATTAGGTTATTGTTTAAACATTTGTGTTGTAAAAACGAGTCTGTTTATGCAGATAGAATGCTATTTTTGAATAAATTGCAGGCACGTCTTTGCGTATGCTTGTTACGTTTTTATGTAACTTTTCGTTATGATTTGTCTTAGTGGGAGGTTAGAATAAATACTATGGTCAAGATTCTGAAGCTAAATGCCTATTTACCCATTTCATATTTTCCTATGTTACCCAAGATTGAAGAGTTCTTAAGCTCTTATTGCTTATTTTGCTTTTGATCCTGTTGAGGAGGGACCATAGTGTTTATTAGTTGATAGATTCACCCTTATATGTTCCTCATTCTCAGTGTGTGATGTGCTAGTTGGATTGGTAAGTATTTTTAGTCTGGGTACTGCCGATTGCATCGATCCATCATCATCTTGGGATTCTGGCTGTCACATCACTGGTAAATAAGGGCACAGTACGATAATTGATGCCGGAATAAACTCGCTAGGAGAGTTTGACGAAATCTTACAACTGCTCGATTATTCTAGCGCACAATTTTACCTAAGAAATGTAAAATCTGATAATCACCATGTGAATGTCGTCGTGACAGATTGTCAGGTTTAGACGAGAGATACTGGGAAAAATCGAAATCTGAGACCCAGCCAAGGAGGATATTTACCCAGAAGGGAGTTATACAATAGGAACTACCGAAGAGGTTTCCCGTACTACAGGAGATGGGACAAAAATTTCCAGAATAGGAATGATTGGCACCAGCAGAGGGATTGGCTATATTTTAACACCCAGCGTTTCAACCAGAAACGACGTCCAAAAGACAACAGAGCTCAGACGTCGCGACAAGAATTGGAACAGCATCATCAGGCAAGCCAGCGATTTCTAGACAAGCTGAGAGCGAGGCAGTATGATAATTCCCAGCAGTAGCGGCTATTCAGGTGAAGAGAGTGAAGAGCCTCTTTACTAGCCATCTCTTAAATAAAATAAACATTATTTTTTCTTATTTAATTAAAAATGTTGTCATTGTCTTGGGCTACTTTTTCATTTTGTGTACTGTTATTTCTACACTCCGTCGCTAGATGGTGCGCAAGCAAGGCTGCATGACGTCCTTGTGGCAGTTGTACTCCCTGTCGCTAGATTGTACTGCCGTAACTTGGAAGGAAACCTGCAGGAGACGAAGTATCTTGTTTATGTCAGCCACATCGTCTCGTTGCCATGGTAACCCGACGTCAGTTGTGACGTCATTACCTGCCGTTAGACAAACGAGTGAAGATGTTCCTGTGTCGGCAAGGCAATACGTCTACTGTCGACCAAAGTATTATATGCACTCGAGTTTGAAGGTTGTTTGTGAAGTAACCAATAGACCTACATAAAATCCAATAACATCATCATTTTCGTCGTTCTATTTAACGTTAGGTCATGTAGGTTTGGAATTTTTAATTTATATTTTAATATTTTTATCGCAGTTGGAACACAAAAAGTGCACGTTTTTAAGCGTGTTTCAACCATGCGTCACATTTACGAATTATTATCTCAAAAGTCCGTCATCAGATCAAATCCAAATTTTAACACAATATACATTGGAATGTTGTGTAACAGGTTTATTAATTTCACAATTTTGTGTGTCCAAGAAACAAAGTTGTTATCATTTTTGTAAGGTAACTTTTTCTCGGCTCGGGGTGGTTGGAAAATGTAGTTCTTGGTTGCATTGTAATCCTTATACATCGAAAAGTTATGCTGTATGACTGTGAAATACGTAAATTAATTCACTTATTTTATATCGGTTTGTATTTCTACGGGGAAATAACACATGTTTCACCTGCTAGCCGCTCCGGCAAAAGCTGTACAGCGTTGCCGTAATGGTGCCCACACGCATCATGGCGCGTCTCGCTCGGAAGTTCGTTTGTTCTGATAAACTTGAAGAAATGACAAACCGCTAACCATTGCAACAATAGCTCAATTGATAATGTCTGGTGTTAACAACGAAGAACGGGTACTTCTGCTAGTAGTATATATTTATAACGTTATATACCCTGTTGTTGATGAAAGTTGATGGCTTTTAGTGTATAATGTTTGCAGTGAAAGACACGTTATTAATTTTATTAGAAATTCCCTTTAGTAGGTGGAAAGATGAAGACAAAGGGATTTATTAATTGATTTATTAATTTGTGGGCGGCCAAAGAAATTAATAGAACTGTGCACTAAAGAAATAAAACCGGAAAGTCCTATGGCCTTCATCGCAAGGGATCTTGGTTCGAACAGTTCACATAGTTGTGCAGTAGTTATAGAACTGTTCTGTTGGCCTTGCTTACATTACAGTAACAGTAACACATTTCCAATACATTACGCGGGTTGAACAAACACGAAGACAGTGAGCAACATTTAAAGAACCAGTTACCACTTATAACACGCACACAAGCACGATATCTGACACTTTAAGGGAAAATGCAAGACTAAGTGCACTTAAATGTAATGTGAATGTGACTTTAAATAGGCAGATCCTGGGTCTTGTGATTAGAGTTGTTCTATACTTAAGTTTACAGGAACTCTTTTCTAGAGGATATGACGAGACCTCTTTAAACCGTGTGCGCTTTAAGGAATTATTGAAGATACTGATATCTAAAAAGCCCTTAGAACCTCAAAATTATTAAAATAAAATTCAAAGTGTGTTCTCTGGAAATAACTGATGCAATATCAGAGTACATCAGAGATCATATCAAGGACTGGCTTAATAATGTTCCGCTGTTTTTCTATGCTAACGCATGGTTGTGATAAATTACAATTCTTAAATAAGTCTTATAGATTCCGACAAATTTGAGCTGTATAAGAAACATATTCAGCAATACCCCACATTTAAGAAATGAACTGTCACTCGTTTATGCTCATGAATCCTACAAAGTAAAAATAGTCGGGAGAAATACATCAAGAACTCCGTGAATAGAAGAGACTTACAAACTATTGCTTAATTGGGTACTGGCAATATCTTATACAAGTGCATCAGTAGAACGCAGTTTCTCTTGTTTGAAAAGAGTCAATACTTTTGCAAGTAACACAATATCTCACTCCAGACTTACATCATTGGCTATCTCCATAAACCGTGAATTGTAGTTGAAATTGATTGAAGACCTTCTATGAGGACATCATGGACAAGATTACCTTAGGGAACGGAGGATTCATTTAAGCTATAAAAAATAAGCGAGTTTGACTTTTTAGTACGATAACTTATGTTTGGTTTGGTTTTAAGTGTTAGGAATTTAGTATATATTTTAGCATTAAAATACGAAAAAGAATGTCAATATCCACACACGCAAACATCATGCACTGATGAAATTAGGAGTTTGGCTCTTCACCTGATATTTCATCAACGAGCCGCCACTGATTCCCAGCCAGGACCATCAGGCCTACAACAAACTGGAAATGA
The DNA here is from genome assembly GCA_946902985.2 of Meconema thalassinum. Lineage (NCBI taxonomy): Eukaryota > Metazoa > Arthropoda > Insecta > Orthoptera > Tettigoniidae > Meconema > Meconema thalassinum. The sequence continues at coordinate 256,970,877 of OX336393.1, forward strand.
AGAAAAAAACGCCAAATCAGAATCATCACAACCAACAAAACCAACAATAGTGGAGTACGTCACACGGATCATTCAGTGGCAGACTGAAGATGCAGATCTCATAGAGGAAGGAAATAACAATATCAAAGAAGAGCCCAGAAGGAGGTTGCCAATTATTTTGTGTGAGGTTTATGGTGAATCGTCTCCCAAAAATCCAACCCCTCGTCCTCATCGTGGGAGATGGGCAACGTAATGAAGTAGGGGATTGCCTGTAGGGGTGAAGTACAGTGGGGACTTTCTGTGCCTCAAGACCGCTACGGTAGCTGTGAAGGCCCTACAGGAACCCTGAAGAAATTACGGCTAACGGGGCTCTGGTGAAACAACTGCTGCCTTGTAGTTTGGAGTTGGTTCTTCAAAGGCTAAGGGAAGAAACCCTGACAGAAAATCAGCCTGGTGCCTCAGGCCTAAGGTGGCAGTCCCTCCAAGGCACTCGGAGGCAGTGGGTTAATCACTCGCTCCTCTTAAATAAACTGATTACTGAAACTGAAGCGAAATTACAAAACCGGACGGATAACCTGATGACGACGTTTGGCATGAAGAGGACTACGAAAATCGGTTTCTGGAATGTGAGGACCTTGATGGAGAAAACCAGACTGAAACATGTGACACGGGAGATGAAGAACTATGGGCTGGATATCCTAGGATTGAGTGAGGTGAGGTGGCCAGGATTTGGTGAAATACAGACAACAGATGGAATTACATTTCTCTATTCTGGGGGCGATGAGGAAGAACACAGGGATGGAGTGGGGTTGCTGCTCAACAGAAATGCAAAGAGGAGCCTTATGGAGTGGAAGCCAATTTCTAGCAGGCTCATGTTTGCTAGGTTTGAGACAAAGATCAGGAATGTGATCATCATCCAATGCTATGCGCCTACAGAACAATCAGAGCCAGAGAAGAAGGGAGAATTCTACCAAATGCTGCGAGATGCCACAAGACAAACAAGTAAGAAGGACATTCTCATTGTTATGGGAGACTTCAACGTGAAGGTGGGATCAAACAATGAGGGGTTGGAGCAGATCATGGGTAAACATGGCCTTGGTGAGATGAATGACAATGGGGAGAACTTGACGGAATATTGCGCCAGTCAGGATTTGGTGATGGGTGGCACGGTGTTTCCTCATAGGCGGTGCCACAAGGTCCTGATCAAGTCACAGAAAATCAAATTGATCACATCGCGGTGAGCAGGAGGTTCAGAAGAAGCTTGGAAGATGTTAGGAACAAGAGAGGAGCGGATGTTGGTAGTGACCATCATCTTGTGGTTGCCAACTTCCGCATGAAGATCGTGGCAGTCCGCCGAAAGTTTAACACTCGGCACAACAAGTTTGATGTGGGCAAGCTTAAGAACCAGCAGAGATTGGACCAATTTAAACTGGAGCTCAGAAATAAATTCCAGGTGTTGGACTCCGAGACAGAGAAGGATGTGGAGACTGTGTGGAGCGAGGTAAAGAATATCTTCGTGGAAACCAGTGAGATGCAGCTCGGGTACAAGAACTACCTGCGAAAGAATGGATATCTGATCAGACCTGGGACAAGATAAATTATAGAAAGGAGATTAAGGCCAAGCTCAACACCTGCAAGACTAGGCAGCAGAAGGCTCTGGTGTACACAAGCAGAGTATTCAACAGCAAACAGGGAGGTAGAGGAGTGTGCTGAAGGATCATAGGAGGTGGATTGATGAGCAGGCAGTGAAAGCAGAAGCTGCAAGAAGGGGGGACGTTAAGGAGCTCTATGGCATCACAAAGATGCTTTCGAAGAAAGGTTTTAATAAAACTAGGTCTGTGAAGAGCAAGACGGGCGAGATCCTCACGACGTATGAACAGCAGCTGACTAGATGGAGAGAACACTTTGCGGAGGTTCTTAATAGGGATAGAGGACCAGAAAGGAAGCAGCGAGGAGAAGATGAAGAGGAAACAGAAAGTGACCCAGGCATCAGCCTTGACTCCCCAACTCGGGGCGAAATACGGACAGCGTTGAAGCAGATGAAGTGCGGGAAGGCACCAGGTCTGGATAATATCCCAGCGGAAGTATTGAATGCAGACCTGGATATCACGATCAATCTGCTGCACCCGCTGTTGGAGAAGATCTGGAAGGAGGAGAAAATACCAACCGACTGGAAGAAGGGGTTGATCGTCAAGTTACCGAAGAAAGGGGACACCACATACTGTAACAACTGGAGGGGTATCACCTTGCTGTCCATTCCAAGCAAAGTGCTGGCGAGAGTCATCCTGAATCGTATAAAAGACTGCGTAGAAGAAAGGCTTCGGAAGGAACAGGCTGGATTTCGACAACATCGCAGCTGTGTGGATCTCATCAACACCCTCCGAATCATCCTGGAGCAGAGTGTGGAGTGGTGGAATACCCTTTACCTCACATTTGTTGACTTCGAGAAAGCTTTCGACTCCGTAAATCAAAGAATCATGTGGAAGACCCTCGAGGAATATAAAATTCCAACAAAGATCATCAGAATCATGGAAGAGATGTACGTAGGGTATGAGTGCCAGGTTCTACACGAAGGCAAATTAACAGAAAAGATAAAGGTCAGTTCCGGGGTGAGACAGGGGTGTGTCCTTTCCCCCACTGTTCCTGTTGGTCCTGGATAGTGTGATGAAGAAGGTAATGGGAGGACGGAAGTGGGGTATTCAATGGGGTATAAATGACAGGCTTGAAGATCTGGATTTCGCGGACGACATTTGTCTTATGGCACAACGGTACCGAGACATAGAAGATAAGCTGGGGAGGTTGCAGAGAGAAGCAGAACGTGCAGGACTGATGATCAACACCAACAAGACCAAAGAGATGAGGATAAATTCTGACGTCACGACTAGCTTGACAGTCAACGGAAAGGAAATTGAGCTAGTTGAGTCCTTCCTCTACCTTGGGAGTATAGTGACAAATGATGGGGGAGCAGAGGAAGATGTTCGAAGCCGTATCAGGAAGGCAAATGGTGCCTTTGTCCAGCTCTACCCCATCTGGAGAAATAGAAACATTTCCAGGAAGACCAAGCACCGCCTTTTCAATAGCAACGTAAAGTCGATTCTTCTCCATGGCTGTGAAACATGGAAAGTCGCAAAACCGATCAACAACCAGCTACAGGTGTTCATTAACAGATACCTGCGTCGCATCATGAATGTGAGGTGGTCGGACATAATCACAAATGAAGATCTTTGGACCATCACCAATCAACAACCGATTAGCATCCAGATCAAGGAGAGGAAATGGCGCTGGATCGGTCACACACTAAGGATGCCGGACGGAGCTGTTGAGAGGGCGGCGCTAGACTGGAATCCTCAAGGTGCCAGGAAGCGAGGTCGACCTAAGAAGACCTGGAAGAGGACGATCGAAAATGAAATTGCAGAGGTGGACAAGAACTGGAGTCAAGTGAAGAGAATGGCCAGGAACCGTACTGCGTGGAGAACTTTCGCCAAGGCCCTATGCTCCGGAAGGAGCGGCAGGAATTAAGTGCAGTAAGTAAGTTATGGTGAATCAATCCATATTTTAGTTGATACAGGGTCCATGCTAAACTTTGTCGCTGAGAGGCTTTATGAGAAATGGAAGAAAACAGAGCGTTTGGTGGAAATCCCTGTAGCCACTATAGAGATCCAAGGGATCATCCGTGATATAATTACAAAATATAAAGCCCAGTTTTATTTAAAGTTACGCATTGGGAAATGTGAATTTCAGCATGTTTTTGTCGTCATGAAAAATATAGCGCATGACATGATATTAAGCGTGGATTTCAAAAAAGAAAATCAAACTGTCATTGATATGAGGACCGATACTATAAAATTTCAGCGTGCTGAGAAGATACCTTTCGAAGGAAACGATAACCCGGATGAAGAAGAGAAAGTCATTGAGGGTGACATCCGATGGATGGAGGTAATGGAGAGAATAGCCTTGGACGCCAACTGCCGAAGGATGATAGAAGAAGCCCAGAGCTTGACGAACTATTGGAGAGATACAAAGATATCTTTGACACAAAACCAGGGGAAATTGAAAATGTTGAATATCAAATCCAAGTTAGCGATGAGGCCCCATACCAAAACAAAGTGTACCCAATAGCTGAAAAATATCGAGCCAAGTTAATGACATCATTTTAGATTTGGAAGGAAATTACATCATTGAGAAAGCATCCACTCCTTATGTTAACCCACTAGCAGTTGTCCCGAAACCTGATGGGAGCCTACGAATATGCCTAGATGACAGATCTCTTAATGCCAGATTGCTTCCGGAGTACGATAGACCACCTGTCATGAGGGAGCTCTTGAGGAACTTCCGAGGAAAGAGATTCTTCTCAACCATCGATCAGACGTCATCGTACCATCATATTCGATTAAGTCCCAAGTCCAGGAAATGTAAAGGCTTTCTGTTTGGACAGCAAACATATGTCTTCAAGCGTCTACCTTTTGGCATAAAAACCTCAGGCTCAGTTTGATCAGAGCACTGGATAAGAATTTAAGTCCGGAAGTGAAGGAATATGTAAACTGTTACATAGACGATATACTGGTTGTTTCGGAGACAGCAGAGGAGCATTTGAAAGGACTATTTCAAGACCTAAGAAATGCCAACTTCAAGGCCAATATGTAAAAATGCCAATTTTTCAATAAATAAATAACATTCTTGGGACATATTTTGGATGGAGAAGGATACAGGCCGAATGAGGCGAAAATCCATGCCATTGTGGATTTTCCAAAATCTACCAAAGTTAAGCACGTACACCAATTTTTGGGCACTTGTCAATTTTTCACTGGGCATTGCCATCAGTATACTCAGGTTGTGGCACCTCTACAAGAGATGTTGAAAAAAAAAAAACGATGTAAGTGGGACGCTAATTGTGAACAGGCTTTTCGAGAGGCGAAAAGATTACTGATGAACAGTGTGAAATTAGAATACCCACATTTCATTAAAAATAATATTATTGAATCTGATGATAGGACATACTACAATTATTCGGACGGATCACAAGGTATTGGAATGTATAATGAAAACTAATTTTGCCAGCGATAGAGTCACTAGATGGGATTTGTTAGCGTAACAATTCAATATTACCATCCAGTACAAGCCAGGGGAGAGTAATGTAAGGGCGGATTTACTAAGTCGATTCCCAGAATCAAACCCTTAAGTTTTGCGGCTCACTCTGGTAAATGAGGATCAGGAGGCTTTGACGAAGCTCCAGAGAATAGCACAATCCCAGAAGAGACATTTGCCTTATAGGAAGCTTTACAGATTCTTGCACCGAGATAGGAATCCCACCGATGATGAATATGCTTTGTGTTACGGTTATATTTGACCCATGTCCACATCCTTACAAGTGGATATATTTTATTTGATGAATACAGGTCTTAGTCATTCTGGATACGAACCTTCAAAGACTGATATAACTGATTTTCGAATATGTAAGACCTGACCTGACTCCACCTACGAGCCGGTTAAGAAAACCTACAGAGTGTATTTGTTTACTACCACCCCACCTTGTGGGTAACTTGGAACTGACCTGATGTTATACTAAAAGTCCCGCTAGATGGCTCGTGCTGTTTGAGAAACGATAGGTTTGTGATGATAACATTATCCAATAAATGTCGACTTGGTTCGAGATTATCGATTACGAGTTGCCCATAGCGACGAAACTCGTGGCTTTGTTGCCGTTTATTATTGACTTATGGGCCTTCGAAGAGGAAAGATGTAATAATCCTCTTGAGAAGATTTTATAAGCTCAGGCTAGCCTACGAGGCTACGCCATAGACCGCTTCACATCCCATTAACATCTGATTGAATATAAAGAAAAAGATCTTCAAGAAGTTATATATCTTTAATATATATTGTATGTATGTATATATATTGTACCCGCCAGCCATATATTAGATTATTTGCATGCTATTGTATGAAGACGCCCTGGACTATTCTAGAAAGTGCTGGATGGATGTGACGTAGGCCGCACACATGTGCCTAGTCGTGAAGTCCCCGTGACGCGCAGGTCACTGAACCGTATATAAAGGCAGGCCTGGGACAGGTAGAATCTGTTCTGTGGAATCACTTCTATTCTCGCCGAGGAGGTGAGAACATTACTTCTATTCTCGCCGTGGAGGCGACAACATCACTTGTATTCTCGCTAGTGTGGCGATAACGTCATATTACTTCAATACGAATCACAGCGCACGACGGCAGTATGAGAGTGTTACTCTGATCAACAAAAGAGTAATGTTATGTCACGTACAACTTCGCCTCGCCGCACGCTTATACTTAGGCAGCATTCATCGTGAGCACATCACAACAGCTGTTCTGCTCATAGAAGCACGCACAGTACTCAGCCGACGTTCCACACATGTTACATGAGGTGTCGAAAATCCACGCTATTTTCTTCAGTGGACCTTCACAAAGTGTTCAGTATTCAACTACAAACCTACAAGTTATTGAAACACTTCGTCTTCAAGCTTCGAACATATCTGCATTTACAAGTGGAGAAAAGAGAAGCAATCGCAATATTCAACCCTACATCACTACAGTTTACTACAGCATTTGGGTTCTTCTACATAATTATTCATCAAACAACACAGAAGCATGTTCAGATTCAACGCTACAATGAGAATTCTACTCACATATAAGATTCTCAATTCAGCCGCTGGTAACATGTACTTTACCATGCATTAAAACTGAACATGGGTTTCGCGGACAAGAGAATGGACACATGCATCAGTAGCAAACCTCAAGACTACCCCCAGCAACCGCTGGAGGGGAACTGTAGCCCAGCTGTGTTTAAGAAGACCGTGAAGGATGTCGAGACCGAATTCCCGAAGGATGGACAGGAATTGGACACTGGATTCGAGCCAACGAAGAGGAGCACGTGGTCGCCAGGTGCTAGGTGACATGGAGGCCATTCCTGGTTCTTGGTGGGACCCAGGGATACGAGATGTTCGAGCCAAAGCTGATTTATTAAGGTCTAACACAACTGTTGTTTACTTCTTATAGTCTGGTAGTTGGGAACAGTATATGTGAACAGTTATTGTATTTTGCTTGGTATTTGGAATTGTTGCATAGCAAGTTGCATTATGAATATTTTTCACCGTATATGGAAACGTCATGTGTGTGAGAGGCACCATAGGATAGGAAGAATAGACCTTATTTATCTGCGCAGAGGTCATGTTCTGCTGTCATTTAGTTTTACCAGTCTGATTCTTCGTTTTTTAATTTTCTACTTGAGCCTTTATTCCAGTCTAGATTTTTCTTGAGCATTGTTTTTGCTAATATCCTTATGACATATTATGTCTGCTCAATGTAATTTGTTCATAATTTTTCAGTTAACGATTTTGAGCATATTTTCTGTTTTCACTGAATCAGAACTACAGAATATCCAACAGCATATTCGACATTTTATGCGAGATAAATAACGTATACATGATGGTTGAATAATTCATAATTGATTTGTTTATAACAAATTATGTTGATTGTAATGGAGGTATTTGTTTATGTGCTAAAATAGTGTTACGTGCCACCCCCTAGTGGCACTTTTGTTAACTGGATTACGGTGGGGGGTACAAAGCACAATACCAATTACTGCTTAAAGAAATAGAATTTATTACAGGCCAGAAAATTACACTAATCAACAAATACAAGCAATTAGGAGCCTTAATCAGTTTCCTTAAGTCTCTTCTTTATGCGCTCTTGGCCCTTCCACTTGTAAACAGACCACGGAAGTTAATCCGTCCTAATGAGCACGGTGGCCTTGACAGAAACTACCTGTTCCTCTCCCTTATGTTCACCGACCACAATTACTTACGATCACTTGCTGCAGGCTATTTCGCTGTCCACAAGCTGAAGAAACAATGCCACTGGATTTCGTAACTCGCACAGCACTTCGTCACCACACTTCTGTCGCACAAGATAATCGCTCGCACTAGCTCGTAAAACACAACACCACTGCTTCACGGGTCACTCTTATATAGCAGGCCGGTGACTCAATAAATGGTTCTAGATCCATCCAGAGTCCACGGCTTCTCGAGGTTTCCACCGCTGGTCCAGTCACGAATCTTCTGGACTATCCCTTTGTCTGTAGTAGCCCTGTTGCATAAGGCGCGCGCAATACAGGAGGCAAGCCACAGCCCAGCCCCTGGGGCAGTTGTGACTCAAGCGGCGAGCGATGACACAAACTCACAGCCGTAACACCACCCCCTTCCTAAAAAGGCTGATCGTCCCGATCAATCATTGGTCCGTCTGTGTCCCTCCGTAGGCTGCCAGGCGATCTCGATACACGATCTTCATCTTCGCCCTCGGGCTCCGCTGGATCCTGTAGACGACATCGTTGATCCGTTTCACGACTCGGTACGGGCCCTCCCAGGACTTCTGCAGTTTGGGTGACAGGCCTTTCTTCCGTAATGGGTTGAAGAGCCAGACCAGGTCGTCCTCGTGGAATCCGCCGGCATCCGTCTGCTGGTCGTATCGGGTCTTCATTCTGTCGGTCTCGATCCGCAGTTTCCTCCTCGCGAACGCGTGCACGTCCTCCAGTTGGTCGACCAGTTCTTGACAATACTGGCTTACCGGGATCGGATCATTCCCAGGTCGGCCAAAGGCAAGATCGACAGGTAGACGGAGCTCCCTCCCAAACATGGCCCGGGCTGGTGTGCACCCGTTGGCTTCATGCACGGCGGCGCGGTAGGCCAGGAGAAATAGTGGAAGATGTTTGTCCCAATCCCTCTGGTGCTCGCTGACGACTATTCGAAGATGGTTCTCGATGGTGCGATTGAATCGCTCTACCATCCCGTCGGACTGAGGGTGTAGTGGCGTTGTCCTTGTCTTCCGGATTCCCAGCAGCTGGCATAGGTTCTGGAACACCTGCGACTCGAAGTTCCTCCCTTGGTCGGAGTGCAGCTCCAGGGGTACTCCGTACCGGCTGACGAATTCCTTCACCAGGGTCTCTGCAATCGTCGCGGCTTCTTGGTTAGGGAGCGCATACGCCTCCGGCCATTTGGTAAAGTAGTCGCTGACGACTAATATGTAGCGGTTCCCTGCCTCGCTTAACGGGAATGGCCCAGCAACATCGATGGCCACTCTCTCCATGGGGCCGCCCACGTTGTAGGTCTTCAGTGGACCCCGTCGTCTTCGTCCTGGGCCCTTGCTGGCTGCGCAATCGTGGCACCTCGCGCAGTGGTTCTCCACGTCTGTTCGGCATCCGATCCAGTAGAACCGCTCTCTCAGCTTCTCCAGGGTCTTCTTTATCCCTAGGTGTCCACCAGATGATCCTCCATGAACTTCCTTCAGGACTTCCTCCGTCATAGCCTTTGGAACGACGACTTGTTCCCGAGATGTCTTCCCGTCGGTGCTCTCCCAGGTACGGCAGATGAGGCCATCCCTTACAATCAGCGAGTCCCACTGTGCCCAGTAGGACTTAAACTTTGGGCTGCAGTCACTCACAATGTTCCACCCGGGTCTGGGGACACAGGCCTTCTTCCATACGGCTATCGGTCCCAGGTCATCATCTTCTGCTTATGCCCGCGTGAAAGATTCGCGGCTCCAGTTCCCTTGAAGTTCCACAGTAGTCCGTCGGCACAGTATCCCGGTGTTCTCCTCCCTCCTAGTACAGAAGGTGCAGTCTTCGGGGCACGGTCTTCGTGACAGGGCGTCGGCGTTAGAATGCAGTTGGCCTTTCCTGTGCTGAATCTCAAAGTTGTATTGTTGAAGCCTCTCTAACCACCGCGCGAGTTGACCCTCGGGCTGCTTGATGTTCAGGAGCCACCGCAGGGATGCATGGTCGGTCCTGATGAGAAATTCTTGCCCGTACAGGTACTTGTGGAAGTGTTCAATGGTCTTCACGATGGCGAGCAGCTCCTTCCTGGTGACGCAGTAGTTCCTTTCTGGCTTTGACAAGGCCTTGCTGAAGTAGGCCACTACTCTTTCCTCGCCGTCCACTACTTGCGACAGGATTCCCCCTATGCCAAAGTCACTGGCATCGGTATCGACGATGAACCTTGTTCCAGGTCTGGGGTAGGCCAAAATAGGCGCGGTGCACAGAGCCTGCTTGAGTTGTTCGAAGGCACTGTGGCATTCTGCTGTCCACGTGAAGAGTTGGTCCTTCTCAGTCAGTCGATGTAAAGGTTTGGCGATGTCGGCGAATCCCATCACGAAGCGACGGTAATAAGTGCAGAGTCCCAGGAAGCTTCGTAGTTGGGACTTGTCCTTCGGAACTGGCCACTCCCTCACAGCTGCGGTCTTCTCTGGGTCGGTGCGCACCCCTTCCTCGGAGACGATATGCCCAAGGTACTGGACCCGCTTCTGGAAGAGCTGACACTTCTTGGGGCTCAACTTCAGCTGGGCAGCCCGTAGCTTCAACAAGATCTCCTTCAGGTTACTGTAGTGCTCCTCGAAGCTTCTCCCCAGAACGATGACGTCGTCTAGGTAGACCAGGCAGGTCTTCCAGTGTAGTCCCCTCAGAATGGACTCCATTAGCCTTTCGAAGGTCGCAGGGGCGTTGCACAGACCGAATGGCATGACGGTGAACTGCCAGAACCCGCTGCCCACAGAGAACGCCGTTTTCTCGCGGTCCTTAGGGTGGACCTCCACCTGCCAGTAGCCACTCTTCAAATCCAAGGTGGAGAACCATCTCGACCCTGATATGGTGTCCAGGGTATCGTCGATCCGGGGTAGAGGGTAGCTGTCCTTCTTCGTGACGTCATTCACCCGCCTGTAATCCACGCAGAACCTGGTGGAACCGTCCTTCTTCTTCACTAGCACGACCGGAGAACTCCAAGGACTATGTGATGGCTCGATCACCCCTTGCTCCTTCATCTCTTCTACCATCCGGTCGACTTCGGCTTGCTTGGCGAGCGGGACTCGTCGGAATGGGGCCCTAATCGGTGCGCTGTCCCCAACGTCGATTCTGTGCTGGACCAAGCTTGTCCTGCCGAAGTCTTTGCTCCCCACGGAGAAGACGTCCTGGAATTCGCGTAACAGGTCCTGAAGTTGGCGTGATTGTTCCTCGTCTAAATGGTCCTGGGATCCTTGGTACAGCTTCTGTAGTTCTTCTGGCAGTGTGCGTCTTCTTCGGTTGTCCGTCTGCAGGTGTCCGTCCGTCGTGTCGGTGATGCGGGCAATCCAGGTAACGGGCTCGCAGACTCCTAGGTTGGTGTCCCGGTGAACCGTAATGTCGTAGTCGTTCAGGTTGGACAGGCGGACGTACGGTCGAGACGTCGTGTTGATGAGGGTCTTGGCTACTAGCAATCCTTTTGTCTGGATGTCCTCATATTTTGGCTCGATGACAGCCGCCACTCCCTCAGCAGTTCCGTCGACAATTACGGCGGCGCTGACCTCCGTCCTGGCAGGAACGATGACGTCCTCTCTCAGCCTTACTCGTCGTGCGGTGACGGCCTCATGTGCTGGTTGCAAAGCAAGTTCCTCACCTCCGAAGTGCAGAGTGTTGGTACTCAGGTCCAAGATGATGTTGTTCTGGTCCAGGAAGTCCAGTCCGATGATCACTTCATTTGATACGTCAGCCACAAGCACTGGATGCTTTATCGCCCGTCGACCAATGACGAACTCCAGTGATGCTTCGCCATGTACTGGTGCGGTCTCTCCGGTCGCGGTTATTAGCTGGAGGTTCCTTTGTGTGGGTTGCACTCTCCACTTCGGGATCACGGTGGGATTGACGATGGTCCTCGACGCTCCCGTGTCGATCAGCAGGGGCCAGCTCTCTCCGTTGACGACTCCGTCGACCATCAGGCTGCTATTGTCCCTCCGTAACTTCGTCACACGAACTTGGACTGCCGGGGCTTGACGACTGTCACAAGCCAACCTTTGCCCCCCTAGGCTGGCTGATACTTGCTTTCCTGGGCAGCGCGGTTTCTCTACGACTGACTGTCCCGACGGAAACCCTTGGCGGCGGCGATCACCGCAGTCCTTGCTCAGGTGGCCTCTCTTACGGCAGGTCCAGCAGGTCGGTAGTCCTCTTCCAGGCCGCCTCTCCGGATGTCCTTCGGCTACGTTTTTGTTGGTGGTACTGCGATTCATGAAGAAACGGCTTAGCGCCTCCATCAACTCGTCGGCCAGGGGCTTGGTCTCGTTGGTTTTTACTGGTTCGTCGACGTCCACTTGACGCACCCGCGCGCGCATTCTAGATACCTGCTTTGCCGTCTCGAACTCAAGTGCGTGGCTCAGCGTATCTGCCAGGGTCTTATTGCGCGCGAGTCGCAGCGCCTGTTGAGTGTCCGAGTCCCGTAGCCCGTCGGTGAAAGTCTGCGTCGCTATCTGCTCCAGAAAGTCGGCCGGCGCTGTTGGGTAGGCGAGCCTTACGAGGCGTGCGATGTCCATCTCGAACTCCTGCAGGGTTTCCGCGTTCTTCTGTACCCGGGTCCGGAGCTGCATCTGGTAGGCCTGCTGAAGATGGCTATCTCCATATCGGGACTCCATATGGGCGATCAGTGAAGCGTAGTCCTGGGATCCAGTCGGGATGGCCTAAAGGACGTTAAGGGCGTCGCCTTTCAGCGCTACAATGAGAGCTGTAGCCTTTTCTGTGTTGTTCCAGTTATTTATGGAACAGGCTGCCTCGAACTGACGTAAGTAGGTGCTCCACGGGACCTTTCCGTCGAAGGTTGGGGGCGTCACTCTGCTATGTCCCGTTCCTGATATTCCCGGTGTCACGGTGGGCGGGCGTTGGCGCAGCTCGGCAACTTCCTCTCGTAGAGCGTTGAATTCCTCTTTCACCCCCGTCAGTGGGCGTTGGCGCAGCTCGGCAACTTCCTTTTGTAAGGCGTTGAATTTCTCCTCCACCCCCATCAGCGGGCGTTGGCGCAGCTCGGCAACTTCCACTTGTAAGGCGTCAAACTTCTTTTCCACTGCCGTGACTTCCTCACGCAGACCCAGTTCTAATTTCTTCAGGTCCTGTGTCAACTTATTCTGACCGTCTTCCATCTTCTTCTGGCCGTCCTCTATCCTCTTCAGGTCCTCCGCTAGCTTATTTTGACCGTCTTCCATCTTCTTCTGGCCGTCTTCTAGTTTGGCAGTTAGGTCCTCTGCTAACTTCTTCTGGCCGTCCTCCATCTACTTCTGGCCGTCTTCCATCTTCTTCAGGTCATCCTTCAGGTCCTTGGCTAATTTCTTCTGGCCGTCTTCCATCTTCTTCTGGCCGTCTTCCATCCTCTTCTGGCCGTCTTCCATGCCGGTTAACTTTTCTAGCAATGCTGCCAATTTCTCCTCCATTTTAGTTGTTTGTCTTGTAAAGGGCATGCACTCACAGGGAAATTAGAGAAAATGACCTGCTCGGGTTTTGAAACCAGGACCGTCAGGTGTTGTGCTTGAGTTCGTAATCCGGCTTCTGACACCAGTTGTTACGTGCCACCCCCTAGTGGCACTTTTGTTAACTGGATTACGGTGGGGGGTACAAAGCACAATGCCAATTACTGCTTAAAGAAATAGAATTTATTACAGGCCAGAAAATTACACTAATCAACAAATACAAGCAATTAGGAGCCTTAATCAGTTTCCTTAAGTCTCTTCTTTATGCGCTCTTGGCCCTTCCACTTGTAAACAGACCACGGAAGTTAATCCGTCCTAATGAGCACGGTGGCCTTGACAGAAACTACCTGTTCCTCTCCCTTATGTTCACCGACCACAATTACTTACGATCACTTGCTGCAGGCTATTTCGCTGTCCACAAGCTGAAGAAACAATGCCACTGGATTTCGTAACTCGCACAGCACTTCGTCACCACACTTCTGTCGCACAAGATAATCGCTCGCACTAGCTCGTAAAACACAACACCACTGCTTCACGGGTCACTCTTATATAGCAGGCCGGTGACTCAATAAATGGTTCTAGATCCATCCAGAGTCCACGGCTTCTCGAGGTTTCCACCGCTGGTCCAGTCACGAATCTTCTGGACTATCCCTTTGTCTGTAGTAGCCCTGTTGCATAAGGCGCGCGCAATACAGGAGGCAAGCCACAGCCCAGCCCCTGGGGCAGTTGTGACTCAAGCGGCGAGCGATGACACAAACTCACAGCCGTAACAATAGGATTAAGGTCATGAAGCACTGTGATAGTAATATTGATTTATATCATTAGGATTGAGATTGCTTGCTCATTAGTGTTATGGTGATGACGTCAGATGCGTCATGTGTTGGATAGGGGTGGAAGAGTCTCCGATTCAAGTGATATTTGTCTACAAGGTAGTTTACGATGTCTGAGTACATATTTCAGCAGTGTATGCGATGATTTTCTGCAGGCATAAAATGTATTAATAATCACAGTGAACCCGTAATATTTGCACAATACCGTCCAGAATTTATTTATCTGCTTCATTATATAAATTTGACCATACATTAATGTAACGACATTCTGAGTTGTTATAAATGTCATAAATAATTTGTTCATGAATCTCAGTATAATAATAATAATAAAATTGCTGAAAGTTATTAAGTGTTTCTAGAAGTGGATCATGTTAGAGGTGTTCAAATAATCATAGTTATGCTCATGGTAGCATATTACTGATACCATTGACCCCCTAGTTAAGTAAAGGCCTTGGGAGGGAAGGCACTGGACCATAGTAAGTTCATACTCAGAGGGCAATTGTCTGAGACCATCTTCGAACCCCGGAACCCAGAAATAATACTAAGGTGATCGGGTAAAATCATAATATATTCACAATAAACATGCATACAAATTAATAAAACACTTACAAATCAAGATGTGGATTCTGACATCAAATATTTGTTCCTTTTAGTTGACTGTAATACATATTTTAGTAATCCAGCCAAATTTGTTACGATGAAGTAAATAAACGGTGATTTCAACCAATCATCTGTTGTCATTAGTGAGAATCCAAGCCAAATAATCAAGAGGATGACGAATTAAATATTCAATAGCTTCATTATGCCCCTGCATAATGCATCATACCGTATTTCATACATTTCCACACAAATAAATAATTAATTAATTCCCGAGCCAATACATGTCACAAAGCTAGGCCTACGCAAGTTACAATATCCAATATAATACGTTGCCTAAAACTGAAGAATTAATGTCTTCCAACACCAAATATACGGAGCTAATTCAATTTACGTCTTTTCACCTCAATGGCTACCAAAAATCTCTTTTTTATTAACAACAGATGATCGCACATAGTTAAAAACAATACGACAGTAGCCATCATGAAAAAACAGAAGAAAAACGATCACCGTACTAGGGCTATCGATATCAAAATAAATCCTACATTAATAAATTTTCCACAGACCATAAGGCATACTACTTGTAATTAAAATGCATTTTTACAATAAACAGAAAACAGAAAACAAATCATTAATTACGCAAAGAAAATATGAGTGTCAGTTAGCCTACCAGAGTGAATACCCGAGGATGACATTAAGTTTGAATGTATAACCTTGAAAGGCCCTGTCATGCAACGTAGGAAAATACAAAATAAATACATTTACCTTGCCAGACGATACAGTCACAAGTACTTACGATGACAAAATAGCCTACCTTAATTCCATAATATACGAAGCATATCCAGACGTTTATCTCCAGTAAGGTTACAATAGGTAACCAGTCAATAACTTGACGAAGAGGGATAATATCATTCAACATTTTCACATACAGTAGAACTTCAGTATACTTCTTATGTATTTATAAAACCACGTAGATCCATGATGACTGGCCTAACAAGCTCATTACGAGAATCATACATGTCTCGAAAATCCCAGCCTTCCAAAACCATTAAAGTCAACATCGAGATAGAGAAATACTTGTCGCTAGAACATAGCTCTTCCTATCGGACAGAGGGAGAAACTACAATCCCAGTCCAAGGCAGCACCGACAAGATATGCTACCTATCGAGGCCAGCCACAACTAACTCCGCCGCTCGATTCAAAAGTTTATGCCAAAGTAAAAATTGTACGTTCAATCAGAGATTAGTGCCAAAGTAACGGCACAGACTCCCGGGCCCCAAACTTGTCGATGGTTCGCAGAACAGAGACGACGTAAATGGTACAAGAGTATCAACATGCATAATCAAGCAAATCTTTAAGCATAGAAAAGTTTTTGCCAATTATCACAAACACAGTAGCTTCCGAATGTGAAATACTTAATTAAAAGTTCATTTCAGTTTTCATCAGCACCATAACCACCAAAATATGTCATGCCAAGAACATAAACAAATACTTAAGTGTAGAATACATCGAGTGGGTTTTCTTTGTACAATTTCCACAACATTATTACAAATGGCATCTTGAATAAACGATGGCAGGAACAGTTTCATCCGAAGGTTACATAGATTGGTCCAATATCCTGGCCAGAGACATCTTCTCGCACTGCATAACACTCCAAACGCAGAATAAGACCTCGAAGAAAATTAGCTGAAAACAAATTTCGAGTGCAACAGTAATGTGTAAAGGAAAGCTTAATATCTAACGTTGACACTCATTTACAAAGAACAAATTACAATAAAATATTATATGATGGCATCAGATTTTATAACAATAACCCAGTACTATCAAGAATCCACATCTTTACAGGTGAAAGGTATAACAATGACCCTCAATTAACACAGAAAATTGCATGCATGTTTTAGAAAATTACAATATCCTGAAAATATTACAATAATAACAGTATTTTCCAAAAATAAGTTTCAATAATAATGCTGAATGGCACGTGAGCTCTCATATTTACAAATAAAAAACCTTTTTATCCCAAAAGACGAAGGCAATTGTCTCACATTGCATATCTGTTCAACCCATTTGTCCAAAATACAGAAAGAGAAAATGCCCAAAGAAACACCCAACGTAGGAAAACACAAGAAAATTCCAAGAAGAACAATAGAAAGACCCAATTATCAAGCAAAAAACAGGACACACGTGCATACCAAAGCAGAATCACACCACAACCTTACACCATGACACATAACCTTAAAATCCCCAGAAAAAAATTTACAATTAAACCATCAAATAATTAATAAACAACAACCAGAATATGAATTAGCACTTGTCAACACATCCACACAAAACACAAATACATAAATACCCTATCATATACAGACCCAGACCAAACCGAAACTAGGAAACGAGACGAAGCACGTATTTCATGAGGCCTATAGTGAGTCGCCGTATATTGACCAAATACCACAACTCAATTCATCATATCACATCACATTACTTAACCTAAAGTATTTATTTCTCAGTCAGACAGCAAAAAAAAATTGAGCCCACTCAATCAACTGAAGACTTAGGAGAATTGTTTATAAATACTTACCAACATATTCAACTCAAATCTAAGCAAATGAACCCCCATAACATTCATCTGGTAGACTTAAGTTGACAGATGCGTCAACAAAATGCTAATTTACATCCACGATCCCAAAGTAACATACAATGACCTTTTACCCCTTAAATTAATATACATCCACACATATCTGGACAACCACAAAACAACAACAAGAAAACTAACCCAATTACCAAAATAAAACATATCACACCACATTTATACTTTCTGAATGTCCAACTTTGGAAATGCACAATTTAGACAATAACATAAACAATACAATTATTCACTCTTGACATAGCTTAGTATGTCAAACTAAGTAAGCAATATAGCGAACAAGACTAAAACAAGAACAGACTAGACAGAAATCCCTCAATAAATGACCAACAGAAGACCCTAAATGAAAGAAGATCAACTGACCACTCGTGCAGACCACCAAGCTACAAACGTACCCAAACATTCATTGAAATCACACGACCTTACAAACTCCCAAAATTAATAAAACCATTTACTACCCACAAAATCCCCATAATTTTTCCAGAATATAAATTGACACACCGTTAGGACATCAACATACACAAAATAAATAATAACCCTTAAATAAAACACACTGAAATCAACATGTCATACTAGCCGCATTTTACCCTGGCATAGCATGATTTTCCATCACCAAAACACATTTCGGCAAGTAGTTACCTTCATAAATCAACAAGCAGATAAATGACTAAGTCATCACTCGGAGAACAGAAGAGGTTTGTAATTACTTACCTATGATATCCCAACATAGTATCATTTTATACGTACGGCGTATTTAATTAAATTCAATTATAAATTAAGCAAAAAGAAACCCTAACCTTAATTCACCTTAAGAAACAACCAAGAGACCCACCCGATTACAAAACAAAACTAATAACAATCACCCCCACTCATGCACTCAAATACATTTACACAAGTTTGTCACTTCAGACCTAACACAATTTAGACAATTACAAACAAGAAGAACCATTATAGATTTGCACAATCAAGCAGAATGAGCACCACACGTGTAGACAAATACAAGCATCAATAACATCCACAATACATACATGTCCCGATGACCAGAATTCATCTACACAATTTTGACAATAACATACAAGAAGAACCTTATGGATTTGCACTATCTAGCAGAATGTGCACCACACGTGTAGACAAATACACACATCAAAAACACATGCATGTCCTAATGACCGGAATTCATCTACACAATTTTGATAATAACATACAAGAAGAACCTTTATAGATTTGCACAATCTAGCAGAATGTGCACCACACGTGTAGACAAATACACACATCAAAAACACATGCACGTCCTAATGACCAGAATTCATCTACACAATTTTGACAATAACATACACCACATCGAATATCAACTTAAATTATCAAAATCTGCATCGCACCATCGACTAATGTGGTCATACGAGCCACAAAAATCACATCTCTTGCCTTTGCTGGCTCTACTCCCTTTAAACCTCTGGTCAGCACGCCCCGAAAATACATGGCTTTGAACATTTGTAGGCATGAACTCACGCCTTCCCTGAAATTTTTATAAGGAACAAGACTACTACAATTATCCACAAGCTGCATCTCTCCACGTGGCTGAAAATAATTTATACCAGAACCATCCCCTAATTCCACTAATTTCTTCAAAAATTTCACAAATAAATTAATATCAGTGCCATAGCACACATGAAAATCTTTCAAAATTAGAGTTAATGGGTTAGGAAAGGGAAGCAAAATTAACCTGACCATCAGTCATAAGTTTATTTAGAGAAACAACGTTAGTCGAGGCTCGATTATCAGAAAGATTAAGCCTATTTACTCTATCTATCACATCACATTCACCAAGTAAGCTATCAACAGTTTGTACTTCCTTATCAGTCCAAGTACGGTGAGATCCTAACCTATTCCCAGCACTACCAACGTCATGGCAAGAAACTGAACTAGAAAAATCGTTACATCTCTTATCAGAACGTGAATTACCAACAGCATTCAAATTACTAGGGCTCGACATGACCTCAGGTGTATTTCTTGAAGATCCTATTTCTTTATTTACCTCAGTAGTATTATTAGTTTGCAAAGCGCCTAACATATTTTCATTATTCTCCATCGACACTGATTCAAAATTACCAAAATAATTACTATTATTCACAACGCCATCACAAGAATCACTAACATATGAACAAACGCTTTCAGAACATACAACAGGTTCACTAATATTCTCAGAAATATCACTCGAGGACAACCGATTAAAACTATCTAACAGCTTGTCACGAAGCCCAACTAACTTGGTTGAAAAAACAATATCACACTTGGACCAATATTCAATTAAACTCACTAAACGATTAATCCAGTGTATAGAACGACATTTTAATTTGTTCACACGATATGCCGAAGGTTTGGCAACTTGCTTTAACTCATCACAGGACACTAATAGGTTTGAAACAGATATCACAACATCAGACCTACCTTTTGTCCCATAAGAATGTTGATCAGTCAGACTAACAACAGGAGCTGACTTTAAGGATTTGAGAAGAATAATATCCAGTTCACGATGAAAATTAGGGTTGCCATTCCTTATTTGTATTTCATAAGCCAGTTCTTCTTTGGATAAATATGGTACAGCTTTTAAAATGCTCTCGTCCATTCAGTATATTATCACATGAAACATAAATAACAAGAAAATTATACAAAGATAAAACAATAACAACAAACATTAAAAATATCACACTTTAGGCCCAATCATACTTCCAAGCCCCAAGATCCAAAGACTAGCCCCAAACAACTACTGAATGTGGTACAAATCTAACCACGCTACTGCTATAACACATTTGACCCCCTAGTTAAGTAAAGGCCTTGGGAGGGAAGGCACTGGACCATAGTAAGTTCATACTCAGAGGGCAATTGTCTGAGACCATCTTCGAACCCCGGAACCCAGAAATAATACTAAGGTGATCGGGTAAAATCATAATATATTCACAATAAACATGCATACAAATTAATAAAACACTTACAAATCAAGATGTGGATTCTGACATCAAATATTTGTTCCTTTTAGTTGACTGTAATACATATTTTAGTAATCCAGCCAAATTTGTTACGATGAAGTAAATAAACGGTGATTTCAACCAATCATCTGTTGTCATTAGTGAGAATCCAAGCCAAATAATCAAGAGGATGACGAATTAAATATTCAATAGCTTCATTATGCCCCTGCATAATGCATCATACCGTATTTCATACATTTCCACACAAATAAATAATTAATTAATTCCCGAGCCAATACATGTCACAAAGCTAGGCCTACGCAAGTTACAATATCCAATATAATACGTTGCCTAAAACTGAAGAATTAATGTCTTCCAACACCAAATATACGGAGCTAATTCAATTTACGTCTTTTCACCTCAATGGCTACCAAAAATCTCTTTTTTATTAACAACAGATGATCGCACATAGTTAAAAACAATACGACAGTAGCCATCATGAAAAAACAGAAGAAAAACGATCACCGTACTAGGGCTATCGATATCAAAATAAATCCTACATTAATAAATTTTCCACAGACCATAAGGCATACTACTTGTAATTAAAATGCATTTTTACAATAAACAGAAAACAGAAAACAAATCATTAATTACGCAAAGAAAATATGAGTGTCAGTTAGCCTACCAGAGTGAATACCCGAGGATGACATTAAGTTTGAATGTATAACCTTGAAAGGCCCTGTCATGCAACGTAGGAAAATACAAAATAAATACATTTACCTTGCCAGACGATACAGTCACAAGTACTTACGATGACAAAATAGCCTACCTTAATTCCATAATATACGAAGCATATCCAGACGTTTATCTCCAGTAAGGTTACAATAGGTAACCAGTCAATAACTTGACGAAGAGGGATAATATCATTCAACATTTTCACATACAGTAGAACTTCAGTATACTTCTTATGTATTTATAAAACCACGTAGATCCATGATGACTGGCCTAACAAGCTCATTACGAGAATCATACATGTCTCGAAAATCCCAGCCTTCCAAAACCATTAAAGTCAACATCGAGATAGAGAAATACTTGTCGCTAGAACATAGCTCTTCCTATCGGACAGAGGGAGAAACTACAATCCCAGTCCAAGGCAGCACCGACAAGATATGCTACCTATCGAGGCCAGCCACAACTAACTCCGCCGCTCGATTCAAAAGTTTATGCCAAAGTAAAAATTGTACGTTCAATCAGAGATTAGTGCCAAAGTAACGGCACACCATTCGACTGGATATAAAATATTACGTTATTTTTGAAAGTTTACATGCTTTGAGGAAGCAGTAATTTTGTGAATATAATTGATGATCAATGATTTATGGATCTAAGTTGGGCATGTGAGATGCCGTTGTAAATATAACGATAATTGCTTCATCTTAAGATGATATTTTTTTGAAATGCAACAATTCATAGTTATAGTAGTTATTGTAGCTAGATATATTTCTGGCGCAGTGGATAGCGCATTTGACTTTACTTATTTTTGGTTGAAACACTTAGATTGAGTGACTTTTTGTCCCATGACGTCACTGGAGAGAGGTGATCTCACTTTATGTTATGGCTGCTGCCATGGTCATTTAGGATGGGGTAACCAGTTACCTTGAATTGTGACTTGTCCACGTTCAACGTAACTGGTGCACTTCAAACGCACACACGCATTTGAAATTTAATTTTGATAGGTCACCAAGATCAGGAACTAGGTCGACTGTAGGGTCGAGGAGTAGGGTGTTTCTTTCTCAGGAGTGTTATTTTAGTTAGATCATCCGTACCCTACAAGTCGTAGGAGGGTTTATTTATTTTTCATGACTTTTCCTATGAAAATAAAGGGTTTGCTACCATGTTTTTAAACAAATCTCAGTCCTGTATTGTATTCAATTTAAGTACTGAAGAGAGCTCGATAGCTCGGATGTTGCGGCATTTGATGCACATTGGCAGCATATGCTAAAGGCATATACACTGAAGAAAATGGAAATTGCAACACCATGAAGGCATTGGGCGTTTGTGTTGATTTTCAAGATATGGAACGATGCCATGTCGGTATGTAAACGATCAAAGTTTCAGACCCATTGGATTGTTGCTTCAGGTCTCCCCACGTGATTGGTCGCGGAGGAATCAACTCCAGTGTACGGACTCTGGTGTAGCGTAGTTGACTTGCAGTCTGTGCAGTGAAGTGTTCCCCGTCAAACATGCCTCGACGATAGAGAAGATCACGCTATCAACAACTGTCGCCGTTTGAGAGGGCTCGGATAATTGGGCTGTGTGAGGCTGGATTATCGCTAAGGACTGTCGCTGCACGTGTTGGCCGACAGGCATCTACGGTACAACGTGTATGGCAGCAGTGGTCAAATGAAGGTACCCACACTCGTAGACCTGGCACAGGCCCAGTGCGACAGACAACTGTGAGAGAGGATCGCCGCATCTTTCGGATGGCCCGGATGGAACCCCATGCAACAGCAGCGCAAATTCGAGCAGCTGTGGCACCCCACGTTACACAACAAACAGTTGGTAATCGCCTGCGTGCAGCTGGCTTACGATCCCGTGTCCCTACAGAAGGTGTTCCATTGACCCCACAACAGCGACGTGTAAGGCTGGCCTGGTGTCGAGAACGATCGACGTGGGTCGACGAATGGCATAGGGTCGTCTTTAGTGATGAATCGCGCTTCTGTCTTGCCCACAGTAATCGCCGGAATCGTGTGCGCCGACGCACCAGGGAGAGGGGCCGCCCAGACCTTATTGTCGAGAGGCACACAGGGCCAACACCAAGCATTATGGTCTGGGGAGCTATTGGCTTTAATGTGAAATCACAATTAGTGCTTGTTGAGGACACTATGACTGCTCGACAGTACGTTGATAGGGTACTCAATCCAGTGGTTGTCCCTATGATGGCGAACATTGCTAATGGGATGTTTCAGCAGGACAATGCCCAGGTTCACACTGCCCGCATCTCCAGAGAAGCTCTCAACGACATCACAACCTTAGAATGGCCCGCCAGATCCCCGGACCTCAGTCCTATTGAGCATGTGTGGGACATGATGGGTCGACAACTGGCCAACCGTCCTCAGCCGCCCACAACTCAGGAACAACTGACCCGTGCAGTGCAGCAAGCATGGGCCACAATTCCTCAGGAAGCGATCCAGGGCCTTATTGACTCCATGCCTCGACGAATTCATCAATGTATTGCAGCTCGTGTTGGGCACATCCTGTATTGATTGTTGTCCAAACTTGCGGTCAGAGGGACCTGAAAGTGTAATCATCGAATCACAACCGAACACTCGTCCTGCATGTTCAATTGCAGCAATATGGCACCACTCCTTCTGGGTGTTGCAATTTCCATTTTCTTCAGTGTGTTAGCGTCTCTAGTTTAGAGGTGAAACACGCGATACGGCAAGTAGGCTGGGTATCGGTCTGGTCCGGAAGGCACCGGTAGCCAGCCTTACAACGCCACTATGGTGGATACTGTCCAGCATTTTCAAGGTTGCCGGCCTTGCTGAACCGTATGCTGCAGAACCATACTCAAGCCGGGACAGGACGAGGGCTTGGTAGAACCGTAGCAGCACCGCACGGTCAGCCCCCCACGTAGTGCCACTAAGACACTTGAACATGTTCAGTTTCCTGAGACACGCCGTTTTTAGTTGCCGTATATGGTGCTGCCACGTTAATTTGCTGTCAAAATGGAGCCCCAGCAAGCGATAAGTACCGTATCAACCAACGGCAACGCAGCATCCCTGAGATCTAATTCAGGGTAGTGTATTTTTGGAATACACGTTTAGTTAGAGTTTGCTCTTTCTGCTCTTTGCTTTTCTTTTTCATTAGTTTCTTTTATTTTCTCTCGCAGACACCTACAGGGACCCCTCATTTGTATTCCCCCCTTTTTTTTTGTATATTCATATCTGTATAAGTTTGTTTCAGTTGTATTCTCTGAAATGTAACGGCGCTCCAAGTGGCAACCTCCCGAAGTTTTGGATTCATCAATCTCAAGAGTACTTACACACCGGTCAAGCAGATGTCGTGCCTGTCGTCATCTATTACCATTATGAAGATATTAATTGATGAATAGAATTTCCATTGTGTTGAAAATGTTAAATAGTTAGTTATTGTTGTTTTAAGGGGCGGAACTACGAGGTCATCTGCCCCTCTTAACACAGATTAAAGAATACAAATATTGAATTGAATTTAAAATTTCGAGGTAGACATCTAAATTTAAAAAGACCAAAAATTAATAAAACAAAAACAAACAATTAAATAAAAATAAAAATTATAAAAATAAACAAAAATTACGGAAAAAACAAAACATTATCATTCAAAAACGAACAAGTCGTTGAGTCAATGTTCACTGGAAAATTTAGATTGCTGGCCCTAACCCACTCTCACTTATAAAGCGGATAACGCGATCAGCAGCCACCGCGTCATCGGCTAATATAAGTTTGAGTGTCATCTGCAAACCAAGGTTTCTTCGTAAGTCAGCAAGATCCACACACTCGGTGAAAATGTGGACCACGGTGAAAACGGCTCCGCAGGTACAAAGTGGGGGATCTTCCCTTCTCATTAGGTACGAGTGGTTGGATCTTGTATGACCTATCCTTAGCCTACACAATATGACGGACTCCCTCCGGGCCCGGAAGGAGCTCCGCCACACGCGAATAGTTCCTTTGATCGCTCTCAGTTTACTGGGCAGTGGGTCAGCTAGCCACTGACTCTCCCAAAAAGCCAGAACTTGCAGGCGTAACTGAGAGCGAATATCTCTAGCGGGTACCTCCATTGGTCGAGGTGGTAGTGATACCGCCTCTTTTGCAGCTTGATCAGCTAACTCATTTCCCGCAATTCCCATGTGGCTTGGAAGCCACAGAAAGGTGATTCGAGTGTCAACGTGGCACAGCCCGGCTAGTAGGTCGTGGATTCGCTGCACTAGGGGGTGCTGCGGGAAACATGTAGCAATTGATTGCAACGAACTCAAAGATTCTGTACACACGAGAAAGTGGATTCGTGCATCCTGTAGTGCAAACTGCAGAGCTTCATAGATGGCAACGAGCTCCGCAGTAAACACACTACAGGCCTCAGGCAAAGAGATCTTGTTATTTGCACCATCAATAACATAAGCACAACCCACCTTCTCGTCCACCTTCGAACCATCCGTGTAGAGAATGCCAGTGTCCGGAAATTGGTGAAGTATGCTGTGGAACTGCCTCCGGTAAACGGAGGCATCCGTGTTCACCTTAGGACCTCGGTGCAGATCTAACCGAATTTCCGGACGCGGGACTTGCCACGGAGGCACCTCGCTAGGTGTCCGGATCATACAGGGACCTACAGCCACTCCTATTTCAGTACACGAGCTATCAAGTCTAATACCAACCGACCGAGTGGCACGAGGCCGGTTGGCGTACCCCTGGTGGTTTTGGGTACCGAAGAGAGCTTGATAGGTCGGGTGTTGCGGCATTTGACGCACATTGGCAGCATACGTTAAAAGCATATGTTGACGTCTATAATTTAAAGGTGGAACACCCGATTCGGCGAGTAGGCTGGGTATCGGGCTGGTCCGGAAGGCACCGGTAGCCAGCCTAACGCCACTATGGTGGATACTGTCCAGCATTTTCAAGGTTGTCGGCCTTGCTGAACCGTATGCCGCAGAACCATAGTCTAGCCGGGACAGGACGAGGGCTTGGTAGAACCGTAGCAGCACCGCACGGTCAGCCCCCCACGTAGTGCCACTAAGAAACTTGAGCATGTTCTGTTTCCTGAGGCACGTCATTTTCAATTGCCGTATATGGTGCTGCCACGTTAATTTGCTATCAAAATGGAGCCCCAGGAAGCGGTAAGTGTCAACCAACGGCAACGCAGCATCCCTGAGATGTAGTTCAGGGTGTAAATGTAGCCTCCGGAGCCGACAAAAATGGACGACGGAGGTTTTCGCTGCTGAAAAACGAAAACCCCGGTCGTGAGCCCACTTGTCGACCCGGTTGATAGCTAGCTGCAATTGCCGTTCCACGACTGTCATACTTCCAGAGCTGTAATGCAGAGCTAAATCGTCTACATACAGCGATAGAACTACCGTGGACCCTGCGGCGGCAACAATGCCATTTATGGCAAACGCGAACAAGGTGACACTCAGCACTGAACCCTGAGGAACTCCATTTTATTGAATATAGTATTGCGATATGTCCTACCGACCCTTACACGGAAGAGTCGGACGGACATGAAATTCGCAATGAAAGTCGGTAGATTACCACGGAGTCCCCACTTGTGAAGGGTGGAAAGGATCCCGTAGCGCCATGTGGTGTCGTAGGCTTTCTCGAGGTCAAAGAAAACCGTGACTAGGTGCTGCTTTCGGAAAAATGCCCCCTGTATGGCGCTCTCAAGTCGCACCAGATGGTCAGTGGTGGACCTATGAGAGCGAAATCCACACTGGTACTCAGACAGGAGACCTTTCTCCTCCAAGTACCACACCAGTCGACGGTTCACCATCTTTTCGAGCAGCTTACATAGGCCATTTGTCAGACAAATGGGCCTATAGCTGCTTACAAACTTGGGATCCTTTCCAGCCTTGGGAATCGGTATCACGATCCCCTCTCGCCATTGAGATGGAAACTCCCCTTCAATCCATATACGATTGAAGAGGATCAACAGTTGTTTTATACTGGCTTCGCACAGATGTTTTAACATTTGATTATGTATGTTAACCGGTCCAGGAGCCGTATCCCTGCACAGTGCAAGCGCACTGCGCAGTTCCCATTCAGAGAATGGTACATTATAGGACTCCGAAGCAGCAGTGGCAAAGGACAAGGGGTGAGTCTCTGCCTCCCGCTTCAGAGTCAGAAATGTAGGATCGTAACTCTCGGAGCAGGATACATCGGAGAGAAGTGCGAGCCAATACTGTTGGCAATGGTGTGATGGTCCGTGATGATGTCTCCATTGATGGACACTCCGGGTATCTACAGTGATGTCGGGTGTCCGGAGATCCGACGAAGCTTAGTCCACACTTGAGATGAAAGAGTATGCGCAGTCATAGACGACACATACTTTTCCCACGTCGTTTTCTTACTCTCCCGAATTAGATATCGGGCTCTAGCACGCATCCTTCTGAAGGTGATAAGGTTGGCCATAGTGTTTTGCCTCCGGTAGCATTTGAAAGCAGGTCGACGATCTTTAATGGCTGCTGCAATCTCGGCTGTCCACCAACGGACAAGCTTCCGGCGTGAGTTGCCGGATGAGGAAGGTATTGTTTCCTCAGCAGCAGCCAAAATACCATTCGTTATATGAATGGTATGATCGTCGACACTCTCAAAGGTATCTTCGACAAACACCGCACGTGCCGTGAAAGTTGGCCAATCAGCCCGACGGAGAAGCCATCGACTTGGTAACTCGATGGCTCTCTGGTTCGGAAGAGTAACGATAATTGGAAAATGGTCACTATTACAAAGGTCATCGTGTACACCCCACTGTAGCAGGGGAACCAGCGCACGACTGCACAAGGTAATATCGATACTTGAATAAGTACCGTGTGCAATAGAGAAGTGCGTAGGTTCCCCTGTGTTCAACAAACACAGGTCCAGCCGCCTGATCAGCCTCTCAAAATCTCTCCCGTTACCGCTAATGGTAGCGGAGCCCCAGATGGTGTTGTGGGCATTAACATCTCCTAGAAGGAGAAAAGGAGGGGGGAGCTGAGAGACTAGATCCACCAGCTGGTTGTAATCCGGTTGAGAATCAGGCGGGATGTACACGTTACATACTGTTGCCATTACTGGCAACGAAGTACGAACTGCAACTGCCTCTAGCTGAGTACGCAACGGCACCTCTTCACTAAAGAGACTAGAGTGGACGAGAGTGCAGACGCCACCAGCGGCCACAGCTCCGTCCACCCGGTCTTTAGAAAAGAGTTTGTTGTGACGCATTGTTGTCTCATGTCCAGGACGAAGCCTGGATTCCTGAAGACAGACAATGGTTGCCGAAAACGAAGATATTAATTGACGTAACTCAACGAGATGAACAGAATAGCTATTACAGTTCCATTGTAATAGTGCCATGGTGTGGACTTAAGTAGAAGTGGGTCTTCTACTTATGCTTGACCGCTTGCCACCCTTCCCCATCTCTAGTTGGAGATGATGGGGCAGGAGAGCACACCTCAATCTCCGCATCTCCGTCCGAAGACGAAGAAAATGGAGCGGGCGCTCTCTTGGGTTGCGCGCGGTCGTCGTCGGACCTCACGAGTCTCGCTCTTGGGGAAGAGCGAGAGCGGTGTCGAGGGACTTTTTCCCGGTCCGAAGACTGGGTGTCTGTCCCCGACACGTCCCGAAGAGATTTCTTCTTGGATCGGCGCCGACGTGTGTTTGGGGAAGTAGATGGTCCCTTCCCCACAGACGCCGGGTCCTTATAAAACAAGGTCGCACCTGCTGGCACCGCTCCACTGGTAGTGGTGGGAGCAGGATGGCCAGCAGATACGTGAGCAGCCCTGCCTTTAGGAGAGAAAGAGAAACGGCGCTGAACCGTTCCCCTCTCCTCCGCCGATCTAGTATCTTTTCTATAAGGGAGTTCCTCCATACGGACGGGCTTGGCTTCAGCAGGCTTCGCTCCCTTGGTGGTCGTGGGAGCGGAAAGGCCAGCAGAGACAGTAGCCACCCCGTCAGCAGGAGGGCGAGAGAGACGGCCACGAACCGTCTCCCTCTTCTCCACTATCTTTGTCTTATCAGGTGGGCTGGATGACGATCCAGCCCCGGTCGCAGAAGTCTTCTTTGCCTCGTTGGCAGGGGAAGACTTCTTCTCCGACCGTTTCGGAGAGGAAGATGGTATAACCGGCGCCTTTTTCACAATGGCCGAATAAGGTTTTTTGACCTTCTTCGGGCTGACAGGTCTCGCTTGGACAGCGAGGGGAGACTTTACGATCTCTAGTTTGTCGTCGAGGGTACAGCACGGGGAACGAAAGTGGCAGGGGTGATAGGTGGCGTCACCTTAGCTGCGAAAGATGCCGGAAATTCGGGTGCAGTCATATCACGGTATCTCTTTCGAGCGTCGTGATATGAAAGCCGATCCAATGTTCTGATTTCTTGGATCTTTGCTTCCTTGCAGAACTCAGGGCACTGCTTCGACCGTGGAGAGTGACTTCCTAGGCAGTTAGGACACGTCGGGGGAGGCGTACACCCCACACCGTCATGTGTCCCCTTGCCACACTCTCTACACACCGCCTTGGCAGTGCACCTGGCAGAAACATGACCGAATTTCTGGCAATTGTAGCAGCGCATAGGTGGAGGAATGTACGGTCTAACGTCGCAATGGTACGACGTGACCTTCACCTGCCTAGGCACTACGTCACCCTCAAAATGGAGAATGAAAGCGCCAGTATCGACGCTATCATTTCCAATTTTCCGGGTGATGCGCCTAATCCTGGTGACGCCTCGCTTCCCCAGATCCCGCATCAATTCCGCGTCGCTGTTTAAAATGAGGTCGCGATGGAATATAACTCCACGGACCTCATTCAGCGTATCGTGCTTCTCAACCTTAACGGGAATTTCGCCGAAATGCGTGCATTCCAGCAACGCTTCGGTTTGCTGCCGGTCAACGGTATGCAGCAGGAGCTGCCCGTTCCGGAGCTTGGAAATCCCTTTAAGGTCGCGATATTTCGTCTCGATTTCCTCTGAAAATAGGATCGATTTTACCTGTTTAAAATCTCCCCCGTCTGTCCTGGTAGCTACCAGGTAGCGAGGAGACCTGTCGACAGGGAACTTCTTATTAAATGCCTCATCCCAAGGCGTATACAC
Source organism: Meconema thalassinum (assembly GCA_946902985.2). Taxonomy (NCBI): domain Eukaryota; kingdom Metazoa; phylum Arthropoda; class Insecta; order Orthoptera; family Tettigoniidae; genus Meconema; species Meconema thalassinum. The sequence continues at coordinate 257,000,968 of OX336393.1, forward strand.
CTTGGGATTCGGTCTACACTCCAGAGACGGCTTTTTGAGGGTGCCACCCTGTACAGGTGTCCGTGATCGCTTACTTGGCATCCCGGACGAAATCCTCCCCGAATACTGCCCACTCCGAACGGGGGCTATCACTGTGGGCGCCACCCAGCCAAGGCAATACCTACCTGGCATAGCAGATATTGCCCGGGGTCCCAGTGCGAACAGGCACTTCCCCCTCGGCATGCACAGGATTTATGCAGCTCCAGTATTCGGCCATGCAGGGACCTTCGTTGTAAGGCGGATACTACTGTAGGGTACATGGCGCACCCACCTGACGGGATGGGGCATACCGTCTAGGCTTTCTGGCCAGATGGCCAAGCTGGTGGCCCTTCCATTAACAGCATGCATGTTTATTTCTATTGGTCAAACCAGAGCTGGGACCAGAAAACCAAAATCGACCTTCATAATGCCCCCTCTAAGTCACCTTTTACGACAGGCAGGGGATACTGTGGATGAATTCTGCCCTCCCCATCCACAGGGGGTCTGAACAAATCAATAACTGGCAAGTTATTCGGCCATGTCGGCCCTATTAGTCGCCTCCTACGACAGGCAGGGTTGAAAATGTTGTGCCCTAATGTTTCCTATAGTGTTTAGCTTCGTAGGTTTATTTTCCCTTCCCCTCGCCTCCCTGGCTCACTCGTGTGCTTCTATGCTAGCCCCCTCTTCTTGTCCGGACTTTCGAGTGAACAGAGTAGTCTCCTCTCAGAGGCTCTCCTCCTCTCCAAATGAGGAATATTTAAAATCGACGCCATGTTTGAATTCTTCGTGTAACGGTCGAAGGAGGCTTCTATCTTCAAACCACCATGGAAAGCTAAGTACAAAACTTAAACGATTTTAACCATTTTAGAGGGTCTTAATCAACATTTTGAATGCCTTTACTGAAAGTTATAGGCAGTGTTGGGATTTCACAAAATTGTGAAATATCTGTCCCCCGTGGGAACCGCTTTTCTTGGCCAACCAGGCTTTCTACTAGTCATGAAATCTAGAATTTCTTGAACTAAGTAAGGGAATACTTTCCCGCAACGAGGGATCCATGTAAAATTAACAGCTGTCTAAAACTTATTTACCTTCGCGGGATACCTACTTGCCCCTTTAAACTGTCACTACTGTTCTGGAGCTTTCCGTTCAAAATAAACTATCAACCGTGATGAACTACACTCAATACTGTCAAAATTTCCGAAACTTTCAGTGAAACAGAACTATTAACTGCAATCCAAGAACTCTCTAACGCAATAAACCTATTCAAGTCAAATTCAGTGAATTCATAAACTGCCATCTCAAGACTACATACTGCTAAAACCCGTCAAAGTGTAAAATAATGAACTCATTCTACCGCAATAGTGAACATTTACAATCTATCAACAAACTTTAGTGCAAAAACAGTGTCCGCTCAACAATCTACCACGTCGCGATTCGTTCGTATCAACAAAACTGGCCAGGACTCTATCCTACAATTCCTATTCTCCTGATCCCTTTCTTTTACGAACAATTTAGTATATTTAACTAGTTATTTCTATATGACGCCTCGCTTAACATTTGCTCCATGTACAACTTATTCACTCTGTAAAAATAACCGTGGTTACAATCCACGCTTTAAAACGTATATTTTCCTGTTGTAATCAGGAAACTCTAATTTTCTAATTGTTAAATGTTCATCTAATTTGTTTAATCCAGGTTTCACAAAGGTGACCTGCCCTGTTTGAATGTAACACATGTTCAAATCTGCGTCAATAACAGTTGTTATAGAAACCTCCTATTAATCTCTTCTTTTTTTTCTCTCATCTTGCTTGTTCAGGAATTCATAGCCCTCTCGCTTACCCAAAAGGGGCATTTTCCGAGTATTTGGTCTTAAAACAAAAACAAAAAAACTTCGTAATATCAATCCAAATTGTAATTTATTTAACATTATCATTATATGCTTTAAACTTCCTATTGTATGCACACTTTTAAAACCCTTGTAAGGTTTTTAGTGCTCGTAACAGGTTCGAAACCATTTACATTGTTTTAACATTATTTGTCAATTGTAAATTTCTAAATATTACAGGTCTGAGACCTCGAATTTGTAAACCAAAAAGTTGTTCTTAACTTTAAAAAAAGATCTGTGATCTTAAGTGTTACCGTACTCATTTACCCATTATTATTTGTTTTCTATCTCTCTTGCTAGAAAAACCGTTAGGCAGGATCTTCTTTTCCCTACTTTTTCTTTTTGAATTGTTCCAAATTCAAAGAAAAGGGTAAAGCACTTAATGACCAAGTTATTAAAAACTCCATCACTTGTTGCGTTTAAAACAAAACTTCGATTAACAACATTTACAAAGTTTCTCTTAGCTATCCAGCTAATTCTAGTGAATTATTAAAGCATGTATAGCTCGCTCCGCCAGCTTCCTACTTGTAGAGATTTCTCTCTGGCTTATGATTCACTGCTTAAAAGTTTGGTTTTGTTCAAGTTAGGTTTGAGGTCTTCCTCTGTTCTAAACATTTAGTCGGCATTCTGCTGGGTAAGAGTTTAACCTGCTTTAGATGCAACAATTGGTACTCTCTCAAATTTCTGCTAATAATAAAAATAAAAAAATATCGCTAAAAGCACTCGAGTTGCTTAATCCCTACCCACTCTAGGGGCATTCGGCCTTTCTGTCGGGGATCTAACCGTATCTGGAAATAAAATTATTCCGACTAATTTAGATATTTCTAGGATTTCTGGATGCTTGAAAGAATCTCACCCTTTTGAAGGGAAAATACATAAATCCATTTCCTTTTGCATATCCTTGCTTGCTAGCGCACTGCCTATCCCCATAGTATCCAAATACCTGCTCGGGAGGGAAAGAACACATAGCGATATCTTGCAGGTAACCGTAGCTCCCGCCGCTCTCTCCGCTGACGGTGACCGAGCTCCCTCTTACTTTAGTTACTTCACGGGCTCTGCCCAGAATAACCCGTCGTTACATCACTATTTTCTTATTATTTTTAATTGGATTCTCTTCCTCTCTGCCTAAAATTGTTTCCATTCCTAAACTTTTCTCATTTTCTTTCAATCATCTACCCTCAGGTAGTGTTTAAATTCAGTATTAACCTACCACAGGGTGTAAATGAAGTCTCCGGAACTGACAAAAATGGACGACGGAGGTTTTCGCTGCTGAAAAATGAAAACCCCGGTCTTGAGCCCACATGTCGACCTGGTTAATAGCTAGCTGCAATTGCCATTCCACGATTGCCATACTTCCAGAGCTGTAATGCAGAGCTAAATCGTCTACATACAGCGATGGAACTACCGTGAGCCCGGCGGCGGCAACAATGTCGTTTATGGCAACCGCGAACAAGGTGACACTTAGCACAGAACCCTGAGCAACTCCTCTTTGTTGGGTATAATATTGCGATAATGTCCTACCGACCCTTACACGGAAGATTCGGACGGACATGAAATTCGCAATAAAAGTCGGTAGATTACCACGGAGTCTCATCTCATGAAGGGTGGAAAGGATCCCGTAGCGCCATGTGGTGTCGTAGGCTTTCTCGAGGTCAAAGAAAACCGTGACTAGGTGCTGCTTTCGGAGAAATACCTCCTGTATGGCGCTCTCAAGTCGCACCAGATAGTCGTTGGTGGACCTATGAGAGCGAAATCCACATTGGTACTCAGACAGGAGGCCTCTCTCTTCCAGGAACCACACCAGTCGACGGTTCACCATCTTCTCTAGCAGCTTACATAGGCCATTTGTCAGACAAATGGGCCTATAGCTGCTTACAACCTTGGGATCCTTTCCAGCCTTGGGAATCGATTTCACGATCCCCTCTCGCCATAGAGATGGAAACTTCCCTTCAATCCATATACGATTGAAGAGGATCAACAATTGCTTTATACTGGATCCCCACAGATGTTTTAACGTTTGATTATGTATGTTATCCGGTCCAGGAGCCGTATCCCTGCACAGTTCCCTTTCAGAGAATGGTACATTGCAGGACTCCGAAGCTGCAGTGGCAAAGGACAAGGGGTGGGCCTCTGCCTCCCGCTTCAGAGTCAGAAATGTAGGATCGTAACTACCAGATACGGAGAAGTGCGATCCAATACTGTTGGCAATGGCGAGATGGTTCTTGATGATGTCTCCGTTGATGGAGACTCTGGGTATTGGCAGCTATTGAAAGACAGCGAATGATTAGAGATAAGAATGGAAGGTTAAAGACCTAGTTCCATCGACGGCTCAGTTCAATACTATCGTAACTAGCATTTTTCTAATTTTACAGGAGAGCAAATTTAAAGTTCCTATGTATACCAGAAATCACCATGGAGACTTATGGCTGTAAATAATGCCTAAAACTGCCTATTATTTAATCATCCTTCAGTACTGTATAGATTGTCTCTTTGTGAGATTTCCTAGAAGTGTGAATTGTTGGTTAATTTACTAACTAATGAAATTATTGTTACTTACGATCGGGGCAGATGACCTCGTAGTTCCGCCCCTTAAAACAACAATAACTTACGATCATATTACCCCGAAAATTACGTAAAATATTGTACGGTGATAATGGGTACTACTAGAATTTCACATATGTGACTTTCAAAAACCTGCTAAGTACAAAACCAACATGGCGGCCAAGCGAAGTTGAAACATTTAAAAGGATTTTTCTCGCGATTTAACCATGCGAGCGCAGTGAAGCTTGGTACGGTAATTGTTTATAACATTTCTAATCCACCATCATCTTATTTAGTTCAATTGTTTTCATGACGTCAAGATGGCGGCTGTGCGAAATTATAAAATTAGTTTTTATTTCTTGTGTCCTAATTATGCTACCGAAGTGAATGTCTGAATAAGAAGCCTACACAATAATCTTCATCTAATGGTAGCACATAACTATATGGCGTACATAATACATAAAAATCCAACATGGTGGATGCGCGAAATATTTCTCCGGCATTCTATATCTCAGGAACTATTACTGATATCACCCTGAAATTTCGTATGGTGATATAGAATATTACTGTTTATCTATGTGACATTAGAAATCTTGTTATTCACAAAACCAACATGGCGGACAAGCGAAATTAAAATATTTAAATGGCATTTTCTCGTGATTTAATCATCTGAATACAGAGAAACTTGGTACTGCACATAATTATACATGATTGAAGCTACTGGCATCTAATTATATCAAATTGCTTTCAAACCTCAAGATGGCGGCTGTGCAAAATGTAATTATTTTTTAAAAAATATTTTGTGTCCTAATCAAGTGATGGCAGTGAATGTTTTAATAACTAACCTAAGCAATAATCTTCATCTAATGATTATGATCTACATATAGAACAACCTAACATGGCGGCCAAGTGATTTTCAGATATTCAATATAATATTTCTGGCGATGTGCATTGAGACTTGGCACAACGAATCTTTATTCAGAGCTTACTATTGGCAACTCAGACTAACACTTGGGGCGCTGCGGTCGGTCTGGATAAGTAGGGTAAAAATACTCAATAACACGCGTTTGATATGGAACACTTTTTATTTTTCGGTTATAATCAGTAAATGTGGACCCTAAAATAATGACAGTGTTATTTGTAATTGTATATATGTATAACTGTGCGATACACGTGATCTAATTTGTGTGTTCCACTGGATTTTATGTGTCAATTGCATATTATCAAGCATCGGTTGTCTGCTGGTATTTGTTTTTGAGCAGTTCGAGTCATGGCGCTATTACGTTTGAAAGCTATATTTGAGTTTGCTCACTGTACCATAGACTCGAGAAATTATTTGCTGCTTGGTAGGGCGAAGGGATGAGTTTAACTTGTATTAAAACTCGGGGGAGACAGGAATTGCTTGATTTGGATGGTTAGCAGGTGGGTTTGGTATTGAATATCGGACTGGTAGCAGGTTCTCACAGAGTAGATATTTACCCTGCGAAGTCAAATTAGGCCTATATGACTCGTAGTGGAATGGCTCGGATATCGCAGAGCGAGGTGATGGCGGTTGGTAGGGTAATTGGAAATGAACTAGGGAGGGGGAAGGATACCTGACTGATGAAGCTTGGCTGGTGTAGGCTTGGCTGTCTTGGTGCGGCTTGGCTCGGCGTCAGTGAGTGTAGTGGTGAGTGGCCAACCCGCTCCTGTTGCCCGTATTTATTTGGCATCGTCACCTTTCGGCTATTGCTATTTACATCTTTTGGAAAGTGATGAAAACTTATATCCGCAGCCCTCTTATACATCGACTTACAGCCGTAAAATGAGCAATATACTTTGCTTTTACTCATTTTACACTCTATCAACGAGTAAAACTTATTACTTATGTATAAAGACACGAAGAATTTACCACGATCTGCTTACGAATACAAGAAACCATATACAAACAGTCACCACGTGACAAATGTACCCTACTTGGTAAGTTTCTCATTTTTACCGCTAGATGTCATATCAGATAGCTGGAGTTTCCAATAGAGACATTTAATGATGATTAATTGGTTTAAAAGCTTCAGGATAACGTCTGTTCGAAAATCTTATTTTTTATTACTTGTATCGTTCCGTATTCAAGCAATTGAAAAGATGATTCGTATGATGAGCTATGATAATAATCATTATATAAGGGCACTAAATTCTGTAGCTTACTTTTTGTTATTCATAGAAGCCAAGTATTTGGGTTTTCTAAAGATTAATACCATTGGTTCGTCACGGAAAGATGCCACTTAGCAGGAGGTGTCTAATCACCGAAATAGAAAACTAGCCTATATATACTAGCACATAACTGTTCATTGTAATGGTGTTGGTGAAGACATACAGAAGGTTGTGAAACAAACGCTATTTAGTATAGACCTATCACATGGAAAATCGCTTTAATAGGCAGGAGAATTCTGGTGGAAAAGATCAGTGACATATATGAAAATAGGCTATTTAGTTCTTCATGGAACTACTTTTTTTTAATTTACAAATAATTTGGTACATAGATGTGATATGACAGAAACTCAACCTGAACAAACTTCTCAATTCAGCACCTGTGACAATCAACATTACTGGCACGTATTTTAGTAATGAAGAGTACAGTGATACCAACGTAACATTACCGCAACAAACGTGTGTTTGTTTGGCAGATCGTTGAAACAATAGTAAAAGCAGTTACGATGTTAGGTTACGCAAATCTCGGACAATATCGGCCATACGAGTGCAACAATATCGTAACATCACTTACGTTGTTTCACTGACAACTGGCTGATTTTGTAGTTACGATGTTAGGTCATCGTTTTTTTTTCATGCTGTTTCAGTAATAGGAGCAGATACGTTCTTATTGCAATGGATGCACATGATGTTGGGTGGCAAAATGACATCGTAACATCATTTTCCTCGAAAATGTTAGTTACGATAGTATTGCTCTGAGCAGTCGCATTGTTTGAAGAGCTTCATAATGTTAGCCAATTAACCTTAGCACAAGTCTTACCTTTCAGGGTATTTGGAAAACTAAAGAATGTTAACTCGGGTGTCTTCTCGTTATTTGAACAGTTTATTACAATGCACATATCTCCTCTAGTACAACCCATGTTAAATGAAATTAATGCTTAACTTCATAAATCTAGCAACAATAACATACACCATGACGCCCAATGCCGGTAGGCTACTGGCTTACTGGCCGTTTTAGAGCACTGTTGCCACGTAAGATGGAAAAAATGTTGCGACTGTTGTAACTGATTAATATATCAAAAGATCAATATTACAAAACCCACCCAGCTTTTTATTTTAATTTCATTATATGGTACGATTATTCGGCCATAATCTAAATTATTAGAATTATATTGCTATGTACAGAGTGAGGGTTGAAGTAACTTGAGAGTTTAGCAAGTCAGATGTGGCAAGTTGCATGTCACATTCATTTATGGAAAAGTGGTTGCCTTCTTTCTTCTTACCCGAAATTGCTTGAATCCATATTAGGTCCGTATTGACAATTTAACAAAATAACAAAAAATGTTGAAAATATTCTAGCTGACCAATACAGTTATATTCCTGAACTTAGATTACATAATCCTAGATAGGTACATGTTTCGGGTCATTCATTGACCATTCCTCAGCCTTATCTATCATACTGCAGACGAACACCACTTCATCAAAAATGTACCTCGCCCACTTGAGATGAGTGGAGGGGGCCCTAATCCTAGAGGAATACAGGTTGCCTAGGGATTGTCGCTAACTAAAGAAGAAGTTCAATTTACCATACTGCATATATTCTTTAAAATAATTACAATGCTTAACCTTAAAACTATGCATTCTTTACATTTAATTTGAATTTAATTTGGTTTATTAATGTGGTTTTTTTTTGTACATTTCGTTACGTTGCCTGGAACATTTACTAAGAAGACTCGACGACCAAAATATTAAGCAAGGCGCAAAACTTAAGCTAACCTGAAATAAAAACATTCATATGGTCGGCACATTCAGTTACACAGAACACAAACTAAAACTGGTGACAGAGAACTAAGAAAAGGAAAACCCAACATTTTATTGTAACTTTTCCATGTGTAATAATCTCTGTACCTCAACATAGCCTAGAGAAAAGTGCTTTCAAAATCACGTATTGTGTAAATGTTGGAAAAGGTAGTGAATGTGTTTTTTGGCGGAATGCATACTCCCTCGTAGAAATTATTGTCAGTAAAATAGACTGGTTCACAATTCTGTAAGTGCATATTGAGGTATGTGACGGCGGGATGCCTTTAGTGTTACGGAAACGGCAATAGCCGCCACATAGCTTCGTTGCTACTGACATACCGACCAGACTTAACTATCCGGGGTTTGTGAGCCCTGTGTTTATGAAATTGAACGTAGCTTGATCGCTACCTTTATTTAGTAGTCGCTAATGTAGTGTTACAAAATTAAAGGTGGTATTAGATGGCGCTAATGTTCGTTATTGTAGTTCTAAAACAAAGAAAGTTATTTTTGAATTATGATATAGATAAAAGGGGATGACCGTTAGATTTCTAATGTTTCGGGGTCGTGCTCAGTCCTTATCGTGTTTTGATAATAATGTTATTGGATTTACGTTCATTTTAACTACTCTGGCTTTTAGAAACACCGGGGTGCTAGAATTTTGCCCCGAAGGGGATCTTACTTGTTAGTAAATCTACTGACAAGGTTCCCTTGCATTTGCTCACCCTCAAATTCCAGCTGATTGGGCCAGGATATGAACCTGCAACCTTGGGCCCAGCAAGCTAGAATGTTACCGCTGAGCCTCGCAGCTAGTCTATCGTGTTTTAGATTGGCATTGCCTGCTACAGGGATAGATGGACAATTATTGAGCTACTGTTCCCATGGATACGGACTTGCGATTAATTCATCAGTTTATCAGAGCGTACAACAGATGCTATTTTTGCACTTAGGCAGGTCATGGAAAAGCACAGGGAGAAGAGAAAAGAACTACATATGGTGTTCATAGACCTAGAGAAAGCGTATGATCGAGTGCCCCGTCAGGAGGTATGGAGATGCATGAGATGCAAGGGAGTACCGGAGAAGTATGTGCGCATTGTTCAGGATATATACCATGGAGCAAGGACACGAATTAGAAGCAGTGTAGGATTGTCTCCCACAAGTCCAACCCCTCCTCCACGTGGTGGGAGACGGGCAACGGCATGAAGTAGGGGATTGCCTGTGGGGGTGAAGTACAGTGGGGACTTTGTGTGCCCCGAGACCGCTACGGTAGCTGTGCAGGCTTTATGGGAACCCTGAAAAGTGACGGCTGACGGGGCTCTGGTGAAGCTACGATAGGCCTAGCAAGCCAGTAGTGGATATCATATTTGCTTTCAAACCAGGAACAGGCCTCGGAAAGGACGGATGCAAACGACGACGACCCGGATATGCTAATGGACTACGAGTTGGGACATTAAACATACAGACACTGACAGGAAAAGTGGAGGAGATTGTAGATGTGATGGAGAGAAGAAAACTGGATGTACTGGGCTTGGCAGAAACAAGATGGAAAGGAGAAGGTCGCAGAGAACTGAGGAAAGGGTACCGGTTGTACTGGAGTGGGAACAGTGAAGGAAGGAGCAGCGGAGTAGGAGTAGTTGTGAGAGACGGAATGAAGGAAGAGGTAAAGGGAATAAGTGACAGGATCATGAAGATCAGAGTAACTGTAAAGGGAAGAAGCCTGGAGATAGCCCAGGTATATGCCCCTCAAGTTGGATGTACAGCTCAAGAGAAGGAAGACTTTGAGGAGGAGCTACAACAGCAGTTGAATGGGCAGAGCATCATTGTCATGGGAGATTTGAATGCACATGTAGGAAGTGAAAGGCAAGGATATGAAAATGTATTGGGAGCAGAAGGATGGGGTAGCAGGAATGAAGAAGGGAGAAAGTTGCTGGATTTTTGCAAGAGAAACGGTTTAGTGGTAGGCAACTCCTGGTTCCGAAAGAAAGAAAGCCACAAGGTAACGTGGTACAGCAGTGATTTAACAAAGAAATCTTTAGTAGATTACATGCTGTACGACTGGGAAATGAAGAGAAGTGTCAGAGATATAAAGGTAATACCATCAGAGGCCTTAGATAGTGACCACAGAATACTTGTGATGAACCTGGGAGTTGTTAAGGATAGCAAGAGGACAGAGTACCAGGAAAGGAGAATCAAAGTATGGAAACTCAAGGAAAAGGAAGTCAAGGAAGAATTCCAGAAGATAATAAGGGAAAGGATGCCAACAGACAATCCTAAAACAGGGGAAGAGGAATGGGAGCAATTCAAAAACACAATGGTGGAAGCTGCAGTGGCAGTATGTGGAAGAACAAGCAACAGAAAGCGGTGTAAAGAGACACCATGGTGGAATGAAAGAGTAAAAGAAGCTGTGGGAAGGAAGAACAAGGCTTTCAGAGTGTGGTTCCAGGAAAGAACTGATCTGACAAGGGAAGATTATAAGATAAAGAAGAAAGAAGCAAACAAGATTGTCGCAGAGGAGAGGAAGAAGTGGATGGTAAAGTGGACAGAGATGATGGAGGAAGACAGCAGAGGAAATAAGAAAGTACTTTATGGGATGGTCACAAGTAAGAGAAGAGGTCTGCGAGAGGATGTGGTAATGATGGACAGAAACGGAAATGAGGTACACAACAAAGAGGCACTCAAGACAGTGTGGAAAGAGTACTTTGAGGATTTGCTGAATCGAAATGGTCATAGTGAGGAAGACAATGTATTGGAAGATGGAGAAGACAACACAGGAATGGAAAAGGACCTGACTTGGAGAGAACTGGAAATGGCTATAGACAGGATGAAAGGAGGAAGGGCACCAGGTGTGGATGAAGTGAGTGTTGAAATGGTGAAGGCAGCAGGGGAGGTTGGGAAACAGTGGCTGTACCGTGTGATGAGGGTGATATGGAAGGAGAAAAAGACCCCAGAAGATTGGAAGAAAGGATTAATTGTCCCAATATTTAAGAAAGGAAGCAGAAAGGAGTGCAGAAATTACAGGGGAGTCACACTCATACCTCACTGTGCCAAGATATATGAAAAGATATCAGAAAGTAGAATACGAGCCAAAGTGGAGAGAAAATTGAGAGAGGAGCAGTATGGATTCAGACCTGGGAGATCAACAGTGGATCTCATATTTTCAGTGAGACAGCTCCAGGAACACCACTACGAATTTGGAGAGGATCTTTTGATGGCCTTCCTGGACATCGAAAAGGCCTATGATAGTGTGTGTAGGGAGAAGGTTTGGAAAGCAATGGAAAACATGGGAGTGGAAAAAGAGACTGTAGGCAGAGTGAAGGAGATGTATTGTGGAAGTGTGAGTTGTGTGAAAGTTGGAGGGGAAAGAACAGACTGGTTCAGACAAATGAGTGGCCTGAAACAGGGTAGTGCGCTGTCACCCCTTCTCTTTATTGTGGTTATGGACGAGGTAATGACACGGATAGCAGGGAAGATAGGAGAAGATAGGATGAAAGCAATGGTGTTTGCAGATGATCTCATGGTCTGGGGAAACAAGGAGGAGGAGATTCAGGAGCAACTGAAGGCTTGGGAAGAAACAGTGGGTGAGTACGGATGGAAGTTCAACATCAGTAAATGTGAGATCCTGTTAACGACCAGGAAAAAGGACAGACCAATGAGTGGGATAACACTTGGAGGTGGACAGCTGAAGAAGGTGGAAAGTCTCAAGTACTTGGGAAGTATAGTGGAGGAAAATGGGAGAAATGACAAAGAGATTACGGAACGTGGCAGACAGGCAGAAGCATTTCTGAGAAGCATTAGGAGCTTAGTGTGGAATAAAGATGTCCCACAAGAAAGCAAGGAAGTGTTATACAGAAGCTACTATATCCCGATACTGACCTATGCTTCAGAAACGTGGACAATGAAGAAAAGAGACATAAGCAGAATACAGGCAGGTGAAATGAAGTTCCTGCGAAGTAGGATCGGAGTAACAAGAAGAGACAGGGTGAGGAATGAAAAGGTCAGGGAAATAGTGAAAGAGGAGCCCTTGCAAGGTAGGATTGAGACATCAAGACTGAGATGGTATGGACACTTAAAGAGAATGGATGAGAAGAGGATTCCCAAGAGGATACATGAGATGCAGATGCAGAAGAAACGACCAAGGGGAAGACCAAGAGATAGATGGCTGAAAGGAGTGGAGAAATGTGTCAAGAAGAGAGGCGAGGACTGGACCAGAGTGACAGCGGAGAGGTGGTGGGAAGAAAGAACTAAGTGGCGAGGCTTATGTTCCAAACAGACCCAGCCTGGGGCTGGAAACTGTACATGATGATGATGATGATGATGATGTAGGATTGTCAGATACTATACCGGTTCAAGTAGGTCTTCACCAAGGATCTGCACTATGCCCCTATATTTTTGATCTAATAATGGATGTCTTCTCTGAAAACTTAAGAGAACCAGCTCCTTGGTGTATGCTATTTGCAGATGATATTGTCTTATGTAGCACACACAGGGGAGAGCTTGAATATAAACTGGAATGCTGGAGAAGAGCCATAGAGGACAGAGGCCTTAAAATCAGTAGGAATAAGACCGAATACCTGTGCCTTGGAGGAACTGGAAATGAAACTATTCAGATGGATGGTAGCCAGCTACAGGCAAGGGACAGTTTCAAGTATCTGGGATCCACTGTATCTAACGATGGCAATCTAGATCTGGAAATTACCCACCGAATTCAGGCTGCCTGGTTAAACTGGAAAAGGTTATCTGGTGTTCTCTGTGACAGGAGACTGAATATCCAAGTAAAGGGTAAAGCTTATAAATGTGCAGTGAGACCTGCAATGCTATACGGAGCAGAAACTTGGCCAACAGTGCAGTCACAGTGCAAGCAACTGGAAGTAGCTGAAATGAAGATGCTAAGATGGATGTGTGGTGTTACAAGGAACGATCACATCAAAAACACCTTCATACGAGGCAGCGTAAAAGTGACTGAAATATCAAAAAAGGTGCAAGAAAGACGCTTGCTCTGGTATGGCCACATTAAGCGCAGGGATGAGAGTTATGTAGGAAGGGGAGTGCTCGGTCTGGAGGTGGAAGGCAAGAGGGAAAGAGGCAGGCCTAGAAGAAGATGGATGGACTGCGTGCATGATGATCTCCGGGAGAAGCAGTTAACAGAAAACACTATTTGGGACCGAGGAAAATGGAAACGACTTGTCAGGAATGTCGACCCCGCATGAACAGGAAAAGACGAAGAAGAAGAAGATCAGAGCGTACAGTTGCCATGGATACGGACTTGCCATTAGTTCATCAGTTTATCAGAGCGAAAATAGTTTTCTGGGAATATCTTTGGAACAGTTGGTTTTAGGTCCTTACAATGTGGTTTTCGGTGCCCCGTAGGAACCCACCATCAAGGGGCTATGCCCGGTCTTTATGCGACAACTTCGATATCTTGTCCCAGTTAAGTATAACAAAAATGTAAAATCACATTTCACCCCTTTTTACCCCTTTAAAATCGGATTTTTTAAAAATCCTTTCTTAGTGCGCATCTACACTACGGTAGGAACATATCTTCAAAGTTTCATGCAATTTTCTCCAGTAGTTTTTACTGTGCGTTGACTATCAGTCAGTCAGTCAGGACATCTTGCTTTATATGTTTAGATCACATGTAATTTATTTCACCCTAGCAACCCACCCCGGCTTCTCTCGAAATTTTTAACGGTTTACCCAGCGTAAGCTTGAAAGACGCACGGACGGCAGGTCCCAGACGCAATTCAGGAAAGCAGAGAGTGAAACTCCAAACACATATAGGTCTACTCTTCTCTGAAGTCTTAACTCGACACGACTTGACAGTTTAATGCTGGACGAAGCTGGGCTGATAGGTGTGCTCCGAAGCTAGTAATTTAAATTTCCACTAAATGGAGATTGTTGGAAGAAATGAAAACGTAAAAACACGTACAGTGGGCGAAGTATTAGCGGACAAATGACTACTCTAATTACGACGAAACATTATATAGCTCAAATCTAGTTATTGTTTTTTTAAGTGGCTGCCCGTTAGCGTAAGTCTGCTTAAATAATGATGAAGTAATTGTTGTTTTAAGGGGCCTAACATAACTGACGCTATTTCGGTGGGTATTTCGCTAAATAAATTGTCATAATGATCAATGTTTCTTCTGAAATCTTCATTATAGTATGGGATAAATCTAACAGATTATGTGATAGAATTATGTTCATTTCCTTCTTTCTTCCTCTTTTTATGCGTTGCTGAATCTCTTCAGTGTTTATTGCACGTGTCTTTTCGCTCCCACTGAATACGAACATAGGAGTATTTACACATCAGAATCTTTCCTGCAGCGTCAAATAAATAGAACCCCTCTCTGTTGTATTCCTCGGCCCTCGAGAAAACTGTTGTGACTTTAATTTTAGGCTTTTTTATACTTAAATGCTGGATGTTTGCCGATAGTTGTATCAGTGGCAAACTCGCTCGATGTATCTACGACCACAACGCCATTTGATGTGATCGATAGCGGATACCGATTTTCATCGATAGCCATAGAGATCGCGAAACTGAATACACATACTTCCGGCGTTGTGGGCATTTGTGTAGAGAATATGCAGCACTATCAATCAAATGAGAAGGAAACCACGACGGTCAATGTCTCAGAGCATTTAAACGTGTATTGGAGAGCTTTTTCGATAATATTTAGCATTTTCGTACCACGTGGAGTATATTTCGCGATTATTTGTGCAATTCGTGCAATAAATCAGATTTCGTGATATTTCACGAGTTCATTTTGCTAAAATTCGCTACTTTAAGTACCTACAAGGTCATATATAGGCAAGAAAGGAGGTATGAAAAAATTTCGCGCGTATCGCTATTACCAAAAAATACGGCCCCTAACGATGAGGAAGTATGCTGGATCACAACAAATGTTATTTCTGCTGCACCTCCCTTTCAGGACTGGCTTCAACAACTGGACATGCTATTAGCATTTTAATTTAGGCTACAAAATTGAAAAACTTAAAAATGAATGTGAATAATCAGTATGTGCAGTGTGTGTAAGAAAAACCACAGACAATGGCTCACAGCACTTGAAAGACATTAAGATAATTAATCAATCCTTCGATAAATGCCAATATTGTGTAGGGTGGGTATTTTGTAAGTATTTTTATTCTCAATTGCATTTTGTGACTATTAAGTATTTTCTAACTAAATTGCATTTTGTAAATATTGCCAATTCAAATAACAGTACAGTAAGTATGTAGTTAGTTTTAGTTGTAAGTAGGTAGTTAGTTTGTCTATTAGATATATGTCATTGTTCTATTAGACTGTGGTGTGTGAGTGTGTCTGGTAGCAATTGCATTGTTTATTAGTTATAGTTCATTGTTTCAGTAGACTGTGATGTGTGAGGGTGCATGTGAGTGTGCCTGGTGACAGACTGTTTTAGTGGTAGTATTTGTTGTTGGTGGAACTTGAGTATTTTTTTCGTTAGTAGAATTTTGGTATTTAATTGTTAGTACGGTAGAAGGTTAGTATTTTTGTTAGTAGAATTGCTCTTTACTTATTCTGAAAGGGAGTAGCAGCCTTTCAGAATAAATCAATTCTTTACTAATCTTATAGACGGTTAAGATATTGATAATATAAGCCAACTAATGGCTACACTGCGTTCTGCTGCACGGCTGAAAGCAACGGGAAATTACAGCCGTATGCTATTCCCGAGGATATGCATAATTACATGTGATGATGGCCTCCTCCCTTGTAAAATTTCAATCCGGAGGTAAACTAGTCCCCCGTTCGGATCTCCGGGTGGGGACTACTCGAGAGGGGGTTAACATCACAGAAGTGACAAAGAGGAAATCTGACATTCTACGGATCGGAGCGTGGAATGTTAGAAGTCTGCTACGAAGTGGAAGGTTAGAAAACTTAGATAGGGAAATGGATAGGTTGAGGTTGGATTTGGTTGGGATTAGTGAAATGCGCTGGCAGGAAGAACAGGACTTTTGGTCAGGAGACTATAGGGCAATTAGCACAAAATCAAACAATGGCCAAGCAGGGGTTGGCCTCATATTGAGTAGGAAACATGGACAGCGGGTGGAATATTATGAGCAATATAGTGAACGGATTATTGTAGCAAAAATCAATACTAAACCTACCTGCACCACAGTGGTACAAGTCTATATGCCTACCAGTCAAGCTGATGATGAGGATGTTGAAAAGGTCTACGAAGAAATAGACGAAATTCTGAGGTATATCAAGGGTGATGAAAATGTTATAGTAATGGGAGATTGGAATGCTGTGGTAGGGAAAGGGAGAGAAGGGAAGATAGTAGGAGATTTCGGATTAGGTGAAAGGAATGATCGAGGAAGCAGGCTGGTAGAATTCTGCACCGAGCATGAGTTGGTCATAGCTAACACCTTATTCAATAACCACAATAGAAGAATATACACATGGATGAGACCAGGAAATACAGGGCATTACCAAATCGACTTCATTATGGTCAAGCAGAGGTTTCGAAACCAGATATTGGATTGTAAAACATATCCTGGTGCTGACATAAACTCTGACCACAATCTGGTTGTAATGAAATGCAGATTAAAGTTGAAGAAACTGAAGAAAAGTCAAAAGCCAAAGAGGTGGGCAATAGACAGACTGAAAGAGAAGGATGTAAACGAAAGAATCAAGAAGAGTATAAAGGAAGGACTAATGAAAAATCCTAAATAAACTTCAATTGCAGACGAATGGGCACTTTTGAAGAATGAAATAACAAAAGCCGCAGAAGAAAACATTGGAGGAAAGAAAGAATAGGTAGAAAACCGTGGATCACTCAGGATATACTAGAATTGATGGATGAAAGGCGGAAACACAAGAATGTAAGAGATGAAAAGGGGAAAGCAGAATACAGACGTCTGAGAAATGAGGTTAACAAGAAGTGCAAGGAAGCGAAAGAAGAATGGTTGAAAGAGAAATGTGCAGGTATAGAAAATTGTCTGAAATTAGGAAAAGTAGACACAGCTTATCGAAGGATTAAGAATACTTTTGGGGAAAAGAAGACTAAGTGCTGTAATATTAAGGACACAAATGGAAAGCCTCTAACAGATAGGGAAGAAAAGGTTGAGAGATGGAAAGCTTACATAGAGAGTTTGTATAAGGGAAAGGAGATTGAGAATCATGTAATGGAAAGGGAGGAGGAAATTGATGAGGATGCAAAAGGAGATTTAATATTGAGATCAGAATTTGATAGAGCTTTGGAAGACTTAAGCAGGAACAAAGCACCAGGCATAGATGATATACCGATTGAGTTGTTACGCTGCATAGGAGATGAAGGTCTGATCAGGTTATTTCACTTGGTGTGTAGGATTTATGAGACAGGTGAGGTACCCCCTGATTTCAAGAAGAATGTAATCATCCCTATACCAAAGAAAGTGGGAGCTGACAGATGTGAAGATTACCATACAATCAGCTTGATTACTCATGCTTCAAAGATCCTGTCTAGAATAATTTACAAGAGGATTGAAAGCCAGATAGAAACGGAGTTGGGTGAAGACCAGTTTGGTTTCAGGAGAAATGTAGGAACAAGGGAAGCTGTACTAAGTCTTAGGCTGATTTTGGAAGGTTGAATAAGGAAAGATAAGAGAACGTTCATGGCTTTTGTAGACTTAGAAAAGGCTTTTGATAACGTTGATTGGACTAAATTGTTTGACATTTTGAAATCGATTGGAATAAAGTACAGGGATAGGAGGGTGATATACAATCTATACAGAAACCAGACAGCAGTCATTCGAGCTGAAGGACATGAGAGAGAAGCTGGTATTCAGAAAGGTGTAAGGCAAGGCTGCAACTTATCACCCATACTTTTCAATCTTTACATTGAACAAGCAATGAAGGAAATTAGAGAAAAATGTAAAGTGGGAGTGAAGATTCAAGGAGAAATAATTTCAACTCTGAGATTTGCTGATGACATCATCATCTTGGCCGACAAGCCAGAGGATTTGAATGAGTTTTTGAATGGTATGGACTCCGTCTTATGGAAAGAATTCATGATGAAAATTAATAAATGTAAAACAAAAATACTGGAATGCAGCCGAAATAAATCAGAAACCTCTATGGAGATCAAATTGGCAGGTGAAAAGCTGAAGAAAGTAGGAGACTTCTGTTACTTAGGAAGCAGAATAACCAGTGATGGACGAAGCAAAGAGGATATAAAAAGTAGGTTGGCTCAGGCAAGGAAAGCATTTCTACAAAAAGGAATCTGTTGACATCGAATATAGATTTAGGTATTAGGAAGTCATTTTCGAAAGCCTTTGTCTGGAGCATGGCGCTATATGGAAGTGAAACTTGGACTATTGGTGCAGCAGAAAAGAGGAGAATTGAAGCATTTGAAATGTGATGTTACAGGAGAATGATGAAGATCAGATGGGTAGATAGGGTTACAAACAAAGAGGTATTAAGACGAGTGGGAGAGGAGAGATGTTTCTGGTGACTGCTAATGAAGAGAAGAGATAGGTTGGTAGGACACATACTAAGACACCCAGGAATAGCAAGCTTAGTTATGGAAGGAAGGGTCGAGGACAAGAACTGTAGGGGTAGACCAAGGTTAGAATATGTTAAACAGATTGCCTCGGATGTAGGGTGTGGTAGCTATGTAGAGATGAAACGATTAGCTCAGGACAGGGAGGCATGGAGAGCTGCATCAAACCAGTCAAAAGACTGAAGACTCAAACAACAACAACAACAGGAATAACACACCCCCACCCTCTTCCCCCGAATGCAATAAAACAAAACAAATTCAGAAACCCTTACCGTGGAATGTTTTGTACGCGGTTGATGTGGCATTAATATCTGACAGTATTTATGACCTACGGAGACTTTAGACCAATGGAGGAGAGCTCTCGAGTCTAATGGACTGCACATTAGTAGAACCAAGACTGAATATATGGTATGCGACTTCCACCACAATAAACCCAGTATGACAAATATGGAACTTAAATTAGAAGGTGAAACCTTACCAAGAGTAACGAAATTTAAATATCTAGGTTCTGTCATTGCTGAAGATGGCACGATAACCGCCGATATAATCCATAGGGCCACGTCTGGGTGGACAAATGGCGCGAACTAACAGGAGTTTTATGTGATCCGAAAATACCCATAAGAACGACCAATCCTACTCTATGGTAGTGAAACATGGGCTACTACAAAGGCACATGAGCAAAAGCTACATACCACTGAAATGCGTATGTTACGTTGGGCAGGTGGAGTTACTCTCAAAGATGAAATCTGTAACGAACATGTGCGAGGCAGTTTCGAAGTAGTGTCTATAACTGAGAAACTTTTAGAGTCCAGGCTAAGGTGGTATGGACATGTTATGCGAAGACCGGAAAATCATGTAGTGAAGATGTGCCTTTCCATGGCTACACAAAAGAGAGGGAGCGGCAGACCTCAAACAACATGGATGACGAATGTCCCAAGGGACATGAGAGTATTGGGCCTATCTACTGATGATGCTTTACAACGAAATGACTGGCGCCTCAGGATTAAGAAAGCCGACCCCATGTAACGGGAAGAGGCGAGAAAGAAGAAAACCAAAAGCGAACAAGATGACTCGCACACGCGACTGAGTAAAGAATAACTGAAACTGGTGGTAGGGGTCAAAGGCTACCTTCACATCATCTCAAAAAATGACACATCTGTCATCACAGAAATCCCGCACATAAAACATTAAAAGGCCTATCTCAAACATTTCCCTTAACACCTATTCCACTTAACACACACGCACTAGGAAGTTATCGCCCCGCCAAGTACTTATAAAAGAAAAAAGCACCAAGCTCCTTAACGACGGTCAAACAATCTTACTTCTCACGCAACACTTAGGCCTTCACTGACCCTTCAACAAATTAGCACATCACCAAAGGCCTATCACACATACTACAACAAATCCCCACTCTGAAGGCAATTAAACGACTTAGATTTCAACAATCCTGACCAACTATTTGTTTGGACCTCACAAGATTCAAACAAATACCTTACCGACAATAACAATTAGACAATACACAACCAACGGACACACCAACCCCTCATCAACACCTAGTAACCGTTAAGACCAACACAAATCACCCCCATGAACCAATTTACCGATCGAGAACCAATATATTAAATTATATCTTCGTACTAAAATAATCATTAATTCAAACTGGTGTTCTTCAGGTAATGGTGCGCGTGGTCAAAGAAAAGCATTACCAAAGAACATTTGAACAACGCTGCTTCAAATACAAGCCATGTGGTTTCTGCACGAGGCAGTACAAGATATTTACGTTAAGAACAATAAGTATAAACGCCAAAATACAACGATGGGAAGGAAACATTTACTCACACAATTCAATGATAAAAACATGATACACAAATCGACATCTTCAATATAAAACCCGCTTTGTTACAAGAAATTACGTTACCAAACCAAAACATGACTATGCGCACCAATAGAATTTAATAGTAACCCGCAAAAAAAAAAAGAAACAAGTTGTACGAGTACAAGTACTATAACAAAGTTAATCCCTTCATTTACTTATAGGGAAAAGTTTGATCATAAATTCACCAATTCCTTGTTTCAAATTAAAATGATTTAAAAATAATCATGATTCCTGCCTGCAATATTTAAGTGCACCAAAAAGCAAAATTACCTAGGAACTTGCTGCACTTGCTACTACATAAATGTGAAGTACCGGACGTTATTGGTGGGTGGATGTATGGGGTAAGCAACAAGCAGTGTTCCCAATTTAAAAAAAAAAAAACGAGGGAGGAGTGAGTTGGGCAAAAATAGCACAATGCGTTCATCTAACCAAACAATACACAATTAAGCAGAACCCACGAACGCTTAATCCCCTTAATAAATATCGAATGGACTCCCCAACCAAATGTATATTAAAAATGGCAATATATCATTTTGACATTAAAATTCTTAAAATTCCTAAGGCCTTCTTATAATATAAATTAATTTATTTAGCGTATGGTATGTCACATGAAACACAAAAACCACAATAATAATAATAAAAAGTACATACAAGCACAGATATCGACCTATAACCTTATGTCCAGTCTGTTAATCCATTCCAGGCTCAATGGTGTACCACTGAAAAAGTCGATAGGGTCACCTAGGTATGCTCTTATTTTGAAGTCTTCAACAAGGTGCCTGATGGTCCGATTCGACGAACCACAATCACAGCAGGGGTCTGGACGCTTTCCCCATTTGTGCAGGTTGTATGCACAAACTCCATGTCCTGTACGGATACGGTTAATGGTCTTCCATATATGCCGTGGTTGTTCAAAGCCCTTGATTTTCTTTATAGGATCAATGAGGTCACGAACTTCGGGTAGAATATACTAAACTGAGCGCAGAAGTTCGAAGCGTATCTGCTGATGCTCCCTAACTAGTGCTGCTCAGTTTTTGGATGAGGTTATTTCGTGTGCTTCTAGTCCATGTTTCACGCCATTTAGCTGCAATATTGAAATTACCATCAGCAAGCTGTTGAGCCAGTCGCAGGGGTGGATTCCTGGACCGGAGCCGGTTTATTGCCAGAGTGGGAATGTCGTCATGGATTGGAAGTGCAGGGTTGTTCATTATTTTAGAATATTCCTTCCTCAGTGCATCTTGTCTTCTTAACACCGGAGGGGCTATGTGGTTGAGTGTTGGGAGCCAGTAGAGTGGAGTAGTTCTTATACAACCGGAGATGGTTCTCATGGCTATGTTGAGCTGAGTGTCTACCTTCTTTACATGGGGGCTGTTTATCTATACCGGCGCACAATATTCTGCTGTAGAATATACTAAACTGAGCACAGAAGTTCGAAGCATATCTGCTGATGCTCCCTAACTAGTGCTGCAAAGTTTTTGGATGAGGTTATTTCGTGCGCTTACTCTTTGAGATGAAATTTCCAAATGTTTCTTGAAGGATCGAGTCCTATCCAGAGTCACTCCAAGATATTTTGGATGACTCTTGTAGGGAAGCACTGTGTTGTTCATTCGGACTTCCAGTTTATAGTCCGCTGTTCTGTTGTTTAAGTGGAAACTGCTGACTTCGGTATTGGCTACATTTGGTACGTGTCTCCACTTAGTGAAATATGCATGTAGTTCATTGAGATCATCGGATAGAATGTTTTCAGCAGTTTTGAACTCCTTGCGTTGAATAGCCAGAGCCAAATCATCAGCATATCCAAACTTCCTTGCACTGGTTTCAGGTACGTCAGAAATATATAGGTTGAAAAGTACAGGAGATAGTACCGACCCTTGGGGTAGTCCATTATTGAGTTTCCGTTGTTTACTTATACGATTACCCTGTACTACTTGGAAGTGTCTGTCTGAGAGCATGTTATTAAGTAATCTCGATGTAGTTTGACAGGGGAGACTCTGATCAATTTGTACAGGAGCCCTTCTTTCCAAACTGTATCATAAGCAGCAGTTGAACGTTGCTCACGTCCATAGGTTTAACCATAAAGCACCCTACACGTGACCCCTGGGTGGTGCTAAGCGAGCAACAGTATTCTGGTAGCCAGACTTATCCTCTTAAGAAGATCTCCTGGCTATAATACACATGGAATCAAATATAAATTAATAAAAGTCTGAAAGTCACTTAAGCTTCTCTCTTAACATATTTCTTTATATTTGTTGGCTTGAAATATTAAAAAAAAAACTTTGTGGTCTTAAAATATTTATAAAACACACACACTCCAGGAAACAAACCCAAATGACGGAAGACTACACTGAACATTCAAGCAGACCTCTCTGCCATATTTATGACAAGTAATGTTTTGTTTGTCAATCATGTATGCTCCTTTCCCAGGAAATTTTTTCCCTTGCATTATTACACAAAGTTAGTTATCATGGGAAATGTAAATCGATTACCGTATAAGCTGCTTACCCTTAGAATAAGGAAGTCAGTTTAAAGGCATCTACTGAGAAAGATCAGAGCAAACACATAACCAAAACTTAAATAAAATATAAAACACTAATACTATAACACTCATCTATTACTACTGATAACTAAAAAAATATCATTCTTTATACTGGCAAAAATATCACAGTTATTAAGGACCATTCAAGAATTACACAATGCTGATATTTATTTCAAATGAGCTCGTTCTTCTTCTACGATAGCAAACGAGTGAAATACCTATGCTAAAAAAAAAGTAAATGTCATGCAGGGTAATGTGTAACATGACCAGAGAAACAAACACGGGTACCGGCTCTATTGTGCCTCTCCGTTCAATACTAAAATAAGGTGTCGTCAAGGCGGGCGTGGCCACATTGGTGTTAGTAGTTAAATGCACCAGCTTGGAGAGCAGGAGGTTTGTGTTTGAATCCTGATTGTGGTCACACTTCCAAGTCCTACTCAACATACTTGACCGCTCCAAGAGGAGCTACAGTATTCACTAAGGCAATTACTTATCATCATCATCATTGCCATGGCTTTAAGTTAGGAATCCTCCCAGCTTTTACCTGGAGTAGAAGCGAGAAACCATGGAAAACCACTTCCAAGATGGCTGAGGTGGGAATCGAACCCACCTCTACTTAGTTTTGTCTCATGAGGCTAAGTGTACACTGTTCCAGCCCTCAGACCAAAATTAAATTTCTTGGCAGAGCTGGCAATCGAACCTGGACCTCCAAGACGACAGCCAAGCATGCTTGCAGAGATAAATACCAATAACAGCGTGAAAAATAAACAAGGCTACATCACTATGTACTGTAGAGATGAAATGATTAGCTCAGGAGAGGGAGGCATGGAGACATGCATCAAATGATTCTAAACACTGAAGACTCAAGCACACACACATGTGATTGGTAGACAGCCAGTCACTTGTCTGATGCAAGCTGTTGATTGAGAGAAGTTAGGTTTGAGGGAGAGAGGGCAGTAGTGGGGCAGGAGAGTCCCCCCTCTACTTATAAATGCACCACCTGAAGTACCCTGTAGAGAAACTGCTTCTTTTGTAAGACATTCCACAAAGTGGCTTCAATCATAAGAGTTTAGTGTGAATCACTCATGGTATGCAGAAACAACACAGGCCTCATTTCCCTGTCTTGTTAAGCTCTCTCAATAATGACTGGTTACATACCAGCCAAGAGCAGCTGGAGCTCATAGTCTAAGGGGTGCCATTCATGATAGCAAGCACTTATCTGTAGCAAATATGCTGCACAGCTAAGTACGAGCAAAAGCAAGTTCAGATAAGCCCCAGCCTGCCAATTACTACTCCACAGTATAGTGCAAATAAAAAGTCTATAGGAAGCAAGATTAACTTGCTAGATATGTTACACTCTGCAACTAAAACATTTTTCTCCTTGCTAAATCTCAAACCTTTCATTACATACTCTTTCCTTTTACATATTTTGGGTCTTTCCAAACTAGAGAATCTTTATGATTCAAGCTGCCTAGTAATACTCTACCATATTGTGTTGTTAATTCATTTTAGGGGCTTGGGATATCATTGTCATCAGCCCCATGTCTACCATATTGTACACAGTACTGCCATAAGTTCTGTCAGTAAAATCTAAATGCGTTGTAGTATGGTAATTGTGAATGTAAAAGCGTGGCTACACTGTATGTCGTAGTCCACAAGGCCCCCTTTACAACTCCGCCAGTAACCAACCTGCAGTGTACTATAAGCGGGCAGCAGTGATAGACGAGTGGGGAGTTTATGAGAATCGTATCCCTGTATTGGCTATATTTCGTGTCGGAAAGCGAGCAAAGGAATTGTTTAAAGCTAAAACCTCTCAGTATCAATGAACTACTTGTGTTTTGGACAATAGCATGGTTTAAACAAATGGGTGCAACTGTTGATCACGTCAGATCGGGCCGTCCTAGGTGTATACGCAGAAAAGAAGTTGTGAATGCTATTCGTGCAAATCTAAATGCGTTGTAGTATAGTAATTGTGAAAGAGAAGTTCCGTCTGTGTAGCGCGAACATCACCAAGCTTCTGTCATGGTATGGTGGGCGGTTCCTTCCAGGAAGCATCGGAGGTGCATTATTGCGAAGGTGGACACCAGACAATGTTGGAAAAGGTGATATCACGTATCAATTCGAAGCTGTTTGAAGGGAAATCGCAAAAACCATGCAGCAATCGTTGGCAACCATTGTCCACGGTTCATTGCTGCTGCTGACTGGCCTAGTGGAAGTCCAGACCTCAATCCATTGGATTAATCTCTGTGGAAGAAGCTCGAGGTGCTAGAATGTCAAATTCGGCACCGCAACATTGAGATGTTAAATCACGTCAGCTGTCAAAAACGTTCCACTGGACACGATTTGTACAGCTATTGATGAGTGGTTCCAACATCTTCGCCGCTGTGTTGCCGCACATGGTGGTCATTTCGAATAGGAGTATGTTCATTCTGTAGCATATATTGTGTTCTTTCAGAATATATGTATATTAATGGGTTTGCGTAGTTTTATTTAGTAGGTATATGCATTGAAAGTACCAACAGAACTTATGGCAGTACTGTGTATTTCCTAACATGATTAGGAATAGTAACACAATGAAACCCAAAAGAAGGACAGACAGATGGCCTAGGTTTCTCACTCCTTGAAACTGCAATCACCACTACTACCACAGTAGCAAGACAATAATTGTTCTTTCTCTCTCTCTCTCTCTCATTAAAAGACAAAAAGAAAAAGAGCATGATCAACATTACTGACACAATTCAATCTATAGATATAATATGGTCTATGTGTATATTTTTAATTAGAATTTTTGGCAACAACTTTGTATTTATTCTGATCAAACATACACCCAGTTTAATTTGTACATTGTGTAAATGTGAATGGTCCCTTAAAGTTCTAATACTAATTTAGTTTCAATTTAATACTTAGGAAACCTATCAATGTGTTCCATCTTGTGGATATAGCACCCTGTTGCATTCAGCTTGCGATACAGAGAAATGTATTTTCCAGCAGCAGTTGTTCTTGGCACAATAAAATTTTCACAAAAGGTAGTCCGATTAGAGGCTGCACTGCTAAGATTACCATACCGCAAACTACGCAGGAATGTCAATACAAATGTATAACAGTTGAAGTTATCTTCATCATAACTGGAAAGGAAAGGAAAGCAAGCAAATTAATTCATAAACATTTTCTACGCAATTTATTAACAGGAATCAATAACACCAAATTACTACTGTACATGTCAATATTATGTGGGCACTTCAATATACAGACCTCTCATGCGCATTAAATTAATCCGATTCATATATGTGAGTACTTTAATATACAGTATACTTGTGTTATTACTGTCCTCGCACTATATCTCTACTGGTGAGCGACCATTGCATTTCTGAGAATGTGAAGTGTCATCAAGCAAACAATTTTTCTACTACTATTCATGTGACATTACCCTTGAAAGTTCTGACGGCCAACTTAGAGCTTGAGTCAGCCGGGAAGGCGGTACGCAGAACACAACACTTCCATTACGTCATGCCTCACTTCCAACTCACCAATCACAGTCAGTCTGTATTGAGAATCTGAGCTAGTGTGTTGTCAAGAAAGCGAAGTGATCATATCGTAATATTTAAGGATTCCGTGGAAGCGATTGTGTACATTTCGAGTGCTATGGAAGCCCGAGAAATAGTTTACAAAGTGTACAAATACTTTAAGGGCCGGTTTCACCATGAGGCCGCTTAAACCCTGCTTTGCTAAGGGTGGTTTATGGTTAAGCGATCTTAAATACGACGGCTTAAGGCTGGGTGTTGCACCAACCCGTCTCGTACTTCGCTTAGGTGAACTGAGTTTACGGTGGGAGTCAAAGATCTTCGTTGCGTGAGTAATGCTCCGTGCAGCAAAGAATACGCAATCTTACCGTTATGCCAACATAATCCCAGCCGTGCAGAATTACTTGCATAACGATCATATGCAATATAAGGAAGGAATGACAACTTAAGTATCTAAGGAGCTATTTGAACGCTATTAATGTATTCGCATCATACATATAATATGAAATAATTTCGGCAGTATTGATCCTCCGAGATTGATTTTGTCTGTCATGTTGGTCACGATTTTCATTTGTTTCTAGCCGTTGCAATAATTTTCCACGACTACAGCTGTTCTACTTTTGGGTTGGCGACTATAAAATAGATTACTAGTTGTAGAAAGAATTGCCTACTGTGTTTGCGAGACGTGAGCATCAGCTGAAGTAGACGCTGGGAAAACCGCTGTTGAAATATAATGCAGTGTATTTTTCATTACCATAACGGTACTTCCTGAACATGTTATTGACTACACCTCACATTGAGATGGTCGCATCTTGCGAAGGTTATGTTTTCTTACTTGGTTTGCATTCTATCTCTTGTTTTATAAATAGGCCTACGCATACTTTATAGCATTAAGCACATATAGTGCGTATTTTCTAATGATATATATAGTATGTATACGAATGACACAGCATGTTGTATCGCAAGCATCCACAATAGGGTAGTTCGTCATTGGCTAAGGATTTCTACATCCGTCCCTGGGCCAATATTTAGTTTAACAACTAAAAATGTACATTGCGGTACTGACAATATAAAGAAGAGTATTTAATTTTACGTTGTCAAAAGCTATGATGTCTGTAGTACAAGCTACCGCGATTTTAGGAACGTGAAGGAAATCCCTGTGGCAGCGCGCTGAAAGAATGTTATACGGATATATTTAATTTGCATCGCAAAATGCACACTATGTAGGCTATATATTATAAGGACTGAGTAATTATAAAACAATTAAAACAATAAAGGTCAAGCAAAAATATTCCTCCCCGCTGGTAATCGAACCCCAGCACTCCGGGCAGGAGTCAGGATTGTTATCCACTCAACCAAAGATGACTCTATGCGTTAGGGCTTTATCAAGAGGTATAGATAATACTGATTAGCAAATGATCTCACGGAAGAAAATATCTCTTCAGTGTATTGTGCCGTCATTATAAACCATTTAATAATGTTTGTTTTATTATTTCGTTCACTACATTATACAGGGTCCGGCAAAAAAACCTCCCTGATTTCAATAGGCATTTGCAAAAAGAATAAGAAACATACAGAACAATTACTTATATTTGTGAATAGCCTATATGATGCCATTTGACATCACTTAGTACACTTTATTTGGTTTTGAAAATTATGTCCGATAAATGATGTCCCCCATTGTTAAGACATTCACGAAGTCTTTCCCTGAAGTTGTCCATAGTTCTTCGTGTAACTTCCCTTGGAATGGCTGCCACTTCCTGCCTAATGGCATCTTTTAGTTCTTGCAGAGTTCTGGGGCGATGTTTGTACACTTCAGCCTTTAGGTAGCCCCACAGAAAGAAATCACAAGGTGATAAGTCGGGTGACCTTGGGGGCCAGGAAATGTCTCCTCTTGAAGAAACAAGACGTCCAGGGAACAACTCTCTTAACATTCCCATGGACCGCCGAGCAGTGTGAGCTGTGGCTCCGTCCTGTTGGAACCAAACTTCTTCTTCCTCATGGTCTAAAACAAACTGGTTGATCTTGGGTCGGAGAAATTTCTCTATCATGTGACAATAGCGATCGGCATTGACCGTTACTGTTTGTCCATCTTCTTCAAAAAAGTACGGTCCCCACACACCAAATTCCGCAACGGCGCACCAAACTGTGACTTTTGGGCTGTGTAGTGGTTGTTGGTGGAGTTCCGTAGGATTTTCTGTAGCCCAGTAGCGGAAATTCTGTTTGTTAACAGTTCCACACAAGTGGAAGTGGGCTTCATCAGAAGAAATGAAGACAGCATCTGGGGGAATGTTCTGCAAAATGTCATCACATGCAGCCCTGCGAGTTTCATAATCTGCTTCAAACAACTTTTGGGCAACCATTATTTTGTAGGGATGCAGATGAAGTTCTTTATGCAGAATTCTCCTTACACTCCTTTCTGACAATCCCAGGGCAGCTGCATGTTTAACCGCTGAACCCTTTGGAGACTGTTGGATGGATGTTCTCACTCGCGCCACATTCTCCGGTGTTATTGCAGTACGAGGTCGGCCAGTTGGCTTTCTTTTTAGTGCTGACCCTGTTTGCCTAAAGTTTGACACCCACAGTCTAATCGTTTTCGCGTCAGGAACACTATCACGTCGGCCAAGTTCGAATCGAATCCGAAACGCTCGTTGAGTAGAAATCACAGAACCGCCATTTTTAATAAACTCCTCCACAACAAACGCCCGATGCTCACCGAGCCAAGCCATGGCGAACACTGAAAATGGCACGTACGCCGCTACGGAACAATACTCCCTCCACATCTCTACCCCCACTACAACTCACGCGGTGGCTTGCTCAAACCGGGGAGTTTTTTTGCAGGACCCTGTATAACAACACCTCCAACCTACTGAGATACGGATCAGACACAATGGGGCCGACTGCCATTTTGGCATATGAGTGAACGGCTTAAACCATCCTTATGTCTTAAACCACCGAGCACGGCTGCTTAATCTAAACCTACTTTAATCCATTGCTTATGGTCTGGTGCAACGGGCCACATCCTTGAGGATAGTTTAAACCACCCTTAGTTCGTTAAGCGGAGCTGGTGAAACCGGCCCTAAAAGTGTACAGCAGCGTGAAAGAGACAGGCTCAATGAGCTAAGCGGTGGTGTTGCCACACAGCAGGAACTCACGGCAGCAGCCTGCGGTGTGGGGACTCTGACATGGTGGACATGTTGCAACAGTGGACATGCATCTCTGTCTCTTTGCACAAATCCTAGAGAGCCAGCCGCCTTCCCGGCTGACGCGAGCTCTAGTTATTGTTGTTTTAAGGGGCAGAACTACGAGGTCATCTGCCCCTGATGGCCAACTGAAGCAAATGCAATTGGCACACTCATTAGTGTCGCCACACTACAGTGTATGTCAGTGGCATAGCCAGAGGGGCGTGGAAGGGACAGAGGCCCCCCAAATAAATCCAGAAATTGGGGTGGGAATAAGCCTTCATATTTTCTTCGGTCGAATAAATTTAGAACCTACAACGAAATGTTAAATACAGTAAATGCGTTGACAAAGAATGTACTATAATAACAATCTCTGCACGGCCAGTCATCATTTCCGTGTCTTCACTGCTTGGAGGAGCTGAAATAACAGGGTAGCAATTAGGATTGTGACGTGGGGGTATTTTCCAAGAACAGTAGGTGCCTCAGTACTGGGGATACGACCAGGTGATGATGACAAAAGTCTACCAAGAAATTAAGAGATTGCCAATTAGCAAGAGACCTCTCTGGAGGGGGCCAGTTATAGGATAGCTTGTCAGCTTTTAATTTCCATTTCCTAGAAATAGCAGTGTTAAATGTCCCAGGCTACAATACTGGCACAGTGTGGTTGACTGTCGCCACTGTCGGGATTTAAGGTGGTTATGTGTCTGTGCGAGAGGAAAGATACGTCGAGAGTGGTTTCTCTTTTCTTTATTTTCATTTTGTCACATAAGCGAGTGTTTAGAAGATCGACCGCTTTGTCATAAAGAAGGCAAAACTGGATACATTTTCGTCGAGTTATGAAAAGTTTTTATTGTAGGTGTAGAAAATTGAGGCCCCCATTTCATTATATAGACACAGCTTTTACAAATTATTTTCTCTGCACAAGAAAGACGCATTGCTCACTGATAGAATGTAAAGCGATTCGATTTTTTTAAATAGTTCGTATTTATTTATTATTATTATTTAAAGGGTGTTACAGTTTCCTCTGAATAATAATAATAATAATAAACAAGATTGAGGTCCACGGCAACCATTAGGCTTACCTTAAAACAGCACTGTATAAATTAGACTAACAATAATAGACCTAAATGTTTTGCAATGTACCTTCTTTGTTTGATGCCTTTATGAGTGTCCCTTCTTCCTGTTA
Organism: Meconema thalassinum; assembly: GCA_946902985.2. Classification (NCBI taxonomy): domain Eukaryota; kingdom Metazoa; phylum Arthropoda; class Insecta; order Orthoptera; family Tettigoniidae; genus Meconema; species Meconema thalassinum. Next base: position 257,032,193 of record OX336393.1, read on the forward strand.
TCTACTCCTGATGGTCTTTTTGGACATATTCATTCAGTTCACTAAAAACATTTCTGGTAAATAAACTATTTAAAACACACTAAGACATAGTGCGGTATTAATGTAAAGAACATTCTGAACTAAAACGTGTGAATATGCCATAATAGTAGTATTCTGATGACTAATAATTGAAAATTTGAGCGACAGAGGCAAATATAGACACTGACACAGCTGTGAGCTGCCTCATAACAAAGCAACGAAGGGCGGAATTCAGACAGACATGAACAGACTGAAGATTTTTGTCCTAAGCTAAAAACGAACCCCAAAGTACTTTTAAACAGAACAAGTAGTTCCCTGAAGAACTATATAGCCTATTTTCATATATCCTATTGGTCGTCTTTATTAAAAAATTATTCCGCCTATGAAAAGGAACGCCATGTTGGACTGTTCTGTATGTAGGCCATAGAATTATGCACCATTAGATGAAGATTATTGCGTAGGTTCATTATTCAAACATTCACTTCTTGATTAGGACACAAGAAATAAAAACTCAATTTTAAAATGTTGCACAGTCACCATCTTGAGGTTATATAAACAATTGAATTAAATTAGTTGTCAGTAGATTAGAATCGAATCTACCTTAAATGCGAACGCTATGTTGGTAATACTCAGTTTGGCTTTAGGAATGGACTGGGTACTCGAGAGGCTCTTTTCTCCTTGAATGTTTTGACCCAGAAATGCCTAGATATGAATGTAGATGTGCACGCTTGCTCCATCGACTACCAAAAAGCTTTCGATTGCGTATCTCATGTATAACTTGTTGAGATTTTATAATCTACTGGTGTAGATGTTGGTGATCTTCGTATAATTTCCCATCTGTACTGGAATCAAACGGCAGAGGTCAAAATAGAAGGAACTACTACTGAGGACTTAGCTATACGAAGAGGTGTCCGCCAGGGATGTGTCCTGTCCCCACTCCTTTTTAACATCTACTCTGAAACTGTGTTCAGAGAGGCTATTGAAGATGTTAATCTACGCATCAACTATTGTCATTAATAACATCTGATTTGTTGATGACACGGTTGTGCTAGCCAGCAACCCTAGTGATCCTCAAATTATTATAAACAATATTGTGAGGACCAGTGAAACCTACGGTTTATCCTCGAATATTAACAAGACCAAGCTGATTGTATTCTCGAAAACACCAAAACAGGTCTCCCTTCACATCAACAACACCATCGTCCAACAAGTACTTTCCATCAAATATCTTGGAACTTTAGTGAACCAGCATTGTGATTCAAAGAGTGAAATCTTATCCAGGATTGGACAAGCAAAAAATATGTTCAATACCATGGGGACCTTATTCACCAGCTGAGAACTCAACCTTCAGCTCAGAGTTCGAATGTTAAGTTGCTAGTTTTTCCAGTCCTTTGGTATGGTTTCGAAGGATGGACACTCGGCCCATTACTGGAGAAGTGGATTGAATCTTTTGAGATGTACTCATACAGAAGAATACTCCGAATATCTTGGGTAGAAAGGAAAACAAATGAAGAAGTCCTCAACATCTTGAACAAGAAGAAAGAGCTTCTCACAACCATCAAGGAGCGTAAGCTCAGCTACCTCGGGCACATCATGAGAGGTGAACGATATGAACTTCTCCGGCTGATCATTCAAGGGAAGTTTGATGGGAAAAGATCTGTGGGAAGACGAAGAAACTCCTGGATGAAAGACTTGCGGCGGTGATATGGACATACGTCGATAGAAATCTTCCGTGCTACCGTTTCGCGTGTAATGATAATCAATTGAATCGCCAACCTTCGGAGGGAGACGGCATCATAAGAAGAAGAGGAAGAATAGAATTTGTATAAACATTTACCGTTTCACTGCGCTCGGATGGTTAAATCGCATGAAATATCTATAAAAATGTTTCAACTTCGCTTCGTTTTATACTTAACATGTTTTATAAAGTCACATCTGTAAACTTGTAGTAGTGCCCTTTATCACTGTAGAAAATTTCAGGGTGATATCTGTTACAGTTGCAGAGATATAGAATTCCAGTGAAATATTTCGTGTGGCGGCATCGGTGGCGTAGTCGGTAGCATGCTGAGCTTCTATGCCCAAGATAGCGGGTTCAAACCCGGCCGAAGCCGACGGATTTTTTAAGAGCATTAAAATCCCTCAGTATGCCTTCCTTCGGAGGGGAGGTAAAGCCGGCGGTCCCATGTCATAGATTTATGGCATGTTAAAGAACCTTCCACTAATTGCACCTGTGTGAAGCTAAATTGGATAGGTTAAGAATGTAAACAACCCTCTTAGGTTTCTACGTTCGTTGCCAAGAGCCGACTGCGGTGACGTCTAGTAGCTAAGTTCTGAACTTGGCCTAGTAGTCGTTGACGGTGGCGCTTGGCGGCAAAAGTAGGAACTATTTGAAAAATTCTAAGTTGCAGTACTTAAATTAAAAAACAGATAACACACACTAATACAGTCATCACAATTAACACCGGTTATCAGACATATTCTACACACACCCAAAGTACACGGGGCTACATGACCGCGTTGTCGCAACCCCTAAACTTAAGAACCAACCACCAAATATTTCGTGTGGCCCACATGTTGAATTGGTGAAACGTATCAAAATTTGAAAAGCACGGTCGAGGTCGGACGATGTAGTAGTACGGTATGTACTACCGAGTTTCATTGAAATTGCTCCGGCCATTTAGATTTTATTATAAAGGGGGAGGGGGGGGGCGAGGGGAGAGGGGGAGGGGGAGGGGGGGGGCGAGGGGAGAGGGGGAGGAGCACACACACATGGACAAAAGGTGATCTCATAAGCCCATTTTGTTTTCATAAATGAAAATAGGCTAAAATATATAAACTCCGGCTGTAATAGATGAGGACCTAATGGGCCCCCTCCAAACTAAAACTAGTACTGTACAGTCAAGTCATAGAAGTAGTGACATAGCTCACTGGCACAGTACCTGTTTGATCTTTGGGCCTGTGGCAAATCGATTAACTCGCTAGGCTTTGCCCCAAGGGTTCCGGGTTTGATTCCCAGCTGGGCCATCAGGGATTTTAATCTCCTTGGGTTAATTCCTCTGGCCCGTGGGCTGGGTGTGTGAGACATCATCATCATCACTTCATCCACATTAGGACGCACAGGTTGTCCACAAGTGTAGACTAGAAAGACCTACACTCGGCCACTCAGAAAGGTCACACGATGACCTGTTTTATAAGCTGCACAACTAGTTTTAGTCCCCTGCTCTTCATTGCAGTCATGGAGTGTGCTCGCAGCGCTATTGGGTTATAATGTATGCTACTGTGCTTAACCCAACCTTTAAAGAGATACCGGTTAACTGCTTTTATAAAAGCTACTCAAATTCAAAGAATTAATCTCCAGATTAATAGTTTAAACATATTTTATTTACATCAAAAAGTGGTTCTCTGAGAGAGCAGCTTGTAGACATTCCACACTTTCAGATAAATCTCTACATACGATCTTTCAATACATTAATAGTGGTGTCTTGAAATATGAAGTTAAATATGTAAGTGTTATTTTAAATTAAAGCATAAAGTCCGCTGTTAAGATTGCAAAAAAGAAAAAGGATTTACCTTTAACCAGTAATGAGTTATGATTTTTTGAATCTTCTTCTTCTTCATTTCCCGATTCCAGTGATCTGGGTCGGGGTGTGAATCAAGGACCTCCATACTTTACTGTCTCTCTACCACTCTCGCCCCTCTTCCAGTACATCCTCCACTTTCACTCCTCTTCTCAATGCTCTCCCTCACTGCATCCATCCACCTCATCCTCTGTCTTCCCCTTTGCTGCCTTCCCGTGACTTTCTCAGTAAATAATCGCTTCGGGACTCGGTCTTCTCCCATTCGCATCATATGTCCATACCATTTTAGCTTACTGATCTCGATTTTGTCTTGTGACTTCGGGAATCCTGTTTTCTCCCTAATTTCCTTGTTTCTGATTTTGTCTCTGCGGGTCTTTCCAATTATACCTCTCAGGAACTTCATCTCTGCTGCCTGGATTCTACTTTCCTCCCGTTCAGTTGTTGTCCACGTGCCTGCTGCATACGTCAATACAGGTGTGTTATATGTTGAATACAAGATTCTTTTACATTTCTCGGGAACTTCCTGGTTCCACACCAGACCCCTCACTCTCTGGTAAAACCCACTGCAATATTCCACCTACCATCTCACACATTTCTTGTCATCACCATCGTCTGACTCTTCTCCACACTGATTTTAATTCCATGCTCTTCTATCTCCTGGTTCCAAACATTACTTGTTCTTGGACTTCCAATTCATCGTCCCCCTATATCACTATGTCATTTTTTGAATATCCATTGAAAACCCAAGTTTAGGCTGTTAAATTGTCACACTAAGTGCCAAACCTGAAATTGTTAAATCCATTCCTCCTTTTTCTAGAACTAGGATTCCCAATTAGCAGAGAGACCTTACCTTGAGTGCCCTTGGTGGGGGACAATATATGCCATTCGGTAGCTTGCAATACCAAGCAGAACTAGAGCTAATTTTCTCCAAATCTAAATGATTAAGGTGTATCACTAAGATTAAATCAATGGGAAAATCAAAGATTTGAAAGAAGACTGGTCCTACAGTACCTCCACTTTGTCCAGAACAAATGTTTACATTCACCAAACAAGATTTGAACCAAGGCTCTGGCAGTGGAAGGCTGAAGTGCAACTGTTTGAACCAATATATTTGAATTAAACACAGACAATTGTGCACATGAGAGGTCTTGTTATATTGCTTATCAAAACATCCTTTCACTAAACTCACCAATAATAGAGAAGACTAACCTGATAGAAGACCAGCACTTTTGCAGAGCTATGTCGTCAAGTGTAGAATCCCAATGGTCACTCCATGGACCAGCAGCACCATCTAGTACCAGGCACTGTCTCCACTGACTGGTACGATCCTTCTGAAGTCCACCCTTATCAAACTCAACCACCACTCCAGCTGAGGTTGTTACTCCAATATGTAGGTCCATTGAATTAAGATAGTCACTGCAATTAAATGAAACAATCACAAGCAGGAAGAATTTTCCACTTTTGAGGTATACTTAAGGAGTGGAATTCTTCGGACATTGAAATTGTCCAGAATTTGACAAAGTCACTTATCTCAACATATAATATCAGTACTGTATTAATTCTGATTTATGGCTACAGTGGAATATTCAATATGTCAAATTGTTGTATATTAAACAAAACGAAAAAGTAACTTGGATAAATAGAACAAATAAAATGAAAAAGGCACAACATATAATAAAAAATGCCTATCAATAGCTACTAAGATCCAACATTATAAAACTGTAACTCTCCCTGAAGCCACTTATGCTTGTGAAACACTGTTCCAAATTAAAAATGAACAAAGAACTGATCAGCTCCTCAAAACGGAAAGAAGAATCATTAGAACGTGCATAATTAAAAGGTATCAGGTTGAGGGAGTCTGGAGGATTCTCCCAAATGAAACTGTCTATCGTGAGATTGTTCCAATCACCAACACAATGAAGAAGAAAAGAATTTCATATTTTTTTCACATCTTACGGCTTCCAGAAAACAGAATTGTACGCCAACTAGTGATGAGAAATCTAGGAAATAAAACTGGAGGAAAATGGATCCAAGAAATTCAACAAGATCTCAAAGCAGTTGGACTCAAGATAACAGATGCCGAGGAGAAAAATAAAATTAACACCATTCTTAAAACTCACAAATTTTCTGCAGAAATGACACATAGAAAGTCTATGGAGATTTCAGATGAGTTGAGAAAATCCTGATCTGAAAGAATGAAAAAGTACTGGAAAGAGAGCAAGAACCAAGCAGCACTACCTTCAAAGAAGAAGTGATTGTGGACTGACTCAAGTGGTCAAATGTGACCAATCAAGATTAATAATATAATAATAAAAGAAACCATAGCTTAATGTTCATAATATTACTCACAAGGAACTTTTATCATCAATCATCATCATTATTATTAATTACATTTTACCGAATTCAATAAGACTGTATGCCCTACACATTTATTGAATTTCTTTTCAATTCCTGCTCATTTGGTTTACCTGTAAACTGACAATTATTGAATAAAAATTATTACAATTAGATGAAGACATTTGGAAATGGGATATCAAATCCATACAGTGCAGGAAGAGAAATCACACACGGCATTCATACAACTGGCTATATAATTTTTTAAATTGGATAATCATCATCATCATCATCTTGTACAGTTTCCAGCCCCAGGCTGGGTCTGTTTGGAACATAAGCCTCGCCACTTAGTCCTTTCTTCCCACCACCTCTCCGCTGTCACTCTGGTCCAGTCCTCGCCTCTCTTCTTGACACATTCCTCCACTCCTTTCAGCCATCTATCTCTTGGTCTTCCCCTTGGTCGTTTCTTCTGCATCTGCATCTCATGTATCCTATTGGGGATCTTCTTCTCATCCATTCTCTTTAAGTGTCCATACCACCTCAGTCTTGATGCTTCAATCCTACCTTGCAAGGGCTCCTCTTTCACCATTTCCCTGACCTTTTCATTCCTCACCCTGTCTCTTCTTGTTACTCCGATCCTACTTCGTAGGAACTTCATTTCACCTGCCTGTATTCTGCTTATGTCTCTTTTCTTCATTGTCCACGTTTCTGAAGCATAGGTCAGTATCGGGATATAGTAGCTTCTGTATAACACTTCCTTGCTTTTTTGTGGGACATCTTTATTCCACACTAAGCTCCTAATGCTTCTCAGGAATGCTTCTGCCTGTCTGCCACGTTCCGTAATCTCTTTGTCATTTCTCCCATTTTCCTCCACTATACTTCCCAAGTACTTGAGACTTTCCACCTTCTTCAGCTGTCCACCTCCAAGTGTTATCCCACTCATTGGTCTGTCCTTTTTCCTGGTCGTTAACAGGATCTCACATTTACTGATGTTGAACTTCCATCCGTACTCTCCCACTGTTTCTTCCCAAGCCTTCAGTTGCTCCTGAATTTCCTCCTCCTTGTTTCCCCAGACCATGAGATCATCTGCAAACACCATTGCTTTCATCTTATCTTCTCCTATCTTTCCTGCTATCCGTGTCATTACCTCGTCCATAACCACAATAAAGAGAAGGGGTGACAGCGCACTACCCTGTTTCAGGCCACTCATTTGTCTGAACCAGTCTGTTCTTTCCCCTCCAACTTTCACACAACTCACACTTCCACAATACATCTCCTTCACTCTGCCTACAGTCCCTTTTTCCACTCCCATGTTTTCCATTGCTTTCCAAACCTTCTCCCTACACACACTATCATAGGCCTTTTCGATGTCCAGGAAGGCCATCAACAGATCCTCTCCAAATTCGTAGTGGTGTTCCTGGAGCTGTCTCACTGAAAATATGAGATCCACTGTCGATCTCCCAGGTCTGAAACCATACTGCTCCTCTCTCAATTTTCTCTCCACTTTGGCTCGTATTCTACTTTCTAATATATTTTCATATATCTTGGCACAGTGAGGTATGAGTGTGACTCCCCTGTAATTTCTGCACTCCTTTCTGCTTCCTTTCTTAAATATTGGGACAATTAATCCTTTCTTCCAATCTTCTGGGGTCTTTTTCTCCTTCCATATCACCCTCATCACACGGTACAGCCACTGTTTCCCAACCTCCCCTGCTGCCTTCACCATTTCAACACTCACTTCATCCCCACCCGGTGCCCTTCCTCCTTTCATCTTGTCTATAGCCATCTCCAGTTCTCTCCAATTCAGGTCCTTTTCCATTCCTGTGTTGTCTTCTCCATCTTCCAATACATTGGATAATGCCTTAGTCAAATATCACATTACATTTATACGATATAAAAATCTGTGTGTTTACGAACTTTAAAGATCAACTAATTATACTCTTAATCTTCATTTCGGTTTCCATGATAAAAATTTGTAGTATTCATCTTCAGGTTTGCTTGATTTCCTTTGAATTCTTTCAATTTTATTGGGAGAATATAATATAGTTTTGGTGAGAAATTAATTTATTTATGTCCTTTAAATCAAAAAGAAAAGTGACGCTCTTCAATAGAAAACCAACCCAAACAAACACCATAATAAAGAATAACCCGAATCATCCAGGTTGCTATAAGAGAGCTTCATTTTACAGCCTAATACACAGAGCATTTAAAATTCCTCTTTCAACCAGTAATTTAAAAAAAAGAAATAGAAACAATACACTAGATAGCAAAGACAAATGGCTACACATCTGGTTACATAGACGAAATAATCAACAAAATCATTGAACAAACCACCCATAACACTAACCGAGTCCAAGAAGAATAACCAAAAGTTCGCACTTTTTACATACACAGAATACTGTACATCTATGGCATCACAGGTAAATTTACAAAACAAACCACCAAAATAGCATTTAAGATAAATAATACTAGTAACAACAGGTTTTTAAATACCTGAACAATCAACAAAACCAATAAATTTAGAAAAGTGGGCATCTCTCGTTTATGTTGTAATGATTGTCATTCAATTACATAGGCCAATCAGGAAGAAACATCACTGTGTGATACTGGCAGCACGCAAATACTACAAAACATAAGAAATTTTCAGCCATGGCTTTCCAAACGGACGAAACAAACCACAAATTCAGAGACATTGAGAAAGACACTAAAATTTTACATTACATACAGAAAAGGGTTTTAACCCATTACCGCCGAGTGATGCCATATGTCAACTGTTGGCAACAAAAGAGTATATGGAAGGCTGTGGTGTCATCCGACAGTTACAGAAGTGTTCGTAATGTAATAATCATGCGAATTGATTTTGAGAATCTATTGTAGCAACTTAGGGTGTGATAGGCTGTTGGCAATTATCAGATTACCGCGAAATGGCTGCCGTCTTAGGATAAGTAGAATATACAATTTGTAAATGAAGTTGTTTCATTAGATGATGTTTACAATAGTGTTTTGCACATTTTATTGCATATGTAAATGTAGCAAGGATTTGAAATTGTATGACCGTATAATGTCGTTGTAGTGTTCGTTGAATCTTTAGCGAGGCATTTATACTCAGTAAAATTGCTACAGCTGTCAGATGATATTACTTTATACTAACTGATACACCTTTTTTGCAGGAAAGGATTTTCCCTTTCAGTAGCAATGCTACCAATGCTACTGACTAAAGATCTTGATGGTAAATTTTTCTTGGAACCCCCAGATATAAGTACGAAGGCCGATCAACAAAGACTGATTTTTTTTCACAAATGTTTTTATTACTCCATGGCGATGTTTACATGATCTTTTTCAAAGTAGTCCCTTCCTACTTCAATGTACTTTTTATAGTGTCTCTGCCAGTCCTTGAACACATTTTGCAGACCATTCTTTGTCAGGTCCTTGAGAATCGCCTCACTGCTTCAGAGTTCTCAAAATGAATGCCCCTAAGCTTTGCCTTTAGTGATGGGAATGAAAAAAATCACAGGATGCATGATCAGGGCTATAAGGTGGATGCGGTACACAAGTAATGTTGAATCGAGCCAGAAACTGCATGACTTGATTTGTGACACGAGGTCATGCATTGTCATGACGTGGCACCCAACGGGCACAAACTCATGTCATATGGAGATGATCGTGCATAATTGTATAGACACTGCCATATGAAATTCCCAACACTTCACTGAGGTTATGTAATGTTATACACCGATCATCGTGAACAAACACAGAGGATGTGTTGATGTTGACGTCGGTCACCTGGCCCACCTTGCTTAACACTGACAAATCAGCCTTCCTTGAAGTCCTTGAACCACCTAAAGACTGTTGCACAAGGTAGTGCATCTTCACCGTACACTTGCTTCAGCTTTTCGTAAGTTTCAGTGGGTGTATGGTCTAAACGAAAACAGAATTTGATTGCACTGTACTGTTCCTCTCAAGTCACCTCCATTGTCTGGAATGCAAAATGCACAGAGCGTCTACGAAATAGAGCATTACTACCAACCTACCAATACGAGAGTGCTGCCGCCTACGGACATTATATATAACAAGCCGCTTTTTTCAAATATTTATGTTACAGAAGGGGAACTATCACGGAAGCTACAGGAAAAGAATCAGTCTCAGTCTTTGTTGATCAGCCCTCATATATTTACAGATAAGGACTCTGGTGATGAAGATGATTTTCTGTATCCTTCTGGATATAGTAATTCCATTGATGAAGATGATGACTGTCATATTCATAATCTCATCTCTCAACAGTTACATGCCAGTGCTGAAATTAAGCTTGTAAATGAATGTATTGGGATTAGTTACGATGGTGAAGATGTGTTAGCAGAAGAGGAAGTGCTTCTTGTGACTACTGATTCAAGATTTGTTTCGATCCCAGAAACTGCAAAAGAGTGGATCGCTGTTAGAGAAAAGAGTAAATCAAATTATAAACCAAGATGGACCATGGGGGCTGATATTAATATAGGGAGATTATCAACATTTCCAAAGTCTAATTACAGCATTTTTTAATTGTTTGTGGATTACCAACTGACCAAACATTTAGTCGAAGAGACCAAAAAGTATGCAATGTTTTTAAATTGTAATGATCCCCAAATAACTTCTGATGAAATTCGTTGGTTCATCACAGTTATATAAGGGCAAGAGCCTAAATCAAAGTTGGAGTACAAAGATGTTTCATTTTCTTACAATAAATAATGCTAAAAGTTTTTAATGTTCTTATTGTTCAGTGCAACAACAAAAGCTATTTCATCAAAATTGTACAACCAACTTAGCATACTAGTAATGATAAGGAATTAGAATTGAATCCCAAACCAGTAATGTCCCTCCCTAGGTGGAAGTGTGCTAGGCCCATGAATCGAAACCACGATCTGCTACCAAAATTACTCGACCAACTTATCATACTAGTAAGGAAAAGAAACAGAATTCAACCCTGAACCTTTAATATAAATTCCTCTTCCAAAAATTGGCAACAAATAGGTACGGTAGTGTAAGCACCTAGCATTGCATATGGCAACATGAAATATTTTGCGGTCCCAAAATTCCGAAACTAGTTTTGTCAGTATATTTTGGCCTCATACCTGTGGTAAAACATACTAAATATCATAATCTCAGAGGTAAAAAATATCTGGCATTAATGGGTTAATGAACATACTTGAAACAATAGAAATACACCTACTGTCGACCAAAATATTATGAGCACTCGAGTTTGAAGGTTGTTTGTTAAGTAACCAATAGGCCTACATAAAATCCAATAACATCATCATTTTCGTCGTTCTATTTTTTTTGTTAGATCATGTTTTTAAGCGTGTTTCAACCATGCATCACTTTGAAGAATTAGTATCTCAAAAACCCGTCATCAGATCGAATCCAAAATTTAGCACAATATACATTGGAATGTTTTATAACTGGATTATTAATTTCAAAATTTTGTGTGTCCAAGAAACAAAGTTGTTATCATTTCTGTAAGGTAACTTTTCTTGGTTTGGGGTGATGGGAAAATTGTGTTCTTGGTCGCATTGTAATCCTTATACATCAAGAGGTTATGCTGTATGATTGTGAAATACATAAATTAATTCACTTATTTTATATCGGTTTGTATTTATACGGGAAAATAAGACATGGTTCGGCAGCTAGCCAATACAGGGAAAGTTGTACAGCGTTGCCGAGATGGAGCACAGCCATGGGTCATGGCGCGCCTCACTCGGAATTGCATGGGCAGATTCTTTCGCTATTTAAAATTAACTTGTGATTAACTTCATTAATTCAAGCAAATGGTATTAAGAGGTCGTGAAAAGCATTTGCCATCAGCTTTTCTCATGAGGGCTTTGGACTTCCATAGCAGCTATAATTTGTTTTTCATTTTTAGATTATTGTAAAGTTGTAATTGTTACAGATTTTCCTGGTGGCTGGCTACTTAACGCAGTTGAGTTTTGCTCCGAATACTATCGCTCAGTTAACGCATCTGTAAGTTCTCCTGTGAGAAACTTTTACGACCATTTAAATCCATAACATGGCTATTAAGCCGAGATGTATAAAGCATCTACGTGCATGCTACTGTCGACTAATACACTATATTATGTGCACTTGAGTTTGGAACTTGTTTATGAAACAGCCAATAGGCCTACAGATAATGCAATAACACTATCATTTTCTTCATTCCATTTAACGTTAATAATAATAAAAACCTAACCTATGCCTACGTGGCACTATAGCCCATGAAGGGCCTAAGTCTACCAAGTGACCGTTGCCCAGCTATTTGGCCTGCAGATTATGGGGTGACGAGTGGTCAGCACGTCGGGACCCCTCAGCCATTAATCTTGGTTTCCGTGACCCCGCTGCCGCACTGTCAGACAGCTACTCAATTGTCCTTATGAGGCTGCGTGCACCCCGTTCCAACCCTCATGTCATGTCCTAAAATCCCTGATGGGGCCGGGAATCGTACCCGGGGCCTCCGGTTGCGAGGCAGACGCGCTACCCCAACACCACGGGGCCAGCAATAATAATGTCAATATTCGTTTTACATACCTTTTAAGTACTGTGGCTTTTAGAGATGCAGGGTTGCCTGAATTTTCCCCCAAAGGGAATCTTTAACGTGTCATTAAATCTGACACCGCTTCGACTTATTTAATCACCCTGAAATGCCAACTGACTGCGCCAGGATTTGATCCTGCAACATTGGGAACAGCAGGCAAGAAAGTTTGTTAGGTCATAAATGTTTGGATATCAGTTTGTATTCAAACTAACGGCACATGCAATGCTTGCTATTTACTTCCGTGCCTGACCTCACCCCTGCAACCTACTGGCCTTTCCACATTATGAGTCAATGGAATTCTGATGTGGCGAAGTAAAATAAAAACAAATTTTCAGTCTTCTTATCAGATCAGTTCAGTCTTGTTTAGTGTTGTAAGTGCAGATTCCTGCAAGATGCCTCCAAGATCCGCATTTACTGTATTTGAGCTTCATATGATTGTGAGTGTCATTTGTTTCTTTACTCTAGAGGCCGAGAAGCTAGATGAAAAGCGATTTCCCATTTATCAACGAACAGCTGATTGTCTTGGAGTATCACTTCGATCTGTAAAACTTGCAGTGAAGAAGAATAAATAAAAGGACCTTTAAAAAGAAACATAAGAATCTCCTGCGGCAAAGAAGAGACGACTGTCAGGACGCCCTCACATTGTAATAGATCAATTTACTATTGGAGTTATTAGACGTACCATTCACAGCTTATTTTTGGGGAAAGTGTTCCCAACAATTTCAAAATTAAAAGAGACTCGAGCATTCAATGACAGAATTTCCAGAAATGTCCCTTGAAAATCTTGGGCAAATTGTATACAGCATCGGATTTCGATTTGAAAAAACTGAATATAAAACCTGTTCTTATGGAATCGTTATCAATCGCAGTCTCTAGACACGCGTTGAATTGTAAGGTGATTTAAAACAATGTGTGAGAGTATGTCTACCCCTTATTATTCCCGTTTTCAAGGGGTTGGGGATGAGATGCGATGAAGTAGCTGTGGCCTATTAGAAGGCACTATCCCAGCATTTGCTTGGAGTTAAAAATGGGGAAACTACGGAAAATCATTTCAAGGATAGGCAACGGTGGGGCTCAAACCAAAGTCTACTGAGTCCGCAGATAGCTTGTCCCCATGGCGTAGCCCTGCGCATTAGGGAGTTTAGCTACCGCTGTTGGTGACTTAAAACAATTTATAAATTGTAAATAGATAAACGCAAATAAAAAGAACATTAAAAAACTTAACAATAATCTAAAAATGAAAAACAAATTATAGCTCCGATGGAAGTCCAAAGCCCTCATGAGAAAAGCTGATGGGAAATGTTTCCCCCGTCCTCTTATTACCATTTGCTTGAATTGATGAAGTTAATCACAAGTTAATTTTAAATAGCGAAGGAATCTGGAATTCCGAGCAAGGCGCACCATGACTACATGGCTGTGCTCCATTTCGGCAACGCTGTACAGCTTTCCCCATATCGGCTAGCTGCTGAACCATGTCTTATTTTTTCGTACAAATACAAACCGATATAAAATAAGTGAATTAATTTACGTATTTCACAGTCGTACAGCGTAACCTCTTGATGTATAAGGATTACAACGCGACCAAGAACGCAATTTTCAAACCACCCCATGCCGAGAAAAAGTTACCTTAAGAATTGATAACAACTTTGTTTCTTGGACACACAAAATTTTGAAATTAATAAACCAGTCATAAAACATTCCAATGTATATTGTACTACAATTTGGATTCGATTTGATGACGGGTTTTTGAGAAACTAATTCTTAAACGTGACGCATGGTTGAAACACGCTCAAAATCGGACACTTCTTGTGTTCCAACTGCGATAAAAAATATTAAAATATAAATTTGAAAATCCAAACCTACATGAACTAACGTAAAATAGAACGACGAAAATGATGATGTTATTGGATCTTATGTAGGCTTATTGGTACATCACAATCAACCTTCAAACTCGAGGGCACATAATATTTTGGTCGACAGTAGCACAAAGACTGTCATCCACTTTAAATTTGAACAAAATAAGTTTAGAAGATAACATACTTTTCAACAAATTAACTGAATACATAATCAAACGGAACAGAAATAGAATACCACTATAAATAACTAACCCATTTTTAACTCATTCTTTTCCTAACATACAACATAAATGACCACCCCCACTCCTGTGCGCACTACCTTCCAATCTTTTCAAATATCCCATACCCAACACTCTCATTTCTGTGCCAACTAGATAGTTTTTGCATAAACATACTGTTCTCACAGAAAGCAAATAAATTTTTATGAATCTATAAAGCCAACAAACATGAATATCTTCATTTTCTACATTTAGTAGGGTAGGGCCCTACTAAATGTAGCCCACGGGGCTTTCCCGATCAAAATAAGCTCAAATTTGTACTGAGCAGCCACCCTGCGCAGCTGACATCTCCCTTTGTGTTCAGAGTAACCTCTAGTCTCTGTGCTACTAAATCCATGGTATGCTTGAAAATGGCAGTTTTAATGTTGTGGAAAACAAAGGAAGAAGGTACCTTGTTTATATTGAAAAAGTTGTCTTCATTAAGAAATTGTACATGCAACTTAAGGAGTAGTGTCCACAGTAGCGGCTTTTCTTTTCTCGGAAGCATGGCGCCAGGTAGTCTGAAGGTTCAGTTACATCCCGACATAGCAGGTATTGCGTTGCCTTTGTCGCAGCTCTCACAAGTAGCGCTCTTGTAAATTCCAGTATTTAGGGCTACTCCGTCCAGAAATAAGGGAGCTACTTCACACAGCCAAGATTTCTCTCTTTTTATAATATTTAACCGAATTATTTCACATAGTAGATTAGTAACTCTTTCGTGATACGTTACAGATGATAGGGACGTATAAATGAAAAGGGTCAGGCCGAAAATGGACGGTGGAAGATATTGACTGAGCTATTTCAGGTGTATTACGAGGAGACGTGAGCATTAGATGTGCGGCTGGACTTTTCAATGTTCCTTCATTTGCGTAAAAGACAGTGTACTGTGCCCGTTTGGACTGAGATCCAACGACCACATTTTGTAAAATACCGACATCAGATTAGCACGAGAAAATATATCTCAGGGTCTATCTAGGTGAATACATGGGTCTAATCTGGCATCCCTAATCTCGGTAATTCACAAGTAAGGTAAGGTGAGAAATTATTTTGAATTAGCACATTCCTTTAAAATCTCAATTTATTTATAGATAAAAATATGATTTGAATGGCAAAAACCTCAACAAAGATAAAACAATTCACACATGAGAAATCAACAGTCCCTAAGATTATTACTAGAATGTCGCAGATATGATAATCAGAAAATTAATTAGTCCATTCTGATATCAAAAAAAAAATTACACTGGTAATCACTGTTCAATAAAGAGTTCTGAGTGATCCCTAATATTTACATGTTCGTAATTCACTTTTCGAAAGATTGCATTTGATTGTTCAAATATTTGTAGCAAAACATTTCCCAAAAAAAAAAAAAAAATAGTCACTTGATTCATTCGGTGTTATTCCAAAATTAGACTTATTTGGAAAAATTATCATATCATTGATTCGTTGTTTTATAACAATATCAATACTCGACTGACATAAAGTCGAATGTTAATAATTGTTCATAAATATTTTCAATTTCAAAAACCAAAATTTGTTCAAAAAACTTTTCATAATATTTTGAAAAATTAACTTTCTTCTTTTCTCACTTTCATTTGTTTAAATGTCACAAAAAAATTTAAATCATTTCCATATGTTATTAAAATTACAAAAAATTGTTGTAAACAATATAAATTGTTGCTATCCACCATCAGCGGATTAAATCATTAACTCTTCACCAAAATGTTATATCATCAAAATTTTCTATCACCAAAATTTTCATATAATCTCAAAAAAAAAAAAAGAAAGATTTATTATTATTATTAATTAACAAATTTCAAAATTTCCCTTCACTTTATTTATAACAAGTTTTCTCAACCTCTCACATGATGAATATTTTATTTGCTCATTTCCACTGTTATAATTATTATTATTCCAAAAATAAAAATTCATTAATTATTTATTTTAATTCATTTGCACTTTTCATCTTATTATATTTTCTCGGTCAGGTTCAACAAATCTAAATTCATGTTCTTCAATTATTTATTTAGGCATACCATCGGAACTTCGAGTTGATAAAAAAAAAAAATATTATTTAATATTTGGATTGACAGAATAGTGAAATCCGACAAGAATATGGGGCGGTCCACATTGCCTAACCCTTCTTTTACAATTTAGCCCACATGCTCTTTCAAAAAAACATACGCACATCCTTGTGTGCCCACAACTACGGGAACAAAGCCCTCTTGGATGACCCCCAAGGTCTCCACAACTTTAAGTGTCGCCAAACGCACACTAAAATCATCACCAAAATATTCTGCACATAACATCATATTATTCTTTTTTTTATCATTTTTTTTTTTTTCTTGTAATATTCTGTCAATTACTAGACTGTGTTCTTCAGTGTTATTTTACCAAAAATAATTCTGGTCAATCTCTCCTTGACTCCCATTTACATAAATTCTCCCTGATTTGATACATTAAATACCTGCCGTTTCCTTTCTTTTCATCTGAATATATGTATTATTCTCTTCATCCATAAACTCATTTAAATTTATTTAAACTTCCAAACTTTCATTCAAAAATAAACAAAGTTATTTAATTTAAGTCCTTCCAACTAATTAAATTCATCCACAAATTATTATTATTATTATTATTATTACAAAAAAATATTTAGGCATCATCAATGTCATAAATGATTATTATCGCCCTATTTCTTTAATAAATAAATATTTAAATCTCATCTGTAAGTGATTATTATTAACATCTCCCATTATTTTTTATTTAATGCACTAATTATTTAATCACAATAAACAATTAACAATTAATTTAATTTAGTTCCTAATGTTCGGTATTATCACTCCCTAATTATTTATAGGCCTAACTTTAAATAGCATCATTATTATTTATAATATTATTAACTTATTCACTTCACACTTGATTATTATTATTATTATTATTAAATAAATCAAATTATTTAAATAATCCAAGTCGCAATTACTTCTGCTCTCATAATAAGAATTAAAGAAAAATACTCCTATCCCTTGGAATAATCGAAATATTTCATGTCGGAACATGAACTAATGCCTGTCCTGACAAATCGTAGAAAAAATAAATTGTCAGACAGCAGTTCCATTTGTCATCCAGACAAATACAATCGAAAATCTAGCTACGGTGAAAAATGTGTGTTGATTTCTGATCGTGACTGTTCAAAAATATGGAATTCTCTAATACTACAGGTTAGTGGATAGTACATGAATAGTTGTCTTACTTCATTCTTGATGTGTAGGAAGAGCGTGTCCTGCGGTGGACACTATTCCAACAGTGTCTTCCCATGGCCATCTGCTGTATCCGTATACCTCGTTTGTCTCCATGTCCTACCAATCCTACGAGTAGTTTAACGGCGCATGTTGATATTCGCAGTCACTCGTTCGAAATAACTCCCGTTATCACCAGTACCGTGTAACATGACGAAAAGTTGCTCAGTCATAGACTGGTACAGTACTCTTGTAGATTTGAGAATAAATCTCATATTCAAATAATGCGGTTTCGTTTGCATGCTAAGATAGGAACACCTATTAGCTGCATAAACGAACTGATTAAATAAATAACTTCTTCTGATGAAATTCGAAGTGCCTGATGTAGTCACCACAAGAAATACATCGTTCTGTAGGCTAACTTCTGTGAATGGTTTCGACACTACCATCACCTGACTGTAGAATATGTGACCTGAAAGTCAGTGGATATTCCAAGTCCATTCGCTGCCAAAAGTTAAGTTTGTTCACTCGAACAAAAACTAAGTCTTGCTGACCACTGGTACAGCGACTAAGTCCTTCGATCGTCAAAATCTCGGCGTGTATACTGTCACTTCACGTTACGTAGTTCCGCACATGAGCAAATGCTCCGTTGTAATGATGTAACTATCTTGAGAATCGTGCCCTTTATATAGTCCAGCGAGCAATTGTTCCAGAAACTTCCATCTCGTATCTCGGCTTCTACTGGACCGATTTTAACGCTTGATAGCTCAAATTCCTTCTCATGTAATTGCCAGTAAAGTATGCTAATTTCCTAATGTCCATCTCTTCTCCTAAAGGTAATTACAGAAGGAAAAAAAACGTGACGTATGCGGGCTCCACGTCACTAACTCACGTCACTCGCCCCTGCGATGCATGCTTCCCTCAGCACCCTTGAGTCTCCTCCGCGCGCTATTCAAACCATCCATTCCCTCAATCTCTTCAATTAATAACTCTTCTTTCCAAAATAATAATGTCAACAATGTCACGGACGTGTGAACGATCCGGGTATAGTACATAGAGAAATACATAGTGGACAAACAACCTTGTCATCCTACGATATTTAGGTTGCAAGAGGAAATTGAATTAGATACAAAGGAAGCCAGGAAACAAGGCACCTGACGTCAGACGTGAATTTTGAAAAGGCCAGGACAAAATAGAGCTTAAAATTTGATAAAGGCAATAAAAGAAAGGTTCACAAAAAACATTTGGAGACATTTCCAACAAAAACAATCGGACCTACAGCGCGTACAGCAAAAATACATTGACGAGGAAGACACACCATGTGGATTTTGTGGCGGTAACTTTTCAATCCGCAGTCATCATGAAAGGGTGGCTGGATACAATGTCAAGACTGTGGAACATGGTATCATGATGTGTGTGTTGGGGTTAAAGGAAGGAAAACCTTCATTGGTGGTCAATATCGTTGGGAAGAAGATATTACATACGGTGGGCGAAATAGCCCCAAACTTGGGCGCAATAGCCTCACTAAATTTGCAATTTCTCATTTTTGCTTGGATTTACATTTTAATTCAACACGCTGGTATAGTGGAATATCCGTATTTAATCAATATATGTATCTGATAAACAACAAATAAGGTGTGTTTTACTGTGGGTTCCATCTTAGAATAATGAATAGTTTTCAATTTATAATGTTCACCCTTATATTTCACAACATTTAAGATCTTAGTCACTGTTTGCTTTAGTCTTAATACAATTGCAAACATCCCAATAGTCAATAAGACTGCCATCTATCTTTTCAGAAAAAAAGGGAAAAAAACCAACTCCCATCAACACAACGATCTACTCTGAACGAACGAAACCCTTTCATATCTCCAACTACACCAACTGAATAGCTATCCCTAAATATATTGTTCATTCACAGAAAGCAGAGGAGACTTGCTACGGATTGGTTCAACCAATAAATATAGTGTGTATTTCTTTTTCCACTTTTAGTAATACCGTACTAAGAATATTATAAACTCTACGATAACAGTGATCATTCATTTTTATACATTTTTTTTAACATCATAGAGGTCGATATACAGCACAACATTCATAACATAGAACTCGCTAACAACTGACCGGGCAACATTTATGAATAAATATCCAATACGAGTGTTACTTTTCTTTTACTCTACAAAACTAGACGAATAGGAGACAACATTTAAATCATGTTTTATCTTCTCTGAGTTCAGAGTTTTCTTCCACCAATTAATATTCCCACTTTGGCACAGATGAGCAAGGCTACCACACCCACCTTTTCATCAGGATACATCTTCTTCTTCTTCTTCTTGTCTTTGTCCCGCAGGGCAGGGTCAGCTCTTCTGCACAATTGCCTCCATCATGCACGCACGGCCTGCAGCGTCTTTCTCCTCAACATTGGCTGCTCTCATGTCCTCCTTTAGTTGGTCAAGCCACCGCTTCTTGGGCCTTCCTTATGGTCACTTGCCTACTGCATCTAGTTGTAGTGCTCTTTTTGCCACTGTGTCCTCGCGACTCCGTAGTACATGTCCGTACCAACGCAGGCGAGCTTCCAGCATCTTGTCAGGGATCGGTGCGACACCAAGGGTGCCTCTTACATGGACATTGGTGACATGATCCAGTCTTGTTAGGCCAATGGACCAGCGTAGCATTCTCATCTCCATGGAGTGCAGCACTTGCTCACATCTGTTGGTTACTGGCCAACACTCAGTTCCATACAATGCTACAGGTCTGATCACAGTGCGATATACTTTTGACTTCAGCTGTACAGGAATCTTACAATCACATAAAACTCCTATCACCTGTCAGGATACATACTCAGCATTAAAAATAATTTACAAACAGCAAATGTGTAAGCCAGATCATTATTCCATATGACAACAATTTAACTACGAGTGTAGTATTTTAGGTCAAAGTCCAATCATATATACACTTAGATAACATCAGACACTAAGCATTGACCAACAATTTGCCCAAAAGACTATGCATAAGTAATCATAATTAAATATATAGTTTTTTTATATGCAATGTTCAGTACATTTCTACAATATATTATAGCATATTAGAACCTAGTTTCATTGACATATGATATATTTTATGATTGAGGTGGTTGAAGGTACACCTCTTATGCATTAGGAATCGTTATGGTACCGGTACGTTAATAGTTATATGTCTGCAAGGTTGTTAAGTATAATTTTCAATAGCTGATGAAGAAACAGTTGTTTCAAAACATGTACTATTTTTTATCATTTCAAATTATCTTGTCGACTTCGTTGTTATGCTTGGGTCTAACGTTATGCGTTACGGCGTGTATGACGTCATCAGGTTGTTCAGTGCATATGCACCGAGTCTGAGACGGCGAGTGCGTGACGTCATGCAGCAGAGGGGACCTCCCGCTCCCTGTTCCCCGCGCGGGAAGCCTATGTGCTAGCTGCGTGATACTGAATGACTTGCAACTTGTTGATCATGAAGCGTTCACGTGTTTCTTGCTATCTCTGTACTATTTTCGTTCGTTAAGCTTGCTTACTTACAGTTTACAATTTGTGCAGGGTAGTAAAGCGTGTTAATAATGGAGTCTGTGGATCGTTCGTTAAACTTGCTTACTTACAGTTTATGCAAAGTGTGTTAATAATGGAGTCTGTTGACAGCAATAGTGCTATTATATCTACTAAAGCTAAATCTCGTGCTGTAATGGAGTCTGTTGAAAGAGTCCTGGGGCTTCGAGCGAAGCGAGCCTTTCTAACATAGCATTTGTAGCATGCGTCATTTCAAATGATATAAAGTCTAGTCTCTCCGACTGACTGTGTCTTTTTACATTCATTAAAAATATTGACAAGGCAGATAAAAAGATACATTATTCATTGTTTGTATTCAAGTAAATGAATGACGTTAAATTCGTTTTAGAGGCTTGGAACATCTTGGTCATTAGACCCGTATACTTGGGTGTGTGTGATAACCTGTGTATTGTGATACACGGTAGGTGTCCTGTGAAGTGAAATACTGTACTATCGTGGCATTTGCCTGGAATACCCACGGAAAAAAACGCTTAGTATAGCCACTGTCTGTGCCGGTGTTTGAACCTCCATTCTCCATTTTTGCTGCAGCTCCATATCGTGGTCAGGATGAGCAATTAAATGTGAACAGCTAAGCCACTGGGCAAGAAGGAAAGGTGGCACATACTCTTCAGTTTCCTAACAGGTCGATTACTCCCTCCTTTAAGCCTCCTTTCCATGGCAGAACTATGTTCGACAACTTACTTGAGAAAATCTCCCATCGTAGGTTTGATAACAATACAACATGGATGTTGAGCTGCTCGAACAAAAGGGTATGGAACTCTGAAAAAGAAGAAAAATCCCTTTAAGTTAAAAATTTTAACACAGTTCTTAAAAGCTATTGAAAAATTATAACTATTCATAGTACTCTTGAATGGAAAGGAAAAATATAATAATAATAATGTTATTGGTTTTACGTCCCTTTTAACTACACTGGCTTTTAGAGACGCCGGGGTGCCGGAATTTTGCCCCGAAGGGGATCTTTAACGTGCCAGTAAATGTACTGACACGGCTCCCTCGCATTTGCGCACCCTCAAATGCCAGCTGACTGCGCCAGGTTTCGAACCTGCAACCTTGGGAAAAATATAAAACAGTGACTTTGTATTGAGACAAAATTATAAAATCAGGGAGGTCTAGTTGAAGAATTATAAATACACTAGCCAACCAACTTCTTTTTGTATAGGGGCTGATAACCTAGATGTTAGGTCCCTTAAAACAACAATTGTCATCATCATCTCTTTGTATATAGAAGAGTTTTCATTCAAGTCTTGGCAACTGTTAATTGACTCCCAGAATTGTACCACCAGAGGACACCCTATATATAGGCAGGAAGGTTGTAATTTTATGTGACCATTAATCTCGCAACCATGAACCACGGGACCAAGTTTTTATGGGGAATCCAAAATGCAGAGCGTGACATTTTGAAGTGTACATTCATAGAGTGAAGATTAAAAAGAGGATTCTTTGGTCTACTCACACACTCGAGTACATGGGGCTGATGACCAACGATGCCCCAATTCCCTAATACGAATTAACAACTACTAAGCAGAATTCAAGATCCCACCAGCCAAGTCACGTAACTCATGGTGCCAATTAGCTAGGGCACATGTGCTTTGTGATTTAAATGTGATTTGTAATAACTTTATGTGAAGATTATTGGTGTTTGAGGGAGAATAACAGAATAAAACATGATGTCCCGTTACAAGATAATATAATATGGTACATTACCGTCGGTGCTTCGATTGCAGTGAAAAATTTGTGAAGGATGGAAAACTAAGTTTCATCTATAAAGTAGTAAATTATTGAATTTTATTAGCCTAATTATTCTATCCACTTCTTATACAGAGTGTATCATAATTAACAGCGCAAAGTGCAACAGCTGTAAGTACAAGATATTAGATCCAAAAATGTCTTAATAAACATGAATCAGCGAGATAATTTAGAATTTGTGGTGACCAGCCATGATCATCTGGGCCGTACATTTTACTACACCAACTCAATGGCGTACAAGGACACATTGAACAATTCATTTAATTACTAAAAAGTACAGTCATTGTAACATGTGTGCCATGCTAAGTATGACTGTTTTCTCGTTCATTACAAACAAAGTATCTAATAACATTTCATCATGTTGTCTTGGTACCTTTCCCTCACTAGGATGATGTTTACACGCAATGAAGTCAGTGGTGGATGGTAACCACCGATTTTCACTTATCTCGCCAACAGCTCGTTTGCGGACCCATGTTTACTAAGACTTTTTTTGCTTCTACTATTTGGTACTTACAGCTGTTTCAAATTATGCTATTAATTATGAAACACCCTATATAGTGTCAACTAGTGAATTATTGTGGTGTTGACATAACTGAATAGAGAAGGGAAAAAAGAGAGGGATATTTAAGGAGAAAGGTGACACAAGAAGCATGTCATGTTATATGTAGTATCATCTGGGCTATTATCTTGAGGGGAAGATGACCTAGTAGTTCCACCCCTTAAAACCTCAATACCTAACTATCTCTATTATCTTGTAAGATGAGCATCATATTTGACACAGTGAAATGACTTATATTAATACAGTAAATCATTTAATATATATGTAATATTTATTAAACACAATGTGTACAGGGTTTTACAAAACGGTGATTGTCAGAAGTTTTCATTCTTAGCATGGAATGTTGGTGAATTTGTCCTAGCTTGGAAGGTGACTATATGATACTGTCAACATCTGTACCGATATAGGGTGCAGTCGCACTGTTCTGTGGCTGTATAGTATACTCTTTATGCGCAGATTCTGTGATGATACCAATGGGCCGCGGCCCTCGTGAAAACATGTTTGACTACTTCCACTCTTCCATTTCCATCACAGAGGTTATATAGAGTTACATTTAAGTCAACTACGGATTCACAGGAAATTTAGTTGTTGACCTGGCTGCCCTTCTTCATCAGATATGACATATTCTTTTCATTGATTAAATTTTAGTGTAAGTCTTATATGTTTGTTCTGTTGAATTATGAGGCAAACAGGCAATTGAAATAGAGAACACACATTTACTGAACTTGACATTTACTAAACTGGAAACAAGTGATACAACCACTGCCAGCTGGATCGCATCCCTCCTGGCTGCTTTAAACTGCCTGCCCATTCAACACTCACAGGCGTACAAGATTATATTAATTCACCGCTAAGTTGTAACACTAACCCGCTAAGATCGCAGCGGCTTTGTTAAAGGGGAAGATACCTGAAACGTAGAATTGTTAAGTTTGTAGGCTTAATATCGAGATTGATGGACATGAAAACATTACACTAAGTTAGTTCTTTTATTATTCAATCATCTAAAAGTATTCAGACACATACTTACGGGCAAATTCTCAGTATAAAGGAAAGCAAAAATACATGGTGGTGGAGGTGATTGTTTTTAAGGGGCGAAATGTCTAGCTCATTTTCCCGTAATTATACAGATGATGATAAAAATACAACTACTTCCAACTGACTTAAATCTAACTTACATACTTGGCAAGATGAAAAGAAAAGAATAAGGACAATAAAAGACAGGGAAAAGAAATGCCTCCAGCCCCCGAAAAATGGGATGTTGATTTATTTAGGGGCTTTGCGACATCGTGGTCATGTAGCCCCATGTACTAGGGTGTGAGTTGAATTTGTCTCATAACCCGTCTTATTGTGATGGCTATATTATAAATTTTTACAGATTTTTGGGACAGATTGTTTATTTATTTACTTATTTATTATGTATTTACATATTTATTAACTTATTTATTTATTAACTTATTTATTTATTTACTTACATATTTATTTACTTATTTATTTACATATTTATTTGCTTATTTATTTATTTGTTTACTTATTTATTTGCTGACTTATTTATTTATTGACATATTTATTTATTTATTTATTTAATTATTTATTTTCTTATTTGTTTATTATTTATTTACCTATTTATTTATTTGCTTATTTATTTATTCACTTATTTAACTTACTTAAGTTACATATTTATTTACTTATTTATTAACTTATTTACTTACATATTTTTTACTCACTCATCATTCATTCATTTATGTATTTATTTGCTTCCTCTTGGTCACCTTCTCTGGAAATTGCACGTAACCACTTCTCGTGCAGTGAATTGTCCTGTGGTATCTCATGAAATGAGATTCCCAGTATTCTAACTAGCTCAGTTCTGATTTGCAAAAGGGCACGCAGCAGTACAGCATTATAAAATCATTCAGAATACATTCCAAACACAACTTCGCCATTTACATAAATACAAAACTTATGTTTGCCACAGTGACTTGGTGCTGCTTCCTAGCGCCTTTATTTGGAAATGAGGTTGTACGCTCAAACAAATGCTGTAATTGTTGAATGGGCAGGCAGTTTAAAGCAGCCAGGAGGGATGAGATCCAGCTTTCTTTGAACATACCAAAGAAAAACAAAAGAAACCACCACAATCCATTGTCACATATTTTAACATGTTCTTCAGAACATTTTTTCTTCTCTAGGCCTATTTGCAATTTGTTGCATTGTAATATTCAACTCATCTAAATCATTTTGAACTTCTTTGAACCAATTATTTATTTATTGTTTTACTTTTTCAAAAGTAGTTAAATAGTTGTTTTAGTAGTCTATTGTCATGTAATCTTGATAAAGCTGTAAATTGAAAACAAAATAAAAATAACCCCGATGGGTATATACCAGTCGGCATATAGGGGAGACCGGGGAATTGCCGAACACCTAAGCTTTGAAGCCAGACATGTGAGATTTTCGAAGTGAAATGCCATGTCCTGTGGTTCAGATTCCTCGTAAGAAGAAGGTCCCGTGGCTCATGATCACATCATTAACGGTCACGTAAAACTAAAAGCTTCCTACCTTCCTTTGAAGCCAGATTTTACAAACAATTAACTTATTGACTCATGAAAGAACCAAGTAAATTTCGAAAATCAATCATATTTGCCCAGTAAACACTCGCAATAACAACCTTCAAACATGGATAGAAGTATCTTACAAATCAGTTCTAAAAAAATAACTCCAACATTCGGCATTACCCCCAACCAGGGGTAATAGCGAACATGATGTTCGGTATTCCCTCAAATCCAAAAAACAAGTTCAAACTGATGGAAAATTATATTTATATTAATTTAAGCTATTACAGCATAACTTACAATATTGTGAACAGTATGTTTTAGGTTTAACTATTATTGGCGCCTTTTAAATGCAAAAAATACATAAATAATGTTCAGCTTTCGTTTTCCATGAAATGCAGTCTTTGCGAGTCCAATTTCTGCACAATGATTTAGAACATAGCTCATTGTCACATCCAAATTCTACACGAACACAACATACCGGTACCTCACCAGAATCAGTTAAGGATATAATAATTTCAACTCACTCCTCCCTTAAAAGGAATGAACCACGCTCTTCTACCATCATTGAAACATGCTAAAAGGAAACCCCAAGAAGGATTGAACCACGCTCCTGTGCCAATATTGTAACATACTAAAACCCTGATAATAGTTACTTGCATCTGTCGTCCTGCAGCCGGATACTCCTTCCTGGATGATTGCTAATTTGATGAAGGCTCTCTTGAAAATTGTTTGGACGAGTTAGGGCCTAATAAATGAAATAATTAAATAAATATATGTGTGATATATTTAGAACAAGGCATACTGTCTTTAATTGAATGGTTTTAAATTAATAAAATGATTGTTATCAATCGGAAAATATTTGGGGTAATGCCAAACAAGTTGTTCGCACCATGATAATATTTTTGTTAATAACTTCTTAAGTAAACAGTTAAAATGTGTTCTACAGGATTAAGATATGAACTAGTACATGTACTATCCATATGAAGAAGAAGTAACTGTATGTGTACTTATTTATGTGCTAAATAGCTGCACAACGTTACTAGCAGTTTCATAAGAAACACGTTTCACCTTCTCACAATGGTGTCTTGTTGTCAATTGGAGTGTGCGGTTGCTGTGGAGTTAAGAGGGACTTGCGCTAGCAGCACTAATTTAAGGCACCATTATGCCAACTGTTGCCCACGAGACACCCTGTTCGCCAATACCCTGGTCTCCCCTACAATGAATTATGCAGCTCAACAGTGTTCAGCCATGAAGGTACCTGCATTGTCGGGTGGATACTACTCAAAAGGGTACGTTGGTGTGCCCACCTGATAAAAATATTACTTTTTTAAAAATTATGTAAATAATGGCCAATTGCTCCATCTTGAAAAAGTAACGAATATTTTCAATACTGTTAAAAGTAATGACAATATGTCTATTTAAGCCTACTCATAATTTTCTGCAAAATTCGGTCAAAACTCACGATAAGATCAACATGTAGGCCTACACTACGGTACCAGCTGAAACTGCTCTTTGATCGTGCTTGATGGATAATAATTATAAGTGAAATGACCTGTTCCCCAAAGGATCCAAGATTTTTTGTACTCCAAATGAGCATAATGACATAGCATCAACTTTAAAAGGAAATAAGCTTACAAATATTGATCCAGTCATCTCAATCTGTTTGCCAGCGTTTCACCTCGGTGTACCATTCTGCTCATAAGTTAGAATTGTACACTTCACTAAGACGCTGGCTAGAACATATTGAGAAGGCCATTTATTTATTTATTTAGCGTATGGCCATTGAAAGGCCCTTATGAACCACAAAGAGTGTCAATTTACTATAAGAGCTTTGTTCCCTTAATGCAAAAAAATGGCTCCCTGACAGATGAAATTGAAATAATATAGAGAATGATGGAGAACAGCCTACTAGGAACTACATGAATGTTGCCTGTTTGAATGGGGAGTGTCCGGTATTGTTATTCTATATAGTAGCCTATATTATTTGTGATAATTATTGTCATTTTAAGGGGTGGAGCATCAGGGTCATCTGCCCCTGTATGTTGGGGGCATGATGGCATAGCGATCAAGCAGCTTGTCTCTCACTTCGATTTCCGGTTATTGCATGTGAGATTTTCAAAGTGAATTGCAACGTCTGGTCCTATGGCACAGATTCCATATTAAAAGGATCTCCCATGGCGCATGATCACGAGATTAATGGTCACATAAAACTACAGATTGCTTCCTTTTTTGTCCTTTATAGTACAGTAGAACGTCGCTTATCCGGACGTCAAACAACCGGAACGTCAATTATCCGGACGAGAAAAAAAAAAGAAAAAATTGACGGAACAGCGGCGCTTACTGTTGTTATGTAGAAGAGCGCGCTGCCTAAGTTATATAGAGTAGTGAGTTGGTTCTCATTTTCAATTGTTGTCTCTGTTGTCTCCTACCATTTGTTTACTCTATAATGTTTCAACGTGTTACAGTATTTTGTGAGTGGGCGTACTGTACTGTTCTACATTGTGAAAATGGCTTCTACGAGTGGCAAAATGAAAAACGAAATCCCAATGTTTTATCGATTGAGAATAAGGTGGAGATCATTAATGAACTGGGTAAAGGTGAGAGTGTGCAGTGTCTAATGAAAACTTACAGTGTTGGAAAATCCACAATTTATGATTTTAAGAACCGAAAAGGTGAAATTCTGAATTATGCATCGAAGTTAGATAGTAAAGAAGGATCTAAAAAGAGAGAAACCATGAGATCAGCTACGGAGGAAAAATTGGAAGAAGTGGCGTACTTATGGTTCATTCAGACAAAAAGGGATATCCCATTTCTGGACCTTGTTATGTGAGAAAGCGTTGCAGCTAAATGGAAAGCTTGGTGGTTCTCTCGTTGAAATAAACGCATGTTCAATTATCTGGAAAAATCGTTATCCGGAACACTTTCGCTTCCAATTAGTCCGGATAAACGACGTTCTACTGTATATGTGAGAAGAAAAAGACCAAGTTGTACTCTACCTGAAAGGTGTCAACTGGAAATTTGCTGTCACAAGGCTGACACCACATACTGGACAACTGTCAGGTAACTTGTAGCAGAAAACTTTAGAAGCACAATGTTGAAAACACAGAATACCAGGGTCTGTGTCCATTGCTGCAGGTTAGACAAAAGTAATTCTGTAATGATAAAATATACAAACTAAAATCAAAGAGGAAAAAACAAAAAGAAACATTAAACACTCAAAGGTTACAAAATATAAATGTATCTTAATGTTAGGCTACTGAAGTCACTCAAATTGCCAAGGTAATAAAACTAACCAAACCATTTCTTATCGTTCCCTAAATATGAAAACTCCACGCTTATATAGGTTCCATTAAATTTAATCCTTATATTGTACAGTACCGAACTGGAATTACCACTCATATTTTTTTGATTATTGACAAAGGTTCTATTTTACATCAACAGTAAGCAAATAGTCTACCATAACTTTCACAAACATATGCTAACGTTTTATTGCACGTTGCAATGAGCTAAAACATAATTACGCCCACAATTACCTGTATGAAATGTTCTATTGACATCTGAAGCTGTTTCCAAAATCAGAGTTACGGCAGTTTTGTTTTTGTAGGCAAACAAATAACATTCACATCAAACATTCTAATCTAATCTTGAATAATGCACCTCCTCCAACCTGCTTGCTGCTATTGGTCTCTGGAGCAATTGATCTACAAACCAAAACAACATTCCAGTTTCCCACATAAAGAGGTCAATCAACTGACCGCACTACTCGAGTCAAGTGCACCAAGCAAAGTACAGGCGCGTGTTGTTTGTATGTTGCCATGGCAACCACAGAACGATTGCCAAGGAGCAATGGACAGTGCGGTACGGAATATTTGTGGGAACAGTGGTTGTTGACAGGATATCAACAGAAGAAACAATAACAGAGCAGCAAACATCAGTGGGTGAGTAAATATAGTTAGAGAGCGCTGTTAGTTTAAATAGAAAACTTGAAGAATGCTCTTCTCACGATCGATAAAAAAAACTATGACTCATCTGGGGAAATGCTCCGATAACGTTGTACCAGAAATAACAAAAAACACAAAATGCTCTACGGTATGTATATTTTTGTTTCTCTTCGTATACTTAGCAACTTATCTATCAGATCAACGTTTGTGCTCAAAATTTTAATCGAAGTTAAAGAGACTTCGATCGGTCCAGATGTACCAAATCTCTCTGCATTGTTCAATGTGCTTACTCCGTAAGTTTAGAACGATCTGTCAATGTTCTACTTTTTGAATAATCCACTATTCCTACTATTAGGCCCACGCATGCTTAACAATTTTAATGTGTTGTTTGAGACTGATTTTAATAATAAATCATATTAGCCCACATCCGTCTTTGAAATTCGTTTCTAAAACTGGTGATCATTGGCTATTAATTCTAGCGGGAGCCCCGTTGTTACTGTGCAGTTGATTCTGTCCCTACTATATAAAATGTAGCTGGAAACATTGTTCAAACGGGAGGTCTCCAGTTTGATTCCTCAGAGTATCCAACATTTTAGTTCAATTCCTTTTGGAAGATTTAGGGGCTGATGCCCTCGCTGTTCCGCCCCTTAAAACAACAACTAACTTGGGAAAATTATTATTACATTGTAGCACTTCCTTTAGAAAGCGACGAACGCAGGATAATAATACATAATAATGTTATTGGTTTTACGTCCCTGTTAATCACCGTGCTTTAAGAGACGCCGGGGTGCCGGAATTTTACCTCGAAGTAGATCTCCCATGTACATACTCTCAAATATCAACTAAGTGCGCCAGGATTTGATCATACAACCTTGAGCACAGCAGGTGAGAATGTAACCGCTGTGCCACGCAGCCAGTCGAACGCGGGATAACTCAGGATTAAAATATAATGAAATGTTTTGTAGAGCTATTTTGTCTTGTATAATTTGATCTGATGATGCTCGTTTGACAAGCGAAACATGTTATCATATTAGTTATGTTTTCTCCCTCTTCTGTAGCCCATAGCATATATATGTACACGGTATTTAATTACATGCATTTAATTACATGCATTTTTTTTTCGCTTGAACTAGTATTGGGATTATATTGTGATGACCGACTGAAAAGTTGCAATATCAATATTGTTCACAGAACGCCAACGACCACAGAACTAAATGGGAATTTTCTATGTTGTTTTCTTATTCTGCACAGCATTCTATTCATTGTTCAGCGGACTTTCGATCCGTAAATTCGCTAATTTCACATGCAATCAATGATTTATTCATTATTGCGAACAGGGTTCCGATGCTTCGGCTGTCAGAGCATTTGTTTTCAGTGAAGTGACGTGTCGTGTAACCAGGCCCGACGACGGGGAGGGGCAGATGGGGCTGTAGCCCTGGGGCCGGCTCCACAGGGAATGTGTGGTCGTTTACTTAAAAGTGTCGATTATTGTCTTGTGAGGTGAAATATAGGCCGAAATGTAAAATTTATGTTCCTGGAAAATAATACAAAAAGTTATTCGTTTCAATTTGAAGATGATAGAATATATTTTATATTTCTTGATAAGTTAAAATTGTGCTTATAAGAAATTTGAACTTTCTTTCTTTTTTTTTCTTTTAGATTTTTGAAACTTCTAAACATCCATCAACAATTACCTATTTCAGAGGACAACTCTCCAAATTTGCGACTGAAGTAGTAGTCAAAACATAATTAAATATTGCTGAAAATATAGAGCAAGAATTCAACATAATCGAGGTGGGAATTTAGTCAGCACAGCACCGTTAAGAGAAAAAAATAATATTCGACTGTTTTTTACTGAAGAAAATTCCACGCACATTTTAGTACCTTGAATTTAGAGGGATACACCGAGAGAAGCACCATTGGGGAAGAGGGGGGGGGGGGAGAGGGGGGGGGGGGGAAAGGCTGGAAATATTAGCCCCAGGACCCAATCTATCTTCCCCAGCCGTGTAGCCTTCTGGTGGGGTCTTTGTGCAGGCCTTTCGAGTCCCCGAACCAGGGGAATTAATCTTAAACTTTCTTCGGGTTTTCCCAATTAATTGGGGTCGCCGGAACCAACCAGGCTCATTTTGGTTTTGGCCAGGAATTTCAGGCCCGAAGCCCTTCCTGACGCCACGTGATTTTTTTTAGTTGAAAATCCCACCCCGCTGTCACCGGGATTCGAACCCCGGCCGTCCGGGTGAAAAACGAGCAGCTAAACCACCGCGCCATCACGCTCCCCAGGGGAATTAATCTAAGATTATTAAAATCCCCACGGCTCGGCCAAGAATCGAACCCGAGGTCATCCTGGTCAAGTCTAGCATGCGGGCGTGGCTAAACGCCTCGCCAGTTTGACTGGTGACTTCACTGAGGCCATATCAGGATATATCCGAGATGTGGAGCTCGCCAGGCAGCAGGCTGAGCTGACTAGGCTGACTGTGTGTGGTCGGCTGGTGGGGCTTGCCTCAATGAATGCGCAGATGGGTACTGTGAACCTTCTTCGCGACTAAAATACTGTTGATCTTTTATGTAAGGCACATTTGTTACATTAACTCTACATAGCCTAGTGTGATACAGAATAAGGTGGGTGTTGTTTCATTTAAGGGCTTGGTCATAGTGGTCATCAGCCCCATGTATTTGGGTGTGTATGCTGAATTTGTCTGATAACCTCTGTTATTGTGTTCCTCACCTGCATAATCACCAGACGTAGTCCCTTCCGATTATCATCTTTTCTGGACTCTAACAACTTTCAGGGACAAGTGTTTCATGATAATAATGATCGTGTTTTCTCCGGAGAGGCCGAGTGCAGGTCTTTCAAATTGACTTTCGAGGGCGACCTGCGCGTCGAAATATGGATGAAGTGTTGATGAAGACGTCACATACGGGAATTAACCGCCGAACTCACGAGCAGTGAGATCTTGAGGGAGTTGCAATATACAGGGTGCATCTTAATAGTAGCCTACGGTGCTAGACCCAAACCTCAACATCCAAAGTAAAAGTTTCCCTTCAGCTCCAAATTGTTCTATACAGTCCACATATTGTTTGGTTAAAAGTCACACCGTTTTGAGCGTCGGGTTTGGGGGGAGGGCAGAAGTTGGTAAATTAGTAATTTTTATCAGTTTTTCTTAAAATATTTCCACAACTATGCGGTTTTGCGCAAAAGGTGTCATATACAAAAATAATCTACGTTAAATTGCGAACAAAAATGGTCCTGTGCATAATCTTGCTAATGTGAACGGTTCAAGAGTTACGGAGGGTGTAAATGTGGAATTCTTTAGTTTTTTGTTTTTTGTTTTGAAAAAATATGACATTATCACCAAGGAAACTAATTTTCTTTATAGAGGATTTTCTTTTGTTAAAGCAAATACCGATTTAAGTGGCCGTTGGTATGTTAGTGATTAGCCCTTGAAGGAACGACCTCACCACCTTCTCAGGGGGCGCTACTTTTTAAGGGAAAAGAAAGCGGCTTCGGTGGCGCAGTTGGTAGCATGCTGAATTTCTGTGCCCAAGATAGCGGGTTCAAACCCGGCCG
The DNA here is from genome assembly GCA_946902985.2 of Meconema thalassinum. Taxonomy (NCBI): domain Eukaryota; kingdom Metazoa; phylum Arthropoda; class Insecta; order Orthoptera; family Tettigoniidae; genus Meconema; species Meconema thalassinum. Next base: position 257,065,987 of record OX336393.1, read on the forward strand.
AAGTCTTCGGATTTGTTAAGAACGTTAAAAATCCTTCAGTATGCCTTCCTTCGAAGGGGAAGTAAAGCCGGCGGTCCCATGTCATAGATTTATGGCATGTAAAAGATCCTTCCACAGATTAAACTTGTGTGAAGCTAAATTGTTATGTTAGATTTCGTCGGGACGCTCTATCAAAGTTCCAACGTTCACCACTAGGTATCATTGATATCTGGTAACGAAAGTTGGAACTACTTGAAATTGAACGGAACTTGTAGCTCACCCTAAGGGTGTCCGCTGGAAGCAGCTATAGACTCAGGCGAGCCGAACATGTCCTCGGACACACCCGACTCTAAAAGCCGTACGATAAATAATAAATAAGGAAAAAGAGGTTTCCACAGGCCTAGGCTATATAAACCTGTGGTACAACGGTGAAAACCACTCTGAACTATTAAAACTAATAACAATTTAAAATGTTAAATGCGACCTTAAATTAATGTAAAGTAGGCTATTCATCAGTATTTAGTCCTCTTCAAACAAAGCACTTTCCTCTTCTAGATCTTCGTATATAATGTTCGTGTCCCTGTTATCACATCCTAGGCCTGAGCAATTACCGCATATGTTTGAGCAGTTCAGACCACTCTTTCTGCACTCGCAATTATGGACGCATTCGTCTTTGCAAGCACACACTATGAGGGAAAGTAAATTCCTGGGGAGCTGCAGGACGTGCTGTTGTAATTGGTCTCAGGTGTTCGCCAATCTTCTTCCACCCCCACTCGAGCGGATTCTTCTTCTCATTCAGCCACTGCTGCACCTGGTGGTAGGTTCTAAATGAATGCTGCCTGGAAGCTGCCGAAGTGGGGGAGGGGGGGGGGGGGGGAACGGGAAGTGCAGCCAACTTGAACAATGAATGTTTAGGCTGCATTGCAATAGCTTGCAAGTAACACTGGTAGCGGAAACAAACTAGATCTTCAGTGTTCTTGGCTCCAAACATCGCAAGAAGGAAATGCTTTCAAGCGTCAACCACTGTACTGGGGTCAGGACCATTTTTGTTCGCAATTTAATGTAGATTATTTTTGTATATGACACTTTTTGCGCAAAACCACATAGTTGTGGAAATATTTAAGAAAAACTTATAAAAACTACTAATTTACCAACTTCTGCCCCCCTTCCCTCCCAAACCCGACGCTCAAAATGGTGTGACTTTTTACGAAACAATATGTGGACTGTATAGAACAATTTGGGCTTGGAGGGAAACTTTTACTTTGGATGTTGAGGTGAGGCCGTTTTTAGGACTAATTGCACCGTACTATTAAGTAGTAGAGCAGGAGATACCTTGAAAAGAAAATAACAGGGTTGACCCCTTAAAGATTTTAAGGGTCGGTCACACAGAAAGCGGCCTGTCGCGGCGAGAAGCGATCCAACGGTCGTCGAGGTGGTCTGCGATATGGCGACGTCACCTTTGTGTGAGCGGTCCAGTCTGGTCGCTTCCGTCTAGAGAATATGTAGTGCGTTTCCATATTAAGTACCAGCAGTAGTGCCCGGTGGATTTATTTGTTTTATGGATGATAATGAATACTACTACAGAACTGGAGCGCTCAAGGATAAGGATCGGAATAAATGAAAGTAAATTTGGAAGAACCAACGCTTATTGCAGCTTATAACCTCACTATACTGCGCCAACACCACCGCCCTTATATAGAGGCATACTATTGCCATGATTATAACTGTTTTAAGGAGCCTAAGAAATCTTTTTGCACTAATTACTTCCCGTGACTGCAATGTATAAGCAGATCATAATCCTGCACCAGAACACTGGTAGGGGTGACGTGATGCAGCCCGCATTGCCAGGCAACAATAGACTTAGGTATTATTGAAGCTTTTCGGGATCGTTTGTTCTTCCGATTTACTGAACAAAAATCAATCTTTAAGGTTACCTGAGAGGTGTAGCCTAATGCTACATAGCCTAAACTATTCCTCTTGAATCAGGCTATCATATACAAAAAGAACTTTTCGAATCCGATTGGTAGTTCCAGATATTAGCGCATTTAAACACACAAACTCTTCAGCTTTATTATATTTGTAGCCTATGTTATTGAGTATGAGCTCGGACGAAGAGCAACTCCTCCTTCTATTTGCTTTGCAAAACACAATGAAGAAATGACCGTGTTGGGTGCATGACTGTCAAACTGTGAACTGTCAAACAAACATGTGTATTTATGCACATTTTCTATAAATATTTCAGTTTGGTCACTCAACAATCAAAGTCAGCACGACGGTCAGGCGAACAATCTGTGAGTTTATACTACCGGATCGCTCATCGTCGCAACAAAGACTACGTCACTAGTAGGTGACGGTAGACCGCGTTGTATCCCTGATGGCTCGGCCGGGAATCGAACCCGGGGCATTCGGGTCAAAGCCTAGCGCGCTAACCATTTAGCCTCGGAGCCGGACTAGTGTTTCATGACGAAGCTGCTCTTAGTAGTGGGGAGGTTAGGAAAAACCACCGTTCATTTTTTGATAGAAGCATGAGACTTGGCACACTTATAGTTTGGACCCTAAACTTTTGATCTTAGATGGTAGCCACTTCCGGAAGTCGCGCCGAGTGCCTGTTTTGCATGGTTGCATACACACTCGGAGTGAACTACGAAATCAACGCTTAAGTTGATTACAAATGCCTGTTTTGCTTCGCGATGAATACTTATTGCACACATAATCACCTGGAAAACGTTGGTAACACGATTTGGAGTGGAAGGATTTAAATGTGTGGTGTGGTTGCCTACCTACTAGGCGCATCTTTCTTAAAGCTGCAAAAACAAGCCACCACATTCTCCAAGCTTTAATTTATTAAATAAAAATCACAAATCATTTTGATAACTTATATAAAAGCAAAAAAGGAAGAATAACAAGGCATGTGAAAACAAAGAATAAGAAGGCAGAAGTCCATATTTTGTAATTCGTGTGGCCCTATGCATCAGGCCCACCCGAACTAATCTTGGAGGCTCAACAAACTTCCTAAAAAAGGGGGAAAATGTTTTAAAATAATCTCTTAGCTATTAAGTGGACAGCCATCACCAGAAAATAAAGACGGAAGTAGAAAATAAGCAGAAAATATTACTTAGCACTTTGCGTCACAAGAGCACATTTCCGTGCACTTCAAGTCTCTTCTCCTGCATACACATTGCTGAGGCCTAGTTGCACAAATTTTGTACCCGCAACGGATTAGTTATAAGCAAGCCTTAGTTGCAATGGGGATAGTGGTCCGCCGCGGTGTCCATCCTGATGGACTTTCTTCCCAGCCCCAATCTGACGGTGAGGGTAGTTCCTGGATTGGGCTCAGAGATTGTCCCAACACATAAACCCCCTGGTACCTGGCACGCCGGATGTGTTGCTCCAGTGCATTCTGCGTTGGAGGAATACTCTCCAGAGATCGGTTTTTCTCGGTAAAAAGTTCCTTTCGGCAGCCATTTACGTTGACAAATTAACTCGACCTGCAATGCAATAAAACACAAGTGTTAACGACGAAGTTCAACAAAAACGAATCGGTAACGATTATGAATCAATTTTTCCTACCTGGCATCCATAGTGATTACCAACTCTTCCATATAAGGTAAAGCTTTGTCCAAATCGTGCTCCTGAGCTGCCGAAAATCCTTTGGTGGCGTCAGGATAAGCCGTCCATGCTTCAAAGGCACTCTTCTTACCTTTGTTGGAAAACGAGGAAACGATATCACATCCAGAAAATGCGTGAAATAGGGGTAAACGTAAAGCCTTGTTACGACCTGCAACAAGTAAAGCCTCTTTTGTCACCATTGCCTTTCCATGATGACATATGTTTTGTCACCGACATTGATACCTACCTAAATCTTGGGCAATTTTATGTGCCAATGTGGACCCATAGCTCTTCAATATCCGTCAATTTAGGCACAATACTCACGGCCAATACAAGGACATCGGTGTCCACAGTTCGCACAAGAATTTTCCGGTATCCCTGACTAACACAATCCGCGATGTGAATCACGACCCTTGTGTCTGCCTCTTCGTGATTGCATGGAGACAACATATCCATCTTCTCGATGAGGCGATGCTAACACAGACGAAGCCTGTGTACTGTACATTTCTTTGCCCTCCTGTGTGATCTCTTGTATTTGCGTTTTTATGAATTGAAACAACTCGTATTTGTTTTCGGAGTTACGCAGAAAGTTGGGCCATCCTTTCGGAATGCGTGTTCCAGCTGTGACTCTCGTGCGTATTACTTTGGCCCGTTCTGCCCTTGTGTGGTTTTTCAGACTATCCTGTATATACTTTTCCCAAATGACATCCAACGCGATGAACAGTATTAAGTTCTTTCCTGAGGAATGGCATAAAAATGCTGTCGGCATATTCCTGGAACGTTCTTGACTGTCCGGGATGTAGCATATGAACTAGGGCAGGTCCATCGATAATTTTTGCTTGTACGGCGGGTACGTCACTGGTGTGGAAACCATCTGGACTTGCAGCCATCAAACATTTCAAAAGATCAGATTTTTTGCCCGGTCTTAGTTCACCGTTTGTGGAGAGGCACGGTGGTGTTGGTTGGTTTACATGTGCGAAAAAACTGTCTAGGTATCCCAATCGGCGCTCACTTGTAGCTATGTATAATTTACTGAAAAGACTGCAGTCTTTTTTGAGGACGACGATTTTTTCTTTTGTCTTGGTCGGCGATGCTTTTGAAGCTGACGTAAAAAGAGGATATTTATTTTGCTTCACTGTGTCTTAACAGTCTATTCCCCCGCTGATAAGGCGTTCCACGACAAATTCTTTGTATTGTTTTTCGCCCAGTGCTTCAATGGTCATTATTGTAGTAACGACTTCAGAGGATGCGACCCGCTTGCTATCAATATTATACAAATCTGAGCTTTCTTCAAAAAAAAAAAAAAAAAGGGTTTCCTATTTCAACAAAGACACTATCAAGATTTTTAACGTCCTTTATAAACCTCGCTTTTTCGGAGCTGTTGTCGCTGTGATGTAGGGTACTATCAGATTCGCTTCTCAGATTACACTGAAAAAGTGCAAACAACAAAATTAGAAAAAGTCATGTTATTACTTCAAGAATGAAAAATTGCCGTAACTCACCTTTTTTTTTTCGGAAGATTTCAAGCCACCACATCCTAAACAAACAACACGAAACACATAAAATGTAAATAAATGTAAACCTTACCGTTGTTAGAAGTGCCTAAAAACAATTTTTAACTGTAAGTATACATAACCTGTAACACAGGGATGTAACGAATAGTCGAAATAAACGAGGGACAACAGCTTTAAAAGCAAGAATGAAAAATTGCCGACCTTTTTTTTCGAAAGATTCCAAGCCACCACATCCTAACCAAACAACACGAAACACATAAAATGTAAATAAATGTAAACCTTACCGTTGTTAGAAGTACCTAAAACAATTTTTAACTGTAAGTATACATAACCTATAACACAGGGATGTAACGAATAGTCGAAATAAACGAGGGACAACAGCTTTAAAAGCAAAGAAAATATTTACCATGTACTTATCAATATATTTGCATGCACAAGATGAATGACGCACAATTATCTACAAGAAATCAGTTCCCCAAACACAGCAAAACAACAAAGCACCAGCACCAAGCTTCTGTTATTGACCGCAACAATACACGGCGGTAGCGTCGCGTCGGTTACCCGCGTCAAGCTGCATAGAGACTATAGGAGCGTGTGACGTCACGCGCACTTCTGCATCTCGCTTCATCAGCCGCGTCGTCTGATTCTCGGTCCCCAACAGAGGCGAGGGCCCATAAGAAATACATTGGCGAGTTTTTGAAAATGAGAAATCGCATTTGTAATCGACTTAAGCGTAGATTTCATAGTTCACTCCGGGTGGGTAGGCAACCTTGCAAAACAGGCACTCGGCGCGACTTCCGGAAGTGGCTACCATCGCAGATCGAAAGTTTAGGGTCCAAACTATAAGTGTGCCAAGTCTCATGCTTCTATCAAAAAATGAACGGTACCCCATTTATTTTCGTCTAAACCTCCCCACTATAGTAACAAGCTAACAGATTTCTTCGAAATAACAACAGTTCTACAGGAGGGGCACAGAGCTCCTACCTGAACGCTGGCAGGCGGTCATTGACAAAGGTGGTGATTACATCACTGATTGTTTGAGTGATTCATTCATTCATTCATTCATTTATGGCGTGTATCAGTCTTGTTATTATAATGAAATGAACTGTATTTTATTCTACTAAGAATGGCACGGACTTACGCAACGCCCAACACATAAGGCAACCCAACACACTGACCTGCACTGCTCAACAAAAGTTTGGAATAGCATAGATTTTACTACTTCTTATATAATCCCATTGAGGTTTATACAATAACTAAACATAAGTCCTTCTTAAAACAATAACAATCATGGTTAGATAACAATGAAACGGTACAAAAACAAAGCGAACTCGCTTCTATGTGTCCCTTTTGAAAACAAAAACATTGAAAATCTGTATCTCATGATGATCAGTATCAGTCTTTAGTAATCCTCCCCGCACAAGGAGGAGGCATGCTCTGAATGAGACCATCAAGTTTATCTTGGGGTAAGAGGTCCTTCTCCTCTATGGCAGCGTCAGCATACAATATTGATGACGGTAGTCCAAACTTTTGTTGAGCAGTGTATGTTTAAGTGATTCACCCTGTATAAGGAGAAAGAAGTATCATCTGTCCTTATTCATTGGAACTGTAATTGCGTGCGAAGATGGCTTCACCACATTCACCACAAAATCATCAAACTCAATACAAACGCGAGTTTACGTGGCTGATGACAAATGTGACCTTTGCCCCTAAATGAAGTTGCAACTACATTTACTTAATTTACATGGCTCTGGCAGGTGAGGGGGAAGTAGTCGGGATAGAATAGGGTGATCAGATGTCCCGTTTTTGGCGGAGTTGTCCCTTCAGTGGCTGATCACGTCGTCCTGACAAGCAACAAGCAGGGAACGATACGAATTTGCATTCGGAACCAAATGGCAGGGCATCATGTACTGTAGAAAATCCTAACACTTTTTATGTTAACGCAAATTTATTAGAGTGGAGAGCGGGTGATAGAGAGCGTTCTAAGCAGAGTGAGGCAGAGTCATTCACTGCGATATTGTCAGACTGCCTCTCTCTATCGCGCGCGCGCTAGGCTCGTCACTTACTCAGCTGTTCTCTCCTGACATTTGGCAACGCGCCACGAACTGCAAGCATGCAAGAGAAACGACCAACTGCGCCAACCGACCGAAACTATGGCAACACACCACTTGCCATTTTACTCTCTAAATATTTTTTAAATCTGTTTATTATATAAAGAGTATGATATTACAAAAAGACAGGATGCAAATGGATCCAAAAAATCCAACAGAACCCCAAAACAGCTGGACTCAAGATTGCAGATGCAGAGAACAAAGATAAAATTAACACCTTTCTTCGGGCTCACAAAGTTTCAAGGGAAATGACACACAGGAGATCTATAGAGATTTCAGATGAATTGAGATCATTGCGATCGGATCGAATAAATAGGTATTGGGCGGATCGCAAGAATCAAACACTATAACCTATTCGCCATGGTATAACCCTCAAAGAAAAGTGCGCATGTAATGACTTAAGTGGTCCAATAAATAAATTAATTAATGAATAAATAAATACCCCTAGGAAGGTCCACCCAGGTCAAGCTGGGTACAACTGCAGTATTTAATAATAATGTAATGGATTTCACGACCCTTTTATCTGCTGTAGAGACGCCAGAGTATCGTAATTTTGCCCTTGGAGGAGATTGTTAATGTTACAGTGCAAGATTGTCACATTTTATCAAAAAATAAAGTATTTTGCAAAATCATATTCATCGAAAACCTAATGGTTTTACGCCTATTACATTCTAAAGTTTTCGTCATTTGAAAAAAATATGTGCATCTGTTATTCCCCTTGGCAGGTGAAAGAAGAAAGCTGAAGCAGGGAATCCTCGTTGAGGATAGCCATTCTAGAAACACGCAGGCAAAAGGTAAAATTGCTGGTACATACTGTACAGTAACTCCGTTCGATGGGAGATAAGCTTATTATGTTCTTTATCGATTTGTGTTTAAATATCGAATGAGTATTGACTGCTTGCGGGTGACTAGAGGGGAGACGTGTTTTCTTGTAATGAGGTTACGAAATCCTAACTCTTCTTCTTCCAATCATGTGTTAGGCCAGGTGGCCTGTTACGGTCTCGTTCCATCTCTTCGTAGGTCGACCTACGTCTCTTCTGCCTCTAGGTTGGTACTTGAGGATTCGTCTGGTGATCGGCCGGTCTTCATACGTTGTACATGGTCCTTCCAAGCTGATCTGTAGTTCTGTATGTGTTGATAATTGGTTCTTTAAGGATAACCTCAGATCTTTTCCTATCCCATAGTGTGTATCCAACTGTTCTCCGCATGACCCGCATCTCGGCACTCGTTAGCCTCGGTTCATTCCCTTTGCGAAGGGTCCAAGCTTCGCTGCTATATAGAAGGGTAGGTTTGGCTGGGATGTTGTATAGTTTGAGTCGTTTGTGCCTCTGACTAAGGATGGCCTGAAGATGTTATTTAATAGTCCTGTGACCTTAGTGAAGTTGATGATTTTGTGATGAATATTGGTTTCTTGGATGTAACTGAGGTTACTGAGGACGAAAATCTTTAACACAGAGTCTTTTACGATGACCGGAGTCAAAATTACATTGGGGATGAGAACTCAGGCAAAATGGGGGACTTAATTAATTTTAAAAAAATATAGGCCTACGATACCGAAAGTTAAAAACCTGTTAGCCTATTTACCTACATTTGTTTTCGTGTTTAGCACTGAAATAGATATTTATAAAATAAATGTTTATCGTATTCGACTAAGAATCTGTATATGCCTGCTCGGTTTTAACTGGGTAGTAGGATACTGCGAATGGGCCTCCGCAGCAGACACCTGATTCATGCACCATGCTGACTGCTGTTCATCGACGACGAAGGCTGGAATTTGCACGCCAATACCGCAACTGGACGTCCACTGAGTAGCGATAGATGGCCTTTTTCCGATGAATCACGTTTAATGCTCCATCGGACAGATTGCCGTTGGCGTGAAACATCTGAACGTAAACACCCTGCAACAATCGCCGGACGGGTCCAGGCCGGAGGAGGGAGCATTATGGTGTTAGGAATGTTTTCGTAACATTCTCTGGATGATCGACTCTCTTCCTGCACGTCACGCAGCGGTCCGCGCTACAAAAGGTGGTTATGCAGGCTATTGACGGATGGTCACATTAATGTGACTGGACAGTGTATTTAGTCGTTTTATTATGTAGTAAATCAATAATCACTTTTAAATAATGACATCAGATAGCGTGATGTGATAATCAATATATACAGAGTGGTCCACCTGTCCCTTATTATTTAGTTTTATGAAACCCAACTAACATTGCATTTCTCCCGATGGTCGATATTGCTCTGCGCTCTGACTGTGTGACAGCAATGGAATTGCGTCATGGGTCTAGCAAAGAAAAACCGACCGTAAACATTTCCCCGCCAATTACTACGGCCCATTCTACTAACATATGACTTGTTACTCCTTGAAATAACACACATACACGTAATACGATCGAATTGATAGCTTACGCCACGTGATCTGTAATAGTAGAAAGTTAAATCAACACCATAAACCATGATTTAAGACTTTGGCATGGACTTAAACGTTTGAGGTGGGACGGCCACAGTAACTACTGCACGTTTAGCGTGTGCTACCTACCATGCGTTGGTGGCTGAGATGGTTAAAGCCTGACCGTACGTGGTGGGCGTGAACGGGTAGAATGTTGCTGCGAATCCAGGGGTAGGCATACTTTTTTTGAACGAAAGCCCACGCTCCATTTGAGTGGGGATGTAACTACATTGCCACATTTATTCCCTTACGATGTATTATTGAGAAGAGTACTGCACTCGAAATTATGAGTAGCCAAGAGAAAGTATCTGACCGAGATTCGAACGGAGAGCCTGAGAAAAATATGTGTATAAAATTTTTCGCGATTTGAGCTATATTTACACACAGGAAGGCAGATTATGTGCAAGGAAGCAATTGGTAAAATTTTAGCTTGAAGAAAGATTCGTATTTGGTGAAGAAATGGAAATTTTATAGTCTGGAATATTTTAACCAAGGGAGTATCATTAGAACTGTAACCAGGAAATTGCACAGTTTTGTGAAGATAGCAGCGACAAACCAGTTTTGGTTAGCGAGTTGACTTGGCAAGGAGATTTGGAGGTCAGACACGCGCCAAGTATCCTTAGGAGGGGATGGCGCGTGAACAACAATTTTGATAACATGAGAGCAGCCAATCTCATCGAAGAAAGATTACGAGGGAATATATAATTATTAGAATTATTATTTTAATATTCCAATGGATTGAAGTATATCAAATTCACAAGGAAGGTAGAAGAAATTTAATTGGCGAAACAGAAATTAAATTAGATGACTGTGAGAGAAGATATGAGTAGATAAGTGAGTTTATTCAATGGCGTGAGGCTAGCGCGGCAAGTTTGAGAGGGAATCTGAACTCAGGAGGCTAGCGGAAGACAGGGAACGAGGTTCTTATTATTCGAATATTCAACGAGGTAACACGTACAGAAAATCGCTCTACAAGTTGTATGCAATGGCAACCAAGAAAAGCATTAGACTTCAGAAGGAAGAACTACAATGTTAATAAGGAACTACAAGAGTAAATTAATTGATATTGGAAATAAGAAGGAATATAAAAGGAATTTAAGAAATTTATCTACAGAAATTTGTAAAGCTGAATTGAAGAAAATATACGTCAAGATACTCTATAAATATGCATTATCTCATTAGTGGAACTTTTACCTGACACTCTACAACGCAGAAAACAAGAAGTTAAATTCACTGCAATATTTTAGAAAAACGTATACTACATATTACAAGATGTTTTTTAGAGTAGGTCAGAGGGGAAAAGTAACAACTAACAACTGTACTGAACGAAGGAGGATGTTCAACATGATGGGAGGTTGAACCTACACTAACAAGCGAAGTCCAGCGATGATCATAGCAATGCAATCATGGAACTTAACTGCAACTTCATCAGCAGTACGCTTGAAATCCACAAACAGTCTACTACAACGAAATGAAAGTCACTTGGGAAGGTGATTTCTCATCGTAAGCATAATCACTATCTACACACTAACATCAGGGAACGTCGGGAGAGCAGCCGAATGAAGAAGAATATAGACAGAAGCGTATGCAGAATCTAGGTCATCAGACCGTGAAGCAAGAAGATGCGAACGCGAGCGAGGGTCGTTGACTGGGGACATGGAGACAGGCCAGCGCTGATCAGCTGTAAACCGGTTAAGCCAGTACCCTCACCTGCAAGCAGAGCAGAGCGGGAAGAACGTGGAGAATGCGGACGCGTGCTGGGAGGCACGTGGCACATTCCGAGCGCACTTGGAGAGATTCCTCAGCTGCCAAAGTCTTCAGGTTCTGTTACGAGCACTTCTGACTCAGGGTAGAACAGTGTTTTTTTTTTAACACCTATGTAGTTAGCACTTGTTATGGGTTATTCCAGTGTTTAACCAACATCTATTTTATTCCTAGTTCATGTTATTGTTGTTGCTATAAATTGTTGAGATTTTTCTTTAAGTCAACGAATATCGTTTGTGACGTATTTTTCTAACGTTTATTGTTAATATTTTCGCATTAACTAATTTTTCACTTAAGTAAGCTAACGTCTTTAGAATTTTCATTCATGTAATTTATAACGGTGAGTGAAGTTAATTTCGTTAACGTGGTGTAACAAATGAAAGGAAGTCATAATGAGTTATAACAAGCGAAGTTTTGTAATACATGCAATGAGAGATATAGAAGGGATATTGTTATCCGAAATAAAGCTAATTCGTTAGAGCAACGAGATACAATGTATCTAGAAACGTTAACTATTGTCAAAGAGTGTTCAACAATGGCGTTGGAGACACTCAACTATAGACAGAAAGAAATATTGTAAAACCCAGAAGTTTATTTTGAAAGTATAAACAGTATGCGTTTTTTTTTTAAGCATAGCTGATGAATATAAGGAGATATGATGTTACAGATCAATCTTTTGTCATTAAGACGTCATGAAAGACTACAGTAAAGATAGTTCATATCAGATGGAAGTAAGAACGTGAGGTAAAGTGTATTTTTTTATTAAGTAACGAACGCGAGCAGACTTAAATTCAGAGAGAAGCTATACAGAGTAACAGAGATGTATAATTAAAGTAAAGGAAGGAATAATAATTATGACATAATTTATGTGAGTAAAAATATAAGGAAGTACTGCGAAAGTATTGTTGTGTGGAACGAACAAGTTAAGTATAGCACGGAGTTGTATAATCGACAGTATTGATGTTCGCGGAGGTAGTTGTATCCATGAAAGGTAGTAATATTTAGTAGGGATACTGATTCTATTAGTTTGTCGAAAGTATTTGAGATGGTCTTAGATTTTTGTGAACGTGCTAAGGAAGAGATATACGCGACGGGTTATTGTTGAAAGAAGTGTTAATGTTATTCACTGATGAGAGTGTGAGATAAAGAGATTAGAATGAGAAAATATGGAAATACAGTATGTCAGTAAAGTAAGTTGGAAAATGTATTTGTGAATAATTGGAAGTGTGAGTAGTGAGGGTTCAATGCCACGCACACGTAAAATGTTGTATAAAGCTAATCTGAAAGTCTCGTAGTTCGAAATGTTATTACAGTTATTAAAAACCTGATATAGAAATAAGTGAAATAGTAATGAACTTAATTGCTTGAGACACATGTTCACATGGACGTAGAAATGTATATTCATGATCAAACAAAAGATATTGTGTGAGATAAAGAATAGAGGAGTGGAATGAACTTTACACAGATGAAGCAGGAGGAGAAAATCGTGCAGGTCGCGATGATGTACATAATTAACACATGTAAATAATAATTACTATAATAATTTTTCAAAAATTTCTACACATAATTAATAGCTTTGACGCTATAATGCGGTGAGAAATAACACAATGTACTACAGGGAGAACGTTTGTAAGATGCTATAGAATGGAAATGAATTATTTTAGGATTAGACACACGGTGTTTAAGAAAGTGTATTTTATTGTTTTTAAATCTTTCTAAGAAAGATCCATCGTTATTAATACAAGTTTTGGTGCAGGAAGACTTATAAAGTCGCATCTATGTCTAGTGGGGCACACATTTTTAATTTGAGTGTTTATTTTATTTTCATTTAAAATTTTAGGGACATATCTGTAGTGTCCTGGATGAATAAATCTGCAGGCACTGTTTAGTTTACCTGTTCCGTTTTTATAAGATCTGATTTTCATTCAACGCTGAATTACGCTAAAACGATACTACTAGTTCGATGCAGACAGTTTTTTTCGACATAACTAACTTATCCCTTATCTATCCCGAGAGCCGAGTTGCTCAGTGTGCTCAATTTTATTTTTAGTCTGTTCTGCCTGCAACTAGTTAGTAGTATGGTTAGATATGCGTTATGTGTGTCAAGGGTTCCCTAGTCATCAGTCCGGTAGGAATATGTTGATTTCTTAGCCGGGTATTGACATCCCTACGATCCTTTTTCCATCTGCGCGGATTCTGGACGTTGACTTTGAGGAATTCGGGCGCAGTACGTTGAATTTTGATGATTTATAAAGAGAATACGATCGAATTGGTACGTTATGCCACGTGACCTATATTGGAAGGAAATTAAAAACCTGGCATGAATATTAACATAACATATCAAAGTGTCGCTCTGGAGGTCCGGGTTCGATTCCCAGCTCTGCAAAGAAATTTAATACTTGTCTGAGGGCTGAAATTCGGTACACTTAGCCTCGTGAAGCAAATATATGAAGAGGTGGGTTCGATTCCCACCTCAGCCACCCTGGAAGTGGCTTTCCGTGGTTTCCCCTTCTACTCCGGCCAAATTCCGGGATGGTTTCTGTCTTAAGGCCACGGCCGCCTCCTTCCCAGTCCTCAATTGCAAATACACACATCATTACAAGCCAGCAATAACTCAGGTTATCAGACAAATTCTACATACCCACCCAAGTACACGGGACTAAATGACCGCGATGTTCTAGCCCCTCAAATGAAACAAAACAACATATCGAAGGATATTCAGATCGCCAGTGCTTGCATCGAAGTATACGTATTCCTTAGAATATCCCTTGGTAGTATTAGCCTACTTTCGATTTTGCAAAAAATGTAAGTAGACTTATGAGATCTACACAGGGCCAAAAATTGCGTGTCTGTCTGTGTGTGTGTGACTGTGTATCTGTGTGTGTGAGAGTACATGTACTCTGAATGTATGTCCCCCCCCCCTTTTCAATTCAAACACGGTGAGACCGAATTGAACGAAATTTGGTACAGAGGTAGAACTAGCAAAGGGCACCTCAGTGTCATGTTTTATATCGCCGCCATCTTTACGGAAACGTAATGGCGGTCACCCAAATGTTCAAAGCTTAAATCAATTTACGACTAACCTAATCATCCGATCTCTACCAAATTTTGCAACAACATATATTTATATGGCGAGCGTCTTTTGACTAAACTACAATGTAATTACCCCCCAATAGTTTGCAGATGGCGGCCGTGTATGTGTGCAAATCGATTCCCCCTATCAATTCAAACACAGTGAAACCGATGATGAAGATTGAGTCTTCAGTCTTTTGACTGGTTTGATGCAGCGCTCCATGCCTCCCTGTCCTGAGCTAATCGCTTCATCTCTACATAGCTACCACACCCTACATCCGAGGCAATCTGTTTAACATATTCTAACCTTGGTCTACCCCTACAGTTCTTGCCCTCGACCCTTCCATAACTAAGCTTGCTATTCCTGGGTGTCTTAGTATGTGTCCTACTAACCTATCTCTTCTCTTCATTAGCCGTCGCCAGAAACATCTCTCCTCTCCCACTCGTCTTAATACCTCTTCGTTTGTAACCCTATCTACCCATCTGATCTTCATCATTCTCCTGTAACACCACATTTCAAAAGCTTCAATTCTCCTCTTTTCTGCTGCACCAATAGTCCTCGATGTCAACAGATTCCTTTTTTGTAGAAATGCTTTCCTTGCCTGAGCCAACCTACTTTTTATATCCTCTTTGCTTCGTCCATCACTGGTTATTCTGCTTCCTAAGTAACAGAAGTCTCCTACTTCCCTCAGCTTTTCACCTGCCAATTTGATCTCCGTAGAGGTTTCTGATTTATTTCGGCTGCATTCCAGTATTTTTGTTTTACATTTATTAATTTTCATCATGAATTCTTTCCGTAAGACGGAGTCCATTCCATTCAAAAACTCATTCAAATCCTCCGGCTTGTCGGCCAAGATGACGATGTTATCAGCAAATCTCAGAGTTGAAATTATTTCTCCTTGAATCTTCACTCCCACTTTAAATTTTTCTCCAATTTCCTTCATTGCTTGTTCAATGTAAAGATTGAAAAGTATGGGTGATAAGTTGCAGCCTTGCCTTACACCTTTCTGAATACCAGTTTCTCTCTCATGTCCTTCAGCTCGAATGACAGCCGTCTGGTTTCTGTATAGATTGTATACCACCCTCCTATCCCTGTACTTTATTCCAATAGATTTCAAAATGTCAAACAATTTAGTCCAATCAACGTTATCAAAAGCCTTTTCTAAGTCTACAAAAGCCATGAACGTTCTCTTATCTTTCCTTATTCTACCTTCCCAAATCAGCCTAAGATTTAGTACAGCTTCCCTTGTTGCTACATTTCTCCTGAAACCAAATTGGTTTCACCCAACTCCGATTCTATCTGGCTTTCAATCCTCTTGTAAATTATTCTAGACAGGATCTTTGAAGCATGAGTAACCAAGCTGATTGTACGGTAATCTTCACATCTGTCAGCTCCCACTTTCTTTGGCATTGGGATGATTACATTCTTCTTGAAATCAGGGGGTACCTCACCCGTCTCATAAATCCTACACACCAAGTGAAATAACCTGATCAGACCTTCATCTCCTATGCAGCGTAGCAACTCAATCGGTATATCATCTATGCCTGGTGCTTTGTTCCTGCTTAAGTCTTCCAATGCTCTGTCAAATTCTGATCTCAGTATTAAATCTCCTTTTGCATCCTCATCAATTTCCTCCTCCCTTTCCATTACACTATTCTCAATCTCCTTTCCCTTATACAAACACTCTATGTAAGCTTTCCATCTCTCAACCTTTTCTTCCCTACCTGTTACAGGCTTTCCATTTGTGTCCTTAATATTACAGCACTTAGTCTTCTTTCCCCCAAAAGTATTCTTAATCCTTCGATAAGCTGTGTCTACTTTTCCTAATTTCAGACAATTTTCTATACCAGAACATTTCTCTTTCTACCATTCTTCTATCGCTTCCTTGCACTTCTTGTTGACCTCATTTCTCAGACGTCTGTATTCTGCTTTCCCCTTTTCATCTCTTACATTCTTGTAGTTCTTTCATCCATCAATTCTAGTATATCCTGAGTGATCCACGGTTTTCTACCTATTCTTTCTTTCCTACCAATGTTTTCTTCTGCGGATTTTGTTATTTCATTCTTCAAAAGTGCCCATTCGTCTGCAATTGAAGTTTGTTTAGGGTTTTTCATTAGTCCTTCATTTATACTCTTCTTGAATCTTTCGTTTATATCCTTTACTTTCAGGCTGTCTATTGCCCACCTTTTTGGCTTTTGACTTTTCTTCAGTTTCTTCAACTTTAATCTGCATTTCATTACAACCAGATTGTGGTCAGAGTTTATGTCAGCACCAGGATATGTTTTACAATCCAAAATCTGGTTTCGAAACCTCTGCTTGACCATAATGAAGTCGATTTGGTAAAGCCCTGTATCTCCTGGTCTCATCCATGTGTATATTCTTCTATTGTGGTTATTGAATAAGGTGTTAGCCATGACCAACTGATGTTTGGTGCAGAATTCCATCAGCCTGCTTCCTCGATCATTCCTTTCACCTAATCCGAAATCTCCTACTATCTTCCCTTCTCTCCCTTTTTCTACCACAGCGTTCCAATCTCCCATTACTATAACATTTTCATCACCCTTGATATACCTCAGAATTTCATCTATTTCTTCGTAGACCTTTTCAACATCCTCATAATCAGCTTGACTGGTAGGCATATAGACTTGTACCACTGTGGTGCACGTAGGTTTAGTATTTATTTTTGCTACAATAATCCGTTCACTATATTGCTCATGATATTCCACCCGCTGTCCAAGTTTCCTACTCAATATGAGACCAACCCCTCCTTGGCCATTGTTTGATTTAATGCTAATTGCCCTATAGTCTCCTGACCAAAAGTCCTGTTCTTCCTGCCAGCGCATTTCACTAATCCCAACCAAATCCAACCTCAACCTATCCATTTCCCTTTCTAAGTTTTCTAACCTTCCACTTCCTAGCAGACTTCTAACATTCCACGCTCCGATCCGTAGAATATCAGATTTCCTCTTTGTTACTTCTGTGATGTTAACCCCCTCTCGAGTAGTCCCCACCCGGAGATCCGAACGGGGGACTAGTTTACCTCCGGATTGAAATTTTACAAGGGAGGAGGCCATCATCACGTGTAATTATGCATAGAGAGGTGCATATCCTCGGGAATAGCATTACGGCTGTAGTTTCCCGTTGCTTTCAGCCGTGCAGCAGAGCGCAGTATAGCCATTAGTTGGCTTATATTATCAATATCTTAACCGTCTATAAGACTAGTAAAGAATTGATTTATTTTGAAAGGCTGCTACTCCCTTTCAGAATAAGTAAAGAGCAATTCTACTAACAAAGATACTAACCTTCTACTACCAATTAAATACCAAAATTCTACTAACGAAAACAATACTAAAGATCTACCACAACAAATACTACCACTAAAACATTCTGTCACCAGGCACACTCACATGCACCCTCACACATCACAGTCTAATGAAACAAAGAACTATAACTAATAAACAATGCAACTGCCACCAGACACACGCACATACCACAGTCTAATAGAACAATGACATATATCTAATAAACAAACTAACTACATACTTACAACTAAAACTAACTACATACTTACTGTACTGTAATTTGAATTGACAATATTTACAAAATGCAATTTAGATAGAAGAAAATACTTACAAAACGTAATTTTTATATATATATATATATATATATATATATATATATATAATTACATAGAAACTTTTGTACCGACGGTGGTTTTGGGGTCTGGGGGATGTATAATAATAATAATAATATCGTATGGCCTCGGGTGCCTGGTGCAAGCTTTGTTAATTGACACCCAGAGGGTAGCTTGCATGTCGAATTTCGTCGTTCCTTTGAACGCTATGAAAGTCAAGGAGGTTAGATATCTAAACTCCTTGACACTACAGCGCTTTCAAGTAGAGAATGGAGGAACTTTGTGTTGGCGGAAAATCCCGAGATTAATTTTGCCTTTGAACACGGCCTACTGAATTCAAATGGGTTCTTTAACATGCCAACAACGTATGACATCAGTATCGTGATTTTTGTCGCCTTCAAAAATCACTTACCATGGCCAGGGGCGAACCTGCAATCTTGGGGTTGGTAGTCCGACACTATAACCACTCACCCACCGTGGCAAGCTTGGGGGATGTGAAACGCTTACAGTATATATAGAATTAATTTTGGTGACGGCATAAATATTGCTGTTTGTATACGTGAAAGTTGGGTACTTCTGGTTTAACTTTCTACAGGGTTGTTTGCGTTTATTTTTTATTTTAAATTTCATTTTATTTACTTTGTTATGTGTACAGCCATTACTAAATGTTATTATGTATGCTGTTTTTTCCTAATAACAGTACATTCAAAGCTCTACATACTAGGCCATACAAGGTGGTTTTTTTTTTGTGGCATCCCTGGTGTGCTTTCCTTATAGCTGTACTGGTCTGAGTGGGCTGTAATTAAAT
The DNA here is from genome assembly GCA_946902985.2 of Meconema thalassinum. NCBI lineage: Eukaryota > Metazoa > Arthropoda > Insecta > Orthoptera > Tettigoniidae > Meconema > Meconema thalassinum. The sequence goes on from OX336393.1 coordinate 257,084,928, forward strand.
TTGTCTTTATTTCTGGATACAGTGATGTCTAAATAATTGATAGATTGGTCGACTTCAGATTCTATTGTACATTTCATGTTTTTATCTATTGAATGAGGTGGTCTAAAAGTTGCTCAGATTTCATTTTAGCTTCGTCTAGTATGATGAATATATCATCCACAAATATGCCCCAAAATTCTAATTCTGATATTTTGTCTATTATGATGTGTTCACAAATTTTGAAAATTTATTCGACTCAAACAGGTCGAAAAACTTGAAAAAATTTCGGCCAGAAATCTAAAATCGTAAATTTCTCCCTTATGCATTAAATGCATGTATATAATGCATATCAAGATCCTAGGGCTTGAAATGTAAATTTTGTAATTTATTTTGCTAGATTGAAGCCCCTTAATATTGTCCCAAACCAAACTGAACGATATTAGACAGAGGTAGCACTGGCAAAGGACACCTCATTGTCATGTTTTATATCGCCGCCATCTTGACGAAAACGTAATGGCGGCCACTCAAATGTTAAAAGCTAAAATCAAATTACGACCAATCTGATCTCTACCAAATTTTGCAACATTATACCTTTATGTATGAAGAATCGTTTGACCAAACTACAAGGTCATCAGCCCAATATTTTGCTGATGGCGGCCATGTAAGTGTGCAAATCGATTCCCCCTATCTGTTCAAACACGGTGAAACCGAATTGAACAAAATTTGGTACAGGGTAGCACTAGCAACGGGCACCTCAGTGTCATGTTTCATATTGCCGCCATCTTGACGGAAACGTAATGGCAGCCACCCAAATGTTATAAGCTTAAATCAAATTACAACCAACCTAATCATCTTGTCTCTACCAAATTTTGCAACAACATACCTTTATGTGGGAAGCATATTTTGACCAAACTACAAAATCATCAGCCCAATAGTTTACAGATGGCGGCCATGTATGTGTGCAAATCGATTCCCCCTATCCATTCAAACACGGTGTAACTGAATTGAACGAAATTTGGTACATAGGTAGCACTAGCAAAGAGCACCTCAGTGTCATATGTTATATCGCCGCCATCTTGACGGAAACGAAATGGCGGCCACCTAAATGTTCAAAGCTTAAATCAAATTACGACTAACCTAATCACCCGATCTCTTCCAAATTAAGCAACAACATATATTCATATGGCGAGCGTCGTTTGACTAAACTAAAAGGTCATCAGCCCATTAGTTTGCAGATGGCGGCCATGTATGTGTGCAAATCGATTCCCCCTATCAATTCAAATACGGTGAAATCGAATTGAACGAAATTTGGTACAGAGGTAGCACTAGCAAAAATCACTCCAGTGTCATGTTTTATATCGCCGCCATCTTGACGAAAACGTAATGACGGTCACCCAAATGTTAAAAGCTTGAATCAAATTACGACCAATCTAATCATTTGATCTCTACCAAATATTGCAACAACATACCTTTATGTGAGAAGCGTTCTTTGACCAAGCTACAAGGTCATCAGTCCAATAGTCTGCATATGGTGGACATGTATGTGTGCAAATGGATTCTCCCTATCAATTCAAACACGGTAAAACCGAATTGAACGAAATTTGGTACAGAGGTAGCAGTAGCAAAGGGCACCTCAGTGTCATGTTTTATATCGCCGCCATCTTGACGGAAACGGAATGGCGACCACCCAAATGTTAAAAGCTTAAATCAAATTACGACCAACGTAATCATTTGATCTGTACCAAATTTTGGAACAACATACTTTTTTTGGGAAGCATCCTTTGACTGAACTACAAGGTTATCAGCCCAATAGTTTGCAGATAGCGGCCATGTATGTGTGCAACTCGATTCACCATATCAATTCAAACACGATGAAACCGAATTGAATGAAATCTTTTACAGAGGTAGCACTAGCAAAGGACACCTCATATTCATGTATAATATCCGTATAGCACGTTGTATTTCAACAAGCTACTACAGCCAACATTCAATTATACTCCTTGAAAAGGACAAAGAGTTATGACAATACCCATGCATTTAGGAGAAAGTAGGCTATATGTTCTTTACTGAAAATCTTGTTTTGTTATTAAATTTTAACAAAAAGTCTTAGCATATCTTTAGGCCCGTATCACACGACACCGCTGGCCAGGAAGCTGTTGTGATCGCTGGTACAAAATCCTGTATTATTCTGTTCTCTTCGTCAGTACACCTGCTTGTATGACCGAAGTGTATCACACGCTAGCACTTTGTACGCAAAGTTGTATGAAATATAACATAGCGAAGGGTTGTCGTTTGAGGGCATTATTTGCAGTTCATTCGCCTTATTAAAGCAAAGCGGTCGCGAAACTTGCTTTAAGTAAATTAGAAAACATGCCAGGTACTCAATGAATGCATTCCAATCAATATTTAAGATCTAACTTTAATAATTGAATATTTTACCATACGCGTTAATGGGAAGCGCAACAAAACCCTCCCGAGTGTGTTGGAAAAGTGTGCAAGTGGTATTGTGCCCGCTCGCTGTTTCGAAGATCCCGGCTTCAAGGCTATCCAACGGCAGAATTTTAAAATTCTTTTTAACTATTTTATTATACCCTCCCTACCTTATACAGCGAGATTTCAACTTGGTTTTGTTCACATTATCTACGAAGACGTAGGGAAAGTTATTTTCTTGTCTCATTTAAATGGTTATTTCCCCTAAATACTGTTCAAAACCATGGATGGATACTATTCGTTATAATTATTTTTTTTAGTCGATTTTACTTTCCAGTTTGGGTTTTCCCACGGACTCAGCGAGGGATCCCATCATTACCGCCTCTACGGGCAGTGTCCTGGAGCTTGAAACATCTCGTTGGGGGGATACAACTGGGGAGGTGGGATCAGCACCTCGCCCAGGCGACCTCACCTGCAAAGCGAACAGGGTCCTCTTGAGGGACGGGACAGGGAGGGGAAGATCGGGAGGGATAGGTAAGGAACAGGGATGGAGGCGGCCGTGGCCGTACGGTAGGTAACATCCCGGCATTTGCCCGAAGACGAAGTGGGAAACCACGGAAAACCACTTCGAAGATGGCTGAGGTGGGAATCGAACGCCCTCTACTCATTTGGACCACCCGAGGCTGAGTAGACCCCGTTCAAGTCCTCATACCACTTTTCAAATTTCATGGCAGGCCGGGAATCGAACCCAGGACGTCCAGGGTGGCAGCTAATCACGCTGACCACTACGCAACGGAGGCGACTCTATTCGTGATTATTAGAATTTTAATAGTTCAATATTATCTTAGAATAATAATAATAATATGACACGTTCTGTATTTACTGCCTTGCTGCGAGGCTCAGCGGTAACGTTCTCGCTTGCTGTGTCCAAGGTTGCAGGTTCGTATCCTGGCGCAGTCAGCTGGCATTTGAGGGTGCGCAAATGCGAGGGAGCTGTGTCAGTAGACTTACTGGCACGTAGATGATCCCCTTTGGAGCAAAATTCTGGCACCTCGGCGTCTCTAAAAGCCAGAGTAGTTAAAAGGGACGTAAAACCAATAATGTTATAATTATCTGTATTTACTGTATGTTTGGAGCAGATGACCTCGTAGTTCCGCCCCTTTAAACCTCACTAACTATTACTGTAAGTGTATAACAAGCGCTTTTCGCACAGACGCCGTTGAAAGTAATTATAGTTTCGGTCTGATTCGTGAGCCTACCCACATAACAAATCTATTTGTTATGTGGGTCGTCTGAGTGAGTCTGAGTTTTCCTTTAAACCAAGGTGGTCAAAATTTCGAACACATGCTACCTTGAATATACAGGATACCTTGCTTTCGATGTACAGATCATTATGCCGTCGTCCAATCTGGCTGCGTACCATCGGATAAGTATGGTCCTATTCAGGACCAAATAAAAATCACTCGTTGGAACAGAGATACACTACATCCACAATAAACGACATTAAGCAAAAAAAAAATGTACTAGTTCAAGGTTCGAACCTACTACAATGCGACTTTGTTGACGCTACTCTAGCTATTCTTGATTTAGCCACCATAGCTACCGAGAACCATGGTGTATTGCTGGCACGTATTGAATCTATTCGTAGACACTTCCTGTCCAAACGTAAGGAGGTGTTATTCGGAGCCCTGATCGTTTTAATCATGCAATATATTTGAGGTCATTGAAATAACATTGCCACTATTGATTTTTACTATATTCTTAAGCATGTACTCAATGGTAAAGTTGTACTAAGGACGTAAAGGAGCAGATACTAATGTTTTTGGGATGAATATGATATACGCGTAAGTTGGGTTGCCTTCCTCCAAAAGAAATAAGGGGCTGGTGGACCACTCTGTATAATACACTAAGGTGTATGTTTCACAAAACTCAAGCTCCTAAACCAGAGGGAGTTAGAAGGTGTGGTTTGTACCAAAATCTTCCCAATCATCTCAATAGTACAGGAAAAATCTGGCATTTCTTGAAACGTCAACGGATATATAAATATTTGTTTATAAATTGCTTTTAAACAAATAAACAAGACGATAGATCCAGGCAGAACAGTGTCACGTACAGCCGCATAGCACTAGCGCCGGGCGGGTAGTCTGTACACATGGGGCGCACACAACCCACTGTGCAACCAGAAGCAGTGATGAATTGCTCTCTGATTTCATAAATATCGACAGTTTGTTTACAAAGTGCGTTTAAACAAATAAACATATTTATAAAGGCCCGCATAACATTAAAGCTAGGCGGTGGTTTATACACATTCGAGAGTTCTCTCATGGGTCCGCTAGTTATGTAGAACAGAGATAGTGCAAAATATGAATTCCAGAGAGTTAACCGTAGATTTGAAACCGATTGTTGTACTGTTCCGATTATTAGGCTATTAGTACAGTCATTTGGTAGTGCTCGCTGGAAAGTTGGAGAGCTGTTTTCATTTTTTGGGTTTTCCATGTTTTTTGGGGTGCTGATTACAAATCTGAACTTTGGCACCTCAAAAAAGTTCGGGAAGTATGAAATTAAATGAAAAAAAGGGCCAAATTTGTTTTTTTTCTCCCCCCCCCCCCCCTATAACTCGCTAAATATGCGTTTTCAGATGAACATCACTATGTACTAAAATAAAGTAGATACAATAACCAACAACTTCGTCTCTAACAGCTTTTCTCTCAGAATAATAGTTTCGGCGCTAGCAGGCGTTGAATTCGTAACATTATCCATGTAGGGAGTGATGAGAGCTGAGCCAGACGTACGTACCGGTAGGTAGTATATGTACGAAAATAAAATGGTATAAAGAGGGTAGCACACGCTATAATCCGTTCGCTAAGTCGTTTTGACTCCCATTATGTACGAAAATAAAATGGTATAAAGAGGGTAGCACACGCTATAATCCGTTCGCTAAGTCGTTTTGACTCCCATTCCTTCCAAACCTCAACGTCAAGTAAAAAAAAATGCAATTACAGAAATGATTGTTCCTTTTTTTATTGTTGTTTGACTGTATATAAAAGTTTATTTTATTTTGTAACAAAAGGTTTATGTTACATGAAACTGTTACAATTATGTGTTTTTGGAATAAGTCTACAATAGAAGCAAAAAAAAAAACAGATGTACAGTTAAATATAAAAAGTTGAACAAATAAAGTGTTAAGGCGATAACATTGTACTTTATCTTTAGAAGGGGAAACCTCTTTAAACCCTAAATCTCTATATTCCTGAGGGCTGCATATCTTCAACGTCCATTGCACTTTCTACATCACTGCGTGTTCTTTGTTCACACATTAGTCCACTAAATGAAGTATATTGAAATTGAACTACTCGTAGGTACTTTGAAGGTTATCAAGGAAATAATTCATACGAAACATTAACATATACCGCAATCAACAAATGTATGTATCATTAAGTGGGTACCTTGTAACAACCTCTCTCTAGGACCGTCCATGTCGACGTCATCCAGGTCAGGATGGCCCAGATCAGGTTGCGCTTTGTTGTTGCAGCTCTCTTCACAAGTCAGGCAAATTCGGGAGCAATATAAGCCTGCCTTCCTGCAGCCACAATTTCCTCGACAGCCTTTCTTACATTTGCATGATATGTATTTCAGCAAGGAATCTGGGACAGGGGGGTGCAGTTTTGTTTGCCACACGAGGCTGAGTTTACCTCGTTCCAACACGCAGACCAAAATTAGACTGGCACTAAACCATTCTTTGATGTTTTCCATCCCCATTCCTCGCATCTCTTTACAGTACCTTGCCAGTTTTGGACTTGGTGGTAAACCCGTGAAGAATGTTGACTCGCTGCAGCTGCAGTAGGAGGCAATACAGCAACGTTGGCTGTGTTGTTGTATGCAGATTTAACATAATGCTTATAAATAGTATCTCACTTCGTTCAGAGAAGTGATGCCTTGTTTTTTCCCATAGTGTTATAAGAAAACTTTCACCAGCATTAGCAACAGCTTCTGTATCAGCATCAGGGTTCTTAAATGTCTGAATTATATCTGACTGCTCAGGGTTGTTCTTGAGGGTCTTCATAAATTTTGTTTTGCCCTGGTTGTACAAAGCAGATGTAGTGTCACATCCGCTCATAGCATGCAGGAACAGGATGCGTTTGCCAACTGCTTTGTCGATCGCAGTAAGAGGGCGATAAAAGGCTTGAGCTTGTTGTCCTTTGCTAGGTTTTAGGAAGAAAACATTGGGAGAATCACAGAGGCCAATCATGATGACTTAAAGATCTACATCTTCCCCAACAACTACTACAGATTCATGGTTTGGTGCTAGATTGACAGCCGTGTTTGCAATTATGATCATGATAATTGTTGTTTTAAGGGGCCTAACATCTAGGTTATCGGCCCCTAATGGTTTGGGTGATCGTGAAGATGATAATGAAATGTAAACTATAACTAAAACTAACTACTAACTCATATACTAGAAGAAGAAATGGAAATCGAAAGGAGAATAAGGCAAATAAAGGACAGGAGGAAAAGAAATGCCCTCAACCCTCGAAGATTGCGGATTGAGGGTCTTGGAAGGAAGGAGAGCCATAAAAGGCAGATAGGAAAGTGAAAGAGGAGAGGTTCCGCCCCACAGGTAATGGATAAAAGGGGGAAACCGGACACAACTCAGGAATCCCTCGGGGTCGCCAAATCCCGAACTCACCAGCCGTGAGCCCCTGAGGGTGTAGCAATGTATAGGGTGCACCAGAAGTGGTGGGGCTACATACACCCTGCCTCCTTGAGGACCTTGAGCAGAAGGCAGGAGATAACAGGAAAAGAAAATGAAGGCTCACCCATCGCAGAAGGAGGGTATCAGAAAAGATCAGACAAGGGCCAATTAAGGCGGGAAAGGAAGAGACTCCCTAGGCCTCGGATACCCTAATACCTTCGGGGTCGGAAGAGAACAAGAGTTGACCAAGTGAGGTCGACAGGAAAGAAGACGGAAAGGAGCCCGGCGCAAGTAAGTGGAATCAATGCCGGACTCAGCTGGGGCCCCGTGGTCGCCAACCCACGTCCCACTAGATGTGAGCCCCTGGGGGATGTTTACAATTAAAGTATCAGCATCTTCCGTAGCTTGTGAAATTAATTGGTATTCCGCCCGAAGGCAGGTCCGAGCCTCCGAAGAGGCTACCTCCAGCCGGAGTTTACTTGCGGTAGGGTGGCCAGGGCCTTTCCGCTCCTCCTTATGTTGGCCAACAGCGCGCAGTGCCTAGAACCGGCATAACATCCAAGTTCCGACTGCGCCCAATGTTGCTTAACTGCGGAGTTCTCATGGGATCCGGTATTTCAACATGGCTAGGCCGTTGGCGTAGCTTGTTTGCACACCATTTTTGCCTCAGAGAATTTTCTAAGGAACACAGATATCAAACGATTTTTGTTTTTGGAGTTGGATAGAAAAATCGCCTGGGAAACCTTTGGTACGGTTTCTTCTGTGATTATCAATTCACAAGATTTCTTTTTGAGTATTCTCCTTGAGCGTTCAAAGTATTTTGTACCTGAATAACCGTCAAAAACAACTTTTGCGCGTATCTTGAAGTGAGATTTCACATAACTCACATAACTGTGACAAATGTCTGCAAATGTTTACCCATTGTACCACACAACTCGGTGCAACAGATACCCTCCATCGATAACAAACAACGTGCTCTCCAGCTTCAATGCTTTATATAAGGTTGATTTGGATCCTTTCCTCATACCTATCCCATCAAATAATGAAAGGGAGGTAGGGGTGTGAGGAGGTAGGATGGAAGGGGGACAGAGCATTCACCTTGAACACGAAACGCGAAGAGAGCCGCCAAAAGCCGCCTACACTTGCAATCATTACTGCGCCAAAAGTCGTCATAATGCAATATTGTAAGCCCGATTGCGCCAGAACTATCTGTCTGAGAGAAAAATCGTAAGAGACAAAGTTGTTGGTTATTTTATCTACCTTATCTTATTACATAGTGATGTTTATCTGAAAACGCATATTTAGCGAGTTATAAGCAAAAAACGAGAATAAAAACACAAATTTCGCTTTTCTTTTAAATTTATTTATATTTCCGTAACTTATTCGAGGTGGCAAAGTTCAGATTCGTAATCAGCACCTCAAAAAATATGGAAAACCCAAAAATTAAAACTTCTCTCCAACTTTCCAGCACGCAATCACTTAGAGCACCAAATGAATGGGTGTTTCAAAACTCGACGGCAAAATTTCGGGAATGGGTTCCTCACAGTAAGATAAGAAACAAATGTTATGACAACACGGGTCTGGAAACGGATACTTCAGGAGTTATTCCCCTTGGCAGGAATGAATGAATGTTAGTACATAAATGTGCATTACATGTCCTGTTTGGTGTAAAAGAAATCGCGAAACCGGTTACAAATGGTACATGTAGGCATTTTGTGAATGGAAGTGATGTGCGTCGTATTAAAGACCTTAGCACTCATACATGATATGGGATCGTCTTACGGTTTAGCCGTTGCCGAGAACACGTCTGTTCACTCTCTGTACAGTATCAAAGAAGCTGTTACGCTGACCGTGTGTCTTAAAATTATTACAAAACTTATCAAAATTCTCAGTGCTACGACCGGTTCTCACCAGTTTCTGCACGTGCCCGTGCTAGCGAGTATATACTTACCAGTGCTTGTGTTCGTGTGCGTCATGGTGAAAACACCGTCTGATGCGGCTAAAATGCCGCCTTCTGCTCAAGCTCAAGCTTCTACTCAAGCTTCTTCTAAAGCTCCTTCCATGCCGTCGCTGCTGATGGACTCGGACTCTGACCACGAACAACCCGAGGTGAGTGATAGTGAAATGGAAACTCTGCAAATTAAAATGGCCCGCAAGGACCACACGCCTCCTTCCATCGGGCGTGCTAAGAAGCCCTGCTATCCAGGGCAGAGTTCTGGTTCCACTAGCACTACTTGTACGCCCACGGAGGAGCCCCCGGAGGAGCTGGGTATTAAGAGCCTTTTGGAGATTGACTCTCCGCTCCGCCGTCTCTCACCATCTCGTATCGCTGCCCCATTTCACTTCCCACCTCGATCGCCGCAGCCGAACCAGTCTCAATCTTCCGATGTCTATATGCCGGCCACTATTGTACCCGGCCCACTTCTCCGCAGCTACGCCGACGCCGCACGGAACCCCGCCTTACCCTCTGCTGTCCGTACGCGTAGCGTCACCGCTCCCTCCCTCATCCCGTCTCCCACCTACTATGTCGTCCGTCTTATCAAACTCATGCCCGAACACAACCACCCCCGCCATCTCCACCAAGTCCTATCCAAGTTTATTCCCAATCTTGCTGCCTACAACCTCGAAATACAGAGGACCAAGGAGGGTCACAACCTCAAATCCACCGAGCCGCTGTACAGCATCATAGTTAACTCCATCGGTACAGCCCACTTCTCCCCCTCCTGTCGGGCTTATAATGGCACTATGGCACAGCCTTCACATCAGCCTCCCCCATCTCACCGCACTACTCCCATCATGTCAGCGGTTATCTATGGGGTCGAGCGTTCATACTCCGCCGACGAGGTTGCCGCTCAGCTCCAACTCGCCGGCTTGGATATCTTCAAGGTGGTACGGATCAACAACGCCCATGGCCCCACCACCCTGGTGCGGGTGCTGTGCAAGAACGTCGCCTCCATCGACGCCCTTCTGCGCAACGGTGCATCCATCTATTGTAAGCGTCATCGCGTGGAGCCCTCCCGGACTCCCGCCCCTCAACGTACGCGCTGCGACCGGTGCCAGAAATTTGACCACCCCCCTGGAGCCATCTGCCCGAACTCTCAGGTATGTGGTATTTGTGCACAAGAACACCCTATCGCTCGTTGCGTAAATCGGGAGCACCCGAAGTGCGCAACCTGCGGTGAGGCCCACCCCGCCTTCGCATACCGATGCCGGGGCCGGCCTCTTCCCGACCCTGCTAAGCCTGTTGTCCCCGTCCTGTCCCAGGATTCCCCCCCCCCCCCTTCCGCATCCCCTACACCTCCCCCTACCACGGAGAACATAGTCCGATTCGTGACGATGGTCCTCCAAAACGTCCTTCCCTTCGCCCGTCCACTCATTGTATCCCAAGTTCAACTCGCCGCCCGTCTCACTTTGAATACGCATGTCGACATGTCGTATAGCGGGAATAAGATGCATTTTGCATTTTTCCCGCTGAGTACCATCCCTGCCTATTGATAAATGCCTAACCTCACCCTCTACTTCGTCAACATCCGCTCCCTCTTCTCCAACCGACCATTGTTGGACATCTCCCTCTCCCAACATGCCCCGGACATCATGATTTTTAACGAAACCTTCCTCAAACCTTCCCAAGCAATTCTCCCCTTTGACGGCTACCAACTCATTCGTGCCGATTGTCACTTTCAGCGGTCGGGTGGGGTTGCAGTTGCTGTTCGCAACTCCATTCCCACTCGCCAGCACTTTTTCAATTTTCCTGACGACTTTAATGAATATCTCATTCTTGACCTTATCTTTCCTAACCAAACTTTCACCCTTGTCACTATGTATCTGGTACCTCGCTCCCCTCTCCCCATCGATTTTTTCCGCTTCCTGGAAGCCACTTTTCCTACTTATTTCTTTGCCGCCGATATCAATGTTACCTCCTTCACCCCTGTCCAAGCCCGTCTTTTCCAGGACTTCTTGTCCATTAGCCGGGGCATGTCCGTCCCTTTTCCCTCCCCCACGCTTCCCTATTCCAATACCACTCCCGATTTTCTTATGCTTACTCCTAATCTCGCCAATATTGCTACTGTTGCTGTCCTCCCCACTATCGGAAGTAACCACCTTCCAACCCTAATTTCCCTGTCTAACTACCTCCCTGCCCCTTTCCAACCTCCTCCACGACCTCCTCCAGCCCGTCAATACTCTAAAACAGATTGGAACGCCTACCATACCACCTTAAATTCCTCCCTCACCCCCCTTCCTCCTACACCCCCTGCCTCTCACCCTGCCCTCTCACAACTCATCCATCGTGTCGAACAGGCCTTAATTACCGCCGACCTCCGCCATGTCCCCCGCCACTCCTATCACCCTTAGAAACCTCCTATCCCTCCCCGCGCCCTCCGTCTCCTTCGTACTGCCCATGATCTCTACCGCTCCTACTGTCGAACCCGCGATCCTGTCACCCTAACCGAACACCGTAAAACTCTTCGTCACGCTCGCTCTTTTATCAAAGCCATCCGCCGCAAGCAATGGAATGACGCCTGTTCCTACCTTTCCCACAGCCCTGACCCTGCCCTTTTCTGGAAAACTTTCTCCCGCCTTTCCCAACGTCGTAAATCCCATCCCACGTACCCTATCCTCCGTAATGGTTCTCCTGTTGTTTCTAATCAAGCAAAAGCCGATATGTTTGCCCAGCATTACTCCCACGTTTTCTTTCCCACTATCGCCCCTCACCTCTCCCACCCCGACGAACCTACCATTCATGCCTATACCGACCCAACTTCCCCTCGTCTCACGCCTTCCTTTGCCCACCTTCCCTCCACTGATTACCAACACCCTCTCAATTCCCCTATCACCCCCCTTGAAATCCGCAATCTCCTTAAGCATCGCCGCACTACGGCCCCCGGGGGTGACGGCATTACTTACCGTCACCTTCGCGAGGCCCCCGACATCCTCTTCCTTTACCTTGCTCAGATCTACAACACTATCCTCTACACCGGACATTTTCCCCACCACTGGGGAAATGCCAACATCCTTCTTTTTCTAAAACCTTCTAAACTTCCCTCGGATATCAATTCCTACCGTCCAATCTCCCTTCTCCCTGTTCTTTCCAAACTTATTGAACTTATCATCACCAAACGCCTCTATCCCTATCTCCACTCCCTTCATCTCATCCCCGATCATCAAGCTGGCTTCCGCCCCAACTGCTCCACCCACGATCACCTCTTTCACATCACTGTCTCCATTGAAGCCTTCCTAGCCTCCCCTAATAACAAACACGCCCTTCTCCTCTGCTTCGATGTTGAAAAAGCCTTCGATAAAGTCTGGTTCCCTGGCCTCCTCTTCAAGCTCCTCCACCTCCCCTTACCCATCACGTACGTCCGCCTCATTGCAAACTTCTTATATCATCGCACGGCTCAAATCCTCATCCAAGGTACTTCTTCCTTCACTTTCCCTATCCACGCCGGAGTCCCTCAAGGCAGCCCCCTTTCTCCCCTTCTCTATGTCCTCTACACCCATGATATCCCTACCCCTTTTCCTCCGCTCCGTTTGTATCAATACGCCGACGATCTTGCCATTCTCGCCCTCTTCCCTCGTTCTCACACCCTCCAACGCCATGTACAACGTTACCTTCATACCCTCCAAACCTGGTGCAATCACTGGCACATTCAAGTCAACCCCCAGAAGTCCCAATACATCCACATCAAACGCTCCCGCACCCGTCGCCGCCCTTCCCAGTGCCTCCATTTCACCTTCAATGATTCTCTTATTCCTCAACTTCATCAGTTTAAATACCTTGGCATTACCTTCCAAAATAACCTCCGATGGAACCTTCACTTCGATTCAGTCTACAAACGCTCCCTCTCCCGCTTCCGCATTCTCCGCCTCCTCACCGGTAAGACCTGGGGCCTACGGCCCCCTCAGACCCTTAACGTTTACAAGACCTTCATACGCCCTGTTTTCTCCTACGCCTCCCTTACCTGGCTTACCGCCCACCCCCGCCTCTATTTCCGTCTCCTCACCCTTGACCGCCACGCTATCAGAATCGCCTATCATTGTAAACTAGATACCCCTTCCGCCACCCTCACTGGTATGCTCACTTTCCCTTCTGCACTCGCCCACATTCACTCCCTTCGTTTCTCCTACCTTACTCGCGCACGCCGCTCCCACGCCACCCAACCCCTCGAAGCTCTCGAGCTCTCCCCCTATGCCACTGCTATCCTCAATTCCACACGCACCCCGGAAACCGGTCATCTCTTCCCTCCACTCATTGACTAGCCCCCTCTCACGCACCCATTCTTCTGTTCTGTGCACATTTTCCACATGTTTTACTTTCTTTTGGGGGGCTATAGTCAGCCCCGCCTCTTTGTTACTGTCGGCACCACAAGTGCCCTCTCATTGTTTATTTCTTTTCGTTCAGTTTCATCTTATTCACATCGCCCCTGTCGCAGTTACATAAATTTTAATTTTTTGCCCCACTAAACCTTATTCTGTCTACTTCGTTCTTCGGAATGGCTCCACGCATCGTCACACAGTGCTCCCAGTGCTACTAAATTCTATCGGCCTTGTTGCCGCTACACCTCAGTGCTTTTAGTGATGCGTGTGCTTCTGCAATATTTTTGTTTCTCTTTCAGCATGGACAATAGACAATCTTTTGAACTTTAATACATTGCCATTTATTCATTTTCTGTGCCTTTTCCAGTGTCTTTATCTTTTCCAGCCATAAGAACAGTAGACATTCTTTCAGGACATTACTTTTCTGTTTGTTATATATACTTCTGTATTTTACCCACGGCAATCTTTATTTTCTGTATTTTGTATATTTTTTTTGAATAAACGGGGCTAGTAGGGTAATGCTCCGGCGAGTGCGGTGGGGGGCCTCGTCTGGGGGGTCCGCCTTGGGGTCGCGGTGTTTTCTGCGCCATTGCAACCTCCTTCGTCCCTCCTATCCATATGCCTAGCATATCTTCTTTCAATTATAATTTATTCTCTAAACCCTTTCCTCTTCTTCGGCACAAGAGCTCCCTGTTGAGCTGGGTGCCCGCCCTGTCTCGCTTTGCGGTGCAGGGAATGAAATAACTCCTGTTCCTTCCTTCCACGTCTGTTATCTGTGATTAGTGATTAATGTAGTGAAGTGAAGTGTGAGTTTCGGTCTGTTTAACACGTCTGGCATCTGTGATTTGGATTGTGGTTTTCCGACTGCGTTCGTACGTAACGGAGGTAAGTACGTGAAGGTCATTGAAGTAGCCGTATGTAAGTTGTCCGTGGTTAACAGTCATTGTACAGTACTGTACTGTTATTTGTGGTTTGCAGGCCGCTTTGACGTGCGCATGTACACGAACACAGAGCTTGCGAGCATGCATTACATGTATGGTTTGGCGGATGGGAATGCTTCGAAGGCACGTCGCTTGTATCGGGAACGATACCCCAGGCGCAGACTGCCGGACCGAAAGACATTTGAATCCATCCAACGCCGCCTCTGTGAACACGGGAGTTTCGCACGTCCACCAGGAACCGGGGGACGGTCAAGCAGTACAACAGTTGAGGAGGGGAAGCCGTCCTCAACGCTGTGTTTGAACGTCCTCAAGTCAGCACTCGGCGGTTAGGCTTGCAGCGGAATAGGCCACACACGACTATCTGGAGACTGCTACGAGGAAACCTGTTGTATCCGTATCATCTGCAGCGTGTACAAGCCTTGTCGCCTGCGGATTTGCCGGCAAGAGCAACGTTCTGCCGGTGGTACCTACAACAGTGCGGCGTGACACCGAACTTCGCTGCGTATGTGTTGTTCACAGATGAAGCGACCTTCACAAGAGACGGAATACAGAATTTCCATAATCAGCACAGGTGGAGTGATGCAAATCCGCATGCGATCATCCCATCTTCTCATCAACAGAGGTTCGGCATTAACATCTGGGCAGACATTGTTGGTGATTCCTTGTTGGGACCGTACGTTCTTCCGCGTAGGCTTACTGGACAGAACTACACGGATTTCTTGCGGACACAATTGCCTGAGTACTTGGACGACCTGCCACTTGCTGTCCGTCAAGCAACGTTTCTCATGCATTATGGTGCTCCCGCACATTTCAGTTTGTTGGCCCGCAGGTACCTGAATACCCATTTCCCTGGGCGCTGGATAGGTCGAGGAGGACCGATTGCGTGGCCACCACGCTCTCCGGACTTGAACCCCCTGGACTTCTACCTGTGGGGACACCTTAAGTCGCTCGTGTATGCGAATCCTGTTCCTGATGAAGCTACGTTACGTGAGCGCATAGTGGCCACCTGTCAGGTAGTACGCACTACACCAGGAATTTTTGATCGCGTGCGTAATTCCATGCGACGACGAGCGGAGGCTTGTATTCGAGCGGAAGGCCGTCACTTAGAACATTTCCTGTGATATCTGCTGATACGGTAAAAATGTACAAACGTGTGAATAAATCTGAAAGTATCCGTTTCCAGACCCATGTTGTCATAACATTTGTTTCTTATCTTACTGTGAGGAACCCATTCCCGAAATTTTGCCGTCGAGTTTTGAAACACCCTGTATATGCTATTCCTCATTAATTCAAACCTTGAGAATATTCTACAGATGAAAGACGTTCTCGTCTGGTAATAAGTACCTACGGTACCGTAATCTAATACAGACAGTACAACTATTTTCCCTTTTCTTCGAATATGCTCAGTGGCGTAACTAGGATTTGTTTCTGAAGGGGGGGGGGGGGGGGTGACCGGAGTCAATATTGCATTGGGGGTGAGAGGCGAAAAGAGACATAATCAATAAAAGCAAACATACGATACCGAAAGTTAGAAACCTGATATCTACACTGGTTCCTTGTTTGATTTCGATAGCATTTGGTACGTTGTATTTTGCACCTATCAATGTCCTAAATCTCGAAAATGAACAATCTGTTTCAAACAAGATACATATTAATGCCTATAATCTAGGAAACGTGGGTTTTACGAGGACTTGGTTAATTGTTTTTGTTGTTTTCTTTTAGGGGCCTTGCGACATCGTGGTCATGTAGTCCCGTGTACTTGGGTGTGTGTAAAATTTGTCCGATAGCCTGTGTTACTGTGATTCTGTTCTAGTGTGTGTTCTTTGTAATTGTAGTAGGACTTGGGTAGGAAGTGACCGTGGCCTTACGTTAGGTACTATCGCGGCATTTGCCAGGAGTAGAAGTGAAAAACCGCGGAATACCACTTCCAGAATGAGGTAGGAATTGAACCCGTCTCTTCTCATGTTTGCCTCACGAGGCTAAAATGTACCCCGTCCCAGCTCTCAGACAAGAAATAAATTTCTTGGCAGAGCCGGGAATCGAACCCGGGTCTCCTCGGTGACAGCCAAGAATGCTAGCCACAACACAACGAGGTAGACTTGGTTCATGGAATGATGTGAAAGTAAATAGGCTATATACTAACTACTGTATCATCATCATCATCCGTATCCAAATCCAGTCGCCCGGGTGTTGTAAACTATTATAGCCTCTTCTACTCCTGTCTATTCTTTCACTTGTCCTGCTCCATTACTTCTGCCACATGCAGTCTAATGTCTTGTCGGATTTGGTACATCCATCTGTTCTTTGGTCTTCCAACCAATCTAATACCGTCAATGTTTCTCACCATCTCGCTCTTTGCAACTCTATCTATTTCCATCCTACTGTACTGTATCATCTATATTATATAAAGCTCAATGTTTGTCTGTTTGTCTGTCTGTTATTTATTCAAATCTACACCGTTTCACCAATCTGAACCAAAATTTGTATACTTACTTACCCTTTGGAACCCTGCGGGTAACCCTATCCATTTTAAATTTCGAACAGACCACTCCTTTCCCTGCATTTAGGCCCTTTGGCGCAAATCTACACCGTCCACCGATCTGAACCAAAATGTGTATGCTTACCATTTGGAACCCTGCGAGTAACACTGTCCACTTTAAATTTCGGACAGACCACTCCATTCCCTGCATTTAGGCCCTTTGGCACAAATCTACACCGTTTCACAGATCTGAACCAACATTTGTACACCTACCCTCTGGAACCCTGTGAATAACAATGTCCACGTTAAATTTTGAACGGACCACTCCATTCCCTTCATTTAGGCCCTTTGGCGCAAATCTACACCGTTCACTGATCTGAATCAAAATTTGTATACTTACCATTTGGAACCCTGCGGGAAACACAGTCCCCTTAAAATTTCGGACAGACCCCTCCATTCCCTGCATTTAGGCCGTTTGGCACAAATCTACACCGTTTCACCGATCTGAACCAAAATTTGTATACTTACCCTTCGGAACCCTGCGGATAACACTGTCCATTTTACATTTCGGACAGACCACTCCTTTCCCTGCATTTAGGCCCTTTGGCACAAATCTACACCATTTCACCGATCTGAACCAAAATTAGTATGCTTTCCCTTTGGAACCCTGAGGGTAACACTGTCCACTTTACATTCCGGACAGACCACTCCATTCCCTGCATTAAGGCCCTTTGGCACAATTCTACACTGTTTCACCGATCTGAACCAAAATGTGTATGCTTACCCTTTGGAACCCTGCGGGTAACACTGTCCACTTTAAATTTCGGACAGACCACTCCATTCCCTGCATTTAGGCCCTTTGGCACAAATCTACACCGTTTCACCGATCTGAACCAAAATTTGTATACTTACCCTTTGGTACCCTGTGAATAACACTGTTGTTGTTGTTTGAGTCTTCAGTCTTTTGACTGGTTTTAATGCAGCTCTCCATTCCTCCCTGTCCTGAGCTAATCGTTTCATCTCTACATAGCTACCCCACCCTACAACTGAGGCAATCTGTTTAACATATTCTAACCTTGGTCTACCCCTACAGTTCTTGTCCTCGCCCTTTCTTCCATAACTAAGCTTGCTATTCCTGGGTGTCTTAGTATGTGTCCTACCAATCTATCTCTTCTCTTCATTAGCAGTCGCCAGAAACATCTCTCCTCTCCCACTAGTCTTAATACCTCTTCGTTTGTAACCCTATCTACCCATCTGATCTTCATCATTCTCCTGTAATAGCACATTTCAAATGCTTCAATTCTCCTCTTTTCTGCTGCACTAATACTCCAAGTTTCACATCCATAGAGTGCCACGCTCCAGACTTTTAAATTTCGAACAGACCACTCCATTCCCTTCATTTAGGCCCTTTGGCACAAATCTACACCGTTCCACTGATCTGAACCAAAATTCGTATTCTTACCCTTTGGAATCCTGCGGATGACACTGCCCATTTTACATTTCAGACAGACCACTCCTTTCCCTGCATTTAGGCCCTTTGGCAAAAATCTACACCGTTTCACCGATCTGAACCAAATATTAAATGTTTACCCTTAGGAACCCGACGAGTAACATTGTCTACTTGAAATTTCGGACAGGCCACTCCATCCCATGCATTTAGGCTCTTTGGCACAAATCTACACCATTTCACTGATCTGAACCAAATATCACATTCTAACCCTTTGGAACCCGACGAGTAACACGGTCTACTTGAAATTTCGGACAGACCACTCCATTCCCTTCATTTAGTCCCTTTGGCACAAATCTACACCGTTTCACCGATCTGAACCAACATTCTTACCCTTTGGAACCCGATGAGTAACACTGTCTACTTGAAATTTCAGACAGACCAATCCATTCCCTGTATTTAGGCCCTTTGGCACAAATCTACACCGTTTCACCGATCTGGACCCAATTTTACATACTTACCCTTTGGAACCTGACGAGTAACACTATTGACATGAAATTTTGGACTGACCACTCCATTCTCTGTATTTAGGCCCTTTGGTACAAATCTACATCGTTTCACCAATATGAACCAACATTTATGTACCTACCCTTTAGAACCCGATAAGTAACACTGTCTACTTGAAATTTCGGACAGTCTACTCTATTCC